>CM057455.1:59375000-64375000 GCA_016271365.2 Neoceratodus forsteri
TCCGATGCCTAGACACCTCGGCGGTGCCTACCAGTACAGCCCCAAAAGGCCTGTGGGATATTCCTGGCCTGTTGCATCCTGCACAACATGGCCAAAGACTATGGGATAGCCATACAGGTTGAAGAGGGACAGTGATGGGGACGCCAGTGGCGCGGTGTTGATGGTGATGAGCAGCCTAGGACGGCGGGACCCCGACTGATCGGCAGGCCCAGTTGCACCGGACACCATCACAGAGGAGCACTATGCACAACACAGGTAAGTCAAGGGGACATGTGCAACCAACACTGTCCATCGCAAACCACAGGCACACAGGGGAACACACCAGGGTGCATGGCCGGTCAGGGGAGGAGGTCTAGGCATACAAACACACCATCAGGGAGGGTGAGCACTCATATGGACACACACACAGGCACAGACTGTACATGGGCAGATGCACAGCACAGCAGAACCGACATTGCTAACACACAGCACCACCGACCACCCCCACCACCTGTACTGTCCAAGTATGTGTCAGATGCTGGGCACCCTTGCACCTTGGTGTACAGTACAATGCAGGCATCATCATGCACACACCTGTGGACAGCAGTTGGGAGGGTGTGCAGGTGGTCCATGGTCGTATGGTGAACAGAGCACCCAGCAGTGCACTGCCCACCATGACACATATTGCACACATGGCAGCACCAGACAGGGCCCACACTGGGAGACAGCTCAGTCATGTAGCACTGTCCCACAGCCACCGCCAGGATCGTGGGCGGCCCATCATAACCCAACAGCACTGGCAGGCTGAGCAGGGCCCATGGGGTGGCTGTTGCACCACCAGGGGTCCCACCGCTGAATGCGACCTTGCCCGCACAGGGGTCTGCAGCATGCCGAACAAACCTGCACCAGGGGTGCTCGGGATGGCCACAGCGCGGCGTCCGACAGGCCTGGTGTCACACGATGCGCGGAAGGGAGTGGAGAGTGAACTGTGGGGTGTGCGGTACAGGGGCACCTGACTGTGTGCCCAATGCGTCCACGACAGAGACCACTGCCTCCAACACCTGTCAATGGCAGCGGTCACATCCATCCGGATACAGGAACCAGCTCAGCATGGTCCAGAGCACACTCCCTGCTGTGCCGCTCCACAGACACACAGACAGTGCCTCCACGGACATTGCAACCCGCCTCTGCAGATGTACTGATTCCTGCAGCAGGCGGGTGTGCTCATCCAATGGGTACTGTGCCCCAACAGCATCCTGTCCCCCAGGGTGTGGAAGGTCCTGATGCACTACACCCCTTGAGGTTGGGTGCTGTTCGCCAGGACCAGGAATGGGCGGATCAAAGGGCGGTGGACATGTGCCACCGCTTGACACTGTACCCCCAGATCTGGTGGGTGACTGCTGCTGCTGCCCCTCCAACCGCTGTGCCCCAGGGTCCACTCGTTCCACCGCTGTGCTGGCAACAGTGCCAGACACCTGCACAGCCACCGGTGCTGCCCCACCGGTGCTGACAGGCACAGCCTGGGACTGTGCCAACATGCTGGTACACAAGTTGGAACCAGAAAGGCCCAGGGGCACATGCTGGCCTGCTGTGTGTCCGTCATGGGACACACACTATCCTGCCCATTGCAGTCCTTGCATCATCAATGGTATATAATGCGTTACAGCTATAGTCACAGCATGCTGGCATGCTTGCATGCCAGACTGTTGAGACACAGGCTGTGCACCCCTGCACCTGAATCACCGACACCAGAGTTGGTGGCCCAACGGCATGCTGCAGCAGTGCCTGCTGGCTGGTGATAGAGGTGGATGGACCCTCCTCCATGTCCAGCAGGTCATCATCCCTGCCTGGACCCACCACCACCATCTCCTGAAGACGAACAGGATCTGTAACAGAAAGAGTACATGTGAGTGCATGTGAACAGCCTTCCCCAACCCCCAACACCACCACCATGTCATACCGTTGCAGTGATGGGCTTCCACCTGTCTGGAATCCACCTCCTGGTATGCCTCAACAGCCTCCGCTGCATTGATGCGACCAGTGTCTCCTCAGTCGGGTCAGCTCCAACACCACTGGCGGGCCCCACCAGTGCCAACGTGCAGCTTGAAGGTTGCCACCTTCTCCTTCAACCTCCTGCGGTCTGTCCCCATCTTCTTTTGCATTCCTGCACGGAGCGGCTGGGCTTCTGTGCAGGTTAATGGCCCAAGCTACCCCTCCCATGCAGCTCTTGCGGGACTGAGGGGTACCCTCCGTCCACTCAGTACTGGCTCCTCATCCAGGTAGGCCTGGAAGGGGCCTCTGTCTCTGCTGCTGTAAGTTGGGCCTCCTCCTACGCCCACCGTCCTCACCTCACCTTGGCTCTGCTCGGTCATGACGATCTGTATGGGGGGAAGTGGACACCTGTCACTGTGCAGTCTACAGCATTTTCCCATGACCATTGTCCAGAACATCACACAGCATGCAACTCACCTCTCACCTGCAGTAACCGAATCTGGCCAGGGCAGCCCAATGTCGCACATTTATAGCACAATGCATGCAAATGAGGAGTGGAGCAACTATAATGACATGCAAATCACGCCACTGCGCCTTTGAATGGCTGATCAGATGATTTGCATGTGTCGGCTGAATATCGCGAATCTACGCTTTGCGCAATACGGTTGAGTCAGCTGAGCCAATGGCGCAGATCTGTGACTGTGTGGTACACTGCATTGCGCATGCCCAGATGGCTTACGCAGGTGTCTGCCGTGCTGCTGACGTGCTGTGCGCGATCGGCAATTCAGGCCATGGCCACCATTGTGCCAGTGGCGCTACAGCAATGGGCACTATATGGCGCTGTGGCACTACTGTGCAATAGTCCACTGTGGCACTGGTACGCGGCTGGTCGATCAATGCAGGATGCCTATACGTCGCAGATGGCGCTGTGCGTAGCCTTGCGTCATTGCCCATGACCAGTGTCTGACCTTTTGCCCTGGGCGCTGTTCCGCCTGCCATGTTTACCGCCCTATTGCGCTGTCTGGTGACAGCGCCAATGAAGTGATGGCTGTTCGAACAGCACGATTGAAACCTGTGGTGGTCTATGCGCATCATCTCCACGTGGAGTTCACGGAAGCAGTCGGTAGCATATTGCCTGCTGTAAAGTTGGTACCATGGCTGGGAGGAGAGCTGTGTCCTGGAGCCAACTGGAACTGGCCAACAGGTGGCCCTAGTAGAAACCCACTATGGGGCACTTTATAGTGAGCGCCCCTCACCATTGCCCACTTTACAGGTGTGGCATCAGAGTAGCCACTGACCTGGTGAGGGGTCACTGGATAGTGCCGGTCTGCTGAGCAGTGCCGCACGTGCAGTCTGACCTCCGCGCGGAGGATCCGGACCTATTGGAGAGGCTGCAGTCACGCACAGGCGGGCGTGGTTCCTAGGCCAGGTGGGTGTACCATCTATGCACCTGTATTCTCTGTAGGGGTGTGTGTGTGTTTGGTGGCTGTGCATAGGTGATGGCTCGCCACGGTTGGCTGTGTCAGTGTGTGCAGCTGTGAGATGAATGGGTATGGCTGTGTGGGCAGGCACTCTCACTGGGGCAGGGGGCAGTCTGCTTTTGAGTCACAGTGATGTTTGTCTCAACATATGTCTCCCACAGGCCGAGATGTGAGGATGCAGGCCCGGGTTGAGGAGGGCCGTGCCAGGGCCCCGGTGCCAGCAGGTGTTGCACCCCAGCAGCAGCAGCAGCAGCAGCAACAGCAGCAGACACAGCTGCTTGAGCAGTGTGAGTATCATGACTTCATGGATGCTATTGCATGCTGGGGGGGAGAGACCACTAGCCCTGCACAATACAACCATGCAGGAAAGGGGAGGTCATAATTCCACTATACAAGTCACTAGTGAGGCCCCACCTGGAGTACAGTGTACATTTCTGGAGACCATACCTACGTAAGGACGTAGAGTGGGCAGGGAAGGTTCAGAGGAGGGCAACAAAGATGGCACATGGCTTGCATCACAAGTCCTATGAAGACAGGTTGAAGGAACTGAACATGTACTCCCTGGAGGAGAGGAGGGAGAGAGGGGATATGATAGAGACATACAAGTATCTTACAGGGAGGAACTGGGTGCAGGAAAACACTATTTTGAAGTGAAAAACATGTTCCAGGACTAGAGGGCATGGGATGAAGTTGGAGGGAGGACAATTCAGAGGAAACATGAGAAAGAATTTCTTCACAGAACGGGTGGTGGACAAGTGGAACACCCTGCCAGAGGAAGTGGTGGGGGCCGAAACAATCACGGGATTTCAGAATGCACGGGATAGACATAAAGGACATGTGGAGGTCAGGGGTAAGGGGCAACAGACTTCTAGGAAAACAAAGTGAACTTACAAGCTGAAATGGACAGACTGGGTGGGCCATAGGCCCTTATCTGCCGACACTGTCTATGTATCTATGTATGTATGCACGACACAGGTGACATGCATCACTGTCCAGTATCACAGCCGTCTGTGTATGCATCACTGGTGGTCAGGCATGCACTGGGCACATAAGCTGTGTAACTGGCATCGCTACGTTGCCACGTCACTTGACAGCCTTGTTTGTGCTGTGATGGACATGGGCAGTGTGTGTGTGCAGTGGTGCATATAGCTGATGCCGCCTGTTTGTGATGGCCATGTGCATGTTCACTGTGGGTGGTGCATGCCATCACAGGTGCAGGACATTGAGGCTATATGGCTTGCAGGTTGGGTGGTGTTCAGGGTTGTGGTCAGTCACAGCCATTGACTGTGTTCCCCTTTTCCTGGGCCTCAAGGTTCTCAGGAGGATTGGTCCGGGATGTTCAGGGGCCTCAGACAACTGTTGGTGGACAACCAGGCCATCCTGCAGTCCATCCGCGCCATGGCCTTTGGAAGAGGTAAGCACAGGATGGGGCGCCACCAGGCAGAGGAAGAGCAGCTGCTGGCCCATAGATTATATTACCCTTCCCACTTCTCCCATCCTTACCACCCCGCCTTCCTCTCCAAGTTTTTTCATCCCTACCCCTTGAACACCCCTACCTTGTACCCGCCCCCTTGTAAATAGTTTTTCTTGTTTTGGTTCTGTACTATATTTAAATATACATTTCTATTTTGATATGAATACTGTGTTGGTCTCTGATTTGCAGCTGGCTATGGGTGCTCAGTTGCGAGTGTACATGCCATCTGGGGTGGTATGGTCCTGGGTGTCGGTGTGTGTGCGTGTGTGTGCATGGGGAGGTATCTCCAGCATCGCAGTGACTTTCTGTTGGTCTTGCCGTCTGCTGCCACCCACTGCTGGGTGCACAGGGTGTGTCTGGCTTGTAGGCTTCTGGCTGCCACAGGGGTTGATGTGTGCTGGGGGATGCATGGTTTCCTGCAGTGCCAGTCACTGCACATAGGTGGTGTCTTGGGGTCACAGTGCAGGGTGTGCTGTGCGTACGGGGGGCTGATGTGCACTGTGGTTGTCAACCCCCTGTGTGTGGCACTCTCAGCCTGCCAGTGGTTGTGCTGGGGTGTCATGGCTCTGCTATGCTTTGTTAGCTTGTCCCCATGGGCCAGTAGATCATCTGTCACACCCCCAGTGATGCTGTGCTTGGGGTGTGCAGGTGTGGTGTTGGTTCTGCAGTGTGTTCCTGTGCCCATGTGTGGCATGGCTGGCGGTGGGCCCCAGCCTGCCTCCTGGATGTGCAGTTCCATTGCTCTGGGGAGCTCTGCTTGCTTGGCACCTCTGGACTGCTCAGCTGGGCTGCCCTGGTTGCGCATGGCGCAACATTTCTGCTCAGCTTCTCCTTCCTGGTTGCGCTATGGCGCAGTATGTGCGATATTCAGACGTTGGTTGCTTGCGCAATTTGTTCTGCTCCATGTTTGAATATCGCACCTGTTGCGCATATGCGCAATCGGTTTGTGCTTGCTCCTGCTGTTGCACTCATTTTGGGCGCAGTTTGAATATCTGGGCCCAAATCTCCAAAGTCTCAGCTTCGGTTAAAACTTCTCCTCCAGATGTGAAATGCTCCCTACAAACAAATTTAGCATTAAGAGAGAAAGGAGCCAAGTACCAGACGAAGCTCCGTTATATTGCATATTACAGCATTCAGTTTGTGCAACAGCTGACACAAATCAAGTTGCCAAACAAGAAACCACTAAATAATGTTTTTCAATACTCAAAAAAAAAAATAAATAAATAAAAATCCATTCGGAGGCATCCTGCAAGCACTCAGTTTGTGCAACAATCAGTACAGAATCAAAATACAAGCAAGAGTTCGCTAATTGGCGTCTTTAAATATTCCAGTAATGCGTTGTTACGTAGTTATCACTCACACACTAAATCTGATGCTCCATCAATTGTTCGTATTAGGAAATAAAGCATCAGGAACAATGCCCAGGTGGAGTTTTTAAGCAGCAGAAGCAGAATTGATTCAACCTGTTGATAAATTCGCTTCTGTTGTTCCCACTCTGGTTCAGGCTCAACATAAGCACTTGCAGAGTTCTTTTTATAAAAATCACTAAATAAAAACAAAAACTTTTGTTATTTGAGCAGCAATTAGAGATATGTCTCTTAAAACCATCATATAACTTTCTTAAAACAAACACTGAAACGCTGAAACGCTAAAAATGCCAAATCGCCAGAATGCTATGAGGTTTTGTTTAAAAAAAAAAAAGCACAACATAATTCATCAGAGATTATCAGTACTTTAACTTACTTTTATAACCAGAGAGCCAGTTTGATAAATCTGTGCACTGAAAAATCTAAAAAGGCAGCCTTGTGAACAGCCTGCAAACAGGAACGCTGTTATCTTAGAAAACAGGAAGCGTGATCTGTTCACCTAGTTGGCGTGCATCTCTTTATATTAGCATGTCACATGTCACATGACTATAGTGCACGAAACTGAAAAAAAATCCTTTTCTTTAATATTTTAAAGAAAAACACAACCCTAAAAAAATAAATAAAATATATAAACAAATTAAAAGAAAAAACACCGTAACGAGGAACGGCTTTTTTTTTTTGGAATAAAAATTAAAAGTTCTACAGCTGGAAAACTTTCCTTTATAAGTTGGTAGGTATAATGCTTATTCCTCGTTCATTATCCGACTGATGTCTCTGTTATAAAGATGCAATGGAGAACTCCTTTAAGGGTTTAAAACACTTTTATTCCAGCCATTTCAGAAAAAACCTGCAGGTAAAACAGAGAAAGAGGAGAGCCCACCGACCAGGACGGATGAACAATAGGATCTACTGGAAAGATTACACACTCTGATGCTCTGACAACAGTATATACCTGTTATAAAATAAAACACGCTGTGTAATCCTGCTTTCGAAGTCTCCTCCACAGGCTCCGAAGCACGTAGTTCACATGTCCTTCCTATCCAGCCAACTCAGGTTCAGTCACCGCCACATCTCGGCAGATTCTCAGAATTTAGTTCAAACATCCAAAAATATATCAGAAACACCGACAGGAACATGCTGCTCCATGCAGACAGCTTCCACCATGTGCCCTGTTGTAATATAAAAGATGGGGAAAGAACTCCATTGCATAGTATACAAGCTGAGGGTTGTAAATAAAGAATTTTAATCCACTGTATAAATTGTACAGGGATACGATATTTTGGGATTAAGTTAAACAAATAGTCCGAGGATACCCGATCGAAGGCTTTTTCTGTGTCCAGGGACACCCAAACCGTTGGAGATCTTGCACTTTTTTGAACTTGAACCTCAGTTGCCACACCTCTGAGCATCTTCCAAGCTTCTCCAGGTCCCTCTTCATTTTCTGCACCCCTTCTAGAGTATCCACTCTGTTGCAGATCTTGGTGTCATCTGCAAATAGGCAGACCTTTTCTTCTGGCCCCTCTGCCATGTCACTAATAAAGATGTTGAACAGGACTGGTCCCAGTACTGATCCCTGTGGTACTCCACTGGTCACCTCCCTCTCCCAATATTGGATCCCATTTACCACCACCCTCTGTCTTCTGTCCATCAGACAGTTTCTAACCCAGTGTATCACCTTATGTCCCATGTTCAGACTACTCATCTTGTTAACCAGCCTTCTGTGTGGGACGGTATCAAATGCTTTGCTGAAATCTGGGTAGGTGATGTCTACCGCCCCCTCTGATTCACTTCCCTAGCCACCCATTCAAAGAAATCATATCAGATTTGTTTGACAAGACCTTCCTGCTGTGAATCTTTGTTGACTTGGATCCTGGGCACCATTGAATTCCAGATGTGCCACTATCCTTTCTTTCAGCAGTGTCTCCATGATCTTCCCCACCACTTAGGTTGCGTAGTTCCCCACTTCTTCCCTACTGTCACTTTTGTGCAATGTGACTACATGCGCCCTCTTCCAGTCCTCTGAAACCATGCCTATGTTGAGTGAATCTGTGAACAAGATGGCAGGGGGTACTGTTAGTTTCCTTCTCAGCTCCCTTAATACCCTCAGGTGTATGTGGTCTGGCCCCATGGCTTTATCCACCTTCAGTTTTGTGAGTTCCTCCAGAACTCGCTCCACTGTGAATGGACTGGTGTCCACTTCTGCCCCCCATTGTCTCTTCTCCCCAAGTGTGGTCCTTGACCCTCTCCCTCCTTAGTGAATACTGAACAGAAGTATCTGTTCAGTATTTCTGCTTTGTCTAGATACCCCTCCCTACACTCTCCCTCCTCCCCTGTGAGCCTCACAACCCTCCCCATTTTTCTTCTATCACTGATGTACTGTACCTATAGAATGTCTTGTCCCTTTTTTTTTTTTTTTTTTACAGTCCGTGCTAAACCCTCCTCTCTCTGTGCCTTGGCTCTCCTAACAGACTTCCCTGTTTCCCTTGGACATTCATTGTACACCTCCCTGTCCTCCTTACTTTGGGTTCCCTTATATTTCTTGAAACTTCCTCTTTTAGCCCTTACTTTGTGTGCTACCTCTTTAGAGAACCATAGTGGTTTCCTTCTTCTTTACCATTTGTCCACTATCCTAAGGCACTGGTTAGTTACCTCCACTATGGCTCCTTTTAGTTTCTTCCACTGTTCTTCTACTCCCTCCATTACCTCTCCCTTCTCCAGGGCTGCTCTTAAACATCTACCCATTTCACTGAAATCTGCCTTTCTGAAATCTAATACTTTTTCCCTTGTGTGGCTTAACTGAGTCCCTGTCTCCATGCCAGACAACACCATGTGGTGGTTGCTGAATCACAGCTGCCCTTCCACCTGGACTCCTTTGACTCTGTTTCCATTGGTCTATACCAGGTCCAGAACAGATTTGTCTCTAGTTGGCTCATGCACCAGCTGTCTGAGTCCAGCCCCCTGCAGGGATTCCAGGATGGCTGTGCTTCCAGCTAAAGCAGCTGCCTGGGTGGTCCAATCTACATCCTCCATCAGCAGGATTTCACCTTTAGCTGCCATGTCATGAATTTCCTCCATTAGTACCCTATCTACTTCCTCCCTCTGTGCCAGAGGTCTATAGATCATCCCAGCTCATATTGCTGTGCCATTCCCTGGTTCAAGGGTGACCCACATTGCCTTGGCCTCCCCCTGTCTTCCCTGTACTTCTGTAGCCATTATGTCTTCTCTGATGCACAGGGCTACCCCCCTTTACCTTCCCTGCCCCCTCTTAACAGTGTATAGCCTGGTACATGGACATCCCAGCCATGATTAGCAGAGTACCATGTCTCTGTTATTGCTGCTATGTCAAGGTCTGCATCCGTCATCAAGGCTTCCAGGTCTGGAACCTCATTTCCCAGACTGCAGGCATATGTGAACATGGCCACCCGGGTTGTATACCCTGCCCTCCCTCTGCTCTTGTTCTCACTCCTTTGCCTGTTTCCCCCACCTTTTAAATGCCTGGAGTGTGAGAAATAAATTCAGGGCAATGTCTTTTAACCTTTAATCAGTCCCAAAGTCCCACAGAATGCCTCTCAGTACTGCCTGCAGCTCTATGCAGACAGATCACCCATACTTGGATGACTGGCTAGTCCAGTATGCGCAAAAACAGAAAAATTCAGATGGCAGTGGAACAATCTGTTATATGGTCATGCTGAAAATGTAGGTGTTCTGCCGAACTTAGAAAATTCCAGTTAGAAGCCTCAAATTCCTGAGTTCATTGGTGCTAACTAAACACAATAGTAGGGAAAGCTTACCTTCCCCACCAGAGAGCAGAATCCCTTGTGCAGTATGCAGATTCTTTCCTAGTGGGTTCAGAGAACACAGCGCAGGAGTGTCTGAGGATGCTGGGTCACATGGATCTGGAAGTATAGCCTAGAGGTTAGTGCAAGGAGCTGTGAATGAGCTTGGTGCATCCAGGAGACCTGGGATTGATTCCTACAACCTCCACTTGTATACCGTGTGACTCTGAGCAAGTCACTTAACCTTCCCAGTGCTTCCGGGTCACCCTTGAAAATAGGCACTTGTGCCTAGTGGGCCTCACCCAGTTACTAAACAGTAAACAGAATAAACAAACATAAAAACATAAACAATGACAACAAACAAAGTCTGATGATCCATCCAGTCTGCCCATATTACTCTGTCATACCCTGGGACCTATTGTCTCTGTGGGGTCTTCACTTACCCTGTTTCTCCTTTTTGCACTCTGTGTTTCTGTCTCCTTCATCCCTCTGAGTAACTGCTATAACCTTGGCTCTATCATGGTTATTTTTGAAGCCGTTTATGGTTCGGGTACCCACCACCGCTGCTGGCAGAGCATTCCATGGTTCATCCATTCCTTCTTTGAAATAACACTTTCTAATAGTCTTTTTAAATCTTTCCCCCATTAACCTCCACTCGTGACCTCAAGTCCTAGCGTTGCTGTCCTAGGTAAATAGCTTGTCACAGTTTACCTTGTTTATTCCTTTCAGGAACTTGAAGTTCTTAGTCTTAACCTTCCACTGTTGTCTGGTTTAACTTGTGAATACATGTTCAGTGCCTTTAGCTGATCAGCATATGATCTGCCTTCCAGGCCCTGTATCATCTTGTTCACCCTGCTTTGTGCCATCTGTACCCTATCCCTGTCCTTTTTTTAAGTGGGGACTCCAGAACTGGGCATAGTACTCCCAAGTGTGGCCTTACCAGTAACCTGTGCAGCAGGAACAGTACCTCCTTCCTACTCCAGACCTTCTCCCAGTGCACCCTACCATCCTGTTAGCCTTGCTGAAGGTCTTGTTACACTTTTTGTTTTCATCATCAGGTTTTATTGGATAGCAAATTGAGATAATCTAATTTACAAATACATCCATATGTAACACAAAACTTCATAACATACATACAATTTATATAAACATACAGACATTAATTATTAAACATTAGTAAGTAGTTAAAAAATTAAACATTTGTCCATAACAGTTACAATGCTTATTATAGAAGCTAGCTAATGACGCTCTGAAGCGCTCCACTGGAAGTAATGCTTGAACTTTTAATTGTTTATATAACCTATCCCATGTTCTAGGGACTGTGACAACCAGTGACTTGTCAACAAAGTTAGATCTGCTTCTTGGAACTTGAAAAGAGATCCGAGTTAAAGATCTCAAGGAATATTATGGGGCATTTTAGACTTAACTGCACACAGTAAAAATGAAGGAAAAATCTGTATAATAAATTTGTATATGAATGTATTCCAATGGAAATCTCTACGATCTGTTAATGAAGTCATACCTGCTGCTCTATATAATGTACACCTATGAGTACTGTAAGACAGGTTTGTAATAAACCGTAGAGCACTATTTTATAGTGAGGCAAGTGTTTCTATTAAAGTGCTAGTACCAATTTTGTAAATGAAATCACCATAGTCTAGTACAGGTAAAAATAAAGATGTAACTAATAGTTTCCTGTCAAATTAAACAAAGATTTTTTTTCCTATAGAACCCAAGTAATCCTTTAAATTTATTAGAAATGTTTTTAATATGTAAATCAAAAGTTAAATGATTGTCAAGTGATAAACCCAAATATTTGTAAGAATTAACACCACTAATAATAACCCCTGAAATTGTGTGTATATCCCTACTAATTATTTCGTTGTTGTTTTTCATTTCAAACAACATCCACTGGGTTTTCTTCTCATTCAGGAGGAGCCTTACTTCCATAAGCTCCTGCTGGATGCCAAGAAAATTCTTCTGTACTATAGTTACATTTGCATCTTCTTTCTATGCATACATAATTGCCTCATCAGCATAAACGTATATGCTAGTGTCAAATGAGCAATGCCTAGAAAGATTGTTCCCATGTAATAAGAACAATAGGGGACCCTGTACTGATCCCTGAGGTACAACTGTATTCAGCACTACAGTGTCTGAACAGGCTCTGCCCATCCTGACACATTGCACCCTCTGTATCAAATATGAACTAAATGAAGACAGAGCTCTGAGGCCCAATCCAGCTGGTTTCAAGTGATTAAGTAAAATTGTGTGGTGCACTGTGTTGAATGCCTTTGACAGATTCAGAAAAAATTATGACACACTGGATCTTCTGTTGAAAGCTGTCAACACGTCATCTGCTACTTTTGAAATTACGTAAGTAGTATTATGTCCTTTCTTGAAACCAGATTGTAAATGTGAAATAACATTATATTTAGTGAAGTATTGAATCAATTGCTTATGTAAAAGTGTTTCAAACATCTTTACACATGTCACCAAAATTGATATTGACCCGTAAGAGTCTGGATCAGTAGTCTCCCCCTTTGAAAATGGGGGTGATAAATGTTGTCTTCCAGTCTTTTGACAAATCAAAACTTTGAAGTGAAAAATTAAATAAGATAAATGTTGTGCCGATATATATGATGCTGTTTTATAAAACATTGGAGAAGTTCCATCACATCCTGCCCCTTTACTAGTATCCAATTTTTGCAGTTGTTTCAACACTTCCTCTTGTGTTATATCTTGAAAAGAAAAAATGGGCATATGCACCTCTTTGTAAAGTCAGTATCCAAGTAAGGTGAAGCAAACCCCAGATGTTCCCTGTCAAATGTTTGTCCTACAGTAGAGAAGAATATGTTGAATGCAGCCACTTGATCCATAGCACTACATAAAGTTCTACCCCATGGTTCAGAGCTATGGGTAGAATGGGTGGAGCCTGTTTCCCATACAAGGAGTCTCTACCCCTTCGTGTTGATATTGGGTTTCTGGTATGCTCTGTGGAGTAATTTATGTGATAATCTTTTTTGCCTTTCTATTCTCCTCTGTACATTTGCTTCTTATAACCCTAAATGCCTGCCTGTCTGATAAGTTCTTAGTCTTCCTTGCCATTTGCCATAATTGTGCATTAGTTTTTATTAACTTTTTTACTCCCTTTGTAATCCAAGGGGTCCTTGTTTTTTGGCATTTTTACGTGTTTGATGGAGTATGCTTTTCAGTAACTTCAGCTACCTTAAACAAACACTGGCTGGTTTGTTTAAGGTAGCTGTATCCCTCTCATCCAATACTCTTTTCCGGGGGTTTTCTTCTTTAAGTGAATCACTTATTACTTCTTAGCATTGAATTTCAGTTGCCAGACTTGGGGCCGATTTTCCAGCCTTTGCAGGTCTCTCTGCAGTTCTCTGATCCCTCTACATTGCCAGCTCCACCAAAAAAAGTTAAGTGCCATCTGTACAACCTGCCGTGGTTTGTTGAGTCAGATTAAAACTGACACATATGGTACTACATAAAAAGGCACTGGCCTCAGAGAAATGTACCACTGACTCAAGTGACATAAGTAAACACAGAGTAGGTGCAGACACTGTCTTTGTGGAAACAAATAGAAAACCTCAGGGAAGGCGTCACATCCCTTCATCTGCTGGTTACAAAGATCATGATGACAGATCCATCTCCTATACATTATTGAGGACACATAGAGGAAAAATCTGAGAATGGGAATATGAACCCCCCCCCCCCAGAAAAGTCTGAAGCACAATAACTGATCTTACATCGAGGGTATCTCTTGCAGCAGGCCATCACCAGTAGGACTAAGGCACCAGGAGCCAATGGAAACCTTTCTAGTTAGCAGTCTGCATGGTGTGGTTCTAGTTGGATATGGGCAGGGAAAGCATCCTGACTAAGACAAAAATCTTGGATTTCATGAGGGCGGACTTCAGAAAAATGGGCGAGGTGCTAAGGAGCCATCTGGTGGGCATCAGAGCAGATATGGGGTGGACCAAAGGTGGTCCATCATTAAGGAAGGAATACCGGTTGCCACAGATGAGTGCATTAGGCTCAGGGGGAAGAACACGAGTGCCAAAGCACCCAGCTGGTTCAGTTCTGGGGTAGCCAAGGCAGTAAGGGAAAAGAGGTTGGCCTACAGAAAATTCAGGAAGACCAACGGAGAGGTGAATAGGGAAAATTACCTAAGGTTGACTAGTGAGGCAAGTAAGGAAGTCCAGTGAGCAAAGGCACAGAAGGAGCTGCAGATAGCTGAAGGAATTAAGAAGGGGGGAGAAGGCTTTCTTTCACTATATAAGTGGGAAAAGGGACAAGAAGCAAGGGATTGTTAGGCTTAAGAAAGGGGTGGAGTGAGTGGAGGAAAATAGGGGGGAAGCAGAGATACTAAATGAATACTTCTGTTCTGTCTTCACCAGGGACCAGTGCCTTCAAGAGGGAAAAAAAGGAGCAGGGGGAAGGAAATACAGATGAAGTGATAGAGGAGGATAGAGTGAGGGAAGGTCTGGTGGCATTGAAGGTGAACAAATCACCAGGCCCAGACTGAGTCCATCCAAGGGTTCCAAAGGAACTGGCTGAGGAGCTGGCAGGGCCACTGGCAGACCTATTTAATAGTTCACTAGAGTCAGGAGTGGTACCACAGGACTAGAGAACACATGTGGCACCCCTCCACTAAAGTGGTCCCAAGGATGATCCAGAAAATTACAGACCAGTCAGTCTGACCTCCATTGTGGGCAGACTCATGAAGACCATACTAAAGGAAAGGTTGGTGGAATATGTAGAGGAGCATCGTCTCCAGGATGAGAAGCTGCATGGGTTCAAGGGTGGGGGGGGGATTGTGTCAAGCAAATCTGATTGACTTCTTTGGCTGCGTCACTAAGACAGTAGACTGGGGCCAAGTGGTAGACATCCTGTATCTTGATTTCAGCAAGGCCTTTGACTCTGTGCCCCACAAGAGGTTGAGCAGGAAGTTGGTGGATCTTGGAGTTGGGGAAAAGATGGCCAGATGGGTGGAAAACTGACTGAGAGACAGAACCCAGAGGGTGGTTGTGGGGGGAGAGTTATCTGGCACTAGAGAGGTAACCAGTGGGGTCCCACAGGGGCTGGTGTTGTTCAGTGTCTTCATCAGTGACATTGGGGATGGCATTAAGGGCAAAATGTGCCTATTTGCAGATGACACCAAGCTCTGTGGGAGAGTGGACACAGCTGAAGCGATACAGAACCTACAGGAAGCTCTGGAAAAGCTGGAGAAGTGGTCCAGGATCTGGCAGGTTAGCTTCAATGCCAAAAAATGCAAAGTTATGCATATTGGAGCCAAGAATCCCAGGACAGAGTACTACCCTGGGTGCAGTCCAAGTATCTGCATCAGAAGAGGAGAAGGACCTGGGAGTGATGATCACTAGTGACCTGAAGCATTCCACACAGTGCAAGAAAGCAGCAGCAAAGGCAAACAAGATGCTAGGATGCATAGCTAGGGGCATCAGTAGTAGAAGAGAGGGGGTTATACTGCCCTCGTACAGGTTACTGATAAGACTGCATCTAGAGTATGGAGTTCAGTACTGGTGCCCACACCTCAAAAAGTACATTAACCAGATGGTGAAGGTCTAGAGGAGGGCTACAAAGATGATAGCCAGTCAGCAGGGCAAGGCATATGAGGAGAGGTTAAGGGCACTGAACATGTACTCCCTGGAAGACAGCAGAGAGAGAGGAGACATGATTGTGACCTTTAAGTACTTGAAAGGGATAAATGAGGTTGATAAGGAGAGTCTCTTTAAGTTGACTGGCAACCATAACACTAGGGGCACAGGCTTAAGCTGGAGGGTGGAAGGTTTAGGAGGGAGGTCAGTGAGCACTTCTTCACAGAGAGGATGGTGGACACTTGGAATGCGCTGCCGGGAGAGGTCATCTCATTGAAGACAGTGGGCAGCTTTAAGAGAGGCTGGGATAGGCATAGGGGGAAGTTAAGGATCATGGGTAGGGAGGATGGGAGAAGTGGGGAGGGATGGCAGGGACATTAGCTCAAGTTGTGGACCCTGCAATATAAGCAGACTTGATAGACCAAATGGCCTTCTTCTGCTGGCTTCTTTGTATGTACGTATGTCTGACGTCAGCCAATCCTATAAAGGTGGGCAGCCTCCACACCATCCCAAGTTCTTTCCCACCATCGACCAATGCACGTCAGACCACTGCTACTGCCGCAGCTACATTTGACTGCCATTTTCCTGCATTTAACTGTGCTTTATTATTTTTAAATTTTTGTTTTAAGATCAAAATTTCAGTGTTGGTTTATTTCTTCAAAACCTTCCTCATCAGCTGGCCACATTGCCAGAAGATCCTGGAGTATCACCTCCTTAAGCAGAAGGTTGCCTTGATGGATCGGGAGCTGCAGGTGAGGTGCTCCTCTGTTTCCCAGGCCCAGTCCTCGGGGTCTTCATCTTCGAAGTCCCGGGATAAAATTTTCCAGGAAATATAAGCATCAGGACAGGGACCCAGAACGACCCCGGTCTGCCTCCAATTCACAGTCCCCACACAGGCAGTCTTCAACTTTGAAGCAGTCCTCCTCCTTTGGGAGGGGGATTGATCTCCTCAGACCCACATGTCCTAACTTCCACAGGGCTATTGGCGGCCCCTCCACCCACCCATGTCTCCCTTGTGGGTGACAGCTCTTCAGGGCAGGGTACTCCGTATCCTTCCTCCCCAGCCCCTGCTGTTTCAGCCCTTGTTTTCTATGGAATCACAGCCAGGTGGCTCGGTCTGGGTCTCTTTAGCCAACATGGGTGCAGCTAGCACCAATCTCCAAGCTGCCGCCCCAGCATTCACGCCACCAACATCAGTCTCTTCTTCTGGGACCTTCATAGAATCTGCTCCTCCTTCTCAGTGACAGATGCTGCAGGACACCGGTGCCTCTCAGGGCCCGGTTTCTCCTCAGCCTTCACATGGTGGGTTGTCCTCCACTTCTGTGTCTATCTCTCCACAGCAGGTGCTCGTGGACTCCCCTCCAGCATTCCCTCTAATGCCCACAGGGCCTGCACCCATCCTTCTTTTGCCACAGCCTGTGAGCCCCACACCTGCCCTACCTCCTCAACTGGTGCCAGGGGGCCCGTCACCTGTCCTGCTACCCACTCCAGTAGGTTCAGCGCCTGTCCTGCCACTTCCTACAACTGCAGGACTTATACCTGTGTACCCTATGCCAGCTCCTGCTTGTCCAGAGCCAGTATACCTCTACTTAGCATTGGTGAGGCCTACACAGGGCTATCCATACTCAGTTCCTTTGAGACTGTCGCTGGTCTCCACGTACACAATGACTGTTGGACAGATACTGACGCCTTTGGATTATCACTGTCTGGTCTCGGCCTTGTAGTCCTTTATGCAGACACAGGTCCCGCCCTCAAAGGCACTGGCCCTGGCCACCCCTTATTGTCCTCCTTTGGGACCCATCTCCCAGGCATCTGTTTGTTCAGGCCTCAGCACTCCTTGCACACCCGGGAATGGGCCCAATGTCGGATCAGCTAGCCACTCAGATGATTATTGGCCTGAAGATTGGAGGGGATGATGATGCAGTGAGCCTTCCTCCTTTGGCACAGATTCCTCTGAAGGAGAAGAGGCACCCAGCAACGTCCCCAAATCCCCCAGGATGACCACACATGTATGTCCATAATGAGGCACATTTAGGCCACTATGGGGTGGGAGACAGAAGAAGAGGATCCAGAGAGACATCAGCTGGCCATCTGCCAGTGTCAGCCGGATACCCCTCCTAGGTGGTCCCCCCAATTATCAACTGCTATGAGGACAATACTCAGGCTGCTTGGAACCACCCCATCTTTATTTATTTATTTACATTTTGGTGACTGGGTAGGCTCACTGAGACCAAAACAGTCCCTTTTTCAGGGGCTACCCGGAATTAATTACTGTACATACATCTATAAACACAACAAAATACATACATGTCATTTCACAATTAACAGTCAATATAGATATACTGTCCCAGTCAAGGATATAGTGGTAGGTTAATTACAATCAGCATCAACAGGAGAAGAAGTACTATTATACACGAGACAGTCACAGTCAGATTGATGTCCCAGTAAGATTAGATTGGCAGGATGGAGTCGGCTGACTCAACGGTAGCAGTTGTAGAGCCTCAGTTCCAACAGGTGGGCTTTAAGACCCTTCTTGAAGCCCCCAAGGGAGGTACATTCCTCGAGACTGCTAGGGAATCCATTCCAGGTGGGAGGGATGAAGGCAGCATAGGACTGGACTCCTAGGGAAGTCCTAACACTGGGGACTTGCAGAATCTGGCAGCCAGAGGATCTTAGTGTTCTCTGATTCTTTTTGGGAGGTAGTGTGTTAATTAGGCTAGGAGGGGTGCCATTTTGCTGGAGCTTAAAAGCAAGGCACAGTGAGGGATATGATAATCTGCTCTCAAGAGAAGGCCACCTTAGAGATAATAGTATCTTGCAGTAATGATCCCATTGTGGCATCCCTGCAGCAAAGCGTCCTATCCTGTGCTACTGTATTTTTAGCCTTTGCATTTCAGAGCTTCTTACAGAGGGTGGTAAAGGGGCCCCATATAGCAAGGTAGGAAGGAGTATACCAGTGAAAACCTTGAAATTGGATTCAAGAGTGAGGAAAAGGCTCAGGCGATATAATAAACCTAACTTTTGGTTGAGTTTCTTAGTCAGATGGTCGATGTGGCCCTCAAAGTAGCAGTCTTGGTCTAAGTATACACCTAGGTATTTGATACAATTGAACACTTCGATTTTTGAGCCATTGGAAAGAGCTGGTAACAATAAATGTGAAAGGGTTGGGCCCAGGCTTTTAGGGCCAAATGGCATGGCTTTGGTCTTTTACTATTTAGAAATAATTTATTAGTAAGAAACCCACTCTCAAGTAAACCAGTGTCTTAACCAAGAAGGTTGTTTAGTTGGACAGTGTCATGGGAGGACCTATAATGCATGGCATCATCTGCATATAAGATCACTTTGGCCCCTCCACAATGTTGAGGCAAATCATTGATAAATAGGGAAAACAGGAGAGGTCCCAATATTGAACTCTGGGGATGCCATCCGTGAAAGTGTGTTTGTCAGACTTGCTCCATGCCATCTGATAATTTGTGATCTGCCGTCAGGGCAGTCCATGAACTATTGAGTAGACAGATGACCAAGACCAAGAGATGTTAGTTTAGTGAAAAGCTGCTGCTAATTCACCAAGTCAGATGCCTTGGTGAGGTGTATTAAGATCTCACCAGTTGGAAGGCCATCATTTAGAGCTGTGAAGATATCCTCAGTCAGGTTAATCAGGGCCATGTTTTTACCATGACTTTTTTTCTAAAATAATGTTCAATTACTAAATTGTTCTGTTCAACATATTCGTGGACCTGCTGGTATACA
This sequence comes from Neoceratodus forsteri, assembly GCA_016271365.2. Classification (NCBI taxonomy): domain Eukaryota; kingdom Metazoa; phylum Chordata; order Ceratodontiformes; family Ceratodontidae; genus Neoceratodus; species Neoceratodus forsteri. The sequence goes on from CM057455.1 coordinate 59,394,450, forward strand.
GTCCTCTGTAACCTTTTACTTAGAGTGCAGAAGATGGATATTGGTCTGTAATTCTCAACAAGCTCAGTATCCCCATATTTAGGGATAGTAGTGACCAAGGCAACCTTCCACACAGTGGGGACTTTGCCTTCAAGCAGCGATCTGTTTAGGGGCCAAGTGACTGGAGGGGCAATAATATAGACTGCGATTCTGAGGAGTCTTGGCTCCAGTTTATCAAACCCAGCAGAGCCAGAGGATTTGATTTTTTTTTTAGTAATTTCTGGACATAGATTTAGTTGCAAGTTTGAAGTGAAAATTAGGGTAGGGGGTTCCTCTTGTAAATGATTCTTGGGGGGACCCAGAGGGATTATTTTTAGAGTTATCCAGGTCAGTGAGGAATGCGTTTAGTGCATTAGCAGCATATTGCGGGTTGGTATAGCGGACACCATTTGCTACAATGTGACTTTTCTTATGGGTGGTGTTCCCCTTTTGGAGAGACTTAATTTGAGACCACATTTTTTTAGGGTCCGAAATGTTTTTAGTTTGTAGGTTCTGGAGGTGTTGTCTTTTAGCTGATTTTAGTTCCTTTTTACACTTATTCCTCAATTTTCTATATTCCACCCAATTCTTAGTTAGATTTGTAGATTTGAATTTTTCCCAGGCTTTGTCTCTCACCCTCATTTGTCTTTTAAGGTCTCTGGACAGCCACTTTGACCGTTTTCCCTTGACCCTGATTTGTTTTAAGGGGGCATGCTTAGCAGCAGCCGAGAGGAAGTTATTCATGAAGAAATAAAAGGCTGAGTCCAGATTGGGGGCGTCTTGTCTTGGTGGTGTCCAAAAAGGCTGACCAGCTTTATCATCCCCCAGGTGGCAAGCCGTATTTTGTCGAACAACCCAAGGCCAATTCAGTCATTATTAACATGACTCACGACCGCACTATGTGACTGAAACATCTAAACTTCCTTCCCCTGGACAGGGAGTCCTGCCAGCTGCACCAAATGGATAAGCACGCCTTCACCTCTGCCACTTTGGCAATTTGGGCCATCAGTAATTTGGCCCATATGGTCAATACCAGAACCAGCTATGGGACCAGGTTATGGAGGTGGTCCTAGCCATGCCGGATGATCCTTCCAAGCAGAATACACTCCAGGCCGTAAAAACGGGCTTGGACATTGGTACCCATGACCTTAGGGCTGCCTGTGATGCAGTAGATGCTTCAGGCTGGGCAGCAGCAATCGGCATCTGCCTTTTGGTGCCACTCCTTATTTTATTCATTAGCTTTTGGTGACCAGGTAAGTGTGTTAGGCAATTGGACCTGCCTATTTTCAAGCACAACCCGGGAGAGTACAGAGATACAAAATAAACAGTAGAAAATGGTACATTATGACAAAGCAGGACCTCACACAAGAAGGCCAAAATACAAATCATCATTTATCACATGGGTCACCCATGTAGGAATGAGACAAAAAAAAACAAAATCAAAATTGACTTGTACTGGACCCCACTTCACAGGAAGGTCTGACAATGTGGATTCCTTGCTCTAGATCTCTGGTTTCACACAGGATGTCCAGTCTAGCATAATGGACACACCCTTCAGGGGTTTCAAGCTTTTTGGAGGAGGTGTCCAGGATATCATCTATGAATTCCAGACCTCAGGATGGACCCTCAGTTCCATTCTGTGTACCATACCCAGCTGAAGTTGGGCCAGTGAGCTCCTTATCATCATTTATCCCACAGACAGGCCTGACCCCCTCCCAAAGCCCAGGGCAAGCGCACAGCAGGGACAGATCTCTACACTCCCTCCATCACCACCACCCTTAGTGCCTGAGGTACAGCAGCAGCTCCAACAGTGGCTGCTCCAACCTTCTGACTCCTTGCCAGACCTCCCAATAGCCAGTCATTCACCAGGAGGCAGTTGTAGGGGGTCGCTTCTACCTCCACCTGGACAGGTAGAGGGAGATCACCACAGACAGCTGGGTGCTGCGGCTTATCGAGCATGGCCACACTCTCAAGTTCATAGAGTGGCCTCCAGATAATTTGTTGTATCCTCCCAGCCATGTCCCTCTTATCCAGGAGGAAATTAAGGCCTTACTTCACAAAAAGGCCATAGAGCCAGTCCTGCAGTATCAGCAAGGAAGGGGGTTCTACTCCCACTTCTTCCTGGTCCACAAGCAGACTGGAGACCTTCGGCCCATCCTGGACTTAAGCCAGCTGAACCTGTTTATAGAGTACAGATGGTTCAGGATGGTCACTCTTCAGGGTTTACTGCCCCTGCTACATCAGGGAGACTGACCTACCTGCATATTAAGATCTTTGCCTCCCACCAGCACTTTTTCTGCTTCCACTTCCAGGGAGTGCAATATCAGTTCAGAGCTCAGCCCTTTGGTTTGTCCTCAGCCCCCAAGGGTTTTACCAAATGTCTGGTGGTGGTGGCAGCTGCATTGAGATGGCAGGGGTTCTATGTTTTTCCCTACCTGGATGATTGGCTGCTCCTTCAAACTCTTTTTTACACCTGCAGCCTGTTTCAGGCTTTGGGCATTACTATCAACCTCCCAAAGTCTTTCTTGATCCCTTGTCAGTGCCTCCTCTACAGAGAGGCAGTGCTGGACACCACCCAAGGGAAGGCCTTCTTACTCCCACGCAGAGCATCTGATGGACCAGGCCCATCTTCTGTACCAATAATGATAACTTTATTTTTGAGTGCCTTTCAAATACCAAGGTGCTTTACAGTGTTAAAACATGATGCCATAAAAAACTATTACAATTAGTGAATAAAACAACAATAACAAATAACAACAGTTCACTGAAAAGCCTGACTCCACAAAAAAAGTTTTAAGTGCCTATTTAAAACCCCCATGGTCACACATTCCTGGAGCTGACGGGGCAGAGAATTCCAGAGAGTAGGGGCTGCAAACATAAATGCACGGGCCCCAGAAATTTTCAAAGTAACCCTTGGTATCTCCAGCAACCCCTTGTCAGCTGAGCGGAGCTGACACACAGGGGTGTAGGGAATCAGAAGCTCTTTCAAGTAGTTGGGACCAAGTCCATGTAGGGTTTTGTAGGTCAAAAAACCTACCTTAAAGGTGATCCGCCACTTAATAATCAGTCAGTGCAGATCGCGCAGCACAGGGGTGATATGCAACCTCCGAGACACCCCTGCCAACAATCGGGCAGCAGTGTTCTTCACTAGCTGCAAGTGGTGGATATCAACCCCAGGATGCCCCAAGTAAAGGGAGTTGCAGTAGTCAAGGCACAAGGTCACAAAGGCGTGGACCAACACAGGCAGATTGCTAGACGGAACAAGATGTTTGACCCTGGCAATGTTCTTAAGATGATAAAAGGCAGACTTAATGACTGCTGACACCTGATAATGAAGGGTCAGCCTGTCATCAAGCACCACTCCCAGGTCGCACACCTGTTTAGAGGTAAGGATCTGTACACCCCCCAGAAATAATCCAGAGGGCTGATCATTCCTCAGCCCCTCTATCCCATGACCTGGGTCCACGACCATTACCTCAGTCTTTCCTGCGTTCAACTTTAACCAGCTCAAATTCATCCAGTCTTGGATTTCAGCGAGGCAGTCATTAAATACTGAGAGAGCACTAACCTGGTTGGGAGCAAAAGACAGGTAGAGCTGGGTATCATCAGCATAGCAGTGAAACCTCAGCCCATACCATCTTACAATGTCTCCGAGGGGTAGCATATACACTGCAAACAACGTGGTGGACAACACCGAGCCCTGAGGGACCCCACAGGACAGAGGAAACAAGTCAGAAGAAAAAATCCCAGACACAACTCTCTGTGTTCTACCAGTTAGGAAAGATGTAAACCAGCTGAGGACTGTACTTGTCAGGCCACTGATGGACCTCAGGTGCTCAAGTAGTGCCCCATGGTCTACAGTGTCAAAGGCTGACGAGAGATCTAGGAGTACCAGAATGGAACGGTTTCGCCAATCTCTCACTATCAGGAGATCATTGAGCACCTGAACCAGAGCAGTCTCGGTGCTATGCCTCTTACAAAAACCAGACTGGAGAGGTTCATAGACATTATGGATGGTCAAATGGTTCTCCAGTTGAGTTGCCACTACTTTCTCAATAACCTTTCCTGTAAAGGGAAGGTTCGAGATAGGTCTGTAGTTAACTAGAGTGTCCAGGTCCAACGAGGCTTTCTTCAGAAGGGATGTCACCACTGCCTAATTCAGGGACCTTGAAAACTCACCCGATTCCAAGGAGCACCGGACAGTCTGAGCCAGAACTGAGCCAATGATCTCATAGCGACCCAAAACCAGGGAAGTTGGACCAGGATCTGAACCACAGCACATAGGGTGCATCCCCAGGACAATCCACATAATATCTGCGAACTCTGGCAGGTCAAAGGTACTCCAGGAAGTATGAGGTATAGTCACCGAGCACTGACCAACAGCATCCCCCATAGAGCGAGTCAAGAGGATCTCTGTGCTGATGTCGGCCACCTTATTCATAAAGAATCGAGCAAGCTCATCACACTCATTTTGTGAAAAAGCTTGACGGAGCTGCAGACAGACTGGGTTGCACAACCTGTCCACAGTTTGGAAGAGTTGAGCTGGTCAGTTCTGAGCGGCAGCAATCTCCCTAGACAGGAACTCTGCCTTCTTACGGGAGATCGCTGATTGGTAGGACTGATAGTGCTCCACCAAACTAAGATGGTCGGCCACCAGGGCGGATTTCTGCCAACGACGTTCTAACCTTCATCCTAACTGCCACACCTCCCTCAAGGACCCATCGAACCAAGGGGTCCAAAGGCGAAGTGGAAGGGGATGAACCCGGACAGGAGCAATCAGGTCAAGGGATGTGGAGATGGCCTTATTATAGGCCAGAACCAACAGCTCCAGACCTGAGCTGGCATCAGGAAGCTCTGAGAGGTCAGTCACTGCCACCAGGTCTTCAGGACTCACATCCCATAAAGGGCGGTAACTGACCATCTCCACAGGGGTAGACCTACCAAGGGGGGGGGCACAAAAATTGAACCTCACGGTGTAATGATCAGACCAACAGACAGGTTCCACCCCCAAGTCAGAGGCCTCAGTCCTCAGGAGAAAAATCTAATCCAGAGAATGACTGTGATTATGGGTAGCTGAGGAAACAATCTGTGTGAAACCCAGAGATGTCATGAACTAGAGTAAGTACTGTCCAAAAGGCGAGAGTTCATCATCGACCCCATGCATTGAAGTCGCCCAGAACCATCAGTCTGGGTGACTCCAATGCCATGTCGATGGCAAACTCTGCCACTTCCCCTGCAGGAATCGTTTTTCATCCCCGGGTGGATGGTAGATGACAGCTATCCTGCAACCCACACCAGCTACCACAGTACATTCAAAGGATTCGGTTTCCTCTACTGGTACACCAGTGAGGCCCAAATCGGTCTTAAAACAGACCACTACCCCCTCCCCCGCAGTCCAGTCTCGGGCAGTTTATCACAGAGTACCCGACTGGAATTGCCACTTCCAAAATGGGACCGGAATTTTCATCCAGCCAGGTCTCGGTGATGCAAGCCAGATCAGCTGTTCCAACAAAATCCGCAATAATTGCATTTTTGTTCTTAATAGATCTGGCGTTGGATAACATCGCCCGAGTTGGACAGGGTTCATGAGCTGTTCCAGCTACTTGCTCATCAATAAAGATGGTGCCCTTGGGTAAGGGACTAGACATGGGGCACCATGTTCCGGGCTCCATTTTGCTCCAGGGCGTCTCTTAAACCTAACCAACCCTATGTGGGAGATCTGCTCATTCATCCTCCAATGTCCGTGTCTCCTACTATGCCCACCACCATCCCTCCTACATGCAATACCCAGCATACAACAGCGCGCTGGTAGATAGAAAAAGGCAAAGGAAGGGGTTAAAATGGGTGGAGGACACAGAGAGAAGAGGACAAATAGCATAAGACCAGAGGGGCAGACAGGCACATTCCACAGGCTAATAACCACCAAACTAAACTAAAACTCCAAACAAGAAGATTCTAATTGTCTTGTAGAATAACTACCCTAAAATAGTCGCACTATACCCAGTAAAACAGACTTATGTACATAACCCCCTCAAAACCCTAAATATTTGAAACTTAAAACAAAACAAGCAATAATCTGTATAAATTATGTTAACTGTATAAATTCTTCCAGTCAATTTTTTTTTTAAAAAGAAAAAAGGAAAAGCTCTCTCCACAGCCAATCCCATCAATAAGCTAAAATAAAACTCCTTGATAAGAAAAGACAGTCTGCAGCAGCACTGGACCAAACTTTCCAGGTAAGCACCAACAACAGAGCAATGATATTATTGAGCTTATAAGATCCTTTAATAGGGTTAAATTGCACAACCAATAAACCACCCCAAGGAGGACACAGGGGCACCGCCGAATCACTCCACTTAAGAAGTAGGGACAATCCGACCCCCATCAGACAGCCCACCACCTCTCCAGGAAACCCAGGAAGTACTGACCCTATGGCCAATACCCCGGCCCCCCAGAGAGACAGGCTGCCCCAGTGACCACCTCAGGGTTAGTTAGATTGGCTAACCCCAATATAGCTGCTATAGTGAAGTTGCCCCAGTACTTCAATAAAGTGTTCAGAGGAACCCAGGTTTAACCTTGCATCTCCCCAACACAGGGTATGAAGCAAAACAAAAAATACTTCTGGTCACAGTCTGCAGCAGATAGTCAAAAAACAGCAGCAACTGATGGTACTTAAAGGCAGTACACAGTGAATAAATGGATCCCCAGAACACCAAAAAGCAGGTAGTCCAAGCACTGGTTTAAGCACTTTGCACACCAGCTTCTTCAAGGCACAGACTGCTTGTAGCTAGTGCATATCAAATGAAACAGTATCCCCAGAAATCACAGTACATTACCTCATGAATCCAGGAAGTAGTAGAGGGATCACTAATACTCTATTGAGACCATAACATAACAAATTCAGGCAGCAAGTTCCAATAACCTGTTCAAATGAGGGCTGGATCCAATGCTTACTAGAGGAAAAGCCCCAAGGTAAACCCCCCAAGCAAACGTCTGTCAGCAAACGCCACAGTCATAAAAAGGCAAACTCCAAAATTCCTAATAACAGGACTCCGGGCTATCCTCAGAGCAAATGCTGCAGAGTACCGCTGTAAACACAGCTCTCAGCACCAGCAAAGTGTAAGGTCAAAAGCAGCCAGAATCACACAGTTCAAAAGTATTCAGGCTCCCAATAGCAAAACGCTGAGCTATACCCAGAGCAAACACCGCAAAGTACAGCTGTAAATGCGTAGACACAGCTCTCAGCACCAACAAGGTGCAAAATCAGAGCGGCCGAGTTTGCACAGTTCAAGAACATACTCCAACAGTGTTGGAGTGATTCGGCATAACACTACCCATAAAAAACTAAAAAGAACAGTGAAAATCAAGTAAAACTAAACCAGACAAAACAAAACAAAATTAAAAACAACTATCTAGAGCTAAAACAAAGGCTGATCCAGTGTGGTCTCCATCTTGGATTCTCCAGCCATCATGCTCAGATGTGTGTCTTTCTGATTCTTTTTGGCCTCATGGCCATGGCCACTGCCACAGTCCTCCTGGCTAGGCTTCATATGCGAATCCCTCAATGGATGCTACGGGTCCAGTGGGACCAACACATGGATGCCTTGGATCAACCAGTACTGGTGTTGTATCCAGTCAAGAAAGTGTTATTGTGGTGGCTGGAGCCCAGCAACTGTTTTGGGGATTCCCTTTTGTTTACCTCCCCCTCAGCAAATCCTTATGATGGATGTCTTCAGCCTTGGTTGGGAAGCCACATGGGGGACCCACCAAACTTGAGGGATGTGGTCTGAGATGGAAAGGAATCTCCACATAAATGTCCTGGATATGAGAGAAGTTGCATATGACCTGCAGGTCTTTCAGACTCCATGTTTCCAAGGTCCGCTCTTAGTTTAGATGGACAGCATGTATGTAGTATAGTACATAAACAAGCGGGCGGGGACTCATTCCTATCCCCTGTGCAGGAAAATGAGAGTCTAGTAGTATGCCATCGAACACAGCCTACTACAACTCTCGGCCGTTCATGTTCCTGGCAACCAAACTGTCCTGGCAGACAGTCTAAGCTGTTTGTGGTACAGAACACACGAGTGCGAACTTGTGACCTCAGTGGTAGGAGACATCTTCGACAGATGGGGTCAGCCTGAGTTGGACCTTTCTGCATCACCACACAATACAAAACTGTCACTTTTCTGCTCACTAGATCCAGGGCCTGGAGTTTTCTGGCAATACGCAGTGTCCCTCTCCTGGACAGGGTGGTTATGCCTACCCTCCATTTCCACTCCTTCAATGAGTTGTGATCAAACTCCAGATGGAAGGGGCTACAATGATCCTCATCACCTCCTTCTAACCTCGGCAAATCTGGTTCCCCTTGCTGCAGCAACTAGCAGTGGAACCTCCGCTGTCCCTTCCCCTGGGCATAGGCTTGCTGCCTCAGGAACAGAACACCCTGGTCCATCTGGACCTCAAGTCTTTCCATCTCCATACATGGCTCTTCAGGAGATAGAAATTGCCAGATTTGTGGTCTCCCCCAGTATAGCGGATGTCTTGGAGGTGGCCAGGCTAGGAAGCCCTCCACCAGGGCCACTTACTCTGTGAAATGGAAGCGCTTCATTCTTTGGGCTGCATTACACTATTTAGATCCCTTCACATGTACAGTGGATTAGGTTTTGGAGTACCTTCTGTCCCTCTCAGACTCAGGTTTGCGGTACTCGTCTATTAAGGTACATTTCTCTGCTATCTCTGCATATCATGTACCTGTGGATGGGCATTCAGTAGCCCAACTTGATGTCTCTTGCCTTTCTTGCAGGACATCCTGTAGTTGAAGGCCCCAATCAGGGATCCTGTCCTGTCTTGGGACCTTAATTTTGTGTTGAAAAATCTTATGCTGCTGCCCTTTGAACCTGCCACATCTTGTGAGCTGTGCTTTCTGTCACAGAAAGCATTATTTTTAGTTGCTATTACTTCTGCTTGAAGGATTTCTGAGCTTCTGGTCCTCATGTGTAAGGAGCCTTATTTGTTTTTTCACAAAGAGTGGGTGTCTTTGTGTACAAATCCTAAGTTTCTTCCTAAGGTGATGCCAGAATTTACTTTGAATCAATCTATCCACCTGCCTGTTTATTATCTGTAGCAAGCCAGTCAAGGGGAGGCATTATTCCATACCTTGTATGTGCATAGAATCCTGTAGTACTATATGCCGCAAGCTCACTTCAGTGGGGTAGGATTCCCTGGGCTACAGAGAATCCCTTGTGATCTGGGTTAGGAATACCCCCATCCTGTCCTTCCAGAACACTCACTGTTTCACAACTGAATGTTCATCAGGGAGGTCCCGGGCTTCCTGTCTCTGTGTGAGAGGTGCAAGTACAGTCTCGAGTCTGTGTTCCTGGGAGAGAACTCTCTTGGCCACTGCACAACAAACCAGAAAATCCACAGGCATGTATAGGCCTTCAGGGATGCCCTGTACAATCCTATATGTGTATTTTCCCTGAAAATGCAGACACCAGTTCGTACCCCACAGACCCTTTTTGAGAGACTTTTTGTATTCCCCCCTCCTTTCATTCACAGAGTCCCTTCTTGGATTCAGTCTTGGTAGCATCTGGCCCTTAAGCATTAAATGGGCATAGATTAGTTTGAACAAACTTTCCCAAAACCAACACACAACAGACACTGGCAGAATTAGCTTAAAGTAAGCCAAAAGCTTAACTAATTTGTTTATTTGTCTATAGGGACTATAAATAACATACAAATAAAATGTATATACTTTTCTTAATATTGGTTACAGGATATGAAAAGAAAGTTGGAAAAATACAAAAAAGATATACTGTTTAAATTCTGGTGAATATAGTTCAACCTTGAAAAAGTCCTTAGTGCTAGAGATGGAAAGTGTTCTTAGCAGGTTGCCGATTCTCCCGTCTGTCTGGAGGAAATACAGATAGGGGTCCAATGTCTTGTTGCTGCCAGGAGAGTCTTTGAAAGGGAAAACGCTCCTATCAATGCTTTTCAGGCTTCTTTTAAGAAAATCCAAAAGTCCTACCTCTGGCATTCCATAGTGTGATAGGCTGGCCTCATCACATGCTGAGAAAGGACCAACCAGCTCCCATGTTCAAGTTTTAAAAGTCCAACTGAAAGTTTCCTAGCTGGGGGGGGGTAGGAAAAAACATGTGCCCCCACCCCAAGTCAGCATGTCTCACCCCCTGCTGGTTTTGCTAGTCCAAAGTCCTTTGTTTACCCTCTGCCCCCAGGAAACCATTTAGACATACGTGACTGCCCATTAAGCTGTAATTGCCTGATCCATGTGGAGAACTCTGAAGACAAAAAAGGACATCTTTCTGCATCCCCAAAACTCGGACATCCTAGCACCAGGCTGTGGCTCTCTGAGCTCAGAATCTTTGTTAAGCAAATGGGTCCAGAAACTTCCAGGCTTTGCTTAATTAGCCAGCTGCTAATTCTTAATGACCCTATTATTCAGTCCTGCCTTGGCACCCAAAAACCTGTTACAAAATTCAAGAATATTTCAGAGCAGCTAATAGGGGTTTCCTGGCCTAAAACACAGGGTTTTATATCCTTCCAGGGTCCCATATTTTCTTTCTTACCCATGACTCCTTGCAACTTAACTGGGCCACAGGAGCCTTCCTGGTAAATTAAATAATTAAACAACATGAAATTTGAACACTGCAGCAGGACATAGCATAATACCGTCACACTATACACAACGGCCTAAGGACTCCCAGAAGTCTGATTAGTTGTTTATTTTGTGCGCTTATGGAAAAGAGGGTGCCCAGGTGTCCAAACATTGTTTGTCTAAATAATTAGCCAGTTGCATTGTTTATTGTTATCAGAAGTATGGCAGGGAACTTCCCAGGGCCATTTCACAAGAGGTATTGCCACATCAGTGGCTTGCTTCCATAATGTGCCTGCTGCTGACATTTGTGCTGCTGCCACCTGGAGCACTGTCCACTCTTTTACCAAGCATTACAGTCTGGACATCATCTCTTGGCATAGGGCCAGTTTTGGCCTAGCTGTCCTCCAAGGCTTTCTTTCATAGGCTGTTCTTTCTTTTACCCACTGCCTGGACCATTCATCTGTAGTGCCAGAATTGTTTGGGACTCAGTTCTATGGGTGATGGCCTGCTGCAAGAGATACCCTAGATGTAAGATAGTACTGTTATGTAAGAACTTATTGTAGCGATACAGATTTATTCCTTCCCATCAGCTAAAATATATTGCAATGAAGTTTTTTCTTCCTGCTTTTACTTATTTGCTGGCACTCGTCAGGGTTGCCCAATATCTCCTTTACTTTTCAATGTTTATCTGGAACAGTTAATTCATCAACTAAAATCCACCCCGGATGTCCACGGTATCCCAGCTGGAAACACATCACAGGTCCTCTCAGTGTATGCGGACAACATATTGTTACATCTTTCCCATCCAGCAGACTCCTTGACTGAAGTCTTATGCATTTTTACTTGGTTTGGCCTTTTTTCTAATTATAAACTCAACCTAGACAAAACAGAGATTCATTCTCTTAATTATCATACTTACAGAGCCAATTTCACCCACTTTGGCATGAAATGGGCACCGTCCTGTATAAAATACCTTGCCATTATTTTGTCTAGAGATCAGTCTCTATTGAAAAAACTGAATCTGGAAGACCTGATTAATGTCATACAACAGGTCTTAGCCCAATGGCATGCCCTTCCTATTTCCCTCTGTGGTAGGATCAATATAATTAAGATGAATATCTTGCCTAGACTTTTTTATCCCCTTAATATGCTAAATCTTTGGCTCCCTATCTCTTTCTTTAAACACAGTCATACTTTATTCACCAATTTTATTTGGCTGGATAAACTCCCCCAGAAATCCTACGCTAAACTGGCATTGCCCAGGGACAAAGGAGGTTTCCAACTTCCTAATTTCACTTTTTATTACTGGGGAAGCCACCTCTGTAAATGCTTTAAATGGGCCTCCCCACATCTTTATCAGTCGGACCTCACCTATGCTCCTATATGGCTTCAAATAGAATCAATCCTTATCAAGGAAGCCGGTCTTTTTGGCCCTTCTCTTTTATTTTCTTCATGGAAATCTCTACCTAAGACACTACAGGACACACTGATAGGGACCTCTTTCAAGGTCTATTCACAGCTTTGTGCTTACCTCAAGTATCAGCCTTCTAAAGATATCTCGCAACCACTCTTATTCAATAATAACTTTAAAATAAGGGGGCGTCTGCTGTCTTCCTCCTGGTTACCGTGCTTAGTGGATACTACTCTCACAGATTTTCTTAGTAATGGCTCACTTCTCTCTTCTCCTGCTCACTTACAAAAATTCCATCTGGGACCGGCAGCTATTTTTAAGATTTTTCAGTTGAGACATCTTTTCCTCTAGGTTTTAGGATGTACTTCCTCCTTTACTGATCAAGTAATCTTCCTTAAGGCCTTACAGGAATCAGCCACACAATCCCATGGTATTGCCACAATATACTCTTCTTCTGGATAAAATCTTCTTGTCCCCTCTACGGGGTCCTAAGGAGTGGACGGTACTTCTGCCGTCTTCTAACTTTAACTGGGGGAAGATCTGGGGAGACCTCTATAGATATGTCTCCCAGGATAGACTTTGGCTTACTCAGTTTCACATTTTAAACAACTTATATTACACCCCAGTCAAGTTGGCTAAGATGGGACACCTAGATTTCTCTACTTGTACCAGGTGTGGTCAGGAGGATGGTACGCTCCTGCATGTATGCTGGTGTTGTAGTAGGGTCCCCTCTCTGGGAACAAATCCAGTCTGGGGCTGATCCACTACTGGGTCTGGTAGACCTTTTTACTCCAGAGATTTGTATAATCAGGGACTACAGTACAATTACCGTGAAAGAGAAAGATATCATATGGCCTTAATCTCTCTCACAGTGAAGAAGCTGGTTCTTAGACATTGGCTGGATCAGACCTCTCTCGTATCAGGAATGGCTCCAAGAGCTATCTTTTGCCTAAAACCAAATTCATGATAGTCAGTATACGTCATAGGCCAGCTTGTTTTAATCGGAGATGGGGGAAACTTCATGCCCTTTACCTGGGTTAAATGGCATTTTCCTTCCTCTTTTAGCTGTTTAGCTGCTAGTAGTTCCTAATGCTGTTTTGCAGTTGGGCACACTCAGGGAGAGGGTTGAGGAGTTGGTGGGGCTTATTGGGGGGGAAGGGAGGTGTTTTGTTTATTCACGGACAGTTCAGATGTTTTGTACTACTGTTTTTTGCTGTTATGTAATTCAATAAAGTCAATTAAATTTTAAATAAAAAAAATAACTTATGTAGCATTGGATCTTTGAGAGGATCTCTTGCAGCAGGCCCAGCTTCCCCCCCTCTTTCCCCCTCTCCTGTGTCTTTCTTCCTTTCCATAGGGGCAAGCCATATACTTTTACTTTTTCCTATGCCATTGGGATACCTTTGAGTCCTCTGTGGTTCCCCCTTCCAGCATCCAGCTTATGGTCTCCAACAGGAGAACTTGAGGAGGTGTGGGGCTGCCTGACTTTATAGGACTGGATGATGTCAAGCGCTGATGTTGGAGGTGGGTGGCCCTCTCTGGTAGATGGCTAGCTAGAAAGGTTTCAGTGTGGTCCTGGCACCTGGCAACTTAGTCCTAACCAGTGATGACCTGCAGCAAAAGATCCTCTTGAAGATCTACTTTATTCTTTATGTCCTCTGGACACTAGTGCTGTCCCCGGACAGGCCCAGGTCTGTCATCTACCATCCCCAAGCACTTACTTCACTCGATCCTCCATGGCTGCTTCCCAGTCGTGATGCCACAGCCAGTCCAATCTCATGCCCCCTCATGAGCATGGGGCAGAGGAAGCCGATGGGATGGAGCTGCTCATGGAGGGCAGCAGGGCCTGAACGCACCTAGATCATTCTGCATGCACCAGGGTTTTTTCTTGGTCTTGTCCCCTTCCCTGGGACACTGGTATGCACAGAGCCCTAAGCATGAGCAAGCCAAGTTGAGCATCCCTACTTCCTGCAATGTTTTTGCTGTACTGCCAACCCATGTCACCCCAGTGGCAGTGTTGCATTGGAGGAAATGACCCCCCCCATAGGACAGCATCCTCTGGGTTACTCAGCAGTTCTCCCCAGCTAACCAGCAATGACCCTAGCTTGTTCCCAAACCCAGATCCCTAGCATGGCATGTGAGAGCACTGTCACTGCACTTGCAAAGCTTTTCAAGCCATAGGAATGTTCTTTTAACTTGGAATTTTTTTTGGTCATTAATAAAAGACCAGAGTCCAAATTATAATCAAAAATACAAAACAATGTAGTACACAAACAGGGAGGGGCCAGATCCCCAAAGGTATGCAAAAAAGCAGTTGTGTTGTCATTTTCCATTATATATAGAATAATACATGGGATGGTGTATATTACAAGAATTTAATACACACTTGAGGTGGAAAAGAAGGGAAGAAAAAAACACAGGAAGAAAGCTGACAGTTGGGACCTAAAACTAACATTGTGTGTAGGGGCTACTAGGTGACTACCACATCATGATAGTTACAAGCAGCAGAGAAGGGGAAAGATGCTGGAGTGCTGCAGTGCAGTGGCAGTCTTCAGGGGGACCTTCTTGAGACTGTGATGCTGCCTCATCTGCAGTCACCTCTCTGGGCTGAAGGAGGAGGCTACCAGTCTCCAGGCTTAGTTGGCCAGGATGTGGGGGGGCTTTCTCCCCCACCCAGAGGTCACCAAATCCGCACCCACTACCTCAATGATTGCACAGTGAGAGGAGTGGTTGGACTACGGTGGGCTTAGGGAGGGTAAGGGAGGTGGAACAGAGGCACATCCCCCAGCTGGTGCAACTGAAGAACTCCTATGCTGTGTTGTAAGAACGGGAAGGCCCCACAGGGTCACCCAAAGTTGCATCCAGGGAGGATGTATGGGAACTCTAAAATGGAGCCCCAAGGGTGGGTGGTAGAGGACCCTACAGGAAGAGGAAGCAGCTCCTGGTGGAGTGTGGAGTTAGAGTCAGATAGTGAGGAGGAGAAGGAGGGAAAGGGCCTACCAAGAGACATAGCTTGGAGGGATGGAAAATGGATCCAGAGGATTGCTAGACCAGTAGCAAGGAGGGGGGAGCTGGATATCATTGTCCATCTGGGGATCAATGACCTGGCTTGGGGGCAAGGCAGAGATAGGAAGGGTGCAGGAGGAGTTCAGGGAGCTGAGGAGAAGCCTAAGGAAGATAAGCTCCATGACCTTCGCGGAGGTGTTGCCTGTCCATGGCAAGGGTGAAGCTAGGGATCTCTGCACCAGAGACTTCAGCGCTTGGTTGGAGAACTGATACAGAGAGCAGGGTTTTGGCTTCATTAGGGACTGGGGGCCCACCTGGGGGGATGCAGACCTTTTCAAAGGTGACGGCCTGCACCCATCTAGTAAGGGGACTGAAATCTTTAGTGAGCAGTCTGGACGCTTCATTGGCAAGTGTTTAAACTAGCTAAGGGGGGTGGAGGTAGGAAGCAGGGTAAATCATACTACCCAAGCCCACAGGAGAATGTGGACAGTTGGGAGGACCATAACATTACATAATCACTGAGGAAGACTGGTTTTGGCAAAGGGGAGCAGGAGAGGAGGCACAAGGGGAAAAGAGGAGAGGGCAGGAGGGGAGTTTGCAAAAGATGGAAGGCCAAGTGTGTGAATGCCCGTAGCCTGGGAAATAAAGTACAAGACCTGGCAGCCTTGATGGCAGAAGCTGACCAGAATATTGTAGCTATTATTGAAACACAGTGTAATGAGAACCATGACTGGGACATAGCTATACCAGATTATACCTTATTCAGGAGAGACAGAGAGGGCAAAAGAGGAGAAGGGGTACCTCTTTACATCAAGGAGGGTATAAAGGCGATGGAGGCGCAGGGAATGTGAGAGGAGGTGGAGGCACTGTGTGTCACCCTGGGTGAGGGCAGTTGCTCAGCTATTCACACAGGTGTGATCTGCAGACCCCCAGCGCAAAGGAAAGAAATGGACAGGGATACACTGGAAGCTATCCATATGATGGTGGCTAAAGGGGAGGTGCTGCTGGTAGGAGACTACAATCTGCCGGAGGTTAATTGAGTGTCCCAGTGACTGCTAGAGTCAGAGGCAGGGACATCCTTGACTCTCTGTAAGGAGCAGGCCTCAAGCAGCTAGTGCTTGAGACAACACAGGAGGGGGTGATTCTGGATCTGGTGCTAACCAATGGGGAAAGAATTTCAGATGTCAGGGAGGGAGAATGCCCAGGAATCAGTGATCATCACATAGTGTGGCCCAACATGAGTACTGCAACAGGGTCAGAACACACAAATGTGAGGGTCCTGGACTTCAGGAGGGCAGACTTTGCCAAGATGGAAGTTTGTCTCAGGAAAGCCCTCGCAGACAGAGGGAATTACAGGGGAGTAGGGGAACAGTGGGCACATCTAAAAGGAGACATAGTGAAGGCAACTAACCTTTGTGTAAAGCAAGAGAGAAAGAATACCACTGTGATTCTCAAGGGAAGTGGCCAGGAAAGGAAGGGCAAAAAAAGCAGCTTTCAGGAAGTATAAAGAAACACATGAGGAGGCCAGGGCAGTCTATCTAGAGAAACAAAGGGAGGCAGGAAAAGTGGTCAGGAGCACAAAGGCTCAGACAAAGGAAAAAATAGCACAAGCGAAAAAGGGGGACAATACCTTCTATAGGTATATTAATGAGGAGAAAAAATGGTGGTGGGGGGTGTAAGAATAAAAGGAAACAGTGTGGAGGGAGACCAGAGAAAAGCATCAGTCCTGAACAGATATTTCTTTTCAGTTTTCACAGAGGAAGGGGAAAGGGAGGGACCACAGCTGAGAAACAGGATTGGAAGGGAGGTGGACAGAAGCCCATTTTCAGAGGAGAGAGAGTTCTAAGGGAGCTCACAAAACTGAAGGTGGACAAAAGCAGTGGGACCAGACAGGATGCTCCCTAGAATATTAAGGGAGGTGCTGACAGCGCCACTGATGTTCCTATTCAACAAATCACTGGAAACGGCAGTGATTCCAGAGTACTGGAGAAGGGCAGATGTGGTGCCTCTTCAGAAAAGCGGGAGCAGGGAGGAGGCTGGAATCTATAGACCTGTAAGTCTGACCTCAGTGGTGGGAAAAATGATGGAATCGCTGCTAAAAGAAAGGATAGTGGAGCACAAGATCCAAGGCAGCACAGATTCACAACAGGAAGGTCATGTCAAACGAATCTGATAGATTTCTTTAACTGGGTGGCCAGGGAAGTGGATCGGGGGAGCAGTGGGTGTGGCCTACCTGGACTTCAGCAAGGTGTTTGGCACCGTTCCTCATAGGAGGTTTGTGAACAAGCTGGGTACCCTGGGTTTGAGTCACAGTGTAGTGAATTGGGTTGGAAATTGGTTGAGCAATAGAACACAAAGGGTGGCGGTAAACATAGCAAGATCTGAGGAGGGGAAGTTGACCAGCAGGGTGCTGCAGGGGTCAGTTCTGAGGCTAGTCCTGTTTACCATCTTCATTAGTGGCATTGCAATGGGGTTGGATGGGAAAGTGTGCCTCTTTGCAGATGACACTAAGCTCTGCAATAGGGTGGATACTCCAGAGGGTGTGGAAAAAATGATGAAGGACCTAGCCAAACTGGAACAGTAGTCCAGAATGGCAGCTAGGATTCAATGCGAGGAAGTGCAAAATCATCCACTTGGGATGCAAGAACCCAGGGGAGGATTACATGTTGGGTGAGGAGTTCTTAGCAGCCACCAGGCAGGAAAGAAATTTGGATGACCTCAATGTGCTAAGGCTGTGAAGAAATCCAGCAGGATGCCGGGGTTCATAGGGAGAGGTGTCACCAGCAAAGGAAAAAAGGTGGTGATGCCACCGTACAGGTCATTGGTGAGACCTCCTTTGGGTACTGTGTCCAGTTCTGGAGACCACATCTCTGAAAGGACATAGACAGGGTAGAGGCAGTTCAGAGAAGGGTGACAAAAATGTTGCAGGACATGCTTCAAAGGTCATATGAGGAGAGACTGGAGGCACTTAATATGTATACCCTGGAGGAGTGGAGGAGTGGAGGGAGAGGGGAGACAGGATAGACACCTTCAAATACCTAAAGGGAATAAATAAGGTACAGGAGGGGAGCATCATTCTGATAAGGAGTTGCTCTAGAACCAGAGGACATGTGAGATTGGAGGGGGTAGACTAAGGGGCAACGTGAGAAAGTACTTCTTCAATGAAAGGGTGGTGGAGGCATGGAACAGCCTACCAGCAGAGGTGGTGGGGGCAAAGTAGGTAGTGGAATTCAAAACTGCATGGGACAGCCACAGGGGAACCCTATCGAGAGAAAAGGGGAGGTAAAGCTGGGGATAAAGTAGGATCTATGGCTTTTTTTAGTAGGTAGGTAGGGAAGGGGCAGCCTGGATGGGCTTTTCAGTCCTTATCTGCCATCAAATTCTGTGTTTCTATAAAGGAGAGAAATATAAATTCTTTGGTACTGAGACAGTTTCCCATCTAGTGGCCAGATATGAGGCACTCGTGTCAGAAAGTCTGTATATGGAACAAAAATATGGCCAAACTGATTAACTGGAAACTGTGCAGACATTGTAAAATACAGGTAGCAGAAAAAATGGATAATCATGAACTTGTGAAAATATGAGCATATGAAATTTGTCAGTAGATAAAGGCCTAGTG
Source organism: Neoceratodus forsteri (assembly GCA_016271365.2). Taxonomy (NCBI): domain Eukaryota; kingdom Metazoa; phylum Chordata; order Ceratodontiformes; family Ceratodontidae; genus Neoceratodus; species Neoceratodus forsteri. The sequence goes on from CM057455.1 coordinate 59,413,119, forward strand.
GTCTATCAAGTCTGCTTGAATGTGCAGCTAGCACCCCTTATTCTGCAGCTGCCCCTCCCTTCCACCTTTCCCTTCCCTTGACCCTCCCCCTTGCCCTGTCCCAGCCCTTTTTGAAGCAGTCCACTATTCTAATGGATACCACTTCCATCAGTAATGCATTCCACCCAGCTAGCACCCTCTCCATAAGAAAGTGTCTCCTCATCTCCCTTCCAAACCTTCCTCCCTCCAGTCTCATATCATGGCCCAGGTGTTCCTCCCTTTCTTTGAACCGCCCCTCCCTACCTGTCTTGTTTATTCCTTTCATGTATTTGAAGGTTTCAATCATATCCCCCATCCCTCATCTCTTCCAGTGAGTACATGTTCAACTCCCTCAGCCTCTCGTATGGCAAGTCCCCCAGACTCTTGATCATCTTTGTTGCCCTGCGCTGCACTCCCTCCAGTAACGTAATGTCTCTCTTCAGATGCAGGTGCCAGTACTGCACATAGTACTCTAGATGTGGTCTAACTAATGATCTGTACAGTGGCAGAATCATCTCCCCCCTTCTATACCCCATGCAATGCAACCCAGCATTTTGTTGGCCATTGCAGCTGCCTTCCTACATTGTGCTGAGTTGTTCATTGACCCCATAATGAGCACCCCCAAATCCTTCTTCTCCTCCTCTGTCTTGGCTAGTTGCAGTCCCCCAGCTGGTAACTCCTTCTTGGGTTTTTCACCCCAAAATGCAGCACCTTGCACTTTTTGGCATTGAACCCCAGTTGCCAGGTGTCCAACCAGGTTTCCAGCTTTGCCACATCATCCTGCAACCCCTGCCACCCCCCCTAGGTCATCCACCACCACTCCCATGTTGGTGCCATCAGCAGACAGACTGGTCTTGCTCTTCATGCCCAATGATATGTCTGCAATGAATATCCCAAACAACTATGGTCCCAACACTGAGCCCTGTGGAACACTGCTCATCACTACCCTTGGGGATGAGAACTCCCCACTCACCACCACCCTCTGTTGTCTTCCCTGAAGCCAGTTCCCTACCCATCTCACCAGCTTAGCACCCGCCCCTGTGCCTTCTAACTTACTTCTCAGCCTCCCATGCAGCACCGAGTCTAATGCATTGCTGAAGTTCAGGTACAGGCCATCCACTGCATGGCCCCATCCAACTGCCTAATTACCTAATCATAGAATACCACCAGGTTGGTTTAGCAGGATATGCCACTTATGAAGCCATGCTGTCTGCTGTCCTGTGGTCCTTTGGCCTCCAGGAGGGTCACCAGCCTCTTCTTCAGGGTAGTCTCCATCAGCTTACCCACGATGGATGTGAGTCTGTAGTTCCCCGGTTTATCCTTGGGGCTGCATTGTGGAGGGGCACCACATGAGCCATCCTCCAGTCCTGAGGTACACACCCTGAGTGTAGTAAGGCATTAAATAGGTCTGCCAAAGGTCCTGCCAGGACCTCTGCCAGCTCCTTCAGTACCCTGGGGTGGATGCCATCTGGGCCTGGTGCCTTCTCCACCCTCAGTGCCCTCAAACCCTCCAGAACCCTGCCATCCATGATATCCCTGTCCATCACCCCTCCCCCTCTTTTTCTGCCCTCCCAACCCCCTTGGGTATCACCCCCCCTTTTTGCCTTAGTAAATATAGAGCAGAAGTAATTGTTTAGTGCTTCTGCCTTAACCCATGCTTCTACCCAACCCCTCTCCTTCCTAATCCTTACTATGTGGTCCTTACAGTTCTTTTTCTCCCTGATGTACCTGAAGAAGTCCTTCTCCCCTTTCTTAATGCCCTGCAGCAGCCTGAACTCTGTAGACACCTTGGCTGCCCTCACTGCCCTTGTCACCTCCTTAGATTCCTTCAGGTACTCCTCCCTATCCTCCCCCTTCCTGTTTTTTGTACCTCCTAATGGCAGCTCTTTTCCTCCTTACCTTTTCCATGACCTCCTTGCCCATCCAGCTAGATTTCTTTGCCCTAGCCTTCTTGCTCTGGGTCTTTCTGCAGGTTCTGGTTGCCTCCATTATCCCCAGCTTTATGAGCCGCCACCTCTGGTTAGTGCCCATACTAGGTTGAATTCTGGACAGGTACCATTTTACTACTTCCCCATCCTCCTGAAGTTGGCCCTCCTGAAGTCCAGCACCCTTGCGCTGGATTCCACTCCTTCCTTACCCATATACAACATGAACCATACTGAGTGGTGGTTGTCACAGATGCACTCCTGGGGTCAGGCCCTGTGCTCCCACAGTGCCCAGCCTCAAAGTGCAATATGTGAACAGGGGACAAACAGGGACACTCTCCTGTTTGCTTTGGGTCTGAGCAACTACCAGTCTTGCATCCTGGGGTTAAATATGAATCCTTTATAGCTAGTACACCCAGGTAACAGGTCCAAACATCACATCCTCTTCAGGGAAAGCAGCACAATACTTGATCCCAGCTGGCATACAACCAACCTGGTTCACAACCCCCCTTCTGATGCAATTGAGACCTAGGTATTTCCTTACCTGGCTGGATCTTTACACAGGTCCTTGTTTGTGTGGCTGTATATGGTGACACACTAAGCACTTTAACAGTTATATCAGAATTATCAATACTGTTCCCAGCATTCACACTCAAAATGAGAAAATGTCTTAGGCAGGATTAAGTAAACCAACAAGTTTACTAAAATTAAAAAAAAAGTAAATAAATACAAGATACTGAACATATATATTAATGCTTACAGTCAGAAAGGAATGGAAATTATTAAACAAAATGCCTTGTAATTGAATTACTAGTTCTAACTCAGTTTTCAGTTGTGTGTTACCTATCTTGACAGAAGTGCCCTTAAGTCCAGAACACGTTTGTCCATTCTTTCAAAGTTCAGAACAAGAGTGAGCCTCAGTCCTTTCAGCCTGCTTGGCAATATTCAAAGTTAAAATCATAACCTCCTTGTGATGTCACAGCACATGAGGTCACTTTTTAGCTTTGTAATTAATTTGTAACATGACCAAGTATAATCAAAATGGTTTCATCGTATTGCTTGTTTGAAATCTGCAAAGATAGTAATATCAAATTATACTGACAGTCTCTCTTCATCAAAGTATTAGTTATGACCGCATTCCCTTTGATGTTTCAGAAAAACATCCTGAAAAACACTTCTCTTAGCTGTGTGAATTTTCACAGATATCTATCAGAACTGGCTTCCCTTCTGATGTCATAAAATGCAATATTTTATGACCAGTTTCCTAGGTTCAAAGCAGTGGCTTGTTATAACCTTTTTTTATGTTTGCTTGTGCGCATGCACAAGAAACATGTTGCGACAGCTTGCTGGAGTAGCGGGTTATGGAGGTGTGGCAGTGTTGTGGCCAGTGCCACCACTGCTTTTTGAGGCTTGTCTCTGCGGCACCAATGAATGAGGACACTGTCCATGACAGCAGCTCAGAAGTGTGCCACTAACTTGAAAGAAATTTGCCGCTGCATTGAGGGAGCCCCCCCTCATTGCAGGCCGTGTCTTGCCTGGTGTAGCATTTCAATAAACATGGTGGCGGCTGTCACTGTCCACCTCTCACAGTCCCACAAAAGCCGACATCAGGGGTGCTCAATTGCCCTGTCAGCATCCCCCTTCCTAGTTCATTTGCTGACGGGGAGCCCAATTCCCATTGGCATGATGTCCCTGTAGTTTAATCTGTCTGCTGAGGGGGTTCCCAGTCCCCCTCTGTATCATGCCCCCAAAAAACATTTTCTTTGCCGATGGGGTGCCCAATCCCCATCAGCTCCAGTCCCCCCCAAAACACCCAGGTGGCACACTGGGAGCCCACCCCAGCATGCCAAATGTACCTGAGAAAAAGAAAACCTTCTCGCAAAGTTTTTTTTTTTAACCTGTAAATAAGAAAATGGTGACTCATTGTCTGTGGTGCCCCCTCCCCCAACCCGCACCCACCTCCCCGCACCCCCCACTCCATACTTACCTGCGGAGCCCAGCACGTCGATCGTCAGTGGAGCGGGAACATGTCTGCACTCTTCAAAGCCGACAGCGAAATAAAGAAATGCCGGTAAGCTGTATAATGGCATCAATGCGGGGTTTTCAACTTAGGTAGATATCTCGGCCATTTTTGTGACTTTTGGCCTCAAATTTTCAACATAGGGTTCCTGGGATCCCTCCTCATGAACTCAGTCACTGTCATGTCATTATTCGGTCCCAAAAGGTGATTTCGTGGTCACTGTGCGGAATCACCTTCCGGGATCAATTAACAAAACAACAGTGTCACTGTTCATGAGGTGAGCTCTTCAAAAGCCTATGTTGCAAATTTGGTGAAAACATTCCAATAAATGACTGTTACGAGTGTGCATTGCGCTGTTCCCACGCACTCTCGTAACTTCCAGAATTTTTAATAATTTCACTCCAGATTTTCAACATTGCCATTTTTCTACACCTCCTTATGAACAGTACAGCTGTCATTTTTCACATCCTGCCTGAAATGTGTTTTCACACATCTGGCACACAATGGTGCGGTCACTATGTGAAATCAACGTTTAGGACAGATTAAGAAAATCACAGTAACAGTGTTCATAAGGAGAGGTCCCAAAAAGCCCATGTAGCAAATTTTATGAACAAATTTCAAAAAATGACTGCGTTAGCAGTGTGCGTTGCACAGTTTCTATGCACGCTTGTAACTTCGCCAATTTTCTATATTTTTACTCCAGATTTTCAACACTTGTCATTTTTTTACACCGCCTTATGAACAGTACAGCTGTCATATTTCACATCCTGCCCAAAACATGTTTTTACACCTGTGGCACACAATGGGCATGGTTGCTGTGTGAAATCAACGTTCGGGACAGATTAAGAAAATCACAATGCCACTGTTCATGAACGGAGGCCCCAAAATGCATATGCTGAAAATCTGGTGTAAAAAATTCCTAAAATAACTGCATTACGGATGTGCATTGTGCAGTTTCTATGCACGCTGGTGACTTCGATTTTTTATATTTTCACTCCAGATTTTCAACATTGCCATTTTTTTACACCTCCTCATGAACAGTATAGCTGTCATTTTTCACATCCTGTTCGAAATGTGTTTTTGCACCTGTGGCGGCAAATGGCGTAGTCACTGTGCAAAATCACCTTTTGGCTACCGAACTGATAGTGTCACTGTTCATGCGGTGGGGTCACAAAAAGCCCGTGTTGAAAACTTAGAATGAAAATACCAAGAAACGTCCAGAGTGTTAGGGCTTTGGACCATAATGCCCTAACCTGTAGGGACTGACAGGCATCAGGGGTGTGACGGGATAGTTGACAGTAATGCTCATGCCATTCCACCCCCATCCACACCTTGCAGCCAATGACAGGCATTGAGGTGTGCCTTGAACTCTTCAGCCACAAAGTTCACCACATTCTCCTATACTGCACCCATTTCAGTGTATTTCCTTATGGAATGGGGTGAGCGTAAAGCCCGAACACCCCAATGCACACCTCAACACTTGTCGGTGTCTGCAGGGTAGAGTGAGGTGAAATGGCATGAGCATCAAGGGCAGCGACCCAAAGGCACACCCCAGTGCCTGTCCATCTCTGCAGGGTGGGGGTGGGGTTGGTGTCACTTCAGTACTTCACTGCCATTCCTATTCTGCATCTGTCTAACTCCTGCACTTCCAATGCTAATGCCAGCAAGCAAACATTCAGCACTGGCATTGGCAAATGCTTGTTTATAACAGTTTTCAGGAAGTTTAGCAGATAAGTGTTAACACAGAAGAGGAAACTCTAGCTGTTTAGCTCCAGCATGCAACTGCTTTGGGGTAAAAAGGTCAGGCCCCTTTAAAAGTTAGTCTTCCCCATGGGCCTGCTGACCCTGCCATGTCTCATAAGCAGAAATTAAATGAAACATATATACAGTATATCAAAATTACAGTATATACACATAACTAGTAGATGGTTATTCCATCATAGTGATCACTCCCCGTCAGCGGTTCTTCCACCCTAATGTTCCTCACAAACTCCCCATTTGCCAGCATGAGATCAAGAGTATGCCCTTACCTGGCTGGTTCACTGACAATTTGCATCAGGAATCTGTCCTTCAAGGCATCCAGCAGTACCTGCTCCCTTCTATTCCTGGTTGTTGGGGTACTCCAATCCACTCCTGGCATATTGAATTCCCCCACAGTCAGCACACTACCCTTCTTGCAGGTCATCCGGATCTGTCCTGCTAGTTCCCTGTCTAACTCCTCTGTCTGAGAGGGCAGCCTGTATGCCACTCCCATCCTGAGAGTCCTATTCTTGGAATCCTGGATTTGCATCCATAGTGACTCTGTACTACCCTCCTCCCCTTCCTCCTGTACACACTTCAGTCCTTCCCTGACATATAGTGCCACCCCCCTCCTTTCCTAATCACTCTATCCCTATAAAATATGCTGTACCCTGGTATCAACTGGTCCTAGTCATTGTATTCAGTAACCCATGTTTCGGTAATGGCTGCAATGTCCATGCACCTCCCCCTCTGCCATGAGAGTCTGTAGCTCTGCAGTTTTCTTCCCAGGATTCCTAGCATTCAGGGTGATCACCTTCCACCCCTTCCCCTTGAAAGCATCATAGATAGAAACAGCCTAATAAAAAAAAAAAAAACAAAACAACAAATACCCCTTTTTTGAAAGGTTTGGACTTTTAGTCTTTGGACAGATGTCTCCCCAAGTCCAGTAAAACTGAACTGAGAGACTCTGGTGCTCAGGCAGTGGCAGCGTGTGGGAGCAGTGATCTGGAATTTTCAAGTCCGTTTGTACTTCTGAACACTATCTCCTGAACTCTAGAACATAAAAAAGTACAGACTGTGGAGGATGTCCGTAGAAATCCAGAGGCTGTTTTTGCCTTTAAAAGATCTTTCAGCCAAAAACTAGACTCCTTAATTTAGAAAACCTATTGCACTGAAAGATTGGTGGTGGAGCTCAAAGATAAGATGGGCAAATTAAAATATACCTAAACTGAAAGAGTGAAACCTTACTTCTGAGATATTCACAACAATTATTGCAAGAGATCTGAACACTCAAAAAAGAATCTGGAACCTTGAAAATGCACTGAGATATAAGAATGATAGGTTGGTTGATCTTCCAAATAATTTGCATATCTTGTTTCCAGCAGTAAGGGACTTAGCATAAACTCCATCTAGGCATTAGTTTCTGGGGTAACTTAGCATATATCAAGGCCAACTGGAAGGACAGATGGTCTTTTTCTGCTGGCACCGTCTATGTTTCTGTGGTCAAGGCTTTCTACTATAAATCTGCCTGAGATATAATTTGCCTTTTATCTCCCTGGTGTTTGAACTCCCTACCTTTAGGCTGGATCTAAACATCTATATAAAATCAGAGAGGAGGAGGAAGAAACAGAACTGCTAGTCTGAAATGTTTAAATGTAGTGGGGCTTGAATATTACGTGCAAAAGTTGGACATATATAGTGATTGCTTCTAACCATGGATCTGATTGGAGCAATAAGATCCTATTGTATCTGCGGGGTCTGATGGTCAGATTCCATCAGATCCTAACTATCTCACCCCGGAACCTATAATCTGACTTCAGTTCCCAAGTCTGCCCTCAAATCCCAAAAATTAGATTGCTGATCAGAAATTGTCAGTTGGTCAGATAGAGCTGAGATTTGGAGACAGATAGCAGGACTGTCAGGGGGCGCTCAGATACCAAAAAGTATTATCCAAACACCACTGTCTAAATGTTTTAAAAAGACCCAACAAAACACTCTTTCCTTTATCCTACACATGATATCTAAATTAACTTTAGATGGAAATACTTGAAATTTAAAAAGGAATGTCTTGAAACTCCATAATGATGTTTTGTTGAGAATTAAGTGACATTATTTTTGATTAATATAATATAATATACTGCAGAAGAAAATATATGGAGTGTTTGCTTGCTGATTATCTACTGGAAAAGTCCAGATGACTAGATGCTTTTTAGTTACTCAGTACCATATTCTGTTTGGTTTATATATAAATGGAGACTTTGATTTTTAATACCTTAATTTGGAAAATAGCTGATTCGTGTTTCTGTCTAATTAAAATGAATTCCCCTTTCTTGAAAGTACTGTATTTTGTTCAAGCTACCTCCATACCTTGTGTAACTTGTGAACTTTAACAAAAAGTGATGTGATATGGATTTGCCATAGGCTATGTAAACATACTGGGATCACTTTGGAGGCTTGGCAGGGCCTCTGCTACTCAGATAGCTGGAAACTTCATCTCTGCCTTGGTCCATGTGCACTGTCCAATCACCCTGCAGGTATTCAGCCACTAGCATTGCTGTAAAATGTAATTCCACCCTCCTGCTGCACATATGCGACTGGTCTCATAGCACTAAATAGCCATTCCAGTCTCCTGCTTTTTCCTGTTGCTTTCTCCAATCAGAGAATTTTGACATGCTGTAATAATACTTAGTTCATTAGTTGGTCTATTTCAGTGTCCAGCAATCTGATTCCAGATTAAAAGAGAAAGACATTATGCAATTGGTTGGGTGGCCACCCTTCACGATCTCCTGAGGAAGCACGAAAGAACAAACAAAGATGCTCGAAAGTCTTCCCAGTGACTTGATTTTTTTAATTTTTTTAATTTGTAGTTTTTCTTCCTGTGTCGACTGCCCCTTCCACCGGTCCCCCCAGCCCCATCACACCAGTGTCCTCCAGGACTTACCTTGATTGCACGGTGGTACCCACCTGGCTGGATGTGGAACCTGTGGTGAACTAGTCATTATCCTACTGGTCAACACCATTTCTTTTTTTTTTTTGCCTGCCTCCCCTTCACCACACACCCACTCCTATGCCCCCCTGGCTCCAGTGCCCTCTGACCTCCACTGGGGTAGACAAGGAGTGGGATGACAGCACACCCTCCCGGAGAGAGCAGTCCATGGGATGCTCAGTCCTGTCCCTCCCCTGCCAACCTTAGCAACCCAAGGTCGCTCCCAACCCTGGGTCTCCAGCATGGTGTGAGGTGTGGCCTCCAGCACCTCAACCCTCAGGCCACTGGGCCAGCCCTTCCCATTAATTATAAAGCACTAAATAACCAGGCCCTCCTTTGTTCAGCTGACTGACTGGTGGAGTTCAGATTGGGTGCTTCACAGCTTGAGTATCAATGTTTGTTTGTACTCAGATTTCCCCCAAGTCATCTGATCCTCCAGGAATACCATTTGGTTTGAGCTGGTCCTGGTTAAGCATGATATGTTTCATAAGCTGTTTTTCTGGATCTCAGATGGGCAGATTTTGGCCAGATAAGGGACATAATCAGGTGGAAACTGGCAGGCTTGGATAAGATAAGGAGCATATAGGAGATGTAGGGTGTAGTTAAGGGGACCATTCTCAAAGCAACTAACACATGCTTGACAACTATCACAAAAGGCAAAAAATGCAAGAGGCCGATGTGGTTTACCAAGGAAGTAAGGATGGTGATCAGGGCAAAAAAGGACCTTTATTAACTACAAGAAGCAACAAGTGGATGAGGAGTGGAGGGAATAGCAAAGTAATATGAAGGCGGTCATTAAGGTAGTTGGGGGCACAAAGGCACACATACAGTTGTGAGTTCTGTAGGGTATCGAGAGGGGAAAAGGAGCTCTTATGGTACATGAGAGAAAACAGCAAGATGAGAGGAAAATAGGCTGGCACGAGGGGTAGTAATAGAGGATGATGGGCTGAAAGTAGCTTTATTGAACAACCAACTGCTCAGTTTTAACATTGGAGGATGGAGGACCTGCACTAGAAACTGGAATTAATTTAACATCACAGGGGATTTAGGAAATTGGGAAGGTAGAGGTCTACATAGAAAGAATTGAAAAAGAACTTGCTGCCCTGAAAGCAGACAATGCCTTGGGACCAGATGGGATGCACCCACTGGTGCTCAGAGAACTAGCAGACCCCTTGCCAGATCCTTTCAGTAACTTGCTAAGGACCAGGGTGGTTCACAAGGATTGGCGGACAGCAAACATGGTTCCATTTCTCAAGGGAGGGGATAGAGAGGATCCATGAAATTGCAGACCCATCAGCCTTATCTTTATTTATTTATTTATTTTATTTATTTATTTGGAAATTGGTAACCGAAGAGGCACACTGAGTCAAGGTTCGGTTCCAGGTATGACCTGGGGAGGGGAACAGTGAAAGAACTGTGGTAGGAAAACTGAGAGAGACATTGGGCAAGGAAGACCTGGTGACCTACCTGAAAAGCAGTGGTTTCCAGGATAGTAAACCGCATGGGTTCATGGCAGGGAGGGCTTGTCAGACCAACCTGTTGGTATTCTTTAATTTGGGTTACAAAGATGTTAGGTGGGAACAGGCAGTAGCTCTACTCTACTTTGACTTAAGCACAACATTCAACCAATACTGCACAGGAGACTGCTGAATATGTTAGAGGATTTGGGAGTTTGGAAGAGGCTAATAAAATGAATGGGAAACTGGCTGGAGGGGAGACAGATGTTGGTGGTTAATTGGGTCAAATTCAGGGATTTGGAGGTCACGAGTGTGGTGCCACTGGGGTCAGCCCTTGGACCTGTCCTCTTTAAAATGTTTATTGTTGACATAGGGAAGGTATACAGGGTAAGGTGTGTCTCTTTACAGACAACACAACACTATGTGGCAGTGTGAACAGAAAGAGGAGGCAAAGGAATTGCAAAGGTACTTAGAAGCATTAGAGATGTGGTTTAAAATTTGGAAGCTTATACTAAATGCCAAAAAGTGCAAGGTGATGCTGATAAAGAAGAGGAACCTTAAGACAGAATACTGGGTGGGGGTGGGGGCAGTTAAGTTCATAGATCCATAGAAGTTTATGAGCACAGTAGGCATCAAGCCCTTCATTGTATTCGCCACCAAATGCCGTATGGGTGGAATTCAAACTTTTTTATCCTCCATAAAGTCATCTAGCTGTTGCTTAATAAGTGTTATATTCTTACTATAAACAACACTATCTGGCAAGGTGTTCCACATACCAACCACTCTCTGGGTATAAAACTGACTCCGTTTAATTGAGGCACACTTAACACCTATAAGTTTATGGCCATGACTCCTGGTTAATTTAGTACTATTGAATGATGTTACTCCAATTGTTGCTTTCAAATAGTCATTCGTTAATGTTTTGTATACGATACATAAATCCCCCCTTATTTGTCAGTATTTGGTAAAGTATAGTTTGAGTTTCCTCAATCTATCATGATAACTATTATGTTTAAAAAAATTTACTTTTTTGGTGAATCTGAGTTGGACACCCTCAACTAATTTCACGCTCCTAATAGTAGTTGGGGCACAGAATTGTGAGCAGTACTCCAGATGTGGACACACCAAACTAGTGAACAGTGGCATTATAACTTCAGGGTCTCTACTTTTAATATTTCCCAAGATCGAACCCACAATTTTATTACATTTTTTAACTTTAGTTGGCGTATTTCTTTCAAAGGTTAAGTTGTTAGAGATTGTAACTCCTAAATCTTTTTCCTCAACAATATTTTTTAGAGCTATATTGTTCAATTTGTAGTCAAAGAGCATATTATTTCTACCCGGATGTAAAACTTTACATTTATCCTCATCAAAAAACATTTTATGTGAATTTGCCCATGATGCTAAATTGTTAAGTTGGGTTTGCAAGAGAAGCCCATCAGATATAGTACTTACAAGACTGCCAATCTTACAAGCGTCTGTGTACTTGGATATCCAACTGTTGTCCATAGCAGACATTGTGGATACTAATATATTAAAAAGGATGAGTCCCAATACTGAGCCCTGAGGGACTCCACAAGTCACCACACCCTCATCTGACAGATAACCTTTGACCAACACTTTCTGGGTTCTATTCTCCAGCCATGATTGTACCCAGTTTATCATATTGGGATGAATATTGATTCTCATTAATTCTTGTAGCAAGATTTTATGTGAGACCTTCTTGAAAGCTTTAGCGAAATGTAAAAACATCATGTCCACCGGTATACCCTTATCCAAGGCGTCACTAAGTGGCTCAAAGAATTGCAAAAGATTAGTTAGACAAGACCTTCCAGATACAAAACCATGCTGAAAAATATCAATTTTGTTATTTTTATCTATATGGTTAATAACATGTGTTTTAAGTAATCTTTCCATTATTTTAACGATAATTGAAGTTAGACTTATCGGACGATAATTATTGGGATCATGTTTATCCCCGCCCTGATAAAGAGGGATCACAATAGCTTCCTTCCAAGCCTGGATTACATTACCCTTCCTAATAGATACATTAAAGAGAGTTGTAAGTGGTCTGGAGATTGTCCGTCTAATTACTTGAAGGAATCTGGGGGAGATTCCGTCAGGGCCTGCCGAGCTGTTTGTTTTCAAAGTTTTTATTATTTTTTCAACTCCACTACTACAAAAAACAGGATAATTGTTTTCGTTTTTGGAAATTGGTGTTCTAATACTTTCCTTTCCTTCAAATACTCTTAGGAATTGTTCATTTAGTAACCTAGCTATAGCTGTTTCACCAATAATAGGGGTATTGTTAATGATAATAGGGCCTATAGATTGTTGCCTACCCTTTATAGAACTGATATAATTATAAAACTGTTTCTTATTGTCTTTTACTTTGGAAACCATATTATATTCAGCTTGTGATTTTGCAAGCCTTATCATACTGTATATTTAGTTTTTTAACAATGAGTTTGTATTTAGCCCATAAACTAGGTGTTTCAGTTTTACTATATTTTTTATACAATTTATTCTTTTTTGCTAGTTGTTTCTTAATAGCATTTGACCTCCATGGAGGTACCTGCTTATTTTTACTGTATTTAATCCTTTCCAGAACCCAATTAGTAATACAGAATTAAATTTTCTTATTTATTTTGTCCCATATTTGTGTTAAATTAAGGTTCTTAAACTCAACTTCCCAGTTCCATTTAGCTAAGTAATCATTAATTTTGGCATAGTCAGCTTTATAAAAGTTTTTCATTTTTGTGATGCCCTTAGTATGGATAAGTTCAATATAGTATTTAAAATACATGATACAGTGGTCACTGTCATCTAAGGGAGGCAATAAACTAATATCTTTGACCTTGTCCTCAGTGTTGGTTAGAATAAGGTCGAGGACATTACTGCCACGAGTAGGCTGTTTGACTATTTGTTCAAGGTTCTGTTGAAGAAATATATCTATGAATTTAATATCTAACCTTGACACAGTTTCATAAATATCCCAGTTTATAGTAGGAAGATTGAAATCTTCCATTAATATATAGTTGTTATTCACTTCAGCTGCACTAATTTCATCTATTAGTTCTTGGTTAGCCTCGGTTGTTAAACTAGGTGATCTATAAATTAAACCTATTGTTAAGGAGTCAGAAGGCAAATGAATATGAACCCATATACAGTACTCTCATTTTTATTTGTTTTAGTTTTTATTTCATAAGCCTTAAGATGTTCTGCAATGTATAATGCTATGCCACCACCTTTTTTATTTTCTGTTTTTTTTTTAGAACCTATTATAGAAACATAGAAACATAGAAACATAGAATTTGACGGCAGATAAGGACCGCTTGGCCCACCCAGTCTGCCCATTTTCCTACCTACTGGATAAGCTGCAGATCCTAGTTAACCAGCAGCCTACTTCTTCCTACCCCCACCCCCCAGAATTGCCTTATGACTATCCCATGCATGCTTGAATTCCACCACTGATTTTGACCCACAACCTCCTCCGGAAGGCTGTTCCATGCATCCACAACCCTCTCTGTGAAAAAATACTTCCTTAAATTACCTCTGAGCCGCCCCTCTATCTTCAAATTGTGCCCTCTTGTTCTTGCACACCTCTTTTTTTGAAAGATGCTACCCTCTTGGACTTTGTTGATTCCCTTGAGGTACTTGAAAGTTTCTATCATGTCCCCCCTCTCCCTCCTTTCCTCGAGGCTATACATATTAAGCTCCTTAAGTCTCTCTTCATATGTCTTCGGTGCAGACCCTGCACCATTTTAGTGCCCTCCTCTGGACAGCTTCCATCCTGTCTATGTCTTTGCGGATTGGGTCTCCAGAACTGCACACAGTACTCCAGATGGGGTCTCACCAGCTGTCTGTACAGAGGGATAATAACTTCCTGTTTTCTACTGGTGATGCCTCTCCTATGCATCCCAGTATCCCCAACCCTCCTTGCTGCCCTCTCACATTGCTTGCCCATCTTTAGGTCATCTGATATGACTACCCCAGGTCCTTTCCATTTTTGTTGTTGTTAGTATCTCACCCCATTGTGTACTCTTCCCTGGGTTTTTGTTTCCCAGGTGCATTACCTTCTTAGCATTGAATCTAAGCTGCCATACATTTGACTATTCCTCTAACCTTGCCAAGTCCCTTCTCATCCTTTCCACCCCACCCTGTGCATCAACTGTGTTGCAGATCTTAGTGTCATCTGCAAAGAGACATACTTTTCCTTCCAGTCCTTCTGCAATGTCACTTATAAAGACATTGAAGAGGACCGGTCCTAATACTGAACCCTGCGGTTCCCATTAACCCATTAATGTCCATATTCCAGTCTCCATCCTTATTCCAAGTTTCTGTGACACCACACACAGATATATTATGTGATTTTAATATATATGAGAGCTCATCTTTTTTGGTATTCAAGCTTCTTGCATTAGTAAGAATAACATTTAAATGTGTAATTGTAGAAATTATCTGAAGTGGTCTTGTGACTGTCTGATTTGCATCACACATATCTGAATATGGTGCATAGCAATTTGTGTTGAATTCCAGAGCTATATCACCTTGGTACAGCTCCCCCTTTAAAGGCAGTTTAAACATTTTGTTACAGAGATACCCAAGCTTTCGCCTAAGAGTTTACTACCTCTTCTACTTAGATGTAACCCATCCCAACAGTAACAATTTGATTTGCCAAAAAATTCCTCCCAGTGGGTGATACACTTTAGGTTCTGTTTCAGGCACCAGAATCTTAACCAATTATTAATTTGTTTAATCTTACGTTGTTGAGCAAATTGGCTCTTGGAATTGGTAAGATTTCTGATATTTGAACTTCACACCCTTGGTGGAGTAACTTTTTTGTTAAGGCCACATAGTCCTCTTTAATTTTTTGTTTAGATTCAAGGAGAACATTATTTGTTCCTACATGGACTATAACTAATGGATTAGGACCTGTATTGTGAAGTATTGTATTAGACATCAATGTAAGATCTGAGATTTTGGCTCCACTGAAGCTAGACATGGTTCTATTTATTTTGTCTGTATTACAGATTATCCTGTCAGTGTGCTTAAGAATAGAGTCACCCATGACTATTACTTGACGCATTGTGTTAACTGGTTCTGTCTGCATGTCACTGGTGCTAGAATTGACTTCTGTGTCCAGTGATATAAAAGGAACATCATTGTTTATATGGTTAACAGAGGGGTCATTTGTACTTGTAATGGAATCCACTGTACTGGAGTTATAAACTGCTTCTGGCCTGTCAAATAAATTTGCAAGTGGGGTCTCAGCTGAGTTAGTCTTATCTGGCATGTGTTCACTATCAGTAATAGAAACCAATGGATCAAAGAAATTAAAAGTTGAGACAGTGAAATGTTCTGCCCTTCTTCCTTTTTTAGTAGTTTTTAGACTTTGTAAATAATACCAATCCTAGTCTGTGATATCATGTACTTCCTCTTCTCTGGTTCGCTTCATGGGTTTATGTTTAACTGGGCATTGATCACTGTCGGGGACTTGTCTGGTAAGCGGTATCTCAGCTGTGCATCCCTTATTAAAATTTTTGGTTTTATTACCCCGTGTTTTCCCTTTATTTATAACTGGTCTATTTTTGATAGGTTGTGACTTACACCCATCATGTTTATTAAATCTGCTAGACATTTCCTCTT
Source organism: Neoceratodus forsteri (assembly GCA_016271365.2). Taxonomy (NCBI): domain Eukaryota; kingdom Metazoa; phylum Chordata; order Ceratodontiformes; family Ceratodontidae; genus Neoceratodus; species Neoceratodus forsteri. Next base: position 59,428,914 of record CM057455.1, read on the forward strand.
GACTCTTTTCTAAAGACTGAAGTCTACTGTTAAACAGTTAAACCTGTGCTGATAAATCAGTATTTAGTTGGCATTTAATACAAGTGAAGGGTAAAGGGGATTTTTCAAGACTGGTCACTAGATACATTGAACACGACTGACATCTAATCCCAAGGAGACCATTACTAATTTTAATGATCTCCTCCATGTTATTTGAATCCGTATTATCAAAATACTAATAATGCAGCTTTTCTCAAGGGTGAACTGTTTATTTAAGCCTTTATAACTTTTGGAGCAGAGTTCATTTGTAGTTTTATCATGCTAGACCACTACACATACAAGGCATTCAATTATATAGCATGAAAAAGGGAGCAAATCAACAGGGAGAAACAGTACAGAAGTCACTAGTATTTATAAAACTGTTTTGACTTTTTTTTTTGTTATTTATATACATAGTACAAAGTAAAACGTAGAAGATATCACATGTAGCCACAACAAACAATAACGTTTAACCAAGCAAAAATATAGCAAATTGATGTTAACAAGGAATAATACCTTGATTAACCAGTAACACTAAACACAGACCCAGATGTTTAAGTGAACTACTGATACTACAAATAAGGATCCCCACTTTACCTTCCTTATATTCAAGACTGGTCTACAATTAAAGATGTAGCAACCATATCAGTGGAGCAAGTTGATGAACGCCACCGTGGGCCACACTTCACACACTGAACATGCTTAACACACACTGAAAGCATGTCTTTGCGCATGTCTTCACGTGCACTAGCGCGTGCATTTGCCCCACTTGTCGTAGGGCTCGTTATAATGGCAGACTGAACTGGAAGTGTAATCCAGAGGTCAGTTAGCCTACTACTCACCCAAAAACAGTGTAGTGTAAAAAAATACAAAAACTGCCTATTTAACTGATACGGCAGTAGTGTAGCCTAAAAACACATGTACCTTCTGGAAATTGTGCCCACAAAATAAAAATTCACACAAAATGTTGAGCTGTAGTTCAGCAATACTCTATGGACTACAAGTCACTCTTCCTGTAATGAGTTTTCTGGTTACAGGGCTCCCGAGCACTCCAGTCAGGTGCTAGTATGACTCAAACAAGTACACACATATAGGACATAATACAGTCACAGTTAACCCTTAGAAGACTGTGGTTGTATATAAACATCCAGAATCTATATACGTTCACACATATTCAGTTCTCAAAAGGTTTTTAAAATGTTTCATTTAAAAATGAGCTAGTACAAGAAAACGAGCTGTCACACTGAGATGCAAGTAGAAACTAAGCAAACTACTTCTGAAGAAAGGGACCTGGGTGGTCATCATTAGTGACTCACTCAAGCCAGTCAGTACAGTAAGCTCTATAGCAAGGCAACCAGAATGTCAGGTTGCATTGGGAGGGGATTCAATAGGAGAAGGGAGGTGATAATTATATAGACCACTTTTGAGGCCCCTTCTGGAGTACTGTGCCAGGTTCAGGAGTTCCCACCTGACAAAAGACACTGATAGACTGGAATCAGTTCATCGATGGGTCAACAAAATTATTAAGGGAGAGTAGGGCAGATTCTTTGAGGAACAGCTGGAGGCTCTGAACATCAACTCCCTCCATACCAGAAGGGAGATGATCAACATAATAGAGACCTTCAAGTTCCTGAGAGGTGTAAACAAGGTGAAGAGTGAAAAACTATTCAAAAGGAACGAGGAGTCAGTAACAAGGGAGCAAGAATGGAAACTGGTGGAAGGGAGGTCCAGAAGGGATATAAGGAAATGTTACTTCACAGAGAGGGTGGGAAAGCTATGGAAGAGCTTACAAGCAAAGGTGGTAGGAGCAAAGACTATTGATGGGTCCAAGCATGACTGGTACCAAGTAAGGGCTCTGATATTTACACCAATAGGAACTAGTATGGTAGATACTAGGGGAGGGGTGGGGGGTGAAAACCCTGCCTGGACAGTAGGCCATGAGGTAAGCTAAGGAAACAAGGCAGACTGGATGGACCTGCAGTCTTTTTCTGCTGTAAATGTGTATGTTTATATTCCAAAGTCTATTGATATTAATGCTGCTGTTGGCTCTTTCATAATGGTTGTTTACTTACCTGGTAAAGGTGATCGTGCTGGTTGACATCCATGGCACACCAGACATTACCTCATGGGTTTTAGCCCACCTGATAGGCTAGTGATGCACATGACCTTAGGATTGAATTTCTAGTCCCCAGGTCCCAGAAGCCCCTGTTCTCCAGTTCAAATCTTCCATAGCTGAAAATAAGGTTAGTAATACCACACAATACTTTTAGCTGCTACACACACACTGAGACGCCTTCTGAATCTGACCAGAGTGGCCCCTGTTATTCACCTATTGATACAATACTAATACTCAACCTTCTAATCAGCTGACAGTAGCCATCGTGGATGAGTTAAACAGAGAAATATATATACACACGTTGTGATGTCCCTCTGTTCCCCTGTTCCATTAACACAGACATCCTCCTAGTCACTCTGATCACTCTGAGGGAGGGCTGTGGAGTGCCATGGATGTCAACCAACACAATTATCTTTACCAGGTGAGTAAACACCCACTGTGTTGGTTGACTATCCATGACACTCCAGACATTACCTCATGGGCTGCTAATCAGCAGCACTGTACCCAAATGGGTGGGACCGAAAGATCTAAGAGTAAGAAGAGGTGGAGCTGGCTGCTGAGAGAACCTGAGTAGCAAATGGGGTCTGTAGTTCATACAAGCAGTCCAATCTATAGTATCTCGCAAAGGTATGGATGGAGGTCCAAGTGGCTGCCTTGCAAATGTCCTCCATAGACACATTAGCCCTCTCTGCCCAAGAGGTAGACACTGCCCTGGTAGAATGTGCTCTAATACCCTCTGGGGGCATTAGATTCTTTGCCTTGTAAGCTTCTAGAATTATTCTCTTGAGCCAGCTCACTATTGTGGTTTTGGATGCTGCCCTACCCTGTCGTTGCCTTTTTGCCACAATAAACAATTTTTCTGTCTTACGTGTTGGCTTGGTTCTAGATATGTATGTGGCTAGAGTGCTTCCCACATCTAAGTGATGATGGATCGTCGTGTTCTCTGGTGCTGTATTGGAGAGGGGAGGCAACTCAATGGGTTGCTACCTATGGAAAATGGATGCGGTCTTGGGTTGGAAGGCCAGAACTGTCCGTAAGTGTACCCCTTGTGGGGTGAATATGGTGTAAGGTTCTCTACAGGAGAGGGCCCCCAGTTCACTAATCCTCCAAGTGGAGCAAATGGCCACGAGGAAGCAGGCTTTCAGTCCTGCCCAGAACAAATCCACCTGACTCAATGGTTCGAAAGGAGCTGTGCTGAGGGAGTCTAGGACTAGGGTCAGGTCCCACGAGGCAATGAAAGTCTGAACTCTGGGGCGTAGCACTTCTACTGCCCTGAGGAAACAAATTGTGTCTGGGTGAGCCCCCGGACTATGCTGCCCTATAGGGCTGATGGCGGCACCAATGGCAGACAGCTGCACTCGGAGTGAAGAGTGAGATAAGCCTTTATCTACATTCTGCTGTAAATACAGTAGAATGGTCAACATGTTGACCTTTTTGGGCTCTATACCCTTGTCCCTGCACCATGCCGTGAAGATGGACCACTGCATGCCATAGGTGGAGGTAGTGGAAGGCCTTCTGGATTGTAGTAATGTAGATATGACTGATGCGTGGTACCCGGCTCTCAACAGTCTCTGCCTCTCAGGAGCCAGGCTGTTAGTTTCAAGGTCCCTGATGCAGGGTGGACCACGGGTCCCTGCGTTAGCATGTCCAGTCGGTACAGGAGTCTGCATTTGTCCAATGCCATGGCTACCACTGCTGTGAACCATGCTCACCATGGCCAGTACAGTGCCACTAGGACAACGGTTCTCTGAGATTGTCAAATTTTTGATAGTACCTGTGGGAGAAGAGGAATGGGGGGAAAATGTATGATCGGTCCCGTGCCCAGGTCTGGGATAGGGCATCGGTCCCTTGAGAGTGGTGTTCCCTGTACCTGGAGAAGAACCTCCTCACCTGGGAGTTCTCTGCTGTTGCCATGAGGTCCATGGAAATGGGACCCCAAGCTTCCTGTATCAGTTGGAACAATTCAAGGTGCAGGTGCCACTCTCCCAGGTGAACCTGTTGGTGGCTGAGCCAGTCTGCCTGTATGTTGAGTTTTCCTGCTAGGTGGACCATGCCAATGTGCCTGAGATTGGTCTGGGCCCAGGTCAACACCCTCGTTACCTCTCTCTGCATGGCTGTGCTCCTGGTACCCCCCTGTTTTGCAATGTAAGCCACGGTGACTTGATTGTCGGAACAAATTAAGACTGACTGATCATAGATGGTAGATTGAAAGGATCTGAGGGCGTGGTAGACTGCCCTGATCTCCAGTATGTTGATGGACAGTCTTGCCTCTGGAATGGTCCAGTGGCCCTGGGCTGAGAGAGGGCCCAAGCATGCTCCCCAACCCAGGAGACTTGCATCTGTTTCAATGGTGACATCGTAGCTGGCCTTCAACGGAACCCCTCATGTGAAGGACCGGCTCGCTGACCACCAGACTAGGGAGCATCGTAGCGAGTCCGGTAAAGGTATCCTGATCTTCAGGTTCTGCTCATTTGGGGATCCCTGGGTCAGTATGTAGTTCTGCAGTGGTCTCATGTGCCACCTGGCCCAGGAAATCAGATCAATACACGATGCCATACAGCTTAACATCTGGGCTATTTTCCCAATGGTCAGAAGGCTGCTGGCCTTCAGCTGTTGCGCTAAGGCCCTCACGGTTTCTACCCTCTTCTGGGATGGTCTGGCCCAACCCTGGGATGCATTTATCTCTGCTTCCAGGTGTTCTAGTTGTTGTGTGGGCACCAGGTAACTTTTGGCCTGGTTCACCACCCAGCCATGTTCCTTGAGCGCCCGTAGTGCCATTTGGGTGACCCTCTGTGAGTGTTCTTTGGAACGAGCTCTGGTCAGCCAGTCATCCAGGTATGGGATTATGTCCACCCCTTGCTCTCTCAATCTGGTGACCAGAACTACGGACACCTTGGTGAACACCCTTGGCATTGAGGTAAGATCGAAAGGCAGTGCCTGATATTGAAAATGTTGCCCTAGGATATGAAAATGTAGATATTGCCTGTGACTTGGCCTGATCCGAACATGCAAGATATGCGTCCTTCAAGTCTATTGAGGTCAGGTCATTGTCTACCCGAATACAACGGAGAGTCGACCTTAATGTCTCCATCTTGAACCTCTGTGTGATCACATGTCTGTTGAGGTGCTTGAGGTCTAGGATGGGGAAGAGTTCTCCTGTGTTTTTGGGCACAAGGAAGAAAATGGAGTACACTCCCTGTTCTTGCTCATGTTGAGGCACCACTTGGATCGCCCTGTTCTGTATCAAGTCCTGCAAAATTTGTTCGACTTAATGGGCGGATGCCCTTCTTTTTGAAATGGGAGAGCTTAAAAACCTGTGTGGAATCAGAGAGTGGGACAGTTCTATAGAATACCCCCGGGACACCACCTCTAGTACCCACTTGTCTGATATTGTACCCATCCACCTGTGTTAGAACAGCATTAGTCTTTTGCCCACTGGAGGACAAGGACCCCGCGGCGGGGTCTGGGGCAGAGGTGACTCGTAGTCGTTGTTTGTTCCTGTTTCCTCTTCCTCTGCCTCTGAATTTGGAGCCTTGGCCTTGGAAGGTGGAGGTTTGATAACTGGAGTTGAAGGAGTTACGTGCCCCTTCCTGAGCTCCTCTACCCCGAAAGGAATTGTTCTGTTAGTAGTTATCTCTATGTGGTTGTTGTGATCTGTTCCCCGCTCAAAATCTTCATCTGTCTGACAGGAGATAGGTAGGTCTGCCCTTGTTTTTAAGGAGATCCTTCCCTTCCTCCTTCTGCGTCAGGTACTCCTGTAGGCCTTCTCTGAACACATGTTTGTCCTTCATAGGCAAGTTCTGTAGTAACGCCTTGGATTCATTATCTGCTTCCCACAGTTTGAGTCACAGGGCTCTTCTGGCATGGTTTGTTAGTGCCGTTGCCCTGGCGTTTAACTTTAGAGTGTCTACTGCCATGTCCGCCAAGTATTTTGCCACATCAAGTGTTCATTCCAATAGTTCGGACTCCCTGGTCTTAGGAACCACTTTCTCCAGAAGTTCTACGAGCCATCGAATTTGGGCATGAGCGGTGTAGACTGCAGTTGTGGAGGCTTTGGCTGCTGTGCCCTCTATTTCAAACAATTTCTATAACATGTCCTCCACCATTTTATCTGCAGGGTACTTTTGGGATATGGTACCACAGGGTAGTTCAGTCTTCTTGCTGAGAGTTGCTACCTGGGGGTCGAAAGTGGGGGCTGTGCACTAGATGCTGGCCTTGTCCTCTTGAACAGGGTACATGCATTCTAGATTTCTCTTATCTGACATTTGACCCGGTTCTGTAGACTCTCATTCTTTAATGAAGATGTCATCAATTCTTGGACAGATGGGGAAGGTGTCCTTGGTGGCTTTTCTTTGTTGGATCATGGGGTCAAGTTTCGATTCAGGCTGGCCCTTCTCAAGCTCGAACCCCATAATGGTCTTGATTATCCTCATAATGCCTGGGATCAGGCCAAATGAGCACAACTTGGATGTAAGAGATGGCACTGATTGTGTTTCCATCTCTTCTTCATCAGATGGAATGTCCTCCCCATCATTGGGAAGTTCTTTATCCCTGGAGTCATCCCCTATGTCCAGTATGGGGGTACTTGGGGGTGGTTCAGCTGTATCCAAATGGGTCCCCGTGGTTCCACCTGGATTCTCTGGTTCTGGTAGTCGCGTCGGGGTCTGTGGAATCTTGGACTGGGTCATGGCCTCTAGCCTCTCCATGATCTTCAACATAAAGTTCTGCTAGCTCTCCATCATGGCCACTGTTGCTTGTTGGTTCTGCAAGAGGATGGCTCCCGGGTCCATCCAATTAGCTCCACTGGGTCCTGAAGCGTCCGATCCCATCCCTGGAGATTGCTTCAGAGACAGATCATCCTTGTCATGGAGGCATGTGGGGCATTGAGGTCCCACGTTGTGGGGCATCAGAGTGGTGCTACATAAGGTGCATTTTCTTGCCTTCACTATCTGTGGAGAGAGAAGTAAAAAAAAAAATGGAGGGATTGTTAGGGACGGAGCCATAGTGGGCTTCCAGAGGAAGAAAACTGAATGCACCAACGTGGTGGTACTGCCTGTCACAAACTCGCTCTGCCAGTCAGCCCTCTACTCCCAAAGTGCCAACCTCTGAGCGTATGATTTGTGTACAGTGAACAGAACAAGGTAACCCTCTTGTCTGTTTTGTGAGTTCAAGTCACCTTAATCTCAAGCTTTGGAGGGATTCAAACTGATAACCTCTTGTTAGTGTACCCAATTATCAGGCTCAGATAATTCTGTCTTCAGGGGGCCAGATATCTTTGCCTACCGCACCCAACCAGGTCTTTCAAATGAACCCTTAGAACTCTATTTCAAGACTTTAGAGAACTCTATCCGTTTCCCAGTTTGGTATATCAATAAGCTTAAAATACAGTGTCACTGATAACCACTCTAAGCTCTACTTAAATAAAAAGAAATGTCAAGGCATTCCAAGCAGTTTCCGTTGTAAAATATATTGTTACTTTAAAATATCAAAACAGAACAATAAATACAGACCAAATATATATCCCAACACATGCAGCCTTAAAACAAACAGGTAAAAGTACAGTTCCTACAATTAATAACTTCAGACTAATCCTGTCTAAGGTCCTTACTTCAGTGCTTTGATGGTCTCTCTTCTCTCAGTCAGTTATATTGTCTTGTGTGTCTCTGTCAAGGTTCTCTCAACAATTAAACACAGTTCTGAGCCGGCCTTCTCATGAGGTCACTAACTCCGCCTTGGTGTATCAAAATCTATATTTTAAAATACTGGATGTCCAAATAGAATATTTAAAAAAATATAATAGGTGACCTCACTGACTTTCCTCTCCACAGGTTAACCAAACAAAACCGGTTTGTGCTCTGCTACACATACATCTCAAAAGTTTTTTTGATCTAAGTCACTGTATTCAAAGCAAAAGTATATTTGCCTCTTTAATCCCGTCTGGGCCTTGGAATATACACCTTAAAGGTCTCTCTGATGTAATTCAAGGGTTCCCCGGGAATGTATATTTGGTCTTCCAAATTTGTCTGGGTCCTGTTTGGCCCAGCCATCAACCTCTTTGATGAAATGAGCTGGTTCCTGGAAGGTTATTCATAACCCATGCATGCTCTTTCCATATGACAGCTAGAGCAAAATCAAAGGATTCCCCTGGGGATGCCATGAATGGCTAATTTCATTTCCTGGGATCAAAGCAAATTGACAAGGTAATTGCACCCTAGATATCTGCAGTTTAAAATGCCTCCTGTCCTTTGAACTTATCCCTTGGGGGTTTTGATGTGTCAATTCAGCAAGACTGTGGTTTCCTCAAACTGACCTTCCCATCACATATTTTATATGTAATAAAAAAAATTAATACAGCACTCAGAGCACTCAGAGCTGGCTGTCTACATCACACTCCTCCCCACCTAGACTGAATTTGGGGGATCCATCCCCTACATGGGATGAGCTTCCCAAATCAGTTCACTTCTCATAGACCTTAGACAGCCCATCTTAGTTCTGATTCTTGGCTCTGGCCCTATGTACGATTTTCAAATCATACCCTTGTAAAGCAAGACTCCATCTGAGCAGTCTGCGATTGTTTTTCCCCATCTACGTCAGCCAAACTAGGGGGTTGTGGTCAGTCTGCACCACAAAAGGCTGCCCATACAAGTATGGCTCCAATTTCTTTAGGGCCCACCCTCTGGCAAGACACTCCTTTTCCACAGTGGAGTACGCTTGCTCCCTTGGAAGCAGTTTTTTACTCAGGTAGGCAATGGGGTGGTCCCTCCCTTCAGTGGATGTCTGGCTTAGTACTGCCCCATTACCCACGTCTGAGGTGTCTGTCCAAATGTTTTACTATAGTCTGGACTTGTCAAAACAGGAGCACTGCACAGTGCCTCCTTCGGTTTGGTAAAGGCTTCCTCACAGGTTGGGCCCCAGGTGATTTTCCTTGGCATTTTCTTCTTTGTCAGGTCAGATAAGGGAGCAGCCAGGGCATTGTAATTAGGTACAAACTTTCTGTAGTACCCTGCTGTCCCTAGAAAGTTTCTGACCTGCTTCTGGGTTTCTGGTCTGGGCCACGCCTGGATCACCTCTATCTTTATTTGGCTAGGATGGAGCTGTCCTTGGCCTAGCACATGTCCGAGGTATGCCACTTCCCCCATGGCCACCTGGCACTTCTCGTCTTTAACAGTGAGCCCGGCCCTCTGTATTCTGCCCAGCACTTCCCTAAGGTGTGAAAGGTGTTCCTCCCAGCTGGTACTGAAGATGGAAATGTCATCCAGGTATGCCACGATGTACTCCTCAGCACCATTTAACACCTGGTTCACCAACCTTTGGAAAGTGTCCGGGGCATTCTTCATTCCAAAAGGTATTACTTTGAACTCAGATAAGCCTATTGGAGTGATGAAGGCAAACTTCTCCCTTGCTCTGTCCGTCAGCTCTACCTGCCAATACCCCTTTGTCAGGTCAATGGTCGTAAGGTAGGTCACACCTCCCCAACTTGTCCAGGAGTTCATCCGTCTGGGGCATCGGCTGGGCATCTGACTTTGTGACTGCATTCAGTCCATGATAGTCTACACAGAATCGAGTTGAGCCATCTGGCTTGGGTACAAGGACTACGGATGAGGCCCAGGGACTGTGGGATCTCTGGATTACCCCTAAATCCAGCATCTCCTCCACTTCCCTCCTAATGTCCTTTTGGACAGCCTCTGACACCCGATATGCTGTCCGCCGTATGGGCGTCTGTGTTCCTGTCTCCACATCGTGTGTCGCTAAGGGGTTTAGTCCAGGTTTGGCACTAAACAAGGGGGCAAAGTCTGCTAAAACCTCCCTCACTTTCCGGATATGGTCCGGGTTCAGCTGGGGAGACAATTTAACTGCCTCCACAGAGGATTCCCGGTTACTTTCTTCCAGCAGGTCCAGAAGGGGGTCTCTTTCATCCATCCCCTCCCCAGGACTACACACTGCAAACACCATGTCAGCCCTGTTGGCATATGGCTTCATCATGTTGACATGGTACATCATTTCTGTCTGTCTTCTGTCAGGTAACTCTACAATATAGTTCACGTCATTTACCCTCCTAACTACTTTGTACGGTCCTGCCCACTCAGCCTGCAGCTTGTCTTTCCAGATCGGAATAAGGACCATGACTTCCTGACCCACCATGTACGAGCGAGCTCTGGCTCTGCGGTCGTACCACACTTTGTTTCTGTTGGGCAGCTGCCAGGTTGTTCTGGGCTGTCCCCATAAGCTCCTTCATCCTTTCCCTAAACCTAAGGACATAATCCACTTTGGGAGTTCCCTGGGTGGCGTGCTTGCCTTCCCAGTCCTCCCGGATCAAGTCTAGGGGCCCACGTACCTGTCGTCCATATAAGAGTTTAAAGAGGGAAAATCCTGTCAACTCGGGGCACCTCTCTGTATGCAAACAACAGATGGGGAAGGTATTTCTCCCAGTCCCTCCCATGCTGTTCAGAAAATGCCCAGAGCATTGACTTTAGGGTACCATCGAAGCATTCCCCAAGCCCATTGGCTTGTGGGTGATACGGTGTCATGCATCTCTGCACCACCCCACACTTCTTCCATAAACATTTCATTAGGTCCGACATGAAGTAATCCCCTTGATCGGTGATTACCTTCTGCAGAAACCCAACATGGGAGAAAATCCCAAGCAAGGCATCTGCCACTTTGTCTGTCCTCAGAGAGGACAGGGCGACTGCCTCTGGGTACTGGGTGGCATAATCCATGACAGTCAGGATGAATCTCTTCCCTGAGGAGCTGGGGGTATTTAGAGGCCCCACAATATCCATTCCCACCCTCTGGAATGGCTCCTCCACTACAGGCAAGGGGATCAGGGCGGCTTGGGTTTTCTTGCCCGCCTTCCCTATTTCTTAGCACCGGTGGCAAGACCTGCAATACTCCTTCACCTGCTGGGTGAAGTTAGGCCAGTAGAAATTCTGGGATAACCACTGCATAGTTCATGCGATTCCCAGATGACCAGACACGGGAATATCATGGGCAACCTTGAGCAACTGCTCACGATATCCCTGGGGAACGACAAGCTGCCTGCCTAGCATCCCTCCCTCTGTCTGTACTGCCTGTGTATACTTAAGTCCATTTTCCCAATAAACCCTATGTCTGCCGTCACCTCCCTGTGCACCGTCCGAGTCTGCCCAAGCCCTCAGCTTCTCTAAACTAGAGTCACTCCTCTGAGCAGCTGTGAACCCCATCACACCTTCCCAAGGCATGGGACAGTTCCCCTTCAGTCACTAAACTAGGGTCCCTAGCACTAGCGTCAGGGCCCTCAGGATCACTGTCAGTCCCAACCCTCTGACAAGGGGTCACCCATCCCTCCCTCTTTGGAGTAACCCTCTGTAGTAATGTGGTTACTTGCTACTGGGGAAATTTCTACCCTCTTTTTATCAGTCTCCCCCTCTGGAGACACAGGCTGGGGTACCAGCCTCTCACTGTCTTCCCCAAGGGCTTCTGGGGAGCTCAGGGAACTACAATTTTCCCTGGCCACTTGACTATGGGTAACTGCACATACCACCCCCTGCTGGAGATTGTTCCCCAGGATCACATCCACTGCTAATGTGTTGGCTACAGCCACCTGTTGCACAATTCCCCCTGTTTCACCCCAGTTCAGGAGACCACTGGCCAGTGGCAATGTTTTCTCTTCACCCTCAAAGTCCTGTACAGTCATGTATTTATTGGGTATAAGCTGACCAGGCTGTACCAGATCCCCCTTTACCAATGTCAGAGATGCCCCTGTGTCCCTTAACCCCAGCATCTGTATGCCATTTACCATGACTGGGTGCATGTGTTCCCTCATGTTCACTAGCATGCTTCCAGGGACACACAAACAACCCACTTCCTTTCTGGTACTACCTTGCGTATTATTGCTTGCCTTTCTTGGACACTGTCTGGCAATGTGCCCAGTTTCTTTACATAACCAACAAACATTTCTTACTTCAGAGAAATCTTTTCTTTGAAACTTGGGGTTAACTGGTTTCGGTGGAGGCACTGTGGGTTTTAGCTGCCCTGAAGGTGTGCTTTTCCCTTTCTGCACTGCCACACTTCCCCATTCGCTCTCAGAGCAGGTCTGCTCTTGGCATAGCGGTCCGAGAATTCAGCAGCCTCTTGCACTGTTTTTGGATCTCGGTCCTCTAGCCAGGTTTTTAACTCTGCTGGGCATGCCCAATAAAACTGTTCTAATAAAATCACATATTCAGTTCTATCAACAGTGTTTGCCTCAATTCCTTCTCATCAATGTTTTAAAAACTGATGTTGGTTCGTGGCTAGCTCCTCGTAGCTCATATCAGGGCTTCTCCTGAGCTTACAGAATTTAGCTCTGTATGATTCAGCAGTTAATTTAAACTTTTTTAACAGTGCAGTTTTTAACTTGCTGTAATCATCACTGTCTTCATTATTCATTTGACCCAATGCATCCCGAGCTTTTCCGATAAGTAGCAGGGATAGCTGGAAGCTCCAGGACTCTCTATGAATTTTAGCCTGAATACAAACTTTTTCAAAAGAATTTAAAAAGGCATCCATGTCCTCTCCATCCTTAAACTCGGCTATTAATTTGGAGTTTAATTTGTAACCCAGTCTTGCAGTCCCAGTTAAACCCAAGCCACTTACCTGCCCTGGTGCCACTGGTAGGAGTCGTAGCTTCTCCAGTTCATGTTGCCACTGGTGCTCCTCTCTCCTCTCCTCTGCCTCTCTGCATTCTCACTCTCTCTTCTCCTCTGTCTCTCACTGGCGCTTATGTTCCTCACTGTCCGCCTCCCTCTGTTGTCGCTGTGCCTCCAGTTCCATCCTGCGCAACTCAATTTGCAGTTTGAGTACCTCTGGGTTCAGGATACTGGTGACAATCTCCTGCTGCTGTGGCCCTTCACTGACAGTGGTCCTGCTGTCTGCCTCATTGACTCGGGACCCCTCACTGGCTGCTAGCCCTTCCAGACTTGAGGTTTAGTCCCTTTCAGTCACTGTCTGTGACTCGCTGCTTTGGGTATCTGCTACCATCAGGGCCTCTATGAGGTTCTGCTTACTGGCTTTCACCCCAAATGGGACTCCCCTGTCCCCGTACAACTGCTTTAAGAAATCTACAATGTGCCTGCTGTAGTCAGAAGCCATTTTCTTCTTTGACTACGCTAATCTGACTGGCACTTTAGGAAAAAAAATAAAATGGATAGGAACTTAACTGTAAGTCAAGGAATATAGTTCTGTTTCCTTTTGAAATAAAACACTGCCTTTCTTTTTTCCAAGTGAGCTATATGGTCTCAAGCTAACACACTGAACAATGAAGCTTATATCACCAAACTTTTTATGCCACCGCTGCCAACCAATCTGTCACAAACTCGCTCTGCCGGTCAGCCCTCTACTCCCAAAGTGCCAACCTCTGAGCATATGATTTGTGTACAGTGAACAGAACAAGGTAACCCTCTTGTCTGTTTTGTGGGTTCAAGTCACCTTAGTCTCAAGCTCTGGTGGGATTCAAACTGATAAACTCTTGTTAGCATATCCAATTATCAGGCTCAGATAATTCTGTCTTCGGAGGGCCAGATATCTTTGCCTACAGGCACCCAACCAGGTCTTTCAAATGAACCCTTAGAACTCCATTCAAGACTTTAGAGAACTCTATCCATTTCCCAGTTTGGTATATCAATAAGCTTAAAATACAGTGTCACTTATAACCACTCTAAGCTCTACTTAAATAAAAAGAAATGTCAAGGCACTCCAAGCAGTTTCCATTGTAAAATATATCTTTACTTTAAAATATCAAAACAGAACAATAAATACAGAACAAATATATATCCCAACACATACAGCCTTAAAACAAACAGGTAAAAGTGCAGTTCCTACAATTAATAACTTCAGACTAATCCTGTCTAAGGTCCTTACTTCAGTGCTTTGATGGTCTGTCTTCTCTCAGTCAGGTATATTGTCTTGTGTGTGTTTTTCAAGGTTCACTCAGCAGTTAAACACAGTTCTGAGCTGGCCTTCTCATGAGGTCACTAACTCCGCCTTGGTGTATCAAAATCTATATTTTACAATACAGGATGTCCAAATAGAATATTTAAAAAAACATAATAGGTGACCTCACTGACTTTCCTCTCCACAGGTTAACCAGACAAAACTGGTTTGTGCTCTGCTACACATACATTTCAAAAGTTTCTTTGATCTAAGTCACTGTATTCAAAACAAAAGTGTATTTGCCTTTTTAATCCCGTCTGGTCCTTGGAATCTACACCTCAAAGGTCTCTCTGATGTAATTCAAGGGTTCCCCGGAATGTATATTTGGCCTTCCAAATTCATCTGGGTCCTGTTTGGCCAAGCCATCAACCTCTTTGATGAAATGAGCTGGTTTCTGGAAGGTTATTCATAATGCATGCATGCTCTTTCCATATGACAACTAGAGCAAAATCAAAGGATTCCCCTGGGGATGCCATGAATGGCTAATTTATTTTCCTGGGATCAAAGCAAATTGACAAGGTAATTGCACCCCAGATATCTGCAGTTTAAAATACCTCCTGTCCTTTGAACTTATCCCTGGGGGGTTTTGATGTGTCAGTTCAGCAAGACTGTAGTTTCCTCAAACTGACCTTCCCATCACATATTTTATATGTAATAAAAAAAAAAATTAATACAGCACTCGGAGCACTCAGAGCTGGCTGTCTATGTCACATTTCCTCTGTTGAATAACCTTTAATGTGGTCCTTAAAGACGAGGCAATCCCCCTTAGGGGTGGCCTCAAGGGGTAGGAGATTCCCCCACCCAAGTGTGCTGTTACATTGCCTCTGTCCTAAAGATAGGTTGGCGACAGCTGGGGGTTAAACAAACAAGAGGTTCGGCCACCTACAAGATGGTGGCCTTCTAAAATGACTGACCCAACCGAATATATATATATATATATATATATGTATGTAACATGAGTGCCCCCCCTGTCGAAGGGCCGCTGTGGAGAGGTGCCCTTAGGTGATTAGGGATGGCCAGTATAAGGAGCAGCAGTAATTTAGGGATGGCCAGTATAAGGAACAGCAGTAATAATCTGATCAGGCCTGCTGCTAGAGAGAGGGGACCTAGGCCTGAGGGAGTGAGGGCTTGACTAGACCGGTTGCTGAGGGAGGGGCCTAGGCCTGATGAGGTAGTCCCAGAAATTCAGCAAACAACAAATAAAAAAGCTGTCCTGTGTCCCTATGGTGCCTCGATGTCTCTGCTTAGGAGGGGATCCCACTGAGGCCCAAGGTAACTTATCATCCACTTATTATAATCCTTAGTCCTCGCCTGAGAAGCAGGGGTTCATCGAGAGATGTCCCCCCCTCCCCTTGGATATCCGCCCAAGAATAGAGGCTGAGGCTTTAGATGTAGAGTTGAAGACCAATCGCCCCTTTTCTGTCTCTGTCCCTCTATAAATCCTGTGTATGGCAGGGTAAGTTTTCCCAATGTCACTAGATACGTGTGCGGTCAACAAGAGAGAGAGAAACAAAGACAAAGGGTAGTCACAGGCAAGGCCGATCCCTTGAGACACTCGTGCGTCAGTGGCCTGCCCAACAATCTGGAAGTAGTTCACCTTTCGCATGGAGTTTGGACACGCTGCACCACCATGTAAAGCAGCAACTCCAGCATCTGGCACCAGCGAGCTGTAGCCTTTCGTGGGGAGAGGTAGCGAAAGGAGATGGTGGGGGGGGGTCGCTTGGACTACACGGTGCTGGTGGGTGTTTCCTGAATTTCACCCAAGGAGGGCTCCCTGCCTGGAACAACGTATGTATGAACAAAACCAGTGGCATGATTTCAAATGGGGCTTTTTGTGGAAATCATGGGCGTGAACTGCCCCAATGTAGCAAGAGATGCTCCGGTGTGCCCGTGAATGCAGAGGCCTCTCTCAGCCCCAAACAGAAAGCCACAGGATAAAATCAATGGCATGATCGAAATAATTTAAACCATGACAAAACCAGACATAATGGAGCAGCACAATCTGATCCAATCTATTTAAAACTGAAATTACCAACAATACTCCAGCTGGCCCTAGATAAGCCAGCCTCCTAAGCCGTTGACATTCAGAAATACTCATAAATCTCTATTTAAGCTGTAGAAGTTACTCTAGAACCTATTGTAGGCAGGCTCAGATGTATTTACACAATAAAAAACAATTTTCTGTGGACTCCACAGTCCTACCTTTTCTGGCACAATACAGGGATTCCTGGGGTGCTTGTTGCCTTATCAGATGCACAATTAGAACTGGAGAACAAGGGTTTCTGGGACCTGGGGACTAGAAATTTGACCCTAAGGTCATGTGCATTACTAGCCTATCAGGTGGGCTAAAACCCATGAGGTAATGTCTGGAGTGCCATGGATGGTCACCCAACACAATGCAGTGAGCTCAATTACTAATTTCCATGCCCAGTTACTAGAAGGCAAGGCAAAGGTTTACACTCCCAGTGGATGACAGGTTCCAAGGGGAGCTGTCTTAGAGTGAGATTTAACCTTCTTAACATGTAGTGTACATTAAGATTCTTATGAGGTAGCCAATACCTACCACATACAAAAACTAAAAGATTTCCCGAAAATAGACAGTGGCCAAAAACTACCAATATTGTTACTAAGATCCCATGTTACATTACCACAGGCTCAAGAAAGCCTGAAATGTGACACAACCACTTAAAAGCATGAAATAAAAAACATAAAAACATGCTAATTAAGTTATGTAATATATAACCATATTTAACCTTCTCTGACAAAAAAAATGCAATGTTAATGTTTTTAGCGCAACAAGAAAATGATGCTATTCACTCTGAGGTATATTCTTGAGAGTAGATGCAATGCTTCGTATCCATGTTTTAGTCTTTCTACAAAGAAGAAATGCGCTTACTGAAGTGAAGATGCACACTTACCTGATGCTTATGCAATGAATGTACAAGGTATAGTTCTTCATCCCAAGATTTAAGCAGAGATTGCACAACATGCATCTCTGAAACCCAATACAATGATTCAGACATCAGATAATTTAAAGCAATTTTCAGCTTGTTTTCCTGCCTTGTTAATTTAACTGAAGAAACATGAAAATCATGTGGATATGTGACTTTACCTAATTTAGAAGTGTTGTGGCTATTAAGAGGAAAATCTTAAATAAAGTCTAATGGCAATGTCACAAGATTTTTCCTTTTTAAGAACCATAAGCTACTTTGGTAAAAGGAGCAAGTTCTGTTTTTTTTTTTTCTGGGTGATAAATGACACTGGCAAGTCCCTTTCACAAACCTATCAAATGAGATGTAGTTTTATCACAAGTCATAAATAGATATACATAGATACATAGACAGTGTCGGCAGATAAGGGCCTATGGCCCACCCAGTCTGCCCATTTGAGCTTGTAAGTTCAGTTTATGTTTTCCTAGAAGTCTGTTGCCCCTTACCCCTGACCTCCAGAATTCCTTTATGTCTATCCCATGCATTCTTAAATCCTGTGATTGTTTCAGCCCCCACCACTTCCTCTGGCAGGGTGTTCCACTTGTCCACCACCCATTCTGTGAAGAAATTCTTCCTCACGTTTCCTCTGAATCGTCCTCCCTCCAACTTCATCCATGCCCTCTAGTCCTGGAACATCTTTTTTGCTTAAAAATAGTGTATTCCTGCACCCTGTTACTCCCTATAACATAGAAGCATAGAAACATAGACTTTGATGGCAGATAAGGACCGCTTGGCCCATTTAGTCTGCCCATTTAAGATACTTGTATGTCTTTATCATGTCCCCTCTCTCCCTCTTCTCCTCCAGGGAGTACATATTCAATTCCATCAACCTGACCTCATAGGACTTGTGATGCAATCCATGTACCATCTTTGTTGCCCTCCTCTGAACCTTCTCTACTCTGTCTATGTCCTTACATAGGTAAAGTCTCCAGAACTGTACACTGTACTCCAGGTGGGGCCTTACTAGCGTCTCTATAGTGGAATTATGACGACCCTTTTCCTGCTGGTGATGTCCCTGTCTATGCATCCCAGCATCCTATTTGCTTTTCCTGCTGTCTTGTCACACTGTTTCCCTACCTTTAGGTCATCGGAGATGATAAGATAGATATGGCTTCAGAAAATGTTATTTACCTCTTCTGATCACTTGCACTCTTTTCTATTAATGTACTTTCTGCATTAATGATGATACACATTATGATTAGTACTTCAATGAACAGTTCACAAGAACAGCTAAAGTTCACAGACCCAGAGAATGTAATAATATGAAAAGATTCAGACTAGTTCAGGGGACAATAGGGCACAGTGTACTTAAGTTCAGACCTAGACAGTCAGTCAAACAGAGACAAACTTTAACAATCCAAAACAAATATTTAGGCTGTATCTATAGCATGTCATTTGAACTTAAAGTGATAATAAATTGTTTGCATAGGGCACATGTGGTTTTAAACTCTTGCAAACAGTTTGTTTCAAATTAAACCTTGTTTTGTTTAAAAAGATGGTTCTGCAACCAGCTAAAAAAATAATACCAGTTTGACATCAGCAGAACCCATTTCTGCTGTACTGTGTTGTTCATCCGTGGTTTACAGTGACTGAAAATTCAAAATAAGGGCATTTTACTCTAAAGCAGAGCACTTAATAGCAAGGTGAATTCAAAACTATAATTCATCCAGCTTGCTTTGAAACATACTGTATGTTACACAATGTTTTTAATATATGGATAGTGATAATACTATTGAAAGTCGTACACTTTTCCCCATGATACCATAGATGAAATCCATAGATAGTATTATGAGATCCCACAACACTGTTGTTGGATAATCATCGATAGTATTATGAGATCCCATAATGCTGTTGATGCATCTCCCAATGAGATGGAACACTCAGCAGGTGCTGCATGCACTTCTGTCACCTGAGCATGAGCCAACTTTTACTGTAACCATCACATACAGTAAAAGTCGTCTGGCTCTTCAGCTAGCCTGTAGAGCTGTGTGGAATGTAAAATTCTGCAGACAGAATGCCCACGGAATTATCATTCTGACTCTGCAGTATTTCATGGAATTTTCAATGAGTCCACAGAATTTCACCAAAATTTAAATTGTTGTTATTTTAGTCTAGTATTTAAAGTAGGTATCCAAATGATACCAAATTTCACAGGTGTACAGGTACTGCTGGCTTGCATAAATGTACAGAATTTCAAAGACCTAGATTGAAAGCGAGCTGCGTTATGGTGGCCAAAGATTTAATCAAAATTTATTTTCAGTTTTTTCCACCTAATTTTAACATTTCCTATCCAAATTTCTGCACAATTTCAGCATTTAGAAAAATATGCAATGAAGTTATTTGCAGCAAGTTTTAAGTTTCAAGCTTTACAGGAGGGCTGTGCTATAGGTAGCCAAACATTTTGGCAAAATTTAGATTCTAGTTTAATATAATTTTGAAAGCATTCATCAACAAGTTACAACATTTTGCTGGTATGTGGGTTATTACTACATTTAAATATGTACCCAGTTTCAGATTTCTAGCTCCAAAGATGCCAGAGTTATGTGCAGAAAACATCTTCATTTAATGTTGCACAAAAATAAAATGACAAACTTTGAGCACCTATAATTTTGAGACTATGAATCCCAATGTCATGATATTTTGCACACTATTAGATCTCCTATCAATATGTAATCTTTCCAAATTTCTGAGCTGGGCATGCTATGAGCCTTCAGTCAGTGATGGGGCTCCCATGCCTCTGTCTGCAAACGTACAGTACCTAGAGTAGTTAGGCTGCAATCCTTACCCACCCTGATGCAGTTTGTCTTCTTTCGATGATGTCCCATCTGGGATGCCAATGTAAATTTATAAGAAACCCTTGTGGATTTGTACTCTCCCTAGAATTTATTAATGGGTAATAACATCAAGAGACTATGTCTATAAAAATGTTCTATTTATCTGCCAAACAACTTACAGGAAGGGATATCACATTTCCTGTGAGAACCTAGTGCAGCATAGTCCTGGCTGCAGTTCAGGTTCTATCTCAGCTTAGCCACCTAACTGGTGCTATATTCATACCCAATGTGTTTACATTCTTGGAGGGCCAGTTCCTGAAGCTTCTGATAATCACATTACCTTCAAGCTCCCATGTAAGATCAGAAAACATCTTCAAACTGTTGGTGTTAATCACAAGATACAGATTCCTACTGAAAGAAAAGCTGCATTTCCACAAGTAACAAATTCCTCTGTATGGTTACACTAAATAGTTCCTCCACACACTTGTGTAATTGGTAAATTCCTCTCTATGGTTCTGAAAGTAGTTCTCACAAATATATAATTAACAAATTCCTCTCTATGGTCACAGTAAACAGGTCTTCTTCTGAAAGTCATTAATGCTGAACATGTCCCTTCAGGTGCATAACTGATAAATTCCATGGAAGGTTTGTCCTCTGAAAGTCATTTTTCCCAAAGTTGAAATCACACAGTCTTTGAAAATCAATAGTTTTCATTCACAGCATCTGCATAAAAATACTTTAGCTGACAAATTTACATGGTTACACTCCTCACAGAAACCCTGAGACAGGACATAGGAATTCTTTGTTGGAGAGAAATTATGGGGAGTATCAAAGTTAGCAAAATGTTATACAGCTGCAATGAGCACTAGCAAGACAATTACATCATGCATCACACAAACATCTCTACAAACAATTACAGAAACAACGAAAAACTGTAAAAAACTATTATTACAAAAACAAAACTAGCCTTGTTGGCTCCAGCCAGATTTTTGGTCTCAAGTAAAACTGTTTTTTATTTCACTTAAACTGGTGTCTGTTTCCTATCCCCTGAGAGGTGACCAAATCTGTTACCCTGTCACACATGATTGGCTTTTAGTGACAGAGTAGAACTGACAAATGGGTACAAATGGGGTAAGATGGAAATGGAACAATTACCAAAATGGCTAGTAGAACATATCCACCCAGGCCTAACATAGACTCAAGCCCAAATGCTAAGAGATGGTGTGACCCAGCAGGAACAACTGCAGAGCCAGAGAGGCCAACAGGAGGTACAACTACATGCTCAGAGAGACCATTAGCCAGCTCAACAAGCTCAAGTCCAGGGGAACTGGATTGTACTATAGAGACCATTCAGGCCCAGAGAGACCAACAGCACTGGGTGACACAGCAACAAAACACACATCATGAGCTTATAACACTGGTGCTGCAAACATAGAAAGAACAACAAGTACTTGGGCCCAGCTTCAGAGTCAGCTAAGCCCAGCTATTGTAGGACCCCAGCTTCTGTTAATGAAACTGGGTCCTGAGGATGTCCCACAAGTTTATCTCATCATTTTTGAGCAAGGTACAAGTACTGCTGCCTTGCCATGAGAAAGTTGAGGCACTCATATTGGGTCATATTTGACTGGAGAAGCCTGGGTCATCTATAGGAGTCTTGGTGACAATGTAGATGAAGGTAGCTATCCATAGTCTTTGTTGGCATTATCATCAAGGCTGACAGAGACTATGGAAAGGTAAAGGTAGCTACCCTCAATAGGGTCTGAGTGGCTGAAGAGAGCTGCAGCTGAAAATTGTCTACTTTGGGCTTTAAAGTAGGGACCCAGCCCAGAGTGGTGGCAAAAATAATCTAAAAGACTTAGCTACTCAGTGGAAAAAGCCAGAGGTACATTCCAAAGAGGATATCCTGGAATTAAGTATTCTAGAACAGTACTGGAATATTTTGCTGGATCAAACACGTGACTGGATGAGATTACTTGAACAGACCCTGGTAGTCTTAGGACCTGGGAGGTGGTGCTGTCCCACTGGAAAGCATGTGACCTGACTTAAAGTTGCTTCCTTCCCTATACACACTCCCCCCCCCGTTCCATTTACCACACATGACAACTTGTCCTCCAGGCATTATCCAAAGGGTGAATCTTTAATTTATGAGTTTAAGCTTGGCCTGATTTAGACTTTACCCTACTGGAAGTGCCTGAAACCAATTGAGAAATAAATTAAAATAGCTCTGAATTATAGCTGATCTGTCCTGCAAGTACCACCCCCATGGGCCACAGGTAACTTATTTTGCTTCTTATGTTATCCTAAGGGAGGGTCCTTGAAAAACGAGCCACTGAATGGCCTGACTGGGACTGTTACCCTATAAGAAAATAAGAGGGATTCACTGGTAAGCCATGCTGTCTGACTGGTAAGCTAAAGAACTGGTCTACAGCACTCCCACACATGTGGCCATCTACATACTGTGTGACCTTCAGAAAATCAGTTAACCTCTCTATGCTCCTCAGTTGATCCAAACCCTACCAAGGCTTGATAAGCATCATGGGAAATGGTGACCATTGCAGGGTGCATGAAACACACCTATGAATGTGGAGTGTTATATAGAACATGAGCACTTTTATGCAGGCTTATCATCTAACTGGCATATAACATCATTTAATAGACAACTGGCATTTAAACCCAGTTACCCACTAGCATAAAACAATGGATATGACCCAGACTAATTCCGTCAGCACTCCCCTGGTGACCCCCTGACCTCTGAGTATTCCACAGTAAGGACAAGACTCAGGGTACTGACCCTTAACCAGTTGTTTTACCCATCTTGTGATTTTTTTTCTCCCACACCTATTTTCCCTTCTTCTTAACTAGCCATCCATGTGGGTAGAGCTGAAATCAAGGTGTGGTATGTTCACCGCCAGCCTCCTATCTACCTCCTTCACCACTCAATTAAAGATTTCAATCTCATTTGTCTGAAATGACCTCCCAGATATGAACTCATGCTGTGTTATTTCTAGAAGTTTGCTCACATCAGGAAATTCATCAGCTACTTCAATATTAGGAAAATATAGCCAACTCAGTTAAGAAGGGGGATAAAACCTTTTATAGGTAAATTAGGGAGTGAATAAAGACAAAGGGTGGCATACTGAGGCTGAATAAAGGGATGGAGGGAGGGAGGTGGGTGTGCAGTGAGGGACAGTGAAAAGCAGGGATATTGAACAAATACTTCTGCTCAGTATTCACAAAAGAAGAGGAAGGGAGTACCTAATCCAGTCAATTGAAGCACTCTGGATAGGGGAGTCATTATCAGTCCTTTAACAGAAGGAAGGGTTCTGAAAGAACTCCTAAAACTGAAGGTGGATAAAGCAATGGGGCCTGATGGGATTCACCCCAGAATTCTAAAAAAACTAAGGGGAGAACTAGTAACACCACTGACTACCCTTTTTAACAAATCATGGGAGGATGGTATGGTACCTGGGGACTGGAGGAGGGCAGATGTGATTCCCCTTCACAAAAATGGGAGCAGGGCAGAGGCAGGAAACTACAGACCAGTTAGTTTGACCTCTGTGGTAGGGAAAATGATGGAATCACTTCTGAAGGAAAGAATTGTTGAGCACCTGGAGGCCAGTGGGGCACAGGACTCAAGTCAGCATGGATTCACAGTGGGAAGGTCATATCAGACAAATCTAATCAATTTCTTTGACTGGGTGGCCAAAGTAGTAGACCAGGGAGGGGCTGTGGACACGGCCTATCTGGACTTTAGCAAGGCATTTAACACAGTCCCACACAAAAGATTAATAAACAAATTAGCCAGCCTGAGAGTGGGTCCCAGAGTGGTAGCCTGGGTAAAACATTGGCTGGACAACAGGACGCAGAGGGTAATAGTAAACGGAGTCCACTCTAAAGAAGGGGGGTTACTAGTGGAGTACCGCAGGGTTCGGTACTGGGTCTGGTCCTTTTTAATGTCTTTATAAGTGACATTGCAGAGGGACTGGAAGGAAAAGTATGTCTCTTTGCAGACGACACAAAGATCTGTAACAGGGTTGATTCACAAGGTGGGGTGGAAAGGATGAGAAGGGACTTGGCAAGGTTGGAGGAATAGTCAAATGTATGGCAGCTTAGATTCAATACAAAGAAGTGCAAAGTAATGCACCTGGGAAACAAAAACCCAGGGGAAGAGTACACCGAGATACTGACAAGAACATAAATGGAAAGGGACCTGGGGGTAGTTATATCAGATGACCTAAAGGTGGGCAAGCAATGTGAGAAGGCAGTAAGGAGAGCTTGGGGGATACTGGGATGCATAGGGAGAGGCATCACCAGTAGAAAACAGGAAGTTATTATCCTTCTGTACAGACAGTTAGTGAGACCCCCATTGGGAGTACTGCATGCAGTTCTGGAGACTCCATCTCTGCAAAGACATAAACAGAGTGGAGGCTGTCCAGAGGAGGGCAACCAAAATGGTGCAGGGTCTGCACCAGAAGACATACAAAGAGACTAAAGGAGCTTAATATGTATACCCTCGAGGAAAGGAAGGGGGGGGGGAACATGATAGAAACCTTCATGTACCTCAAGGGAATCAACAAAGTCCAAGAGGGTAGCATTTCTCAGAAAAAGAGATGTGCAAGAGCAAGGGGACACAATTTGAAGGTAGAGGGGGGATGGCTCAGAAGTAATGCGAGGAAGTATTTTTTCATGGAGAGGGTTGTAGATGCATGGAACAGCCTTCCTGAGGAGGTCATGGAGTCAAAAACAGCGTGGGAATTCAAGAATGCATGGGACAGACATAAGGCATTTCTAGTGGGGGGGTAGGAGGAAGTAGGCTGTTCGTTAAGTAGGATCTGCTGCTTATCCATTAGGTAGGGAAATGGGCAGACTAGCTAGGCCAAGCGGTCCTTATCTGCCATCAAATTCTATGTTTCTATGTTTCTCTGTTTCCTTGCAACTTTCCCACTATGGAATTTAAAATGGCTGGTCTGTAGTTCCCAGGCCCATTCCTGTGCAGGAGAACTACATTTGCTCTTCTTCAGTCCTGAGGTACCATCCCCACTTCCAGTGAGCAGTGGAAAAGCTCAGTCAGTGGTTCAGCTACAAACTGCCCCATCTCTTTCGATACCTGGGAATGCAGCCCATCTAGGCACATGAACTTAACTACCTTTAATGTAATGAGTCCCTTCAGCACCCTTTCCTCTGTAATTGGATCCTCACTGGCACCCCTCAACTTCCCCTTCCCTTGCTGTGACTACACTGTATGGCCCTTTGTCCTCTATTGTAAAAACTGAGCAGAAAACCTGATTAAGAAAGTGTGCCTTCTCTTTTTCCTGCTTCCATCTACCCAGTTTTTTCCACTTGACAATTCCTGCTTTAGTTATGTGCTTCTTGGGTATGCAGTGAAAGAATGTTTCATCCCCTTGGCTATTTGTAATTCCACATCAGAATTTGCCACCCTTACAGCCTTGCTGGCCTCCTTTATCTTGTTTAGATACTCCATCCCTTCTCTGGACTGTTTTTGCATTTTCTGAAGTCTTCTCCTACCTCTCCCACAACATTTCACACCTCGCTTATGAACCATAGTGGTTTTCTGCCCCTTTTGATTTCTATACTACCCTGACACAGTGTCTTGTGATCTCCAATACTGCATCTGTGATCAAGTTTTCTTTTCTATTTCCTCTGCTGCTTTTCCTCCATTAACTCTCTCATGCTGCCATAGTCCACCCTCCTGAAGTCCAGGGACCAGATTTTCAAAGGGCCCTTAGACCAACACAAGTTGCATCAAACAACCACCTTGCATTAAATCCAGATGTGTCACATACTGTGCACCGTATTTTGCAAGAAAGCATTCTGTGTAGCAAAGTTATCCAGAATGATGCAAGAGGACCACTGCATCAAAAATATGTCACATGTGGAGCGAATGATGCAAGCTGAGTCAAAAATGCATGGGGCAAGAATTACTCAAGCCCAGTCAAAAAGATGATGCAGGGGGGCAAATATAATGCAAATTAAGTCAAAAAATATGGTGAATGAAATGGGCAAGACAGTGACATGTTAAGCTCCCAAGACACTCTAAACTAATTCTGCAAGGGAATGTTGACTCTATGACCAATGCAGCACATAATCTACCCTCTCATTTACTTGCTCCAGTGTCAGTTACAGCAGCTCTGGCTGCTCTAACAGCAGCATGTATCTTCAATGCAGTGTCAACAGCTTCCACCTATAAAAATCCAAAATGGGAATTTATTTGATGCAAGCCCCCTTACAAGATGGTGCACCCATTTTTTTGATGCAAGAATCATGCAAGCCACTTTGGTGCAGGCATTTCTGCTTTTAATACAAGCCATGCTAGAAGATGGAAATTGTTGCCAGTTGAGACCCAGCTTGCTTCTTGCATCATTCTTTTCTGGCGCAAGCACCTTGTGTCAGTCTCTGACCTTTGAAAATCGAGCCCCAGGACTTTTGTCTGTGATTTCTTCCTCTTTGCTCCTTATAAGATAGTAAACCACATGGATTGATGGTCACTGGTTCCCAAGGGGTCCTGCAATGAGATCTCTCCAATATGTCCTTGTTAATGAGGACTAAGTCAAGGATGACTGTATGAATAATTAGGCTAAGATGTAAAATATTTAATATTATTAGTGATAATACTCTCAGTTGTTATTATAGAAACATAGAATTTGTTGGCGGGAAAGGACTGCTTGGCCTAACCAGTCTGCCTAGATGTTCTCTGCCTAATCTATCTCCACAGACCCTAACCGGTCTCTGGCAACCCTCCTTCCTCCCTGCCTGTATTCTAATACATCCCTATGTGTATCCCATGCATTCATGAAGCCCCCTACTCTTTTGCCTTCACCACTTCTGCTGGCAGCCTGTTCCAGGGGCCTACCACCCTTTCAGTAAATAAGTATTTTCCCACATCTCTCTTAACCCCCCCCAGCTTCATCGCATGCCCCCGGTCCGGGTTTTTTTTCCACTTGAAAGAGACTCCCCTCCTGCACCCTATTCCTCCTGTAAGGTAATCATATGTCTCTGTCATGTTACCTCTTGCTTTCCTCTCTTCCAGGGTGAAAATGTTGAGATCCCTTGTTCTCTCCTCATAGGTCTTCTCATGCAATCCCAGCACCATTTTAGTTGCGCTTCTCTGGACTGCCTCCACCCTCTTTATGGCCTCCCAAACTTGACACAATACTCTGGCTGAGGTTTCTCCAGCAAGCGATACAGTGACAATACCACCCACTCCACCCATGCAACCTAGCATCCCACTGGCCCTACCCACTGCTTTGTCACACTGCCCTGCCACTTTGAGGTCATCCGATACAATAACCCCAAGGTCCCTTTCCTGTTTAGTGACTGTCAATACCTCCTTCCCCATCCTACACTCAAGGGTTGCTATGCCCTAGGTGTATGGTTTTGCTCATTTTGGCATTGAACCCCAACTGCCATGCTCTTGACCACTCTTGAAGTTTCCCAAGATCCCTTTGCATTTTCTCAACCCCCTCCTGAGTGTCAACCCTATTGCAAATTTTGGTATCCTCTTCAAAAAGACATACTTTCCCTTCCAGTTAATTTGCGATGTCACTTACAAAGACACTGAAGAGGACAGGCCCCAGTACTGAGTCCTGTGGCACCCTGCTGGTCACTATCCCATCATTAGAGTGAGTGCCGTTTACCAAGAACCTCTGTCTCCTGTCTTTTAACCTGTTTCTAACTCAATGCACCATTTTGGATCCCACTCCTAGGCTGCTCAGCTTATCAGCCTCCAATACCTGATAGTGTCAAAGGCCTTGCTGAAGTCCAGATAGGACATGTCCACTGCCCTCCCCTGCTCTATTATGCTTATCACTCAGTCAAATAAATCTATCAGATTCATCTGGCATGACCTTCTTGTGTGAATCCATGCTGCGTGAGGTCTTGCAGCCCCTTGAATTTAACATGCTTACTTCAAGATTATGTTATTATTATTTTTATTAGAACTGTTATTATTATGCCTTATCAAAAGTAGAATGATGAAGGGATACATGCATACATATATGAATGTTATGAAGTAGCAATTTGTAAGCATAAGTGGCTACTATATGGGCACAGTGCACAAGATAACAGAGTTTAAAGGAAAAAAAACATGGACTGAGTATGCTTATGTCAGTAAGGAAGTAAAGGATTACAATTTCCAGAAGGCTAGATCCAGGAAAATAAAGCTTTTAAAAAAAGGCAGAAGTTTTAAACTTTATCCATGGGAACTACCCATCCCCTCACAAAATTTCTTGACAGTGTGAAGTATTCTTGGAAATAATATAAAGTGGGTTGGTTTTTATCACTTTTAGATTTACAAACAGTGGGAATCTCTTTTGATCCCTTTTGCCTCTTCTGAAAGTGGAACAAGAAAAATCTCTCACTCTGTCTCTCCCCCCTCCCTCTGGATGCTTGCATGAATATACATTGCTTAGGAAGAGGATACCTAAACTAACAAGCATTTGTCAATGCTGAGTGTTTGTTTGCTGGCATTGGCATTGGTAGTATAGGAGTTAGAGAGCTGCATAACAGGGATGGCAGTGAAGTATTGAACTGAAGCCAACCCCACCACCATCCTGCACAGATTGACAGGCATTGGGGTGTGCCTTTGGGTCATCAGGCATAACGGCCACGCCATTTCACCATACCCTACCCTACAGACACTGACAAGTGTCACGGTGTGCCTTGGGGTCTTTGGCCCTTATGCTCACCCCATTCCATCAGGAAATACAGTGAGATGGGTCCTGTATAGGAGAGTGGAGTGAACTTTGGGGCCAAAGAGTCCAAGGCACACCACAATGCCTCTCACTGGCTGCAGGATGTGGAATGGTATGAGCATTACAGGCGAGAATCCCAAGTCACACCCCTGATGCCTCTCAATCTGTACAGGCTGAGGCGTTAGGGTCCAAAACCCTAACGCCTCAGGCGTTCGTTGGCATTTTCACTCCAAATGTTCAACATGGTTTTTTGTGACTCCCACCTTATGAATAGTAGCAATATCAGTTTGTTAGCCGAAAGCTGATTTCGCATCGAGACTATGTCATTTGGCACCACAGGTGCGAAAACACATTTCAAACAGGATGTGAAAAATGACAGCTGTACTGTTCATGGGGAGGTGCAAAAAATGGCAATGTTGAAATTCTGCAGTGAAAATATAAAAACTGAGAAAGTCACGAAGTGTGCGAGAAAATGCGCAACACACACCGTAATGCAATTAGTTTGGGATTTTTACAGCAGATTGTCAACACAGGATTTTGTAACTCCGCTCATGAACAGTGTCACTGTGATTTTCTTAATCTGTCGAACAGTGATTTCCCACAGCGACCATGCATTTCTGCACTGGAAGTGTGAAACACATTTCGCCATGGTGTGAAAAATGACAGCTGTACTGTTCATAAGGAAGTGTGGAAAAATGCCAGTGGTGAAAATCTGGACTGAAAATATTAGAAATCCATGAAGTT
The DNA here is from genome assembly GCA_016271365.2 of Neoceratodus forsteri. Taxonomy (NCBI): domain Eukaryota; kingdom Metazoa; phylum Chordata; order Ceratodontiformes; family Ceratodontidae; genus Neoceratodus; species Neoceratodus forsteri. The sequence goes on from CM057455.1 coordinate 59,458,216, forward strand.
ATGAGGGTGCGTGGAAACTGCACAATGATCGCTCGTAACACAGTCATTTTTTGGACGTATTTCACTAAATTTTTTACATAGCCATTTTAACACCTCTGCTCATGAACAGTGTCACTGTGATTTTCTTAATCTGTCCCTAACATTGATTTTGCACACCAACTGCGCCATTATACGGTACATGGACGGAAACATGTTTTGGCCAATATGTGAAAAATGACAGCTGTACTGCTCATAAGGAGGTGTGGTAAAATGGCAATGTTGAAAATGTGGAGTGAAAATATTGAAAATTCGCGAACTTATGAGCGTGCGTAGGAACATCGCAATGCATGCTCGTAAAACAGTCATTTTTGGGAATCTTTTCACCAAATTTTTAACATAGCCATTTTAACACTTCTGCTTATGAACAGTGTCACTCTGATTTTCTTACTCTGTCCTGAACATTGATTTTGCGCACCGACTGCGCCATTGTGCGTTACATGCGCGGAAACACATTTTGGGTCAGATGTGAGAAATGACAGCTGTACTACTCATACGGAGGTATGGTAAAATGTCAATGTTGAAAATCTGGAGTGAGCATATTGAAAATTCGTGAACTTACGAGCGTGCGTAGGAACAGCGCAACACGTGCTTGTAAAACAGTCATTTTTGGGAATTTTTCACCAAAATTTCAACATAGGTTTTGAGGACCTACCTCATGAATCAGGATGTCATTTCGTAAATCGTCCCGAAAGGTGGTTCCATGCAGTGATCATGTAAATCACCTTTAAATATTAACGCCATGACGGTGACAGAATTCATGAGGTGGGGTCCCAAAACCCATGTTGAAAATTTGGTGAAAGAATTCCAAATACCCGAGATATGCACTAAAGTTGAAAAACCCTATTTATTACATTATACAGCTTACCAGCATTTCCTCAGTTAGCAGTCAGCTTTGAAGAGTGCAGACATGTTTCCGGTCCATTGAAGATTATCGCGCGAGCTCCAGAGGTAAGTATAGGTGAGGAGGGATGTGGGGAGGCAGTGTACGCAGAGGGTGGGCATGGGTGGGGGAGATTGGGTCAGGACAGTCAGTGAGGAAGGTTTTTCTTTCAGGTTTCTTTTTTTTTTTCACTTGGACAACATGGGACTTGTGCCATGCTGGGGTGGACTCCCAGCATGGCAGCTGGAAGACTGTTTGGGGGGGCCATGGAGCCGATGGGGGATTGGGCACCCCCATCAGCCTTACTATCTGTTGCTACACTTGGGTGGGCTCCCAGCATGGCACCCTGTATTCTCTTGGGGGGGCAGTGGAGCTGACGGGGGATTGGGCACCCCCATTGGCCATACGATCTGTTGCAACGCTGGGGTGGGCTCCCAGTGTGGCATCTGGAACTCTGTTGGGGGGGAGCGCAGCACAGCCGATGGGGAATTGGGTACCCGCATCGGCTATACAGTGTGTGCATGGGGAGAAGCATGAGCACACAGTATGCGTGCGTGTGTGTGTGGGGAGTGCGCATGAGCACGCAATATCTTATCGCTGCTCACTGAAGCGTAGCTCTCCCTTTCAAATGTACGGCCACTGCATTTTCAACTGCTGTCATAGACAGCTGCAGCATTCATTGGAGAACTGCAGCCGCACCTGCAAACACACCAACTGAATTGGAAAACGGGTGCCACACCTCCGAAAACTCGGATGATGGCATTATGTTTCTTGCACATGCGTGCAAGCAAATGTAAAAATGGATTTAAAGCAGCAGTGCATGTTAGTGGTGAAAAGTTTTACATATACTGTTTTTATTCTGTTCATCATGCCTCTTAACTCCTGACTTGTATAATATGCCCCCTCCCCATTTTGTGTCTGCTTTACCACATGTTTTACATTCCAAATAATAAAAGGAGTGAGACAGATACCATGGAAAGAATTACAGGGGATCTTATTTATTTATTTATTCATGTATTTATTTGAGAATCAGATTAACAACCTTTGAGTCAATGACTCATTTACAAAGGCACCTTGTTGCAGGGAGGGCAGACAAGAAGACAGTGTGAGGTACAACAGTGGTAACATACAGGTGCAATGCATATAACAATAAGAACACAATTACCGCAGTGGTTACAGATAAATGTTACAAACAGTAAGTTACAGTTGAGTAGTAGCAGTCCAGCGGACACTGTCAGGCTAAGAGTGTGGTGGGCAGGACCCCTTCATAAATATTTAGGGGCAGTTACAGCTTTGGGCGTTGAAGAGGAATTATATTAGAATTACAGAAATATCTAGACAACTGGGGTCCATGGCATAGACAGGGCAGTGAGGCGCATGGTGAGAAGCAAGGAAAAGAGGATAGGAACTAACAAAATATAAGGGAGGGTTTGGTCACCCCAATGTTCTTCTCCATGGGAGGGTTCTTCTCCATGGGAGGGTTCTTCTCCATGGGAGGGGTTAGCTACCCAAGTCACTTACATATTAACTGTTGCAGAGTCTGGCTTTCTCTTCCTGTATATATTCCATGCAGGTGCTCCAAGAAAAGAACCTTTCCCAGCTTCTGTGTCTAACCACCTTGAGACAAAGGATGTCCAAAGCATGTATGACGTTGTCAGAAACCATGGAGATGGAATAATATGGCCAGTTGAAAAAGTGACAAGCTTTCTTCTTCACCCAAAATCAAATATTTTTATTTTTTTTATTTCGTTGTTTAACCAGGTATAGCACACTAAGCTGAAAGCTTTTTTACAGGAGCGACCTGGGAGCACAAGGAGGTTAAGTGACTTGCTCAGGGTCACACAGTATGCAAGTGGAGCTCCTTTGTGTAAGTCACAACATATTCTCCCGCTGCATAGTAATAAGAGGCTTTGTTTTCTCCACAACATAGGCAGCTCCCCCCCCCCCCAAGCTAGGCACTCGGGACAATCAAGCAAATGAAGCAACAAGCAGCTCACCTGAGTAGCTGAGGAAGCCAAATCTCCAGTCTGATAACTTTCGAGGTAAAGAGAGCCTCTTCTCTTCGTCTGGATGCCTGCAGAGGGGTGCTAGCCCGCCCCAACCACCCTCCCACCCAGGGGCAGCTGTCAATTTAAGGATCCACCCCGTGACATCACATCCGGTGATATCACGTCCTGTTGCCCAGAACCTATCTCCCCACTTTCCCTTTGCAGGTTATACCTGCTGGCCACTAGAGGGACCTATGCTCCCTTACTACTTCCTACTCCTACCTGTACAGCACTACTTCCCTGGGATCTTGCTCACCACAATGTGTTGGCCCCACACTGCACGCTCTGCCTGTGCCTATCCCCTCAGCAGTGCACTTACCCACCCCATCTGCTAGTCCACACACTTCCTGGCACCTCTCCTCCCCTTGCTCCTGAACCTCCTCTCCTGCCCCCTTGGGACCTCTGTGTGTCCCGTCCCCCTGCCCTCCCCATAGCTTTTCTTCACCTCAGGCACATCTGGGTGTCTTCTTATTCTTGCTTTCCCTCCTGTACCTCCCTGCCCACCCCTGCTCCCTTAGCCTCCCTCCCCCTCATGTCAATCGTGGGAAAATCTCTCACCATCTCCCAGCCAGGGTGTTAGTCATGCTACTACTCCTGTCAGAACATTCATCCAAACCCTGGCCCGGTTCCCAGGAGCTCCCCAACTCGCACCACAGGCCTATGCATGGTCTCCATGAATATCTGTAGCCTCCTAAAAAAGTTTGACTCACTACAATGCCTGGTCACATCAATTAACCCTGATGTCATCAGCCTGGTTGAGACTTGGCTGTCGAAATCCTCCCCTGACTCCCTAGTCTCCCTTCCTGGTTTCACCCTTTTCCGGTCCGACCATGTTGGGAGATGGGGTGGCGGCTGCGCTATTTATGTCAAGGAATCTCTCCCCGTACTAGCCCTGCCCACTCCCATCCTTGACTCCAGGGCCCAGGCGCTTACTCTGAAACTAACCCTGACCCCTTTAAAGGACCCTTTATCTGACTACTGCACGCGTCTCTAGGGACCAAACGCAGGCCATTGCTCTCTCTTGCAGAATACCTTACCTCTCTACCTCCTTCCGCTGATCAAATTCTAGTGGGTGACTTAAATGTCAACTGGCTCAGCCCTCCTCCTCCTCTACCGAGACTCCTTTTCTGCAATAGACCTAATGCAACTAGTTACCCACCCTACCAGGACTAACCCCAAGAGAGGCTCCAGTACCCTGCTTGATGTGGTACTCACCAACCGCCCTAATCGGATCCCCAATGTACAAGTCCTCCCAGACTCTCTCAGCGATCACTCCCCCATTCTATTCCACTGGTCAACCTCAGTCCCGAAACCGATAGCACAGTCCACATGCCGGCGGCGTCTAATACCTGGTGGACTGATAAAACTTAAGGAACTTCTGTCCCAAATTGACTGGTCTCCTATACAGGCAACTCCTGACATCGAAACAGCTCTCTCCTTCTTTACCCAAACTTTTAATAATGCCTGTGATATCTTTGCCCCAGTGTTGACCCGCCATTCTAAAAGGAAGAATGCCCCCTGGGTTACCCCAGCTTTGATCCACCAGCTCAAACATAGGGACAACCTATGGCACCGTGCCATTGAGACTGGCCGGCCCAATGACAGGCGGTTAAATGCTGCCGCCCGAAACAAGTGCACTCGGGCCATCAGAAAGGCCAAGTCTGAGCACTATCGGTCCTCACTCACTGCCTCATGGGGAAATCCCAGAACCTTCTGGGATAACATTAAACAGTTAAATGGGAGTGCACACTCCCCCCACCAACCCAGATCAACATTAATGGTGTGATCTCCTCAGACCCAGCCCTCATAGCCAACCACCTCAACATCTCATTCACTGACCTTAGCCCTATCCTCCCTACAAATTTTTTTGACTCTCCTCCCCCAGCACCTGCCATAAATCTTTCTCGCCCTTATTTTCTCCTCCGCCGTGTTTCTGCTCAAGAACTTAGGCCGCACCTTGTCACTGCCCTCAAGGGTAATAGTACAGGCAGTGACACCCTGGATCCGTGTATCCTACAGCTGGTCTTAGACACAGTCCTTACCCCGATCCACATGCCTCATCAACCACTCTCTTTGCCTGGGAAGGTTCCAACTGCCTGGAAAGTCGCCACTGTCACCCCTATCTTTAAAGGTGGGTGATAGGACTGTGGCTGGAAACTATCGACCGATCTCCATTCTCTCTCCTCTCTCAAGGCCTTGGAAAAAGTGGTGGCCTCTCAAATCTCTGACTACCTCTCCACCTACAATGTCCTTTGTCCTGAGCAGCATGGCTTCAGGCGGGCCACAGTACCAACACAGCCCTCCTAGAGTTCTCCAACTTTCTCCACTCCTCCTTAGACACTGGTTCTCTGGCTGGTGCTGTCTTCATTGACCTCTCGAAAGCTTTCGACACTGTCTCCCACCCCCTCCTTCTTGATGCCCTTAGTCTCTCTGGTTTTGCTGCTGGACCTATCTCCTGGTGCACCAGTTATCTGTCTGACCGCTCACAGCATGTAAAAATTAATGGGACCTACTCAGACATCTGTCCCATCTTTTCTGGGGTTCCCCAGGGCTCTATTCTGGGCCCCTTACTATTCTCCCTTTACCTTAACACCCTTCCATGCTCTTGCTCAGGGAACATTCTATTGTACGCTGATGATGCAGTCATCTTTGCCTCAAATCGTAACCCTACTGCCCTCCAGGACTCGCTGCAGAAGTCCTTCACTGAAGCCGAGGGCTGGTTCAAAGAGCTATAGATTGGTGATAAATCTTAAAAAACAAAACCATGTTCTTCACTCATCCCCAAAACAAGTCCTGCAACTTCAAGCTCCTCATTCACTCTGGGTCCTCATTCCCACTCGAACAAGTTTGCTCCTATAAATACCTAGGGATCCATTTTGACCCTCCTCTCCTTCCATGGACACATCGCAGCCCTAGCCACTGCCACTAATATCCGATTGGGCATCTTACATCGAGTATAAACACTGCCTCCCGAGGCTCTGACCCGCATGATCACCTCCTCTATCCTGTCCCTAGTGGACTATGGACTGCCGGTGTATGGTGCTGCTGATCAGACCGCACTCCATAAAATTCGCACTACTCTGAATAAGGCCTGCAGGTTAATTACTGGAGCACCTGGGATGACACACACCTGTCTGCACTATGCTGTGCCTGGTACTTGATCCTATTTCAAATATCTTTACCTGTACTCCTTACAAAAAAGACCTCCTTGGGCTTTCCTCACCAGGATTGACCACCACCATACGCCGCTCTGTCCCACTAGTTCATACTCGGACCTCTGGGAAAACCTCTCTTGTTATCCCTAGAGCTAGGACCTCTCACGGCCAAAGAGCCTTCAGCTTTAGGGCCCCCTCCTGGTTCAACACACTGCCCCCCTCCATCTCCGAAGCTCCAACTATATCGTGCTTCAAAACTTCCTTACGTAACCACCTTATTAACACCCGATGCTGTAACTGCCGCTAGTCAAGCCGTACTCAATACTTATGACAAAAGCTATTACTAAGCTGCTAAGGACGACTATAACTCTGGTATTGTTTGCATCCATTCTACCTGTACCAGCTTGTTTGTATCTATGTCTTAATTTACTGTTATACTTATGTGTTGTACTGCTATACTGTGTATTTTGGTTTGTCTTACTGTGACAAGGTACCTTTGTAAATGAGCCTATGGCTCAAAGGTTTTCCAAACTGCTGTTTAAATAAAATAAAAAAATAAATAAAAGTGGAAGCTGTGGGATTCAAACCCAGGTTTGGTTTGCTGGATGTCACCAGATTTGCAGCTCAGAGCCTTAGACCACTGCGCTATACTGCCTATTAAACTCTACATGAGGACTTTAAAATATGAACTTGGCCATTATAATTGGAACTGAATTTAGTGTCTATGTACTGTTTTTTAGTTCTGAGTTATGGATGCAGATAATTGTTTTTATCTCATGTTAACAAGGTTAAGTTGTAGACCCTATGAAATGTGTGACTGATGTTTACAAACTGAATGATCAATAAAACTTGAAGTTTCACACTGCACACTTTGGTCATTTAATCTGTTAGTCAACCATTGTGGCATCAGTTCACAGAATTATGGTAATTGCAAATCTTCATTTTGGAAGAATCATAGGGGTTACAAAGACCCCCTACCTACTGAATTTGATAAGAACAAATCCTAGGGAGCGTAGGTGAGGATAGGGGTGGGTTATGGCCAACAGATTAGCACTAATATATTATTATGTAAATTTGTGTGTGTTAGAGAGGAGGAATGGCAATATGAAGGGTAATATACATTTAACTCACTTGTCTTATTTTATTTAAAGGGAGTTTTATTTTTAAAGCTTAGCTGATGTCCTTAGTGTGTAAAGGAAGTGGCCATGTTTGTGAAGGTAATCAGGAAATGTTCTGGGCAGTATTAATATTTCATTGTGCTAAATTCAGTTTTCTGAAAAAAAGCCCCAAACCATTGGTTGTCACTCCTTAAACACCAGACTTGGAATTTGGACTATACAGATGTCCGAACAGGAAGAGGCATATCAGATCATTGCTGTTAGGTTAACAAGGAAACAGAACTGATAGGCTGTACAGTCTTTCTTTGTATCAGAAAACTATTTAACAATGCATTCCTTTGTACCAATCAGGATGCCGGGCATTCCCTACTCATGTTATAAATTGCAACAGAATATGTTATTTTAAATTATACACACATCAGGAAAAGCAGAACTCAACTACTAGTTGAAAAAAAAGGAAATATATACCCTGCCATCCATTGAAGTCTTGCATACTGTGTTATAGACTGCCTTTGTTACGTAGGCAATGAGAAACTTAAAACCTCTGAAAAAATATGAATGTTGCAAAACATTTTATAGTACAAGTTCTTTTCTGAAATTAAGATTTCATTGATGACCAATAAGATGTGGAAGGCTAGAAACCTTTACTCATAGAAGCCTATCAGAGTCTGCCATTATATTCAAGTCTAACCTACCGTACAGTATACTGGCAGGAAATAATCTGAAAACAGCTATAGGAACATGAGTGTTTCAAAACATTTCATGGTATAAGGTCATTTCTCAAACTCACATTTTGTTGGTGATCAGTAAGATGCAGTTGGCTATAAACCTTTACTTGTAGAACCTTGTCAGAGTCTACCACCATTACTAAGCCTTACATACTGTAATGCATGTTGCACTATTAGGCAGAAAGCAAGGATTTGGAAAGTTATGTAGGAACACAAGTGCTTCAAAAAATGTTTTATGGCATAAGGTCATGTCTCAGATTCACATTTCGTGGATGACCAATATGAAGTGCATGAATTGAAAGTTTTACTTGTAGAAACCTGTTAGAATCTTCCTTGATGCCTACGTATTACATACTGTTCTGTATTCTGCCCTATCAGGAAGAAATAAGGATCTAGAAAATTCTGTAGGAACATGAGTTTCAAAAAGCCTATGATATGAGGTCATTTCTCAAATTTAGATTTCATTGATGACCAATAAGATGTGGAAGGCTAGAAACCTTTACTTGTAGAAGCCTATCAGAATCTGCCATCATATTGAAGTCTAAAAACTGTATGGTATTCTGGCCTATGACGTAGGAATTAGAAACCTAGAAACATAGACAATGGTGGCAGAAAAAGATCAATAGTCCATCCAGAGTTCCAGCAGTTCTCTATTAAACCCTGGGACCTTTTGTCTGTACAGACTACTAGCCCTCACTTCCCACTCCCCTTCCCTTCTGTACTCCTACTGCCTCAACTGTGCTTGAAACATTTTATGGTTTTGGTGCCCACCACCTCAGCTAGAAAACATGTGACCCCATGTCCTTGAACTGTTACTCTTGCTAAATAGTTCCTTGTAGTTCACCATGTTTATTTCTTTCAGGAACTTGAAGGTCTCAGTCATATCACCCCTCTCTTGTCTGATCTCCAGAGAGTATGTGTTCAGCATTTTAATCCAATCCTCATAAGGTCTGACCTGCTTGCTCTGAATCATCCTACCTTTGGTGCACTGCTAGCCTGCTTTTATCTTTCCTGAGGCGCACTGCAGAGCTGGGTAAAGTATGCCTGGTAGAACTGGGCACAGTACTCCAGGTGTGGCCTCACCAATGATCTTGAAAGAGGTAGTAATACCTATTTTCTAATACTATCAATACACCTTCCAGTACATCTCAGCATCCTATTTCCACTCACCTTCTCATAGACTACAATCTCTGGAATTGTGATGTTGCTTGTAAGTATTTCATTTTTTGTTATTATTAGCGCTGAACCCATGTTACAGCTTGTTTGCTTCACTTCTACTGTAATGTGCTTGTATCCTGTATTTTATGTTATATGTGCCATTTCTGTGGCCTGGGTCATGCCTGAAAGTGGTAGATCGGATCAGTGCACTTACCCAGTTACCAAATACTTAACTCATTCTTTCCACAAGAGCTCTTTGACAGTTCTACCACTTGTGTCTTGTATACTCTTAACACTGCATCCTGGGCCTTTCTAAGCAAAATTAAGTCATAATCAGCATGCCACAAACAAATGCGAATACCTCATGAACCGTAAGTGCTAAACACAAAGTACGAGTGGCAAAGTTGTTCAGCACAAAATTATCTTTCCAACAGTGTGATGCAATTAATTAAAGCAATTTCTTTTTGTTACTATACTAGTTGAAACAGCAAACAAAGTGTGTGTTTTTTTTTGCAATAAAAAAGGCAATGTAAACTATTTGTGGTAGGAAAATATGTAACATATCAACACCAAATTAAACAGTCATACATTAGATGTAGGTACAAAAGTAATTGTGTACTGAAGCAATTTTTCTAATGTAAAACATGTATTTTTTCCCATTTTATTCAAGGTGCTTAGGTGAGGCTTGAGGGACAAATGTCAGCCATATACACCATACCATAAACAAATGCGAATAACTCCTAAAGTACACATGATACACACAAATTATTAGTGGCAAAGTTGTTCAGCACAAAGTTAACTTTCTAATGGTGCTATACAGTCAATTCTAATCAATCCAGTTCACAAATAATACAGAGAAATAGTGTTCTGAGAAGAAGTTCTGATCTGAGAAGAGTCCAGGGCAAACAGGAAGTCTTTACCTGACGACTGAAGTCGTTGTGGGAGACAAAGGGGATGATTTAGTTGCCAAATACAGGCATTTCCTGGATGCAATGAGTTACATAAATAAATAAATTTGTCTTACTATATGCCTTCTTGCACTGGCTTGATTGTATATAAGAGAGTCACTAAAGATGACTCCTGGATCTAGGTCCTCAGTACTCAGCCTTTTCCAGCCCATACGGTACTGTGCCTTGGGGGTTGTGTTCCCTAGCTGGATCACCTTGCACTTATCGCTATCTACCCTCCCACAGAGCTTAGTGCTATCTATGAAGAGACACAGCTTGCCCTGGATTCCTTCTCCTGTGTCGCTGATGAACATATTGAATAGGACAGGACCCAGGATGGATCCCTGTCGCACCCCACTCATGATCTCCTTCTCTTCTGATTTGACACCATTTATCACAACCCTCTGCTACCGCTCCTTCAACCAATTTCCTACCCATCTTACTATGTTCCTTGCAGCATCCAAATCCTCCATCTTCTTCGGCCATATTCTGTGAGGCACCAAGTCTGAAAACCTTGCTGAAGTTGATGTGGAGTAAATCCACAGCATGGCCCTTATTCTGTACCCTCATTACCCAGTCAGAAAAAAAACAACAGAGCCAGCCTGGTGTCACTGAGGGTTGAGACACTGGATATCACATCTCGCGCTATGCTGGTGACCCAGGTTCAGGAGCGGGCTCGGGTCACTGGGGGTTCGGTCAGGGGAGGTAGGATTGAACATCCCAATGGATGCTCTCCTGCTCTGGGGGGGTTACATGGGCAGTGATTCCCACAAGGGTTACTGCCTGTGGAAGCATGGGTGGTAAGGGGCAGATGGCTCCTTACAGGGCAGGCAGGGGTGGGGATGGTGCTGTGGATGCTTGATGGCAGTGTGCATAAGCACACCATTCTTCTGGACGTACATCCTCTGCATCAACGCGCTCATGGGTAGGGACCAGGAGAAAAAACAAAGGCAACAAATCTCCCAGTCTCATGCAGAATGATGCCGGGTCCACACTACGTCCAAGTGGCCCGGCCAAAAAGGCTAGAGGGAAGAATTCCTCTGGGCTGAGACCAGAAAGAAGTAAAAAATTAAAAACTACCATGTTAGTCTGACAAGACCTCCCTGTCATTAAACCATGCTGTCTACTGTCCTGGAATCCATTGTTCTACAGGTAGTCCACAAGGTCATTTTTCACACAGTGACTCTATCCGTTTCCCCACAACAGAGGTAAGACTGATAGATCTGTTGTTCCCTGCTCACTCCCCCTCTCCAGTCTTTCACAACTACCCCATTTGTACTGAGCTATTGAATAGCCTTACCGGGGATTCAGCCAGTTCTGTTGCCAATTGCTTGAGCACCCATCTGGCCCCAGGGCCTTAGCTATCTTTAGGGCTGCTAGCCCTTTCCAGACACTTTTGCTGGTAAATACTGGATGACCCCACTGTCTTTCCTTGTGAAGACAGAGCAAAAGTAATCCTTAAGGACACTGCCTATTGCCCATCCTCCTCCATTACCCTACCTGGAAAGAAAGGAGGGGCAATTGTTAGTCAGTCAGAAGGAGGTCCCTCTGATAGCCCAACAATTTCCCCTCTTTTCTTTCTTTTTCCCTAATAACACGAAGAATGCCTTTTCTCTGTTCTTGACCCTCTCTCCAATATGCAGCTCTGTTTGCTTTTGCCACCCAAACTACCCTCTTTGCGTCCTTAGTTCTCATTTGGTGTTCTCCCCGTTCCTCCTCCCCCCCTGCATTTCCTTGTACCCAGTGAAGGCCTTTTCTTTGGTCCTTACTGCTTCTCTGACCATATCTTAGAACCATATTGTTCCCTTGTACCGGTTTTGTTTGGTCACTTTTCTCATCCATAACTTACATGCCTTCAGAATGACTCTCTTAATTGTCCCCATATCTCCTCCATACCTCTGATGCTGTCTACCCTGACTAACTTGTCCCAGGCCAACTCCTTCATCTGGTTAAAGTCTGCCTTTATGAAATCAAGAACCTCAGCCCTATATTGGGGGGGGGGGCCGTGAGATAAGGATCTAAAAACATCTATAGGAATACAAATGTTGCCAAACATTTCAGGGTATAAGGTAATTTCTCAAATTTAGATTTCAATAATAACCAGTAAGATGTGGTTGGCTAGAATCCTTTACATGCAGAAAGTTGTCTGAATATGCAACAATAGCTATGTCTTATGTACTGTACGATGTATTGCCCTATCAAGTAGGACATAAGGAAGTAACAACTTATGTAGAAAAATGAGTGTTTCGAAACATTTTATGATAGGTAATTTCTCAAATCTACATTTTGTTAATCATCAGTAAGTTGTGATTTACTAGAAACGTTTGCTAGTAGATGCTTGTCAGATTTCTTAGTTTCGTGCTTTTCAAAAATAACCAAAACGACAATTCAGAAGATATATATTTTAGAATTTCCTTCTGGAATTAATTGTGATGTTGACAATGCATACATGCCTCAGCTGCGGAGCCATATATTGTTTTCACTGGGGTACTGCTTGTATCCGTTTTTTTTCTCAGCTTTGTAAAAGGAAGCACTGAGGGGTTAAATGAGTTCCTTGGGACTACAAAAGAAAGTATATGGTTCTGGTGGGATTTGAACTTTTATTTCTGTGACTCTCTGGCTTGTGCTTTAGTCTCCCTAGACCATTCAGCATACATTAAGTTTCTCAGTGTATCACCCTTAGTATTCTTCAGAGGGGAAGGGTATTATTATTGAATGATTGCTGGGACGTTGGTGGTATTTCATTATACTATGTAAAGATACCATAGCACAAATCACATTGCTAACAAGTCAAATTATTCTTCTCTGGGTAACGGACCTCCCTATGATTATATAATCTTTAATTATAGCTCTCAAATCATCACACGTTTATTTTTCACCATGGTTGGGTACTCTTGGGAACATGTAACAGTATAAAAAACTCATTTAAATGTGAGTTAGTACATTTATCTTGGTGCATATGAATGGTGATAGCTCTTTACCGCACAAGAAAATGTACAATTTTATAATTCTAAAACCTTTTATGGCCCTATGTATCCCATAATATGACCATGTTATTGCTTTTTCTACTGGATTAGTCTCCTTTTTGTGATTCTAAAGTCCCGTTTCTTCATATTAATACTGCTTTCACTTCATTTTTACATTTACTAGAATTGTCTGAATGTTTTCTTTGTTCTTGTGCACACAGCTTTGGACCAGAGGAGGCGTTAAATCCATGAATTAATTTTGATACTGCATATCATTCCTGTATCATGTTTGATTGCCATGTGTAACACCTGCCAACAGTTTAGAAACAAGTAAGTAATCTGTTCTACGGAAGGCAATGCTACATACTGGGCTGTTTGTTCTCATGTGTCTTATTGATTTCACACTAACCATGAAGATGCTAGGCTGTAAACTGCAGACACCAGCTGTGAAAGGCTACAGATCTGAAGGAGACATCTTGATTGGGGGCATTTTTCCAGTTCACTATAAGAAGGTTTCTCCTGAATTCCATTTCCTAGAGCTGCCAAGTCGAAGCCAGTGCCAGACGTAAGTTGCGCAATACAGTACTAATAGTATTCTCAAGTACTTTTTGTTCTTTTTCTTTCTTTGTTTGTTACAATTTTCTTACTTAAGATAATTGGGCTGAGATGCAACATCTCCTTTCCAGTGGGGTCCAGTTTCTACCTGATTCCACACTGGGTGGGCTGGAGCACTGAAAGGTTAAGTGAGCTGCTAAAGCAACCTTAACACATTGTTTGCTCTAGCGGGGTTAGAACCTGTGATCTCTCAATTCCCAAATGTGTGCTCTAAGCACCAGACCACAGTTGCCATCCTCTTTTGTGCATAGGTATGCTATGCTACAACTGAAACATGCCTCCTCAAAATAATGTCTTTTCTGTCACCCTTTCCTGTTGCAGTGTTTTTCTTTTTACGCACTTACATGTTCACTGTGCCTGGTATTTTAGCTAGTAACCAGGTTGGCTTCAGTCGGAACCAGCTACCTCCTGCTTAACTTGGAATTTTTCTCTCTACTGCCAGCTTCTATTTTATTATATGTCTCATATTCGCATATTGTGATCAGTCTGACCTTATCCTGACTCCTGCTCATTGCTAGTCTTTTTGGAACATGTAACCTTGCTGCCTGCAATATGTTTTATTTGTACTTCTTTGTACCTACACTTATCTACTGTGATGATGCTTCCCTGCCCCTGGGTCACACCAGGAAATGAGCCTTTGCTCAATGCACCTTTCCTGGTTAACACATTTTAAATAAATAAATCCATATCATGTTAATATGTTGGAATAAACAATCAGTTTCAGTGCAGATATAAGGGACTGCTTAATGATGGTGAGAATAAAACCATTCTGCTTCTTCTGGATCTGTACTAAACTCACAGCTGGGGCAATGTGCATTCTAGGTTTTTACAGGGTCTGCACTAAACTCACAGCTGGGGTAGGGTGCAGTCTAGGTTTTTACAGGGTCTGTAATAAACTCACAGCTGGGACAATGTGCATTCTAGGTTTTGACAGGGTCTGCACTATACTCACAGCTGGGGCAATGTGCATTCTAGGTTTTTACAGGGTCTGTACTAAACTCACAGCTGGGGCAATGTGCATTCTAGGTTTTTACAGGGTCTGCACTAAACTCACAGCTGGGGTAGGATGCATTCTAGGTTTTTAAAGGGTCTGTACTAAACTCACAGCTGGGGCAATGTGCATTCTAGGTTTTTACAGGGTCTGCACTAAACTCACAGCTGGGGCAATGTGCATTCTAGGTTTTTACAAGGTCTGCACGAAACTCACAGCTGGGGAAGGGTGCATTCTAGGTTTTTACAGGGTCTGCACTAAACTCACAGCTGGAGTAGGGTGCATTCTAGGTTTTTACAGGGTCAGTATTAAACTCACAGCTGGGGCAATGTGCATTCTAGGTTTTTACAGGGTCTTCACTAAACTCACAGCTGGGGCAATGTGCATTCTAGGTTTTTACAGGGTCTGCACGAAACTCACAGCTGGGGAAGGGTGCATTCTAGGTTTTTACAGGGTCTGCACTAAACTCACAGCTGGGGCAATGTGCATTCTAGGTTTTTACAGGGTCTGTACTAAACTCACAGCTGGAGCAATGTGCATTCTAGGTTTTTACAGGGTCTGCACTAAACTTACAGCTGGGGCAATGTGCATTATAGGTTTTTACAGGGTCTGCACGAAATTCACAGCTGGGGAAGGGTGCATTCTAGGTTTTTACAGGGTCTGCACTAAACTCACAGCTGGAGTAGGGTGCATTCTAGGTTTTTACAGGGTCTACACTAAACTCACTGCTGGGGCAATGTGCATTCTAGGTTTTTACAGGGTCTGTACTAAACTCACAGCTGGGGCAATGTGCATTCTAGGTTTTTACAGGGTCTGCACTAAACTCACAGCTGGGGTAGGATGCATTCTAGGTTTTTACAGGGTCTGTACTAAACTCACAGCTGGGGCAATGTGCATTCTAGGTTTTTACAGGGTCTGCACTAAACTCACAGCTGGGGCAATGTGCATTCTAGGTTTTTACATGGTCTGCACTCAACTCACAGCTGGGGCAATGTGCATTCTAGGTTTTTACAGGGTCTGCACTAAACTCACAGCTGGGGCAATGTGCATTCTAGGTTTTTACAGGGTCTGCACTAAATTCACAGCTGTGGCAATGTGCATTCTAGGTTTTTACAGGGTCTGCACTAAACTCACAGCTGGGGCAATGTGCATTCTAGGTTTTTACAGGGTCTGTACTAAACTCACAGCTGGGGCAATGTGCATTCTAGGTCTTTACAGGGTCTGTACTAAACTCACAGCTGGGGCAATGTGCATTCTAGGTTTTTACAGGGTCTGCACTAAACTCACAGCTGGGGAAATGTGCATTCTAGGTTTTTACAGGGTCTGCACTAAACTCACAGCTGGGGCAATGTGCATTCTAGGTTTTTACAGGGTCTGCACTAAACTTACAGCTGGGGTAGGATGCATTCTAGGTTTTTACGGGGTCTGTACTAAACTCACAGCTGGGGCAACGTGCTTTCTAGGTTTTTACAGGGTCTGCACTAAACTCACAGCTGGGGTAGGGTGCATTCTAGGTTTTTACAGGGTCTGCACTAAACTCACAACTGGGGTATTGTGCAGTCTAGGTTTTTACAGGGTCTGTAGTAAACTGACAGCTGGGGCAAAATGCATTCTAGGTTTTTACAGGGTCTATACTAAACTCACAGCTGGGGCAATGTGCATTCTAGGTTTTTACATGGTCTGTACTAAACTCACAGCTGGGGCAATGTGCATTCTAGGTTTTTACAGGGTCTGCACTAAACTCACTGCTGGGGCAATGTGAATTCTAGGTTTTTACAGGGTCTGTACTAAACTCACAGCTGGGGCAATGTGCATTCTAGATTTTTACAGGGTCTGTACTAAACTCACAGCTGGGGCAATGTGCATTCTAGGTTTTTACAGGGTCTGCACTAAACTCACAGCTTGGGCCATGTGCATTCTAGGATTTTACAGGGTCTGCACTAAACTCACAGCTGGGGCAATGTGTATTCTAGGTTTTTACAGGGTCTGTACTAAACTCACTGCTGGGGCAATGTGCATTCTAGGTTTTTACAGGGTCTGTACTAAACTCACAGCTGGTGTAAGGCACTGTTCATGATTTAACTGGCTTTATACAATTATATGGGTTAAGTCACATAGATCAGTGGGGGAGTAGAAATGGGTTGGGTAGGAACAAGATCAGGTAAGATGAGTTCAGCATAGCTTGTCAAAGAATAGACTTAAGCCAGACAACATGCAGGCTAGATGTGGAAGGGGGAACATAGTCAATTGCTAGGATTGTGAGTGGCCTCCTTTTAGATAAGATATGGTGGCATGGTGCCTTTCCTCAGTTTAGGAGATTTGAAATACCCACTAGTGTTACAGTAGCATCAGCATGAGATGAAATACATCAGCTGCCCAGCAGACTGGAGTGGGAGCTGACTGCTAACACTCCTCTCTAACAGCAGTCCACAGAAATCAACCTGTAAGATTGAGGGTAGTGGGCAGGGTATGGGAGTCAGACTAAGACATCCATGTAGTGGAAGGAGGCCTGGACTAGTGACCAGAAACTGCTTTGTCCCTGTGGGGCAAGCAGTCCAGTCAGGAACTTTGCAAAAGGAGACAGCACTGGTTACTTCTCCAGATGCAACTGTCACTTGTGCTACACCTAAGAGGGAGGATGAGCCAAGAACCAGGAGAGTGTTTAGAAATATCATGGTTGTTGGGGACTTGATTGTTAGTTGGACAGAGAAAGTGGCTGTGCAGGCAGTCAGGAGCATAGGATAGTGAGGTGTCTTCTGAGGGGTTCATCAAGGACAGATGCTTCTAAGATAGAGGAGATACTTGGGTGAATGGGAAAGAGCCAGATGGGATTGCCCACTTGGAGACCAGTGATCTGTCCAGCCATGAGCTGATGGAAGCCTTGGTACAATATATCATAGAGAAAACAAGTCCATGAATTTAGTCTTATTTTCCTGGATTTAGTCTTCTGGAAATTTTAATCCTGTCCTTCCTCACTCACTGAGGCATAATCAATCCATTCCCATTCTTTATAAACTGTGCTGTTCTTCTGTGGTCTGTGCCCAAATAAACAACCGCTTTTGCTTATGAATTGCCACTTCAAAACATTCATATATTTGTACATGTTCCTTCATCATTCTACTTTTGCTAGGGCATGATAAAAAAGTAACAATAAAAATGAAACAATGAAGATAATAGTAATGTCTCCAATTAATTAATAATAATTATACAATGGCAATAAAAAATCCTGTTGTCTGATTGGTCAGTGTGTGCCTCGGACAGTGATGATATTAAGCTATAACATCACTGTATTAAGTCCAGGCACACACATATGACCCTATAATAGGAATCATGCTACCACTCCTAAAGTTACTGGTGCTCTGAATGGTCAGTGAAGCCATGACAGCTTCAGCCCCCCCCCCAAAAAAATTTCTTTTCTGTGTCTGGCACTCACACCAAGTACCACAGTTCAGCCCCAGAGTTCAGTCCATAAAAGAAATAAATTTTTTGGTAGCATTTTGTTCCCGAACCAAGTGGCTTGAGTGAACTGTGCTAAGCACAACCTACGATCATGTGCGTCACTGAAGCTGCTTTCGGGACAAAATGCTGGCAAAAAATAACTGTTCCTTGCGTTGTAACCCTCATTAGCCTCTCACTTCTCTAGCTGCCACAATATTGTTCACACATTCCCGCGCTTCCCTTTGCTGTTCATCGCGACCACAAAATAACGGAAAGTGTAAGAAGCACTGTGAGTGCTTACCATACTCGATTAACACAGTGCTGACTGACTTTCCCTACTGTGCTCCACTTGCAGATGACAGTTTCCTTCTCTCCACAGACAGCGACCATGTTCACAACATCCCCAATGTAAAACTAAAAAAAGTAACCAAAAAAAAGCCATAAAGCCAAACAAGTTTTCACCCTCCCTCAAGAACACCT
Organism: Neoceratodus forsteri; assembly: GCA_016271365.2. NCBI lineage: Eukaryota > Metazoa > Chordata > Ceratodontiformes > Ceratodontidae > Neoceratodus > Neoceratodus forsteri. The sequence goes on from CM057455.1 coordinate 59,476,779, forward strand.
CAGTGAGAAGCTCTACATCACTGGTAAAGCAGCATCACTCAAGCAACAGCGCCACCTAGTGTTGCAAAAAAATAGAGATTTTTTTTTTTGAAATGTATACCTACCCACATAAAAATCAAATAAAAATAAATATTCGCCGAGTGCTTCGGCCCACTCCAGGAGTGACGTTATTACACAATAACACACACCCTGCCATGCCTTATTGCTTAAATAATGTGCATCCTAGCCGAAATATTCCTGTAGTCATCCTTGACTTAGTTCTCATTAACAGGGATAGTACTGGAGAGATCACAGTGCAAGACCGATTGGGAGCCAGTGGCCATCACTCAATGTGGTTTACTGTCGTATAAGAAGCAGAGAGAATGAAATCACAAACAAGCATCCCAGACTTCAGGAGGGCAGACTTTGGCACGTTGAGAGAGCTATTGGAGGAAAAGCTAGGAGGCATAAAAGCAGTAGAGGGGATAGAAAAGAAATGGGAATCGATCACAGATGCTCAATTGGAGGTCACAGTTACTGTGTAAGGGTCGTATGGAAAACAAAAGGGGAAGGAAACCACTGTGGTTCACACATGAGGTGGGAAAACTGTGAGGGACAGAAGAAAACCTTCAGAAAATACAAAAACAAAACAGTCTGGAGATGGGAGATGGGGTAGAGTATCTAAGAAAGATGGAGGAGGCCAGCAAGGCTGTGAGGGTGGAAAATGCTGGCAATAGAACTAAGAATAGCAGAGGGGATGAAGAAGGAGGATAAACTATTCTTTCACTACATATGCAAGAAGCACAAAACAAATGTGGGAATTGTCAAGCAAAAAAAGTTCAAGTTCAAATTTAATTATTGTAAAGGAATAGCCATAAGACTGAACATTCAGAAATGACACACATTTCTCATTCACAGTACGTAGGCATATTACTAATTTATAAGATGTAAACATCTTATAGTATGGGAGGCAGCATTGTGTGGTAGTCAGGAGCTCTGAGCTGCAAACCTGGAGAACTGGGCTTGAATCCAATAGCCACCACTTTCATACTATGTAACGATGAGCAAGTCACTTAACTTCCCTGTGCTCCCAGGATTTACCTGGAAAAATGCCTTGGCTTAATGTGTCTTTCCTGGTCGAAAATTGTTTTAAAAAAAAAGTATAAAAATTTTCATAAATACCCACACATATAGACCATCCAGAAATAGTAACTAAACATATGATTGGAACCATAATATAATCCTCTGCTAAATAATTGCACAGTTCCATAATCTGTTTTACCTTGAGTTAATATGTTCATTGTTTCAATCACTCCTTTTAGTGTAGAATAATATGTCAGATTTCCCTATCAAGCACTATTTCAATTTCTTTCTTTTTATTTATTTATTTATTGAAATGTTTCACCAGGAGGGCACACTGAACAACAAGTTACTCATTTCACGGTGCAACCTGGGGGTAGGGGGTTGCACAGGGTTGTGAAAGATGATCAGTTACAATAATATGTGGGTAGCACAAACAATGCAACATTGTAAGATTATGCAACAGTTGGAACACAAGGTGTTGCATAATAAACAGTAGTGGAACATTGAGTAAATTACAATACATGCCCCAAATCATACAAAAGAACATATACACATACAAAACAGTAATAATGCAACCGAACCATTATAGTGCATGAGTGTACCAGGAGCAGGCTCGAGGTAATTCGCAAGTGATGTTGGAGTAAAAAGGATGGAGTAGGTAGTGCACATGGGTGACCCAGAAGTGCAGCTGGAGAAGAGAGGGGGAGAGGAGGAAGTGTAGCCATTTCCTGATTGCCCCTTCAGGATGTTCAGAACCCTGCCGGGGGAGGGTGATGGTAGGAAGACAGAAACTGGGGATAGGTATTAAGGAGGGTTAAAGCAGGAACAGCTGAGTGAGAGGTAATTGTGTAGGGCAGAGGTAAGGGAGTAGTTGGAAGAGGAGTGTCATATTTCAGGGGAGAGGGAATTTCAGATTTTAGGGAAGTGATGGGCAAAACCAGTCTGACCAATGAGGGTGGAGCTGCGAGGGACCGTCAGTTTGTTCCAGGCATCCAAATAAAATCTAGCCACTGACTATAGCATTACATCTCTTTGCATTTTCCAAAAGATAATGTAACTGGACCTCCTAATCTGGGACTGAATGTTAAAAGGAAATTTGGATAACTAATAATCTGTCAAATCAGAAATCTCATTACAATCTAGAAGCAGATGCTTGGTGGATAAAGGCTTCTTATATAATCCTCCACAATATTTCATTTTGCTAAATTCTTTCCAGGAGACTCACTGTTTGTAGATTTGTATGTATACTGGATATCAAATCTCATCATAGCAATAGTTTTTTTTTCATGCATATTACTTTTGCAAATACTTAAGCAATTTTCCTTCTGTAAATTAAATGTCAGTTGTTTATCTAGAGGGACTATTGCTGACTTAGCAACTTCAAGATATTCAGTTTGCCTTGCCACACCTTTAACCCTTTGATTGTCTTCTTCTTTGAATGTTTTTTTTTATTTTGTAGCACAACTGCAAGACCCATCTTTCTTAGCATGCCTAACTGAAAACCAAGAATACATACCATTTGTGTTATTGTATCTTACCAGCAAAGCTACAAGAATACACTTCGTGTATTTTCCATTTTATACCAATAATTAATACTTTTCAGAATTGCTTTAACTTTGATTGGTAGCTGGCCACATTCAAGACTTATTATATGTTCACCCAGCACAGTCTGAGGAAGGCATAGGGTTAGTTTCAGGAACACATTTTGGATGGACTCTAAGATAATCACTTCCTTTTTCAGCCCCCAAATTTCTGAACCATAAAGCAGTACCAAGTTCTTGTATGCATTGCAGACTACAATCATTGCTTTAAAGGAGTGATTAGAAAGGTTTTTACTAAATTTATTAATGCCAAGTACCAGCTGTCTAGCTGCTTTTTTTGTGTTGTCAATGTGGTATGCCGACACACTAGTAGCAGAAATACAAACCCCAGGTATTTAAATCTGCTTACTTCCGCTACAGCCTGCTCTTCCACCATCCATTGAAATCTTAGAGTTCTTGGCATGTTCAGAGTGAGTATCTTTCTATTGGGAATATTTAATTCTAATTTCAATGAGCTGAAGATAGCCACAGTATTATATATTGCCTTTTGTAAACATTTGGCTGATCTTGAAATAATCAGTGCATTGTCTGCATATAGCAGGATTTTCATAACATAACTCATTAGCTTAGGGGCATCTGTTTCTGTCATTTCCAACGTTCTCACAATTTTATCACCATACACATTGTACAATACTGGAACTAAAATGCATTGTTGTTTTACCCCTTTATCAGTCTCAGGCTTATTAGTTAACTTTCCATCAGAATCTGATTCAGGCAATAGTACCTTTGTACCCCAGTCAGATACAGGAACTGGTTCACAATTCCAAGGTTATTCAAGATTGTCCAAAGTATTCCTCTGTCTACATTATCTAAAGCACTATTAATATCAGTGAAACACAGAAATAACCACATACATAGTTTTTATATAAATGAGAGTGAATGAGTTGTCTACAGTGGCTCTTCTTTATCTAATTCCAAATTGATTCTCTGAAAGAATATCCTATTCTGTTCCCAAAGGTTCACTTTCCAGCAGATTCAATATCTACTATAGATCTTTCGGGTGCATATCATTGGGATGTTGACCTATAACATGTCATATCATTTCTGACTCCATTTTTGTGCATTGGTACTATTTCACTTACTGACTAGTTCAATTTTATTGAGGTTAGAAAGGTGTATAAAATCACAGATTTCACATATCTCACACAAAAGAAATTTCATAATGCAAAAATGTTTTTTACAAATATATTTTGTTACAGAAATCACCAGTTAATATATAGAAACATTTACACGTCATAAGAGATAGTAAATCTTTTAACTACTGTAAATTATCAAAATGTTTGCATATAATGAGTGTTCAGATATTCCATATAAAATTGTGCTATCTGTGGAAGACAGTAATTTTCCATTATACATTCAGCACTGTCCTGATTTAGAAATGTATTCATAATTGGCACTAGCCATCTTTTTCTTTCACTATCAAATCTTCTGCATTGCAGCAAGACATGCTGATGAAAATATGGGAGTTGTACCTACTGAATTTATCTTTGTAAATAGTTTTGCTACAATTTCTGACCACCATCTAATGTTAACTTTGAGCATTTCTGTTGGGAAAGCATCTACCCCAGGAACCATATACATTCTGCATAACAATATTCCCAATCTCATGCTGATATCTGTGTGTCACTATTTTGTTTTATATCATTATTTCCATATGTAATTTATGTCCAGAAAGTTTTTTAAGGTGTTTCTGTGCAGTTACCTGTAACTTCCCCACACATTTTTGTCATAAATCTTTTTTTCCCAGTAATAATGTATATTCTGTCCATACAGCCAATAGGGTTTCACAAATTTTTAGATTTGGAGACTTTAACACCAACCTTTTATTTTGTTGCTCAGTATTTAAGCTTTTTATAGCAAGGGCATTTGGGCTTTTGCAGTTTTCCTTTTGTCCTTTATCCTGTCTTTTGGTCCAATATTGCTTGCATTTTTTCCATTTGATAGCCATAATTCTCTTTGTTTGCATTTGATAATTTTATTGGAAATTTGAAAGAAAGGGCAAAGATGTACATTGTTTATATAAGTACATTGGTACAATTAATATACAGTACACAAAGTATGTGAATATATTGCACTGCATAATTGACAGAAATTCATATATAATGAATTTATGAATCTGGAAAAAAATAATTCAGCCTTCCAATCAGATACTTTGGTATTATATAACTTCCAATAGCTGGATGTGGTAGGAAAGAAGCACTGATCAAAGAGAAATAGGATTATTGACCCTGCCTATTCTTTCTTGGCAAGTATGTTTTTATTTTTCTTTATAATATTGCAATATTTTGTTTCTAATATTGTAATATTATTTATTTTGTTGCTATAAGAATGGGTGTTACTATAGTTGTCTGTATCTTAGAAAAAATATTTTTAGTATATAAGTGTATATTGTACTGAAGAAATCATTTTTATAAAAGCAAATACCCAACTTCTCTAAGACTGTTCATGCCTTTTCTCTTCATCTCCTAATCATAACACAGTCCTAAAGCATATGGAATATATCTGCTAGTTTTATATTGCAATGCCAACTAGTGGTGGGCGAAGTGGCCCCAATTTGCTCCGCGAAGTGATTCGTGGACTGAAGGTGAATTCGTGGAGTGCTCTGCAACACGAAGCGGAGTACTTTGCATTATAATGGGTAACATGAAGTCCATTGAATACAATGACTTTGCATTACTCCGCCTTCCCAAACCACTACTCCACCAATTCTTAAGGTGAAGTACATTGAAAACAATGTACTTCACCTCACTTCACCTTGTTTTTAAGCTCCAAAGGCAAATTTTTTAGTGATTCATGGGATTTCAGGTCACATGGGCTCTAGATTGTTCTGCACAGCCTCAGTTTGGGGTAGTGTGTGTAGGAAGCTGTAGGAGACAATCTGCTGTGAGAGCTCTCTGCGATTCAAACCTTCTAAAAGCTGTTAAAAAAGCTTTTTTGAGTCATTTGTTTTGCTGAAACTTTAGTTAATCAATCATAGGAAACCCTCCTGTGCTCATATCATCGAGCGTTTATTGTTTGTGTATGGATTTTGAATGTTAATGTACAACATTCAGTCTGTGTACTGAGAGACAGTGGAAGTGTGATTTGGGGGAGGGGTGTATCTGTGATGTAGGTAGATTAACTTGGAGAAAAAGACAGTGCTTTCTGTTTTGGTGATATTTTTCTTGTATAACTGTGTTAATGTACACACAATCATATTTTCAATAATTCTTGTCTTTTTTTGCTGATTGTTGTGGTGCAGCAGTGCATAATTTTAGTTTGTTTAAAATATGTGGTTATATTACTGAAGTTTTCAATTTGCTATGCATTACTTAGCGTGTGTGTGAGTATATGTGTAATGTGTGTCATCAAATCAGACACCTTTTATTGTGCCACATAATAATTTCAGCAATGTGAACCTGCTATCCACTGCAGCTGTGTGATTGTTGTACTTCTTTGTGGTATCTTTACTGGGACTAGTACTAGTGACTGCTACTGCAGCAGTGCAGTACACTGCCCCCCCCCGCTGCCCGCCCCAACCGGCAAAGGTATTCTTTTCCAGATTTGAATTTCTGATGGTGAGCACTCGTTAGGTGTTGTGCCTTTGCATCTGCATCTCTTCAGTGCGCAGCGCAATCTTAATCCATCTGTGCATTTGCATCACTTTAGGGCCCAATCTCCATTTGTAACTTAACTCACAGTTGTTTCTTTGGCTTCCCTTCAGAGTATTGGACAGGTGTGGTGCATAATTCTGCATGAACATTGTACTCTTTAATATGCATTTTTAAGTCAGGAACGTCATCACGAGTCACTCGTGATACAAATCACATTCTTCATCATCCGGTCACAAATGCAGTCACAAATCACTATTCACGATCACGTCACAAATCACAACATTCATTTTTTTAATAGTTACTTGGATGTATTGTAAGCCTGTTTTGTAGTATCTCTCCAGGCTTCACCACCCCACCATAGTACTCATTAATGAGCATTTTTAAGTAAGGAAATTTGTGCTACAGCTCATCGGGAAAGTACAGCCGTAGGCATTTGTGTTCCCTTCCCAATACAGTTCCATATTGTTTATCTCACACCATCAACACCGAATCATGTTCTTCATCAACACGGTCACAAATGCAGTCATGATTCACGATCATGTCACGAATCACAACACTAATTTTTCGACTAGTTACTTGGATGTATTGTAAGCATGTTTTGTAGTATCTCTCCAGGCTTCACCACCCTACCATTGTACTCATTAATAAGCGTTTTTAAGTCAGGGAGTTTGTGCTACAGCTCATCAGGGAAGTACAGCCATAGACATTTGCATTCCTAATACAGTTTTCATATTGATTATCTCACACCATCTACACCGACTCACGTTCTTCATCAACATGGTCACAAATGCAGTCATAAATCATGATTCACGATCACGTCACGAATCACAACATTCATTTTTTGACTAGTTACTTGGATGTATTGTAAGCCTATTTTATAGTATGTCTCCAGGATTCACGACCCCACCACTGTACTCATTAATAAGCATTTTTAAGTCAGGAAGTTTTGTGCTACAGCCCATTGGGGAAGTACAGCCATAGGCATTCGCATTCCTTCCCATACAGCATGTGAGTTACAGTACTGTAAGTAGAGGTGGGCAAAGTGGCCCCAATTTGCTCCATGAAGTGATTCACTGAGTAACATGGAATCTGTGGAGAACTCCACAATGTGAAGCGGAGTACTTCGCTTCATAATGAGGAACACAAAGTCCATTGAAACCAATGACTTTGCTTAATTCCGCCTTCCCCAAACCACTTCTCCACCAATTTTAAGGTGAAGTACATTGAAATCAATGTAATTCACCTCACTTCTCCCTGTAATTGAGCTCCAAATAAAATTATGCAGTTATTTATGGGATTGCAGGTCACATGGGCTCTAGATTATTCGGCACAGCCTCAGTTCTAGCCTGGGTAGTGTGTGTGCAGTGGTAGCTGGAGACAGTTGCTCTCAGAGCTCTGTGATTCAGAACCTCTAAAAACTGTTTAAAATGCCTTTCTGAGTAATATTTTTTACTCAAAATTTAGTACATTGATTGGAGGAAACCCTTCTGTGCTCATATCATTGAGTTTTTATTGTTGTGTGTGGATTTTGAATGTTTATTTAGAACAGTCAGTCTGTGTACTGTGAAGTGTGCTTTGGGGAAGGAGCGTATTTGTGGTGTAGAAGAAGAATCAGAAGAAGAATCAGCATTTATATAGCGCTTTTCATACATCCAAAGTGCTTTACAAGCAATGCTAGACTGGTAGTGAAGTGACTGAATGTGTGGTGGAGGCCATATCGCACATCATCACCCACACACAGCCTGGATAATTACATGAACTGGTTTATGTGAAGGGGAATGTTGGCCAGGACACTGGGAATGTTTCCTACTCTTTGCGAAGAGTGCCCTGGGTTCTTTTACTTCCGCCTGGACACCCACCAGTACAACACCAGGATGGGCAGAAGGGGACCTCGGTTTAAAGTCTCATCTGAAGGACAGCACACCCCAGCAGTACAGCACCCACCAATACTGCACTCGGATGCCAGCAATTTTTAGGTGCAAGTCCAATCCCGGTGTGGGACGAGAACCCATGACCTTCTGGTCCAGAGAGGCGGATGTGCTACCAACTGAGCCATGCTGACACCTAACTGGGAGAAAAAGGCAGTCTTTCTGTTTTGGTTATGTTTTTCTTGTATAACTGTGTTAATGTACACACAGTAATATTTTCAGTAATTCTTGACACTTTTTGGCTGATTGTTGTGGTGCAGCAGTGTACAATTTGTCTGTTTTAAACATTTGGTTATATTACTAAAGGTTTTCAATTTGCTATGCATTACTTGAGTGTGCATGTGAGTGTGTGTGCGATGTGTGCCATTAAATCAGACACATTTTATTGTGTTATAGAGTAATTGCAGCCGTGTGAACCTGCTATCCACAGCACCTGCATGAATTTTTTATATTGCTTTGTGGTATCTTTACTGGTAGTGGATTGTTACTGCCGTGCACTAATCCCCCAACTGGCAAAATGGATTCCTTTCCAGATTTGGATTTGTGACTTGTAAGCACAGGTTAGGTGTTGTTGTGCCTTTTCGTATGCATCCCTTGAGTGTGCAGCGCAATCTTAATCCGTCTGTGCGTTTGCATGGCACCATTAATTCTGGGAGATTGCATTTCTTGTTACACTCTCATTTCCCTTCGTTAGCACTGGGGAATTTTCTGGACACAAGACAGTAGCATTTTGGGGATGCACATTAGTTCTGGTGACTCTGTGTGTGACCTGACCACTACACACATGACTGAGTGTGCCATTAATTCTGGGAGACTTCACATTTCTTGTTACACTCTCATTTCATTTTGTCAGTACTGGGGAGTTTTCTGGACACAAGACAGTAGCATTTTGGGGATGCACATTAGTTCTGGTGACTCTGCGTGTGACCTGACCACTGCGCACATGACTGAGTGCACCATTAATTTTGGGAGACTGTCCATTTCTTGTTACACTCTCATTTCACTTTGTCAGTACTGGGGAGTTTTCTGGACACAAGACAATAGCACTTTGGGGATGCACATTCATTCTGGTGACTGTGTGGGTGGGATGCTGCCAATATTGTTGTCACTCCGCCTTACTGTGCGTTTAAAGTGGAATGACACTGTGAAGTAATAGTAACAAGGTGAAGTGAGCCTTTTTTATGGGGCACTCCACACAGTAAAGTGCCAAGGCGAAGTGGCTGTTTTGCATTCACTTAGCTGGTGGATTTTAAATTCGCTGCATCTCTAATGCCAACAGTTTGAATTTGCATTTATTGTAGCTTTGAAAAGCCTGTATGGGGTATAGTGAGCCCTATTAACATTTTGATATTGAATAGTTTTATCCCTTGATGCTTTATAGTGCAAGGAAACAATAGTGAGGATAAAAAGGGGTGGGGAGTGGACCGAAAAGGGTGAGAAGCAAGCAGAAGCACTGAATGAATACTTTTGCTCAGTGTTCACGGAAGAAAAGGGGGAACCACTACCACCATGGGCTGGTAGGGTGGGGACAGGGGCAGAGGAGGCGACAGATGGAAGAATTGAGGCAAGTAGAGTCCTAGAGGGACTGAGGGCACTGAAGGTAGACAAGGCACCAGGGCCAGATGGTATCCACTCCAGGGTGCTGAGGGAGATGGCGGAGGTGTTGGTGGAGCCGCTGGTGGATCTGTACAGCACCTCACTGAAGTCAGGATGTGTGTCACTGGACTGGAGGATGGCACATGTAGTACCATTATGCAAGAGTGGACCAAGGGATAAGCTGGATAATTATCACCTTGTAAGTCTCACCTTCATAGTGTGCAAACTCATGGAGACAATACTAAAGGAAAGACTGGTGTTGTACCTGGAGGACAATGGCCTCCAGGATGTGAGGCAGCATGAGTTTGTTTCAGGGAAGTCTTGTCAAACCAACCTGATACAGTATTATGACTGGGTGACAGGTGAGCTGGATAAGGGTCATGCGGTGGATGTTCTTTACTTGGACTTCAGCAAGGCCTTCGATTCTGTGCCTCATGGGCGGTTGGGGGAAGCTAACTGGTGTAGGGGGAGGGGCAAAAATGATGAACTGGATTATAAGCTGGCTGAGTGGGAGGCTGCAACAGGTGGTGGTGAGAGGGGAGCTCTCAACTCCAAGGCCGGTGATGAGTGGGGTGCCACAGGGCTCTGTATTGGGACCAGTATTTTTTGGGCTCTTCATATCAGACATTGCACATGGGGTGGTGAGCAAGATAAGTCTGTTCACTGATGACACCAAAATTGGAGCAGTGGTGAATGGAAAGGAGGGATGGAAGCAGCTGCAGGGGGACCTAAGCAAGCTGGAGGAGTGGTCAGAGAGGTGTCAGCTGGGGTTCAATGCAAAGAAGTGTAAGGTTATGCACTTTGGGGTGAAGAACCCAAGGAGAGAATACTGGCTGGGAGGGGTTAAGCTAGGGATTACTGAGGAGGAGAAGGACCTGGGGGTAATGATAACAGGGACCATGGACAACACTGCCCAGTGCAGGAGAGTGGCTGCAAAAGTGAACAAAATGCTGGAGTGCATAGCGAGGGGATTTTCATCCAGTTGAAGAGAGATGATATTGCCCCTCTACAGGTCACTGGTAAGGCTGCACTTAGAGTATTGCGTCCAGTTTTGGAGGCCATTCCTAAAGTGTGATATCAGGCTACTGGAGGGGGTGCAGAGTAGGGCAACAAAGATGATATGTGGAATGGAAGGGGCAGACTATGACAGCAGGCTGAGAGACCTGAATATGTACACCCTGGAGGATAGAAGGGACAGGGGTGACATGATAGAGACATTAAAGTATCTGAGACGAATCAGTAAGGATGGGGCAGATGGGGTCTTTATGTTAAAGAGGGGGAGGGTCACCAGGAGGTATGTGCTAAGAATAGAGGGGGAAGATTTAGGAAGGAAATGAGGAGTCACTATTTCACAGAGAGGGTGGTAGCAAAATGGAATGCCCTACCAGAATGGGTGGTATCTTATAAATCTGTGAACAGTTTCAAAAGGGCATGGGACAGGGAACAGGGGAGAGTGAGGGTGGGGGAGGTGGGGGTGGCAGTGGGATGACAAATGGGAGGGGGGTCAGGCAGCTGCAAACCCAGGGTGCTAGCTGCACACTTGAGCAGACTTAGATAGACTGGGTGGTCTGTTTCTGCTGGCACATTCGTATGTTCGTATAGTGGGAAGGTGAAGAAAGTGCAACAGCCCATTGGTTTTCAGGTAGTAAATCTCAGCATGTGTTTCCCACTTTTCTTTAAGAGTCTTATATAACTTTGAGGGTTTATTAATTTAAAGGGCATAAAGCTATGCAAATAACCCTTTTTTTTACTTTGAACTGTTTTTATTAGTTCCTCCTCTATTTTATATACCTGTTCTACGTCTCTCTCCCAATGTTTAAAATCTTATTCAAAGATATTTAGCAGCTGCAGGTGTTTGTAAATATCTTGAAGTACCAGACTGTATTTGGCTTGAATAGTATGCCAAGAATATGGCCTAAATCCACCCACAATATCATATCATCTGCACCCTTCTGCTCCCACTGCTCGAAGTGTATTGACAATCCATTAATCATTATATCAGGATTGTCTCATAAGGGATTTGAAAGAAAAACTTTGTAATTCCATAGAGTCATAGAATCATAGAAATCTGACTGCAGAAAAGGACCTCTCTGGCCCATGGAGTCTACCCTTCTCTCCCCCACCCACCACTCGTCATCTTTGTTCAGGGACCTCACCTCCCCCATCAACCCTTTATGTCGGTCCCATGCCCTCTTGAATCCCACCACTGTTTCTGCCCCCACCACTTCGTCAGGTAGTTTGTTCCATCCATAATATCATATTCCAGCTGACTTTATTGAGATATGATTTAACTACCCTACTGAAACTTACTATAATAACATTTTTAGTTTTAATTATTTATTTATTTAACTCTTTGTTAACCGGGCAAGCAAGCTGACCCAGAGGACCGCTTTCAGTCACGACCCGGGCCACTTGGTGGCAGCCATAACACACAAATGTAATAGATCAGCAGTAATCAATGCAATACAGTTGTATGAAAATGAGACTGCTGAAAACAGTCGTCAGCTGAGGTTGAGTACATATCATAGCATGTCAGAGAAAGAAAAAAGAAAACAAAGGCGCATACAAACATATGAAGAAACAGTCACAGGGAAACCTGGCAACTAGTAGGTATAGCAATGAATCAGGTGGTAACAGAGAATGGCTAGATCAACATTTCAGTACATCCTGTTGGCTCAGTAGGATAGTTGCTGGGGAGTGGTTGCTTTGATAGGTAGTGGGTACTAGGGTGGGTTACTGGCCCTGGATCTGTCTAGGGAACTGTTACAGGTACAAGAGGACCCGGCCAGCAGCCACGCTTTTAGGCTTGATTTGAAGGACTGGTGGGAGGTAAATGACTGGATGGACAATGGGAGTCTATTCCAGAGGGAAGGATTGGAGACCAAGAAAGCTCTACTACCCATAGAAGTAGTGATGCGAGGGACTTCCAGAAGGGGGACTGAGGAAGCCGGTAGGCACTGAGAGGACACCCTGTCAGACAGTAGATCAGAGTAAGGGGACACCTGAATGTTCCTGAGTGTGCTGTTAACTAGACAGCCTACTTCAAAATCGAAATGCCTCTGAAGTGTGAGCCACCCTTGAGACTGATATAATGAGCAGTGGTGGGTGGGGAATGGGGCTTGCAGGGCGAAGTGACAAATGGAATTATATGTGGTGTTCAGGTGCGAGTGTAGTGGAGGGGGCATAGTTAAGTATACATGGGAACAGTAATCGAGAAGGGGCAGCAGATTTCCTTGCACAATGGCTAGGCAAGATCGGGGGTCAGATATAGATTGTGGCGATAGGCCACACCTAGCATTTGGTGGATTTCTATTACTGTGTTACCGATGTGTTCACTGAAAGTAAGGGAGGGATCTAGACGCACATCTAGGTATCTGAAGGAAGGGACGGTTTTGAGGGGAGTGCCAGCAGGGGTGGCAATCCAGATGGTGGCTTTTGATTTTACAACCTTCACTAGGAATGGTTTAGAACCAAAGAGTATTGCTTTTGTCTTCTCATTTACGAGACATTTTCTGGAGAGGAACCAGTCCTGAGCTGCTCCATAGTTTAGTGTGAGGGTAGTAGATAGGGACTCAAGGGATTTTTCACTATGGTAGGTGACTAAATCGTCAGACTAATGAAGTAGTCTGGATTGAAGGGTCCATGTGAGGAGGGTCATGTGTACAAACACCAGAAGTCTGGGTAAAAATATCCCAGATCTAGCAGCAGTAATAGCTGAGGTGAGCCTTGACATTGTGGGGGTAACTGAAACTTCGTGCCATCAGGAACAGGGATGGAACATGGAGATACCAGATTATACACTTTTCAGGAGGGACAGGGAGGATGGGGGGGGAGTTTACACTGTACGTAAAGGAGGGTATCGGCAACAGAATTACAGGGCAAGTGGGGGGGAGGCTGAGAGCCATGGGTTTCATTGGCCATGGAAAAAGGGGAGGTGGTGTGTACCGGGGTGATTTACAGACCCCCAACACAACCAGAATCGCTGGACAGATACATGACAGATGAAATCTTGAGAGTGGCTGCTAAAGGTGAGGTGGTGCTGATGGGAGACCTGAATCTACCAGATGTGGATTGGGACAACCTATCGGCATCATCCGGCAGTAGCAGAGAAATTGTAGACTTCCTGCAAACAGCCCTCTTTATGCAGTTGGTCAGGGAACCAACCAGGGAGACGGCAGTTCTCAATCTGGTCCTGACAGATGAGGATATGGTAGGAGATGTGTCAGTGGGGGAACACCTTGTTATGAGTGACCACAGCACCATTTGGTTTACAATACGGACAACTGCTGATGTTCATGAGACCAAGGTAAAGGCGCTTGATTTTAGGAGAACAGATTTCAGGAAAATGGGAGAGTACATGGGAAGGGCTCTAGAGGGGGTGGAGGATATAACAGAGGTGAAGAACATGTGGGAGATGATAAAAGAGGCTATTGGGGGGGGGCCACAGACCTATGTGCCAAGAAGTTAAGTAAGAGTAAGAGAAGGAGGAGACCCCTGTGGTTTAATGGTGTTGTAGCAGAAAAGATCAGGGCAAAGAGAAGGGTTTTTCAGAAGTTCAAGGTAATGCAAATGAGGAGGACTGGGAAAGGTACCAGGTAAGGCAGAAAGAAGCAGGAGTAGAAGTTAGGAAGGTGAAGGCTTGGGCAGAGGAGAACATAGGAAGCACGGTCAAAAAAGAGGACAAAACTTTTTTTTGTTAAGTCAGTGAGAGGAGGGAAACTAGGCAGGGAATACTCCGACTAAGAGCAAGTGATAATGAGCTGATACAGGGGGACAGGGAGAAGGCAGAACTACTAAACAGCTGTTTTTGCTCTGTGTTCACTAGGGAAAATTAAGGGGAGGGTAATGGTACAGGAGAAGCCAAAGCAGTGGGGACAGGAGTGAATACCAGTCCATTCCAGATGGTGGAGACTCTGGGAGAACAACTCTGCCTGAAGGTGGACAGGGCGATGAGGCCAGATAGGGTGCACTGCAGGGTGTTGAGGGAATTAAAGGATATACTGGCAACACCCTTGACTGCACTCTTTAACAGATCCCTTGAGTCTGGAGTGGTACCTGATGACTGGAAAAATGTGGATGTGGTCCCCCTGCATGGGGGGGGGGTGGGGAGAAACTATAGGTCTGTGAGATTGAGATCTGTGGTGGGCAAGCTCATGGAGAAGCTACTGAAAAACAGGATTACCAGTTACCTGGAGGCAAGCAGCCTGATGAATCAAAGGCAACATGGCTTTACAAGGGGTAGATCCTGTCAAATGAACTTCATTGAGTTCTCTGACTGGGTCACCAAGGTAGTGGATCAGGAGGGCGGTGGACGTTGCGTATCTGGATTTCACGAAGGCATTTGACTCTGTGCTGCACAGGAGACTCCTGTACAAGCTGACATGCTTGGGTCTGGGGCAGATGGTGGTTTGATGGGTGAGGAACTGGCTGGGGGGGCAGGAGACAGAGAGTCATTGTAAACAGGGTGGTATCAGTAGAGAGCATGGTCACCAGTGGGGTTCCTCAGGGGTCAGTATTGGACCCACTACTGTTCAATCTATTCATAGGGGACATTGTGGAGGGCCTTGAAAGAGGAGTGTGTTTGTTTGCAGATGATATTAAGGTCTGCAATAGGGTGTACACTCAGGAAGGGGTAGAAAGAATGTGGAGGGATCTAAGGAGGCTTGAGGCATGGTCAAAAGAGTGTCAGCTTTCATTTAACATGGACAAATGTAAGATCATGCATCTTGGCAACAAACACCAGAGGGTGGTATACTGTATGGGTGGCCATAACAGAACAGGAAAGAGACCAAGACATCACCATATTAAGAGACCTGAAGGTGGCAATGCACTGCGAGAGGGCAGTGGCCAGTGGCACCAGAATGCTGGGCTGCATTGGGAGGGGGATTACTAGTAGGAGGAAGGCGGTCATAGTACCCTTATACACCCATCTGATTAGGCTGCATCTGGAACATGGGGTCCAGTTCTGGAGACTATCTCAGAAAGGATGTGGGGAGGCTGGAGTGTGCTCAGAGGAGAGCAACAAAGATGGTAAAGGGGCTCAGCCACCTATCCTATGAGGAAAGGTTAAGGAAATTGAACATGCACTTCCTGGAGCAGAGCAGTGAAAGGGGGACATGATTGAGACTTTCAAGTACCTAAAAGTTATAAACCAAATGCCAGTGGAGGGCATCTTCCAGCTGAAAGGAAATCGGAGGACTAGGGGCCATGGATTGCAGATTGTGGGGGAACATTAGGAAGTAATATTTCACAGAGAGGGTGGTGGATAATTGGAATAGGCTCCCTGAGGAGTTGGTTGGAGAAACAACAGTGGGAGGGTTCAAAAGAGCATGGGACAGACACAAGAGACTGTTGAGAGTGGGTGGGAAGATATGTCCTAGCAGACAACTAGGCAAAGTGGGCAGACTAGGTGGGCTTGGCAGTCCTTTTCTGATGTCACATTTCTATGTATCTATATCTATGAATTAGACATTACAAATTGGAAATGAATATTTTTGATTTAAACATGAACAGTTATCTTCTATCTTCTATTTTTCAAATCCAGGAAATTATCAAACACCAGGGCAATTTTCATTTTGTATACTAGTTCATAATAGGATACGTTTGGGCCAGATTGTTCCCCATCTTCTTCAGATGAACACGGTTTATTCCATGAGATTCTAGGTTTTTCAAGTTCCAGATATAGTTTCTAAACAACCTTAATATTTTAATGGTCCAGTCTTTGACAACACGCACTAATATTGCCTGTAATAAATAGGAAATTGAAGTGACAGCCAACATTTTTAAGATTGGTACTTCCCCCATAAGGTTAGAGGTATTTTACTCCAAGCTTGTAGTTTCAGTTTTATATTGTCCAACAGTAGCACATAATTATGTTTTAATAAATTGTGTTTTTTATTTGGTAATTTAATTCCTAAATATTCAGTGCATTCTGTTTGGATTATGGCACTGCATATTTTTAAAATGGTGTTGTAGTAGTCATGTTAAATGTAAAAATTTGAGATTTATTTCTCTTTGACATGATATCCGGCCATATTAGAAAAGCGGGACATAACCTGTTTAAATTCAATAATACTGTTTTTTTTTGGAAAAGTCAAAAATAAAATATCATCTGAACAAGGCCTTAATTTAATTTCAGTATTGCCAATGGTAATCCCTTTTATGTTCTTATTCTGGTGAATTATTCGTGATAGTGCTTCTAGTCCCAAAACAAATAAAGTTTGAGAAATAGTGCAGCCTTGTACCCCTCTAGGAATCATGAATTTTTTGAAAGTGACACACAGAGGGATACAGTATTCAATTCAGCTATCAAGTCCACTTACACAGGTCTGATGTGACACCCTCCCATGAGGTAGTACATTTGGGGAAATACCTACGAAAACATATAAGGCAAAGAGTAACCTCAAGGCTTCACTGCAGCACAGAGTGGAAGGTTGCATTGCATGATTTCTGGTAACACATCGTAGAGAAAGTCAGCAGGGCATCCCCTCTCTCCCCTCGGGAAAGCCGAGAAACCGTAAATTGTTGCGTTGGCTTCTATTTTCAATATCATCAATCTTTTGGTTTTATCTTGTTCCTGCACCAGAGCAGTAAGGGAGTCAATATTACCCTCTTCCCCCAATGAGGTACTCTCAGAGCCAGATATGTCTGCTTCAATCCATTGTTGCAGCTAAATATCTTCAACAGGGTCATTAAAAAAATATGACCATTCCAAATGATTTTAACTTGGCCAGGATTAGTTGGTGTTGGACTTTAAAAAAGTCGAAGAGGGGGGGCTTGGCTTGGCTCCTACAGTGAAGGTCACCTGATCGCAGAGCTCCGCCAACCTGGGGATTTTAAATTGATGCTGGCACCTCTTCCCAATAATTTCTTCACTAGCGCAGCAAGATATCACACTGGACCATATCTGGGAATATAATAATCTAATTACCTGCTGCTTTCCCACCGGGCTCACAGGACACTTAACCCATTACCTAACCCTGGAGAAAACCCCAGGCCCATCATGGTACGTACGGATCCTAAACTTCGCTGACAAAGAATGGATTTCCTTCCAGGCCTGAGAGATGGGGACCCTATCCTGGCAAGGACATAGAATTTTGATTTTCCAGGATTATTGAAGAGAGTTGGCTGTAAAACACAAACAGTATACCGAGTGCTGCTGCAAGATGCATGGAATGGGAATTCGTTTTTCCTTGCAGTACACCGCTACCATGCGGCTGTAAATAAATGGCGCACCATTATCTTTCTCCACACCAGCAGCACTTATGGAATATTTCAATCACAGCAGTCCAATACACCACAAAACTAGCCCTCTGCCACTCCATAATAATGCCTCTAATGACATACACACCATTGACTGGCCCACTGACTTGTCACCGTCAGGGCTTGAGCCCCAATGCAGCTACCAATTCCAGGGAGCTACCCGTGGCCTACCTGCTAGATCCCGAAAGCGTCAACAATCAGAGAGGCATGAGAGAAGAGTCCACCCTCATGACAGGGAAGTAGTACCTGACCACCGACAGCATCGGGGAGCGGACCCCACTGAATCTAGCCTGGATATGTTTGTTACACCGAATCGCTAAGCTGCACTTACCCCAACAGAATAAAATGACACTGTGGACTTTCCAGACTATCCCGAAGATGAGATGGCACATGAAGCCTCCTTAACTGAAAACAATCAAACACCAGTACTTGTGGGGGACTCCCTTACCATGTCTGTCTTGCAACAGCACCTAATGCAACCCACAGAACATAGCCCAGACAAGGTGGCGCACCCACCAGCTCCTGACCCTATGCACCTCCTTCCAGAGACCTTGCTGGACTGTAACAGATAAGTGTCCTTTTTTGATCAGTCTTTTTGAGGTCAGGGCAGGGGTACAGGCTTTGGGATTTGCTCCTTAAGGGGTTTCTTTCCAGTCGTACAGGGTTACTGGATAACTCTAGCTACCTCCCCCCCTCGGGTTTGGCCTCATAACCCTGCACTGCCGTCTAAAGAATGCATCTAGGACACTAAGCTGTAGTAATATTGCTTTCTGTAATGTATCACTAGTAAGGTTAAGTTTTAATGTTATTATTACTGTTTGGGATTCTAGCAGCTCATGGTGGGATGAAGTGACTGCCTGAATATAAGCTTCCCTAGATTTACTCCCCAAAGGTACCCTCGGAGAACATCTCCTTTCGAAGGCTCTCCCTTATTATAAATGGATGAGCAGTTTGTCCATTTATTATTTATTGTTGTCCCTCCGGATGCTTAGCCTTCACTATCCTCCATACCCTTTGGGGGAACAACCACAAAATATATTCACCTTCACTTCAGGCATGCATTCATACCTGTTAGTACTTTACCCCACAGAGGTCACTCTACGCTATTATGAGACCTAAGCAGCCACACACATGGCGGCTTAATGACTAGTACCCTTATTAGCGAAATGTGCCATCTGCCAGCCTCCTCCTGACATACCCCAACCAGGTCTGGCTAGGTTAGCTCGGATCTCGCCCACACAACTCTTTTGCCTAACTATATACCAACAAAGTTAGGACACTGTATCATACCCTATCACTGAACTGCCCCCCAATGGACAGGTGGGCTGGGCTTGAGAGGTGCCTTTTTCCTCAGCTCTGTAAGATGATCTCTAACCATACGCAATTTGGTGCACCTTTTGTAAATAGTTGTATTATGATTGTTGTTAGGATGATAATGCTGTTGTTAAACTTCATTAAGCTACCTGTCGGTTTCCACAAATATGGAGTAATGTTTATCACCATCTATTGTTTAGATGCTTCTATATCTGGTCCTATGCCCTTCTCCTGGTGGGAATTAGTCAGTACATTTTGTATTCTAGAAGACCCCTTGCTCTCCTCAAATGCTTCCAGTACACTTTCACTAACTTTCCGTATTCCCTGTGAATATGGCTGAACTGACCTTTATAACATGGAATGTCAGGGGTCTTAATACTCCGATAAAAAGGAAACAGATATTGATACCTGAAGAGACTAAGGGCCCAGGTTGTCTTTTTACAAGAAGCTAAGCTTACCAAGCAAGACCATAACCAACTGGTGAGAGACTGGGTGGGGAAAGAGTTTCATGCCAGTGCCCCCACGAAGAAACATGGCATAGCCATTCTGATACACAAATCCTTGCCCTGGTCTATTTTGCAAAGTATATCTGACCACCAGGGCCGCTGGGTTATAGCCCAGGTGGACATTCCTAGTGGCATCATTCTTTTTGTAAATGTCTACGCCCCGAATGAAGATGCCCTCCTATTTTTTGTGGACTTAACAACTAAAATAGAGACTATGCACAAACCAAATACCTCCATTATTGTGGGTGGAGATTTCAATCTTATAATGTTTCCCATCCTAGACAGAAGTGACCAGGGTAAGGAGACCCATACCAGAGGGGCTCAGGCTGTGAGCAGACTATGTTCATAATACCAACTAGTAGATATTTGGTGCCTCACCCACCCTAAGGAGCGAGATTACACATTCCACTCTGGGGTACATGGGTCTTTCAGTGGACTAGATTTCTGGTTAATCTCCCAAACTCTCACTCAATCAGTTACCAACTCCAGAATTTTGCCCACAGTCATATCAGATCATGCCCCGGTCCAACTGCTCGTCCTTCAAGGTGACCCTTCCCCATGATCTCCCACATGGTGACTTGACCCCCTTCTTATGCAAGACCCCAATTTTCTGCAGTGGGCCAAGTCTGAAACAAAACTGCTCCTTACAGAGAACCCCGTAGCTGACACTTCAGCTCAAAACACATGGGAGGCATACAAGGCCACCATTGGGGTAAGATCATTGGTTATGCCTCACATAGAAGGAAGGAGAGAGAAAAGGAACTCACCAACCTAGAGGGAGAGCTTACTCTAGCTGAGCAGGCCCTTAAAGCCAGCTCTGTCCCCACCCTCCGTACTCCCCTTGCCAGGCAAGTCCTAATGCTGCGTCTTAGGGTAAATGAGCTTTTGTCATGGAAAGCCAATTTGGCCTTGCTGAGAGTGTGTCATACTTACTGGGAAGGGGGGCACCAAAGCGAGAAAATATTAGCATATCAGATCAGAAAACAGCAGGCAGCCAGATTTATTGCTGGTCTAAAAGACCCCGAATCAGGAAAGATAAAAACCAAGGCGAAGGAGGTAAATGAGCTTATGTCTGGTTTTTATTCCCAACTCTATACCTCCTCTTGACCAGAATCCAGATCTGACACTTCGCAATTTCTGAACACACTGCCTCTCCCTAAACTAACACCAGACCAAAGAGACTCCCTAGAAGCTCCCCTCACTACTGCAGAGGTCCACATTGCTCTGTCTTCTCTCAAAACTGGGAAAGCTCCCGGTGGAGACGGTTTCCCTGTGGAGTTCCTACAAACCATGGCACCTATGATTACCCCCCCCCCCCACTGACCCAAGTTTTTACGGAAACTCAGAACAAGGGCATGCTACTGCTCTCCCATAGGGAAGCTATAATAATTGTTCTTCCTAAGAAGGGGAAAGACCCCACCGAAGCAGCCAATTATCATCCCATCTCATTAATAAACACCGACAGTAAGGTTTACACTGGATTCCTTGCTAACAGATTAAACCCCCTCCTTCCCTCTCTGATACATCCCTCGCAAGTTGGTTTCATTCAGGGGTGATGTAGCACAGATTACATACAGACCTTTATTAATCTTTTCCACCTAGCCCAGCAAGTGAAGACTCTGGCAGTGGCCCTGGCAATAGATTTCAAGAAGGCATTTGACTCTGTTGAATGGGACTATCTGCACACGGTACTTGGAAGCTTTGATATCGGACCCCATTTTATGGCTGCCATTAAAGCTCTTTACTCATACCCGCATGCTCGAGTATTAACCAGCTCCTTGCTATCTGACCCCTTCCTCCTTCACAGAGGTACCAGACAGGGATGCCCCCTTTCCCCACTATTATTTGTTCTGGCGATCGAACCCTTGGCCTCTGCAATCCAGCAGAATACCAATATCAAAGGGATTCGGCAAGGTACAACCCAATACTCGACTTCGCTATATGCAGATGACCTACTAGTACCTCTAGAGGATTCTAGTTCCTCCATCTCTCCCCTACTGTCCCTTATAACCCAACGTTCACATATTTCAGGCTTAAAAGTCAATCAAACTAAAACTGAAATACTTCTCAATTCGGTCTGCATTCCCAGTAGCCTCCCCCAGATAGGCCTGAAGTGGTCCCCAGATACTATCACCTACCTAGGTGTTAAAGTAGGAGCTAACTTGGACAAATGGTGGGATAACAACTTGGGACCCCTGTTAGCAGACTGCAAGGGGGAGCTGGACCGATGGACCCGACTGCATCTCACTATGGCAGGTAAAATTGCTGCCTTTAAAATGTCTATGGCGCCTACTATTTTTTTTTTTTTTATCTACTCTCGCACATCCCCCTGTTTCTTCCTCCCCATTGGTACCGGAAGATAGATAGCATGATTGGCTCCTTTTTATGGGGTTCTACCCACCCACGCTACAGCCAGAACAAACTCCGTGCACACTGGACTCAAGGCGGCTGGGGGCTCCCCTGGATGGAGGGATACAAACTAGCATACCATTGCTCTCAGACCTTAAAATGGTTCTGACCCATTTCCACTCGCTCCCCCCAATGGCTAATAATAGAACAAACTGCGAGTCACACCCCCGTATTAGTTTCCTTTTTATGACCCCCCCCCAGACCACCTGATATTCAGAAACATCCTATCTTAGCCCCCTTGTGTCAATATTGGGATGCTTTACACAATAAAATATCAACGCAGCCTCATTCTCTCTCCTACATACCCCTCTGGTGCAATCCTCTTATCCAGATAGGTGGCTGCCACATCCTTTGGTCCACATGGCGTGACAAAGGAATTTATTTTCTTAGTGATCTTCTTACCCCCAGCAATACATTAGTAGATACCTTCCAAAACCTGCAAACTCATTGGTCCTTGCCCTTCTCAGATTTTTGGAGATATCTACAAATAAGAGATGCAGTCAAATCCCTATTAACCCAAGATTCTTATCAGCCAGGGTATGCCTCACACATTGGGAAGTGGCTCCATTTGACAAAGGGTACTGCTGGGGCTATATATTCCTCTGTGATAGATTTCCTACCAAACTCCTCTTCTCTTCTAAAGATCAAATGGGAACATGCTCTGCATATTCAGATCTTGGATATTCAGTGGAATCAATGCTGGCACTCCAGTCATACTACTTATAGGGACACCAGGTGCAGACTGATTCAGAATAAAATAATGCATTTTTGGTATAGGACCCCCTCAGTACTCCGAAAGGCCAAGTCACTACCTAATGATGACTGCTGGAGATGCCAACAGCCTGGAGGTGATCTAGTTCATATATTATGGAACTTCCCTGTCATAACACCAGTCTGATTGGGAATATCACAAGAGGCTAGTAAGATTTTAGGTTGCCCCATTGTCCCTTCAGCTTCACTGATGCTGCTGGGTATGAAAGCTGAGGCCCCACATCTCAAGGCTTCTCACTTTCAGTGACTAATGTTGCTATGCATGCAGGCAAAGCGCTCTATCCTAAGCAACTGGAGAAGCCCTGCTATACCCTCTATTACTGGTATCCTTTCCTCTCTTACCCCACTGCATGAACTGGACAGATGGTCACATATGGCTCTCAGACAGGGGTGTAAATTCCACCAGTGTTGGGCCCCATATATAGCATACCTGGACCACGGGCTGGCATAGGCTGAACATAAAGGTCAATAAATAAGCATATACTTTTACCGAACTAGCAAGTGTTAATGACCTTTCTTAGATAATCAGAAGTCTGTAGCAGATAACTAGGCTCATGTCCACTCTCCTGTCTCAGTGACTTTTTTTTCCTTTTTGTATATAGTTATTTGAGTCTGTAATATTTGTTTTCTTAGATTCAACATTTAGGCATATATGTCGTAAACCTCAACGTTATTTAGCCTCAGATGCTTTATGGTGATC
This sequence comes from Neoceratodus forsteri, assembly GCA_016271365.2. Classification (NCBI taxonomy): domain Eukaryota; kingdom Metazoa; phylum Chordata; order Ceratodontiformes; family Ceratodontidae; genus Neoceratodus; species Neoceratodus forsteri. The sequence continues at coordinate 59,500,521 of CM057455.1, forward strand.
TCTTCCTTTGCATTCCAGACCATTACTGGGATGACCACTGGATGGTAGTTTTCTGAACTTCTTAAGCCATGACTACATATCAGCAGAGGTACCTCCTACCTAGTCTGGCTTTGGCACATGAAGTCTCTCTTTTTCTGTTAGGTAAGGTCTCCGTTTGGATTGCCCTTCCCAACGAAGTATGTTCAGTAAGTGCTGTTGGACAAATATCACCACTAGTGATAGCTCTGATCCTCAATTCTCTGTTATACAAGAACATACCTGAGGCTACTTTATTTTTTCTGTATCATAAATGTTATGACTATGCCTGTGTATTGTACTGTATCATTTGTTGTTGCTTATGTGTGTTAAAACCAACAAAACATTTAACTGAAAAAAAAGTCGAAGAGAAGATCGCACTTTATCAAAGGCTTTTCTCAGTTGCTGCATTGAGTGAGATAAGTCAGGAAACAGCAAGATGTCTGCCTCATCATAACAGAGTTTTCATTTTCACTTGATTAACACCAGAATTCTGTCCCAGACTCCAACCCTGTTGCAAATTACCATCAAAGTCCATGGCCCTATTCCACCCAGTGCGACTCTGTGGGGCATAATGCGATAGGCTTTTTCCAAAGCTAGGGTTGGATCCTCCTTGGACATTCCCAGTAACTGTGGCAGCATGGTCTGTACAAAGAGCTGGGGGTCATCTCCCTGAGCCTGTTCAGGGAGTCCGATGATACAAATATTGCTCTCTCTCACTTGATTTTCTTCAGTTTCTAATCTCTATCTCAGTAGGGAGTTCTCTTTAATTAGTTTAGCTGCTGCATCCACTGATTTAGTTGAAGTGGCTTCTGTCCTCTGCACACACTGCTCTATACTATCCACATGGGTTTCTAAGGCATTGACCCATGAAGTCAAGGCACTGAGTTTCTTATCCATGTCTCAAATAGTCTTTACAAGTTGTGCAAAGGTTGTATTCACTGTGGTGAGGGAAACCTCACGCTCATCATCAGCTCCACCCTAGGCATTGGTTTGCAACTGCAGCCTGCCGTCTCAATGCTGAGACTGTTTAGGTTTAAACAAAGTCTGTAGGATGCTGGCCCAGTGGTGTAGAGGGCTGAGGTGCTGGTGCCTCACCTCGTACTCTGCTGGCGACCCGGGTTCGGGAACGACCTCGGGTCACTGGGGAGTTGGTTGGGGGGGTGGGTTGGAGCAGGACTGAGCATGGCTGTCCCCTCCAAAGGGGTGGCTGCCCACTCATCCATAGTCCTGCTTCCACTAGGTGGAGGTCCAGCGGGCATGTAGGCTGCATGAAGCAGTGATGCAAGTCAGGGAAGGGGCGGAAGGGGCCACTGGATCCTGGCATGTGCATGTGCCTCCACGTGTGCACACACATGTGTAAGCTGTGGCCTCGGGGGGAAGGAAAGAAAAGTGAAAAGCACTAAAGTACTGTATATATGGAAAAAAGCATCTATAGGAGCAGCAGTATTCTTTGATTTGCCTATCGTTAACTCCACAATAATAACTACCACAGTAGACGGTGAAAGGGCATCAACACATTCATGGAAATATATGTTACTGGCAAATTAGGCTCTTTCCCTCGGAGGTCTGCACAGGAGCATCTGCTCTGTTCTGCTGCCAAGTCACACCTCTTTCATGAATTCTTCTGTTACAGTATTGTTTATTTTTAAAAATGATTTTGGTGAATCATATAAACATTTTATGACTTCAATAAATTGTAATGTGAAGCCCTATTGTTTGAGAACATGAAATAGAAAAGGCCATTCTAACATCACGTGCTTTGCATGTTTCCAATGATAGGTAAATTGCCTGTGTAACAGAAGTGTTTAAATGTTCTGTAATAAACTGTGAATACCTGGATGTATTGCTCTGCCAGGTATGAATCCTCCCTGATCAGTGTATAAAATATCTGGCAACATTTTCAGAATTCGATTGTTTAACATGTTTGTAAAGGTTTTGTAACTGTGTTGAGAATAGATATAGATCTATAATTATCAACTTTTGTATGATCTTTTGCTGGTTTTCGTGTGAGAGAAAAAAATGCTTCTTTAAATAAATGTAATGTTCATCTGCCTTTTTGAATTGCTGCATAGAAAAGTTGTAGGTGGGAAACAATGGAATCCAGAAAGAATAGAGTTCTATTGTGACTCCATCTAGTCCTGGACATTTGTCCCTTGTCGTAGAATTTATTGTTGTAGTTATTTTTTGTTTTGAAATGGGGGCAGGAAATATTTTAAGATCTTGTGGGTTATTGAAATTTTTTTAATGAACTGATTATAATACTATAATTTCTGTTGACAGAACGATCACTTAGATTTGTATAAGCCAAAGATACAGCAGAACAACAGCCAATCGACTCCTTCTCAGTGCAGTTTAAATAAGCCACTGCTAGGCAAATTTAGATTATGAATTATGATGAAGAAGGGAAAAGGTGAACCATTAGGAATTGAGGCTAGGACCTCTAGCATTCCGTGCCAGTAACTCTACCTCTGAGCTATGGTTCACATAGCTGCAGGTCTTCAGATCTTCCTTGCAAATTCATAACTAGCTGTGTGAACCATGTCTCAGAGGCAGGGCTACTGGCATGGAAAGCTAGAGGTCCTAGGTTCAGTTCCTAGTGGTTTACCTTTTCCCTTCTTCATTGTAATTCGCAATCTAAATTTGCCTAGCAGTGGCTTATTTATACTGCTATCAGCTTGGGGGGGGGGTAGAACTAGAATGCACCAAGGAAGAGAGAGATCTAGGTGTGCTTTTAACAGGTAGGATAATGTCAATAGGATGCTAGGGTGTATAGTGAGGGGAATCTCCTCCAGAAATAGGGAGGTGATCCTGTCTCTATACAGAATGCTGGTCAGGCCGCACCTGGAATACTGCATGCAGTACTGGTGCCCATTCTTGAGGAAGGACATCAGATTGTTGGAAAGTGTACAGCAGAGTGTGACAAAGATGATCCAGGAGTTAGAGGGATACTCCTATGAGGAGAGACTGGGTGAGCTGAACATGTATTCCCTGGAGGAGAGAGGGACAGGGGGGACATGATCGAAACCTTTAAATACTTGAAGGGGATTAACAGGGCTAGTAAAGAAGGGATTTTCCAGATTAGAGGGGGAGGGTCATGAGGGGGCACCAGATGAGACTGGAGGGGTGACGATTCAGGAGGGAAGTCAGGATACATTATTTCACTGAGAGGGTGGTAGATAAGTGGAATACTCTGCCAGAGGAGGTGGTAGCCTGTAGCATGTTATATGGTTTTAACCACAGAAAAACTAAATCTATGCTCTTCTCCAGCTCGCATAACAAGCATAGGCAATATCCGCTTGCTATCAATACAAACGCAGGAAATACCCTCGAACAGGTGTCATCATTTTGATACCTTGGAATCTCTCTCGACCCTTGCCTATCTTTTGGAGCCCACATTGATAGTGTTGTGAGAATTGTGAACCAACGCATTGGAATTCTATACCGAAACAGACAGCACCTTACCCAAGCTGCACTGAAGATTGCTATCCAAAGCTCGGTCATCTCTGTCATAGACTATGGCCTAATTATCTATGGCTCTGCCTCAACTACCACCCTCTGGCGCATAATGACCTCCCTAAACAAGGCCTGTCGGCTGCTCACTGGAGCCCAACGACGCACTCATACATGTGAGCTCTACGCTCAAACGGGATGGTTACAACTCTCCAATCGCATAAGGTACCTTACCTGCCTGATGGTGAAAAAATATACCTTGGGCCTTACTCCACCTTGTATCCAAGACCCCCTGCACCCTAATACCAACCCTCATAATACCAGAAGGTCTGAATGTCAGCTTCTACAGATACCCTGGTGCCACACCACTCAGGGCCAAAGATATTTTGCTCACCGTGCACCCAGCTGGTTTAATGACCTCAGCACTTACATCACCATCTCCACCTCTCTGGGGTAATTCAAATCTAGGCTCCATCATCATCTCACAGCCTCCAGCTCTTGTGACTGCTTCCACTAAATCCCCCCCCACATTCTGCTCAACCTCCCCTCCCTGATCACTTGACAAAGTCGTGAGCCGCACTAGTCTATTTTCTTCTGCCACCCCTTTCTCCTCTGTCCCTTCACCCTTGTTTCCCTCTAAATTCTTGCAAAGTTCCCCAAATGTGTTACTCATGTTTATTATTACTATGTTGCTGTACCTGAACTGTTTGAATACTGTTTTATGCCAGTTTCAAAAATGTTGCTTGCTTTAACATGTATGTACTCTCCTGACGTAGAACCTTTGTAAAAGAGCCGTGGCTCAAAGGTATTGTAATTCCTAGATTTTAATAAACAATAAACAAAAGAGGGGATGGCACATAGTGAGGGTGGGTATTTGTGGGGAGGTGGTAAGCAGCTGCAAGTTAAAGGGTTAGCTGTACAATCGAGCTGACTCGATAGACCACGAGGCCTGTTTCTGCTGGCATTTTCGTATGCTCATATGTTCGTATTCTGTCTTGAAGTAAAATGGGAGAAATCTTTTTCGGTGGGGATCAATTCCCTCTAATAGTCTATAAGTAAATTGTTAGAAATGAAATTGTGTAGAACCCTTGCTTAGTACTTGTCTCAGCTTTTGGAGGGTGTTGATCTTTCCAACTCTGGATCTGCTAAACAGTTTAAAATCACCCCTAAAATAATATTATGTTCACCCCATTTATTTAAAAATGCATTAACTTTGGTAAGATATGAATTAACGTCTTGGAATGGTGCATATAAAAATGCACGTTCTAATGTGGTACCTATTTGAACCTGAATTAGAATACTCATCCCTTCCACATCTCTTTGTAAATCTAAAATTTGTCTGATTGGAGATTTTTTTTTGTTATAATTATTACCGCACCTTTACTGTTCTTTTTTTATTGCTGTTGGGAAAAAAAAAACATATTTGATCTTTTTTTAATTTTCTACTTATATATCTTTTATGTAGGCCTCTCGGAATAGAGCAGAGTCAACTTTCAGCTTTTTCAAATAATTCAGAATTCTGTATCTCTTTATGGGAGAGTTCATTCCATTGCTATTCCATGTGACACATTTGCTATCTATACCCATACTCAGTCAGTATCTGGATCTTCTGATAGGTTGAGAGTGAGGTAATTCAAATAGTGCAAGAACTATAGACCTTTCACTGGACACACGCATTTTTAATTTGGTATTAAATGCGTCAGAAAAATTTCACCTGGAACCTATTCTTTATTTGACTGATGATTTGGCGTATGTACCAGACATGTAAACAACAAAGCTGCAACAATTGTAAGAAGTACTTCTGTTTGTACAAATTCATTTGTCATAATATTGCACCAATTATTTTTATTGCCCCTTTTATGAATCCCTAAACCCTTGTACCACCATTTCCTCCACCCATCCGATGCCACAGGTCAAAACCTGGCATCCTGAATTACCTTCTTGGCCTGTTAGCACTTAACAGAGTCCCACCCAGGCAACTCATATAACAGTATACATATAAACAATCAACTTGTAGATAGCATATTATGCTGTAATATTCAGAAAAGTTGGTCCTCCTGCTGCTTCCACCCACAAGCCAATAAGAGAATGAAACAAGCAAACCTAATAAAGCAGAGTGTATTAAATGAATCGTTGAGGCCATCTTTGACATAAGACTTTGTAGGCTTCATCTGTACTATTGCAGAATAGTGTTTGATTGTTCATAAGAACCTCGAGTTTCACAAGATAGATTACCAGAGTTTCAATTTTCTATTTTCACAGCACTTGTTGAATGTCGAAATATTGTTTCCCTAATCTCCACAATTCTGGTGAAATGTCTTGCCTAATTGAAATAGGTTGGTCTCTAAATTTAAAACCTCTGTTGAGAGAAATTGCTTTAATAATTTTGGTTTTGTCTTCACTTCAAGAGCTGAACTATCACGGATCTTGATCTGTTTGAGTTGTTTTCTGCTGATCTGGCGCCTGTGCAGTGAACTCTATTTCAGGCAAGCTTTGTTCTGGGCACAGAAGATCTTTAAAAAGTTCCATTGGAATTGTATTCAAGTTGTTAGCCTTCTCCCTGTTTTTATTAATCCCACAAATTCTGAAATGTGTCCTCCTAGATCGATTCTCCCAGACCTTCTAGTTTATTTTTTTAGCAAATCTTGTTTTTTTTTTTGTAATTTATGTACCACATCTCCCAATGGATTAATTTTGCCTTCTATTTCTTTTTTTCACTTTATCTTTTTATTGAAATTTGAGTATATAAGTAAGCACACATCTTATACAATAGAAGACTATCCTCCATGTAAGGTATAAAATACCACTTAAAACACAGTATTTAGGGTAAACATATTGGATAAGTCTTATATACATGTATTGACAATAAAACACAAACCTAGACAGGATGTAAGTGGAGAGCAGAAGGGTTACAATCAATAGGGTATTATAGGATCAGAAATAGCAACCATGTACGAAATACCTGCTAGGCAGGTCATGGCAAGGCATTCAGTAAATTGCAAAATGTGATTAATGTGGTAATATGAACAATGTTCAGTAATGGAGAGGTAAAGATCAGACAAAAGTGTGCAAGGAAAGAAAGAAGAGAGAAAAAAGCAAGGAAAAAGAGAAGGAGAAAGGGAGTAAACAGGGAAGAAAGGTCTTCTATTTCTGACTGCTTTTTTTCAGGTTCATTTAGCTGTTTTGTTTCTTTAGCCACTAACTTCTAATTTTTCCAGAGTGGACTGAAGCTGTTGTATATTTTCAGGTAGGTGCTTTAATTTTTCTAGTTCCCACTGGATAGACTCATTGCCTGTTATTGCTAGTTTGGCTCAACCTGGTGGTTGATCTTCCTGACTGGAAAAATGTTAATACTATCTCCGTTACTGTGACTTCTGCTGGACTCCATTAATAATGTACTTTATGTGATGCTGTGTTACCTGGTAGAACAGTGAATCCCTTTTCTGAGCACAACAGTCCCAGTACAATTAGAACAGTGGCTTTGCACCTTACAGTATCATCCACCAAACTGTTTGTCCTCTGTCCAATGTTGTAAGGGATTCTAGGTGTAGGTGCGGTTTCACCGCAAAGACTCAGCAAAAGTTGAGTGTTGCTGCAAAACAGAAAACTTCAGCGGGAAAAACAGTTGACTATCTCACCCACAGAACTTGGTGCTACCAGTGACAGCAACAAGTGAACAAAGTAGCCATGAGGAGGTGACAGAACAGAATGACTTGTAGTGATAGCCAATGGCAGTTAATGCAGAGAAGTAAGAGATTTTACATATTTACTTCAGCCAGTCAGCATCCATCTTCCCACTTGAGATGGCTCAGTGCGTGGGCTGCGTACCTGCCACTAGCTCCTGCACATGCCCAACAGCTTCAGATATCCCATAATTCTCAGTAACGCCTTGATATTTCAATAGTCTCTCTCTTAAAGAACATTTTTTTTTCTGTGTGGAGGCATTCTGTTTTCTGGTGTGCCACTGTTCCATTGCAGCTTCTTGTTATGCATAACCTACATATGAGATTTGTTTCTATAATTCTTATTAAACGGACACTGTCAGATGTTTACTCAAGTCTGACTTCCCATGGCAAATATGTCCTTATAGCCATTTTCCAGGTAATTGTAGTGAATTGTGCTTCCCCCCCCCCCCCATTTTCATATTATTGTATTTTTATATATACATTTTATTTTATCTCCTAATTCAGGTGAACCATTCCTAGTGTGGTCACCCAATGCTCAGTGAGTTCAACTGTCAAAATGGCACCCGAGCTCAGCAAATCTCATGCACGGACCAAATTTACATATTGTAAGCAATAGAAGGTAAACATTGTGTTTACTTACAGGTATTGAGCTCAGCACAGAAGAGCACTTTTGGCTGAAAACTGGGCACTGTAACCCAATTAATGTTTGAAATTTGAAGCTGTGACTCTGGGCATTACGCACATGCTTGGAATCACTGCTTCACATTTCAGTAATACTGTTGCTCTTTTAATTTACTATAGTTCCTGCTCAATGCCTTTTTTTATAGTAAGTACCACACCCAGGATTACATGTTCCCTTATGGTATCATTAAGGTAGATGCCAATATTAGCTAATACCTGGCAGTCCTCTAAGATCTTTTTCCTAATATTTGCACTTTTTAGTACTAATCAAGTTTTTCCTTTGGCTGGTACTATATTCTCCCATGAGAACTCATCCTTCAAAATTGAATTTACTAAATTATGCACTATAATCTTTAGCAAAAATTAAGTTTCCCTTCTTGACTTTTTTTTTTTGTAACCAGGATACACACACTAAGCTGAAAGCTTGTTTACAGGTGCAACCTGGGAGCACGAGGAAGTTAAGTGACTTGCTCAGGGTCACACAGTATGCAAGTGGGGGCTGTGGGACTCAAACCCAGGCCTCCAGGTTTGCAGCTCAGAGCCTTAAAAACGTTTATAAATGTTTGCAATTGTGCACCCTCTGTGTTCCTGATTATAATTTTTTTGTTTGTTTTCTTGTCCCCAGGTATTCTAAATCCATGCCCAATGCTTCATTTTTATGTTCACTTGCATGCATGTGCAAGAAACAGTGTCACCATATGAGTTTTTGTAGGTGTGCCACACCCGCTTCCAGTGCCCTGCTTCTTTTTGCAGGCACGGCCGCACAGCCCCAATGAAAGTCCGAGCTGTCCATGACAGCAGTTCAGATGCAGTGGCATACAGTTCAGAGAAAACCACCACTACAATCAGTGGTGGTAGTGTGTAGGTAATTAGCATACTGCCATCGGCAGTATGCAAATTGCCTACACATCACCACTGCATCTGAACTGCTTTGCCCAATTCATTTGCCAACAGAGGAGCCCACTCCCCGTCGCCATAATGTACATCCCCCATTTGTTGTGTACCGAGGGGGTGCCCAATCCTCCTCGGCATCATGCCCCCCAACAGTCTTTATTTGCCGACAGGGGGCCCAATCCCCATCTGCTTAAGTCCCCCCTTCCCCAAAATGCAGATGGTGCACTGGGAGCCCACCCTAGTGTGCATAAATGCAGCCTGGAAAAAAAAAACCTTCCCACAATGCCCTTTTTATTATTTTTGGCCCTGAAATAAAGAAAACGATCCCTCATGGTCTTTTGTGCCCCCTCCTACAACCCAAGCCCACCCACTGCGTACCCACCTCCCCCCCCCCTCACCCCATGTTTACCTCTGGAGCCCGGTGCAACAGTCTTCAGTGGACTGGGAACACATCTGTACTCTTCAAAGCCGACCGCGAACTGAAGAAATGCTGGTAAGCTGTATAATGGTATAAATAGGGTTTTTCAACTTATGTGGCTATTGTGGCCATTTTTTGGACTTTTGCCACCAAATTTTCAACATGGTTGGGACCCCTCTTCATGAATACAGTCACTATCATAGCGTTATTCAGTCTCGAAAGGTAATTTCATGGTCACTGCGCGAAATCACCTTTCAGGACCGATTAACAAAAGGACAGTGCCACTGTTCGTGAAGTGGGCTCTCAAAAAGCCTATGTTGCAAATTTGGTGAAAAAATCCAACAAATGACTGTTTTACGAGCATGGATTGCATGAACGTGTGTGGGCAGAGGGGACAGTGAAAAGCAGGGATACTGAATGAATATTTCTGCTCAGTATTCACAAAGAGGAGGGGAAGTGCCTAATCCAATTAACAGAAGCACTCGGTAGGGGGTCGATCCCAGTCCTTTCACAGAAGAAAGGGTTCTGCAAGAACTCCTAAAACTGAAGGTGGACATAGCAATGGGGCCTGTTGAATTCACCCCAGAATTCTAAAAGAATTAAGGGAGAACTAGTGAAACCACTGGCTACTCTTTTTAATAAATCATGGGAGGATGGTGTGGTACCCGAGGACTGGAGGAAGGCGGATGTGATTCCCCTTCACAAAAGTGGGACCAAGACAGAGGCAGGAAACTACAGACCTGTCAGTCTGACCTCTGTGGTAGGGAAAGTGATGGAGTCACTTCTGAAGGAAAGAATAGTTGAGAACCTAGAGGCCAGTGGGGCACAGGGCCCAAGGCAGCATGGGTTCACAGCGGGAAGGTCATGTCAGACGAATCTAATAGATTTCTTTGACTGGGTGACCAGGGTAGTAGACCAGGGAGGGGCTGTGGACATGGCCTACCTAGACTTAAGCAAGGCATTTGACACAGTCCCACACAAAAGATTAATAGTCAAATTAACCAGCCTGGGAGTGGGTCCCAGGGTGGTAGCCTGGGTAAAACATTGGCTGGACAACAGAACACAGAAGGTAATTGTAAATGGAGTCCACTCTGAAGAAAGAGGGGTTTCTAGTGGGATACCACAGGATTCAGTATTGGGTCCAGTCCTTTTTAATGTCTTCATAAGTGACATTGCAGAGGGACTGGAAGGAAAAGTATGCCTCTTTGCAGATGACACAAAGATCTGCAACAGGGTTGATACACAAGGAGGCGCGAAAGGATGAGAAGGACTTGGCAAGGTTGGAGGAATGGTCAGCAGTATGGCAGCTAGGATTCAATGTAAAGAAGTGCAAATAATGCACCTGGGAAACAAGAACCCAGGGAAGAATACACAATGGGGAGGTAGTAACAACAAAAGGAAAAGGGACCTGGGGTAATCATATCAGATGATCTTAAGGTTAGCAAGCAATGTGAGAAGGCAGTAGGGAGGGCTGGGGGTATACTGGGATGCGTAGGGAGAGGCATCAGCAGCAGAAAACAGGAAGTTGTTATCCCTCTGTACAGACAGTTGGTGAGACCCCATCTGGAGTACTGTTTCCAGTTCATTGTGCTCCCATCTCCGCAAGGACATAGACAGGATAGAGGCAGTCCAGAGGAGGGCAACTAAAATAGTGCAGGGTGTGCAAGAGAAGCCATATGAGGAGAGACTAAAGGAGCTTAATATGTATACCCTTGAGGAAAGAAGGGAGAGGGGGGGACATGATAGAAACTTTTAAGTACCTCAGTGGAATCAGCAAAGTCCAAGAGGGTAGCATCTTTCAGAAAAAGAGACGTGCAAGAACAAAGGGACACAATTTAATGATAGAGGGGGGTGGTTCAGGGGCAATGTGAGGAAGTATTATTTCACAGAGAGGGTAGTGGATGCATGGAACAGCCTTTCTGAGGAGGTTTTGGGGTCTAAAACTGTGGGAGAATTCAAGAATGCATGGGACAGACATAAGGCAATTCTTGTGGGGGGAAGGAAGAAATAGGCTGTTTGTTAACTAGGATCTGCGGCCTATCCTGTAGGTAGGGAAATGGGCAGACTAGATGGGCCAAGCAGTCCTTATCTGCCTTCAAAGTCTATGTTTCTATGTTTCCACACTCCCTCGTAACTTCGTGAATTTGTAATATTTTCACTCCAGATTTTCAACATTGGCATTTTTTTCAGACCTCCTTATGAACAGTACAGTTGTCATTTTCACATCCTGGCCAAAATGTGTTTTCACACTTCCAGCGCAGAATAGCGCGGTCACTGTGGGAAATCAGTGTTTGGGACACATCATGAAAATCAGTGACACTGTTCATGAGCAGAGGTCCTAAAATGCCTATGTTGAAATTTAGGTGGCGAAAGTCCATAAAATGACTGTTACAAGCATGCATTCCGCAGATTCCACACACCCTCATAACTTCACAAATTTGTAATATTTTCACTCCATATTTTCAACACTGGCATTTTTTCACACCTCCTTATGAACAGTACAGCTGTCATTTTTTCACATCCTGGCCAAAATGTGCTTTCGCACTTTCGGCACACACTAGTGCAGTTGCTGTGGGAAGTCAGTGTTCGGAACAGAGTAAGAAAATTACAGTGACACTGTTCATGAGCAGAGGTGCTAAAATGCCTATGTTGAAAATTTACTGACAAAAGTCCATGAAATGACTGTATTATGAGCGTATGTTGGGCAGTTTCTGCGCATCCTCTTAATTTTGCGCATTTGTAATATTTTCACCACTGACATTTTTTCACACCTTCCTATAAACAGTACAGCTGTCATTTTTCATATCCTGCCCAAATATGCATTTACACATCTGGCACAGAATAGCATGGTCGCTGTGGGAAATGAATGGTCAGGACAGATTATTTATTTATTTATTAGAATCTCAGATAACACCTTTGAGCTAAAAGCTTGTTTACAAAGGTTCCACATCGTAAGGCAATAGACAAGGTACATAAACTTTACAAAGCAGATAGGGGTATATAAAGCAGGTAGCTGAGCTTTAGAGCATGCCGGTAGAGTTATGGAGGGTCAGAAGTGGTGGTGACCAAAAGAGGGGTAGGACAGACTAGATGACAGCAGGGGGATGGTGGGGGCAGAGACAAAGGGGGTGACAGAATAAGTGGGTTGAGTATTCAGAGGGGTGGGATTGGATAGGAATCTGCCCAGGGTTACTGTATGTAGGTGATAGGGCAGGGCTGGGTGATGTGGGGGGAGAGAGGGATAAGAGAAAGGGTTTTAAAGTGTGGGGAAAGGTGAGGGGAAACTGAGGGGGTCAAAATTGGGGGTTAGTATTTGTGAAGAGAAAGCAGGATGGTGGGGGATAAAGAGGGACATGGCGGTAAGTGCTCATTGGGGTCACACCTGGCAGGGGAGGAAGTTGGGGGGAAAATGGGTGCTATGCAGGGGCGTCATTTAGGGGTCGGCAGGGGTTGCATTTGCGACCCCTACGAAAATTATGTGACCCCTATGACAGGGCTTACGACCCTATGTCCTGCCTGCTGGGCTGGCTCGAGGGTGTTTCAGACAGGGTCGGAGCCGACAGTCTGCTGGCTGCTGTCCTGTGCTGATAAACGATAAAAATAGCATCAGCACAGGCTGCACAGCACAGACTAGTAATCAGGGAGGGAGGGACGGATGGCGCCAACTGTCTGCAGCTTAGTTTGCACCCCCCCCCCAGGTGCCACTTACTTTGGTGCTGGAGCTGGCGCTGCTGCTGCGATTGGCTGGGAGAGGACACTGGAGAGGAATGGGATTGGCTTAGGCGGGGTACGTTGCGCGCATGCGTGGGGAATGATCGGCGGGATTTTGAGCGGGTCTCGTGCAGTAGGCAGTCGAGTCGGACGGACAGATATTTTACTGTGGACGGAGTCAGTTGGCCTAGGGCAGCCAGGCAGCCAGCAGTAAAAGTGTATCGCGTCGCGGGTACTAGACTAGTAGTCTGTGAAGACGAGAGAAGGGAGCGAGCGGGAGGATAAGCAGCGTCCGAGAGAGAGCGAGTCAGAGCTGGAGCAGCTGATCCAGGCGGCCGCGGGGCGACGATCCGATTATCCAATCCTCCATTTGGCAGAGCGCGGGGGGGCAGCTGGGGCAGGCAAGTACCGTCGGCGGGCGGACAACAACTGCACAGTGCAAGCAAGTCGGGACTGGGACACACTCACACAGACTACTTGTGTGGCAAAGTCGGCAGCAGTGTGTCTGTGTCTACTGGGGAGACTGGAGAAAGCCTTCGTTTGCCCAGGACAGGTGAGGTGACTGGTCAGGACTGGGTTGGGAGTAGGACTGGAGTCAGAGTCAGTCAGCTAGTCGGGAGGGAGACCTGACCACCAGGCACTCCAGTGCTGCAGCTGCAGGGTGACGCTGGGGTCTACTGGGAGAGAGAAAATAGGTGAGGGGGTCACGGGCCAGGCAGGCGATGATTGGAGCACTCTGCAGGAGGCAGTCAGACTGGATGAAGGGTAAGGTACTTTAAAAAAGAGGTGCCTTCCTCATAAGTACTGTGCTGACTTTTGTCCTCTCTTATTGTTGAGGCCTGACGGTCCTGAAGTCCCCATCCTTTGCCCTTGCCCACTGACCTGATCACCACACTTGCACACAGCTGGGGAGGGTGCTAAGGATTTAGGCATCTGGCAGGTGAGGTGAGACAGCGGAGGAGCAGAAGCCAGCAGTTTTCTTCTGTTGGAGCTGGAGTGGAGCCACGGAGCAGCGAGCGAGGGGGGAGAAGCTGCAGTAGCAGAGGAGTTGGAGAGCATCCGTCAGCACAGCCAGCCAGCATCGCCCAGCAAAGGTGGTAAGGTAAGTAGCAGGCTAGGACATTTTTTTTTCTCACTTGTGTTTGTTCGGACTGAGCTGTGGAATGATGTGGGGGCCCACGCAACCTGAACCTTCTTAGTGGTACAGTATATTGCTCCAGGCAGGGTATAGGTGTAGCCAGACAATATGTATGATAGTGCATGGGGAACAGTTGACACAGGGCTATTCTTTCACAGAGTTGGCACTGTGACGACGGATTACCTCGAGAATTATAGCGAGGTGAAGATGCCCTGTTGTCAACTGTTCCCCTGCACCTTTGTTTATAGTGTATGGTGGAACGTCGCTTTTTGGGGAAAAAATCACTACAGCATGTTTCTGCTTCAAAACAGTTTTACTGTGTTACTAGAAGGAAAAAGAACTTTACATTTTGAGCGTTTATCGCTAAACATTAGTACTGCCGCCAACATTACTGCTTTCGCTATGTGTCCTGTCTATGGAGTGAGCCCTTAGCCCTAACTGTCAAATGTTGCTCGAGGACACAGTGTGACGTTCACAGTGCAGTAGAAAAAATTGTTCTGCTGCACTGCAAACCTCACTAGTGTGTGACTACAAGGTTTCGACAACGATGGATTTCAGTGGAGAACGACGTTCCACCATACACTATATACATATGTACGTACACCGTCATCAGGACTGTGTGTGTGTCCCTGTATGGCACAACGCACAATCAATACGACATTTGTACTCCCTGTTACTGGTTGCTGCCCCCACCATGCATGGGTATATGCAGATGTCATGCATTGTTCCTTGGGAAGCCAATATACCAATCCAGACCCTGTAAAGCTGTATAGTCCCAGGGCTGCAAAGACAGTAGCAGTGGCCAATCCTTCTGGTGCTGACATATAAACATAGAGAGGTTCTGCTGGTTCTGTGTTGTGTCCATGGACTAGGGAAGCTGTTCAGGGCCTATATACTGCCCCCCTTCAATACTGTACACCATGGTGTACTTGGAGTATGCCTGCCTACACCCATGGCTCCAGGATAGTAGTCCATAATGAAACATCTTAACATTTGCGTCCTACTCCTTTCTGCCCAGTTTTACATCTGGGAGAGATTTAAAGCATAAGGAGACCAATTGACCTGCTCAAGGGTTCCTCCAAGCTAGATGTGTCGAGTTGTAGTGGGATTTGAACCTGAAGTTTTTTTGTGCTCTTCTCTAACCACGGGGACAACAGTCAGTTTTCCTGCTTCAGCTAAATCTGCCTAAATGATAACAAATGAGCAAGCAGGACAACTAAGCTTTAGGTGTGTGTGTGTGTGTGTGTGTGTGTGTGTGTGTGTGTGTGTGTGTGTGTGTGTGTGTGTGTGTTAGTGCGTCTGCTGAGCTGGGCTCTGAACATTTGGCAGCAGCAGTGCAACAGCTTACTCAGTGTAATTGTCACTGTGAAAAGGAATGCAGACACAATTACCCTTTTTATTTGTAACTGTACACTGCTTCTACAAAAAAGTCCCATGATGTCATGATGCTTTCAGATGTTAGCAGCTGTGTTTGGACAAGTGAGAGAAGCCTTTTGTTGTACTGAGCACAGCCACGTTCAACACTTAACCAATAAGGCATGACCGGGGTTATGTTAATGGTCTGTTAATCACCCTCTAGGCGCATAATGTGGCATGAGGCATTGCCAAGTGCCACATGCCCCTAGAGAGCGATAACCCCTGGTGTCTTATTGCTGTTATAATAAAACTGTTTTTTTTAAACAGTGTTAAACCTTGTTAAATATATGGGTAAGTTGCATAAGTATGTTAATTAAGCAATTTATCCCTCCAGTGTGTGGGCATACTGGAGGATTTACCACAGCTGGTGCGCCTCGTGACCGAACCACACCAGTCGTGTTAAGTCCTCCAGTATACCCTCACCCTGGTGGGATAAATTTATATTATACGACGGCAAATGTAGTTTTATTTAATTTTTTTAGATATGTTGTAAGTAACTGAAGTTTGTACGGTTGGAAGGAAGATGCAATTTTTTTGTAATATTTACCACGGTGTTTTAGCGAAGCGGCGACAGGACAAATGGTTTCTATCAAAATGAAAGCGACCGGATTGGCATGATATAAGATTGGCTGGTACTTTTTCCAGTGGGTACACTGGAGGATTTACCACACTGGGAAAGGTACCAGCCAACCAATCAGGTTGCAAGATTTGGCTCATTCGATTTACCACATCGGTATAATAAAGCAATATACCCTCCAGGGTGTGGGTATACTGGTGGATTGAGTTACCACAGCTGGTGTGGTTCAGTCCACGGCGCAGCCAGTGACTTAACTTACACCAGAAGAGGTAATCCACTGGTATACCCTCCCTGGAGGGGTATTGCTATTATGCATTGACTTCACCTTTTGGGTTGACTAAAATATAGAAATACTTTTTGTTCTCTTTTAATCATCATTTTTGTTATTTTATTGCTCCACCAAAGCGAAATAGTTCCTTGTTGCTAGGCAGAGTTAAATTAGTGGTGATCCCCGCCCCTCAGTTTTCTTTATCTCATTTGTCAAGCTCAGCACTGAATTGTGTGTGTGTGTGTGTGTGTGTGTGTGTGTGGGTGTGTGTGTGTGGTTTTTTTTTTTACTGTGAGGCTGTGAGCATTAAGATTTGCAGTTTGATTTGTTGTTTTTTCATGCATCTTGTTTGGATTGTGGCAGTCGGAGTGATTTTTTTGCGAGGGTTCCTGCTGCAGCTGACTGGAGGCTGGCACCTTTTCCAGTGGGTACACTGGAGGATTTACAACGCTGAAAAGGTGCCAGCCAGCCAATCAAAATGCAGGACTGTGTGAATTTTTTTGTGCCTATTGTATAATAAAAGATTAATATAAGGCTGTTAGAAAGTTTACAGCCAATCAGAAAGCTTAATTTCTCAGACCATTGTTATAATTTTATTTAATAAAACTGAGGAATTAGCTTAATGGTGCTTCATGTACACTTATCACATTACCTGAACTATATTCTGAAAATGACATTTCTTCAGAGTGATGCTGTAGGCAGGCAGGCAGCATGGTGCCCCCAAAAAAAAAAATACCACTAAAAGAAGAAAAATCTCACTGGTAAAGAGGTTGAGAAACTGATGCACGTTATGACTTACTGGGAGACAGTCAGTGGCCCAGTGGTTAGAGCACAGAAATGTGATCCTGAGACCTGGTTTGAATCCTGGAACTGACACTTGCTGTGTGACCCTGAGCGAGTAAGTTAACTTCCCTCTGCTTAGTGGTCTCTCACTGTTTTTCTGTGTGCTCTCTCAATCTCCCGAGTCCTGTGTGCTGAAAGTGGCAGCAACATTATAACATGAAAGGCACTATTTAAAACCCAGTGGGTCCAAACAAACTACAGTTTTGAGCTGTGTTCAAACAAATTGGATGCTGGTAGTTTGTAACCACTCTGTGCTGACCATTTATTAATAAGACACTGATGTGTAGAAATGTCTTGGTAGAGTGGACTGAGGACTAAATTTATTAAAAAAATGCAGTTTTTTTTTTCTAGATAAGAATTTCAGGTGCCAACAATACTCCAAATACTGCTGTCAATTTACTCACCAGTTTTAAAACGTAGTGAGTAAAACAAAAGTGGGATGCATACAAGTGTAAATCTGGCAAAAAATGTTACTTTTGAATCACCAGTTATGTTATGTTATGTTATGAAGCACTATTCTTTGGCGTGTGGAGAGTATTTACAAATGTTGGGTGAGTACAGGTACTCATTTAAAAAACTTTCTGAGCGTAGTTCCTAAAATGAGGTGAGTGTAAAAGACTGGCACACACCTTATCTGGAGCCGTGGTCACGACTGTGTGGGTAAAAAATGCCATCTGTGACATCATGACTATAGATAAATGTATTTATTCAGTGGCTCTGCAGATCTATTACACAGTGGTGAGAATATATGCATTTATCCAATGGTTTGACCACTCACCCCTATTGCATAAATATAAATACATATTTTATTTAAAAACATCTGAGGTTGAAGGTATTGTACAGTTGACAAGGACTCGAAAGTCAAAAACAAACCACACAGACCAGTCCGATACCATCTTACATCAACATCTTTAAACATAACCCCTTCTCCACTGGTTACAATAAGTACTTCCAAACTGGTCACAATTAATCTACCAAGGGCAATTGGAAACATTAAGGTTTTTAAGAGACTTAAAGCAGCTTAAAGACGTGGCCAGGGCTCCAGATAAGGTCTGTACCAGCTTATTTTACTCACCTGTCCTCATCTGAGGAAATACGCTTCAGAAATTTTTTTAATGCGTACCAGTACTCACCCAACATTTGTACATACTCCACATGCCAAAGAATAGTGCTTCAAATCATAACATAACTGGTGATTCAAAAGTAACATTTTTTGACAGATTTACAGCACTTGTATGCATCCCACTTTTGTTTCATTACAGAAATGTTTTTATGCCCTTGCATTCATAAGATTATTTTTAAAATTCAGAATTATAATAGACCTTTTTAGGTTCATAGGTACATTAAATGTAAAATTTACACCCATATGTTAGTTTTAATTCCTGATGTCATCACTGTTTGCAGATTTCGCCACACACTGGTGATTTCTTTAGACTGTGTGTACATTTGAATTCATAGCTGTTTTTCAGGGGTTTCAAAACTGATATCTGATTTGCTAATCACTGGGCATAGCTGCTGGCAGGCTGTACATTGCTAAATTTCTTCTTTAGTAGCCTTTACTGATTGAAATTTCTTTGAAGTTGGCTGCTAAATAAGTATTACTGAAATGTCTCTGTCTAAGAAGAAGGCAACCAGTGATCCAAAGCAACCATCGGTGCTTCAGTTATTTGCTAAGAAAAGAATTACAGCAGATACTGCACATGCTGAACATACAGTGAAGAAATCAAGACCTGAAGATAGTGTTCTGTCAGCTGGCATGCATGAATCTGATAGTAGTATAGTTTCAGAGCCTAGTTCTGCTGCTACAGGCCCATTACTTGTTGCTTCGCCCCTCACCCTCTGATGCATGTGAAAGCACATCCTCCGATGCATGTGAAAGCACGTCATTGCCATCTAGTGAAGGTCACTCATTTTCAATGGGTGAGTGTGTTGATCACGATACTGTGCCAAGTGACATATCTGCTAGTCCTTACCAAGCTCCAGTTCAGCCGAAGTGTGTTTTCCCTGTGACAAAATCACGTAAATTTAATGGTGATTACAAAACTCATAAGTGGGTAGAATATTCAGTACAGAGAGATGCTGTATACTGTTTTGCATGCAGGCATTTTACTAGCACTCGTACTGCACCTGGAGGTGGAGGTCGTGAACGTGGAAACGTTCCTTTTGTCGATATTGGTTTCTGTAAATGGGAAAAAAATTGGTTGTGCCTTCAGAAAGCACAGCGAGTCTGAGAAACACAAAGCATCTGTTGTAGCATGGTGTGAATTTAACCGTATACAGTCTTCATCAGGACATCAGTCAGTTGTGAGACGGCTTGAAAAAAATAGGGACATTGAAATTGAAGAAAACAGACGCCATGTTGAATTACTACTACATGCAGTGTGTTACCTAGGACGGCAAGGTCTTGCCTTCAGAGGTGGCTATGAGTCAACAAATTCGATAACAAAGGCAATTTTATTGAGTTTCTGGAAACATTATCTGCACATGACTCAAAATTAAAAGAAAAATGTCTAGGAGATACGTCATTATACCTCTCCAGAGTATCAAAATGATTTGATTAACATAGTTGCAACATTAATACGAGAGAAAATTGTAAGTAAAGTCACAAATATTTCTCTGTTTTAGTCGATGAAACTAAGGATGTATCACGAAAGAGCAGCTCAGCTTTGTAATCCGCTTTGTTGACGGAGATGGTAATATCTGTGAAAAACCACTTGGCTGCTACCACATGGATAAACTGGATGCTGGTAGTTTGGCTGGTGCAATCAATCAGGCAGTATGTCAGGCTGGACTGCAGTGGAAGCACTGTGTAGCACAGTGCTATGATGGAGCCTCTGTGATGAGTGGGTGCTTCAGTGGCGTACAAGCAAGAATAAGAGAGATTGCTCCTCAAGCTGTTTATATTCATTGTCATGCACACAGACTGAATCTTGTCTTGGTGCAAACAATCAATAATATATCAGAAGTGAAAGAATTTTTCAGCATCTTACAGGCTGTATATGTATTTATTTCTCAGAGTTCACCAAGACATGAGTTGTTTGTTAAAGCTCAGAAAGAAGAAGGTCTGCAAGTTCTGGAACTGGAGCGACTGTGTGGTACAGGTGGTTTTACTGGTACAACTGTGTCAAGAAATTTCAGTTGCGTCTAGAGTCCATTATTATAACACTTCATGCTATTCAGTCACAAAACACTGACAAAGAGGCAAGTAGTGAAGCAAAAGGTCATCTGTTTAAAATTCAGAACTTCACCTTTGTAGTAACACTGTACAGCCTAGAAACAATTTTAAGGAAGATACAATCGGTGTCTGAGGAACTTCAGAGAAAAGATCTGGATTTGCCAAGTGCTTGTAATCTTGTCCAGTCTTCGAAAAGTGAGCTCTTGTCTCTACGTAATGATTCACAGTGGCAGAAGATTTACAAGGAGGCACAACAAGCCGCTGATCACTGTGGCATTGATTATGATGTAGAAGCCACTCAGCACACAGGAAGGCCACTCTTGCCAAACATCAGTTGAGCAGCTGACCAGAATTTTTGTTTCATCCACTTTGGGAAACGGACTGCAAATATAGAAATTCAGGACATTTCTGCAAGATCTAACAGTGATAGGCTTAAACAGGAAATATACCTGGCCTGCATTGACAGGCTTGTTACTGAACTTGATTCACGCTTCACAAGTAATGTGGACCTCTTAAAGCTGTTGCTGCTCTCAACCCAAAGGATGACAGTTTTCTGAATTACTCTGTTTAAAGGTCCTAGCAGAATCTTACCCAGGAGCAAATATAGACATAATTGTGTTAGAGTCACAGCTGGAATCAGCAAAGCATACCTACAGAACAAAAATATGCAAAGTATTCATTGTGTCAGACAACAGTTGCAATGCCTTTGTAATGCATTTTCAGAAGTCCTAGAAATTTTGAACCTGGTGCTGGCACTCCCTGTGACCACAGCTTCAAATGAACGTTTCCTTTCATGCATGAAAAGAGTGAAAACTTACTTAAGAAACAGTTGTGGTGACAGATGACTCAGTGACTTAATGATGATGGCATGTGAGCCACTGGAGGTGAAGCAGCTAGACCTGTCTCCAGTCAGCAACCAGTCCAGTATATCAGCAGTGTTACCACCAGTCAGCCAACCGGCAGTCCCATCTGCCAGTAGTGTCTCCAGTCAGCCAGCAGTCAGTGTGCCAGTTCTGTCCCAGTCAGCTCAGCAACGAGTCCTGTTTGCAACTTGTGCCTCCAGTCAGCAACCTGTCCAGTATGCCAGCAGTGTTGCCACCAGTCAGCCAACCAGCAGTCCCATCTGCCAGTAGTGTCTCCAGTCAGCCAGCAGTCAGTGTGCCAGTTCTGTCCCAGTCAGCTCAGCAACGAGTTCCGTTTGCAACTTGTGCCTCCAGTCAGCAACCAGTCCAGTATGCCAGCAGTGTTGCCACCAGTCAGCCAACCAGCAGTCCCATCTGCCAGTAGTGTCTCCAGTCAGCCAGCAGTCAGTGTGCCAGTTCTGTCCCAGTCAGCTCAGCAACGAGTCCCGTTTGCAACTTGTGCCTCCAGTCAGCAACCAGTCCAGTATGCCAGCAGTGTTGCCACCAGTCAGCCAACCAGCAGTCCCATCTGCCAGTAGTGTCTCCAGTCAGCCAGCAGTCAGTGTGCCAGTTCTGTCCCAGTCAGCTCAGCAACGAGTCCCGTTTGCAACTTGTGCTCCAGTCAGCAACCAGTCCAGTATGCCAGCAGTGTTACCACCAGTCAGCCAACCAGCAGTCCCATCTGCCAGTAGTGTCTCCAGTCAGCCAGCAGTCAGTGTGCCAGTTCTGTCCCAGTCAGCTCAGCAACGAGTCCCTGCTTGCAACTTGCAGCTCCAGTCAGCAACCAGTCCAGTATGCCAGCAGTGTTGCCACCAGTCAGCCAACCAGCAGTCCCATCTGCCAGTAGTGTCTCCAGTCAGCCAGCAGTCAGTGTGCCAGTTCTGTCCCAGTCAGCTCAGCAACGAGTCCCGCTTGCAACTTGTGCCCAGTCAGCAACCAGTCCAGTATGCCAGCAGTGTTGCCACCAGTCAGCCAACCAGCAGTCCCATCTGCCAGTAGTGTCTCCAGTCAGCCAGCAGTCAGTGTGCCAGTTCTGTCCCAGTCAGCTCAGCAACGAGTCCCGCTTGCAACTTGGCCTCCAGTCAGCAACCAGTCCAGTATGCCAGCAGTGTTGCCACCAGTCAGCCAACCAGCAGTCCCATCTGCCAGTAGTGTCTCCAGTCAGCCAGCAGTCAGTGTGCCAGTTCTGTCCCAGTCAGCTCAGCAACGAGTCCCGTTTGCAACTTGTGCCTCCAGTCAGCAACCTGTCCAGTATGCCAGCAGTGTTGCCACCAGTCAGCCAACCAGCAGTCCCATCTGCCAATAGTGTCTCCAGTCAGCCAGCAGTCAGTGTGCCAGTTCTGTCCCAGTCAGCTCAGCAACGAGTCCCGCTTGCAACTTGTGCCTCAGTCAGCAACCAGTCCAGTATGCCAGCAGTGTTACCACCAGTCAGCCAACCAGCAGTCCCATCTGCCAGTAGTGTCTCCAGTCAGCCAGCAGTCAGTGTGCCAGTTCTGTCCCAGTCAGCTCAGCAACGAGTCCCGTTTGCAACTTGTGCCTCCAGTCAGCCAGCATTTTCTCCAGTCAGATACCAGTCCAGTGTGCTAGCAGTGTCTCCAATCAGCCAGCAGTGTGCCAGCAGTCTCAACTCAGATACCAGTCCAGTCAGCCAGCAATCATTGTGCTAGCAGAGTCTGCAGTCAGATATCCGTGTGCCAGCAGTGTCACCAGTCAGCCAGCAGTCCAGTGTACCAGCAGCCAGTGTCTCCAGTCAGCTTAGCTACCAGTCCAGAGACAGTTTGCCAGTTTTGTCTCCAGTCAGCTACCAGTCCAGTTTGCCAGCAGTGTCCCGACTAGTCAGCAGTCTAGTGTGCCAGCAGTCACCTACCATCCCAATCTCCAGTGTGCCAGCAGTGTCTCCAGCCTCAGGCAGGTAATAACATCCTATGTCCTTTGCTTTACCACTTTCATGGGTGTTTGGGAGGGAGTTTATGCTCTTTTAAATTATTGTAAGAGGGAGTAGTAGCCTTGGTGTGAGAGTTAGAGTACTTTCATTTGCTTTGCTGCAGTAATTGAAGTCTGGAAGACTTTCTTTGTGTAACCCTGGGACTCAGTTCTTTTTCCTTTTATTACAGTTTTTCTTTACAGGTTTTTTGGTGTACAATTTTACTAGGATCTTTTCTTTTCTTTTATTTTTTTCTTTACAGGTTTTTTGTTCGGTGAGTTTAATTGTTTTTTCCTTTTATCTTTTCTTTACAGGTTTTGTGTGATTTTTTTTTTTTTTCCATCAGTTCATTTTCCTTTTATTACATCTCTTAAGTTTCATTGTGTCATTTCTTTTACTAAGCTCTTGTTTCAACAGAGAAGAAGAAAGTTCTCCCCATGGTTCAAGGTTCAGAGTATGCTTTCATAACAGTATTATTTCTCTCATGTTTGATGTGTTTTTATGTACTGTAAGGTATTGGTTTAGAGATGGCTCTTTATTTTTAGCAATGTGTGCCTTAGCTTGTATAGTACCAGTCATTTGACATGAACAGTATGGTAATATTTTTTTTTGGAAACAGTATGGTAATATACAGAGGATAATGCCTGATGTACAGGTGATAACCATGGTATAATCACTTCAGGTGGTGTCTAGGGCATCAGTAAACCTAGAATGCACAGCTTGAGAGGTTTACAATTGCCCTAGCAACCACGAGAGAGGATTACACCCTGGTTATCACCTGTACATCATGCATTGTCATTTATAGTGTATGGGACTCGACATGAGAAGTCCCCCCCCCCCCCCCAACATAAGTAATTTAGCCTTACCTTATTAATGGATCTGCACTACACCCACATGATTGTTTAGGAAAACAATTTATTAGGATACACGGACTGAATGACAGTGGGCCAAAATAGCACCAGAGCTAAAGTCTCTATCAGACATAGTGATTGCTAGACAATAAACTGTGACAATTGGAATGTTATTTGAATACTGTACTGAGACTAACCATCACATTCTAGGTATGTAGAATACTGAATAACACTGGCATTCCATTTTGTAAACCCACTGCTATGACATAGAGATAGGTTTATAAGGTTCTGACATCACAACAGTGGGATTACAAGGTTGTAATCTGTTTGATTTCAATGGGTAATAAGGGCTAGCTATGCATTAATATTGTTTAATATTTGTACAGTTGAGGAATGGGACTTTCACTATACTGATGATTCCATAATTTGATGAAAACTAGCTATTTAAGTTGAATCAACATCTGTAATGGCCCATTTCAGATTTATACTCAGACTTTACTATCCAATTCATACCCATTTTTATTTTAAATTACTTGGTAACTAGCTCTATGTCACATTGACAAATGCCACCCTCTCTGGCTCCGCCCACACCGTGGCCCCACCCCCCCACCGTGGCTCCACCCACATCATGCCCACCCCACCTTGCTACCCCTATGATTTTGCTGAAATGACGCCCCTGGTGCTATGCAGGACAGATAAGCTACCAATAATGGTAGGACTATGCACAGGTGATGCAGTCGCAGTTACTAAGAGTGGCCAGGTACTGAAGCAGCTTGGCCTTAAATGGGCCAAGTTTTGTTTCCTCAATCAGCTCAGAGTTAAGGGAATTCAGCCAGCAGGGGACCCTGTATTCAAAGGACCATTGCCCTAGTGAGGTCCGGTAGAATGGGATAATGAAGGCAGCTCTACTCGACCCCCAGTTAGTCTGGAGGAAGTGGAGTTTCTCAGCAGTTGCCTCACTCCAGGAGGAGCAAGACCGAGGGTGAATTTTTTTTGCTAATAGACAGACTTGGTACTGAATTCTGCTATTCAGGTTTAACCAACCAGTGCTTGAGTATAGTTCACAAGTGTGAGTTAAACAGTCCACACTCAGGACTAGTCTGCAGGCTTTGTTTAGGACAATCTTGATTTGCCTCTGTGCTGTATTGGTACCAGCTCTGTAGACTACCAGTCCATAATCTATGATAGAGAGCACGGAGTTATTAACTGCAAGCTTGATGGTACTTTCGATGAGGCACTGCCTATGCCAGTAGAGCTGACCTAGTCTGGCACTAGCTGCCTTGGCAACATGGTCTATGTGCTGGTGGTAGGAGAGAGCTGTCAAGGTAGACACCAAGGTACTTAAAGGTGGTGATCATTTCGAGTGTATCAAATTTGTTATTGTAGATATTGAGGTGATGGGACTTATGACAGTTTTGATGGGAGGCAAACAACATTGTTTTAGTTTTAGTGTAGTTGAGCAAGAGCTTAGACTGAAGGAACCATTTTTCCACAGCAGTAAAGTCATCTTGCATGCCTTTTTCAGCTCTTCCAGAGTAGAGTGACATGTGTAGAGAACAGCATCATCTGCATATAGAAGAATCTTATTTTGGCAGACTTTGGGAGTTCATTTAGAAACAGACTGAACAGCAGGGGGCCCAAAATGGAACCATGCAGCACCCCTGTGTTTACATGCCAATGGTTGGCTAGAATGTCAAGAATCTTGACCTGCTGGGTCCTGTTAGAGAGGTAACTCTGGAACCAGCCTAGAGAGACAGAGGATATACCAATGTTAGAGAGCTGTGTGAGAAGCAAATCATGGTTGACTGTGTCGAAGACCTTGGTGAGGTTGATGAAAGTGGCCCCCACCAAGATCCCTCGGTCAAGTGCTTCATGGATATGACCAGTAAACTCAACCAATGCCATTGAAGTACTATGTGCCTTCTGAAAGCCATGCTGTTCCTGGCATTGAAGGTTGTACTTATCAAGGTATGTACCTAACTGATCTTATAAAATGTGCAAAGGATTTCAAGCAATCTGATTGGTTGTTAGCCATGCATTAGATGTGTCTAATGCCAGCTAAAACTAGAACCCCCAGTTAGAATACACAGGCCCATTTTTTAAGTGCAATAAGCCACTTTGTGGATGTGCATTAGACAGTTCTAATGCATGGCTAGGGGACTGGATGCACTTGGCCTGTGGACTCGTGCCTCACTACGTCCCCCTATAAGTGCAATAGAACTGTCTAATGCACAACCCATTGTGTCTTATTGCTTACATATACTGTCCTTTCTAGTGCCTTGGAGAGGGGGGCAGAATTGAGATTGGCCTTTAGTTGGCCAGGCAGGTTCTGTCCCTGCGTTTAAAGACCGGAGTAACCACCACAGCTTTCCAGCATTGAGGGAAAATGCCAGTGGTTAGTGAGAGATTTAGGATCCAGGTTAGAGGGGAGAGTAACACATCCAGGGTGAGATTAAGAAAATCATAGTGACAGTGTTCATGAGCAGAGGTCACAAAATGCCTGTGTTGAAAATTTGGTGAAATAATTCCACTAAATGACTGTTATGTGCATGCGATGCGCAGTTTCCATGTACGCTCAGAAGGTCAAACATTTTTAATATTTTCACTACAGATTTTTAACATAGCCATCTCTTCACACCTCCCTATGAGTGGTACAGCTGTCATTCTTCACATTCCGCCCGATCTGTGTTTTCATACATCTGGCGCAGAATGGCACGGTCACTGTGGGAACTCAAAGTCTGAGACACATTAACAAAATCACAGTGCCACTGTTCATGAGAAGAGGTCCCAAATGCTTTCATGAGGTGGGGGTCACAAAAAGGCCACGCTGAAAATTTGTAGTGCAAAAATCACCAAACGCCCGGGGTGTTAGGGTTTCTAACCATAACGTCCCACCCTGTACAGACTGACAGGCATCAGGGGTGTGCCTTTGGATTGCTGATTGTAATGCTCATGCCATTCCACCCCCTCCCTGCAGCCAATGACAGGCATTGAGGTGTGCCTTGGACTCTTTGGCCCCAGAGTTCACCCCATTCTCCTATACTGCACCCATTTCAGTGAATGTTCTTCTGGAATGGGGTGACTGTAAAGCTGAACACCCCAAGGCACACCTCAACACTTGTCAGTGTCTGCAGGATAGGGTGAGATGAAATGGCATGAACATTATGGGCGATGACCCAAATGCATACCCCAATGCCTGTCCCTCTCTGCAGTGTGGAGGTGGGGTTGGCGTGAAGTTCAGTACTTCACTGCCATTCCTATTCTGCATCTGTCTAACTCCTGCATTCCCAATGCTAATACCAGCAAGCAAATAGTCAGCATTGACAAATTATTGTTTCTCTCATAGTTTCCTGTTATCTTGTTCATTAACATAGTTTCATTACTACCACCAGAGGTCTGTGTCCCCACAGCGTTTATCATTTTATTACCATTCTTTGTCTTACTGTCTGTGCATTGATAATATCGTTCTCATTTTGCTTTGTAATCCCTTTATATTCATTATTTCCCCTGACTCCTTTTCCATTATTCCTTCTGCTGTTGCCCTGATAATGTGAATCCTATTTTCCACTGACTTATTATCTTTATAATTACTGGTGTGCTCATTTTGTACTGGGTTACCATCCATTATTAAAGTGTTATGGGGCTCATTATTGATTTAGTATTATTTCCTGTGATTGAATCTGTTATGCTTTTAGTTTGACTACATATTGCATTCAAGTTTTCCTTTAATAGGAAACTGTTTTGCAATAGTGATAGTTTTATTTCATTTAATTCCCTGGGCATATGTGTACTATTTTATAATGCAAGTGGATCTAGATTATCAGCTGCCCTTGAATCTGTATCTGTCCTGGTGTTGATCTTTTCACAATGGGTATCCTCAGAACCAGACCGCATAAATGTAATGTCTGGACCTTTAGAATAGACTTTGACAGCAGTTAAGGACCGCTTGCCCCACCTAGTCTACCCATTTCCCTACTTAATGGATAAGCTGCAGATTCTAGCTAACCAACAGCCTACTTCCTCCTCCCTCACCACTAGAATCGCTTTGTGTCTGTCCCATGCATTCTTGAATTCCCCCACTGGTTTTGACTCCACAGCTTCCTCAGGAAGGCCGTTCCATGTATCCACAACCCTATCCATGAAAAAAAATTCTCACATTACTTCTGAGCCATCCCTCCCTCTATCTTCAAATTGTGCCCTCTTGTTCTTGCACATCTCTTTTTCTGAAAGATGCTACTCTCTTGGACTTTGTGTATTCCCTTGAGGTACTTGAAAGTTTCTATCATGTCCCTCCTCTCCCTCCTTTCCTTGAGGGTATACATATTAAGCTCCTTTAGTCTCTCTTCATATGTCTTCTGGTGCAGACCCTGCACCATTTTGGTTGCCCTCTTTTGGACAGCCTCCACCCTGTCTATGTCTTTGCGGAGATGGGGTCTCCAGAACTGCACGCAGTACTCCAGATGGTGTCTCACCAACTGTCTGTACAGAGGGATAACCACTTCCTGTTTTCTACTGGTGATGCCTCTCACTGTGCATCCCAGTATGCCCCCAGCCCTCTTTACTGCCTTCTCACATTGCTTGCTAACCTTAAGGTCATCTGATGGGGAATCCAGTTTTTGTTTATTTAAATAAAGGTATCAGAAATCTTTAAATTCCTCTAGGTAGTGTCCATGTGTTACATTTTCTGAGTGTACAGCCTGAGACTGATTGTCACGTTGACTCATTATTAGTTCTCTCATTACAAGACACAAATTCCCTAGTACAGTCTATTAATTAGTCATGATTTAAATGTATTGTAATACGGTAGGACGAAACACAAGTCTATGTCATCTGTTGGCACCCTTTGCAAACTGTGTGAGAAGCCTGTCGGCACCATGCATTTCTGCTTAAAGTTGAACCAGCATAATATTCTGTGGTGATTTGCATATGCAGCTCATGATGCTTTGCATTGTGGGGGCATGTGTGATTTTGTATTTCTTTGTAATATGTTCCTCTACTAACCTTAAGGGTGCATAATGATTTAATAGCTAATTGATTCACAAATCCTGTTGTGATTCCAGTAACCTGATTGCAACAAATAGTGTTCTCTTTGGGTCCCCATTAATGTCACACTAGGTTATTTTTGGCGATGATGTCGTAGGACATGTACTTCCCAATAAGTGTGAAATAACTCTGTTGCTTGGTGAGTTCATATACTCAGTGATCTTTATTAGTTTTCACCTTGTGTGTGTGATTTCTTTCACCATTTTAGCATTTCTTAATGTCATTACTTTTTTTTGCCCAGCATGCTGCAGCTGTGGAAATAACTATAACAGAGTCCCTAACTAGAACCTATAGCCCCAGAAACAATTACTTTAAAATCAGGAATCAACTTTATAAATAGTTTACCAACTCTTAAGATATCAATAAAGACAAACAATAAAAATACCATTTCAATAATTAATGCTATCAACTCTCAATGCTTTTACAAAAGTGTTATTTTCCTGCTTATCAATTGTACTGCTAAAGAATCACCTTTGCTGCTCAGGTCACAAATATAACAGATACATAGATAGACAAAGACTCGCTTTTCCTCTTGTTCCCAAAGCACTGCAGTCTTGCTTCTGTGAACTGCTCCATTTGAAATTTTCAAAGTCCATCACTGGGTTAAATGCTCAATTAAAAGTAACGTTTCAGTGGATTTCAGAATCTTCTGGAGCTCCTTTTCTTTTTAAAAAACAGCTGCGCAATTGCACACAGTCCCAGTGCAAACTTGACTTTAAAAGGTATACATCACCACTCCCTATAAAAGAAGATGACAATGGCAATGAGTTTTCAAATAAAAATGTAAAAGTTTCCATGCCAGATATAGCCCAATTTACTGTAGCTTTGAGTATCTACTCAAAGTGACCAGTTTAAAAAAAAATTATCATTTTCCCTAAAACAAGAATGAACTTGCATGCTACGCATAAGCTGATGGAACTAATAATGCTAAAAGTTCTTCTGTGTGCTTACAAATTCACATTCAAATTCAAAGCCTTGTTAGATCTTAAAAGAGACATGATGAAACTCATATCTGCTGGTTTCAGCTCAAACATATGAAAATGCTTTTAAGCAGCATTAATATTCTAATATTGTGTTTCAAGTTAAACAAAAAGCAGCAAATCACTTACTGGGGATTAAATATTGGGGGAAAAAGCATTAGTTTTTGGTGTGACCAACAGATCTCATTCAGCATAAAATTCTCAATAGTCAGAGAGGTCTGCAGTCATAAATGATGTCATCTTGTTAGCGAGAGCCATCTGTCACATGAGTTTCAAAAAAACATGAAAGCAGACAGCATTTATAAATACAACGTACTATAGTAAAATGTTCTCAAAAAAATATCTTAATACAATAAAAAGAGGAATAAAGAAAGAGAGCCATTATGATGAAGGTAGTACAGCTACTTTTGTTTGAGGTTTGTGGATGAAGCTCTCCCTCCTGTGTGACGGAAGTAGTGTCCCTGCTGGAGCATTTTCTAGAACCATGAACTGGTTGGTACAGCGGCAGCCAAATGGGACCCGATATTGTGGAGCTTATGCAGAACAAGAGATAGAAAATCAGAGGAAGCATAGTCATGGTCAGCAGGATGTCTACAGTACCCTATGTACCTTGAAGGTGGGGGGGGAGAGCCCCGTGGAGAGTGCCATGAAGAGAGGATCACAAGCTTCTCAGGTGGCACACTGGATGTGTGCTTACTTTGCAAGCAAGGGTCAGTAGTTGAGGGAATGTATTTGCCATCCTTCAAGTGTATTCATGAGTTATTACAAAGAGTGGTGGTAGATGGGGTTAGCTTACATGAGGGATGGGTAACAAGTGATGTACCCCAGGGAACAGTGCTGGGACTTCAATGTCTTCATAAGCAATATTGCAGCGGATCTAGAAGGGAGGGATAGCCTGTTTGCAGACGATGCAAGGCTATGTACGGTAACAGGGTAGATACACAGGAAGTTATAGAAAAAAGATATCTGAAGGCTAGAAAATTGGTCCAAGGAATGGCAGTTGGGTTTCAATGCAAAAAAGTGCAAGATTATGCAGTTAGGGAGAGGGAATCCTAGGGTCAAGTATGAACTAGACAGGGTAACACTGGAGGCCACCACAGAGGAAAGGAATCTAGGGGTAGTCCTAGAAGACAACCTCAAAGTAGCTAAACAGAGTAACAAAGCAGTCAGAAAGGCTAACAGAATACTAGGGTGCATAGGGAAGGGTATAACAAGTAGAAGAAGGGAACTGATGGTACCATTGTATAGCTCTCTAGTAAAGCCTCATCTGAAGTACTGTGTTCAGTTCTGGAGGCCCCATCTCCAAAAAGATATAGACAGGATGGAGATGGTACAGAGGAGGGCAACAAAAATAGTGGCTGGGATGCAGAATGAGTCATATGAGGAGAGACTCAGAGCTCCCAATATGTACTCCCTGGAGGAAAGGAAAGAGAGGGGGGGACATGATAGAGACCTTCATGTGTCTAAAGGGGATCAACAGCATACCAGAGGGGAGCATCTTTCATTTGTAAGGAAATCGCAGAAAAAGGGGGCACAGCATAAGACTAAAAGTGAGAAAATTTAGAGGGAACTTGAGGAAATTCTACTTCACTGAAAGGGTGGTGGAGAAATGAAACAGTCTTCTCCAGGAAGTGGTTGGGGTGGCCATGATTCAGGGATACAAGAATGCATGGTATCGGCACATAGGAAATATCAAACTGGGGTGAAGGGGGGGCATGTAGCATCTTGGGTACCTTAAGCATTAGAAAGAAGGATAGGGTAGACTGGATGGGCCACAGGGCCTTTATCTGCCAACATCTATGTATCGTCATAGCCTCCCCTCTGGACCCCTCCTGTCCAAACCCTCCTTCATTTGAATGACTCCAGTGGAACCTGTGAGAAGGCTGGTGCTTTGACAATAAGGAACTGTTTATGAAAACTGCTAAGAGTATTACAGTGGGATAATTAGATTCTATTGTCCAGTCTGTATGGGTATCCTGGAGGGAAAACTACCCTATACCCCTCGTTTTGGGGGGAAGAAAGCCTGCTTCTGTGGTGTGCAGTCCATTTGCAGTTAGCCCATCCAAAAAGACTCTGGTTGATGCATGGAGAATTGTGTCTATTTTTGACTACCATCATTTCCAGGGTTCTTTTGAAGCAAATTTTAAAACTGGTTCTGAACCTTAATCCAATTAATTTTGTTAACGTCCACTCTGGTCTTTACCATGTAATATCACAGTGAAAACAGCTTTGTATGCAATGGTGACTTTTTATGTGGTATTATCCAAGTATTTGATGTAGACTTCTTATTTGAAAACTCAGAACACAGGCCAGAGAATGGGCTTTTTGTATATGTTTAATACATTTTTTTTCTTTTATCCTGGATTGTGTTAGTATAGCCTAGTTTGTTGTTGTTGAGATTTGGTGACCCGGTAAGCCCACAAATTCCTTTCTCAGGGGCGGGGAGATACAGATGGTAAGAAACTGAGATTGAACCAGATTAATCAGTTAATGGTATTTTTTAGTGAATGAGGGAAATTTGGACAGGACACCGGGTGAATTCCTTTACTCTTTTCGATAAGTGCCATGGGATCTTTAACATCCATCTGAACTACCATCTATCCAGGCAGATGGGACCTCAGTTTAATGTCTCATCCGAAAGACGGCACCTCAGAAGTGCAGCACCCCCCCATGCTGCACCACAGTGTCAGTATTGGGATATTAACCCAAGTGCCAGATGTGGGAACTGAAACCACAGCCCTCTGATCTCCTGGCCTCAGAGGCAAGTGTTCTACCTACTGGGCCACTGACACTGATCGAGTTTTTCCACATTTGAAAGGTGATGTAATTCTTCCACAGCCAATTAGCTTCTTTTCATATGGGGGTAGAAATTAATATTAGTTCTTTTCTAGATATATAATTTTTGTCTTATGTATTCATTCGAGCACTCGTGGTGGCAGACACAGCAGAGGCTGGTCTGTGTGTTGGGAGCATAGGACAGCTAAGCTTTAGTTTGTTCTGATCTACTTTATGTCTCTAGAAAAATAACTAAAATATTACAAAACTATATCTACCTGCTCTGTATCTGGGCTGTGCTGTGCTTAAGGCTGCTAAGGTTGCTGGGGCATGTAGTTCATCGTGTATGGCTGTGAACTACAAATTGGGGGGGCACATCAAATAGTACTTGTCAGCACTGATTTTAGTTGTTAGACACCAAAAGGGGCCGAGCAGGACTTGGGGAGGCTCACATCATGAGCTTTATAAGAATGTCTAAGCTTTTTTTGCGTTTTTAATATTTCTACCATTTTTGTAAGCATTTTAAGCTTTTAAGTATTGTATGCCTTTAATCATTTGTTTTTAATATTTCTAATGAGTGTAGAAGGGCAAGTTTGTGGAAATGTGATTAGTATTATAGGCAGTAACCTGGGTTAGCTTTCTGTTTCACTGTTTCATCTATATTTTGTTTGTTTTTAACCAGGAGAGACACACTAAGCTGAATACTTGTTTACAGGTGCGACCTGGGAGCACAAGGAAGTTAAGTGACTTGCTCAGGGTCACACAGTATGCAAGTGGGGGCTGTGGGATTCAAACCCAGGTCTCCAGGTTTGCAGCTTACAGCCTTAAACCACTGTTCTACACTGCCTCCTTTCTATATGTAGAAACAAAGGTTACACAAGGCAATCATGAAATAAATCTGTACTAAGTACCATAATAGAAGGGGAGGCAAGCAGGAAGGTTATAATTTGCAGCAAGTGCAAAATGTTTATTTGGGGGGGGGGGGGGGAAGAATCTGAACTAGACATTGATTTTATTTGTGGAAAATGTTCATAGATTAAGGTTTTAGAGGAGGAAATTATTATGTTAAGGCAGAGTATAAAAGAAAATATAAGCCCAGAACAACTAGAGGCATATGATATGGATTCCATACATGAAACCGTAGTTAATACAAATGCAAATAACAATCCAATGATTGACAAGGTACAAGCTGGCGGAAGGCAGGATTGTGATAATATACAGGATAGTGTGCAAATTGCAGCTCCGGGTGCTGAGAAAAGGAGAAGGGGATCTTCATAACACAACACACAAAATTGTGGATCTTCAGGACGGGTGGAGGCGTATACTAATAAACACATGTAACCTGGTGAATATCCACTACATGAAAATAATGTGCATATCGCACTCATTACAGAGACTTGGTGGACAAGTGAGGACAGATGGGAAGGAGAAATAAATGGCTATAATTTATATTATCTATCGAGGGAAACAAGAAAAGGAGGTGGTATTGCAATATAGATATCTATATATAGATATCTATAGATATCTATAGATATCTATATATAGATATCTATAGATATCTATATATAGATATCTATAGATATCTATATATAGATATCTATAGATATCTATAGATATCTATAATATATATATATACACACATATACACATATAACATATATACATATATATAACACATTCAATACAATGTGAGGAAATAACCAGGACTAAGGATCACCTGGAAATTATATGATTAAAGATTATACCCATAGGTCAAACAAAAATCAAACTAGGTCTGATCTATAGACCCCCCCTCAATGAGTATGGAAGCTGAATTAGAATTATTAAATAATGTTAGGGGTCTAGATCCAACAGAAAGGATAATATTGACTGGATATCTAAATTTCCCTGATAGACTGGAGAAAGCTTGAGGGTAAAAACAAGAAAAGCATTCAATTTTTGGAAGCAGTTAACCAAATAGGACTTGTCCGACTTATATCTGAAAATACCAGGGGAAATAACATTCTAGACTTAAGTTTAACAAATATGGATCAAACAATACAAAACGTATACACTAGTAACCCATTAGGAACCAGTGACCATCAATCTGTCCAGTTTCTAATAAAAAATGTGGAAAAAACACCTAGGGAAGGGAAAACTATTATATTACATTTTAAAAAAGCCGACTTTTCAACTATGAAGAAAGTTATTGAAAATTGGAATTGGAAAAAGGATTTTGGGAACAAACACAAAATGTGGGAATCTCTGGTAAATAAATTACATACAACAATAAACCTATGCATACCTAAATATGCTAAGTATAAAAATAATAAGGACATTCCAAAATGGTTAACACCTAAAATTAAAACACTAATTAAAAAAAATAGATGGTTTAAAAAAAAAATCAAACATAACATAAACACACAACCACAACCATAGTATAGAGAATTTGTGAAAAAAGTTAAATGGGAAATAAAAAAAGCAAAAAAGGATTATGAACTAAAACTGGCACTATTAGTAAAAGACAATTACAAAACCTTTTATTCCTATATAAATAATAAACAAAAAAGGGGCAACATCATTGGACCCTTTAAAAATGACAAAGGAGAAATACTCAACAATAAAGATTGTTCAGAAATTCAAAATAAATACTTTTGCTCTGTCTTTAATCCAGATACTTCTGTAAAAAACAATGTTAACACAAATCACGGATCTGAGAGTATACAAATACACCTACCGGATGTCCTGGACAAACTAAAAGCGGTACATACAAACAAATCACTGGGTCCGGATGAAATTCACCCTAGGGTATCGCATGAATTGGCAGACCAACTCGCACCACCTTTAACCCACATTTTTCAAAATTCCCTAAATACAGGACAGGTACCACAGGGCTGGCATGAAGCATTGGTAGTTCCTATACATAAAAGTGGCTCTAAATCAGAATTAAAAAATTACAGACCAATTAGCCTGACATCAGTCGTGGGGAAGATGATGGAATCTATTTTAAAGGACCATATAGTTGAGTACCTGGAAGCAAATGGCCTACAGAACCCAGTGCAACATGGCTTTCGTAAAAACCGTTCATGCCAAACAAATCTCTTAACATTCTATGAGAAGGTTGGGAAGGCACTGGATACAGGAAACTGTGCTGATGTCATCTTTTTGGATTTTTCTAAAGCGTTTGATAAGCTCCCACACAAAGAAATGATAAATACTCAAACAGTATGCAATAGATAATAACATAATAAACTGGATAGAAGCATGGCAGTGTGAAATAAGACAGAGAGTGGTGATCCATGGTGAAAAATCAGAGTGAGCAGTGGTGACTAGTGGGGTGCCTCAGGGGTCAGTTCTTGGACCCTGTCTTTTTAATATCTATATAACCGCTTTAAAAATAGTCAACAAGGACATCTGGATAACAAAATTCGCAGATGACTGCCGAATTGGTGCTATAGCTAATAATACAAAAAATAAAAATGATTTACAGGAAGCATTAATTAATGTATACAACTGGACTATAAAAAGTAAGCTCGAACTAAATAAAAAAAAGTGTATAACCATGCACCTGGGTAAAACAAACAATATAATAAACCATCCCTATAAACTGGATAACACAGTACTTAATACAAATGAGGAAAGAGACTTTGGGATAATAATTAGTTCAGACCTAAAATTCAGTTCCCAGTGTAATAAAGCAATAAAAAGGGAAACCAGATATTAAACTGTATCTTGAGACACATATCAAGTAGGGATAGGAAGGTGCTAATGCCCCTTTATAGTGCATTGGTGAGACCAAACCTGGAATATTGCGCCCAGGTGTGGGCCCCTTATAAAAAGGCAGATATAAGCAATATAGAAAGAATACAGAAAAGAGCTACAAAGTCAAATGAAGGATTAGAAAAAAAAAAAAAAACATACCCAGCGAGATTAATGGAGCTGAATTTGTACACTTTAGAGTATAGGATAACCAGGGACAATTATTGCTTACTATTTAGATGCATACAAGATGACTTATTATTGCCAGAATTCGGACTCTCTTGGAGGAAATCTAGGTATGAACCTAGGGGACATCCTTTTCAGTTGAAAGTCAAATAATGGCAAACCTTACAATGCGAGCACTGGTTTAGCAATAGAATTGTGGCTGGATGGAATTCTCTACCAATAGATGTAGTATCCAGCACAAGTATAGATTCTTTCAAAATTAAATTGGATAATTTTCTCTTAGGTAAATGAATAATAATAAAAAATAGGCAAGCATTACGGACGAAGGTCGAATTTATCTTGAAATCACCTATGAACATGAACAGGATGTGGATGACAGTGCTGAAACAAATGATGTCCCAGAATGGACACTGGTAGGTGGAGGTAGAAGAGTTAAATGGGAGAGGGTGGCGGAGGTATTTCAGGTGCCTCTGTCAAATATACCAAGTACTGACAAATGGGGGAGATGATGGGGTAGCTGAGCAAAACAATGAAGTTCATATTCAAACTTCCAACACTAAAGGACAAGAGCAAGAAAAAAAAAACAGTAATGGAGGATTGTAATGCAGAAATGAAAACAGGAGGAGCACATCTTAGACATGTTGTGCTTAGTGGAGATTCAGTTTTATGAAATGCTGATAGCATAATATGTAGAGGGGAAAAAAACAGAACTGCCTCTTGCCTGCCAGGTGCAAAAATAGGACATGTTAAGAATATAATTAGAAGTTTGTTGCAGTGTTCTGAGGAAAGCCCTGTAGTGGTCCTACATCTGCGTACAAATGATGTCGGGAAACGACTAGACGAGCACATTAAGGCTGATTTTACTGAAGTTGGTAACTACCTTATAAGTAGGAATTGTAAGGTACTAGTGTCAGAAATTCTCATGATGCCTGGGGCAGGGGCTGCAAAAACAAGGGGAATCATGAGAATAAATCATTGGTTAGAAAATTGGGCAGAACGAGAGGGCCATGATTTTATTCCAAACTGGAAGATTTTCAACCATCAAAGAGATCTCTATGGGAGAAATGGTCTCCACCTAAATAAGTTTAGTGATAGAAGATTGGAAGATTGAATAAATAAGTTTATGGACAAGCATTTAAACTACTGGCCCAGGGGAATGGGGTGGGGTATTTAGAAATGTGGATACGGGCACCAACAGGGAGGAAAATGAGTCATATGAAGTCATGCAAACCATGAAGGTTAATAAAAAATGAGAGGACCTGAACAAGAAATGGAGATGTATATTAATAACTGTACAGAGTTTGAATAATAAATAGAAAAATGGATAGCCCGTATATTATTGGAATAACAGAGACTTGGTGGTCACCAGAAGATAGTGTGAGTAAAACTCTGGAGGGGTACACCTTGTTCAGGAAGGATTGAGTTTGCAAAACAGGAGGTGGGGTGGCAGTCTGTATAAATACCTATGTTTTGACTGAGGAAGTAAGCACTAAAAGCATTAATAAAAATGAGACTGTATGGATTAGGGTGGGTGTTAGTAAAACTGAATACCTAACAATAAGATTATGCTAGAGCCACCAAATCAATTTGAATGTCTAGACATTCACCTAGTTAAGGAAATAGAATACCTGGTAGGGAAGAGAAATGTTATGCAAACAGGGCACATGAATTTGCCCAGTGTAAACTGGGAGATGGGTGAAGGTAGAAGTGCTCAGGACAACAGGTTGATCAACAACATAAAAAATTTTAAATTTCGAACAGTGCACAAAAACAGCAGCAAGCGGCAACAATGTACTTGACGTAATCTTGAGTGAGACTTGGGGGTTAATTCAAAATTGCAATACAGGAGATCCACTGGGTGATAGTGGTCATTTGATGGTCACTGTAGACACTGATAGAGTAATAAATAAGAACAGGGGTACCTTTACAGGACATGGACCTTCCTCACCTGGCTCTTCTCCAGCCATCAACTCTCTCTCACCAGACAAAACCCCAGGCCTGGATGGCTACACCACAGAATTTTTAAGGTATTCAAGCATCATCTTGCCCCTGTTCTCCTTGATGCCTTTAATTATATCTTTCAGGAGGATCTCTCAGCCTTTTCCCTTACCGACGCCTCCACTGTAGTGCTACCAAAACCTGGTCATGATCCCCTGCTGGCTTCAAACTGCTGACCAATATCCCTCATTACAGTTGATTTTAAGCTCCTCACAAAAGTGTTGGCCGGTAGGTTTTAACCAGGCATGGCACTTGCTTATCAGTCGAGAACAGGTGGACTTTATCGCGGGTCAGCTCTTTGCAGATCACCTCTGCACTCTTTCCCATCTTATTTCTGTGTCCAGGGACTCTGGTGTCTCATCAGTGCTGATCTCCCTGGATGTAGAAAAAGCATTCAACAGGGTCTCATGGGACTACTTGTTTCATTTGCTACCCAAATTTCATATTCCATTTACATTCATTCATTGGGTAAAGGTGTTATACTCCCGTCCCTCTGCTCGTATCCTCTGTAATGGGGTATTGTCCACCCCCTTTCAGCTGTATCAAGGTACCAGGCAGGGTTGCACACTCTCGCCTTTTCTTTTCAATCTTTCTCTTGAACCACTGATCAGGAAGATCAAGACTTCTCCTCAGGTGAAAGGTATTTCTGTAGGGCCTTTCCAATACAAGCTCTCAGTTTACGCAGATGATATTCTTCTCCACCTCACCTACCACGTCTTTACCCACTGCTTTGGCATTATCTTGGAGTTTGACACGTTCTCAAATTATAAGTTAAATCTGGCTAAGATGGAGGTGATGTTGCTCAATGGTGTTACCCTGAGATCTGAAGTAGGACACCTAGGGT
This sequence comes from Neoceratodus forsteri, assembly GCA_016271365.2. Classification (NCBI taxonomy): domain Eukaryota; kingdom Metazoa; phylum Chordata; order Ceratodontiformes; family Ceratodontidae; genus Neoceratodus; species Neoceratodus forsteri. Next base: position 59,540,037 of record CM057455.1, read on the forward strand.
TGGTCTGGATCTGCAATAAACTAAAATATTTGGGTATGTACATTAGTACTACTCTTTCCAAATGGAAACAATATAATCTTGACACCGTGGTTAGCACTATTCACATGGACTTGCAATGTTGGGGTCTTTTGCCTCTTTCCCTTTGAGGTCCCATCAGTATTGTCAAAATAATTTTTATTTATATGGTGCCTTTCTGTTTCCAAGGCACCTTACATTTAAAACAATTATAATCAACCACTATGAAATCCAATAATACTCAACACAGCGAAAAGTCATAATCAAATGGACAGTTCAGTTCTCCAAAAAGGCTTTTTGCCAAACAAAAGTTTTCAAACCATTCTTAAATTCCTCCACAGAAGTGCACTCCCGTAACTGGCAGGGTAGAGAATTCCAAAGGGTGGGAGCAGCAAAAGAAAAAGTTCTAGCACCAGATGATTTCAGATTCACCCTTGGAATCTCTAGCAACCACTCGTCGGCTGAGTGGAGCAATCGATCAGGGCAGTAGGGTACCCGAAGTTCTTTCAGATAGACTAGACCCTGACTGTGTAGGGCTTTAAAAGTCAGCAAACCGACTTTAAAGGTGATCTGCCACCATATTGGCAGCCAGTGCAGTTCACGCAGCACTGCAGTAATATGCCAGGATCTACTCAAGCCAGTCAAAAGCCAGGCTGCTGCATTCTGCACTAGCTGCAGGCGATGGATTTCAACTCCTGAAAGCTCTAGATAAAGGGAGTTGAAGTAGTCCAGGCGTGAGGACACGAAGGCTTGGACCGGATGCCTAACCCTGGCGATGTTCCTAAGATGATAAAAGGAGGTCTTGATGGCTGACATCTGTGACTGCAGTGTTAGTCTATCATCAAGAACCACCCCCAGGTTACGCACCCATTTCGGAGGTCGGGAGAGAGACTCCGCCAAGAAAAATTCCAGAAGGAACACCAACACCCGACCCCCCTATCTGTCAACCTGGGTCCATAACCAGCACCTCTGTCTTTTCTGAGTTCAACTTCAGCCAGCTAGAATCCATCCACTCCTGAATTTCTTTCAGACAGCTATTAAAGCTTCCCAAAAATGTCATAGATTAATAACTTGCCTATTTAAAAATATTAAATCTAGAGAACCGGAAGTCTTACTTCCTATTTATTGCAGTGTAGTAAGATCAAATCTAGACTTTTGCGTCTCTTTTTCTGCTCCAACCTTGGTAAAGGATAAGATACTAGTTGAAAAAATACAGAGAAGATTTACCAGACAAGTGAATAATTGTAAAACTTTATCATATAACAGTAGATTACAAAAATTGGAACTCTATTCCTTGGAATACCGTTCTTTAAGAGGGGATTTATGCCTAATCTATAAAGCTTCCAGGGATAATTTGCTGGCTGAAACAATATGCTTAGAATGGTATAAGAAAAGAAATAACACCAGATCCCATATACTACAATTAAAATCAGTCACAAATAGGTCTACTAGTCGATATCAATTTTTTACCCAGAGAATAGTCCAGACTTGGAATTCACTGCCTCTTGAAGTAGTATATAGTAGTTCCTTTCAGTTATTCAAAAAAAATCTTGACATTTTTATGGGCAATAAAAAATATGAATTCCATCCAGGTTAGGGATGGTGAGTTCATTATGGGCTAGTCCCTCGAACTCGTATATACCTATGAACCTATGAAAGACCGAGAGCTCCATCCTGGTCGGGAGCAAAAGAAAGGTATAGCTGGGTGTCATCTGCATAACAGTGAAACCTCAGCCCATAACTTCTCACAAGGTCTCCAATGGGTAGCATATACACCGTGAATAACATGGGTGACAGTACTGAACCCTGAGACACCCCACACAACAAAGCCATTGGGTCCAAGGAAAGAACCCCGGACACAACTGTTTGTGATCTCCCCGTGAGGAAGGAAGTGAACCATTTTAAGACTGTTCCCGATATTCCACATATATGCCTCAGGCATTCTATCAACACCACGTGATCCATGGTGTCAAAAGCTGAGGAAATATCAAGAAGAACCAAGATGGAACAGCTCTACTGATCTCTCACCATGAGGAGATCATTGAGCACCTGAACCAGCGCTGTCTTGGTACTGTGTCTTTTATGAAAACCGGACTGGAGGGGTTCATAGATGTCATGGATGGTCAAATGGTCCTCCAGTTGAGATGCCACTACTTTCTCAATCACCTTCCCAACAAAGGGAAGGTTCGAGATAGGTCTGTAGTTTGCGAAACAGTCTGGGTCCAAGGTAGCTTTCTTCAAGAGTGGTGTCACCGCCGCCACTTTCAGGGAGCTAGAAAACTCACCCGATTCCAAGGAGCACCAGACTATCCACACAAGGACTGGACTGATGATATCACTACAGCCCAAAATTAGGGAGGTCGGTCCAGGGTCCAAACTACAACACATAGGGCGCACACTCTGGATAATCCTCATGACATCCATGAGCTCTGGTTGGCTGAAGGAACTCCAGGAAAACTGGGGCACAGTGATCTTGCACCGATCCACAGCAACCCCCCTAGAGTGTGCTGGCTGCAAATCCACTCTGATGTCGGCCACCTTATTTGCAAAGAATCGAGCAAGCTCATCGCATTCTAACTGCGAAAAAGCGTTCCGAACTTGCAGACAGGCTGGGTTGCACAGTCTGTCCACAGTTCGAAATAGCTGAGCTGGTTGATTCCAAGCAACCGTAATCTCCCTGGACAGGAATTCTGCCTTCTTACAGGTGACTGCAGATTACATACTAACATACTAAAATGCCAGCAGAATAGGCCTAATGGTCTTTCGTGTCTGCTCATTTGGTCAGCCCCCACCCTGGGTGCTGACCTTGCTGCCCTCCCCTCGCCTTCTCTGGCTTCTCCCTTCCCAGTTCCGGATATTCTTGCTGCATTGGCTTTTGCTTCCAGAACCCTTCCCCTGTACTTGTCCCACCCCCTCTTGAACCCCTCCACTGTCTCTGCTTCCACCAGCCCCCTAGGCAGCGCATTCCATGGCTCCACCACCCTCTCAGTGAAGTAGCACCTCCTCCTTTCTCTCCTGAATCTTCCCCCCTCCAGCTTCCACCCATGCCCTCTAGTGGCCCCCTCCTCCTTCCTTCGAAGCACCCTGACTGTTCCTCCCCTATTTACCCTCTTCATGTACCTGAAGACCTCTATCCGAGTAATGGTCCATCAATCCAAGGTGGTTGGCATCAAGAGTGGACATACGCCAGCAGTGCTCTAACCTTCGCCACTGTCTCTGCAACCCCCTCGATGTCCCATCAAACTAAGGGGACTTGGGGCAAAGGGAGAGGGGGCACACACGGATTGGAGCAATAGAATCCAGAGCCCCTACAACAGCTATATTATATGCTGAAATTAAGTCTCTGGATCATTGCTTGCCAACGCGTGGGACAAGAGGTCAAGTATCGCTGCAAGACCTTGGGATTTATATCCCGTAAAGGGCAGTACCTAACCATCTACACAGGGGCAGGCCTTCTAGAGGGGGTGCAAAAACTAAACCCCACGGCGTAGTGATCTGACCACCTGACAAGTTCCACCCCCACGTTGGAGGTTTCGATCCCTAGAAGGAAGATTAAGTCCAAAGAGTGTCCAAATTTATGTGTAACAGTGGAAACCACCTGTGTAAGGCCCAGAGATGTCATTAACTGGAGGAAGTGTTGACCAAATTGCAAGAGTTCGTCGACGACCCAGGCGTTGAAATCTCCCAGAACCATCAATCTGGGCAATTCAGATGCCATGCCGACGACAAAGTCCGCCACTTCCTGGAGGAATTGTTTCTCATCACTGGGTGGATGGTAGATGAAGGCAATTCAAAAGCCTACACCTGCTACTACTGTACACTCAAAGGACTCAACCTCCTCAACTAATACCTCCATGAGGCCCAGTTCGGTCTTGAAACAGACTGCTACCACCCCCCCTCTGCGATCCAGTCTTGGGCGGTGTATCACCGAGTACCCGGCCAGAGCCATAGCCTCCAAAATGGGTCCTGAATTATCATCCAGCCAGGTCTCGGTGATGCAAGCCAGGTCCACCATACCAACAAGATCAGCAATAATTGCAGTCTTATTCTTAATGGACCTGGCATTGCACAACACCGCTTGAGTTGGACGAACCTCATGGGCCGCCCAGGCCATCTGCTTACCATTTTCGGTAGTGCCCCTGGGTATGGGCACCAGACATGGAGAACCATGGTCTGGTTTCCATTTTGCTGCAGGGCACCTTCTAGATCCAACCACCCCAATACGGTGACCTCCCTCATCCTTCCTCCTCTGTACATAACCCCTCGCCCTCCTCCCTCTCCTATGCATAATGCCCAGCGCTTTACAGCACTGGTAGGTCTCAAACTGGAGAAGGGGAAGATAAAAAGGGCGAAGGGCATGAAGGAAAGAGGATGAGTAGCGCACAACTGTGGGGGTTAAAGACCAGCATGTGCTGCAGCTATACAACTAAATAATAAATACAGTAAAACAAACCCCACAAATAATAATACAGTAAAACAAACCCCACAAATAATACACAAGACCCAATATAAAACAGTTTAAAACACCACCCAGATGCCAATTAACTAAGATCAGTTCTGAACTTAAATCTAAAGACAGCTGTAATCCCCCCACACACATACATAACAGACAAAAGAAAATATAATTTAGGTTCTCTCACCACCCAAACAAAAATAAACAAACAAAACAGATGCAAAATGAAATTTTTCCCTCCACCTCTAGTCCTCTTAGAAACCAGGGAAAGAGGGTAATTTGGCACTCTCACTGCCAAACAATTACAATCAGAAAACGAAATCATAAAATAACATTCAAAATACAGTTTAAAAAATCCACAATCAACAAAACAAAATTTGAAATTCACCCCCCAGTCCTCTCACAACCAGTGAGATAGGATAGTTTTGACACTTCTCACTGCCAAAGAAAGTCATAAACTGTAAATTAAAACAAAACTTTAACATAGATAAGTAAACAAAGTATATGGACGCAGGGCCTCTCACCACCCAGTCGCCCAAAAAAGGAAAAAAGTTTTAATCCAAGGAGGGGTATCAGCAGTCTTCACAGTAAAGGTACAGAGATCATAGCATCCGATATTCCAGTGGAGAGTCAAAATCAATGGAATCCAAAGGGAAAAAGGAAAAGTCTATGGGATAACTCCACTAAAGTACAGGGAACCTTCAAATCCAAAGCCACTTCAGACACATCTTGCTAGAAGAATCTCAACGGCATTTTAAGGCCCCCTTACTCCCAGCCAAGTGTATCCCACAGGAAATATTGCAGCCCCAGCAAGGAGCCTAAGATAGGCTGCAACTGCAGCCATATCTGTGAATCCAGGGGAGTGCAGTACCCCAGCCAGCTCCCTGGCTAGGTAAATACTCCAGCCCCCCCCGTGGGGCAGCAAATCCCAAGAAAAAACATCTGCCCGAGTTGGGCCTCTCCCAGTCACCAAATGCCAACAATCAAATTCCAGCCAGGAGTTCCCTGCCAATATCAGTCACCCCACCACCAAAGTTTAAAAGGCAACCAATGAAATCCTCTGCAATCTCCCTCAGATCCCCATGCATCTTCTCCCAGATCAGTTCCAGGAGGACGTCCCATCTCCTTCCCACATTCACGACTACACTAGATTCTCCCCACAGCCCTTTGCCCTCCGTACACCCGTAAAGTTCTTCCTGTGCAGAGAGTGAGGAGCGTTAACCACAGCAACAGACAAGGAATCTTTGGGCTCTGCAAAACTTCTTCAAGACCAGCAGCAATAGCGGTAGGAAGAATAAACGAAATAAAAGTTCATCCAACCTCTCACCTCAATTCACTGGCCTGCGAACGAAGTTCCGCACTGATAAGCTACCATTAAGTAGCATTAAAACTCAAACAACAAAATTAAAAAACAAAATCCAGAAAATAAAATGCACAATGTAACAAACACTAAATAAACTAAAAACTCCCAAAGAGGAGCAGCAGCAGCACGCCCAGCCTGGCCGCCATCTTGGATATGATGTTACAGCAGAGATACTCCCCCGTCTCCTTTACCCGTTGCATATGTTTAATCATGTCTTGCCAAAATCTTGGTTCCTGCAACTTGATAAGCTCATCTCTTCTTTTCTGTGGCATGGTAAGACCTCCTGAAGGGCTCTCTTTAAATTGATGCAATCTGAAGAGAGCAGGGGTCTTCAAAGACCCAATTTCTACCTCTACTGTCTTTCTGTTTACTGTTCCTGATTCTTTCATTGGCTACAATACTACCCAGATGAGGACCCCTCTATCTACACTCATGTGTGGTTAGAAATAGAACACACTTTGTTCTTACACAGATTAGACATTTGTTCTCTTCTTTACTTTTCCCCTGAAAAACTTCCCAAATTCCTACTTGGTTCTGCAGTAGAGGCCTTTGTAGGAGCTCATCTACAATTCTGCACCCTTCTTAAGTTGCAGCCCTACAGGGATACCTCTCAACCTCTTGTTGGCAACCCAAATTTTCGGATTGGAGGCCACACTCTTACAACTTCTTTCTGGGCTCTCATTGAAGTGGACAAGGTTTTGGACATGGTAGTTGTTGAAAGCTTTTGACATTTCAAGAAGCCAGACTTAAGTTCCATTTACCCTCTTCTTTTTGTTTTAGATATTTTCAACTTTCCCATATGCTTGTGTCTCACTTTGGTTCTGGTCCCTGGGATGACTCATATCAGTCCCATGTTTTTTTCCATGGCCTCTTTGGACCCCAGTTCCCATGTCATTTCATTTACTATTGTCAGCTCTCAGACTCCCTTACCCAGATGGAAGACCCAGCTTTCTACTACTGGGATCAGGTGTTACCTTCTTCCAGTTCCCCATGTAACTGAACATGCATTTGGAAGCGCTTATATAATTTATGTAACAGTATGTGAATATTTGTGCATGTGTAAAATAATTTAATCTAGAAAATATATATACATATACATATACACACACACACACACACACACACACACACACACACACACACACACACACACACACACACACACACACACATATATACACATACATATGCTGGCCCAATGGCGCTGAGGGTTGAGGTGCTGGATGCCTTATCCCGAGCTGCGCCAGTGACCTGGGTTCAGGAACAGACTTGGGTGCCATGGGTCGGCAGGGGGAAGGAGAGGATTGAGCATCCAAAGGACTGCTCTCCTCTCCTGGGGTGGGTTGTGAGGTAGCATTGCTCGGCAATGGCCCCCAGTGGAGACTGGAGGTACTGCAGGAGCAATGCAGTGAGGAACCATAGAAAATCTGAAAAAGCTCCAGGAATCCGCCGGATGAAGTCTGGCAGTCTCTGACGCCACTGAAGCCCTCCAGGAAGCCAAGTCCATCTCATCAGTACCCTGAGGCCAAATAGTTAGTGTGCCGGCACACTCCACCAGTGCCTTCCCCATCGGAAGAGAGGGACCCACCCGGTGAAGGGTTACGCCGGGTTACCCTGGGGTCAGTTGCAGATGTGAAGATGGTGGGTTCAAGTGAGGAGAGTGAGAGGTAAGTCAGGACCATGGTAGCCCGTGGGAGTGGAGGACTCTGGAGCACGTAGTGGGAGATAAAGAAAAAAAAAAGAATATATTTTTTTTTTTTTTTAATTTATTTTAACAATCTATAATGACCAATAGCTAAACAAATAAAATATTTTGATTCTTGATTCTTAGCAACTACAGTACATCTGCTCAATTTTAAAGTCCTGATTCATAAAGACATTCCAGATACTTGCAAATAACACATCTGGGGTGCATAACTCTGTACCCTTGGATGCTGGCACACATGTTGGCATTCACATCCCCCAGCCTCCCCTCAGGACCTCCACACAGAGTGCAGTGCCTAAGGACCATGGGTGGGTCAGGGGTTGGTGCCATGCTGAATACCAGGCATCCAATCAGATGCCCAGGTGAGCTCTGTAGTGGTTCCCATGCCCCACACAAAGCAGGGGCTGCTGGGATATAGTGCTCCTCCAGGAATGCCATATCCCTGTCAGGATCACCATCTATTTTTATTTACAATCGGACTAAATTGGTACGACCCCCCCAACCCTCCTTACTGGCTCAGAGGGCAGGTGGAGGGGAAGCAAAATAAGTCCCTGGCAACATCCTGTGGCCAGGTGGGGGGGGTGGGGGTGTAAGCACTATGACAGCCCCTTAGATAGCATAGCCTGTGCCCCCTCTACCAGCCCGCCACAGATGCAGTTCATTGAGTGCATTAGGCACGTGCATCCCCCCCGTGCCTGCCCACTGACCTGGTCATGCATGTAAGTGTGTCAGCGGTATGGGATTGGTTGTGGAGGAGGCATAGAAACATAGAATTTGATGGCAGATAAGGACCGCTTGGCCCACCTAGTCTGCCCATTTTCCTACCTAACAGATAAGCTGCAGATCCTAGTTAACCAACAGCTTAATTCCTCCTACCCCCCACTAGGACTGCCCTATGCCTGTCCCATGCATTCTTGAAGTCCCCCACTGTTCTTGACCCCACGACCTCTTCAGGGAGGCTGTTCCATGCATCTACAACCCTCTCAGTGAAAAAAAACTTCCTCACATTACCTCTGAGCCGTCCCCCTTCTATCTTCAAATTGTGCCCCCTTGTTCTTGCACATCTCTTTCTGGAAGATGCTACCCTCTTGGACTGTGTTAATTCCTTTGAGGTACTTGAAAGTTTCTATCATGTCCCCTCTCTCCCTTCTTTCCTCAAGCGTATACATATTAAGCTCCTTTAGTCTTTCTTCATATGTCTTCTGGTGCAGACCCTGCACCATTTTGGTTGCCCTCCTCTGGACAGCCTCCACTCTGTCTATGTCTTTTGGAGATGGGGTCTCAGAACTGCACACAGTACTCAGATGGGGTCTCACCAACTGTCTGTACAGAGGGATAACAACTTCCTGTTTTCTACTATTGATGCCTCTTCCTATACTTCCCAGTATCCCCAGCCTTCCTTATTGCCTTCTCACATTGCTTGCCCACCTTTAGGTCATCTGATATAATTACCCCCAGGTCCCTTTCTATTTTACTGTTGTCAGTATCTCACCCCATTGTGTACACACTTCCCAGCGTTTTTGTTCCCCATGTGCATTACCTTGCACTTCTTTGCATTGAATCTGAGCTGCCATACATTTGACCATTCCTCCAACCTTGCCAAGTCCCTTCTCATCTTTTCCACTCCATCTTGTGTATCAACCCTGTTGCAGATCTTTGTGTCATCTGCAAAGAGACATACTTTTCCTTCCAGTTCCTCTGCAATGTCACTTATAAAGACATTAAAAAGGACCGGTCCCAGTACTGAACCCTGCAGTACCCCGCTAGTAACCCTCCTTTCGTCACTGTGTACTCCATTTACTACTACCCTTTGAGTCCTGTTGTCTAGCCAATTTTTTATCCAGGCTACCACCTTGGGACCCACTCCAAGGCTGGCTATCTTGTGTATTAATCTTTTGTGTGGGACTGTATCAAATGCCTTGCTAAAATCTAGGTAGGCCATGTCCACAGCCCCTCCCTGGTCTACTACTTTGGTAACCCAGTCAAAGAAATCTATTAGATTCGTCTGACACGACCTTCCCATCGTGAATCCATGCTGCCTTGGGTCCTGTGCCCCACTGGCCTCTAGGTACTCAACAATTCTTTCCTTCAGAAGTGATTCCATCATTTTCCCTACCACTGAGGTCAAACTAACTGGTCTGTAGTTTCCTGCCTCTGTCTTGCTCCCACTTTTGTGAAGAGGGATCACATCTGCCCTTCTCCAGTCCTCGGGTACCACCCCATCCACCCATGATTTGTTAAACAGAGTAGTCAGCGGTGTCACTAGTTCTACCCTTAGTTCTTTTAGAATTCTTGAGTGAACCCCATCAGGCCCCATTGCTTTGTCCACCTTCAATTTTATTAGTTCTTTCAGAACCCTTTCTTCTGTAAATGGACTGTTATTGAGCCCTGTCTTCAGAGTGTTTCTCTTGTTTGGGTTAGGTAACTCCCCCTCCTCTTCCTTTGTGAATACTGAGCAGAAATATTTGTTCAGTATCCCTGCTTTTTCACAGTCACCCTCTACCCACATTCCCTCCCCTTTATTAAGCTTCAGTATCCCTCCTTTGGTCTTTCTTCACTCCCTAATGTACCTATAAAAGGTCTTATCCCCCTTCTTAACAGAATTGGCTATCCTTTCCTCGGTTTGGGCCTTTGCTATTCTGACTGCCTTCCCAGCCTCTTTCTGCTTTAACTGATAAAGTTCTCTGTCCTGCTCCTTCTGTGTTTCCTTATATTTCCTGAATGCTGTCCTTTTCTCCTTAACCTTCCCTGCCACCTCTTTTGAGAACCATAATGTTTTTTTCCTTCGTTGTGTTTTATTGATTTGTTTTACACAAAGGCTTGTTGCTTCTGTGATGGCTGTTTTGATCACTCCCCATTGTTCCTCCACCCCTCCTTCTTGCCTGTTTGCTAGTGCTTTTCTGAGGCACTCTCTCATTTTCCCCAAAGTCAGCCCTCCTAAAGTCCAGTACTCTTGCTTTTGTATGGCTTAATTGTATGGCTGTGTTTATCGTGAACCACACTGTTTGGTGGTCGCTTGTTCCCAGATGGCTACCCACTTCTAAATCTGAGATTCTTTCTCCATCCCCATTTGAGAGTATCAGGTCTAAGATTGCTCCCTCCTGAGTGGGTTCCAATACTAGCTGTCTGAGGCATGCCCCCTGTAGGGCATCAAGAATGACCCTGCTCATGGATGTGCCTACAGCAAAGGTGATCCAGTTAACATCTGGCATATTCAGGTCCCCCATCAACAATATCTCCCCTTTTTCTACCATTCTAAGAAAGCCTATCATTTCCTTGTCCATTCCCTTCCCCTGAGATGGGGGTCTGTATACAACCCCCATGCGGATTGTGGTGCCATTTCCTGTCTCCAGGGTGACCCAAAGTGCCTCATCTGCTCCCTGTTTACTCTCTTAGTTCTGTTGCTTTGATCCCTTCCTTTTCATAGAGAGCTACTCCTCCTTCTCTTTTACCCTCCCTGTCCCTCCTGTAGATTGTGTATCCTGGTATGTTGACATCCCAGTCATGGTTCTCTGTGTACCATGTTTCTGTAACTGCCACAATATCCACGCAACCCTCTTCCATCAAGGCCACTAGTTCAGGGAGCTTGTTACACAGACTATGGGCATTGGGACTCATCACCATCCACTTTTTGATAGCCTTACCCCTTTTAGCCCCATTTCTGTCCTTAATGCCTTTGCCTTTTTTTACATTTAAATCTGTTCTACTCCTTAATAACTTCTGTACCTTGGTGTTTACCTCACTAATCACCATGTTTTGTGGGGGGAGGCTCATTTCCCCTGCTCCTTTTCAGTGCTTCCCCTTGCTAGTTTAAATGCTTGCCAATGAAGCATTTAACCTTTCACCTAGGATCCTGGTTCCCCCTGGACAGATGCAGACCATCACACCAGTATAGGTCTGCATCCTCCAGGTGGCTCCCAGTCCCCAATGAAGCCAAAACCTGAACTCCACACCAGTTTTTCAACCACTCATTGAATTCCCGTGAGAAGTGCCTCAGTATCTCCCTTGCCATAGACAGGCAGCACCTCCGAGAAGGTTACCGTGATGCTTACTTGTCTAAGGCCCCTTCCCAACTCTACAAACTCCTCTTGCACTGCTCTGATCCCATTCTAGCCAGGTCATTTGTCCCTAGGTGGACAATGACATCCAGCTCCCTCCCTCGGCAGCTCCTCCCACGATCCTGAGGATTCGCTTCCTGTCCCTCAAGCTGTGGCGCCAGGAAGGCACCTTACCTCCCTCTCCCTCCCCCATTTCTACCCCTAATGATTGAGTCCCCACCAGGAGTTGTTTCCTCTGTGGGGTCCCATGCCACCCTCCTGTGGGTCTCCTTTGTGAAGGTTCCCAGCATTCTCCTTGGTCTCCACTGCAGGTGCCTCATAGAGGAACCACTATCCACCAGAAGAGCGAATGAATTGTGAGAGGTACAGCTGGAGGGATGCAACTCTGTTCCACCACCCTCTCCTCCTGAGCCCACCCTGGTCCAGCCTCTCCTCTTTCTTGGCAACCTCTGAGGTAGTGGCATTGGCCCTGGTGGTCCCTGGGTGGGAGGAGGTTTCATGGATCCTAGCCAGGTCAGCCTGAGACAGGCAGCTCCCTCTCTCAGACCAGAGAGGTGCCTGCAAATAGAGCAGCATCGCAGCCTCCAGAATGTCTCCCGGAACACTGCCGCCCCACAGCCATTGCACTGCACCACTCCTATCATGTCTTATTTTGTGTCCTCTCTACTGTTTCTCTGGATGCTTATTCTCTCATCTCCTTACAACTCTCACCCTTCCTGTTCTGGGACAGCAACTTCCTGTCTTCTTCAGTAGCCTCCTTCTTCCTTGCTTAATATTAGACCACCAGCAGCTGGGGGGGGAAGAGTGAGCTACTTTTTCCTTTAGGGTTGACAAAACCAATGTCTCTCTATGATCCTTTCCTTCCTACTGCCAAACAGGAAGTTCCTGTTGACAGTCAAATCTAGTGGCTATAAAAGTAGAACTGGCTTTGGGTGGGTTGGAGGGTAATTAGTAAGAAAAAAGGCTAGCAACAGGAAGTTGTAATTTGACCTCCTGCTTTATAGTGTCTAAACCACACCCCAGGTAAGCTCTCTTTCCTCCTACTGGTTTAGCAAAGTCAGCTGATACAGTACCCTTCCTGCACAGAACACACACTGACTTTTTTTCTTTTCTTTCTTCTTTTCAACCATAAATAAGACCCCTTCTACTTCTAATAAAGTTATCTGTCTACTTAATCTTAACAGACACTGACTCCTGCTGAGGTATATGGTTTAAATTAAAACTCTGTGACTTCCCTTGTGCTGCTTTTAAAATCAAACAGTTCCAAACTCTGTGACTTCCCTTGTGCTGCTTACAAAATCAGACAGTTCCAATCTTTGTGACTTCCCTTGTGCTGCTTACAAAATCAGACAGTTCCAAACTCTGTGATGATTTCCCATGTGCTGCTTTCAAAATCAAACAGTTCCAATCTCTGTGACTTCCCTTGTGCTGCTTACAAAATCAGACAGTTCCAAACTCTGCAAACCATGAGTTGGGGATGCATGGTGGTCACTGACTGTGCAAAGAGTGACCACTGTGCATCAACATCATACTCAAGCACCCCACTGGAGGGGAACAACATTTTGTGGATCAGGTAATTAGCAGTTATGTTTATGTGATGTCCACCCCCAAAAAGGAACAGAATATAAATGTGATTTTACCATGTGCCCCAAAAAGGAATAGGACTAAATCGGATTTTATTTCTAGTTCTTTTACCCCATGCCTCCAAATCATCTGACACTATTCCACATTTTAGTATTCAAAACTTTCTGTTTCCAACAGATTTCGCTTGACCATTTATGAGGCTGTTCAGGCCATGATATTCGCTATTCATGAGATCAACAGTAATCCGAATTTCCTACCAAACATCACGCTGGGATTTGGAATTTATGATTCATGTGCTGTAGCAGCAAAGTCAGCACTACACACCATGGCACTGATTACAGGAAAGGAGAAGCCAGTTCCAAATTATAAGTGTAACAAGGGACCCACGTTGGCCGCTGTAATTGGGGATGGACCACCGCAGAATTCTGTACAAATGGCTCATTTACTCTCACTTTATAGCTTCCCTCAGGTAAAAACCCAACAAGGGTGGAATTTTTACTTTCTTATTGATCAGCTGCATACCTTGTGTTTGGCACTAACTCTGTATTGTTATTGTGTTGTTATTCTCATTCCTTTTTATTGAATGATTGTATTTATTAAAAGACCTGGTTAGCCCATGAGCAGATACCTGCCCGATTTCATGGATGGCCAGGAAGGAAAATGCAAAAGAGATAAAAAGTATAAACCTAGGGCAAGTTAAGCACGGGTAGGTGGGTTATAAAAGGGAACACAATAAGAGACACCCTATCTAGGGTAGGGTACCAAATACATTTCAGGCAAGCAAAGGGAGAGGTAAGAATTCAATAGGTATACACAAGAGGCAGCAACATACAGGGAAGCTTCAACAGGCACTAAGGTAAAAGAAAGAAAAAGCATGGGAGTGGTGCAATGCTACGGGTGTGGAGCCGTAGCCTTTTAGGACACACTCTGGAGACTGAGGTGCCACCCCATTTCTACTCACCTCTCTAGGTTGAGGGCAGAGGTTGTTGGACTCCAATCCAAACTGACAAGGATGTAGAGAACTTTCTGCCCCACCTAGGGGCCACCAAGTCTATCACTGCTTTCCTAGAGGATGCTTATGCAAAGTGGATGGACTTTGGTGGACTCTGGGAGGGTGAAGGAAGTGAGAAGGGTACACATTCCTCAACTTGTACTGCCACGCAATTCCTTTGCGATACTGGATGGACAGGACAGCCAGGAGGCAGCATCCATAGGACCGGGAAGGGAGGAAGTGGGGTCCTCAAAAGGGAAGGCCCCAAAAAGGAAGGAAGAGGTCCTTAGCTGAAGAGGAAGCATCTGCTGGGGGGAGGGGCTCTCTTTTTAGAGGGATAGACTTGAGAGTGAGGGAAGAAAAGGAGATCGACATGAAGATCCTGACAAGTGCTTCAGCTTGAAGGGATGGAGAGCAGATCCAGAGGACCACTAGGCAGAAGAAGGGAGGAATCTATATTTCATTGTCCACCTGGGGACAAACGGCCTCGCCATAGGGCTAGTGCAGGGAAATTTCAGGAAGCTGTGGAGGGCACTAAGCAGGTGCCATGCATGGTGGCTTTTACCAAGGTGTTACCTGTGTATGACCTTGGAGAGGAAAGGGCACTCTGTACCAGATTTTTAACAGTTGGTTGAAAGCATGGTGCATAGAAGAGGGCTTTGGCAACATTGGGATGTGGAAGGGGGCAACCTGGGAGGATATGGGCCTCTATGTTGGAACCATCCTGCATCTTTCTAGCAGGGGGTCAACAGTCCTTAGTGGGAGGTTTAAATGCTGCTTGGATGAGCATTTAAACTAGCTGGAAGGGGCTGTAAAACCATGGGAGGCAACAGCTGCCCCTAAGGATGAAGCAGCATGGAGGGAGAGCCCAAGGAGAGTAAGCTCCCCAGGCCAAGGGTGCAAAAAGACAGAGGTAGGGAAAAGGCAGAGGACAATAGGATATAAATCAGGAAAGCAAGACAAAAGCAGTAAATGAGGCAGGTAATAGAGAAGGTAAAAAGGGAAGGGGGTCAAGGGGAATTTCAGGGAACAGCAGAGGTGGGGTTAAGCAGGCAGCAAGTGAGGAAGGTATGGAGAGCCCACACAAAAGATTAATAGTCAAATTAACTATCCTGGGAGTGGGTCCCAGGGTGTTAGCCTGGGTAAAACATTGGCTGGACAACAGGACACAGAAGATAATTGTAAATGGAGTCCACTCTGAAGAAAGAGGCGTTACTAGCGGGGTACCGCAGGGTTCAGTACTGGGTCCAGTCCTTTTTAATGTCTTTATAAGTGACATTGCAGAGGGACTGGAAGGAAAAGTATGCCTCTTTGCAGATGACACAAAGATCTGCAACAGGGTTGATACACAAGCAGGTGTGGAAAGGATGAGAAGGGACTTGGCAAGGTTGGAGGAATGGTCAGAAGTATGGCAGCTTGGATTCAATGCAAAGAAGTGCAAAATAATGCACCTGGGAAACAATAACTCAGGGGAAGATTACACAATGGGGCGGGGGTAG
Source organism: Neoceratodus forsteri (assembly GCA_016271365.2). Taxonomy (NCBI): domain Eukaryota; kingdom Metazoa; phylum Chordata; order Ceratodontiformes; family Ceratodontidae; genus Neoceratodus; species Neoceratodus forsteri. The sequence goes on from CM057455.1 coordinate 59,555,705, forward strand.
TAACAACAACAAAAATGGAAAAGGACCTGGGGTAATCATATCAGATGACCTTAAGATTGGCAAGCAATGAGAGAAGGCAGTAGGGAGGGCTGGGGGGATACTGGGATGTATAGGGAGAGGTATCACCAGCAGAAAACAGGAAGTTGTTATCCCCCTGTACAGACAGTTGGTGAGACCCCATCTGGAGTACTGCGTCCAGTTCTGGAGACACCATCTACGCAAGGACATAGACAGGATGGAGGCAGTTCAGAGGAGGGCAACTAAAATGGTGCAGGGTCTGCAAGAGAAGCCATATGAGGAGAGACTAAAGGAGCTTAATATGTATACCCTTTAGGAAAGGAGGGAGAGGGGGGACATGATAGAAACTTCTAAGTTTCTCAGTGGAATCAACAAAGTCCAAGAGAGTAGCATCTTTCAGAAAAAGAGATGTGCAAGAACAAGGTGACACAATTTGAAGATAGAGGGGGGACGGCTCAGGGGCAATGTGAGGAAGTATTTTTTCACAGAGAGGGTGGTGGACACATGGAACAGCCTTCCTGAGGAGGTTGTGGGTTCTAAAACTGTGGGAGAATTCAAGAATGCATGGGACAGACATAAGGCAATTTTTGTGTGGGGTAGGAAGAAATAGGCTGTTGGTTAAATAGGATCTGCAGCTTATCCTCTAGGTAGGGACATGGGCAGACTAGGTGGGCCAAGCTGTCCTTATCTGCCATCAAAGTCTATGTTTCTATGTGCGCTAATGCAAGGAAACCGGGGAAAAAAAAATCCAGACCTGGAGGCCATCACACTGGGTGCTGTCTTCGATTTGGTGACCATAATGGAGTCATGGTACACTGACAGACACAACTGATACATGGCCATACCGGTCTACTGTCTCTTCAGGACAGACACAGAAGGGTACAGGAGTAGAGGAGTTGTATTATATGTGAGGAAGGGAATCAATGCCATGAAAGTTCAGTTGCACCTGGAGAAAAAAGAAGGTCCGGAAGTGATGTGGATCATCCTGCAGACAGGTACTGTGGCCACTATCCATGCAAGGGTGGTATGAAGGCCTTCAGCACAGGGAGAGGAGCTGGATAAAGCACTTGGGAAAGCCATCATCAGGATGGCAAGTAAGGATGAGTTGCTGCTAGCTGGGAACTTCAGTCTGCTAGATGAGGACTGGAGCCTTCCAGCTGCAGCTTTGGCAAGGCACAGGGCCATCCTTGACTCCCTAGAAGGGGCTTTCCAGGGATTTATTTAACTCTAAAAATTGATTAGCGTTTTGCTCATAAAAGTGCTAAATCTTTGTGAAAATGCATAGCTTTTGCCTCAATGTGTTTAACAAACACAACACTTCTAGAAAATCCATATAAATGCTTTCTGCACAGTTAGTATAGTCCTAAGAAAAAAACTGCTAATCAATTATTTAAAACCCTGCTTTCTCAGGCAGCTAGTCCATGAACCCACTAGGGATAGGGCAATACGGATACTTGGTGCTTGCAAACATGAATGACATTGCAGACATCACAATGGGAAGTCACCTAGGTTAACAGTGATCACCATACAGTATGGTTTAATAATAACATGAAAACAGAAGTAAACTACATCAGGATGAGGGTCCTGGACTTTCAAAGGGTGGATTTTAAAGAAATGGGAGACTGTCTCTGAAAGTACCTTGTAGGAGGGATTGCCAGGGAAGGGTAGAGGCACAGTGGGGAAAATAAGGGCAGGCACAATTAAGGCAACCCACCATTGCATGAAGGAAGTGGGTAAAAGTAGAAGGAAAAAGAGACCATTATGGTTCTCGAGGGAAGTGGCAAAGATCATGAGGGGAAAAAAAGGGGTGGCATTCAGAAAGTACAAGGAAATGCAAAGGGAGAAAAACAAGGAGGTACTGTATACCAAGGAAAAAACACAGGGAAGCAGGAAAGGCGGTGAGAGGAGCAAAGGCACAGACAGAGGAAAGAACAGCCAAAGGGATAGCTAGTGGGGATAAGACTTTCTTCATATGCGTAGGTGATAGGAGGAAAGCAAGGGGAAGGAACAGTGAGGATAAGGAGGGGCACAAGGGGAGACAGTGCAGAAGAGGAACAAGGAAAAGCTGTCATCCTGAACAGGTACTTCTGCTCAGTCTGCACAGTGAAGGGGGGGGGACAGACCACCAGCGAGCAGCAGAGGTTAATTTCAGAGGAAGGAGTCCTGAAGGGACTTGCAGCTCTGAAAGTGGGCAAGGCTATGGGACCAGACAGGATATACCCATGGGTACTAAAGTAACTCTGGTGAGATGCTGGCTGCCGGACTGATTCAACAACTCACTGGAAACAGGTGTGATTCTGGATGACTGGAGGAGAGCAGACATGGTACTGCAGCATAAGGACAGCAGTAGAAGGAGGCTAGCAACTATATGCCATACATAACTATAGCAACTGTAAGCTTCAGGCTACCCTAAAACTCCATACCCTTATCCAAGTTAGGGCATTCATTGGCAGGTACATGAGATCACTGCTGAGACCTGCAACTGCACTTAGCTTCCCTCGCAGGTCTACCTTCTCCTGATCCCTCTCCTTTTGTCTTTGTAGATTCCTGTGTATATATACACACCTTCCTTCCTTCCTTCCTTTTTGTCCATTCTACCTAAGTAATCTCCCATATTTATTAAGTGTGGTAAACTTACTGTTAAGTGATGCTTCTAATATACCTCTATGTATTGTTATAATCAACCTACTCTATGTACCATGATATCTCTACTGTTTTTCTATGATGTACTGCTTCTACTGATTGTCTGTGATGATTTTTATTAGGTGGTGGTAAACTTACTGTCATGTGATGCTTTTGCCCCTGTGTATTTGTTACAACCAATCTACTCTATGCACCATGCCATACCTGCTGTGTTACTATGATGTATCCTTGTACCGATAGTCTGTGGTGTTTAGTACTTTGTATCAGGGACCTCCCTGTGAATGAGCATGCTCAGTGGAAGCTGTCCCTGCACAATAAACTGAACTGAACTGAAGGCCAGTCAGTCTCACATCAGTGGCAGGTAAATTAATGGAAACCCTGTTAAAGGAAAGGTTGGCAAAATATTTCGACTCCAGTAGGTTACAAGACCAAAGACAGCATAAATTTACAGGGGCCGGGTCATAGCAGATGAATCTGATTGATTTTTTTTCAGTTGGTTGACCAGGGACCTAGCTCAGATGAGGGTAGTGGATGTGGCCTATCTGGAATTTAGCAAAGCCTTCAACACTGTGCATCACGGGAGATAGATAAAGAAACTGAGGAGCCTAATGGTGGGATCCTGGCTAAGGAACTGATTAATGGATAAACGACAGAGGGTGGTGGTTAATGGCACTCACTCTAGTGAGGGGAGAGTGACCAGCGGATACCACAGAACTCAGTACTGGGACCAGTCCTCTTCTGTGTCTTCATAACTGACATTGCAGAAGAACTGAAAGGGAATGTATAGGGTGGACACTCAGGAGGGGGTCAGAGAGAATGGGTAGCAACACTGGGAAACTCGAGGAGCGGTCAAGAGCATGGCCACTGGAGTTCAATGCAAAAAAAGCAAAGTCATGCACCTAGGGCATAGGAACCCAGGAGCTGCGTATAGGATTGGGGGAGGTACTGACAGTCACTATGCATAAAAGGGTCCTTGGGGTTAGCATATCTGATGATCTCAAAATGGCAGAACAGTGTAACGAAGCAAAGGGGAGGGCCAGTGGGGTGTTGGGATGCATAGGGAGAGGTATGTCCAGCAGTAGGAGTGAGGTGGTGTTGCCACTGTATAGCTCACTTGTGAAACCCCACCTGGAGTATTGTGTCCAGTTCTGGAGGCTGCACCACGTAAAGAACATAGACAGGGTGGAGGCAGTCCAGAGGAGAACCACTAAAATGATGCAAGGGTTACATTAAAAGCAGTATAAGGGAAACTGAGAAATCTCCACATGTATGCCCTGGACAATGAGAGGGGACATGATAGATACCTACACGTACCTCATAGGGGTGAAATAGGTGAAGTAGGGGAGTCTCTTTCAAATAAGAATGAGCACCAGGACCAGAGGGCATGGAATGAAGATAGGGGGATTTAAGAGGGATGTGAGGAAGAACTACTACTTTGAAAGAGTGATGGATGCCTGAAACAGACTGCCAGCAGAAGTGGTGCAGGTGGAAATAGTAGGGGGCTTCAAGCACATATGGAATAGTCACAGGGAAATATTAGTAAACAGGCATGGAAGAGGGTGGGTCGGAGACCAGTTATGGACTACTGAGACAGACTAGGCAGGGATCATCTGGGTAGACTGGGTGGGCCAAGTGATCCTTTTCTGCAGACAAATTCTATGTTTCTATGTTTCAGGAATTATGCAGTGTGAGTAGGTCAGAGTGTCAGTGCTGTGTGTGGAGGGGGAGTCTGTTCAAGAGTTTCATGAATTATGCAGGTGAGTAGGTTGGAGTGTCAGTTCTCTCTGTGTGTGTGTGTGTGTGTGTGTGTGTGTGTGTGTGTAGGGGGAGTCTGTTTATTAGTTTTACAAATGTTGCTGTGTGAATAGATCGGAGTGGCAATACTGTGTGTGGGAAGGGAATCTTTACATGAATTTCAGGAGACTGCAGTGACAATGCTGTGTGTGGGGAGGGGGGAGTATGTTCTTGAGTTTGTGGAATTAAGCAATGTGAGTAGATCAGAGTGACAATGCTGTGTGTGGGGAAGGGGAGTATGTTCTTGAGTATCAGGAATGATGCAATGTTAGTAGGTCCGAGTGACAATGCCATGTGTGGGGATGGCAGTTTGTTCATGAGTTGCAGGAATTATGCAGTGTGAGTCAGTCAGAGTGTCAATGCTTTTTTTCCCCATAATAGATTTTTTATTTGTTTTCAAATAAAACTAACAATACAATGAGCTCAAAAACAGAAACTGCACAATGACAAACACAGGTAACAAAAGCATTCAAAATCACAGGCACAGGCAAGCAATAACACATGACGAAGTGTGGTTTATCGCCTGATAAGAGCACACCCAGGGGTGTACTAAGGCACAAGGCGTGCTCTTAGACAATAAACGCACCTTGGAGTGTGTTATTGTGCTTATAAAATGGGTTTTCCCCTTCGAAAACTGATCTAGTAAAAAAAAAAAGTTATTTAATGAAGTATTACAGAAAAGTGGTAAACATGTAGAAGATGGAAAAATAGTCCCATGTGTAGTGTACAGTTTAAGGCAATATATATCGTGTAGGCACTACAGGGTATTGGTGTTTCTCTTCTATCAACTTTGTATCTGTCCCAAGACAAAAACACTTGTTTTTATTTTACTTTTTTTTTTAGTTGTAATCATCAGATACCTTGAGTATGATCAATCGTGTGCTTTAGCGGACACCATAAAGATCGGTTGCTGATGTGGTGTCTGTCCTCACAGCTCTGTATGTGCCAGAATGATTGTTTTATTTGTTTAGTTTATTTGAGTCTTTTTATTTATTCATTGTAGGTGCTGGCCCGCTTAAGTGTGAGCGACAGTGTCCCTTGACGGCTGCCGTAAAGAGCAATTTCCGGTTCGCATATTTTAAAGCATGAGTTTTTTTCTGTGGTGCTCTTGTAGCAAGGAGATTTTGTATTCTTATGGGCTGCCAGATGAAGTCACAGCGAGGGTAGATGAAAATGCAGAGTTAAGGTACCTGTAATGCTCTCTGGTACCTTGCCATAGGCAGACAGCACAGCACCAGGAGTGAGAACTAGAAGTAAAAGGTATTTGGTTTCTTGTGGCTTGTTGCGGACAAGTCGGAGTACTGTGAGGTTTTATTTTAAATGTTTTTGTAAAAGTAGTGTGGCTCCCAAATTGTAGTTTTGCACTGGCTCTGTGTGTTTGTATATGTGTTGGGAGGTGGGGGGAGTATGTTCTCTAGGTCAGCGACGGCAAGCGAGGTCTGTTTTGTGGGGGTGACGATCAAATTAATTTGCTTGGCATTGGCATAGTGATATTTCCTGTTCTGCGTCTTGAATGGCTGAAGAGGTGCAGGTTGGCTACTATATCATCTGATAAGGACACGGCTCAGATGATGTAGTAGCCAGTCAGGATGATGGATTTTTTAAACCCATTTTATAATGTAAAATAACGTGCTTGAGTATCTTATCAAAGTGTCTGATGGATTGAAATTAACTCAGTGAGAAAGTATTAGTTAATAAATATAATCTAACCTAAACAATTGTATGAGGTCGTTTGGATTCCACAAAGGAGGAGCAAATGCTGTGAAAGATTTCTAACTCATCTGTGATGAGACAAATAGTGTGGTCATTTGTTTAAACCAGTCTCATAGGGAGGGTATTTATTTAGATTGCCAGTTCCTCAAGAGCATCTGCTTGAGACTTAAGGATGCAAGAGAGATCCAGGTATGCTTGAGAAAGTCTAGTCCATGACAATCAGGAAATATACCCAGTGATGAAGAGTGGTGGGGAAGGAAGGGCAACTGCAAGTTGAGGGTCTAGCTGCACAATTGAGCAGACTCGATAGACCGTAAGGCTTGCTTCTGCTGGCATTTTCGTATGTTCGTTGTAAAGGAAATATTAACTTTGCTAATCTTGGAGCATATTCTAGGAACCTCCCTCTAAATTGTTTGAATCAAGGGGCAATCTCATAAAACATAAGCCAGGCCTGCATCCAAATGACTGCAACACCAACACATTGAATCCTTTGAATAACCCATGTTGAAAAGTTTCACAAGAGAAAGATAAAATAAAATGCAGGATCTTAAATTGTATGAGCCCACCTTGAACTTCCTTGAAGCTAACACATGCCTGTTTCCAGGTACTTTCCTATTCGATGCGGAAATACTGATATGAAGCTCCATTTCCCAGTGTTCTTTGGCTCTTATAGCTGGGGTTAAAGATGAGACAGAATCTGTTAGTAACTTGTAAAGTAAGCCTGCATTTTTTCTTGAGGGTACCAGCTTTGAATATTTGATCCCATTCATTACATATAGGCATGTGATACTCCGTGGTCAGTACTTGATTTGCAAGTAGATCCCTTAACTGCAGGTAGTGATCGAAGTGTGACCTATGTATATTAAAATCACATTGTGTATCCGTACAGTAAATAAAAAGCAGAATGCCTGTGTTAGGATCAGCCACATCTTTAATTCTTAATATGCATTCTTCAGCCTACATGGGGTTAAGTAATGTTTTGCAATTGTAAGCTTGAAGTTGATTTGACCATAGGGGCATTAAGTCTAGTGAAACCTTGTTCGGATTAATAATGGTATTAACTTTTTTTTAAAGTTCCAATGGAGGCTGATAGACATGGATTATCTTTTAAGAGAGAGTCAGTATTCAAAAATTAAAAAAAAGATATTCTATGTGGTTTTATAAGATGTTCTTCTATATCCAGCCTCAGGGGTCATTGAGAAAAACTATCTGTCATGTCTGCCATGTGAGCTAGGGTTTGTTTCGGTATAAAAGCATAGTGATATCTTTCCCACCAGGGAAAGACAAACCCACCAGCTTCTTTCAGGGCCCTTAATTTAGTGATACTGAGTTGTTATGGTTTATTGTTCCAGAGGAATCCTCTAACAACTCTCATAATTTTTATTTTTTTTTAAAACTACTCTCCAACGTGATTGGTAGATTTTGAAAGAAGTAAAAATCTGAGGGGCCACCATCATCGTAAGCATGTTGATCTTTCCCCATAAAGATAGGTTACATTTAGACAATCGGGCTGAATCCAGCTCTAGATTCTTCAGGGAAGGTAAGTAATTGATCTGGGGGATGACTGCACGTTTACTGTAACTTTTAAACTCAGGTAAGTGATGGAATTCATAAACCATTCTTTATGGTAATACAGTCTCTAGAGTGCTTTTAGTAATTCATGAGACACGATTACACAATACCTTTCTTTCCCCCAGTTCATCGCTAGACCAGAAATCTGGGCAAACTTACAAAAGAGTTCCCGAGCCCTCCTGCATAAGTTAACCAGATTTGTAAGTGTTATCTGTAAATCATTCATGAAAACAAGGACCTTATGATTATGCTTATGATTCCGGATGAAATTCCAGTTGCATAACTGTTAGATAATTTAAAAACAGATTGAAATTCTGGCTGGAAACAAATGAATGCACTTGTTCTTAATGTAATATGTGTGTTATTATGCGTTGTTAGTTGTTACATTGTACATTAAAGATCAAATGCACACCTATTTCATAAAAAACTTGAATGCACTTGAATACATGTCCCTGTGTCATGATTAGTGTTTCCTAAAAATTGCATGCTGTTTGGTTTTGTGGTTTTCTTTAAATCATCTGTTAATGTGCTCTGCAGTAACTGAAACAGTGAAGAAACGGTGAAGATGTTTCTGTCCCTGTCAGTGAGCAATGACATCATACCTGTCCAACCTGCTACTTCACTAATTAAATCCCTGATGGAATGAATAATCTGTTGCAGTTCCTAGTCAGAGCAGTCTGTAGAGCTAATTATTTTCATTCAGAGTTGGTTACTAACCCATCTGGCTTGTGTTTAGAGAAATTTGCTTAAACTATCTTTCTGTTCTCATAAATGTTGATAATTTGGGGTGCATTGCTGCATTTTAGTGGCATGAATGAATGTCTGTGAGAAATTATGTTGTCTGTATCAAAGATGTCAGTTCTCTATCATCAAAACTCTGCATTCTATTCTGGCTATATAACACAGGGTTGTTTAATGGATATAAAATAAATCTGCATTCTGTTAATTCACAGAAGCAGTGTGTCTTTAATGTAGCCTCAATAAATAGGTTCATGTGAGAGCAATTTTGTTTTTACATCAGACTGACAAACATGTGTCTACCACACTGCTATTTCAGCAACATGTACTGTATGAACTCATAAGATTCAGTTCTTTGTGGGGTTCTGTGTGAAAATACATCATGTATGTGTATAACTAGAAATACTGTATGACATCCTGATGCCCCTGTCTCCTGCCTCTCAGCTGAGGCTGCTGCACCCCGCTTCCCTCTGTCCCCCACCCCCACAATCAGGGCCAATGCACACTGTTGCCCCCTTTTCCTGTCTCCATAGATGGGCTGCTGTGCTCTGCTAATCCCTAGAGTCCCAGGGCCAATGCCTTCACAGTTTGGGCTGCTGCACCATGCTGTCACAGGCCACCAAAAGTGGGGCTTTTGCTTCACACTGCCACCCACTTCCATTGCCCCAAATGGGCAGAGCTGCTGCACCACATGCACCCCATTACACAGTCAGGGCTGCTGTACCCTGATTCCCCACTGTGTCCTGCTCCACAGTCAAGCCTTCTGCACCATGTTGTCCTCTGTCCCCTGACACCACTGTGCCCTGCTGCACCATAGAGCTTCTTGCCCCCACACTTAGAGTTGTTGCACCATGCTGCTCCCTGCCACTAGAGTCAGATCCTTTGGTACACTGCCCAAAACTACCCAATAGAAAATACAAAAAATACTTTTATCTTGTGTTATAGGGTGGGGGACAGAGGATAGCAGGGTGTGGCAACCTAAACTGTTTGTATAGGAGGCAGCAGGGTGCAGCAGCCTTGACTGTGTGGAGAAGACAGTGGGCAACAGGTTGCAACAGCATCATATGAAGGCAGGAGACAAGGGAGATTTGGGGCAGGGGGAAGCAGAGAGCTGCTACCTCAACTGTCAGGCAGGAGACAAGGACATCAGGATGCCATGTAGTTCCCTGTCTCTGTTAGTTTTTCTTTATATTCCATTTCGTCAGCCTCATTCTCTGACTCCTTGTGCTTTCTGAAGGCTTTGTGTTTTTCCCTCACCATGGTTGCCACCTCTGAAAAACCGTAGTGGGATTTCCCTCTTTTTATTCTTACTGACCTGGCAGGCACACTGTGATGTGTCCATGGTTATTGTATCTTTCAACCTAGTCCAGCACTCTTTGATGCTCCCTTCTATTGTGTTACAACAGGTCACCCATGGGGGAGCCGGCCCACAGGCTCAGCAACTGGACTTCCGCTTGCGACACCGACAACCCGGTTTCAAAAATGTACCTGGGAGTTGGAGGGCCAGCTGGGGGAAGAAAGATTGCGCATCCATGGGACTGCTCTCCTTTTCTGGCAGGGAGGGGTAGAGTTACCGCTGCTTCATTGTCCCCTGGCGGAGGCTGGGGGGTGCTGTGCGGCTGGCACCAGAACGTTGGGGGGCAGGGCGGATGCTGGTCATCATTGCATGTCCCTGCCCCCGGGGCAGCAGCAAAAAAATCAGACTTCTGGCATGATGCCCCTGCCCTACTGCTGTCCTCCATTCCATTACATGTCCACTGGTGGGGTCCCGTTCCCATAGCCCCGACCTGAGGGGCAAGTCAGGGCTCAGCCCACAGTTACCATTGGGGAGGGGAGCTCCCCCAGTGTCCTCACCCATGGGGGTAAGCCTGGGCAAGGGGAGGATGTGGATGAGGCATGGGCAGATCTCCTTAGAGAGGATAGGGGGTCAAGACACACAAAAAAAACACAATAGGTCACCCACGAAACTGAAATGTGAACAGTTGATTAAAAAAAGACTGACCATTACTAACAATGTGTGAGAGAGGTTATAACAGCTACACAGTAACTTCTAGTGTGACTTTAAAATCAGCTAGTAATTGATAAAAAATGAATAGCTAATACAGGTCTGAAAAGGGAGTTCCTCAAGCAGATTGCTGCATGAGACTGTAAATAGTTTAGATTGATAATAGCTAAATAACTGTAAAAAGTAATCTTATATGTAGAAATTCACTGAGATTAATTACAGAAATGATTCCTGGCTAATAGTATTCACTGAGTTGACTAGGTAGATATAGAGTGCACCTGCAAAGTTGGTGGTGCTCTGAGCAGTCAATGATCAATATTAGAAGAAATATTACAAAAGGTTATGTTGCAATATAAGGCCCTACCCTCTATCAATTATTAGTAGATCAAAAATTATACCTGGTTATTACAAATAATAATCTTAGTGTTGAGCAAAGTAAGTAGGGTGGTAGACAAATTTGGACCTTCAGTCCACTGAATCACAAATCCAAGGCAGAAAGGTTGTTGACTTCGAAAAGAGGCCAGACAAGGTGAGCCCAATTCCATTTCAGTAAAATGTATTGTTTCCATATGTAAGAGCTGTAAGAAATATAAGACAAACAGGACTGGCAGATGAAGCACTGTACTATACTTCTGTGAGCCTGAAAAGATCCTCTTGAAGTAGTGGTAGCTTTACACTTTGCAAAACGTGTAGGCGATCTGCTCATCACGAAACTGGAGGTCCGTCCTGGCCAGGGGTATGTGTACCAACAGGAAGTATCTTAGAGAAAAATGGAGCACCAGAAGGTTTGTTTTCTTCAGTGTGTGTAGCAGGAAGCACTGTGGGGGTGTTAGAAGGTTCCACTGTCATTTGCACCACTTCCAGATCCGGGAAATGCCAAGAAAGAGGACGTGAGAATGAGCGCTGACTGTCTCTGCTGTGGCTCCTTTTCTTTGGATTTTTATTCAGTACTGAATTATGTGCATAACCTGCAGATGGTCTGGATGGCGGCTTGGATCTCTGAGAGATTCCAAGGGACCAACCTCGGTTGGATTTCTGTTTGATCACGGCAGAATAATGGTGGGGAGTCGAGATAATGGGGCCCTTAGCTGCAGGGTGACTGTTTACAGCTGTATGATTAGTGGCTCATGACCGGACATGGACTGCATACCCTCGTGCATCAGGTTCAGGGTACTCTGAAGTGGAGGAGACTTGAGCTGCATTTGCATTTTACTGGCCCACTGTGTTTTAGAGAATGGCGTTCGGCAGATTGACTTTCAAAGGTGAAGTGTAACTAGTCACAAGCATCAGTCACAGTTTCACAAAACACAAAGCTCTACGTTGCTTCCCAGATCACTAGGGTAGCTGGATACTTAAAATAATATTGTATTCCAGCCTTTTGTAGTTTCTGTTTTACATCAAAAATTCCCTTCTTTTGCCCATAAGTGCCCCTGAGAAGTCTCGAGTGATTTTTAAAATCTCTTTTTTTGAGAAGTGGAGAAAATATGTGATGATGGGCCATGACTGTTGATTATTTTGGGACCTGGGTCTAATCGATCAATGTGCCCTTTCGATTTCCAAAGGTCATGGCTATTGATAGCCAAGTAATTCAGGTAGAAATCTCTTTAGAAACCTGACCATGTTGTTCCCTTCCCAGCCTTCCAATACCCCTAAAATCCTTCGGTTGTTTCTACGTCCTCTGTTCTCTAAATCATCTGTCTTTCCAAGAAAATAGTCAGTTTGTTTACTTTGGTGCTTGGTTAGTTCCTGTAGGTGTGAAATTTAATTTATTTGCATTTGTTAACCAGGTAAGCACACTAGAGAGCCGAGTGCCTATTTTCAGGTGCGACCCGGGAGATTACAAGGTACAAGCAAGACATCAGGCATAGACATTACAACAGGAGGCAGAAAGAGCATAGTACAGGCTTCATTGACAATTTTAGCTCTACTAGTTTGGTGTCCAATTTGTCTGCTCTGTTAGTGAGCTATTTTCATGCCTAAGTTCAGTTGTCACTTTTTTCACATCGGCTATATCCAATTTCAAACCTTAAAGCATGTATTTTACCTGGTTTATGTCTTCCTTGCTGGCATTTCCATTGTTACTGTGTATAACAACCCTGACTCTAGATTCAGTATTTTTTTCTCCCACGGTCGGCATGTTTGAAGTTTAAATCCCGGTGACCAATAAAACAAAGAAAATTATCAGAAAAGGACAGGGTCAGCTCTTAATTTTCGTATACTCTGATTCTGCACTAGGATGACTGTAGATTGTGCATGTTTGCCAAGTTTTCCCCAAGTGTGAATTATAAAATAAATTAAAACAAAAATGGGTGAAATTGGGAGCTCTGATTCCGCCTGCTACCATGGTTGGAGCATCGCGCTCTCAGAGTATCAGTGCTGTGTGTGTTGAGGGGGAGACTGTTCATGGAGTTTCAGAAATCCTGCAGTGTGAGTGTGTTGGTGTGGCAATGCTGTGTGTATACAGATGAAACCTGTTCGTGAGTTTTTTGAATTTTGCAGAAGGAGGAGACTGCCGTGGCAATGTTTTGTGAGGAGGTCAGGGACTATAAACAAACATTAACATAGCCAGCCAGTTTCTACTGTTAATTAAGAAATGGAGCAGATACAGTACAGTCAACTATTGCACTTCATCAAATTTAAAAGAAGGTTATTAATCAGAAAATGTGTTTTTTTTAAACTATGAAAGCTTCAAGACTGAAGGTGGGCTGACAGTATCCCTTTTAGTTCACACTTAGTCTTTATCGGTTTAGGAAATTATTCTCAGAATGGCACAAAGCTATTTCCCAGAACTCAGGCAGGTCTAGAAGATGCCTGGACAGCTTCCCTTTGCTATTTAACATGTTTTAGTTATTGTAATTGTTGTTACTCCATACTTTTTAATAACTATGTTTGTTTCATGTTCTTATTACTTTGTTCATTCACTTTGTACACTCAGGGATGGTGCTCCTTTTTGATAATCTTTGACTACATGCTGGAATGTAAATATTTAAAATTCTAAATTCTGCTCAGTTCCACTGGCAGAATATTCACCCTCCCCCCAACACACACACAGAAATAGACACATAACAAAGGTCTCATTTGGAGCCAGGGCCTTAACTGACTCGGTAGCAGGATAAGCAGCAGAGATTTCCCTAGCAATCTGTTAAGTATAGGATAGGGATTAGAAACAGAAACATCGGTGACAATAGTAGAAAAAGACAGATGGCTGTTCCAGTCTGCCCATATTGCCCTATCATGCCCAGGAGCTTTACCTCTGTAAGATCTTTCCTTACACTTTTCCCTCTTTTATTATCTGTGTTACCCCCCGGCCCCACTTTCCACTGAGTAGCTAATACCCCCTTGACTGTATCCAAGCTGCGTTTGAAGTTATTTATGGTTTTGGCACTCACCACCTCTGCCACCAGACCATCCCATGGCTCAACTACTCTTTTTGTAAAATTATATTTTCTACCATCCTTTTTAAACGTTCCTCCCATTAACCTCCACTCATGACCCCTTGTCCTACTCTGCTAATCAATGAGCGAGTACTGTATACAGTATGCACTCAGTTTGACAGCTCAGTCGGTGGCCGGCCAAAGTGAAGAGAGGAGGGCTATGCCAGTCGCTGACTTGCGGTTGGATCAGCAGGGTGGTGGGGCACTACCTGCCTGAGTGGGAGGGTGGGGGTCAACTTGAATTGGAAGAGATTGCTTTCAGATGTTTTAGTTTTATTTATTTTAGTCTTTGTTAGCCAGGTAAGGCCCACAGGCCTGTTGTCAGGGGTGACCCAGGTGCTTTGGACTGGTTATGTGACTTGCTCAAGAGTCACAAAGTATGCAAGTGGAGGTTGTGGGAATCAAACCCAGGTCTGCAGGTACCAAGCTCATTCATAGCGCATTACTCTAAACTCTAGGCTATACTGCCAGTTCAGTGAATGAGTGGGTTAAGCAAGGTAGTATGTGAATGAAAGTAGAACCAGGATTTGGTATTACAGCATCAAGAAGCTGTGCACTGAAATGTTTAGTAATTGAGCAACATTGGTAGTGGGACATTTCGTAACCATCAGCTGTGCTGTCTCAGTCCAAGGGATAGGAACACATTTCAGCCAATCAGGGTGCAGGATTCTTGTTTCCCATTTTGTAAGCTAAAATAACACAGGTGGGCATATTCTATTGACAGTGTTATGGTCCAGCCTCAAAGTGCAGCAATAACTTTTTTCAAACTTGACCTCTGCCCTTTTCCCTGGTCAAGTTTTTCAGGGCTTCAAAGTCTAGTACCTGTAGAGCTTTTATCAGTCATCTTCCCTGTACAGTATGATTGCTACTGCAAACCCAACTGAGGTACTGTTCTGAGTGAGCGATACAACTCAACTTTATCCAGCTGCAACCATGATAAGCTGCTAAATTCACTAATCCTCGTACTCACATTCTGTGTTCGTGCTGCCCTTGCACTGTTGAAATCATTTTGCACAGCACCTAGCGCATTTTGGAATCTAGATACACTATATATTTTACCTGCTCTTTATCAGCTGACATGGAACTTTTCATAAATGTTTCTGAAACTTATTACGCTGATTAGCAGTCCAGCACTGATAGAATTATTCAGGTGTGATCAACCTTGAGTAAGAACTGTTTTCTACTTGTTGCAATATGTTTCTCCAAATCAGTGTCTGAAGTCCAATATATAGAAACAACTGATCTGATATCTCTAAGCATTTGCTGAAATAGGTTTTAGCTTACAAGAGTTTTTCATGGTTGATCATACCAAATAACACAACACTTCAGAAACATACATGCCCTTATCAGCACTTTACTAATATGTTATTTGCACTGCTAAGAACTTTACATGGATTCAGCAGGGTACAGTACAAGCACAATTTGACAATATATATTAATATGAATGAACAAATGGACAAACTACAGTGACTGTGATGATAAATGTATTTGCGTATTTATGGACTTAAAAAGGAAATATATCTGGATTTTTGCAGTTTGAAAATTGTATTTAATTATATTAGACTGCTCTATAGTTTAAATGCAGCATAAATCTACATACATGTGGATGAATAATATCTGTTTCCTGTGTCAGCCCATTATTTTATCACTAATTCTGGTAATTGAATGATGTATTCTACAAAAGTGTTATATCAAATGCTTAAATCATTTTTTGAATTTGTGACAGCCAGCCTGGTGCTGGTCCCACAGCAGGATGAAGAGGCGAGAGTTTGCTTGCAGTGTTGTTGACCTCCTGAATAACTTTTGAAATTCTATATAACTTTAGTTTTATTTCTTATACTTCCTTTTGTATCTTCCTCTAATTCTCTGTTACTAAAGACTTTTGCATGGAAATGGGATCATTGCCCTCTAGACTTCATTTGTTCCTGGTTCATGTCCTCAAACAGTGTCATCATCTCCTGCTTGTGACATAAAGATAGTTTCCATGGTAACTAGTTATGATCTGAGATTCATTCTTGCTATCATAAGATGAAACAAGGATTATAGTGTATGGTGGAACATTGTTCTCCATCGAAATCCATCGTTGTTGAAACCTTGTAGTCACACACTAGTGACGTTCGCAGTGCAATAGAATGATTTTTTCTACTGCACTGTGAACGTCACACACTGTGTCCTCCAGCAGCATTTGACAGTTAGGGTTTACTCCATGGACAGTACATGTAGCGAAAGTAGCCATGTCGGTGGTAGTACTACTGTTTAGCGTTAAAACATTCAAAATGTAAAGTTCTTTTTTCCTTCTAGTAACCCAGTAAAAATGTTTTGAAGCAGAAACATGCTGTAGTGATTTTTTTTTCCCCCCCAGAAAATGACGTTCCACCATACATTATAAAGAAAAGTGTGATGAGGAAAGTTGACGAATAGGGCATCTTTCACCTTGTTGGCACTATGACGACAGATTACCTCTCGAGGTAATCCATGGTCATAGTGCCAACTTGGTGAAAGAATAACCCTGTTGTCAACTGTTCCCCATGCACTATCCTATATGTGTAGTAGTCTGAGCAATGTTATTGGCTGAAGAGACTCACTCAGCCATGTTATAATCCCCCATAATAGCAACACTGATTTTGTTGGCCTCATTGAAGTCTAGTATCACTGTGCAGTCTTGCAAAATGTTACAACCCTTTTTGACTATCATTTTCCACACTATGTATCATAGCATATGAATTATTTACTTGTTATACTAAAAAGATCCCTCTACTGACAGTGAAGAAACCCCCCCCCCCCCGGTTAAAAATAATTTATTACTCTTTCATCCAGATATATCTATCTGACAAGTTCCAAATTACTTCCCTTACACTGGCTTTTTCTCCTCCAAAACACTGAGGTGTACTCCCCATTCTTAGCTCCCCCTCCCTATCTCACTTGGGTATGAATTGTGCAAGTTTTCATGAAAATGTCTGTAACGCAACCAGATAACCTCAAGATACAGTATTTCATCCCCATTCCCCACACACAGACAAGCTGCCCTGAAAAATGCGTACTTGTCCCATCTTTCAGTGTGGAGTTGGTAGCTCTGTAAGGTCTGTTTGTTGTGCACAACCATTGTTATTGAAATGTTTGTATTTTATAGTACAGATCTCACTGACATGTGACCTCCATATTGGCAGACAGCACACACGGATGAATCAGGAAGCTACATTATCAGGGTAGGGCTGAAGGTTTTCATCATGATTGCCATCTGTCTGTGTCAATTTGGCCACTACATCTAAATCATCCCATTCCAAGGCAAAAATATGGGACTTCAGAGAAGCTGACTTTGATAAGATGGCCAACAGTTAAGCTAGCCCTGGCAAAAAGAAACACAGGTGAGGGGGTACAGGTTAAAGTGGGCAAGCATTAAGGATGCAACACTTGAAGCAACATCCCATTGTGTTAGACAGAAAAGGAAGTGCAAAAGAAGAAGGAAACTACTTTGGTTCTCATATACAGTAGCAGAAAAGGTCAGAGCCAAAAGGCTGGCCTTCAGGAAATGTAAGGGAACACAGCGGGATGAAGATAGGGAGGCATACCAAACTGCCCTAAGGGAAGCAGGGAAGGCAGTAAAGTAGGCAAAGTCTCAAACTTGAGGAAACACTAGCACAAACAGTAAAAGAAGGTGACAAGACTTTCTATAGCTACATTAGTGAAAGGAGAAAGTCCAGAGGGGGGTATTGCTAAGCTCAAAGGAGAAAAGGGGGCATGTGAGGAGAAGGACCCTGTAAAAGCATCTATCCTAAATAGATACTTTTGCTCAGTATTTACTGAAGAAAAGGTAGGGCAGGACCCACAGCTCAGCACCATGGACACAGGGGGGAGGGAGGTGCGCACTACTTCCTTCACAAAAGAAAGGGTCCTACAAGAGCTCACTTAGCTCAGGGTGGACAAGGCAACGGAACCTGATGGCATACATCCCAGGGTGCTTAAGAAGCCAAGGGTGGAACAAGCAGAGCCATTAGCAGAACTGTTTAGTGAGTCTCTGAGCACAGGAGAGGTCCCAGAAGACTGAAGAAGGGCTCATGTGATCCTGCTCCACAAGAGTGGTAGCAGGGAGGAGGCAGGGAACTACAGACCAGTCAATCTTACCTCAGTAGTGGGCAAGATTATGGAGGCACTCCTTAAGGAAAGGATAGTGCAACACCTGGAATCCATAGGGCACAGGATCCAAGACAGCATGGGTTTACAAAAGGAAGGTCCTGTCAAACTAATCTCATAGATTTCTTTGACTGGGTAACCAGAGTGGTGGACCAAGGGGAGCAGTTGATGTCGCCTACCTTGACTTCAGCAAAGCTTTCGACACTGTTCCACATAGAAGATTGATAAATAAGCTGGGTAGGCTTGGGGTGGGTCAGAAGTTGGTCAACTGGGTGGCAAACTGGTTAACGGGCAGAAAACAGAGAGTGGTGGTAAATGGTAAACAGTCAGAAGAGATGCAAGTCACAAGTGGGGGTACGTCAGGGATCAGTCCTCTTCAATATCTTCATTAGTGACATTGCAGATGGACTAGAGGGTAAGGCTTGTCTGTTTGCTGATGACACCAAGATCTGCAACAGAGTAGGCAGAATGATGAGATCTGGATAAACTAGCAAAATGGTCAGAAGAGTGGCAACTGGGATTTAATGCAAAGAAGTGCAAGATCATGCACATAGGGAAGAGAAACCCTGAAGCCACCCATAGGCTGGGAGGCGAGTTGCTGGCAGTCACAAAGGAAGAAAGAGACTTGGGCATCATCATCACCGATGACCTGAAATCATCCAAGCAGACCTCTAAAGCAGTAGGTAAGGCTAGGGGGATGTTAAGGTGTATTAGCAGGGGTATCACAAGTCGTAAGAGGGAGGTAATAATCCCTCTTTACAAGACACTGGTTATGCCCCATCTGGAGTACTGTGTGCAGTACTGGAGGCCACATCTTCACAAGGACTTTAAAGCAAATTGAGGCAGTCCAGAGAAGGGCTACCAGAATAGTGCAGGAACTGCATCAGAAGACATATGAGGACAGATTAACGGAGCTCAATATGTATACCCTTGAGCAAAGGAGGGAGAGAGGTGATATGATCGAGACATTCAAACACCTTAAGGGCATTAACAAGGTGAAAGAGTCTAACATGTTTAAATATAAGAAAAATAGCAGGACAAGAGGACACAGCATGAGATTAGAGGGAGGCCAATTAAGGGAGAATGTGAGGAAATTATTTTTCTCAGAAAGGGTGGTGGATTAACGGTCTACCTCAGGAAGTGGTGGCAATGAATACAGTGCAGGGCTTCATACAGGCATGGGATAGGCATAAGGGGGCAATACAGATGAGTATGAATAGATAGGCCACTGACAGAGCAAAGGCCTATGGCACATTTATAAGGTAGAAAAAGAAATGGGCAGACTTGATGGGCATTGTGGTCCTTATCTGCCATCAACTTCTATGTTTTTATGTTTCTATGTCTCTTAGTCCATCAGCCAGTTCAGGAGAAAATGGATGTTTTGCTTCTAATTATAAAAGTTACTGCTTGTTATTTTTGTACCATTTATCTTCTGTAATCTGAGTTGTTACCGCTGCCTCAGCTCAGTTTGCATTGTACCCCTACTGACCTCATATTGAGGTTGTGTACAGACATGTTTGCCTCATGTTTTGACCTTTGTCTATTGTTCATCACTGTGTAATAGTTACTACTGTCTTAATAAATTTATGGCTGTTGAACTATGTTGGTGCCACCTTATGGCCTGGGGCATGTCTGAAAATGGTCTATTGGATCAGCACACTTACCTGGTTAACTAATAAATAAATAAATAAATAAAATAATTGCTCTTTGGCACTGTTGTAAAATGTAATGCACCTCCAGAAGGATTGTTTGGAAAGTTTGCGATCATGCAACTATTATGACTTTGTCCATCTCTAAACTAAATCTGTCATGTGACATCTAGCTATTGAATGGGGGGCTCTCATGCTGTGATGTACATTTGCACTCCAATACCAGCACTTCCTGTTGGGGAGCCACTAAGTTATGCCTTGTACGTCACAACACACAGGTTATGCTTGGACTGGAGAACACCACTTTGTGCTCTGCTTTACTTTGACAAGCGTGGCTGTGCCTTTGTATCTCACAGTCTCACAACTGTTCCTTGAAGTTGATTGACACCTCAGTGTCTGAGTCTAGGGTTTGAGAAATGTTCCCTCTTGCAACTTGTTCTTTTCATGACATAACATCTTATGAATGTGTCATTTTTAGGGTTGTGCAGAATGAGAAATTCTGTCATAAGAATTGGTGAAGAATGGCAGTTCTACTCCTGAAATGCTTTTCAGAATATCTTTAAATTTTGTGGAATTCTGAAAAGCATTTTAGTATAAACCGAAGAATACAGTAATTTTCCATGGATCACGTAACCCACAAAAAAAGTATCCATTGTTTATGGAAACTGCAGATTACTAATCTGTGAAAAAAACATTCCACACAAGGAATGCCAGAATTCTGCTACTGGTAGTATTCCACAGAATTTTCTAAAATTCCATTGAACTCCTTTGTGTTGGAATTTCCACATTCCACGCAGTCCTAGTAATTTTGTTGCTGTGCATTTCAAGATTTTTTCCATGATGGGCTCCATCCTGTAGAACACTACAGCTAGAAATATTTTTGCATTAGTTTGCTTAAGAAAGGCAAAACATAAAATTAAAACTTTCCTATTAAAATTATGTTACATTCAGAGTACATACATAACCCTATTTTTGAATATTAAAAATAAATTAAACTGTTTTAATCAGGTTACATATTCTTCAAAAGAGACCTTCCGAGGAGGCAATGATTACTCCACTTCCCTTTTTGGGATTGCTCCGAGAGCCCGCTCTTACATTGTCACAATAACCCATATGCTGATATATTTTGGTTGGACCTGGGTTGGCATCCTGGCAGAAGAAAATGACTTTGGTCAAGAATATAGTCAGGAGATGGCAGATGAGTTTCCCAAGACTGGAGGCTGTATTGCTTTCTCTGAGACTGTGCCTGTAATTCGCAATGAGATGAAAATCCGTCAAATAATTGAAGTCATTAACAAATCATCAGCAAACATCATTTTGGTCTTTTGCTATGAGGAGAGCTTATACCCTGTAATAGTGGAGATTGCAAGGAATAATATTGCTGGAAAAGTCTGGATTGATGTGGATGCATGGTTTTTTTCCTTTATGTTTTCCAATGACATTCTTCAGCAAACGTTAAATGGTTCCATTGGGGTTATTCTTCGCAGGGGAGAAATGAAAGGATTCAGTCAATATTTTCAGAGTCTACACCCATTTCAGGTCACTGGTAATATTTTCATTAAGGAATTTTGGGAAAATGTATTTAACTGTAAGTGGAAAAAACAGAATAAAAGTGAACTAGAATTGGACTTACGTGAGGTGGATCATTTCTGTACCGGGGATGAGAAGTTACAAGGATTAAATGTGTCCTTCCTTGATTTTACTGTTTATAGTGCAGTACATGCCATCTCGCATGCATTGCAGGATATGTATTCCTTTATGGCTGGGAAAGGGCCATTCCTAAATGGAACATGTGCAGACAGGAAAGATTTTGAGCCTTGGCAGGTAAAGCAAAATGTTTTAAATGTCTTTTAAAAGTTCATCAACATGTACCTGTAAAAAAAAAAAAAAAAACTCACATGAGTCTTCCAACAGGAGGAATTTCTCATTTATATTTGTTTTCATTTTTATTTCCTTAGTTATTGTATTTAAAAGTTTGATAATCAGGAAAGTACACTGAGCCAAGGCTCATTTCCAGGTGTGACCCGGGGTGGTAGGCATACCAGCACTTATAATCATCAGAAGTGCAATAAGGCAAGTACAAGTGCAAAAACTCAAATGGTAACAATGCAGAACAGCGGATACACAGGGGTTGCAAATGATCTAAAGCACTCACACTAAACATGGCTAGGCAGTACAAAATCTTGTAAATAAGATTATGTGAGTTTTGCCCTCCAGAGTGAGCAGACTGAGAGCAGGTGTCCAGAGATGCTGAGAAACAGGAGTCTGAGGATAGACTGGAGAGTGGAAGCTGTAATAGGAAACAGAACAGAGGAATCAGGGAGGGGGTGACAAGTACATGGAGAGGGAGGAGAGAGCCTTAGTAGGCATTTTAGTGATTGAAGGATGGGGGACAGATGAAGGGGGAGGTGAGCAGGTTCCAAAGGGAGGGGAGCTGGTAGGATAAAGCAGCTTGAGCAGTATGTGAGCAAGGATGAAGAACAGAGGGTGTCCCTTGAGCATAGAGAGTAAGAGGGGAGGAGAGAAAATAGGTAGAAATGCAGAGAGCCAAACCCCTATTTGGCAGTGAAGGTGGTACAGTGGGACTGGTGACCTAGGGGTAGAGAGGAGATGGAAGATGAGGTGTAGAGGGAACAATGGTGGGTGCAGAGAGGAGAGACGAATAGGAATAGTGACAGAACATATTGCAGAGGGTATCCAGTCTGGCAAGAGAAGAGGGTGGGGGCAGAGCTATAGACCACATCTGCATAGTTGAAGACAAGGAGGATCATTTTGGTTATCTGCTCCCTGTGGACTTGGATGTGGAAACAGTCCTTGTTACAGTAAAGGATGCTGAGCTTGGGGCAGAATTTGGAGTGTATGGTGTCAATGTGGACAGAGAAGTCAAATTAACTATCTAGCCACACACTAAGGTAGGTTTCACTTGAGTTCTCATGTTGACTATCTAGACACACACCAAGGTAGATTTTGCTTGAGTTCTCATGTATGCTTCCTAACTATCTCCCTTATATCTTATTTAATGCTTCTTGGGCATTACGACAACTAACTGAGAAACAATAGAGACATAGGAGACATACGTGAGAAATGTTTGAGGAACAGTTTGGAAGATTCAGTGAGCAACACGTGAAATAGATGTGTAATAAAGGATATCAGATTGAGAAATAAAGATTTCATACAGAAATAAATGAGAAACACTTATTGCATCAGCCTAGCCTCCACCCCCCCCAAATTCTGACCCTAGCACCCACATTGCCCTGGGCCCCGGCTATTATCCTGGCCTAACCCCCCTGCCTGTGGGGTCCACTTTCCCCAAGGCCCCTGTGGTGTGCTTCCATGAGCCACTCAGCTTCCATGGCCCTGCAACTAAATCACCCCAGCTCCCCTTTGCCAAAACTCCAGGCTGCTCCAACCATGCTGTCTCCTCATGGGTCACCCTGTCTCCCAATGCCCTGCCTCTGGACCATCCTAGCTCCCCCTAACCCAAGCTTATGGTACACACTGGTTCCCCCCATGCTACACTGGTTCCTTTTCCCTGCCCCTGGACCTCACCAGCTACCATCAGCCCCTGACTTCCCACCGGGTTCCAATGGCCTTGCCCCTGGACCAACCCAACTCCCCCTGACCCAACACCCAGACTGTTCTTTTCAACACTGGCTCCCTCGGCCATGTCTGCCCATTTGGCCTTGGCTCTGGACCACAACAGTACTCATTCCATACCACCTCACTGGCCCTGCCCCTAGACCACAATAGCTTCCACTTCTCAACCCCAGGCAGTCCAGGTCCAGCCTGGCCCTCCAGACCAGCCTAGGTCACTGTACTCTGTCCCTAGACCAGCCCAGGTCCCCATATCCCTTGTATCCCTGCTCCCATGGACCTGCCCATGGACCCTCAACCCAACCCCATGTTGTCTTTGTCCATGCTGGCCCCAGGCAACCTCTGCTCCCTTGCTCCTGCCCTCAGACAATCACAGCCCCGCCTGCACCAGCCCTGGGCTACCCTGGCCACACAGGCTCTCAATTTCCATGGTCTATTCTCTGGCCCACCCCAGTTCCCTATTCCCCAGCCTGCCCATGCCTCCCAGCTTCCTTTGCCAATCTCGTGGACCACAGCTCTCATCCCCAGTCGTTCCCACGCTGCCCTAGCCCACTGGGTTCCACTGCCCATCCCCCACCCCCTATTGCTGTAACACAAACTTTCAAGATTCATTCTTTATTCGGCTGTGTTACCTACCAAGACTGTGATATGAAACAAAGACAAACCTACCCCTACAGTGACAGGGTGCAGGTAGTTACATATTAACTGCTGAACAATTAATATATTATTGTTATTTATTTGAGGTCTCTTCCTTGTGGCAACTGTTTCTGTATATTTTCATTTCCCCTTCCCTTTTACTTTATTTTTACATTTTATTTTTGCTTTATATATATATATATATATTTTTTTTTTGCATTGGTTAAGTATGAGTTAGGGGTGTGACTAGTAGAATGTGTAACTTGTATTTAGTGAGTGAGTCAGGGTGTACCGGTTTCTTTGGGAGGGTGGTTTTCAAATTTTAGTTGTTGGGGTATGGGTTTATTTGTTTTAATTGGGGGTGGGTTGTTCGATATTCCTGTGTGTTATATTTGTGTTAGGGGTGCAGTGTGTGTAAAGGCTTGAGAGCAGATAGGCTCATCTACTCCGGAGACCACCTAAGGCAGTTCCGTCATTTTGGAGGAACTTCATTAGTCTTCCCTGCAGAGGTTCTCAGCCACTGCAGGGGACTGGTGATCTTTTGAGGGTGGGGCAAAGCCTGCAGTGTGGGTCCCAGGTATGGGGAGCAAAGGGAAGATTGGGAAGGTGGGATCTAGGAAATAACCATGGAGAATATGAAATCAGGATCAGGGTCCATCCTGTCTGTTTTCCCTCTCCAGGGCCCTGACAAATGTTGTCAAACAGGAAGTAGTCTGTCTATCCAGCTCTACTCCTCCCCTTCGAGCCATTCTTTGCAATGCAAGGTCACTGAGGGTAAAACAGCAGTGAGAGCGGGTTTCATCATGAATTCCTCAGCTGACTTTGTTTTCAATAAAAAGGCCTGGTTTGGCAATAACTCCAGACCTGTTCTAGAGGCATCGGTCCTGCTGGGTTATTCTGTGGTGTATTGCCTGAGAGGGATCACAGAGAGGGTGGGGTGGCTATTTGTTTTAAATCCACTTCGGGACTTACTGCACTTCCCATGTGAACTTTCAGATCCTTACAATATGTGGCAGTTAGATGTGCTGTGGGAGTTTGTGTTAGGATCATTCTCATGTACCGTCCTCTGGGATGTGGGAATGACTTCTTTCAGGAGTTGGCAGTCTTCATGGTCAAGAGGGTGTTTGATGCCGCCATATTGTTAGTGCTGGGGGACTTCAACACTTGGGTCAATGATAAATCCTTGCATTTTGAACAACTCCTCCAGCTGATGTCCTCTCTGGGACAAGCACAGGCAGTTGCCTCTGGAACACACAAATATGGAGCACTCTGGACCTCATCTTCTCATTGGGACTTGACATTAGTGCAGTCAAGGTTCATCTGGTCTTTTGCTCAGATCCTCATTTGGTGTTGTTCCTTTGTGGGGCCCCCTCCATGGAGATTGTCCTGTATCACTGGAAACATCATTTGGAGTCTTGCAAGCTCCAGAAGGTACTAGACATGCCGGGTATGATGCTTGTTTGCTTGTGCCCAGGGGGCTCAGAAGGCCATGGAGCACTATAATAGGGTTCTTGTGGCTGTCTTAGACTCCCTGGCACCATACCATTTTCATGCCTCGATGTCCCATCACAGCTCACCATGGTACTGGGATGAGCTGCATAGGTTGAACACTAAGGGGCAGAAGCTGGAGTCTTCTAGGAGAAGGCAACAGTCTGAGGAGGATAGGCTAGCATTGAAAACTCATTATAGTCAGTACCAACTGGTAATCGGCATGAAAAAGACAAGCAGTTGTCCCATTTACTTGAGGTGTAATCACATTTAGTTCCTTTTCCATTTTAGCTTCTTGTCTTGCATTATGCCCTTTTCTGCATGTTAGCAGCTTATACATCATCTTACTAGGGTAGGTACACAAGAAGACATTGCCTAGTGCATTATCATAAGGTAGAAAGATACTTTGACCCAGAAACCCCCTAAGTATGCCTCTCAATTGCAAATAGTGAAGTTCTGATCTGGGTAGAGAATAGTGCTCAGCAAGATCTGAGCATGATGTAACTGTAGTCAGTGTTGGGTCTGGCAGATCCCCTATTTTACTAATTTATTTCTGCCTCTAAACATCCCACCTGAGGCTTTTGCCCTCAGTCTGTAACAATTTATTATCCCATGGGGGGCAAAAAGGCACCAGGCTAGGGTTGCAGTCTAGATTTTTATTGTCTACAGTACTAATCAAAGTCTAGACAAACTCCTCATTATAGGGTAAGAGGCTAGTCACTTAGGTAAGCCAGGAAACAGAACATTGCACAGACTGGTATATCTGAGTACAGATCTTTCCATACAGACCCAGCCAGGAAGTTTATCTGACCCTTTATAGTAAAGCCCTCTAATGTTTTTTGAAATAGTGAAGGCTAAATGATGTATACTGAAGTCAGGTAAAGAGAACCTCCCCCAACCCCTTATTTCTAGGAGTTTGTAATCTAAACAGAGCAATCCTAGCCAGCTTCTTGTCCAACAAAAATGTGTGTGTTTTTTTTTTTTGTATAATTGCTTGAATAGGTAGTCAGGTATATTTAATGGAATGTGTTGCAGAAGGTACAGATAATAAATCTTGGAAGAAATCATTATGTTCAGGGCAAGGATTTTGCCCCATAAGGAAAGATATAAAAGATTTCCATCTCTGAAAGTCTGTTTCCATTTTATTAAGAAGCTTCAGTCCCCTGTTTAACATGGTTTCAGAGCTGGACACAGCACTACTACTGCCCTTACCCTATTCACCAGTGAGGTTAAGTCCAGCATGGACAAATATCTACTTACTGGTGCTGTATTCATTGACCTCACCAAAGTTTTTGACTTGGTTAATCATCCACTGCTCCTGTACAAATTGCATTCACCAGGTGTCTCTGGCACCACCTTATCATGGTTCAGAAGCTACCTCACTAACTGAGCCCAATCTGTCTCCTTTAGTAAGGTACTTTGATCTCCTGCTCCCATCTCCTGTGGTGTCCCGCAAGGGTTCATCCTGGGACCTTTGCTCTTCTCCATCTTTATCGACATTCCCACTTCCTTTTCCCACTGTTGCTCTATCGTGTACGCTAATGACCTTGTGCTCTATGCTGCCTCTCGTTCCGTCACTGACCTTAATGTTCACCTGTCATCAGTGTTCCAACAGATTTAACTCTGTCTTCCAGAAATTCCATGCCAAGACCCCCAAGCTTCAGGTGCTTTGCTGTGATGGTTCAGCTGTCAGGTCCACTGACTCCTTTAAGTACCTGGGAGTGACACTGGGTCCTGCACTTGATTTCTCCTCTCACATAAATGAGATATGTAGATATGTTAACATCAAGATAGGTGCCACCTACCACGTGCGAAACTTCCTAACCCCTGCCACCAGGATCTCTGTGGCAAGAGGTGTCCTGCTCCCAAGGCTACAATATGCCCTCCCTACCCTTTCCCACACCAATGTTAGTATTCTTCATAAATGGGACACCACATACAACAACATCTGTAGATTTGCCCTATCAGCCCCCCGCCTTACTCATCATTGCCTCCTTTACTCTACCCTGCATTGGCTGTCCCCTAAATCCCTGCACTCCTTCTTGCTGGGTTGCTTCATTGACTCCATGTCCAGAACCCCTCGCCCTGACTGTCTTGATGCTATGCTTACCCCCATGGATCACACCCGCATTCTGAGGTCATCAGACTCCCCTCTGCTCTCAGTCTCGCACTGCTCAACAAAATTGGGCGAGCAAGCTTTCTCCTATTTTGCCCCCAAGTTCTGGAACTCCCTGCCTGCCAGCTTAAAGCACTCCTTATCTCACTCCTCCTTCAAGACTGCACTTTTCTCCTACTTTCATGCACTTGACTTCTGTGACTGTACCTAACCTTCACTGCACCCTGTTCCTGCTTCTTCCTGCTTAGCATTACTTGCTTTCCCTAATGTCGTATGTATTACCTGGATTTGTCACTGTCCTTATTCCCTGTGTGGATGGCTACTACTTGTATGTGTAACTCTGAGATGCCCCTTGTGGGGGAACTGTGGGAGAACTATTGTATCTAAGAATAGTCCTTGTATTCAACCTGTGGCTGTCTGAATGCCTGTACTCTCCTGTACTGACTAAGCATTTATGGAATGTTCTCTTATTCATACTGTGTGGATTGTATGCCTGTATCTTGTACTCTCCCAGGTCGTGCTTGAAAATAGGCAGGGTTATTGCCTAATGCACTTACCTGGTCACCAAAAGCTATTAAATAAACTATTCCAATTAAGTTTTTATAGAGTATTTGTTTAAGGTCTCTAACAAGTAAAACTCCTAGGT
This sequence comes from Neoceratodus forsteri, assembly GCA_016271365.2. NCBI lineage: Eukaryota > Metazoa > Chordata > Ceratodontiformes > Ceratodontidae > Neoceratodus > Neoceratodus forsteri. Next base: position 59,583,882 of record CM057455.1, read on the forward strand.
ATTCGAGACCATCTTTCTGTACCTGAATTCCTGTTACTTCCAACAGTTTGTAATCAACATCTGCTGGCAGTGGCAGGGCTTCTGTTATAGTTCAATTATATAGATAATTATATAGTCCAACATAGAACAAAGCAGCCAGAAATTACTGCACTCAAAAGATAAGGAATGCTAAAAGCAAATATTATAAGGAGGCACTGACCAACTCTTGGGGAGATGGGAAAAACTTTTGGAATAACATGAAAGAACTCACTGGCAAGGATCCTAAGGCACCCCCCCCCCACTATGCTCAACGTTCTTGGAGCTCCAACGCTCGACCTTGGTACCATCACTAATACCTTCAACAATGCATTCTCTAACCTGGGCAGTGTCCTTCCTCCTAATTTCTTCGACAACTCTTCCTCCAATACCTCCCACGAGACCCCCCAACATGAGCACACAGCTCCACAGTTCTTCTTCAAAGAGATTCCAACACAAGTGGCCAGTACCTATATCCGCAAGACCATCTGCAAATATGGGTACAGTGGAGACTCCCTTGACCAGAAACTGATTGCTCAAGTTCTGGATGAAATCCTTGAACCCCTGACAAAGATCTTCAACCTCTCACTAAGACTCGGCCAATTCCCCTCACTCTGGAAACAGGCGACTGTCACACCAGTGCACAAAAGCGGTGATAGGTCTCTACACACCTACTACTGACCTATCTCACTTCTCCACCCCCCCTTTATCTAAGGCATTGGAACGAATAGTTTCAGACCAATTAGTTGAATTCCTGGATAAGTATGAAGTCCAATCCGCAGAACAGCATGGCTTTAGAAAAGAGTACAGCACCACCACAGCTCTTCTGGAATTTATGGGTTTCATCCACACCAAGCTCGACCAAGGAAACTGTGGGGAGGGCAGAATTTATAGACCTGACGAAGGCCTTTGACACCATTAATTACCCTGTACTACTCAGGCAACTGTCCTCTATCGGGCTCTCCAGTGATGCCCTTCCATGGTTTGCTAGCTACCTCGGGAACCAGGTCCAACGTGTCAGGATAGCTGGTGTCTCATCTGATGAAAAGCCAGTCTTCTCCGGAGTCCCTCAGGGGTCTATTCTGGGTCCATTACTCTTCTCCTTCTTCCTCAACAGACTCCCTAGTGTCTGCCAGCAAAAAATACTACTCTATGTGGATGATGCAGTCCTGTTCACTAGCCCCCATGACTCTAGAATCCTTCAAACTCCCCTGCAGCTTGACTTCAAGCGTGTTGAAGATTGGTTCAGCACACATAAACTCGTCTTGAACTACAGCAAGACTAAAGTTATGACCTTCTGTAATCCACGGAGCAGGCATGAATCACTGTCCCTCACCATCAAGAACAACTCTGGGACCTCACTTGAACATGTCCCTGAGTTCAAGTACCTTGGTATCACGCTAGACAGTACCCTCTCCTGCACTCGGCATATTGACACTGTTGCCAAGGCCGCCAACATACGGATTGGACTGCTGCACAAGCACAAGCACTGTATGTCCGTTGATGCCCTTAGATTGGCTATCTACAGCTCTGTCACCTCTATCATTGACCACAGTCTTGCCATCTACAGCTCTGCTTCTACAACTGCCCTACGCAGGATCTCAGTTACAATCAGCAAAGCCTGCAGGCTTTTAATGGGTGCTGCCCACCAAACGCACACCTGTGACCTCTACGTCCAGGATGGCTGGCTTCCACTCCTCAGTAGAATACAATACCAGACCTGCCTGCTAACCAAAAAGGTTCTCCTTGGGCTCATGCCTGCTGGTGTTGGTAAGCTCCTTACCACCCATAGTGGTAATCAGCATACACATAGTGCCCAATATCAAATCTTCCAGGTTATCAGATGTCGTACCTCTATGGGTCAGCAGTCTTTCACCCACAGGGCTCCACAGTGGTTCAGTACCCTCAACAAAGAAACACTTTCCTCTGCTAGGCTTGGACCCTTTAAATGGAATCTCTGACTTTACCTTACCTCTACCACTCAATGTGACTGCTTCTCCTAAAAGGACTGCTCCAACCACCACCTAGTTGCTCAAGACCAGTGACCCGTCTCCTACCAGAGCATTATTCTGTCTGGCTCCTGCTTTTTCTACGTGACCCCTTACCTTCTCCCTCCCTCCCCCCTCCTCCCCTTCCCATCACACCTCTACGCTACTTCTCAAACCTCACTGCCAAATTTCCCTGTACTATATCTAGACACCCCTTCCTCCTTCCCTCTGACAGTGGCCCCTCAGCCTACCTACTTCTTACTGTCTCCCTCCTATCCAATCTCACGCTTATGGTCCATTGCTTCTTAATCTCTTAAACTGTTACTTCATCTAGCTGCTTATTAAGTTGCGCTCCAGTAATGTCTGTAATTTCTAAAGTGTGTTATGACTGTAAAACTTTGCCAACCTTTGTATGTGTTTTGACTGTAAACCATTGCCAACCTTTGTATGTATGTTCCCCACATTCTTCGACATGGAACCTTTGTAAATGAGCAGTTCCCGCTCAAAGGTACTTGTAATCCTAGAGTTTAATAAATAAAATAAAATAAAAATTAATTGTATAGCCAGAGATTAAAAGAAAGTTGTTCAGAATAATAAGCATGGAACTAAGAGACCGTGAGGGGTTATTCAAAAAAAGAAAAAAATAATCAGCATAGGCCATAAGTTTGATGTGGGCTCCCAGGTGAATACCTTTTATGTTTCTTGACAACATATTCTTAAATCAACAGAGGTTCTAATGTTAAAATTAATATGGGGGAGAGAGGGCAACATTGTCTCATACCCGTATTTAGAGGGAAAGGGCTAGAGAAACTACAATTTATTTTGAGTTTGGCTAATGCCCCTGTGTACAAGGTATGTATCCATTTACAAAAGATACAGAAACATAGAAACATAGAATCTGATTGCAGATAAGAACCACTTGGGCCACCTAGTCTGCCCATTTTCCTACTTAACGGGATAAGCTGCAGATCCTAGTTAACCAACAGTCTACTTCCTCCTACCCCCCCCACTAGAATTGCCTTATGTCTGTCCCATGCATTCTTGAATTCCCCCACTGTTTCTGACTCTACAACCTCCTCAGAAAGGCTGTTCCATGCATCTAGAGCCCTCTGTGAAGAAATACTTCCTCACATTACCTCTGAGTCGTCCCCCCTCTATCTTCAAATTGTGCCCCCTTGTTCTTGCACATCTCTTTTTCTGAAAGATGCTATCCTCTTGGACTTTGTTGATTCCCTTGAGGTATTTAAAAGTTTCTATCATGTCCCCCTCCCTTTCCTCGAGGCTATACATCTTAAGCTCCTTTAGTCTTTCTTCATATGTCTTCTGGTGCAGACCCTGCACTATTTTGGTTGGCCCTCCTCTGGACAGCCTCCACCCTGTCTATATCTTTGTGGAGGTGGGGTCTCCAGAACTGTACACAGTACTCCAGATGTGGTCTTATCAACTGTCTGTACAGAGGGCCAACAACTTCCTGTTTTCTACTGGTGATGCCTCTCTCTATGCATCCCAGTATCCCCAGCCCTTCTTACTGCCTTCTCACATTGCTGGCCCACCTTTAGGTTGTCTGATATGACTACCCCAGGTCCCTTTCCATTTTGTTGTTGTTCAGTATCTCACCCCATTGTGTACTCTTCCCTAGGTTTTTTGTTTCCCAGGTGCATTACTTTGCACTTCTTTGCATTGAATCTAAGCTGCCATACATTTGACCATTCCTCCAACCTTGCCAAGTCCCTTTTCATCCTTTCCACCCCACCTTGCATATCAACCCTGTTGCAAATCTTTGTGTGTTCTGCAAAGAGACATACTTTTCTTTCCAGTCCCTCTGCAATGTCAGTTATAAAGACATTAAAAAGGACCGGCCCCAGTACTGAACCCCCCTTTCTTCACTGTGAACTCCATTTACTATTACCCTCTGTGTCCTGTTGTCCAGCCAGTGCTTTACCCAGGCTACCACCCTGGGACCCACTTCCAGGCTGGCTAATTTATTAATCTTTTTGTGCAGGACTGTGTCAAATGCCTTGCTAAAGTCTAGGTAGGCCATGTCCATAGCCCCTCCCTGGTCTACTACTTTGGTCACCCAGTCAAAGAAATCAATTAGATTTGTCTGACATGATCTTCCTGCTATGAATATGGGTCCTGTGCCCCACTGGCCTCTAGGTACTCAACAGTTCTTTCCCTCAGAAGTGATTCCATCATTTTCCCTACCACTGAGGTCAAACTGACAGGTCTGTAGTTTCCTGCCTCTGTCTTGCTCCCACTTTTGTGAAGGGGAATCACATCCACCCTCCTCCAGTCCTCAGGTACCACACCATCCTCTCATGATTTATTAAAAAGAGTAGTCAGTGGTGTTACTAGGTCTTCCCTTAGTTCTTTTAGAATTCTGGGGTGCATCCCATCAGGTCCCATTGTTTTATCCACTTTCAGTTTTAAGAGTTCTTTCAGAACCCTTTCTTCTGTGAAAGGACTAATATCATCCCCCCCATCCAGAGTGCTTCTAGTGACTGGATTAGGTATCTCCCCCTGCTCTTCCACTGTGAATACTGAGCAAAAGTATTCGTTCAGTATCCCTGCTTTTTCACTGTTGCTCTCTGCCCAACCACCTTCCTCTTTATTCAGCCTCAGTATCCCTGCCTTAGTCTTTCTTTTCTCCCTAATGTACCTATAAAAGGTTTTATCCCCCTTCTTAACCGAGTTGGCTATCTTTTCCTCAGTTTGGGTCTTTGCTATTCTGACTGCCTTCCCCACTTCCTTCTGCTTTAACTGGTACAGTTCTCTGTCCTGCTCCTCCTGTGTTTCCTTTTACTTCCTGAATGCTGTCATTTTCTCCCTAACCTTCCCCACTACTTCTTTTGAGAACCATAGTGGTATTTTCTCTAATTTTGATTTGTTTATTTGCTTCACACAAAGGCTTGTTGCCTCTGTGATGGCAGTTCTGATGTTTCCCCATTGTTGCTCCACCCCACCTTCTTGCCTGTTTGCTAGTGCTTTTCTGAGGCACTCTCCCATTTTGACAAAATCAGCCCTCCTGAAGTCCAGTATCTTTACTTTTGTATGGCTTGACTCTACAGCTAAGTTTATTGTGAACCACACTGTTGGTGGTTGCTTGTTCCCTGATGGCTACCCACTTCAAGATTGGAGATCCTCTCTCTGTCCCCATTTGAGAGTACCAGGTCTAAGACTGCTCCCTCCTGAGTGGGTTCCAAAACTAGCTGTCTGAGGCATGCCCCCTGTAGGGCATCAAGAATTGCCCTGCTCTTGGATGTGGCTGCAGCAAAGGTGCTCCAGTTAACATCTGGAATATTCAGGTCCCCCATCAGCAATATCTCCCCTTTCTCTGCCATCCTAAGGATGCCTTCTATCATTTCCTTGTCCATTTCCTCCACCTGAGATGGGGGTCTGTATACAACCCCTGTGCAGATTGTGGTGCCATTTCCAGACTCCAGGGTGACCCACAGTGCCTCCTCTCCTCCATGTTTACCCTTTAGTTCTGTTGCTTTGATCCCTTCCCTTACATAGAGAGCTCCTCCTCCTCCTCTTCTTTCCTCCTGGTCCCTCTTGTAGATTGTGTACCCTTGTTGTTAACATCCCAGTCATGGTTCTTTGTGTACCATGTTTCTGTGACTGCCATGATATCCAGGCATCCCTCCTCCATCAATGCCACCATTTCAGGGAGCTTTGTACCTAAACTATGGGCATTAGTACTCATTACCCTCCATTTTTTTATGGTTTTATTTCTTTCTGCTCCATCCCTGTCCTTACTGCCTTTGTCTTTTTCTCCATTTACCCCTGCCCATCTCCCTATCGACTGCTCTATCTTGGTGTTTACCTCACTAACTACCCTGATTTTTTGGGGGGGGTAGGATTTCCCTTCACCTTTTCAGTGCCTCCCCCCTTGGCTAGTTTAAATGCTTGCCAATGAAGCATTTAAACCTATCACCTAGGATCCTGGTTCCCCTTCTGGATAGATGTAGACCATCACACCAGTATAGGCCTGCATCCCTCCAGGTGGAGCCCCAGTCCCCAATGAAGCCAAATCCTTGAGCTCTGCACCAGTTTTTCCAAAAATCATTGAATCCCAATGTGCAGAGTACCCTAGCCTCATCCATGCCATAGACAGATAGCACTTCTGAGAAAGTTACCGTGTGTGCTACTTGTCTAAGGCCCCTCCCCATCTCCACAAACTCCTGTTGCACTGCTCTGATCCCATTCTCAGCCAGGTCATTTGTCCCCAGGTGGATAATGACATCCAGTTCACTCCCCCTTGCAGCTACTCCCATGATCCTGAGGATTTGTTTTCTCTCCCTCCAAGCCATGGCACTGGGCAGGCACCTTACCTCCCTTTCCCCTCCCTCCCTCCTCCAGTTCTACCCCCCTGACAATTGAGGCTCTCACCAAGAATTGTTTCCTTCCCCTTCCTGTGGGGTCTTGTGCCACCCTCCTGTGGCCCAAATAGTACTTTTCTATGACAAACCTTAAGTATTTTCATTGAATTTTATCAAAAGCCTTGCTAGCATCTAATGATATCAAGACCACTCGTTTTCCCTTCTGCTGTGCAGTGTGAATTACATGCAAGACTTTTTTTTTCAGATTCTTTGTACTATGCCTTCCTTTGACAAAGCTGGCCCAATCAAGGTGGATGAGTTTGGTGTGTACCTCATTACAAATTGTAGTTAGAAAGAAATAATGGAAATAATGTGACCTACTGGGAATTGATACCTGGCACCCAGAATATTGTCACAGTGCTATAACCACTGAGCTACAGGCTTGTATGGTTGGACTTAGGGTTCCCAGACACACTTTCTGTCTCTGGTGTTGCACATACTGCAACTATGAATAATCAAGAGTACACAGTCTAATCTATTTGCCAATATTTTTTGCAAACATCTTCAATGTCAATTAATGAAATTTGATGATAATTCTCACAGCAGGAGGGATCCTTGTCAATTTAGGTAGTACTGAAATTATGGTCTCCCTTAAGGAAAGTGGGAGAATTCTGACCTCATGGATCTCAGAATATGCTCAGAGAAACTTTGGCACCAAGACAGGCATATGGATTTTGTAAAATTCGTATGAAAAATCATCCATTACAGGTGCTTTCCCAAATGAGAGTGACATAATAACTTTAAGAATGCCTTCTCTAGTGATTGGTCTTCCCAAGACTGATCTTTCATTATCTAATGAAGTTTACAATTGCTAATGATACCACATTAAGGGAAGACCTAGGATTAACCATTAGGTCTAGATGGACCAGCGGCAGGAGACACAATATGCAACTGGAACTGTCCCAATGGAATACTAATTTGAGGAAACATTGGTTTACACACAGGGTGGTTACCTTATGGAATAATTTACCTGTATATAGAAGTCCACACTGACAAGTTAAAAACAAAACCAATTTAATATAACCTAGGAAGTTGCACCAATTTAATATACCCACAGCTTCCCTTATTGAAACAAGAAAAGGGGGTTATTGTACCAAACTAAAAGCACAAGTAAACATTTCAGGAGCGGCAGCTGAAACTGACCAAAACAAAAATTAGCTGCCGACTCCCGGCCAACCCATTTTACCAGAATATCTATACCTTAAATGAATCCAAATTAACAGCATCTTCCACTACACACTGGCAAAGGCCCTTTTCCCCACTCTACTTCACACTTGCCACTAGTAACAAAATAAAAATAAACATTCACTTTTCCTTCATCTCCATCAGGATGGCAGGACGGCCTGACCCAAAGCACTTCGATTTCTATATATTACGGCAAAACAGAAAAATGAGTAGAATGTGAACACCAAGACTTGTTCCACTAAACAAATCCAAACTATATTAAATTCTACTCTCTCTCTTGACATCCAAAAGCTAAAGAATGCCTGGCTACAAAGTTCAAACAAGCTTAAGCCTCAGCTGCTAGTCTCCCCTATCTTATCACTTCAATAACAATTATCCACTGACCCCATATTTCTCAGTTGCACCCAAACAGATCTTCTGATAGAAATAATGCACCCTGTTTTATTTCTAGCTCATAAAAAGGGGTTTTAGTAATCACACAAACATCCAAGAGTGGAGGTTAATATTTATTACTTCTACACAGCAGCCGCTCGTCTCTCTTGCTTCACTCAGACTAGCGGTGCAAAGCTGCCCAGCCCGAAAACGCTCCGACTTCCATTCACTTTATTCTCTTGGTAAAGCCAGCTACAGCGTTAATAATATCCTTATAATAATTCACTTCACCATCAGGACGATGGTTAAATTTGGGCACACTACCATAAAGGCTCTCCATTACAGCCTTTCTATTTGCAAAGGTGCATAAACACATTTGCTCCATTTCGGGTAAAATTAGGACTGTTGCAATTATGCTACAAAAGAATAGTATACAGAAACCTATTATAACTGCAATCACTCTTCATTCATTTATTTGCTTTTGGAGTTAACCCCAGGATTTTTCTTACCATAAGGGCAAAAAACCAAAATCCAGCACTTGTCATGAGGCCCCCAATCCATCACAGAGGCACTCTGTGACACATATAGTATATCTGCGATGATTAACTGGAAACTTAGTGAGGGGGAAGGAAAAGGGGCTCCAAGAGGGAGGAGAAGGGGGAAGAGGGCAAAGAGGATAAGGAGAAGTGTGATCAGTGACAGGGAGGTGTGCATGATTGGGCTGAGAAAGAGCAGAGGATGAGATGGGAGGGTCTGGAGGCAGTAAAACTCAGGGATGCGTGGGCAAAGATAGGTGGAGAGAGAGAGAGTGGGAGGGCCCAGAAGGAGACCAGTGATGTGCTTTCTAGGGGGAGGAACCTTTGGGTGGGTGAGGCGATGGTCTATTTTATTAAGGTGTAAGGTGGGGATGGGGGGGCATGCGTAAAAATCTGGTGGCTTTCAGTCAAGTCCCAATGGTACTATGACTGCAGGAAAAAATTAACAGTGTGATGAGCAGCCAAAAGTGTTGAGAGAATGCAGTGGTCCAATCAGGGTTCACTCAGGAAGCGTTGGGCCAATGGCAGCAAACCTCTGCTTCCCTGGTCAGTCTAGCAGATCTTACCCAGCCGAGAGGTCCTGAGCGTTGGCCTGGAGGTGAGCAGCAGTGCGGCTGGCTCTTAAGCTGCGGCCACACCGGCAGAGGGCTGCTGATGCCCAATCAGGGGCACAGGTCCAGCTGAGAGGCCCTGTGAGTCGGCCTGGAGGTGAGCGGCAGTGCGGCTAGCTCTTAAGCCATGGCCTCGCCGGCGGAGGGCTGCTGACGCACGATCAGGGGCACAGGCCATAGAACAAAGGAGGGAGAGAGGTGATATGCTTGAAACATTCAAACACCTTAAGGTGAAAGAGTCTAACACATTTCACTATAAGAAAAATAGCAGGACAAGAGGACACAGCATGAGATTATAGGGAGGCTGATTAAGGGGTAATATGAGGAAGTTCTTTTTCACAGAAAGGATAGTGGATGCATGGAACAACCTACCTCAGGAAGCAGTGGATATGAATACAGTGCAGGGCTTCAAACAGGCATGGAATAGGCATAAACGAGCAACACAGATGAGTATGAATAGATAGGCCATTGACAGAGCAAAGGTTGATGGCACATTCATAAAGTAGAAATAAAATGGGCAGACTGGATGGGCCTTGTGGTCCTTATCTGCCGTCAACTTCTATGTTTCTATGTTTCTATTTGACTACTAATTTCAAAAAGACATAATAGAATACTCTAACAATATTAAACAAACTCTAGCCAGAGCCGATAAGGCTGTGAACAGCTACCAAATGACCAAAGTTAGTTTCTTGTTGGTGCCATATAGTGCTGTTTAGTCACAGTTATCAAAAACTGCCATTCTGCTAAATCAGTCCTCTTAAATTTATTTAGTTAGAGTAAATGCTGTTGGTGTGTGTGTGTGTGTGTGTGTGTGTGTGTGTGTGTATATGTGTGTGTATATGACAGCTGCCAGATTAAGTTTGTCTTTTTCCTGTAACTGCAGAGCAATTTTTCAATGTTTTCCCGCAGATTACATAGATACATAGACAGTGTCGGCACATAAGGGCCTACGGCCCACCTAGTCTGCCTATTTGAGTTTGTAACTTCAGTTTATGTTTTCCTAGAACTCTGTTGCCCCTTACCCCTGAGCTCCAGAATTCCTTTATGTCTATCCCATGCATTCTTAAATCCCGTGATTGTTTCAGCCCCCACCACTTCCTCAGGCAGGGTGTTCCCACTTGTCCACCACCCGTTCTGTGAAGAAATTCTTCCTCACATTTCCTCTGAATCGTCCTCCCTCCAACTTCATCCCATGCCCTCTAGTCCTGGAATATCTTTTTCACTTTAAAATAGTGTATTCTTGCACCTTGTTCCTCCCTGTAAGATACCTGTATGTCTCTATCATATCCCCTCTCTCCCTCCTCTCCTCCAGGGAGTACATATTCAATTCCTTCAACCTGTCCTCATAGGACTTGTGATGCAATCCATGTACCATCACTGTTGCCCTCCTCTGAACCTTCTCTACCCTGTCTATGTCCTTACGTAGGTAAAGTTTCCAGAACAGTACACTATACTCCAGGTGGGGCCTCACTAGTGTCTTGTATAGTGGAACCATGACCTCCTTTTCCTGCTGGTGATGCCCTGCCTATGCATCCCAGCATCCTATTTGCTTTACCTGATGCCTTGTCACACTGTTTCCATTTTGAGGTCATCAGAGATGACAACCCCAAGATCCCTTTCCTGCTTGGTGCATGCTATATCCTCACCCCCAACTGATATATTGTGCCAGAGTTTTGTGCCCCATATGCATTATCTTGCACTTCTTTGCATTGAATTTCAACTGTCAAACCCCTGACCATTCTTCAAGTTTCTGCAGGTCCTTCTCATTCTGTCTACACCCTCTGGTGTGTCTACTCTGTTACAGAGCTTTGTGTCATCAGCGAACAGTGAAATTCTGCCTTCTAGGTCCTGCGTAATGTCACTGATGAAGATGTTGAATAGAACCGGTCCCAACACTGATCCCTGTGGTACCCCACTGGTCACTCTTCCCTCTGTGGAATGATAGCCATTTACCACCACCCTCTGTGTCGTGGCGCCCAGCCATTTACCTACCCTCCACACTACTGTCCTGCCCACACCCATATTCCCTAGTTTGTGTAATAGTCTTATATGTGGCACATTGCCAAAGGCCTTGCTGAAGTCCAGATAGGCCATGTCCACTGCCCTTCCCTGATCCACCTCCCTAGTAACCCAATCAAAAAATTCAATGAGGTTGGTCTGACATGACCTCCCCCTGGTGAAACCATGCTGCCTTGGATCCTGCAGTCCATTGACAACCAGATGTTCTACCAATCTCTGCTTCCATGATCTTCCCCACTGCCGAGGTGAGGCTGACTGGTCTGTAGTTCCCCGCTTCCTCTTTGTTCCCACTTTTGTATAAGGGGACTTCATCTGCTGTCCTCCAGTCTTTGGGTACTTCCCATGTTTCCAGTGATCGGCTAAACAGGATAGCCAGAGGTTCAGCCACCACCTCTCTGAGTTCTTTAAGGACCCAAGGGTGCACCCCATCTGGCCCCATTGCTTTATCAACTCTTATTACTTCCAGTTCTTCAGGACCCTTTCTCATGTAAAGGGACTTGTGTCCGTTCTGCACTATTCTCACCCTTATACTCCTTCAGATCCATTACCCTCCTCTTCCTCAGTAAAGACTGAGCAGAAATACCTGTTCAGTATGTCAGCTTACTGTTGTCATCCTCCACGTGGCCCCATCCTCCCCCTTCAGTCTCACAATCCCTCCCTTTGCCTTTCTTTTTTCACTTATGTACCTGTAAAAGGTTTTGTCTCCTCTACCCACTGATTTTGCAATGTGCTCTTCTGTCTGAGCTTTGGCTTCCCTTACTGACCTCCCTGCCTCCCTTTGCTTCTCCTGGTACTTCTCCCTATCCCCTTCTGCCTGTGTCTTTTTGTATTGCCTGAATGCAATCTTTTTGGCTTTCACTTTCTTTGCTACCTCTTTGGAAAACCATAATGGACTCTTCCTTTTCCTCTTGCTAGCCTGCTTAATGCATAATTCTGTTGCTCTTGAAATCCTCATTTTAAATACTGCCCACTGTTCCTCAACCCCTGATTCCTGCCCCATTCCCCTTAATGCCTTAATAATTACATTATTTCTAACGGAAGCCAAATTCCTCTGTTTTCCCATATAACTAATGCATGTCTATGGGAAGAATTTCCCTGTAGATGGCTCCAAATCCCTGTAAAATATAGGAATCCCTGTAGATCTGGGAGCCCTGGTGTGTGTGTGTGTGTGTGCGTGTGCTTGGGCTGTGAAGAGCTACCAAATGACCAAAGTTATTTTCTTGTTGGTGCCATATAGTACTGTTTAGTCACAATTATCAAAAACTGCCATGCTGCTAAATCAGTCCTCTTGAATTTATTTAGTCAGAATAAATGCTGGTTGTGTGTGTGTGTGTGTGTGTGTGTGTGTGTGTGTGTGTTTGTGTGCAGCCTGTCCTGCCCTAAGAATGACAGCTAACAGACTGCAATTGCTCTGTCTGTAATCTGACACTGAGTCTGACTTTCACTTTCACAAAAGCCAGAGAAAATGAGTTAACCCCTAGGTTGCTGAAAGAAATAGAACAAATTGTTAGACTGAACTGGACAGATGATAGAAACAGCAGTTCAAAAAATGTTTTTGTTAATATCCTGAGACGTTCTGAGGTACAATACAGAAGCACCCCACCCCCAAGATGCCTTTAACATAGACCAGCAAATAGCAAATATCAGAGGTGGAGTGCACTACTTTGCAGCTGTGGAGGAATACATCCAAATATCTAAAAAGGGAGTTCCACGAAAAGCCATTTTAGAGCTACAGTCTGATCGATGACAGAAGGAGGCTACATCCCTAAAAATTATGAAAAGCAAAAATTACATATATACATACAGTGAATTTTAAGCTAAGGATTTTCAGGGAACATCATGGAATGTACATACATCTCCTGACATCAACAACCAACCCAGATGTCTTCTGTGTAGACAGCAGGTAGTACCTTTCTTATTTCGGATTAAAGGGATTCTAGTGACTTCTATCATTTTGTTCAGTTCATATGCCAGCAATTTACCTTGGTTCTCACCTGACTCCCAGTAAATTTATTTATGTCTAAATGAGGGAAATTCAGCTTTTTACTGAATTGCACAATTGATGTTGTATTTTAGCCCCACAATTTCTCTTTTAAGGGTCAAGTTATTGAAATTTGTTTTATAAAAAAAAATTCTTCATTTAGTTTGAACAGTTGCTCCATATAATACAATTTTTTAAATTTAGATTTTTTTCTCATGACTTGAAAACAAAATAATTTGGCCCCTCAGATATGCCATGAAGGCATCCCAAAGTGTGCTATCAGTAACTTTTCCTGTATCATTGAACTCAAAATAAGTATTAATTTCTGCCATTAACAACAAATTCACTGTCCACTATGCTGGGGTGGGATGGGGGCATGCCGAAGGTGCACCCTGCGCAGTGCCCATTCACAATGGCATTGGGGGCTGCATGCAGTGCGTGGAGGGGGAATTGGCGTAGCTATTGTGCACCCTCCATAGTGCCACTGCTGACCATGGTAAAGCATTGCAGACTCCCTCACCATGCCACCCCAGCCTCGTGAACTTGGGGGGAGGCTGGTGGCAGCTGCCCAGGCACTCGCTCAGTGTCTCTACAGGGACATGGTTCACCAGTCCCAGAAACCCCTGCATCTTACAGGGCCAGGGATCCACTCATGGATGAGGTATGGGCATCCCATTGGCTGCCCACATGTGTCTGCCGATCCACCCCTGTGCACTAGCATGCTGGTGGGAGGGTCCGTGGACAGCAAGGTGATCGTGAATGTTGGCCACCACTCACCCACCTGTGGGTGTGGAGCTATGTGGGTGGGTTACATGTGTTTCATGCAGGAAACCCACCCATTGGTGAATCGTGCCCATTATCAGCCATTACACAATCATGCAAAATTATTAGTGTAGAGGTAAATCTAAATTGTTCCCTTTCCTGTGGGGGAACCTAAAAAAATGAAACATTTTTGCTTTGTCTAGCATTTTCCAAAACATTCTAAGCCTATTTTCTTATACACCATCGAGTAACTAGCATTAAACCAATAAGCATCAGTACTGAGGGACACCTCCAACTTTTTACTCCTGCAACAAAGAAATGGAAACAATTCCTGAGGCCTCCATATAAGTCTATAATGATAAGAAAAACATACAAGCAAAGTAAAGGTGAATTAATTGCAACTCATGCCTGACCACAACCTACTGCACAAGTTAATATCTTGTAAACAGTTGTGTGAAACAGTTTAATATCTTAAGCATCATAAGTATCAGAAAGCAAGCAACTCATAGATACTGAGGCTCAAACCACAGAGTGTAACTTAGAAGAACAACAAACCCAGTTGCTAGGCTTATTCATGAAATTACTCTTCCACTGGTAGCCCACTCCCATTCAGTTTCTTCACAGACACTGTGGGTGGCATTTTCTAATGGTTGTTTTTCCAGGCAGAGCAACAGGATTTTCAGTTTGGGTAGGTGGGTTTACTTATGAGCAGAAAATAGCAAAGTCAGCAGAGAAAAAATTGGGAGGTACCAGCATGCTCCTTGAGATGAGCACTTTCAGGCCACATACTTTTCTCACTTGAACATCAAGTTTAAAATAATAGGTTAGAGCCATTACAGAGACAGCACTTACATTCAGGCTGCCATTTTTGCCAGCGACATCACAAGCTTCCTGCTTTCTAATTTCCTGAATATGCATTTAATCTCCTCTACATTGTCATTCACCAGGTCATTGGTACTACAGCGTTAGCATACTCCAACAGTGCAGGAAGCCCAAAAGGAACCTTGGTCTGGATTTGCAAAGCTTTGGGCACAGGACTTGTTGCGGTTGTTCTGTTGCAGTTGCATCACTGCATATTCTGGAAGAGAGGAGGAGGGATAGTGCAAGATATGACAGAGGCCTTTAAATACCTCACGGAGATAAAAAAAAAGGTACAGGAGGGAAATATTTTTCAGAAAAAAAATGTGCTCAAAGACAAGGATGGGATGATAAGAAGCTGGAGGGGTAGATTCAGGAGAGATGTGAGGAAGTACTTCTTCACAGAAAGAGTGGTGGTTTCCGGGAATGGTCTTTCAGTGCAGGTGGTGGGGGCGTGAACAGTGGTGGGGTTCAAGAACGTGATGGATAGGCATCAGGGGATTTTAGAGAAAGGGAAGGGGGTTACGGGGCCAGAGATCAGGTAGATCTGTCGTGATACTATAGGTAGGGAAAAATGAGCAGACTAGGTGGGCCAAGTGGTCCTTATCTGCCAGCAAATTCTATGTTTCTATGACAGGAAATGCACCAAATTGTTTGCATGCAATTAAGCATTTTGACACGTTTGACACATTGCTCTCTTTATGACAGAGAAAGGATGCTTACATCAGGGTTTTGATGCATGTATAATTTTTCCTGTGCAATCTGTGGCACTAGTGACGTGACATCAGACTACATTTTATGAGGTCTAACAGAGCTGCCACAAGTAACACAAGTGCAACAAAATTGCACTGCTGTTCTTTGAGATTCCAGTCCCTCATTTTTTTTTACTTTCTTTTTCAGCACTCTGGCTAGTTGAGGATGTACCCCATATCAATCCTAGATTTCACAAGTGCTCCAGTCCCCCAATAACCCCCCCAGCTGCCCGGTTCAGGCAAACTGTAGCTCACCCCTTACAATGGGGTCCCCTGAAGTGAAGGACAAAAACACCCCTAGGTCTTGGCAAAATCTTAGGCTGTGGCATTGTTTCAGAAGGAAGGATGTATTGGTCTGTCCAGTATCATGGTGCTGCTGTCTGCAGTGGGGTTTCTTGTAGATTCCCCTCCAAGACTGAAGCGTGCAATGATGTCCAAGGTCTGGCATGCACGTTTCCCTACGTGGGTATACCAGCATCTGCCGAGCCTCAGATCCCTGTATGCACATGAGATTTCAGGCACACTGATGTCTGACCACTGCTGGCTGTTAGACTGTTGCTGACATTCTCACCCCATGTACCCCGGAGGAGGTGAGCAGTCCATCAGATGTTCACCTCCCTCCCCCCGGCTGACCCTCTGATGCTCCAGGCTTGTTTCCGAACCTGGGTCATTGGGACCATGTTGGTTCAAATGACATCACACAATCCCCACTCCATCAGATTAAACAAGACTATGTGGCTTTATGTAATGTACTAACTGCTCATGGTTGTAGTATATGTTTGTCTGAAGCTTTACCCATTCCAAGAGCATCTAGACACATTAACAATAAAATAAAAGCATTAAATGAATGGATTCGTAAGTGGTCTTATTGACAGGGCATAAGCTGCTTAAATCATTGGGAGGAATTTGAGGGCAGGCCCTCACTTTTCTGTTGGAATGGTCTGCACCTCAGCAGAAGAGGTAGCTCAGTATTAGGATGAAAAATAACAACTTTCATAAACAATCATTTAAACTAATAGGAAGGGGGGAGATAGGGACTACCCCTATCTCTTGTAAAAGCAGTCCATGTTTATCTCATTGGACAAACCTCAATATTCTTTCTTTAAATGCCAGATCACTCACAACCAAACTTGCTGAACTCAAAATTTTAGCTAAAACTTCAAACTTAGCTTTAATAGCAATAATTGAAACTTGGGGGAATATGAAGAAAAAGTGGAGAGTAGAAATCTCTGGTTTTAAACACTACTTCAAAAATGGAGTGGACACAAAAAAAGGTGGCGGGGTTAGTCTGTATGTTCGAGATGATATTCCATCATGAATCAACAACTACCGTTCATTCTGAAAGTATCTGGGTTCATATTAGGCCCACTAGTACCCATCAATTTCTTATAGGTACCTGTTATCGTCCCCCTTCCTCTGATACTGATCAAACCAAACAATTTTGCAGTAAAATCACTCAACTAGCTAACAAAGATCCAGTTCTTATTTTAGGGGACTTCAATCTTCCCACTATAAACTGGGATGCACTTTCTGGAATTAATAAACACGATGAACAGTTTGTCAGTTATAATTA
Source organism: Neoceratodus forsteri (assembly GCA_016271365.2). Taxonomy (NCBI): domain Eukaryota; kingdom Metazoa; phylum Chordata; order Ceratodontiformes; family Ceratodontidae; genus Neoceratodus; species Neoceratodus forsteri. Next base: position 59,600,916 of record CM057455.1, read on the forward strand.
ATCTGGGACTTACTCAATGTGTAAACCAACCAACTGGGGGAATAATGTATTGGACCTAGTTATAACTAACCCTGAGACACATATATCCGATATTCAATTACTCAGTCCTCTGGGAAATAGTAACCATTTGTCTCTTTTTTTCTCTATTCAATTGCCCTTATTACCAAAAACGAACAAACTAAAAATAAAACAATACAATAGGGTGGACTTTACAGCTATTAATCAACAGATAAAATCTTTCAACTGGTAACAAATAATTCATCCAATGAACACTGAGACAGCTTGGGGCTATTTAAAAACTAAAATATTGGAACTGGAAAAAAAATATATATGTCCCTGACAAACTCAAGTATAACAATAAAGGGAAAATCCCCCCATGGTTCAATGGCAATATTAAAACACAAAGGGCCAGATATTCAAAAGGGTTGAGCCATGCGCAATAGGGTTGCGCCTGCGCAAGTCTGAACTTACTCCATTCTCGATATTCAGCAGGAGGCAGTTCTACAGAAAACATGCTGAGCAACAGCACAATGCAAATGAATGCATGCTGAACTGGAGGCGAGGAACCATGCATAAACTGCACAGCCGATATTCAGCGGGCTGTGCAGGTGTCTGGCGCAACCCCAACCTGCGCCTGCACAACTTTGGAACAAAAAAGGCTCAAGTCGAGGGCCACCCCAGGTGAGCTGCTGCATTGCAGGGCGCAACACAGCAGCTGCCACCGCCGGCGGCCCCCAACCCTCCCGTGCCCCCCTGCAGCCTGATCATGGGCTAAAGAGTGTAAAATCCCCCTGCCACCCCCACCAGCCCGATCGCGGGCAGCAATGTCTCTCCATTGTATTCATTCACAAAACTGGACTGTCTTATGCGGTATGGGCTGCCGCCCATTGGCTCTTACTCTGCACCAATGGGCATGCAGCCCTACGAAACAGTCAATCCAGTAAATGACGAAGTGGCATGCGGGTGGGATGCTGCCGCCCGCCCGGCTGCCGGGGTGGAGCGAGGTGGTGGGGCTTCATGGTGGTGGGGGGACACTAGCCACCAGGGCCATGTTTTGGGGTTTATTTATGACATCCTCCGATCGGGATTTTTGGTCCACCAGACCACCAGGGCTGTGTTTGGGGGAGACATACTGCTGCCCGCGATCGGGCTGGTGGGGGATTTAAGCTATGCCTGCAATCGGGCCAGTGGGGGTGGTGGTGGGGATTTTACAGTCTTCTGCCCGTGTGATCGGGCTGCAGAAGCGTCGGTCCCGATGGCTGCTGCCTGGCAGGCGCCAGGTGCAAGATCCTCGGGGATCGACGCGCCATGCCTAATGGCATGCAAATGGGGCCATAATCAGATGCAAATGGCCCCCTGCCTTGCATGAATTATGGCCCCATTTGCATGTCACCTTTTGAATATCGGATTTTAGCATGGCGCGTGGTACTACACCACCACAAGTTGAATGCTCCACTCTGTCCACTTGCGGTGGCACAAGTTCCACTAGCCATACACACTAGCTGTGGCTGGGGTGATATTCAAAGGAGTTGCTCAAGGGCGCAACTCCTTTGAATATCACTCTGTCCACACCCCTGTGCAACTATTTTGTGCAGCGCAAGGGCTTGCTCCACAAAATAGCGCAGTTTGAATATCTGGCCCTAAGTAAACAGAAAAAGAAATTATTTGCAGCTCTAAAAAACTGCTCATCGGATCAGAAAAATATCTTCCTCCTCAAATACAAAGAGGTGGTTAGACAATTAAAGAAAACCATTTTATTAGCTAAACGTAATTTTGAATTTAAAATTGTGCATACCAAAGATATCCATAAGTTTTTTCACACTTACCTAAATGGTAAGAAAAGTAATAATATGATAGGTCCCTTGGTATGCAATAACATGACTATAACATCTGATATTGAAACAGCTTCAGAGCTGAACAAATATTTTTCATCTGTTTTTACTCCTGAACTTATTAAAACTACTTCTACTACAGTGTATTTTAAACTTGAAACATATGAAACTCTTTCAGAACGTTCAGTGGGTCTTTGATACCCTTAAACAATATACTAATTCTGGTCCAGATAACATTAGCTCTAGATTCCTTATAGAAACTAAGGATACAATAATTCCCCACCTGACTATTATTTTTAAAAAAAATCACTGTATGAATCCTCAGTCCCAGATGACTGGCGTACTGCCATTGTCACACCCATTTTTAAACAAGGCTCTCATTCTAAAATTGAAAACTACAGACCCATCAGCTTAACATCTGTACCGTGCAAACTCATGGAAAAAATAATTAAACATCAACTTGAAAAAGAAATGTCTACATTAAATATTAATGAGTATCAACATGGCTTCAGAACAGGATTTTCATGTACTACAAACTTGATTACTTTTTACAATTATATTAGTTCCAACCTTGACTCTAAAATACCTACAGATGTCATTCTTTTGGATCACAGCAAGGCCTTCAATAAAGTATTGCATGGTATCTTGATCAATAAACTTAATCGGCTAGGCTTTTCAGCACCCATCCTATCTTGGATAAACAACTGGTTGTGCAGTAGAATGCAGAGGGTTAGGGTGAATGGGGTGCTTTCAGGGGTTGGTGTGATGGCAAGTGGTGTGCCGCAGGGTACCGTCCTATGCCTGGTACTGTTTAACCTGTTCATCAGTAACATGCAAATTTCAGCACATAATATAACGGTTAAATTCGCAGATGATACCAAACTTGGAGGAAAGGTAAATACCCCTACAAATTGTCATAATTTAACATTGGATCTTTCACTAATTGAACAATGGGCCAGTATTAATAAGATGCATTTTAAAGTAGCTAAATGTGCTGTACTACACTTTGGAAAAGATAACCCAAAACAAAAATACTACCTGAATAATAGTATTATTAGGGCATCTTCTATAGAAAAGGACTTGGGTATTATGGTTAATGACAAACTGTCATCTACCTCACATTGTTCAAAAATTGCTAACCAAACAAATGCTTTACTGTGTAGAATCAACAAAACATTTATTTCTAAATCAGAAGAATGTCTATTAACTTTGTACACATCACATGTAAAGCCATATCTTGATTATGGATCACCATTTTGGAGCCCTTACTTAAAGGAAGATATAAACAAAATTGAACAAATACAACATAGAGCTACCTGATTAGTACCACATCTTACCCATTTGGAATATGATATTAGATTAAAAAAACTGGACTACACTCTCTAGAGCGAAGACAATTGTTTAAAATACTTACATCACCTGATCAAATGAAACAATGTGGTATTGCTTATTCAACAAGAAATTGTACCAAGGCTCCATAATAGACAATTGGAAATAGAAAAAGTAAACAACAACAAGAGATTAAATTTCTTTACTATCAGATCACCCAGATTATGGAATAAACTACCTCAAGATATTGTTCATTCAACAAATATATCAATATTCAAGAATAAATTAGATTAATGGATGAAAGAATGGGCTACTAGCCTACTTTTGTCCAAAAAACCAAGTAAGTAAACTAAGTAAACTTTCCCCCGCCCCCCGGCTGACCCTTTGATGCTCCAGGCTTGTTTCTGAACCTGGGTCATTGGGACTGCAAATGGTAGCGCTATTGCTGCACCAGTGGGCCAGCTTTCAGCACCTAATGTTTTAAAGGTGGTCTTGTAGGATCAACCTCCAGGTGCAGTGGTTCTGCTACAGCCTATGACACAGATGTCCCGGATTTGGCACTGAACGGAGCTAACATTACTCCAATTGTTTCAGAGATAATTTTGTAACATTATCTGTAGTCCTAGATATGTCTGTAAAAACTAGAAAGTACCTTGAAACACAAACTGTTGACTTTGATCTGGGACAAGTAATATGCTGCTAAGTATGCCTAACTTGTTTTTTTCAGCTCCTCCATTATGTGAGAACGGTTCATTTTCGAAACGACATCGGCGATGAAGTATTCTTTGATGAAAACGGGGAAGTGTCCACCGTCTATGATATTATAAATTGGCACATAACCCAAGAAGGCATATCTAAATATGTAAAGATTGGAAGCTACCAATCAGGGGTTTCTCCAGGCTACAACCTAGTCATAAATGATAGTATAATCATGTGGAATGGTGAACTCAGACAGGTAAACATTACACTTGTCTTTAGCCAAAGGCTTTTCAATTAAGATGACTTTCTTTATAAATGTTTCCCAGTGTGCTTCCATGTTTGGGCTGGCAGTATAGCCTAGAGGTTAGAGTAATGAGCTGTGAATGAGATTGGTACATCCAGCAGACCAGACCTTGGTTTGAGTCTCACAACCTCCACTTGCATACTGTGTGCGACTCTGAGCAAGTCACTTTACTGCCCAGTGCTCCCAGGTCACCCCTGAAAACGGGCACTTGTGCCTAGTGGGCCTTACCCAAAGACCTAAAAAAAATGTCTTCATGGCATCTGTTCTATAATTCTATAACTCAAACTTACGGAAAATCTTTGTTTGTGCAATATTTGTATGTGGTCAAATTAATGTTTTTTTTTTCTTGTTTTAAAATTGTATAATTTTTTTTGGGATCTGCTATATGTAAATCTTTATCTTTTTATGCTGTATAGAACTTCAACCTGTACTTTTGTGCCTGGTTGCAATTTTAAGTAATAAAGTGCTAACTAACTAAATTCAGTGAGGTCAGAAAACCAAACCTCTGTAAAGTTTTTATTTGCCACCATTATGATACTTCTTTTCAGTCCTATGCTGTTGCCTTGCGTTAATTCATTACACTGCACATAACTATGCCCCACCTGTAGAATTAAAATTTAAAATACAGATATATATATGTATTTAATCTGGAAAGTACCTTTGAGTGCAAGTGCTTACATCAGAGTCAGTACAATACAATAAAACAACATAACACAGAGAAGCAAAACATAGGACAGAACAGTTCAAACAAATTACAGAATGTGTAATTTGTAACAGCATCAGCATTGTACAGAGAGTGAAAATTGAAGTGATCTTTTGAACTTGGCAATGTTGGGAAGATTAAATAGCGAGTCCAGCAGTTCATGACTGAAGTGCTCCTACTTTCCTTTCTGCGTTAAAAAGTTTAGTAATTTTCTACATACAGCAAAAAAGTGCAAAACTAAACATACAATCATTGTATCCTACAGGCAACAGCAATCAATCAATAATCTTTAAAGATTGAATAAAAAAGGGCATAAACAAAATATTAAAGGGACAAAGTGGGTAGGTGCTCCTACACCCTTGTTGTGTTTATTAGTCAGGAGGATCATTTCCTTTACAAAAAGATGGTTAATACAAAGTATTATCACTATGTCATTTACCGGTGTGGACCTCTAAGTAACCCGTTCCTGCACTCCACTCTGTAATAGCTGGTCTTAATATTCCACTTGCTTGAAAAGGTCAAGAAGGAGGACCATATTTTGTTAAATATTTCTGCTTTCCCTTTTAATGTAACTGCTAATCTTTCACTGTTTGCCACAATATAGAGGATAATGGATGGGCACCAGTTAACATCAACGCTGTGCTCCCTTTGAGAGGTTGTCATGACAACCCTAGTAAACTCTGCGAGTGACGCTTGAGAGGTTTACCATAGGGTTGACAACCTTGAGAAGGAGGCAGTATAGCGCAGTGGTTTAAGGCTCTGAGCTGCAAATCTGGTGACATCCAGCAGACCAGATGTGGGTTTGAATCCCATAGCTTCCACTTGCATACTGTGTGACCCTAAGCAAGTCACTTAACTTCCCTGTGCTCCCAGGTCGCTCCTGTAAAAAAAGCTTTCAGCTTAGTGTGCTACTCCTGGTTAAACAACTAAATAAAAAAAGAAGGAAACTCAGCATTGTTGTTAACTGGTGCCCATCCATTGTATTTTATAGTGTATAGGAAACCGTTAAATAATAACACTGCATTGCGCCACTGTTTCCTACTCCCCCCCCATAGACAAGCCATATTCAGTCCCTGGTCTCAGACTCAGTTTTTTCTTTTTTTCCCATAAATAACTCTAAACTCACCTACTGTTATGCCATTATTACTGCCCTGCCAAGGTATCAGCAGTATAAATAAATACAGAGAGTACCAATAAATTTAGAAAGTACTAATAAGTCCACAGATACTCTGAAATACTTTAAAGTGCAATAACAGTAGTAATGTAGATGCCATTTAGTAAATAATCACAAATTGACTTACTGGTTTATGCATGGGTGTATAAATATGCATGCTTGTGGGTAGTTGATCACTCTGATGAAGCCCAGCAGTTAGTTGGATGAAACATAAGTCATTCCGATATTAGTACCAGCCTATTAGTTTTGTTGCTGGTTGGTGTTTTGCCACAGTGTAAAAATAAAACTTATAGACATTATTTAGTGTCTTCATTACAGTACATGTGATGGGTGCTTTTTTTACTGGTTGGTTAATATAATAACTCAACAGAAGGCAATACGGTCATCCCGGTGGCACTGAGAGTTGAGGTGCTGGATGCCATACCTCATGCCATGCTGGTGACCTGGATTCAGTAACCAGTCTGGGTCATCAGGGGTCTGCGGGGGGAAGGGGGAAGAGTAGAATTGAGCTGCTGTGAGGTGACTCTCCAAGGGAGGGATGTGGGGTTTCTCGGCTCTTGGCTGCCTTCCAGTGGAGGATGGGTGGTAGCTCCAAGCCATATGGGAGCCTTGGCAATCACCAGGGGTGGGGTGGAAGTGGCTGTTACTGGTGCCACGGGATGCATACATGCCTAAACGCACATGCGTCGCCATGTGTTGGGGTCCTGGAATCAGGGAGAAAAGAATGAAAAAAAAACAGATAAAAAGAATTTAGAAAAAAAGAAGTCAACACAATCATGGCAAATCTTAGGCAGCTCCAGTGGAGCATTGTCAAGAAAAAAATATACAGTAGTAGCAGTGCTGTACCAACAGTCCACATCTGCACTGGCTATGGTGACAGAATACAGGGAGAGTAGAAAGCAGGTGGAGTGGGGAGGGATCATATGTCACAGTCACAGATGGGGCTATGTGCCAAAATCACTAAATGGTGATAACTTGGGGAGACTGAGCATGAAGTCAGGCTACTCATTTAGCCAGTGTGAGGTGCTGTATGCGAAGGCATGCATGTCTAGGCTAGTTCTGTGATATGGGACAGAGAGGCATTTCTAGCCTTGCTCCTAGTAGTGTACCAGTTTTTTTTATATTATATTTTATGATTTTCCATTTTTTTATACAATATATATTATCAAAATGACTTCAAATTAACACAAAACTGAAAATCGTCCATTAAAAGGATATCTTCATTCCATTTCATGGGGGAGGGGGGAGTATGAGTTTTACACACACACACACACACACACACACACACACACACACACACACACACACACACACACAAATCAAAATACCTGTGGCAGACAGCAATGACAGAAGCATTGCTTCATTAATGAGCCATACAATAAATCAACAAAAATATTTATATTCCATCTTTAACTCACAAATCTCGCTCCATATACAGACTCAAATAGCTTCAAGGGATGTAACACAGGTTGAGAAGGGGTGAAGAAGCAGACAACTCACAAATCAGGACCCTCTGCAACTTTGGCAACAGCAGACATTTCTTGCTCTGAAGGCGTGGGAGAATCAATCTCTTCCTCAGAGTCTTTATCGTAATGGCCCCTTAAGAATGCTGCTACTTGATCAGTTTCAAAGAATATAAAAGTTTTTCCATTGTACTGGATTCCAGCTTTGGCTGGTGCAAGTAACTGAAATTGAGCTTCCATCTCCAGTTCATCCTGCCTGTAAGATAAAAATGTCCTTCATTGCTGGGTTGAGAAACAAATCTGGAAATACGCTGAACCTGTAGCCATTATACAACAACATTCCTTTAATTCTTGATAATTTGAGGATATGATCCCTGTCTGACTCAAAAGCAAGCAAAATAAAAATAGTTGCATTTGACTCATGATCATGTGTCTGAGTTTGGTTATCAGCTTTTTTAAGAACTCTGAATGCTTTTACGACAAAAGGTAAGTTGTCAGCAGGGAGCTCATACACAGTGGTAAAAATATATTTTACCAGGTCACAAGTGGTGTCAAAACCATCATCTACTTTCAGAGGCAGACAGACAATTCTTAAATTTCTGCATCTGGCTTGGTTCTCCAACATTTTGATTTTACTATTTATATAGTACTTGTGTTTTGCCAAACCGATACTAGATAACTCAGTTGCTTTCAACTGGTCATTTACTTTCTGAATGGTTTGCAAATTCTTCTGTACTTGTTTTTAAACATTGCTTATATTTTATTTATTCTGCTTTACCTCTTTTTGCATAAAGTCTGCTTTACCTCTTTTTGCATAAAGTCTGCTTTCAGGTTTAATGCTTCAGATTTGCAATCAAGCCGCTGTATGTCCTCTAAGATTTTCTCAGTTGAGCTCCCCGTTGATTCCATAATATACTTGCTTTGCTTGCCTTGCACCATACAGTTGTCCTTGGATTCAGATTCCAATGCAGGTACCGTACAGGGTCAGATTTCTGTTCTGAAATGGGACTCTATTCCAGCTCATACATACCTGCTGCAAAGCAGCTCTTGGAAATGCTCTCCCCTTGCAACCCAGAATCATTCCGTGAAGATTGTGGGAAGAAGCTGAGGAGTTGGAGCCCTTCAGGGCTGGGGATCTGGTACTTGTACCGGCCTTCCCAAAACCTCCGGGGCTAGTAGCTGGTCAGAAATTTTTCTCCAGAGGCTGATTATGAGGTGAAACATACACTTCAGATTATGTACTTTGCCTTCTTTTTGCGAGCTGTCATCGGTTAGCTTGAAATAGTGAGATTCAGGATCTGGTGTCCTCAGAGCTAAACAAAGGCACATCTGCTCAGGCAGCTATCTTTTTCCACCACAAGTAGTAGTTATTGATAGTTTAGAAAATGGGCTTCTTACTTGCTGGGCTCTCATTGGTCAGTACCCTCAGCATAGGGGTACATTAAGTTTCAATAGATTACCAGCAAGTAAGAAGTGCCAGTCAGCTGACCACTGTACCTCGTCCATATCCTGCTGCCCAGCTGACCACTTCTGTCAACCAGCTCACAGTAGTAAACCTGAGATTTAAAAATACCAAACATGTCTGACCACATGCCAATAAATTTCAATCTTATAAGCATTTTAAAGCGCCACAATGTACTCACGGAAGATGACCAGCCACCAGAACAACCAAAAAGAAGTCATCCTGTAAAAAACAAACCAGAAAAAACACAAGTAAGTGATTGCTTCATTTCTGTCACAGATCTGCAGCTAGATAGTATCGAAAATGAAAGACAAGAACAGAATACATTGAAAAATACTAAATGGGCAGTCTCCATTTTTGAACAGTGGCCAACACACAATCAGCTAACTATTGACTGGCAAACCATTACTTTTGAACAGTTAAATGAGGTCCGAACAAGCAGCGGGACAGATTACTCTGTAGCTGGGTATTGCGCCTTGCGCGCGAGCATCAACCTCCACCTCGCCAGTACAGATCTCCGTCGCCCTGTCAGTGTCATTAGCAACCCAGCCTTTAACTCGTCAAACAACGTACTAGCAGCAGTGCTGAAACGACTCAGAAAGTCACAAAAAGATATAGCAAGCCACTATCCAGCAATAAATACAGCAGACCTAGAAGAACTGAGGAACAGCCCAGCACTAAATCCCGAAACTGCCCCAGCTTAGTCCGTAAAGTCTGGTTCGATATCCAGCTTCTCATGGCCAGGCGCGGTCAGGAGGGCATCCATGAACTAACCAGAGACAGCTTCACAATAAAAGAGGACGAAACTGGACATAAGTATGTAACCCTCACACATAATCAACAGACTAAAAACCACAAAGATCCACAGGAGCGAAACAAAGAAAACACACGAGGTTACATTTCCGAGCAAAAAAACGACCCACTCTGCCCTGTTAGCTCCTTCTTAAAATACATAGAGAAATGTCCACCAAGTGCATCAAGCTTCTATCTGCATCCCAAGAAGCTCCCACAACAGATCCTTAACCAGCAACAGTACTCAATCTCAATCAATCTCAATCTTTATTTATTTATATAAGGCACCTTTCTAAAACCAAGGCGCCTGTACAATACTAGATAAAACAATTAAAATAGAATAAACAACAATATTAAAAATCATTATATGCTTTGCTAAAGAGGTGAGTCTTTAAAGATTCTTTAAAACTTTGGACAGTCAGGCTGTCCGCACCTGACAGTGAGAGAAATTCCACAGGGTTGGGGCCATAAAACTAAAAGATCTGGCCCCTGAGGTTTTAAGCGAAGCCTGGGAATCTCTAGAATCCCTAAATCAGTGGATCGGAGAGCGGGAGGGACAGTAGGGGTGAAGGAGATCTTTCAGGTAAACAGGTCCCTGATCATGTAGGGCCTTATAGGTCAGCAAACTGACCTTGAAGGTGATTGCCAGCAAACTGCAACCAGTGCAGACTGCAGAGCACAGGCGTTATATGACTGGACCTAGATGAGCCGATAACAGCTAGCAGCCATTCTGCCAGCTGCGGGTGGCAATCTTCAGCCAGGAAGCCCTAGGTAGAGTGAGTTGCAGTAGTCAAGGCGGGAGGTAGCAGGCGTGGACCAAGTAGGCAGATCGTCTGGGGAACCAGGTGCTTCACCCAGGCGATGTTCCTCAGATGGTAAAAGAGGTTTTGACAACTGCTGATACCTGGGGTTTAAATGTCAAGCAGTCATCAAATACAACGCCCAGATTCCGCTTTTCGGTCTGAAGTAATTAGTGGATACCCCGAGCCATAGACCGAGGGTGATCCAGCCAATAAACCCACCTCCCGGTGATCCTGGCCCACAGCCAATACCTCAGTTTTATCAGGGTTCAACCTCAGCCAACTCACATTCATCCAGTCCTGGATTTCAGCAAGACAGTTATTAAAGACCGAAAAGGCAGCATCTTGGCCGGGCACAAAGGACATGTACAGCTGAGTATCATCTGCATAGCAGTGAAAACTCAGACCATACCACCTAATAATCACTCCCAACAGCAGCATATATACTGCAAACAACATGGGTGCCAAAATGGAACCCTGCGGTACCCCACAGGATAGGGAGAATGATGTCGAGGAAAAGATCCCGGACACCACTCTCTGAGTCCTACCCTCGAGGTAAGATCGAAACCAACTGAGGACTGTACCAGACAGTCCACAGATAGACCGCAAGCATTCCAGTAGCACACCATGGTCCACAGTATCAAATGCTGCAGAGAGATCTAGAAGGACCAGAATGGAATGAGATCTTCAATCTCTCGCTATTAGGAGGTCATTTAGCACCCGAACCAGAACTGTCTCGGTACTATGTCTTTTTCTAAATCTGGACTGGAGAGAATCGTAGAGATTGTGGCTGGTCAAATGATCATCTAACTACAATGCAACCACCTTCTCAATAACTTTACCCACAAAGGTAAGTTAGAGACAGGCCTATGGTTGCCAGGCAGTCGGGTCCAGGAGGACTTCTTAAGCAGGGCTGGACCACAGCCTCCTTTAGAGGATTTGGAAAAATCCCTCTCTCCAAGGACCTCCAGACTATCTCAGCAAGGACGGGGCTGATTTTATCCACACACCCCACTAAGAGACGTGTGGGGCCCAGATCCAAACTACAGTTGGTCGGACGCAATAATTGTATGATCATCACAATTTCATCGATTGTGGGGAGGCCGAAGTCAGACCACACAAACTGGGTATCCGACATCTCCTGCCGACCATCACTACTCCCATTAGAGAGGGTTAGATGGATATCCGATCTGATTGTGGCAACCTTATCTGAAAAGAACAGAGCAAACTCCTCACACCGTTCTTGAGAAAACGCTCTTCTGGGCTGCAGACAGACTGGATTGCACAATCTGTCCACAGTCGGGAAGAGCTGAACTGGTCTATTCTGTGCGGCAGCAATCTCTCTGGACAGGAATTCTGCCTTCTTATGAGAGATTGCTGATTGATAGATCACATAGTGATCCATCAAGCTAAGTCTGTCACAATCCTGACCCGACCTCCGCCAGCACCTCTCAACCTTCGTCCAACTCTCCTCAACTCCCTCAAAGTCTCATCAAACCAAGGAGACCTGGGTCGAAGAGTGAGAGGATGAACACGAACAGGAGCAATGGAATCCAGGGCCCCTGCCACCGCCTTATTATAGGCAAGTACCAGCTCTCCTGGATCCATGCAATCTCTCGGTAAGCCCGATAGGTCCAGCACCGCCATCAGGCCGTACTGGTATTCCACGGAGCCCATGGGAAAAAATTACTTGGGCTCCCTCATGCCTCGACTCAGCAAAGAAGCAGATTTGTCCCAGCATTACACAAACCACAGTATTCGTGCAACTGCAGTACAGCTGCTATCTAGAGCAGGACTTACCAACAAGGAGATCGTGGCAGTGACAGAACATCGCTCAGAACAAAGTTTGGCATCATACTGGGCCCCTTCAACTACCGACAGAAAAATATGGAGCTCCATACTAGCAGGCAAGCAAAGTTGAATAGAAAAAACATCAAATCAGGCAGCACAGCAGAACACAGATAACCAAGACCCCAGCACCAGCTGTAACAGAAGCCTGCCACTTACTGATCTCACACAAACTGCAACGAAGAACATTTTCCAGCCTAGCAATTGCACTTTTAATTCACCAATAAACTTCATAACTTACCAGAAATAAATGCTACCCTCAACATGTTTAACAGTATTTCACACCATTCTGTTAACACTATTTTAAAGCATTTCATCTTTAACAGTATTTTAAAATATTTTTTAACTAAATGCTACCCTTAAAATGTTTTAAATGTTTAACAGTCTTTTAAACCATTCTATTTACAGTATTTAATACCATTTTAAAGCATTCATGTTTAACAGTATCTTAAACCATTCTATTCACGGTATTCTTAAGCATTTTAAAGCATGTTAAAAATGGACTATTTTTTCTCAACTTTCAAAAGAATGTTAAAAATAAAAGTTATTTATTCACTTAAAAGCTACAATTCTGTCTATTTATTTTTCAACAGTTAGCCCATTTTCTAAGCGCAATAATGCCCTCCAGGGTGGGCGGTATGGGCAATACCGGACTGGCCAGGAGCTATAAGGCCCTCCACCTGCGGCGTCGGGCCTCATTACGCCCCTGGCCGGTCCAGTATTGCCCAATACCGCCCACCCTGTCTGGCATTGGTGCTTGCTAGTTAGCATGCTTCTCCTGACATCAATAACATTTTGCATTAGGAAGATAATTCATATCCTTCAATCATTTGGGGAATAGTAATACTGTAACGGTGGACAATCTTGAATCGCACAGTTTTGCCCTGCATTGCTCTAGTATTATAAGCATTTGCCAGGTATCTAGACCACTTATCCAATGAAATAGTTGCTCTTAATTCTCCTTCCCGTTTTTATTTAGCTGCCAGAGTAAGGAATACAAGGGGGACCCTTTCAGGGTCTGTCAACAGTTTTTACACCATATCAGCCATTTTCCTCATAGCAGCAAATCTGGATATCAGTTGCTACTCCTTACGTAGAGGAGGAAGTAAGTCAGTATCTAGAACTGAGTCCCGTAGTGGTTTACTTGTTTGCCAATACCATCTAAACTGAAATCTATATAAACAGAACCTGGTTCTAAGGTGCTCAAAACACGGTAGCCCTCTGGTGTCAGAATCAAGCAAATCATTGAGACATGTGACTCCGATCCTGCTCCGCCTTGAGTCTTCTAGTGGCCTAGTATTGGGTAAGATTTCGTCGTCATCAAATGAGTATGGTTTTTTTCAATCTTTAGTATGTTTTTGACTCTTCTGATGGCAGAAAGGGTGTTGTAATGTGCAGGTTATCTCTTAAATGGGAATGTATAGGGATGAATAGGAAATGTGATTGTTTGCAAAGGCTGCCAATTGTCTTTCTGCGCATAACCAAAGCAGACCAGGGAATTTTCATCTGCTGTGTTACTCACAAACCTCACCGCCTGTCTGAGTAAAAAAGCTGGATTATAGTTTTCATAGTAAGGTAGGCCAAAACCTTCTGCCAACCAGGGAGCATTTAGTTTACTTAATGCCAGCCTCAGAGATTTTGCTCCCCAAAGGAATTTCCTGATTAAATTTCCTAAAAGAGCAGACTTCTTTTGGTCTAGTGTAAGTGGCAAAAATGAAACAGGCAGAATAGTCTTGGAGTCACCATTATTTCAAGTGTTTGTCCTACCCCAGATTGATAAGTTATGTTTCTAACATTTCTGTACGCTATTGCCAGTGTCTTTGAGCAAAAGGTTGAGATTTTGTTCAAATCAGTTTCTTTGGGTCCCTGGAAATTTTAAGTCCTAGGTACGTGATACTCCCTCCACACCAGAACTCTGTTTCTATTTAGCCTAGTTTAGTTCCAAGTTTCACATGAGAATTCATGTGTTCACCTGTGGGGTTTTTTCAGTTTATTGTTCAGCCAGAGACTACAGTGACATTGTCTAGTAGCTCCTTTAGCTCATAGATTGAGTTTGCTGGATTGTATATAGTGATCTAGTGAGGTCATCCATATATGCAAAATGCCGTATTAATCATTCTCCCTGGCCTTATTCCTCTAACGTTTTCACATGCACAGATTATCCTTAGAGTTCAATGGCCAATGTAAAAAGATAGGAGGAAGGGGATAGCCTTGTCTGTAGCCTCTGTTTAAGTCAAATGAATCGGATATGTGGCCATTAATTAGAACCCCTAGCTGATGGGCTTTTATGTAGCATTTTAACCCAGGAAATGAGGTTATTCCCTATTTCAAACTTTGAAAGGGTTCAATAAAGATAAAGCAATTCCAGGGAATCAAATGTCTTGAAGAAGTCAAGAACCATTATCACTATTAGGGTTCATAGTTTGTTAGATGCTCAAATAGTATTTAAAAATCTCCTGACATGCCGGCCTAGTGGCATGGAGGGATGAGGCATCCATGCCTTACCTCCTGCCATGCCGGCGACCCATGTTCACAGTGCGAGCGGGCTGACCAGGGGTTGGCTGGGGAGAAAGAGGATCAAGCATCCGGAGGACAGCACTCCTCTCCCAGCGAAGGGTGGGATTGGTGTCCACTGCTTGTCTGGCCCGTAGCAGTGGCTGGGGGCTGGTGCAGTGGACCCATAGCCAGAGGGGATGGATGTGGGGCAGACGTCCGGCGTGCTGTGCGCGGAAGCGTGCATGGCTCAGCCATTAGTGTCAGTGCATGCCGCCATGCCGCACTCTGAGGTCGGGCTGAATATGCAAAAGATTGACAGGCAGGATGATACTGGCCCCTCGCAGGCACCGCACCTGGCCAGCTTGCACCTCCAAGTTAGAGCCAGGAGGTTTGTCCAGTATGTGCTGGGGTGATGGAGCTGGGGGGGGGCAGAGGAAGGAAGCCAGTAGGGAGGGGGAGAAACAAATGAAGGGGGGAAAAATCTCCTGGCATTCTCCACACCACTCCTCTCTGGTACAAAACCTTTGTGCCGTTTTCCCACCAACTTGGAGATGTATTGTTTAAGTTTGTTGGTTCGTACCTTTGCCAGTACTTTATAGTTGATGTTTAACCATGAGACTGGCCTGTAACTTTCACACAGCACTGGATCATTCTTGTCTTTGAGAGTTACAGAGATATAAGCTTGAGTCAGAGAATCTGGAAGAAATCCACTGTCTAAAACCTCTTTAAATACCTCCAGCAGATATTTCTGTATCATTGAATTCACTTAATTCATAGAATTTATCTGACAGGCTGTCTAGGCCAGCCGTCCTATTGGAGGGGAGATCTATTATAGAAATTTCTGATAGCGTTATGAGTTTGTTTAGGTTTAGCTTATCTGATTTTGGTAACCTGGGTAGGCCAAACTTTGATAAAAGTCTCTGTAGACATTTTTAAATTCTTTGTTGGCTTCTTCGTTTGGCAGCATTATTTTTCCTCTAGGGGTTTTAGTACCTGCTGTGAGATTCTGGCCCTGCTTCTGCTTTAGTCTATATGCTAGCAGTTTGCCCGATTTCTCTTCTGCCTCCTTAGCAGCCTGTCTCATTCTAAAAGCAGTATATTCAGCCCTGGAAGAATACAGTTAATTAATTTCATATTTCAGATGAGTGATTCTGTATAAGAGTTGTGGCCTCCCTAAAAGATTCTGTTTACAGTTCTGTTCCATTATGCACAATGTGGATTCTTGCACTTTTAGATATTTCTGAGTTTCTTTCTTTTTACTGATTTCTTTAACTGGTTTACTAAGACAGTGGACAGGAAGCTGGCCCAGTGGCACTGGGTTGAGGCACTGGACACAACACCTTGCACCACGCTGGTGACCTGTGTTTGGGAACAAGCACGGGCCACCGTGGGTCGGCAGGGAGGAGATGGGTTGAGCATCTGATGGACTGCTCTCCATCTTTGGGGAGGGGGAGATCAGCGGCCAGTGCACGCCTGACCTCTAGTGGAGGCTGGGGCTTGATGGCAGGAACTGCAAGAACGTGGGACAGGAGCGCATCAGACGCTTGATGTAGGTGTGCATGGGAGCATGTGTGACCCCCGTCACAGGCGTCACTGCACACCCCATTCCTGCAAGGGGAGAAAACCAGAAAAATAGTGGCAGCCAGGTCGTGCGGCTTGATTGCAGTCTACCAGCGCATACCATCTCCATGGGCACCATCTGATTCAGATCCATGCCTGGTGGGGAAGTTGGGGGCTCCCTCATCTCCCCACCATGGGGGATAAACCATGGGGGAGTACAAGGTGGTGGTCCGAGAGGAAACTGGAGTGGGCTGACAGTGGCTGGAGAAAAGAAGGAAAAGAGAAGGAGCCGACTGGGGCCACATGAGAAGAAATAAAGAGAGAAAAAAGAAAACAAAACGGTGGACAGGGGCCAAGTAGCGGACATCCTTTACTTGGACTCCAGCAAGACATTTGACTCTGTACCCCACAAGAGGCTGCACAAGAAGTTGTTGGATCTGGGGGTTGGTGAGCAGTTGACCGGGTGGCTGAGGGGCAGGACCCAGAGCGTGGATGGTGGGAGGTGAGCTCCCCAGCAACAGGAATGTCACCAGTGGGGTCCCACAGGGCTCAGTGTTCGGGCTGATGCTATTCAGCATCTTCCTCAGTGATAATGGGGATGACATTAAGGGCAAAATTGGCCAATTTGCAGATGACGGCAGGTTCTGTGGAAGGTTGTACACAGAAGGAGAGATAGAAGACCTAAAGGAGGATCTGGAAACAAAAAAAAAGAGGTAGTCCAGGATTTGGCTACTTGGCTTCAATACAAAGAAATGCAGGGTTATGCACATTGGAGCAACAAACCCAAGGACTATGTAAGGCCTGGGAGGGGTCTGGGTATCTGTATCAGAGGAGGATAAGAACCTAGGAGTGATGATAACTAGTCCCTGAAGCACACCACACAATGTAAGAAAGCAGCAGCAAAGGCAAATGAACTGCTGGGCTGCATTGCCAGAGGGATCAGCAGTAGACTACAGGGGGTAATACTCTCCTTGTGCATGTCATTGGTGAGATTGCTTCTGGAGTGCAGTGTTCAGTACTGGTGCCCATACCTTAAAAAGGGCATAAAACTGCTGGAGATGGGCCAAAGGAGAGCAACACAAATGGTCATGGACCAGCAGGGTAGGACATATGAGGAGAGGTTGAGGCACTAAACATGTACTCCTTGGAAGAGAGAAGAGTGAGCATTGACATGAATGAGACCTTCAAGTATTTGAAAGGAACAAACAGGGTGGACAAAGAGGGTCTCTTCCAGTAGAGTGGGAACTGAAACCTGAGGGGACACAGTCTTAAGTTGGGGGGGACAGATTTAGAACAGAGGCTAGGTGGCACATCTTCACTGAGATGGTGGTAGTGGGTTGGAATGTTCTTCCATAGGAGGTGATTCATTAAAAACAGTAGGCAACTTCAAGAGAGGTCAGCACAGAGTTAAGGGAAAATAAGGGTTAATGGAGGAAGGGCAGATTGGGAGGGTGGCTGGGGAGGGTGGGCAGGGTCAGTAGCGTATGCTGGGGACTGTCATAGCATGTGGGAATAAACATTCAGACTAGGCAATTTTAGGTGCAGAACGCACCAGAGTGTGATTTTTTTTTTTATTTAAAAAATAAACAAAATTGCGAAGAAAAATGCTACTTAACATCAGTAGTTTGTTTAACACAGTCCTAGATGTTAGTTCCCCTAAGATCCTCATCTGTATTACTAGACCTCTACTCACACAGTAGAACCGCTCACCTTCACACTCAGGGTTCATCTGCTTTGGCTGCAATACAGGAGAGGTTTTATGCATTCTGGTGCGGTCACCTGACCTGACCCTTAAATAATACAACTGTAATTTTATCTCTATCCACCATAATCTTAAATTATAAACAAGCATAGATCTAAATCAAATGAACAGGTGTAATACTTCATTATGGGCAAAAAGAACCCCATACATGCTTAATTGCATTGTAATTAAGCCTATAGTCCCTCCTCTGTTTCTGTGGGTGACAGTTTTTTAAAAATATATAAGGGGAATGCAGAGAGTGCTGCTTCCCTATAGAAAACAAATTCACTCAGGCTTTGAAGTCGGGTAAGTCACCCACAGGATTTTCACTATTGGCATAACTTGATCATATTAGACTGTTTAACCCAACAACATTCATCACTGTAAGAAGTGGGCTCCAACACACTTGTATTAAGTGTGTTATTTTTCTTACTAGAGCTTTTCCACTGAACTATGTGGTTTAGCCCGTATGTGTTTATTTTATTTTTCACATGCCTTTCTCAGTTTCCTTTTGACTGCCTTCCCTAGCTTAGTGCTAAAGAAAATTTAGGACAGAGCAACTGTCCTTTCATTTAGCCAAGCCCTTGGATATTCTTTATTGAAGCGCCGGTGGCTGAACTTGACAAAGAAAAAGTAGTCACATACTCCATGCTGTTGGCTGTGACAGAGCAGTGAGAGAGAGAGAGCAGAGCTAGCATGCTCCATTGCTCCTATGTATTTTATTTCTATGGTTCTCTCTGTCTCCGTCTCTTTCAGGTGGTAGAGCCTTTCTTTACATTTGTTCATTTCTTGAGTGAGCAAACAAGTTTAGGGAGTTTCAGAGCAGCAGTGAAACAAAAATAAAATTACATCCTCAATGCTCCTGGGATATTTGGAAGACAAGCACATGGGAGAGAGCCTATAAGGGGGCGGGCGGGCGCACGCGAGAGAGAGAGAAGTGTACTTACTCCAGTTTTATTTTCTAACAACTACTTTTGCACTCTCTCTCTCTAACTAAAGTGGCAAATAAATTTCTTCATACCTCACCCTCAATTTTTCAGTCAGAAGAGGGGCCGCAATAAAAAAGTAATAACTTCGGCCAGCTTTCTGCATCGAAGTAGGAAGGGAAGCCATCCCACACCCTTATTTTGGACTGGGCTATTCACTTTACAGTGTGGTCTAGCTGTAGGACAACTAAACATACAGGCTAGCTGTTCTGTTTAAAAACAAATCTATTGCCTTGCTTTTACAAAGGAATATATGGGGAACATTTTTTTTTTTTTTTAACTGTTTCTCTCCAGAGAATAAATCGGAGATAAAACAGCCTTCTATTCCACAGGTACCCATCGTCTCTTAACAGGGCTATTTAGTTCAGTTTCCAACATCTTAAAGTTAATGCATATATAACATAACTTAGGAGTTTATATGTTCCAACAATACATATTTTTTAATGTGAATGTTGGCATCATATTTAAAAGGCACCTTACACTATATGCTATCTTGTAGCTTCATTAATTGTATGCCTGATGGCATATATGGATTTTTGGCACATTATCACTTTATAATGTATGGTAAGTGCCTATTAACCAGCATAATCAGCAGTTACACAGCTTTGTTATGCACTGTTTAGAATTTTCAGAGTTGTTGACCACACTTCAGAACTTCCAAACAGTGGCAAAACAAAAAAAGAATGCACCAGAGTTCTATAATTCTCACACATAGAATGCAAACAGTGTTTTTTTGACCATACACTATAACAAGATGATGGCTGGTGATCGGGTGACAACCACGTTGAAATCACCTCTCGTGGTTGCTAGGGCTACAGTAAACCTCTCGAGCTGCACTCTCGAGTTTTATCATGTTGCCCTAGCAACCACTCGAGGTGATTACAGCGTGGTTATCACCTGATCCCCAGCCATTATCCTCTATATTATACAATGGCAAGAAAGAATCCTGGATTCTGACTGGTCAGTGTGTGCCTGAGACAATGATGATATCTCAGTATAACAGCACTGTCATTGATTAGCATTAGCTTGTTTTTCCTCTTCTCTTCAGAAACAAGATATACTGCCTCACTAAAAATCTACTAAAAACATTTTTTAAATGTTTTTTATTTTATTTTGTGTAACAATGAGCCATTGTAAAATAGCAATAAGGCACTCCAGGGTGTGTGTTATTGTGTAATAACATCACTACTAGGGTGGTGGAAGCACTCGGCTTTGCCTTGTGCTTCAACCCACCCCAGGAGTGACATTACTACACATTAGAAAATGGGTAAACTCAAACTCGTATCCTGATTGGCTAAAACAGCCTGGCACCCAGGCTGTTATTTTTCAACAACGCCCACAAAAACAACAAGTGCCACTTTCTAGTGCCCCATTACTAACATGATCCTTGGGCCACCCTGAATTTCAAAATACACCAGCCGCCATTTTCCCGTCCTCACTCTCTCAAGACTCACCTCTGTATACCACGTCGTACAACAAAACTCTCCCAGTAAACATCAACAGTAACCTCCAGTTTGTTTCTCTATAAAAATGCAACCCCAAGCCCAAAATCCTGCCTATCATCTTTTTTCACAAATCTGAAGATACTACTGGCAGTTTGTCACACTCGTGCGTTCCCGGTACTCCCAGTCTGTTAACACCGTTTCCCTGCAATAAAAAAATTAAATGAAACTCCTTAAAAACAACAAACTTTTTTCCCCCTTCACCAAACGTAATCGCAGTCCCTGTGAAGTCAATGCTAGTTTTGCGGTTAGCAGCACACTTACGCCACACTTCTAACTCCGTCTGAAATAAAACAAAACAACCTTAGTCTCAGCAGGCTACAGTCTCCGATTCTCATAGAGTGTTCATCAATCGCTTTGTGTCTCTACGATGAAGCAGGAGCACAACCTAATCAGAAGTCCACTGCAAGTAAAAACAAACACAGAAACGCCAAGTGTATCTGTGTAACCAAGCAGCAGGACAATCTAACTGGAAATAAAATAAATGCCTAAAAACAGCAGCGCCCTCCACTGGTAATTATAGCACTTCACATTACAGGGACTATTTTGATACAAAGATTGTTTCAGATTTATATATATATATATATATATATATATACACACATATATACACATATATATACACACATACATACATACACACACACACACACACACACACACACACACACACACACACACACATTTTAGTTTCCAAATATGTTTTCAAAATATAGCACCAAATAGCCCATTTTCTAAGTGTAATACCCTCCAGGGTGGGTGTTATGAGCTATAATGGACCTTCCAGGGGTATAATGCCCTCTGCCTGTGGCGTCAGGCCTCATTACACCCCTGGGCAGTTGTTATAGCCCAATAATGCCCACCCTGTTGGGTATTATTACTTACATAACACACACCCTGCCGTACCTTGTTGCTTAATTATTCAACACCTCGCTTGGTGTTGCTAACCTGTACTTTGGACTATATGGACAAAAATGTGAAAATAGAAATGAAAGATTAGTAGGAAGCAATAGTAGGGATAGGAAAGAGCTACCCTAGGTGGCAAGCCAAGGGTAGGGTAGAAAGAGAATACGTTTTTAAGGGTGAAAGGGTTAACTAGAGGACATTCTCAAAATGGCTGAAAAAGGGGAGATACTGTTGATGGGGGACCTGAATATGCCAGATGTTAACTGGATAACATGTACTGCAGCCACATCCAAGAGCAGGGTCATTCTCGATGCCCTGCAGGGGGCAGACCTTAGACAGCTAGTGTTGGAACCCACTCGGGAGGGAATAATACTAGACCTAGTACTCTCAAATGGAGATAGGATCACAATTTAGAAGTCAGTAGACATCTGGGAACAAGCGACCACTGCACAGTGTGCTTCACAGTGAGCGCAACCATGGAGATAAGTCTTACAAAAACAAGGATATTGGACTTTAGAAGGGCTGACTTTAGCAAAATGGTTGAATACCTGAAAAATGCACTAGCAAATGACCAAAAAGGAGGGGGTGGAAGAGCAATGGAGAAAAATCAAAACTGCCATCATAGAGGCAACAAGCCTTTGTGTGAAGCAAATAAAGAAAACAAAGCGGAATAAAAAACCACTATGGTTCTCAAAAGAGATGGCAGGGAAGGTTAAGGAGAAAAAGGCTGCATTCAAAAAGTAAAAGGAATCACAGAAGGAGCACGACAGGGAACTGTATCAATTAAAGCAGAAAGAAGTGGGGAAGGCAGTCAGACTATCAAAGGCCCAAACCGAGGAACAAATAGCCAATTCAGTTAAGAAGGGGGATAAAACCTTTTATAGGTATATTAGGGAGCATAGAAAGGTTAAGGGAGGCATAGTGAAGATTAATAAAGGAGAGGGGAGGTGGGCAGAGTGAGACAGTGAAAACGCAGAGATACTGAATGAATACTTTTGCTCAGTATTCACAAAATAAGATGAGGAGGAGTTACCTAAACCAGACAATAGAAGCACTCTGGGTAGGGGGGTTGACACCAGTCCATTCACAGAAGAAAGAGTCCTGAAAGAACTCCTAAAACTCAAGGTGGACAAAGCAGTGGGACCTGACAGGATTCACCCCAGAATCCTAAAAGAACTAAGGGAGGACCTAGTGACACCACTGACCACGCTTTGTAACAAATCATGGCAGGATGGGTGGTACCTGAGGACTGGAGGAGGGCAGATGTGATTCCCCTTCACAAAAGTGGGAGAAAGGCAGAAGCAAGAAACTACAGACCTGTAAGTTTGACCTCAGTGGTAGGGAAAATGATGGAATCACTTCTGAAAGAAAGAATTGTTGTGTACCTAGAGGCCAGTGGGGCACAGGACCCAAAGCAGCATGGATTTACAGCAGGAAGGTCATGTCAGACGAATCTAATTGATTTCTTTGACTGGGTGACCAAAGTAGTAGACCAGGGAGGGGCTGTGGATATGGCCTACCTAGACTTTAGCAAGGCATTTGACACAGTCCCACACAAAACATTAATAATCAAGTTAGCCAGCCTGGGAGTAGGTTCCAGGGTGGTAGCCTGGGTAGCAAACTGGCTGCACAACAGGACACAGAAGGTAACAGTGAATGGAATACATTCTGAAGAAAAGGGGGGTTACTAGTGGAGTACCTCAGGGCTCAGTACTGGGTCCAGTCCTCTTCAACATCTTTATAGGTGACATTGCAGAAGGTCTGGAGGGAACGGTATGCCTCTTTGCAGATGACACAAAGATCTGTAACAGAGTTGATACACATGAGGGGGTAGAAAAGATGAGAAGGGACTTGGCAAGGTTGGAGGAATGGTCAGACATATGGCAACTTAGATTCAATGCAAAGAAGTGCAAAGTAATGCATCTGGGATACAAAAAACCCAGGAGATGAGTACACAATAGCAGGGGAGGTACTAACAACAACAAAAAATGGAAAGGGACCTGAGGATAGTCATATCAGATGACCTAAATGTGGGTAAGCAATGTGAAAAGTCAGTAAGGAGAGTCGGGGGATACTGGGATGCATAGGAAGGGGCATCACAAGTAGAAAAAGGGAAGTGGTTATCCCTCTATACAGACAGTTGGTGAGACCCCATCTGGAGTACTGTGTGCAGTTTTGGAGACCTCATCTACGCAAGGACATAGACAGGATGGAAGCAGTCCAGAGGAGGGAAACTAAAATGGTGCAGGGTCTGCAGCAGAAACCATATGTAGAGAGACTGAGAGAGCTTAATATGTATACTCTTGATGAAAGGAGGGACGGGGGGACATGATAGAAATGTTTAAGTACCTCAAGGGAATCAGCAAAGTCCAGGAGGGTAGCATCTTTCAGAAAGAGAGATGTGTAAGAACAAGGGGGCACAATTTAAAGATAGAGGGGGGACGGCTCAGGGGTAATGCGATGATTTTTATTTTCATGGAGAGAGTGATGGATACATGGAACAACCTTCCCGAGGAGGTTGTTGGGTCTAAAACAGTGGGGGAATTCAAACATGCATGGTACAGACACAAGACAATTATAGTGGGGGGTTGCAGGAAGTAGGCTGTTGGTTAACTAGAATCTGCAGCTTATCTAGTAGGTAGGGAAATGGGCAGACTGGGTGGCCCAAGCGGTCCTTATCTGCCATCAAATTCTATGTTTCTATGTAAGCACTTTTATAACCTTATACAGTAACAGGATTATAGTGTGAATTTATGAAAATACCTTAAGGATTTCTTAAAACTGTATTCATCATGAAATTATTATTGTTTTATATGGCTTTTGAATCCTTTTTATTTTAAAAAGGCTTTATTAACTGTATGCATTCCTATTTAAAACAGCCTTCATGTTTTTTTGTACACAAAATGCATGTATGCACTTTGCACAACATCTCTCCAGGCAGTTGGCATCATTCCAGGGACTGGATAGATGAAAATGAAAAAATAAATGAAAATTGAGAACTAGTAGGAAGTTTTGTAGGGATAGTAAAGAGCTATGCTAAGTGGCCAACCTATGGTGGGAGGGGGAGAAGAAAAGCAAAGAGAAAAGCATTAATTGTTGTGCAATAGAAGTTTTGGTAGCTAGGAAATAAGGAGATAGAAAAGTGGTCCAGTCAGTCACAGCTGAGGGTGTAGCCTAACGCCGCCACACTGACAATCTGTTTAAAAAGTATCATAAAAAACATTTCCTAACTTACCAAACTTGCCTATCCACACTGCAGGCTACTTTTTCCAAACTGTATTTAAACACAGTTGCACCGTATTCACACTGCAGGCTTTGTGGGGTTTTGGCAGCATATTTATGCACAGTCCTTAGCACAGTTCTCTGCAGTCAGGCCAGCTGGCGTCCCTTGAATCCTGTCCACATTGAAAGGTAATCTGTGCTAGGTCTGAAACCATGTTTAAAACTGGACTTCAGACCAGGTCCCTTGCAGGGTTAAAACATGTTTTTTTAAACACAGTTTCAAACTGCATTCAAAGCAGACGCAAACCGTGTTTCAACTTGTTAAAAGGTTTTATGAGCTGTAAAACATCTTGACAAGCTCAGTGCGTACAGGGCCTTTGTTGGGATACCTTGCATAAGAAAACTGAAAAGGCTGGGTCATACTGGATCAGGTGATGAGACTAACCCTGTTTCTTACACTCATTGTTTTATATTGACCTGTTGGTTACACTCATTGTTTTATATTGACCTGTTGGTTACACTCATTGTTTTATACTGACCTGCTGGTTACACTCATTGTTTTATATTGACCTGCTGGTTATACTCATTGTTTTATATTGACCTGCTGATTACACTCATTGTTTTATATTGACCTGCTGGTTACACTCATTGTTTTATATTGACCTGCTGGTTACACTTAGTGTTTTATGTTGACCTGTTGGTTAACTTCATGTATTTGTTCCTGTTTCTCAGGTCCCCCGCTCTGTCTGCACTGAGACCTGCCCTCTTGGGCACAGGAAGGTTCACCAAAGAGGAAAACCAAAGTGCTGTTTCAGCTGTATTCCATGTTCAGACGGAGAGATTGCTAATCAAAGTGGTGAGAACAAATGATTAGAAATTAATACTGTATATGAAATGTATTTATTGACAAAGAATTACTGGAAACTAATGCCAACTAAAACCAATTAACAAGCATGAGCAAAATTTATACTTGAGAAGTCTTATAAGCACTATGTGTATCACACAGTAAAATATATAAAATTGTCCAAAATGCAAAAATAAGATACACCAGGGCACTATTTTTAAGAACTGAGTTTTGCTCTGTACAAAGTCCCACCCTTCAGCATTAATGAGGGCAATGCATGAAGTTTGGCATTTTCTGATACTTACTTTTCACAGACAAGCTGAGAGCAAACACCGAGTACTCAAAGTATGTTTTAAAATGCCCCGTAGTGAGCAGCATGAAGAGAGGCACTAACCGGTGATCAGGTATAAAGCACCCCCCACTGATCACATTAGGGTATTACGCTCAGTATAAAAGATAGATTGCAAAGTAGCATTTAGGACATCCCAAAGGTGTTTGCCCTACTGCAGGACTGTACTGCAGGAAGCTGTCATTTTTAAATGTCTACAAGCAAATAATCTCTGTCCCCATGGAAGACCCTGACTGTTTAACATCTCAGATGGAGCCCATGTACATCTTTGGAGCACTCCTGTTGTGTTATGTGGTCTTTGGGCAAGTCTGCAATATATTTACAGTGGGCAGACCTGCTGAGGCGTAAACTATAATTTCAAGTGGGATCCTGTTTCTACCAAGATCCATAACTGGCTAGACTGGTGCATTGAAAGGGCAGGTAACATCACATGGTAAATATTTGGCTTCGATGGAGTTTGAACCCATGCACAATGTATTACATTTATTGTTTTTGTTAACCAGGGAAGTTCACATGATCATAGGAATGACCCGGGAGTTCAAATAAAATTATTCATCTTGTTCTGTCAAGAATTAAATTTGCTATGACATGGTACCGATAAGTTAGATAAAAAGAAGGTGCGTTACAGTATCATTTAACTGACAATACACTAGTTTAGGAAGCATCAAATATGAATTTTTGTTCAGAGGGGAACTCATTTCAATCTTGATAAATTTCATAATGATGAATTGTGTTGTTAGCCAAGAGAGCCAATTTACCTAGTTGATTAAAGAGAACATTTCTTGTTAGCCAACTATGCTAGCACAATCATGACCTAGTGAACCATAGTTCAAAACAGTCATTAAACAATGGTTTGCAGTTGCTACTGCAGCCTCAGGTAATACTGTATACAAGTGATAATACACAATAGGAGGCAGTATAGTGCGGTGGTTTAAGGCTTTGAGCTGCAAACCTGGAGGCCTGGGTTTGAATCCCACAGACCCACCTACATGCTGTGCGACCCTTAGCAAGTCACTTAACTTCCTTGTGCTCCCAGGTCGCACCTGTAAACAAGCTTTCAGCTTAGTGTCTCTCCTGGTGTAAAAAAAACCCCACACACTTTACCCTATAAAGGAGTCCCAATTTTTGATGCAAGGTCTTGGTACTAAATTCAATGTGTAGACCAAAATGTGAAGACTAATCCAAATACTAACCTATATATTTACGAAGTTACCCACATCTAAGACCATACCATCACTAGCTTTAACTTGAGGTATCACTGGTAATCCAATTGTAGACCCTCCTCACCTGGTCCAAGTATATGAAAACAATTGTCCCTAGTGTACAGTGATCTCTCTCTCCCCCCCCCCAGTCCCACTCTAAAAAACGCCCTAATATCTAATGGTTCCCATACCCAGTTTAGGTCACATTTAAATTAGAATCCCTATCCCTCATGTGCAATAGTCCAAATCAATATTTAAGCAATAATCCACAACAGGGTATACGTTATGCTGGGATTTATCAATGCCTAGTGTGGTTTGGTCAAAAGGCCGCAGGCCAAGTTATCAGATCCAAACCAGAAGTGGTTAAAACCCAGCATAACCCAAATCCTGGAGTGGATTATTGCGATTATACAATGCCTTCTAAATAGAGGAGTAAAAACAAATATTAAAGAGTTGATTTTAAATACTTTTTTATTGATTTTTATTGTCATATCCTTCCTCCCTTCATGAGAGTCTGTGTGTTGCTAGGTAAACTATGTCTGAAGTCAGAAGTCATCCTTCACACCTCATCACACTCCACACACACACCATACACACACACCATGCACACACATTCCCCCGCTCACACACTTGCTGGGATGCTTGTTTTAATGTCCTTTACCTTTTTCTTTTTTAGTAAGAGCACAGTGGGACCTGTGAGGCTTTCCCATAGTTAAACACATCATGGAGAGTGGCCTGAGTTTTAAGAGGCTGCCAGCATTCATTGATGGAGAGAGCGTGGTGTGAGTGGCTCCTATAGTTGAGCTTCTGGATGTGTTTTTGGAGTTCCACTGAGAAGTTTCATTGGTAAGCATGACAATTAAAAAGCAACAAAGCTGGGGGGGATAGAGAGATGTGGCTGACAGGTTCATTGGGGAGAAT
The DNA here is from genome assembly GCA_016271365.2 of Neoceratodus forsteri. Lineage (NCBI taxonomy): Eukaryota > Metazoa > Chordata > Ceratodontiformes > Ceratodontidae > Neoceratodus > Neoceratodus forsteri. The sequence continues at coordinate 59,629,051 of CM057455.1, forward strand.
TATCTGGTCATACACAAAGAGTAGAAGAGCGGAGTGCAGATGCAGCATTAGAGAGTGCTAAAGTTGGTTATGAAGCTGTAAATGTTGACAACTAGCTGCATTAAATGGTGAAACAATCTTGGCTGGGAAGGGGTAAAGATTTTAAGTAATTTATTTATTGTGAGGTGACTGTCAGTTTTTCTCTCGGTAACTCTGAGACTCAAGATGGCATATGAAATGTCCATGATTTAGTGATTAATTTTTCTTTTGTTTTGGTAAGGCAGTCAGCTAGGACTTTATATGTGAGTTATGCTGGAATTTACACACAAGTAAAGACCCCAGCTGACCAATCAAGTTACTGGTTTAGAGACCCCATTGTATAATTATTGGTAAGCAAGTTGAGGAGAAGCCCTGCTTTTATAGCTGTGACCAAATAGGGGAGACAAATCAATACAATTTACCACAGGTGCAATCTCCCAGTGTGCAGCAGTCCCACCTCCCAGTCACGGTTACATTTAAATTAAATCCCAAGACTTCCCGTGATTGATCTGCTGTGGTAAGACGCATAGTCAGAGCTCCGCTCCTCATCTCACCATAGAGTCACCTTCTACATACCAAAACAGCAATCTGATACCTGAACTAGGTGGCAGTTACTCACCATTTAGTCGTGGATAACTTTTGGCAAATTTTATGAATTTTGGAACCTGTAGCATGGATGTGAAAATGCGGAATCCTATCAAACACACTCTGCTGCCGACTCCAGACAGAGCAGGGGGTGCCAAGAAATCTAAACAGGCCACATCAAACCCTACCAGTAAAACAGGTTCAGGAAATGTTTTTAAAGAGGAAACATTTTTTGGGGAGATGCAGGAAGTAAAAGAAACTGTCTCTGTTAGTCGTAGAATCAAAAGCGATGCACGTTACAATTGACAAAATTTCCTCAAGACTATCAGACGCAGAGGCATGTATTCATACCTCTCAACCTCCTTCCTCATAAATCAGTGACAAGGCTTAAAATAATCAGGGAAAAAGGACCAAAATCAGGGACACATTTGCAAAATTGGAGATATCAGCTCAGGAAGCTGGTAGAATAAGGGGCTTAGTGTAAAATGCATTTTCTAAGTAAGAACAAGTCTGTAACTTTAATGTTTAACAGTATTTTGTGCTTACAACCCCCACTGTTTGGTCACAGAAACACAATTTTTAGGAGGGACAGGGTAAAATTTTGAGGCAAAGTCAGGGACGTCCCTGAAAATCAGGGACAGTTGAGAGGTATGCATGTATTTCTTCAGTAGAAACTGGCAGGCCAAAGTTGAAACTGAGTTACCAGCTGCCTGACAAATAATTAAAAAACTAGAAATGAAATTAGAAGATCTGTAAGGCAGATTGAGAAGAAATAATATAGTGATATATAAGTTGCCCGAGTTATTGGAAGGCACAGATCCTCTGCACTTCTCACAGGTTTTTGTGAAAACTGAGCAGGTCCATCACTGAACGGAGCATCCTATATTATTGAATTGGCACAGAGAGCCCTAAGACCTCTCCCTGAAAAAGGAGAAACCCCCTGTCCTTTCATAGTAAGATTTTTGAATTACCTCAACAGAATGCATGTTTTTAAAAACACCAGAGAATCAACAAATTTAACTTGGGACAGCACAAAAATCCAAATCTCTCAAGACTTACTGCTGGAGATTAGAAACAGAAGAAGAGCCTTTACTCCGATAGTAAATAAACTAATTTCAGCAGGAATTAGATTTAAAATGGCATACCCTGCAAAACGGTCTATCTTCAGAGACAATAAAACTGTTTCCTTTGACATGGTGGAACACGCTCAAGTACAACTGGAATCCTTGCTGCCTGACTTATTTAAGAAAGGATGAACGTTACAGGCATAGCTAATAATATTCAATCTTGGTCTCGTGGTTTAAATATTGCCTTATTAAATGTCATTGTTGTTCATCTGTTGGGTTATAGAAGGAATAATATGCTGTTATTTTTTGGAATCAAAGGGAGCATCACTTTAAATCCTCTGAGATTGTACTAGAAGGAGGGTTTGCAATGCACGATCAGGCTTTGTGGCTTAACAGATAACTACTAAAAAAATGTCTAGTATAGAATTGTTAGTTTTGTTAGTAACATTGTATAGTTTTATTATTTTCCCGTCCATTTACAGTACACAGAGAAGAGAATTGGCTTTTATTTGGATGATGAATGCGGGATTGCAATGCCCAGTGAGTACTTTCTAAATTGTTGTATGCAGATCTGGGGCCCTCTTGTGAGATAGTGCAGTGTTGTTTCCAACTGGTTAATTCTATTTTGTAGTGATTGGATTTATGTGATGTTCCCGTTGGCAGGGATCTGGCACCCAGTTGAAGAAAATGTAAGATCTTTGCCCCTGAAGCACATTGTATGAGTTAGGCCTTGCTTTTATGAAAAAAAAAAAAAAAAAAAAAGATGCAAGCTCGTTCATTGTTCCCTGCTTTGATGAAACAATTTAATGGGTGCAAACAGGGGTCTCGTTGTGATATATACCCTTGTTTACCTCCAGGCCTTTTCCTATTTAGTATAAATTTATATTTTATATATAGTAGGGTCTTTAATATTGGTTTGATCTTTCTCTGACCTATAAACCTTGCTATTAGAAGTAATTAAATTCTATTAACCTCTTGAAAATGTTTTCAGTTGACTGAGTTATTTTGAACGCTACCGACTTTTAACTATTTAAGGGAAAGTAGTTTTCAGATCAGGGCTCTTTTTTATAATATTTATGCTGTGGACAAGCTAATAAGGTAAAGAGGTACTGCTTACTTTTTTTTTTTTTTTAACACCTTGGAACCTTTATAGCTGTGGGTTGGGAGGTGTTCATAATCAAGGCTCACATGTATTGTATTATAGGACGTGAAAGTTAAACAGTGCTGACCCATATTCTTATAATGCCTCCTTTATATCAGTTTTCATATACACTGTAATGAGGCTTCACTCTAATTTAGTGAACTGTTTGCATCAGCCAGGGTGGAATTGTCTGTTACAAGCTGCTACATATATTCTATTCTTTCCCCGTCTATTGAATATATTACCTTATTTATGGATAAGGAGGGTCTTATAGAAATGTTACTTATATAAAAAAAAAAAATTATGACCCAATATATCCTGTCCACCTTGGTAAATAGGGATTTTCTCATTATTTTATTTTCTTCCCTCTAAATCGGTAACAAGTTCCACATTAGGGGGCCAGAGTGGTCCAGCTGATTGGTGGTGGAAAAGGTTCTCTAGCACATTTCAGTTAATAGGAATAGCCTGAACTTCTAGCATATAAATGATGAGAGTGTTGGCCCCGTTAAATAGGGTAATACACAGTAGGTGTTTGTCTCTCTTTGGACCTTTCATTTCATTTTATATTAATAGAGGCACATTTGGGGAAGAGATTTATTGACTGTTAAAAAGACTGATTGTTAGCACAGTGTCAGAGGTTCCTCCTGGCAGATTTATATGTGGTATGTTAAGCGCAGTCTCCTCCCTTAGGACACACAGTTATAAGAGATTTCAGCTGGAAGATGGTGAAACTGATTTGCTACCTTTCTTTGTTCAGCGTTCATTACAAATTATTAAAGGAAAACAGTCAAAACTAGGGGGCTTCCACCCCCGGAAGGCTTACCCTCTGGTTTAGCTTTACCTAGTCAAAGTGTTGGTTTTCACGTGCTGCAACAGAGTTTAATACAAATGTATTGAAGCAAGCAGTGTGGCACCGCACTATTACAGTTAACGGAGCCCCCCTAGCACCCACCATACTTCCGGGTCGCGGTCTGTTAGAAAATAAAATTAACTCCATTGCGGCATGAGAAAACCGTCGCTTTGACTGGGTAAAGCTAAACTGGAGGGTTAGCCTTTTGGGGGCAGGAGCCCCCTAGTTTTGACTGTTTTCCTTTAACATTAAAGTCTAGATGTGCTTTAATTTCTATGGCAGAAGGTCAAGGTCTGAGAGGAGGAAAGCAGTTTACATTATATATTTTATAGGTGAATGAGGTAATTACAAGGCATTTAGAGTTCATATTAGTGAAGAATAAAGTGAACATCTGCCTACTCTTTCATAGGAGCAGTCAGAAATTTGGAATAAACACATTTTCTTTCCTTCAAGAGGTTAAATAATTTAGGTGTTTATTATAGCAATTCTATTCTGATGGCAAAAACCTCTGTGTGCAAGCACTGAGGCAATGGTTACCCCAAAGGGCATTTGGCCGGGATGCCAAGTTTCAAAGAAATACAAAATCACACATGCCCCCACAATTCAAAGCATCATGGGCTGCATATGCAAATCACCATAGTATATTATGCTGGTTCAACTTTAAGCAGAAATGCATGGTGCTTCTATTCTGATGTTTATTTCATTATAAGGGTTAGGTGCTGGATAAGGAGCTATAGCAGAGCTTATCATTAAGTAGGTGTATTAGAGGTGGTCCGTCTTTGGGACTGGGGGTTAGTACTTAGTGTAACTACTTGCATTTTGTTACCTTCAATTAAAACAATAAAAATTCTTCTATATAGGAGTTTAAGTGTTTGGGGGAAATTAAAGGGAGCACATTGTAATATAATAATTCTGAATTTAAACTGGAGCTATCTATTGGGGAAAATCTTATGTACAGGTTTATTAAAGAAATATTATGAGTATGTTAGATCTTAAACTTGCAACTTGGAATGGGAAGGGGCTACGATAGAAAACTAAAAGGATATCAGTCCTTAACTATATTGAAACATTAGGTTTTAATACAGTATTTTTTTTTTTTTTTTTTTACAAGAAACACATATATTAAGATCCAAAATGTATTGCCTGAAAAGACTTAATTTCAGGTGTGTGCATGGGGCCGGGAAATTCAGGTCTAAAACAGGGGTAGCAATTTTATTGGACCAAATGGTAAATTTTCAACTCAAAACTTATTGTGGACCATGAAGGGCATTTTGTTTTAGCTATAGGTGAAATTTGCCGTATTAAATGCATTTTGGGATCAATGTATGGGCCGAACTGTGGTTTCTCATTCTTTCTTATGAAACTTATCATAATTTTAACACCATATTATAATTATTACATTACCCTGGGAGGAGACTGGAACTTACCACTTGATTCCAAATTAAATAAATCAAATCCCTCAAGCTTTACCTCCTGGAGAGATAGAAAAGCTCTATAGGACTTAATGGGAATATATGGTTTGTCGGACCCATGAAAAACCTTTTTTCCAGATCAAAAATTATACGTCTTTTATTCACAAGTTCACAAATCTCTTTCAAGAATTGATTACTTCCTTATCTCTAATACTCTACTTCCTGTAACCCATGATCCGCAGATATTAACACAAGCATTATCTGATCATTCTTTAGTTTGCTGCTCACTAAAACTTGATATCCCATTCACAAGACATTTTTCTTGGAAATAATCTTAATTTACTAAGACAAGAGTATATAAATAATTTTATTAAAGAAGCTATTGCAGAATATTGGAAACAATTATAATTTGTTAATAAAATATATCTGATTTGGGCATCACTTTAGTGTTTTATAAGGGGTGAATTTATAAGATTTGGAGCTAAAGCTAAAAAACAAAAAGGGGAATGCTTAAAGGTTATAACAAATAGATTGAAGAACTAAGAAGTGAAAAATCAAAACTGGCTTACACAACAAGAAATTAAAGAATTTCAAGTTCTCAAAGAAGAATTAAAATTTAGCTCCAAAGAGAAAGCTGAATTTCTACTAATGAGGACAAAGGCTACCTATGCAGATTTAGGAAATAAACCCAGCAAACATCTTGTCCAAAATATTAGACCAGTCTAGACACACAGGGCTGGATTCACAAAAGGCAACTCAAGATGCAAGGCAACTTGTGTCTAAAACAATGTGCAAATAGCACTTGCATCCTGAGTTGTGTCTTGGTGGGATTCACAAAGGCAGCCTGTAGCATGCTGCAGGCTGCCTGTGCCCAACTGCATCAGTGCACCTGAAATCACCTTGCGACAGGATGCAAGAGGGTTTAAGGCAGCAGCTGCACCCTATTCACAAAGGGTGGCTGCTACATCCCACATCGAGATCAGGAACAATCCCCGGTGGACATCTGTCAAAGATCACTTATGCCACCTATGAAGTGGCATAAGTGTTCTTTGCCATCCACAGGGAGTTGCCACTGTGCCTCAGTTCTACAGCCCCTGTGGGCTACACCCCCCCAACAGCCCCAGTTCCCAGGTATGGCACCCACCGTTCCAGGATGGGTGTATGGAACACCCCCCCATGCCCAGACCCCCTACATGTCGAGAGCCACCCATATGCCCACTGCCTCTCACATGCCCTAGGGCAAGATCCCCCTCCATCACATGTCCAGTATAGCCCTGGTGGTCCAGTGGCCCCTTACCCCCCCAGCCAACAATGCCAGCCCACTCCACTCCCCTCATCCCCCACACACACACACACACCCAGTGGGTGAGTTGGCGACTGGCACTGCCCACCTTTCACCACCACGGCCAGCTGGCCAACTGAGCTGTGCCAAGATTGTGTACAGTAATAGGCACTCCATGAATGACAGCCTCTGTCATTCACAGAGCACATATTACTGTACGCAATCTTAGCATAGTTCAGTCGGAGGTTGGCTGTGGTGGTGAGAGGTGGGCAGTGGCAGTTACCAGTGGGAGTATTGTTTGGGGGGTGGCTCACATTGATGGGTGGGGGGCATGTGTGCCTGACCTTGCCCTGGATTGGGGGAGCATGCAGGGATGCCGACGCTTCTGTCTCCTGCCTTTCTCGTGGCTTGCTGCATGTGTGGTCATTGCATCTTCTGTGTGACCTATGCCACAAGTTGCAGGATGCAGACCTCTGGACCCAGTCCAATGCTGAATTGGGTGCAGGGTCCAGGTTGTAGGGATGGTCGGCGCAAGCTGTTATTGTCGCACCTAGAATCCATAAATTCAGAAAATCAAAATATAGTTCTAACAGATTATAATGACATTGTACAAGAATGTTATAATTACTATTTACACATGTATGGCCTTATAATTAACCCACCGACTATTGATATGATAGATACCTACTTAAGTAATTTTTTGTGTTCTGGTATTAGTGAATTTGAATCTCAATTTAATCTTACCAATTTCCATAAATTGGAATTGAGGAGGCTATTAATTTCTGTATAAATAAGGCTCCGGGCTCAGATGGCCTTACATCAAATTTCTACAAAGCATTTAAAACTCCTTTAACTCCTATTTTAAAACAAATATTTGATTATATTTTAACAGAGGGTATTTTAGATAATTCTATTTTGGAAGATCATATAATTCTTCTTCCAAAACCAAATAAAAATAAAAAGTTACCGACTAACACCCAATTTCTTTAATTAATTGTGTTATAAAAACTTTAATGTATATTCTAGCCCAAAGAATTAAAAAGATCTGGCAAAAATTGATCAACCCTGATCAAACAGGTTTTATGTCATCTAGATAAGCTTCTCATCATTTTAGGAAAATCTCACATTCTGTCCATATCCAGGGACACAAAACTCTCACTAGCTTTGGTGTCTCTGGATGAGGAAAAAGACTTCGATAGAGCTCACCATAATTTTCTATTTGCCACTCTAACAAAATTTTGTTCCCCACGGAAGTTTATTAGCTAGTTGAAAATCTTATATTCTAATCCAACAGCCAGAATTAATTGTAATAATCTGTTATCCCCCCCCCCATTTAAAACTTTACCAAGGTACTGTATAGGGATGCCCCTTATCTCCTACCTTATTTAATTTCTCTTTGGAACCACTCATTTACTATCTGAATTCCTCTGTAGATATTAAGGGTATTACCATAGAACAATTTCATTTCAAACTACCAGCTTTTGTGGATGATATTTTACTGCATGTAGAAAATCCTTTGGATTTGATTAAGCATCTCTAAAAATTATAGAGGAATATAGTTGGTTTTCTAACTATAAATTAAATTAAAGAGAAAACAAAGGTCATGCCACTGTCGAAATGCTTTTGTAAAGAGGAGATAGTCAAATTAGGTTTATCATGAAATCAGCTGGGGATTAAATACCTTGCCATTTAGTCATCTAAAGGTGAATCCCAATTAATAAAACTAAATTTAGAATTGCCTATTCAAAATATTTCACAAGATTTGAAAAGATGGATGAACCTACCTATCTCTCTTCAAGGTAGGATTAGTATTATAAAGCTGAATGTCTTCCCTAGGATATTCTTTCCTATTAATGTCCTTAATATGCAACTCCCCTTTAAATGTTTTTCAAAATTACATTCAATAATTTCTAATTTTCTGTGGTTAAACAGTATACCTAAAATTGCTTTATAAAAAGTAATGCTTCCTAAAATCTTAGGTCAAAATGTATCTAATATTTTACTGCATTATATGGCCTCACACATATAAGTATATGGAATGATTATCTATGGAGGAACAATCATCCCTATATATACACACCTAGATGGGTCCCACTAGAATTAGAATTAATCACGAAACATAACACCCCAGAGGTTATTTTATATAGTACAGTTAAAAACATTCCAAAATCTCTTAAAGATACAGTAGTGAGTGCATCTTTAAAAATTCATAATCAGATCTGCCATTTTTTTTTAATATTAATATTGCTAACAGTATATTTCAGCCAATTTTACAAAATTCTAATTTCCATTTCAACGGCAAAATTCTTCCAGGTTTCTACCTGGCTACCCTACACTTTATGTTTAAACCTTATTTGACAGAGGGATATGGAGATCTTTTGCCAACATTTCTAAGGAGCTTCGATGGTCCAGGAAGTACATTTTAAATTTTCAATTGTTAAAATTGATTTTAAAATCTCATTATGGGAAATCTATGTCCCTTTTCTAAACAACTGACTTGATTTTGGATTGGAGAAGGGGATAGTTCAAAAACCTCACTCAATATTAAGCTTATATAAATACCTTAGGAGTCTAAAATCAGAGGATAATCCCTTTAAATGTCATTGTTGGAATAACTGCTCTTTGACCCATCCACTAGATTGGTCAAATCTTTGGAATACTATCTACAAGTAATCCCTTTGGACAACCTGAGACTCATTAGGTACGAAATTCTGCATAATGCATACTTTCCCCCCAAAGGTTGTTTAAAATGGGTCTGAAGAAATCTAATTTGTGCCACAAATGTGGGAAAGAAATGGGTTCCTTGGACAACATGCTATGGTCATGTCAGACTATTCAAATACTTTTGGATACTTTGGAGGAAGTATAGCGCAGTGGTTTAAGGCTCTGAGCTGCAAACGTGGAAACCTGGGTTTGAATCCCACAGCCCCCACTTGCATGCTGTATGACCCTGAGCAAGTCACTTAACTTCCTTGTGCTCCCAGGTCACACCTGTAAAGAAGCTTTCAGATTAATGTATCTCTCCTGGTAAAAAAAATATATATAAATATATTCAAATACTTTGGCAAGAGATAAAATCTAAAGTTCTCGATAGAATAATCCGGTTTTATGATTTCAACCTTCACAACTGCATCTTAGGGGAATTCTCAGCAAATATGATGTTTGTTGATAAAGCTATTTTGGCCTTTGTTGGAACTACAACCTCACAAATGTTATTAAAATACTGGATAGAGCCATCTGTCCCTACCTTTAAAGAATGGATAACTCAATTAAGATACAACTCGACACTCATTCGTATCATCTCTTACTTTCATAAACATTTTTTTCAAAATGCTGGAAGAGACTACTAGAGAGACTAGATACTTTATGATACCTTATTATCCATAGCTAATGTTTTCGATCATAGCAGCAGGTGTTGCTATTAATATAGCATTTTGAAATATGCACCTTCCATAAAAGCACATTTCTCTTTTCTATATAGTATGTATTTCAACTTATATTTAATTTTATATTATATTTTACCAAATGAGTAGCTCTTCTCTGTTTCCTTACTGATATGGTCATCTTAATCAAGGCTTCTCTTGGAGACTTAATATTTTCCTTTTCCTTAACAACAGTCTACTTGATTTTGGATGTGTTGGGGGAGTCAGATAGTGGATATGATGGGGGGGAGATAAATGTTTATTTAGTTTTGGATGGATTTATTTGTATTTGTATTATATTAAATAGTTTTCTTTCTGAGATTTTGATTTGCTGTAATATGTAAAGCACTTTAATAAAGAACAGATATAGACAAAAATCCCTATCCCTTGCGGTCACATGATGGCTGCCTAGGAGGAAACATCTCTCCCCTGTCTCTCTCGCCCACCATGGGCACTTTTTTCCATTAAATTTGGACTTCATCTGGTTTTGGCAACTTTATCTGTTCTCCCTGGTCGGCAGATCCTCTGGAGGAGTGGTGCACATTATCGGAGGGCGAGAATGACTGAAATTGAGACAACCCCCCCATCTCACCATATGCCTCCTCCAACTCCAGAACACGACAAAGCCTCTAAACACATGAAGCAGCAGACTACGGGGTCGTCTAAGGTGGCTGCCACAGGGACAACTCTCACAGAGGAGTGCTTCCTGGAAGAGACGTGGCCCTTTCAGATGCCCATTTCAGCGCTAATGGAGGTGTTACAGTGACTTCACTCCTTGATGGATTCTCTTGCCACACGGGTCTCTGGTTCTGAGACCCATATATCATCAATAGAAAATTGGAGGAACCATCTCGACCTGGAGGTTACAGGTCTTAGGCAAAAGCTCTGCTGCCTCAAGGACAAGCTGGAAGACCTCGAGGGGTGGAGCAGAAGAAATAACCTTCTCATTTTTGGGCTGCCTTAGGGAGAGGAGGGTAACAATCCAGTCCTTTTTGGAAGAAATTGTGTGTTGCAAAAGTGGGCCCCTCGCCCAACAGCCCCCATTATATAGTCGAAAGGGCTCTTCGATCCATATGTCTTCCTCCACTATCAGGATCAGCCCCATGACCCTTCATATTCCATCTGCTAAACTTCCTGGATAAGCAGCATGTGATATCCACAACTAGAAATACAAAGGATATCCTTTGGGAAGGTCATCGCTTGAGAACTGCTCAGGATTTGCCTCAGATGGTGTGAGCAAGGAGAACTGAGTTACACCCTTTGGTTTCCAGAGTTGTAGCAGCTGGGAAACCCTTCAGAGTTAAGTACCTGGCTATCCTGCAGGCCCAGCATGAGGGAGTTTGGAAATCCCTGGACAAACCAGAGAAGGCGAAATGTGAGCTCCCAGTCTGGTTTCCTGATTTGTTCCGGTGAGTCTCAACGTGTTTATTGCTGATGTATGAACCAGGAACATTGGCTCCCTTGATTTCCTGCGTTGTTCGACATTATGGAGGTTCTGCATGGCATGTGACTTATATTTGCTCCCCCCACCCACATTATCACAGTGCCCTACTGTTTGTTACTGGCAACCCTTGTTGTATTCTTTTGTTTGCTCACTCGGGACTGAACTTTTATGGTTTGAGACGCTGCCTAGTACTGGACAGTTTGCCTACCCTGATACCAGTATCTGTAATGATCACATAGCAGAGTGTCTTCTATTGGACTTTATGGAGCCATTTGGGAGCACCTTGCCTAGTTCTTCCTGCAGCAGAGTGGAGTCAGCTCCCCATTTTGAGCCCCTGTTATCTGTGCCTAGTTTTTCAGAATAAGACTATGCGGCTGGTCTTGGAGCCATGTGATACTATTTGTTTGGTGGGTGAGCAGTAATTAGGCATCTTGCTGCAGCTACCGGCTTTTGAATAGGTTGGACTCTCCTGCACAGAACTGTTCTCTTTGCCCCTTTTCTCGGATAGTGCCCCTAGCTGCATTTCACCCACTGTGACTGGGACTTTTCATGACTGTGAGGTGCATTTTTGCTGCACTGGCTGGTGGGGGACTGGTGCCTCTCTGCAGTACCAGTATCACTACCTGGTTTGTCTGGATTTCTTTTACTTGGGGAGCACATTGGGTTTATTAAGCTCTGGATCCCCCTTGACCGCTTTCTGACCCTTTCTTGGGTCCTTTGTTGATTTTCCACCGTGCCTATACCTCTCCCATTTGCCCCCAGACCTTGTTTGAGGAGAGTCTCTCTCCTCAGGGAGAGTGGTTATGAGGGAATTTTGCTTGAATCAGCCTTGAGGTAATAGTTCTTCTAGTATTCACAATGTTGCCTTAGCAGTTTGCCACTGTGTAATTGTTCTGCTTTAAGTGTTGAAGTTGGGGGAGGGGGGTGGATGGTCTTGGGTAGTGTCAGATATCATGGGCGGAGTGTTGCAGAATCACAGAAGTTGACAGCAGAAAAGGACCTCATGGCCCATCAAGTCTGCCCTTTGCGCCCCTAGACCACCATACCATGTACTGAGCCAACCCCATATATTGAGCCAGCCTCCCTTCCCCTTAGCCCCATGTGTCTGTCCCAAGTGAATTTAAATCCCTCTATGGTCTCTGAATTCACCATCTCCTCTGGAAGCCCATTCCAGTTCTCCCTCACCCTTTCCATGAAAATTGACCTCTCACTTTGCTCTTAAAGTGCCCCCCACCCCAGCATTTCAGTCCGTGCTCCCTTGTTACAGTGGTAGTTATCAAAAGGTTTCCTACCTCAAGGTACCTTGAGGTACCACTGAGGTAATTCTTTTATGACTACCACTGTATGTTGCATTCCTTCTTGTGGAACAACTTCCCTTGGCCTACCTTCTTCACCCCTTTGGTATATTTAAAGGTCTCAATCATGTCTCCCCTCTCCCTCCTTGTCTCCATTGTATATAGCCCCAACTCCTTGCACCTCTGTTCATATGGCTTGCCGTTCATCCTGTCAACCATCTTGGTTGCCCTCCACTGGACCCTTTTGATAGAGTTTATATCTTTGCACAGATAAGGTCTCCAAAACTGGACACCATACTGGAGGTGTGGCCTCACCAGGGCTTGATACAGGGGTACCAGGACCTCCCTATGCCTGCTGGTGATCTCTCTGCTGATACTTGCTAGCATCATATACACCCTTCCCCACTTCCCTCGAGCATTGGTTCCCTACCTTGAGATTGCTGGAGACTATTACCCCCAGGTCTCTCTCTTCCTCTGACAGCCTGACTCTCTCCCCACCCAGCCTATACTCAGCCCTTTGGTTCCTGTGCCCCAGGTGCATAATAGCACACTTCTTCATGTTGAATTTTAGCTGCCAAGTCTTCGCCCACACCTCCAGTAATCTCAGATCCCTTTTCATGTCCTCCACTCCTCCAGGGGAGTCAACTATATTACAGATTTTTGAGTCAACCACAAAGAGAGCCACCCTCCCTGACAGCCCATCTGCCATGTCTAGTACATAGATATTGAATAGGAGGGGTCCCAGCACTGATCCCTAGGGAACTCCACTCCTCACCTGCCCAGTCCCCGAGTATGCCCCATTCATCACCACCCTCTGACACCTATCTGCCAACCAGTTTTCAACCCATCTAGTTATTTTGATCCCTACCCCTATGCTATCCAATTTGTTGACCAGCTTCCTATGGGGTACAGAGTTGAAGGCCTTACTGAAATCCAGATAGGCCACATCCACCACTCCCCCTGGTCCACTACCTGCGTCACCCAGTCAAAAAATTAGATCAAATTGGACTGGCATGACTTGCCTCTAGTGAACCCGTATTGTCCATCTTCCAGCAGTCCATTCATTTCCAGGTACCTCGTTACCCTTTCACCAATGAGTCCCTCCATGACCTTCCCCACCACAGCGTTCAGGCCGATGGGGTGGTAGTTTTCCCTCAGCTCCCAGCTTCCCCCCTTACGCATCGGCACCACCGTCATGTTTTTCCAGTCCTCCAGCACTATACCAGTGTCCAGGGACAGGTTGAACAGCCTCGCAAGTGGGGCAGCCAGCTCCTCTCTTAGTTCCTAAGTCACCTTTGGGTGCAGTCCATCCAGCCCTATTGCCTTGTCCATCTTCAGCCTGGTTAATTCCACCCTAACTCTCTCAGCGGTGAAGGGATCTGATACCATCCCCATGTCCCCACCCCCAACTTTCCAACTTCGGCCTGCTACTGCCCTTTTCTTCCGTCAAAACAGAGCAGAAATACCTGTTCCAGTCTTCTGCCTTATCCCCATCCTCCTTCAAGTGCTTGTCTGCTTCCCCCCCTCAGCCTTTCAATCCCCTAGTCAGCCATTCTCCTCTCTCCCACATATCTAAAGAATGCCTTTTTCTCTCCCCTGGCCTATTTTGCCAATCTAACTTCCATGTCTGCCTTAGCCCTTCTGATGACTTTTCCCACAAGTCTCCTTGTCTCCCTGTAAGCCTCCCTACCCCCCCCCAAGTACTCTTGTATCTCCAGAATGCCCTCCACCTTCCCCTACCACCCTTGCTGCATCCCTGCTGAACCAAAGCGGCTTCCTGTTTCTCGAACCCTTCCTAACTCTTTTGATGGATGCCTCTGTGGCTTTCTGGATCAGGTCCCTGATAGCTACCCATAGTTCGTTTGCATCACTTATATCCCCCAAGCCTTTCATCATCTACCTCCCTCCCTCACCAGCTTTCTCAATTTGTCAAAGTCCACCCACCTAAAGTCCAGTACCGTTGTGTTGGTGCGGATCCACATCCTCTCTGCCCTCACCTTAAACCCGACAGTCCTGTGGTCACTTTTCCCTAGTTTGTCCCCTACCATCACCTCCTCCACATTCTCCCCATTCGTCAGTACCACATCCAGCAGGTTGCTCTCCCTGGTAGGCTCCCTGACCAGCTGTTTCAGGAACACCCCACTAAGTTTGTCCACTAACTCCCTATTTCTTGCTGAAGCTGCTTCGGGAATGGTCCATTCCACATCTGATAAGTTTAGGTCACCTACCAGTAATGTATCCCCCTTGAGAGCCATCCTCTCAATGTCCTGCAGCACCACTCTATCCTGATCTTCTCCCTGTGAGGGTGGTCTGTATACAACCCCCAGTCTCAAGTATTCCCCCGTCCACCTGCATAGCTTCACTCACAGAAGCTCTGTGGCCCCATCGCCCTCCTGTCCCTCTGTCGCCTGCATGTCCTCTTTGACGTAAAAGGCCACCCCCCTTCCTGTCCTTCCTAAACATCCTGAAGCCTGGTATAGTTGTCTCCTATGTGGGGGGCATCCACCAAGTCTTAGTTATCACTATGATGTCTAACTTGTCATGCGTAATGACGCCATCAGTTCCTCCATCTTATATGCCAGGCTCCAAGCATTCAACACCAGCCCCTTCCACCAGCTTTCCCCCTCTCTTGTTCCCCCCTGCCTACCAGCCCCTTGTACATCAACCATTCCTGGGGGGTGGGGCCTAGGGTTCCCCAACTCATTCGTGGTACAGTGTGGATATACATCCAGTCATCCCAATCAGTTTAAATTTAAATAAATTATTTTTCAAAGAACTCCCCCATCAGACACTTCAGTTTGGCCACCCCCCTCTTTGTTGAGGTGTAACCTGTCCGCTGAGAAGCGGCTTTCATCCTCCCAAGTTGCCCCCCAATCCCCTATCATCCCATCTGCACACACCAATCTGCTATCCAGCTGTTAAGCTCCTGTATCCTTTGCTTTCTCTGAGTGCTGGCTCTCGGTACCTGCAATACCTGAGAGAAAATTAGGGATTTAAAGTTCAACCTCCCGCAGAATCTAGCTAGGACCCCAAATCTTGCTTGCACCCCTCCATGAGGCTATTACCAGCTAGGTCATTAGTCCCCAAGTGGAACACTAGATGCGAGTACCTGTCCTGATCCCACCCCATGAGATGATATGATGCACAACCTCTGGTAAAGTCATCCCAGGTGAGCATTCAACCCATATCCCTCTTTTTCTGCCACCCCACTTGACCCCCATTAAGACAGTCATCTACCAGTAGTACCTTGACCCCCTCATCATTCTGGTTTGACATTGCCCTCCTCCCCCTTGTCACCCTTGTAATGTCTATGCTCCCCATCTTAGCAGTCCCCCCCCAGCTCCCTACTTCCTACCCTGTTCCTTCTTTCCTCCCCCTGGCTCCTTGTCCTCTCTGCATGCCTCCTCAACCACTTTGTCCATAACTCCACCGATTTCCTGCCCTCCTACCCTTCTCTGCATCCCCAGTGCCTTCTCTTTTGGTTTCCTTGTTCACGTCCCTCCTCCCCCGACTCATCTGCCCCCCGCTCCACTGCTGCCCTACCCCCAGCATGTGGCTCCCTCTCCGCCCTTGCAGCATAGATACCCCCATCCCTTCCCTGATTGTTACATTTCTCTCCCCAGTGGGTTCCCTGTGCCCCCTCTATACCTGGATGGACCTTCCCTTCTTTCCTTCCCTTTTCCAGTATTTCACCCCCCACACCATATCCTCTGGCATCTCCACCTTCTTCCTTGGCTCCGGAGTATTCTCTCTGGTGCTCTTTTCTTGCACCCGCTTGGCAGTATCCCCTATGGCCATGGTCTGCCCTGCATGGTCCAGCTCCTTGGCCCCATCACCTCTATGAGGATTCAATATCTGTTTGAGCCTAATGTGTATCCATCCCCCATTTTATTTGCACTCTTATCCACTGTGCCCCTGCCCTCTGTCCTGGTACCCCCATCTCTGGCCCCTAGTGTGGCCTGCTGACCCCATGCCTCCTGTCTTCCTGAACACCTCCACTAGCTCTCTTTTCCATATCCCTCCTTGTCCAAAAAGCTTCCCTCCTTAGCCTTTCCATCTCTGCCTCCAGCCTCCTCAGTCTCTGACATACTGGGCATTTCCCCATCTTCCATAAGGTGCTCATGAACACAGCTGCTCCACAGTTGTTACACCCCATGATCCTCCCCCCACAGTTTCCCCTTCTACCCTGATCCCCTCCCCTCTTATTCTGCCACTGGTCCCTCCCCTGTTGTGGTCTCCGCAACTGACTGCCACCTCCCGCCACTGTATTCCCTTATGACCCACCCCCAACCCCCTATGCCCCACATACACCATATTCCCCCGGTATGTAGCCTCACAGCTCCTTGCCAAACCTCAAGGCCCACTTAACCTCAACCAGATTGAACCCTTAAAAAATTTTTTTTTTCTATAAACCCCTTGAAGCTACAGTCTTCAACCTTGATAACCTTACAGCCTCAATCTTCAGCAAATCTATTGGAGCTTAGTTTCCGTAACCTTGTTGCAGTGATGCTTGTTGCCCCTATATCTATATTACCTCCTTCAGACATTGAATTGGCATTATTATTACAGGGCACATTCAGACCACCACCAGTTCTTACCCATGCCTCAAGAGCACTCCTGGACCCCTTTAACGGTGCTCCCCTTCTTAACCTCCTCCCTCCAATCACATACAGTAGCTTTGTGCACCATCCCTGTTTAACCCCTTCACTCCAGTCCTACTCCGCACCTTTAATTTGCCCTTCTCCTCCTCCTTCAGTAGTGCCCCTTCCCCATTTGCTTCCGATTGGCTATTCCACCTGGGAGTGGTTAGCCAGAGCATTTAATTTGGGAGGATGCATGGGGGGGGGGAGAGAAAAATCCAGCAGCACAGTTCCAAGCAACCCCTAGCTGAGCAGTCCCAGTCCACGGCTTCACGCTGCAGTGAGCAGCCCTTCTGTGTTCTCGTACAGAGCGTGTTTCCCCTCTGCGCTCATCTCTGCCTCTAAAGTGCTAATCTCCCATTCAACCACCAAATGCGGCCCTGCACTTTAATTCTGCGGCTATGGTCACACTCCTCCTCCTCCTTCACGGCCTCCGACTGCGACACACTTCCTTCCTCAGGACACAGATTATGGCATCGCCCTTTTGCTTGTGTGGTGTCGGCTGCACACAGTCTCCTCTGCTGCTCCCCAAATCGATTTACCTGAGCAGCATGGAGTTCAGACATTAGGACTGGGGTGGGTTTTCTTTTCTGATTTGTTATAGTTGTTTGGGGGTTGGAGGGTGGGGAACTTGTTGTGGTTGGTAGGGAGGATGGGGCCCAAGGCACACCATGGAATAATGTTCTAGTTATACCTGTGTGTTTTAATCTTACCTATCTTTTATTACTACCTGAGTTATATTGATGACTCAAGTTTATAGATGTATCTCCTGGAATATTAGGGGCATGTAGGAAAAGAGGAAACAATACATGGTGCTACGGCACCTTAATAAACTCCAGCCGAATACTTCACTTTTGCAAGAAACTCGTATACACAGAGCTGAAGTCCTATATTTCCATAGAGAGTGGGTGGAGTATGTCTTTGGGGCAGGTGTTGGTAATAAAAGAGGTAGGTGGGTTGCTGTTCTTATTAACATGAAGGTTTCTTTTACACTGTTGTGAGAGAAAGCTGGGACCCAGAGGGTCACTGTTTTTGTCCATGGCTGGGCTGGGCTATCGGAGATTGTGCTGGGGTTGGTCTACGGTCCCAAAGTAGACTCTCCTCCCTTTATTGCAAATCTCCTTTCTCAATTATCCCCATACATGCACTTACTGATCATTTTAGGCGGAAGATTGGAATTTAGTTTATGACCCCCACTTGGATCGGTCCAGGGCTTCCAGATGGGTACTATCCCTTGGCCAATGGGGATTGCATGACCTGATGGATACTCTGGGCCTGGTAGACCCATGGTGCCTCCTCCACCCCTCCGTATGTCAATGTACCTTTTTTCCCACCCCACACGCCTCACAATCCAGACTTGATTTCTTTTCTCATCAGTACCACCATTTTGTCTGGACTGCAGGCCTGTGATAGCCAACCCATCATGGTGTCTGACCATGCAGCGATGTCCCTGGATCATAGCTTCTTTGAGTTGAAAGAATGGGATTGTACCTGGCATCTTAATGCTACCTTACTCCAGAATCCAGATATTCTCACACAGCAATTAAAACCTTCTTGACTAATTTTCTTTCAGACAATGAGGGTTCTGTGTCTTTGATGGAAATGCTGTGGGGGCCTGCTAAATGTGCTGTTGGAGGTGAACTAATTCGTATTGCTTCTACTCATAAGAAATGGCGAAGGGGCAAATTGGAAAGTTTGTTTAGGCAGATTAGGACTCTGGAGCAATCCCTGTCACTTTCCTTGGACCAGGATGTCTGGTTACAGTTTAGTGCCTTGAGAGCCCAGTATTTTGGTCTCTTTGCTGAACAGGCAGGCTTGGCTCTCCAGCGTACTAAGCTGCGCTATCTGGAGTCTGGGGAAAGAGCTGGGAGACTCTTGGCTCTACACCTATGGAAAATAGAGGTGAGAAAAGCTATACCTTCCCTCCAGCCACATCCACATGAACAGATTCTTACTCTTCCCTGTGACATTGCCGAAGCCTTCTGGCAGTACTATCAATCCCTGCATGCTCTGGATTCTGCTCCACCCAATCTATCTGATTGTGTTGAGGCTTACTTCAGTTCCCTGTCACTGCCCCAGCTTTCATCAGTCCAACAGGATTCCCCTTTTCTGGAGGAAGAGGGTATGGCGGCCATCCGATCCCTCCCTCAGAATAAAGCCCCGGGTCCTGTGGCTTCCTAAATAAGTTTTATGAGGCATGTGTGGGATATCATTGCCCCTCTCCTCGCCTGACTGTTTAATGACCACTGCTCTACAGGCCTTTCTGACCCTTCCCTCACTCAGGCATGGATTTCCCTGATCCCCAAACCAGGTAGGGATCCTTTGTTGCCTGGTAACTATAGGCCCATTTCTCTCCTCAATTCAGATTTAAAGATTCTGGTGAAAGTCTTCATTACCTGGCTGCTTCAGGTGTGCTCAGGCCTCATCAGTCCGACCCAAGTCAGATTTATAGCTGGTCGTTCTTCATCTGACCACTTTTGAAAGCTTTATTATTTTATCTCTGTGTCAGGTGAGAGTGGGGTCCCTGCGGCCCTGGTCTCACTCGACACAGAGAAAGCTTTTGATTAGGTGTCAAGGCCCTTTCTCTTCACCACTCTGGAAATTTGGCTTCCCAGAAGGTTTTTGTGATTGGCTACGTGTCCTGTATTCAGCTCCCACAGCCAGAATTCGATGCAGTGGTGTTCTGTCTGCCCCCTTCACCCTGCAGCGCAGACTGAGCCAGGGGTGCCCTCTACCCCCTTCCTGTTTAAGTATTATACCTCAAGCCCCTAATGCATGCCCTTGAATCTAATCCCGCTGTGGAAGGTATTGAGGTTGGAGGAATTGACTGTAAATTTTCAGCATATGCTGATTTGTTACATCTAGTCAACCCCCTCTCCTCCATTCCCGCTGCTCTTGAAGAAATTCAGAGATTCTCGGAGGTGGCGGGATACAAACTGACAAATTTAAAGTATTACCACTAAATGTACTTGCCTCCCATCAACAGATTTCAGATTTGGACTTGCAGTGGGAGTCCACATCAATCACTTATTTGGTCATCAAAGCTGCATGGTCTCTACCCGCGCTGGGTAAGGTGAACTTAACCCCTCTTTTAGCTGAGATAAAGGCAGATTTACAGAGGTGTATGCATCTTCCCCTTTCCCTCCGGGGCAGGGTAAATGTTATCAAGATGGATGTCTTGCCCTGTTCCCTTTACTCCTAAGGATGATGGGACTGTATTTACCAAAAGCCTTGTTTCTTCAGCTCAACTCTGCCATCTCTGCCTTACTTTGGAAGCAATGAGCCCCCCTGTCATGCTAATTTTAAACTCACCTTGTCCAGAGAGAGGGGTGGTCTCCGGCTTCCCAATTTCTTTTTATATCATTGCGCCCTCCACAGTTCTAAATGTTGTTTTTGGAACTCCCCACTGCCTCCTTCTTCTGTGGAATATTTCCCCTTGTGGTTGGCATTAGAGCAGCACTTGTGTGATCAAGCGGGTCTTCAGCTCATTAACCTCCTCTTCCTTATGTCTTCCCAACTACCCTGCAACCTCAGAGGTATGCCTCTAGAGTGGTCTCTTAAGGCACTCTGGCAACCCTGTCTCTACATGTGGTGGGGCTGGAGGACAGATATGTTCCAACCCCTTTTGGGTAATCCCAATATTCAGATTGCAGACTACCCCCATTCCCTCTCGCTTCTGTCCCTGCCTCTGGTCTGCCCACCTTTCGTTGTTATTTGATGGTACCGCTATAGTACCACTCACTACAATACAGAATAAGTTTGCCCTTCCAGTGTTTCACCCTTTCAGATACATGTAACTCGTTAAGGCAGCTACTTACTTTCTGGGCCCTGGTCCGTGGTCCCCCTTCACCTGCAGAATTGCTTCTGTACCATCTCCACCTAGCGGCCCAACCCCATGCAGTCTCCGTTTTTTTATCAGTTGAAGGACCCTGCTGGTCTGAAAGGTGTCTTATTTTTGGTAGCATGCTCTACAGCTCCATGTGGAGCCCAAGATGTGGGCAGGACATATGGCAGCAAACGAACTTATGAAATTGCCGGCAGATACTGGCCATTAGGTCTGTCTAGTCTGCTTGCATGTGCAGCACTTCAGTCCATCAGACTGCAGCTGCCCCCCTCCTTCATATGCACTCTCCCCATCTCCTGCCCCTTCCCAGTTTATACCCTCCCCTTGAATCTGCCCCACCCCCTCTTGAAGCCACCAACACTCTGCAGCAATATGACTTCCTCTGGCAGAGCGTTCCACCCTACAACCACCCTTTCTGTGAATAGTGCCTCCTCAGTTCCTTCGTGAACTTGCTCCTTCCAGCTTCATAGAGTGTCCCCTGGTTTCCCTTCTGCCCTTCAGATTGAACATACACCTGGTGCCTACTCTGTTCAAACCCTTCAGGTACTTGAAGGTCTCAATCGTATCCCCTCTCTCCCTTCTTTCCTCCAGGGTATACATATTGAGCTCTCCGTCTCTCCTTATATGGTCTGTCCCCCAACCCCAGGATCATTTTTGTTGCCCTGCACTGTACCCCCCTCTTGTAGATTGATGTCCCTTTTCAAGTATGGGCACCAGAATTGCACACAGTACTCTAGGTGCGGTCTCACCAGGGACCTGTACAGGGGCAAGATGACCTCCCCAATCCTGGAAGTAATCCCCCCTTGCTGTGCACCCTAGCATCCTGTTTGTCTTCACTGGTGCCTTCCTGCACTAAGCAGAGTGGTTCACCTCCTTGGTTAGCAGCATTCCCAGATCCTTCTCCTTGGATTTTGTTAACGGGACACCCTCCAGCCAGTAATTGTGTCCTGGGTTCTTGCCTCCTAAATGCATCACTTTGCACTTCTTAGCATTGAAACCATAGCAGCTGTATAGATTTGTCAAACAGGACCACCTCAGGCTGTTGCAGTTCCATGTTTTACACAATCTTTATTTTACAGCCTCAAGATTGCATAATATGGGTAGACATTCATCCCCCATCTGTTCCCGCTGTAGGCTATTAGAGGGGCATTTGAAGCATATCCTCTGGGGCTGTCCAAAGGTACTGCCTTTTCGAATGTCAATCAGGCTCTCCTTGGACCCACTCTTGGGGCTGGACTCCTGTTTCACCCCAAAAGTGTCTCTGTTCAGTCTCTTTCCAGAGGAGCTGCTTGGCCCTCGTAGAGCATATATGACTAATTTCCCTTATGGCAAAGCTCATAATCTGCTGTCATTGGCTGGACAATATCATTCCATCTTACAAGGAGTGGCACCAGGAGGTGATGTTAGTTCTTGAGACAGAAAAGCAGATCGCCTATAGGCAAGATAGGCATCATGGCTTTAAGTCTCACTGGGACCTGCTTTATACCCTCCTTACTATTTCATCTCACCCATGGGATCCCCAGTCCATTTCCTCATCTGTCCATTCTTCCAGTTTCTCCTCACCTAGGAGCCTTGATAATTGATACTTTGTGTTTTATCTTCCTGTTGCCTCCTTACTGTTGGATGGTTTTTGGTGTGCCGGGGGGGGGGGTCTTTATGTATTTGTTTATAGGTCTTTGTAATTTCCGCATACCTGTCTGTTCCTGTTTCTTTGACTGCCATTTTGCTTTTTTTGTTGTTACTGGAAATTTAATAAAGTGTAGTTAACTGAAAAAAAATCCCTATCCCTTGGGTGCAGAAGTCCCGCCTCCCAGTCGCATTTAAATTAAACCCCTATCCCTTGGGTGCAGCAGTCCAGCCCCCCAGTCCCGGTTGCATTTAGATTACATATACCATTGAAACAGCAACGCTGTTAGAGAATCCCCCACAGCAACACCAACCCGTCGACACCCGCACCATCGAATGGATTATCGGAGTGATGAATGATTCATAGACTCCCAGGTTTGGCTACTGTCCGCCGACATCAGCCCCACCGGAGTTGGAATCCATAAGTAGGGGGGGTGCAGGGGACAGAGCCACCCCACATAGGTGGGGTTCAGTGGGGCCAGCCCCCACATTAACAATGAAGAGGTGTTGGTGTGATCCCTGGTTGCAATCGGGACCTGGTGGTGTCGGGCATGTCGCCGACAATGTGTCACTGTGTGGGAAGTCAACAAAATTCTTGTCAACACAACTTGGTGGAACCTTTAAATTAAACCCCTATCCCTTGGATGCAGTAGTCCCACCTCCCAGTTCCGCTCACATTTAAATTAACCCCGTATACCTTGGGTGCAGCAGTCCCACCTCCCAGTCCTGCTCACATTTAAATGAAACCCCTGTCCCCTGGGTGCAGTAGTCCCAGCTGCCACTCCCCAGTATACCTGGAGTCCATTGGACCCCCTGAGCAACCCTGGCCTTGAGGAAGTAGCTGGTGCTTACTCTCCGCTCACACCCATTGATGGCCACTGACTGGAGCACTCAGAGGTTACATTTCTGACACAAACAGTAACTCTTTATACATTTTATTAAAGTTTAAAAATATCAAAACTGTAAACAATAAATAAGTTCAGTACAACTACACTTTCAAAGTGGTACATGCAAGAACAGGAACATTATGAATAAGTCAGAATCAGAGGACACAAATTAAAAGGAAAGGAAAACAGAAATAGTTCATCTTGAAAAATAAAAGTTAGTCTATCACCATAACAAAAAAAAAAAAATAAAAACACTTACTTAAGGGTTCGTTCTTCACTATAGTCAGTTATGTGAAAGCACTAAAAATTGCATAGCAACACCAAAGGGTCAGTGCCAGTTTCATTGATAAGGTGGCAATCCCTAAGGCTCCGAGTGCCATAAAATAAAACAGATAGACAATTACTAAACTCAAAGGCAAATGCTAATACAAATAGTTATGAAGCCAGGCCAAAACATTAATTGAAAAAATTAGTTTTTAGAGTCTTTTTAAAAGCAGTCAGTGAAGGAGCCTCCCTCACTTCACACGGAAGGGCATTCCAGAGGGTTGGAGATGTCACACCAAACATCCCATCACCCGAACATTTTAGGCAGAAATGTGTAATGGTGAGAAGATCTGCTTCCGCTGACCAGAGCACACAAGCAGGAGCATATGGAATCAGGAGACCTTTCAGATAGCCCAGACCCAGATCATGTAGGGCCTTGTGTGTTAACAGGCAAACCTTGAAACTGATGCACCACCTGACTGGAAGCCTGTGGAGAGCACAGAGAACTGACGTGGTATATCCGTAACAAAATGTTCTGGGCTGCTGCATTCTGAACCAGCTGCAGCAGTGCATCAGTCCAGTGGATAACCCCAGGTAAAGAGCATTGCGGTAGTCCAACCTGGACAATACCAAGACATGGACTGGTGTTACGAGGTCAGCCAGCTCAAGATAGGGCTTAATCTGAGCAGTATTACAGAGACAATAACCACTGTAGACAATAGCTGACACCTGTAATTCTAGAGTTAGCTTGGAGTCCACAATGTCCCCCAAATCTTTAACCCTATCTACAGACCAGAGGGTCACTCCCCCAATGAAGGAAGGAGAGTGTCCCCAGTTGCTGCAGTAGAGCTGCACTGATCTAGCTCCACCATTAGCTCCTCCGTTTTAGGTGAGTTGAGCCTAAGTCAGCTAGCCACCCTCCAGTCCTGAATATCTTTAAGACAATCACTCTGTTCTGAGACAGTCGCTCCATCTTCAGGGGCATAAGACACATACAGCTGGGTGTCATCAATGTATCAATGATATGACAAACCAGAGTATCTGATGTCCTCAAGGGGCAGCATGTACACAGCGAATAACATGGGAGCCAGGATCGTCCATTGAGGCACCCACAGCAGAGCACAGCACTGCTCGATGAGTAAGAGCCAAGTGCCACCTGCTGCATCCTGCTGGTTATGTAGGACTCAGACCATTGCAAAACAGAGCCCAAGAGTCATACACAGTGCCTAAGGTGAGCCAAAAGCACCCCATGATCCACCGTGTCAGAAGCCATTGAAAGGTTAAGAAAGACGAGGATAGAACATCTTCCACTGTCTCTTGCTGAGAGGAGATATTGGAGTACCCCAGCAAGGGTGGTTTCTGTACTGTGTTGAGGTCAAAAGCCAGACTGGAGGGGCTCATAGATGTAATACCTCTCCAGGTGCTGTTCTAGTAGCAGTGCCACCACCTTCTCTATCAACTTCCCAAGGAAGGGAAGGTTCGAGAAAGATCTGTCATTGGCAAGATCATCAGGGTCTAAAGAAGCCTTCTTAAGAAGGGGCTTCACCACCCCCGTTTTAAGGAAGATGGAAAGACACCCTCAAGAAGGGAACCCCAGATGGTCTGTGCCACAACTGGACTGAGTGAATCCTAGCATTCTAAAAGAAGTCTGGTCGGCCCCGGATCCAATGCACAGAAGGTGGGTCGCAGACCGGAAATAGATTCATAGGTTCATAGGTAAAAATACAGGTCAAACGGCTACTTGTGCCATAATGGACCCACCACCATGTTAGTGGTAGAAATCCCTGACCTTATCACCCATGTACCTGTCAAACCTCATCTTAAATGTGTGGAACGTTGGTGCATCTACCACATCACTTGGTAACATTCCATTTGCTCACCACTCTTTGGCTGACCCAAAGCCCCCTTCTCTTAGTTCTAATCACCTCTGAGATATCATCCAATGAGACTGGCTCAAACTCAGTCCATGGCGGTGAGGTTCCTGCATCCTGTAAAGAATGGACATCATCCAAAGACAGGCTGCTCGGGAGAATCCCAGCCTGGATGGCAGGCGCCTTGTCTAAAAAGAACCGGTTGAGCGCCTTGCATTTTTCGTGAGAGAAAAAGCTTTTCAAGACTGCAGACTGACTGGATTTATCAATCTGTCAGCAGTGTTGAAAAACTGAGCTGGCTAGTTCCTTCTAGCAGCAATCACCCATGACAGGAATGCTGTATTTTCAGGGTGATTACCTGCTGATACTCAATAGTGAGATCTCTGCACCCATTTGTCCACCTCCAAGCGAGACCTCCACCAGCAATGCTCCAATCTCTGCCCCTTAGTTTTTACTTTCCTCAGTTCGACATCAAACCAGGGTGACCTGAGGCGTGAAGTCACAGGGCATACACGGACTGACATTAGAGAGTCAAATGCAGAGAACAGAGACATATTATAACCCTCCACAGCTGCCTCTACACCCATAGTGCAAGCTGTCTGCATGCTTGAGCTGTCAATGGCTGCCAGGATATTCTGAGACTCCAAATGTTTAAAAGAGCAGTACCTAACCATCTCCATTGGGGGAGAGAATGGGGAGCCCCACAGAGAAACTGAACAACATGATGATCCAACCAAAGGACCAGATCAGCCTTGACATTACAGATGTGAAGAACGATTGAGAAGACTAGATCCAAGGCATGGCCATGTTAGTGAATCCCGGTGGCAACAGCCTGCACAAAGCCCAAGGATGACATCACCTGGAGGAACTGCATACCAAAAGGAGATGTTTAATCATTGACCCAGGCACTGAAATAACCCAAAGCCATCAGTTTGTGTGACTCCAACACCAGATCAATCATGAGAATCTCTAGTTTCTGCAGGAATTTGTGCCCACAACCTGGAGGATGGTAGATGAGCATGATCCTGCAGCTTGTGCCTGCCCACCTTTTACGGCCACACATTCAAATGATCGAGCCTGTCCCAATGGGACAGTATGGATCTAAAGCAGATGGCAATCTCACACCCCCCTTTGCTCCCTCCTAGAGCAATGCACCACAGAAAAACCTTGTGTAACAGACGACTTGAGCACAGGACCCCAATCATCGCCCAGCCAGGTCTCTGTGATACATACCAGGTCTGCAAAGGAACCCAAAATAAACATCTCAATCATGGCCATTGTATTCCTGAGAGACCTGGCATTACAAAGAATTAACTGAGGCTTTGGGATAATATACCTTACCTTCTATCTGAAAAAGGGATCCATACTTTTATATAGGCTAAATTTGTTTAATGCTGAATAGGCAAGTCTTATTATATGCTAATACAAAATTGAGACAAACAGTAACTCCGCTGTAACATACAGGCACTACCACAGCAGGAGTGGAGTCATAACTTGCTTCAGGAAGGGCTCTGCTACAAGTAGTGGAGTAGTAACTTTGTTTTTGCAGGGCCTGCAATAAATAAGTCATGAGTTCCTTCAAGAAGGGCCCTGCTTCAAGTAGCAGAGTAGTAACTTTGTGAATTTTGAACTTCATTTCTATTTTAACAGGACTGGGGTACTAGGCAGACACCTATTTTCAGGACTGTCCTGTGTTTGGGCATACAGAGTTACAACAGAGAGTAATAACATTGCATAATACAATCACAGTTACACAAGTTATTTAAGTATAGGCACACACAAACGCAGAGTAATAGGGAAGTGCTATCAATGCTAGTCTAAATAGGATGATTTTGAATCTTTGGAGGTAATGAATTCCATGCTGTGGCTGCTATAAAGATAAGACATTGCACCATGTCTTGTTTTTGGAACTACAAGTCTGCTTTCAGTCACTTCCCAAAGGAAATATTTTGAAGAACTTTGAGTTTAACTTATTGTATTCAGTAGATAAGATTGAACCCGGCCTGCCACACATTTGTTAAAAAAAAAGTCTAAAAACTGCCTTTTGTCCTCATTTTTATGTTGCTTGCACGCATGTGCAAGAAACATAGTGCCATCATCGGAGATTTCGGAGGTGTGTCACCTCCTCCTCCAATTCAGGCAGTGTGCTGGCAGGCGCGGCCCCTGTAAGCCAATGCATTTTGGAGCTGTCTATGACACGCTCCAAAATGCAGTGGTATACAGTTGAAAGGAGATACGCTTCAGTGAGCAGAGATAAGAAGCCCACTGAGCGTAGCCCCCCACGCAGGCGCGGCGCGCCCGCACTACCGCGAGCTGACGGGTGCCCAATCCCCGCCGGCTGAGCTGCTGTCGTCCCCCAGTTGTAGGTGCCAGCTGAGCCCACCCCAGCATGGCAGTGAGGTCCTTTGGCCGGCGGAGGTGCCCCAATCCCCGTCGGCTGAAACCCTCCAGCATCCTTGTGCCAGCGCTGGGAGCCCCCCAGTGTGGCAAACCGTCCGTGCGTCTTTTTTGTTTTAACTGAAAAGCAGCGGTCCCTTGAGGCATCGACCCCACAACCTGCACCCACCCACTGCGCACCCAACCTCCCCGCCCCCTCACCCCATGCCACCTCCAGTACTCGGTGCGGCGATCTTGGTGGACCGGGAACACGTCTGCACTCTTCAAAGCAGACCGCCGAACTGAGAAATGCGGTAAGCTGTATAATGGGTTACATAGGGGTTTCAACTTTATTGCATATCTCAGCCATTTTGGGAATTTTTGCACCAAATTTTCAACATGGGTTTTGGGACCCTTCTCATGATTGATGTCACTGTCATGTCGTTATCGGGTCCGAAGGGTGATTTCGCGCGGTGACTGCGAAATCACCCTTCGAGACCAGTACCACCATGACAGTGACATCACATGAAGTGTACAAAACCCATGTTAATTGATATAAAATCAAAAAAAATGACTGTTCTGGCGTGCATTCGCGAAGTTCCTCACGAGAGCTCGCAAGTTCACGAAATTTCAATATTTTCACTCCAGATTTTCAACATTGCCATTTTACCGCACCTTCTTATGAGGTGTACAGCTGTCATTTTCACATCTCACCCAAAATGTTCCAGGTAGCGCAGAATGGCGAGTCGGTGTGCCAAATCAATGTAATGGACAATTAAGAAAATCACAGTGACACTGTTCATGAGCAGAGGTCTTAAAGTGGCTATGTTGAAAATTTGGTGAAAAAATTCCTAAAATTGACTGTTTTACGAGCGTGCGTTGCGCATCTCCTACGCACGCTCGTAAGTTCGCAAATTTTCAATATTTGCACTCCAATGACTTCCAAATACCTAAACAGCACATAGAAGCAAGCAACATTCGGCATTGACAAATGCTTATTAAAGCTGTACAGCTAATATTCAGAAGCAACATACAATGATGTGTCATGACAGCTGAGCCCGAGCAAACCAAACCAGATCTAGCCATACGGTAATGCAGTCTATCCAGCTTTTGCAGTTTCCTCTTACCTGCCATTCCATAGACTGCACTTCCATAATCCAGCACAGGAAAGATAACCACTGAGGCTAATTTTTCTCTGGTTTCATATGTCATACATAATTTATGTCTTCTCAGGGCATCCAATTTTTGTGACACTTTAGTTTAAAACGTATCTGTATGTTCACTGAACTTTAGTTCAGAATTAAACAAAAGACCCAGGTACATGTAACAATTCACTTGATCAATGTTAGCACCATTCAGAGAAAAAGCACTTTCTTGGCATGATCACTCTTCCCATTTTCAGACTTAAATAACGTTTGTTTGGTTTGTTTTTTAACTATTTAAAATTAATTTTATTTTATACAAATCAATCTTTTAATTTATTAAACGCCAGTTGCTGAACTTTCTGTATCTCATTTTCATCATGGGCTAGGAAAAGGACCTTGTCCTCAGCATGCATTTTTATGGTAACATGAAAATACCCATGACACATCATCTATAAAAAGAACAAACAATAAAGGGTCCAATATCAATCCTTGTGGGAGCCCCTTCTTTACTGCTCTCACACCAGATGTTATACCACTTATCAATACAACCTGCAATCTACCTTCCAGACAGGATCCAAACCATTTCAAAACTTCTTTTTCCATCTCTTTAATGGCCGTCTCTTGTACCAACAGTTTGTGATCAACTGTATCAAGAGCCGTCATTAGATCCATTAACACTACCCCATGCACCTTCTTTCTTCTAGCACATGGGAGACAGTGTCTGTAAAATGCAACAAAGTTGTCCGTGTGGCATGCAACAGTCTGAAATCAGACCGATGAGTGGAGAGCAGATCATGAGATGTCAAATACTCAAACTGCCTGTGAACTTCCTTCTCCAAAATTTTAGAAATACAGGAAAGTAAAGATATGGGATGATCATTATTCATCTCAAGAGAATCTTCACCCTTGTAAACCAGAACAACTCTAGTCATCTTCCACTCAGAGAAAGAGCCTCAGCAAAGTGGAAAGACAGACAGGATGGAGGCAGTTCAGAGGAGGGCAACTAAAATGGTGCAGGGTCTGCGCCAGAAGACATGTGAAGAGAGACTTAAGGAGCTTAATATGTATAGCCTTGAGGAAAGGAGGGACGGGGGGGACATGATAGAAACTTTCAAGTACCTCAAGGGAATCAACAAAGTCCAAGAGGGTAGCATCTTTCAGAAAAAGAGGTGTGCAAGAACAAGGGGGCACAATTTGAAGATAGAGGGGGATGACTCAGAGTTAATGTGAGGAAGTATTTTTCCACGGAGAGGGTTGTGGATGCATGGAACAGCCTTTCTGAGGAGGTTGTGGAGTCAAAACAGTGGTGGAATTCAAGAATGCATGGGACAGTCAAAGGCAATTCTGGGGGTGGGGTAGGAAGAAGTAGGCTGCTGGTTAACTAGGATCTGCAGCTTATCCAGTAGATAGAGAAATGGGCAGACTGGGTGGGCCAAGCGGTCCTTATCTGCCGTCAAATTCTATGTTTCTATGTTTCTAGGGGGTTGGGGTAGGAAGAAGTAGGCTGTTGGTTAACTAGGATCTGAAGCTTATCCATTAGGTAGGGAAATGGGCAGACTGGGTGGCCCAAGAGTTCCTTATCTGTCATCAAATTCTACGTTTCTATGTTTCAAAGGCTTTTATTTAGGGAACAGCAATCATGTCTGCACCTTCCCTCAACAGCCTGGCCCCAATGCCGTTCAGACCACATGATTTAGATATATTGTCTTGAAAATTGTTTCCTGATGTATGACAGCTTAATCAACTTAAATCTAAACATAGGCAGGCCAGTCTGTCAGCACAGCAGTTGGATTTCTGCTTGCGACGCCGGCGACCCGGGTTCAGAGGAAAGGACCTGGGTGGCGGAGGCTGACTGGGGGAGAAGGATTAGTGTCCCTAGGACAGCTCTCCTTCTCTGGGGGGAGGGCAGCATTCGGCGCATGAGTGGAACATAGTAGAGGCTGGGTAGCCGCACCATGTTGACACTCAACAGAACATCAGGATGGGGCGGACGCAGGTTGTCTTTGCACGTTCCCATCCTGCTTAAAGGGGGGAAAAACTCCCAAACCTCACCGTCTACATGATGCTCTGCCCCCATGCACTTCGATTAGCCCCCAGAGCTGATCCACCGACCAGATACATGTACCGCGGCCCCGATCTCTGTGGGGAAAGCCAGGGATAACTGGAGGATGCAGGCATAACCGAAGGTGGAGACGAAGGGGGTCCGTGACCAGAGCAAAATGCCATGGGAGTAGTAGGGGCAAAAAGGAAAAAATCTAAACATAGGCCTCCCCTCTGTGGGGGATTCAGAACTTATGGGCTCACTATTCCGATTTAAGTTACAGTTAATATTATTGCTTACTGTTGGGATTGTTGTGAAAAATATATTAATTACTTCCACTATTTGTTTAGGGTCAGAAATGAATTTGCTCTCAACTTTTAGGGATGCTAAATATGAAGACCTAACTGGAGGCTGAAGCTGTTTTAATAACTTCCAAAAGTAACAGGAACGAGACACAGTTTCAGATTTGTTATTATAATATTTATCCTTTGCCTGTTCTATAAGTCCCTAACAACTAGTTCTATTTTTTTTTTTTTTTTTTTTTTTTAAATAGGCTTCCCACATACTATCCCCATTTGATTTCACCTTCTTCTAAAGCCTAGCCAAAATGCTCTGCATAGATGGAGTTACCACACTTGACCCGAAAATCATTGCAGATACATTTAATACTCCTTTCACTGACCTTAGTTCTGTACTTCCCCCTGATTTTTTTAAACAAAGAGGACACTTCAATGCCCCCACTCTGCTCTGCCCCCCACTAGCTGCCCTCCTTTCTACTTTAAATTGGTCAAGATGCACCAGGTCCACAGCTATGTTACTAAAGCTATCACCAAGTCCAGATCCAGCAGTGACTCACTTGACCTCAAACTTCTATCTCTCACCCTTGAAGAAGTACTCAGACCACTGACTAAGATCTTCAACCTCTCCCTCAGCCTCAGCCAGTTCCCGGACAAATGGAAACTGGCCACTGTGACCCCTAAATACAAAAGTGGTATCAAAACTGCCCATGAAAATTTCCGCCCAATCTCCAGCCTACCTCCTCTCTCTAAAGCCCTGGAACGTATTGTGGCTGAACAGCTCACAGAATTCCTGGACATACACAACATCCTTTACAAGCAACAACACGGCTTTAGAAAGGGTCACAGCACTTCCACAGCATTACTCAAATTCACCGGAGCCATTCACCACTCATTGGACGATGGTTAACAGGGGCTGCATTCATCAATCTAACTAAGGCCTTTGATACCATCAACCACCATCTCCTGCTTGTCCAACTACAGAAGGCTGGGCTGTCATCCGATTCAGTTGACTATCTAAGCAACTGGTCCCAAAGAGTAAAAATAGCTGAAAAACACTGATGCCAGACCAGTCCTCTCTGGTGTTCCACAAGGGTCAATCCTAGGCCCCCTCCTCTTTAGCCTGTTCCTTAAAACACTCCCAGACTCAAGTCCAGAACAAATTATACTCTATGCAGATGATGCAGTTATCCTTGTCTCCCACCATGATCCTGTAGAACTGCAAGGAAAGCGCCAACGGGGTTTCACATCAGTTGAAAACTGGCTCTTGCAACACAAGCTGTTACTAAACCAGAAAAAAACTAAGACCATGCTTTTCAGCAGCTTGCAAAACAAAAATAAACGGTACCACCTCACCATTAATACCAAACTAGGAGCTACCCTTGATCAAGTTGATACCTTCAACTATCTTGGCATCACCCTCGACTCCAAACTCTCCTATGCCGCCCATATCAATAATGTCGCTAAGATGGCAAACACCAGGCTGGGCTTACTGTTCCATCACCAAAAACACCAAACCTCTGAAGCATTGCCTATTGCCGTTCAAAGCTCCATTGTGAGAGTTATTGACTATGGACTCGTAGTTTTGGCTCTACCATTGCCTCCACACCCAAACAAATTGCCACCTCCCTAAATAAAGTATGTCGTCTCATCACCGGAGCTCACCATCTCAACCATGCCTACAACCTCTTCTCTCAAACTGGGTAGCTTCAACTAAACAACTGACTTCAGTATCAAACCTGCATCACAGCCAAGAAAATAATGATGGGCAATGCCCCCCCCCCAGGGGTCTGCTCCCTTCTCAAGACCAGAGTAAACAACTGCAACACCAGGAGCTCAAAACCACAACTACTGCAAATCCCTCATTGTCGTACTACCCAAGGACAAAGGTCTTTTTCATACAGGGCACCCAGCTGGCTCAATAATCTTGCCAGTGACATCACTGCCTCACCAACTCTGGGCGCCTTCAAAAAGTAGCTCCATAAATCCCTTGTGGCTTCTAGCACCTGAGATTGCCTTAGCTGAGCACCCATCATTTCTGCAGCTCCCCTACCCTCTGCTGCCCATGCTGACCCCACTCCTAGCGCTTCTTTATTGCCTATTTTTTCCCTTGCTCAACTTTACACTCAAATACTCTGACCTGACAAAGCCCTCTAGGCTGCTATACTCTGTACCACCCCTTTCTCCCTCTTTCCCCCCACTTATGTTTGAATACACCTCCTATTGTTATTGTAATATGTTGTGCAATTTGTACTTGTAACCAAGCTGTTATAACCACTTGGCGTCATGACGGTCTAACTCTATAATTTCAAAAACTGTATTATTCTGTACTTGTGACGTGGAACCTTTGTAAAGAGCCTCGGCTCAAAGTTATTATGTATTCCTAGACTTAAATAAATAAAATGAAATCAATGTGGTTTTTAAAACATGTTCCAGTTGTCCATGGCATACTTTTCCATTTTCTCCTTATAGAACAAATATTGTGTGCCTATCATGCACACTCAAAAATTGTGAAACAAGTCAGCTGCATCATCCCTTTCTTGTATTAGGTCTAGCCACTCCCAACATTTGAAGGGAAATTGGATTTCTTGACAGGATATGACACACAGATGGAGAAATGTTTTATGTGTGAAATAAGAGACAATCGTAGGAAAGGAACAGGTCACTGGTGTGTTTGACCTTATGACCCCCCGGATCTTGTATTGGGTATAAAAGTTATTTACCTTAAGGCAGGATTGATTTCCTCATAAATATTTGGTTTGCATTGTATCTGGTCTTGTTTTATATACTGTCTGATATATGTGTTTACTATTCTGTTTTTTTTTTGTTTTTTTTTTATCAATAAAAATTCCCCCACTCTTCTTTAATAAGTGCCATGGGATCTTTTGCTTCCACCTGACCAGAGATGGGCAGAAGGGACCTCGGTTTAACGTCTCATCCGAAGGATGGCACTTCACTTGTGCAGCACTCTCCTCATACTGCACCACAGTGTCAGTTATGGGCATTATCCCAAGTACCTGGTGTGGGGCTTCCCCAGAAGTGAGCGTGCTACCTCCTGAGCTACAATGGCTGAGGTATGTGTTGTAAGCAGGCCCACATGCAGAACAGCAGAATGAGGTGATGTTCAGCCACTAGTGCTGTTGGATCTCTAAATCCAGCCTGGCACTGTCTAGCATGGAGATTTACAAGTAAATGAGCAGACTGGATGGATCTCGGAGCCTCTTTGTGCTGACACACTGTTTCCAGGTCACTCTTCCCATGCAGTACGGAGTGACTGAGCAAGCAAAGCCCTGATACAATGGAGCACCAATACTAACAGTCTACACTATATAGGTAGATAGGGAACCATGGGCAGGCCGGATGGACCAGTCTTTTTCCTGCCATCATTGTCTGTTTCTGTTTCTTTGTTACACTGAAGAACAGTCAGTGTAGACTGATTGCTCCTCAGTGTAAATTGCTGATGTTACTGCACTGAATAACATTCATATTTTAAGCTACCCCACAGGAAATCCTGTGTATATTGTGGGATTCAAATAACAGGTATGCAAAATAATATAGCTACTAGTAACATAATAGAGAAACAGAATGACATACTGTCTGTGTGTGTGTGTGTGTGTGTGTGTGTGGGGGGGGAGTTACACCCTTGCTTCCCCCATTGTTCCCTGTGCTACTGCTACCCCATGAGTAATTATTAAGCCCTGATCTCTGTCCCAGCTTTGCTTGAAACCGGTGCTGTTTTTGTGCCCACCAGCTCAGCCAATAGACTGTTCCAGGGTTCAGGTACTCTCTCTGTAAAGTGAAACATTCTCCCATTCCACCTAAATCCACTCCCCAACCGGTGTCCACTCATGTCCCCTTGCCTTTGACTCACCATTCCTTGGAATGATTCCTTGCAGTGGACCCTGTTTGTTCCACTCAGGAACTTGAAGTTCTCCATCATGTCATTCCTCTCCCTTTTGACCTCCAGCAAGTATATACTTGGTGCCTGAAGGCAATCCTCAAAAGATCTGCCCTGTTGGCCCTCAGTAATTCTGGTTACTTTACACTGCACTGACTCCAGCCTGTACTTCTGTTTCTTTTAGGAGGGATTTCCAGAACTAGGCACAGTGTTCCAGATGGGGTCTCAGCAATGATCTATAAAAAAGTAATACTATAAAGCAGCATTACTTCTTCCCTCCTGCTGTAAAACCCCTCCAAGTACACTAAACACTGGTTGCCATCCTGTAGGCCTTGTTACATAGGTTGGATTTTTTTAGGGAATCACTTATGCAGGTCGCGTGCCTCAGTGGTGCTTAGCTTTACTCCTCCGATCCGGTAATCTGTCCTGGGGTTCTTGTTTGCTATCTGCATCACCATGCCCTTTTCTGGCATTGAATTTTAACTACCAATCCTTGGACTGCCCCTCTAGCTGTAGTAGGTCCCTCTGCAGATCCCTTATCCCCTCCTCACTACCTACCCTGCCACAGAGCTTTGTGCACATCCTGCCCTGTATCACTACTCCTGTATTGCTTGACTAATAGGCCTGATTATAGAACTCTTACAAATCACTAAACAATCACTGTTTCTCCCCAGTGCTACCAGGCGCAATTGGAGTTCCACAGGGGTCCATAGTGGGTCTGCTGTTTTTCAGTCTTTTTCTGAACGCCCTCCCACTGTCATCCAGAACACACGAAATACTACTTTTTGCAGATGATGCTGTGATTTTCATTGAGGTGCTAACCCTGGGGACCTACGGAGAGCCATCCAATCAGACTTCAACTTGGTGCAACAATGGTTAATCGATCACAAGCTTGTGCTGAATGCCTCAAACTAAATTCATGATTTTCATGAGGCAAAAGCAGTCAAGGGGATAAAGGTAGCCCCCCACCCCAAACATAACATATCTGAAAAAAGAAAAATCCAGTTAGTACAAGGGTGCTATCAAACTCGATAAATAAATTAGATGCAAAATCCCAAACCTAATGGCATTAGTGGAAGACATAAACCTAGACATAGTAGCTATTACAGAAACATGGTACACAGGGAACCATGTCTGGGATATAGTCATACCAGGATGTATACTTTTTAGGAAGGCTAGGGAAGGGAGAAGGGGAGGGGGGTATCTATGTATGTGAAGGAGGGGATTAAAGCAACAGAGGCTCAAGGGTTACAAGAAGGAGCAGAGACACTGTGGGTCACCCTGGAGGTGGGACAAAGGACTGCCATTCACACTGGAGTGATTTATAGATCTTCAGCATAGGTGGAGGAAACAGATGAAGCTCTTTTGGAAACCATCCACAAAATGGCAGCTAAAGGGGAACTGCTACTGATGGGTGACTTCGACCTGCCTGAAGGTAGATTGGAGCACTCAGAGTACAACAAGAGGCAGGGACTTCATGACTGCCCTGAATGGTGCAAA
Source organism: Neoceratodus forsteri (assembly GCA_016271365.2). Classification (NCBI taxonomy): domain Eukaryota; kingdom Metazoa; phylum Chordata; order Ceratodontiformes; family Ceratodontidae; genus Neoceratodus; species Neoceratodus forsteri. The sequence continues at coordinate 59,665,955 of CM057455.1, forward strand.
CTTAAGACAGCTTGTAGCAGAACCAACCCGCAAGGAGGCTATACTAGATTTGGTCCTGACCAGCAGGGACAGGATCACAGATGTGGAGGTGGGCAGTCCCCCTGGGACCAGTGACCACAGGACAGTATGATTTAAGGTAGCCACAGAGCAGGAGGCAGCAAGCCCTACAAGGATAAAGGTCCAAGATTTCAGGAAGGCTAACTTTAAGGAGATGGGTAGATATCTCAAACAAGCTCTAGCAGCAGACAGTGCAGGGGAAGATGTGGAAAGACAGTGGTCTAAACCCAAGAGAGACATAACAGGGAATTGAGACTGGCACAGGGCATAATGGCCCACTGGCCCACTCCTGTGATACAGCCACACTAAACCATCACTTATCTGAAGACCTCTGGAACATCCAGGCATGGCTCTCCAACCATAAATTGGTCCTAAATCAAAACAAAACCCAGGCTATGCTCTTCGGTTCCTCTGCCAAAATAAGAGCCTCTTCAACTCCCCTACATATCAACTACGAAGATGGCTCCCCTCCCTACCATGACCTCCCTCAAATATCTTGGGAAGCTGATCCCCAATTGGACCTTGGTAGTCATATCCATAATGCCTGCAGTGGGGTAAACACAAACTGGGGATGGCCTATGGGCTCGGTACAACCACCCAGCTGCCCGCTTAGCCTTTGCCAGGAGTACTACTTCCTCCCTCAGCCACGGCCCCTCATATTTGCTCATACTTCTAAGACCCTCCTAAGCAAGTGAGCACAAACGCATAACATCATTCATCGTTTTGCCCTGGCCGCCCCGCCTCACCCATCACTGCGAGCTCTACTAGAAGCTTGGCTGGTTATCCCCACTCAGTCACCTTAACTTTAGCACTGAGTGCCTCGTGGAGTAAAGTACTCTAGCTCCAGCACCCCTCGGAACTGGCCCGGTTTCTTGCTCCTGCTGACCTCTCCCCTACCTGCTTAGATCCCAAGGCCCCGCCTACTAAGTGTACCTACTTCCCGCACCAACATGGGGACCGGAGTTTTGCTGTCCAGTGGCCCAGGCTCTGAACTCCTTTCCTGAGAGAGTCCATACTGCCTCCTCTCACAAGAGTTTCCAGACCTCTCTGTGGGATCATCTTAAGGTGGCTTCTCGCTGTGAGATGTCCTAAGCCTCCTTAGCCTCCCGGTGTCCACTGGTGCCGGCTTCTCTCCTGCTCTGGCGTCACCACTCTTGCGCTATGTCCTCTCGTCCAAATCCCCTCCCTTGCTTGACCAACGCTATGATGTTACTATGCTCATAATCCTCACCAGCCCTGTTGGTCATTGAATTTATCTCTAACTTATACCTTGCCCCAGCACTGTATCTGAGTGTACCTTCCACGTAAATGTAAAAACTGTAAAAAATTGTCTTTTCTCCTGTTTTGTACCTGAATGTATTCGTCTGAACCAATTACTGTATCAATGTACCTGTTGTACCCTTTTGTACTCTCCCGGGTCGTTCCTGAAAATAGGCATAAAACTTGTCTAGTGTACTTACCCGGTAAACAAAAACTAAATAAATAAATAAATAAAATAATAATGGATGGGGAAAAGGACTTCTTCAGATACATATGGGACAGAAAGAGCTGCAAGGGTCAGATAGTATCAGGAAGGATGGAGGTTGGGCACAGAGAGGGGTGGATCAGGCAGAAACACTTAATAGAAACATAGAAACATAGATGTTGATGGCAGATAAGGACTGCAAGGCCCATCCAATCTGCTCATTTCTTTTTCTACCTTATGAATGTGCCATCGGCCTTTGCTCTGTCAATGGTCTATCTATTCATACTTATCTGTATTGCTCCTTATGCCTATCCTATCTATGCCTGTTTGAAGGCCTGCACTGTATTCAAATCCACCACTTCCTGAGGTAGGCCGTTCCATGCATTCACCACCCTTTCTGTGAAAAAAAAGTTCCTCACATTACCCCTTAATCAGCCTCCCTCCAATCTCATGCTGTGTCCTCTCATCCTGCTATTTTCCTTATATTGAAACAAGTTACTCTTTCACCTTGTTAATGCCCTTAAGGTGTTTGAATGTTTCAATCATATAACCTCTCTCCCTCCTTTGCTCTAGGGTATACATATTGAGCTCTATTAATCTGTCTTCATATGTTTTCTGATGCAGTCCCTGCACCATTTTGGTTGCCCTTCTCTGGACTGCCTCAGTTTGGTTAATGTCCTTGTGAAGGTGTGGCCTCCAGTACTGCACGCAGTACTCTAGATGGGGCTTAACCAGTGTCTTGTAAAGAGGGATTATTACCTCCCTCTTATGACTTGTGATACCCCTACTAATACACCCCAACATCCTCCTAGCCTTACCTACTGCTTTAGTGATCTGCTTGGATGATTTCAGGTCATCTGCGACGATGATGCCCAAGACTATCTTCCATTGTGACTGCCAGCAACTCCCCTCCCAACCAATAGGTGGCTTCAGGATTTCTTTTCCCTATGTGCAATACTTAAGGATGAGTACTTCTGTTCTGTATTCACAAGGGAGAAAGGAGGGCAGCTACCATATGGGGTGGGCAGGGTGAGCGGGGGGGTAATGGATGGGGTGATCACTAAGGGTAGGTTATTGCAGGGGCTAAGGGCTCTGAGGGTGGATAAGGCACCAGGACTGGATGGCATACACCCCAGGGCATTGAAGGAAATGGCAGAGATCCTGGCTGGACTGCTGGTGGAACTATTCAATGCCTCCCTGGAAACAGGGAGTGTACCGCACCCTGGAGGATGGCCCACATGGTACCCATCCATAAAAGTGGACCAAAGGATGAGCCAGGTAATTACAGGCCAGTAAGCTTAATTTACATTATGGGGAAGCTGAAGGAGACAATACTTATGGAAAGGCTGGTGACCTTCATGGAAAATGATGGGCTCCAGGACAGTCACCAGCATGGGTTTGTCAGACAAACCTAGATGAGTATTATGACTGGGTCACAAGGGAATTGGGCAAGGGTCATTTAGTGGATGTCATATACTTGAGCTTCAGTTAGGCCTTCGATTTGGTGCACATGGGAGGTTGGGAGGGAAGTTGAGATGTGGGGGTGGGGGCTAAGATGGTTAAATGGATTGAGAATTGGCTGCAGAGGAGACAGCAGAGGGTAATGGTGGTGGTGGGGACTCATCTGTAAGGGCTGTGATGAGCGGGGTGCCACAGAGATCAGTACTGTGGCCAGTGTTGTTTGGAATATTCATAGCCAACATCTCGTATGGTGTCAGGAATAAGATCAGTCTGTTCACCGACAATACCAATTTGGGGGCAGTGGTGGACGATATAACAGGTTTGCAGGTGCTGCAGAACAACCTGACCAAACTGGTGGAGTGGTCATAAGCGTGGCAGTTGTGGTTCGATGCAAAACAGTGCAAAGTTCTGCACTTTGGATCAAAGAACCCAGGAAGGAGTTACTAGCTGGAAGGGGTGGAGATAGGTTCCACTGAGGAGGAGAAGGATCTAGGGGTGGTTGTAATAGGGAAGATGAACAATACAGAGCAGTGTAGGACAGCAGCAGTGAAAACCAACAGGATGCTGGGTTGTATCGCAAGAGGGATCTCCTCCATAGAAACATAGAATTTGACGGCAGATAAGGACTGCTTGGCCCAGCCAGTCTGCCCATTTCCCTACCTGATGGATAAGTTGCAGATCCAGGAGCAGGTAGGTGATCCTACCTCTCTGCAGGGCACTGGTCAGGCCACACCTGGAGTACTGTGTGCAATTCTGGTGCCCACATCTGAAGAAGGATGTGAAATTACCAGAAGGGGTACAATGCAGGGCTACAAGGATAATTCAGGGATCAGAGGACAGACCATATGAGGAGAGGCTGAGAGAGCTGAACATGTACTCCTTGAAGGAGAGAAGGGACCGGGTGGATATGATTGAGACCTTTAAGTACATAAAGGGGATAAACAGAGCAGACACTGAAGGGATACTCAGGCTGAGGAGAGGGAGGGACATGAGAGGGCACGGCCTTATGTAACCCCAAGGTGGCGCTATCCCAAGGGCTAAGGGCCTGGGTAATGAAACAGGTGTCTCCACCTGGAGGTCAGGGTTGTTAGTGGTCGAGCTAACCTGGGCACAGCCCTACGGGACACTGTAACCCCCCTCTTTCCCTTTTAGTGGCCTGAACAATATACCAGAATCACTTTTGCAATGACCCTTATTCACCATGCAATTACCCACACTGCTTGCACTTACTACCAGGGCTGGTTCCACCAGTTCTACCCTGGAGATCCCCTGTAAAACAAGGTTATGCACAGCAAACAACAGTACAGTGCTTTAGGTACAAACTGGAACCACAGTCAGGTTAAATGCAAAAAGAGTTGGATCTGATTTAGTCGGGGAAGTTGAATAAGGAAGGGGCATAATCAGGTTAATTGGCTTAAAGGCTAAATCAAACAAACAGTCATGCATGCACTTCAGAGTCCCTACACAGTCACACACTCTGGGTACCCAGGTAGGAAGACGGTGGGCTAGCCAAGAACATTGGCCAGGGTATGCCGGCATCACAGCTGGTTGGGGCCCTGTGATGGAAGAAAGCAACATGCACAACAAACACTATTTGTTATCCGGAGCCGGAGGGCTCAGTTCATGAAAGAAAAAACAAGGTAATCAGAGAACAACACTTTAGATTTAGCTGTTGCAGGGAGCTACCCTGATGTTTACTCACAATACCCAATCCAGGACTCAGGCAGGATGAAATTGAGACTGCAGGTTGATGAGCTGGAGTGCCAGAAGAAGCACAGCCCACACGAATCACATAGGTGTCATTCCTGTTCAAAGCATTGAGCAGGGGGCTAATCCTCAGGCAGGTCTCTCGTCGATGACTTTCTCTGTGTAGCGGGTAATCTGACTGGGCCTATGTGACAAGGCCCAGGCCAAGTGGAGATGAATGCAGATTCAGTCCAGGGGGCTGCATACAGCCTCCAGCAAACAGAACACAGTTCAGCACACAGTGGGGAACCAAATCGTGACCCACTTGCAGCACATAGCACATTTATAGTAAGGAAATACCACTGTACCCCGCGGATGACAGTGCGGTCGCAATTACAGATTCTCTGCGCCCAACCGGGATTCAAGCAGTGGAGCAACAATGGGGAGTCATCAAAACTGCCATCACAGCGGCAACAAGCCTTTGTGTGAAGCAAATAAACAAATCAAAAGGAAAGAAAAAGCCACTATGGTTCTCAAGAGAGGTGGCTGTGAAAGTCAGGAAGAAAAGATAGCATTCCAGAAGTATAAGGAAACACAGAAGGAGCAGGACAGAGAGCTGTACCAGTTAAGGCAGAAAGAAGCAGGGAGGGAAGTCAGAATAGCAAAGGCCCAAACTGAGGAAAGATAGCCAACTCAGTTAAGAAGGGATAAAACCTTTATAGGTACATCAGCGGTGCAGAAAGACAAAGGGAGAGATAGTGAGGCTGAAAAGAATGAACGGTGGGTGGGCAGAGGGGACAGTGAAAAGCAGGAATACTGAAACGAATATTTCTGCTCAGTATTCAAAAGAGGAGGGGAAGTGCCTAATCCAATTAACAGAAGCACTCTTGATAGGGGGTCGATACAGTCCTTTCACTGAAGAAAGGGTTCTGCAAGAACTCCTAAAACTGAAGGTGGACAAAGCAATGGGTCCTGATGGAATTCACCCAGAATTCTAAAAAGAATTAAGGAAGGAACTAGTGAAACCACTGGCTACTCTTTTAATAAATCATGGGAGGATGGTGTGGTACCCGAGGACTGGAGGAAGCGGATGTGATTCCCTTCACAAAGTGGGACCAAGACAGAGGCAGGAAACTACAGACCTGTCAGTCTGACCTCTGTGGTAGGGAAAGTGATGGAGTCACTTCTGAAGGAAAGAATAATTGAGTACCTAGAGGTCAGTGGAGCACAGGATCCAAGGCAGCATGGGTTCACAGCAGGAAGGTCATGTCAGACAGAATCTAATAGATTTCTTTGACTGGGTGACCAAAGTAGTGAGACCAGGGAGGGCTGTGGACATGGCCTACCTAGACTTTTAGCAAGGCATTTGACACAGTCCCACACAAAAAGATTATTAGTCAAATTAACCAGCCTGGGAGTGGGTCCCAGGGTGGTAGCCTGGGTAAAACATTGGCTGGACAACAGGACACAGAAGGTAATTGTAAATGGAGTCCACTCTGAAGAAAGGCGGTTACCAGTGGGCACCGGAGGTTCATATTGAGTCCAGTCCTTTTAATGTCTTCATCAGTGACATTGCAGAGGGACTGGAAGGAAAGTATGCCTTTTGCAGATGACAAAGATCTGCAACAGGGTTGATACACAAGGAAGTGGAAAGGATGAAAAGGGACTTGGCAAGGTTGGAGGAATGGTCAGACATATGCAGCTAGATTCAATGCAAAAAGTGCAAATAATGCACTGGGAAACAAGAACCCAGGGAAGAATACACAATGAGTGGGAGGTAGTAACAACAACAAAACAGGAAAGGGACCTGGGGTAATCATATCAGATGACCTTAAGGTTAGCAAGCAATGTGAAAAGGCAGTAGGGAGGGCCGGGGTATACTGGGATGTATAGGAGAGGCATCAGCAGCAGAAAACAGGAAGTTGTTATCCTCTGTACAGACAGTTGGTGAGACCCCATCTGGAATACTGTGTCCAGTTCTGGAGACCCCATCTCCAAGGACATAGACAGGATAGAGGCAGTCCAGAGGAGGGCAACTAAAATGGTGCAGGGTCTGCAAGAGAAGCCGTATGAGGAGAGACTAAAGGAGTTTAATATGTATACCCTTGAGGAAAGAAGGAGAGGGGACATGATAGAAACTTCAAGTACCTCAAGGAATCAACAGAGTCCAAGAGGGTAGCATCTTTCAGAAAAAGAGACTTGCAAGAACAAGGGGACACGATTTAAAGATAGGAGGGCGGTTCAGGGGCAATGTGAGGAAGTATTATTTCACAGAGAGGGTATTGGATGCATGGAACAGCCTTCCTGAGGAAGTTGTGGGGTCTAAAACTGTGGGAGAATTCAAGAATGCATGGGACAGACATAAGGCAATTCTTGTGGGGGGCAGGAAGATATAGGCTGTTGGTTAACTAGGATCTGCGGCCTATCCTGTAGGTAGGGAAATGGGCAGACTAGATGGGCCTAGCAGTCCTTATCTGCCGTCAAAGTCTATGTTTCTATGTTTCCATGTTTAAGGTCCTGACAGGCTGATTGCGTTCAGCAAATCTTCGGTCTTCTTCAGGTTTTCAGCCTGGTCACAGTTCAGTGGCTTTAATCTGTCTCGATTCCGATTCAGTCCGATAAAGTCACAGGTTCCCTCTCAGGGACAGCAGGCATGCATGCATAGCAAACTCAAGCCTTTCCACAGTTCTCCCACGCGAAACTACTCAGGACTGCTGCTCAACTATCTCAAGCTGTTCACTCCTTCACTTCCCAACTCAGACCTACTCTAGCTGCAAGCAGCCTGGGACTTTCTTCAGGATCCAAAAGGTTCGGTTGGCTGGTATGTCAGTCACAACAAGGGCTCCCCCTCCAGGTCCATTCGGGTGCCAAAGCTCCAACACTACAATTCCTACAGAATTTTGCTCTCACAAGACCCCTGGGAACAGTCTCCATTTTAGAGTCCCCAAAGGTACTGATTAGCCCATTCTGGCAGTCCAGGACCAAGATGGTGGTGATAAACTGAACTGTCCATGCTGCAAATAAGACAGGTTAGACAAACTACAATATCATTACTATGCTAATAGATAATCAGCAAATAAGTACAGCTTCTAACAGAGCTTCTTCTGTGCAAATAGCGATGGCAGAACAGAGCGATTATCTGGCAGCCTGGGCGGAACTTGAGCATAGAAGCACTCAGCTCCTCCCAGATTAATTATAACTGTGATATAGGCAGTTCTTAAAGAGACAATACACAGAGGCTATACAGGCACTCTCTGGCACCCAAATAAACAAAACTAAACGATGTAAGAAACCACTATGGTTCTCAAAGGAAGTGGCAGTGAAGGTTCAAGAGAAAAAGAAAGCATTCAGGAAGTACAAGGAATCACAGAAGGAGCAGGACAGAGAACTGTATCAGTTAAAACAAAAGGAAGCTGGGAAGGCAGTCAGAACAGCAAAGGCCCAAACCGAGGAAAAGATAGCCAACTCAGTTAAGAAGGGGGATAAAACCTTTTATAGGTACATCAGGGAGCGAAGGAAGACCAAGGGAGGGATAGTGAGGCTTAATAAGGGGGGAGGGTGGGCAGAGGGTGACTGTGAAAAGGCAGAGATACTAAACAAATATTTTTGCTCAGTATTTACAAAGGAAGAGGGGGAGGTACCTAAAACAAACAGTAGAAACACTCTGGATACAGAAGTTGATACCAGCCCATTTACAGAAGAAAGGGTTCTGAAAGAACTCTTTAAACTGAAGGTGGACAAAGCAATGGGGCCTGATGGGATTCATCCAGAACTCTAAAAGAACTAAGGGTGAATTAGTGACACCACTGACTACCCTGTTTAACAAATCATGGGAGGATGGGGTGGTACCCAAGGACTGGAGGAGGGCAGATGTGATTCCCCTTCACAAAAGTGGGAGCAGGGCAGAAGCAGGAAACTACAGACCTGTTAGTTTAACCTCAGTGGTAGGGAAAATGATGGAATCACTTCTGAAGGAAAGAATTGTTGAGTATCTAGAGGCCAGAGGGGCACAGGACCCAAGGCAGCATGGATTCACAGCAGGAAGGTCATGCCAGACAAATCTGATAGATTTTTTTGACTGGGTGACCAAAGTAATAGATCAGGGAGGGGCTGTGGACATGGCCTACCTAGACTTTAGCAAGGCATTTGACACAGTCCCACACAAAAGATTAATATACAAGTTAGCTAGCCTGGGAGGGTCCCAAGATGACAGCCTGGGTAAAAAATTGGCTGGAGAATAGGACACAGAGAGTAATAAGTAAATGGAGTCCACCTGAAGAAAGGGGGTTACTAGCGGGCACCGTAGGGTTAGTATTGGGACCGGTCCTCTTCTCAGTGTCTTTATACAACATTGCAGAGGGACTGGAAGGAAAGTATGTCTCTTTTGCAGATGACACAAAGATCTGCAACAGAGTTGATGCACAAGGTGGGGTGGAAAGGATGAAAAGGGACTTGGCAAGGTTAGAGGAATGGTCAAATGTATGGCAGCTTAGATTCAATGCTAAGAAGTGCAAGGTAATGCACCTGGGAAACAAAAACCCAGGGGAAGAGTACACAATGGGGGGGTGAGATACTAACAACAAAAATGGAAAGGGACCTGGGGGTAGTCATATCAGATGACCTAAAGGTGGGCAAGCAATGTGAGAGGGCAGCAAGGAGGGCTGGAGGATACTGGGATGCATAGGGAGAGGCATCACCAGTAGAAAACAGGAAGTTATCATCCCTTTGTACAGACAGTTGGTCAGACCCCATCTGGAGTACTGCATGCAGTTCTGGAGACCCAGTCTTCGCAAAGACATAGACAGGATGGAAGCTGTCCAGAGGAGGGCAACTAAAATGGTGCAGGGTCTGCACCGGAAGACACATGAAGAGAGACTTAAATATGTATAGCCTCGAGGAAAGGAGGGAGAGGGGACATGATAGAAACTTTCAAGTACCTCAAGGGGTCAACAAAGTCCAAGAGGGTAGCATCTTTCAAAAAGAGGTGTGCAAGAACAAAGGGGCACAATTTGAAGATAGGGGGGTAGCTCAGAGGTAATTTAAGGAAGAATTTTTTCAGAGAAGGTTGTGGATGCATGGAACGGCCTTCCGGAGAGGTAGTGGAGTCAAAACCAGTGGTGGAATTCAAGCATGCATGGGACAGTCATAAGGCAATTCTAGGGGTGGGGTAGGAAGAAGTAGGCTGCTGGTTAACTAGGATCTGCAGCTTATCCAGTAGACAGGGAAATGGGCAGACTGGGTGGGTCAAGCAGTCCTTATCTGCCGTCAAATTCTATATTTCTATGTAAAACACAGGACACCAGCCTGACAGTGAGCATTTAGGCAAGCCCAAGGAAGACTTTTCGGGAACCCCCATTTGTAGGGGGGTTACACATAGATTGGAAGGGGAAGATTTAGGATGGAAATGAGGAGACACTTTTTAACGGAGAGGACTGTGGCAGAATGGAATGCTCTACCAGAGGAGGTGGTAGCCTGTAAGACAGTGGGTAGCTTCAAAAGTGGATGGGACAAGGTGGGGGGGGTAATTGGGAAGGGGAGGGGGGCAGGGCAGCTGCAAGGTGAGGATGCTAGCTGCACACTCGAGCAGACCAAGTGGTCTATTTCTGCTGCAAATTCATATGTTCATATGTTTGTGTCACAGGTCATCATGTCAAAATGCATAGCAAGAGTAAAAGAAAGAAAAGGCCATTATGGTTCTCAAAGGTAGTGGCCAAGAAAGTAAGGGAAAAGAAAAGCCTTCAGGAGATACTAGGAAACACACAAGGATGAGGACATAGAACAATATCTGGAGAAGCAGAGGGAATCTGGAAAAATAATTAGAAGGGCTAAAGCACAGACTGAGGAAGGTATATCCCAGGCTATTAAGAAAGGCGACAAGACATTCTTCAGGTACATTAGCAAGAGGAAAAAGACCAGAAAGGGATTGTTAGGCTGAAGAAAGAGTGAAAGGGTGGAGAACAACCTAGAAAATTCTGAGATACTGAACAAGTACCTTTGCTCAGTATTCACCAGGGAAGGGGAGAGTGAGGGACCGAGACTCATTAAAAGGGGTATTCAGGGGAGGGAGGTAGATGCCAGCCCATTCATGGTGGAAAGATTCCTAGAAGAACTCTGGAAAATAAAAGCAGATGAGGCAATGGGGCCAGATAGGATCGACCCCAGAATACGAAAAGAACTCAGGTAAGGGCTGACGGAACTACTGGCTGCCCATTTCAACGCAGCACTAGAGATGGGGGAGGTACCTGAGGACTAGAGTAGGGCAGGTATGGTCCTTCTGCACAAGAAGGGAAGCAGATAGGAGGCAGGCAATTACAGGCCTGTAAACCTGACCTCAGTAGTGGTGAAACTGATGGAGTCCTTACTTAAGGAGAGGAATGTGAAGTTTCTGGAGGATAGCGTGTCACAAGATCCAAGGCAGCACAGATTCTCAGCGGGAAGGTCCTGTCAGATGAGTCTTATAGACTTCTTTGACTGGGTAACCAGGATGGTAGATCAGGAAGGGATGGTGGGTGTGGCCTACCTGGATTTCAGCAAGACCTTCAACACTGTTCTGCAAAGGAGATTCCTAAATAAATTGGGGAGCCTGGGAGTGGGTCCTACAGTGGTAAAGAAGGCTGGGAACTGGCTAAGGAACAGGACTCAAAGGGTGGTGGTAAATCGCATTAAATCTGAGGAGAGGTAGGTGACCAGTGGGGTGCCACAGGGGTCGGTGCTGGGGCTAGTCCTATTCAATGTCTTCATTAGCGACATTACAAAGTGTCTGGAGGGAAAGGTGTGCCTCTTCACAGATGACACTGAGATCTGCAACAGAGTGGACACAACGGAGGGGGTGGAAAAAATGAGAAAGGACCCAAGCCTATTAGAGGAGTAGTCTGGTGCCTCGCAGTTGAGCATCAATACTAAAAAGTGCAAGATCATGCACCTGGGTCACAGGAATCCAAGGAAGGAGTACAGGATGGGTGTGGAAATTCTGACCACCACAAGTCAGGAAAGAGAGACCTGGGGTTTATCATATCTGGTGACCCGAGTGTGACCAAACAGTGTGAAAAGGTGATGGGGAGTGCAAATAGAAAGTTGCAGTACATAGGGAGGGATATAGCAAGCAGGAAGAGGTGGTGATGTCACTGTACAGTTCCCTGGTGAGGCTGGAGTACTATGTCCAGTTCTGGAGACCACACTCCGAAGGACATTAACAAAATAGAGACAGTCTAGAGAAGGGCTATGAAGATTGTACATGGACTGCACCAGAAGAACTATGAGGAAAGACTTAAAGACTGTAATATCGATTCACTGGAGGAAAGAAGGGAGAGGGGAGATATGACAGAGACTTTCAAGTACCTTTGGGGAATAAACAGGGTACAGGTGGAAAGCATATTTCACAGAAAACTACACAAGAACAAGGGGGCATGCTAGGAGGCTGAAGGGTGGAAGGCTCAGGGGTAATGTTAGGAAGTACTTTTTTCATTGAAAGAGTGGTGGAGCCATGGAAAAGCCTTCCAGCAGAAGGGGTGAGGGCAAAAACAATACAGGGTTCAAGATTGCATGGAATAGACATAAGGGTACCCTGGAGATGTGCACAGCAGGAAAGCCACAGATCAAATAGGATCTGGAACTGCAGCAGTGAGTAGGGGAATGGGTAGACTAGGTGGGCCGTATGGTCCTTATCTGCTGACAGATTCTATCTTTCTATATTTCTATTTTCCATAATTCCAAGAAGAAACTGTGTGATAGTATCAACGCCACGTTTAGTACCCTAAATGGAACCAGCACCAAAAAAGTCTCCGTGTTCAAATGCCTGGGACTCAACAAACTCCAGCCTAACTTTTAGTAATCACATTACCCACCTGATAAAAACACCACACCAGAGACTAGGTGCACTGTACTGGATCAACCCTTTCATGACACCCTCAACATGACATCTCCTAGCTAATACCTTCCTGCTGCCACTCATTGACTATGGCTTAGTTCTCTACATCGTGGCTGCTGAATTGCCAAATTCACCACACAACTTCCCTATCAAACCCAGTACTGTGTCCTCCTAAATAAGGCCAACTTGCCTTCCCTGACTACCAGAATAAAACTCTTCACTGGCATCACTTGTGGAAAATCATCTTGAATAAAGCACCACCTTTATACCGCACTTATTTTCCACCCAAAGCCCCACTGACTCACACCAGATCCTCGGCTTTGGCCTACTTCAAAATCCCCATGCTTAGAACAAGTGCTGGCCAAAGGGCCTTACTGTTCCACCTACCCAAGTTCTAGAACTCTCTTCCTCAGCATGTGACTGATCTGTCACTGTTCTTCCCAGCGTTCAGATCTAAACTGGGAGATTGGCTATCTATCTTAGATAAATGCAAATGCTTGTAACCTGACAGATGTCTTCTCTGTAAATGCACTCCTACTGTCAATTTGTATTTTACTGTTTGGAACACCTTCTTACGCCTACCATCATGTCTGTTCATCTATGAAAATGGGCAGATTTTGCTCATGGAGTTTCCAGACGTTAATAAACAAACAATAAATAAATTAGGGAGAAACACCAGAGGATCAGAGGGATGCTGTTTTGGTTCCTGTTTATAAGAACAGGCCTAAGTCTGATGTTGGGAAACACAGGCCATTTAGTTCAATACTGATTCTCAGCAAGCTTACAGGGAGTATAATTAATAATTTCTTAGAAACCTGGTTCACTAAGAACATTACAGATAATAACCAGCATGGATTCAGGCAAGGGAAAGGGAAAATTGTTAAACCAGGAAAGGCATACTAAGCCAAAGCTTGTTTCCAGGTGTGACCTGGGAGCACAAGGAAGCTAAGTGACTTACTCAGGGTCACACAGTATGCATGTGGGAGCTGTGGGATTCAAACCCAGGTCTCCAGGTGTGTAGCTCAGAGCCCTAAACCTCTGCACTATACTGCCCCCTAAGAAAAATCCTACCTTACTAATCTGATTAACTTCTTCAAACCAGGTCAGCAAAGCCTTAGATGAGGGAAAGGCATTTGGTGTTGCATAGCCTGACATTAGTAAGGCCTTGGATAAAGTGCCTCATAAGGATCAGTTAGTGAAGTTTCAGGATGCTGATACATCGGTATGGTTAGTTAAATTGATTGGAAATTGTTTGTCTGGCAGACAACTCTTGCTGAGGGTTAATGGGCAGGCTTCCAAACAGGGTAGGGTCAGCAGTGTGATATCCCAGGGATCAGTATTAGGACCAACCCTCTAACTTTTACGCAAGTAATTTGCATTCTGACAAAATTCCACTGGTGAGTCAGCTTGGCCCCAAGTCCCTAATGGGAAAGAAAACCCCAGAGTGGAGTCCACACCAGACAAACAAGTCCATATCATAGAAAGTAGACTGCACCTGGGAAATGGCAGTGCCTGGCCAAAAACAGTTAGTGTAGTGTCACATCCTCGGCCCCCTCCCTCTTGGTCAGGTGGTCCATGTTCCCTGACCAAGAGGGAGGGGACCGAGGATGTGAGCAAGCAAGCACTTTAAAATGCTTTAAGAAATTCCTTGTCTTGTGTGTGCACTCTAAAATAAAGTGAAGCACCTTATGGAATCAGGTATGTTCTCCTCTGCTTTTTGATATGTGTTACAGATTGAGTTATTGAACAGGAGGTGAGGTGACTGCCGGCATCTTGAGTTACCATTTACACCAGACAAACAAGCTCTACAGAATCAAACAAATCTTGACTGACCATAACAATAGGACTCACCCACCAAATATCTGTATTTCTGACTTCTCCCGAAAGTCATTATTTTTATTTTTGACATTTTTTTTTTCCCACACTGCATCCACTGGTTCCACAATACATTAATAGAAACATAGAAGCTGTCAGCAGAAAAGGACCTCCAGGCCCACCTAGTCTGCTCTAAGGTCCCTACCTACTGTGCAACCGTAGACCCTAAACTGATCCCCCATGCCCTGTCACTAGGGTCCCCTCTGTCTATCCCATGCATGTTTGAAACCTGTTACCATTTCGGTGCCCACCACCACTGCAGGGAGTTTGTTCCAGATGTGCACCACCCTTTCCATAAAGAAGTGTTTCCTCACATCCTCTCTAAGTCTCCCCCTTCCAGCTTCCTAATGCCTCCTTTTCCTTGAGCATCTACTTCTGTGCAAAATACCACCCTCCTGAACCTTATCGATACCGTTGAGGTATTTGAATGTTTCTATCATGTCTCCCCTTTCCCTTATTTCCTGTAGAGAGTACATATTTAACTTCCCCGAGTCTTTCCTTGTGGGACTTCTGATGCAGGCCATGCACCATTTTGGTTGCCCTACTCTGTACTGCCTCCACCCAATCTATGTCTTTCATGAGATGGGACTTCCAAAACTGGACACAGTACTCCAGGTGGGGCCTCATGACTGATCTATAAAGGGGTAACATTACCTCCCTCTTTCTGGTGGTGATACTCCACCCTATGCACCCCAGTATTCTACTAGCATTTCCCACTGCGTTATCACACTGCTTTGCTACCTTCAGGTCATAAGGTATGATGACTCCAGATCCCTTTCCTGTTATGTGGTTGTTAACACCTCCCCATCAAATGATACGTTGTCGTTGGGTTTCTGTGCCCCAAGTGCATAATGTTGCACTTTTTGGCACTAAAGCCCGGTTGCCAAACCCATGACCGGTCTTCCAGCTTTTTCAGCTCTTCCCTCCTATCCCCCCCCCCTCCCCGTCTCCACACTGTTGCAGATTTTTGTGTCATTTGAGAACAGGCATACCTTTCCTTCCATCCCCTCTGTGATGTCGCTAATAAAGACATTGAAAAGGACCGGCCCCAGTACTGCCCCCCTGAGGCACCCCACTGGTTACCTTACCTTCTTCTGAGTGAACTCCATTCACCACCAACCTCTGAGTTCTGTTATTTAGCCAACTTTGTACCCATTTTACCATCTCTGGACCCACTCCCAGGCTATCCAGCTTGTTTACCAGACTTCTGTGTGGAATAGTGTTGAAAAACTTACTGAAACCCAAGAAGGTCACATCCACCACTTCTCCCTGTTCCACCTCCCTGGTAACCCAGTCAAAGAACTCCATCAGGTTTGTTTGGTAAGATCTCTCCCCAGTGAACCCATGCTGCCTCAGATCCAGCAATCCACTGCTTTTAAGGTATTCCCCAATCCTCTCTTTAAGTAGTGTTTCCATAACCTTACCCACCAAAGTCAGGCTTACATGTCTGTAGTTTCCTGCCTCCTCCCTATTCTCACTTTTGTGTAGTGGGACCACATCGGCTCTCCTCCAGTCCCCCGGAGATTCTCCTGTATCCAGTGGTAGACTGAACAGGGCCGTCAGAGGCAAAGACAGTTCCTTCTTTAGTTCCTTCAGTATCCTGAGGTGAACCCTGTCTGGGCCCATTGCCTTGTCTACTCTTAGTTTAGCTAGGTACCTGAGCACTATCTCCTCCGTAAAAGGACTACTGTCCACCTCCCTACCCTTTCCCTATCTGTAGCCTGTTACCTACCCCTTCCTTTGTGAATACTGAGCAAAAGTACTTGTTCAATATGTCTGCTTTCTTTTGGTCCTCTTTCACACTTCCCCCTTTCCCCTTTTAGACTTACTGTCCCTGCCTTGCTTTTCTTCTTTTCACTTATGTTCACCTAAAGAATGTTTTATCTCCCTTTTAACTGACTTGGCAATGTTTTCCTCCATCCATGCTTTTGCTCGCCTAACTGCCTTCCCTGCCTCCCTTTGCTTTTTGTGAGAACTTTCCCCATCTTCTTCCTTCTGTGTTGATTTGTACCTTTTGAATGCCTGCTTCTTTTCCTTTACTTTGTCTGCTACTTCCCACTATAGTGGTCTATTTTTTCTCTTGCTATTTTTAACCTGCTTGACACAAAGGTTAGTTGCTTTCTCAGTGGCCTTCCTTATTTTAGTCCATTTTTCCTCTACCCTCCCCCCCCAATTTCCCTATTCCTGCTAGGGCTTCCTTGAGGCACTCTCCCATTTTCTTGAAATCGGCCCTCCTCAAGTCCAGGACCCTTGTTTTACTGTGGTTAGAGGTCTACGGTTCACAAATCCTAGTGCTTGCTTCCTCAGGACTAGCATGGAAACTGTGAAAACATATTCATATAGAAACAAATCAGTCTTTAAGTAATTAAAATATAGAATGATATATCCATAAAAAAATGAAATTCTTATAAGTAATGTTCATTTGTTACCTAAATTAGGATACAGTTGCTATTCTAGTAAATCAAATGTTCCTTTTTTGTAACTTATATATGAAAGTGTTCTTATGTATTGTTCTCACTGTTTTTTTTTTTTTAGTTTTTTTTTATTGAAATGTTTTACCAGGAAAGCACACTGAACAACAAGTTGCTTATCTCCCAGTGCAACCTGAGGGGGGAAGGGGTACAAAGAGTATTAACAGAATACATTTAGGTTGTATATTACACAAAACTACATACATTGAAACAGAACATTTAGCGATACTCTGCAAATTTGTGACAAGGAAGGGGAGAACAAGAGAGCATCTCTGACAGGAACCTATTACAGAAAAAATAAGAACTGGTAATAGGTGTAGTATAGGGATAGGTAGAATAAAAAGAAGAACAGGTAGTAGGGATAGGTGATAATGGGGACAAAATAGTGTGCATTAAGGGCATAGTTATAGGCTATTTGTAAAGTGCAAGGGGAGGTGGGGAGTGGGCAAGAAAGGTAGTAGTAGAGCCATTTAAGGGAAAAAGGGGGGTTGGGTGGGGCAGGAAAAGAAACACTGGACTCAGAGCCCTGGGACCACACCCAGTTGTACAGAGCCCTTGAAAGGGAGGCCAGGGAGGTGGAGAGAGCTGGGCCCACAGGACCAATTAGGATAAGGGAAGGGGAAAGGAACAGTAAGAGGATGGGGAAGCTGAAGCCCGAGGGGGACCCTCCAGGATGCTGAGAACCCTGCAAGAGTGTGGACTAGGGAGAAGGGGAGGAATATTGTAAGTGCCAGGGGGAGAGAGGAGTTTGGCAGGTAGGTATTAAGTGTCAGGGGCAGACCCAAAGGGGTGAAAGGGGGAGAGCCGAACACCATAGAAACCCCTTCAGGATGCTGGGAACCCTGCAAGGGGGCTGGGGAGGTTGCAAAGGATAGGGTGGGTAAAGGTTAGATACAGGAGAATAAGGGGGAGAGGAGGGAGGTAGGGGTGGAGGAGGAGGAAAAGGAGAGTCGAGCCCAATAGGGACCCCTTCAGGATGCAGAGAACCCTGCAAGGGGCTGGAGGGCTGCAAAAAGGGGTGGGGGAGAGGTGACTACTGGAGGAGAGGGAAAGGAGTGGTTTGAAAGGGGTAGTTTCAGGTGGTGGGGAGACTAGACTTCATAAAGGGTGCAGTTTAAGGAGGGTCATGGCAGGTGCAGTTCAAAGAGAGGTAATTGTGTAGCACAGAGTTAAAGGAGTAGGAGTAGAGTGATGGCTTTGAGCCAGAAGGGTGTTCCAAATTTTGGGGAAACAGTGTGAAATGCCTGCTTGGCCAATAAGGGTGGTGCACCTAGGGCTGACTAGGGTACGTGAGTCAGTGGATCTAAGAGAATGAGAGGGTAGGAGAAGGGGTGACAAAAGAAGAAGAGATGTAGTTGGGGAGTACCCCACAAGCAGTGTTTAGAGGTGAGCTTAGCGCAGTGAGATAGGCGTCTATTTGTGAGGGAAGGGACAGACAGTATGTGGTAGAGATTGCAATGATGCGTGTGAGAAGGAGCATCTAGGGCAAAGCGTCAGAAAGCATGGAAAAGAGTGTCCAATCTCGTCAGGGAGGATTTGGGAGCAGCACTGTAAACTACATTGCAGTAGTCAAAAATGGGGAGGATCATCTACTGGATAAGATTGCGCCTGACCGTAGGAGGGAGGCAACTATGGTTGCTGAACAGAGCACCAAGCTTGGGGGTGCAGTTTTCTCAGGATGGCATCGGTATGACTAGAGAAGATATCGGAAGGAGGAGGAGGTGTCCCCTAGTATAGCCCCATCCAGGGTGTGGAAAGAGGGGAGGTGTGGGAGCCTAGAGAGTCTCTTCCTCATGCCAAAGGTCATGGAGACAGTATTCTTGGCATTGAGGAAGAGTTGATGGTTAACAAACCAGAGCTGAGCTTGGTTGAAATCATGCTGCAAACTGGTTGTAAGCTCAGCAGGACTTGAGCCAGACGCGTACAAAACCATATCATCGGCATACATGTGTATGGAGGAGGAAGGGGAGTAGACTGTCTTATATAAATATTGATCTATTTCATCCGAAACATTCACAATCTTTTTACAGCACTGCTTCAGGCAGCAGCAACATTGATTCTAAAAATATGTTGATACTGTGTAGATCTATGAGAAATGGAATAATCAGACAGATGCTGTACAAAACTCTGATTACCCACATTTAATTTCCCTTTCACATCTCGTTCTCTCCCCTTTAGAGAATAAAATAAAATGCAACTATTTGATCTGTCTGATCTATTTATTTCTGTACTTTATGCAGCTTCATTTGACTTCCTGTTTGGGGGTGGTGGAAGGTGAAGACATAGGAACAATGGGGTGGGGGTTGAAGAGAAGGTTGTGTGTTTGGGTGGGGAAAATGGTTTAGAAAATGAAAACTAAATCCACAAATTAAAAGACACAGCATCTAGTAATAATGTATTCAGTATCACTAAATAAAGAATTGCGTTCATACCATAGGATTCTTTCATGGTTAAGATGCCACAGGTTTTTTTTTTTTTAACTTTTCTATTTTTGTGCTCCCCCCTCCCAGATGGCCCCCATCTAACTGGCTCCCCTCAGCCCTGTCACCCAGAATTACCGGGCTTACTTTACATTCGGTCCAGGAGGAGCCTGCAGGGAGTTAATCATCATCCTGCCACTGGTATTTTCTCCACCATTTTTCTCCCGAGGGCCCCAGGAGAAGGATGCATGCGCATGGAGGCACGTATGCATCTTACAGCCCCGGTACCGCCCCTCTTCCACCCACCCCATTGGCCTAGTGCTGAGCACCCTGCCTGCACTGCCTCCTGGCATCCACCAGGGGGCAGTCATCAGGCCAGGGATGCCACTCTACCATCCCTGGAGAGGAGAGTTACCTGCCAGCAGCTCCATCCAGCTCTGCCCCCCACTCATGCCAACCTCCGGCGACCCAGGCTCCTTCCCGAACCCAGGTGGCCAGAGTGCTGCTAGTTGAGGCATCCAGTGCCTCAGCCCTCGCGCCACCAGGTCGGCTTTATAAGATACCACAGTTCTAAGTTTAGAATAGTCACCACCAATATATCTCACACCAGTATGTTTTTTTTTTTTTTTTACATAAAACCAGATTGCATTATATTGTGAAACATTCTTAGATTTCTCTAAATTTGTTTAAATCTATGTAACAGTTCAGACACTATTTTTTAATAGTAATTTCAGTATCTGGTTCATACAGTATATTGCTTAAGTTATGCCATTTTTCTAGCTCTCAAATTTTCCTGATAATTCTATCGATATCTTTAAAATATTAATTTCAAAACTTATAACTGAAATCTGTTCCCCCAAAAAGTTTTTCTTTTTCAAACAGTTTTCCAAATATTACTTTAGGTTTCTTAATCTATGCCTCTTCCTCATATTTAGTGAGATTCCTCATTTTCCCTTCAGCCTTGCAACTTTTGCAACGTATCTGCAGAGCAGTCCCCAGAAACTCATTTTCTTGTGCTATTCACTTCTCATAGAGCTGAATAATATCAGCGGTTTTTGGATTCAATATTGCAGCCGACCAAAGTAGTGCTGTAACAAGAAGGCTGGATTATGTGAATGTTTCAGATGAAGTAGATCAGTATTTATAAAAGATGGAAACCCCAAGGGCAACTAAAATGGTGCAGGGTCTGCATCAGAAACCATATGAAGAGAGACAGAGAGCTTAATATGTATACCCTTGATGAAAGGAGGGACCGGAAGGGACATGATAGAAGCTTTCAAGTACCTCAAGGGAATCAACAAAGTCCAGGAGGGTAGCATCTTTCGGAAAAGAATGTAAGAACAAGGTACAATTTAAAGATAGAGGGGGATGGCTCAGGGTAATGTAAGAAGTATTTTCACAGAGTGGGTTGTGGATGCATGGAATGGCCTTTCAGAGGAGGTTGTGGAGTCAAACAGTGGTGGAATTCAAGAATGCATGGACAGTCATAAGGCAATTTAGGGGATGGGGTAGGAAGAAGTAGGCTGTTTGTTAACTAGGATCTGCAGCTGATCCATTAGGTATGGAAATGGGCCGACTGGGTTGGCCAAGCCATCTTTATCTGCCATCAAATTCTATGTTTCTATATTTAAAAAATGAGACAAATGCAGCACAGCTGTTTGCACTGCTGTTGTCCCTGTGCTGCTCCTGGCCATGGTGATATTCAGATGGACAGCACTCACTAACCAAGGGTACTATTGGTTCATGTCAGTGCAGCACTAAGTGAATCTGTTCTTCCCCGACATGAACTAAGGCTGCATATGGCCCACAGGGGATAGTGCTGCTTGAAATGGGACAGTGCCAAGTCCCCTGTGGGTTCTATTTCATCTGATCATGCAAATGATCTCATTGGGCTAGTAAGGCACTAAGGGTCCATCTGCATGCAACATTATGGGCTCATCTGCATGGGGTACAGCATCCCCTTAGTGACCCTGTCATAGTAAAAGGACAATATTGTGGTCCAGTGGTTCCCTCTACCCCAATCCCCCAGTACATTCTTTATAATGAAATCCCTGGTGTAAAGTGGGTCCTCCCACCCTCCAATACCCAGTATATTTAGGTTAGTGAAATCCCTGGTGTCCACTGATTCCCCCGACTCCCAGTCTCCCAGTACATGTGCCCAGTGAAATACCTGGTGGTTCAGTGTACACCCCACCCCCGAGTAGTCTCACACACCCCACCTGACCGCCCACTCACATCTCACCTCCACACATGCACCACTCACCCGAGTGTCCAGCACTCACAGTGGAATGAACTTGCATCTCTCCTCCGCAGCCAGCCGCCATATGAGCTGTCAGTCAGCACACATACTGTAGAAACTAGAGGCCATTGTCAACTGACAAGAATATTCAAAACATCCAAGATGATTTAAATTAGGGATATACTGTAGGTGGTAAAATCCAAGGTGGCGTTTAATGTGGAGAAATGTGTAGGACTTCATTTTGGTACCAAGAATCCCAAAACTAAATACAAACTAAAAGAGCAACCTTTACGGAGCTCAGCAAATCAGAAGGATGTTGGAGTTATGGTCTCTGATGATTTTACATGGGAATTACATTGTGATACAGTAGTTAAAATATGTAATCACACAATCAAGTACTATTGAATTAGGAAATACTCTGTTTTGGTCTAATGACCCCTCTGTCGTGTAACTGTCTCTATGAGTGTTCTACATTACATGTCTTGCTGTTGTTGTGACTGCTTCTCGCACTGTCATGTAACCACAAATTGAGTATCCTACTATATACATCCAGATGCTGTCTGTTAAGACTGTCTTTTACCCCTGTGTCCTGCTATGACCATGTATTGTTTTGCCTGTACCTTGTAATCCTCCTGGGTCATACTTGAAAATAGGCACTTGACTGTCTAGTGTGCTTACCTGGTTAACAAAAGCTAAATAAATAAATTGCATGAAATGTGTTCCGCAGATGCAGCCAGGTGCTGATGCCCCTGTACAGGTGCATCTTGAGTATTGTGTCCAGTTCTGGAGCCCATAAACTGGGAGGGATGAGGCTTGGTTTGAGGGTGTGCAGCAGAGTTTTACTAGAATGCTCAAGGGACACAGAACACATCATATGGAGAGAGGTTAAACACCACCATTCACCTGTGCACCGTGGGAATGGATAACTTCCTGTTCATCATAAGGCACTATACGTAGTGTTAATTATTACCATCCTCTTGACTCACCACAAGTTTCCTACAAACAACATCAATCAAAATGTTATTTGAAAGACAGCATTTCTCGATTTGGCTCAATTTGCTTTACAGTAGATTTAAGAAAGATTTTTAAAAACAATATAAAGATAAAAAAAACAGACTAATATATCATCCCAGTAAAACTGTCCCACATAAGAGGCTGGTTTACAAGATGGGTAGTCTGGCCATGGGAGATAAGGTGGTAAACTGTGTTAAGAACTGGCTAATGGACAAGAGGCAGAGGGTGGTGGTAAATGGGGTACAGTCTGGGGAGAGGGGGTGACCAGTCTGGTACCTCAGGGATCAGTCCTTGGGCCAGTCCTGTTCAATGTCTTCAGTGACACTGCAGAGGGGCTGGAAGGAAAGGGCTGCCTGTTTGCAGATGACACCAAAATCTGTAACAGGGTGGATACTCCAGAAGGGGTGGAGAAAATGAGGAAGGACATGGGGAAGCGTGAGAAATAGTCTGAGGAGTGACAACTGAGGTTTAATTCAAAGAAGTGCAAATTTATGCACCTGGGGCATAGAAACCCTGGAGAGAGCTACAGGATGGGGGGAGTCGCTGACAGCTACCAAGAAAGAATGAGACCTGGGAGTTATTTCAGATGACCTGAAAATGTCAAAGTGGAGTACAATGGCAGCAGGGAAGGCCAGCGGCATGCTGGGGTGCATAGGCAGGGGTATCACTAGGAGAAGACGGGAGGTAGTGATGCCATTATATAAAACCCTGGTCAGGCCTCACATGGAGTACTGTGTGCAGTTCTGGAGGTCGCACCTTTGAAATAACATTAATAGGCTGGAGACGGTCCAGAAAAGGGTGACTAAGATGGTACAGGGCTTGCACCACAAAACTTATGAGCAGAGATTAAAGGACCTCAATATGTACTCTCTGGAGGTGAAGAGGGATCGGGGGACATGATAGAAACATTCAAGTGCCTCAAGGGCATAAACAAGGAGCAAGGGAAGACATCTTTCAATACAGGAGAAGTACAAGAATGAGCGGGCATGACATGAAATTGGAAGGTGGCCAGTTAAGAGGGAACGTGATGCCTTTTGTCAGAGAGGGTGGTGGATGCACGGAATGGTCTGCCACAAGAGGTGGTGGGAGCAAGTACTGTGGTTGGATTTAAACATGCATGGGATAGGTATAAGGGAACCATAGAGGTAAAGCACAGGGAGGGTCAGAAGCTGTAATCAAGTACAGGACTTACGGGCAGACTAGATGGGCCTAGCGGTCCTTATCTGCCAACAATTTCCATGTTTCTATGTTGAATACCCATAAAAGCTTGTTCAAATAAAAAGGTCTTTAGCTCCCATTTAAAGATTAACAGTTGGGCTATCATGAGTCTGGTGAGGGAGGGAGTTCCACAGGACTGGGGCTGCAAAAGAAAAAGCACAAGCTCTGGATGTCTTTAAATGAATCCTGTGAACTCCCAACAAACCCTCATCTATGGAATGGAGGGAATGGGTGGGCCAGTAGGGACACAAGAGGCCTTACAGGTAGCTGAGCCCCTGCCCATGTAGGGCCTTATAGATCAGCAAACCAACCTTAAAGGAGATCTGCCTCCTAACTGGCAGCCAGTGCAGGGAGCGCAACACAGGTATAATATGACATGATCTAGATAGTCTGGTCAGCAACCTGGTCACCACATTCTACACTAGCTGCAGGCGGTGCAGATCTACCCCTGCTAGCCCCAGGTACAGAGCATTGCAGAAATCCAAATGCAAGGTCACAAAAGCATGGACCAGTGCCGGCAGATCAGGTGTTTCACCCTGGCAATGTTTCTAAGATGATAGAAACATGACCCCAGCTGCCAGTGCTAGTGCAGTGCCACCCCATCTACTTGTGTGCCATGAGCATGGACAATTGCCTGTTCTCCTTGATACACTGTACATACTGGTAATCATGATCATCTTCACTACTCATCAGATGTTCATACAGAAATCCCATTTTCTTGTCACAGAAATAAAAACTCCTAAAATATTTAAAAATATCATATTATATTACTATCATCTGCTCCAATAAAATTGTCATGTCACCCACATCATGGGGTCATGCTCCATTGCAGACCATTGCTAGTACCAGCAGAATCACAGGAACCACAGGAACCTGTATCCTGGCACTCACTTCACAATGCACTGTGAAGTGATGATGGCTCTTGATCTTCAGTCATTCTCCATTGTAGGCGACACTGGCTTTTGAAGACTCTTGTGTAAGGAACTGAAGCACAAATGCAACAGCCCATTGTGCTTCACATTGTCTAGGCATGAACTCTGAGGCAGTGTATGTGGTGGTGTGTGCCGCAAAAGCTTATTTCACATCCTTGATCATATGAACAGGCCTCCAAAATGCACAATACACAAACCTTAATATGGTCCTTTCTATGACAAGCCCAACTGATGCCCCCATGGGTAAACTGTACACAGAGAAAGCTCTCAAACTGAAAAGGTTAAGCAAACTAGGGGCCGAATTCTGAGCAAACTGCTTGCAGGATAGAATTCGATTGATCTGAAAAGCCAATGGCACATTGATACTAGCTAGATCTTATTTCCATGACCAAGCCGTTCACAAGCTCGTCTCACTTAGATATGGAATAAATTGAAGGTTGCTAAAAATAGCATCTCTTGGGTGAAGTTGTACTGCTTGCAAGACCAAATGGCTGAAACAAGATGGGGAAACATCAGGGGAAGTGGGTATGGGGGTGAGGGAGGGAGGCATTGGCAGGGATGGCTAACAGAGGCGGCTGGGGTGAGCGGAGTAGCTACTGAGCAGGGAGGAGGACTGCAGGTGCAGGATGGAGAGGAAACAGACTAGTGGGATGCAGTGGAGCTTCTATGGCCATGAATACACTGTGGAGACTAGGGCGCTGTCCTATATGTGCCAGATAAATCGAAGGCAGAATTGTGTAGGCTTAGGTATGAGCTAGAGAGATGGGTAAAGGGCATGGGGGCAGGGGTTGGGGTGCATTTATGACGACAGCAGGAGGAGGGGCTGAATGGGAAGAAGGACCAAGGGGACTGGACCATGAGAAAGGCAAAGGATGGCAGATGGTGGGGGCTATTGGGAAAATGGGGAAAGCGGCCCTAAGGACCATGACAAGGGGGCTTGCATTGCAGGAAGGGGAATCTGGTAAGCACACTACCAGGGGGATCCCAGTCTCAAATATGTATCTACCACTGGCAGGAACCATGGAGGAGACTCAGAGAAAATAGGGGGCACAGGGGGCAAAGGCATGATTGAGGAGGAGAATGGAAGCAAGGGTGAGGGGCAGCATGACTAGTAGACAGTCCAGAGAAAGTTTGGGAAGGGATGCTGGGGGTCGGGAGTGTCAGGGATGGGATGGTGTGGAAGGAGGAAAGGTCTCAGGCAAAAAGTGACCAGCAGGCAGCAAAAGTGGGGAAGGACATTAAACTTGACGATGAGGAGGGTTAAAACATGGGGCAGCGGAAGGACAGGGGTGGAACAGGGTGACATTAGATTAAATGGGAGCAGTAAGAAGGAGTTGGAAGAGGCTGCCAGCATTTTCAGGCCAAGTAGCAGTCTGCAGGCAGGTGTTAGGCAAAATGAGAGGGGTGGGGGAGAGAGAGCCGGGGAAGAGGTAGAAAACAGGGAAAGTGAAAGGGAGATACAGTGATTGAGGGGGGAAGAGGATCAGGGCAGGGGACAGGAAAGGGGCAACAAGGGCCAGGAAGGTGGTTCAGACACCAGCACCCCGAGGGAGGAGAACTGCGATGCAGATAAACCAGAGGAAAGTGAGGGGGCAAGGTGCTTCTGATTGGGGATTCTATCTTAAAGGGAATTAAATGGGGGGGGCAGAAGTAGTACAGTATGGGTGGAGCGCATACTAGGGATGATGGCACTGGAGGAAATGTACCACATCCTGTCCTGGGGCAGGACCAAGATAAAAATGTGTATCTGGTATGCCACCTGGGAATGAATGAATGACCTGGATGGCAACAATCTCATGGAGGTACAGGCAAGATTTAAGGCTCTGGCTAGATTCTGTAGGGGGCTCGGCTTTAAATCCCTAGCCTTCTAAGAGGTGTTACTGGTACCAAGGTCCAGCATGGAGAGAAAGCACAGGATAAGAGAGTTTAACAACTGTCTGGCAAGATTGAGTAGGCAGATGGGGTATGGAGTGATAGGGGACAGGGGGGCAACTCGGGAGGATGACAGCCTCTTTGCCCTAGACAGGCTGCACCTCAACAAGGATAGATCAGCCATGCTGAAGTGCAGGCTAGGGGAATTCTTTGAGAAAGAGTGTAATTTAAACTGCGAACGGGGGGGGGGGTCTGGATGTGGAACCACGCTGCTCCATGGCCATGTTGGTAGACCCTAGGTCCCCCCCCCCGGGAAATAATTGTAGATGGACTCTAGCAAGCCATTGGGGGGAAGCTAAGGATGGAGAAAAATGGTGGAAAGGCTTGGTGGTCAATGCTAGCAGCCTAGCAAACAAGATGGAGGAGCTGATAGCCATCATTGCACATGATAGGCTGGATATAATACTGGTCACAGAGACGTGGTGGATGGGATTTCACACGTGGGTGACAATGATTCCTGGCTTCAGACATATGAGGAAGGACAGGAAGGATAAGAAGGGGGGAAGGGAGGCCTTATATATTACAGAAAATGCAAAGGTGACAGAGGGGCAAGAGGGCAACGTGGAAGCTGAGTTATATGGGTGACAATAAACAGGACAGGGGAATCCGTGAGACTTAGAGTAGTGTACAGATCACCCACCCAAGGGGACGAGCATGACATAGCAAGGATGGCTTAAAAAGGGGAAACGCTACTGGTGAGTGACCTAAACCTCCCAGACGTTGACTGAACCATCCCTGAGGCAGCTTCAACCAGAAGCAGAGAAATTCTGGAGGTACTGCTAAGGATGCTCCTTCAGCAGCTAGTCAGAGAACCAACTAGGGGGAACAACCTGCTGGATGTGGTCCTGACAAACGGGGAGAATGTAGAGGAGGTGGTTGTGGGAGAGGAGCTGGGTAATAATGACAATTGGGCCATCAGGTTTAAAGTGAGGGTGGGGGAAGGAAGTGGGCCAAACCAGCACAACAGTGCTAGACTTCAGGAGGGCAGACTTAAGATGCAAAGGTTAGTGAGGGAAGCGAGGAATGGTATGGGGGAAATAAATGAAGTAGAGAAACTATGAGGAGCTGTTAGAGACTGGGTCAGGGAGGCCACACACGTGAGCATAAGGAGGGTAAGCAAAGGAGCAAGAAGCAGGAGGCTGCTGTGGTTCAACAGGGATGTAGTGATGGTGGTAGGGGGCAGACTGAGGGCATTTAGAAATATAAGGTAACCCAGGAGGAGGACAGGGAAGCATACAGGAACATGAGGAGGCTAGCAAGGAAGGTGATCAGGAGGGCAAAGGCTGACATGGAGGAACAGATAACGAAGCAGGCCAAGGGAGGTAAAAAGATATTTTTCAGATACGTGAGGGATAGGAGGAAGACTGGGCAAGGGATCACAAGGTTATGGGGGGAGGGAGGGGAGCCACTAGAGGATGACTGCAAGAAAGTTGAAGAGCTAAACAGGTACTTCTGCTTGATTGATACAAAGGAGGGGGAGGGTAGGGGACTGGAGTTGAAGATGAAAAGGGGGGGTGCAGGGATGGAAATGAGTCCCTTTAGCGCAGAGAGATTCAGGGAGGAACTGGGCAGGGTGAGGGTGGACAAGGCCATAGGACTGGATGAAATGCATCAGAGGATGATCTGAGAGTTAGAGGAGGAGTTGGCTGTCCCACTGGCAAGGCTCTTCAACCTGTTCTTGGACATTGGAAGGGTGTCAGAGGACAGGAAGAGAACTACAATCATGCCAATACACAAGGGGGGAGCAGAGAGGCAAGGGAGAACTATCATCCAGTCAACCCCACCGCAGTGGTGGGGAGGATCATGGAGGCACTCATCAGGGAAAGGATAACAGTACCTGGAGGTGAATGGATTGCTGAATGACAATCAGCATGGGTTCACAAGGGGGAAATCTTGCCAGTCCAGCCTAACAGAATTCTTCGACTGGGTGACACAGGAAATAGACCAAGGTGGGGCAGTGGACGTGGCCTACCTGGACTTCAGCAAGGCTTTTGGCACCATACCCCACAGAAGGTTGGTCAACAAACTGGGAAGTATGGGGATGGGGCAGCAAGATAACTAGATGGGTGGAAAACTGGCTAGCAGACAGGACCCAGATGGTGGTAGTAAGTGGAGTGCACTCTAGGATGGGGAGGGTGACAAGCAAGGTACCTCAGGGCTCGGTGTTTGGGACCATTCATCTTTAGTATCTATATATGCAACATTACGGATGGACTGAAGGGACATGTGGGAGTCTGGATGACATGAAAATCTGCAATAGGGTTGACACTGAAGGAGGGGTTGAAAGCATGAGGCAAGACCTGGGGGTGCTAGAGGAGTGGGCGGAGACCTGGCAACTGGAATTCAACATCAAGAAGTGCGCAGTTATGCACTTGGGACAGAAAGCCGAGGACAGGATTCAACATGAGAGGGGAGAGAATCAGGACTACAGAGCAGGAGAAGGACCTACTGTAGGTATAGTAGTCTTCAGTGACCTTAAGGTGGGAGAAACAGTGTAAAGGGCAGTGGGGAGGGCATATGGGATGCTGGCAAGCATAAGCAGGGGAATCATCCAGCAGGAGGACAGAAGTTCTGGTGCCTCTGTACCAAGCTATGATGAGACCGCACCTGGGGTACGGAGTCCAGTTCTGGAGGCTTTACTTGTGCAAGGACATAGGCCTGATTGAATGGGTTCAGCAAAGAGTGACCAAGATGGTAATAGGGATGAAGGGCAAACCATTTGAGTAGAGATGCAATGAGCCGAGGCTGTACACACTAGAGTCCAGAAGAGAGAGAGAGGATATGAAAGTGACCTTCAAATACATCAAAGGGATAAACAAAGTAGGCCTGGAGCGCTTATTCCAAATGAAGAGGGACCACCACAAGGGGGCATGACCAGAGGCTGCAGGGGGACGCTTTAGAAGAAAAGTGAGAGTGTGATTCTTTACACAGTGGGTGGTGGATGCCTAGAACGAGCTTCGGAGGAGGTTGTGGGGGTGGAGACAGTGTTTGGATTCAAGAGGGCTTGGGACAGGCATAAAGGGTTACTGGGGAGTGGGGAAGGGTCTCAAGGAGAGGCGCGGATAATTTAGCAAGGGAAAAGGGGCAGACTGGATGGACCATGGGGTCTTGTCTGCCATCAAGTTCTATAATTCTATGACACGATTATTTACAGTCTTCTACAGCAACCCAGTGAAGCGTACTGTTATACTAACCTAGAACCATTTTTGGCATATGAATAAAAAAATGATAATACTAAGAATCATATTAAAAACACAGAAGTACACTAATTTTTCTAAATGCAAATTATTCATGCTCACAAATCCTGTCATGTAGTATAAATAAAAAATATTACACACAAATTAATAAAACCATATTTTTGTTATTTATTCATTTGGTAACCAGGTTGGTGCCCTGATCTGAAGACCTTTTTTAGGCACGGCCTGTGCCAGAAACTGGCATAAACAATATTAAAATACAGAGACAGCAGCGTGAATCATACAGGGAACTTAACAGTGTAGGTCAAGTTAACAGAGAACATATAAGGTAAACAGTACCAGATACATCAAGAGTCGAGTACACCAAGGTATATAATGTTTAGGTAAACAGGGTAAGATTGCTTCATCATTCAACAAAAGGAATAATATAGATACACAGATACATACAGTGTTGGCAGATAAGGGCCTGTGGCCCACCCAGTCTGCCCATTTGAGCTTGTAAGTTCAGTTTGTTTTCCTAGAAGTCTGTTGTCCCTTACCCCGACCTTCAGAATTCCTTTATGTCTATCCCATGCATTCTTAAATCCCATGATTGTTTCAGCCCCCACCACTTCCTCTGGCAGGGTGTTCCACTTGTCTACCACCCATTCTGTGAAGAAATTCTTTCTCATGTTTCCTCTGAATCGTCCTCCCTCCAACTTCATCCCATGCCCTCTAGTCCTGGAACATCTTTTTTGCTTAAAAATAGTGCTTTCCTGCACCCTGTTCCTCCCTGTAAGATACTTGTATGTCTCTATCATATCCCCTCTCTCTCCTCTCCTCCAGGGAGTACATGTTCAGTTCCTTCAACCTGTCTTCATAGGACTTGTGATGCAATCCATGCATCATCTTTGTTGCCCTCCTGAACCTTCTCTACCCTGTCTATGTCCTCACGAGGTATGGTCTCCAGAACTGTACACTGTACTCCAGGTGGGGCCTCACTAGTGTCTTGTATAGCGGAATTATGACCTCCTTTCCTCTGGTGATGCTCCTGCCTATACATCCCAGCATCCTATTTGCTTTACCTGCTGCCTTGTCACACTGTTTCCCTCTTGAGGTCATCAGAGATGACAACCCCAAGATCCCTTTCCTGCTTGGTGCATGCTATATCCTCACCCCCAACTGATATATTGTGCCAGGGTTTTTGTGCCCCATATGCATTATCTTGCACTTCTTTGCATTGAATTTCAACTGCCAAACCCTGACCATTCTTCAAGTTTCTGCAGGTCGCTTCTCATTCTGTCTACACCCTCTGGTGTGTCTACTCTGTTACAGAGCTTTATGTCATCAGCTTTGTGACACAACTATAGTATTCAGGGTGGGTGAGGAGATAGGAGCACTAGGGGGGAGGGGGTAAGGGTGAACTGCAAGGAAGGTAAAGCCATGCTAGCTGCCTGTGGGAAGATGCAGGTCATGGTGGAAAGAAAGTGCATTAACAGGGAATTTAGATTTAGAGGTGGGTCAGGGGAATGTAGGAAGGAGGAGAGGTCATTCCATAGTGAGGGCCCAGGTGCAGAGAAGGCTCTTAGACTCATCCTTGTAGTTATGGTAGGGCATTCTAGTTGAAGGGGTGAAGACTGAGACTGTAGCAGTAGGTTCTAGGCCAGATAAGAAGGGATAGGGGAGAGTAGGGAGGATTGTGCAAAAGATCAGCAATGGTCCGGGCCAGCAGGTAGGAGCATCATGCTTGTGGAGGGAGTCAGTTAAGGGACTGGTAAAGAGTGCAGTGGTGAGTGAGGAGAGGGGTGTGGAGGGGAAGGTGACATATCATTGTAGGTAGCATCCAGGTGGCTAAGGTTGGTAATGGAGGTGAGGGAGTACACCGGGCAGCCATAGTCAAGGAGGGGAAGGAGGTTGCCACAGGCAATAGAAAGGTGGGCTTCCAGAGAGGTGATCGATCATGCAATAGCAGAGCCCCATCTTCTGGTTGATGCATCTGATCAGTGAGGCAATATGGTCAGTGTAGATTAGGAACGGGTCCAGGATTATCCCCAGATACTTGAAGCTGGGAACAGTTTCAAGGGGAGATCCATCTGGGCATTTGACAGCGAGAATGCGACCATTGTGGGCTAGAGTGGAGAGTTTCAGTTTGGAACCAAAGAGCATGGCCTTTGTTTTGGCAGCATTGACCAAAGGTTGTTGGTGGAGAACCAACAATGTGCCTTGCAGAAATCATTGGTAAGAATGGCGGATGCAGAGGAGGGGTGGGGTCACTTTAGTATAGTATTAAGTCGTTGGCATAGAGGAGTACTATATTATAGTACTATATATTAGAGGCACAAAACTCTGTTTAATGCATTAGTTAGGGTTGTTCCACAGTGACAAAAATGAGGAAATTCGTTGTTAGAGTTGAAAGCCCCCTTTGACCCCACTGTCCACATCCCCAACCGGCATCAGGATGCGCGTTGGGGTCATCTACCCTAACTCTCACCCCATCAGATGTGTGAAAAAGCAGAGGTATAGGAGAATGGGGTGAGAGTTAGGACCGACAACCCTAACGCACACCCAATGCCAGTTGGGGTGTGGACGGTGGGTCAAAGGGGGGCTTTCAACCCTAACACTGAATTTCCTCACTTTTGTCACTGTGGAACAACTCTAACTAATGCATTAAACAGAGTTTTTGCCTCTAATTTCCCTTCTTTTTGAGAATGATAATGAGAAATAGTGAATGTAATGTGGCGGCTGGAGCGCGGGGCCTGCACGGTGCCCCGCAAATGCAAATGGTAATGCGCATGGTGACGCAAAGCAAAACTGAAAGATAAACAGTACTGTAGACACAAATGGTTAAAATAATGCAAATGAAAACGCAAAGGGTAACGCACATGGTGCCGTAGACAGGAACGGTAAGTGAAACAGGTACGGAAGCGGAAGTGGTAAGGGTAACAGTAATGTAAGCGCACAGGCTGGTTTTCTCCAAAAGCTGCATAGAGAAAGACAGTGAGTACAAAGAATGTATGTATAATAATGGGTCTTGGAGCAGAAAATGAGGAGTTGGAATACTAAATTGCTTATATCTCAGGAACCGTACAACGTAGAAAAACAATTTAAAAGTCATATGATGTATGACTTTCCTGGCTAGGTTTTTTACTTAGCCCCTATTAGGGGGCTAAGCATTTTTCTGACAAAAAGTCCCTATCTCGCACCGTTTCCGAGATATGGGCCCTGAAAGACACGGCGAACGCCATAATGTTATCCTATGGGAAAAAGAGAAGTTTGGAGTGGGATAACTTTGGCTTCCTGTAATATTTTTTCACCAAACCACTGAAAGGCACATCTGTGAGATGTTGGCTGCGTTCCTTCCAAATTTCAGCTCAAAAGACCAAACCGTTCTTTTGCAGCAGGGTGGCAAAAAATTGCTGTCATTTCAAAGTAGTGTCACAATTTGCGAAGGCTTTAGCAAAAATTTACGACACTACTTTGCGAAAGCACTTTTTCCAGAAACTTGAAAAACATATTTCTAGGGTGTTTAACCTCAAATTAAAGACATGCCTAGCATCCTCAGGGTCCAACTAGGTAAACACAAAAAGAATTATGTTGCTAGAGGGTCTCAAATGTAAATGCCAAGCATTTTTCTGATCACCAACTGAAAATAAAATTGTGGATTTGCGAAAGTAAGCCATTTGCGAAAGTAAAACCTGCATTTACAAATTGTTTAACTTTGTTAACTTTTCCCATTGACTTATAATGGGAAACTGTTTTTTGAATAACTTTTGAACAGTTTAATATTTGTTCACGAAATCTTCAAAAGGCACATCAGGGACCCCAGCTGCGCGTTCCCTGAAGATTCTGGACCAGTCACACAAACCGTGCAACCTGTAGAGACGACCAAAGAATTGCTAAAAAGCGTAAACGCGTGTGCAGATCATGCTTAATAACTCCGCAGTAATATAACCAAACAGTACGAAAGTTGGCATATCCCAACATGTATGGCTCTTGATCGTGTATTCCAAATTTCAGGCAAATCCGTTGAACGGTTGCAAAGTTATTAAGGTGCAAAATTGTAGGTTTAACATGTAAATGGCTCCTCAACCCTAACTATGGTAGCACTTCTGTGCTACCATAATATATATATTTATATTTATTAGTACTAATAATATTACTATTTATTATGCAATATATAAAACACAGAACATACAAATATTGTAAAATGTGTGGTGCTTCAAGGGAGTCTATAGTAATTGGCATGAGGTACAGCAGAGAGTCTGAGGCTGCCAGTGGTGTACATCTTGTGGGCAGCAGTGAACAGTAAATATAACTGCAGCTTACAATGGGTCATTGTAATCGCAGTGCGTTTTTCAGACTCTCACTACACCACAAACAGAAATCTACAATAGATGTATGCCAACAGCACCTACCCTAAGAAATCTACTGTAATTAATATCAATTGCTGACCTCTAGGCTCTTTCGCCCCTGATTTGCAGACTGCTTCATCCCATGACAGCTACTTCATTGCATGCCGAAAAGGCTCAACCAAAGTCTTAAAGTTAGACCTAGTATGTAGGCCCCAACATAAAGCTAAATCAAAGCAGCAAATGACCCACCACTCTCACCCATATGCAGTAATGTACGCCGTCTCCACACTGGGTCATAATGTTGTACGCTTAATAGCGTACAGCATTATGCTGAAACCCGGACCTGTGTGCACTCCGAGTTGGACCCCCAGAGTTGGAATCTTTAGTGGGGGGGTGTCCACTGGGGTGCAGTCCACCATAACGGGGGGTGTGGGGGCGTAACCCTCCACAGAACAATAGATAACCAGTAATCACGCAACGCGATTGTGCCGCACAGTATTCTGCTGTGCGACATATTGACACCGTGCCTGCCGTCTCCATTATTCCACAATAAATGCTGAATTAAAACTTATTTCACACTACTCTGAGAAATCTTTAACAAACTTATCTGTATCACAAAACTCTGAAACCCTTCTCCTTGGTTTTCATACTTGATCTCACACTTGGTGTCCATAAAATGCAGTTGCTTGTCTAATGGTGGTAATAATTCAGTAGATTAGGACCATTAATGATAATCTAGCCTTGATAAGGTAATATTGTCCCTCTTTGACTTTTTAGGTGCTGCTGATTGTTTCAAGTGCCCAGATGATCAGATGTCTAATGAAAGAAGAGAGGAATGTCTTCCGAAGCCTTTGGAATTTCTCTCATATGAAGATGATTTAGGTGTAACGTTGATGGCATCAGCCAGTGTCTTGGCTTTTATCCCTCTAGCAATATTAGTCACTTTCATACGTTACAGAGACACTCCCATTGTCAAAGCCAACAACCGATGGATTAGTTATGTTCTGCTATTTACTCTGGCACTGTGCTTTCTCTGTTCCTTGATTTTCATTGGCCGCCCTAACGTTGTAACGTGTGTTATTCGCCAGCCTGCTTTTGGCATTACTTTTGCACTTTGCATTGGCTGTGTGCTGGCAAAAACTATTATGGTAGTCATAGCATTTAATGCCACAAAGCCAAACAGTAACCTAAGGCACCTGGTGGGCTCTAAATTGTCGAGTTCCATCATTGTCCTATGTACCCTATGTCAAGCTGTTGTGTGTGCCGTGTGGGTAGCACGTTCTCCACCATTCCCTGAAACAGACATGAAATTTCAAACCTCAAGGATAATCATAAAATGCAATGAAGGCTCAGATGTTGCATTCTGGTGCATGCTGGGATACATGGGCTGCTTGCTGGCCACCATTAGCTTCTCGGTGGCATTCCTAGCAAGAAAACTGCCTGATAAGTTTAACGAGGCTCAGTATATTACATTTAGTATGCTTGTATTTGTCAGTGTCTGGCTGTCTTTCATACCAGCCTATCTCAGTACTCGGGGGAAGTATATGGTTGCCGTGGAGCTATTTGCCATATTGTCTTCCACTGCTGGTCTGCTAACTTGCATTTTCCTCCCCAAATGCTACATTATTCTGTTAAGGCCAGAACTAAATACCAAAGAATGCCTCATGGGAAAAGAAATGTTTGGCAAGAAGAAACACAAATAAATGATTGTTCTATCAGTGAGAATGAACTTCATCTTTATTCTCTTCTGGATCCTTGACTGTGAGGTAGTCAAAATGGTTCCATTTTAAACAGAATGTGTCTGTAAAGAACAAGTGAAGTAAGCAGTTCTGTGCCCTGTTGCAATTAGTATTTTATTGATTTTCTGAAAAGGGTAGCAGCAACCATAAACCGTCAGACAAACTGAAAAACAAAATGCATCTGAACACTTACAGTATATACAGTACTTGCATACAATAAAAACTTTACACCTGTTGGTCTGTACATGTTGACCCCTATTTGATGAAAGAATTATATTAATCAAATCACTTACAACCTCAAATGCTACTTATGATCCAGTTATGAATAAAAATATTGTAATGTAGTGGAAATTGTTAAGTTTAACAGTCTTTACCAACAACTGTGTCTGATTGGTGGTTTTAAATAATGTGGTTTTAACTGCACTGTAAATAATACACATGGGGCACTAATCCTTGGCAAAGCACTATTATTTCATTTTAGTCTTTGGTAACCGGGTAAGGCCCACTAGGCACAACTGCCTATTTTCGGGGGCAACCTGGGATCACTGGGTGGTTAAGTGACTTGCTCAGTCACATAGCATGCAACTGGAGGTTGTGAGAATCAAACTCAGGTCTGATCTGCTGGATGTATCAAGCTTGTTCACACCTCATTCCGCTAACCTCTAGGGCAATTGTTCTCAGACTGTGTCACAGTGAGCCTCCCCAAATCTATGGAAAAGATGTTGAGCCTCCCCCAAAAAACTGAAATAATCTTGGGCCTCCCCAAAGAAAAAATAACGTACTGTACTTTGCGCAGTACACCATGAATAAATTGAAACCCCTTTGAGTACTTGGCTCACATTCAGTTCTTTGTCTTATACCGACTTTGAACTTTTGGAAAAGAGCTCCTGTGCTCAAAGGTGTTATCTGAATAATAAATAAATAAATAAATTATTCAGCTTATTGTAAACCCCCCCCCCCCACACACACACACACAGGCCAGCCTACTTGCTCTGCTATTTTCATTTTGAACTATTGTTACCCCTTGATGCAGTACCTTCATGGGTTAGACTACTTTCTCTGTTTCCTCTCTATATGAAATAACCTGCCTACATACTTTGCCTCTCCCCCTCCTTCCCTGCTCTGAAGCAACTTTGCAGGGATTACTCTGTTCCTTCCTGCTATTGCTCTTAGAACTTCTATGCTCAACCCTTGTATTTGGGCTGTTCTGCCATCAGTTCACAAATTGATCAATTACCACCACTCATTATTAATTTATTGTTCATATTTATTTGCAGTATTGCTTATTGTATATTTCTTGATTGTTTTTCTGTTACCTTTTGAAATGGTACTGGAAATGGTAATGGAAATGACTCCGTACCCTTTCCTGGGTACACCTGAAATGAGCAATGGCTCATTCACCTTCCTTTGTCACCTATCAGTAAATAAATGCATAAAATTCACCTACTGTTATTATACTCTTTCAGTTTGCTTCATCTCTTCACACAAAATATATAAAACCCAAAATTTAAATACAGTACTTTTTCAGACTTGCTTGAGCCTCCCTTGGAACAGAGAGGCTGGCCTCACCATTTGAGAACCCCTGCTCTAGGGTATACTGCCAGCCCACAGATGTAGGGATATTAGATATTAGATGTAGGAAATGGGTGCTTAATGGGGCTGCTGCCACCCTCCAGTCTTGGCTGTATATTTTAAATAATAAAAGCCTTTTATAGCACTGAAAACAGTGTCAGACTGAGTTTCTTTGGGTTAATTCTGAATGTATCAATCTCCTCGTTCTTTTGAGGGAGGTTTCTAAACTGGTTGGGTTATAGCCATGTTTTAAGAGCCTTTTGTCAAGATCTTTTTTTGTTAAGATCTTCTAAGAATCTTTTGTTAAGTTATTCTGCCTATACAGTATCTTGAAATCTGAATAATTTGAACAATTCTACCTCTTCTTAGAAATTGGCCCTAAGTACTAACATTTCTCAAAGCCTTTGCGTGGACCCAGCATCAAAATGTTAGTTATTTTCCATGAACAATTTAACAAGATTCCCTCCACAGTAGCTATCACTAGCAAGTGTGATGTCACTAAATGCAATATTTTCACTGTTCCCTATACAGTATGGCCCAGATATTCAGACTGCGCCAGGCAGTGGTACAAGCCTGGGCGCAGCACAACTGGGCTGCGCCAGGGCCAGAACCAGGAGATATTCAATGGTGATGCGCCAAGGCACACCATTGAGTATGGCAAGGTCGGCGCACTTACTGCGCATGGTACAGTGGCACTGTGCAAGCGCAAGCCACAGATGGGGAGCATGGGGATGCACCAGCGCAAATGCAGTTGCGATGGGTGCATCACCTGTGATATTCAGCAGAGGCCATGCAAATGAGGCCATGATATATGCATGGCACAACAGGGGCCATTTGCATGTCATTATGGCCCCATTTGCATGCCTTGCGCTGGGCAGCCCAGTGAAGTGTCCCTGGCACCCTGCACAGAATGACCTGTACACAGTGGGGGTCCTGGGGCATCCCCCACTCCCGTAGCCATGATCACGGTAAAACCACAGTACAACACATCCCTGGTAGTATAGTTGACTCCCCTCCCTCCCATGACTCCGATCAGTGGGTAAAGTAGACTAAATGAGCCCTAGAAGTCTAGTGGTACTCCCTCCCTCCTGTGTCCCTGATCAGCAGGAAACGGGTTGATGTCATTAAGCCCTGGTAGTCTAGTGGCCCCCCCCGCCCGTTGCCATGATTGCTCCATAAAGCACATCCCTGGTGATCCAGTGGCACCCTCCACCCCTCCCACCCACACAGAACCCCATGCCCACCCTGTTACTTCCCTCCCATCATCGGGCGGGTGGCTACAACCCGCCTGCATACTGCTCGGTTTCTCACTGAATGACAGGTACAGTATGGGCTGTAAGCCCATTGGTCCAGGGCATACTGTACTAGACAGTCCCATATATGTAATTTAAGTCAATGGGCTTACAGTCCATACTGTACCTGTCATGCAGCGGGCGGCCCTGCAGTATGTGGGAGGGTTGCAGCCGCCACCGATGATGGGGGTGGGGTTAGGTGGGCATGAGGTTCCGTGGTGGTGGGAGGGGTGGGGTGCCACTAGATCACCAGGGATGGGTTTTATGGAGCTATTCCAGCAACAGGCGTGGGGTACCACTAGACTACCAGGGTTTAATGACATCAATGTTTACCGCCGATCGGGGACATGGGAGGGAGGAGGGTACCACTAGACCACCAGGGTTATGTGGGTGCTTCATAACGGTGTTCTGGGCGGGTGGTCACCCATGGCTGGTGGCTGCTGTGCTGCGCTTGGCGATACAGCAGCCCACCTGTGGGTGGCCGGGAGTTGTTCCACTGTTTTATGGGTTCAACTTTGAGCACCCCTATGTGGGGCAATGCAGGGGTGTGCTGGCATATGCAGGCCGAATATCGGGATGTGCCACATGTGCATGGGCACGCCCCCTTCAACTGTGCTGCATACAATTACATTGCACCCCGGCATCGGGTTGTGCTACACCAGGCAGCCTTCTCAATATTACAGCAGCAGTAGTGGGTTGCGTCATAATAACCTATATGCCAGGCTTAACCCCTTTGAATATCCCGGTCTATGTGTAATCTCAGATTAATGGTGTTTTATCTAACCAGTTTATATAGGTGGTTACCACACCATCTGTGTCCCTCTATACACAGATGACATTGTCTGTGTAATTTACACGCTGGACAGTATTGCCCAGGAACATATCTGCCTCAGGATTGAATATTATCTCTTTCTATAAACTGAGAAAAGCTTAATGTATGATGGGGCCATACAGGTCACCTTCACTGTTCCACAAAACTAAAGGTAAAATTACTGTCAAATTCAAATTGACCATGGCTATCAATAAAATCTAAACCATTCAATGCCAAGAAATGCAAAGTTATGCAAATGTATGCAAAGTTATGCATATT
Source organism: Neoceratodus forsteri (assembly GCA_016271365.2). Taxonomy (NCBI): domain Eukaryota; kingdom Metazoa; phylum Chordata; order Ceratodontiformes; family Ceratodontidae; genus Neoceratodus; species Neoceratodus forsteri. The sequence continues at coordinate 59,705,813 of CM057455.1, forward strand.
GGAGCCAAGAATCCCAGGCCAGAGTACTACCTGGGTGGACTCAGTATCTGCATTAGAGGAGGAGAAGGACCTGGGAGTGATGATCACTAGTGACCTGAGGCACTCCATGCAGTGTAAGAAAGCAGCAGCAAAGACAAACAAGATGCTGGGATGCATGTCTAGGAGGATCAGTAGTAGGAAAGAGTAGGTTATACTGCCATTGTATGGGTCAATTGTAAGACCACATCTACAGTACAGAGTTCAGTATTGGTGCCTACACATCAAAAAAGTACACTAACCTGCTGGAGAAGGTCCAGAGGAGGGCTACAAAGATGATAGGTCAGTAGGGTAAGGCATACAGGGAGAGATTGAGGGCACTGAACATGTACTCCCTGGAAGACAGGAGAGAGACAGAGAGGATATGGTTGGGACCTTCAAGTACTTGAAAGAGATAAGTAAGGTCGATAAGGAGAGTCTCTTTAAGCTGAGTTGCAACCATACATGAGGTGGCACAGTCAACCTGGAGTGTGGGAGGTTTGGGAGGGAGGTCAGGAAGCACTTCTTCACAGAGAGGATGGTGGACACTTGGAATGCGCTGCAAGAAGAGGTCATCTCGTTGAAGACAGTGGACAGCTTTAAGAGAGGCTGGGATAGGCATGGGGGGAAGGTAGGAATCATGGGTAGGGAGGATGGGAGGAGTGAGGACGGAGGGCAGGGACATTAGCTCAAGCTGTGGACCCTGCAACATGAGAAGACTTTATAGACCAAATGGTCTTCTGCTGGCTTCTTCATATGTCCATATGTTCATATAAAATTAACTGGTTCCTGTAGATTGTCTCCATGTCAATTTTGAAACTGCTCATGGGCATTAAGATCATTTCGATGTGCAATAGATGCACATTTTAGTTAGTTGTTGGATTTTGTTGACCTGGTAGACCCACGGAGACTGAAAGTCCTTTTTTCAGGGGCGACATGGAATTAGTAAACATGTAACAGAGTAATGCATAACAGCAACTCAGCATAAATAAAATGTCTAGACAGTACAACACAATAATTGTTAGCAAGGTACACAGTATATAGAGGATAATGTATGGGCATATATCGTTAACCGGTTTGTTAACCAGTGAGAGGTTGCCATAGTGATTATGTAAACCTTGAGAGTGCAACTTGAAAGGTTTAAGTCACCATGGTAACCTCAAGACAGTTATACAAACTGTTTGCCGATGTGTGACCATCCATTATCTTTTACAGTGTATGGTCACTCAGAGAGTGAACAAAAAAGAAGCTGGTACCTTACTTTTAATTTTTTGCCAACACTGCCGTCAAGTTCTCACCACCCCGGCTGGCCATCGCATTGTGAAGCATGCATGCGCAGAATGATCCACATTGCCATACCATTGATAGGTTAATAACAAAGTGCTGTCCAATTGATATAACAATCTTGGGAAAAGATAGATTATTCCAACAGCTGGATAGACCCATTTGCATGCTCACACAGGGTTCCCCATCCCCTAAGCAAGCCTCAGTACTGCTAGCTATATCTCTACTCAGTGTCCAGGTTATGACAACAGCTGGATAAACCCATTTATGTGCTCACACCAGGTTCCTGTCCCCTAAGCAGGCCTCAGCACTACTAGCTATGTCTCTGCTGCAGTGTCCAGGTTATTCCAACAGCTGGATGCACCCATTTACATGTTCACAAAGGGTTCCCCTCCCCATTCCCTAAGCTGGCCTCAGTACTGCTAGCTAGGTCTCTGCTCAGTATCCAGGTTATTCCAAGAGCTGGACAGACCCATGTATGTGCTCACACAAGGTTTCCCTTCCCCGTCTCCTAAGCAGGCCTCAGTACTGCTAGCTATGTCTCTACTGCAGTGTCCAGGTTATTTCAACAGCTGGACAGACCCATGTATGTGCTCACACAAGGTTCCCCTCCCCATCCCCTAAGCAGGCCTCAGTACTGCTAGCTATGTCTCTGCTCAGTATCCAGGTTATTCCAACAGCTAGACAGACCCATGTATGTGCTCACACAAGGTTTCCCTTCCCCATCTCCTAAGCAGTCCTCAGTACTGCTAGCTATGTCTCTGCTCAGTATCCAGGTTATTCCAACAGCTGGATAGACCCATGTATGTGCTCACATAAGGTTTCCCTTCCCCATCTTCTAAGCAGTCCTCAGTACTGCTAGCTATGTCTCTGCTCAGTATCCAGGTTATTCCAACAGCTGGATAGACCCATGTATGTGCTCACACAAGGTTTCCCTCCCCCATCTCCTAAGCAGTCCTCAGTACTGCTAGCTATGTCTCTGCTCAGTATCCAGGTTATTCCAACAGCTGGATAGACCCATGTACATGCTCACACAAGGTTCCCGTCCCCTATGCAGGTCTCAGTACTGTTAGCTATGTCTCTGCTTAGTATCCAGGTTATGACAACAGCTGGATAAACCCATTTACGTGCTCATGCAAGGTTCCCCTCCCGCATCTCCTAAGCAGGCCTCAATAATGCTAGCTAGGTCTCTGCTCAGTATCCGTGTTATTCCAACAGCTGGATAGACCCATGTATGTGCTCACAAAGGGTTCCCCTTCCCCATTCCCTATGCAGGTCTCAGTACTGCTAGCTATGTCTCTGGTCAGTATCCAGGTTATTCCAACAGCTGGATAGACCCATGTACGTGCTCACACAAGGTTCCCCTCCCCATCCCCTAAGTAGGCCTCCGTACTGCTAGCTATGTCTCTGCTCAGTATCCAGGTTATCCCAACAGCTGGATAGACCCATTTACGTGCCCAAAGGGTTCCCCTCCCCCACCCACTATGCAAGCCTCAGTACTGCTAGCTATGTCTCTGCTCAGTATCCAGGTTATGACAACAGCTGGATGAACCCATTTACGTGCTCACAGAGTTCTCCTCACCCATCCCAAAACCAGGCCTTAGAGACAGATAGAGGGCTACGGTACCCAATCAGGGTGCTGAAGCATGAGCAGACTTGATAGACCAATAGGCCTACTCTGCTGGCATCTAGTATGTTAGTACTGCTAGCTATGTCTATGCTCAGTATCTAGGTTATTACAACAGCTGGATAAACCCGTGTACGTGCTCACACAAGGTTCCCATCCCCTAAGCAGGACTTAGTACCACTAGCTGTATCCCAGTTGCTGTTTCGAGGTTATTCCAACAGAGTACAGACATTTACATGTTTACACGTGGAACCCTCCCTAGCCCCCAAGATTACCTCACTACTGCTAGCTATGTCCTGCTGCTCTGTCCAGGTTATTCCAACAGCTGGCTAGACCTATTTATGTGTTTACACAGGATATCCCTCCCCCATCCCCAAGCAGGCCTCAATAATGCTGGCTATGACTATGCTGCTGTATGAAGGTTATTACAGCAGCTTGATAGACCAGTTTACATGTTCACACAGGGCACCTCTCCCCCACCCCATAAGCAGGCCTCAGTACTACTAGCTACTGTATGTATCTGCTGCTGTGTGAAGGTTACTACTAGGTGCAAGTGACCACAACACAGTGAGGTTCAGGGGAAGGATGAGGAGGCAGTGGGCCGGTCAAGCACTAATGTTCTGGATTTCAGAAGGGCAGATCTTACCAGAATGAGGGTGATTCTTGAGGAGGAAATGAAGAGAAAAGGATAGCTAGAGGATGAAGAGGAGTTATGGAAAGCAATTAAGGGAGGTTACTGAAGGCCACATACATCTGCATCAGGAGGGTTAAGAAAAGCAAAAGATGGAAGAGACCATTGTGGTTCATCTGGGAGGTCAAGGGAGCAATTAGGGAGAAATGAAGGGCATTCCAAACATATAAGAGGACCCAGAGGGATAAAGACAGAGAGCTACAAGGAAAAATTGAGGATGGCAGGGCAGAAGACTAGGAGGGCTAAAGTAAACACAGAAGAGAGAATCGCCAGACAGGCCAAAAAGTGGAAAAAAACTCTTTTTTAAGATATGTTAGGGAGACAAAGAAAGCAAAGCAGGGGATAGTTAGACTGAAGGGGTGGGGGAGTACAGGTGGAGGAGAACTTCGAAAAGGCAGAAATACTAAATATGTATTTCTGCTCGGTCTTCACGGTAGAGGGGGAAGGGGAAGGGACCAGAGTTAAAGGGAAGGCACAGGGGTAGATCACAAGCCCATTCACCAAAGGCAGAGTAAGAGAGGAGCTAGGTAGGTTGAGAGATGATAAAGCTATGGGTCCGGACACCTTGCATCCTAGAGTACTCCTGGAATTAAAGGAGGAGCTGGCAGCTCCCTTGGTGAGGCTATTTAACATCCCTGGACACGGGACTGATGGTGAGGGACAACTTTAGGAGGGTGGACATGGTACCACTCCACAAGAGTGGCAGCAGGGAGGAGGCGGAGAACTTTCGTCCGATCAGCCTCACCTCAGTGGTGGGTAAGGTGATGGAAGCACGATTGAAGGAAAGGGTAGTCAGATACCTTGCTGATAATGTACTGCAGGATGACAAGCAATATGGCTTCATGGCAGGGAGGTAATGTCAGACAAACCTTATCAAGTTTTTTGATTGTTGACAAGGGTGGTGGATTGGGGGAGTGGTGGACGTGATCTGTCTGAATTTTCAGGAAGGTCTTTGACTCCGTCCCTCACAAAAGGCTGACTAATAAGTTGGAAATCTCGGGGTTGGGACCAAAATTAATGAGCTGTTTAGAAAATTGGCTGTGGGACAGAAGACAGAGGGTGGCGGTTAATGGTGTGCATTCCAGGAAGAAACGGGTGATGAGCAGGGTGCCCCAAGGGTCAGTGCTAGGGCCCATACTTTTTAATATATCAGCGATATAGGGGAAGGACTGGAAGGGAAAGTGTGCTCGTTTGCAGATGGTACCAAGATCTGCAACAGGGTGGACACCACGGACGGGGTGGAGGCAATGAGAAGGGACCTAAAGAGGCTGGAGGGGTGGTCAGAAGCATGGCAGCTGAAGTTTAATGTGAAAAAATGCACTGTGATGCAAATGGAACTCAACCCGCAAAGCCAACTACATTCTGAGAGAGGAGGAAATAAAGGCTACCAGGCAGGGGAGGGATCTGGGGGCTATAATTACAGATAACCTCAAGGTAGGGAATCAATGAAGTAAAATGGTGGGCAGGGCAAATGGAATGCTGGCATGCATTGAGAGGAGTATAACAAGCAGGAAGAAAAAGGAGGAGGAGGTACTGATGCATATCTAGAAGTCCATCGTGAGGCCTCACCTGGAGTATGGGGTACGGTTCTAAAGGCCCCACCTGGGAAAGGATCTAGAGAAGGGCAACAAGGATGGTGTAAGGCATGCATCGGATGCCCTATAAAGAGAGAGAGAGCTGGACCTGCACTCGCTGGAGACTGGGGAGGGGGGGAACATGAGAGAAATGTTCAAGTACGTGAATGGGATAAATAAGGTGGGAGAAGGGAGCCTATTCACAAGGAAAGGAAGTGACAGAACAAGAGGGCATAGTCCGAGGTTGGGGGATTCAGGGGCAGTACATGGGTGCATTATTTTACCAAAAGGGTGACCGTCTAATGGAGGAGGTGGTGTGAGAGGAAACTGTAAAGGGATTCAAGAGGGCATGGGACAGATATAAAGGATTGGCCGGAGGGCGCGACAGGTGTATTTGTATGGGGGAGTAGTGTGTGTGGGGAGTATCTGGGCAGACTCAATGGGCAATAGTGTCCTTTTCTGATGACAGCCTTCTATGGTTCTAGGATTTCATCAGCTGGATAGACCGATGTATATGTTCACACAGGACACCCCTCCCTCACCTGTAAGCAGGCCCCAGTGCTACTAACTATGTTCCATCACCCTTTAGAATAGAATGTTGTTCTTCCCCTTTTTCAACTAGAGCAAAGATTGAAGGGAAAATATTGAAAAGGGGGAAGAAAAGGGGAATGGGAAAGAAAGCATACAAAAATGTCCAAAGGAATATCCAAAGACTAGGAAAAAGTACTGTGAACTAGCTGGGGATAAGAATAGGCAAACTGGAGACTTAAAATCAAGGGAATTTGACAAAGGAAGACTCAAATGCAGACAGAATTGGGGAATCTAATTGGCATGCAAAGGACGAGCAGGTTGGGGGGAGGCCAAGAAGCAGAGTCCCCTAAAAAAGCCTCTGGAAAATGAAGGGAAACATGGAATACACAATGAACCTACATGTAGCTATAATGTTCTTAAGCCAGCACTACTCAAATGGCAAGAATCTTTCTTTCTGACTTTAAATTAGGTACTACTTATGGCTTCTACTCCACTTTATCTAGACCCATCATTTAACTGGGCATTACTGAATTACCTCTCTCTAACCACTCCAAGTCGTCTGCAAAAAACCAAAAACCTTCTTGCCTGGCCCTCACATACTACAGGATGCTGACTTTACAAATAAGCTGCCTCCTTCTCCTTACTCTCGTTACTGTATCACTTTTTCCCGCACCACCTATCCATGTGAACCTCCTAAATAAACCTAGTAACCCATCTTGCTTATTCTCTTCCTCTAATTTCAGCCCCTTTGATCCCAGTGTTGGGATCCATCGATCCATTCCTCCAACTTGGGCTCACTATACATTTCTACCCTGTGCCTCCCTCTCTTCTGTCCCTAACTCCTACGCACTCCTGTGCTCCCTATCTATCTGGTTTGCTTCCTCTTACTATCTGCCTGCACCCTATAGCCTGGTCACATCTACATCATGGTACAAAAGTTCAAAACTCCACTTTATAAATCATCTCCCTTCTCCTAATATCTGCCGGAGATATAAACCCTAACCCTAGCCCCCTCTATCAAACATGCAGGCAGCCCCTCTCCCACACACACCCTCCCCTTCCAGCACCATGCCATCCCTCTCTCATGGTCTTAAAATCCTCCACCTCAATACAAGAAGTCTACTACTTAAACTAGTCCTGCTACAACCTCTAGCACTGTCGCTGGCCCCTGACCTCCTCAAATTACCTCTGAGCCGCCCCCCCTCTATCTTCAAATTGTGCCCTCTTGTTCTTGCACACCTCTTTTTTTGAAAGATGCTATCCTCTTGGACTTTGTTGATTCCCTTGAGGTACTTGAAAGTTTCTATCATGTCCCCCCTCTCCCTCCTTTCCTCGAGGCTATACATATTAAGCTCCTTAAGCTCTTCATATGTCTTCCGTGCAGACCCTGCACCATTTTAGTTGCCCTCTGGACAGCTTCATCCTGTCTATGTCTTTTTGGAGACTGGGTCTCAGAACTGCACACAGTACTCCAGATGGGGTCTCACCAGCTGTCTGTACAGAGGGATAATAACTTCCTGTTTTCTACTGGTGATGCCTCTCTATGCATCCCAGTATCCCCCAGCCTCCTTGCTGTCCTCTCACATTGCTTGCCCATCTTTAGGTCATCTGATATGACTGCCCCAGGTCCCTCTCCATTTTGTTGTTGTTAGTATCTCACCCCCATTGTGTACTCTTCCCCTGGGTTTTTGTTTCCCAGGTGCATTACCTTGCACTTCTTAGCATTGAATCTAAGCTGCCATACATTTGACCATTCCTCTAACCTTGCCAAGTCCCTTCTCATCTTTTCCACCCCACCCTGTGCATCAACTCTGTTGCAGATCTTAGTGTCATCTGCAAAGAGACATATTTTTCCTTCCAGTCCTTCTGCAATGTCGCTTATAAAGACATTGAAGAGGACCGGTCCTAATACTGAACCCTGCGGTACCCCACTAGTAACCCTCCTTTCTTCTGAGTGGACTCCATTTACTATTACTCTCTGTGTCCTATTCTCCAGCCAATTCTTTACCCAGGCTGTCATCTTGGGACCCACTCCCAGGCTGGCTAACTTGTATATTAATCTTTTGTGTGGGACTGTGTCAAATGCCTTGCTAAAGTCTAGGTAGGCCATGTCCACAGCCCCTCCCTGATCTACTACTTTGGTCACCCAGTCAAAGAAATCTATCAGATTCGTCTGGCATGACCTTCCCGCTCTGAATCCATGCTGCCTAGGGTCCTGCGCCCCTCTGGCCTCTAGATACTCGAGAAAGTAAGATGATTTCTATTTTTGGATGGAATACTTTGACAGAAAAATCATTTAACAAAATTGAGAAAGATATCTCTTATGGTGCATTCTCTCAATATCAAGATCTCCACCCACATAATAAATCTTACAAGAATCCAGGATGAAAACTCTGGCACACCCCAAGAAAATGTAACATTTAAGAATGCTTGAACAGTGAAAGAAATTCTGTAAAAAGCAACATTAGTGGACAAGTTAGGAATTTTTATAATGACTCCAAAAATATTCTCTACACAAACAATAAGTAGTCAGAAGGGAAAAATACACAAGAGAAAGAATCTGCAAAAGGAATACATATACATGGGACAAATGGTCACATGGCTTGTAAAAATAATAAAGAAACCATACTAGGAGGACACCTTCTCACAGGAGAAATGGATGAATCAATGCCACAAAAGCCTCGTTCCAAATGACAAGAAATTGAGAATAAAGAGAATTGTATGGAAATAAATATGTTATCATGGAATATTGAGGGAATTAAATATAAATTGGCTGATAGAGGTTAGGGATTTACTGGGAACGCATGGTGTGTGTCTACAGGAAACCTGGTGCAGCCAATTTGAAGAGGGCAGTAGAGGAAGGATCCAGATTGATTTCAGTGCAGTGCAGTAACTGCTCATTGCTGTTTTCGTTTTAAACCTAGATTTGTGTGCTTTTAATGATGCTGTTATTTCTTTGCTGTCTTTACTAGGACTTGTTTTGGGGCTGATGAAAATCTGAAGCCTAGTTGTGTGTGCATTTAGTGGTGCTGTTATTCCTTTGCTGTCCTTACTTGGAATTGTTTTGGGGCTGTTGAAAATTTGAAACCTAGTTTGGTGTGCTTTTAGTGGTGCTGTTTTCCTTTGCTGTCTTTACTTCCTGCAAATGTTAGCTTCCCGTCCCCCGTCCCCCGCCCCCCCCCACTCTTAACTAAATGGCCTGTTAAATCTGATTGACAGGAACCAAGTGCAGGGAATAGCAGGGGTTGTGGAGTAGGAAGGGCATAAGGGGGAGGAAGCCCACTCTCAGCACAAGTGTTGACTCATTTTTTTGTTTCCTTCTTTTTAAAAAAGTATCTGAGGATCAGTGGCAGGAATTTCATGGCCATAAATTAATAAAGAGGGAACTAGAAGGAGAGCTTCAGTAACAGACAACTATTGGAATAGCAGTAAAAGTGCAGTATAATGTGGGGAGTGGTGCAATGCAGTGGATGCGGGGCAGCCATATTCAGGCAGACCTTCTGGATGCCCTATACGCAGGCATCTCTCTGGACTGTGGGATGAGCTAGCCAGACTCAAAGCAGAAGTAAACTGGGTCAGAAGTACCTACACCCCTATCCAGAGACCACCCAGTCCATTGCCACTGCCCCAAAGAATACCAAGAACAAGGAGCACCTGAATGACGGTGGGCTCAGGGATGGTTAGGGTCATTAGGCAGAGGCACATCCCAAATCCTCTTCCACTCCAGAACTCATATCACACTGGCAAACAGGGACAATCAAACAGAGGTATCCAGAGAAGTGGAAGGAAAGGATGTGGAGGTCAACCGAGGAGATGACCTCAGTGGGGAGAGTAGTGAACCCCAGAGGAGAAGGAAGGGAATCATGATGGGAGACTATCATAAGATGGATCCAGCTAGGAACAAATGAGGGGGAGAACAGAGAGGTGAAGTGCCTACCAGGTGCCATGGCATGGAGGGATGGGAGGAAGATCCTGGGGATCGCCGGGAAGGCAAGACGGGAGGGTGAGCTGGATGTCATTATCCACCTAGGTACTAATGACCTAGTAAAAACGGGGAACCTAAGGAAGTTCAGGAAGAGTTTTAGAAATTGGAAGGGGTCTTAAGCAAGTAGCTACATCTATCACCTTCTCGGAAAAACTACCTGTGAGAGGCATAGGAGAGCATAGGGGTGCACGCACCAGGAACTTTTAACACATGGTTGAAGAACTGGTGCTGCAAGAAAGGGTTTGGATTCATTGGTGACTGGGGATCCACCTAGAGGGATGGGGGCTTGCTCAAGCCTGACGGCCTGCATCCATCCTGGAGGGGAATCCAAGCACTCAGGGAAATGTTTAAATGCTACATGGACAAGCATTTAAACTAATCAAGGGGGTGGTAGGCCAGCAAGGAGGGTACCTAATTGCCCACCCCCCATAGCTAGAAGTGTAACCAGTGAACAGGAGGAGGGGATATCTGTACAAAGCAGTGTGCAAAAGATGGAGATAGGCACCCAAGGGGGGGGGTAGGCAGAAAGGGGGCAAAATTCAACAGAAGGGCAGACAGCGGGGAGAACCAGGGATAAAGGATAACCAAGGAGGGGGCTGGAGTAGAACAGCTAAACAGTCCAGGGAGTTCATATCATGAAAAGTCATGTGTGCCAATGCCAGAAGCCTTATTTATTTAGCTTTTGTTTACCGGGTAGGTACACTAGACAAGTATTATGCCTATTTTCAGGGACGACCCGGGAGAATACAACATGAGGAGCAACAGTCAAGGAGACATGGCAAAGAGAGTACAGTTTTTTTGTCACAGTAAACAAACGTGGGAAATACATCATTTGACGCTAGGGAAACATAGTAGTAAGCACATTTCAGATTATACACTCTAGACTAGCTAGTTAGCAACAAGATGGAGGATTTGTAGGTTGCCATTGTGCAGTTGGATCTGGACATTGTGGCCATCACGAAGACCTGGTGTAATGATAACCACGACTGGGAGATGGCCATTCCTGGCTACAACATATTCAGAAGAAACAGGGTAGGCAGGAGTGGAGGAGGAGTGGCACTTTATGTGAAAGATGGCTTAAAGGTCACAGAGATCCAGAAGGCACAAAATGGGGGAAGAGATACTGTGGGTTAAAATGGAAAGGAAAATGGGGTCAGCCATCCGCATAGGGGTGGTCTATAGACCACCAGCCCAGGAGGAAGAGACAGATAGGGAGTTAATCCTAGCCATCCAAAGGATGGCAGACAAGGGTGAGGTAGTACTGGTTGGAGACTTCAATATTCCAGACATGGACTGGAGTCTCCCAGTAGCAGCAGCAACAAGGAACAGATTTATCCTGAACTCCCTTCAGGGTGTCTTCCTTAAGCTACTGGTCATGGAACCAGCTTGGCAGAAGGCAATATTGGACCTTGTGCTCACAAAACGGGGACAGTGTGATGGGGGTAATAGTGGGGGAGCACCTGGGGAACAGTAAGCACCGGTCACTGTGGTTTGAAATCACTGAAGGAGCAGAACCAAACCACACAAACACATGTATCCTTGATTTTAGGAGGGCAGAGTTTGGGAAAATGGGGATGTTCTTGAAAGAGGCATTAATGTGAATAGGGAAGGAATCAGGTGGATGAACAGTGGGCAATATTTAAAACAGGGATTACAAGAGCAACATAATTATGCATTAAGCAGGTTAGCAAGGGGAAACAAAAGAGGAGGCCATTATGGTTTTCCAAGAAGGTAGCGGAGAAAGTGAAAGCCCAAAAGATCGCATTCAGGCAATACAAAAAGATGCAGGCAGAAGGGGATAGGGAGAAGTACCAGGAGAAGAAAAGGGAGGCAGGGAGGACAGTAAGGGAAGCCAAAGCTCAGACAGAAGAGCGCATCGCAAAATCAGTGGGTAGAGGGGACAAAACCTTTTACAGGTACATAAGTGAAAAAAGAAGGGAAAAGGGAGAGATAGTGAGACTGAAGGGGAGGACGGGAAACACATGGGGGATGACAACAGTAAAGCTGATATACTGAACAGATATTTCTGCTCAGTCTTTACTGAAAAAGAGGAGGGTAATGTGCTTGAAGGGAGTACAAGGGGTGTGAACGGCACAGAAATGGACACAAGTTCCTTTACACGGGAAATGGTCTAAAGAAACTGGAAGGAATTAAAGTCAATAAGGCAATGGGGCCAGATGGGGTGCACCCCAGAGTCCTAAAGTAACTAAGAGGTGGTGGCTGAACCTCTGGCAATCCTGTTTAGCCAGTCACTGGAAACAGGGGAGGTATCCAAAGACTGGAGAACAGCAGATGTAGTCCCCTTATACAAAAGTGGGAACAAAGGAAGTGGGGAACTACAGACCAGTCAGCCTGACCTCGGTAGTGGGGAAGAACATAGAAATACTACTGAAGGAGAGATTGGTGGAACATCTGGTTGCCAATGGACTATAGGTCTCAAGACAGCATGTTTCATTGGGGGGAGGTCATGCCAGACTAACCTCATTGAAGTTTTTTGACTGGGTGACAAGGGAGGTGGATCGAGGAGGGCAGTGGACTTGGTCTATCTGGATTTCAGCATGGTCTTTGACACTGTGCCACATAACAGGCTATTAAATAAACTGGGGAATATGGGAGTGGGCAGGACAGTAGTGTGGTGGGTAGGTAACTGGCTGGGCGGCAGGACACAGAGGGTGGTGGTAAATAGCTGTCACTCCACAGAGGGAAGAGTGACCAGTGGGGTACCAGAGGGATCAGTGTTGGGACTGGTCCTATTCAACATCTTCATCAGTGACATTGCACAGGACCTAGAAGGCAGAATTTCCCTGTTCGCTGATAACACGGAGCTCTGTAACAGAGTGGACATGCCAGAGGGTGTAGACAGAATGTGGAGGGACCTGCAGAAGCTTGAAGAATGGTCAGGGGTTTGGCAGTTGAAATTCAATGCAAAGAAGTGCAAGATAATGCATATGGGGCACAAAAACCCTGGCACAATATATCAGTTGGGGGTGAGGATATAGCATGCACCAAGCAGGAAAGGGATCTTGGAGTTATCATCTCTGATGACCTCAAGGTAAGGAAACAGTGTGACAAGGCAGCAGGTAAAGCAAGGATGCTGGGATGTATAGGCAGGGGCATCACCGCAGGAAAAGGAAGGTCATAATTTCACTATACAAGACACTGTGAGGCCTCACCTGGAGTACAGTGTACAGTTCTGGAGACCTTACCTATGTAAGGACATAGACAGGGTAGAGAAGGTTCAGAGGAGGGAAACAAAGATGGTACAAGGATTGCAACACAAGTCCTAGGAGGACAGGCTGAAGGACTTGAATATGTACTCCCGGGAGGAAAGGAGGGAGAGAGGATGTATGACAGATACATACAAGTACCTTACAGGGGGGAACAGGGTGCAGGAATACACTGTTTTCCAGCGAAAAAGATGTTCCAGGACTAGAGGGCATGGGATGAAGCTGGAAGGAGGGCAATTCAGAGGAAATGTGAGGAAGAATTTCTTCTCAGAAAGGGTGGTAGATAAGTGGAACAACCTGCCAGAGGAAGTGGTGGGGGCTGAAACAATCACGGAATTTAAAAATGCATGGAATAGACATAAGGGAATTCTGGAGGTCAGGGGTAAAGGGCAACTGACTTCTAGAAAAACAAAGGGAACTTACAATCTCCAGTGGGCAGACTGAGTGGGTCATTAGAAACATAGATTTTGACGGCAGATAAGGACCGCTTGGCCCACCCAGTCTACCCATTTCCCTACCTAATGGATAAGCTGCAGATCCTAGTTAACCAGCAGCCTACTTCTTCCTACCCCCAACCCCTAGAGTTGCCTTATGACTGTCCCATGCATGCTTGAATTCCACCACTGTTTTTAACTCCACAACCTCCTCCGGAAGGCCATTCCATACATCCACAACCCTCTCTGTGAAAAAATACTTCCTTAAATTACCTCTGAGCCGGCCCCCTTCTATTTTCAGATTGTGCCCCCTTGTTCTTGCACACCTTTTTTGAAAGATGCTACCCTCTTGGTCTTTGATTCCCTTGAGGTACTTGAAAGTTTCTATCATGTTCCCCCCTCTTCCTCCTTTCCTCGAGGCCATACATATTCAGCTCCTAAGTCTCTTCAGAGTGTCTTCCGGTGCAGACCCTGCACCATTTTAGTTGCCCTCCTCTGGACAGTCTCCATCCTGTCTATGTTCTTTGTGGAGATTGGGTCTCCAGAACTGCACACAGTACTCCAGATGGGGTCTCACCAGCTGTCTGTACAGAGGATAATAACTTCCTGTTTTCTACTGGTGATCCTCTCCCTATGCATCCCAGTATCCCCCAGCCCTCCTTGCTGCCCTCTCACATCGCTTGCCCACCTTTAGGTCATCTGATATGACTACCCCCAGGTCCCTTTCCATTTTGTAGTTGTTAGTATCTCACCCCACTGTGTACTCTTCCCCTGGGTTTTTGTTTCCCAGGTGCATTACCTTGCACTTCTTAGCATTGAATCCAAGCTGCCACACATTTGACCATTCCTCTAACCTTGCCAAGTCCCTTCTCATCCTTTCCACCCCACCTTGTGCATCAACTCTGTTGCAGATCTTTGTGTCATCTGCAAAGAGACATACTTTTCCTTCCAGTCCCTCTGCAATGTCGCTAGTGTTTGATAGTGTAAGCAGAGCGCTGTTATGGTAAACACTGGAAATTATGGGATAGCTAGTACTTTATTAGATATACTTATTAGGGTACATAAAGATACCTGGACCTACTCATCAAGGCATGACTACTTCGATGATAGCTACAAATTTAGAGGTGTGCCAGGGATGCTTACTAGTTCCAGCTTTGTTTAACTTATATATTACATTCTGGAAGGTATTTATAATCCCGATTTCCATTCACCAAAAGTTAAGGACCAAAGAGTGTCACTATAAGCTTAGGAGGATGATTTGGTCCTAATTTCCATATCTTTTTTAGGACTTCAAAGAAAATTGGATAGTTTTACAGAATTATGCAGTTAATGACCTCATGGTTAACAAGGAAAAAACTAAGCGGTAATCTTCGGCAACAAATTAAAATCAGTTCCAAGAGCAATTATTAATAAAATAAAAATTATAACTGATAAACACTGATTATTTGGGGCTGCATTTGGTTCAAAACATTATATGGAAGAGTCATTGTACACTTATCCAGTCAAAGATGAAAACAGCATCCAATGAATTAATGATGTTCAATTCAAAACTGGGTAAAGGAACAGTTAAAGATATAGTGAAGGTTCTAAATGCTAACTTAAAAGCTAGCATTTTATTTATTTATTTGCATCTCAGATTAATACCTTTGAGCAAAAAACTCATTTACAATGATTCCACGTCGTTTAGTACACATTTTATAAGCCACAGAGATTTGGGGAGGTACTACATAGAAACATAGAATTTGATGGCAGATAAGGACCGCTTGGCCCACCCAGTCTGCCCTTCCCCTACCTAATGGATAAACTTCAGATCCTAGCTAAACAGCCTACTTCTTCCTACCCCACCCCCTAGAATTGCCTTATACCAGTCCCATGCATTCTTGAATTCCACCACTGTTTTTGACTCTACAACCTCCTCAGGAAGGCTGTTCTATGCATCCACAACCCTCTCCATGAAATATACTTCCTCACATTACCTCTGAGCCACCCCCCCAGCTTCAAATTGTGCCCCCTTGTTCTTGCACACCTCTTTTTCTGAAAGATGCTACCCTCTTGGACTTTGATTCCTTGGGTACTTGAAACTTTCTATCATGTCCCCCCTCTCCCTCTAGGCTATACATATTAAGCTCCTTAAGTCTCTCTTGGTATGCCTTCTGGTGCAGACCCTGCACCATTTTAGTTGCCCTCCTCTGGATTGCCTCCATCCTGTCTATGTCTTTGTGGAGACTGGGTCTCCAGAACTGCACACAGTACTCCAGATGGGGTCTCACCAGCTGTCTGCACAGAGGGATAACAATTTCTTGTTTTCTACTGGTGATGCCTCTCCCTATGCATCCTAGTATCCCCCTAGCCCTTCTTACTGCCCTCTCACATTGCTTGCTCACCTTTAAGTCATCTGATATGACTACCCCAGGTCCCTTTTCATTTCTGTTGTTGGTATCTCACCCCCCCATTGTGTACTTTTCCCCTGGGTTTTTGTTTCCTAGGTACATTACTTTGCACTTCGTAGCACTGTATCTAAGCTGCCATACATTTGACCATTCCCCCAACCTTGCCAAGTCCCTTCTCATCCTTTCCACTCCACCTTGCGGATCAACTCTGTTGCAGACCTTTGTGTCGTCTCCAGAGAGACATACTTTTCCTTCCAGTCCCTCTGCAATGTCGCTTATAAAGACATTAGAGGATCGGTCCTAGTACTGAACCCTGCGGTACCCCACTAATAACCTTCCTTTCTCCAGAGTGGACTCCGTTTACCATTACCCTCTGTGTCCTGTTCTCCAGCCAATTTTTTACCCAGGCTACCATCTTGGGACCCACTCCCAGGCTGGCCAACTTGTATATTAATCTTTTGTGTGGGACTGTGTAAAATGCCTTGCTAAAGTCTAGGCGGGCCATGTCCACAGCCCCTCCCTGATCTACTACTTTGGTCACCCAGTCAAAGAAATCTATTACATTAGTCTGCCATGACCTTTCTGCTGTGAATCTATGCTGCCTTGGGTCCTGTGCTCTTCTGGCCCCCAGGTATTCAACAATTCTTTCCTTCAGAAGTGATTCCATCATTTTCCCAATCACTGAGGTTAAACCAACAGGTCTGTAGTTTCCTGCTTCTGCCCTGCTCCCACACCTGTGAAGTGGAATCACATCTGCCCTCCTCCCAGTCCTCAGGTACCACCCCATCCTCCCATGATTTATTAAAGAGGGTAGTCAGTGGTGTCACTAGTTCTACCCTCAGTTCTTTTAGAATCCTGTGACGAATCCCATCAGGCCCCATTGCTTTGTCCACCTTCAGTTTTAAGAGTTCCTTCAGAACCCTTTCTTCTGTGAAAGGGCTGGTATCAATCCCCGTATCCAGTGTGTTTCTATTGTTTGGTTTAGGTACCACCCCCTCTTCATTTGTGAATACTGAGCAGAAATATTTGTTTAGTATCTCTGCCTTTTCACAGTCAGCCTCTGCCCACCCCTCCCCTTTATTAAGCCTCAATATCCCTCCCTTGGTCTTCCTTTGCTCCCTGATGTACCTATAAAAGGTTTTATCCCCCTTCTTAACTGAGTTGGCTATCTTTTCCTCGGTTTGGGCCTTTGCTGTTCTGCCTTTCCTGCTTCCTTTTGCTTTAACTGATACAATTCTCTGTCCTGCTCCTTCTGTGATTCCTTGTACTTCCTGAATGGTCTCTTTCTCCCTAACCTTCCCTGCCACCTCCTTTGAGAACCATAGCGGTTTCTTACATCATTTTGTTTTGTTTATTTACTTCATACAAAGGATTGTTGCCTCTGTGATGGCAGTTTTGATTATTCCCCATTGTTCTTCCACCCCTGATTCCTGCCCATTTGCTAGTGCATTCCTTAAGCACTTACCCATTTTGGCAAAGTTAGCCCTCCTAAAGTCCAGTACCTTTGCCTTTGTATGACTTGACTCTACTGCTGCGTTTATCGTGAAGCATACTGTTCGATGGTCACTAGTTCCCAGATGGCTACAAACCTCTAAATCTGTGATCCTTTCACCATCTCCATTTGAGAGTACCAGGTCTAAGACTGCTCCCTCTCGAGTGGGTTCAGATACTAGTTGTCTAAGACATGCCCCCTGTAGGGCATCTAGCATGACCCTACTCTTAGAAGTGGCTGCTGCAAATGCACTCCAGTTAACATCTGGCATATTCAGACCCCCATTAGCAATCTCTCTCTTTTTTCTGCCATTCCAAGGATACTTTCTATCATTTCCTTGTCCATTTCCTCCCCCTGAGATGGGGGTCTGTATACAACCCCTGTGCGCATTGTGGTGCCATAGCCTGTCTCCAAATTGACCCACAGTGCTTTGTCTCCTCTCTGTTTACCCTTTTGTTGCTTTGATTTCTTCCCTTATGTAGAGAGCTACTCCTCCTCCTCCTCCTCTTTTACTCTCCCTGTCCCTCCTGTAGATAGTGTATCCTGGTATGTTTACATCCCAGTCATGGTTCTGTGTGTACCATGTTTCTGTGACTGCCACAATATCCAGGTGTTCCTCCTCCATCAAGGCCACTAATTCAGGAAGCTTGTTACCCAGACTACAGGCATTGGTACTCATTGCTCTCCATTTTTTGAAGGCTTTACCTCTTGTAGCCCCATCATAGAAACATAGAATTTGACGGCGGATAAGGACCGCTTGGCCCACCTAGTCCCTGCCCTTACTGACTTTGCTTTCTCCATTTACCCCTGTCCTGCTCCCTACTGACCTTTCTGCCTTGGTCTTTACCTCATTTAGTACCCTGTTTAGTAGGGGAAGGCTGGGAATTCCCTGCTGCTTATCTTGAATGCATTATTAATAAATTATACCGCTACATAATAATGTTATCACAATGTGTGCCTTCTGAAGTTACAAGGATGGAATTAGGCCAATTTTCTCTGGTAACTATGACATTACAAAGACGTATATTATTGATGTTGGGACTTTTTCAACTGCCAGAAACCAGGATGCCCAGGGGGTGTCTGCAAGAAGAAATTACATACAAATCTTGGTTTCACCACTCCAAATATGAAATTAATCCCAAAGGAGCATTTCCCTGTGAGTTTAGGCCACCTGTTATGAGATATATTTGAGAACTAAGGAGGAGATCCATATCCAGGTTAAAACAAGGATTAGGGATCTGGCAATTGCAAAAGACCTAAAGAAAATATTAGAATTAAAAGTTTCAGGTGGTACAAAGAAATAAAATTAACTCATCAGTTAGAACCATATTTACTTACTGTTTCAAATCCCCAACATAGGCATTTGTTTACAAGGTTCCGCATGGAACTTTACACAGCTAGATACACATATTTTTTAGCAAAATAAAGCAGGAGTGATGGGCCCCCTTCTACAGTATAGTTGTGGAAATGAAGTAGAGGACGATTTGAAGCATAATGTATTTTTGTGCTCCAAGTATGAAAAAGCAAGGAAAAAATGGCTTGGGGAAACTCTGCGAAGTCATGGTCCCCCTTCTGGCCTGTTACCTATTTGTTTACAACATATTCTGGGATATCTAATAAACTTGTGGGATATTTGTCAGTTATACGTTTATGAATGATACGAACTTATCAGAATCAATGGGAAGCACGGAACATTAATTACTGACTAGAATGGCTCTATTCTTTTACATTTTAATAGGAATATGTTAGTTTTGCATACGAGTTTGACATTTTATAGTTTTAAGCAAATATGGAATGACAATCTACTGCTATACAAATATTTTAGTGATGGAAAATGTTCTAAATGATTGTGCTAAGAAAACTTTGTACAACATTCTTATGTCTGTATGTCTTGTAAAGGCTCCTGTGCTGAACAATGAGCCTTTTGAACTTGAGCTATGTCTCTGCTGCTATGTAAAGGTTATTACAACAGCTGGATAAACCCTTTACATGTTCACACAGGGCACCACTCCCCCACCCCTAAGCAGGCCTCAATACTACTAGCTGTATCTCTGCTGCTGTTTCCAGGTTATTACAACAGCTGGATAAACCCATTTACATGTTCACAGTGGACACCTCCTCCCCCAACCCTTAAGCAGGTCTCAGTGCTACTAGCTAGGTCTCTGGTGCAGTGTCCAGGTTATTACAACAGCTGGATAAACCCATTTACATGTTCACACAAGGCACCCCAACCCCTAAGCAGGCCACTGTGCTGCTGGCTGTGTGCCTGCAACAGTCTTCAAGTTATTCCAAAAGCTAGCCCTTCAGCGGGTAAACTTCCACTACCTGGAATCAGGTTAGAGGGCAGGACGGCTTTTGTCCCTCCGGCTTTGACAATTAGAGTCCAGACAAATGATACTACAATGTCTTCAGCCATCCCCCAGAGGGCCCACTCTTAATCGGCCTAGAGATATTGTGATATTCAGGAGTTCTACACAACTCTTTATAGTTAGGATACTTACGACCAGCCAGACGAGGACACGGTAGATGCTTATTTAGACTCCATTCCTCTTCCTTGCCTCTGCAACAGCCAAAAGGATATTCTGCAAGCTCGTATCTCCACCCTGGAGGTTCATCAAGTGATCGAGCAACTACCAAAGGAGAAGGCTCCCAGCCCAGACAGTTCAACAACTCATTCTACACCACCTTTATTGATATTCTGGCTCCTTTTCTGACCAAGCTATTTAACTTTCTTTGCTCTTCTGGACTTACTGATAATTCATTTATACAGGTCTGGATCACCTTAATTCTTAAACCAGATAAACCCAAACTCTCTCCTGGAAGCTATCACCCTATCTGCCTGCTGAATTCCGGCATTAAAATCTTGGCCAGGGTACTAAAGAAATAGGCTGCTTCAGACCTAGGAGGGACTTACTAGCCCAACCCAGGTCAGCTTTGTAGCTGGACGCCTTTGATCATCTTTGCAAGGTGCTTCATCTGACATCCATGTCTGGGGAAGGCAGGACCCTTGTGGTCCTAGTCTACCTAGATGCGGAAAAAGCTTTTGACCAGGTGTCCTGGCCTTTTGTATTCATGTTTTGTAGATTCAGGTTTTTGTCCTCTTTTTCTGATTGGCTCAAGGTCATTTATCACCATCCATTGGCCAGGATTCACTGCAGTGGGGTGTTCTCCCCAGCTACTCTACAGCAAGGAGGTGGTTTATTGAGTACGTTGAACCGAATTCTTAATTCAAGGGCTTGTAATAGTAAGTAGTAGTCAGTGTTTTGGTTCTCCAATTTTGGGGTTGTCTTTACCTCCCTGGCAAATTAAAGTTACACTGAGTAATCTATCTGGAAGAATATGTGCAGTCATTTCCAACTACAGCTGTTACTGAAACTCTGTGAAAGATGTCTGATAAGGGGAGGAACTGAAGAAGACTTTAGGGACTGTGGATTACAAACAGGAGTTGAATGTGGACTCTGTTTGCTGCAGAAACAGAGAGGGACAGCAACTACTAGCTACTTTAAATTAGAGCTGTGTTTTGCCCTGTAGGTTACAGAAGAAAGTCTTTCTACCAGATTATTGATAGTTTTTTGTAGACACCGAGTACCAAAGGAACAACCCCACACCCACCCTAATTCCCCAACCACCCCGGGTGTTCTGCCTTTATAGTGGAAGGTCAGACCACACTTAAAGACACAGGAACATATATGTAGCACAGCACAAGCAATAACCTATCTGGTATATAGGCAGAATTACAAAGGGTGCAGCTAGCAACTAGGTCCACAAGGGCACATACAAGAGGACAAAAGAGAAGCTTGAAGTCACTACAGAAGGAGAGAAAGACAAGGAGTGAAGAAGGAAAAAAAAGTGGTTAGCTGCTGGAGGTCTGACTGAGCAATGAAGAAGGAGAGTACTGAGAGAATACAGGAACTTTCTGCCCCAGAACAGGAAGGGCAGGAGCTGTAAGGGCACAGAGGCAGTAGGAAAGTTGGGAGAAAAAAAAACAAAAAAGAAAAGAAAACAGAGAGAGGAAAGAGTAAGCTTAGAAAACAGTGGAAGGGCAGCAAATAAGTCATGATGGGAGTGGTGCAGTGCAGTAGCTGTGGAGAGGCGGTCTTCCAGGGGACATTATGGAGGATGTGGTGTTGTCCCATCTGAAGGCACCTCTCTGGGCTGAGGAAGTAGGTTGCTTGTCTCCAGGCTGAGTTGGTCAGGATTCAGGGGAATTCCTCTCCCACCCAGGGACCACCAGGGCCACTGCTGCATCAGAGATTGCCAAGAAATAGGAGCAGTTGGACCTCAGTGGGCTCAGGGAGAGAGAGTGGTGGAACAGAGGTGCATCCCTCCCATTGTACCTCTCCACAATTCATACGCTGTTCTGGCAGAGCGTGGATCCTCTATGGCATACACAGTAGAGACCAAGGAGGATGCTGGGAACCTCCACAAAGGAGATCCACAGGAGGGTGGCATGGGACCCCACAGGGAAAGGAAACAACTCCTGGTGGGGGACTCAATTGTTAGGGTGGTACAACTGGGGGAGGGAGTGGAGAGAGAGGTAAGGTGTCTGCCCGGCACCATAGCTTTGAGGGACAGGGAGCGAATCCTCAGGATCGCAGGAGCAGCTGCATGGGAAAGGGAGCTGGACATCATTGTCCACCTAAGAACAAATGACCTGGCTGGGAATGGGATCAAAGCAGTGGAGGAGGAGTTTGTGGAGGGGCCTTTTGACAAGTAACCATGCATGGTAACCTTCTCGGAGGTGCTATCTGTCTATGGCATGGGTGAGGCTAGGGTGCTCCGCACCATGGGATTCAATCAGTGGTTGAAAAAGTGGTGCAGAGCTCAGGGTTTTGGCTTCACTGGGAACTGGGGGGCCACTTGGAGGGATACAGGCCTATACTGGCATGATGGTCTACATCTGTCCAGGAGGAGAACCAGGATCCTAGGTGATGGGTTTAAGTGCTTCATTGGCAAGCATTTAAACTAGCCAAAGGGGGAGGAACTGAAAAGAAGCAGACCCCCCCACCCAAAAAAAAACCAGGATAGTTATCAAGGTAAACACCAAAATAGATAAGTCGCTAGGGAGAAGGGCAGGGGTAAATGGAGAAAAAGACAAAGGCAAAGGCATTAAGGACAGGGATGGGACTAAAAGGGGTAAGGCCATCAAAAAAAGGAGGGCAATGAGTACCAATGCCTGTAGTCTGGGTAACAAGCTCACTGAACTAGTGGCCTTGATGGAAGAGGGAAGCCTGGTCATCATCGCAGTCATAGAAACATGGTACACAGAGAACCATGACTGGGATGTCAACATACCAGAGTACGCAATCTACAGGAGGGACCGGGAGAGTAGATGAGAAGGAGGAGCTCTCTACATATGGGAAGGGATCAAAGCAATGGAACTAAAGGGTAAACAGGGAGGAGAGGAGGCACTGTTGTCACCCTGGAGGCAGGAAATGGCACCATAATCCATACGGGGGTTGTATACAGACCCCCCCCCCCATCTCATGGGGAGGAAATGGACAATGAAATTATAGAAAACATCCTTAGGATGGCAGAAAAAAGGGGAGATATTGTTGATGGGGGACCTGAATATGCCAGATGTTAACTGGAGCAGCTTTGCTGCAGCCACATCCAAGAGCAGAGTCATTCTTGATGCCCTACAGGGGCATGCCTCAGACAGCTAGTGTTGGAACCCACTCGGGAGGGAGCAATCTTAGACCTGGTACTCTTAAACAGGGATGGAGAGGGGATCTCAGATTTAGAAGTGGGTAGCCATCTGGGAACAAGTGACCACCAAACATTGTGGTTCACAATAGACACAGCCATAGAGTCAAGCCATACAAAAGTGGGGGTACTGGACTTTAGGAGGGCAGACTTTGGCAAAATGAGAGAGTGCCTCAGAAAAGCACTAGAAAACGTGCAAGAAGGAGGGGTGGAGGAACAATAGGGAAACATCAAACTGCCATCACAGAGGCAACAATCCTTTGTGTGAAGTAAATAAACAAATCAAAATGAAGGAAAAAAAACACTATGGTTCTCAAAAGATGTGGCGGGGAAAGTTAGGGAGAAAAAGATAGCATTCAGGAAGTATAAGGAAACACAGAAGGAGCAAGACAGAGAACTGTAACAGTTAAAGCAGAAGAAAGTGGGGAAGGCAGTCAGAAAAGCAAAGGCCCAAACTGAGGAAAATATATCAAACAGTTAAAAAGAGGGATAAAACCTTTTATAGGTACATTAGGGAGTGAAGAAAGACCAAGGGAGGGACAGAGAGGCATAATAAAGGGGAGGGTGGGTGGACAGAGGGTGACAGTGAAAAAGCAGGGATACCGAATGAATACCTCTGCTCAGTATTCATAAAAGAAGAGGAGGGGGAGGTACCTAATCCAATCAATAGAAGCAGTCTGGATAGGGGGTGGTCGATACCAGTCCATTCACGGAAGAAAGGGTTCTGAAAAAACTCTTGAAACTAAAGGTGGACAAAGCAATGGGACCTGATAGGATTCACCCCAGAATTCTAAAAGAACTAAGGGGAGAACTAGTGATGCCACTACCATTTTTAACAAATCATGGGAGGATGGTGTGGTACCTGAGGACTGGAGGAGGGCAGATGTGATTCCCATTCACAAAGGTGGGAGCAAAGCAGAGACAGGAAACTACAGACCTGTTAACTTGACCTCAGTGGTAGGAAAAATGATGGAATCACTTCTGAAAGAATTGTTGGGTACCTAGAGGCCAGCGAGGTACAGGACCCAAGGTAGCATGGATTCACAGAGGGAAGTTCATGTCAGACGAATGCAATAGATTTCTTTGACTGGGTGACCAAAGTAGTAGACCAGGGAAGGGCTGTGGATATGGCCTGCCTAGATTTTAGCAAGGCATTTGACACAGTCTCACACAAAAGATTAATAAAAAAAGTTAGCCAGCCTGGGAGTGGGTCCCAGCGTGGTAGCCTGGGTAAAAAAAAAAAACAAAAACTGGCAGGGCAATAGGACGCAGAGGGTAATAGTAGACTGTGTCTACTCTGAAGAAAGGGGGGTTACTAGCAGGGTACCACAGGGTTCAGTACTGGGACCAGTCCTTTTTAATGTCTTTATAAGTGACATCGCAGAGGGACTGGAAGAATAAGCATGCTTCATTGCAGATGACACAAAGATCTGCAACAAAGTTGATACACAAGGGAGGGTGGAAAGGATGAGAAGGGACTCTGCAAGGTTGGAGGAATGGTCAAAAGTATGGCAGCTTAAATTCAATGCAACAAAGTGAAAATTAATTCACCTGGGAAACAAAAACCCAAGGGGAGAGCACACAATTGGGGGGTACTAACAACAAAAATGGAAAGAGACCTGGGGGTAGTCATATCAGATGACTTATAGGCAAGCAAGCAATGTGAGACGGCAGTAAGGAGGGCTGTTGGGATACTAGGATGTGCAGGAAGAGGCATCACCAGTAGAAAACAAGAAGTTATCCCTCTGTAAAGACAGTTGGTGAGACCCCCATCTGGAATACTGCATGTAGTTCTGGAGACCCCATCTCCGCAGGGACATAGACAGGATGGAGGCAGTCCAGAGGAGGGCAACTAAAATGGTGCAGGGTCTGCAAGAGAAAATATAAGAGGAGAGACTATAGGAGCTCAATATGTATACACTTGAGAAAAGGAAGGAGAGGGGGGACATGATAGAAACCTTCAAGTACCTCAAAGGAATCAACAAAATCCAAGAGGGTAGCATCTTTCAGAAAAAGAGATGTGCAAGAACAAGGGGGCACAATTTGAACATAGAGGGGGGAATGTCTCAGGGGCAACATGATGAAGTATTTTTTTCAAAGAGGGGGTGGTGGATGCATGGAGCGGCCTTACTTAGGTGGTCGTGTGGTCAAAAACAGTGGGGGGAATTCAAGAATGCATGGGACAGACATAAGGCAATTGTAGTGAGGGGTAGGAGGAAGTAGGCTGTTGGTTAACTAGGATCTGCAGCTTATCCATTAGGTAGGGAAATGGGCAGGCAGACTGGGTGGGCCAAACGGTCCTTATCTGCCGTCAAAGTCTGTTTCTGTGTTTCTCCACTGCACACAGCAAGGCTGCCCCTGATCCCATTTAACTTACATCTTGAACCGCTTCTTCGGTCAATTCAACTCAACCTTGGAATCAGGGGTATGCAGGTGGGAGGGAAGGGGTATAAAATCTCCACATATGCAGACGATCTTCTGCATGTGGCAGATCCCTGGTTTCGATTCCTGCAGCCTTAGTGAAAATTAGATGATTTTCTCGAGTGGTGGGCTATAAACTGAACCTGGGAAAATCTAAGTTTATGCCATTGAATTGACAGGTGCATAAGCACTGGAAAGATGAGCTAGGCCTTCCTGGGAACCCAAAGCGCTCATTTATTTAAGGATCAAGATCCCTAGATCCATCTCCGGGCTGGTTAAATATAATCTTTCCCCTTTATGCCAGGCCATCATATTAGACCTTCAAAGATGGAGATCCCATCCCTTATCCCTATGGGGATGGTGAATGTGATTAAAATAAATATTTCACCCCAGATTATATACCCTCTGGGAATGATTGGCCCCTTTCTACCAAAAGTTTGGTTTTAGCGCCTCCATAGCACCCTCTCGGATTTCCTCTGGAATGGAAAGGCTGTACGTAGGGCCTATTACAAGCTTACCTTCTCAAAGGAGCTAGTGGGCCTGCACATCCCCAACTTCTGCCTCTATTGTGTCAGTCATTGTAGTAAGATCCTTCAATGGGGGTTCCCCCTCAACACCTTCCCTAGATAGTCCTTACCTCCCCTTATGGCTCTCTTTGGAGCGACGGCTTTGTCAACAGCAGGGTCTTTCTCTAGGTAATTTACTACATGTCAAGGCATCTGAACTTCCAAAACCCCTTCGGACTCTTCTTATGCTCTGGTCCCTTAAAGCCCTTCACCAGATTTATTTATACCTGGTGCTAGACCCCAACAAGGATCCTGTTCAACCAATTGTGGGCAATCAATCCGTATTTTAGGATAGCGAACCAACCTATTTCTTCAAACTTTTGCCTGCCACTTTGATGAGCCCCAGTGGCCTTTTTCATTCATGATGGTAGACCGGTCACAGCTGGTGTAATCCAAGATCACTGTGGAATCCCTACCTATCATCCCTTCAAACATCTACAGTTGGTCAAGGCCATATCCTCCTTTTTGGGTCCCCCACCTTGAAGGGGGGATACCAACGCTCTAGTGCAAACCTTTGTAGATACAGCAGTATAGCCTCACCCTATCTCCAAATTTTATGAGCTGCTTCAACAACACAACACAAGAAGTCTCAATGGAATCTGCTTTTACTGGCAACAAGAGTTAGGCCTTGACTTGGAGGAGAAAAGCTGGCAGTGGGTTTGGCGGTGTCTGTATACATATGGGGAGGCAGTATAGGGCAGTGGTTTAAGGCTCTGAGCTGCAAATCTGGTGACATCCAGCAGATCAGACCTGGGTTTGAATCCCACAGCTTCCACTTGCATACTGTGTGACCCTGAGCAAGTCACTTAACTTCCCTGTGCTCCCAGGTCGCTCCTGTAAAAAAGCTTTCAGCTTAGTGTGCTACTCCTGGTTAAACTAAAAAAAAAAAAAAAAATGTTAAAGGATCGACTCCAGTTCCTGCAATATTATATTCACCAGAATCTATATTTTAACCCTGCCAGGTTATACCGGATGGTTAGATCTACATCTCAGACTTGTATCTGCTGTGGGTGGTTTGAAGGTACATTAAAACATACTTTGGGACTGCCCAGATTGCCCCATTTTGGAAAACTATCCAGAACTCACTGGACTCACTCCTGGGCAGTATCCGGTTATTATTGCGCAACCACAATACAGTGCAAGCCCACACAGTGATAGTGCAAAAGAGCGCGTAATTAGCACACAGCCAGCTTCTGGCCACTCACTTGCTGAACTGTGCAATTGCTTTGAAGCAGTGCAGAATGATTTGTCTTGAACCACAAACTGTCAAAATGTGGCATAGAAAGTTTAATCACTTTATTGGGGCACACCATCCATCAATCTGACTTTTTCTTGACTTTATAAAATCAGAGCTGCATTTTAACTCCGCTATTATGGAACAGCTTGTGGCAGGAACTGCAGTTTCAGAGGCAAGAAAGACATCATTTCCTCAAGAGTGCAAGGTGCATATCACTGTCATATCCTCTCTAGCACACTGCACTGACAATATAAGCATACGCATTGTATAATATATATATTCTATATAACAAACCAATCTCACAAACACACACAAAGAAAAAAGTAGATAAACATGTGGGGAGTAGTACAATGTAATGGCTGTGGGGCAGCAGTCTTCCGGGAGTCTTTCTGGAGGCTGAGATGCTGCCCTATTTGCAGACAACTCTCTGCCCTGAGGGAGGAAGTTGCCCATCTTCAGGCCATGCTGGACAGTAGTAAGGGAACCTTCCCCCAGGCCACACTGGATGGTAGGAAGGGAACCTCCCACATCCAGGGAGCACCAGAGCCACCACCACTACCTCAGAGGTTGCGAAGAAAACACAGCAGTTGGACCACAGTGGGCTCAGGAAGGGTGAGGATGGTGGAACAGAGGCACACCCAGTCAGTTGTTCCACTCTACAATCCATACACCATTCTGGGGAGCATAGCTCCCCTATGGATACCCCAGAGGAGACTAAGGAGGCTGAGGACAGCTGTCTCAGGAGGCCCACAGGAAGGAGGCAGAGGACACCACAAGGAAAGGAAACAGCTCCTGGTGGGGGACTCAATTATTAGGGGATAGAACTGGGGGAGCAGGAAAACTGAAGCAAGGTGCCTGCCTGGTGCCATGGCTTGGAGGGACAGGAGCGCATCCTCAGGATCACGGGAACAGCTGCATGGGAGTCTGAGCTGGACGTCATTGTCCACCTAGGAACAAATGACTTGGCTCATCATGAGATTAGAGCAGTGCAGAAGGACTTTGTAGAGTTGGGGAGGGGCCTAAGACAGGTAGCACACACAGTATCGTTCTCAGAGGTGCTGCCTGTCAATGGCATGAGTGAGGCGAGGGTACTTTGCACCATGCAGTTTAATGAATGGTTGAAAAAATGGTGTGGAGCACAGGGGTTTGGCTTCATTGGGGACTGGGGTTCCACCTGGAGGGACACCAGCCTATACTGGCAGGATGGTCTGCATCTGTCCAGGAAGGGAACAAGTCTTTTGAGCAATCAGTTTAAATACTTCATTGGCAAGCTTTTAAACTAGTCAAGGGAGGCACTGATAAGCAGCAGGAAAATCCAGCCTCCCCCTACAAAACAGGGTACTAAATGAGAGAAAGACCAAGGTAGAAAGGTCAGTGGGGATGCTGCAACAGAAGGTAAAGCCATCAAAAATGGAGAGCAATGAGTACCAATGCCCGTAGTCTGAGCAACAAGCTTCCTGAATTAGTGGCCTTGATGGAGAGGAACATCTGGATATTGTGGCAGTCACAGAAACATGGTACACAAAACCATGACTGGGATGTAAACATACCAGGATACACTATCTACAGGAGGGACAGGGAGGGTAAAGAGGAGGAGTAGCTCTTTACATAAGGAAGGAATCAAAGCAACAGAACAAAAGGGTAAACAGGGAGGAGAAGAAGCACTGTGGGAAGTTTGGAGACCGGCAATGGCACCCAATACATGGGGTTGTATCTGAACCCCTTCTCAGGGAGAAATGGACAAAATGCTAGAAAGTATACTTAGAATGGCAGAAAAAGGGGAGATATTGCTGATGGGTGATCTGAATATGCCAGATGTTAACTGGAGTGTAGCTGCAGCAGCCACTTTGAAGAGTGGGGTTATTCTAGATGCCCTACAGGGGGCATGCCTTAGACAACTAGTATTGGAGCCGACTCAAGAGGGAGCAATCTTAGACCTGGTTCTCTCAAATGGAGATGAAGAGAGGATCACAGATATAGAAGTGGGTAGCCATCTGGGAACTAGCGACCATCGGACAGTATGGTTCACAATAAACACAGCAATAGAGTCAAGCCATACAAAGGTAAAGGTACTGGACTTTAGGAGGGCTGACTTTGTCAAAATGGGTGCGTGCCTAAGGAATGCACTAGAAAATGGGCAGGAAGGAGGGGTGGAATAACAATGGGGAATAATAAAAACTGCCATCACAGAGGTATCAAGCCTCTGTGTAAAGCAAATAAACAAAATGAAACGAGTGAAACCACTATGGTTCTCAAAGGAAGTGGCAGTGAAGGTTCAAGAAAAGAAAGCATTCAGGAAGTACAAGGAATCACAGAAGGAACAGGACAGAGAACTATATCAGTTAAAGCAAAGGAAGCTGGGAAGGCAGTCAGAACAGCAAAGGCCCAAACCGAGGAAAAGATAGCCAACTCAGTTGAAGGGATAAAACCTTTTATAGGTACATCAGGGAGCGAAGGAAGACCAAGGGAGGATAGTGAGGGATAGTGAGGCTTAATAAAGGGGAGGGAGGGGGGCAGAGGGTGACTGTGAAAAGGCAGAGATACTAAACAAATATTTTTGCTCAGTATTTACAAAGGAAGAGGGGGAGGTACCTAAAACAAACAGTAGAAACACTCTGGATACAGAAGTTGATACCAGCCCATTTACAGAAGAAAGGGTTCTGAAAGAACTCTTAAAACTGAAGGTGGACAAAGCAATGGGGCCTGATGGGATTCATCCCAGAATTCTAAAAGAACTAAGGGTAGAACTAGTGACCACTAACTACCCTTTAACAAATCATGGGAGGATGGGGTGGTACTCGAGGACTGGAGGAGGGCAGATGTGATTCCCCTTCACAAAAGTGGGAGCAAGGCAGAAGCAGGAAACTGCAGACCTGTTAGTTTAACCTCAGTGGTAGGGAAAATGATGGAATCACTTCTGAAGGAAAGAACTGTTAAATATCTAGAGGCCAGAGGGGCACAGGACCCAAGGCAGCATGGATTCACAGCAGGAAGGTCATGCCAGACAAATCTGATAGATTTCTTTGACTGGGTGACCAAAGTAGTTGATCACGGAGGGGCTGTGGACATGGCCTACCTAGACTTTAGCAAGGCATTTGACACAGTCCCACACAAAAGATTAATATACAAGTTAGCCAGTCTGGGAGTGGGTCCCAAGATGATGGCCTGGGTAAAAATTGGCTGGAGAATAGGACACAGAGTAATAGTAAATGAGTCCACTGAAAAAAGGGGGTTAGTAGTGGGTACATGAGGTTCAGTATTAGGACCAGTTCTCTTCAATGTCTTTATAAGTGACATTGCAGAGGGACTGGAAGGAAAAAGTATGTCTCTTTGCAGATGACACAAAGATCTGCAACAGAGTTGATGCACAAGGTGGAGTGGAAAGGATGAGAAGGGACTTGGCAAGGTTAGAGGAATGGTCAAATGTATGGCAGCTTAGGTTCAGTGCTAAGAAGTGCAAGGTAATGCACCTGGGAAACAAAAACCCAGGGGAAGAGTACACAATGGGGGGGTGAGATACTAACAACAACAAAAATGGAAAGGGACCTGGGGGTAGTTATATCAGATGACCTAAAGGTGGGCAAGCAATATGAGAGGGCAGCAAGGAGGGCTGGGGGGATACTGGGATGCATAGGGAGAGGCATCACCAGTAGAAAACAGGAAGTTATTATCCTTCTGTGCTGACAACTAGTGAGACCCCATCTGGAGTACTGCATGCAGTTCTGGAGACCCAATCTCCGAAAAGACAGACAGGATGGAAGCTGTCCAGAGGAGGGCAACTAAAATGGTGCAGGGTCTGCACCGGAAGACATATGAAGAGAGACTTAAGGAGCTTAATATGTATAGCCTCGAGGAAAGGAGGGAGAGGGGGGACATAATAGAAACTTTCAAGTACCTTAAGGGAATCAACAAAGTCCAAGAGGGTAGCATCTTTCAAAAAGAGGTGTGCAAGAACAAGGGGCACAATTTGAAGATATAGAGGGCAGGCTCAGAGGTAATTTAAGGAAGTATTTTTCACAGAGAGGTGGTGGATGCATGGGCGGCCTTCCAGAGGAGGTTGTGGAGTCACAAACAGTGGTGGAATTCAAGCATGCATGGGACAGTCATAAGGCAATTCTAGGGGGTGGGGGTAGGAAGAAGTAGGCTGCTGGTTAACTAGGATCTGCAGCTTATCCATCAGGTAGGGAAATGGGCAGACTGGGTGGGCCAGGCGGTCCTTATCTGCCGTCAAATTCTATGTAAGTACAAAGATACTGCTAAGAGCATTTGCGACACAGTGGGCTAGTATGGAGTTCAACCAAGAGATGAGTATTTGCAGGGGACTACATATTTTCAACTTTAGACCTGAGAAATAAATTGCTGTGCTATGCCAGGACAATTAAATGATTATTTATGATTAAAACTTTTACCCTCCATTAACCAAACCCCTCACTTTCCTGGACTCATTCCTTTTAAGGACATAGTTTGCCTTATATTTTGTGTTTTCTGCTTAATAAAGATTACCTGTTTGTCAAGCTGTAAACATGTCCCTCTGTTGCCATTCATGCTGGGTGCCGTTACCAGGGCGATGGAACAACATGTTTAGATCCAAGTTTCACACGGACCAGTAATATGTGGCACAGTGTGTCCACTGCTTGTTTACAGCTCGTCAGTTCATCTGCAACCAGGTGTAACCCCCTTACAAATGGGGGTTTACTAAAACGGCTCTAGTCTGTCTCTTTAAGAGCTGCTCGTGTGCTGACCCATTCAGTTTGCTAAAAAGGGAGGGGACTGTGGGTTCTCCTACTCGAGTCCCGCTCGAGCCGCTGGTTATGTGCCCTGTCTTTGCTGTCGCTAGGCAGGCAAAGCGGGCACCTTATTGGGCTGTATTGTTGATGTACTATATGTTGACGGAGTATTGAAAAATGTAGTTTAACCTGTTTTCCCTTGCAGCTGGGACTTTGTGCGTCTCGCCCCTCCATTTTGGACCAGGACTGCCTTTTGGGTCCAATCAGGAGGAACGGGCTCTTAAAATGGAACTATTGAGCAGCCAATTAGGGCTGGGACTCTCAGGAGCTGTCTGCCAGTGGAAGGTATGGCCCATGAGTCTGGGAACTGAAGTCCAGAAGGTGGCGCCTTTTTGCACCAATAGAAGGAGGCAGAGGGGATTGGAATCTGAAGCCCTCCAATAGAGTTGGGTGGCACCTTAATTGTGACTCCATGCTTAACAGCCAAGAGGGCAGAATTGTTGTGGCCGTGAGAAAGGAAGGAGCTCCGGGCTCCTGTGCTGTAGAGTCTTCGCGCAGGAAGCGTGTGTGGAAGGCCAAGTCAGGCGGCTGTACCGCCAGAGTGGTCGGACTGAATCTGCTGTGGTGTGCAGGCAGAGGAGGCTGTACAGTATATGTTGCAGCTACCTACCAGGCTCACCCTGTAGAGGACTGGAGAATCTGCTTCATCACGCTCGATCTGTCAGGAAAAGTGAAGCTGCGTTGCGACTCCCCAGTCAAGCAGTGACTGCGGTTGGGATTTAAAGCAGCTGCCTGGTATGGTACCCCTCTGTCTTACATAAAAATGTGTGGAGAAGTGTTCAGATCACAGGCCTGTGTCCTGGGGTGGAGTGAGAGTGATCCTGCTACAGGAGTTGTGAGTACAAAATCAGGGTAGCTCCCTGTCAAATGTTCTATTGAGTGCAAGTTGGGTCTGTTTGCCTCGCTGGCCACATGAACTGAGCCTGCTTGCTACGGATTACAAATTTGGGTATTGAACAGTTGTCTTCATCTTCAGGGCCCCAACCAGCTGCATCAAATAGCTAGCCCCTTATTGCCTGGGTACCCAGTGACGGTGACTTATAGGGAAGTTAGCCTGTGCACAGTGCTCTGAAATAGTAGAGTGTTAAGCTAATTAACTAGATTCCCCCGACCTTGTTATTTCCTCCCTAAATAAATCAGATTCGGTTGTTTTGCAAAGCATTCTGTCTGAACTGCGTGTTTGTGCAAACATACTGCAGGAGTTATTGTGTTACTGCATCTTATTTTACAGGGGGTCCCCAGAGTCGAGCTGATCAACCAATCCTGGGGTAAGTGTATATTGTAAAGGTGTTGCTGGTAACATTTGTGGGCCACTAGTGGGAGGAAAGGGGGGTTGCAGTGACCCAGAGGGCTGTGACCAAGTCATTCCGACTGTTCAACCCGACCTCTGGGTGGAGAGGCACCCATCGTGGACCCGGCCCCTTAACCTGTCAGCAGTTACGCAGGCAGGGGTAGTAGCCCTTGGGATAGCGCCACCTGGGGGTTACATCTTGGAGGCACCACTGGGATTAGCATCCCCTAGTGGCCACATTTACGAATCACTGGTAAAAATAAATGGGTACCCTGACAGAAGTGGCTGTGCACCAGTTGGTGGAGTGGTGCACTGGGGAAGAGATCGACCCCCAACATGCTATGCTTATCCTGCACATCCCCCTGGGTATCAATATGGACACTGTACAGGGAGTACTTTCCAAGGTGGAGGGTTTACAAAACCCTGGGGTGGTGGGTTGACATGCTAATCGTCTCACCCACACTTTCCTGGCCCTAGTAGAATTTAAGGATCCCATAGATAGCTCCAAAGTGCCACAGACTATTACCCCAGAGGGAGCCCTCACTGCCTGGAGAGTGATAATTAAGGACAGTAAAGACCCGGGGGGAATGAGCCCCGCCCCCACTATCTGAAACTTTTGAGGAGAAATTTGCTAAATGGTTGCTGGGGGAAGGGAAAACTGTGGAGGACTTGAAGAAACTATTTTTGCCACCTGGGGGGGGGTTCCTCCCCCAATACCCTCTCCTGCTCCAGTACCTGTTATGGTGGTTGAACTAATGCAGGCTCCTATTTCTGCACCTGCCATTAGTCACGACTCTTACCGAAGGTTGAGGATCTTCTCTGGCACCCTCCCCACCCCCCAGGGAGAAGATGATTGGGACACCTGTATAGATTGTGTTGCCCCCCCGATACCTGAATGGCAGTGTGTGGAGGCTGAGAAATGAAAAAGAATCATAGAAGGTCTGAGGGGTCCTGCCATAGAGGCCATTACATTTTTGAGGTCCATAAATCCTGATGCATCTGGCCAAAAGTACCTATCTGTGCTTGAAGGCAATTTTGGAAGCATTGAGCCAGGAGAGAGCTTGATGTGGAAATTTCAAGGTACAAAACAGTGGCCAGGGGAAAGTCTGTCTGCATGTGTTACTCGTCTGGAGAGAGCTCTGCAGAAGGCTTACCGCAAAGGTGGGGTAGCCACCAGTGACTTAAACCGTGCAAGGTTGGAGCACCTACTACAGCATGCAAAGCATTCTAAATTGCAGCTTCTTCAATTAAGGCTCCCAGACGGAAGGGGTAACCCACTGGACTATTGTGACTTAAAAGAACTTTGGGAGGTTGAAGATGAAGAGGGGGATTCTAATTTTGGGGTGAGCGCAGCCCAAGTGATCACAGTATCGGAAGGTCTTTGTGAAGTGGAGACCAATGAGGGTGTGCCACCCTGGGGTGAACTGCTGAGAGAGATCAGGGAATTCAAAAACAGTCTCTTTAAGAAGGCCGCACCTGCAAGTACAGGCCCTGACCTATATACAACTGTGTCTGCTATCGGGGTGGGGGTACCCACACAGGCATCTCCTGCTGACAACAGCTCAAAACTCAATGTCTTGACCATGAAAGTGGGGAAATTGATGAGATGCCTCCAAATGCTTATCACACCGCAGACAGATGGCACCAAGGTGTCCAGTTAGTGGTACCCCCATCCTGGCTCCCAGTGTGACGCCGCGGCAAGCTCAAATGCCAGAAAGTATGTTTTGCTATAATTGTGTGAAGGATGGGCACATGAAGAGAGAATGCAGGTCCCCAAAAGACAGACAAAGTTGTATACAGGCTACAAGGAGAGCTCTGGAGGACAAGTCAGTGGTTGAGAGGTACACAAAATGATCGCAGTGAGGATCCAAAAAATGCTAACTCACGTCCCTTTGTGGCAAGGTCAGTTGCCCAGGCCCCTACTACCGCCTCTCCAGACTGGTCCCGAATAGTGGGTCCCTCCATGGAGACCACTGTAAGGTGAATGGAGTGTCTACAAGAGCTGTATAGACAGTGGCTCCCAAGTGACAATTATGTTCCAAGACTGGAATCAAAGCACTTGTCTGATGTACCCTTACAACCGTTGGAGGGGCTGCATGTCTGGGGGTTGAGTGAGAAGGCCTACCCCTACTCTGGATGTATCCGAATTTGGCTGTCTTTTCCCAACTCCGTGGCTGGGGTGGCAGAGCAAGTAGAGACCTTGGCCTTAGTGTGTCCCCCTACTGGACTGTATGATGGGGTTCCTTTACTAATTGGGATTAATGCACATATGTTTGGATGGCTGGCACAGTTGTGTTATGAAAAATAGGGGTCAAGGACTAGTAGAGCTTTAAGAATTCCGTCCTTGATTAAGAAGGCCTATGAGGCACAGAGAGATGTTGAAACAGTAGAACCAGTGGAACCGGTTGGAATTGTCTGGAAGAAGGATCCTGAGTCTCTGATCCTGGCACCAAATGCCCAGTGTACCTTACAGGGAGGGGTCTGTATCAGAAAGGATGTCAAGAATAAAATATTAATGTTGGATGCACCAGGCAATGGAAAATTGCTGGAGGGACTGCTGGTCAAGACTAGTATTTTGCCTGCTAGAGCCCATGCTTATGCCAGAAGGGTAATGGTTCAAGTTCATAATGTGTCTGACAGAGAGATTCAAGTAAATAGAGGTTCACCCTGGCTAATGTGCATTGTACAGACACTGCAGTGCTACCCAGTAACAAGAGTTCAGGGAAGAATGACAGAGTAATGCCTGACTTGTTTGATTTCTGAGACTCCCCGTTGCCAGCTGAATGGAAAGTGAGGATCAGTGAGAAGCTTGCCCAGAGAGACCAGGTGTTTTCTTTAAAAGAATGGGACGTAGGATGTGTGCAAGGAGCTGAGCACCACATCCGGCTGCATGATGAAAGGCCATTTCGTGAGAGGTCTCAACGCCTGGCCCCTGCTGACAGATGATATGAGATGGCATCTGCAAGAGATGCTAGATGCAGGTATAATACAAGAATCCAGAAGCCCCTATGCTTCCCTCATTGTGCTAGTGAGAAAAAAGAATGGGGCAGTAAGGATGTGCGTGGATTATCACACTTTAAACCGTCGGACTATCCTCGATCAGTACACAATGCCCTGCATTCAGGATGCTTTGGACTGCCTGAACGGTAGCAAGTGGTTCTCTGTACTGGATCTTCGCAGTGGATACTACCAGATACAGATGGCCTCAGAAGACTGAGAAGACAGGCTTTATCTGTCCGCTTGGCTTCTATGAATTCATGAGGATGCCTCAAGGGATTTCAGGCACCCCAGCCACTTTTCAACGATTGATGGAGTGTGCAGTGGGGGACATGAACTTACTAGAGTGCCTGGTATACCTAGATGATGTTATTGTGTTTGGCAGCTCACTGGAGGAACATGTGAGCAGATTATTCAAGGTATTGGACCGACTGGAAGACTTTGGCCTTAAACTGTCCATTGATAAGTGTCAATTCTTTCAAACATCAGTAAAGTATGTGGGACACATAGTATCCACCGAGGAATAGAGACCGACCCAAGTAAAGTTGAGGCCTTGACCACCTGGCCTAGCCAAAAATCTAAAAAACTGCAAAGATTCCTGGGATTCTGTGGTTATTATCGGCGTTTCATCAAGGACTATTCAAGAGTGATCCGCCCTTTACTTAACCTTACTCAAGGGTATCCCCAACCCTCAAAAATACAAAAGTCAGCGTCCTTGAGACTGAAAGAGTGTATTTTCATCCAAGTGAAGTATTTGGAGCCGCTGGACTCC
Source organism: Neoceratodus forsteri (assembly GCA_016271365.2). Lineage (NCBI taxonomy): Eukaryota > Metazoa > Chordata > Ceratodontiformes > Ceratodontidae > Neoceratodus > Neoceratodus forsteri. The sequence goes on from CM057455.1 coordinate 59,742,840, forward strand.
TGATTGTGAGACTGCTTTTCATGAGATCATATATCAACTTACCCACGCTCCAGTGCTGGCCTATGCCGATCCAAGAAAACCTTAATCCTGCACACTGATGCTAGCTTGCAAGGGTTGGGGGCTGTGTTGTATCAGGAGCACGAGAATGGCCTGAGACCAGTGGCGTTTGCCAGCAGAAGCCTGACCCCTTCCAAAAAGAACTATCCTGTACACCAGTTAGTTTCTAGCTTTGAAGTGGGCCATTGTTGATCAATTCCACGAGTACTTGTATGGGGCTAAGATACTAGTAAAAACTGATAATCCTTTGACCTATGTGCAGACTTCAGCTAAGTTGGATGCCACCGACCATAGGTGGCTTTCTGCATTATCTACATATGACTATGCTGTTGAATACAGAGCAGGCCTGAACCACATAGATGCTGATGTTCTCTCCCGGAGGCCTGTTCCCCAGAATGACTGGGTCAGACTGTCAGAACCTGATATTCGAGCACTCTGCCAGAAGTTTGACAGGGAGGAACAAATGTCCATGGATGCAGTGGACTGTATGGTGGATTGTTTTGGGACCGTCTGAGAATTGCATACCTGCATCTTACTGCCACTTTTCTGCAACAGACATTGGTGCACTGCCTCAGCTGGACAATGACAGTATTCGGTGGGCTCAATCCCGAGATCCCAAGATCAAATCAGCTTTAGAAGCCCTCTATGCAGGAAAAGATGTGTCCAAATTACATTCCACTGATTTGATAACTGCACTGTTATACAAAGAAGGTCCTAAGTTGAAACTGATCAATAGACTGTTATACAGAGAAACAGTAGACAGAGGGGGACAAGTAGACGAAGAACAACTAGTGCTGCCCACTGCTTTTCAAGACTCAGTGCTGAGGTCCTTACATAACCACATGGGACACCTTGGTATAGACAGAACACTCGACTTGGTGAGATCCAGATTCTATTGGCCTAAGATGGGGGCTGATGTGGAGCGACACATTCAAACTTGTAGTCGCTGCTTACAGAGGAAAGCTTTGCCCCAGAGGGCTGCCCCCCTTGTTACATCATCACCAGTGCACCCATGGAGCTGGTCTGTATTGATTTTCTGAGTTTGGAGTCAGATCAAAGAAATTAGTAATGTGCTGGTGGTCACTGACCATTTTACGAGATATGCCCAAGCTTTCCCCACCAAGGACCAGAAGTCATCCACTGTGGCAAAAGTACTTGTAAAAAACGTTTTTGTTCTCTATGGGGCTCCACAAAGAATCCATTCTGATCAAGGGAGAGACTTTGAGAGTCGTCTGATCAAAGAGATGCTTTCTCTGTGGGGAGTGCGAAAGTCCAGAACCACCCCGTACCACCCCCAAGGGGACCCACAGCCTGAACGTTTCAACTGCACCTTGCTAGACATGCTAGGCACCCTCCACCCAAAGGACAAGCCTAGATGGAGCCAACAAATTAGCACCTGGTACATGCCTACAACTTCTCCAAAAGTGATGCCACTGGGTTCTCTCCCTACCGCCTGATGTTTGGAAGAGAAGCTCGACTGCTGGTAGATGTGTGCTTTGGGGTCTCTCCTGATGGGGTTCGAGCTGACAACTATTTACAGTATGTGCAAAAGTTAAAGGCCCAGCTACAGTAAATCATGAATACCAACTGGCTTAAACCATGGCTGCCAAAAGAAATCTGACCAACAATGGAAGGTATGATAAAAACGTGAAAGCACAGGAACTCCAGGAGGGAGATCGGGTTTTGCTAAGAAATCTGGCACTGCATGGCAAACATAAGATTGCTGACAGATGGCACCATCTCCTCACATTGTAGTGGACAAACTAGATGATCTGCCTGTGTACAAAGTAAGGCCTGAGAATAATTCAAAAGATGTTAAAACAATGCACAGAAATCATTTACTGCCCATTGGACAAATCTTGATTGAGTCTGAGCCCCCAGAAAATGCCCCCACTGGACCAGTAACTAGAGCTGCTGCTAAGAAAAAATTAAGAAAATCTGCACCTACAGAAGCTGAGTTAGTGTTCCCCTCCACAAGTCCCAGTTGAACATGACCGTCAGTCCATGTCAGAGGAAAGTGAGTATGGTTTTGAATACTACCCTTCTTATGAACTGAGTCAATTGTTTTGGGGCAATCCCCTAGCCAATCCTGGAGATGAAGCTGGGCCTTCTGGACTGTCTAAGCCCCCATCTTTGTCCCTGGAGCCAGTGCTCCCAGAAAGTGAAGTGCAAAGAATCAAGTCAGATGATATGGAATCATTGTGTATGGTTGAACTGTTTGAGCTTTCAGAGGAGGAAAATGATGGACTGGAACAGACTGGTGACATACCAGAACAAGAAGTGTGTGTTGAGTGCCCTGATAATTCACTGTCAGTGTCAGAAAACTCCCCATGTGAGCCAAGTGTTGTGGACTCAGATTGCAAATCATGGAGCTGAAAGTGCCCCAAGTTCTAGCCTCTCTACCCCAATGGAGACTCCCCTGATGAGTAAGGACAATGCTGAAAATGAGGCTCAGGGTGTACAGACTGTAACAGTTCCTCCTAGAAAGACTGGTCGAGCTGTAAAGCCTGTGGTGCACCTCAGTTATGATTCCCTTGGGAGGCCTGTGGACTTGCCTCTCAATGCTGTCCATAAAGGAGTGTATGTGTCCCCGAGTTCATTGCCCAAACTGAACATCAGTGCTAACTCTAAGTTACTGGTTTTGCCCTATGAATATAGTGCCCCTATTGTTTCCAGTCCCAGCGTGAATGATAGGGATAAGCTTCCTTTAGCCCAGGTCCCGATGCAGGAAGTGGTATCCTGAGATTTATACTAGATGTACTTGTGTATAAGTATATATGTATATATATCTGTATGCATTATTAAGTGAAGATACTGCCATGCCTAGTATAATGCAACTGTTGTACCGGAGATCAATATGTTAAATGCTGTTTGAAGGGGTTAAATACAAAACAGTTTAAATGGCTACTAAATGCTGGCTGGAGGGTAGTTACTTGACGTGGACGTCAAGCTTTTCCAGGGCAGGAAGGGTGTCACCCCCTTACAAATGGGAGTTTACTAAAACGGCTCTAGTCTGTCTCTTTAAGAGCTGCCCGTGTGCTGACCCATTCAGTTTGCTAAAAAGGGAGGGGACTGTGGGTTCTCCTACTCGAGTCCCGCTCGAGCCACTGGTTATGTGCCCCGTCTTTGCCGTCGCTAGGCAGGCAAAGCGGGCACCTTATTGGGCTGTATTGTTGATGTACTATATGTTGACGGAGTATTGAAAAATGTAGTTTATCTAACCTGTTTTCTCTTGCAGCTGGGACTTTGTGTGTCTCGCTCCTCCATTTTGGACCAGGACTGCCTTTGGGGTCCAATCAGGAGGGAAGGGCACTTAAAATGGAAGTATTGAGCAGCCAGTTAGGGCTGGGACTCTCTCGGGAGCTGACTGCCAATGGAAGGTGTGGCCCGTGAGTCTGGGAACTGAAGTCCAGAAGGTGGCGCCTTTTTTGCACCCATAGAAGGAGGCAGAGGGGATTGGCATCTGAAGCCCTCCAACAGAGTTGGGTGGCGCCTGAATTGTGACTCTCTGCTTTACGGCTGAGAGGGCAGAGTCGCTGTGGCTGTGAGAAAGGAAGGAACTCCGGGCTCCTGCGCTGTAGATTCTTTGCGCGGGAAGCGCATGTGGAAGGCCAACAAGTTGGGTGGCTGTACCGCCAGAGTAGTCGGATTAAATCCGCTGTGGTATGCAGGCAGAGGAGGCTGTATATGTGGCAGCTACCTACCAGGCTCACCCTGTAGAGGACTGGAGAATCTGCTTCATCGCGCTCAGTCTGTCAGGAAAAGTGAAGCTGCGTTGTGACTCCCCGGTCAAGCAGTGAATGCAGTCGGGATTTAAAGCAGCTGCCTGGTATGGTACCCCTCTGTCTTACATATAAATGTGTGGAGAAGTGTTCGGATCACAGGCCTGTGTCCTGGGGTAGTGTGAGAGGGATCCTGCTACAGGAGTCGTGAGTACAAAATCAGGGTAGCTCCCTGTCAAATGTTCTATTGAGTGCAAGTTTGGTCTGTTTGCCTCACTGGCCACATGAACTGAGCCTGCTGGCTCCAGATTACAAATTTGTGTATTGAACAGTTGTCTTCATCTTCAGGGCCCCAACCAGCTGTATCAAATAGCCTAACCCCTTAATGCCTGGGTACCCAGTGACAGTGACTTATAGGGAAGTTAGCCTGTGCACAGTACTCTGAAATAGAGTGTTAAGCTAATTAACTAGATTTCCCCTGCCCTTGTTATTTCCTCCCTAAATAAATCAGATTTGGTTGTTTTGCAAAGCATACTGTCTGAACTGTGCATCTGTGCAAACATACTGTACAGGGGTTATTGTGTTACTGCATCTTATTTTACAGGGGTTCCCCAGAGTCAAGCTGATCAACCAATCCTGGGGGTAAGTGTATATTGTAAAGGTGTTGTTGGTAACATTTGTAGGCCACTAGTGGGAGGAAAGAGGGGTTGCAGTGACCCAGAGGGCTGTGACCAAGTCGTTTCCGACTGTTCTAACCCTGACCTCTGGGTGGAGGCACCCGCGATTGGACCCTTAACCTGTCAGCAGTTACACAGGCAGGGGTAGTAGCCCTTGGGATAGCGCCACCTGGGGGTTACATTCACATAAGTTAATAGGGGCAAAAATAAAAAAGCACCCGTAGCAGCAGAGCACAGACAGGACACAAGAGTAAACTTACTTCAAGCCCTCATTTAATGTAAATAGTTCAAATAACACACAACATTGGAGTAAGCGACATAAGAGCTCTTTCATGTCACTTGCTCTCATGTCATGTACGTTTTTTTTAATTTTTTGCCTCTAGTAACATCGTAGAATAAGTCTACAAATTCAAATACCTTGGACTGTACTTAAACCCTCACCTGGCCGACAATATCCATATTACCAACCTCATCAAGAAAATCCATGAGGCTAGATCTCTTATACCGAATCAGAAAGTTCCTTTTCCCCATTTCCAGACTATGCCTCGCCAGCTCCCTTCTCCTGTCCCTCCTTGATTATAGCTCTGTTGTCTACTCCCCCCACTAACACATCCCCCCTTTTCTCCAAACTCAGGACTACATACAATAATAGTGCACTCTGTGACAGGCCCCTGCTGGATGACCCATCACTGTACCCCCTATGCCTCCCTCAACTGGCTCACCCTTGATAGCAGGTTCCAACTTAAAATGCTCTCTTTCCTACACAAAGTTCACCATAACCTGCTGCCCATCAGCGTTAACTCCCTTTCCCCTTATCGGTTCCCAAACGCAGTACTAGAGGGGCCGTCTGTCATATGTTTGACACCCCTTTTCACCGCACCAAGTATGCGCAGAACTCCATCTCGTACAAGGGCTCTAAGTTTTACAATAAAGTGCCCCCTTAAATCAGGCCTGTAGTTCAGTTGGCTCACTCACCTCCTTCCTTAAGGATCACCTCCTCCAATCTATCACCTGTGTCTACCCCGGTAGGTAACTCCCCTGAATGTCCACCAACCCTTGAGTTACCTTAGAGTTTATAAGTATCTGTATATTGGCTCTATTGTTGTGTGCTCTGTATTTGTTTTCTAATCTAGATAATCCTGTCATATACACTGTTCCTATTGTAAATATCACAACATTTTGCAAATATTGTTTTACCTTTTTCTCAGTATCATCGATATTCTGTTCCACTGGACATTTGTGAAAACGGGCATGTTTGAGCACATACTTTCCAGTATAAAAATAAAATAGAATTGGAAATTGAATGAATAATGCCCTTGTATAGATCAGTGAGACCCCACCTCGAGTATGGTGTACAGTTTTGGAGGCCCCATATCCAGAAGGACACAAATAGGGTGGAGACCGTACAAAGGAGGGACACCAAAATGGTGCAGCGACTGCATCAGAAGCCCTATGAAGAGAGACTCAAGGATTTACATACGTTCTCCTTGGAGGTCAAGAGGGAATGGGGGAGGATATGATACAAAAACATGTAAATACCTCACAGGGAAAAACAAGGCACAGAAAGGGAGCATTTCCTAAAGGAAAAGATGCTCATGGACAAGGGACACAATATGAAACTGGGGGGGGGGCTGAGGGGAAATGTGAGGAAGTACTTCTTCATGGAGAGGGTGGTGGATGTTTGGAACAGTCCCCCCAGTGGAAGTGGTGGGGGCTGGAATGGTCACAGGATTTAAGAATGCATGGGATAGTGTGGAAGTGTGCTGGTGACCCCATGGGAAGACTGCTTTCCTTAGCTTAAAAGCCTACTGCAGTAGCACCTCTTGCTTTCCTTTCTGTCCTTGTTCTTTTCTGAAATCCTGTTTTTTCCCCTTTCTTCAGACAGGCCACCTGAATGAAAGTCCTTTTACAGCGGTCCCTATATTTTTCATTCCCTTTCCTGCAGTTTGCCATAAGGGTCCCAGTCTGCCCCCCCCCCTTTTGAAGGAACTAATCCTTTTGCCATGGAACGCGCTGTGCATTGTTCCCTTTTTGTTTCCAAACGATGCCTGGTGCTGGACAGGTTATTTAGTATTGAAGAAGCCGCCGCTTCTAATAAAGGCATTTATTTTATGGTGGTAAATAGCAGTCCTGTTGGGAGAGCCAGAAAAGTCCAGACCCTGGGAGCTATGTTACCATGCCAGAAGGGAATGCATAGTAATAGTCCCTGTTTGCATGTTATGAAAACCATTTGTTTGGTGCACCACAAAACTTTAAAAACCTTCCGAAACAAGACAAACTGCACCCAAGTTAAATGTTTTAGATAGCTATGGAACTATGCAGTTTGCCTATACATTCACCCAAATGCTGTTTTGTTTGCAAACAAGCCACAAATCACACTATATGCAGGCATTATTAAATTACATGTACAGACTATTCTTTTATTTACTTAATTGAAATGACTTACTAATTGAAATCAATATTTGGTACAGTTTGTATATTTTGTACATAGTAGTTTTCCTTGTAAGATACAGGACTTACCAGAGGAAAGTTCTAGCAAACAGAGCATTGTTGGCTCCTTCTGAGCTACCCAGTGTCCTTCTAAGACCAGCCAGCCCCCTTCTCCATAGCTTTATACACTAGCTACGTGAGGGGAAGGGCCAACTCCCAAAGTACACACTAATTTTGTTAACAACTATTATTGGATTTGACATCAGAATGTACAAATATGCATTTACATGTTATGCATCACTGTTTGTAAAATAAGATGTTTTGAAACAATTATATTTGAAAAGACAGTGGGCAGAGTCTAAGGTGGTCACCTGATACTTTTTAAGTATAAAGGGAGGCAACCTAGCTAGCCAGATCAGATCAGTTGTAGGTTCAGCATAGTACTGACCCCGGTGTGGGAGATCTGCAAGCCTCTTTCAGATCTCAAAGGAAGGCTGACTATTTTCCCCAACTTGTAGCAATCTTCTGAAGCTAAACAGTCATGATGTTGTAATATCACTGAAGATTTGGGATGTTATTTCTTTTATTTATTTTTCTTTATTTTGTCATACAAAGTCTGCTCTTTTTTTTTGTTAACCTTTACTAAAGAACCAGCTTGGCACTTCTTTAGCCTTGATGCACCTGATTCCTGTGTCTGTGTGTCCATCCATTTTTCACTGCCTCCAACAGATAGACATATGGGAATCTTAGAAACAAGAGGGGGGTGTAAGCTGGAGTTCAAGTAGGGTCCTAGGTGTCCACAAGTAGGGAATTTTGGGCAGAGCACATGGGCCAAATGATCCTTATCTGCTGACAACTTCTATGTTTCTATGCATCCAAAGATGTCTGCAGCAAGCAGCAAATAAACTGGACAATAGCTACAGCTGTGTCTAGAACTGCAGAACCACCATGCAGCAAGAACAGCTGAGCACTGTTGGGGCGCATTTGTAATGGCTGAGCAGGATCAAGAGTAAAGAGTTCCCATTCCGAAAAGTTCAGTTAGGTGTGACACTGAGACCACATGTAAAATTCCTGGTCAGTGGGGCCCCAAAGACCAGCCACAGTGCTATTCTTCCCCACATCAATCACCAGAATCAGAGGGAAGGTGGCAGCAATACTCACAGTTCCTGCGAGTCCGAGGTAGAGGGCCCAGGCTGCACAATGTCCATGGATGCTTCACTATCAACTTTGGTGGCTGGGTTTGAACGGGAAGAGCAGGCCGACCCCAAATACTGCTGGAGCTCTATGTCATGACCATTGTCAGTTGGGGATTGAAACTGAAGTTTCCTCCCATTCAAAGTTAATGACGAGAGCAGCCAGGTAGAGAAGAGAGTAGGAGATGCCCCACTTCCTCAGTCCTTGCTTGATTTTTATCATAGTCTTGTCCTTTATCTAGCACCCCCAAAGATTGCCCTGTAGAGATGATGAGCAGCTGCCGCCGCCTGTATAATAAGCCGTGGCAGCCGCGGTGAAAACCAGCTCCTTAGCCTGGTATCAGAGCAGTTTAAAGATGAGACACTATGGTCTCTGGTTATCCTTTGCACCTTGTGCATGGCATATCTGGTGGACTATCAATCTCAAAGTCAAACTCTCCTAGTGAAAGCTGGAGCCACACTGGTAAGGTATCTTGGAGGTACTGCACCAGGTCACACCCCTCCACTCCCACTGTCAGCCTTATGATATGAAGGTTCTTTCTCCTAGCATGGCCCTTGAGGTCTTCCTCCAGTTTTATGAGGAGCCAGGAGATCTGTGCTTCGGTGACTTGGAAGTACTGGTTGTGTATTAGCTGTCCATGTGAAAGGTCAGAGACTCATTTCCACCTCCGTTACACAGCCAGTAAGAGAAGCAAGGCTGGCTTGGATTTTCATCAGTCTATCAGATGCAGTGATCTGCTCAAGCAGGCTGACTTGGCAGACTGAGTCAGGAAGAGCAGCAGTAGGACTTTGAGCGGTGGCCATAGACTCTGGGAGGCAGCTGGTAGGTGGAGAAGTTTCAGCCGCTTTGTTCCACTTTTGTTTTGTCATTGGGTCTGCCATTGCAGCCCAGGTGGATGGCATACTGCTGTGCTGCCCTGATGTAGCTTACAGGGCACTCCATGACTGTGCAGATTTAATCAATGGATAAAGGCAGATAGAGGCATCTGGGAGCTAGCAGGCTTGGTGGCCATTCCACTCCGGCACTCGCATGACCTCTCGCTACCATGTTTCTGATGTGAACAGCATAGCACGATACCAATATATTACATTTTTTCATGGTGGACATTACAAGGGAATAGGTTGTAACAGCCCTCCTTGGACTCACCTGGGCTGTTTCTGGGCCCTCTGGTGCACACTGCACACTCCTCAGAGGGGGCTGGCCTGGATTTAAAAGTAGACAGGAAAAGAAATGACAGTGCCTCCACCTGGTGTAGCAGTATGGGATACTTGTGGATAAACTGCAGGTGACCACCCCCCAGGAAAATACAGCAACTGCCTCCACTGTACCTTCACCTTCCCTTGCAAGCAGGGGTCTGATTGCCTGCCTGGATGTTCATCCTCCCATCTCCAAACCGTGCTTGTGGTTTGAAAGAATTCACTGGCCAGCCTTCCTTTGCAAGCAGGTATGGAGGTCCAATTCAAATTTGGCACCGAGACTCTTGAGTGGTGTGACTCCCGTCTGGCACTCGTCCCAGTATCGCTCTGTGGAGCGGAGTGCCTGCCTCCCCTACCGTTCTTGTGTGTGCTGCAGCTCCTAAACTGTATTTATTGTCCCTCCCGCTCTTCCTGACCCCGGCCTCTATTAAATACACTGCTGTTCCTCCCCTTTCCCCCTACCCTTACATCCATTGGGCATTCAGCCCACTTGTGCTTCACAGCTGTTTTTGCAGCACCCACCTGGATCTGCTGCTTTTATCCAACTTCTTCCTTTACAATACCTAATTTTTGCCACCAGAGTGCTGTCACTTTCACTACCTACCTCTCTGCACACTCATTCAATCTGGCAATTCATCATACATCTCTCTGCCTATCTGTGTCCCATTTGCCCAGGCATAATGTTCTGTTTTCCTATCACACCCCTCCCCCTTTTGCTCATTCTAAGCACCATGCTCTGCCCCCTGACACTGCGCGTGTTTATTTATTAAATTTTGTTAACCGGGTAGGCCCACTGGGCACCGGAGGTCCCTTTTTCAGGGGCGACCCGGGGTTAGTTACATATCTTTAGCATATACAGGCAGGTAATACAGTAAAGGACATATCATACAGGATGACAGAGACAGTATACAGTTTTTTGGAAGAGGGCATTAGGTACATTACATTACTGGATACAACAGTACAATGTTGGACATATCGTCCAGAGTATAACAATATAAAGTTTGGTAGGAAAGTGCAGTAGTAACATTACATCTTAGAATACAGTAGAGACGGCAGATGGATGTGGGGTGGTATAAGTTCAGCATAAGAGTGTACCAGTTTAAGCAGACAGACGATACCATAGTGAGGAACAGTATTGTAGTAGCATAAATGACACAAGGTAGGCTAGCCGTCTGAACAGGGGCAGGGGCTAGGGTTAAGGAGGTGAGCGCACAGTCCATTTTGAAATATGGCTAGGGTGGGTGCCTCCTGAAGGTGGCTGGGGAGATTATTCCATGATACAGGAGCTAGGTGAGCAAAGGATTTGCTTCCTGTAGCAGAGCTGGCCATGGGAATTTCTAGTAGATTTTTGCTCGCAGAGCATAGTGGTCCTCTGGTCTTCTTTGGGGCAAGTAATCCTGTCAGCCCTGCCGGGGGTTGGGCATCAAGGGGCTTGTAGGTCCAGCTTAATAGGGGGTACTGGAGTCTGTTATTCCAGGAGGGTCAGTTGAGGGCTGTGAGGGCTACACAGCGATGGGTCCTCAGGTGGGATTTGGATGCGAATTGTGTAACTTAATGGTATAAGGTCTGTAGTCTACAGTGATCCGATTTGGAGATGCCGAGTAAGATGGAGGCTGCGTAGGTTAAAGTAGGGAGTAGAATGCTTTGTGCAATTGCAAGTTTAGTCTCTGGTATCATGTTGTGGCTTAGACGATAGAGGCGGCCCAACTTTTGGTGGATACTTTTTGTTACCAAGTCCACATGGGGCTTCAATGTGAGCCCCTGGTCTAGTGTGAGGCCAAGGTGCTTTACGGTTTTTAGTACCTTGATCATGGAACCAGACATGGTGGTGAGTGGAAGAAGGTGGGCATGAGAGGGACTCGGTGATTTTGGCCCGAATAGTATCGCTTTCATCTTGGTAGGGTTAAAAACCAGGCGATTCTCGGCTAGCCAGTCCTCAGCCTTGGTGAAGTCTGCTTGGAGCAGTGGTCCTAGGATGGATGCGTTCTCTCCCGATCTATAGAGCACTGCATCATCAGCGTACTGTACTATGGAGCTGCCCTCACAATGGCCATGAAGGTCATTTATGACTAGGGAGAATAACAACGGGCCTAAAATTGAGCCCTGTGGGACCCCTTCAGTTAAAAGGTAGGGGATCGGAGGTGACCCCTCTCCACTTGACCTGTTAAGAGCGATCAGACAGGTAATTACGGAACCAGTTGACGGAGTGCTGGTCAAGTCCAAATTGGCTAAGCTTTGTAAGCAGGAGTGGGTGATCTACCAGATCAAAGGCCTTGGAGAGGTCGATGGAACCCCTACCAGGGCCGTGTTCCTTATCCATGGTGGCTAGAACATCAGAGGTAAATCTTATCAGGGCAGTATTGGTCCCATGCTTTTGTTGAAAGCCATGTTGTGAGGGGGCCAGCAGTCTATTGGCTTCCTGGTAGTCCCTTAGTTGGCAGTATACCAGCCGCTCCTGGATCTTTGCCAGGTGGCATAGGGTGGAGATTGGCCAATATAGACCTCTCATTTCCCCTAGCTCCACCCTTGTGAATTGGGACTACATGGGCCTGTTTCCATATTGTTGGAGCTGTCCCTTCCTACAGGGATCTGTTTAACAGGGTTACAGGCAGGGCAATGGCTGGGGCAGCGGCTCTGAGTAGCGTGGGGTCTAGTCCATCAGGTCCTGGTGATCCGTTAGGTTAAGGATTGCAAGAGGGCCAGCACTTCTTTGGCTCGCACTGTCCGCAAGTGAAAATGGACAATCGGGGGGGTCCTGAGGTTCAGTGGCTGGAGTGCCCTGAAAGCAATGTGTTGGGCTGGATCGGAACACCCCCAGATCAGTGATGAAGAGATTAAAGGCTGAGGCAGCCTCTCCTCCATCCGTAATAGTAATGCCGTTACTGATTATGTTACCCTGCTGGGGTGTATTTGTACCTTTTAGCAGGGTGTTGATGCTAGACCAGAAGGATTTGGGGTCAGACAGATTTTGCCGCTGGAGGGATTTCATGTAATCCCTTTTGGCTGACTTGGAGATTTTTTGGCACTGGTTCCACAGCGATCTGTAGGCAGCAAAGTATGCGGGGCTGGCTGAGCTCCTAGCCTTTTTCCAGGCCTTGTCTCTAGCTATCGTTAGCAATTTTAACTCGCGTGATATCCATTTGTGGCAATGGCCTTTTGCTCGTCTCCTCCTAACTGGAGCATGTACGTTGGCCACTGCAGAGAAGGTACTCTGGAAGTATTGGGCAGTATCATCAATACTGCCCAGGAGTTTAAGCGGTGACCAGTCGGTGTTTCTCAGGGAGCTCTGGAAGGCCTCAGCAGAGAAACCAGAGAAGTCCCTGGCCTCTATGAGCCTAGGTGGAACCCTGGGAGGCTGATTTTTCTGTATGCAGAAGGTGGGTGAGTGATCACTTAGGGCATCTGACATCACGCCAGTCGCTTGTATGTTAGTAGGGTTGGAGACCAGTATTCAGTCAAGGATGGAGTGGTTCCCTGTTTTTTGGTTGTGCCTTGTGACCTCAGAGATGATCTGGGTCGGAGACTTCCAGTGTGATGGCTGCCTGATAGGGTGCTCTAGCTGGTGGCTGTCGCGTTACCCCCACTCAAACCACTTATTTCGTACTGTTTCATCGACGAAGATATACGGGGAATAGCGCAGTATTCACATCGGCATCGGCTGTTTGAAAGAAGCAAGTGAAAATGGACATTGAGATGAAAAAAGCGGCACTGAAGCATACCCCGCTGACTACACCGAGCAAGGACAAAATGGCCATGTGGACCAGGGTGTAGGCAGATGACTGTCCCTCACTCCCAGCACCAGGATGCCCTCACTGAGAAGAGATTCCTGGAGGAACTAGCACCTATGAAAGACACCCTACTAATGCTAGCCTCGGAATTGCGCAGCATGAGGGCTTCAATTGATCAGCTTACTGCTCGTACCTCAGACAACGAGGCCCGTATATCGTCGCTTGATGACTGGAAGCAACATGTAGAGCCAGAGGTGGTGCACATTAGACAAAGGCTCAAGAAAGCTGAAGATAAGCTGGAGGACCTCGAGGGGCGTTCGAGGCGAAATAATCTTGTTGTGCTGGGCTTACCTGAGGGGGAGGAGGGTACCCTACCCATATTGTTCGGCCAGAAGCTCTGAAAAATTGGTAGGGCCTTCTCCTAATGGCCCTGCATACATTATCAAGTGAGCACACCCCTCCTTACGGCCTATGCCACCTGCAGGTTCTTCTCCTAGGCCCTTCTTATTTAAATTGCTAAATTTTTTGGATAAGCAATATATCCTTGCTAAACTCAAGGATCTCCAAGAAATCAAATGGGAGCATAAGATATGAGTGGTGCAGGACTTACCGTATACAGTGTGACAAAAAAGGTCAGCTCTCCATCCTGTGGTCAGCAAGCTCATATCTGCGGGAATAAAGTTCAGGGTCAGGTATCCAGCAACCCTGCAAGTATTTCATGAGGGTCGTTGGCATTCTTTTGAAACCGTAGAAGCTGCTGCTAAATCCTGTAAGAGTATGTTTCCTGATCTCTTCAAATGACAGACTGCGGTGACATCTAGTGGTCATCCGGTGGTACTACAAGTGCCTGGTCTGATAGCTGAACTTGATACTTTTTGTATGCATCCTTTGTGAAAGAGAAGGAGCAACATTGTGCACTGTGTGATCTTTCTAGAGTGCGAACATTAAGTTGGGATGGTTTTGTGAGCCCCAGGGCATGATAGAAGGCTCCCAGCTACACCAAGTAATTAATGGGGTGGGGGGCTTCTTCATGCTTAATGTGTGGTGTTAATGTGTTGTGGGAAGTTACCTTTATAATCAAACCTTATGATGGTACCTTCAGTCTGTTTGGGTTAATTATACATTAGTAACTGTAATAGCTTTAACCCCTAAAACTGGGTTATAAGATTTTGTCACTGGGTAGCTTTGCCCTGAGTCAGATAGATTAACATGGTTGTATTATATAGATATTTTGATAGTAAAAATGTAGTGTGTTAGGTGGGGAATATTCACTTTTTCCATTGGTATAATTGATACTTTTAGCGAATTACACTGTTGTTTCTGACTGGGGTTTGAGTGGGAGGGTCGGAGGTAGTAGTAGTGCTTACCGGGCAGCATGGACGTCATCATGCCAAGCATGGAGGTTGGAGTACAGTCATTAGGACTGGGGGAAAGGTCTGTACGTTACTGTTTGGGGTTGTTTGTATGTATGGGGGGGTTAGTGTGGGTGGAATGGGGAGGGAGGTATAGTTGGGACTTTTTACATTTGTGTTTGGAACGGGTGGGGAGGGGGTGTAGTGGGGGATCCAGAGCCATCTCTAGTACAACTACAACTGGTGCACTTAGAATACTCTGTTGCCCAAATAGATATCCAAAATACTGTATCTCTACTATGAAAATCATATCATGGAATGTTAAAGGAGCTAGGTCTCGGGTCAAATGACTTCAAATACTCAAGCATTTGGCTGTATTGAAATGCCATATTGCATTTCTGCAGGAAACGTACATGTTGGAGGCAGATTATTTCAAAGAGGCTTTATTGGGACGGTGTATACGGCTGGAACCTCCACAACACAACATGGAGTAGCGATATTAATGGCCAGGGCACTCAATTTTTAGAACTGCAAAAGGCGACGGACCCACAGGGTAGATTTATTCTCTTAAGGGGAATTTTAGCATGGAGGTACTCGGTGGCACGGTTTATGGTCCTAATAAAGACTCCCCTGAATTTTTTGTCAACCTATCTTTAATCTTAGCTCCCTTCAGTGGGTTACCCATTATTTTAGCAGGGGACTGGAATTTAGTTACTGCTACTTCCCTAGATATATCCTCTTCAGTAGGACCTAACCTTTCTCCGGCCCAAAGATCTTTACGAGATCTCATAGATGTCTACGGGTTGATCGATCCCTGGCGTATACTGAACCCTTGTACTAGGGCCTATACCTTTTACTCACCTGTACATAGAGCCCTCTCCCGGATTGATTTCTTTCTGATTAATCAGAAGGTGATCACAGGACTGCTGGGATGTGGGATCACCCCTAGAGTGCTTTCTGATCATTCCCCAATTTGGTTGGAAATCAACTTAGCCCCAAATACTGAAAAAGACTATACAGAAATTAAATTATCAGCTCCTTTCTCAAGAAGACACAGTAACTCAGATTAAAGATATTATAAAGCAATTCATGGAACACAATGAAGGATCTATTCCAGCTTCTGACCAAATATGGTGTACATTGAAATGTGTTCTGTGGGGGGAATTTATTAGAATCTCAGCCACCAGAAAGCGAAAGCAGGCTATAAAATCCAATGCTCTTTTGGAGGAGATTGGGTCCTGGAGGCCTCACTGTCCAACCCCCACACTGAACGAAGAGATGCTGCATCTGGTGGTGCTGCAAAATGAGTATGCAGAGGTCCTAAGGGAGAGAGTAGAATATGCTCTCTTTAAGTCCCAAGCTAAGTACATTGAGCAAGGGGATAAAGCCAGTCACCTCCTGACGATGAGGCTTTGGAGACAAGAAGAGTCCCGTCTTACCCTTCTGTGTCTTCCCTATCTTCTAATGTTATTCTAACCACCCCTAGGCAAATCGTCAAGGAATTTGAGCAATACTATACACAGCTTTACAGTCCCCCTGAATCTGCTCCCCCAGCCAGCCAAGTTCAGGACTATCTGTTGGCTCTACCGCTGCCTTCGCTGGACATAGCCCAGCAAGACTTTCTGGTATGCCCTATTTCAGAGCAGGAGGTCAGGGAGACCATCAGGTCCCTTCCCAAAGATAAGGCTCCGGGTCTGGATGGTTTCCATCCAATTTCTATAAAGTTTTTGAAGCAGACCTGTGCCCTTTTCTCCTTCGTCTGTTTAAATTCATATGTGAGAATGGGGTTATAGACTTTACCCTCTTGGAAGCAATTATAGTGGTGCTGCCGAAGCAAGGTAAGGCAAAAGACAGGGTCACAAATTATCGCCCTATCTCATTGAACTATGACATTAAAATTTTTGCCAAGATCCTAGCATCCAGAGTGACCAAAGTTTGGGAGAGGCTTTTGAGCCCGGAACAGATTAGATTTGTACAGGGGAGAGCTTCGTTGGACCACATTCGTAAATTGGCACATATCTTCTCCATATCCAGGGAGGCAGATAAACCAATAGCCCTTGTCTCCCTGGATGCGGAGAAGGCATTCGATAGGGTTAGTTGGCCTTTTCTTTTTGATACCCTGGCTGAAATGCGTTTCCCAGACACTTATTTCCTGGGTAGATCCTTATACTCCTGTCCTAGTGAGAAAGTTTACTGCAATGGTGTTTTTTTTTTCTACTTTTCCTCTAACATCCGGCACTAGGCAAGGTTGCCCACTATCCCCGCTATCATTTAATTTATACTTAGAGCCATTGCTACGCCAACTGAATGCCTCCCCATTATTACAAGGTATTAGAATAGGGGCGTTTCATTTAAAATTATCACTTTATGCGGATTACATCTTCCTGCATGTCACCGATTCCTGTAGGTCCATTCAAGCAGCCCTGCAGATAATCCAAAAGTTTAGCAGGGTCTCTAATTATAAACTTAATATTAGCAAAACAGAAGTGATGCCCCTGAATTCTTTGCTTTCTAAAATAGAGAGTGCCCTGCTATCCATGGCTTGGACTACCCGTCTTAAATATTTAGGAATAATACTATCTACCTCAGTATCCTTAATGAAAAAACTGAACTTAGATCAAAGTAGATGGGCCTCTATATATTTGTCCCTCCAAGTACGGGTCAGTGTAATTAAAATGAATGTCCTGCCGAGAGTGTTCTACCCACTTAACATGTTGAACGTTCATCTCCCCCTAACCTGGTTCCGTAGGCTCCACAGTATAATCTCTCAATTTCTCTGGCAATACAAGCCCCCATGAAGGGCATATAACCACTTAAGTGCCCCAAGACAACTAGGGGGCCTCAAACTCCCTAGTTTTTATCATTATTATTTAGCTAGTCACATGGCTAAATACATACGTTGGATTGTTACCTCTCCAGATGTGGAGAACCTCTCTAATATTCCCATCTGGCTACAAGTGGAGCAACACTTGCTATCTGGGCTTTCCCCAGAGTGTCTTGTTTTTAGCCCCGGGTAAGCTGCCTAGTAATCTGCATGGCTCGGTTATACATACTTCACTAAAGGTCCATCTACAGCTCTGTAAATCCCTGAAATATAACCACCAACAGGACCTATCGCAGCCCATTTTTGGTAATCCCAACTTTAAATTGGGAAACTGAAAAATTGCCGCCCCCCAAGATTGTGCAGACCCTCAAGCCCGAGTTTGTGACCTGGTGGTAAATGGTAAATTAGGGGCGACACCAGAGTTGTTAGAACATTTCCAGCTTCCCAATAAATACTCCTTTTTCGTGTTCCAGATTAGACATGTTAAACTGGTTTGGCTCTGGTGCCTGGAATACACAACAAGTGGCTCCCTTTCAGGAGCTTCTTGGATGTGTGAAGCAACCACATACAGTCTAATCTGGTCTCAGTACTGTATTGGAAACTTAACCCTGATGTATCAGGTTACTCTAGCTATTGGGCACACAATTTCCCAAATTATAATTTTCCATGGGACAAAATATGGGAAGGAGTCTGTTTATATACCGCTAATGATCACTTAAGATTAACACAGTTCTATATATTGCATAATATCTACTACACCCCTGTTAAACTGTATGGGATGGGCAGGTTGCAGAATCAAGCACGCTTTAGGTATGAACAAGAACCAGGGATGTTACTTCATATATTATGGGACTGTCCCAAAGTGGCCTGCCTTTGGAGAACTATCCAGAAGAAGGCTGACCCATTGTGAGGGCTGCAGGAGCATTTCTTACCACAAGTCTGTAATATAGGAGACTATACCATTGTTCCTGTTAGAGAGGCGGTATCACATGGCCATTATATCCCTGTCGGTTAAAAGGCTTGTCCTCCGCTATTGGAAGGACCAACATGTAATCTATCTCGAGTGGGTGAAGGAGCGTTTATATAACTTAAGGGTAGAAAAAGCAATTGTGTGTCTTCGTGGTAAGCTCCCCCTGTACAAATCTAGATGGAAGAGGCTGTATACGCTTTGGTCTCTGATCCCTGTCTCTCAGGGAACCTCACAAGAAGATAGAAGTGTCTGGGGGGAGGCAGTTGAGTAGACAGTGTTGTATATGGTCATATCACGTGGAGCCCTTGGTTGTACTAAACTAGAGATACCATCATAGATGGTTCCTTTGTCTTTTTACTGTCGAATACTGGGGTAGTAGATTTACCTAGCAGTGGTGAATTGCACCTTAGGCACGGGTAGATATGGCTTTGGTGGGGGGGTCGGGGGTGCAGGGGAAGGATTGTTTGTTGGTTAGGGGGTATGATTATGTTAATTTTATTCCCTGCAATTCTCATACTATAATATTAACCTGTAGTGTATGTCTCATTAATGTTTCATGCCCTGTAACTATTGTTGGACAGTTGTACATTTGTTCCGTTTTATTATTGCTGTATAAAATAAAGTATACTTCATTTAAAAAAAAAAAGATGATCTGGGTCAGGTTTGCATCAAGAAGTATGGCCTTGTGGGTTTGTTCAGTGGTGGATTCCAATTTCAAGTTAAAGTCCCCAAGAACCAGTGTCTGTGAGCTGTGCCCCCAGTAAGGAGCGGGCTAGGTTTGGAGTCCTGAGGTGCTACCAGTGGGAGGGTTGTAGATGCAGCCTATGGTCAGGTGTTTTGCATGTCCAAGTAGAATTCTTACAAATAAAGATTCTAGTGCTGTGGGGCCTGGCGTGTCGACAGGGGACAGGGAGGCTGCCAGGGAAGAGCTCACATAAACAAGAACACCCCTCCTTTTTTCCCCCTCTCTATCCTTTCTAAAGGAGTCATAATGGTCAAGTGCCACTTAATGAGGGAGGATATGAGGCTTCAGCCATGTTTCAGATATGGCTAGCACGTCAGGCCTATATGCATCTACCCAGGACTGTACCACAGGCATTTTTGGGTCATAGGCTGCACACATTTATATGAGCCACCCACAGGCCTTAGGTATGGCACCACATGGGGTCAGTGGAGGCCCCCAATATGGAATTAATGAGTGGTGGTCCGGGGTTGGGCTGTATGTCACCTCCATGCAATATCAGCATTAGTAGGCTACATCTTAGCCATAAACTCATCCCCTTTCTACTATACCTGGTCCCACTTCCCTATTCAGCCACCTGCGGCTCTCATGACCATACTTCACTCATACTCTGCTACTGCTCATCAAATTTCAACTCCCTCCAGCCAGTTACCCTGCAGGTGCAGTCAGATCCTGCAGTAAATCTTGGATCAAGAGTTCTAAGCTTCATTTCATAATTATAGCTCTGCTACTCCTATCAGTGGGTGACATTAATCACAACCCTGGTCCCTCGCTCGGGGCCCCTGCTCCATCTACCCCACCCTAATTTATCTGCTGCCTCTTTGGTTTCCTTCTCCCAAGCCCTAAAAATCCTGCACCCTAATATTTGTAGCCTCCTCCCGAAGCTAGACCTACTCCTTCCACTTGTTGTATCCTTTACTCCAGACATTCTGATAGTCTCAGAGACTTGGCACACCAGCAAAATCCCAGATACATATATCGTGATCCCAGGTTATGCTGACACCCGCCAGGACCACACATGGCAATCTACTCATCCTCCTCCCTCCAAATCTCTACTACCCTATCAACCACTGTAAAATCAGCCTATGAAGCCATCGTCAGTCTGTCCCTACCTTTCTATGTTCCTATTTTTATCGCTGGTGCCTATTTACTGTGTGTTATTTCTATTTTGTACTCACAGGGATTGCTACTGTTTGTTGCTAACATTTCATTGCTTTATTTTTCTCTGCTTCAAATTGTTGTTGCTAGTATACCTTCTTCTACATTATTACAAGGTGTGCACTAACAGATTACTGATGTAATCTTCTGATTCAAATGGTCTTTTGCAAGGTACATCTTCTGTTACTGCTTTATTTTTCTCTGTAGCAAAGTGTTTCTTACAGGGTATATCTTCTCTGAAATTATTACAGGTGGTGCTTTACAGGTTTTACAGTTTTATCCAACATTAGGATAAGCTTTCAGGGTTACTGCATCTGTTGACTGATTGTTTCTGCTCTTACCTCCTTGTTCTTTCATCCGTAGATTATCTTTTTCAGCAGGGGGGTCATCCACCCCCATCCCCAACCACCTCACACTACACTCCTTTAATAGGGTACCACAGTTGTGACATTTCCTGTGGCAAATCAGGAAGGGGCGGATCAGTGGGGCACCCACAAGGTGAGCTCATTTACAAGGGCACTAGTAATTTAACTTGTTACAACAAGTTATACAAAATCAAAACACAAAATCAAACCATTACTTGCATTTTTCTTCCTTCCAATTACTCTGACCAGGTTATAAACCCAGCAACTTATCTGGAATGGATATCATTAACTGCAGGTACTGTGGAACACTTTTCAGAAGAAACATAGAAACAGATTTTGATGGCAGATAAGGACCACTTGGCCCACCCAGTCTGCCCATTTCCCTACCTAATGGATAAGCTGCAGATCCTAGTTAACCAGCAGCCTACTTCTTCCTACCCCCACCCCCTAGAATTGCCTTATGACTGTCCCCTGCATGGTTGAATTCCACCACTATTTTGACTCCACAACCTCCTCCGAAGGCCGTTCCATGCATCCACAACCCTCTGAAAAATACTTCCTTAAATTACCTCTGAGCCGCCTCTATCTTCAAATTGTGCCCCTTGTTCTTGCACACCTCTTTTTTGAAAGATGCTACCCTCTTGACTTTGTTGATTCCTTGAGATACTTGAAAGTTTCTATCATGTCCCCCTCTCTCCTTTCCTCGAGGCTATACATATTCAGCTCCTTAGTCTCTCTCTTCATATGTCTTCCGGTGCAGACCCTGCACCATTTCAGTTGCCCTCCTCTGGACAGCCTCCATCCTGTCTATGTCCTTGCGGAGACTGGGTCTCCAGAACTGCATGCAGTACTCCAGATGGGGTCTCACCAACTGTCTGTACAGAGGGATAATAACTTCCTGTTTTCTACTGGTGATGCCTCTCCCATGCATCCCAGTATCCCCCAGCCTCCTTGCTGCCCTCTCACATTGCTTGCCCACCTTTAGGTCATCTGATATGACTACCCCAGGTCCCTTTCCATTTTGTTGTTGTTAGTATCTCACCCCCATTGTGTACTCTTCCCTGGGTTTTGTTTCCAGGTGCATTAACTTGCACTTTAGCATTGAATCTAAGCTGCCATATATTTGACCATTCCTCTAACCTTGCCAAGTCCCTTCTCATCCTTTCCACCCCACCTTGTGCATCAACTCTGTTGCAGATCTTTGTCTCATCTGCAAAGAGACACTTTTCCTTCCAGTCCCTCTGCAATGTCGCTTATAAAGACATTGAAGAGGACCGGTCCTAATACTGAACCCTGCGGTACCCCACTAGTAACCCCGCTTTCTTCAGAGTGGACTCCATTTACTATTACTCTGTGTCCTATTCTCCAGCCAACTCTTTAACCAGGCTGGCTAACTTGTATATTAATCTTTTGTGTGGGACTGTGTCAAATGCCTTGCTGAAGTCTAGGTAGTCCATGTCCACAGCCCCTCCCTGATCTACTACTTTGGTCACCCAGTCAAAGAAATCTATCAGATTTGTCTGGCATGACCTTCCCGCTGTGAATCTATGCTGCCTTGGGTCCTGAGCCCCTCTGGCCTCTAGATACTCAATTCTTTCCTTCAGAAGTGATTGCATAATTTTCCGTACCACTGAGGTTAAACTAACAGGTCTGTAGTTTTCTGCTTCTGCCTTGCTCCCACTTTTGTGAAGTGGAATCACATCTGCCCTTCTCCAGTCCTCGGGTACCACCCCATCCTCCCATGATGTGTTAAAGAGGGTAGTCAGTGGTGTCACTAGTTCTAACCTTAGTTCTTTTAGAATTCTGGGATGAATGCCATCAGGCCCCATTGCTTTGTCCACCTTCAGTTTTAAGAGTTCTTTCAGAACCTTTCTTCTGTAAATGGGCTGGTATCAACTTCTGTATCCAGAGTGTTTCTACTGTTTGTTTTAGGTACCTCCCACTTCCTTTGTAAATACTGAGCAAAATATTTGTTTAGTATCTCTGCCTTTTCACAGTCACCCTCTGCCCACCCTCCCTCCTCTTTATTAAGCCTCACTAGCCCTCCCTTGGTCTTCCTTCGCTCCCTGATGTACCTATAAAAGGTTTTATCCCCCTTCTTAACTGAGTTGGCTATCTTTTCCTCGGTTTGGGCCTTTGCTGTTCTGATTGCCTTCCCAGCTTACTTTTGCTTTAACTGATACAGTTCCCTGTCCTGCTCCTTCTGTGATTCCTTGTAGTTCCTGAATGTTTTCTTTTTCTCTTGAACCATCACTGCCACTTCCTTTGAGAACCATAGTGGTTTCTTACATCGTTTCGTTAATTTGCTTCACACAAAGGCTTGTTGTGATGGCAGTTTTTATTATTCCCCATTGTTCTTCCACCCCTCCTTCCTGCCCATTTGCTAGTGCATTCCTTAGGCACTCACCCATTTTGGCAAAGTCAGCCCTCCTAAAGTCCAGTACTTTTGCCTTTGTAAGCTTGACTCTATTGCTGTGTTTGTTAGAACCATACTGTTGATGGTCGCTAGTTCCCAGATGGCTACCCACTTCTACATCTGTGATCCTCTCTTCATCTCCATTTGAGAGAACCAGGTCTAAGATTGCTCCCTCTCGAGTGGGCTCCAATACTAGTTGTCTAAGGCATGCCCCTTGTAATGTATCTAGAATAACCCCACTCTTTGAAGTGGCTGCTGCAACTGCACTCCAGTTAACATCTGGCATATTCAGATCACCCATCAGCAATATTTCCCCTTTTTCTGCCATTCTAAGTATTCTTTCTATCATTTCCCTGTCCATTTCCTCCCCCTGAGAAGGGGGTCTGTATACAACACCTGTGCGGATTGTGGTGCCATTGCTGGTCTCCAAATTTACCCATAGTGCTTCTTCTCTTCCCTGTTTTCCATTTTGTTCTGTTGCTTTGATTCTTTCCCTTATGTAAAGAGCTACTCCTCCTCCTCTTTTACCCTCCCTGTCCCTCCTGTAGATAGTGTATCCTGGTAGGTTTATGTCCCAGTCATGGTTTTGTGTGTACCATGTGTCTGTGACTGCCATGATATCCAGATGTTCCTTCTCCATCAAGGCCACTAATTCAGAAAGCTTGTTACTCAGACTACGGGCATTGGTACTCATTGCTCTATTTTTTGATGGCTTTACCTTCTTTTGCAGCATCCCCACTGACCTGTCTACCTCGGTCTTTTTCTCATTTAGTACCCTGTTTTGTAGGGAGAGGCTGGGATTTTCCTGCTGCTCTTCAGTGCCTCCCCCCTTGACTAGTTTAAAAGCTTGCCAATGAAGCATTTAAACCAATTGCTCAAAAGACTTGTTCCTTCCTGGAC
This sequence comes from Neoceratodus forsteri, assembly GCA_016271365.2. Lineage (NCBI taxonomy): Eukaryota > Metazoa > Chordata > Ceratodontiformes > Ceratodontidae > Neoceratodus > Neoceratodus forsteri. Next base: position 59,766,571 of record CM057455.1, read on the forward strand.
AGATGCAGACCATCCTGCCAGTATAGGCTGGTGTCCCTCAGGTGGAACCCCATGTCCCAATGAAGCCAAACCCTGTCGCCACACCATTTTTCAACCATTCATTAAACTGCATGGTGCAAAGTACCCTCGCCTCACTCATGCCATTGACAGGCAGCACCTCAGAGAAGGATATTGTGTGTGCTACTTGTCTTAGGCCCCTTCCCAATTCTACAAAGTCCTTCTGCACTGCTCTAATCTCATGATTAGCCAAGTCATTTGTCCCTAGGTGGACAATGACGTCCAGCTCAGACTCCCGTGTAGCTGTTCTCATGATCCTGAGGATGCACTTCCTGTCTCTCCAAGCCATGGCACCAGGCAGGCACCTTGCTTCAGTTTCCTCCTCCCCAGTTCTATCCCCTAATAATTGAGTCCCCACAGGGCTGCTTCCTTTCCTTGTGGTGTCCTCTGCCTCCTTCCTGTGGGCCTCCCTTGTGACAGTTGTCCTCAGCCTCCTTAGTCTTCTCTGCAGGTGCATCCATAGGGGAGCTATGCTCCCCCAGAATGGTGTATGGATTGTGGTGTGGAACAACTGACTGGGTGTGCCTCTGTTCCACCATCCTCACCCTCCCTGAGCCCACTGTGGTCCAACTACTGTGCTTAGTTCACAACCTCTGAGGTAGTGTTGGTGGCTCTGGTGCTCCCTGGATGGGGGAGGTTCCCTTCCTACTGTCCAGTGTGGCCTGGGGGAAGGTCCCCTTACTACTGTCCAGTGTGGCCTGAGGCGGGCAACTTCCTCCCTCAGGGCAGAGAGTTGTCTGCAAATAGGGCAGCATCTCAGCCTCCAGAAAGACTCCCGGAAGACTGCTGCCCCACAGCCATTACATTGCACTACTCCCCACATTTTTGTTGTGTGTGTGTGTGTGTGTGTGTGTGTGTGTGTGTGTGTGTGTGATTGGTTTGTAATATAGAAATATATATATATTATACAATGTGTATGCTTATATTGTCAGTGCAGTGTGCTACAGAGGATATGACTGATATGCACCTTGCACTCTTGAGAATATGTCAGAACCCCAGGTATAAAGGAACTATTTCCAGGGGTGGGTGGGGTGAGGGTGGGAAGGGTTGGGCCTAAACTGTGCCCTCACAAAACAATCAGCTAAAAGCTCTTACCCACTGCTGCGATGAGTGCCTTCCTGTCAGCAAGATGCCCTACACAACAATTTGACAGAGAAAATATCCTGCTAATCAAACAGAGAAAAATCCACACATCCAAGTCAGACACAAGTAAACCTCCCCAGCCCCAAAACAGGCCTGGTGGTTTGTGCTCTGAAAGCTGTCAGCCCCAAAATAAGTCAGCTGTGCTTTAAACTTTCTGCACTGAAAATGTTAAGAATTGTAACAAACAAACGTAAACCTAGATCCACCTCCCTCTGTTGCTTGAAAGACTTCCTGTTTCACACTGCAGGTTTTGCTATGACAACTCCTTAACCACAGTAACTTTTTTAAAAATAGTTTATCACAAACTCCTATGCACCAGTAAATTTTTTAAAAATAGTTTCTGTCCCAAAATCCTAGTAGTCAATCCAGCCACCCCCAAGGGACAACCAAAATGCAGTATTCAAACACTTGTGAAGTTACTTCCAAGATAAGCAGAGTTTTCAAGCTCCTTTTTCAACTCCTCAGCCACCTGTAATTTATTTAAAAATAGTTTAACTGTCAGAAAATCCTAGTAGACAATCTAGCTACCTCCAAGGATCTACCCAAATGCAGTATTTAAATCCTTCTGAAGTTACTAACAAGATAAACAGAGTTTGCAAGCCCTTCTTGGTTAAACACTAAATAAATATGAATAAAAAGCAATTACCAAGGGTAGTTAGTTTCACCTCCACAGAATTAAGCAAAAGTGCCGTTTGTTGCAGATATCAAGTGCGATATAAATTTCTCACACAACTTCGCAGTTGAATAAAGTAGTGTCCTTCAGGTCCAGAAAATGTGCTTTGTGTCTTTAAAATTGCAGCCTCCAGTAATTTATAGTAATCTGATCTAGTCTGGATATCTCCACCCAGGGCAATTTGTTGACAATGGTTATGATGCAGCCCTTCCTGTTCCAATACAACACTTTGTGGTCTGAAAACAATGTCCTGCCCCTAAGGCTGTCTGTTTCGATTCACACTGCAGAAGGACAGTCTTACAGGATTTAGAACACTGTCCTACATGCTGGGCCATTGGAGATCTTAGGGCTCAGCTCCGGGCAGCATGGGCAGAGATTGAGTGCCTCAAATTTCATATTCAAGAGGAAATACATTATAAGAACCACCCGCCATTTCCCCAACATCCAACAGAAGAACCTCAACCACAAAGGGTAATTGGTCCAGGAGGTTGGCAGGTGGTTAGGAGGGGCAAATCGGGTGCCCCATCACTCTGTGCTGTCCAACATATTACCTCCAAAAACCATATAAACACTACAAATAGGTATCTGCCTCTATCTCTGAAATCAAACAAAGGAGCAGAGGACACTGCAGCACAGGAGCTAGCACAACAAAACTCACCTAAAATCAGGAACCAAAACAAAAAAGGAAATCCAAAACACTTCTGAGCATAGGAGACTATGATTCAGGGGGTTGATACCCATCTCCAGCCAGGGGTAATGGTCAGATGTCTCCCAGGTACATCAGCGTGGAGAGACACTGACTGCATTGCTAAAATTGTTCACAAAGCAGGAGAAAACATTGACGTCCTGGTACACATAGGGACTAATGATCTCACCAGCCGGTCAGTTGTGGAGACCAAGGAACACCTGACCAAGCAGGGTGACAAACTATCATCCATTTCGTCCCGCATCTCTTTCTCTGAGATCCTGCCAGTCTGGGAGAGTGGGGCAGATGGACAGGTCAGAGAAGGGGAGATAGGGGAGCTAAACATGTGGCTCAAGGGCTGGTGCCAAGAAAAAGGACACAGATTTCTAGGGAACTGGCAACAGTTCTGGGAGTGAAAGTTCTTTAAATTTGATGGACTGCATCTGACTAAGGAGGGAGTCAGTGCATTGGGGCAGAAGTTTGACATTTTTGCAGAATATTTAAACTAGCAAATGGGGAAAGGGGTGCAGCAACCCATACGTCGAATGGGAAGAACACCCTCTCCCCCTTCAGCTAGTGGTCAAACAGGGATTCAGCATGTTTGCAGTTCATTTGCATCACCAGGTAAGAAAAAAGGTCCGTCTCCCCATACGATGCACAGGGGAAATGCCAAACCTCACCCAACAACAAACACACTGAAATATGGCCAATGGAAAATCATGTACACAATTGCTCACAGCCTGGGAAATAAGATGCCAGACCTGAAGGCAATTATGTCACAGGCTAAACTGGACATAGTAGCAATTAGTGAGACAAGGTTTACCAGTAGCCACACTTGGGAGACTTCAGTACCTGCTTATGTACTGTTCAGAAGAGACCGAGGTGCAAAAAGGGGGGGGGTGGAGTGGCCCTGTATGTCAATGAAAATATCAAAACTACAGAAATTCAGAATACACATAAGGAGACAGAAGAACTGTGGGTCACCCTGGAAACAGGAAATGGGACAGCCATAAGAACCAGTGTTGTCTACAGGCCCCTAGACCAGGGCAAGGATAGAGACACATTACTGTTAGAAGATATACAAAACATGACAGCTAAAGGGGAGGTTCTGATAGTGGGAGACTTCAACATGCCGGATACAGATTGGTCAATACCAGCAGGAACATCTGCCAGAACTAGACACATGGTGGATTCCCTGCAGGGGGAAGGCCTCAAACAACTGGTACAATAACCCAGAAGAGACAGGACTATCCTAGATCTAGTACTGACTAACAGGGAAGGGATCACAGATCTCCAGGTTGAAGGTCACCTGGGGGCCAGTGACCATCACATGGTATGGTTCAATTTGGCCACTACATCTAAATCATCCCATTCCAAGGCAAAAATATGGGACTTCAGAGGAGCTGACTTTGATAAGATGGCCAACAGAGTTAAGCTAGCCCTGGCAAAAAGAAACACAGGCGAGGAGGTACAGGCAAAGTGGGCAAGCATTAAGGATGCAATCCCATTTCTGTCTAACATCCCATTGTGTTAGACAGAAATGGAAGTGCAAAAGAAGAAGGAAACCACTTTGGTTTTCAAATACAGTAGGAGAAAAGGTCAGAGCCAAAAGGCTGGCCTTCAGGAAATACTAACATACTATTTGCCAGCAGATTAGGTCTTATGGTCTAGTGAGTCTGCTCAAACCTCAGATCCCTAGTTGGGTGCCGAGGCCCTCGCCTCCCTCTTGTGTTCCAGAAACCCCCATCATCCATCCCCACCCCCTGGGACAAGCTATCATCTGATGCACCCACTTTCTGTGTCTGTTGCACCCTCTCTTGAAGCCCTCCACCGTGGATCTCTGAACCAGCTCACCAGGCAGTGCATTCCAAGGGTCCACCACCCTCTCAGTGAAAAACCACCTCCTCTTTTCCCCCCTCATCCTTCCACCTTCCAACTTCAAACCATGCCCTCTGGTGATACCTCCCTGCTTTAGTCTAAAGATCCCTCCATGTTTACCTATTTATTCCTTGAGGTGCTTGAGGCCCTCAATCCTATGCCCCTGTCTCTCCTCTCCTCCAATGAAAACAGGCAGAGCTCCTCAAGTCTGTCCTCATACATCAAATCCCCTAGCTCTCGTATCATCTTAGTTGCCCTCCTCTGTATCCTCTCCAGGAGCTGCATGTCCCTCTTCAAGTGTGGTCTCCAGTACTGTACACAGTACTCAAGGTGTGGTCTAACCAGTCCATTGTACAGCGGCAGAATCACTTCCTTGCTGCGTAGAGGTGATCCCCCTTACGATGCATCCCAACATCCTGTTTGTCTTGCTAGCCGCTCTCCTGCACTGCTCAGATTTATTCATACATGCATCCACCATGACCCCTAGGTCTTTTTCCCCCTATGGAGGCCTCCAGCACCTCCCCTCCCAGGGTGCACCTGTGTTTGGGGTTTCCCCACCCAAGATGCAACACCTTGCACTTGGTGATATTGAAATTTAATTTCCATGTGTGAGCCCAGCTTTCCAGGGTGTCCAAGTCCCCTTGCAGGGCCAGCCTTCCCTCTTCTCCCTCAACTACTGCTCCCATCTTGGAGTCATCAGCGAAGAGACTCATTTCACCACCCTCCCTGATGTCTGATATGTATGCATTAAACAGGATCGGACCCAGGACCACCCTCTGGTGCCCACTACCAACCTCTCTGGGGTTCCAGGAGCTCCCCACAGACCACTACTCTCCAGGTGCGTCCAGCTAGCCAGTTTTCAATCCATCTGACCATCAAAGGGCCTACTTCCAACCCCATCAGTTTCTCCACCAGATCATTATGAGGGACAGAGTCAAACGCATTGCTGAAGTCCAAGAATACTACATCCACAGGCTTTCCCCTGTCCAGTTCTGATGTTACCCATTCATAGAACTCCACAAGATTGGTTTGACATGATCTACCTGGCACAAACCCATGTTGCCGACTATCCAGACCTCCCATCTCCTCCAAGTACACCCCCAATCGTTCCTTTTGTATACTCTCCATTAATTTTCCCACCACCGAGCTCAAACTGATGGGTATAGTTACCTGGTACTTCCCTCGACCCCCCTTTATGGATTGGCACCACATGTGCCTCTCGCCAATCCCTAGGTACCCTCCCGGTCTCGTGACCTGTTTAAGAGCTCCACCAGGGGTGCAGCCAGTATGTCCGCCAATTCCCATAGTACTCTCGGATGAATGCCATCTAGCCCAGGAGATTTGTCTTTCTTTAGGGCATTGAGGGCTAACCACACCCTTTTGGCGGAGATAGCATCATCCATCCCCTCCATCTTACTGGCCTTTTTATCCTTATGTGACACCCCTGGGGTACCTCTCCCTCCTGCTCCATTTCTGTTGCTCCCCTGATCCCACTCGCTGCCGCTTCTATCCCCCATACGTGCCTTGTTTTGTAGATATCCATCCCCTCCCTAGTGAACACAGAGGCAAAGAACTCGTTAAATACCTCTGCCTGGTCCTCGCCTCTTCACCACCCTCCTCCTAATCTCAATCTGCTGAGATGGCCCTTAGTTTTCTCCGCTCCCCAATGTACCAGAAGAACCCTTTTCCCTCCATGTATCCCCCGCCAGCCACTGCTCTTACTGGACTTCCCCCCTCACCATCCGGTGACTTTCTAGATGCAAGATGGTCATTTCCTTATCCCTATCCCCTCTTGTTTTATATTTTTTGTAGACCGCCTTCTTTTCTCTGACCACTACCTGAACCTCACTGGACCACCAGAATGGTTTATGTGACCTTGCTCCCTTACGTTTCCCCTTAGCGCAAGTCCTGGCTGCCTCATGAAGTCCCTGTTTTATGACCTCCCATCTTCTTTCCACATTTGTCATTGATGTAATCCCCTTCAAGTGATCCTTGAGAATATTTCCCATGCCCACAAAGTCTGCCCCACTGAAGTCCACTGCCAGTGTTCTAGATCCCCCCCCCATGCTTATTTGAAACCAGACAGTATTGTGGTCGCTCCCAGTCAGGGATCCTCTACAGCCAGGTCCTTACCAGATCCCCATCTGCCAGAACCATGTCAGGACATGCCCCCTTGTGGGCTCCATCACATGCTGTGTTAGAACACATCCTGGAAGCCGTTCAGCAGCCTCTGCTCCTTCAGCGCACTTAAGGACATGGTTCCCCAGTTTGTACCTGGCATATTAGGTCCCCGCAAACACCACTCCTTCCTTTTGGTCCACACAGAGCAATGATGTTGTCAAGCAAACCATCCTCCAGAACATCACCCATCCCAGGGGGCCTATATACTACACCCAGCTTGACCTTATCTCCTGCTGGGAATCTTAAGGTGACCCATAAGGCCTCCACGTTTCCCTCTGCCTCTTTTACCCTAGCAATTTCTATGTCATCTCTAATTAACATAGCCACTCCACCCCCTCTGCCTTCCTTTCTATCCTTCCTAAGCATAGTGTACCTCCGCATGTTTAGATCCCAGTCATGGTTTTTGTTGGCCCACGTCTCCGTGACGCCACCCATCCACCCCAAACAGCATGGCCTGGAACTCTGGTAACTTGTTTCCCCAAGCTCATGGCATTTACTAACACCATCCCCACCCTTATCCCTGATCCCTTTGTCGAGACACACAGGTTCCTTATGCACTTCCATCCTCCTCTACTCCTCCCGGAAACTTACACCCCCAGTCTGTTTCCCCACTCCCCCCTTGGTTTGACTACTCCCTCATCCGGAGGAGAACTTCCTGATCAGCCCTCCCTTATCCCTTCCCCCTCAAAGTTTAAACCCCACCTTTCTTGAATGTAGTCAGCAATCCCTGTTTAAGGACTTCCTTCCCTAATGGGGCAAGATGAAGCCTGTCCTTGGCATATAGTCCCTTATCCTCCCAAACTCCTTTCCAGTTCCCTAACACCCCAACCCTCTCTCTTCCCCCACTTCCTGAGCCAGTCATAACCTCTGTGATCTTTATTTTCTCCACTGAGGGCCTTTGGTACTGGCAATATCTCCGAAGAAATGTTGCATCCATTATCCCGACAGACTCTGGCAAGTTCTTGGAACCTTGCTTGGATTTCCAAAGCGCTATTTCCTCTAGATCATTAGTTCCCAAATACCAGGAAAGCGGTTTCCTCACAATCTCTAACCAGTTTGCACCATGAACTTTGCTCTGTGCACTGTCAGCCCAGAGATACTCACTACCTTCACCTGGCTATGGCATCCATCCTCCTGTCCCTCCCACTGGATACCCCTAATCATCGAGTCTCCCAATAACAGAACCTTAACACCACCATCATCCTTATGGTTACCTCCACTATGCCCTCTCAGCCCCCCATCCCCCCTTTATTCATGATCTCAATTCCATGGGAGTCTTCCTGCCTTATTAGAGACCCCCTTGTCACCCTCCCCTTTCTGCCTCCCTTGATATTTTGCCCACTTAACTCAGACCCCCTCTGAATAGGTGTCCCCTTTAACTCTCTTATCCAAACCATTTATCCTGGCCCTTATGGTTTCCCCTTCCCCCACACCACCATCCTCCCACTTGTAATAGTACCCCTGCCTCCAGAGGCTCTGTGGGTCCCCTTTAGCTAGGGCCCCATCCTCTGTACTGACCCCCCTGCTGAAGGGGGGCTCCTCTCCCACCTCCTTGTCTCCCAGTTTCTCTCCAATCATGCTCTCCTCCCTCATGTCTGCAATATGTTGTATCTCCCCCATCTGCTTAACATTTATATTTCCCCTTCTCCCTCTGGGACTATTTTTATCCTTTCCATTGCCATCTGTGATGCCCTATCGGTATCAGACTCCCTCCCCCGGCCTCTGTATCAGTTTCCTCATTTCCATCAACCCCTTCCTCCCCCCTAGGTTGCTTAGTAGCTCAAATTTATTGTGACACTCTGTGTCAGCCTCCATCAAGTAACCCGAGTTTACCCTGACTGCACCTCTAAACTGCCCCTCTTCCTCCTCTCTTGCTTTGTTCTCCTTAGGAGCTCCCTTCCCACAGTCTGCTGTTTTAGGCTTCCGCACAACAGCCCCTCCTGACTCTTCCCCTCCACTCTCTGTATTCGGAACATTCACCCCGTATGCTTTCCCCTTAGTGTCAATATCCCTATCTAAGGGTCCTCTGTCCCTAATATCCCCGCTCCTGCTTGCTGTAACGTAATGTCCTGTAATTTCAGAGTGTTGCCCCAGCCTCCCCTCAGCCCGACCCTTCTGCTGCCCATATCCACACCCCTTATCCTTGGACATCCCCCAACTCCCCCAGCTTACTCCTTAACCAATATACTTCACTCTTCATACAAGATAGCTGTCTACAGAGTGGGCAGCCTCCCTCTCTCCAGGCCCAATTGAGAATTATTGCCATCCCACAGCTTGTGCAGCCTACAACCCTTCCGAAGATGCCTGCCATAGTGGAATATAGCCACCCTGTTTATCCCCCTCTGTTTATAATGGCACACCCCCTTTACTCAGTCCCTTTCCCCTGGAATACAGTTTCACTCTATACTGACTGCAGTTATTTACAAACCCAATTTCAACCCTACAAATAAAGTTCCCAAGTCTCACAAACACATGCAGTCCAGCGTGTGTCCAGTCCCACTAACAGTGTGTGTATGCAGACATCAGGTACCGTATGATGTCATAGGCCCATCAGTTCCTGTTGCTTCAAATTTCAGTCCCAAACAGAAATACACAGCCCTTCAATCCCAACCCCCAGTGGCTTTTCAGTATTTAGAAAGCCTACAAAACAGGGTGGATGGAAGGGCTCTTATACACTCAGGCAAACATCACATTTAATTTCACTCTAATTATCACTGCCAAACAAGTGTTCCCAAGCCCCAAAAGTTACAATATCACAGCCCAAGTAACAGTTCTAACTCAAAGTAGTAATTTTTAACATACAGAACTAATTTCACATACAAAACTATTCAACTATTTCAGTTAAAACAGAATATAAACCCAGACCTCTGTCCTTACCAGCCTCCTGCTTATGTTTCCAAGTGAAATATAAGGGGACTCAGCGGGATGAAGATAGGGAGGCATACCAAACTGCCCTAAGGGAAGCAAGGAAAGGAGTAAGGCAGGCAAAGTCCCAAACTGAGGAAACACTAGCATGAACAGTAAAAGAAGGTGACAAGACTTTCTATAGATACATTAGTGAAAGGAGAAAGTCCAGAGGGGGTATTGCTAAGGTCAAAGGAGAAAAGGGGGCATGTGAGGATGAGGACCTTGTAAAAGCATCTATCCTAAATAGATACTTTTGCTCAGTATTTATTGAAGAGAAGGTAGGGCAGGGCCCACAGCTCAGCACCATGGACATGGGAGGAGGGAGGTGAGCACTACTCCCTTCACAAAAGAAAGGGTCCTACAAGAGCTCGCTAAGCTCAGGGTGGACAAGGCAATGAGACCTGATGGCATACATCCCAGGGTACTTAAGGAGCTAAGGGTGGAACTAGTAGAGCCATTAGCAGAACTGTTTAGTGAGTCTCTGAGCACAGGAGAGGTCCCAGAAGACTGGAGAAGGGCTCATGTGATCCCGCTCCACAAGAGTGGTAGCAGGGAGGAGGCTGGGAACTACAGACCAGTCAGTCTTACCTCAGTAGTGGGCAAGGTTATGGAGGCACTCCTTATGGAAAGGATAGTGCAACACCTGGAATCCATAGGGGCACAGGATCCAAGACAGCATGGGTTTACAAAAGGAAGGTCCTGTCAAACTAATCTCAGATTTCTTTGACTGGGTAACCAGAGTGGTGGACCAAGGGAGAGCAGTTGATGTTGCCTACTTTGACTTCAGCAAAGCTTTTGACACTGTTCCACATAGAAAATTGATAAATAAGCTGGGTAGGCTCAGGGTGGGTCAGAAGTTGGTCAACTGGGTGGCAAACTGGTTGATGGGCAGAAAACAGAAGTGGTGGTAAATGGTATATAGTCAGAAAAGATGCAAGTCACAAGTGGGGTACCTCAAGGATCAGTCCTGGGGCCAGTCCTCTTCAATATCTTCATTAGTGACATTGCAGATGGACTAGAGGGTAAGACTTGTCTGTTTGCAGATGACATGAAGATCTGCAACAGAGTACATGATCCAGATGGGGTGGGCAGAATGAGAAGAGGTCTGGATAAACTAGCAAAATGGTCAGAAGAGTGGCAACTGGGATTTAATGCAAAGAAGTGCAAGATCATGCACATAGGGAAGAGAAACCCTGAAGCCACCTACAGGCTAGGAGGGGAGTTGCTGGCAGTCATAAAGGAAGAAAGACTTGGGCATAATCATCACAGATGACCTGAAATCATCCAAGCAGACCTCTAAAGCAGTAGGTAAGGCTAGGGGAATGTTGGGGTGTATTAGTAGGGGTATCAAATCATAAGAGGGAGGTAATAATCCCTCTTTACAAGACACTGGTTAGGTCCCATCTGGAGTACTGCATGCAGTACTGGAGGCCACACCTTCACAAGGACATTAACCAAATTGAGGCAGTCCAGAGAAGGGCAACCAAAGTGGTGCAGGGACTGCATCAGAAGATATACGAGGACAGATCAAAGGAGCTCAATATGTATATCCTTGAGCAAAGGAGGGAGAGAGGTGATATGATCAAGATATTCAAACACCTTAAGGACATTAACAAGGTGAAAGAGTCTAACATGTTTAAATATAAGAAAAATAGTAGGACAGGAGGACACAGCATAAGATTAGAGGGAGGCCGATTAAGGGGGAATGTGAGGAAATTATTTTTCACAGAAAGGGTGGTGGATGCATGTAACAGCCTACCTCAGGAAGTGGTGGCTTTTAATACAGTGCAGGGCTTCAATCAGGCATGGGATAGGCATAAGGGAGCAATACAGATGGGTATGAATAGATAGGCCACTGACAGAGCAAAGGCCGATGGCACATTTATAAGGTAGAAAGAAATGGGCAGACTGGATGGGCCTTGCGGTCCTTATCTGCCATTAACTTCTATGTTTCTATTGTTGCCCGGGGTTACATCCCTCTGTAATCACAGACCTACTTACTTTAATAGGGTCACTTTCCACCTCAGGTGAGTGCTATCTGTTAGATGATCTCAACCTTAACTGGCTGTCATCCACCCTGAGCTACACTCGTGCTGATATAGCTTCTCTCAACCTGTCCCAACTAATCACAGAACCTGCATGGCTAAATCACAAATCTCAGAACCACAATCTATTGGACTGGGACCTAACCTCCCACCCTTGGAGAGTAATCCAGTCTGGACTTCTGCCCGATGCGTTCAGTGATTATCACATGATCTACCTGGTTAGGAAAATCTACAGACCCAAGGCTCCCCACAAATTGCTAACTTTTCACTCCTACAAATCTCTTGACCTTGCCCCACTGCACCAGGAGCTAACTCAGGTTGATTGGGCAAATATATCCCCAGCCCAGTCCATTGATCATGCACTAGCATACTTCAGAGATAATCTCATCTCCATCTGGAACAAACATGCCCCTTTGAAGCAAGTTCGAGTGCGTGGCAGTTACCTCCCTTGGGTCACCCCTGAACTTTGCCTGTCAACAAGCACACGATAAGGCTTGGAAAACACACAAGTCCTCAAAACTCCCTCATGATTACTCTATCATTCACTCCATAACGCCTGCACCAAGGCCATTTCAGCTGGCCAAAAAAAATATTTCCAGACAACCTTTTACTCAAATGTAAACAACCCATCAAAATTCTGGAAGGTGGTCCAGTCACTTTTCACCCCACGAGCTAAGCCCCCACCCCCCATTCTCAAGATAAACAGACATATAGCAGACCATGATACAGTGGCCGCTGAATTCAACTTGTACTATACTACCTGTGTTTCCTCCCTGTTTGCATCTCTCCCTACTCAGCCTACCAACCTGACCCTGTCTACTTCCTGCCAGTGTCCCCCCCCAGTGGAGACCTTCTCACCCACCTCTCCTCATGATACACTATGGGCACTTCTCTCTTTACATCTGACAAATGGCAGCTCTCCTGTTGTTCTGGACCCCAAGCTGCTACACCTCTACACCCCTGCCATCTGTGCCCCTCTGTCTGTTCTCCTCAATCTGTCTTTCCACTCTGCATCTATCCCCTACTTCTGGAAACATGCTATGGTTATCTCCTACCTAAAAGCGTTGATCTCTCATCTCCTGGGAATTACCGCCCCATCTCCCTACTACCCACTCTGGCTAAACTCCAGGAACACATTGCTCTCTCACCTCTCCTTCCTAGATGACTACCTTTTTCACTCCTTTCCAGTCTGGTTTTAGGAAGAATCATTCCACTACCACCTCCTTGCTCAGACTGACTCTATTCACTCTACCATGGATAAATCACATCTGCCATCTTTATTGACCTTGCCAAGGCTTTCAACATGGTCTTCCACTCCCTCCTCCTTGAATCCCTCTTGTCTGCTGGCCTATCTCACGCTGCCTGCAACTGGTTTCAAGCTTATCTGGTAGGGAGAACCCAATCTGTTAAAGTAGCTGACTCCATGTCCCCACCACTGCCCATCTCCACTGGTGTGCCTCGAGGCTCAGTACTTGGCCTGCTCCTTTTTTCCATTTTTCTAGATGACCTTCCATCTGTTTGCTCCTCATCCGGCATCCATATGTTTGTTGATGATATGGTGCTATTCACCTCTGGCCTTACTACCTCTGATGTGACATCCAGATTACAGCTTGACTTCATCAATGTTCAACACTGGCTAAAATCACATCAACTCTTCCTCAATGCCAAGAAGACAGTCTCCATGACCTTTGGCACTAGGCAAAGACTCTCTGCTACCCTCGCTTCCCTCTTTCCACACCTTTAATGACACGACACTTGAGGACACCACCTCCTTTAGATATTTGGGTGTCTGGCTGGACCATCACCCGAACGTTTGTCCATATTGACACCATCCTGAAAAAAATTGCACCCCAAGCTTGGCACCCTTTACAGGAACTGTGACTGCCTTCCCCCAGCAGTCAGGCATGATATCGTTCAGAAAATGATACTCCCCATTTTTGACTATTGTGACATTGTCTACAGCGCTGCTCCCAAGTCTTCCCATACCAGATTGGATCCTCTTTTCAATGCCTTCTGTCGCTTTGTTCTAGACTCTCCTTCCCATACACGTCACTGCTCCCTGTACCACCTACTAGCCTTGCCCTCCTTAGAATGCAGACTGCTCTCCCGCTGCGCTAAATTCACCTCTAAATTCTGGTATGGGACCCTCCCCTCTTACCTTTCCTCATCACTTACCATTCCACCCCCTCCTCCCAGCAACTTAAATCCACTGACTCACGCACTTTAGTCATTCCCCATCGATCCACCACCATAGGGCAGGATGCTTTTTCCTACCGGTTCCCCAAGGTTTGGAACTCCCTTCCTCCCATCAGATTCTCCTCATCCTCTGCATCTATCCTCAGCCCTGCAGAACTATTATTCCTCTAACTGCATGTTTTTAACCTCCATTCGCTTCCCTTACACCCGCTGGGTCTGTCCACCTCCCTGCCCCCTCTCCTCTCCTTTCGCTACTCCCCTCTCCCTGGGACTGGTCCACCTGCAGGGCTTCTGCGTCCTGAGGGGGCACTGCTCCCAGGTTCTATCTGCCTTCCCCTACCACCTTCTCTTGCTCCTCCCCTCCCTTTTGCTCCTTGCTTCCCTCTCCTTTTCTCTACTCTTGGCACCCTTCACCACCATGCTGCCTGATACCCCCAACCATAGTAGCCATCATTCATCTTCTTCCTCGACCAATTGGGTAACCTTTTCTCTACCACAGCTTATGTTATCCAAGGACTACAGCTCCCTCAACCTGGAATTCTGGTCTGTGCTGCTCTGAACTAGCTTTGTCTGCATGTATTAGCCTTGAACTTGCTCAGTTCTCCTATTGTTGATTATGTAGATGTATATAAGACTATGTACTAGTCAACCATTGTTGTATTGATCTCATTTGCTTATGTTATTGTTAGTCGTCCCTATGTTGTAATCCCCTTCCCCCAGGATGCTTCTGGAAACAAGCTGGTTACAGCTCATGTTGCCTTCCTGGTGAAATACTTTCAAATAAATAAATTCCCCACACAGCAAATGCACACACTTCCCAATAAACAGCAATACTAAATTGTACCATAAACCAAATTTTCATTTTATTATAGGGTGCCGGTGAACAGGGGAGAAATTAACACAACAATAATAAAGGGCAACAGTAATTGTAACCCACACTGTCTCCTCTACCTCCCACCTGTGGGTGCACTCGGCTTTTCCTTTATGGCTGTTTTCAAATGTACAGTTTGTAAGGGTGGGCACCACCCTGGGGTGCCGAGATGCTGGAATTCTGGGTTTAAACAGTCTTTAATGTGAGGAACAAACTTTCTTTGGTGCGCAATAACTTTTAAACAAATGCAAACATTAACTTTACTGCTGGGGCACAGCTTTAATCTTGCAGTCCTGCCCAGGACTTAACCTCCTTTTTATGACTAGCTAGCTAGTTAAATAAGAACTCCCCTGAGCCACAAGACAGGGGTACTTACAGTTTGTTGATTCAAAGGGGGTTCACAGATACTTGGTTCACAGTACTGTGCTGGTATCAAGAGTTGGTGGTGGTGCACCACGATCGCAAATTGAAGATGGACAGCAGCTGGTAAAAGAGTTGATGAATGCAGATCTTCACCTGCCTGGCCTTTCAAATCTTTGCTTCAGAGGCCTTTGTATGTGGTGTTCACCAGGCAGGCTTTCAACATCTTCCTTATTGGTCTTCTCTGCTGGTCTGAGGGCAGGGCAGGTTGGTTGTTCCCCAGACTTGTCTCTTGGCAAACCCTTTTCTCTGATGCAGAAAAGTAGCTGGGAGTTAGCTCAGTCTCTGGCCCCAGCACAATTTCTCTGAAAATACAACTTCAGCGGGGCTTTGGCTCAGTCCCGAACCTCAGAACATACTTCTGCGGCTAACAGTTATGCAGTCCAAGAACTATTGCCCCTCTAATGGAGAATACAGTTGCTCAGTCTCTCTCTTGCTCAGGCTGCAAACTATTGAGGCTAGAACCTCCAAGCAGCTGGTTCTAATGTCTCTCCCAGGGAAATACTTACACAGCCCAGTTTTTTTCCCTGTTGCTGCTTGTTTTCTCAGGTGCTCAGGCCGTTGCGCAATCACACAGGCCCTGGGGCTACAGCAGTCTCTCCTGCTCCGCTCCATATGGGGATCTCCCAAATGAATCTCTTTTCATGGGCAAAACAGTCCTATAAATAAGTTTGCAGATCTCACACTGATTGGCTGCTCTTCTCCTGGGCTTTCAGGTGCCCTGACATTTTCCTGAGGCCCCCCCTTTCTGCAGGAGTCTTATGCCATTACTGTTTACATTTTCCCCAGGACCCACTTGTCCGATAACTTTAATAAGCCACCCATTTAGGGGCTGACTATTACTGGTCTTGGCTCCACTGCCCAGTGGAAGCCAGGATCCCTTTTATTTACTCTGTGGGAGCCCCCTTTGTGTCTTTGGGGCTCCCAAATCTACTGTTGCTCAGGCAGTGCCTTTGTGGATCCTACCACTATCTGTCAGATAGTGCTAGTATCCTACCTTGGATCCTACCAAAGATAGATGTAGGATCCAGGGTCAGATAGTGATGGATCCTGGTTAGTATCCTGGGATCCTAGGTCAGATAGTCAGGACCTGAGCTGGATCTGTTGCTAGGATCCACAATTTTTTAATTTTATTTATTTATTTAATAATTCGGAAAGACCTTTGAGCTTGAGCTCTTTTACAAAGGTTCCATGTCAGAGTAGACATCATGAACAGTATACAACAGAAAATAGTTACTGATACAGGAGAATTTGACCTTTGGTTGGGAAGTTACATAAAGAACACCCTCCAACATTGGAGCAGAGGCAGAATTGAGCACAGTACAGTGGTAATTACATTAGCCTTGGTAATTCTACTTCTAAATTGACACAGGCCAATAAAGTTACAATTCTTAATCAATAGTTGCATGGTTTAAAGAACTGCAACAATGGGAGAGAAAGGGGCACAGGTGGTGGAGGGGGATAGGGCAGTAGCTGACTCATGGGCTTTGTCAAGGGGAGAGATGTTAGTTTGCGAGGTTGGGGTAACAGAGTGAGGTGAGAGTGGGGCTAGTCAGCACTGTAGAGAAAAGCGTGACTAGGTCAGGGGTGGGCAAGTAGACCTGGTTTATTGTGCTAGAACGGCCTGTACAGTCTTGTGCTGGGCCCGGTGATGGAGAGAGGGATAGGTGGGGGCAGTGCCGAGGTGCAATAAAGGACTGCTTACTATGGGTATTCAAAGGCTGGTTGGGGGTGAGAAATTCGCTCCCACCTGGTGCTTTCAAGTGCTGGGGCATCATTGGGGTGGGGTGGGGTCAGCCTTATGGCAACCGCATTCCCAAGTTAAGATTATTGGGTGCTGTTTGAGGCCAGTTTTGAATTGGGTGAGGCTTTTAGAAGCCAGGAGGTGACCAGGGAGTTCATTCATCCACAAGAGGGCTAGATAGGAGAAGGCACTTTGCCCAAGTGAGGTGCGGCAGAAGGTGATGGACAAAACCCCCTCTCTTCCTCCCCCTGGTGTATTGGGATGAGGAGACCTCGAATATATCCCCTATACAGGGTGGGGTTTTGCTCAATTGTGCCTTCATTCCCAGTAGGCAAGTTTGGTACTTTATCCTGTTTCTCAATGTGAGAACAATATTTGTAGGGTCCATAGTCAGATAGCACTGCTATCCTACCACAGCAACTATCTGGCCAAATGGGAGGTATCTGCTGGTATCCTAATTTTTAGGATACTATTGAGCAACACTACCCGAATCTACAACCCTCCCTATTCGCACCTTATATAGCGATTCCTTAATGGAGCCATGGCTCCTTGAAATTTCATGCCCAGATGGCAGTGCATGCGGTGCAGGCAGCCATAATTGTTTACAGTTGGCTTAGTCAGTTCCACACTGCTCCTGCTAGCAAGAAACCACTCCCCGCACCCTTAGGCACGAAAACATCTTTAAAACCTCTGCCCCCTTCCCCTACAGGGCCGAGGAACTGCAGGATGCCAGCAGCCATAGAGCAAGCAGGCCTGAATCCCACCTGGGACCACTAATTAATGCTGTCTGGTCATGATTCAGAAGTTGAGGGGGGGGGGAGACCAGAGCAGAAAGAGGACTCAGCGGGGGTCATAGCCCCTCCAGGTAAACCCAACCTGGTTTGGGGGCTTACATAGGTAATTTTAAAAAGTCAAAATCCTTTATCTTGTTTCAGGAATAAAGGGAAAAATAAAATGGTTGGGTATATTGATAATTGTCCCAGAAAACAACTTACATTTGAAAATACTATATGGCTACAGCAAATACAGCTGGTTTAAATATTAATAAGAGGCATAACCTTTTTAATTTCTGCCAAACCAACTCCAAATCTGGCTATGTTCTGCCACTGTTTAGGGACTCCTCCCTCTGTTGCAGCATGCTATGAATATTAATGAAGTGATTGAATAGCATGGGGACTCATTTGAGAGACGGACAGGAAGTGGCCTGTGAGCAGAGAAAGACCGGAGATCAGAAGGGGCTGCAGAAAGACAGGGTTTTCTGTGGCTAATAATCTATTTTTCTTCCTCCTGTCCCAAAGTGTGTGGAATCGGAGCTTCTTGCATCTGTAACCAGGGCAGTTTTGTATTGCAAGGAGGGGTTGGAGACTGAAACCGGGGACCATGAAGTTGGAGGTAAGGAAGAATGAGCTGCTGTGTAAACAAACCAAAGGGAAGCTGAGCAACGGACAAAATGGAGTCAAGAGAGACATGAGGCTTGTCTTTTCTTTTCATTTTTTATTCACTTTAAGAAAATCAGTTAGAAGTAACCTGGTATCTAATGCACAACATACTTCTGTGTGTCTGTTAAACTGTTTCAGACCTTTTGTGTGAAAATAACAGTACAGAAAATGAACAAATGAGTCCTGTTTTAATGCCCCCTCCATGAGTTGCTGCCTGAAACCAATAGCAGGGGAAGTAACTCTAGCAAGAAGGGGTGTGCAAATATGCGCTACATAATTGCTACCCTCAAAATCCTCCTCCAGTTTATTACCCTTGAATTTGTTTTAAGTTTGTCTGGCACCTTCACCGCTCTCCAGCTTCTGCAGTTTTTTTGCAGGTTTTTGTGTGGGTTAACATAGTAGATGTCAGCAGAAAAAGACCCTTGGTCCATCCTGTCTGCCCCTATTCTTACTTCCAAAATACAGATTGTCAGATCTGTGCTTTTACTCTCCCCATTCTTAAATCCACCAGTCCCCTGCGTCTATCCCATGCATGTTTGAAAGCATCCACGGGGTTTACTCCCACCACCTCCTCTGGTAACCTGTTCCAGGATTTTACCACTCTTTCTGTGAAGAAAAACATCCTCACATTACCTGTAAGTCTCCCTCCTTCCAGTCTCATATTGTGACCTTGTCCTTGTGCATCTCCTCTTCTGTGGAAAGCTACCCTTCTGCACTTTTATACCCTTGACGGATTGGAATGTCTATCATGTCCCCCATCTCCCTCTTCATCTCCAGTGAGTATATGTTTAATTTCCTGAAACTCACCTCATAGATTTCCTGATGCATACCCTGGACCATTTTGGCAGCCTTTCTCTGCACTCTCTCCAGCTGTTCAAAATCAATTTAAGGTCCAGGAGCAGCTGGTGCTGGAGCAGCTCTCCAACTTCCTTAACTCCTCCTTCTTCACCCCCTTCCAGTGTGGCTTCCGTAAAAACCACTCCACGACCACCTCCTTCCTCCAGCTCACTGACTCCATCCTCACAGGGATGGACCAGGGATACATTGCCTCTGCCATCTTTGTTGATCTGGCCAAAGCCTTCGGCGTGGTCACCCACTCCCTTCTCCTCCTGAAGCAGACAGCGGCTGGCCTCTCCAATACAGCTACCGACTGGTTCCTGTCCTACCTCACTGGCTGGTCCCAATATGTCAGACTCGACAATTCAACCCCCTCAGCTCACTGTAAGCACAGATGTCCCCTAAGGCTCAGTACTAGGAGCAATTCTCTTTTCCATATTCCTGAACAACCTCCCTGACACCTGCTCATCTGCTAATATATGTATGTATGCAGACAACACCATGTTATTCTCCTCTGGGAGTTCCCAAGCTGAAGTGAATACCAGTCTTCAGCTGGACTTCAGCAATGTCCAGTGCTGGTTTAATGCTAACCATCTCTCACTGAATGTCAAACAAAGGTCTCTTACCTTTGGCACCAGACAAAAGCTCTCCAGACTTGTCTCCTCCCCCAGCTTTCATACCCAGTCTGGGTCCAAACTGGACAATGTGCCCTCCTTTAAGTACCTTGAGCTGTGGCTAGACAAAAAATCTAGACTTCGGAGTACACGTTGATGCAATTCATAAAAAGCTCCTCCCCAAGCTCGGTGCTTGTACAGATACCACAGCTTCCTGCCCATGCAAGCCAGGTGTGAAATTGTCCAAAAGATGATGCTTTCAGTCTTCGACTCTGGGGACATCATCTACAGTTCTACCCCCAAGACCACCCTAGCCAGGCTGGACACTCTTCAACTCCTTCTACCATGTTGTCCTTGGTTGCCCCCCTCTCACCCACCACTGCAATCTGTATACCTCCTTTTACTTCCCCTCCCTCGCCGCCAGGCACTTGTCCCACACAGATAAACTAGTATGTAAATACTGGTTCGGTTTACTGCCATCTTATCTGTCTTCCCTCTTGTCGATCCCCCCACCTCCTCCTACTCACTTCTATCCTCACACAGAATGCTCGCCTTCCCAACGTGGTGCACATCTTCTGGTCGCAATGCCTTTTCATACTCATTCCCTAGCTCTTGGAACTTCCTCCCCCTCGAAATTCGCTCTACCTAAATGCACCAGTCCCTTGCTCACCTACTTCAGAAGCACACAGCTCACTGCTGCAATTGCAACTAACCCTTCCCTACCAACCCCCTATCTTTGGAAGCACACAGCGCACTGCTTCTACTGCTACTAACCCTCCCCTGCCTACCCCTCATCTCTATTATCCCACCTGCCACACCCCTCTAGTCTTTGTACACTAACTTCCCCTACCTACCCCCTTTCTTTAGAAGCACACAGCTCACTGCTGCCATTTCCACTAACCCTCCCCTACCTACCCCCCTTTCCCTACTATAGCTAGTCTTCATACACAAACTTTCCTACATCCCTTTCCTATGTACCCCTTTATCTTATCCATCTGCCACACCCCTCTGGTCCTCATTCACTACTTTCCTACATCCCTTCCTCTACCTCGCCTGCCCCCCCCACTTCTCTACATCTGTACCTTCCCCAGCCCACTCTGTTCCCCCTTGCAGGGTTTTCTGCATCCTGAAGGGGTGGTGGTCCTGGCTACCTACTTTACCTTTCCTCCTATAAACTGCCCTCCTCCACCACCACTACACTGCCATCTCCCATCTATCCTGCTCCCCATTTCGCAACTCTTCTCCTGCCAGCTCCACATCCCCCTTGCAGGGTTCCCAACATCCTGAAGGGGTGCAGGTCCTTGCTCCAACATCCTCAATTGACCCTTCCCCCATCCCCATTTCTGTTCTTCTGCCAGCTCCCAGTCCCCCCTTGCAGGGTTCTCTGCATCCTGAAGGGGTGATGGTCCTGGCTACCCACCCCCTCTACCTTCCCTCCTCCTCCTTGAATATCTCTCCTCAACCTCAAGGGGTGATGGCCCAGCTACCTTATCCCCCACTGTATTTCCTTCTATAAACTGCCTCATCTCTGTTCCTCTTCTGATAGCTGCCAGTCCCCCTTGCAGGGTTCTCAAAATCCTGAAGGGGAATAGGCCCTGGCTACCCATCCCCCCCCAGCAGGGTTCTCTACATCCTGAAGGGGAATAGGCCCAGTCTAGCCATGGATGCCTAAAATCCCTCCCACCTCTAAAACAAGCACTTGTATCCCTTACCTACCCCAACCCCTTATCTACTAGCACTGTCCTTGACTGCCCCCACCTTGCACTGCCAGCACTGTTCTCAGCTACCTCCTCCCCCTTAAATGGGTTAGTTACCAGGTTTAATTCAAATGTGTGTCCTTAAACCAAAAAAAAAAAAATGCTGTCCAATATGTTATGTTTTTGTGATGTACTGTGTTTCAGAATATTTGCTTATTCTGCCCTACGATGTCTATTTTATGTCCTGGTCTTTATTACCTGGATCACATGTGGAATGCTTATGCTATGCACAGATGTGCTATTGACTGCTGTTTTCTCCTACTCCCAGCATACCTCTCAACCTCCTGCCTCGTAAATCAGGGACAAGGCTTAAAAAAAATCAGGGACAAAGGACCAAAATCAGGGACACATTTTCAAAATTGGTGTTATCCACTCAGGAATCTGGTAGAGTATAGAGCTAAGTGTAAAATGCATTTTCTAAGGAAGAACAAGTCTGTAACTTTAATGTTTGACATTATTTTGTGCTTACAACCTCCACTGGTTGGTCACGGAAACACAATTTTTAAGAGGGACAGAGTAAAATGTTGAGGCAAAATCAGGGACGTCCCTGAAAATCAGGGACAGTTGAGAGGTATGACTGCCAGTGTAACCCCACTTCCCCTCAGGACGCTTCTGGAAGCGAGCTGTTCACAGTTCATGTTGCCTTTCTGGTGAATCTCTTAGATAAACAAAATAAATAAATTTCCTTCCTGAGATGGGGCCTCCAAAACTGGACACAGTATTTGAGGTGAGACCTCACCAGCGATCTATACAGTGGCCGCAGTACCTCCCTCTTCCTACTTGTAATACCCCTCCCTATGCAACCCAGCATCCTATTTGCCTTCCCTACTGCCTTCCACACTGACTTGACACGTTGAGGTCATCACTTATGATGTCCCCCAGATTTCTCTCCTGCTCAGATGATGCAACCTCCTCTCCCTCAAGTTGATATGTTGTCCTTGGGTTCTTGCGCCCCCAGATGCGTGATTTTACACTTTTTGGCATTGAATCCTAGCTGCCATGCCTTTGACCATTCCTCCAGTCTCAATAAGTCACTCCTCATTTTGGTTACTCCCTCTGGTGTATCAGCCCTGTTGCAGATCTTTGTATCGTCTGAACAGACATACCTTCCCTTCCGGGCCCTCTGCGATGTCCCTAATAAATACATTGAACAGTAAGGGCCCCAGAACAGAGCCCTGCGACACCCCACTTGTCACCCTCTCCTCTTCTGATCATACCCCATTTACTACTACCCCTGCCTTCTGTCACTCAGCAGATTTTGCACCCACAAAACTACTTTTTCTCCTACCCTGAGACTGCTCAGCCGTTTAGTAATTTCCTATGTGGAACGGTGTCAAAGGCCTTCCTAAATTCCAGGTAGGCTACGTCCACTGTCCCTCCCTGATCCACTTCTCTTGTCACAGAGAACTCAATCAGGTTAGTTTGGCGTGATTTCCCCTCTGTGAAGCCATTCTGCCTAGGGTCCTGTAACCCATTTTCAGTTGGGTATTCTACCAGCCTTTCGTTTATCAACTTCTCCATAATGTTCCCGACCACTGATGTCAGGCTTACTGGCCTGTAATTCCCTGTCTTCTCCCTACCGCCTCCCTATTGCCACTCTTGTGAATTTCTACCGCATTTGCCATCCTTCAGTCCCTCAGCACCAGCCCTGTTTGCAACAATTGATTGAATAGAGCTGCCAGTACAGCAAACAGTATGCCGCTCAGTTATCTTAGTATCATTGGGCCCCATCGCCTTATTTAACTAACTTTTCAATTTCTTTTAGTACTCTCCCCACTGGAAAGTGGCTTGTTTCAACTCCCCCCTCCAGTATTTCCCTTAATCTTTACCTGTGGTCCACAACCCCTTCCTCCTGTGTGAATACTAAACAAAAATACTTGTTCAGTATGTCTGCCTTTCTCTGGTCCTCCTCCACACTTACATCCCCTCCCCCTTTATTCAGACTATTCCTGCTTTTTGTTTTGCCTCTCTCCGCTAATGTACCTGAAGAATGTTTAGTCTCCTAGCTTCACTGACTTAGCTATGCTCTCCTCTGTGTGTGCCTTTGCCCTCCTCACAGCCTTTGCTGCCTCAGATTCTCTTGAATTCTTCCATGTCGGTTTCTAACTGGGTTAAACTGAATCCCGATTCATTTTAGTATTTGTGGTTCTGCTGCTGACTGAGATGTAACTTGGGGGTTGATCCCGGAGTCATCATCCGAGAAACACCTCTCGGAAATCTTCAGCGGCATCCTCAAATCTACTGCCCAACACAGCAGAGCAGTTGGGGGAAGCTAACCTGGTGATGAGGTGTGGAGGAAGAGGGTTTTACAGTACTAACATACTAAAATGCTAGCAGAATAGGCCTAATGGTCTTGTGTCTGCTTGTTTGGTCAGCCACCACCCTAGGAATGACGTTGCTGCCCCCCTCTCCCTCTCTGGCTTCTCCCTTCCCAGTCCCGGATATTCTCGCTGCACTGGACTTTGCTTCCAGAACCCTTCCCCTGTACATGTCCCACCCCCTCTTGAACCCCTCCACCGTCTCTGCCTTCACCAGCCTCCTGGGCAGCGCATTCCATGGCTCCACCACCCTCTCAGTGAAGTAGCACCTCCTCCTTTCTCCCCTGAATCTCCCCCCTCCAGCTTCCACCCATGCCCTGTAGTTGCCCACCCCTTCCTTTGGAGCACCCTGGCTGCTCCTCCCATTTACCCTCTTCATGTACCTGAAGACCCCCATCATGTCCCCCGGTCCCTTCTGTCATCCAGTGTGTACATACTCTAGCTCCTTCAAGCCTCTCCCCATAGGTCCTGTCCCCAAGCCCCAGATCATTTTGGTTGCCCTCCTCTGGACCCTCTCCAGGAGTTCAATGTCCCTCTAAGTGTGGCCTCCAAAACTGCACGTAGTACTCTAGGTGCTGACCTCACCTACAGTTATACAGAGGGAGTATCACTTCCCTCCTTCTGGAGGAGATCCCCCTAGCGATGCATCCCAGCATCCTGTTGGCCTTAGCCGCTGCCCTCCTACAAGTCTCAGAGTTGTTCATCTTGACATCCACCACCACCACCAGGTCCCTCTCAGCCATCGAGACTTGCAGCATTTCACCCCTCCCCCCCAGGGTGTACACTTGGCCAGGGTTTCTGGCTCCCAGGTGCAGTATCTTGCATTTCGCTGCATTGAACTTCAGCTTCCACTTTCTAGACCACCTTTCCAGAGCCTCCAGGTCCCCCTGTAGGGCCACCCTCCCCATCCACCACTGCCCCCAGTTTTGAGTCATCCGCAAAGA
This sequence comes from Neoceratodus forsteri, assembly GCA_016271365.2. Classification (NCBI taxonomy): domain Eukaryota; kingdom Metazoa; phylum Chordata; order Ceratodontiformes; family Ceratodontidae; genus Neoceratodus; species Neoceratodus forsteri. The sequence goes on from CM057455.1 coordinate 59,791,280, forward strand.
GACTCCTCTCACTCCTGATACCACTCCTTATGTCAGGCGTGAGGTTGAACAGGAGGGGCCCATGACCGACCCCGAGGGGACCCCACTAATGACCTCCTTGGGGATGAGATCAACCCGCCAACCACGCACTGGGTCCATCCATGGAGCCAATTGCCTATCCATCTGATCTGGTTCCCCATCCCCATTTGCCTCTGTGTGGAACAGAGTCAAATGCCTTGCTGAAGTCAAGAAAGAGGACGTCTACCAGTCTACCCAGGTCCAAGGCACTCGTCATCTAGTCATAGAACTCCACTAGGTTTGTCTGACACGATTTCCCTGGGACAAATCCATGCTGTCTATCGTCCAGGCACCCCGGCTTTTCCAGGTCCCCTCCTAGCCTCACCTTGACAATGCCCTCCATCACATTGCCCACCACCAATGTCAGGCTGACAGGCCTGTAGTTCCCTGCCACCTCCCTTGATTCCCCCCTTGTGGATAGGCACTATATGCGCCACCTTCCAGTCCTGGGGCACACACCCTGTCCTCAGAGAGATGCTGAAAAGTTTTGCCAGGGGTTTCGCCAGGACATCTGCCAGTTCCTTCAGCACTCTGGGATGTAATTTATCCGGCCCTGGTGATTTCTTTGTCTTAAGGGACCTGAGGGCTTCTCTCACACTCTCAGCCATGATTTCTACCTCCGCTACCTTGTCCCCCTGCCTTGCCTCCCCCTCCCTCCTGCCAGCGATGGCCCCCCCCTCTCCCCAGACCCGCCTATCGGTAAGGGTCCCCCTCAGTTTCACCATCTCTTCCCATGTATGATGCAGCCCCCATTTTTCCTTGGTGAAAACTGAGGCAGGTACTCATTTAGTACCCTCAGCCTGCTCCCCGGGTCTTGTGCCCATCCCTCCCCTGTTTTAATCCTGCTAATCTGCCCCTTCACCCTTCGTTTTTCCCCAGTGTATCTAAAGAACCCCTTGTTCCCTCTCCTAATTTCCCTGGCCAGGTTCTGCTCCTTCCTTGCCTTAGCCACTGTCACCACCCTAGTGGCCCTTCTGGCCATCAGCTCATATTCCCCTTGATCCCTTTCACTCCTTGAGCACTTGAAATGCCTATAGGCCGCCTTCTTTCCCCTCGCCACCACCTGAACCTCCCTGGTCCACCAGCGGGGTTTTCTGGCCCTACCGCATTTTCGTCTTACTCTTGCACAGGTGCTGGTAGCATCTTGCACCCCCCCTCTTGATTTCCCACCTACTGTCAGCGTCCGTGTCTGGCCCAATCCCATCCAAATGCTCCTTAAGGATCCTTCCCATTTTCTTGAAATCCGGCCCCCTGAAGTCAGTTACCTCCGTCTCTGTGCAGCCTTCTACTCCCCTCCTAAGTCCAGGTAGAACCAGACCGTGGCATGGTCGCTCCCCATCAACGGGTCCCTTGCCTCCAGGCCCCCAATCAGGTCACTGTCTGCCAGGACCACATCCAGTATCCGCGCCTTCCTGGTCGGTTCCCCCACCTGCTGAGTTAGGAACGCGTCCTGAAAGAAATTCAACAACCTCTGTTCCCTGGCCACTGAGGATGTCATAGTCTCCCAGTCCGTTCCTGGCATGTTTAAGTCCCCCAACAACAACACCCTTCCCCTGCCCAATCTGCAATGTTTCCCAACATCTGCCACCAGTCTCTCCTCCAGCTCCTTCGCCAGCACGGGTCTACACACTACTCCTATTTTTACTCTCTTGTCCCCCCCTTGTTATCAAGGTGACCCAAATCGCCTCCACAGTTCCTTCCACCTCCTCCACTCCTCCTATGCCAATGCAGTTTTTTACTATTATTGCTACCCCTCCTCCCCTTCCCTCCCCCCTGCCCTTCCTGAACATGGTGTAACTCTCCAGGTTCAGGTCCCAGTCGTGCCCTGCGGTGGCCCAGGTCTCATAACCGCTGCCACATCTACCTCTCCTTCAGTTAGCATCACCTGGCGGTCAGGCATTTTATTGCCCAAGCTTCTGGCATTTAGCAGGACTACCTTCCACACTTTCCCTATACTTCTGTTTCCCCTGCTCGCGTTCCCATGGGATTCAGTCTTCCCCCGGTCTGCACCTTACCAGTCGGCCTTTTCCCACATTCCTCCAGCTCCCCAGGGGGGTGGAGACAGAGTCCCTCCTTTATCGGACCCCCCTCGACAGCTTTTTCTCCCATCCCTACCCCCTTCACAAGTTTAAACCCCACCTTTCACCAACAAACGCCCTCTATTTTCAACTTAAGGATTTCCCTCCCCTCCAAATTGAGATGGAGCCTATCTCTAGCATACAGCCCCCTTATCCTCCCAGGTCCCCCAATCCCCCATCAACCCATACCCTCTGGCCCCACACCACTCCTGAGCCACTGGTTTATCTCTAATCTTCCTCTTGTATTTACTAGCCTAACGGCAGGATTTCCGAAGGAAATCGACATCCTATGTCATGACAGACCCTGGCAAGCTCCCTGAACCTTGCCTGTATCTCTAGCTCACTATTTCCCTCAATGTCATTGGTACCCAGGTGGACCAGTATGTCCGGGGAACCTCCACAATCCTTTGCCAGCTGATATACCTCATGCTTGGCCCTGTGCACCGTTAGTCCAGGGAAGCATTTTGTTCTAACCAGGCAGGCTTCCCCTCCCTATCCCATTTGATACCACTGATCATGGAATTTTGGAATCACCCAACAGGAGCACTGTGACCACCCCTTTTCCTCCATCTCCCCCTTTCCATGTCCCTCATCCTTTCTACCGGCCCCTGCCCTCAGCTGGCTCCTTGCTCCTCCCCCTATCTGGGTACCACCTGCTGCCCCCTCCTTATTTACCCTGGCCAGCCCCTCCCCTCCGATCCTATGCCTCTCCTCCTCCCAGGTATCCTTCTGTACCCCGCTACCCCACCATCACTGCTCGCGACTGGTCCTCCCCCATCTGCCAAACTAGCCTGGCTCATCCTCCTCCCCCTTCCTTCTTGTCTCCGCTCAGCCCTCCTTGCCTGTTGTGCTCCCTGGCCTAAACCCTCAGCTCCCTTTACTGTATCCTCCTTGTACTTCTGGTCCCTCTCCTTGCCCTTTCCTCCCAACTGGTCCTTCTTGTGCTTTCCTCCCTCTACCCCTCCTCCTGCTCTGATCCCCGCTCCCCATTTTCCCCATTCCAGTTCCCCTGCTATCGGCCCCGCCTCCTGCCCCCACTCCCTTTCCATCTCTAACCTCCCTGTCATTGCTACATCACCCCCCTCATCCCCAAGCAGAAGAGAATTGAAGTGGTTACTGAGCTTAATTTCCGATCCACCTCCCCCCCTTGCTTCCTTCTGTCCAGCCCCAGCCATCTGCCTACTTCCCTGAGAATGTCCTCCCTTTGGCCCCCCCGTGAGGGTCCCCAGATACCTGCCTGCTTCCTTGGTAGTGTCCTCCATTTGGTCCCCCTGTGTCAAGGCCCCTATGTGACCGCAGAGTACTCTACTGCCCTCCTTTCCCTATGCCCCTGGTGCTTGGTGCAACCCCGTGGGAGAGCCCCTTCCCTGTTCCCCAACCATCCCTCCCCCCTTCCTCCAGTTGTCTCCTAATCCCCTCAACCTCCTCCCTAAGCTGTGCCAGCTGGTAGCACACTGGGCAACCACCGAATTTCCAAGCCCAGTCCAGTATCATGGCTGCCCCACACCCTGTGCACCCCACCACCCTCCCAAAGATGCCGGCCCTAATGACGTGTGGTCCCATCCCTTTCCAAGTAGGTTTCCCTGGGTGAACCACCAGGTTCCCCACTAGTCCAAGATACACCCCTACCCACTAATCAGGTCACCCACTAATCCTAGATACAGTCCCACAGTAAACAGGTACCCCTGTTACTAGATGCAGTACTACACAGTAAACTTATAGGGGAAGTGTACAACTCCCTAAGCTCCTCTCTCCCAGCCTTTAAACCCAACCCCCAGTGGCTAGAATTACATGAGCTGCACCTGAAGCCTTTTTCTCCAATTGCAGGGCAGGTGTTCTCCTATAAAGGAGCAGAGCTTTGGGGAGGGAGGTGTGGGGAAGGGTGGGATTAGGGCCAACACCCGACTCTCACATGGAACGAGGGAGGTGTTGCCCCTGTACACATTCCTGATGTGGCTACACCTAGAGTACTATATGCAATTCTGGGATCCACGCCAAAGGACAGACTATGGCTGTCTAGAACAGGGCCACAAAACTGATCCAGGGGCAGCAGGGGAAAGCAAATGAGGAGAGGCTGGAAAGCCTCAATACTTCCACTGGCAGCCAGAAGGAGGACATGATTGTAACTTAATTAGTAGAAAACTGAGCGAATTGCATTGAGGGTGCCAGCTGTGGGTGGTGCCAAGCGGGCTTTGTTTGTGCTGTGGGAGAAGTGTTTTAAATTTTGAATTTGTGCTGTATTTTTGTTTTTCTGTCACTGCATGTACAGGGCTCATCTGGTCTGTGGGGAAGGGAGAGTGGGAGGAGGGCATGCTTTGAGGGAGGTACAGGAGAAGGAGTTGACTGCGGCACTGTTGATTGGGTAGTACCCACGTGACCACATCGTGCCAAGCAGGCACGGTACCCAACCTTGGATAGGCTTGGGCGATTTGCCATCTCCGGTGAATTTCACCTAGTTTTTAGATGAGATGCGCCTCTCCTACTGGATGTTGGACCCAGGGCCTACCTGATTGCTGGTTGGCTGCCTGAACACCCTAGTTTAATCACTCAGATTGCCAAGTGTTGCTTGAAGTAGGTGTTATTTTCCTGCCACTTTGAAAAGAGCAGTGGTGAGACCCCTCCTGAAAAGGCCATGATTGGATCACAACTGTCTTGTGAATTACAGGCCTGGAGGAAACCATCTCTTTTGGGTAAGGTAATTTAGAAGGTGGCTGTGGCTTACCTTGAGGGTCACCTGGAACAGTTAAACATGCAGTCAGGATTTAGGCCCTGTCACAGTACTGAGACTGCTGTGGTCAGGGGTCTGAATGTATGAGCGTCTGCAGTCTGGATTTAGGCCATGTCAAAGTACAAAGACTGCAGTTAGGGTGTTGCATGTACAAGTGCCTGCAGTCAGACTTTAGGCACTGTCAAGGCTGAGACTGCGCTTTTCAGGGTGCTCTATGTACAAGCATCTGCAGTCTGGATTTAGACCCCACAGTACTGAGACTGCACTTGTCAGGGTGCTACATGTACGAGCATCGGCAGTCAGGATTTAGTCCCCGTCACACTACTGTGATGACTCCGGTCAAGATGTTGCACATATGAGCATCTGCAGACTGTATTTAGGTCCTGTCGTAATACTGAAACTGTTCTGGTCAGGGAGCTGCATGTATGAGCGTCTGCAGTCTGGATTTAGGCCCTGTCACAGTACTGAAACTGCTTTGGTCAGGGTGCTGCACGTATGAGCGTCTCCAGTCTTGATTAAGGCCCAATCACAGTACAGAGACTGCTCTTGTCAGGGTGCTGCATGTCCGAGTGTCTGCATTTAGGATTTAGGCCCTGTTACAGAACTGAGACTGTGCTTGTTATAGTGCGCATGTGCGAATGTCTGTAGTCAGGATTCAGGCCTGTCACAGTACTGAGACTGCTCTTATCTGGGTGTTAGAGTATGTGCAGTCTGTGTTTAGGCCCCATCACAGTACTAAGACTGCCCTTGTCAGGGTGGTGCATGGGCGAGCGTCTGCAGTTGGGATTCAGACCCATCACAATACTGAGACTGCTCTAGCCAGGGTGCTGAATGTCCAGGCATCTGCAGTCAGGATTTAGGCCCCATCACAGTACTGAGACTACTTTTGTCAGTGTGCTATGTCTATGAATATCTGCAGTGAGGATTTAGGCCATGTAACAGTACTGAGACTGTGCTTGTCAGGGTGCTGCATGTATGAGCGTCTACAATTGGGATTCAGGTCGTGTCACGGTACTGAGACTGCACTGGTCAGGAGGCTGCATCTACAAGCATCTGCAGCCTGGGATTAGACCCTTCACAGTACTGAGACTGCACATATCAGAGTGCTGCACGTATGAGCATCGGCAGTCAGGATTTAGTCCCTGTCACACTACTGCGATGACCCTGGTCCGGGTGCTGCACGTGAGCACCTGCACACTGTATTTAGGCCCTGTCATAGTACTGAGACTGCTCTTGTCCAGGTACTGCATGTCCAAGCAACTGCAGTCAGGATTTAGGCCCTGTCGCAGAACTGAGACTGTGCTTGTTAGGGTGCAAATCTGCGTATGTCTGCAGTCAGGATTCAGGCCTTGTCACAGTACTGAGACTGCTCTTGACAGTTTGCTACATGTAAAAGCATCTGTAGTTATGATTTTAAGGCCCTGTCATGGCACTGGGACTGTGCTTGTCAGGGTGCTGCATGTACGTATGTCTGCTGTTGGGATTTAGTCCCTGTCACACTACTGCGATGGCCCTGGTCAGGGTGCTGCATGTATGAGCACCTGCACACTGTATTTAGGCCCTGTCACAGAACTGAGACTGTGCTCGTTAGGGTGCAAATGTGTGAATGTCTGCAGTCAGGATTCAGGCCTGTCACAGTACTGAGACTGCTTTTATTAGGGTGTTGCATGTTTGAATATTTGCAGTCTGGGTTTAGGCCCCATCACAGTACCGAGTCTGCCTTTTTTTTTTTTCCCCCCTTATAAACCTGTCATGATTTCTCTCACCTGGTTGGAGTGGTCCCTCACCGACCCCTGGCCACTGGCACTCACACCCCTGGAGTCGGTCTTGAGAGCAATTGCAGGATGCTCAATCCTTCCTTCCCCCTGCCAGCCCGTGGTGGCCCAATTCAGTTCCTGAATCCATGTCACTGGTGTGGTGTCCAGCGCCTCAACCCTCCGCGCCACCGGGCCGACTGTAGCGAGACTACTTTTGTCAAGGTGCTGCATGTAAGAGTGCTTGCCGTCAGGATTCAGGCCCCGTCACAGTACTGAGACTGTGCGAGTCAGGGTGCTGCATGTTTGAGTATCTGTAGTTGAAATTTCGGCCCCACAGTACTTTGACTGCTCTTGACAGTTTGCTACATGTAAAAGCATCTGTAGTCAGGATTTAGGCCCTGTCACAGCACTAGAACTGCTCTAGCTAGGGTGCTGCATGTCCGAGTGTCTCCAGTCAGGATTTAGGCCCCATTACAGTACTGTATTGAGACTGCGCTTGTCAGGGTGCTGCATGTACGAATGTCTGCAGTCTGGATTCAGGCCCCGTCACAGTATGGAGGCTGCTCTGGTCTGGGTGCTGCATGTACGAATGTCTGCAGTCTGGATTCGGGCCCCGTCACAGTACGGAGGCTGCTCTGGTCTGGGTGCTGCATGTACGAATGTCTGCAGTCTGGATTCGGGCCCCGTCACAGTACGGAGGCTGCTCTGGTCTGGGTGCTGCATGTACGAATGTCTGCAGACTGGATTTAGGCCCTGTCACAGTACAGAGGCTGCTCTTTTCAGGGGGCTGCATGTATAAGCGTGTGTAGTCAGGATTTAAGTCCTATCACAGTACTGAGATGGCTGTTGTCAGAGTGGTGCATGTACGAGCATCTGCAGACTGGATTTAGGCCCCGTCACAGAACTGAGACTGCTTTTCTTAGGGGGCTGCATGTACGAGCGTCTGCAGTCAGGATTTAAGTCCTATGACAATACTAAGACTGCTCTGGTCAGGGAATTGCATGTACGAATATCTGCAGTTAGGATTCTGGTCCTGTCAGAGTACTGAGACTGCTCTTGTCAGGGTGGTGAATGTTCAAGTGTCTGCAGACTGGATTTAGGTCCTGTCACAGTGCTGAGACTGCTCTGGTCAAGATTCTGCATGTACAAGTGTCTGCAGTCAGAGACTGCTCTTGTCAGGGTGCTGCATGTATGAGTGTCTGCAATCTGTATTTAAGCCCTGTCCCAGTACTGAGACTGCTGTGGTCAGTAGTCTGCTTGTACGAGCATCTGCAGTCAGGATTTAGGTCTCGTCACAGTACTGAGACTGCTGTGGTCTGGGTGCTGCATGTACAAATGTCTGCAGACTGGATTTAGGCCCTGTCATGGTATGGAGGCTGCTCTTTTCAGGGGGCCGCGTATACGAGCATCTGCAGTCAGGATTTAGGCCCAGTCACAGAACTGAAACTGCGTTAGGGAACTGCATGTACGAATGTCTGCAGTCAGGATTCAGGCCTTATGGTGCTGAGACTGCTCCCGTCAGGGGCTTGCATGTTCGAGTATCTGCAGTCAGAATTTAGGCCCCATCACAGTACTGAGACTGCTTTTATCAGGGTGCTACATGTATGAGTGTATGTAGTCAGGATTTAGGCCCGTTAGAGCACTGAGACGATGTGTGCTGCATGTATGAGTGCCTACAATTGGAATTTCAGCCCAGTCATAGTACTGAGACTGTTGTTGTTGGGGTGCTGCATGTATGAGTATCTGCAGTCAGGATTTAGACCCTGTCACAGTACTGAGGTTACTCTTTGTCAGGGTGCTGTATGCACGAGAGTCTGCAGTCAGGATTTAAGTTCTATCACAGTACTGAGACTGCTCTGGTCAGGGTGCTACATGTACGAGCATCTGCAGACTGGATTTAGGCCCCGTCACAGAACTGAGGCTGCTCTTCTCAGGGGGCTGCGTGTACGAGGTCTGCAGTCAAAATTTAAGTCCTATCACAATACTGAGACTGCATGTACGAATGTCTGCAGTTAGGATTCTGGTCCTGTCAGAGTACTGAGACTGCTCTTGTAAGGGTGATGAATGTTCGAATGTCTGCAGACTGGATTTAGGTCCTGTCACAGTACTGAAACTACTCTTGTCAGGGTGTGTGAAGTCAGGATTTAGGCCCAGTCACAGTGCTGAGACTGCTGTTGTCAGGGTGCTGTATGTTCGAGTGTCTGCAGTCAGGATTTAGGCCCCATTACAGTACTGTGCTTGTCAGGGTGCTGCATGTACGAGTGTCTGCAGACTGGATTTAGGCCACATTTCAGAACCGAGACTGCTTTTCTTAGGGGACTGCATGTACGAATGTCTGCAGTCAGGATTCTGGTCCTGTCACAGTACTGAGACTGCTCTTGACAGGATGCTGCATATACAAGTGTCTGCAGACTGGATTTGGGTCCTGTCACAGTACCGAGACTGCTCTTATCAGGGTGTTACATGTTTGAGTATCTGCAATCTGGGTTTAGGCCACACAGTACCGAGACTGCTTTTGTCAGGCTGCTTCATGTATGAGCCTTTGCCATCAGGATCTAGGCCCTGTCACAGAACAGACTGCGCTTGGTGCCGCTTGTACGGATGTCTGCAGTCAGGATTCAGGCCCTGTCACAGTACTGAGACTGTCTGTCAGGGTGCTTTATGTCCAAGCGTGTGCAGTCAGGATTTAGGTCCTGTCACAGAACTGAGATTGTGCTTGTTAGGGTGCCTCATGTATGAATTTCTGCAGTCAGGATTCAGGCCCTGTCACAGTACTGAGACTGTTCTTGTCAGGGTACTGTGTGTACGAATGTCTGCAGTTGGGAGTCAGACCCTGTCACAGTACTGAGACTGCTCATGTCTGGCTGCTTCATGTACAAGCATCTGCAGTCTGGATTTAGGCCCCATCATAGTACTGAGACTGCTCTTGTCAGAGCGGTGCATGTGTGAGCGTCTGCAGTCAGGACTTAGGCCCCGTCACAGTACAGAGACTGCGCTTGTCGGGAAGCTGCATGAATGAGCATCTGCAGTTAAGATTCAGCCCCTGTCACAGTATTGATACTGCCCTTGTCAGGGTGCTGCATGTAGGATTTAGCCCCCACAGTACTGATACTCTAACATGCAGCACCCCGAGAAGAGCAGTATCTGCAGTCTGAGTCTAGTCCCTAGTACAGAGACTGCGCTTGTTAGGGTGCTGCATGTACAAGCATCAGTGAGAATTTGGACCCTGTCACATTACTGTGATGGCTCTGGTCAGGGTGCTGCATGTATAAGTGTCAACAGTTTGGATATCAGCCTCGACACAGTACTGAGACTGCACTGGTAAGGGTGCTACATGTTTGAGCATCTGCATTCATGATTTAGGCCCAGTCACTGTACTGAGACTGCACTTGCAGGGTGATACATGTTTGAGCATCTGCAGTCAGGATTTAGGCCCTGTCACTGTACTGAGACTGCACTTGTAGGGTGATACATGTTTGAGCATCTGCAGTCAGGATTTAGGCCCTGTCACTGTACTGAGACTGCACTTGCAGAGTGATACATGTTTGAGCATCTGCAGTCAGGATTTAGGCCCAGTCACTGTACTGAGACTGCACTTGCAGGGTGATACATGTTTGAGCATCTGCAGTCAGGATTTAGGCCCAGTCACTGTACTGAGACTGCACTTGCAGGGTGATGCATGTTTGAGCATCTGCAGTCAGGATTTAGGCCCAGTCACTGTACTGAGACTGCACTTGCAGGGTGATGCATGTTTGAGCATCTGCAGTCAGGATTTAGGCCCAGTCACTGTACTGAGACTGCACTTGCAGGGTGATACATGTTTGAGCATCTGCAGTCAGGATTTAGGCCCAGTCACTGTACTGAGACTGCACTTGCAGGGTGATACATGTTTGAGCATCTGCAGTCAGGATTTAGGCCCAGTCACTGTACTGAGACTGCACTTGCAGGGTGATACATGTTTGAGCATCTGCAGTCAGGATTTAGGCCCAGTCACTGTACTGAGACTGCACTGGTAAGGGTGCTACATGTTTGAGCATCTGCAGTCTGGGTTTAGGCCCCATCCCAGTACTGAGACTGCTTTTGTCAGGGTGCCTCATGTACGGATGTGTGCAGTCAGGATTCAGGCCCTGTCACAGTACTGACACTGCGCTTGTTAGGGTGCTGCATGTGCGAATCTCTGCAGTGAGGATTCAGGCCCTGTCACAGTATGGAGATTGCTCTTGTCAGGATGCTGCATGTATGAATGTCTGCAGTCAGGATTCCAGTCCTGTCACAATACTGAGACTGCTCTGGTCAGGGTGCTGCAGTTGAGATTCAGGATCTATCACAGTACTGAGACTGCTGTTGTCGGGGTGTTGCATGTTCAAGTATCTGTAGTTGGAATTCAGGCCCCATCACAATACTTAGACTACTCGACAGTTTGCTACATGTAAAAGCATCTGCAGTCAAGATTTGGGCCCTGTCACAGCACTGGAACTGCTCTAGCAAGGGTGCTGCATTTCCGAGCATAGAGAATCAGGATTTTGGCCCCATCAAAGTGCTGTACTGAGACTGCTCTTATTAAGGTCCCTGCGGATGGAGAAAGCACCTGGGCCAGATAAGATACATCCCAGGGTGCTGAGGGAACTGTTTAGTTTAGTTTATTGTTCTAGGAATTACTACCTTTGAGCCAGAGGCTCTTTTACAAAGGTTCCACGTCAATTAGGTACAGTACAAAAGGTTACATAGATAACACAACAATTTGTGTTGTGTCAAGAGCAAGAAAACATATACAAATACATATCAAATCATTTGTGCGAAAGGACATGAGATATCAATAATCACATTATTACAAGAAAGAGGTCATGCCAGATTAGGAGAAACAAATAGGAAAAAGTCCAGAACAGAGGGTAAGTGAAAGGTGTGGGAGCAGACAATAGCAGGAGAAAGGTTTCCCAAACATGTCTTTGTCAAATAACGGGACAGGGTGGGTAGTGAGAAAATAGGAGGTTTAATCAGGGCAGTCACAGGAGCTGAGGTGGCAAGGTGAGAGAAAAGCCTTGATTTGAAAATACCTAGAGAGGTGGAGGCAGTAATATGAGTGCTGAGGGCATTTAGCCAGGTGGGGGCAGATAGGCAAATTATCTTTGTCCCAGAAGTCCGGCATCGGGGGGACTTGGAGAGGCTGGTGTTCTGATCTTCTGGTAAAGCGGGTGCTAAGCGCTCGGGCATAACAGGTCTTGGATACAGGGTGGAGTGAGGCCCAGAGTGGATTTTTTGCCATCAGGCAGGTAAGGTACTTTATCCGGTTTGAGAATTTACAACCAACCTGAGTCAGCATAGAGTTCACATGTGTGGAGTACGTCCGGTGTGCACCAGTGAGAACAGACAGGCCTTATTTAGGGATGTTGTAATGCGACTAAGTGCTGTGGTAGTGGCAGATCCTTATGTAACTAAGCCATAATCAACAACTGAGATGACAGAGGATTGGATGGCAATCCTCAGTGCAGAATGGGTAAGAAGCTGTCGGTTCAGATACAGAATCCCAATTCGCTGATTAATAGTTTTTACTGTACTATCAATGTGAGTTGCAAAGGTTAGGCCTTGATCAAAGTTGATTCCAAGAAATTTGAAAATTGGCACTTGTTCAAGGGTATTTCCTAGGTATGTATTAATGGTGAGTGGGACTTGCCGTTTCTTGTTTAGCGGGTTAGAGAAGAGCATGGATTTCGTTTTTTGGTGGTTTAGAACCAGCTTATGTTCAAGGAACCACATCTCAACTTTGGAAAAAGCATGCTGAAGGTTGAGGCATAAGAGGTTCGGATCTTTATGAGTGGCAAGAATCACGGCATCGTCGGCATAGAGGATTATTTGTTCAGGGCAGGATTTGGGGAGGGAGTTTAGGAAAAGGCTGAAAAGGAGGGGGCCCAGGATGGATCCCTTGGGAACTCCTGAGCGAACCGGTTTTGAGTCTGAGAGAACTCCAGCTACTTTTACAGATTGAGAGCGCTGAGCAAGGTAATTTTTTACCCAGTCACCAGGACCCTGCGAGAGCCCTAGGATGGCAGTTGTTTGATAAGTGAGCCATGGTGAACTGTATCAAATGCCTTGGTTAAGTCAATATAGACTGCTCCAGTTAGGTTTCCTTTGTCCATGGCATTGTGGATTGCTCCTGAGAATTCAAGTAGGGCAGTCGATGTGCTGTGCCTTTCCTAAATCCATGCTGCTGAGTGCATAGGATGTTGTGCTTTCCAGGTAGTCTGATGTTGGTCCGCCACCAAGCGCTCAAGGGCCTTAGAGAGAGGTGGTATTGATATCGGGCGATAGTTACCAGGCAGTGACTTATCACCACTTTTGTGCACGGAGTGACAACTGCAGCTTTCCATTTCCTAGGAATTGGCTGTAGCAGAGGAGATTGAAAATTTTTGTGAGGGGAGCAGTACTTCCTCCAGGTGAGGGACAGAAGTTTAAGGTCAGTAGTGTCGCTGCTTGCTCGGGACTTAGAAATGGCCTTCTTTACATATTTATAGACTTCATGTGCCTTTACTAGTTTGAAATGAAGGTGGTTTGTTGGAGAGGCAGTAGTAAGTAGAAATTGGAGGGTCAGCATCAGTGAAGAAATCAGATGAGAGGACACCACTAAGGTCCGTGAAGGTATCATTTAGGGTGTTTGCAATGATCTCTGGGTCTAATGTAGTGGTTCCATCACATTCATTATTGTAGGAGAGGATTTGGACTGCTGACCCATGATATTCTTTATGTTGTCCCAGAAGGATTTCCCTTAGCCCAGGAGTTGGAGAGGGCATTCTTGAGTAGGAGCTCTTCATCAAGCGGATCTGTTTAGTACAGTGGTTAAGAGCCTGTTTATATTTTGAATGTCTGACAGAGTGCCAGTAGCTCTTGCAGTGGCCCAGAGGTGATCCCTACTTTTGAGTTGTGCCAATAGCCGCCGTGAGCCAAGAGTTGTGAGTGCTTGATTTTTGCTTTTTTACTGATGCATAGGTGTCACAGGCAGTGTTGAAAGTAGAAATAAAGTAATCAAGGGCTAGGTCAACATCTTGAGTTTTGTAAATCAAGGACCAGTCTATCTGCCTAAGACAGGTCTTGAGATGAATAAGGTTGCCATAAGGTAGGACTCTGCTATAGATAGTTTTTGGAGGCGGCTTACGAAACTTATTTGTCCAGGTACATATTATTGGAGAGTGATCACTGAGCGAGTCAGGGAGAACACTTACATTGGTTATATGGGTAGGGTGGCTGGTAAGGATCCAGTCAATGAGGGTGCTGGTCCCTGATTTGCAGTTTTTCCTGGTAGGGGAGTTTACCACTTGTATTAAATTTGCTGCTAGGATAGCATCTTTGTTTGACCCTGCATCAGGAGCAAGCCAATTTATATTAAAGTCCCCAAGGAGAATGAGTTCGATGTCAGAAGGTTGTGTACACGAACTCGAGGACAGCCTGTGCGGAATCAGGATCTTTGGTGGATATAGACAGCAGCAATCGTGAGGACTTTGTTTTGGGCACCAAGTAGTATCTTGATAGGGAGGAGTTGCACTGAGGTTTCTGTGGTGGGGTAAGAACCAGGAGACAGGTGAGGTAATCCTTTATGTAGATTGCACACCACCACCCCTTTTCGAGGTCCTATCCAGTCTGAATATCTTGTATCCTTGTATAGAGATGGCATGATCCGGAGTATTAGGTGTCAGCCAAGTTTCGACGATGACAAGGATATCCGGGTTGTGCTGGCTGGCAAAGATTTGAAGGGAGGCCAGTTTTGGGAGGAGACTGCAGATGTTTAAGGTAGCAATTTTGAGCCCCCCCTCCATTTTGGCAGGCTTTGTTGTACTGTAGGAGACAGGGCCAGGATTTGAGTGGTCACTTCCTGATATCAAGAGAAGGAGGAGTAGGAGTTTAAGAGACAGTTGCTGTACTTCGTAGTCAACAGAATTACACTTCTGAGGCTTATACGGCTTGGACCAGTGCAGGCGTCTGGGGACCCAGAGCAAGGAGGTTGTTAGTAATAGAGGATGATATGCCCATTTATCCTTGTTGTAGCTTGTCAGTTGCACCCAGTTGCTTGCAGATAGGTACCTGGTGGATAAGTCAAAAGCCAAAAAAAAAAAAACTGGCGGATGTCCTGGCAGTCCATCTAGCAGAGCTTTTCAACATCTGAGGACTGGGTGGGTACCCCAAGACTGGAGGAAAGCCCATCTCGTGCCGATCTACAAGGGGGGAATCAAGAGAAGGCCGGAAATTACAGGCCCGTTAGCCTGACATCAGTGGTCAGCAAAGTGATGGAGGGTATTGTCAAGGAAAGGCTGGGGGGGTTACTGGAGCAAACTGGGTACTTGGACGATAGGCAGCATGGCTTTGTCATGGGGAGATCGTGCCAGACAAACCTTGTTGAGTTCTATGACTGGGTGACGAGGGCCCTGGACCAGGGTAGGCCAGTGGACTTCCTCTTTTTGGACTTTAGCAAGGAATTTGATTCGTTACCCCACAGTGGACTGCTGACTAAGCTGAAGGAAGATGGATAGGAAATTGGCTCTGAGTGTACTCAGAAGGTGGTGGTTGGAGGGTTAGCCTCATCCCCAAGGTGGGTTACTAGTGGGGTTCCCCAGAAGTCAGTGCTGTGGCCACTCCTGTTCAACGCCTATATCCCAGACATCAGGAGTGAGATGAG
The DNA here is from genome assembly GCA_016271365.2 of Neoceratodus forsteri. Classification (NCBI taxonomy): domain Eukaryota; kingdom Metazoa; phylum Chordata; order Ceratodontiformes; family Ceratodontidae; genus Neoceratodus; species Neoceratodus forsteri. The sequence continues at coordinate 59,806,562 of CM057455.1, forward strand.
TCTCTTTGCAGATGACTCAAAGCTGGGTGCAGTGGTGGATGGGGAGGAGGGGAGGGTGGCCTTGCAGGAGGATCTGGAGGCTCTAGAAAGGTGGTTGGGGAAATGGAAACTAAAATTCAGTGCAGGGAAGTGCAAGGTTCTGCACCTGGGAGTCAGAAATCCAGGCCAGGGGTATACCCTGGGAGGAGACATGATTCAAGTCACGCAAGATGAGAGGGACCTGGGGTAGTGGTAGATGTCAAAATGAACAACTCTGAGACCTGTAGGAGGGCAGCAGCAGGGGCAAACAGGATGCTGGGATGCATTGCCAGGGGGATTGCCTCCAGAAAGGCAGAAGTGATCCTTCCACTGTACAACTGCTTGGTTAGGCCAAACTTCGAGTATTGTGTACAGTTTTGGAGACCACATTTAAAAAGGGACATTACACTCCTAGAGAGGGTCCAAAGGAGGGCAACCAAAATGATCTGGGGCCTGGGGCAGAGGACCTATGAGGAGAGGCTCAAGGAGCTAGACATGTATACCCTGGAGGAGAGGAGGGATGGGGGACATGATAGGTATTTAAGTACATGAAAGGGATCAATAAAGGAGGCCCAGTCAGGGTGCTCCAAAGGAAGGAGGGTGGGACAACAAGAGGTCACGGGTGTAAGCTGGAAGGGGCAGGCTCAGAGGGGAGGAGGAGGAGATGTTATTTCACTGAAAGGGTGGTGGAGCCATGGAATGCACTGCCCAGGGAGCTGGTAGAGGTGGAGACTGTGGATGGGTTTAAGAGGGGATGGGACAGGTACAAGGGGAGGGTAAATCTGACCAGGCCTAATACAGGTGGAACATCTGGGACTGGGGACAGTATAACCCAAGGGGGGGGCACCAAAATCGGCCCTCAGTGCGGGTGCTGAAAAGCGAGCAGACTCGAGAGACCGTTAGGCCTATTCTGCTGGCATGTTAGTAAGTAAGGTGCTGCATCTACGAGCATCTGCAACTGGGATTTAAGCCCCATCATAGTACTGAGTCTACTCTTATCAGGGTGCTGCATGCACTAGCGTCTGCAGTCTGGATTTAGGCCCTGTCAGAGTTCTGGGGCTACTTTTGTCAAGGTGTTGCATGTACGAATGTCTGCAGTCAGGGTTTAGGCTCCATCACAGTATGGAGACTGCTGCTGTCGGGGTGCTGCATGCACTGGCGTCTGCAGTCAGGATTTAGGCCCTGTCACAGTACTGAGACTGCTCTTGTCAGGATGCTGCATGTATGAATGTCTGCAGTGAGGATTCAGGTCCTGTCACAGTATTGACTGCTGTTGTCAGGGTGTTGCATGTTCGAGTATCTGTAGTTGGAATTCAGGCCCCATCACAGTACATAGACTGCTCTTGACAGTTTGCTACATGTAAAAGCATCTGCAGTTAGGATTTGGGCCCTGTCGCAGCACTGGGACTGCTCTAGCCAGGGTGCTGCATTTCTGTGCATATAGAGTCAGGATTTAGGCCCCATCACAGTGCTGTACTGAGACTGCTCTTATCAAGGTGCTGCATGTACGAGCATCTGCAGTTGGGATTTAGGCACCACAGTATTGAGTCTGCTCTTATCAGGGTGCTGCATGTACGAGTGTCAGACTGGATTTAAGTCCTGTCAAAGTACTGAGACTGCCCTCGTTGGGGTGCTGCATGTATGAGTGTCTGCAAACTGGATTTAGGCCCTGTCAGTACTGAAACTGCTCTGGTCTGGGTGCTGTATTTACGAATAACTGCAGTCAAGGTTTAGGCTCCATCACAGTACAGAGACTGCTGCTGTCGGGGTGCTGCATGCACTGGCGTTTGCAGACTGGATTTAGGCCCTGTCACAGTTCTGAGGCTACTCTTGTCAGGGTGTTGCATGAACGAACGTCTGCAGTCAGGGTTTAGGCTCAGTCATATTACTGAGACGCTACTGTCTGGGTGCTGCATGTATGAGTGTCTGCAGTCTAGATTTAAGCCACGTCAGAGCACTAAGACTGCACTTGGCAGGGTGCTGCATGTACGAGCATCATTCTCCCATGTACTTCAATTACCACACTTCACAAATCTTGCATTTAAATGCTTCAATGTTTGAAGATGAAAAGTGGGCACTCTTCATCTAAGCTTTTAAATGCAAGATTTGTGAAATGTGGTAATTGAAGTTCATGGAGTGCCGGACCTTCTTGATTCATTCAGCATTTTTGTGCTAGCCGCCCCTTCATCCTGCATCTACCTCTAGTCCAAGGGTTCGCAGTCCTCCATTTGGGATCTGTATGCATGAGCCTCGTCAGTCAGGATTTACATATGAACACACAAAATTGTCAGCAGATCCAGGCCATTTGGTCTGGCTAGTCTGCTTGAGTGTGCAGCACGCTGTCTTGTTAAACTACAGCCGCCACCCCTACCCTTGCTCCCCTTTCTAACTTAGTGCCTCCCCACGTCAGACTTCCCCCACCCACCCAGTTTTGACCCTCTCTTTGGCCCTATCCCACCCTCTCTTGAAGCTGTCTACTGTCTGCAGTGGTACTACTTCCTCTGGCAGCGCATTCCAACCAGCCACCACCCTCTTTGTGAAATAGTGCCGCCTCATCTCTCTTGAACCTTCCTCCCTCCAGTATCCAGGCTGTGTCCCCTGGTGCCCCTCCCCCCGGTTCACTTAAACAAGCAGTCTGAATTAACTGTGTATACCCTTCTGGTACATCGGTGTCTCAATCATATCCCCTCTCTCCTTTCAGTCTTTTAGGGTGTACATGTTGAGGTCCCTCAATCTCCCCTCGTATGTCTTGTCTCCCATCCACAGGATCATCTTCATCACCTTATGCTGGACACCCTCCAATAGTTAAAAATTGCACACTGTATGCCAAGTGCGGCCTCATCAGGGACCTGTACAGGGACAGAATGACTTCCTCCCTCCTAGAGGTGATTCCCCTGGTGATGCATCCCAGCATTCTGTATGCCTTTGCCGCTGCCTTCCTGCACTATGCTGAGTGTTTCATGTCCCCTGTCACCAGCACTCCCAGACCTTTCTCCTCATCTGAAGTGGCCAACTGCATTCCCCCCAACCAGTAGCTGCTCTATGGTTTTCAGCCCCCAGGTGCAAGTCACTGCTATGTGGCTGAACAGCACTCCGGTGTCTCCAAATCCTCTTTCAGTACCTTACTCCCGTCATCACTGTCCACCTCCGCTCAGATCTTGGTGTCTTCCGCAAAGAAGTTGATCTTGTTGCTCATCTTTTGGTAGGTCTGCTATAGATGTTAAATAAGACGGGTGCTAGCGCCGACCCCTGTGGTACCCTGCTGGTTACCACCTTGGGTGCCAACAGCTCTCCCCCAACTACCACCCTGTCACTACGGTGGTGTCTCTGGTCAGGGGGCTGCATGTATGAGCGTCTGCAGTCTGGATTTAGGCTCAGTCAGTACTGAGACTATTATTTTAGGGGCCCTACTGTAGGACCGAAGTGCTGGGACTTTGTACCGGGGAGTGTCTGGAGTCGAAGAATTCTTCAATAAACTTTTTGTTATTTAAAGTCTACCTTTGGAATTGCTGCCTTGTAATTTTTGGAGTGCAGTCTGCTAACTTTTCCTTGGGTACGGTCTTGGAGGGTGAGCTCCCTCCTGAGATTTGGGCCCCGCTGAAATTTCCTGTGTCACACCATCAAGAACCTTGCTCATTATGTACGGGCATCTGCAGCTAGGATTTAGGCCCCTTTACAGTACTGAGACTGCTCTGGTCAAGGTTCTGCATGTTCAAGTTCCTGCACTCAAAGACTGCTCTTGTCAGGGGTCTGCATGTACGAGCGTCTGCAATCTGGATTTAGGCCCTGTCACAGTACTGAGACTGCTCTTGTCAGGGTGTTGCATGTTCGAGTATCTGCAGTCAGAATTTAGTCCCCGTCATACCACTAACACTGCGCTGGTCAGGGTGCTGCATGTACTAACATACTAAAATGCCAGCAGAATAGGCCCAACGGTCTTTCGTGTCTGCTCGTTTGGTCAGCCCCCACCCTGGGTGCTGACCTTGCTGTCCCCTTCGCCTTCTCTGGCTTCTCCCTTCCCTGTCCCGGATATTCTTGCTGCATTGGATTTTGCTTCCAGAACCCTTCCCTGTACTTGTCCCACCCTCTTGAACCCCTCCACTGTCTCTGCTCCACCAGCCCCTAGGCAGTGCATTCCATGGCTCCACCACCCTCTCAGTGAGTAGCACCTCCTCCTTTCTCCCTGAATCTTCCCCTCCAGCTTCCACCCATGCCCTCTAGTGGCCCCTTCCTCCTTCCTTCAAGCACCCTGACTGTTCCTCCCTATTTACCCTCTTCATGTACCTGAAGACCTCTATCATGTCCCCCGGTCCCTTCTCTCTTCCAATGTGTACATATTTAGCTCTTTGAGCCTCTCCTCATAGGTCCTGTCCCCAAGCCCCAAATCATTTTGGTGCCCCTCTGGACCCTCTCCAGGAGGTTAATGTTCCTCTTTAAGTGTGGCCTCCAAACTGCATGCAGTACTCAAGGTGTGGCCTCACCAAGCAGTTATACAGAGGGGTATTACTTCCTCCTTCTGGAAGTGATCCCCTAGCGATGCATCCCAGCATCCTGTTGGCCTTGGCTGCTGCCCTCTGCAAGTCTCTCCGAGTTGTTCATCTTGACATCCACCACCACCCCAGGTCCCTCTCAGCCATCGAGACTTGTAGCATTCCCCCAAGGGGTACATTGGCCTGGGTTTCTGGCCCCAGGTGGAGTACCTTGCATTTCCCTGCATTGAACCTCAGCTTCCACTTTCTAAACCATCTTTCCAGAGCCTCCAGGTCCCCTGTAGGCCACCCTCCCTCCTCCCCATCCACCACCGCCCCCAGTTTGAGTCATTTGCCAAGAGACTCATCTCACTCCTGATTCCTGTCCTTATGTCAGATCGTGGCGTTGAACAGAAGGGGCCAAGGACTGATCCTGTGGGACCCACTAATGACCCTTCTTGAGGATGAGACTATCCCATCAACCACGACCTCTGGGTCCGGGTCCTGGAGCCAATTGCCTATCCATCTGATCATCTGGTTCCCCACCCCATTTCTCCCAGCTTATCCAACAGGCCACGTGAGGAACAGAGTCAAATGCCTTGCTGAAGTCTAGAAAGAGGACATCCACTGGTCTACCCAGGTCCAAGGCACTTGTCACCCAGTCATAGAACTCCACCAGGTTTGTCTGACACGATTTCCCGGGATGAATCCATGCTGTCTTCGTCCAGGCACCCTGACTTATCCAGGTCCCCCTAGCCTCTCTTGACAATGCCTTCCATCACCTTGCCCACCACCGATGTCAGGCTGACAGGCCTGTAGTTCCCAGCCACCTCCCTTGATCCCCTTGTGGATAGGCACTATATCGCCACCTTCCAGTCTTGGGGCACTCCACCCTGTCCTCAGAGAGATGGTGAAAAGCTCTGCCAGGGTTTGCCAGGACATCTGCAAGTTCCTTCAGCACTCTGGGATGTAATTTATCCGCCCCGTGCTTTCTCAGTCTTAAGGGAGCTGAGGGCCTCACTCTCTCTGCTGTGATTCCACTTGGTACCTCTTCCCGCTGCTTAGCCCTCCCGCCCACGCGCAGTGATGCCTCCCCTCTCCCAGACCTGCCGATCGGTAAGGGTCCCCTTCCAGTATCTCTGTCTCCTCCCATGTATGATGCAGCACTTCATTTTCCCTGGTGAAACTGAGGTGAAGTACTCATTTAGTACCTCAGCCTGCTCCCCAGGTCTTGTGCCCATCTCTCCTGATTTAATCCTGCTAATCTGCCCTTCACCCTTCGGTTTTTCCCCAATGTATCTAAAGAACCCTTGTTCCTCTCTAATTTCCTGGCCAGTTCTGCTCCTTCCTTGCCTTAGCCGCCTCACCACTCTAGTGGCCCTTCTAGCCATCGCTCAGACCCCCCGATCCCTTTCACTCCTTGGAGCACTTGAATTGCTTATAGGCTGCTTTCCTTCAAGCACCACCTCCTGGACCTCCCTGGTCCACCAACAGGGTTTTTGGGCCCCACCGCATTGCCTTCATTCCTTGCACAGGTGCTGGTAGCATCCTGCACCCTCTCCTGATGATTTCCCACCTACTATCAGCGTCCATGTCTGACCCAATCCCATCCAAATGCTCCTTGAGGATCCTTCCATTTCCTTAAAATCCGCCCCTGAAGTCGGTTACTTCGTCTTTGTGCAGCCTTCTACCCTCCTGGGTCCAGGCAGAACCAGACTGTGGCATGGTCACCTCGCCAATGGGTCCCTTACCTCCAGGCCCCAATCTGGTCACTGTCTGCCAGGACCACATCCATACCCGTGCCTCCTGGTCAGTTCCCTCACCTGCTGAGTTAGGAATGAGTCTTGAAGACATCCAACAACCTCTGTTCCCTGGTCACAGAGGATGTCAGTCTCCCAGTCTGTTCCTGGCATGTTTAAGTCCCCCAACACCACCACCGTTCCTCTGAGCAGTCTGCAGTGTCTCCTAACATCTGCCACCAGACTGTCCTCCAGCTCCTCCGCCACGGCAGGAGGTCTATACACCACTCCTATTTTTACTCTCTTGCCCCCCCTTATCAAGGTGACCCAAATCGCCTCCACGGTTCCCTCCGCCTCCTCTACTCCCCCTATGCCAATGTAGTTTTTGACTATCATACCCTCCTCCCTCCCTCCCCCTGTCCTTCCTGAACATAGTGTAACCTCCAGGTTCAGGTCCCAGTCGTGTCCTGCAGTGGCCTCAAGTCTCAGTGACCGCTGCCACATCCACTGCTCCTCAGTTAACACGCCTGGAGCTCAGGCATTTTATTGCCCAAGCTCCTGGCATTTAGCAGGACTACCTTCCACCCTTACCCTATGTTCCATTTCCTGCTCGTGGTTCCCATGGGGATTCTGTTTTCCTGGTCTGCACTTTGCCAGTCGGCCTTTTCCCTGCAATCCTCCTGGTCCCCAGGGGTGGAGACAGAGTCCCTCCTTTATCGGCACCCCTTGACAGCCTTTTCTCCCATCCCACCCCTTCACAAGTTTAAGCCCCACTTTCACCAATGAACCTCTATTTTATCTTAAGGATTTCCTCCCTCCAAATTGAGATGTAGTCTATCTCTCAGCATACAGCTCCTATCCTCCCAGGTCTCCTCCCAATCCCCCATCAACCCATACCTCTGGCCTCACACCACTCCCTGAGCCACTGGTTTATCTCCTAATTTTCCTTTTGTGTTCCCCACTAGCCCTTGGCACTGGCAGGATTTCTGAGAAGGAAACTGTGCATCCTATGTCATGACAGACCCTGGCGAGCTCCCTGAATCTTGCCTGTATCTCTAGCTCGCTATTTCCCTCAATGTCATTTGTACCCAGGTGGACCAGTATGTCTGGGGAACCCCCACAATCCTTTGCCAGCTGATATACCTCGTGCTTAGCCCTGTGCACCGTTAGTCAGGGAAGCATCTTGTTCTAACTGGCCAGGCTTCTCCTCCTATCCCATTTGATACCCCGATCATAGAATCCCCAGCAGGAGCACTCTGACCACTCCTTTCCTCCATCCCCCTTCCATGTCCTCATCCTTTCTACAGGCCCTCCACCCAGCTGGCTCCGTGTTCCTCCCCTATCTGGGTGCCACATGCCACCCTCCTTATTTACATAGGCCACCCCTCCCCTCCAATCCTGTGCCTCTCCTCCTCCTGAGTATCCTTCTTTCCTTCTAATTCCCCCCTCACTGCTCATAACTGGTCCTTCTCCCCATCTGCTAAACTAGCCTGGCTCATCCTCCCTTCCTTCCTGTCTCCATTTAGTGCCTCCTTGCTAGTTGTGCTCCCCTGGCCTAAACCCTCAGCTCCCTTTACTGAATCCTCCTTGTACTTCTGGTCCTTCTCCTTTCCCCCCCAACTGGTCCTTCTCCTTGCGCTTTCTCCCTCTTCCCCTGCCCTCCTGCTCTGATCACTGCTCCCCCATTCTCCTGCATTCCAGGCCCCCATTCTTCCTGCTATCTGGCCCCTGCCTCCCACTTCCTTTCTGTCTCTAACCACCCCTGTCGTGGCTACATCACCCCTCATCCTTGAGCAGAAGAAGAGAATTGAAGCGGTTACTGAGTGTAAGGTCTGATCCACCTCCCTGCCTTGCTTCCTTCTGTCCAGCCCTGGCCATCTGCCTACTTCCCTGAGAATGTTGTCCCTCCGTCCCCCTTTGTGAGGGTCCCCAGTTACCTGCCTGCTTCCTTGGTAGTGTCCTTTTGGACCCCCTCTGCCAGGGTCCTTATGTGACCCCTGAGTATTCTCCTGCACTCCTTTAACTATGCCCCCACCCCCAGTGCTTGGTGCAACCCTGTGGGAGATTCCCAGCCCCCTTCCCCAACCATACCCCACCCCTTCCCCAAGTGTCATTGGCAGTGGTGGGATTCGAACCCATGCCCCCGCAGAGACTGAAACCTAAATCCAGCGCCTTAGACCGCTCAGCCACACTACCGCAGTTCCAGCGCCATAGACCACTCAGCCACACTACCGCAGTTGTACAAGCATAGTCAGTCAGGATTTGGACCCTGTCACGCTACTGTGATGGCGCTGGTCAGGGTGCTGCATGTACAAGCTTAGTCGGTCAGGATTTGGACCCTGTCACAGTACTGTGATGGCGCTGGTCAGGGTGCTGCATGTACAAGCATCGTCAGTCAGGATTTGGACCCTGTTACAGTACTGTGATGGCGCTGGTCAGGGTGCTGCATGTACAAGCATAGTCGGTCAGGATTTGGAGCCAGTCACAGTACTGTGATGGCGCTGGTCAGGGTGCTGCATGTACAAGCATAGTCGGTCAGGATTTGGAGCCAGTCACACTACTGTGATGGCGCTGGTCAGGGTGCTGCATGTATAAGCATCAACAGTTTGGATTTCGGCCCAGTCACAGTACAGGCACTGCTCTGGTCAGGGTGCTACATGTTTGAGCACCTGCAGTCAGGATTTAGGTCCTGTTACAGTACTTGGGCTGCTGTTGTTGGGGTGCTGTATGTATGAGCATCTGCAGTCTGGATGTAGGCCTCGAAGCAATACTGAGACCGCTCTTGTCAGGGTACTGCAGGTAGGAGCATCTGCAGTCAGGATTTAGGCCCTGTTACAGTACTGAGATTGTTGTTTTTAAGGTGCTGTATATACACATTTCTGCAGTCAGGATTCAGGCCCCGTCACAGTACTGATACAGCTGTTGTCAGGGTGCTTCATGTACGGGTGTCTGCAGTCTGGATTAAGGCCCTGTGAAGAGTGGGCATTCTTCATCTTCAAATATTAAAGCTTTTAAATGCAAGATTTGTGAAGTGTGGTAATTAAAGTTCATGGAGTGTCAGACCATCTTAGTTCATTCAGTGTTTTTTTTTCTCTTTTCTCCGAATTCTATTTCTGTGGCTCCCATCCCCGGAACTCTTGGGCCACTTCACTCACCTTCTCACTCTACCGCCTGCCGTCTTCAAAGTAGTTACGGAATCTCCCCAGGCCCGGGGCCCTTATGGCCCGTGGAGACCAAAAGGGCAGTGGCAGGCATCCAGCATTGGGCATGTGGCGGAGGCACTAGAAGGGCTGTCACCTATCCGGGGTGGGAGGGTTTTTTCCCTTGTGTATCCTCGCCTTCCCCACCTTGCGCGGTGCACATCTTGATGCTTGCGGTGCACGGCAACCCTGCCAGCATCAGCCACGCAATGAACGTGCTGTCTAGCATTATTAAAGCACTCCCAGCCTCCACCGGGAGTCGCTATAGTGCCAGACATCCCCAGGTCCCCCCTCCCCCCGAGAGAGGACAGCAGCCTGCTGGTGCTCAATCCTCTCTCCCTCTCGCCGATCCCCGGCACCCAAGCTCGCTCCCAAACCCGGGTCGCCGGCATGGCGCGAGGTGTGACGTCCAGTGCCTCAACCCTCAGTGCCACTGGGCCACGTCATTCAGCATTTTTGGGCTAGCCGCCCCTTTGTCCTGCATCAGCCTCTTCTCCAAGGGTTCACAGTCCTCCATTTGGGATCTGTATGTACGAGCATAGTCAGACAGGATTTACATACGAACTTACCAGCAGATACAGGAGATTTGGTCTATTTTGTCTGCTCGAGTGTGCAGCACGCTATCTTGTTAAACTGCAGCTGCCCCCTTGTTCCCCCTTCCAACTTTGTGCTCCCCACCCAGTTTTGACCCTCCCTTTGGATCTGTCCCACCCTCTCTTGAAGCTGCTCACCATCCACAATGCCACTACTTCCTCTGGCAGAGCATTCCAACCAGCCACAACCCTCTCTTTGAAATAGTGCCGCCTCATCTCTCTCGAACCATCCTCTCTCCAGTTTCAGGCTGTGTCCCTCCCCCCTTTTAACTTATAGAAGTCATCTGAATTCACTCTGTGTATACCCTTCAGGTACTTGAATATCTCAACCATATTCCCTCTCTCCCTTCTATCTTCTAGGGTGTACATGTTGAGTTATACTAACATACTAAAATGCCAGCAGAATAGGCCTAACGGTCTTTCACGTCTGCTCGTTTGGTCAGCCCCCACCCTGGGAGCTGACCTTGCTGCCCCCCTCGCCTTCTCTGGCTTCTCCATTCCCAGTTCCGGATATTCTCGCTGCATTGGATTTTGCTTCCAGAACCCTTCCCCTGTACCTGTCCCACCCCCTCTTGAATCCCTCCACCAGCCCCCTGGGCAGTGCATTCCATGGCTCCACCACCCTCTCAGTGAAGTAGCACCTCCTCCTTTCTCCCTAGATCTTCCCCCCCAGCTTCCACCCATGCCCTCTAGTTGCCCCTCCTTCCTTTGAGCACCTGACTGCTCCTCCCATTACCCCCTTCATGCACCTGAAGACCTCTATCATGTCCCCCCTGGTCCCTTCTCTCTTCCAATGTGTACATATTTAGCTCTTCGAGCCTCTCCCCATAGGTCCTGTTCCCCAAGCCCCAAATCATTTTGGTTGCCCTCCTCTGGACTCTCTCTCTCTAGGAGTTTAATGTCCCTCTTTAAGTGTGGCCTCCAAAACTGCACGCAGTACTCGAGGTGTGGCCTCACCAAGCAGTTATACAGAGAGAGTATCACTTCCTCCTTCTGGAAGTGATCCCCCTAGCGATGCATCCTGTTGGCCTTGGCTACTGCCCTCCTACAAGTCTCCGAGTTGTTCATCTTGACATCCACCACCACCCCCAGGTCCCTGTCAGCCATTGAGACTTGTAGCAGAGTTCCCTCAATCTATCCTCGTATGTCTTGTCCCCCATCCCCTGGATAGTCTTCGTTGCTATGCTGGACCCTTTCAGTAGTTTGATTTCCCCTTTTCAGATATGGGCACCAAACTGCATGCTGTACTCTAAGTGTGGCCTCACCGGGGACCAGTACGGGCAGAATGACTTCCTCCCTCCTAGACGTTGTACCAGAAGTACTGTTATGGTTTTCAAAATCTCTCTGTGCCATACCTGTCTAGGTCAGAGAGCCTTTTCTCATCAGGCTCCTTAGTGGTTCAACTCCCTACCTTCGGACATTGATTCCTTAGCCATGCTTGTCCCTTTCAAGCAAAGACTCATGCAACATCTTAGTACTAATGCCAGATGTCCCTGCTTCCATTAACCCCACTTAGTCATAGCAGCCGGCCTTGCCCAATTCACCCCCCAGCTTCCTTGATTATCTGCCCATTTTATCCTTGCTGACTCTCCATGACCTGGTATAGCACCCTCCCCGGCACCTCCTTATCTCCCCAGTATCTCTCTCTCTCCCTCCCTTCCCTTCCCTAGATCCTCTCCTACCATGTCTGCACACCTCCTCACTCCTTGAAAAGTCCTGCTCGTCTTACATTCTATTGACGAGGCCTCCTGGGCCGATTCATTCTTCACCCCCCCCACTCCTGATCCCACTGTCTTTCAGTATAATTCGTAGATCTGTCACACATTCCTACTTAGTCTTCACCCACCCTGTGTAGTCACTCTAATACCCGGTATCAAGTCTCTACCAGATGTGTTTTATGTTATTGTATTCTGCCGTAGATTAGCTTTGTTGGCCTCCCATGAACTCTTTATGCTTAACAACCATCTCCCCTTTGCTTGCACTCTTTTTGATACCCTGCTGATGAGAAAATACAGGTTACTCACCTGTAACGGGAGTTCTAGGAGTGGTATATGCTGTTCATCCACACTGTCTGGCAGGTTCCTTGCTGCTTTAAATCTTGCTGGAAGGTCTTCAAGCTGGCTCTTCCCACCCACCCAGGTGGTAAAACCCTTGGCTCCACCCTATGACACCAGATCTAGCCCACTGGAAGCCAGGATGCACGTTGAAGCCGGGGAGGTTGAGTGGGTCGTGTGGATGAACACATACCACTCCTAGAACTCCTGTTACAGGTGAGTAACCTGTATTTCTAGGGACGTGGATATGTTGTTGAATCCACACTGTCTGGCAGATTCCTAGCAGTTCTCCGGGAGGAGGGAGGCAAGGCACGCACCCCCTAATGGGGAAATAAGGACTGGAGAACAGAGGTCCCAAAACCAGCATCCCGGCATGACTCTAGGTCAATGTGGTAATGGGAAATAAAGGTGTGTGCTGACTTCCAGGTAGCAGCCCTGCAGATTTCCTGGATAGGGATGTCCCTAGAAGCAGCCACCGAAGCAACGGTATGGCAGGTAGAATGAGCTCTTATCCCTTTAGGAGGCTCCATGCCCGCCAACCTATAGCAGAGATCTATGCAGGAGGTGACCCACCTGCTTATCGTCCGCTTGGCTGCAGGTCTGCCAGGTGTGGATTTAGCGTAGGTGACAAACAGCTGGCAAACCTCTCCCCGAACTTCATCCGTCCACTCCTTATAAGAGAGCGCCCTTCTAGGGTCCAAGGAATGGAGCCTGTATTCAGCATCCGAGGTGTGACTGGGGTAGAATACTGGCAGAGTCAACCCCTGGTTAAGGTGAAACTCCAACACCACCTTCGGAAGGAACTTCCGGTGGAGGCGAAGGACAACTTTGTCCCTGTGGAAGACCAGGTAGGGAGGCTCTATGGAAAGCGCCTGAAGTTCTCCCATCCTTCTGGCTGACGTAATAGCCACCAAGAAGGCGGTCTTCCACAACAGGTGAGAAATGTCACACCTGAGCATCGGTTCGAATGGCTTGCCCATGAGCTTAGCCAATACCAGCAGTAGATCCCACGGAAGTGGAGGTCCTCACGCCTGAGAGGATATGTTATCTAGGCCTTTGAAAAAGTGCCCGACCACCTTCTCCTGTGCCACCAACTGCTTGTCGGCCTACACTCGGTAAGCAGAGATGGCTGCCAGGTGCACCTTAAGGGTCGTCGACCGAAGCCCTAGCTGAGAAAGGGACTACAGGTAGTCCAAAATACTAGCCAATGGACAGGAAGAGGGGTCCAACCCCTTGTCCTGACACCAAATGGAGAATCTCTTTCATTTGAAGGCATGGCATTTTCTGGTAGATTCCTTACGGGATGCCTTAACGATGTTGAGGACTTAGTCGGAAAGACCCAAGGCCTGGAACTCTAGCTGCTCAGGAACCAGGCCGTCAGGTGCAGGGATTGAAGGTCCGGGTGGAGAACCTTCCCCTTGTCGACTGAGATCAGGTCTGGGCAGGCTGGAAGCTGCCTCGGGAGCCTGGAGCTGAGGCTGAGGAGATCTGGGTACCAGAAGTGGTGAGGCCAGTCTGGGGCTACCAGAATCACCTGTGCCTTGTCCCTCTTCGCCTTGAGAAGCACCTTGAGGATCAAGGGAAATAGAAGGAAGGCATAGAAGAGGCCCGGGGTCCACAGCCTCGAGAAGGCATCCTTCTGCAGCGAGCCCTGCTGAGGGGGGTGGGCGTGAAAGCCTCAGCTTCGCATTCTCCCTGAAGGCGAACAGGTCCACCTGAGGGGTGCCCCAGTGGGAGAACAGGTCTTGCACTACCTCCGGCTGGAGAGACCACTCGTGAGATACAGCGCCTATCCAGCTGAGGGCATCAGCCAAACTGTTGGAGGCTCCTGTCACATGGATGGCTAGGAGATCCGCCTCCAGGCTGATCACGAGAGACCAAATGCGGAGAGCTTCCTTGCGCAAAGGCAAGGAGTGCGTCCCGCCCTGACTGTTGAGATAGTACATGGTCGTGGTGTTGTCAGTCTGTACCTGAACCACCTTAGGAACTTGTTCAGGTCATGCAGGTTGAGAATGGGGCACCAGCCCCCGTCCGCTTTGGGACCAGGAAGTACCTGGACACAAACCCCGGGTCTGGAGGAGGATCCACCACCTCGCTGATCATCTCCTTCTGGAGGAGCAGAGCAATGTCGGCTCAACGAGCCGAAAAAGGCTGCAGAGCCCGTAGCCCCCCGTAGGGTGACGGCTCGATAGGGAGGGGACTGCTCGAATTCCAGAGGCAGACCCCTGCCGACCACTTCCAGCACCCAGTGGTCCATGGTGATAGCGGACCAGGCAGAATGGAAGTGGTGGAGCCGTCCCCCCATGGAGGGAACTTGGGGAGGAGAGACGAGGTTTGGCGACACCCTTAACCCGTCACTAGGCAGGCTTGGAGGAAGGGCCGGCTGAGAAGCCACCTGGACCCTTCCCTCCAGGCTTCCTACTGGAAGAAGCGGCAGACTTGGCCTTGGGGCACCAAGTGTGAGCCTGCTGGCCCTGTTGCTGGTGCTGCTGGGCCAGACATGCCACAGGGGTGGAAGGGTGAAAGGGCTTACGCTGCTGCTGGCGGCCTTTGACCTTCTGGGCAGACGTGACAGAGTCCAAGGTGGCATTGGACTTCTCGATCCTCTGGAGATGGCCTTCCACCCTTGGCCTGAACAAGTCGGTGCCCAGGAAGGGAATGTCTGCCAGGTTGTGCTGGGTGTCCGCTGTGAAGGTGGAGATCTGCATCCAAGCACTGCAGCGCATGGCTACTGCGGCCGCTGCTGAGCGGGCACAAGAGTCACAAATATCTAAGGAAGTTTGGAGTTGTTGTTTGGCCACCGCCCTTCCGTGATCCCGCACCTGCTTGACCGTCGTCTGAAGGTCAGCCAGGAGATGAGGAATTACCTCATCCAGTGAACCCATAAGGGCGTGTGAAAAATGTGCCATCAGTATAGCCGTGCTAGCCTGTCAAAGGCCTAGGGAGGAAGCAGTGTAAACCTTCCGCCCCAAGTAGTCCAGCTTTTTGGACTCTATTGTGCAGTTTGTCCAGGTCTCTAGTGTTCCCGGAATGCTGGAAAACGCCATCAGTCACCAGCCCCTCCGCAGAGGGGTGCTCCGAGAAACCGGAGAGTGAACCGGTGGGGACTGCATACTTAGGAGCCGCCCTGGCTAAAGGCACAGGACAAGATGGTGTCACACATAACTCCAGGGGTCAACAATGGCTTCAGCCACAGGGAAGGCCTGCATAGGGGAGTCTCCTCGGTCCAGTATCTACATGAGGGGATACCTGGCCCGTTTCTGTACGGGTTCGAGCTGCATCCCAGTGGACTGAGATGAGCTAAAGGATACCCAAGAACGAGGATGGGCTCTCTTCCACCGACTGACTCCTGCAGATTCCAGGTCAAGGGGCCCGGAATACAAGGAGTAGTCGTCAGACTCAGAGGAGTCCGTACAGCTGCCGAGTGCCTGAGCCACCCTCCACCTGCAGAGGCCGATCAGGAGTGAGGGTGACAGACAACCTGTGGGACAAGCCCTGACCCGACCGAGAATCCTTGGTCACTGCCCCAGTCTTAGCTTGAGGAGGCGGAGCAACCGGTTTCGGTCGAACAGCCGGTGCCGAGGTCAGCTCCTCGACTACCACGAGGGGTTGCTTCGGTCGTTCGGGCAACAACCACTTAATGGCTGGAGAAGGTGGCGGGGTCTGCTTATTACCGGCCAACAAGAGTTGTTGCCACATCATGTCCTCGTAGCGTCGACATAACTTACATCGGAGCCCATCCTCCGAAGAGGACGAGCGGCGACACTGCTTTCCATGATGCCGAGACCGCCGATGTTGGCAGGATCTACCCGACATGGAAGAGGACTGAGACAGAGACCTTCAGGGTTGCCGAGGGTGGGTCAAAGAGGGGGTTGGGGAAACCCGCTCATCCCTCAGTTCAGGGCTCTTTACCGGGGACTCCGGCACAAGAGGCACGGGCAAGTCCTCAGTTATTACTGGGGGAACCAGTGAAGAAGGGTTGTCGGCTTCTCCAGTCGACAACCCGTCCAACGGGTTGAGAAAAATCTCGACCACGTCGACGGGTGTCTCGGCTGGCTGACCTGATGGGGACACCGTGAAGCCAGCGTCCTTAGCTACAACCTTGACCGAAGTAGAGAGCAGACTGTCCAGTGAAGGGGATCTCTCCCACTCTCACGAACTTAGATGGTGGGACTTACTTTTCGGTTCTTTTTTCTCCGACCCACTAGAGTGTCCAGAGGGTCCTTTTTCCTTGGTGGAGAGGGACTAACAAAGCTCCTTGAAAGAAACAGTGTAGGAGGAGCCCAAGGAGAGCGGGATAAACGCCGAGGAGGAAGATGATGCGGCCTGAGCCGCCTCCTCCTTTAGGGCAATCAATTGCTCCAGCTGCTCCGCGAGCCTGCAGCTGATACTGCCCAATGGGCCTCTCTCGACTTCACCGTGGTTACAGTTTCTCGGGGTGCCCCAGTTCGAGTCGGGCAGCGCGGTCTTCCAGAACCGAAGCAGAGAAAGACTTGCAAAGATCACAGGCCTGTTGATCATGAGCAAGACCCAAGCAATAAATGCACGTGGAGTGTGGGTCGGTCCGGGACATTTTCTGCCCACAAGGACACAGATGGAAGCCGGGAGTGGATTTGTCCATCGCAGCTGCAAGGGAAGAAGAAGACGCAAGTCTTGAGAATTTTAAAATTCATTTCGGAACTTCCGAATTAGGATCCAGGCCTAAAAATGCAGAGCGCTAAGGAGGATTTGGTGTCATGGGGCGGAGCCGAGGGTTTTACCACCCAGGTGGGTGGGAGGAGCCAGCTTGAAGACCTTCCGGCAAGATTTAAAGCGCAAGAAATCTGCCAGACAGTGTGGCTGAACAACATATCCTTGTCCCTAGAACTCTTGTTCTGTTATTTTACAAACCCTGCTCAATTGCTTCTAATTGTTTTTGTATACTGTATTCTTTGTCCTAGATTAGCCAAGTTTGTTACAGTACTTAAATTTTACATGCATTGCACTGTATTGTTAACAACCGACGTGGAACCTATGTAATGATCTTGTTCTCGAAGGTTTCATCAGAGATCACAGTAAATAGAGGGGATTCCCCTGGTGATGCATCCCAGCATTCTGTTCACCACTGCAACTGGCTTCCTGCACTATGCGGAGTGTTGTGTTCCCTGTCACCAGCACTCCCAGATCTTACTCGTCATCTGAAGTGGTCAACTGCACTCCCCCCAGCCAGTAGCCGTTCTTTGGGTTTTTAGCCCCCAGGTGCAAGACCTTGCATTTTTTGGCATTGAACCCCAGCTGCCACGTGGATGACCAGCACACAAGTGTCTCCAAATCCTCTTGCAGTACCTTTCCCCTTTCTCGCTATCCACCTCCACACAGATCTTGGTGTCCTTTGCAAAGAGGTTGATCTTGCTCCTTATCTCTTTTGCTACATCTGCTATAAATATGTTAAAAGGACTGGTCCTAGCACCGACCAGTGTGGTACCCTGCTGGATACCGCCCTGGGTGCTGAGAGCTCTTCCTCCAACTACCACCCTGTCACACTACTGTGACGTCTTTGGTCAGGGTGCTGCATGTATGAGCGTCTGCAGTCTGGATTTAGGCGTCATCACAGTACTGAAACTATTCTTTTCAGGGGGGCCCTATTGTAGGACCGAAGTGCTGGGACTTTGTACCAGGGACTGTCTGGAGTCAAAGAATTTTTCAATAAGCCTTTCGTTATTTAAAGTCTATGTTGGAGTTGCTACCTTGTGATTATTGGAGTGCCATCTGCTAACTTTTCCTTGGATGCTGAGCTCCCTCCTGAGATTTGGCACCCACTAAAATTTCCTGTGTCCCATTGTGATAGAGGCACAGGTCAGGAAGTGGAGGAAAACCAGGAGCAGTTTCAAAATTCACAAATAGCGTTTTATTTTTCTCAATAACAGCTAAATAAATGTTATTCAGCATCACTATTTACAAAGGCAGTAGAAACAGAAAAAAAATAAGTCCTTCTGAGGGTGTCTCTTAATTCCAAGTTTCAGTCCGTCTCCTCTCTCTAGCAAAAGCATTGCTGCTCTTTTTAGAAGTCTTGGCCTGGGAACCTCGTTAAGAGAGGTTCTTCTCACAGAATGTTCTTGTCAGTTTACAGAATGTGTTTGTCCGTTTCCTTGCAGGTGCTACAAATAGAACATAGCGACCCAGAACAGACCTCCTGTTTACAGCTCTGCAGACAGGTTGCAAACTGCATCACAGGATAACCCCTCGAGTTCCAAGCTATCATTTCAACAGTACAACTACACGAGATCCCAGTATTGGTTACATTTCCACATAAAGATTCACATATAGTTTTTTTTTTTTATAACCGCAGATATGTAATGGAGGAGAAAAGACAGAAATAGCAAGTGAAGGCAGAGAGATCGCGAGCGGCGGAGAATCGCAAGACCGTCAGAGTGACCAGTTCCTAGGTGTCCCAAGAAAATTTGGTTGCGCATCCAGATGTGCAGGAGACAGAAAAGGAGAGAACAGAACAGAACAGATCCTTGCATTTAACTCTGTCTGCATACCAAATGGGACAGGGCCTTGTTCAGCCCAGTCACATACCCCCTCCTCTTTAAATGGGAACCTGCTTTACAAAACAGGTTTCCAAAACATTCTATTAATTCTCAACTAAAATTAACTTATAACCTTTACAGTTAAGCACATATACAGTATATAGGATAGTGCATGGGGAACGGTTGACAACAGGGCTATTCTTTCACCGAGTTGGCACTATGACGACGGATTACCTCGAGGCGCAGCTCGAGGTAACCGTAGTCATAGCCGACGAGGTGAAAAGATGTCATGTCAACTGTTCCCCATGCACTTTTCTTTATAGTGTATGGTGGAACGCTGCTTTTTGGGGAAAAAACAGTTACTAGAAGGAAAAAAGAATTTACATTGTGAACGTTTTCACACTAACCATTAATACTGCCCCCGATATTGCTGCTTTCGCCATGTGTCCTGTCTATGGAGTGAGCCCTAACTGTCAAATACTGCGCGAGGACACAGTGTGACGTTCGCAGTACAGTAGAAAACATCATTCTGTTGTACTGCGAACGTCACTAGTGTGTGACTACAAGGTTTCGAAAACGATTGATTTCGGTGGAGAACGACATTCCACCATACACTATCTTTTTTTTTTCAATACAACAGTACTGCAAACAGTGAAGCTTAAACATTTTTTTTTTTTCTCCAACCTTCGGAATTCTCAATTCCTGATCCATATCTTGACAGAAAATTAGCACTTACATTTCTCTTTCCCAGATTTGTGTGTAACCCCCTTGTTATCTGGGGTTACTAGAATTTCAGTAAGACCTAGTGGTAGGCAGGGAAGGCAGCTTGTGAAACTCCAGTTAAATGGGTATCACACTGTCTCACTCTGTTCTCAGTCTCAGCTGAGACTGAGGGATGACATCACCAATAGAACTATCGCAGCTGCATAAGCCACATTGGAATCTGCAGCAGAGGGAGTTAGATAGAACGTTGGGAGTTTTCAAAGAGAGAGTCTGCAGTTTGGCTTGAGAGAGTGAAGTTTGTACTCAGGCGGTGGAGCTGCTGTTTTCGAGTTCAGTGCCCCCTCCGGTGGGGAGAAGATTCCCAGCAGATTCCTGGGGCAATCCCCTTAATTCTGCTAGTGGAGGAAAAGCTGCCTGTGTTAGTCCAGGATTTATTTTGGAAGATGGAAGATTTGTGAGTCGCCTGTGGGGCACCTGCAACTTAAGGGTGAGTGTCTGCTCTGGCTAAAAGGGCCTATGTTTTCTTCACCCTGGGACTTGTGTGAAAATCAAGGGATTGAACTACATATTGGGAAGCCTAGAGAAATGGGCCAAGCAAGTAAAAGTAGTGTCAAATCCCAGAGTTTTGTGAGATGCAGATAATATGTAGAGGTGATGTGACAGACGTCTACCCTTAATCTACATTTAGAAGTTCAGTAAAGGAATTGCTCAGTTTTCCCAGAGAAATGGCCGGGTATGGGCTGTGGGAGCTGGAGGTGGGTGACCCCCCCATCTTTAGTGACCAGGTCCACCTCTACGGATTTCTTCTGTGGATTTCTGCTTTACCTCAGGCACTTGGCCAGTGATGGGGGAAGTACCCAGATGTGGGGTTGTAAGGAAAATTCTCTCTAAGAGTCGCAGACTCTAGTGTGGTGTGGGGAGCCATGACAGGATAATTGGTTCATTCATACGTGTTTGTAGATCAATGGCGACAGGGGGCGGGCCAGTGGGGAAAACACAAGTGTGTACAAGTTGGGCTGTGTACCCAAAGCTGCGTGCAAGTCCGGGCAGTGTGCCTGGTGGGTTCAGAGCCTGAGGGCTGGAAATGGTGATAGTGTTCTGTAGTCTCTAATCTGCATTACCCGGAAATGTAGCCCCATGGGGGTCTGTCTATGCTTTGTTTGTTCAGCTTGGATGTGAATAAAAGCCACACTGAAGAATCCCATTCCTGGTTCTGGACATTAGTTATTGCTTCCTGTGTTCGGATTTACTTGGGTGCCCCGACCAGAGTAGCCAAACCTAGGCTCCCCTCTGCCGAGTAACCTCATCCTCCACTAACCCAGTTCCCACCAGGTACTGCTGTCAGTTTCAACAGCATGCCACCTGTCGTTTTGCTAAAAAGGCAGGGGTGAGGGGTTACATGTGCATCACTTTAAATTTAAATGTCTGTAGTGCCAGATACCACTGTGTGATTCAGGAATTTTTATCCTTCATTAGATTAATCCAACAGAGAGAATTATGATCAAAGTACAAAGTCTTCTCCTAGCAAATAAAAATGTAAGGGACTCTATGGCCCACTTTGCCGCAAAGCATTCCTTTTCAATGGTGGAGTACCTTTTCTCTCTGTCGTGCAATTTCCAACTGATATATTTCATTTTATTTGAATCTAGGATTACAAGTACCTTTGAGCCAAGGCTCTTTTACAAAGGTTCCACGTCGGATATATAGAATTGGATGTTCTTTTCCATCTATATTCTGACTCAAGAGTGCACCTAGGCCTACCTCTGATGCATCTGTCTAACAAAAACTGTTTACCAAAGTCTGGGCATCTTAAAACAGGAGTTGAACATAATGCAGCCTTAATGGCTCAAAAAGCCTCACACTGTGGGGTCTATTTCACAGTATTTGTGCACCGTTTTTCGTGAGTTCAGTGAGGGGAGTAGCTAAGTGGGCAAAGTTGGGAACAGTTTCAAAAAGGCATGAGACAGGGCAAGGGGGGGCTGGGTAAAGGACACTGAGCAGTTCCAGGAGGTGAATGGGGGGTTGGTGGGCGGGGAAGCCGCAACATAGAGGTGCTAGCTGCGCATTTGAGCAGACTTGATAGACTGTGAGGCCTGTTTCTACTGGCAAGTTTCATATGTTTGTAATAACCAGCCAGCCCTAAAAATTACCTATTTTTTTTTGTTTAAGGGATGGAACTGTTGGCTTCGGCTTCTATTTTAAAAATCTCTGGCTTTATTTCTCTATTTCCCAAAACACAGCCCAAATATCTGGTTTCCTGCATGCCCAATGCACATTTGGTAGGATTAATGGTCAGACCTGCATTTTTGATACCTTGGATAACTGCTCATAGGTGTTCCAGGTGGCATTTCCAGTCTGGAATGTACACCATGTCATCATCCAGGTACGCAGCACAATAACCAGTGTGAGGGCTTAAAATTACATCCATGTACCACTGGAATGTAGTGGGTGTGCCATCTAAGCCAAATGGCATGGTGGTGAATTGATAGAAGCCTATAGGAGTGGCAAATGCAGTTCTGTCTCTGGATTTGTTAGCTAGGGGGAATTGCCAGTAACCCCTGGTGAGACTGAGGGTACTAATACACTTGGCAGTCCCCCAATCTGTTCACCAAATCATCTATTCTGGGCATAGGATAACTGTCAAATTCTGACACTTGATTGTTTTCTAAAATCAAAGCAGATTCTTACACCCGCTTCTGTTTTGTTTACATTCACCATTGGTGATGACCAAGCACTTCTTGACTCTTCTATGATACTCAGTTCTTTCATTTTTGGCATTTCCTTAACCACGTGTACTCTTAACTGCTTTGGTAATCCGCATGTCTTTTGTCTAATAGGGCGAGCATTCCTTGTCACTATTACATGCTCAACGCCTTTAGCTTGACCTGGCACTGTGGTAAAAGTACTGTTAAATGCCTTTAAGAATTTATAAATTTCTGCAGTTTGTGAGTTCTACCAGCAATTCTGAAGCCCCGACCGATGTACAGGTCAGGGCTTCACCTCTCAACCCCAACCCCGCATTCACCATAAAAAAAATGCAGCATTTAATTACCCTAACTGCTTATAAAATTTTAAGCCTCTAGTGCAGCCAGTATATTTAAATATGGCACTTTGCGCCCGGTCTGATCTCGTGCCCATTAACATGAGAGGATGCGCTACTGCCCCTGCCATACTGGTGCCCCTATGTGCAGAAAGAACCTGATGTATGCATCTTAGGTGCCTGTTGATATTTTTACACACGTTACCTAAATGCCATGTGCATGCTTGCATACACATGGCATTTAAGAAAAGTGTGTAAAAATTCTGTGAGCACCTGAGATAACAGGAGTTCTTTCTGTGCTGAGGGCACCAGTATGGCAGGGCAAGGGTGTCATCTCGCGTTGATAGGCGCAAGATCGGACCAGGCGCAGAGCGCCATATTTAAATATGCCGGCTGCAACGGGGGCATAACAGAATTTTATGAGCAGTGAGGTTATTAAATGCTGCATTTTATATGGTAAATGCAGGGGAGGGTCAGAGGAGTGAAGCCTCTATCTGTACATCTGTCAGGGCTTCAGAATTGCTGATAGTTCTCCTTTAAGGAGACATTCGCCTTTACAGCATCAGCAGTTATAGTTTGATCTAGCCTATCATATGCTACATTAATATCTTCATCAGTTTCTGATAAAAACTAGCAAAACAGCTTTTGGTGATTTTTCAACCCATTTCTTGAGGAGATTAACATGGTGTATCTTAGTATTTTTTCCTATCTGGGCTTGGTCTCAGTTAACTGTGCCAGTACGTCTAAGCACTTTATAAGGCCCTTGTCACTTCATTAAGAGTTTATTTTCCGTAGTGGGTAACAGTAGCAAGACCTTTTCACCTGGTTCGAAAACTGTCTTCCAGGGACATGGATATGTTGTTCATCCACACTGTCTGGCAGGTTCCTTGCCGCTTTAAATCTTGCTGGAAAGTCTTCAAGCTGGCTCCTCCCACCCACTCGGGTGGTAAAACTCTCGGCTTCGCCCCATGATGCCAGATCTTCCTTACCACTTGGAAGCTCAGGTTCCCTCCTTAACGCTCTGCGCATAGACTGGATCCTAATTCTTCGGTTTGCCCGAAACTTATTCTTAAATTTTCAAGACTTTGGTCAAATTACTCCCTCGCGGCTGTGATGGACAAATCAACTCCCGGATTTCGGCGGTGCCCATGTGGGCAGAAAATGTTCCGGATGGATCCGCACTCCACGTGCGTCTATTGCCTTGGCCTAGACCATGACCCGCAGGCCTGCGAGTTATGCCGTTCGTTTTCGGCCAACATCCTGGAAGACCGCGCTGCCTGGTTACAGCTTGGGTGCCCCAAGAAGCGCTACCCACCGGTGAAGTCAAAGGAGGCCCACTGGGTGGTGTCCTTGGCAGCTGGCTCGGCTGAGCAACTCGAGCAGATTTCCCTCGAGGAGGCGGCGGCACAGGCCGCATCATCCTCTTCCTCGGTTGCGGCATTTATCCCACTCTTTGGGATCCTCCTACTCAGCTTCTTTTAAGGAGCTTTGCCAATCCCTTTCCACGAAGGGAGAGGGGCCATCGGAACATTCTTCTCGGTCCAAAAAGGAGGACTCGAAAGGTAAGTCCCACCGTCGGCATTCGTGGGAGCAGGAGAGGTCCCCTTCCCCGGACAGTCAAAACTCTACTTTGGTTGAGGTTGCTGCTAAGGCCACTGGCTTCATGGTGTCCCCGTCAGGTCAGCCAGCCGAGACACCCGTCGATGTGGTCGAGATTTTTTTCAACCCGGATGGGTTGTCGACTGGTGAAGCCGACAACCCTTCTTCACCTGTTCCCCCGGTGGAGACCGAGGACTTGCCTGCACCTCCTGTGCCGGGGTCCCCGGTCAAGGCTTCCGAGCCGAGGGAAGAGCGGGTGTCCCCTGCCCCTTCCCAGACCCGTCCTTGGAAACACAGAGGATCTCGGTCTCTGACATAGTCTTGGTCCAGCCGATCCCGCCGACATCGGCGGTCTCGGTACTGAAGTAAGTGGCGCTGCTGCTCATCCTCATCTTCCTCCTCGGAAGAGGAGAGGCTTCGGTGCAAACTGCGTCGACGCTATGAGGACCTGATGTGGCAGCAGTTACTTCTGTCCGGGAACAAGCAGACGGCGTCCCCGGCCATCAAGTGGCTGTCGCCCGAACGGCCGAAACAACCCCTCACTGTAGTAGAGGTGCCCAAGCCTGGGCCAGTTCGGCAGAAACCAGCTGCCCCACCAATTTGTGGTGGAACCTCCGCCTCCACAACCGAAATCGGGGGCGCCGACCAAGGACTCTCGGTCAGGTCCGGGTCTGCCCCACAGGTTGTCTATCACCCTCACTGTCGACCGTCCTCGGCAGGTGGAGGGTGGCTCAGGCCCCAGGCAGCTCTTCGCGGACTTCTCGGAGTCAGACGACGACTCCTCCCTGTTCTCCAGGCCCATTGACCTGGAGTCCTCCGGGGGCCAGTCGATGGATGAAAGCCCATCATCCTTTATGGGTCTGCTTTGGCTCATCTCGGAGTCCACCGGGATGCAGCTCAAGCCCATATCCAAGTAGACCAAGTATCCCATAACAGATATACTGGACCAAGGGGATTCACCCACAGAGGCCTTTCCGGTGGCTGAAGCCATTGTTGGCCCAGCCTTGGAGCTCTGGCAGCAGCCTGCTTCCTGTCCTGCGTCTTCGGCCAGAATGGCCAGGAAGTATGCGGTCCCTACCGGCTGTTTGTCTGGTTTTTTGGAACACCCCTCCGCCGAGGGGTTAGTCTGTCGCGTTTTCTGGCATTCCAGTAACACTAGGGACATGAATAAGCCCCCTGACAAGGAGTCCAAAAAGCTGGACTGTGCTGGGCGCAAAGTGTATGCTACGTCCTCCCTTGGCCTCCGCCAGGCCAGCTCGGCCATGCTGATGGCACACTTCTCCCATGCCTTCATGGGCTCCCTGGATGAGGTGATCCCTCATCTCCCGGCCGACCTGCAGACCACGGTCAGGCAGGTATGGGACGAGGGAAGGGCAGTGGCAAAACAGCAGCTCCAAATGGCTCTGGACATTGGAGACTCCTGTGCCAGATCAGTTGCGACCGCAGTGGCCATGTGCCACAGAGCATGGCTGAGGATATCCACCTTCACGGCGGATACCCAGCATAAACTGGCGGATGTCCCCTTCCTGGGGACCGACCTCTTCGGCCCTGGAGTGGAAGGTCACCTCCAGCGGAATGAAAAGTTCATTGCCACTCTGGACTCTGTCACCTCCGCCTAGAGCGACAAGGGCCGTCGACAACAACATAAGTCCTTTTGCCCGCTTCTGCGCCTGCAGCTGTCTGTGCTCACTACCAGCAGGCTTGCACTTGGCACCCCAAAGCCAAGCCTGCGGCTTCCTCTAATAGGAAGCAGGGAGGAAAAGGCTAAGGAGGTCCCTCGGCCGGTCCCTCCTCCAAGCCTGCCCAGTAACTGGTTGAGGGGTGTCGCCCTCAGCCTCGTCACTCCCTCCTGGGTTCCCCCGTGAGGGGATGGTTCCGCCACTTCCTTTCTGCCTGGTCTGCTGTCACCACGGACCACTGGGTGTTGGAGGTGGTAGGAAAAGGCCTGCCCTTGGAGTTCGAGCAGGCCCCGCCCTTCCAAGCCGTCACCCCTTGGGGGGGCTACGGGGTCCGCAGCCTCTGTCGGCTCGCCGAGCCGATATCGCCCTGCTCCTTGAAAAAGAGGTGATCAGGAAGGTGGCAGATCCTCTTCCAGACCCGGGGTTTGTGTCCAGGTACTTCCTGGTCCCAAAACGGACGGGGCGCTAGTGCCCCATTCGACCTGCATGACCTGAACAGGTTCCTAAGGTCTCGGACCTTCAGGATGGTCACTCTGGCTCAGATAATACCATCCTTGGAACGAAGCATGTGGTTCCGTTCTCTGGACCTCCAGGACGCGTTCTTTCACGTCCCAATCCGTCCGTCCCACCAGAGATTCCTCCGCTTCAGGGCAGAGGGATCCCTCTAGGAGTTCCGGGCCATGCCCTTCGGCCTTTCCCTTGCTCCCAAGATCTTCATCAAATGCATGGCAGTGGTGACAGCATTCCTGCAGCGCACCCCTCTGGATGACTGGCTGATTGCAGCCCCCTCCAGAACGGAGGTGGAGTGGTCCAGAGATCTGGCCCTCCAGGTTTGCTCTCACGTTGGCCTCATCAACAAGGCCAAGTAGGAACTCGTGCCAAAGCAGGTGATACAATTCATCGGGGCAGAGCTCGACTCTACGAGCCAGGGCACAGCTCCCGGTGGACAGAGCAGAGGTTCTTTCCTCCTTTGCCAAATCATTTCAGGTTGGGCAATTGCACCCTGCCCGGGACTTCCTGCACCTCCTGGGCCTCATGGCGGCCTGCACCAGCGTGGTCCATTGGGCCCGTTGGTACATGCATCCCCTTCAATGGGGGCTGGCCAGCCAATGGTCACAGCACTTCGATCCTCTGGATCAGCTAGTGACAGTGACCCAGGGGACGTGGAACGCTCTCCAGTGGTGGACCGTTCCAGCACATCTGCAGGAGGGCATCCCATTCGTCCGCCCCAAGCCGACGGTCTCTATTGACCAATGCCTCTCTGATGGGTTGGGGTGCCCATCTGGGGGAGCACAGAGCGCATGGCCTCTGGTCCCCTTGGGAGTCCCGATGCCACATCAATCTGCTGGAGCTTCGAGTGGTTAGTCTAGCCCTCACCACCTTGGCTCCATTTCTACAGGGTCAAGTGGTTCAGGTCCAGATGGACAATATCACGACCATGTACTACCTAAACCGCCAGGGTGGGACGCGCTCCATGCCTCTATGCAGGGAAGCTCTCCACATTTGGTCACTCGTCCGCAGCCTGGAGGCGGATCTCCTTGCCATCCATGTGGCAGGAGCCTCCAACACTCTGGCCGATGCCCTAAGCCAGATAGGGGCTACGTCCCACGAGTGGTCTTTCCTGCCGGAGGTAGTACAAGATCTGTTCTCCCACTGGGGCACCCCTCAGGTGGACCTGTTTGCCTCCAGGGAGAATGCGAAGCTGAGACTGTTTCATGCCCACCCCCCTCAGCAGGGCTCGCTGCACGGGGATGCCTTAGAGGCCGTGGACCCCGGGCCTCTTCTACGCCTTTCCCCCATTTCCCTTGATCCACAAGGTGCTTCTCAAGGTGAGGAGGGACAAGGCGCAGGTGATTCTGGTAGCCCCAGACTGGCCCTGCCAGTTCTGGTATCCAGATCTCCTCAGTCACAGCTCCAGGCTCCCGAGGCGGCTTCCAGCCCGCCTGGACCTGATCTCAGTCAATCAGGGGAGGCATTCCATCCGGACCTTCAATCCCTGCACCTGACGGCCTGGTTCCTGAGCAGCTAGATTTCCAGGCCTTGGGTCTTTCTGACGAGGTCCTCAATGTCATTGAGGCATCCCGTAAGGAATCTACCAGAAAATGCTACACCTTCTAATGGAAGAGATTCTCCATTTGGTGTCAGGGCAAAGGCCTGGACCCTTCCTCCTGTTCCTTGGCAAGCATTCTGGACTACCTGTGGTCCCTTTCTCAGCAAGGGCTTCAGTCGACGACCCTTAAGGTGCACCTGGCAGCCATCTCTGCTTATCGGGCGCGGGCCGGAAAGCAGTCGGTGGCGCAGGAGAAGGTGGTCGGGTGCTTTTTCAAAGGCCTTGAGCACATATCCCCTCTGGTGTGAGAACCTCCACCTCCGTGGAATCTACTGCTGGTATTGGATAAGCTCATGGGCAAGCCATTCGAACCAATGCACAGGTGTGACATCTCACCTGTCATGAAAGACCGCCTTCTTGGTGGCTATCGCGTCAGTCAGAAGGATGGGAGAGCTCCAGGTGCTTTCCATAGAGTCCTTATCTGGTCTTCCACAGGGACAAGGTTGTCCTGTGCCCCCACCTGAAATTCCTTCCGAAGGTGGTGTCAGAGTTTCACCTTAACCAGGTGTTGACTCTGCTGGTGTTCTACCCCAGTCACACCTCGGAGGCCGAATATAGGCTCTATACTTTGGACCCTAGAAGAGCACTCGCTTATTACAAGGAGCGGACGGCTAAAGTTCGGGGAGAGGTTCGCCAGGTGTTTGTCACCTATGCTGAAGCCGCACCTGGTAGACCTGCAGCCAAGTGGACGCTAGGCAGGTGGGTCACCTCCTGCATAGATCTCTGCTATAGGTTGGCGGGCATGGAGCCTCCCAGAGGGATAAGAGCTCATTCTACCTGCCATACCGCTGCATCGGTGGCTGCTTCCAGGGACGTCCCTATCCAGGAAATCTGCAGGGCTGCTACCTGGAGTCAGCACACACCTTCATCACCCACTACCACATCGACCTTGAGTCATGCCGGGATGCTGGTTTTGGGGCCTCTGTTCTCCAGTCTGTTTCCCAAGTAGGGGGTGTCTGCCTCGCCTCCCTCCTCCCGGAGGAACTGCTAGGAGTCTGCCAGACAGTGTGGATGATCATCATATCCATGTCCCTAGAAATACAGGCTACTCACCTGTAACAGGAGTTCTAGGAATGGTATATGTTCATCCACACGACCCACCTGGCCTCCCCGGCTTTGACGCACAACCTGGCTTCTAGCGGGCTAGATCTGGCGTCATGGGGCAGAGCCGAGAGTTTTACCACCCGGGTGGGTGGGAGGAGCCAGCTTGAAGACCTTCCGGCAAGATTTAAAGTGGCAAGGAACCTGCCAGACAATGTGGATAAACAACATATACCATTCCTAGAACTCCTGTTACAGGTGAGTAACCTGTATTTTTACCTCATGGTCATAATACACCTTCTGCTGGTTTTGGGCCTCTTCCTGGTTACTATGGGTGATTTTCAACATATTTTGCCAGCTTCTTTCTCAGTGCACACATATAAGATGTGATGAAGTTTTTCTGACTGGGGTGATCTTCCCAGGTTTCTTTTATTACATCTAGCGGCCCTCTAGGTTGTCTACCATACAGCATTTCAAATGGTGAAAAACCCTGTTCATCCACACGTGTTGGCATGTCCTTTCCCTTTAAGAATCTTGCCGGATGGTCTTGAAGCTGGCTTCTTCTGCCCGCCGGGTGGTACTACCCTCATCTCCCCCCATGATGCCAGATCTTCCTTTCCATTGAAAGATGCATTCCTTACCGATCGTGCATGCTGTTCAGCCTGTCATCGGCCCCATGGGTCTTCACCAAATGCATTGCAGTGGTGGCAGCCCATCTTCGGTGTCGAGGGGTCAGGGTTTGCCCATATCTTGACGACTGACTCTTGGCGGGTTCCACCAAGCAAGAGTTGGAGAGGTCCAGGGACCTGGCCCTCCAGACCTGCACCACCTTGGTCTCTTGATCAACAAGGCCAAGTCGGAACTTGTACCTTCACAGATGATATGTTTAATCGGGGCAGACCTCAACTCCTGCCGAACCAGAGCCCGGCCCCCGATGGACAGGGTGGAGGTTCTCTCCTCCTTTGCCCAGTCATTTCTGGTTGGGCACTTGTGCCCTGCCCGGGACTTTCTGTGCCTTCTGGGGTACATGACGGCCTGCACCACTGTGATCCAATGGGCCCGGTGGCATATGCGCCCCCGTCAGTGGGAGCTGGCCAGCCAGTGGACCCAGCGTCACGATCACTTCTACCAGCTGGTGTCTGTAACCCAGAAGTTGTGGGACGCTCTCCAGTGGTGGACCGTCCTGGATCACTTGCAGGAAGGGATCCTGGTTGTCCGTTCCGAGCAGACAGTCGTTCTTACGACCAATGCCTCTCACTGGCTGGGTAGCCCACCATGGGTTCTGGACCCCCGAGGAATCTCGATATATCAACCTGCTGGAGCTCAGAGCAGTCAGACTGGCACTGTCACAGTTTTTGCTCTGCTCCTTCCGGGTCAAGTACTGCAAGTCTAGACTGACAATACCATTACCATGTACTACCTCAACAAACAGGGCGGCACGCACTCCCAGCTACTGTGCAGGGAAACGCTCTGCACCTGGACCTTCATGAGTAGACTGGAGGCAGATCTAGCCATCCATGTGGCAGGAGCCTCAAATCAACTGGCGGACGCTCTCAGCCATGTAGACGAGACGTCCCACGAGTGGTCTCCCCATCTAAAGATGGTACATAGTCTGTTCTCCCACTGGGGCAAACCTCAGGTGAATCTGTTCACCTCCAGGGAGAACACCAAGCTGAGGCCATTTCATGCCTACCCCCCACAGCAGGGCTCACTGCAGGGGGATGCTTTCTCAAGGCCGTGGACCACAGGCCTCTTCTAAGCCTTCCTTCCACTTCCCTTGGTTCACAAGGGAATCCTCAAGGTCAGTAGGGACAAGGCACAGGTGATCCTGGTAGCCCCAGACTGGCCTCGCCAGTTCTGGTATCCAGATCTCCTCAGCCTCAGTTCCAGGCCTCCGTGGTGTCTTCCAGTACACCCGGACCTGTTATCTGTCAGGTGAAGGTATTCCATCTGGACCTTTAGTCCTTACACCTGACAGCCTGGTTCCTGAGCGGCTAGAGTTCCAGGCTCTGGGTCTCTGAGGATGTACTCACAGTAGTGGAAGCATCCAGGTAGGAGTCTACCAGGAGGTGCTATGCCTTCAAATGGAAAAGGTTGTCCATTTGGTGTCTGGGTAAGGGCCTGGACCCTTTAACCTTTCCAGTGGCTAGTATCCTAGACTACCTTTGGTCTTTGTCCAAAGGGGGTCTTCTGTCTACAACCCTTAATCAAAATCTTTATTTATCCAGGCGGGCACCATTGAGCAGGGCTCATTTACAAGATGGACCTGGTCATGCAAAAATCATAGTACATTAACATGGTAAAACAAAGCAATTATACAAAGAAGAAAAAATATACATAGTACATCAATATTTGAGTGAGAGGGCCTTTACAACAGATAGGCTCATAACTGGGTACAGCCGGAATGTTCACCAAGGAGAGAGAAAGGCAAGAAGAGGGATACCAGCTTAGGAAGAAATAACGGGGTTGGAATAGTTAACTGGCATACTTCAGGGAAGGGGGTGGAACTTCGCCATGGCTAAAGAGGCAGAGAAGCCGGTATTTTGGTAGGGGGAGAGAGAGGCGGGGCAGAGGCAGGGTGGGAGGCAGGATGGGCAGGAGGGAAACTGGAAAATAGGTGAGCTAGTGATGTGGGAAACATTTGCAGGATTCCTTCACGGAGCGGTCATAGTGACTTGAAAATATTCAGGCTAACAGGACAGCTCAGCTTCAAATTTTTTTGGTTCCACAAGGAAGGCAACGAGAAACTTATGGCAGCTCTGCCGAAACGAGATTTGACCTTGGGTAATTGCAAGGCAATTAGGGAATAGCTTCTTAGAACATAGGCACGTATCGCACTCAGGAATACAATCAGAGAAGTATAGGGGGAGCTTGTTGGTAACCACTCTGAAAGCCCATAGAGCGGCATTTCTATTTCTCCTATAATGAAGGGAAGTCCACCTGTCCTACCTTAAGGTGCACCTGGCAGTCATCTCTGCTTACCAGGCATGGGCCGGTCAGCAGACGGTTGCACAGGAGAAGGTGGTCTGGCGCAGCTTTAAGGGCCTCGATTACATATGTCATAACAAAATTAATCAGGAAAACCAATGCAAAGATTGGAGCAATAAGACGTATATCAGATTGCATGACAAAAGAAAATGAGACTGACCCTGGTTAACCAATTAGTATTGCCAGTAATTAACTATGGAAGTCATATATAGAGACATACCACAAAAAAAAAAAAAGTTAAATAATTTAGATGTGTTATATAATAAGCTCACAAGATATGCATTAAGGTGTGATTTTAAAACTCACCATTGCACATTGTACATAAGATTAGGTTGGACTTCATTAAACCTGCGGGCCAAGGGTATCTGGTTAAACCAGGTATGGGGTATACTTAAAAATAAATCATTAAACAATTTAAAACTCAGGTTATTGAAGCCGAATCATGGATTAAATTTAAGTAAAATGGGCGCCAGAGATTTAATAACACCAAAAATAATAAATCGATTCAGTGATATTACCCTTCAGTATCGGGTTGCCTCTAGTTGGAATTGTCTCCCTCCTCTTCTCAGAGATTTAACCACTACTGATACTGTTTTTAAAAACAGCACTGAATCATGAACTTAGTTTTTGTTGTTATTGTACTAGGTGAGAAAAATGAAGTGGTTAAATGCTTGTCTGTTTTGTCCTATTGGTCTTTGTAATTCTTTGGATTGTGTGTTACCATTTGTATGTGATATTTTGTAACTTTTGTACTTTGATAATGCTGTAAACAACTTAGCTTTTTATATAAACAGGTAAGCCTTGTAAATAGGGATTTTCTGAACCCTAATGGCTGTATTACTGTATAAATAAAATTTTACCATACCATATTCCCTCCGGTGCGTGAACCTCCACCTCCATGGGATCTACTGCTGGTATTGGCAAAGCTCATGGGCAAGCCATTCGAACCAGTGCACAAGTGTGAGATGACACATTTGTTGTGGAAGACCACTTTCCTGGTGACTATCATGTCAGCCAGAAGGACTGGGGAACTCCAGGCGCTCTCGGTGGAGTCTTCTTACCTGGTCTTCCACAGGGACAAGGTTGTCCTGCGCCCCCACCTGAAATTCCTTCCGAAGGTGCTGTCAGGGTTGCACCTTAACCAGGTGTTGACTCTGCTGGTGTACTACCCCAGTTACACCTAGGAGGCAGAGTACATGCTCCATACTTTGAACCTCAGACGAGCGCTCTCTTACTATAAGAAGCAGACGGCTGAAGTTCGGGGAGAGGTTCGCCAGCTGTTTGTCACCTATGCTGAAGCCGCACCTGGCAGACCTGCAGCAAAGCGGATGATTGGCAGATGGATTACATCCTGCATTGATCTCTGCTATAGGTTGGTGGGCAAGGAGCCTCCCAGAGGGATAAGAGCTTATTCCATCCCCCATACTGCTACGTCGGTGGCTGCTTCCAGGGACATCCCAATCCAGGAAATCTGCAGGGCTGCTACGTGGAAGTCAGCAAACACCTTCATCACCCACTACCACATCGACCTTGAGTCACACCGGGATGCTGGTTTTGGTGCCTCAGTTCTCCAATCTCTGTTCCCCAAGTACTGTAAGTATTTCTGAGGGGGTGTGCACCTTGCCTCCCTTCTCCTGGAGAACTGCTAGGAGTCTGCCAACAAGTGTGAATAGAACATCATATCCACAGTCCTAGAAAAACAGGTTACTCACCTGTAACAGTAGTTGTAGGAGTGGTATATGTTCATCCACACAAACCCAACCAACTTCCCCAGCTTCGACGCACAACCCGAGCTTCCAGTGGGCAAGATCTGGTGTCATGGGGTGGAGCAGAGGGTTATACTACCCAGGTGGGTGGGAGGAGCCAGCTTCAAGACCTTCTGGCAAGATTCTTAAAGGGAACAGACATACCAACAAGTGTGGATGAACATATACTACTCCTAGAACTACTGTTACAGGTGAGTAACCTGTTTTTAATGCATATTGCACTTCTCTGTAAGCAAATAGCAGGTAAGGTAAGTATTGGTCCCAGTTTTTCCCTTCCCTTTTTACAAAACCTTTTTAACATGCGTTTTAGGGTTTGATTGAAATGCTCAACAAGATAGTCTGTCTGAGGATAAGGGGAGGTTCTTATTGCAGTGATACCAGGTAGTTCGTACAGCTCCTTCAGTAATGCAGCACCAAAATTACTACCCTGATCAGTAATCTCTTTAGGTATGCTCACCCAACTTAAAATTTTGGCAAGCTCTGCTGCAGCTTTTGGGGCTGTGACAGTACACATAGGAACTATGGCAGTATGGCGCAGTGGTTTAAGGCTCTGAGCTGCAAATCTGGAGACCTGGGTTTGAATCCCACAGCCCCCACTTGCATACTGTGTGACCCTGAGCAAGTCACTTAACTTCCTCGTGCTCCCAGGTTGCACCTGCAAACAAGCTTTCAGCTTAGTGTGTCTCACCTGGTAAAATAATTGTTAAAAAAAAAAACTGCCTCTGGGTATTGAGTAGCATAGTCACATACTACCAAAATACAAAGATTCCCTTTTTACCATTGTCTAAGGAACCAACTACGTCCATAGCAATTCTCTCAAAAGGCACATCTATCAAGGGTAGGGGCATCTTGTCTTTTTTTTAGTAACTGGAGCCATTTTCTGGCACTCAGTATAGGAACTGCAATAGGTAGCAACATCTTCATGAATTCCAGCCCAGTAAAAGCTGTACAGCAATCTGGCAAGGGTGCGATTTCCCCCCCTTCCCAGTGACCAGCCATAAGACTATCAGGAACAACTCAGATGTATACTTTTGTGGTATAACCAATTGTTCCATCTGTTCCTGTGTCTGAGGTTTAACTCAAACTCTGTAAGGCAGCCCATTACATTTTTTTTTTTAAACATAGGTTCACCCTGTTTTGGTTTCACCCCCAGCTGCTTAAAATAACCCTGGAGAGAAACATCATTAGCTTGTTCTGAAAGAAAATCACAATCTGTGATAAGTTTAGTTTCATCATTTTCATATGTTAACCCCTTATGTCCATCAGTCTTTTGTCGCCACTGTTTCTTCAGGCATCGTCTTTCTTGCCTGGATTTACGGATATTGGAGCTCTGCTCAAACAAGTCTGAATTAAAATCACCAAAAGGAAAAGTGTCCCCACTATCAGAGATTCTTTGCACGAACTCTTGTCATCACAGCTGCTGAAACATCAGCATTTACTCCCTCTTTGATTCACTCAGTAAATCCTGGAAAGTCATTTCTAATAATCACAGGTACAGGTAACATGGGTATTATCCCCACTTTTCATTTGGTGAGAAACCCCATTAGTAGTCAGTCACTTGGGTGGTGGGATAGTATCGAGTGTCCCCATGGATGCAGATGACGCCAGTACCCGATCCTTTTGTACAGCGTTTTCCCAGCACTTCAGCATGCACTAGAGTGTCTGCTTCCTGGATCAATAAGTCCCTTCACAGTCTTATCTCCCACCTTGACATCTATTAAGTACTTGCCCCAATTTGCTAAGGACAACTCTGCTCCAGTGTTACTCTCCTTACTACAGTAGTTTCTTGCAATATGGCCTGGCTTGTTACATTTATAACAAAGTCTTTGGGTTCAGATTTGTTACCCCTACCAGAGTTCTTATCAGACTGAGTTAAATCAGGGAAAGAGGGTCTTACCAGTACTTGGCTGTTACCTCGCTGCTGTGGCATCAGTCAGGCTATCTGGTAGTTTTCAGCTAAAGAAACAGCCTCTTTCCCACTTTCTTGTCTGTGTTCTTTTACCCAGAGCTACAAGTCTATGGTTGGGATCTTGATAAACTGCTCCATTGCAAATGTGTCTATGATCTGTGGGAGTTTTTCACCCTCTGGTCAGAGCCATTTCATAAGGAGTTCTCAGAGTCAGGTGAAGGCTTCGAGGATTGTCAACCGAGTTGTGCTTCAGAGACTGAAATCTCTGCCTGTAAGTCTCTCCTGAAATGTCATCTCTTCAGGATTTCTCTTCACAAGGTTGTAGTTTTCTGATCGTGCAGTGTCTATATTGCTGTAGGCAAGTTGGGCTTTACCTGTCAGATAAGGTACCAGCCTGCTTGCCCATTGCTGTTTTAGCCACTGGCAAGCTGTAGCAGCCTTTTCAAAAGTGGTCACATGTGCTGCGATATCAGACGGACACAGCTTTGTAAGTTTTATATTTTAAGTTGCTTGTGTTTTGTTGCTAGTCTGAATCTGTGCCTGATCCTCTGCCTTTGATAGCTTGCAAGACATCCCGCCATCCCTGCTTCTGTCACTGCATCTCCTTTCCTCTGTTGCTCTTGTCACTGCATCTCTTCTCTCCTCTGCTTCTTGAGTTGCTGTATTTCTCTTTTTTTTTCTTTTTTTATCGTCCTACCTGGCTACCGGTTGGCATTCTTGTCCTCACATCCCTTATTCAGCCCATTGTCTGGATTGCCCCAGCTCCTTATAGGGCCCTCACTTATACCCCCGCGGCTGGATGGTGGGGAGCCACCTTCTCCCCACCAAGTCTGGATCCAGTCAGCGATGCCCCCCGAAGCCAGGCCGACTAGTTAGGACAGCCATCAAGACGTCGCAACCTGGAAGCCATTTTCTCCTGTTCTCCCCAAACGTTAGCGGGGTGTGTAATGACGCCACTGGATGCACTACTCCTGGCTCCTGCCCCGGCACAATCCCCTTGGTGCTCAGCATTGGCACATCGCCCCCCAGCCTCCGCTAGTGGATAGCAACACGCTGACAACTGAAGTCCCCCCCTTCCCGGAGAGGGAGCACCATCTCTCGGATGCTCAATCCCTCTTCTCTGCCAACCCCGACGATCAGAGTCCAGTCCCAAACCCAGGTCACCAGTGTGGCATCCAGCACCTCAACCCTCAGCGCCGCCAGGCCGGCTTACATTTCTCCTCTTCTCTGTTTCTCTGTCTCATTTTTGTTGTATTCCCCACCATTGTAGAAAGGCAGTTAAGCTTTCAGGTTCTGTCATTGCCTGTTTTGTTTCCATCTCTGGTGCTGGTTGAACATCCTGTTTGGACTTTTGTTTCTGCTTCATGTTTGGCTGCCATTCTTCTGGTAATGACTCCTGGGCTTGGTGCTGCAGAATTCATACCTTTCAGCTATGCTTCCCTGGTACCAGGTATAGCACCCACGCACAAAACTCCTGGCTTATAATATGCATGGCGTAAATCCCACTTCAGGCTGACACCATCTGTCATCGAGACACAGGTCAGGAAGCATAGGAAAACAAGGAGCAGTTTCAAAACTCGACACTTGCTGTAAATGTCACTAACTGTAGTGCCCTCTCATCCCCCTATGATCTCTCCTGTGGGGCCCCGTCTGCCAGTACACTCCAGATGTCGACAACGTCCACTGAACAGCATACTCTGCCACCCCCCCCACTTGCCCACTCCCCACCACCACCAAACTCCACTACCCCACAGGTTATCTGTTCCACTTCCTGCACCAGCAGTCACCTGTCTTCACCATGTTGTAGCCTGGCCCGAGTATTGACTCCTGTCGCTACAACATCACATGTCAGCTAATCTACCCTACCTCAACTGAAATGTCTCCCCTAATGGCTCATGTGTAACCACTGTAAAAATGATTGTAAATATGTCTAACTGATCTATGTAACACTATCTTGAACTATGTAACACTTTTGTCCTTTCTGTGACAAGGTACCTTTGTAAACAAGTCTGACTCAAAGGTTGTAAATCTGAACTCTTACAAATAAAATTCGAAAATAGCGTTTTAATTTTCTCAACAGCAAAACAAAAAATAAACATTCAGTAGAACTATTTACAAAGGCAGTAGAAACAGAAAAAACTAAGTCCTCTTTCTGAGAGGATCTCAATTCCAAGTTTCAGTCTGTTTCCTTCTCTCTAGCAAAAGAATTACTGCTTTTTTATAAGTCTTTGCCTGGGAACCTCATTAAGAGATCTTCTGCAGCTCACAAAATGTCCTTGTCAGTTTACAGAATGTTTTTGTCAGTTTCCTTGCAGGTGCTACAGACAGAACATAGCGACCCAGAACTGACCTCTTGTTCACAGCTCTGCAGAAAGTTTGCAAACTGCATCTCAGGTTAACCCCTTGAGTTCCAAATAGCTTTTTGCAATCATTTCAACAGTATAACTATATACATTTTCAAACTAAGGGATCCCAGTATTAGTTACCTTTCCACATAAAGATTCTTATATTTTTTTTTATAACTGTAGATATGCAAAGGAGGAGAAAGGACAGAAACAGCAAGTGAAGGCAGAGAGATAGCTAGAGGTGGAGAATTGCAAGACAAAGTGATCAGTTCCTAGGTCTCCCAAGAAAATTTGGTTGTGCAACCAGGTAGGCAAGAGACAGAAAAGGAGAGAATAGAACAGATCCTTGCATTTAACTATCTGCATAACAGATGGGACAGAGCTTTGTTCAGCCTTGTCACACGCACCATCAAGAACCTTGATTACTATGTATGAGCATCTGCAGTCAGGATTTAGCCCCCGTCACAGTACTAACATACTAAAATGCCAGCAGAATAGGCCTAATGGTCTTTCGTGTCTGCTCGTTTGGTCAGCCCCCACTTGGGAGCTGACCTTGCTGCCACCCTCGCCTTCTCTGGCTTCTCCCTTCCCAGTTCCGGATATTCTCGCTGCATTGGATTTTGCTTCCAGAACCCTTCCCCTGTACCTGTCCCACCCCCTCTTGAACCCCTCCACCGTCTCTGCCTCCACCAGCCCCCTGGGCAGTGCATTCCATGGCTCCACCACCCTCTCAGTGAAGTAGCACCTCCTTTCTCCCTGAATCTTCCCCCCTCCAGCTTCCACCCATGCCCTCTAGTTGCCCCTTCCTCCTTTCTTCGAAGCACCCTGACTGCTCCTCCCCTATTTACCCCCTTCATGTACCTGACGACCTCTATCATGTCCCCCCGGTCCCTTCTCTCTTCCACTGTATACATATTTAGCTGTTCAAGCCTCTCCGCATAGGTTCTGTCCCCCAGGCCCCAAATCATTTTGGTTGTCCTCCTCTGGACCCTCTCCAGGAGTTTAATGTCCCTCGTTAAGTGTGGCCTCCAAAACTGCATGCAGTACTCGAGGTGCGGCCTCACCATGCAGTTATACAGAGGGAGTATCACTTCCCTCCTTCTGGAGGTGATCCCCTAGCGATGCATCCCAGCATCCTGTTGGCCTTGGCTGCTGCCCTCCTACAAGTCTCAGAGTTGTTCATCTTGACATCCACAACCACCCCCAGGTCCCTCTCAGCCATTGAGACTTGTAGCATTCCCCAGGGTGTACACTTGACCCGGGTTTCTGGCCCCCAGGTGCAGTACGTTACATTTCCCTGCACTGAACCTCAGCTTCCACTTTCTAGACCATCTTTCCAGAGCCTCCAGGTCCCCCTGTAGGGCCACCCTCCCCTCCACCACCGCCTCCAGTTTTGAGTCATCCGCAAAGACTTATCTCACTCCCGATACCTGTCCTTATGGCAGAGACGTAGGCGTTGAACAGGAGGGGCCCAAGGACTGATCTCTGTGGGACCCTACTAATGACCCTCCTTGGGAATGAGACTATCCCGCCAGCTACGACCCTCTGGGTCCGGTCCTGGAGCCAATTGCCTATCCATCCGATCATCTGGTTCCCCACCCCCATTTCTCCCAGCTTATCCAACAGGCCCTTGTGAGGAGCAGAGTCAAATGCCTTGCTGAAGTCTAGAAAGGGGATGTCCACTGGTCTACCCAGGTCCAAGGCACTCGTCACCCAGTCATAGAAGTCCACAAGGTTTGTCTGACGATTTCCCCAGGACGAATCCATGCTGTCTATCGTCCAGGCACCCTGACTTTTCCAGGTCCCCCCCAGCCTCTCCTTGACAATGCCCTCCATCACCTTGCCCACCACCGATGTCAGGCTGACAGGCCTGTAGTTCCCTGCCACCTCCCTTGTGGATAGGCACTATATGCACCACCTTCCAGTCCTGGGGCACCCACCCTGTCCTCAGAGAGATGGTGAAAAGCTCCACCAGGGGTTTTGCCAGGACATCCGCAAGTTCCTTCAGCACTCTGGGATGTAATTTATCCGGCCCCGGTGCTTTCTCCATCTCAAGGGACCTGAGGGCTTCCCTCACTCTCTGCTGTGATTTCCACCTACGCTACCTCTTCTCCCTGCTTAGCCCTCCCCCCTCCTGCCAGTGATGCCTCCCCCTCTCCCCAGACCCGCCGATCGGTAAGGGTCCCCCCTCCTCAGTATCACTGTCTCCTCCCATGTATGATGCAGCACCCCCATTTTCCTTGGTGAAAACTGAGGTGAAGTACTCATTTAGTACCTCAGTCTGCTCCCGCTGGTCTTGTGCCCATCTCTCCCCTGTTTTAATTCTGCTAATCTGCCCCTTTACCCTTCATTTTTCCCCAGTGTATCTAAAGAACCGCTTGTTCCCTCTCCTAATTTCCCTGGCCAGGTTCTGCTCCTTCCTTGCCTTAGCCGCCCTCACCACCTTAGTGGCCCTTCTAGCCATCAGCTGGTACTCACCTCGATCCCTTTCACTCCCTGAGCACTTGAATTGCCTATAGGCTGCCTTCTTTCTTCGCACCACCTCCTGGACCTCCCTGGTCCACCAGCAGGGTTTTTTGGGCCCTACCGCATTTTCGTCTTACTCTTGCACAGGTGCTGGTAGCATCCTGCACCCCTCTCCTGATGATTTCCCACCTACTGTCAGCGTCTATGTTTGACCCAATCGCATCCAAATGCTCCTTAAGGATCCTTCCCATTTCCTTAAAATCCACCCCCCTGAAATCAATTACCTCCGTCTTTGTGCAGCCTTCTACCCCTCCTGGAACTGATACTGCTCTGGTCCGGGGTCTACATGTACGAGCATCTGCAGTCTGGATTTAGGTCCCATCACAGTACTAAGACTGCTCTGGACAGGGTGCTGCATGTACAGTACAAGCGTCTGCAGGTGGGATTTATGCCCTGTCACAGTAAGACTGCTCTGGTCAGGGTGCTGCATGTTCGAGTATCTGCAGTCAGGATTTAGTTCCTGTCACAGTACTGAGACTTCTCTTGTCAGGGTGCTGTATGTACGCGTGTCTGCAGACTGGATTTAGGTCCCGTCAATACTGAGACTGCTTGTCAGGGTGCTGTATGTACGAATGTCTGCAGACTTCATTTAGGTCCTGTCACAGTATTGACAACGCTTGTCAGGGTGCTGTATGTATGAGCATCTGCAGTCAGGATTTTGGTCCTGTCACAGTATTGAGACTGCTCATCAAGGCGCTGTGTGTACAAGTGTCTGCAGTCAGGATTTAGACCCTGTCACAGTACTAAGACTACTCTTGTCAGGGTGCTGTATGTATGAGTGTCTGCAGCCAGGATTTGGGTTCAGTCACAGTATTGATACTGCTGTTTTCCAGGTGATGCATGTTAGAGTATCTACAGTCAGGATTTAGACCCTGTCACAGTACTGAGACTGGTCTTGTCAGGGCGCTGTGTGTACGAGTGTCTCCAGACTGGATTTAGGTCCTGTCACAGTACTGAGACTGCTCTTGTCAGGGCACTGTGTGTACAAGTGTCTCCAGACTGGATTTAGGTCCTGTCACAGTACTGAGACTGCTCTTGTCAGGGCACTGTGTGTATAAGTGTCTCCAGACTGGATTTAGGTCCTGTCACAGTACTGAGACTGCTCTTATCAGGGTGCTGCATGATCTCATTGAAAGGGACCAGCAGCTTGGTCTTGCTTTAGCATAGGACCACTAAATCACAAACCAGAGCAAGTAATTTCTCCATCTATATAGGACTAGTCATACATACTCCCTTGGCTTCTCCCCATCTGTGGTGTCAGCCTCAGGACAGCAGCAGGAGGTTGTCAGCTGCACCACTAGTGGTGCTGTAATCAAAATTCTAATGGGAGAGACGACAGGAATTCCAGTCTTGCTAAACTGTTAATGGGGGCAGGGTTAGGTATCCACAGTGAGGTGTGGGGAAGGGGCAGGGGATGGAGTACCCCACAGTGAGGTGTGGGGCAATTACAGGTGAATGTTTCCCTTTAATAGCAGCCTCCTGCACACCCCTTTTTCATATCTTTAGTCAATTTGGATACAATACGATTGAGCCCAAGGAGCTCATTTACAAAGGTTCGTCGTCGGACATGCGAGTCCAGTAAAGTTACAAGTGTATACAGCAGAGTGCACGAGGCAGCTAGACATAGGTCATGCAGCCCACATTTATATGTACATATTGTGCAGTGTTCATTAAGCTGTATTGCTGCAGCACCCCCTGATGATAAATAACCTTGATAGTTTTTACCCTGGTGGTTCTCCATCTGTATCACCATTGCATCTCATTCCCCTCTTCCCACCACCACTCACATCTCATCTCCCCCGCCCCTCCCGTTTGTGTGTTCTCCTGGCCAAAACCCTGGATAAATAAATACAAACCAAATAAAAATTGATAAATACATCTGTACGTACTGTACATACATGCCATTAAAACTTCTTGTTCTCCCTACCTATACAGCCCCTCTGTTTTTTGCTGGCTGCCAATCAGAACCATGCCTGCCCACTTCATGTTGAAAAGTTGCAGATTTCGCAGTGTGTAAAGTTACACCCCAAATAATTAAACACCCCTTATTTCCTTGCAGATACCAGAATCCTTTGATGATGTCGCCATCACATTTTCTGAAGAGGAGTGGAAGACGTTGAGCACGCAGGAGAAGGAGTTGCACAGGGAGGTGATGCTACAGAATTATGAGACCATGACTTCGATCGGTAAGGAGACATGCAGTCTTAGAGGTGGGGAACTGCTGGGGGTGGGGGTGGCTTACATTTAACAACTGCACGCCCCAGTGTTAAAAAAAAAAAAAAAAATGCAGGCAGTGTGAATATATCGTGATGCGGTCTGGGGGGGTTGGGGTTGACTGAGAGGGCACAGGGGCTCTGCTGTACCTGGGTACACCATCAGGTAGCATATTTATGCAATGTCAGTGGCTGAGTGGGTAGCATGCTCATCTGCGACTGGAAGGTCTGATAGTTTTGAGTTCTAGTCCCACATAAGGGTGAAAGAATTTGCTTTGGTATGACGTAGGAATTGGAGCCCACAAATTCAGTTTGACAATTTGGCCAGACCACTTCAGCTGCCAGTGCAGTACTTGGCAGGGCGAACAAAACCTTTGTGGGCAGTAAGGGGCATTAATGACTTCAGCTGACTTGTGGCAGGTGGTTTTGGAATGCATCTGCTGTGGATTACTGTTTGTGATGTTGTGACAGGCTGCTAAACCCACCAAGACTGCCACAGCCTGGTGTGAGCTATAAACATATGAAACAGCCAACAGAAGACTGTCTTCCTGTCTAGGAGTCCCCCAATTGTGGAGGCCCTGATCCTGAGGGATTACAGTGGGCTCCATCCACCACTCCCCGCCAACCGCCAACCAGGACTCTCCCCTTCACCCTGTCCCACCGTCTTTTAAGTGATAACCTCAGATGGGAGTTCATTCAACCCAGACACCTCCCATTATGTAAAGTAGTGTCTCGATCTCCTTCATGAACTATCCTCCTGCCAGCTTATAACAGTGCTCCCTTATGGTCTTGTTTAGCCGAGACAGAAAAGTTCCCCGATGCCCACGTTTATACTTTTCAGGTCCTTGAAGGTTTCGATCATGTCTCCCCTCTCCCTCCTCTCCTTGAGTGAGGATGTTTTCCTTTCAACCTGTCCTCATTTGCCCTGCTGTCCCTGAATCATCTTTGTCACCCGCCTCTGAACTGCTTTGAGCTGGTTTATATCCTTTCTCATGTAGGGATTCCAGTACTGCACCCTGCACTCCCAAGTACTGTTGCACCTATGACCTGAGCAGTGACAGTATCACCTCCTTCCTTCTGCT
Source organism: Neoceratodus forsteri (assembly GCA_016271365.2). Taxonomy (NCBI): domain Eukaryota; kingdom Metazoa; phylum Chordata; order Ceratodontiformes; family Ceratodontidae; genus Neoceratodus; species Neoceratodus forsteri. Next base: position 59,850,168 of record CM057455.1, read on the forward strand.
TGTGAACCCTCTAGCAACACAGCCTAGTAGTCTGTCTTGGCTGCTGCATTCCTACACTGCATGGCCTGTTTAAGGTCACTGGTAATGGCTATCCCCAAGTCCTCTTCCTCCTCTGATTCAGTGACCTTCACCCCCCCACCGCCTGTACTTAGTCCTCAGGTTCCTTCCTTTCTTCCTGTTTCACGTCTTCGCATTGAATCCAGGCTGCCAGATACTTGACCTCCTATCCAGCTTCGCCAGATCTTCTCTTAAGTCCTGCGCCCCTTTGTCTGCCTCCACCTTCCCACAGAGCTTGGTGTCATCCTCAAAGAGGCTGATCATGCCTTCAGCTCCATCCCCAGTGTCGCCAGTGAACACACTGAACTGCACTGGGCCGAGCACCGACCCCAGCGGGACTCTACTTGTAACTTCCCTTGTTCCTTAAAGCTCCCTCACACACTAAATTAACCACCCCTCTAGGTAAATTTGCTCCCTGCCCCTTGGTCCTCCAACTTCCTGATCAACCTCTTGTGTGACACTGAGTCAAAGGCCTTGCTGAAATCCAAATATAGAATTTCAGCCACCTGCCGTTGTCCACTGCCTTTGTTACCAGTCAAAAAAGTTGATCAGGTTGGTTTGACAGGACCTCCCTAACAAGAAACCATGCCATCTCTTGTTCTGCTGCCTGTTGGTTCAAGGAACTCAGCTGTCTCCTTCAGAATGGTCTCCAGTTTACCCACAGTGGAGGTCAGACTGACTGGCCTGTAGTTCCCAAGGTCATCCGTGGGCCGACTCTTGTGTACCGGTACCACGTGTGGCTTTCCACTGTACTACCACCACTGTATCTAGAAAGCTGTTAAATTCACCAGCTCTGCTGCCAGATCCATCAGTGCTCTAGGGTGCATGCCATCGGGGTCCAGGGACTTTACCTTGAGGGACATGAGCCCTTTCCTAACCCGGTATTCATTATCCTGTCCTGAGCCATGTTACATACTAACATACTAAAATGCCAGCAGAATAGGCCTAACGGTCTTTCGAGTCTGCTCCATTGGTCAGCCCCCACCCTGGGTGCTGACCTTGCTGCCCCCCTCGCCTTCTCTGGCTTCTCCCTTCCCAGTTCCGGATATTCTTGCTGCATTGGATTTTGCTTCCAGAACCCTTCCCTGTACCTGTCCCAGCCCTCTTGAACCCTCCACCGCCTCTGCCTCCACCAGCCCCTGGGCAGTGCATTCCATGGCTCCACCCCCTCTCAGTGAAGTAACACCTCCTTTCTCCCTGAATCTTCCCCCTTCAGTGGCCCCTCCTTCCTTCAAGCACCCTGACTGTTTCTCCCCATTTACCCTCTTCATGTACTCAAGACCTCTATCATGTCCCCCGGTCCCTTCTCTTCCAATGTGTACATATTTAGCTCTTGAGCCTCTCCTCATAGGTCCTGTCCCCAAGCCCCAAATCATTTTGGTTGCCCTCCTCTGGACTCTCCAGGAGTTTAATGTCCCTCTAAGTGTGGCCTCCAAACTGCACAGTACTCAAGGTGTGGCCTCACCAAGCAGTTATACAGAGGGAGCATCACTCTCCTTCTGAGGTGATCCCCTAGCGATGCATCCCAGCATCCTGTTGGCCTTGGCTGCTGCCTCCTACAAGTCTCAGAGTTGTTCATCTTGACATCCACCACCACCCCAGGTCCCCTCAGCCATCAAGACTTGTAGCATTTCCCAAGGGTGTACACTTGGCCCGGGTTTCTGGCCCCAGGTGGAGTACCTTGCATTTCCTGCATTGAACCTCAGCTTCCACTTTCTAGACCATCTTTCCAGAGCGTCCAGGTCCCCCTGTAGGGCCACCCTTCCCTCCTCCCCATCCACCACTGCCCCCAGTTTTGAGTCATCTGCAAAGAGACATCTCACTCCTGATTCCTGTCATGTCAGAGACGTAGGCGTTGAACAGGAGGGGCCCCCAGGACTGATCCCTGTGGGACCCCACTAATGACCCTCTTTGGGGATGAGACTATCCCGCCAACTACGACCCTCTGGGTCCGGTCCTGGAGCCAATTGCCTATCCATCTGATCATCTGGTTCCCCACCCCCATTTCTCCCAGCTTATCCAACAGGTCCACATGAGGAACAGAGTCAAATGCCTTGCTGAAGTCTAGAAAGAGGATGTCCACTGGTCTACCCAGGTCCAAGGCACTCGTCACCCAGTTATAGAACTCCACAAGGTTTGTCTGACACGATTTCCCAGAGACGAATCCATGCTGTCTATCGTCCAGGCACTCTGACTTTTCCAGGTCCCCCAGCCTCTCCTTGACAATGCCCTCCATCACTTTGCTCACCACCGATGTCAGGCTGACAGGCCTGTAGTTCCCTGCCACCTCCCTTGATCCCCCCTTGTGGATAGGCACTATATTCGCCACCTTCCAGTCCTGGGGCACCCACTCTGTCCTCAGAGATGGTGAAGCGCTCAGGGGTTTCGCCAGACATCCACAAGTTCCTTCAGCATTCTGGAATGTAATTTATCCAGCCCCGGTGCTTTCTCCGTCTTAAGGGAGCTGAGGGCTTCCCTCACTCTCTGCTGTGATTTCCACTTCTGCTACCTCTTTTCCCTGCTCAGCCCTTCCCCCTCCTGCCAGTGATGCCTCCCCCTCTCCCCAGACCCGCTGATTGGTAAGGGTCCCCCCTCCTCAGTATCTGTCTCCTCCCATGTATGATGCAGCACCCCATTTTCCTTGAGTGAAAACTGAGGTGAAGTACTCATTTAGTACCTCAGCCTGCTCCCCGGGTCTTGTGCCATCTCTCCCCTGATTTAATCCTGCTAATCTGCCCCTTCACCCTTCGTTTTTCCCCAATGTATCTAAAGAACCCTTTGTTCCCTCTCCTAATTTCCCTGGCCAGGTTCTGCTCCTTCCTTGCCTTAGCCACCCTCACCACCCTAGTGGCCCTTCTAGCCATCAGCTCATACTCCCCTCGATCCCTTTCTCTTCTTGAGCACTTGAATTGCCTATAGGCTGCCTTCTTTCCCCGCACCACCTCCTGGACCTCCTGGTCCACCAGCAGGGTTTTGGGCCTCACCGCATTTTCGTCTTACTCTTGCACAGGTGCTGGTAGCATCTTGCACCCTCTCCTGATGATTTCCCACCTACTATCAGCGTCCATGTCTGACCCAATCACATCCAAATGCTCCTTAAGGATCCTTCCCATTTCCTTAAAATCCGTTCCCCTGAAGTCAGTTACCTCCATCTTTGTGCAGCTTTCTAGCCTTCCTAGGTCCAGGCAGAACCAGACCATGGTGTGGTCACTCCCTGCCAACGGGTCCCTTACCTCCAGGCCCCTAATCTGGTCACTGTCTGCCAGGACCACATCCAGTACCCATGCCTCCCTGGTCGGTTCCCCTACCTGCTGAGTTAGGAACGCGTCTTGAAAGACATCCAACAACCTCTGTTCCCCTCCTCCCGCCTTGCTTCCTTGTGGCATTGATTCATCCTTTTTTTTATTAATAAAGACGCAGCAGAAGTATTGGTTCAGCACCTCTGCTTTCTCTTTACTGCCTTCCACCCACCTCTCCTCCTTGTTTAACTTTCCTGTGCCTACCTTTGTATCTCTCTCTTCACTGATATACCTAAAGAAGGCTTCGTCTCTCCCCTTGATCCCTTCTGCAGTTTGTAATGCTTCCTTGGTGTGTCCTGAGTATTTCCGGCTTCCTTAGCTTTCTTTAAGTAGACCCCCTCATTCTCGTCCTGTCAGGACTTCCTGTATGTGGCCCTCTTATCCCTCACTGCCTGGCTCACCTCCTTACCAAACCAACTTGGTCTCTTGGCTTTGGATTTCTTCCCCCGTTTAAGGCAAGTGTAACTGTTGCTGCAGTCCCTACCCTGGTCACTGTCCAGTTCTGATCCATACTCATGTTATCCTTAAGGCTAGCTAATTGCCCAGTCAATGTCTCACCCTCCCAGAAGTCCAGCAGGTTTGTCTTTGTGCTTCCTTCCCCATGGTAACTCTGAACCACACAGTTTGGTGGTAACTACTCTCCATGGGCTCCATGCCGTGATGTCTCGGACATGATGCCAATTAGTTAATACCAGGTTCAGCATGGCTCCTTCCATATCGGCTCAACCACTCCCTGAATTAGGAACCCTTCGTCGACTGCATCCAGAATCAGTGGGCTCCTGCCAGAGACAGTACACTGGACACTCCAATCCGTGGTAAGCAAATTGAAGCTCCCCATTGCCACTACTTTGCCCATCCCCCAACTATTCTGATCATGGTACCCAGCTCCATACCCTTGTCAGGCGATCAGTACACTACACCCAGCCTCAATTTCTTCCAGCTGCTGTATGGTTCTATACCCAAAGCAGCTCTATTTTGCCCTCTTATTTCCTCATTAGTGGCAGTAATGCCCTTCCTGACTTAGAGTACCACCCCTTCCCTTCTCCCTGTTCAGTCAATAAAGGGACTGGAAAGGTACCAATCATGGTTTGGGGTAGCCGAAGTCTGACTGCTGCCAGATCCACCTTCCCTTTTGCCAGCATGGCCAGCAGGTCATCCATTTTGTTCCCGAGACCTAGCATTAAGGGACACTACCATAGACTACTCCAGATTCCCTCCCCTACTTTACCAGGTGCCTCCTTCCTCTGTTTCACTGACTGCCCCCTCCCTCTTCTTCCCTTGGTCCTCTCCGTTGGTTTTGCTCTCCCCTAGCCGTATCCTATTCTCTCCACTCCCCCTTTAAAGGGCACCTAAACAAGCATTTTGAGGGGGTCCGTCATATTACAGATGCTCCCATGTAACAGTGGAGTAAGTGATGTGGAATTAATGGTAGTAGTAGTTACCTTTATTGTGCAGTCTCAATGCTGTTTTGCTATGTTTTGAAAATTCCCATGCAGTGTGTGCAACAGATTTTAAAAGCTGCTCCACCGATCCACCTCACGACTCACAAAATGGCGCTGATGTCATACGTGATTACATAATTGGAGCAAGTCCATTCTGCTAGTTATAGAAAAGAATATGGAATTGCTTTAAAATGCTGTATATTGACACTATATGTGAATGTCAGCATATGTATCAGTACTCACTCTCCTGTCACATGGGAGCATTTGCAATACCATGGAACCCCCAAAATGCTTGTTTAGGTGTCCTTTAACTGACACCCCCATTCCTCAGGTGTGCAGAGGATTTTATCATTCCAGGTCTCCCCCCTGCCCCCCAGTTCCCTATATATCCAAACGCCTTCTTTACACTATTCCCTCAGCCAACCATGAAATTATCTTACTCTTCCTAGGTCATGCTGGCTTAAGGCACCGGTAGCACTTCTGAGAAGGCCACTGACCTAGCCTCCTCTACAAACCTCCTTACTACTCTGAATCACTCCTGCGCTATCATAACCTTGCAGCCAGCTAGGTCATCTACACCTAGGTGGACTAGCATGTGTGGCTTCCCTCCTAGCATTCTTGCGAGTGGGCTTAGCTTTGGGCCCATGCGTCCCGCTGTCATTTCTGGGAAGAACACCACTCTTCTACCTTGCTGCCCCCCCCAAGTCCACTTAATTCTCTTCACTGTGGATCTCTAGTGCTACGACTCACTGCCACTTCCCTCCTTCACCCACCATGGCCACCGCTTTCCTGCCTGTGCCTGACCCATTGCCCCCTTTACAGCTACCCTGCCTCCTTCCCCACAACTGCTATCTGCCCAACATCTCCTCTCCCCCTCTTATCTACTCCCCTTGCTCCAGTTGACCCCTGTCTTCCCTAATCCTCCACCTCAATATCCTCTCCCCTTCCTCAAGAGTGCCCCCTTCTCCCTCTGTTGTCCTCGACTCCCCCCATATTCCCCTCCAGTCACCCTGTAGCCTCTCCTGATCTCGCTGCACTAACAGGCTGGCCCCTCTATCACCTGTATCAAACCTAGGTCCTCCACCGGCCTGGTGGCGCTGAGGGTTGAGGTGCTGAACGACACACCTTGCGCCATACCGGCGACCTGGGTTTGGGAATGAGCCGGGGCCATCAGGGGTCTGCAGGGGAAGGAGAGGATCAAGTGTCTGGAGGACAGCTCTTCTCTCCCGGGAGGGAGGAGGGTACCAGCTCGGCGTTTGACTGGCCTCTGGCAGAAGCCAGAGGCACGGCAAGTACAGAACACAGAGGATTGGGAAGTGGTAGACGTTTGTGAGAACACCTTGACATAGGGCACATGCCACTCCCTCAGAACAGGGAAAAATCAATGCCGGAGTGCCGAGGGGAAGGAGCGCCAGCACAGACCTCAATTATTTCTGCCTGCCTGACCACTGGAGGGACCCGACGAAACAAGAATTGAATCGGGGTGTACGTGCCCCGCCCCATAGCCACCTGGGGGCAGCAGTCACGGCCCATGGGATCACAGTCATGGCTCCATGGGGTCCCACCGGGATCCAGGTAAGGCAATGAAGTGGGCTGAGTATTTTGGTGTCTCCCAATAGAGCAGGGCTCCAGCATGGGAGGAGACAAGAATGATTAAAAATAAAAAAAAAAAAAAAAAACTAGGTCCTCCCCTTCCCCTGCAGTACTCTGTGGTTGGAAGAGATTCCTTACTGGTACCACCATGGTTGCTCCCTCTCTTCCCCACTGACCTCCCCCGGTTCTGCCTGTGGTCCTCTGCTCTGTTTCTCTACGCTTCTTCTTCCTCTGTGGCAGTGGATCACAATGCATTTGTTATGTACATTGGAGCCACAAATCCCAGGACAGAGTACTACCTGTGTGTAGTCCAGGTATCTGCATCAGAGGGGGAGAAGGACCTGGGAGTGATTATCACTAGTGAACTGAAGCACTCCATGCAGTGCAAGAAAGCAGCAGCAAGGGCAAACAAGATGCTGGAATGCATATCTAGGGGGAACAGGGGTAGGAGACAGGAGCTTATACTGCCCTTGTACGGGTAATCTGTGATGCCACATCTAGAGTATGGAGTTCAGTACTGGTGCCTCTACCTTAAAAAAAGGACATTAACCTCCTGGAGAAGGGCTACAAATATGATAGTGGATCAGCAGGGTAAGGCATAATGAGGAGAGGTTGAGGGCACTGAACATGTACTCCCTGGAGGAAAGGCTAGTGAGGGGGAACATGATTTGGACCTTCAAGTACTTGAAAGGGATAAATAAGGTGGTTAAGGAGGGTCTCTAAGCTGAGTCTAACCATGACACGATGGGGCATAGTCTTAAGCTGGAGGAGGGGGTTTAGGAGGGAGGTCAGGAAGCACTTCTTCACAGAGAGGGTGGTGGACTCGGAATGCACTGCCAGAAGAGGTGGTCTCATTGAAGACAGTAGGCAGCTTCAAGAGAGGCTGGGACAGGCATAGGGGGAAGGTAAGGATCATGGGTAGGGAGGATGGGGGAGAAGGGACAGTAGTTCAAGCTGTGGACCCTGCAATATGAGCAGACTAGATAGACCAAATTGCCTTCTGCTGGCTTCTTCGTATGTTCATATGTTTGTATCCGGACCCCAACTCACCTACCTGTTGTCTACTCCCCGACCCTTCCTTTGGTCTGGCTTAGCTCTCCTGTCTTCCTGTCAGTAATCACACTTCCTTCCTTCCTTACAACCTGCACCTCAGCCATCAGAAAACAGCCTTCATGCTCACTGGACAACCCCCTGCCTCCCACTGTGCTCCCAAGAACACTACTGCTCCAGATCCTTTAGTCTGCAGGATACCACCCTTCCCCTGCCTGCCTTCTGCCTTAGTATTCCTTTCCAGTTCCTACCCCACCTGTCTTTGTAAGCCTACCCCAGAAGGGAAGGTATTTCACAGAACACCTACATGCCTTTGCAGGCCTACCCCAGACAGGGTGTAGTTAAAACAGGAATCCTACCCGCCTTCCTGGGCCTAAACCCAGATAGGGAGTAGCTCTACACAGTACAGCCACCTACCTCTGCAGGCCTACCCCAAATAAGGAGTAGTTACAATGGGACACCTACCTGTCTTCTACACAGTACTACCACCTACCTCTGCAGGCCTACCCCAAATAAGGAGTAGTTACAGCAGGACACCTACATGCCTTCTATACAATACTACCACCTGCCTTTGCAGGTCTACCCCGATCTGAGGATAGTTACATCAGGACATCAACCTGCCTTCTACACAGTACTACCACCTACCTCTGCAGACCTAGCCCAGATAGAGAGTAGTTACAACAGGACACCATTTTGTACATGTCTTCTATACAGTACTATCACCTGCCTGTGCAGGCCTGCGCCAGATAGGGCGCAGTTACAACAGAGCACCTACCTGCCTTCTACACAATACTGCCACCTGCCTTTGCAGGCTTACCCCAGACAGAGAATAGTTACAGCAGGACACCTACCACAGTACTACCACCTGCCTTTGCTGGCCTACCCCAGATATAGAGTAGTTACACAGGACCCCTGCCTGCCTTCTATACAGTGCTACCACCTTTCAGGAATCTATAGACTAAGTGGATTGTCATTTGACATACGGTCAGTCAGCTACTTTCTACCTCTTTTTTTTGTCTGGCGGGCAGTGAGAGTGCCTTGTTCAGAAGCAAACAGTTTATAATTTGACTTAATGTAGCCCCGATCTAAGTGAGAGATAGAATTAGGGAGGCATTTTCTTTTATCTCTCTGGTGAGGTGAGAGCTCCCAGAGGCTATAAATTATTTGCTGGAGAGTTGTGGCAACTCCTTTTTATATTACCCACTACTTCATTACCTGTCGAGTTATCTGACATTTTATGTTTATTTGATGTATTGTTGTAAATTGTTGTTTATTATATTTCCTGTAAATTTTTGTATTGTTTGGTGTGTGCATGGTGTGTGGGTGTATGATTGCAAAGTTGAGTGGTTGGGTATACAAGTGTGGCGTGGATTAAGTGGTGTTGGTGTGGTAGTTTATATTGGGTGCTCGTTGAGTGAGTGAGGATGTACTGGGAAGGTGTTGGGATGGTCAGGCATTATTTCCCTTCCAGGCTTAAGGACCTCCACCCTTTTAGGTGTCCCCCACTGTCCCCAGAGGTATATAGATGGTGTCGGGCCCTGGGGATTGTGAGGAGGAGGAGGAGGGGGCTGGGCCTGATGGGGGAATGGAAAGGAGTGGGTGAATTGGGATAGTGGGGACAAGAAGACGTCCTGGGCTGAAATGGCTTCAGGAGAGGGCCCTCCCTGCCCGATTCCCATACCCAAGGGTTCTGCTTGTAGCAGGCAGGTAGCTTGGTCTTCACCAGTGACTCATCCTACTCGAATGGTGTTGCGTAATGCCAGGTCCATTAAAAACAAGACTGCTATAATAGCTGATCTTGTTGGGTCATCGGACCCGGCATGCATCACCAAGACCTGGCTGGATGAGAATGCTGGCCCAGTTTTGGCTTCAGCTATAGCAGCCAGTTACTCAGTGATACACCGTCCGAGGCTGGATTGTAGGGGTGGGGGGTGGGGTTGCCATTTGTTTTAGATCGGAGCCAAGCCTGGTGGCGGTACCAGTGGGGACTACCAACTCCTTTGAGTGTATCGTGGGTGAGGGTGTGGGGTGCAGGATTCTTCTTGTCTACTGTCCACCAGGAGATGGGAATGTTTTCCTGCAGAAAGTCGCAGACTTCTTTGTCGACCTGACATTGGGATTCTCCAGATGGTTGATTCAGGGGGGATTTCAATGCCTGGGTTGATGATGAACTCTCGCAGTTTGGTCAGTACTTCCTCCAGCTAATTAATTCTCTGGGCTGCACACAGGTTATTTCCTCCTCAACCCATATAGTTGGTCATTCATTGGACTTGGTGTTTCTCCTGGGGATGGAGATATCTGACTTGGTGGTGGAACCAGTCAGATGGTCTGACTGTCACACCATCGGGTTCAGTTTCATGGCCCCCCAATAGGCCGGTCCCTATGGAGATGGTCCAGTACCGCCCTTTGAGGGGTGTTTCCCTGGATGGCCTAATGACAGTTCTGGACCAGTCTGGTCTACCAAGTGAATGGATGGATCTCGGGGACCTGGTACTTGCCTATAATAAGGCGGTGGTAGGGGCCCTGGATTCCATTGCTCCTGTTCGTGTTTGTCCCCTCAGTCTTTGCCTCATGTCTCCTTGGTTTGAGAAACCTTGAGGGAGTTGAGGAGAGTGGGACGAAGGCTAGAGAGGTGTTGGCGGAAGTCTGGCCTGGAGTGTGACAGACTTAGTTTGACGGACCATTATGGGGTCTATCAATCAGCAATTCCCTGTAAGAAGGCAGAGTTTCTGTCCAGGGAAATTGCTGCCGTGCAGAATTGACCAGCCCACCTCTTCTGGACCGTGGACAGATTGTGCAGTCCAGTCTGTCTTCAGCCCGGAAGTGTTTTTTCACAAGAACAATGTAAGGAGTTTGCTCAGTTCTTCGCGGATAAGGTTGCCACAATCAGGTCCGATCTCCTCCTAACTTGTGAATTGTGGTGGTCTGCAGGAGACATCGGACACTCAGATTGTGTGGTCTGACTTTGGCCTGCCCACGATCAGTGACATTTGTCCAGTTGCAGTGATCGACCAGCTGTAGTTTGGACCCGGGCCCCACACGCCTCTTATTTGCCTGTGTGGATAAAAATCGTCTCCGTCCTTGCCAAGATAGTCTGGTTGTCTTTGGAGAGGGGGATCTTTCTCTATCCCCTGAAGGAAGCTGTGGTTTGGCCCCTTCTTAAAAAAAACACCTCCTTGGACCCGGACTGTCTGACTAACTACAGGCCTGTCTCTAACCTACCTTTTGTAGGTAAGGTTATTGAGAAGGTGGTTGCATCACAGTTGGACGATCATTTGAGTATCCACAAAGTCTATGATTCTCTCGAATCTGGATTTAGGAAGAGACATAGTACCGAGACAGCCCTTGTCCAGGTACTAAATGACCTAATAGCAAGAGATCCTTTTAGATCTTTCTGCGGCATTTGACACTGTGAACCATGGTGTGCTGTTTGAGCACCTGCGGCTCATCTGTGGACTGTCTGGTACGGTCCTCAGATGGTTTTGATCTTTCCTCGAGGGTAGAACTCAGAGGGTGGTGTCTGGGATTTTTTCTCTGCACCACTTCCCTAGTCTGTGGGAAGCTACAGGGCTCCATCCTGGCACCCATGTTGTTTGCAGTGTATAAGCTGCCATTGGGAACGTTAAGCAGTACGGCTTGAGTTTTTACTGCTATGCAGATGATACTCAGCTGTACATGTCCTTTGTGCCTGGTCAGGATGATGCTGTCTTGGTCTTTAACAACTGTCTCACCAAGCTTCAGGACTGGATGACTGAGCTGGCTACGGTTGAACCCGGAAAAAACTGAGGTGTTGGTTGTGGACCCAGGTAGTCAGGAGGCGGTCATGTTGGCAGGATCACCTTCAGGTCTTTGGCTTGGGGGTGTTCAGCTAACTACCTCAGATCGGGTGTGGAACCTGGGCATTATATTTGAGGACTGCTTGACCCTTAAATCACAGGTGTCTGTAGTAGTCAAAACCTCTTACCATCATCTGAGGAATATTGCTCTGGTGAAGCACCTGGTACCTCCAGGCGATCTTCCTATCCTGGTCCACGCCTTGGTTACCTCCCGGCTTGACTACTGCAACGCCCTTTACCTAGGGCTACTGGGGGTTGACATCCGCTGCCTGTAGCTGGTGTGGAATGCGGCGGCCAGGCTTTTGACTGGTACCTCTAGGACCAGTCATATAACGCCTGTCCTCCGCAGACTGCACTGGTAGCCAGTTCGGTGGTGGATCACCTTCAAGGTCAGTTTGCTGACCTATAAGGCCCTACATGATCAGGGACCTAGTTACCTGCAAGATCTTCACAGTTACTGCCCTCCACTCTCTCCGATCCACTGATGAGGGATTGCTAGAGATTCCCAAGGTCCGTTTGCAGACATCAGGGACCAGGTCATTCAGTTTTATGGCCCCGACTCTACGGAATTCTCTGCCTCATCAGGTTCGAGATTGCCTGACTGTCTAAAGTTTTAAAACTGCCTTGAAAACATTTATTTAGCTTACCCTTATTTTTAAATGCCGCTATTTTTGATTAATTTTAATTCATTATTTTAATTGTTGTGTTTTGTTTATTGTTGTACAAGTGTCTTGGTTTTGGAAAGGCACTTTTTTATAAATAAAAAATTGTCTTGACCACCTACCTCTGCAAGTCTCTGCCAGATAGAGAGTAGTTACAACAGGACACCTACCTGCCTTCTACATAGTACTACCCCAGATAAGGAGTAGTTACAACAGAATGCCTACCTGCCTTCTATACAGTACTACCACCTGACTCTGCAGGCCTACCCCAGATAGGGAGCAGTTGCAGCAAGACATCTACCGGTCTTCGTAAGATCACCCAGATAGGGAGTAGCTGTAGTTGGGGCTGATAATATAGCCCAGAGGAATAAGGTGTGAATAAGCTTGGTACATCCAACAGACCCTGGTTTGATTCCCACAACCTCCAGTTACATAATGTGTGATTGTGAGCAAGTCACTATCTCCCCCGTGCTCCTGGGTCACCCCTGAAAACAGGCCTTGTACCTAGTGGGCCTTGCATGGTCAAAGAATCAAACAAAAACAAACAAAAATGAAGAGGACAGCCACCTGCCTCTGGAGGCCTACCTGTTTAGGATTTGTTACAGCTGCAGTAGTAGTTACTGTTCATTGCTCACCTCTAGGCATATATACCCTCTGCTGTGTCGGGTTTCCCTCCATGCCAGTTGCTATATTCTCTGGCAGTTAAGGAACCACTATTAGTGCACCTGAAGCATTGTTCGAGCAACCCTCCCTTGAATCAGCAGGCTCACATTTTGTTAGAATTTATGTGATCATACATTCTTTTCAATGTTGGCACAGTTTCTCTACTATATTCTGTCATAATGTTAACAGTGTACTTATTATAGTTAGCATTTTAGAGGAATTTGTAGGTTATCTAATCATGTCCCCTAATGAGCTCCTGTTTTTTTTTTTTGTTTAATCTGCAAGCAGTATGTGCCATAGGAGGTGATACATTGTCAAGTCTTCTATATAGAGATAGGACTGAACCCTCTAAGGGTGAAACATGGAAGCAGACAATGTCAGCAGAAAAAAGATCATTGATCAATCTAGTCTGCCCAGTTTTACCCTACTCTACCCCGCAACCAGTTATCCATGCACTATGCTTCAGTGATATTATAGTGTATGGTTGAATGTGATTGTACATTGAGATCCATATACTGTAAAAAGTCATTCTACTGTAGTACTGACGTTCATACTAATGCAGAACGACTTTTTGTTCTGCGTTAGTATAAACGTCAAATGTAAGCGACCCCATCAGTGCTGTTGATAGGGCTAGCAGTGGTGCATGAACTGGCAGGTGGGCTGATGGCTAAGTGCAGGTTGCAGACAGAAGAGGCTGATGCTTGAGAACAAAAGGTAAGCGATTTTGTTTTTATTGGGACCTTACACTATATAGAATAGTGTAGCCCAAATACACATCGCTCTTCTCACACTTTGCTCTCGAGGTCCTTGATGTCATAGTGACCACTCTGTGTAAGAATTGGGCTGTCATGTACGGGCTACAATACACTATCCTATATACAGTATTTGTAGCTTTCAGCTAAGCAGCAAACTGACAGTTGCAGATGTTTTAGTTCCTCAGTTGGCGTTCTAGTTTGTGCTCAGTGCTGAAATTAGCGTGGCTCAGTTGGTAGCACATCTGCCTCTGGACCAGAAGGTCGTGGTTTCTCGTCCCACACTGAGTTTGGACTTGCATCTAAAAATCGCTGGCAACTGAGTGCAGTATTGGGGGGTGCTGTACTGCTGGGGTGTGCTGTTCTTCAGATGAGACGTTAAACAGAGGTCCCTTCTGCCCATCCTGGTGTTGTCCTGGTGGGTGTCCAGGTGGAAGTAAAAGGACCCAGGGCACTCTTTGCAAAGAGCAGGGAACATTCCCGGTGTCCTGGCCAACATTCCCCTTCCCATAAACCGGTTCATGCAATTATCCAGGCTGTGTGCGGGTGATGTGCGATATGGCCGCCTCCACACATTCAGTCACTTCACTACCAGTCTAGCATTGCTTGTAAATCTGTGTGTTTTTTTTTTTTGTTTGTTTGTTTTTTTTACATAGATTTTTTGGTGTTTTTTTCCCCCCCTTTTTTCTCCTGTCCTCCTGCCCTGGATCTGTGTGCGCATGTGGAGGCATGTGCACACCACTCCTTGAGGTGCCTACCCACTACACTGCCTCCGCCTCCTGGTTACGCTACCCACCTAACCACCACTCGGGAGCAGAACTACGGGGGGGACAACCACTCTGGGAGAGGAGAGCTGCCTTTTGGCTGCTCAATCCTGCCCCCCCCCCCATGCTAGTTCTCCGACCAGAGGTCATTCCCAAACCCAGGTCGCCAGTGTAGCGTGAGGTAAGGCGTCCAGTGCCTCAACCCTCTGCACCACCGAGCCAGCTCAGATTCTTTGCATTGTTTGAAAAGAGGCACACCTGGTCCTTAATGGCTTTCCCCTGTGTCGCAGATGAACCCATTGAAAGGACGGGGCCAGCACCATCCCTGTGGTACTCTGCACCCAGCACCATCCCTGTGGTACTCTGCACCCAGCACCATCCCTGTGGTACTCTGCTTTTTATTTATCTTACTTCTGAGAACTCCCCATTTACCACCACCCTCTGCATCCTTCCTCTCAGCCAGTTTTCCACCCAAGTCAACAATTTTCCTCCCATATTTTTTGGTGCAAGTTTAGAGTTGAGTCATCAGGAAATATTCCAAGTACAAATATTAGAGGAGACAGTGGTACAGGCATTCTTAGGGCTTTTGTGCATAAGTCGCATACCTCTGCCCATGGGCTAGATATTTTCTGGCAGTTCCAAAGCATATGGAGAGGCTGGCATTATTAGCATATCGAATTCTGCACACAGTATAACCCATCGCTCCCAACCTATAAGGACTGAGATAAAATCTGTGTAGGATTTTGAATTGATTCAACCTACCTTGGAGTTAATAGAAACATAGAATTTGACGGCAGATAAGGACCGCTTGGCCCACCCAGTCTGCCCATTTTCCTACCTAATGGATAAGCTGCAGATCCTAGTTAAACAGCCTACTTTTTCCTACCCCACCTACTAGAATTGCCTTATGACTGTCCCATGCATTCTTGAAATCCATCACTGTTTTTGGCTCCACAACCTCCTCAGGAAGGCTGTTCCATGCATCCACAACCCTCTCTGTGAAAAAATTCTTCCTCACATTACCTCTTAAGCATCCCCCTTAATCTTCAAATTGTGCCCCCTTGTTCTTGCACACCTCTTTTTCTGAAAGATGTTACCCTCTTGGACTTTGTTGATTCCCTTGAGGTACTTGTAAGTTTCTATCATGTCTCCCCTCTCCCTCCTTTCCTCAAGGCTATACATATTAAGCTTCTTAAGTCTCTCTTTCTAAGTATTCTGGTGCAGACACTGTACCATCTTAGTTGCCCTTCTCTGGACCGCCTCCATCCTGTCTTTGTGGAGATTGGGTCTCCAGAACTGTACGCAGTACTCCAGATGGGGTCTCACCAGTTGTCTGTACAGAGGGATAACAACTTCCTGTTTTTTTTTTTTTTTTTTTTTTTTTTCACACACACACACCATCCCAGGGTGCTTAAGGAACTGGCTGATACCCTGGCCGCACCCCTGTTGAACCTTTTTAACTCCTCCCTTCTGTTGGGGTGGGTACCCCATGATTGGAGGATGGCCCATACCATGCCTATACCCAAGGGTGGCTTGCAGGAGGAACTGGGAAACTATAGGATGGTTAGCCTGACGTCGGTAGTGGGCAAAGTGATGGAGGTCATCTTGAAGGAGAGGCTGGAGTGGGTTCTGAAGGCACAGGGTCACCTAGATCACCAGCATGGCTTTGTTAAGGGCAGATCATGTCAGACCAACCTGGTGGAGTTCTACGAGGGGGTAATGAGAGCTGGATCCGGGCAGGCAAGTGGATGTCCTCTTTCTAGACTTCAGCAGGGCGTTTGACTTGGTGCCACATACCGGGCTGCTTGGGAAGCTGGGGGATATGGAGTGGGGGCAGATGGTAAGTTGGATAGGAAACTGGCTAGCAGGGCATGTTCAAAAGGAGAGGGTTGGGGAGGTCTCATCCCCCAAGAGACTCATTAGCAGAGTCCCGCAGGGATCGGTACTGGGTCCACTCCTGTTTAATGACTATATCTCAGACATCAGAAGCGGTATCAGGAGTGGGATGAGCCTCTTTGCTGATGACTCTAAGCTGTGGGCAATGGTGGATGGGGAGGAGGGGAAGCTGACTCTCCAGGAGGACTTAGCGATACTGGGGAGGTGGTCTCGAATCTGGAAACTAAAGTTTAATACTGGGAAATGCAGGGTTCTTCACCTGGTGGCCAAAAACCCGGCTCATGTATATACCTTGTGGGGGCACGCACTGCAGGTTTTGAGGGGGGAGAAGGACCTCGGGGTGGTGGTGGATGCCAAAATGAATAACTGAGCAGTGTAGAAGGGCTGCCGCCCAAGCAAATAAAATGCTGGGTTGCATAGCCAGGGGGATAACCTCAAGGAGTTGAGAGGTGCTCCTTCCACTGTATAATTGCCTGGTTAGACCACATCTTGAATACTGCTTACAGTTTTGGCATCCTTACTTAAAAAGGGATATTGCTGTTCTGGAGGGTCCAGAGGAGAGCGACCAGGATGTTGCGGGGACTAGGAGAGAAGCCCAATGGGGAGAGACTGGAGGAGCTCAGAATGTACTCACTGGAGGAGAGAAGGGACAGAGGAGATATGCTTGAGGTCTTCAGATATCTCAAGGAAAGGAATAGTGTAAGCCTTGAGGAGGTGCTTCAGCTGAGGGAGGTAGGGACCACCAGGGACACTCAATGAAGCTGGACGGGGGGAGACAGAGGGGAAACAAGGAGATGCTACTTCCCAGAGGGTGGTGGAGCCATGGAATGTGCTGCCTGTGGAGTTGGTGGCTGCTACAACTGTGGAGGGGTTCAAGAAGGGCTGGGATAGGTATGGGGGAGGGTGCATCCCAGAGCCCCGCTGGGGATTGGGGACCTCGTAATGAGGGAGGGCTATAACGGTGCCCTAAGTAGGCAGTGATCCCCGGGCAGACTCGATAGACCATAGGACCCAATCTGCTGGCTTTTTTGTATGTTAGTACATTCAGAATGAAACAAAAACACTTCCACCCATAGCAGGATAATTAAATTTAGTCACAATCCTAGATGCTGCCTAGTGGTTGAAACATTACTCCTATAGTGACTATTTCGCCGACCTGATAAACCAAATCCAGATTCTTTTCCTTGTCCAACAGAAATGGTGCCTCCATTCTGAAGACATTCTTTTACACCGGAAGTGAGCCACAAAAAAATGGCCTGTGACCCAGTAGGTAAAGACGCAGCTCCAACCAGCAGTGTTTTAGGTGCTACTCTTAAAATTCAAAGCACTCTGGGGGACAGATATACTGACTGCACCCAGATCTGAAGTGTCCATTTCCTGTCTCCGATCAAGATTCCGTGAAGCCCTGTTCGATGATTTGCATCCACTTTCCCTGCTGGAACCTCTCGCTTTCAGGTTACCGTGATGCTGAGCCAGCCTTGGAATATTTGAAGGGTGCATCATTTGTCTTGGCTTGTACTGGATCTCTCTGCCACAAGATAGACTTCTAATCCTGCACAGTTTTGGAGTATAGGTGAGGAGTTGTGGGTTTTGGTTGTCGTGGGGGAGGGGTTAAGGCTAGGCCGCCATCTCGAGCTACTCCCTGGCTCAGTGGAATGTTGTGCTCTGTGTGTGGGTCAGTGCTCGAACATTCTCGCTGATCTTGTGAACATTTGAAAAATGCCAGTTAGATTTGTTTGTGGATTGCCCTTTGAACTGTGTATCCTTGTAACTTTGCAGAAAACGCCATACTTCATTAACTGAGCAACGTTTTAAAGTTTTACCCTCAACATCTTGAATAACTAAGGTGGCTGGAAACCTGAAGTAGTACTGTAACCCAAAAATCTTTTAGTTGCTGTTTGGCTTCATAAAAAGTCTTCTGGACATTACTGCAGTTGAAAAATCTTGAAATATTAGAAAGCGACTACCTCTCCAATTCAAAACCTTCCACTCTGGACAGTCAGTGTCCTCCTTTACAGAAAATCTCAGATATGCTTTAATTGACCTGGGTCTTTTATTGGGGAGCTTTGGACCCAAGTATCTGTGGGCTCTTTCAACTTCAAGAGCCCATGGCTACTGATATCCCAACACATCGGATATAAAACCCTATAAAAAAATAAATCCTGCTGGGACCCTCGGCACCTTCAGGGACCCCCAAAATTCACACATTGTTTCTCCTGCCTCTATTTTCCAAATTGTCGACTTTCTGCATTACGAAGAAAATTTGTTCCGATTGTTTATTCATTAACTGTTCAAGATGGCCTACTACATTTGTTAGCTCTGAATTTCTTTCCCCTATGTGTTCCTATATGGGCACCCATTTCCTCGTTTTGTTTAGTCCGAGTACAAGTTGTAAGTTTTACCTCAATCAAGTCATTTTGTATTGCAGACATCTCTTTTAATTGAAAATATAGTCTTTGTTTGCAAAACTGTCAGAGTACCAAAATTTGTCAAACTGATGTTGTAAACCTGGCAATCACAGGGAGTGGGGCCGGCCGGCATGTTTGTGAGATTCTGAATAGGCGGTGGCTTTCCTCAAAGATAAATATACTTCCCGGAGTTGGATTTTCCTTGTACTAGTATTAAAGGCTTGCCTGCACTTACTGTATCCTGGTCATCTAGTCAGATCACAAAAGAAATTCAATTTTGGAGCTTAAATCACTTAAAAAAGGGAAGGGGCGCCTCGGAGCTCACTCAAGTGTGACCATCCCGTCTAAGCACTGGTTCCCACTCTCCTTTTACTTCTGTAAGTAAGGAATGATTGAAAATGTTTTATAAAACAGTAGTGACTTTAGGGAGGGTCTGGATAGATCTACCCCAATAAAAATCTTTTGTGCCCAAATTGCACCCCGTTCATATGGCCTCTTTCCTACATGTACCATATTCCCCCTTTATTTTCTGATTTTTTTCTGTTGTAAGGTGTTCCACTTCAACTATGTAATGGGTAAAAAGATTGTCGCAGATTTTGTCCCTTGTAGCTCATCAACATTTCAGTAGATACATGAGAAATCGAATAAGCATCCTTAATGGTTTGATGGGTAGATGTGGGGATATTAGCAATTTCATTGACCCTTTTGGCACTCAAATAGCATTTTTCTGTTTCTGGAGAAGTTCCTGGTAGTAGAAATTATAAGTCCAATTGAATATACATGTGTGAAAGGAGCTTTCTGATTGGCTTTCTTATCCATTAATTCTCTGTAAATGTCCAGCTCAGCTCACAGAACTGTAGTGTCAGTACTCCACGAATGAAGTTTAAACTTAAAAAGAGCAAAAATGAGTATATGTTTAAATTAGACTTACAGTGGCAAAGACAACCACAGAGACAGTCATTTCCAGGGGATTAATGGCCAGCTTGGGTTAATGGCATGACTTCACCATGGGCCATCAATGCCTCCATCTGGTCATTAATCCCAGACCCCAGGAAATGCTACTTGGTCATAATTGCTTAAGAATGACTATTTGAGAACACAAGATATGTCTAAATTGCACCGTGGAGATTTTTGGGAGATTAACACTTTCAGCAGGCACTTTGTGCATTTCAAGTTTACATTGCTCAGCACCCTAGCACCCTGAGACACCTGTGAGGGGCTGTGTTTGTGGCTTACTTGTAATGTTTTCGCTACAGTGACTGACTTTCCTTTCTAGAACATAGAGCACATTAGTAAAAGCCTTTTATTGTCCCCAACTGACCTCATACTTGTTTATGACATCATGGTGCTTACCAAGGCAACAGTCCATGATATACACAGCAGTTGTGAAACACAGAAACAGACTGATGGCAGATGAGGACCGCTTGGCCCACCCAGTCTGCCCATTTCCATACCTAATGGATAAACTGCAGATCCTAGTTAAACAGCCTACTTCTTCCTACCCCCCACCAGAATTGCCTTATGTCTGTCCCATGCATTCTTGAATTTCCCCACTGTTTTTGACTCCACAACCTCCACAGGAAGGCTGTTCCATGCATCCACAACCCTCTCCGTAAAAAAATACTTCATCACATTACCTCCGAGCTGTCCCCCTTCTACCTTTAAATTGTGCACTCTTGTTCTTGCACATCTCTTTCTGAAAGAAGCTACCCTCTTAGACTTTGATTCCCTTGAGGTACTTGAATGTTTCTATCATGTCCCCCCGTCCCTCCTTTCCTCGAGGGTATACATATTAAGCTCCTTAACTCTCTTCATGTGTCTTCTGGTGTAGACCCTATACCATTTTAGTTGCCCTCCTCTGGACTGCCTCCATCCTGTCTGTCCTTGCGGAGACTGGGTCTCCAGAACTGCATGCAGTACTCCAGATGGGGTCTCACCAGCTGTCTGTACAGAGGGATAATAACTTCCTGTTTTCTACCGGTGATGCCTCTTCCTGTACATCCCAGTATCCCCTCAGCCCTCCCGACTACCCTCACGTTGCTTGCCCACCTTTAGGTCATCTGATATGACTACCCCCAGGTCCCTTTCCATTTTTGTTGTTGTTAGTATCTCACCCCCCATAGTGTACTCTTCCCTTTGGGTTTTTGTTTCCCAGGTGCATTACCTTGCACTTCTTAGCATTGAATCTAAGCTGCGATACATTTGACCATTCCCCAACCTTGCCAAGTCCCTTCTCATCCTTACCACCCCACCTTGTGTATCAACCCTGTTGCAGATCTGTGTCATCTGCAAAGAAGCATGCTTTTCCTTCCAGTTCCTCCACAATGTCACTTTTAAAGACATTAAAAAAGACCAGACCCAGTACTGAACCTTGCAGTACCCTGATAGTAACCCCCCTTTCTTCAGAGTGAAGTCAGGTGTAGTGAGATGCTTTCTGAAACACTGAATTAAGTGTTACATTATCTGAAATATGTAGATCAAAAAAAGTTGTAATGAATTAATCCTAAACTTAATTGTTGTAAATATATCATACTAACATGCCAACATACTAAAATGCCAGCAGAATAGGCCTAACTGTCTCGAGTTTGCTTGGTTTTCAGCACCTGCATCGAGGGCCGATTTTGATGTCCCTCCCTTCCCCTTGGGTTATACTGTCTCCAGTCCCAGATGTTCCACCTATATTGGGCCTGGTCAGATTTACCCTCCCCCTGTACTGTTCCCATCCCCTCTTAAACCTGTCCACAGTCTCCACCTCTACCAACTCCCTGGGCAGTGCATTCCATGGCTCCACCACCCTTTCAGTGAAATGACATCTCCTCTCCCCTCTGAGCCTGCCCCCTTCCAGCTTACACCCATGAACTCTCGTTGGCCCACCCTCCTTCCTTTGGAGCATCCTGACTGGGCCTCCCTTATTGATCCCTTTCATGTACTTAAAGATCTCTATCATGTCCCCCTGTCCCTCCCTCCCCAGGGTGTACATGTAGAGCTCCTTGAGCCTCTCTCATAAGTCCTCCCCCACAGGCCCCAGATCATTTTGTTGCCCTCCTTTGGACCCTCTCTAGGAGTGTAATGTCCTCTTTAAATGTGGTCTAAACTGCACAATTACTCGGGGTGTGCCTAACCAAGCCAGATGGGGGATCATTAGATTGTTAGAGGGGTAGACCTGGGGAAAGGAGAGGAGAGGGAAGTAAGGTGCCTGCCTGGTGCCATGGCTTGGAGGGACAGGAAGCAAATCCTCAGGATTGCAGAAGCAGCATCACAGGAGAGGGAACTAGATATCATTGTCCACCTTGGGACAAATGACCTAGCTAGGCACGAGATCAGTGCAGTGCAGAATGAATTTGTGGAGTTGGGGAAGGGCCTCAGACGGGTAGCAAGCACGGTAACCTTCTCAGAGGTGCTACTAGTCCATGGCAGGAGTGAGGCTAGGGTACTGCACACCATGCAGTTTAATGAGTGGTTGCAAAACTGGTGCAGAGCACAGGGCTTTGCTTCACTGGGTCTGGGGGTCCACCTGGAGAGGAGGTCTATACTGGCATAATGGTCTGCATCTGTCCACAAAGGGAACCAAGCTCCTAGGTGACAGGTTTAAATGCTTCCTTGGCAAGCTTTTAAACTAGCCAAGGGGGGAGGTGCTGATAAAAGGCAGGAAATTTCAAGCCTCCCCCCACAAAACATGGCAGGTAGTAAGGTAAACACTGAGGTACAGAGCTCAACACAGGGCAGAACAGAGGTAAATGGAAAAATAGACAAGGACAATAAGAGTAGGGATGGGTGAAAAAAGGATAAAGCCAATATTAAATGGAGGGCAATGAGTACCAATGCCCGTAGTCTGGGAAACAAGCTTCCTGAGCTAGTAGCCCTTATGGAAGATGAATAATTGGATATTGTGGCAGTCACAGAAACATGGTATACAGAGAACCATGACTAGGAGGATGTCAACATACCAGGGTACACAATCTACAGAAGGGACAGGGAAGGTAAAAGAGGAGGTGGAGTAGCTGTATACATAAGGGAAGGGATCAAAACTACAGAACTAAACAGTAAAGGGGGAGGACAAGAGGCACTCTGGGTCACCTTGGAGACAGGAAATGGCATCACAATCCGCACAGGGGTTGTATACAGACCCCAGTCTCAAGGGGAGGAAATGGACAAGAAATGATAGAGGACATTCTCAAAATGGCTGAAAAAGGGAGATACTGTTGATGGGGACTTGAATATGCCAGATGTTAACTGGATGACATGTACTGCAGCCACATCCAAGAGCAGGGTCATTCTCTATGCCTCTGCAGGAGCAGGCTCTAGACAGCTAGTATTGGAACCCACTTGGGAGGGAGCAATACTAGACCTGGTACTCTCAAATGGAGAGAGGATCACAAATTTGAAGTCAGTAGACATCTGGGAACAAGTGACCACTGCACAGTGTGCTTCACAATGAGCACAACCATGGAGATAAGCCATACAAAAACAAGGATACTGGACTTTAGAAGGGCTGACTTTGGCAAAATGGGTGAATACCTGAAGAATGCACTAGCAAATGGCCAAAAAGGAGTGGTGGAAGAACAATGGAGAAATATCAAAACTGCCATCATAGAGGCAACAAGCCTTTGTGTGAAACAAATAAAGAAAACAAAAGCAGAGTAAAAAAACCACTATGGTTCTCAAGAGGTGGCAGGGAAGGTTAAGGAGAAAAAGGCTGCATTCAAAAAGTATAAGGAATCACAGAAGGAGCACGACAAGGAACTGTATCAATTAAAGCAGAAAGAAGTGGGGAAGGCAGTCAGAATAGCAAAGGCCCAAACCGAGGGAAAAAATAGCCAACTCAGTTAAGAAGGGGGATAAAATCTTTTATAGGTACATTAGGGAGCACAGAAAGGTTAAGGGAGGGATAGTGAAGATTAATAAAGGAGAGGGGAGGTGGGCAGAGGGAGACAGTGAAAAGGCAGAGATACTGAATGAATACTTTTACTCAGTATTCACAAAAGATGAGGAGGAGTTACCTAAACCAGACAATAGAAGCGCTCTGGGTAGGGGGTTGACACCAGTCCATTCACAGAAGAAAGAGTCCTTAAATAACTCCTAAAACTCACGGTGGACAAAGCAATGGGGCCTGACTGGATTCAACCCAGAATCCTAAAAGAACTAAGGGAGGACCTAGTGACACCACTGACCACGCTTTTTAACAAATCATGGCAGGATGGAGTGGTACCCGAGGACTGGAGGGCAGATGTGATTCCCCTTCACAAAAGTGGGAGCAAGGCAGAAGCAGGAAGCTACAGACCTGTAAGTTTGACCTCAGTGGTATGCAAAATGATGGAATCACTTCTGAAAGAAAGAATTGTTGAGTACCTAGAGGCCAGCGGGGCACAGGACCCAAAGCAGCATGGATTTACAGCAGGAAGGTCATGTCAGACAAATCTAATTGATTTATTTGACTGGGTGACCAAAGTAATAGACCAGTTAGGGGCTGTGTATATGACCTGCCTAGACTTTAGCAAGGCATTTGACACAGTCCCGCACAAAAGATTAATAATCAAGTTAGCCAGCCTGGGAGTGGGTCCCAGGGTGGTAGCCTGGGTAGCAAACTGGTTGCACAACAGGACACAGAAGGTAATAGTGAGTGGAACACATTTCGAAGAAAGGGGGGTTACTAGTGGAGTACCTCAGGGCTCAGTACTGGGTCCAGTCCTCTTTAACATCTTTATAGATGACATTGCAGAGGGTCTGGAAGGAAAGGTATGCCTCTTTGCAGATGACACAAAGATCTGTAACAGAGTTGATACACAAGAGGGGTAGAAAAATTAGAAGGACTTGGCAAGGTTGGAGGAATGGTCAGACATATGACAACTTAGATTCAATGCAAAGAAGTGAAAAGTAATGCACCTGGGAAACAAAAACCCAGGAGAAGAGTACGCAATAGCAGGGGAGGTACTAACAACAACAAAAATGGAAAGGGACCTGGGGGTAGTCATATCAGATAACCTAAAGGTGGGTAAGCAATGTGAAAAGTCGTTAGAGAGCCAGGGGGATACTGGGATGCATAGGAAGGGACATCACAGGTAGAAAAAGGGAAGTGGTTATCCCTCTATACAGACAGTTGGTGAGACCCCATCTGGAGTACTGTATGCAGTTTTGGAGACCTCATCTATGCAAGGACATAGACAGGATGGAAGCAGTCCAGAGGAGGGCAACTAAAATGGCGCAGGGTCTGCAGCAGAAACCATATGAAGAGAGACGGAGCTTAATATGTATACTCTTGATGAAAGGAGAGACAGGGGGGTCATGATAGAAACTTTCAATTACCTCAAGGGAATTAAAGTCCAGGAGGGTAGCATCTTTCAGAAAAAGAGATGTGTAAGAACAAGGGTGCACAATTTAAAGATAGAGGGGGGACGGCTCAGGGGTAATGTGAGGAAATTTTTTTTCACGGAGAGAGAATGGGGGATACATGGAACCGCCTTCCTGTGGAAGTTGTTGGGTCTAAAACAGTGGGGGAATTCAAACATGCTTGGGACAGACACAAGGCAATTATAGTGGGGGTTGCAGGAAGTAGGCTGTTTGTTAACTAGAATCTGCAGCTTATCCAGTAGGTAGGGAAATGGGCAGACTGAGTGGGCCAAGTGGTCCTCATCTGCCGTCAAAGTCTATGTTTCTACTTCTGGGAGTTCCCGATAGGTGGCTCTCCAGCACGGAAGTTTCTTCCAGCAGTCTCCACACCAGGGAAAACCCACACAACCTCACTTCCTGGGCTGTACCTATAAAAGTGGTTGGTCCCTGGTAATCTCCATTCATTTTCCCTGTTGGCTTCAGCTCTGGCAGCAACTCTTCTTGCAGCAGTCTAGGACGTGGATTGAACCCATAGCCTGGGGTGCCTGGGCTTCATTCAGACACCATATTCCTATACTTAAGAGTGCTACAATGGTTGTTTCCCTGTCATACATGCAGGGTACTAAATCTAAGGACTCAAAAAAAAAAATCAGCGTCCTCTTCAAGAGATAAAGAGAAGGAAACACCTTCACCTAAAGTCCTGCCTGACCGCCTTTCAATGGTCATACCTCTGAAACATGGATCATCAAGAAAACATTCAACATAGACGGGTAATACACCCCCGTTGATGGCAGGCACTTCATCTAAAGAGCACAGAGGTACAGCCTCTCACAGAAAGGAACGTTCTTCGACGGGCTGTCATTCCTCAGCCCCCTGGCCAATCCAGGCCAGTACACCACCGACGACAGAGGTCCTGCTACTTTCCCCACTGATGGAGCAATACTCCCCCGTTGATGGGAGGGCTCTACAAGACATCCTCGTCAATGAGAGCACCTCCTCTGTCGACGGAGCACACTACATGCTTAGTCGTTGATGGGGCTGCCTCCCCCGTTGACGGGACATGCTCCCTATGCTACATAGTTAACGAGAAGCCTTCCACCGTTGACGGGACATGCACTCACCTTCTCATGGTTGACAGCATTTCCATCATTGACGGAGCATGTACTCAGTATCCCATTGTCGATGGAGCATCCCACCGTCAACGGCACATGTACTGCCCTGCCTTCCTCATAGTCAACGGAGTGTACTCCACCATCGACGGAGCATGCTTTTACTTACCCTTTATCTATAAGACACAGTACATCATCAACGAGACCTGCTTATTTTCCTCTTCCGTCACCAAGGATGATACCGTCGATGGGGCAGCCCCTGCATCATAGAACAGCACCTTCACCTGCATTTAATTCTATAAGGATCCTCCATAGTTGTAAGTATACCATGAAAAGCCATGAATATTCTCAGAAACATGTATCAAAAGATACACATGGGGCTGCATTACCACAAAATAAAGAATTATACACTACGGAATGCAGAGGCAAACCAGCCTCATTTGCAGTCATGTCTGATACACCAGTCGGTGGTGAATAAAGATGAAAAAGAAGCAATGGATCACTCTACCGGGAGGCACAAATTGATCCCCCGTCGCCACATACATTGGACTCAGAACCAGCTTACATGGCAGTCCCATCCTTGTGGTCGCAGATTCTCTTTACTGTCTATACTTTACCTTAAATTCTATATACTCAATAACCACACCCAATGGTTATTCCAATAAACTCAGTTTATTGTCTGTACACACATGTGTGGGAGCCTCGGCTAAAGGCAAGAGCTCCTCGATTATTGTTCACAGAGGCTTATATACCTTTTTTAGTTTCACAGTCTAACAGTGATCTCATGCTTAACAGCTTTCCCTTATCTTTAGCAAAAACCTTAGATTCAGCACTTTCCGTATAAGGAGTTGTTTTTTTTATACTTACTATGTGTCTCCCCTTTATCTTAGTTACAACCAGCTGTATTTCACTTCATTTAATTTTTCAAGGTTTTCTTATCTTAGTCAAACAACCTCCTTTGTTTTAGTTAGCACAGAACTGCACATTCATTATGGCTGTTTTACAAAGCAGATAGTTTTAAAGCATATGAAAGGCTATATGGCTATAACAAAACAGTTTTAGAGCATATGAGAAGCAATATATCTATATGGCTATAATCACATATAACAGTTATAAGCTCTGGTACAATAAGCTTTAGAACATAAAGGTATTATACTTTAGGATATATAAAAATTCCACCACACTCCCCCCTTTTGATACTCTGTATCAACTAACCACCCCTTTTATTTATATGATTTAAAACTGGTTTTCAGCATACAGATAGTTAAGGCATGGAGTTACAGATGGAACACAGTGGTGAGTTTATAAAACATAATACAGAATTGAAGGATGTCAACACCACAATTGAAATGTGTGAGAAAATGCTAACACGTGACACCACATATAACATAACAATTTTGTTGATGAAAAGAGTTTATGGAATTCACTTTGAGAGTGAATAAGGTAGATGCTACTTTGTGTTGAGGTGTGGCACACCCTTGGAGCTTGATTGAAGAATCTATTGATAATGTCTCTTGACAGATAAGTCCTTATAAAACATAACAGTCCATGAAATTAACAGTTCATAAGTTCATATAAGTATCCACAGGTTGATGTAGTTATAGTACAGATGAAATGTCATTTGCAGAATGGTGGTAACCCCACAAGGCATATGGGGCAATGCAGACAGTAATTTAAAAACAAAACACCAGCATAGTAGAAAAGTCAGTGTTCATTTTGTGGCTAGCTGCTGGATGGCTGAGTGGTAGACACACTGGCCAGGGGTGCATTGAGTCCTTTTAATGGGATAGCCACACACACACACACACACACACACACACACACACACACACACACACACACACCTGGCATGGCATTTGTTTTGTCGTAGTTGATTACACCCCAGCATAAAGATTAACAGTCCATAAAAAGGTAACAATTGACAATAAACCATTAAGAACACAGTCCATATTAGAGCAAGGGTTGTAGAAAGTACCAGCCATGTCTGGAACAAGCGCAGTGAAGAAAATGGATGTATTGTTTGAAGGTCAATTGAAGCAGAATCTTCTCGCTGGAGTTAGGGGAGTGCCCCTTCCCCAGACTTAACTTCATAGTAAGCAGAAACAATAAGCTTGATTGCAGAGTCTGAACTGACTGGACCTTTTTAGTTGATTTAAAGTTTTACAAATAGGTGTAATTTTGCTGAAAACATTACACTTGCAGAGGTTCATGCAATAGTCCTTATAAGGAACCAGTCGGGCACAAAGATGGTGATAAAATCAAAACTGTGGCAGTTGTTTTTCTTTTTTTATGGAAAAAGATGAAGGTCTTGGCAACTTAGATGAAAGTATTACTGCTGTTGAACGTGGAGATCTTATGTGTGCCACACCTTGGAAACCTGCAAACTTGCAAAGTGTGTTAGACACTGAGTTAAAAACACAAATAACAATTTTTAAACCATTAACTTTTGTTTTTAAAGAGTGGTGTGACAGAGCCTAAATTCTGGCAATTAGAAAGAGAAAAATAAAATTGGACAGTAACCGCATTGTATGGGGGTGCAGGCCAAGGTTTAATTATACCATTTGACCATCTGTAAATCATGACAGTGTTATGGTTACCTCCTGCTTTTAAATCACAGAAGCAGTTATGACAGTGATGAACATTATTTTTTTGTCTGTTGCAAGCAGGCCTGATGGAGACCTGAGTTATAAAATCCTGTAATGTTACAATACATAGATACATAGATACATAAACAGTGTCGGCAGATAAGGGCCTATGGCCCACTCAGTCTACCCATTTGAGCTTGTAAGTTTAGTTTGTTTTTCTACAAGTCTGTTTTCCCTTACCCCTGACCTCTAGAATTCCTTTATGTCTATTTCATGCATTCTTAAATCCCGTGATTGTTTTAACCCCCACCACTTCCTCTGGCAGGATGTTCCACTTGTCCACCGCCTGTTCTGTGAAGAAATTCTCTCATGTTTTCTCTGAATCGTCCCCTCCTCCAACTTTATTTCATGCCCTCAGTCCTGGAACATTTTTTTCACTTAAAAATAGTGTTTTCTGCACTCTGTTTCTCCCTGTAAGATACTTGTATGTCTCTTATGATATTTTCTCCTCCTCCTCTCTCCAGGGAGTACATGTTTAGTTTTTTAACTTGTCTTTATAGGACTTGTGATGCATTTCATTTTGCACCATTTTCACCCCTTGTACTCCCTTTAGACCCATTACCCCCCTCTTTCTCAGTAAAGACTGAGCAGAAACACCTGCTCAACATGTCAGCTCCACTGTTGTCATCCTCCACGCGACTCCCATTCTCCCCCTTCAGTCTCACTGTCCCTTTCCTTTGTCTTTTTTTTTTTTACTTATGTACCTGTAAAAGGTTTTGTCCCCTTTAACCACTGATTTTGCAATGTGTTCTGTCTGAGTTTTGGCTTCCCTTACTGACTTTCCTGCCTCCCTTTGTTTTTCCTGGTACTTCTCCCTATCCCCCTTTGCCTGTGTCTTTTTGTATTGCCTGAATGCTATCTTTTTGGCTTTCACTTTTTTTGCTACCTCTTTGGAAAACCATAATGGTCTCCTCTTTCTTTTTTTCTTGCTAACCTGCTTAATGCAGTTATACGCTTTAAACATATTGTTCATAACAATATGCCTTTTACACAATGCAATCAGTGGGACAAATACATATGTTGTTGGCCTATGCCAATTTAATAACAGTGCCTATTGCACCTGTGACACGTGAAAAGGTCTACCTTTTTTACCCTGTATAGTGACATACTTTGAAGTACTGAGTGAGATAAGGCTTGAAGCATAGGTTTGGAGTACAATCTAAATTGTGCATATTATAATTGTTAAAATTGAAAATGACAAAACCTGCATAGAGTGCACTCATTTTTTTAAGGGTACCTGTGAGTAATAAGACAAACGGAGCATTAATTTTACTTTTGGTTTTGCTTTGGAACATATTGTAGAGGTGGGTCAGCAATGCTGGTCCCAGTATTTAGGTTTGTTATGAGCATTAAAAACATTATACATGTGGAGCACTTTTTGAACACACACATGATACAGTGTAGCAAGATGTATATCAAAACATTATAACATAAACATGAAACATAAGCATGTTTGTAATAGAACAATTTCAGTATTGAGCATAATGCATAATGCATAAAATACATTTTAAACAACACATATAGACTGTAAACTTAGCTTAAAATCCAGAAATGTTAGAGTACTGTGAATTTACTGGTTGAAAAATGCATTCATTGCTGTAAGGCAATGACAAAAGTTGCTTTGCATTTGTTTTAACAGGATAAGAATGCTGAAAAGACAATCAAAAGAATGAAATATGTGGACATACATACACAACTCTACTCTCCAGCGTAACTGATTATTTGCTGAGGGCAGAAACCCTTGTACCGATAATAGGTGTGAGATTTAACTGTTTGCACTAGAAAAACAGAAGGGCTTGGGCTGGGTTATGCTGTTAAAATACCTTGGTCTTTTTAAAACCTGTAAATAAGAAACAATTATTGGCAAATACATATTTTCCTTATTTACCCTCTAGGGGAACAGTGATGTACCTTGCAACCTTTGTGGGTATTACACTGGAAGGGATAGAGGAAGGGTAGCTTACCCCCTTCCCCCAAGCTCCTATTGGTGGAAGAGACAGCTCGAAGTGAAAGAGACAGCTTGAATACTGTAGCAATAAAAAGGTTAGCTGTGGATGGTGACATGATCCCCACCTACTACACTTTAAATTATAACAAGATAATATTACAATTCGTTTAGTAAGTTTTATACCTTACTATAAAGATTGGGAACTTCTTTTTCTCTAGAAGAAAGAGAAGAAACACAGACAAACAACAAAAACAAACACACACCAGTTTAAAAATTAAACAAGATTATTTTTGTAGGATAAAAGAAGCCAAGCGTCCCTGGGTTCTCTTATCCTAAGCATGACAAAATGTCAGCTGAGTTTATAAAAAATCCAGATTGATGGTAATACCGTACGTACGTATCTTTTAGAATGCATTTCAAAAAGACAAAAAAAAAAATTACACCATGGTCACACATAAAAACCCAAACCATTGTTTTTTTAACTGTAGATGGTAGACTCTCAAAAACAGCTGTAATAGTCTTTTTTTCAAAAGCGTACTATATATATATAATAAAAATATGGGGAGATGATGAATAATTCTCCCCTTCCAGCTGGAGTATTGCCTGTGTTGGCTGCAAGTCAGAAGCCATGAGAGGAGAAGAAAAGTTTGTTCCTCTTTACTTAGAATACTAGTTTTGCAATAAAAAGTCAAATTACATGGTTCACTCTTGGTGTGCTTTCATGAAAACATACATTTTGTGTGAAAAGTTGTGCTTTAGGCATGGAATACACATCAAGTTTGAACTGGTAGTAACAAAATGTTGAAACACAAGAAGGTCAAATAACATGCAAAAGGTCACAGTGTGCATGCAAGGGTCGTTCAAACCCAGTTATTTTTGTAGTGTCCTTGAACACTACTGATATTAAATATTTTTACAATAAAACTGCTGGCCAAGACAGTACACACACACATACACATACACAAAAGAAATACTTAACACAAAATAAGACTGACATTGTTTCACACCAATTTGCTGAGGTAATGCCCATAGCTTTATTAGAAAACTGTACGTGTTTTAGATATATGTGCTACCTCCCTGTCTTGTAACACTGACAATTTTAAACCAACACATTTATACATATCGCCATGCCAAATCTTTTCAGAACAAAACACTTTTAAACACATTTTAATAACTCTTTCAACACCTTTAAAACACAGCACAACATACTATCTGTAAGTGAACACATCTAGTATAACATGGTTACACCTTCTAGATAGCCAAAATATGGCACTCTGCCATTTTGCAAAAAGTTTCTGGTTTTAACTAGAAGTATGATAAAGCCATTTATAGCTGTTAACACATTACATTTTTACCCAGCAGTGGCTTTGCACGCTGCTTGCAAACTACAACTCTTTCTGCACATTGCAGTTTATGACGTCATATCTCTTACCTTCAACACCACCTGCTTTAACCAGCAACTACATACAAAAGTTCTTTAATGACCCTGTCTAGGCAGCACAAATGTTTCATTAAAAATAAAGCCAATTAAAACAGTCAGCTATGAGGCAAGGAAGCTTCTTTTCATTTTTTTTTTTTTTTACTGTAACATGTTTTGCACTGAAGGCAGTCAATCCTATTTCGCAACCTTGACAACAGAACATAATTACAGAATACAGATATAAGCTACAAAATATGTACAAGAAAGACTGAGCATTACCTTGTTTAGTATACGTATTACAGAAATAAAACAGACAGACATAAAACTTTGAATAAAAAATTTAGACTTACCCGATGCCAAGGTATTTTTTTCCTCTTTTCAGATACACAAGTCTGAGTAAGAAAACTGACTGCAGGACCTTCATGATAATTTCCAAACACTGCAGCTATTAACTTTTCAAATGTTTTTTGGCTATTTTAGTAACCTGCCAAACCAAGTCTTTTCCAGAGCTCTGGGTTGCAGTTTAAAACAAAACAAAACAAAAAAAATCTTTAACAGTACTAGCTTGAGATCCATCTGGTAGAGGTCCCCATATTTCCCATTTTGGTCCCGCTTACTGGCGCCTATCTCTTATGCGAAGTGCCCACCTAACACTTCTCTTATTTGACGCCCCTGACGCCAAGTGCCAACCTAGCACTTCGTGCCACCCTAGCACCTAAGACAGTAAATGATGGCTGTCACCAATCCCTAGGTGTCACACAAGTGATGGGACTAAAACACAGGGGCACCCTTCCTGTGCCGGGACTAGGTAGTCCGATCACGGCGCAATACCGGAGGCCGAAACCATCCTGCCGACTCACGCCAAAAACTGTGGTCGCAGATTCTCTTTACTGTCTATACTTTACCTTAAATTTATATACTCAATAACCACACCTAATGGTTATTCCAATAAACTCAGTTTATTGTCTGTACACACATGTGTGGAGCTCTCGCAAGGCAAGAGCTCCTCGATTATTGTTCACAGAGGCTTATATACCTTTTTAGTTTCACAGTCTAACAGTGATCTCATGCTTAACAACAGCTTTCCCTTATCTTTAGCAAAAACCTTAGATTCAGCACTTCCGTATAAGGAGTTTTTTTACTTACTATGTGTCTCCCTTATTTAGTTACAACCAGCTGTATTTCACTTCATTTAATTTTTCAAGGTTTTCTTATCTTAGTCAAACAACCTCCTTTGTTTTAGTTAGCACAGAACTGCACATTCATTATGGCTGTTTTACAAAGCAGATAGTTTTAAAGCATATGAAAGGCAACATGGCTATATGGCTATAACAAAACAGATAGTTTTAGAGCATATGAGAAGCAATATATCTATATGGCTATAATCACATATAACAGTTATAAGCTCTGGTACAATAAGCTTTAGAACATAAAGGTATTATACTTTAGGATATATAAAAATTCCACCACATCCTCACAAGTGCCAAATATTGAAGAAACAGTAAATAGAGTGTTAGATTGCATGGGTTTTGACCATAAACACACTCCGAGACAGAACCCTCAATCACAAACTATGTCTCCGCCTTCATAAAACAGGCATGCACAGAGCCAGAACACTCACCAGTCCTGCCTCCTCCTGAATATTCAGAAGAATATTTTTCAGATCATAATACAAATTCGGAACATCCTGCACACAATCATGATTACCCTAATACAAGAGGCTACGAGTCCCCTTATGATGTACCATCTTAGTGGGACGAAGGTCTACTACAACCTCTAAAGGTCATTTATCCACCAGATGACCCCTCATTCCCCAAAATGATGTTACAGATACAAAAAACAATGGGGTTTACCCGAACAGAACAGGGCAGATTAAGTAAAGATATGGCAGAATATCTGGACCTTCTGCAAGAACCTATCCGGGCAGTTCCTCCTTTTATACCAACATTCAGAAATGCGATCCCTGAAGCATGGAGTCAACCCATAGCGGCACAGGAGGTACCTAGAAAAGTGCACAGGCTGTATCAGGCTCCTCTTCATTATCAGTATTTAACGAATACTCCCACTGCGGATTCTGTGGTTATTGCAGCTGCTCACAACCACACTGACAAGCCTAAACATATAAGTACAGTACCTCCAGAGAGAGAGAGAGAGACTAAATGTTTTGATTATACGGGGAAGAAAGTGTTTGCTCTAAATACACTAAATACCAGAATACTTAATTATATGGGACATATGCTAATATACCAGCGTACGGTGAGCACCTCTGCTGGGGACATTATAAATAGACTACCTGCATCCCCTGAAAAAGAACTACTCACATCAATTTTAAATACCTTCACTTCCCTGTCTTGACATTTATTAAGATCAGGATATGATACTGCCGATGCTTCAGCTCGAGCCTCTGCACTCGGTATTCTTATACGCCGTCAGGCATTGCTCCGACTCAGGGCTAGCACCTGATATTCAGCAGAAAGTGGCTAATGCCCCCTTTTCAGGTTACCATCTTTTTGCCCCGGGGCTCAGACAATACTGGATAACCTACAAACCTCAGGCAGACAACTAAATACAGTACAATACATGTATTACAAACCACACCCTCAGTACAATTCTTCATACAAAACTGGAACTAATTATACCCAACGAGAACAAGTGACAAGGAACACACCAAAGCCGACCCGTCGCCGCCCCTCAGGCCGGCCCGGTGCTTCTTCCTCTCATTAAAGACTTCAGGCTTCACCCCGGTCTCCTCTTTATATGACTCGGAGACCTCTTGGGGCTTCAACTAAAGATCAGACCGAGGCCTTTTTCCAACCGGCTCTTTACATCTAGCCACTTTTCTGAGGTATCGCTGTTATAGACCATCACGATGCCTCTCGGCCTGTTGTGTGCCGGACTCCAGGTCCCTCCCACGAACAGGTCCACCTACTACTACTCACATGCTGAGACACAATCAAAATATCCTGGTATGGATTATATTATTCTTTCAACCTTCTACTGCTATAAGTGGTTTTCACTTTATCATGAACAAAGATCACATGAATAAGGGTGAGTACATGTACAGAGATTATAAGTCTTGAAAACTCTGCATATCTTTTTTTGCTTGGTCAAAAAAAAAAAAAAATACACACATGTGTTTATGTAATTTCAAGAATGAGATCCACTTCATTATGATTTTGATTATATTGTTCATTATTCTAGCTTCTGTTTTCCAAACAGAAGATGTACTGGAATCATATGAACATTTCAGATTTGCGCCTACCAAGGTTGCAGGCCCTGTCTTGGGACCCCCTTGTAAGTAAGATTACTAATACAAGATGGATATATCAACATCACTCTATTACTTTACATGTTCCTTAAACCAAATGCAAGGTTGGTTATAACTACTGATTCTAAGTCACTGACTTCCTTTATGTCACAAATACATAGTTTCACTTCGCAACATTATCTGCTACTTATGTATCCTACTTATGCCAAATGGATACATTTCTACTGTCCTGACAGACATGGCAAAGAACAAAATCAAAAACAGTCTTAACTTGCTACATTGTAGCACCTCTAAAGAACAATGTTGTATTTGAGCTACTGTTACAACTCAGGGCACTATAGCCTTTGGCAAAGACTGTCTTTTCACTGCAACCCACTGAAATCACCTATTCCCTCAGTGTTGTGGCGGAATCCCTTCTGATTTGATGTAATTGACCTGTCTTACCCTGATCCGGCTGTCATCCTCTTAATACATCTGATAAACACCTAATAACAGGTCTGGCATATATTTTAGCCATAACCCAATAACGAATAAGCTACTGGAACATTTACAAATTGAATACAAAATTCTTTTATATGCCGATACGTTACTCGCAGCATTTATTGGTCCTATGACCACATTATACCTACGGCAGAATGCCATATTTGGCCACCCCACTGCCATATAACTGCTTGGGGATCTCCCAGAAGTAATGACTTACTGCAAGAGACCATCCCCTGGAAGATAGATCAGTTATGCAAAGGTTTAAGTAGCTTCCCTTCCTCCAGCCCCCTGCCATTATACAACAGGAAAAACGATATAGGGTTGGGCAGCTTTGGTACCTCGGTTCCCCCCAGTCCCTCGCTTTCCCGAGCTGAAACTGGCAGGGAACGGAGATTACCAGGGACCACCCACTTTTATAGATACATGTGGATGGGTGTGGGATAGATAACAGACTCAGCTTTTTAAGTTTTAAAACACACTTGAGTGTGATATTTATTAAACTCAAAAGAGGCAAGCAAACTGGATAAATCAAAATATGAAACAAAAATATGCTACAATTGGTAGCTCTCAGTTTTAACCTGTCATTACAGGTATGTTTCCTTCTGTGACTATTCTGGCTACTTCCCTTAGGTAGCTCTGTTGATTACCATTACCAAGGCTCCTCTGACCAACCTCACTTTCAAGAGGTGTATATATAGTCCCTAGCTGGGTCACCTGACCAGGCCCTTAATCTATACATACATTTTTCTAGCTCTACATTATCAAAATAGCTTAGGGTGACCACTCAACATAAACAGGTTAAGCAGTTGTATCATAAACCTTCATTTATCATTAAAAGACTTTGTGGGCTTTAAACTACTCTGAGAATAGACAATGAGCTTTTAAGCCCCTCCTACAATCTGTGAGTGACAGCCACTCATAAAAAAATTGGAATTAGAGGGCGCTGTTTCCCCTATAGCTGTGCATTCTCCAGACTCCTGGATTTGAGGAAGGCCTGGCACAGGGCATTTTGAGGAACATGGAACAACTGATTCACCTACACAGAAGTAATACCCTTTTTAATTTGTACAAAGGCAAAAATGTGTACAACAATTACCAAACAAGGGGGTTTTAACTGACATTTAAAAAGTACAATGCAGGTGAACAAGTAATTGTTTTTGTAGTCTAAAGTAGTTGAATGTAGTTTTATAATTATTTGCTAAAGCATTAAAAAAACCATGAAACTGCAGGGCACTGCACTTATATTTCATGCACTTCAGTAATGGCTTCTTGTTAGTAGCCCCTCTTTTTTTGTTTATTTATAGTTCTGAGGGACTTGCTGAATGAAGGGGTGGCTAAAATGTTTATTTAAGTTAAGAGATAACCATTTGCTTCTACACAGACTGCAACTCCTTATGTTTTCTTTTCTTTGCAGTCTTTTACTGCTTTCCAACAGAGCCTAATTACTTTTTATGTTTAATTTCAGAGTTGGAGGGAAAGAACAGCTGCCCCCCTTACAAGCAGCAGCACAGTAAAGCATGGGGTGGCAAACTGAAAGTTACAAAGACATGCCACCTCATTTTTAAACTGCGCTTCTGTTGCTGTGCAAACTAAGCCTTTCTGGCTTGATATAACAAATACTGGGAGTAGCATTTCAATCCTATGTCGCCAGCTCTTAAACCAAAAGGAAAAAAGAAATAAAGCTTATATTCCCCCTTTTTCCTCTCTAGCACCAGGGGCATGTTTTCTACATTTAAATGCTACAGCAGTATCATTTTCTACTGTAGCTTTATAATACTCTGCACAAACATTTTTAACTGTCATTATTTCTCTACAGCATCAAGCATTTTTATGTATGCAAGTTCCTTTATTTTCAGAATGGTTTCAGCCTTATACTATACAGGCACCATTCATTATATGAGTGCACTTTTTATGCCAATAACTGATTTAGGCATATTCCACATAATGCCCTTTCTATAGGCACATTTTCCATTTACAGGACCCAACCCAAGGGAAGAAAAGGAAACTAAAAATACAAAAGACAGAATAAGTACTAAGCAGGACAGGGCTACGATAGGTGGCCACCCCACCGTAACCTGGAAAAAGACTAGGCAAAGAAAGAGTCACTACTGCGCAGTAGATTTAAAGTTTAGAACAAGACAGTATTGGAGACAAAGAATTCCTGGGGTCCTATCTCAAAACCAAGGTGGAACACTGGTCCACCACACCTCTCCCTCTAAGAGGAAACCAGCTTTTGAGCATCACATTGCTGGTTTTCAGTTTCACGACCCCTTTTCCTAGTACCTACACTAGTAATTGGGGTGTGGTTGGAGCTTCCACCCACCCTCGCTTGGAAGCTCCACCCCAGGGTCCCTTAAATAGTACAACTATATGTACATACAGTATTCATACACATACCATACTACATACATGCTTTACCCTGGGGCTGATTCATGTGTGATACATCTTTATAGGATGACTGGAATCATACTGGTATCTTACAACTGTGATATTTTCAGGATTTCATGGCACCATGTCGTGACAAAAAATCTGCATTTTGGTGCATGGTGCCTACTTATGTTTCACTGTAAAACTATACAGCTGTAAAGCTAGGTACCACCTCCTAATTCTTGCATTTTTGTCCTTCATTTGGTGTAGCCAACACAAAGGATTATGGTCAGTTACTAGATCAAATTGTGCACCCCAGCGGTAGAAGCGTAAGGCTTTTATAGCCCATTTCATGGCTAGGGTCTCTTTCTCAGTAGTGGAATAATGCTTTTCCCTATTGTGGAGTTTACGTGAAATGTGCATCACTGGGTGTTCCTCACTATCCAGTCTGGCTCAGGACAGCTCCTATGCCTGTCTTGGAGGCATCAGTGTGAACCTCAAATGGGAACTCAAAATTAGGACTTAATACCGGCGAGGAACAGAGTGTGGCTTTTATAGCCAAAAATGCCTCCTCACACTCAGGGGTCCATTTTATCTGGTTCCCACATCTTTTCTTGGTCAAATCTGAAAGGGGTGTGGCAACTGAGGCAAAATTGAGGATGAAGCGGCAGTAATATCCCACTAAACCCAAGAAGTACCTTGCATGCTTCTTGGTAGTTGGCAGTGGGCATTTTGCTACTGCCTCTATTTTATCAGTCTCGGGTTTCACCTGCCCATTCCCCAGTACAAACCCTAAGTATCTTGCTTCTGTCATGGCTATGGCACATTTCTGTGGATTAACTGTAAGCCCAGCTGCCTTGATGGATTGTAATACAGCTGACAGATGTTCTATGTGTTTCCTCCAATCAGTACTATACACCACCACATCATCTATATATGTGGAACAATAATTAGTATGAGGTGTTAACACTTGGTCCATATATCTCTGAAAGGTCACTGGGGCACCATGTAGGCCAAACGGCATAGTTTTAAATTCAAACATACCTATTGGTGTGCTAAAAGCTGTTTTCTCCCTAGCTTCTTTCTCAAGGGGCATCTGCCAATAGCCTTTCGTTAAATCTAATGTTGAGATGTACTGTGCGTTTCCTATCCGGTCAACAATGTCATCTGTGCGGGGCATAGGATAAGCATCAAATTGAGACACATGATTGAGTTTTCGGAAATCTAGGCATAAGTGGATTCCCCCTTCCTTCTTTGGCACTATTACTGTGTGAGATCCCCATGCACTTTTAGATGGTTCAATAATTCCTAGATTTGAGTTTTTCAATTTCCTCCTTTACTTCCACCCTTACCCTTTCTGGAATGCGATATGGCTTTTGTCGGATAGGAGGGGAGTTGGTTCTGATTGGGTGCTCAACCCCTATAGCTCTCCCTGGGACACTAGTAAAGATGGCTCTGAATTATTTCAGTTATACACCTATTTCTGTTTTCTGTTCTGGATTCAGTGCTGGATTGATTGGAGAAACTCAAAGATAGAGGACGTTCCTATCTGTCATAGGCAATATCTAACTCAGATTCTCTCTTTTCAGGAAGTACCACCATCCCCAAACTGTCTATCAGTTTCTCAAACCATTTCTTGAGGAGATTCATGTGGTATATTTTCTTCCCTGGCCATTTGTCAGGGGTCTCCATCTCATAATTTACTGGACCTGTTTGTCACAAGATAGTGTAGGGCCCCTGCCATTTCATCAGTAACTTATCTGGTGATGGCAGCAGCAATAGAACTTTCTCCCCAGCCTTATATTGATTTGTGCCTGTTAAATCATAGTGAGCTTTCTGAACCTGTTGTGCTTCAAGACTATTCTGATGTGCTTTGACGGTGCATGTGATGAGCCTCTTTCTTAACTGACCCATGTATTCTGCAATGTTTACATGTTTTATGTCAGTACCTGCCTCCCAGAACTCCTTTACCACGTCTAATGGTCCCTGAGGGTTCTTTCCATATAGTAAAGAAAAGTGTGAGTAGCCAGCGAGGCCTTAGGAGCCTCCCTTTAGGCAAATAGAAGCAGGGGTAAATACTTGTCCCAGTCCCTCCCCTCTTCATGCAC
Source organism: Neoceratodus forsteri (assembly GCA_016271365.2). NCBI lineage: Eukaryota > Metazoa > Chordata > Ceratodontiformes > Ceratodontidae > Neoceratodus > Neoceratodus forsteri. Next base: position 59,890,265 of record CM057455.1, read on the forward strand.
AAATTTCCTTAACATTCTCTTGAGTGTTTGGTTGAATTGTTCTGTCAACCCATCTGTCTGCAGGTGATATGGGGAGGTCCTGATGGCTACAATTCCTAGGAGTTTTTATAACTCTTTGAGCAAGGCAGCACTGAAGTTGCTTCCCCTATCCATAAGTATTTTTTTTGGGATTCCTACCCGACTGAACACTTTCACCAATTCTATTTTTTTTTTTTGGGGGGGGGGGTGACATTACGCATTGGGATGACTTCTGGGTATTTCGAAGCGTAATCACATATAACAAGTATAAATTGATTTCACCTTGAACTTTTTATTAAGAGTCTCACTACATCTGTACCTATTCTCTCTAAAGGGTATTTCACTAAGGGCAGGGGTACTGTTTCCTTTTTGCTTATAAGAGACCTTCTGACATTCCTCACATGACTGACAATATTTGGCCACTTGTTCGTGTATCCCAGGACAATAAAATCTCTGCAATATTCTTTTCAGGGTACGGTCCCTACCTGCATGGCCTGCCCATGGTAGGTAGTGTCCTAAAAACAAAGCTTTCCTATATTTGACAGGTACCATCATTTGATCTATTGTGTACCCAGTTTCAGAATGGGTACACACTCTGCACAATATATTACATTGCAAGACATGTCGGGGTATCAGTACTCTGCTTCTTGTCAACCTGTGAAAAGAAAGGCATCAACGCATCAGCTTTTTGTTCTTCAGCCATGTTACATGTGCAAAAAACTGACTGTATTTGTGTTTCTGGTAGTCCATTCTTAATTTGTCTTCACTGCTTCTGAGCCTTCTTTTTACTGTTCAAAGATTTCTTATTCTTGCCAGGTGCTGCAACAACATCCCCTTCAAAAGGGAAGGTGTCCCCTAATGTTTTTGCCCTGCGTGCCTGGGCTCTGGTTGTAACAGCTGATACTGAGTCCAGATCCGCTAACAATGATGAAAAATTGGGAAAATCGTGGTCAGTGACTACAGGCACTGGCAAATTAGGTACAAGTCCAGCAGTTACTTGTGTGCTTTGACCTTTGATGTCCAATGTAATATCAATTGTTGGATACTTATGGGTGTCACCATGAATACAACATACAATGTTCACTGCTGGACCCTTTGGGTGCGTTCCCTCCACCAGTTTAGGGCGGATCAAAGCCTGCTTACTCCCGGAATCAACAAGGCCTAGGACAGTTTGCTGCTTAACAGTCACATTTGTCAGAAAATACCCAGCATTTAATAAGGATAGATGGGCAGGTTCACTCTTGCTTCTTTGTACAGTACCTGGCAATATGCCCAACCCCTTGACAATTTCAACAGATGATGTTGTGGTTGTAATATCTTTCACCCTGTGCAGCCTTCTCTTCAGGTCTTTTCTGATACTGTCCAGACAATTTACTATTTACATTACCCTTTATATTTGGTGTGGTAGGGGAAGTGGTAGGGTCAGTGGTCTTATAACCCTTATGTATAGGTTGATGTGCTCATAAAAAATCTTCTAGAGTAATGGCCTGCTCTGATGATTTGGGGTTATGTTCTTGGACCCAAATTTGGACATCATTGGGTAAAGTTTGTAGGTATTGCTCAACCACTAGGGAATCTATAATGGCCATCAGTCTTACCCTCTGGCTGTAACCATTTTAAACAAAGTTCTTTAAGTCTGGTAAATGTCTCTCTAGGGGCATTATTGGGGTGGTGTTTCAGGGATCTGAACCTTTGCCTATATGTTTCAGCATGTATATCAAAGTGTTTCAAGATCTCCTTTTTCACTAGTTCATAAATTGTCAGCATTCCTTGTTTCCATATTAGTATATGCGAGCTGTGCCCTCCCCGTTAAATAAGGGGCAAGTCACACCACCCATTGGGACTGAGGCCACCCACAGGCTCTAGCAACCCTTTCAAATGTTGTCATATATGATTCAGTGTCATCTGTGGGGCACATTTTAGTGAGTTTTATATCTTTAGGATTACCTGTCCTGACCCCTTGACCTCCTTGTCCCATCCCAATCAGCTGTAGGGCCTTCAGAGTGTCTGTCCATCTCTGGTCCTGCCGTCTCCTCTCCAGCTCTCTCCCGGTTGTCCCTCTTTTGTTGTCACTCCATTTCCACTTTTTTTTTTTTTCCACCTTCCCTATCTCAGTGTCCACTCCTTCGGACTGCTCATTCCCTTTGTGCCACTGCTCCAGGATCTGCCCCTAGAGTGCTTCTCTTCTCCCTCCTGTCTGCACAGCGGGGTCTGTCCCAGAATTGGTGGTCTTGGGTGGAGCCGTCGTCATCTAGGACCACCGAGGGGCTTATCCGTTTTTCTGTGCTCCCCTCAACCCCGCCCCCCTGGGACGCCAGCATGAGGACGTATATCCAGAGAGGAGACGTGCTGATGCACGTCTCTCAGCCTTGACAGCGTCCCCCCTCCCGACTCCGTGAACAGAGCCGCCAGTCCCCCTCGAGAGTTCGTGTTCCCACTGGCTCTCTTAGGGTGTCGGGTGCATATTGCACCCCTGGTATCCCACCCCTGAGGGAGGAGAGCATCCGTTGGGACACTCAATCCTCCGTCTCCCAGCTGACCCCTGCCGACCTGAGTCCATTCCCGAACCCGGGTCACCGGCGTGGCGCGAGGTGTGGCATCCAGCGCCTCAACCCTCAGCGCCACCGGGCCGGCCATTTCCACCTGTTTGATGGCCAGCCATGTCAGCAAGCCGATGATGTCCTCCGGGGGTTCCTCATAAGATCTCTCCTCTTCCACATCCTCATCCTCTCGAACACCAGCTCTAGCAGTTTTCTTTGTTCCACAAAATTCCAGGTCGAGTCGATAACTCCTCTCCCATCATCAGGGTTTGAGCTCTGGTCTGTACGCCATGGATAACTGGCTTCTCTTGTTTGCCATCAGCCATCTTGTCCGTAATGTTATCTTTGGATACCAGGGCTGGTATCAGTCAACTGGTTTCCCCCAGTAAACCTGGACAACCAGTAACCTATCCCACCTCTGACACCAGATATGTGGACGGATGTGGGATAGATAACAGACTCTGTTTTTTAAGTTTTAAAACACACTTGAGTGTGATATTTATTAAACTCAAGAGGCAAACAAACTGGATAAATCAAAATATGAAACAAAAATATGCTGTAATCGGTAGCTCTCAGTTTTAACCTGTCATTACAGGTATGTTTCCTTCTGTGACTATTCTGGCTACTTCCCTTAGGTAGCTCTGTTGATTACCATTACCAAGGCTCCTCTGACCAACCTCACTTTCAAGAGGTGTATATATAGTCCCTAGCTGAGTCGCCTGACCAGGCCCTTAATCTGTACATACATTTTTCTAGCTCTACATTATCAAAATAGCTCAGGGTGACCACTCAACATAAACAGGTTAAGCAGTTGTATCATAGACCTTCATTTAACATCATAAAGACTTTGTGGGCTTTAAAATACACTGAGAATAGACAATGAGCTTTAATGAGCTTTTAAGCCCCTCCTACAATCTGTGAGTGACAGCCCCTCTTATAAAAATAGGAATTAGAGGGCGCTGTTTCCCCTATGGCTGTGCATTCTCCAGACTCCTGGATTTGAGGAAGGCCTGGCACAGGGTATTTTGAGGAACATGGAACAACTGGTTCACCTACACAGAGGTGATACCCTTTTTAATTTGTACAAAGGCAAAAATGTGTACAAGAATTGCCGAACAAGGGGGTTTTAACTGACATTTAAAAAGTACAATGCAGGTGAACAAGTAATTGTTTTTGTAGTCTAAAGTAGTTGAATGTAGTTTTATAATTATTTGATAAAGCATTAAAGAAAAAAACAACATGAAACTGCAGGGCACTGCACTTTCATATTTCATGCACTTCAGTAATGGCTTCTAGTTAGCAGCCCCTCTTTTTTTATGTTTATTTATAGTTCTGAGGGACTTGCTGAATGAGGGGGTGGCTAAAATATACTAACATAGTAAAAACCAGCAGAATAGGCCTGTCGGTCTTTCATGTCTGCTCAGTATCCAGCCGTTAGTGGGCGCCCCCCCCCCGTCCCAATGAGGGTCAATCTTTGCTTCAGTACCCCCATGCATCTGTCCCACCCCTTCTTGAAGCCCTCCACAGTGTCTTGCTCAACCAGGCTCCCGGGCAATGCATTCCATGGCTCCACCACTCTCTCTGTGAAGTAATGCCTTCTATGTTCTCCCCTATAGGTTCCTCCCTCCAGTGTCCATTTATGCCTCTTGGTTTTGCTTGAGCCTGAACGTTTCATTTGCTCCACTCTTGTTAATCCCTTTTACATATTTGTAAACCTCAGTCATGTCTCCCCATCTCTCCTCTCCTCCAGCGAGTACAGCCCAAGGGCTTGCAACCTGTCCTCATGGGTCCTATCCCCCATGCCCCGGCTCATCCTAGTTGCCCTCCTCTGGACCCTTTCCAACAGTACTATGTCCTTCTTAAGGTGCGGCCTCCAGAATTGCATGCAGTACTCAAGGTGCGGCCTAACCAGGACATTGTACAGAGGTAGGATCACCTCACTCCTGGACGTTATTCCCCGAGCTATGCAGCCCAGCAACTTGTTTGCCTTTGTCGCCGTTCTTCTGCAGTTCTCACTGCTGTTCATTTTGGTGTCTACCCCGAGGTACCTTTCTCCTGTAGTGGAACCTCTCCCAAGGTATAAACATGCCCTGGGTTTCTGACCCACAAATACAACACCCTACACTTCGGGTTAAACCTAAGCCCCCACCTCCTTGCTCAGCCCTCCAGGGTGTCCAGATCCCTCTGAACTGCCACCCTTGCTTCCTGTCCATTGGCCAATGCTCCCAGCTTAGAGTCGTCTGTGAAAAGACATCCTACTCCTAACTCCTGTCCCTATATCGGAGACATAGGCGTTGAACAGGAGTGGCCCCAGTACAGGCCCCTGTGGCACCCCACTGACTACCTTAATAGGGGAGGAGACGGTCCTTCTCACCACCACCCTCTGTGTTCTATCTGTAAGCCAGTTTCCCACCCATCTAAGCAACTGTCTTCTCACTCCCATCTCCCCCAACTTTGCCAACACCCCGCAGTGGGGAACAGAGTCGAACGCCTTACTAAAGTCCAGATATAAGATGTCCACTGGACTCTGTCCAGGGTCCCGGTCACCCAGTCATGGAACTCTGAGGTTGGTCTGGCACGATCTCTCTGGGATGAAACCATACTGCTTTTCATCCATGCATCCCAGCCTATCCAGTTGCCTCCCTAGCATCCCTTTGATGAAGCCCTCCATTAGCTTGCCTACCACTGACGTTAGGCTGACAGGCCTGTAATTCCCCATCTCCTCCTTAGACCCTCCTTTGTGGATGGGCACCACTTGAGCCACCCTCCAGTCCTGGGGTACCCTTCCTGTCTGGAGGGAAGCATTGAACAGCCCAGCTAGTGGAGCTGCTAGTTCGTCTGCCAACTCCTTCAGTACCCTTGGATGCAGCCCATCCGGTCCTGGTGCCTTGTCAGTTTTTAGTGCCCGTAAGGCCTTCCTCACGCTGTCCTCTGCGATTTCCCCCTCCCTAGTCCTCTTCAGAAAAAGCCCCATCCTCTTTTGGACCTGGCCCGCCTGGTGCCCCAGCCTCTTTCGATCCTCTCATCTCCCTATGCCCCATCCTCTCAGCCACCCCCGTTTCCTGATTCAATGTAGGCCATGTCTCTCTCCCTAAAAACCAAGGCAAAATACTTATTCAGTACCTTTGCCTGCTCCCCTTCCTGAGTCCATCCATATCCAGTCCTAATCCTGGGGATCTGTGCTCTCCCTTCCTCTTTCCCCTATGTACCTGTAAACCCCCCGTATATCCTTAGCCAGGTTGTACTCCATCCTCACCTTCGATCCCTCATCACCCTTGTGACCCTTCTAGCTGCCAGCTCTTATTCCCCTCTCTCCCACTCCCCTGGGTACGCTTAAAACATGTGTAGGCAGCCTTCTTACCTCTTACCACCTCTTGCACCTCCCTGGTCCACCAGCATGGCTTGTTGGCCCTACCTTTTTGCTCCTTACCCTTGCACACAAGCTTGTATCCTCCTGTATCCCTTTTATAATGGCCTCCCACAAACTATCTACATCCATGTCTGGCCTGATCTGGCTCAAGCTCCCCCTCAGTATCCTGCCCATGTCCATGAAATCTGCCCCACTGAAATCCATTACCACTGTGTTTGAGCGGTCCCCCCAAGGCACATCATAAACCAGACCGTGTCATGGTCCCCTCCTGCCAGCGGGCTACCCACCTCCAGATCCCTTATCCGGTTGCTGTCTGCAAGAACGACATCCAGTATCCTCCCCCCCAGTAGGCTTCCCCACCTGTTGGACCAGAAAGGCATCCTGAAACACGTCCATCAGCCTCTGCTCCCTGGCCACCGCTAATGACATGGTGTCCCAGTCTGCCCCCGGCATATTCAGGTCCCCCATGACCACCACCCTACCCTTTCCCCAGTCACAGTGCGCCTTGATGCGTTCTACTAATTTTCCCTCTAGATCCTCATCCAATGCGGGTGGTCTATAAACCACCCCCACTTTTAATCTTTTTCCTCCCCCGACTTTAGGGTTACCCAGATAGCTTCCACTTCCCTCTCTGCCTCTTCTACTCCACTTACCATTATTCCATCCCTGACTATCAGTGCTACGCCTCCTCCTCTACCCACTTCTCTATCCTTCCTGAATATTTTATAGCCCTCCAAATTTAGATCCCAGTCATTTTTCTGGGTGGTGCATGTTTCCGTAATCGCTGCCACATCCGCTGATCCTTCGGTCACCATCGCCTGTAGCTCGGGCATTTTGTTGCCCATACTCCTGGCATTTACCAGGACCATCCTCCACCCCCCCTGCACAGCTGATTTGGCCCTGTGCACTCCCTATTTGACCCCTCCTTCACAGCTCTTGCATTGTGTCCATCGGAGTCCCCTGCCCTTATTTGCTGCCGTAGATCAGGTACCACGGTCAGTCCTCCTGTCTCCAGTTCTGCAGTAGTAGTCCCTCCCCCCTTTACAAGTATAAACCCCACTTCACGTTTATGAATTCAGTGAGCTTCAGCTTTAGGATCTGCTTCCCCTCCAGGTTGAGATGTAGCCTGTCCCTAGCATACAACTCTTTATCTTCCCATGTGTCCCACCAGTCAAAACCCTTCCTCCTTGCACCACTCCCTGAGCCACTGATTTACACTTCTTAGTTTGTGCTTGGCCTCCCCGAGTGTCCTAGGCACCAGCAAGATTTGAGAATGAGACTGAACTCCCAACAGATTGGCAGACCCTGGCTAGCTCCCGAAACCTTGCCTGGATTTCCAGTTCGCTGTTCCCATCCAAGTCATTTGTGCCCAGGTGTACCAGGAAATCAGGGGTTCCCCTGCATTCCAAAGCTAAGGAATATAGCTGGAATTTGGCCTTGTGAACGGACAGTCCCAGGTTACATTTAACCCTTACTTTGCTGCTTGTACCTTCCCCTACTCCCTTCCACTGGATGCCCCTGGTCATGGAATCCCCCAGCAGGATCACCTTTACCCCCCTTACTGGCCCTTTTGACCCCTTCCAGGCTCTTCCTTTTTTCTTCTGCCCCCAGCTTACTCTTCGCACCCCCATTTGTCCTGGGTTCACTAGTCTGTACGTGACCTACTGTGCTCTTCCTTCTGCATGCGGCTTCCGGTTTACTCTTCTCCCCCACAACCTCATGACCAGCACAGCTGGCCCCCCCGAACCCCCTCGGCATCCCTTTTAGGGCCAGAGCCCACAGCTGCCCTTCCATCTGCCCTCCTTCCTGCCTCCCTCCCCTCAGATCTCATCTCCTCCCTTCTGACATAATTTTCCCTACCCTCCTTCCCACTCTCGGCAGATGCCCCTCCTGGCCCCTCTAGAGTACCTTCTACCACCGCCTCCCTTGGCTGCCTCCCCAGGCTGGGTGTCTGCTCAGCCCCACTCCCCAACCCACTTGTCCCCTCCATCTCACTGGTCCCCTCCCTGACTGCCTCTCTCCAGTTGCATTTCCACCCTAATCCCTCCTCCCCCTCCTGGCAGCCCAACCATATGCTCTCTGTCCTCCTGCCCCCCCTCCACAACTACCTCTTCTCCTGGGTAGAGCATGGTGTATCTGTTGCTAAGGGTAATGCCTGGCCCTGGCGTGTTGTCACCTGCCTTCTCCACCCTCTTTATCTCCCTCTGGCCGGTCCCCCCTCTTTTGGGGTGTTATCCATTTGTTTCTAGACACCCTACCCCTTCTGGGTTGCATGTAAAACGCCCTCCCCCTCCATAGTCACCATGGGGCCCATTTCTACCTGCACCCTGGGGTATGCTGTAGTGGCCTCTCCAACCTCCCTGGAACAAGGGGCATGTTTTCTACATTTAAATGCTACAGCAGTATCATTTTCTACTGGAGCTTTATAATACTCTGCACAAACATTTTTAACTGTCATTTTTCTACAGCATCAAGCATTTTTATGCATGCAAGTTCATTTAATTTCATAATGGTTTCAGCCTTATTCTATACAGGCACCATTCATTATATGAGTGCACTCTTTATGCCAATAACTGATTTAGGCATATTCCACATAGTGCCTTTACTGTAGGCACAGTTTCCATTTGCAGGACCCAACCCAAGGGAAGAAAAGGAAACTAAAAAATACAAAAGACAGAATAAGTACCAAGGAGGACAGGACAGGGCTACGATAGGTGGCCACCCCACCGTAACCTGGAAAAAGACTAGGCAAAGAAAGTGTCACTACTGCACAGTAGATTTAAAGTTTAGAACAAGACAGTATTAGAGACAAATAATTCCTTGGAGTCCTATCTCAAAACCAAGGTGGAACACTGGTCCACCACAGTACAGGCCAGGAAGTGAGATTGTTTGGGTGGTCCCTAGTGTGGAGACTGCTAGAAGAAACTTCTGTGCTGGAGCGCCACCTATCAGGAGCTTTCAGAAGTAATGACTTCCTGCAAGAGACATTCCTAGAAGATCTACTGTTACGACAAAAATCTTTGCGCAACTTATCTTTATGGGACTTTGACAGACCTATTTCCCCAGTCTGTTAATCAGAATGTCATGGTTTATCAAGTCAAAGGCTTTAGACAGGTTGATGAACACCACACTTCCAGACTAAGTGGCATTTATTCTCTCTGTATTTCTTCTGAAAAACCTTCCTCACACATACAGTGAGTCTGTCACCTCTAAATTCACTCTTAATTCTATTCCACTTTTCCTCAAGTCATGTAGTTTTTTTTCCCCACTCCGGCCAGCTTGTCATTGATCATTTCCCTCATTATCAAAGTTTGCCCTTCCAAAGTCAAGAGTCTCAGCTTTCGATGTAGGTTTGCAGCTTTATAAAGTGATATTAAACCACTGTTGTGGGTGCTGGTCCCTAGTGGCTCCTTTAAACACAATCTTACTAACCAATTCTGAGTTGGATAATACCTGACCTGGGATTGCATTGTGTCTGGTTGAACTTGTTACTCTGTGTCAAAAGGCAGTCCAACATTATATCTGTTAGAAATGGACTTTTACTTTTTGCTTCCCAGTCGGCATCTGGCAAGATTAGATCCCGCCCACCACCACTGCCACCTGTGCCATGTAATTTATGGAAACCATGCTGTTGGATAGTTATGGCATTGTTGAGTTCAAGATGGGAGTAGACTTGATTGTAAAGGATTCTCTCTTGAATCTTGACAAGAGGGCAAAGGATTGATATAGGCCTATAGTTTTCTACCAGGTTTGTAGGGCCACTTTTATGTACAGGGACCACCATTGCAGTTTTCTTTTGTCTGGGATTGTATGAGTAATGAAAAAATGTATTTATTAAGAGCATTATCGAGTAGGCAATGGCAGGTGCCCCTATTCGAAGGAATTTCGAATGGAGGGTATCGAAACCAGAGGCACTGTCTGGGTTGAGACCCTTAAGTAGTTTGAGGACTACTAGCCTTGTGGCCAGTTTTAGGTGGAAGGTGGGGAAGGGTACCTTCAGGTTAAGGGACTGAGTCAGTCGGGATGGGAGGCAGGTCCTTTTTGTATTTTTCCAGTTCAGTGAAAGTGATTGATACCAGTAGCTACGTCAGCAAGGCTAGAGTGTGACACCATTTGAAACCATGGTGTTGGGGAGGATTCTAGCCTTACCTTTAAGGAGGGAGTTTGAGTCCAGAAGCATTTTGAGTCAGCAAGGTTTTTTTCCTGTAGAGAGCAGAGATGGGTCCTTTTGGCCTTAGCAACCTGTGTTTTGCAGGCATTGTGCAACCGTTGATAGGACTACCAGTCAGACACCTGTCCTATTGATTTGAACTCCTTCTAGGCTTTGTCATGGGAGCACATCAGTACCCTATGGTCATGAGAAAGCTATGAGAAGTTGATTCCCTTAACTCTGACCTAATAGGGGGCTAGGGAGTCTAAAATGGATGAGAAAGAGTTTGATGAAGTCTAATGTATTTTTTTTTTTTAATTTTTATTTATGACTTTATTTACTGGATAGGTGCACTGGTCAGAAGGACCGTTTTCAGGGACGACACAGGCTGTGAGGTATGAGCAAGATAAATTACATTGAACAAAATGTTACAAGCATCAAACAGGCAGTGGTGACAGCATATTACATAGTAAAATACATTACTGAAGGCAGGTAACCAGCATATTACAATCAAACACAGTGCAATACATTAGCAGGCAGAGGTTTCAAGCGATAATACAATAGTGAATAGCACAGCAGAATATAACAGACCAAAGGACATGAGCAGCACCAATCAAACCCCCAACTTAAAAACCATACATGCCCAGTTGAATGAGCCAACAGGGATAGGTAACCAGTCAGATTTACCAACAGGTGCAAGGAGGAGGAGCAGGGGCAAATAGTCACATGGAGGGACAAACAAGAGAGGGGTGCTACCTGGTCTGACAGTTTAGTTTATCGGGTAGGTGCGCTAGCCATAAAAATTACTATTTTCAGGCACGACCCGAAGGAACAGTTGCAACTGTCATGGGTGAGGAGCCAAGATTTAAGGTCAAGTTTAAAGGAGAGGTGCCTATTAAAAGATCGAGAGTTGCTGGAAGCCCATTCCAGAGTGAGGGGTAGCTACCAATATAGCATTAATGCCCATCTTAGTTGAGGTTCTGGGAGTATCGAGGGGAGAGGCAGCCGGATCGAAGACATCACAGCATGGATTGGTGCTTACATAGGCGGGGGGAGAGTGCCACAGCTAATGGCGGAGTTTTAGGATGCATCCAAGGGTTAAATCGAAATGACCTTGCAAGGAGAGCCAGCCTAGAGAGCAGTAGAGGTCACAATGATTAGTGTAACAGGGGGCAGACAGGATAAAGCGGCAAATGCTATTGTATATAGACGAAAATCTGGTTTGTAGGGCAGTAGAGACATGGGTGTAAACTGGGGAACAGTAGTCCAAAATAGGGAGGAGGTTACCTCTGGCAATGGCCACGTGAACCTCAGCAGTTAGGTAGGGTTTGATGCGAGTAAGGCGCTGAGCTTTTGATTGATCGATCCTATGGACTACAAGGTTAATATGTTCAGTGAAGGAGAGGGTGGGGTCCAGTGTAACCCCTAGGTATTTAAAATTGCGGACAATGTCAAGGGCAGGGCAGTCAGAGGGGGTATATAAGGAGAGAAGAATGTTTTAAGGGTCCTGGCAAGGAATGACTTGGAGCCAAACATTACCTTGGTCTTCTTGACATTCACCAACATTAAGCTGTTGGCAAACCAGTTGAGTACAGCACGGATGTTCTGGGTAAGAACAGAGGATAAATGTGGAAGGGAATTGTCACTGTGGAAGATGACAAGGTTGTCTGCATAAAGGAGAGATTCACAGGTGAGACCATCAGAAGAGAGGGTGTTTACGAATATCGTAAAGAGCAGGGGGCCCAGGATAGAGCCTTGGGGTACCCCTGTAGAGATCGACAATGCAGGAGAAGTAGCAGAGCCTATACACTCTGATTGGGAGCAGTCAGAAAGGTAGCTCTGAAACCAGTTTGTAGTCTCAGGGGAACAACCTATTAAGAGCAGTTTGGAGCAGAGGATGGAGTGGTTTACCAGATCAAAGGCTTTATAAAGATCCACCAAAAAAAAAAAATGCACCAGTAGCACGCCCTTGATCCATGTTGGAGAGGATGTGGTCAGTAAATAGGATCACAGCAGTGGTAGCACTATGGTGTGTACGAAAGCCATGCTGCTGGCTTCGTAGTATATTATGTTTGGTGAGATACTCAGTTAGCTGGTAATGCACCACTTTTTCGAGGCACTTGCTTAGATGTGGAAGGATAGATGTATGCTGATAGTTGTCTGATGAGGGGGTCACAGGCTTTGGAGATAGGGACCGCTTTAACTGATTTCCAGAGCGTAGGCGAGGTGGATAGGGCAAAATTGAATATGAAGGTAAGAGGTTTTAGCAGTCACTGGAGAAACAAGTGAAGGAAGACAGGCGAGAGGCCATCTGCGCCTGGGCTACTGCGATTAGGTAAGCTCCTTAATTTGTATGTATGGTTGGGTGATATGGCCTTGAAGTAGAAAGGAGGGTGGGGGGAGTGGAGATTATGGGAAGCACGAGACAGCTGGCCAGAGGAATTGCAAAGGGGAAGTTTACTAAGGAGGGCAGACAGGTAAGAGAATTTATGATTGAGGGCTAAGGCAACCTCAGCAGGGTCGGTAAGGAGGCCAGAGGGGGAACTTAAGCGGATATTGGAACTGTTAGTGTGAGGAGATAGAGCTGATGGAGTCCCAAAATTTCTTGGAGTTGCCGAAGTTCTCTTTCTGTTGGTTGGTAAAGTAGTTCCGCTTCAGTGTTCTGGTCAAATGCTTGCATCTGTTGCAAAGATGTCGGTATTCATTCCACAGGGTAGAGGTGGGGTTCAGTTTATGGACAGTCTTCTTGCGGTCCCTTTCCTTCATGAGGGAAACTAGTTCCTTAGTAATCCATCGCGTGTAACCGCCGCGAACTCGCTGTGTAGTAATGGGGAAGTAGCGGTCCTAAATATCTAGAAGAATATTAGTGAAGTGGGTAACAGCCAGGGTTACATCAAAGAGTGCATAGAGGCCTTGCCAACATATGGCCCTTGCATCCTGTAGAAGGGAGGTGTCAGGGAGATTAAAATTGTGAATGACAGATATTTAGGGGGGGTGGCGGGAGGACTTGGAGGACCAGGTATAGGTAGGGGAGTGATCGCTTAAGAAGTCTGATAGTATGCCAGCTTGAATGACCCAGTCACCACAATTGGTGATTACCTAGTCGATTAGGGAGTGGAGAGGGGCACGGTGGTTAATCCTGGTTCAGGTTCAAGTTTATTGCAGGAAAGACTCTGTTAAGCAAGCTCAGTCACAAGGAGGTCCTGAGACACATACATACAGTTTGCAATTACATAGACAGGAGATATAAAATGTAGAACAAAGAAAAAATATATATAATACAAGAGGTACACACAATAGAAGTCCTTATGCTATATATGCGGTACATTCCAGCTTTAACCTTGCCCTGAATTATGCAACACATTTCAGCTTAGTAAGTAGAGGGCCAGTTGGTACCTAGGAAGTTGACTTGGCATTGGGGGCCTAGTAGCACCTACATGTGTCTTAATTTAGAGATAGCTAGTGTTTTGTAGGAGTTAATTGATACGATGCTGGTTAACTTCAGTATGGCTTGTAGTTTGTTCCAAATGTTTGGGAGGGCGTCCGAGACAGCTCTTTGGCCAGCTGTGGTACGTGTCCTGGGAACATCTAGTAGGATAAGGTCGGATTTAGGATGGTGATGATGTGGAGCAGGTTGTGCTGCTTCATCAGGTTAGTGTAGTCTGTTTTAAGGGCATCCTGCCAATTGAGATTAAAGTCACCAAGGAAGATAGTTTCCCTAGGAGGGGAGAGTGATCTGAATCCAGTAAGCAGACTTTGCAGACCGGGAACACCTCTGGTCGGTGGGTTTTAGCAACAACCCAGGTAGAGGTTTTTGGATGCACCTACGGTAACTTCAGCAGTAAGCCAGTCACTGGGGGAGTCATTATCTGCACAGAGGGTAGTAGAGGCAGAGAGAGGTTCCCCAACAAGGATAGCTGCACCACCCTTTTTTTTGGCCAGGTCTGTCTTTTCGCAGTAAGGTGAAGTCAGCAGGCTGGAACATAGCATTAGCATGCTGTGGCTTCAGCCAGGTCTCCATGAGGCAGAGTATGTGGGGATTGTGGTGGGAAACCCAGGCTTCGAGGTCAGGGAATTTAGTAGGGAGACTGCATATGTTCATGTGCATGATTTTTAACCCTGGGGCATTAACCCTGGTGCTACAGGTAGAGGAGATGGAGGTGTTTACAGGGCCTGGGTTAGTTTCAATAACCCCACCTAAGAGTAGCAGGGAAAAGAGGAGATGGTAGGAACACAGTGTTCTCCAGAGTGGAGGGGAGAAAGAAATGGAGTACGGGAAGAGACCTAGCAGGTGCCGCTCGAGGTTAGAGAGAAAGGCAAAAGAGGGGGGACCGAATGGGGTACCCATCCAATTCGGGAGAGGAGGGAGGGGGTAGGGTATTTCAGCCAAGTGTAGGAGGGTGGCCTGGTCAGAGGATAGAGGCAGATAAATGAACTGATAGGGTGCCTAGGAGAGTGACAGCCACAAGGCACAAAGATAGAGATTTCATTTTGAAGCAGAGTGAGTTGCTTAAGTAGACAGTAGGACAGAGTACAGTAGTCCTGGAGTAGAAAGGAACTGCCCAGTGGCAAGTTGTGTAAGGGAGTGAAAAAAAGGGGAGTGTATCCTTAAGAGGGATGGCACGGCAAGGTAGGGGAGGGTGGAGACTTTGGAAAAAGTCTATTTAAATAGCTCCGGGGGAGAGGAGGGTGGACGGGACAAAATATTTGAAAAATAATATAAATCAGAATGGCAGGAGCCACGAAAAGTGCCAAGGAGAGCAGGGAAAAGCACCCGAGGTTCAGATCTTGGCACCTGTCTGGAGCACAGCCAGTGGTAAGCAAGAACCCGGGATGCCTGGCAGCCAAGAGCTTCCCAAAAACAGCTAAAGCAGAGCTCAAGGCAGCATTCCTGAGGTGGCAGTCCTGAAGGCACAGAGGGCAGTGAGACAGCCGCACTCTTTGATCGAGCAGTCTGAGGTGAGAGAAAAGAAAGGGAGGTTAAATACTATGGTGAAAAAAAGACTGGAAGGCATGCGGTGGTGGAATCAGACAGTGGTTGGAGACAGGGATAGCAGCGGGGGAACAGCAGTGGAAGGCTGAATCAGTGGGAGAAACATGTGAATTGGCCTAGAGGGTTAGGAGCAACAGGAAATAAGTGCAAGAGAGACGATGGGGTGCACGAGCAGGGAGTTACAAGACTCAGATAGCCAGGGGAGGGAGAGGAAACAGAAACAGAAGTAAGTTGCTCTAGTCAGAGTGCCCATTAAACTTGGCTATACTTAAAAGCAGTAGTCAGTTTCAATCCCCATATAACAGGCTATATTTAAAAACAGTAGCAGATTTTAATCCTCATAGGGCTAACATGCTCAATAAAGCGACAGTAAAATTAAACTCGTTAATGTAGCAAAATTGCAGGTAAAACAGGCAGATTATTATCCAGCAAAATATTTGAAAAATAATATAAGCCAGAACGGCAGGAGCTGTAAGCAGTGCCAAGGAAAGCAGGGAAAGACACCCGAGGTTCAGATCTTGGCACCTGTCCAGAGCACAGCCAGTGGGGAGCTCAGGCTGAGGAAACCAGCCAATGGTAAGCAAGTCCCAAGCTGAATTGTCCAATTGGGTGGCCGCCGCAAACCCAGTGCTGGCAGCAGAGAGCTTTCCCCAAAACAGGCGAAGCCAAGAACTTCTCAAGGCGGCGTACCTGAGGTGGCAGTCCTGGAAGGCACAGAGGGCAGCCGTAGACAGCCGCAGCCACCACTTTAGCAGTCCAGGGTGCCCGGTCAGGGACGGGAGATCTTCAGGCTGAGGTGGCAGTCCTGGAAGGTGCAGAGGGCATCCGTAGACAGCCACAGCCCCTGATGGAGCAGTCTGGGGTGCCCGGTCAGGGGCAGGAAATCTTCAGGCGGAGGTGGCAGTCCTGGATACCAAGCAACAGCTCCAAACTGCCTTGGACATTGGAGACTCTTGTGCCCGGTCAGTAGTGGCTGCAGTTGCCATGCGCCGCAGAGCTTGGCTGTGGATCTCCACCTTCACAGCAGATACCCAGCACAAGCTGGCAGACATCCCCTTCTTGGGCACCGACTTATTCAGGCCTGGGGTGGAGGGCCATCTCCAGAGGATCGAGAAGTCCAGTGCCACCTTGGACTCAGTCACGTCTGCCCAGAAGGACAAAGGCCGCCAGCAACAGGGTAAGCCCTTTTGCCCTTCTGCACCTGCAGCACGTCCAGCCCAGCAGCAGGGCCAGCAGGCTCACACTTGGCGCCCCAAGGCCAAGCCTGCTGCTTCCTGCAACAGGAAGCCTGGAGGGAAAGGTCCAGGTGGCTCCTCGGCCAGCCCTTCCTCCAAGCCTGCCCATTGACAGGTTGAGGGGTGTCGCCCCCAACCTCGCCACTTTCTTCTGGGTTCCCCATGGGGACGGCTCTGCAACTTCCTTCTGCCTGACTGCTATCACCACAGACAGTTGGGTGCTGGAAGTGGCTGGCAGGGGCCTGCCTCTGAATTTGAGTGACCTTCCCTACTGAGCCACCACCTCGGAGGGCTACTGCTCAAGCTTCTGTCTGCTCGTTAAGCCGACATAGGTCTGCTCCTCCAAAAGGAGGTGATCAGCAAGGTGGCGGATCCTCCTCCATGCCCAGGGTTTGTGTCCAGGTACTTTCTGGTCCCAAAACAGATGGGGGGCTGGCACCCCATTCTCGATCTGCACGACCTGAACAAGTTCCTAAGGCCGCGCACCTTCAGGATGGTCACCCTGGCTCAGATCAAACCATCCTTGGAACTAGGCATGTGGTTTTGCTCTCTGGACCTCCAGGACGTGTTCTTTCATGTCTCAGTCTGTCACATCAGCGATTCCTCTGCTTCAGAGCAGAGGGATCCCTTTACAAGTTCCGGGCCATGCCCTTCAGAATTACTTCAGCTTCCAGGGTCTTCACCAAATGCATGGCAGTGGTGACAGCATTCCTGTGGCGCTGGGGGAGTCCGCTGTACCCTTACCTGGATGGCTGGCTGATAGCAGCCCCCGTCAGGTTGGAGGTGGAGCGGTCCAGAGATCTGGCCCTCTAGGTTTGCTCTCAAATTGGTCTCCTGATCAACGAGGCCAAATCGGAACTTGTACCTTTGCAGGCGATTCAGTTAAATCGGGGCATAGCTCGACTCTTAGAGTCAGAGCCCGGCTCCCGGTGGACAGGGCCAAGGTCCTTTCCTCCTTTGCCGATTCGTTTCTGGTTGGGCAATTGTGCCCTGCCCTGGACTTCCTGCACCTTCTGGGTCTCATGGCGGCTTGCACCAGCGTGGTCCGTTGGGCCTGCTGGTATATGCGTCCCCTGCAGTGGGGGCTGGCCTGCCAGTGGTCTTAGCACTCCAGTCCTTTGGACCAGCCAGTAACCGTGACCCAGAAGATGTGGGACGGCCTGCAGTGGTGGCTCATTCCAGCTCATCTGCAGGAGAGTATCCCATTTGTCCGCCCCAAGCCAACTGTCATACTTACGACCGATGCCTCTGATGAGTTGGGGTGCCCATCTGGGGGAGCTCTGGGCCCATGGCCTTTGGTCCCCTCAGGAGTCTCGATGCCACATCAACCTGCTGGAGCAGCGAGTGGCACAGCTAGCCCTCACCACCTTCGCTACGTTTTTACGGGGTCAAGTGGTTCAGGTCCAGACAGACAACACCATGACCATGTACTCTCAACCGTCTGGGCGGGACGCACTCCTTGCCTCTGTGCCAGGAAGCTCTCCACATCTGGTATCTCGTGATCAGTCTGGAGGCGGATTTCCTAGCCATCCACGTGGCAGAAGCCTGGAACAGTCTGGCCAATGCCCTCAGCTGGATAGGCACTGCATCTCACGAGTGGTCTCTTCTGCTGGTGGTAGTTCAAGACCTGTTCTCCCATTGGAGCACCCATCGGGTGGACCTGTTCACCTCTAGGGAGAATGCGAAGCTGAGGCTGTTTCATGCCCGCCCCCCTCAGCAGGACTCGCTGCAGGGGGATGCCTTCTCGAGGCAGTGGACCCCGGGCCTCTTCTATGCCTTCCTTCCATTTCCTTTGATCCACAAGGTGCTTCTCAAGGTGAAGAGGGACAAGGCGCAGGTGATTCTGGTAGTCCCAGATTGGCCTCGCCAGTTCTGGCACCCAGATCTCCTCAGCCTCACCTCCCACAGCGGCTTCCAGCTCACCCGGACCTGATCTCAGTCAGCAAGGGGAAGGTTCTCCATCCGGACCTTCAGTCCCTGCATCTGACGGCCTAGTTCCTGAGTGGCTAGAGTTCCAGGCCTTGGGTCTTTCCGACGAGGTCCTCAACATTGTTGAGGCGTCCTGTAAGGAGTCGACCAGAAAGTGCCATGCCTTTAAGTGGAAGAGATTCTCCATTTGGTGTTAGGACAAGGGGTTGGACCCCTCTGGCTGTCCATTGGCTAGCATTTTGAACTATCTGTAGTCTCTGTCTCAGCTAGGGCTTTGGTAGACCCTTAAGGTGCACCTGGCAACCATCTCTGCTTACCAGGCGGGAGCCGGCAAGCAGTCAGTGGCGCAGGAGAAGGTGGTCAGATGCTTTTTCAAAGGCCTTGATCACATATCGCCTCCAGTGCGAGAACCTCCACCTCCGTGGTATCTACTGCTGGTACTAGCTAAGTGCATGGGCAAGCCATTTGAACCGATGTACAGGTGCGATATCTCCCACCTGTCATGGAAGACCACCTTCTTGGTGGCTATAACGTTGGCCAGAAGGATAGGAGAGCTCCAGACGCTTTCCATAGAGTCTCCTTACCTGGTCTTCCACAGGGACAAGGTTGTCCTTCACCCCCACCCAAAGTTCCTTCCGAAGGTGGTGTCAGAGTTACCTAAATCAGGTTTTGACTGCCGGTGTTCTACCCCAGTCACACCTTGGAGGCCGAATATAGGCTCCATACTTTGGACCCTAGAAAAGCGCTCGCTTATTATAAGGAGTGGCTGGCTAAAGTTTGGGGAGAGGTTCGCCAGCTGTTTGTCACCTACACTGAAGCCACACCTGGCAGACCTTCAGCCAAGCTGACAATAAGCAGGTGGGTCACCTCCTGCATAGATCTCTGCTATAAGTTGGCCGGCATGGAGCCTCCCAAAGGGATAAGAGCTCATTCTACCCACCATACCGGTGCTTCGGTGGCTGCTTCTAGGGACGTCCCTGTCCAGAAAATCTGCAGGGCTGCTACCTGGAAGTCAGCACACACCTTTATTTCCCATTACCACATTGACCTAGAGTCACGCTGGTTTTGAGACCTCAGTTCTCCAGTCCTTATTCCCTCAGTAGGTATCGGGGGTGCGCGCCTTGCCTCCCTCCTCCCGGAGAACTGCTAGGAGTCTGCCAGACAGTGTGGATTGAACATATCCATGTCCCTAGATAAACAGATTACTTACCTGTAACAGGAGTTCTAGGAGTGGTATATGTTGTTCATCCACACGACCCACCCGACCTCCCCAGCTTTGACGCGCAACCTGGCTTCCAGCGGGCTAGATCTGGTGTCATGAGGCAGAGCCGAGGGTTTTACAACCCCGGTGGGTGGGAGGAGCCAGCTTGAAGACTTTCCAGCCCAACTTAAAGCGGCAAGGAACCTACCAGACAGTGTGGATGAACATATACCACTCCTAGAACTCCTGTTACAGGTGAGTAACCTGCATTTTCCACACACCCAGACCCATATTTTATTTTATATAATTGTTGGGTTTCTTTTTTTTGCCTCAGCAATTATATAAAATAAAAAAGGCTGCTGTGCCACTGCAGTCCGATTCAGTCATGGCGGGTGGTCGGCTTTCTCTTATTTAAAACATTTTTTCCCCACAGTATTGCAAGGGAGGATCGATCTGGTAGCGATGTGGTACATTTAAATTTAAATTTTATTTTACTTACTGCCAGTGCCCGTGGCAGTTTCTCTTCACGTTGGGTTTGCGGTTCGGGAAGAACAGCAGTTGAGGAGTTCAAGCAGGCACATGCGCAGAGAGGGGGATACCGTGCGCGTGTTTGCCATTATAAATGCTCATTTACAATGGCAAATCATGCTATGGGTTCCTTATGGAAAAAAGGAGCAAGCCATTAATTATAAATAAAACAGCTGGAAATGACACCAACAATGGGCATCACTGGTGGGATCCTCTCCCCAAATGCCTGACTGAAAAAATACATCTTCAGATCTCTCTTGATGCCCTCCATTGACTGGGCCTCTCTAATAGCTCTCAGGAGGAAGTTCCATAACATGGGGCCTCCCACTTCAAAGTCTTGGTCTCCCGTTGTTTTGAGCCTATAGTTTGGTACAGTTAGGAGGCCCACCTCGGAGGAGTGGAGAGAGTGCAAGGGCACATGAGGGTGCAGGATGTCCATCAGGTATTTAGGACCCATATAAACAGAACAGAAACTGACAGCACATAAGGGCTGCTGGTCCCACCCAATCTACTCATTTTTTATTACCTTCATTTTTGCTGCAGATCCTACATGATCTACAATGCTTTCTCTCCCCCACCTTCCTTACCCCAATGATTCTCTTGTGCCTATCCCAGGCATTTTTGAACCCTACCACTGTTTTCATCCCCACTACTACTGGAAGTCTGTTCCAGGAATTCACCACCCATTCTGTGAAGTATTACTTCCTCACATCTCTCCGAAATCTATTTCCCTCCAGCTTCATAACATGTCCCCTTGTTCTAGAGAACCTTGTTCTCTGAACAGTACCCCCACCTGTAACTTAACCCCTGTGAGGTATTTAAAGGTCTCTGTCATATCTGCACCAGAAGACATATAAAGAGACTAAAGGAGCTTAATATGTATACCCTTGAGTAAAGGAGGGAGAGAGGGGACATGATAGAAACTTTCAAGTACCTCAGGGGAATCAACAAAGTCCAAGAGGGTGGCATCTTTCAGAAAAAGAGATGTGCAAGAACAAGGGGGCACAATTTGAAGATAGAGGGGACGGCTCAGAGGTAATGTGAGGAAGTATTTTTCAGAGAGGGTTGTAGATGCATGGAACAGCCTCCCTGAGGAGGTCGTGGAGTCAAAAACAGTGGGGGAATTCAAGAATGCATGGGAAAGACATAAGGCAGTCCTAGTGGGGGGTAGGAGGAAGTAAGCTGTTGGTTAACTAGGATCTGCAGCTTATCTGTTACGTAGGAAAATGAGCAGACTAGGTGGGCCAAGCGGTCCTTATCTGCCATCAAATTCTATGTTTCTATACCCCCCCTCCCCCTCCCTCCTTTCCTCCAGGATATACATATTGAGATCCTTTAGCCTCTTCTCTTAGGGCTTTTAATCCAGACTCTGCACCATTTTGGTAGCCCTCTCCTGGGTCATCACCACCCTGTCTATGTCTTTCTTGAGATGTGGTTTCCAGAACTGGACACAGTACTCATGGTGGGGTCTTACCAGTGATCTATACAAGAGCAACACCACCTCCCTGTTCCTGCTGGTGATACCCTTACCTATACACCCTAGCATCCCATTAGGGCCCCCCGACTGCCTTCAGTTTCTTATCCATGTTACCACCTTATTGCCCGCCCCAATCTACCAAACTTGTTTACCTGTCTCCTATGTAGACCAGTGTCAAAAGCCTTTCTGAAATCTAGGTAGGCCATGTCCACTGCTCCTCCCCGATTAAACTCCCTGGTCACCCAGTCCAACAGATCTGTCAGATTTGTCTGGCATGACCTTCCTCCTGTAACCTGTTGGATTCAAGATATAAATTTGTGAAAAAAGTAAATACCCACTTGAGCATGTAGTAAGCAAAAGTACATGCCCAAGATGATATTTACATGCCGACCCTTAATTTACATTATTTTAAATGTCGTCTTCATTGGACAAAGCATTTCTTATCGCCACTAGTGCTGGGCCTGGCAGAAGCAACATGCAGTGAGTGCTTGTTCTGGAGCCATAAGCTTTGGTGGTGGGCCTTCTTTTGCCATTTTTCCACCACAGTGATATGGCACCTTCAGGGTTATATTCACTGAGCTGGGGTCCATTGAGAGAGATGGACATTAGGTCATGAAGGGTGTCCGGGCGTAATCCAACCCTCCAATCATTTTTCATTCTTCTCATTAGAGAGAAGCCTCGTTCTGCAGCAGCAGTGTGCACGGGAATCAGGAGAATGATCTTGACAATGGCCCGCACATTTCGGAATTGTTGATCTTGCATGTCTGCAAGGATCATTTTCTGCCACAATTTCAGAGACCTATAGTTCTCAACAAACAGCAAGTGAAGTACTTTTTTTTTTTTTTTTTTATATAAAGACTAGCCACTCCAGCAGTACTAAAGTAATAACTCCATGCGACTCTAGGACAACTTTATAGTGAGCAACAATTGTTTGAATTGCCTGATCTCCATGTGTTTCAAGTGCCTCTGTGGATGTTGGCTAGGACTGAAAATTTAAAGTTCTTGCTGCTAGCAGCACTTTATTCGTCATGAAATATTGAAAACGAGATTCAATGTGCTGTGATGTTTTCTGAAGAATTTTTTTTTTTTATATATTTGAAATTGTGGCTTCTACAATGTCTGAAGGAGAACCTGATCTGTGTCTTCTTGTTTCATTTGTCAAGTCAACACTGCTGTTCCGAGTTAAATCATCATTTACACATGCAAGTGTTATGCGGTGAAGAGTTTCGTAATTCGAGAGACCATTTAGTTTCTGAATTATGCTTTCTACTCTGCTGTGAATCTTTTCCACAGTACATAGATACATAGACAGTGTCGGCAGATAAGGGCCTATGGCCCACCCAGTCTGCCCATTTGAGCTTGTAAGTTCAGTTTATGTTTTCCTAGAAATCTGTTGCCCCTAACCCCTGACCTCCAGAATTCCTTTATGTCTATCCCATGCATTCTTAAATCTCGGGATTGTTTCAGCCCCCACCACTTCCTCTGGCGGGGTGTTCCACTTGTCCACCACCCGTTCTGTGAAGAAATTCTTCCTCATGTTTCCTCTGAATCATCCTCCTCCAACTTCATCCCATGCCCTCTAGTCCTGGAACATCTTTTTTGCTTAAAAATAGTGTATTCCTGCAACCTGTAAGATACTTGTATGTCTCCATCATATCCCCTCTCTCCCTCCTCTCCTCCAGGGAGTACATGTTCAGTTCCTTCAACCTGTCTTCATAGGACTTGTGATGCAATCCATGCACCATCTTTGTTGCCCTCCTCTGAACCTTCTCTACCCTGTTTATGTCCTTACGAGGTATGGTCTCCAGAACTGTACACTGTACTCCAGGTGGGGCCTCACTAGTGTCTTGTATAGCGGAATTATGACCTCCTTTCCTGCTGGTGATGCCCTCGCCTATACATCCCAGCATCCTATTTGATTTACACTCCAGCCTTGTCACACTGTTTCCTCTACCTTGAGGTCATCAGAGATGATAACCCCAAGATCCCTTTCCTGCTTGGTGCATGCTATATCCTCACCCCACAACTGATATATTGTGCCAGGGTTTTTGTCCCCATATGCATTATCTTGCACTTTCTTGCATTGAATTTCAACTGCCAAACCCCTGACCATTCTTTAAGTTTCTGCAGGTCCTTCTCATTCTGTCTACACCCTCTGGTGTGTCTACTCTGTTACAGAGCTTTGTGTCATCAGCTTAACAGTGAAATTCTGCCTCTAGGTCCCGCAATGTCACTGATGAAGATGTTGAATAGGACCGGTCCCAGCACTGATCCCTGTGGTACCCCACTGGTCACTCTTCCCTCTGTGGAGTGACAGCCATTTACCACCACCCTCTGTGTCCTGCCACCCAGCCAGTTACCTACCCACCACACTACTGTCCTGCCCACACCCATATTCCCCAGTTTGTGTTAGTCTTCTATGTGGCACAGTGTCAAAGGCCTTGCTGAAGTCCAGATAGGCCATGTCCACTGCCCTCCCCTGATCCACCTCCCTAGTCACCCAGTCAAAAAATTCAACAAGGTTGGTCTGACATGATCTCCCCCTGGTGAAACCATGCTGCCTTGGATCCTGTAGTCCATTGACAACCAGATGTTCCACCAATCTCCTTCAGTAGTGCTTCCATGATCTTCCCCACTACTGAGGTGAGGCTGACTGGTCTGTAGTTCCCTGCTTCCTCTTTGTTCCCACTTTTGTATAAGGGATTACATCTGCTGTCCTCCAGTCTTTGGGTACCTCTCCTGTTTCAGTGAATTGGCTAACAGGATAGCCAGAGGTTCAGCCACCATCTCTCTTAGTTCTTAAGGACCCTGGGTGCACCCCATCTGGCCCCATTGCTTTATCAACTCTTATTACTTCCAGTTCCTTCAGGACCCTTTCTCGTGTAAAGGGACTTGTGTCCATTTCTGCACCATTCTCACCCTTGTACTCCCTTCAGACCCATTACCCTCCTCTTCCTCAGTAAAGACTGAGCAGAAATACCTGTTCAATATGTCAGCTTTACTGTTGTCATCCTCCATGCGGCCCCCATCCTCCCCTTCAGTCTCACTATCCCTCCCTTGTCTTTCTTTTTTCACTTTTGTACCTGTAAAAGGTTTTGTCCCCTCTACCCACTGATTTTGCAATGCGTTCTGTCTGAGCTTTGGCTTCCCTTACTGACCTCCCTGCCTCCCTTTGCTTCTCCTGGTACTTCTCCCTATCCCCTTCTGCCTGAGTCTTTTTGTATTGCCTGAATGCAATCTTTTTGGCTTTCACTTTCTTTGCTACCTCTTTGGAAAACCATAATGGTAGTCTCCTCCTTTTCCTCTTGCTAACCTGCTTAATGCATAATTCTGTTCTTGTAATCTCCATTTTAAATACTGCCCACTGTTCCTCAACCCCTGATTCCTGTCCCATTCCTCTTAATGCCCCTTTCAAGTATCTCCCCATTTTCCCAAAGTCTGCCCCCCTAAAATCCAGGGTACGTGTTTTTGTGTGGTTTGGTTCTGCTCTTTTTGTGATTTCAAACCACAATGACTGGTGGTCACTGTTCCCTAAGTGCTCCCCCACTGTTACCTCCATCACACTGTCCCTGTTTGTGAGCACAAGATCCAGTATTGCCTTCTGCCAAGTCGGTTCCATGACCAGTTGCTTGAGGAAGGCACCCTGAAGGGAGTCCAGGATACATAGATACATAGACAGTGTCGGCAGATAAGGGCCTATGGCCCACCCAGTCTGCCCATTTAAGTTTGTAAGTTCAGTTTATGTTTTCCAGGAAGTCTGTTGCCCCTTACCCCTGACCTCCAGAATTCCTTTATGTCTATCCCATGCATTCTTAAATCCCGTGATTGTTTCAGACCCCACCACTTCCTCTGGCAGGGTGTTCCACTTGTCCACCACCCATTCTGTGAAGAAATTCTTCCTCACGCTTCCTCTGAATCGTCCCTCCTCCAACTTCATCCCATGCCTCTAGTCCTGGAACATCTTTTTTCGCTTAAAATAGTGCATTCCTGCACCCTGTTCCTCCCTGTAAGATACTTGTATGTCTCTATCATATCCCTCTCTCCCTCCTCTCCTCCAGGGAGTACATGTTCAGTGCCTTCAACCTGTCCTCATAGGACTTGTGATGCAATCCATGCACCATCTTTGTTGCCCTCCTCTGAACCTTCTCTACCCTGTCTATGTCCTTACGTAGGTAAGGTCTCCAGAACTGCAGTGTACCCAGGTGCGGCCTCACTAGTGTCTTGTATAGTGGAATTATGACCTCCTTTTCCTGCTGGTGATGCCTCTGCCTATGCATCCCAGCATCCTATTTGCTTTACCTGCTGCCTTGTCACACTGTTTCCCTGCCTTGAGGTCATCAGAGATGATAACTCCAAGATCCCTTTCCTGCTTGTTGCATGCTATATCCTCACCCCCAACTGATATATTGTGCCAGGGTTTTGTGCCCCATATGCATTATCTTGCACTTCCTTGCATTGAATTTCAACTGCCAAACCCCTGACCATTCTTCAAGTTTCTGCAGGTCCCTTCTCATTCTGTCTACACCCTCTGGTGTGTCTACTCTGTTACAGAGCTTTGTGTCATCAGCGAACACTGAAATTCTGCCTTCTAGGTCCTGTGCAATGTCACTGATGAAGATATTGAATAGTACCGGTCCCAGCACTGATCCCTGTGGTACCCCACTGGTCACTCTTCCCTCTGTGGAGTGACAGCCATTTACCACCACCCTGTGTTCTGCTGCCCAGCCAGTTACCTACCCACCGCACTACTGTCCTGCCCACACCATATTCCCCAGTTTGTGCATGGTCTCTATGTGGGACAGTGTCAAAGGCCTTGCTGAAGTCCAGATAGGCCATGTCCACTGCCCTCCCCTGATCCACCTCCTAAAATAAATAATAATAATAATAATAATTAATAAATAATAATAATAATAATAATAATAATATAATAATATTATTATTAAGGCAAGCTATGAGGATATTATCCGCAATTGCTTGAATATTTCCTATGAATGTTGTCTTATATAATATAATAATAGTAATAATAGTAATAGATAAATCTACTCCTAGTTGATGCTGCTGCTGGGATGCTCCAGTCCACGTCTGGAATATTGAAGTCAGTGGCATTCTCTTGCGGAAAGCGGAGTGTAAGAGCAGATAACCCAAAATCACTTTCAGAAAGTTCATATACATGACATTTTAAAGTCTTAAGCACTTTAAGTATTGCCAGTGCTTTCTGGCCATGATCTTGCCTATGTGTCAGTGAGACATGTTCGAGATGAGGCACTAATGCAGCCCAGTTCCTTTCAAGGGCAGAAATTGCCCATTCTGTGTGCAAGCCACATAGTGCCACCAGTATTAACTGGTCTGACCACATTAATATTTAAAAGGGATCCTGTTTCCTGTAGGCCTTTCCAACTTTTTGGTGACCTGTAGTAAAATGAGTAAATGTTCAGCAGATGTTATTCTACCAACTTGTAAAAGGGACAGTCTCTGAAAGAATCCTTTACGACAAGCTCTAAATGATGTGCACAGCAGTGTATGTCAGTGAGGTGTGGGCACTCATTTTATTCGAGTAAGGACACCTAAGGTGGATCCTAACATGACAGTAGTACTATCAGATGCTGCACTGATCAACTTTTGTTTCCAACCACCATCCTTTAGACCACCCTCACTTTATTGCATCGATGACGACATTTAAAATGTTTTCAGCATCAGGAACACTAACTGATTTCAGTGCCAGAAACCTTGTAACTGGCAGGCCATTGTCAAAAACACACATGTAAATGCCCTCCTCCTCCTCCCCTGTCACTTATCTGTGCAGGAATCATGAAGAAAAGAGAAGTAATCATTGTCTTCTAAAAGGCGAGCAGTAGTGTTTTGAATATCTTGAGCAATGTAGTGAATAAAGACAACATTCATAGGATTCATAGGAAATATTCAAGCAATTGAGGATAATATCCTTATAGCTTGCCTTAAACCAATTTAGATGATCAAAAATCATTTACACTTAATCTAAATTCCATGTCCAATCTTGTTTTAAATGTTTCCATGTCCGGACTGTCTATTGTTTTTGATAATTCGTTCCAGGATGTCTCCACTCTATGAGTGAACCATTTTTTACGTAGCTTTAAATTCCACCTCGGCTGGAAAAGTTGTTTAGAGTGCTTTCTTGTGCTTACACGATCGTTATTAAATTTAATGCTCAACTCATTCTGCAGGTTATAGTCACTTAGAATTCTATAAAGCATGCATATGTCTCCTCTAAATCTTCGATAAGTAAGAGAGTATATTCTTAAAATTTTTAGCCTGTCGTTATAGGATTTATTATCTAGTCCAGTAATAGCTTTTGTCATTCTTCTTTGTATACCCTCAATCCTGTTTATGTCTTCACGCTCATAAGGTGACCACACCTGTACACGATATTCAAGATGCGGCCTGACAAGAGAATTAAACAATAGTATTAGAACTTTAGCTTCCCTACTGGATATGTGTCTGAGTATACAATTTAAATTCTGGTTCACCTTTCTTATCTGATGGGAACAGTGTTGACTGAACGAGAAATCTGGGGTACTACAAATTCCCAAATCTCTTTCGAGTAGTATCTAACAGCTTGACTAGTCCAATTTTATATGTTGCTTTTGGATTGTTTTTACCCAAGTGCATAATTTTGCATTTAGCTAAATTTAGTTCTAATCTGTTAGTTTCAGTCCAGGACGCTACCTTACTGATTGCTAATTGTAAAGCTAACACATCAGATGAGTTGCTTACAGTAGTTCCCAGTCTGCAGTCATTTGCAAATTTGGATAACCAGATATTCGGCATATTCATTTTTTAGGTTGATATATAGGCATTAAATAAACATGGCCCCAATACCGAACCCTGAGGTACCCCCACTAGTCACCAAACTGATTCCGAATATATACCCTTAACCACCACTCTCTGCCTCCTATCACTCAACCAATCCCTAATTCAACATATCACATTTGTCTCAATCCCTAGGTTTTTTAGGACGGCTATCAATTCTCGATGTGGTATTTTGTCAAAGGCCTTTGAAAACTCCATAAAAACAACATCAACCAGACTACCTTGGTTG
Source organism: Neoceratodus forsteri (assembly GCA_016271365.2). Taxonomy (NCBI): domain Eukaryota; kingdom Metazoa; phylum Chordata; order Ceratodontiformes; family Ceratodontidae; genus Neoceratodus; species Neoceratodus forsteri. The sequence goes on from CM057455.1 coordinate 59,918,781, forward strand.
AGTGCTCTATTAACCTTCTCATAGAAGGTTAAAAGATTAGTTTGACAAGACCTTGACCTGGTAGAGCCATGCTGAGATATCTGTCATGCCTTTTTCATACAGGGAAACTTATCCTTTCATATAATGTATTCTCCAATATTTTTCCCAGGCGTGATGTCAGATTTATTTGTCTAAAATTTGAAGGTAATGTTTTAGTGCCCTTTTTGAAAACATTGCTTGTCACTACTGTAGCTTTGACCCATTACATCATCTCCATGATTCCTTTTTTGTAAATCTATTAGCCCAGGAAAATCCCTGAAAGGCCTTTCAGTCCTAGCAACGTAATATGCAGTACAGAACAGTTTAGTAATTTGGTCCATTTCTTTTTGTTCCATTAATTGTATGGACTTCCCTGTTGGTCTTTCTCCAACTTTTGTTTTGTTTGCAGTGTATGCCCTCTCAGCATTTTTGTGTGATATAGACACTTCATGTGCCGAGATAATATGTACTCTATACAAGTACTGCATCTAGTTCTAAAATGATTTTTGCTTTGGCTTTTATCATAACTCTGACACCATGTACAGAACATGGCACGTTTATCTGTGTCATACGTAAGCCACTGCCTGCCCTTTTTCCATGATTCCTGAAATGTTCCAACTTTCGGGACCTTAACTTGGCTTTCAGTACAAGCAGTAGCACTTGAGGAAACTTCAGTGGTCACAACAGTTTCACTATCTGGGCAAGGAGGTGGTGTGGTTATAGCTGTAGTAGTAGTACTAGTGCTTGGTGTTGGGGGAAATCAGAGTCTGCTTCCACAGTCTCATCAAGACGCTTTCTCTTAAATCCAGATTTAAAAAGACTCATGGTGTCTGCCTGGTTGTTCAGAGTTGAACTTGTGAATACTGACTGAGAACGTTTAATTTGTTTTACTCAGTATTAATAAATGCAACAAGGAAAAAAGTATTTTTTTAAATAATAAATAAACTTAAGAAAACCTGACTGTGTCATTAAGCAGTTCCCTATGGAGGAGAGAATGCAGAACCTACTTTGGGAACAGGCTGTGCAGTACTGCTGTGCCAAACCTAGCATCACTCCTAGCTTGGATGTCCAGGGAGTAATGCTTGGTGAATGTATGTACTGTGTTCCAGGTGGCTGCTTTACAGATCTCTAACAAGGGAATACCTCTGGCCGCAGCTAGAGAGGCGGCTGTACCTCTAGTGGAGTGAGCCCTCAGGCCTGAAGGGAGTGTTCTACCCAATTTGTCATAGCAGAATTGTATACAAGAAACAATCCACCTGAAAATTGATCTTTTAGTGGCAGGCTTACCTTTTCCCACTTCACCATAAATGAAAAACAATTGAAGACAGTCATTTCTGTGTGCTTTAGCAGGCTCTGTATAGTAGCTAAGAGCCCTTTTAACATCTAAACTGTGTAATCTTCTTTCCCCAGAAGAAGAATGGTCAATGAAAAACACAGGGAGTGATATGGACTGGTTTAGGTGGAAATCCAATACCATTTTAGGCAAGAATTTCCTATTCGTTCTTAGGACCACTTTATCCCTATGGAAGGATGTGAAGTCAGGTTCAACTGACAGGGCCTGTAATTCACTAATCCACCTGGCAGAAGTAATAGCTACCAGAAACAGTTTTCCAGGTCAAGTACTTCAATTCAGCCAAAGCCATAGGCTCAAAGGGTGGCTGCATGAGCTGAGCAATGTAGACATTAAGATCCCAAGGCGGAGTAGGCTTCCTAAAGGGAGGGTTAATGTGGAGCAGACCTTTGAAAAACTTTCTGAAAACAGGATGAGATGCCAAGGAAGAGCCCTTCCCTGCTGAGAGGAATGCAGAGACAGCTGCTAGATGAACCTTCACAGTGGCAGGCCTAAGGCCCAGACCATTCAAATGAACTAGATAGTCTAAGGTTGTGGAAATGTCTGCAGAATCAGGCAGGATGCCTTTCTGAGAGCAAATACTGAACCTCTTCCATTTGGAATTTTAAGTTTTTCTAGTGGAAGGTTTCCTGGAGACCTTTAGAATATCCAGAACTCCTGAGAGAGAGAGAGAGAGAGACAGAGAGAGATGAAGTGCTGCATATTCTCACTCTTCAAGAGCCAGGCCTTGAGATTGAGGGACTTGAGATTGGGGAACCAGATCTGCCCATGGGAGGATGAGAGAAGATTGCATTTCCTGGGAAGACAGGGGACGTGACACAGCCAAGGACAACAGAAGAGGATACCAGGGCTGTCTGGCCCAATCTGGAGCCACCAAAATCACTGTGCAGGGTTGAGTTCTTATCTTGATCAGAACTCTGAACAGGAGAGGGAAAGGAGGGAAGGCATAGAGAAACCTGCCCTTCCATTGCAGAATGATGGCATCCTGGGGAACTGTCCCCAGGACTAGAGGTCTGCAACAAAACAGAGGAAGTTGATTGTCTGTTGCTGCAAATAGATCCATCTCTGGGATGCCCCACGTAGAGAAAATGATCCTCAGAATGTGAGGATTCAGGGACCATTTGTGATGTCCCTGTGAAATCCTGCTCAGGGCATCTGACAACACATTGTCTTTCCCTGGAAGATGAACCGCTGCTAGGGAAGTCAGAAGGGAATAGGCCAGAGACCAAATTTTCATGGTCTCCATGCACAAGGCTGTGGACTGAGTGCCTCCCTGCTTGTTGATGTACCACATTGTGGTAGTGTTGTCCATCCTGATTTGGACCACCTTGCCCTTGACTGAATCTGAAAAGGTCTGAAGGGCTAGGAAAACTGCCCTGAGTTCCAGGAGATTGATATGAAGAAGAGACTCCTGCGGGACCAGATTCCTGAGCTGTTAGGGCTCCTGGTGGGCCTCCCAGCCTAGAGAGAAGCATCCGTAGTCAGTACTACTGATGGAACATGAGGGAGAAATGGAACCCCTTGTCTGAGGTTGCCTGGTCCACCCACCACTGGAGAGCCTGTACCAGAGTTTGGGTCACTGGAATCAGTTTGGAGAGAGAGTGTCCCTTCTCTGTGACCAAAAGGACCTTAGATGGAACTGAATGTCCCACATCTGAAATCTGGCTCCCTGAACCACTGCAGTGGAGGCTGCCATGTGGCCCAAAAGTTGGAGGAACTGTCTCACTGGAAGAGAAACCTGAGGCTGAAAGGAGGACGCGAGGTCTACTAAGGCCTTCACCCTTGCCAGAGGAAGGAAGGCTTTTGCTTGGACAGTATCCAGTTCCACCCCTATGAAGGCGAGAAGCTGTACTGGTTTGAGGACTGATTTGGGCAGATTTAGAAGAAACCCCAGAGAACTGAGCAAGTCCTGGGTGGTTTTCAGAGCTGCCCTGACCTGATGACTGCCCTACCAGCAGCCAGTCGTCCAGATATGGAAAAATGGTGACACCCTGTCTTCTGAGGTAAGCCACCACTACTGCAAGGCACTTTGTGAACACCCTTGGAGCTGCTGTTAGGCCAAAAGGCATGGTCTTGAACTGATAGTGGCCTGAAGGCAACTCAAACCTGAGGTATTTTCTGTGGGAGCACCTTATAGGGATATGGAAGTAGGCATCCTTGAGGTCCAGTGATACTAGCCAATCTCCTGGCCTTAAAGAGGGAAGGATTATTCCCAGAGTTACCATTTTGAATTTGGGTCTTGATATGTTTGTTCAAGTACCTTAGATCCAGGATGGGTCGCCACTCCCCTGCTTTCTTTGGGGTAAGGAAGTACCTGGAGTACAGGCCTTTTCCCCTGTGTTGAGTAGGAACCATCTCTACGGCTCTGAGAGCTAGGAGAGAGGAAACCTCTGCCTCCAAGGCAAGTGTTTGTGAGATTGATGCAGGTGGAAAAGACTTGGCCCTCCTTTTTGGGTACCTTTTTAAACTCAGGGCCGGTCCCTGGCTTACTACTTCCAGGACCCACTTGTCTGAGGTAACAGACTTCCAGGCCTGAAAGCAGTAAGCCAGCCTGCCTCCTACTGGGATTGGGGAGTTGACCCGGGCTGATACCTCAGGGTGTCTGCTTGGCAGGAGCCTTAGCCTTCGCTGCCATCTGGGGAACCAGAGTCTCCCCAACTCGACCCTGGGGATTTTCCCCCTCCATCCCCGGGCGAAGCTGGGGATCTTCCTCCTCAGTCAGTCCTTCCACCACCTGGTGTGCCAGATCTGATGTCTGCTCCCTGGACACTGGCTCTGACGCTGGCCCCTCCGATGGTGGTAACTCCGACGCCAGGGCCTCAGACGTTGGCCCCGACGCTGGCCTTACCGACTCCGGGAGACATCCCGCTCCCGTCTGGCCCTCTGGGCCCTCCACAATGGACCCGCCCGTGAGGCCACCAGCCAGGCCGTCTGCTCTGGCAGCCCCCCCGGCTCCTGGGTACCCTCCATCCTATCCTACGCCAGCATACCCAGAACCGCAGTATCAGTCACCACAGTACCAGACGCCGGGCTTCCCGACACTGCAGTACCAGACGCCTGGCTACCCGCAGCCGGGTTTAGGACGCACTCCATACAGTTACAACCTGTATCCTTATCCCCCACCTCCTCCACCACCACCCTCGCGGCCGCCGGTGGACCTGCAGGAGACTCTGGCCTCCTGGTGGGCTGAGGCTAAGGCTCAGCTCACCAAAGAGCAGAGAGCCGCCTTCCGGCGACGGTGCTGTCCCAGGTTCCAGCACGTCCGAGACGGCACACTCCCTCGCTACCTCCAGATTCCAGGGTTCTTCTGTCTGGATCCAGAGAAGGGCAGGACACCCTTCCCCGGGGACTTACCAAGGGGGTCCGTTCCTCCCCCGGGTAGGGAAAGGGTCTTTTCCTCTACATCCTCCTCTTCACCCTTGTCTCTCTCGGAGCAACCGTCTGAAGAATCCGAGGAGTCCGACAAGCCACGCTTTCCGTCAAAGCCCAGGTCAAGGACTCCTCTGAAGTCTCCTCCGAAGGAGCCTTCCTTTACGGAGTTGCTTAGGAAAATCCAGGAGGTTCATCAGTGGCACTCCCTGGAACCAGATCCTCAGCATCTGAAACTCGCTGAACATCTGGATCTGCCCGTGACAGCCTCTACCTTGGTGCCACCCTGGATAGAGCCTCACGCCGACCTCGTTACCATGATATGGAAACAGCTGTCTGCTCTAGCCCCACTTCCTAGGAAGTCGAACTGGCTATATCAGGCTCCAGAGGGTGTTGATTTTCTGGATTCTCACCCTCGTGTGGACTCTCATGATTAGTGACGCTCACGGCCAGTCGGCAAACCCCAAACATCTTAGCTCATCACCACTTGATAAGGAATCGCGCCTTCTGGACCAGTATGGGAGAAAGATTTATGCTTCCTCCATGCTGGGGATTAGGGCCCTGAGCTACATCGGCCATATGGGGGACTACCATAAGGCCATCCTCACTCAGGTGGAAGCCAAACTGGACTCCTTGCCTGACTCCCAAGCCAAGCAGGAATTGGCTGATCTTGTCCGCTCTGCTCATTTGGCTAGTCACCACATGCTTCGCGCGACATATGATGCAGTGGACACTGCTGGACAGAGCTCAGCTTTTGCCATAGGCCTACGGCGTCATGCTTGGCTCCGCGTGTCAGGTTTGGTCCTGGAGGTGCAATCTGCTATCCAGGAAGCACCCTTCTGGGGGTTGGTGCTATTTGGGGGGTGATGTCAAGGACATCATCACCGATTTGTAAGAGAAGGGGATGGCACTGAAGTCGGTTGATTCCATGTACGGACCCATCAGCAGCAGCGCCGTCCCTTTCGCAGACGGAATCGGCCAAAGGCGATAACCACAGGGAAGGCGGGCTACAAAATGCCGGGCCCCACAGCTGCTAAGCCTCCCGCCCAAAAAAGCAGCGGGTGCTTCAGCTGCGATGCTGCCCCACACCACCCGACTCCTTTCTTCTCCCATTGCCTCTGGACTCCCTGGAGGAACCGGTAGGAGGGAGGTTTTCCCTCCACCTTCCAGGATGGTAGAGGTTAACCACAGATTCTTGGCTGCTCCAGCTCATAGCAGAGGGGCACTCGATAGAGTTTCTTCAGAAACCACCCTGCCACCCCCCTCTGAAGTAATCGTATTCACGGGAACATCTTTTGGTCCAGGAGGAAACTTCGGCTCTCCTGCTGAAGCAAGCTATAGAGCCCGTCCCCCTTCATCTGCGAGGGACGGGTTACTATTCCCATTTCTTCCTGGTCCCAAAGAAGATTGGAGATCAGACCAATTTTGGATCTCAGTTCCCTGAATCTTTTCGCAGAATACAAAAGGTTCAGGATGCTGTCTCTGCAGAGCCTTCTGCCCCTCCTTCGGCTGGGTCAATGGCTTTGTGCTCTGGATATGCAGGATGCTTATCTGCACATTCCCATTCACCCTTCTCATCGCAAATACCTTAGTTTTGCGTTCCAGGGGGACCACTACCAGTTCAAGGTGCTCCCATTTGGTCTATCCTCTGCACCCCGAGTGTTTACCAAATGCCTGGCAGAGGTGGCGGCCCACCTGCATACCAGAGAGTGCAGGTTTTCACGATACCTGGACAATTGGCTCCTGGCAGCCCCTGTCAGGGAGGAACTCCTCGTTGCCTCTCCCTTCAGCAGGTTTGCCTGCCTGGGTACACCATCAGCCATTCAAGTCTCATCTGGTCCCATCCCAGGACCAGAATTTATTAGGCGATTCCGTCGACCACAGGCAAGGCCTTCCTGCCTCGGATAGGCGTCAACCCTCCAGGACCCAAATAAGTCTGCTGTCCGACCGCAGGACGGTCTCTGCGAAGTCAGTCCTTCGCCTTCCCGGGCTCATGGTGGCTGCTATCCCGATGGTTCCGCGCGCTTGCCTCCACATGAGAATTTCCTCAGTGGACTCTACGCTCTCAATGGGATCAGTCAGTGGACGATCTAGATCACCCAGTTATGATCTCCTTGCCGATGCTTCGAGACTTGCAGTGGTGGATGGTTCGAGAGAACCTGTTTCGGGGAGTTCCTTTCTTTCGTCCTCCCCCCTCCCAGACTGACCAGACGCCTCAGGCGAAGGTTGGGGAGCCCATCTAGGCCTTCATCGGACCCAGGGCTCCTGGTCCAAACTAGAACAAGCTCTCCACATCAGTGTGCTCGAGCTTTGGGCAGCGTTGTATGCTCTCCAAGCCCTTCACCAATACATCCTTCCCGGCCACCTTGCCGTCCAGACAGACATGTGCGTGATGTGGTACATCAACAAACAGGGAGGGACTCGGTCCTACCCTCTGCAGTGTGGCAGTGAGGGTTTGGGATTGGGCAACACAACACCACCTTCACCTCACAGCAATTCACATTCCAGGAGTCGATAACACCCTGGCAGACCAGCTAAGTTGCCCTTCTGCTCTGACTCATGAGTGGGAACTGGACCAAGGGGTCCTAGACAATATCTTCAGACTTTGGGGAACACCACAGGCTGACCTGTTCGCATCCCCTCTAAACACAAAACTTCCTGTCTTCTGCTCGCTCGTTGCAGAGCAAGGTGCATTTTGGAGCAACGCGGTCTCTAGACTGGAAGGACAGATTCGTCTGTGCCTGTCACCCAGTTCCACTTATCCCACGAGTCTTGCAAAAGCTAGCTTTAGAAGGAGCACGAATGATTCTGATCGCTCCCTTCTGGCCCAGACAAGTTTGGTTCTCTCTTCTACAACAATATTCAGAGGATCTTCCTCTTCCTCTCTCTCGAGGTTTACTGACCCAGGATCAGGGGACCCTGGTCCATCCAGGGCTCAAATCCCTTCAACTGCATGCATGGCTCCTGCAGACTTAGCCCAATCCCGTTTTGGAGTGTCTCCCAAAGTGGCGTAGATTTTGGTGGAGGCCAGAAAACCCTCCACCAGATCTACCTATGCCATGAAGTGGAAAAGATTCACTATCTGGGCTGCTTCCAAGAACGTGGAACCCTTCTCCTGTTCAGCTGGGCTTCTGCTGGAGTATCTACATCTGTTTGATCTGGGTCTCAGTCATTCTTCTCTGAAGGTACACATGGCAGCCATCTTGGCCTATCGTGTTCCCTTCGCAGACAAAACTTTCGCTTAATTGGAGGTCTCCAAGACCTTTCTCCGAGGCCCCCTAGCCGTACTCCTGCTCCCCCTTGGGACTTTAACTTTGTTCGAGAAACTTACTCTCCCTCCCTTCGAACCTGTGGATTTGAAATTCCTTTCGTGGAAGACTCTCTTCCTGGTGGCCATTACTTCAGTTTGGAGAATTTCCGAGCTCCAGGCCCTGATGTGCAAAATCCCATACTTGATTTTTCACAAGGAATGAGTTGCTCTTCACATGAATCCTAAGTTTCCCCCTAAAGTATAGCTGAGTCTACTTTGAATCAGTCCATAGAGTTGCCTGCCTTTTTTACGCAGTACTCTAATCAAGGGGAGTATTTACTTCATACTATGGATGTCCACCAGATTCTGAGATACTACACCAACAGGACAAAGGATCTCAGAAAGACTGACCAATTGTTTGTTTTTTTGCTCATAAAAGGGAAGGCAATGCTGTTTCCAAGCAATGCCTGTCCAAGTGGTTGGTTCATTGCATCACTTTCTGTTATGGCAAATATAACAAGACCCTACCGGGTCAAGTAAGAGTCCACTCCACCAGAGCAGTAGCTGCCTCAGCGGCTTGTTTCAAAAATGTGTCTGTGGCAGACATCTGTGCTGCAGCCACCTGGACTTCCGTCCATACCTTTACTAAACACTACAGTTTGGATGTTGCCTCTTGCCGTAGAAGAGGCTTCGGGCTGGCTGTTCTGCAAGGCCTATTGTCTTGAGGCTTGCACAGCTAGAACTTCTTTTTGGAGTAGTTTTCCTCCTCCCGTTGCCTCTCTGTTCCAGACTGCTTGGGATTCAGTCCTATATGTAATTACCTGCTGCAAGAGCCCTCTTGAAGTAAGATAGTACAGTTACGTAAGAACTTACTGTAACAGTAGATCTTCGAGAGAGGCTCTTGCAGTAGGTAATACCTTCCTGACCTCCATCCCCCTAGGCTTTTTCAGTTCCTTTTCCAGTGAGGGAAATAGCTGCTTCTCTCTCGTCCGGCCTTTTCTGGCCCGTGGCGGGAAAGAAATGGAAGGTGGACGTCAGGGACCACCCCTTTATACCAACATCTCCTGATGCCGGTCACCTGACGTGGGGGTGGTCCCTCGCCAGGGACTGCTAGCTAGAAATTTTTCCGTGGGGTCCTGCCGCCTGCCGGCGTCAGTCCTATATGTAATTACCTACTGCAAGAGCCTCTCTCGAAGATTTACTGTTACAGTAAGTTCTTATGTAACTAAGTTCTTACCTAACTGTACTTTGCCATATGTCTCACCATTCCTCCAACATTGCGAAGTCCCTTCTCATCTTTTCTACCCCCTCTTGTGCATCAACTCTGTTGCAGATCTTTGTGTCATCTGCAAAGAGGCATACCTTTCCCTCCAGACCCTCTGCAATGTCACCTATACAGATATTAAAGAGGACTGGACCCAGTACTGAGCCCTGAGGTACTCCACTAGTAACCTCCCTTTCTTTGGCGGAATGTGTTCCATTCACTATTATCTTCTGTGTCCTGTTGTACAGCCAGTTTGCTACCCAGGCTACCACCCTGGGACCCACTCCCTGGCTGGCTAACTTGATTATTAGTATTTTGTGCGGGACTGTGTCAAATGCCTTGCTAAAGTCTAGGTAGGCTTACATCCACAGCCCCACCCTGGTCTATTACTTGGCCACCAGTCAAAGAAATCAATTAGATTCTGGCCTGACATGACCTTCCTGCTGTAAATCCATGCTGCTTTGGGTCCTGTTCCCCTCTGGCCTCTAGGTACTCAACAATTCTTTCTTTCAGAAGTAATTCCATCATTTTTCCTACCACTGAGGTCAGACTTACTGGTCTGTAGTTTCCTGCTTCTGCCTTGCTCCCACTTTTGTGAAGGGGAAATCACATCTGCCCTCCCCCAGTCCTCAGGTACCACCCCATCCTGTCATGATTTGTTAAAAAGCGTGGTCAGTGGTGTCACTAGGTCCTCCCTTAGTTCTTTTAGGATTCTGGGATGAATCCCGTCAGGCCCCATTGCTTTGTCCACTTTGAATTTTAGGAATTCTTTCAGTACTCTCTTCTGTGAATGGACTGGTGTCAACCCCCCACCAGAGTACTTCTATTGTCTGGTTTAGGCAACTCCTCCTCATCTTTTGTGAATACTGAGCAAAAGTATTCATTCAGTATCTCTGCCTTTTCACTGTCTCCCTCTGCCCACCTCCCTTCTCCTTTATTAAGCTTCACTATCCCTCCCTTAACCTTTCTGTGCTCCCTAATGTACCTATAAAAGATTTTATCCCCCTTCTTAACTGAGTTGGCTATTTTTTCCTCTGTTTGGGTTTTGCTATTCTGAGTGCCTTCCTTACTTCTTTCTGCTTTAATTGATACAGTTCCCTGTCGTGCTCCTTCTGTGATTCCTTATACTTTTTGAATGCAGCCTTTTTCTCCTTAACCTTCCCTGCCACCTCTTTTGAGAACCATGGTGGTTTTTTTACTCCGCTTTGTTTTCTTTATCTGTTTTACACTAAGGCTTGTTGCCTCTGTGATGGCAGTTTTGATTTTTCTCCATTGTTCTTCCACCCCGCCTTTTTGGCCATTTGCTAGTGCATTCTTCAGGTATTCACCCATTTTGCCAAAGTCAACCCTTCTAAAGTGCAGTATTCTTGTTTTTGTATGGCTTATCTCCACGGTTGTGCTCACTGTGAAGCACACTGTGCAGTGGTCGCTTGTTCCCAGATGTCTACTGACTTTTAAATTTGTGATCCTCTCTCCATTTGAGTGTACTAGGTCTAGTATTGCTCTCTCCCAAGTGGGTTCCAACACTAGCTGTCTAAGGCCTGCCCCCTGCAGGGCATAGAGAATGACCATGCTCTTGGATGTGGCTGCAGTACATGTCATCCGGCTAACATCTGGTATATTCAGGTCCCCCATCAACAGTATCTCTCCTTTTTCAGCCATTTTGAGAATGTTGTCATTTTCTTGTCCATTTCCTTCCCTTGAGATGGGGGTCTGTTTACAACCCCTGTGCGGATTGTGATGCCATTTCATTAGTAAGAAAAAAGGCTAGCAACAGGAAGTTGTAATTTGAATCACCTGCTTTTATATAGTGTCTAAGCCACACCCCCAGTTAAGCTCTCTCTCCTCCTACTGGTTTAGCAAAGTAAGTTGATACAGTACCCTTTCCAGCACAGAACACACCGACTTTTTCTCTTTTTTTTTAACCCTAAATAAGACCCCTTCTACTTCTAATAAAGTATCTGTCTGCTTAATCTCACATACACTGACTCCTGCTGAGATACAAGTGTTAAATTAATAAGAAAATGTAGCTTCTTTTAGTTAGCTGCTTTCTGCCCTACAGGCAAGGCTAGCAACAAATTGTTTATTTAAGGATAAGAATTCAAACAACTGTTTATGGGGACCCCTGATCTATAGATAGTGTGTTAGGACAGTTACTGCGGTCGTATAGGTGAGGAAGGATTTTTAAAAAATATTTCCCACCTTTGGACCATCTAGAGGTGGCTGAGGAAGGAGCTGGCTAGCAACTTTCGAATTGGGCTAGCATTGAGCAGGAGGGTATTTTAAATGTGCAGTATATGAGAAAACTTGCTTGAAATGTATTTCTTGCCTGCAAACTGCCTTACTGTGTCACATTACCTCAAAACTGACTGAACTGGGTTACATTGCTTGAGAACTGATTGAGCCATGTTACATCACCCCAAAGCTGCTTGTTTGCCCCTAGAATTGTGCAATTGTGCCAAACAGCATTTGGCACCCAGCAATTGCCTGAACTGCCTCCAGTACCTTACCGTTTCCCCAAACAGCATCTGGCACCCTGCAATTGCCTGAACTGCTCCCAGTACCTTGCAGTTGCCTGAAATTGCATCCAGTGCCTTACAGTTGCTCTCGAACTGTGACATTTCCTTGCAGGTGCTCCGAATTAGGTTCAACTACCGCCGTGACTGTGCTATTGACTTCTGCGTCTGGCTACCAAGTGACGTAATCTTCCTCCACTGCTGCTATAAGCACATGACTGTGTTCTCCATCAACCTAGTGGATTATTTTAGTGGGCGGCTGTTAAGCTAGAGTTAGCCAATAGTCACGCCAGGCCCTATTCGACTGATCTGCATTGCTATGTCCCTACTCCGATAAAGAAAGTCTAGTCAGCTTAGAAGCCACCCCTGCTCAATAGTTAGGGCTCTATTTCATAGTGGAGTGGGATTTTGTTGTTTCAGGGATGACGAAAGCTGCCAGACGTCTGTCAATGGATCCCAAGTTTCTGACAACTGTAGTCTGTGGTCTGACCTGACCTCTCCCCGATGCCCAGAGGATCCTGTGGATAGAGCATCCATCTTCCAGAGTGGTCAGTGGTCTGCCACGACCTTCCACCAGTCTACCAATTCCTTGTGCTTCCTGCCTGGTGGTCTGGAACTACCTGTACTGGGCACCCATCATCAGTTCATCTTTTTCCGCATATGCATTTGGCCTGGTGGCCTGTTATGACCTATCCTGGGCTGCAAATCTGTTCTTTGGGGATGAGAAGCATCCTCCGTTGATCCCCACTTCATAGGCAGCTGTCTTCAAGTCCTTGGAAAAGTCTGCTTGGCCCACGTGCAGTTCATTTGTTCCTGAAAGTCTTTTCCTCTAAATATCCTTTTGTCTGCACCACATCACTTCACAGCTGCAATGAGGGTTAACCCAGAACGTACTTTAGTAATCCCTGGCCAGGGTGATAGTCATAGTAGTGGTAACAAGCACAGTAATACTATAGAGTTATAGCAAGTTCCGAAATTCATAGTTGTTTCTAAAAGTAAAGTGCCTCCAGTGTGCCTGTCATTGCTGTTTATGGTGGTTGGACCCCTGTTCTTATCCTTAAACAAACAATTTGTTCCATTTGGGGTTGTTGTCTGCCTCTCCTTGCAACGCCTTTCCATCTTCCTAGAAATGACCTGGAGCACTTGGTAAGTGATTAAGATTGATTAACTACAAGTCAGGTGCTCTCGACCATAATTTGGTCACTACACTGAACTAAATTCATATCGGCCCATATTGAGTCTTACAGTATGTACAAAAGTCTTTGAGAGGTTAATACATGAACTGTCTAATTACTTTTCTAAATACACTAGAATTATGCCACTTCAGTCAGGATTTATAAAGGGCAATAATATTCCCTACATTATGTCGAGGTTACGGATATTTTTAATGTTTTTGACAAAGGGCATAGTCCACCATCTCTTCATCCAGAGCTTTCTGGGACAACATTAAAGAACTGAATGGTAAAGCCCGCTCCCCCCCTCCATCCCAGATTGTCATAAATGGGGCTGTCTCGACTGACGAAACGTGTATCGCTGACTGCCTTAATAAGACTTTCACAGATTTAAGTGCTGTCCTCCCTGCCCACTTTTTTGACCCAGTTGCCACACCCACTCATACTCCCATTTCCAGGCCACAATTCCACTTCCAAATGATCTCACCACATGATGCCAAACCTTTCTTATTAAGGTCTCTTGCCTCTCAGAACCCAAGTAGTGACCCTCTTGACTCCAAAATACTCCGCCTCACGCTAGATGTCATGCTTATCCCCCCTCACGCTTATCATAAATAAATCCTTATGCCTAGGCCAATTCCCAGAGGCCTGGAAGCATGCTGAAGTAACCCCCATCCACAAGTCTGGGGACCGTACTCTGCCTAACAACTACAGGCCCATCTCCATCCTCCCCCATCCAAAGCTTTAGAAAAAATCGTAAACACACAGCTCACGGAATACCTTTCTAAATACAACCTGCTATGTCCGGAGCAACATGGGTTTCGTCCTGGCCATAGCACATCCACTGCCCTCCTGGAATTCTCCCATCACATACACTCCGCACTTGACATAGGTCAGCTTGCAGGGCGGTTTCATAGACCTTTCAAGGCCTTTGACACGGTGTGCCACCCCTGCTATTACACTCCCTGAGCAAACTGGGCCTCTCATCCAACCCCTTAAGTGGTTCAAGCTTACCTTCACAACAGGACCCAAAGAGTCAAGCTAAATGGAACCTTCTCCTCCAACCTACCCGTACTCTCTGGGGTCCCTCAAGGCTCCATCCTTGGACCGACCCTTTTCAGCCTATTCCTGAACACCCTCCCTAGTTCCTGTTCCAGCAAAATACTACTCCATGCAGACGACGCTGTAATCCTAGCTACACACCCTGACCCACTCCCTCTCCAAGTCATATTACAAAGCGCCTTCCTCCAAACCGAAAAATGGTTCAATAAACATCGTCTAGTCCTGAATCTAAAGAAAACAAAGTCCATGCTATTTTCACATCGGCAAAACAGTGCCAAGGACTTTCCCCTCCACATCACCACCAGCATGCCCCTCCCACTTGAACAAGTAACATCCTATAAGTACCTGGGTATCACCTTTGACTCCGGCCTTACTTTCCATGCCCACCTGAAAGCCTTGTCATCTGCCATGAACTCCAGGATTGGGCTTCTCTACCACAAAGACTGCCTCCTGAACCAGCCTTAAAACTAGCCATCACCTCTTGATTATTATGCGCTGAGCTGACTACGGGCTCCCAATTTACCTGCTGCCGACGCCATCGCCTTATCTAAAGTCCAGACCGCTATTAAGCCTGTAGGCTCCTTACCGTGCCGCCCACAGAACCCACACCTGTCTGCTATACTTCACCACAAATATACTCATCTTGAGGAAAGACTGAAATATCAAACCTGTCTGCTGGCCAAAAGTCCATGTCAGGCCTTTGCCCTCCTGGGGTCTCTGGACCCTTGCAGCTGACTACCGGTCCCTGCCCAACCGCAACTCCTCCACTGCCACCTTCATTGTTCCCAGGGCCAGGACCTCTCGCTGCCAAAGATCCTTCCATCACTTGGCCCTGCATTGGTTCAACTCCCTTCCTGAATCTATCTCCAAGATCCCGGGGATTGGCCGCTTCAAAACCACCCTCCGTAAGCATATTATTGACAGCCGATGCTGTAAATGCTTGTAGCCACCTAAACCGGTCCCGTCCTAGCCCTCCCAGCCCCCTGGCACCGGTTTTTTGGTACTACATAATTATCAAAGACTAATTGTTAGTTGTGTGATGTATCTATTGCTTTGTAACAATGAGTGTAACTTCACACATGGTTGTACTAGTATAGCTGCCGCCTGTAATCTTCAAGTGTGTTTATGTATCTCACCCGTATGTTCATCCCTGTCCCAAACTCACTTAATTGTTGTCTCCAAATGACGAGGTACCTTTGTAAACGAGTCCATGACTCAAAGGTTGTAAAACTGATTTCTCCAATAAATAAATAAAATAAATAAAAATAAATAAAAGCATTCTACTCTGTAAATCACGTCATTTTGTGTAATACATTGAAAGTATCTGGTTTAGGCATGGTAGCATTACTTTAGTTTCAGTCATATTTTACACAGCATCTTCAGTGTGTCAAAAGTGGGAGAGATTCATTGGAGTATGGCAGGAACCAGCATGTCATCCCACAGGGCTCTGTATTGGGCCCTTTGCTGTTCCTGCTTTATGTGAATGACCTCTCCACTCATTGTTCAGCTGATACCTGCATTTATTTGTATGCAGATGATACAATTATGTATACTCAAAAAAATATCACTGAGTTGGCAGTGGACATTCTCCAGAAAGATTTCCATAGTATACAAAGGGCCCTTTTAGATTTGCATGTTATTGAACGAAAACAAAATGCAGTGGCTACTTTTTTTTATAAAGAGGCAGTAACTGCAGCCGATTTAACTTTAACATCTGTCTTAGGAACAACAATTACAAGAGTACAGTCATACAAGTACTTGGGTTTTATTCTTCATGAACAACTAACTTAAATTGCACATCCAAAATACATCTATAAAATTAAAGCGATTGTTGGGGTTCTTTTACAAAAATAAAACCTATTTTAGTTATTTGCATAGAAAACTTTTGGTAACTGCATTATTTCTTCCTAAAGCAAATAGGATGCTGGGATGTATCGGCAGGGGCATCACCAGCAGGAACAAGGAGGTCATAATTCCACTATACAAGACACTAGTGAGGCCTCACCTGGAGTACAGTGTACAGTTCTGGAGACCATACCTACGTAAGGACATAGACAGGGTAGAGAAGGTTCAGAGGAGGGCAACAAAGATGGTGCATGGATTGCATCACAAGTCCTATGAAGACAGGTTGAAGGAACTGAACATGTACTCCCTGGAGAAGAGGAGGGAGAGAGGGGATATGATAGAGACATACAAGTATCTTACAGGAAGGAACAGGGTGCAGGAATACACTATTTTTAAGTGAAAAAGATGTTCCAGGACTAGAGGGCATGGGATGAAGTTGGAGGGAGGATGATTCAGAGGAAACATGAGAAAGAATTTCTTCACAGAACGGGTGGTGGACAAGTGGAACACCCTGCCAGAGGAAGTGGTGGGGGCTGAAACAATCACAGGATTTAAGAATGCATGGGATAGACAAAAGAATTCTGGAGATCAGGGGTAAGGGGCAACAGACTTCTAGGAAAATATAAACTGAACTTACAAGCTCAAATGGGCAGACTGGGTGGGCCATAGGCCCTTATCTGCCGACACTGTCTATGTATCTATGTATCTATTTTAGATTACAGAGATTGCATCTATATGAAAACTGTAAACTCAATTTTGAATCCATTGGGTCCCCTGTACCACAGTGCACTGTGGTTTATGTCAGGACTTCCATATAGAACTCATCAGTGTTTATTATATTCAAGTACAGGTTGTTTTTCCCTTGCTGATCTTAGAGAACAACATTGGTTTACTTTTTTTTATAAGTTTATATTTGAGTCACTTCCCCAAGGATTTATTTAACTAAAAATTGATTAGCATTTTGCTCATAAAAGTGCTAAATCTTTGTGAAAATACATAGCTCTTGCCTTACTGTGTTTAACAAACACATCACTTCTAGAAAATCTATACAAATACATTCTGTACAGTTAGTATAGTCCCAAGAAAAAAACTGCTAATCAATTATTTAAAACCCTGCTTCCCCCATTTTTGTTAAATATCTTACAGTTGAAAACACATTCAAAGTACAGTTTAAGATCTGCTACTTTTCAATCTTTTCAGATACCAAGGTGTAGAACAAAAATTTGGAGACTTCACCTTAGCCGGAAGTGTCCTCGAGCATGGGAAACAATTCTGAAAACGTAATTTAACTGTTCTACTTCCAATAGCACGTTTCAAGGCCTCGCTAGCAAGTTTATTACATAAGCATTGTCCTTATTTTGGTTGAATGATTTGTATGACATGTTGAATACTTGAACACTTGATAACTTATTAACTTTTAAATTGTTTTATATGAAACTGCATTTTTGTATTAATGTTTGGATGAAATTGCAAGAGAGATTTATTCCATCAATTTCCCTATCCAATAAGAGAATGATTGATTTGACTGAAAAATGAAAAAGCAGAGTTTAGATTTGCAGAGGGAAGCCTTACTCTTAACACTGAAAATGTAGCTGCATCCAGGAGGAATGAAGGCCTTTAGGATTTTGTCTAACCATAATTCCATGTTAAGTACAGTTCTTATGGTGTTAACAAGTCTTAGCAAGGGCAGGAAGTAATTGAAGTGCCTGCTCTGCTTGTTCACCTGGTGGCCAACCTCGACTTCTTGCCAGGTCTAGAAAATTAGAACTTTTAAGGGGTGGAACAAATTGTCATTTAACGAGCAGATGACTTCTTCTGGAGAACTTTAACAAGGCATAATATTTGGATGCTGTCCAGCTTGCATTTCTTCTGCCCATTAGTTATTACTGAGGTCAGCTGCATGAAAACAGGATATTTGCTTTTGTTTCAGAAGTGATCTATTCTTTCTGCTTTCTCCCGACCGGAGGTCATAATGCCATGCTTGTGACATCAGTTACTCCCATGGCAACTGACTGATGTCACAACAGTGGATTGTGTCTTGAAGTAGGAAGTAAACTATAGAGGTAGATTAACTAAGGGATGAAGATCATGTAGTCATGCATTCCTCAGTAATAAATAATTGGGAGGAGAAATCTATAGACTATACACAGAATACAAGCTGAATTGTACCCAGTTATATTTTTCAAAGTTTTCTTTGAGCAGCAACTCTTTAATGTATAGGGGGACTTGGTGACATCAGGGGGCATCAGATCCTTTTGAGGACGAGTCAGGGAAATGGGATATTTCCAATCCACATCGTAAATACTCACAGGCAAGCAGCTACATAATGAGTGAGAAGGGAGGAACCCACCCCATTCCTCTGTATTCCTTGGAGTAAATTATATTGAGTAAATGTAACCCCCAGGCCACTTTAACTAGCGTGCACATACACCCAGGCAACTTCTTTAGTGTGCGCTCACCCCATTTTTTTGTAATGCTCACCCAGCTAAACTGGTGCCCTTATACTGGCATACCATTTACTTTGCTAATAAGGTAGGTACCACCCTTGGCATTAGGATGTATACCTGGCTCATTTTCTAGAGGAAGAGTGGGGTTGGGGTACAGAAACAAACAACTTGAACCCTGTGAAAATAACACAACCCAGGTCCTGGGTGGAGGCTGCTAGGCATTTGCTTGATCTAACCTGCTGAGGGGGGCCCCAGTAAATCCACACAACCAGAAGCAATAAATCGGAATGTCCATAACAGTGACTGGGATTGTGCAGTATGGCGTTATTCAAAGATGGCAAGTAAAGCTGAAGTGGACCCCCAAGGGTTGGTCCAGACTGGACCGGTACAAAAATCCGAGAACTCTCCTTGCATTGCAGCACAGTTCATGATCAAAACAGAAACATCTTCGCAATTTCCCAAAAGTGCATCTGTGGGCACTGGGCCATGCACATGAACATCTCTTTTCTCTTGAGTGTTATTTAGTGAAATCTAAGCCACACGCTCAGAACTCCTTTCGAACATAGGTGCAATATGTGTAAACTCAGCCACACACCTTAACCTGCAGCATGGCCACTTGCTCAGGTAAAAATATTGGTGCCCTGCCTTGTAAGTGCTTAGATGGCGTTCCTCCCACCCTTGGCCCTAGCGACAGACTGCCAGTCTTCAGGGTTAAATCACTGAAACCCCCATTCCCCACTGAAATGCTAGAGGTCCCATACTTTACTTGTCACAACACTGGCGTGACACAGAGAACAAACTGCACTCACTGGTGTCCACAGTTTAACTTTCTTCACTCACATTGGTGAGACTAGGGGCACAGACATATGCAATCCAGCCTCATCTATGGGCACAAGCACACCAGACTATCCATTCCCCTAAGAACATTTGTGGCGATCTAGTCTCCCTTTCAGTACGCACAGAACTTGTTCCATCCACTGGGCATGAAACAACCAAAAAGAAACAGGAAAGGCACTCTTCTAGGTGGCTGGTCCACACAGTCTGAGTTCCTAAACCAAGGCAGCTGTAAACACCTCAGAACATTCAGGGGATTGCCCCTTGAGTCCACAGAGAACAAGCAGATCCTTCCACTTCACTGTGAGTAGAAGTCAGGAACACCTGCAGTAGTCTTGTCTCCACCACTTCACTGGAAGCTGGAAATGACAATTGACTAGGGTGAGAAATCCTGGTCCCCCTGTCAGAGCTCACTGGCAGTCCTTCTGCCACTCTCACCTCCTCACTCCACTACAGACACTTTAGACTGACTGAGAATTCTAAGCTCCCCATAGCAGCTGTCCACTGAGTGTGGCTTATGCTGCTGGGAGAGTTCTAAATGAACTATTATACAGTGGGCACAAAAAAAATACACAGAATCCTGCATTTTGATTGGCTGGCAGGCACCTTTGCAGCGTTGTAAATCCTTCAGTGTACCGACTGGAAAAGGTGCCAGCCACCATTCTGCCACATAAAGAACAATACTTCAAATCCCTCCGACCATCACCAGCCCAAAACTGGCAAACACGACAGACTGCACAAACACGGTTGGCAAGCAATGGAGACATGCAGAACTCTACACTCTTACTGCCATTACTGTTACTGGCCAGTCTCCGTCCGTAGCCTCAAAAGTCATGCTTCCCGCTATCCTGAAATAAAAAAACTATTCTCACAACTTGAAACCTTAACCGACCACCACACCCACCTCACTTCTCGCACTCTGTGTAATTACTTCCTCTCAATTACCATTCCGTTCCTCACTGCAGTGGCACTGTTGCTCGCTATATCATAACTTGGCCAGGAAATCTTAAAAAAACATTGAAAACAAACTCCCATGAGTTGCACCATCACGAAACCTAATTAAACCCGGAGGCACATGCTCCATGACCGCTCTCCGTTGGCGCTCTGCATCGCACAATAACAAACTTTTTCTGGCGTTCTAACAAATATAATAAAAAAATTATAACATTTCACAAAAAACATTATTATGTTGTCCAACTGAAATAGACAGGGGTGTTGTATAGAATATATTTCTCCAGGGGTGGTATTGGTGGATTTGTTACTTTTGGTGTGGTTAAGTCACCTAGCTGCACTTGTGACTGGAACCACACCAGGAATGGTAATCCACCAGTATACCCACCCCTGGAGGGTATATTTTTAAATCATTCCTCCCTCAGGCTAGCTGAGTAAACAATGATGTCATTATGTAAGGAGCTCCTAATGAGCTCCCTACCTAGGATTCTAGTAGCCCCAGGCACTTGGTGGTTACATACGTATCATGACCCAAGGCACCTATTATGCATGGTGGTAGCTCAGAACAGGAGTGTGGTTGTGGAACACTATGTACAGGTAAAAATACATTGGGAAGGAGACCTGGGGTTAATTATCCCAGGAAGAGGTTGGGAGATAGTTTGTGAGTAGCGTATGGGACTGTTTATTTTCAATAAATACAACAAAGCTCTGTATAAGTTTCTTCCAGAGACTGCATTGCCCACTAAGCATGCTCTATAAATTTAATAATATTTCCACAATTTATGGCATATTTATTAAAGAGAGGGGTACCTACATACACTGCTTTTGGATCTTTGCAACATTACAGCTTTTGTGGGGGTCCATACAAAAAACAGATAAACATTTTATAGACAGAAGGAGTAGACCCGAAGTCCATCCAGTCTGCTCTGATCCTGCCTACTGTGACTCCTGTCTTTTGTTGGACATAATCTAGACTGGGCCCCTTACTCATAGCTACAAAAAGGACCATGCTATGTCCCCTCCACCTCCAGTCCCCAGTTGCATAGAAACAGACTTTGATGACCAATAAGGATCGCTTGGCCCACCCAGTCTGCCCAAATATTCTGTGCCTAATCTGTCTGCACAGACCCTTCTCCCTGCTTGTTTTCTAATACATCTCTGTGTATATCCCACATATGCTTGAAGCCCTCCGCTGTCTTTACCCTCACCACTTCTGCTTCCAGTCTGTTTGGGCATCTACCTCCCTTTCAGTAGAGAAATATTTCCTCACATTTCTCTTAAACTTCCTCCCCTGGTTTCATTGCATGCCCCCCTGTCCAAGTGCTCCTCATATGAAAGGGACTTCCCTCCTGCTCCTTGTTCACACGTGCGAGGTACCTGCAGGTCTCTATCATGTCACCTCACGCTGTCCTCTCTCCCAGGGTGTACATGTACCCTCAGTCTTTCCTCATAGGGCTTCCCATGTGACTAGCACCATTTTAGTTGCCCTCTTCTGTACTGCCTCTACCCTGTCTGTACATTTTGAGGTGTGGCCTCCAAAACTGGACATAGTACCCTAGGTGGGGTCTCACCAATGGGTAACAGTTGCAACACCACCTCCTTCCAACTGCTGGATATTCCCCAGCCTGTATACCCCAGCATCACACTAGCACTACCCTCTGCTGTGTCACATTGCCTTGCCATTGTGAGGTCATCTGAGATGATTACCCCAAGGTCCTTTTCCTGCTTAGTAGCTGTCAGTACCTCC
Source organism: Neoceratodus forsteri (assembly GCA_016271365.2). Lineage (NCBI taxonomy): Eukaryota > Metazoa > Chordata > Ceratodontiformes > Ceratodontidae > Neoceratodus > Neoceratodus forsteri. Next base: position 59,940,607 of record CM057455.1, read on the forward strand.
CCATCACCTTCTTCTTGGCTCTTGGGTTCCTACGGCGTAAGTGCATGATTTTGCACTTTTTGGTATTCAACATGAATGGCCATGCCTTACACCACTCCTGGTTTCCCCCAGATCCCTGCTCATTTCACTACCTCCTCCCAGGTCTCCACCCTGTTGCAGATGTTGGTTGTCATTTGCAAAAAGGCATGCCTTTCTTTCCAGTTCCCAGCATGGTCACTTATGAAGACATTGGAGAGGACCAGACAGTACTGAGACCTGCAGTACCCTGCTGGTCACTCTTCCATCCGTTGAGTGCATGTCATTTACCACCACCCCCCTCCGTCTCCTAGCCGTTAACCAGTTTTGAACCCAGTTCACGCCTTTGGATGCCATCCCCAGGCTCCTACATTTTTCATCAGCCTCCTGTGTGGCACAGTGTCGAAGACCTTGCTGAAATCCAGATCAGGTAAGTCCATTGGCTTTCCCAGATTTATTTCCTTGGTCACCCAGTCAAAGAAATCCATCTTATTCATTTGGCATGACCTCTCCCCCATGAATCCAGGCTGCTTGTTGTCTTGGACCCATTGGGTTCAAGATACTTTACCAGTCTGTCTTTTAGCAGTATTTCCATTAATTTCCCCAACAAAGTAAGACTGACCGGCCTACAGTTCCCATAGTTAACAATGGTCTATACATTCCCCCACCTTGCACAGTCTTTGCCTGTACCACTTATCTTCTTAAGCTATTCCATTTGTTCACCACCCTCTCCATGAAGTAGTACTTCCTCACATTCCTTCTGAACCTGCTTTCCATCAGTTTGTAACCATGCCACCTGAGCAGGTACCCTCCTGAACATGCCTTCCATCAGATTATACCCATACTCCTCCTCCCCCGTGTAGGTCCCCTCCTGAATGTGCCTTCCATCAGTTTGTACCCGTGCTCCCTGGTGCAGGTCCCCTCCTAAACATGCCTTCCATCAGTTTGTAGAGAAAGAAGGTTCATCGGGTGGGTACCTTTTGGTTATGGATAAGTCCTAAATGTTTATGTGGTAGGCTGATAGTATGGATTCCAAGATGCAGAGAAAAAGTTTTGCTGCTCATCAACCAGCCACACTTGTTTTGTATAACATCCATTTCCTTTTATTTGTTGCTTTACTATGAACACAGTGATTCCCTGTGTCCCAACATTTCACCCAACTCTGGGCTTTATCAGGGGCAAGGATCTAAATAAACATACAACATAATATTAGTTTTCCTTTTTTTTTTTTATTTTTTTATCTTTATATTTTGATCAGACAAAATTTGTCCATATCTGACCATATTATGCTTTGGCGTAATATTAATGCATAGATTCCTCTCAGTTGATGGTAACTGTAAGGCAATGATAAACTTTGTCTCCGTTTCCATCATAATGCTTTACTGTCTCTTTAAAGACTAAATTAATCACCATGGTTTAAATACATTTCAAAGAATAAAATTGTTTCATCAGCACAAAACTTAGCTACTAACTTGATCCACATAAACATTTGCCTTGCTGTTACTGCTAAATCTCTTTATATTCAAAGCTGTACTAGCCACTTTATGAGTTGTACATAAAAATTGAATATCATATTCGACGGCTGTTCAATCTTAACACAAATAGTCTGTTATTTGGTGACTTTTTTTTTTTTATCCTTATTTTTGCAGCTCTGCAATGCTACTGGTGGGGGCATCTAGCCGCTGGCCCCCACTGGCCCAGAGAGCAGCAGGCTCACTCACATGATGGGGCAGCCACCCCAACCCACCAGAGGGTCTCTCCTTACCTCTCTGCATCGTGCTGGACTGTACCCCCAGCGCGATTCCACGGCAGTCCTCCAGGTAGGCAGGAGTGCAGTCATCAAGCTGCTCGGTCATGCCCAGCCTTTTTCCTCCATGTTTTTCTCTGGAGCCACCAGTGCAATGACGTACGGCACATACATGGATGTCTTGTCATGCTTCGCCCCACTTGGCACTGCAACTGTGCTGCCACCGGTCATCACCAGGGGCCTCACCAGCGTGACCTGCTCCCCAAACCCACCCCAGAGGGAGGAGAGCAGTCCTGGGATGCTCAATCCACCCTATCCCCTGCCAAGCCCCAGTGGCCAGAGTCCATTCCTGAACCCGGGTCACCGGTGTGTTGCAAGGTGTGGCATCTGGCGCCTCAAATCTCAGCGCCACCGGGCCGGCCCAGTTTTTCATTTTTAGTCTGTTAGATACATAAAGATGTTTGGTAAGCTTACTAGTTTCCTGTGGACTAGAGAGGTGCATTTAGATACAACTCATTTTATCTCTGTGGATAATGACTTAACAGTTAAACACTTTTTTCAGCTTATGTAAATGCTAAGAAACCTTCCATCTTCTTGACTTAGTAGTATTGCTCATATTGTTTGGGGAAAGGGGAAATTGTTTAACCAGGAAAGGCACACTAAGCCAAAGCGCGTTTCCCGGTACGACCTGGGAGCACAAAGAAGTTAAGTGGCTTGCTCAGGGTCACACAGTTTGCAAGTGAGGGCTCATAGGATTCAAACCCAGGTTTCCAGGTTTGCAGCTCAGTGCCTTTAACCACTACGCTATACTGCCTTACAAGTGATGGTTCTATTATTGCTTTTGTCTTACATTTTCTTACACAGAGCATACACAGAATATAGTCTACATCTTAACATTTTCTTAGCAGTTTTACTGTGCAGAAAAGGACATATGAATGTCCTCTGAAGTTAAAAGCAGCGGTAAAATATAACTCTACAGTCCTGGCCACTGTTGCTTGACTTTGTACTGCTGTATCGGTTATGTTATTACTCACTTTTCTTGTTGATTCATGTGTAGGGACTCTAAATAGCCTGCCGGTATCTTTTTACTTTGCAGATAGGGCTTCAAGTTTTTGTTACCTTTTTCAATGGGCTGTTTTTATGCAGGAGCTGGAGATATAAATGTTAGCATTCTTTACAAACTAGTCATTGGTTGCAAATGCCTTATATTTGTTTTACCATCAAACCACTTATTGTTTAGCATAGTATAAAGTTTCTCATATACTTACCTTGCTCCGATGTCCTGGGCCTTGTCTGGTGCCGTTTCAAAAAGTTCTAAGAGTGTGTCCCACTTTAGTGATGCGTTTTTATGTGCCTGCAGAGTGGGCGGTACCTCTAGTGCCTCATTGTATTGATCCGCCCACAATGTGATGTGTGCAGAGGAGTACCCGCCTATGTGTGCTCCCAGGGGTGTTGCTTTGCAACCAGGGAGCGTGTGTGAAGTGCAGGGTGCCTGGGCAGAGGTGATCTCCACTTCCAAACTGAGCCCTACGTGCCCAACACTGCATGATTTTAAGACTAAATCAGTCTGATCCAGCTACAAAGTGGGAAGGCAGTCTCACTAAGATTCTCATACTATTTCTGTTCGTTTCAGGCAGTAATATACCTTACATGCAGCAATTAATCCTTGCTGTCTAGTTATTTGTAATGGTTGTTGATTACAGCATGCGGGGGATTTAAAGGCACGAGGTGACATACAGGGAGAGCAGAAGATAGCGTGAAAGGCAAAAGGGAGGGAAACATTAGGTACATCTTTTGCAGGATAGTCAAAGGTTTTGTTACATATGCTGGTATGTTTCTCATTTGTACGTCTTTTATAACTAATCAATTGAGGTATTTCTGGTGTATTTTCAGTTCACTACTCTAGATAGGGCACCCAAACACTGCTTGCCCTATCAGTTATCTTATTGTTGCTGCCAATCTAATCTCAGAGTGACATCACCAGCACGCAGGCCAGTTCTCTTCTCCGTTTATTCCAAGTCTATCCTTAGTTGCACTTAGAGTAAATATCCAGGACATTTCTCTTTTTTCCAATACTTTATTCCAGTCTCCTCCCCTTTCTGGCTTTGTGACTGTCTCGATTCCCCAGAGCTTTAGTGAAGCTGCTGTGTAATTTTCATTAGCAAAATGTATAGCCACTGGGCTGCTTTCTGCTTTTGTGAGAATCCTGCTTTTCTGTTCTGTAATTCTGTTTTTCAAAGGGCGAGTTGTTTTGCCCACGTAGTATTTAGAGCACTGACAGGACATCACATAAACCACATGGTAGGAATCACAATCTATGTGCGAGTTTATTTTGTAAGTTGTGTCTTCACGAGGGTGTGCAATTTCTTTTTTTCTTGAGGTTTTGCTGCAATGTGCACACCTCCCATGTGGCACCATTCCTTTCTCTAATGGACCAAGGAGTAGTTCTCCTGGCCTGGCATTTATTGGTTTCAGTTCCGGGTGAACAAGTCTGTCTCTTAATGTCCTAGCTTTTTTTAGATGCTGCTATGGGCTTAGTGTTCTGGGACTGCTGAATGTGACTTCCATCAGTTTGTACCTATGCCCTCTGGCGCAGGTTCCCTTCTGAACGTGACTTTCATCAGTTTGTACCCATGCCCTTTGGTGGTGCAGGTCCCCTCCTGAACATTAACAAGTCAGAGCACACCCTGCCTCGCTGGGGTAAACGAACGATTCACTTTTTCAGCCTGGATTATCAATTTAATAATTTGAATTCAGAAAGAATGGGGTCTCTTGGTATTCACCTCAGTGCAATGCTGTGATGTCACCCAGCTACCAGCGTGAGGTAGACCACCCATCAGCTGGGTCCCTACTCTAAACTACACCTGCCCCAAATGGCTTGCTCTTTATATAGGGTGACTCAGCCTTAAAGTGGTTTAATTAAGCTGGGTGTCCCAGCCAATGAGCAGGTAACTGGTGGGGAGCTAGCTAAAAAGACAGCCATACTTTTCCATTTACAAACTTTATCCAATGTTAACTGCTCATCTTTGCTCATTCACAAACTATAAATGGGATTCTAAATGAGGGGTTCCACTGCATATGGCATACATCAACAAAACAAGCTAGAGCACACCTGGCCCCGGGTAAATGTAACAATAAACATTTTATTAGCCTGGACTGGCAACTTACTAATTTGATTTCAGAAGGAGTGGGGGTCTCTTGGTATTCACCTCAGGGCCCTGCTTTGAAGTCACCCAGCTACCAACGTTGAGGTAGACCACCCGTCAGCTGGGTCCCTACTCTACACTGCATCTGTCTCAAAGGGCTTACCTTTATGTAGGGTGCATCAGGCTAAAATTGGCTTAATTAAGGTGTTTTCCCTAGACCCTCCTGAATGTGCCGTCCATCAGTTTGTACCCATGCCCCCCATTGCAGGTCCCCTCCTGAACGTGCCTTGCGTCAGTTTGTACCTATGCCCCCGGTGCAGGTCCCCTCCTGAACATGCCTTGCATCAGTTTGTACCCATGCTCCCTGGTGCAGGTCCCCTCCTGAATGTGTCTTCTATCAGTTTGTACCCATGCCCCATGGTGCAGGTCCCCTCCTGAACGTGCCTTCCATCAGTTTGCACCCATGCCCCCTCGGTGCTGGTCCCCTGTCTGAATGTGCCTTTCACCAGTTTGTACCCATTTCCCCTGGTGCAGGTCCCCTCCTGAATGTGCCTTCCGTCCATTTGTACCCATGCCTCCTGGTACAGGTCCCCTCCTGAATGTGCCTTCCATCCGTTTGTACCCATGCCTCCTGGTGCAGGTCACCTCCTGAATGTGCCTTCCATCAGTTTGTACCCATGCTCCCTGGTGCAGGTTCCCTCCTGAACATGCCTTCCATCAGTTTGTACCCATGCCCAGGGTGCAGGTTCCCTACTGAATGTGCTCTTCTGTCAGTTTGTACCCATGCCCCGGTACAGGTCCCCTCCTGAACGTGCCTTCCATCAGTTTGTACCCATGCTCCCTGGTACATGTCTCCTCCTGAACGTTCCTTCTATCTGTTTGTACCCATGACCCCCTGGTACAGGTCCCCTCCTGAATGTACTTTCCATCCATTTGTAACCATGCCCCCTGGTGCAGATTCCCCTCCTGAATGTGCCTTCCACCGGTTTGTAGCCATGCCCCCTGGTACTGGTCCCCTCCTGAACATGCTTTCCATCAGTTTGTACCCATGCCTTTTGGCAGGTTCCTCAAGAATGTGCCTTTCATCAGTTTAGTACCATGTCCCTGGTGCAGGTCCCTCCTGAATGCTCCTTTGTCAGTTGTACCCATGCCCCGCATGCAGATCCCTCCTAAATGTGCATTCCATCAGTTTGCACCCATGTCCCCGTGCAGGTTCCTCCTGAACATGCCTTCCATCAGTTTGTACCCATTCCTCTGGTGCAGGTCCCTCCTGAACATGCCTTCCATCAGTTTGTACCCATGCTCCTGGTACAGGTACCCTCCTGAATGTGCTTTCCATCAGTTTGTACCTGTGCCCCTATTGCGGGTCCCTCCTGCATATGCCTTCCATCAGTTTGTACCCTGCCCCTGGCACAGGTCCCTCCTGAACATGCCTTCCATCAGTTTGTACCCATGCTTCTTGGTGCAGGTCCCGTCCTGAGTGTGTCTTCCATCAGTTTGTATCCATGCCCCCTGGTACAGGTCCCCTCTTGAACGTGCCTTCCATCAGTTTGTAGCCATGCCCCCTGGTACAGGTCCCCTCCTGAATGTGCCTTTCATCAGTTTTTACCCATGCCGCCGATGCAGGTTCCCTCCTTAATGCTTCTGTCAGTTTTTACCCATGCCCCCTGGTGCAGGTTCCATCCTGAACATGCCTTCCATCAGTCTGTACCCATTCCCCCGGTGCAGGTCCCTTCCTGAACATGCCTTCCATCAGTTTGTACCCATGCCCCCTGGTGGTGCAGGTCCCTCCTGAACATTAACAAGTCAGAGCACACCCTGCCTCTCCGCTGGGGTAAACGTAACGATTCACTTTTTTTCAGCCTGGATTATCAATTTAATAATTTGAATTCAGAAAGAATGGGGGTCTCTTGGTATTCACCTCAGTGCAATGCTGTGATGTCACCCAGCTACCAGCGTTGAGGTAGACCACCCATCAGCTGGGTCCCTACTCTAAACTACACCTGCCTCAAATGGCTTGCCTTTATATAGGGTGCATCAGCCTTAAAGTGGCTTAATTAAGCTGGGTGTCCCCAGCCAATGAGCAGGTAACTGGTGGGGAGCTAGCTAAAAAAGACAGCCATACTTTTCCATTTACAAACTTTATCCAATGTTAACTGCTCATCTTTGCTCATTCACAAACTATAAATGGGATTCTAAATGAGGGGTTCCACTGCATATGGCATACATCAACAAAAACAAGTTAGAGCACACCCTGACCCCGGGGTAAATGTAACAATAAACATTTTATTAGCCTGGACTGGCAACTTACTAATTTGATTTCAGAAGGAGTGGGGGTCTCTTGGTATTCACCTCAGGGCCCTGCTTTGAAGTCACCCAGCTACCAACGTTGAGGTAGACCACCCGTCAGCTGGGTCCCTACTCTACACTGCATCTGTCTCAAAGGCTTACCTTTATGTAGGGTGCATCAAGCTAAAGGCCAAGCAATTAAGATTGTTTTCCTAGACCTCCTGAATGTGCCGGCCCATCACTTTGTACCCATGCCCCATTGCAGGTCCCCTCCTGAACGTGCCTTGCGTCAGTTTGTACCTATGCCCCGGTGCAGGTCCCTCCTGAACATGCCTTGCATCAGTTTGTACCATGCTCCCTGGTGCAGGTCCCTCCTGAATGTGTCTTCTATCAGTTTGTACCCATGCCCCATGGTGCAGGTCCTCCTGAACGTGCCTTCCATCAGTTTGCACCCATGCCCCTCGGTGCTGGTCCCTGTCTGAATGTGCCTTTCACCAGTTTGTACCCATTTCTGGTGCAGGTCCCTCCTGAATGTACCTTCCGTCCATTTGTACCCATGCCTCCTGGGTACAGGTCCCTCCTGAATGTGCCTTCCATCCGCTTGTACCCATGCCTCCTGGTGCAGGTCACCTCCTGAATGTGCCTTCCATCAGTTTGTACCCATGCTCCTGGTGCAGGTTCCTCCTGAACATGCCTTCCATCAGTTTGTACCCATGCCCAGGGTGCAGGTTCCCTACTGAATGTGTTTTCTACCGTTTGTACCATGCCCCTGCACAGGTCCTCCTGAACGTGCTTTTCCATCAGTTTGTACCCATGCTCCTGGTACAGTGTCTCCTCCTGAACGCCTCCTTCATCTGTTTGTACCCATGACCCCTGGTACAGGTCCCCTCCTGAATGTACTTTCCATCCATTTGTAACCATGCCCCCTGGTGCAGATTCCCCTCCTGAATGTGCCTTCCACCGGTTTGTAGCCATGCCCCCTGGTACTGGTCCCCTCCTGAACATGCTTTCCATCAGTTTGTACCCATGCCTTTTGGCGCAGGTTCCCTCAAGAATGTGCCTTTCATCAGTTTAGTACCCATGTCCCCTGGTGCAGGTCCCCTCCTGAATGCTCCTTTTGTCAGTTGTACCCATGCCCCCGCATGCAGATCCCCTCCTAAATGTGCATTCCATCAGTTTGCACCCATGTCCCCCGGTGCAGGTTCCCTCCTGAACATGCCTTCCATCAGTTTGTACCCATTCCCCCTGGTGCAGGTCCCCTCCTGAACATGCCTTCCATCAGTTTGTACCCATGCTCCCTGGTACAGGTACCCTCCTGAATGTGCTTTCCATCAGTTTGTACCTGTGCCCCCTGTTGCAGGTCCCCTCCTGCATATGCCTTCCATCAGTTTGTACCCCTGCCCCTGGCACAGGTCCTCTCCTGAACATGCCTTCCATCAGTTTGTACCCATGCTTCTTGGTGCAGGTCCCGTCCTGAGTGTGTCTTCCATCAGTTTGTATCCATGCCCCCTGGTACAGGTCCCCTCTTGAACGTGCCTTCCATCAGTTTGTAGCCATGCCCCCTGGTACAGGTCCCCTCCTGAATGTGCCTTTCATCAGTTTTTACCCATGCCGCCGATGCAGGTTCCCTCCTTAATGCTTCTGTCAGTTTTTACCCATGCCCCCTGGTGCAGGTTCCATCCTGAACATGCCTTCCATCAGTCTGTACCCATTCCCCCGGTGCAGGTCCCTTCCTGAACATGCCTTCCATCAGTTTGTACCCATGCCCCCTGGTGCAGGTCCCTTCCTAAATGTGCCTTCCATCAGTTTGTACCCTAATGCTCCCGGTACAGGTTCCCTCCTGAACATGCCTTCCTTCAGTTTGTACCCATACCCCTGGTACATGTCCCCTCCTGAATGTACATTCCATCAGTTTGTACCTGTGCCCCCATTGCAGGTCCCCTCCTGAACGTGCCTTCCATCAGTTTGTATCCGTGCTCCCTGGTACAGGTCCCCTCCTGAGAGTGTTTTCCATCAGTTTGTATCCATGCCCCCAGTACAGGTCCCCTCCTGAACATGCCTTCCATCAGTTTGTTCCCATGCCTCCTGGTACAGGTCCCCTCCTGAATGTGCCTTCTATCAGTTTTTACACATGCCCCCTGATGCAGGTCCCTTCCTAAATGCTCCTTCTGTCAGTTTTTACCCATGCCCCCGGGGCAGGTTCCCTCCTGAACATGTCTTCCATCAGTTTGTTCCCATGCCCCCTGGTACAGGTCCCCTAATGAACGTGCCTTCCATCAGTTTGTACCCATTCCCCTGGTGCAGGTCCCCTCCTGAACATGCCTTCCATCAGTTTGTTCCCATGCCCCCTGGTACAGGTCCCCTTCTGAACATGCCTTCCATTAGTTTGTACCCATTTCCCCTGGTGCAGGTCCCCTCCTGAACATGCCTTCCATCAGTTTGTACCCATTCCCCCCCGGTACAGGTCCCCTCCTGAACATGCTTTCTGTCAGTTTGTACTCATGCCCTTTAGTGCAGGACCCCTCCTGAATGTGCCTCCCATCAGTTTGTACCCATACACTCTGGTGCAGGTTCCCTCCTGAATGTGCTTGTCCTCCATTTGTACCCATGCCCCCTGGTGCAGGTCCCCTCCTGAATACTCCTTCTGTCAGTTTTTGCCCATGCCCCCTGGTGCAGATCCTGTCCCGAATGTGCGTTTCATCAGTTTGTACCCATGCTCCCTGGTGCAGGTACCCTCCTGAATGCTCCTTCTGTGTCAGTTTGTACCCATGCCCCCAGTCCAGGTTCCCTCCCGAACATGCCTTCCAGCAGTTTGTACCCATGCCCCTCCTGAACGTGCCTTCCATCAGTTTGTACCCATGTGCCCCGGTGCAGGTCCCCTGTCTAAATGTGCCTTCCATTAGCTTGTACCCATGCCTCCGGTGTAGGTCCCCTGTCTGAATGTGCCTTCCATTAGCTTGTACCCATGTGTCCCCCCGCCCCGTGAAGGTTCCCACTGAGCATGCCTTCTATCAGTGTGTACCCATGTCCACTTGATAAAGCACACATTTGAGCGCAAAATGTTGGCAACGGTAGGGACGTGCAACTAACTGTTATGTGTTTTATCTTTGCCAAATCATTTGGACTGTGAGCAGTCCTTTTCCTTTAGCCCAGCTTTGTTGTTTTGATGTAATTTAGCATGGCCAAACAAACCCCTGTCTGATCTGAGCTGTGACAGGGGTGGGTCATGTCTCCTTGAGCCCAGAGGACTGTACTGTACTGCGTGAGCAGTGGCTCTGAAGGGATTCAGACCTAGAAATATCCCAAAAGAGTATCTGTTCTTAGTGGTGGCAAGTACTGAATATCCTTGCAGGCATCCAAAGAGTTTGAGAAAGGTGGTAACATTTGCAGGCTTATCTGGGAGAGACTAGTCTGCCACGCGGTCTTCAGTCTCACTGGTCCTCATCACAGGGCAAGGGCAAATTTTAGAGAGATGATTCATAACTCCAGTTTCAGATAAAACTTTGAAATAAAATTGAGGGAATTCCAGTGAATGTAAGCCTGTAGATCGTTACCCATGTCATCAGGGCATCCTTTAGGAACATATCTGTCCAATTTACCAAGCAAAGTATTAAACGTCTTGCATTTTCAAATGAATCCATAATACGCTTGCCATCAACATTCAATAATTATGGCCAATCGGTGCAGCGGTTAGATTTTTTTCTGACAACCCAGAATTGAGAATGGACCCAGGGAGTCGGAGGGCCAGCTGGGGGAGAAGGATTGAGCATAGAAACATAGACTTTGACAGCAGATAAGGACCACTTGGCCCACCCAGTCTGCCCATTTCCCTACATACTGGATAAGCTGCAGATTCTAGTTAACCAACAGCCTACTTCCTGCCACCCCCCACTACAATTGCCTTATGTCTGTCCCATGCATGTTTGAATTCCCCCCCACTGTTTTAGACCCAACAACCTCCCCAGGAAGGCGGTTCCATGCATCAACCACTCTCTCCATGAAAAAAATTTCCTCACATTACCCCTGAGCTGTCCCCCCCATCTTTAAATTGTGCCCCCTTGTTCTTACACATCTCTTTTTCTGAAAGATGCTACCCTCCTGGACTTTGTTGATTACCTTGAGGTACTTGAAAGTTTCTATCATGTCCCTCCTTTCATCAAGGGTATACATATTAAGCTCTCTCAGTCTCTCTTCATATGGTTTCTGATGCAGACCCTGAACCATTTTAGTTGCCCTCCTCTGGACTGCTTCCATCCTGTCTATGTCCTTGCGTAGATGAGGTCTCCAAAACTGCACACAGTACTCCAGATGGGGTCTCACCAACTGTCTGTACAGAGGGATAACCACTTCCCTTTTTACATTCGCTTGCACGCATGTGCATGGAATGTCTTGGGAGAATGGGACACTTTGGAGGTGTGCCCTTCCTGTGCAATCCCTTGCTCTGTTGAGCAGGCGTGGCGGTCCTGCACCAATCAGATGCGGTGCTGTGTATGACAGCGGTGGTCTTCTCTTCAAAGAAAACCACCGCTGTGTGCTGTAATGTCTCACCCCAAAAATCTTTGGTGCCACGCAGGAGCCCACCCAGCGTGGCAAATGTCCCGTCGCTGCCGATGGGGTGCCCAATCCCCGTTGGCTCCGCTCCCAAACAGCTTTCCTGCTGCCATGCTGGGAGCCCACCCAGTGGCAAATGTCCCGTGTCGTCTGCCGATGGGGTGCCCAATCCTGTCAGCTCCGCGCCCCCAGCATCCTTCTGCCCGCTGAGAGCCCACCCAACATGGCAAATGTCCCAAGCCGCTTTTTTTTAAACCTGTAAATTAAAAACGGTCCCACGGCGCTTCTCCCTGGCCCTCCCACAACCCGCACCCACCCACTGCGCACCCTGCCTCCCCACACACCTCCCTCACCCCATACTTACCTCCGGAGCTCGGCACGACGATCGTCGCTGGACCAGGAACACGTCTGCACTCTTCAAAGGCGACCGCGAACTGAGGAAATGCCGGTAAGCTGTATAATGGGCTAGATGGGGTTATTTCAACTTTGTTGCATATTTCAGGCATTTTGTAGAATATTTGCACCAAATTTACAACATGGGGTTTTTGGGACCCCTTCTCATGAATTCTGTCACTGTCATGGCGTTATTTGGGCCCGAAGGGTGTTTTCGCAGTCACTGCGCGAAATCACCTTTCAGGCCCGATTAATGAAACAACAGTGCCAGCGTTCATAAGGTGGGCTCTCAAATAGCCTATTTTGAAAATTTGGTGGAAAAATTCGTAAAAATGACCGTTTTATCGACCAGCAGTTATGCAATTCTTACGCACGCTCATAAGTTTGCGAATTTTCAATATTTTCACTCCAGATTTTCAACATTTCCATTTTACCACATCTCCTTATGAGCAGTACAGCTGTCATTTTCACATATCACCCAAAACGTGTTTCCGCCCATGTAGCGCATCAATGGTGCAGTCGGTAAAAGTAAATCAATGTATGGACACATTAAGAAAATCACAGTGACACTGTTCATGAGCAGAGGTCTTAAATGGCTATGTTAAAATTTGTTGAAAAATTCTAAAATGACTGTTTCACTAACGCAGTGCTATGACTCCTACGCATGCTCATAAGTTTGCAAATTTTCAATATTTTACTCCAGATTTTCAACATTGCCATTTTACCACATCTCCATGAGCAGTACACCTGTCATTTTTCATCCTGCCTGGGGTAACGTGTTTCCGCCCACGTAGCGCATATTGGCGCAGTCGGTGTGCTAAATCAATGTATGGGACACATTAAGAAAAATCACAGTGACACTGTTCATGAGCAGAGGTCTTAAATGGCTATGTTGAAAATTTGTTGAAAAATTCCTAAAATGACTGTTTTACGAGCGCAAGGCTATGCACCCTACGCACGCCATAAGTCATGAATTTTCATTATTTGCACTCCAGATTTTCAACATTGCCATTTTACCACACCTCCTTATAAGCAGTACAGCTGTCATTTTTCACATCCTGCCCAAAACGTGTTTCCTCACCATGTAGCCATTATCAAGAAGTCGGTGTGCAAAATCAATGTATGGGACATTAAGAAAATCACAGTGACACTGTTCATGCGCAGAGGTCTTAAAATGGCTATGTTGAAAATTTGGTGAAAATTCCACAAAGTGCTGTTTTCGGTGTCGTTGCGCCCAGTTCATACTGGCCTAAAGTAAGTATCGCAAATTTTCAATATTTGCACTCCAATGACTTCCAAATACCTAAACAGCACATAGAAGCAAGCAACATTCGGCATTGACAAATGCTTGTTCTACTTGTGATGCCCCTTCCTATGCATCCCAGTATCCCCCTGGCTCTCCTTACTGACTTCTCACATTGCTTACCGACCTTTAGATCATCAGATATGACTACCCCCAGGTCCCTTTCCATTTTTGTTGTTGTTAGTACCTCCCCTGCTATTGTGTACTCTTCTCCTGGGTTTTTGTTTCCCAGGTGCATTACTTTGCACTTCTTTGCATTGAATCTAAGTTGCCATATGTCTGACCATACCTCCAACCTTGTCAAGTCCCTTCTCATCCTTTCTACCCCGCCTTGTGTATCAACTCTGTTACAGATCTTTGTGTCATCTGCAAAGAGGCATACCTTTCCCTCCAGACCCTCTGCAATGTCACCTATAAAGATGTTAAAGAGGACTGGACCCAGTACTGAGCCCTGAGGTACTCCACTAGTAACCCCTCTTTCTTCGGAATGTGTTCCATTCACTATTACCTTCTGTGTCCTGTTGTGCAGCCAGTTTGCTACCCAGGCTACCACCCTGGGACCCACTCCCTGGCTGGCTAATTTGATTAAGAATTGAACCCTGTACCCTTGACACCAAGATCTAATATCCAATCCGTTAAACCACTAGCTTCTCTTAACCTTTGGTGTACAGAGGATTACATCTTAGAGTGTGTGCATCTCAGTCACAGTCTGAGAAAGAAGCAAACTAGCTAGTGCCAGCATTGTGTAAGGGTTACGTTTCACTAATTTGTCTTCCTTTTTTTTGTGCGTGTTTTAAATAATTTCAGTTTATAGGTATTTTTAAAAAGAGGAAAAAATAAAACATTGACATTCAAAGTATGAGGTTAGAACCGGAATACATCACTGCACCTCACCTTTCATTAGACATAATAACATCTCCCTGGAAATGTAGTATCATTATCAATTGATAGTTGTCACGTGAATACATTAAGCAAGCGCTAGGGAACAGACAGATCATTGAGCTCAGCATCCTGTATTTCACATCTCCTCTGTCAAGCAATCTTTGGTCAGTGGGTGACCCCTAACTGGGAGATACAGTCATGGTGCAGGCCATTTTTTCTTCAAAATGTTGCATACCAGAACAGTCCAAATGAGTTTTAATATCACCTTTCCATTGGAGTCCTGTGGGAAGCCAATAGGAAGGATTCAACCATACAAGGCAACTGATTGCATGATAGATAAAAATGTATTTTTATACAGGACTTAGACATCAGAGCAAAATGTTCTATTTTCAAAATTTAAGCCTGTGACCACAGTTAGCTGGTCAACTGACAAAGTAATATGAGGGACTGCAGCTTTGCAACTAACCCTTATCTAGGGTCAGCTTAAAAAAGGAACAGCAGTTATCCTCTATCTAGGTTCAGCTAACAAAGTAATCTGAGGGGTTGCAGGTCTGCGGCCAACCCTTATCTAGGGTCAGCTTAAAAAAGGAACAGCAGTTGTCCTCTATCTAGGTTCAGCTAACAAAGTAATCTGAGGGGTTGCAGGTTTGCGGCCAATCCTTATCTAGGGTCAGCTTAAAAAAGGAACAGCAGTTATCCTCTATCTAAGTTCAGCTAACAAAGTAATCTGAGGGGTTGCAGGTTTGCGGCCAACCCCTACTTAGGGTCAGCTAAAAAAAGGAACAGCAGTTGTCCTCTATCTAGGTTCAGCTAACAAAGTAATCTGAGGGGTTGCAGGTTTGTGGCCAACCCTTATCTAGGGTCAGCTTACAAAGGAGTCAAAGGGGGGTGCCATCTACATCCTATTCTCTGGGGTAGGCCATGTGGGTGTAGCAGGAATGGACTGTTAGGCGCTAGGGGAGTGATAACCGTATCTGGGCAGGACATGAACAGAACTAGAGAAAGGTAGCCTGGGGAGAAGTAGGAGAATGCACAGGCTGCAGGTAACCAGGAGCAGGGTAGCGTGTTGTACAGGGTGTGGGGCGGCTGTATTCCTGGGGACACTGTGGGAGGCGGGTGGTTGTCCAGTGTGTAGAAACCTGACTCACTTAATGGCAGAGGTAAAGCACCTTAGATTGGAGTTACAAAGGCTTGTGAGGAATGGAGGGAGGGAGGGAGATGGGGAGAGGGCGGGTTGGGGCAGCCGAGTTGAGAGAGACAAGCAAGGAAGGGTTGAGAAGGGCTGGACCCAGATGCCATGGGCACCAAAACCTCAGAGGGCGTGGGGTCCCAGGGAGGAGTCATGGAAAGTCGTGGGTGGTAGAGGTGAAGTCATGAAGAGTGAGGCAGGAGCACCTAGCAAGGTGCCAAAGTGGAACAGATTCCTCTCTCTGACTTGGGTTGGGAAGGTAGGTAAAGTACAATTCAGGAGGATCGGGGGGTTAGCAAGGAGGAAGGTGGTGGAAGGCTGCACAGCAGCAGTGGAGGAAGGGGACGATCATCCATGGAGAGAGGAACAGATGCAGGGAAAGGGGGAGCAGGAGGGAAGGAAGGGGATCGATGCAGGGGGATTAGGTGGTACAAGAGGACAGGTCAGAGCATAGGGAGGGAAGGCAAGAGGGGTGACTAAGAGGGGCAGAGGGAAGGATGGTCAGATGGGGGAGAAAAGCAGGGGGAGGAGTGGAGAGCATGAATGTGGGAGACCAGGCAGGGGAGGAGCTCAAGGGATGGACAGAGTGGTGGTGGGGAGGACAGGAAAGGGAGAGGGGAAGGTAGAGTTGAAATCCTGAGGGACTCGACAGTAAACGGCATACACGGGGGGGGGGGGGGATCTACTCACAGGAAGGCATGTAGTATGCATGCCGTGGATGATGGCAGAGTGGGTGTGCTCAAGGATTACTCAGACAGTGCAGGGGGTTGGGGGGAATCCCATGTGATCATCCATCTAGGAACAAATGACATAGCTGGAGATGAGGTGGAGGTGGTGCAGGAGCAGTTCAGGGATGTAAGGAGGACCTATAGGAGGGTGGCCAGATTGGTACACTTCTCTGAGGTGTTGCCAGTACCTGGAGCCAGCACAGTTAGGAGGAAGAAGATAGAGAAGTTTAATAGCTGGCTGCATGAATGGTGCAAAGAGGAAGACTATGGCTGTGTTGGTGGCTGGTGGGGGGAGAAACATGAAGCAACAAATCCCTATATGCACCTGACAGGTTGCACCTTAGTAGAGGGGGTTCAAGGATTCTTAGGGACAGATGGGGGGAGGGGTTACATATCTGGGAACCTTAACTTAAACGGGGGAAGGGGGGGCAGAATGGGTCTTTAGGCCCAGAGTTTTTTTTTTTTTTTAATCTGTTTCACTTTTCGGATTAATACCTTTGAGCACAGAGGCTCTTTTACAAAGGCTCCACATTGAAAAAGAGGAGGAGGAGGTCAGCAGGCCCCCCTATTCTAGGCAGGTAGACTCAGGAGCAAGATCAGGAGTGAGAGTAAACATTGGGGGGGCAGAGGGCAGGAGGAGGAGGAAGCAAATAAAGGAGAGTATGGGGGAAGACAGGGTCTCAAATTCATGGTGGAGGTTGGTGTCCCTGAGCACAAGATGTCTCGGAAACAAGATGGATGACCTGCATGCATTGTTGGCAGAGAGGAGTGTGGACACTGGCAGTTAATGAGATATGGGCTACCCCCAACCACAACTGGGACCTCTCCATCCCTAGGTACCAACTGTGCAGAAGGGACAAGGGAGTGTGGGGGTAGCACTTTATAAAAGAGAAGGAATAACATGCACATAAAAGGAGTCAGAAAAGGCGATGGCAGCGGTATCATGGGTGCAATTACTATTCAGTACAGAGAGGAAAGTAAGATGGGGTGGTTTACAGACCGCCCAACCAGGAAGAGGAAAGAGACAGGAAACTGGGTTCGGCGATAAGGGTGGCTGTGGGGAACAGGGAGGTGGCAATTGTGGGGCTTTTTAACCTGCCTAAAGTGAACTGGAAGAACCCCGTTACAACATGCATCAGAAGTCAGTGGATTCCTGACCCAGGGTGCCATGGTGCTCACACCAGGGAAGGGGCAATCCTTGATCTGACACTGACAAATGGAGACCACGTCCAGGACATCCAGTTTGACAAGCCCTTGGGTGGGAGTGACCACCGCACAGTGCGGTTCAGGTGGGATGTGGGCAGGCAGAAGGTACCCACAAAGACCAAAGTCCTAGACTTCAGAAAGGCACACTTCAAAAGAATGGGGGGAACTGCTAAGGGGGCACCTGGAGGGCATCAGCACAGTGATGGGAGAGGACTAAAAGTGTTCCATAACTAAGCAGGGATTACAGGCAGCCACAGTGGAGTGTGTCAGGGAAAAGGAGCAAAATTCAAGGGCCAAAGCACCCAGCTGGTTTAATCGCAGTGTAGCCCAGGCAGTCAAGAGATAAGAGGACTGGCTATAAGAGGTTCAGGAGATCCAGAGGGAGGACAGGGACGACTCTCAGAGAAAAGTTAGTGAGGCAGGAAAAGTAGTCTGGCAGGCTAAAGCTCAGAAAGAACTACAGCTAACTAAAGGCATTAAAAAAGGTAAAAAGCCTTTTTTAAGTATACTAGCAAGAAAAGGCTTAAAAGGATCGCCTAGTATTGCTCAGGAAGGGAGACGGGTGGGTGAAAGTGAATGGGGACAAGGCAGAGGTACTGAATGAGTACTTCTGTTCGATCTTCACAGAGGAGAAGGATGGCCCAGTGCCGCAAGGGGGGGGGGGGGAGTTTACAATGATGGGCGCCATTGGAAAAACAGCGGCAGACAGGCTGAAGAAAGGCTTGTTAACCTGGAGGATGAAACAAATCCCCAGGGCAAGATGACACCCATCCAAGAGCGTTGAGGGAACTAGCAGAGGAGCTTGTGAACCCCTGGCTGACCAGTTGAATAATTCACTTGAGTCAGGGGTGGTACTCCAGGGACACTAGGTTCAAACCGCGAATGCAGCAGCAGCGCTGGCTGGAAAGCGCAGCAACAACAGTGCCTACAATAGCAGTGCCCAAATCTAAAACATTACAAATATACATGGCAGTGGTCCAAACACACACTGAGGACCGCTACACGATTCAAACCAAAGTACTAAATTTATGTTTTGGGGGCTCCACCCAGCACACTCATAAAAACTAATCAATTCCTTGGGAGTTGGATTGCAGGGAAAAGTGTAAATTGGGAGGGGGAGATGGACCTGTGAGACAGGACTTGTAAAAAATTTGGGAAACCCATCTCACAGATAAAAATTGGAGACTGGGACCAGAACCCTGGTTTCCAGAACTATGCTGCCGAGCTGCTCTATACCTTAGCCTTCTCCACCACGGCAGCAGCTCGGCCAGCCACCAACTTTTTTCAGCTCTTCTTTACATCCCCCAGTCATTCCCTGTGACGTGACAGCTGCAGGGATAGCAGTAACTGCTGTTCATTGTTCTACCTGTCACTGTCCATGATATGCTCCCCCCCCAATTGTTAAACCAGGAGAGACGCACTAAGCTGAAAGGTTGTTTACAGGTGCAATCTGGGAGCACAGGGAAGTTAAGTGATTTTATCAGGGTCACACAGTATGCAAGTGGGGGCTGTGGGATTCAAACCCAGGTCTCCATATTTGCAGCTCTTCTTACAGTGCTCTTCTGACCGGGTAGGGCTTCGGGGCTGGAGAATGGCACATGTGGTGCCACTCCATAAGAGCGGTTAAATCATTAAACCGTGGCAGCACAACATTTATTACCCACCATATCTGGCACAGTCCAATCTGTCTGGACGTCTACTGCCTCTCTGTGGTCAACACTTGGAATAGGCTGAATTGGTTCTTTAATGTAAAGCCTCAACACAAGGAGGCTGCAACAAGGTGTTGATGTAGTCAAGAAGAAAAGACAATTTACTACAGTAATGGGGAACATCTTTTCTACATACCTGGTATCCAGTGATGGAAAGGAAAACGAACGCACAGGAAATCAGCTCCTGTATGATTTTTAGCAGCAAAAACGGAGACCCTGTACTTGTTTCCACTGATATTAGAACTTAAGTTCTTAAAACAGTAAAATAATGACATTTTCTGGGCCTGTGACCAATCAGCAAATTTGACTTGCATGACAATTTAAGTTGTTTAGAAGTACTTTGACACCTCTAGTTGGATCTAACCTGTATCTGTGCAAATAGATGTGTCTTTATTGAAAGAGGTATCCTTAGTAAGTAAGTAAGGCTTTATTTGTATTGTGGTGCCCAATCCCAGAGGCTCTGGGCACCATCACAATTCACAGCAGGGTATAAACACCATATAATAAATCTTGTAATTACTAAAAACAAAATAGCAATAAAATCCCAGTTAAAAACTATCTTGAAAAGCTTTATTAAAAAAATAGGTCTTCAGGCCCCTCTTGAATACCTCCACCGTTGGGGCCTCCCTCAATGATCTTGGCAGCGAATTCCAGAGGACCGGACTGGTCACCTCGAAGGAACGATCCCCCGAGGTATTCAGCCTGGCCCTCGGAATTGCCAGGAGACCCTCGATAGAGGGCTGGAGGGAACATACTGGGATGGTTGGAGTTAGGAGGTCAGACAGGTAACCAGGGCCCAGTTCGTATAGGGCCTTATAGGTGACTGTGCCCACCTTGAAGAGGATCCTCCACCTGATAGGCAGCCAGTGCAGATCCCACAGGACCGAGGTCACACGGCAGGACTTTGGTAGACCCACCAGCAGCCTGGCTGCCACATTTTGCATTAGCTGCAGTCGGCTGAAGGTCCCTCCATTGACCCTGAAGTATGGGGCGTCACAGTAGTCCAGCCTGGAAGTCACAAAGGCATGCACCAGTGATGGCAAGTCTTCAGGCAGAATCGGGGTCTAATTCGAGTGACATTCCTGAGATGATAAAACCCACTCTTGTTGACAGATGACACCTGGGCTTCCAGAGTCAATCTGTCATCAAAAATGATGCCCAGATTTTTCACCCTGGGGGAGACCATCAACGGGGTGGAACCCAGGACCAAACCTGTTACCACTCCGGAGGCCTCCCCATCACACCATCGACCTGGCTCAGTCACTAGTACTTCTATCTTGACAGGGTTCAGCCTCAGCCAATTTGAGAATATCCAGTCCTGAATCTGGGCCAGACATTTATTAAGCACTTCAACAGCATTTCCAGCTCTGGGGCAAACAACAAATACAGCTGAATATCATCTGCATAGCAGTGAAAACCCAGCCTTTATTGTCTGAGCTCCCCCAGGTCCTGGGGACTGTTCTCCTTCTCTGGGTGGGAGGGAGGGAAGAGTGTCCGCTGCTTGACATGCCCCTGGTGGAGGCCAGGGGCACTGTGAGCTACCAGCGCCCATCTGTTGGGCGGATGCTAGATGTCATTGCACATCCCCATCCCTGAGGCAGCAAGCAACAAAAATGTTGGCCCCTGGCATGATGGCCCATTCCTCCGCTGTCCCACTGCCTCCGCCTGCGGGGGCCCCACTCTCGTGACCCCGACCTGGGGATAATCCGTATTACCGCCACAGTATCCAAGAGATTTGAAGCCCCTAGGTTGACAAGCCTGGGCATGGGGGCGGTGGAGTGGAGAGGTCCTGAATAGAGGGGGACCGGCCCCCCAAAAAAGACATTCGGTAAGGATACCCGTCTTTTGTTTTCTAGCAGGCATTTCATTCATTATTTTCCTGATGCCAGGATTATTCTCACCGACGAGGCATAGCTGGCTTGCTGGACCATTGATTTGCACTTATTACGTTGCTCCTTTTATTTAATCAATTGTCTTGGGCACTATGTTTTGTGATAAATCTTCCCAAGCCCTTCCCATAGCATGCCTCCATCTCTAAAAATGCCCGAACAGTGCAGTACTGGAGAGAGCTAGAGCATCTGTTTATGGTGCTGCCTTGGGAAATGTTAATTTTTTAAGCTGAATTTTCCCTTCAGTCTTGATATCTAGACATGTGTCATGGAAGTAGGTGTTAATCTGCATCATGGTAGAACATATTTCTGCCTTTAACAGAATTGATGTTACCCTATTTTGAGTAGTGCAATAAACTTCAGTAATTGTAACAAAATGTGTCTTTTACTGTTTCCCCTTCCACTGATTGTTGTATGAATTTTTTTGTGTAAATGTCTTGATGTACTATTTGGAAACTCAATAAAAATATTTTAAAAGTATATTTTAAAAGTATATTTTAAATATACAGCATTACAGCAAATTGCGACCAACAGATCTCAAGGACCAGCACCACACAGAAGGCCAACGCTAGCATATGCTAAACTGTTTCTCATTCATTTAGACACAGTCCGAAGTTGTGGAAAGCACTCACCAGTCCTTTGTAGGGTGCAAAAAATACTTTATTCATGTGTCGATAAAAAATCTAACTTTACCAGGATTTCAACAGATGATTTCATAAAACCCAAGAATCCACAATAAAATCACTACCTGTTAACCCGCTTCTCCTGCACACTATAACCAGAGCACATCAGCATGTTAGTCACCTGACATGTTTTGCTCTTGCGAGCTTTCTCAAAGGTGAATGCATGAGGTAAAACAGTCCCTTAAGTATAGGGGCCATTTAAAAAACAGTGCTCATAGTCAGAGTCAGTGGCTCAGCAGGTATCAGAAGGCTGTGGGTTCTATCCCCACACCAGATATTTGGGTTAAATCCCAATACTGACACTATAGTGCAGCATGAGGGGAGTGCTGCACTCCTGAGGAGACATCTTTTGGATGAGACGTTAAACCAAGGTCCCATCTGCCTGTTCTGGTGGTAGTTCAGGTGGATGTTAAAAATCCCATGGCACTTTTCGAAAAGAGTAGGGGAATTTTTTATTCAAAAACTCGAAACAAAATATACAAAAAATGTATTACTTCATACAAAATCATAATGAAAGGAAATCAAAAAACATAAATATTGCATCATACATTAATGTCAAACATAAATAATTCATATTAATAGAGACCCCCACTGAAAAATAAAGACATGTTTATATAACTTCAAAAGCCAATACATACAAAACTGTGAAAACTCGCACAAAATTCATACCACTCATAAAAAATCAAATAAGCATTACAGTCATACCTGTTCTTGTGCATTGTCAAAATAAATATTTATGGCTGAAAGTAAATCATAATACTAAAAAGAGCTCCCCCCCCAACTAGAAGAGATGGGGAATTTTTATTATGATAAACTTCAAAAATCAAATAAAGACAAAAAAGTGTTAATTCACACAAAAATAAAATAGAAATCATAAAAACAGGTAGGTATTACAGTCATACATTATCTAGGAGGCAGTATAGCGCAGTGGTCTAAGGCTCTGAACTGCAAATTTGGTGAGATCCAGCAAACCAGACCTGGGTTTGAATCCCACAGCTTCCACTTGCATACTGTGTGACCCTGAGCAAGTCACTTAACCTCCTTGTGCTCCCAGGTCGCTCCTGTAAAAAAGCTTTCAGCTTAGTGTGCTATACCTGGTTAAACAAATAAATAAACCTACAGTCAAAATAAAATCTGTAAAACCCAAATCCAAGACTGAAAAGGTATCCCCCCCCCCCCACATGAAAACAGTAGAGGAATTATTTAATAAAATCAAAAATCAAATCATATCAATATTGTAAAAGAAAAGCAGAAATAAAAAGAAATATTACATCATACCAGAATCCCAAACATAAAAAGACAGACCAGAATCAGACCCCTCCTCCCCTCCGCTCCATAAGAAGAGTGGGGAAAAATATATATATTTTTATTTCGTGGTTTAAAACTGAAAAAAAAGCAAAGAAATACATAATTCACACAAGACCCAGACACAAATCATAAAAAGAACAGATAGGTATTACAGTCATACGTTTGCCCATAGTAAGGACTAAAAATATCCCCCCACTAAAACAGTAGGGGGAATTGTTCCATGAAACCTAAAAAACACTATCTCCTATCAAAAAATCAGAATGGGGAAATTCTGCCAATATGGATGATAGACAGCAGGAGTCAAATTTCGGAACTCCATTTCAGTATGGGATTTCATATCTTCCGTAATGAAAGAAAATAACAGAAATTGTGGAATATAAACTTTTTTGTATGGAGTATCGACATCTACTTTGCCAAATCCTGTATTTGATGTATGCAAATAAAACTAGTACACTGCCCAGGTTTAAAAGCATCCAATAATTTGATAACAGTCCCAGTACAAAAAACATCATAATTTAGGAACTGAAAGGGTAAGCATGTCCAAACATTCTTTATTAAATTCCAAAGTCCCAATACATATGGGCAATCAAAAAATATGTGTTGAATGGTTTCCAGAATATGTTCACATCCAGGTCTGGGACAAACTCGCTCTTTAAGTTCCTTGTGTTTCAGATTATTTTTTCACATTTAATTTTCCTTGAGCACACAACCAAATTACATCTCATGTCTTGTCAGGTAATTGAGAATCATTTAGCATTCTACAAATACTTTGTTTTTCTGACAAAGATCTATCCTCAAAAGGTTCAATTTAAAAAAAAAAAAAAGATCTACAATATGAAAATATAATTGTCGACGAGAAAGAGTGCAGAAGTGTTGCTTTGGAATTATCTAGGCTTTTAATTTATCCAAGCCGTACTTCAAATACGAAGAAAAAGTATAGGTTTTTAGACAGCCCTGTCATATTACCTCATGTAGAAAACATGGCATCTAATGTGTGGAGTAGCCACTGACTCCAAGGCTGAGAGTTACCCAAAAGCACCGGAACAAAATTAGTATAAAAAAAAAAAAAATTACTAAAAAAGAAAACCAGAAGGTTAGGCATCCCCAATCCCCCATCCTTCTTCATACAATATGTAGTTCCCCTCTTAACAGGGTTCAGTCGAGACCCCTAAAAGGCCGAAAAAAAGAACAACCAAACACCTTACTTTCTAGGGATTTCGGGATAAGAAAAACATGGCTAACATATAAAAATAATGAGAGAAGGTAAGATTGGATCATATAAATACGCTTGCATTTATGCATTTTCCATATGTTCCAAAGCTTCACCCGCCGTTCGGCCTGCTCTAGTTTTAGCATCCAGTTATATACTGGCATATCTCCTGATCCAAAATAGATGCCCACAATTTTTTGGAGGGAATAAATAATAGGAAGGTCTCTAATGGAAGTTTCTGAATTATCTAAAGGGGCAATTGATAAAAACCTTTACTAAGATTAATTTTAGCACCTGATATCCCAGTAAGGTGTTGCAGTAAATCCAAAACAGAAGTAACTAAGCTCTGATTCGATACTGTGACTACCAAGTCGTCTACGTATGCACAGGTTTTAATAGAGGGGGAATTATAGTGCTGAATACCTATAATTCTAGGATCTGAATTAATAGCACGAATTACTGGATCTAAAATAAGAATGTATAACATAGGACTCAGTGGACATCCTTGACGGACTCCTCTCAAAACCTTACGAATTGTCCCAAAATACCCACAAAGTAAAGGACAAACTAATGTAGAAGCATAATACCTTTGCAAGATAGAAATAAAATAGTAAGGGATTCCATATTCTAAAAGACAAGTCCAAAGACAATCATGAGATATTCTATCAAATGCTTGGGACTGATCCAAACTTAGCACAAATGCTGGTTCATTAGAAATGTAACAGTGATCAATTAATTCCCGAAGTGCAAGTAAGGTATCCGATATATTACGGCCAGGGATAGTATAAGTTTGAGAGGGATGAATAACATCCTGAAGTGCATTAACCAATCTATTATTTAAAAGCCTTGCAAGAATTTTTAAATCTACATTTAGCAATGTAATCGTCCTCTAATTATCCAAAATAGACTTATTTCCTTTTTTATATAGAAAAAAAAGGGTTCCAGCATTCGTAATCTCTGGAATGGTATGTACAGTCAACAGACTAGTATAAACATGAACAAGTTCCTCCGAACAGTAAGGGCAGAGCCATTTGTAGCATTCCAATGGTAACCCATCACACTCTAGAACCGTGTTTAAAGCTAAAGAAGCTATAACAGTATGTAATTCTAGTTTAGAGATAGGTTTTAACAAGAGTTTTTGATGTAACTGTGAAATCTGAGGAAAATTTAAAGACTTAAGCCAGTCTACAGCAATATGAGACACTGGAAAAGCAATCCCAAATTTATTTTGTATATACTGATCAATTTCTGACATAATATCTGCTCTGTTATGAATAGAGGAGCCATCTGGTAATTCAAGCTGTTCCATATGCTTTTGTTTTCTACTAAAATTACAATTTTCATAGGGGTTAATCAAATGTGACTTCCTCTGAGTCCCGAATTTCTGTTCGGCTTCTAAGGATTGAAATCTGTTATATTGTAATTTGGTCAATTCTGCCTTAATATTTTTGATTTGATGACTCGTTTGTGACGAAGGAGTCATATGGCCCTGTAGGACTCGTAATTGATAATGTAATTCTCAATATCTATTTTGCTTTTGAGAATGATGTAATTGAGAGTTAGTTTTTAGACAGGAAATAAAATCTTGTTTAGAGTCCAACCACCAACTGACATGGTCGTCATCAAGACAGAAAACAGATTTTCTAGCATCAACTAAATCCAGTACTATGTGTTGAAATTCCTTATAAAAAAGGTCCGTATTTAACCGCCATGACCCTTTTCCATATGTAGCCTCATTAATATCTGATAGAGAAATACTGAGCAAACAGTGATCAGAAGTAGCCATAACCTGTGTATGACACGATTGCACCTGTACCCCAGCTGGGACCAAAAAATAATCAATATGTGAAGACAGCATGCATTTATGAAAAGTGTGGGGGGTTTACTGAAAAGGGAACATTGTGCATCTTTCAAATTAGATTGGATTAATATAGATTTAAAGCTACCACATCGCAAAAAGTTTTTTCCATTTTCCCCCCTTTGTCAGATTTTAATAACCCACAATTAAAATCTCCTCCCAATACTATAATTTTAGATGTAAATAGAAAGGGTTGAAATTCTTTCCATAACACAATGCGTCCAGTTTTAGTTTGAGGGGCATAACAGTTTATTAATCTATAGATTGTATTATTAAAAACCACATCTGTTAAAAAAACTCTCCCTAGATGGATCTCCACAAGTTCAGGACTTGGATATCATGGGGAAAAAAAGCATATGGCAAGTCCACTGCATAATTCTGTACCCAAAGACCAATAACTAATCCCCCATTTCCAATCTGTTTTTGCTACATCAGCCTCTGCTAAATTGTAAATTCTGGTATCTTGCAAGAATAAAACATCAAGGCAACAGGTTTCAAACATTGCAAAAGTGGCTTTACACCATAACCCAGTTCTAATACTATACATATTCAAGGAGGCTACAGATGAATCAGGCATTTAACAATCTCTCAAGTAGTAGGGATTGAAATTTCTTTTGCTTTTGATCTAGTTCCCCATCTTTTTTTCCTGACTTTAGGTTTTACAACATCGAGGTCTTCTGCTCCAAAAGAAGCCTCTGAGATAGTGGAAGCATTATAAGTTTCTCCCATCTCAGTGTCTCCCCACTGGAGGGGGGCGTACTGGTTCTGAAGCTGTAGTGGTTCAAACCCTTGTAACTTTTGCAACTGTTTACCTCTGCCTTGTTTCACTAAATGAAAGGATTGAAGATCTGGAGGTGGCATTTCCAGGGCAGCTGGGACACTAGCAGTTTCCACAACTAGGGGGTTGTGTACCACTACAGTAGCCAGAGGTGAATCCACAAGCTTGGGAGCTAAGGGTGAAGCTGCTGCACCACGAAGAACTTGGGGAGGGGGGTGTTAAGGAGAACGGGTTCTAGGCCCAGACCTGGGGGATTTATGGACCGCCAAGTTCACTTAAAAGTCATGCTCAGCAAAATCAGCATCCGAGGTGTTGGGGGAAGCCCACGAACATTTGATGAAGGTATGACCCTCAGTATCGCAGAGGCTACATTTAGGGACAGAAGTACAGTGTACACCTGGATGGCCTAGCATGCCACACATAGAACAGCGAATTTTATTACAGCCACTGCTAACATGACGCGGTGAACCGCACTTAAAGCAAGTCCGTGGCATCCCAGGGTAAAACAAAATACCTCTATCTGTACCTAAAAAAAACTACTGGGCAGATGTAAAATACCAGCATCAGTCATACGTAATTGAACTTTAAAACGCCACCCTCCCGTCCAGAATCCTTCAGTATCAATTATTGAATCGGGGAGCCCCTGAATCTCACATTTTTGCTCCAGCCAATAAATTATATCTTTCACATTAACTCCCTCATTTCTAAAAATAATTGTCACCGTTTTTAAAGTAGGTATAGTCAGAGGTACTACAAAAGAATGAGACCAAATCTCTGTCTCTTTTACCGTAGAATATTTTTGCCAAAATCTGTCCAGTAACGTTGCAGTCCGAAAACTGGTATCAAAACTCTGTTCCACCGGGGCATGGATGAAAGCAAACAACTCGGACGGGGAAAATTCAAGGGACTGCTTGATCAAGAATTTCCCCATGAAAGCTCTATCTGGGGGCGTTTCCAGGCCACTGGTATACCGAACTCGAACAGCATGTTGGCGTTTCGCATTGACCGGTGGATCATGAAACAGGCTTGCAAAACCCGATTTGTGTCTGGGTTCATCAGAATGCAGGTCAGTAGGACCACTGTCTGCATTTGAAGGAATATCATCAGCCCCAGGTAAAATTTGACTGTCCGTAATGTTCTGTGGTGAATGTAGATTCGAATGTTCCTTGGCCAGATCAGAAGACAGTACAGGCGCAGTATTCTGTGAGTGGGCCAGTAAGTCTGAATCCAGGGAGTTCACCCGGTGTCCATTTTGAACCTCGGTTTCAATGTTCAAGCAGGGATCCAAAAGAGTAGCACCTGGCAAGGGGATGTTTGGGTCCGGCAACCATCCCCCTGCGTCATTAGGAATCCAGCCAGCTTGTTCAAGTGCATGGTCGGGCGACCAATTTCCACCTTCAGAAACTAACTGCATCTTGTACTATGGTGCTCCGGACAGGAGTATCTAAAGATTCCGCTGACGGAAATTTCTTCCCTTTAGTAATTTCAGGGCTCATACTCAGTCTTTTACATTTTTTCCTTTCCTCCTCAAGTAAGCATTTTTGATGAGAGAAATTTAATTCAGCAGAGGATAAAAGATCAGCCAGCCGTTGTTTCTCTGTAAGTAAATTATCTTGCAAAACTTTCTCAGCCTCATCCAATTCCAATAAGACATTAGTATCCAGAACTGGTGAAATATCAGCACTATTTCCTTCAGTACAAGTAAAATGCATCTCTTGTGCTGGACCTGCAGGGGCAGAGATGCATCCTCCTGCAGGTACACCAGTCAACTCAGCAATTTGAGAGTCCATCAGCAGGGTCTTCTACAGGTCAGTAGGGGAATTTCCACGGTGCCCTGGCCAAATTTCCCCCATTCAGTAAAATATACCAACAACAGCTTAATCTGGTTCAAGGTTAGTTGGCATTCATCTGTATCCCCCCTCCCTCGGGTTGTGCCTGAAAATAGGCAGAATTTGTCTAGTGCACTTACCCGGTCAACAAAAACTAAATAAATAAACATACAAAGAACCCATAAAGTGCATATGATATCTGGATACGTTAAACAAGTAACACATATAATTTATAATGCTATTGCACATATCCCCACATTCCTACCTATTTTTATTCTTCTAAAATTTTTTGTCAAAAATATGGGAAACTGTCCTCCTCATTCTTTATTTGGAACGGCCAGCCATCATAGTATAGTGCAGCCAGTGCTTCAAAGGAGGATTGTGGGCACCCATCCGGCAGACTTAAGGCTCATCATTTGTTAAAAAACAGCTGCTGAGGATAACTGTACTGGCAACCAGCATCATAAATGAAGTGTAAATCTGTGAAATAAAAAAACAAGGAAAAAACATTTGCACAATATTTACAAAAGTAGAAAGTGCAGTAGCCTGCACCAACCACCATGGTGTACAACTGTGGCATTGGCAAAAACTACAGCACTAAACACAGAAACACTTGAATAGTTATCCATAGAACAACAAAAGTAAGATGGGCAAATACAGCAGTAGTGCCTTTTATGTTTTCTTTAAAAATGGCTTAATCTCAAATCTTCCATTTACTGTATGCCTTTACCTTCCATGCTTTTGAAGGAAAAAATCCAGTATTCTTCACGTTTGAGGAGAAGATTATCATAATCTCCCCTTCGACGTGACAACACTGGCTTTTCCAGTCCCTGAAACACAAAACTATGTTGTTGTGCATCCTTTTGTTTCATCATATGCACAACTACGAGTGCATATTTTATATCCTGATTCTCAGTTGCTTGTAAATGTTCACCAATACGGGTCTTAAAAGCCCTCTTGGTTTTCCTAATAGGGCTGCTACAGCTCCCAGCGGTCGGCAGGCTCCTCTCCAGCCACCGACTGAGACCAGGACCCCAGACAAAATCAAGATCAAGGTACGGCGAAAGCGCATCCTATCGGATTGCAGGTGCCACCCGGCAGTCGCAGCTGATTGGCTCCCCTATCTTTCTCTGCCAACAGGGCTCCGACTGTGAAATTACATTGATTTTTACTATTTAAACTGAAACCTGCCTGTGTAAAGTAATGAAAAGAATATAGATCTGTGTTCGAAGTTAGAGTGCTAAGTGTTTGCAGCTTATTTCTGAATCTGTGAAACCCCACACCTCCCCCACTGAGCCAGCCGACAGGGCACCGACTGTGAAATTACATTGACTTTTACTGTTTAAATTAGAACCTGCCCGTGTAAAGTAAGGAAAAAAATATAAATCTGTGTTCGAAGTTAGAGTGCTAAGTGTTTGCAGCTCCTTTCTGAATCTGTGACCCCCCCCCACCAACTGAGACAGCTCTCTTTGGTGCCCAGTTTCTCCAGGGCTATTGTTCTGCTAAATCTCCCCAAACCCCACGCCTCTTACTGTCTTCTAAATTTTCGGCCCCCCACTCCATCCACTGATTAAATGCTCTCTCTGCCCACCCCCCAGCCTCCTGCAGCCTTCCATTGGCTCCCCTCTACTCTAGAATTCCCATTCTCTCTGTTTCACCTCCTAGGCCTATTGGCCATTCGCCCTCCTAGGGGCCAACCAACACATTCGTCCCAGCCAATCTCAGGCTCCTTTGTCCTCGTAATTACCTTGTCTAAGAAGCTGCTGCAAAATCCCAGCACCATGTCCACCGTGGCTAGTGTTTTACCTCTACGCAGTTGTCTGTTCTCCTGCCTCCACCCCTCCTCTCCACCATGCCGCCTACCTTTCCCATGCCCCCCTTCCCCTACTTGGCTCATATTGTAACTCCTCCTTGCCCCTCCAACCCTGCTCTCTCTCTCTCCTGCCTGGGCACATGCCACTATTTGTCCCCCCCCTTTCCTAATCAGGCCCTCCACCTCCTGGACTCTCCTGCACCTACTTGCTTCTCACCCCACCCCTGTTAGCCACACAAATGTGCATCCTTGCCCCCACTCGCGGCGAGGCTTTTCCGTTCCAAGCTACCTCTGTATACTAGCCCAACACCTATCCTTCATGCTCCTTCTTCTCGTAGCGGGAGACATGCACCCAAATCTGGGACCCTTGACCACCACATCCTCACCAACCTCAGCCGGCACCCCCACCCCACATCCCATCCCCTCCCAACTGCCAGGTTACTCCCTCCACAAAGGCCTCCATCTCCTTCATCTAAATATTTGTAGTCTACCACTTAAAATCGACCAGCTGCAAGTTCTTGCTGCCCTACGTGCCCCTGATGTCCTCATCCTCTCTGAAACTTGGCTTAACAAAAACATTCCCGACTCCTCAGTCGCAATCCCTGGTTACACGATGGCCCACCAGCACAGGTCCACGAGAGGTGGCGGCTTAGCCATCTTCATAAGTTCGGACATACGCTATGAAATAATCGTATCTAAAACCGAACCTAAAGAGTACGAACTCTTGCTGCTCCAGCTCACACTACCTTTCTCGCTGCCCATATTCATTGCTGGAATCTACTGCCGACCAGGCACCCCTGCCACAACTGTTACTGACCTTCTTACACAAATCAGTTCACGAGCACCCACCGGGGAATTATATGCTATGGGTGACCTTAACCTAAACTGGTTTGCCTCGGCCCTCAACAGAACCCGAATGGATGTCACTGCCCTCAGTTTAACCCAACTCATCACTGAGCCCACCGGCCTAAACCTTAAATCAGGTAGCCACTCCCTTATCGACTGGGCTCTGACCTCCCATCCTCACAGAGTCATCTAAACAGGCCTATTCCCTGACTCTATTGGTAATCACCATGTCATCTACCTTGTTCGCAAAATCCACCATCTCAAACCCCCCTCCCAAGTTCTTTGGTCATTCAAATCCCTAAACCTCGCTCCCCCCCAAATGACCTTGTCCTAGCTAACTTGCTCCCCCTCCCCAACCTGATAGATGACACCCTACTTCACTTCAAAACACGTCCCTTAAGATATGGGATTTCACGCCCGCTATGACGCATTTGGTCGCGTACCCACTTGCCTTGGATCTCCCAAGAGCTCACAGCTTGTATGAACGCCTGTGACTCACCATGGCGAGCCTTCAAAGCCTCAGCCCTACCTTAGGACCTCTCCCACTACCGGTATCTGCGCAACATGTGCACTAGAGCAACTCGGCTAGCTAAAGCAGAGTACTTTAGATCCTCCCTCCAATCTAACCTTAATAGTCCCTCCAAATTCTGGAAGGTCATACACTCCCTCTTCTCACCCCCAGCGGCCAAGCCCTCACCTCTCCTTAGTGTAAACAACTCCACACTCTCGGATCCTATTTCAGTCGCTGCTGAGTTTAACTTATATTTCTCCACCTGCGCTTCCTCGCTCCTTTCCTCCTTACCCCCCATGTCACCATCTCCACCACCCACAGGGCAAAAACTACCTCAAAATACAGGTATTTTCTCCTTCAGGGAAATCTCTCTGGAAGAAGCTCTAGAAACCCTGCTAACATTAAGCCCCTCAAATGGGAATTCCCCAGATGGACTAGACCCCAGACTTCTGTTCCTCTCAGCCTCTGCCATAGCCACCCCTATTGCCTACCTCCTAAATCTATCCTTCACCACTGCATCTGTCCCTCTGTCCTAGAAGCACGCCATTATTATCCCTCTCCACAAAGGGGGTGCCTCCTCTTCCACCTCAAACTATCGGCCAATCTCCCTCCTCCTTGCTCTGGCGAAGCTGCAAGAACACTTAGTGCTTAGCCAGCTAACCTCCTATCTCGCCGACTCAAATTTCTCACACACTACCAGTCCAGATTCAGGAAAGATCACTCCAGTGCCTCCTCTTTACTAAGGCTCACTGGCACCATCCAATCTGGAATGGATAGAGGTCTCATCACCTCTGCCATTTTCATCTATCTGGCCAAGGCCTGCGATACAGTCTCCCACACTCTGTTACTGTCTAGCCTCTCTGACTCTGGCGTCTCCACATCTGCTACTGCCTGGTTCAGTGCCTATCTTACAGACCGCACTCAATCTGTCAGGATTGCAGATGCCATATCCCCTACCCTCCCCATGTCCACCAGTGTCCCCCAAGGATCAGTGCTTGGGCCTATCCTGTTCTCTTTTTTTCAAAACAACCTACCCAAACTTGTTCTGCCTCCTCGATCCACATGTAGGCTGACAATACTGTCCTATTTTCTTCTGGCTCCTCCTCATCCTCAGTTGCCTCTACCCTCCAGGCAGATTTTAATAAAGTCCAGCTCTGGTTCAACTCTCACCAGCTCTCTCTCTCTCTCTAGATGCTAAAAAACTGTAACTGTGACTTTTGGTACATCCCAACGACTAGCCAGGCTCCTCCTCCCACTTTTCCACACCCTTGATGTGTCAGAGCTGGAGGACATCACCTCCTTCCGGTATCTTGGAGTTTGGCTTGACCGCCACCTCACCTTCGCAGTCTATGCTGACTCTATACTAACAAAACTCCATCCCAAGCTCAGAGCTTTATATCGGAACCGTTCTAGCCTCCCCTATCCGGTCCATCATGAGCTTATCCAGAAGATGATACTTCCCTCCTTCGATTATTGTGATATTGTTTACAGTGCCACCCACAAGTCAGTTTTATCCAAACTGGATACCCTTTTTAACGCTTTCTGTGGGTTTGCTCTTGACGCTTCTCCTCGCACCCACCGCTGCGAGCTATACCGCTCCCTTCCTCTCCTCTCCTCTCCCTTGAGAACCGCCACCTAATGCACTGTGCCAAGTTTGTCTCGAAGAACTGGTTTGGTACCCTCCCAGAGTATCTGACCTCCATACCATTGCCCCCTCTGGCACCCTCCTATGCTCTGAGGTCCCTAGACTCCCGGCTCCTGTTAGTCCCCAGACGTCGGACCCAAGCTGGCCAAGCTGCCTTCTCTCACTGCTTCCCTCAACTCTGGAACTCTTTCCCCTCTGAAGTTCGCCACTCTTCCTCTGTCTACTCACTATCCTATGCCCTTGCCGACCACTGCTCAATAAACTGCTCCTGCAGCTAACTCTCCAATGTGTGCTACCTCAGACACTCCTATATTTCTTCTCGCAGTATGCCCAATGGTGCTACTTCGCTAACCACACTCAACTACTGCACTTGATCCCAACTTTTGAGCTAGCTAGCTTGCACTTACCCCTTTCTCATTATATACCACAACCCAATACCTTAGCAGGATTTCCTCATTGTAAGTGTTACTCTCGACTATTAGGGTATATGTATTAATCCACACTCACCTATTACTGTCAAACATATGCAGCTGTATTATCTAATTATATGTTTTCAAGGTATAAAGCATGACTTCCCCATGTAATTGCTACTATGCTATAAGTAAGGGTAAATTGTCATCTACGTCCAACTATTTCTGTCAAATGTTTTCAACTGTATCGTAATTGTATGTATATATGCCAGGACCTAGACTACCCTTGTCCTCTTCCCCACTGTACCTCTCCCCCCAGGTCGCACCAGGAGACGAGCAGTTCTTGCTCAGTGTGCTTTTCCTGGTGAAACAATTGCAATAAATAAATAAATATAAAATTCTCCACACATGCGCATTGCCATGTAAATCATACCACTGGTCACACAGCTGTTCCTCCCCAGGACACATCTGGAAATGAGCTGTTTAGCTCAGTTTTTTCCCCGGTGAAACTCTTGAAATAATTAGTTAAAGAGCCAGTGCTGTATTCTACCAGTGAGGGCAGTTGTACGAACATA
The DNA here is from genome assembly GCA_016271365.2 of Neoceratodus forsteri. Taxonomy (NCBI): domain Eukaryota; kingdom Metazoa; phylum Chordata; order Ceratodontiformes; family Ceratodontidae; genus Neoceratodus; species Neoceratodus forsteri. Next base: position 59,975,120 of record CM057455.1, read on the forward strand.
TGAAACTGCCAGCAGATACAGGCCATGTGATCTATCAAGTCTGCTCGAGTGTGCAGCTAGCAATCCCTTATACTGCAGCTGCCCGTGGTGCCAGGCAGTATCTGTGGATATTCAGCCAGCTTCCACTGTCAATGTGAGATGCCTTTATATCAGATGCCAATGAGAGCAGTTATGGTGCCTGGCAGTGCATGCGGATCGCCTGGCAATCTGTGTTCTAAACATTTTAGATAACATGTACACCTAACTATTCCTGCTTGGAGTATAACACCTAACCGTTCCTGCTTGGATTATAACTTCCGGGACATGAAGCTTCCTGTTTCTTTTTCATTTTCTGCCTTTGCCTCGCCATTCTGGCACAAAGCAGAAATCCAAAGCTGTCTCCTAATGGATATCATTTTGTAGAGAATAGCTGATGCTAGGTTTTAAGGAGAGTTGGGGTGAGGGAGCCAGCTGACACTATCGATGCATTTCCATCTCTTGGTCCAGATGATTGGCTTCAACAGATGGCAATAATGTGCATATTTTCAGGCTCGCCTAGTGTGGGTAAGGTGGTGGTTGTGTCCACATCAGGATGTGTATGAAGATGGCTGCCTGTGCATTTAAAAATAAATCTGGGAGGGCTAGTCCACCCTTTGACCTTGGTAAGCCCCCCCCCCCAGTGAAAAGCTGGATAGTACTTTATTACATTTGCTCTGGAAGAAGAGGCAGGGACTGAAACAATTAGAGACAGAAGGGGGAGTATATTCATATGGATAGAATGTACTTTATGTAACAGTGTGAACAGTAGGAGTCCTCCTTGACACTTCCTTCAACTCCGGGGAATTCTATATGTAAAGATTGGTGAGATCTGCTCTCAGGCAAACCCCTAAATATTTAATACTTGGTCTACCCCACTAAAAGGTGTATCAAAGCCTCACCAACCTCCGTTGTTAGTGTGAGATGCCATTATGTCAGATGTCGACTTGCTGACTCTGCTGATGTTGCCTTGCTCCTAAGAGACTGCATACTGTAGTTCCCCAGAATACTATTTGTGTAGGGAAAGGTGCAGTCCTGTCAGTCAGGTTGGAAGCATCTATACTGGATGCTGTGTCAGGTTGTCTTCTGGTATCTCAGACTCCAGTTGCAAAGCCAGGTTGACAGGATGGCCAGAGAGATTCCTCCTCGGTAATGCGCTTCCAGAGCGACTGAAGACGTGTTTAATTCCTGAAATCTGTGATCTTTGAGGGCAAACTACATATTGTGTAGAGTGAGGAGGTAGACTAGCAATATGCTTTATTTCTCCTTTATTCTTAATTATTCTGGTGGGATTCATATTCTGTAGCAATTCACTACGTATCATGCATGAGGCTGTAGTCGATTATTGCATTAAGTGAAAATAATAAACATAAAGTTAAAAAATGCCTGACATTCTCAAAGGAATTACTGTGCACGAGAATACAATTTTGGGGAATGAGTAATTTGGGTTTGGAGGTGGCTGCATATTTGTCTGAAATTATTTACAGAGATGGCACTGTGGTTTATGGTCCTCATCAGACAATCAGATCACTTGTGTCCGTTTTCCATTATGTGCAACAATCAGTACTGTTAAGACACACCCAGGATGGTGTTCTGTTACCTGTAGCTCGCTCTGAGGATATTTTGTTACCTTTAGCTCGCTCTATTTGTAAATCACATTTCTTGTATCTGGACCAGACATACCTAGGAGGGGGGTTGTTACCTTTAGCTTGCTCTATTTGTAAATCACATTGCTTGTATCTGGACCAGACATACCTAGGAGGGGGGTTATTACCTTTAGATTGCTCCATTTGTAAATAACATTTCTTGTATCTGGACCAGACATACCTAGGAGGGGGGTTGTTACCTTTAGCTCGCTCTATTTGTAAATCACATTTCTAGGGACATGGATATGTTGTTCATCCACACTGTCTGGCAGGTATCCTTGCCACTTTAAATCTTGCCGGAAGGTCTTCAAACTGGCTCCTCCCACCCACCCGGGTGGTAAAACTCTCGGCTCCGCCCCATGATGCCAGATCTTCCTTACCGCTTGGAAGCTCAGGTTTCCTCCTTAACGCTCTGCGTATAAGACTGGTTCCTAATTCTTCGGTTTTCCGAATTTAAAAGTTTTTTGCATTCTAGACTTCGGTCCTCTATCCCTCGCAGCTGCGATGGACAAATCGACTCCTGGTTTTCGGCGGTGCCCTTGCGGGCTGAAGATGTCTCTGACTGATCCGCACTCCACGTGTGTCTACTGTTTAGGCCTTGAGCACGACCCGCAGGCTTGTGACCTGTGCTCTTCCTTCTCAGCCTACGTCCTCGAAGACCGTGCTGCCCGTTTACAACTGGGGCACCCGAGAAACGTTTTCCTCCGGTAAAGTCTAAAGAGGCCCGGTCGGCGGTTTCCGCGGTGGCGGGCTCGGCGGATCAGCTAGAGCAGATGATCGCCCTCGAAGAGGAGGCGGCATGGGCCGCATCTTCCTTGACTGCGGCATTTATCCCGCTCTCCCTGGGTTCCTCTTACACAGCTTCCTTTAAGGAGCTTTGTCTGTCCCTCTCCACTAGAGGAGAAGGACCAACGTCTGCTGGACCTTCTTCTCGGTCCAAGAAGAAAGACAAGGGTAAGTCCCTCCATCGACGCTCTTGGGAGCGGGAAAGGTCCCTCTCCCCGAGTTGTCGGCCATCGACTTCGGTCGATCGTTCGGCTTCGGCCACTGGTCTCACGGTGTCCCCGTCAGGTCAGTTGACGAGACTCCCATCGGCCTTGATTGAGATCTTTCTCGACCCATTGGACAGGTTGTCGACGGCGAGCTGAAAATCCCTCTCCCGGTTCCGCGGTGGGAGTTGAGGATCCAGGCGGTTGCCAGTGCCTCCGGTTCCGAGCCCTTGGTGTTCCCTCCGAGCCGAGGAGGAGCCGGTTCCACCGTCCCTCCCGCACCATCCTCGGAAGGCCGAGGTTCTCGGTCTCGGTCTTCTTTGTGGTCCAGCCGATCCCGGCCATCGGCGTCTCGTCCGGCACGCGTTAGCGCTGCCGCCGCTGTCCTCGTCCTCCTCCTCGATGAGGGAGGCTTCGACCTGGATTCGTCGACGATCACGAGGACCTCATGTGACAACAGCTCCTTCTGACGGGGAACAAGCCCGGACCATCGCCTTCCCGGCCATTAAGTGGTTGTCACCGAGCGTCGAAACAACCCTCGTTTTACCCGAGGAGCCTGTTCCCAGGCCGGTTGTTCGGCCAAAACCAGCTGCCCCACTGATTCCGGTGGAACCTCCGCCTCCACAGCCGCTGTTTGGGGCTCCGACCAAGAACTCTCAGTCGGCTCAGGGTCTGCCCCATAGGCTGTCGGTCACCCTCACTCCCGATCGCCCTTGGCAGGTGGAGGGTGGCTCAGGCCTGAGGCAGCTCTTTGCGGACTCTTCCGAGTCCGACGACGATTCCTCCCTTTTCTAAAGCGAGTGGACTTGGAGTCCTCTGGAGGTCAGTCGCTGGACGATAGACCTTCGTCCTTCCTGGGTTTACTCAGGCTCATCTCAGAGTCCACCGGGATGCAGCTTGAGCCCATATCCAAACAGGCCAAATATCCCCTCACGGAGATATTGGACCGAGGGGATTCCCCTACGGAGGCCTTTCCTGTGGCTGAGGCCATCGTGGGCCCAGCCTTGGAGCTCTGGCAGTGCCCCGCTTCCTGCCCTGCGCCTTCGGCCAGGATGGCCAGGAAGTATGCGGTCCCTACCGGTTCCCTGTCTGGTTTCTCGGAACATCCCTCAGCCGAGGGGTTAGTTACCGACAGCGTTTTCCGGCATGCCGGAAACGCTAGGACGTGGACAAACCTCCCGACAAGGAGTCCAAGAAATTGACTATGCCGGGCAAAGTCTCACGGCTGCTCCTCCTTGGCCTTTTCTGCAGGCAAGCTCGCCGTGCTGATGGCACATTTCTCCCATGCCTTGTTGGGCTCTTGACGAGGTAGTCCTCATCTCCGGCTGACCTGCAGACTACGGTTAGGCAGGTGCGGACCAGGGCAGGGCGAGTGGCCAAGCAGCAACTTCAGACTACTCTGGACATTGAGATTCATGCGCCAGGTCAGTCGCAGCCGCAGTGGCTATGCGCCGTCGGGCATGGCTGAGGATATCCACCTCTCAGCGGATACCTAGCACAATTGGCGGATGTCCCTTCCTGGGGACCGACCTCTTCGGCCCTGGAGTGGAAGGCCACCTCCAGAGGACTGAAAAGTCCAATGCTACCTTGGACTCGGTCTCATCCGCTCAGAGGGACAAGGGCCGCAGACCACAACCCAAGCCCTTTCGTCCGTCTGCGCCCCCGGCATGTCCGGCCCAGCAACACCAGGGCCAGAAAGCTCACTCTTGGTGTCCCAAACCCAAGCTCGCGGCTTCCTCCTCCAGGAAGCAGGAGGAAGGCCCAGGTGGTCCTCGGCGGTCCCTCCTCCAAGCCTGCACAGTGACGGATTGAGGGTGTCAGCCTCCCCTACCTCGTCACCTCACCTTTCAGGTTCCCCGTGAGGGACGGTTCAAGTTCTTCTTTTCGCCTGGTCTGCTATTACCACAGACCGGTGGGTTGGAAGTGGTAGGAAAGGGCTGCCTCTGAAGTTCGGCAGGCCCACCCTTCAGAGCCGTCGCACCTCGGGGGGCCTCGGGGTCCGAAGCCTCGCTGTCAGCTCGGCAAGCTGACATCGCTCTCCTCCTCCTCGAGAAGGAGGTGATAAGAGAGGTGGCGGACCCTCCCTCAAACCCGGGGTTCGTGTCCAGGTACTTCCTGGTTCCGAACGACGGGGGTTGCGTGCCCCATTCTCGACCCACACGACCCAAACAAGTTCCTAAGGTCTCGAACCTTCAGGATGGTCACCTGGCTCAGATAATGCCATCCTTGGAACACGGCGGTGGTTCTGCTCTCTGACCTACAGGACGCTGTTTTTCACGTCCCTATCCGTCTGTCCCATCAAAGGTTCCTTCGCCGAGCGGAGGGATCCCTTCGAGTTCCAAGCCATGCCCTCGGCTATCTCCAGCTCCTAGGGTCTTCACCAAATGCATGGCAGTGGTGACAGCATTCCTGCGGCACCGAGGTCCGGTTTACCCTCACCTGACACCAGTTGATTGCAGCCCCCTCCAGACAGGAGGTGGAGCAGTCCAGAGATCTGGCCCTCCAGGTTTGCTCTCAGGTCAGCCTCCTCATCAACGAGGCCAAGTCGGAACTCGAGTCAAGCAGGTGATTCTTTCATCGGGCAGAGCTTTGACTCTCTTCGAGCCAGGCACGGCTCCGGCGGACAGGGTCGAGGTTCTTCCTCCTTGCCCAATCATTTCTGGTTGGGCAATTGCTCCTGCCCGACTTCTGCGCCCCGGGTCTCATGGCGGCCTGTACCAGCGTGGTCCTTGGGGCCGTTGGAACATGCGCCTCTTCAGTGGGGCTGGCTCAGCCAGTGGTCCCAACGCCAGATCCTTTGGACCAGCTAGTGACGGTGACCCAGGGATGTGGAACGCTCCAGTGGTGGATCGTTCCAGTTCATCTGCAGGAGGGCATCCTGTTTGTCCCGCCCCAGCCGACGGTCTCTCTATCGACCGATGCCTCTCTGATGGGTTGGGTGCCCATCTGGGGAACACCAAGCGCACGGCCTCTGGTCCCCAAGGAGTCCCATGCCACATCAACCTGCTGGAGCTCCAAGTGGTCTGCCTCAGCTCTCACCGCCTTTGTCTCGCTTCTTCGGGGTCAAGTGGTCCGGGTCCAGACGGACAACACCAACGACCATGTACTATCTAAACCGCCAGGGCGGGACGCTGCCCATGCTTCTATGCAAGAAGCCTCCGCATCTGGTCACTGTGGCGCAGCCTGGAGGCGGATCTCCAGCCATTCATGGCAGGAGCCTCCAACACCCTGGCCGATGCCCTAAGCTGGATACGGGCTGTCCCCACGAGTGGTCTCTCCTGCCGGAGGTAGTACAAGATCTATTCTCCCATTGGGGCACACTCAGGTGGACCTGTTTGTCTCAGGAGAATACGGTTGAGGCTGTTCCATGCCCGCCTCAGCAGGGATCGCTGCAGGGGGTTTCTGGGTCGGGACCTCGGTTTTCTACGCCTTTTCCCCATTCCTTGATGCACAAGGTGCTGCTCAAAGCAAGGAGGACAAGGCGAGGTGATTCTGATAGCCCCAGACTGGCCCCGCCAGTACTGGTCACCAGATCTCCTCAGCCTCAGCTCCAGGCTCCCGAGGCAGCTTCCAGCTCGCCCGGACCTGCTCTCAGTCAGTCAGGGGAAGGTATTCCATCCGGACCTTCAATCACTGCACCTGATGGCCTGGTTCCTGAGAGGCTAGAGTTCCAGGCCTTGGGTCTTTCCGATGAGGTCCTCAACTTAGTTGAGGCATCCCGTAAGGAGTCGACCAGAAAATGCTATGCCTTCAAATGGAAAAGATTTTCCATTTGGTGTCAGGGCAAGGGCCTGACCCTTCCTCCTGTTCCTTGGCGAGCATATTGGACTACCTGTGGTCCTTTCTCAGCAAGGGCTTAGGTCGCATGCCCTTAAGGTGCACCTGGCAGCCATCTCTGCTCAGGGCGCGGGCCGGGAAGCAGTCGGTGGCAGGAGAAGGTGGTCTGGCGCTTTTTCAAAGGCCTTATCACATTTCCTCCGGTGCGAGAACTCCACCTCCTTGGGATCTACTGCGTGGCTGGCAAAGCTCATGGGCAAGCCATTCGAACCAATGCACGGGTGTGAACTTCACCTGTCATGGAAGACCGCCTTCTGGTGGCTATCACGTCAGCCAGAAGGATGGAGAACTCCAGGCGGCTCTGCATCGAGTCTCCTTACCTGGTCTTCCACAGGGACAAGAGTTTCCTGGCCCACCGAAAATTCCTAGGTGGTGTCGGAGTTTCACCTTAACCAGGTGTTGACTCTGCCGGTGTTATACCCCAATCACACCTCGGAGGCCGAATATAGGCTCCATACTCTGGACCCTAGAAGGGCGCTTGCTTACTATAAGGAGTGCACGGCTGAAATTCGGGGAGAGGTTCGCCAGCTGTTTGTCACCTACGCTGAAGCTGCACCTGGCAGACCTGCAGCCAAGCAGATGATAGACAGGTGGGTCACCTCCTGCATAGATCTCGGCAATAAGTTGGCGGGCATGGAGCCTCCCAGAGGGATGAGCTCATTCTACCCGCCATACTGCTGCATCGGTGGCTGCTTCCAGGGACATCCCTATCCAGGAAATCTGCAGGGCTGCTACCTGAAGTCAGCACACCCTCATCACCCATTACCACATCGACCTTGAGTCACGCCGGATGCTGGTTTTGGGGCCTCGGTTCTCAGTCTCTATTCCCTAAGTAGGGGATGTGCTCACCTCCCTCCTCCGGAGAACTGCTAGAGTCTGCCAGACAGTGTGGATGAACAACATATCCATGCCTCAGAATACCGGTTACTCACCTGTAACAGGAGTTCTAGGAATGGTATATGTTGTTCATCCACATGTCTCTCGACCTCCCCGGCTTCGACGCACAACCTGAGTTTCCAGTGAGCTAGATCTGGCGTCATGGGGCGGAGCCCAGAGTTTTACCACCCGGGTGGGTGGGAGGAGCCAGCTGGAAGACCTTCCCTTCCGGCAAGATTTAAAGCGGCAAGGATACCTGCCAGACAGTGTGGATGAACAACATATACCATTCCTAGAACTCCTGTTACAGGTGAGTAACCTGTATTTCTTGTATCTGGACCAGACATACCTAGGAGGGGGGTTATTACCTTTTGCTTGCTCTGTCTGTAAATCACATTTCTTGTATCTGGACCAGACAAACCTAGGAGGGGGGTTATTACCTTTAGCTTGCTCCATTTGTAAATCACATTTCTTGTATCTGGACCTGACATGCCTAGGAGGGGGGTTGTTACCTTTAGCTTGCTCTGTTTGTAAATCACATTTCTTGTATATGTACCAGACATACCTAGGAGAGGGGTTATCACCTTTTGCTTGCTCTGTCTGTAAATCACATTTCTTGTAGTATCTGGACCAGACATACCTAGGAGGGGGGTTGTTACCTTTAGCTCGCTCTGTTTGTAAATCACATTTCTTGTATCTGGACCAGACATACCTAGGAGGGGGATTATTACCTTTAGCTCGGTCCATTTGTAAATCACATTTCTTGTATCTGGACCAGACATACCTAGGAGGGGGGTTATTACCTTTAGCTTGCTCCATTTGTAAATCACATTTCTTGTATCTGGACCAGACATGCCTAGGAGGGGGTTTGTTACCTTTAGCTTGCTCTGTGTGTAAATCATATTTCTTGTATTTGGACCAGACATACCTAGGAGGGGGGTTATTACAGTGTCAGTGGCTCAGTAGGTAGCACACTCGCCTGTGAGGCCGGGAGATCAGAGGGCTGTGGGTTCAGTACCCATATCTGGCACTTGGGTTAATATCCCAGTACTGACACTGTAGTGCAGCATGAGAGGGGTGCTGCACTTCTGAGGTGCTGTCTTTCGGATGAGACGTTAAACCGAGGTCCCATCTGCCTGCATTGGTGGTAGTTCAGGTGGATGTTAAAGATCCCATGGCACTTATCGAAAGAGTAGGGAATTTCCGTGTCCTGGCCAAATTTCCTCATTCACTAAAAATACCACCAACAGCTTAATCTGGTTCAAGGTCAGTTGGCATTCATCTGTATCCCCCTCCTCTGGGTCGTGCCTGAAAATAGGCAGGATTTGTCTAGTGCACTTACCCGGTCAACAAAAGCTAAATAAATAAATAAAATAAAATTACCTTTTGCTTGCTCTGTCTGTACATCACATTTCTTGTATCTGGACCAGACATACCTGGGGGGGGGGGGTTGTTACCTTTAGCTTGCTCCATTTGTAAATCACATTTCTTGCATCTGGACCAGACATGCCTAGGAGGGGGGTTATTACCTTTTGCTTGCTCCATTTGTAAATCACATTTCTTGTATCTGGACCAGGCATACCTGGGAGGGTGTTTTGCTACCTTTAGCTCACTCCATTTGTAAATCACATTTCTTGTATTTTGTTTCTGTTTTTTTTTTTACAATGTGCAGGATATGAAATCCCAGAAGGGGACTTGTTATCTCTGATAGACAGGAGTGAGGTACTCCGTGTTGATGAAAAGGAGGAAGAGACAGAACAGCACAAGGATCATCTTGAAAGCATGCCCAACAGTAAGTAGACTGCAAGAGTAGTAGTTTTGATTTTCAGCATTTATGTATGGCACAGTCCTGCTAAGCAAGGGAATCACAGGGTACCCAGGGTAGCAGAGTGGGAAGTGGATCCCTGTAAATAAGTACATTTTCACAGTCCTGCTTACCAGGGGAATCTCAGGGTACCGTGGGTCACAGAGTGGGTGGGGATTCCTATAAATTAGTACGTTTGCACAGTCCTGCTTACCAAGGGAATCATGGGGCAGTGTGGGTAGTAGAGTGGGAGGGGGTCCCTATAAACTAGTATGTTTGCACAGTCCAGTTTACCAAGGGAATCACAGGGTACTGTGATACATAGATACATAGATACATAGACAGTGTCGGCAGATAAGGGCCTATGGCCCACCTAGTCTGCCCATTTGAGCTTGTAAGTTCAGTTTGTTTTCCTAGAAGTCTATTTCCCCTTACCCCTGACCTCTAGAATTCCTTTATGTCTATCCCATGCATTCTTAAATCCCGTGATTGTTTCAGCTCCCACCACTTCCTCTGCAGGGTGTTCCACTTGTCCACCACCCGTTCTGTGAAGAAATTCTTTCTCATGTTTCCTGAATCGTCCTCCTCCAACTTCATCCCATGCCCTCTAGTCCTGAAACATCTTTTCTGCTTAAAAATAGTGTTTTCTGCACCCTGTTCCTCCCTGTAAGATACTTGTATGTCTCTATCATATCCCTCTCTCCCTCCTCTCCTCCAGGGAGTACATGTTCAGTTCCTTCAACCTGTCTTCATAGGACTTGTGATGCAACCCATGCACAATCTTTGTTGCCCTCCTCTGAACCTTCTCTACCCTGTCTATGTCCTTACGTAGGTATGGTCTCCAGAACTGTACACTGTACTCCAGGTGGGGCCTCACTAGTGTCTTGTATAGCTGGAATTATGACCTCCCTTTCCTGCTGGTGATGCCCCTGCCTATACATCCCAGCATCCTATTTGCTTTACCTGATGCCTTGTCACACTGTTTCCCTACCTTGAGGTCATCAGAGATGACAACCCCAAGATCCCTTCCTGCTTGGTGCATGCTATATCCTCACCCCCAACTGATATATTGTGCCAGGGTTTTGTGCTCCATATGCATTATCTTGCACTTCTTTGCATTGAATTTCAACTGCCAAACCCTTGACCATTCTTCAAGTTTCTGCAGGTCCCTTCTCATTCTGTCTACACCCTCTGGTGTGTCTACTCTGTTACAGAGCTTTGTGTCATCAGCGAACAGTGAAATTCTGCCTTCTAGATCCTGTGCAATGTCACTGATGAAGATGTTGAATAGGACCGGTCCCAGCACTGATCCCTGTGGTACCCCACTGGTCACTCTTCCCTCTGTGGAGTGACAGCCATTTACCACCACCCTCTGTGTCCTGCCACCCAGCCAGTTACCTACCCACCACACTACTGTCCTGCCCACACCCATATTCCCCAGTTTGTGTAATAGTCTTCTATGTGGCACAGTGTCAAAGGCCTTGCTGAAGTCCAGATAGGCCATGTCCACTGCCCTCCCTGATCCACCTCCCTAGTCACCCAGTCAAAATTCAATGAGGTTGGTCTGACATGACCTCCCCCTGGTGAAACCATGCTGCCTTGGGTCCTGTAGTCCATTGACAACCAGATGTTCCACCAATCTCTCCTTCAGTAGTGCTTCCATGATCTTTCCCACTACTGAGGTGAGGCTGACTGGTCTGTAGTTCCCTGCTTCTCTTTGTTCCCACTTTTGTATAAGGGACTACATCTGCTGTCCTCCAGTCTTTGGGTATCTCCCTGTTTCCAGTGATTGGCTGAACAGGATAGCCAGAGGTTCAGCCACCACCTCTCTTAGTTCTTTAAGGACCCTGGGGTGCACATTCTGGCCCCATTGCTTTATCAGCTCTTATTACTTCCAGTTCCTTCAGGACCCTTTCTGTAAAGGGACTTGTGTCCATTTCTGCACCATTCTCACCCCTTGTACTCCTTCAGACCCATTACCCCTCTTCCTTAGTAAAGACTGAGCAGAAATACCTGTTCAATATGTCAGCTTTACTGTTGTCATCCTCCACGTACTCCCATCCTCCCCTTCAGTCTCACTATCCCTCCTTGTCCTTCTTTTTCACTTATGTACCTGTAAAGGTTTTGTCCCTTAACCACTGATTTTGCAATGTGTTCTTCTGTCTGAGCTTTGGCTTCCTTACTGACTTCCCTGCCTCCTTTGTTTCTCTGGTACTTCTCCTATCCCTTCTGCCTGTGTCTTTTGTATTGCCTGAATGCAATCTTTTTGGCTTTCACTTTCTTTGCTACCTCTTTGGAAAACCATAATGGTCTCCTCTTTCTTTTCCTCTTGCTAACCTGCTTAATGCATAATTCTGTTGTTCTTATAGTCCCCATTTTAAATACTGCCCTGTTCCTCAATCCCTGATTCCTGTCCCATTCCCTTAATGCCTCTTTCAAGCATCTCCCATTTTCCCAAAGTCTGCCCCTAAAATCCAGGATCGTGTTTTGTGTGGTTTGGTTCTGCTCTTTCTGTGATTTCAAACCACAATGACTGGTGGTCACTGTTACCCAGGTGCTCCCCACTGTTACCCCATCACACTGTCCCTGTTTGTGAGCACAAGGTCCAGTGTTGCCTTCTGCCGAGTTGGTTCCATGACCAGTTGCTTGAGGAAGGCACCCTGAAGGAGTCCAGGATAAATCTGCTCTAGTTGATGCTGCTGCTGGGATGCTCCAGTCCACGTCTGGTATATTGAAGTCTCCAACCAGTACTACCTCACCCTTGTCTGCCATCCTTTGGATGGCTAGCATCAGCTCCCTATCTGTTTCTTCCTCCTGGGCTGGTGGTCTATAGACCACACCTGTGCTGGATGGCTGGCCCCATTTTCCTTTCCAGCTTAACCCACAGTATCTCTCCCATTTTGTTCCTCCTGGATCTGTGTGGCCCTTATGTCATTTTTCACATACAGTGCCACCTCCTCCCTTCCTGCCTGCTCTGTCTCTTCTGAATATGTTGTAGCCAGGTATGGCCATCTCCAGTCATGGTTATCATTACACCAGGTTTCAGTGATGGCCACAATGTCCAGGTCTGACTGTACCATGACAGCCTCCAGATCTTCCATCTTGTTGCTAAGGCTCCTGGCATTTGCACACATGGCTTTCCATGATTTGACCTCCCTAGACTGCTTCACTGTTCTACTCCAGCCCCTTCCTTGGTTGTCATTTATCCTGGTTCTCCTTGCTGTCTGCCCTTCTGCTGAATTTTGCCTTTTCTGCTTATCCACCTTTTGGACACTAATCTCCATCTTTTGCACACTGCTTTGCAGAGATAGCCCTCCTCTGGTTCACTGGTTCCATTACTAGCTGTGGGGGTGAGCAAGTAGGTACCGTCCTTGCTGGCCTGCCACCCCTTGCTAGTTTAAATGCTTGTCAATGTAGCATTTAAACTTATCATTGAGTGCTTGATTCCCTCCAGGATGGATGCAGGCCGTCAGGCTTGAATAAACCTCCATCCCTCCAGATGGGTCCCCAGTCACCAATGAATCAAACCCTTCCTCACAGCACCAGTTCTTCAACCATGAGTTAAAGTTCCTGGTGCATGCACTCCTATGTCTCCCTTGCCTCTCACAGGTAGTACTTCTGAGAAAGTGACAGAAGTAGCTACTTGCTTGAGACCCTCCCAGTTTCCTAAACTCTTCCTGAACTTCCTTTGGCTCCCCATTTGCCAAGTCATTAGTACCTAGGTGGATAATGACATCCAGCTTACCCTCCTGTCTTGCCTTCCCAGTGATCCCCAGTATCTTCCTTCCATCCCTCCATGCCGTGGCACCTTGTAGGCACCTCACCTCCCTGTCCTCCCCCTCCTGTGTTCATAGCTGGATCCCTCTTATGATGGAGTCCCCCACCAGGATTCGCTTCCTCCTCCTCTGGGGTCCACTGCTTTCCCCACTGAGGTCACCTCCTTGCCTAACCTCCACATCCTTTCCTTCCACTTCCCTGGGTACCTCTATTTGGTTGTTCTCATTTGCCAGTGTGGCATATGAGTTCTTGAGAGAATAGGATCTGGGATGTGCCTCTGCCTGACTGCTCTAACCCTCCTGAGCCCACTGTCATCCAAGTGCTCCTCGTTCTCGGCATCCTTTGGGGCAGCTGCATTGGACTGGGTGGTTCCTGGACAGGGGTGATGGTACTCCTGACCCAGTTTACTTCCGCTCTGAGCCTGGCTACCTCATCCCGCAGTCCGAGAGATGCATGCAGATAGGCAGCACCGCAGTGTCCAGAAGGTCTGCCTGAATATGGCTGCCCCACAGCCACTGCATTGCACCACTCCCCACATTATACTGCAATTCCACTACTTATCTGCTACTGAAGCTTCTTAGTTCTCTTTTTATTTATTTACATACTAAAATCCTGTAACTGATCCTCAGATATATATTTTTATGAAGAAGAAACCAATAAATAAATAAATGAGTCAAAACACTTGTCGTGCTGAGGTGGTCTTCTTCCCTTATGCCCTCCTTACACACCTCTTACTATACCCTGTGTTTAGCTCCTGTCAATCAGATTTATCAGGGCATATAATTAAGAGTTGGGGAAGGGGTGGGAAGAGGCGAAAATTTGCAGCAATTAAAGACAGCACAGAATTACACCACCACTATTTTTAAATTTTCAAAGCCCAAAACAATTATATAAGTAAAGACAACACAGAAAGAAAGTATAGTGTCACTACAAGCCTACAATCTTAAGTTTAAAAGAAAATACCAGTTACCAGTTACTCTGAAGCACTGAATTGAATATGTTTCCTTCCTTCACCTTCTGGCTTCTTCTGAGAAGATGAACTTCTGTTTGCTGCTTTAACTGTGACTAAGCCCCACCTCCAGTTATCACGTAGCTGAGGTCAGAGGCCAGACAATTAACACCCTTCACCCAGCTACAGGACAGTCAGACAAGCCAAGATAAAATTTGCAGCAATTAAAGACAGCACAGAATTACACCACCACTATTTTTTAAATTTTCAACAGCCCAAAACAATTATAAGTAAAGACAACACAGAAAGAAAGTATAGTGTCACTACAAGCCTACAATCTAAGTTTAAAAGAAAAATACCAGTTACCAGTTACTCTGAAGCACTGAATTGAATATGTTTCCTTCCTTCACCTTCTGGCTTCTTCTGAGAAGATGAACTTCTGTTTGCTGCTTTAACTGTGACTAAGCCCCACCTCCAGTTATCACGTAGCTGAGGTCAGAGGCCAGATAATTAACACCCTTCACCCAGCTACAGGACAGTCAGACAAGCCAAGATAAAATTTGCAGCAATTAAAGACAGCACAGAATTACACCACCACTATTTTTTAAATTTTCAACAGCCCAAAAATAATTATAAGTAAAGACAACACAGAAAGAAAGTATAGTGTCACTACAAGCCTACAATCTAAGTTTAAAAGAAAAATACCAGTTACCAGTTACTCTGAAGCATTGAATTGAATATGTTTCCTTCCTTCACCTTCTGGCTTCTTCTGAGAAGATGAACTTCTGTTTGCTGCTTTAACTGTGACTAAGCCCCACCTCCAGTTATCACGTAGCTGAGGTCAGAGGCCAGACAATTAACACCCTTCACCCAGCTACAGGACAGTCAGACAAGCCAAGATAAAATTTGCAGCAATTAAAGACAGCACAGAATTACACCACCACTATTTTTTAAATTTTCAACAGCCCCAAAACAATTATAAGTAAAGACAACACAGAAAGAAAGTATAGTGTCACTACAAGCCTACAATCTAAGTTTAAAAGAAAAATACCAGTTACCAGTTACTCTGAAGCACTGAATTGAATATGTTTCCTTCCTTCACCTTCTGGCTTCTTCTGTGGGTAGTAGAGTGGGTGGGGATCCCTATAAATTAGTATGTTTACACAATCCTGCTTGCCAAGGGAATCACAGGGAACTGTGGGTGTGGATTCCTATAAATTAGTACGTTTACACAGCATATTTATAAATCTCTGTTTAAGGATCAGACCTGATGACGCTAATAGACCTAGAGTCCATTTGGACCTTAAATTACTGTGTTTATTCCTGTAAGAGTTGAAGGATAACTCCCCACCCATCTCACCAGGTTTGGATTCCTTGTGGCATCAGGCAAAATGGTATCTGAAAGTTCTAATGGCTGTGTGCAGGTAACACACGGACAATCAAATGTGTTATTACTTAAATATACCCCCACTCACCATGAAATATTTAGATACAGGTTGGGAAAATTTAGATTGAGATTGGTAAACTGAAGTTTGAATTTACCATTTAAAGACCGTCGTGCCAACCATACAGTGACCCATTAGCACCTGTGGAGGGTCACTGTTATCTGCAGAGTGTCCCATCAGCACCAGGGAGGAGGGGATGGACCACCGGTGTAAGCAAAGGTTGGGGGGGGGTGGGATTGGCACAAGCCCATGTTCAGAGGAAAGAGTCTTGATAGGACTCACAACCCTGAAGCTGGATAAGGCCATGAGACTAGATGGGATACACCTTCGGGTACAGGAAGAGCTCAGGGAAGTGCTTGATGCCTCTGCGGACAGCCTTTTTGAACAGCTCACTATAAACAGGAGTGGTTCCAGAGAACTGGAGAAGGGTTGACATAATTGCTTTACATAAGAGTGGTAGCAGGGAGGAAGTTAGCAACTGCAGGCAATCTGAATAACTTCAGTGGTGAGGGAACTAATGGAATGGAAACCATACTGAAAGAGAGACTGGCGCAGTATCCTGAATTCAAGGGGCTGCAATACCGCAGGCAGCACAGGTTCGTGGGGGGAGGTCACGCAATACAAATCTGGTAGATTTCTTTGACTGGCTGACCAGGGGAAACCAACCAGGATAGGGCAATGGATGTAGCCTATCTAAGGAATGACAAGTAGGGTACCACAGGGTTCAGTACTAGGACCACTCCTCTTCAATATCTTCATAGGGGACATTGTAGATGAACTGGAGCGTATGGTCTGTTTTTTTTTTTTTCAGGTGACACCACGATCTGATATAGGGTGGATACGCAAGAAGGAGTGGAGACAATGTGCAGTGATTTAGGGAAACTTGAGGAGTGGTCAAAGTCATAGCAGTTGGGGTTCAGTACCCCAAAGTGTAGAATTATTGCACTCAGAGCACAGGAATCCCAGTGCTGAGTATAAGATGGGGGGAGGTGTTGGCAATCACTAGGCAGGTAAGGGATTTTGGGGTTATTATATCAGAGGACCTCAAAGTGGCAGTATAGTGTGACAGGGCTAGTAGGATGCTGCGGTGCATAGGGAGGGACATCACCAGAAGTAAGTGAGAGGTTGTGTTGTCCCTGTACTGCTGTCTGGTATGCTCCCACCTGGAATACCATGTCCAGTTCTGGGGAATGCACCGCAGTCAAAACCTACAGTAGACAAGGTGGAGGCAGTCCAGTGAAGGGCAACCTTGATGGTCCTAGGGTTGCAAGGGAAGCCCTTTGAGGACAGACTGAGGGATCTCAATATGTGCACTCTGGAGGACAGGACAGCATGGGCTGACATGATCAAGACCTTCTGACATGAACAGGGTGCAAGGGGGGGAGCCTTTTCCAAATGAGGATGAGTTCTATGACTAGGAGGCATGCGCCAAAGCTAGAGAAGGGCAAGTTTCAGAAGGATGGGAGGAAATACTTCTTCATTGAAAGGGTAATAGACACATGGAACTGACTGCAACCCAAAGTGGAGGGTCAGTAGTGCAGTAGAGTGCCCCATCAGCACCTATGGAGGTCTGCCTGTCACTATGGACTCTCCCATCTGTACCAGTGGAGGGACCAATGGTCTTCTTCTGCTGACATTTTCTGTATTTCAAATTTCAGTTAGTAGTTGAGAAGAGGGTGTTAGCCAGCCAGCGTCTGTGCTGGGCAGGCATAATTTCCCCTGAAGAGCAGGGCAGGCAGTGTTCCTGGAGGAAAAATGAAATATAGTTATTCTGTAAACAAAACAAAAATAAGTGCACGCTTAAAATAGAACACAGTGTTAGAATCAACGTTTCGACCCTAGGTCTTCTGCAGGAATTATCTAACAGAGAAAAAAAAAAAGCAAAGTTATCTTTTCTGTGCCCCCCTCAGAAGAAAGGCAGGCAGCACTGCTGAGGGAAAGATCAAAAAAAAAAAAAAGATTTTCTGTGTCCCCTTGGGTGCAGAGCAGGCAGCATTTCCAAGAGGAAAATTCAAAAAGGTTTACTGTGCCTTTTTTGGAACAGGTCAGGCTGTGCTCCTGAGGGGACAATTCAGCAGGGAAGGCAGCTCTTTTGAGGAGAATTTAAAACATGCATTGGGCAACGTCAAATATTTACATGCTTGTCTTTTCTTTGTAGTTGTTGAACATAGAGAGTGCAGAAGTTTTATTTAGTTTTTGTTTACCGGGTAAGGTGCATTAGGCAAACAGTTGCCTATTTTCAGGCATGATCCGGGAGAGTATAACCAGTTTAGACCACTACAGTGTAGACAATATCAACAACAGTTAACAAATTAATAAAAATAAGTTATAATAGCAAAATTGTCATGATTGGGAAATGAAAAGTTTCACACATAGGTGTTGTTTTCTTAGACTGTGACCCTGAATTTTTTAACTAGTATTTTTATTATCCAAGGATAGGTACATGACAGGTGTCATTTATGAAATATTGCCCAAAATGTGATTTTGCGGATGACTGCAAAAACAGGTTTGAAGGGGGATTTGAAAATTACACCTGCCATGTTTAGGAGATGGGTAAAAGTTAAGTATGTTGAACATATGGATTCAAAAAGTAAAATGAGTTGCAGTAAACATCGCAAAATGCCGTTTGTTCATAACTTTGTGTTTGTGAGATTTCGTCCCCTAATTTTCAACATAGTTTTTATATAACCCAGTCTTATGAACATGACAGGTCTCATTTATTAAATTCGTGAGCAAAGCTTGATTTTGCAGCATGAGTGGAAGACAACATTTTGGGCAGGATTTGAAAAATGATGCCCGTCATGTTCATGAGGCGGAGTAAAAACTGGCTATGTTGAAATGTGGGGTCAAAATGTGGAAAGATAGCAAAGTTATGAGTAAATAATTTAGCACACACTGACGGTTTTGTTAAAGGATTGGTGGAGGATGACGTGGTGGCCACAGACAAGAAAAAATCTCTGGCTGTTGTGCAGCATCTCAGTGCCATTCCCTGAGAAACAAAGTACTAAACAGTAGCACATATGAAAGTAGTAAACAGTACCACATATGTGTACCAGAAAGCAGGGGAAAGGTTTTGAGGAGAAGTTAGGAGTTCCTCAAGGAAACCCATTTCCAGCTTACATTTTCCAGCCTTTTGATTGATCAAGAATTTCAAAGGGAAAAGGAGGAGAAAGGGAGCGAGAGTGGGCAGAATTAGGAATGGGATTCAGTATTCTGAAGCTGTGATAGGTGAAAAGGCTCACCCCAAAAGGTCTGTCACAGCTCAGACTGATATTATTTTGCTCATGTGTTTTGTATAAGCAAATGTAATCAGCATGACTTCTAGGACATGGTAAACTGTGGTATATGTACTAAGCTTTGTGTATTTATGGTTTAATGCTCAACATGCTTTAATTTTATTGCTAAAACACAGGTAAGCAGAGTAACAGCTGCTTATCTAAACTGATCAATAAGTGTAGAAACATGTTAGAACATCTGTTTCCTTTCTTTTTACCACAGTGTGAGAATACATTAATTCCATGAGTTGCAAGCACTGCATTATGGTTATGCAAACGATATGGACTGTTATCCTTTTGTTTTACCACAGTATAAGAATACATTAATTCCATGAGTTGCAGACACTGCATTATGGGTATGCAAATGATATGGGCTGTGCCTTATGTGTGACATTTGCTGAGAAACAAAGTACTAAGCAGTAGCACATGTGACGTGGAACATAGGAGTAAGAGTTCAAGCAGAAATTAGGAGCTGCACAAGAAACCTCTCTAACCTGCATTTTCTAGCCTTGTGATTGGGCAAATGCATCAAAGAGGAAAGGGGAAAGGCAGAGAGTGGGCAGAATTAGTAAATTCAGTATTCTGAAACTGTGATAGGTAAAGCAGGGCACCCCCCTTTCCCATAAAAGCATCTCACAGTTCAGACAAATTTATTCACATGCTTTGTATATTAACATAATCAGCTTTGTTTCTAGGGTAGAGTAACCTGTGTTAATATGTGCTGAGCCATGTTTGTTTATGTTGCAATGACAAAAATGCTTTTAATGTTCAAAACACAGGTAAGCAGAATATCTGCTTTACTTGCTTTTTACCATAGTATGATACTACATTAGTTGAGTTGCAAGCACTGTATCTTGGGTATGCAAATGATGTGGGTTATGAAACATCTCTGCTGTTCTGTGAGAAACAAAGTACTAAACAGTAGCACATATGAAAGTACTGAACAGTAACATATGTAGAACGAAATGCAGGGGTAAGATTTCAAACAGGAATTAGGAGTTGCATGCAGGGGGTAAGGCAATTTTATTTGTAGGGCGCCCAATTCCGGAGGCACTGGGTGCCTAACAATAGTTAAGACATGGTAAAAACAGCATAAATAAATAATGCAATAATAATGCTAAATATAAATATGGCAGTTTACAGTAGATTAAAAAGGGGGTCAGAATCACACAGCGGGGGCAAGCACAGAATGTGCTGAAAAAGCTGAAAAACAGGGCAAAGAGGTGGGCCTTCAGCCTCTGTTTGAACACCTCTGCTGAGGGAGCCTCCTGGACAGAAGGTGGTAACGAGTTCTACAGGGTTGGCCCAGAAACACTAAATGCCCGATCTCCTGAGGTCTTGAGCTGAACCCTGAGAATGTCCAGAAGGCCCCTCAAGAGGAGTGGAGGGAGCGAGCAGAGGCCACCTGTGTTGGGAGTTCTGGCAGGTAACCAGGACCCAGTCTGTATAGGGCCTTGAAAGTGAGAAGACCCACCTTGAAAAGGACCCTCCACCTGATCGGCAGCCAGTGCAGAGCCCACAGGACCGGAGTCACGTGACTGGACCTTGAAAGGCCCGTCAGCAACCGGGCTGCCGTGTTCTGCACTAGCTGAAGTCTGCGGAGGGTCCCTCCCATGACCCTGAAGTATAGAGAGTTGCAGTAGTCCAGTCTGGAGGTCATGAAAGCATGCACTAGTGTCGGCAGGTCCTCAGACGGAAGTGAGGGGCTTAATCCGGGCAATGTTTCGCAGATGATAGAAACCACTACTGACAACAGATGACACCTGGTCTTCAAAAGTCAATCTATTATCAAGGATCATGCCCAGATTCTGCACCCTCGGGGCAGCCACCAATGGAGCAGAACCCAGGAAAAGCCCTGAGGCAGCCCCAGGTGGCTGCCCATCACATCCGCGATCAGGCTCAATCACCAGTACCTCCATCTTAGCCGGGTTAAGTCTCAGCCAGCTGGAAGCCATCTAGTCATTGATTTTAGCCAGACAGTTGTTAAGCACATCAACCGTTTCCGATGTTCCGGGGCCAAAGACAAGTACAGCTGGGTATCATCTGCATAACAGTGAAACTCCACACTGTACTTTCAAATTATCTCACCCAGTGGCAGCATGTACACTGCGAACTGCATCGGTGACAAGATCGAGCCCTGTGGCACTCCGCAAGACAGGGGCATTGGGGAAGAGGAGAAATTCCCTATCACTACCAGCTGCACCCTGTTTGAGAGATAGGATTCAAACCACCTGATGACAGTACCGGTGAGTCCACAAGACAAACAGAGCCGATCAAGAAGCGCCATGTGGTCCACAGTGTCAAATGCTGAGGAGAGAACAAGAACTGACTTGTCTCCTGTATCTCTAGCCCTGAGCAGGTCATTGTGCACCCTCACTAGAGCTGTTTCCGTGCTGTGTCTAGCCCCAAAACCCGACTGAAATGGCTCATAGATGTCCGAGGACACCAGGCGATCCTTGAGCTCATGTGCCACTAACTTCTCAATAAACTTGCCCTGAAAAGGCAGGTTGGAGATAGGACGGTAATCGCCAGGACGTCAGGGTCAAGGGATGATTTCTTAAGGAGGAGCCTCACTAGCACTTCTTTGAAAGCTGCAGGGAGGACCCCCTCCTCCATAGAACACCTGGCGATCCTGGCGAACATCGGGCCAACAGCCTCGACATGTCTCATTAAGAAACGCGTCAGGGCTGGGTCCAGTTCACAAGAAGTGTGCTTCAGCGTTACGATCACCCTAGTCACTTCAGACACCTCCACTGGCCTAAACTCTTCCCAGATAGGTGGAGTGCCTCCAAGACCCTCAGCCTGACCACTGCAAGGCAAATGCCTCCCTGGCGGGATCCCCGACCGGATGGCCGACACTCTGTCGGAGAAAAACAGCAAACTCCTCACACAAGGTGGATGGCAATGCTTTTCTCGGCTGCAGACAGGCAGGATGTAAAAGCCTGTCTACAGTCTGAAATAGCTGAAATGGTCTGTTTTCCACGGCAATTTCCCTGGACAGGAATTCTGCCTTCTTATGAGAAATTGACCCTTGGTACTCCACATAGTGGGCACATAGGGCCAGCCTATTGACCTCCAGCTGGGTCTTTCACCAGCAACGCTTCAACCTCCAGCCCTTGATCTTCATCACCTTGAGGTCACCATCAAACCAGGGGAACCTCAAGTGAGAAGGTCTGAGTCATATATGAACTGGTGCGAGAGCATCCAGAGCTTTGGAAACCACCCAGTTATAAGTGGCCACTGCCTCTCCGGAACCCATTGCACATGCCGCATTAGCTTGAGATAGGTCAGCTAACACCCACAATCCCCCAGGGTGCACGCCCCTTAAGGGGCAAAAGCTGACCATCTACACAGAGGGGGACTACTGGGGGGCCCCAAACGTGAACTCCACGGGACAGTGGTCAGACCAAGCGACCTGATCAATCTTGAGGTTATCAACCTCAACAGCCAGCTGGAACACCAGATTGAGTGTGTGGCCATGCTGGTGGGTCACAGAAGCAACCGCTTGTGCCAGGCCCAGTGACTGCATTAACTGGAGGAGGTCATAACTGAAACGCGAGGATTCATTGTCAGTCCATGCATTGAAGTCGCCCAGGATTTAACACCTGGGGGACTCCAACACTTGGTCGACAATGAAGTCTGCCATCTCCTGCAGGAAATCTCCCCCCGCCCCAGGAGGGTGGTAAACGAGGAGAATCCTGCAACCTGAATCTGCACTCCCACACACAACAGTGCACTCAAAGGATCGGGTGTCACCAACCTGGTGCACTGTGAAGCCCAGGCTGGCTCGAAAAACAATGGCCACACCCCCTCCCATGCGATCCTTCCTCGGACAGTGCACTACGGAGTACCTGGTAGGGACGGCCGCTGCCAGAACTGGGCCCGCATCGTCACCAAGCCAGGTCTCTGTTATGCAAGCCAGGTCGACGCGGAAATCAAGTCCGCAAAAATAGTGGTCTTGTTCCTTATCGACCTGGCACTGCAAAGCACCTCCCGAAGAGGATGAGAAGATGCGGTTGGACCTCTAGCTGCCTGCCCACTTGGTCCGGTGGGAACCCTGAGTACAGAG
Organism: Neoceratodus forsteri; assembly: GCA_016271365.2. Lineage (NCBI taxonomy): Eukaryota > Metazoa > Chordata > Ceratodontiformes > Ceratodontidae > Neoceratodus > Neoceratodus forsteri. The sequence continues at coordinate 59,997,802 of CM057455.1, forward strand.
ACCAAACCCGTCTGGCCTCTCCCTCAGCTCCGTTTACACCCAGGGCATCTCCTGGACCAGACAACCTCAGTGCAGCTCACCACCCCCTCCTCAACTGCCCTCGGCTCCCTGCAATACCCTCTCTTCCTAGTAATTTCGACCTGCTTGCAGCGTCTCACTTTCGTGGTGGAAACAGGAAGGTCAGTAAAGGGGTGAAGGTCATGGAGCCGAGTGGCAGCGTAGATAGTTCTAGCAGTGCTGCGGCACCAACACATCTTGCTTAGTTATTCCAGTCCCCAAAAGAATTCTGGAAATAAAAAGCATACACCTCACTATCACAACAACCACTTACTCAAAACCAAACCCTTAAAATTAAATTATCCCACAAACAAAAATTTCCCTCATATTTAATGAGCATACATAGCCTATAGACCACCCAAAGACAATTGCCCCCCTCACTCTTCTAAAACAGATTCTCTTTTACTCACACACTCAAATCAACAACCTCCCACCACCCAAATACAATAAAATGAATAGAAAATCAGAGGGTCAATAAGGGGAGAAACAAAAAATTCCAGATCATGGAAATACAATCAAACAGTCCAAATTGCAACACTGGAAGTGTCTTAAGGAGCAGTCCAAACAGTTAGGTGCTCTCACCACCAAAGTTCAACTGACGATTGCTTGCCAAACTTAAGGTCATCCGATATGATTACCCCCAGCTCCCTTTCCATTTTTGTTGTTGTTACTACCCCCCCCCCCCATTGTGTAATCTTCCCCTGGGTTTTTGTTTCCCAGGTGCATTATTTTGCACTTCTTTGTATTGAATCCAAGCTGCCATACTTCTGACCATTCCTCCAGCCTTGCCAAGTCCCTTCTCATCCTTTCCACGTCTCCCTGTGTATCAACCCTGTTGCAGATCTTTGTGTCATCTGCAAAGAGGCATACTTTTCCTTCCAGTCCCTCTGCAATGTCACTTATAAAGACATTAAAAAGGACTGGTCCCAATATTGAACCCTGCGGTACCCCACTAGTAACCCCTCTTTCTTCAGAGTGGACTCAGTTACAATTACCTTCTGTGTCCTGTTGTCCAGCCAATGTTTTTTAGGCTACCCTAGGACCCTCCCAGACTGGTTAATTTGACTATTAATCTTTTGTGTGGGACTGTGTCAGATGCCTTGCTAAAGTCTAGGTAGGCCATGTCCACAGCCCCTCCCTGGTCTACTACTTCGGTCACCCAGTCAAAGAAATCAATTAGATTCATCTGACATGACCTTCCAGCTGTGAACCCATGCTGCCTTGGGTCCTGTGCCCCACTGGCCTCTTGGTAGTCAACAATTCTTTCCTTCAGAAGTGACTCCATCACTTTCCCTACCACAGAGGTCAAACTTTTGTGAAGGGGAATCACATCAGCCTTCCTCCAGTCCTCAGGTACCACACCATCCTCCCATGATTTGTTAAAAAGGGTAGTCAGTGGTGTCACTAGTTCTCTGCATAATTCTTTTAGAATTCTGGGGTGAATTCCATCTGGCCCCATTGCTTTGTCCACCTTCAGTTTTAGGAGTTCTTTCAGAAACCTTTCTTCTGTGAAAGGACTGGGATTGACCCCTTTCTCCAGAGTGCTGGATTAGGCACCTCCCCTACCTCCTCTTTTGTGAATACTGAACAAAAGTATTCATTCAGTATCCCTGCTTTTTCAGTGTCCCTCTGTGCTCACCCACCATCCATTCTATTCAGCCTCACTATGCCTCCCTTTGTATTTCTGCGCTCCCTGTTATACCTATAAAAGGTTTTCTAGGAGTGTGGATATGTTGTTCATCCACACTCTTTGTCAAAGTCCCTTTCCCCTTTAAATCTGGCCGGAAGTCTTCAAGCTGGCTCCTCCCGCCCACCCAGGTGGTAAATACCTCGGCTTCACCCAATGACGCCAGATCTTCCTTTCCGCTGGAAGATTCAGGTCCCTCGTGCTACTTCTGCAGTATCCTAGGCCTTGGATACTAATCGACGGTTTTCACCGCAGTCGCTTTCTTTGAAACTCATATGAGTTTACGATTCCGATCCAAGCGCATCAGATATGGAGGACAAGTCGTCCCCCGGGTTTCGCCGGTGTCCCTGTGGACAGAAAATGTCGCGCACTGATCCCCACCTCTCGTGTGTTTATTGTTTGGGTGTCGTGTATGACACCTCTTCATGCACCATCTGCTTGGCCTTCCATCCCAATATTCTGGACGACCGCAAAGTGCGCCTTAAGCTGGGGAGACCAGAACTTCGCAATCCACCAGTGAAATCGAAGGAGGCAAGGTGGGCGGTTTCCACGGCCGCAGGATCCGCCGAGCAGCTTGACCAGATGGCGGCATTTGAAGAAGAAGCTGCCCAAGCCTCGGCCAGCCGAGGTTTTTTCGTGCTGCTAAACCTTGGCTCTACCTTCACAGGATCCTTTCGGGAGCTGTGCCAGTCTCTCCCCACCAGGGGTGAGGTGCTCTCGGGCATGCACTCCTTCCGCCCTGGAAAATGGGACAAGGACCCTAAGTCTTCTTCCCGGAGAAGATGTTCTTGGGACCGAGAGAGGTCTGAATCCCAGGATCTTGCGGTCTCGGTCGAGATCACTTCCTCAGCCACTGGCTTCTCGGACCTTCCGTCAGGCCAAGGCACCGAGGCTGAGGAAACTGCCGAACCGGCTGAGATATCTCTCGACCCGATCGAGCCATTGTCGCCGACCCCGGTCGACGACTCATTGGAAAGGACACCTATCCTTTCCTTCCCTGACGAGAAGACCCAGCCCTCAGGTGTCCCGATCAAGGGACAGGAGCCGGAACCTCGGTTTTCACCAACTCTGGCCTCTCCCAATCGAACAAGCCGACCCCGTCGGTCTCGATTGAGGACCAGGACCCCTTCGGTCGAAAAATCAAAAAAAGTTCACAAACACTCTCGGAAGAAACGTCGCCACCAATCCTCATCCTCCTCGGACGAGAAGAGACTTCGACGGAAGCTCCGTCGGCATTATGAGGACCTTATATGGCAGCAGCTAATTCTGACCGGTCATAAGCCGGCTCTGCCGGCTACAGCGGCCATTACTTGGCCCCAGCCTCTTAGGCCGGCGCCGACCCCTCCAGAACTGAAGACTCCGGTTCTTCCTCCGGTAGGACCGGCACGCATCCCTGTTCAGCCTGTTCCGGTCTCCCCACCAATTTTGGTGGAGCCACCGCCTAAGCAGCCTCAGGGAGGGGCTCCCTCAAAAGAGGATCAGACAGATACGGACCTGCCCCATCGTCTGTCCATCACTGTCGTCCCCGATCGCCCTTGGCATATTGAAGGGGACATAGGCGGGAGACCCTTGTATCCTGACTCTTCGGACTCGGATACCACTGGTCTACACTCACACCCCGATGATGAGTTGTCAGTGACAGGCTTGGAGGAAAGTCCTTCCTCTTTCCAGGGCATCCTCCGCCTTATTTCAGAGTCAACCGGTATGCCCTTGGAGCCTATCCAAAAGAAGGCGGAATATCCTCTCATGGATATCCTTAAGAGGGGGGATACCCCGACGGAGGCCTCCCCAGTGGCTGAAGCCATTGTTTGCCCGGCCCTTGAACTATGGCAGTGCCCTGCCTCTTACCCGGCTCAGTCTGCCTGCATGGCTCGCAAGTACACTGTACCCATGGGGTCCTTGGCGGGTTTCACAGAGCATCCCTCGGCCAAGAGCCTTATGACTGCCTAGAGTGTTTAGATGCACAGGTGGGTAGCTCAGCGGATACTGACCACCCTCCAGACAAGAAGTCCAAGAATATGGACCATTCTGCCTGGAAGGTGTATATGGCCTCATCCTTGGGCCTTCGTCAGGCCAGTTCGGCAGTGATCATGGCACACTTCTCTCACACCCTCTTGGGGTCGCAAGATAAAGTCCTCCCTCTTCTCCCAGCAGACAAGCAGACCACGGTTAAGCAGGTCCATGACCAGGGCCATGCTGCTGCAAAACAGCAGCTCCAGATGGCCCTGGATATTGGAGATTCCTGTGCCCTCTCACTAGCAGCCGCAGTGGCTACTCGCTGCAGGGCCTGGCTGAGGTTATCCTCTTTCCCGGCAGATACTCAGCACATGCTAGCTGACGTGCCCTTCCTTGGCACCGATCTCTTCGGTCCGGGAGTGGCAGGTCACCTCCAGTGCATACAGCGGTCCAATGCCACCTTGGATGCCACTTCCGCAAAGGGTTCTTCGGACAAGAACCAGCAGAAGCACAAGAAGAAGCCTTTTCGGAACTCTTCTCCTGCAGTTAGACAGCCCTCCTTCCAGGGAGGTCAGCAGCAGCAACAGCAGGCTCAAGCTTGGCACCCTAGGCCCAAGCAGGGTCCCCAACGACCCAGCAAAGGAGGTCGAGGTGCCGGTCCAGGAGCCTCCTCCTCTAAGCCTGCTCAGTGACGGGTCAGGGGTTGCCACCCCTACATCCGTCACACCAGTTCTGGGTCCTCCCGTGGGGGGCCGGCTCCGCCACTTTCTTTCCACCTGGTCCGGTATCACTTCAGACAGGTGGGTCCTGGAAGTGGTCGGTCGGGGACTGCCTCTAGAATTCGAGCAGTACCCTCCCTGCTGAGCCTGTGCCCCTCAGGAGGAAAGGATCTCAGTTTGCACTCAGTTGGCCCTTCAGGACGACATTGCTCAGCTCCTCCGCAAGGAGGCGGTAGCTCCAGTGCCGGATCCTCCTACAGACCCAGGCTTCATGTCCCGGTACTTCCTGGTGCCCAAGCGGATGGGGGGTTGGCACCCCATCCTAGATCTCCACGACCTGAATCAATATCTTGGGTCTCGCACCTTCCAGATGGTAACTCTGAATCAGATCATACCACCTCTGGAACAAAACATGTGGTTCTGTTCACTGGATCTACAGGACACGTTTTTCCACGTCCCAATACGTCCGTCCCACCAGCGGTTCCTCCGCTTCAGGGTGGAAGGGACCCTGTACGAGTTCCAAACCATGCCGTTCGGCCTGTCAGCGGCCCCTCGGGTCTTCACCAAGTGCATCGCAGTGGTGGCGGCCCATCTATGGCGTCAAGGGGTTCGGATATACCCCTACCTCAATGATTGCCTCCTGGCGGGTTCCTCCCTGCAGGAGGTGGAGAGGTCCAGGGACCTGGCCCTCCAAACCTGTTCCCAATTAGGCCTCCTGATCAACGAGGCCAAGTTGGAACTCTTGCCCTCTCAGGTGATGGGCTTTATCAGGGCAGAGCTCGACTCTCATCAAGCCAGAGCTCAGCTCCTGGTGGATAGGGCGGAGGTTCTTTCCTCCTTTGCCCAATCATTTCTGGTTGGGCACTTGCGCCCTGCCTGGGACTTCCTGCACCTTCTGGGTTACATGGTGGCATGCACCTCAGTGGTCTGTTGGGCCAGATTGCACATGTGCCCCCTCCAGTGGGAGCTGGTCGCTCAGTGCAGTCAGCGTCAGGGTAATTTCGACCAGCTGGTCACTGTCACCCAGAAGATATGGGACACTCTCTAATGGTGGACCGTCCCAGGTCGTCTGCAGGAAGGGAGCCCGTTTGTCCGCCCCAAGCCGATGGCCGTTCTCACGACCGATGCCTCTCTCATGGGCTGGGAAGCCCACATGGGGGACAACAGAGCCCATGGGTTCTGGACTCCCGAGGAGTCCCGATGCCACATCAACCTGCTGGAGCTCAGAGCAGTGAGACTGGCACTGTCAGCTTTCGCTCCTCAGCTCCGGGGTCAAGTGGTTCAAGTCCAGATGGACAATACCATGACCATGTACTACGTCAACAAACAGGGCGGCACGCACTCCCGTCTGCTATGCAAGGAGGCGCTCCGGATCTGGACCCTCGTCAGCCGGTTGGAGGCAGATCTCCTTGCCATCCATGTGGCAGAAGTCTTGAACCAACTGGCAGATGCTCTCAACCACATAGGCCAGACATCCCACGAGTGGTCTCTCCATCCAGAGGTAGCTTACAATCTGTTCTCCTGTTGGGGCAAACCGTTGGTGGACCTGTTTGCCTCCAGGGAGAACACCAAGCTGAGGCTGTACCATGCCCGCCCCCCTCAGCAGGGCTCGCTGCAGGGGATACCTTCTCGAGGCCGTGGACCCCAGGCCTCCTCTACACCTTCCATTTCCCTTGATCCTCAAGGTGTTACTCAAGGTGAGGAGGGACAAGGCGAAGGTGATCCTGGTAGACTCAGATTGGCCCCGTCAGTTCTGGTATCCATATCTCCTCAGCCTCAGCTGCAGGGCCCCGGAGCGGCTTTGTACATGCCTAGACCTGATATCATTGAACCAGGGGAGGGTATTCCATCTGGACCTTCAATCCCTGCACCTCACAGCCTGGTACCTGAGCGGCTAGAGTTCCAGACTCTGGGTCTTTCTGAGGATGTCTACACAGTTGTGCAGGCATCTCATAAGGAATCGACCAGATGTTATGCCTTCAAATGGAAAAGGTTTTCCATTTGGTGTCAGGGTAAGAGTCTGGACCCCTTATCTTGCTCTGTGGCTAACATTTTAGACTACCTTTGGTCTCTCTCCAAAGGGGGTCTACGGTCCTAGACCCTTAGGGTGCACCTGGCAGCCATTTCCGCTTACCGGGCACAGGCCGGTCAGTCAGCATTGGAACAGGAGACAGTGGTTGGGCACTTTTTCAAAGGCCTGGATCACGTATCCTCTCCGGTGCGTGAACCTCCACCTCTGTGGGATCTTTTGCTGGTTTTGGCAAAGCTCATGGGCAAGCCATTCAAACCATGCACAAATGTGAGCTCTCACACTTGTCATGGAAGACTTTCTTCCTGGTGGCTATCACGTCAGCCAGAAGGACAGAGGAGCTCCAGGCGCTTTCGGTGGACTCCCCTTATCTGGTCTTTCACAGGGACAAAGTTGTCCTGTGCCCCCACCCAAAATTCCTTCTGAAGGTGGTGTCAGAGTTTCACTTTAACCAGGTGTTGACTTTGTTTTACCCTATATTACCCTAACTACACCTCGGACGCCGAGTATAGGCTCCATACCCTGGACCTCAGATGTCCTCTCTCCTACTACAAGGAGAGGACGGCGGAAATTCAGGGAGAGGTTCGCCAGCTGTTTGTCACCTATGCTGAAGCCACTTCTGGCAGACCTGCAGCCAAACGGACCATTGCAAGATGGATTACATCATGTATAGGTCTGTGCTATGAGTTGGCGGGCAAGGAGCCTCCCAGAGGGATAAGAGCCTAGTCCACCCGCCTTACTGCTGCATCGGTGGCTGCTTCCAGGGACATCCCTATCCAGGAAATCTGTCGGGCTGCTACCTGGAAGTCAGCAAGCACCTTCATTACCCATTACCACATCGACCTTGAGTCACGTCGGGATGCTGGTTTTGGGGCCTCGGTTCTCCAGTCTCTGTTTCCTAAGTAGGGGGTGTGTGCCTTGCCTCTCTCCCCCTGGAGAACTGCTCGGATTCTGCCAAAGAGTGTGGATGAACAACATATCCACGCTCCTAGAAAAACAGGTTACTCACCTGTAATAGTAGTTCTAGGAGTGGTACATGTTCATCCACAGCACCCACGACCTCCTGCTTTAGGCGCATCACCTTGCTTCCAGCGGGCTAAGATCTGGCGTCATGGGCGAGCAGAGGTATTACCACCCGGGTGGTGGGAGGAGCCAGCTTGAAGACTTCCAGCCAGATTTAAAGGGAAAGGACTTTGCCAAAGGGTGTGGATGAACAACATATGCCACTCCTAGAACTACTGTTACAGGTGAGTAACTTGTTTTTATCCCCCTTCTTAACTGAGTTGGCTATCTTTTCCTCAGTTTGGGCCTTTGCTATTCTGACTACCCTCCCTGCTTCCTTCTGCCTTAACTGGTACAGTTCTCTGTCCTGCTCCTTCTGTGTTTCTTTATACTTCCTAAATTCAATCTTTTTCTCCCTAACCTTCACTGCCACCTCTTTTGTGAACCATAGTGGCTTTTTCTTTTGTTTTGATTTGTTTATTTGCTTCACACAAAGGCTTGCTGCCTCTGCGATGGCAGTTTTGATATTTCCCCATTGTTGCTCCACCCCTCCTTCTTGCCTGTTTGCTAGTGCTTTTCTAAGGCACTCTCCCATCTTGCCAAAGTCAGCCTTCCTGAAGTCCAGAACCCTCACTTTTGTATGGCTTGACTCTGTAGCTGAGTTTATCGTGAACCACACTGTTTGGTGGTCACTTGTTCCCAATGGCTACCCACTTCTAGATCTGAGATCCTCTCACTGTCCCCATTTGAGAGTACAAGGTCTACGATTGCTCCCTCATGAGTAGGTTCCAAAACTGGCTTTCTGAGGCATGCCACCTGAAGGGCATCAAGAATGGCCCTGCTTTTGGATGTGACTGCAGCAAAGGTGCTCCAGTTAACATCTGGCATATTAAGGTCCCCCATCAACAGTATCTCCCCTTTCTCTGCCATCCTAAGAATGCCTTCTATCATATCCTTGTCCATTCCCTCCCCCTGACATGGGGGTCTGGATACAACTCCTGTGCAGATTGTGGTGCCATTTCCAGTCTCTAAGGTGACCCACAGTGCCTCCTCTCCTCCCTGTTTACTCTTTTGTTCAGTTGCTTTTATCCCTTCCCTTACATAGAGAGCTACCCCTCCCCCTCTTCTCCCCTCCTGTCTCTGCTGTAGGTTGTGTACCCTGGTATGTTAAAATCCCAGTCATGGTTTTCTGTGTACCATGTTTCTGTGACTGCTACGATATCCAGGCATCCCTCTTCTATCAAGGCCACCAGTTCAGGGAGCTTGTTGCCCAGACTATGGGCGTTGGTACTTATTACCCTCCATTTCTTGATGGCCTTACCCATGTTTGCCCCATCCCTGTCCTTATTGAGTTTGTCACTTTCTCCATTTACCTCTGCGCTTCTCCCTATTGACATCTCTATGTTGGTGTCTACCTCACTTAGTACCCTGATTTTTTTTGGGGGGGGGGGCGCTAGGATTTCCCTGCTTCTTTCCAGTGCCTCCCCCTTGGCTAGTTTAAATGCCTGCCAATGAAGCATTTAAACCTATCACCTAGGATCCTGGTTCCCCTCCTGGACAGATGCAGACCATTATGCCAGTATAGGCCTGCATCCATCCAGGTGGACCCCCAATCCTCAATGAAGCCAAATCTGTGAGTTCTGCACCAGTTTTTCAACCACTGATTGAATCCCATGGTGTGGAGTACCCTAGCCTCACCCGTGCCATAGATAGGCAGCACCTCCGAGAAGGTTACCGTGTGTGCTATTTGTCTAAGGCCCCTCCCCATCTCCATAAACGCTTCCTGCACTGCTCTGATTCTTTTCTTAGCCAGGTCATTTGTCCCTAGGTGGACAATGACATCCAGCTCCCTCCCCTGTGCAGCTGCTCCTGCGATCCTGAGGATTCGCTCCCTGTCCCTCCAAGCCATGGCGCCAGGCAGGCACCTTACCTCCCTCTCCCCTTCCTCCCCCAGTTCTACCTTCCCAATAATGGAGTCCCCACCAGGAGTTGTTTCCTTCCCCTGTGGGGTCCCATGCCACCCTCCTGTGGGTCTCCTTTGTGGCGGTTCCCAGCATCCTCCTTGGTCTCCACTGTGGGTGCCTCCACAGAGGAACCACACTTTTCCAGAATGGCATAGAAATTGTGGAGAGGTACAACTGGAGGGATGCGCCTCTGTTCCACCACCCTCACCCTCCCTGAGCCCACTGTGGTCCAACCACTCCTCTTTCTTGGCAACCTCTGAGGCAACGGTAGTGACCCTGGTGGTCCCTGGGTGGGAGAGGAGGTCCCACAAATCCTGACCAACTCAGCCTGGAGATGAGCAACCTCCTCCCTCAGCCCAGAGAGGTGCCTGCAGATGGGACAACACCACATCCTCCAGAACGTCTCCCGGAAGACTGCTGCTCCACAGTCACTGGACTGCACCACTCCCATCATGTCTTATTTGTGGCCTCTTAACTGTTGTTTGGAATACTTACCCTTTCCTCTGTTTATTTCTTTTTTTTTTCTCTCCTTACTTACTTACTGCCTCTGTGCCCTTTTAGCTCCTGATCTTCCTGTTCTGAGACAAGAAGTTCCTATATTTCTCAGTAGTCTCCTTACTTGCTCAGAGTCAGACCTCCAGCAGCTAGGGGGCGGAGAGCTACTCTTGCCCTTCTAGGATGGTGAGTATTTGGTGGCTCTGTGATCACTCACTTCCTGCTCCCAAACAGGAAGTTCCTGTTGTCAGTCAAATCCTGTGCCTATAAAAGTAGAACTGGTTTAGGGTAGAGGGGAAGGAAGGAGGGCAATATAGTCCCAGTAGAGAATTTAGTTATACCAGTAGCTCCTTCCTCCTGGTGTTCTGTCTATTCTCTTGGATCTTGAAGAATGAGATGCCAGACGAAATGGAAGATTGTTTATCACTTAGCTTGGACAGGTTTAACTTTGTCTGTTCTACAGATTGACTGGCCAGGTCATTTGTTCCCACGTGGAGGAGAACATGTGTGTTCTGTGAAGTCGTGTACAACTTTTTCTATATGGTTCGTGTCTCTCCATGCCAACACCCCAGGGAGAAACCTGACCATAACAGTAGTGTGATCCTGATGCTGGATGTTTGACTCCAGTCCTTGTATCATTGAGTCACCTAGTATAGAAGTTTTTTTTTTTCTGCTTTGTGATTGTTTGGGGTGAGGGGGTGCACTTCCAGATTGCGAAGTGTTACTTGCCAAATTGATGGTAGTTTCATTTAATGGCGTGGATGCTAGTGGGGCAAATCTGTTTGTTGTTTGAATTGTGTTACTCAATGAGCTAGGTGGTCTGCTTTGGATCCTTTGCATTTTGTGACTAACTGCCACTGTCTTGGTCAGTTAGTCAGGTGGGGTAGGGGCGCTTACGCAATGTTAGTGTGTTTAAGAGGCATAGTATTAGATCGCTGAGTGGTGTGGTGTAGTTGCGATCTAAGGTAATAGATTTCAGCATGTCAGGGGATGAAAAATCCCCAAGTCCGAGGTTCGGGACGCATTAAAACCGCAGACGGACTTGAACTGCACAGCCCTATTAAGTCTGAGGGACTTGGCTGTGCAGTTCACTGTTGCGCACATGCTCAGTGTCTCCCGTGCTGTTTGGCAATCTTGGAGGGTGCAGTTCACTCCCTCCACCTCAGGAGCTGACACTGAATCCTCCATCTCCCCCGATCGCGCTTACCTCCATGCTGCAGAGTCTTCAGGAGCTCTGGGGAGGGAGGAGGAGGAGGAGGGAGAACATTGTACTGCATCACCGGAGGCTGGGAGGCGCCGGAGAGTCCGACTGAGTTCAGCTCGGTTTTCGGCAGCTTGCAAGAAGTCTCGTGGGAGGATGCACATTGCGAGAACAGCCACCAGGGACATCACATGAGCTTCAAACCATGATCATGTGGTGGCTGTTCTGTAAGAATGGATTGAGTGCGCCATCACTTCAGCACTGACTGCCACACGGGATATCGTGGACGTGCTCTGTATCAGGCCTGACCCATAAATTTGTGCTGAACTTTAAGCCTGAATTCATTTAAGCTCCTTGATTGTGGGCTAAATAACCATCTTTAAGGTTTTTTTTTATGTGGGGAAATATTTGTCTGGGAAAATGGGAGGAGAGTGATTAAGAGCCTAAACTCAAGCTGCAGCTCATCGTGTGGGCTTATTAAAGTCCGAGTTAGTCTGTGGCACATCTGAGCAACCTGAGCGGGGGGGGTAAACAACTAACTTGCTCTTTGAGACCCTCAGAAGTACAGTTTTGTTCTGTGTGATGCAGAAGGGACTTTTTGAGTACTAGGCAGCAAAGAGTCTAGAGGAGTTATCAAATATTTTGGTGACTTGACTCACAGCCTAACTTTAATACAGTAGCAGCATTAAGAGGAGATTTATGGACTTGACTGAAGACTAAATGATTAACTGAGGTCCCAGAGCAGGGACTCTCACTAATTTAATCTCACTAATTTTCTGCCTGCCTTTTAGCAGCAGAGCTAACTGAAGGGGGCATTTATTTTCTCAGACTGGCAGTGTGTATTTGACAGACCCACCCAGAAGGGTTCTTTTATTTTGATTTTACATCAAGTCCCCAAAGCCAAGTGTCCTAATTGTCTGGGCTTGAAGCAGCTAAGTCTGTGTGAGTGTGTAATTAAATCAATGTGAGTGTCCTTGTGAATTAAGTTAGTGAGCGAGGGAAGAAGTCTTACTGTTCCTAAGAAAGTCAGAACTAATATTTTTCTGGGCTGAAGCAAAACCTGTCTCGGTCTATAATTAGTTTGAGGGAGAAGTCACTACAGTCAGTAAATATTTTTCTGGGCTGAAGCAAAACCTGTCTCGGTCTATAATTAGTTTGAGAGAGAAGTCACTACAGTCACTAAATATTTTTCTGGTGAAGCAAAACCTATCTATAATTAGTTTGAGTCTGTAAAGTCACTAGAGTCACTAAATATATTTCTGGGCTGAAGCAAAGCCTGCTTGCATTTATTAGTTTGAGTTAGTTAAGTCACTACAGTCACTAAATATTTTTCTGGGCTGAAGCAAAACCTGTCTCGGTCTGTATTAGTTTGAGAGAGAAGTCACGACAGTCACTAAATATTTTTCTGGGCCGAAGCAAAACCTGTCTATAATTAGTTTCAGACTAGAGAGAGGTCACTAGAGTCACTAAATATTTTTTCTGGGCTGAAGCAAAGCCTGCGTCTATTAGTTTGAGTCAGTGAAGTCACTAAATATTTTTCTGGGCTGAAGCAAAACCTGTCTCGGTCTATAATTTGTTTGAGAGAGAAGTCACTACAGTCACTAAATATTTTTCTGGTGAAGCAAAACCTGTCTATAATTAGTTTGAGTCTGTGAAGTCACTAGAGTCACTAAATATTTTTCTGGGCTGAAGCAAAACCTGCCTTGGTCTGTATTAGTTTGAGAGAGAAGTCACTACAGTCACTAAATATTTTTCTGGGCTGAAGCAAAACCTGTCTATAATTAGTTTGAGACTAGAGAGAGGTCACTAGACTCAGTAAATTTTTTTCTGGGCTGAAGCAAAGCCTGCGTCTATTAGTTTGAGTCAGTGAAGTCACTAAATATTTTTCTGGGCTGAACCAAAACCTGTCTCGGTCTATAATTAGTTTGAGAGAGAAGTCACTAGTCACTAAATATTTTTTTTGTGAAGCAAAACCTGTCTATAATTAGTTTGAGGGAGAGAGAGGTCACTAGAGTCACTAAATATTTTTCTGGGCTGAAGGAAAGCCTGCGTTTATTAGTTTGAGTCAGTGAAGTCACTAAATATTTTTCTGGGCTGAAGCAAAGCCTGTCTCGGTCCATAATTAGTTTGAGAGAGAAGTCACTACAGTCACTAAATATTTTTCTGGGCTGAATCAAAACCTGTTGTCTATATTAGTTTGAGAGAGAAGTCACTAAATATTTTTCTGGGCTGAAGCAAAACCTGTCTCGGTCTGTATTAGTTTGAGAGAGAAGTCACTACAGTCACTAAATATTTTTCGGGGCTGAAGCAAAACCTGTTGTCTATATTAGTTTGAGAGAGAAGTCACTAAATATTTTTCTGGGCTGAAGCAAAACCTGTCTCGGGCTGTATTAGTTTGAGAGAGAAGTCACTACAGTCACTAAATATTTTTCTGAAGTTATCAGTGTGTCACTGAGAAAGTTTGCAGAAGCACACCTCTTTTCCCTTGTGACTGATAAAACATTTCATAGTGTCACCCCTTAGCACCATCTCATTGTCAGTCATTTAGTCATTTGTGTTCTGTCTGTCTGCCCTAACTTGCTAACCTAAGCCAATACTTCTGGGCCATAATAGTGCCTCACGTCACATGTATTTCCATCCTTGCTCATTAAAGTTAACATCTCTAAATTACAAAAACTAGTCTTCTAATCTTACCCAGAGCAGTTTCTCACAGCAAAATGAGCTTATTAAAATTTGGTTTCTCAAAATCTGGTGGAGCAAGTACTAGTAGTGCTACAACTTCCAGTTCTGCTAAACGTAAAAGTTCTGACGATGACCTTACCAAGGATCAAAGATATGACCGAGAAAAATGGGTCAGGAATTTCCATCCTGAATGGAAAAAAGAATTTCCATGGCTGGATCACAGTGAAGAAAAACCTGTAATGTACTCCATATACTGTAAGACCTACCCCCAAATCTGTGATCCTAACTCAGCTATGGTAAAAGGTTCAGGAGATCTTAAGTTAGACCCCATAAAGAGGCATGATTTGATGAGGGAACACATCACTTGCACAAAACATTACTTAAAGGATACCGCTAAAGTACCACCCATTCGTCTGTCAGAAACTGCTCTGAGTCAGTCATTTCAAAAAAGATACATGACAACAAAGGAAGTTGAGAAATGCAAAATTTTATTTAACACTGCATACACCGTGGCAAAGAATGGGAAACCTTTTTCTGATTTTGAAATCATTTGTGAGATCCAGTGTAAAAATGGTTTAAATGTTGGCAACAACTCATGAATATAGCAGGTTGCCGCTTGTTTGTGGACAACATAGCTAAAACAATACGTTCAGCAATAATTGAAGAGGTAAAAAATGCCTCCTTCAAACAACATGAAGTCTTGCTATATTATGGCAATTGCAGTTTGTCCCACCATTAGAACTGCTCCGGAAGTGAAATAGTTAACTCCATTCCATGAATGGAACTTTGAGAACGAGCTCTAAAATAGAAGCTCTGTCTGTGGAGATTCAAACCTGAACTGTCAGATTCTTTACTCCGTCTCACTGAACAGTCGCTCCGGAGATTTCTTCTACTGCTTTGTTCATTTCTCGGTTTAAACAGTATTTTGTCGGTTAAATTAAACCATGAGTATAATTATTTTAACCGCAAACCGATCGGTTCAAGCTCTGTCTGTGGTATTGTAAGTAATAGACAGGTTTTATTCTGTGTGGAACTTGTAAATGTTTATCGGTTCGGTTCGAACCCGATCAGGTTAATTAAAACCTTAAGAGTAAGCATTTAAAGCTTTTGGAAGTGCGGTTCCCAGTTCTTATCGGTTCTAAAAAAGCGGTTCATTACGTTTTTCCATGACCAGTGACACGGTTTGGGGAACACGATAAAGATTGTCTTGCCTGGCACTGCCGTTAAAAGGGCAAGTTTCTTGGTTAGGCTGGCATCATGTCTGAGAAACCCAAAAGAAAAAAACGGGCCCACTGGGTTTCAACACTGTAGTGTCTGTGGGGAAGCCTTTGCCAAGGCTGACCCACACACTACAGGTGTTTATTGTCTGGGGTTGACCACCTCATTTCAGACTGCCAGATTTGTAAAAATTTCCCTGCAGCCACCCTGGATAAGAGAGTGGGCAGGCTCAGGGAATGAGAGGCCAAAAAGTCCACTGATCCGGATGGCCAGCCCGGTTCGGTGCCAACCGAACCGGAGGGAGTGCCCTCTGACCAGGGCGAGACTTCCTCGGGCAAAAGTAAACAAAAAAAAAAGAGAAAATCAGCAGGTATGGAGTCCAAAATTCCTTCTCCAACTGCTGCAGAACTAGCAAAAGCTATACAAATTGTTCAGTCACTTTCTCCGGTTCCGTCCGAACCGCCACTGTCTGGTAAAAGGTTGGTTTGGCTGGTTCCACCGGTTCAGGAATAGGATGTTGGAGATTTTTATGAACCAAGAGCATGGGGGGGCATGAGAATGATCAGTGTGAATGTGACTGAGAGTCTGGGTGTGCCCACTGAACCGGACATCTCCCCAGACTGACCCTTACAAGCTCCCCCTGTGCTCTCTGAGTCCCCTTCTCTTTTTCTGTTTTATAAAAAGGGTTGCTGAATCCCTCCAGCTCCCATGGGAGGAAGCTGTGGATGAGCAAGAGGAACCTGATTTTGTAGAAAGGATGGATATTCCAGGGTCTAGGAGATTGTCTATTCCTTTGCATAAGTCTTTTAGGAAACAAACAATAAAAAATTTTAAAAACTCCTAATTCTGTGCCTCCTGTAGATAAAAAGATGGACAGGAGGTACACACTGTCAGGTCCTGATACAGAATTCCTTTCACAGCAATGCAGTCATGTTGGGGTAGTTCAGGCTGCAGCCTGTGATAAAGCTAATATTCCCTTGGCTTCACATCCTCCTGACAAGGATTCCAGGAAGATTGATGCCACGGCAAAAAAAAACAGTATATGGCAGCCTCTCTGGGACTCAGGCAAGCAAATTATATGGCTTATGTAGCTAGGTATCAGAAATCTAGATGGGATACTGTTATGGAATTAGCCAAACAAGCCCATGGCCAGCTGGCTAGCGAACTAGAACAGGTGGCTGCCGATGGCATTGAGGTTTCTAAGGTGCAGTTTCATGCTGCTGTGGATGTTAATTATGTTTCCTCTAGAGTCTTGGACACATCTGTAGCTTTTCGTAGGTTGGCCTGGCTCAGGTGTACTAGCCTGTCACAGGATACCCAGACTAAGGCTATGGATTTTCCTGTGGTGGGAAATTCTCTGTTTGGGGAGCAGACGGAGAATTACCTGAAGATGGATGAATATAGGACTACTTACAAAAGTGCCCAAGCTAAGGGAGGCGGCAAGCCACTCCCCAGAGCATACCCCAGGGGTAGGGTAGGCCTTTTCACAGGCCTTTTATCAGACTCAGGCCTCTCTGCTTATGCTCAGGAGGCTTCTTCAGAGGCAGAGGCAGATGGGGTGTGGGCAGGCCTGCTCCCACCCCTCAGCCTAAAGCACCTGCTAAGCAGGCACCCTGATGGGGTGCCCAGGGCCGATTCCCCTTTACCAGTAGGGGGCAGGTTGGCTTACTTCAGTCAGAACTGGGCGTCTTTAACCTCAGATAAGTGGGTTCTGGAAGTAGTAAGCCAGGGTCTGGTTCTCAGCTTCAAAAAGTTTCCCTGGATGAGAACCAGGTTTTTTCTACCTGCAAGTTCTTCAGAGACCCTTGCTCTAGAAGCAGAGGTCTCAACCCTGTTGTCTCTCAGAGCAGTAGAAAGGGTTCCTCCCCTGCACCAGGGCAGGGGTCTGTATTCCAGATTCTTCCTTACCCCAAAAAAGACAGGAGAAGTGTGGCCCATCTTAGACCTCAGATATCTGAACAAGCATCTTTTGAAACCAAAGTTCAAAATGGTAACTCTGGCAATGATTTTACCCTCTCTAGGCCAGAGGACTGGTTAGCTTCCCTGGACCTCAAGGATGCCTATTTTCACGTCCTAATCAAAAGCTCCCATCGAAAGTACCTCAGATTCGAACTGCCCTCAGGTCATTACCAGTTCAGAACAATGCCCTTCGGCCTTACCTCTGCCCCAAGGGTATTCACAAAATGTCTGGCAGTAGCAGTGGCTCACTTAAGGAGGCAAAGGATTGCTGTTTTCCCTATCTAGACGACTGGCTCATTGTAGTGCCAGTCCCAGAACAGGTAAAATCTCACCTGCAAGTCACCCAGCAGCTTCTCACTCCCTGGGCTTTCTGCTAAATCTACCAAAGTCGGTTCTGGAACCAGTCCAGGTACTCACCTTTATAGGGGCAGAATTGGACACAAACCTAGCAGAGCTTTTCTTCCCTTAGAAAGGGTAAGGAATTTAGTGGCTCTGGCCTCCTCCTTCACTCTGCAGGTCTCTCGACCAGCAAGACACTTTCTGCAGCTCCTGGGGCACATGGCTGCATCCACAGCTGTTGTGCAGGGAGCAAGATTTCAGATGAGAGACATTCAGTTTCACTTGAGAGCCTATTGGTCTCAGAGAAGAGACCCCCTTTCCAAGTTGGTCCCAGTGACTCGAACCTTGATCCAGGCCCTCCAGTGGTGGCAGGATCAGAGCAATTTGAGATTGGGGTCCCTTCATTACCCCTGCTCACACTTGACTCTCACTACAGATGCCTCCCTCCTGGGGTGGGGAGCACATGGGACCTCTCCACTCAGGGAGTGTGGTCCCCCAGGAATCTCTGCTCCACATCAATTTGCTGGAACTCAGAGCTGTCTTTTAGCTCTTCAAGTGTTTTCTGCATCTGTTCAGAACAAAGTGGTACAAGTCAGAACAGACAACACCACAACAATGTGGTACATCAACAAGCGGGGGGGCACTCGGTCTTCGGCCTCGTGCACCGAGGCAATGAAGTTGTGGTCTCTGGCCTATTCCCTGAACACTTCCCTCATAGCAGTTCACCTTCCAGGAAAGGACAATGTCCTAGCAGATGTTCTCAGCAGGATTTCCCAGGGCCATCACGATGGTCCTGGATCCTCAAGTATTGGGGATAGTCTTTGCCAGATGGGGCACCCCTCAGATAGATCTTTTGCAGCCCAGACAATCACCAACTTCCACTGTTCTGTTGCAGGCCTCCAGTGTTGGGTTCAGTCCCCTGGACGCCTCTTTCCTGGATTGGGAGGAAGTTCTTTATGCTTTTCCCCTCCCTCTCCTATTCAAAGTGTTAGTCAAATCAGATCTCAGCCTTGCAGGATGATTCTGATTGCCCCGGATTGGGCCAGGTAGCCCTGGTACCCACTTCTTCTGTCCCTGACAGTCCATCTTCCCCTTTCCCTCCCCAGGAATCACAACCTATTAACCTGTGCTCAGGGGAGAGTTTGGTATCCGAAACTCAAATCCCTCAACCTCAAGGCCTGGCTCTTGAGGAGTTAGAGTTTGCTGACTTACACCTCTCTCAGGGTGTCCTTTAAATCCTAAAGGCTTCTAGGAAGCCTTCCACTAGGGTTACTTATAATTCTAAATGGAAAAGGTTTTGCATTTGGTGTGCTGGGAAGCATATTTCCCCAGAATCTGCTGATTTGCCCATTGTGTTAGATTACATGGTCCATCTTAATTCCTTGGGCCTCAGACCAGCTACCCTGAGAGTTCATTTGGCAGCTGTTTCTGCTTTTGTTTCAGCAGGAAAGTCATCCTCTCTTTCCGCTCACCCTTTGTTTTCCAAGTTTTTTAAGGGATTACTCCATACTAATCCACTTTTACGGGATCGGGCCCCTGCCTGGGACCTTAATGTTTGCATTGCCCAGTTAATGCAACCCCCTTTTTGAACCTCTGTTTTCTGCAGAGCTGAAGTATCTAGCTTGGAAAATCTGTTTTCCTAGTGGCTATCACTTCTGCTAGACGCATAGGTGAGTTGCAAGCCTTGTCAGTAGAAACTGTCTTTATTTCTTTCCACAGGGATAAGGTAGTCCTCAGGACTAACAGGAAGTTTTTGCCTAAGGTGGTTTCAGATTTCCATCTTAACCAATCTATCTCCCTTCCAGTATTTTTCTCTGAACACTCCTCTTCTGGTGAGAGGAGATTGCACAGCCTGGATGTTAAGAGGGCTCTTAGTTACTATATAGAGAACGCACTAAGGGTCACAGGTTCAATCCTCCAACTTTTCCTCACTTTTGGTGAGGTTGGGAAAGGGAAACCTGCCACTAAGAGATCAATTGCCAGGTGGATTGTCTCTTGTATCCAATTTTGTTATCAGAAACTGGGCAGAGATCCCCCCTCTGGCTTGAGGGCTCATTCTACCAGAGGTACAGCCGCGTCTCTAGCTGCTGCCAGAGACATCCCTATATTGGAGATATGCCAGGCTGCTACTTGGAAAACAGTACACACTTTCACCAAGCATTACTCCCTGGATGTCCAGGCTAGGAGAGATGCTCGGTTTGGCACAGCTGTTCTTCAGAGCCTATTCCCTAAGTAGGTTCTGCCCCTCCTCCATGGAGGTACTGCTGTGTAGTCTGCAATTGTCATAATATAGCAAGACTTCATGTTGTTTGAAGAAAAAATTACTCACCTTAGTAATGTTGTTTCTTCTAATGGAGTCTTGCCATATTATGACCTCCCCCCCAGCCTGCCCCTCTCAGAACCTCTACTTGGGTAGGGTGTGGGCAACCTAGTGTGGGCACTATTTTATGCCTTTTTTAAGCGTTTCATCCCTTTTTGGGATTTGGGGTGTGGTGTTTTATTATCCTCTTGTTTTATTCTCATTTTGTTAAAATTTTATTAGTAATTCTGGTCCCCTGACTTGAGTATTGGGTGTTGGGACCAGCAATGGGTGTTATTATTCAGGTAGCCAGTTGGCTAGTGTAGGTTACAGCTTCCACACAGACCTTAGTGAGTTTTTGCTCGTTAAGATCTGACAGTTCAGGTTTGAATCTCCACAGACAGAGCTTCTATTTTAGAGCTCATGCTCAAAGTTCCATTCATGGAATGGAGTTAACTATTTCACCTCCGGAGCAGTTCTAATGGTGGGACAAACTGCAATTGTCATAATATAGCAAGACTCCATTAGAAGAAACAACATTACTAAGGTGAGTAATTTTTTCTTTGTGAGTATTCTTGCAGATGGAAGTACAGACCACGCCATCATTGAACAAGAAATTGTCTACCTGAGATATGTAGGTGCTAACTGTTTGCCAGTCACACATCTAATATCTGTGTTACCACTTGAAACTGCAAGTGCTGAGGGCGTAATTAATGCTATTGAGAAAGCCTTACAATCAGTGGGTTTGCCATTACCAGAACTGACAGGCAGTGCACATCCAGCACTTGTATGTGCTAATTTTGATGGTGCATCAGTTAATCTTGGTGAACGGACAGGAGTCATTACTAGACTCAAATCACTTTTGCCAGACATTATTGGCATTCACTGTGTTGCCCACAAACTTGAGCTTGCCATTTTGGATGCAAATAAACATTTCAAATACATGGCCAAATTTGAAGAGTGTTTAAAAGGCATTTTCAGTTTTTATTTTTGGTCTCCACAGCGCAGGAGAGAACTTAAAGAAATTGCTGAAGTTCTCGATGAGCATCTTGCACATTTCACGGCTGTAAAGCAAGTCAGGTGGCTTGCAAGCAATGAGAGAGCAGTTGTGGTATTAGAAAAAAACCTGGACATTGTGACAATGCATCTGGAGCACAGATTTGTGGATGGCAACAGGGCAGACGATGCTAACAGAGCTAAGGGGTACCTCAAGGAACTGACCTCTATGCATTTCATTAAAGTTCTTTATTTCTTATTAGATTTTTTGCCAATTGTTGCTAGATTATCAAAAACTTTCCAGTTGGCAGACTACTTAATTGTTGAGATACCAGAACATATAGAGAAAGCCATTCTGCAGCTAGAAGCACTTAAAAGTACTCCTGGAAAATATCTTGCAAAATTCCAGGAACAGTATAACGCAGAAGAACTTATGTTTGGCAAAACAAAAGTTCACGGAACACCTGGAAGTGAAGCTGAACTTCACACATTTGTTAATGATACTGTCACGTACATCCAGAACAGGTTTGGTGTTCTCTCAGAGAAACCTTTGTCTTTACTTCAGATTTTGAATTATCACAACTGGCCACTGGAAAAGGAAGATCTAGCAACATTTGGCAATGCTGAACTAATTGAACTCATCACAGATAGCCTTTCTCTTCTCACTTCTCAGAACTTGATAAAGATTCTGCTATAGATGAGGGTGCAGCTGAAGTTATACCTTTCTCGATTCGAACCAAACCTCTCATAACTATGTACCAGTTGGTGTTACAAATGAAAATTGGTGAACGTGGCCCAGACTGCACGAAGGGCCCTATGCAAAAGCTTATTGAGATTCTGCTCATGATTTCCCCTTCCACAAGTGAATGTCAAAGAGGATTTTCAAAAGCTAATTTCATTAAAAACAAATTACGAACAACCCTGACACAACAATCTTTCGAGAACCAGCTGCTTATCATGACGACAGGACCATCCATCTCTGAATTTGATCCACTGCCATCAATAAAGTACTGGCTTGACAGTAGTCTGGGTACTATCCATTCCTCTGGTCACAAATGTCCATCAAAAGAAGAAGAAAATCAGCCTGAAGCAAGCTGCAGTACTATTGCTGTCTTATAATATTCTCTCTGCCTCTCTGTAACCTTTCTCTGACTGTCACTGGAGCATCCTAAAAGGGGGAAAAAATAAATTATTATTTTTTCTCATAATAATATGAAAAATGTTGTGATTTCCTGGATCCTGATATGGACTTACCCAAAAAATGTACCATAAGTCCTGGACTTATGCATCCCCCAAAAATTTTTCAACCCCTGCATGTGCAGCCATTAGTTGGGATCTTAGGAGATTGATGGCTCTTCATGTCGGGCAGTGTCACAACTGACTGGGAAAAAGCCCTGGTAGAGAGGGTTCCTCAGGTATTGCAGTTGACAAAGTTTAGCATTGTGGAAGAAAGGTAGGAGGTGTGCTGTATACCTAGTGGTGAGCAGACAGAAAGGCAAAAGGAGGGTAATAAGAATTTTTTTTTTTATTTGTTGCAGTCCCTAGTGCAGTGATGTCTAATGGAACTACCTATAAAGGAAGCGAGAACCCAGGGATGGGTGGGTGGAGCTGCCCTGGACCTCCAGAAACAATTAGCCACGTCCCAGAGCCAATGCTGCTGTCTGGATCTCCAACCTAAAAAGACTGAGAAGAATATCAATGCTGCCCCTCTGTGACATCACTCCTTTGTTTGTAGGAGTGGGAAGTATGGACGGAAACAAATACAACAGGTAGTCACCGAAAAGAAAAGTTGGTGAAGATTAGTGAAGCTCAGCACACAGTAAGGCTAGGGACTGGACTGCTCTTGGCGTATGTCACCTAGGGGTGCCCTCTGTGTCTGAGCTGTTGCTTCCAGCTGAGAGCTTTCTATTAGCCGACCACTGTTTCAGTAGTGGGTACATCAGTACAAATGCTGATTTACATACAACAACCAGGAATTCTGGGTAAGTGTTCCAACTGCTCCTTCTGCTGAGAGAGCAGCTGCTGACTAGGTCTGAGCAGAGTGCATGAGTAGAGAAGCCGCCTCAGCGGAGAAAGGAGCCCAGACTGTGCACTGCAAGGGGGATTCACCCAGGTAGAACTGCTGTCAAGAAATCCGTGCTTCTGCACCTGTCAGAGTCTGCCTTCGCTTCGTGATTGGTCTGTCTCCCAGTTGGTGAAGATTAGTAAAGCTCAGCAGGCAGTAAGGCTAGGGGCTGGACTGCGCTTGGCGTATACCTCCTAGGGTTTTCCTTTTGTGTCTGAGCTGTTGCTTCTGGCTGAGAGCTTTCTATTAACTGACCACTATTTCAGTAGTGGATACAGCAGTTGGTAAAGATCAGTGAAGCTCAGCAGACAGTAAGGCTAGGGGCTGGACTGCATATAAGTTGTTGTGTTCAACTATGAAATTAATGGGTATAGATTCCTTTTGAGGGTGACAGTTAAGAAAATGTGTACATGCTTGTATATCTTCTTCATGATCAATGCAAGTACATAATGATTCAACATCTATTCCAAGGAACGGATAGCTTTGTTTCCACTCAGATCGGTTTATCCTGGTCATCCATTGTGTCTCGGAGATGGAACCTCAGGCCAGAGACATTCCTTTAGGAAGAAACAAAAACATTTGCATGGGTTGTCAGTGAGGGATCCCATCCTGGGCAGAACAGGGCATCCTGGTGGTGATATCTTTTACATATTTTTGGCAGAGCATAAAATGGGGTTATTACAGGGAAATACACCCACAAAAACCTTACTTATTGTATGTAATTTGATCAAGTGCAGTGTTCGATTCTAACAATTGTAGGAGTTTTCTTCTGAACACATCTGTAGGATTCTGGTCTAGTTTCCAGTAATTATTATTTAAAAGATTGGAGACACGCTTAATGTAATCTCATTTGGAATGACAATGATACCACCTTTATCAGCAGGTTTGATTATTAAATTTTTTAATTCAGTCAGTTCCTTTAGTGGTATACTTTCATCTTTATTCAAATTTCTGCAGATAAATGGTGGCAAACTGTTCTAAAGATACAGGTATATAGGATAGTATATGGGTAACAGTTAACAACAGGGCTATTCTTTCCCCGAGTCAGTACTGTGATGACTAATCACCTCGAGAGCGCAGCTGAAGATGAAGGGAAAGAATGGCCCTGGCATTAACTGTTACTCGTGCTTTTTTCTGTATAGTGTAATGTGGAACGCATCGAAAAAAACATAAATACCTTCACGTATTAGAGATGTCTGCAGCAGTACTATCAAAGCCCTGGCATAACTGTTTCAAATTAAAACCCTGCTCCCCCTGATTTTCCTGCTCCAAAATAAATCTGCCCCATCGGATAGTGGCCTTGATAGTACTGCCTGAGACATTGCTAATTTGTGAAGGTATTTTGAATGTGTCCTGTCAGATTGCTGCTCGAAGACGCAATA
This sequence comes from Neoceratodus forsteri, assembly GCA_016271365.2. Classification (NCBI taxonomy): domain Eukaryota; kingdom Metazoa; phylum Chordata; order Ceratodontiformes; family Ceratodontidae; genus Neoceratodus; species Neoceratodus forsteri. The sequence goes on from CM057455.1 coordinate 60,021,852, forward strand.
TAGTGTGACGTCCGCACTGCAGTAGAATGAAACGTCGTTCTGCTGCACTGCGAACGTCACTAGTGCAGCAGAACAACATTTTTAGAGTGCTAAATGACACTCCAATATACACTATTGTCTGTTTCTTGAAGCACCACATTTGGAAATGCTTTTATGGAGGGATTGTTAATAGGTGACAAAAGAGAGACCTTGGTTTGTACAGCATTTTTCTTAGGGCTGAAAAGTTTTTTCCTGGCATATTTTTCGTAGGTTGAATATCATGAATTCCTGTCTCATCTGCTCCTGCTTCTGTGCTTTCTGAAAGTAGGGCTTCCAGTGTTTCAGAATTAGCCCCATCTAATAAAGATATTTCAACCTGGCTAGAGTTGTCATCATGAGTTGCAATGTTATTATCATTTTCACCAGTGGGGGGAGACAAGGTATCCCTTAATCTTAGGAAAAGATCAACTTGATCAAATGGTAGAATCCCACTGGTACTTAAAGAATTACTTTCACCCGTAAGTGAAACGACACTGGGAAACCCCATATTGTCAGATTGTTTTCTATTCATGAAATATTCAGAGTCAGATTTTTCTAAAGAACCTAAAAAGGTCAGTTTGAACAGAAAAACTTGTCTGTGTCCGTGCCCGTTTGTGGAATGAAGTTCAGTCCTTTCGTTAACAGAAAGTTGAGCAGGGGTGAGGGTTACCTCTGATAAATTATGTCTTTTTGGTCTTGGAGTTGCTCCAAAGGTTTCTTTTTTTATGTTGATTGCGCACATGCGCAAGAAACATGTTGCGTCAGCTTTCTCCACAAGCAGGTTGTGGAGGCGTGGCACTGTTGTGCCCAGTGCCCCCACAGCCTGCAAAGGCTTGTCCCCCGTCCCCCAATGCCGTGGCACGCTGCTGCTGACAGTAGTTCAGCCAGCATGCCACAACCTTCTAAAAAAGTAGCCGCTGTCACCAGTAGAGGCGCCTAAATCATTACAGCGTCAGCCATCCACTGCAATGAGGAGCGACTCACATGTAGGTGGGCGTGATGAAATTCCTGATATTGCTTAGGGAATACGGCAAGTAGTTGCCGCTGTTCATAAACAATATAACCTCCCCCACCTGCTTTACTTCTGTAACCTCCGTGTTGTTCCTGCTGACAGGCGCTCAGTCCCCATCGGCATAATGATACCCCCTGCTTTGTTGCTGCCGACGGGTGCCCAATCCTCGCTGGCATAATGATACCCTCCGCAGTTGTTCCTGCTGACCGGGTGCCCAACTTCCGCCGGGCCAACGACCCATCCACTCCACACAAGTGGCACACTGGGAGCCCACCCCAGTGTGCCAGCACCTGTTAAAGAGGAAACGGTCCCTCGATGTTCTTCTTTTTTTCTCCCTGTGAAGAAAAAACGGTCCCTCAGAGCTCTCCCAGGCCCCCCACAACCCGCGACGCACCCACTGTGCACTCTACCTCCCCACACCCCCCCCTCACCCCATACTTAGCTCCGGAGTCCGGCACGACTATCTTCGCTGGACCAGGAACATGTCTGCATTCTTCAAAGCCGACCGCGAACTGAGGAAATGCCGGTAAGCTGTATAGTGTAATGAGTAGGGTTTTTTCAACTTTACTACATATCTCAGACAGTTTTGGGACTTTTTTCACCAAATTTTCAACATGGGGTTTTTGGGACCCCTCCTCATGAATTCTTGAACTGTCATGGCGTTAATCAGCCCCGAAAGGTGGTTTCACAGTCACTGTGCGGAATCACCCTTCGGGGCCAATTAACGAAACGACAGTGCCAGTGTTCATGAGGTGGGCTCTCAAAAAGTGTATGTTGCAAATTTGGTGGGAAAATCCCAAAATGACTGTTTTACTAGCGGCGTTAGTGGAGTTGGCACGTGACTGTAACTTCGCGAATTTGCAATATTTCATGCCAGATTTTCAACATTGGCATTTTCTCACACCTTCTTGTGTGTAGTGCAGCTGTCATTGTTCACATCCTGCCAGAAATGTGTTTTCGCAGTTCCGGCGCAGAATAGCGCAGTCGCTGTGGGAAATCAGTGTTCAGGACAGATTAAGAAAATGATAGTGACACTGTTCATGAGTAGAGGTCCTAAAATACCTATGTTGAAAATTTGGTAATGATACTCCATAAAATGACTGTGTTACGAGCGTGCGTTGCGCAGTTGGCACGCACGCTCGTAACTTCGTGAATTTATAATATTTCACACCAGATTTTCAACATTGCCATTTTCCCAGACCTACTTATGAACAGTGTAGCTGTCATTTTTCCCATCCTGGCCGAAATGTGTTTTTCGCACTTCCGGCGCAGAATAGAACGGTCGCTGTGGGAAATCACTGTCCGGGACAGATTAAGAAAATGACAATGATACTGTTCATGAGCAGAGGTCCTAAAATGCCTATGTTGAAAATTTGGTGATGATAACCCATCTATTGACTGTGTTACAAGTGTGCGTTGCGCACTTTCCACGCACCCTTGTAACTTCGAAGATTTGTAATATTGTCTCACCAGATTTTCAACAGTGCCATTTTTTCACACCTCCTTATAAGCAGTACAGCTGTCATTTTTCACATCCTGACTGAAATGTGTTTTCACAGTTCCGGCGCAGAATAACGTGGTCAATGTTCGGGACAGAATAAAAAAATGACAGTGGCACTGTTCATGAGCAGAGGTCCTAAAATCCCTATGTTGAAAATTTGGTGACAAAACTCCATAACATGACTGTGTTACAAGCGTGCGTTGAACTGTTTCCATGCACCCTTGTAATTTCGCAAATTTGTAATACTGTCACGCCACATTTTCAACAATGGCATTTTTTCACAACTCCTTATGAACACTACAGCTGTCATTTTTCACATCTTGGCTAAAATATGTTTTTGCACTCCTGCCAGACAATAGCACGGTCACTCTGGGAAATCAGTGTTTGGGACAGATTAAGATCGACCGAGTGAGAGGGGAGTGACCGAGCTCAACTGAGCTCTGTCGGGACTGCTGGTTTGTTTGTGGGCAGACAAAGGCCCCAACACAAGAGCCCACTACAAAGGGCAGCCTGCAGCACTGAGAGAAACAGAATGAGAGAGCGAGTGAGGGAGGCGGGGTAAGCGAACTCACCAAGCGCTGTCAGGACTGCTGCGGATTTCTTTGTGGGCAGAAAAGCGTCAATATAGGCAGGCGCCCAGTACAAAAGGCCAGCCTGCAGCGGTGGGAGAAACAGTACGAGCGAGTGAGACAAGGGGACTTAGTGAGCTCAACGGAGCTCTATCAGGAGTGCTGGGATTTCTTTGTGGGCAGAAAAAGGTGCCAATGCAAGCAGGAGCCCCGTACAAAAGGGCAGCTTGCAGTGCCTGGACAAACAGAATGAGCGATGAGAGAGGGAGACTGAGCGATCTCAACGGAGCTCTGTCGGGACAGCTGCAGATTTCTTTGTGGACAGACAAAGGTGCCAACGCAGCCAGGAGCCCCATACAAAAGCGCAGTCTGCGGCACCAAGAGAAACAGAACGAATGAGTGACAGAGCGGTACTGAGCAAGCTGAACGGAGCTCTAGTGTGACTACTGCAGATTTCTTTGTGGGCAGAAAATGCAGCAACACAGGCAAGAGCCCAGTACAAAAGGCCAGCACCGGCAGAAACGGAATGCGAGAGTGACAGAGGGGGGAGTGAACGAGCTCAGTGGAGCTATGTCGGGACTGCTTCAGATTTATTTCTGGCCAGAAAAAGCCGTCAATGCAGGCAGGTGCCCAGTACAAAAGGGCAGCCTGCAGCGCCATGAGACACAGACCGAGCGAGTGAGGGAGGGGGAGTCAGTGAGCTCAACGGGGCTCTGTTGGGACTGCTGCAGATTTGTTTGTGGGCGGAAAAAGGCAGCAATGTATGCAGGGGCCCAGTACAAAAGGGCAGCCTGCACTGGCAGGAAAACCAGAATGAGCGAGTGAGTGAGCTCAACAGACGTGTATTATAACTGCTGCAAATTTTTTTATGGGCATAAGAAGGCACCAACGCAGGCAGGAGCCCAGTAGAAAAGGGCAGCCTGCAGCGCCGGCAGAACAGAATGAGTGAGTGAGAGAAGAGGAGTGAGCGAGCTCAACGCAGCTTTGTCAGGACTGCTGCAGATTTCTCTGTGGGCAGAAAAAGGCACCAACAGAGGCAGGAGCCCAGTACAAAAGGGCAGCCTGCAGCGCCGGGAGAACCAGACTGACTGAGTGAGACAGGGGAGTGAGCGACCTCAACGGAGCTCTCTCGGGACAGCTGTGGATTTCTTTGTGGGTAGAAAAAGCCACCAACACAGGCAGGAGCCCAGTACAGAAGGGCAGCCTGCAGCGCCAGGAGAAACAGAATGAGCGAGTGAGAGAGGGGAAGTGAGCCACCTCAATGGAGCTCTGTCAGGACAGCTGCGGATTTCTTCCTCAGCAGAACAAGGTGCCAACGCAGGCAGCAGCCCAGTACAAAAATGCAGCCTGCAGCACCGGGACAAACAGACTGAGCCAGTGACAGGGCCACTGGGCGAGCTTGACAGACCAACGCAATCAACATTCGGCATTGACAAATGCTTGTTTTTTTCTCCCTTTTCTTCCCCTACAGGTCTTCCTCTTTTGTCTGCCTCTGCAAGTTCCTGTTTGCTTTGATATTTGATTGTTCCCTGGGTCTCTCTGTAAACAAGAAAAAAAACTCAGAATTGGAAGGGCTCTCCTCTGCATATGATTTTTGTTTTTGTGAGCCACTTATGTCAGTAGTTTGTATGATAACTTTTTTTATTGCGTGGTCTACTTCTGGATCAAGACTGTTTCTTGCTTGTGGATCTGGAATTGTTTGGCAAATTAAAGATGTATCCCTTTAAGAAGTTATTGGAACTTTTTCTGTTTATCATCAATTAATTCCTTTTCAAGCGTTTCTAGCCTTTTGATCAGTAAAGTATATGATTTTTATAATGTGACAGTTCTGATTTGATTATTTTAATATTAAGGAGTTAGGGATCTGAGAAGGCAAACAAGCCCATGAGTAGTTCCATCACTAGTAATACATCACACCTTCAGTACCAACAGTGGATGCTTATCAAGTCTGGTATTGAACTGAACTTCGGAGTTGATTATGGTTATTATTATTGTTGAGGTTCATATATTAGAAGAATTTTCTTTTGATTGTGCAGAAATGCTTCCCAAGTATGTGCAGAGGGTAACCCCTGGTCTCTTTAGTATCTGGTTTGAAGTCAGTGTTTAAGTCATTAAGCTGAGTGGTATCTGACATTATTTTAAACATCATTAAAGGTGCTCTGTGGGCAGAGGTGAAGCCCCGACTGCTGCACAGGTCAGGACTTCACCTCACAGATCCCCCCTGCAGGCACCATATTAAAGATTTTACTTTTTACCTGAATGCTCATAAAAAGAGTCTGAACCTCCAGTGCAGCCGGCATGTCTAAGTATGGGGATCCTCACCAACCACGATCATGCTGCAAACACCGTGTTATAATGACGAGCCACTGTCCCTTCCTTATTGGTGCCCTTATGTGTGGAGATTTAATAATTTCCTTATTGTGGTTGCCCAGCTCTATTTTTACAGAATTTGCCTAAATGCCTTGTGTATGCCGGCAGTTCTCCCTTAATGAGGCCCCCCTCTAAGTCTTCTTAGTGACAGTGGCACAAGTTTAAGGAAATCAAGTCTTCCCTCATATGAAAATCCATGTAGATCGTGTATTAAATTAGTAGCTCTACGTTGGACCTGTTACAGTTGTTTTGTTTGTCCACTCTTAATGGGTACTAGAAGTGACTAGCATAGTCAAGTAAAGATGAACATAGCCCCTATACGGAGGTGGAATTACAGTTTGTGGGACTTCATGGTAGACAACAGTTCATTTTTCCTATTTCATCTCTGAGTTACAGTTATCACTGTCCACAGCGATAATGAGCTCAGAGTCTCAGGACACAGCTGCTGCCTGTTCCACTGTGGTTTCCTTAAAAAACTGCCTAATCCACAAGATGGGGTTTCAGTCACCCTGAGCCCCTGAGGCAATTGCTGTCACTGTAAGTAATTTTCAGGGGTGATATTATAAATTAAGTTCTTGAAAACAACAGTTCTATATATCAAGGAACTTTTGTTTTATGCCACTATTATCATTAACGCAAGAAGCTGCTGTTTCATTCACAAGTTTACGTTGACTCATGCTGTTCTCATAGAAACATAGAATTTGACGGCAGATAAGGACCGCTTGGCCCACCTAGTCTGCCCATTTCCCTACCGAATGGATAAGCTGCAGATCCTAGTTAACCAACAGCCTACTTCCTCCTACCCCCCACTAGAATTGCCTTATGTCTGTCCCATGCATTCTTGAATTCCCCCACTGTTTTTGCCTCTACGACCTCCTCAGGAAGGCTGTTCCATGTATCCACAACCCTCACTGTGAAGAAATACTTCCTCACATTACCTCTGAACCTCCACCCTCTATCTTCAAATTGTGCCCCCTAGTTTTTGCACATCTCTTTTTCCGAAAGATGCTACCCTCTTGGACTTTGTTGATTCCCTTGAGGTATTTGAAAGTTTCTATCATGTCCCCCCTCTTCCTCCTTCCCTCGAGGCTACACATCTTTAGTTCCTTTAGTCTTTCTTCATATGTCTTCTGATGCAGACCCTGCATCATTTTAGTTGCCCTCCTCTGGACAGCCTCCACCCTGTCTATGTCTTTGTGGAGATGGGGTCTCCAGAACTGTACACAATACTCCAGATGTGGTCTTACCAACTGTCTGTACAGAGGGCCACCAACTTCCTGTTTTCTACTGGTGATACCTCTCCCTATGTATCCCAGTATCCCCCAGCCCTCCTTACTGCCTTCTCACATTGCTGGCCCACCTTTAGGTCATCTGATATGACTACCCCCAGATCCCTTTCCATTTTTGTTGTCAGTATCTCACCCCCCACTGTGTACTTTTCCCCTGGGTTTTTGTTTCCCAGGTGCATTACTTTGCACTTCTTTGCATTGAATCTAAGCTGCCATACATTTGACCATTCCTCCAACCTTGTCAAGTCCCTTTTCATCCTTTCCACCCCACCTTGTGTATCAACCCTGTTGTAGATCTTTGTGTCATCTGCAAAGAGACATACTTTCCTTCCCGTCCCTCTGCAATGTCACTTATAAAGACATTAAAAAGGACCGGCCCCAGTACTGAACCCTGCGGTACCCCACTAGTAACCCTCCTTTCTTCACTATGGACTCCATTTACTTTTACCCGCTGTGTCCTGTTGTCCAACCAGTGTTTTACCCAGGCTACCACCCTGGGACCCACTCCCAGGCTGGCTAGTTTGTTTATTAATCCTTTGTGCAGCACTGTGTCAAATGCCTTGCTAAAGTCTAGGTAGGCCATGTCCACAGCCCCTCCCTGGTCTACTGCTTTGGTCACCCAGTCAAAGAAATCAATTAGATTTGTCTGACATGACCTTCCCGCTGTGAATCCATACTGCCTTGGGTCCTGTGCCCCACTGGCCTCTAGGTACTCAACAGTTTTTTCCTTCAGAAGTGATTCCATCATTTTCCTCACCACTGAGGTCAAACTGACAGGTCTGTAGTTTCCTGTCTCTGTCTTGCTCCGCTTTTGTGAAGGGGAATCACATCCACCATCCTCCAGTCCTCAGGTACCACACCATCCTCCCATGATTTATTAAAAGGGGTAGTCAGTGGTGTTACTAGTTCTTCCCTTAGTTCTTTTAGAATTCTGGGGTGAATCCCGTCAGGCCCCATTGCTTTATCCACCTTCAGTTTTAAGAGTTCATTCAGAACCCTTTCTTCTGTGAAAGGACTAATATCAAACCCCTATCCAGAATGCTTCTATTGACCGGATTAGATATTTCTCCTTGCTTTAATATTGTGAATACTGAGCATTAGTATTCGTTCAGTATCCCTGCTTTTTCACTGTCGCTCTCTGCCCAAACACCTTCCTCTTTGTTTAGCCTCAGTATCCCTGCCTTAGTCTTTCTTTGCTCCCTAATGTACCTATAAAAGGTTTTATCCCCCTTCTTAACCAAGTTGGCTATCTTTTCCTCGGTTTGGGCCTTTGCTATTCTGACTGCCTAACCCGCTTCCTTCTGCTTTAACTGGTACAGTTCTCTGTCCTGCTCCTTCTGCATTTCCTTATACTTCCTGAATGCTATCTTTCTCTCTCTTACCTTCCCCGCCACTCACTGTGAGATCTTCGATTGCTTCCGAACAGGTGGGTGTTGTAGCGGCTGCGGAGTCCACCAAACAACTTTCAGCTTTCAAGGAGGTTGTTGGTCCAAGCTGCATGCAGCTTTGGCCTTGTTGCTACTCTCTTTGGGCACTTCCTTTACGGGAGCATTCAAGGACTTGTGTCAGTTTCTGCCCACCCTTGGGCAGGGTCCTAAGGGCACTAAGTCCAAGAAACCAGAAAAGGACAAGGAGAAAGAGACCAAGAAGTGATTTCGCTGACATTTGTGGGATTGGGAGCACTCCTGAACCTCTGATTCTCACGTTTTGATGGAACACACAGCTTCAGCTGGTACTTCAAATCTGGCCACTTATTGTATGGTCTCCCTGTCGGGCCAGTTGGCCGAGACTCAGGTCAATGTTCCAGCCAAGATTTTTCTTGACCCAGTCGACACTTTGTTTACCGAGGAGGTTGATACCTCTGAACTCCATTTCTGACATTCTTGGGGGGGGGAGACAGGGTAGTCTGGTGTTCCACTTCTCCCCACTCTGGAGTTCCAGGACTTGGAGAGGGCCAGGTCTTCACCAGCCCTCTCTGAGACCTCCGCCAGTCTCCCTGGTGGTCTTGGTCAAAGTCCTGCTCTGGAAGCCTGGGCTTTACGACGCTCATGCTCCAGGCGTTCAGGCAAGCGGCACTGTCTTTATTCCTCATCCTCCTCATCCTCTTCAGGTGAGGAGAGGCACCGGCACAAGATGCATTGGTGCTACGAGGATCTCATATGGCAGTAGCTCTTGCTTACCTGGATGAAGCTGATCCTGGCTTCCCCGGCCTTTCCTTGGGTGCTACTGCTGGAGCCACAGCAGACCCCGCCCCAGCAGGAGCTGTTTCATTTGGTCCCAACTCGGCCCCCGCCAGCCTCTCCACCGATCCTGGTGGGGCCGCTGCCCAAACAGCTGATGTCTGGCACCCTGACTAAGGACACCTGGCCGTGCAGATGATTGCCTCATCGGCTGTTGGTTACCATCAACCCAGATCGCCCTCACCAGGTGAGTGGGATCTTGGGTGGGTGTGACAGGGTAGAATAGGACCCTGACCCATTTGTTAGTGAGAAAGTGTGTAAATGCAAGGATCTATATGTTTTCCTTTTCTGTCTCTTCTGTCTGGTTGCAGAACTAAATTTTCCTGTGAGACTTCAGACTTGATCAACCCTAACAGTCTCGCAATCCTTTGCCTCTCACTGTCTTGTTTTCTTTTGCTGTTTTTCTTCCTTGCTTATCTATATCTGCTAATGTGAAATATATGAGAATCAATGAATGGAATGAAGCTGATATTGGGATCAGGAAGTTCTCAATGTTCTAAGCAGCTCCAGAAATTTACAAAGAACAGGATGCTTGCAGAGGATGGGGTTGAAAAAGACTTATAATAACAGCTAAGCTGAGGCGCAAGGTAGATTTTTTTTTTCCAAGAAAGATTTTTTCCCAAGAGATTTTAATTTTGCCTGTGTATATAGTTATTCTGAACAGGTTTATTTTATGTTCATTCAACTACAAATAAACAGTTTTGTGGAATTTTACAACTGCTGCTGGATTTTCTCTATGCTTCCTGACCTGTGCCTCGACGACAGCGGGCTACCGCTTTTTTATGATTCCCCAGATTCTGAGGGGTACTCCCTCCACTCCCACCCATTGGACATTGCGTCGGTGGGGGACTTATCTATGGAGCAGTGTCTCACTTGCTTCCTGGGCCTGCTCCATTTGATCTCTGAGTTGACAGTTCTCTAGCTGTAGCCCATCCAAAGCAGGAGCTTTACCCACTTACTGAAATCCTCGACCGCGGGGATACCCCCATGGAGGCCTTCCTGCTTCAGGATGCCATTTTAGATACTGCCCTGGAGCTGTGGCAGCATCTGGCGTCTCGTCCTCTGTCATCGGCCCTGATGACCTGTGTGACAGGGATTAGCCCTGTCACTTGATGTGGACATTATTTTCCTCTCCTTGTACAAAAACTTATGTTGCAACAGTCCTCTCCTTTGTCCTTTATTCTATCCTGTCCATTCTAGTTCAGAAGTTGCCCCCCCATCTCTCTCTCTTATGTATCTCCACTGTTATTCCATTTCCACTGAGGTCCACTGAAAGGTTACAGTTAATTGGTGAGAACATGACCTAGCATTGTACTTAATATTATGCAGCATGTAAAATAATTCGTAATGTTAGGCAGTGCAGTCTTACATTCAGTATGCTGTGTTTATGCCCTCAAAATGGCTACATGGTCAGTATGCCTCAAGAGAAATACAAAACATTTCTTGCCTCAGTATAATAGCCTGGGGAATAGTTCAAGCCCCAGAGTAGCTGTTTTTATTATGTGCACGTAGCCTAAATGGCAACAGTCGTTTTGGTACACTTTGTGTGCAGCTTTGTGTGTTGTGTTAGCCTCTTTTGCTCCTGTAAATATGTTTTAATTGTTACAGAACTCTGATAACCACTAGTGTTGCTACTCTCACTAGCAGCAGGGAAATTAAAAAAACGCTACTCCACTGCTGAAATGAACCGGGAGAGGCTCTTCCTTTACACAAGACCCATGTGAGTGTACCAGTGCTTCTCAGCTGAAAAGTAACCCATTAAACAGGGGCACTATAAAGTTTCACAAAAGAATAATGTTAAAAGCACAACAGTAATTGCTGCATTTAGTTTAAAATAAAGATAATTTTAAAGGGGAATCCTACAGGCTGAAGGAAAGGCTGCAATTTCAACAGGGAAAACTCCTCCTGGAGTTTGTAGCTACTTCCTTGTTGCTCAGCTGCTCGGTCTGGCCCCACTACAGGGTGGCAGTGGCCTCTAGTGACTACTTTTATAATACAAGTGCTGTCAATCAGGATTAAGGTAAAACAGTATATTTTGATTTCAGTTCTCCATTGTTTAAAATGCTAAGTCATGCATTAAAGCATTGTAATAATATACATAAAGGCTCCCTAGCTTTATATAAATTAAAAGGAGCTGTTTAAAATGTTTTTTAATGTTTCTGATGATGCTGATATCACATGACCTGGTGGGTAAGTATATATATATAAGGCTCAGCATGCGAGGAGTTAGGGTCAGTGCTTTCTGGCCTGGGTAGGTGAAGGACTGATGGGAGTCCTAGCACCCTTGTGGAAACTGACTACATAAGTTTGCCACGGCTGTGAGAGATTTTCTGTTATTATTTAAAATAGTTATATTTTATTTGCTCACCAGTGAAGCCTTTATTTACTTTCTTTTTATTTTTGGTTGCTTAAAAATAAACAGTGCGCCAAGCCAATAGTGCGTTAAACCTATTTCTGGTTTTGAGTGTCCATCTGTTATCCCACACTCTGTGACATATGGTGGCAATGGTGGGATAACTGCTGACTGTGTCTTGCTGGGAAGGAAGATGTGGTTCTGGCGGATACCGACCAGTATCCCAGGTGGACATGCTGCAGGACGAGGTGGTGGAGTCTCCAGCAGGCGTCCAGATGAGGGAGCTGGCCGAACAGTCCGGTATTTCTTTGCACCCTGGACTGGACCCAGTGACCCGTTCCAAGCAACGCTTCAAACCAGAGGTTGGAATGGAACAACCAAAGGAAGATACCATGGAGGAAGAAGCCGAGGCACTCCCTCTAGAAGACTTAGGTGACATCTTGAGATAGCTGTGCATCAGACAGATCCAGATGGAGAAAGAGAGAGATCTGGACTGCTGCAGACAGGATGCCAGGTGGGTCGATACTATGCAGGTACTGCAAAATATCCAAGCAGGGACCACTGAGAGAGAGAGACTTGTCCCAAAGACATTAAACTATCTAAGTTGTCTGATGTAGATGATATCGAAGCATATCTCACTACCTTTGAAAGAGTAGCACGGACTTGTGGATGGCCACAAGAACAGTGGGTGGTGCGTCTTGCCCCCCAATTGACTGGTCGTGCTCCAATTGTCTATAGTTGGATGGACACTAGAGATGCTAAGGATTATGAAAAAGTTAAGAAAGAAATCCTCAGACAATATATTAATCCAGAGACATACCGCCAAAGATTCAGTTTTTTAAAGATGCAACAGTCTGACACACCCAGGGAGATATACGCATGTTTAAAGGACTTATGTTATAAATGGCTGTAACCGGACAATAAGACCATACATCAGCTACTGGAAGCCATTATTATTGAACAGTTTGTAAGGATCCTACTGACTGATATACAAATCTGGGTCAAAGAACACAAGCCTGAAGGTGCGGCGAAAACTATTGCCCTGGCTGAAGACTTCCTAGTGGCCAGTCCATCGAGATACCACCGTACTCAAGAGAGGTACCCCATTATGCATATGGTAAGAAACCCTCCCTTTTCTTCTAATTTACAGACTGGGCATAAAGATTGGAGGGCAGAAAAGAAAGACAGAATCCCCTTGGCAGAAATTATTTTTCATGGCCATCAAAAGAAGGGACATGTTTTTAGAAACTGTCCCAAACATCAAGAAAGACCTTGGGAATCTGGCTTTAGCAAACTGGCGATACTTTGTAGCCACTGTAGAACTGGATGCTCATGAAATGCTAGGCATAATCGATTCAGGTAGCTGATAGACTTTGGTGTGAGCAGACTTGGTATCCAGGCCCAAGGGAGGGAAAGGAACTGCTGTGACTTGTGTTCATGGGGACATACTGTACATCATTACCCTACTACCCCAATAGACTTAACCATCCAAGGGCATACGTATTATCTAAAAGTTGGGTTAGTCCCTAATTTGCCTGTACAGGTAATAATCGGACATGATTACCCTGATTTTTCTGTCCTAATTATAAGCCAAACATTTCAACAATTGTTGGTGGGGATTGCAACAAGAGCCCAAGCTAAGCAAGGACATTTGCAGGACATTTTTCCTTTTGATGACATCTTTGATGGTCCTGGGAAGAACCAGAAACTAAAACAGAGAAAAGAAAAGATAAAAAGGACTGGCATGACAAACATGCCAATAAGTCTCTTGAGATGGAACCTGTTTTACAGAATATAGATGTTAAGTTAGAACAAAACTCTGATTCTACACTAACTTCTTGTTTTTCACAGGTTGGAAAAGATATGGGTGTGGGACATCCTCAATATGTATTAACAGAAGGTATTTTATATAGAGAGTGCCTTAATACCAAAACTCAGGAGTTAGTGATGCAGATGGTTTTACCAGAAAAGTATAGGACACAGATCATATGCCTGGCTTATACTGTGCCTTGGGCAGGACATGCTGGTCGGGATAGTATGTTACAATGTATTCTCACCAGGTTTTACTGGCCAAATATACATAAGCAGGTAGCAGAGTATGTAAGATGTTGTCCTAAATGTCAAACTGTAGCTCAGATAGGAAGGAAGGATATGGTACCTTTACAACCCATTCCTTTGGTGAGTCAACATTTTGAACGTATTGCCATGGACATAGTGGGTCCCTTACAGAAAAGTTTTAAAGGCAGTAGATTTATTCTTGTCTTATGTGATTATGTGACCCGCTATCCCAAGGCAATTCCTATAAGAACTGTTACTGCTCCATGCTTGGCAGAGGAACTGGCCAAAGTGTTCAGCAGAACAGGGATTCCACAAGAGATTTTAACAGACCGAGGGACTAATTTCAATGCACTATTACGGAAGGACTTGTACAGAGCATTGGACATTTCTGTAGTCCGTACTTCTCCCTACCATCCCTAAACTGATGGACTGGTACAGCGATTCAGTAAAACCATAAAGAGAATGCTCACCAAGTTCGTTAGTGAGGAAGGACGAGATTGGGACAAGTACTTACCCTACTTATTATTCACATATAGAGAGATTCCGCAAGCCTCTACTGGTTTTTCCCCATTTTCCCTATTATACGGATGAAATCCGAGGGGTCCCCTTTACGTGGTCAAGGAACACTGGGAGGCAGGTAAAACAGTAGGGCAACAGAACATTCTAGAGTACATGACCAGTCTGTAGCAAAAGCTGGTCAAATATGTAGACATGGCCCATAAAAACATGGAACGGGCACAAATTACCCAGGAAAGGCAATATGACAAGGGAACTGGTACAAAAGCATTTCAAACTGGTGACAAGGTACATGTTTTACTGCCTAGCACTGAAAATAAGTTACTTATGCGCTGGCAAGGTTCCTATATTATTACAAGGCAAACAGGGGTAGTGAATTATGAAACTGAGATACCAGGTAGGAGACCCTCTAAGAAAATTTACCATGCCAATTTGTTAAAGTGGCATGTGCCGAGTACTCCGGTGTGCTATATCCAAACAGATAGCAAAGAATCAAGAGTTGCATATTGCCTACCAACGCTTAGAAACACCAAGCAGTATCGAAGACATACCCGTTAACCCAAACCTACAACCAAAACAACAGCAGGAGTTGTATTCTTTATTAAGGGAGTTTGACAGCAGTTTTACCAACATACCAGGTAAAGCTAAAGGGATTACACATGAGATCCATTTAACTCAAACTAAACCTATCCACCAAAATCCTTACAGGTTACCTGTAAAGGTCCGAGACGAAGTAATCCAAGAAATAAGAAAACTTGAGAAAATGGGAATTATTGATCCATCTAACAGTCCATGGTCCTCCCCCATGGTAGTTGTAGGTAAAAAGGAAGGTGGGATTTGCCTTTGTTTGGACTTCAGAAAGATTAACAACATCTCCTTGTTTGACGGGTACCCGATGCCAAGGGTGGATGATATTATCAATCACTTAGGAAATGCACAATATAGCTCCACCCTTGATTTAACAAAAGGGTACTGGCAAATACCCCTGTCCTCTGCATCACAAAAGGTAACAGCTTTTAGTACCCCAGTAGGTTTGTACCACTTCGTCAACATGCCTTTCGGACTTCATGGGGCCCCTGCAACATTTCAGAGATTTATGGATATTATGCTGAGACCCCTTAAAGAATAATGTAAGGCATATTTGGATGATGTTGTGATGTTTAGTCCAACTTGGGAATCCCATATGGAGCATTTACAGAGGGTGCCACAGTCTATCAGAGACTCAGTGGTGACTGTAAACCCTGCCAAATGTGCATTAGGCAATCTTGAAACCAGGTATCTAGGGTTCATTATGGGAGGTGATAAAGTTCAACCCGAGATTGAGAAAGTGACTGCAGTGGCTAATAACCCTATACCAACCACTAAGACAAATGAGGTCCTTTCTTGGTCTAGCCAGATATTACCAGAGGTTTATCCCGCAATTTTCCTCCATAGCTTGCCCCCTTGCAGAACTTATGAAGAAAAGATACCCTAATAAGGTACAATGGTCTCCCTCATGCAATGAAGCTTTTAGAACAATAAAAGCCATCTTACGTACTGCACTGGTTCTGCAAAGCCCAGACTTTGCACAACCTTTCGAAGTACATACCAGTGCATCAGAGGTGGGTCTTGGTGCTGTACTGACACCACGAATTAAGGGAGAACAGCACCCCATAGTATATATCAGTAGAAAGCTGCACGATAGAGAGCGTAAATATACAACCATTGAAAAGGAATGTCTAGCCTTAAAGTGGGCTATTGAATCATTACAATATTATTCGTGGGGAACCGAATTTAAGTTCACCACAGACCATAACCCAGTGTGCTGGCTACAACAAATGAGGGAGAAGAACCCTTGAATCATGAGATGGTATTTAGCTGTACAACCATACCATTTCACTGTTTGTCATAGAGCTGGTACCGCCCACCTTAACGCTGACTATTTGTCCAGGTATGGCACAGATATTGAAAATGAAAAAGAAATGTAAATCTTGTAAATATTGTTAAATGTTATTGTTATGTTATGTACCATTGTGTAATGGAACAATGGAAAAATGTCCCAGGGTAATTAGTGAATGCATTAGTAATGTATTGATGCTTGATTTGTGCTTTATATAGCACTGCATTAAAGTGCTGTTGTGTAAGGGACCCTGGGACGGAGCTTCTGGAGTGGGTGGGCGGAAACTCCAACCCCTTCCAGGGTTAGGGAAGGTGGTTAAACAGTCCATAAAGAGGACTGTTTCCCTCTTAAGGGTGGAAGAGTGTGACAGGGATTAACCCTGTCCCTTGAGGAGGACCTTATTTTCCTCTCCTTGTACAAAAACTTCTGTTGCAACAGTCCTCTCCTTTGTCCTTTATTCTATCCTTTAAGCTCTAGTTCAGAGGTTGCCCCCCTCCCGATCTCTCTCATATCTATCTCCACTGTTATTCCATTTCCACTGAGGTCCACTGAAAGGTTACAGTTAATTGGTGAGAACATGACCTAGCATTGTACTTAGTATTATGCAGCATGTAAAATAATTCGTAATGTTAGGCAGTGCAGTCTTACATTCAGTATGCTGTGTTTATGCCCTCAAAATGGCTACATGGTCAGTATGCCTCAAGAGAAATACAAAACATTTCTTGTCTCAGTATAATAGCCTGGGGAATATTAGTTAATAGTTCAAGCCCCAGAATAGCTGTTTTTATTATGTGCACATAGCCTAAATGGCAACAGTCGTTTTGGTACACTTTGGCCCAGATATTCAAACTGCGCTCAAAATGAGCGCAACAGCAGGAGCAAGCACAAACCAGTTGTGCAAATGCGAAACAGGTGCGATATTCAAACATGGAGCAGCACAAATTGCACAAGCAACCAACGTCTGAATATCGCACATACTGCGCCATAGCGCAACCAGGAAGGAGAAGCTGAGCCAAAATGTTGCGCTATGGAGCAACCAGGGCAGCCCAGCTGAGCATTCCAGAGGTGCCATAGTGCAAGTTGAGGCCCCAGAGCAATGGAACTGCACATCCAGGGAGGCAGGCTGGGGCCCACCGCCAGCCATGCCACACATGGGCACAGGAACACACTGCAGAACCCACACCACACCTGCACACCCAAGCACAGCATCACTGGGGTGTGGACGGATGATCTACTGGCCCATGGGGACAAGCCAACACAGCATAAGCGGAGCTATGACACCCCAGCACAACCACTGGCATGCTGAGAGTGCCACACACAGGGGTTGACAACCACAGTGCACAGCAGCCCCCGTACGCTTAGCACACCCTGCACTGTGACCCCAAGACACCACCTATGTGCATTGACTGGCACTGCAGGAAACATGCACCCCCAGCACACGCCAACCCTGCAGCACAGAAGCCTACAAGCCAGACACACCCCTGTGCACCCAGCAGTGGGTGGCAGCAGACGGCAAGACCAACAGAAAGTCACTGCCATGCTGGAGATACCTCCCCATGCACACACACGCACACACACACCCAGGACCATACCACCCCAGATGGCATGTACACCCTGCAACTGAGCACCCATAGCCAGCTGCAAATCAGAGACCAACACAGTATTCATATCAAAATAGAAATGTATATTTAAAAGATTCAATAACAAAACCAAGAGAAACTATTTACAAGGGGGACGGGTAAAGGTAGGGGTGTTCAAGGGGAGGAAAAAACTTGGAGAGGAAGGCAGGGTGTTAGGGATGGGAGAAGTGGGAAGGTAATGTGGGCTATGGCCCAGCTGGCTGCTGGTCCTCCCCTGCTGGTGCCCGTCCTGTGCCTCCTTCGAGGCTCCATGGCGCGGATGCTGCAGGATGCCTTGGTTCTCCAGTCCAACTTGGGTGAGCGTCGAAGATCACGTGCCATCCTCCTGAGAACCTCGAGGCCTAGGAAAATGGAACACAGTCAGCGCTGTGACTGACCACAACCCTGAACACCACCCAACCTGCAAGCCATATAGCCCAGTGTCCCACACCTGTGATGGCATGCACCCACCCACAGTGAACATGCACATGGCCATCACAAACAGGTGGCACCAGCTATGCGCACCACTGCACACACACACACACACACTGCCCATGTCCATCACAGCACAAACAAGGCTGTCCAGTGACGTGGCAACGTGGTGCGATGCCAGTTACACAGCTATGTGCCCAGTGCATGCCTGGACCACCAGTGGCGCCTACACAGGCGTGCTGTGATGCTGGACAGTGATGCATGTCACCTGTGTGCATACATACATAGATACATAGACAGTGTCGTCAGATAAGGGCCTATGGCCAACCTAGTCCGTCCATTTGAGCTTGTAAGTTCACTTTGTTTTCCTAGAAGTCTGTTACCCTTACCCTGACCTCCAGAATTCCTTCATGTCTGTCCGCATTCTGAAATCCGTGATTGTTTTAGCCCCACCACTTCCTCTGGCAGGGTGTTCCACTTGTCCACCACCGCTCTGTGAAGAAATCCTTTTCCATGTGTCCTCTGAATCGTCAGCCCCTCAACTTCATCCCATGCCCTCTAGTCCTGGAACATCTTTTTCACTTCAAAATAGTGTGTCCTGCACCCTGATCCCCCCTGTAAGATACCTGTATGTCTCTATCATATCCCCTCTCTCCCCCCTCTCCTCCAGGGAGTACATGTTCAGTTCCTTCAACCTGTCGTCATAGGACCCGTGATGCAAGCCATGCACCATCTTTGTTGCCCTCCTCTGAACCTTCCCTGCCCACTCTACGTCCTTACATAGGTATGGTCTCCAGAACTGTACACTGTACTCCAGGTGGGGCCTCACTAGTGTCTTGTATAGTGGAATTATGACCTCCCCTGTCCTGCATGGTTGTATTGTGCAGGGCTAGTGGACTCCCAAGCATGCAATAGCATCCATGAAGTCATGATACTCACATTGCTCAAGCAGCTGTGTCTGCTGCTGTAGCTCTTGCTGCCGTTGATGCTGTGGCTGCTGCTGCTGCATCCGGGGGCCGACTCCTGCTTCCACCGGGGCCCTGGCACGGCCCTCCTCACCCCGGCCCTGCATCCTCACATCCCGGCCTGTGGGAGACATATGTTGAGACAAACATCAGTGTGACTCAAAAGCAGAGTGCCCCCTGCCCCAGTGAGAGTGCCTGCCCACACAGCCATACCCATCCATCGCACAGCTGCACACACTGACACAGCCAACCGTGTCCGAGCCGTCACCTATGCACAGCCACCAAAGCACACACACACCCCTACAGAGAATACAGGTGCATAGATGGTACACTCACCTGGCCTCGGCACCGCCCCACCTTAGCCGTGCCGCAGCCTTGCCAACATGTCTGGCTCCCTCCGGCAGAGGTCACTGTGCGGTGCGGCACTGCTCAGCAGACCGGGCGCCGTCCAGTTACCCCCACCAGGTCAGTGGCCACTTGCTGCCACACCTCTGTTCTTGTATGGTGAGGGCTCCTCACCATAGAGTGCCTCATATTGGGGCTCTACTAGTGCCACCAGGTTGGCCACCTCCAGTGGCTCCAACTCACAGCCCTCCTCCTAGCCATGTTAGCCAGTTTACAGCAGGCAATATGGCGCCTGCTGCACCATAACCCCCGTGGAGATGTTGCGCAATGAGACCACCACAGGCTCAATCGCGCTGTTGCGAACAGCGCCGTCGCGCCTCACATAAGCGCTGTCACGAGACAGCGCCAGTGAATGTACACATGGCAGGCGAACAGCAGCAGGGGCAAAGGGGCATACAAGGTCACGAGCAATGGCGCGAGGCTACGCTGCGGCGCCATCTGGCGATATGGTATCCTGTGCGACAGACCAGCTGCGTACCAGTGCCACAGTGGACTGTGCTCAGTAATGCCACAGCGCCATATAGTGGCCAGTGCTGTAGCGCCACTGGCACAATGGTGGCCATGGCCTGAATTGCCCTGTCGTGCTCAGCACGTCAGCAGCGCCATAGGCGCATCGTAAGCTATCTGGGCATGCAGGCGATGCAGTGTACCACACAGGCACAGATCTCGCCATTGGCTCAGCCCGACTCTTCCGTGTGCGCAGGCGCGGGATTCGATATTCAGCGACATGCAAATCATCTGATCAGCCATTCAAAGGCGCGGTGGCGTGATTGCATGTCATTAAAGTTGCTCCACTCCTAATTTGCATGTGTTGCGCTATAAGTAATGCGACAGTGGGCTGTGCTGGCCAGATTCGGTTACTGCAGGTGAGAGGTGAGTTACATGCTGTGTGATGTTCAGGACAATGCTCATGGGAAATGCTGTAGACTGCACAGTGACAGGTGTCCACTTCCACCCGTACAGATCACCATGACCGACCAGAGCCAAGGTGAGGGTGAGGACGGTGGGTGTAGGAGGAGGCCGAACTTCACAGCGGCAGAGACGGAGGCCCTCTTCCAGGCCTACCTGGAAGATGAGCCACTATTGAGTGGATGGAGGGGCACCCCTCAGTCCCGTGCGGCTGCATGGGAGGGGGTAGCTCGGGCCGTTAACCTGCACGGAAGCCACCAGCGCTCCGTGCAGGAATGCAAGAAAAAGATGGGGACTGACCACAGGAGGTTGAAGGAGAAGGTGGCAGCCTTCAGGGCGGCACGTGCTGGCACTGGCGGGGGCCCGCCAGTGGTGTTGCAGCTGACCCCACATGAAAAGACACTGGTCGCAGCCATGCAGCCGAGCGCCATTGCGGGCATACCAGGCGGAGGATTCCAGACAGGTGGAAGCCCATCACTGCACGGTATGACATGGTGGTGGTGTTTGGGGGTGGCGGTTGTTCACATGCACTCACATGTACTCTCTTTCTGTTACAGATCCTGTTCGTCTTCAGGAGACGGTGGTGGTGGGTCCAGACAGTGATGCGGACCTGCTGGACATGGAGGAGGGACCATCCACCTCCACCACCAGCCAGCAGGCACTGCAGCAGCATGCACGCCGGGCCAACAACTCTGGTGTCAGTGATACGGGTGCGGGGGGTGCGCAGTCTGGCATGCAAGCATGCCAGCATGCTGTGACCATGGCAGTAGCACGTACCTGCACCATTGATGATAGAAGGCCTGCAATGGGCAATGATAGGTGTGTGTCCGATGACAGACACACGGCAGGCCAGCACGTGCCCCTGGGCCTTTCTGGTTCAAACCTGTGTACCAGCATGCTGGCACAGTCCCATGCTGTGCCTGTCAGCACCGGTGGGGCAGCACGGTGGCTATGCAGGTGTCTGGCACTGTTGCCAGCACAGCGGTGGAACAGGTGGACCTGGGGCACAGCAGTTGGAGGACAGCAGCAGGTCACACACCAGGTCTGGGGTACAGTGTCAAGCAGTGGCACATGTCCACTGCCTTGATCCGCCCATACCTGGTCCTGGCGAACAAGCGCCCACCCTCAAGGGTGATGTGCATCAGGACCGTCCACACCCTGGGGGTCATGATGTGCCATTGGGGCACAGTACCCATTGGTGCACACACCCGCCTGCTGCAGGAATCAGTACAGCTGCAGGCGGGTTGCAAGGTCCAGGAGGCACTGTCTGTGTCCGGAGCGGCACAGCAGGGAGTGTGCTCGGACCGAGCTGAAAGGTCCGTATGCGGACGGATGTGACCGCCGCCATTGACAGGCTGACCCAGGCAGTGGTCTCTGTCGTGGACGCATTGGGCACACAGTCAGGTGCCCCTGTACCACACACCCCACACAGTGCACTCTCCACTCCCCGTTCCCGGCGTCGTGCGACACCAGGCCTGTCGACGCCGGGTTCTGCTGTGGGCATCCCGAGCACCCCTGGTGCAGGTTTGTTCAGCGTGCTGCAGACCCCTGTGTGGGCAAGGTCGCGTTTGCGCAGTGGGACCCCTGGTGGTGCAACAGTGCCACCCCATGTGGCCCCTGCTCAGCCTGCCCATGCTGTTGGGTCACGGCGGGGCCTGCACGCATCCGTGGTGGCCGTGGGACAGTGCTACATGACTGAGCTGTCTCCCAGTGTGGGCCCTGTCTGGTGCTGCCCTGTGTGCAATGTGTGTCATGGTGGGCAGTGCACTGCTGGGTGCTCTGCTCACCACGCCGACACACGGACCACCTGCACACCCTCCCAACTGCTGTCCACAGGTGCGTGTGCATGATGATGACTGCATTGCACTGTACACCAGGGTGCAAGGGTGCCCAGGTTCTGACACACGTACTTGGACAGTACAGGTGGTGGAGGTGGTCGGTGGTGCTGTGTGTTAGCAATGTCGGTTCTGCAGTGCTGTGCATCTGCCCATGTACGCTCTGTGCCTGGTGTGTGTGTGTGTCCATATGAGTGCTCACCCCTCCCTGATGGTGTGTTGGTATGCCTGGACCCTTCCACTCCCCTGACCTTCATGCACCCCTGGTGTGTTCCCCTGTGTGCCTGTAGTTTGCGCATAGACAGTGTTGGTTGCACATGTCCCCTTGACTTACCTGTGTTGTGCGTAGTGCTCCTCTGTGATGGTGTCCCGGTGCAGCTGGGCCTGCCGGATCAGTCGGGGGTCCCTCCATCCTAGGGGGGGCTGCTCATCACCATCATCAGCCAGCCACGGCGTCCCATCGCTGTCCCCTGTTCGCCTGTGCGGCTATCCCATGGTCTTTGGCCATGTTGTGCAGGATGCAACAGGCCAGGAATATCCCACAGGCCTTTTGGGGCTGTACTGTAGGGCACCGCCGGAGGTGTCTAGGCATCGGAGCGTGCCTTGAGCATCCCAAACACCACTCTATGATGTTACGTGTTGCGGCATGTGCCTCATTATAACATAGCTGCTCTGGGGTCGTGGGGCGCTGCACGTGTGAGCAGCCAGGGGTGAGGGTATCCGCAGTCACCTGTGTGGAGATAGTGGAGAGCAGTGTCATGTTCAGGTCCATATTGGCCATCTCCTGTGTGCCACTACCATGGCACCTGTGTCATTCCACCCTTGCCCAGAGTTTGCATTCCATACATGTGTACTCACCCACTAGATGTCCTGTGGGATGTCCCCACTCTCGAATTGATGGCACAGTGCAGACTGATACCATATGAAGGCATCATGTGCTCCGCCAGGGTGTGTGGCACAGACATTGATTATGCGCCCAGTGGCATCACACACCACCTGGCAGTTGACACTGGAGAATCCCTTTGGGTTCACGATAGGCATGGCCATCGGGGCCAGGTGGTGTGCGGATGGCCACATGGGTGCGATCTATGGCCCCTAGCATGCCAGGCATCGCTACCCTGTGGAACTCCTGCATGTTTGCTGTGCGCTCTGCGCGGTGCTGGGGAAATGGATGTACTCCGCGGCATGTGGCAGCAGCGCTGAGGAATTGGGTGAGGATGCGTGACATGGCCGACTGTGTGATGCCTGTGGTGTCCTCTGTCGGCCTCTGAAGAGTGCCCGTGGCAGCAGGCACATGCAGGCTGTCACCTTGTTCTCCACCGACAGGCGTGACTCCGTCGTGAGGGTGCCTGCATCACATCACTGCACAGCTCACAGAGCCGTCTCAGTATTGCCCTGTTCAGGCGGTGCCGGCCCGCGATCTCTACATCTGTGTACAACTCAAAGCTGATCACGGAGCGTACCGCCTGTGGGGGTATACTGCCGACGGGGCTCCCTCCACTGCCACGCCCCTGCAGCATGGATTCTCACCCCTCATTACAGCTTCCATGTGGAAGCTGGCACTGTCCATCTCCTGGCTTCTGCCCCCGCTGCTGTTGCTGTGTTACCCCCGCTGTCCTGCTGCTACTTCCACTGCACGGCACCCCCACTGGCCTCTACAAACTATGGGAAACAGTTTCCTTGCCTGCCCTTTTCAGCCTGTCAATGTCTCTGTCTGTCTCTCTCTCCCTTTGACAGCCTGGTGGCGTTCTTGCGCCGCTTCCTTGAGCCTTTTTATTTTGGCTCATTTCCACTAGTCGCGCCAGTTTCCGGCTGTGCCGCTGTTGCGCGTGTTGCGCAGAAGTGTTTGAATGTCGCATTGCGCTCTTTATGCATGGATCCGCCCCTGTTGCGCATGCCTTTCATTTCATTGCGCTTATTGCTCAGCATGTTTTGGGGGCGAATTGTCTCCCTTCTGAATATCGCAGAATGGCGCAGTTTTGGACTTGCGCATGCGCAACCCTTTTGAATATCTGGGCCTTTGTGTGTTGTGTTAGCCTCTTTTGCTCCTGTAAATATGTTTTAAATTGTTACAGAACTCAGGTAACCACCAGTGTTGCTACTCTCACTAACAGCAGGGAAATTAAAAAAAAAAAACACTACTCCACTGCTGAAATGAAGAGGCTCTTCCTTTTCACAAGACCCATGTGAGTGTACCAGTGTTTCTCAGCTGAAAAGTAAGCCATTAAAAAGGGGCACAATAAATGTTTGTTTCACAAAAGAATAATGTTAAAAGCACAACAGAAATTGCTGCATTTAGTTTAAAATAAAGATAATTTTAAAGGGGAAACTTACAGGCTGAAGAAAAGGCTGCAATTTCAACGGGGAAAACTCCTGGAGTTTGTAGCTACTTCCTTGTTGCTCAGCTGCTCGGTCTGGCCCCACTACAGGGTGGCAGTGGCCTCTAGTGTCTACTTTTATAATACAAGTGCTGTCAATCAGGATTAAGGTAAAACAGTATATTTTGATTTCAGTTCTCCGTTGTTTAAAATGCAATGCCATGACATTAAAGCATTGTGATAATATACACAAAGGCTTCCTAGCTTTATAAAAATTAAAATTAGCTGTTTAAAATGTTTTTTAATGTTTCTGATGATGCGGATATCACGTGACCAGATGGGCAGGTATATAAGGAGTCTACCTGCTCAGCATGCAAGGGGTTGGGGTCAATGCTTTCTGTCCTGGGTAGGTGAAGGACTGAGGGGAGTCCTAGCACCTTGTAGAAGTTGACCATACAAGTTTTCCACGGCTATGAGAGATTTTCTGTTGTTATTTAAAATAGTTATATTTTATTTGCTCACCAGTGAAGCCTTTATGTACTTTCTTTTTATTTTTGGTTGCTTAAAAATAAACATTGCGCCTACGGTTTGTTAAACCTATTTCTGGTTGTGAGTGTCCATCTGTTATCCCACACCCTATGACAACCTGCAAGTATGCGGTCCCTACTAGATCACTGTCAGGGTTTATGGAGTATCTCTTGATTGAAGGGCTCGTAGCCAACTCTGCTTTCTGGCACACGGGCAATGTCGGGGATGTGGACAACCCCGCCCCTCCCCGACAAGGAGTCCAAGAAGTTTACCCACATGGCAAAAAAATGTATGCTGCCTCTTCACTCGGCCTTCAGCAAGCAAGTTCGGCCCTTCAGATGGCCCATTTCTCTCATGCCTTCCTGGGGTTCCTAGATAAGGTGCTCCCCCACCTCCCTGCTGACCTGCAGACCACTGTTTAGCAGGTGTGGGATCAGGGACACACTGTTGGGGCTGGTGCTATTAAGATGTCAGCCTGAGTGGAACCGCTTCTGGACTCTGCAACTTGGTTTATTATTTTAATGTGGATTTCCGGTGCTAAGTCATTGAATTTTGTGTAATTCGTTAAAGCTTAGTGGCCTGAAATGGAAAATGAAAAAACAGAGCACTACTGTTGCCACTAAGTGTGTTTTTCCACTCAAAGAAAATCTCTAGTAGCCACTGCGATGTCCAGTCCTGGAAAACCAATGCAAGCTGCTGTCTCACACGAGTCAGCAGCAGATAAAACAGATAGGCAAACTTTAAAAGAAATGCTGGCAAATTTAGTCTTCTGGTAACCGGATAAGGCTCACTAGGCACAAGTGCCTGTTTTCAGGGGTGACCTGGGAGTACTGGGTGGTTAAGTGACTTGCTCAGAGTCACACAGTATGCAAGTGGAAGTTGTGAGAATCAGACTCAGGTCTGGTCTACTGGCTGTACCAAGCTCGTTCACACCTCATTCCTCTAACTTCTAGGCTATACTGCCAGCCCAAATGTCAAAATAGAAACAATCATGCCAAATGTTGTCTTGCTGGCATTGGCATTGGTAGTGCAGGAGTTAGAAATGCTAAATAGGAATGGCAGTGAAGTATTGAAGTAACAACCCCGGAGACTGAAAGGCCGGAGTGTGACTATGGGTTGGCCATAATGCTTACACCATTCCACCTCACCTTACCCTGCAGAGAGTGACAGGTGTCGGTGTGCATTGGGGTCTTTTGCCCTTATGCTCACCCCATTCCATAAGGAAATAAGCTGAGATGGGTGTGATACAGGAGAATGAGGTCAACGTTAGGGTGATGGAACCCAAGGTACACCTCGTTGCCCGTCAGTGGCTGTAGGGTGGGAGGTGGGGGTAGAATTCTGTGAACATTATGGCCGACAAACCCAAGTTACATCCCCAACGCCAATGAGTCTTTACAGAGCGGGTGTATAGTTGGAAACCTTAACACCCTGGGTGTTTGTTGGTATTTTCACTCCAGATTTTCAGCATTGGCTTTTTGGGACCCCACCTCATGAACAGTGGCACTATCATTTCATTACTCAATCCTGAAAGGAGATTTTGCACTGCAACTGTGCCATTGGGAGCCACAGATGCAGGAACAAATTTTTGGTATGATGGGAAAAATGGCAGCTGTATTTTCATGAGGAGGTGAAAAAAAGAGCAATGTTGAAAATCTGGAGAGAAAATATGAAAAAATTTGCAAACTTATGAGCATGCGTAGATATTGCGCAACGCACGCCCATAATGTGGTCATTTTTTGGAATTTTTTAACCAAATTTTCAACATGGGCATTTTGAGACCTCTGCTCATGAACAGTGTCACTGTGATTTTCTTAATCTGTCCCGAACGTTTATTTCCCAGAGCAACTGTGCCATTGTGCGCCAGTTGTGTGAAAACTCATTTTGGGCAGGATGTGAAAAATGACAGCTGTACTGTTCATAAGGAGGTGTGAAAAAATGACAATGTTGAAAATCGAGAGTAAAAACATTAAAAATTCATAAAGTTACGAGCATGCATGGAAACTGCACAACACATGCTCATAACACAGTCATTTATTTTTTTTTTTTGAATATTTTCACCAGATATGCAACATAGGCTTTCTGGGAGCCCACCTCATGAACAGTAGCACTGTCATTTTATTACTTGGTCCTGAAAGGTGATTCCATGCCTTGACCGCAAAATCACCTTTTGAGACCGAATAATGACATAACAGTGACTGATTCATGAGTTGGGGTCCCAAGAACCACATGTTGAAAATTTGGAGCCAAAAGTCAAAGAAATGGGCGAGATATCCATTGCCCCCCCCATTGATGCCATTATACAGCTTGCTGTGATTTTCTTTAGTTCACAGTCGGCTTTTGAAGAGTTCAGATGTCTCCTGATCCACCAAAGATCACCGGGCCTCCGGAAGTAAGTATGGGGTGAGGGGGGTGTGTGGGGAGGTGAGGTGCACAGAGGGTTGGCTGTAGGTTGGGGGAAGAGTGGTGTCGTGACAACAATGACCATTTTCTTGTGTACAGGGAACAAGAAAAAAAAAACTTAAGAGGAAGTTTTTTTTTTTTTTTTTTTAACAGGTTACACAAATTACATTTGGCATACTGGGGTGGGTTCCCAGTGTGCCACCTTTTTTTTTTTGGGGGGGGGACTGATGGGGTTAGGAGTAGGCCCTTTGATGGTCAGATGGATTGAAAACTGGCTAGCTGGACATACCCAGAGAGTAGTGGTCTGTGGGAAGCTCTCAAACCCTAGAGAGGTTGGTAGTGGGGTACCTCAGGGCTCAGTCCTGGGTCCGATCCTGTTTAATGCATACATATCGGACATCAGGGAGGGTATAGGGTGTGAAATGAGTCTCTTCACGGATGACTCCAAGATGGGAGCAGTAGTTGAGGGAGAAGAGGGGAGGTTGGCCCTGCAAGGGGACCTGGACACCCTGGAGCGCTGGGCTCACACATGGAAATTAAATTTCAATGTCACCAAGTGCAAGGTGTTGCATCTTGGTCGGGAAAACCCTAAACACAGGTACACCCTGGGAGGGGAGGTGCTGGAGGCCTCAATAGGGGAAAAAGACCGAGGGGCCATGGTGGATGCATGGATGAATAACTCTGAGCAGTGCAGGAGAGCAGCTAGCAAGGCAAACAGGATGTTGGGATGCATCGTAAGGGGGATCACCTCTAGGAGCAAGGAAGTGATTCTGCCACTGTACAATGGACTGGTTAGACCACACTTTGAGTACTGTATACAGTACTGGAGACCACACTTGAAGAGGGACATACAGCTCCTTGAGAGGGTACAGAGGAGGGCAACTAAGATGATACAAGGGCTAGGGGATTTGACGTATGAGGACAGACTTGAGGAGCTCTGCCTGTTTTCACTTGGAGGAGAGGAGAGACGGGGACATGGTTGAGGTCTTCAAGTACCTCAAGGGAATAAATAGGGTAAACATGGAGGGGATCTTTAGACTAAAGCAGGGCGGTATCACCAGAGGGCATGGTTTGAAGTTGGAAGGTGGAAGAGTGAGGGGGGAAAAGCGGAGGAGGTTTTTCACTGAGAGGGTGGTGGACCCGTGGAATGCACTGCCTGGCGAGCTGGTTCAGAGATCCACAGTGGAGGGGCTTCAAGAGAGGGTGGGACAGACAAAGAAAGTGGATGTATCAGATGATGGCCTGTCCCAGGAGGGTGGAGATGGATGATAGGGGTTTCTGGAGCACAAGGGAGGGGAGGGCCTCGGCACCCAACTAGGGATCTAAGGTTCGTGCAGACTCGATAGCCTGTAAGGCCTAATCTGCTAGCAATAGTATGACTGAAGCCGACGGGGATTGGGCACCCCATAGGCAAAGAAAGCATGCCTGTGTTTGGGGGGGGCATGATGCTAGGGGGGACTGGGCACCCCCTGTTGGCATACACATGAAACTGGGGGGACATTATGCAGACGAGGATTGGGCACCCCAATCGGCAAACAAATTGAAATGGGGCTTGGGCACCCCCGCGAAGTCGGCTTTCTAGGGATTGTGAGAGGTGGCTGGCGGCGGGAGCTGCCATGTTTATTGAAGTGTTTCACCAGGAATGGCATGTAACGGAGGCATGTCAGATCTGCCGCTGCAATGACGAGTCTGTCTCTCATTGCAGTGGCGGATTCATTTCAAGTTGATGACGCTCTCTGAAACTGCTGTCATCAGCAGCATGCTTACTGGTTGGCGGCTGAGGGACACACTGACTTAAGCATCCCCAGGATTTGCCACAGCACTGACACACCTTTGAAAGTGCTACTACCGCAAAATGTTGCTTGTGCATGCGTGCGCATGCCAACGTAAAAAGGACTCTGCTCAAGTCTCGGACAGCTTAGACTATTCAAAGTCAAACAGAACTGTTTTGTGACACAATTTCAAGTTTAGAGGACCAGATACAAGTGCAGGGAAAACAAATTCAGTATCTTTTGGAGAAGGTAGCCAACCTGGAAAATCAAGGTGCAAATAACAGTTTGCGAATACTGTGGGTCCTAGAGGGTCTAGACGGAGGGAATATGATTGAGTTTCTACAACACTTTCTGCCAACATTACTTGAACATCAGAGGCCTTGGGATTGGAAATTGAAAGGACACGTCGCACTATGGGACCTCGTCCACAACCAGGTCTGAGACCCAGACCTGTGATAGCCTACTTTGTTAGATGTTTTATTAAAGAAGAAATACTTCTGTTATCCGGGGAGAAAAAACAGTTGATTCAGAGGAACGGCAGAATTTTAATTTTCCAGGATTTTTCTACTGCTATCATGGAAAAAATGCATGGCCTTTCTGGATGTAAAACAATGTTTGGCCAAAATGGGGTCGACTTATTACTTTAAATATTCTGCCATCCTTAACATTGTGGAATCTAACAGGATATGTGCACTCATTTTCCAACTACAGCGAGGCTATGGGGTTTGTTGAAAACTGTGAATCTGCTGTTAAAGAAAACCATAGAAAGGGCCCCAACAAGCAACAGAATTCAAAAACGCAGTGTGTGGGCACCACTGCAAGACTCTCTCATGAACATTCTATTCCATGGGCTGCCAAGGGTCAGGCAGTGCAAACTCTGTCTGCTGCACCTACTTCTAAGCCATACCACCAGAATGTGAGGGATCAGAGGATTATTGCTTCTGAATCGGCTGTTAAGGTCTCAACTCATTTATATTCAGAGGTTGCACAGCATGGCTCTACAAATGATGAATCACCTACCTCAGCTATTGCTAGGAAAACCAGGTCAGAACACAGGCAAAGTCAGCTACCGGTATTTCGGTAAAAAAAATCCCTGGACAAGAAGCCGTTTCTGGAGCTGAGACAGCAGCCGCTCTCAATACTCTATCTCAGTGACCCCACCTCCTGGAACTGTCTCCCCAGCAAGTGAATATGGACACTCACCAATGGCTGTGACCTGACTTACATTTATTTGTGCACTGTGACCTTGCTATGGATTGGGTAATTGTTGCCTCAAAGTGGTTCACCCCCCCCCCCGTTTAACTGCATTGTCACAAAGTCTGATTGTACGTGCACACCGCTGCCAGAAACAAGTAAACAAACTTAATCTATGCTCTGTGTGTCAGGTGGATATGCTGCTTACCGAGAGGTAAGCCAGCTATGAAACTAGTAACTTGATTCCTGTTGCAACAAGAAGACTGGTTACTTGACTTTTTTTTTCCTTGCAGGACGCTTCACCAAAAATACTCTTGTCATTGTAGGTGCTATATGTAATTTGTTCTGGATTTACTTAGTAAATTGATTAAGGGCCAGCACTGTTAAAAGTCTTATCTAAACCCTGACCTGTGAATATATATTGTAAACCGGGAAGCATCATCAAAACAGACTGGGGATTTGAATCCTGCTGCCCTCACTAGCCTATTGTAAACGGGAGACATGTTCTAATCTCACAGGGTGCTTGAAATTTCAGTGTTCTACATTAGTACACCATGGAGCAAGTGGTGGTGTTAAGGGATTAGATGAAGGAGGATGGTAAAAGGACCTGGGGTGGGGGGGGCAATGCAAGACAGCATATAAGTTTCATGCCTCTTTTTCTTTTCTTTTGTTCGGCAAGGAAAAAAGTAATACAAATCAGTCATGAGAGGGTTATGCAGAACAGGAATTGTGTGCTATGTTTTTTATGTGCTGTTTATTGTCTTGATTCCTCCTCTCCTACTATGTATGTTGTGTTCCTATGGTTCCCCTAAATTACTCTTGAAAAGACTCTACCTGGGTAAGTGATTGGAGCATATTCTGTGTATAAAGCACAGATATGTAGAAATGGATTCTTGATGACAACAGGCTCGCACTAGCATTGGATCGTTACCATATGTAAACAAAGGTGAGAAAGAAGTAAGTGCCTTAGCTGGGACTTGAACCCAGGCCACCCAGAATACCATTCTGATTGTGCTAATCATTTGCGCCACTGAGACGACTGGAACCTGGGCCATCCCTGAACACATTACTCTTTCTCAAATGCACAACCCAGTGACAACACAAATATTTACTTATAACAATCACACAGGAGTGTGGTGTGCATATGTATGGAACACATACAAATGCCTCAGTTGGGACTTGAACCCAGGCCACCCAGAATACTGTTCCAGTTGCATTAACCACTTCAGGTTCCACACAGTCTCTGTATGATGTTGATTTAAAACACAAGGAATAACCTTAAGCAATGGCATATCCCTTCTTCAGTACATCAGTTTGCAGCAACAGACTATGCATGTCCTTCCTCTGCACTTATAGTCAGCACCCACTGATCTATTTCATTAGTGAAAATTATTTCATTCCCTATGTTGGACTTGTGTGTTTGGGTGATGGGAGCTAAAAAAAAAAAATCTAAAGACAAACAACCTCAGTGCAGAAGCACTGAAGCAAATGTTACCCAAAAGGGTATTGGCAATAAAACCAAGTTTCAAAGAGAAATATCATCAAAAAAATCTAAAGATAAACAACCTCAGTGCAGAAGCACTGAAGCAAATGTTACCCAAAAGGGTATTGGCAATAAAACCAAGTTTCAAAGAGAAATATCATCATACATGCCCCCATAATGCAAAGCATCATGGGGTGTACTGTATATGCAAATCAGCATGAAATTTTAGGCTGGTTCAGCTTAAAGTCAGAATGCATAATGCCAAAGGGCCTCTCAAACAATCTGTAATTTACATGCATTTTAAATAACACAGCAAAGGGTTTCTGATATCTCTACCCCGGTAACTTAAAGGATACCTGAACAACATTTTGACAATAAATTATTCAAAAATGTGACTTCCTAGGGGACTAAACAAAAGGTTGCTGTATTCCTTAGTGCTAAAACTACATTTATATAGTTTACCTAAATGCGGTTCCAAAGCATTTGAAAAATGTAAAATCAGCCTTCCAATTTCAAAAAACTGCCTTACATACTAACATACTATTTGCCAGCAGATTAGGCCTTACGGTCTATCGAGTCTGCTCGAACCTCAGATCCCTAGTTGGGTGCTGAGGCCACCCCCCCTCTTGAGTTCTAGAAACCCCTATCATCCATCCCCACACCCCCGGGACAGGCCGTCATCTGATACATCCACTTTCTGTGTCTGTCCCACCCTCTCTTGAAGCCCTCCACTGTGGATCTCTGAACCAGCTCATCAGGCAGTGCATTCCAAGGGCCCACCACCCTCTCAGTGAAAAACCTCCTCCTCTTTCCCCCCTCACCCTTCTACCTTACAACTTCAAACCATGCCCTCTGGTGATACCTCCCTGCTTTAGTCTAAAGATCCCCTCCATGTTTACCCTATTTATTCCCTTGAGGTACTTGAAGACCTCAATCATATCCCCCCTGTCTCTCCTCTCCTCCAATGAAAACAGGCAGAGCTCCTCAAGTCTGTCCTCATACGTCAAATCCCCTATCCCTCGTATCATCTTAGTTGCCCTCCTCTGTACCCTCTCCAGGAGCTGTATGTCCCTCTTCAAGTGTGGTCTCCAGTACTGTACACAGTACTCAAGGTGTGGTCTAACCAGTCCATTGTACAGTGGCAGAATCACTTCCTTGCTCCTAGAGGTGATCCCTCTTACGATGCATCCCAACATCCTGTTTGCCTTGCTAGCCGCTCTCCTGCACTGCTCAGAGTTATTCATACATGCATTGACCATGACCCCTAGGTCTTTTTCCCCTGAGGCCTCCAGCGCCTCCCCTCTCAGGGTGTACCTGTGTTTAGGGTTTCCCCACCCAAGATATAACACCTTGCACTTGGTGATATTGAAATTTAATTTCCATGTGTGAGCCCAGCTTTACAGGGTGTCCAGGTCCCCTTGCAGGGCCAACCTCCCCTCTTCTCCCTCAACTACTGCTCCCATCTTGGAGTCATCAGTGAAGAGACTCATTTCACACCTATACCCTCCTGTTGTCTGATGTGTGTGCATTAAACAGGATCAGACCAGGGTTAGAACTCACATTCACTACCAACCTCTCTGGGTTCAGAACCCCACAGACCACTAATCTCTGGTGCATCCAGCTAGCCAGTTTTCAATCCATCTGACCATCAAAGGGCCTACTCCCAACCCCATCAGTTTCTCCACCAGACCATTGTGGGACAGAGTCAACGCTTTGCTGAAGTCCAAGAATAATACATCCACAGGCTTTCCCTGTCCAGTTCTGATGTTACCCATTCGTAGAACTCCACAAGATTGGTTTGACATGATCTACCTGGCACAAACCCATGTTGCCGACTATCCAGACCTCCCACTTCCTCCAAGTACACCCCCAATCGTTCCTTTAGTATACTCTCCATTAATTTTCCCACCACTGAGGTCAAACTGATGGGTCTATAGTTACCTGGTACTTCCCTCGACCCCCCCCTATGGATTGGCACCACATATGCCTCACGCCAATCCTTAGGTACCCTCCCTGTGACCTGTTGAAGAGCTCCGCCAGGGGTGCAGCCAGTATGTCCGCCAGTTCCCACAGTACTCTCAGATGAATGCCATCCGGCCCAGGAGATTTGTCTTTCTTTAGGGCATTGAGGGCTAACCACACCCTTTTGGTGGAGATAGCATCATCCGTCCCCTCCACTTTACTGGTCTTTTTATCCTTATCCTGATGTGACACCCCTGGGGACCTCTCCCTCCCTCTTGCTCCATTTCTGTTGCTCCCCTGATCCCACTCACTGCTGCTTCTATCCCCATCGTGCCTTGCTTTGTAGATAATCCCATCCCCCTTCCTAGTGAACACAGAGGCAAAGTACTCGTTAAATACCTCTGCCTGGTCCCTCGCCACTTCCACCCACCCTCCTTCTGATCTCAATCTGCTGAGATGGCCCTTAGGTTTTTCTCCGCTCCCCAATGTACCGGAAGAACCCCTTTTTCCCTCCATGTATCCCCTGTGCCAGCCGCTGCTCTTTACTGGACTTTGCCCCCTCACCATCCGGGTGACTTTTCTAGATGCAAGGTGGTACATTTTCTTTGCTTCCATTGCTTTTTAAAATGGCTGCCAAATGTGTTGAGTAATGACATCGTTGGAGCCAGAGTCAGAGAGCTATGTGGCTCTCTATAGCGCTAACTAGTTCTTTTTTCCCTTTGTATAGAATTGTTTCACCAAAATGGTCAAAACCATGTGCATTATTTTGATCAATACGGGTTAGACTATGATTCTGTTCATTTTGTTTACTTTAACATGCTGAAATTGGGTTTTAATCCAGCCAGCTTTCTCTTTGGCAAATCATAGTGCAGTACAAATCTTAAATAACCTGGTGGTCTAGTGGTTGTAGGGGGTGCTGGGGTGGTGTGCATACTTGATATGCAGTTTTTACAATTTTTATTAAGCCTTTATATTTTCTCTTATTCTTTTCTAATATGTTTTTGACATAACCTACAAACGTAATCCACAGTTTTGAAGGTAAACTTTTGAACAATCAATAAATCAGACTTCTGCCACAAAGTGAAATGCAGTAGCAGCAAGCAAGTAAGTTAAAATGGGGGGGGGGGTGCAGCCACACCCTTCATCACCCCCTAGAGCAACCACTTGTTTGTAGCAAAGTTCTTGTGTAGTCCAAAATGCTTTACAAGCAATGCTAGACTGGTAGTGAAGTGACTGAACATGTAGTGGCAGCCATTTCACACAATAATACCCACACGCTGCCTTGGACAAGCGCATGAACTGGTTTTATAGGAAGGGGAATATTGTCCAGGACAATGGGGTCAGGTAGTGATCATGGTGCTGGCAGCCCCACATCTTATACCTCACAGTGATCTACTCATATTTCTCCCCTTCTGTCTTCCCCCTTTCCTGAATATAGTAGTACCTTGCAGAAGTGGCCTTCTCAGTCCACCTCTGGCATTCATTCTTCACTCCTTCTCCCTACACAAAAAGCTGGTGAGCTCATCACCATTCTGCATCATGAATGCAGGTAGTACAGTCCCCGGGTTTTTTGACATGTCAGAAATAAAACAAATCTTTCCAGTAAGTCAGGCTGATAGTAGCAGGTAACAAGGGGTAAGATCAGCTTTCCAGTCCTTAAAAGATCTAGGTTATCATTGATTAGGCACTATTAAATGATGGGTGTGCGCATCATTATACATGTCATTTAATAGTGCCTAATCATAGGCGGCTTAGATCTTATATGGGTAAGAAAGCCTATTTTCCCCTTGTGCCCTGCTGCTATCAGTCTGACTTACCAGAAGAGCATGTTTATTATTATGTAAAAATAATGTGGGAGACTGTACTAACTGCATTCATGATGCAGAAGGGTAGTGAGCTCACCAGTTTTTGGTGTGGGAAGCAGGTAAGAAGAATGAATGCCAGAGAAGGACCTAAGAGGCCATTCTAGCAGGGTACAGCTATATTCAGGGTAGAGGAAGATAGGAAGGGGGATGTCCAACAGATCATTGTGAGATCTGAGATGTGGGGCTTCCAGCACCATGATCACTACCTGACTGTGGATGAGAGCAGCCAGCAATGACAAATACTCAGAGTGGCAGGGCTGCGCCTAAACTGTTGCATTCAATGTAGGGAGATTACCCTCTGGTGGGGGAGTGGTTGTTGATGTTTGTTAGGACAGTATCAAGGGAGCTGTCTATAGCTCATTCAGGATTCGGAAAGGTGGTAGCCAGCCAACCCGCATTGTGGAGTAGGGCACAGAAAAGTACTGGAGAAGAGTTGCCGGGAACTGTCCTGCATGGTTCTGCTGATCACAGGTAAAGGAGTAGACTGACACTCAAAGTCAGGTGGATTTGCTCAAAGCATTAGTATGCCTCTCCTGCTATTAATATTGTTATCCATAGTCAGTGCAGGTCTTATAAGGGCATGGAGAGCAGTTTTTTTGGTGGGCCCTGAAGCTTATTGCTTGGACCTCCAGGAAGACCTAGTTGTTGGTTAATGAGGCGGGGAAAAAACACAACAGGGGGACTGTACATATTGCTTTCACTGTGCAGAAGGGTGGTGATCCACTCAGTGTTTACTGTGGGAGCAAAAGTCAAACATTGAGAAAGTGGACTGGAGAGTGATTTGGGAGACATTTTTAACGGTGCCAGCTGATTATGCGTATCAGTATAGGTGTGCACAACTCTCTGAAGTACAAGATTATAATCTGAGGTATGATAATTCTTTTCGTGAGACCGCAAGCTCATATGCGGCCCCAGGCAGTACTAAGGACAGAGTGTGGATGGTGGGGTGTTTACCCAAAGGCAGGCTAGGTGCAGGGGGTTCACATGGAAAAAGACTAAAAGAGAAGCTTATTTGTGGATTGCCAAGAAAGCATGAGCTTTGGAATTGGACCAGACCAGTACTTCTCTACAAATTTCAGGGCATCACATAACAACTAGATCATCAGGTATTTAAAGTGTTGTACTGTACTGCAGTTTGCCAAACAGAAAGCCAGCTGGATTACAAAACATTTTCAGCAAGTTAAAGTAAACAAAATGAACAAAATCGTAGTCTAACTTGTGTACCGATCAAAATAATGGTGTTAACACATGGTGTTGATCATTCTGGTAAAACAATTTAAAACAATGGGGGAGAAGAATTAGTTAGCACTGCAGGGAGCCATGTGGGTCTCTGCCTCTGGCTCCAATGATGTCATCATGACTCATCACTTGACACACTTGGCAGACATTTTATAGGGGGCAAGCAAGGCTGTTTTTTGAGAGAGAAAGGCTGATGTTTACATTTACAAAAGCTATGAAACTGCATTTATGTTCTTTAAATAACTGCAGTTTTAGCATACATGTTAACAGCAGCCTTTACTTTACCTCACTATGAAGCCAGATTTTGGAGTTTGCAGTTTTAAAAAACTGCTTATTTAGGTACCCTTTAATTTTCATAATACAGTCCCCTAGTAACTTTTTACCTTGATCAAAAACACCTAGTGCCATGGTATTTTCAACATTTATAGATTTCATATACATCAGGGTATTTTATGACATAGTGCTATAGCATACTAAATCCAACAACGAGGAAAACAGCCTATAGTTTTACGTCAGCTCAGAGGTCACCACAATAACCTCCCTGTACGAGGACCTTAGAGAAAAAAGGAAAATCAAAGAGGACACTACAGCATAGTCAAGAAAGGGGAGTGGGGGGGGCACCCATAGGTGTCCAACCTTGTGGACTAGAAATTGCAAAGGACAGATTAGGTTAAGAAACAGAAGTGTTGCAACAGATTTAAGAAAAGGTCAGTCCTCAAGTTGCAGGATCTCCCTGTCACAAGGAGTGTGGTGTGCATATTTGTCGAACACATACAGTCAGAAGTGGGAAAGAAGTGAGTGCCTAAGCTGGGACTTGAACCCAGGCTGCCCGGAATACCGTTCTGACTGCGCTAACCAGCTGCACCACTGAGAAAACTGGAACTTGGGCCATCCCCAAGCTCATTACTCTTTCTCAAATGCACAACCCAATGGCAACATGAATATTTACTTGTAACAGTCACACAGGAGTGCGGTGTGCATATTTATGGAACACATACAAACAGAGGTGAGAAAGAAGTAAGTGTCTCAGCTGGAACTTGAGCTGAGGCACTTGCTTTATTCTCACCTCAGTGTGTATGTGTTCGATAAATATGCACACACAATCCTGCGTGATTGTTACATATTGCAGATGTGTTTTCTAATAATCTTAACATTTGCAGAGGTAAACAAATGGAGGATGTCTGGAAAGTGTTGAATACTGAGCCATACCAGTACTACAGGCACTCAAATGATGACAGGGGAACATGGGTGAATGCATACCTTCCTCTGTTTCTTTTCTCTATTTGTCTTTACCAGTCTGCTGTTTTATTTTTTTTGTCCCTCTCTCTGAAGTATACTACTTGTATGACACCGATGGAATGGGATGGTGTACGCCAGTGGTGGACATTGTTTCATTTCGGCAGTTTCTGGAAATTAGCATCATACTTACAGGCAGCAGAGCTGAGGGTACGTACCCATTTGTTGTTGGCACCCCCCTAAACACCCAGTGCCTTGGGCTTTTAGTTCGGTTCATGGGGGGGCAATAGAAGTAGAACTCCAGCCTACTTATTCCCATTGGATTGGGTGTGGTGTTAGTGGTGTGTGATTCTTTATTTGAAGTATACAGCTTTTATTGTTAAGGTAGATATCTTACAGTATATTTATCTTAATTTACTTATTAATGTAAACTTTATAATTTGTTGGTGTCAGAAGACAATATTTTGTGGTAGAGTGTACTGTTCTTATATCTAATACTAATCAGTTTTTCGTGTTAGGCCTGCTTATTACTTAACCTACATTTGCAGTTAACTGTCTGTTATTGCGCCTGTTGAAAGTCTTAACAAGTAGAGCAGTTGTGAAATGTCACATTATATCTTCACATCCTGGAATGTTAATGGCCTAGGGTGCCCGATCAAGAGGAAAAAAGTTTCATGTTAACTGAACTAAAGGAAAGCTGATATTGCTTTCATACAGGAGATCCACATGATACTAGAGGTGGCTACAGAATTCAGAGGACATGGGTGGGACAAGTAGAAAGCTGCTGCTTTTCTTCTGAGAAACGTGGAATGGCTATTCTAATTAGGAGTAGAGTTGGCTTTTATGAACATGACCATTTTACTGACCCAGAAGGCAGGTATCAAGTCTTAGGGCACTTGATGGCCAGAACATAATTAAGCAATAAGGCACAACAGGGTGTGGGTTGTTGGGTTATCACGCCTTGTGGTGTCACGAGGCACAACCGGTGGCTTAACTCACACAAAAGAGTAGATAAATCCCAATAACCCACCCTGGAGTGCCTTATTGCGATTATACAATGGACCCATGTGTAAAATAAATTTAAAATGTGTTTTAGTATGTTTTTTTATAAATGCCATTTCTCAACCGTGGGTTATTGCAGGATATACCACAGTCATGTGATGTGTTTTGACCAATGAAGTTACAGGATTTTCATATGCCATTGTATAACTCTGTGTAACATATATGCTCCAAACAAGGGTCCAGAAAAATTGTTCAACTTGCTGACTATAACACTTAATAATTTCCAAAGTATGAATTAATTATTGGATGGGATTTTAATGACTTATTGGACCCTGTTTCAGACAGATACTCTTTCAAATCTGTACTGTTGGTTACAAAAGCCAGAGATTCTTTAAAGTAGCTATGAATAAATGCAGGACTGTCAGACACTTGGAGGGTGAGTCATCCACTGGGCAGGCACTATTTCTTCTTTTCAAATAGGCATATGTCCTACAGCAGACTAGATTATCGTTTTGTTTCCAACTCCCTGATGTCCTATGTTTTAGATGCCAGAATGGATAACATCATTATCTCGGGTCACGCCCTGATTAGCTTGGATCTAATAATAGGGGAAACAGGCAAGACGGCTCATTGCTTGAAACTCTATACCAACCTCTTAAGAGACAGACTTCTTAACCTGGGTGGCAGAACAGACAACTGAATATTTTGGCATCAGTGATAATGGCAAAGTATCTCAGGTCTGTCTTTGGGAAGCTTATAAAGTGTTCATAAGGGGAAGGATTATAAGTTTTTCAGCAAAAATAAAAAGGGACAGGGGAAACTGCTGGAAAATAAAAAGAGCTAAACGACCTGACTAACCTATACAAGTAT
This sequence comes from Neoceratodus forsteri, assembly GCA_016271365.2. NCBI lineage: Eukaryota > Metazoa > Chordata > Ceratodontiformes > Ceratodontidae > Neoceratodus > Neoceratodus forsteri. The sequence continues at coordinate 60,061,691 of CM057455.1, forward strand.
GCCAAGACACCTAATAGGAGGGCGTTACACAAGATCTCAGTCGTTAAGGGAGAGATTAATGTAATGCTGTTTCAAAAGGCAGAATACCCGCTCTTCAGAATAAAGCAAAGATATTGGGACATGGGGAGAAAGCAGTCAAATTATTAGCTTCAAGACTGAAGAAAATTCAACAAAATATAATAAATGGTATTAGGAACAACACAGGGATTACACTCACAGAACAAATACAATAAATCAGGAATTCTATAACTTCTTTAGAAACATCTATGTGGACCAGTGGACCACCCCCACTGGGGAACAAGATAGTTTTTTCCAAAAACTCTGAACTTCCCAAGCTTACAGATAATGATAGGGAACTGCTAGGCAAATACATTTCCCTGGAGGAAATTCAGCTGGCAACCCAAGATCAGCTGTCACCCATCAGGCAAGATACAGGGGCTGGATGACTTTCCAGGAGAATTCTATGAAAAACTTGCCCCTATGCTGCGATCTCACCTACATACTGCCATTAGGGAAGTATGGGTTAACAGGTCACTACCGACTCACAAGACGGGCCTTCCTTACCCTCATTCCAAAGAAAGAAAAAGACAGTTTGGACTGCACCAACTACAGATCAGTCTCTTTGATGAATGTTGATTATAAATTGCTAGCAAAGATTCTCACTAGATGGCTACAGACTATTATTACTAAACTTATAGGTTTGAAACAATTTGAATTCAGTAAGAAGAGTTATGGGGCAGTCGACATTCGTAGGTTACTTAATTTGGTGGGCCCAAAAGAGGAAAAGACCCCTTTGTTATTCTGTCTGTAGATATACTAAAGGCATTCAACTCTGTTAACTGGGCCTATATGTCCAGAGCTTTGACAGAATTTTGCTGCGGGGGCAATATTTTTCTGAATGTGTAGCCATGATTTATGACAAACCCATAACACAAGTTCTAACTACTCGTGTATTATCCCCCACAAATTGAATTGGCTTGTGGCATATGGCAGGGGTGCCCCCTTTCCCCTTACGTGTTCATCTTGGCCTTTGAACCCCTTATTAGAATGATTAATGACCACTCCGATATTGCAGGTATAAAGGTTGGAAAAATGGAACATAAATCCTTCGCTTTTGTGGATGTCTTACAGTTAGCCCTTGAGAGTCCAGTTCACTCTTGCTGAGCTCCTAAAGTAGTCCTTTTGGTTTTTGAAGGAATTTCTGGCCTAAGGATTAACTAGGGGGGAAAAAATTGCTGTATAACAATATACCTAAACACACCAAGGAAAGTCTTGAAGCAGTATTGCATAAGAAGTGATTTAAAACCACAGATCTTACTTCGAGAAACAGCTCTTGCAGCAGGTTACACCATTAGAACTGAAGCCGGCAGGCGCCAGGACTCCACGGACATTTTCTAGCTAGCAGTATTGAGTGGGGACCGCCCCCGACGTCAGTCCCGCCCCTGACGTCAGGCATAGTACATAAGGGGGCAGTCCCCCAGAATCCCCAGTTCTTTTCCCGCCGTTGACGCCAGCATCGGCCTCAGGTCTCTACCTAGCGCCTGACATCACATAATTTACTGTGTTTTTCAAACTGATGTCCTCTCCAACTCCTTCGCTTGAGGGTCACTTTTCTAAGTGTGCCTGCGGAAAACAGGTCCCTTTCAAGGATCCTCACTCCTCCTGCATGCGGTGCCTAGGCCCGGACCACGATATCAAGTCCTGCACCTTTTGCCAAGGGTTCAATAGCCACACCAGGATCTGCCGTCAGAAGGCACTTCAGGCGTATCTTCTGGAAAAGGATGGACCAAGAACCTTCCTCCAGGGGAGAATCTTCCTCGAAGGCCCATAAACACCGGGACAAGCACCGAGAGAAAGTAAGGTCCAGACCCCGAACTGGGCCTCGGACTCCCGCAGCTCAGTCTCCACTAGATCGGACCACTCTCCCTCCAGGGGTCAGTCTCAGCCCCCCCCCCTCCGGTTAAGATCTGGGCTTCAGGCGGCTCTTCTATGCTCCAGCCTATCAAGACTTCGAGGCCCTCAGCTTCCTCCACTCCCTTCAAGGTCTCTTCCAAGTCTTTAGAGTGCCATAAATCTTCCTCTTCCACCCTACGGGACACAGACTCCAGATCGGTCTCCCAACCTCCCAGAGGTCTTGATTCAACTCCTAGAAAGACCAAGGACCTGACATCCCTGAAGCGGGCATCTGACCTGACGTCGGCTAAGCACTCCAAGTTGGCTAGGCGCTCACCGGAACTGAGGACACCAGCCAGACACCAGTCGCCGGCTGGGCGTTCACCAGATCCGAAGGCGTCGGCCAAGAGACCAATGTCGTCATCGCGACTCTCAGAGCGGAAGACCGCCTCATTACCAGCGTACGCCAGTCACAGGGACTCCCACGGAGGAGGACGCACACTGCTCAAGACCAGCTGGGCGACACCGGTATGCTGGGCCCTGAACCTTTCCCAAACCCGGAGACACCCGCAGACCCAACGCCTGACCCCGGCGACAGACCACCGGTGCCAGGCCCGTCGTCAGCATGAACATAGAAGAAGTAAAGGAACTCTTTACCTTCTGGTGGGACACTATCCGGAAGGATGTGGTCCCTGTTAAACCTCCTCCGCCTACTCCTTCTTCACCTTCTTCGCGCCCTCCTCCACCAAAGGGGCCAGCAGAATGACCACCAACCCCTAACAAGCAGACTCCACCTCCTAGGGGCAGATCAAAAGACAGGAGAAGGCCTCCCTCAAGATCTCCATCAGGGCCTCTCAGCCCCAAGCGACCCAGACGGCGTCGGTACACTCCGTCGAGGGAGGACTCCAGATCGGACACCTCGGACTACTCCAGATCTCCTTCTCCTCTCAGCATCTCCTCTCCTTACCCACATAACCTCCCCAGGTCTCCTCCTGATGATCCGTCTTTCTCTGAGATCATGAGGCACATCCAGGACAACATGAGGTGGGATGCTGAAGACCTTGACCCCGAATGACAATGCCTTGCTCACTATCTTCAGCAGAAAGACCCAAAGCCTGTGGTAGTACCACCCTTGGTAGACACCTTCGCGGACGTCACCAAGGCTGCGTGGAAGCATCCGCACTCCACTCCCGCAGTGCCGAAAGAGGCTGACCACCTGTACAAGGCCCCGAGAGAGGACCAGTACTTGGCCCAGCAACCTCTGGCAGACTCCCTGGTCATCACGGCCTCGCATGACCGGTCTCAAAGACCACAACATATGAGCACACAGCCACCGGGCCAGGAATCCAAGCAACTGGGTGCCCTGGGGAGGCGCACATATGCGGCTGCTACATGCGCCATCGGGTCTCTGAACTACCTCACCCACATGGTAGTTTCAGAACGCCCTGTGGGAACAGGGCCAGGATCTGGTCGATAAGCTTCCGGATGGTGATCAAAAGGCGGAGCTCCTCAGTCTTCTCCGCACAGGGTCAGATGTGGGTACCCAAGTGCTACGAGCTGCATACGATTCTGTGGACTCATCTACTAGAGCGGCAGCCTCCGGTGTTTGTCTCCGGAGACACTCCTGGCTCCGCGTCTCCGGCTTCACCCTGGACGTACAGAAGAACATTCCTGATGTCCCGTATAACGGCAAAGTACTCTTTGGTGAACCCTCGGAGACGGTCATCACCAAACTTCAGGACGCTGGGAAGGCAGTCCGGTCTGTACAGACCATGTACAGATCCAGGCCCTGTTCCTTTCGTAGGAACCAGAGCCGTTTTCGCAGCCAGCATCAAAGGCAGCAGCCACGTTCCGGCCAGCAGCAAAGGGGCACTTTTCAGCGTAAAGCCCAGGCGAAGTCATCCCCAGGCAGAGGCCAACATTACACGAAATCAGGCCAGCCCACAGGGGCCAGTGCTGCCACAGCATGACTCCTTCCCGGCCCCCTCCCCTCCTCTGGATCAACGGGTGCAAGAGGTTGGGGGTCGCATCGCTTGCCACTTTTCAGGGTGATAGTTGATTACCGCCGACTGGTGGGTTTCTCAATTGGTCAAGAAAGGCCATTTCATAGAGTTTCTCGACCACCCACCGACCAGACCTCCCCTGCTCTCCCATTACTCGGGTCAGCATGCCCTGCTCATACAGCAGGAGGTGCTCATGCTTCTGGAAAAAGAAGCTATAGAGCACGTACCGCAGAACCAGAGAGGTCTAGGATATTATTCTTACTTCTTTCTGGTTCCAAAGAAAACAGGGGACCTCCGTCCGATATTGGACCTCAACGACCTCAGTGAATCGGTCCAGTACAAACGCTTCCGCATGGTGACCCTTCCAGGTCTGACACCCGTGCTCAAGCAGGATGCCTTTCTAGCATCCCTGGACATGCAGGACGCTTACCTGCACATACCCATTGCTCAAGCACACAGGAAGTCCCTGCGCTTCGAGTTTCAAGGTCACCATTATCAGTTCCGAGCCCTTCCCTTCGGGCTGTCATTGGCACCTCGCGTGTTTACGAAGTGCATGGCGGTCGTAGCGGCATCTCTGAGGAGACAAGGCCACTATGTGTTCCCCTACCTGGATGACTGGCTTCTCATGGCGCCCTCCCAGGAGGCCCTGATGTCCACCATTCACCGTACTCAGTCTCTGTTCAAGACGTTGGGTATCATCATTAATCACGAGAAGTCAAGCCTGGTTCCATCTCAGACTCTGCAGTTCTGGACACCATCTAGGGGAAAGCCTTTCTCCCCGGACAGAGCGGAACACATCAGATCCCTCATCAGGGACTTTTCGGCAAAGACGACCGTTCTTGCCAGACTAGTCCTATGCCTGCTTGGACACATGGCTGTGGCCATTGCAACAATCCCGGCTAGCCTGTCTCCACATGCGGGTAACCCAGTGGATGTTAAGGGTCCAGTGAGATCAAAAGCAAGACCATCTTCAGCACCCAATTCGGATCATGAAGGCCGTAATCCGGGATTGGCAATGGTGGCTAGATTCAAGGAATCTATTGGCAGGAATCCCCTTCACTGCGTGTCTCCGATTGTGACACTCTCCACAGACGCCTCAGGACTCGGATGGGGAGCACACCTCGACGGTGTTCGGTCTCAGGGCCTGTGGACGGCCCAAGAATCTCATCTCCACATAAACATCCTGGAAATGAGAGCAGTTCTTCACGCCCTGCAGGCCTTCCAGTCAGAGATCCCACCGGGTACTCTTCTGTTACAGACAGACAGTTCTGCGGTGATGTACTACCTCTACAAACAAGGAGGCACCCACTCCTACCCACTTTGCAGGGAGGCCATGAGGGTGTGGGATTGGGTTTTGCAACATGGCGCAAACCTCATTGCTGTTCATGTCCCAGGGGTGGACAATGTCATCACAGACGGCCTGAGCCGCTCTCAGGCCAAAGTCCACAAATGGGAACTACTCCAGGAGGTAGTAGAGGATTTGTTTCTCAGATGGGGCACACCAGAATTAGACCTTTTCGCGTCCCCATCCAACGCAAAACTGCCCAATTTTTGTTCGCTAGATCCAGGGCCTGGTGTTTTCTGGTGAGACGCGTTGTCCCTTTTCTGGGTGGGCAGATTCCTCTGCGCCTTCCCCCCTTTTCTGTTGATCCAGAGCGTTCTTCTGAAACTTTGCAAAGAGCAAGTGACGCTAATAATTATCGTGCCGTTTTGGTCCAGACAGATCTGGTTCCCTCTTCTGCATCAGCTGTCCCGGGAACCTCCAGTGCCACTGCCAATCAGCTGTCACTTGCTGTCTCAAGAGGTGGGTTCCTTGGTCCATCCAGACCTACGTTCCCTGAACCTTCACGCTTGGCTCCTAGAGACATAGCCATGATGCGACACGGTCTCGCAAGAGGTAGCAGACATTCTGGCTGCTGCTAGGAAACTGGCCACCCATGCGACCTACGCCATGAAGTGGCGCAGGTTTTGTATGTGGGTTCAAGCATGCAGTTTTTCACCTTTGGATTGTCCAGAGAAGTTGGTCTTGGACTACATGCTGTCGCTTTTCCAGACAGGCTTGGCTTACTCCTCGATTAAGGTACACCTCTGTGCCATCTCAGCCTATCCCGTTCCTTTAGGCCAATGCACTATAACTCAGTTGGACACGACACAAGCCTTCCTGAGGGGTGTCCTCCACCTTAGGCCCCCGATTAAGGATCCGATTCCACCTTGGGATCTACCCTTTGTCCTGGAGCAGCTTACGCTGCCACCCTTTGAACCAGCCACGGATTGCGAGCTACGCCTTCTTACTTGGAAGACGTTGTTTTTAGTTGCCATCACCTCAGCCAGAAGAATTTCTGAACTCCATGCACTTATGTGTAAAGAACCTTATTTGGTGTTCCACCAAGACAGGATATCCCTACGGACTAATCCTAAATTTCTGCCTAAGGTGGTCTCAGCTGTCACCCTTATTTAGGATATCGGTCTACCAGTGTACTTTCCAAAGTACTCTAATCGAGGAGAAGCCCTCCTGCACACTTTAGATGTGCATAGGTGTCTCAGATACTACCTGACCAGAACAAAACACCACCGAAAATCAGACCAGCTTTTTGTTTCCTTTGCTCACAGGATGATGGGAGCTCCTGTTTCGAAACAGTCACTATCCAGGTGGCTCATTCAGTGTATCACATTCTGTTACCAGAAGCGCAACAAACCCTTACCAGGCACGGTTAAGGGTCATTCCACCAGAGGGGTGGCTACCTCTTTTGCAGCTTTAAAGAACGTGTCCACCTCAGCTATTTGTGCTGCACCTGCTTGGAGCTCCGTACACACTTTCGGAGGCATTATAGCCTGGACATTGCATCAAGGAGAAGAGCAGGTTTTGGTCAGCAGTCCTTCAGGGACTTCTGTCCTAGGCTTGTTTTCGTTAAAGGATTTCTGCCTTCCCTCCTCTCAGTGGTGTGGGATTTCCAGGATTGCTTGGGAATCGGCCCTAATGGTGTAACCTGCTGCAAGAGCTGTTTCTCGGAGTAAGATAGTACAGTTACATAAGAACTTACCGTAACAGTAGATCTTTGAGAACAGCTCTTGCAGCAGGTATTTTCCCCTTCCACCATACCCACTGGAGGTAGATTCTAGTTCCAAAATCCTTCTCCTAGGATCAGGTTTTTCAGCATCTCTCTGACTGTCATTTAACGGTGGATCCTCAGTCTCCTCTTCTGATGTCATCCAGTGGCTGGGAGTCTCCGGCGAGAGAACTAGGGATTCTGGGGAACCGCCCCCTTATGTACTATGTCTGACGTCGGGGGCGGTCCCCGCTAAATTTTGCTAGCAAAAAAATTTCTGTGGGGTTCTGGCGCCTGCCGGCTTCAGTCCTAATGGTGTAACCTGCTGCAAGAGCTGTTCTCGAAGATCTACTGTTACGGTAAGTTCTTACATAACTGTACTTTACATATCTAGGAATACATATCTCCCTTAATCTAAAGAAAATAGTGAAAATAAGCTATAGACCATTAATGAATGTTACTGAACTAGACTTAGTTAGGTGGGGAAAAATTAATCTTTGTAGAGAAAATCAGCGTAGTAAAGATGAATATTGCCTCAGTGCTGTTCTATTTTTTCACAACTTGCCAATGTTGGCTGACAAAACATTTCTTAAATGACTGGATAAGGTTTTGAGAAATTTCCTTTGGCAAGGGACATCCCCCAGGATAGTTGTCTCAAAATTTTGGGCCCCTTGTGTCTTGTGTGCTTTTGAGATCCATGTTGGGAACGATATCGGCTTACTGTTGTTTTTAAACATGCACTAAAACATTTAGAGGTTGCATATAAAAAACAGATCCTCAACTATTATGGTTAGCTATGAAAAGAAATATGCTTAAACCCTATAATCCTACTGATTTCCTGTTCCTCCCTCCTCTCTCAGATTGGAGTGATAACCCATGTCCAAAAGGGTCTGTACAGGTACTGAACAGGGATAACTGTATTATTAACCTAAATAGAGTAGCCCTGGACTTCATGCCCATCTGGTCAGACCCTCACTTGGAAAAGAAGGGTCTGACTGATCTTGACTGGTCGAGGGGCAGGTATTGATAAGTTTGGCCATTTAATAAATGAATACATGCGAGTAATATTCTCCTTTCAGGAATTAAGAGACAAATATGGTATACACAGATACTAGTTCCAGTGTTACCTCCAGTTAAGACAAAGCTTTAGGAAAATGAATATTCTAACTAATGCGTATTTTCTACCTAGATGTGACGAATGGGATAAACTAGTTAGGTTAAGTTCTCTAAAGAAAGGGGTGAGAATCCTATACAAGCTTATTGCAAATAATCTAATCTCTTACTGTTTAACAGTTAAGGCCAAGAGGGCATGGGAGGAAGAGCTAAACCTTAGGCTGTCAGCCGAAGAATGGGACACCACATGGGGACTGGCAAGTAGGAGTTTCAAAGAACTGCAAGGTAGGTTGATACAGTTTAAGACTTTACACAGATACTACCTAAACCCAGACAGATTACAAGCAATGGGATATGCTGGGGGCACTAACTGTTGGAGGTGTAATACCCCAAATGCAGGGTTAGAACATATGTTTTGGGATTGTCCCAAAGTACAGGCACTTTGACGGTCAACCTTCTTCACCTTTGAATCTCATACTGGGTTTATTCCTGTACCACCTGGGTTTAGATAGGTATCAAGAAATCTGGTTATCACATGCTGCTCTTGGCTGTAAGTGACTCATACTAAAATATTGGAAAAGTGCTATGATACCCACACTTAGTGAATGGTATAATCAAATAGTCTTGCTGTCCAATATTGAAAGGATATGTTATTCAATGAATGATAAATTGGATATTTTCCAGACAGTCTGGGCACCCTCTTGGATAATGAAGTAACAGCTAGGTCTATAATGAGTTCTGGGCTGTTCTCTCTAAAAAAAGTGAATAGTTTTTATATTTCTGTGCAAGAATTTGAGTTTTAGTGGTGTTTAGGCCTAGGAATAAGATTAGTTAAAAAAAAAAAAGTAAGATAAAATGTCACAAAACTTAACTGTACTACCTGATAACTATATTTTTGTGTTTACTCTAATGTATTTATGTTATTTTTAAAATTAATAAAAACTATTATGGGAAAAAATGGACATGCTGTTGTGAAGCAACAGTTCCAAACAGCCATGGATCTTGGAGACTCCTGTGCCTGGTCCGTGGCAGTTGCCATGTGCTGCACAGCTTGGCTGCACATCTCCACAGTGGATGTGCAGTACAAGTTTGCAGATCTGCCCTTCCTGGGGACTGACTTGTTCAGGCTCGGGGTGGAGGGGCACCTCACCAGAATCGAAAAGTCCAGCACCACCTTGGACTTGGTGACTTCTGCTCAGAAAGACTCTGAGGGCTCCAAACCTTCCAAGAAGAAGCCTTTTCGGCCCATCTCTGCCCCTGTGACCAAACTTGCCCAACAGCAGATCTGGTGCTCATGGCCCAAGTCCGTGGTCTTGGTCATCAGGAAGCCTAGAGAGAGTGGTTCTGATGGTCCTTAAGCTGGGCCCTCCTCAGTTTCCAAACCTGCCCAGTAACAGGATGGGGGTGCCCTCCTATCTCCCATCCTGGATCCTCTGGGTCCTCCCGTGGGGGTCGTTTGTGCCACTTCCTTTCTGCAAGGTCCACTGCTACCATGGCCAGGTGGATTCTTGAAGTGGTTGGCCAGGCTCTGCCTCTGGAATTCCCATGGGAGGACATAGTGTCAGTCAACCTTCAGGCTGCCCTTTGGGATGACTTTGCCCAACTCCTTCGAAAAGAGTAGTGGCTCCTGTCCTGGACCCCCCATGTCAACCAGGGTTCATCTCCAGGTACTTCCTGGTACCAGAAGGGACAGGGGATGGCACCCCGTCTTAGATCTGCATGACCTGGACAACTTCCTCAGGTTCAGCACCTTCAGGATGGTAACTCTGTCACAGATCATACCATCTCTTGAGTAAAACATGTGGTTTTCCTTTCTGGATCTCCAGGACAAATTCTTCTACATCTCAGTCTGTCCATCTCCCCAGCAGTTCCTTTGCTTTCGAGCAGAGGGAACCCTCTGTGAGTTCCAGGCCATGCCTTTCGGTCTATCCTTGACCCCCAGGGTCTTCACCAAATGCATAGCAGGGGTGGCTGCCCATCTGAGGTGCCGGGGAGTCTGGGTAAATGCATGCCTACCTGAATGACTGGCTCATCGCAGGTACATAGATACATACATAGATACATAGACAGTGTCGGCAGATAAGGGCCTATGGCCCACCCAGTCTGCCCATTTAAGTTTGTAAGTTCAGTTTATGTTTTCCAGGAAGTCTGTTGCCCGTTGCCCCTGTCCAGGTCTCTCTCCAGGCAGGAGGTGGAGTGGTCCAGGGATCTAGCCCTCCAGACCTGCCTCTCTCTTGGCCTCCTAGTCAATGAGGCAAAATCGGAACTCATGCCCACACATGTAATTCACGTAATTGGGGCAGAGCTTGACGCTTGCAGAGCCAGGGCTCGGTTCCTGGCGGACAGAGCAGAGGACCAGTCCAGACATTTTGAGCTGGGCAGCTGATGCCCTGCATGGGACCTCTTGCATTTATTGGGATACAGAGCAGCCTGCACCAGCATGGTCTGTTGGGCTCACTGGAGAATGCACTTCCTGCAGTGGGAGCTGGCCAGCAAGTGGTCTCAGCACAGGGGCCACTCTGACCAGCTGGTCAGTGTGACCCAGCAGATGTGGGATACAGTCCAGTGGTGATTAATCCTGGAACATCTGCAGGGTATCCTGTTAGTCCATCTGGAGCAGACTATCATTCTGATGACTGATACCTCTCTCATGGGCTGGGCAGGCCACCTAGGGGAACACAGTCCTTAGGCCGTGGACCCCCCTAACGAGACCTGATGTCACATCAACCTGCTGGAACTCATGGTGGTTCGGCTGGCGTCCTTGCTCCGCATCTCGGGGGTCAAGTGGTTCAGGTCCAGATGGACAATACCATGACCATGTACTACCTCAACAAGCATATCTCAATAAATGGTACCTTGTCTATGCCAGGTTCAGTCACTAGTGGGGTCCCTCAGGGCTCAGTACTGGGTCCAACATTATTTAATGTCTTTATTAGCGATGTGCAAGGTGATTCACACTGTGTCTTGTCTAAATCTGTGGTCGATACTGAAGTTGGTGGGAGAGTGGCTAATATTCTAAATCAGGCCAAAGTCACTGGCAACCTACAACAAACTAAATATTGCGCACAGAGCAACAGAATGTCTTTAACATCAAGTTTTCTGTCCTCCATTTTGGTAAAAATAATTAACAAGCAACATATTTCCTAAATAATTCCCTGATTGGGGCCTCTAACAATGAACATGACCTAGGCAGTCTGGTAACTAATAGACTGAGTTCATCTGACCAGCGTTCTAAAGTTGCACAACTAGCTTCTGGGGTATTATGCCGAAGTAAACTCACATTTATCAGTAAATCAGAACAATGTTTAATACCGCTTTACAGAACACATATAAGACTGTACTCTGATTACGGTTCCCCTTTCTGGAGTCCATCCCTCAAAGGTGATATTGCTTGAATAGAACAAATTCTGAGAAAGGCCACCAAAATGATTCCTCAGTTGTCCTCAAAGGAGTACTCCACCAGATTGCAAAACACAGATTTCCACTCTTTTCACATTAGAAGAATTAGTGGTGATTTGCTGTTTCTCTATAAAATTCTTAAGGATACTAACTTGATGCGTCATTGCGGGATTAGCTACATCTCCAAACGCACCTCTATGAGACTACACAATAAACAATTATCAGTTCAAACAGCAAGAACAAACAAGAGGCATAACTTTTTCTCATTAAGGGCTCCTAGACTTTGGAATACTTTACCACAAGATGTAGTTGATACTACCACGTTGGAAAGTTTTTAAAGTAGGTCTGGACTTGTGGCTTTGCTGTAATCAATTACAGGGATAAATGTCCCACATTTTTGTGGCAGACTGTCTCGATGGGCTGTTAACCTTCTTTTGTCTAGACAAACTGAGTAAAGCAGGGCAGTATGCACTCCCTTCTGCTGTGCAAAGAAGCTCTCCACATCTGGACCCTCATGCTCAGCCTGGAGGCCGTTTTCGTGGCCGTCTATATGGCAGGTCTCTCCAAACAGCTGGTGGACTCTCTCAGCCGGGTGAGCAAGGTGTCTCACAAGTGGTCTCTCCATCCCGAGGTAGTACACAGTCTGTTCTCCCAATGGGGCACCCCTCTGGTGGATCTGTTTGCCTCCAAGGAGAATGCAAAATTGAGGCTGTATTGAGCCCACCCCCCTTGGCAGAGAATGCTGCAGGGGGCTGCCTTCTTGAGGCCCTGAACCCTGGCCTTCTCTATGTCTTCCCGCCATTTCCCTTGATCCATAAGGTGCTGCTCAAGGTGCAGAGCAATAAGGCACAGGTGATCCTAGTGGCTCAGGACTGGCCACGCCAGTTCTAGAACCTTGATCACCACCTTAGCAGCAGGCTCCTGAGACATCTTCCTCTCCACTTGGACCTGCTATCCATCAATCATGGAAAGGTGCTGCACCTGGACCTTCAATCCCTGCACTTAATAGCCTGGTTCCTGAGTGGCTCGAGTTCCAGGCTTTTGGTCTCTCCGAAGGTGTCCTCAGTGTTGTGGAGGCTTCTCAGAAGGAGTCGACCAGGGAATGCTATGCCTTCAAACGAGAAAGGTTCTCCATTAGGTGTCAGGGCAAGGGGCTGGACCCGTTATCCTGTCCAGTGCCTAGCTTCCTTGACTACCTCTGGTCCCTTCCATTTTTTGTTTGTTTTTGGAAATACAGCACAGCTAGATGCAATATTATCCTTAGCCAGGTTTATATCACAAAGTATTATCTTGTTGTTAATTATTGTACATTGAAATATTTACTTTAGATTTGTGGGATGTTTATGTAGGTGAATTCTAAAAATCTACAATTTCTCATGTCTAAAGACTAGTAAACCAAGTCACGAAGTGTCTCTGTTTCTTCTCATTCTAGTCTCCAAGTCTTCAGAGCCTGAGAATGATCAATTGCAACTTTCTGCACATAAGCAGAGCCTTGCACCAGAAAGGAGCTTTAAATGTGCCCTACATGACAAGAGTTTCGCAGATCAACTGACATTCACAACAAACGCATATGAAGAATATCGACATGTTCACCAAAGGGAGAGACACCAGAGGTCATGTAAGGAACAGCAGTCTGCCACAGGAGGGAACAGCTTTACACTGTGGGCAAAGAACTCAGCACATAGGATAAGCCACGTCGAAGAGAAACCTTTTAAATGTTTTGATTGTGGCAAGAGTTTTAAGTGCAAGAGCAAACTATCATACCATCAGACAGTTCACACAGGTGAAAGACCTTTTAGTTGTGCAGAATGTGGGAAGAGTTTTAGAGGAAAGGAAAAACTCTCATGCCATCAGAGGATTCATACAGGAGAGAAACCTTTTAAATGTACTGATTGCGAGAAGCATTTTAGATCGAAGGAACATCTCACACGACACCAGAGGGTACACACTGGGGAAAAACCATTTAAATGTACTAAGTGTGGGGAGAGCTTTACATGGAATACCCAGCTTGTACGTCATCACAGGATGCACACTGGAGAGACAACATTTAACTGCACGGTGTGTGAGAAGACCTTTAAAGAAGAGAAGAGCCTCTCACACCATCAGAGAATTCACACAGGGGAGAAACCTTTTGAATGTACTAAGTGTGGAAAGAGTTTTAGATGGAATACCCAGCTCTCACGCCATCAGAGGATTCACACAGGAGGGACCATCTTTAATTGTGCAGTGTGTGGAAAGAGTTTTAAAGAGAAGGAAAACCTTTCACGCCATCAAAGGATTCATACCGGGGAGAAGTGTTTTAAATGTATGGAGTGTGGAAAGAGTTTCGAAACAAAATTTTATTTTATGAAACACAAGATGATTCATACAGGGGAGAAACCTTTCAAATGTACTGTCTGTGGAAAGAGATTTAGATGGAATAACCAACTGTCATACCATCAGAAGAGTCACACTGGGGAGAACCTTTTTAAATGCACTGAGTGTGGAAAGAGTTTCACAACTAAATTATATTTTACTAAACACCAGATGATTCACACCGGAGAAAAACCTTTTAAATGTACTGAGTGTGGGGAGAGGTTTAGATGGAATAACCAGCTCTCAAATCATCAGAGGATTCACACAGGGGCAGCATCATTTAACTGCACAGAGTGTGGGAAGAGTTTCATAACAGAACAGTCTTTTACTAAACACATCAGGATTCACACAGGGGAAAAACCATTTGAATGTACTAATTGTGGGAAACGATTTAGATGGAATACCCAGCTCTCACGTCATCAAAAGATTCACGCAGGGGAGACAACATTGATCTGTACAGAGTGTGGGAAGAGTTTCAGAACTGAACAGTCTTTTACTAAACACCAGATGAGTCACACAAGGGAGCAACCTTTTAAATGTACAGATTGTGGAAAGCATTTTAGATGGAAGGTACATCTCACAGACCATCAGAGGATTCACACAGGGGAGGAACCTTTTAAATGTACTGAATGTGGAAAGACTTTTAGATGGAATACCCAGCTCTCACGCCATCAGAGGACGCACAGAGAAGGGACGGTATTCAACTGTGCAATCTGTGGGAAGAGTTTTCAAGAGAAGGAAAGCCTTTTACGCCATCAGAGGATTCATACAGGGGAGAAATGTTTTAAATGTACAGAGTGTGGGAAAGGTTTCACAACTAGATTTTATTTAACAAAGCACCAGATGATTCACACAGGGGAGAAACCTTTTAAATGTGCTGAGTGTGGAAAGAGTTTTAGATGGAATAACCAACTTTTAAACCACCAGTGGATTCACACAGGAGAGAAATGTTTCAAGTGCGATGAATGTGGGAAGAGTTTCACAACTAAATTTTATTTAAATAAACACCAGATGATTCACACAGGAGAGAAACCTTTTAAATGTACTGAATGTGGGAAGAGCTTTAGATGGAAGGTACATCTCACAGGCCATTTGAGGGTACACGCAAAGGAGAAACCTTTAAAATGTACTGAGTGCGGGAAGAGTTTTAGATTGGATTCCCAGCTTTTGCGCCATCAGATGATTCACACAGGAGAGAAACCTTTTAAATGTACTGAGTGCGGGAAGAGTTTCACAACTAAATATTATTTTACTAAACACCAGATGATTCATACAGGGCAGAAACCTTTTAAATGTTTGCTGTGTGAAAAGAGTTTCACAACTAGATTCTATTTTACTAAACACCAGATGGTACACACAGGGGAGAAACCGTTTGCATGTTCAGAGTGTGGAAAGAGGTTCAGATGGAAGGTACATCTTACAAGCCATCAAAAGGTGCACACAAAAGAGGAACCTTTTAAATGTACAGAGTGTGGGATGAGTTTTAGATGGAATACCCAGCTCTCGCGCCATCAGAGGATTCACACAGGGGCAACATCATTTATCTGTACAGAGTGTGGGAAGAGTTTCACAACAGAATATTCTTTTACTAAACACCAGAGGATTCACACAGGGGAAAAACCCTTTGAATGCACTAAGTGTGGGAAGAGCTTTAGATGGAATACTCAGCTTTCCCGCCATCAGAGGAGTCATGCAGAGGAAACAACCTTTATCTGTGAAGAGTGTGGAAAGAGTTTCACAACTGAACATTATTTTACTAAGCACCAGATGAGTCACAAAAGAGAGCAAGCTTTTAAATGTACTGAATGTGGGAAGCATTTTAGATGGAAGGTACATCTCACAGATCATCAGAGGATTCACACAGGGGAGGAACCTTTTAAATGTACAGAGTGTGGGAAGAGTTTTAGATGGAATACCCAGCTGTCACGCCATCAGAAGATTCACTCAGGGGAGACAGTATTTAATTGTGCAGTATGCGGAAAAAGTTTTCAAGAGAAGGAAAACCTAACACGCCATCAGAAGATTCATACGTGGGAGAAATGTTTTAAATGCACAGTGTGTGGGAAGAGTTTCACAACTAAATTTTATTTTACTAAACACCAGATGATTCACACAGGGGAGAAACCATATAAATGTACTGAGTGTGGGAAGAGTTTTAGGTGGAATAACCAACTCCTAAACCATCAGTGGATTCACACAGGTGAGAAACTGTTTAAATGTCTTGAGTGTGAAAAGAGTTTCACAACTAAATTTTATTTTATTAAACACCAGATGATTCACACAGGGGAGAAACCTTTTAAATGTACTGAATGTGGAAAAACTTTTAGATGGAAGACTCATCTTAAAAGCCATCAAAAGGTCCACACAACAGAGAAACCTTTTAAATGTGCTGAGTGTGACAAGGGTTTTAGACAGGAATCTCAGCTCTTACGCCATCAAATAATTCACACAGGGGAGAAGCCTTTTAAATGTACTATGTGTGGAAAGAGTTTTAGGCGGAATAACCAACTCACAATCCATCTGAGAATTCACACAGGGGAGAAACCTTTTAAATGTCTTGTGTGTGGAAAGAGTTTCACAACTAAATTTTATTTTAGTAAACATCAGATGATTCACACAGGGGAAAAACCATTTAAATGTATGGAATGTGGAAAGAGTTTTAGGTGGAAGGTGCATCTCACAGGCCACCAGAAAGTACACACCAGGGAGGAACCTTATAAATGTACTGAGTGTGGGATGAGTTTTAGATGGAATACCCAACTCTCACGCCATCGGAGAATTCACACAGGGGAGACATCTTTGATCTGTACAGAGTGCGGTAAGAGTTTCACAACTGAGCAGTCTTTTACTGATCACCTGATAAGTCATACAGGAGAGCAACTGTTTGAAAATAGTGAGTATGGAAAGAGTTTTAGAAGGAATAACCATCTCACAAACCATCAGAGGATTCGCACAGGGGAAACAACTTTTATCTGTACAGAGTGTGGGAAAAGTTTCACAACTGAGCAGTCTTTTACAAAACACCAGAGAATTCACACAGGGGAAAAACCATTTGAATGCGCTAAGTGCGGGAAGAGTTTTACCACAAAATTTTATTTTACTAAACACCAGATGATTCACACAGGAGAAAAACCTTTTAAATGTACTGAGTGTGGAAAGAGCTTTCGATGGAGTAACCAACTCTCAAACCATCAGAGAAGTCATACAGGTGAGAAACTTTTTATCTGTACAGAATGTGGGAAAAGTTTCACGACTAAATTTTATTTTGCTAAACATCAGATGATTCATACAGGAGAAAAACCTTTTAAATGCACTGAATGTGGAAAGAGTTTTAGATGGAATAACCAACTCTCAAACCATCAGAGGATTCACACAGAGGGGAAACTTTTCAAATGTTCTGAGTGTGGAAAGAGTTTCACAACTAAATTTTATTTTACTAAACACCAGATGATTCATACAGGAGAGAAACCTTTTAAATGCACTGAATGTGGTAGGAGTTTTAGATGGAAGGTACATCTCACAGGCCATCAGAAGCTACATACAATGGAGGAACCTTTTAAATGTACTGAGTGTGGAAAGAACTTTAGATGTGCTTCTCAGCTTTTACGTCATCAGATGATTCACACAGGGGAGAAGCCTTTTAAATGCACTGAGTGTGGAAAGAGCTTTAGATGGAAGGTACATCTTACAGGCCATCAGAAGGTACACACAGGGGAGGAGCCTTTTAAATGTACTAAATGTGGGAAGAATTTTAGATGGAATACTCAGCTGTCACGCCATCAGAGAATTCACGCAGAGGAAATGACTTTGATTTGTACAGAGTGTGGGAAAAGTTTCACAACTGAACAGTCTTTTACTAAACACCAGAAGATTCACAATGGGGAGATCAAGAGTTGATATGGAAAATAAATGACCGCCTAAACTCTGCTGCTGAATGTGATAGATTGGCCACATGTAACAGATAGGAAGACTGACAAAAATGTAATGAAGTCTCCCAGATGGAAGACTTCAGGTCCAGATGCTGTGCCCAACTTCTGCCTAAAAGTGTTAACACTTCTACACACTCTGACTTACTGTAGCTACCTGTAAAGAAGCAGCTTTATGTATTGCCTGAGTTAACCACACCTTCCATGAACAGATAATGTACTGTTCCTTTGGTGGCAGTGTAGCGCAGTAGGTTAAGGCTCTGAGGTACAGATCTGGAGAGCTGGGTTTGAATCCCACAGCCTTCTGGGTGCATATTGTCTGATCCTGAGCAAGTCACTTAACTTCCTTGTGCTGTCAGGTCACATCTGGAAACCAGATTCGGCTTAGTGTGCTGTTGCTGGTTAAACAGTGTTCCCTTTCCGTGATCCGATCTGATCTAGTCATTCTCCTTAAGAACCATCACCCTATAACCAGTTTGCTCACAACATTTAAACTATATATTGGAATATATAAATACTGAGTCTGTAATTTATTTATTTATTTATTTTATTTTTCTTTTCCCTCCGGTCACTGACTTCTGGGAACCCCCTGAGTCATTTCCCAGCTTTTTCCCACCTTTCCGTGACTTTTCTGCTTGGGGACCCCAACCTCTGACACACCTGCAGGACACCCCTCTAAGTTTGCACCTTCCGAGGCGAAGCTGCTTTCTGCTCCTCAGTGCTTCCTTACCTGAAATCCAGTGGCCTGCAGGTGGAGGTGAAGGTCGGAGGTAATTAAGACCCAGGAGGGTGTTGGGTATGGGGTTGTGGAGCAATGTCATCCTCCCAGATGTTAGGGCTTTCCCTGTGTTCTAGTGCTTGGTTTCCCCTCCCCCCCACTGGTGAGCACGGATGTGCAGTAATGTCCAGGAGGCAGGCATGCTCCCGTGCGCACCACACCAGTGTCCGCCACATCCCACCACCCACATACACTAAGGGCTGTCTGTGCAATCCCTCATGGCCACTGCCAGGAGGTATACTGCTGCCAGAGCCCTCAACCTTTCATCCCTGGAGAAGGTGAGTTGTCATCAAGTGCTCAAAACTTCTGCTACCCAGGCACCTCCGGCTCGTTTCCGAACTCTGGTCACTGGTTTGATGCAAAGTGTAGCATCCAAGCACCTCAACCCTCAGTGCCACTGGGCTGGATAATTGATTATTGTTGTCAATTATGGCATTCTCCCCTACTAAAATGAGATGATCGTTAGAGAGAGCAGAGTAATAACAAAAGTATGATGTGATAAAAAAAAAAATAAAGGACCATTTAATTCAAATTTTGAGTGAAAGAAGGTGGGAGAGTGTAAGAAAGTGTTACAATAAATGCAGAACTTTGGCTGTTGCTTGAATAATTTGCTAAACTTGAAAATTAAATATTTCCTAAGGCATAAATGAGAACAGAAAACACTCCTGGGTGCCACTGAAAGGTACAAGAAAAGGTATATTCCATAGGTGTTGAAAAATATTGAGGTCAGTTAAAGGGAATGTTGGTTTCACCCATCTCAAACTTGCTAAGGGTCCTGTGTGTAGTTTGTTCTAGTTTATTGTGGTTTTCTATATCTGTTTTTTGTAATTATTTGACATTGATGTTCTAGATGTTCAAATGTTCTGTGTTTGCAGTTCTTACAATAGGTTTGTACCTTTTACTGTGATAAATGTCAACCTTTTGGTTGCAGTTTAATCAAAAAATTCAAATCAAACCTAATTAGAGACTCCAACAAACTAATGGCAATAAACTAAAAAGGCAATAACAGAAACGCGTATAGAAAAAAGTATCACGTTCCAATGAAAAGTACTATTAATGGAGGAGCAGTTGCAACCTTAGTGTAGCGTGACTAGACTACCAAAAAAAAAAAAACCTTTATTAATGTACCATGTTCTTGGATCCTTGATGCATACACATTTACAAAATGTGTCTCAGTCTAATAAACTTCATCAAGACCACCATGAGAAAGTGGCAAACCACCACTGAAATTAGCCCACAGTAAATGAGCACCCGCCCAAACATCAGGAGTCCGCAAGGAGTATTCCAAGGAGACTCGCTGGCACCACTCCTGGTCTGCCTTCCCCTCAACCCACTAAGAAGCCTCATTAACAATCTGGGCTATGGTTATAGCTATAGAAACCAGAGGGATAACAAAAATATAGTGTTTTGGCAGTAGATAACTTGATGTTTTACATCCTGTGATAAACATCTAAAAAATTACAGATTGTCAAGACCCTTCCCTGATGACGTCTGGGTGACATATGGTTTAGACAAATGTGCCAAATGAACATTTATTGAAGCAAAGTTAACCTATACTGAAAAGAAACATCAGCTTGAAGGATGGCTGTACCATAAAAGAACTTTAACAAGAGGGAGCAACTAGTTCCTGGGAGTACAGAAAGGAACAACACTACAGACTAACATATGAGAATGAAGCTTAGCAAGCGATTCTTCAGACAGCTGAAGCTCTGACACGTATTTTGAGTACATGCAATAAAATGTGAGCTGTTAATCAACTTGCTTTTTCTGAGACCTATAGTTTGGTGTGATTGGCCACAAAAAGTTGATCCGAATGGATAGAAACTCACCAAAAAAGTTATCCTTGCTTGTCAATCACTCTACAAAAAAACACTGTTTATCGGGATCAAAAGGGCCTTCAGAAGATTGACTACATATACAGGTCTGTAATTGTTGGGCTACTGGCATATATATATATATATATATATATATCGGCATCTCAGGACCTAAGCATAGTTATGGTCCTTCACCATGAAAATAGCAAGCCCAATACTGCTTTGATCATCAAGTTAGACAATGTCCCCTGGAAGAAAGCAGAGCTGGATTACAGTATGCCAGAAGGTATTTAAAAAAATGCGATAAACCTCAGAAATCCTTCAAAAACAGCAAAGAAAAGACAGAGAGGTCACACTTACTTTACAGTGGAAAATACAGGGGTCTTCTGCAACAAACTCATGTGGACTAAGAACTAACCCCCATAGTGGCTATACAGAGGAGAACTCAAGCTACATATAGTTACTGCATAGGACAGTGGGCCACTCACAAAAAGGTTCAAACTACATACAAAACATCAGACACCTGTAGATTCTGTGGTACAGAGTTAGAAACCATTTCCCACCTAGTGGTAAGGCATGAGGTAGTCGTGGCAGAAAGGCACAATGAGAGAGAGATAGATAGATAGATAGAGCGAACCGTGCCAGCCAGGATGCAACATGGTAATGCTGCAGGGAACAGTGTAGTGCAGTGGCAATTAAGCCCTTTTGTCATGCAGTATTTTGTGATATGTCACTTAATGCAAGTTACTGCGTTGCATTGTGACTGGCTCCACTGTAGATAGATATATTTATTATTATACAGGATAAAGTCTGTTAGGACAAAAGACCTATTTACAAAATCATCCTGTTACTGGTGCCTGGTTACACAATAAAACTTGGTTGCAACATAGATTTAACATAGTTAACACAAATCCAGTTGCCTCAAATGAATACAAATACAATTAGATAAACAACATACTCAACTTCCTAAATGGTACTAACATACAAATAACATTAATATGTATATTCAAATGTAAATGACCACGCTCCTGAAGTTTCAATGGCAGTCACGGCTGCCTATAACTTTGTGGCTTAAGGCATATTTAAAGACTGATAGATTGGAAGCATTTCTTAATTTTGGTGAAAGACCATTCCATATTTTGGACATGTGGTATTTTGTAACCAGTGATCTTACTTTGAGAGGACTGTTGCAGTAGGTCATCACAAGTAGGTAATCACATGAAGGACTGGTGCCCCCTGGTGTCAGGCCCGCATGGAAACTTTTGCTAGCATAGTGTGACTGGGGACCGCCCACCTTGTCACGAGATTAGACATCAGCATGACCCTATATAGTGGGTAGTCCCCATGTCCACCCTCCAGTTCTTTCCAGCCATTGACCTGAGCACGTTGGACCAGCCGAAGCTTGTCACCACAGATTAGAACACCTTTGATGAGTATTCACTTCATTTGTTTTTTCAGTAGTAGTTTGTATGTTGTCCTCACCAGATCTGCATAAAAACAAGTGTGGCTCATGTGGAGTTCAACTGCCACACAAAGATCAACATTCTTTGTGCCTCTTTTGCCTTGGGCCTAGCCACAAGGTTGAAGATTGCAAGGCCTGCACCCACTTCAATCAGGCAATGCGGAAACAACACCAGAAAGCTCTCGAGGCCCATATCCTTAAAGAAAAGATGGCTTCTATGGAGCAGACCCTCACAAGAAAAAGAAGAGGGACAAAGAAAAACACAGGGAACTGGAACAGTCCTCCCTCCTTCGAAGGGCCACACAGGCCCTTCCATGGAGCACCAGCCCCCTTCTGGCCAGCAGGTAAGTGCCATGATCTCGCCTGTGCTCCCGACTATTGAGACGGCCTTGGTCTCCCTGCTGCTGCTGATTTCAGTGATGGTGGGCCACCCGGATGCTTCTGAGGACGCCAGCACCACCCTTAGGCCCATTACCACTTCTGGCCCTAAGGCGGCTGGCACGGCCAATAATTCGGTCATTGGACCTTCCGACGAACATGTGGCCAGGGTTGATAAGCTGGGAGCCAGCCACTCCGACTCCAGTGCAGCCCATCTCAGTCAGCCGATTGTTGGCACTCTGACGATCATTCCTCTGACTGGCGTCTGTCAGGTCCTGGCGTGATGCGGTTGGACATGAGAATCATCCAGGCAGGAGATCATGGGTCTCCAAGGGCAACTTCTGTCGCCCAGCCCATCAGAGCTTTCACCAGGTCTGCAAGTTTTGACGCAAACCCTCCCGTTGTAAGGGGCTCCAGATAACAAAAGGCCTCTTGGTCTTCCGGTGGCTCCAATGCCACCTTTGGCGATGCAGGACCCAGCTCTTCAATGCCCACAGGTTCCCTTGCCTCCTTCAGGCCCACCTGCAGGGTTACCTCCATCAGGTGCTCCTCCTATTGCTCTGCAGATGGGACACCTCACGGATACCCCTTCAACGGATCGTCCCTCCCTTCAGAAATTTCAGCAGGCCTGCCAACTCTCCTTCCATCAGGCCCACAGTCAGCCCCTCCATCGGGGCTGACATCAGAGTTTCCTTCGCAGGGTCTGCCAACTGGCCTTTCCCCTGCGAGACATACTCCTGGCTTCCCCATGACGGTCTTTTTGGGTTTTCCCCTATCTGGCCTGCCATCTAGGTATCAGTTGTCAGGCCAGGCATCATTCCCTCAATATGGCCTAACATCAGGTTTTTCGCATTCAGACTTTCCTCCATCTGGGTACCCGATGTCTGCCCCAACACCAGATCACTTCTCTCAGCATTACTCTTATCATGGCTATCCTGGCTCTTTTCCTTCGCCAGGCTACCCTCCTTATACCCACCATTTTGGGGGGCAGGGTCCTGCTTTTTCTCACAACCCACCTCCTCCCACTCCACCTCCTCAGCAACTACAGGTGAATTTCAGGGAAATCTTGAACTCTTGGTGGTCTACGGCCAAAACCTATTTGGTCTCCAAACTGAATAGCAGGCATCCAGTGCTGCCGACTGTTAGTCGCCTAACTCCTTTGCCTAGGGTGCCATCGCCGGTGGACACTCGTCCACCTAGGTCAAACCGTGCATTGGAACAGATGATTCGCGCCTGATATTGGACATTATTGCCAGGGAGCCAGACCCTCCTATTTCTGAAGTACCGGAGGATTCTGGGGATTCTGAGCCTGACTTGGATACCTTGGGCGACAGCTCAGGTTTAGTGACTCCTCCACATGAGGATCCAGTCCCTCAGGAATCCCCAAAATCCCTACCAAAAAACCCTTTCTTTGTGGACCTCCTGAAGCAGATGGCAGAGGCCCAAGGATGGAAGTCGGAGGCTCTGGATCCTAAGAGGCACAGGCTCACAGAGCATCTAGACTTTCCCGACATGATTCTGGTCCTCACCCCACCCTGGCTGGAACCACACAAGGACCTTGCCTCAACCATTTGGCAGAGACCTTCCTCCATCCTGACCATGGCCAAGAAGACCAACTGGGTCTACAAGACACCAGAGGGAAAAGACCACCTGAGCATTCACCCTAAAGCAGACTCAGTGGTCATAACAGCAGCCCACAATAGATCTGCTAAGCCTCAACACCTTAGCACCTCTCTCTCTCTCCCACAAGGAGTGCAAGCAGATGGACCAGTTCAGGAGAAAATGTTATTCATCTTCAACTATGGTAATTCGTGCCCTGACTTATGTGTCCCATGTGCTGAAATTTCAGAAGTCACTGTTCTGCCAGCTGGAACCTGTCATTGAAGCTCTGCCTGACTCAGACCTCAAGTCTTCCTTGACCTCTACTTTGAAAATGGCCAAGGTGGCTGGACACCATTCTGTTCAAGCTACCTATGATGTGGTGGACTCCTGTGCTCGAGGTGTGGCCACAGCTGTTAGCCTTTGCAGATACTCTTGGTTGTGGGTATCAAGATTAGCCCCTGATGTTCAGTCAGCTATCCAGGATGTCCCCTTCAGGGGATCTATCCTGTTTGGTGGGAACACCCAGGACATCATCACAAGCCTGCAACTTGGCAGCAACAACAGCATCCTTTTCATTGGCAAAACAAATGCCAGGCAAAAACTCAGCACATTCCCAAATGCCAGTTTAAGCGTAGCGCTCTCACCACCACTGCTGGTCAGCAAGCAAAATCAGAGCTGCAGGTGCAGCCCTTTCCAGTCCTCTATCCCCCTCCTGATTCAGTGACCGCTCCACCTCCTCCTCACCTTCCTTCAGAGGAGCAGGTGGGCGGAAGGTTCACAAGGTACCTGGGAGGCTGGGAGTCCAGCACATCGGACGCTTGGGTGCTGCAACTGATAAGACTTGGTCACATGCTTGAGTTTCAAGAAAAGCCTCCAGATACTCTGCCGAGGTTGTCTCAATATCAAAAGGTGCACATCCCACTCTTAAGGGTGGAAATCTGGGCTTTTCTTCTCAAGGAGGCGATAGAGCCCATGCTGGCAAACCAGGGAGGAAAGGGTTTTATTCCCACCTCTTCCTGGTTCCTAAGAAGATAGGATTTCTACCCAGTTCTAGACCTCAGCGCACTGAATCTCTTCATAGAGTACAAGAAGTTCATGATGCTGTCGTTACAAAGTCTGCTGCCCCTTCTGTCCCAGGACCAGTGGCTCTCTGCCCTGGACATGAAGGATGTGTATCTCCATTTCCCCATTTTCAGTCCCCACAGGAAGTTCCTAGGTTCTGTTTCCAAGGGGAGCACTACCAATTCAGAGCACTTCCCTTTGGCCCGTCTTCCAGCCCACAGGTCTTTACTAAATGTATGGCGGTAGTGGCAAGGACCTTGAGGTGTCAGGGACACACTGTGTTTCCTTACCTCAATGACTAGGTTCTGTCAGCTCCATCAAGGGAAGGGTTGGAGACATCCCTCTCCACTACCCTGCATCTTTTCCAGAGCCTGGGGTCACTGTCAGTTTCCCCAAGTTTCAGCTAGTCCTGTCCCAATGCCTTCAATTCATTGGGGCGGTCTTGGACATGGTGCAGGGCATGGCCTTTCTCCTCCTGGACAGGGAAGATACCCTGGTGGGTCAGGCCAAAGTGGTTGCTTCCAACTGTTATATTTCAGCCAGAGTGGTTCTCCATCTTCTGGGCCTTATGGCAGCAGCTGTTCCTATGGTCCCATTAGCCAGGCTCCACATGCGTATTGCGAAGTGGACTCTGAGCTCTTAGTGGGATCAGAGGGCAGACAATTTTGACTGTCCAGTCCTTATCTCCATCCCAATGCAACGGGATCTATTGTGGTGGCAGGACCCCAGCAATCTTTGCAGGGGGCTCCTTTCCAGGCTTCTTCCCACTCCCAGATTCTGACTACAGATGCTTTGGGACAGGGTTGGGATGCCTATCTGAGACACCACAGAACCCTGGGTTTGTAGTCCCTTCTGATAGCGCACTTGCACAACAGTGTGCTGGAAATGAGGGCAGTGCTTTATGCTGTTCAAGCTTCTCGGCACATGCTCATTCAGGCAGTGTTTCTAATCCAAACAGAAAACGTGCGTAGTGTGGTACTTGAACAAGCAGGGAGGCACCTGCTCATATCCTCTTTGCAGGGAAGCAATGCAGGTCTGGAACTGGGCAGTTCTGCACAAAATCCGTCTCAGAGTGGTTCACGTCGCATGAGTGCTGAACGTTCTCGCAGACAGTCTGAGCTGCACCAGGGCAAGGGTTCATGAGTGGGAGCTAAAACAAGAGGTAATAGACCACATCTTCAACCTGTGGGGTCATCCAGAGGTGGACCTGTTCACAGCCTCATCAAACACAAAACTTACCAAGTTTTGCTCACTTGATCCTGGGCATGGTGCTTTCTGGCTAGACGCATTGTCGCTGTCTTGGACAGGGAGGTTTCTGTATGCCTTCCCTCCATTTCCTCTATTGCAGAGAGTTCTGACCAAGGTACAATCAGATGGAGCACAGATGATTCTAATAGCTCCTTTTTGGCCTCGACAGATTTGGTTCCCTCTGCTTCAGTGTCTGGCAGTGGAACTTCCTGTCCCTCTTCCTCTGTCTTATGACCTCACTCAGGAAAAGGGCACAATGGTCCATTTCAGGCTAAAATCCCTGCATCTTCATGCGTGACTCCTCAAGACATAGCCACTTCTCGTTATGGTGTTTCCCCCAGGGTAGCTCAGATTCTGGTAGAGGCTAGAAAACCATCCACCAGGACTACCTACGCCATGAAGTAAAAGTGTTTCTGTATGTGGGCCACTGCAAAGGATCTGGACCCTTTCTCATGCCCCGCTTCCCAGATCATAGAGTATCTACTGCATCTCTCTGACCTGGGCCTGAGTTACTCTGATTGAAGGAATCTAGATTTAGTATTTGCGGTATTCGCCCTTGTAAGAACAGATCCAGAAGCAAATGATTTGATACCTTGTAATGGATCAACATAGATGTAACAAGAACAAAGTACTCTAGCTTTCAGACCGACAAGTCCTTCGTCAGAAGTGTAATGACAGTTATTTAGGAAAAACAATACTTTTAACAACTAGCTCACACAGAAAAAAACAGAAAAAATCCCAATTGGTTTAAAATATTTGAAAAAAAAAAAAGATGTCAGAGAAGCTTAACAGTACCATGTCACCTTAAACTGGGAGAGTCTCGGGGTCAAAGGTTCTTAGTGCAAAACACATACAAAGAACTCTACTGCATATAAATTAAATTGACATAAGATAACAACTACTTAAGCAGATGGCTCTTAAATCAAACTATGAGAGTCACAATGTGTATAAGAATGCAGTTACTGAAAAACAACCCCCACCTGGATTAAAGACATACTAAGATTGTTTTAGGACTACAAGAAGCATCAATGTATGTATTACAGACAAAAAAGTACCAGTAAAGCTGCCTTAAAAAGATCAGTACACACTGTATGATGTGTAAACTGGGGGTTATGGAGCCTCTTTTCTTCTCCTGTCATGGCCTTACTGGGTCTGCGGCGGCAGAACTGGAAGTCAGACATGGGGACCGCCCACTATATAATGTCACGCTGACATTCGTCTTGTGACGAGTGGGCAGTCCCCCATCAGACTGTGCTAGCAAAAGTTTCTGTGCGGTCCTGATGCTAGGGGGTGCCAGTCCTACATGTGATTACCTATTGCAAGAACCTCTTTCAAAGATCAACTGTTACGGTAAGTTCTTACGTAACTGTACTTTCCATAGAGGTTTCATGCCTTTGGGACTGTTAAACCCTTGTTTTTAGTTTTTCTTAGTATATACTTCTGGTTGGGGTGATCCAAGGTGTCCTCCCCTATCCCAAAACAACAGTCAGTTAACTCCTTCACAGTGTAATTTAAAGAAGCCACTGCTAGGCAAATTTTAGATTGTGAATTACAATGAAGAAGGGAAAAGGTGAACCACTAGGAATTGAACCTATTACCACCAGCATTCCGTGCTAGTTACTCTGCCTCTTAGCTATGGTTCACACAGCTGCAGGCTGTCCAGGCCTTCCTTCAAATTCACATTCCCTTCTTCTGGTGTTACATAACTTCATCCCTAGCCCAGAAATTCTCCCTTTAAGTCTCTTAAAAGTAATTAGCACTTTCTGTTTTTGTCTCCCTGTTTTAAGGGAGTCCATTTCAAGTGGCCAAACAGTAAGCAGTGATGGTATTATAAGGGCATCTGAGTATGAATGTAGCCTGGCTACTATAGTCGATATCTAGTTTGCCCAGTAGAGACCCTGTAGCATGCTGCTACACCATGCTTCCATGTTCTAAGACTGGGCGGATTATTTGAACTGTGATAATCTCCCTAGCCTTTTGGGGGATTGCATAAGCCTTCTGTCTTAACATTCCAATTCTAGAATTTGTCTTTTTAACTATTGGTTCAGTTTAATTTCTAGGTGTTAGGTTGCTGACAAGTGGCACTCCCAAATATTTGTACTCTTCCACTGGTTCAGGCATTGAGCTGTTTACTAATGTGATGATTAACTGGACGACACTTTGACCTCTGTATTTGTGTTGTCCAAAGCACATTGCTTTGGTCTTTTTTTTCACTGAGGGCCATATTGACTAATTAAAAAAAAATCAGTTTTGAAAATAATAAAAATCCTTCTGCAAATTAAGTTCCATTTCTGATTCTGTGCCCTTGTTGCAAGAACTGCATAATCTATGTACTGTTTAATCTCAGCAATTTATACATTCTGATAAGTTGCTAACATAAAGTAAAATGCTGGGTGCTTATAACAGAACCTTGGAAAGCATCCTTAAAAAGAGGCCCTATGTCTGATAAACTCCCTTCCACAGCAACTTACTAACTAGATAAGTAAGACTCAGACCAAGGATTTACCTCAGTTGACACCCCTACCTCCTTCATTTCACTTAGAATATTATGATACACTAGATCAAAAGCTTTCAAGAGGTCCACGAACACCACTTCCACAGTATTCCCCCATCAGGCGACCCCAGCAGAATCCATGAGCCCGGTGCCAGTGAACCTCCCTACTCTGAAACCAGATTGGTTGGGTGTCACTATAATGTATTTTTCCTAGGTATTCATACTGCTGCTAACTTTTTTTTTTCAATGAGCTTGGAAGTTATGAATAGTGCAAAACTGATTCACTAGAACTATGCAAATATTGTAGCTACCTACCTAGACAGAGAGTCAGACAGATTGATTTCCATTTATAGAGTGCCTTTCCCAATCTAAAAGCGCTTTAACAGACTTGTTAAGTACTCTCAGACAGTAATGTGCTGGGTCACATAATAACACTATTGCCATACAGTGTAGAACATATCCAGCTCAAATAAAGTTTTTTGAAAAATTAAAACAAGTCCTCTTCTCCTGACTCTCTACTGCCCCCTCCGTCCTCTCTGATCTGCCGACAGGGGATTGCTAGAGGTATCCCAGGGTTCATTTGCAAACATCTGGTGCTCATAATTTTTCTTTTGCTTCACCTACCCTGTGGAATTCACTAACTTGTCAGTTAAGAGAATGCCTGACCATCAATAAATTCAAAGTGGAATTAAAAACATATCTTTTTAACTTAGCCTTCCCAGAATTTTAAACTTACTGTTATATTTATTGTTTTAATGAGAGTTTTATGTTAATATGTTGCATTTTAAATGTGAAGCGCCTTGGTTTTGGAAAGGCGCTATATAAATAAAGATGTGTTTGCTTGCTTGCTTGCTACCTTACAAGGTGTCTCTGAAGAGCCTGGTGTAAATTAAAAGATTCTGCAGAGGGAGTGGGGCAGAGTTCCATAGCTTAGGAGTTAGTACTGTAAATGCCTGCTTATCCACGGATCTTAAAGGGGAACAGGAAGCACAAATAGCCGCACAACTACGGTAAATATGGAACTGGTTACAATTTTCACTTTGTATGCAAAACCTTTTTTTTCTGTTACATTGTTGTATTCTTTAGTATAGTAGATTGTATCAGGCTTATTGTACTGAATTCTAAGCCATTTTCTGTAACTACAAATCCCAGAATCTTCTGCTGCGGACATCAGAGGAGAACTGCAGCAGTGGGAGATGCAGTAGCCTGTAGTGCATGTTAGAAGTTTTTTAAGCTCAGATCACATGGTTGCTGGTCCTCCCAAGGATAGGAACAGCCCTTTATGATTGTAATTAGCCATGAGAGAACAGTGGGACCAGCAACAACAACAACAAAAAAAATCAGAGCTAATGAAAAAGCTAATATACAGTGCAGACTATTGAGTATCCCACTGCTGAAGCCCTCCTTTTGTGTTAGGTGCAGGGGAGTCTAGGATTTGTGGTTACAGAAAATGTCACCTTAGAACTCTGCAATATACAATCTCCTATACTGCCATCAGCTATAAGGAAAAAAACAGTTTTTGCACACAAAGTGCAAATTGGGGCCAGACCCACAGTTGGATAAGAGACTTTTTGTGATGACTGCCTCCCTTTAACCTTGAAGGAGGGTCCAACAAAAGTCACCGAGTTACCAAGCTGAGAATTCTGTTACCACTAGTGTCCTCCTGGTAGGTGGCAAACAGTTGCTAAATGTACAAGGAGTCCAGTTCACTTATGGTCTTATACATGCTACTGTTATGATTATTGATAAAATCGTGGTTGTACATGGTTAGCAAGCGTGGTCATTTATAGCTTGTCCATAATTTCAATCATGTTCATCAGTGGACAACCTCTGATGGTTAATGTCCCAGGGATGGACCATGGTCAGTACATAGCAGAATCGGCAAGGACACAATGCTCTATGATAAGCATGTTGTGTTTTCCTGCGTTCACAAATTGGAGTAATTGCCATTGGATTGTATATCTTCTGCAGCATGTCCAAGGCAGAAACTGTGATAAGTGTTGGTTCCTGGCTGACACCACTGTATTTTTTTATTTATTTATTTAGTCTTTGTTATCCAGGTAAGGCCCACTAGGCACAAATGCCTGTTTTCAGAGGCGACCGGGAGCTTTGGGTGGTCAAGTGACTTGCTTAGAGTCGCACAGTATGCAAGTGGAGGTTGTGGGAATCAAACTCACGTCTGCAGGTACCAAGCTCATTCACAGCTCGTTACTCTAACCTTTAGGCTATACTGCCAGCCCATGGTAGTTCTTGAATGATTGAAGTTATCCATGGCTGTTTATTTCAGAAGTTTCCTGCATTACAAAACAAAACAAAATTATATGCTGCTTAGGTACCTTCATTTTGTCCCAACAACCTTCACATTCTGTAATAAATACACATTATCCACACAATTTGTTTTTAAATAGCTTTCACTTTCTTACCCATTCTTACTGCTGTTCCTCTTTCTGTGGAGTCTTGCCTCATTCATGACTGACAGTACAGTCTCGTTACTGTTATGCTACCATACAATTAAACTCTTTTACAATGTGTTTGAGTATGCAGTTGCTGTGTGTAAACATTGTGTCTCCTTTGTAAATTGCTCAAAATGTTACTATTGTGATTATTTTTATTCACTTAAAGTGTCAAAATCTGCATTCTGATATGCACATTTGGTTGCTGTTCCATGCTGTTATGACCATGGGCAAACCATGGACAAACACAGATGAAGCTGGTGTGTCTAGAACATTCAGAAAACATATTAGGAAATACCATAATATGCAGAGAACTTGCTTGAAGAATTTTATTGCAGTTTTGACCAAGGGCGGTTATCAAATGGGAAAAAAAAACAGTTTAGTAAAGGAATTTTCTAATATTCAGCTAATGTTCAGGTGCTACTTATGCCCCCTTGTTCTGGTACACCTTCTCCTCTGAAATGGATGGATTACCATTAGCCAAAGTGATGGCATAAAGTAAAAGAAGGATGATGACTAGAAATAAATTACATCAAGGGCGTTGTAACTTTCTTTTGTTTATCTCTTATTTATTCACCATTACTCCTGCCCCCCACCCTGTCAACTGCCCTCAACCTGAGACTCACTTCCACCTCTTGAACTGCCGTGAGTGGGTGTTTCAGTTGGTGATGCGATGCTTGCAGTGTGCCACCATCATCCTGCTGCCAGAGGTGTTTCCTCCCATGTCCCTCCTCTGCCCAGTCCAACATGGATGCCATGGCACACACACACACACCATGTGTAAAGATTCAGGAATGCTTCAGCATCCACACCCAGCCAGTCAGGCCATGGAGCAATGCACATTGTCCTTCCTTCGTGAAGGAGGAGGGCTGTCTTCAGACACTCAATCCTCCATTTCCAAACCTAGATCAGTGGTGTGGCAGTGGCGACTCGACCCTCCACACCACCGGGACGACTTTGTGTGTTATATCTTTCAATCTAGCCTTCACACTTGGGGTTAAAACTTTTAACACTGCTTACAGTGACCTAGAAATCTGTAATGGGCTTCAGTGGAGCCCTCTTCAAAGAAGGGTCTATGGACAACAGAAATATTTTAGTTTTGCTATAGAATCTGTACTATATCATAAGTAGTTTAAATGTTAGCACTATTAATGTGATAAAACCAATGTTTATATTATAACCAGGATGTCATTTATGATACATATAATCTTAACAGGACACCACAAGACTAAATTTGACTAAGGTCATCGATAACCATACCATGATGACTGTCATATTTATTTCATGTACAGTCGTGGCTGCTACCAGAAATCATTTAAAATGTTTTTTTTTAATCATTATCTTTTTTCTTTCATTTACCAAATTGGAAATGGCTTTACATCTTCTAATTAGTCTCTCTTGATTGTGTGGGTTTTCCAGGCATTGTCAAACTGCTTAGACTTTAAAATTAATTTTAGAAGGGGTTAACATGACAAAAAGTCATGTTGCTGTAAATGATATAACTCCATGCATCCCTTTCTGGATTGTTATATATTCTGTTGTGTGCCTATGTGTGTACTGTGTGGCATTTTCTGTGCCCTGGGACATACATGAAAATGGGCTGTTAAGCTCAAGACCCTTTCCAGTCATCAATCAAATTATACTTGTGCATGTTCGGCATCCACAGAGAATTATATCCATGAACTGTGGATAAATCATGGATGAAATTATCAGGGACAAAGATCAGTGACAGTCCTTGGTCAGCTGTAGAGAGGGGTAATACCAAAATCTTAAACTCCACCCACTACCCCATCCGCAGCCAGTGTAGAGCAGGGTGTATATGATCAGACTTTGACACTCTGCATAAAAGCCTAGCTGCAGCATTTTGCAGTAGTTATAGGTAATGGAACAGCGTGACTAGAAGGTTAAAGTGCAGGACGTTGCATTAGCCTATTTGTGAGGTGATAAAAGCTTGCACTAATGTGCTGAGATAAACATTTTTCCTTTAGGTGTCCAAGCTGGCAGTGTTTTGCAGATGAAGAATCTGTTCAGCCATCAGACACCTCCTGAAAACTCACGGTAGCCCACTGTCTAGAATTACACCCAGGGTGCAAAAGTCCCCACTCACCACAAGTTGACAGCCATCAGCTATGGAATGCTGGAGGTGTTCCCTAGCCACTGACAGCTCTCTGGTGCAGTGGGCTGAGGCACTGAGTGCCACACTAGTGATCCTGGTTCAGGAACAGTCCAGGATCACTGGAGGATGGCAGAGGGAAGGAGCATTGAACATCCATACACAGCTCTCCTTTGGAGGGGGTGGGGCACAGGGAGACGCTCCTTGCCTTCCTCCCAGCAGAGGCTGCATGACATAGTATCAGCAGATGATCTTCTTCAGGGGTATCTGTCATCAAGTCACATTGCAGGAACTTCACCGTCGGTGAAGCAGGATCCACACAGAAGATTTTCCAGCAGTACCACTGGGGCCACCTACATAGACACCTGCTGATGTCATCAACCCTATAAAGGTATGAGGGGGCCCCGCTCCCTTCTCAATTCTTTCCCACGATCATCCCTACCCACGTGGGTCTCCCAGAAGCTCCGATGCAGTTTCATGCCATTTTCACATACAACTTTTCTTTTACTTGGTACTTTAGAATCTCTTTAAATTAAGAGATTCCTTTATCTTGTTTATGTTGAGAGTTACTTCCTACACTTATCTCTTCTATCACTGCTGCTGCAGCAAGAAGATTGCTTCTTCAGACAATTATATTCTCTGTGTCGGTTGTCTTTGGCCTGACCACGATGCCTCCAGCTTTGAGCCCTGTCAAAAATTCAATCAAACCACCCTTAGGAGATGCAAAAAAGCTCTCAAAAAATTCTTCATGGACCAACAGGTAGCAAGTTCTGGGCAGGGGTCCTCTGGAGTACCTCCTTCCCAGTCGCCGGTGGGTTCATTGAACTCCCAGGCCTCCAAGACCCTAGACAAGTCCTTGGGGGGGAGGGGCGAGGAGTCACAAAAAAGTCTGTGAATGGGACCACTCTCCCTGATAGTATTCATGGTTCCCAATGGCCTCCTCTTCTTCTGGGGGTACTCCATTGGCTGCGGATTCACAGATGCCTGTAGCTGGCCAGGTCTCTGTTCCTACCAGATCCATAATGCCAGCACCATCCCCCACTTCTCAGGGCAGCCGGTCATAGGCTCTCGGGTCAGCAGACCATAGTTTGTTGATGTCTGGTTCATCAATGACAGCCCCTCCACCACAGTCTGATACTTCTCCAGGCCTATGGCTGTCGGGGCCCTTTGGGTACCCAGGCCCCGACAGATGAGTTGTCACCCCCTGTTCTGTTTACCCCTCCTCCATTGACGCAGCAGTCAACTGTCATTGAACTCAATTATATTCTTGAGAAGTTTACTACAATCATAGTCCACCAGTTGGGCACTTATAGGCCTGGGTCCCCTGTGCCGTCAACAGCCCCGTCATCAACACTACTTCAGCTTCCCTAGGTGATTCCCCATGGGCCGTCATCAGTCCCTCATTCGTCGGATCTCAAGTTGGATCGGGGTCGATGTCAAGGAGGAGTACCATCCTGACTTCATCCTGTCTGAGGAAGAGGAGGACCTCCCTCCTCTGACCGGTCCACTGCCTCTTCGATGAATGAGGACTCTTGTCAAGCATACTCCCAGGTCTCCTCCAGAGGACCCTACTTTCCTTAATGTTATAAATCAACTGTCCACAGCCATGGGCTTCTATACTGAGGAAGAGGATGCCAACAGACGGGAGCTGGTGGATTTTCTGGAAATCTGAGAATCTCCTCTTATGGTCATTCCTTCTATCCTTCCAGCCCTGAGGAATGCCACTACTGCCACCTGGCAGAGACCTGACATGGTCCCTGCCATGCCGTGTAGGGCAAAACTGAATCATGCCCCCAACAGCCTACCTTACTATACTGCCCAACCCAGGACTTAGTCTGTGGTCATTAAAGCAACTCATGACAGGTTTAAGGTGCCTAAACACTTCAGCTCCCTCCCCCCAACAGGGAATCCTGATGGATTAACCTTTTGGGGTAAGAGGGTCCACACCTCCTCCACCTTGGGACTGAGGATTGCTAATAACCTCTCACATATGGTTAAATATCAGAATACTATCTGGAAGAAGGGCAAGGTGGCTGCCCAGGCTCTCCCTGACTATTCCTAGAAACAGGAGGTACTCAAGTGCTTGCAGAGTGCAGATGATATTAGCAAGTATCTCCACAGGGCCTTATACGATATCTCTGATACTGGTGCTGGGCTGCTGCCACAGGCATTTGCTTCCGTAGGCACTCCTGATTAAGGGTCTCAGGCTTTGCTCTAGATGTCTAGCAGAATGTGCTTAATGCCCTTTTCAATGGCATCAGACTATTTGGGCCAGATGTTCAGGACATAATCAATGACCTACAGGCATCTAGCAGGGCTACTAAGCTTTTCCACTCACTCTGACTTATGCAGCCTAGGATCAGACACTGCCCTCCCTTTCACAAGGTGTACCACAATTCCTGAGGAGCTTCTCATCCCCAGGGCAAGAGAAAAGCCTCCTCTGCCTTGCCCTACCCTCTCCAACACTGCAGCAAAGCATCTTAAGGGTGATGAATCAGCCCCAGCAGCTGGATCTGCCACTGCTTGACTCCTTGCCAGACCCCCTTCTTCCAGTCCCTGACCAAGAGGTGGTGGTCGGAGGTCAGTTCTCTCTCCAGTTCAATCAATGTAGAACAGTCATTTCAGATGTCTGGATTCTTCAGATAATGGAGAGAGCACACACTCTGAAACTTCTAGAGATGCCTCCTGAGACTCCAGTACCCTCCTCTGCCTCTGGCCCATTCAGCAGTTCTCTGGAAGGAGGTACAATTCCTGTGGAAAAGGGCCATCGAGTCAGTAACAAGGCACCAAAGGAACAGGGGTTTCTGTTCTGGGTTTTCCTGGTCCGAAAAAGGACCGGGGATTTGTGGCCTGTTCTTAATCTCAAGGACCTCAATCTTTATATCCAGTACAAAATTCTGCATGGTCACTCTGCCAGGCCTGCTGCCTCTACTCAAGCAGGGCCACTGGCTCCCTGGACATGCAGGATTCTTACCTGTATAACTCAGTGTGCCATCTACACACAAGATTTCACCGGTTTCTTTTTGAGGTCGAGCACTACCAATTCAAGGTATTGCCTTATGGCTTATCCTCTGCAGTGTGGGCCTTTACAAAGGGCTTAGCAGTGATAGCTGCTGCTGTCCAGTGGGAAGGACTGTATGTTTTCCCCTACTTGGATGACTGACTTCTAAAGGTTCTATCCAGAGATCAGCTGCTCTGGACCCTGGATAAAATCTTTCAGCTTTTTCTCTCCATGGGCATCATCATCAGTCTGCCCAAGTCCATCCCAGAGGTTGCAGTATATAGGGGTAGTCCTGAACTTGGCACAGGGCAAAGCCTTTTTGCCTCTTAATAGAGTGGTGTGCCTTATTGCCCAGGCTCAGGAAGACTTCTAGAGCCGTTATGCTTCTGCCAGGCTGTACCTGAGGCTATTGGGTCTTATGGCGATAGCCATTGTTCCCTTGGCCAGACTGCACATGCAAGTCCTCTAATGGACACTCAGAATGCAGTGTGACCAAAGCACGGATGACTTGGATCAGTTAGTGCTGGTCTGCTCCCTGGTCTGCAAGGTGCTTCAGTGGTGGATGGATCCCTAGAACCTGTTACAAGGGATCCCATTCCATATCTCCTCCCCCCTGCAAATCCTAACCATGGATGTCTCCAGGCTGTTGAGCACATCTGGGCCCCTTTCAGACCAAGGGAGTGTAGTCCCAGACTGAAAATCTCCCTCGATATAAATTACTTTGAGATTCAGGTGGTCCAGTATGCCATGCACACCTTTCAGAATGATCTTCTTCTAGGTCAGCTATTGATCCAGTCTGACAATCTCAAAGTTGTCTACTGTATCAACAAGCAGGAGGGAAACATGCTTGTACCCCCTACGCAGGGAGGCCATGAGAGTATGGTACTGGGCATTAGACCACAGATTGGTTCTTATGGCAGTCTATGTCCCAGGTGTACCAAACACATTGCCGGACAGCCTAAGCAGGAAGCAGTCCAGCATACATGAGTGGTAACTTCTCATCTCACTTTGAAAAAGAGCTCTTGCCGCAGGTTACACCATAAGGACAGAAGCCGGCAGGCACCAGGACCCCACGGAAAACTTCTAGCCAGCAGTCTATAGTGGGGACCACCCCTGATGTCAGCCCACCCCCAAAATCGGCCAGTGGTACATCAGGGGCAACCCCCCCCAGCCCCACCTCAGTTCTTTTCCCACCATCAACCCACATACATCGGCACCAAAGGCACCTGCTTTACTCTACTGTTTTTTTCATTGCCTTTTTTATTTTCTTAAAATAATTCAAGTTATTTCTTTTACTCTGCACGTCTTCTTCACCATCATCCTCCATCAAGCGGCATTAATCCATGAGTGTCTATGGCAAACAAACCCTGTCAAAAGACTAACTATTCAGCATGCCTCTTCTGCCTGGGCCCAGACCACAACACTGAGGCATGTCAGCGTTGCCAGAAGTTCAACAGCAGGACCAGGATTTGCTGCCAGAAAGCTCTCAAATTCTTCTTGCTTGAGAAACAACTTACTGCCATGCAGAAGGAGACACAGGGAAAAGGTTCCTCCTCTTCCACTGTGGGAGCTTCAGCTTCTTCTGACCACAAGGACAAGAGGTCAGGGAAGCATCACCATAAGGAGAAGCACAAAGACAAGGATTCCTGTTCCTGGTCCTTGCGCAAGTCGGGCTCCAACTCTGGGTCCTCCTCCTGCAGGAGGACAGACATGACTCTCCAGGCCACCTTCACCTCCTCCAGGCTACCTGTGGTTAAGCCTCTTGCCCTTGTACTGATGTCAGGTGGAGGCTCTTCTGGGTCTGGGACTGAGTCCTCAGCCCTTCAGCTCCTGAACTTCTTGCCCTCTTCCCAGACTTTGGGCCTATAGCCAGGTGGTTGTTGGTTCCTATTCGGGTGGGGGGTCCCTACCAATCATCTGGCCAGCCAAGGAATCCTCCAAGTCAGTCACAGTCTCTAGCGCTGACTCCCTGTACTGACGCCAGGGGCATGAGCTCACCTTCCCTGTGAGAGCAACTCCTGTACCCACCTCAGGGCTCAGTTCCCCTTGACAGGCCTCACCTAAGCTGATGCCAGCCATGACCCTGGACCAGTGGCAGCACACACCCAACTTTTGGATGCCAGCATCCCTGACACCTATCCCAGCGACCTCTCTGTCAGCGTCGTCGGACCCTCGTACATTGCTGCCAACGGCCATACAGAGCCTTTGCCGAGGCCAAAGGGACTACCAGCCAGCTGATGTCACCAGACGATGTAACTCTGGTGCAACTGAGGCCAGCTACTCCTACTCCACATAAGCCAACAACACCTCAGGACCTGACGCCCGACCAGTCGAACCGACCAATGCCAGTTCTCCCAATGAGCCTAATATCCTACTGTCAGATGTTAAAGAACTATTTTCATCCTGGTGGAACACAATTAAGGGCACTCTTCCACAGAAGCCTTCCTCACCTCCCATTGAAAAGTCTACTTCTGAGATGCTTCCAAAATGGCATTCTCCTAAACCCAGGGAGCCTACTCCCCAGCCTAAGGAACTGATCCCACAGCTTGGGAGCTTGGACAGGGCTCGTTTAAGCCATAAAGGTAGTAGGCATCATTCCTCCTTCAGATAGGCACAGATGCCTTTCTAGAGGATGTCAGTCCTGGCATTCCTCCTATAGATCAAATTCATCAGAGGATTCTAGCTGCAGCTCTTCCTCATCTTCCAGGTCTTCCCTTTTGGTAGGTGCTCCTTTGCCCCCGGATAATACAGACACCGCCTGGTCCCTGCCTGATGGCCCATCTTTCATGGACATTATGTGGCATATCCAGGCCAGTATGGGATGGCATACAGAAGACTTGGCTCCGGAAACATGGCATTTGGTGATAAACCTTCATCAGAAGGATCCGAAGCCCATAGTGGTACCACCCTCTGTGGATACCTTCCAGGACATCACCAGGATTGCCTGGAAGTGCCCTTCTTCTTTAGCTGTCCCTGAGAAATCAGACCATCTCTACAGAGCCACCAGGGATGAGCCCTTCTTGGGAGAACGTCCCCTGGTGAATTCCATGGTGATCACAGCTGCCCACTGTGGCAAGATAAGGCTGTACCTTATTGTGCTAGTCACATTTCATGGCATTTTATGTGAGAAATGCATCAGAGATACTCATGGTGGCCCAGTGTAACTTGCATGGGCTCATAGGTACAAATAAAGTATATGGGCCGTAGAATGATGCAATTTTCTTGTTACTGGGCAGATAATCTCTCAGCTGCTAATCAGGGACTAGAGTTTGAACCATTTAGGAGACAAAAGAATAATTAAGCATAGCTGGGAAGCTAGGGTGCCCAGTTTGCATGTGACAAGGCTAGGACCTCTAGAGGAGCCATGATGTCTGGACCCCTTTTGCTTTGAGAGGTCTACCCTGACTTAATCTAGTTACAGCTCGATCTACCCTGTCCTAATATAGTTACAGCTCAATGGGCTACCATTTACATAAATGTCTGTACTGAGTGTAGCTTAATTACAGCCATTTCAAAGGTGTGTGTGTGTGCTGGATGGTTAACTAAAATTCTGGTTTAGACAAGCTGATCTCTGAGCCTTTTTTTTTTTTCATATTCAGAAATGCACATTTGTTGTTTTGTAATAAAATACTAAAAGTGGATTCCTTGTATGGCCATGGAGATGGAATGCTAGCCAATTGCAGAGCAAGTCAATATTCACTGGACTTGCTCTTTGAGAAATCACAGAAAACAAGGGTGCAAGACTGTATCTGAGCCTTTTTGCATTTGGGGACCCTGTCTATGTAGAGAGCAGAGACAGTTTCTTCTCAAGACTTCTCCAGGAGCAAGAGCCAATACTTCTGCTACCACTTTTAAGAACACGTTGCATCAACTAAGGACTTGAGGGAGAATTTTCAAACTAGAATTTTTAGTTTAATTTTTTTTTGCATACTTCCATTTTATTTTCTCTATCCTATAACCAATGTCTAAAATTATCTGTCTTTAAGATTTTTACTAATTAATTAGTAAAGCTTTTGGTTTACTTTTAATATAATTCTGCCAGCGTCCGTTGTGTGTGTTGCCTTGGGGAAGGCTGTTCAAACTATACTTCGTCCGTGTGACTGTTCTAAGGGTCAAACACTACCAAAGTGAAGTACCACTAGGGGCTCTGTGGACAAAAAGAAGGGGAGAAAACACGAAAGGTCTCGAGGAGTCTGGAGAGGAGGGTTGAACCGGTCTCTGCATTTTGGGGGAAAGACTCATAATAGGGTGTATAAGGCTGTTCCAAAGTCTATACATGCCCATGGTTTTTCTGGATTCTTATGCAGTAGCCAAGAGGGTTCTATCCCAGGAACACAGACTTGAGACTGTATTTGTAACCCCTCACATGGGGGGGAGCCCTGGGATCCTCTGGCATATGTTCAGTTGTGAAACAGTGAGCATACTAAACAGACTGAGGAAGGGTAACCCTGACCCCCCTGTCACAGGAGGGATTCCCTGTAGCCCAGGGAATCTGGCCCCACAGGAGTGAGCTTGTGACAGATTTGGTGAGCAGCAGTTTGATTAGCAAACTGTTTGAACAACCACAAACAAAGAGGGCAGAAATTTTGGAAAAAGGAAGAATGGTTATGGGATTTAGTCCCCACCCTTTTTTTTTGGCTGCAAGTAAAAGGCAGACTAGTGGTAGTGTAGGGAAGAAAGATGACTTCCAAGTACAGCAACTACACGGTAGAAGAGCTGAAGCAGCTGTGCCAGGAGAGAAGGGTCTAGTATGAGCAGCACAATAAGAAGCACCTCAAGGAAGTCCTCGAGACAGCCGATGAACAGGTGGCAGCCTGGGGCATAGAGTCACAGCCAGTGCCTGAAAGGGACCAGACCGTGGGTGTGGGGATGCGAAGGGCCATCGTAGTGTCTAGTCCCAGGGAGGACAGTGAGACCAAAGGGATCCCAGAACCACAGCACCAGGGGAAGGCCACCACAGAGTTGGAGCTGGAAGGGATCAGGCTACCATTTACGATGAGGAAATTGGAGCTAGAGCAGAGAAAGTTCGAAGCCTAGCAAGAAAGAGAGCAGAAGGAGTTCAAACTGGAGAAGCAGGAGAGGCAGCACCAGAGAGAGTTTGAACTGGCGAGGCTAAGTCTCCAGTGACCAGTGCCAGAGGAGGTAAGTTGCATAGGTGAACCTGAAACTCCAGGGCTGGGGTAGAAATTAAATTCCAAATTAATAGCTTAATTTAAAGATGGTGAGGATATGAATGCATTTTTTAATTTATTTGAAAAGGTCTGTATACAGGCCAACATACCCAGGGAAGACTGGAGCTTTCAGCTATCCCCACTGCTTACTAGAAAAGGACGTGAGGTGCTAGGCCAAATGGACAATAAGGACAACAAAGACTGTGAGAAACTTAAAACTGCTTTACTTAAAACGTATGAGCTAATTCCTGAGGCCTATAGGGTTAAATTCCATAAACTTCTAAAAAGCTCTGTCATGAGCTTTGAGGAACTAGCCAAAAAGCAAGGGCAGTTTTTAAAATGTTGGGGGGGGGGAGCAAACTCTGGGAAAAATTGAGGAGGTTAAACTTTTATAACCGTTCTTTTGGGGTTGCCCAATGGAGCTGAAAACATGGCTGGAGGATTGGGATCCAAGAGCAGCACAACATGCTGCTGAGCTTTCAGATCGCCATGCCAGGAGCAGACTTGCTCTGAGAGGAAGAGGGGAAGCAGGTAGTGAGGGCAAAAAGGGAAAAGTGCACCTTCAGGGTTGCTGAAACCCTCAATATTTCTGCAGAAAGAGGAAAGCCCCAAGTTACCAAGAAGGGATGTCTTGGGGGGGGGAGAGTGATAAATGTTTTTTTAAGTAGCCAGGGCATCTTGCTAGACAGTGTCCTAAAAAGGTACAGAGTGGACAAAGTGTACCTCAAAAGGAGGTGGGTGTACTGTGTATCCCTGAGAGTATGCCTGTGAACATGAGGGACCACATACACCAGGTTACTGTAAATGGGGTGCAGGCACAGGGGCAGCTCTTACCCTGGTAAAAGGGGATTTGAGCTTGAACAATTTATACCTAATCAGTTTGTAACTGTGAGAGAATTTACTGGGCAGGAGAAACCCCTTCCATTGGCTAGTGTTCTTCTAGCTTGGGGTGAGATAGGAGAGAGGGTGAAAAAAGTGGCAGTGAAAGACAACCTTGCCCTGGATGTGATTATAGGAAATAATCTACAGCAGGGGGTGGTATGTGCAGTTACCTGCAGTCAGACGGCAAAGGCTGCTTTTAATTCCCTGAACCCTACAGAAGTCCTTGTAGAAAAGAACAGGAGGCTGATTCCCCAGCCTGTCTCTCCTGAAATGGAGAATAGTGAAAGGGAGGTAAGACTTCCCCAAGTAGCTGTTCACCAATAGCTACAGTAGGTTACTCTGAGGAGGGAGAGGTAACAAATGGTCAGAAGATTAGAGATGGTAGTGACACTGAATGCCATGACGCTAGAGCTATGGACCCCAGTTTAGGAACTAAGGGAGACAAGTCCCATGCTTTGGGAAAATGTAAAGATTTTGCTGCTGCTCAAAGGACTGACCCTAGTTTGGAGAGATTGAGGCTTTGTGCAGAATATTATGGGACACAAGGAGGTGACATGAGACCCAGGGTATTTTGGGACAATGGACTGATAACAGGACGAAGGACAGAGGGAGGGGTGATGGGCAAGCAGCTTGTCATTCCTCAGGGGTATCATGAGCAGTTGCATAAGGTTGCTCATAATATCTCCATGTTATACTAGGATGGATTAGATGTACAGAAGGTGTGTTACCCATATGAGTATATCTTCCAGTATGCTGGAACAAGTTACCATTGGTTCAATAAATGCATATCCATATGTCTGAACATCTGGGCATCACTCACACAATGTAGCAATTAGCCCAAAATTCTGTTGGCCCAACTTCACCCAACCGGTGAAGGAATATTGCAGGTCTTGTCACCGGTGCCATCAGATAGGGACATTAAGTCGTAAAACAAAAGATACCATGCTTCCCTTGTCCATTGGGGAGGAGCCATTCCAGGGGGTAGGAATGGATATTGTGGGACCCTTGAATACCCCAAGCTCCTCTTGGAAAATGTTTATCTTGACGGTGGCCGATTATGCCACCCGATCCCTAGAGGTGGTTCCCCTCTCCTCAAGGCAAAGTGACAAACGTCTTGCTAGGGATTTTCTCTTGTGTCTGCAGGAGTTTATCTCCGACTAAGGGGGTAACTTTATGTTGGACGTGATGAAGAGTTTGTGGGAAAGTGTTGGGTGGTGCAGAGATGCACGATACCTTATCAATCACAAGCCAATGAGCTCATGGAAATTTTAATGATACCCTAAAATCAATGCTCCAAGTGTTTGCTGAACAGCATGGGAGGGACTGGGAGAAATACTTTCCCCACCTGTTGTTTGTATTCAGGGAGGTGCCCCAAGAGTCGACAGGGTTCTCCTCCTTTGAACTCTTATACGGATGTAGGGTGCATGGACCCCTAGACTTGATCCAGGAAGACAGGGAAGGCAAGCACTCCATCCAGGGAACTCCCATAGTAGAGTATGTGCTTAAGTTCAGGGAGAATCTGAAGGAGCTTATGGGGGTGGCC
The DNA here is from genome assembly GCA_016271365.2 of Neoceratodus forsteri. NCBI lineage: Eukaryota > Metazoa > Chordata > Ceratodontiformes > Ceratodontidae > Neoceratodus > Neoceratodus forsteri. The sequence goes on from CM057455.1 coordinate 60,105,428, forward strand.
CAAAGCAACCTGTCAGCTGCCCAGCAGAAGCAAAAAGTCTGGTATGATTGTGGAGCCAAAACTCATACATACAGCACAGGCCAGGAGGTAATAGTCCTCATTCTAGTCCAGAAAGACAAGCTGCAGGCTGAGTGAGCAGTACTGTACAAGGTAGCCTGACAGGTAAACGATATGAACTATATTGTGGAACTGCTTGGCAGGAGACATACTTATCGAATCTGCCATGTCAATATGATGAAGCCATGTGTAAATAGGGCTGGCAGGCTGTTTGTAGTTCTGGGGAGGGGGCAGATGAAGAAGACCCCTCCAGGAGTTGCTAGAGGAAAGCAAGCATGAGTTATCAGTGGAGATGATCAAGCTGTCATCCCAGCTGACCCTGGAACAGATCCAGGAAGTGAGGGAGGTTTTAGAGGACTTTGCCCCTTTATTTACAGCCAAGCCCAGACTAACCCCCTTAGCAACTGATGATGTGGACACAGGGACGCAAGCGCCCATACGATGGACAGCTTAGAGTCCATCCTAAAAGACATTAGGAGAAGGTGGGAGGAAATTCTGGAATTAGGGGTAATCCAGAAATCCCACAGTCCCTGATTCTCACCCATAGCCCTCATCCCCAAGCCAGATGGATCTACTCACTTTTGTGTGGACTCAACGCAGTCACGAAGTCCAGCTCCCAACCCAATGCCCTGGACAGATAAGTTGTTGGACAAGTTGGGGGGGATGACCTACCTAACAACCGTAGACCTGACAGAGGGATACCGGCAGGTGGAGTTGACTGCCAGAGCTAGAGAATGGTCAGCCTTCATCACCCCAGTAGGCCTCTTTGAATTTAAGGTGATGCCTTTTGGGATGAAGGACGCCCCTGCCACATTTCAAAGGCCGGTCAACCAGGTGTTACAGGGTACTGAAGAATATGCAGTGGCTTATTTTGATGATATTGCCATCTTCAGTACCAGCTGGAAGGAACACCTGTCCCATCTGAAGGAAGTGGTGGTCAGGTTAAAGAAGGCTGGACTCCCTGTAAAGGCTAAAAAGTGCAAGGTGGCAATGGCTGAGATATCATATTTGCGGCATGTACTAGGGAAGGGACAACTACATCCAAATCAGGCCATGATAGAGGCCATTGAGGCACGGCATATGCTGGAAACCCAGAAGCAGGTCAGGAGCTTCCTGGAGACTGCAGGATACTACAGAAAATTTGTACCAAATTACAGCACCCCAGCAGCTCCTCTGTCTAGCTTGTTAAAGGAAAAGCAACCCAAGAAAGTAAAATGGGACCCAGCATGTAACAAGCCTTCACCAAGCTAAAAGCCACCCTGTGCAGTGCCCCTGTGCTGGCCAGCCCAGACTACACTAGATCCTTTGTGGTGCAGACAGATGCCTCGGATGTGAGGATTGGTTCTTCCTCAACCAGATATTCCAAATGGGGAAGGATCACCCAAATGTGTACCTAAGTAGGAAACTACTTCCCCGGGAGCAAGTGTACTCCACTGTGGAAAAAGAATGCCTTGCCCCAGTGTGGTCACTTAAGAAGATAGAGCCCTACCTCTATGGGAGGCTCTTTGAAATACAGAACAACCACAATCCTCTGGTGTGGCTAAACCAAATCGGAAAGATGAATAGGAGACTCCTTAGATGGAGCATTGCACTACAGACCGACAACATGCACATTAAATATAGGTCAGGGTCTGCTAATGCCAATGCAGATGTCCTATCCCTCCAATCATAGTAAGGGACAGAACTGGTGGAAACTCTTAACTAAAAATGAGGGTGTTCCCCCCCCCAGGTTCTGTTAAGGAGAGAGGAGTGTGGAGAGATAAGACCATACCTTATTGTTCTCGGGGGAGGCAGAGCAGGGTGGGTGGATTGGGGTTGTGGGTACCAGGAGGCACCCTGGAGCAAAAGGGGTCCTCCCTGCCTGGTTCCCATACCCAAGGGTTCCACATCGAGTGGGTAAATGACACATTCTCCTGCAGTCACTCATCTGACTTGGGCAGTATTATGCAATGCCAGGTCAATTATGAGCAAGACAGTAATTATTGCTGATCTCGTTGGAACATCCAACCTGGCCTGCATCACCAAGACCTGGCTAGATGAGAATGCTGGATCTGTGTTGGAGGCAGCAGTGCTAGCCAGGTACTTGGTGATACACCACCCAAGACTGGATCGCAGGGGTGGGGGTGTGTAGCCATCTGTTACAAGATGATACTGAACCATACAGATGTTCCTGTGGGGATCACCAGATCCTTTGAGTGTATCATAGGTGCAGGTGTGCATTGCAGGATTCATCTTGTCTACCGTCCTCCCAGGGATGGGAAAGAATTCCTGCAGGAAGTCATGGACTTCATCATCGACTTGGTGTTGATGTCCTCCAGGTGGTTGGCCCTGGGAGACTTCAATTTCTGGGTCAATGATAAACTCTTGCAATTTGGTCAGGACTTCCTCCAACTGATGGTTTTGTTGGGCTTCACATGTTGTTACCTCTGCTACCCACAATTGTCACTTTCTGAACCTGGTGTTCCTCCTGGTGATGGAGATCTCCGATTTGGTAGTAGAACCAGTCAGTTGGTCTGACCATCACACTATAGGGTTTAGTTTTTCAGCTCCCCGAAGATCTGCCCCGTGGAGATGGTCTAGTACCGCCCATTAAGGGATGTGTCCTCTGCTGGTCTAATGGTGGTGCTGGACCTATCAAGTATGCTGTCAAGATGCATGGAGCCAGGTGACCTGCTGCTGCACTATAATATTGTGGAATCGGGGGCCCTGGACTCCATTGCTCCTGTCCGTGTTCATCCACTCACACTTCGTCCTCAGTCCCCTTGGTTTGATGGGACCTTGAAGGAGTTGAGATGAGTAGGGCGAAGACTGGAGTGTCTTTGGTGTTAATTCAGCTTGGAGGATGACAAACTTAGATTGATAGCCCATTATAGGGACTATCAATCGGCTGTCTCCCATAAAAAGGCAGAGTTCCTGTCCAGGGAGATTGCCGCTGCAAGAAATCAACCAGCTCAGCTCTTCTGAACTGTAGACAGGTTGTACAATTCAACTTGCCTTCAGAATTGGAGAGCTTTTTCATAACTTAAGTGTGAGGAGTTCGCTCAATTCTTTGCAGATAAGGTTGCCACCATCAGGTCGGAGATCCACTCAGTATGCTGCAGTGAGCAGCGCAGTGGTTAGTGGGAGGTTGCTAGCACCCAGTTTGGTCCAACTTTGACCAGCTGACAACCACTAATATTGTGAAGATGGTCCAGGGTATGTGCCCAACTTGCTGTAGTTTGGATCCTGGTCCAACCCACCTCTTGGTGGAGTGTGTGGAAGTCATTGGACTGGTCCTAGCAGAGATAGTTTGGAGCTCATTGAAGAAGAGGGTGTTACTTGACCCCTTGGAAGAGGCGGTCATGACCCCCCCTTTTGAAGAAATCTTCCTTCAACCTGAATTGTCTCACAAACTACAGACCTGTCTCTAACCTGCCCTTTGTGGATAAGGTTATTGAAAAGATAGTCATGTTGCAACTTGAGGACCATCTTACCACCCATGGTGTCTATGATCCTCTCCAGTCTGGATTTAGGAAGAGGCATAGTACCGAGACGGCCTTTGTTCGGGTAATTAATGATCTCTTGACAGCAGGAGTTTGGAAGAGCCATTCGATCATGGTTCTCCTTGATCTCTTCACAGCATTTGACACCATGGACCATGGGTTTTACCGGAGCATCTGCGGTTGATCTGTTAACTGTCTGGTACGGTTCTCAGATGGTTCCATTTGTTCCTCATGGGCAGGACGCAGAGAGTGGTGTCAGGGATTTTTTCCTTGGACCTTTTCCCCCTGACCTGAGGGGTGCTGCAGAGCTCCGTATCATCTCCCATGTTGTTCACGGTGTATATGCTGCTGTTGGGAGACACTATAAGGCAGTATGGGTTGGATTTTCACTGCTATGCAGATGATACTCAGCTATACATGTCCTTTGTGCCCGAGTGGGATGATGTGGTCTCGGTCTTTAACAACTGCCTTACCAAGATTCAGGACTGGATGAGTGCCAGCTGGTTATGGTTGAATCCGGATAAGACTGAGGTGTTAGTTGTGGACCCTGGTCATCAGGTAGAGGGGTCCTCTGCTGCTTGGACCTCTTGGCTTGTGCTGGGGACAGGCAGGTGAGGTCCTCTGAATGGGTACAGAATCTAGACGTTCTTCTTGATGGTGAGCTGACGCTCAAATCGCAGGTATCAGCTGTCATCAAGTCCTCATTTTACCATCTGAGGAATATCACCTGGATAAAACACCTTGTTCCACCTGATGACCTTCCTACACTAGTCCATGCCTTTGTGACTTCTTGCCTTGACTAATGCAATGCTCTCTACCTAGGGCTTCTGGGGGTTGATATCTGCCTCCTGCAGCTGGTGCAGAATGTGGCAGCCAGGTTATTGACTGGCTTATCTTGATCTAGCCATATCACACCCGTGCTCCACGAACTGCACTGGCTGCCAGTGCGGTGGAGGATAACATTCAAGGTCGGCTTGCTGACCAATAAGGCCCTACACAGACAGGGACCGTATTATTTGCAAGACCTCCTGTGTCCCTACCGCCCCCGTCGCCCACTCTGTTCCACTGATGAAGGATTGCTAGAGGTTCCCAGTATCCGTTTAATGACCTCAGGGTGAGATATTTTGCATTTTTGGCCCCAACCCTGTGGAATTCTCTACCTCAAAAGATTAGAGTGCACCTGTCCACCGAGACCTTCAAGGCTGCTGTAAAGACTTACTTGTTGGACTCCACCTTCTCAGATGACTTTTAATTGGAATGTTGCCGATTTTAATCTGATTACTGTTTTTATTTTTTTCCTTTTATTCTCTTTTTTTTTTGTTGCCGGGCCTGCCAGGCTCCGGCAGCTTCCCCCTCATACTTGGGCTTATCCCCCCGAATGGGGCCACCAAAGCAGACTGTAGTGGCCAGAGGGGATGGCACCAAAGTCGGTTCATTAATGGAGGCCAGCATTTTTTTCCTTAGAGTCCCTCGGGGGGGGGTGCAGGGATGTGCAGTGACAATCTGCATCTGCTCCACCCCAGTACATCCTGGCACCGACCACAGTGGTATTCCTGGCCTCCACCAGGGGTCCGCAGTGCATCGGACACTCGACCCCCCCTCCCCCCGGAGTAGGAGAGCAGTCCAGTGGATGCTTCATCCTACTACTCCCCCCCCCCGACTGGCCCTCCAACTCCTGGATCCATTCCTGAACCCAGGTCATCGGCATTGCAGATGGCAACCATGCCTCTGCACCAGTGGGCCACTGTTTTTATTCATTGCAGTTTGTTTTATCCTTGTGTACAAGCTCGTTGACATTTTGAAAAGTGCTTTTTATTAAATAAAAATGACTGTAATCATATTTCATTTTATTTTATGTGAGAAATGCATTAGAGACACCCATGGTGACCATGTGTAACTTGCAAGGGATCATGGGAACGAAGGACAAGGACTCTAGAATGATATGATTTTCTTGTTACTGGGCACAGAATCTGTCAGCTGTTAGTCAGGGACTAGAGTTTAAATCATTTAGAAGGAGACAAAAGAATAACGAAGCATATCTGGAAAGCTAGGGTGCCCAATTTGCTTATGAAAAGGCCAGACGTTCTAGAGGAGCCGTGATGTCTTTTGCCTTTTGTTCTGAGAGGTCTACCCTGACCTAATCCAATTACAGCTGAATGGCCTACCATTTAAGTAAACTGCTGTACTGAGTGTAGCTTAATTACAGCCATTTCAAAGGTGTGTGTGTGTGGTGGGGGATGGATGTTTTCCTTATCTGAGCCTTTTTGCATTTGGGGACCCTGTATGCTTAGGGAGTAGAGATAGTTTCTTCTCAAGACTCCTGAAGCAAGAGCCAGGACTTCAGCTACCACTTTTAAGAACAATTTGCACTTCAAATTCAACAACTAAGGACTTGAGGGAGAACTTTCAAACTAGAATTTTCAAAATTTATTTTTTTTTGTAAGCTGCCATTTTATTTTCTATATCATATAACCAATGTCTAAAATTATTTATGTTTAAGTTATTTACTGCATTTATTAATTAGTAGTTTTTGGCTTACCTTTAAGATAATTCTGCCAGTGTCCTTTGTGTGTGTTGCCTTGGGGAGGGTTGTTCAAACTACTGTATACTACGCCTGTGTGACTGTTCTAAGGGCCAAACACTACCACAGTAAAGTACAACTAGGGGCTCTGTGAATGAAAAGGATGGGAGAAAATATGTAAGGTCTTAGGAGGAATCTGTGGGGGTTTGAACTGGTCTGTGCGTTTCTACGGAAAGACACATAATAGGGTGTATTGCACCCCCACCACCAAAGCCTATACTTGCCTGTGGCTTTTCTGGTTCATTGTGCAGTGACCGAGAGGGTTCTATCCCAGGAACACAGACTTGAGACTGTATTTGTACTCCTAGTACGGAGAGAGGGGAGCCCTGGGATCCTGTAGAGTATGTTTAGTTGTGAAACAGTGAGCATACTAAATGACTCTGAGGAAGGGCGTCCCTGACCCTTGTCACAGTAGGGATTTGCTGTAGCCCAGGGAATCCCGCCCCACAGGAGTGGACTTATGACACCCTCGACAGATCTAAATGGCCCAGGCACCTGAGTAACCAGCCTCCTGACCAAAAGTCAAAACAATTGGACCAGCTAGGCACGAAAGTATACTCCTCTGCCACTTGCACCATTCACTCACTGAATTTCCTAATGCATATGGTCCTGGAGTAAGGCATGGAACTGGCACAGGCCTTACCACATGTTCCTCAGGAGGCAGAGCTGCTCAATCTCTTAAGGTCTGGATCGGACATGGACACTCGCGTTCTGCGCTTCTCTTACAATTCAGCAGACACAGCAGCTCAGGCTGTGGCCACAGGTGTCTGCATAAGAAGGCATTCCTCTCTCTGGTCTTTGGTTTCTTCACAGATGTTCAGGCTGGCATCATGGATGCCCCTTTTAAGAGCCCAGTCCTATTCAGTGAGGAATCTGAGAAATATATTACTTGGATCCAGAACTCAGGCAAGACTATCCGGTCCTTGCATACAATGTACTAGTCTAACCAAAAGTTATTTAAGTGTTAGTCTTTTCGTTGCTGCTCCAGTTAGCAACCCCGAGCACAGTAGCAACAGTGAGGCACCTTTCAATGAAAGGCCAACACTTAGAACCCAGGAGGTGCCCCCCCCGGGCCACCAAGTGTTCCCAGGCTGCTCTGCCTACTCCAATCAGCTCCGTATGACTCCCTACCCGACCCCAGCTGAATCTCTGGGGTCGGCAGGTGGTGGAGTTGCTACTCCCTTTACCTAGAGGGATGGAGCAAGATTACATCAGACCATCGGGTCCTGCAACTAATAGAGAAGGGACATAGGATAGAATTTCTAAAGCTGACACCGTACAATCCTCCTCTACCCTCTTGCTATTCCCTATCCCATGCTGCCCTCATACAAGAGTAAATCCAGGTGCTAGTTTCCAAATAAGCCATAGAGCCAGTCCCAGCTACTCAAAGAGGGAAGGGCTACTATTCCCACTTTTTCTTGGTTCCCAAGAAAACTGGGGATCTACGCCCCATTCTAGATCTCAGTAGTCTGAACTAGCATGTGGAGTACAAGAGGTTCAGGATGGTCTCCCTTCCAGGCCTGATCCCTCTTCTTCATCAGGGAGACTGGCTCTGCTTGCTGGATATGGAGGATGCATACCTTCACATCTTGATTGCCCAGTCCCACAGAAGGTTTCTGTGGTTCCTTTTCCAGGAGTACCACTATCAATTTTGAGCTCTGCCGTTCAGCCTATCCTCGGCTTCTTGGGTCTTTACAAAGTGCCATGTGGTGGTAGTGGCCTTAAGGAGGAAAGGCCATTGCATCTTCCTGCCTTTCAGTCCCTCTACAACTAAATCACTATCCTACTGCCCAAAGTGGAATACATCATTCTGGGAGACCTTAATATAAACTGGAACACTGGAACTGCTGCTCAGGCTAGGTACGCCGCTGCTGCCCTAGATCTCACCCAATTCGTCAACCAGCCCACCAGAACCAACCCTGCCTCAGGTACCTACACCCTGTTAGACATTACTCTCTCCAACAAGCCCCATAAGATTTCCAATAATAGTGTGCTACCTGATGTGCTTAGTGACCACTCTCCCATCATTTTCTCCTGGTCCTGCAAATGCCTAAACCACCCCTAAACTGGTCACCAGACATTGCCTACAACACTTGGTCAACTAAAGGAGATCCTATTTTCCTGGAATTGGTCACCCATCGAGGTTGCACCAGATGTTTACTCTGCCCTTGCCTACTTTATTAAGTCCTTTAACAAGGCTTGTGATATTTCTGCTGCCCTCACTACAATGACTGTCTGAGACTGTGGCTCCCCTTGGATCATCCCCTCATTTCTTAGCCTTATGCGTGACAGGGATAACCTCTGGTACAGGGCACTGGACTCGGGCAAGACCGCTGACAGGCAAGTCTACCGACAGATTGCACTGTCACTTTAAAATCTTTTTGAATAAAAGAGCATTCCCAAGCTACAGAACGTCGCCTGCTGACGAAGTGTCCCGGAGAGGACACGAAGTGCTGGGGTAGTTACTGTGGATTTCTGCTCCTTACTGCGTATTGTTGGTGTTGCATTTTATTTTTTTAGCATGAGTGCTTTATAAATGTGTTTCTTTGTTCGTGGTTTATTTGATTTAGCACCCACTCATACCATGAAGTGCACTTGAGCGTGTGTGTTTTCTTTTAATGTCAACGGAATCCAGATCACCGACCAGACGGACATTGCTGACTGCCTAAATAATGCTTTCATAGATTTCAGCTCTCTACTCCCCTCAAACTTCTTTGACCCTGACCCCACTCCCCCACTTAGACCCGTTCCCCCACCCCCCCTTCTACTTTTAGGCCCTCAGTCCACATAAGGCCAAACCATATCCCCTCAGTGCCCTTAAGGGCTCTTGCCACAGCAGTGACTCACTGGATACCAAACTACTCAAAAGAGTTCTCAACTCTGTTCTCAACCCCTAACCAACCTTCTGAATCACTCTCTTTGCCTCAGTCAGTTCCCCCTTGCCTGGAAAAATGCAGTGATTACCCCCATCCACAAAAGTGGTGACCAAACCCAACCTGGAAACGTTCATCTAATCTCTATTCTTCCACCACTATCCAGAGCCCTGGAAGAAATCATGGCAGACCAGCTCACGGAGTACCTCTCCACCCACAACCTCCTCTACCATGAACAGCACGGGTTTCATCATGGCCACACCACCACCTTGACCCTCATTGAGTTTTCTAACTTTCTTCACTCTGCTCTAGATAAAGGGCACATTGCTGGCTCAATTTTCATTGACCCGTAAAAAGCTCTTGATACCGCCAATCACACCATGCTCCTATTCTTCCTGCTGCCCTTTGGTCTCTTGTAGGGGGTCCTGGACTGGTTCTCCAGCTATCTCTTTGCCTGTATCCAGTGTGTCAAGATATGCAACACCATCTCCAGTGCATGCCTGGTCCACTCAGTGGTTCCCTCAAGGCTCTATCTTGGGACCCCTACTGTTTAGTCTCTGTCTAAACATTCTCCCATCCACCTGTGAGAGCCCTTTCCTTCTCTATGCCGATGATGCTGTTCTGTTTGCCTCACACCCTGATCCTACCCTTCTCCAAAACACACTCCAACTCTCCTTCAGCCAAACAGTTGGTTCTCTGACCACAAACTTGTCCTGAACCTAAAAAAGACAAAGTTAATGCTCTTCGCCCATAACCAGAACAACCACAAAAACTCTTGGTGTCTCTTTTGACACACCTCTCTCTCTCTTTCCACAACCATATAAGCACTCTTTGCACAGCTATGAACTCCCGTATAGGTCTTCTTTACCACCACAGGGACTGCCTTCCCTCTGATGAATTGCGTCTGGCCATCACATCCTCAGTACTGTCACTAGTAGACTATGGTCTGTTAATCTACAGGGCTGCTGACAACACAGCCCTAAATAAAATCAAGTTGTCACTCAATAAAGCCTGCCTTCTCCTAACTGGCTCAACTCCCCTCACCCACACCTGTACATTGTGCTCTTTAGCAAACATCCTCAGCTTTGCTGAGAGACTTACCAACCAGTTCTGCCTCTTGACCAAAAAAACTGTTAAAGGAGCATTCCAGGCCCCTTCTCTATCATCTGCCACTCTATCCCCACCCTCGCAATCCGCAGTTCCTCTCAGGCCACCCTACAAGTCCCTAGGGTCAGGACCTCCCTAGCACAGAGGTCTTTCCGCTACTGCACCCCAACTTGGTATAACTCACTTCCAGTCCCTGTCACCATTGAGCAAAGACTTGGGCCTTTTAAATCAACCCTTAAAAACTTCCTCCTCAATGCTCATTGCTGTAACTCCCCTAACCATGCTCTCCCCTAGCCCTGCCCCCTCTCCCTCCTGTTAGCCACCACCTTGTAATAGTGGCCTTGTACAACTTATATTATTTCTCCCAGTATAGTTATCTTGTATATTACATACCTCCACTATATATTGTTTTCCCTCCTCTTGGATTGTACTGAATGTATTGCTATGTATATGAATGTATTGCTAAATGCTTGTTGGTATTCCTGTTCATTCCTACCCCTAACCACTATCCGTTTCTCCCCTTAGCTACCTCTTTGTATAGGCCACACTATAATGCTCTCTCCCTCTCTGTAAATAACTTGTACAATCCTCACCCATGTGTACTACTTATAACTTACTATCATTTGCAAATCTTGTTTGCTCTGTACCATTGCCATATGTTGTATTGATCTGTATGTATTATTTTCTGTATCTTGCTGACGTGAAGCCTTTGTAAACAAGTCCCTGACTCAAAGGGTTGTATTCTGACCATGCACCCATGTCCATTATAATAAAATTAGCCACACAGATTGGAACTCATTGTGGAGATTGAATGTCTCCCTACTGAACAATAAGGTTTTGTTGAAAAAACTGAAAGAAGTTATAGGGGAAGTAGTGACTGTAAACTGCCAAAAAGGTTGTTCTAATCTCTAAATTTGGGAAGCAATAAAAGTAGTAGTGTGTGGCAAATTAATTAGTCAGGCCGCAGGCCCCCAAAAATAAAAGCTTTAATATATGAGAGGCTGACTAGTAAGCTATCGGAATTGGAAACACTACATAAACAAAATCCTCAGTCAACCCAGAATTATAAGGAATTAATTAAGGTGCGAAGAATTGGCCAAACTGGAGAATGAAAGAGCAGAAGGAAAAATATGTTTCTTGGGTCACAAATATCAAGAAATAGGGGGTAGGACCTCGTGTTTGCTAGCCTACCATCTGTGAAAAGCACAGGCGGACAGGATAGTCCCTCAAATCATAAATAAAACAGACCCTGGTAAACTTTGGGCAAAGCCTAAGGAGATTGCCCAACAATTTATAGGGTTTTATAAACAATTATACACAGAAGATAAGAACAATGAGGAGGTGAGGGAGGGTACTAGAATATTCCTGCAGAAATTCCACCTGCCCAAATTAACCACGGAAATGGCGAATACCCTAAATGCCCAGATTATGGCCCAAGAGGTTAGGAAGGTGATCAAAAAGCTTCCGATAGGTAAATCCCCCGGAACAGATTGATTTAGTTCTGAATTTTATAAACAATTAAATAGTACCCTATCCCTAATTCTGGCCCAGGTATTCAATGACTGTCTGGTAGAAGATAGATCTCCGGTTACATGTTCCAATGCCTTAATCACTGTTATACTGAAGCCAGGTAACTCAAGGGATAAGTGTGAAAATTACTGTCCCGTATCACTTTTAAACCAGGACATGAAAATTCTTACAAAATTTTTAGCCCTTAGGTTACAAAAGTATATGGAATACTTGTTGCATATAGACCAGATGAGAGTCATTCCCAGTAAGTACTTAGCGGATAATATTAGGAAACTATTAAATGTATTAGCATATAGAAACCCTACCAATTTAGCCCAATCAGCCACATTCCTTGATGTGGAAAAGGCTTTTGATCGCCTTAACTGGACATACTTGACATCAGTGTTAGTACATATTGGTATTAAAGGGGAGTTCTTGAAATGGGTGAGTCTGTACTATAGACATCCTAAGGCCAGAATTAAAGTTAATGGCATGATCTCAGAACATTGTAATACAGAAAGGGGGTGTAGAGAAGGGTGCCCTTTGTCACCCCTGTTATTTGCTTGAAGCTTATAACCATTTGCAGCAACCATTAGAGAATCAGCTAACATTCAGGGAATAGCCATAGAGTCCAATGTATGTAAGACGTCCCTCTACGCAGACGATACATTAATTTATATGGATAGTCTAGAAAAATCTCTCCCCCCTTTTCTAAAGTTATTAGAACAATATGAAAAAATATCAGGATTTAAAATTAACCAAGATAAATGCAAGGTACTGCTTACAAAAGGCAACTTTTCCACCGCTCTAAAAATCTAATTCCTTTTAAATGGGTAACAGATAAGGTGTGTTATTTGGGAATATGGATCCTGAAACATCTCTCACATTTATATAAAATAATTATGCCCCTCTATTTACACACATTTTTTTTGACCTTAAGAGATGGCACAATCTTCCGTTAACATTGTCAAATAGAATAGAAGCTTTTAAGATGAATATTTTACCCAGATGTCTTTTCCTTTTTTCAACACTTCCTTTACCTGTTCCAGCTAAAGACTGGAAAAACCTCAGAAAGAGATTATCACAATTTTTTTGGGCTGGTAAAAAACCTTGAATTAGTTGGATTGTGCTTCAGAAAACTAAACAAGCAGTAGGATGGGGCCTGCCCAACCTTCGTAATTATTATATAGCAGAACAACTCCAGATGTTAGTTAAAATGATTAATCCTAGACAAGGAGGAGGGTGGTATACCCTGGAAGAAAGAGCCCAGATTCCCCTTTACCTCTTACCATGGGTAACACTGTCAGCTGAGTTGAGAGATATTAAAAAATGCTGGACTAAACACACATTGTCCAGTTGGTTACAGGCTAGATGGATATGGGAATATCCTACTTGGATTTGGCCATTTATTCTACTTAAATACTTGCCTGGCTTCCCAGTAGGGACTTCGGATGGATGCTTTGTACGCTAGCAGAAAAGTGGCCTTAGATTTTTACACAAACTGATAGAGGGGGAAGTAGTTAGAGACTTCCTTACAGGCCAAAAAGAATTTGGAATCCCAAAACGGGATTTCTATCATTATTTACAATGCAGACACTACATACAGACTGGACTTGGGACCCCCTCTCTGTCGACCGACCCAGTGTTGGGAGTCAAGCTAATTTATGATAAGAGTTGTCAATCACGCATCAAACATGTAATCTCACAGATTTATGCATTACTACATGAAGGAAGTGGAACATTAGGTGTTCAAAAAATCCAAAATGGGACCTAGAATGGGACCAGCCACTGGGAGAAGGGGAATGGGTAAAAATATGAAAAGATATACATAAAACCACAGCAATGGCAAATTGGAGGGAATTCAGATGGAAAGTTTGTGGGTGATATTATATTACCCCCACAATATCTAGGCATTATAATGTGTCACAATCAGATAAATGCAAGAGGAATTGTGAAGAAAAGGGATCACACTACTATATTTTTTGGGAGTTCCCTGATGCACAGTCCTTCTGGTCGCAGGTAGGACCCATTATACAAAGGATCTTAGATGTAACACAGCCCTTGACATGTCCACACTTGGTGCTGGGAATGCCAATGGATGGACTTTGGGCAGCGACTGTCAAACACTTGTTTTACATTTTGGCAGTGGCATCGAAGGTGTTTACTCAAAATTGGTTGACCAGTAACACCTTGTCAATCAATCAGAGGAAAACAAATATCACAACCATTAAAAATATAAAGGCTATTACTGCCAGGATTAGATTACAGGTAGACAAATTTAACACAAGGTGGTTACCATATTATACCTGACTAGAAGAGGTGGAAGGCAAAACAATACTGGAACAGTTGCTAACCTGATTGCTGGAAAGAATAGGCAGCTCTTATATGACGGATAACAAAAGGGGTTTCTTAATGACTAAGTAGTTGGAGAAGGGGAGATAATATTTCTCAGTGCACATACTTATAGAAAACTCAGTTATAACCAAATGTATTAAGAAATGACAGCACTCTGTTTTTCTGGTTTTGTTTTATTTTATTCCATTTTATTTATTAAGGTTTTTACTTAATGTTACCAATAATGTTTTCTTGAATGTTATAATTGGTTAAATGCACTTATATAAAAATACAGTGATAGTCGTAGAAAAGTTTTGCAGTACTGAGGTATACCTAGGTATACTGAGGCAAAATGAAGCAGGATCACATTACAGTCAATGCAAATTACCTCAGTGGTAGCTCGGTGGTACCTCGAGGTAGAAAACTTTTCGATAACTACCACTGTAGCAGTTTAAAGAGACCAAATAAGCTGGGGCAAACTGGGCATGTAGAAGGAGGTGTGGGGAGCTGATTGTGTGATGGGATCCAGTGGAGCCTCATTTTGGGACATCACCAAATCGGATACTCTGATACTGTAAAAGGAAATATCAGTTGTTAATGGATGAGCAATGAGAAATATACTACACTTGGAATTTAATTCTTCTTTAAACTTTTATTCAATTTAAATGACCCACTTCACCTCTACCAATGTAGACATGTATGGTATATGATAATCCTGACTTATTTTGTTAATGAATATGTAGAAGGTCTGTATAATTAACTGCTAAATAAAATTTAAGTTAAAAAAAAAAGCGATGAGGGCAATCCTCTATGCCATGCAGGCATTTCAGACCAATCTAGCCCCGGGCCACATCCTTATCCAGATGGATAACATGTTGGTGGTCTTTTGTATAAACGAGCAAGGGGGAAATCATTCATACCCCCTCTGCAGGCAAGCCATTAGGGTATAATATTGGTCCTTCGAGCACCAGCTGGTACTCTTAGCCGTGCATGTTCCAGGCATCCAAAACACCTTGGCCAACAACCTGAGCCGGTCTCAATCCAAAGCTCACGAGTGGGAACATCTGCAGTCAGTAGCAGAAGAGCTGTTCATTAAGACAGGGTCGTCCTGAGTTGGACCTCTTCGCGTCCCCATTCAATGCCAGACTGCCCAGTTTCTGCTCACTAGATCTGGGGGCTGATATTTTCTGGCAAGACTCGTTGTCCCTTTGCTGGGCAGGAAGATTCCTTTACGCTTTTCCTCCCTTCCCCCTAATCCAGAGGGTCCCTCTCAAATTACAGTCAGAGGGTGTGGACATGATCCTGATTGCTCCCTGTTGGCCTCGACAGATTTGGTTCCCTCTGCTTCAGCAACTGGCAGTGGAACCCTCACTTCCTCTTCCTCTGAGCTCGCATGTACTCTTCCAGGAGAGAGGAACTCTAGTCGATGTGGACCTCAAGTCACTACACCTGCATGCATGGCTCCTGCAGACTTAGCCATTACCCAGTTTAGGGTCTCTCCTAGGATAGCGGAGGTTCTCATTGCTGCCAGAAAGCCCTCTATTAGGGCCACCTACACTATGAAGTAGAAGCGGTTTTGCATCAGAGCTTCTGCCTGTCACCGTGACCCCCTTACCTGTCTGGTAAACTGTGTCCTCAAGTACTACCTTTCTCTGTCAGACTCAGGCCTTAGCTACTCTTCCATTAAGGAGCATTTGTCCGCTGTTTTGGCATACCATACACCGGTACAGGGCAAGGCTTTGCCCAATTGGATTTACCCCAACTTTCTTGTGGGGTATCTTGCATCTGAAAACTCCCATTTGGGATCCCTACCCTCCATGGGACCTTTTGTTTCTTTTGGAGAAACTGACCTTGCCTCCCTTCGAGCCAGCCGCGGATTTTGAGCTGTGCTTTCCATTGTGGAAAGTGTTGTTTTTAGTTGCCGTTACATCTACTCGGAGGATTTCCGAGTTCCAGACTTTGATGTGTAAAGAGCCTTATTTAGTTTTCCACAAGGACAGGGTGTCTTTGAGGACAAATCCTAAGTTTTTTCCCTAGGTGGTGTCTGACTGTACCCTCATTCAGGACATCCATCTTCTAGTTTATTTTCCAGAGCATTCAAATCGGGGGGGGGCTCTACTGCATACTCTGGATGTCCATCGGATTCTTCATAATTATTTGACTCATACCCGGGATCTCAGAAAATCTGATCGATTGTTTTTTGTTCACCCTGCAGACTTAAGGGGTACCTGTTTCTAAGCAGACTTTGTCCATAAATGGTTGGTTCACTGCATCATGTACTGCTACCAAAAGTATGGCAAGCCTTTACCGGGCCCAGTTAAAGGCCATTCTACAAGGGGAATTGCTGATTTTACTTTGAGAGTCAGCTCTTGCAGCAGGTAATATTATTAGGACAGTAGCCATCAGGTGACAGGACCCCACAGCAAACTCCTAGCCAGCAATCTATGGCAGGGACCACCCCCTCAACGTCGGACCACCCCCAATGTCACGTATGGTATAAAGGGTGGGTGGTCCCTGATGTACCCCAGTTCTTTTCCCACCGTTAACTTGCACTCATCAGTTCCACAGCTTGTCTTTCGTCGCTCTGACCACCATTTTAGAACACCTTTCAAAACGTTCTTATTTTCTCATTCATAGTTCAATCGACTACTGTCTACTCTGTATGTTGTCTCCCCCAATGCCTTCATCTAGGCACACTAATAAGTGTGTCTGTGGGAAGCAGATCCTGTCAAAGGATGGCCATTTGGCCTGCCTGCTGTGCCTAGACCCCAGTCATGACACCTAGAACTGCCCCACTGTAACAAGTTTAACAGTTGGATGAGAATCCTTTGTCAGAAAACTTTGCAGGCTTACCTGATGGAACAGCAGTTGGCCGCCATGCAGCATGACTCCTCTTCGGAGAGACAGTCTTCCCACCACTCCCACAAGAAATTGTAAAAACACAAGGAATCTTCAGGGCAACACAGAGATCAGTCTAGAGATAAGGAGAGATCCCACTCATTGAGATGCTTGGGATCGCACTCTGCCTCCAAGGGCAGCTCTGTCCTGGCTGGCCATGACTCCAGGCTCATAGTCAAGGCCCCAGCTATGGCCTGAGTTATGGGCCACAAAGACAAGGGATCCAGGTCTTCAGGCCCTGCTCTCCAGCATGTCAAGATAAGGCCTCTGGTCCCACCGACAGGCCATTCTTCAGATACAGGTAAGGGACATCAATTGGTGCCTTCCAGGTCAACCTCTGTATGTAGTGCTGACCCCTGAGACAGACAGAAGGCCTCGGGCCACGCATCTGAGAGATCCTCCTCCTTTTCACCCAAGCACTTCAAGAAATCTGAGAAGTCTTCAAAACCAATGTCAGACAAGTGTATTTGACAGATAAACATCTGAACGCTAAGTCTTCATTGGACCAGCACCAACATCGGACCTCCGACACTGTGAAGGTTATCTGCATGCCGGCACCACCGATAGAAACCCTGTCGTCTCTGGCATCTCCACCACCTCTGGTTGACGACCAGACCGACAGTACCCAAGTGGAGGAGGATCTGACGTCAGTCTCTAAGGATAAGCAGACACTCGATGGCAGCACAGCTAACACCTCACTGTCATTACCTCCCATAGGCCCCCAATGTCAGACTGACTTGACAATGGTACTGGCATCGGAGATGGTGCAGGAGCCAGACCAATGCTGGACCAGGCATCAGGTTCAGACCCGAAGCTGCACCTGTTGCAGGTTGAACAGCTGTTCAGCCATTGGTGGGAGACCATCTGATCAGATCTTCTCCCACCAAGGCCACAGCTGAATAATCCACCAGATGTGATGAAAAATCCGGATGGAGGGGCACTCAAAAACTGACCCCCCCCACTCTGGACACAGCCAAGATCCTGCAACCTGCCCCTGAAGACCATGGCAAAGAACTTACTCCACATGACAGGCCCATAGGAAAGGCTAAGTGGAAGAGAAACCACAGAACTCGCTCAATGTCATGGAGCCTGAGTCTTCCTAGCTCTCCTGACAGGCATGGGCATACGAAGAGGCGGCGTAGATCTTCCTCTTTGGACTCATACCAGCCCTCCAATTCTTCTTACGACTCATCCATAGGAGCTCTGTCTCTAGTGGACCCCAAAGATATGCCCGAATCACCCCCAGATGACCCATCTTTCATGGAGGTGATGAGACATATTCAAACCAACATGGGTTGGGATACTGAGAACCTAGACCTGGAGAGAATGTGACTGGTAAAATACCTCCAGCAGAAAGACCCGAAGTCAGTGGTCATCCCCAGGGCCCCGATTTTTCTGCGGCACATTGGAGCAAAGTTCTGTGGCAGGGTTCTCATTTGCCGCAGAACTTCTGCGCCACTCAACACCAATTTCTGCGGCAATTCTGAGGCACATTTTTACCCTTAATTTTTTTCCTTTTTTGGTTTTTTTGCCATGTTTGACATAATGCACGCTTGTAACACAGTCATTTTGTGAGCGTTTGTCACCACATTTTCAACATAGCCAGTTTAAGACCTCTACTCATGATCAGTATCACTGTGATTTTCTTAATCTGTCCGGAACATTGATTTCACACACTGACCGCACCATTGTGCGCTACATGTGCGAAAATACATTTCAGGTGAGATGTGAAAAATGACAGTTGTACTGTTCATAAGGAGGTGTGATAAAATGGCAATACTGAAAATCTGGAGTGAAAATATTAAAATGCTTGAAGTTACGAGCATGCGTAGGAACTGCACAATGCACGCTCGTAAAACAGTCATTTTGGGGAATATTTTCACCAAATTTTCAACATAGGGTTTTTGGAAGCCTACCTCCTGAACTGTGACACTGTCATTTCATTAATCATTCCAGAAAGGTGGTTCCGCGCAGTGACTGCAGAACCACCTTTCAGGACTGATTAATGAAATAACAGTGTCACAGTTCATGAGGTGGGGCTCCAAAAACCCCATGTTGAAAATTTGGTGAAAAAATTCCCAGAAATGGCTGAGATATGCACTAAAGTTGAAAAAAATCCATTTATGCCATTATACAGCTTACCAGCATTTCTTCAGTTCGCGGTCGGCTTTAAAGAGTGCAGACATGTTCCCGGCCCACTGAAGATCGTCGCGCTGGGCTCCAGAGGTAAGTATGAGTTGAGGTGGGGGTGTGGGAAGGTGGGTATGCAGAGGGTGGGTGCGGGTTGGCTGAGGGAGGCAACAGAATCAATGAGGGAAGGTTTTTTTTGTTTCAGGATTTTTTTTTTACACACAACGAGGGACTTTTGCCACACTGGGGTGGGCTCCCAGCGTGGCACCAGGCAGCTTAGGGAGGGACAGTGAAGCTGACAGGGGATTGGGCACCCCAGTCAGCAAAGGAAGCTTTTACCATGCTGGGGTGGGCTCCCAGCGTGGCATGCAAACATTTGAGGGGGGGCAGTGAAGCTGACGGGGGGATTGGGCACCCCCGTCGGCAAAGGACGTTTGTTCCGCGGGCGGCCATTTATTCTGCGGGTGACGGCAAATTCCGTAGATATTTCCACGGTTTGCCCCAACCGTGGAATTGTGGAAAACTCGGGGTCCTGGTCATCCTAGCCCCAGTAGACACCTTTGCGGATGTCACCCAGGCGGCCTAGAAGTGCCCTCTTTCTTCCACCGCTGTGCTCAAAAGGGCTGATCACCTGTATAGGGCCCCGGAAGAGCAACCATTCCTGGCTGAAAATCCCACAGCTGATTCAGTAATGATTTCAGCAGCACAAGACCATTCCCAGAGGCCCAAATACCTTAGCACCCAACCCCTGGACTGGGAGTCCAAACAGTTGGACTCCATAGAGTGTAAGGTGTATTCGTCATCCACTTGCAGTATCAGGAGCTTGAACTTCTTAACATACATGGTTCATTTCCATTATGCCCTCTGGGAACAAGGGCTGGACATCATACAGGATATTCCAGACTGCCCGCAGAAGGCAGAGCTCACAAAACTTCTGCAGACCAGATTGGATGTGGGCATCCATGTTCTCCGCTCCACTTACAAGTCAGCGGACACAGTGGCGAGAGCGGCTGTGACTGGTATGTGCCTATGCCATCATTCTTGGCTTCAGGTCTCGGGGTTTGTGCAGAACATTGTCGAACATCCTCAATGCACCCTTCCAAAGATCTGTCCTCTTTGGTGAGAACACAGGAAAAATCATAAACAAGCCTCAAGATTCTGGGAAGGCAGTTTGGACTGTGCAGTCCATGTATCGTCCAAAACAGAGGCCATTTCACAAGCCTCATTTTTGTGGCCGAGGGGGACAACAACCACAGCAACTCCGTTTCCAGCACAACCAGCCTCAGTGGGGAGGCTGTGGCCGGAGATGTGCCCATAGAGGCTCTGCAGGACCTACCTCTCATGCAGCCAAGTCAACCCAGGCCACCTTTCCCCCTCCTCCCACTGCCTGGCTCTCCATTGGACCCACCAGTGCCCCACCAGGGTGATGATCAGAGAACGCTTTTAGCTTTACACTGCAGCCTTGCGGAAGGTGACCTCCGACCAGTGGGTCCATCAGCTCATAGAAAAGGGACACTCAATAGAGTTTGTGAAACTTTCATCAGACTGGCCCCCCTCCCGTTACTCCACAGAACATGCAGGCCTGATCTAAACAGAGATTCAAGTCCTGCTATCCAAACAGGCCATAGAGCCTGTTCCTCCAGCCCAGAGAGGAACAGGATTCTATTCACACTTCTTCCTAGTCCTGAAGAAGGTGGGCGACCTGAGACCCATCTTGGACCTCAGCAAACTCAACCTCTTTGTGGAGTACAAGAGGTTCAGGATGATCACTCTCCACTCGCTGGCATCACTGGACATGCAGGATGCATACCTCCACATTCTTGTGGCAAAGCCACACAGGAGATTCTTCAGGTTCACCTTCCAGGGCAGACATTTTCAATTCAGGGCACTACCCTTCGGCCTCTCTTTGGTGTCAAGGGTTTTCACAAAGTGCCTCTCAGTCGTTGCAGTGGCACTTCGAAGGATGGGTCATTACGTATTCCCATACTTAGATGATTGTCTTCTGATGGCACCGTCCAAGGAGCAACTACAAGGATCCATTTAGGATACCTGTTCTGTCTTTGGGAAACTAGATATCACGATCAGTATCCCAAAATCCTTCCTATCCCCAGCTCAGAACCTGAATTTCATTGGCGCTCAACTCAGCATTATTTGAGGGAGAGCCTTCCTGCCTCAAGAGAGAGCTGTCCGTCTTCAGGTCCTAGCTCATCACATCTTTTCAGCTTTGGCGATACCAGCCAGAACTCTGTTATGGCTGCTAGGCCACATGGCAGCATCCATCATTACATTTCCCTTTGTGAGGCTTCGTATGAGGATGATTCAGTGGACCCTTCACATCCAATGGGTCCAAAGATGGGACAACCTGGACATGCCGGTCTCCATAACAAAACCAGTTCGTCAAGAACTCCAGTGGTGGATGACATCTCCTTCGATGCAGGAAGGAATGCCATTCCAAAAGGAGGTGCCAAACCAGATCCTCATGTCCGACGCCTCAGGCACTGGATGGGGAGCACATCTAGGTGCCCACAGGACCCAGGGCTCTTGGTTAGTGCATGAGGAATCTCTCCACATCAGTGTTTTGGAGATGAGGGCCATTCTCTATGCGTGCCCTACAGACCTTCAGCTCTGTTCTCGACCTGGGTCACCGCCTTGTGCAAACAGATAACATGTTGGTGGTGTTGTATCTCAACAAGCAAGGAGGCACACACTCCTATTCTCTCTAGAGAGAGACAGTGAGAGTGTGGGATTGGGCCACCTCCCATCACCTTCTGATCTCAATGGTCCATGTACCTGGGGTCCAAAATACCCTGCCCAATGCTCTCAGCTGAACCCGATCAAGAGCACACAAGTGGTCTCTTCTTCAGTTCGTAGTCGATGTTCTATTTGACAAATGGGGAATGCCTGAGCTTGACCTCTTTGCCTCTCTTATCAGTGCAAAACTGCCCAGCGTTTGCTCTCTAGATCCCGAGCCTGGTGCTTTCTGGAGAGATGTGTTGCCTCTCTCCTGAAAGGGGAGATTCCTGTATGCCTTTCCCCCATTTCCAGTCCTTCACAGGGTCATCTTCAAGGTACAAGTGGAAGGGGCAACAGTGATCTTGGTGGCACCTTTATTGCCTTCTCAAGACAGTGGGACATTGGTTCACCCAAACCTATGGTCCCTCCACCTACATGCATGGCTCCTGAAGACTTAGGCTCTGCTTCAGGGTTTCTGACAAGGTCACCGATGTACTTGTGGCAGCCAGAAAGCCTTCCACCAGAGTGACGGATGCCATGAAGTGGAAACATTTTTGTCCCTGGGCTACAGCTTATCACATTGATCCTTTGGCCTGTCCAGTGAATGCCGTCCTTGACTACCTGCTGTCCCTCTCGGACTCGGGCTTGGGCCACTCCTCCATCAAAGTACATTTAGCTGCCATTGCTGCCTATCACATCCCTGTCCAAGGCAGAACAGTGGCACAGTTGGAGGTAACCCGTACTTTCTTAGGAGCATTCTGCACATCAAGCCTCCTATGAGAGATCCAGTCCCCCTTGGGACTTGCTTTTTGTTTTGGAGCAGCTAACTTTACCTCCTTTTGAACCGGCCGCAGATTGCGAGCTTCATTTTCTCCCTTGGAAAACATTATTTTTACTTGCTGTTACTTCTGCTCAAAAAATTTCCAAGCTTCAGGCACTGATGTACAAGAAGCCTTATTTGGTGTTCCACAAGGACCGGGTGGCCTTGAGAACCAATCCTAAGTTTCTACTCAAGGTGGTGTCTGAGATGACATTAAACCAGGAGATTCAGCTCCTGGTTTATTACCCTAACCATTCAAATAGGGAAGAGGCTCTTCTCTACACTCTAGATGTGCATCGCACCCTAAGATTTTATTTGTCCAGAACTAAGGACAGCAAGCATTCTGACCAAATTTTTGTCTCCTTTGCCCCCAGAACCCTAGGGGCTCCTGTGACCAAACAGACACTATCTAAGTGGCTAGTACATTGTATTTCCTTCTGTTACCAGAAATGCAACAAACACCTGCTGGGGTCTGTGCAGGGTCATTCCAAAAGGAGTATAGCTGCCTCCTTCGCCACACTGAAAAATGTGTTGGCATCAGACATTTGTGTGGCAGCTATCTGGCACACAGTCCACACTTCATTAAGCACTACAGTCTGGACATTGCCTCGAGATGCAGAGCAGGCTTCGGCCTTGCAGTTCTGCAGGGTCTCCTCCCATAATGGATCTCCCCCCTTCTCTTCTCTCTTCCTTCCACCCATGAGATAATATCATCTTCTACTGCTTGGGAATCAGTCCTAATGGTGTTACCTGCTGCAAGAGCTGACTCTTGAAGTAAGATTGTACAGTTACGTAAGAACTTACTGTAAGAGTGGATCTTCGAGAGAAGCTCTTGCAGCAGGTATGTTTTCCACCCTCCTTCCCCTAGAAGGTTTCCGCTGCATGCAACCTTGGTCAGCTTTTACAGTACTGCTCTGTGAGGTGTTGACCTTGGTTCCCTGGTTTGGATCCTATTTCATCCTGATGCCGGACTCTCCGGCGAAAAGAACTGGGGCACGTCAGGGACCACCACCCTTTATACTTACATGTGATGTCAGGGGCGGGCTGACGTTGGGGGGTAGACTGCTGGCTAGCAGTTTGCCATGGGGTCCTGTCACCTGCCGGCTACAGTCCTAATAGTGTTACCTGCTGCAAGAGCTTCTCTTGAAGATCTACTGTTACAGTAAGTTCTTACGTAACTACGTTTCCTTTGCGTCTTTGCGTAAAGTGTCAGTGGCAGATATCTACAAAGCTGCCACCTGGAGTTCCATCCACACTTTCATTAAGCACTATAGTTTGGACCTTGTCTCCAGGCGCAGGACAGGCTTTGGTCTCACTGCCCTGTGGGGACTACTTTCATGAGAATTTCAGTTTTCTACCTTTTCCTCTACCTGTTTGGCAAGGGTTGTCCTTTTACTGCTTGGGACTCAGTCCTTATAGTGTAACCTGCTGCAAGAGCTCCCCCTCGAAGTGAGATAGTACAGTTACATAGGAACTTACCAGAACAGAAGATCTTCAAGAGAAGCTCTTGCAGCATGTGATGCTTTCCTTTCCTCCTTCCCCCAGTTTCTGCTTCTACATCATCTGCTAATTCCACTTATATCCTCAGTCTGAGGATCCTTCTCGGTTTGCCAGTCCTTTCCTATGCCAGGGTCTCCATCAGGTGAACTGAGGTGTGACTAGGGGACTGCCTCTTTTATACCATTGACTGACATTGGGGGCGGGTCAATGTCAGGGGGTGGTCCCCTGCTATAGACTGCTAGCTAGAAGTTTTCTGTGGGATCTTGGCACCTGCCAGCTTCAGTTCTTATGGTGTAACCTGCTGCAAGAGCTCCTGTCAAAGATCTACTGTTATGGTAAGTTCTTACATAACTGTACTTTATCTGTTGCAGAAGATCTGTTCGCTAGATGGCATCATCCAGAGTTTGGCCTTTTTGCATCCTCACTCAGCATAAAACTGCCCAGTTTCTGCTCACTAGATCCAGTGCCTGGAGTTTTTGGAGAAATGTGTTGTCCCTCTCCTGAAATGGGAGGTTCTGTTACACCTTCCCTCCTTTTCCTCTGTTTCAGAGGGTGCTAATCAAGCTGCAAATGGAGGGGGCCAGCATGATCCTGATTGCACCTTTCTGGCCACAGCAGATATGGTTTTCCATTACTGGAACAGTTCACAGAGGAACCCCCTGTCCCTCTGCAGGGATATGCTGATGCACACTTAAGGGAACCTGGTCCAGCCTCAAGTCCCTGTGTCTGCATTCCTGGCTTCTGAGGACATAGCCATTTCCCAGTTTGGGGTATCTCAGATGGTGGTGGGTGTCCTTGTAGTGGCTCAAAAGGCCTCCACTAGCACTGCTTATGCCATGAAGTGGAAGAGGTTTGCCATCTGGGCTGCTAAGCATCATCTGGACACTTACCTGTCTGGTGATCCAGATTCTGGAATACCTGATTTCACTGTCAGACTCAAGTCTCCAGTATTTGTCCCTCAAGGCCCACCTTTCAGCTATTCTGCCTTCCACGAACCCATGAGCAGTCGTACTGTGGCTCAGCTGGATGTGTCCCACACATTTTTCAGGGACATCTTGCATCTGAAACCTCCAATCCATTCCGCTGTCCCAGCTTGGGATTTAAATTTTGTTTTGGAGAATTTGATTCTGTCTCCATTTGAACCAACTGTGACTTGTGAGCTATGCTTTCTTTCATGGAAAGTGTCAGTTTTGGTTGCTATTACATCTGCTCAAAGATTTTTGGAGCCTCAAGCTCTCTGGTGTTAGGAGCCTTATTTGATGTTTTACAAAGTCTTTGCACACAAATCCTAAATTTCTCCCCAAGGTGGTGTTTGAGTTTACCCTGAACCAATCCATCCACCTTCCTGTTTATTTTCCTGAGTGTGCCAATCCAGGGGAAGCACTGCTCCATACATTAGATGTGTGCAGAGTTCTGAAATACTATCTGCTCTGAATGAAGGATAGCAGAAAGTCAAAGCAACTTTTTGTTTCTTTTGCCCCAGGAAGAGGGCGTTCAGGTTTCTAAACTATGTTTGTTCAAATGGTTGGCACACTGTATTGTGTTCTGCTACAGCAAGCATGGCAAAGAGTTGCCAGGGGTGGTGAAAGACCATTCCACAAGAGGCATGGCTATCTTGATGTCTTGCTTCAAAAGGGGTCTCAGCTGCTGACACCTGTGTGGCTGTCACCTGGAGTACTGCCCATACTTTCACCAAGCACTACAGTCTGGACATTGCATCTATAGCCCACACAGGCTTCAACAGGGCTGTTCTGCAGGGCCTCTTGTTTTAAGTTCTAGTTGGCCTTCCTCCCAGACTGTTCTGTTGCACCTGTAACTGCTTCAGGCTCATTCCTACAGTGTGATCTGATGACTGAGATACCCCCAAAGAAGATAGAATAGTTATGTAAGAAGTTACCATAACACTAGATTTTTGAGGGGAGCTCAGTCATCAGGTCTGCCTCTCCTCCCATATCCCCCTTTATGGGGTTCTCTTTTCAGAACTGGTTAACTGGTGTGTCCAGCCTTTTTATTTTTAACCTGGGCACCTCTCTCCCTCTCTCTTTGGTCCCCCATGGCACAGGTGTGCTTCCTTAGTCTCCGGGGAAAGAACTGAGGAGGGAACGGGGCCACTCATGCCTTTATATGGTTGGTAACGTTGCAGATGATGGCGTGGGTGGTACCGCTAGAAAATCATCTGTGTGGATCCTGCTTCACTGACGCTGAAGTTCCTACGGTGTGGCCTAATGATGGAGAGCCCCTTGAAGTGCTACTGTTATGGTAAGTTCTTATGTAACTGTTCTTTTCCTAGCTAGCCAGGGGACAGGCACATGAGTGTGTATGGAAACTTCATGCTGTTTGCCTGTGCCATGGCACATATTCTCAACCCTGGGGACTCTCTGACCAACCACTATAGCTCACCATGGTTTTACAATGAACTGTGCTGGCTGAAGAAGATGAGGCAGATGTTAAGAGAGCTGGAGAAGGAGAGCAGGTGCTTTTTCTGATAAACCTGCCCTGTTGTTGCATTATCAACAAACCAGGATACAGCAGCTGCTGCAAGGAACATTTGTACTTGAGCATCAGTGCAGCTGGGAAGAACAGATTTGCAGCATTCTTTAGGGTGGTGAATAATATCCTTAATCCAAACTGTCTTGGAACTGAGTTTGGGGTGGAGTTGTGAGTAGTTTGTCAATTTCTTCCCAGCCAATAATACTGCAACCAGGGACAATATCTTCTCCACTGACACAAGTTACAGCTGCAGGGGCCCAGGAGTGAAAGTAAATGAATCATCGACACTGTGGACTGTTTTCTATCACTCTAATGTAGAAATCCTTCAGGTGCTGTCAGTGTTACACCTCCCATCTGGTGAGGACAGAAGGTGGGCTCTGGTGCCCATATTCAAAGAGCTTGTAAACACCTGGGGGGTTACTGTACCAGACTCCCCCCTCTACCCCTGCCCCTGCAGAAATTATCCATTATTATATGTAGAAGAATATAGATCCAGCTGTTTTTGGACCCATGTGGACATTTCAGAGATTTGGGGCACCTCCACTAAGAGGTGTAGTGCAGGAGCAGAGGCTTATAGTAATGCTATCCTTATTTTTGCTGACCACTTGGTCATTACATTTTGAGAAAGCATAGAAAAGTAGAAAGTCATGCAAGTTGGTGGGAGGGTTCTGCGCTCCCACCAACTTGCAAATTTCTGCCTAACATAACAGTACTAGTACTGAATATCACATGTATTGATGGAAGAGCATATGGGTGGGAAGGGCCCCACACTCCCACCACCTTGAAACAAAACAAAGTTTCATTCATTGGAGTGGTATAATTCTGCACCTGTTTACATGTCAGACACCTAACCACTGAAAATTACCTCCATAGCAGTAAGGCTAGCTACCCTATAAATGTGAAGCCACTACCACAATGCAAAACACTATACGCAAAGTGTAAAGTGTGTCACTCAATATCTCCACATCAAATAAATTTTCCAACACCTAAATACCAAAACTCACATGTACAGGACATCCCCTCAACACCCTCCAAATTTCAAGTTAAAAGACCAAACCGTTTCCGAGATATTACATTTTAAAGTTTGAGATTTTCATTTGTCAGAGTGGCATAATTCTGCAACTATTCACATTTTACACACCTAATGACTGAAAAGTACATCCATGGCAGCAAGGCTAGCTACCATGTAAATTTCAAGCCACTACCACAATGCAAAATGCTGTCTGCAAAACGTAAACTGCGCCACGCAATATCTCTGCAACAACATCCTGTCAACACCCTCCAAATTTCAAGTTAAAAGACCAAACCATGAGGACGTGGCCTGACACCGAGCAAGATGGATGCTTAACTTCAGAGCTCCTCACTAACAAACAGTATCTAGCATCATCCTCTGCTATCTAAGCCAGAGATAACATCTTATTCACGAGAACAAATGTAAAGAGAGACATTACAGTCGCTGTGATAATTATTTTTGCATAAGATTTATCTACAATCTTCAGTACTTCTGTAGGTCTTGAAGAGAAACTGCAAGGCCTCATAATGGCTCACCTCTACAAACAACTAAATCTGCTTGAGAAAATTGAAGAAATGTTTAACAAACTATCTACAGACATGAGTGATTTAAAAGTTGGCACTCAACAAAATACACAGATGATGAAAACCATTGATTCCAGACTGGCTTTCACAGAAAATAAAATTTGTCTCAGTGAAGAATCTATACAGGAGCTTAAAACAACTATCAGATCTCAAGATCGGGTGATTAAAGAATTACAGTCAAAAACTGAGGATCTAGAAAATAGAAATCGTAGAAACAACCTCCGGATATTTGGATTTCCTGAAGGTGTGGAGGCCAAGAACACTACAGCATTTCTACAACGGGAATTACCGCAAATACTTAGTCTCCAAACTGGTAATGATTTGGTAATAGAACGCTCTCACCAATCATTAGGCCCAAAACCCTCTGCGGAGCAAAGACCGAGACCTATAATTGCAAAATTCCTTAATTACGCCAATTTAGAGTTAATTTTGCAGAAATCTAGGGAAATTGGACAACTCACCTGGCAGGGTCATAACATTTATATATATATACCGAGATTTCTCAAAAGAACTGTCTCTAAAATGGAAAGCCTACACCGTTGCCAGACGATCTATGCACCAGATGGGGCTTCGCTTCACTCTCAGGTATCCTGCAACTATGCGGATCTATATAGGAAACTCATATAAGGACTTTTATAATCCAGAATCTCTTATGACCTTCCTGAGCAACTATTCAGCAACCCATGATAATGACTTTATGACCCAACAAGCTCAATCCACAGCTGACCCCCCAATTAATACCAGCACTGATAAAATGCGTAACATTGACACCTCAAAGGAAGCTGGTATTACTTTGGATTCTCCTGACAAGCCATCGAAAGGGCAGACCAGTCTTGCACAAAATAAGTTAACTTTCGGTACAGCTCACTCAGTAACACGAAGCTGCAGCCCTGAAATACTAAGTAAGAATGCCTCCAAACCTATTGCTGGTGAGTTAACCATCCCAAATGTTACTGTACAAAATAGATACGCTTTACTACAAGATCTACCTTCTCCCTGCGATAGCTCTGCTGCAGAGTCGGGCATTTCGGTGCGAGATGAGGCAGACCGCGAACAGATGGATGTTTCCTGGTCATGTAATGGCGAAAATTCACCTGTTAAATCAAACGAGCCCCCGAAGAAAAAACGTTGGGGTAAAAGTAAATATAAAGGAGATACCACACCTTTGAAGCATTCGAGATAAATGCCCTGGATTTTGTCTAACGCATTGAACTATACTCTGTATGGATCAACGGTTATAATCGTGATATCTGGAAATGTGTATCTCGATCTTTTATATCTATTCCCTCTTACTGAAGATTTAACTTCTATCCAGGTTGTGTTTTCGGAAGGGACTGAGATACAAGATGACTAGGTGACTTTATATATATATCAGGATGAAAGTGGCTGTGGTAGGACTTGAATGTGTGAACTACGGTAGATAACCCGCTGATTACTGCGCTTTATCCATGGATTCCTAGTACCCTCGGAACTGACTGTCTTTCAATTATGACTTAATAATATCATTTCAGTAGTCAGGTTTACCAGTGGGACATCGTATATGTACAGATTGCATTTGAGATAAGGATAAAGAAGTTGTTCGTGTATGGATGGGCTTCTAAGTAGCAATACTGCATGGAATCTCTGTCTCTCTGATATTGCACTCCAATGTAAATTATATTTTTTACTATGTTTTAGTCACATAAAAAGGTCTTACCAGAAGAGTGTGCTTATATGATTTGATCTTGTAAAATCAATAGAAAGACTTTGGCAAGATTGCTGCGTTTAATATTAGTAAATGCGAAGGGTTGTTGTATGAGTATATTCTTCATTTCCCTCAAGACATTTAATGGATCAATAGACTGAAATCATCTGAAATTCTGTTATACCACGATTTACATGTCCTTGCAATTAGGAATATTTTTTTTTTCCTATCTTATAATACAAAATGAATGGGAAATCCATTTTGGTAGATAAAGATAATAGTTAATCTGTTATAAAAGTGCATTTATTTTTTCCTTAAT
The DNA here is from genome assembly GCA_016271365.2 of Neoceratodus forsteri. Taxonomy (NCBI): domain Eukaryota; kingdom Metazoa; phylum Chordata; order Ceratodontiformes; family Ceratodontidae; genus Neoceratodus; species Neoceratodus forsteri. The sequence continues at coordinate 60,135,541 of CM057455.1, forward strand.
ATCTATCAGACCAAGGACATATTAATAGTTGATTATGTTGTGCTGTGTCGCCTCTACATATATTTAATACAGGGTTAAACATAGCACACTATATATTATCTGCATACATTACTTTACATCCAGATGTTCTTCAATTCATTATAATTGCATAACTGGACTTGTGTAGACATAACCTTTTTTTTTTTTTCCTTTCATATATTTCATCTGTTCTCTCTTTACCAGAGGTGATGCTAGATTTGGTAATGTTATTGGAAACTATTACCTCTAATTTTATAGGAGTAAGGAAACATAATAGTTATTACCCTATTTTGGGGTTTATTCCAAATTACAGTACTTAGGTATTGTTGGATAAATTCTGGTTGAGTTATTGTTTTAATGAAGTTCGGATGGTATTTTTCTCTCATTTCTTTTGGGGCTATCCTACCTCCTGACTGATAAGCTACGTCCTAGAATACAGAGAGGTGGTCTTGGTCTCTGTCTTTTTTGTTTCTCGTTTTCTTGTACTCAGACCGACCTCATCTTCTCTGTACATCCTAGATGACTGTTTTACTTTATTGTTACAAGATTCTGATGTTTAATAGTGTTAAGGTTACAGTGGTTAGAGAGAGCTGCATCGTAGGGAACTAGATAGAGAGTATGTACCTTTCTAGTCTGTTAACTCTAAAAAATTCTGCCAACATTCTCATTATAAATAATATATATAATAAGCTGTTCTGCATCACATTGTTAAATATAAGTGAGCATTGTGGTCCCCTGACATCACATTTATTCAATAGTAGATCAATAACTTAATACATGACAGCTAATTTAACATTATGTACATGGAATGTCAAGGGACTTAATGCGCCGAATAAACGTAAACAAGTTCTTAATCACCTTAAGAAACATAAAGTACAAATTGCATTATTGCAAGAAACTAAATTGCTGGATGCAGACAGTGTTAGATTAAAATGTGATTGGGTCGGTCAGGTGTTTGTGGCCTCTGCCACCTCAAAAAAAAGAGGTGTGGCTATATTAATACATAAAAATCTGAAATGGATACCCTCTAATATTCAGAAAGATTCAGAGGGCAGATGGCTTATTATAACTTTTGATACCCCTTCAGGACCATTAACTATAATTAACATTTATGCACCAAATTCAGATGACCCTCAATTTTTTCAGAAACGGACTCAAATGTTAATCACATCAAACTTAGTTAACTCTCCTGTATTGATTGGAGGGGACTTTAACTTCACCTTAGATGCATATATGGACAGGAGCAATGGCTCACTAGACTGTCACCCTAAAAGCTCAACTATAATTTCTCAATTAATGCGGGACTTGGGCCTATCCGATATAGGGAGAACCCTTCACCCCAGAGATAGAAACTATACTTTTTATTCTTCTCGCCATCAGACTTATAGTAGAATAGATTATTGGCTAACCTCTCCTGCAGTAACGGCCAACATAATAGAAGTCGATATTCTTCCATTAATTATATCTGATCATGCTCTGGTCAAACTTTTATTTACTTGGGGTTCTCCTCCCATAAAATCTTCCTCATGGCGATTAGACCCTTTATTGCTTAAAGACCCAGAATTCTTACCTTGGATTAAAACACAAATAGAAGAATTTGTTGATTTCAATGACCCAAAAGATACTTCTATGGGTACTACATGGGAAGCACTTAAAGTTACATTACGTGGTAAAATAATCAGTTATGCTGCCCATAGGAGGAAACTTAGGGAACAACAAATTAATAATCTTGAAAATTTACTGAAAGCCAAACAGACATTATATTCGAATAATCCCCATCCCGGTCCCTCCTCTAGTTTGCATTATGAAATTTTACAATTGCGTATGCAAATCAATGAGCTAATCTCTAGAAAAACAGAGATAGCATTATTAAGAATAAAACAAAAATTTTGGGTAGGAGGGGAGAAAGGGAGTAAAATACTCACTTATAGACTTAGAATGCAACAAATGGAACGTCATATTGCTGCTCTAAAAGATCATGCAGGGAAAATTCAAACTAATGAATCTGCTATTAATGAGATTATGACATCTTTTTATAAAAAAAACTTTATTTCTCACCTTGTTTAATATCATCTTTTGACATCTCTTCTTTTCTGGATAAACTAACACTCCCCTGCCTCTCACAGGATGCAATACATTCCTTAGATACACCTTTCACTATAGAAGAAGTAAAGAAGGCGATTCACTCTCTTAAATCTGGACGATCTCCGGGAGGAAATGGCTTTCCTGTCGAGTTTTATAAGCTTCTTGTTGAACAACTATGTCCTTTATTATGTAAGGTATTTCTTGAATCTTCTACAGTGGCGTGAAAAAGTATTTGCCCCCTTCCTGATTTTCTCTATTATTGCATATTTGTCACACTGGATGTTTTCAGGTCTTTAGAGAAAATGTAATATTAGATAAAGGGAACCTGAGTGAACAAATAACACTTGTTTTTTTTTTTTATTTCACTTATTTAATGAAAAAAAGTTAACCAACACCAACTGGCACTGTGTGAAAAAGTAATTGCCCCCTTACACTTAATAACTGGTTATGCCACATTTAGCTGCAATGACTGCAACCAAACACTTCCTGTAATTCAATATCAGTCTTTCACATCACTGTGGAGGAATTTTAACCCACTCTTCCTCACAGAACTGCTTTAATTCAATAACATTTGGTAGGTTTTCGAGCATGAACTGCTCATTTCAGGTCCTCCACAGCATCTCTATTGGGTTTAAGTCTGGACTTTGACTAGCCACTCAAAACTTTAATTTTACTTCTTTTTAGCCATTCTGATGTGGACTTGCTTTTGTGTTTTGGATCATTGTCTTGCTGCATGACTCAACTACGCTTCAGCTTCAGCTGAGGAAGGATGACCAGACATTCTCCTTAAGAATTTTCTGGTACAGAGCAGAATTCATGGTTCCTTTAATTATGGCAAGTCACCCAGGTCCTTAGGCAGCAAAGCATCCCACACCATCACACTACCACCACCATGTTTGACTGTTGGTATGGTGTTCTTACTGTGGAATGCTGTGTTTGCTTTCGCGAACATTATGGGATCCATGTCGTCCAAAAGTTCCACTTTGGACTCATCTGTCCATAGAACATTTTCCCAAAGGCTTGTGGATCATCCAGGTGCTTCTTGTGCAAATGAGGCGAGCGTTTATGTTCTTCTTGGTTAGCAGTGGTTTCCGCCTTGCTACTCACATGAAGCCCATTTTTGCCCAGTCTCTTTCTGATTGTGGAGTCATGAACACTGACCTTAGCTGAGGCAAGAGAAGCCTGCAGTTCTTTGGATGTTGTTTTAGGATCCTTTGAGACTTCCTGGATGATTTTACGCAAGCCCTTGGAGTAATTTTGGCAGGCTGCCACTCCTGGGAAGATTCACTACTGTTCCAAGTGTTCTCCATTTGGAGATTATGGCTCTCACTGTGGTTCGATGGAGTCCCAGAGCCTCAGAAATAGCTTTGTAATCCTTTCCAGACTGATGAGGGTAACAATTTTTTCTGATCTTTTCAGGAACTTCCTTTGATCATGGCATAATGTGCTTGTTGAATCTTTGTGCTGGCAATGTGACTCTGATGGTAAGGGTCAAAATAAGTGAGATTTATATTGAGCAGGGCTGGCTGTAATCAAGCCTGGCTGTGTTCAATCAACTGACTCTAATTATCCTTTAATTGGGTTGATTTAACTAGGGGGCAATTACTTTTTCACACAGTGCCAGTTGGTGTTGGTTAACTTTTTTCATTAAATAAATGAAATAAGTAAAAAAAAAAGTGTTATTTGTTCACTCAGGTTCCCTTTATCTAATATTATATTTTGTCTAAAGACCTGAAAACATCCAGTGTGACAAATATGCAATAATAGAGAAAATCAGGAAGGGGGCAAATACTTTTTCACGCCACTGTATTTCAGGATATTTACCCCATACTATGACAGATGCAATTATTACAATTCTTCCAAAAAAAGACAAGGACACTACCATCCCGGCTTATTATCGTCCAATATCTTTACTTAATACAGATGGCAAGATTTTTGCCAAGATTCTGGCAAACCGTATAGAACCATACATTCCCAAACTAATTCACAAATCTCAAGTGGGCTTTGTTAAGGGTAGAATGGGCTCTGATCATCTGTGCTCTGTAATTAACCTTATCTATAAGGCCAAGTCTCTTAACTCTCCAGCAGTAGCCATTGCCATAGACTTTGAAAAAGCTTTTGACTCTTTGGATTGGAATTTTCTTTATCTGGTATTATCCCGATTTGGTTTTAGTAACCAGTTTTGTTCCTGGATCAAACTTATCTATACAAAACCTCATGAGAGGGTACTTACCAATTCTACATTGTCACAGTCTTTTACATTAGCAAGGGGTACCAGGCAAGGATGCCCTCTTTCTCCATCTCTTTTTATCCTAGATCTTGAAACTCTTGCCACCTTTCTCAGACAGAATAACGACATAAAGGGCATTTATATTGGACACACGCAATATACAACATTGTCATATGCTGATGAAACATAGAAACATAGACTTTGATGGCAGATAAGGACCGCTTGGCCCATCTAGTCTGCCCATTTCCCTACCTACAGGATAGGCCGAAGATTCTAGTTAACCAACAGCCTATTTCTTCCTACCCCCCACAAGAATTGCTTTATGTCTGTCCCATGCATTCTTGAATTCTCCCACAGTTTTAGACCACACAACCTCCTCAGGAAGGCTGTTCCATGCATCCACTACTCTCTCTGTGAAATAATACTTCCTCACATTGCCCCTGAACCGCCCTCCTTCTATCTTTAAATTGTGTCCCTTTGTTCTTGCAAGTCTCTTTTTCTGAAAGATGCTACCCTCTTGGACTTTGTTGATTTCACTGAGGTACTTAAAAGTTTCTATCATGTCCTCCCTCTCCCTTCTTTCCTCAAGGGTATACATATTAAGCTCCTTTAGTCTCTCCTCATACGGCTTCTCTTGCAGACCCTGCACCATTTTAGTTGCCCTCCTCTGGACTGCCTCTATCCTGTCTATGTCCTTGCAGAGATGGGGTCTCCAGAACTGGACACAGTACTCCAGATGGGGTCTCACCAACTGTCTGTACAGAGGATAACAACTTCCTGTTTTTGCTGCTGATGCCTCTCCCTATACATCCCAGTATACCCCAGCCCTCCCTACTGCCTTCTCACATTGCTTGCTAACCTTAAGGTCATCTGATATGATTACCTAGGTCCCTTTCCTTTTTGTTGTTCTTACTACCTCCCACCCATTGTGTATTCTTCCCTGGGTTCTTGTTTCCCAGGTGCGTTATTTGCACTTCTTTGCATTGAATCCTAGCTGCCATACTTCTGACCATTCCTCCAACTTTACCAAGTCCTTTTCATCCTTTCCACGCCTCCTTGTGTATTCAACCCAGTTGCAGATCTTTGTGTCATCTGCAAAAGGCATACTTTTCCTTCCAGTCCCTCTGCAATGTCACTGATGAAGAACATTAAAAGGACTGGACCCAATACTGAACCTGTGGTACCCCACTAGTAACCCCTCTTTCTTCAGAGTGGACTCCATTTACAACTACCTTCTGTGTCCTGTTGTGCAGCCAACGTTTTACGCAGGCTACCACCCTGGGACTCACTCCCAGGCTGGTTAATTTGACTATTAATCTTTTGTGTGGGACTGTGTCAAATGCCTTGCTAAAGTCTAGGTAGGCCATGTCCACAGCCCCTCCCTGGTCTACTACTTTGGTCACCCAGTCAAATAAATCTATTAGATTCATCTGATATGACCTTCCTGCTGTGAACCCATGCTGCCTTGGGTCCTGTGCTCCACTGACCTCTAGGTACTCAACTATTCTTTCCTTCAGAAGTGACTCCATCACTTTCCCTACCACAGAGGTCAGACTGACAGATCTGTAGTTTCCTGCCTCTGTCTTGGTCCCACTTTTGTGAAGTGGAATCACATCCACCTTCCTCCAGTCCTCGGGTACCACATCATCCTCCCATGATTTGTTAAAAAGAGTAGCCAGTGGTTTCATTAGTTCCTCCCTTAATTCTTTTAGAATTCTGGAGTGAATTCCATCAGGACCCATTGCTTTGTCCACCTTCAGTTTTAGGGTTCTTGCAGAGCCCTTTCTTCTGTGAAAGGACTGGGATCGACCCACTATCAAAAGTGCTTCTGTTAATTGGATTAGGCACTTCCCCTCCTCTTTGTGAATACTGAGCAGAAATATTTGTTCAGTGTCCCTGCTTTTCACTGTCCCCTCTGCCCACCCACTGTTCATTCTATTCAGCCTCACTATCCCTCCCTTTGTCTTTCTACGCTGCTGATGTACCTATAAAAGATTTTATCCCCTTCTTAACTGAGTTGGCTATCTTTTCCTCAGTTTGGGCCTTTGTTATTCTGACTTCCCTCCTGCTTCCTTCTGCCTTAACTGGTCAGCTCTCTGTCCTGCTCCTTCTGTGTTTCCTTATACTTCCGGAATGCTATCTTTTTCTTCCTGACTTTCACAGCCACCTCTTTTGAGAACCATAGTGGCTTTTTCTTTCATTTTGATTTGTTTATTTGCTTCACACAAAGGCTTGTTGCCTCTGTGATGGCAGTTTTGATGATTCCCCATTGTTGCTCCACACCTCCTTCTAGCCTGTTTGCTAGTGCTTTCCTGGGGCACTCTCCCATCTTGCCAAAGTCAGCCCTCCTAAAGTCCAGTACCCTCACTTTTGTATGGTTTGACTCTGTAGCTGAGTTTAATGTGAACCACACTGTTTGATGGTCACTTGTCCCCAGATGGCAACCCACTTCTAGATCTGAGATCCTCTCAAAGCCCCCATTTGAGAGTATGAGGTCTAAGATTGCTCCCTCACGAGTGGGTTCTGAAACTAGCTGTCTAAGGCCTGCCACCTGTAGGGCATCAAGAATGGCCCTGCTCTTGGATGTGGCTGCAGCAAATATGCTCCAGTTAACATCTGGCATATTCAGGTCTCCCATCAACAGTATCTCCCCTTTCTCTGCCATTCTAAGAATTCCTTCTATCATATCCTTGTCCATTCCCTCCCCCTGACATGGGGGTCTGTACACAACCCCTGTGCGGATTGTGGTGCCCTTTTCAGTCTCCAAGGTGACTCACAGTGCCTCCTCTCCTCTCCTCCCTGTTTACTCTTTTGTTCAGTTGCTTTTATCCCTTCCTTTACATGAGAGCTACTCCTCCTCTTCTCCCTGCCTGTCTCTCCTGTAGGTTATGTACCCTGGTATGTTAACATCTCAGTCATGGTTCTCTGTGTACCATGTTTCTGTGACTGCTACAATATCCAGGCATCCCTCTTCCATCAAGGCCACCAGCTCAGGGAGCTTGTTGCCCAGACTATGGGCATTGGTACTCATTACCCTCCATTTCCTGATGGCCTTACTCCCTTTTGCCCCATCCCTGTCCTTCTTGCCTTTGTCACTTTCTCCATTTACCCCAGCCCTTCTCCCTATCGACACCTCTATGTTGGTGGTTGCCGCACTTACTACTGTGATTATTTGGGGGGGCTAGGGTTTCTCTGCTTCTTTCCAGTGCCTCCCCCCTTGGCTAGTTTAAAAGCTTGCCAATGAAGCATTTAAACCTATCACCTAGGATCCTGGTTCCCCTCCTGGACAGATGCAGCCCATCATGCCAGTATAGGCTTGCATCACTCCAGGTGGACCCCCAGTCCCCAATGAAGCCAAATCCCTGACCTCCACACCAGTTTTTAAACCACTGATTGAATGCCATGGTGCGGAACACCCTAGCCTCTCCTATGCCATAGATGGGCAGCACCTCCGAGAAGGTTACCGTGCATGCTACTTGACTAAGGCCCCTCCCCAATTCCACAAACTCTTCCTGCACTTCTCTAATCCCTTTCTTAGCCAGGTCATTTGTCCCTAGGTGGACAATGACATCCAGCTCCCTCCCCTGTGCAGCTGCTCTGGCAATCCTGAGGATTCACTCCATGTCCCACAAGCCATGGCGCCAGGCAGGCACCTTACCTCCCTCTCCCCTTCCTCCCCAAGTTCTACCTTCCTAACAATGGAGTCCCCCACCAGGAGTTGTTTCCTTCCCCTGCAGGGTCCCCTGCCACCCTCCTGTGGGTCTCCTTTGTGGAGGTTCCCAGCATCCTCCTTGGTCTCCACTGCGGGTGCCTCCATAGAGGAACCACACTTTGCCAGAATGGCATAGGAATTCTGGAGAGGTACAACTGGAGGGATGTGCCTCTGTTCCACCACCCTCACCCTCCCTGAGCCCACTGTGGTCCAACCGCTCCTCTTTTTTGGCAACCTCTGAGGCAATGGCAGTGGCACTGGTGGTCCCTGGATGGAAGAGGAGGTCTAACAAATCCTGGCCAACTCAGCCTGGAGATGAGCAACCTCCTCCCTCAGTCCATAGAGGTGCCTGCAGATGGGATAACACCGCATCCTTCAGAACATCTCCTGGAAGACTGCTGCTCCACAGCCACTGCACTGCACCACTCCAATCTTGTCTTATTTCTGGCCCCTTAACTGTTTGCAATCCTTACTCTTTCCTCTTTTTTTTCTCCCTCTCCTTACTTTCTGCCTATGTGCCCTTTAAGCTCCTGATTGTCCTGTTCTGAGACAAGAATATCCTATATTTCTCAGTAAACCACTTACTTGCTCAGAGGCAGACCTCCAGCAGCTAGAGGGGTCCGGAGAGCTACTCTTGCCCTTCTAGGATGGTGGGTCTTTGGTGGTTCTGTGATCACTCACTTCCTGCTCCCAAACAGGACATTCCTGTTGTCAGTCAAATCCTGTGCCTATAAACATAGAACTATCTTTGGATGGGGGGGTGGAGGGGAGGGAAGGAGGGCAATATAGTCCCAGTACAGAAGTCCAGTCACACAGCAGTCCTTTCTCCTGGTGTCTTCTGCCAAGCTATTAGCAGAATCTTTCTAAGGCAGTCTTTAAATGTAGCTTCCTTCTAGCTAAGCCACTCCCCCTACTTACTAGATCTTTCTACAAGTAATTTAAACCTCACAGCTATTAAGTCCTTTCAATCACCTGAGATTTACACCTAGATAACTGTTCAGATACCCATTCAGTTCAATTAATCCAGACAAACACACATTTTTTTTGTTTTGTTTGTTAGTTTTTTTTTACCCTAAATTAAAGGTCCAAGTACAAAAGTTCTTCTTCTTTAGTCCCAGCAGAGAAGTCCAGTCACACAGCAGTCCTTTCTCCTGGTGTCTTCTGCCAAGCTATGCTTATCTTGTTAGAAAACTTAAAACTATCAGGGCAATCACTCAACAATATACTTAATCTTTTTTCTAGGCTCTCTGGACTTACAGTTAATTATCAAAAATCTGAAGTATTACCATTAAATAAACATTGTAAACCTCTTATGAATAAACATCTTGGATTCCGCTGGTCTCCACAAGGTATTACCTACCTAGGGATAAAAATATTAATTGATTTAGACAAGATATGGGAAATGAATCTACGTCCCTTACTTGCAGATATTAAAGCAGATTTAGATAAATGGAAAAATCTGAATTTACCCTATTTGGCAAAATATCTGCAATTAAAATGAATATTACGCCTAAAATTCTCTGTTTGCTTGTATCCCACTTAAAATTTCTCCCCATCTTCTGAATAATATTGATAAAATTGTAGGAAATTTTCTATGGGAAGGTCGCATACCAAGGTTTAATCGTATTAAATTATGTTCTCATTGGACTCATGGCGGCTTTGGACTACCATGGTATGCAGCCTATCTTTGGGCATTTAGAGCTTCACAAACTATTAAGTGGTTTTCTAAACCTAACTATAATGTACCATTATGGTATGATATGGAAGCTTCCTTGTCTCCAGGACATATACCTAATAGTTTCATTTATTTTACATTAACTCCTAAACTAAAAAAGCATCCCATAATTAATGCATCTATTTACTATTGGTTCAGAATGCATAATTGGCTCAAATCTGATCCCTCCCCTCTATCTTTTACATCCATTTGGGTAATCCGAAATTCCTTCTAGAGAACAAACCAATATATTGTAAATCTTGGATGTATAAGAACATCTTATTCTTGAACGATATCTTGATTGATAATGGTAACACACTAAACTCTTTTAGTAATCTTCAAATAAAATGGGATGTTCCTAAAATAGAATTTTGGAAATATTTACAGATCCGAACTGCTATACTCCCTAACATTCAACAAATTAATAAGTCAGTATCAACTCCCTCATACATTAATATGTGGATTAATACCCCTTCTGGCTTAATTAGTAAAATATATAAACAGATTAGAGATACGTTACCGAACCAATCTCTTCCCGCTAGAAACAGATGGAATTGGATATTAAATGAAAATATATTAGACACCCACTGGGACAAATGCTGGAAACTCTGTCATGACTCCTTTAAAGATATGCGTAGTAGGCTAATTCAATTTAAAATTTTACATTTATGGTATAAAACACCATCCCATTTATACACTATAGGTTTACTACCTAATAATAAGTGCTGGTGATGTAACTCACCAAATGGTGATCTTCTACATATACTATGGTCGTGTAAACCTATATCTAACTTATGGCAAACAATTCATAACTTAGTCTCTGAAATTATCGGCCGCAATATCTTATTTGAACCTAAACTTTGCCTATTAGGAATTACAAACAATAATATAAATCTAACAAAATACCAGCACAAGTGGCTACAGATCCTATTCATGCAAGTTAAAAGACTGACTTTAATGCACTGGAAATCCCATTTAACACCTACTCTTACTGACATCTTAAATAATTTGACTTATATTGCCTCTTTGGAAAGAATTTCGTACCTGACATCAGACCGACTCAATGAGTTTTATCTGTGTTGGCAGGACTATTTAAATTTTCTTCAAACTCATAAGTGATGAATATCGTTAAATTTTCCTTTTCTCTATTTAAATAGATACATTTTTTAAGTATGGATTCAATTGTATAATCAACCTCCTATGCAGCTCCTTATGTTTATTACAAAATTGATAACTATGCTAATCTGATTTTGTTTTTTTTTTTGTTATTACTTTTTCACTATAGTACAGGTTGTTAGGTACACACTGTGTCAAGTAAATATACAAGACCCTTTCTTTTAGGGTGCAATATATACAATTATTATATCGGTAATCTGACATAATAATATGTTAAACATACTGTTACTTGTATTACCTGTTATAAAATGTGAGCTTCTACCTGTTTCAGGTAACATATACTGTACTGTTATGGATAAAGACTTAATAAACAAATTAACTGCAAAAAAAGACCAAACCATTTCCAAGGTATTTAATTTTAAAAGTTGTTAAAATTGGGCTATCTGGTCCCTCCAAATCTGGCCATCTAGTCCCTCCCTCATGAAAAAAGATTACGATCAAAGAATCTCGCAATAAAAGAATTTTCATGCTCATGACCAAAGAATTTGCAGGCTCGTGATCAAAGAATAAAAAATGTTAAAACTCAATTTTTACACAGAAATACATGAAACCACAGCCATGCCTCGATAGAACGAAGCCCCCTGAGCAAAACCCATCCTAGTTTGACTTTATAAGTCACCTCTGGGCTGAGAAATTGGATTTTTAAATCTGGCCATTTAGTCGTGTCCTCGTGATCAAAGATCGGGGTCAAAGAATCTCGCGATCAAAGTATTTGCAGGCTCGCGATCAAAGATCATTAGCGAGCCGCAATCAAAGAATTAAATACCTTAAAACTCTATTTTGGGAAACATTTACAAGAAACCACAGGCATGGCTCGATAGAGGGAAGACCCCTGAGCAAAACCCAACATAGTTTTACTTTAGAAGTCACCTTGAGCCGAGATATTTGTTTTTTTTCCGACTGCAAAATAAAAACAAGATGGCGGCTGTCATGATCAAAGAATTCCTCGCGATCAAAGATTCTTTGATCACAAGCCTGCAAATTCTTTGATCGTGAGGAGGGACCAGATGGCCAAAACCCCATTCTTCTTTCGCAAAATAACCATATAAATTTTCCAATAGTCTTATAATGGGAACTTAAAAGTTTAATAACTTTTGAATGGATTAATATTTTTTCACCAAACAAAAAGTGGCATGTTCCTTGAGCCAAGCTCTTTCAATGTACCAAGTTTCAGAGTGGCACACTACACAACGGCCATGCAACGCCATGGAAAAAATCCAAAAAACTGCCCACAAAACTGGCAAAAAGTGCATTTTTCAGCATTTTGGTACGCAAAATCCATTAGTCCAACCAAAACAAAATTTAGCAAATCAAGAGACCTACCATGTCCCACCAAGCATACCAAATTTCATGCAAATCCGTTGAATGGGTCCAAACTTATTAATGCGCACCATTTTGAGTTTAACATACAAGTGGCATCATAACCCTAAATATAGGGGCGCGACCGTGTCCCTACAATATATATCAATATATACTTTACCAATAGTGCACAGTGGTGGGGTTGTCATGGCACTTCTAGTACAAACCTTGCCAGATGATTGTATAGCACATCTAGTCTGGTAAGGTCCATTTTGGTGACCCTACAGTATAACGTGTCCCTGTAATCAATGATGGGAATGACCAAGGCGTTCACTACCTTAAGTCTAGTTGCTTGGCAGAGTTCCCTCTTGATTTTGTACAGAATGCCCAGCTTTTGACCTAGTCTCTTGACCAAGTTGTATATGTGGGTGTTCCGGCTACAGTGGGCACCTAGCCAAACTCCCAGATATTTAGAGGCATACGCTTGTTGGAGAGTCAAACCATCTCCTGTGGTGATGGCTAGCGATTTGTCATCTTTGGAGGTTTGGGATTTATGCTGAAAGAGCATGGTCTTTGATTTGCTGATGTTTAGGACCAGCTTGTTGTTGTGAAAGAATGATTGGAGCACATTGAATGCCTCTTCTAGGTTGTATAGGATGCGTTGTAGGTCAGGGGCCATGGTGTAGATCACTGTGTCATCAGCATAGAGGTGTAGGTAGGTAGGTAAAATTTATTTTTATACAGGTAATACATGTCATTTGGACATAATCCAGTTTACAAGACAGACCTGTGTAAATTCTTAACTAGTTACATACAAATAAGTTCCATGTTAAATACATATAAATACAAACACCACAATACACAAACAACACGGTATACCTAAAAGACTTACAATAACTGGATTATAAAATCTCAAAATCCCAAGCAACCTTAGAGAAAAAAAAAAAACATTTAAGACTCACAAATGTGAGCATATAGCTCCTTTATAGTGTGAGTAAACAATGAATAATTTGGAATTTCTCTTACCCCATCAGGAAGAGAATTCCAAAAACTAGCAGCCTGATATAGCAAAGACCTGTCCCAATATTTATTATAATGTTTACCTTCAACTATCTTATTTAAGTGAACTGGTCTTGTCAATATCCATTTTTGATAGTTATTCACTGTAAATAATATTAAAGAAATTGGATGATTTACAGATTAATATTTCATTTTGTGTATTAAAGATAACCAATGACACTTATGATTTATGTCTAAAGGTGACCAGTTCACTTTCTTCAACAATAAACAATGATGAATCCGATAGTTTCCTTGTAATACATATCTTGCTATGCGATAATAAGTTATATCTATTCTAGACTACAGGGTTTTATTTGCATTTCTATATATTAATTCTCCATATCTTAGCACTGGAATAATTAACCGATCTGCCAGTTTTTTTCTATCTAAAAAAGATAAACAATCAGTACTTCTTCTTAACGCCCCTACCCTTCTATTTATTTTTTTAATCAATGCAGTAATATGATTTGAAAAGGACAGATGTTCATCAAATATAATCCCTAAATAACTATATTCTTTAACTTGTTCTAATTTAGTTTTATTTCCTGTATAAATGGATAAATCATAAACAAGTTCACCACTTTTTTTCAATGGGAAATTCATACACTTTGTTATTTTTGTGTTCATTATCAGACCAGGTGTAGTTTTATATCCTGGTTTGTGAAGCTGAGATCATTCGTATAGAGACTGAACAGACGTGGGCCTAGTATTGACCCTTGTGGGACACCAGAAATTATGTCCCTGTAGCCAAAGTGTAAGTGCCCCAGGCAGACATCGTGTCTGCACCCTGTGAGGTAGCTGTGGAACTGCTTGACAGAATTGAGGGATAGGCCCAAGTGTGTGAGTTTGAGCAGCAGGAGGTTGTGATCTAGGCAGGGTGTTGAATGCCTTTGATAGGCCAATGAAAACTGCCTCCATTCATGGCTTATTGTCCAGTGCTGTCTGGATGTCACAAGTTACCTTGATCAGTGCTGTTTGAGTGCTGTGCTCATCTCTGAAGCTGGACTGGTTTGAGTTTATTTAAACTGTTTTCATGCAGGTACCCTTTTAAATGGTTGGCAATTAGTCTTTTGAAGATTTTGTAGGTCAGGGGCCATGGTGTAGATCACTGTGTCATCAGCGTAGAGGTGCAGTGATATCCAGATAGCATGGGTGGTAGCGCTGTGCCCCCCTGCCCCAGTTTGGGTTTGAGGGAAGATACTCTGTACTGTCCTCTTTATATCCTCCTTTAAGTCTGTTGCACAACAGCACCTTTCTTTCCTTTTCTTTACTATCATGTAGGCTTGTCACCCACAAATCTCCCTTCTTGTTTTCCTTTCTGTCTCTCGCCCTTTACCTCAGGAGAGTACTGCCTGCCACCACATGGTTTGCCTGCTTGACTGGCTGTTATGCCAGTAAAATAAATTTGTCAAAAAGCCCTGTTTTAGAGTGTTAGAAGCAGAGCCGCTCTGTTAAGCCATTCTTGTCATGTGCTAGTGTAACCCCTTGTTGCCTGGGGTTACTAGAATCCCAGTAAGACCTAGTGGTAGGCAGGGAAGGCAGCTTGTGAAACTCCAGTTAAATGGGTTTCACACTGTCTCAATCTGTTCTCAGCCTCAGCTGAGACTGAGAGATGACATCACCAATAGAACTGTCGCAGCTGCATAAGCCACATTGGAATCTGCAGCAGAGGTAGTGAGATAGAACGTTTGGAGTTTTCAAAGTGAGTCTCCTGCTTGCCTTCAGGCAGGAAGGGAGTTCCTGTTTACCTTCTGTCAGAGAAGGAGTAGTGTCCAGTGTTCAAGGGGTGGAGACCACTGTCCAGGTCTCAGTGCCCCCCTCCCTCCGGGGGGGAGTGGAGATCTCCATGTAGATTCCAGGGGCAATCCCCTAATTTCTGCTGAAGAAAGAAAGCTGCCTGTTACAGTTTCAGTTTGCGTTTGAAAAGTGGGAAGAGTTGTACTTTGCCTGTGGGGCACCTGCAACAAAAGGGTGAGTGTTTTGCTCTAATTTGAGAGGGCAAAAATTGTGTTTCTTCAGCCTGGGAAATGTGAAGAAATCTGGGATTTGAACTACTATTTGGGAGGCCTATAGTACTAGGACAAGCAAATGGAGTAGTGTCAAAAGCTAAAGTGCTGTGTGAAGTCAAGTAATATTGTAGAGGGGGTGCGACAGTTCATCCACCGTTTAATCTACATTTTGAAGTTTCAGTTTGTCCAGAGAAATGGCCAGGTATGGGCTGTGGGAGCTGGAGGTGGGAACACCCCCAATCTTTAGTAACCAGGTCCACCTCTACGGATTTCTGCTGTGATTGCTACTTGCCTCATGCGCTTGGCCAGTGATGAGGGAAGTACCCAGAAGTGGGTTGCAAATGGGAAAATCTCTCTAGGAGTCACAGACTCTAAGTGGTGTGGGGAGTGACAACAAGGGTAAAGAATTCTCTTTGTGAGATGGGAGTCAGAAGAAGTAAGAAGGAAATCTCTCTAGGAGTCACAGACTCTAAGTGGTGTGGGGAGCCACAACAAGTAAATTGGGTTCATTCTTCCAGTGGACCGTCAGTCAAGTGGCCGGCAGGGGAGCCGGGCCAGTCGGGCTGTGTACCCAAAGTGCGTGCAAGTCCGGGCTGTGTGCCTGGTGGGTCCAGAGCCTGAAAACAGTAGAATTGGTGCATTCTTCCAGTGGATCGCCTTGTAGTCTCTAATCTGCATTATCAGTAAATGTAGCACCATGGGGGTCCATCTATGCTTTGTTGTGTTCAGCTAGTTGTGAATAAAAGCCACACTGAAAAATCCCATTCCTGGTTCTGGACATTACAGTTATTGCTTCCTGTGTTCGGATTTACTTGGGTGCCCCTGTGCAGAGTAGCCAAACCTAGGTCCCCTTGTGCCGGGTAACCTCATCCTCCCTGAACCCAGGTCCCCACCAGATATTGCTGCCAGCTCCAACAGCATGCCACCTGTCATTTTGGCAAAAAGGCAGGGGTGGGGGTTACACTAGCACTGTCTCGCATTCCTGCACGAACGTGTGCAGGATCACAGCGATATGTAGCTGCTATAATGAAAAGCACAGCTTTTGTGGCTAGAGTAAGCACCCAGGTAATTCCCCCTTTATGTTCATTCCAGTACCTGTGTTGCCTACTGATGTAGGCTGTCAGGAAGTCTAAAAAAAAAACAGATGTTTCGGTTGGTTTGCCTCTGCGATCCTTGGGAAGTTTGGAAAATAAAGAAAGAATCACTCCTGTAGTAATAGTGAGGGAAGGAGCTGTTGTCCACACTCTTTTGTCATGGTCCTATTGTAATAGTAAAATAAAAGTAGTAAAGTAAAAGCCCTCAGAGAAGGGCCCTTTCCTGACTGTCTTTTCTGTGCTGGGTAATCCAGGGCCAAGTGAAGGAAAAGCGAGTGTTTCAATGCTTTAGCAGCGCTCCTGTAACACTCAACTGCGGTTGTCAGCTCTGTTTTGTGTACTGCAACACATACAGACGCTGTCACCTGCAAAGTCAGCCTTTTAAAACAATCCCCAAAGCTAGCAAAATGCCCCAAAATGTAGTCGCTAGCTGCTAAATAATTTTCCCTGTCTTTTATAACCTGTAACAGCATTTTTCATGTTGTTTCCAGGTGGTGTTTGCCCTGTGAGAGTTTAGCTGGCACCAAATACACTTGCAGATTTGCAGAGCCAACTTGTAAAGAACCTGAACTGGTGAACAACGTCACGGAGGATTTCTCTTGTGAAAGTGTGCTGTTTATTGAGGAATCCCCTCCGTGACCAGCCAGCCTGCCTCATTCATTTCTTTCTGAGGGTTTTTCTTTTTCTCCTTCTGCATAAACAACCAAAAAGCCCTTCCTTGCAACCAAAAAGCCCTTCCTTGCAACAAAAGCCCTGTATTGAGGTAACAACCTGTATTGCAGTACAAGTAAAGCCAAGCTAAATAAAACTTGCTGTGCTTTTCTTTTTGTGACTGCCTGTTGCTCCAGGAACTATACCAACACAACACTTTTGTTTGGTAACTCACCTATCTGTGCAGAGCTGGTCTCCTCTTAAGGGCCAGTGCCCCTTTGCTCTTTTGTTTTTATGCAAGAGCTTCTGTCACTCACAGTAGGTGGGTGGGGCTTCAGGAAGAAAAATGTTTAAAAATAGATTATTTGCTTTTCTGATATATATATATATATATATATAAATATATATATATATATAAAATGCTCCCAATATATAAAAGTGATGATGCCTTTTTCTATGTTATGCTTTATACATATTTTTGTTTCATTTAGCAACTTTTGTTAGATTAGGAGGTGGAGCCTCTTAAATCATATGATTTTATTGTATAAAAGGGATCCCTTTCTCAGTCTATGCAGATCAGTTCAACCTGGGGATAGGCTGAGGTAACACAGAGGGTGGACTAATGCCAGGTCCATACTGTGTAATGTTTATTGGATTTTTTTTTTCTGAAAGTTATTTTTGTTTAATTTTTTTTCTTTATTATAAATAAATCCACACTTCTGTGTGACTCTTGCATCTACTCCTTGTGTCAGTGCTTTACTCATATCACCCACTACGACTGGCCGGTAGAAGGGAAAAGAATCCGTAATTGGAGATGGTGGATTTTGTACCTGCTGTGTACACAGGATAACTTAAGCAGTCTTCCATTCTAGGAGTAGTTTGTTGGTTGTTTGTGATAAGCTGAAAATGGGGGATAGGGGATGTACAATGGCAGCTGCCATGAATTTTAATAGCTTGCTGGGGATGTTGTGTTTCAAAGGACCTGAATTTTCATGAAGGGAAAATGATATAGTCGAGAGAGAAACCTTAAACTGATGCACCTCCTGGTCGAACCTCGGATGATGGCTACTCCCCCTCCTCTGTGCACCAAGAAAGGTGTTCTAGCATGGAGTAGCTTGGAGGACTCATACTAGACAAAATAGGCCCAGCATTATTGTCCATCCAGGACTCCATGATTTATACCAGGTCAGCCTCCTTTTACTCAGTAAAATCATACTAAAAATCATAGCATCTCACTTAGCCAATCTAAATGTTCCATGTACTCTTATAACCGTAAGAGGTTGTCTCATGCATATTGTTTTAAAATTCTGAAGTTCTAAGTTCAGTTGGCACAGTCCATTTCGCACATCAGGGATCCTCTAATATTCTGATAAGTAAGCATTTTGATTTTAAATTCAAGTTTTTTTTTTAAACAAAGATCTTCACATGATTTACAGTATGTTTATATGCAGAGTTTCTGTAGTTCTTACAGTTATACGAGTTTCTTCTCTAGTCATGTGTGTGCCAGAACTGCTCAGCTTCCCTTCACAGCCCTCTCATCCAAAGAACGCAAGAAGGCACTCGTATAACCATAATGAGATAAACTAACTATACGTATAAATAGTAGCAATTTTATTAACTACCAGCCTGTCATCAAGTGACACTGCCCTTGCTGGGAAGGGTTTGTTGCCTCACTTACTCTCTGCTATGGGGCTACCACAAAGGAGGGAAACTTCCAACCAACAGGGCTCGCCTCTGCTACAGATGATGCTTCTTTTACCTGAGTCCAGCTGTCCCCCAGTTTTCTCAGTGCTCTGTTCCTCTTGCTTAGGAACAGAGCAGACTGGATGGAGTTTGATCTGTCTCAGTCTGTAAAGATGTTTTTATGTTCCTTACTTTTAAGGTATACCTTGCTCAAGTCACTAGCAGTAAGGAAGGGAGCGGGGCTGGATTGGGAGGGATAACACCCTGTATGGACAATAGCTTCCTGGACAGATAGGGAAATCAAGCAGACTAAATGGACCTTTGGAGTTTTCTGCCGTCAATGTCTGTGTTTTTACCTGTTCTGTCAGAGCCAGCAAGAAGTCATGCAACAGACATAGTTGCCTAAAATAGCTGGTTGAAGATGTCAAAGGCTACTTTCCAAGCAGATGATGACCAAAACTTATCCTTTTGTAATGTCCCACCTTCCTTTTCTTTCACACATCAGTTGCACCAGATTTTAAAAATACCAAAGTATTCGGTTGAACTCACTCAAATCACATGTACACGCTTGAGGCAAGAAGGGAGATGGGGTATAACTGAAACCTACAAATACCCCCATAGGATAAATCAGGTGGATAGCAGGGCATGTGTTCAGACTGAGTGAGAACATGAACACCAGGAGAGACTCCATGAAGCTGATGGGTAGCAAGTTTAAGAGATGCCAGGAACTACTTTTTCACACAGGAGGTGGTAAAGGGGTGAAATAGGCAGCTGGAGGATGTCTATGCCAAATCTGAGGGTGGAGGGGATTCCAACAAGGGCAGGCCAGATGCAAGCAAGGAATGCTGCATGCAGGCATATGCAGGTATGCTCCTCCCATATACCCTTAAAATATAACCACGCACTTGTTTTAAGTTGGGTCTGTTCTGTGGGACTGCTTGGCGATGATGCTGCCACAGCAAATACATTTTCAAAATCTTGTATTATCATTTTTAAAGGTCTGCGGGCAGCCCTGCAAGCAGAAAAGGTGCACTCTGTAAGTTTTGTAAATTGTTTGACTGGGATTCACTTTATCACCTCAGCATTGTTTTACATCAGAACACCATTTGTGCCTTAATTTCTTGCTTTTACTGCTTGTTTTTCTGAGGATATTCTTCCTGTCTTGTGCCCCACCCCTTAGTACTGAGTGTGCAGAACAGTTTCTGTGTTTGGTTTCATGACAGATATAAGGGCTTAGTAAAGACCACGACAGAGAGGGGAGGAGGAAGGGGAGAATGAAGATCCTGTTAGGCGCTCTCATTCAGAATTGGATAGGAATGGGCAGACACAGTGGGTCAACGGATATATTTCTGTTGACAAATTCTACGTTTCTATCATTCTGACCTTGATGTATTCCATGCATGTATTAACCAAATGAGATGGTTCATAGTCCAATCTGTGTCCGACAAAGTCACAATCCTTAACAGAAAGTGGAGGGAAAGAAGACATCCCCAGACAGTCTTCCCCTAAAATAGGACCAACAGCACTAGGCACATTTAGCTACCAGCAAAAAAAATGCACTCCCCAGCCGAAATTCAAAGTGCAAGAATACTTTATTTCATTTTAAAAACGCCATACCAGTTAGGCAGGTACACACATGAACCACAACTACCCTGACCGGTTTTGTACCACCTAGTATGTCATCATGGGGATAACAATTCCTGTTGGTTGTCAGACTTATATAGTAAAAGACTCTTAAAGTGACAGTACATACAGCCAGTATATCAGTGCAATACGTACAGTTATATCTAAAAGGTTCCTACACCTACATAATATTTACACACCATGTATGAAAATGATATGATATAACAAATATGCCAAAACAAATCCCAATTTTATCTATCTGCAGCAGTGAAACAGTACCCTTTGTATATAACTACATTCACTTAACTTTTTACATATAAAATAGAATGCAAGTTAATAAATACCAACTCCAGGAGCTTATTTTTTAAATTGCTTCCCCATATTGGAGGTGGATTACAGGGTCTTCCTATTATCTGTAAATGAAAATGAACATAGATATAAGAATCAGAGACATTTTTTTTAAAAGAAGTGAACAGTCTGGATAGGAATAACCTCATAGTAGAAAAATAAAAGAGAGTAAGGGGTTAATCGAAGCTGAGCTTTATAACCACTTACAACAGACATGCTAGTGAAATACAGAGAATACTAAATACAAATCGGAACATCTTGGAGGGAGATCCCCAGTTAAGTGAATATGTGGGTGCCAGACCTAGAATGGTGTTTAAATAAGGACGTAACATCAAGGACCTTTTAGTCCATAGTTTTTTGCCTGTACAAAATACTAATTCTAACAGTAGGAAAATCCCCTACCAAGGGGAATACATTAGTGTGGAAGCTGCAAGTTTTGCAGCTCAGTGCTAAAATGTCACACATTTACGAGCTGTAATAGTATGGGGGAGTATGTGAGCCAAGATTGTATTAGCTGCACAACAGAGAATGTTGTTTACTTGTCCACATGTCAGTGCAATGCATTCTATGTGGGAAAAACCACTAGGGCATTGAAATTAAGAACTGGAGAACATTTGAGGTCTGTCACCCACAATGATACACGGAGTACATTATCAAACCATATTAGAAACAACAGATGTAGGGACATACCCCATACTTTCTTTGATTTATACTTTTTGCCCCCTTGAGCCACCAGTCTGCCTACCTCATCACGTCAGGCATCCTCCTCGGGTCTCAGGCCGCCACCTCTGGGGATTCTCCTGGGCTCCTAGTATGGGTCCCGCAGCTACCCCCATGGCTTTCCCCCCTCAGCGGGACGGAGGGGAGCTCTCCCCCTAGCTCGACCACCCCCAGGTCAGGATCCACCACCACATTCCATTCACTATTTATTTATTTATTTGCTTTTGGTAACCGGGTAAGTGCGCTAGGCAACAGATCTGCCTATTTTCAGGCACGACCCGGGAGAGCACAGGACATTGGTTACAATATGCAGAAATGCACAGACATAATATAGGTGTACAGGAGCAAAACAAGATATACATTGGGTAGCACAGTAATAGTTACATAAGGGTATATTTTAGGCATAGATAATAATAAGGATGTAAAATAAAGCAATTAGGGTAACCATAAGACAGCTGAAGACAGTAAAGACATCAAGGCTCATAGCCACCTAGACAAGCATATTGCATGGGAGAACATTAGTGTAGTACTCAGGGTCAGACCCGACAGCCTGCAGTGGGACAAAGCAAATTAAGAGCATTTGCATTGGTCAGAGGCTAGAAGGTGGGTGAACAGCGAGTTTTTGAATTCTCGATGGGAGGCTGAAGTTTTCACCATAAGGGGGAGTGAGTTCCAGAATTTGGGAGCAAAATGGGCAAATGCCTGTTCACCCATTTTTGTCATGCAAGGTCTAGTGGAGAGCATGGGGACAGAGGAAGACCTGAGGATACGGGTGTGTGAGGCAGGAGTCAGGAGGCTGGCAAGATAGACAGGGCAGGGAGGTCTGAACAGGGAGTCGATAAAGCAGCCCAGGGAGTAGGCTCGAATATTCTTAGGTGACAGCCAATTTAAGCCAGCTGAAAGGAGACAATGATGGGTAAGATGTAGCAGTTACATGAATCTACAGATGTTGTTGTAGACAGTGTCCCATTTGTGGAGTGTAGCAGAGTTTGCAGCAAAGAGGAGGGGCAGAGCATATTGGAGCTGGGGTAAGAGAATACCTCTCGCAACAGAAAGTCTAGTGGAAGGAGTGAGGGAGTGGCGCACGCGATAAGCTCTGCCAATTTTGCATTGACGGCATGGCACACCATATTGACATGTTGAGACAGGTCAAGTGTGGGATCCAAAGTGATCCCAAGGTACTTGAAGGACTCAGTGTTTAAGATGAGGGAGCCATCAAGGCATTGAACCCGAGCCTGTTCTGCAGGGGCAGACAGTTTCTTAGAGGATCTGAATAGCATAGCACAGGTTTTTCTAGGTTCAGGACTTGGTGGTTGCTAGAGAGCCAGGTCTGCAGGAATTGCAAGTCATTAGTGAGAGGGAGTTGATGGCAGCAACCGATTTTGACCCAGAGTAGAGAACAAGGTCATCTGCGTACATAAGAGTGCAGCTATGCCAGGACATGGTGGGAATATCATTTAGGAAGAGGGAGAAGAGTAGAGGTCCAAGAGTGGATCCCTGGGGAACTCCATGGGAGATGTTTAGGGGGGAGGAAAGGACCTTGTGAAATGCTACTGCCTGAGTTCGATTGTCAAGATAGCTATGGAACCAAGAGAGGACTTGGTCAGATGCTCCAATGGATTGGAGTTTCTTTAGCATGAGAGGATGGTGATATGTCGAGGCTTTAGACAGGTCGATAAAGATGGCCCCAGTGAGTAGGCCACGGTCCATATTATTTCTGATGTCATTTGTAAGTTGTGTAAGTGCAGAGGTGGTACTGTGACCGGGCCGAAACCATGTTGGCACAGGGGTTTGAAGATTAAACATGTCAAGGTGAGCAGCAAGCTGGTGGACTATTTTTTCAAGCAGCTTACTGAGAGTGGGCAGAAGAGATATAGGGCGGTAGTTGGACATGAGTTTGACATCGCCCTTTTTGTGTATAGGGATGGTTCTGGCAGTTTTCCAGGTGGATGGGACAGTAGACATACGAATCGAGAGGTTAAAAAGCCAGGTGATAGGTCTGGTCAGCCAAGGTGCATACTGCTTAAGTATGCAAGGATGGATGCCCTCAGGCCCTTGACCCCCGCGTGCCGGAAGGGAGTTAAGTAGCTTACGAACTTCAAGGTATGTGGTTGGAGCCAGAATGAAAGGGAGGGGTGGGAGGGGCGAGGGAGGAGAACAGGGACAGTCAGGTTGTGGGCTAGTTAGAGTAGCAACTGGTGGAGAAGAAAAAAGGGCATTGAAGGCGTTGGCAATGGTGTCATGGTTGGTGCAGTGAACACCTTGAATGTTCATGTCAGCTGGATTCTGTTGCTTGCCGTTGCCGAGAATGTCCTTAATTTTGAACCAGTACCTGCGCGGATTTGTAGAGGATGTTATTAGTAGGTTCCTATAGTAGGTGCTTTTGGCAATATGAATTTGTCTTTTGCAGTTGTTACGTAATGCACGATAGTCTTCAAAGTCTGCACGGAGGTGGGAGATCTTCCACCTGGACCAAAGAGGGCGTGTTAGCCACTTGGTTACTTTCCCTGCCATCCTACTTGTGGTGACCGGGATGTGAAGGTTTTGAAGAGAGAGGAGGACGGAGTTGAAATATTCTGTGGCTATGTTAATGTCCTCTGTTTGGTAGAGAGGGGACCAGTCAACAGCATTTATAGTCCTCATTCTCAAAAAGAAGGGAAATTCATTGCAAAAAATTCTATTTAATGCATCAGTTAGGGTTGTTCCACAGTGACAAAAGCGAGGAAATTCAGTGTTAAGGTTGAAAGCCTCGCCGCCTTCCACCCCCCAGCCCACCCCCCGAACCGGCATCGGGGTGTGTGTTGGGGTCATCGGTCCTAACTCTCACCCCATTCTCCTATACTTCACCACCTCAGCTTCTTTACACATGGAATGGGTGAGAGTTAGAACCGACGACCCCAACACACACCCCAATGCCAGTTGGGGTGGGCTAGGCAGGGGAGCTTTTCTAACCCACACCAAATTTCCTCGCTTAGTTGCTGTGTAACAACCCTAACTGATGCATTAAATGGAGTTTTTTGCCATGAACATACTATATAGATTGTCCTTTAACTCCTACGATTGACAGAATTACGGCTTGTTAAAGTTGCAGTGTAATCCCATGGGAATTTTCACTTCATGTTTTTATATGTCTGTTTTCATTTGGAATTTCTTAGAGACAAAGGGTCCCATATTCAGAGCTGGCCGGATGCATGCACACAATGGTGCAACACGCAAATAAATTGGGCTGGCTGGCTCTGGTGTGATATTTAAACAGAATGCGCCATCAGAACAGACTGTGCAATCTGAATATCCGACCCTGGGTGTGCAGCGTATAGCAAGTAGCCGCCATGTATGTTGTGGTGCACCCAAGGTATGAGGCCGTTTGCATGCCCATTATGGGTTTATCTGCATGGCTGTGTTATGCACTGGGCCAGACCTCCTCAGCTCAGATCACTGTTCAAATTACAATAAAAGCCCAATACCCATTTCCAAAGTGTTGTGTCCCATCTCCCCAGCCCCAATCACTGTTAAATGTGAAATAAAAGCCAGATCCCTGCTTCCATAGTGTAGTCTGCCACCCCCCGGCCTCGATCACTGTTAAATAATAAATAAAACTTGATCCCCATTTCCATAGTGTAGTGCCCCTCACCCGGCCAGGAACACTGGCACAACAATCACCCCCCTGATCCCTGTTCCCTGGTTGTTAGTGGTTCCCCCACCCCATAAGGCACTGACCCACCACCCCACTCCCTCCCATCCCAACCCATGCTGGTGACTGGCACTGCCCTCCTCACCCTGCAACGGCCAGCCGCAGACTGATCTGTACCAGAGAGTGTGCAGTAAATAGTACTCCCTCATTGGTTGTCTTGCTATTTTAGGGTCTGTAAATTTCAAGCTGTTCACATATATGTTAAATAATACTGGGCCCAATATTGAGCCCTGTGGGACTCCAGAGATTATGGGTGCAAGTTTAGGTGTATGGTCATTGATTGCTATTAACTGTTGCTTACCTTTTAAATAAGTTGTAAGATGTGGCAGGCTGAGGAGGGCTGTGACAGTCACTAATATGGGTTAGCATGGGAGGAGCGGGGTGGTGGGTCAATACCCTACAGGGTGGGGGGAACACTAACCACCAGGGAATGGGTATTGGGGGATGTTATTGTACAAGTGTTCAGGGCTGGGGTGGTGGTACACTACACTATGGAAATGGGGAGCGGGCTTTTACTATTTAACAGTGATCAGGGCCGGAGAGGGGGGGCACTACACTATGGAAATGGGGAGTGGGCTTTTATTTAATATTTAAATGTGATTGGGGCTGGGGGGAACTATGTTCCCAGCCTTAGACTGTATGTAGGGCACCAACCTACCCCACGCATAGTTAAAGTAGGGTTTCAAAAGTGTAACTATGCATAAGTGCAGCCGGCTACACTTTGGGGACTTTCAATATTGATATGCACAGCATACGTATGAGGAACACCTCATTATCATAGGTGCATCACAGTATTGTGTGTGGGTACAGTTGGGGGGGTGCGGCGCAGCGGTGGCCTTTGAATACGGCTACGCTCCTGACAGCCTGCGCAAGTCTAGAGATATACAACACATCCAGGGATATGCTGTGCATCTCATCTGAGTATGTGGCCCTTAGTTTTACAGTACTCACTGAGATCTTTTTCAGATATATCGTTTATCCCTTAACTCCAAAGACTGATGGAATTATGGCTTGTCAAAGTTGCAGTGTTAGCCTATGGGAATTTTCACTTTCTGTGATTTTTATGACTGCAGGGCAGAGCTCTGCATGCCATCTTGCTATCACAGAGAAGGAGAAGGTATGTCACACTCTCAATGAAGTACAACATTTTGGAGTTGAAGCACAGTCCCTCTGCTACTTGAAAAGCAGTCTGCTGTCTCCATTCAGTAGACCATAATGCTGTTCTTTTTTCTCTGCCCCCCACCTACACTATTTAGAAACATAGAAACATAGACTTTGATAGCAGATAAGGACTGATTGGCCCACCCAGTCTGCCCATTTCTCTACCTATTAATAATAATAATAATAATAATAATTTTATTTATATAGCACCTTTCAACATATCAAGGTGCTGAACAATTTGAACAATTCAATCATTACATACACAAACATATACATAAAATCAGCATGCCACGAGATAAAATATATAATAATAAGATCCAGAGCATTAATAAATAATTAATTATCTAAAAAAGCCATGCTCCACAGATAAGTTTTCAGCTCTTTTTTAAAGAGTTCCACGGAGGTGTACTGCCGAAGCCGGCATGGTAGAGAGTTCCAAAGAGTGGGTGCAGCAAATGAAAATGCTCTGCTGCCAGAGGATTTCAGACTCACTCTCGGGATCTCTAGCAACCCCATGTCGGCCGAGCGGAGTAATCGGTCAGGGCAGTAATAAGCTGCAGATTCCAGTTAACCATCAGCCTACTTCCTCCTACCCCCCACTATAGTTGCCTTATGTATGTCCCATGCATTATGAATTCCCCCACTTTTTTTGACCTCACAACCTCCTCAGGAAGGCAGTTCCATGTGTCCACCACTCTCTCTGTAAAAAATAATTCCTCACATTGCTCTTGAGCCTTCCCCCCATCTTTAAATTGTGCCCCCTTGTTCTTGCACACCTTTTTTCTGAAAGATGCTCCCCTCTTAGCCTTTGTTGATTCCCTTGAGGTACTAGAAAGTTTCTATCATGTCCTCCTCTCCCTCCTTTCATCAAGGGTATTCATATTAAACTCTTTTAGTCTCTCTGCATATGGCTTCTGTTGCAGACCATGCACCATTTTAGTTGCCCTCCTTGGAACTGTCTCCATCCTGTCTATGTCCTTGTGGATATGGGGTCTCCAGAACTGCATGCAGTACTCCAGATGGGGTCTCACCAACTGTCTGTATAGAGGGATAACAACTTTTTGTTTACTACTGGTGATGCCTCTCCCTGTGCATCCCAGTAGTCTTCCAGCCCTCCTTACTGCCTTCTCACATTGCTTGCCTACCTTAAGGTCATCTGATATGACTACCCCCAGATCCCTTTCCATTTTTGTTGTTGTTAGTACCTTCCTCCCATTGTGTACTCTTCCCCTGGGTTTTTGTTTCCCAGGTGAATTACTTTGCACTTCTGTGCATTGAATCTACGTTGCCATACTTTTTACCATTCCTCCAACCTTGCCAAGTCCCTTCTCATCCTTCCCACCCCTCCGTGTATCAACCCTGTTGCAGATCTTTCTGTTGTCTACAAAGAGGCATATGTTTCCTTCCAGCCCCTCCACAATGTTTCCTGTAAAGACATTAAAGAGGACCAGTCCTAGTACTAAACCCTTCGGTACCCCACTAGTAACCACCCTTTCTTCAAAGTGTACTCCATTTACTATTATCCTCTACATCCTGTTGCCCAGCCAGTTTATTACCCAGGCTACCACCCTGACACCCACTCCCAGGCTGGCTAACTTATTTATTAATCTTTTATGTGGGAATGTGTCAAATGCCTTGCTAAAGTCCAGGTAGACCATATCCACAGCCCCTCCCTGGTCTACTACTTTGGTCACCCAGTCAAAGAAATCTATTGGATTCATCTGAAATTACCTTCCCACTATGAATCTGTGCTGCCTTGGGTTCTGTGCCCTGCTGGCCTCTAGGTACTCAACAGTTCTTTCTTTCAGAAGTGATTCCATAATTTTCCTTACCGCTGAGGTCAATCTAATAGGTCTGTAGTTTCCTGCCTCTGTCTTGGTCCCACTTTTGTGAAGGGGAATCACATCTGCCCTCCTCCAGTCCTCAGGTACCACACTATCCTCCCATGATTTGTTAAAAAGGGTAGTCAGTAGTGTCACTAGGTCTTCCCTTAGTTCTTTTGGAATTCTATTTTTTGTTGCTCTGTGCTAACTTCTGGTTTAGCCAGCACCATGGGGAAAGAGCTGAACTCAGGCTGTAAATGGACAAATTCTGAAGTGTTGTAACACTGCTGCATTCATTTCTGCTTACTTAAACCATTAATTGGTAAGCATAGTTCTCAGATTAATTGATTACTGCAGTGCCTTCTCAGATTACTTTCAAGGTTTTATAGCCATACTGTTGCTCCTGCGAAGTTCTCTTCTTGTATGGAAAAAAAAATGTTTTAGGGTTATGCTTTACTGTTTGCCTCAGCCAGTATATGCTAATGGAACTGCATTACTTCAGCAGAGGTTCAATTTACATTTCTGTCTCTCTCCTAAGTGTGTGAGTGTGTGTGTGTGTGTGTGTGTGTGTGTGTGTGTGTGTGTGTGTGTCTGCAATGATTTACTCCTGTCTGAAGGTTAACCCTTTCAGGACAGATCTAATTCATAGTGCACTGAATATCAGTGGAAGTTCAAATTACAGTTCTCTCTCTTTCTCTCACTCCCTCCCCCTAAGTGTCTGTGTGTGTGTGTGTGTGTGTGTGTGTGTGTGTGTGTGTGCGCATGTGTACGCATGCGCACACTGGAGGATCATTTATGTTAATCCTTTCAGGTCCCATGTAATTCTTAGTGGAATTCTATTCAAGTTTATTTCAGACTTGAATCATTCTCATAGCTTTTCACAAGTGTCCTTCAAGGGGAAAGTGAGGGGGTTATGAAACAGATTGCATTATGTAGGGAAATACTGAAAACTGAAGATGACCAAATGTTTTTTATTTATTTATTTATTAAGGTCTCGGATTACAATACCTTTGAGCAATGAACTCTTTTATAAAGGTTCCACGTCAATATATGAAACAAACAGGTAGTACATAGTTATACATAGACTAGATTATACCAGTGAACAAACATTACTGTATGGAGAAATACAAGAACAGTGGGAAGAACATTGCAAACCATCACTAGAGAAAATAATACAGGCATATATCAGCCAACAGGCCTTGTCATGACAAAAGGAACATAAAGTACATAATTTGATTCAGGGAGGGGATAGGGTAGGTAAGAAGGGGAAGAGAATGAAAGATTGGTGGGGAAAAGAGGGGTGGGAGAGGTGGTAGGGGGAGCTGGAGAGGGTGTGGCAGGGCAGGTATAGAAGCAGGGATGGCGGGTGACTTCCAAGAAAATCTACAGCTTTAAAAGAAGTACTAGGGAGTCACAGTTGGAGGGATGGGACAAAGAAATTAGGAGAAGCAGTCGCAGCTACAGTCAGCAGTGAGGTGCATCCACAGCCTGGATTTGAACAGGCCGAGTTTGGTTTCAGTGGAGATGCCAGTGGTGAGAGCGTTTAACTAGAGAGGCGCTCTGTAGACAAAGGACCTCTGCCCCTGGGAGGTGCAGCACAGAGGAACCTTGAGAAGCTGATGTTCAGAGCCCCGAGTACGGCAAGGATTACGGAAAGGGCTAAGTAAGTTTTGTAATCCAGAAGGCAGGAGACCCATGGTAATTTTCTGGGCCAGAAGGCAAGTTTGGTACTTTATCCACCCTTTTAACTGCAGCCAGCCTAATTGGGCATGGGGGTCGCACGTGTGGGTGAGGTGTGGGGCCCCTGACACAAGTCTACATACTTTATTAAAGGCAGTGGAAATGTGCCAAAGGGCAGTATCAGTGGTGGGGCCATACATGGTTAAACCATAATCGATGATGGATATGACTGAACTCTGAGCAGGTAAGGTTAGAGCTTCAAGTGTTAAACTGCACTTGTGTCGACGGAGGAGGCTGATACGTATATTTACCGCTTTGTCGATGTTATCTATTCGCACCTTGTAGGATAAAGTGCTGTCAGTGGTTCCTCCGAGGTATTTGAAATTTTGCCCATACTCCAGAGTAGTACCAGTGCAGTTCCTGACTGTCAGTGGCCAATGCCTGTATTTATTGTGGGAGCTACTGAAGAGCATTACCATGGCTTTATTATAGTTTAGAATCATGTGATAACTTAGTTGACTTTTTTTGCAATTTCAATTTTTTAATTATTTCCCAGCATTTTTAAATGTTAACATTTTCTCTCTCTTGATGTTACAGTTAACATACACTCATACAAATGTTAGTTCAACTGTATATAAAAGCATTTTTGAAACCAATATTTGCACCACGTCAAACACCTTGAAATATTAAAGACCACTGATGCCAAAAGTGCTACATTGCAGAATCCAAATAAGCATATTCCCACTAAATCTCATACCAAAAACTAGATTTTATTTATTTATTTTATTTATTGGAGAGATCAGTTTTACAACCTTTGAGTCATGGACTCGTTTACAAAGGTACCTCGTCAAAAGGGGGGGAGGCAGCAGTAGAGTGAGGTTAGGACAGGGATGACATACAGGTGAGATACATAAAATACACACTTGGAGAGTACAGACAGCAAAAACTATACTGGTACAAACTTGCGTAAGGTACTAACATTGTTATACAGCAAGAGATACATTATTCAACTTAAACATCATGTCACAAACTATTATGTAGTGACAAAAACCGGTAGGCAAGGGGCCTGATGGGTTAGGCGGGACCGGTACAGGGCAGCTACAAGCATTTACTTGTACGTTACTTGGTTTTAAAGTTATTAGCCATTTTGTAACTTTGATTGCACTACCTCTGCAATAAAAGTAGGTGTCAGTAAAGAGCTGCTGATGATGTCAAGTAGGGAGCTCAAAGTCTAGTAATGACTGTCAGCAATCTTATAAGACCCATTTCTCCAAAGTTGTAAAGATCATGTACAATGGTTTTCATAAGTAAAACAGGCAGCACCAGCCAGTTAACATTGCTATACATACTATATATGTTCCAGATTTTGTAACAAAGTTAATAAAATTGTATTATTTATTTTTTGTGTGGTCCATTTCTCCAGGGTTGCTAGACACCAAGTCAGCATGCCTCCAGACTGCTGAAGCCAGTTAGAGTGCTACTAATTTTACTGCTGTTTATTTATTTATTTAGCTTTTGTTTACTGGGTAAGTACACTAGACAAGTATTATGCCTATTTTCAGGAACGATCTGGAAGAGTACAACATGAGGAACAACAGTCATGGAGACATGGCAAAGAGAGTACAGTTTTTTGTCACAGTAAACAAACATGTGGGAAATACATAATTTGATGCTAGGGGAAACATACAGTAGTAAGCACATTTCAGATTATACACTCTAGACTAGTTAGTTCAACTGACAGATATATACAGGTCATCATACATAGGAGTGGAGCATAGCTCAAGGACTGGATTGGTCATAATATAACTTATAACATTGTCGTATACACCCCCTAGGCAATTTGGATCACTGACAGGTATATACAGCTCATCACATTTTTCTAAATATGCACGTTAGACAGAAACAGAAACACTTGGTAGTACAAGTTTCTACCAAGTGACCAAGGTTCAATATGTCATGGTTAGCCTATGACAGTGGAGCAATAATGGGTGTAAAAATGCCCAAGGCTTTTTAGGCAGGAGTAGTCAGAAGTCATTGATACAGTGGGGAAAATATCTCCAGGAACTCAATGGAGACACCCTGGGGAGG
Source organism: Neoceratodus forsteri (assembly GCA_016271365.2). Lineage (NCBI taxonomy): Eukaryota > Metazoa > Chordata > Ceratodontiformes > Ceratodontidae > Neoceratodus > Neoceratodus forsteri. The sequence continues at coordinate 60,167,405 of CM057455.1, forward strand.
TTCAGACAAAACAATTTGACACTTTACTCTAGGGAGGTTTGGGGAAGTCACACTCTGATGCTAGTTTTAGGAAACCCCACAGGGAATTTCTAAAACTCATATAGGAGGGGGCAGCTCGGATATCCACAGGCAGTGAATTCCAGAGTCTGGGTGCACTTATGGCAAAGTCCCAATCCCTCATGAGGGTCTGGGTAGGAGGGACTTTGAGCATCCCTGATGTGAGAGACCTAAGTTGGTAGGGGGTGGGATTCAGTTTAGGCAGAAGCCGGGCCAGCCCCTTGGGGGTGCTAGTTCTGATCACTTTCCCAGAGAGGCATCCCAAACCAAAATCAAGGTATCTAGCTGGTGAGAGCCAGCAGAGTTTCTCATATAGCTCACAACGGTGGGTGAGTCGGGGGACAGCCAAGGCAAAATGACAAATGTTATTGTAAGCAGTGTACCACCGGGTGAGATGTGTCTTTGGAGAGTGAGCAAATAGGTGCAGCCCATAGCTGAGGGAGGGAAGGAGCACACCCTTCGCTAGGGCAAGCCTGACTGCCGGTGTAAGGTTATACTTGGCCCTATAGGCCAGACCCAGTTTGCAGATTGCTGCCCTGCAGATGTTAAGGATATGAGTACCTGTGTCAAGTTGGGGGTCAAGTGTTACCCCCAGATATTTGATTGAGCTCACTATGGGTAGTGAGGATCCATCTATGCTGGAGACGTGTAAGCAGGCCGATGAGGCTTTGATTTTAGCCATTGAACCAAAGAGCATAGCCTGTGTCTTTTTCAGGTTCAGGACCAGCTTGTGACTAGTAACCCATGACAATACCCTGTTAAAGTCATCGGACAGGTTCTGGTTTAGTGTAGTGGCATTCTGGAAGTGAGCCAGGATTACCAGATCATCTGCATACATGGTGGTGCTACAGCTGGTATTAGCCATGGGTAGTTGATTGATGAAGAGGGAGAAGAGGAGGGGACCCAGTACTGAGCCTTGAGGCACTCTGGATGTCACTGGTAGGGGCTCAGAGAGGACTTTATTGAAGCAGGTATGCTGCTTTCTGCCATGTAGATAACCCATTAGCCATTTCATGGCATGGGGGGAGAGGCCAAGTGACCACAACTGTACACCAAGCAGTTTGTGGTCAATGAGGTCAAAGACTTTGGACAGGTCGATAAATATTGCACCAGAGAGTTTGCCCTGGTCCATGGCTGTCCGGATACTTGATGTAACCGAGAGTAAGGCTGTGGTGGTGCTGTGTCCCTTATGAAAGCTGTGCTGGGCTGGGGACAGAAGTTCATGAGAGTGAATATATTCCGAAAGCTGCTCAGCCACTACCTTTTCAAGGAGCTTGCTAAGGGTTGGGAGAATGGCAATCGGTCGATAATTGTCAGGTAGTTTGGGATTTCCTTGCTTCAGTACAGGAGTACAGGGACAATCCTTGCCTCTTTCCAGATGTTTGGGATGGTCTCCAGACCAAGGGATAGGTTGAAGATAAAGGCTACTGGTGAGGCAATGTGTGCAGCACCAAGCTTAAGGAGTTTAGGCTCCAGGTTGTCTAGGCCAGGACTGGAGTACTGGGAGAGGCCAGCTAGGTGTTTCTGCAAGTCCTGAACTGATACAGCCCTGAGGTGGAACATTTGATGAGGAGGGTGACCCTCCAGCAGAGTGGAGAGAAGGGGGTGGGACAGAGCCTCATCAGGTGAGAAGAGGGTTGTGAAGGCAGAGAGATCAGAGAAGTGATTATTTAGGGAGTTGACAATAGTATGGGGATTATTGCAGGAGACTCCATTTATGACTATGTCCGTAACCCCCAGATGGGAGGATCCGCTGACAAGGGATTTAATATCTCTCCAGAACCTCCTGGGATTACTGGCAGAGCTTAGTAGGGTGGACTTGCAGAAGTCACTCTTTGCTGGCCTGATGGCCTTTTTGCACTTGTTCCTGAGGTGTCTGTACCTTTGAATAATCATGGGATCACTGGTACCTTTGGAACGAGCCCAACACTTATCTTTCTTTGTCATTGTCTGCTTTACAATATGTTTTAATAGGGGCCTTATATGTGTTAATTCCTACTAGGGGTGGAAGTGTTAGCTCTGGTAAAATGATCATTGTAATTTAGAGTAGAACATAGATGAGTTTACCCCATTCCCATTAACTAGGAGATGGGATAATTGTTTTAAATTGCCATTCATAGAAGTTGCCTCAGTTGACTGATAGGCATGAATGAGCGCAGCCTTTCATCAGAAACTGGAATCACTTCTGAAGGAAAGAATTGTCGAGTATCTAGAGGCCAGAGGGGCACAGGACCCAAGGCAGCATGGATTCACAGCAGGAAAGTCATGCCAGATAAATCTGATAGATTTCTTTGACTGGGTGACCAAAGTAGAGGATCAGGGAGGGGCTGTGGACATGGCATACCTAGACTTTAACAAGGCATTTGACACAGTCCCACACAAAAGATTAATATACAAGTTAGCCAGCCTGGGAGTGGGTCCCAAGATGACAGCCTGGGTAAACAATTGGCTGGAGAATAGGACACAGAGAGTAATAGTAAATGGAGTTCACTCTGAAGACGGGGGTTACTTAGTGGGCAACGCAGGGTTCAGTATTAGGACCGGTCCTCTTCAATATCTTCATAAGCGACATTGCAGAGGGACTGGAAGGAAAAGTATGTCTCTTTGCAGATGACACAAAGATCTGCAACAGAGTTGATGCACAAGGTGGGGTGGAAAGGATGAAAAGGACTTGGCAAGGTTAGAGGAATGGTCAAATGTATGGCAGCTTAGATTCAATGCTAAGAAGTGCAATAATGCACCTGGGAAACAAAAACCCAGGGGAAGAGTACACAATGGGGGGTGAGATACTAACAACAACAAAAATAGAAAGGGACCTGGGGTAGTCATATCAGATGACCTAAAGGTGGGCAAGCAATGTGAGAGGGCAGCAAGGAGGGCTGGGGGGATACTGGGATGCATAGGGAGAGACATCACCAGTAGAAAATGGGAAGTTATTATCCGTCTGTACAGACAGCTGGTGAGACCCCATCTGGAGTACTGCGTGCAGTTCTGGAGACCCAGCCTTCACAAAGACATAGACAGGATGGAAATTGTCCAGAGGAGGGCAACTAAAATGGTCCAGGGTCTGCACCGGAAGACATATGAAGAGAGACTTAAGGAGCTTAATATGTATAGCCTCGATTAAAGGAGGGAGAGAGGGGATATGATATAAACTTTCAAATACCTCAAGGAATCAACAAAAGTCCAAGAGGGTAGCATCTTTTAAAAAAAGTGTGTGCAAGATCAAGGGGCACAATTTGAAGATAGAGGGGGCGGCTCAGAGGTAATTTAAGATATGTTTCACAGAGAAGGTTGTGGATGCATGGAGACGGCCTTCCGAGGAGGTCGTGGAGTCAAAAACAGTGGTGGAATTCAAGCATGCATGGGACAGTCATAAGGCAATTCTAGGGGGTGGGGGTAGGAAGAAGTAGGCTGCTGGTTAACTAGGATCTGCAGCTTATCCAGTAGGCAGGGAAATGGGCAGACTGGGTGGGTCAAGCGGTCCTTATCTGCCATCAAATTCTATGTTTCTATGTATGTTTCTGTTGGCAAACCTCACAGTGTGCTATGATCCAGCATTCAGCAAAAGGACCTCAATGAAAAGGCATCCAGACAAAATAGTGTCAGTTTTGTTGCAAAGCCTGAAACACTAAGTTTTTAAAGCAACGTTTACTAACTTATGTTGCCTGTTTTACTTATGGAAACCATTGCATGTGATATTTACAGCTTTAGAGAAACAGGTCCTATAAGCTTGCTGACACGGAAGAATAAACTGTAAGGTCCCTAGATGACACCCGCAGCAGCTCTTCACTGGAACAGGCTTTCTTTGAACAGGTAGTGAAATCAGGGTTACAAAATGGCTAATAACTTTAAAATGAAGTCCGATAGAAATCTACTTTTTGGTATAAGATTTACTGTGTATATGCTTATTCTAATTCTGCAATGTAGCACTTTTGGCCAGATGTCATCAGCAGCTCTTTAAGGTTAAACATAACAAATGTATAGTAAAACATAACCTTTTTCAAACTTTCTGTATTAACATACTAGTTGATTGCTTCAAGCCTTGAGCTGGGTGGTACAAATCTAAAACAACATTTTTTTTTTTTTTTTTTTTAAGGATAGCGGTTAAGGTCTAGAAATAAGGTACAACCATAATAGGAGTGGTGCATTGGAGTGACGGTGGAACAGCAGTCTTCAGGAAGACCTTCTGGAGATTGTGGTGCTGCCCCATCTGCAGGAACCTCTCTGGGCTGAGGGAGAAGGCTGCCAGACTCATGGCCGAGTTGGCTTGGATTAGGAGGACCAACTCCACCACTCAGGGACCACCAAGTCCACCTCTGCTTTCTCAGATGATGCCAGGAAGGAGGAGCAGATGGACAGTGGTGGGCTTGGGGAAGGTAGAGTTATGGAGTACAGGCACATCCCAAATCCCATATCACTACAGAACTCCTATGCCACACTGTCAGGGTGGAACAGTCCTACGGAGGTGCCTGAAGTAGTGGCTGGGACAGATGTGGAGGTCCTCCAGGGAGGAGACCTCAAGGGGGTAGCAGAGGACTCCAGAGGAGGAGGAAGCAACTCCTGATGGGGGACTTCATAATCTGGGGAGTAGAACTGGGGACAGGTAGCAGGGTGGAGAGGGAGGTTAAGTGCTTGCCGGGAGGCACAGCTCGGAGGGATGGAGAGTGAATCAAGAGGATTGCTAGGGCAGCTGGATGTCATTGTCCATTTGGGGCAAGTGATCTGGATAGGGATGAGGCAGGGATAGGGAGAGTGCAGGAGGAGTTCAGGGATTTGGGAAGGGACCTTGGGCAGGTAGTAAGGTGCATGACCTTCTTGGAGGTACTGCCTGTCCACAGCAAGGGGAAGGCTAGGAACCTCCACACCAGGGACTTAAACACATGGTTGAGGTACTGGTGCAGAGAGAAGGGTTTTGGCTTCACTGGGGACTGTGGACCCACCTGGTGGGATGTGGGCCTGTACAAGGGTGATGGCCTGCATCCATCCAGGGAGAGGGCCGCTGTCCTTAGTGAGTGGTCTAAATGTTTCATTGGCAAGCTCTTAAACTAACCAAAGGAGGTGGTAGAAGGAAGCAAGGAGAACCACTCCCACAAGTTGATGTAGTCAGCAGGGAGGACCCTAAGTTTGGAAATCACCAACTAAACTAGGAAAAGGTAGAATGGCAGAGAAAAGGAGAAATGGGCTTAAAGGCAGGGGAGGTAATGAGGGAAGGCATGAGGATAAAAGGGATGACAGGAGGGAAAGTAGCAAAATATGGAAGGCCATGTGTGCAAATGTTCACAGCCTGGGAAATAAAATCCCGGATCTGTTGGCCTTGTAGTCAGAGGATGACCTGGACATTGTCGCTATTGGTGAGACATAGTACAATGGGAACCATGACTGGGATGTAGCTATACCAGGTTATACTCTATTCAGGAAAGACAGGGAAGGTAAAAAGGGAGGAGGAGGAGTAGCTCTTTATGTCAGGAAGGGTATAAAAGCAACTGAGGTACAGGGATTCCGGGGAGAGATCAGGTGGGTCACCCAAGGGATGTGCAATGGCACTGCTATTTGGACAGGTGTAATCTACAGACTTCTAGCACAAGGGGAATGGACAAGGTTCTAGTGAAAGCCATCCAAAAGATGGTAACTAAAGGGGAAGTGATGTTGGTAGGTTACTTCAATCTGCCAGGTGTTGATTGGAGCATCCCAACCACAGTGTCAGCCAGGAACAAGGAAATACTGAAATACCTGCGCGGGGAATGCCTAAGATAGCTAGTGCTAGAGACCACCCATGAGGGTACGATTTTGGACCTGGTACTCACCAACAGGGATAGAATTGCAGATGTCATGGTGGGTGGACAGCTGGGGTCCAGTGATCATTGCATGGTGTGGTTCAATATAAGTACAGTGGCAGAGTCAAGTCACACAAAAGTGAGGGTCCTGGACTTCAGAAGGGCAGACTTTGCTAAGCTGGGGGTATGTCTCAGGAAAGCCCTAACAGGGAGGGAGGACTGGGGGGGATGTTGAGGAACAGTACACTCATCTAAAAGGAGCCATAGTGGAGGCAACAAACCTTTGTGTTAGGCAGATGAACAAAGGCAAGAGAAAAAGAAACCACTTTGGTTCTCATAGAAAGTGGCCAGGAAGGTAAGAGTGAAAAAGCTGGTATTTAGGAAGTACAAGAAAACACAGAAGCAGGAAGACAGGGTAGTGTTTTGGGATAAGAAGAGGGAGGCGGGGAAGGTAGTCAGGAGCCCAAAGGCACAAATGGAGGAAAAAATAGCCCTGGCAGTAAAGAAAGGGGACAAGATGTTTTATAGGTATGTTAGTGAAAGGAGAAAGACAAGGGGTGGGATTGTAAGGCTTAAGGGGAAAGAAGGGAGTGTGGGAAGGGGGAACTGAAACAATCCTAAACAAATATTTTTGTTCAGTATTCACAGAAGAGGAGGAAGATGAGGGACCACAATTAAGTGGCATGGATAATATAAGACTGGAGGTGGGCACCAATTCATTTACGAAGGAGAGAGAGCTAAAGAAACTCACAAAGTTGAAAGTGGACAAGGCAATGGGACCAGACAGGATACATCCTACAATATTAAAGGAGCTCAGAGAGGTGCTAGCAACACCACTGACAGCCCTATTCAATGAATCACTGAAAATGGGAGTTGTTCCAGAGGACAGGAGGAGAGAAGATGTAGTACCTCTACACAAAAGTGGAAGCAGGGAGGAGGCTGGGAACTATAGACCAGTCAGACTGATCTCAGTGGTGGTGAAAATAATGGAAACACTGCTAAAAGAAAGGACTGTGGAACATCTTGAATCCAGTGGAGCACAGGATCCGAGGCAGCATGGATTCACAGCAGGAAGGTCATGTCAAATCTGAAAGATTTCTTTGACTAGGTGATCAGGGAAGTGGATTGGGGGGAGTGGTGGATGTGGCCTACCTAGATTTCAGCAAGGCCTCTGACACCGTTCCACATAAGAGGCTTGTAAACAAGCTGGGCAGCCTGGAAATGGGTCCCAAGGTGGTAAACTGGGTTAGGAACTGGTTGAGAAATAGAACACAGAGGGTGGGGGTAAATGGAGCTCAATCCAAGGAAAGGAGCGTGACCAGCAGGGTGACACAGTGATCAGTTCTGGGGCCAGTCCTATGTAATGTCTTCATGAATGACATTGCGGACAGGCTAGAAGGAAAAGTATGCCTCTTTGCAGATGACACTAAGATCTACAAAAGGGTAGACATTCTGGGAGGGGTGGAAAAATAAAGAGGGACCTAGGTAAACTAGAGGAATAGTCTGGAGTGTGGGTGGCACCTATGATTCAGTGCAAAAAGTGCAAAATCATGCATTTGGAGCACAGGAACCCAGGGGAGGCTACATGATGGTGGGAGAGAGATACTAACAGCCACCAAACAGGAAAGGGATCTGAGGGTAATCATATCAGATGACCTAACGGTGGCCAAACAATGTGTCAAGGCTGTAGGTAGAGCCAGTGGGGTACTGGGGTGCATAGGGAGAGGTATCACTGCCAGAAGGAAGAAGGTGGTGATGCCACTGTACAAATCATTAGTGAGACCTCATCTGGAGTACTGTGTCCAGTTCTGGAGGCCACATCTGTATAAGGACACAGACAAAAAAAGAGATGTTCTAGAACAAGGGATCATGCCATGAGGCTTGAAGGAAGTAGGCTAAGGAGTAACTTGAGAAAGTATTTCTTTACAGAAAGAGTGGTGGATGCATGGAACAGCCAACCCATGGAGGTGGTGGGGGCAAATTCAGTAGGGGAATTCAAAAATGAATGGGATAGGCATAGGGGAACCCTAGTGATAAGAAAGAGATCAAAGCTTGAGATCAAGTAGTGTCTGTGGTTTCTGCAGCAGGCAGGAAAAATGGGTCGACTGGGTGGACCTAGAGGTGCTTATGTGTCATCAGTTTCTGCGATTCTGTTATTTGCCATGTTGCAAATGATTTCCTGAAAATGAACAAAGTGGTAAAAAAAAAACAAGGTAGCAAATTGTAAGGAGCATTTTTGGCTGTGTGGCATTACTTTGTAGACAATGTCTGGATTATTTTAAATAAATAGATAAATAAAATCCCATACTGTAGCTAACTCAACATTGGTATATGACTGGGTAACATCATAATACAGTAACTTCATACAGTATGTGTCTATCATGGTGTCACCACTTTGTGAGTAGTATATTAACATAGAAACATAGAATTTGACAGCAGATAAGGACCGCTTGGCCCACCCAGTCTGCCCATTTCCCTACCTACTGGATAAGCTGCAGATCCTAGTTAACCAGCAGCCTACTTCCTCCTACCCCCCCCCAGAATGGCCTTATGACTGTCCCATTCATGCGTGAATTCCACCACTGTTTTTGACTCCACAACCTCCTCCGGAAGGCCATTCCATGCATCCACAACCCACTCTGTGAAAAATACTTCCTTAAATTACCTCTGAGCCACCCCTTATATCTTCAAATTGTGCCCCTTGTTCTTGCACACTTTTTGAAAGATGCTACCTCTTGGACTTTGTTGATTCCCTTGAGGTACTTGAACATTTCTATCATGTCCCTCCTCCCTCCTTTCCTCCAGGCTATACATATAAAGCTTCTTTAGTCTCTCTTCATGTCTTCCGGTGCAGACCCTGCACCATTTTAGTTGCCCTCCTCTGGACTGCTTCCATCCTGTCTATGTCTTTGTGGAGATTGGGTCTCCAGAACTGCATGCAGTACTCCAGATGGGGTCTGACCAGCTGTCTGTACAGAGGGATAATAACTTGCTGTTTTCTACTGGTTTGCTTCACATGTGTTCCCCTTAATTTTTACTCCCTTGCTCAATGCATATATTGTTGCCTATTTAACTATTGTGTCTGTGTAGCATAGCACAACATGAATTATTTGTACCACACAGTTTACAGTATCAACATTTAGCATATTAATAATTTTACACTGTATTCATTTGAATCACATAACCTGTCATACATAGAAGCATAAAAAGTGATGGCAGATAATAACTGCTAGACCTGTCAAGTCTGCCCATTTTTAATTATGATCACTTTTGCTGCAGACCCTGGTTGACTTAAAGCACTTTCTCTTCCACCACATTCCTGCCTCCTAGGATTCCTTTGTACCTATCCCAGGCATTTTTGAAACCCATCACTGGTTTCACCTCCACTGCCTCCCATGGAAGGCTATTCCAGGAATCCACCACCCTTTCTGTGAAGAAACATAGACACAAAGGAATTGTCAGCAGATAAGGACCACCTGACCCATCTAGTCTTCCCGTAAACCCTTGTATTGGATTACTGCTTCCAATCCACCCACTGCTGTACCTCTATGGTTCCCCTATGCCTGTCCCAAGCATGCTTGAATCCATCCACTGTGCTCACTCCTACCACCTCCTGAGGCAGACCATTTCATTCATCCACCACCATCTCTGTGAAGAAGAACTTCCTCACTTTTCCGCCTAATCTCCCACCTTCCAATTTCATGTCAAGCCCCCTCATTCTTGTGCTCCTCCTGTATTGGAAAATGTCTCCCCCTGCACCTTGTTTATACCCTTGAGGTACTTGAATGTTTCTATCATGTCTCCTCTTTCCCTCCTTTCTTCCAGCGAGTACATATTGAGGTCACTTAATCTCTCCTCATAAGTCTTGTGTTGCAAGCCCTGTACCATCTTAGTCACCCTTCTCTGGACTATCTCCAGCCTGTTAATATCCTTATAAAGGTGTGGCCTCCAGAACTGCACACAATACTCCATGTGAAGCCTGACCACAGTTTTATTTAATGGCATCCCCACCTACCTCCTTCTGCTGGTGAAACCCCTGCCTATACACCCCAGTATGCCACTGGCCCTCCCAGCTGCCTTAGCACTCTACTTTTGCATGTTCATGTCATCTAAAATAATAACCCCCAGGTCCCTTTCCTCCTTTGTGACTGTCAGTAACTCTCCTGCCCCCCCCATCCTGTAGCGTTCTACAGGGTTTCTGTGTCCCAGGTGCATAATTTTGCACTTTTTTTAATTAAACTTCAGTTGCCACTCCTCAGACTATTTTTCAAGCTTCCCCAGGTCCCACCTCATTTTCTTCACCCCCTCTGGGGTATGCACTCTGTTACAGATCTTGGTGTCATCTGCAAACAGGCAGACCTTTCCCTCCAGCCCTTTTTTAATGTCGCTAATAAAGACATTGAACAGGACTGGCCCCAGGACTAATCCATGAGGCACCCCACTGGTCACCCCCTCTCTCCCCAGACTGCACCCCATTTACCACCACCCTCTGCCTCCTGTCTGTTAGCCAGTTTCGAATCCAGTTTACCATCCTGTCCCCCATGCCCAGCCTACCCATTAGGTAGTAGAAGTACTTGCTCATATCTCTCCTGAAGCTACCTCTTTCTAGCTTCATATCATGACCCCTTGTTCTACAGCACCTTTTTCTCTGAAACATATCTCCCTCCTGTACCTTATTAACCCCTGTGAGGTATTTAAAGGTCTCCACCATATCCTTACTCTCCCTCCTTTCCTCCAGGGTGTACATATTGAGCTCTTTCAGTCTCTCCTCATAGGGCTTCTGATGCAGATCTTGCACCATTTGGATAGCCCTCAGCTCTCTTCTTGTCACTTTCTCCTTTTTACAGTTGTTCCCCCTTCCTCACCTTTCTCATTTGACTGATCCTTTTTTCCCCCTTCCTTCTTTGCTAACCCCCTGCTTCTTTGAATAACTTGCATCCTGGTGGGACTCTCTCTCCTCTGGATCTCCCTACTCTCTATCTCAGCCTGTGGTGGCCCACTTTCTGCCTCTCCTATTTCTTCTGTCACCTCCCTCAGCTACTTTAGATGTCTATCAAATTAACATTTAAACCTTCCACTGAGGACTATGGTTCTCTCCTGGAGGAAAGCAGGCCATCACCTTGGTATAGGCTCTTATCCTTCCAGGTTGGCCCACAGTCCCCAATGTAGCCATACCTCTCCTCTCTGCACCATTCCTTCTACCATTACTTGAAGGCTTTGGTACAGAGCTCCCTCTCCTTCTCCATATGGTACATGATGCACTCACCACTTGTATTTTGAACTGTGGGAAACACAGGATCAACCTCATAAATGATCTAACTTTACCAAAAATGAAATTTACACATGGAGCTGTCTATTGCAATTCATCTCTATGTTTAAGCCCATGAAGCACTCTTATCAAGTTAATGCATTAGCATCCATAGAGGCTATGACCAGAGTTTGTTTCATGCCTATTTTCAGTTGATATTTTTTTTGTTTGTTTGTTTGTACATCAGTAAAGCTTTTAGCTAAGAGCTCATCTGCAAAGGTTCCACGTCAAGTATAGTAACATACAGATCCGGATACAGGCAGCTCAGGTGAGCAATTGTCAGTACAACCAGATATAAATATTTCAGTATTTCTTAGGGACTTAGTCTTGTAAGGGAAAAGGGAAGAGGGATATTGTTTAACCATGAAAGGTACACTAAGCTGAAGCTTGTTTCTAGGTGCGACCTGGGAGCACAAAGGAAGTTAAGTGACTTGATCAGAGTCACACAGTATGCAAGTGGTAGTACTCACTGAGAACTCTTTTTGATAGATAGATTGTTGCTTAACTCCAGAGGGTGATGGAACTGTAGCATGTTAAAGTTGCAGTTTTATCCTCTGGGAATTTTAACTTTTTAATTGTTATTTATTTTATTTATTTATTGCAATGCAATTGTTTCACCAGGAAAGGCACACTGAGCAACAAGATGCTCGTCTCCCAGTGTGACCTGTGGGGGGTTACACATGGATATGATAACACGCAGGTTATCTAGTGAACAGTTAACAGAAGCAAATAAAAAGCAGCATAAGGTTACACAATTGCATGAATATACAAGCAGTGCACATTAAATGCTTAGGATATTATAGTATCAAATAACAATGTTTGTGACAAGAAGCAGCAGACAAGGTTAATTAACACAGTAGTAACAGCTGTAAACAACAGAGGACGCATATCACAGTTATACAATTATACACAGTACATAGGGAAACATAGGCCCAGGACATAAGTGCAAGGTTGGGGTTATATGCCAGCTTCTGTAGCAAGGCTAAGGCTTCTGGTCAGGCATTGGGGAAGGGACAGTGGGGCATGGCAGGTTCAGGGACAGGAGCAATTTGTAGTAAGGAAGTTTGCTAGGTTGGTAGACAGAGAGTAGGAAAAGGAGGAGTGCCGAATTTGCGGTGGGAGGGCATTCCAGAGCTTGGGTAGCCATTGTGAGAAGGCAGCTTGACCAGCAGAGGTCTTCCACCTAGGGACTGAAAGTTGGCAGGAGTCACTGGATCTAAGATGATGGGAGGGGGGTGAGGCATCTGTGAGCATGGTGGCAAGGTAGGAGGGGATGGACCCGAGCCATAGGTTGGAGACAAATTTAGCATAGTGAGAGATGCGGTGGTTTTCAAGGGATGGTAGTGCCAAGGCTCGGTAGAGGTTGCAGTGGTGGGTGAGGGGAGAGGCATCAAAAGCAAAGTGGCAGAAGGCATTATAAAGTGTGTCCAGTTTAGATAGGGTGGACTTAGGGGCTGCACTGTATATAATGTTGCAGTAGTCGATGGAGGGCAGTATCATCTTCAGAACCCGTTCACGTCGGACTCGGGGAAGGAGGCTGCTGCAGTTCCCACATAGTGCACTGAGCATGGGGTGTAGTTTTTTTGAGATTGCATCAATGTGGTCAGAGAAGGAAAGATGGCTCTCGAGCCAGACCCCCAAGAAACAGAACGAGTAGACATCTTCAAGTTTTTGGCCATCCAGGGTGGCGAAGTAGGGAAGGGAGGGGAGTCTGGCCAGGCGTTGTCATGTGCCGAAGGTCATAGTGACAATTTATTTTGCATTTAGGGAGAGCTGGTGTGAGCTAAACCATTGCTGTACCTTGTTGAAGTCAGCTTGGAGGTTTGATTGTACCACATCGGGGGCGGAGCCCGAGTAGTAGAGTACAGTATCATCTGCATACATGTGGATTAAGGAAGTAGAGCAGATGAGTGGCAGGTCATTTAGGAATATAGAGAACAGAATGGGACCAAGAACCGTCCCCTGTGGGACAGCAGTAGTTAAGGGAAGGGGGGTTGAGATCGTATTTGAGACTCTAACGGACTGAATTCTATCAGAGAGGTATGATCTGAACCAGTTTGTGGCTGCGACAGAGAGGCCTGATTCAGTGAGACTCGAGAGCAGTATGGGGTGGGAGACGGTGTTGAAGGCTTTTGCAACATCGACAAAAATGGCTGAGGTGATCAGTCCACTGTCCATGCCTGTTGGGATAGTGTCTGTAAGCCTTATCAGAGAGGAGGTGGTGGAGTGTCCCTTCCTGAAGCCAGACTGGAATGGCATGAAGAATTTGGAATCAGTGAGGAAGGAGGTAAGTTGGGTGAGCACATGGTGCTCTTGTAGTTTTGCTAGGGCTGGGAGGAGGGAGATAGGGTGGTAGTTAGAGGGGCTGGTAGGGGTGCCTCCTTTTGGCAGAGGGATGACAATGGCGTGCTTCCATGCATAGGGGATGGCAGCAGCAGCAAAGGATTGGTTTAGGAGTTTGGCAAGCAGAGTTGCTATAGTGGGGGCAGAGAGGTATAGAAGTTTGGGGTCTAATCCATCCTGGGATTTGCCTTTTGAAAGGTTAAGAGACAGTAATTCATCTAGGGCCTCAGTTGCAGACATGTCTTTGAAGGAAAAGGAGTGAGACCTAGTCTGGGTCTTTATGTCTGTAGGTGGTGCGAGAGGTGTAGTGTTGGGCAGGGAAGAGAGGAGGGTGACAAGTGGGAAGTACACATTGAACTCAGTGGCGACTGCTGTGGACTCTGATAGGAGAGAGTTATTAACATTTAGCATTGGAGTGGGATTGGCAGCCAGAGGGGTGGAAAGGGAGTGAATGAGCTTCCAGAATTTTGAGGGTTTATTTAGGTTTGACTGGTGGGAGCTGCTGAAGTACTCTGCTTTTGCAAGATGAGTGGCTCTGGTGCACTTGTTATGGAGCATGCGGTATGTGGAGAGGTGTTGTGGGAGGTGTGAGGATTTATGCGTTTTCCAGGCTTTGTCCCATGTGATTTGACATGCAATCAGTTCTTGGGTGATCCAAGGCAGGTGGTTTCCTCGTACTCTTGTATGACACAGTGGGGCGTATGTGTTCCAGACGCTGAGGAATGTGTTTTAAAGTGTAGGAAGGCATCATCAATGGAGATCGTAGGAGGGGCAGGGGACCAGTTTGCTAGCGCAAGGTCATCTAATACAGGGGCTAGATTGAGGGATTTATAGGAGCGTTGGACTACAAATTTAATGGGAGCTTTTGGGCGGTGGATTTTATGCACTAAGAAGGTTACATGGTGGTCGCTGAGGGAGTCAGGAAGAATTCTGGCTTGTTTGACCCGGTAGGGGTGTGTGGTAAGGACCCAGTCGATGAGCGAGTGGTTACCAGATTTTAGGTTAAGCCGGGTGGGCTCAGTAATGATTTGTGAGAAGTTTAGGGTGGAAATTTCAGTCCTGGTTTTGTTGAGGGCAGGAGCTAGCCAATTGTGGTTAAGATCACCCATGATGTAGAGTTCCCCTGTCGTGGTTAGGCAGGAAATTTGCTTGAGGAGGTCAGTGACAGCAGAAGCTGGAGTTCCAGGTCGGCAGTATATCCCAGCAATGTAGATTGGTAGTGAGATGGGAAGGACAAGCTGAATTAGTATTATTTCAAGGACTTTTGGTTCGGACTTGGTCAGGACCACTGAATAGTGCAAGTCCGAGTTTACTTAGATGGCTATTCTGCCACCTTTAGAGGCTCTATCCTGGCAGGCCATAGTGTAGCCTGGGATAACAACAGAGGAGTCGTTGATGTTTTTCTTGAGCCAGGTTTCAGACAGGGTGAGGATATCTGGAGCATAACGGATGGCAAGAACCTGAAGGGAGTCAAGCTTGTGGACAGGGCTTCTTTTATTTAGGTGCAGGAGGTGCAGGCCACGTGGGAGAAGGTCCCCAGAGTGAGGAGAAGAAGAGGCCAATGTTGGAGAGGGGCATGGGGGGGTTAGTACTGGGGCCAGGGTTAGGGTGGATGTCACCTGCTGCAAGGAGTAGGAGAGTGAGAGTTAGGTAGTGAGCGAATAGCTGTATATGACTGACTGCGAGTGGACATCTCTTAGACTGATGGTGTGTATGAGCTGGGCATTGGGGAATAAGTTGAAAAATTACCCAGGGGAGCGATGGGTTGAAAAGAAATGGGCTGGGACGTGTGACAGAGTGTGTCCATGCTTGGGTGAAAGGGGAGGTGGACGCTGGGCTGGAGGGGTGGGAGAGCGCAACGAGGTTTGGCAGGATTTGGGAGGGGGGCATGGGAGAGGTGGGTGGCATGTTGGAAAGGAAGGGAGGGAGAAAAGAATAGGGATGAGCAGGGTCAAGTGGCCTGGTAGAAGGATCATGGCACGGATCAGGTGCTAGGAGGACCCTACTGCTGTGGTTACTTAGCAGGGAAGGTAGGTGCTGTAGTTACTTAGTGGAGAAAGTGGAGGGCTGGAATGTGGGGGGCAGGGAAATGATAGGGACCTGTAAGGACTAGGAACCAATGGGGGAGCAGAGTGAATGAGGGGTTTAGGTAGCCAATGAGGGAGCGAGCAGTGCTGCTAGGCTTATTAGCCAATGAGGGAGTAAGTGCTGCTAGGCTTACTAACCAATGATGGAGAGAGAGGGAATGTGGGTGGGCAATAGGTGTATTTAATCAGTGGAGGCAGTGGGGGTGGGTGGTAGGGCTGAAAATGCTTCTATGAGACACTTGAATTTTGCTTAGTTGCAGCTAAATCTATTTGCAAAAATCGCCAGGTGGCAAAAGCAGGGGAAAAAGTCCTCGCCAATCGGAGTGGTTTTGCTGGAAGCACCCACGTCCCGATTGGCTGCGGTGTCACCATAATTTTCTAAGGAGCTGCAGGCGGGTGTCCTGGTCTTGGTCGGCTGGGTGCCGTCCGACCGTGGGGGAGCTGAAGCAGCCCTATTTAAGGGCAGGCAGCTGGAGAGAAGAAAATTAGCAGGGGTTAAATAGCGTAGAGGCAGAATAGGTTTAGATTGATCAATTTAGCAAGACAAAGGAGAGTGAGACTTTTCGGCACCAAGGCAGAGTGCTTGGATGGGGGAGTGGGGGTGCAGGAGCAAGGAAACAACAGAAGAGCTGTAAGCACTTTAAAACAGTAGTAGAAATTACAATCCAGCTAATACAGTTGAAATCCTTCTATGAGACACTTGAATTTTGCTTAGTTGCAGCTAAATCTATTTGTAAAAGGCACCAGGTGGCAAAAGCAGGGGAAAAAGTCCTGGCCAATCGGAGCGGGTTTGCTGGAAGCATCCGTGTTCTGATTGGCTGCACTGTTGCCGTACCTTCCAAGAAGCTGCAGGCAGGCATCCTGGTCTCAGTTGACTGGGTGCCGTCTGACCGTGGGGGAGCTGAAGCAGCCCTGTTCAAGGGCAGGCAGCTTCCAAAGAGCTGCAGGTGGGTGTCCTGTTCTCAGTTGACTGGGAGCCGTCTGACCGTGGGGGAGCTGAAGCAGCCCTATTCAAGGGCAGGCTGCTTCCAAGAAGCTGCAGGTGGGCGTCCTGGTCTCGGTCAGCTGGGTACCGTCCGACCATGGGACAGCTGAAGCAGCCCTGTTCAAGGGCAGACAGCATAGTATACATTACAAATCCTTCTATGAGACACTTGAATTTTGCTTAGTTGTAGCTAAATTTATTTGTAAAAAGCACCAGGCGACAAAAGCAGGGGAAAAAGTCCTGGCCAATCGGAGTGGGTTTACTGGAAGCACCCATGTTCTGATTGGGTGCAGTCCAACCGTGGGGGAGCTGAAGCAGCCCTGTTCAAGGGCAGGCAGCTTCCAAGGAGCTGCAGGCGGGCGTCCTGGTCTTGGTCAGCTGGGTGCCGTCTGACTGTGGGGGAGCTGAAGCAGCCCTGTTCAAGGGCAGGCAGCGTAGTATACATTATACAGCATAGTATTACATGTCTATTGTCAGCTGGTATTCCCTAGGGACTTTGTCTTGTGCTACTCATGCATACCCCAAGTCCACTCTTGTGTGGTCTTTGCCACTTCTGTGGTCTTTGTTACCTGTGAACCTAGTGACCACAGTGTGGCTACTTGCAAACTTTGTAATAAACATGTCCACCAGTGCAAGCAGGGGAACCACATGGGTACTGGGGTGGTCAGAGGATCCATTTCATGGCAAATCACTGGGTTGGGGGGGAGCAGACGGAAGTGACAAGTGGGGGTGGTGGCCTATCCATACCAGCGGTGGTTCATGGAGAGCTAAGGGAAGTTCCTGTGTCATGGTGGGGCAGATGGCACACTCTGTGGAAGCAATGGTGCCCTCTGTTGAAGTTCAAGCTCCTCCTGAACCGGCACCACCAGTAGCACCTGCACCACTATCAAGTTTTGCTTTTTTTACAGAAGCAGTACACAACAGGGATTTCAAGGGCTAATGCAACACATACACGATGCAATAAATTAGGTACTTATCACAATGTTACTATGTAAATGAAAAAATATCAATAGACAACAATGACATCACGATACTCAAACTACAGTGACAAAAATAATTCAGTAAAACATATCTAACTGTTCTGCAGAAGTAAAATAACAAACCATAGAAATGAGAAAAAAAATCACACAAAACACTGACTACAGCAGCACTAGTACTGCTAAGACAGAAAAGACTGCCTAGCCTATCTTTTTCTTGCAGGAAGTTGCCGCAGCTAAGCTCCCCACCCCCAACAGCAATGCCTCACTACACAGAACACAGAAAACAAAATTACAGCTTTAACTAAATGACAACAAATACCAGAAATAATTGGTGATCTAGAGGTACAAGGCACAGTAGGCACATAATGGAGTGATTTGTTGTAAAAAAAAAAAGTGCTTTAAACACCTTCCAAAGCTTTTTGGGCACAAAGACACAGAGTGCACTTGCTCATCCTCTGATGAAGAAGACGTCACTGTATCTGCGGGGATGAGCATGCAACTCAGCTGAGCCACGATTTTTGGACGACCTCATCAAAAAAGAAAAACGACTGTGAAATAGGCATGCATCGCCACACACATTAAAGGGGAATGCTCATCTCTCGTGCAAGCATGCTACGGGATCTTTAGGTCCCTATTACAAGAAATGCAATGAAAGTACATTTTTCTATGTACTTACCAATCTGTAATGTATTTTTTATCTGGTTGATCCTGCCACCTTCCACCTGCCATGTTTACTCACTACGTGTCCCGCTGTCCCCCACACCCAGTCTTCTGATGACATGACTGATGGACTGTGCCATGGGGGACCTCTTTGTGCCGGCAAATCAGCTAGCAATGTATCGGTGTGAATGACTGCATGATCGTGCTTATTCTACTGGTACTGATCACACAGCGGTAGTACTAGTAGAATAAGTGTGATACAGTGGCAGCACCACCTCCCTTCTCCTGCTAGAAAGTCCTCTCCCAGTGCACCCCAGCAACATGTTTGCCTGTCACACCTCCTGTCACACTACCCAGCTACCTTGAGGTCATGAGATATGATGACTCCTAGGTCTCTTTCTTACTTGCTGACTGCAAGCAGCCATTGACCTCTCTCAACTAGTCTCCTCTCCTACTAGAAAAAACTATAGGACTGGTACTAGTACCCATGTTGACCTCTTATTTTCTAACCACCCTGAGAGAATCATGGGCACCACACTGTTACCAGATGCCCTGAGTGATCACTCCCCTATTACCTGTCATTGGACCAACAAGGCCCCTAAACAACCTAGCATAACAATCTATTGGTGGGTCCGCAAGAAGGGAAATCAGGAGCCTCTCCTAGAATACCTCTACAACTGTGACTGGTCCCCAGTCTTCCTCGCAGTTAATGTAGATGAGGCACTAAGCCACTTTATCACTCGATTCAACTCGTCCTGTAATATATTTGCCCCCCTTAGGAAGCGTAAGCTGAAAAGGGTCCCCAACCCATGGATTACACCATCTCTCCTGTGCCTTATGGCCACTCATGACCCCCTCTGGAAGGTGGCACATGCCACTGGCAAACAGAGTGACTGGTATTGTTATAGAGCCACAAGAAATGATTGCACCTCGGCCATTTGGCATGCAAAGGCCTCATACTATCAAGGCATGCTTGCTAACTCCTGGGATAACAGTAAAATATTCTAGGACAATATTAAAAACCTTACTGGAAAAAACAATCAATCCCTCCCCACCCTACTCAATCATAATGGCCTCACTGTTCAAGACCCAAGTGAAATTGCTAACATTCTTAATACCTCATTCGCTGACCTGAGTGGAGTCCCCCCCCCAACGTCTTCGATGAACCATCCGCTGCTGACATTGCCCACCACAGACCTGCCCCTCCTAACATCCCCCAATTCTATTTCAGGTTGATTTCCCTGTCAACTGCCAGGAAACACCTTTTGAAAGTGCTCATTAAGTCTAGGCACAGCTCTGATATTCTTGACCTCAGATTACTTCTCCTTTCCATAGATGCTATCCTGGCCCCGTTTACAGGGATCCTGAATCTATCCCTACACCTCGGTCAGTTTCCCACTGTTTGGAAAGCTGCAGTTGTGACACCTATCCACAAGAGTGGTGACAGAACAAACCAAGCCAACTACTGCCCCATCTCAGTATTACCACCCTCTCAAAAGCCCTTGAGCGTATTGCTGCCAAACAGCTAACAGCATATCTCTTGCCCATGATATCCAATGCCCTCAGCAACATGGGTTTAGGAAGGATCATAGTGCTGCCACTGCCCTGCTGTCATATACACATACATGTGATATCTCCCTCTTTACGCAGGAGACTCCTGTTTTTTTTGACTGAACTCCCTCCCTCCCTCCTGGGAAACAAAATCTCCTGCTTAAGTAAAATTCTGTCCAAAATATCCATGTTTTTTGGGCAGATAAAGACACATAAAAATTAAATCAGTGATGAACAATGTATCTGATTACTTTATATAACTAGTTGTTTATTCTTTTTAGTGCCTATTCTTGACAAAATGAAATACATTAAATTTTTGTAATGACTTTTTTCTTATTTTTTTGATGCCATTTAAGGACAAACTCATGACGTTATGGCATCTCCCTACTAGTAGGCCAATCTCCCTCCTAATTTGACTCAAATCTCCCTCTTAAGCAAGTCGGACATATCACATGTATGTATACAGACTTTATCCACAAAGCCTTAGACCGTGGCCACTTGTAGAGTCTGTCTATATAGACCTTACAAAGGCCTTTGATATGGTCAAGCACTCCTTACTGCTCTTGACCGTACCTTCTCTAGGACTCTCTAATGATGTTACCACCTGGTTCAAAAGTAACCTAGGTGGCAGATCCCAGTGTGTAAAAATCTCTGACTCACTCTCTATGAGCTGACCAGTACAGTCCGGTGTTCCTCATGGATCAATTCTGGGCCCCCTCCTATTTAGCCTCTACCTCAATACCCTCCCCCTAGCCTGCCCTAACAACCTTCTCCTGTATGCAGATGATCCTGTGATTTACTGCAGCCAGCTTGACCCTGAACCCCTTACCTATGACCTGCAACAGAGCTTTACCTCCATTGAAACATGGTTCTCGGAACAGAGATTAATCATGAACTATAAAAAGTCAAAATCCATGGTCTTTGCCAGACCGCATAATAAGTTTAAAGCAGCCCGACTAACCATCACCAACAACACTGGCTCACCTCTTGAACAGGTAGCTAGTTTTAAGTACCTGAGCATTACCCTGGACAGCACACTCTTCTACCAGGAACACATCTCAAACATCTCTAAAACTACTAATTTTAGACTAGGCCTCCGCTATAGACATTGGCACTGTATGACCCAAGAGGCTCTATGTCTTGCTGTGACCAGCTCCATCTTGTCTATCATTGACTATGGCACTGTTTTCTATTGTTGTGCCTCTGCAACTGCCCTCAGAAGGATTGATATCACCCTTAACAAAGCTTACAGGCTACTTACTGGTATGAGCCATGATACACACACCTGTGACCTTTATGCACAATCCAACTGGCTCAACCTCCAAAATAGCATCTCTTAATTACACCTGCCTTGTGGCCAAAAATATCTCCCTAGGGCTAGCCCTCCCCCTCTAGTCTGGCACTCCTTAAGAAGGCCCCTGTAAATTTGCGCTGCACAAGAAGCGCGCCTAACAAAGCCTTCCAGGTACCATTATGCTAGACCTCCCAAGGGCAAATGCTTTTATGTATAGAGCCCCTAGCTGGTTTAACAACCTCCTTGCACATATCCAATCCACTCCTAACATTGGTTATTTCAAAAACTATCTTCTTCACCACCTAACCAACCTCAGCAGCTGTGACTGCTGCACTTAATTTTAATGATCTGTGGTTAGAATCTACCTACCTGTTTGCTGACAATGCCCTATGGGCTGCTATTCTGCGTGACCACTGAGTCCATGGATCTCCTTAACTCTACCTGCTTCTTTCAGGGTCACCACCTGTATGATCCCTATCTGCAGAAATACACCACCCCTGCTCTACTTCCTCTCCTCCACTTCCATCTATTACACAATTGCTTTTTCTGTCTTCCCTATCCCAGTCTACCACTTATCTGGCCTTCTTTCCAGCTAGGCTCACATGACAATACTCTTAATTTCCTCATACTGCTAGCACTTATCCACTGTTTTAGAATGTAATTGTTTTAGTATGTACTTTATGTTACTGTTACTCCAGCTTGTTGTATCCCACCGTGATTGTTTCATTTTACCCAATGTACTTGTGTTTGGTACTCATTCCTATGTATTATCCAAACTGTTTGACATAGAGCTTTTGTAAATGAGCCCCTGGCTCAAAGGTCTTAATTCCAAGACTCAATAAATAAATAAAAATAAAAGCTCCACTCCCCCCATCTTATGCACAGCCCCTGGGTTTTGTAGCCCTAAGTGCATAACCTTGAACTTTTTGCCATTGAAACTCAGCTGTCACCCCGTGTCATCCTACTAGTCACTCTCCTATCATCTGAGTGGCTACAGTTTACCACGACCCTTTGCATCCAATCCCTTAACCACTCTGATTCCCAGCGTGTCACTTTCTCCCTCATCCCCAGGCTGCTTAGTTTCTTGACTATCCTCCTATGCGGCACAGTGTCAGAAGCCTTACTGAAGACCAGACAGGCCTTGTCCACAGTTCTCCTTTGATCCACATTCCTGGTAACCCATGCTGCCAGTGGTCTTGCAGTCTGTTTGCCTCCAGGTGCTCCACAAGTCACTCTTTCAGTAGTGTCTCCATTGGCTTGTCCACTGCTGATGCGAGAGTGATGACCTGTAGTTGCTAGCATCCTCCCTACTGCAGAGGGACCACAACATCCCTCCTCCAGTTCTCTTGAACTTTCCCCATCTTCACTGAGGTGAGGTGCTATAAATGCTGTCAGAGTGGCATCCATCAATGTACTCAGTTCCTTTAGAACCCTTGGATAATCATGACTCACATCTAGTCCCATCACCTTATTCTCCTTTATGGCTTCCAATCCCTTCTGTACCCTCTCCAACAAGAATTAACTTGTGCCCACTCTCCCATCTCCCTTTTGCTTACTGAAGCATGCTGGTCTAGCCCTCTCACCATGAACACTGAGGTGAAGCAATCGTTTTGTATCACATTAGTGGCTCAGTGGTAGAACTGGGGGGGGTGGAGGGCAAAAATTAAAAAGGGAGGCAGCAAGCAGAGTGGAAACACAATCTGAAAGGCTATGTGTGTGAATGCTAGAAGTCTAGGAAACAAGATTCCAGACCTAGAGGCCATCGTGACAAAGGCCAGCCTGGATATTGAGTCCATTACTGAGTCATGATGCACTGAAAACCATGACAGAAACATGGCCATACCAGGATATACCTTGTTCATGAAGGACCAGATAGGAAGGAAAGGAGGGGATGTGGTACTTTATATGAAAGAAGAAGAAAAGCAATGGAGATACAGGGAATTGAGGGGGGAGTCAGAGGTACTGTTGGTCACCAGGAGACAGGGAATGGAGCCACTACTCACACCGGAGTGCTCTACAAACCTCTAGGATGGGGAGGAATTAGATAAGGTACTGGTGGAAACCATTGTCAGGATTGCAGAAAAGGGGAGGTACCGCAGGTGAGGGACTTTAACCTGCCAGACACAGATTGGAACCTCCCAGCAGTGGCTTCAGCTAGAAGAAGGGACATCCTAGACCACCAGCAGGGGCATTCCTCAGACAACTGGTCAGTGAACCCACTTGTGATGGGGCAGTACTGGACCTGGTACTCACTAACAGGGCACTGTTGCAGACATCAAGATGTAGGTCATCTGGGGACTAGTGATCACTTTAAGGTGTAGTTCAATATAAGCATGGCTACAGAATTGAACTACACAGGGTGAGGTCCTGGGCTTCAGTAGGGAAGATTTTATAAAGATGGGTAAATGCCTCAGGGATGACCTTGTGAGGGGTTGGCCAGGGTGGAGTGGAGGAACCATGTGAGAAGCTAAAAGGAAGCATAGTACAGGCAACAGACATCTACATTAAATAAGCAAGCAAATGCAAGTGGAAAAAGAGTTGCTATGGTTCTTGAAAGAGGTGGCTGAAAAGGCAAAGACTAAAAAGGTAGCAGTTAGAAGGTACAAGGAAACACAGAGGAGGAGGAGGATAGGGAGGTGTATCAAGGGAAACAGAGAGAAGCAGGGAAGGCAAGGAGGAGAGCAAAGGCACAAATGGAGGAGAGAATAGCCCAGGAGGTAATGAAAGAGCACAAGAATGTTTTAGGTACTTCAGCAATAAGAGGAAGATCAGAGGTGAGACTGTAAGGTTAAATGAAAAGGGAGGACTGTGTTGCAGGAGAACAAGAAAAGGCAGACATCCTGAATAGTTTTCACAATAGAAGGAGAAGGGGAAGGGCCACATAAACGTAACAGAAGCTTAGTAGGGAAGTGGAAACTAGTTCTTTTTGGAGGAGATAGTCCTGAAGGGACTAGCTAATTGAAAGTGGAAAAAGCAAAGGGACCAGATGGGATGAATCCAAGGGTATTGTGGGAACTCAGCAAAATACTAGCTGCACCTCCGACAGTCCTATTCATTTATTTATTTGTAATCTCCCTTTCAAATGGGGGTTTCTGAAAAGTCTTCCTTGAGCTTGCCTAAATGCTCACTGCCCAGCTGGTGTCCTGCATTTTAGCAGTTTTAAATGTATTGCCAGAGAGTGCCTGTATAGCCTTTGTGTACTGTCTCTTTAAGAGCTGCCTGGATTGTAGTTATAAGTAATCTGAGAGGGAGCTCTGTTGAAAGATGTACTGTAACTATTTGCTGAAAATCATTTAGAGTGTTAATGATAACGTAGTTTGTCTAACCTGCCTTCTTTGCAGCAAGGACTGTCTTGTTTATCCCCACCATTTGGCCCAGGACTGTGAATTGGACCAATCAGTTCTGATGGGACCTAAAATGGAGCCGGATTACAGGAGCTGTCTGAAGTCAAAATCTGTAGGAATTGTTTTGGGCTTTTGGCACCTTTTTGCAACTGAAGGGGGAGCTCTTGTTTTGACTGACAGCCGAATCAGCCAACCGAACCTTTTGGATCTGAAGGAAATCCCCAAGCTGCCTGCTGTTTAAGGCAGATCTAAGTTGGGAGCTGAAGAAGCAAGATGCTTGAGACAGTCTCTGTGGAATGGCCTAAGTTTTGGCCTACATGTTTGCCTGCTGCCCTGAGAGGGGAAAGAGAATTGTTTTTAGACTGAATCCGAGTTGTGTGACTAAAGTAAGCTACTGTAGTGGGCCAGGCTCAACCTGAAGAAGGCCGAAGATTTTGCTGAATGTGATCGGCCTGTCAGGAGTTCCAGCTACCCTTAAGCTCCCGGTGTGTGCAGAGACTTTGCGATTGTGACCGGAGAGCACTTTGCCTGGTACAGTAGAATTCCTTTACATGTAAATGTGCTGTGAGCTGCTGGTGGGTCATGGGTTAGTTCCCCACTGTGTGAACTGTGTCCTGCTTGCTGGAAACTGTATCCAGCCCAAAACGGACTGCATCTGAATTTGTCTCCATGCGGTATGAGCCTTGCCAGACTGGCACAGCTGGCCTACCCACTGCACAGAGAAGCCATCAACGAGAAACCTGCCTGGGGATCAGCCCCTTGCTCCACGCCTGAACAGGAATGATGCCTCGATGACTCGTTTGGGCCCTGCTTCTCCTGGCATTCCAGATCAACCACCTGCAGTCTTGATTTTCGTCCAGTGTCCAGTCTTGGGTATCGTGAATAAATACCAGGGTAGCTCCCTGCAACAACAGCTTAATCTGAGTGTGTCATCTGATTAAGTTGTTTCTTTTCCTTTACAAACTGAGTCCTCTGGTTCTGGATTACAAACAACGTGTACTGTGCATGTTGTGTTTTCCATCACAGGGCCCCAACCAGCTGCAACGCCAGCCAACCCCAGGCAACAGTCCTGGCTAGCCCATATCTTCTCCACCTGGGTACCCAGAGGTGTGACTGTGTGGGGGAACTCAAAGTGTATGCATAACTGCTTGATTAATATAACCTTTAAGCTAATTAACCTGATTTAGCCCCTCCCTTGTTCAAGTACCCTGAATAAATCAGATCTAAATTTTCTGCATGTAATCTGACTGTGGTTCCAGTTTGTGCTCAAAGTACTGTACTGTTGCTATTTGCTGTGCATAACCTTGTTTTACAGGGGTTCCCCGGGGTCGAGCCAGAGGAACCAGCCCTGGTGGTAAGTGCAAACAGTATAGGTACTTGTGTGGTGTACTAGGGGTATTGTGAAAGTGATTATTGTACAGTGTTCAGGTCAGTAGAGGGGAAAGAGGGGGTTACAGTGCCCGGAGGGCTGTGCCCAGGTTAGCTTGACCACTACCAACCCTGACCTCTGGGTGGAGGCACCTGTTTCAGAACTCAGGCCCCTTAACCTGCTACTAGCCAAGCAGGCAGGGGTAGTAGCCCTTGGGATAACGTCACCTACGGGTAACACATTTATGTATTTATTTATTTATTATCACAATCGGAATTACAACCCTTTGAGTCATAAACTCCTTTGCAAAGGCTCCACATCTTGGTACAGAGGTTACAACATCATGAACAGTGCAATACAGTGAACAGTGCAATACAGTGTGGACATACATGAGAGCAAAACTCTAGGTCAGGTAACCCAGTGTCAATAAGACATATTCAATATTAGAGTCATTTGCAGGGTTCCACATTTTAGTACAGAGGTTTCAAAAACAGTGTGATCATTGCAGTACAGTGAGGACATACATGAGAGCACAAATTCTAGGGTCAGGTACCCAGCGTCTGCTGATACATATTCAATAATACGTAATACAGAGTAATGAGCAAAATAATGCAGTTCTGAGATGATAATGAAGTCAGCAACGTTGTGTAGCTTAGAGTGGTATCCTTATTTAACAGTTCACTGGAAACAGGAGTGGTTTTGGAGGACTAGAGGAGGACAAATGTAGTCCAACTACATAAAAGTGGTAGCAGGGAGGAGGCTGGCAATTATAGGTCAGTCAGCCTGGCACTGGTGGTGGGAAAGTTAATGGAATCACTGTTGAATGAAAGGATTGTGGAATATCTTGAATACAGAGGGGTTACAAGACTGAGGGCAGCATGGCTTCATAGGGAGGAGGTCATGTCAAATGAATCTGATAGATATCGTTGGCTGTGACAAAGGATTTAGATCCAGGTGGAGTGGAGGACATGGCCTACCTAGATTTTGGTAAGACTTTTGACGCTGTTCCACATGAGACTAGTAAGCAAATCAGGTAGCTTAGGAGTATGTCCAAAGGTGGTAAACTGGATAAAAAGATTGGTTAGGATATATAGGCAACAGAGGGTAGCAGTAAACAGAGTTCACGCCGTGGAAGAGAAGTTGACCAGCAGGGTGCCTCTGGGATCAGAACAGACCAGTAACAATGCACACTGGAGGATGCTATGACATACATCAAAATGAACTCCAGAATGTACAGTTGAAAGCTTGTCCACCTTATCAGTGGAAAACCACTGCAGGTGAGACAAACCAGAAAACTCTTCAGTGCTTCGGTCAGGGACTCATCAGGGGCATGGTTTAAGTGTGGTTGACTGTTCTTTATACCTCCAGCTAGATGACATCATCGGTCATATGATAACTATGTATGAACACAAAGAATAAAATATTAAGCATGCAAAAATTCTATCTCAGCATATATATGTATATATTATAGAGACGTGGTCACACATCTGTAGTTAAGGTTCAGTAAGCAGTTTAATGTTAAACCCCAAATTTTGCACCTTAATAACTTTGCAACAGTTCAATATATTTGTATGGAATTTGACATATGCTGTCCTGCAGGGTGGATCTTTTGACTTGCCAAGTTTTGTTTTGATCAGATATGCAGATTTTGCGCAGTGCGTAGGGAAATAAGTGTATTTTTCGCTTTTTTCCGACAATTTTTCCCGATTGTTCCCCATCACCTGCACCCACATTGTTTTGAATTTTAGCTTGATATTTTCAGGGTAGAAAGAGCTTACCATAAGGAACAAGCCGGAATTAGTGTGGTGAAAAAATATTATTCTTATCCAAAGTTATTCAGTTTTGAAAATGTGGGTTCTGAGCATGCTCAGTTCAGTCTTTTGGATAGCTGCACATCTATGAACAAGGATTTTGGCTCACGAATGGGGATTTTGACAGCTCACAAATGGGTATTCATTAAATCCCCATTCATGAGCCGCCATCTTGTTTTCACTTTTAGCCCAAAACAAAATGTTACTTGCCCTACGGGTGCATTTTTTTTTTCCAATTAGAATTTTATTAATTTGCCACAAGTACAACATTACATAAGATATGTTCAACAAATATGCAACTGTTACAGAAAACCTTTTGCATAATGAAGCATTAGAAATAAATATTGTTATTTACAATCAGTATATAATTCCTGACTTACATAGATAACTCCAAAAAAGACCCCCAGGTAGCATTAAAAGTATCAGTTGGTCAAGGGCAGCCTTCTTCTTCTAAGTCCCAAAATTTTGGAACTCTGTCCCACTTGATCTTAAGCACTCAAAAGCCCACCCCACTTTCAAGAAAGGCCTCTCCAATTACCTCTCCTCCCTTGACATTTGCAAATGTCGCTACCTTCCCGAGTCATGCAAATCTGCCATTGTCCTGTACTTAAATTTCCCTGTGGCCTCTTGTTTCCTCCCTTCCCCACTCTTTACAGACCAGTCAGTCTTATCTCAGTAGTGGGCAAGATTATGGAGGTGCTCCTTAAGGAAAGGATAGTGCAACACCTGGAATCCATAGGAGCACAGAATCCATGTCAGCATGAGTTTACAAAAGGAAGATCCTGTCAAACTAATCTCATAGATTTCTTTGAGTGGGCAACCAGGGGGTGGACCAAGGGAGAGCAGTTGATGGTGCCTAACTTGACTTCAGCAAAGCTTTCGATACTGTTCCACATAGAAGATTGATTAATAAGCTGGGTAGGCTCAGGATGGGTCAGAAGTTGGTCAACTGGGTGGCAAACTGGTTCGAGGGCAGAAAACAGAGAGTGGTGGTAAGTGGTATACAGTCAGAAGAGATGCAAGTCACAAGTGGGGTACCTCAGGGATCAGTCCTGGGGTCAGTTATCTTCAATATCTTCATTAGCGACATTGCAGATGGACTGGAGGGTAAGGTTTGTCTGTTTTGCAGATGACACCAAGATTTGCAACAGAGTAGATGATCCAGATGGGGTGGGCAGAATGAGAAGAGATCTGGATAAACTAGCAAAATGGTTGGAAGCGTGGCAACTGGGGTTTAATGCAAAGCAGTGCAAGATCATGCATGTAGGTAAGAGAGACCCTGCAGCCACCTATAGTCTGGGAGGGGAGTTGCTGGCAGTCACAAGGGAAGAAAGAGACTTGGGCATCATCATCACTGATGACCTGAAATCATCCAAGCAGACCACTAAAGCAGTAGGTAAGGCTAGGGGGATGTTGGGGTGTACTAGTAGGGGTATCACAAGTCGGAAGAGGGAGATAATAATGCCTCTTTACAAGACACTGGTTAGGCCCCATCTGGAGTACTGCATGCAGTACTGGAGGCCTCACCTTCACAAGGATATTAACCAAATTGAGGCAGTCCAGAGAAGGGCAAACAAAATAGGGCAGGGACTGCATCAGAAAACATATGAGGACAGATTAACAGAGCTCAATATGTATACCCTAGAGCAAAGGAGGGAGACAGGTGATATGATCGAAGCATTCAAACATCTTAAGGGCATTAACAATGTGAAAGAGTCTAACGTTTCAATATAAGAAAAATAGCAGGACAAGAGGACACAGCATGAGATTAGAGGGAGGCCGATTAAGGGGTAATGTGAGGAAGTTCTTTTTTGCAGAAAGGGTGGTAGATGCATGGAATGACCTACCTCAGGAAGTGGTGGATATGAATACAGCGCAGGGCTTCAAACAGGCATGGGATAGGCATAAGGGAGCAATACAGATGAGTATGAATAAATAGGCCATTGACAGAGCAAAGGTCGATGGCACATTCATAAGGTAGAAAAAGAAATGGGCAGACTGGATGGGCCTTGTGGTCCTAATCTGCCATCAACTTCTGTGTTTCTATATTTCTTCCTTAGCTACAGCTATGCACTTTGTTCCCTATCTCTGCCTGGGAATTGTCTCCTTGCTGACTTACCAACAGCACTGTCATGTTTTGTACATAATTAACCCTAAATTGTGCTTTTTTGTCTGTTTTGTTCTTATTATATCATGTGATATGTACCTCCTCGATGTACTATGTAACTTGCACTTCTGTATAACTGTTTGGAATCTCCTGTTGTACAACACTGTATGTATTTGTTTTTACCTGTTCCTTGATTTGTACTCTCCCGGGTCATGCCTGAAAATAGGCAGTTCTGTCTAGTGCACTTACCCGGTTAACAAAAGCAAGTAAATAAATAATAACTGATTCTCTCATTGTTTGCCCAGCTTGCCAGAGAATCCAACCATTGTTGCAGTGTAAGGATTTTAGAGTCTTTCCAACTTTTTAATAACAATCTTTTAAAAGCAAGGACAACAGATAGTAACCAAAGTTTCTTTTGCTTTTGAATATCACGGATGGTGGAAAGATCTTTTAAAACAAAAACCAGAGGTGAGAAGGGTATGGGAGACTCCAAGATATGTTGACAAATCACATGTATTTGTTTTCACACATTCAGAGCTCCTTTGCATTATCAAAGTAGGTTGCCCAGGCCTGCATCTGCTGCTCCACATCTCCAACAAAGGTCATTTTTGATGAGGCCTAATTTATGCAATTGCACAGGGGGAGTAATAGAAATAATGTAGTATCTTAAATTGGATAAGCCTCCCTTGAGTTTCCCTACAGCATTTGATTGCATTATTCCAAGTCCTGTCCCAAGCTGTGTCATAAATTTGTATCTGTAAATCCTTTTCCCATTTTGTTTTGGCTGAATTTGTTACAGAAGGATCAGTTCCGTTCAAGATTTTATAAATGAGGCTGAAGGCTTTTAGTAGGAAGGCTATCTTAAAAAAAGGTTTCCCAGATTAAGCAGGATCTAATAGTATAATCTGCTTCTAAAAAAAATCAACTTTCAAAAAATTTATTAGTTGTAGGTAATAACCAAAGTCATACTTGGTTAAATGAAATTTTAGTTTTAAATCTTCAATGGATAGCAATCCATTATGACAATCTAGCATATCTCCTATATTTCTGTTGCCCTTAGACATCCATCCATTGTGAGAAAGAGCTTTACCATTCAAAATTAAAGACTTATTATACCAATCAGTCAATCAAAATCTTTATTTTGCCAGGCGGAACATCACTGAGACAGGCTTATTTAAAAGATGAACCTGGGGCAAAAGAAATGCCAACAGGGTTAAGACATAAAAGGTTGAGTGAACGTACATAACAATTACATAGTAATAATAACAACATAATAACATATAACTATCACATGTAACAAGATACTTCTACCAGAACATAGCAATAGGTTCAACAGGAGGTAGTGCCATTTAAATACAATTGCATAGATACAGATATGTGGACGTAAGGTAATGAGCTAAAGTTTATACAGTAAACATCATTGGAGGAGTCGTAGTGAGGCATGTATTTGAGAGGAGCATATTCCACTTTTTTGAGTTGATAAAACATTCTGCATCCCATTACTGATATTTGTAGGGTCGGGCGAGTCCCTAACTTAGTAGGAGACTGTTTAAAATATAAATCAGGCAGAGCTAAAGGAGAAACTAGAATTTTTTCTATTTTAAGCCTTAATGGCGCCAAGTTTTTGTTATTGGCGCTAAACCAAGGAAGGGCAAGACATCCTTTGTGTACCGGAGCCCTTCATTTGTTTCTAGCTAAACGAGGTGGTTTACCTTCCCATAAAAAGCTTGAAATTAATCTTTCAATTCTATTGAACCAATTTGATGTTATATTAGCAGGGACACTCTAATAGATCACAGCTGTAAATTTGTTCATCAGGGAGGAGGTTCTGTCTGATGCTTGGAACCTGTTAGGCACTGGGCCAAGGCCTACAGCATGATAGGTGCCAATATTATAACTCTGGAGCTTGATAACTTGGCGAATACTGTACTATATATAGGGTAAAGCCAAGATTTCTCTACTCTGGTTCTCTTATACCACGCCTCACAGAAGTGAGTGGGCATACCATTGGCTGGGGATCTAGCTGGTTAAGTCCCTCACGTTTCTCACTATCATTATTTTATTTTTTTGACCTATTGTCACTGCTTGTATTGGATTCTACAGGTATACAGTTTTGTCTAGAGCAATACAAGTTTGATAGTTCTCACTTTGTGCAGAATGTTATACCCTTTGACCAGGAGTAAACGCTCCTAAATACCCCCCAGACCTCCCCTTCCCCTTTAAGGGGGCATTAACTTCTATATTGTAGAGTGTTTCTCCCTTTACCCCCCTTAGCCTGACCACCCTATTACTTACCAATAACCACTGGTATACCCTTAATTGGCCATGACATCTGATATATCACTTCACTCCTGGAATGTTAGGGGGCTAAACTCCCCAGTGAAGTGAAAAAAAAATGTGTCCCACCTGAAATGTCTTCACTCTAAAGTGACATTTCTTCAGGAGACTAACTTAACAGGAGAGGATCATACGTGCATGTCCAAAGACTGGGTGGGCCGGTTGGTCCACTCAAATACCCTCACCAGGAAATGTGGTGTACTTATTCGCATACATAAGTCGCTTTCCTGGACTTGTGTCCAAACAAAGTCCGACTCTGAGGGT
The DNA here is from genome assembly GCA_016271365.2 of Neoceratodus forsteri. Lineage (NCBI taxonomy): Eukaryota > Metazoa > Chordata > Ceratodontiformes > Ceratodontidae > Neoceratodus > Neoceratodus forsteri. The sequence goes on from CM057455.1 coordinate 60,199,679, forward strand.
TGTTGGGTGATTGCAACGTATACCACTCCTTCGATGTATGATTACACTTTGCAATCTATATGCCCCTAACGTGGATACTCCACAGATCTTCCACAACCTTGCAGAGGTAATAATAGAATTTAATCCCTCTGAATGCCCTCTCTTAATTGGGGGAGACTTTAATCTTACCCTTAACCCGGCAGTTGACATGAATGATGGTGGCAAAGAATCGCATACCAGAGGTAACGAAGCCATGCACCAAATGTCTGATCAGTGGTTAACAGACATATGGAGACTTTTTCACCCCAGAACTAGGGATTACTCTTTTCACTCAGAGACCAACTCTTCATATAGCACATTAGATTTCTGGCTGGGGTCCCCCACTATTATGGCAAAAACCATGGATGCTGTTATTCTCCCACGGGTTATCTCTGACCATGCACCAGTCCAACTCCTTCTCCAGTGGGACCCGGTAGCGCCTATATCTCGAAACTGGAGGCTAGACCTGCTTCTTATGAGAGACCATGACTTTATCTCCTGGGTCCAAAATGAAGCCTCTCTCTTTCTGGCTAACAACCCCACAACTGATACCTTGACAGGTAACACCTGGGAAGCGTTTAAGGCCACCATGAGGAGGAGTATTATGGGATTTGTTGCAGCTAAGAGAAGAGATCAGTAACACCAATTGGCAGCACTGGAACAAAAGCTAGATGAAGCCGAAGCCACTTTTAAAACTCTGTCCTCTCCATCCCCTCACTCACCAATAGGCAGAACTATTCTGAGCATATGCTTTGAAATCTATCAGCTCTTAGATAGAAAGGCTGAAGTGGCCATCCTATGGCTCTGACTTACCTTCTGGGAGGGAGGAGACAAGGTAGGCAAAGTACTTGCATATCAGCTGCGTAAACAGCAGGCAGGTCAGTACAAAGTTTTGTACTAGTGAACAATAATGCAACTCAATTAGAATGACATGAGCAAACCACTGAGAACAAGTCTCAAATTGGAACCCACGGCATAAGACAGCTTACTTGTGAGATCCACATTAGTCAAGTTAATGTAAATTTTTTGTAACAGCAATATATAGTCTGAATTTAATTAAATATGTTTATGTACCATAAAACCACAGACAATCCCCTTTTATCTGTCCTGTACCATGCTTGTTCAACTGTTTATGAATCATGACATGAAGGAAGCAGCAAGGCCATCAATAATGGTATAATACCAAGGTATCTGTTGCTTAGTTTGGGAAACAAATGAAGAAGCAAAATATTTCAGTATTCACAAGCACATATCCCCACATAAATAATTTTTACTTACCTTACCCCGCCGACTCGCTTTATTGTATGCCCAACAAGCTTTTGCCCCCCCCCCTGTTTTTTCTCCCCTCGACCCCCGCACCTCCTGTCGTGGACAGCATCCTTATCCAGAGCTCTGCAAGGGTTGCATCCCACTGGATGTCCCCATGAGAGGCCACCCTCTGCCTGAATTTCTCATCATACACCAGCCACCCGTAGCTGGACTGTACCCGGTATGCATCACGTATAATGGTAGAGTACGTGAGCAGTGGGATGGCCAGCTTTGGTTTCTTTTGTAGCATTATGGCACTGAAATGCGTAAAACCTTCCATCCAGGTCCCAAATGTCTTCCCCCTTGTTGGAGAGCTCCTCACTGGTTATCTTGATGATGGCCAATGCCACCACCACCATCTCTGAATTCCCCACTGACTCCTTCTGCTCTTACTTCTTTGCCGTGTCTTTATCAACAAGGGCAAACATGTCCACATATTCTCCCTTTCAGATTTTTTCTTTCAGATCCTGGGACACATGATCACCTAGTGTCATACCCGGTGGCCACCCATTCGCTCCCTTGTTGGTCACCCCTCCTGACCCTGCTGTCCCATGATCTGTTTTCTCTTTCTGCAATTCCCTCCAAGTCTTGTCTACCTCCTCCCATCCTTCATCCCCTTGCTCCTTCATTATCCCCACCAAGTGACCCTTTCAGCTCCCATCCACCATGATGTCCACCAAGGGAACCTTACCCTCTTCTGGATGAGGCTCACCACCCTTGTCTGGGCTCTGCCTGGTTGCCCTTTTCCTGGCCCTCTCCTTGCTCACTGGTGGCTCCTTCCTTTTGTCCACCTTCTTCTCCTTCTCTTCAGATGCCTGAAGTTTCTCCAGGATCACCTGCACCTGATCCATCAGCTCTGCAGCCTTGCTAGCCGGCACCTCGCTAGGCTTCTGCTTCGGTGTCTTTTTTGGTGCCACGCTGCTAATTACAACAAACCATGACAGTTAGCATTGCTCCCCTTTTTATGTTGGCTTTATGCCGCATGCCAGTTAAATACTCCTGCACCAGTGCGGGTCTTGGGGCGTGGCTGTTGGGTGAATGCAGGCACACATCAGTAGGTGCGTCCCTCATTCCCCAATCAGCCTGCATGCCACCACCACACCATGCAATCATAATGTGGCGAGGCACATCAAAGCAAAGGTCTGCTGCAATCCGAGCAAGCTCGTCATCTGACGGTCCTTTGCTTGCAGCCATTATGACCATGTGGTGGCGGCGGTACCTCACACTCCTGACAGCCGGGTGCCCAATCCCCTGTCAGCAACCGTGTTTAGTGTGCCGACAGGGGACACTCCCATCGGCATCCCCCCGCAAATGTGGAATGCCGAGGTGCCCAATCCCCCCCGCTCGTGCCCCCCGCTTTTGCCTGCCAGTGGGGAGCCCACTCCCGTCGGCATCACCCCAACTGTTGAATGCTGAGGGGTGCCTAAACCCCTCAGCTCATGCTCCCCATCTTTGTTTGCCGGTGGGGTGCCCAATCCTCCGCCAGCATTACCCCCTGTTGTGTGCCGACGAGGGTGCCCAATCCCCATTGGCTACTGAAACCCCCAAAAACCCACTTAGGTGGCACAATGGGAGCCCACCCCAGCATGCCAAATGCCCTGTAATGCTAAACTGTCCTGTGTCGGTTTTCCTTTTTTTTGTCACCTGCAAAACGAAAACCGCCCCTCGTAGTCTAGATGCCCTCCCCACCCGCACCCACCCACTGTGCACCCTGCCTCCCTCACCCCCCACCCTATACTTACCTCCGGACTCCGTGCTGGCGATCTTCCGTGGACTGGGAACACATCTGCACTCTTCAAAGCCGACCGTGAACTGAGGAAATGCCGGTAAGCTGTATAATGCGATGAATAGAGTTTTTTTCAACTTTGCTGCATATCTCAGGTATTTCTTGGAACTTTGGCACCAAATTTTCAACATGGGGTTTTTGGGGCCCCTCCTCATGAATTCTGTCACTGTCATGGCATTAATCGGCCACGAAAGGTGATTTCGCAGTCACTGCGTGAAATCACCTTTCGGGACCCATTAACCAAAATGACAGTGCCAGTGTTCATGAGGTGGCCTCTCAAAAGCCTATGTTCCAAATTCCAGGAAGATCCAACAAATGCCTGTTTTATAGAGCGTGTATTTTTGTGTTGCTATGCAGGGTCATAACTTCGCAAGACTTAATATTATTTCAATGCCGTCAGTTCAGCATTGGCATTTTGTGCACCTCCTTGTGAACAAGTACTTGTCATTTTCCACATCCTGCCCGAAATGTGTTTCCGCACTTCCAGCGCACAATTGTGCAGTCACTGTGGGAAATCAGTGTTTGGGCCAGATTATGAAAATGACAGTGACAGAGTTCATGAGCAGAGCTCCTAGAATGCCTATGTTGAAAATTTGGAGCTGATACTCCATAAAATGACTGTGTTACGAGCATGCATTGGCAGATTGCACATGTGCTTGTACCGTCGTGCATTTGTGATATTTTCACTCTGGATTTTCACCATTGCTATTTTTACACACCTCTTGATGAACAGTACAGCTGTCACTTCACATATCCTGCCCAAATTGTCTTTCCGCACTTCCGGCGCAGAATAGCATGGTCGCTGTGCGAAATCACTTCTTGGGACACTATAAGGAAATGACAGTGACACTGTACATGAGCAGAGGTGCTAAAATGCCTATGTTGAAAATTTGTAGCCAGCCCATAAACTGGCAGTGCTGTGAAGCGCGCCTTGCATATTTCCATGCACCCTTGCAGTCCGTGAAATTCGTAATATTTGTATGCCACATTTTCAGCACTGGCATTTTATTACACCTCCTTATGAACTGTGCAGCTGTCATTTTTCACATCCTGCCCAGCATGTTTTCCCACACTGCACTAACAAACACCCACAGGGACACCCTAATGCCTCTCACTCTCTGCAGGGTGGGGGTGGGTTGGCATCAGTTCAACACTTGACTGCCACTCCTATGCTGCATCTCTCTAACTCCTGCACTGCCAATGGCAGCAAGACAACATTCAGCATTGACAAATGCTTGTTTTTTATTCCCTTCCTCCCACATGGCTCCTTGAGCCGGAATTCCGCGCTTTCCACCCAGAAATAATGGGAGCCCCAGCCTTTTATATATGCCCCGAGCCCCCCATGGCCTGCTTCCTTCTCCTACCCCAGATATCCCTGTTCTGCACTACTGCATGGCTGCCGCCAGTCAGGAGATCCAGCACGTTCTTGCCCATAGGCCTCAGTGATTCCCCCATAAGGCAATTGCCTGCGGTTACTGGTGCTGCTGCCTTGCCATGCTATGCACTGAATCTGAGCTTTGCACTGCTGTACAGGAGCTGCCGTGGGTCTCTCTGTACTCTCCATTCCAAAGCTAGATCATAATTCCATAAAAGCCACTCCACTGATGTGTGTTCGTTTCTAGCTGCAGCCATGTCCCGGACCATGGCTATGTCCCATTGTGGCCCCCTATTCCGCCTTTCACTGCATGCCCCCCCACTCCCCATCAGAAGCCGGAAATGCGTGGCTTCAACCAGACCCCGTCGGGCCTGCTGACAATAAACAAGCTGCCCCCCCTTTTGTCCATTCTTGCTTCCCCTCCGGTCTGTTGCTCCTTCATCCCATGCCTATGCCCTGTCATTGCCTGCAGGCGTCTAGCAAACTCTTGTCCCCAGGGCCTCCCCTGGCCCAGCCCTGATGCGCTGTGGTAAAAAATTCTGCCTATGCACCACATCTCGTGATGATTCACCTGGCCCCCATGTTGCTGTCTCTCTGCAGGCCTGCTTCACCAGGCCCCAATACTTCTCCTGTTGCCCACGGGCCTGGTGTCTCACTGAAAAGCCCCGGCGGCCATTTGACCCACAACCAGGTGGGTCCAAGATGGCGGCTGCACACCGCCGCACGCTGAAAGTAGGCCTGCCAACTGGCCTAGCCACGGATCCCCATCACCAGCCACCAATGCCGCATGGAGCAATCCCCTGTGAGGCCTCCCCCTACCAGCCTGGCCCTGTTGTCTCCCCTTTGGCCAGGCCCTTCACTCATCCTATGCCCCCAAGCATATCTGGAGTCCCACAAAATCCCTCATCCAGCACCATGTCTCATTGGATCAGCAGCCCACAGTAAGGCCCCAGCAAGCTTTTCTCCCCCTGCTCCATTGTCCCGATTAGTCTCTGCCCCGGGACCACCCAGCTGTGGCCTGACCATGCGGTGACAACCCTGCAGCCAAACAGGAAGCCAGATGCCACCCTCCCATCACAGTTTGCCCCTGAAAGCCTCAGCCAGCATTCCATGGAATTCCCCCATGGTCTGGCTTGTTGCCTGCTCCACACCACTGCTAAACCAGAGCCGGCCTTCCTCACTCCAGAAACTGGAACCCTTACACCTACTGCCCGGCGGCCACCGGCGGGTGACCCCCCCCAAGCATTCTGAGCAAAACTACTGAAAAAACTATAAGGACGAATGAGTGTCTGCCCCAGGCCGCCCGCTCTCGGCCCCCATATGCTGTCCATTTCCATACTCACAGCTCACATTCAAAACCACTACCATTTCAAAGTGGTGCAATGCCAGTGAGGGAGAGAAACAAATGACAGAACAGCAGTTACATTTTATAAGCATGACTGGTAGTTCATTTAACCTGAGCAATCCACACATTCTAGTCCTTCTTTAGCCTTACTTATACCTTCCTTAGTTACATACTACTCATCTTACACATTGCAGTACCCCCTAGGCTGTGTTTTTTTTTATATTGCTGATTTACTTACATATATTTTTTAAAGTTGTGTGGCATGCCCTGGGCCCCCATAGACCTTCTCAGCCTACCAGGCCCACTGCTCCCACCCTTTACCCAAGTTCCTAGGTTTCTTAAGCCCCTACCTCCAGATAGCTCTGTGCAAATGAAATTAAGCAGGATAATAAAACTTAATGTGACCCACAATTTGGTCATTTTGTGCAAATATATATAATCACGTAGCAACTGTTGTCATTAAAGCCCCCCTGGAAAGACCACACCACCTCTTTTCCTTGGTTCACCATCTGAAGTTTATTTTGGGTAGAAACCTTTACATTTATGACCATCATTTCACAACCAACTTTATTACAACTTATTTACAACATCTGTGGTTCCAACACCACACACATACACCATATTCACATTACACTCTACAGGCCGAAGCTTTTCGTTCTTTGTTCATGCGGCCTGGGTGTGGCTACCCAGTGCTGCACTTTTCCATTTCTTTTCCATTTCTTCTTCTGAGTTCAGGTGCCCCCCCCACCTGACCCCCCAGCCCCATTCCCCATTGAGGTGATTGCACCTCATAGCCCCCTGCCCAGCTACCCTTCCTACAGCTCGGCCCCTATCCCCACCTTTCCCCTTTTTCCCTCATATTGCATCTCCTGTTGCTCTTATCCAGCAACACCACTGTCTTATTGGCACAGCCATGTGTCCCCATTGCCTTTACCTGGCAACCCATGTGTTATTCCTTTGGAGTCAGTGCTCCAACCAAGTTCCTTCCTCCATGGGTGGGTGGGTGGGAAATGAAATTAAATTCAGCTGCAGTAGAAGAGAGAGCTCTCCTTCTCAGCAGGCCCTTATCAACCCCTTGCTCCCCCTCTTCCTGTGCCCCTCGCCAATCCTGGGCTCCTGACCCCCAGCTTCTTGCCTCTCCCTCCCCTCCTCTGAACTCATTCCTGATCTCCCTCCCCTTTGTGACCTCATTCCTGCCGGATTTCCTCCCCCTTCCCTCTGTGTTCCTATTCTGGCTCCATCCCCCCCACTGCTTCCCTGCCTCACCTCTCCTTTCCAGTGGGTCCCATGACAATCTGGGCTGCCCCTTGTCTGGAGCAGCCTCTTTTGCTTCTAACTCTGTGAAGTTTGGTACAGGGCCTACTGATAGTTTCCTGGTTCAGGGCAGAGCAAAAAAAGAACACCTGTGACCAGCAGATAGTCAAAATTATTGATTGCTATGGATTACTGCAGTCACTCCCAGCTCTCAGTCCTTGGACACAAATTAATACTCACTTTCTGCCCACAGCTGTTGTATTATGTGCACTAGTCAGTAATGAAATTCTAATCCTAAGTACTTAATTCTTTAGTCCTGCAGCTTTAGATTTACAAAAACAAAATATCCTCTGAGTGGCGCTTGTGCCACTCACACTCGCATACCACGCTCACACTGCGCTGCAGCACAGTGTTTTAAAGCCCACAAGCCCCTTCTCCACACACCAGAAATGCTCTCTCACTGGCCAACCACTGAGCTCCCTCAATTTGTTGTCCATGGTTACAAAACAATGGGACAAGGGCTGTAGACCTGGAGTTCAAGTAAACAATGCAGCAGCAGTTTAACAGCAATTCACTAGAGATGGCAGATAGTAGCATGCAGTTCAAGCTTAGGCATGCATCAAATGTTATCATGACCACACAAAAAGCAGCAGTCTTAGGATAAAGTACAATATAGTGCAGCCCTGTTCATATTTATAATTTGAAACACAATGTATGGTGCAACCCTAATCATATTTTTAATTTGAAATAAAATATATACTGTAGCCCTGTTCATATTTCTAATTTGAAACAAAATGTATAGTGCAGACCTGTTCATGTTTATAATTTGAAATAAAATGTATAGTGCAGTCCTGTTCATATTTATAATCTGAAACAAAATGTATAGTGCATCCATGTTCATATTTATAATTTCAAACAAAATGTATAATGTATCCCTGTTCATATTTATAATCTGAAACAAAATGTGTCATGTAGTTGTTCATATTTATAATTTGAAACAAAATGTATCGTGCAGCCCTATTCATAGTTATAATTTGAAACATAATCAGTACTACTAATGCTGATTAAACATTACCAGTAAAATCACAAACTCTATAGTGCAGGCCTGTTCATATTTATAATTTGAAACATGATGTAAAGTGCAGCGCCGTTCATAATTATAATTTAAAACGAAATGTATAGTGCAGCCCTGTTCATATTTATACTTTTTTTTCCTTTATTTTGTTTTTCTTTTTATGAGGTTCAGTAAGCTATTTTTACATTGAGGGTTTTGCTGTTTTCAACATTTGTTTATGTCAGTATAATCCCCTCATCAGAGCTTCATCATAACCCCCTACACTAACCTATCTTTCCTCATCTTTTCTACACCTGTTTTTTTAATATTAAACAAATTAATTGTAGTAATATTATATATATATACTCTTGATAGGGGGGGTCGATCCCAGTCCTTTCACAGAAGAAAGGGTTCAGCAAGAACTCCTAAAACTGAAGGTGGACAAAGCAATGGGTCCTGATGGAATTCACCCCAGAATTCTAAAAGAATTAAGAGAGGAACTAGTGAAACCACTGGCTACTCTTTTTAATAAATCGTGGGAGGATGGTGTGGTACCCGAGGACTGGAGGAAGGCGGATGTGATTCCCCTTCACAAAAGTGGGACCAAGACAGAGGCAGGAAACTACAGACCTGCCAGTCTGACCTCTGTGGTAGGGAAAGTGATGGAGTCACTTCTGAAGGAAAGAATAGTTGAGTACCTAGAGGCCAGTGGAGCACAGGACCCAAGGCAGCATGGATTCACAGCGGGAAGGTCATGTCAGACGAATCTATAGATTTCTTTGACTGGGTGACCAAAGTAGTAGACCAGGGAGGGGCTGTGGACATGGCCTACCTAGACTTTAGCAAGGCATTTGACACAGTCCCACACAAAAGATTAATAGTCAAATTAACCAGCCTGGGAGTGGGTCCCAGGGTGGTAGCCTGGATAAAACATTGGCTGCACAACAGGATACAGAAGGTAATTGTAAATGGAGTTCACTCTGAAGAAAGAGAGGTTACTAGTGGGGTACCGCAGGGTTCAGTATTGGGTCCAGTCCTTTTTAAAGTCTTCATCAGTGACATTGCAGAGGGACTGGAAGGAAAAGTATGCCTTTTTGCAGATGACACAAAGATCTGCAACAGGGTGTGATACACAAGGAGGTGTGGAAAGGATGAAAAGGGACTTGGCAAGGTTGGAGGAATGGTCAGAAGTATGGCAGCTAGGATTCAATGCAAAGAAGTGTAAAATAATGCACCTGGAAACAAGAACCCAGGGAAGAATACACAATTGGTGGGAGGTAGTAACAACAACAAAAGGAAAGGACCCTGGGATAATCATATCAGATGACCTTAAGGTTAGCAAGCAATGTGAGAAGGCAGGTAGGGAGGGCTGGGGTATATTGGGATGTATAGGGAGAGGCATCAGCAGCAGAAAACAGGAAGTTGTTATCCTTTTGTACAGACAGTTGGTGAGACCCCATCTGGAGTACTGTGTCCAGTTCTGGAGACCCCATCTCCACAAGGACATAGACAGGATAGAGGTAGTCCAGAGGAGGGCAACTAAAATGGTGCAGGATCTGCAGGAGAAGCCGTATGAGGAGAGACTAAGGGAGCTTAATATGTATACCCTTGAGGAAAGAAGGGAGAGGGGGGACATGATAGAAACTTTTAAGTACCTCAGTGAAATCAACAAAGTCCAAGATGGTAGCATCTTTCAGAAAAAGAGACTTGCAAGAACAAGGGGACACAATTTAAAGATAGAGGGAGGGCGGTTCAGGGGCAATGTGAAGAAGTATTATTTCACAGTGAGGGTAGTGGATGCATGGAACAGCCTTCCTGAGGAGTCGTGTCGTCTAAAACTGTGGGAGAATTCAAGAATGCATGGGACAGACATAAGGCAATTCTTGTGGGGGGTAGGAAGAAATAGGCTGTTGGTTAACTAGGATCTAGGGCCTATCCTGTAGGTAGAGAAATGGGCAGACTAGATGGGCCAAGCGGTCCTTATCTGCCATCAAAGTCTATGTTTCTATGTTTCTATATATATATTTTTAGTTTTTTTTTCATTATTACAAAATATGAAATAATTTGCAACAGTTTAAAAGCTAACAATACCCTGGATGATCATGGAGCTAAAGGGCTGCCAGATTTTCTCATACAAGTTTTCCTGCCCCATCTTCAGATATTGTATTCTGTCTAGGTTCATTGCCCATCCAACATAACATTTATCCAGCTTGTTATTATTGGGGGGTTGGAATCTTTCCATTTGACCAGAATACACTTCTTAGCTAAAATCATTGCTATAGTAAGGAATGTTTGTTGAGTTTGATCTATATCCATTGCATTTATTTGAGTTGCAAAAAGAGTGAATAGAGATGTCACATTAAATTATTTGATGTTTTATTTAGTATATAAATTATTTTGGACCAAACGTTTGACAGATATGGACATTTATGGATCTTATGAATCAAAGTGCCCAATGCATTGGTACATCTAGGGCACTGATCCGCTAGATTTGGATTTACAGTATTTTATGTAATTTATATGGATCAAAGTGCCCAATGTGTTGGTACATCTAGGGCACTGATCTGGTAGATTTGGATTTATTTTATGTAATTTATATGGAGTAAAGTATGTTCAGTGCATCGTGTTGTACTGATTCTCTTGTAGTTTACTTGATTTGATGTTTACAAAAGGTGAACTTTTTATGACTGATCGTATTTCATCAGAAAGCTATATACCCAAATCCTTTGCCCATTTTTGTTTTAGCTCAAGCTCAACAGCTTAATCTGGTTCAAGGTCAGTTGGCATTCATCTGAATCCCCCCCCCCCCCGGGTCATGCCTGAAAATAGGCAGGATTTGTCTAATGAACTTACCCGTCAACAAAAACAAAATAAAAAAAAATATATATATATATCTTGTGCAACAGAAGGTACTAAAATGGCATGCTATTTTGAAATTAGATTTTTATTTATTTTCTGTTGACTTAAGTTATCCAGTATAAGTGCAGAGATGATTTTCAAACTACTTTTAGTTTTTATGATAAAGCTTTTTATTTGTAAATATTTATAATAGTGTTTTTCAGATAAATTATATTAGAATTTTAATTGGTCAAAAGATTTGAGTTGATCATTATAGAACAGCTGCCCACATTCATTCAAACCATTATTGAGCCAATCTTTATATATTTTATCCTTAACTGATGGAGTAAAAGAATAATTATTAAAAATTGGAGAGAACTGAGTTACACCTAATTTAAAGTTTAAAATTTTATGAGCTTCATACCAACATTTAATGGTTATATAAGTTGTTTTGTTGTTTTTTTTATTGTTTTTATATAATCCAGAAAAAAGAACATTTAGCTGACTATTATAATTATCTAAACCAGAGTCCATTTCTACTGTTATACAATTATAAGAGTGATACTTTAACCAATTCCATATTGTATTTATTTGTGTAGCTAAGTAGTATTTGTAGAAGTCTGGTAACGTCAGGCCCCCATTCTCTTTATGAAGGGTTAATTTATTATTAGAAATCCTTGGGGTTTTATTTGTTTGTTATTATTTTCTTAAGTTTCTTAAAGTATTCCTTGGGTACCATATTGGCAATGTTTGAAAATTATATAAAACTTTTGGTAGGATTTGCATCTTTATGCTGCTTGCATGCCCAATTAAAGTAAGTGTGAGAGAGAGATCCAATGATCTAAATAATTTTTAATTTGTTGTAGTTGTTCCAATTTAAGCATATATAGTTTATCTACATTGTTAGAGATAAAAATTCCCAAGTACTTAAATGATTTATTCATTCAACTGCCATGGGCAGTCCCTGGGTAGTTTAATGCTGTTCTTTTTTAATGGAGTAAAAATGGATGATTTTTGAAAATGTATTTTATACCCAGTTATCTTACTGTATTGATGTGTTACTCTTATGAGTTCTTCTAATGATTTATCATAATCTGAAAGGTATAAAAATGCATTGTCTGCATACAGATTTATTTTATGTTCAGTATGATTAAGTTTGATGCCTTTAATTAAAGGATTTATTCCTACCGCTTCTGCCAAAGGCTCTATTACTAGTGCAAAAATTAAGGTGAAACAGGATAGCCTTGTCTAGTTTTGCATGTCAATTGGAATCTAGATGAAATTATATTATTTGTTTTAATTTGAGCATATGGTTCCTTATACAGTATTTTTATCCAACTTATGATATTTTCACCAAAATTCATTTTTGAAGTGTTAAGGTAAAAAATTCCATTCAACACAGGCAAATGTTTTTTCTGCATCAACCGAAAAAAAAATTGTATCTTTAGTATTTGCCTCTAATATCAAATTAATTGTTCATCTTATGTTTTCTTTTACCTTCCTTCCTTTAATAAAACCATTCTGATCATAACTAATTAGATATGAGAGTGTTTTTTCTAGTCTATTTGCTAGCACTTTTGCTAGAATGTTATAGTCTGCATTTAATAATGATATAGGCCTATATGAATGACATTGTTCAGGGGCTTTTCCTTGTTTAAGAAATACCTGTATCTGAGCTTGGTAAAAAGATGATGGTGTCTTAGTCTGCTGATTTATTGCATTAAACAAATGTGTCAGTACTGGGAGTAATGTATCCTTGTATTTTGTTTTTATAAAATTCAGCCTGGAAACCATCTGGGCCAGGGGTTTTACTTATTTTAAGGGTATCTATACCTAATTCTACTTCTAGATTTGAGATGTGGGGTTTCTGATGATATTTTTATTTAATTAAATAGTTGTTTTAAAGGTACTTTGTCCAAACATGTATTATGTGTATAACTGTCTGTACTATTGTGTAGTATATAGGTCTTCATACAATTCTGAAAATGTTTTATTTATTTCTTCTGGTCTGTTCTGCAGTTTACCTTCTTTATTCCTTATGCCAGATATACAATTATGTTCTTGTTCCTTTTTCACTTGCCATGCTAGAAGTTTTAATGGCGTATCTGAATCAATATAGTATTATGCCCTAGTTTTAATATTTGTTTTTCTGTTATTTCTGTTTCTAAGGTGTTATAGTTATCTTTCTTTTGTGTGTTGTAAATAGATGTATCTAAGGTGTGAGAATGCAAATGTTCCAGAAACTGTATTTCTGCCTCTAAGGTGCTCTGTTGCTGTTCCCACTTTTTTCCCTTTTTCCTTGAAAATTTTGAGTTATCCCATGCATCTACACTTTGAATGCATCTCATATTGCTAAAATACTAGTGTCTTGTTCCATATTTCTCATACAATTATTGTACTAATCTCAGGATTTTTAAATAGAGTAGAGTCCATTTTCTGGTTTACACTTATTTGGTCTGTTTTTATCCATTCTAACTCCATTATACATGAGGAATGACCTGAAATAATGATGCCTGGATAAAAAATATATTCTTTATAGTATAAATTAATGCCTCTGATAGCAGAAAAAAGTTTATTCAGGAATATGATTGGTGCATATTTGAATAAGATGAATATTGTTTCTTACTAGGGTTTTTTAAAGTCCAAGGATAATTTAATTTAAGATCCATCATTAAGTTCTTAATAGTCCTTATAGATGTTTTAAAACTATGTGAGGCATTAGAAAATCTGTCTAAACTATTTAATGCTAAATTAAAGTCTCCACCTATTATATATGGGACTTTATAAGAAGATAACAATGAAAATAATTCTGTGAAAAAAGTGGGATTGTTATAATTAGGGCCATATATTTTAGCTCTCATCCCCATTCTATTTCCAGAATTACATATCTACCATTCTGATCAATATTTTTCTTGATGATGGTTGGTTTAAAGAATTTTTTTATGCAAATAAAATTGCAACCCCCCAGAATTGGAAGTAAAAGGTGAATGGAACCCTAGTTCCCATTTTTTTAAACCACTGAAACTCACTTTCCAGAAAGTGTGTTTCTTGTACGAAGATACAATTAACTTTTTTTATTTAAATAATTAATAATTTTAGTTATTTTACACCATTATCACAACCCTTTAACATTCCATGTCACCAGTTTTACTATGGTCGTTGTTCCCTTTAAATTTTTTTTATTAGGTTTATTAAATTTGTTTTCATAAGCTTAAGTTGTTTATGTTTTTCCAATGTTATCCCAAAGTCTAATTGTACATATTGCAACAAGTTTCTGTTGTTTTTATTTTTCTTGTGCTCTCCTTCACCCAGCCATCTTGATCCCTATGGAGAAAAAAACTTTTCTCCATTCCACCCCCCAGTATTAGCAGAGATGATCTAAAAATCACCTTTTGTGCCTAAAATAAACCACCCAGGTCATATTTTTCCTATGTACAGTATACTACTATTTCTTCCTCTTTTCCCTTTTTTCTTGATTGTACACTTCTGCTTATCCTCCCCCCAAAAAATTGTTTTATTTTTGTTCCCCCACTCCCCACTTCTCACCTCCTATCCTTTGCTATCCCAGTTGCCATTTTTCCATGTTGTATCTCATCTTTTATATCTGCTTTTTCTTTTCCCTCCCCTTTCCCCTTACTCCCGCTTTTCTCTTCCTTTCCCCTAGCCTTCCTCCTTTTTATCTATTTCATACATTCTTTGAATCCATAGTTTATCTTAAATTAAACAAAACATCACAAACAGGAGAAAGAGAAACCCAGGGGAAAAAAGGGGGTACTGGAAGCAGGTGTGGTACAGCTTTGCTCATTCATCATTTTTTTTCCTTTCCTTCTCTCACTTCCCTCATTTCTTCCTTAATATCTTAAGCATTCATACATCTTTTAATATTTAATATGGTTGAAATCTGGATGTATGAGGCCTTGGTTGTTGTGGTTTTGAGCTGTAGTGCCTTTCAAAAGCCTACTCTGCATTCTCATAATCGTCATACGTTTCCGATTGGCAACAAATCTCAGCTTTGCCAGGTATAGCATTGTAAACCTAATACTGTACCTTGCTCATACAACTTTTTCTTAACTGGGTTAAACAGTTTACGTTTCATCATAGTCTCATTAGGCAAGTTCTGAAAGATGCTGTAGCTCACATTTTGGAATTTTAACCCCCCTGTCTATTCGTGCCTTCTATAAAATGACTTCCTGGTCTTGATATTTGTGGGGTTTCACTAGAATTGACCTTGGGTAATTTTGATCCACATTACCAGAGTGTGGCCTGGTTCTATACATTCTGTCCAATGTTATTTTCTGCTCTGGATATTATCTTCCCATAGATTCTGTTAACATTTTTTCAAAATATGGAAGGGGGTTCCTTTCAGACCTTCAGGGAAATTCTGCTTCCAAATACTACCCCTTTTTGGGTGGTCTTCTAGTTCAGCCACTTTCTGCACTAGGCTTTGCAGGTACTTATCATGTAGCGTTTTGGTTTTCAGAACAGGGCCTTTTATATCATCAGTTTGTGAAACCCTGTTTTCTACTTCTTGTGTCCTTGCTGTCAGGCCTGATAGCTTATTTGCAAGTAAATTTCCTGAATTAGAAACCCTCTTAATAGATATACTGATTTCATCCAAGGCTTTTAGCATTTCTCCTTTTAATGTAGCAACTGCCTGTTTAATACCCAAAATGTTGTCCTGGGTTGTTAAAGAGGGTATGCATATCTTGTTCAGTGGAGTTAACTAATGCTTCTTTAAGGCATGTTTCCAGTTCTTTCATATTTTCTGCCCCCTGCTCAACATCTGAAATTTGTATCTACTATACATGCACTGGTGCCATCAACATTACTAGCCATCTGAGCTTCCAAATAAGACAAGCTTTGAGCTGCATCAAGATTTCTCAGGTTTGTTCTTTTGGGGGGCATTTCTTGTACACTTTCCAAGATTCTTTCTTTTTGTTTAAAAAAGAATGACATATTCCTTGGAGCTTTTGGCTCTTTTGTATTTTATCTGGAGTCTCAGGAAGTGAAGATAGAGGAGCAGAGCTCTTCAAGCTTAAATCAAGTAAATTGGGGATAGCAGAATGATGAGTCACTACCTCAGTCCCTGTCTCAGCAATAATGGAATAAGCAGACTTACCATTTTCTTGTAGTTTGGTTCTAATATGTTGCAGTGTAATTTATTTTACTCTCCAAACTGATTTAGACATACCTCAAAGTAATCAACGGAGACCCCAGCATCTGGTTCATGAATAATGTCACAGTATTACCAGCCATGTGTGTAGTCAGCTTGCTATCTCCAAAAGAAAAATACTGGAAAGTGCACTGCATTCCATGGTAAGACAGAAATAGGGGAACAGAAAAAGAGAAATGACAATTCCGTACTCATACTCATAAGGATCTCATGTTAATTCTTTGACTTCTTCTAGTCCATTCATCCCACATTCAGCATTTCCCCAAAAGGGAACAATAGAAGCTTAGCAGCTAAACTGTTTCATGGTAAGTTATTCATCTATTCAACCCGTTGGGTGGCCTCTTGGCATCTTACTCAGCTCCTAACAGAGGGAATTGATGTCAGCATCCTCTGCTGCCTTCATATTTAGAACCTGAAACAAAATGTATAGTGTAGCTCTGTTCATATTTATAATTTAAAACAAAATGTATAGTGTAGCCCTGTTCATATTTATAATTTAAAACAGAATGTTTAGTAAAGCTCTGTTCATATTTAAAATTTAAAACAGAATGTTTAGTGTAGCCCTGTTCATATTCATAATTTGAAACAGAATGTTTAGTGCAGCCCTGTTCATATTTATAATTTAAAACAGAATGTTTAGTGTAGCCCTGTTCATATTTATAATTTAAAACAGAATGTATAGTGTAGCCCTGTTCATATTTATAATTTGAAACACATTTAGTGAAGCACTTTTTATATTTGTAATTTGAAACACGGTGTACAGGACAGCCCTGTTCATATTTATCGTTTGAAACATAATCAGGATTACTAATGCTAATTTAAAGTTACCAGTTTAATAAAATAACGTATATTGCAGCACTGTTCACATTTGTAATTTTGAAACATAATCAGTATTACTGATGCTGATTAAATGTTACTGATAAAATGTGTAGTGCACTACTGTTTCAGTAAGGCCTTTAATACCATTCCACATAGAATACTGGTAAACAAGCTGGACAGCCTGGGAGTGGGTCACAAGGTGGTAAACTGGGTTAGGAACTGGTTGTGTGATAGAAGACAGAGAGTAATGATAAATGGTTCTCAATCTGAGAAAAGGAGGGTGACCAGCAGAGTGCCACAGGGCCCAGTCCTGTTTAATGCCTTCATAAGTGACATTGCGGAGGAGTTGGAGGGGAATGTGCGCCTCTTTGCAGATCACACTAAGTTCTGCAACAGAATGGAAACTCCAGAAGGGGTGGCAAACATGCAGAGAGACCTAGATAAACTGGAGGAATGGTCCAGAGTGTGACAGCTGAGATTCAATGCATAATAGTGCAAAATCATGCTTTTGGGGCACAAGAACACAACATTCTTTTTTTTTGGGGGGGGGGACTGATGGTCACTAAACAGGAAAGGGATTTGGAAATAATTATATCTGATAACCTAAAGGTAGCCAAACAATGTGCCAAGGCTGTGGGAATAGCCATTGGGATGTTGGGGTGCATAGGAAGAGTTATCACCAGCAGAAGGAAGGAGGTGGTGATGCCACTGAACAGATTAGTAGTGAGGCCTCATTTGGAATATTGTGTCCAGCTCTGGAGACTGCATCTCAGTTAGGACATAGACAGGGTGGAGGCAATTCAAAGAAGGCCAACAAAGATGGTGTGGGGCCTGCACCAAAAGTCCAATGAGGAGAGACTGAGAGACCTCAATATGTATACCCTGGAGGAGAGGAGAGGAGAGGAGAGAAGAGACAGGGGAGATAAGATAGAAACCTACAGATATCTAAAAGGTATAAATAGGGTACCAGAGGGTAGCATATTTCAGAAAAGGAGATGTAAAGGAACTAGGGGGCATGATATGAGGTCGGAAGGGGGTAGACTAAAGGGTAACATGAAGAAGTATTTCTTTACAAAAAGGGAGGTGGATGGATGAAATAGATTCCCAGCAGAGGTGGTGGGGACAAACACAGTGGGGGGGATTCAAGCATGCATGAGACAGGCATAGGGGAACCCTAACAATGCGAACGAGAAGGTAAAGCCAGAGGTCAAGTAGGGTCTGCGGCTTTTACATGAGGCAAGGAAATGGGGCAGACTAGATTGGCATAGCAGACCTTAACTGCCATTAATTGCTATGTTTTTATGCTTCAACTGTTCATATTTATAATTCAAAACATTTTGTTACTAATGTCGAATACATCACCAGTTATCAGTACATAGTAGTATAAAAACAAAATGTATAGCACAGAACTGTTTGGATTTATAACTTGAAAACTTATTGTATTACTGCTGCTGATTACATGTTACCGGTTACTAGGAATACAACAACAAAATGTATAGTGGAGTACCGCTCGTATTTATAGTACAAAACATTATTTTGTTACTAATGTTTATTACATCACCAGTTACCAGCAATACAAAAGCAAAATATATAGTGCAGTACTGTTTATATTTAGAGTTTGAAACATATATAATTACTAATGCTAATTACGTTAACAATTACTAGTAATACAAAAAACTAAAAGTGACATGTCTGCTTTGATCTTCACATTCATGGAACATGATTTGCTCTCCCAGTTAAATGTTCTTTTGTATTCATTTCAGGCTTAAGCAGAATGATGTAACACTTGGGCAAAAATATACAACTCAGTAGACCAGCACTTGAAGACAATATAGCAAATATCTCTACAGCAACCATGTACTTCCCCCGTGTGCTGAGATAAGCTGGGATGAATGACAGCCAGACACTGACAAACACAAGCATGCTGAATGTGATGTATTTGGCCTCATTGAAGCTATCTGGCAGTGTCCTTGCCAGGAAGGCCACAATGAAGCTCACACTTGCGAGGAGACCCAGGTATCCCAGCATGCAGTAGAAAGCAGCCTTTGATCCTTCATTACATTCAATGATAATCTTCTGTTTTGCCATGTTCCTGTTAACCTCTGGGAATGGTGGAGAGATACCCAACCAAACAATGCATAGCAGTAACTGGAGTACTGAGCAACAGATGAATAATCCATTTGGTATTGTGGTTCCCACCCACCTCCTAGCCTTGCTTCCTGGCTTTGTGGCATTGAACACAATGACCACTGTCACTGTTTTAGCGAGTATGGATGAGATGCAAATAGAGAAGATGGTACCAAAGGCAAACTGTCGGAGCAAGCAGTTCCAAGAATTTGGTTGGCCAATAAATAATAAGGAGCAGAGGAAGCAGAGCACCAGAGAGATGAGGAGAATGTAGCTGAGCCCACGATTGTTGGCCTTGACAAGTGCGGTGTCCCGGTACTTAATGAAAACACAAAGAACAAATACGGCTACTGCAGAAAAGATGGTGCTGAGAGAAGTCAAACTAGTCCCCAAGGGCTCTTCAAAGGACAAAAATTCTACAACTTTGGAAATACAGATCTGTCGATTTCCATTGGCCCACTGATCATCAGGGCAGATCATGCAGGAACTAGCATCTAATGAGACAAAAAACAATATTTAGAAGCTGAAATGGGCATTATGATGTAGCCGTATATGGTGCTAGTATTTATTGGTTGTGTCCATCCCAATGTAAATTAAAGAGCTGGAGTGCTGTGACATACAGTAGGGGAGGATAATATATTAGTGTACTATGATACCAATGAATCAGTATCCATTCTAAAGTAATGTGACATGATGGGAACGTCACAAACTAATGGGTGTAGTTTATGAGTATACATTGCTGACAAGCAGTGGGTTCTGTTATGAAGTAATATGGTACAATACTGGCACCATAACAAGGGGAATCATTTTTCAATTTAATGTGACGTAAAAACAAAGAAACATAGACATAGACAATGACAGCAAAAAAAGACCAAAGGTTCATCTAGTCTGCCCAGAGTTCCCTATCTGCCCAGGAATCTGTCATCTATATGGGGTTCTATCTCTCCTGGTCTACTCTCCCATTACCCTCTCTACTGCTACCGACCAGAGCAACTACCAAATGCTTTACTCTTTCCCTGCCCTGCCTGAAATCACTCACGGTCTTGCTGCCCACCACCTCCTCTGGCAGACTGTTCCATAAGGCTCCACCACCCTTTCCACAAAATAGAACTTCCTCCCATCTCTTTTATTTATTGATTTTCTTATTTATTTATTTATTTGTTGAGATCTTGGAATACACCAGTGAATGGATGCTCATTTATATGTTCCACGTCAGTTTACAAAGACAATAAAGTACAGCATTACAGGATTACATTTGGTGCAGACAGTTACAATAAGGTACACATAAAATTGAGCAGCTTAGGCAGTCTAACAGTTTGCCAGTGTCTGAAGTTAGAACACCCTACTGATATGTAAACACACAGAGGAAAGTAGGAGGAGCAGGCTAGGAGGATGATGGGGGGAGGAGTGGAGTGGGTGGGGGTGTCATGTTTAGGTGATGTAGAGGAGGCACTAGGTTTGAGTGTGAGGTAGGGTGGTGACCTGAAGTGCTAAGATTGGGATGCATCCCAACCTTAGCACTTGCTCCCCACCAGTTTCCACTCATGACTTCAGGGTCTTGACTCTGTACTACTGCTAAATGGTTCCTCTTAATAGATGATATCATGTATTAAGTTCCATTCCAGCAACAGTCAGCTTGATGATGGCATAATGCACAGATAAAATAACATACTAGTATACAGGGATGACATGCGTTGGGTTCTGTATCAGCATAACATGTGAGCATGTGTATGACATGTTGATATAATGTGTCAGTTTTCTGTGGTAGCGTGGGACAGGTTCCATCCTCACACAATATGACAGAGTATCACCTTATGGTGTTAAAAGTAGGAAATGTTGACATGCAACAGGTAGTATTTCAACAAATGGCAAAAAGAACAAACTCAGCACATGGTGTTCTCAGCATAACGAGGTGACATGCAAAATCACATGATAAAGGGCATTAGGACATTATGGGCATTTTATTATCTTGAACACCTAATAGCAGTGTGGTTCTTCTTTGTGGACTGCATAATTCATCATTACACTGCAATGATATGCATCAGATTTAATCAAAATATCACATCACATCACATGATAAGTGGCTTTAAGACATGCTGTGTATAATATAAAGAATAATGGATAGGTAAGTGTGTGTTATGGATTTTTTTCACACACATGTGGTGTGTGATGACCCATAAACCTCAAGAGCAAAGCTCGAGAGGTTTATGTGGACATCACACACCTCGGGTGTGTGAAAAAAATCCATAATATCAAACTTACCTATCCTTTATTTTTTATAATTGCTGGTGTGGATGTTTAGACTGTTCTTCTAGCAGCTTGAAAGAAAAACATGTATTTTTTTAGCTAGGGACCAGTTTTATTTTTGAAGAGATTGAACTGTACATGAATAAAACACAGCTGAAAATACTGCAGTTGAAATACTTTTCGTAAAAGAATGGAATTCAACAGTTTTAAAGTTTTTTCTTTGGGGACTGTCGTATCAACTGGATTTTGGGTTATTATGAAGTGTCATATCAACCAGATTTTGGATTATTATTGCTTTTGGAGAACAATAACCTGAAATCCGGTTGATATGTATTTTTAACAAAACAATAATCCTTAGTAAACTCACGGTCTGACATATCACATGATAGAGCACCTTTCTATTTCAAGGCCATAAACTGCTTGCAGGTCTTAAAACTTCTGATGGCTGTTTTGGACAGCACTAGCTCTGGGTCGGGCTCAATTGAACCTCGACTTCTTAAGCTTGCTGCACCCCTTATTGCCTCCCTGCTGGCAAAAATCTTTACACTTTCTCTCTCACATGGTGAGGTACCTGACATTTGGAAGATAGCACACATCACGCCCTTCTTTAAAAAAGTGACCCTAAGGACATAGCCAACTACAAGCCCATTGCCATCCTCTTGGTCCTGAGTAAAATCCTCGAGAAACTTGTGGCTCTCCAAGTCACTGACTACCTTACTAAGTTTAATCTTCTCTCTAAGTACCAGCATGGTTCTAGAAAAGGCCACAGTACCTTGACTGCACTTCTAAACTTCACATCTCATACTCTTTCCTGCATGGATACTGGACAACTAACAGGTGCTGTTTTTATAGATCTTACTAAGGCATTTGACCTGGTTGACCATCCCCTGCTTCTTACTGCTCTTCAGTATTTAAATTTCTCATCCCCAGTTTGCAACTGGTTTAGTAGCTACCTTCTGAACAGGACACAAGCCATGAAATTCAACTCTTCCCTGTCCAACCACTCCTCCACTAACATTGGAGTTCCTGAGGGTTCCATATTGGGACCCCTTCTTTTCTCTCTTTATATAAACGACATTTCGGATACCTTTCAACACTGCTCATCTATTCTTTATGTGGATGACCCTGTCTTTTACACTAGCTCCTCAAATGTAGTCAGCTTTGCAGACTGCTGATTTTAGAAATGTCCAAAACTGGCTTTGTGCACATAAGCTTGTGCTTTATGGACATAAGATAAAAGTTATGTTGTTCAGCTCTGCTCCAAAGCTCAAGGGCTGCCCTCTCCCACTGATGGTAAGTGACCTAGGGGAGCACAGATCAAATCAGTGGAGTCCTTTAAATATCTGGGGGCCCTTCTCAACCAATCCCTTTCTTTTAGCTCCCATATTCAGACTACCTGTAAAGCTGTCAACTCTAAACTTGGTATGGCCTACAAAACTAAGTACCTACTTACGCCATCTGCTAAGCTAGCTATTGCCAGAGGAATGCTGCTCCCTGCCCTTACCTATGGTGCCCCTATTTTTCCCATTGCTCACAAAACAACCCTGCAAAAGTGGGATGTCACATAGAACAACATATGCCGTTATGCCTCCTTGTCACCTCTGCTCAAGCATCACTGCCACCTATACAGTGACCTTAATTGGCTCTCCCCCTTAGCTAGTAGGCAATACAGGTTAGGAACACTTATTGATTCTGTTGTTAGAGAAAATACTCTCTCGTCCCTTGTGGCTTTGCTTGCTCCTGCTACCTCCAATCATGGACTGCAATCTGCAGATAAATCTCTGCTGAAGGTGGCTAGATGCCTTACATCTAAAGGGGCAAGTGTCTTTCAGTGTGTGGCCCCTCAACTTTGGAACTCCCTTCCTCATGGCGTCAGACAATCGGAATCCCATCTCTGCTTCAAAAGAGAATTCTGTCATTATCTATTACTTGCCAATGTGTGCACTTCGACCCTACTTGATATCACATTCCTCCTCCCATCTTTCTAATTACGTCTCCTTATCTCTCTTCTATCTCTCTTCATTACTTGTCCCATTACTACTATTACCACTGCTTAAATCACTTCCTCTACTTTTCATTACATTTCTCTCCCTCCCACCTTCTTCCCTCTCTCTTCTCTAGCCAAAAGCCCCTTAGCAAGACTGTTATCTTGCTAAACCTCTAGGTGGGTCATGTCCTTAGTTCCTCTCTGATACTTCACTTAAGCCTCCAGATTTTCAATCTTCTACTTGATTCATCTGTTATGACATTCCTTCTTACATCTAGCTATCGCATGCTATTCCTGGTCTCTCTCTCTCTCTTTCCCTAATACTACTTACTTGAATTGCATATGTATCTTACTCTGCTGCTTCACATAGTTTAGGTTAGTCATGTTTATGTAATTTCTCTTTGTCATGATTTGCTTACTCCTGCTTACGTAACTTAATGTTTGTTCATCACTGACTGCATTTGTTATGCCATGTACACTTGGACTGTTGAATGATCATATATGCTAGGTTAGTCATGTTTATGTAATGTCTCTTGTCATGATTTGATTATTCTGGCTTATGTAACTTAGGTTTGTTCATCATTGACTGTCCTTGTTATGCCTTTTACTATTGGTCTGTTGTATGATGATGATGTGTTGTGTACTCTCCCGGGTCATGCCTGAAAATAGTCATTTTATGGCTAGTACATTTATCTGGTCAACAAAAACTAAATAAATAATGATAAATTGTCACCAGTAATTATATATCATTACAGCGTACTGATATGGATCAAGTTCCATCCCCATACAGTATGTATCATGTTAGGGCCATTAAGACAGGCTGGGTGTACATTATCATTTCTCTGCACTGGTATGCATTGGGTTCCATCCCAGTGGCCTGGCTTCCATACCGACACCTATGCAACCTATGTAAAAGGGTCATTCACCTTTCAAAGATCCAGTGCTGCTGGTACTAACTAACTGCCTCTGCTGGGAACCCTCAGAGTTTCTGGGAGCACATCACAGGCCTCTTTGGTTGCTCATCTAGGAGTCAGGCAAAACAATTGCTAGTTAATGAGATCCACTGAAATAAACCTGAACCTTTGTCAATGCCTTTAACTCCCACATTGTGAACCACTCTCCCTCCATGATTTTTTTTTATTTTTTTTTATTTATTTTTTTTTTATTTTAGCTTTTGTTGACCGGGTAAGTGCACTAGACAAATCCTGCCTATTTTCAGGCACGACCCGGGGGAGGGGGAAACAGATGAATGCCAACTGACCTTGAACCAGATTAAGCTATTGGTGGTATTTTTAGTGAATGAGGAAATTTGGCCAGACACGGGAAATTCCCCTACTCTTTTCGATAAGTGCCATGGGATCTTTAACATCCACCTGAACTACCACCAATCCAGGCAGATGGGACCTCGGTTTAACGTCTCATCTGAAAGACGGCACCTCAGAAATGCAGCACCCCTCTCATGCTGCATTACAGTGTCAGTACTGGGATATTAACCCAAGTGCCAGATGTGGGAACTGAACCCACAGCCCTCTGATCTCCTGGCCTAAGAGGCGAGTGTGCTAACTACTGAGCCACTGACACTGCTACGATGATGGCAAACCCCTTCCTGGACCCTTCACCAGCACCACTCCAAACCCATCCTTTTCCTTAAAGCTGCTGTCTCCTGGGCATGTCTTTAAGTTGTTAAGGTCCCTTCCTGGTTTTCAATCTAGGCATAGCACTGACATGGCATTGGTCAGGGCAAATAATGACCTTCTTAGGGCTAGAGACGGGGCAAACAGTCAGTTCTTGTTTTCCTCAGTTTTTTGTTCAGCATTTAACACTGTGTATCATGGGCTATTGTTTAGATTAACTGAGGGAGTATGGAGGACTCACTGGTACTGTCATTTGTAGGTTTGAGTCCTACCTCAGGGATAGGACACAGAGAATGCTATGCAGATGATACCCAGTTGTATTTGCCTTTTGTTCCCAGGACACCTGAGACTATTAAGGAAGTCACTTCCCAGGGAGCAGGCTTACTCTGCAGTAGAAAAAGAATGTCTTGCCATGGTGTGGGCACTAAAGAAGTTAGAGCCATACCTATATGGGCAGCATTTTGAGGTACAAACTAACCACAGCCCTTGATTTGGCTGACACAAATGGGTAAAACAAATGGTAGACTGTTAAGATGGAGCCTTGCCTTGCAAAGTTATGACATGACTGTCTCACATAGGGCATGGACAGCAAACAAAAATGCAGATGGTTTATCACATCGGTTTGAGACGTGAACTGAATTTGGGAAACTCATCCCATGCAAGAATAGATCCCCCAAGTTCAGTCTAAGGAGGGAGGAGTGTAACGTGATAAAACCTCTAATAATTATTGTATAATATTTGTGATATAAAAATGCAGGGTTTTAAATAATTGATTAGCAGTTTTTTTCTTGGGACTATACTAACTGTACATAAAGTATTTATATAGATTTTCTAGAAGTGCTGTGTTTGTGAAACACAGTAAGGCAAGAGCTATCAATTTTTACAAAGATTTAGCACTTTTATGAGCAAAACGCTAATCAATTTTTAGAGTTAAATCAATCAATCAATCAATCAATCAAATCTTTATTCAGGCGATCATCATTGAGCAAGACTCATTTACAAGATGGACCTGATAAGGTCAAGGTTCGAGTTGATGCACAGCAATTACATCACATACTTATGAGACAGTTATACATACAGAAAAAAGAAAATGTTATTTATAACACAATAATATACAGAGAATTCACATGTTAAAGCTTGGCAAGAGAAAGTTAAACTAACATCTACAATATGTACAGTACATATATATCACAATGAGGGCCATGACAGTCACTCACATAATGAGTACAAGGATGGTGAAGGGAATATTGGGTGCCATATACTAGCGGTGTCTGGCTGGAAGGAATATGCCATATGTGATTGGAATATGGTTTTGTGGGATGACTATTCTATCTCTAGCGGTAGCAACTGCATTTCTCTGTGAAGAAGGCTGTACAGTGCTGCTTGAAAGATGTAAATGGAATGATGATGGACAGTTTTAGGGATTTTTGTAGGGTGTTCCATGCTATGGCTAGAGAACAGCTGATTGCTGCCCTCCCTATTTTGGTGTTGACTTTGGGCAATTTGAGCAGGATGATATTATTTGCTTCTTAGGGCATAGGAGCTGGGAGTGGTCAGGTTGAAGCAGTCCAGGATATAGCTTGGGGTTTTTTGATAAAGCTCTGTAGATCCATAGGAGCTGCATTTCTGCTCCTCCTGACATGAAGGAAACCCATCCAATTGCTTCATAGAGAGAACAATGGTGAGTATTATATGGCAGGTCTGTAATGAACCTTATTGCTCTATGGTATAAGGTATCCAACTTTTGAAGGTAGGGAGTGGGGCAGTGACTATAGAGGAAGTCTGCGTAGTCAATGACTGATAGAAAGATGGCCTGGACTAATCTCATCTTTGAATCTCTATTAAGGAAGGATTTTAATCTGTAGAGGAGGCCAAGCCTTAGGCGAAGCTTTTTCAGCAGTTGTTCTAGATGCTGAGTAAAGTCAAGTCTGTTGTCAATCCACACACCTAGGTATTTGAAATTTTCAACATACTCCAGATTTTCTCCAAGTATAGTGCATAGCTGGGGAGACTGAAGAGGATGTGTTGGTGGAGTTTTGGGTTGTGAACATCATTGCTTTGGTTTTCTTTGCATTTAGCAGAAGCTTTTTCTCAAGAAGCTGATGTTGTAACAGGTAGAATTCTGCTTGTAGGATTTCATGAGCAACTTTAGGTGAAGGGTTGCTGACATACAGTACAGTGTCATCAGCAAAGAGATGTACTGAGGACTTGGTAAGGGTTGAATCAATTTTATTTATATAAATGGCAAAAGGATAGGACCCAGAATAGAGCCTTGGGGAACTCCTCTTGACAGTGGTCTTAATGGGGAGAGGTCACTTCAGCTTTTACTTGCTGTGATCTACCAGAGAGGTAGCATCTGAACCACTTAAGGAAGAGTTGATCTAGGCCAATGGAGTGTAGGGATGAGAGTAGCAGTTCATGGTCCACAGTGTCGAATGCTTTGCTCAGGTCCAGGAATACTGCACAGACATTGTTCTTTTATCCAGTTCAGTTTGCCAATCATTGGTGACCTTGGCTAATGCAGTGATAGTGCTATGTTTGGCCCTGAATCCAGATTGAGCTGGATTTAATAGATTAGCATTGTCCAGATATTCCCTTAACTGAATACTCACTAATTTCTCCAGCATCTTGGATAACACAGGTAGGATGGAAATGGGCCTGTAGTTATTAAGATCCATAGGGTCCCCTGATTTTAGAAGGGGGACCACTTGGGCTGTCTTCCACAGAGTGGGAATAGAGCCAGAGTTTAGGAAAAGGTTAAAGAGGTGAGTTAGGGGGACTGCAAGCACATGACACACAATCTTTAGAAAGAATGGGTCCAGAAGATCTGCTCCTGCACTTTTTTTGGTATCTAGATGCCATAATAGATCCTCAACTTGTTTCAACAGTATAGGTTTGAAGCTAAAGGAAGAGTCAACTCTTTGTTCACCAGTATAGTGGGAGCTTAAATGATCCCTTAATAGGTTAGCTGGGGAGGAGTCAAAGGCAAGGCCAGCTGTTGTGAAGTGGTTGTTGAATGCATCCAGGATTTTCAATGTGCCAGTAATGGGGCCATAGTTACTGTGTAATTGGGTTGGAAGGGGGTTGTTAACATCCTGGCCCATCATACCCTTGATGGTGCCCCAAAATCTAGCAGTATTATGGTAGGAGGAGTCGAGCTGGGCCAGGTAGTAGGCAGCCTTTGCATCCCTAACTTTCCTAGTGCATTTATTCCTGGCTTTCCTAAAGATCATCCAGTCCATGATATTCTTAGTTTTTCTTGCTACTTTCCAAAGTTTATCTCTCTCCAGCAGTGCAGCTTTGAGGTCAGCTGAAACCAGCGACAGGATTTGTTTTTTATTCGGATACTAGAGATTGGGGCATGGGTGTTAAGGGCATTTAATATAATGCTATTTAGCACCTGCTGAACTTTTTCTACAGAATGTGCAAGATAGAACTTTTACTAGTGTGGAGAGTAGGCTAGATCATGCAGATATCCTTCAATATTGATGTTTTTCTTGGATCTCCTCATAAGGAATTTTGCGGGATCTGTTTTAATGCTGTTGGATCTTACCTCTGCGATGGGGCAGTGGTCACTTATGTCGCATAGGAGCACTCCAGCACGTGTGAATAGATGTGGTTTACTCACTAGCATGATGTCAAGTAGAGTACTGTTACTACTATTCCTTGCATTTAGTCTTGTTGGTTCATTAATTAACTGTGTGAGCCCATAGGTGTCACAGAATGATACCAGAGGTGTAGCTGCCTGGGTGAGCCAGTTGAAATTCAGGTCCCCCTATGATAATGACTTCTTCAGTATAGGACTTGACCAGGTTTCCCAGGTGGGATAAGAGCTTGTGTTCAGCAGAGGGGGGTCTGTAGCATCCAATTAAATGGAAGGCTGCTGTATTAGGGAGAGAGACTTTTAGAGATAGACACTCAAATTCCTTGGGCATAGATATTGCAGCAGTACAGGATACAACTAAACCAGCTTTTATATATATGGCTACTCCGCCTCCCCCCTTGTTTGGTGATCAGCTCTGAATAGCTGATAGGTAGGTTAACTTCCCTGTCCATTGTGGTGGTCTTGAGCCATGTCTCAGTTATCACAAGAAAGTCTGGCAAGGTATGGGCAACCCAGGCTTGTAGCAATGTAAATTTTTTCAACAGACTGCATACATTAATATGCAGGAAACTGAGGCCTTTAATTGAGGATAGGTCTGATGGAGAGGTGATGCTTTCAAGAGGTCCAGGGTTGATTTCTACATTACCAATACAGAGCAATAGGAAGATCAGTAATTTCATAAGGGCTGCCAGTGATAGGGAGAGGGGTCTGTCTTTGGTCCTCCTTTTTTTATTCCGTTGCCACTCTTTGTTTTGGGTGCTCCTTGTGGATTTAAGGTAGTGTGTCGGGATACCAATTAGCAGTTTGATGACTAGGCTTAGTGGGGATCTATATACCCAGTAGTGGGGCCTTGGCTGAGACATATATGTGGTGATATGTGTAACTTTATGGTGATTGTACCACTGTAGTCGATGCAGCAATGGCAAGACATATATGAGGGTATGGGTATCAGCCACTGGGGATGTTCCAGAGAAACTAGGCGGGTTGACCACTTTAAATTGTATAATGGGGTCATCTTCATTGTGGAACCCTATGGCTGATAGTGACAGGAGTATCAGTAGCAAGCTCCCCATTCTGAGGGGGATATTGATAGTTGGCAATAGGGAGTAGCGAAGTTGCTGATTGGTTGGATCAGCAAGCTGGTGTGACTCTCTGTTGGTTTAGAGAAAAGTGCTGTGGGCGGGGAAGAGATTTCGGCGGGAAGATGCCTATAAATTAACACACAAGAGGGAAGGGTGGGTGGGCAAAATTTTGTGCCTTTCCCAACTGCTCCCTCGCTGTTCCTCCCACCTGTGGTTCCCAAGTTTGGCTAGGTGCCATGACCGCCCGCTGGTGGAGCGAAGCCCCGGCGCTCAGCTGGTTGCTGTGGACTGAAGGAAGCAGGCTGGAGAGAGACAGAGGAGGGTGCAGCAATTAATAAGGGCAGTAGCAAGCCTTTTTCTGAGCGTCACTTACCAAATCTGCACTACAAAGGACTGTGGGGAGGGTCCTGTGGTGCCTCAGCATCTGGCCCACCTTACATATTCAGACAAGGAGCTGCAATTACCTTAAAGAGCAGTAAAGCGGTAATTTCCCCTTACAATACAGTAGTGGATAACAGCACTTTTTTGATGATTTACACATATAAAACTAGAAGGAGAGTGGTGCCTCAGCATCTGGCCCACTGCTGCTAACAGACTCCAGCAGAATTCAACAGACTCAACAGCAGTTGCTCTCTATAGATGTCTCACCAGAGTGGAAGCAGCTCTTCTGGGAAACTTGCAGTACAACACCAGGGGAAGAGTAAAAGAC
Source organism: Neoceratodus forsteri (assembly GCA_016271365.2). NCBI lineage: Eukaryota > Metazoa > Chordata > Ceratodontiformes > Ceratodontidae > Neoceratodus > Neoceratodus forsteri. The sequence goes on from CM057455.1 coordinate 60,230,039, forward strand.
AAAAAGAAAAACAAATTTTCAAGTCCCACACAGAAATAAATCCCTGAAATGTGATGTGAATGTCTGCTTAGAGGATAGCAACCAACAAGTGTCAGAAGGCTTGATTTTTGACCTCAGCTCAGCACTGAAAGAGCAGATGGTTGTTTTCCTAATCTGTTGTAACACATAGGGTTTCCTTCCAAAGGCCAGGTGATAACACATCATAAAATATTCATACTTTGAACTGCTGGGGACAAGGCATGCATTTTAAAATCCTGGAGGAATAGGGGACCTTTTAACAGATTCTTGTTAACTTGTAAAACTAGAATCATTTTGTAACTCAGGAAGCTAGTAGAGAAAAATCAAATGAACTGCTTTGATCAAAGAGGCTGTTATCTTAAAATTTGCTAACTGCTGATTTTCAGTAAGCAGTAAAATAACATCCTTCTGGATATTACCACTCAGGTTTCAGATTAAGCACAGGGCTAAACGTGACCTCATGTGTGCTGTGACATCACAAGGAGGTGGAGAGACTGACTTTGAATATTGCCAGGTAATCTGAGGGGATAGTACGCACTTTATCTCTGGACTCTAAAAGGAGTGGGGCACTTCAATTTCTGAACTCCAAACAGGCACTTCTGTTAAAAATTAGGTAACACCCAACTGGAATTTAGCAAGGCGATAACTTTAAGTTTTCAGCTGCTTTTTGTTCTGTAATTTCCAATTTAGTTTTGACTGTATTTATGTTATGTGTTCTGTGTGTTGTATTTTATCTATTTTCAATTTTCAGTAAACACCATTTTCCTTGAAATTCTGCCTGTGCCTTCTTAGTTTCTTTTGCATGTAAATGCTGGAAAAGTGTTAATAATTCTGACAACTGTTAAGGGCTTGAATGTGTTACTATCTTGCTAAAGAAAGAATAAACCTGCAGTAGGTCTCAAATTGAGTCATGAGGGTACATGTTTAAACCTGACTGAGTGCCCACAGGGTGAAGTATTGTACTGCATCCCCTGAAGAGACTACATATCTGAGCCTGTTAAATGGGTATGCTAGCAGAAAAGGTTCATATTTGACACCAGGACTTGAGGCTAGTAGGTGATTTGGACCCAAAACAGACAGGAGGATTACCCTGTTTGTCTCCCGTTCACATATTGCACTTTGAGGTTTGGTACTGTGGGAGCAGAGGGCCTGACCTGCAGGGTATGTTTGTGACACATGCAAGTGTCAGCACAAAGGCACATAGATAAAAGACTAGATTAAAAAGGAAAAAAAGGCCTGGCCTTCTTTTGACCTGAAGTCAGGTCTTTGCCAGAAACTGAAACTGGGTTCCCAGTTTTTTTTAACAGAGATATGCAAAAATCCATTTGTATATCATAAAACCCATGCACTCAGGAAATGGATGCTTTGATCTAAGGAAGCTGTTATAATATGCTACATTTTATGAGGTAACAGGAGAGGAACATTCTTCCTCGAGAACCTGTGTGAATTTTATCTTACAGGTGCCAATGGTCTACAGGGGACTTCAAAGGACTTAACTCTGAAATGTCATATCCATGCTAATTATAGGTCTCAGAATCAGATTCTTAATATGCTTAGAAACTGTGAAAGTGGCACAACAATGCCATCTTCTGGCCTTAAAGAGACATCTCCTGGCCAAACAGAGTGGTTGCTCTGAGCTGAAAGGTGATGACACTACAAGATTTCAGATAGGTATAAATAGCCCAGTTCAGGGCATTTTACACACACAAACATTTTGCTTGAATCCTCTCTCCTGACCACACAGAACACCTGTCAGCACAGAGACTGCCTAAGAACTAAAGGCTGCTAGAGAAAGACTGAAATATTTTGCAAATTAGTCTCTGTCTCTGGACTTTGAAATCTTCATACCTTAGATAGTCTAGCTAACAGTGTTAGCGCATTTTCATTGTGCATTTTTCCATTTTAATTTCCTGCATATTGTAACCCAAATTAATATTCTCTTTTTAGTTGTATCTGTATTTAAGTAGTTTAGTAAAACATTTGTTTTCCTAAAGAAATTCTGCCTGTGTGAGAGTCCTTATATTGTATGTAGGACTGTAGAAGGTTTATTAATAATCTGTGACAACTGTTATTTGCTTAGAGGGGCCACCCTAAGCAACAAAATTGAGAAAAGATCTGTAAGGGACATCTGTAAGGATAAGGAGAATACCAGAGTCTATAAAGATTTTGAACCAGGCTGTTGCATGTCCTGTATAGAGAAGGCCAAATCAGGTTTTTACGCTGTTACCTTGAAGAGCGTGAGGTACCTGGGTCTTCCTCCTGTGTGTAATGACCAAGGAAGGGTTCATAATGGTCCACAAGACTCAAGACTGATATTGTGCCCTTATCCAGAGCTAGAAGGATGCCCTGGATCCTCATGGCAGAGGTGCAGTTGTGACCTTGGTGAGTATTCTAAAGGACAAAGAGGGTATCTCTGTTCTTCCCCCCCATCATGGGTTGCACTTAAGGGTGGGCACTGTCAGCCTGACCCCCAGGAGTGGGTTTGTGACAGTCTTTACTTGTCTTGTCTTCCCTGTATGATGCCCCGAGCCTCTGTGGAGGAGCACCTTATAAATACATTTACTGTGCTACTTTCTAATGGTGGCAGCACAGGACCCAATGGGATCCTACCAAGAAGACTGCTTTGCTCAGGTTCTTTCATTCTGCCCTCACCCATTTTGCACATTTTCAATTTATCCCTCTCCTCTGGCATAGCTCCTAGTGACTGGAAAATGGAAAAAATTACTCCAGCTCTAACAATGGGGGACCCAAAGCTTCTATGCAATTACAGGCCCATTGCACTACTCACAATACTCAGTAAATTACTTGAAAGGGTTGTAGCCTCCCAACTGACAGACATTCTCTGGGCAGACAACCATCTCACACCCAATCAGCAAGGGTTTAAAAAGAGCACAATACCACCACCACAAATGACATAAAATGTGTCGTGGATGGCGGCTCCCTTACTGGAGTGATTTTTATTGACCTCTCTAAGGCTTTTGACACCATTGATCACATGCTACTCCACTGCAAATTTATTTCTGTGGACCTCTCCCTCCAAGCAGCCTCATGGTTTGTGAGCTGTCTCTCTAGGAGACAATAAATATCTGTGTCCCTCAGGACTCCATTCTAAGTTCACTACTATTCTCTGTTTTTATAAATGACCCTCCCTCAGTCCCATTCCACTCATTGATCACTTATGTGGATGAAATAATTTTGTATTTCAGCTGTCCCTCCATCACCACTGTTAATTTGCAGCTTCAGGAGGATTTCTCCCTGGTTCAGGCCTGGTTCATCAAAAACAAACTGATCCTTAACTCTTCTATGACCCAAGCTATGTTATGCGGGGCTCAGGGCAGATTCTGATCCTGCACAGTACCCCTCTCAATGCTTTGTCTTGATGGGACCCCTATAGCAAGCATGACAGACTTTAAATATCTCAAAATCACCCTGGACTGTATTTTGGATTTCTCCCTCTATATCTCCCTTGCTTGCAAGGCAGATAACATAAGACTTGACTTAACTTACCCAGCTAAATGCTCCTTCATGCCCAAGGCCAGGCTTGCCATTGTGTGGGGTGCCCTTCTCCTGCATCGTCTATATGGGCAGCTTATTTTTCTTCTGCCTCCAAATCAGCTCTGAACAAGTGGGAGGTGCCCTACAATAGTATCTGTAGCTTCCACCTAACCTCCCCATCAGTCATGCATCATTTGCCCTGTATGACTCCTGGGGATGGCTCTCCCCCCTGCAGTAAAATTATACACCCTACGGTGCTTTATTGATAAGCTGCTAAGATCTCCCACACCTCTCATATCTCTCCCCCATGTGTTGTGGCAGGCCTGCTCATTCGGATCCTCTGACACTGCCCTTCTTCAAGTTCTTAGGTATGCATTTAAGATGGGGAAACAGGCTTTCACAGAATTTGCACCAAAATTTTGGAACTCCTTTTCAATAGATATTCAAAAACTGCTATCGCATGGGCTTTTCAAAGGTTCTTTCTTCAGGTATCTAAGGGGATGAACCTTATACCACATGCTGATTAGCTCATATTGTCCTTCCTCAACTGTTGTTGTCTAATCTTATCACTCTCAAGTCCTGGGAGTTGATTCAGAGTCATTGGGCACTACTGTAAACTATCCTAGGCCTGTAGCTCATATAACTGAATGTTTATTGTATAATTGAGGTAACACTTTATTTTAAGTTTCCTTAACTACACTGTAACTGCATTGTAATAGCAATGTAATTATATGCAACAACCATGTAACTGCAATTTAGTTACCCCTGTTACTTGTAATTAATGATTAACTACCCTGCAGTTTCATTGCAACTGACACGAAAAATAAAGTGTAATCATATTTGATTGTATATTTGAATTTTGTTAACCCATGTACGTACATTTCTTGAGCTGTTCATTACTCCTTTTGTTGATTGTTTGCTTTACCCCAGACTATTTTCTGCACTATATATTATCTTGCATTTATTATTCATAATGTTGTATCGTTCTGTGTTGTACCAGAAAATAGGCATTTGCTTACCTATTGTACCCTACCCAGTAAACAAAAATGAATAAATATCACATAGTGTTGGAACCCACTCAGGAGGGAACAATCTTAGACCTGGTCCTCTCAAACAGGGATGGGGAGAGGATCACAGATTTAGAAGTGGATAGCCATCTGAGAACAAGCAACCACCAAACAGTGTGGTTCATGATAAACACAGCTGTATAGTCAAGCCATACAAGAGTGAAGATACTGGACTTTAGGAGGGCTGACTTTGTCAAAATGGGTGAATGCCTAAGGAATGCACTAGCAAATGGACAGGAAAGAAGAATGGAAGAATAATGGGGAAAAATCAAAACTGCCATCAGAGAGGCAAGCCTTTGTGCACAGCAAATAAGCAAAACAAAACAAAGTAAAAAACCATTATGGCTCTCAAAAGAGGTGACGGGGAAGGTTAGGGAGAAAATGATAGCATTCAGAAAGTATAAGGAATCACAGAAGGAGCAGGACAGAGAACTGTATCAGTTAGGGCTGAAGGAAGCAGGGAAGGCAGTCAGAATAGTGAAGGCATAAACCAAGGAAAAGATAGCCAACTCAGTTAAGAAGAGGGATAAAACCTTTTATAGGTACATTTGGGAGTGAAGAAGGACCAAGGGAAGGATAGTGAGGCTTAATAAAGGGATGGGGAGGTGGGCAGAGGGTGACAGTGAAAAGGCAGAGATACTGAATTAATACTTTTGCTTAGTATTCACAAAAGAAGAAAAGGGGGAGGTACCTAAACCAAATAACAGAAACACTCTGGACAGGGGGGTCGATACCAGTCCATTCACAGAAGAAAGGGTCCTGAAAGAACTTAAGCTGGACAAAGCAATGGGGCCTGATGGGATTCATCCCAGAATTCTAAAATAACTAAGGGGAGATCTAGTGACACCACTGACTACCATTTTTAACAAATCATTGGAGGATGGTGTGGTTCCTGAGGACTGGAGGAGGGTGGATATGATTCCCCTTCACAAAAGTGGGAGCAAGGCAGAGGCAGAAAACTACAGACTTGTTAGTTTGACCTCAGTGGTAGGGAAAATGATGGAATCACTTCTGAAAGAAAGAACTGTTGAGTAACTAGAGGCCAGCAGGGCACAGAACCCAAGGCAACATGGATTCACAGAGGGAAGGTCATGTCAGATGAATCTAATAGATTTCCTTGACTGGGTGACAAAAGTAGAAGAACAGGGAGCAGCTGTGGATATGGCCTACCTAGACTTTAGCAGGGCATTTGGCACTGTCCCACACAAAAGATTAATAAACAAGTTAGCCAGCCTGGGTGTGGTTCCCAGGGTGGTAGCCTGGGTAACAAACTGGCTGAACAACAGGACACAGAGGGTAATAGTAAATGGAGTACACTCTGAAGTTAGGCCACTATTGTTCTCAAAAGAGGTGGTGGGGAAAGTCAGGGAGAAAAAGATAGCATTCAGGAAGTATAAGGAAACACAGAAGGAGCAAGACAGAGAGCTGTACCAGTTAACGCAGAAGGAAGCAGGGAGGGAAGTCAGAATAGCAAAGGCCCAAACTGAGGAAAAGATAGCCAACTCAGTTAAGAAGTGGGACAAAACCTTTTATAGGTACATCAGGGAGTGTGGAAAGACAAAGGGAGGGATAGTGAGGCTGAATAGAATGGACGGTGGGTGGGTGGAGAGGGACAGTGAAAAAGCAGGGATACTGAATGAATATTTCTGCTCAGTATTCACAAAAGAGGAGGAGGGGGAGGTGCCTAATCCAATTAACAGAAGCACTCTTGATAGGGGGGTTGATCCCAGTCCTTTCACAGAAGAAAGGGTTCTGAAAGAACTCCTAAAACTGAAGGTGGACAAATCAATGGGGCCTGACAGAATTCACCCCAGAATTCTAAAAGAATTAAGGGTAGAACTAGTGAAACCACTGACTACCCTTTTTAACAAATCATGGGAGGATGGTGTGGTACCTGAGGACTGAAGGAAGGCGGATGTGATTCCCCTTCACAAAAGTGGGACCAAGACAGAGGCAGGAAACTACAGACCTGTCAATTTGACCTCTGTGGTAGGGAAAGTGATGGAATCACTTCTGAAGGAAATAATTGTTGAGTACCTAGAGGCCATTGGGGCACAGGACCCACGGCAGCATGGGTTCACAGCGGGAAGGTCATGTCAGATGAATCTAATTGCTTTCTTTGCCTGGGCGACCAAAGTAGTAGACCAGGGAGGGGCTGTGGACATGGTCTACCTAGACATTAGCAAGGCATTTGACACAGTCCCACACAAAAGATTAATAGTCAAATTAACCAGCCTGGGAGTGGGTCCCAGGGTGGTAGCCTGGGTAAAACATTGGCTGGACAACAGGACACAGAAGGTAATTGTACATGGAGTCCACTCTGAAGAAAGAGGTGTTACTAGTGGGGTACCGCAGGGTTCAGTACTGGGTCCACTCCTTTTTAATGTCTTTATAAGTGACATTGCAGAGGGACTGGAAGGAAAAGTATGTCTCTTTGCAGATGACACAAAGATCTGCAACAGGGTTGATACACAAGGAGGCGTGGAAAGGATGAGAAGGGACTTGGCAAGGTTGGAGGAATGGTCAGAAGTATGGCAGCTTGGATTCAATGCAACGAAGTGCGAAATAATGCACCTGGGAAACAAAAACTCAGGGGAAGATTACACAATGGGGGGAGGTAGTAACAACAACAAAAATGAAAGGGACCTGGGGGTAATCATATCAGATGATCTTAAGGTTAACAAATAACGTGAGAAGGCAGTAGGGAGGGCTGGGGGTATATTGGGATGTATAGGTAGAGGCATCACCAGCAGAAAACAGAAAGTTGTTATCCTTTTGTACAGACAGTTGGTGAGACCCCATCTGGAGTACTGCATCCAGTTCTGGTGACCCCATCTCTGCAAGGACATAGACAGGATAGAGGCAGTCCAGAGGAGGGCAACTAAAATGGTGTATGGTCTGCAAGAGAAGCCATACGAGGAGAGACTAAAGGAGCTTAATATGTATACCCTTGAGGAAAGGAGGGAGAGGGATGACATGAGAGAAACTTTTAAGTACCTCAGTGGAATCAACAAAGTCCAAGAGGTTAGCATCTTTCAGAAAAAGAGATGTGCAAGAATAAGGGGATACAATTTAAAGATGGTGTAGGTGGTTCAGGGGCAATGTGAGGAAGTATTTTTTCACAGAGAGGTTGGTGGGCGCATGGAACAGCCTTCCTGAGGAGGTTGTGGGGTCTAAACCTGTGGGAGAATTCAAGAATACATGGGACAGACGCAAGACAATTCTTGTGGGAGATAAGAAGAAATAGGCTATTGGTTAACTAGGATCCGCAGCTTATCCTGTAGGTAGGGAAATGGGCAGACTAGGTGGGCCAAGCGGTCCTTACCTGCTGTCAAAGTCTATGTTTCTATGTTTCTATGGTTACTAGTGGGGTATTGCAGGGTTCAGTACTGGGACCAGTCCTCTTCAATGTATTTATAGGTGACATTGCGGAGGGGCTAGAAGAAAAAGTATGCCTCTTTGCAGATGACACAAAGATCTACAACAGGGTTGATACACAAGGGGGAGGTTGGAAATGATAAGAAGGGACTTGGCAAGGTTGGAGGAATGGTCAAAAGTATGGCAGCTTAGATTCAATGCAAAGAAGTGCAAAGTAATGCACCTGGGAAACAAAAACCCAAGGGAAGAGTACACAATGGGGGAGGAGAGGTACTAACAACAACAGAAATGGAAAGGGACCTGGGGGTAGTCATATTAAACAACCTTAAAGTAGACAAATAATGTGAGAAGGCAGGGCTGGGTGGATACTGGGATGCATAGGGAAAGGCATTACCAGTAGAACACAAGAGGTTGTTATCCCTCTGTACAGACAGTTGGTGAGATCCCATCTGGAGAACTGCACACAGTTCTGGGGACCCCATCTCCACAAGGACACAGACAGGATGGAGGCAGTCCAGTGGAGGGCAACTAAAATGGTGCAGGGTCTGCACTAGAAGCCATATGAAGAGAGACTATAAGAGCTTAATATGTATACCCTTGAAGAAAAGAGGGAGTGGGGGGACATTATAGAAACTTTCAAGTACCTGAAGGGAATTAACAAAGTCCAAGAGGGGAGCATCTTTCAGAAAAAGAGATGTGCAAGAATAAGGGGGCGGAATTTGAAGATAGAGTGGGGATGGCTCAGGGGCAATGTGAGGAAGTATTTTTTCATGGAGAGGGTGGTGGACACGTGGAACAGCCTTCCTGAGGAGGTCATGGTGTCAAAACCAGTGGGGGAATTCAAGAATGCATGGGACAGACATAAGGCAATTATAGCAAGGGGTAGGAGGAAGTAGGCTGTTGGTTAACTAGAATCTGTAGCTTATCCAATAAGTAGGGAAATGGGCAGACTAGGTGGGCCAAGCGGTCCTCATTTTCCATCAAAGTCTATGTTTCTATGTTTCTATGTTGTATGACACGGATATTATAACATGCCACTTATAATTTATCATTACAGTATATTGATATGCATTATGTTCCATCCCAGGATATCACAACATAGGTCCTTGTGACCTTCTGGGTATAATTTATCAATATACAGTATTGGCATGCATCACGTTTCACCACAATATCACATCACATCTCATGCTAGAAGCATTATAAAATGCTTTGTATAATTTATTGTTAGGGTTCTTGATAAAATGCTTGCAACGTGGGTGTGTTCTTTGTGGCTATGCTGCCTGCTGTTTAGTCAGAGTAAACATGGTCGCATTTTGCATAGCAACTGCAATCATGACAATTTTTTCAGAGATTGGTTGAGAAATTTATTTATTTGAAAAATAGTGAGCTGGAAAGGTACACTGAGCCGAGACTCGTTTCCAGGTGCAACCTGGGGGAAGGGTTACAGGAGGAGAAAATTAGACATAAGTACAGAGCATTTCAAAGGTGCATACATCGAGTGCAGGCACTCTACAGTATTAAGCATAGGCCCATAGTAAACTGCAAGTTTATGTAACACAGTTGCATAGTTAACAGGTGCAAAAGGAAAACTGAAATAATTTTTTTTAGAAAAGGTGTACTGACAAACTAAGTAGTGCAACTGGTAACAGATTATTTGTGGAGAGGCAATCCCCAACCAGCGAGGATCACTGGTGGACTCATATGTGAAACAAGTGCAGGTAGGAGGTGGGAGAAGTTTCTGCATGCATCTGAAAGTGCCAGGGGAGGTGGAATGGTGGAGAAAAAAGGTAAGCTTGTTCTGGAGTGTTGAAAGGTGACAGGAGAAGGGAGATCATTCAGCATAATGGGGGCGTGGAGTGGAGGAGGTTCTTTGGTCCTTTTACCATAGAGAGCAAGGAGGAGGGGGGACCACAGACTGAGGAGTGAGGAGAGGTTGAAAGAAAGACAACCAAACCAGAATTTGGAATGAAGGAGGAGCAATTTGACTGGCAGCATGAAGGTAATGGAAGAATAGAAGGGAAGGATTAGAGGAAGCAGTGCTGAGTAAGGGGAGCAGAATTTGTACAAAATGACTAAACACATTGCAGAGGATGTCCAGTCTAGCTAAGGATGTGGAGGGAGCAGTACCATAGACCACATCAGCATAATTGAAAACCAGCTGTACCATTTTAGTGACAAGCCCACGACAGAGCAGTGGGGGTAGGCAGTCTTTATTACGGTACAATTCACCCATCTTATGATGGAGCTTAGCATGGATAGCATCTATGTGGGCAGGTAAGTTTGCTACAGGAGCAATATAATTAAGCAATAATGCACAACTGTGTGGGTCATTCTGGGATAACCTCACACCTGGGTGGCTGAGCACGAGGCCACATGCCAAGAGTGCCCAATGTCCCAGAAGTGAGGTTATCCCAGCACGACCCACACCCTGGAGTGCATTATTGCTAGTATACAACGACTTGTTATACAAAATAAAAAAAAAACATTTAGACAATGTTTTTAATAGATTTTTAGTGTGGGAATATATCTTTGTTTCTTAAAAGATACAAACAATGCAGCAACAAATCAATACAGTGAGGTTGTGCTCAGATAACCTCACTGTTGCCAAATGTAGAGAGCCAATCAGATTGCACCAGGATGGGCAGAAGGGACCTCAGGTTAACGTCTCATCCGAAGGATGGAACACCCCAGCAGTAAAGCACCCCCCAATACTGCACTCGGATGCCAGCGATTTCTAGATGCAAGTCCAATTCCAGTGTGGGACGAGAATCCATGTCCTTCTGGACCAGAGGCGGATGTGCTACCAACTGAGCCATCCTGATACCTAAAGAACAGTTTAGATCCCCTGTTAGGGCTTCAGGAAAGTTTTACTTCTGAGTTATGTCTTTTAGGGGTTGATATTTGGCAGTTATTAGGGCCTCTGAGATTTCACTTAGCTCTTATTGCAGCTGTAGCCAAATTGGTGATTTTGAGACATTAGGTGGATAATCAAATCCCTTCCTATAAAGAATGGCATGCTGAAAATTTGACGATATTAAGGATGGAAAAATCTTTAGCTAGCCTATGCCACAACCTTCCAAAGTATAAAAACAGATGGGAATGGCTGGATACCCTTCTCCAATTAACTTAGCCTCAGCTCTTTCTTGTTTTGTATTTTTCTATAACAGCAGGCTCCTTGGGTCTCTCTACTATTCCTTTGATTTTTATTCTTTTTACCCAACTCTTCCTAATGCTTAATCTTCATATAAGTTCTATTCTGTATACTTTTAAATTGTTTCTACCAACAATGTTTGTCATTAGACTATATTTTTCTTCATCACCTGTAGTTGGCCCTTATGAATTTGAATGCAGAGAGCACTGACGGATTGTTATTATCACTCCTTGTATTTTGCCTATTTGAGTTGGTGATACCTAGCTGGTTTTGGTACACTTTATGCTTTTTGTATATTTTTTTGTCAAAACGTTTAATAAAGTTTGTTAAGTTAAAAAAAAATAAGGAGCATAGATTGTGTTTACTAATTCAATGTGAACTTTTCCCATTCGTGCACTATTATAAGGAACACAGACTGTGTTTACTAATCCACTGTGCACTTTTCCCATTGATGCACTATTATAAGGAGAACAGATTGGTCCCTATGCACTATACCAACGTGCTGCATAAACTGGGCGCATTGGCATAGTTAGTACTGAATGCCATGGAGCAGGGTCCTGCGGATCCCATGCAGCATTCACTATGGGCGGTGCAGGACACTTACTCAGCCCAACTCCCAGCTGCGCAGACAGCTACACACTGGGGGCTGTCAGAGAGTGTATCAGAGGAGTGCGCGTACTCCACGCCATTTGCAAAGATGTGGAGTGCTGGGTGTTGGGGGTGCACTTTATGCCTGGTAACCCGCAGCCATAAGGGTTACATGCCCCTCCCAGGATGCCACTGCCAGAAGCGGCCAAGATGTTGTGGTGCTGCAGACCCCTGTGACATGCCACCCCTGTCCATGAGGGCCATGAGGCGGGCCAGAGGTGGCCGATTGGGCATCCACATCCAAGTGTGGCCAGTGCACTGCATGCCAGCAGCTGGCATTTGTGCCCCATGGGTGCAAGGGATCCACTTGCAGACCGGGTCTGGACATCCCACTGAATGTGTGCTCGATCCATGTAACACCCCTCCATGCACCTGTGTGCTGTGGGGGTGGGGCCACGGACAGGTGACCGGCATTTGTGAATGCTGGTACTGGTGTACCTGTCCGTGGGTGTGCAGCTCTATGGGCAGGGTACGCACCTTTCACATGTACCTACACTCCATTGGTGCATAGCACCCATTGTGTGTAGTCATCAGTTGAAGACTGGTTCATAAAACACAAACTGATCCTAAACCAGAAAAAAAACAAAGTCCATGATCTTCAGCAGCCCTCAACACAAACAGAAACAGTTCCACCTCGCTATCAGAACTAAGCAAGGAGTCACACTCGAACAAGTACAATCCTTTAAATACCTGGGCATCACCCTTGACTCCCACCTCTCCTACACTGCCCACATTAATACCGTGGCTAAAGCTACTAATATCAGGATGGGTATGCTGTTCCAGTACAGGAAACACCTAACTCCTGAAGCATTAACAGTTGCCGTCCAGAGCTCCATCATCAGCACCATCGATTATGGACTAATTATCTATGGCTCTGCCACTGCCTCCTCTCTCAAGCAGATTTCTACCACCCTCAATAAAGCTTGCTGTCTCGCCACCAGATCACACCGTCTCACCCATACCTGCGACCTCTGCTCTCAAACGGGGTGGCTACCACTAATCAATCGCTTAAAATATCAAACCTGCATCACAGCAAAAACAATAATGATGGGCAATGCCCCCCCAGTGTCAGCTCTCTTTCCTCAAACTCAGGTTCAACAACTGCAACACCAGGAAGTCTAAACCTCACCTGCTGCAAATCCTATACTGTGGCACTTCCCAAGGCCAAAGATCCTTTGCATATAGGGCACCCAGCTGGCTAAATAATCTCAGTAGTGACATCACTGCCCTACCAACTATGGGTGCCTTCAAGACCAAACTCTGCCTCACTCTACTTGCCTCCAGCTCCTGCGACTGCTATGACTAATCCCCACCCCTTACTCCAGGCAGCCGTTGGGTGCCTTCAGGACCTAGCACCTCCTAGTCCTTCTTGCCTCCAGCACCTGTGACTACCGTAACTAATCATTTACTCCCTCAGGCAGCCCAGGTTCCTCTCTCTCTTCCTCTCCACTGACTGCCTTCTGCCCCACCCCCCAGCACTTGCATCACCACTGCCCAACTTATGCTCTTATCCTATCTACCTCTTGACAAAGCTGCCTCAGGCTGCTATATATCTGCCCCCATCTCACCTTCCCCTCTCTCCCCCCCTTCTGTCTTTTCCCTCCTGTTTCACTGTTTCCACCTCCCACATCTCACCCGTCCTCTATGTACCCACTTTTGTTTGTTCTCATGTATGGAACCCCTGTAATATGTTACAACCTTGCTTTGTCATTGATTGTTCCATACTGAAACTGTAACTCCAAGACTGTATTCTCAGACATGGAACCTTTGTAAAAGAGCCTCAACTCAAAGGTATTTTGTAATCCTAGACATGAATAAACAAATAAACAAACAAATAATACAATGTGCACTTTTCCCATTGATACACTATTATAAGAAGCACAGCCTGTGTTTACTAATGCAGTGTGAACATGTTTTCCCTATTCATGCAGTGTTATAAGGAGCACAGACTGTTCAGTAAAACAATGTGCACTTTTCCCATTGATGTACTATTATAAGGAGCACAGACTGTGTTTAGTAATACGATGTGCACTTTTCCCATTGATGCACTATTATAAGGAGCACAGACTGTGTTCAGTAATACAATGTGCACTTTTCCCATTGATGCACTATTATAAGAAACACAGCCTGTGTTTACTAATGCAGTGTGAACATGTTTTCCCTATTCATGCAGTGTTATAAGGAGCACAGACTGTGTTCAGTAAAACAATGTGCACTTTTCCCATTGATGCACTATTATGAGGAGCACCGACTGCGTGTTTATTTGAACAATATTGGAATTACAATCCTTTGAGTTAGTCTCCTTTACAAAGGCTCCACATCAGATTAACACAAAGGTTTCAAACAAACATTAAATAGAGAGCATAGTTTCAGACATTATACAGTGAGCAATGTGTACTTTTCCCCTTTACACACTTTTTATAAGGAGCAGAAAATGTGTTTAGTAATTCAGTCTGATCTTCACCCATTGATGCACTATTATAAGAAGCACAGACAGTATTTACTAATGGAATGCAACCGTTTCCAATTCGTACACTACTATAAAGAACACAGACTGTTTACTAATACAGTGCAAACTTTTCCCATTCACAGACTATTATAACAATCACAAATTATGCTTAGTAATGTAATGTGATCTTTTCCCTTTCGCACACTATTATAAGGAGCACAGACTGTGTTTACCAATGCAGTGTACAGAAAACAATTATTAACACCAAACCACAAGGCAAAGGACACACAAATGGTGGCAATAACGCACCATTTTATTATGAAAAGTGCAATACCTATCATCTTAGGTCGCAGCAATATGATTGCAGACAAAATTACTAACATTTCGCAAAGAGAACCCTTGCTTCATCAGAGTGACGTACTTGTGCTCATTACCTGTATCTATATAACCACCAATAAAATATATTAAAATTAGCATGTACATTCCCTGCTAAAATCACTTGGTGACACCCAGAACTGAAGTACTTACCAGGCACATTCATTTAGTTATGAACATATGAACTTTCCAGCACATAAAGGCCTTTCGGTCTATTGAGTCTGCTCGACAGTGGAGCTAGCAGTCCTTATACTACAGCTGCCCCCCTCCTTTCCCCACCTTCCAGTGACCCTCCCCCTTATGCTGTCCTATCCCCTTTTAAAGCAGCCCACTGTAGTACAGGCTACTACTTCCTCTGGTAATGAGTTCTGCCCTGACACTGCCCTCTCCATAAAAAATTGTGTCCTCATTTCCCTCCTGAACCTTCCCTTCCAGTCTCAGCTTGTGCCCTCAGGTGCCCCTCACTCTCCTTAAATGGAAAAGCCCTCCATATCCATCTTATTTATTCCCTTCATGTACTTGAAGGTTTCAATCATGTCCCCTCTTTCCCTCCTCTCCTCCAGGGAGTACATGTTCAACCTTCTCAGCCTACTGTCATATGGCCGGTCCCCTGGCCCCTAGATTATTTTTGTTGCCCTGCGCGGCACCGCCTCCATTAACCTAATGTCCTTCTTCAGGTATGGCTGCCAGAACTGCATGCAGTACTCCAGGTGTGGTCTAACTAGGGATCCATACAATGGCAGGATTACCTCCCCCCTCCCAGAGGATATGCCTCTGGCAATACAACCCAGCATGCTGCTAGCCTTTGCAGCTGCCTTTCTATACTGTGTGTAGTTGTTCATTGCTCCTGTTATGATCACCCCCAGATCCTTTTCCTCCTCCATCTTAGCTAGCTGCCCCCCCTTCCCAGCTGGTAGCTCCTCCTTGGGTTTTTTACTCTGAAATGTAACACCTTGCATTTCTTGCCATTTAACCCCAGCTAAAAAGTGTCCGTCCAGGCTCCCAATTCTGTCAGATGATTCTGCACCCTGACACCCCATTTAAGTCATCCAATACTGCTCCCATCTTGGTGTCATCTGCAAACAGACTGATCTTGCTCTTGATGCCTATTGAGATGTCTGCTATGAAGATCCCAAACAACACCAGCCCCAGTATAGAGCTCTGTGGCACCCCACTTGTCACCACCCTGGGTGACAAGAGCTTCCCCCACCACAACCCTCTGCTGTGGTTCCATGTTATAATAGTGATTGCAGTATAGTGATTGCTATTATGGCGAATGTATATCACTGAAAAGCAACTCAGCGATATACGTTTTCAGGCGACCCGACATCCTCAATAGAAAAAAGTGGTTTTGTGGGTGGGAGGGCTGTGCACCCCATGCCCCCCCTTGTGGGGGGCTTTGTCCCATTCACCCCTTTGAATAGGGATTTTCAACTCCAGGGGGGTACATATTGGGGAAGGGCAAAATCCCTGTACCAAAAAAAAATTAAATGCCATGGCTGCAGGCAGTGACAAAATTTTCCTGCACCCGGTCCCAAACCCTGTACCTGCTACTCCTGTGCTAGGCACCCACACCACCACACCATGTGGCTAGTTTGGCAGCAGCAGGTAGACTCATCTCTCAGAACCCATTCCCTGTCTCTCCCCTTCCCCTCACTATCACCCCTTCCTGTCGCCATACACTACCATAGCGGTCATGTACAGTCGCTACCCTTGCAGGATTGCCCATGAGTATAGTGCCCAATGTGAGTCACCATTTTGACTTGGCATCCATATTCAGTCACTATACTCACAGTATACCTCTGCTGTCTCCCTTGTAGCCAGTTCACTACCAATCCCACCATCTTCTCCCAGGCCTCTGTGCCTTCCAGCTTACTGACTAGACTCCTATGCAGCACCAAATCAAATGCCCTACTGAATTCCAGGTATAGGACATTCACTGCATGGCCCCTGTCTAATTGCCTGGTTACTCAATCATAGTACTCCACCAGGTTGGTCTGGCAGGATCTGCCTGAAACAAACCCATGTTGCCTGCTGTACTGTAGCTTATTAGCATCTAGGAGGGAAATCAGCCTCTCCTTCGGGATTGTCTCCATTAGCTTTTCCACGATGGAAGTGAGACTTACTGGTCTGTAGTTCCTCAGCTCATCCTTGGGGCTGCTCTTGTGGAGGGGCACCACATGCGCCATCCTCCAGTCCTGTGGTACATACACTGAGTCCAGGAGGCATTGAACAGGTCTGCCAGGGGTTCTGCCAGGACTTCTGCTAGCTCCCTTAACACCCTGGGGTGTATGCCATCTGACCCCAGCACCTTGTCCACCCTCAGTGCCTTCAGTCCCTCCAGTAACCAGCCCCCTGGGATTCCCCTGTCTGCCACCTCTTCTCTGCCCATGCCCACCCCCCAGCCCCCCTGGGTACTGCTCCGTCTTTCTCTTCCGTAAATACTGAGCAGAAGTACTCATTTAATGCTTCCACCTGTTCTGCCCTAGTATCCACCCCCCTCTTTAAACCTCACTATTTGGTCTTTGCAGCTCCTTTTCTCCAGGATGTACCTGAAGAAGTCCTTCTTCCCTTCTTTAATGCCCTGTTCCAGCCTGAGTTTCCGGGATGCCTTGGCTGCCTTGACTGCCCTTGTCACCTCCCTTGACTCCTTCAGGTATTCCTCTCTGTCCACCCCCACCCTGTTCTTTTGTACCTTCTAAAGGTGGATCTTCTCTTTCTTAATTTCTCCACAACCTTCCTGCTCACCCAGCTAGGCTTCTTGGTCCTAGCCCTATTACTCTGGACCCCTGCACATGTCGCAGTTGCCTCCTCTGTACCCCATTTAATGACCTCCATCCCTCCTCTGATTCGTATGTATATCTGGACTGATCTTGGCAAGATACCACTGTACTATTTCCCTAATCCTCCTGCAGTCGACCCTTCTGAAGACTATTACCCTTGTGCCTGATCCTACGCCCTCTTTCCCCATGTCTATCTTGAAACACACGGAGTGGTGGTCACTCCCCACCAGTGGTTCCTCCACCCTCAGCTCCCTCATAATTTCACCATTCAGCAGCATGAGGTCAAGGGTGTTCCCTAACCTGGCAGGCTCATTGACCATCTGTAATAGGAAGCTGTCCTAGAAGGCATCCAGAAGTACCTACTCTCTCCTATTTGTGGTGGTTGGGGTACCCCAGTCTTCTCCCGGCAGATTGAAGTCCTCACAATCACCGTTCTGTCCTTCCTGCAGGTCCTTCTGATCTGTCTTGCTAGAACCCTATCTAACTCCTAGGTCTGAGAGGGTGGCCTGTACACTCTCCCATCTTGAGGGTCCTATTTTTGGAGTCCTGGAGCTGCACCCATATGACTCTGTGTTACCTTCCTCCCCTTCCTCCCTGACACACTTCAGACCCTCCATCACACACAGTGTCACCCCCTACTTTCCCTTTTACCCTGTCCCTCTGAAATGTCCTATATCCTGATACTGCCAGGTCCCAGTCATGGTAAAGGGTGGCCCATGTCTCAGTTATGACCACCATGTCAACCTCCCCAACCACCATGAGAGCCTGTAACTCTGCTGTTTTGTTCCTTAGACTCCTAGTGTTCAGGGTTATCACCCTCCACCCTGCTTCCTTTCCCCCTCTCCCTGCCTGCTCTCCCTTTTTAGCACCTTCTCCTGACATCTCCCTAAGTCCCCTTCTGCCAGTATGGGGAGTAAGCTCATTCCGATTTCCTGCCTGAGGATCCTGCCAGACTCCTGCCCACTTCCAAATGAGTCCTTATAAAATGTATCTAATCAAACACAGGCAGTCACTTCATACTTAACTGCAATCAACTACAACATTCAGGCAAACTATAAGTCAGCACAATGTTAAAAATATCTTAGTTAGATTTCATTGTATATCATATCTAATGTTAGCACTAAATACAACTAAAGGAAACATTCCCCCACATTTCAAATAATAAAAAAAATTTATATATATATATATACCATAATGGAAGAAACCATACTCATATTATAAAAAATACATAACTTACAAAAGTCTCTTAAATTAGACGCCCTTGTCCCTATGCCCATCTTTAAGGCTCTATACTCGCATACAGTAAGCGAAGTCTGCCACTGCTTTGCTCATCCCCAAACAGCTCCTAAACCACTCGTGGCTCATTGTCAGGTCTAAACCATGATCACAGGAGCCTCTAAACTACGATCGTACTTCTCTCAGATAGCCACGGCTTCTAGTGCACTGGGGTCTATAACCCTTATGTGCTGTTCTGAAATTATCCTTGACTCCTAGCGCCAGCCGGCGTACAGCCTTAAGCACACATGGGGGTCTGTAGTTCTCGAATGCTGTTGCAATTATTTCTTACTGACCAGACCTAACCAGTATCCTAAACCTTATATATTTATGTATATTTGTATATAAACTCAGTGTTGGGGCATTGCCCTTAGTGTATACTGTAACTAATGTATGTCATTTGCATAACCTGTATCCATGTTTCAAAAAGGTCCACCTTGAAAAAGAGCTCTGCTCAACGGTGACCGCCTGTATAAATAAAGATTTGATTGCTTGATTGATATCTTAACTCCCATCATTACCTATGTAAAGTGCTAATTGCTGACACAATTTAGTACTGCCGATTCATAGTAAACGCTGTGCTTGTAATACACAGACAGAATTTACAAGTCTTAATAAATTCACACAATTCTCTAACCCATTTATTTATGCATAATAAAAATAATGCAAGTCATAATGTTTATAGTTTATTTAAAAAACAAATGCAGACAAATCGACTGTTTCATTCAAGCCTCTGTCACTGCAGGCCCTTAAATGGCATATCCAGAAACGTTCATGTTGCCCCATTTTTTTCTCTAAATCTCCACCTCTAAAACCCATACTTACTCTTTCAGTAGGAATAAACCGTATATTGAGGGTCTGATTCTTGTTATTATTAATATGTTTAAATATAGCATAGCTTTCATTATTATGTCGAATCATATGTACGTGTTCCCCCATTCTTGTTTTAAATAACCTCGTTGTTCTGCCAACATAATAATGGCCACAACTACAGTTCAAATGACAAACGACCCCATCTACACTATTGGTCAGGAAGAGATTGTGTTCCATGACCTAAAGATCTATAGGAGCACCACAGGAGGGGTATGCATAACGCATTTTCAAAAGGAAACAGATTGCAATAGTTTCTTGATGTTTAACAGATGGGGCAATATGACACTGAGCAATTAATTGATGTTTAATGGATGGGGCAATATGACTCTGAGCCGTTTATTGATGTTTAATGGATGGGACAATATGACACTGCGCAGTTTATTGATGTTTAATAGATGGGGCAATATGACTCTGAGCAGTTTATTAATGTTTAATAGATGGGGCAATATGACTCTGAGCAGTTTGTTGATGTTTAATGGATGTGGCAATGTGACTCTGAGCCGTTTATTGATGCTTAATAGATGGGGCAATATGACTCTGAGCCATTTATTGATGTTTGATGGATGGGGCAATATGACTCTGAGCAGTTTATTGATGTTTGATGGATGGGGCAATATGACTCTGAGCCGTTTATTGATGTTTAATGGATGGGACAATGTGACTCTGAGCAGTTTATTGATGTTTAATGGATGGGACAATATGACTCTGAGCAGTTTATTGATGTTTAATGGATGGGGCAATATGACTCTGAGCAGTTTATTGATGTTTAATGGATGGGACAATATGACTCTAAGCAGTTTATTGATGTTTAATGGATGGGGCAATGTGACTCTGAGCAGTTTATTGATGTTTAATGGAAGGGGCAATATGACTCTGAGCAGTTTATTGATGTTTAATGGATGGGGCAATGTGACTCTGAGCCGTTTATTGATGTTTAATAGATGGGGCAAAGTAACACTGAGCAGTTTATTGATATTTAATGGATGGGGCAATATGACTCTGAGCAGTTAATTGATGTTTAATAGATGAGGCAATATGACTCTGAGCAGTTAATTGATGTTTAATAGATGGGGCAATATGACTCTGAGCAGTTTATTGATATTTAATAGATGGGGCAATGTGACTCTGAGCCATTTATTGATGTTTAATAGATAAGGCAGTATGACTCTGAGCAGTTTATTGATGTTTAATGGATGGGCCAATATGACTCTGAGCAGTTTATTGATGTTTAATGGATGGGACAATATGACTCTGAGCAGTTTATTGATATTTAATAGATGGGGCAATATGAATCTGAGCAGTTTATTGATGTTTAATAGATGGGGCAATGTGACTCTGAGCAGTTTATTGATATTTAATAGATGGGGCATTATGACTCTGAGCAGTTTATTGATGTTTAGTAGATGGGGCAATGTGACTCTGAGCAGTTTATTGATGTTTAATGGAAGGGGCAATATGACTCTGAGCAGTTTATTGATGTTTAATGGATGGGGCAATGTGACTCTGAGCCGTTTATTGATGTTTAATAGATGGGGCAAAGTGACACTGAGCAGTTTATTGATATTTAATGGATGGGGCAATACGACTCTGAGCAGTTAATTGATGTTTAATAGATGGGGCAATATGACTCTGAGCAGTTAATTGATGTTTAATAGATGGGGTAATATGACTCTGAGCAGTTTATTGATATTTAATAGATGGGGCACTGTGACTCTGAGCCATTTATTGATGTTTAATAGATAAGGCAGTATGACTCTGAGCAGTTTATTGATGTTTAATGGATGGGCCAATATGACTCTGAGCAGTTTATTGATGTTTAATGGATGGGACAATATGACTCTGAGCAGTTTATTGATATTTAATAGATGGGGCAATATGAATCTGAGCAGTTTATTGATGTTTAATAGATGGGGCAATGTGACTCTGAGCAGTTTATTGATATTTAATAGATGGAGCATTATGACTCTGAGCAGTTTATTGATGTTTAATAGATGGGGCAATATGACTCTGAGCAGTTTATTGATGTTTAATAGATGGGGCAATATGACTGAGCAGTTTATTGATGTTTAATAGAAGGGGCAATGTGACTCTGAGCCATTTATTGATGGCTAATAGATAAGGCAATATGACTCTGAGCAGTTTATTGATGTTTAATAGATGGGGCAATGTGACTCTGAGCAGTTTATTGATGTTTAATGGATGGCACAATGTGACTCTGAGCCATTTATTGATGTTTAATAGATGGGGCAAAGTGACTCTGAGCATTTTATTGATATTTAATGGATGGGGCAATATGACTCTGAGCAGTTAATTGATGTTTAATAGATGGGGCAATATGACTCTGAGCAGTTAATTGATGTTTAATAGATGGGGCAATATGACTCTGAGCAGTTTATTGATATTTAATAGATGGGGCATATGACTCTGAGACATTTATTGATGTTTAATAGATAAGGCAGTATGACTCTGAGCAGTTTATTGATGTTTAATGGATGGGCCAATATGACTCTGAGCAGTTTATTGATGTTTAATGGATGGGACAATATGACTCTGAGCAGTTTATTGATGTTTAATAGATGGGGCAATGTGACTCTGAGCAGTTTATTGATGTTTAATAGATGGGGCAATATGACTCTGAGCAGTTTATTGATGTTTAATAGATGGGGCAATGTGACTCTGAGCCATTTATTGATGTTTAATAGATGGGGCAATATGATACTGAGCAGTTTATTGATGTTTAATAGATGGGGCAATATGACTCTGAGCAGTTTATTGATGTTTAATAGATGGGGCAATGTGACTCAGAGCAGTTTATTGATTTTTAATAGATGGGGCAACATGAATCTGAGCAGTTTGTTGATGTTTAATAGATGGGACAATATGATTCTGAGCCACTTATTGATGTTTAATAGATAAGGCAGTATGACTCTGAGCAGTTTATTGATGTTTAATAGATGGGGCAATGTGACTCTGAGCAGTTTATTGATGTTTAATGGACGGCACAATGTGACTCTGAGCAGTTTATTGATGTTTAATAGATGGGGCAATGTGACTCTGAGCAGTTTATTGATGTTTAATGGATGGCACAATGTGACTCTGAGCAGTTTATTGATGTTTAATGGATGGGGCAATATGACTCTGAGCAGTTTATTGATGTTTAATGGATGGGGCAATATGACTCTGAGCAGTTTATAGATGTTTAATGGATGAGGCAATGTGAGTCTGAGCTGTTTATTGATATTTAATGGATGGGACAATGTGACTGCGAGCCGTTTATTGGTGTTTAATAGATGGGGCAATGTGACTCTGAGCCATTTATTGATGTTTAATGGATGGCACAATGTGACTCTGAGCAGTTTATTGATGTTTAATGGATTTGGAAATATGACTCTGAGCAGTTTATTGATGTTTAATAGATGGAAAATGAGCCATTTATTGATATTTAATGGATGGGACAATGTGTCTCCGAGCCATTTATTGGTGTTTAATAGATGGGGCAATGTGACTCTGAGCCATTTATTAATGTTTAATAGGTAAGGCAGTATGACTCTGAGCAGTTTATTGATGTTTAATAGATGGTGCAATATTACTCTGAGCAATTTATTGATGTTTAATAGATAGTGCAATGTGACTCTGAGCCATTTATTGATGTTTAATAGATAAGGCAGTATGACTCTGAGCAGTTTACTGATGTTTAATAGATGGGGCAATGTGACTCTGAGCAGTTTATTGATGTTTAATGGATGGCACAATGTGACTCTGAGCAGTTTATTGATATTTAATAGATGGGGCAATGTGACTCTGAGCAGTTTATTGATGTTTAATGGATGGCACAATGTGACTCTGAGCAGTTTATTGATGTTTAATGGATGGGGCAATATGACTCTGAGCAGTTTATTGATGTTTAATAGATGGGGCAATATGACTCTGAGCAGTTAATTGATGTTTAATGGATGGGGCAATGTGAGTCTGAGCCGTTTATTGATATTTAATGGATGGGACAATGTGACTCCGAGCCGTTTATTGGTGTTTAATAGATGGGGCAATGTGACTCTGAGCCATTTATTGATGTTTAATAGATAAGACAGTATGACTCTGAGCAGTTTATTGATGTTTAATAGATGGGGCAATATGACTCTGAGCAGTTTATTGATGTTTAATAGATGGGGCAATATGACTCTGAGCAGTTAATTGATGTTTAATGGATGGGGCAATGTGAGTCTGAGCCGTTTATTGATATTTAATGGATGGGACAATGTGACTCCGAGCCGTTTATTGGTGTTTAATAGATGGGGCAATGTGACTCTGAGCCATTTATTGATGTTTAATAGATAAGACAGTATAACTCTGAGCAGTTTATTGATGTTTAATAGATGGGGCAATATGACTCTAAGCAGTTTATTGATGTTTAATAGAT
This sequence comes from Neoceratodus forsteri, assembly GCA_016271365.2. Taxonomy (NCBI): domain Eukaryota; kingdom Metazoa; phylum Chordata; order Ceratodontiformes; family Ceratodontidae; genus Neoceratodus; species Neoceratodus forsteri. The sequence continues at coordinate 60,253,968 of CM057455.1, forward strand.
AAGGCAATGTGACTCTGAGCCATTTATTGATGTTTAATAGATAAGGCAGTATGACTCTGAGCGGTTTATTGATGTTTAATAGATGGGGCAATGTGACTCTGAGCAGTTTATTGATGTTTAATGGATGGGGCAATATGACTCTGAGCATTTTATTGATGTTTAATGGATGGGGCAATATGACTCTGAGCAGTTTATTGATGTTTAATGGATGAGGCAATGTGAGTCTGAGCCATTTATTGATATTTAATGGATTGGTCAATATGACTGCGAACCGTTTATTGGTATTTAATAGATGGGGAAATGTGACCTTGAGCCATTTATTGATGTTTAATGGATGGCACAATGTGACTCTGAGCAGTTTATTGATGTTTAATGGATGGGGCAATATGACTCTGAGCAGTTTATTGATATTTATTAGATGGGGCAATATGACTCTGAACAGTTTATTGATGTTTAATAGATGGGGCAATGTGACTCTGAGCAGTTTATTGATGTTTAATAGATGGGGCAATATGACTCTGAGCAGTTTATTGATGTTTAATAGATAAGGCAATATGACTCTGAGCAGTTTATTGATGTTTAATAGATGGGGCAATATGACAGTGAGCAGTTTATTGATGTTTAATAGTTGGGGCAATATGACTCTGAGCAGTTTATTGATGTTTAATAGATGGGGCAATGTGACTCTGAGCAGTTTGTTGCTGCTTAATAGATGGGGCAATATGACTTTGAGCAGTTTATTGATGTTTAATAGATAAGGCAATATGACTCTGAGCAGTTTATTGATGTTTAATAGATGGGGCAATATGACAGTGAGCAGTTTATTGATGTTTAATAGTTGGGGCAATATGACTCTGAGCAGTTTATTGATGTTTAATAGATGGGGCAATGTGACTCTGAGCAGTTTATTGATTTTTAATAGATGGGGCAACATGAATCTGAGCAGTTTATTGATGTTTAATAGATGGGACAATATGACTCTGAGCCATTTATTGATGTTTAATAGATAGGGCAGTATGACTCTGAGCAGTTTATTGATGTTTACTAGATGGGGCAATGTGACTCTGAGCAGTTTATTGTTTAATGGATGGCACAATGTGACTCTGAGCAGTTTATTGATCTTTAATGGATGGGGCAATATGACTCTGAGCAGTTTATTGATGTTTAATGGATTGGGCAATATGACTCTGAGCAGTTTATTGATGTTTAACGGATGAGGCAATGTGAGTCTGAGCTGTTTATTGATATTTAATGGATGGGACAATGTGACTGCGAGCCGTCTATTGGTGTTTAATAGATGGTGCAATGTGACTCTGAGCAGTTTATTGATGTTTAATGGATGGCACAATATGACTCTGAGCAATTTATTGATGTTTAGTGGATAGGGCAATATGAGTCTGAGCCATTTATTGATATTTAATGGATGGGACAATGTGACTCCGAGCCGTTTATTGGTGTTTAATAGATGGGGCAATGTGACTCTGAGCAGTTTATTGATGTTTAATGGATGGGGCAATATGACTCTGAGCAGTTTATTGATGTTTAATGGATGGGGCAATGTGAGTCTGAGCCGTTTATTGATATTTAATGGATGGGACAATGTGACTCCGAGCCGTTTATTGGTGTTTAATAGATGGGGCAATGTGACTCTGAGCCATTTATTAATGTTTAATAGGTAAGGCAGTATGACTCTGAGCAGTTTATTGATGTTTAATAGATGGGGCAATATGACTCTGAGCAATTTATTGATGTTTAATAGATAGTGCAATGTGACTCTGAGCCATTTATTGATGTTTAATAGATAAAGCAGTATGACTCTGAGCAGTTTATTGATGTTTAATAGATGGGGCAATGTGACTCTGAGCAGTTTATTGATGTTTAATGGATGGCACAATGTGACTCTGAGCAGTTTATTGATGTTTAATGGATGGGGCAATATGACTCTGAGCAGTTTATTGATGTTTAATAGATGGGGCAATATGACTCTGAGCAGTTAATTGATGTTTAATGGATGGGGCAATGTGAGTCTGAGCCGTTTATTGATATTTAATGGATGGGACAATGTGACTCCGAGCCGTTTATTGGTGTTTAATAGATGGGGCAATGTGACTCTGAGCCATTTATTGATGTTTAATAGATAAGACAGTATGACTCTGAGCAGTTTATTGATGTTTAATAGATGGGGCAATATGACTCTGAGCAGTTTATTGATGTTTAATAGATGGGGCAATATGACTCTGAGAAGTTAATTGATGTTTAATGGATGGGGCAATGTGAGTCTGAGCCATTAATTGATATTTAATGGATGGTACAATGTGACTCCGAGCCGTTTATTGGTGTTTAATAGATGGGGCAATGTGACTCTGAGCCATTTATTGATGTTTAATAGATAAGACAGTATAACTCTGAGCAGTTTATTGATGTTTAATAGATGGGGCTATATGACTCTAAGCAGTTTATTGATGTTTAATAGATAGGGCAATGTGACTCTGAGCCATTTATTGATGTTTAATGGATGAGGCAATGTGAGTCTGAGCCATTTATTGATATTTAATGGATGGGTCAATATGACTGCGAGCCGTTTATTGGTATTTAATAGATGGGGAAATGTGACTTTGAGCCATTTATTGATGTTTAATGGATGGCACAATGTGACTCTGAGCAGTTTATTGATGTTTAATGGATGGGGCAATATGACTCTGAGCAGTTTATTGGTATTTAATAGATGGGGAAATGTGACTTTGAGCCATTTATTGATGTTTAATGGATGGCACAATGTGACTCTGAGCAGTTTATTGATGTTTAATAGATGGGCAATATGACTCTGAGCAGTTTATTGATGTTTAATAGATAAGGCAATATGACTCTGAGCAGTTTATTGATGTTTAATAGATGGGGCAATATGACAGTGAGCAGTTTATTGATGTTTAATAGTTGGGGCAATATGACTCAGAGCAGTTTATTGATGTTTAATAGATGGGGCAATGTGACTCTGAGCAGTTTATTGATTTTTAATAGATGGGGCAACATGAATCTGAGCAGTTTATTGATGTTTAATAGATGGGACAATATGACTCTGAGCCATTTATTGATGTTTAATAGATAGGGCAGTATGACTCTGAGCAGTTTATTGATGTTTACTAGATGGGGCAATGTGACTCTGAGCAGTTTATTGTTTAATGGATGGCACAATGTGACTCTGAGCAGTTTATTGATCTTTAATGGATGGGGCAATATGACTCTGAGCAGTTTATTGATGTTTAATGGATTGGGCAATATGACTCTGAGCAGTTTATTGATGTTTAACGGATGAGGCAATGTGAGTCTGAGCTGTTTATTGATATTTAATGGATGGGACAATGTGACTGCGAGCCATCTATTGGTGTTTAATAGATGGTGCAATGTGACTCTGAGCAGTTTATTGATGTTTAATGGATGGCACAATGTGACTCTGAGCAGTTTATTGATGTTTAACGGATGGGGCAATATGACTCTGAGCAGTTTATTGATGTTTAATAGATGGGGCAATATGACTCTGTGCAGTTTATTGATGTTTAATTGATGGGGCAATATGACTCTGAGCAGTTTATTGATGTTTAGTGGATAGGGCAATATGAGTCTGAGCCATTTATTGATATTTAATGGATGGGACAATGTGACTCTGAGCCGTTTATTGGTGTTTAATAGATGGGGCAATGTGACTCTGAGCCATTTATTGATGTTTAATAGATAAGGCAGTATGACTCTGAGCAGTTTATTGATGTTTAATAGATGGGGCAATTTGACTCTGAGCAGTTTATTGATGTTTAATAGATAGGGCAGTATGACTCTGAGCAGTTTATTGATGTTTAATAGTTGCCACCCAGAACATATTATGCATTTGTTACTACTTTTTCAACCAGGTCCACAGATGTTCGGGGTATTATCCAAATAAATTGGGATATTCTAAAGCTTTAACCTAAACTTAAACACGTAGTTGATGCTGGCCCAGTAGTAGTATTTAGGAGATCAAGAAATGTGAATGATAAAGTTGATCCCAATATGCTTCCTGTCCCTGTGAATCCAGCCCATACATGGTTGCCCCCCCCAAAGGAATCTACAGATGTGGAAAACGTGTATTTTGTAAATATCTGGTGCAATGTAAAAGCTTTGTGAGCCTAGTTATGGGGCAGAATATTGATATTAACCATTTTATTACCTGTAATATGGAAGGTGCTTCACTCATTAAACATCCTTTGTAGCGAAATACTGGCTTGGCTTCCTCTCCTCCTATCACACCTCTCTCCTCCCCTCCTTCTCACTACACCCTTCAGAACTCTGGTTTTCATTTCCTGGCACTCCCATCTAGGTCAACCTCAATTGGCCAGGCTACCTTCTCCTACCGCTTCCCCAAATGCTGGAATTCTCTTCCCCTTGCTAGATTGTGTACCTTCTCTCTACACTCTGTGTCCTCGCTTCTCCTCAGACTCACTTCTCACTCCAACAACTGTACCTGATCCCCACCTGTACAGCTGTCTTCTCATCCTTCCACTACCTTCTGTGTTCAGTAATTGTAATGTGATGTTTTCCCATTCATACACTATTATATGTGACTGTGTTTAGTAATGCAGTGTGCACTTTTTCCATTCAAGCACTTTTATAAGGAGCACAGATTGTATTTAGTAATGCAATGTGAACTTTACCCATTCACATGCTATGATAAGGAGCACAGATTATTTTTAGTATTGCAATGTGCACTTTTCCGATTGATGCACTATTACAAGGAGCACAGACTGTATTTACCAATGCAGTTAGAACTTTTCCCCTTCATACACTATTGTAAGGGGCACATATTGTGTTTACTAATTCAAAGAGGCAGTAAAGTGCAGTAGTTTCAGTAGTTTAATGCCCTGAGCTGCAAACCTGGAGATCTGGATTTTAATCCCACAGTCCCCATTTGCATACTGTGTGACCCTGAGCAAGTCACTTAACTTCCTTGTGCTCCCAGGTTGCACCTGTAAACAAGCTTTCAGCTTAGTGTGTCTCTCCTGGTACAAAAAAAAAAAATCAGAACTTTCCCCCTTCATACACTATTATAAGGAGCATAGACTGTGTTTAGTAATGTAATGTGCACTTCCCCCTTACATAGATACATAGATGTTGACAGCAGATAAGGGCCTTGTGGCCCAGCCAATCTGCCCGATTCCTCTTTCTAATGCTTAAGGTACCCAAGATCAAGATGCTAAGACAAGTTCCCCCCCCCTTTGCTCTAGCTTGATAATTCCCACGTGCTGGAACTAAACACAGTACTCCAGATGTGGTCTTACTAGGGATTTGTACAATGGTACCACCACTTCCCTCCTTCTACTTGTTATACCTCTCCCTATGCACCCTAGTATTCTGTTAGCCTTTCCAACTGTTTTATCACACTATTTAGCCACTTTGAGGTTGTCGTCTATGACTGCCCTTAGATCTCTTTCCTCTGTGGTGGCCTCCAGTGTTACCCCATCTAGTTCATACTCGATCCTTGGATTCCCTCTCCCAGGTGCATAATCCCACACTTTTTTACACTGAAACCCAACTGCTTTTCCTTGGGCCAGTTTTCTAGCCTCTTCAAATCTGTTCTCATTTTATCTATACCTTCCTGGACTTCAACCCCAACCATTGTCTGTGGCATCTGTCATGTTTCTCCCTTAGAACAGTCCTTCCTCCCTAGGCCATCTTGTCCAACCCTCTCCTATCTCATCTGACTTCCCTCCCCACTCCCTATACCCCCCTCCCTTTCCCACCCCACTTGCCATGCCATGCCTACAGTACTTATCAAAGGATCTTTACATCTCAATCTTCTTTGCACTTTGACACTACAGGAGCTGCCACTCCTGCTCACTATGTCTCCTCCAATGATGTTTACTGTATAAAGTTTAGCTCATTACCTTACATCCATATATCTGTATCTATGCAATTGTATTTAAATGGCACTACCTCCTGTTGAACCTATTGCTATATTCTGGTGGAAGTATCTTATTACATGTGATGGTTATATGTTATTATGTTGTTATTATTACTATGTAACTGTTATGTACGTTCACTCAACCTGCTATGTCTTAACCCTGTTGGCAATTGTTTTGCCCCAGGTCCATCTTGTGAATGAGCTTGTCTCAATGATGTTCCACCTGGCAAAATAAAGATTTTGATTAATTGACTGATTGACTGTGTATCTGCCCTGTTACATAGCTTTGTATCTTAGGCAAACAGGCCTTCTAGACCCTCTGCAATATCACTTATGAAGACATTAAAGAGCACTGGTCCAAGCACTAATCCCTGGGGTATGCCATTTGTTACCCATCTGTCCTGTGAGCTAACCCCATTTCCCACCACACTCTGTGTTCTGTTACTCAACCAGTTTCTAACCCACATGACTATCTCTGTCTCCACCCCCAGATTTGCCATCTTGTGGACTAGTTCCCTATGTGGAACTGTGTTGAAGTTCTTCCTGAAGTCCAGATAGGCCACATTTACTGCTCTGACCTGGTCTATTTCCTTTGTTATCCACTCGAAGAAATCAATCAAGTTGGTCTGGCATGACCTCCCTGCCATGAATCCATGTTGCCTTGGGTCCAGCAGCCCCCTTGTCTCCAAGTAGTCCACCAGAAGCAGGGTTTCCATCATTTTGCCTACTATCAAGGTCAAATTGACAGGGCGGTAGTTTCCTGCCTCCTGCTTGCTACTACTTTTGTGCAGGGGTACCACTTGTGTCCTCCTCCACTCCTCCGGAACTATGTCTGTTTCCAGTGATCTACTGAACAGCTCAGCCAGAGGTTTAGCTAGTTCCTCCCTGAGCTCTTTTCAGATCCTCGGGTGTATCCCATTAGTCCCCATTGCTTTATCCACCCCAAGCTGTTCTTGTGTTCTTTTTACTCTGTCTTCTGAAAAAGGTCTAATATTCACCCCTTCTTCTCCCTGTTTGCCTTTCTCTATTAATGGGGGATCATCCCCATTTCCTTCTTCTGTGAATACAGAGCAGAAGTATTTGTTGTGGATGGTCGCTTTGTCAATGTCTTTCTCCACTACCCTGCCTCCCTCCTCCCTAAGTCTTACAATACCCCTTTGTCTTCCTCCTCTTGCTACTATGCCTAAAGAATGCTTTCCCTCCTTCCTTCACTGCTTTATCTAGCTTTTCCTCGGTTTTGGCCTTTGCTGCCGTTACAGCCTTGTTTGCTTCCCTTCATTTTTCCAAGTATTCTTGCATGTCTTCCTTGCTTTATGTTGCCTTGTTGTACCTCAGAAATGCCATCTTTTTTCCTCTTATTAGCTCTGCTACTCCTCTTGAGAACCACAGTGGCTTCCACTTTCTTTTGTTCTTGTTACAGGGCCTGGCACAATGGTTTGCTGCTAGGTGCAGGGCTTTCCTTATCTTATTCCACTGTTCCAACACTCCCTTTCATGGATGATTATAAGGAGCACAGACCATGTTTAGTAATGCAGTGTGTACTTTTCCCCTTCACACACTATTATAAGAAGCACTGATTGTCTTTAGTAATGTAATGTGAACTTTTCCCATTGATACATTATTATGACTAAAGCCTTTTTGCCAATACTGTGCAAACTTTTCATTGCTTTATTATTATAAGGTATACAGTTTCAGATAACTAATGCAATGTGACCTTTTCCCTTTGATGCATATTATTACGTGAACACATTCTGTTTATTAATACAATGTGCTTTTATCCCATTATGTATTACTGTAAGGTGTATGAAGACTGTTTACTAATGTAACCCCAGCACTGCCGTGGAAAAGGAACAAGAGGAACCACCAGGAAACTCTACTTGAGGGTCACTGCAAAGGATACTATGTGATAACGGCGAAAGCCTAAAGGCGATCACCGTTATGTAGAAGTCTGGTGGTGAAAATTTTTTCAGAACTGTGGCACAAGAAATGGCACCAGGGACTTACATTTTAATGTTTCCTGTTGCGGGGGGCTGTGCCCACCACAACCCCAATGCAAGGGGCCTTCACCCCACACCACCCTACTAAAAGTTCTCAACTACAGGGGTGCATGCATGGGGGTGAAAACATAAAAAAAAAACAGGTTCAGGCTGGGTGCAACAAAAATGCACCAGTGCCCAGACCCAAACCCAGTACCCCTCGGACTGGCAGCTGACCCACCAAACCATGGGGTCAGCTTGGCAACCCACCATGGCACCACCCTCACATCCCCCCACCCTCGCTATGCATGCCCCGCCCCAGCGTGTATGTATAGGGACATCCAATCACTCTACTCGCCCACCCCTATCCGGCTGCCCTTCTGGACCATAGCCCTCCCTGTAATGTGCTGGGGAAGGGGTCACCATTATTGTAAGTGCCCTTTCCCCAGTGCCAATATCACAGGCTACCATGCAAAGTCACACAGTAAATGTGTGCATGTTCAAGCAGCACTCTGCTTGAATGTGTAAGCAGTGCCAGCTCAAGTGTTTTCTTCGTCACTAAAGAGCCTGGTACCACAGGATTAAAAGCTGCATTGGTGACCACCACTGTACCGCACCTGGTGTTCTCCGGCCCTAGGGACTCCAGTAGGCATCAGGGGCATGGAGGCACTTAGAGAGGGGAAGGAAAAAGTAAACAATGGACCATGTGACTGGCACACTGCACCTTTAAGAAAGACTGTCTGGCACCCAGATACTTTGCTTGCATGGTGGAGCACGAAAACAGCCTGGAATGTAGCCACCATCTTGGTAACCCCTGATCTTACCAGAGGTCAGGGATCTCGGCAGCTGACATTCAAGGGTTTTTGGGAGAAAGACTTGCTGCATGCTTGGCACATTTTTAAACAGCCAAAGGGGCACTGAGTGAACATTCTGCATTCTAATTAAAGGAACTGACAACTGGCTGCACCAAAGGGAAGCTTCCTTTGCTCTGAGGAGGTGTTTGAGGGGAGAGACAGAGGGAAAGTTTACAGTTAGCCCTCGAGGAGGAAGGAGGGAGAGTGCCAGGATGAGGCCCTACAAGCAAAGCCCACCTAAACCAGCTAAGTGAGACTTTGGAAGGTTTCCACAACTTTTACATTTATTGAGTCAGAACAATGAGCCTGTTCACCTGAAGTTTTCAGATTTCCACAGATCTGAGAGACTCTGACCTGTCATCAGCCATGGAGGTATCCTTGTGCCACAGCCGCCAGCCTGTGGGTATGAGAGAGACTTTGTGATAGCCTTTCAGACAAAAAAATACTGTAGCATTCAGCAAACAATCTGGGAGATGGCTGGCTAGTACCATAGCCAAGTACTAGCCATCACCCACCATGGGTCTGGAAGCCTGGGCATGGGTGTGGATCATGTGGCCCCTGCTCCCTGGACTAGTCTCAGCTCCTGAGAGAGCCAGCATCTAAAACCAATGCAAGCCTTCATCCTGAGAGAGCCAGTATCTACACCTAGCTCAGGCTTTCATCCCGAGAGAGCCAGCATTTACAACCAATGCAAGCCTTCATCCTGAGAGAGACAGCATCTACAGCCAATGCAAACCTTCATTGTGAGAGAGCCAGCATCTACAGCCAATGCAAGCCTTCATCCTGAGAGAATCAGCATCTACAACAAATACAAGCTTTCATCCCAAGACAGCCAGCATCTACTGCCAATACAAGCCTTCAACCTGAGAGAGCCAGCAAATACAATCAATGCAAGCCTTCATCATGAGAGCGGCAGTATCTATAGCCAGCTCGGGCCTACATCCTGAGAAAGCCAGCATCTACAACCAATGCAAGCCTTCATCCTGAGAGAGCCAGCATCTACAGCCAATGCAGGCCTTCATCCAGAGAGCCAGTATCTACAACCAATGCAAGTCTTCATCCTGAGACAGCCAGTGTCTACAGCCAGCTCAGGCTTTCATCCTGAGATAGTCAGCATCTACAGCCAATGTAAACCTTCATCCTGAGAGAGCCAGCATCTACAGCCAATGCAAACCTTCATCCTGAGAGAGCCAGCATCTTAAGCCAATGCAAGCCTTCATCCTGAGAGAGCCAGAATCTACAGCCAATGCAAGCCTTCATCTTGAGGGAGAGTCAGCATCTTCAGCCAGCTCAAGCCTTCATCCTGAGAGAGTCAGTATCTACAACCAATGCAAGCCCCCATCCTGAGAGAGCCAGCATCTACAACCAATGCAAGCCTTCATCATGAGAAAGCCAGCATCTACAGCCAATGCAAGCCTTCACCCTGAGAGAGCCCACATCTACAACAAATGCAAGACTTTATCTTGAGAGAGCCAGCATCTATTGCCAATGCAAACCTTCATCCAAAGAGAGCCAGCAGCTACAGCCAATGCAAGCCTTCATCCTAAGGGAGCCGGCATCTACAGCCAATGCAAGGCTTCATCATGAGAGAGCCAGCATCTACAGCCAATGCAAGCCTTCATCCTGAGAGAGCCAGCATCTACAGCCAATGCAAGCCTTCATCCTGAGAGAGCCAGCATCTACAGCCAATGCAAACCTTCATCCTGAGAGAGCCAGCATCTACAGCCAATGCAAACCTTCATCCTGAGAGAGCCAGCATCTACAGCCAATGCAAGCCTTCATCCTGAGAGAGCCAGCATCTACAGCCACAGCAACAACAATAATGGAAAGGGATCTGGGGGTAGTCATATCAGATGACCTAAAGGTGGGTATGCAATGTGAGAAGTCAGTAGGGAAAGCCAGGGGGATACTGGGATGCATAGGGAGGGGCATCACAAGTAGAAAAGGGGAAGTGGTTATCCCTCTGTACAGACAGTTGGTGAAACCCCATCTGGAGTATTGCGTGCAGTTTTGGAGACCTCATCTACGCAAGGACATAGACAGGATGGAAGCAGTCCAGAGGAGGGCAACTAAAATGGTGCAGGGTCTACATCAGAAACCATATGAAGAGAGACTGAGAGAGCTTAATATGTATACCCTTGATGAAAGGAGGGACAGGGGACATGATAGAAACTTTTAAGTACCTCAAGGGAATCAACAAAGTCCAGGAGGGTAGCATCTTTCAGAAAAAGAGATGTGTAAGAACAAGGGGGCACAATTTAAAGTTAGAGGGGGGACGGCTCAGGGGTAATGTGAGGAAATTCTTTTTCACGGAGAGAGTGGTGGATGCATGGAACCGCCTTCCTGGAGAGGTTGTGGGGTCTAAAACAGTGGAGGAATTCAAACATGCGTGGGACAGACATAAGGCAATTAAAGTGGGGGGTTGCAGGAAATAGGCTGTTGGTTAACTAGAATCTGCAGCTTATCCAGTAGGTAGGGAAATGGGTAGACTGGGTGGGCCAAGTGGTCCTCATCTGCCATCAAAGTCTATGTTTCTATGTAACCAATGCAAGCCTTCATCCTAAGAGAATCAGCATCTACAACCAATGCAAGCCTTCATCATGAGAAAGCCAGCATCTACAGCCAATGCAGCCTAAATCCTAAGAGAATCAGCATCTACAGCCAATGCAAGGCTTCATCCTGAGAGATTCAGCATCTACAGCCAATGCAAGCCTTCACCGTAAGAGAATCAGGATCTACAACCAATGCAAGCCTTCATCCTGAAAGAGACAGCATCTACAGCCAATGCAAGCCTTCATCCTGAGACAGCCAGCATCTACAGCCAGCTCAAGACTTCATCCTGAGACAGCCAGCATCTATAGCCAATGCAAGCCTTCATCTTGAGTGAGAGCCAGCATCTTCAGCCAGCTCAAGCCTTCATCCTTAGAGAGCCAGCATCTACAGTCACAGCCAATGACATGGTCAGATATTTCCTGAAATTTCTCTGATATTTCTAGAGAAATCTCCTGCTTTCTGCAGTTCCACAGTAGGGGTAGTTAGAGAAACTCTTTAGAAATTTCATGCAATATCTGGAAATATCTGACCTTGTCTCTGGCAACTACAGTACATCAGAGGAGGAAATGGAGTCAGAAATGGAAGCAGTACATTGGGATAGTGAGAACTCTCAAGAGTCTAACATACTAACATACTATTTGCCAGCAGATTAGGCCTTATGATCTATCGAGTCTGCTCGAACCTAGATCCTTAGTTGGGTGCTGAGACCCTCCCATCCCTTGTGCTCCAGAAACCCCTATCATCCATCCCCACCCCCCTGGGACAGGCCATCATCTGATACATCCACTTTCTGTGTCTGTCCCACCCTCTCTTGAAGCCCTCCACTGTGGATCTCTGAACCAGCTCACCAGGCAGTGCATTCCAAGGGTCCACCACCCTCTCAGTGAAAAACCTCCTCCTCTTTTCCCCCCTCACCCTTCCACCTTCCAACTTCAAACCATGTCCTCTGGTGATACCTCCCTGCTTTAGTCTAAAGATCCCATCCATGTTTACCCTATTTATTCCTTGAGGTACTTGAGACCTCAATCATGTCCCCTGTCTCTCCTCTCCTCCAATGAAAACAGGCAGAGCTCCTCAAGTCTGTCCTGGTAAGTCAAATCCTCTAGCCCTCATATCATCTTTGTTGCCCCCTCTGTACCCTCTCCAGGGCTGTATGTCCCTCTTCAAGTGTGGTCTCCAGTACTGTACACAGTACTCAGGTGTGGTCTAACCAGTCCATTGTACAGCGGCAGAATCACTTCCTTGCTCCTAGAGGTGATCCCCTCTTGATGCATCCCAACATCCTGTTTGCCTTGCTAGCTGCTCTCTGCACTGCTCAGAGTTATTCATACATGTATCCACCATGACCCCTAGGTCTTTTTCCCCTGTTGAGGCTTCCAGCACCTCCCTCCCAGGGTGTACCTGTGTTTAGAGTTTCCCCGACCAAGATGCAACACCTTGCATGGCGATATTGAATTTAATTTCCATGTTTGAGCCCAGCTTTCCAGGGTGTCAGGGTCCCCTTGCAGGCCAACCTCCCCTCTTCTCCCTCAACTACTGCTCCCATCTTGGAGTCATCCACGAAGAGACCATTTCACACCTATACCATCCCTGATGTCTGATATGTATGCATTAAACAGGATTGGACCCAGGACCGAGCCCTGTGGTACCCACTACCAACCTCTGTAGGGTTGAGAGCTCCCCACAGACCACTACTCTCTGAGTGCGTCCAGCTATCCAGTTTTCAATCCATCTGACCATCAAAGGGCCTACTCCTAACCCCATCAGTTTCTCCACCAGACCATTGTGGGGACAGAGTCAACGCCTTGCTGAAGTCCAAGAATAATACATCCACAGGCTTACCCTGTCCAGTTCTGATGTTACCCATTCATAGAACTCCACAAGGTTGGTTTGACATGATCTACCTGGCACAAACCCATGCTGCCGACTATCCAGACCTCCCACCTCCTCCAAGTAAACCCAATCGTTCCTTTAGTATACTCTCCATTAATTTTCCCACCACCGAGGTTAAACTGATGGGTCTATAGTTTCCTGGTACTTCCTTGACCCCCTTTGGATTGGTGCCACATGTGCCTCTCGCCAATCCTAGGTACCCTCCTGTCTCAGTGACCTGCTGAAAGCTCCGCCAGAGGTGCAGCCAGTATGTCCGCCAATTCCATAGTACTCTCAGATGAATGCCATCCAGCCCAGGAGATTTGTCTTTCTTTAGGGCCTTGAGGGCAAACCACACCCTTTTGGCAGGATGGCATCATCCATCCCCTCCACCTTACTGGTCTTTTTATCCTTATCCAGATGTGACACCCCTGGGGTACCTTTCCCTCCCTTTTGCTCCATTTCTGTTGCTCCCCTGATCCCACTCCCTGCCGCTTCTATCCCCTTTGTGCCTTGCTTTGTAGATATCCCATCCCCCTCCCTAGTGAACACAGAGGCAAAGTACTCGTTAAATACTTCTGCCTGGTCCCTTGCCTCTTCCACCCACCCTCCTTCTGATCTCAATCTGCTGAGATGGCCCTTAGTTTTTCTCCGCTCCCCAATGTACGGAAGATCCCTTTTCCCTCCATATATCCCTGTGCCATGCGTTGCTCTTTACTGGACTTTGCTCCCTCACCATCACAGGTGACTTTTCTAGATACAAGCTGGTACATTTCCTTATCCTATCCCTCTTGTTGTTTTATATTTTTTGTAAGCCTCCTTCTTTTCTCTGACTGCTACCTGGACCTCACTGGACCACCAGCATGGTTTATGTGACCTTGCTCCCTTACGTTTCAACTTAGCGCAGATCCTGACTGCCTCTTGAAGTCCCCATTTTATGACCTCCCATCTCCTTTCCACACTTGTCGTTGAGGTAATCCCTTCAAGTGATCCTTGAGAATATTTCCCATGCCCATAAAGTCTGCCCCCTGAAGTCCACTGCCAGTGTCCTAGATCTCACCCCACTCCCCAATGCTTATTTGAAACCAGACAGTATTGTGGTCACTCCCAGTCAGGGGTCCTGTACAACCATGTCCTTACCAGATCCCCATCTGCAGAAACCACATCCAGGACATGCCCTCCCTTGTGGGCTCCATCACATGCTGTGTTAAGAACACATCCTGGAAGCCATCCAGCAGCCTCTGCTCCTTGGCACCTTAGAGGACATGGTTCCCCAGTTTGTACCTGGCATATTAAGGTCCCCATCAACACCACTCCTTCCCTTTTGGACCACACTGGGCAATGATGTTGTCCAGCAAACCATCCTCTAGAACATCACTCATCCTGGGGGCCTATATGCTACCCAAGCTTGACCTTATCTCCTGCTGGGGATCGTAGGTGACCCATAAGGCCTCCACGTTTCCTCTGCCTCTTCTACCATAGCAATTTCTATGTCATCTCTAATGAACATAGCCACTCCACCCCTCTGCCCTCCTTTCTATCCTTCCTAAGCATAGTGTACCCCCGTACATTTAGGTCCCAGTCATGGTTTTGTTGTACGTTTCCATGACTGCCGCCACATCCACCCCACCCGAACAGCATGGCCTGGAACTCTGGCAACTTGTTTCCCAAGCTCCTGGCATTAACTAACACTAACCCCCACCCCTTATCCCTGATCCTCTTTGTTGAACCCCACCCAGATTCCTTATACTTCCATCCTGCCCCTGCTCCTCCTGAAACCTCCACCTGCAGTCTGTTTCCCCCCTCCCCCCCTTGGGCTTGAAGGCTACTCCCCTCATCTGGAGGGAGGGCTTCTCTCAGCCCTCTATCCCTCCCCTTACAAGTTTAAACCCCACCTTTCTTGTATGTAGTCAGCCATCCCTGTTTAAGGACTTCCTTCCCTAATGGGGCAAGATGAAACCTGTCCTTGGCATATAGTCCCTTATCCTCCCAAACTCCATTCCAGTTCCTAACACCCCAACCCATTCTCTTCACCCCACTTCCTGAGCCAGTCATTAACCTTTGTGAGCTTCATTTTTTTCTCCACTGAGGCCTTTGGTACTGGCAATATCTCCGAAAAGGAAATGTTGCATCCATTATCCCGACAGACTCTGGCAAGTTCTTGGAACCTTGCTTGGATTTCCAAAATGCTATTTCCCTCTAGATCATTAGTTCCCAAATGCACCAGGAAATCCGGTTTCCCTCCACAATCCCTAACCATTTCATACACCATGAACTTTGCTCTGTGCACTGTCAGCCCAGAGATACTCACTACCTTCACCTGGCTATGGCATCCACCCCCCTGTCCCTCCCAATGGATACCCTTAATCATCGAGTCTCCCAGTAACAGAACCTTAACACCGCCATCATCCTTATGATTACCTCCACTATGCCCTCTCAGCCCCCCTTCCCCACTTTATTCATGATCTCAATTTCATGGGAGTCTTCCTGACTTATTAGAGACCCCCTTGTCACCCTCCCCTTTCTGCCTCCCTTGCTATTTTGCCCACTTAACTCAAACCCCCTCTGAATAGGTGTCCCCTTTAACCCTCTCTTATCTGAACCATTTATCCTGGCCCTGATGGTTTCCCCTTCCCCCACTCACCATCCTCCCCCCTTGTAATAGTACCCCTGTCTCCAGAGGCTCTCTGTTGGTCCCCTTTAGCTAGGGCCCCATCCTTGGTACTGACCTCCCTGCTGAAGGGGGCTTTCTCCCATCTCCTTGTCTCCCAGTTTCTCTCCAATCATGCTCTCCTCCCTCATGTCTGGAATATGTGCATCTCCCCATTTGCTTAACATATATGTTTCCCCTTCTCCCTCTGGGACTATGTCTATCCTTTCCATAGCTGGTCTGTGATGCCCCTATGGTATCTGACTCCCTCCCCCCGGCCTCTGTATAAGTTTCCTCATTTCCAACAACCCCTTTCTCCCCCTCTAGGATGCTTAGTATCTCAAATTTATTGTGACACTCTATGTCAGCCTCCATCAAGTAACCCGAGTTTCCCCTGACTGCATCTCTAAACTGACCCTCTTCTTCCTCTCTTGCACTGTTCACCTTAGGAGCTCCCTTCCCACAGTCTGCTGTTTTAGGCTTCCGCACAACAGCCCCTCCTGACTCTTCCCCCTCCAGTCTCCTTGAATTCAGAATTTTCACCCTGTACGGTTTCCCCTTAGCATCAACTTCCCTATCTAAGGGTCCTCTGTCCCTAATATCCCCCCTTCTGCTTGCTGTAGCATAATGTCCTGTAATTTCAGAGCGTTGCCCCAGCCTCCCCTCAGCCCCACCCTTCTGCTGCCCATATCCACACCCCCTATCCTTGGACAGCTCCCACAGCTTACTCCTTAACCAATATACCTCACTCCTGATACAAGATAGCTGTCTACAGAGTGGGCAGCCTCCCTCCCTCTCTCCAGGCCCAATTTAGAATTATTGCCATCCCACAGCCTGTGCAGCCTACAACCCTTCCGAAGATGCCTGCCATGGTGGAATATGGCCACCCTGATTATCCCCTCTGTTTATAATAGCACCCCTTTTCTCAGTCCCTTTCCCTGGGTACAGTTTCTCTCTATACTGACTGTAGTTATTTACAAACCCAATTTCAACCCCAACAAAAGGTTCCCAAGTCTCACAAACACATACAGTCCAGTATGTGTTGGGTCCCTAAACAGTGTGTGTAAGCAGACACCAGGTACCATATGATGTCACAGGCCCACCAACTCCTGTTGCTTCAAATTTCAGTCCCAAACGAAATACTCAGACCTTCAATCCCAACCCCAGTGGCTTTCCAGTATTTAAAGCCTACAAAACAGAATTGGTGGGAGGCTCTTACCAAACACCAGGCAAACAACACATTTAAATTACCTTCTAATTTTCCCTGCCAAACAACTATCCCCAAACCTACAATATCACAGCCCAAGTATCAGTTCAAATTCAAGGTAATAATTTTTAACACATAGAACTAATTTCACTTACAAACTATTCAAATATTTCAGTTAAAAACAAAATATAACTCCTGTCCTCTTTTCTACCAACCTGTTGCTTAAGCTCCCAAGTGAACAAAGTCGCCCTGTAGTCTGGCGATAACGTATATAAAGTTTGCACCCACTGCAGTTTTGGCCATCGGGCTAGGAAGTACAAACACCTTGTTTGGAGGTCTGGCCATTTTAAGCACTTGCATGGCCTGTGGGGGTTTCTGTCTAAATGCTTCATGTTGCTTGCTTTTAAAGTGCACCACTGCCAGCCAGCTAGTTGCAATGACATTGGGCCTGCAACATTTCAATGATTGGGTACCCAGTGAAGTTTGGGGATCTCTCTGAGACCATGATATAAACTTTTACCAGAGGGCAATATCCCACATGTGGGTTGGGTGAAGCTACCATTATTTCTAGCCTGTGTTATGTGGTGGGGGGTGGGCACTGGTTGTGGTTAATTATATTTTCAAGGTTAACCAGTCAGTGTTTAGCTGATATCCAGTTTCTGTTCTGTCATTATAGTAATTGCTCTACTGCAGAATTTTTCTTTGCCTTGCTTTCCCCTATCCCCTCTGAAGGTCCCCCAATAAATGTTTGTTGGTAGTTTTGTAATCTGTACCATGAGCATATTATTAGCAACAGTCAAAAACTGCATGTTTGGTTTGATTCAAGGTTGTACTGTGGTTTCACTGGTGTGGGGGTTTGTACTGTTGGTAGGTGGGTAGGCACTGCATCCCAAGGGGTTATACCACTGTCAGATCAGGCCCACTTAAACTTACTCTGGGTGGAGGCTCAGTGCTAAATTTCAAAGATCTGGAAATGAACCCCCCTAGTCAGGAATATCAGAACCCAGACCCCTCAACCTTGTCTGAGACCACAAGGGAGGGGTAGAAACCAAAGCATTCACGGTGATCTGGTTACACTCATGCAGTGTGAAATGGTTCAATTGCATTATTATTAGGTGTACCAATTCTGTTTATTAATGCAATGTGAATGTTCCTATTGATGCTTTATTAGAAGTCTGTTTAATTGTGCAAGTTGTGCTTTTCTCTGTGATGCATAATTGGTAGGTGTACAAAGTCTGTTGAATAATGCAGTGTGGATTTTTCACACAATGCATTACTACAGTGTGAACAAAGTCTGTTTACCAATGTGATTTAAAATGTTCACATTGATGCATCGTGAATTATCTGCTCCTGGTGAAGGGCTGGGGGGATGTAATCAGTTCTGTCTCTCCTTTATCTCTCATCTGCATTTAATACTGTGGATCAAGGGGAGTTAGTTGAGTGCCTGTGGAGTTGCTGTAGTTTCTATGGCACAATTTTAAACTGTTTCAGGTCTCACCTGGAAAACTGCCACCTGACTGTGATGTTGGGAAGTTGCCCTTCTGATCCCTTCCCAGTCTTGTGCAGCATGCCTCAGGGCTTCATACTTTCCCCTTTGTTTGTAGCATTTATACTTCCACTTGGAAATGTAAGCTGCCGGTAGAGCATGAGTTTTCACTCTTACGCAGATGGCACTTAACTTTAGCTGTCAGTTAGACCCAGACAGGGTAATCTGATGTCTTTGGTTGAAAATGCTATATCAGAGATCAGGGACTGGATGAGTGCCAGCTGGCTGAGACTCAACCTCAGCAAAACTGAGTTACTTCTGGTGGGCCCATACTGCCTTGTATCTGCAGCAAGGATAATCTTATTCTCCCAGTTATCAATGGGACAGAGCTGCAGATTAAGGAGGAGGTTCTCAATCTAGGTGTGATTTTTTTTGGCAGCCAATTGACTATAACTTCCCAAATTTCTGCTATTATTTGTAGTAGGTGTTATCACTTAAATAATGTTGCTTTATTGTGTCATTTCATTGACCACAGCAACCTGTGCACAACAGTGCAAGATTTCATTACGTCTTGAATGACTACTGCAACAGATTCAATTTTGGCCTGCCTGCTATGCAGTGTTACCGACTCCAGCTGCTTCAAAATTTAGCAGCCATATTATTAATGTGAACATTGAGATTCAATCATATTACTCCAGTTTTATGAGGGTTACACTGGCTACTGGTATGATGGCATTCAGAGTTTAATATTATTTTGCTGGTAGATGATAAAACACAGAACAAAAATACTTTCTCAAACTTATAATCACCTTATGCCAACAGACACAACAAGAATAAAAAAATTAAGAGACAGATCTGAAACTGAATTTAGGATTAAAATAGGATTAAAATAACAGACAAAAATGTTAAAAGATGATAAAAGGAATAAAAACCAACAGTCAACAACAAGCTGAATCAAGTCCAATTTAATATTATTCACAGGCTCTGTTATCACTTTCATCTACTTAATAAAAGTATCTCTCTGTACAGACAGTTGGTGAGACCCCATCTGGAGTATTACGTGCAGTTCTGGAAACCCCATCTCCACAAGGACTTAGGATGGAGGCAGTCCAGAGGAGGGCAACTAAAATTGTGCAGGGTCTGCAACAGAAGCCATATGAAGGGAGACTAAAGGAGCTTAATATGTATATCCTCGAGGAAAGGAGTTAGAAGGGGGACATGATAGAAACTTTTAAGTACCTTAAGGGAATCAACAAAGTCTAACACGGGAGCACCTTTCAGAAAAAGTGATGTACAAGAACAAGGGGACACAATTTGAAGATAGAGGGGGATGGCTCGGGGCAATCTAAGGAAGTATTTTTTCACAGAGAGGGTAGTGGATGCATGGAATGGCATTCCTGAGGAGGTTGTGGGGTCAAAAACAGTGGGGGAATTCAAGAATGCATGGGACAGACATAAGGCAATTCTAGTGGGGGGTAGGAGGAAGTAGGCTGTTGGTTAACTAGGATCTGCAGCTTATCCAATAGGTAGGGAAATGGACAGACTAGGTGGGCTAAGTGGTCCTTATCTGCTGTCAAAGTCTGTATTTCTATGTTTCTATGTAAAATAAATAATACAATTTCTCCTCTATGCAGTAGATGCTGACTCAGTAAAGGGACACTGAAACATGTCATAGCATTATGTAAAGATATTACTCCACTGCTGAGTAAAGTTTTTGACACAATAAATAAAATACCAGGAATAAATATTAGATTTATAGAAACACAGAAACATAGAAGTCGATGGCAGGAGACCACTAGGTCCATCTAGTCTGCTCATTTGTGTTTTACCTATTTTGACACTCTAGTTTCCCTTTGTAGTCAGGGCTCCCTTGTGTCTATGCCATGCATTCTTGAACCCCACCCCCCACAGTGTTGACCCCCATAACCTCTTGGGGCAGACTGTTCCAGGCGTCCACCACTCTTTCTCTAAGAAAAACTTCCTGGTGTTGATAAAGAACCTCCCTCCTTGTAGCTTGAGGTCATGTCTGGTCCTGGAGCCTTTCTTGAAGTGAAAAAGTTCCTGTGCCTGTACCTTGTTAATGCATTTTATGTACTTGAATGTTTCAATCATGTCCCCTCTCTCTCTTCTCTGCTCCAGGGAGTACATATTCAGTTCCCTAAGTCTTTCCTTGTAGGACATGTACTGCAGACCATGAATCATTTTTATCACCTTTCTCTGTACTGTTTCCACCTGGTCAATGTCCTTCCTGAGGTGAGGCCTCCAGAACTGGACTCCATATTCCTGGTGAGGCCTGACCAGAGATCTATATAATGGTAGTACCACCTCTCTCTGTCCTCCTGCTTGTGATCCCCCCACCAATGCAGCCCAGCATTCTGTTGGCCTTCAATATTGCCTTCTCACACTGCTTACTAACCTTCAAGTCAACTGACATTATGATTCCCAGATCTCGTTCCTTGGTTTGAGGCCACCAGTCTTCCACCTCCTAGGTAATACTCCTTTCTTGGATTTTTCTTTCCTATGTGCATGACCTTGCACTTTTTGGCATTAAATCTCAGCTGCCACACTCCAGACCATTCTTCTAGTTTCCTAAGGTCAGCTTCCATCTTGATCACTCCTTCTGAGGTGTCCACGCTGTTACATATCTTGGTGTCATCTGTGAACAGACACACCTTCCCTTCCAGTCCATCAGCGATGTCTGCTATAAAAACATTGAAGAGCAGAGGCCCCAGCACTGATCCCTGGGGCACCTTGCTGGTCACCCTGCCTTTTGTTGAGTGTATTCCATTAACCTGTACCCTCTGGGTTCTGCCTTGTAACCAGTTTTGTATCTATCTGACTACTTCTGGACCATCCCCTTTGTGGTCAAGCTTCTTTACCAGCCTTCTGTGTGGAACTGAGTTGAAGGTCTTACTAAAGTTTAGGTAGACTACATCTACTGCCACCATTGCCCACTATTTTTGTAGTGCAGTCAAAAAACTTGAGCAGATTTGTCTGGCATGACCTACCTGCTGTGAAATTGTGCTGTTTAGAGTCTTGTTGGCCACTAGTTTCGAGGAATGCTATGATCCTCTGTTTGAGTAGTTCCCCATTAGTTTCCCTACTATAGACGTGAGGCTCACCAGTCTGTAATTACTAGCCTCTTCACAACTGCCTGATTTGTGAAGTGGAACCACTATTGCCTTTTTCTAGTCTTTGGGTACTACACTGCTCTTCTAGTATTTCATGAATAGAAGAGCCAGAGGGGCTGCTAATTCTGCCCACAGTTCCTTAAGGATTCTGGGGTGCATCTCATCTAGTCCCATGGCTTTGTCTGCTTTTAGTTTATTTAGTGCCTCCTGTACTTCGGCTTCTGTAAAGGGACTCGTGTCTACCCCTGGTCCTGTGGTGTTGTGCTTTTTCAGGGCTGAGCCATCCCCTGGGGCCCTCTTTGGTAAACACCGAGCAGAAGTATTTGTTGTGGATTTTGGCTTTCTGTGGGTCATGTCTGGTGCATTTCCCTCCTTCAGTAGCACTCTTTTCTATCCTCCCTTTGCCTTCCTACATTCCCTAATGTATTTAAAAAATGATTTATCTCCTCTCTTTGACCCTTCTGCTATCATTTCTCTGTCTGGGCTTTTGCCTTTCTATTTTGTTTGTTAGACTCTCATTTTTTTCCTTGTATGGCTCCAAGTCTTTCACAGTTTTGGTTTCCTGGTATATTCTGTACACCTTCTTTTTTTCTTTGACTGCAGTAATCACTTCCTTGAAAAACCATAGAGGATTTATTTTTCTTTTTGCTTTGCTGACCAATCTGGCACATTGATCTGTGGCAGTCTTTATTGCTCTCTTGAGTCTCTCCCACATGACTTCCACCACCTCAACCTCTATTTCCATTAACTGGCTACTTACATAGTTCCTCATTTTTCCCAAGTCAGCCTTTCTGAAATCTAGCACCTTTATGTTTGAGTGACTGATGTCCTGCATTATGTTTACCGTAAAGCTTACCATGCAGTAGCGGCTGTTGCCCATATGGCATCCCACTTTGATTTCCTTGATCCTTTCCAAGTTTGTGAGGACAAGATCAAGAATGGCATCTCCCCTTGTTGGGGTTTTAACAATTTGGCAGAGTCCCACGCCTTGTAGTGACAATAAGAAGTCCCTACTTCTTGTTGTTGCTGCTGTTAGTGTGCTCCAGTTAATATCTGTTTGGTTGAAATCCCCCACCAGTATTACTTCAACTTTATTGGAGATTTTGTGGATTTCCTCTATTAGGTCTTTGTCTCCTTTATCTCCTTGATTTGGGGGCCTGTACATGACATCGATTCTGAGGGTTTCCCCTTGCCCATGTCTGTGAGCCACAGTGACTCAAAGTCCCCAGGTTGCCCTTTTACTTGTGTGGCTTTGATTTCCTCCCAAATGTAAATGGCTACCCCCCCCACTTTTTTTGCCCTGCCTATCTTTCCTGAACAGACTGTAACTGTGAATGGCCGTATCTTATCTGTGGTTTTCTGTGAACCACATTTCTGTTACAGCCACCCAGTCCAACCTTTCTGTTTCCAAGATGGCTGTGAGTTTGGGAAGGCTGTTGGTTAGGCTCCTAGTATTTGTAACCATTGCCTTTCAGGAATGTACATCCCCTTTGGTGAGAGGTTGTACCCTCTTCCTGGGCTGCTCCAGTTTTCTCTTTCCGGCCGAGAGATTATGGAGGTTGCTGGTTTGGACAGATGTTGGCTCTGATTTGTTTTTTGAGGATGTATGCACGCATTTGGCATTTTGGGGAGTAACAACCAGCCCGACGGCAGAGGAGTGAGCTGCATCATACTGTCCTTTATTTAAACTACCTGTACAGACATTGAATTTTTGTCCGAGTGCTCACTCAACTTCTCTGTTAAGATGCAATCCATCGTATTTAAAAAAAGCTCTTTCCCAAAAGTTGTACCAATTCCCTATGTAGTGGTACTCCTTGTCTTGACACCAATCATGCAGCCATGAGTTGAATTCGCCTACTTCAATCTCTCTGACTTGCTTGGTGTTTTTTTCATTTTTCTTACACTGGCAGCATTTCTGAGAAGGCTAATTTGGATGGAAGGGAAGAAAGTTTGTTGGCTAGGTCCTCGAAGTGCTTCTTGGCCTCCTGAACTGTGTGATTTACCAAGTCATTAGTACCAAGATGTATTATTATATGTGTAATATCCCCTGATTCCTGCAAAATTGTCTTTATGCTGTTAGTGTCCCTACTTGCAGAGGCTTCTGGTAGACACTTTATCATGATGTCACTTTTAACATTTTTTGTTAGCTGGTGTTTCATTCCTCGGATCATGGAATCCCCAGATTCAAAGCAGAGCATTGCTTATCAGAATCAGAAAAGAGCCATAGACAAAATCTCCCATGTGAACATCTTAAAACACTAATGAATATTGCTTTACTTTATGTAAGAAGATGTATGGCAAGGTGCTGGAGAAACAAGGAACCCCCACCATACTTTCTAGAGACGTTTATTCCTGGAATTCATGGTATTGGAATTTCTTGATTATAGAAATCAAGGCAATATTAATACTTATAACAAAATATGTAACCCATTGTGGAGGTTAGCTGATTTAAATGGATTTAACCTTATAATAACCCCTTAATAGTTTCAATGTAGATGTTTTGGTGTTAAACTTAGATAGGAATAGATTGGTGGGGGGGAGGGGGCTATGATGGTTTCATACCACAATACATAATGAGGGGTTTCTGATATATATCCCACTGGAAGCTGGGACAGGCAATAACCCAGCATGATGTAGTGGTATAATTTCTGACCCCTTGCCCCCCAAAGCAATTATTTTGCTGGTTTGTAAGGCCATAAATGGACAGGGACCATTCTACATCCTTGAACTGTTGGCAGCTAAGCAGGATAACTCTCAGAACAGCTGAGTCCTTCACTAAGAATCCCAGGGACCTTTAATTGTTCCCTCTTTGACACTGAAATCTGCTGTGGGCTAAGATTTCTCTATTGTTGCTCCAAGATTATGAAATATCATCCAAAGTTCAAGCCATTCTGCCCCTTTAGTTGAAAGTTTTAAATCTAACCTAAAGACCTGGCTATTTAGATAGGCTTTTCCGGGGATTGATAGATCATGGTGAATTAATAATGCTGATAATAACTGATCAGAGATGTGTATTATTGTGATATTTATTTGTTAGGTTATGAAATGTTTGAGTAAATAAAATTCTCTCCCTATATCTGTCTGTCTGTCCGTCCATATGTTTGTGTCTGTCTGTCTATCTATCATAAACTTCAATATATTTATCTATCTTTCTAATATAAACAATCTATCTATCTAGCTGTCTGTCTGTCTATCTGTCTGCCTGCCTGTCTGTCTGTCGGTCTACCTGCCTGCCTATCTGTCTGTCTCTGTCTGTCTGTCTGTCTATCTATCTATCTATCTATCTATCTATCTATCTATCTATCTATTAAAAACAATCTATCTGTATGTCTGTCTGCCTATCTGTCTGTCTGTCTGTCTGTGGGTCTGTCTATCTATCTATCTATCTGTCTGTCTGTCTGTCTGTCTGTCTATCTATCTATCTATCTATCTATCTATCTATCTATCTATCTATCTATCTATTATGCACATATATCTGTCTATCTGCCTGCCTGTCAGACAGACAGGCAGACTGGCAGGCAGACAGACAGATAGAAAGATAGAAGTTTATGTTAGCTAGACAGACAGACAGACATAGATAGATAGACAGACAAACAGACAGAGAAAAAACAGAGCGTTAGACAGATAGATAGACAGAAAGACAGAAAATCTATCTATCAATCCACCTATCCATCTATCTGTCTTGTATAAATAAACATACTTCTAGCTGCCTGTCTATCTCTCGATCTAGCTCTCTGTTTTTGTCTGTCTGTTTGTCTGTCTATATATCTATGTCTGTCTGTCTAGCTATGTCTGTCTGTCTATCTATCTATGTCTGTCTGTCTATGTCTGTCTGTTTGTCTATGTCTGTCTGTCTGTCTATCTAGTATAAACTTCTGTCTGTCTGTCCAGCCGTCCGTCCATCTGTCTGTATATCTTTCTAATATAAACATCTATCTATCTATCTATCTATCTAGCTATCTATCTATCTATCTATCTATCTATCTATCTATCTACCTGTCTGTCTGTCTGTCTGTCTGTCTGTCTGCCGGCCAGTCAGTCAGTCAGTCTGTCTGTCTGTCTGTCTGTCTATCTATCTATCTATCTATCTAATGCTCTGTTTTTGTCTGTCTGTTTTTCTGTCTATCCATCTATGTCTGTATGTCTATCTATGTCTGTCTGTCTCTCTATGTCTGTCTGCCTAACATAAACGTCTTTCTGTCCATCTGTCTATCTAATATAAACATCTATCTATCTAATGCTCTATTTTTGTCTGTTTCTTTATCTATCTATGTGTTTGTCTATATATGTCTGTATGTCTGTCTATCTAGCTAACATAAACTTATATCTATCTATCTGTCTGTCTGTCTGCCTGTCTGTCTGTCTATCTATCTCTCTATCTATCTATATATCTATCTTTCTATCATCTATCTTTCTTTCTATCTATCTATCTATCTATCTATCTATCTGTCTGTCTGTCTGTCTGTCTGTCTGTCTATCTATCTATCTATCCATTTATCTGATCTGTATAAATACAAATCTATCTATCTATCTATCTATCTATCTATCTATCTGTCTGTCTGTCTGTCTGTCTGTCTGTCTGTCTGTCTATCTATCTATCTATGCATTTATCTGATCTGTATAAATAAACATCTATCTGTCTGTCTGTCTATCTATCTACTTTTGTCTGTCTATCTATTGTCTGTCTGTCTATCTAATATAAACTTATATCTATCTATCTGTCTGTCTGTCTGTCAGCCAGTCTGTCTGTCTGTCTCTCTATCTATCTATCTAATGCTCTGTTTTTGTCTGTCTGGTTGTCTGTCTATCTATCTATGTCTGTATGTTTGTCTATATATGTCTGTATGTATGTCTATCTATCTAACATAAACTGCTATCTATCTATCTATCTGTCTGTCTGTCTATCTATCTTTCTATCTATCATCTATCTTTCTTTCTATCTGTATGTCTGTCTATCCATCCATCCATCTATCTATCTATCTATCTATCTGTCTGTCTGTCTGTCTGTCTATCTATCTATCTTTCTATCATCTATCTTTCTTTCTATCTGTCTGTCTGTCCATCCATCCATCTATCTATCTATCTGTCTGTCTGTCTGTCTGTGTCTGTCTGTCTTCCTGCCTGCCTGTGTGTCTGTCTATCTATCTATCTATCTATCTATCTATCTATCTATCTATCTATCTATCTGTCTGTCTATCTATCTATCTATCTATCTATCTATCTATCTATCTATCTATGCATTTATCTGATCTGTATAAATAAACATCTGTCTGTCTGTCTATCTATTTTTGTCTGTATGTCTGTCTGTCTGTCTGTCTGTCTATCTATCTATCTATCTATCTATCTATCTATCTATTATAAACTTCAATCTATCTATCTATCTATCTATCTATCTATCTATCTATCTATCTATCTATCTATCTACTTATCATAAACTTATATCTGTCTGTCTGTCTGTCTGCCTGCCTGTCTGTCTGTCTGCCTGTCTGTCTGTCTATCTATATAGTTTATCTATCCATCTATCTGTCCTGCAAAAACAATCATCTGTCTGTCTCTGTCTGTCTGTCTGTCTATCTATCTATTTTTGTCTGTCTATTTATCTATCTATATATCGTATGTCTGTCTATCTAATATAAACTTCTATCTATCTATCATAAACTTCTATCTATCTATCTATCTATCTATCTATCTATCTATCTATCTATCTATCTACCTGTCTGTCTGTCTGTCTTCCTGCCTGCCTTCCTGCCTGCCTGTCTGTCTGGCTGTCTATCTATCTATCAATCTATTTTTATCTGTCTGTCTGTATATTTATCTACATGTATGTCTGTCTACCATAAACTTCTATCTATCTATCTATTTATCTATTTTTGTCTGTCTGTCTATCTAATATAAACTTCAATCTATCTATCTATCATCTATCTATCTATCTATCTATCTATCTATCTATCTATCTATCATTAACTTATATCCATCTATCTATCTATCTATCTATCTATCTATCTATCTATCTATCTATCTATCTATCTACTTATCATAAACTTATATCTGTCTGTCTGTCTGTCTGCCTGCCTGTCTGTCTGTCTGCTTGTCTGTCTGTCTATCTATATAGTTATCTATCTATCCATCTATCTGTTCTGCAAAAACAATCATCTGTCTGTCTCTGTCTATCTATCTATCTATCTATCTATCTATCTATCTATCTATCTATCGTCTGTCTGTCTATCTAATATAAACTTATATCTCTCTATCTATCATAAACTTCTGTCTATCTGTCTGGCTGTCTGTCTGTCTATCTATTTTTGTCTGTCTGTCTATCTATCTATATATCATATGTCTGTCTATCTAATATAAACTTCTATCTATCTATCATAAACTTCTGTCTATCTATCTATCTATCTATCTATCTATCTGTCTGTCTGTCTGTCTGTCTGTCTGCCTGTCTGTCTGTCTGTCTGTCTGTCTGTCTTCCTGCCTGCCTTCCTGCCTGCTTGCCTTCCTGCCTGCTTGTCTGTCTGGCTATCTATCTATCTACCTATCAATCTATTTTTCTCTGTCTGTCTGTATATTTATCTACATGTATGTCTGTCTATCATAAACTTCTATCTATCTATCTATGTATTTTTGTATGTCTGTCTATCTAATATAAACTTCAATCTATCTATCTATCATCTATCTATCTATCTATCTATCTATCTATCTATCTATCTATCTATCTGTTTCTATCTGGCTGTCTGTCTGCCTACTTGCTTGCATTCCTGACTGCCTGCCTGTGTGTCTATCTATCTTGTATAAACTCCTATCTATCTATCTATCTATCTATCTATCTATCTATCTATCTATCTATCTATCTATCATTAACTTATATCTATCTATCTATCTGTCTGTCTGTCTGTCTGTCTGCCTGTCTGTATGTCTGTCTGTATGTCTATCTATATAGTTATCTATCTATCCGTCTATCTGTCCTGTAAAAATAATCATCTGTCTGTCTGTCTCTGTCTATCTATTTTTGTGTCTGTCTATCTATCTATCTAATATTACCTTCTATGTAGCTATCTGTCTGTCTGCCTACCTGCCTTCCTGCCCGCCTGCCTGTCTGCCTGTCTATCTGTCTCTGTCTGTCTCTCTCTCTATCTACCTGTCTGTCTGTCTGTCTATCTATCTATCTATCTATCTATCTATCTATCTATCTATCTATCTTTTTCATCTGTCTGTCTGTATATCTGTCTATGGGTCTGTCTGTCTCTCTAGCTATCTATCATAAACTTCTATCTCTCTATCTATCTAATATAACCTTCTATCTATCTATCTATCTATCTATCTATCTATCTGTCTGTCTGTCTGTCTGTCTGTCTGTCTGTCTGTCTGTCTGCCTGCCTGTCTGTCTGTCTATCTATCTAGTTATCTAACTATCCATCTATCTGTCCTGTAAAAATAATCACATGTCTGTCTCTGTCTGTCTATCTATCTGTCTATATATTTTTGTCTGTCTGTCTATCTATCTATCTATCTATCTATCTATCTATCTATCTATCTATCTATCTAATATAAACTTATATCTAGCTATCTGTCTGTCTGCCTGCCTGCCTTCCTGCCCACCTGACTGACTGTCTATCTGTCTCTGTCTGTCTGTCTATCTATCTATCTATCTATCTATCTATCTATCTATCTATCTATCTGTCTATCAACCATCTATCTCGATCTGTTTGTCTATTTATCTATCTAATGATCTATTTTCGTCTGTCTGTATATCTATCTATGGGTCTGTCTGTCTCTCTGTCTATCTATCATAAACTTATATCTCTCTATCTATCTATCTGTCTGTCTCTCTCTGTCTGTCTATCTATATCTAATATAAACTTCTATCTAGCTATCTGTCTGTCTGCCTACCTGCCTGCCTTCCTGCCCACCTGCCTGTCTTCCTGTCTGTCTGTCTGTCTGTCTATCTATCTATCTGTGTATCTGTCTATCATCCATCTCTCTCTGTATCTCTCTGTCTGTCTATTTATCTATCTAATGATCTATTTTCATCTGTCTGCATATCTATCTATGGGTCTGTCTGTCTGTCTGTCTGTCTATCTATCTATCTATCTATCTATCTATCTATCTAGGGGCTCCAGATAAGCGGAGTACCAACCTGGAGTAGTGCATGCAGTTCTGGAGACCCAATCTCCGCAAAGACACAGACAGGATGGAAGCTGTCCAGAGGAGGGCAACTAAAATGGTGCAGGGTCTGCACCGGAAGACATATGAAGAGAGAGTAAAGAAGCTTAATATGTATAACCTCGAGGAAAGGAGGGAGAGGGGGGTCATGATAGAAACTTTCAATACCTCAAAGATCAACAAAGTCCAAGAGGTAGCATCTTTCAAAAAGAGGTATGCAAGAACAAGGGGCACAATTTGAAGATGGGGAGGCTCAGAGGTAATTTAAGGAGTATTTTTCACAGAGAGGTTGTGGATGCATGGAGCGGCCTTCTGGAAGAGGTTGTGGAGTCAAAAACAGTGGTGTAATTCAAGCATGCATGGGACAGTCATAAGGCAATTCTAGGGGGTTGGGGTAGGAAGAAGTAGGCTGCTGGTTAACTAGGATCTGCAGCTTATCCATTAGGAAGGGAAACGGGCAGACTGGGTGGGCCAAGCGGTCCTTATCTGCTGTCAAATTCTATGTTTCTATGTTTTACTCACATAATTTTAGGAAATACTCTTCAGAAAATGTTTTTAAAGAATACCAATGCTCGCCCAACATTTGTAAATACCCCACACTCCAAAGAATAGTGCTTCATAGCATAACTGGTTATTTCAAAAGGAGCTGGCAGTTTTTTTTTCCAAATTTACAAGACTCGTATGCCTCCCAGTTTTGTTTTACTCACTATATTTTAAAACTGGTGTGCAAATTTATTCCTACCTGCCAACACTATCTGGAGCATTGTTGACACTTGATCAGTTCTTATCTAAAAATAAAAACTACATTGTTTTTTAAAAAATGTACTCCTCACTCCACTCTGTCCAGACATTTGTACGCATCTGAATTTGGTTTTACTTACCTCACTTTCAAAATGAGGAGTACAGTACTCATCCCCAAAATTCCTATCTGGAGCTTTGATCTAGTTACCTATCATACAAAGTCTGTCTACTAATGTACTTTGAATTTTTTAATTGATTTGTCACTGTAAGGTGCACAAAATGTGCTTACTAATGCAGTGTAAACCTTTCCCATTGATGCTGTATTAAAAGTTGTACAAAGTCTGATTGCTAATGCACTTTGATAATTTCCCTTTGGTGCATTATTATTAGGTACAGTATGTAAACGTTGTTCAGTAATGCAGTGTGAACTTATCAAGAAATATGTTTCTATGAACTTATCTCTTTGATTTATTGTAAGATGTATGAAGCCTGTATACTAATGTGATGTGATCTTTTCCCACTGATGCACTGCGTTCACTAATGCAGTGTGAGCTTTTTCCCATTGATGCATTATTGTAAGGCGTACAAACTGTTTTCACTAATGCTGTGTGAGCTTTTCCCATTGATGCATTATTGTAAGGTGTATAAAGTATGTTCACTAATACAGTTTGAGCTTTTCCCATTGACACATTATTGCAAGGAGTATACAATGTGTTTACTAATGCAGTGTGAGCGTTTCCCATTGATGCATTATTTTAAGGTGTGCAAACTGTGTTTACTAATGCAGTATGAGCTTTTCCCATTGATATATTATTGTAAGGTGTACAAACTGTGTTCAATAATGTAGTGTGAGCTTTTCCCTTTGATGCATTATTGTAAGGTGTATAAAGTGTGTTCACTAATGCAGTGTGAGCTTTTCCCATTGATGCATTATTTTAAGGTGTGCAAACTGTGTTTACTAATGCAGTGTGAGCTTTTCCCATTGATATATTATTGTAAGGTGTGCAAACTGTGTTCAATAATGCAGTGTGAGATTTTCCCATTGATGCATTATTTTAAGGTGTGCAAACTGTGTTTACTAATGCAGTGTGAGCTTTTCCCATTGATATATTATTGTAAGGTGTACAAACTGTGTTCAGTAATGTAGTGTGAGCTTTTCCCTTTGATGCATTATTTTAAGGTGTGCAAACTGTGTTTACTAATGCAGTGTGAGCTTTTTCCATTGATTCATTATTATAAGGTATGCAAACTTTGTTTACTAATGAAATGTGAGCTTTTTCCACTGATACATTATTATGAGTTATGCAAAGCCTGTTCACTAATACAGTGTTAGCACTAGCACTAGGGATGTCACAATGACATATGACATGTCATGATGATTACCACTGGCAATAATTTATCATTATAAAAAGCCAATATTGTGATTATCATGCTGCAGGACATACTTCAATATACAGTGATAAAGCATCTCAGCTTGCTTTTCTGGCAGTGCATCCCTTCTCCAGGTGTAACAATGATCCCTGATATGCCACAATCCTCCTTTCAGAATTTAAAGTTTTTCAGGACTTATTGTGACGTCATGCTCTGGGAAGCAAACTGATTTCTCAGCTCTGTCTCCACCAAGGCCTTAAACCACTTAAATATCCAAGAATGGACCTAAATCCTGCTTAAACCAAAGTTGGTGCCTTTCGAGAATGCCCAAGAGATGTCCCGACTCTCAAAAACTGGCCTCTGATACTGCCGAATTAGACAGAGGTTGTTCAGACAGCGATGGCTCGCAGATCTCTAGCAAGAGTGAGCGCTCAAGGAAAGATAGTTTAAAAATGCCTAATGTTAACAGGCAAATGGACATTGTCCTTCAAGAATTATGAGATTTCTGGAAAGAAACCGGTCCACCTTCAATGCTCTATGCACTGATTTGGGGACAATGGAGAAACAGCTTGAGGACATGGAAGAGCAGGCCACGACCCTCGACACTCGGGTGGATTGCATGGAACGTGCTATAGTGCAAATACACCAGACCCTTCAGGGCCCACAAGAAAGGGCCGATGACACAGAGGCAAGGAGCAGATGAAATAACCTGAGGGTCAGTGGCTTTCCCGAGGGTTCAGAAGGCAACAATCCTGTTCAATTTATGCAGAAATTTTTTAAATCAAAGCTGGACTTACCAGACAGTTGTTCACTTGAAATGGATCGTGTTCATCATACCCTGGGCCCACAATCAGGCAACAGATCTTGTGCTATCTTGATTCACTTCCTGCATTACCAGGAGAAGGAGCTAGTACTACATAAGTCATGGTCATGGCAACAAGGGAACCTGACATACCTAGACCATAGAATCTATGTAGACAACGATTACCTGATGGCACTTGCTGTGAAATGAAGAGCCTATGCTCCCATCCTTAAAAAGTTAAAAGAGGCAAAACTCAAGTTTAGAACCCCCTACCCAGTGAAGTTGGTGGTCCAGCTGGAGGAGGGTCCTAGGACTTTTGAATCCACTGATGAGGCAGTGCAAGAGCTTACTAAAATTGGCATAGATGTTTCTCTAACTCAACGACCAATTGACACATCCCTGGCAATGAAACTAGCCCAGAAAGCCTGGTCCAGACTACCTCCAAAGGAGCAGTGCCATAAGGAGGGAGCCACGGCGATTCAGCAGATTTTTGAAGGATTGAAGCAGCAGGCTATGGCGATACCTGGGATTTCCCCAGTTAATCAAGAAGTGAAGTGAAGGAACAATTGAAACTTTCTTTTCATTTAACCTGAGCACCTTTTCATGCAGGTAGGCCGCTTCTGACTGTCCCTAATATTCCCCATTGTGACTGTCCTGGTGCCCATCCTCTCTAATGCCTCCTCCCTTGCCAAGTGGCCCTCACAAAACAGGGGTGGCCTGCTGGGGATGCCCCCCTCCTGGGGGGGTTTCCTCCAGGGTTTTATGCTGTTTGGCCTGAGACTTAACTGTGATTCAGATCGCACGCTTGCTCAGGTAACCCCTTACAGTTAAATAAATATGTTAGAGGGTCCTGGAACTGGGGGGGACATGGGTTGAGTTTCGGAGCACTGGTGGGTTGCCGGGGAATGGGGATGGGCAAGAGGGACAGGCATGGAAATGTCCCTAGGCCACATGTATTGAAGAACTGTGGGCTACTCTGAGGGCACCTCCTGCCACACAGTTGAAAAGCTAAGCTTGGAGAGGCTTTGCACCTTCTTAAATAAAAATTTAGACCTGGGGTCTCACTGGGTCCTTTGGTTGTGAATAAATGCTTCTGATGGGGGGTGCTGTGACCCTGTTCCCCCCTCCCTGGCTCTATCGCACCATTAGCTGTGTCGGTGGGTGGGGGTCAGGGGTTGGGGTGGGGCACATCCCTTCATGGTCGCTCTGTTTAATCTCATGGAGACGCCTGGGGAGTGAATGAAATACAAATGTTGCTTATATAATAGAATATGCAGAGTACTCATTGCAACCAGCTCATTTACCCACACTACACAAGAGTAAAGCTAAGGTCTAAATAATTTCTCTTTTGCCTTGGTGGAGCGAGAGACATGACCACCCCCTTCCCCTCCTCTTATAGAGACATCTTACATCTAGTCTATCGACCGGATAGACTCCTCACCAAATTTTGGTACACCCTGGAGTCTGGTAGTTTTGTAACTTGCAGTCTCATGGAAGCCCATAGTAATTTAGCAGTACCCGCCCAGTTGGTAGGCAACTGCAGTAAAATGTTCTTTCAGTTAATGTTGAAAGTTTGCTATTCCCAGTTTGAGGAAGTTTATCCTCGCTTTCCCCTATACAGGCAGTCACTTTTTCTACAACTAGAATTAGAGCCTAGGGATTCCTATAACCTAGAGTTAAGACTGGAGTGGTTTGCTCCATTTAATTCTGACCTCTTGCACTACGACTTAAATGGCTAATATCTCTCCAGATTTTTTCCCTAAATGTTAATGGATTAGGCAGTCCTATTAAAAGATCCAGAATGATTTCCTTGTTTAAAAAGACACATGCAGGAATAATATACTTACAGGAGACACATATGAGTGGTAATGAGCATAAACAAATGACAAGAGGAGGGTTTAACCAGGCGTTCTCTTCTTTTTTTGTTAATGGTAGGAGAAAGGGGGTCACCATGTTGATATCTAGCCATACTCCCTTTCAGGCCACTCAGGAATGGGCTGACTCAGAGGGACGCCTAGTGGTTGTACAGGGTATCTTACAGGACAAAGAAGTCACCCTGGCTAATACATACTTTCCCCCGGGGTCAACCATTCAGACACTCAGGTTTCTTCTGAATAAAATAGTTCAATTGACCAAGGGCATTCTTATATTAGCTGATGACTTCAATATTGCCCCCAACCCCAATTTAG
The DNA here is from genome assembly GCA_016271365.2 of Neoceratodus forsteri. Taxonomy (NCBI): domain Eukaryota; kingdom Metazoa; phylum Chordata; order Ceratodontiformes; family Ceratodontidae; genus Neoceratodus; species Neoceratodus forsteri. The sequence goes on from CM057455.1 coordinate 60,288,892, forward strand.
ATACCACTGCAACTGCCAGAGGTAAACAACCCACCCCGCACAAATTTTTTAAGCGGTTTGTGCAGGAGGTGAGCTGTATTGATGTATGGCGTACCCTTCATTCTAGGGATAGAGGATATACTTTTTATTCTGCTGTGCATGGGTCCTGTTCTAGAATAGACCACTGTTATACGCAAAAGGAATGTTTAGGAATTCTTAAGGAGGTTTCTCTGGGTGACATTATTCTGACCATGCCCCAGTGGTCACAAAATGGGAACTGGATCTTGAAAGATGAAATACAATATGGAGATTTAACCCTATCCATCTTGAAAGTCCCCTTTATAAGGATTTCTTGGAAGAGAAAATACAAGAGATTCAGCAGGATAATTCGGATCCAGAAGTCTATCCCTCAATTAGGTGGGATACTTTAAAAGTGGTACTTCGCGGCCACCTAATCAAACCCTCGTCTATGCTGGCAAACCACCGTAGGGAAAAACAATGCCACTTAGAACAGACCCTTAATTTCCTTCAAATGGCACACCGACAGGGGGATAACTCTGTTCTGGCCCAGCTTAAACAAACTAGAGAGGAATTGGATTCACTGGTACTGCAAAATACAGAAATAGTCTTAGTTTTTCTGAGGCAAAGATATGGGGAAATAGGCCCCAGGGCCTCATGCCTGCTGGCCTTTCGGTTGTGTAAACAGAGGTGCCTTTCAACTATAGCCATTATTAAGGACCCCAATTCTGGCACCCCCTGTACAAGGATAAGTCTTATCACTCAGGCTTTCTGCGAATACTACAAAAAATTGTACACCCCAGACTACCCTTCGGAAGATACATTTATTAATGCATTCCTCTCCCCTTTAGGCCTCCCAAGGCTATCTAGAGACCAACAAACCTCACTGGTCTCCCCAATATCACATTCTGAATTAATAAATGCAATCTCCGGATCTAAAACCATGAAGACCCCTGGCCCAGATGGGTATGGCACAGAGTTTTATATAAGTTCAGTGCAAGGGGTTGCTCCTCTCCTCTTACAAGTTTATAATGAAGTCCTGCAAGGGCAGGCGGAACTCCCATCCAGCTGGTCGTATGCAGTGTTGTCCTTAATTCCCAAAACCAGACAAAGACCCCCAATCATGTACATCATATCATTCAATTTCTGTTCTAAATGTGGATTATAAATTCTTTATGTCTATTTTGGCAAAACGATTAGACACAGTTCTGCCCTCAATAATTAATTTAGACCAGACTGGATTTGTCAGTGCTAGATCCACCACGGACAACACAAGAAGAGCACTACATTTGGTGCACGAGATGCAATCCCATACAACTCCCTCGGTTCTTCTCAGCCTAGATGCTGAGAAGGCATTTGACAGGGTTTCATGGCCCTTCCTATTTGCCACTATGGCAAAGATGGGTTTCCCTCTACCCTTTATTAATCTGATTAAAACACTTTATTCCTCACTGAAAGCATGTGTTAAAGTCTCTGGTCACCATTCTTTATATTTTCCCATGTTTAGAGGAACTAGGCAGGGGTGTCCCCTCTTCCCTGGTTTATTCGCCATCTTTATTGAACCACTGGCACAGGCCATTAGAGGCTCTCCTTTAATAGAAGGGGTACAGACTGAAGGGATGGAGCATCGTATAGCCCTATATGCAGATGACGTCCTGCTTTTCTTATCCAATCCCTCTCAGTCGATCCCAGCAGTCTGCAATATCTTAAAACAATTTGGTGGTTGCTCAGGATATAAGTTAAATACTACCAAAATTTAGGCTTTGACCTTTAATTTAAAGCCTCCTTTATCATTGGCACAAACATACCCCTTTTGCTGGGACTTGACTAAGTTGAAATACCTGGGCATCTATCTCTCACACCTGGCAAGTGACGCAGAAAGAAATAACTATGCCCCCTTTTTCACCCAACTCCAGTCTGATCTAGCACAATGGACCATACTTTCCCTGAATCTCTTGCAAAGAGTTGAGGTTATTAGGATGGTAGTGTTGCCTTGAGCTTTATATTTGTTTCAGAATGTCCCTATCCATATCCCAGCTAAAACATTTCGAATCTGGAACAAATCCATTGGTAGGTTCATATGGGCCAGGAAGCATCCCAGAATAAAAATCTCTACCTTGTTCTTACCAAGAAAAGTAGGAGGACTGGCCCTTCCTAACCTTAAATGCTATAACTGGGCATCTCACTTATCATTTTTGTTGGGCCGAATAATGAGGGTCAGCACTGCCCTTTGGAGAGAAATCGAGGAAGGTCTACTGCCGTTTCGAAACTTGATAAGGGCCACTTTGTATCACTCCCCCCAACCATTGCAACGAGACTCCCATAGCCCATGTATTGCACATCACTTGAGAACTTGTGGGGTAATCCGTAGTCATTTCTCCCTCATCCCATACCTAGTGTTCATAACTCCCATAGCTCTTCTCAAGAACTTCTCCCCGGCCAGTCTAGACCACACTTTTGAGGCCTGGGAGTACTTGAAGATTTGTAACCTTTCACATTTTCTCACTGGTGGAGGTTTTAACTCTTACCAGGAGATGTGTCACTCCCATGGTTTAAGACAACTGGACTTCTACCGATACTTGCAGCAGAGACATTTTTACTACTCCTTTCCATCAGAGGTATGCTGTGTTGAGAATACCCCCCCCCCCGATTACTTGTCTTCAGCAGAGCATCATCAATGATGGGGCACCTCACATAATTTCAGTCTTGTACAAGGCACTAGGGGAAACACAAGGGCTAGGTACAGCATGGATCTGTGCAAAGTGGACCCAGGAATTTGGCTTTGACATCCCTTCACAACAGTGGGATAAGAGCTGCCTGTCAATATCTAAACTCATGTACTCCCACAGATGGAAACTTTTTTTCTTGGCAAGTGCTGACTAGATATTTTTGAACCTCTGCCATAACAGCCCACTTTAAAACAGTAGGACTGGGTAACTGTTGGTGTCAGTATGGAGAACCCATAGCACATCATACACATATATTCTGGCTATGCCCAAAGTTACAACCTTTTAAGGACTCTTTACAATTTGAATTATGGGAACTGTTTAACCTCCCGACTCTCCTTACTGCAGACTTCTTTATACTACTCAATTTTTGCCTGGGTTTTGGAGATGCTCATATACGCTACCTGCTGGGAATAGCCTTAATGGTAGCCAAGAAAGCCCTGACTCACTGCTGGTTGACCCCCAGGGTCCCTACAGTACTTGAATGGAGGGAAATAATGACTCATATCTATAGGTCAGAAAAAATCTCCTATCACTTGAATGATAAGTCAGACCTATGTGCTATGAAATGGTCTAGATGGATTTTCTATATGGGCTTGCAGGATGCTTCCTTTGTCCCCTTATCAGCATTCAGGTGTATGTGTGAATAACCAAGTCTATTGATTGTATGGGAGGAAGGACCTGGGACATGAAGGCCCGAGGATGGGAGAGGGCTGAAAGAGGGTGAGATTGATGTTTTCAAAGTATGCCCACTTTGAGGATTACTCCTGGTGTCTCTTAGAGTTTTAGAATATGAACCATTGTAACCTATCCATTACTGTGATCAAAGTAACAAGGTATGTTGTATACTGTATAAGGACTGTCATGCTGTATAGCTCCATCCATCATCATTTTACAATCTCTGTATAAAATGAATTTGTGACTGATATCAACCTATATCCCCCCTTGTTTATTGTGAAAAATTTGAATAAAAATTATAATAACAAAAAAAAAAGAATTTAAATTTTTTCCTTAAAATTAGAAATAGAGAGCTGGACCTGTGGTGTGGAGTTTTGAGGGCCAGTAAACCAGGTTCAGGAATAGACCAGGGTCACTCAAGGGCTGACTGCATGAAGGAGGACTAAGCGTCCATTGATGGCTCTCCTTCATTATGGAGGGTGGACAATGCAAGCTGCTGCTTAGTCACCGTCTAGCAGCTGCTGGATGAAGCAGTAGTAACAGCTTTCTGACTGTCTGGGAGCAGGTGCTAAGTACATGCAATGTCTTCACATCACACACCAACACCATTGCACATGTGCCAGCCCAAAGAACAGGAAAAAGAAATGAGGGAGAAGGTATGTGCACCAGTTGACTTACTTCACAGTGAGCAGGAGTCCTCAGACCTCTCCTCATGTCGATATCCACTGGTCAGTTAGTGGGGGGGGGATTGGCAGTTGGGGATGGGGACACCAGAATGCCCAAAGACTGGAGCTGGTGGTGACTGAGTCCACACAGCTATATAGGAAAACATTTAATTCTGCTGATTATTGTTATGATCAATATATTGGGATAATTTTTACCTAAATATTATGATACTAAAAATTTGATAGTGTGACATCCCTAAACAGTGCTTACCTTTTATTGCCAAGTCCCTATGCCTGTATCAAATTCAACCATTGTCCTGATACAGTTAATAGAATCTAGAAATAACATCATCAATTTGTCAAACAATACCAAAATAAATAAATGAATGCATAGGTACATAGAGCCTGCTAAAACCTCAAGTACAAGTGGTCCATCCCATCTACACAGATTCTGTACAAATGTACTGCATACTATTAGAAAATCTTAAAATTTACAGCTCAACTCCCATAATTTTTTTTATAATAGAAGAGTTCTCACCAGTCTGGTTTGAAATCTGTCCCTCTGAACATAGAACACAGTCATAGCAGCAGAGAGGCTGTCCTTCCCGAACAGCTTTTCGGTACCCAGGTTGGCACCTGTTACTGCACACAGAGCGAGGAGTCTGGAGGGCATAAAACATCAGTATGAAAAACATTTTTGAATACTACAAATTATGTAAGAAGGTTCTGGGGCAGAAAGGAAGGGTAACAATATTATATTGCAGAACTGGAGCCAGAATTGATGTCTAGGTAGAATGAAAGGGTAACAATATCATACTCCAGCACTTAAAACAGAAATGGGCTCTAGGGTAGAATGTAAGGGTAACAATATTATATTACAGCACTGCACACAGAATGGGGCTCTAGGGTGAATTGTAAGGGTGACAATATATTCCAGCACTTCACACAGAATGGGGGATCTAGGGTAGAATGTATGAATAACAATATTATGTTACAGCACTGCACACAGAATGGGGATCTGGGGTGGATTGTAAGGGTAACAATATTATATTCCGGTACTTGCATACAAACATAGAAACATAGAATTTGATGGCAGATAAGGACCACTTGGCCCACCTAGTCTGCTCATTTCCCTACCTAATGGATAAGCTGCAGATCCTAGTTAACCAACAGCCTACTTCCTCCTACCCCCCACTAGAATTGCCATATGTCTGTCCCATGCATTCTTGAATTCCCCCACTGTTTTTAACTCTACAACCTCCTCAGGAAGGCTGTTCCATGCATCTACAACCCTCTCTGTGAAGAAATACTTCCTCACATTACCTCTGAGCTGTCCACCCTCTATCTTCAAATTGTGCCCTCTTGTTCTTGCACATCTCTTTTTCTGAAATATGCTACCCTCTTGGACTTTATTTCCTTGAGGTATCTGAAAGTTTCTATCATGCCCCCCCCATTTCCTTGAGGCTATACATCTTAAGCTCCTTTAGTCTTTCTTCATATGTTTTCTGGTGTAGACCCTGCACCATTTTGGTTGCCCTCCTCTGGACAGCCTCCACCCTGTCTATGTCTTTGCATCTTCAGAACTGCACACAATACTCCAGATGTGGTCTTACCAACTGTCTGTTCAGAGGGACAACAACTTCCTGTTTTCTACTGTTGATGCCTCTCCCTATGCATCACAGTATCCCCCCAGCCCTCCTTACTGCCTTCTCACATTGCTGGCCCACCTTTAGGTCATCTGATATGACTATCCCCATGTCCCTTTCCATTTCTGTTGTTGTCAGTATCTCACCCCCATTGTGTACTCTTCCCTTGGGTTTCTGTTTCCCAGGTGCATTACTTTGCACTTCTTTACGTTGAATCTAAGCTGCCATACATTTGACCATTTCTCCAAACTTGCCAAGTCCCTTTTTCATCCTTTCCACCCCACCTTGTGTATCAACCCTGTTGCAGATCTTTGAGTCATCTGCAAAGATACATGCATTTCCTTCCAGTCCCTCTGCAATGTCACTTATAAAGACATTAAAAAGGACCGGTGACAGTATTAAACCTGCGGTACCCCACTAGCAACCCCCTTTCTTCACTGTGGACTCCATTTACTATGACCCTCTGTGTCCTGTTGTCCAGCCAATGTTTTACATAGGCTACAACCATGGGTCCCACTCCCAGGCTGGCTAATTTGTTTATTAATCTTTTGCATGGGACTGTCTCAAATGCCTTGCTAAAGTCTAGGTAGGCCATGTTCACAGCCCCTCCCTAGTCTACTACTTTGGTCACCCAGTCAAAGAAATAAATTAGATTTGTCTGACATGACTGTTCTGCTGTGAATCTATGATGCCTTGGGTACTGTGCCCCACTGGCCTCTAGGTACTCAACATTTATTTCCTTCAGAAGTAGTTTTATCATTTTCCCTACCACTGAGGTAGGTCAAACTGACAGGTCTATAGTTTCCTGCCTCTGTCTTGCTCCCAGTTTTATGAAGGGGAATAACATCTGCCCTCCTCCAGTCCTCAGGTACCACACCATCCTCCTATGATTTATTAAAAAGGGTAGTCGATGGTGTTACTTGTTCTTCTCTTAGTTCTTTTAGAATACAGGAGGTGAATCCCATCAGATCCCATTGCTTTACCCACCTTCAGTTATAAGAGTTCTTTTAGAACCCTTTCTGCTGTGAAAGGACTAACGTCAACCCCCTATCCAGAGTGCTTCTATTGACTGGATTAGGTTTCTCACCCTGCTCTTCCTTTGTGAATACTGAGCAGAAGTATTCATTCAGTATCCCCACTTTTTCACTATCGCTCTCTGCCCAACCACCCTCCTCTTTATTCAGCTTCAGTATCCCTGCCTTAGTCTTTCTTTGCCCCCTAATGTATCTATAAAAGATTTTATCCCCTTTCTTAACCGAGTTGGCTATCTTTTCCTTAGTTTTGGCCTTTGCTATTCTGACTGCCTTCCCTGTTTTCTTCTACTTTAACTGGTACAGTTCTCTGTCCTGCTTCTTCTGTGTTTCCTTATACTTCCTGATGCTTCCTGAATGTTATATTTTTCTCCCTAACCTTCCCCACCACTTGTTTTGAGAAACATAATGGCTTTTTCTTTCATTTTGATTTGTTTATTTGCTTCACACAAAGGCTTCACTTCACTTCACACAGAATGGGGGATCTAAAGAAGAATGTAAGGGTAACAATATTATATTACAGCACTGCATGCAGAATGGGGCTCTGGGGTAGAATGCAAGAAAAACAATATTATATTACAGCACTGAACACAATGGGGGTCTAGGGTAGAATGCAAGACTAACAATATTATATTACAACACTGTATACAGAATGGATGCCAAGGATAGAATGTAACGCTAACATTATTAAATTATAGCACTGTACACATAATGGGGGTCTAGGGTAGAAATTAAGGGTAACAGTATTATATTACAGCACTGCACATAAAATGAGGGTCTAGGATAGAATGTAAAGGTAACAATATTATATTACAGCACATCACACAGAATGGGGGTCTAGGGTAGAATGTAAGGATAACAATATTATATTTCAGCAGTGCAAACAGAATGGGGGTCTAGAGTAGAATATAAGGGTAACAATAATATATTACAGCACTGCACACAGAATGGGGGTCTAGAGTAGAATTTAAGGATAATAATATTATATTGCAGAACTACACACAGAATGGGGGGTCTAATGTAAAATGTAAGGATAACAATATTATATGACAGCACTGCACACAGAATGGGTGTCTAGGGTAGAATGTAAGGGTAACAGTGTTATATCTTAGCACTGTACACAGAGTAGGTGTGTAGGAATAAAACTCTTGTTGAACATTTTTTTTATTTTATGTGATTTTATACAGGGTTAATTATGGGAAGTCTTGCTATAATTTCTGGTTAAGATTACTATTTGCTTTAATTTGCGAAAACAAAAGTGCTAATTAAATCTTAAAACAAGAAATCTACTTATATGCTTAAAAGGAAAAAAATATCTCTCTGTTTCCTGGCCATCTTTTGGGCCATATATGGCAGATGAGTTTTGCTTGAAACTAAGAGATTCTAGGGTTCCTTTAAGTTGTGACATAAGTGGACACTTCCTAAGTTGTAGTCAGAGATAAAGGGGGCCTCTGCATTTTTGAAATACCTAGGTTGAAACTGAAGCTAGGTATACTTGACAACAGAAGATAAGAGGTCATGTGCCTGGTGCAGCCTAGTATGAGCTCTTAAGAAAAACACCCTCTTAGGAAAATGTGTTTTCAATCTTTATAGACTTTATATAGGAATAAGACCTTTTATTTGTAACTTAACAATGAAACATGGTGCAGGTCAAAAAATTCCACAAATGATAAATAGTATTATAATGAATAAGTTTATCAAGTTTCATGGATGCAAGTTAAAGGGATAAAGGTAATGTACAAAAGTATTTTAAATAGCAGCCATCTCTGATAAATAGACAAAGCTAGTCTGTCATGATAGCTGACATCCTGATGAGTTCAAAGAAGTAATAATTAAGTGTGTAACTTGCTTTTTGGAAAACAAAAATGTCTAAAAAGAATCTGTTGACAGTTTAAAATGAACTGCTTCTCTACAGAACAAAGAAAAAGCATGTGTTTGAATAGAAGCAATGTTTAAGAGACTTAAATAACATATTTTCTAAATAAATCTTATGTTATTCTGTAGCTTAGAATATTTAGTGATAAACAATCACTTTATTTTAAGAAGTTTTAACCTGTAATAGTCTAACTTGGGAAATAGTTGTCCTATGAATATGGGAAACATACCAAAATACTCCATTTGATGTGAGAAGTTCAGATGTGTAAGTTTAAATTGGCATTAAGAAGTCTTAAGAGAAAATTAATTTCATGTCTAAAAGTGGGTTTGGAGTTAGTGTGCAGTCCTTTCAGGGATATGGCCAATGTCACCATTCATCATTTGCAAGGACCAGAGTTGAGTGATGACATCACCTGAGGTAGATTAATATACTGTATGTAATCTGCTAGCCCAGCCTCAGTCTTGCCTGAAACACTGTACAGTGAGGAGCTCTGTCAGTCTAAACTGAAAATTGTGATGGCTTCATAACTTTGGCTAGGCCAGAAAGTCTTAGACCACGCCTGTATTTGGAATGCTGTAAACCAGTTTTGGTTAACCACTGATGTATCCAGAAGGGAGTGCTAAAGACAACCTTGAAAGTCTACATAAAGTTGCTGAGGTCCAGCCTGTAAGCAAACAAGAGTGGAACACGGTCCGAATGCAAACACTTTATTACAAAGGACTCTTTTTACGGTGGAACAAAGTAAGGTGTATATTTTATTTACTGAGTCTTTTTTGACTGAGTAATGTTGCTGCTAAAACTAGAACAAGAGACTAACTTTAAAATTGACAGCCAAAGCCAGTTGCTGTGCTGTGAATAGGGGAGTCCAGAATGTTTAAAGGTTTATTTACAGCTGATTTGACATGGAAAAAATATTAAACTTTAGTGGTTAAAATGACATTGCCATCCACAAGAAAGTTCTTTAACGCAAGTGTTGTTATGTGACTGCTCTGATCTGAGCTGTTTTCCACAGAATCCTACAAACTGGCTTTTGATAATTAGTGACATCCCAAACGGATGCAAGAAAATGTTCTAGTTCAGGTTCCGGGGAAAACAAAAGAGACAAGCTGACTGAAAGAGGCTTTCTTACTCACAGACTGACTGAACCCAGATTCCTATGTTAAGAGAGAAGAACCACTTCTACAACCAGAAATTTAAGTATATTTTAGTGACCTTTACAAATTAATTTTTAATTAATAGTTTTAGTAATTTAATTGGCTTATCTGGGGAAGGAACCAATGGAATTTCACTCTTAACTACAAAAAACTTGGGGTATATAATTTAAAAGGTTTAAACTGAGGAAAATATATTGCTAATGATCTAAAAAGTTACAAATGAGTTTTATAAAAGTATAATATGAAACACTGACATAATGAGTTGTTGCAAGTTCTCATGAAAAAATAAATTATGCTACATTTGAAGTGATTTCAAGCTATAGTATAAGGCACTCCTATTCATTGTTTAAATATTACATTTATTTGTTGTCATTTTGTTTTCTTTGATTTTCTGAAGTTGTATTCTTGAGTGCACATTTTATTCACTGCCACATTTTAGATAAACAATTTTGTTGTTGTTTACATTATTTTTATTATGCTTGATATTTATGCTAAGGAAAAATATTTAGTATGTGTACATAATTTGAATAAAATACATATACTTTTCATATTTCTAAGTAGTAGAGGCATTATTGCCATTATGAACCTGGAAAACATGGGTAATGTAATGTTTGAATTTTATAATTATGTTTGGTAATTCATGAATATATTTTTGGGTAAGGCATGAGGTAAATCCAAGTGCTGTATTATAAAAGTGGCATTATGACATTTTGTTCTGACAGGTGTCTAGAGTAGAATCTAAGGGTAACAATATTATTATACAGCACTGTACACAGAATGGGTGTCTAGGGAAGAATGTAAGGGTAACAATATTACATTACAGCACTGCACACAGAATGGTGATCTAGGGTAGAATGAGAGCATAATAATATTATATTACAGCACTGTACACAGAATGGGTGTCTAGGGAAGAATGTAAGACTAACAATATTACATTATAGCACTGCACACAGAATGGTGGTCTAGGGTAGAATGTGAGCATAACAATATTATATTACCTTACTGCACACATAATGGGTGTCTAGCATAGAATGCATGGATAACAATCTTATTTTATGGCACTGCACACAGAATGGGAATCTAGGGTAGAATGTATGGGAGACAATATTATATTATAGCACTGCACACAGAATGGGGGTCTAGGGTAATATGTAAAGGTAACAGAATATTATAGCTAAGCACACAGAATGGGGGTCCTGAATATGACGTAAGGGTAACATTATTACAACACTGCACACAGAATAGGGCTCTGGGGTAGAACATAAGGGTAACAATATTATATTCCAGCACTTCACACAGAATGGGGGTCTAGGGTATAATGAAAGGGTAACAGCATTATATTATGGCACTGACAAAGAATGGTGGTCTAGGGTTGTGTAGAAGGGTAACAATATCATATTACAGCACTGTACACAGAATGGGAGTTTAGGGTAGAATGTAAGGATTGCAATATTATATTACAGCACTGGACACATAATGGGAGTCTAGGGTAGGATGTAAGGGTAACAACATTATATTACACTGCTTAACACAGAATGGGGTCTAGGGTAGAATGTAAGGATAACAATATTATATTACAGCACTGTACACAAATGGGATAATAGGGTAAAATATAAAGGTAACAATATTATATTACAGCACTAGACAGACAATGGGGGTGTAAGGTAGAATGTAAGGCTAAGAATATTATATAACAGTGTGGCATGCAGAATGGGAGTATACAGTAAAATGTAAGGGTACCAATATTATATTACAGCACTGGACACATAATGGTAGTCAAGGGTAGAATGTAAGGTTAACAACATTATATTACAGCGTTGGACACAGAATTGGGGTCTAGGGTGGAATGTAAGGCTAACAATATTATATTACAGCTCTGCATGCAGAATGAGGATCTAGGATAGAATGTAAGGGTAACAATATTATACTATATTACAGCACATCACACAGAATGGTGATCTAGGGTAGAATGTAAGGATAATAATATTACATGACAGCACTGCTCAGAGAATGGGTGTCTAAGGTAGACTGTAAGGGTAACAATATTATATTACAGCACTGAACACAGAATTTGAGTCTATTGTAGAATGTAAGGGTAACAACATTATATTTCAGCACAACACTCAGAATGGGTGTCTAGGGTAGAATGTAAGGGTAACAATGTTATATTACAGCACTGTATGCAGAATGGATGAGTAGGAATAAAACTCTTGTTGGAAAAATTATTTTATGTGATTGTATATGGGGAGAACTATGGGAAGTTTTACTATAATTGCTGGTTTAGATTACTATTTGCATAAATTCTCAAAAGCAAAACAAAAGTGCTAATTCAATTTTAAAACAAGAAATCTGATTTTATGCTTAAAAGGGAAAAAAATGTATCTCTGTTTCCTGGTCATCTCTTGGCCCATGTATGGCAGATGAGTTTTGCTTGAAACTAAGAGACGCTAGGGTTCCTTTAAGTTGGGATATAAATGGACACTTCCTAAGTTGTAGTCAGAGATAAAGGGGGCTTCTGCATGTTTAAAATACCTAGGGTGAAACTGAAGCTAGGTATCCTTGGCAACAGAATAAGAAGTACATGTGCCTGGTACAGCCTTCCATGAGCTCTTAAGAAAAACACCCTCTTTGGAAAATATGTTTTCAATCCCTATAGAATTTATATAGGAATGAGACTTTTTATTCATAACTTAACAATGCAATATGGTGCAAGTCTAAAAATTCCACAAATGATCAATAGTATTATAATGAATAAGAATGCATTGTTTAATTGATTTGTCAGTGTGTGAAACTTGCTTTTGGAAAACAAAATGTCTAAAAAGAATCTTTTGACAGTTTAAAATGTACTGCTTCTCTACAAAGCAAAGAAAAAGCATGGGCTTGATTAGAAGTAATGTTTAAGAGACTCAAATAACAGATTTTCTAAACAAATCTTAAGTTATTTTGTAGCTTCGAATATTTAGAGATAAACTATCACTTTATTTTAAGAAGTTTTATTTAAAATATGAAGTTATAACCTGGAATAGTCTAACTTGGAAAATAGTAGTCCTATGAATATGGGAAACGTACCAAAATATGCCACTTGATGTGAGAAGTTCAGATGTGTAAGTTTAAAATTTAAATTAATTGGCATTAAGAAGTCATAAGAGAAAATTAATTTCAAGTCTAAAAGTGGGTTTGGAGTTAGTGAGCAGTCCTTGCAGGGTTATGGCCAATGTCGCCATTCATCATCTGCAATGACCAGTTAGAGCTGAGTGATGACATCACCTGAGGTAGATTAATATATGTAAATTCTGCCAGCCCAGCCTCAGTCTTGCCTGAAATACTGTACAGTGAGGAACTGTGTCAGTCTAAACTGAAAATTGTGATGGCTTCATAAGTTTTGCTAGTCCGGAATACCTTAGACCACGCCTGTATCTGGAATGCTGTGAACCAGTTTTGGTTAACCTGATGTATCCAGAAGAAAGTGCAAAAGACAAGCTTGAAAGCCTACATAAAGTTGTTCAGGTCCAGCCTGTAAGCTAACTAGACTGGAACAAGGTCCAAATGCAAACACTTTATTACAAAGGACTGTTTTTACGGTGGAACAAAGTAAGGTGTATATTTTATTTACTGAGTCTTTTTTGACTGAGTAATGTTGCTGCTAAAACTAGAACAAGAGACTAACTTTAAAATTGACAGCCAAAGCCAGTTGCTGTGCTGTGAATAGGAGAGTCCAGAGTGTTTAAAGGTTTATTTACAGCTGAATTGACATGAAAAAGTTATTAAACTTTAGTGATTAAAAGGACATTGCCATCCACAAGAAAGTTCTTTAACACAAGTGTTGCTATGTGACTGTTCAGATCTGAGCTGATGTTTTCCACAGAATCCTACAAACTGATTTTTGATAATTAGTGACCTCCTAAATGGATGCAAGAAAACATTCCAGTTCAGGTTCCAGGGAGAAACAAAAGAGACAAGCTGATTGAAAGAGACTTTCTTACTCAGAGACAGACTGAACCCAGATTCCTAAGTGAAGAGAGAAGAAGAACCACTTCTACAACCAGAAATTTAAGTATATTTTAGTAACCTTTGCTAATTAATTTTTAATTAATAGTTTTAGTAATTTAATTGGCTTATTTGGGGGGAAGGAATGAAAGGGGTTTTACTCTTAACTACAAAAAACCTGGGGTGTATAATTTAAAAGGTTTAAACTGAGGAAAATATATTTTGAATGATCATAAACGTTAAAATTGAGTTTTATGAAAGTATAATATGAAACACTGACATATTGAGTTGTTGCTTGTTCTCAAGAAAAAATAAGTTATGCTACATACAAAGTGCTTTCAAGCTATAGTATAAGGCACTCCTGTTCATTGTTTAAATATTGCATTTATTTGTTGCAATTTTGTTTTCTTTGATTTTCTGAAGTTTTGTTCATGATGGCACGTTTTATTCACTGCCACATTTTGGATAAACAATTTTGTTGTTTACATTATTTTGTTATGCTTGATATTTATGCTAATGAGGACTATTTAGAATTTGTACATATTTGAATAAAATACATATACTTTTCATATTTCTAAGTGTTAGAAGCATTATTGCCATTATCATGAACCTGGAAAACAGGGTAATATTATGTTTGAATTTTATAATTATTTTTGGTAATTCATGAATATATGTCCGGTTAAGGTCTGAGGTAAATCTAAGTGCTGCATTATAAAAGTGGCATTATCACATTTTGTTCGGACAGGTGTCTAGGGTAGAATATAAGGGTAACAATATTATATTATAGCACTGCACACAGAATGTGTGTCTATGGTAGAATGTATGGGTAACAATATTACATTACAGCACTGCACACAAAATGGTGGTCTAGGGTAGAATGTGAGCATAACAATATTATATTACCTTACTGTACACATAATGGGTGTCTAGCGTAGAATGCATGGATAACAATCTTATTTTATGGCACTGCACACAGAATGGGAATCTAGGGTAGAATGTATGGGAGACAATATTATATTATAGCACTGCACACAGAATGGGGGTCTAGGGTAGTATGTAAAGGTAACAGAATATTATAGCTTAGCACACAGAATGGGGGTCCTGAATATGATGTAAGGGTAACATTATTACAGCACTGCACACAGAATAGGGCTCTGGGGTAGAACATAAGGGTAACAATATTATATTCCAGCACTTCACACAGAATGGGGGTCTAGGGTATAATGAAAGGGTAACAGCATTATATTATGGCACTGACAAAGAATGGTGGTCTAGGGTTGTGTAGAAGGGTAACAATATCATATTACAGCACTGTACACAGAATGGGAGTTTAGGGTAGAATGTAAGGATTGCAATATTATATTACAGCACTGGACACATAATGGGAGTCTAGGGTAGGATGTAAGGGTAACAACATTATATTACACTGCTTAACACAGAATGGGGTCTAGGGTAGAATGTAAGGATAACAATATTATATTACAGCACTTCACACAGAATGGGGGTTTAGGGTATAATGTAAGGGTAACAGCATTATATTATGGCACTGACAAAGAATGGTGGTCTAGGGTTGTATAGAAGGGTAACAATATTATATTACAGCACTGTACACAGAATGGGAGTTTAGGGTAGAATGTAAGGATTGCAATATTATATTACAGCACTGGACACAGAATGGGAGTCTAGGGTAGGATGTAAGGGTAACAACATTATATTACACTGCTTAACACAGAATGGGGTCTAGGGTAGAATGTAAGGATAACAATATTATATTACAGCACTGTACACAAATGGGATAATAGGGTAAAATATAAAGGTAACAATATTATATTACAGCACTAGACAGACAATGGGGGTGTAAGGTAGAATGTAAGGCTAAGAATATTATATAACAGTGTGGCATGCAGAATGGGAGTATACAGTAAAATGTAAGGGTACCAATATTATATTACAGCACTGGACACATAATGGTAGTCAAGGGTAGAATGTAAGGTTAACAACATTATATTACAGCGTTGGACACAGAATTGGGGTCTAGGGTGGAATGTAAGGCTAACAATATTATATTACAGCTCTGCATGCAGAATGAGGATCTAGGATAGAATGTAAGGGTAACAATATTATACTATATTACAGCACATCACACAGAATGGTGATCTAGGGTAGAATGTAAGGATAATAATATTACATGACAGCACTGCACAGAGAATGGGTGTCTAAGGTAGACTGTAAGGTAACAATATTATATTACAGCACTGAACACAGAATTTGAGTCTATTGTAGAATGTAAGGGTAACAACATTATATTTCAGCACAACACTCAGAATGGGTGTCTAGGGTAGAATATAAGGGTAACAATGTTATATTACAGCACTGTATGCAGAATGGATGAGTAGGAATAAAACTCTTGTTGGAAAAATTATTTTATGTGATTGTATATGGGAGAACTATGGGAAGTTTTACTATAATTGCTGGTTTAGATTACTATTTGCATAAATTCTCAAAAAGCAAAACAAAAGTGCTAATTCAATTTTAAAACAAGAAATCTGATTTTGCTTAAAAGGGAAAAAAATGTATCTCTGTTTCCTGGTCATCTCTTGGCCCATGTATGGCAGATGAGTTTTGCTTGAAACTAAGAGACGCTAGGGTTCCTTTAAGTTGGGATATAAATGGACACTTCCTAAGTTGTAGTCAGAGATAAAGGGGGCTTCTGCATGTTTAAAATACCTAGGGTGAAACTGAAGCTAGGTATCCTTGGCAACAGAAGATAAGAGTACATGTGCCTGGTACAGCCTTCCATGAGCTCTTAAGAAAAACACCCTCTTTGGAAAATATGTTTTCAATCCCTATAGAATTTATATAGGAATGAGACTTTTTATTCATAACTTAACAATGCAATATGGTGCAAGTCTAAAAATTCCACAAATGATCAATAGTATTATAATGAATAAGAATGCAT
Source organism: Neoceratodus forsteri (assembly GCA_016271365.2). Classification (NCBI taxonomy): domain Eukaryota; kingdom Metazoa; phylum Chordata; order Ceratodontiformes; family Ceratodontidae; genus Neoceratodus; species Neoceratodus forsteri. The sequence goes on from CM057455.1 coordinate 60,305,611, forward strand.
TGTTTAATTGATTTGTCAGTGTGTGAAACTTGCTTTTTGGAAAACAAAAATGTCTAAAAAGAATCTTTTGACAGTTTAAAATGTACTGCTTCTCTACAAAGCAAAGAAAAAGCATGGGCTTGATTAGAAGTAATGTTTAAGAGACTCAGATAACAGATTTTCTAAACAAATCTTAAGTTATTTTGTAGCTTCGAATATTTAGAGATAAACTATCACTTTATTTTAAGAAGTTTTATTTAAAATATGAAGTTATAACCTGGAATAGTCTAACTTGGAAAATAGTAGTCCTATGAATATGGGAAACGTACCAAAATATGCCACTTGATGTGAGAAGTTCAGATGTGTAAGTTTAAAATTTAAATTAATTGGCATTAAGAAGTCATAAGAGAAAATTAATTTCAAGTCTAAAAGTGGGTTTGGAGTTAGTGAGCAGTCCTTGCAGGGTTATGGCCAATGTCGCCATTCATCATCTGCAATGACCAGTTAGAGCTGAGTGATGACATCACCTGAGGTAGATTAATATATGTAAATTCTGCCAGCCCAGCCTCAGTCTTGCCTGAAATACTGTACAGTGAGGAACTGTGTCAGTCTAAACTGAAAATTGTGATGGCTTCATAAGTTTTGCTAGTCCGGAATACCTTAGACCACGCCTGTATCTGGAATGCTGTGAACCAGTTTTGGTTAACCTGATGTATCCAGAAGAAAGTGCAAAAGACAAGCTTGAAAGCCTACATAAAGTTGTTCAGGTCCAGCCTGTAAGCTAACTAGACTGGAACAAGGTCCAAATGCAAACACTTTATTACAAAGGACTGTTTTTACGGTGGAACAAAGTAAGGTGTATATTTTATTTACTGAGTCTTTTTTGACTGAGTAATGTTGCTGCTAAAACTAGAACAAGAGACTAACTTTAAAATTGACAGCCAAAGCCAGTTGCTGTGCTGTGAATAGGAGAGTCCAGAGTGTTTAAAGGTTTATTTACAGCTGAATTGACATGAAAAAGTTATTAAACTTTAGTGATTAAAAGGACATTGCCATCCACAAGAAAGTTCTTTAACACAAGTGTTGCTATGTGACTGTTCAGATCTGAGCTGATGTTTTCCACAGAATCCTACAAACTGATTTTTGATAATTAGTGACCTCCTAAATGGATGCAAGAAAACATTCCAGTTCAGGTTCCAGGGAGAAACAAAAGAGACAAGCTGATTGAAAGAGACTTTCTTACTCAGAGACAGACTGAACCCAGATTCCTAAGTGAAGAGAGAAGAAGAACCACTTCTACAACCAGAAATTTAAGTATATTTTAGTAACCTTTGCTAATTAATTTTTAATTAATAGTTTTAGTAATTTAATTGGCTTATTTGGGGGGAAGGAATGAAAGGGGTTTTACTCTTAACTACAAAAAACCTGGGGTGTATAATTTAAAAGGTTTAAACTGAGGAAAATATATTTTGAATGATCATAAACGTTAAAATTGAGTTTATGAAAGTATAATATGAAACACTGACATATTGAGTTGTTGCTTGTTCTCAAGAAAAAATAAGTTATGCTACATACAAAGTGCTTTCAAGCTATAGTATAAGGCACTCCTGTTCATTGTTTAAATATTGCATTTATTTGTTGCAATTTTGTTTTCTTTGATTTTCTGAAGTTTTGTTCATGATGGCACGTTTTATTCACTGCCACATTTTGGATAAACAATTTTGTTGTTTACATTATTTTTGTTATGCTTGATATTTATGCTAATGAGGACTATTTAGAATTTGTACATATTTGAATAAAATACATATACTTTTCATATTTCTAAGTGTTAGAAGCATTATTGCCATTATCATGAACCTGGAAAACAGGGTAATATTATGTTTGAATTTTATAATTATTTTTGGTAATTCATGAATATATGTCCGGTTAAGGTCTGAGGTAAATCTAAGTGCTGCATTATAAAAGTGGCATTATCACATTTTGTTCGGACAGGTGTCTAGGGTAGAATATAAGGGTAACAATATTATATTATAGCACTGCACACAGAATGTGTGTCTATGGTAGAATGTATGGGTAACAATATTACATTACAGCACTGCACACAAAATGGTGGTCTAGGGTAGAATGTGAGCATAACAATATTATATTACCATACTGTACACATAATGGGTGTCTAGAGTAGAATGTATGGGTAACAATCTTATTTTATAGCACTGCACACAGAATGGGAGTCTAGGGTAGAATGTATGGGAAACAATATTATATTGCAGCACTGTACACAGAATGGGGTCTAGGGTAGAATGTAAAGGTAATAATATATTATAGCATTGCACACAAAATGGGGGTCCTGGGTATGATGTAACGGTAACATTATTACAGCACTGCACACAGAATAGGATCTGGGGTAGAATGTAAGGTAACAATATTATATTCTAGCACCTCACACAAAATGGGGGTCTGGGGTATAATGTAAGGGTAACAATCTTATATTACAGCGCTGTACACAGAATGGGAATCTAGGGTATAATGTAAAGGTAACAACAGTATATTGCAGCACTTACACAGGATGTTGGTCTAGGGTTGAATGTAAGGGTAACAATATTATATGCCAGCACTGTACACAGAATGGGAGTCCTGGGTAGAATGTAAGGATAGCAATAGTATATTACAGCACTGGTCACAGAATGGAAGTCTAGGGTAGAATGTAAGGGTAACAACATTATATTACAGTACTGAACAAAGAATTGGGGAATAGGGTAGAATGTAAGGATAACAATATTATATTACAGCACTGTACACAAATGGGAGAATAGGGTAAAATATAAAGGTAACAATATTATATTACAGCACTAGATGCACAGTTGGGGTCTAGGGTAGAATGTAAGGCTAAGAAGGCTAATTATATAACAGTGTGGCACACAGAATGGGAGTCAAGGTAAAATGTAAGGGTAACAATATTATATAACAGTGTTGCTCATAGAATGGAAGTCTAGGGTAAAATGTAATGGTACCAATATTATATTACAGCATTGGACACAGAATAGGGGTCTAGGGTAGAATGTGAGGATAACAATATTATAATATGTTTCAGCACTGTACACAAATGTGAGAATACGGTAAAGTGTAAGGGTAAGAATAATATATTATAGCACTAGACACACAATGGGGTCTAGGGTGAAATGTAAGGGTAACAATATTATGTAACAGTGTTGCACATAGAATGAGAGTCTAGGGTAGAATGTAAGGGTATCAATATAATATTACAGCACTGCACACAGAATGGGGCTTAGGGCGAATTGTAAGGTTAACAATATCATATTCCAGCACTTCACATGGAATGGGGGATCAAGGGTAGAATGTAAGGCTAACAATATTATATTACAGCACTGCCTGCAGAGTGGGGATCTGGGGTAGAATGTAGGTGAAACAATATTATATTACAGCACTGTACACAATGGGGGTCTAGGGTAGAATGTAAGGGTAACAATTTTATACTACTGCACTGCACACAGAATGGGTGTCTAGGGTAGGATGTAAGAGTAATAATATTATATTACAACACTGTACACATAATGGAGGTCTAGGGTCGAATGTAAGGGTAACAGTATTATATTACAGCACTGCACACAGAATGAGGGTCTAGGATAGAATGCAAGGGTAACAATGTCATATTACACCACATCACACCACACCACACAGTATGGTGGTCTAGGGTAGAATGTAAAGATAACAATATTATATTATAGCACTGCACACCAAATGGAGGTCTAGGGTAGAATGTAAGGGTAACAATATTATATTACAACACTGGACACAGAATTAGAGTGTAGGGTAGAATGCAAGGGTAACACCATTATATTACAGCAGTGGACACATAATGGGGGTCTAGGGTAGAATGTAAGGATAACAATATTATATTTCAGCACTACACACAGAATGGGTGTCTAAGGTAGAATGTAAGGGTAACAATGTTATATTACAGCACTGTACACAGAATGGATGTGTAGGAATAAAACTATTGTTGGAAAACTTTTTATTTTATATGATTTTATATGGGGTTAATTATGGGAAGTTTTACAATATTTGTTGGTTAAGATTACTATTTGCATAAATTCTCAAAAGCAAAACAAAAGTGTTAATTAAATCTTAAAACAAGGAATCTGCTTTTATGCTTAAAAGGAAAAAAAAAGTCTCTCTGTTTCCTGGCCATCTCTTGGCCCATGTATGGCAAATGTGTTTTGCTTGAAACTAAGAGACTCTAGGGTTCCTTTAAAATGGGACATAAGTGGACACTTCCTAAGTTGTAGTCAGAGATAAAGGGGGCCTCTGCATTTTTGAAATACCTAGGCTGAAACTGAAGCTAGGTATCCTTGGCAACAGAAGATAAGAGATCATGTGCCTGGTGCAGCCTTCTATGAGCTCTTAAGAAAAACACCTTCTTAGGAAAATGTGTTTTGAATCTCCATAGACTTTATAGAGGAATATTACCTTTTATTCATATCTTAACAATGCAATATGGTGTGAGTCTAAAAATTCCACAAATGATCAATAGTATTATAATGAATAAGAATGCATTTTTTAATTGATTTGTCACTGTAAGTGTGTAACTTGCTTTTTGGAAAACAAAAATGTCTAAAAAGAATTTTTTGACTGTTTAAAATGTACTGCTTCTCTACAGAACAAAGAAAATGCATGGGCTTGAATAGAAGCAATTTTTAAGAGACTTAAAGATTTTCTAAACAAATCTTATGTTATTCTGTAGCTTAGAACATTTGGAGATAAACCATCACTTTATTTTAAGAAGTTTTATTTAAAATACGAAGTTATAACCTGGAATAGTCTAACATGGGAAATAGTAGTCCTATGAATTTGGGAAACATAACAAAATACTCCACTTGATGTGAGAAGTTCAGATGTGTAAGTTTAAATTGAAATTATTTGGCATTAAGAAGCCATAAGAGAAAATTAATTTCAAGTCTAAAAGTGGGTTTGGAGTTAGTGAGCAGTCCTTGCAGGGGTATGGTCAATGTCACCATTCGTCATCTGCAAGGACCAGTCAGAGCTGAGTGATGACATCACCTGAGGTAGATTAATACATGTAAATTCTGCTAGCCCAGTCTCAATCTTGCCTGAAACACTGTACAGTGAGGAACTCCGTCAGTCTAAACTGAAAATTGTAATGGCTTCATAACTTTTGTTAGTCTGGAAAGCCTTAGATCACACCTGTATCTGGACTGCTGTGAACCAGTTTTGGTTAACCACTGATGTATCCAGAAGGGAGTGCTAAAGACAAGCTTGGAAACCTACATAAAGTTGTTGAGGTCCAGCCTGTAAGCTAACAAGACTGGAACAAGGTCCAAATGCAAACACTTTATTACAAAGGACTGTTTTTATGGTGGAACAAAGTAAGGTGTATATTTTATTTACTGAGTCTTTTTTGACTGAGTAATGTTGCTGCTAAAACTAGAACAAGAGACTAACTTTAAAATTGACAGCCAAAGTCAGTTGCTGTGCTGTGAATAGGAGAGTCCAGAATGTTTAAAGGTTAATCTACATCTGAAGTGACATGAAAAAGTTATTAAACTTTAGTGGTTAAAAGGATATTACCATCCACATGAAAGTTCTTTAACACAAGTTTTGGTATGTGACTGTTCAGATCTGAGCTGACGTTTTCCACAGAATCCTACAAACTGACTTTTGATAATTAGTGTCATCCCAAATGGATGCAAGAAATGTTCCAGTTCAGGTTCCAGGGAGAAACAAGAGACAAGCTGACTGAAAGAGAGTTTCTTACTTAGAGACAGACTGAACCCTAATTCTTAAGTTAAGATAGGAGAAGAACCACTTCTACAACCAGAAATTTAAGTATATTTTAGTGACCTTTACTAATTAATTTTTAATTAATAGTTTTAGTAATTTAATTGGCTTATCTGGGGAAGGAACCAATGGAGTTTTACTCTTACCTACAAAAAACTTGAGGTGCATAATTTAAAAGGTTTAAAGTGAGAAAAATATATTTTGAATGATCTAAAAAGTTAAAATTAAGTTTTATGAAAGTAGAATATGCAACACTTACATAATGAGTTGTTGCTTGCTCTCATGAAAAAATAAGTTATGCTACATACAAAGTGCTTTTAAGCTGTATTATAAGGCACTCCTATTCATTGTTTGCCGTTATCATGAACCTGGAGAACGGGGTAATATTATGTTTGAATTTTATAATTATTTTTGGTAATTGATGAATATATTTTTGGGTAAGGCCTGAGGTAAATCCAAGTGCTGCATTACTTCTGAATTGTATTATTTTATTTATTATTTTTGTTTTATTTTTCTTCCCTCCTCAGAGCCGTGAGAGGGTTCAAGGGTGGGGAAGTTTCATTAGCTTGCTTTTGTTTATTTGTTTACTGAATTATGTTATTATAGTTATGTTTTGAGTAAGGTGCAATTATGGGTGGGTTTTAGTTTAATTGTAATTGAGGGTATTTATGAGGTAATTAGGATTTTTATTGAGGTGTCTGGTAGTTAGTTTGTTTCCCGCTTGTGGTATGTGTTGTTTGGTCCCCCCGGTTGTGCATTATTCATCCACCGACCTCCACACCCTCTGCCCTTTTCCACCCCTTCCATCCCATTTTCCATCTACCAGTGCTGTTGGGCGCTTGGTATTGTACGTAGGAGGGTTTGGAGTGGGGGGGCATGGACACTGGAGGGTGAATGAACGGACCTCTCATATAGGGTTGGTTAGGTCCAAAAGATGCCCTGGGGCAAAATGGAGCCTGGAACATGGTGTTCCATGTCTAGTCCCCATACCCAAGGGCACCATCTGTTTTGATGGACAAGTATACGGAATGGCTCAGGAGCCTTGTCCAACTCAGACGGTGTTGTGCAATGCCAGATCTGTTAAAAACAAGTCTGCCATTATTGCTGACTTTGTCAGGATAGCTGATCTGGCTTGCATCACCGAGATCTGGCTGGATGGAAATGCTGGCCCCATTTTGGAGGCAGCTGTTCCAGCCGGGAACTCGGTGATTCACCACCCAAGATTGGATCATGTAGGAGGGGAGAGTAGCGGTCTGTTTCAAGACCAGTTTGGGGCTCATGGGCATACCAGTTGATGAGGCCAAATCCTTTGAGTGTACTGTAGTAGCTGGTGTGGGTTGCAGGATAGCCCTCATCTACCTTCCACCAGGGGACGAGAGGTGATTCCTGTAGGAAGTGGCAGACTTCATCGCCGATATGTCATTGGAGTCACCCAGATTGATGGTTCTGGGTGACTTCAATGCCTGGGTCGATGATGAACTCTCAGCTTTTGGTCAACATTTCCTCCAGCTGACGACATCGCTGGGCTTTACACAGATTGTTTCTTCAGCTACTCATAATCATGGTAACTCTCTGGATTTGGTTTTTCTCCTGGAGATTGAGGCCTCTAATTTGATGGTGGAACCTGTCAGTTGGTCTGATCATTACACTGTGGGCTTCAATTTTCATGCTCCCCTTTGTAGGTCTGCCCCTGTGGAGATGGTTCGATACCGCCCTTTACCGGATGTCTGCCCTGAATATCTGATGGTGGTATTGAACCTCTCAGAGTTTCTTGTTGCCAGCATGAGTATGGAGTCCATGGTTTTGGCTTATAATCATGCCATTACCTTGGCTCTCGACTCAATTGTTCCTGTCAGTGTTCATCCCCTCTCTCTCCACCCTCGGGCCCCGTGGTTTGATGGGTCCTTGAGGGAGTTGTGACTTGTGGGATGATGGTTAGAGCGTTGTTGGCAGAAATCTGCTCTAGAAGTCGACCGCCTTAGTTTGGAGGGACATTATCTGCTCTACCAATCAGAGATCTCCCGTAAGAAGGCAGAATTCCTGTCCAGGGAGATCGCTGTAGCTCAGAATCGACCAGCTTAGCTTTTCAGAACTGTGGACAGGCTGTGCAACCCAGCCTGTCTCCAGCTCCGTCGAGCTTTTTCACAAAAGGAATGTGATGAGATCACTCAATTCTTTTCAAATAAGGTTGCCGACATCAGATCAGAGATCCGCCAGACACACTCTAGGGGGGAAGCTGTTGGTCGGCATTTGGCCATGGTACCCTGGGCCTCCTGGAGTTCTTTTGACCTGCTGAGGTTCGAGGATGTTATGCGGATTGTCCAGGGGATGCCCCCTACGTGCTGTAGTTTAGATCTGGGTCCAACCTCCCTGATATTTGGTTGTGTTGAGATCGTGGGCCTGTTTCTGGCTCAAATAATCTGGTGCTCCCTAGAATTAGGTGAGTTTCCTAGCTCCCTAAAGAAAGCGGTCGTGACTCCTCTTTTGAAGAAAGCTTCTTTGGACCCAGATATTTTTGCCAACTACAGACCTATCTCTAACCTTCCCTTTATTGGGAAGGTTATTGAGAAGGTAGTAGCAAACAAGCTGAAGGACCATTTGACCATCCATAATATCTACAAACCTCTCCAGTCTGGTTTTCGTAAGAGGCATTGTACTGAGACTGCTCTGGTTTGGGTGCTCAATGATCCCCTGATGGCAAGAGATCTGAGAAACCATTCTATCTTGGTTCTCCTTGATCTCTCCTCAGCTTTTGACACTGTAGACCATGGGGTTTTGCTCGAGTGCCTGAGGTCCATCTGTGGACTGCCTGGCACAGTACTCAGATGGTTTTTAGCTTTCCTATCTGGGAGAACACAGAGAGTTGTGTCGGGGAATTTTTCCTCTGACCCTTTCTCTCTGCAGTGTGGTGTCCCCCAGGGCTCGATGCTTTCCCCCATGTTGCTTGCAGTGTATATGCTGCCCCTCGGAGACATTGTAAGATGGTATGGGCTGAGGTTTCACTGCTATGCTGATGATACCCAGCTCTACCTGTCTTTTGCCCCCGACCAGGCTAGTGCTTTCTCGGTATTTAATAGCTGCCTCACTGAAATCCATGACTGGATAAATTTGATCTGGTTAAAGTTGAACGCCAGTAAGACCGAGGTTATGGTTGTGGATCTGGGTCACAGGATAGAGGGGTTGAAGTCTGATCAGCCTTCTGGTTTATTTCTGGGGGGGATCAGATCCTTACCTCTGAATGGGTGTGTAACCTAGGAGTTGTACTTGAAGACAGGCTGACCCTTCGCTATCAGGTGTCAGCAGTCGTTAAGTCTGCATTTTACCATCTTAGGAACATTGCCAGGGTGAAGCACCTTGTTCCATCCGGCGATTTACCTTTGTTGGTCCATGCCTTTGTGACCTCTCAACTTGACTATTGCAACTCCTTGTACCTGGGCCTTCCTGGGGTTGATATCCACCACTTGTAGCTAGTACAGAACGCTGTTGTGAGGTTATTGACAGGGGTATCAAGAAGGACACACATTACCCCTGTTTTGCGTGATCCGCACTGGCTGCCTATACAGTGGTGGATCACCTTTAAAGTAGGTCTTTTAACCTTCAAAGCCCTGCACAGACTTGGCCCCGACTATTTGAAACAGCTTCTGATTCCTTACAGCCCTGTATGACAGCTCTGTTCAGCTGACGAGGGGTTGCTGGAGGTTCTGAGGGTTATTTTAAAATCTTCTGGGGCTCGGGCTTTTATGTTTATAGCCCCAACCCTCTAGAATTCTCTGCCTCGACGGCTTCAGGAATGCATGACCGTGGAGATTTTTAAGCAGGAACTTAAGACCCATTTGTGGAGTCAGGCTTTCATGGCTTGAGGTTGTTGTTATTATTCTGATTTTGTATATGTATTTTCTCTGATTTTATTGTTCATTTGTACAGTGCCTTGGTGCTTGAAAGACACTTAATAAATAAAGTTTTATTATTTATTATTATTATTTTATGAAAGTGGCATTATGACCTTTTGTTCTGACAGATGTCTAGGATAGAATGTAAGGGTAACAATATTATAATACAGCACTGTACACAGAATGTGTGTCTATGGTAGACTGTAAGGTTAACAATATTACATTACAGCACTGCACTCAGAATGGTGGTCTAGGGTAGAATGTGAGCATAACAATATTATATTACTCTACTGTTCACATAATGGGTGTCTTGGGTAGAATGTTTGGGTAACAACATTATTTTACATCATTGACACAGAATGGTGGTCTAGGATTGAATATAAGGGTAACAATATTATATTATAGCACTGTACACAAATGGGAGACTAGGGTAAAATATAAAAGTAACCATATTATATTACAGCACTGGACACAGAATGGGAGTCTAGGGTAGAATGTAAGGGTGACAACATTAAATTACAGCGCTGAGCACAGAATGGGCATCAAGGGTAGAATGTAAGGATAACAATATTATATTACAGCACTGTACACAAATGGGAGAATAGGGTAAAATATAAAGGTAACGAAATTATATTACAGCACTAGACACACAATGGGGGTCTAGGGTAAATGCAAGGCTAGGAATATTGTATAACAGTGTTGTACACAGAATGGGAGTCTAGAGTAAAATGTAAGGATAACAATATTATATAACAGTGTTGCACATAGAATGGGAGTCTAGGGTAAAATGTAAGGATAACAATATTATATTACAGCACTGTACACAAATGGGAGAATACGGTAAAGTGTAAGGGTAGAATGCAAGGGTAACAACATTATATTACAGCAGTGGACACATAATGGGGTCTAGGGTAGAATGTAAGGACAACAATATTATATTTCAGCACTACACACAGAATGGGTGTCTAGGGTAGAATGTAAGGGTAACAGTGTTATATTACAGCACAGTACATAAAATGGGTGTGTAGGAATAAAACTCTTGGAAAAATTATTATTTTATGTGATTTTATATTGGGTTAATTATGGGAAGTTTTACTATAATTGGTGGTTAAGATTACTATATGCATAAATTCTCAAAAGCAAAACAAAAGTGCTAATTAAATCTTAAAACAAGAAATCTGCTTTTATGTTTAAAAGGAAAAAAAAAATATCTCTCTGTTTCCTGGCCATCTCTTGGCCATCTATGGCCCATATATGGCAGATGAGTTTTTCTGGAAACTAAGAGACTCTAGGGTTCCTTTAAGATGGGATATAAATGGACACTTCCTAAGTTGTAGTCAGAGATAAAGGGGGCCTCTGTATTTTTGAAATACCTAGGCTGAAACTGAAGCTAGGTATCCTTGGCAACAGAAGATAAGAGGTCATGTGCCTGGTGCAGCCTTGTGTGAGCTCTTAAGAAAAACACCCTCTTAGGAAAATGTGTTTTCAATCTCTATAGACTCTATATAGGAATAAGACATTTTATTCATATCTTAACAATGCAATATGGTACCAGTCTAAAAATTCCGCAAATGATAAATAGTATTATAATGAATAAGATCACCAAGTTGCATGAATGCAAGTTAAAGGGATAAAAAAGGGATTAAAAGTAAACCTCAACATAATTTAGTAGCTAAACTTTAAAAAACAAAACATGGATTAAACTTAAGAAAATTGGGAGCTAGAGAACTGATGATTCCTAAAACAAAACATTATTTTACTAATATGACCTTTCAGCATAAGGCTGCTTCAAGTTGAAATGGACTGCCTCCTTTCCTCCTTGACTTAGAATTATCTACCATTGCATATAAAACAGCAATGAAGCAGGAGTTAATTTTTAGATGTCAATGTAATAGGTGAAGTCCATGCAAGTTGAAGTATACTGTCTGTGATTTTTATATAAGTGCTTTGTTATGTGTATTCCAATATGTAATTATTGTGGTTGATTTTTAGGTTTTATATGTTGTTATCATAGAATTAATTAGCACTTTATACAAATAGGTATGCCTTGTAAACAGGGTTTTTCTGAACCCTAGCAGTTGTATCACTGTATAAATACAATTTTACATACATACATACATACAAAAGGTTATATACAAAAGTATTTTAAATAGAAGCCTTCATTAATAAATAGACAAATCTTGTCTCTCATGATAGCTGACATTCTGATGAGTTCAAAGAAGTAATAATTAAGTGTGTAACTTGCTTTTTGGAAAACAAAAATGTCTAAAAAGCATATTTTGACAGTTTTAAATGTATTGATTCTCTACAGAACAAAGAAAAAGCATGTGCTTGAATAGAAGTAATGTTTAAGAGACTTTAATAACAGATTTTCTAAACAAAACATGTTATTCTGTAGCTTAAACTGTTTAGAGATAAACTATCACTTTATTTCTTTATTGGAATCTCAGATAACACCTTTTAGCTAAAAGCTCATTTACAAAGGCTCCACGTCGTAAGGCAATAGACAAGGTACATAGATATTAAAAAACAGATAGGGGTATATACAGCAGGCAAGTGCATTATGGTACATACAGATACAGATTCAAGCAAGTACAGTTACAATACATCTGGTAGGACAGGTCAACTTTATTGCAACAGTACTAAGAGCACTAAGGTGGACAAGCAATTTATAGTGGTAGCTGAGCTTTACAGCATGCAGGTAGAGTTATGGAGGGCCAGAAGTGGTGGTGACCAAAGGAGGGAGGACAGAATAGATGAGGTAAGGGAGGGTGGGGGCAGAGAGAAAAGGGGTGACAGAATAAGGGGTTGAGTAGTCAGAGGGTGGGATTGGATAGAAATCTACCCAGGGTTACTGTAAGTAGGTGATAGGGCAGGGCTGGGTGATGTGGGTGGAAAGAGGGATAAGGAAAGTGTTTTAAAGTGGGGGTAAGGTGAGGGGAATCCGGGGGGAAGGTGTGAAAATTGGGGGATTAGTATTTGTGAAGAGAAAACAGGAAGGCGGGGGGGATAAAGAGGGGACATGGGGGTAAGTGCTCAGTGGGATCACACCAGGCCGGGGAGGAAGTAGGGGGAGAATGGGTGCTATGCAGGACAAATAAGCTACCAATAACAGTAGGATTATGCACAGGTGACACAGTCGCAATTACTAAGAGTGGCCAGGTACTGCAGCAGCTTGGCGTTAAATGTGCATAGTTTCGTTTCCTCAATCAGCTCAGAGTTAAGGGAGTTTAGCCAGCAGGAGGCCCTGTATTTGAAGGACCATTGCCCTAGTGAGGTCTGGCAGAATGGGATAATGAAGGCAGCTTTACTCGACCCCCTAGTTAATATGGAGGAACTTGAGTTTCTTAGCAGTTGCCTCACTCCAGGAGGAGGAAGACCTAGGGTGGATTTTTTCACTAATAGACAGACTTGGTACTGCATTCTGCTATTCAGATTTAACCAACCAGTACTTCAGTATAGTTCACAAGTGTGAGTTAAATGGTCCACACCCAGGACTAGTCTGCAGGCTTTGTTTAGGACAATCTTGATTCGCCTAAGTGCTGTGTCGGTATCAACTCTGTAGACTACCAGTCCATGATCTATGATAGAGAGCACGGAGCTGTTAGCTGCAAGCTTGATGGCACTTTTGGAGAGGCACTGCCTATGCCAGTAGAGCTGACCTAGTCTGGCACTAGCTGGCTTTGCAACATGGTCTATGTGCTGGCTGTAGGAGAGAGAGCTGTCAAGGTAGACACCAAGGTACTTAAGGGTGGTGACCATTTTAAGTGTATCAAACTTGTTATTGTAGATATTGAGGTGATGGAATTTATGACGGTTTTGATGGGAGGCAAACAACATTGTTTTAGTCTTAGTGTAGTTGAGCAAGAGCTTAGACTGAAGGAACCATTTTTCCACAGCAGTAAAGTCATCTTGCATGCCTTTTTCCAGCTCTTCTGGAGTAGATTGACATGTGTAGAGAACAGCATCATCTGCATATAGAAGGATCTTATTCTGGCAGACTTTGGGGAGTTCATTTAGAAACAGGCTGAACAGCAAGGGACCCAAAATGGAACCTTGGGGCACCCCTGTGTTGACATGCCAATGGTCGGATAGAACTTCAAGAATCTTGATCTGCTGGGTTCTTTTAGAGAGGTAACTCTGGAACCAGCCTAGAGAGACAGAGGATATACCAATGTTAGAGACTTGTGTGAGAAGCAAGTCGTGGTTGACCGTGTTGAAGGCCTTGGTGAGGTCGATGAAAGTAGCCCCCACCAAGAGCCCTCGGTCAAGTGCTTCACGGATATGACCGGTAAACTCAACCAATGCCGTTGAAGTACTATGTGCCTTCCGAAAGCCATGCTGTTCCTGGTATTGAAGGTTGTACTTATCAAGGTACGTACCTAACTGATCATATATTATCCTCTCTAGTGCCTGGGGGGGCAGAATTGAGATTGGCTTGTAGTTGGTCAGGCAGGTTCTGTCCCCACTTTTAAAGACTGGGCTGACCACCGCAGCTTTCCAGCATTGAGGGAAAATGCCAGTGGTTAGTGAGAGATTTAGGATCCAGGTTAGAGGGAAGAGTAACACATCCAGGGTGAGAGCCACAATCTTTCAGTCAAGCGAGTCCCCACTGGATCTGGTGTTCCCGAGAACTTTTTCCAAGTATTTTTTTGCCTCAGTTGTAGAGATTACCTTCAGGTAGAAGGGAGGTGCTGTGTGTGTTGAAGGGATATTGATACAACTAATGGCAGAGCTAGGCACAGGTCAGAGATAGTCTGGAGGAAGGACCCCACTAAGGTCTGTAAAGACCTTGTTGAAGCCATTTGCGATAGTTTTGGGATCCTGGGTAATCACACCCTCAAAGTTTATTTGTGATGGTGGTGATTTACTTGCTCTGCCTGTTAGGGTTTTTATATTGTCCCAGAATCTGTGGCTGTCACACCAAGAGTTGTCCAGTTCACTTTTAAAGTGAGATTTTTTTGTAAGACAGATGGCTTGAGTGCACTGTTTATGTACTGCTTTGTATTTCTGTATGTCAGAGGGGGACCCAGTGCTCTTAGCCCTATGCCACAGGTTATCTCTGGCCCCCATGAGCTCAAGGAGCCATGGTGTGATCCATGATTTGCTGGTTCCTTTGATTTTCTTCATTTTTAGAGGGACACAGATGTTGCAAGCTGAGTTAAACTTATTGATAAAGCACTCAAGAGCAGCATTCACGTCAGCGGCAGCGTAGACCCCCTCCCAGTCTAGCTGGCGGAGGTAGGATTTTAGTGAGGCAAGATGTCCAGCTTTTATAATTCTGGAGGTTATTGTTTTTTGGGGGGGTTCAGGGGCTTGTTTGACCAGGAGCATAAGACTGGTGAGTGATCACTGACAGAGTTGGCTAGCACAATGGTTCTAGTTATTCTTTGTGGCCAGTTGGTTAGTACCCAGTCTATGAGAGTACTTGAACTGGTGTGATAGTTTACATGAGTGGGGGATTGAACGAGTTGGACCATGTCTATGGCCACTATTGCATCCTGGTAAGGTGCAGAATCTGGGGATAACCAATTTATTTTAAAGTCCCCTAACATTATGATTTCAGATTGATCATGATTACTAGATAAATAATCAAGTGCTAGTTTGAAACCAGCCTCTTGATCTTTAGGGAATATGTACATCGAGATTATAGTTAAACACTTTCCCTGGGAACCGAGTTGAACCTTGACGGAGAGAATGTGTGCTCTTCCACCCTGGGGTGGAATGGGGAGTGCCCTGCACTGAACTAAGTCATTAACATAAATGACACATCCCCCCCTCATTTCCCTCGACTGTCCACCCTGATAGTTGTGTAGCTCTCAAGCTGGATAGCAGAGTCAGGGGTTCTAGGAGTGAGCCAGGTCTCCATGGCTGAGATGACATCTGGTTTTGTTGGGCCATCCATACCTGGAGAGCATCAAATTTTTCTAGCAGGCTGCAAATGTTAAGAGATGCAATAGTTATTGCACCAGCCTTGTGGTCTGTTAGTGGTATTGAGGCACTAGTACTAGGTCCAGGGTTTGGGTGAACATTCCCTGAGAGTGGAAGGAGTAGCCAGGTAATTCTAAAAGCTTGTAGCTTTAAATGTTTCATAAGCTAGGACTTGCTGTGGAAGTTGGCTATTTTCTTCTTCACTTTTGTGGTGACTATCAGCATATTCAGCTGAGCCAGCAGGATAGCGGATGTATGTTTAACTGCATCCCCTGTGTCACAACCCCACTCAGCAGGTCAGGCCCTCTGCTCCCACAGTGCCAACCTCTGAGTGCAGTATTGTGAACAGGTAACAGAACAGGGTAACCCTCCTGTCTGCTTGTGGGTCTGAATCACCTTTGGTCTCGAGTTCTGGGGGGATTCAAACTGTGAACCTTATGCCAGCGTACCCAAATGTACAGGCTCAGATAATTATGCTCTTTGGGGAATGCCAGATATGTTTCACCTAAGGGCACCTAACCAGAAATCCAAAATGAACCCTTAAAACTCTATGAAAATACCTTAGGTATTCTTACCTTTTTCCTGTTCAGTAACACCATTAAGCTTATGAACAGTTTTCAACTTTAACCATCTATGCTTCACATGCAAAAGAAAGAATTTTGAAGGCACACCAGGCAGTCTCTTTAAAATAAGAGGTTTACTTAAAAAGATAAAAATATGTAAAATGTAAACACAGAACACTATATCACAATGCATACAATCACTTAAAAGAAAAGAAGGAAAAAGTGCAAACATAAACTCCTTCCACAATACAATTAGACTTTCCTATCTAATGTATATCTTTCTTACAGTGCTTATAGTAGATGTTGTTTCTAAGAGCCCACCAAGAAAAGTGTTGTGTAAATGATTAGACACAGAATAGTTTAAACTGACTCTCAAACAAAACACCTCTTCCATGATGTCACCCAGCTCCTCCCTGTTAAGTACAAAAAAGTAATACACACAGACTGTCCTATCGGGAGGTATATTAAATAAGGTGACATCAGCAAAAACTAATTTCCCAATATGACTCTTTGATCTACATTCCCTCTTTGATCTCTGAGCAGTTCCTGTTCCCAGCCCATATCCAAAGACCATTACAACTCTGCAGTTTTCACACCTAGATGTCATACAGCTTCTTAACACCAGTTGATATTAACTGTTCTTCCTCTAAGACATCATAAAATGTATATTTTAAGTTCCTAACTTCAAAGAAGCACAGCTCATCAACAAGGCCATAAAATGCAACTTCTTGGAAGTTAATCACATTACAGAGCTCTGCTGTTTAACATATATCCTGTCATTTTAACTGAAACCTGGGGTGGGGGGGGTCATCCCACAGGCTGTCTCATGAGAGACACTTCAATAACACATTCCATATACAAATATCATAGAGCAATCATAACCAGCTGGCCAAGCATCACACCCTGCTCTTGTGGGAAGGCAGAGGGGTGGCACAGTGGGATTGCCAGAAGTGGTCTCAGAGCACCTTGTAGTTGGGGCCTGAAGTTGGATTGCATTCCACATTATTTTGGAGAAGAGTAAGTCAAGTGTATGATCCTGCCCATTGCCTACGAAGGCTTTGTTTGGTTGTTTGCCTTGGACACTCTCAAGGGCAGCGGTGTGGGAATTTGGTGGGCAGTGGAATTTCGATCAGAGCAGATAATACTACCCTAACAGAGAGGGTAAGGGGGTCTGCTTAGAGAATATTGGGCAGTAGGAGGTGTGAAGGGTTGGAAATGTGTAAGGATTACTGCCTTTTGAGGGAGTTAACTGGGTGGCAGACACTGTTGGGCTTATTTTCAGTCATACAGGAGTATTCGGGCAGGATGAGTCTTTCCTGGAGTCCAAAATTGGCTCCACTGTTGGAAGGAGGATGTAGCCAATGAGGAGAAGGGGGGCTGTGGGAGCCATCTTTTGGATTTATTACAATAGCTAATGAAACAATACTATCTAGAGCTGTAAAACCACAGTCAGGGAAACAGAGAGCAGGGCTTTAAGGAGAAGGTCTCTTATAGTGAGGATGCCTTTAAGAGGAGAGCAGGATCAACAAAGATCAACAAAGGGGGTGGGGAGTCATAAAGCTTTAAGCTTAGAGCACTAGTACTGGGAGCCAATGGGGCAGGATGGGGAGGAGCTTAAGTGTATTTAAGGGTGGCCTGGGAGGGGAGAGGAGGGTGGGAGAAAAATTTGGCAGCCAGAGCAGCAGCCAGCGAGGCTGGAGCTGTGTATAGGCCATACCTGAATAATAATAATAATAATATGCTTTATTTTTAATGCACCTTTCAGATGTCAAGGCACAATACAATTAAACAGTTAAAACCAATGCTGTAATCACAATAAAAATATACAGTACAGTTAGAATCTTAGAAGTTAGAATGAATGCTTGATTCCAGGAGGCTAGTGGCAGCAGGCTCCTTGGCACCGAGAGAGGTGCAGAGTGGTGTCCAGGCATGCAGGAGGTGAACTGCGGGTGTGGTAGGTAGCCGAGTGGGCTACAAGGATGCCTGTTGGAAAAGGGACAGAGCAGGGATTTATAGCCCAGCAAAGGGTTGGGAGTGAAACTAAGATTAGCACAGAGACAAAAGAGCTGCAATTTACTAAAAGAGGGACAAATAGTGGGTCAAGAAGCAGACAGGCACCAGCTCTGTAACTGAGATTTGTAAAACAGTTGAGGGGGGGAACCAAGGGAGAAATTAAAATGGTAGCTGCACTGGATTAAAATATAACAATTCAGTATGCTATGTAGACTTTCAGCTAAGAAATCTTAAACTCTGAATCCTGACTCTAAATTCTGTACATTAATAAACATAGATACAGCAATTGAGGTGGCAGGTTAAATACAACACAAAAAAGACAGCCGGTACAAGTACAGTGAAAAATTAGTAGAGGGGAAGCTGTAAAGCTGAGTCCAGTAATGGGAAAGCAAAAAGCCAGTCTGTGCTTGATTCCTGGGGGCTGGTGGCAGCAGGCTCCTTGGCACTGAGAGAGGTACAGAGTAGTGTCCAGGTGTGCAGGAGGCAAACCACGGGTGTGGTAGGTAGCCGAGTGGGCTACAAGGACACCTGAATGCTTGATTCCAGGGGGCTGGTGGCAGCAGGCTCCTTAGTGCTGAGAGAGGCACAGAGTGGTGTCCAGGCATGCAGGAGGTGAACCGCGGGTGTGGTAGGTAGTCAAGTGGGCTACAAGGATGCCTGAATGCTTGATTCCAGGGGGCTGGTGGCAGCAGGCTCCTTGGTGCTGAGAGAGGCACAGAGTGATGTCCAGGCATGCAGGAGGTGAACCACGGGTGCGGTAGGTAGTCGAGTGGGCTACAAGGATGCCTGAATGCTTGACTCCAGGGGGCTGGTGGCAGCAGGCTCCTTGGCACTGAGAGAGGCACACAGTGGTGTCTAGGCGTACAGGAGGTGAACCGCAGGTGCGGTAGGTAGCCGAGTGGGCTACAAGGATGCCGGGAGAGCAAAAAGCCAGTCCATTGTGCAGACAGTCAAAATGCTCCTGCTCAGGAGCAGCCAATGAGAACTTTCCAGAGAAAGGTACTGATTTTCGAAAAATTTGGCAGCCGGAATAAGTTTTATTTAAAATTTGAAGTTATAACCTGTAATAGTCTAACTTGGGAAATAGTAGTCCTATGAATATGGGAAACATACAAAATACTCAACTTGATGTGAGAAGTGTGAGTATGTAAGTTTAAAATTTTAATGAATTGACATTAAGACATTATAAGAGAAAATTAACTTCAAGTCTAAAAGTGGGTTTGGAGTTAGTGAGCAGTCCTTGCAGGGGTATGGCCAATGTTGCCATTCGTCATTTGCAAGGACCAATCAGAGTTGAGAGATGACATTACCTGAGGTTAATTAAACATATACAAATTCTGCTAACCCAGCCTCAGTCTTGTCTGAAACACCATACAGTGAGGAGCTCTGTCGGTCTAAACTGAAAATTGTAATGGCTTCATAACTTTTGCTAGGCCAGAAAGCCTTAGACCACGCCTGTATCTGGAATGCTGTAAACCAGTTTTGGTTAACCACTGATGTATCCAGAAGGGAGTGCTAAAGGCAACCTTGAAAGTCTACATAAAGTTGCTGAGGTCCAGCCTGTAAGCTAACAAGAGTGGAACACGGTCCGAATGAAAACACTTTATTACAAAGGACTCTTTTTACTGTGGAACGAAGTAAGGTCTATATTTTATTTGCTGTCTTTTTTGACTGAGTAATGTTGCTGCTAAAACTAGAACAAGAGACTAAATTTAAAATTGACAGCCAAAGCCAGTTGTTGTGCTGTGAATAGGGGAGTCCAGAATGTTTAAAGGTTTAACTACAGCTGAATTGATATGAAAAAGTTATTAAACTTTAGTGGTTAAAAGGATATTGCCATCCACAAGAAAGTTCTTTAACACAAGTGTTGCTACGTGACTGTTCAGATCTGAGTGGATGTTTTCCACAGAATCCTACACACTGACTTTTGATAATTAGTGACATCCCAAACAGATGCAAGAAAACATTCCAGTTCAGGTTCCAGGGAAAAACCAAAGAGACAAGCTGACTGAAAGAGACTGCCTTACTCAGAAACAGACTGAACCTAGATTCCTAAGTTAAGAGAGAAGAACCATTTCTACAACCAGAAATTTAAGTATATTTTAGTGACCTTTACAAATTAATTTTTAATTAATAGTTTTAGTAATTTAATTGGCTTATCTGGTGAAGGAACCAAAGGGGTTCCACTCTTAACTACAAAAAACTCGGGGTGTATAATTTACAAGGTTTAAACTGAGAAAAATATATTCTGAATGATCTAAAAAGTTAAAATTGAGTTTTATGAAAGTATAAGATGAAAGACTGATGTAATGAATTGTTGCAAGTTCTCATGAAAAAATAAGTTATGCTACATACAAGTAAGAAATAAGACACGATGGGGTGTGCATTAGACAGTTCTAATGCATGGCTAGTGGGACATAGTGAGGCACGAGGCCACAAGCTGAGTGCGTCCTGTCCCCTAGCCGTGCATTAAAACTGTCTAATGCACATCCCCGGAGTGGCTTATTGCGCTTATGAAATGAGCCTGTGTATTCTAAATGGGGGTTCTAGTTTTAGCTGTGCATTAGACACATCTAATGCATGGCTAGCAACCAATCAGATTGCTTGAAATCCTTTGCCCATTTTATAAAGTGCTCTAAAGCTATAGTATAAGGCACTCCTATTCATTGTTTAAAGGAGACTTGCCATTAAATGGCAGGCTAATTTGTCCTGGGCCACAGCCAGAGATAAAGAGCCCAGGGGAGGAAGTAGGGTGGGGGTGGACTGGAAGGAGGGGCCTGTAACATCACTACAGGGATGAATGACAGGCAGGGAAAGCTCACTGGCCATTGGCCGAACGGAGGGGCCCAGGGAGGGGTCTAAAACAAAGGCCTCTAGGGGATACTTAAGGGCATGCAACCATAATTTGCCCTAGAAACATAGAAACATACATAGAATTTGACGGTAGATAAGGACCGCTTGGCCCACCTAGTCTGCCCATTTCCCTACCTAACGGATAAGCTGCAGATCCTAGTTAACCAACAGCCTACTTCCTCCTACCCCCCACTTGAATTGCCTTATGTCTGTCCCATGCATTCTTGAATTCCCCCACTGTTTTTGACTCTACGACCTCCTCAGGAAGGCTGTAAGGCTGTTCCATGTATCAACAACCCTCTCTGTGAAGAAGTACTTCCTCACATTACCTCTGAGCCATCCCCCCTCTATTTTCAAATTGTGCCCCCTTGTTTTTGCTCTCTTTTTCCTTGCTGTAAAATTCTGGATATAATTCAGGGATACAGCACATTCACTGGCTTTGAGGTAAGGCACAAATTGGAACTGTTGTATGGCAAGTCTATTAGAGCTGAAATGGATACAATTGAGAATTGATAGTTGTTATCGTTTGGAATGCTGTCTAAAGTTGGTGATATACATCATTATGTATTTTTAGAATTGCTACATTGAATTTGGTCTGGAACGTTAGGTAGAGCTTGTGGCAAGCAGGGCCGTTTGGCACAGTTGGTGCAGACCTGATGGTCTGGCAGACGTTATTTTGTGAATGAGTTTGTGGTTTTTTTCATTATTTCAAGCATTGAGAAATTTGCTCAGAGGTGTGGGGCACTTGGAAGGTGAGGTAGGCCCACGGGCCATGCCTGGTGCATCCGAATGTGTGGGTAAAATTGGTCGGATGTGGGTCGAAAAATAAAAAAGAGAAAGAGAAAGGAAAAAGGAAATGGGCTGGTCGCTTGCTTAGCAGGGGCAGCAGGATGGCTCAAGAGTTGGAGAGCCACATGGAGTTGAGAGCAGTGGGTGGGAGCAGGAGGAGGCCTCACCAGACAGAAGGGCAGATAGATCAACCAACGGAATCACTGCAATGCGAGGGACTGACCGGCAGAAGCGGCAGCTTTCTTTGCACTTCCCAATGAGGTGGGGGTTATTCTGGGGGCAGCGTGTAGGGCCAGATGGCGGCAGAGCGAGCCAATTTGAGCCAGGGCCTCCACGTGGAGGGGCATTTCTTTTGTTCACCCTACAGTAGTGCAGGCACCACAGAGGGCGGAAGGCTGAGGGGCTCACGAGCCAACTAGGGCTTGCAGCTAGGGCATGCACAGTTTGAGCCTGGAAGCAGGCATTTAGGGCAATGAGGTGCCATCCAAAGCGGGGAAGGATCCAGAGAGCCCTACTGGGCTGGGAAGACATCCCGAAGTGATCCTGAGCATCATTCAAAAAAAATATATATATACAAATAATAAAAGTGAAGAAAAAGCAGCAATGGAGCGGGCACAGACAAGGCCCGTGGTGGGTGGGGAGTAGAACAAACATTGAAGGCCAAAGGAGGGCCATGGGTAGGGAAGGTGGCTAGA
Source organism: Neoceratodus forsteri (assembly GCA_016271365.2). Taxonomy (NCBI): domain Eukaryota; kingdom Metazoa; phylum Chordata; order Ceratodontiformes; family Ceratodontidae; genus Neoceratodus; species Neoceratodus forsteri. The sequence goes on from CM057455.1 coordinate 60,328,141, forward strand.
GCCCACCTCAGGCCTAGGTTGCCACGCGTGGTAGCAAAGGCAGCCCACATGAGCCTGGGTTGGCGAAAATGTGTGGCACAAAGAATAAGAATATGAATAGATAAAGGGTGGGTGGGGGGATGTGCATCACTACCGAGTAGGGACCAAGAGGGGCACGGAAGGACGGGAGCGATGCAGCTGTAGGAGGACAGGTGACTGTGCATCCTCCGGCACAATCGACGCAGAGGATCAGAAATCTGTTGTGGCCTGCATGACAGGGAAGGGTCCAGCATTGCACAAGGCAATGGGCAGGGCGAGGGGCAGCATGGCCCCAGGCCAAGGAACTGGGGCATGGGAGCTGGAATGTGGGGGAACAAAGAGGAGCAAGGGATGGGGGGGTGGTGCAAAAAAAAAAAAAAAGAAGGCCCAGCACAGCCCTGTGGGGTTCAGGGGTCAGGCCCAATCTGAGCGCGGGAATGATGATGAGGGACTGACAAGGAAGCCCAACAGAGAGGGCACTGGCAGGGAGCAGCAGGATATGGGCTGTAGGCGCTGGGCCGGGCTCAGGGGGGAGTACACCAGGGCAGGACGCTGAGACCAGGGACATAGATGGGACTCAAAAAAAAAATTGCGGAGAGGCAAAATGGGGGTCGGGTATGTCGGTGCCTACTGGGGAAAGGGGAGATGTTTTCGGCCTTAGTTTGTTCACCATGACCCTGGGGGGGGGATGGTATTGTGGAATGAAGTCGCCTCAATTCTGTTGGTGGGGGTCAATATTGTTTGGTATGGGAAGGTATTTCACATGTTTTTTGTTATGCAGCTTGTATGAAGTTATGGCACCCAGAAGAGCCCCAGCATCTAGTGCTACCATGCTGTCGGAAGCTGCAAAGCTCATGGCACAAATGACCGAGTCGATGGAGGCAGCGAAGAGGAGGGAGGCCAAGGATGAGGAGGCTCAGAAGAAGCATAAAGAGAGGGACAGAGGGGTCAGCAATGGAAGGGGCAACAAGCAGCCGAGGAGTGCAGGACCCAGATCCCCGGCAGCACCGAGGACAGGTGAAAACCTGGATTGGATCTCGGATGAGCCGCAACCAGATGGGGGAAGGATAAGGTGGATATGAACAACGAAGTGAGCTTATGAGAGTATGTTGAAGGGTTGTAGGGGATATGGGAGAGGAGGGGTGTCCAAAATCGAGGCAGCATTGCGGGCCATCAAGGAAAAAGTAAAGCGGAAAAAGGGGTGGCAGGCACCACGGGAAGCGAAGTTGCACGACGGCCTCCACAGGTTTCACTTTAGCAACCACGGTCCAGCGATAATTAAAGAAAAGATCTGGAAAGGGGAATACGTGGATATCTTTGGGCTGGTCGACGAGAAGACAGCCAACAGATATGAGCAGAAGGAATCGGTAGGAAAGCCGGAGATGGTGGTGGCATTGGCAGTGGTAGGGCACAAGATGGAGGAGGCTAGGTTTAAAGGAAAAAGCAACAACACGTGGCAGATGGGGTTTTTGATTTATAGCACCTTGGTGCTGGAGAAGCAGCCCGATCTAGCAGTCCCGCTGCTGATCTACATGGCTATTATCAGAGACGTGTACCGAGCAAAGCTGGGTTTTGGATGGCTTAAGTACGACGAGGCATTCCGGAGACGCATGGACGTAAAAGGTGATCTAAGGTGGGATTGCACCCACTCTGAACTCTGGGTCTGTACATTGTCGGGAGCAGTAGTGACACAGGGAATGGAACAGGTAAAAAAGGGGACTCAAATCCAGGGTACCAAGACCTGCTGGGCTTACAACAGGGCCGTGTGTAGCTGGCCTAGTTGTATGTTTAGGCACATTTGATCTTGGTGTGGGGGGTCACACCCGGCCACTGGTTGCAGAATAGGGGGCGACAAGATGGGGCTGGCTGATGGACAGGCCCAGGTGCAGCCCTTTTGGGGCAGTGGGGGGGAACCAGCAGGGGCCAGGGGGGATCCGGGTGAGGAGGATATGCAGCCAATTACGGATGGAGCTAGACCAGAACGGGGGGAACAGAGTTGGGGATATCCCTTGGCCCACACACCCATCAAACAGGTGGTGGTGGAATGCTGGACCAGGGATTACCCCAATAAGGATGGTGCAGAGATGTGAAGGGGCAGTTTTCAGGGTGGGTTTGTGCTGGGTTTCGGGGGGGCAAGGGTGGGGATGTGGGCTAAGAATTTGGGGTCAGTAACCAGAAAGGAAGACATTGTATGGGAAAAGATCCAGAAGGAAATCCGGGCAGGGCGGGTGGAGGGGCCACTGTCCGACCCCCCCGTATGAGCTTCTGGGTGTCACCATGGGACTGGTACCCAAGAAACAGGAGGGGGAATTCAGGCCTATCCATCACCTGTCCTACCCGAAAGAGGGATCAGTGAATGGAGGGATCCCGGAAGCTCTCAGCATGGTCTCGTATGCATCACTGGACCAAGCGGTGGAGTTGATCCGGGTGGTGGAGGGAGCATGGTTGGCCAAGATGGACATTGAGTCCACATTCCGACTGCTGCCAGTACAGCCAGCAGATTGGGACCTCCTGGGGTTCCAGTTTGAAGGCGGGTTGTACTTCGACAAGGCAATGCCTATGGGATGTTCCGTTGCCTCCGCCACATTTGAGGTCTTCAGTTCTTGGGTACAGTGGGTACTTGGGTTGCATTATGGACACAGAAGGGTAGTCCATTACTTGGATGATTTCTTACTTATCAGGTCCAGTCAGGAGGAGGCAGGAAAAATGCTAGCAGATTTCCAGGATATGTGCAGGCCCATAGAGATCCCATTGGCTGCTGGAAAAACAGAGGGTCCAGCACACACACTAGAGTTCTTGGGGATCGAGGTGGACACAGAGGAAGAGTGTTTTCGCCTCCCAGGGGACAAAGTTGCAAGACTCAAGGGGCTACTGGCATTGGTAGGGGGGAGGAGGAGGGTGCCACTGGTACAGGTACAACTACTGGGGCACCTTAATTTCACCTGCAAGGCCATAAGCCCAGGCAGAACATTTACTAGGAGATATGGGAGGGTCACAGGAAAAGCAAAATTATCACACCACTGGGTGGACATTAACAAGGGGGTGACAGAGGATTTGCGGGTATGGGAGACATTCCTGGAATCCTACAATGGGGTGATGTTTTGGCAGGAGGACTGGGCCTCCAACACAGAGCTCAAGCTGTACATGGATGCAGCCGGAGGCCTGGGGATGGGGAACTACTTTCAAGGATAATGGATCTCGGAGGCATGGCTGGTACAATGGCAAGAATGGGGATGGATGAAGGACATCACGTTCCTTGAGATTTTTCCTGATATGGGTAGTTTTGGAGGTTTGTGGTGCACGGATGGCAGGGCGTTGCATAGTTTTCTGGTGCGACAACAAGGGTGTGGTTGAGGTGATCAGTAGACAGACAGGCAGGACAGAATCAGTTGGGTCAGTGTTGAGGGGTATGGTCTTGTTAGGGCTATGACTCAACCTGTCTTAGGGCAAGGCAAATCGAGGGATCACGGAACGAGGTAGCTGACTGTCTTTCTCGTTTTCAGATGGAGAGATTCCTAGAGCTGGCACTGTGGGCCACGCTGATCCAGACCAGGGTCCTGGGTCAGCTATGGGAGATTGGAGAGAGAAGGCCAGGGCATTGTATAAAGGGTCATGGGAGGCCAGGACCTTAAGGGCCTACGAGAGAGCGTGGGCAGGTTTCCAGATGTTTAGGGTCAGAATGGGTTGGGAGACAGGCGAACCAGACAAAGAAGAGGAGGTAATGCAGACATGGTAAAAAGATGGGAGGAAGGGGTGGCACATGCCACCATGGGGGGCCAGTTGGCAGGAATCAGCTGGGTTTGCTTGGACAGGGGGTGGGTAGATGTTACAGGTGGCCGTGCCATCAGGCGTATGGTGGCGGGTTGGCAGAGTGGTCAGGGAAGGCGGCAGGATGGAAGAAGGCCCCTGATGGGGTCCCTTCTCATAGAGGTCCTGTGGGCGGTGGGCCACATCTGCTATTCAGCTAATGAGGCTTGCCTTTCCAGGGCAATTTTTACTGTCATGGCAAAGGGGGCATTCTGGGTGGGCGAAATGGTGGCTCCCAGAAAAGAGGTGACTGACGCAGGGCTGCAGGAGAAGTGTGTGAAGTTGGGAGGGGGGAAGGTAATAATTGTACTGCAGATGTCAAAGACGGACCAGCAGGGTAAAGGGGCCACCGTAGAACTGCAGAGGGAGGCGACAGCAGAGGCCTATGCAGTCCAGGCCATGGGGACATACACGAGGATCAGAGGGTGAAGAGGGGGGCCCTGGTTTGTGCACAGGGACGGGTCACTGGTGACCGGTTTCCAGGTGGGGGCAGTTCTGAAAAAGGCATTGGCATTTTCAGGTGAGAACCCCAATGAGTTCGCCCCTCACTCTTTCTGGATTGGGGCAACTTTGGAGGCAGCCATATCAGGAGCAGAGGAGAAGGAGGTCAAGAGAGTAGGAAGGTGAGCATCGAACTGTTATAAGAGGTATGTAAGGTGTTGATGGTGGCTAACTGGTATACCCCTTTTTCTCCCCCACAGCAGGCTCCAAGAGACAGATGTGGATCATGGGGCACTATTTCATCTATTGGGTGGAGAGATTTGCAGAGGACACAAGGATGGGCACTCAGCTGCACCAGGGAATCGAACACACAAAAGTGAGATGGAGGGGCCTGAGGGGCATGAGATGGCCACAGCTGCTGCCTTTGTTGGAGGAGCTGCAGGTGTGATGGGCCAGTCCAGACTGTGTTATCATCCACTTAGGGGGCAACGACATAGGGTCCATACCATGGGGATCCTTGATGAGGGACATTATAGCGGACTTAGAAAGGGTGAAGAGCTGGTGGCCCAGGGTGGTAATTGGTTGGTCCGAGATCACATCTCAGAGGGTATGGAGGGGGCAAAGAGGCCCCAGGCAGTGGAGGTTGTGAGAAAATGCCTCAACAGGAAGGTGGCTAGGGTGGTCATTGAGATGGGGGAGATCCATGTACAGCATAGGGACATTTCATTTGATCAAGAAGCAGTGTACAGATCAGACAGTGTCCATCTCACTGAGCTTGGCATGGGTTTTTTCCTACGGCCATTCGGGGAGCTAGTAGAGGTCATAAATAGGAAGGGTTTGAAGGGCTAGCCCGCAAGGTGGGGAACCCCATCTTCCATCGCAAGCTGAGATGGGGCAGTGGAAGGTTTTAAGGGAGCAAGGGATAAACAGGGGGCAGATGGGGGAGGGAGTAGGTACCACGGGCTGGGGACAAAGGAACTCAGGCATGGGAGTAAAGAGGGGCAGGGGAAGGACATAGAGCTAGGGGGTGGATCATGGTGTCCACACCTGGCATGGGGGGGAGTGGCCCAGTAACCTCGTACCCGATGGTGGTGAGTGAAGGGGGGGTGGATCATGGTGTCCGGACCCCAAGAAGCATGATGAACAGGAGGAAAGCAGGATGGTGATCCACAAGCAAGAAGATGGGACTGTTACGTCCTAGAAGGCCATGGGGACTGTTATGTCCTAATTGTAGATATGAATGATTGGAAGTATGATATTTGGGATGTAACAAATTAACTGTGCCTATGACATAATAAATACTGCCAGTGAGCATCCAAAAGTTATAAAGCTGTGGCCTGAGTTTAGTTTGGGTTGGGGATACATATATACATAGACAGTGTCGGCAGATAAGGGCCTATGGCCCACCCAGTCTGCCCATTTGAGCTTGTAAGTTCAGTTTATGTTTTCCAGGAAGTCTGTTGCCCCTTACCCCTGACCTCCAGAATTCCTTTATGTCTATCCCATGCATTCTTAAATCCCGTGATTGTTTCGCCCCACCACTTCCTCTGGCAGGGTGTTCCACTTGTCCACCACCCGTTCTGTGAAGAAATTCTTCCTCATGTTTCCTCTGAATCGTCCTCCCTCCAACTTCATCCCATGCCCTCTAGTCCTGGAACATCTTTTCGCTTAAAAATAGTGTATTCCTGCACCCTGTTCCTCCCTGTGAGATACTTGTATGTCTCTATCATATCCCCTCTCTCCCTCCTCTCCTCCAGGGAGTACATGTTCAGTTCCTTCAACCTGTCTTCATAGGACTTGTGATGCAATCCATGCACCATCTTTGATGCCCTCCTCTGAACCTTCTCTACCCTGTCTATGTCCTTACGTAGGTATGGTCTCCAGAACTGTACACTGTACTCCAGGTGGGGCCTCACTAGTGTCTTGTATAGCGGAATTATGACCTCCCTTTTCCTGCTTGTGATGCCCTGCCTACATCCCAGCATCCTATTTGCTTTACCTGCTGCCTTGTCACACTATTTCCCTACCTTGAGGTCATCAGAGATGATAACCCCAAGATCCCTTTCCTGCTTGGTGCATGCTATATCCTCACCCCCCAACTGATATATTGTGCCAGGGTTTTTGTGCCCCATATGCATTATCTTGCACTTCTTTGCATTGAATTTCAACTGCCAAACCCCTGAGTGTTCTTCAAGTTTCTGCAGGTCCCTTCTCCTTCTGTCTACACCCTCTGTGGAGTGACAGCCATTTACCACCATCCTCTGTGTCCTGCCACCCAGCCAGTTACCTACCCACCACACTACTGTCCTGCCCACATCCATATTCCCCAGTTTGTGTAATAGTCTTCTATGTGGCACAGTGTCAAAGGCCTTGCTGAAGTCCAGATAGGCCATGTCCACTGCCCTCTCCTGATCCACCTCCCTAGTCACCCAGTCAAAAAATTCAACGAGGTTGGTCTGACATGACCTCCCCCTGGTGAAACCATGCTGCCCTGGGTCCTGTAGTCCATTGACAACCAGATGTTCCACCAATCTCTCCTTCAGTAGTGCTTCCATGATCTTCCACACTACTGAGGTGAGGCTGACTGGTCTGTAGTTCCCTGCTTCCTCTTTGTTCCCACTTTTGTATAAGGGGACTACATCTGCTTTCCTCCAGTCTTTGGGTACCTCCCCTGTTTCCAGTGATCGGCTAAACCGGATAGCCAGAGGTTCAGCCACCACCTCTCTTAGTTCTTTAAGGACCCTGGGGTGCACCCCATCTGGCCCCATTGCTTTATCAACTCTTATTACTTCCAGTTCCTTCAGGACCCTTTCTCGTGTAAAGGGACTTGTGTCCATTTCTGCACCATTCTCACCCCTTGTGCTCCTTTCAGACCCATTACCCTCCTCTTCCTCAGTAAAGACTGAGCAGAAATACCTGTTCAATATGTCAGCTTTACTGTTGTCATCCTCCATACCTCATCCTCCCCTTCAGTCTCACTATCCCTCCCTTTGTCTTTCTTTTTTCACTTATGTACCTGTAAAAGGTTTTGTCCCCTCTACCCACTGATTTTGCAATGTGTTCTTCTGTCTGAGCTTTGGGCTTCCCTTGCTGACTTCCCTGCCTCCCTTTGCTTCTCCTGGTACTTCTCCCTATCCCCTACTTCCTGTGTCTTTTTGTATTGCCTGAATGCAATCTTTTTGACTTTCACTTTCTTTGCTTCCTCTTTGGAAAACCATAATGGTCTCCTCTTCCTTTTCCTTTTGCTAACCTGCTTAATGCATAATTCTGTTGTTCTTGTAATCCCCATTTTAAATACTGCCCACTGTTCCTCAACCCCTGATCCGGGATCCGGGGACAAGGAGGCTTGCCACTAAATGGCAGGCCAATTTGTCCTGGGCCCCAGCCAGAAATAAAGAGCCCAGGGAGGAGGGAGGGAGGAAGTAGGGTGGGGGGATGGGACTGGAAAGGGCGGGGCCTGTGACATCACTACAGGGATGAATGAGAGGCAGGGGAAGCTCACTGGCCATTGGCTGAAGGGAGGGGCCCGGGGAGGGGTCTAAAACAAAGGCCTCTAAGGGATACTTTAAGGGTATGCAACCATAATTTGCCCTCTTTTTCTTGCTGTAAAATTCCCACCCACCCTTCCTGCAAGAAAATTTGAATAACTGGTATAGGCATTGGGATGATGGGGCATGGGCATGAGATGTCCTTGTGGGGGGGCCCAACTCGGGCCTAAGGGGCTGCAGAGTGCAGTTGGTGGGCCAGGGAGCTAGGTGGAGTTCCCACTGGCGCTGGGGGAGGATAAGTAGGCAAGGGGTTTTGTGGAAGGTTTTAAGGGAGCAAGGGATAAACAGGGGCAGATAGAGGGGAGGTAGGTACTATGGACTGGGGAAAAAGGAACCAGGTGTGGGAGTAAAAGGGGGGGGGGAAGAACATAGAGCTTAGGGGTGGATCATGGTGTCCACACCAGGCGTGGGGGGGTGGTCCGGGTAACCTGGTACCTGATGGTGGTAAATGAAAATGGGGGGGCTGGATCATGGTGTCCGGACCCCGAGAAGCATGATGAACAGGAGGAGAGCAGGACAGTGATCCACAAGGAAGAAGACAGGACTGTTACATCCAGGAAGGCCATGAGGACTGTTATGTCCTAATTGTAGATATGAATGATTGGAAGTATGATATTTGGGATGTAACAAATTAGCTGTGTCTATGCCATAATAAATATCGCCAATGAGCATCCAAAAGTTATAACGCTGTGGCCTGAGTTTATTACGGTTTGGGGATCCGGGGACAATATTGCATTTATTTGTTGTGATTTTGTTTTCTTTGATTTTCTGAAGTTTTATTCTTGATTGGAAGTTTTATTCACTGCCACATTTTGGATAAACAATTTTGTTGTTGTTTCCATTATTTTTATTATACTTGATATTTATGCTAATTAGGAATATTTAGAATTTGTACATATGTGAATAAAATACATATAATTGTCATATTTCTGAATGGTAGAAGAGTTATTGCCGTTATCATGAACCTGGAGAAAAGGGTTACTATCATGTTTGAATTTTATAATTTTTTTGGGTAATTCATGAATATATTTTTGGGTAAGGCCTGAGATAAATCCAAGTGCTGCATTATAAAAGAGGTATTGTGACCTTTTGTTCTGACAGGTGTCTAGGGTAGAATGTAAGGGTAACAATATTATAATACAGCACTGTACACATAATGGGTGTCCAGGGTAGGATAACAATATTATATTACAGCACTGCACACAGAATGGGTCTCTATGGTAGAATGTAAGGGTAACAATATTACATTAAAGCACTGCTCACAGAATGGTGTTCTAGGGTAGAATGTGAGCATAGCAATATTATATTACTGCACTGTACACATAATGGGTGTCTAGGGTAGAATGTACTGGACACAGAATGGGAGTCTAGGGTGGAATGTAAGGGTTTCAATGTTATATTACAGTACTGGACATAGAATTGGGGTCTAGGCTGAAATTTAAGGGTACCAATATTATATTATGGCACTGCTCAATGAAAGGGGGTCCAGGGTTGAAGATAAGGGTAACAATCTTTTATTGGAGCAACTGAAACAAAATGGGGTTTACTGTAGAATGTAAGGGTAATAATAATATGTTAATAAGACCCACTCCTGCAGGTACTGCATTCAGCAGAGTCTGCCTGGATGTGTCACAGAAGTGGAAAATGATTTGTTTTTTGCTTCAGACAACATAGTTGTGGCAAGTTGTTTTGAAACTTGTTTGAACTGGTGTGTTTTTTATTGACAGAATGGTAAATTTTACACCAGCTGTAGCAGCCTAAATTTAAGGGCCATTCTAAAAGAAGTCTGTCTTAAATAGTGTATAAGACCCAAAGGCTAAGGCATGTAGAGAAATACAAATTTAATTTATTTACTCATGTGCTGTGCAAAACAATTACAAACGTGCTGATACTAGATAAGGTACTTCTCCCATAGCCCACTAAGGTTCACCTGATGGTGATTTGTTCCTTCACCAGAACATTCTCAGAAGTAAGATTTGGAACCCCCATCCAGGATAGGGTAACAAATACACTCCAGACAAACAAAGGATGAGGTTGGAATTCAATGGGCATATAAAGGAGGTAATAAGGTAAAGGGACGGTTTAACAGACAGTACGGTAAAGGAAGGAAAGGGCATAGAAGCGGTGCAGTGCAACAAGTGTGGAGCTCCAGTCTTTCAGTACATACTCTGGAGACTGAGGTGCTGTCCTATTTGTACTCACCTCGCTGGCTTGAGTGCAGAGGTTGCTGAACTCCATACCAAACTGGCAAGGTACAGATCATCTCCTACCCCACCCATGGGCCAATAAGCCTGCTGCATATACCCAGAGAATGGCTAGGCAGAGGCAGAGCAGTTGGGCCTTGGTAGTGTCACAAATACACTCCGGGGGTCAGGCCCTCTGCTCCCACAGTGCCCAACCTTGAAGTGCAATATGTGAACAAGAGACAAACAGGGAAACACTCCTGTCTGTTTTGGGTCAGAGCAACTACCAGTCTCAAGTCCTGGGGTCAAATATGAACCCTTTTTTGGTAGCATGCCTAGGTAACAGTTTCAAATATCACACCCTCTTCAGGAAAAGCAGTGCAATACTTTACCCAGCGCACACACAACCTGATTTACAACCCCCCCTTCTGACTCAATTGAGCCCTAGGTATTTACTTACCTTGCTGCATATGGTGACACACTATAAGCACTTTAACAGTTATGTCAGAATTATCAACACTGTCCCAGCATTCACACTCAAAGTGAGAAAATGGCTCAGGCAGGACTTTAAGGAAAACAGAGTTTACTAAAATTAAAAATAGAAAAATATAAAAAACAGTACATATAAAATTAATGGTACAGTCATAAAAATAAATGGACAACTGTACACAAACCACCTTATACTGAATAGCTAATCCTACCCCAGTTTCAGTTGGTAAATAGGGATGATGAAATTACCTAATTTTGGTAGAAGTGCTCCTTAAATCCAAAACACAAGCGTGTTAGGTCTTGCAAAGTTGGAACAAGAGTGTTTGTTCTTTCAGAAGTCCAAAGTAAAAAGAGTACAATGTTCCCTCAGCAACTTGACAATATTGGGGGAGGAGGGTCTCACCCAGCTTGTGTGGTCACAGCTCTGTGGTGATGCTGGCTGTGAGGTCACTCTCATTCCTGCACACTGAATTAGTCATAAGCCAATGCACACTGCTAAACATGGCAATTAAAAATACATGTATACTTTTTAATTAGTGAGCCACAGAGCATGAATTATGACAGGACAAAATATCCATTTGATCTCTCAGAACAACATCCTGCAAAGCATCTTTCTTAGCTGTGAGGATTTTCACAGGTCTCTGTCAGAACTTGCTTTCCTCCTGATAGGTCGTAAAATGCAATATTTTTTAACAGGTTTCCTAGGTTCAAAGCAGTGGCAGGTTTTACAACTTGTTATATCGGCTAACACAGGCTTTGACAGGTAAGTGTTAAAAGGAAACTATGAATTAGTTTATCTACTGGGTCAGGTAAAATAACAGACCCTTCTTTTCTCTCTGTTCAAATCCTATGTTCCATGATGCTTTGCTGCTTGCCTTGTTTCCTAAGCAGAAGTCTAAAACATATATTTATATCAAAACTATATGCACATAACTAGCAGATGGTTATCATGTCACAGGTAGGCTATGGAAGGGTGGAGGTGGTGGATGGGGTATACACTCCTTAGCTTGTACCATTGTACAATTCCTTTGCCATACTGATGGGATGGTGTTTCCAGGAATATGTACCCGCAACAGTGGGGGAAGGGGAAGTGGGGGTTCTTAGAAGGGGAGACCCCAAAGAGGGAGGAAGTGATCTCCACCTGAAAAGGAAGCAGCTGAGGGTAGGGGACTCTGTTCCTAGGAGGATACGCTTGGGAGCTGGGGTAGAAATGGACAGGGAGGTGAAGTGCTTTCCTGGTGCTTCAGCTTGGAAGGATGGAGAGCAAATCCAGAGGATAGCTAGGGTGGCAGGAGATGGGAGAGAGCTAGATGTCATTGCCCACCTGGTGACAGATGATCTGGCAAGGGATATGGTAAGGGTGCTGCAGGGAAATTTCAAAGAGCTGGGAAGGGGCTTTAAGTAGGTGGCATGTATGGCGGGCTTTATCGGGGTGTTACTTATGTGTGACTGGGGAGATGAAAGGGCACTCTGCACCAGGACTTTTAATAGTTGGTTGAAGGCATGGCACATGGAGGAGGGCTTCAGCTTCATTGGGGAGTAGGGGCCAGCCTGGGAAGATATGAGTCTGTATAGGGCACATAGCCTGCATTCTTCCATGAAATGGACATAGTCCTTAGTGGGACATCTAAATGTTACTTGGATGAGCATTTGTTACCTAGCTGAGGGGGAAGGATGCAAAACCAAGGGAGGCAACAATTGACCCCCTAGATGATGGAGCAGTAGGGAGGGAGAGTCTGAGTGGAATAAGCTCCCCCATGGCAGGGGCACAAGATGACCGTATAGGGACAAGGGAGAGGACAAGAGGGGTACAAATCAGAAAAGCAAATAGAAATGAGTTAAGGAGACAGGTAACAGAGAAGGGATCGGGGGAACTTGAGTGAACAGGCAAGAGATGGAATATGGTATGGAGAGCCATGGGTGGCAGCAGGGAAGAGACTAGCAACTACAGGCCAACCCAGTCTCACCTCAGTGGTGGGGAAACTAATGGAAACACTGTTGATGGAAAGGTTGGTACAGTATGTTGAATTCAATGCGCTGCAAGACCAAAGGCAGCATGGATTAACTTGGAGGAGGTCATATTAGACAAATCTAATTGATGAATTTATTGATTTATTTGATTAGGTAACCAAGGAAATAAATCAAGGGAAGGCAGAGGATGTGGCCTTTCTGGACTTTACCAAGGCGTTCAATGCTGTGCCATGAAGAAAACTGATTAAGAAATTGAACAAACTAGGGATAGGATCCAAAGCAGTGAACTGAGTTAAAAACTGGTTAACAGTTAGCTGACTTAGGGTAGCGGTTAACATCACTCACTCTAATGATGGAAGAGTGATCTGTTTTTTAATGACTTTTTTAGTGCTACTTGGATGAGCATTTAAATTAGCCTGGGGAGGCAGCAAAACCTAAGTGAGCACCTTTGAACTTTCTATGATGCAGCATCAGAGAGGGATGATCCGAGTGGAGAAAACTCCCCTATGATAGGAGTGAAGACATGCAGGGATGGGATCAAGACCAAAGAAAAGGGGGGTAAAACTTAGGTAGGTGTCAATAGAGAATGGAAGGAGACAAGGAATGGGGAATGTAAATAGGGAATAGGAGAGTCAGGGGGACTTCAGGGAAAAACACAGGCTGGAATGGGATGGGGAAGAAGAGCAGCAGCAGGGATGGGGAAGGAAGGTGTGGAGAGCAACTTGCGCCAATGCAAGGAGTCTTGAAAACAGAATGTCAGAACTGGAAGTCATCGTGGGAGAGGAATACCTAGATTTAGTGGTCATAACAGAGTCATGGTGCACTGAGCACCATGACTGGGAGCTGGCCATACCAGGCTACTGTCTGTTCAAGACAGACAGGAAGGCAGGAGGGGGTGTTTTATATGCCACAGAAGGAATCAAGGCCAAGGAGGGCATGGGACACCTAGAGGAGAAGCAGGGGCTGGTGGTGCTCTCTGTAGGTCACCCAGAAGACAGACGTCAGGTCCACTATCCATACCAGGGTAGTGTATCGACCTTCAGCACAGGGAGAAGAGTTGAATAAGTCACTTGGGGAAGCTATCATCAGAATTGCAAGTTAGGAACAGGTGTTACTACTATAACCCTGACACCATTATACCAAGGGCTACTGCCCCTGCCTGCCCTCCAGATTGCAGGTTGAGGGGCCTGGGTTCAGTATCAAAAGGTACTCTGGCCTCCCTACCAACAGTGTTGCTACAATAATGGTGCCTCCACCCTGAGAGTTGCTTATGTGTGTAATTAACAAGACTGGTACAGCCCTCTGGGAAGCTGTAGCCACCCATCATCCCACCTAATGGCCCTGCACACTTTGAATTACAATTACAGTACTTAGCATTTATAGCACAGTTTTGTAAAAACATTAATGATATGCTCATGTACCATACACTTACCAACCTGATCTAGGCATTCTGGACAAAACCGGGGGTATTGTAAGACTCAAAGGGGATGAAGGGGAGTGCAGGGAGGCAGACCTGGAAAAGGTGGAAATACTGAACAAATACTTCTGTTCAGTATTCACTGAAAAGGGGGAGAGTCAGGGACCACAGCTGGGCAACAGATGTGAGGGGGGAGAGGTGGACACCAGTCCATTCACAGTGGACAGAGTCCTGGAGGAGCTCACAAAACTGAAGGTGGACAAAGCAATGGGACCAGACAGCATACACCGAAGGATATTAATGGAACTGTGAAGCAGAGCCTCTGGTAGCCTTGTTTACAGAGTCACTTAACATGGGAGTGGTTCCAGAGGACTGGAAGAGGGCACATGTGGTCCCTCTACACAAATCTGACAGTAGGGAGGAGGCGAGGACCTATAGGCAGGTCAGCCTCACCTCAGTAGTGGGGAAGATCATGGAGATACTGCTTAAAGAAAGAATAGTGGGACATCTGGAATCCCATGGGGTCCAGGATCAGAGGCAACATGGATTCACAGCAGGGAGATCATGTCAGATGAATCGGATAGATTTCTTTGACTGGGTGACAAAGGAAGTAAATCGGGGGGGGGTAGTGAATATCACCTACCTTGATTTCAGTAAGGCCTTCAACACTGTCCCACTCAAGAGACTGGTTAACAAGATGGGTAGTCTGGTTATGGGGCACAAGGTGGTAAACTGGGTTAGGAACTGGCTAACAGACAGAAGGCAGAGGGTGGCGGTTAATGGGATTTAGTCTGGGGAGAAGGGGGTGACCAGCGGGGTGCCTCAGGGATTAGTCCTGGGGCCAGTTTTGTTCAATATCTTCATTAGTGATATTGCAGAAGGACTGGAGGGGAAAGGTCTACCTGTTTGCAGGTGACACCAAGATCTGCAACAGGGTGGATACCCGTGACAGGGTGGAGAAAATGAGGAGAGATCTGGAGATGCTTGAACAATGGTTTGAGGTGTGGCAGCTGAAATTTAATGCTAAGAAATGCAAAATTATGCACCTCGGACAAAGAAACCCTGGGTGAGCTACAGGATGGGGGGAGCTGCTGACTATCACCAAGGAAGAACAGGTCCTAGGCATTATTATTTTTGATGACCTGAAAGTGTCACATCAGTGTGCCAAGGCTCCAGCAAGGGCCAGTGGCATGCTGGGGTGCATATGCAGGGGTATCACTAGCAGAAGACAGGAGGTAGTGATGCCTTTGTATACACTATGAGTGACTAAAGAACAAAAAGCTTTTTCTTATCAGTTCAGCCCGGCTTCCAATTTCAGCTCTGTGCTGCTGAAACAGCACTCTGCTGGCTACAGCCCTGGGTTTAATTGATCCAGCTCAGGAATCAAACTGCTCACAATGAGGCAAGACAGGTCTCTTCCTTTGAAGATAGCTGAGCTACACGGCTTCCACCTCCTTCACATGCTCAAGCTGGACTGAGCACTTAGTTTTCACTGTCCCACACAAAGTTCAGGATCTCCATATTCTGGTTGGTCATCTTAGCTGTCAGTCACAGTCTGAGTGTTCCCTTTGGTAGGTTTATGCACCAACTCGAAAGTTCTCAGTTTCAACCGGAAGGCACTGTAATTAGGACCCCTTGAGTACCGCTTGGTTCCAGTTGGTCTGCAAATGGAGTCCAGGACCAAATATGGCGGCTTCCATTATGGAGGCTTAGACAGTAACTGTAAACAGCTTAAATAACAGAAAGACTTAGAGAGTAAATATTTACAGTACATGAAAGGGCTCCTTCTGCTTTGTAACTGACAGCAGAATGGAGTAAATCAGGACAATGCTTGGCTGGTCACAAGCCCCATTGTGCACAGACCCAGCCCAGGCTATGTACACTAGACATACTGGCTGCAGCTCTTAAAGGGACAGCACGACAGCATACCATGGCACACTCACACAGAACAACAGGACATTACTGTACATGGATCTGTCTTCCCTTACTGGATGTCTGCCAGGCAGTGGGCATCAGCGGAGCCCAGAGAGACACTTAAGGTAAGCCCCCCCGAATTTGGAGGGAAAGTTACACTCTCTCCTGCCCAGGAAACTTGGTGTCCACGTTGAGTCTATAACACAAATAACAATCCCTTTGCTCAATGAGACTTTCTACTCTATGCAAGTCTAGACCTTACATTATTATATACAGTATCATAGCATTTTTTTTGTTAGCTTCAAAGTATGTCTTTTAGCAACTGCATAGTTCACTTATTCTACATCTTGGTCATGACAGTTGACATTTCTTCAGTCACCTTTAGTTTTAACCATTTACCCATATGAAGTGCACTTTACCCAAGAAACCTTCAAGCATTGATCCATGTGGAAAATAGATCTGCACTTTTCAGCTAATCCTTGGAACTCTATAAGGGTGATCCCTAAGATACTGAATGGAGGGCTTGACTATTACTTTAGAAGATGAAGTGAATACTAACTTAGGCAGGGAATGTGCAGTAATGTATTCTTCATTATGAGTTACATTCATGGGCAAATCCACAGGCTTTCCTGGTGTGTCATAAGTGAGCTGAACCACAGGTTTTTCAGTTCTTCCTAAATGCCTAGGCATAGGGGGCATTGGTACTGGCACTTCAACAGTAACATTCGGGTTCATGACTCCAGGCTCATTGTCCAGCAACAAGACAGCATCTGAAAAAAGGAGTACCACTGCACTCTCTCGAGATTCAGAATTAATTGCAATATTGGTACTTGGTATATCACTTGAGTTCTCTGGTGCCTTGAGGCTCGTTTTCATCAGAAAGAGGTACTTCAACAAAATTGGAATCACTCTTCACACTGTAAACATTTTCAAGAATGGCAATACTCTCTTGTACATGAACTAGTTTATTTGGCCCACATAGCCCAACATCACATTGAGATTCACTGGCCTGTTCACCACTTTCTTTGTCAGAGTCAAGCACTTCAATATCAGATAATTCCACTAAGCAAAGGGAGTCTGCCATGTCAGAGGCCACACTCTGTACATCACTCTCAGGAGGTATAGGAGTAGTTGAGACAGCAGGAGTGTCTGAAATCACTGGGCTGTCAGGGCTATTACTGAAAGCAGAAAGATTGGCACCTTGGAGCAGCTGGGCTGGTTCCAAAGACAGATAATAAGCAACAACAAATTCACTGGCATTATCTTCAAAATCAGCATCACTATCAACTATGGCATTGCTGATGGAAGGCTCTGGCTGTTGAACAGAAGGAGATTGAAAAATTAGCTTGTTGTGAGCAGCAGAACGGGTGACAGGCCCGGTTGGAGCAGCATCTCGAGGTACAGTATCTAGAACTATTTGCCCAATTGGCAAAAGGTGATTTCTGTGGATAGTCTTTACAGCATGAGAATCCCCTTCTGGTCGCACTTTGTACACTGGCAAATCATGCAGCTTGCTGACTACAATGTACTGCATATGGCTCCAATGATCACCATGGAAACCAAGATTACACCTCAGCACATGATCTCCAACTTGAAATTCATGGGCCTTAACCCATTCATCATGATGTGCTTTGTTAGACAGATTTTTCTTTGCAGCCATGGTGTTAGCCAGTTGGTAGTGTGATTAAATTGAGCTTTTAATTTTTTAACATACTGCAGGTAGTTGTGTGACTAAACCCCATCAGGAGAAACTCCAAAGCAAACTTCAACAGGAATGCATATCTCTCTACCAAACATGAGATGGTATGGTAATAACCCTGTGGTATCATTTTTTGTGCAATTCTATGCATGTACCAAAGCACTGATCTGTTGGCTCCACCTTGGTTTGTCTTTAGGATGCAAAGAGCCAAGTATATCGAGTAAAGTTCAATTAAACCTCTCTGGCTGTGGATCTCCTCGGGGATGATAGGGAGTAGTTTGGGACTTTCTTACACCCAATATGGACAATAGCTCTTTAATAAGGTGGTTTTAGAAGTCTCGGCCCTGATCTGAATGGATTCTCTGAGGAGCACCGTAGTGGACAAAGAACCTTTCCATGAGGACATTTGCCACTATGGCAGCATTCTGGTCTTTGGTTGGATAGGCTTGAGCATACTGTATAAAATGATCTGTCACTACTAACATGTTGGCAATATTCTTTGAGTCTGGTTCTAGGCTCAGGAAATCAATACATACAAGTTCCATTGGGGCACTTGTCATTACACTGACCAGCGGGGCAGCCCTTTGAAGTTGAGCCTTACGTTGGAGACACCTAGTGCAAGTTTTGATGAATACTGATCAATGTCCATGCCCATCTTAGGCCATTAGAAATGTGCATAGAAGAGATCCAGAGTCCTTTCACTACCCAAGTGCCCCTTGAGGTTATGTAGAGCCTTTAGCACAACATACTTGAACTTTACAGGCAACAACAGTTCTTTTTTCACAAATTCCCCTCGACTGTCAGTCAACTCTCTGTATAACAATTTCTCTCTTAGCTTAAGTTTAGGCCCCTCTCATAGCAGTAAAGCAGTGTTGGGGTCATTGGACCACATTTTGGAGACAACTTCCCCCTTGATTAGGGCATTCACAACTTGCCTAATCATTGGGTCATGATACTGCTCTTTCTGAATGTCAGCTGGAGTTAACTGTGGTAAGGCACTTAAATCCAAAGCTGTAAAATTGCAAATAGGCCACTGGTAGACAAGTATAGGGAGGTCCCAGCAACAGATGGCGTTTCATCTCTATCAAACTTGTGGCATAAGCTTTTCACTGACTGTTCCAAAATGTGCACTCACTGCTGCTTTGAGGCAGGTCTTCTGGAGAGAGCATTGGCATCAATGTGGTTCAGACTGGGTCAATACTCCACTGCATAATCATATGTAGACAATGCCAAGAGCCATTGGCATCCCATGGCATCTAATTTAGCAGACATCTGAACATACATTAATGGATTGTTGTCTGTCTTAACCAAGATCTTTGTGTCATACAGGTATTCACGAAACTGGTCCATGATTGCCCACTTGAGGGTGAGAAAGTCCAATTTATGTACTGGGTAATTTTTTTCTGAAGGTGTCAGACTTCTGCTGGCAAACACCACTGGGCGCAGTCCTTCTGTTTACTACTGGTAAAGCACTGCCCCAGGCCACTCAGGCTGACATCTGTGTGTAGCACATAGGGTTTGGAAGGGTCAGCATAAGCAAGAACTGGAGCATGAGTAAGCTGATAAATGATCACTTGGAAAGCTGAGTCACAATCTGGAGTCCATCTCTGGCCAAATAACTCGTGAGGTTTGAAACATGTTTTTTTCAGTCTCTTTATCAGTGCCTTTCTTGAACTTTCTGTGAGTACCCTTGGGTTATGTTCAGTAATGGACAGACTACCTTGGTGTAATCTTTTTCAAAACAGTGATAATAACTGCAAAAACCTAAGAACCTTTGTAACTCTTTTAAGTTGTCCGCCTTTGGCCAGTTGTTCAGTGCTTCCACCTTGCTAGGGTCAATTCGGATGCCTTCTGAGGACACAGTGTGGCCTGCATACTTTACAAAACTTTGAAAAAACTGATATTTGACAGCTTTAGGCCAAACTCTTCAAGCCTTTCCAGCACTTTGAATAAGTGAGATCAATCTCCTGAAGAGTTTTTCTGAAAATGATGACATCATCAAGGTATATTAAGTAATAAAAAAGGAGGTTCATGTCTCCCACAGCACACTCCATGAGTCTTTGAAATGTTGCTGGTGCACCTAATATGCCATGGGGCATGCTGAAGAACTCATATAAACTCAATGAGCAAATGAATGCGGTTTTCTCTCTGTCTTCCGGAGCTATCGGTATTTGATAGTATCCACTACAAAGGCTGAGGATGGAAAACCACTTACTCCCATTCAGACAATCTAATGCATCTTGTATGCAAGGCATAGTATGTTGGTCAGGCACAGTTCTTCTGTTAAGGGTCCTGTAATCCACACACATACGGACGGAACCATTCTACCCTGATTTGGGGTTTGAATCTATGTTGGCTTCTATGGCTTATATCAGCATATTGTAGAACCAACACGTTTAAATTCTCATTCATTAAATCATTCAGTTTTGGACTGGATAGTAACAAATGGCAGGGATCACTTATCCGCATCTGGTGTATTACATGTCCATTTTTACAGTATTAAATTTTTGTCATAAAAAAGTCCCCCCACATTTAGTATGGGCTCGTTTTTTAAGAATGTTAACCTCGATAACCTCTACTGTCTCTTGTCCCAGGTTGACTGGACTTACTTAGATTGTATCCCAGATATTGATCTTGCTTTAAGATTATTTTTATAATCAACTTTTTCCAATTCAAGAACGGTTGTTTCCAGAAAGGAAACTGAGATTTTGAGGTGCTTCTAATCAATGGTTTACCCCTACTATTAAGGCCCTGATTAAAAAAAGTAATGTTTTGTCAGAAGTACTGTATATAAGAGGAACCCATCCCTTCATTTGTTAAATCAATATCGTTGTACTAGAAATAAAGTTTCAGAACTTGTACGTAAAACAAAAAAAGCTTTTCTTCAGAATAAAATCCTGAGTAATTGGGCAAATCCAAACAAATTCTGGGAGAATATTAATGTTTTGTTTTCTCCAAAATCTGAATCAACTATTGGTAGTCTATTAGTTGATAATGTAGACATAACTAATTTACTTAATCAGAAATTTTCAGATTTATACAAATATAGACGGATGGGTTATCAGATGAGCTGTGGGGAAGTTCAGAGGGACCCTAAATTGATTGGTAAGCCTTTTTTAATTTTAGGAAGATAACTGAGGAAGAAATGTTACAGTTGTTAAATGGTCTCCCAAATAAATATAGTAATTGTGTGGGGGAGATGGTAGATTTTTGCATTTAGCAGTTCCATTTTTAGTTAAGCCACTTTGTTTTCTTTTTAGTTTTTCTTTACAGTATTGTCAGTTTCCATCAGATTGGAAGCTGGCAAGAGTGGCACCTGTTCTCAAAAAAACACAAGCATCCTCCTTAGATGATTTTAGACCATTTCAATCTTGAATCTTCTGTGCAAGATGTTGGAGAGAGTGGTGGTGAGTCAGATAAATGACTACCTCACTTCAAATGGGTTGCTTTCACCATGCCAAAATGGCTTTCAGAAAAACTATGGGACTGGTACTGCCTTGGTCAGGTTCACAAACACTGCCATAAGGGGCTTTGATAAGGGCCATATGACTCGGGTGGAGTTTGTGGACCTTACCAAGGCTTTTGATTTGTTAGAATATGATTTCATTTGTTAGAAGTTAGGGATTTGTTTTTTTTCTGGATCTGCAGTGGCTTGGTTAAGGGATTATTTGACAGATAATTTCTAGACAACGTTTCTAGACAACTCTACATTGGTTAACCCCATGCAGTCTGGCTTTAGAGCAAAGCATAGCACTGTTACGGTGCTGGCCAAAGTCACTAATGACTGGTAATGGGACCTTGACAACAAACAATTTGTTTGTTCTGTGTTTTTAGACCTCAGCAAGGCCTTCAATACCATTGACCACTGCCTACTTCTCTCCACCTTAAAAACCATAGGCATGGACTCAACCTCATTGGACTGGTTTCAGGACTATTTCTCTGATAGGCAGCAACAAATTAAGGCTGAAGGAGAGCTCTCTCCACTCAAACCAATAAAAAGAGGAGTCCCACAGGGTTCCATATTGGGCCCTCTACTGTTCACCATCTACATTAACAACTTGGACTTAGGCATTACGGAAGCCAGTATCCACTTGTTTGCCGATGATACGGTGCTCTATCTAAGCCATGACTCCCCTGGAGCCGCATGCACAGAACTACAAACTAAATTCAATATGCTGCAGCATCAGCTTCTCAGCAAAAAGCTACTGCTAAATGCAAAAAAAACTAAGACAATGCTCTTTCACCATCTAGCACTAGGGCCTACTCTGCTGCTGCTGGTACCCTTCCTTCCATAACCACCCTACGAGGCGAAAATCTTGAGTTTGTGCCTAAATTCAAATATCTGGGCATATGGCTGGACAACAAACTCCCCTTTGTGGAGCACACAGAAGAATCGATGAAAAAGCTTAGGCAGAGGCTTGACCTTTTCTTTAGAATTAAACACCTTCTGACCGCAGATGCAAGAAGACAGCTTGTTCAATCAACTTTCCTCTCATTAATCGACTATGCTGACATTATCTATGGCCAATGCTCCATCTCACACCTTGCAAAACTGGATGTCCTGTACCATAGAGCACTAAGATTTATAACTGGTCTCCCGTCCTCCACACATCACTGCTCTCTATATGCAGCCATAGGGTGGCCTTCCCTTCAATATAGGTGATGTAGAAATGCAGCCCTCTGGACATTCTGAGCCCTTAGCAACAAACTCCCAGATTACATTGTTGCCTACCTCCCCTTGAGCCCAATCAGTAGCTACGCCCTAAGAAGCCACTCGCTAATTTCTCTGAAAATCTCCAGGATCAGTACCCATTTTGGCAGGGCTGCCATAAGCCATGTTTTGTCCACACTCTGGAACAGGGTACAAAGATCATTGAGACTCAGATCTCCTGTCAGTTTTGCCCTGTTTAGGACCATTTATGACAAAACGTTCACCGAAATCTGTAAGTGTTTCCATAGCTCCTAGCAGTCCTGCTGATGGTTCACTCCTTATCCTTACCACATTCAGCCACGAACCTAGTTCCTCCCATCCCTATTTTAACTAAGTTCACTAGTCAGCTGCCACATTGTCCCTCAGCACCCATGGCACCACTTTCTCCCATATTACTCTTCTCTCGCCACTTAAAATTGTTCTGGTAGGGTGCCAGTTTTTAGTATGTGAAAATTCTGCTCAGAATAGAAAATCCTTTATAGAATGTCCATACTTGACAATAGAGTATAGGGGAACTATGATGGGAGAGAGAAATGTTCTAATTGGGTGGCAAGGGGGACATTCATGCCTCTTTATTGAATATCCATGTTGAGACAACTTTGATCAAATGGGTGTATATGGGTAGTGAACTTCTATGTGGCTGGGGACATAATGCTGTTTTAGAAAGTGCCAAATCTAGAAATTATTTAGTGAAGGGGAAATGTTTATATTTTAAAATGTCTAGAATGGGTAAATGGTTTGTAATTATAGGGTTAATGTTAAGTGGGGATGTTCAATTAAATCCTGGGCCTGTTGCTGATTTGAATCATGATTATACATTTGAAATGTTGAATGAAAAAGGATTGAAAATTGTGCATATTAATATGTGTAGTTTGCTTAAGAAAATTGAGTATCTAAGAGAGTGGGTGGTTTATTATAAGCCTGATATTTTAATAATTACTGAATCATGGCTGCATACAAAAATCAAGATAATGATATAGCCCTGGAAAATTTCTATATATATAGAAAAGACAGATCCAAAGAGGAGGAGTATTAGTTTATGTTAAAATTGGATTGATGTTGAGGAATTGCAAGATTTGTATAATTGGACTGATTCAGAATTGTTACCATTAGAATTAAAGCTACCTTATTCTAAACCTATCTTATTGATTGGCATTTACCGTCCACCTAAAAGCAGCTTAATGGTCTTCTCTGAAACACAGGATGTACTGAAGAATTATCAAAATTCACATGAAATTTTGATAATTGGGGATTTAAATGTTGATTGGGGAAATATAGATGCCCATCATAGTCTAATTGATATGGCTACTACATTGAATTTGGTGCAACTGATAAAAGATGTTACTAGGTTAAATGCAATAAATCCCAGTAATTCAACTATGTTAGATCTTATTTTTACTACAAATCCAGAAAAGTTTATAAAGAGTGGGGGTGTTACCAGACTCAATGTCAGATCATCAGATAATTTTCTGTATTAGAAATCAGAAATCTAGAAAGACATCTAAGAATGTTGTATAAATTAGAGTCTTTAAACAGTTTGTGTTCAATTTATGCAGGGATTAGAAAATTATAACTGGGAGAGACTAGAACTAATTCCCAGTGTGGGGGGATGTGTAGGATATGTTTCAAAAGGATTTAATGCAAATTTGCAATAAACATGCTCCTATAAAAACTAGGTTGATAAAATCAAACAAAGCACCATGGTATGATTCAGGTTTGTTTAAAATTAAAAGAGCTAGAGATAAGGCATGGCAACAAGCTAAATTAGCAAAGAGAGACCAGGATTGGCATAAATATAGGCAATTAAGAAATTTATATACAAAGGAAATTAGAAAGGCTAGATTGGCCTATTGTAACAAAAAATTGTCTAAAGAAATGATGGAAAACTCAAGAGTATTTTGGAACACAATAAATAAGATGCATAAGGGACCTAGCTTGGGATATCCTAATCATTTCCTAATTAATGGTAATAAGATGGATTTGGGAAACAAGGTGGTTAATGAGTTTAATACCTTTTTTATAAATATGGGTATTAATGAATTACAATTGGGTGGAGGAGATGTAAATCAGGTTCTACAGAGAAATTCCAGGTAAATGATACAGATAGAGTTTATGTACAATCTGGTATACAAGCTGAGTTTAAGTTTACTTCTATTACTAGAGAAGATGTTAGGATTTATTATTTCAAATTAATATTAATAAAGCAGAAGGTATGGATGGTATCCTAATATCTTATTAAAGTATGCAGCCCCTATTATTGATTTCCTAGCAAACTTATTTAATTTGTCTCTTCTCTCTGTGGAGTTACCTCAGACTTGAAGACTGCCAAGATTGTGCCAATTTATAAGACAGGATCTAGGTTATTATTAGAAAATTATAGACCAATTTCTCTTTTACCAACAATTTCTAAAATTTTGGAGAAAATAGTTGCAAAACAATTACAGGTATATCTGAAAGATAATGAAATCCTTAACAGTTATCAATCCGGCTTTAGACCCTAACATGGAACAAACCCTGCCCTTATAAAGGTCACAGGAGATATAATGGAGAGTATGGACAGGGGGATGCCAGTGGGAGCAATTTTTATTGACCTTTCTAAGGCCTTTGACACGCTGGACCATGGCATTCTCCTGTCCAGACTAAAAACCTGTGGTATGTCTGAGTCGGTTATAAATTGGTTTTGAAATTATCTTGACTCAAGATTGCAGCAACTGACTATTAGAGAGTGGTCATCTGATTTGAAATTGATTGTGTCAGGAGTCCCACAAGGATCCATTTTGGGTCCTATACTATATAATTTATATATGAATGATTTGGGGTTTGAACAACCAAAGCTACAATACCATCTTTATGCTGATGATACAGTTGTATATTTTGCTGATTCATCAGTGAGAACTATTCAAATAGTATTACAACAGGCTTTTGATCAGTTACAGGAATTTTTGCTTAGATCTAAATTGGTCTTGAATGAAAAAAAATCTCAGGTAATGGTGTTTCATAGTGGTTACGGGGTCTAAAACTGAATATGAGGGGTTACAAATTAAAACATTTTCAGGAAGAATCTTGCAACAAGTTGTTAGTTATAAATATCTGGGGGTGTATTTAGATACAAAATTTAAATGGGACAGTCATATAGATAGTACCTTGACTAAAGTTGGTAAGTGCTTGGGGTCATTATATAGTGTAAGAAATAGTATGTCTTTGGAAATTAGAAAATTAGTTGTAACTGTTGTTGTACTACCCATATTGGAGTATGGTAATTTGATATATATGGGTGCGTCTAAAGAGCAACTATATAAGCTTGATGTTATGTATAATAAATTAATTAGATTTATACTGGGAGCTGCAAAGAGGGCACATAGAGTAGATATGTATAAAGAATTAGACTGGCATACTTTGTCTCAAAGGCGGGCTCTTAGTACAACTATGTTAATGTTAAAATGTATCTCAGGAAAAGTCCCTAAATATATGGCTGAGTCCATTAAAATAAAAAGACCTATTGAAGGTCTGCGCTCTGCTAATTACTTGGACTGTGCAGTCCCAAGTCGTAGAACGGCTTGGGGGGATAAGCATTTTTTTTTAATATCGGACCTTCTATATGGAATAAATTGCCTGGGAAGCTTAGACCCCTTGAGGAAAATTTCCAGTTGCACCAAATTAAACAATGGCTTATCGAAAATATTAGTTATGATGGGAAATAGTTTGAATCTTAGGATGGTAGATTGTAACTTGTATTAAATGTATACTGTGAATTAATCATTGTTTTTTGTATGTTCTTCTTGTCCTAGTTTGTTTTATGATTTGGAACTGTGTTATATTTATTGATGTATAATTGTAGTGTATATGTGTTTTCCTTAATTATATATTGTTAACTTATAAGAGTAACTGGAAATGACACCTGGATCTCACTGTAAAGGAGCTTCAGCTCAGTGGAGATATCCTTATTCATTTTTTGTATGAATAAAAATTTTTTACTACTACTACTACTACTTAAGCAGAAGATACAGACTTCATTAGGGGCCTCTATGCAGCCTAGGATCCTCACCCAAGTATGTTAAATGGTCACTGAGGGCTGAAATGCAAAGAATTGTACCTTCCGATGGAGGCTTGATTAAGAATGAATAAATATGCTACCTCAACTTCTGTATCCATGGAGGTTGCATATACCACAATAATGTTGTGTGATGCATATATGTTCTTATGAGAACGCTTGGAATGTATACCTTGCGACTACCACTTGTCTGTAAATTTGCTTGTATCTCTTTGCACATTTTGTATTTTGTATCTTCAATCTATGTATGTATAACTGTCTTTGACAACAGCAGGTCCATTTTGTGAATGAGCTTGCTCAATGATGATCGCCTGGATAAATAAAGATTTGATTGATTGATTGATTGATTTGTTAATGTTGGTTCTCATTCCTCAAAGGTGTCCTTGATTAACTGTGGTGTTCCTCAGGGGTCCATATTGGGCCCCTTGCTATTTCTATTTTTGTAAATGAACTTCCCACTATTAGTTTAAAATGTAAAACAATTTTGTATGCTGACGATTTGATTATTTACTGATGGGAAATCTATTGAGGAAATTTCTGTTGTCTTAAGTTATGATTTTGGCAGGGTTCATTCATGGTTTCTGGGGAATTCATTAGTTTTAAATTCAGTTAAGACTAAGTCTATGTTTTTTGGGACCAAATGAATGTCTAGTTCAAATCCAGCTTTAAGTTTGACAAATCAAAATAGATTATCGAACAGGTTTTTCTTTTTTAAATATCTTGGTGTTTTGTTAGATCCTAGTTTGACTTTTTCTTTTCAAGTTGGTTCAATCACATGCACAATTAATCAAAGGATAGGTCTGTTGTATAAATATAAGGATTATTTTTCTTTTGAGGTTAGGAAGACCATAGCTGTAGGTTCTTTGTTACCACTTTATGATTATGTTTCTCATATTTATTTGTGGTTGGTTAGTAGGAAACTGCAACTTCTGACGGTATCTTATAATAATATTTGTCGATTTGTTTTATTAGAATACCCTCGATTACATCACTGTTTATTGTATTATAAGTTAGGTTGGTTGTCTCCCCTTGTAAGAATAGAATATTTTTTTGTTGTATGATTTTTAAAAGTGTGTTTTTGGGGTCCAAATTTCCATTTAGTAGTTTAATTAATCTGAGAAATGTTCACCCTCGTTTGCGTTCATCAGTTGGTATAACATTAGTTGTTGAATTGTCCAATTTGAAAATTGCTTCCCGTGCTTTCTCTATTTCTGCCCCCTTCATTGGAATGCTCTTACTTTAACTATTCGACAGGCTACATCAATTGGTGGTTTTAAGAAAAAATCGATGGAATTTCTTTTGATGAATCACAGTGTGCTTGTAATATTTAATGTACGTAAAGTCTAATATATGGAATACATAACGGACTGCAGTGGAATAACACATTTATCGCCACTAGTGAGTGGTAAGATCCATAACTCACGAGTATTGTTTTTACTGGTGTTTTACCTTGTTTTAGTTTAAAACTGCCTTTCTTTCCATTGTAAGTTCCCTATCTGACCCATTGTTCTCTGTGTTCCATTTCCAGATTCTAAGTGGAAATAACATGTTCTAAGTTATATAAATGGTATTCTGAGTTATATAAATGGTGTTCTGAGTAAAAATAAATATTTATCCCAAAATAACATGATTTATTTACCCAGTGTATTCATCACTGGTGTGATATATGTATTGTTTATATTGGTAATGTATTATATGTTTTTGTATTGATTGCCACAAGTTGGACCTGAAAAAGGGCCTTTGGTCCAGTGTCATTTACCTGGTTAACAAACGAATACATAAAAAAATATATTTTTTTCTGTACACAAAGATTGGGGAGGCATAAGGACAGCATGACTCCTGTATTACACCTGCTGCTAGCATCTCTTGCAGGTGGCACCTTACATCATTGATGTCAGCAGGAGCTAGGCATCTAGCTCTTTCCTTGAAAGGACTCTCATCATGGAAGAATATCTTGTTTCACGGCACCAAATTTTGGCTGATTTTATTTTTCCAGCTGCTTGGAATGGGTGACTCCCTAAAGTCAAACATATCCACTGACACCTCATCATCTTCACCATCTTGGCACTTAGATGGCAGAACAGCAGTATCAGTACAGTAAACTTTGGCCAAGGTGCACCCTCGACTAACTTTGATGTCTCAGTCGGTGATATCTGGAAGTTGAACTAGCACTCTCCGAACATCAAAGTCAAAGTCAAAGTCTTTATTTATTTAACCAGGTGATCACCATTGAGCAAGCTCATTTTCGAGGTGGACCTGGGTTTGTTAACAAGGAACAAGGGACAATATACATGAGATGCAACAGACAAGAAAATAGTAATAATATAAATAAAGTGAGATACAATAATACAGTATATACAAAGTATCAGCAGGCAGCATTGACAGTAGTATATGTTTGGAACAGAAGATACAATAGTTTTGGGTAGGACACAATTTTTCATAAAAGTAAAGAAATATACATATCAGGTGCACTGAACACTAATAAAACCTAATATAAAAAGATATATAGTGATAAGGTATGGAGAATTTAGAGCTGGAATCAGGGTCAAAGGAATGTGGAAGGGACAGATATGGGGGGTAGAAAAAGGGGAGAGGGAAGAGTCGATTATAGAGGTGATCAGTCTTTTAACAGTAGTAATTAGAGTGTGCTTGGACTTATAGGAGTCACTATTTAGGGTAGACAGCCACAGGACTCCTTATTATGATGTAGATATAGAGATTTAAAAGCTGCTAGGCTGATGGGGTGAGTTAATTTCAAAGTTTTTTGCAGCTTGTTCCACAGCTGAGGGAGCACAAAGCTGATGGCTGCTCTGCCAATGCGAGATTTTGCTTTGCAAACATAAAGGTAGATATATGAGGTGCTTCTCAGGGCATACTTCCCCAGAGTGCACAAAGGTAAACAGACAGAGATATACTGGGGCAGTTTATTTGAGATAGCTTTGTATGTCCAAACTGCAACATTTTTTGCTGTCTGTAAGTAAGGGATGACCATCCCACTGCCGCGTACAATGCACAGTGGTGGGTTGAGTATGGAAGACCCGTGATAAATCTTATGGCTCTGTGATAAAGTGTATTGAGTTTGGCTAGGGTACCTGCAGGTCCCTGACTATATAGAAAGTCTGCGTAATCCAATAGGGAAAGAAAGGCAGTTTGAACCAGTTTCAGTTTAGCGTCTCTTGTGAGGAGATTATTAATCCTAAAGAACAGACCAAGTCTTTGTCTAAGTTTCTTTGCCAGTTCTTTTAAGTGATCTGTGAAAGTAAGTCTATGGTCTAACCAGACCCCTAGGTACTTGAACTCTGGTATGTAGTCCAACTGCTCACCTAGAATGGTAGTGATCTGTGGGTGTCCCAGCAATTGCAGGATTTATTGCATTTAGAAGGGGCCAGAGGAACATCGCTTTGTTTTTTTTTTTGCATTTAAGAGCAGTTTCTGGTTTATAAGCTGATGTTGCAGCAGATTAAATTCATTTTGAAGGGCTTTACAGGCCACTTCAGGTGTGGGGCTACTAGCATAGAGTACTGTATCATCCGCGAATAGGTGTATTTGTGCTTCTTTGATGGGGGCATCTATGTTGTTAATATAAATGGTGAAGAGCAAGGGACCAAGAATGGAACCTTGCGGTACACCCCTCAATAGGGGCTTTGGTGGGGAAACTTCCCCTTCTGCCTTTACTTATTGAAGTTGTCCTGAGAGGTAGTTGGAGAACCATTTAAGGGATAGAGAATCCAAACCAATGTTCCGAAGGGATGACAGAAGCAGTCTGTGATCAACGGTATCAAACGCCTTGCTTAGGTCCAAGAAAACTGTGCAGACAAAGTTTTTTTTGTCTAATTCAAGCTGTCAGTTGTTTGTCACCTTTGCTAGAGCAGAGACTGTACTGTGCTGTGCTCTAAAACTGGATTGTAATGGGTTGAGCAATTTTTCTGATTCCAGGTACTTCCGAAGCTGGGAGTTCACTATTTTCTCCAGCATCTTTGACAGGATTGGAAGTAGGGAGATTGGCCTGTAGTTATTGAGGTCACTAGGATCTCTGACTCTAAACAAAGGGACCACAAGTGCATTTTTCCAAATGGGCGGTAGGTCACCCTGGGACAAGGATAAGTTGAAGAGATGAGTAATTGGGATCATGAGGACACGGTAGCCGACCTTTAAGAAGTATGGGTCAATGAGGTCGGCCCCAGCACTTTTCCTAGAGTCCAGCTGAAGGAGAAGATCTTCGACTTCTTTCAGGGAGGTAGGCTGCAGAAAGAAGGATGGACTGGGGATGGGTTTTTCTTGTGTATCCAATCTAAGTTGTTGGCAGAGGATATTCATGGGGAGAGGAGTCAAAGGCTAGCCCTGCAGCGGCAAAATGATTATTGAGAGCATCGAGGATAGACGGTCTGTCGGAGATGACAGTATTGTCAATCAATAATTTAGTAGGTAGGGAATTTACAGTGGTGTGACCGTCAATGTCTTTGATAGTGTTCTAGAATTTGGAGGCATTTCTTGAGGAGCTCTCCAGCTGACAGTGGTAGAAATTAGCTTTGGCTTCTTTGACCATTTTGGTGCAGAGGTTCCTCACCCCTCCGGAAAGAATTCTAGTCATTTATTAAATTAGTTTTCCTAGCAGTTCTCCAGAGTACAGCCCTACTCCACAAAGCATCTTTCAGGTCTTCTGTAAACCACTGACAGGATTTGTTTCTGGCACAAACTTTTACTATGGGAGCATACTTGTTGAGAGCCCCTAGCACAATTTCTGAGAAAATATCATAAGCTGTAGTCAGGGACTTGGAAAGATAGAAGTCCTGCCATCACATGGAGTCTCTTAGGTCTGATATATACCCATGGAGATCAAAGTTGCATATGCACCTTTTAAAGGAGAATTTTGGTATAGTCGTGGATTTAAGAGTGGATCTTACACACGCGATGAAGCAATGGTCGCCAATATCAGAGAAAAAGACACCAGCATGAGAGAAAAAATGTGGTTTGTTAACTAAAATTATATCCAAGAGAGTACTGTTATTAGGGTTAAGCTTGTTAGGATGAGTAGATTCGTTTATTAGCTGTGACAACCCAAGGGAATCACAAAACATTTTAAACGGGGTGGATGCACTGGAGAGCCAGTCTAAGTTGAAGTCCCCTAGTATGATACACTCTGAAGATGCAGAAGCCAGGATGTTTTAGAGATGTTTTAACAACTGTAAGTCTAGCTGATGGGGGTCTGTAGCTTCCTATTATACATAATGAGACACCGGTGACAATTTCAATCTTTAATGACAAGCTTTCCAATTCTTTTGGGACAGAGGTTGAGTCAATTGTGGAGGCAGGGAATTTATCCTTGATGTAAATAGCTACCCCACCACCTCTGGTTTGCCTGTCGGCTCTGAACAAAGAGTAGGAGGGGATGTTAACTTCGTTGTTACTGGTCGCCAGTTGGAGCCAGGACTCTGTAATCACCAGAACATCTGGAGCAGTATGACATACCCAGGCCTGAACAGAAGTGATTTTTTTTAATAGGCTACATACATTAACATGCAAGAATGTAAGCCCCTTGAGGCTTTGTAGCTCTGCTAGGGATTCCATGGGTGCCAGAGGGCCTGGAGTAAGCTCAACATTTCCTGAGCATAGTAAAAGCAGGAACAAGAGTTTCCTGCAGAGTCCTAGGAGAAGTGTGTGTGGCTGGGTCTTCTTTCAGTTACGTGATTTGTCTGTGGCAGTATAGGGAGTTCTGAGGCTAGTTCCCAGTTTTCCTGATGCTGCATACAATAATACCCTGACCGAGAGAGTCAATGGGAGTAGGGGAGAGTATGCAGAAGGTGGTGTAGCCCTGTGGGCAGGCTCTAGGAGAGTTCCTGTATGCCGGTGCAGGTGAAGGACCAGCAGCAGGCTAGGGGAAGTTAGAGCATATACAAGTTCTTCTACTTGACAGGAAAATAGGAGCATAAACGTGAGCATGAACAGGAAGCACACTGGGTTTAACCATAAGTCCCTTAGTAATTGTCCTTCTTCTGGGGCATCCCGCATTAATATCTTGTAAGTTACATCTACTGTATGCACAGATGCACCACCCCACTAACACTACACTGAGCGTTTGGGGAAGAACAAGAGTTGAGGAGTCTTTTTTCCAAACAAATCCCACAACTTCATCTTTGTCACCTTCTGCTTGGTGCATTTGCATCTTGTACACCCTCTGCACCATGTCATGAATATATAGAGCTCTTTCAGTCTTTTGTGTTTGTCTTTCTTAGCACATTTTGGCAAGGCGGCCAAACATATGCACATTGGTGCCAATTAATACTGGAATCCCATCATACAGGCCAGAGGGAGGACACACTAGGGCTAAGGTTTCCACCAGATCTCCTATCCCTGCCACATAGGAGGGGAAAAAAATCTCACACTCACAGAAAACTGAGATAGGGATATGATTTATCACTTAACCCCACACATGCAGTCCATCAAGGGGCTGTAAGGGATGGTTAGAGAGGTATTGATTGTACCAATCTTTAAATCAATCAATCAAAATCTTTATTTAACCAGGTGGACACCATTGAGCAAGCTCATTTTCGAGGTGGACCTGGGACATACAATTAGGTGAATACAATTTTGGTAAAGAACAACATACAATTACAATTTCGTGTACAACAATTTGGCATAGGCAGTACAAATGCAAGTAAAAGGTGCAGATTAATGTGCAACATTATTTTACAAACAGGCAATGCGTACAGCACAGACAGAAGTGCAGAACATACAGGAAGACAGTAGGTACAGAGTAGGCACAAGCAAGATGATCCAATTGACGCCCAGAGGTGCATAGTGGCAAGATGAGTTCAAAGTGAAAGGGGGAAGGTGGTAGGAGGAAGAACAGATAAAAAGACAAAAAAGAGGCTGAAGAGTCACGGGTAAGAGGATATGATGTATAGGTGGGGGCCGGGGAATGATGGAGGTAGGCATGGGGACGGCAATAAATTGAGTCTAAGAACAGAGAGTGACCTAAAATCATGAGGAGGCAGAGACAGAGTCAACGATCTGAGCCGGGAACTCTGTAAAGGATAGAAGTACCTAGAGTCAGGGGGAGCAAACAAAAGATTCTTTAAAATGGAGTGAATATAAAGATTTGAAGGCTGCTAGACTAATAGGGTAATTAATTTTTAGGTTTTTTTGTATCTTGTTCCACAAAAGGGGCCATACATGACTAATAGATGTCCCGCCAAACCGAGATAAATATTATTGTGACTTGGGATCCACTAACATGGCTCAGTCCAAGATGCCCTCTGCATGTACAGTAGTCTCCATGGAAGGATGCACAATTTCCACCCAAGCAGGAGGAGGAGGATTGTTTTCTGGCCAAGTGACCGCATACTTGGCCACATTAGGCTTGTATGGAGGCTTGGACTGAGGTTTTTGTATTGCTTAGTCTGACCTTGTTAAGCAGCTTTGCTGTTACTTTCCGCAAGTCTTCAGGGACTCGACATATTCTCTTAGTGTACCCATCCTCTCCACAATGGTATCAGAAAACATTTGGTCTAAGGTTAGAGGGTCGCCCAAGTTCTTCCACCTGTTTGCAGCTATTGTAGGAGCCAGGCTTGTACTCATCCTTGGGCCTAGGCTCAGAGTCAGTTCCACTGGACCTTGTCAGGTCTTCTGCAGGACGAATGCTGGTGAGATGACTGGGCAATGTCCCTTACCAAGGCTCTTAATTCCCTCACCTCTTTCAGCACGTCACCATTTGATTCTCCACCAGGGACTTGAGCACTGGTGCCTTTCACAGCGGTTTAAGCTTCACTAACAGCCTCCGCAGCCTGAGTACAAACAGTTTGACCTTTGACCATAGTGCATTAGCCTTCAGTTCCCTCAATTCCTTCAATACATTTGTAAGCTGCTGGGTTTCAAAACCAGTTTCTTTGTCAGCAGACTTTTCCAGGGCTGGGGCAACTCAGGTAGCACCTGCATAAGAGTCACAAAATGTGTCCTCATTCTCAGCCTCCTGGATCTCTTTCATAAGCTAGCAATATGCTGGGGGATCATCTTTACAGTCCTGGAACTTTGGCTTAAGCATTAATAAACGTGAGTACCTGGCTGATTTGAAGATATGTTTTAACCTCACTCTTTTTAAGTCACTGGCTGGTGCTCCAGCTTTGCGGAGTGCTCTCTGTAGGGCTCTTTCCAGTTGGGTCACATAGGTGGACAAATGTTCATTCTTCCACTCTTTGGTGGATTTGAATTTCCACATCAGGTATTCTCTGGATTCAGTACTCCCCAAAACACCTTCTAATGCAGATAAATACTCCTTGGCTGAAGCATCAGGGTTTGTAGACCTAGGTTCATAGGTTCATAGGTAAAATACGAAGTTGAGGGGCAAGCCCATTTTAACTTCGCCACCCTTAACTTGGGTGGTAATAATATTTATAGTCTCCCATGTAGTTGTCTAAATTACTTTTAAACATATTAAAATTATGACTATTTACCACTTCCTGTGGAAGAGAATTCCACACGGGGATTATTCTTTGTGTTATGAAATTTTTCCTCTTATTTGTTGTTACAAGAAATGTCTTAATTTTAACATTGTGCGATCGTGTTGAATTAAAAGAATTACTCCATTCTAAGCATAAGGTTTCAAATAAAGTCTCATCTCTTGTTGCACGATAAATTAAACATGTCACCTCTGATTGACCGATATTCCAAAGAGTAGAGATTTAATTTTTTAAGTCTGTCTTCATAGGGAAGCTGTTTTAAATTCTTAATTTTCTTTGTATATCTTCTTTGTACCTTTTCTTTAATGATCTTATCCTTTATCAAAGTAGGAGCACAAAAAGAAGAGCAATAATCAAATTTAGATCTAATCAAGCTGCTGTATAAAGGAATAAGCACTTCTGCATCTCTACTTTTTAGATTTTTGAAAATACAGTTTATTAAATGATGACATTTTTTACTGTCAGATTATTATGATCTGTGAATTTTAAGACATTGCTAATAACAATACCCAAATCTTTTTCAGAAGAGACTTTAATCAATGGTACATTATTTATTACATAACAAGACATCGGGTTATTTTTACCAAAGTGCATAAGTTTACATTTAGATATATTTAGGGACAAGTTAGTTTGAATAGCCCAATTAGATATATCATTTAAATTCCTTTGAAGATTTTGTACAGATGTAGAATTATTTACAATACAGCCCAATTTAGCATCATCTGCATATTAAGCCATACACCGCCTGATGTTGTCATACTGGAAATTACAATATTAAACAAAACCAGCCCCAATACAGAACCCTGCGGCACCCCACTGGTCACCTCACTCCATAAGGAGTTGTAACCACGAATACTGACTTGCTGCTGTCTTCCTGTTAACCAAGATGCAATCCATTTGTTTATATTATAACATATTTGACGTTCTACTAGACAATCAATTATTACTCTAGGTGATATAGTATCGAACGCCTTTTCGTAATCCAAAAATATGACATCCACCGGAAGGCCCATATCTAAAGCTGAACTCACAGGTTCAAAAAAGTTTATTAAGTTATCTTAACATGATCTACCCCTTTTAAATCCATATTGAAATATGTCACTGTAACTGTTTAATATAATATGTTCCTCAATCATATGTAAGAGGAGTTTTTCCATAATTTTCCCTATACTTGATGTTAGACTAATTGGCCTATACTGTTCAGTGTTAAATTTTGACCCATTTTTATGAATTGGAATTACTTGAGCAAGCTTCCATTCCTTAGGGACTATGCCTTGTGATATAGATTTATTGAATAAAAATGTCAAAACATCAACCAACTCAGATGCAATTTCTTTCAGGAGTACACAAGGAATGTTATCTATACCTACAGAAGAAGAGGATTTGAAGGACATCAAACCAGAAAAAACCTCTGTAGATGTAAAGATGATATTGTGATTTATATTTAAACCATCAAATGGGTCCAGATTATCTTTATTTTTGAACACACTCGAAAACTGTTTATTAAATGCACCAGCCATACCTTGTTCATCTGATATTAAAATATCATTAATCAACAGAGGACCAACCCTGATTTTTTCCAAAATCTAATCGCTTTAAGCGCAGGGGCCCTTAAGCTTTCCATGATCCTCTTCCTTTTCCCAGCCTCAGCACATTGCCATTTTTGGACCCAGCGGATGCATTGTCCAGCCCAGTCTGTAAGTCATCTTCCTCCTGGGATGTGGAAACAGTGCCGGAGAACAATCTTAACCTAAGGGAAGGAATTGAGGTTCACTGAGGGTACCAATACAGGGGAGGGCACAGGCATAAATAAGGGTGCCAGAGAGGGGTTAGTGGAGTATTCTTCCTGGGGGCTTCTAATACCCTTTTTAAATCCGCAAATGTCTGTCCCACAGCCTGCTAACAGTTTTCCTAGCCTTTTCCTTAACCTTTAAGTCTGGGGTGGCCCCCCCAGGTGTGGATGCCCCTCTATGCATAGTGATCACTCCCCCACCCACCGAGAAGTCATCGGGGATAATAATGGGGGGTACTTTCTCCATATACATGGGGGTACTGCATTCAATCAGTGCCACTATACTCTGAGCAAACAAGTCAGCAGTTCACCCTTTGGACAGTGACTTTACCTAAACACTTAACATTGTTTACCATTTCTTCTATGGCAGCTTCATTAGTACCCAGAGAAATATCTTACAGCATCAAGGCATGGTGCAGGTCAATTTCTTCAGCTACACACAACCACAACAAGCACTGCACAGCCATTTTGTGGGATGGGATCTCAAATTTGGACCCAAGGGGGTTCTCCATTTTCACACAAGTGCTCACATAAATGGTAGCTGCAATTTTGCATTTCATTCACTAGGGGGCAGTAAAAACAGTGGTGCCTCTAAAGTTGTAACCCTGATGCTGTTATACCAAGGGCTACTACCCCTGCCTTCCTGACTGTAGGTTGAGGGGCCTGGGTTTGGTATCAAAAGGTACTGTGGCTTCCCTACCAACAGTGTTGCTACAATAATGGTGCCTCCACTCAGAGAGTTGCTTATGTGGCTAATTAACAACACTGCTACAGCCCTCTGGGAAGCTGTAACCACCCACCATCCCACCTAATGGCCCTGCACTCTTTGATTTGCAGTTACAGTACCTAGCATTTAGAGCAAAGTTTTGTAAAAACATTAATGATATGCTCATGTACCACACACTTACCTTCTGGGTCTGGACATTCTGGTAAACACCCTGGGTCTCCTGTGGAAAAACAGTTTCAAGCACAACCATCTGTTCTCAAGATACCTTGCACTATTTCAGTAACTTCAGACCAGGTAATAATATAGTCATAGATCAAGTTGACCTGAAATAGTAAATCAGGTTTATTTAGGGGACTTGAATGGGGGCAAGAATTTAAATTTTATTTATTTATTGATTTATTTATTTAAACTTGATAACCGGGTAGGCTCACTATGTCCAGTAATGGTCCCTTTTCCAGGGACAGCCCAGAATTAATTACATACGCAACAGAGCATAGCATTTACAGATATTACAATGTACAGCTGTTTACACATTCTATACAATGGAGAACAGTTTACAACATATGATACATAGCAGGTGCTAATATATGAGTAACCCCGCTCCTAAACAGAAGCTATGAAGTCAGATATCAACGGTGACAAGTGCATTGATTTAGCTCCAGCAAGTGGGCTTTTAGTCCCTTTTGGAAACCCCCTAGTGAGTCACACTCCAGGAGGTTTGGTGGCAATGTGTTCCAGATGGGGGGAATGAGGGCTGAGAAAGCCTGACCCCTTGGGTGAACTTCATCCATGGGACATCAAGAAGTTGTCTGCTTTAGGATCTTAGTGTCCTGATATTCTTTTTTGTTTGCAGCAAATCTCCCAGGTTGGGGGGGGGGCATTTTTAAGCCTCAATTTATAGGCTAGGCATAGGGATGGATGTTGTAATATACCTTCCAAGGTGGGCCAGGATAGGGCCTGAAGGACCTGACAGTGATGATCTCTGGGGGGTGCACCTGCTGCAAACCTACCAATCCTATGGTACAAGGTTCTTAATTTCTGCATCTCAGTGTTTTTAACAGGAAAGCAGGACAGGAGAGCCATAGAACAGTGTGGGTAGGAGGGTACTTTGGGCAATCTTAACACGTGAGCCCTGGGTAAGATAGGGGCTAAGCCAGTATCCAGTCTTCTGATTTAGTGTCTTTGTTAGCCAATCTATATGGGCCTTGAGGGTGCAATCCTGGTCAACGGTAAGTCCTAGATACTTCAGGGACTCAACTACCTCTACTTTTGACCCATTTGATAGTAAAAGATTTAGCTTATTAGATCTATTTGTCCCAATGTTTTTTGGACCAAATAGCATCGCCTTTGTTTTTTTGCTATTTAGGACACGATTGCTGTTTTTCAGCCATCCCTCTAATTCAAGGAGGTCTTTGGATAGCATTCTGTTTAGGTCGTCAAGGTCCTCTGTGGACCTATATAGCACTATATCATCTGCGTATAGGGTGATCTTTGCATCATTGCAAAAGGTAGGCAGTTCGTTAATAAACAGGGAGAATAGTAGTGACCCAAGGATTGAGCCCTGTGGGACACCATTTCTTATTTGGTACTTATCAAATGTGATACCCTGCCATCTGACTAATTGGGACCTTCCCTGGAGATAGTCAGTAAACCATTGCACTGCTGGACAATCCAGGCTGATCTGCTCTAGTTTTCCAAGGAGAATTTGGTGATCAACCAGGTCGAATGCTTTGGTGAGATCAATGAAGATCGCCCCAGTAAGCATTCCTTTATCAAAAGCAGAAAAAATATCTGTGCTGAGATTAAATAAGGCTGCGTCTGTGCCATGGTTCTTTCTGAAGCCATGCTGGGCGGCAGTGAATATGTTGTGTCTCTCAACATATTCCATCACCTGATTGTGCACCACCCTCTACATCACTTTACTTAGTATTGAAAGTAAGGATATTGGGTGGTAGTTTTCTACTGGCTCCCGTGGTTCACCTTTGTGGACTGGTGTAACCAGGACCACTTTCCAGAGAGATAGAACTTTCCCTTCTAAGAAGGATCGGTTAATTAGCCATGAAACAGGTGTTGCAATGACTGCAGCTGCAATGCTTAGAAGCTTGGGTTCTAGTTTGTCTTACTCTCCTGTTCCTCAAGTTTTAATCCCCTTTAGTAATTTCAGGACTTTGGTGCTGGAAGTTAATTTGAAGTGGAAGTCCGGGATGCTGGGCATACTTTTACTGGGGTTTTGTGGTGCTTTAGTTGGCCCGGGTGGTAAGTCTTAAACTGGTCCAGCTCTGTGAAGAACATGTTAAAAGCTTTGGCAGCCTCAATCGGGTTTGTATGCCGGATTCCTTTTGCTATGATGTCCCCACTTCTTGTTTGTTGTAGCCCTTGATAAGGATATTCACTTGCGCCCAGAATTTTTTTGGGGGGTTGATAAGTTCCTTTCCTGTATGTGACGGAAGTGTTGTCTTTTGGCTTTTTTAGAGTCTATTTTGCATCTGTTTCTGAATTCCCTGTATTTTTGCCAGTCTGTGACTAGGCCAGAGGATTTAAATAAACCCCACACCCTGTCTCTGTCTCTCATGAGTTTTCTCAGTTCATGAGAGAGCCACATAGCTTCTTGTCCTTAGACCCTGATCTGTTTTCGTGGTGCGTGCTTATTAGCAGCAGCCAAGAAGTTGTTAATGAAAAAATCAAGGGCTGTGTCAAGGTTAGGAGCAAGTCTGATTTGCTGCCAGTCGACCTCAGCCAGAGTGTTGAGAAAGGAGCATGGGTCAAATTTTGAATAGTCCCTGGTCCAGAATATCCTTGGGGAGAGGTAGGGAAGTCATTTTTCCATACACCCAATGCGGGCGAGTGGTCACTCAAAGAATCTGCGAAGGTGCCTGCCATTTTGAATCTATCCGGGTTTGAGACCAGGACCCAGTCCAAGGTGGTGTGGTTACTTGTTTTTGTATTTAGTCTGGTTGGTTCCTATATTAATTGGGTGAGTTCAGCCTCTTGTAGGTAACATTTAAGGTTGTCAGTGGTCTTGGACACCCAGTGTATATTGAAGTACCCTAGGATAACTTTTTCACCCCGAAGGAGAGAAGGGATTATATTTACGAGGGATATTAATGATTCAGTGGCTGTTTTGGGAGGGTTATACATAGTCCCGACAATTAGTGGTTTTGTCCCACCCAATAGTAATTTTATAAATGTTGTTTCACAGTTTGAGTGGATTAGGTCAGTTGTCAGGATAGGTGAGGCATTAAACATAGATTTTACATAAATCATGACCCCTTCCCCTTTCTTTCTCAGTCTGTCAGACCTAAAGGCCCGGGAGCCATTCAAGTCAACCTCATTATCAGATATATGGGACTTTAGCCACGATTCACTAATAGCAAGGACGTCTGGTGCATATTGGTACACCCAGGCCTCTAACGCGTGCATTTTTGGCCTTAGGCTGCTAATATTTATATGCATTAATTTTAGTCCTTTGTTGTTGTCCCGTATGGATCTGTTTGAGGTGGTTATTCAAACATTGGCTTCGAGTGGGCCAGGGTTTTCCTCACTATTCCCTGCTAGCTGGAGTTTTGAGCAGAAGCGTATGCTAGCTAGCAAACGAGGCACTGTGGTGTAGATACTACAGTTTTGGACACTAATATACAACATTAGTTGGTACACGTTCTCTTGTCTCCTGAGGCCTTGGAGATAAATTAATGGGTGCCAGAGTGTATCCAAGGGTACTTCTGATGGCCTTATACTGTTCAATTTGTCTGCATTTTGCATATAGTCCAGGTTTATTTGATTAAGTATATAGTCAGAACCTAGGACTACCAATATATACAGGGCTGCATATATTGTTCCCTGTGCCATATTAAGCTTCAGGTGGCACTTTTACCCTTGCGGTCCTGTGTGACTCTAATGCAATTGTTGCAAAGGCAACAGATTGTGGGAGTACTGCACTGTGTTCCAGTGAGGATTACAGATTGCGGGAGTAAACGCCCCTGTTTTTCCAACTAGGGTGAGTCAAGCAATAGTAATTATCAGTATGTGCA
Organism: Neoceratodus forsteri; assembly: GCA_016271365.2. NCBI lineage: Eukaryota > Metazoa > Chordata > Ceratodontiformes > Ceratodontidae > Neoceratodus > Neoceratodus forsteri. Next base: position 60,369,393 of record CM057455.1, read on the forward strand.
GTGTCTACTGTTTTTTGTTTTTTTTAATCTAACTGGCCAGCAGCACTTGTGTTATGCAGGACAGTGGTGGTGACATCTAGTGGTAAAATGAGATAGCCTGCAGATGAGAAAGTAAGCTGTTAGAATATTACCGTGCGTTATGGTCATGTGAGTGTTGTGCCGTATATAAGGCAGTGTTTGCCAATGGTGGTGGTGGGGTTGGCAGGGTAGCTGCCACGTAGTGGCAGCGGGGTTAATTTGGAGGCACGCCACAGGGATTCAGCGGCCGACATACCTTAGAATGGGGCTTGCTTCACCACTTTGGGGAGAGGGAGGGCATGGATCAAGCCCTTACGACCATAACCCTTGCTACCATCCTGCAGCTGTGGAGAGGACAGAAGAAAAGTTTGTTATAGTGCTGTTCTTATATGCAGATGGTAAGGGGAGATGCTGGGGGGTTGGGAGGGAGAGAGCACAGCTGAATGGAGGAGTGAAACTGGAGCTCACATTAATTCGATTTGCACCCCCTGAGGCAGGTTTTACTAAACTGCAGGATTTGGGATTTAACTTGCAAACTAAATCTAGCAAACTACAGGATTTGGCTTCTTTTTTCTCTTTTAAGTAACAGCCTAAGTACTGCCCTAGCACTTCTCCCTTAAGATCTGCCAGTAGTAGATTGTAGTAATTTACTTTAAAATGCTATGAACAGTGTTAAGCTTAGGTAAGAACTTACGCAGTAGACTGGCAATGCAAAAATAATTACAAATCCATCACCACAGTTACCCTGTTAAGGAACAAAACAGGAAGCTGCAACTTTGCATGAAAATAGGAATACTGGCTAAAATAAAATACTGGCTAAAATAAAAAACTATTTCCAGTACTCCACATAAGCAATAATACCCAACAGGGTGGGTGGTATTGGGGAATACTGGACCGCCCAGGGGCGTAATGAGGCCTGATGCTGCAGGCCCCTGGAAGGTCCGGTATTCCCCAATATTGCCCACCCAGGAGTGTATTATTGCGCTTAGAAAATGGGCCTGAAACAACATAAGTTTAATAAAAAAAAGTTAAGGAAAAATTATTTTAAATTAACTTTTGTTATAAAATAGTTCCTCCACCAGAATTAGAACTGATTTCTTTAATTATGTATGTATACTGCTAGTATTGACACTAGAGGGCTCTGCAGCTATTATTTTGAAAGCAGTGCTGTCTGTGTCGCAGCCCCTGCATCTGTATGTTTATGTTGCCGTGGTGGCATTAGGTCAGAGGTTGCAAGAGGAGCCTTCATAACAGCCATTTCTGGTATTTCTTTTGAGATAAGCTGCCTTTTTTTCCCCGATTTTTTCTAATAGTGCATTTGCATCAGTGAGCTGACCCCCCCCCATGAGGAAATGTGTGGGACAGCTCGCGACTTTGGTGCATGTGGTGGAGTGTATCAGGAGATGATGGGAGAAAAATAAGGTACTGAGTTGTGTAGAGTATAAAATAATTACACATTTGTATGCGTGTTGTTATTTTCGTGGGTTGAGTGCGATGGGAGGCAAGGTGATGCAGGAGAAGCAGTGACCACTAGCGTGGAGCACGCGACGTGTAAGCGCTACTGATTTTAAATGACTGGGAAAAAAACTTCTTTCTAGTGGCTGAAAAACACAGTTTTCATCAAAGGAATGTTGTGGTGAGGGAGTGGGGGTACAGAGCGATGCTGCTGACTTGCTGAGGTGATTCTGGCTAAGCAAGATTTGAAACATGGCAGCTAGGCAGTTCAAAACTTCGGGGTGCCCAATAATATCTTAAGTAATGGGGAACCCCAAACTGGCTCTTCATTTTTAGCAGGCTTTATTGAAAAATACCCGTCTGCCTAGGTGAGCATCCTAACCAATCAGGATGCTAGGTTTTACTTGCCTATTTTCTAACGACACATAATCCTACACAGGTAGCACACAGAGTTTGGTAAGGAAAGTTATTTAGCCAGTCCCAGTTTAAGTTGTCCGTTCCCATTCTTGGTGCCAAAATTCAAAGTTGTTTAATTCGGAGGCACACCACTGGGATTCAGCGGCTGGCGTACCTTAGACGTAGGGCTTGCTTCACCACTTCAGGGAGGGGGAAGGCATGGATCAAGCCCTCGTGACCGGAGCCCTTGCGAATGTCCTGCAGCTTAGACGTGGGGCTTGCTTCACCACTTCGAGGAGGGGGAAGGAATGGATCAATCCCTCATGACTGGGGCCTTGCAACTGTCCTGCAGCTGTGGAGAGGACAGAAGAAAAGGTTGTTACAGTGCTGTCCTTATATGCGGATGGTAAGGGGAGATGCTGGGGGGTTGGGAGGGAGAGGGCACAGCTGAATGGAGGAGTGAAACTGGAGCTCACATTAATTCGATTTGCTCCCTCTGAGGCAGGCTTTGCTAAACTGCAAGATTTGGGATTTAACTTGCAAACTAAAACTAGCAAACTACAGGATTTGGCTTTTTTTTCCTTTTAAAGTAACAGCCTAAGTACTGCCCTAGCACTTCTCCCTTAAGATCTGCCGGTAGTAGATTGCAGTAATTTACTTTAAAATGCTATGAACAGTGCTAAGCTTAGGTAAGAACATATGCAGTAGACTAGCAAGGCAAAAATAATTACAAGTCCATCACCACAGCTACCTTGTTAAGGAACAAACAGGAAGCTGCAACTTTGTATGGAAATAGGAATAGATGGGTAAAATAAAATACTGACTAAAATAAAAAACTATTTCCAGTACTCCACCGACACATAATCCTACACAGGTAGCACACAGAGTTTGGTAAAGAAAGTTATTTAGTCAGTCCCATTTTAAGTTGTCCGTTCTCTTTCTTGGTGCCAAAATTCAAAGTTCTTTAATTCAGAGGCATGCCACAGGGATTCAGCGGCCGGTGTACCTTAGACATGGGGCTTGCTTCCCCACTTCGGGGAGAAGGAGGGCATGGCAGGGTTGGACTGGGGTATAGAGGGCCCACCTGGAAAAAAAGATACAAGGGCCCACCTGGAAAATCAATAGAGGAGGGCCCAGGTTGACACACTCATATTAATATTCCACTTCAATCTGATACACTAGCTCTGTGTTTGCATCTTACATTTATCAACAGTGTCCCAGATACCACATTTAATTAGAAAAAAGATGATAAATGCAAAAGTTTTCAGAGTTCAGAAGGTAACCATTTACCCAACTGAGGGGGCCCCCTGGAAATTTCCAGGTATCCAGGTGGGCCGGTCCAACCCTGGGGCATGGATCAAGCCCTCACAACTGGAGCCCTTGCGACCATCCTGTAGTTGTGGAGAGTTTATGCTGCAGATAGATAGATTTAATTTACTAGTCATCCCTTAGTCTCTGAATTTCTCAGTCCATACAACTGCTGGATACGCAAAGTGGAATACAGGCACGCCTAAAACGGTACCATGGGGTGGCTGGCGTTGCATCTGGTTAGGGCTCTTGATGAAAGAAAGGTGATTAAATATGAGCAACACACTTGTAAACCATTAAATAAATGTAATGCCTGGCCTGATGGCCTAATCACAGTTAAACCCATTAACTTGAGAAACAAGATTTTGGCAGTACCAATATTTATTTGATTGTTGCAGGAAGCTACCCTGATTGTACTCGCTGCACCCAGACAGATGGCTGGCAACACCATAGACTTGCTGACCCTTCAGGATGCTGATGGGGACTGGGGTCAACACGACTCACCATATAGGTGGCTGCAACCTGCACTTTGTTGTTTCACAGAGGCTAACTCCCAAAGACTTGTCTCTTACTAGAATAACGATGGCACTGATGCAGGAACAGTCTGCTTGGGCCGTCAGTGGCATAGGCCCAAGTTGGAAAGTGTCCTACAGGCTTGCTGGTTTGACTGGCAATTCTTAAACTGGACTGCCAGAACAAAGGAAACCCATGTCAGTCTCCCCCTCTTGGCACTTGGCAGGAGACATTCTCCACAAAGGCTGGCTCTAAATTTAAGTATGAGTACCTGAAGTGCTCTCCACACAGCAGTCTGTGCCACACTACAAGTGACTAAAGAACAAAAAGCTTTTCCTCTTGGTTCAGACCGGCTTCCAACTTCAGCTCTGGGTTGCAGAAACCACACTGTCTGCTGGCTGCAGCCCTGGGTTCAATCGATCCCTTTCAGGATTCAAACTGCTTGCAGGGAGGCAAAACAGGCCTCTTCCCTGTGAAGATAACTAAGCTGCACAACTTCTACCTCCTTCACACACTTGAGCTGAACTGCACACTTAGTTTTTTTGTCCCATACTAAGTTCAGGAACTCTGTATTCCAGTTGGTCGCCTTAGCTGTCAGTCACAGTCTGAATGCTCCTGTTGGCGGAGTTAGGCACCAACTCTAAAATTCACAGTTTCACTCAGAAGGCTCTATAATTAGGACCCCTTGGTTCTGATTGGTCCAAACTTGGAGTCCAGGACCAAATATGCCAAGTCCCATTATGGAGGCTTATAGTAACTGTAAACAACTTATTTATTTAATAACAGTTAAGGCTTAAAGAGTAAATATTTATAGTACATGAAAGGACTCCTTCTTCTCTGTAACCGGAGGCAGAATGGAGTAGATCAGGCAATGCCTAGCTGGCCAAGCGCTCTGTTATACTCAGACCCAGCCCAGGCTATGTACACTACACATACTGGCTGCAGCTCTTAAAGGGACAGTGGGGTGGCATACCACGGCACACTCTTGCAAAACAACAGGACATCAGTGTACATGGATCTATCTTTCTCACCGGATGTCTGCGAGGCCATGGGCATCAGCGGAGCCCAGGGAGACACTTAAGGTAAGCCCCCTGAATTTGGGGGGTATACACTACTTAGTGACTTCCGTCTGTCAGACGTGGAGTGGGGCCCTTTAACTGTAGCTTCACAAGGAGTAGAGCTATCATGGACTCCCTTTAAGGGGCTTTTCTCAGGCAGCTTTTCAAATAAAAACATTAAGGATGGGACAGTGCTGGATCTGGTGCTTACAAACAGAGACAGCATTGTGGACATCACAGTGGGCAATCTTCAGGGTACCAGTAATCACAGTACAGTTTGGTTTAACTTAATATCGGCAACTGAAGCAAACCACCCAAGGATGAGAACCTGGATTTCTGGGGGGCAGATCTTAAAGAAAAAGAAGACTGGCTCAGAAACTTCCTCAAAGAAGAACATTGCCAGAAAGAGGAAGATACACAGTGTGGAAAAATAAAGGAGACTATAATTAAAGCAACCAACCTCTGCATGAAGGAAGTGAGTAAAAGCAGAAAGAACAAGCATTTGTCAATGCCGAATGTTGTCTCGCTGGCATAGGTAGTGCAGGAGTTAGAGATGCATAATAGGAATGACAGTGAAGTAGTGAACTGATGCCAACCCCACCCCCACCCTGCAGAGATTGACAGGTGTTGGGGTGTGCCTTTGGGTCATCAGCTATAACGCTCATGCCATTTAGCCTCACCCTACCCTGTAGACACTGACAAGTGTTGTGGTGTGCTTTGGGGTCTTTGGGCCTTATACTTACCCCATTTCATAAGGAAATACATTGAGATGGGTGCAGTATAGGAGAATGGGGTGTACTTTAGGGCCGAAGACTCTAAGGCACACCTCGATGCCTGTGACTGGCTGCAGGTTGGGGGTGGGGGTGGAATGGTGTGAGCATTACAGCCAGTGATCCCAAGTCACACCCCTGATGCCTGTCAGTCTCTACAGGGTGGGGTGTTACAGTTGGAAACCCTATCAACGTAAGCGTTTGTTGGTATTTTCACTTCAAATTTTCAATATGGGCTTTTTGTGACCCCACCTCATAAAGAGCGGCACTATCAGTTTGTTAGCCGGAAGGTAGTTCTGCACAGCGACTATACCATTTGGTGACACAGACACACAAACACATTTTGGGCAGGGTGTGAAAAATGACAACTGTATTGTTCATGAGGAGGCATAAAAAATAGCAACATTGAAAATCTGGAGTGTAAATATGCAATATTGGTGAAGTCATGAACAGGCATAGAAACTGTGCAACACAGGTCCATAACCCAATTATTTTTGGGAATTATTTAACCACATTTTCAACATAGGCATTTTGGGACCTCCCGTCATGAACAGTGGCACTGTGATTTTGTTAATATGTCCCAAAAGTTGATTTCCCACAGCGACCACGCCATTGTGCGCCACAGGTGAGAAAACACATTTTGGGCAAGATGTGAAAATGACAGCTGCACTGTTCATAAGGAGGTGTGAAAAAAATGCCAATGTTGAAAATCTGGCATGAAAATATTGCAAATTTGCGAAGTTACAAGGGTGCATGGAAACTGCGCAATGCATGCTTGTAACAGAGTCATGTTATGGACTTCCATCACCAAATTTTCAACAGAGGCATTTTAGGACCTCTGCTCATGAACAGTGCCACTGTCATTTTCTTAATCTGTCCCTAAAAGTGATCTCCCACAGCGACTGTGCTATTCTGCACCGGAAGAGCAAAAACACATTTCAGCCAGGATATGTAAAATGACAGCTGTACTGTTCATAAGGAGGTGTGGAAAAATGCCAATGTTGAAAATCTGGAGTGAAAATATTACAAATTCACAAAGTTATGAGTGTGTGTGGAAACTGCACAACACACGCTCATAAAACAGTCATTTTTCGGATTTTTTTCACCAAATTTGCAACATAGAGTTTTTGAGAGCCCACCTCATGAACAGTGGCACTGTCATTTCATTAATTGGTCCTGAAAGGTGATTCCGTGCAGTGACTGAGAAATCACCTTTCGGGACTGAATAATGCAATGACAGTGACTGAATTCATGAGGAAGGGTCCTAATAACCCATATTGAAAATTTGGTACAAAAATTCCCAAAAATGCCCGAAATATGCACCAAAGTTGAAAAAACCCTATTTATGCCATTATACAGCTTACCAGCATTTCTTCAGTTTGCGGTCGGCTTTGAAGAGTGCAGACATGTTTCCGGTCCACGGAAGATCATTGTGCCAGACTCTGGAGGTAAGCATGGGGTGAGGGTGTGTGTGGGGAGGCAGGGAACGCAGAGGGTGGGTGTTGGTTGGGAGAGGGGGCAGAAGAGACCACGAGGGACCGTTTTCTTCTTTTACAGGTAAAAAAAAAAAGACGAGGGTAGGTTTTCTTTATTGGCAGGTGTTTGTTTGGTACACTGGGGTGGGCTCCAAGTGTACCACCTGCATAACGGGGAAGGGTACTGTAGCCGACAGAGATTGGGGCCCCGCGGCACAGAAATGGGTGGTGGGACGATGATGCCGAGGGGATTAGGCATCGCCCAGCACACAGCACACATCGGGGTCTGGGGACACTATGCCAATGGGGAGTGGGCTCCCCCATTGGCAAATTAAACTAGGTAGGGGGGACTGAAGTCAACGAGGATTGGGCCCCCCATCGGCAAGAAAAGACTGTTGGGGGAGTGCATGATGCCGAGGGGGGATTGGGCACCCCCTTTGTACACATTTGGAATGGGAGGGAGGCATCATGCTGACAGGGGGTGGGCTCCCCCATCGGCAAATGAAGTGGTGGTGGCAGTCAGCGCTGCCATGTTTAGTGAAGTTCTTCACCAGGAAAGGTATGTCGGGAGGCGTGTTATTGTGCCGCTGCATGACAAGCTTATCTCTCATTGCAGCGGCACTTTTCTTAGAGATGGTGGCCACTTTACGTATTGTGGATGTCAGCAGCTACAGCTGCCTTATTGGGAATGAGGGACGCACCTACTGATGTGTGCCCTGCATTCGCCCACAGTGACCGCATCTCCAAATCTGCTACTACTGCAATATATTGGCTGGTGCGCAAGTGCATGCCAACATAAAAAGAGACCATTGTGGTTCTTTAAGGAAGTGACAAAGGTGATGAATGAAAAGAAGGGTGGCAATCTGGAGGTATAAGGAAACACAGAGGGAGGTGGAGAGGGAGGTATACCAATGAAAGCAGAGGGAAACAATCAAGGCAGTATGGGGAGCAAAGGCATAGACTAAGGAAAGGATCACCAAGGAAGTCAGAAAGGGATATGACTTTCTTCAGACACATGAGTGAGAAGAGGAAAACAAGGGGAGTGATAGTGAGGATTAGAATGGCAGAGGGGAAGCCTGCACAAAAGAAGACCAAGACAAAGTTGACATCTTAAACAGGTACTTCTGCTCAGTCTTCACAGTGGAGCGGGAAGGGGGATAGACAACCAGAAAGAAGATGGAATAGCAGGGTGGTGGACACAAATCCATTTTCAGAGGAAAGAGGCCAGGATGGACTTATAGCTCTGAAACATAGATATTTAGATGATTATGGCAGACAATGAACAATGTTTCATCCTCTCTACCTATGGTATTACCCTATTATACTTCAGGATTAATTGACTCTGTAGGGTCTTCACATATATTATTTATTTACTTATATAATTCCCCCTAAGTAGCCAATATCCCATTGACTCTATTCCAGCTCTGTTTGAAGCCATTTATGGTTTTGGCACCCAGCGCCTTTACCAGCAGACCATTCCAAGGCTCAGCCATACTTTCTGTAAACTACAGTAATGTTCCTCACATTCTTTTTAGATCTTCCTCCTCTTAACCTCCACTTGTGACCCCTTGGCCTGTCTTCTCTGTTCCTGGTAAATAACTCCTCACAGTCCACCCTGTTAATTCCTTACAGGAACTTGGAGGTCTCTTCCATAGTCCCCCTTTTTCTTCAGGTTTTGAGTGAGTACATGTTCAGTGCCTTTACCTCATTCTCACAGGATCTGCCCTCCTTGCCCTAAATCATTTTGGTCATCATACGTTGTACCTTCACTAACCTTTCCCTGTCTTTTTTTTTTGGGGGGGGGGACTCCACAACAGGGCACAGTACTCTAGGTGTGGCCTCACCAGTGACCTATACAGCGGTTACAGTACAGTCTTCTACTGTTGAACCCTCTCCCAATGCATGCCAGTATCCTATTAGCTTTTCTGAAGCCTTGTTACATTAGCTGGCTTGTTTAAGGGGTCATGATGATGACTAATGATGAATCCTAAGTCCTGGCCTGGGTCATGCTTGAAAATAGGCAGGGCTATTGCCTAATGCACTTACCCAGGAACCAAAAGTTAATAAATAAATACATCCCATTCCTGTGATGTTATGTCCAGCTTAATCCTCCCCCACCTAAAAAAAATACTCTGTTCTGGGGTTTTTGTTCCTAAGTGCATAACTACAGTTTTTAGCACTAGATTTCAGCTAGCAGACTTTGAACTAATTTTCCAGCCTTTGCAGGTCTCTCTGCAACTCCCTTATCCCCTCCACATTGTCAATCCCACCACAGAGTTTAGTGTCATATATAAATAGACGCAGACTGTCCTGGATTCCATCTCCCATGTCGCTGATGAACATATTAAAGAGGACTGATCCCTTCTCTGATGTAGAATGCCACTCCTTCACCTCCATGCTTCCTCTATCACACCTACATAAGGTTTCATTCTGGCCCAAGTTTCTGTAATGGCCACTACTGTAGATCCAGAACAGAGTCTGTCACCAAAGCCTGGAGCTCACTAATCTTATTACCCAGGCTCCTGGCATTGAGCCAACATGTACCCACCCTTCTACTGTTTCTCACTTGCCCTCTTCCATAACCCTTCTCTAATAATCTTGGTATCTTGCATTTCAACTTCCTTTCATGTCTATTCTGTCTACCCTGCTAGTGGACAAAGCTATGGGACATGACAGGATACACCCAAAGGTTCTAAATGAACTCAAGGAAGTGCTAGCTGTCCCACTGAGACCCTTAATCAACCACTGACTGGAAATAGGGGTGGTTCTGGAGAACTGGAGAAGAGCTGATGGGGTCTTTCTACATACCTGTGGCAATAGGCAGTAGGTTAGCAACTATAGGCTGGACAGTCTTAATTCAGGGGTGGAAAAATTAATATGAACACTACTAAAGGAAAGACTGATAGAGTATCTTGAATCCAATGGACTGCAAGAATACAGGCAGCACAGTTTCTCATGGAAAAGGACATGCCAAATTAATCTGATAGATTTCTTTGATTGGGTGGCCAGGAAAATAGACCAGGAGAGGACAGTGGATGTGGCATATCCTGATTTGACTTATCTGGATTTTAGCAAGGCTTTCGACACTGTGTTGCACAGGAGGCTGATAAAAAAGTTGAGCAGCCTACGAGTGGGATAAAAAAATGTGCATTGGGTTACAAGCTGTAAATGGATAGAAGACAGGTCTCAGTGCTGGGACCAGTTCACTTTCATGTCTTTTTAGGTAACATTGCTGAAGAATTGGAAGGAAGGTATGCTTTTTGCAGATTAGACCAAAACCTGAAATAGGGTGGATGTGCCAGAGGTGGTGTAAAGAATTTTCAGGGATCTCAGGAATTTCAAGAAGTGGTCAAAAGTGTGGTAGTTGAGGTTCAATGCCAGAAAGTGTAAAATCAAGCAGCTAGGGCACAAGGGCAACTAGTATCTCATGAGAGTCAACAAAGTGCAGGAGGTGAATCCCTTTCAAATGAGAAAGAGCACCAGCAACAGGGGACATGTCATAAAACTGGAGGGGGTACATTCAAGAGAGATGTATGGAAATACTTGTTCACTGAAAGGGTGATAGATGCCTGGACCAGACAGCCAGCAGAAGTGGTGAAGGCCTAAAGAGTTGGGGGCTTCAAGCAATCATGGGATAGAAATAGAGGCATGTTAGAAAAGAGACGAGAAAGCAGAAGGGTCTGCAAGGCCAGATTAGGTAGGGAACATATGGGCAAATGGTCCATTTCTGCCAGCAAACTCTATTTTTTCATGTTTTCTCTGTACCCACCCTACCTCAGCAATTTTCTGCCTTGGGTTACACATTAAAATATTCCTTTGCTCAGTGTGCTTTCCCTGTTGTAAATTCCGTTACATACATAAATAACTCAATAAAAATCAACAGCTAAATACAAAAAACAAACACATGAATAAACAAATCAATCGATAAATAAATACATAAATATGTCAATAGTATATGGATCTAACTGAAAATGGCACTTTGTAACATCTTCGTAATAAATAAAATTCCACCCCTTGACTTGGTACCATCACTAGTATGTTATATGTCACGTATTACTAACCTGTTGAAATCCTTCACCCCACATTATTGCACTCTCATGAATGCTGATCTGTTGACCATCAGGTGCCCGGGAATCAAAAGATCCTATTTCCACACTCCTGCTGGTGCCATCAGGGAATTCCTGCCAGTTTACAAAATCATACACAGCTGGAGGCTCACTGTCGTCATGGAAATACACTTCCTCACCACCAGTGTTCTTAAAATGGATGTTTTTCACATAATGGGCAAGCTAGAAGATGAATTAGGGAAATAAAACCATAATAAAAAAGTAACAGAACAAATCTAGAGGCACGTCATTCATTTCAAAATAACACAAGTTCAGGTAACCATTTAAAAAGATTTAATTCTTTACCTTTTAGACTCGCTTTTGAAAAACAGTCATGCATTTTTTTGGTAATTACTTTCAATAAACACTGTACAGTCAGCTTTGACATGTCCAAAGCTCAGACTTAGTCGGTTCAGGCTTAAAATTAGAAGACAGTTTTGCTCCTACAGGGACGTACATTCATGGAAGTTCTATCAGTGGAGATTTTGTATATAAAGATAGTAGCAGTAGTAGTAGTACAGTGGAATCAGCCATGATGAAGTGCAGTAGCTTGCAGTAATGACAGGTCACAAAATACTGCATGACAAAACAGTTTAATTGCCATTGACTTTCAATGGCCCCTGCAGTAAATTGCAGCATTCTGTGATATTCTGCAGCATTTCAGCGTTGCATCCTGGCTGTCACATCTGTAGTAGTAGTAGAGTTTATTTTGGGCACCCTTCTCTGTAGGTTCAGGGCGCCCTTACAGCAAAATAAACACAAACAGCAATTAGAAACAGTCATATAAAGATATATAAACCCCAAAGATAATCTCCATTAAAAACATATACAGGCAATTCCCATGCTGTCTAAGAGTCTCTAGGTAAATTCCTCAGGTCCCAAAGGTCTGTTCAAAAAGGAAGGTTTTGAGATGCTTTTTAAAAATCTCTATGGATGGTGCATCCCAGAGGTACCCTGATAGCAATGTCCAGAGGACCGGGGTTGCCACCTCAAATGCCCGGCCCCTTGAAGATTTCAACCTGGCCCTAGGGTCCTCCAGGAGGGCCTCTCCAGCCAATGCAAGACAGTAACACAGGGTGTAGAGATGCAGAAGCTCCTTCAGGTAGCCCTGACCCAACCCATGTAGGACCTTATAGGTCAGAGGACCTACTTTAGAGGTAATGTGCCAGCGCACTGACAATCAACTCAGTTCATGCAGCACCGGTGTAATGTGATTGAACCTCGAGTGTCCAGTCAGCAACTGGGCCACTGTGTTCTGCAAAAGCTGCAGGTGCCGCATTGCACCTCCTCTACATAGAAACATAGACTTTGACGGCAGATAAAGACTGCTTGGCCCACCTAGTCTGTTCATTTCCTTACCTATTGGATAAGCTGCAGATCCTAGTTTTTTTTTTGTCAACTTTGTTTCTCTCCTGTTGCAGCTCCAAGGTCCTCTCTCAGGCATCCCATCCTTGTCCTACTCATCTGGGGATCCCACGCTATGCCTCCTCTCTCCCTCCTCATCGATGCCAGTATCCCCCCAGCTAACCCTATCTGGGGTGGGTTGCCCCTCTCCTACTTGGGGCACTCTTTAAAGCAGAGTCTGGCATCAGACGAGGAGTGGGCCCAGGGAAATTGAAGGCTAGCCAGGGAAACCTAGGCATAGGGCATGGAGGATCGGTGCTATCGCCTCATCCTTGGAGCCGGGTTTTTCCTGTGTTCTTGGTTACCTCCCCCACCGACCTGGGATGTGCAATGCCAGCCAGCCCTGCTATAGGTGCTCCCACCCACGTCAGAAAGACAGCTGCCCGATGTTGCCCCTGACTGTACGAGCCCTGGTGTACGGTGCTTGGGTCTCCACGGGGGCTATACAGACTACCCTGAATCCCTCCCTGAGAGGGAGAGCAATCCCACAGATGCTCAATCCTCTCTCCCTCCTGCCAACCCCCAATGGCCCGAGCTCATTCCCGAACCCGGGTCACTGGCATAGCGCAAGGTGTGGTGTCCAGTGCCTCAACCCTCAGTGCCACCGGGCTGGACTTCAGATCCTAGTTAACCAACAGCTTACTTCTTACTACCCCCTTCTAGAATTGCCTTAAGTCTGTCCCATGCATTCTGACCCCGAGGTAGAGTGAGTTATAGTAATTGAGCCTTGAAGTTGCAAATGCATATACCAGCATGGCCAGGTTGTCAGGGGGAATAAGAGATTCAATTCAGGTAATGTTCTGGAGATGGTAAAAACCAGTCCGGACAACAGTTGACACCTGGGCTTCAAGTGTCAGCTCATTATCCAGAACGACACCCAAATTCCTCACCTTAGGGGAGGTCTTCAGTTTGGTTGGACCAATAAAAAGCTCCAACCTATCCCCAGAGGCCACCACTCCTCCCCTTTGTCCAGGCTCAACCACCAGCACTTCGGTCTTCCCTGGTTTAAGTCCCAGTTAGTTTGACAATGTCCAAGCCCAGATCTTGGCCAAGCAATCTTTCATCATATCGACCACATCAGATCTCCTGGCTGTCACTGTTGGTTTTTTACTCAGACTCAGCAGGTGGTTTTGCAGTCACTGTGGGAAATCCCATTTTGAGACTGAATAACAAAATAAAAACATGTTTTGGACAGGATGTGCAAAATGACAGCTGTACAGTTCATGAGGTACTGTGAAAAAAAATGGCTCTGTTTAAAATTTGGAGTCAAAATATAGAAAATTACTAAAGTTATGTACATGCATAGGAAAATGTCGACAAATGCATGTAACTGACATTTGAGGAATTTTTTCACCAAATTTTCAACATGGGCTTTTTGAGACCCCACCTCATAGAAAATGACACTGCCATTTCATTATTTGGTCCTGAATGGTGATTTTGGGCCGCGACCACAAAATCACCTTCCAGGCCCAATTAATGAACCAACAGTGACTGTTCCTGAAGTGGGGTCCCAAAAAGCCCATGTTGAAAATTTTCCTTTTCTGCCATTCTTTTCCATCATGGCAGAAAAGAAAACCGGTTGACAAAAAGGATTTCCCTTTTGACCACCGATGACCCTGTCAGTAGTACTTTTAAGCGTTCCTTTCACCATCCTTTTGGCATGAGGTGAAAAAAGATTGACTAGCATAAAAGGATAAGCGGCAGGGCTATCTGGTCATGTAAAGGGGCCATCTGGTTATCAGAACGAGCAATCCTTTTTCGACACCCAATTTCTTTTTTCATCTCGATGAAAAGGGAATGATAAAAAAGGAACTGAGTGAGTGGCAAAAAAGGATTAAAATACTTTTTTTTAAAATCTAGTGGCATATACAACTCAGAAACCACAAAGAACTGCTCATCATCTCCAAATGAGCAAGATACACACTTAAATGTCTGCAACAGACAACCCTGGTCAGAGTAACGACAGTTTTTTTTGGGTGGGGGCAAAAACCAAAAACAACGTGGTGGCACACAAAAATTTATTTTTTTCTGGTGAACAAGGATTGGCCACTCAAGAAAAAGGATCCTTCTTCATCTGGCCAAATTCCTTTTTCATTCCATTCCTCTATCCTGAAAAATGAAAATTCCATTGAAAATAATGAGACCTTAAAAATGCAATAACTTTGGAACGGATTATAATTTTTTTCACCAAATAAATGCTGGGCTGTTCTGTGACCCAAGCTCTTTCTACCATAGAAATTTCAGGCCATAATTCAACAGCATCTGTGCACAGGGTGATGAAAAAAACTGCAAAAAAGTGTTTTTTGCTATCCAGATTTCAGAATCCGCACATCCGACCGGCACTAGCTTGGCACATCACGAGATCCACCTCAGGAGGCTGTGTATGCAAAGCTTTGTGCAATTCTGTTGAGCAGCTGCAAAGTTATTAAAATGCAAAATTTGAGGTTTAATATTACAGTGCCTGCTCAACCCTAACTAAAGCGGTGCTACCATGCCACTATAAGATATATAAATGTAAAATAACTTCTTGAATGCATTAGTTAGGGTTAAAGCAACAAAAGTAGGGAAATGTGGCATTAGGGTTTTGAACTCTAACACCAGATTCCCCATCCTGCACAGACCCACATGTGGGGGAAGGGGCTGTCTTGGGGGCCATGAACCCTAATGCTCATCCCTTTCCATTCCAAAATTAAGTGAAATGGCTGCAGCATGGGTGAATGGGGTGAAGCGTTATGGTTCACAGCCCCAAGACAGCCCCCTCCCCTGCCTGCAGGTCTGTGCAGGGTGGGGAATGTGGTATTAGGGTTGGAAACCCTAATGCCACATTTCCCTACTTTTGTCACTTTAACCTTAACTGATGCATTAGCAAAGTTGTTTTGCAATTTATTTTCTTACTTTTTGAGACAGTATAATTGTATTGTTATTTTACCGTGGGAGCACAGGTTCCCACAAACATGTACCAGTTACCGTTTACATTAAATTTTCTCAAAAAGAAGGGAAAATCATTTCAAAAAACTCTGTTAATGCATCAGTTAGGGTTGATAGCACAGCAACAAAAGTTTGCAAATTCGAAGTTAGGGTTCCCACCCCCCACCCTCCACACACAAACAGACGTTGGAGTGTGCCACTGGGTTGTTAGGCCTAACTCTCACCACATTCTTCTATACTGTATCATGTCAGCTTGTATAAAGGCCGTGTTGCAAATGTGATGAAAAAGTCCTAAAAATGGCAAAGTTATTAACAAAAGTTCATAATACCTTTGAAATACATTATACAGTTCGGTTTTGAAGAATGCAGACATGTCTCAATCCTCAGAAGATGACAGCCTATGACCTCTGGTGGTAAATATAGGGTAAGGGGAGGTGATGTGGTGGGTGCTCAGTGGGAGGGGCAGGATGGGGGAGGGGGACAGCGGGGACATTGAGGGACCATTTTCTTTTTCCAGGCTTAAAAAAACAAAGATGTTGGGGGACTGTTTTCTTTTTACAGGTTTAGTAAATAAACATTTTGGGGCACTGGGGGGGTGTTTCCTAGTGTCCCACATTGCTGGAGGGGGCTTATAATGCCAACACAGGGACTGGGCCTCCCAGTGTCAGAAGAACATATAAAACAAGGGGCTGCAGGCGAGGGGGATGGAGACTGAAGGGTGGGGCTGCCACTAGACACAAGGGACAGCAACTGGAGGGTGGGATGTGCCACTAGACACCAAAGACTGTGAATAGAGGGTGGAGGGGTGCCACTAGACACAAGGGACAGCAACTGGAGGGTGGGATGTGCCACTAGACACCAAAGACTGTGAATAGAGGGTGGAGGGGTGCCAC
This sequence comes from Neoceratodus forsteri, assembly GCA_016271365.2. NCBI lineage: Eukaryota > Metazoa > Chordata > Ceratodontiformes > Ceratodontidae > Neoceratodus > Neoceratodus forsteri. Next base: position 60,385,717 of record CM057455.1, read on the forward strand.
TAGACACAAGGGACAGCAACTGGAGGGTGGGATGTGCCACTAGACACCAAAGACTGTGAATAGAGGGTGTGAGGGGTGCCACTAGACACAAGGGACAGCAACTGGAGGGTGGGATGTGCCACTAGACACCAAAGACTGTGAATAGAGGGTTGAGGGGTGCCACTAGACACCAGGGACAGTGAAAATGCAGCAGTTGTAAACTGATATCCCTTTGTAGTGCAGGACAAAACGTGAGTCAGTCTAGCCCTTCAACCCCGATGTTGGCTGAGACATTCGGTGGGACCTTGTTTCAGGAAGGAGTCCCCTGAATTTGCAAAAAAAACAGTGTCTGAGTGAATGGATGTTCCTGATTCGGTACACAGGGAAGGCAAATTTAAGCTGACAAGCCCTCTGACCCCTGATGCAGTTTCTGGAGATGATTATCTTTTCTTAGCCCCTGCAACTTTAAGGAGCCTTTTGTGTATTCGTTTGGTGCCCTTTTGAGGGATGTAACAAAGAAGGCCAGAGAAGAAAAAAAAATTGCCAGTCACTGACTTCACTTCAGGATTTGTCTCTTGTTCAGTGGTCCCTTTGCACAGGAGCGGGTCTCCTGTGTTTATTACAGCAGCTGTTTTACTGTCTGGCAGGATTTTGGGTCTGGTTAAACAGGAGCAGGTCTCCTGTTTTTGTTGATGCCATCTTTGGTTTGGGGGACTTTAAGACAAGAGTGGGTCTCCTGTAATTTCAAAATGCAGCAGTTGTAAATTGATGTTCCTCTGCAGTGCAGTGCAAAAAGTTATGAGCTAATAAACTCTCTTGGAATTTTTGTAAAAGTTGCAGCTCCTGAATTAATTGTTTCAGTGTGCAGGTTTCTTGTGGCCTGGTATTTGCCAGGATAAGCCGCTGTTATCTGCACCCCTGCAACATTTTTAGGGCACACTTCTCTATTCTTTTTCCAGTCAGGACAGGGTTTTTTCCTTTGGTTCCTGACAATAGCTGGACCTCCCCCTTGGACATTTCCTTCCTGCTTGGAGCAGGTCTCAGCCCAGAAGGGCATTATTAAAACAATAGTTAATGATAGAAAAAAAAATTGTCCCTAGAGCAGCCCTTCACCTGCATTCTCAGAATGTATCTTTTTAAATTAAATTTGTAATTTAAATAAAATAAACAGTTTTCAATCAAATCAGGTTCAGCTGCTGCTATCCCCTCTCCTGACTGCCTAATAGTGCTGAATGATTTATTCACTTGCATTTCCAAGGCAAAGAGGGGATGAATGTTTACAGACCAGGAGATACAATCCCCCCTATTCTTTGTTTTGTGAACTGCAGCTAATTCATTTATCTGGTGGAGCAATTAGCATATCTTTTATTATTCTACCATGCTGTTAATTAAAAGTTAATTAAAAGTTGAGGTGGAATAGGAATATACATTATATGGGAGATGTATCTCTAGGGCAAAGACATTCAGCCACAGTGCCACTAACACCAGGGAAACAGCGGCTACCAGTTCACACTGCAGCCCACAGCACTTGTTCCAGCTGCAGCTGAAGCAGTCGATAGGGAGAAGGGCAGGGGTAAATGGAGAAAAAGACAAAGGCAGGAGGGACAGGGATGGGGCCAAAAGAAATAAAGCCATAAAAAATGGAGGGTAATGAGTACCAATGCCTGTAGTCTAGGTAAAAAGCTGCCTGAAATGGTGGCCTTGATGGAAGAGGAATGCCTGGATATTGTGGCAGTCAAAGAAACATGGTACACAGAGAACCATGACTGGGATGTCAACATAACAGGGTACACAATCTAGAGGAGGGACAGGGAAGGAAGAAGAGGAGGAGGAATAGCTCTCTATGTAAGGGAAGGGATCAAAGCAACAGAACTAAAAGTAAACAGGGAGCAGAGGAGGCACTGTGTGTCACCCTGGAGACTGGAAATGGCTCCACAGTCCACACAGAGGTTGTATACAGACCCCCGTCTCAGAGGGAGGAAATGGACAAGGAAATGATAGAAGGCATCCTTGGGATAGCAGAGAAAGGGAGATATTGCTGATGGGGGACCTGAATATGCCAGATGTTGACTTAAGCACCTTTGCTGCAGCCACATCCAAGAGCAGGGCCATTCTCAATGCCCTACGGGCGGGGGGGCATGCCTCAGACAGCTAGTTTTGGAACCCACTCTGGAAAGAACAATCTTAGACCTGGTACTCTCAAATGGGGATGGAGAGAGGATCTCTGATCTATAAGTCGGTAGCCATCTGGAAACAAGCAACCACCAAACAGTGTGGTTCACGATAAACTTAGCTGTAGAGTCAAGCTACACAAAAAGTAAAGGTACTGGACTTCAGGAGGCTGATTTTGTCAAAATGGAGAGTGCCTCAGAAATGCACTAGCAAACAGGCAAGAAGGTGGGGTGGAGCAACAATGGGGAAACATCAAAACCGCCATCACAGAAGCAACAAGTCTTTATGTGAAGCAAATAAACAAATCAAAACGAAAGAAAAAAACACTATGGTTCTCAAAAGAAGTGGTGGGGAAGGTAAGGGGAAAAAAGATAGCATTCAGGAAGTATAAAGAAACACAGAAGGAGCAGGATAGAGAACTGCACCAGTTAAAGCAGAAGGAAGCGGGTCAGGCAGTCAGAATAGCAAAGGCCCAAACTGAGGAAAAGATAGCCAACTCGGTTAAGAAGGTGGACAAAACCTTTTATAGGTACATTAGGGAGCAAAGAAAGACTAAGGCAGGGAAACTGAGGCTGAACAAAGAGGAAGGTGGTTGGGCAGAGAGCGACAGTGAAAAAGCAGGGATACTGAACGAATACTTCTACTCAGTATTCACTACGGGAAATACCTAATCTGATCAATAGAAGCACTCTAGATAGGGGGGTTGATATTAGTCCTTTCACTGAAGAAAGGGTTCTGAAAGAACTCTTAAAACTGAAGGTGGATAAAGCAATGGGGCCTGATGGGATTCACTCCAGGATTTTAAAAGAACTAAGGGAAGAACTAGTAACACCAATGACTACCCTTTTTAATAAATCATGGGAGGATGGGGTGGTACCTGAGGACTGGAGGAGGGTGGATGTGATTCCCCTTCACAGAAAGTGGGAGCAAGACAGAGGCAGGAAGCTACAGACCTGTCAGTTTGACCTCAGTGGTAGGGAAAATGATGGAATCACTTCTGAAGGAAAGAATTGTTGAGTACCTAGAGGCCAGTGGGGCACAAGACCCAAGGCAGCATGGGTTCACAGAGGGAAGGTTGTGTCAGACAAATCTAATTGATTTCTTTGACTGGGTGACCAAAGCAGTAGACCAGGAAGGGGCTGAGGACATGGCCTACCTACAATTTAGCAAGGCATTTGACACAGTCCCCCACAAAAGATTAATAAACAAATTAGCCAGCCTGGGAGTGGGTCCTAGGGTGGTAGCCTGGGTAAAACACTGGTTGGACAACAGGACACAGCGGGTAATAGTAAATGGAGTCCACAGTGAAGAAAGGAGGGTTACTAGTGGGGTGCCACAGGGTTCAGTACTGGGGCCAGTCCTTTTTAATGTCTTTATAAGTGACATTGCAGAGGGACTGGAAGGGAAAGTATATCTCTTTGCAGATGACACAAAGATCTGCAACAGGGTTGATACACAAGGTGGGATGGAAAGGATGAAAAGGGACTTGGCAAGGTTGGAGGAATGGTCAAATGTATGACAGCATAGATTTAATGCAAAAAAGTGCAAAGTAATGCACCTGGGAAACAAAAACCCCAGGGGAAGAGTACACAATGGGGGTGAGATACTGACAACAACAAAAATGGAAAGGGACCTGGCGGAAGTCCTATAAGATGACCTAAAGGTGGGCCAGCAATGTGAGAAGGCAGTAAGGAGGGCTGGGGGGATACTGGGATGCATAGGGAGAGGCATCACCAGTAGAAAACAGGAAGTTGTTGGCCCTCTGTACAGATAGTTGTTAAGACCTCATCTGGAGTACTGTGTACCGTTCTGTAGACCCCATGTCCTCAAAGACATTGACAGGGTGGAGGCTGTCCTGAGGAGGGCAGCCAAAATGATGCAGGGTCTACATGAGAAGACATATGAAGAAAGACTAAAGAAGCTAAAGATGTATAGCCTCGAGGAAAGGAGGGAGAGGGGGACATGATAGAAACTTTCAAATACCTCAAGGGAATCAACAAAGTCCAAGAGGGTAGCATCTTTCAGAAAAAGAGATGTGCAAAATCAAGGAGGCACAATTTGAAGATAGAGGGGGGACGTTTCAGAGGTAATGTGAGGAAGTATTTCTTCACAGAGAGGGTTGTGGATACATGGAACAGCCTTCCTGAGGAGGTCGTAGAGTCAAAACAGTGGGGGAATTCAAGAATGCATGGGACAGACATAAGGCAATTCTAGTGGGGGATAGGAGGAAGTAGGCTGTTGGTTTACTACAATCTGCAGCTTATCCTTTAGGTAGGGAAATGGGCAGACTAGGTGGGCCAAGCAGTCCTTATCTGCCATCAAATTCTGTATTTTTATGTTTCTTAATTCCTGCTGTTCTCATATAGAGAACATCAGGGAAGAGCTGCTCTTGTTAAGCTGGGTACCCAGGATTTTGGGTGACCAGTAAATGTATTTTTGGCATTATGCCTAAAAAAACAAACATCAGAATCTAACTAAATGGGTCCTGTTTAGCTAGGTTCTGATGCCTGCTTATTAAAATCTAAATAACTTGATGTATTTTGCACCTTTTGTAGTTCGTGGAAGAAAAAAACAAAATGGTAGCTCACGAAAAGGATGTTTTCCTACTGAAAAATATTTTTGTCTCAAAAAAAGAAATTGATCTTGTGAGAATAATTTCTGTTTCACGTGGTCAGTCCTTGGTCAGACTTTATCAACTATGAAATCAGCAGGAGATTTCCCATTGAAAACAACGGGAAACTAAAATTTAATAACTTTGCAACAGATTAATATTTTTTTTCACCAAACTAAGCATGCCAGTTTTGTTACCCAAGCTGGTTGCACCATAAAAAAATCACACCAAAATTCCACACTGTGAAGATGAAAGGCAATAAGGAAAAAACTGCAAAAAAAGGCAACTTTTAAGGTTTTAGCACTGTCTAGATCTCAGAATTCGTACATCTAACTGGAAAGAAACTTGCCACATCAAGAGATCTACCCATGAGACAACACATACCAAATTTTGTGTAAATCCATTGAATGGTTGCAAAGTTATTAAAGTGCAAAATTTGAGGTTTAACATTAAACAGGCTACTCAACCCTAACTACACGGGCACGACTGTGCCCCTATAATATCTATATAGGGAGGCTGTTTCATACATCCACCACCCTTTCTGTGAAGAAGTACTTTCTCTTATTTCTCCAGAGTCTACTCCCTCCAGCTTCATAGTATGACCCCTTGTTCTTGAGCATAGTTTTTTCTGAAAAATGTTTCCCTCTTGTTCCTTGTTTATACCCATGAGGTATTTGAAAGCCTCTACCATATCCCTCCTCTCCCTCCTCACTCACGGGGTGTACACAATGAGGTTCTTAAGTCTCCCTCATAGGGTTTTTGGTGCATACCCTGCACCATTTTACCTGCCCTCCTCTGGACCACCTCCAGATGTGGTCTCCAAAACTGGGAACAGTACTCCAGATATGTAGTCTCCCCAATGATTTGTACAGTGGTATCACCACCTCCTTTTTTTCTGCTGGTGATACTCCTCCCTATCTACCCCAGCATTCCACTAGCTCTCCTCACTGCCTTGTCACACTGCTTGGCCACTTTTAGGTCCTCAGATATGATTATCCCCAGGTCCTTTTTCTGTTTGGTGTTCATCAGTACCTCTCCTCCCATCATGTACTCTGCCCCTGGATTTCAGTCCCTCAAGTGCATGATTTTGCACTTCTTCATAGTGAATCTTAGTTGCCATCCTCTTTTTTTATCATAGAATGTTTTTTATTAGATTTTCATACATAAGTACATCATCATATTCCAATAGGCCACAAAAGTAACCTATTCTGTATGCAGTTAAGTTTAGCTGTACATATTCGCAGTAACCATAATAATGTGGCAGTATATAGACCCAGAATCATACAGATCTCTTATTGTAGTGCCACAAAATCTCCCCAAACATAGAACACAAAGTATTCGGTAATCAATAGAGGCCATCCAAAGACCTCAAATACTAGAGAGTAGAGGAGCAGAAGTAGAACGCCCAGTATTGAAGTGGTAGACAGGCTATGAAGGAGGGTTACTACAGGAGATTGGAGTTTTACAAAGAGGTGAGTGGAGATAAGCTTCCCATCCGGCAGTGTATTGGTCCATACGACCTTAAGTGCATATAGGACAAATGCTGTAGTATAGATAATCTGGCAAGGGCAGCATGCCAGCTAATGCGGGGTGGTGGAGTTGGTTGGCGCCAGTGCATAAGTACGAGTCTTTTAGACTCAATAAGAGCAAGTGCAACCCATTGCCTCTTAAGTCGAGATAAGGCTGTTAGGGAGGTAGTGTCCCCTAGGAGGAGCTTGGGGTCAGAGAGGAGTATCTGGATCCCAATATTATAGAACAGTCCTGGGTTATAGATGCCCAGAAAGGTGAGAGCAGAGGGCCTGTCCATAAAATATGAAGTAGGTGGGCTCCAGGTTGGTGACAGCGCCAACAGTTAGAGTGCTGTAATAGGCCATGGGAATGTAAGGATGTTGGCGTTCGATACCAGAACAACAATATTTTAAGCTGCATGAAGTGGCTTTTAGTGTCTGTATAGATATAATGGCAGTCACAGAGATAGCAGTTCCAGGAGTCCTCAGAAATGTGGGTGTTCAGGATAGACATCCATTTCAACCTACACGAAGTTGAGGGATCTACCTGTGCATCCCGCCACGTCTTATAGAAGCACCCAATAAGACCTCCAGATGAAAGAGTTTCATGTCTATGGGCTAACCAATCCCATTTAGGGTCGGGGCCCGTACGGGGCTTGTTAGCTTGTACAGCACTGCGTATTTGAAGAAATCTCCAAAAATCACTATCTGGGAGATGGAATTTCTGCTGCAGTTGTTCAAAGGACATCAAAACTGAAGAACCAGGTATGCACAAATCCTGTATATAGCAGACACCCTGAGCCTCCCATGTGGGCCAGTACAGAGAAGTATCACCAATTGCTAAAGCTTTGTTATGCCACAACGGGGTGTAGAGCCATGGAAGTGTTTGGGCCACCCGGGGAGTATGCAAGAGGGTCATGAGCGAGTGCCAGGCCCATTTAGTCTCCGCTAATAATGGCGTCAGAGTGTGCTGGGGGCGAGTCTGGGGGTGTAGGAGCAAGTGCAGCTTAGTGTTTGCCACTAGATCAGCTTCCAGTTGCACCCAGAGTGGAGGGGTAATGAACTGGGGACAAACCACTTAGTAGCAGTGGCAGCTGTGCAGGATAAGTAATACCCTTGAAGCCAGGGGGATCCCAGACCCTCTTTGGACCAGTGCGCTCTTAATTTGTGCTTGTTCCATCTGGGAGAGTTCCCCTCCCACTGGAAATGAGACACCTGAGTTTCCAAAGAGGCAAAGAGCTTGGAGGAAAGATGTGTTGGGAGATTCTTAAATAGGTACATGACTCGTGGCAGCAGAAGCATACGAATAGCCGCTACCTTCCCAGGTAGAGATAGTTGGAGTCTCTTCCATCTCTCTATCTCTGCAAAGTGAGTCAACAGTGGTGAGAAATTGGCCTGTTCTAAATCCGACCATTTAGCAGGTATGGTTATGCCAAGGTACGAAAACCCCTGTATAGCCCACAGGAGTTTAGTTCCTTGTAGGCAACGTCTTGTACATGCTATGTTGAGAGGGGCCAGGAGTGTCTTTTTCTGATTGGCGCAAAGACCTGAAAGAGATGAAGAGTCTGCAGGAGGGGCAGCACATGCCGTAATGCCTGTTCCGGATGGGAGAGGGTCAGCAGCAGATCATCAGCATATGCTGCTACTAGATAAGATTTCCCAGTGAATGCAATGCCAGAAATAAAATTTGAGGCAATAAAGGCCCATACGAGGGGGTCTAAAGCCACCAAAAATAGGAGAGGGGATGGGGGCAACCTTGCCTGGTGCCCCTATGCAAGGGAAAAGGTGAAGAGATAGTGGTGTTAGTCAAGATTTTAGCCATCGGGGAGCCATATAATATAGCTACCCAATGACAAAAGACTGGGCCAAAATCATACAATCTTAGAACTCGGTGTAGGTAGTGCCATTCAACGGAGTCAAAGGCTTTAGTGAAATCAATTGCCATGGCAGCCATAGGGCCAGGAGAGTGGAAAGCTGTCCATTTTAAATTCAGGAGGAGCCTAGTGTTATCCGAACCAGATTTCCCTTGCATAAAGCCAACCTGAGCTGGGTTAATAATGGAAGGTAACACCTCCTGCATCCGAGTGGCTAGAATCTTGGCCAGGATTTTGGTGTCCACTGGGAGTAGAGAGATCGGGCGATAATTGGCACAGACCAGAGGGTCATTCGATTTTTTCGATAACAGAGTGATAAGGGCCTCTCTCATAGATGGGGCACATGAGCCAGCTGCATGGGCTTGATGCAGAGCAAGGAGCAATGGCTGTGACATATCTTCCACTACTGCTTGGTACAACTCGACTGTCATCCCATCCGGGCCAGGGGATTTGCCTTTGGCCATGCGGAACAGGGCTTGTCGTAATTCCACTGGGGTTATCGGGGCATCTAAGGTGGTCATTTGCAATGGGGGTAAGTTCTGGTCTATCAAATCTCTGGAAGGACTGATCCATCTCCTGCTCAAGTTGTGGCAACGAAAGACCAGATTGTGACCTATATAAGGCTTGGTAGAAAACCTTCACGGTTTCGTTGACATCTTGAGAGTTATGAACAATCTTACCAGAAGGGTTACGAAGGGCCTGGATCGAGATGAAACTTGTTACTTCCAAAGTCAGAATGCTAACAATCTGCCACTCTTTTTGCCCCCATCCCAGTAAGCGTGTTTAGACCTCATTAAGACCTTCTCTGCCTTCTGAAGTAAGGTGGCATTGATTTGGTATTTAAGGCCAACAATCCACCAAATAATAGAGTTGTCTCGCCTACAGCAGAGGAAGCCTTGAAGCGGGATTCCAGTAGAACCAGATCTGCTTACCATTGAGCCAAGTTAGCTTTGCATGCCTTATTCTTGGCAGCTAAGAAAGCAATGATACGGCCTCTAAGGACCGCTTTAAAAGCTTCCCACACCATACCTGAGGAGACACCACATTGTGCTTTGATAGCAAAATAATCCCTTGCAGCCTGAGAGATTGTTTTGAGAAATTCTGGGTCTTTAAATAATAGGGGATTGCACCTCCAACGGGTGCCTATTTTAGGTTGACCACCCCTAGTATAGGAGATTAGCACTGGGGCATGGTTCGAAATGATGATATTCCCAATTTTAGCATTGAGATTACTCTCAGCTGCAATTGCATTGGCTAAAGAGAAGTCTGTGTGACTGTGGGTAGAGTGTACTGAGGAATAGAAAGTACAATCCCGCTCAGCCGGGTTATCTCTATGCCACACATCGGTTAAGCCCCATTCCTCTCGCATCTCATGAAGAGCCAGACTTGCCTTGGATCTGGCCTGAGGGGTGGGTTTTGATTTATCTACAAACACATCTGACACCATATTATAGTCTCCTCCTATTATAATCATCCTGGGTAAGGAAAGAAATGGCCTGGCTGATCAAGGGAAAAAATTCTGCATGGTCTGTATTCGGGGCATACAGATTACAAAGAGTCAGATTCCCCTCTGGGGAAGATAGCCTAGTGACCACCCATCTGCTTTGCGAGTCATGTTTGGAGTCCTCCAGGGTCCAAGGAGAGGAACGCTGGACTAGAATGGCTACCCCTCTTGTCTTGGAGGAAGCTGAGCTGGCACAAACCGCACCCACCCAAGATTTCTTCAACCAGGAGACTGCCCTCTTCAAAAGATGAGTTTCTTGAAGTAGGGCAATATCTGAGCCTAGACAGTGCAGTTGTTTAAGCACCTTGGTCTGTTTAATAGGGTGGTTTAAGCCATTGACTTTCCAGGATACCAAAACAGTGGAGGGGTCAATGGGACTAGCTAGGACCGAGGGTGGACACATAATGACCTGTGAAATATGCAATATGTACTTACCCCAGGTATGTAACTAGTCATCGAGATAGTAAATCACCACCTTACTTATACTCAAAGACAGACAAACCGAGCTAAAGTATCACCTATACTGCCAGATGGGAGGAGAGATAAGCACCGGAGGAACAAGAGAGATACACACCTTGAAGGAGAGGCTACAATAGAACAAATACAACACAGGAATTAGAAGGCAATACAATCAATATATCCTAAATGAAATTTAACCTAAATGAAAGTTAACTGAGGGCCAGATATTAAAAGTATCCGACCACCACTCCAGAAACAGTCCTAGTAATGAGCACTAATAAACTGTAACAATGCGCAGTAGTGCTATAGGATTGAGGTTATATGTGAAAGAGGCCACTAAAAAATTGCTGGCCTCGGCTACACTAGCCCTCAGATCCTTATGGGTGGGAGGTGTTTAGAGCCAACTAAGGTCGAGAGCTCTGGGTTAGTAATATACCCAAGATCAGGCGTCCGACCAACGGAGGGAAGGGTGGGTCCCCTACATCAGGACCATGGAGGGATACCTAAAGGAAGGGGTTCGAGGGAAGAGAGGGGAGGCAGAATGACCTTACCTAAAGGTAGAGGCTTCTTATGGACATTTAAATGTTGTAGCAGGAGGGAGAGGGCCATTACTGTGTCTTAATTTCCTGCACCTTCTGCTACATAGCTGAGCCAGGGTTGCATAGCATGGGGGAGCCACGTGCCCTCTGACTAAACATAGAAATAGGGCTTCTGTGCCACAATTTAAGCAATGCATGGACCAGGAGAAGGGGTATTGCACAGGCAGAGGCATCAGTGGCCCTGAGAAACCGCCACCCTGACTCCTATCAGGGTATAATAGGCAACTTATATAAGAGCAGGTTAACAAGGTGTAGCCTAAGCTAGGAAAGTTCAGGCTTTCAACCAGGAAGGTCATCAAAGCATTCATTGTTCATTGGAAATGAGGGTGCTGCCTCTGAACAGTCCTTGGCCATCGCTGCAGCATAGGAAATTAGCCCAGGTCTGACCGGAGTCATAGCGTCTACCACCTCTACCAAAGTGACTTCGGAGATATCCACCCAATCTTGGAGTGTATTAGTGTCCATATCCAGGGAATCAGAGGCAGGGGATTGAGCGTTGCGAGATGGAGAGGCTCTGTCTTCATGAGAAACTTTGGCTGGGGGGGGACCGTCATAACAGAGTCCTGTGTATTTTGGCCACCACTTCTGGATCTCTGTCGGTGTTGATACGCTGGAGTGACTAACTGAGAAGGCATAGCAAGATTCACCTTGCGTGAGGACTGTGGAGATTGCAAATTTGTGGCAGAATGCATCTGAGGATGGTCAGAAGGGCCCATGAGTGCTGGGAGACCATTTCTTGGTGCTGCACGTCCGCCCTTTGTATTGTCTCCCAGATTCTTATGCCTGTCCATTTGGTTCCCTTTCGAAGTATTAGGTTCCCAGAGCTTCCTGGGAGAAGTAGTTGGGATAGGCAATTCGGGCCAGAATTTAGCAAGCCATCGTTCTACCTCCAGAGGGTGGTCCGCCACTAGTTCTCTGCCATCTTTCATTACCAGTAGGCGGGTGAGTTCCCTGAACTTAAATCGAAAGTTGTAATGGTACAGAAATTTTTTAAGAGGGCCAGAAGCACGTCATTTACTGGCTGTTTCATGAGCAAAGTTGCGGTTAAATAACACAGTAGCTCCCTGCCATCGCACCTCTCCTAAATCTCTAGCAGCTCTGAGGACTTTTTCCTTCATGGTATGACGTAAAAAGTATGCTATATTTGGCCTGGGCATAGAAGAAGTCCTGTCTCTTCTGGCGGTTAGCCTATGCACCCGTTCTACATTCTTGTTTCCCCTCCATCTGTCACCTAGTATTATAGGCAAGGTCTCGTTTAAGAATCTCTCCATATCCTGCCCTTCAGCCCCTTCTGGTATACCTATTATATGCAAATTGTTTCTTCTAGCTCTGTTCTCTTGGTCCTCTATCCTATCTTGTAACACTGCAATTATTTCCTCTTGTAACTGCAGGCGATGAAGCAATCTGGATTGGTGCTGTTCACACGTCTTCATTCGCTGTTCTGACACATTCATATGGTCCTGCAAGTTCCTAACATCAGCCACCATGCCCAATAATGTGGTATTAATATCTTCTACCTGGTTTAGCACCGTCTCCAACATAAGTGTGATGTATTGCAGGGAATCATTAACAGATTGCATTGGTGCAGATGAATGCGTACTCGGGCCTGTCTGGCCCTGCTAGCCTTGTGAAGTCATGGGTTCCCAGCACATAGAGCAGAGACCAGGGAGGGAGATAGATATCTCGTTGCAGCCAATATATGTGCAAGGTGTAGTCAGTAGGGTCTGATGCTCCGGCCACTCCACTTGTCGTTCCCTCGATATAGTTCTGGTGGGGCCTACTCGGCCTGCTGAGCGATGCACTGTCTGAGATCCGACACTTCTACTGCCACGAAAAGGCACCCGATACAGACTTTGGTGCACGTCGGTAGGTAAGAGGAGATTACCCCATCAGATACAATTAATGGGGAATGATATAGCCCGAAGGTCGCTGCGCCGGAGCTCCAATATTACTCGGCCCAGAGTGAGCTCAAGATTTAAGCTGCCACCATGTTGGCGACAAAACCACACCCCCAGTTGCCATAATCTTGACCACTACTCAAGCTTACTTAATTCCCTCCTCATTATTTCTATCTTCTCCCCTCTGGAGTGTCAGCCATGTTGTACATCTTTCTGTCATCTACAAAAAGGAATACCTTCCCTTCTAACCACTCTGCAATGCCATAGAAACATAAAAACTGACAGCAGATAAGGATTGCTAGGCACATCCAGTCTGCCCATTTCCCCTACCTACTGCAAAAGCTGCTGACACTACTTATTTATTTATTTATTGAATTTTGTTGACCCGGTAGGCCCACTGGGACTAGACATCCCTTTTTCAGGGGCAACTGGGGGGGGGTACAGATGGTAAGCAACTGAAATTGAACCAAATTAAGCTGTCGGTGGTATTTTTTAGTGAATGGGGGAAATTTGGCCAGGACACCAGGGAACTCCCCTACTCTTTTCGATAAGTGCCATGGGATCTTTAACATCCACCTGAATTACCACCAATCCAGGCAGATGGGACCTCGGTTTAACGTCTCATTCAAAAGACAGCACCTCAGAAATGCAGCACCCCCCTCATGCTGCAATACAGTGTCAGTATTGGGATATTAACCCAAGTGCCAGATGTAGGAACTGAACCCACAGCCCTCTGATCTCCCAGCCTCAGAGGCGAGTGTGCTACCAACTGAGCCACTGACACTTGATCTTTGGCTTTACCTTCTCATTCCTATTGCTAGGGTTCCCCTATGCCTGTCCCATGATTTTTTTAAATTTCCCCACGTGTTTGCCCCCATTACCTCCACAGGAAGTCTATTACATGTGTCCACCACCCTTGCATGAAGAAATACTTCCTAACATTACCCCTTAGTCTTATCCCTTCCAACCTCATGTCATGCCCCCTCATTCCTGAAAATCTCCTTTTCTAAAATATGCTACTCTCTGGTACCCTATTTATGCCCTTTAAGATATTTGTAGGTTTCTATATTATCTCCCCTGTCTCTCTTCTCCAGGGTATACATATTGAGGTCTCCCAGTCTCTTCTTATATGACTTCTGATGCAGGCCCTGCACCATCTTTATTTCCCTTCTTTGAACTGCCTCCACCCTGTCTATGTCCTCCACAGTACTCCAAATGAGGCCTCACCAATGATCTGTACAGTGGCATCACCACCTCCTTTCTTCTGCTGGTGATGTCTCTCCCTATGCGTCCCAGCATCCCACTGGCTCTCCCCACTGCCTTGGCACATTGTTTACCCACCTTTAGGTTATAAGATATTGAATACTCACAAATCCGTTTCCTGTTTGGTGACCGTCAGTATCTCCCTCATCATGTAATCTTCCCCTGGGTTCTTGTACCCCAAATGCATGATTTTGCACTTTTTTACATTGAAACGCAGCTGCCACACTCCAGACCATTTCTCCAGTTTACCTAGGTCTCTCCTCAGTTTTCCACCCCTCCTGGAGTATCCACCCTGTTGCAGATTTTAGTATCATCTGCAAAGAGGCACACCTTCCCTTCCATCCCCTTCGCAATGTCACTTATGAAGACATTAAACAGGACTGGCCCCAGAACTACTCCCTGTGGAACCATGCTGGTCACCCTCCTTTCCTCAAATTGAGCTGCATTTACCACCACCCTTTGTCTTCTATCACTCAACCAGTTCCTAACCCAGTTAGCCACCTTGTGACCCATTTCTAGGCTGCCCAACTTGTTCACAAGTCTTCTATGTGGAATGATATCATAGGCCTTACTCAAATCCAGGTAGGCCACATCCAGCCCTCCCCGATCCACTTTCCTAGTCACCCAGTCAAAGAAATCAATTAGATTTGTTTGACATGACCTTCCCTCTGTGAATTCATACTGTCTCAGATCCTGTGCTCCACTGGATTCAAGGTATTCCACAATCTTTTCCTTATGTAGTGATTCCATAATTTTACCCACTACTGGGGTGAGACTGACTGGTCTATAGTTTCCAGCCTCCTCCCTACTGCCACTTTTGTGAAGAGGGACTACATCTGCTCTCCTCTAGTCCTCTGGAACCTTTCCTGTATCGAGTGACTCATTGAACAGTGCTGCCAGTAGTGGCACCAACACCTCCCGTAGTTCCCTTAATATTCTAGAATGTATCCCATCCAGTCCCATTGCCTTGTCCACTTTCAGTTTTGCGAGTTCTTTGGGACTCGCTTTTCTGTAAATGGACTGGTGACCATCTCCCTCCCATATTTGTTCATGTTGCCTAACAGTGGTCCCTCACCTTCTTCTTCCATGAATACAGAACAAGAATATTTGTTCAATATTGATGCTTTTTCCAGGTCTCCTTCTATACACTCTCCTACTTCCCCTTTAAGCCTTACTATCCCTCCCCTGGTTTTTCTACTTTCTCTAATGTACCTATAACAAGCCTTGTCTCCTATTTTTTACCTCCTGTGCTATTTTTTCCTCCATTTGTGCCTTTGCGCTCCTGACTGCTTTCCTTGCCTCCCATTGTTTATCCAGGAACACTACAATGGCCTCCTCGTCCTGTGTTTCCTTTTATTTCCTAAAAGCCATCTTTTTTTCCCTTACCTTCCCAGCCACCTCCTTTGAGAACCATAGTGGTTTACTATTCCTCTTGCCCTTGTTTACTTGCCTAATGCAAATGCTTGTTGCCTCCACTAAGGAACCTTTCAAATAAGGCCCACTGCTCCTGAACTCCCCCCATCTGTCCCTCCCTGCCAGGGCATTCGTGAGACATATCCCCATCTTAGTAAAGGCCATGCTCCTGAAATCCATGACTGTCGCCTTTGTGTGACTTGACTCCACCACTGTATTCATACTAAATCACACTGTGCAATGATCACTGGACCCCAGGTGTCCACTTACCCTGACTTCCACAATTCTGTCCCCATTGGTGAGTGCCAGGTCCAAAATTGCACCCTCCCAGGTGGACTCTAGGACTAGCTGCTTGAGACCTCTCCCTTGCACTAAGTACAGGATGTCCCTGCTCCTGGTTGCGGCAGCAGCTGGGATGCTCCAATCCATATCTGGCAAATTGAAATCACCTACTAGCAGCACTTCCCCTTTAGCAGCCATCATGTGGATGGATTCCACCAGAGCCCTATCCACCTCTTCCCCCTGTGCTGGAGGTCTGTATATCATGCTCATGCGAATAGCTGGGCCATTGCTTGTCTTAAGGGTGACCCACAATACCACTGCCTCCCCTGCATTTCCTGTATCACAGTCACACTAATACACTCCATGATGTAAAGAGCCACCACCTCCCTTTTTATCCTCCCTGTGTCTCCTAAACAGAGTGTCACCTGGTATTGTTACATCCCAGTCATGGTTTCCAATATACCATGTCTCACTAAGAGCTACAATGTCCAGGTTAGGCCTCCATCATCAAGGCCACCAGATACTAGTGGTATTAGTGTGACTGTGATACAGGGAATGCAGGGGAGGAAGAGGTATTCTGGGTCACCCTTGAGACAGGCAATGGCCCAACTATTTGCATGGCCATGATATGCAGACCTTCAGCACAGGGGGAGGAGGAGGTGGATAGGGTTCAGGTGGATTGGGGGAGCGGTCAATCTCAGTTCTTTCACAGAAGAAAGGGTTCTGAAAGAACTCCTAAAACCGAAGGTGGACAAAGCAATGGGGCCTGACAGGATTCACCCCAGAATTCTAAAAAAATTAAGGGGGAGAACTAGTGACACCACTGACTACCCTTTTTAACAAATCATGGGAGGATGGCATGGTACCTGAGGACTGGAGGAGAGTGGATGTGATTCCCTTTTACAAAGGTGGGAGCAAGACAGAGGCAGAAAACTACAGCCCTGTCAGTTTGACCTCTGTGGTAGGGAAAATGATGGAATCACTTCTGAAGGAAAGAATTGTTGAGTACCTAGAGGCCGGTGGGGCACAGGACCCAAGGCAGCATGGATTCACAGTGGAAAGGTCGTGTCAGACAAATCTAATCGATTTCTTTGACTGGGTGACCAAAGTAGTAGACCAGGGAGGGGCTTTGGACATGGCCTACCTAGACTTTAGTAAGGCATTTGACACAGTCCCACACAAAAGATTAATAAACAAATTAGCCAGCCTGGGAGTGGGTCTCAGGGTGGTAGCCTGGGTAAAACATTGGCTGGACAACAGGACACAGAAAGTAATAGTAAAAGGAGTCCACTCTGAAGAAAGGGGAGTTACTGGTGGGGTACCGCACTGGGTCCAGTCCTTTTTAGTGTCTTTATAAGTGACATTGCAGAGGGACTGGAAGGAAAAGTATGTCTCTTTGCAGATGACACAAAGATCTGCAACAGGGTTGATACACAAGGAGGCGTGGAAAGGATGAGAAAGGACTTGGCAAGATTGGAGGAATGATCAGAAATATGGCAGCTTGCATTCAATGCAAAGAAGTGCAAAATAATGCACCTGGGAAACAAAAGCCATGGGGAAGAGTACACAATAGGGGGTGAGATAATAATAACAGAAATGGAAAGGGAAAGGGACCTGGGGGTAATCATATCAGATGACCTTAAGGTTAGCAAGCAATGTGAGAAAGCAGTAGGGAGGGCTGGGGGGATACTAGGATATATAGGGAGAGGCATCAACAGCAGAAAACAGGAAGTTTTTGTCCCTCTGTACAGACAGTTGGTGAGACTCCATCTGGAGTACTGCATCCAGTTCTGGAGACCCCATCTCCTCAAGGACAAAGACAGGATGGAGGCAGTCCAGAGGAGGGTAACTAAAATGGTGCAGGGTCTGCAAGAGAAGCCATACGAGGTGAGACTAAAGGAGCTTAATATGTATTCCCTTGAGGAAAGGAGGGAGAGGGGGGACATAGGAGTCATAGGATTTTTACTGAGCTTGAAGACTTACGTCCATTTGCTCGCCATATATTTTAGTTTCTAAGACAGAATTTATCTAGTCTAGTTTTAAAAGACTGTGTGGTGGTGCTAACCACTACTTCAATAGGTAATCCATCCCAGTCCTGAACCACCCTCTGATTGAACCAGTTTCTTGACATGATTGAAACTTTTAAGTACCTCAGTGAAATCAACAAAGTCCAAGAGGGTAGCATCTTTCAGAAAAAGAGATGTGCAAGAACAAGGAGGCACAATATAAAGATAGAGGGAGGACGGCTCAGGGGCAATGTGAGAAGTATTTTTTCACAGAGAGGGTGGTGAACGCATGGAACCACCTTCCTGAGGAGGTTGTGGGGTCTAAAACTGTAGGAGAATTCAAGAATGCATGGGACAGACATAAGATAATTCTTGTTTGGGGGTAGGAAGAAATAGGCTGTTGGTTAACTAGGATCTGCAGCTTATCCAATAGGTAGGGAAATGTGCAGACTAAGTGGGCCAAGCGGTCCTTATCTACCGTCAAAGTCTATGTTTCCATGTTTCTGTTTGGGATTTTATTTCCTAGGCTACAGGTGTTAGTATACATCCTTCCATGCTTTGCCATTTCTCCTTTTATCATTCCCCCTTTCATCTTTTTGCCTCCTCTGTGTGTCCTTCCTATTTTCAATCCCCTTCCTCCATATCCTCTTCTGTTCCCCCCTTTATGAGTTTAGTTACCTCTGGCAAGATCATAACTTTATGGTCCTCTTTGTTGACTGTACTATCCTGTGGGGGTGGGCAGTTTGATTCTTCCTGCTTTGTTCCACCCCCCCCAGGTAGTTTAAATGCTTGCCAATGAAGCATTTAAACCATTTACTGAGGATTTTTTATTTTTTTTTAGTTTTTGTTGACCAGGTAAGTGCACTAGACAAATCCTGCCTATTTTCAGGCACGACCTGGGGGAAGGGGATACAGATGAATGCCAACTGATCTTGAACCAGATTAAGCTGTTGGTGGTAACAGTCCCCTCCTGGGATGGATGTAGGCCATCTCCCTTGTACAGGTCTATGCCCTTCCAGGTGGGTACCCAGTCCTCAATGAAGCCAAAACCCTTCTCTCTGCACCAGTTCTCCAGCATAGCATTGAAATCCCTGGTGTGGAGGTTCCTAGTCTCCCCCTTGCTGTGGACAGGCAGCGCCTACAAGAAGATCACAGAACTTGCCACCTGACCAAGGTCCCTGCCCAACTCTCTGAACTCCTCCTTCAACCTTTCTATCCCTGCCTTGTCCCTTGCCAGGTCATTTGTCCCCCAATGGACAATGACATCAAGCTCCCCCTCCTTGCTACTGCCATAGCAATTCTCTGTATCCTCTCCCAATCCCTTCAAGCTGTGCTTCCCGGTAAACACTTTACCACCCTTTCCTCCACTGTACCTGTCCCCAAATACACTCCATGAATTATGGTGTCCCACACTAAAAGAAGTTTCATCTTCCTTTGGGGTCCTCTACCACCCACCTGTGGGACTCTTTTGTGGAGAACCATCTTATCTGTCTTGGTCGCAACTTTGGGTGACACTGTGGGACCCTCCTGCTCTTCTAAAATTGTGTAGGAGTTGTTCCGTTCCACCGGGTTGGGGATGCACTTTTGATCCACCCCTCTCACCCTCCCTGAGCCCACTGTAGTCTACCCACTCCTTTTGCTGGTCCACCTTTGAGGTAGTGGGTGTAAACCTGATGGCCCCTGGGTGGATGGGGGGGGGGATTCCCTGAAACTGAACTAACTCGGCCTGGAGGCTGGCAATATCTGCCCTCAGCCCAGAGAGAATCCTGCAGATGGGGCCACACTACAGTGTCCAGAAAGTCCTTCTGAAGACTGCTGCTCCACATCCATTCCACTGCACCACTCCCAACATGATCCCTTTCTGCCCTGCTTTTGTCTGCCCTGATTGCTGTTAGGGAACCTTCCTTCTCCTTAGTACAGTAACCCCATTTCACAGTGACTATCAGGAACCCGTAATGTACCATGCCTTTTTTTTTTTACTTTGATACAATAACAATCTCAAGAAGATATTCACCCAGATTGTGCAGTGATGCCTTGCTGCCTACTGTGGTTCTCCCCACTGTGTCTTGTTTCTGATCAGAAAGTTGGCTCACCTTCTAGTTTAATACCTATTAATGTAGTTGAGCTGGTAGGTGGGTGGGATTGGTGAGGAAGGGTAGGGAATTTGTATGTTAGCAGAAGCTGCTAAAGACATTAAGGAGGACCAGCCCCAGTACTGATCCTTCTGGCACCCCTTTGGTCACCCTCTCCTCCTTGGAGTGAGCTCAGTTTACCACCACCTCTCCCACCTATCCCTCAACCAATTTCTAACCCAGTTTACCACCTTTGGACCCACTTCTAGACTGCCCAACTTGTTTACGAATATACTAAGTGACATACTGTACTAAGGAGACAAGGCAACAGTGACCATAGATACAGTAGCTCCCATCATCATAACCCATAATAATGCAGTTCCCCTTTTTTTCAAGATCCATGCATCTAATTTGTGCTTAAAGATTGTCTTATTTTTGCTAATTATCACCTCAAGAGGAAGAGCATTTCAAGGATTTACTCTCCTGTGGTAGAAATAAAATGTCCTAGAAGTACTGATATATTTGGTGCATCGTAACTGAAGCAGGTGCCCTCTAGTTTTTGTATTATCTTGTTTAAATTCAAAGCCAATTTCAGTAAATAAAGAGGGGTCATTAATAACGTCCCACATAAGTAACAGGTCCCCTCTTACCTTTTTTGTTCCAGTGACGTAAAATGTAATCTACTCAGTCTGTCACTATAGTGTAAGTCCTTTAATCCTTTTACTTGCTTAGTTACTCTTCTTTGTATTCTTTCTATCAGATTTATATAATTTTTCTTGTATGGACAAAAACCGTGAACAATAGTTCAGATATGGCTGGACATGCGATCTGTACAAAGGATCAAGAACTTCTGAGGCTTTGGACCTAATGTTATTTCTAATGATCCACCAAGTTGTATTTGCCTAGTTACTTATCTCATTCAAAACACTACTCCCCTCTCTCCTTCGAAATTCATCCTCTTTCCATACACTTAAAATACTTACCTGCTTCCTCATGCCCTTGCCCCTCCTTTGTCCTGCCCCTTACCCCTGTTAATACAGTTTAGTCACTGGCTAGCAGTGGGGTCTTTAGCAATTTTTCATTTATGGTTCTGCCTTGCAATGTTTTACACCTTGCCTGTAACTTATTTTAATATCAGATGTAAATTTTGAATATATATGCATGCTGTTTGTATTCTTCTTTTGCTCCTGTAATTCTTCTGCCTGTTTTGATTCCACAGAAAGTTCGAGTTCTATGTAATTTTATTATCCTTGTCCCCTACCCCCAGGTTGCACCTGGAAACGAGTCTCAGCTCCACGTGCCTTTCCTGGTTATCACAGTTTTAGATAAATAAATAAAATTCAGGCTAAAATGCATTCCCCACAAGACAGCCCATTTTGTGATGACTTCCAGATCATTTTGAATTCACAGTACTTCATCTTCTGTCACACGTGTACTTCCTATTTTGGTATCATCCACATATTTCACCGTCCGACTTGAATAAAGTCTGCTATGAATATATAGAAGATAATAGGACAGACTAGATGGGCCAAGTGCTCCTTGTGGAGGGATTGTGAGATAACAGATGGACCAGGCACAGAACTTCAGGTTCAACACACAGTCTCTGTGTAATGTTTATTTAAAACACAGGGGATAACCTTAAGCAATGGTATAGCCCTTCTTCAATACATCAGTTTGCAGCAACAGACTATGTATGTCCTTATTCTATACTTAGCATCTACAGACCCACTGATCTACTGATATATCTCTTTAGTGAAAATAATTTTATTCCCTATGTTTGTCTTATGTGTTTGGGTGATGGGGAGCTCAATATAGAAAACTCAAAAAGAAGCTAAAGCCAAAGAACCTCAGTGAAGAAGCACTGAAGTGAGGGTTACCCCAAACGGCATTGGCAATAAAGCTAAGTTTCAAAGAAACACAACATCACACATACTCCCATAATGCAATGGGACCTATATGCAGATCGCCATGAAATTTTAGGCTTGTTCGGCTTAAAGAAGGAATGCATGGTGCCAAAGAACCTGTCAAAGAATCTGTAATTTACATGTATTTTAAATAACACAACTAACTTAATTTTTATAATACAGTCCCCTAGTAACTTTTTACCTTTATCAAAAACACATGGTGCCATGGTGTTTCAACATTTATAGGTTTCATACACATAAAGCATATACATCAAGGTATTTTATGACATAGTGCTATTATATACTAAATCCAACAAGGAACACAGCCTGTTGTTTTACATCAGCTTGGAGGTCACCACAATAACCTCCCTGTACGAGGATCTGAGAGGGAAAAGGAAAATTAAAGAGTACACTAGAAACATAGAAACATAGAAACATAGACTTTGACAGCAGATAAGGACCGCTAGGCCCATCTAGTCAGCCCATTTCCCTACCTACAGGATAGGCCACAGATCCTAGTTAACCAACAGCCTATATCTTCCTGCCCCCCACAAGAATTGCCTTATGTCTGTCCCATGCATTCTTGAATTCTCCCACAGTTTTAGACCCCACAACTTCCTCAGGAAGGCTGTTCCATGCATCCACTACCCTCTCTGTGAAATAATACTTCCTCACATTGCCCCTGAACCGCCCACCTTCTATCTTTAAATTGTGTCCTCTTGTTCTTGCAAGTCTCTTTTTCTGAAAGATGCTACCCTCTTGGACTTTGTTGATTCCCTTGAGGTACTTGAAAGTTTCTAACATGTCCCCCCTCTCCCTTCTTTCCTCAAGGGTATACATATTAAGCTCCTTTAGTCTCTCCTCATACGGCTTCTCTTGCAGACCCTGCACCATTTTATTTGCCCTCCTCTGGACTGCCTCTATCCTGTCTATGTCCTTGCGGAGATGGGGTCTCCAGAACTGGACACAATATTCCAGATGGGGTCTCACCAACTTTCTGTACAGCTGGATAACAACTTCCTGTTTTCTGCTGCTGATGCCTCTCCCTATACATCCCAGTATACCCCCGGCCCTCCATACTGCCTTCTCACATTGCTTGCTAACCTTAAGGTCATCTGATATGATTACCCCCAGGTCCCTTTCCTGTTTTGTTGTTGTTACTACCTCCCCACCCATTGTGTATTCTTCCGCTGGGTTCTTGTTTCCCAGGTGCATTATTTTGCACTTTTTGCATTGAATCCTAGCTGCCATACGTCTGACCATTCCTCCAACCTTGCCAAGTCCCTTTTCATCCTTTCCATGCTTCCTTGTGTATCAACCCTGTTGCAGATCTTTGTGTCATCTGCAAAAAGGCATACTTTTCCTTCCAGTCCCTCTGCAATGTCACTGATGAAGACATTAAAAAGGACTGGACCCAATACTGAACCCTGCGGTACCCCACTAGTAACCGCCCTTTCTTCAGAGTGGACTCCATTTACAATTACCTTCTGTGTCCTGTTGTCCAGCCAATGTTTTACCCAGGCTACCACCCTGGGACCCACTCCCAGGCTGGTTAATTTGACTATCAATCTTTTGTGTGAGACTGTGTCAAATGCCTTGCTAAAGTCTAGGTAGGCCATGTCCACAGCCCCTCCCTGATCTACTACTTTGGTCACCCAGTCAAAGAAATCTATTAGATTCGTCTGACATGACCTTCCCGCTGTGAACCCATGCTGCCTTGGATCCTGTGCTCCACTGACCTCTAGGTACTCAACTATTCTTTCCTTCAGAAGTGACTCCATCACTTTCCCTACCACAGAGGTCAGACTGACAGGTCTGTAGTTTCCTGCCTCTGTCTTGGTCACACTTTTGTGAAGGGAAGCACATCCGCCTTCCTCCAGTCCTCGGGTACCACACCATCCTCCCATGATTTATTAAAAAGAGTAGCCAGTGGTTTCACTAGTTCCTTCCTTAATTCTTTTAGAATTCTGGGGTGAATTCCATCAGGACTCATTGCTTTGTCCACCTTCAGTTTTAGGAGTACTTGCAGAACCCTTTCTTCTGTGAAAGGACTGGGATCGACCCCCCTATCAAGAGTGCTTCTGTTAATTGGATTAGCACTTCCCTCCTCTTTTAGAATACTGAGCAGAAATATTCATTCAGTATTCCTGCTTTTCACTGTCCCTCTGCCCACCCACCGTTCATTCTATTCAGCCTCACTATCCCTCCCTTTGTCTTTCTACGCCTGATGTACCTATAAAAGGTTTTATCCTTCTTAACTGAGTTGGCTATCTTTTCTTCAGTTTGGGCCTTTGCTATTCTGACTTCCCTCCCTGCTTCTTTCTGCCTTAACTGGTACAGCTCTCTGTCCTGCTCCTTCTGTGTTTCCTTATACTTCCGAATGCTATCTTTTTCTTCCTGACTTTCACAGCCACCTCTCTTGAGAACCATAGTGGCTTTTCTTTCATTTTGATTTGTTTATTTGCTTCACACAAAGGCTTGTTGCCTCTGTGATGGCAGTTTTGATAATTCCCATTGTTGCTCCACACCTCCTTCTAGCCTGTTTACTAGTGCTTTTCTGAGGCACTCTCCTATCTTGCCAAAGTCAGCCCTCCTAAAGTCCAGTACCCTCACTTTTGTATGGCTTGACTCTGTAGCTGAGTTTACGTGAACCACACTGTTTGATGGTCACTTGTCCCCAGATGGCAACCTACTTCTAGATCTGAGATCCTCTCACTGCCTCCGTTTGAGAGTACGAGGTCTAAGATTGCTCCCTCACGAGTGGGTTCCAAAACTAGCTGTCTAATGCCTGCCACCTGTAGGGCATCAAGAATGGCCCTGCTCTTGGATGTGACTGCAGCAAATGTGCTCCAGTTAACATCTGGCATATTCAGGCCTCCCATCAACAGTATCTCCCCTTTCTCTGCCATTCTAAGAATGCCTTCCATCATATCCTTATCCATTCCTTCCCCCTGACATGAGGGCCTGTACACAACCCCTGTGCGGATTGTGGTGCCCTTTCCAGTCTCCAAGGTGACCCACAGTGTCTCCTCTCCTCCCTGTTTACTCTTTTGTTCAGTTGCTTTTATCCCTTCCTTTACATAGAGAGCTACTCCTCCACCTCTTCTCCCCTGCCTGTCTCTCCTGTAAGTTATGTACCCTGGTATGTTAACATCCCAGTCATGATTCTCTGTGTACCATGTTTCTGTGACTGCTACGATATCCAGGCATCCCTCTTCCATTAAGGCCACCAGCTCAGGGAGCTTGTTGCCCAGACTAAGGGTATTGGTACTCATTACCCTCCATTTCCTGATGGCCTTACCCCCTTTTGCCCCATCCCTGTCCTTCTTGCTTTTGTCACTTTCTCCATTTACCTCTGCCCTTCTCCCTATCGACACCTCCATGTTGGTGTTTGCCGCCCTTACTACCGTGATTGTTTGGGGGAGCTAGGATTTTCCTGCTCCTTTCCAGTGCCTCCCCCATTGGCTAGTTTAAAATCTTGCCAATGAAGCATTTAAACCTATCACCTAGGATCCTGGTTCCCCTTCCGGACAGATGCAGCCCATCATGCCAGTATAGGCTTGCGTCACTCCAGGTGGACCCCCAGTCCCCAATGAAGCCAAATCCTGAGCTCCATACCAGTTTTTCAACCACTGATTGAATCCCATGGTACGGAACACCCTAGCCTCTCCTATGCCATAGATGGGTAGCACCTCCGAGAAGGTTACCGTGCGTGCTACTTGACTAAGGCCCCTCCCCAATTCCACAAACTCTTCCTGCACTTCTCTAATCCCTTTCTTAGCCAGGTCACTATAGCATAGTCAAGAAAGGGGAGGAGGCGCCCATAGCTGGCCAACATTATGGACTAGAAATTGTAAAGGATGGATTAGGCTAAAAAAAATAGAAGAACTGTTGCAACAGATTTAAGAAAAGGTCAGTCCTCAAGCGTGGCATGATCTTCATGTCACATATCTCCCACCTTAAGAGGAAGCTGTTATCTCAGACTGCTTATCACCTTTCTGTCCCAGAAAGGGATGGAGCTTCCACCCATCCATCTTCAGAAGCTCTGTCTCAGGGTCCCTATTAATGATAAACATTCCATCATAACAAAGTGGCTATCATCATTCTTTACCCTGAGGCGTTAACACATTTCTCAACAGAGATAAACTGTACCAGTCTTTCTACTATCTCATTTTAGGGAAAGTCATTAACATCGTCATGATTTATAGTGGTCATCTCAGCAATATGTGAACTAACAGTACCAAGGACTGTTACCATCTGGTACCATGTGTCCTGGCTGGGTGGTTTCCCCTATTCCAAGGGTGCAATTTCTTCTCCATAATGATCCCTTCCCTTTGGGACACTTTTCCCACTCCCCATGAATCAGTACCTCTGCTGAATGGATGTTTTCTGTTTCCAGCAGGAAGCTCCACTACACTACACACTGGACAGGTCCTAGTATAGGCTGCCACCTGACTGTACCTACCAGGCCAGTAATAAGAAGATGTTAACCGAGCCAAGACACTGCTATGGCTCAGATGCCCACAGGAACTGGAGTGAACAGCCTCCATCACCTGTTGTCTGTAGGCCTCAGGCACCACTGCCTGGGCATCCACACTTTTTGTATTGGGGTTGGGCCTCATGTGGTACATATCACCCTTTAGTTCGTACCACAAATATTGTTTTTTCCCCACATCTCCATTAATCTGCATACCCTTCTTGACCTCAGCATACTGTAACAGTTTGGCAACATTAGCCTCTTTAGCCTGCAGTATACCCCAGTCAATACTGTTAATAGATTTAGCTGTATCAATGCAAGAAAAAGTCCCTTCAGCCTCATAGGTTTCTTCTTGTTTGCTTGAAATCTTCAACCCCAGCTCAATATCACTAGGCACAGTCTTACCTGGGATCTCACATTCAAGTTCCTTACTTGCATCTCCGACCTCCAACAGGTAACATCCTGGGATCAAGGCAACATAGAAACATAGAATTTGACGGCAGATAAGGACCGCTTGGCCCACCCGGTCTGCCCATTTCCCTACCTAATGGATAAGCTGCAGATCCTAGTTAACCAGCAGCCTACTTCTTCCTACCCCCACCCCCTAGAATTGCCTTATGACTGTCCCATGCATGCTTGAATTCCACCACTGTTTTTGACTCCACAACCTCCTCTGGAAGGCCGTTCCATGCATCCACAACCCTCTCTGTGAAAAAATACTTCCTTAAATTACCTCTGAGCCGCCTATCTTCAAATTGTGCCCCCTTGTTCTTGCACACCTCTTTTTTTGAAAGATGCTACCCTCTTGGACTTTGTTGATTCCCTTGAGGTACTTGAATGTTTCTATCATGTCCCCCCTCTCCCTCCTTTCCTCGAGGCTATACATATTAAGCTCCTTAAGTCTCTCTTCATATGCCTTCCGGTGCAGACCCTGCACCATTTTAGTTGCCCTCCTCTGGACAGCTTTCATCCTGTCTATGTCTTTGCGGAGATTGGGTCTCCAGAACTGCATGCAGTGCTCCAGATGGGGTCTCACCAACTGTCTTTACAGAGGGATAATAACTTCCTGTTTTCTACTGGTGATGCCTCTCCCTATGCATCCCAGTATCCCCCCCCAGCCCTCTTTGCTGCCCTCTCACATTGCTTGCACACCTTTAGGTCATCTGATATGACTACCCCCAGGTCCCTTTCCATTTTTGTTGTTGTTAGCATCTCACCCCCCATTGTGTACTCTTCCCCTGGGTTTTTTGTTTCCCAGGTGCATTACCTTGCACTTCTTAGCATTGAATCTAAGCTGCCATACATTTGACTATTCCTCTAACCTTGCCAAGTCCCTTCTCATCCTTTCCACCCCAACTTGTGCATCAACTCTGTTGCAGATCTTTGTGTCATCTGCAAAAGACATACTTTTCCTTCCAGTCCCTCTGCAATGTCGCTTATAAAGACATTGAAGAGGACCGGTCCTAATACTGAACCCTGCGGTACCCCACTAGTAACCCCCCCTTTCTTCAGAGTGGGCTCCATTTACTATTACTCTCTGTGTCCTATTCTCCAGCCAATTCTTTACCCAGGCTGTCATCTTGGGACCCACTCCCAGGCTAGCTAACTTGTATATTAATCTTTTGTGTGGGACTGTGTCAAATGCCTTGGTAAAGTCTAGGTAGGACATGTCCACAGCCCCTCCCTGATCTACTACTTTGGTCACCCAGTCAAAGAAATCTATCAGACTTGTCTGGCATGACCTTCCTGCTGTGAATCCATGCTGCCTTGGGTCCTGTGCCCCTCTGGTCTCTAGATACTCGACAATTCTTTCCTTCAGAAGTGATTCCATCATTTTCCCTACCACTGAGGTTAAACTAACAGGTCTGTAGTTTTCTGCTTCTGCCTTGCTCCCTCTTTTGTGAAGGGGAATAACATCTGCCCTCCTTCAGTCCTCGGTACCACCCCATCCTCCCATGATTTGTTAAAGAGGGTAGTCAGTGGTGTCACTAGTTCTACCCTTAGTTCTTTTAGAATTCTGGGATGAACTCATCAGGCCCCATTGCTTTGTCCACCTTCAGTTTTAAGAGTTCTTTCAGAACCCTTTCTTCTGTAAATGGGCTGGTATAAACTTCTGTATCCAGAGTGTTTCTACTATTTGTTTTAGGTACCTCCCTCTTCCTTTGTAAATACTGAGCAAAATATTTGTTTAGTATCTCTGCCTTTTCACAGTCACCCTCTGCCCACCCTCCCCTCCCTTTATTAAGCCTCACTAACCCTCCTTGGTCTTCCTTCGCTCCCTGATGTACCTATAAAAGGTTTTATCCCCCTTCTTAACTGAGTTGGCTATCTTTTCCTCGGTTTGGGCCTTTGCTGTTCTGACTGCCTTCCCAGCTTCCTTTTGCTTTAACTGATAAAGTTCTCTGTCCTGCTCCTTCTGTGATTCCTTGTACTTCCTGAATGCTTTCTTTTTCTCTTGAACCTTCACTGCCACTTCCTTTGAAACTCAAAAATAAGCTAAAGACAAAGAACCACAGTGCAGAAGGTTACCCCAAAGGGCATTGACAATAAAGCTGAGTTTCAGAGAAACACAACATCACACATACTCCCACAATTAAGACCTATCTGCGGAATCAAGCTTTTATGACTTGAGGTCGTTGTTAATCCAATTTTATATATGTTTTCTCTGTTTTTATTGTTCATTCTGTACAGTGCCTTGGTGCTTGAAAGGCGCTTAACAAATAAAGTTTTATTTTTATTCATTATTATTATAATGCAATGGGATCTATATGTAAATCACCATGACATTTTAGGCTTGTTCAGCTTAAAGCTGGACTGCATGGTGCCAAAGGGCCTCTCAAACAATCTGTAATTTACATGCATTTTAAATAACACAACTAACTTAGTTTGTATAATACAGTCCCCTAGTAACTTTTTACCTTTATCTTAAACATCTAGTGCCATGATATTATCAACATTTACAGGTTTCATAAAAATAAGACATATACATCAAGGTATTTTATGTCTTAGTGCTATTGCATACTAATTCTGAATACATTAGGCGCTTGCATCATAACACAGAAACTATAATTCTTGGTGACTTTAATATTAACTGGCTTTCCCCCGAGTCTTCTGTATTCAAGGATGCAGTTACAGTGCAGCACCTCTCACAACTGGTCCTCACCCCCACCAGATGCAACTACAGGACCGGAACTTTCATACTACTAGACTGGATTCTGACCAGCCGCCCCGAATGAATCTCTAATGTCACAGTCCTCCTGGACTCAATTAGTGATCACTCTCCTGTCATCTGCTCTTTGTCTAACAAGTTTCTCAAACCCCCTCCAAAGCTTCTCTACACAAGGGTAATTAACCAGGGGCACCTTCAGCTACTAAAATCCCACCTAAGCAGACTTGATGGGGCAGTGCTGGACACACTTAATGATACTAACAAAGCCTTGGACTTGTTCTTCGATCGCTTCAACTCAGCCTGTAACATCTATGCACCACTAAAAAAGATGAAGGTCAAAGGATGGTCGAACCCCTGGATTACCGCTGATCTCTTAACATGCCTTAAGCACAGGGACCACCTTTGGCAATGTGCTTATGCTACCCCTTCGGAAGAAAACATTCAGAAATACAAAGCAGCCCGCAATGCCTGCACTCGCCTAATTCAGAATACAAAAAGTAAATATTTCAAGGAAGCACTGCCCAACTCTTGGGGTGATGGGAAAAACTTCTGGAACAACCTGAAAGAACTCACCAGCAAGGAACCTAAAGCACCCCCTACCATGCTCAACTTACACGGCACTCCAACACTCGACCTTGACACCATTACCAATACCTTCAACAATGCTTTCATGAACCTGGACAATGTGCTTCCACCTAATTTCTTCGATGACCTTTCCCCCAATGCCCCCCTCGAGACCACCATAAATGCTCACTCAACTCCACAATTCTTCTTCAAAGAGGTTTCTCCACATGTGGCTCCTACCTATATCTGCAAAGCCATCCGCAAGTCCGGGTACAGTGGTGACTTCCTTGACCTCAAACTACTGGCGCCAGTTCTGGATGATGAACATTTTTTACCTTTCACTAAGATTGGGCCAATTTCCTGCATGCTGGAAGCAGGCAACCATCACACCGGTGCATAAAAGTGGAGACAGGTCTCTTCATTCCATCTACAGACCTATCTCACTCCTCCCCCCCGCTATCTAAGGCATTAGAATGAATAGTGTCAGACCAGCTAGTCGAATTCCTGGAAAAGTATGAAGTCCAATGCACTGAACAGCATGGCTTCAGAAAAGGGCACAGCACCACCACAGCTCTTCTGGAATTCATGAGTTTCATTCACGACATGCTCGACAAAGGATACTGTGGGGGCACAGTCTTCATAGACCTCATGAAGGCCTTCGGACACCGTTAATCACCCTCTACTTCTTAGGCAACTGTCCTACATTGGGCTCTCTAATGAGATCCTTCCATAGTTTGCTAGCTACCTCAGGAATTGGACCCAAAGGGTCATGATTGCAGGTGTCATGTCCGATGTCAAGCCTGTCCTCTCTGGAGTCCCCCAGGGGTCCATCCTGGGACCTCTACTCTTCTCCCTCTTCCTCAATAGGCTCCCTGTTGTCTGCCAGCAAAAAATTCTACTCTACGCGGACAATGCAGTACTATTCTCCTGCCACCATGACACTAACCTCCTTGAAACACAGCTGCAGCTTGATTTCAAGCTTGTTGAAGATTGGTTCAGCATGCATAAACTCATCATGAACTGTAGCAAGGCCAAAGTAATGACTTTCTGTAATCCGTGGAACAGGTACAAATCTCAGTCCTTTGAAATCATGAACAACACCGGGTACTTGCTTGAACATGTCCTGGAGTTCAAATACCTCGGTGTCACACTGGATAGCTCCCTCTCCTATATGTGGCATATTGACACTGTTGCCAATGCCGTCTATTTGCGACTTGGTCTGCTACACAAGCACAAGCACTGTATGACTGCAGAACTGACCCTCAACACCTTCACCATGAAGTCCTAGTGGCACTAGACTGGCCTAACTATGTCCAAAGGTTGCAGTTTTTCTCCCTCTGCTTTACCTACAAACTAATCTTCCTCTTCTTTCCCTCCTGCCTGAGCAGTTTATTGGTATGTAAATCCTCTCCACAGCTGTTCAGATCCTCCCTTTCTCCTCTGTTGTCAGCCCCTCTCCCCGCATGGCCATTGGCAGGTTTTTACTATTCTACCTCTACTACTTGGAACTCACTCCCTTTTACTGTTCTTTCTCTGAACTCTCTTGCTACGTTCTCTTTCTGACTCTCTCTTTCAGGTTAAGGCCTGCACCTGCTTTGCCTTCTTATTGTTTCTTATCACCTTAACTTCATAAAACTCCAGTTGTACATTCATTGTAAATTCTGTACCTTTCGATATATACTGTTCATGGTTTGCTACCTACTGTTGTGAGCATTGTTGTTAAACCCATCTGACATTCTCTCTCTCTCTCTGTCTATATATATATATATATATATATACTGTTTACTGTGTTATGTATAGTACCCTTCATACTATTGTGCACATTCATTGTTAAACCTTTCTGATGTACTCTAGATAAACACTGTTTATTGTGTTATGTGCTGTACCCATACGCCAGGTCGCCCCTGAAAAAGGGACTGCATGGTCTCAGTGCACTCACCAGGTTACTGAATTTCAAATAAAAACATAAATAAAATATATTTTTACAATTACAAAAAAGCTGACACAGACACAATAAGTGCAACACTGTCGGCAATAAATTGGGACTTGCTATTATCAAACTGCAATACAGAAGAGATGTGGATGACACTTAAATCCACAGTGTTTGATGTGAGTAAAAAATTCATTCTGAAATATAAAAAAATACATGAGGACAATAGAGAACCCACATAAAAGGGTCAAAGTGTCATGAGAAGGAAACAAAAAGCCTGTCAGGCATGTAAACAAACAAAGACCTCTTTTTCCTGGAATAAATTCAAACTCTTACAAAAGCAATAAAATGGGACATTTAAATAGCTAAGAGTACCATGGAACTCTGTTTAGCTAAGAATGCAAATAAAAGCAATGGGAAAGTCTTCTATGGATATATAATTTTGCTTAAAGAACAAAATGCAGTGTAGGGTTGTTAATGTGTGGCAACTCCACTGTTAATAACATCGGTGAAATCGCCATTCTATTCAACAAATATTTTTGCAGCATCTACAGTAAAAAAGACAGAGCATCTATATCCCTTGATGTCAGCCACAGTAATCATATAATGATATCAGAAGAAGAAATACTCAATAAAATAAAAAAATATTAGAGCTGACTGTTCGCCAGGTCCTGATATGATAACAGCCGGTATGATCAAACTCATGTCAAAATACCTTCTTTAGACTTTTTAGTTGCTCTTTGAGAAAAGTATTAATAATGGAGAGGTTCCAAATGATTGGGGGGCTGCTAATATCACCCCTCTATTCAAAAAGGGTGATAGACAAAATTTAGAAAACTACAGACCAATCAGCCTGATATCCATCACTTGTAAGCTCTTGGAGAGTATAATATATAGAATATTTTTTTTATTTTTATTTATTTAAAATATCGGATTTACAGACCTTTGAGTCAAAGACTCGTTTATAAAGGCACCTTGTCATAGAGAACAAAGGCAACAATATTACATAGATTAATACACAGTAATAGTTGCAGGTTTCAAATAACAGTTACAAAGTTTCAACAGGTGTTACAGGAGGACAACACCTCAGTGATACATGAGTATCATACATGGGGTGTAATAATACATGGGGTGGTGTTTAATGAGGTTTTATACACACCCAAGGTGTTGGATGCTACATAAACCCCGAGAGCGAAGCTCGAAGGATTTATTTAAGCATCCAACACCAAGGGGGTATGTAAAATTGAGTTAAACACACCACCCTGTATTTAATTTTATATAATTGATGAGGAACATCTTCTTGTCACAGCAATTATATAAAATAAAAAATCCGCAATCCATCTAGATGAAACGCTGTGAGCGGACTGTAGCCTAGCGACTGCTGAAACATTTTTTCTTTTTTCTTGATGAGAAAATACCTTGTGGTGTGATATTCTTAGATATCAGCATGGCATTTGATCCTGTCCTGCATGAAGCCATATTAAGCCAGCCAGGCAGCATGGAGGGATGAGGCAGCAATACCTTACCTCCTGCCACACCAGCGACCCGTGTTCACAGTGCGAGTGAGTTGTCATGGGCCGGCTGGGGTGAGAGTTGATTGAGCATCTAGAGAACTGCTCTCCTCTTCCAGGCAGGGTGGGGAACAGTGGCTGGTGTTTGCCTGACACCTAGCTGAGGCTAGGTGTTAGCATGCCAGACCCTTACAGTGGGGCACTGAGGTAGAGCAGCTGGCTGGGGCATGATGGGTGGATGCTACGTGGCACGCCCATCATCAGCACTGCACACTCACTGCTGTATGGGAAAAATAAAATGGCACCTAGGTCAAGCAGCTTGATGGCCATCCACCTCATGCACCATCTACAAGGGTGCCACCTGTACTGGATCCAGTCCTGGTGGGGAACTGGGGGCTCCCTGCCACCCCACCATGGGGGGCAAGCCATGGGGGTAGCTAGGTGGTGGCCTGAATGGGAGACGGTGTGGATGGACAGCGGCCAGAGAATGGGCGGGATGCCTGGACAAAAAGAGATGACCAGGAGCTACGGGGAGATAAAGCAAGTAAAAAAAAAAAACAACCTAAAAATAATCAGAATAAATCACAGACTGATAAACTAGATAGCTAACTGGCTGGAGGACAGAGCCCAGACTGTGGTGATAAATAGCTTTTCTTCACATAAGGGGCTTGTGTCTAGTGTAGTTTCTCAATGGAGGGCACGCCGCCCTTTTAAAAACATAGAAGTATAGAATTTGTTGACAGAAAAGGACTGTGACAGGGAGATGATGCCACACTTGAGGACTGACCTTTTCTTAAATCTGTTGCAACAGTTCTTCTATTTCTTAGCCTAATCTATCCTTTACAATTTCTAGTCCATAAGGTTGGCCACCTATGGGCCCCCCTTCCCTTTCTCGACTATGCTATAGTGTCCTCTTTAATTTTCCTTTTCCCTGTCAGGTCCTTGTACAGGGAGGTTACTGTGGTGACCTCCGAGCGAATGTAAAACAACAGACTGTGTTTCTCATTGTTAGATTTTTATTTTTTAATTTTATTTTATTTTATTAAACTCTTGGATTACAGGTACCTTTGAGCAGGAGCTGTGAGGAAGTGGGGAGATAGAATACACCAGGAGGATTAAGCTACCTATGCCAATAAAAGGCAACACAGCCAAGGGTGGGAGTGCTGCTAATATAAGAAAAAATAACTTCAAACTGGAACTGAATTGTTGTCATTAACTCTTAAAGGGAGGCCTATACTGCAGTTTTTAATGTTCATGTTAGAAGTTCCTAAACAATGTCAAGTACATTTGATCCCCTGGTTGGATCTGATACATGTTGGAATAACTGTAATTGTTCCCATGCAATTATAAATTGTTTACCATGGGCTGACGTAGCAGTATGTTGCACCCAGTCAACGTTGCCCAAGTTCAAATCACCCCAAAAAAGTACTTTTCCAAATTCACAAGTTGATTTTATTTCTGTAAGTATATGAGTAGTAACCTCAAGAGAGAAGTATGGGGGACAATAACGTAAACCGATAATGGAGTTGGTGGTGGTGGAGTTAGGGAAAAGCTTCGTATAGAGAGTCCCTGTATTCACAATCTTCCTGATTTCTAATTTAATAATATCTATAGCTTTAAAGTTAGAATTTACATAGAGGGCAACATACATTGAGGATACATGATGGGCAGGAGTGTGATATGGAAAATATTCTCACTCCTGCAGAGTGAGCACTAGATACTCACGAGTGCCGAAGGCATGAGTGAGAACATCCAGAGCTCACTCTGCAGGAGTGAGAATATTATCTGTAGCACACAATCTGCACATCATGTGTGCTATTTATACAATGGGGTGGAAGCTCCAAAAATATTGTTATGTTTCCCTGTGTTCTTTTCCTGTTTCTGTGTGCCTTCTGCTCTTTCTGTGTGTGGTCTGAGTGTGTAGGACTTTTTCTGAATGTGCTGGGAGTCTCAGAAACACTATGGGACACAGATGAGTGTCCTTTGCAATGCTAATTGAGTGAGTTGCACGTAGCAGTGAGAAACATAAACTTTTTTGTGAAGCAGTTTCATTTAGAATACAGGCTGTAGTGAAGCTGAGATCAGCATAGTAATTGGCTGAGAGTCTCAGAAACATTATGGGACACAGGTGAGTGTCCTTTGCAATGCTAACTGAATACGTTGAG
Source organism: Neoceratodus forsteri (assembly GCA_016271365.2). NCBI lineage: Eukaryota > Metazoa > Chordata > Ceratodontiformes > Ceratodontidae > Neoceratodus > Neoceratodus forsteri. Next base: position 60,421,077 of record CM057455.1, read on the forward strand.
TGCAGCAGTGAGAAACAGAAACTTTTTTGTGAAACAGTTCCATTTCTAATATAGGCTGTAGTAAGTGAATGGTGTCATTAGTAGAGTATGTATTAACAACATTTATTTTAACTCTGCTGATGTCATCACCATTTATCACACTGCAGTGAAAAAATCAAGATTTATCATCAGCTTGGAACTCCCACCCCCATTCATAACATATTTTTATACCCATATGGAAAAGATCAATACTGTATTTTATTAATATATAGACTATCTGAATATGGCTAAATATATCACATATTTCAGGAATCTGTGTAATTTTCCAGTTATATTATAGACATTTGCAGAAGTCAATGAGCTATGTTTAATTGGCACTGATACAATAAATGAATATGTTTTATTATACTATTAAACAAAATATTGTTTTGTACTTTTAAATGTTTTTATGGACTCTCTAATGAAAAATTATTATAGTTTTATGCAAGTATAATTTTACTCTGTAGTTTGTATGCTAGCAAACATATATGTCCAATATATTAGAGATGTATTTTCTGAGATATATTTCATATATGTTAAAATGGGTTTGTCCTGATATACATCTAAAAAGCATCTGTAATACATGACTGTTCTTCCCATTATATATTCTGATAATACATTTTAAATATATGTGGCACAGAGCATAGAGGATAATGCCTGATGTACGGGTGATAACCATGGTGTAATCACCTCAAGTGGTTGCTAGGGCATCAGTAAATCTCTATCAGACATAGCAATCGCTAGACTCAGTAACAGTAAACTGTTACAGTTGGAATGTTATTTGAATACTGTACTGAGAATAACAATCGCATTCTGGGTGTTTAGAATGCTAAATAACACTGGCATTCCATTTTGTAAACCCACTGCTATGACATAGATGAGAGAGGTTTATAAGGTTCTGACATCACAACCTTGGGATTACAAGGTCGTAAACAGCTTACTTTCAGTGGGTAATAAGGGCTACCCATATAAATAAATATGTTTTATAGTTTGTACCTATGACTGTAATATATACGACATGTACCTTTAATACATACATATATATATATATATATATATGGTATGAAACTCTAGCCTACATACCTTAATACTTTGTTGTGCTGCCTGACCTATATATTGGGAAACCCTGATATATTTTAAACCATTCAGCTACTAGTTTGGGGAAAGGATTTGTTGTTTGGGCTGTTTCCACTGAGACAGTATCCAGGACTGTGGAGGCTTCCTTGCACCACTCTCCTCGTTTTTAGTGAGTAGCGCTGAAAAGACCACCAGCAGTGATATTAGGAGTAAAGGGGACACTCCATTCTTTAGAAGTCCACCGCATGAGGTGGCATAAAATTTTATTACTTTATTTTTAAAAACTTTGCCCACATTATACTCGCTGGACAGGAAGTGACAGATTGAAACTTCTTGACACTCAGCATATTTAAACTGTGAGTTTTGAGCGAGTGGCTGTATGAAACTCTAGCCTATATACCTTAATACTTTGTTGTGCTGCCTGACTTATATATTGGGAAACCCTGATATATTTTAAACCATTCAGCTACTAGTTTGGGGAAAGGATTTGTTGTTTGGGCTGTTTCCAAGGAGACAGTATCCAGGACTTTGGAGGCTTCCTTGCACCACTCTCCTTGTTTTTAGTGAGTAGCACTGAAAAGACCACCAGCAGTGATATTAGGAGTAAAGGGGATGCTCCATTCTTTAGAAGTCCACCGCATGAGGTGGCATAAAGTTTTATTACTTTATTTTTAAAAAACTTTGCCCACATTGTACTCGCTGGACAGATTGATACTTCCTGACTGTTCATTGTTTTAATTGCTTGCTAAGTGAGCGGGGCGAGCGTACATGGGGCAGCCGTGTGGATTCGCACGCAGAGACGCCCGCAGAGACACACGCGTCTCAGTGCATGTTACGAGTGTCAAGAGTGGAAGAGAGGAATAAATCTATGATATATACTGCTGTTTGTCTGTGTAAGTACTTTATTTAACATCGGTGCTTAGTATTAGTTAGTTGGTTTTTCTCCTTATTCATTATGAGTGACCAATTTAGGTTAGAACCCTCCCCCTGTGCAAATAATAACTCCTGTTAGTCCTTCACTATTAAATCTTAAACAGACTATTATGACACTAGATGGTGATATTGGACTTAAATGCACTTCATGTAATATGTATATATTGCTTGATGCATTGCCCACTAACCCTATCTATGTTTGTACAAAATGTGTTGGAAATAGTGTTTTGAGGGAAGACATTGAAGTGTTTTACAAGAGATTAGCTGTTTTGGAATCACAGCAAGAAGTTTTTGGCTTCTGAAGTTCATACCTCAGCTGAGATTGACACTGTATCCAGTAATAGTGACCCGATGACCTCACTTGATTTAGTAAGGAATAATAAAAATTGTTCCGGTAGCCATACTGATAAACGCAAGCATGGAAATGATAGTAATATCATTGACAATTTCGAGAGTGATGATTGGACTGAGGTACTAGTAGGTCCCAGAGCAAAAACCAGACATAGGACCTTGAGAAATAATTTAGTTTTAAACAATAGATTTGAACCTTTAATAAATCTTGAAAATAGTGAGATTCCCACTGTTAAGCCCCCTTATTGTGTCAACGAGAAACAATCTGAGGTTTCTATTTCTGAAAACATATTGGACTCCCAAGCAAGCCCTATACTATGTGGTTTGAATGAACAAAGTACACAAGCACCTAATGATCCTGAAACACATTTTCCCTCGACTTCTACCCAGAGTTTTCAAACACTTGAAGTTCCATCTCAGCAGATTTACCCTTCCCAGATTCAAAGTAAAAATGGTAAAAATAAACCTAAATCAAAAACCCAAGTTTTACTGGATGACAAAATAATTAATACATCCTTATCCATGGACACAGAGTCCCCCAGATTGGTTAATAGGCAGTGTTTTGTACTTGGCGATTCTATTATTAAATATACAGATAAACTTGTTTGTAGGAAAGATAAACATAACATTGCCTATTCATCATTTAGGGGGGCTGGTATAAGGGATATCCACAATATGTGTACTGATATTTTGTATAACTCAGGTACCAATCCACTAGTCATTTTACATGTTGGTACAAATGACATTAAAAAACGGTCAATTGAAGCTATAAATGAAGAGTTTATTAGTTTAGGAAGGACATTACAGAAATTAAATTGTGAAGTCTATTTCTCTGAAATTTTACCCATACCAAGGGTAAATTATTATATAGAGAAGAAAATAAAATGTGTAAATGAGTGGGTGAGGAAATGGACACTTGAGGAAGGTTTCTTTTCTATACCACATTGGGAGACATTCAGTGTTAATAGGTCATTATATTGTTGGGATGGGTTACATCTGAGAAACAGGGCGCATATAAATTGGGAAGGGTGTTTGAAAACATAATTTGTAAATCTTTAAACTAATTGATGAGGGGGACAAGGGGACAACGAATAAGTGTTTTGAAGTAGATAAAAGTACTCAACTTAAAATCTGGGGGATTAATGCTCGAAGCTTAAATCAGGTTAAATTAGTAGAATTAAAAATTTTAATTCAAGAACTTGGTGTAGACATAGTATGCGTCACTGAAACGTGGTGGGATGATTCATGTGAATGGTTTAACAATATACCTGGCTTTAGGTTATTTTATAAACACAGAAATGGGAAGAAAGGTGGTGGTGTCTGTTGTTATATTTCTGAGAGTATACAGTGTCAGGAATTAGAAATAATCAATATGCCTAATAAGTTAACTGAATCTTTATGGATAGATCTAACCTTTACTCATCAACCAAATATAAGGTTGGGAATTTGTTATTGACCTCCCAATAGCAATCAGTGTTATAATCATGAGTTAATAAATGAAATCAACAACATTTGTAAATTGGGTGATACTATAATTATTGGTGACTTCAATGCCCCAGGTATATCTTGGGAGAGGTTGAGTGGAACAACTTTATTTGAACGTGCCTTTTTAGAAGCCCTAATTTTACAAGGTTGTGATCAACTAGTTAGTATACCAACTAGGGGAAATAACATCTTAGATCTTGTAATAACGAACTGCAAGGAACGCATTTGTAACATAAAAATATGTGCTCATTTGGGGTCTAGTGATCATAAAACCATTGAATGTACACTAAAGCTTTGTAAACCTAAGATACATGGTATAACTGATATGCTGGATTTCAAGAGAACTGATTGGTCTAAATTAATTCTTGAACTTGGTAAATTTGATTGGATATCTCTATTTAGAGATCTTACTGTTAATCAAATGTGGACTATGTTGAAAAGTAAAATATTTGAGGCAATTACACTACATGTGCCAAAATGTAGAAAATTTAATAGTAAGGGTAATATTCCACTCTGGTTTACTAAGCCAATAAAAATATTAATAAGTAAGAAGCAGCAAACCTTTAGGAAATTTAAATTAAATCCTACACCATTAAATAAATTTAAATATAGGACTCAACAAAGCCTACTTAAAGCCTTAATTAAAAAAGAAAAAATTAAGCTAGAGCATAAATTGGCTAGTTCAAATGATTGTAAAGCTTTTTATGCCTATATAAATAAACATGGACAGTCTACCAACCAAATTAATACAATAACTGTTGATGGTAAGGCTTTAACTAATAATACAGACATAGCCAATGCTTTCAATTCCTTTTTTTCAACAATATTTCATCAGAAAGATTTAACAACTTCAAAATTTGATTTTGATTATACTGTGGAAATAAATATAGATCAAGTTACTGTATTAAATGAACTAAATAAACTTCATACTTCTTCATCAGCAGGACCTGACAATATCAGCCCAATTGTTTGGAAGAAAATCACTGATATTGTAGTACAGCCACTCACACTTTTGTTTAATAAATCCCTTAAGACTGGTGACATTCCTATTGATTGGCTAACTGCTATACATAGATACATAGATACATAGACAGTGTCAGCAGATAAGGGCCTATGGCCCAACCAGTCTGCCCATTTGAGCTTGTAAGTTCAGTTTGTTTTCCTGGAAGTCTGTTGCCCCTTACCCCTGACCTCCAGAATTCTTTTATGTCTATCCCATGCATTCTTAAATCCCCTGATTGTTTCAGCCCCCACCACTTCCTCTGGCAGGGTGTTCACTTGTTCACCACCCGTTCTGTGAAGAAATTCTTTCTCATGTTTCCTCTGAATCGTCCTCCCTCCAACTTCATCCCATGCCCTCTAGTCCTGGAACATCTTTTTCGCTTAAAAATAGTGTTTTCCTGCACCCTGTTCCTCCCTGTAAGATACTTGTATGTCTCTATCATATCCATTTTCTCCCTCCTCTCCTCCAGGGAGTACATGTTCAGTTCCTTCAACCTGTCTTCATAGGACTTGTGATGCAATCCATGCACCATCTTTGTTGCCCTCTTCTGAGCCTTCTCCACCCTGTCTATATCCTTATGTAGGTATGGTCTCCAGAACTGTATACTGTACTCCAGGTGGGGCCTCACTAGTGTCTTGTACAGCGGAATTATGACCTCCCTTTTCCTGCTGGTGATGCCCCTGCCTATACATCCCAGCATCCTATTTGCTTTACCTGCTGCCTTATCACACTGTTTCCCTACCTTGAGGTCATCAGAGATGACAACCCCAAGATCCCTTTCCTGCTTGGTGCATGCTATATCCTCACCCTCAACTGATATATTGTGCCAGGGTTTTTGTGCCCCATATGCATTATCTTGCACTTCTTTGCATTGAATTTCAACTGCCAAACCCCTGACCATTCTTCAAGTTTCTCCAGTTATTCCAATTCATAAAAAGGGAAATAGAACTTGTGTTTCTAACTATAGGCCCATTAGTTTAACATCAGTTTGTTGTAAACTATTTGAGAAAATAATTAAAAGTCAAATTTAACTTGAAATAACTTCATTGGGATTGGAGGATGTTATGCAGCGTGGGTTCAAGAAGGGGCTTTCATGTAACACAAATTTGATCACTTTTTATAATTTCGTTAGCGATAAATTGGATAAAGGCATACCAGTTGATGTGATTTTTTTCGATTTAGGAAAGGCTTTTGATTCCATACCCCATGACAAACTAATTATTAAATTACATAATTTGGGATTAAATAGTTATGTTTTGAGATGGATTAATAACTGGTTAAGTAATAGAAAACAAAAAGTAAGAATAAATTCAAAATTATCAAGTGAGGGAAATGTTACTAGTGGAGTTCCCCAGGGATCCGTGTTGGGCCTTGTATTGTATGGGTTATATATGAGTGACATGGGGAAAGGCTTAAGTAGTAAAGTAACTAAATTTGCTGATGATACAAAAATTGGAGGGGGTGTTTGTTCCCCTGTTGAATATCAACAATTAGGTAAAGATCTTCATTCTATTGAATTGTGGGGAACTGAAAATAATATGAAATTTAATGAGGACAAATGTTCGGTGTTGCATTTTGGTAATAGAAATCCTAAATATCAATATTTTTTAAACAACAAGGCACTTAAGGTCAATGTATGTGAAAAAGACCTAGGAGTATGGATGGATTCTAATTTTTCTTCCTCAACACATATTAAAAAACTTTTTGTCAAATGTAACCAAATAATACATTCTATAAGAAGAACTTTTATATCGAGAGATAGATTAAGTATTTTGAAATTGTACAAAACCTATGTCTTGCCACATCTTGATTATGGAAGTCCAGTCTGGAGCCCTTATCTTCAAAAGGATATTAATTTGGTGGAAAAAATCCAGAGAAGAATCACTAAATCAGTTTATGGGTTAAAGAACTATGAATATAATGATAGATTGAAGATACTAAATTTGTATTCTTTGGAGACAAGAAGAATTAGGGGTGACCTGTTGTTATTATATAAAATTATAAAGGGCCCTTTATTGAGAGAGAATTGTGGTTTTAAATTAATTGAGAGGGAGGTTAATCTTAGGTCACGTAACATGCAAATCAAAGTCCCTAATGTACTAACAGTTAGACAACTGAATTTTTATAATATGCATACTGCTAGATTGTGGAATTCATTACCAAATTATATTGTAGAAGCATCAACAATTGATCAATTTAAAATAAAAGTGGATGATCATTTGCTGAGTTTTAGGATATTGTAAAAACCCACTATATAGTGGGAGACAATTAAATGGGCATTTTGGCTACTTTGTCTAATTAAACCAAGTTAATATATATATATATATATATATATATATATATATATATATATATATATATATATATATATAGTATGGTATGATAATTTTACCATGAATTAAGGTTGAGGAGCCATTTACATGTTAAACCAAACATTTTGCACCTTAAAAGCTTTGCAACCATTTGATGGATTTGCCTGAAATTTGGAATACACAATCAAGACCCATGTGACTTGGGATATGCCAAGTTTCATACCAGTTGGATACATGGCTGTGGAGTTATTAAGCATGATCTGCGCATGCATTTACGCTTTTTCTGGAATTCTATGGTCGCGCCTACAGGTCGCATGGTTTGTGTGACCAGCCTGAAATCTTCAAGGAATGTGCAGCTGGGGTCCCCAATGTGCCTTTCAAAGATTTCGTGAAAAAATATTTAACGGTTCAAATGTTATTCAAAAAAACAATTTCCTATTATAAGTCAATGGGAAAAGTTAACAAAAAGTTTGACAGTGTCGCAAATGCATTTTTACTGTCGCAAATGGCCCTCTTACTTTCACAAATCCACCATTTTGTTTTCAGTTAGTGATCAGAAAAATGCCTGGCATTTAAAATTGAGACCCTCTAGCAACCTAATTATTTTTGTATTCACCTAGTCGGGCCCTGAGGATGCTAGCCATGTCTTTATTTTGGGGTAAAACACCCCAGAATTATGTTTTTCAGATTTCTGGAAAAAGTACTTTCACAAAGTAGTGTCACACTCACGAAAGTGTCGCAAATTTTTGTGAAAGTTTTCACAAATTGCGACAGTACTTTTCTAGGCTGTGGGAAAATGACAGCAATTCTATGGCACCCTGCTGCAAAAGAACGGTTTGGTGCTTTGGCCTGAAATTTGGAGGAAACACAGCTGACATCTCACAGATGTGCCTTTCAGTATTGTATTGAAAAAATATTACACGGCGACAAAGTTACGGCACTCCAAAATTGACGCTTTTTCCCATAGGATAACATTACGGCATCCGACGCATTGCAGCAATCCTTTGGCACCCTGCTGCAATATAACGGCTTGGTCTTTCAGGCTGAAATCTGGAGGAAAGACAGCCAACATCTGATAGATGTGCCTTTCAGTGGTTTGGTGAAAAAATATTACAGGGAGCCAAAGTTATGGTACTCCGAACTTCTCTTTTTTTCCCATAGGATAACATTACGGCGTTCGCCTCGCCTTTCAGGGCCCGTATCTCGGAAACGGTGCATGATATGGACTTTTCGTCAAAAAATTGCTTAGCCCCCACAAAACTAGCCAGGAAAGTCATTAATCTTATGACTTTTAAATTTTTTTTCTACGTCTTACGGTTCCTGAGATATAACCTGTTTAGTATTCCAACTCCTCATTTTCTGCTCTGAGACCCATTATTATGCATACATTCTTTGTACTCACTGTCTTTCTCTATGCAAATTTTGGGGAAAACCAGCCTGTGCGCTTACATTACTGTTACCGTTGCCCTTTCCGCTTGTGGTTCCATACCCATTTCACTTACCGTTCATGTCTACACCACCATGTGCGTTATCTTTTGCGTTTTCATTTGCGCTTGCGTTTCTGTTATTTTTTGCCATTTGTGTCTACAGTACTGTTTATCTTACTGTTTCACTTTGCATCACCATGCCCATTGACATTTCTGTTTGCAGGCACCATGTTACTATGTGACAAGACATCACGTGGCAGACCATTCCCGTCTACGCCACCATGTGCGTTACCCTTTCTGTTCTCATTCACACTTGTGTTACCATGTGCACCACTGTTACCACTTCTGTTTGCGTTGCTGTTCCTGTTACTATGTCACAAGACATCATGTGACGGGAGCGCGGGGCCCTCCCGCTGCTGCATTACATTTACTATTTCTCGTTATCATTCTCAAAAAGAAGGGAAATTGAGGAAAAAAACTCTATTTAATGCATCAGTTAGGGTTGTTCCACAGCAAAAAAAGTGAGGAAATTTGGTGTTAGGGTTGAAACCCCCTTGGACCCCAGTCCACCCTCCCAACCAACATTGGGGTGTTGGGTCCTAACTCTCACCCCATTCTCCTATACTTCTGCTGCTTTACACATGTGATGGGGTGAGAGTTAGGGCCAATGACCCCAATCGCACCCCAATGCCGGTTGGGGGTGCGCTTGGGGGTCCAAGGGGTTTTCAACCCTAACACCGAATTTCCTCACTTTTGTCGCTGTGGAACAACCCTAGCTGATGCATTAAATAAGGTTTTTTGCCTCTAATATATATATATATATATATATATATATATGTAACCCCCTGTTGCCCGAGGTTACTAAAATCCTAGTAAGACCTAGTGGTAGGCAGGGAAGGCAGCTTGTGAAACTCCAGTTAAATGGATTTCACACAGTCTCACTCTGTTCTCAGTCTCAGCTGAGACTGAGGGATGACATCACCATAGAACTCTTGCAGCTGCATGAGCCACACTGGAATCTGCAGTTGGAAGTTAGGATAGAATGTTGGGGATTTTTGAAGAGAGTGTGTATGCAGTCTTGAAGAGAGGAGCAGCACAGCAGTCTGTGGACAGGCTCTCAGAGCCTAAATCTCTGTCATAGAGCTACTGTAAGGGGAGGTGTGAGTTTCCACCAAAAGAGGAACACGGTAAGCTGTTTGTGAAGTGGTGAAGACCGCTGTTACTGGTCTATGTGCCCCATCCCTGAGGGGATGGGGGTGGAAGGGTTTGCCTGTCTTCCAGGGATAACCCCCCTGGTTCTGGCTAAGGAAGAAGCTGCCTTATTTCAAGTTGTGCTGCAGCACCAGAAGCTGTGGGATAGAAATTCCTGTGAGGAATCGCCTGTGGGGCACCTGCAACCAAAGGGTGAGTTTGTTCTGACATAGGGCCTATGTTTTCACCTGAACTGTTGGAACGTGGGGATTGGACTACTTAATTTGTAGGAGTTCTAGTGTAATAGACATTGCCGGTTAATTCAAGTATGTTCAAGTCCAGCACAAAGAGTAAAGTAAAGTGGGGATTGGACTGCACGATCAGTGGGAGGCCTAGATCAATGGGCTAAGCCAAGTAAAAGTATGTTCAAGTCCAGCACAATGGGAAAGCATGACAAGTACAGGAAATGTGACATACATTTACCCTTAATCTACATTGCCAAGCTTTACAGAATGAGATGTTTAATGTCCAGAGAAATGGCCAGGTATGAATTGTGGAAGTGAGAGGTGGGAGACCCCCATCAGTAGTAACCAAATTCACCTCTACGGATTTGCTCTGTGGCAACTTTACTTTCTCTCAGGTACTTGGCCAGTGCCTAAGGAAAGTACCCAGATGTGGGATTAAAAGAAAGTTTCCCTTATAGAGCTGAGGTGCTCTTAGGTGGTTTAGAGAGCCACCAGAAAATGTTTCCATGACAAATGGAAGGTGCCCGAGTGGCCGGCAAGGGAGCTGAGCCTGGAAATCCCAAACAGTGTACAAGTTCAGGCTGTGTACCAAAAGCAGCGTGCAAGTCCGGGCTGTGTGCCCGGTGGGTTCAGAGCCTGAGGGCTGGAGTGTTGAGGAAGTGTTTCTGATTCTTTCTAATCTGCATTACCAGAAGTGTAGCCCCGTGGGGGTCAGTCTATGCTTTGTTTGTTCTGCTTGGATGTGAATAAAGCCACACTTTAGAATCCTATTCCTGGTATTGGACATTACAGTTATTGCTTTCTGTGTTCAGAATTACTTGGGTGCCCTGTGCAGAGTAGCCAAACCTAGCCCTTGTGCCGAGTAACCTATTCCTCCCCAAACCCAGTCCCCATGTGGTACTGCTGTCAGATTCAAACAGCATACCACCTGTCATTTGCAAAAAGGCAGGGGGTTGGGGTTACATATATATATATATATATATATATATATATATATTATAGTGGCACGGTAGTGTCACTATAGTTAGGGTTGAGTACCCCATTTAAGGTTAAAGTGTGAAATGTTGCACCTTAATAACTTTGCCACTGTTCAATGGATTTGCCTAAATTTGGCAGACATAGAGCGTTAGCGTAGATCTTGGGATCTGACAAGTTTTGTACCGGTCAGATATACGGTTGCAGAGTTATTAAGTGACATTATGTAGCGCATTTATGCTTTTTTGCGCATTCTTTGTTCGCGCCTACAGGTCACATGGTTTGTGTGCCCGGTCTGAAAACTTTAGGGGAAACATGTGGCCAGGGTCCCCAATGTGCCTTTTGAAGATTTCGTGAAAAAATATCGAACGGTCCAAAAGTTATTCAAAAAAACAAGTTTCCCATTATAGTCAATGGGAAAGTTAACAAAAAGTTAAACAGTGTCGCAAATGCAGTTTTTAGTGTTGCAAATGAACCCTGTAGTGTCGTGAATCAGCCATTTTTTTTGTTACTGATCACAGAAATGCTTGCCATTTAAAATTGGGACCCTCTAGAGACACAATTCTTTTTGTGTTTACTTAGTCAAGCCCTGAGGATGCTAAGCCTGTCCTTATTTTGGGGTTAAACACCCCAGAAATATGTTTTTGAAATGTTTGGGAAAAGTAGTGGCACAAAGTAGTGTTGCATCTTCGACACTTTCGTGATTTTGTTTTGCAAAAGTGTTGTGATTTATGACACTACTATTCGACACTATGGGGAAAATAACAAGAGTTCTTTGCCACCCTGCTGCAAAACATTGGTTTGGTCTTTTGGGCTGAAATTTGGAGGAAAGCGGAAGAGAGATTGGGTGTAGAGGGGTAACTGAGAGGGAGTTACAGGAGAGGTGGGTGGGAGGCAAGGATCGGGGAACAAGTGCAACATTGTGTGGGGTGAGCAGATTAAAAAAGGGAGAGAGGAAGGGAGTTAAAGGAGGGTAAGAGAGGAAGGTGGTGGACCTGGTCTAGGGAGAGAGGCAGGGGTAGATATGGGGAGGGGGGATGGTGGTGGCAGGCAGAGGTGGTGATAGTAGAGAGGTGCAAAGACCAGAAGTGACTACCTGGGAGGTTAGGAGAGACAGTCACAGGTGGCTCTGGACACTAGCGTTTGACGTAGCTTGTGTTTGAATGAGCAGAGGGTGCCTAAGTTGGTGAGTTCACTGCCCAGAGAGTTAAACATCTTAGGGGCTTTACCTGCAAAAGACTGCTGGCCTTGGGTAGTGCAACAGTGGGGAACAGCCAGAGAATAGTTGTCAGAGCTTCTTGTGTAATGGGGGTGGTTGGCTGGGCTTAAGAGAGACTGAACCCCAGGGGGCATGAGTCCCATCAATGACTTTTTTGCTAGTAGGCATGTTTGGAAAGTAATCCTTCCCTGAAGTTGTAGCCAGTTTGACTGTTCGTAGAGATCACAGGTATGCGTGCGGTGGGCAGCACCAGTAAGCAGTCTTTAGGCCCTATTCAGTGCTGTAAGAATTCACCGTAGTACTGTAGCTGTGGCTTCTCCATAGATAAGCCCATAATCAATGATGGAGACAATAGAACTGTGTATTGCTAGCTTAAGGGCATCAGGTGTCAGGCAGTGTCAATGTTTATAGAGAAGGCCTATGCAGATATTTACATATTTCACAACTGAATCGATATGGCTGGAGAAGGACGGAGTCGTGTCCAGGGTTATACCAAGGTATTTGAAAGTCTACATCTGGTCCAGGGTCACACCTGAGCTGTTTTTGATTGCCAGCTGTTGGTGTTTATGTTTGTTATGTGTGTTATGGAACAGCATAGTCTTTGTTTTCTTGTAATTTAGCACTAGTTTCTGTGAGACGAACCTGGCCTCAGCTTGCTTGAAACTTTCCTGTAGTTGTTTCTCCAAGAGGGAGGGGTCAGAATTCTTAGAGAAAATCACTATGTCATCAGCATAAGGAATAATGTTTTCATCACAGGCAGAAGGGAGATTGTTCAGAAAGATGCTGAAAAGAAGGGGTCCCAATATTGACCCTTGGGGAACACCAGCCCGGACAGGTAGTTTGGAGGAGAGGGAGTCACCAATCTTAACTAGTGACTGGTTGGAGAGATAACTGTTACCATTGTAAAGTATCATGAGAAAGCCCTAAGTTACCAAGTTGTTCCAGTAGTAATGGATGGTTGGCTGTATCGAAGGCCTTTGAGAGGTCTGTAAAGGTGGCACCAGCAAGTTGTCCTTGGTCTAGTGCTAGATGAATGTGGCCTGTAAATTCAAGGAGGGCAGAGGTGGTGCTATGTCCTTTGTGAAAGCCGTGTTGCTGTGGGCATTGCAAGTTGTATTTCTTCCAAGTACTCCACCAATTGTTCTGTGATGATTTTTTCAAGAGCTTTGGATAAAGGGGGTAGATGGAGATGGGCCTGTAATTACAGTGTAATGTCCTATCACCAGACTTGTGTATTGGGGTCACCAGGGTGGACTTCCACTTGAGCGGGAACTGGGAGAGCATGAGGGACTGGTTAATAACCTTGGTAAGAGGGTGCAGGACATCGTCAAAGGTGAGGGCGATGAGCTTCAAGTCAAGTGTTTCCCCACTTGATCTGGATTTTCAGAGCACCTTGAGGAGGTATTTTTTGGCATCCCTTTCAGTAACTGCCTTGAAATAGAAATGTGGATGATGTGTATCCTGAGTCTGTTGATATTGGGAGGCTGTGGTTTGGTTGGTGTCAAAGAAGTTAGAGGGCAGCACATGGCTGAGGTCAGTGAATGCCAGATTGAAAGTATTGGCAATTGTGGTGGGGTCCAGGGTGTTGCTGCCATCAACCTTTAGCATATTAGGAGTTGCTTTGGACTTTTTCCCTATCATTTCAGAGACTTTGCCAGAATTTCCTTCCATCTGACCATGAGTTTGATAGGATGCTCCTGTAGTAGCTGGCTTTTTCAGTGCAGATAGCTCTGGTACAGGAATTCCTCGTGGCCCTGTACGCCTGAAAGTCTGCTTGGTTGCCAAAGGCTGTAGCACAAGCCCATAGCAGGGTTGGTCTAGGAGTTTTCCTGTGATCCAAGGGTTGTCAAGGCCTTTAATTTTGCGTTTCTTAAAGGGAGCATGGATATCACATGCTGCATTGAACTTTGAGATGAAGTATTGAAGTGCAGCATCAACATCCAGAGCGGTGTCAATCGGGGACCAGTCTTCCTGTCGCAGGAGTGCCTTAAGTGGTGCAAAGTGTCCCTTGATTAGCATCCGACTGTTGATAGTTTTCACGGGGGGTTTATTGAATTTATTTGACCATATGCACTGGACTGGGGAATGGTCACTAATGGCATCAGGGAGAACTGTAGTGTGGCTAATATGGTCAGGAAGATTAGAGAGAACCCAGTTCAGTAAGGTACTGGTCCCTGTTCTATAGTTGATTCTAGTGGGTGAGGTAACTAGCTGTGTGAAATGTGCAGCTGCCAAGGCATCCTTGTAGTTGCTTGCACTGGGGACAAGCCAGTTGACATTAAAATCCCCTAGCAATATAACTTCTGAGTTGAGCTTTAGACTACTGATGCAGGTAAGGAATGGGCTCAGGCTTGTTGCTGTAAGTCTGATTCGAATATATACAGAGGCTATTGTCAGAGCTTTGTTATGGGCCCCAAGAATGACTTTAATAGCAAGGATCTGAAGTTCATCTCCATTAATGGGTAGGGTCAGGGCATGCCCTGTCATAGAATCTTTAATATGAAGGGCACAGCCGCCCTCTTTTTTGGATAGTCAATCCTGCCAAAAGATAGTATACCCAGGTATTGCCACAGCAGTGTCAGGGATAATTGGAGACAACCAAGTTTCAACTACAGATAATACATCTGAGCTATGTTGTGCTGTCCAGGCAGTGAGGGCATCTAATTTTTTAGTAAGGCTGCAGATGTTGATGCTAGCTAGCGAGAGGGTTCCTGTTCTATGTTGCTCCCTTGGGGGTAGCTGGGGTGGTCCAGGGTTGGGGTGAATGTTTAAGCAATATACCCCTCCAGGGTGTGGGTATACTGGTGGATTTACCATGGCTGGTGTGGTTTGGTCACGAGGTGCAGCCGAGTGACTTAACCACACCAGAAGTGGTAAATCCACAAGTATACCCACTCCCTGGAGGGGTATATTGCTATTATACAGTGGTTCATATTTTTGGGTGACAAAAAAATATAGAAATACTTTGTTTCTTTCTTTTATGAATCATTTTTATTATTTTATTGCTCCACCAAAGAGAAATAGTTCCTTGTTGCTAGGCAGAGTAATGGTCTTGCTCCCCCTTTTCTTTTTTTTTTTATCTCGTTTGTCGAGGCTCTGAAGTGAACTATGTTTTTTATTTTTGGTTTTTTACTGTGAGCACTAAGGTTTGCAGTTTGATTTGTTGTTTTTTTCATGCATCTTCCTACAGCGGGAATTCTAAAGGGCTGCCATCTGTGACCTCGTGCTTCCAGTTTACTGTGCATAAATATATGGTAAGACTGTGGAGAAAATGTGATTTAAGTGAGTTCAGGGTCTTTTTGGAAGCGACGGGGCAGTACATCTGAGACAAGAAAGTTACTGTTTGTCATGGCTTTGGGACTGATTAAAGCTGATGGGGCAGCGTGTCCGAGATGAAAGTTGGGAGGCACGGCGTTTGAATTTGAGGACAGGAGGGGGGAAAACTGCGAGTTCCCGTGAGTAATGTTGTGATGGAGCACAGTTGCTATGAAAATCTGAGGCAAAGTAAGAGTTGCAAGCAGTTAGCGAGGAACTTCTTTTATAATATATACATTTAATTTTATTGCTGGTTTTCAGCAGGCATGGGAACTGACGGTAGTTTGAGCTGTAGTGTTGTGTCACTGGGTATCGCTCTGTTTTGCCAGTCCAGGTTTATCATAGTCGTAGTGATTTCTTTTGGGGTTTCTGCTGCGGCTGACTGGCACCTTTTCCAGTGGGTACACTGGAGGATTTACAACACTGAAATGGTGCCAGCCAGCCAATCAAAATGCAGGATTTGGTGTGTGTTTTTGTGCCCATTGTATAATGCCCGATATTAGCAGGAGTAGCAGTATTAGTCTTTTTAGGAGTTCCTTAAGATATCGGCAGTGACTGCTACTTTTTCCCTTATACTTATTCTTAGTTGTTGTCTGTAGTGACCTGACTCCCGATAGTATGAACAGGGAGAAATAGTTTGATGGTAGGGTCGACCATGGGCACAGTAGCATGTTCGCATATCCTAGTATTTGGGAGAAGAGATGAGTGTTGTTGCAGCTGAGACTACTGGTAACCATTCCACTTCTATGCAAGGAGCTATCAACCAGGCAATCAGAGGTTGGTTGCAGTGGGCATTTAAATATATTGATAGTGTGGGATGCCAGTAGGGTCAGAAGGAGCAGGTGCAGCAGGAACAGGTTAGGTTGCATTCTTGATGTAGTAATATTAAACCATGCAGATAGTTATGTTCAGGGATATGTAGTATAGTAAACTTGTCCAAGGTACCAGGAGTCAGATGAGGAAAAGTAATCAAATCCACAGGAAATGGTGAACTACTGGGGACCAGAAAGCTGTTGTTACTGTAGATCAAAGACCCAGAATGTGTTAAATTCCTGAATGTGATGAACATTGACTTGGGGCATATGCAGGATGTAAAAATCCTTTGCTAGTATTGTCCCTTTGTTCTCCAAAATGGTTGTGAATAGACCTCAAAGACAAGCAAACATCCTTTAAGAACAAGTCAGACAGAAATGTGGATTCAATGCAGCACTCCACAACTCAGAGCTCGTATAACAGATTTACTGACCTTACTTTTGCTTCTGATGGCTTCCAAAAAAGTTGATTTATGATGTGAATGCCAATACCTGGCGGTTATGTTTTGCAGTTTCTTAGTCCAGGAAATGTTCACAGATGTTATGTCCAAGAATGGTCCAGTTCCTCCAAGTAGAAACACATGAAAATCCACAAAAACTAAACTACTGACAGAGACAAACACAGACAGCCACACAGCAGCCCCATAACATCACCCAGTGCATTCTTTGCATTAAACCCCAGCTGCCACTCTTCCGACCATTTTGCTAGTTTATCCAGATCTCTTCTCATTCTTCCCACCCCATCTGGATTATCTACTCTGTTGCAGATCTTGGTGTCATCTGCAAACAGACAAACCTTATCCTCCAGTCCATCTGCAATGTCACTGATGAAGATATTGAAGAGGACTGGCCCCAGGACTGATCCCTGAGGTACCCCACTTGTGACTTACATCTCTTCTGACTGTATACCATTTACCACCACTCTCTGTTTTCTGCCCGTCAACCAGTTTGCCACCTAGTTGACCAACTTCTGACCCACCCTGAGCCTACCCAGCTTATTAATCAATCTTCTACGTGGAACAGTATTGAAAGTTTTGCTGAAGTCAAGGTAGGCGACATCAACTGCTCCCCTTGGCCACCACTCTGGTTACCCAGTCAAAGAAATCTATGAGATTAGTGTGACAAGACCTTTCTTCTATAAACCAGTGCTGTCTTGGATCCTGTGCTCCTATGGATTCCAGGTGTTGCACTATCCTTTCCTTAAGGAGTGCCTTCATAATCTTGCCCACTACTGAGGTAAGACTGACTGGTCTGTAGTTCCCTGCCTCCTCCCTGCTACCACT
Source organism: Neoceratodus forsteri (assembly GCA_016271365.2). Lineage (NCBI taxonomy): Eukaryota > Metazoa > Chordata > Ceratodontiformes > Ceratodontidae > Neoceratodus > Neoceratodus forsteri. The sequence continues at coordinate 60,438,723 of CM057455.1, forward strand.
CTTGTGGAGCAGGATCACATGAGCCCTTCTCCAGTCTTCTGGGACCTCTCCTGTGCTCAGAGACTCACTAAACAGTTCTGATAATGGCTCTGCTAGTTCCACCCTTAGCTCCTTTAGTACCCTGGGATGTATGCCATCAGGTCCCATTGCCTTGTCCACCCTGAGCTTATCAAGCTCTTGTACAGTAGTAGCCACAGACATTGCCAGCTATTTCCAGATATTTTGCAAAATTTCTGAAGAGTTTCTCTCTGCAGCCCCTACTGTGGAAATGAAGAAAGCAGGAGATATTTCTGGAAATATCACAGAAATTTCAGGAAATAGCTGGCAGTGTCTTTGGCTGCTACTGTAGTACCTTTCTTTTCTGAAGGGACTAGTGCTAACCTCCCTTCCCCTGTGTCCATGGTGGTGCTGAGCTGTGGGCCCTGCCCTACCTTCTCTTCAGTAAATACTGAGCAGAAGTATCTATTTAGGATAGATGCTTTTACATGGTCCTCCTCCTCACACACACCCTGATCTCCTTTGATCTTAGCAATACCCCCTCTGGACTTTCTCCTTTCACTAATGTATCTATAGAAAGTCTTGTCACCTTCTTTTACTGTTTGTGCTAGTGTTTCCTCAGTTTGGGCCTTTGCCTGCCTTACTGCCTTCCCTGCTTCCCTTATGGAAGTTTAGTATGCCTCCCTATCTTCATCCCGCTGTGTTCCCTTATATTTCCTGAAGGCCAGCCTTTTGGCTCTGACCTTTTCTGCTACTGTTTTTGAGAACCAAAGTGGTTTCCTTCTTCTTTTGCACTTCCTTCCTTTTCTCTCTAACACAGTGGGATGTTGCTTCAAGTATTGCATCCTTAATGCTTACCCACTTTGCCTGTACACCCTCACCTGTATTTCTTTTTGCCAGGGCTAGCTTAACTCTGTTGGCCATCTTATCAAAGTCAGCTCCTCTGAAGTCCCATATTTTGCCTTGGAATGGGATGATTCAGTTGTGGTGGCCAAAGTGAACCATACCATGTGATGGTCACTGGCCCTCAGCTGACCTTCTACCTGGAGATCTGTGATCCTTTCCCTGTTAGTCAGTACTAGACCTAGGATAGCCCTGTCTCTTGTGGGTTGTTGTACCAGTTGTTTGAGGCCTTCCGACTGCAGGGAATCCACCATGTGTCTAGTTCTGGCAGATGTTCCTGCTGGTATTGACCAGTCTGTATCTGGCATGTTGAAGTCTCCCATTACCACAACCTCCCCTTTAGCTGTCATGTTTTGTATATCTTCTAACAGTAATGTGTCTATGACCTCCCCCTGGTCTGGGGGCCTGTAGACAACCTTAGTTCTTATGGCTGTCCCATTTCCTGTTTCCAGGGTGAGTCATAGTTCTCATAGCTCCTTTTGTGTATTCTGAATTTCTGTAGCTTTGGTATTTTCATTGACATACAGGGCCACTCCACCCCCCCCCCCTTTTTGCACCTCTGTCTCTTCTGAACAGTACATAGCCAGGTACTGAAGTCTCCCAAGTGTGGTAACTGGTAAACCACATCTCGCTAATTTCTACTATGTCCAGTTTAGCCTCTGTCATTTTTGCCTGCAGGTCTGGGATCTTGTTTCCCAGACTGCGAGCATTTGTGTACATGATTTTCCATTGGCCAGATTTCAGAGTGTTAGTTGCTGGGTGAGGTCTGGTGTTTCCCCTGTGTGTTGTATGGGGAGCTGGACCTTTCTCCTTACCCAGTGATGCAAATGAACTGCAAACATGCTGAACTACTGTTTGATCACTAGCTGAGGGGGGAGGGATGTTCTTCCCATTAGACGTATGGGGTGCTACACCCCCTTCCCATTTGCTAGTTTAAATATTCTGCAAAGATGTTAAACTTCTGCCCCAGTGCACTGACTCCATCCTTATTCAGATGCAGTCCATCAAATTTAAAGAACCTTCGTTCCCAAAACTGTTGCCAGTTCCCTACAAATTTGTGTCCTTCTTCCTGACACCAGCCCTTGAGCCACATGTTTAGCTCCTCTATCTCCCCTTCTCTGACTTTCTGTCCATCTGTCCCTCCTTTCCCAGACTAGCAGGATCTCAGAGAAGGAGATGACAGACTAAATGGATGATAGTTTGTCACCCAGCCTGGTCAGGTGTTCCTTGGTCTCCACAACTGACCGGCTGGCGAGATCATTAGTCAATATGTACACCAGGATGTCAATGTTTTCTCCTGCTTCCTGAACAATTTTAGCAATGTGGTCAGTGTATCTCCAGGCTGATGTACCTGGGAGACATCTGACCATTACCCCTGGTTGAAGACAGGTATCGACTCCCTGAATAATGGAGTCTCCTACGATCAGAAGTTTTTGGGATTTCCTTTTTGCTTTTTTTGTTTTGGTTCCTGTTTTGGGCAAGTTTTGTGCTAGCTCCTGTGCTGCAGTGTCCTGCTCTGCAGTGTCCTCTGCCACGTTGTTTGATTTCAGAGATAGAGGCAGATACCTGTTTGTAGTTTTTATACAAAGACAGACCTGAATGCATACGGGCACATCACTTCTCACAGGATGAGCTGAGGATGCTGGTGCATGGTGTAAAAGAGAGGAAGCAGGTGCTGCGGCAGCACAAGGCGACGGACACGGTGGTGCACCAGGCATGGGATGAGGTGACGGCAGGGGTGAATTCTGTCAGCGGCCGTGGTAGGATGACAGATGCGGTGCACAAGTGCTAGAGTGACCTGATGTGCCAGGCCAAGGAGGAGGAGGCTCAGCAGCTCCGTGATAGACTGTGGACCGGAGGTGGCCCACAATCCACACAACAGCGGCAGGAGGATGCAGTCATGGCTGTGGTGGCATCCACACTTTGCCCAGTGGCCATTGCTGGTGTGCCAGGTGGAGGGTGTGAGATGCCTCTCACACCACCTAGCACAGGTCTGTATCTGCGTGTGTGCACCCTGCATGGTGTCACTGCACAGGTGCTGGGTGTTGGTGTTGGCGTCGTGCCTGGGGTGCACTGTAGGGGTGCTCTGCTGTGCACACTGTACACATGGGGTGGGTTTGCATGTGAACAGTGCCAGGCGAGGCTGCCACCACAGCTGACAGGCCAGGGCATGTGCACTGTGGTGTGGGTGTGTGCATTTGGCCATGGTCTACTTCTGTGGGGCTGTTGTGTGAGGTGTGCATATCTGTGGTGAGTGGCACATATCCTAGAGTGTGCATGTACTGGTAGTGGTGAGGCACACTGTGCAAGTACTGGTCAGTGACCCTGTCCCATCTTTTACCACAGCGGTATGTGCAGGGCCTGCAGCGTGTCAGGACCAGGCTGGGAGAGCAGCCATGGAGGCAGAGGAGGAGGACAACCTGCCATCAACCTCTGGACTAGGTGCCGGTCGTGGACCCTCAGCCATGCACCATGTGTGGCACTCACTTGGACATGGGTATACCTGCCGGGGGGGCTCCAATGGTGGTGGGACCTGGACTTCAGTGCAGCCGTGGAGGATGCCCAGGTGGAGGATCTCAGTGGTGGGCAAGTGATCCTGCAGACAGTCACCAGCAACATGGAGTTGGATGTGTCAATTGGGGGTTACATCCTGCCCGTGGAGGGGCCTGTGGAGGGGGGCACAGGGGTGGGGCAGGGTGCAGTCCACAACACGGGTGCCGGGGGGGTGAAGTGCTATGCCAGCATGGGTGTACCCATGCAGCTGGTGGTTGGCCTTGTGGGGGCCTTGTATGCCCCACTGGACATGCAGTGCACTCCACAGGTAGGGGTGCAGGTCCCGCAAGGGTCACAGCTCACCACCAGTGGCCTGCAGCAGCAGGAAATTCTGCTGGTGCAACAGCATCCCCACTGCCACAACAACTGCCTCAGAGGTTGCCATGTATGAAGAGCAGTTGGATCACAGTGGGTTCTGGGAGGGTGCGGATGGTGGAACAGAGGCGAAGTCCCCTAGCTGTACCTCTACACAAATCATACGCCAGTCTGGCAGAGCAAGGTTCCTTTATGATGGCAACCTCAGTGGAGAACAAGAAGAATGCTGAGGACATCCACAAGGGAGACCCACAAAAGGGTGGCAAGGGACACCACAGGGGAAGGAAACAGCTTCTGATAGGGGACTCAATTGTTAGGGGGGTAGACCTGAGGAAGGGAGAGATGAGGCATGTAAGGTGCCTGCCTGGTGCCATGGCTTGGAGGGACAAGAAGCGAATCCTCAGGATTGCAGAAGCAGCATCACAGGAGAGGGAGCTAGATATCATTGTCCACCTTGGGACAAATGACCTAGCTAGGCATGGGATCAGTGCAGTGCAGGATGAATTTGTGGAGTTGGGGAGGGGCCTCAGACAGGTAGCAAGCACGGTTACCTTCACAGAGATGCTGTCAGTCCATGGCAGGGGTAAGGCTAGGGTACTGCACACCATGCAGTTTAATGAATGGTTGCAAAACTGGTGCAGAGCACAGGGCTTTGGCTTCATTGGGGACTGGGGGTACACCTGGAGAGATGAAGGTCTATACTGGCACGATGGTCTGCATCTGTCCTTGAAGGGAACCAAGCTCCTAAGTGATAGGTTTAAATGCTTACTTGGCAAGCTTTTAAACTAGCCAAGGGGGGAGGTGCTGAAAAGAGGCAGGAAATTTCAAGCCTCCCGCCACAAAACATTGCAGGTAGTAAGGTTAACACTGAGGTACAGATCTCAAAAGAGGGCAGGACAGGGGTAAATGGAAAAATAGACAAGGGCAAAAAGAGCAGGGATGGGGGGAAAAAAGGATAAAGACAACATTAAATGGAGGGCAATGAGTGCCAATGCCCATAGTCTGGGAAACAAGCTTCCTGAGCTAATAGCCCTGATGGAAGATGAACAATTGGATATTGTGGCAGTCACGGAAACATGGTACATGGAGAACCATGACTGGGATGTCAACATACTGGGGTACACAGTTTACAGAAGGGACAGGGAGGGTAAAAGGGGGGAGGTGGAGTAGCTCTATACATAAGGGAAGGGATCAAAGCTACAGAACTAAAAAGTAAAAGGGGAGGACAAGAGGCACTCTGGGTCACCTTGGAGACATGGAATGGCATCACAATCCGCACAGGGGTTGTATACAGACCCCTGTCTCAAGGGGAGGAAATGGACAAGAAAATGATAGAGGACATTCTCAAAATGGCTGAAAAAGGGGAGATACCACAAATGGGGGCACAGGACACAAGGCAGCATGGATTTGGGGCACAGGACCCAAGGCAGCATGGATTCACGATGGGAAGGTCGTGTCAGATGAATCTAATAGATTTCTTTGACTGGGTGACCAAAGTAGTAGACCAGGGAGGGGCTGTGGACATGGCTTACCTAGATTTTAGCAAGGCATTTGATACAGTCCCACACAAAAAGATTAATACACAAGTTAGCCAGCCTTGGAGTGGGTCCCAAGGTGGTAGCCTGGATAAAAAATTGGCTAGACAACAGGATGCAAAGGGTAGTAGTAAATGGAGTCCACAGTGAAGAAAGGAGGGCTACTAGCGGGGTACCACAGGGTTCAGTACTGGGACCGGTCCTTTTTAATGTCTTTATAAGTGACATTGCAGAGGAACTGGAAGGAAAAGTATGTCTCTTTGCAGACGACACAAAGATCTGCAACAGGTTTGATAACCATATGGAGTGGAAAGGATGAGAAGGGCCTTGGCAAGGTTGGAGGAATGGTCAAATGTATGGCGGCTCAGATTCAGGGCAAAGAAGTGCAAGGTAATGCACCTGGGAAACAAAAAAACAGGGGAAGAGTACACAATGGGGGGTGAGATACTGACAACAGTAAAAATGGAAAGGGACCTGGGGGTAATTATATCAGATGAGCTTTAGGTGGGCAAGCAATGTGAGAAGGCAGTACGGAAGGCTGGGGGGATACTGGGATGCATAGGGAGAGGCATCAATAGTAGAAAACAGGAAGTTGTTATCCCTCTGTACAGACAGTTGGTGAGACCCCATCTGGAGTACTGTGTGCAGTTCTGGAGACCCCATCTCCGAAAAGACATAGACAGAGTGGAGGCTGTCCAGAGGAGGGCAACCAAAATGGTGCAGGGTCTGCACCAGAAGACATACGAAGAAAGACTAAAGGAGCTTAATATGTATACCCTTGAGGAAAGGAGGGAGAAAGGGACATGATAGAAACTTTCAAGTACCTCAAGGGAATCAACAAAGTCCAAGAGGGTGGCATCTTTCAGAAAAAGAGATGTGCAAGAACAAGGGGGCACAATTTGAAGATAGAGGGGGACGGCTCAGAGGTAATGTGAGGAAGTATTTTTTCACAGAGAGGGTTGTGGATGCATGGAACAGCCTCTCTGAGGAGGTTGTGGAGTCAAGAACAGTGGAGGAATTCAAGAACGCATGGGACAGACATAAGGCAGTCCTAGTGGGGGGGTAGGAGGAAGAAAGCTGTTGGTTAACTAGGATCTGCAGCTTATCTGTTAGGTAGGAAAATGGGCAGACTAGGTGGGCCAAGTGGTCCTTATCTTAAGTCAAATTCTATGTTTCTATGTTTCTATACTGTTGATGGGGGACCTGAATATGCCAGATGTTAACTGGATGACATGTACTGCAGCCACATCCAAGAGTAGGGTCATTCTTGATGCCCTGCAGGGGGCAGGCCTTAGACAGCTAGTGTTGGAACCCACTCAGGAGGGAGCAATACTAGACCTGGTACTCTCAAATGGAGAGAGGATCACAAATTTAGAAGTCAGTAGACATCTGGGAACAAGCGACCACTGCACAGTATGCTTCACAATAAGCACAACCATGGAGACAAGCCATACAAAAACAAGGATACTGGACTTTAGAAGGGCTAACTTTGGCAAAATTGGTGAATACCTGAGGAATGCACTAGCAAAAGGCCAAAAAGGAGGGGTGGAAGAACAATCGAGAAAAATCAGAACTGCCATCATAGAGGCAACAAGCCTTTGTGTTAAACAAATAAAGAAAACAAAGCGGAGTAAAAAATCACTATGGTTCTCAAAAGAGGTGGCAGGGAAGGTTAAGGAGAAAAAGCCTGCATTCAAAATGTATAAGGAATCACAGAAGGAGCATGACAGGGAACTGTATCAATTAAAGCAGAAAGAAGTGGGAAAGGCAGTCAGAATAGCAAAGGCCCAAACCAAGGGAAAAATAGCCAACTCAGTTAAGAAGGAGGATAAAACATTTTATAGGTACATTAGGGAGCATAGAAAGGTTAAGGGAGGAATAGTGAAGATTAATAAAGGGGAGGGGAGGTGGGCAAAGGGAGACAGTGAAAAGGCAGATATACTGAATGAATACTTTTGCTCAGTATTCACAAAAGAAGATGACGAGGAGTTACCTAAACCAGACAATAGAAGCACTCTGGTTAGGGGGATTGACACCAGTCCATTTACAGAAGAAACAGTCCTGAAAGAACTCCTAAAAATCAAGGTGGACAAAGCAATGAGGCCTGACGGGATTCACCCCAGAATCCTAAAAGAACTAAGGGAGGACCTAGTGACACCACTGACCACACTTTTTAACAAATCATGGGAGGATGGGTGGTACCTGAGGACTGGAGGAGGGCAGATGTGATTCCCCTTCACAAAAGTGGGAGCAAGGCAGAAGCAGGAAACTACAGACCTGTAAGTTTCACCTCAGTGGTAGGGAAAATGATGGAATCACTTCTGAAAGAAAGAATTGTTGAGTACCTAGAGGTCAGCGGGGCACAGGACCCAAAGCAGCATGGATTTACAGCAGGAAGGTCATGTCAGATGAATCTAATTGATTTCTTTGACTGGGTGACCAAAGTAATATACCAGGGAGGGGCTGTGGATATGGCCTACCTAGACTTTAGCAAGGCATTTGACACAGTCCCGCACAAAAGATTAATAATCAAGTTAGCCAGCCTGGGAGTGGGCATGGGTAGCAAACTGGCTTCAAAACAGGACACAGATGGTAATAGTGAATGGAACACATTCCGAAAAAAGAGGGGTTAGTAGTGGAGTACCTCAGGGCTCAGTACTGGGTCCAGTCCTGTTTAACATCTTTATAGGTGACATTGCAGAGGGTCTGGAGGGAAAGGTATGCCTCTTTGCAGATGACACAAAGATCTGTAACAGAGTTGATACACAAGGGGGGGTAGAAAGGATGAAAAGGGACTTGGCAAGGTTGGAGGAATGGTCAGACATATGGCAACTTAGATTCAATGCAAAGAAGTGCAAAGTAATGCACCTGGGAAACAAAAACCCAGAAGAGTACACAGTAGCAGGGGAGGTACTAACAACAACAAAAAAGGAAAGGGACCTGGTGGTAGTCATATCTGATGACCTAAAGGTGGGTAAGCAATGTGAGAAGTCAGTAAGGAGAGCCAGGGGGATACTGGGATGCATAGGAAGGGGCATCACAAGTAGAACAAGCATTTGTCAATGCCGAAAGTTCGCTTGCAGGTATTTGCAGTGGTATTTAGCACTTGGACGTGGCTTAAAAAAATCAGTGACAAAGAAGTACAAGCATTTGTCAATGCCGAATGTTGCTTGCTTCTATGTGCTGTTTAGGTATTTGGAAGTCATTGGAGTGCAAATTTTGAAAATTCGCGAACTTACGGCGTGCGTAGGAACTGCGCAAGATGCGCTAAATAAAACAGTCATTTAGAATTTTTCACCAAATTTTCAACACAGCCATTTTAGGACCTCTGCTAATGAACAGTGTCACTGTGATTTTCTTAATATGTCCCATACATTGATTTCGCACACCGACTACACCATTGTGCGCTACATGGGCGGAAACACATTTTGGGCAGGATGTGAAAAATGACAGCTGTACTGCTCATAAGGAGGTGTGGTAAAATGGCAATATTGAAAATCTGGAGTGAAAATATTGAAAATTCGAAACTTACGAGCCTGCGTAGGAACTACTGCTTGCGCCCGTAAAACAGTCATTTTTGGAATTTTGGCACAATTTTCCAACATGGGGTTTGTGACCCTTCTCGAGATATGTCACAGTCATGGCATTATTCAGGCCTGAAGGGTGATTTCACGCAGTCAATGTGCAGTGACTGCGAAATCACCCTTCGGGCCAGAATAACGCCATGACAGTGACATCATTCATGAGAAGGGGTCCCAAAAACCCCATGTTGAAAATTTGGTGCAAAAATTCCAAAAAATGCGTGAGATATGCAATAAGGTTGAAACCCCCCTATCTAGCCCATTATACAGCTTACCGGCATTTCCTCAGTTCGCAGTCGGCTTTGAAGAGTGCAGACGTGTTCCCAGTCCACCGAAGATCATTTTGCCAAGCTCCGGAGGTAAGTATGGGGTGAGGGGGCGTGTGGGGAGGCGGAATGCGCAGTGGGTGGGTGCGGGTTGTGGGAGGGGGGCCTGGGAGAAGCGCTGTGGGACCGTTTTCAATTTACAAGTTTAAAAAAAAAAAAGATGACGTGGGATGTTTGCCACACTGGGGTGGGCTCCCAGCATGGCAGAAGGATGGCTGCAGGGGCCTGGAGCTGGCGGGGATTGGGCACCCGTTAGCAGATAATGTGGAGACGTTGCACGCTGGGGTGGGCTCCCAGCGTGGCAGCAAAGATTTAGAGGGGTGCGTGCGGTGTGTATGACAGCGGTGGTTTCTTTGAAGAAGACCACCGCTGTCATACACAGCACTGCGTCTGATTGGTGGACTGCCACGCCTGCTCAATGGAGCAGGGGATTGCAGTGGAGGGGCACACCTCCAAAGTGTCCCATTCTCCCAAGACGTTCCTTGCGCATGCGTGCAAGCAAACATAAAAAGGGAAGTGGTTATCCCTCTGTACAGTTGGTGAGACCCCATCTGGAGTACTGTGTGCAGTTTTGGAGACTTCATCTATGCAAGGAAGCAGTCCAGAGGAGGGCAACTAAAATGGTGCAGGATCTGCACCAGAAACCATATGAAGAGAGACTTAGAGAGCTTAATATGTATACCCTTGATGAAAGGAGGGATGGGGGGACATGATAGAAACGTTTAAGTATCTGAAGGGAATCAACAAAGTCCAGGAGGGTAACATCTTTCAGAAAAAGAGATGTGTAAGAACGAGGGGGCACAATTTAAAGATAGAGGGGGAACGGCTCAGGGGTAATGTGAGGAAAATTTTTTTCACGGAGAGAGTGGTGGATGCATGGAACCGCCTTCCTGGGGAGGTTGTTGGGTCTAAAACAGTGGGGGAATTCAAACATGCATGGGACAGACACAAGGCAATTATAGTGGGGAGTTGCAGGAAGTAGGCTGTTGGTTAACTAGAAACTGCAGCTTATCAAGTAGGTAGGGAAATGGGCAGACTGGGTGGGCCAAGTGGTCCTTATCTGCCGTCAAAGTCTATGTTTCTATGTTTCTATGTTTCACCATGGTGAGCTGCAGACACCAGCACCAGCTGCCATTGAGGGTGCCGCGACCGTGGAGCCAGATGCCCCAGAGGCCTTCCCTCTGCTCCAGGTCACACTCACATCCCAGCAGGAGGCCCAGCTGGACCTGCATGGCCTGCAGCAGGAGCTCAGGCATGAGCTCTCACAGATACGGGAGTTGCTGTCCCTGGGTTTCACATGGGCAGAACAGCAGGCTGAGGACAGGTTGGGCCGCATGGTTGCCACACTGGACCATGGCTTTGTTAGGCTCACGGCCGCGGTGGTCAACCTCACCACAGTGCTGCACAGGGTGCATGGTGGGCAGCAGGCTGTGCAAGGGGGTCAACACACTCATGGCACAGGGGCCCACAGGTGGGCCACTCGTGGTCGCAGGACTGACACTGGCACGAGCACCACTGCATCGTGCGCATTAGCTCCGCTGGTCGGCAGAGGCACAGGGAGTCTGCCCTCCCAGCCTCACCGTGGTCCTCCCCTACTGTGTCCTCAACTCAGAGCACCCCTGGCTCTGTGTCCAGCATGCATGGTGTGCGCCGTGTGCGTGGTGGTAGCCTCCAGAGATAGGCATGGCCGCCATGCACATGTGCACTATTGACACTCACGTGCACACACTAGCACTCCTACACACCTGCACACACTTGCACTCATGCTGTCACACACACACACCATCACTTGCACAGCCATGGTGTCCCTTCCCACACTGCCACCACATATCAGGCATCACCCACATCACTGTACCATGGCTGTATGCCCTCACCATGTGTGTGTCCTGCACAACCCACCCATCACACTGCCATCACGCATGCATTCAGTACCACTGTGTTGTGCACATGCTTTGTTGGTTGTCAGCACTGTTGTGGTTGTACATAACAAACGGTTTACCATTGTACTGTGTTTTGTTGCCATGCTGTCTGTATTCACCCTCTGGCCTGTGACAGTGTCCTGATGATGGCTGCCCTGTGGGCCATAGGAGGATCCCTCCTCTTGAGTTGCTCCATTATCCCCCTGACCGCTGGCTCTGGGTCATTGTCGGCCTGTCCCTTAGGTTCAGGTGACTGTTCCCCACAGTTCATTGCCATGTAGTGAAGCATACAACAGGCTAGAAAGATACGGCATACCTTCTGGGGCCTATACTGTAGGGCACCGTCTGACGTGTCTAGGCATCGGAAGTGCATCTTCAGTATGCCAAACACCCTCTCTATGATGTTTCTGGTAGTGGCGTGTTCCTCTTTGTACATCTCTTTGGCCACTGTGGCTGGCCGGGGTACCAGTATAAGCAGCCAGGGTCGCAGGGGATAGGTGCTGTCCCCTGTTTAGAGATATGCACCTGTTAGTGATGTTCTGCTGTCTGCCCATTGCTGTCCTGCACCACCTGTGTTGCTCTCCCAGGCCCCTTCCTTGACTTCCCCTGCCTATCCCCACCCCTGCTGCGGTGTGTGTGTGCCTTGTTTGCTGCTACTCACCAACTAGGTGCCCACTGGGTATTCTGCCCTCCTGGTACAGATGGCACAGCCGGGACTGGTGCTAGATGAAGGCGTCATGGGCACTGCTGGGGTACTGCACATAGACATTGCTGATGCACCCAGTCACATTGCACACCACCTGGCAATTGATGGAGTAGTACCCCTTCCTGTTGACATACACCTCACTGCCATCGCCAGGTGGTGCACGGATGGGGACATGGGTGCAGTCAATGGCACCAAGTATCACTGGTAGGTGTGCAGCTCGATGGAATTGCTGCATGGTTTCTCTGTGCTCTGCTGCCATGCTGAGGAATGCTATGAACTCCCCAGCATGTGGCAGGAAAGCTTCAAGGAACTGGGTCAGGAGACGTGAGGTGGCAGACTGCGATACCCCGATAGTGTCCCCCGTTGGTCGTTGGAATGTCCCTGTGGCTAGTAAGCACATTGCTGCTGTCACCTTCTCCTCTACTGTCATGGCATGGCTGCGTCTGGTGTTGGGGTGCAGCTGCTCATGCAGGAGTTCACATAGCTGCCTCAACATACCCCTGTTCATCCTGTACCGGCCAGTGATGTGCTCATCTGGCAGGGTCTTGAAGGACACCTTGGGCCAGTATCACCTGTTTGCAGCATTCTGTCTCCTTGGCCTACGTTGCGGCCCATGTTGGGCCTGCTTCCTCTCCTCCTCCTCCACTACTGCTGCCATCAGTGGCAGCATCACTGCTATTGGCACTGCAGCCATTTCCACTTCCTGGTGTGGTCCCTTCCTCTCAGTCATTTGCCCTGGGTTAAGACCAGCCTTTTATATGTGGTAGCTAGCGCCGTGCTACATACTGTGCTATGTGTTCTAGCGTGGCGCTATGGCTTTGACTATCTCGTAGCACATGTATGCAGGCCACCCCCCTCACTTTGCCCCTTGCATACATTATCATTTTGCCCCGCGCTATTGCAGTTAGCGTGTGCTAACTGACCCTTTGAATATCGCAGCTCCAAGCTAGTCCTGCGCTATTGCCGTGCTATTGGTTTGCACGCTGCCCTACGTTTTGAATATCTGCCCCAAAATTTCTACATCCACGTAATTGTGCAGTATTCCAAAAACATTCCAAAAATCCATCACATGAAAAAATATAGGACTTCTTTCAATTACATTATTCTATAAACAAAACAAATATGAGTCATAAAAGCATGTTCATCTCAGATTGCTATAAATTATTATTATACTCCTACTTCTCCCTTTTCTTACTTTATTTAAAAGGCCTAGTTCAGCAGAATACAAAAATGTGTAAAAAGCTCTAAACTGGCTCTCCCACAGGGCTACCCTGCACTCTGGCTGAAATATCTCTTTTTCTGTAGGCCCAAAATAGACCAAACAAGGGACAAGTTTGAATTACGAGAATCTGGCCATACATTGAACACCATTAGTTAAAGAAAACCTACTCTGTCCCTTGTATCTTTCAGCAGGTCTTTGCCCCATTATCTGGGTTGAGCCAGCTTGTAACACCAATTAGCCCCATCCCTGGGTCCCAGTGGAAATACCTTGCAGTGCATACTGCCCATAATTCCTCTTATGTGGATCCCTGGGTCAGATGCTTTCTACTGGCCTATTCTGTATTTGCTACTACCGGGTTAGAGGACTTAATCCACAGTCAAATACTGGGTCATTTCTCTTTCTCTCACCATTCATGGATTCAATCCTAGGCACTATAACTCAACTCAGTTATGCCGCTACACTGTTGGCTAATGATAGCTACTTACTGAAGAATAAATAGCTGACTCAAGATGTATTTTCTATGGCCTTTGCCGTAAGGCTAGTAATAGCCACTTACTAAAGATATCGGCTATAACCTGTAAATTCTATCTTTTCCATAAAATAAGATAGACTAAAAGTACTACTGATAACACATAAAAACATAAACATAACTTTTAACAAATTTTAAAACTGTTAACTATCTCATTCTACTAATATAGATACTTGATAGTTATTAAACAAGCATGTAAATAATTTGTCAAAACCTTTGAGCTTTACATAAGAATAGTTGAGCCACACATTTAAAAACTGGGCCCATTAAATACAGGCCTGCAGTATTCAAATTAACTTAAACAAATTGATTGTTTCTGGCCTTCAGAACAAGGACTACCTTTGGGTCCTTAAGGCACGTACAAGTTTCAGACAGTATATACTCATTACTTAAAAAATGCACTCAATATCATAACATTACCCTAACAGAAACACCTCAAATAAATAGGGGTTGTAATTCTTTCTTAGTTGATACAAGCACCCAACAGCTTACCAATGGCTTCCATATGTAAAATTAAGAGGGTTTTAACTAATAAAACCCCATAACCTGCGTTAAATATCTAAAGAAACGTCACTTTAATTAGGATAGCTCACCACTAAACATATGGCAAAACATATAAATGTAATAAATGCAAAAATTGAATACAGTTTGAGGACACAGTAAAATAATGTCTCTTAGCTCCAGATTAATACACTGGTACGCTGTTAGTTTTGTTAGTTAGGCCACAGCATTCCATCATCAGGAATCAGGAATTCAGAATTTTTCCAATTGGAGCTTGAGCAACAATTATTGCAATAAATCATATCTACTAACTAAACGCCTATAAGAACAGTCTTCACAGGGTCTATAGATCACTGTAAATGTTCCAAGATAAAAGTGCACTTGAAATCAAAGCGTCTGAAAGACAAAATGCTCAACGGGGCTATTTTTCTGTTCTCTTGCCATGCACAGCCCTTAAATATAAGTACCTGGGTTTGGTTCACCGGGAATAGGAGTTGGAGTCTCTCTCAACCTTACAACTCCTTTTTCCCCAAACTGGCAACCTGAATTCTCCGCAGGAGTCTCCAATAGTCTCTCCTCTCTCCACTCTCATCTCCAGCTCCAGCTCCCAAAATATAGCTACCACCACAAAAAAAATTCTTAGCAAGCATTGTTCTCTGCTCTCTCACCGCACTGCTCCCAGGTAAGAAGTCCAGGTTTAATTTGCTGGCACAAGAATCTCTGGCTGCTATTTTATGCACCTTTTCACAGACCAGCAATGGCAACTGCATGCACCTCCAACAGGTTCTCCTCTCTCCAAGCACTTTCCCAACTTCAGGAATATATTCATCTGAGGAATCAAAAAGACAAAAGGCACTCCACTAAGCACAGTAAATTTAATATCTGCCAAATAAAACAATAGGAAACCTGGCCTCCAGGCAACAATGACACACCTTATGAAGGCTTATACGAGCCTATCAGCACTTAAAGTGCCGCCATAGTTTTCAGACATCCACTTCACTGTTTAAAGGACTCCAAATTCTTCACTGGGCTTCCATACAGACACCGGAAAGATCACTGAGCACTCCCAGTGCTTATCATGCCAAAAAAAAAAAAATGTCGGTAAGCGTCAGTAAATTTTAATTTTCCCAAGCCATGCCAGTCATATTCAGATTCGGGATATTCGAGCAGCATTCAGGTGACCAAAAAAAAAAAACTATTACCGCCAAATTTTAGCTGGCATTCCGGCATTTGTCCTAAGCAAATAGCAGCGTCTGCATACCAAAGAAACTCAAAAAAACAAACAAATTTATGATCTAGTTGAATATGGGTTTCTTTCATCAAATTTGAGCTATGGGAGCAAATGGCCCCAACTATAGCTTAAAACATTGTAGGAAACACAGAACTGTGAGGAGCCGAGCAACAACGTGGCTATCTTGCGCCCCCCTTGGGGTCAGTGGAGTCTCTAGCCCAGTTTCTTAACCTTCTGAGTGCATTAGCTTACAGACCAGAAAGAAAGGTAAAGAATGAAAAACAAGTACATGTATGGACTGAATTCCTATACTTATTTGATCTGCCTAAAAACTATAGAGACCCTAATAAAGGGAAACTATTAAGGTATGCCTTGCTAGCAGGGCAAAAGGCAATAATTAAGCTTTGGCTTACCCCTAAGGAACTCACCATGTCTCACTGGAATGAAATAATGATTTCTATTTACCGGGTTGAAACTCTTACAGCTTCTCTTCATAAAAGATGGGCTAATTTTGAGTTATGTTGGAGGAGATGGATTATATATATGGGACTAGTAAAACCCGATTTTACCCCTTGGACAGAAAATACATATGGCAGAATATGTTTAATTAGTAATTTCTCAGAAGCATTACTCTCTTAGCTTTCTTTTAATAAACAAGATTGATTTAAAGGATCTAGATTAATTGTTAAAAATGCCCTAGAGTATGTGACATTGTTATTGTTTTTTCTTTTTTCTTTTTTCTTCTTTTCTTTCGCTATGTATGATTATGTTATTTACTGTATGATCTGGTATTGTGGTATAGTTTGTGTTATTTTTGTAATTGGAATTAACTGAAAACTTAATAAAGATTAAGAGTTAAAAAAAAAACCAGTACATGTAAGAACTCACCCCGACGTAAAAGGGAACTAATCAGGGGTGGTATAAATACCAATTTGAGCCATTATAAATTGTGAGATCAAGACGTAAGTCCTACGTGTAGGTATAAATGTATAATCTGTAAGTCTGTGGTAATGGTGCATCATTAAATGATAATTTTACTTTAAATATCTAAATGGTTACTAGTAAGAGGAATTCCAAATGTAAAGTTAAAGATATGTTACATCAAGATTAATCCATTGTTTTTCTGTCTTGGTATTTTAAGATATTTTTTACAATGCATGTATTTAAAAATATTTTAAATATATGTGAACTACATAAAAATGATATCTATTAAATATTCAAAGGGCAGGATTTACAAAAGAGAGGGGCAGGGAGCAAGTGAGATGCGCCGGTACAACTCAAAAATGCACCATGAAATGATTCACAGACAGGGCAGATGCGCTGGTGCATCCCAGATGCATCACGCCAAACCGGATGAACTGTAGACGGATAATAATGTTATGCAGCACATGTAGAGGGGGTGTACACATGCATAAACAGCGCAAAACAATTCACAGTGCAAAATAAAGGTGTAACGACAGAGCAAACCCGGTGCAAGTACCAAATGCGCCATGAAAGATAAGTGTAAAAGAAGCAGACTTAAGTGCAAGCCACCAGCAAGTCAGCGGCAGAACAGCAGCACCAGCACAGTGGCAGACGGAGAGGGAGAGACAGCACACCACCAGCATGGATGCAGCACCAGCAGGTCAGCAGCAGAACAGCAGCTCCAGCACAGTGGCAGACAGAGAGGGAGAGACAGCACACCACCAGCATGGAAGCAGCACCAGCAGGTCAGTGGCAGAACAGCAGCACCAGCACAGTGGCAGACAGAGAGGGAGAGACAGCACACCACCAGCATGGATGCAGCACCAGCAGGTCAGCGGCAGAACAGCAGCTCCAGCACAGTGGCAGACAGAGAGGGAGAGACAGCACACCACCAGCATGGATGCAGCACCAGCAGGTCAGTGGCAGAACAGCAGCACTAGCGCAGTGGCAGACAGAGAAGGAGAGACAGCACACCACCAGCATGGATGCAACACCAGCAGGTCAGTGGCAGAATAGCAGCACCAGCGCAGTGGCAGACAGAGAGGGAGAGACAGCACACCACCAGCATGGATGCAGCACCAGCAGGTCAGTGGCAGAACAGCAGCACCAGTACAGTGGCAGACAGAGAGGGAGAAACAGCACACCACCAGCATGGATGCAGCACCAGCAGGTCAGTGGCAGAACAGCAGCACAGCACAGTGGCAGACAGAGAGGGAGAGACAGCACACCACCAGCATGGATGCAGCACCAGCAGGTCAGCGGCAGAACAGCAGCACCAGCACAGTGGCAGACAGAGAGGGAGAGACAGCACACCACCAGCATGGATGCAGCACCAGCAGGTCAGTGGCAGAACAGCAGCTCCAGCACAGTGGCAGACAGAGAGGGAGAGACAGCACACCACCAGCATGGAAGCAGCACCAGCAGGTCAGCGGCAGAACAGCAGCACCAGCACAGTGGCAGACAGAGAGGGAGAGACAGCACACCACCAGCATGGATGCAGCACCAGCAGGTCAGTGGCAGAACAGCAGCACTAGCACAGTGGCAGACAGAGAGGGAGAGACAGCACACCACCAGCATGGATGCAGCACCAGCAGGTCAGTGGCAGAACAGCAGCACTAGCACAGTGGCAGACAGAGAGGGAGAGACAGCACACCACCAGCATGGATGCAGCACCAGCAGGTCAGTGGCAGAACAGCAGCACCAGCACAGTGGCAGACAGAAAGGGAGAGACAGCACACCATCAGCATGGATGCAGCACCAATTGTAATGGTAGGAGTACTAAAGAGGATGAGGAGATGGGGAGGCGGAAGGCACCACAGGTTGCTGGCTCCACAGCGGTATCCTGCCAGGCTGTCCTTTGAGCAGCTGACAGATGCAGAGACACTAGGCTGATGCCGTCTGAATAGGGCCATTCTGAGGCAGCCCTGTGAGCTATGTCATGAGGAAATGCAGGCACCTGCTGCACGTGGTCATGCCATATCAGTGGAGACCAAGGTGACAACAGTAATGTGCTTGCTCGCCATGGGAACCTTCCGGAGGCCTACTCTGGACACCACTGGCATATCACAGGCCTCCACTTCCCATCTCCTCACACGATTCCTCATGGCACTGCTACCATATGCTTCGGAATATATTGATTTCCCCAGCACACAGGCAGAGCAGACAGAAGACATGCAGGAGTTCTACAGGGTGGCACGGATGCCAAGCATCATAAGGGCCACTGACTGAACCCGTGTGGCAATCCTTGCACCACCTGGTGACAACACTGCAACCTACATAAACCACAAGGGATACCACTCCATCAACTGCCAGGTGGTGTGCAATGCCACAGGGTGCATCAGCAATGTCTGCGCCACACACCCTGGGAGCACACATGATGCCTTCATATGGTAACAGTCCACTCTCTGCCAGAGATTTGAGGCAGGGGACATACCAAGTGGCCATTTAGTAGGTGCATGGGACATGGCAACCAGCTGCACAACAGGTTACCATGGCTCAGGATGGGGGGGTAGGTGTGCAGATAGCACAATGCACAATGCTCATAGGGTGCAGCAGATGTGGGGCAGCAGAGGTGTGTAATGGGACACAGACAGACACCAGCTGGTACAGGGAGGCACATGTGCAATGCATGGAATGTGGGGTGAAGTGCTATGGGGGGCATGTGTGGCAGGAACATGCACAACACAAGCAGACAGCAGGCAGTGCTGCAATGCACACTGGGCAGGGCAATGGTGGGCATGGCACGTGTGACCCCAATGGCATTCATGGCCTGGGGCCAACGACAGCTGCAGGCCCAGCAACAGCAGGTGGATGTTGGGGGTAAGAGTGCAGGGAAAGGACAGGCACAGTCAGTGGTGGATGCTCAGTGCACACACACACCAGTGCAGCATGGAGCAAGCAGGGGGGCACACTACACATGTGACTAGTGTACTAACAGCCAACCCCCCCCGGTGATGCTGCGTACCCAATGAGGCCTTGGCTCCTCACTCCCTTCCGAACACCTGGAACAGAGGCAGAGGAGTGTTACAATGAGGCACACACTGCTACATGCACCATCATTGGGCACGTCTTCAGCATGTTGAAAATGCACTTTCAGTGCCTGTGTAGTTCGGGTGGTGTCCTACAATATAGCCCTGAGAAGGCCTGTGGCATATTCCTGGCCTGTGGTATGCTACACAACATGGCCATTGATTGTGGAAGGCGAGTGAGGATGACAGTGCTGGGGAGGAGGAGGAGGAGGAGTAGGAGGGTGGGGAGGATGATGCAGAGCCACAGGGCCCCAACATTGGACCACCAATGGGCCAGTGGGACCCATGGCTGGCTGCACAGGTGAGGCAGTACAGGAGCACACTGGTGGAGGAGCATTTCGGGGACTCGGGGATTTCATTAACTGCAGGTACTGTGGAACAATTTTCAGAAGGACAGTCTTACAGGATTTAGGACACTGTCCTACATGCTGGGCCTTTGGAGATCTTAGGGCTCAGCTCCGGGCAGCATGGGCAGAGATTGCACGCCTCAAATTTCATATTGAAGCGGAAATACATTATAAGAACCACCCGCCATTTCCCCAGCATCCAACAGAAAAACCTTGACCGCAGAGGGTAGTTGGTCCAGGAGGTTGGCAGGTGGTTAGGAGGAGCAAATCAGGTGTCCCATCACTCTCTGCTGTCCAACACATTGCCTCCAAAAACCACATAAACACTACAAACAGGTATCTGCCTCTATCTCTGAAATCAAATAAAGAGGCAGAAGACACTGCAGAGCAGGACACTGCGGCACAGGAGCTAGCACAACAAAACTCACCCAAATCAGGAACCAAAACTAAACAAGCACAAAGGAACTAAAAACTTCTGATCATAGAGACTCCATGATTCGGGAGTTGATACCCATCTCCAGCCAGGGTGATGGTCAGATGTCTCCCAGGTACATCAGCATGGAGAGACACTGACCGCATTGCTAAATTGTTCACAAAGCAGGAGAAAACATTGATGTCCTAGTACACATAGGGACTAATGATCTCACCACCGGTCAGTTGTGGAGACCAAGGAACACCTGACTAGGCTGGGTGACAAACATCATCTATTTCGTCAGGCATCTCCTTCTGAGATCCTGCCAGTCTGGAAAAAGGGGAGCAGATGGACGGAAGGTCAGAGAAAGGGAGATGAGGGAGCTAAACACGTGGCTCAGGACTGGTGCCAGGAAAAAGGACACGGATTTGTAGGGAACTGGCAACAGTTCTGGGAGCGAAAGTTCTTTAAATTTGATGGACTGCATCTGACTAAAGAGAGTCAGTGCATTGGGGCAGAAGTTTGACATCTTTGCAGAATATTTAAACTAGCAAATGGGAGAGGGTGCAGCACCCCATGCGTAGAATGGGAAGAACACCCTCCCCTCAGCTAGTGGTCAAACAGGAATTCAGCGTGTTTGCCGTTCATTTGCATCACCAGGTAAGAAAAAAGTTTGCCTCCCATACGATGCACAGGTGTGCCAAACTTCACCCAACAACTAACACATCAAAATCTAGCCAATGGAAAATCATGTACACAAATGCTCACAGCCTGGGAAATAAGATCTCAGACCTGCAGGCAATAATGTCAGAGGCTAAACTGGACATAGTAGCAATTAGTGAGACGTGGTTCCAGTAACCACACTTGGGAGACTTCAGTACCTGGCTATGTATTGTTCAGAAGAGAACCGAGGTGCAAAAGGGGGAGGGAGGCCCCTGTATGTTAATGGAAAATATCAAAGCTACAGAAATTCAGAATACACATAAGGAGCCAGAAGAACTGTGGGTCACCCTGGAAACAGGAAATGGGACAGCCATAAGAACTGGGGTTGTCTACAGGCCCCCAGACCAGAGGGAGGACATAGACACATTACTGTTAGAAGATATACAAAACATGACAGCTAAAGGGGAGGTTCTGATAATAGGAGACTTCAACATGCCAGATACAGATTGGTCAATACCAGCAGGAACATCTGCCAGAACTAGACTCATAGTGGATTCCCTGCAGGGGAGGGCCTCAAACAACTGGTACAGCAACCCACAAGAGACAGGGCTATCCTAAATCTAGTACTGACTAACAAAGAGGGATCTCAGATCTCCAGGTAGAAGGTCACCTGGAGGCCAGTGACCATCACATGATATGGTTCAATTTGGCTACTACATCTAATCATCTCATTCAAGGCAAATACTGGGACTTCAGAGGAGCTTTTGATAAGATGGCCAACAGGTTAAGCTAGCCCTGGCAAAAGAAACACAGGTGAGGGGTACAGGCAAAGTGGGCAAGCATTAAGGATGCAATACTTGAAGCAACATCCCATTGTGTTAGACAGAAAGGAAGTGTAAAGAAGGAAACCACTTTGGTTCTCAAATACAGTAGCAGAAAAGGTCAGAGCCAAAAGGCTGGCCTTCGGAAATATAAGGGAACACAGCGGGATGAAGATAGGGAGGCATACCAAACTGCCCTAAGGGAAGCAGGTAAGGCAGTAAGGCAGGCAAAGTCCCAAACTGAGGAAACACTAGCACGAACAGTAAAGAAGGTGACAAGACTTTCTATAAATACATTAGTGAAAGGAGAAAGTCCAGAGGTATTGCTAAACCATGGAGAAAGGGAGCATGTGAGGAGGAGACCCTGTAAAGGCATCTATCCTAAATAGATACTTTTGCTCAGTATTTACTGAAGAGAAGGTAGGCAGGGCCCACAGCTCAGCATCATGGACACAGGGGAGGGAGGTGAGCACTACTCCTCACAAAAGAAAGGGTCCTACAAGAGGCTTGCTAAGCTCAGGGTGGATAAGGCAATGGGACCTGATGGCACACATCCCAGGGTACTTAAGGAGCTAAAGGAGGAACTAGCAGAGCCATTAGCAGAATTGTTTAGTGAGTCTCTGAGCACAGGAGAGGTCCCAGAAGACTGGAGAGGGCTCATGTGATCCCGCTCCACAAGAGTGGTAGCAGGAGGAGGCGGGGAACTACAGACCGGTCAGTCTTACCTCAGTAGTGGGCAAGATTATGGAGGCACTCCTCAAGGAAAGGATAGTGCAACACCTGGAATCCATAGGGGCACAGGATCCAAGACAGCATGGGTTTACAAAGAAGGTCCTGTCAAACTAATCTCATAGATTTCTTTGACTGGGTAACCAGAGTGGTGGACCAAGGGGAGCAGTTGATGTGGCTACCTTGACTTCAGCAAAGCTTTTGACACTGTTCCACATGAAGATTGATAAATAAGCTGGGTAGGCTCAGGGTGGGTCAAGTTGGTCAACTGGGTGGCAAACTGGTTGACTGGCAGAAAACAGAGAGTAGTGGTAAATGGTATACAGTCAGAAGAGATGCAAGTCACAAGTGGGGTACCTCAGGGATCAGTCCTGGGGCCAGTCCTATTCAACATCTTCATTAGTGACCTTGCAGATGGACTAGAGGTATAGGCTTGTCTGTTTGCAGATGACACCAAGATCTGCAACAGAGTAGATGAGCCAGATGGGGTGGGCAGAATGAGAAGAGATCTGGATAAACTAGCAGAATGGTCAGAAGAGTGGCAACTGGGATTTAATGCAAAGAAGTGCAAAATCATGCACATGGGAAAGAGACACCCTGGAAGCCACTTATAGGCTGGGAGGGAGTTGCTAGCAGTCACAAAGGAAGAAAAGAGACTTGGGCATCATCATCACTGATGACCTAAAATCATCAAACAGACCTCTAAAGCAGTAGGTAAGGCTAGGGGTGTTAGGGTGTATTAGTAGGGGAGTATCACAAGTCAATAAGAGGAGGTAATAATCCTCTGTACAAGACATTGGTTAGGCCTCATCTGGAGTACTGCGTGCAGTATTGGAGGCCACACCTTCCAAGGACATTAACCAAATTGAGGCAGTCCAGAGAAGGGCAACCAAAATGGTGCAGGGACTGCATCAGAAGATATATGAGGACAGATTAACGGAGCTCAATATGTATACCCTTGAGCAAAGGAGGGAGAGAGGTGATATGATTGAGGCATTCAAACACCTTAAGGGCATAAACGAGGTGAAAAGAGTCTAACATGTTTAAATATAAGAAAATAGCAGGACAAGAGGACACAGCATGAGATTGAGGGAGGCCGATTAAGGGGAATGTGAGGAAATTCTTTCACAGAAAGGGTGGTGGATGCATGGAATGGCACCACAAGAAGTGGTGGCTATGAATACAGTGCAGGGCTTCAAACAGGCATGGGATAGGCATAAGGGAGCAATACAAATGACTATGAATAGATAGGTCACTGACAGAGCAAAGGCCGATGGCACATTTATAAGGTAGAAAAAGAAATGGGCAGACTGGATGGGCCTTGCGGTCCTTATCTGCCGCCAACTTCTATGTTTCTATGTTTCTATGTTTCACAGGTGAGTATCACAGGTATGTATCTGGGAGGTGCACAATGGTGACAACAGGTAGACACATAGCTGTGCATTGCACGCGGACACAGCACAGCACAGCACAGCACACAAACAGCCCAACACAGGTGCACACACAAAACACATGCTACACAGTGTTGGCAGGACAGCAGTAGACTGCACACATGCCAGGGACCATGAGGCCTGGAGACACACACACACACACACATACGCACACACACCTCGCAACATGTGCCACTATGACAGTGCCAGGGATGGCATGGATCAGTGTGCACTGCAGCTGGCACACAGGTGCAGCAGGCACTGGACTGCACTCATCACGCCCATGCCACATGGCACAACAGTGTTGCACATAGATATGCAGGTGGCAGTGCACAGGGGGCCCATGATGACAGTGCACGGGGGCAGGTGCCTGGAACACACGCCACCCCAGGCATCATCATCCAGATGTGTGGGACACAGTGGTGGAATGTGCAGCTGCCATTGGAACAGGGACCTGGATGTCACAGGGCAGCACCACAGCCACCACAGACATGAGGGTGGCCTCTGCCATGACTGGTGGATGCAACTGCAGCACCACCAGCCACAGGGGGTGTAGCTAACACCCCTTTAGGGGTACTGAAATGAGACCATGAATGTGTGCTCATTGATGTGGTGGCCCCATGAGCCATGTCTGTGCTGAGGATGCTGGTCGGTGCAATGTGAGGTGACAGCATCAGCAGCAATGGGTCCACCTGATGCTGCTGACTGGGTGTGAGGGAGGTACTCCTGGGTGTCCGGCTGGATACCCAACAGCCATGGCGTGTACCAGATGCACACACCACCTCCACAGTGGCTGCAATCCACTCCAATGCTGTGGTCATGCCCACCCACATAAGACGTGCTTCAGTCAACATCTGGGCCTGCCATGCAGCGACAGGCTCGTGCTCCAGGACCATCACTGTTCGGTGGCTCCTGAACTTCGCACGTAGAGCTGCCTGCCCCTCCACAGTGTCATGCAGGAGGTGGACATAGCCCTCCATGTCATTGGTGGGTGATGGGTAATAGTGGCATTGCCGACAAGCAGGAGGTGATACAGTCTGCTGCGGGGTATCCATGGATGGCATGGGCGAGCCTTGGGCATGCTTAGCCCCAACATGTTCATGGCTTGTTTTGTCATATTCCAACGGTGCCTGCATGTGTCCCACAGCACCTGGATGGGATGCCCTTGATGGCCCTGCCACCGCACCTGGACTAGATGCAGGGGGCACAACTCCCACCACCGTGGGCAGCTGTGCGGCCTTTGCATCCATGCCATGTTCAGCAGGGTCATCAATGGCATTAGGTGGCCACCTGCACAGGCACCAGTGTGCTGTGTGTCCCACTGTTAGCTGTGTCCCCCTCTATCTGGGTGGCATCATCATCTGCAGGGACATCACTGTATGCCCCCTGCATGCCAGATGCAAGCACAAGGAGGGCATCAGCAATGTCCACAGTGTCTGCAGGGTCATCATCAGAGAATCCCAGCAGACCCCCCAGCCATGTGGTGTTATCGCTGACCACTGTGGCAACATTGGCTGAGGGGTCTGACAAGCCCGCCACCACTGGTGCTGGGGCAGGTGGAGCTGGTGCAGTGGATGGTCCAGGGATGGCACCATCCACTGTAGTGCCCACAGCCCTGTGTGATGGCCTGCATCATCACCTGCTAGGGCATCCTGTGCAGCCGTGCTTATGGCTGCACCTGTGAGATGTGATGGAGCTGTGAAAAGAAGGAGGGAGAACATTGTAAGTGCACTGGATTATACAGTGGCATACATGCAGACATGTGCAGTGTGACACAGTGTTGTGCCATGGTTGTGCATGACAGTCCCTGGCATGGCTGCACAGTGCCTATAACGCTGATGCAGCCATGCACCAGCTGTGACCAGTCCTGTGTGGTGACAGGCCATGGCCACATGGTACCATGTGTGACAATGATATGACAAGCCCTTCTGACAGTGTGTGTGTGTGTGTGTCCCACAAGCCTGACTGGCACTGACCCATCACATGTGCTACCATGGGCATGGGCTGTCAGGCACAGCAAAGCACATCATGGGCCACAAATGCACCACTGCCAAACATGGTACATCCCTTGGGAACACAGTTGCACAGTACAACACAATGGGACAGGCATGACAAGCAGGGCACACTCTTGGCCAGACACGTGTCATATGCTTGGCTACTTACAGTGCAGTGATGGGCTTCCACCTGTCTGGAACCCCCCTCCTGGGACTCCCTGCATGGCAGATCTGGCAATGGTTGCCATGTAGAGCTCCTTACTGGGGATCAGTGAACATCGGCCTGCGGGCCACGACCTGTCCACAACAGAGAGGCCTCTATGTGGGCCACCTTCTCCTCTGCCCTCCTTTTCCCATCATTTAGATGCTTCCTGCACTCCCGGTGGGTCCTGTTGTATATGTTTCTACCGCATTCATATGATGGACCACAACCTCCCAGCCCTCCTCCCATGCCATACGGCTGCCACCCCTGCCTGATAGTACATCATGCCTCAATGAGGGCCTGCTCTTCATCCTTTGTGAAGTTTGGCCACCTTTGGCTGGCAGCACTGTTGCCTCCTGACATAGTGGTTTCTGTGGGAGAGTACAGACAGGGTATACAGCCCTGACCATGAAACTTCAAAAGCAACTGACACTACAGCACCATGTTGCTGTAGTGTTGGTGCTGGAACCTGCTACTGTCTTTCTGGGGTCTTGCACCCCCCCGATAATCAGCTCTGACTCAGAGTTAAGAATCTATAGTGGGGGTGTGTGGGGGTGCAGCCCCCTGCATGGGGGGTTCGGGGGCAAAGCCCCCCTTAGAAAACATGTCCCCATGAGTGGAACCACATGCTGATCACAAAATGTGGTCGACATGCCAGTTTCGCTGTCTGGTCATTCAACAAGATTTTTGTCGCCCGGTCTTAGATCCTACAGGCAGACATCAGCCATGCACATGTACATTCCTGTGTGCCCATTACTGACATACAGTGGATGCTTTTGGCCACCCCAGCACCTGGCTGACAGGGCCTGCGGGCACTGCACATGTATTGGGGTGCATGGTGTGTCGTGGTGGTTGGTGCTGCCTCCGGTGTGTTCAGCAGACCCTCCTTACACAGCTGCACGGCCAAGGACTTGCCACCAGTGACGCATTTCCAGATACACGTGCAGCTGGCTGACCATCACTCACACTATGCACACCTCACTGTGCAGGCACATCGGCTGACAGCGTACCCCCCCACACTGGGGCAGCCTGTGGGACAGCGTGTGGCACACCATGTCATACAATAGGTGCCCCTCCACATGGCCAGATGGCAAAAGGCTGTTTATTGACCAGTTCAGCAAGTGGATTGGCTACACTTGTACTGGACTTGTACAGAAATGGATGACTCTATTTTACAGTCCATTTGCAGTCATCTGCATTCCCCTCCCCCTGGGTCATGCCTGAGTCTAGGCAGTGGTTGCCTAGTGCACTTATCCAGTTCACAGCAACAGAAGTTATACATGTAGAAATGAAATAGTACTCACCTTCAAGGCCGTGAATCCTTAGTCACCTATTCTCGGTGTGGTCTGAGTTCAGAGCATTTATGGCTTAGGGCATGCAAATGAGGACTGGGGCAGTGATAATGAGATGCTAAACAGCTGAGATGTCCCTGAATACATTATTAGGCTGATTTGGGAGCATTGTCTGTGAATTACATAACTGCCGTCAGCTCATCTCAGTTAGCACAGCACATCTGCTGAGTTGTGCACATCTCTACATGACACATTACATGCGCATGCACAGTGCATTCTGGGCATCTTCCTGAATTGGGCACAAGTGCTTCGGTGCATGCAGTGTGCATGTGCTGTGCATTGTACTCCTGGTGCAGCATCACAATTGTGTGATTGGTCCAACACCCGCATCACGGACATGCATATGGTACACATCGCACGATTCAGTCTGTCCACGCATGCATGTCCCCCTGTGCGGTACACATTGTGACAGTTGTCAGTGGATCACGCATTACATGCCATTGAGTGACATCACAGGCACTATGCACGATAATGTGTGCCACATGTAACATGGAGGACAGCTACGTATTGTGCATCCATCACATGGACATGGCCATTGACCCCACATTCCTGCCATAGCATTGCACATTGTGCATGTGCCTGTGGGTGCACACTTGACCAGTCATGCAGCATGTTGATGTGCGCTGGGGCATGCACATGTGCCAGTTGTGCATGTGGCGCCATTTGCCATTTTCTCTATGCAGGGCCTGCAGAGTGGTGTACACCTGTTGCTCAGCAGAGATGACCAGGGTAGCCAGAACAGGGCAGAGGGCGATGAACTGTTCAGAGGTTGAGCTGCTCCACTTGGTGGCAGTTGTCCTCCATGTGAAGGGCAAGTTGTTTGGCAGGGAGGACCTGCAGGTGCCCAAGTCAACTCTCTGGGCTGACATTGCCTGGCACCTGGTGCACCACACGGGGGTTCCCCACAGTGGGGAACAGTGTGTCGCCACTGGTATGGCTGTCTGGCCAGGATGGACTGGGCACAGCTGGAGAGGCTGCTGGTGCATGCATGCAAGGGTGCACTACCAGTGCCATGTAGGTATCTCGTGTAAGTGTGTGGCACAGGTGCTTGTGGGGTGGGGTTGGGTCACATTACATCAGCATACTCACATGGGCACTCTCCAACACGCATGTGTGTGTGTGTGTGGCTGCACCTGCCCCGTGGCACCCTGTCATGCATGCCACATGGTCTGGGCCTCTCTGCGGTGGTGTGTGTGGGATGGGTACACTGTGTCGCGCATGTGGTGGGACCACCATGGCTTTGCAGATCCATGGATGGGCACTTTGGAGGATCAGGCATGGCTGCTGTGCACAGCTGCTGACTACATGGCCATTCACCAGTGTCACACTGCATGTGTACACCAGCACTGCATGCCTACACTGGTGTTGGGGGGTGATTTGTTCTCCAACGTGTCTACCCATGGCAGTCTCTGTCTGTTGTGTCTTACTGGGCTGGAGGCCAGGTGGCGGGCCGTGGTGGCCGCTGAGGTGCAGTAATAGGGGGCTGTGGCTGGAGCTCCTCATGGTGGCCGTATGGGAGCAGGTAGATGGCAACCATGTGTGTGCATTGTTTGTCTGGTGGGGTGGGCTACTGCTCGGTGGGGGATGTGTATCTGCAATGGGACTTAGTATGTGTTCTCTGTGTCTTTGCTGTAGGTCCCCAGGCTTGTCAAGCAGCAGCCAGTGGTGGAGCTGCGATGGACTGGCAGAGTGACCTGGACCGATGGATCCAAGAGACTATCCATGTGTAACTAAGGCCCATCAGATGGATGCAGGGGTGCCTTCAGCACACCCTAGGGGCCATCCTACAGCTCCTGATGGCACGTGGCTGCATGGGGTTGGGGTGCAGAGGTGCACAGCCATGCGTGTAGCCCTCTGCCATATGCTACACTTTGTTTTGTATATAGCCTGCTGTTTCCCCCACCTCCCACCTATGTTGCTGTCCCCCTCCCTCCCCTTTTGCCCACCTGTTCCTGTATATAGTGCCTCACACCACATCCCTTTGTTGTAGTTTTCTGTACATTGTTACTGCTGT
Source organism: Neoceratodus forsteri (assembly GCA_016271365.2). Lineage (NCBI taxonomy): Eukaryota > Metazoa > Chordata > Ceratodontiformes > Ceratodontidae > Neoceratodus > Neoceratodus forsteri. Next base: position 60,467,997 of record CM057455.1, read on the forward strand.
ATATTGTATTGACATTGTTATTTATATAAAATGTTTGAGTCTCTCACATGGTGTCTGTGGTCATTCAGTGTTCCACGATCCTTGTCCAATGGCTGCCACCTTGCTCCTTACCTATTCTGTGTGCCTGCCATGGGCCTGTGTGGGTTGTGCCCTGGGCCTCTGGGTGATGTTCTGTTTGCCCTGTCTCATATTTGTGCCTGTTTTGTCCACTGTTGTGCCCTTGCCACAACCCACACAGGCCCATGGCAGGCACACAGAATAGGTACAGTGGAACCCGCATGGTGCCACACAACAGCGGGCAAAAGCAAGGAGCAAGGTGGCAGCCATTGGACAAGGCCAACACCACAGGTTGCCAAGACTGTGGCTGTGGAGGAGGACACACAGGGCGTCACTGTTTCAAACATTGGCAACACACTGTGCCACAACAGTGGTACACAACCAAGACAGAGCCCCAACCACAGGACAATGCACACCTCAAACGGGCTACTCAACCCTAACTATGGTAGCACTACCGTGCTACCATAATATATACAGTATATATATATATATATATATATACTGTATATATATATATATATATATATATATATTATAAGTTCATGATATATATTTTATATATCTTGGGCAGGAGTCACAAAAGAGATGCACTGGGCACAAGTGAGATGCGCTGGTGCAAATAGGATACGCCCACCAAACGCCAGGTGATTCACAAAGGGATGCAACATGGGATGCTCCAAGCGCAACCCCATTGTGAATCATTCAGAAAGTGCATGGTACAAGTGGAGAAGCTCCAGTGCATGCAGAACACGCACAACCGCCAGGAAGCAACATGGTGAATACAGAGCAACCCAGAGAGGCAAGTGAGAGCAACGGGACAATGCTGTGGGACAAAGGAAAAAGGCCCTGGCCTCTGGGTGATGTTCTGTTTGCCCTGTCTCATATTTGTGCCTGTTTTGGCCACTGTTGTGCCCATTGGTCTTGTGTTCCTTATCTTTGTCCCACAGCATTGTCCCGTTGCTCCCACTTGCCTCTCTGGGTAGCCCGTTTAAGGTTAAAGGGTGAAACTTTACACCTTAATAACTTTGCCACTATTCAACAGATTTGCCTGAAAGTTGGCAGGCACAGACTGGCAGCATAAATCTTGATGTCTGCCAAGTTTTGTACCAGTCGGATATACGGCTGCGGAGTTATTAAGCAGCACTCAATTACATTTTTTTGTGGATTCATTGCTCTTGTCTACAGATTGCAGGTTTTATGCCACTGGTCTAAAAACTTCAGGGAACATGTGCTCGGGGTCCCCTATGTGCCTTTTGAAGATTTCGTGAAAAAATATTAGACGGTTCGAAAGTTATTCAAAACACAAGTTCCCATTATAAGTCAAGGGGAAAAGTTAACAAAAAGTTTGACAGTGTCACAAATGCGCTTTTTAGTGTCGCAAATGGCCCTAGTAGTGTCGCAAATCCACCATTTTGTTTTCAGTTACTGATCAGAAAAATGCTTGGCATTTAAAATTGGGACCCTCTAGGAACACAATTCATTTTGTGTTCACATAGTCGGATCCTCAGGATGCTAGCCATGTCTTTATTTTGGGGTTAAACACCCCAGAAATATGTTTTTCAAATTTCTGGAAAAAGTAGTGTACCATAGTAATTATGGCACCTGCGACACTTTCACAAATTTTTGTGAAAGCTTTCGCAAATTGCGACACTACTTTTCCAGACTATGGCCAAAATGACAGGAATTCTTTGCCACCCCGCTGCAAAAAAAAACGGTTTGGTATTTTGGGCTCAAATTTGGAGGGAAGGCAGCCAACATCTCACAGATGTGCCTTTTCATGGTTTGGTGACAAAATAGTTCATGGATGCCAAGTTGCGATACTCCGAAGTTGACGTTTTTTCCCATAGACTAACACGGTGGCGTCCGTTGCGCCTTTCGGGGCTCGTATCTCGGAAACGGTGCAAAATACGGAATTTTCGTCGCAACAATGCACGGTTCCTGAGATATAAGCAATTTAGTATTCCAACAGCTCATTTTCTGCTCCGAGGCCCATTATTATGCATACCTTCTTTGTACACACTGTGTTTCTCTATGTAGCCATTGGACAAAAACAGGGTGTGCATTTCCGTTACTGTTACAGTTAGCGTTTCCACTTGTGTTTCCGTGACCGTTTGCATTACCGTTCCATGTATGCCACTGTGCATTACCGTTTATGTTCCTGTTTGTACGCACTTCGTTGCATTTCCTTTGGCATTATTTCTGCTGCTGTTAACTATTACCATTTCGTTTCAATTGTGGGTACCATCACGATGTGTCACGGTTTGCATTTCTACACACTTGTATCTCCTTTTGTGTCACTGTTTGCTTTGGTGTCCCTTTGCGCTTGCATTTCTGGTAATGTTTGCTTTTCCATTTACTTTTCAGTCAGCATGTGCGCAACTGTTAGTGGTTGCGTTTCCCTTGCACTTACCATTACTATGTCACAAAAAATCACTTGGGCCCCGCGCTCCTACCACCACATTCCATTCACTATTTCTACTGCACATTCTCAAAAAGAAGGGAAATTAGAGGCAAAAAACTCAATTTAATGCATCAGTTAGGGTTGTTCCACAGCGATAAAAATGAGGAAATTTGGTTTTAGTGTTGAAAGTCCCCCTTGCATCCCCCAGCCCGCCACCCTGACCGCCAACGGGGTGTGCATTGGGTCATCGGTCTAACTCTCACCAAATTCTCCTATACCTCAGCTTATTTACCCATGTGATGGGGTGAGTTATATTAGCAACCCCAATGCACACCGTTGGCGGTTGGGGTGGGCGCTGGGGTGCAAGGGGCTTCAACCTAACACTGAATTTCTCACTTTTGTCACTGTGGAACAACCCTAACTGATGCATTAAACAGAGTTTTTGCTCTAACATATATATATATATATATATATATATATGTATATATATATATATATATATATATATATATATATATCATGGATATGTAATTATGATATATCTTAAATACTGTAAATCTGTCACATACTTTCTGCAACTAAATCAGAAATTTCATAATCAGCCAATATGAGATATTTTGCATATACTTAAGACATGTGATCAAAAATATATTTGAACTATACTTTTCTAACATAGAAACATAGACTTTTACGGCAGATAAGGACTGCTTGGCCCACCTAGTCTGCCCATTTCCCTACCTAGAGGATAAGCTACAGATCCTATTTAACCAACAGCCTATTTCTTCCTACCCACCACAAAAATTGCCTTATGTCTGTCCCATGCATTCTTGAATTCTCCCACTTTAGACCCCACAGCCTCCTCAGGAAGGCTGTTCCATGTGTCCACCACCCCCTCTGTGAAAAAATACTTCCTCGCATTGCCCCTGAGCCATCCCCTCTCTATCTTCAAATTGTGTCCCCTTGTTCTTGCACATCTCTTTTTCTGAAAGATGCTACCCTCTTGGACTTTGTTGATTCCACTGAGGTACTTAAACGTTTCTATCATGTCTCCCCTCTCCCTCCTTTCCTCAAGGGTATACATATTAAGCTCCTTTAGTCTCTCCTCATATGGCTTCTCTTACAGACCCTGAACCATTTTAGTTGCCCTCCTCTAAACTGCCTCCATCCTGTCTATGTCCTTGCGGAGATGGGGTCTCCAGAACTGGACGCTGAACTCCAGATGGGGTCTCACCAACTGTCTGCACAAGAGGATAACAACTTCCTGTTTTCTGCTGGTGATGCCTCTCCCTATACATCCCAGGATACCCCCAGCCCTCCCTACTGCCTTCTCACATTGCTTGCCAACCTTAAGGTCATCTGATATGATTACCCCCAGGTCCCTTTCCATTTTTGTTGTTGTTACTACCTCCCCTCCATTGTGTAATCTTCCCCTGGGTTTTTGTTTCCCAGGTGCATTATTTTGCACTTCTTTGCATTGAATCCAAGCTGCCATACTTCTGACCATTCCTCCAACCTTGCCAAGTCCCTTCTCACCTGTCCACTCCTCCTAGTGTATCAACCCTGTTGCAGATCTTTGTGTCATCTGCAAAGAGGCATACTTTTCCTTCCAGTCCCTCTGCAATGTCACTTATAAAGACATTAAAAAGGACTGGACCAAGTACGGAACCCTGCTGTACCCCACTAGTAACCCCATTTTCTTCAGAGTGGTCTCCATTTACAATTACCTTCTGTGTCCTGTTGTCCAGCCAATGTTTTACCCAGGCTACCACACTGGGACCCACTCCCAGGCTGGTTAATTTAACTATTAATCTTTTATGTGGGACTGTGTCAAATGCCTTGCTAAAGTCTAGGTAGGCCATGTCCACAGCCCCTCCCTGATCTACTACTTTGGTCACCCAGTCAAAGAAATCAATTAGATTTGTCTGACATGACCTTCCCACTGTGAACCCATGCTGCCTTGGGTCCTCTGTCCCACTGGCCTCTAGGTACTCAACAATTCTTTCCTTCAACATAGAAACATAGAATTTGATGGCAGATAAGGACCGCTTGGCCCACGCAGTCTGCCCATTTCCCTACCTAATGGATAAGCTGCAGATCCTAGTTAACCAGCAGCCTACTTTTCACTCCCCACCCCTAGAATTGCCTTATGGTTGTCCCATGCATGCTTGAATTCCACCACTGTTTTTGACTCCACAACCTCCTCTGGAAGGCCGTTCCATGCATCCACAACCTCTCTGTGAAAAAATACTTTCTACATTACCTCTGAGCCACCCCCATCTTCAAATTGCCCCCTTGTTCTTGCACACCTCTTTTTGAAAGATGCTACCCTCTTGGACTTTGTTGATTCCCTTGAGGTACTTGAATGTTTCTGTCATGTCCCCCCTCTCCCTCCTTTCCTCGAGGCTATACATTTTAATCTACTTTAGTCTCTCTTCATATGTCTTCTGGTGCAGACCCGGCACCATTTTAGTTGCCCTCCTCTAGACAGCTTCCATCTTGTCTATGTCCTTGCGGAGACTGGGTCTCCAGAACTGCACATAGTACTCCAGATGGGGTCTCACCAGCTGTCTGTACAGAGGGATAACAACTTCCTGTTTTCTACTGCTGATGCCTCTCCCTATGCATCCCAGTATCCCCCAGCCCTCCTTACTGCCCTCTCACATTGCTTGCCCACCTTTAAGTCATCTGATATGACTACCCCCAGGTCCCTTTCCATTTTTGTTGTTGTTAGTGTATCTTCAGAAGTGATTCTATCACTTTCCCTACCACAGAGGTCAAACTGATAGGTCTGTAGTTTTCTGCCTCTGTCTTGGTCCCACTTTTGTGAAGGGGAATCACTTCTGCCTTCCTCCAGTACTCAGGTACCACACCATCCTCCCATGATTTGTTAAAAAGGGTAGTCAGTGGTGTCACTAGTTCTCTGCTTAATTCTTTTAGAATTCTGGGGTGAATTCTATCTGGCCCCATTGCTTTATCCACCTTTAGTTTTTGGAGTTCTTTCAGAACCCTATCTTCAGTGAAAGGACTGGGACTGACCCCCCTATCCAGAGTGCTTCTGTTAATTGGATTAGGCACCTCCTGTTTTGTGAATACTGAACAGAAGTATTCATTCAGTATCCCTGCTTTTTCGCTGTCCCTCTCTGCCCACCCACCGTCCATTCTATTCAGCCTCACTATCCCTCCCTTTGTCTTTCTTCGCTCCCTGATATACCTATAAAAGGTTTTAGCCCCCTTCTTAACCGAGTTGGGTATCTTTTCCTCAGTATGGGCCTTTGCTATCCTGACTACCCTCCCTGCTTCCTTCTGCTTTAACTGGTACAGTTCTCAGTCCTGCTCCTTCTGTGTTTCCTTATACTTCCTAAATACTATCTTTTTCTCCCTAACCTTCACCACCTCTTTTGAGAATCATAGTGGCTTTTCTTTCATTTTGATTTGTTTATTTGCTTCACACAAAGGCTTGTTGCCTCTGTGATGGCAGTTTTGATATTTCCCCATTGTTGCTCCATCCCTCCATCTAGCCTGTTTGCTAGTGCTTTTCTAAGGCACTCTCCCATCTTGCCAAAGTCAGCCCTCCTGAAGTCCAGAACCCTCACTTTTGTGTGGCTTGACTCTGTAGCTGAGTTTATCATGAACCACACTGTTTGGTGGTCACTTGTTCCCAAATGGCTACCCACTTCTAGATCTGAGATCCTCTCACTGTCCCCATTTGAGAGTATGAGGTCTAAGATTGCTCCATCATGAGTAGGTTCCGAAACTAGCTGTCTGAGGCAAGCCACCTGAAGGGCATTAAGAAAGGCCCTGCTTTTGGATGTGGCTGCAGTAAAGGTGCTCCAGTTAACATCTGGCATATTAAGGTCCCCCATGAAAAGTATCTCCCCTTTCTCTGCCATCCTAAGTATACTGTCTATCATATCCTTGTCCAGTCCCTTCCCCTGACATGGGGGTCTGTATACAAGCCCCATGTGGATTGTGGTGCCATTTCCAGTCTCTAAGGTGACCCACAGTGCCTCCTCTCCTCCATTTACTCTTTTGTTCAGTTGCTTTTATCCCTTCCCTTACATAGAGAGCTACTCCGCCCCCTCTTCTCCCCTCCCTGTCTCTCCTGTAGGTTGTATACCCTGGTATGTTAACATCCCAGTCATAGTTCTCTGTGTACCATATTTCTGTGACTGCTACGGTATCCAGGCATCCCTCATCCATCAAGGCCACCTCTTCAGGGAGCTTGTTGCCCAGACTACTGGTGTTGGTACTCATTACCCTCCATTTCTTGATGGCCTTACCCCTTTTTGCTCCATCCCTGTCCTTATTGCATTTGTCACATTCTCCATTTACCCCAGCGCTTCTTCCTATCAACTCACATTCTCCATTTACCCCAGCGCTTCTTCCTATTGACATCTCTATGTTGGTGTCTATCTCACTTAGTATCCTGATTTTTTGGGGGGGCTAGGATTTCCCTGCTCCTCTCCAGTGCCTCCCCCCCTTGGCTAGTTTAAATGCTTGCCAATGAAGCATTTAAACCTATCACCTAGGATTCTGGTTCCCCTCCTGGACAGATGCAGACCATCACACCAGTATAGGTCTGCATCCCTCCAGATTTACCCCCAGTCCCCAATGAAGCCAAATCCCTGAGCTCTGCACCAGTTTTTCAACCACTGATTGAATCCCATGGTGTGGAGCACCCTAGCCTCACCCGTGCCATAGACAGGCAGCACCTCAGAGAAGGTTACTGTTTGTGCTATTTGTCTAAGGCCCCTCCCCATCTCCACAAATGCTTCTTGCACTACTCTGATCCCTTTCTTAGCCAGGTCATTTGTCTCTAGGTGGACAATGACATCCATCTCCCTCCCCTGTGCAGCTGCTCCTGCGATCCTGAGGATTTGCTCCCTGTCCCTCCAAGCCATAGTGTCAGGCAGGCACCTTGCAGTACCTCCCTCTCCCCTTCATCCCCCAGTTCTACCTTCCTAACAGTGGAGTCCCCCACCAGGAGTTGTTTCCTTCCCCTGTGGGGTCCCATGCCACCCTCCTGTGGATCTCCTTTGTGGAGGTTCCCAGCATCCTCCTTGTTCTTCACTGTGTGTACCTCCATAGAGGAACCACACTTTTCCAGAACAACATAGAAATTGTGCAGAGGTACAACTGGAGGGATGCGCCTCTGTTCCACCACCCTCACCCTCCCTGAGACCACTGTGGTTCAACCGCTCCTCTTTCTTGGCAACCTCTGAAGCAACGGCAGTGACTCTGGTGGTCCCTGGGTGGGAGAGGAGGTCTCACAAATCCTGGCCAACTCAGCCTGGAGATGAGCAGCCTCCTCCCTCAGCCCAGAGGGGTGCCTGCAGATGGGACAACACTGCATCCTCCAGAATGTCTCCCAGAAGACTGCTGCTCCACAGCCACTGCACTGCACCACTCCCATCATGTCTTATTTCTGGCCCCCTAACTGTTGTTTGGAATACTTACTCTTTCCTCAGTTTGTTTATTTCTTTTTTTTTCTCTCCCTACTTACTTACTGCCTCTGTGCCCTTTTAGCTCCTGATCTTCCTGTTCTGAGACAAGAAGTTCCTATATTTCTCAGTAGTTTCCTTACTTGCTCAGAGTCAGACCTCCAGCAGCTAGGGGGGGATGGAGAGCTACTCTTGCCCTTCTAGGATGGTGAGTTTTTGGTGGCTCTGTGATCACTCACTTCCTGCTCCCAAACAGGAAGTTCCTGTTGTCAGTCAAATTCTTTGCATATAAAAGTAGAACTGCCTTGGGGTGGAGGGGAGGGAAGGAGGGCAATATAGTCCCAGTAGAGAAGTTTAGTTATACCAGCAGCTCCTTCCTCCTAGTGCTCTGCCAGAAGCTATCTAGGGCATTGTTTAAATCTGGTTTTAACCTGGCTCCTTCCAGCTAAGACACTCCTCCTACTTTGCAAATCTTTCTACACTTAGTTAATTTCAGAGATAACAATTCCCTTCAACCACCTGTGACAAGCACCTAGATAACCACACAGATAACACAGATAACAGATACACAGATAACAATTCACTTCAACTAACTGTGACAAACACACTAACTTTTTTTTTTTACCCTAAATTGAAGGTCCCAGTACAAGAGTTCTAGTTCTTAGGCCCAGTAGAAATGTTTAGTTATACCCACAGCTCCTTCCTCCTGGTGCTCTGCCAGAAGCTATCTGGGACAGTATATTAGTATATTAGGGCAATATATTTCTGTTCCATATGGGTAGAAGCTCATCAAATTTATTATTACAGCTTCTAGTATTTGTAAGGTAGCACTTCATACAATTGTGAGATATACATACACACGCACATATATATATATACTGTATATATATATATATATATATATACAGTATATATATATATATATATATATATATATTATATATATATATATATATATATATATATATATATATATATATGTATGTATATTTTATAGATAAACCACTCTGAGGTGTGTGGTCATGCTCTGATATACGCATGTCTTGGTGTGCATTGTTACACATGAGGCTGCAGGCCGAGTGTGTCAACCACCCAAGGTGTGCATATATCAGAGCATGACCGCACACCTCACAGTGGTTTATCTACCTTATAAAATGTCAAAATTGTTTTGGGGTAAAAGTACAGGTGTGTAGTCTTGCTCTGATATACGCACGGTCATGTGATGTATTTCAACAAATGATTGGATATAGTTTTCTTACCCATTTTATATATATATATATATATTCATGGCAAAAAAAATCTGTTTAATGCATCACTTAGGGTTGTTACACAGTAACAAAAGCAAGGAAATTCGATGTTAGGGTTGAAAACCCCCCTTGGACCCACACCCACCTTGTCCCCCCCAGCCGGCATCAGGGTGTACGTTGAGGACATCAGCCTTAACTCTCACCCCATCACATGTGTAAAGAAGCTGAGGGGGTGAACTGTAGGAGAATGGGGTGAGAATTAGGACCGATGACCCCAACACACACCCCAATGCCGGCTGGTGGGTGGGTATGGTCCAAGGTGGGGGTTTCAACCATAACATCAAATTTCCTTGCTTTTGTCGCCGTGGAACAACCCTAAATGATGCATTAAGCAGAGTTTTTTTGCCATGAATTTCCCTTCTTTTTGAGAATGAAGATTTTTACTCAAATAGTACCGGTAACTGCAACGAAAACGCAAGCGGAAACGGTAATGCACATGGTGATGGAAACGTAAATGGTAACTCAAACGGTAACAGAAATGCAAGCGTAAAGTGATCCCAAAATGAACAGTAAAGTAATCGGAGACACAAACGCAATTGCGTACGGAAACATAAACCATAAAGCGCACAGTCACGGGACCGCAACTGTAAATGCAAGTGGTAACGGTAACAGCAACAATAACGCCAAAGGAAACAGAAATGCAAATGCAAACACAAGCCCAAATGAAAATGCAAACCGTAATGATCATGGTCACAGTAACGCAATTGGAAACTCAAATGGTAACGGTAACAGCAACGATGACACAAAACGAATGAGAAACACAAATGGTAGAGCGGCCACAAATGCTAATGGTAATGTGTACGGTGATGCAAACTGAAATGCAAGCACAAACAGTAGTGCATACGCAAATGGTAACAGTAACACAAATGCAAGCGCAAACAAAAATGCAAAGAGAAACACACACGGTGGCGTACATGGGAACACTAACACAAACGGGTCACGGAAATGCAAGTGGAAACGCTAACTGTAACAGTAACAGAAGCACACATCCTGGTTTTCCCCAACAGCTGCATAGAGAAACACAGTGATTACAAAGAATGTATGCATAATAATGTGCCTCGGAACCAGAAAATGAGCTGTTGAAATACTAATTTGCTTATATCTCAGGAACCGTACGACGCAGAGAAAAAATTAAAATTTCATATGAGTCATGCCTTTCCTGGCTAGGTTTCCACTGTATGCTTAGCCCCCTAAAGGGCTCAGAATTTTTCAGATGAAAATTCTGTATCTTGCATCGTTTCCGAGATACGGGCCCCGAAAGGTGCGGTGGACGCAGCAATGTTACTCTATGGGAAAAAGTGTAAACTTCAGAGTACCGTAACTTTGCATCCCTGCAATATTGTTTGACCAAACCACCAAAAGGCACATCTGTGAGATGTTGGCTTTCTTCCCTCCACATTTCAGCTCAAAAGACCAAACCATTCTTTTGCAGTAGAGTGGCAAACAATTCCTGTCATTTTGGCCATAGTGTTGCAAAGTAGTGACGTGATTTGCGACAGTTTCGTAAAAAAATCATGAAGGTGTCACAGGTGCGACACTACTTTGCAACACTACTTTTCCCAAACATTTCAAAAACATATTTCTGGGGTGTTTAACTCCAAAATAAAGACATGCCTAACATCCTCAGGGCTCGACTAGGTAAACACAAAAAGGATTGTGTCCCTAGAGGGTTCCAATTTTAAATGCCAAGTATTTCCATGATCAGTAACTGAAAAAAAAATGGCTGACTCACGACACTACAAGGGTCATTTGCGACACTAAAAACTGCATTTGTGACACTGTCAACTTTTTTGTTAACTTTTCCCATTGACTATAATGGGAAACTTGTTTTTTGAATAACTTTTGAACCGTTTAATATTTTTTCACAAAATCTTCAAAAGGCACATTGGGGTCCCTAGATGCATGTTCCCTGAAGTTTTCAGACCAGTCACAAAAACCATGCAACCTATAGGTGCGAGCAAAGAATGCACAAAAAAGGGTAAATGCTCCCTGAGATGTCACTTAGTAACTCCACAGCCGTATATCCTACCGGTACAAAATTTGGCAGATCCCAAGGTCTATGGTCACGCCCAATGCCTGCCAAATTTCAAGCAAATCTGTTGACCAGTGGCAAAGTTATTAAGGTGCAAATCTTCACCATTTAACCTTAAATGGGGTACTCAACCCTAACTATGGTAGCACAGTATATATATATATATATATGTATGTATATATATATCACACACACATATATATATATATATCCATATATACATATGTGTGTGTGTGTATATACATATACTGTATATATATATATATATATATATATATATATATATACTATATATGTAATAGATAACCCACTCTGAGGTGTGCAGTCGCGCTGTGATATACTCATGCCTTGGTGTACGTCAACCACCCAAGTTATGCATATATCAGAGCGTGACTACACAACTCAGAGCAGGTTATCTATCTTATAAAATGGCAAAATTGTTTTGGAGGGGGTTAAAGTGCAAGTGTGTGGTCATGCTCTGATATATGCACGGTCATGTAATGCTTTTCATCCAATAAATCCTAGGCAATTTCCCTACCCATTTTATAAATATATATATAATATACTGGCATGATAGTGTGCCAGTATAGTTAAGGTTGCATGGCCACTTCTATGTTAAACCCCAAATTATGCACTTTAATAACTTTGCCACCATATGATGGATTTGCCTGAAGTTCTGCATGTGTGGTCTGATACTCAAAGATCTCTGGATCTGGCAAGTTGCCTAAAGGTTGGATAAGTGGTTGCAGAGCTGTGGAGCACCTAAAAACACAAAAAAACAGGTGGGGCTGCGCATTTCTTTGCTTCTGGCTACAGCTATCATGATTTGTCCATTTGTTCTGAAATCTTCTGAGATGATGCAATCTGCGTCACTGATGTGTACTCCCCCAAGACACTGGGATGGCAGCAGAAGTGATATAGTTGCTGAAACATGATGATGGATGCCTCTTGTGGTATGTTTACAGAGTTATATGTTCTTTCTGTTACCTTATAGTGTCTGTTTCTGATTGGTTGTCTTGCCTTGTACTGTCTCCAGTTGTATGTGAGTTGTGCGTGGGGGTGGGGGGGGAATTTGGAGTTAGGGTTGAAAACCCTAACATTGAATTTCCTCATTTTTGTTGCTGTGGAAGCAACCCTAACTGTTGCATTAACAGAGTTTTTTCCAAAGAATATATATATATATATATATATATATATACACACATATATATTATACCTGCCCGGTAGGGCAGGTACTGTATAGTTAGGGCTGCATGGTCATGTCTATGTTAAACTCCAGAGTTTGCACTTCAATAACTTTGCAACCATTTGTCTGATTTGCCTGCAAGTTTGTATGTGTGGTCTCCGACCATAGATCTCTGGATCTGGAAAGTTGCATTCCAGTCAGATGTACAGATGCGGAACTGTAGAGTGCCCAAAAAAGTGAAAATTGCCAACTTTTGTGTATTTTTTCAGTTGGGCATAATGGACTGAAGAATGCATCTGAGTTGATTCAAATGTGCCTGTCTATATGTGGCCTGGGTTAAACTGGTGCCATATGAAGATTTAGTGAAAAAATGTTAATACATTCAAATGTTATGTAAGTTTTTCATGTCCCATTGAAGCCTATGAGAACATTTATATGTGCATTGTGAAAACTTTCGCAATCACATTTTTGTTGTTGTGCTCCCTGAATTTGTTTTCATGCTGCCGCCATCTTGTTTTCAGCTTGAGAGAGACAAAAAACTTTGTAATTCAAAAAATAATGCCCTTTGCTAAACACCAAAAGTTGTGTTTACGTAATTTGGGCCTTAGGAACATCACCCTGGCTTTAGTGGCAGGTGGTCTGGAAATATTTTTTTCAAACTTTTTCCACCATTCTGCCATTTTGTTGTCGCAACAACTTTTTTTTTTGTTGCAGCAATAATCGCGATAAAAAAAGGATCCTCGACAACATTTTTTTGTGCATGACAACATTCCCATTATCAAGACAGGAGTGCAATTCAATTCAATTCAACTTTATTTTTATAGCGCCTTTTAAAATCAAGGCGCTTAACATAAAAGCAGACAACCAGTATAAATAACATTAAAATTACATTATAAATCACTAGGGAAAGCCAGGTCAAATAAATAAGCTTTGTGCCACAAACACATTAAAGTTATCGTGAAAACACTGCACGAACACATTTTCGCACGTGTTGTTTTCTTTGTCACTTCATTGTGCGAAGGTGGATTGTGTTTTTGGGCTGAAATTTGCAGGGTGGCAAGCCCTGGTCCCACAGATGAGCGTTTTGGTGGTTTGGTCCCAAAACATTCAATGAGCCCATAGTTACAGCATTCTGAAGTTGAGAAATTTCCCATAGAATAACATTGAGTCACTCATGGCGATGTTTGATGCCCGTATCTCGAAAACTATTTGAGATACGGATTTTTCAATACCCACAGCTTAGTCCACCTGGGCTAAGCATGCATGGAGGTGTGGAAGTCATGATTACAACTACAGTGGAATTGTTTTCATAGGTTGTACAGTTAGTGAGATATTGGCAAATTAGTGTCACAAGGTTTCCTTTTCAGTACTATGGGGCTGCTGTATGACTCCGTATTTATGTGTAATTGGGAGTGCAGGGCTCAGAGGGCTGTGCTCCAACATATACATATCATTACACAAAAAATGGACAACATGAAGGGTGCGCAGCACCTGGAGAGCCTGCACTCTCACAAACACATACCACTAACTACTTAAATTACACTTTTTTCAAAAAGAAGGGAAATTCTAAATTTTAAAAAATTCCATTAGTACATCAGTTAGGGTTGATGTCACAGTGACAAAAGTTTTTAAATTCGATGTTAGGATTACCACCCCTACCACCTCCCCCACCCTACAGGCACCAACAGGAATTGAGGCATGCCATGGGGTCTTCAGACCTAACTCTCACCCCATTCTCCTATACTGTAGCGTGTGAGCTTGTTCACACATGGAATGGGGTGAGAGTTGGGCCTAATGACCCCATGGCACAGCATTACAAAGTTAAAGAATTTCCCATAGGATAACATTGCGATGTTCGCGGTGCCTTTCTGTGCCCGTATCTCAAAAATGATTTGAGATATGAACTTTTCCCTACCTGCATCGTAGTCCAACTTTAGGTGGACTAAGCATGCGTGGAGGTTTTTGAAGGCATGATTACAACTGCAGTGGAATTTCTCCCATACTTGCTATGGTTACTGATATATTGCCAAATAAGTGTTGCAAGGGTTCCTTTTCAGTACTATGGGGCTGTTGTACGGCTCCGTATTTAAGTGTAAGTGAGAATGCAGGACCCAGAGGACCTGTGCTCCCACAGATGCATATTATTATTATTATTATGCACAAATGGGCAGTTTGGTGGGGTCGCAGGGCCCGAAGGGCCCCTTGCTTCCACCAACACATACCATTTACTAGTTACATTACACTTTTTCAAAAAGTAAGGAAATTCATTGCAAAAAACTTTGGTAATGCATCATTTAGGGTTGATGTCACAGTGACAAAAGTTTGGAAATTCGATGTTAGGGTTACCCTCCACCACCACACCCTAATCCTCCACACACCAACAGATGTCAGGATGTGTCATGGGGTTGTCAGTCCTAACTCTCACCCCATTCTCCTCTACTATAGCATGTCAGCTTGCTTACACATGGAGTGGGGTGCGAGTTGGGTCTGACGGCCCCATGGCACACCCTGACGTCTGTTGGTGTGTGGAGGATAGGGGTGGTGGTGGGGTAACCCTAACACTGAATTTCCAAACTTTTGCCACTGTGATATCAACCCTAACTTAAGCATTAACAGGCAATTTTTAAACATTTTTTATTTGGGCACACTGGAGTGGGCTCCCAGTGTGCCATATTAGTGTGGAGGGGGACACATGCTGACACAGGGATTGGGCACCCTGTGTCAGCAATTGAACAGTTCTGCTTTTGGAGGTGAGGGCATCATCTGATACTGGGAGGGGGCATCCCAATGTCAGAAGCATTTAATTTCAATAAAGAAATATATATTTGGCACACTGGGTGGGCTCCCAGTGTGCCATATTAGTGTTGTTTATTTATTTATTTACTAAAAAATTGGAATTACAAACCTTTGAGTCAGAGAATCTTTTGCAAAGGCTCCATGTCAGGGAGGTACAAGGCAATGAATACATGAAATGACAGTTACATTTGGTACAAATAAGACAAAACAATAATTAGAGATGCAGCAAATTTAAATTCCGCTGGCGAAGTGTCCACAAAGTGGGCACTTCACATTGCCACATCGCTATGTGGAGTTCTCAATGCAAAGTGTTCACTCCGCCTTGTCATTACCACTTTGTGTTAAGGCGGAATGACAACACGAAGTAAGACGAAGTTGTTGTTTTCAATGGACTTCACCATGCTCTTTAGCCATAGCCAAGCAGGAAAAGGAAGGAAGTGAGTCATACAAGCAGACACTTTCACTTTCTCCTGTGCAGACATAGACAGAGACAGAGACAGAGGAGTGTGTTGTTTTGTCACTGCTGAGACTTAGAGATCGGAGTGAGGAGGAGATTTAAACTTTGATTTAGACCCAACAGCTTTTTTAAAAGCTACATTTTTTTGCTATTTCTGTATTCTTTTTTTAGTTAATTTGTTCTTTCTGTAAATTTATTTTTCTTACCTTTATAAGTAGTTAGTTGTTTGTGTCTGTGTGACTGTGTGTGTGTTGGGTGACAGTTTGAGTAGTCATTGCACAGACTGAGCAAGCGCAGTAGGAGAGATGGACCAGGGTGAGGGAATGTCTGGGGTGGGGGCAGCTCTGGGAGAACGTGGTATTGGTTGGTGTCATACCGTGTGCATGCGTGGTGAGCACAGCCGCTGGTTCCTGTTGGACCGATTGACAATTCTGAGTGCCCCCACCATGGAAGCAGGACCAGCGCCACCTCCTGACTCTGAGGCAGTTAAACCACCTCCATCTCCAACATCACTGCATCCAGCACCAGCTCCAGCACCAGGTCCTCTGGAGCAGGATGTGCCTGTGCCCCCAGGACCAGGTGTGGATCCCAACCCTGCTGAGCACCGTGACCAGCTGGCTGCCAGTTCATCTGGCCTTCCCCTGCCTGTGCCTGGTCCTCCCCACACCTCCATTGTTTGGCAGTTTTCTGACTATGTCGGGGGGGACAGCAGCATGGACAGGTGCCGCCTATGTGAGGTGGAAGTGCGTCATGGCCCCCGGGGTAGTCACCTTGGGACTGGGAGCCAGTGCACCCATATGCTCAATCACCAGCAGTTGGAGTGGCGGGCTGCCACGGAACGGGCCATGCCTCCACCTGCTGGCCCTTCTGTGGCAGAGGGTGCAGCTGTGCATAGCAGTAGCCCTAAGAAGAGGAGGGCCAGAGCAGCACCTGCTGCTCCACCAGCACCCAAACCACCACCACCAGCAGCAGTTCAGCCTGTAGAACATGTGGACCCCAGAGAACTGCGTATAATGCAGGCTGACTTGGCAGTTGTCTGGAGTGCTGTCAAGGAGAACAACGAGAGGGTGAGTACTGTCAAACAGTGGCTTGATTGCATAGAGGGACATCAGTTGCAAATTATGTCCATGCTGGAACTGCCGCTGGATCATCATTAGTTTTTTTTCCTCACACCATGTGCCCCCTACACCTTCCTTGCTGTGTTATAAAATGTATTCCTCCACCATCCCCGGCCCTTGTATGTAATTATGCCCTATTTTTGTTGTCTTCCGTATGCGTGACACTTTGTATTCTGGCCCCCCTTCTTTCTGTGTGTGTGTGTGTGTGTGTGTGTGTGTGCGCGCCGCGTGCTGTTTTGATGCCTCATTAATGTTTACATTCCATCACGGAGTGTTTGTGGAAAAGCAGACTGAGCAGTGCAAGTATACTGTGCTAAACTGCATGTGTGCAGTTAGTCTTCTTTCTTGTCTGTGTATGTACCGCAGACACTGTCCAACTCCCCAACTTAAAAACACTTATTAATGAGTACAATGGTGGGATGGTGAAGCATGGAGAGATACTACAAAAGAGGCTTACAATACAGCCAAGTAACTAGTAAAACAATTAATGTTGTGATTCGTGACGTGACGTGATCGTGATCGTGAATTGTGATTTGTGACTGAATTGTGACCATGATGATGAAGAATGTGATTTGTATCACGACTGACTCCTGAACGTGATGATGGTCCTGACTTAAAAATGCATATTAATGAGTACAATGTTCATGCAGAATTATGCACCACACCAGTCCAGTACTCTGAAGGGAAGCCAAAGAAGCAACTGTGACTTAAGTTACAGATGGAGATTGGGCCCTAAAGACATGCAAATGCACAGACAGATTAAGATTGCGCTGCACACTAAAGAGATGCAGACGCAAAGGCACAACACCTAACCAGTGTTCACCATCAGAAATTCAAATCCGGAAAAAAATACCTTTGCCGGTTGGGGCCGGCCACAGGACGGGGGCAGTGTACTGCACTGCTGCAGAAACAGTCACTAGTACTAGTAGCAGTACCAGTAAAGATACCACAAAGAAGTACAAAAATCACACAGCTGCAGTGGATAGCAGGTTCACATTGCTGAAATTACTATGTGGCACAATAAAAGGTGTCTGATTTGATGACATGTATCACACACATACTTACACACACACACTTAGTAATGCATAGCAAATTTAAAACTTCAGTAATATAATCACGTATTTTAAATAAACTAAAATTATGCACTGCTACACCACAACAATCAGCAAAAAAATGGCAAGAATTATTGAAAATATTACTGTGTGTACATTAACACAGTTATACAAGAAAAATATCACCAAAACAGAAAGAACTGTCTTTTTCTCCAAGTTAATTTACCTACACTCCTCAGGATTCTCTCGCATCTCACTCCTCACAACTGCATGCTCTTACTAGTTTACTTACTAGCTACCTTCTTGCATGACAAATGCCTCTGGCTGCCTACGTACTCTAACCTCCGCCTCCCCCTCCCATTTGGTTGTTGCAATTTTTTGGTATTATGTCGTAACCATTGTGTGTTGATTATCCTTGCCTTTTTCATGTAATGATGTCTGTGATGTGGAACCTTTGTAAAAGAGCCTTGGCCTAAAGGTATTGTAATCCTAGACCTCATAAATAAATAAATAAATATGCCACAGATACGCCCCTCCCCCAAAGCACACTTTCACTGTCTCTTACTACACAGACTCAATGTTGTACATAAACATTCAAAGTCCACACACAAACAATAAATGCTCAATGATATGAGCACAGGAGAGTTTCCTACAATCGATGAACAAAAGTTTGAGCAAAATAAATTACTCAAAAAGGCTTTTTGAACAGCTTTTAGAAGGTTTAAATCACAGAGAGATCTCAGAGCAGACTGTCTCCTATAGCTTCCTACACACACTACCCCGAACTGAGGCTGTGCAGAACAGCCTAGAGCCCATGTGACCTGAAATCCCATGAATCACTGCAAAATTCACCTTTGGAGCTTAAAAACAAGGTGAAGTGAGGTGAAGTACATTGTTTTCAATGTACTTCACCTTAAGGGTTGGTGGAGTGGTGGTTTGGGAAGGCGGAGTAATGTGAAGTCATTGTTTTCAATGACCTTTGCTTTACCCATTATAACGTGAAGTACTCCACTTCACATTGTGGGGCACTCCGTGAATCCGCTTTCACTTTGTGATTCACTTCGCGGAACGAATTGGGACCACTTCGCTCATCTCTAACAATAATATACAGGACAAAAAAAAACTATCCAAGGTCAGGTAAAACAAATATACAATAATAATCAACATGTAACATGTAAGAAAAGGGTTGCAAGCTGGTAACATGTGCCAGTGTAACAGGACAAGGAGAGAGGAGTAGGTATAGTGATAAAACTGATAAGAGAAGGAAGTGTGAGAAGGAGGGTAGGGAAGGGAGAGTAAGGCAAGAGAGAGCCAGGGTGAGCTGGTTAACAACTAGTGAGGAGGAAATAGAGGTAGGCAGGGAGAAAGATTGAAAGCAATCACAGCAGCTGGAGGAAATGATGTGCTCCCAAAGGAGAGATTTGAAAGGGTGAACTTTGGATATAGCTGAGGTAGTAGCCAGTAAAGAGTTTAGCCAGAGGGGGGCCCTATAATGGAAAGCTTGCTGCCCAAGGGAGGTCTTGCAGAAGGAACCAGCATGGAGGCCTCCGAAGAGCTTCTAGTGGGTCTTTGTGAAGGGGTAGTTTGAAAGAGATTTAGGAACCCAGGGAGGGAAAGGCCAATTGAGATTTTGTTTGGCAAGCAGAAAGGTTTGATATTTTAGCTGGGCATCAAAATTCAGCCAATTGGACAGACTGTAGAGGTCACAAGTTGTGTGGGGGGGATACATGCCGACACGGGGATTGGGCACCCCAATGTTGGCTTTTAATTTAAACAATAAGTCATCCACCACTGTGGATCTCCATTCCTGACAACATCACCATTCGTGAGGTGGCATGAGGACCAGAACCTATCTGACCATCTGGTCTTCATCTCACAAATGGTGATTCTGACACCTCATGAATGGGGATTTTGACACCTGGCAAAAGAGAATTAAAAAAAAACAATCCCCTTTCATGAGCTGTCAAAATCCCCTTTCACCAGGCAAGCCCGTTCGTGAGGTGACAAAATCTCTGTTTGTGAGCCAGTCCTTGTAAGTGAGACAGGGCCAACTGGTTCACAAATTGCAATCAAGGATTTTGTCAGCTTGCGAACAGATATTGGCTTGCGAAAAGGGATTTTGACAGTTCACGAAAGGGGGTTTTGACAGTACGTGAAAGGGGATTAAAAAAACTAATCCCCTTTCGTGAACTGTCAAAATCTCCTTTCATGAGCGATCCCCTTTTGTGAGGTGATAAAATCCCTGTTCAGGAGCCGATCCTTGTTGCGAGATAGGGCCATCTGGTTCTGAAATCGTGAACAAAGATTGTTAGTGATTGACGGTTTTAAATTTGAAAATGGCCGTTTTTGACAAAACCCCACAAAACTGAAGTCATGGGTTTATATAAGGTGTATCCCTGAACAAAACCCATACTTGTAATACCACATAACACACCCGTGGGAGAAGGTATAACATTTTATTTGTGGGGGAAACTGAAAACAAAATGGCGGCTCACAAAAGAAGATTTTTTTTCCTCATGAATGGGGATTTAATAAATCCCCATTTGCGATGTGGCAAAATCCTTGACTGTGAGCCCAATCCCCTTTCGCAAAACATATATATAAATCTCAGACTGAACTGAGCATGCTCAGAACCAAAACATTCAAAATTAAATAACTTTGAATATTAATATTGTTTCACCAAACCAATGCTGGATTGTTATTTTGGACAACCTCCTTCTACTCTGAAAATGTCAGACCAAAATTCCAAACAGTGTGGCCGCAGTGCAATGGGCAAAAATCACAGAAAATTGGCAAAAAAAAAGGGCAAAAAATGTGTTGTGGAGCACTTCGCTGCACAAAACCCACAAATCTGATCCAAACAAAACCTGGAGCATCAAGAGATCTGCCTTCCAAGACCACACGCTCCAAATTTCATGCAAATCCATTGAATGGTTGCAAGGTTATGAATGTGCAAAATTTGGGGTTTAACATTAAACTGCCTACTCAACCCTAACTACAGGGGCGTGACTGCGCCCTTATGATATATATATATATATATATATATATATATATATATATATATATATATAAAATATTTGTTGTCATAGCAGAGGGATTTCAAGTTATCTAGGCTCCTCACTTTCATTATAATTTTCCCCAAATTAGTTCATTTAACTCATTCTGTCTACAATGTTCTTAAAAGTGTCACCTAAGACCTGAGTATCCTTTTTGTTCAAATGCAGTCCATCCCTCGAATATAAGGAATTATTTTCCCAAAGGTTGTCCTGATTATCGATGAATAGTACCCCTTCCCTTTTACACCAACTGGATGGTCTTGCATTGATTCCCAATATCATTTGATTTTTTTGTGTACAGGTAAGTCCTCATGGGACTGGTAAGATGCTGGACACTGCAACTTTACAGCCTCCCTTTTCTATCTGTTTTCTGAAACATAATAAGTCATAACACATGTCCTTTTCATGTTGCCTACCCCCATCATTTGTGCCAATATGCAAAATGACCAAGGAGTTTTTAATTTTAGTCTGTTTATTCTTTTTATTTTACATCATTTATTTTGGCTCCTGGCAGACAGTAACTGTAGTACTTACTGTATTTATCATTTTTGCAAATATGTGTATCAGCAAAACATACAATAGAGTCACCAATGACTAATCTCTGTAGTGGGTTAGGATTTTCAATTGAAAAAGCTTGTTCTGACTTGTTAGATATATTGCCTGCAGGACCAGATTCAGGAATATCAGTTTCTTCAGAATTCGTACAATTGTCAAGCATCTATCTGACATGGGTAATTCACCTTTACATTTTACTCTTCTGCCTTTTTTGTATGTTTTTTTAGTCACGTGCAACCAGTCTTCAGCTAGATAGTCCATGTTAATTTCTCTACTTCTCTTATGATGGTGGTCAAAAGCTTCAGAGCAATAAAAATCTCTGCTACTCTCTCTAGTCCTTTTCTTAGCTCCTACTAAGGTTTGTGAGGTACTGTAAGATATATCATGACAGCAATTTTATTTTTTCAGTTCTTCATTAGTGTGCTACAGTTGTAATAAGCATTTCTTTTATTCAGTACATTTTGAGCAAACAACATTTATGTTATTGGTGACACAAGTCTCCTATGTGGAAAGGTGTCAAAGGCCTTACTGAAATCTAGGTAGGCCACATCCACCGATCCACCTTGATGTAATGCCCTGGTGACCCAGTCATGGAAATCCATCAGATTAATTTGACATGACCTCCTCCCTATGAATCCATGCTGATTTGGATCCTGTAAGCCAGTGGATTCAAGCTATTCCTCAAAATACTTTCCTTCAGTAGTGATTCCATTGATCTCTATTAATTCATCTTGAAGTGATAACTGTCCTTTAAACAAGGAGAGGTTGACCCTTAAAGGAATACTATTTACCCCCATTCTTACTGTGTGCGTGTGTGTGTGTGTGTGTGTGTGTGTGTGTGTGTCCTGCACAAGTTCAAATTCTTTCTTTGTGTGAAGCCATTCTTTTTTGTTTAGCTGAATTCTTTTTCAATATGGCCATACAAAATAAAAGGAAGTGAGTCAGAAAAAAAGGATGGTAAAATGTAACAAAAAAAAAAACATGCACACATCTGGGGGTAATTTTTCCAAAGGTTAACAGCAGAATCCACTTAACAGGACCCTGATGAGCAAGATACACATTTTGGTGTCTCTCCAAGATGTAATTTTTTGGTTTTGAGATGTTTAAAAATAAAAAAAAAACCGGAAACAAGATGGCAAGCATATGAAAACGGATTTTTTCATCATGAAAAAGGATTGCCCCCACAAGAAATGGATCTTTTCTTAAATGGACCAAACTGTATTTTTGTGCCAAGCAGCTATCCAAAAGACTGGACTTAGCATGCTGAGAAACAAAGGTTAAACGCTAACAACTTTGGAATAGATTAATATTTTTTCACCAAACCAGCAAAAGGCACTTCTGTGGGCCAAGCCCGTTGTACCCTAAAAATTTCAGACCACAATTTCAAACCATCTGGGTGCTAGGTGATGACGAACAACAGTATAAAACTGTGATTTGTTTTACATTTTTTCACTGTCTACATCTTGGAATGTGCACATCCGACTGAAATAAAACTTGTCACATTAAGAGAACTACCCAACAAGACCACACATGCAAAATGTTGTGCAAACCTGTTGAGCAATTGTGAAGATATTAAAGTGCAAAATTTGAGGTTTAATATAGAACCCCTGCTCACTTGCCATATTGATGACTGTGAACACTTGCCTAGGATTCTATAGCTTACATTTATAATATCAATAAAAACACATGTTACCCTGACTTGCCACAACTGATAACTATAAATACATTATTCTA
Source organism: Neoceratodus forsteri (assembly GCA_016271365.2). NCBI lineage: Eukaryota > Metazoa > Chordata > Ceratodontiformes > Ceratodontidae > Neoceratodus > Neoceratodus forsteri. Next base: position 60,491,189 of record CM057455.1, read on the forward strand.
CATCTTACATCTACAATATGAATACGTGCAAATGTTATCATTACTTGCCATGGTTGATAACTGTGAATACTTGCCCAGGATTTTACAGCTTACCACTATACTACAAATAAGTACAATGTTATCTTTACTTGCCATGATTGGTAACTGTGAATACGTGTTCAGGATGCTGTAACTTACCATTATATTACAAATAAGTACAAATGTTATCCTTACTTGCTTTGATTGATAACTGTGAATATTTGCACATTATTCTATATCTTGCATTTATAACATAAATAAGTATGAATGTTACCCCACCTTGCCGGTATCCAGTGAACAAGATGACCGCTATTGAGCACTTACAAAAATGGCAACTCAATTATGGTGCCTGGGTTCACGGCTACCTGGCAGGGTAGCAACCAGATACCTGGGTGGGCGAGGTAGGGCAATGGGAAGTACACATGTATATCTGCGCACACACTTGCGGGGGGGAGGAGGCAAGGAGGGAAGGTACAATATGTGGGAAGGGGTGTGGTGGGCAGCTGCTGAGCTGGTCCGTAAGTGTGGTGGGAAGGGTGATCAGTTGGGAGGTGCAGGGTGCTTGGTTTGGGTTGGGCACGGCATGTTTTTTTTTTTTTTTGCTGGCAGGTGGCATGTTTTTTTTTTAAGTATTCCACCCCCCTAAAATGTACACCCTGGAGTTGAGAATCCTTTAGTAAGGAGGTGCGGAGGGCACAGTCCCCCGCATTAAAATAACAACTGTTGCTCTTGGGCACCCTCTTGTCGTTCGCAGTTAGTGTGCATCTGCGAAATTCATTTACGGCGACGTACACTCACCCAAACGGCGATCATGAAATATAGAACCGTACTTGCCATAGTTGATAACTGCAAATACTTGCACAGGATTCCATCTCTTGCATATAATTAGGGCTGAGAAGGCTGTTTAATATTAAACTCCTAACATTGCACTTTAATAGCTTCACCGTTGTTTAACAGATTTGCATGAAACTTTGCATGCATCATCTTGGGAGCAAGTTCTGCTTACTTACCAAGATTCGGTCTGTTTGGATTTCCAGATTCTGAGATCTAGATAGCAAAAAATGTCATCATCTAGTGCCCAGACAGTTTAGAATTTTGCTCTGAAATTTTCAGGGTAAAATGGGCATGGGCAGAGTGGTGCCTTTCGATGGTTTGGTGAAAAATACTAATCTGTTCCAGAGTTATAGAGATTTGAAATATTAGTTGTAAGCATGCTGAGTATGGTCTTCTAGATAACTGTTTCATATGAAAAAGAATTTGACCCATATGAAAAAAGATTCTGTTTTGCATGGGGGCTAATCTGTTATGGCCATCATCTTTTGTTTACATTTTTTTTAAATGGCATCATGAAAACACACTAACACACGTATCTTGCTATTTAGGTCCCCCATTTGGTTGAGTCTACAGGTACTTTTTGGAAAAATTACCCAGAAATTATTTCTTTTTTTTTGTATAATCTTTTTACTAGGATTGTTAGTTCATACAACAACATGTAACAGACACACACATACATACAAACACAAAGGTGTAATTACAAGTGTACATTATTCCATCACTGATTGTGCAATATCTATCAATAAACAATGCATTACATTATTCCATTCTCAGGTAGATCCATTCTCCTCCAGTGCCTATCCATCCCTCTCCCTTCTTTATTTGCTCTGAATACCAGTTTTTACCCTTTTCCATCCTTGCTTGTCTTATCCACCCATTTCTGCTTTCCATTACTCCCTACTCCTTTCCAGCCACTGCCTTACTCAAACAGTCCTTCCCACAGTACTGCTCTCTTCACCACACTCAGTGATGAGAGGAAGGGAGTCCAACTGCGGATGAACTCCTCTTCTCGGCCTCTTGTGACCTGTGTTAGCCTTTCAAGTACTGAAGTCTGGAGTGTCAGGTTTCGCCATTGTTGGACTGTGGGTCTCACATTAGATACCCATGTATTTTGTATACAGTGCCATGCGAATACATACATGGTTCTAGTCCATCTCGGGAATGGTACTCATTCTTCTCTCTCTTTCTCTTTCACCCCCAAATAGACAAGCCAGGGGGTCCACAGTAAGGGTTTTCCCTGCCATTCCTGAGTCCTTCTTTACAACTTCCCTCCAAAATTGCTACAAGACAGGACGCCCCCAAAAGCAATGTATATATATGTGACTCTCTCCCCCTCACACCTCCTACACATAGGGGACACCTCAGGGTGTGCTTTATTAACTATTGAATAAGGATAATATAATCTATGCAAGAACTTAAAGAAGGCCTCCTTAAATTTATTGCAGACCATGATCCCTGCATGCATGGGGAGCACCACCCTACAATTCTCTTCGGAGATACTTCTCCCCAGGTCCCTTTCCCATAACAACTTTGTTTTTCCTGTCATATCCGGGAGATCCTGCTTACCCTGCTTAGCAGCCTTCCCTATAAACCCCTTTGAGTCCCTCTTTGCCTGGTAGATGAGACTTTCCAGTGGGTCTGGTGCGTATTTTTCTGGACCTTCTCTATCTATACTCCCAACAAAGGCCTGGACCTGTAGTTATCTAAATAAGTGATGTCTATCTATCACAACAAGACTCTGCTGCATATTTTCAAAGATACTCAGCTCTCTCCCCACCATGAGATTCTCCACACTCCCAATCCCCTTAGCTTCCCACTCCCGGAACCCCACATCCTCCATCCCTGTAAGATAAAAGGGACTCCCACTCACAGGTAAAAGCAATGTCTCCATCTTCTGGGCCTTCTTTGTTTTTAAGCTGCTTCAAGCCTCCAGGACTGCACCCACCAGTGGGTTACCACCCCCAGGGTTCTATATACCCTCAGTCCTTTGCTATGCAAGTATGCTGTTAACCTACTTGGATTTCCCATTAGTTCCAGATTCACCCAATTAGCTACCCCTGGCTGATGGACCCAGTCCGCTATATATCTCTGTTGTATGGATAAGTAATAGTTCCTCAAATCTAGAAAGTACAGGCCACCTTTACCCTTTTCAGCATTTAGTCTTTGTAAACTAGCCCTTGGTCTGTTTCCTCACCAGATAAACTTGGTGAAGGCCTTCTCTATCCTCTTAATATCCCCTTTTGTTGTACCAATATGTATTATCTGCATCAGATACAGAACCCTGGGGAGGATATTCATTTTTATCACGTTAATCCTGCAAGCCAGGAAATTGTGAGCTGTGCCCACCTTCTCAAATCAGCTTCAATTGTTTTGATTAGGGGAGTGTAGTTTAGACTGTATAGGGAGCACAATGATCTGCCCACTCAAATCCCCAGATATGTGAAACATTTCTGCATCTTCCTTAAACCCCATCCCTCATTTTTCCCTTCCCTCTCTGGGAAACAGAGCATCTCTGATTTTCCCAGGTTAATTTGATGTCCTGAAAATTTTTCAAATTTCTGTATCAGTGACAACAGGGGCGGCATTGACATCTGTGGGTTTTTGACAAATACCAACATGTCATCCACATATAATGCAATCTTGTGTGGTGACCCCTGCATACCCCTAATTCCCTCTATTTCCATGTGCTGGCATAGTGCCACTGCTAGAGGTTCCAGGGCCATGGCAAACAAGAGGGGGGACAGTGGGCATCCCTGCCTCATCCCTCTCTCTCCAGCTCAAACTCCTCCGAAAGTATACCATTCACCAGTATTTGGGCTCTAGGGGCCTCATACATCGCTTGTACACATCCAATATATGAGTCACCCAGACCAAACCGGGACATCACCTCAGATAAGTACTCCCACTTTACCCTGTCAAATGCCTTTTCAGCATCCACTGACACAATACCCACCTTCTCCATCGCTTGATTAGCCCTCCATTTTATATTAAGCAGACGATGTACATTATAATATGATAAGTGCCCCTTAGTGAACCTGGTTTGATCTGGGTGAACCAATGATGGTAGGATGCCTTCAAGCCTGATGGCCAATACCTGTCCAAGTATTTTCAGATCACAATTTAATAATGATATCGGCCTATATGAAGCACATTCCATTTCATTCTTGCCCGGTTTCGTTATTAGGCAGATCGTGGCTTCATAACATGAGCTATGCAAAGTTGATTTCTCCTCCTCCCCCTCCTTTCCAAATACCTCACACATTACTCCTGCCAGTTGTTCCCCCAGCATCTTATAGTATTCCACAGGGAATCCATCAGGACCACTAGCCTTACCAGCCTGGCGTTTTTGTATAGCCCCCAATATTTCCATCTGGGTAATTGGTTGCTCCAGCTGCTTCCTCTGCTTGCTCGTGGTCCTGGGTAAAGGAAAGGGAAAGGGGAAATTGTTTAACCAGGAAAGGCACACTAAGCCGGAGTTTGTTTCCAGGTGCGACCTGGGAGCACAAGGAAGTTAAGTGACTTGCTCAGGGTCACACAGTATGCAAGTGGAAGCTGTGGGATTCAAACCCAGGTCTGGTCTGCTGGATGTCACAAGATTTGCAGCTCAGAGCCTTAGACCACTGTGCTATACTGGTAACTTACCTTATTCAGGAAGTCCTGTATCAGGTGGCCCCCTACCCCTGAACTCTGCCCTATACAGCTGTAGATAAAAATCTCTGAAACATTGCCTTATCCCCTTTGGGTCTTTATGCTGGGTGCCCTTTCTGTCCTTAACTCCCAAAATCCTAGCCGGACATCTCCCTCCTTTCATTAACAGCACAAGGAGGGGGCCTGGTTTGTTCCCCCACTTGAACATCTGCCTTTTGCAGAAAAAACATGTCTTCCTAGCCTCGTCCCCAACCAGGGCATTTGAAGCCTCTCTATTTGTTCTCAGAAGCTTTTCTGGTTCCCCCTGCTCCCCCGTCGCAACCCTCTTTTCCAGCTCCTTTAGTTGTGCCTCAAGCTCAATCCTTTTTTCTGTCTTTTACTTCTTGACCCTGGCCATGAATTCAATAAATGCCCCCTGCATGAAAGCCTTCCCTGCCTCCCAAAAGGTAGCTTTAAATGTGTCTGTCCCTGTATTCATCTCCAAATATAAATTCCATTGTTCCTCTAGATGCTCCTTAAAGGCTTTATTTTTAACCAAATAGATGGAAAATCGCCACTTTGTGGGGGGGCCTCTTTTTCTCTCTTGCAGCCAACTTAAATACTACCATTGCATGGTCAGATATGTGGATAGGACCATGTGACACATCCCGTATTCTGTCACTCCAGCCTCTTGGCAGAAACATATAATCAATGCGGGACCAAGTCCCATGAGGGTTGGAGAAAAACGTAAATTCTCTGGCCCCTGGATTGGCCATCTGCCATCTGATACCATGTCCAAGTCTGACATTCCAATTTGCCATTGTTTCATGACCTCTGATTTCCTCCCCCTACCCCCAGAGTGATCCATTTGAGGATTCATTGTCCAATTCAGGTCTCCTCCCATGACTAATCCTGGGAACTGTTCCTTCATCAGGAAATCCAGTAAAGACATATAAAAATGCGGGTCATATACCACTGGGGTGTAAATGTTGCCATACATGACTTTCTCCCCATATACCTCCCCTGTAATGAAGACATATCTTCCCTCCCCCTGGTCTTTAACCACCCTTTTAACTTCCAATGGAAAGTGTTTATTTATAAGTGAATAAATAAATAAGGTATGGCCACCCCCCTTTTATGGGATGTGAAGGAGGCAGCATAACACTCCCCTACCCATCCACTCACCAATTTGGCATGTTCAATGTCCGTCAGGTGGGTTTCCTGAATCAAGGCCACCTGGGTCCCTACCCTTTTAATAGCTGTTAACAGAGCCATTCTCTTGACTGGGTTTGCTATGACACAAACATTCCAGGAAGCCACAGTTACATTCTTTATATTAGCCATGATCCCATATATATGCTCCCTTTAGGCCCTCTCTCCCAGACTTGCACCCACAAATCACTCCAAATCCCCTCATGAGAGGCACGTCCATATCCAACTAATTAAGTTTCCACCTGAAAATAGTAATCTGCACGCAGAATATTGATTGCATCCACAAACACATAAACTGTAAAAAACCTAACATTAACATTAACCATAACTAACCCTCCTCTCTCTGCCCCCGTTCTCTTTCCCAGTGCTTACAGTTCCCTTCCCCTCCTTCCCCACCTCTATCTGCCCTTTCTTATTAACATCCCCTTAATCACCTGTATATCCCCTCCTGATTTGTATTCCCTTTCTCCCCCTTACTCCATCCCTAAGCTGACACTAGCTGCTACAGAAGCTTGAGTGTTGAATGAGGAAAAAAAAACCTTTCAATATACAAATCCCCTGCCCCTCCATTGGCCACAGCACTGCTGGGGGAATGCCCCCCACCGTTGTGCACCGTTGCATAGTTCCCCTATGCATGATCTCTCCAATGCCTATCCATGCACAGATTCTCCATGCGGCTACTCAGAATCACGAATAAGAATATGTGATTACCCCTCTATTCAAATCGTAACCCATCTTTTAAGCTTTTTTTTAACATTTTTAACTTGTGTAACATTTTAACCTTTTCATAACATTTTTATGGTTCCATGAGCATGTCCCAGTTGCCCACCATCTGTGTCTCCCCCCATCATGTCCATTCAGGCTTCCCCTATCCCCCTGTATGGATATTGAGGCCCTTCACCTCCAACCCACACTTTCTTCCCCTTTTATGTTGTCCAGTGCATCTCAGGTGATGCCTGCCCATGCACTACCATTGGGCCACCCGGGGGGGGTTGAAGGGGCTAGGCTGCGTCAATAAAACTTGCAGTGTGCCCCCCCCACAGACACCTTCCACGATACTCTCTATGCTGGTAGCAAGGCCCATAGAGCATGAGCTGCTTCCATCACACCAGTTCTCCATCCGGAACCAGCCCTCCTGCAATTTCACCTCCAGTTTCCATCACTATCCCAGAGTTTTAGGCTAAGTGTCGGTCACTATCTTAGATCGCTTTGCCAGTCTCTGCCTTTGCATAGCTCATATCTACAGTCAAAGCCAACACCTCCTCGCCAGCCCTATGGGAGCTCATTCTCTTTCCTTTACAGAATTAAAAAGGAAATTAAAGAGGCAAAAGGGGTGAGATCTTCCTTTATTTCTGGCCATTGCATCTGCCCCCCCATCCCTTCAGTCATAGAAAGTTTGTTTCAGTCGCATGCCCCTTACCATACGGCGGAGATATCAATAAAAGCCACAAAAGGACAATGCTCAGAACAAAACAGAAAATAAAACTTCCAAGTAGAAATACCATTCTCTCCAAACAACCGCTCCTCACCCAACTTTCTTCTGAAGTTCTTTCACAAGCTGTTCTGCCTTGTTTAGCTCCCAGAAGGAGTAGGTAGCCCCTTTGTGATGGATCTTAAGCATGGCAGGGTAAACAAGAAAATTCTCCACTTTCAGAGATCTGAGTTGAGCCATGATCACATTAAACATTTTCCTTTTCTTTAGAAGGTGGGCAGAATAATCCTGTGATAGATATAACCTGTTTCCCTCATATATCAGGGCACTCTTCTCTCTGTACGCCCTCAGAACTGCCTCCCTATCTTGATAATTATGGAAGCACATAATGACCTGTCTGGGAGGCTGATCGACTTGGGGTCGGGGCAGCACAGCATGGTGGGATTGCTCTATTTTTATGTGCCTGCCTTTAACCTGGAGGCCCAGAATCTCCGGCAGCATGTGAGCACAGAATTCCAGGGTGCTTCCCCCTCCTTTCCCTGCTGTAACCCTCTCAGTCTTAGATTCAGGCGTCTATGATAATTTTCTTGATAATCATACGCCTCCTTGAACTCCTTTAACTCTCTCTGCAGTGCAACCACCTGGCCTGGAACTGCTGCCAGTTCATCTTCCATCCTGGAAATGCGATCCTCCATTTCAGTGATCCGATTCACATGCAGGGTTTGTTCCTCCAACACCTCCTGGAGTTTTAAATCTAACTTGCTCTCTATCTTGATAAGCCGGGGCTCCAGCACAGCAATAATCTGACCCATTAGTTTGCGGCCTAGTGTGCTAACTTCAGCTGTGGAAAGTTTGACAGCAACCGCATTTTCACTCGTGAAACTGGCCGGTTGCTTTTTACTTTTTTTACTGGCATTTCGCTGGCTTTCCCCAGGATTAGAGGTCAAATATTCATCCATGGCGCTTTCTCGCTTGTCCTCATTCACTTCAGGTGTACAAAATCAACAGGTATTTAGGTTTAATTCTTAATTATTTCAGTCCTTGGCACAGAGCGGTTTGGAGACCCGACTATCCTCTTAGCTGCACATTGGCGCCCCACCGAAATTATTTCTTTAAGAAATTTTAAAATCTTTTTTCCTGAGACAATTTTATTTTCTTGTATGGCCATCTGAAACACAAATCAGCCATAGGAAACAAAATTGCCTTCATAAGAAAAAATCATTTGGATTTAGTTTTTTCACATCCTTTATTTGTACGAAGGCATCTTTTTTTCATGAGTACAACACAATTTCATGAAAAAAAGATTCTTTCACATGAAAAAATAATTCGGATTCAATTTTTTCCCATTCTTTTCTTGTACAAAGGATTCTCTCTTCATGAGATTGTGTTGCTCTCATGAAAAAAGAATCCTTCATGTGAAAAAAAATTTGGACTTAGTTTTTTTTCACATTTCAACTTTAGTATGCCATACCTCCATCACTATTTGCACTTAAGAGACATTCTACATATCAAAACAAAGTTCTTACGGAGAACTACAAGACTAATACATAACACCCCTAAAACATTTAGGTGCCATATAGAAAAACATAATTAAAAAAAATTAAAATACCCATTGAATAACATTGCAACTTTAACAAGCTGTAAGTCTGTCAATAATTTCAGTTAAGTGACAATGTATATATTAAAAAAAAATTGTCAACGAGTACAACACTAACATATAACCACCCCCTAAACATTCACTGGGTACACAGTGAACCTAAAAATTACCTCCAGTCTTCACCATAGTTCCAAATGCACAATGAAAGTCCAATCATCATTAAACATGCACCAACGGTGTATCGCGTCTTCCATTACAACCATATCAATATTCAGAGCAAACTGACAAAAATTACTGACTTATTTATTTATTCAATTTTGGTAACCGGGTAGACCCACTGAGCTCTGAAGGTCCCTTTTTCAGGGGTGACCCGGAATTAGTTAGAAAGAGCTTGAGGTAAAAACACTTTGCTTAAAACAGTACATAAGAGCAGTTCACATTTGGTTATTATCAGGACAGTACCCAGTGGCGGATCAGATAATCACCAACAGATATTTCATAGGTAAAAAACTAAGAAGCACATTTTTGCCCATATACAATCAAGTGCTGTGAGTTAAGTAGCACACTTAATGTATTTCTCTTACTCTCTCCACAACTCAAGTTATCACTCCCTAATGCTCCCTCCTTGTAAATCCATTGCAGGACAAAATGCCTTCTCTTACCACTTTCCTCTCTTTCCCTTTCTGTTCATTCTGCCTCCTCCAAATGCTCTCTTTCCTTGTTACTCCAAGGCCATGCATCTCCCACCTGCAATTGCCCTTAGTCTAATGTCTTGCCCCTTTCTCTTTCTCCATCCACTGCCAGTCCCCAAGCTACTATATTACTACTACTAAATGTTTCAACCTCCACACTCTTCATCTTCCTTTTTCTCCTCCTTTTCCCTCCCCCTCCTTCGACCATCTTCCTCCCTTCAACCCTTTTCCTCCTTATCTCCCCTCTCCCCATCACTACTACTACAGTATCTCCAATCTATTCACACTCTCTCTCATCCTCTCCCTCTTCCTGCTTCCTACTCCTCTTTTTTCTACTCCTTACCTATCTTTCTTGTTTAGCAATTTGCCATTTACATTACTGTATATACTGTACATAGCTGTGCCTTTTGCTTATCAGATTACTGCGCTTTGCTTAAACTCTGTATTTATTCCCAACCCTGTTCCCCCAGGACACATCTGGAAATTAGTTTTATGGCTCAACATGTATTTCCTGGTAGATCTCTTTCAATAAATAAATAAATAAATAAATACATTTCTCCCTTTGAAGTAAGCCACACAAAAAAAACTATTGCAGCCAAGGACATACATTGCTTTTTTGGAGGTACAGAAGCACAGGGCCAGATTGATGTGTGTATCTTTGGAGGGATAGAAGTGTAGGGCCCTCTGTGCCCTGTGCTTCCCTACACAAATGGATGTGTTCATGCAGGTCCCAAAGGAGTGTGCATGAAGATACAATTATACTTTCTCAAAAAGTAAGGAAGTTATTTCCAAAAAACATTGTTATTGCACCAGTTAGAGTTCAGATTAAACTGACAAAAGTAGGAAAATGAGGTGTTAGGGTTTCCAACCCTAGCACTCCACCCACACCTTGCAAGCAGGAAAGGAAAGAAAAACATTATGGTTTTGCCTGTCCTGAGTCTTCATAAATCAGGCCTGTGGTCTTCCATGGGGTTATCAACCGTAGTGCTCTCCCCATTTTTATATCAACTGCACATTTCAGCTTATTTGCTGATGGAATGGGAGAGTGGGGTTGATAACCCCCCAAGGAAATCTATATACCTGATTTGTGAAGACTCAGACAGGCAACCCCCATAATGTTTTTTTTTCCTTTCGCTGCTTGCAGGGTGAGGGTGGGGTGTTAGGGTTTACTTTTGTTGGTTTAATCTGAACCCTAAATGGTGCATTAATAAAGTTTTTGCAAGAATTTATGCTATAAATAAGAACAAATGTTACCCTCACTTGCCATGGCTAATTATGAACACTTACACTTTATTTTATTTCTTACATTTTTAATATAAATAAATGAAAAGATTGCCCTCACTTGACATGGTTAATAACTGTGAATACTTACACAGGATTTCATAGCTTGCATTTTTAATATAAATAAATGAAAATGTTGCCTCACATGACATGGTTAATACCTGAATACTTACACAGGCTTTCATTGCTTGGATTTTTAATGTAAATAAGTAAAAATATTACCCTTACTTGCCATGGTTGATAACTGTGAATACTTGCACAGGTACCATTTGGAAATGGTCCTCCTGGAGGAGTACATGAATAGAGATCCTGAAGGGCATGGGCCAAGATGTAGACTGCACTGTGTGCACTGTAGGTGAATCGGAATGCCTCTTCATCATAAACAGGTTTGCCCAGTTCATCTAATTTCTCATTACCTGTGCATGATACTAGCCTTTTACCTGACACCTCACTCTGAATAGTGGCAAGCCACCTGCAGCCAAAGACTCGCTCCCAGAACAGTTGTATAAAAATGTCATTAGGAAAAAGAGATGGGTGGATGCTGTAGAGGTAATCTGTAAATCCTGGAATCTCCCCTCGGTGAGGATAAAGTGATATTGTACCATTTAACAGTTTCTGCAATACATATTTAGGAAACACTGGGGTTACTGACCAGCTGAGAGAACTAAGCCAGACAATCCTAGAGACATTGAGCTGATAAAACTCTTCCATAAGGTTCGAAATTGGCCCAAGCCCAGCATACACCAAAATCACTTCGACAGAGGTTTTGTGGATCTGCTGAACTATCTGAAGAATCTTACTCCTTGGGTTCTGTGCATATATTGTTGCTATGAAGGCAACACAGAATCCCCTTCTGAAAAGCTCTTCCTTCACTTTCTGTGTCCCCAGTACTCCATAGTCCTTATCCGAGGCTAGGATACCAATCCAGTTCCATTTGAAGTGGATCACCAGATGAGCAATGGCTGTAGCTGCAAAGGAGTCACTGGAAAGAGTGTGAGAAAATGAGGGGAACTGATTCCTGTCATTCATTATGGAAGGTGTTGTTCCATAGCCTATCTGCAGGACAGTAAACAGAATATATACTGTAGAAACATTCCATTCAAGGACTCTCCATTTGCACTCTGTTTTATCAGTAATAAGTGAATCAATGCAATGGAATCAAAAACATTTCCGCCTCCCACAGAGACATTCCTGTCTGCAGGGATGGACTTTCAAATGGGAGAGTTTTTTTTTTTAACTTTTCATTTTATATGTTATTTGGCATACAAATAAATATACATAATGTCACATGTTAAAATGTCAGGATAAAAAAGATAGTAAGATTAAATCAAGAGAAAAGTATTATCAAAAAATATTGATTAAATATGTGATAATTATTTAGCACAGTACAAGTCTATTGGAAGAAAAGAGGCTTTGTAATTTAATGGCTAAGTAAATACAAATATAATAAGGTAGATACATTAACCACAAAATGCATCCTACTGTACCTGACTGAGAGTATAATGATAGCTATCCTCTGATTAAATAGCATTAATAATAAACCATTGTCAGGGGATAAAATAGAGCCAAACACAGAGGTAGATATATCAATGATATTCAGACATCAAAAAGTAATTAAGACTTAAAAAGACCAGTCTCCAAGATATTTTCCTGAAATCAATTCTACAGGGGTTCCATACCAATTAGATGTGTTTACTGGTTTCTTATTTTAAATGTTCATTTAATAAAACATTAGACCATAGTCCTACTACTTTGCTGTTAATTCGACAACTACAGAAGATGATTCTGTTTGAGCTTCTTCTAAAAAAACAAATATCCCAACTTGTGACTTTTCTGATTTGGAGACAGACCTTTCATCAGTCCCATTAGTTATTTTGGAACAATATTGTGCTTCTGTAGCCAGTCTTTGTGCTTTTAAAAAATCAGACAACTGTTGAACATCAAAACATAAAAGTTTCCCCCATTATTCACAGTTTTTACCTTACTCCTTACTTGGGTAAAGTATTGCAAGAGTGCCATTCAGATCCTGATCATCTTGAAGTATTGGAGGAACCTCTGTCCTTTTCTTTGGGTTTGTAGAGTAATATCTGAATAAATATAGATTCTCCTGAGCTACTTAGACTTCAGAAAAGCTTTCAGTTTTATACCACATAGTAGGCAAGACAACTGGGCAGTTTGGGGGTGGGACCCAAGGTGGTGAACCGATATGGAATTGGTTGATGGATAAGTGACAGAGGGCAGTGGTAAACAGTACTCACTCTAATGAGGGAAGCATGGTACCTCAGGGCTCAGTACTGTGATCAGTCCTCTTTAATATCTTTATAAGTGATATTGCAGAACAGCTGAAAAGGAAGGTTTGACTCTTTGTAGATGACATTAAAATCTGTTGTAGGTTAGACACTCCAGAGGGGTGGAGCGAATGAGTTGAGATGTGAGAAACTTGAGGAGTGGTCAAGGGTATGGTAGCTGGGTTTCAATCTGAAAAAGTGCAAAATCATGCACCAAGGACACAGAATCCCAGAGATAGTGTATAAAATAGGCAAAGTGGTATTGACATAACCTAAACAGGATAATCATATCTGATAACCTCAAAGTGGCAAGGCAGTGCATGAAGGCAGACGGTAGGGCCAGCAGGATGCTGGGGTGCATAGGGAGGGGAATCACCAGCAGAAGGAGATAGGTGGTGTTACCGCTGTATCGATCGTTGGCAAGACCCCACCTGGAGCACTGTGGCCAGTTCTTGTAATCACACCTCAGGAAGGACACAGACAGGTTAGTGGCTGTCCAGATGAGGGCAACTGTAATGGTGCAGGAGCTGCATCATAAGCCCTACAGACTGATAAATCTCAATATGTACATCCTGGAAGATAGAAGCGAGAAGGAGGGACATGATAGAGACCTATAAGTACATCATGGGGGTAAATAAGGTACAGTAGGGGAGTATTTTCAGAACAGAAGGTGAACGAGAACAAGGGGAATGCAAGGAAGTACTTCTTCACTGAAAGAGTAATGGACACCTGGGACAGTCTTTCAGCAGAGGTGGTGGGAGAGAAAAAAGTGGTGGTCTTCAAGCATGCATGGGATAGGCTAAAATAAATCTTGGTAGGAAAGCAGGGGGGAAAGTAGCCAGAGATCAGGTAAGGTCTACAATGACAGTATAGGCAGAGAAAAAAATGAGAAGCCTGGGTGGACCAAACGGTTCTTATCTGCTGACAAATTCTGTTTTTTTTTTAAATAATTCTAGGTTCCTTTTAACCTTGCTGCCTTCAGAAACAGTTCTCTATCAGACAACAAAGTTAAACTAACAAGAACCATATGCAATTTAATTACAGGGCGCTGAGTCACAAAGTTAGTTTTGCACACACAGATTCAAAATCTTTTAACAAAATGTGCTAGGTAGAATTCCACATAATTAAAGGTTTCCAGAACAACTTATTTTACCACGATTCACATACAGTATTTTTCATAGCATTCTCTAACATGGGATGTCCAACAATTCTGAAATCATTAAAGTCTCTAGTCTATAGTTCTACCAGTATGTCATGGAGAAATGTACAGTCAGGGAGGGTATCATGAAGCTGAAAAAAGGGAAGTATGGCAGGAAGGGAATAGGGACAAAGTGGAGTTCCTGAACCAATATTATTTTATGGTACTTACCAGGGAAGAGCAGGGACCATTACCAGAATGGGGGGTGAGGATTAATAGAATGGAAGAAGGAACTCTCACCCTCAGAGAACAATCATGGAAGAGAGACTGCTGGAGGGGATAAAAGCATTACAGTACAGAAATTGATGGAGTCAGAAGGACTGCACTAAATGATGCTCAAAGAAGCAACTGAAGTAGTAGCAGCCCCACTTGTAGATATTTTTAACTGCTTATTAAACAGAGGGGTGGTCCCTAGTGACTGGAGTACTGCTGATATGGACCCTCTGCTTAAACGTGGAAGGAAGGATAAGGCTGGCAACTATGGACCAAGTCAGATTCCCATCTATAGTGGGTAAGTTACTTGAGGCATTACTGCCAGGAAGACTAGTGGACTTTTTTGAAATAAATTGGCTACAGGAGAAAATGCAGGATGGGTTCACCACATGGAGGTCATGACAGAGGAAGCTAGCAGAGCACTTCAACTGGGTGATTACGGCAACTGCCAAAAGGCAGAGAGATGACATACTGTGCCTGGACTTCAGCAAGGCCTTTGACTCAGTTGCTCCACAGAAGGCTGGTCAAATAACTGGGGGACCTGGATGTGGAAGAACAAACAGCCACTCGGATAGGGAGCTGGCTGTGGGGGAGGACTCAGAGGGTAGGGGCAGATGGCAAATTCTGTGAAGCTTAAAATGTTACAGCTGGGCTTCCACAGGGCTCTGCCAGTACCCAGTCCTTACCAACATATTAATTAGCAACAGGGGTTTATATGTGTGTCCAACTGCATTTCCTCATGGTTTGCACCTCACATGTTACACAGTATTCCAATTTGTATTCTTTATCTTCTACATTGCATTTTGAAGTGCTTCTGTATTTCAGACTCTTTGTGGTAAAATGTGTTCTTCCCTATGATCACCCTGCCCCCTAGGTCGCAACTGGAAACTAGTGTCATAGGGTCTGATTATTCACCTGGTAAAAATATGCTTAAATAAAAATAAATAAACATAAATAAATGAGTCAATTTGCTGTGCTTTCCCCAGTTCTGTACACCAGACCTTACCTAAAACACACCTCCTGTGGGAGAGTCGCTCACAGCTGGGTTCTCCCCAGTCTGTTGTTGCTCAGAACTGCAGCTCCCAGCTCATTCTTCTGCTAAAGCATCCTCTGCTGATGAGAGAGGGATTGCTTACAGCTGCACTGCCACCTCTGTGCTCTCAGGAGCCTTATTATGGACACACACACACACACACACACACACAGACTATTGGCCTGACTGTCAAAGTCATTACCCATAATTACATCAATGGGCAGGTCTGGTAGAACAGCCACCTTGCATATTCACTGGCCACCTTTCCAATTTAAAAATATCTAGGCCTTGGCATTGAGACTGCAGGGTGCATCAGTCCTCTAATTCTGGAAAACTGGCACAGCAGAATCTGTTCCTTGTGAATAAAATCCTTTTTATGTTGGCTCACGCATGCGCAGCCAACATATTGCGGTAGTAGCAGATTTGGAGACGCGGTCACTGTTGGGCGAATGCAAGGCACGCATAAGTAAGTGTGTCCCTCATTCCCCAATGAGCCAGCAGCAGGCACTGGCATCATGAATCCCCAATGTGGCCACCAGATCTAAGAAAAGGTCTGCTGCAATGAGAGTGAAGCTGTCATGCAGCGGGACCACAACACGCCTCCCAACATGCAGGCAACATGGCAGCAGTGACTGCCGCCGCCTGTCACAATGCCGATGAGGGAGCCCACTCCCCATCGGCAGACCCCCCTCCCATTTAAAATGTATGCTGAGGGGGTGCCCAATCCCCCTTGGCATCATTCGCCCCCCCAACAGTCTTTCTTTGCAGATGGGGGAGCCCACTCAGCATAATGTCACCCCCAACTTTTGTTGTGTGCCGACGGGGGTGCCCAATCCCACATTGGCTACAGTACCCCCAAAACACTTAGGTGGCATGCTGGGAGCCCACCCCAGTGTGCCAAATCCCCTGTAACAGAAAAACCATCCCACAATGTTTTTTTTGTTTTTTATGAAACCTGTAAAAAAGAAAAAGGTTCCTTGCGGTCTCCCTTCCCCTCCATACCCGCACCCACCCTCTGCACCCTGTCTCCCCACACCCTCCCCCCTTACCTCCGGGCCTGGCGCGATGATCTTGAGTGGACTGAGAACATGTCTGCACTCTTCAAAGCAGACTGTGAACTGAAGAAATGCCGGTAAGCTGTATAATGGCATAAATAGGGTTTTTTTCAACTTTGGTGCATATCTCAGCCATTTTTAGGAATTTTGGCACCAAACTTACAACATGGGGTTATTGGAACTCCTCCTCATGAATTCAGGCACTGTCATGGCATTATTCAGTCCGAAAGGTGATTTCGTGGTCACTGCGTGGAATCACCTTTCGGGACCGATTAACGAAACAACAGTGCCACTGTTCATGAGGGGTGCTCTCAAAAAGGCTATGTTGCAAATTTGGTGGAAAAAATGCAAAAAATGGCTCTTTTACCAGCATGCGTTGTGCAGTTTCCACGTACGCTTGTGACTTCGTGAATTTGTAAAATTTTCTCTCCAGATTTTCAAAATTGGAATTTTTCCACACCTCCTTATGAACAGTACAGCTGTCATTTTACATATTCTGGTCGAAATGTGTTTTCGCATGTCCGGCGCAGAATAGCGCGGTTGCTGTGCGAGATCAGTTTTCAGGACAGTTTGAGAAATAGATAGTGACACTGTTCATGAGCAGAGGTCCTAAAATGCCTATGTTGAAAATTTGGTGACGAAATTCCATAAAATGACTGTGTTACAAGCGTGCATTGTGCAGTTTCCACGCACCCTTGTAACTTCGCAAATTTGCAATATTTTCATGCCATATTTTCAGCACTGGCATTTTTTCACTCCTCCTTATGAACAGTACATCTGTCATTTTTCACATCCTGCCCTAAATGTGTTTTCGCACCTGCGGCGCACAATGGCATGGTTACTGTGCGAAATCAACATTTTGGACAAATTAACAAAATCAGTAGCACCCCACCTTGAAAAGACTGACAGGCGTCAGGGGTGTGACTTGGGATCATTGGCTGTAATGCTCATGCCATTCCACCCCCACCCCCACCCTGCAGCCAGTGACAGGCATTGTGGTGTGCCTTGCACTGTTCTGCCACAAAGTTCACCCCATTCTCCTATACTGCACCCACTTCAGTGTATTTCCTTATGGAATGGGGTAAGTATAACGCCCAAAGATCCTAATGCACACCATAACACTTGCCAGTGTCTACAGGGTAGGGTGAGGTAAAATGGCATGAGCGTTATAACTGATGACCAAAGGCACACCCCAGTGCTTGTTGGTCTCTGCAGGGTGGGGATGGGGTTGGTGTCACTTCAGTACTTCACTGCCATTCCTATTATGTGTCTCTAACTCTGGCACTTCCAATGCCAATGCCAGCAAGACAACATTCGGCATTGACAAATGCTTGTTTTACCACTGCAAAGGAGGCCCAGAGTCTCTCAAGCCTTAGTTACCGTCCCATGTACTAACACAGGGTGCATGTGTGCAGTTGTGTTAGTGAGAATTGCATTCTGGGTACAGGCAACTAGCTTCTGAAAGCTTCCAGAAGTCCACCTCCAGTTGCACTTGCCCCTTTTGATGTATTTTTCAGAAAGCCACACGAAAGATGTCCCAGTTACTGTCAGATATACAGTAGCACCTGCATTCCTCTGACTCCTTACTTTTGAAATCATTCAACTTCCATTCTTGCTCAGGCACAGGCTGGCTTCCCTTAGGTTACCCCCCCAACCCCGGGCTCACTTAAAACCACCTGATGTTCCTCCCCCATTGTCTTTGAGCCAGAAATATGGTCGTCTGTATACAAATTGATCAGTCCTCTCAGTTGCCTCCTTTATGGAGTCTGCAGTCCTATCCAACACCCATATTTTCAGCTCCTCTGGTATAGTCTTGAAGAACTGTTCCCTGAGAAACAAATCTTTCATCTCTTCCACACAGCTAGCCTTTGCACACTCTGACCATCACTCTAACAGATGGCCTAGTTATAAACAAAGTTCAGAATAGCTGTCTCCTGGTGCCTTCCTTAAACCTCTAAATTATTGCCTATATGCCTTGGGAGTCAGTCTAAAATGTTTGTTTTGTAATGCTTGCAGGATGTAGGGCTCTCTGTCATCAGATTTCTCACCAGTTACCTACACATTGGTTGGGAATTGCACCCTAATAACAGGAAGTCAATTTAGGCAGTGCATTTTACATAAAAGAAGCCAATCCAGACAGTTACATTTAAGAATAGAGCTCCAGCTGAAGCTTGGTCCACCATGATGTTTGGTAGCTGGGTTTACTTCACAGCAAAGTTCTGCTATGTACAGTACACCAAGAGACCCCTACTACAAAGGGGTATTGATAGAAACATAGTGCTTGGTCCAACCAGTCTGTCCATTTTTTTCAGCCTTCATTCTTGCCACAGACCCTGCTTGATCTACAGCTCTTTCTTCTCCCCCACACCCCTTCCTTCTATCTATGATTCCCTTAAGCCGGTACCAGGCATTTTTTAATGCCAGCACTGTTTTCCCCCCATCCACTTCCACTGGAAGGCTATTCCATCAATCCACCACTCTTGCTGTGTAGAAGTACTTCCTCACATCTCTCTGAATCTACCCCCTTCCAGCTTTATAGTATGTCTTGTTCTAGAGCACCTTTTTTTGCTGAAACATACTCCCATCCTGTACCTTATTTATCCCCATGAGGATTTAAATGTCTCTATCGTATCCCCCCTCTTTCTTACAGGCTGTACATATTAAAGTTCTTTAGACTCTCCCCATACGGCTTTTGATACAGTCCCTTTACCATTTTAGTTGCCCTCCTCTGGACTGCCTTCACTCTGAGATGAGGTCTCTAGAACTGGACACAGCACTCCAGGTGGGGTCTTGCCTATGATCTATATGGGGTAATACCACCTCCCTCTTTTTGCTTGCGATACTCCTTCCTATGTATCCCAGCATCCCACTAGCCCTCTTGACTGCCTTGTTGCACTTACTAGACACCTTTAGGTCATTCATTATGAATGATTATCCCAGGTCTCTTTCCTGCTTGGTTGTTGTCAATAACACTCCACCTACTTTGCACTCCACCCCTTGGTTTCTGTTCCCCAAGTGCATTATTTTGCACTTTTTTGCATTAAACCTCAGCTGCCATACCCTTGATCACTCCTCCACTCCTCCAGTTTTTTCAGATCTCTGCCTATCTGTTTCACCTCCACCACCCCCCAGAGTGCCTACTCTGTTGTGGATCTTGGTGCCATCTGCAAAGAGGCAATTCTTCCCTTCCAACTCCTCTGCTATGTCACTTATAAAGACATTAAAGAGGATTAGTCCCAGTATTGATCCCTGGGGTTCTCCCCTGGTCTCCCTCCCTTCCTCAGAGTGAAATCTGTTTACCACTACCCTCTGTCTCTTGTCCCCTAGCCATTTTCCTACACAGGTTACCACCCTGTTTCCCACCACCAAGCTACCCAGTTTGCTTACCAGTGTCCTATGTGGAATGGTGTCAACAGATAGCATAGAAACATAGAATTTGATGGCAGATAAGGACCGCTTGGCCCACCCAGTCTGCCCATTTCCCTACCTACTGGATAAGCTGCAGATCCTAGTTAACCAGCAGCCTACTTCTTCCTACCCCCACCCCCTAGAATTGCCTTATGACTGTCCCATGCATGCTTGAATTCCACCACTGTTTTTGACTCCATAACCTCCTTCGGAAGGTTGTTCTATGCATCCACAAACCTCTCTGTGAAAAAATACTTCCTTACATTACCTCTGTGCCGCCCCAAGGGAGAGGGAATATTTCCCCTCTATACATCCATAGAGAGGCCACACCTAGTGTACTGCATCTCGTTCTAGAATCCTCATCTCAGGAAGGATAGGGATAGGGATAGGGATAGGGATAGGGATAGGGATAGGGATAGACTGGAGACAGTGCAGCACTGGATAAGAAAAATGATTCAGACCCAACAGGGCAGGTCCTATGAATACCACCTCCAAGTACTGAACATGTCCTCACTGGACACCAGAAGGGAGAGGGAAGATATTATAGAGACCTTCAAGTTCCTAAAAGGGTAACACGAGGTGACACAAACTCAGGTTCAGGCAGAAGGGCAGCGGAGGAGGAGGAAGCTGTTAACGAGTGCCGGTGGTGCTGCGACTGAGCCTAATGTTGATGGGAGCGTTACAGTACACAGTTAATGTGTGAAGCTGGAGCATGAGTCAGAGGTGAGAGATCTTGAGCAGTTAGAAATGACTGAGTTTAAAAATGTGGTTGATGAGAAGGAGAGAGAGCCTGAAGGATGTGATGCTGATGAGGACATACTGTAGCTCAGGAGGACATCATTCAGTGGCTGTGAGGATGATGATATGGATCCCCTAAGGGAGACCAACAAGAATAAGAAGATAGGTGGTGCTGCTGATGTGAAAGTTGACCCACTGTCTATATAGATAAATAACAAAGTCTCCCCCTAATCATACACCTCATTTGTCCTCCTAGTGAAGAACCTGTTATACCCAGTGGCACAAAAGCTCATGCTGAAGTTCACAAAGCATCATAAAAGTCATCAGGTGCCTAATACTATATTCAAAACTTTGCCTAGCATGCAAAGTGCTTGCATGCTGTTTGCACATAGATAGTGTCTGATTCCAATATTCAAAGGGGGAGTTAGCACACACAAAAATGAATGGCGCTCACACTAAAAAATAATGTATGAGTGGGGCAAACAGAGGGGTGGGGCCATTAATACAGGTGCAATGCTATATTCAGTGCATTAGTGATGTGCAAAAGGGGTCAGTGTGATCACTTTGCACAGCACAGTTCCTGCCTATAAAAAGACTGTCTTAATCTGGGCAAACTCTTGAGGCAGCTGGAGGGACTGCAGCCACAAAACAAATGGCAGCATTTACAGCCCGCATGCTGTTTTTAATGGAAGAAGCCCTGCTGGAAGAACAGAGGGCAGAGGGCCATGTTGGGCCTATCTGTTGGCCATGGAGGCGCTATGCTGCAGACAGATGGTATTGACCATGAGTCTTCTTTGACAGACTCACAGATGACCAGCTTGTTGACCAGTACTGGCTCAACATGACCATGCTTAGGCAGCTATGTGAACTTCTACATGGGCATCTGCACAGTACCACCCAGTGCAGCCATTCCATCTTAGCCGAGTTGAAAGTGACAGCTGCAATGTGTTTGCTGGTGACAGGAATCTTTCAGACACCAGTGGAGGATACCACTGGTGTCTGGCAGTCTGCCACCCTGCACCTGCTGGCCCATTACCTAGATGCTATACTGCTACACACTGACAAGTTCATTGTATTCCCCAGCACTGCAGTAGAGCATACAGCAACAATGCAGCAGTTTTACTGGGTTGCACACCTGCCAGGAGTATTTGGTGCCATTAACTGCACTCATGTTGCCATCCGTGCACCCCCTGACAATAATATGGATGCCTACCTTAAGTGGAAAGGATACCACTCCATCAATTTCCAGGTGGTGTGCATAATTTCACCCTTTGCCAGAAATTTGAAGGTGGTCACATACCCAATGGACACCTTGCTGGTGAGTACATGCAGCATGGCCCCAACACTATCCCCCCAGGTGGTATACAGGTGAAGTACAGCACACATATGCCATGCTGTGGGAAGAGAAGGGTGGGCAGGTACAGAGGACATGCCACAGGTCTTGGCCTGTCAGCAGAAGGCAGGTACAGTACTTAGATTGTTTCAGATGCTAATGCATGTGTCATTTGTTACAGGGAATAGTGCCTATCCCCTGCATCCCTGGCTCCTCACACCTGTCCTCGTCCGTCATCTGTGGCTGAGGACAGGTACAATGTAGAACACACAGCACACGCTGCTACACACAATATCATTGAACACATCTTTGGCATGCTGAAAATGTGATATTGGTGCCTGGACTGTTCCAGTGGTGCCCCTACAATATACCACTCCCAAGGCCTGTGCCATATTGCTAGCCTGTTGCATCCTACACAACATGGCACTCTCCCATGGAATATGCCTGCCAGTCCAAGAGGAACACACAGCATCTGACATGGAGCCAGAGAAGCAGAAGATAGTGGAGCAGCTCAAGAGGTGAGAACCCCATAAGTCCTGGAGGGCCCAGGAGCAGAGACAACATCATAAGAAATTGAGCTGCCAGCAGAAGGTGAGTATCAACCACAGAGGACACTATTGCATGTTTCTAACCTTTATCACGAATAAACGCTACAGAAGATAGTTGTGCACAAATAGTGTGACAATCTGCAAAAAGAACAGTGGGTTCTGTAGGGGTAGAGACTCTTCATGTTGGATAGGCAGGGGTGTAAACAGGGTAAGATGGGGCTGCCACCACACCTTCCCATGCACAGGACCCATGGGTGGGGTAGGTTGGTGAGTGCTGGGGGCATGAAATGGGGGTCCAGGGCTGCCATAATGCATGAAGGTCTGGACATCAGGGGTGGTGGGGATACAATGGTCAAACGGGCAGATGAGTGGGACATGGGGATGCATGTTTCACGCCATACCGAGGGTGACCGTGTGGCCCTGCAAGGCACATTGGACAGATGCTCAAGGCAGGTCATGAGATACATGGTCAGGCAGGCAGGCCCAGGTGTCCAGACCCAAGGGCAAAACTAGTGTCCCTAGCACTGGTTGTGTGGTCCACATGTTGAGTGTGTGAGGCAGGGGTGGTGTGTAAAGTGAAACACTTATGTACACCTGCATCTGACCCATGTATGGACCATGTACAACTGCTGAACTGTTGGTGAGGGAGTTGTTGTCCCTGAGCATAGGGAGAGGGAAGGCAGAAGCCCGTGGTGATGAAGTCATACTGGACTGGGGTGGCCTGCTGGGTACCATAGCCCAGAGGGGCAGGTTGAGCCCAGGTGTGTGGGGCATACCATAGAATGAGGGGAACATATGCACTACCCGGTGGCAATGGCATCCTCCATGGTGTCCTCTAGGCACTAGGGCTGTGCACACTGGAGTGGGCCTGGCTGCGACCGGACAGCACAGCACCCTGTATCACAGAGGCAACATCCCATACCTTGAGTTCCCCAAAGATGTGGCACAGGGCACCCAGGAAGCTGGCCTGATACTTACTGCACACTACTTGGCCCTCTGCAGGTCATCATGCAGGATTTGGTGAAAGTGGTCCAGGTTATCATATATGACCTGCCTGAATTGTGAGAGTTCCTGCTGTGAGGTTGGCCAGGTCATCATATACAACCTACCTGAACTGTGAGAGTTCTTGCTGTGAGGTGGGGCAGGTCATCATGTATGACCTACCTGAAATGTGAGTGTTTCTGCAATGAGGTGGGCCAGGTCATCGTATATGACCTGCCTTAACTGTGAGAGTTCCTGTAGTGAGGTGGTCTGGGTTTCCACATCTGGGAACAGCAGTTGCTTCACTTGCAACTTGTCCCACTGAGGAGGGACACTGGAGAATTGGACAGGGTCCAGTTGTAACTAGGGGTGCTGAGAGGCATGTGGACATAACGCGTCTGCACAGGTCATGACTGGTGGTGTGGCTGTGGTAGCTGTGTCAGTCCATGCAGGAAGGGTGCTGGAAGATGTGGGTGCTGATGGGCTAGATGCTTCCATTCAGGAAGGCGTGAAGGCAGTGATGATGACAGTGGTTATGGTAGGTGCAGCTATGGTGGCTGTGTGAGTACTGGCCAGTATTGTGCCACAAAGTGCAGTGTTAAGATCCTGGGCATGGGCTACAGTTGTGGCAGTAGGGCTATCATGCATCCCAAATTGCCCACTCTGGAGGGTGGGACTGTCTCTAGGTGACTGTCCCTCCAAATCTGGCATGAATGTAAGGAGCTCCTGGCTGCCTTCCTGTGCTTCCACCCCACTGTCCTCTGAAGACCCCTCACTGATGTATGCACCAAGGTCTGGATGCATGAATGGTGACTGGCACACCCAGCTTGATGTGCCTGCAGTGCTGTCCTCTGGCACTGCAGGCACCAGAACCTGAGTTGTATAGAGAAAGAGGGTGAGGGAATGTCAGTGTTGCACACACAATACCGTACACCAAGCAGTGTGCCCGTGGTGCATGCCTGCCCCAGTGAATGGTGCCCAGTGTCGCAGTGTCAGCATGCAAGTGTTGTGTGCTAAACATCTCAACCCAGACTCAAAGTGGCCATGCAGAAATATATGAAGAGTGAACTGTGCAGCAGAACAGTGCTCCTCATGTACAGCAAAACACACAGTGCAAAACACTATACTTCCCAGAGTATTACACTCAGCACATGTGATAACACTCCCTTTACCCATGAAACTCAGTTGCAACAGTAGTGCTCAGTGCCCCTATATGCATGGACACACCCCAGTGGGCCTAGATGCATTGTTCCCAGTGCCATGTAACCATATTTTCATTTGCGTACTGGTGCAGGTTCCTGAATCTCATCCTGACCACATCCGTTGGCCTGCACTTGCCACCGACAACATTGACCTCTTTGGCAATCTCCTCCTGGGCCTTGCAGATGGTGGCATCTATGCTGCAGCTACAGTAGATGACTGCCTTCCTGGCATTGTAGGCCTGTTACAGGGCATGCAGCTCATTGGCACTAAAATGGTGTGCCTACAAT
This sequence comes from Neoceratodus forsteri, assembly GCA_016271365.2. Lineage (NCBI taxonomy): Eukaryota > Metazoa > Chordata > Ceratodontiformes > Ceratodontidae > Neoceratodus > Neoceratodus forsteri. The sequence continues at coordinate 60,516,167 of CM057455.1, forward strand.
TGCACCTTGTCATTCATTGGACCTGCTGGGGAAGGTGGAATGACAGTAATAAGTGGTGTGTGTGAGACTGAGCAGCATGTCGGAGTATTAGGCCCCACTGTGTCTGTCCTGATCAACATAGCCCTGTATGATGTACTGGAGTTGGGCAAGTTGGACTGTGCATGGTGCCAGCCCATCCCCCCCCCCGCCAGGAACATAGCTGCCTAACATGGAACAGCCCAACATAGCAGGTGTGTGAGAGCCAAAACATCTAGGACCAGAGTTCAGCAGGATCCATGGGGGGATTATGGTGCAGTGCACGATTACTACTGGTATGCACCAGTGGCCTGGATGGGTGTGTGTAATAACCCATCTGTGTGTAGGCACTGTAGGGGGCAATAGTGGTTCAGTGTATGGAATCCCTTGCACATAGGGCCCAGTCACTTGTGCACTTCTGTTGGCACCACTCCCATCTGCAGGTATGGCTCTGCATGGGCTGCAATATGCTGTGTACTACAGGAGCAAGCAATGGGACAGGAACTCACTGTGGAGCACTGGTGTGACACTGGGGCTACCTGTGGGTGCGGGCATGGTGCAGGCGTCACACATATTGCAGCCAATGTGCAGCGGTGCACTGTTGGTGCCTCCCCACAAGGCCAATCCCTAAGTGTGTTCCCACCATAGAAAGATCCCATGAGCACCTAACTGTAGCAGCACATGTTGCTGGCCATCAGACTATGTCCCATGTGGCCTGTGACAAGTATGGGTGCAGTGCCAGTCCCAGATCAGCTGTGATGCAATGTCTAGGCAGGTAGTGACATGTTGTATGTCCCCGCATATGTGGTACTGGGACAGCTGCTGCAATGGGATCCAGCAGAACACAATGGCCCACCCACCCCAATGACAGTCTTTCAATGCATGCCTGTGCAGGGATAGGTGTAGCGCTGAAACGGGCCTGATCATGCATCATCTGTGTCCCATGACACCTGGTAAGGTGTGCTGTTGTGGGGTTGCATGTTAGGACAATGGTACCATGACCAGGTGCAACAGATAGGTGCAGCCCTGCACTGGGTAGCACACTGGTCTGTACAGTACAGTGTCAACATTATGACAATTCTAGCAGCTGCAACAATTCCCAACATTATCCCCCCACCCCTGCAAAACTGTGTCTCCAGCTAGCCATGATAAGTTGGTATATATGTGAGATGCAATCTATCTACCTGCATTTCTGGAAAACTCCTTCATAGGTCACTGTTTTGCAGTGCTATCCTGTTGCGTTGCTTGCAATTCGACAGTGCTATGTTCATGGTGCACACGTCCCCTTAAATAGATCAGGAGAAATCTGTCATGCTGATGGATGCAGAAGGCTCCAACATAATGTGCAAAGTGGCTGAATTGCCTGCAGATTGCCCCAGTAGCTCATTTATATGCCTTTTCTGAATATAGTATAATTATGCACTGCGCTAAGTGTATTAGTGCATGCACAATGGTAGGACATGTGCAAAATGTTTGCATGGGTATGTGATGGTCTGCATGGCCACCTGTGATGTCCTGTGTCCCTGTGAGCATATGTACTGTATTGCACACTGCTATAACGTTGCACAAGTTTGCATGGTAATGTGCGGCCATGCATATGCACCACGATGAAGTCACCATTCACCTGCGCTTTTTGTGCAGTGTTACGTTGCATTGTGCAGCACAGCCTACCATTGTGCAAATGGCATGTCCTGGCACATTACTGGAAATGCATCTGTTGCACACTATAGCAGAGGAGAAAACCTGTGCACATGGCTTCAAGGCACAGAGAGAGAGAGAGAGAGAGAGTGATCCAGCAAAGATACCCACACTGGACAGAGGTAGAGCTGACCAACCTGGTCGATCTAGTGGTGGCCAGGGAGGCTTTGCTCTTTGCGGAGCAACAGAACCCTGAACATCCCCAGGGTGAGATGTGTGCCTCTTTGTGGGCCGGTGCCTAAGTACCCACACGGGGGTGGCCTGCAGTGGGGATCAGTGCAGCCACAGGTACGGTGATATGATCCAGTGGGACCAGGACCATTTGGCCATATTTCAGAGGTTGGTGGTGGAAGGTACCATCCCAGTGGCAGGCAGATATCTTCATGAAAAGGCCTGTGTACATCACAGGTGTGACACTAGTCAGTCAAGGGTTTCTGGGTGGAGTTTTTCAGTACTGAGCTGCTCTAATCAAGCCATACAATTAGAATTCAGTCAGACAAGCCTTGATGTTTTAGTGGAAGAGACTGGAAGACTTTGTTATACTGCAGAGAACACAATCATACTCATTTTTCAGAACTGGGAGCCTGGAAATGCATAATATTGATTGGGACCTGTGAGGAAGGTTTGAAACGCAGTTTTACTGATACTTTCATTTTTGCTTATTTGAATTAAGAAGAGGCTTGCAGGATTCAATTTCAGTAGTGTTAATTTTATAAGCAGAGGGAGTAAACTACTACTGAATTTGCTTTTCACTGTGATAAATCACTGGAGTAGAGACCCAGTATTTGTAAGGATATTTTTTGCACTTTTTAGAATGGTACTTGGTTGAGGTTTGATTTAATTATTATTCCTGGGTTCAGTGGAGGGATTGTGTATTCAACCCAGACAGAGCAGACGATCTTCACAAAGAGGCTTGCTTACATCACAGGTGTGACACTAGTCAGTCAAGGGTTTCTGGGTGGAGTTTTTCAGTACTGCTTTGGAAATTGGGAGTTTAAACCAAGAGGGATTGAAATAACTGTTTACTGTTTCTTTCTTGGTGCACAGCTGACTTGTTTAGGGGATGATTGCATGCAGAGCACAAATCATCAGTCTGTATTGGGGCTGGGGAGATTTACCTGTGTTTGACTCAGCTGTTTGATTTTTCTGTTTGTTTAGCAGGGTAATTTCTCTGTTAAATTGTTGTGTAGGTTGTCTTGCTGACAGGAAGGTCAACACTCATTGTAGTGGTGAGTCAGAGCTTTCAGCTGATTGCTTCGAGAGGGCACAGTTTGGGCCCAAACCTCCTTCCTCACTCCACCCACCCCTGGTACAATTTCCTTTACACCAGGGGTTCTGACATCATTTCCTCAAAAGGGCAAGGTGCATACCACTGTCATATCCTTTCCTGAACACTGCACTGACAATATAAGCATACACATTATATAATATATGTATATTTATATATAACAAAACAATAACTGGAAGGAGAGAGAGAAAAAGATAAAAATAAAACTTGCACAGGATAAACAGGAAGATAGACAGACATGTGGGGAGTAGTGCAATGTACTAGCTATGGGGCAGCAGTCTTCCGGGAGTCTTTCAGGAGGCTCAGATGCTGCCCTATTTACAGGCAACTCTCTGCCCTGAGAGAGGTGATTTCTCATCTTCAGGCCACACTGGACAGTAGTAAGGGAACCTTTCCCACCTAGGGAGCACTAGGGCCACCACCACTGCCTCAGAGAGTGCCAAGAAAGTGCAGCAGTTGGACCACAGTGGGCTCAGGGAGGGTGAGGGTGGTGAAACAGAGGCACACCCAGTCACTTGTACCACTCCACAATCCATACACCATTCTGGGGGAGCATAGATCCCCTATGGATGCACCCGCAGAGGACATTAAGGAGGTTGCAGACAACTGTCACAAGGGAGGCCCACAGGAAGGAGGCAGAGGACACCACAGGGAAAGGAAGCAGCTCCTGGTGGGGGACTCCGTTATTAGGGGGATAGAACTGGGAGGAGCAGGGAAAACTGAAGCAAGGTGCCTGCCTGGTGAAATGGCTTGGAGGGACAGGAAGCACATTCTCAGGATCATGAGAACAGCTGCACGGAAGACTGAGCTGGATGCCATTGTCCAGCTAGGGATGAATGACTTGGCTCAACGTGAGATTAGAGCAGTGCAGGAGGACTTTGTGGAGTTGGGGAGGGGCCTAAGACAAGTAGCACACACAGTATCCTTCTCAGAGGTGCTGCCTGTCTATGGCATTGGTGAGGCGAGGGTACTCCACACCATACGATTCAATAAATGGTTGAAAAAATGGTGTGGAGCACAGGGGTTTGGCTTCATTGGGGACTGGAGTTCCACCTGGAAGGACACCAGCCTATACTGGCAGGATGGTCTGCATCTGTCCAGGAAGGGAACAAGTCTTCTGGGCAATCGGTTTAAATGCTTTTAAACTAGTCAAGGGGGAGGCACCGACAAGCAGCAGGGAATTTCCAGCCTCCCCCTACAAAACAGGGTACTAAATGAGGAAAAGACCAAGGTAGAAAGGTCAGTGGGGGATGTTGCTACAAGACGTAAAGCCATCAAAAAATGGAGCGTAGTCAGTACCAATACCCATAGTCTGGGTAACAAGCTTCCTGAATTAGTGGCCTTGATGGAGGAGGAACATCTGTATATTGTGGCAGTTACAGAATTATGGTACACACAGAACCATGACTGGGAAGTAAACATACCAGGATACGCTATCTAAGGAAGGACAGGGAGGGTAAAAGGGGAGGAGGAATAGCTCTCTACATAAGGGAAGGAATAAAAGCAACAGAACAAAAGGGTAAACAGGGAGGAGAAGAAGCACTGTGGGTCAATTTGGAGACAGGCAATGGCACCACAATCCGCACAGGGGTTGTATACATACCCCCATCTCAGGGGGAGGAAATCGACAAGGAAATGATAGAAAGTATACTTAGAATGGCAGAAAAAGGAGAGCTATTGCTGATGGGGGATCTGAATATGCCAGATGTTAACTGGAGTGCAGTTGCAGCAGCCACTTCTAAGAGTGGGGTTATTCTAGATGCCCTACAGGGGGCATGCCTTAGACAACTAGTATTGGAACCCACTTGAGAGGGAGCAATCTTAGACCTGGTACTCTCAAATGGAGAGGGAGAGAGGATCACAGATGTAGAAGTGGGTAGCCATATGGGAACTAGCAAACATCGAACAGTATGGTTCACGATAAATACAGCAGTACAGTCAAGCCATACAAAGGCAAAAGTACTGGACTTTAGAAGGGCTGACTTTGATAAAATGGATGAGTGCCTAAGGAATGCACTAGCAAATGGGCAGGAAGGAGGGGTGGAAGAACAATGGGGAAAAATTAAAACTGCCATCACAGAGGCAACAAGCCTTTGTGTGAAGCAAATAAACAAAACAAAATGATGTAATAAACCACTATGGTTCTCACAGGAGGTGGCAGGGAAGGTTCAAGGAAAAAAGAAAGCATGCAGGAAGTACAAGGAATCACAGAAGGAGCAGGATAGAGAATTGTATCAGTTAAAGCAAAAGGAAGCTGGGAAGGCAATCAGAACAGCAAAGGCCCAAACTGAGGAAAAGATAGCCCACTCAGTTAAGAATGGAGATAAAACCTTTTACAGGTACATCAGGGAGTGAAGGAAGACCAAGGGAAGGATAATGAGGCTTAATAAAGGGGAGGGGGGTGGAAAGAGGGTGACTGTGAAAAGGCAGAGATACTAAACAAATATTTTTGCTCAGTATTCACAAATGAAGAGGGGAGGTACCTAAACCAAACAATAGAAACACTCTGGATATAGGACTTGATAGCAGCCTATTTACAGAAGAAAGGGTTCTGAAAGAACTCTTAAAGCTGAAGGTGGACAAAGCAATGGGGCCTGATGGGATTCATCCCAGAATTCTAAAAGAACTAAGGGTAGAACTAGTGACACCACTGACTACCCTCTTTAACAAATCATGGGAGGATGGGGTGGTACCTGAGGACTGGAGGAGGGCAGAAGTGATTCCATTTCACAAAAGTGGAAGCAGGGCAGAAGCAGGAAATTACAAACCTGTTAGTTTTACCTTAGTGATAGGGAAAATTATGGAATAACTTCAGCACAGGACCCGAGGCAGCATGGATTCACAGCAGGACGGTCATGTCAGATGAATCTAATAGATTTCTTTGACTGGGTGACCAAAGTAGTAGATCAGGGAGTGGCTGTGGACATGGCCTACCTAGACTTTAGAAAGCATTTGACACAGTCCCACACAAAAGATTAATATACAAGTTAGCCAGTCTGGGAGTGGGTCCCAAGATGGTAGCCTGGGTAAAGAATTGGCTGGAGAACAGGACACAGAGGGTAATAGTAAATGGAGTCAACTCTGAAGAAAGGGGGGTTACTAGTGGGGTACCACATTCAGTACTAGGACCGGTCCTCTTCAATGTCTTTACAAGTGACATTGCAGAAGACTGGAAGGAAAAGTATGTCTCTTTGCAGATAACACAAAGATCTGCAGCAGAGTTGATACACAAGGTGGGGTGGAAAGGATGAAAAGGGACTTGGCAAGGTTGGAGGAAGGGTCAAATGTATGGCAACTTAGATTCAATGCTAAGAAGTGCAAGGTAATGCACCTGGGAAACAAAAACCCAGGGGAAGAGTACACAATGGGGGGGGGGGTTGAGATACTAACAACAACAAAAAATGAAAAGGGACCTGGGGGTAGTCATATCAGATGACCTAAAGGTGGGCAAGCAATCTAAGAGGGCAGTAAGGAGGGCTGTGGGGATACTGGGATGCATAGGGAGAGGCAACACCAGTAGAAAACAGGAAGTTGTTATCCTTGTGTACAGACAGCTGGTGAGACCGCATCTGGAGTACTTCGTGCAGTTCTGGGGACCCAATCTCCACAAAGACATAAATAGAATGGAGGCAGTCCAGAGGAGGGCAACTAAAATGGTGCAGGGTCTGCACCGGAAGACATATGAAGAGATACTTAAGCAGCTTAATATGTATAGCCTCGAGGAAAGGAGGGAGAGGGGGGAAATGATAGAAGTTTTTAAGTACCTCAAGGGAGTCAACAAAGTCCAAGACGTAGCATCTTTCAGAAAAACAGGTGTGCAAGAACAAGGGCACAATTTGAAGAAATGGGGGTGGCTCAGAGGTAATGTAAGGAAGTATTTTTTCACAGAGAGGGTTGTGAATGCATGGAACGGTCTTCTGGAGAAGGTTGTGGAGTCAAAAACAGTGGTGGAATTCAAGAATGCATGGGATGGTCATAAGGCAATTCTAGGGGGTGGGGGTAGGAAGAAGTAAGCTGTTGGTTAACTAGGATCTGCAGCTTATCCATTAGGTAGGGAAATGGGCAGACTGGGTGGGCCAAGCGGTCCTTATCTGCCACCACATTCTATGATTCTATGTCTGGTTGTGGGCAGGGTATGGGTCATAACCCATATCTCTAGATGTCATGGGGCACCTGTAGGTGTATCCGCTGTGTCCTGCAGTGTCGCACCATCTGCCATAACGTGTAATATGTGGTTGGTTGGGCTTGAACTGGTAGGGTGGACTGACTGTACCATGGGGACATGGCCCCAATGGCAGGTGTGGATGACAGAGTCCACGCACCACTATCACATGCTCCATGATTGTGACCCATGGCAACCTTGTGCATTGTGTGCCACCCCACCAATGGAGCACTATTGCCAGGAGGATGATTTGGGTGTGGCATCCCTGTGGTCAACTTTGATGTGGCTGTTACGCATGGCAACATGCCTATTCAGGTCATTTGTGCCCAGTATGGGTGGCTGATCTCACCCTTCTGTTAGCACAGCTCTTGGGGAGGGTGCTGGGCTTGGGCACACTGTGTAACATTACAGGACTAACCACATCTTTTGTGTTCTCCCTGCAGATCACAAATCTAGAGAAGAACAGCCAGGAGCAGCAGTCAATGAACATCCTACAGGGGACCGGGACCAGAATCAGAAAGAGGACCTCTTCCAGGTCTGAAGGCTCAGACATCTCATGTGAGTATGCTCTGTTGTTTCTGCACCCATGCCCTAATGCTTGGTGCATAAAACAGAGATGGCGCAATGGCCCACCATGTCTATACCATGTTCCCCAGTGCTGCACTGTGTCAACTGGATTGTTGCATTTGGCTTTACCCGTGATATGGGTAGGTGTCCCCCCCAATGTCAGATATGCTGATACAGTCCACTGTTTTGCCTGCCATGTACAGATGTTGTATATGGCACCCCTGAGTGTTTTGGGCATGCCTCTAAACTGTGCCTAGGCACCCCGTGCAGGCACTGGTGTGCCATAAGATCCCCAGGTGCTATGCATAGACCCATAGTGCTCTGCAGATCAGCACCTTGGCTTAGACATCACACCCCCAATGTGTTCTGCATGCTAAATCCTTATTGGTGTCCACATGGGGCCCATGACTCCTGTGGGCTGTAACGCACTACTGTCTGCTATGTCAGCCAGCATGCATGTTGCTCTTGGCCATTCATGGTACACCTCCAGGGGGTGCTGGATCTCATAGATACATACATAGATACATAGACAGTGTCAGCAGATAAGGGCCTATGGCCCACCCAGTCTGCCCATTTGAGCTTGTAAGTTCAGTTTGTTTTCCTAGAAGTCTGTTGCACCTTACCCCTGACTTCCAGAATTCCTTTATGTCTATCCCATGCATTCTTAAATCCCGTGATTGTTTCAGCTCCCACCACTTCCTCTGGCAGGGTGTTCCACTTGTCCACCACCCGTTCTGTGAAGAAATTCTTTCTCATGTTTCCTCTGAATCGTCTCCTCCAACTTCATCCCATGCCCTCTAGTCCTGGAACATCTTTTTCGCTTAAAATAGTGTTTACTGCACCCTGTTCCTCCCTGTAAGATACTTGTATGTCTCTATCATATCCCTCTCTCCTCTTCTCCTCCAGGGAGTACATGTTCAGTTCCTTCAACCTGTCTTCATAGGACTTGTGATGCAATCCATGCACCATCTTTGTTGCCCTCCTCTGAACCTTCTCTACCCTGTCTATGTCCTTACGTGGGTATGGTCTCCAGAACTGTACACTGTACTCCAGGTGGGGCTTCACTAGTGTCTTGTATAGTGGAATTATGACCTCCTTTTCCTGCTGGTGATGCCCTGCCTATACATCCCAGCGTCCCATTTGCTTTACCTGCTGCCTTGTCACACTGTGTCCCCACCTTGAAGTCATCAGAGATGATAACCCCAAGATCCCTTTCCTGCTTGGTGCATGCTATATCCTCACCCCCCAACTGATATATTGTGCCAGGGTTTTTGTGCCCCATATGCATTATCTTGCACTTCTTTGCATTGAATTTCAACTGCCAAACCCCTGACCATTTTTCAAGTTTCTGTAGGTCGCTTCTCATTCTGTCTACACCCTCTGGTGTGTCTACTCTGTTACAGAGTTTTGTGTCATCAGCGAACAGTGAAATTCTGCCTTCTAGGTCCTGCGCCATGTCACTGATGAAGATGTTGAATAGGACCGGTCCCAGCACTGATCCCTGTGGTACCCCACTGGTCACTCTTCCCTCTGTGGAGTGACAGCCATTTACCATCACCCTCTGTGTCCTGCCACCCAGCCAGTTACCTACCCACCACACTACTGTCCTGCCCACACCCATATTCCCCAGTTTGTGTAATAGTCTTCTATGTGGCACAGTGTCAAAGGCCTTGCTGATTGCCTCATGCCATTGGGCAGCACACCTGCAGGTTCCAGGGCTGGGGACCCACATCCGCTGTATTGCTTGTGCACCCCTGGGGTCACCTCAGTGCTGAGTGTTGGTTATCCATCCACACCACTGGGGCTCAACCTGTTCCTTGTCCATTGTAGCCCAGTTGTGCAGTTGCTGGCTCCTCCACCTTGGGGTCCTTCCAGGCCACTGGCTGGTTTGCTACTGTCTACATGCTACTGGCTCATGCTAGACTCAGAGCTATGGCTACCATACTGCTCCACCTTTTCACTCCCCCCATTGTGTAACTTTGTCAGTCACTTTACTGTCCAGCTGCACATCATGTGGGACATTTGCATGGCCCCCACATGCCTTGAGGCTCTGGTCCTGCTTTACATAAATAATAAATAAAATACATATGCCTAGCTCTGTTTACTGGATATTTACTACTTGCATTCATATCTGTGTCATTCCACTTCATGGAGGGCTGCATTCTTCTTGCAGTGAATGCTGCATGTGGGCTCACATGGTATTGGGTTACAGTGACATCACCTGTATTGAGGGGGGTCTCTAGACTGTCATGTGGGTCAGTTGACAGGTTTGGTGGTAGCCCAGAGGTGCCATCCCACAACACATACTGCAGAGTATGCCCTGGTACTGTCTGTTGTGCCATGTCATGATGCATTAATTTGCCCAAGGCCACCCTGGACTGTGCACTGCTAGTGCACTGCATGTTGCACTTCCCTCTGTGGCCTCTGGCTCTCCTGACATCATGTCAGCTAGCTGTCATGCCTCTGCTCTGTGGCAGTCTGTGAACATCGCCAATGTATCATTGTCTGCCACATATCTAGCTGCACCTTCTCGCTGATGCGGTGCCACATAGCTGACTTGGGCAGACATGTCATGTGTTTTTTCTGTTCTGTGGTCTGGCGGGCTGTGGTGCCCCTGGTCTACAGTCATGCTCCAACCATATTGCTATGGAGTTTAAATGGGTGGGTTCATTCTCTCCCACCCATGCCTCCAGGTTCCAGTGCTCTGTGCCATCCCTGTTGTGCCACCGTGTACCACCATTGACACAGTTTGTTTGTTTGTTTAATGGGTAAGCACACTGCAAGATGAATTCCCTTTACAGGTGCAACCCACAAAAACTCAGACATCACAAATACAAAAAATATACAACACACATGCCAAAAATAACAATACAGGAATAATACATTCATACTAAGATTCATACTAACATTGGAAAGAAGCTAGAGAGCCCTGAGGCCCATAAATGCTCCTTACACTAATAATAACAAAAGAATAACATCAGAAAATATCGAATTTCCCAGACGGGATTTAAACATAAACTTGGAACTACTAGAAATAATCTCCATAGGTAAAGCATTCCAGGGCTTTGTGGTACGTAGAGTATAAAAGAATTTTTTAGGCAATAAATTAAATTTCCTATGTTTTAGCTGGAGTGGGTGACCTCTAAGATTAAAGGTATCATCTTTGAATACTAGCCCGAGATTTGTCAATAAAAATGGATATTTCTTGATGTCAAACATAAGAAGATCCCCTCTTAGCTGCTGAGTAGTAAGGGACATTAAATTCAATGACATTAGTCTAGTTTCATACAACGCGTGTTGTAGCCAATTTACACATTTAGTGTAGCATCTTTGTACTTTCTCCAACCACAGAATATCATGTTTCCTAAAGGGGCACCATAACGGGGAAGAAAAATCCAAATGCCGGCGAACATAGGCTCTGTATAATGGCATCAACACATTACTATTTCTAGATTTAACATTTCTCTTAATAGACCAGATGACCCTGTTAGCTTCAAGTATTACCACATGGATCTGTGAATCAGGCCGGAAGTCATCCGACACCAACACCCCCAAGTCTTTTTCAAAACTCTGTAGGTGTGTTAGCAAACTAAAGGGGGTGCCTGTCTGAATAATTCTAAAAGTAAACCTAGCTAATGAATAATTACATATTCCAGCTCTCTCTCCTGACACTTGCCCCCTGCAGCCATCCCTCTCTCTCTTTGCCAGCTCCTATCCTATACCCTACGTTTCCTTATCCTGACCTGCTATTATCCCTACTGTTCACAGTCTTGCCATTCCCCTGCACATTATCCCGCTGCACTTGTCAGTATTTGTTTGTTTATTTAATTTTGTTGACTCGGTAAGTCCACTGGGCCTAGAAGTCCCTTTTTCAGGGGTGACCGGGGGGAAGGGGATGCAGATGGTAAGCAACTGAAATTGAACCAGATTAAGCTGTTGGTGGTATTTTTAATGAATGAGGGAAATTTGGCCAGGACACTGGGGAAATTCCCCTACTCTGTGGATGGGTGGTGCAGTCCGTCCATCTGCAGAGATGGCTGAGCTCACTTTGGAGCTGGAAGCCATTGGTGCAAGCTGCATTTCCAGTGAGGCAGCTTTCTCTTCCTCTGCACCTTTGCCTACTGTTTTGGAAACTGCGACTGATGACCTGGAGGGAACTGGGGTTGAAACTTTTTGTTTATCTGCCACACCTGAGATTCCTGATGCTAGTGTTTCTTTCTCAACTTTACATATGGAAGCCACTGATGTTTTAGAAGAAAGACGTTCCTTTCTACAACAGCAACTGTTTCTCTTAGACGAAGAATTACGGCTAAAGAATTTAGATTTGGAATTAGACCGCAAACGGAAACAAAGTCCTGAATCTGCTACATCTTCAACTGCTTTATCTCAAATTTTTGCTGTGGACTCTGTTTCCATGGCAGATGACGCTCCGGTTGTCAAGGATGTGTCTCTGGTGCCTGGAGAACCTGGATGGTTGCCAGAAAAGGCCCTGCAAGATGCCAATTGGGTCAGAATGGCGTCAGGTGAATGGAGTGCTGATTTGTCTGCTTCGCAATCCCCTACTGTAGATGCTTTGCCGACGGATGCTATTTCTTCCCAAGTGTTGGTTTCAGACTCGCATCTTACACTGTCTACGTCTCCTGACGGTTGGTCACTGAACCTACGGTTCTTCTCCCAGATAAAGCACTAGTTGCTTCGGACTCTCTTACCTCTTGTGATGTTACGCATGATTCTTTGGGCGACTCTGTCTCTACGTCTGCCGCTGACATTGTTTCTCCCCTAGACCCTAATACATTACCTAGTTCAAATGAACAAACTAATGATCAAACACCTGAAACTGTACCTCGGTCTACTTATGCTGATTTATTTAGGAAACCACTTGAATTGGCAAAGAGATGAAATTCTGTTCATCTACGATATCTAGGGGTTATGGATCCAGCTCCTGACAGATATTTTGTGGGTCGTGTTTTGTTAAAACAGTCCTTAGGCTTTACACCTTCGGAAGTTTATGCACTGATCCATGCTCCAGGTGACTTAACATTTGATGTAAGTTTTTGGACTCCTGAGCTCCTGGAACGTTTCTGGATAAAGCATATGACAGTGAAGACAAATCCTTTATGGACTCCTTTTCAGATAATCCCTTTGACAAAACAACCATTTAGAGTGATAACAATCTTGTTTCGTAATGAAGGGGTAAACATTTCAGATATTCTTTACTGGTTAGAGAAGCATTGTGATTTGCAGGGTACCCCAGACCCGATCCTAGATACTGAGGGTTTTTGGAATGGGGGGTGGAAAATGAAAATAAAGTTACGACAAACTGTGGATGGTTTGAAACATCTCTCCAATTGTTTTTACATAGGGAGAGATAAAGGCTTCATTTTTTATCCTGCACAAATAAAACACTGTTTCAAATGTGGTTCTTCTAGGCATTTGAGCTCGACTTGTACTGTTCAGATTTGCACATATTGTGGGGAAACTGGTCATGTTGATATGCATTGCATGAACACTCCCAAGTGTAATCTTTGTGAAGATAGTGGCCACTGCTTTGTAGATTTTCCCTGGGCTGCTCACAATACGGGTGAAGCTGATTATGGTATACAGGATTTTTATGTTCATAGGGCTACAAAACCTTTGACTCCTAGCTTCTTGGAGCCTCAACCTCAAAGGAGACAGACAAGAATTGCTAAGCATCCTTTTCCCAAACCTCTTACTCCTTTTCCTGACACTATTGTGGGAGATGTCCTGCACCCCTTGACCACTAACCATTCTGACACCGGTACTCTAGATTCTGGGTCAAATGACTCTATTATAACAGTTATGCCACCCCCACCCTCCCCTTTGGTAAGTATAGCTTTGCCTACGCCCCTTCCTATGGAGATTTCTGCTCCCAGGCCTATGGTTTCCACCATTACACCCCTTGTGATGGGGCTGCCTGTGTCTGTTAATAAATTTTCGGTTTTGTCACAGGAGATGTCTGGGTTGGATCATGATTCTGATTCAGCATCATTTACCTCATCTCAGATGGAGTTAGTTTCAGATACTGAAGTTCCTAGTCAGGTCAAAAAAAAGAGTGGTACTAAGCCTCGAAAGGGTACTAGGAAAAGTGCTAGACTGTCTGTTGATGTTACTTGATTGGATGGGATCTTCTGCTGATGTTTATAATGTTAAGATAGCCACTTTGAATATGAATAGTATTCGTTCTATGGTTCGTATGTTGGCTACTTTTGATTTATTTTCTACCCTATCTTTTGATATCATATACTTTCAAGATACCAGATTGTATACAGTACAAGATTTTACAATAGCCTCTGAGGCTTGGATTTGGGGCCCCAGTTATTGGTCTGGGGTGAAGATCTTTGTTCAGGAGTAGGTTTACCACACCTTCTATTAAAGTCACGCATATGGTAGATATCTCCCCTGGTCGTGCACTTTTGTTAGATGTTACTTTTGCCTCCCTAGATTTTCGCCTTATTAACATTTATGGTCCACAAACAAAAACTGGTAGGATTTCCTTATTGAAAAAAAATCGGCCTTTTATTTTTACAAGTAGAAATGTTTTATTTGGTGGTGATTTTAATATTAACCTTTCACCCCAAGATAGACATTTTGCCACTTCCAAAATTTATTGTGATACCCTTTTTTTTACAATCCTTGCTTACTCAAGCTGGCTTAAAGGATATTTATCAGTCTAATACAGTAATCCCTCATACGTGTTTTCAAGGACAGAGATCTTCTCGCATTGATTATTGGTTTATTTCCCATTCCTTGCAAATCACACTGTCAAAAGTCTCATTGGTAGCGACCTCCGATCATGCAGTGCTTAGTGTTACTCTTTCCAATTGTCATACAACGTCTAGAGAGTCTGGCTATTGGAAACTAAATGTATCTTTACTTGATATTCCAGAAGTTAAACAAGGTTTTCAAGATATTATTATGGCTAGACAATCTGTATATTTCTTGTATGATGATAGACATTTGTGGTGGGAGGATACTAAACTTGAATTTCAAACTTATTTCCAGACAATAGGTAGATTGCCTGGTAAGAATAGGACACATGAATATTCTACAGCCAGACAATCTTTTCTCTTTTTTCAAGAATGTATTGTAAAGGGACTTGTATATGATGTTCAAGAATTTTGTGATTTGAAACTTAGACTAACAAAATTGCAATATGATCGTATGTCTTCCTTGAGGCAGGAACAGAGGTTTGGTGTTAGTGGGACGTGGGCTCATACAAATCCTTTTGACTTCTGTTATGCTTCTAGGTTGCGAAAGGATATCACTACATTGATACATTCATCAGGTACAGTTCTTTACCAAAAAGATGATATTTTGAAAGAAGTAACTGAGAAACTGACGTCTTTATTTACGGCGAGTTTTGAGCCCACTGATTCCTGTATACGGGAATGGTTATCATCTTGCCCTCTTCCTCAGATTCCTAATCATTTAATCCCTGGTTTACTTAAGCCTGTATCAGAACAAGAGGTGCGGAAGGTAATTGTTCATTCTCATATGGGTAAGACGCCAGGGTCTGATGGTTTACCAAATGAATTCTATAAACTTTTGGTTCCCTGGTTATTGAAAGAACTTACTGGTCTTTTCACGTATAGTTTAAATGTGAATCTGTTACCCCCTAGTATGTATATGGGATTGGTAATCTTATTGCATAAACAAGGTGTTAGAACTTGTTTGGAAAATTGGAGACCGATTACTCTTCTAAATTGTGATTACAAAATTCTTTCCAAAATACTTAGTAATCATTTATCCACTTGTTTAGAAGACATAATCCACCCTATTCAGTTTTGTTCAGTGCCTGGCAGATCCATTTAGGATGGTCTTATTTTATTGCGTGAGATATTTGCTAGAGGACAGTCTGGAGATCTTACGGGTTTTATCTTTAGCCTTGATCAGAAACAGGCTTTTGATAGTGTTTCTCATGATAATTTATGGGCTTGTATGTCTTTTATGAATTTTCCATTAGCTTTTATAGATTGGCTGAAAACGTGTTATACTGCTGCACTGGCACTTCCTTTTGTGAATGATTGGGTTGGTTGTCCTGTTTCGGTCACAAAAGGTGTTAGACAAGGATGTCCTTTGAGTCCCTTGTTATACATTATTTCTTTGGAACCCCTTCTTAAACACCTTAACACTAATGATGATATTAGAGGTTTGTCTTTCAATAGTACATGTATAGAAATTAAAACGATTGTATATGCTGAGGACGTTTGTCTTACTTTGGCAGATCGCCGCTCGTGCCATGTCTCTGTGGCCTTGCTGATGGCATATGCGGAGGGCTCTGGGTCTAGCATTAACCTCGATAAAAGTAAATATTTCTCTCTTAATTTGGATCCTATGGTAATATTGGATTGTCTGGATGTCCCCATCTGTATAGGTCCTGGTAAAATTCTATGCCTTTATTGGGGTGTGGTGAATCCTGCTTTGTATACTTGGAATTTATCTCTCCAGCAAGCACAATCTAAAGTCTCAACTTGGAATAAGTGGAAAATGTCCAAAAATAAAAGGGTATTTATGGTTAAAACCTTTTTGTTAAGTATGTTTTTATATTTAGGTGCGATTTTTCCCCCTCCGATTTCTTTGGACACTGCCCTTTATGGTTTATTTTTTTCTGCGATTTGGGGTAGTAGATATCAGGATTATAAGTGGGGAGGTGTTAAAATGGTCAATCCTATTGTGTTCTTTTTTTCCTTGTTTCTTTCCCAAAATTTTTTTCCTTTACTACACAGTTTTGGGAAAATATGGGAGTCCTGGGTTGGAGACACTGTCTCTCCCTGGCTTTCACGCTGGGAGTTACATAAAGGTTTCCCTAAACATATTTCATTAAAAGGTCTTTCTGAACATTTTCAATCCTGTTTTTCAAAATTAAAGGTATGGGGTCTTTTCAGGATTCATTTAATATCTTACAACAGGAAGCCGTTATATGAGAAGATTATGGAACAGTTTTTGGTTCCCTCAGCCTTTTTGGTTTATTCCTTATCAGACGTCTCTCAAATTAGTAATATGTTGATTTCTAAGAGAACCCCTGCCTATATGTGGGATGTGAGATGGCTTACAGCTCATTTGAAACTGAATGTGAAGGGTAATTTGAAGCATAAGGGTGTCTCGGAGAGAGGGTGTCCTAGGTCACATCTGTGTCATGCTCCTTTAGAAACTGTAAAGCATTTGTTTTTTGAATGCCCCTATGTCATAGAATTTTGGGCCTATGCTACCACTCAATGGCCAAAACTACCTTTAGGAACCTCAACTGATCAGGTTTTGTTTTTTGGGATTTTACCAGTCTCCTGGAGAACTTTTTACCCTGGTACTGTATATGTACTCTTTGCCTGTATTAAATTTCATCTTTGGCAGGCACGTTGTGCTTGGTCCTTACAAATACAATTTTTGTCTCCTAGTCAGGTATTTTGGAAAATACATTCCTCCATTTTTCAGATTCTACTTTTTGAAAAAAAGACATTTTTCTGATGTTATGTTTCGAAAGTTTTGGAAACGTTTACATTGGTTTTGATACAGGGTGATCCTGACATTTAATTTTTCAGTGTCTTATTTTTCCATACCTATTTCCTTATAGTCTAATTTTTCAGTTTCACAGTTTATGTATGTTATATTTTTCTTTTCTGTATTGATTTTTGCATTATGCTGTTGTATGAGGTTATTTTTTTTGTGTCTGGTTTTTCCAATTTTGTATAAATCTTTCTCATACTCATTGTAGTAGGGTTGGTATGAGAAGGATTTTCTGTGTCTCTTCAGACTCTTTTGTTTTCCAGTTTCTGTTCATTATTGCTCCTTTACATTTCTTTTATTTTTTTTGATCTCATTATGGTTTTGTTTGATGTTACTCAATTTTGTATAATTTTAGTGCTTTTGTTATGCTTTCCAGAAAATTTTGGGGGGATGTGAGGGGATATCTGTATACTGCTGAAATGTTTAGGTTTAAATTTTATGCATATTGTCATATTCATGTATTTTTTGTTCATGTTTTTTCATTATGCTGTTGTATGATATAATACACTTTTGTATATTTTGTCTTAAGTTTTGAATAAAAAATTCCCCTACTCTTTCTGCAAGGGGCACTGAGAAGCTGCAGGAGAGATGGCAGACCTCACTCCGAAGGAGATGGTTGAAGGAGATGGGTCTGCTGTTGGAGGCTCTGAGATGTTGAACCAGGTTTCTGGAGATACGGTAGCTTCTGGGGATGTTATGGGGCCTTCAGTAGCCCAGACTGAAGAAGAACGAATTGTGGACGTAGCACCAGAGGATAATTTTGTGGCTGACAAGGCATTGCTGCAATTAGAGTTGGATAGAAAAAGGCAGCAATTGCTGGACATGTTGTCAGCGGTTGAGCAAGAATTTTTTCAAGGTAAAACAAAACTAGAAGAGGAGAAAAAGAAATGTAAGAGGTCCTTGGCAAGCCCTTTGCAGGCACCAAGTAAACGGTTGCCAGGAGGTGCTGGACCAGACTGTTCTCAATCCTCATTATTGGATATAGGAGATAATAATAATAATAATAATAATAACTTTATTTATTTAGCGCCTTTCAGGTACCAAGGCGCTGTACATATCAATCATAAAATCAAAGTATACATATAAAATCAACAATTCAAAACAGCATCAGTCCATAAAAGCCTTATTCCATAAAAAAAGTCTTGAAATCCCGCTTAAAGGCTTCCATGGTCGTACATTCTCTAAGCCGGTGAGGCAGAGAGTTCCAGAGGGTAGGGGCCATGAACCCAAAGGCCCTAGCCCCAGAGGACTTCAATATAACCCTTGGAACCTCTAGCAACCCCTCGTTGGCTGAACAGAGCTGTCACACAGAGTGGTAAGGGACCAGAAGCTCTTTCAAGTAGTCAGGGCCGAGTCCGTGCAGGGCTTTGAAGGTCAAAAGACCTACTTTAAAGGTGATCCGCCACTGTATATGCAGCCAGTGCAGATCACGCAGCACAGGGGTGATATGTGTCCTTCTAGTCACCCATCATTAACCTTGCAGCAGCGCTCTGCACTAGCTGCAAGTGGCAGATATCAACCCCAGGGAGCCCCAAGTAAAGGGAGTTGCAATAGTCGAGGCGAGATGTCATGAAAGCATGGACCAACACGGGTAAGTCGCTGGACGGAACAAGGTGTTCACCCTGGTGATGTTCCTAAGATGGTAAAATGCAGACTTAATGACTGCTGACACCTGATGATGAAGAGTCAGCCCGTCGTCAAGTACCACTCCCAGGTTACGCACCCATTCAGAGGAAAGGATCAGATCCCCCCCAGCAATACGCCAAAGGGCTGACCGGACCAGAACCCACCTGTCCCACACCCAGGATCCACGACCAAAACCTCAGTCTTACCGGCGTTCAACTTTAACCAGCTCACATTCGTCCAGTCCTGGATTTCAGCGAGGCAGCTATTAAATACCGAGAGAGCACTAACATGGTAGGGGGCAAAAGACAGGTAGAGTTGGGTATCATCAGCATAGCAGTGAAACCTCAGCCCATACCGTCTTACAATGTCTCCAAGGGGCAGCATATACACTGCAAACAACATGGGGGAGAGCACTGAACCCTGGGGGACACCACAATGCAGAGGGAAAGGGTCAGAGAAAAAAATTCCTGACACAACTCTCTGCGTTCTCCCAGATAGAAAAGATGAAAACCATCTGAGCACTGTACCAGACAGGCCACAGATGGACTCCAGACGTTTGAGCAAAACCCCATGGTCTACAGTGTCAAAGGCTGAAGAGAGATCAAGGAGGACCAAGATAGAATGGTTGCTCTGATCTCTCGCCATCAGGAGATCATTGAGCACCCAAACCAGAGCAGTCTCGGTACTATGCCTCTTACGAAAACCAGACTGGAGAGGTTCATAGATATTATGGATGGTCAAATGGTCCTCCAGCTGGTTTGCCACTACCTTCTCAATAACCTTCCCAATAAAGGGAAGGTTAGAGATCGGTCTGTAGTTGGAAAAAACATCTGTGTCCAAAGAAGCCTTCTTCAAAAGGGGAGTCACCACAGCTTCCTTTAGGGAGCTAGGAAACTCACCCAATTCTAGGGAGCACCAGATTATTTGAACCAGAAACATAGAAACATAGAATTTGACAGCAGATAAGGACCACTTGGCCCACCCAGTCTGCCCATTTCCCTACCTACTGGATAAGCTGCAGATCCTAGTTAACCAGCAGCCTACTTCTTCCTACCCCCACCCACTAGAATTGCCTTATGACTGCCCTTGCATGCTCAGAATTCCACCACTGATTTTGACTCCACAACCTCCTCCGGAAGGCCGTTCCATGCATCCACAACCCTCTCTGTGAAAAAATACTTCCTTAAATTACCTCTGAGCCACCCCCCCATCTTCAAATTGTGCCCTCTTGTTCTTGCACACCTCTTTTTTTGAAAGATGCTACCCTCTTGGACTTTGTTGATTCCCTTGAGGTACTTGAACATTTCTATCATGTCCCCCCCTCTCCCTCCTTTCCTCAAGGCTATACATATTAAACTCCTTTCGTCTCTCTTCATATGTCTTCCGGTGCAGACCCTGCACCATTTTAATGCCCTCCTCTGGACAGCTTCCATCCTGTCTATGTCTTTGCAGAGATTGGGTCTCCAGAACTGCACACAGTACTCCAGATGGGGTCTCACCAGCTGTCTGTACAGAGGGATAATAACTTCCTGTTTTCTACTGGTGATGCCTCTCCCTATGCATCCCAGTATCCTCCCAGCCCTCCTTGCTGCCCTCTCACATTGCTTGCCCACCCTTAGGTCATCTGATATGACTACCCTCAGGTCCCTTTCCATTTTTGTTGTTGTTAGTATCTCACCCCCCATCGTGTACTCTTCCCCTGGGATTTTATTTCCCAGGTGCATTACCTTGCACTTCTTAGCATTGAATCTAAGCTGCCAAACATTTGACCATTACTCTAACCTTGCCAAGTCCCTTCTCATCCTTTCCACCCCACCCTGTGCAGCAACTCTGTTGCAGATCTTTGTGTCATCTGCAAAGAGACATACTTTTCCTTCCAGTCCTTCTGCAATGTCACTTATAAAGACATTGAAGAGGACCGGTCCTAATACTGAACCCTGCGGTACCCCACTAGTAACCCCCTTTCTTCAGAGTGGACTCCATTTACTATTACTCTCTGTGTCCTATTCTCCAGCCAATTCTTTACCCAGGCTGTCATCTTGGGACCCACTCCCAGGCTGGCTAACTTGTATATTAATCTTTTGTGTGGGACTGTGTCAAATGCCTTGCTAAAGTCTAGGTAGGCCATGTCCACAGCCCCTCCCTGATCTACTACTTTGGTCACCCAGTCAAAGAAATCTATCAGATTCATCTGGCATGACCTTCCCATTGTGAATCCATGCTGCCTTGGGTCCTGTGCCCCTCTGGCCTCTAGATACTCAACAATTCTTTCCTTCAGAAGTGATTCCATCATTTTCCCTATCACTGAGGTTAAACTAACAGGTCTGTAGTTTCCTGCTTCTGCCTTGCTCCCACTTTTGTGAAGGGGAATCACATCTGCCCTCCTCCAGTCCTCAGGGTCCACCCCATCCTCCCATGATTTGTTAAAAAGGGTAGTCAGTGGTGTCACTAGTTCTACCCTTAGTTCTTTTAGAATTCTGGGATGAATCCCATCAGGCCCCATTGCTTTGTCCACCTTCAGTTTTAAGAGTTCTTTCAGAACCCTTTCTTCTGTAAATGGGCTGGTATCAACTTCTGTATCCAGAGTGTTTCTACTGTTTGTTTTATGTACCTCCCCCTCTTCATTTGTAAATACTGAGCAAAAATATTTGTTTAGTATCTCTGCCTTTTCACAGTCTCCCTCCTACCCTCCATCCCCTTTTAAGCCTCACTATCCTCCCTTGGTCTTCCTTCACTCCCTGATGTACCTATAAAAGGTTTTATCCCCTTCTTAACTGAGTTGGCTATCTTTTCCTCAGGTTTGGGCCTTTGCTGTTCTGACTCTTCCCAGCCTCCTTTTGCTTTAACTGATACAGTTCTCTGTCCTGCTCCTTCTGTGATTCCTTGTACTTCCTGAATGCTTTCTTTTTCTCTTGAACCTTCACTGCCACTTCCTTTGAGAACCATAGTGGTTTCTTACATAGTTTTGTTTTGTTTATTTGCTTCACACAAAGGCTCATTACCTCTGTGATGGCAGTTTTTATTATTCCCAATTGTTCTTCCACCCCTCCTTCCTGCCCATTTGCTAGTCCATTCCTTAGGCACTCACCCATTTTGGCAAAGTCAGCCCTCCTAAAGTCCAGTACTTTTGTCTTTGTATGGCTTGACTCTATTGCTGTGTTTATTGTGAACCATACTGTTTGATGGTCGCTAGTTCCCAGATGGCTACCCACTTCTATATCTGTGATCCTCTCTCCATCTCCATTTGAGAGAATCAAGTCTAATATTGCTCCCTCTTGAGTGGGCTCCAATACTAGTTGTCTAAGGCATGCCCCCTGTAGGGCATCTAGAATAACTCCACTCTTCGGAGTGGCAGCTGCAACTGCACTCCATTAACATCTGGCATATTCAGATCACCCATCAGCAATATCTCCCCTTTTTCTGCCATTCTAAGTATACTTTCTATCATTTCTTTGTCTATTTCCTCTCCCTGAGAAGGGGGTCTGTATACAACCCCTGTGCGGATTGTGGTGCCATTGCCTGTCTCAAATTTACCTACAGTGCTTCTTCTCCTCCTGTTTACCCTTTTGTTCTGTTGCTTTTATTCCTTCCCTTATGTAAAGAGCTACTCCTCCTCCTCTTTTACCCTCCCTGTCCCTCCTGTAGATAGTGTATCCTGGTATGTTTACGTCCCAGTCATGGTTTTGTATGTACCATGTTTCTGTGACTGCCACAATATCCAGATGTTCCTCCTCCATCAAGGCCACTAATTCAGGAAGCTTGTTACCCAGACTACAGGCATTGGTACTCATTGCTCTCCATTTTTTGATGGCTTTACCTTCTGTTGCAGCATCCCCCACTGACTGTTCTACCTCAGTCTTTTTCTCATTTAGTACCCTGTTTTGTAGGGAGAGGCTGGGATTTTCCTGCTGCTTGTCAGTGCCTCCCCTTGACTAGTTTAAAAGCTTGCCAATGAAGCATTTAAACCGATTGCTCAAAGACTTGTTCCTTCCTGGACAGATGCAAACCATCCTGCCAGTATAGGCTGGTGTCCCTCCAGGTGGAACCCCAGGCTAATGAAGCCAAACCCCTGTGCTCTGCACCATTTTTCAACCATCCATTTAACTGCATGGTGCTAATTACCTCGCCTCCCCCATGTCTTTGACAGGCAGCACCTCTGAGAAGGATACTGTGTGTGCTACTTGTCTTAGGCCCCTCCCCAACTCTGCAATGTCCTCCTGCACTGCTCTAATCTCATGATGAGCCAAGTCATTTGTCCCTAGGTGGACAATTACGTCCAGCTCAGACTCCCTTGCAGCTGTTCTCGTGATCCTGAGGATGCGCTTCCTGTCCCTCCAAGCCATGGCACCAGGCAGGCACCTTACTTCAGTTTTCCCAGCTCCCCCCAGTTCTATACCCCTAATAATTGAGTCCCCCACCAGGAGCTGCTTCCTTTCCCTGTGGTGTCCTCTGCCTCCTTCCTGTGGGCCTCCCTTGTGACAGTTGTCATCAGTCTTCTCTGCGGGTGCATCCATAGGGGAGCTATGCTCCCCCAGAATGGTGTATGGATTGTGGAGTGGAACAACTGACTGGGTGTGCCTCTGTTCCACCATCCTCACCCTCCCTGAGCCCACTGTGGTCCAACTGCTGTGCTTTCTTCACAACCTCTGAGGTAGTGGTGGTGGTGCTAGTGCTCCCTGGATGGGGGAGGTTCCCTTCCTACCATCCAATGTGGCCTGGGGGAAGGTTTCCTTACTACTGTCCAGTGTGGCCTGAAGACGGGCAACTTCATCTCTCAGGGCAGAGAGTTGTCTGCAAATAGGGCAGCATCTCAGCCTCAAGAAAGACTCCCAGAAGACTGCTGCCCCACAGCCATTACATTGCACTACTCCCCACATGTTTATCTACTTTTTTGTTTGTTTGTTTGTGTGTGTGTGTGTGTGTGTGTGTGTGTGTGCGCGTGTGTGATTGGTTATATAGAAATATATATATTATACAATGTGTATGCTTATATTGTCAGTGCAGTGTGCTAGAGAGGATATGACAGTGATATGCCTTGCACTCTTGAGGAAATGATGTCAGAACCCCAGGTATAAAGGAACTATTTCCAGGGGTGGGTGGGGTGAGGGTGGGAAGGGTTGGGCCTAAACTGTGCCCTCACAAAACAATCAGCTAAAAGTTCTCACCCACCACTGCGATGAGTGCCTTCCTGTCAGCAAGATACCCTACACAACAATTTGACAGCTAATCAAGCAGAGAAAAATCCAGACATCCAAGTCAGACACAGGTAAACCTCTCCAGCCCCAAAACAGCCTGGTGGTTTGTTAGCCACAAAGGAAAATCAAATATGCAGTTATTTCAGCCCTTCTGAAGATGCTGACAAGATAAGCAGTTTTGAAAACCCCCTTCCTGAATTAAAAACTAAAATAATTAAACACAAAGCAATACCACTGTAAAGTAAGGAAAACTTCTCTCAGATGTAAGCAAGAGAGAGATTAGTTACAGATATCTAGTCCAATATAGTATATCCCACGCAGCTTCTCAGTTGTTTCAAAGCACACCCAGTACACAACTTGGAAGAAGATGGACTTCTGTCTGAAACAGGATCACACCAGTAGTTTATAGTAATTGATCAATGCTGAAATGGTCAAGCTAGACAATTGGCTGTGATGCAGGCCTCTGACTTGGAAGACAATTTCCCCACCTCAGGCTATGTCTGGCATCCAATTACAAACTGCAGCCTTTGCTATTTTAAATCACACAATCCACCAAATATTGCAAAATATATTGATGCAGATTGTCACAGAATTCTAGTAATCAGTCCAGTTAGCCACAAAGGAAAATCAAATATGCAGTTATTTCAGCCCTTCTGAAGATGCTGACAAGATTAGCAGTTTTGAAAACCCCTTCTGAATTAAAAACTAAAATAATTAAACACTAAGCAATACCACTGTAAAAGTAAGGAAAACTTCTCTCAGATGTAAGCAAGAGAGAGAGATTAGTTACAGATATCTAGTCCAATATAATATATCCCACGCAGCTTCTCAGTTGTTTCAAAGCACACCCAGTACACAACTTGGAAGAAGATGGACTTCTGTCTGAAACAGGATCACACCAGTAGTTTATAGTAATTGATCAATGCTGAAATGGTCAAGCTAGACAATTGGCTGTGATGCAGGCCTCTGACTTGTGGAGACAATTTCCCCCACCTCAGGCTATGTCTGGCATCCAATTACAAACTGCAGCCTTTGCTATTTTAAATCACACAACCCCACCAAATATTGCAAAATATACTGATGCAGATTGCCACAGAATTCTAGTAATCAGTCCAGTTAGCCACAAAGGAAAATCAAATATGCAGTTATTTCAGCCCTTCTGAAGATGCTGACAAGAAAAGCAGTTTTGAAAACCCCCTTCCTGAATTAAAAACTAAAATAATTAAACACAAAGCAATACCACTGTAAAAGTAAGGAAAACTTCTCTCAGATGTAAGCAAGAGAGAGAGATTATCCCACGCAGCTTCTCAGTTGTTTCAAAGCACACCCAGTACACAACTTGGAAGAAGATGGATTTCTGTCTGAAACAGGATCACACCAGTAGTTTATAGTAATTGAACAATGCTGAAATGGTCAAGCTAGACAATTGGCTGTGATGCAGGCCTCTGACTTGTGGAGACAATTTCCCCCACCTCAGGCTATGTCTGGCATCCAATTACAAACTGCAGCCTTTGCTATTTTAAATCGCACAACCCCACCAAATATTGCAAAATATATTGATGCAGATTGTCACAGAATTCTAGTAATCAGTCCAGTTAGCCACAAGGAAAATCAAATATGCAGTTATTTCAGCCCTTCTGAAGATGCTGACAAGATAAGCAGTTTAGAAAACCCCTTCCTGAATTAAAAACTAAAATAATTAAACACAAAGCAATACCACTGTAAAAGTAAGGAAAACTTCTCTCAGATGTAAGCAAGAGAGAGAGATTAGTTACAGATATCTAGTCCAATATAGTATATCCCACGCAGCTTCTCAGTTGTTTCAAAGTACACCCAGTACACAACTTGGAAGAAGATGGACTTCTGTCTGAAACAGGATCACACCAGTAGTTTATAGTATTTGATCAATGCTGAAATGGTCAAGCTAGACAATTGGCTGTGATGCAGGCCTCTGACTTGTGAAGACAATTTCCCCCACCTCAGGCTATGTCTGGTATCCAATTACAAACTGCAGCCTTTGCTATTTTAAATCACACAACCCCACCAAATATTGCAAAATATATTGATGCAGATTGTCACAGAATTCTAGTAATCAGTCCAGTTAGCCACAAAGAAAATCAAATATGCAGTTATTTCAGCCTCTTCTGAAGATGCTGACAAGATAAGCAGTTTTGAAAACCCCCTTCCTGAATTAAAAACTAAAATAATTAAACACAAAGCAATACCACTGTAAAAGTAAGAAAAACTTCTCTCAGGTGTAAGCAAGAAAGAGAGATAAGTTACAAATATCTAGTCCAATATAGTATATCCCACACAGCTTCTCAGTTGTTTCCAACTGGGCCAACGACCTGAGCACAACCCAAAATTAGGGAGATAGGGCCTGGATCTAAACTACAGCACATAGGGCGCATCCCCTGGATGATCTGCATAACATCACTGAACGTCGGCAGGTCAAAGGAGCACCAGGAGACAGAGGATTTCGTGACCAAAATGCCGACCAAAAGCTTTCCCCTTAGACGGATCTCGGATCTGATGTTGGCAACCTTATTCGAAAAGAATTGAGCGACCTCATCACACTTCTTCTGTGAAAAAGCTCGACGGAGCTGGAGATAGGCTGGGTTGCACAGCCTGTCCACAGTTCTGAAGAGCTGAGCCGGTCGATTCTGAGCGACAGAGATCTCCCTGGACAGGAATTCTGCCTTCTTATGGGAGATCTCTGATTGGTAGAGCTGATAATGCTCCTCCAAACTAAGGTGGTCAGCATCCAGAGCAGATTTCCTCCAACGACGCTCTAACCATTGACCCACACATCACAACTCCCTCAAGGACCCATTGAACCATGGGGCCCGAGGGTGAAGAGAGAGGGGATGAACATGGACAGGAGCAATTGAGTCCAGGGCCAGGGAAATGGCCTGGTTATAAGTCAAGACCATAGCCTCTGGACCCATGCTGGCAATCGGAAACTCTGAGAGGTTCAACACTGCCATCAGGTCTTCAGGGCACACATCCCATAATGGGCGGTATCGAACCATCTCCACAGGGGCAGACCTATGAAGGGGAGCACAAAAATTGAAGCTCACGGTGTAATGATTGGACCAACTGACAGGTTCCACCACCAAATCAGAGGCCTCAATCCCCAGGAGAAAAACTAAATCCAAGGAGTGACTGTGATTATGCGTAGCCGAGGAAACAATCTGTGTAAGGCCCAGTGATGACATCAACTGGAGGAAGTGCTGACCAAAGGCAGAAAGTTCATCGTCGACCCAGGCATTGAAGTCACCCAGAACCATCAGTCTGGGCGACTCCAACGCCATATCGGCGACGAAGTCTGCCACTTCCTGCAGGAATTGTCTCTCATCTCCTGGTGGACGGTGAGCGGGGCTATCCTGCAACCCACACCAGCCACGATGGTACACTCAAAGGATTCAGCTTCCTCAACTGGTACCTGTGAGCCCCAAGCTGGTCTTAAAACAGACCGCTACCCCCCTGCGATCCAATCTCGGGCGAATCACTGAGTACCCAGCTGGAACAGGCGCCTCTAAAAAGGGCGGCATTTCCATCCAGCCAGGTCTCGGTGATGCAAGCCAGATCTGCTGACTCAACAAATCAGAAATAATAGCTGATTTGTTTTTAACAGATCTGGCATTGCACAGCACCGCCAGTTGGACGAGAATCGAAGCCGTCCCGACTACTTGCCCATCCAAATAGGAGGAGCCCTTGGGTATGGAGACTAGGCATGGAAAACCACGTTCCAGGCTCCATTTCGCCCCAAGGCGTCTTCTGGGCTTAGCCACCCCAATGCGAGCAGTCCGTTCATTCGCCCTACCGCGTCCACGACCCCCACCACGCCCACCCCCACTCACACGGGCAATACCAAGTGCCCGACAAAGCTGGTAGGTGGAAAATGTGAGGGGGGAGGGCAAAAAGGGTGGAGGGCGTGGAGGTTGGAGGACGAATAATGCACGACCGGGTTAGCAAAGTGACACATAACGAAAGCGGGAGACAAACTAGCTGCAAGCAAATAAATAAAGAAAATCCTAGTATCTCAAAAATAAAATACCCACAAATTACATTTATACTAAAAACCCACCCACAACATAAACCAACCTACTAACTACACAACCACAAATAAACAATAAACAAATTATTGAAAAATCTAAATATAAAAATATAAGAGGAGATGGCTCTGCAATCTGGATGTCTTCTGATGAAGAAATGGATTTCAGTGGTACCCCATCAGACTGGATCCCTTGAGATGTGCTGCATTGAGTGGGTTGGATTTTGGAGACTGGTCGTTGGATACCTGACCCTGTGGTACCACTGCCTGGTTCTCCAGAAGCTGCAATTTTAAAACAGAACTCTGCACCAGATTCACCCATTGAAGGGAGGAAGTCCCCTCTCTACGCTAAGTCCCAGTCCCATTCATCTGCAGCTGCGCTATCTCAGATGGAGGCTATTGATGGGGTTTCTGCGCCAGCTGCAGTTTCCCAGGAGGAAGACATTATGAAGGCGGCCAATCTTGAAAGAAGTTTGGTTCCATATTTCCTTCCGACTGACGATCCCGTGGAAACAGGTATTGAGTCACATTGAGGCATTACACATATGGGACAAGAGGAGGTGGAAGGAGTATCTCAGGGACAGGAAGCCCCTGACCCTGTTTTGGGTTCACAGCATACCAAAACCTTTGCAGATCTTTTTCGTAAACCTTCCACAGCTGCTAAAAGGTGGTTTTTAGACTGTCTGCGGTATAAAGGATTGGCTCCTATCACACCCGATATACATTGGGTTAGTAAAGTGCTATTAAAAGACTCTTTGGGGTTTACCCCAATGGAAGCCTACACTTTTATTTATCCTCCTGGGGAACATGTTTATGACATTAGCTTTTGCAATATGACATTGCTGGATAAATGTTTGAGACTTTACCATGCGGTTAAAGATTTGGCTGTATGGAGTGACTTTAAAAGTTGATCTTAAATGCACTACTACTGCCATTGCCTAACCACCCTTTCTGGTTGCTTTACTAAGTTGGGCTACTGTTTAACAAATAACATCCTTCTGTTTTTCCCAACCTGGGCTGCCTGTCCACCTGCAGTAGCTTTACAATTCAATTACTCTATTATAATATCTGTCCTACCTGCCCATTGGTGCCTGTTCTGTAACTACTGTTGCTTAACAGTTCAATTGATCTCCTATTTTATCTGTCCTCCCTGCCCATTGGTGCCTGTTCTGTAACAACTGCCCCCTGTCATACAACTGCCCTTATTTCCAGGGATTTTTGCCTTGCACCCCTTGCCCTACACTGGATAACTATGAGTGGCCTGGGACTCTTGGCAGCCTTCTCCTATAAAGCCCTGACCCTGACAGCTGCCCAGCCCTACTCCTGGTGTCACTATCCCTGGAACCATAGCAAGAAAACCGGGCTGTCCCCCCTCAGCCTCAAACTTCTGATGGAGGGGACCATCGTGCTACTCCTGTCCAAGCATGGCATTACCCACAATGTTCCCTTTTACAACCTTTCGCATCATCTCCACCAGAGAAGCTGGCAAAGGTATTCCCTTCCTCCCTCCCTCTAGAATCTTAGGATACCTTCCCAGGCTTTTGCTTGCTCTGAGGGGAGATGTCGAGCTCAACCCTGGCCCCTACTGCCCTAACCTTGTACTTACTTACCACTAATTCTCTCTGGGCAGAGGCTAAGGGCCTTCAGCTAGCCCATGAACATTGGCAGCCTAAGGCACAAAACCCAGGACCTTCAAGTTTGACTTGCACTGTATAAGCTCGATATACTTATGTCATCAAAACTCTGGTTTATTACATATCTCGATATGAAATTGACCTGGTTGGCTATAATGTCTTCAGATGGATAGGGTAGGTAAGAAAGGTGGTGGTGTCCTCATTTACACTAAGACTAATCTCAATGCTGTGCAGCTAAGTTATCCTCCCCTTGATGACTCATCATGTGAGACCATATTTACCAAACTGCTCCTTGGAGGCACCAAGCCTCTCCACATCGGGTGTGCCTACCTTTCCCCCTTGTCGGCTTCCTCTTCCTTAGAAACATAGAAACATAGAATTTGACGGCAGATAAGGACCGCTTGTCCCACCTAGTCTGCCCATTTTCCTACCTAACAGATAAGCTGCAGATCCTAGTTAACCAACAGCTTACTTCCTCCTACCCCCCACTAGGACTGCCTTATGTCTTTCCCATGCATTCTTGAATTCCCCCACTGTTCTTGACTCCATGACCTCCTCAGGGAGGCTGTTCCATGCATCCACAACCCTCTTTGTGAAAAAATACTTCCTCACATTACCTCTGAGCCGTCCCCCCTCTATCTTCAAATTGTGCCCCCTTGTTTTTGCACATCTCTTTTTCTGACAGATGCCACCCTCTTGGACTTTGTTGATTCTCTTGAGGTACTTGAAAGTTTCTATCATGTCCCCTCTCTCCCTCCTTTCCTCAAGGGTATACATATTAAGCCCCCAATAGTCTTTCTTCGTATGTCTTCTGGTGCAGACCCTGCACCATTTTGGTTGCCCTCCTCTGGACAGCCTCCACTCTGTCTATGTCTTTGCGGAGATGGGGTCTCCAGAACTGCACACAGTACTCCAGATGGGGTCTCACTAACTGTCTGTACAATGGGATAACAACTTCCTGTTTTCTACTATTGATGCCTCTCCCTATGCATCCCAGTATCCGCTGAGCCTTTCTTACTGCCTTCTCACATTGCTTGCCCACCTTTAGGTCATCTGATATAATTACCCCCAGGTTCTTTTCCATTTTTACTGTTGTCAGTATCTCACCCCCCATTGTGTACTCTTCCCCGGATTTTTGTTTCCCAGGTGCATTACCTTGCACTTCTTAGCATTGAATCTGAGCTGCCATACATTTGACCATTCCTCCAACCTTGCCAAGTCCCTTCTCATCCTTTCCACTCCATCTGGTGTATCAGCCCTGTTGCAGATCTTTGTGTTGTCTGCAAAGAGACATACTTTTCCTTCCAGTTCCTTTGCAATGTCACTTATAAAGACATTAAAAAGGACCAGTCCCAGTACTGAACCCTGTGGTACCCCACTAGTAACCTTCCTTTCTTCACTGTGGTCTTCATTTACTACTACCCTTTGTGTCCTATTGTCTAGCCAATTTTTTATCCAGGCTACCACCTTGGGACCCACTCCAAGGCTGGCTAACTAGTGTATTAATCTTTTGTGTGGGACTGTATCAAATGCCTTGCTAAAATCTAAGTAAGCCATGTCCACAGCCCCTCCCTGGTCTGCTACTTTGGTCACCCAGTCAAAGAAATCTATTAGGTTCATCTGACATGACCTTCCCATCGTGAATCCATGCCGCCTTGGGTCCTGTGCCCCACTGACCTCTAGGTACTCAACAATTCTTTCCTTCAGAAGTGATTCCATCATTTTCCCTACCACTGAGGTCAAACTAACTGGTCTGTAGTTTCCTGCCTCTGTCCTGCTCCCACTTTTGTGAACAGGAATCCCTGACCCATGCCCTAGCAGAGCACCCATTGGGGAACTGATTCTCCTTTGGGACTTCAATCAGAACTGTGGCTTTCATTGTTCACTTGGGAGCTTAAGCAACAGGTTGGTAGAAAAGAGGACAGGAATTATATTTTGTTTTTAACTGAAATATTTGAATAGTTTGTAAGTCAAATTAGTTCTATGTGTTAAAAATTATTACCTTGAATTTGAACTGATACTTGGGCTGTGATATTGTAGGTTTGGGGATAGTTGTTTGGCAGGGAAAATTAGAAGGTAATTTAAATGTGTTGTTTGCCTGGTGTTAGGGGGAGGGGACATTAGCTGAAATTAACTTGTCTTTAAACAGGAATTACTGTGGCTTTCATTGCTCACTTAGAGCTTAAGCAACAGGTTGGTAGAAAAGAGGACAGGAGTTATATTTTGTTTTTAACTGAAATATTTGAATAGTTTGTAAGTGAAATTAGTTCTATGTGTTAAAAATTATTACCTTGAATTTGAACTGATACTTGGGCTGTGATATTGTAGGTTTGGGGATAGTTGTTTGGCAGGGAAAATTAGAAGGTAATTTAAATGTGTTGTTTGCCTGGTGTTAGGGGGAAGGGACATTAGCTGAAATTAACTTGTCTTTAAACAGGAATTACTGTGGCTTTCATTGTTCACTTGGGAGCTTAAGCAACAGGTTGGTAGAAAAGAGGACAGGAGTTATATTTTGTTTTAACTGAAATATTTGAATAGTTTGTAAGTGAAATTAGTTCTATGTGTAAAATTATTACCTTGAATTTGAACTGATACTTGGGCTGTGATATTGTAGGTTTGGGGATAGTTGTCTGGCAGGAAAATTAGAAGGTAATTTAAATGTGTTGTTTGCCTGGTGTTTGGTAAGAGCCCTCCCACCCACCCTGTTTTGTAGGCTTTCTTAAATACTGAAAAGCCACTGGGGTTGGGATTGAAGGGCTGAGTATTTCTTTTGGGACTGAAATTTGAAGCAACAGGAGTTGGTGGGCCTGTGACATCATATGGTACCTGGTGTCTGCTTACACACACTGTTAGTGGGACCCAACACATACTGGACTGTATGTGTTTTGAGACTTGGGAACTTTGTTGGTGGGGTTGAAATTGGGTTTGTAAATAACTACAGTCAGTATAGAGAGAAACTGTACTCAGGGAAAAGGACTGAGAAAGGGGTGTGCTATTATAAACAGAGGGATAATCAGGGTGGCCATATTCCACCATGGCAGGCATCTTCGGAAGGGTTGTAGGCTGCACAGGCTGTGGGATGGCAATAATTCTAAATTGGGCCTGGAGAGAGGGAGGCTGCCCACTCTGTAGACAGCTATCTTATATCAGGAGTGAGGTATATTGGTTAAGGAGTAAGCTGTGGGAGCTGTCCAAGGATGGGGGTGTGGATATGGGCAGCAGAAGGGTGGGGCTGAGGGGAGGCTGGGGCAACGCTCTGAAATTACAGGACATTATGCTACAGCAAGCAGAAGGGGGGATATTAGGGACAGAGGACCCTTAGATAGGGAAGTTGATGCTAAGGGAAACGTGCAGGGTGAAAATTCTGAATTCAAGGAGACTGGAGGGGGAAGAGTCAGGAGGGGCTGTTGTGCGGAAGCCTAAAACAGCAGACTGTGGGAAGGGAGCTCCTAAGGTGAACAGTGCAAGAGAGGAAGAAGAGGGTCAGTTTAGAGATGCAGTCAGGGGAAACTCGGGTTACTTGATGGAGGCTGACATAGAGTGTCACAATAAATTTGAGATACCAAGCATCCTAGAGGGGGAGGAAGGGGTTGGTGGAAATGAGGAAACTTATACAGAGGCCGGGTGGAGGGAGTCGGATACCCATAGGGCATCACAGACCAGCTATGGAAAGGATAGACATAGTCCCAGAGGAGAAGGAAACATATATAGTTAAGCAAATGGGGAGATGCAACATATTCCAGACATGAGGAGGAGAGCATGATTGGAGAGAAACTGGGAGACAAGGAGATGGAGAGGAGCCCCTTCAGGGAGGTCAGTACCAAGGATGGGGCCCTAGCTAAAGGGACCAACAGAGAGCCTC
Source organism: Neoceratodus forsteri (assembly GCA_016271365.2). Classification (NCBI taxonomy): domain Eukaryota; kingdom Metazoa; phylum Chordata; order Ceratodontiformes; family Ceratodontidae; genus Neoceratodus; species Neoceratodus forsteri. Next base: position 60,549,793 of record CM057455.1, read on the forward strand.
TGGAGACAGGGTACTATTACAAGGGGGATGGAGGTGCGGGGAAGGAAACCATCAGGGCCAGGATAAATGGTTCAGATAAGAGAGGTTAAAGGGACACCTATTCAGAGGGTTTGAGTTAAGTGGGCAAAATAGCAAGGGAGGCAGAAGGGGAGGGTGACAAGGGGTCTCTAATAAGGCAGGAAGACTCCCATGAAATTGCGATCATGAATAAAGTGGGGAGGGGCTGAGAGGGCATAGTGGAGGTAACCATAAGGATGATGGCGGTGTTAAGGTTCTGTTACTGGGAGACTCGATGATTAAGGGTATCCATTGGGAGGGACAGGGGTGGATACCATAGCCAGGTGAAGGTAGTGAGTATCTCTGGGCTGACAGTGCACAGAGCAAAGTTCATGGTGTATGAAATGGTTAGGGATTGTGGAGGGAAACCGGATCTCCTGGTGCATTTGGGAACTAATGATCTAGAGGGAAATAGCATTATGGAAATCCAAGCAAGGTTCCAAGAACTTGCCAGAGTCTGTCGGGATAATGGATGCAACATTTCCTTTTCGGAGATATTGCCAGTACCAAAGGCCTCAGTGGAGAAAAAAATGAAGCTCACAGAGGTTAATGAATGGCTCAGGAAGTGGGGTGAAGAGAATGGGTTGGGGGTGTTAGGGAACTGGAATGGAGTTTGGGAGGATAAGGGACTATATGCCAAGGACAGGTTTCATCTTGCCCCATTAGGGAAGGAAGTCCTTAAACAGGGGATGGCTGACTACATACAAGAAAGGTGGGGTTTAAACTTGTAAGGGGGGAAGGGATAAGGGAGGGGCTGACCAGAAGACCAGATGAGGGGAGTAGCCTTCAAGCCCAAGGGGAAAGGGGGGAAACAGACTGGAGGTGGAGGTTTCAGGAGGAGCAGGGGGAGGATGGAAGTATAAGGAATCTGGGTGGGGTTCGACAAAGAGGATCAGGGATAAGGGGTGGGGGTTAGTGTTAGTTAATGCCAGGAGCTTGGGAAACAAGTTGCCAGAGTTCCAGGCCATGCTGTTCGAGGGGGTGGATGTGGCGGCAGTCACGGAAACGTGGGCCAACAAAAACCATGACTGGGACCTAAATGTACGGGGGTACACTATGCTTAGGAAGGATAGAAAGGAGGGCAGAGGGGGTGGAGTGGCTATGTTCATTAGAGATGACATAGAAATTGCTATGGTAGAAGAGGCAGAGGGAAACGTGGAGGCCTTATGGGTCACCTTACGATCCCCAGCAGGAGATAAGGTCAAGCTGGGAGTAGCATATAGGCCCCCCGGGATGAGTGATATTCTAGAGGATGGTTTGCTGGACAACATCATTGCCCAGTGTGGTCCAATAGGGGAAGGAGTGGTGTTGATGGGGGAACTTAATATGCCAGGTACAAACTGGGGAACCATGACCTCTAAGGTGGCCAAGGAGCAGAGGCTGCTGGATGGCTTCCAGGATGTGTTCTTAACACAGCATGTGATGGAGCCCACAAGGGAGGCATGTCCTGGATGTGGTTCTGGCAGATGGGGATCTGGTAGGGACATGGTTGTACAGGACCCCTGACTGGGAGTGACCACAATACTGTCTGGTTTCAAATAAGCATTGGGGGAGTGGGGTGAGATCTAGGACACTGGCAGTGGACTTCAGGGGCAGACTTTATGGGCATGGGAAATATTCTCAAGGATCACTTGAAGGATTACCTCAACGACAAGTGTGGAAAGGAGATGGGAGGTCATAAAGCAGGGGACTTCATGAGGCAGTCAGGATCTGCGCTAAGTTGAAGCGTAAGGAGCAAGGTCACATAAACCATGCTGGTGGTCCAGTGAGGTCCAGGTAGCAGTCAGAGAAAGAAGGCGGCTACAAAAATATAAAACAACAAGAGGGATAGGGATAAGAAATGTACCAGCTTGCATCTAGAAAAGTCACCCGTATGGTGAGGGAGCAAAGTCCAGTAAAGAGCAACGGCTGGCACAGGGGAACATGGAGGGAAAAGGTTCTTCCGTACATTGGGGAGCGGAGAAAACTAAGGGCCATCTCAGCAGATTGAGATCAGAAGGAGGGTGGGTGGAAGAGGCGGGGACCAGGCAGAGGTATTTAAGTACTTTGCCTCTGTGTTCACTAGGGAGGGGATGGGATATCTACAAAGCAAGGCACAAAGGGGATAGAAGCGGCAGGGAGTGGGATCAGGGGAGCAACAGAAATGGAGCAAAAGGGAGGAAAGGTACCCCAGGGGTGTCACATCTGGATAAGGATAAAAAGACCAGTAAGGTGGAGGGGATGGATGATGCCATCCCCGCCAAAAGGGTGTGGTTTGCCCTCAAGGCCCTAAAGAAAGACAAATCTCCTGGGCCGGATGGCATTCATCCGAGAGTACTATGGGAATTGGCGGACATACTGGCTGCACCCCTGGCGGAGCTTTTCAGCAGGTCACTTGAGACAGAGAGGGTACCTAGGGATTGGCGAGAGGCACATGTGGTACCAATCCATAAAGGAGGGTCGAAGGAAGTACCAGGAAACTATAGACCCATCAGTTTAACCTCGGTGGTGGGAAAATTAATGGAGAGTATACTAAAGGAACGATTGGGGGTTTACTTGGAGGAGGTGGGAGGTCTGGATAGTCGGCAGCATGGGTTTGTGCCAGGTAGATCATGTCAAACCAACCTTGTGGAGTTCTATGAATGGGTAACATCAGAACTGGACAGGGGTAAGCCTGTGGATGTATTATTCTTGGACTTCAGCAAGGCGTTTGACTCTGTCCCTCACAATGGTCTGGTGGAGAAACTGATGGGGTTAGGAGTAGGCCCTTTGATGGTCAGATGGATTGAAAACTGGATAGCTGGACGCACTCAGAGAGTAGTGGCCTGTGGGGAACTCTCGAACCCTACGGAGGTTGGTAGTGGGTACCACAGGGCTCGGTCCTGGGTCCAATCCTGTTTAATGCATACATATCGGACATCAGGGATGGTATAGGGTGTGAAATGAGTCTTCGTGGATGACTCCAAGATGGGAGCAGTAGTTGAGGGAGAAGGGGAGGTTGGCCTGAAGGACCTGGACACCCTGGAAAGCTGGGCTCACACATGGAAATTAAATTTCAATATCGCCAGTGCAAGGTGTTGCATCTTGGTCGGGAAACCCTAAACACAGGTACACCCTGGGAGGAGGTGCTGGAAGCCTCAACAGGGAAAAGACCTAGGGGTCATGGTGGATACATGTATGAATAACTCTGAGCAGTGCAGGAGAGCAGCTAGCAAGGCAAACAGGATGTTGGGATGCATCACAGGGGATCACCTCTAGGAGCAAGGAAGTGATTCTGCCGCTGTACAATGGACTGGTTAGACCACACCTTGAGTACTGTGTACAGTACTGGAGACCACACTTGAAGAGGGACATACAGCTCCTGGAGAGAGGGTACAGAGGAGGGCAACAAAGATGATACGAGGGCTAGGGGATTTGACTTACGAGGACAGACTTGAGGAGCTCTGCCTGTTTTCATTGGAGGAGAGGAGAGACAGGGGGACATGATTGAGGTCTTCAAGTACCTCAAGGGAATAAATAGGGTAAACATGGAGGGGATCTTTAGACTAAAGCAGGGAGGTATCACCAGAGGACATGGTTTGAAGTTGGAAGCTGGAAGGGTGAGGGGGGAAAAGAGGAGGAGGTTTTTCACTGAGAGGGTGGTGGACCCTTGGAATGCACTGCCTGGTGAGCTGGTTCAGAGATCCACAGTGGAGGGCTTCAAGAGAGGGTGGGACAGACACAGAAAGTGGATGTATCAGATGATGGCCTGTCCGGGGGGTGGGGATGGATGATAGGGGTTTCTGGAGCACAAGGGATGGGAGGGTCTCGGCACCCAACTAAGGATCTAGATTCGAGCAGACTCGATAGACCATAAGGCCTAATCTGCTGGCAAATAGTATGTTAGTATGTTAGAACTGGCTTGCCCTGGGGACCTCAGCATCCAAGAACCCTATCCTTGGCTCCAGACTGACTCAAATTATCAACTTGCCTACTAGGCACAATGCCAAGTCCGGCAACCACTGTCTCCTTGACTGGGCCCTTGTCTCCTGCCCTGACCGTATTATGACAGCTGGGACCATGGCGGACTCACTTAGTGACCACTTGCCTATCTTTTGCACCTGGTCCAATAAGGCTCCCAAATTGGCCACCAGAGTGATAGCAGCCAGGAACTTCAGTAGATTTGCAGCAGTCGATTTCTGCTCTGACCTTCATTCAGTAGACTGGGAGCCCATCCTCACTCTCCCCTCTCTGGATGAAGCACTTGACCACTTCACTAATTCATTTTTGTCCATGGCCAATGCCCATGCTCCATGGAAAAAACTAAGAGTTCAGGGGAAGTTCCACAAATGGCTCAACCCTGGCCTCAAATGGAGCATGTTGCTCAGGGATAGTGCATGGGGACTATACAAATCCTCAGGCCTCAATGCTGACTGGGAAAAATACAGGGCACTGAGGAACTACTGTAAGAAAGCCGCCAAACAAGCGAAGTCCTCATACTTGTGGGACCTCCAGACTAGTCACCTAAGGATCCCAAGAAATTCTGGAGCCATATAAACCTGCTACTTAAGGGTGCCCTAATGCCCAGGATGGAGCTCTCCTGGTCGGGAACACCTTGACCAATGCCCCTCCTCAATAGCAGAGGAGTTCAATGCGCTTTTTCTAACCTCAATGGCCTATCTCCCCTGCCTGCCTGGGCCCCCAATATATCAGTCCCAACAGTGAACCTATTCAGCCCTGGTTTCACCTGAAACTTGTCAAACCTCAGAAGTTCTCCTCCTACTCAAAATTAAACCAGACTCCACCCGGGACATGACCTGCTCGAACCAAAACTACTGAGGGCTGCTGCCTCAGCCATTGCCCTCCCTGTCACCTGGCTCATCAACAGGTCCCTCCTTGAGGTACAATTCCCAGTAAGTGAAAAGTTGTGACCGTAGTCCCAGTGCACAAAAGGGCCCGTGATAACGTGGGAATTTCAGGCCCATCTCCATTCTCTGTCCCCTAGGGAAGGTGCAGGAGAGGCTAGTCTATAACCAAATGCTAGACTACCTTGAGACGCACTCTGTCCTAACTGACATCCAACATGGCTTTAGGAAAGGCCATGGCATGGACATGGCCCTTATCCGGCTCATGTCTAATGTCCTTGAGGCAATGGACAATGGCTCCCCGACGGGAGCCCTGTTTATTGACCTGTCCAAAGCCTTTGATCGTATCTCCTATCAACTCCCTCTCTCCAAACTCCACCTCCTTGGACTGGATTGGCTCTCACTCTCCTGGTTTAAGAGCTACTTGCTCAACCGAAGCCAAAATGTTGTCTGGAAAGGTGTCCAATCTGGTATCTGACCAGTGGTCTCTGGGGTACCCCAGGGCTCTATCTTGGGACCCCTGCTGTTCTCCCTCTTTGTCAATGACATTGAAAGGGGTTGTGGGCCATGTAATCTAATCCTCTATGCAGATGACACCGTTGTCTACTGCAGTGACCCTCAACCTAGTGTCATCACTGCCAAACTGCAAGCTAGCCTCTCAGCACTTGAAGCCTGGTTCTCCACCAACCTTCTAGTCCTGAATGAGGAAAAGACTAAAGCGGTCCTGTTTGGAACCAGGTGTCTGGGGCCGTCAGATCTGACTCTTACACTCCAAACAGCCCAGGGGAAGAGGTTGAGGTCCTTGGCAAGATCAATTACCTTGAATCCTCCTTGACCAGAAGCTGTCCTACAAACCTCATATTGACACTTAACTAAAACCATCCACAGAGGATTGTGCTCCTCTACCGCCTGGGACACTCACTCTCTGATGAGGCTCGGCGAGCTATAGCCAATCGCACTCTTCTCTCCATCCTCCTCTACGGGCCCTCCTCCAGCCCCTTCGAAGGATCTACGTACTCTCTCTGTGCTTTTCCATTGAGTAGCATGCTTTGCAAACAATGACCTCCTTCGAGACATCACTGTGAGGTCCTTGCTGACCTCCATTGGCCCTCCTTAAGCACAAACTGGCCTACTCCTCCCACCTGCCTGACCTACAAATTCTCCACCATGGGCCCCTCCTCACTTCTGGGCCTGCTCAACCCTAGGGCACATGGCTGTGACACGGGTCCTCTGCTGGCTGTCCCTGGCCATCCCTCGAGTCCACTCAACTCTGGCAGGCGTTCCTTTAAATACTCTGCTCCGCACCTATGGAACACCCTCTCTGCTTACCTGGTCAACAAGCCATCTCTCCAAAGCTTCAAGCTGGGCCTCAAAGTTTACCTCCTGGAACTCAGCCTCTGTGGCTGCAATCATTAGACCCCGCATATCATCCCCTCCTGCACAGGTCTTACCCGTGACCATGGTACTTTATGCTCATTTTTACAGTAGTATCTACCGTGTCTAATGCTACCCCATTGTATCGTACCACAGGTGTAACTTATACTGTCATTTGTAATTACTGTCATTCCAATGTATATAACTATTACAACCACTGTATGCTGTCCAATGTGTAAAGCATGTTTTTTAAGTAACTAATCCCGGGTCGCCCCTGAAAAAGGGACCTCTGGTCTCAGTGGGCTTACTCGGTTATCAAAATTTTAAATGAATAAAAAATAAATAAAATAGCTATACCAATTACCAAACCTACAGTAAAAACCATGACATTGTTGTTTCGAAAAGAAGGGGTGGATATTAAAGATATTATCTTTTGGCTTGAGAAAAGTTGTACAATCATTGGTCACCCTAATCCCATCATGGATGACAATGGCTTTTGGATGGGTGGATGGACTTTCAGGACACAACTATGCCAAACAACAAGGGACTTTCCATGACAGATAATTTGGGTATAATGCGGGTCTTGGAACACCATGTGGAAAAAACTTCTGGGGAGGCGGTGGTGGACTCTAATTTTAGTCCTTATTTATTGATGGCAGCAGATCTTCCACAGGTTTCTAGGACTCAAGGAGTAGCTTTAACTGCCCTGTTTACAACCACTGAGCATCATCAAGTGTTTTGGGGTTTAAAACTTAATATTTCCCCTGGCTCTGATAGCCGTCCGGGGGAGATCTTTAAACTATTGTAGAATATTATGCCCAAGGAGGTTTTAGAACTTTATAATTATACATTAAGGGATTATTGTTTGCCCACTGCTATTTATGAGGGATTATTAATTTTTAATATAAATTGGGAGACCCCCTCAGAAATTGAAATTGGCATTGAATGTTGATTTTAAAATCCTTGCCAAATTGTTGGGAAACAGACTGCTTTCAGTGATGAAAGATTTAATTAGTTCAAATCAGTTTTGTGGAGCCCCAGAAAGATGTATAAGCAATACATTGTTTCTGATTAGGGAAATTTTGGCTGCAGGGGAACAACAGGAAATTACTTTACAGGACAGGGAGGTTATCTTAAGCTTGGATCAAGCAAAAGCTTTCGATGGAGTTTCCCATTCCTTTTTGTGGAAATGTTTGGAGGCTTATGGTATTCCTGAGCTTTTTATACAATGGTTACAGCTTTGTTATTTATTAGCTTATGTTAGACCCTTTGAAAATGGAAGGTTGGGGAAGAAATGTGGGACTCAGAGAGGGGTATGGCAGGGGTGTCCCTTGAGCCCCATTCTGTATGTCTTTTATATTGATCCTATTTTAAGATTATTACAAAGGACCCCTCAGATTAGAGGGTTGGGGATTGAGGTTTCACAAAATGTTAAATTTATTGCATATGCTGATGATATTTGTTTATTAGCTCAGGATGTTGTTTCTTTACAACTGGCATATGAATTACTGAGTGCATTAAGGAAATTCATTGGACCTAGTTTAAATAATTGAGAAATCTAGATGCTTAGCTGTACAAGGATATTCCCCATTATTGCCAGAAGTGGCAGGATTTCCAGTAGTTACTAAGCCATGTAAGATATTTGATATTTATTTCGGGGGTTGGCAGGCTATAATTGGAATATTGTTTTAAAGTTAGGTGTGGATAAAGTAGCCAGATGGAACATCTGGAAAATGTCAAAAAAAAAAAAAAGAATGTATTTGCTCAATACATTTTTGATTCCTCTTTTTTTGTATGTGAGCAGTTTTTCCCCTTCCTAAAAGCTTAGAAACAAGGGTTTTGGCATGTTTTCTTGTGTTTTGTGGGGAGTCGTTTAAACCCTATTAAACAGACTGTATTGTATTTAAGTTTGGCAAAAGGTAGGGTTAATATGGTAAATCTGATTTTGTTTTCTTCTTTATTATTTATTTATAGTAATTTACTTCCGCTGATGAAACAGAGTTTGAGTCTGTGGACGAAGTGGGGTATGGCACATTTGCGAGGAATTTTAACAGAATGGTGTAAGGATTCCTTTTTACATAGAAACAATGACAGCCCTGTCTTGATAGTGTTTGGTCAGGCGTTTTTGATAATATAAAAAAATGGAAGATTAAATATACCACTGTTTTGTCCATGCATAGGAAGCTTCTATATGAGGATGTTTTGCTAGCATGTTTTTTAGAACACCCTTTTGCTGGCTTTTCAGTGATAGATCAAAAAGAAATTTCTAGCTGTATTATGGATGAGAGAATTCCAGCTAAGATGTGGGATACAGCGTGGTTAGCAATTCATGGGAAGGTCAATGTGAGAGGAAATCCGAAGCATAAGCAGCTACGAGATCGTTATTGCCCGAGAGTAACAGGTGGGTCCACGACTGAAACTATGGCTCGCTTATATTTTACATGCCCGTATATTATTCAGTTTTGGAAGTTGCTCCAAGATACAAATTCTTTACTGATACAGTTACCCCCGATCCGTTGTTTTGTTTTATGGTATAATTCCCCATATGGCTCACAATATCATATAGTACACACCATATGATAATGGTACATTTTTATATTGGATATGGAATGGTCGATGTAGAATGGTACTGCAAAAATGGATATCTCAATATTGGAGCTTTACTGTTTAGTATTAGCGGATTTATGGAAATTCAAACACACCGAATGATTGCACTGTTATCCACAGATTTGGGCTCGGAACTGGGCTCATATTGATGCATGATGAGCAATGTGTTTTCCATGTTAGAACTAATTTGAGACTTTTGATGGGCCCTTTGTGCAGAATCGGCTTTTTCTGCACCCTACGGGATGGTGTGGGGGGGGGTTGCTATTTGGCTTAGGGTATGGGTACGTTGAACAATATTTCTTTTTTATTTCTTTTTAGTCAGCATGATGTAATACTGTTTTTGATATTTCATGTGGGTTTGTTTTATATTTCCTTCACCTAATTGGTGAGAGGATGGGTGGAGGTTTGGGTGCAATTTTTATTTATTTCTTACTTAGGTTTCTCTATGATAAATAATTTTATCTAATCTTTATTTTTGTTTTTCTTATGACTTGTATGGAATGATACTATTTTATTTGTGTATTGTTTTGCTAGTCTAATGGACATTTTCCAATATTATTTGGGGGGGGGTGTTTTCTGTTTAAGGTAACTGTTTGCTGAAATCCTTAATTTTTTTTTATTTCTATTTTCTGTATGATGTAATACTGTTTTTTATATAAATTTTTATGATTTAATGAAATAATTCCCCTACTCTTTTTGATAAGTGCCATGGGATCTTTAACATCCACCTGAACTACCACCAATCCAGGCAGATGGAACCACGGTTTAATGTCTCATCCGAAAGATGGCACCTCAAGTGCAGCACCCCTCTCATGCTGCAACCACATTTAAATTTATCAATTTTTGTTGTACTTTCTAAATCATATTTTCAGGATTACTACTGCAAATTATCTTGCTACTGTATGAGTTTCGTCATGCTATGACTATAAAAGCCTCTATGATCCTACCAGGACCACCCTGTGTACTACTTGTAATGCTTAGCCTATTAAATGTTTTCAAAATATCCTGGGTGGGATATTCAAAAAGCTGCACATGGTGCAACTGGAGTGCACTGGCAAGTGTGGGCTCGTAAGGGAGGCGATATTCAGTGGGAGCCACTGGCGCATCGCAGTCGTAGTGCACCAAAGTGCAACCCTACCGAATGTATACGCAAGTGCAGGGGCATAGCCATGAATAAGCGACACAGTGCGATATTGAACAGCAAACAAACGGCACAAGCATGGAGCAACAGGAACATGCACAGAGCAAACTGAGCCTATAAAGAGGAGCAAGCAAGGGACGGAGGCTTGCACCACAGGGAAGCAATAGAGAGGAGGCAGTGGGCAGACTGGACAGCAGGAGGGTGCAAGACAGAGACAGAGGTGGGCAGGGATGCAACAGAGTGTTGGACTGGGCATGTGACACTGATTGTGGCTGCGTGCGTGAGCAACTTTGTGTGTGTGGTGTGTGTGTGAGACAGGTGAGGCAGCATCCACAGCTTGTGCCTACGATACCCAGCATAGGAGGGGCAGCAAAATGCCCAGGCGGGTGGGAGGCAGAGGCTACAGCCAACAGGCCACCAGCTGGGAACCCGAACACAGGTGTGTGCCCAGTGCAGGGGCATGCAGCACACACAGCGGGGTGCCTGGGAGACAGCCGCCGAGGGCAGGACAGCCAGGACATGGCCAGTGCCATCTTCCAGATGGAGGCAATAATGAGGGTGTGAGGAGGCAGGAGGTAGAGCAGCGCAGCGTGGAAGGGCCCTTGGTGTGGTATGCCCCGAACAGGTGGTGCCGTGTCTGCACCACCTTTGAACAGCACAGTGATACAGAGATTGTGGGCCAGTACCACCTGAACCGGGAAATTCTGAGGCAGCTCTGTGAGCTGTGCAGTGATGTGATGCAGGCACCCACAAGACAGAGCCATGCTCTGTCGGTGGAGACTAAAGTCATGGCTGTCATGTGCCTGCTCGCCAGGGGTACCTTCCAAAGACCAACAGGGGACACCACAGGCATAACCCAGTTTGCCGTGCCATGGCTTCTCACAGAATTCCTCAACACACTGCTGTCACATGCTGCAGAATACATCCATTTCCCCATCACACAGGCAGAGCGTACAACGAACATGCAAGAGTTCCACAGGGTGGCAGATATGCATGGCGTGCTTGGGGCCATCGACTGCACCCACGTAGGCATCCGCACACCACCTGGCCTGGAGGAGGTAGCCTGCATCAATAGAAAGGGCTACCCCAGCATCAACTGCCAGGTGGTGTGTGATGCCAGGGTGCATAATCAATGTCTGTGCCACACACCCTGGTGGAGCACATGATGCCTTCATCTGGCATCAGTCAGCACTGTGCCACAGGTTTGTGAGTGGGGACATCCCTACTGGTCAACTAGTATGTGAGTATGCTGTGGAAACAGGCAGCCTGGCACAACAGGGCAGGGTGTGGGGGGTGATAGGCCAGGGGCACCAGAGGGTGTGGCCGGGAAGATGGGGGGGTGCAGCAACACAGACCACCATGCTAACCACACATCTCAACACACAGGTGACAGCGGCTACACACTCTGGTCCTGGCTGCTCACCCCATACCGGCACCCATCGACCCCAGTGCAGGAGTGATACAATAAGGTACCTGCGCCAGCACACGGAACATCATTGAGTGTGTGTTTGGGCTGCTGAAGGCATGGTTCCATTGCCTGGACAGGTCTGGTGGTGCCCTACAGTACAGCTCCTCAAAGGCCTCTGGCCTATTCCTGTCCTGCTGTATACTACACAACATGGCCACCAACTGTGGGATAGCTGTTGAGGTTGAAGAATGGGGAACAGCAGTGGGGACGATGCAGCTGCCAGGCCAGGTGGTGGTGAGTAGCCCCCCCCCCGGGTGAAGGGAACCCCAGCTGAACAGGATGGCCCAGCAACACCAGGACACAATTGCAGAGGAGCACTACGGTGCACGCAGGTAGGTGTACATGACCACATGCATGTCCCAGGGACCATGGCACAGCATACAGGCATGCAAGAGCAGGTCCCGTGACAGTAATGGCTGGAGTGGAGCTTGGACAGGCATGGGACTGGACACCATGGAAGCATTCCACACAGCACTGCACACCCCACCCATACACCCCCACACACCCGCACTACAGCACATGCCCACGGGTACCAACATGTGCCGCCCAGAGCCACCACCAGGTGTGTGCCAGATGCTGAACACTGGTGCACAGTGGCAGTCGGCGCTGTGTTGGCATCATCATGCACGCCACAGTGGCCAGCAGCCGGTGTGTGTGCACAAGGCCTGTGTGCAGCATCGACCATGGATGCCACATCCCTGGAATGTACATGCACATGCCACATCAATGTGCACACAGGGCAGCAGCAGACAGCGGATGGGGAGGAGGGTGGGTCAGGACCGCCGAGTGGCTGCTCGGCCACTGCGGACACATGGACGGCCCTACCAAGACCACCCAGCAGACACGGGCTGTGTGACAGCCACAGGGGGCATCTGTGACAGTCCCCCAGGGGTGTCACTGTGGGAATGTGACCAGTTCCTCACAGGTGTCTGCAGGCTCCGAACATGCCCACTCCAGCCATGGCTGGAATGCCCACAGTGGATCCCGGCATTGACACAGAGGGGGTCGCATGACGCCATGACTGAGGGGTGGAGACTGCACTCTGTGGGGTCTGCGGCAGACAGCCATGCACCAGAGTAGCCAGTGGTGCTAGGCCGGCAGTGACCGCAGTCAGCCAATCCAGGGCTCGCGTGCGTGTCCTCTTGCATATGTGTGTCTCGGCCAGGAGCTGTTCAAAGTCCCTGTTGTGCCTCCCTGTGGCCTGGTGCAGCTCTGCACGGAGTGCACACACCCTTGCCACAACCAGCACCTGTTGCTCCATGGAGGCCCATAGCAAACTGGTGTGCTCGGTCAAGGGATCGGCACCTTGGGGGGCATGGGCATTGCACCAACCTACGGTTGGTGCTTGACAGCACAGCCCAGTCCCCCCACACTGCTGGGGGTTGCACAGCAGGGCCCTCTTGGGGCTGCTCATTCTGCAGTGCACCATCGGCCAGCACTGCACCCGGCCCCCCTTCAACACCATCTGGCTGCTGCTGCTACTCCTCTGGCCGCTGTGCGCTGAGCAGTGCCAGTGCGGCTGCCTACCACTGCCATCCCCAACAGCGGATTGCTGCACTGATGGCACCGACAAAATGCTGGGGTTGTGGACGGTGGGCAGACAACCGCCACCAGGACACCATCTGCGCTGCCGTGGCGGGTGTGTGGTTTGGGTACCTCCTTCTGAATGGCAACACCACTATCCACGATGATGGCCACATTATCATTGGTGCTGGACCCTACCCCGATCTGTGTCTCCGCATACTGTATGCCATGGCTGGCGTCATGCTGAAACACAGCCAGAGCCATGTCTGCAACCATGCCACAGGCATCTGGATGAACAGTGGTGTTGGGCTGCCTGTGGTCCAGCTTCCAGACACCGGTGGAGGTGGAAGGATGGTCCTCTGGGTCCAGGACTGCCACCATGGCAGACACCCCCACCCCTGCCACTGCATGCAGGTGCTCCGGAGTTGAAAGGGAACACAGTCGCATTAGTGCCACTGGCACTCACCCCTGCCTCCCTTCCCCCCACCCCAGGTGCAGCCATACCTACCATGCAGTGATGGGCTGCCTCCTGTCTGGAAGCCACCACCGGGTACCCCCTTGATGGCACTGCGCCACATGGGCGCTGCCACCAACTCCTCCTGCAGAGACAGCTGTGGCACGTCCGCTGTCCACTGCCCATGGCAGCATGTGTGGCCCAGATGGCAGCCACCTTCTCCTTTATCCACCTCCGGTCTGTGCCAACCTTCTTCTTGCACTCCTGCGCAGTTCTTTGATGGATGCCTTGCTGGTTCACGGCTCTGGCCATACCCTCCCATGCTGTTGACTGGACCTGTGGGGTGCCTGTTGAGCCACTCAGGAGATGCTCCTAGTCCAGGTAGGCCTCGAATAGGGCATCAGTCTCTGCCCTCATGAAGTTGGGCCTGCACTTTCGTGCAGGCCCATGCTCCTCAGCCTCCTCTTGATCTGTCATGCTTTGTCCTGTGGGAATTAACATGTGGTCATTGATGGCTACAGCCCACACCACCCTCCCAATCCACTGTCCTGACAACCCCACAGCCTGGTGTCTTACCTCTGAAGGATGCAATACCGGTCTGGAGCCTGTGCAGTCCCGTGGTGCCTTTACAGTGCATTGCATGCAAATGAGGGGATGCGCAACTGTAATGAGATACAAATGCCTCCGATGAGCCACGGATATGCTGATTAGCTAATCTGCATATGCCAGCTGAATATTATGAAATTGTGCATGGTGCATTGGCGTTAGCATGCATAAGTTATGGCTGAACATTGTGACATGTAATTGGCCCGGCAATGCGCATGCATGCAGTGCCGTCACGTATGTCACCAGTGCAGCCTACGCACACTGCACTATATGCATTACAGTGCTGTGCCGCTATTGGGCATGTGGCGCTCGTGAACTGTATGCCCTATGACGCACAGGCACTATTGGCCCATGAACCATGGCACCCACATGCCCCTATTGCGCCCCATGCATGGCGGGCCCAATCACACTGTCGTGCACGGTGTGGTGTCAACCATTGACCCCACGGTTGCCCTTTGACCCTCCAGATGCCCTGCAGCATGTGCCAGTACTGCAAGAGTCATGTCGTGCATCACCGTAGCTGCACAATTGGTGATGGCAGAGCATCCCTGTGTGAGGTGTGCATCCCCACCATGTGTGCTGGGCACCATTTTGGTTGTGCGACTGCGATACAGCCATGCCATGCCGCAGCAGTGCCAGGGCACCTAACTGGTCGCAGGTGGAAACTGATCAACATTGTAGCCCTTGTGGAGCCACATGCAGGCAGTCTGTTTGGCCAGGTGCCCCTGAATCGACCATGGATGGAGGTGTGGCAGGAGGTCGCTGAGGGGCTGAAGGAGGCCACAGGATCACAGCACAGCAGGAGCAATGCTGCCACCGCTATGGGGACCTACAGAGGAGGGACCCTAAGAGGCAATGGGCACTACTGGCATGCATCCAGAGGGGCGCCATGCCATATCCAGGTAAGTGTGCAATGCCCATGCCTGTGCCCATCCAGTGTTCTGTGGGGCCAGCAGGGTGGCACACCATGCTGCAGGAGGGGCTGGGGCTGTGCATTAAGTTGGCTGTGGTGGCACACCATGGGTGCACTGTGCCACCATTCTGCAGCTTCGCTGGACCAGGGAGCACGCTGTGCTGGGGGGGCATATGGTGTTGCCAGGTACTGATGTGTCTGTCTCCATGTTTCCCTCCTAGGCCCTGAGGATAGAAGGAGGGCCCAGCTGGCTGGTGCTGCTGGTGGGCAAGGGCAGACCACCACAGGGGCTCAGGTGCAGGATGCAGGCTGCATGGGCGGTGCTGTCAGACAGGTGCAGGGTGCGCTGCAGCATGCAGGTAGGCACTGTTCCATGGTATGATGTGCAGGGTGGGCAGTGGGGGTTGGGGTGGGCCACAGCCCCTGTGCACATGGCCATTCCAGCTTTGCACTGCCCGTGGTGTCCATTGCACCATGCCATGGCTATCGCACATGTGTGTTGCTGCCTCAGGTGGGCTGTGGGTGCACCTGAATTCCAGCTGTGCCACTGCCATCCCACCACTTAGCCATGTTGCCTGGCTGCCATGGTTGTGGTGTGTGGCACATGGGTGGTGTTGGTGTGCAGCGTTCTGCATTGCTGGGGATTGTTGGGTTGGTGGGTTGTGTTCGCGCACATGCTGTGGGTGGCTGTGTGCCATCTCAGGGGTGCATGTCACCACTGTCTGCTGCGCATGGTGGGTGGGCTACAGTCATCCGGACATGCACTCATACCATGTTCCTTCCTTTGTCCTAGGTGTCCTTCACCCTGGTGTCAACACCAGGCTCCTGTGGCAGATCCTTCGGTCCCACTGCCACACTCCAGGTGGCACAGCTGCTGCAATGGACACTGCGCAGGTCGCAGCACAGACTTCGGTATCAGGCACCGGTGGGACATGGACAGCCATAGGGCTCATTGGCCTGCTACTGTTACCCTTCCCTGTCCCCCCTCCCTTGCCCTCCCTTGTCCCCTTGTATGGCCATGTCCCCTGTCCCCCTGCCTCCCTTCCCCGGCCTCCCAGTTTGTATGTGGCCTCCCCATTCCTTGCTCCCTGTACCCTGTTACCTGTTAATATGAATATAGCTGTTTTATGCCTGTTTTAATACACTTTTATATGGTTAGCCATCTGTGTCCATGTCTGCTTTGCATCTGGTGTGTGGAGCCATGCTGCAGTGGTGTGCATGGTGTCTGTGTGGTATGACTGGGGTGGACTGGGAGTTGTGCCTGGTGGTGTCCACCCATTTGATGGTGGTTGTGCTCTGGGATGGCCGTAGGCTCTCTATGTTGTGTGGCATGTACATTGTGTGCTGTTGGCCTTTGTGTTGCCAGCTGTGGTCCAGGTGACATGTCATGTGCCTTCCTGTGGTGGGTTGCCAGTGGCTGTTTGCCAGTGGCCATTGGTGCCACCCTGCCTCTGTGCGCCACTGTGGTGTGCATGGTTGGGGGCCTGCTGCTGCCCCATGCAGACAGGGTGGTGTTCCATCGTGTTCCCTGCCATGCCTCCCTCCTGGCACCTTCTGCACCCTGGTGGTGGCACATCCCACCCCAGTGGCATGTTCTTTGCTGTGCCTGTTGTTCTGTGTCCTGATGCATGCACCACTGCCCCTTGTGCATCCCTGGTTGCGATACGGCACATGTTGGCTTGCTCCCTGGTGCAGTCCTGGTTGCACTATGGTGCATCCCTGTGATATTCAGCCATGTTGAGCTGGTGCTTGCCATCATGCGCAACCTTTGAATATCACGTTCCGTAGACTTGGGCTGTGCCGATCTTGCGCCTGCCTCTGGCGCATGTCTGAATATCCCACCCCTTGTATACTAACTGTGCAGCTTAGCCTATTGTTTAATGTTTCACAACACTTTGTTTATGTAACTCGATGTAATCTACTGTTCGTTATACCTGCAATGTCTGCCCTGTAACCTCTCAGGTCATGCCTGAAAACAGTCATCTTTATGGCTAGTGCACCCACCCAGTAAACAAAAACTAAATAAAATAATTCAATTGGATTGACAACCACCCCGTCCTTTCCATAATGGTACAGTGATGAGTGCTTTGGGGGACTAAAAGAGCAAATTTTCCTAGTGTCTATAGTAGAACTGACTTCTTGGATATAAAATTAGAAGAAGTATTGTCATTAACAAGTGGAACACAGTTACCAATAGGAAATAGACATTGTTTAACAATAGCCATTCTAGTTTCATATATCAAAAAATATCTTAGTCTATATAATATGTCTATTTTAGCATGAATCTTGGATGTCAATTTACTCAGATAAGATTCATAGCTTAAAACTGGATCCAAGTTAAACACCTAAATATTTAAAAGTATCTACATTCTTGTAGGTAGTACCATCTAAAGCATTAACATTGATACTCCTCCCTCTTCCTTTTAATCTGATAGATGTCCTGGAAACCATGATTTTTGTTTTTGATTTGTTTAAGACCAATTTGTTGGTAACCAACCGTCGCTGTAAGTTACCCATTAATTTAATTAAAATCACATCAATTGTAGTACCACAGGCATAAATAACAGCGTCATCTGCGTAGAGGGTTAAATGAACATCATTCAAAGCTGTAGAAATCTTATAAAAAAATAATAAAAATAAAATGGGACCCAGTATGGAGCCTTGGGGGACTCCATACCTCACAGGTGCCTTTTCAGAAACACAACCATGGTATTTAACCAAATAATGTCTATCCCCAAGATAATCCGTAAACCATGCCAGAGCTGAATGCCCTATACCCAGTGAACTCAACCTATTAATTAAGAACTCATGATTAACCAGATTGAATGTGTGGTTTGTGGCAGTGTATTTATCCAACAGAGCTGCCCAGTCCACACCCTGTGCATGACATTCTTGCACATTGCTGTCTGTGCAGCCACAGGCCCACCCCATGTCCCCTGTTCAGCACTCCACTGTCTGTGTGGCAACAACACATGGCCATATATCCAGTGCCATTCTGTGTCTCCCCTCAGTGGGTCTCCTGTGACACCCATGTCACACTTTTTTCCAATAGAAACTTGCTGAATTAGAAACAAAAAGATAGTAATACATCAAGTGAAACAAGAATGAAATAAACATCCCAGAAATTAAAAATATTAAAACATTACATTTAGGATTTATACTGTTAAGACATTCTAGATACTGTAAATCTATAAAATAGAAATACCATAAATTCAGGAATTTTCAACAATTTCAGTATAGCCTGAACAGCCACTGTACAAATCATTGGTGAGATCTCACCTTGAGTACTGGGTCCAGAGGCCACATCTCCAGAAGGTCATAGACAGAGTAGAGGCGTTTCAGAGGAGGGTGACTAAAATAGTGCATGGTCTGCATCAGAAGCCCTATGAAGAGTGGTTTAAGGACCTCAGTAGGTACATCTTGGAGGACAGGAGGGGCAGAGGGGATATGATAGACATTTTCAAATACCTTGTGGGTATAAATAATTAAAAGGAGGGTATTTTCAGAGTAAAGATGCTCAAGAATGAGGCGTCATGATATGAAACTTTGGAGTAGACTCAGGAAATGTGAGAAAGTACTTTTTCACAGAAAGGTGGTGGATGCATGGAACAGCTTCCCAGCAGAGGTAGTGGGAATAAAACAGTAACAGAATTCAAGAATGTATGGGACAGGCACAAAAACCTTGCGGTTAGGGACCGGAGGGTAAAGCTGGGCATCATGGAGGGTCCGTGGTATTACAGCAGGTAAAGAAAATGGGCAGACTACGTGGCAAAGCAGTCCATATCTGCCAACAAATTCTATGTTTCTACATTGGATCATGAAAATTCTATGTATTACATTGCATCTCGAGAAAAGGAGACCAAGTTTTGCCAAATCTAGTAATGTTGCCTGCAATGAGAGAAGAATTTCCTGCATTATTAGATTCAATGCATAGCTTGTTATACAGTTCATTGAAAGATTGTGCATGAGATGATTTCCATTTCATTCAATCAATCAATTAATCAATCAATCATCTTTATTTCTAAAGCGCCTTTCAAAACCAAGGCGCTGTGCGGAATCATACATACATATAAATTTTAAAAGCAGGCGTAAATTAATCAACCATAACTAGGATATGCTAAACTAAATAAATAAGTCTTTAGCTCCATTTTAAACCTCTTGACGGTTGGACATACTCTTAACCAACGAGGTAGAGAATTCCACAGGGTTGGTGCTGAAAAGCAAAAGCACGAGATCCTGATGTTTTAATTGAACCCTGGGAATCTCCAGCAATCCCTCATTGGCGGAGGCGGAGAGGATGGAGGGGCAATAGAGTACCAAGAGATCTTTCAGGTAGCCGGGTCCCTGATCATGTAGGGCTTTAAAGGTTAGTAAACCAACCTTATAGGTGATCCACCACCTAACAGGCAGCCAGTGCAGTTCAGGACACAGGCATAATATGGCTGGATCTGGAAGTCCCAGTCAAAAGCCTGGCCGCCATGTTCTGCACCAGCTGCAGGCAGCGGATATCGACCCAGGTAGCCCTAGGTAGAGAGAATTGCAGTAATCGAGGACGGGTAGTGATAAAGGCATGGACCAATGTTGGAAGATCACCGGTGGAACCAGGTGTTTCACCAGGCGATATTCCTCAGATGATAAAAAGAGGATTTGGCGACAGCTGATACCTGAGATTTTAAGGTCAAGTCATCGTCAAAATAACGTCAGGTTACGTACCTGATCAGAGACAGCAAGCGACATACCACCGAGCAATAAGCCCAATGGTTGTCCAGCCCCCAAACCCACCACTGGATGACCTGGGTCCACTAATAACACCTCAGTCTTATCTGGATTCAGTCTCAGCCAGCTAGAACTCATCCATAATCTGATTTCAGCAAGGCAATTATTTAGCACGGAGAGAGCATCATCTTGCCCGGCAGGAAAAGACAAATACAGCTGAGTATCATCTGCATAGCAGTGAAAACCCAGACTGTATCGCCTAATGATATCTCTCAATGGCAGCATATATACTGCAAACAACATGGGTGCTAGAATGGAACCCTGTGGTACCCCACAAGACAGGGAGTGAGCGCCAGAGGAATAAATTCTGGTGGCGACTCTCTGAGACCTGTCCATGAGGTAAGACTGGAACCATTTGAGGACTGTTCCCGACAGCCCACAATAAATCTGCAGGCACTCCAACAGCACACCATGGTCTACAGTGTCAAATGCCGCAGAGAGATCGAGAAGGACCAGAATGGTACGTGCCTTTCAATCTCTAGCCATTAGGAGATCATTCAACACCCGGACAAGGGCAGTCTCCATGCTGTGCTTCTTCCTAAAACCAGATTGGAGAGTATCATAGACATTGTGAGTTGTAAGATGATCATCCAATTGTAACGCAACTGCCTTTTCAATAACCTTACCAACAAAAGGCAGGTTAGAGATAGGCCAGTAGTTAGCTAGACAATCTGGATCCAAGGAGGGTTTTTTAAGGAGTGGTCGAACTACCGCCTCCTTGAGGGGGTCAGGAAAGACCCCCCTCTCCAAGGATTTCCAGACAATGTCAGTAAGGATTGGGCAGATAACTTCTACACATCCTACTAAAAGGGGTGTAGGACCCGGATCCAAACTACAACTGGTTGGTTGCAGTGTTTGGATTATCTTCACAATGTCAGTGAACTCCAGCCAGCAAAAATATGACCAGACAGACTGGGTGCATAACACTTCCTGTTGACCACTGCAATCCCTCAAAGGAGAGGTCGGACTGATGCCAGACCTGATGCTGACAACCTTAACTGCAAAAAATCGAGCGAACTCCTCGCATCTTAGCTGAGAAAAAGCTTCTCTGGGTTGGAGACAGATTGGATTGCACAATCTGTCAACAGTCTGGAAAAGCTGAGCCAGTCGATTCTGTGCAGCAGAAATCTCCCTGGACAGGAATTCTGACTTCTTACGGGTGATTCCTGATTGATTGCCATCATAATGTGCCATCAACCTAAGCCTGTCAGCATCACTGCCGGACCTCCGCCAGGCTCTCTCAAACCTTCGACCAACTCTCCTTAACTCCTTCAAGGAGCCATCAAACCAAGGGATCCTTGAACCGAGGTGAGAGGCGAACATGAACAGGAGCAATCTTGTCCAGAGCATCTCCCACAGCCTTATTATAGGCTAACACGAGATCATCTGGACTCATGCATCTCACCAGACAAGCTCGATAGATCCAGTACCGCCATTAGGTCACTGGGATTAATACCTCATAAAGGGGTACTGAACCATCTCTGTAGGGCAGACCTAATAGGGGGAGCCCTAAAGCTGAACCTTATGGTGTGATGGTCAGACCAGCTAACTGGTTCCACCCCCAAATCAGCAATCTCCATACCCAGAAGAAAGATCAGATCCAATGAATGACCCTTTATATGGGTTGAGGAGGTAACTACCTGTGTTAGGCCCAGCGACGTCATCAACTGGAGGAGATTTTGACCAAAATGCAAGAGTTCATTGTCGACCCAGGCATTGAAGTCCCCAGAATTATCAATCTGGGGGACACTTACTCTCATGTTGTGATGAAGTCTGCTATCTCCTGCAGGAATTCTCCACCATCTCCTGGTGGACGGTGAATGAGGAGCATTCCACAGCCTACACCCTCTCCCAGGATATATTCAAAGGATCTGGTACTTCCCAATGGCACATCCACAAGGCCCTGCTCAATCTTAAACATAATGGCTACACCCCCGCCCCTACGATCCAACCTTGGATGGTGTATCACTGAGAACCCAGCTGGTGTTGCCAAAGCCAATATAGGGCCTGGATTTTCATCCAGCCAGGTCTCTGTGATGCAAGCCAGATCAGTTGACCCAACAAGATCAGCTATAATAGCTGTCTTGTTTTTAATAGATCTGGCATTGCATAACACTGCCAAGGTTGGATGAGCTGTCTGGGAAGACCTTGGCTCCTGCCTACTAAAATCGAAACCCTTGGGTATGGGAACAAGACAAGAATAACCTCTGTCTTGGCCCTATTTCGTCCCAGGGCATCTCCTGGGCCCTACCACCCCAATCTGCCCTCCCCGTCCCCACCAGGCTCAGCTCTCCACCTTCTTTGCGTTTCCTCAGAATGCCCAAAGCACGACACCTAAAATAGGTGTCGGATGATATGATGGACATTCAAAGGGACACAATTCCCTGAGTCTGGTGGGGAATAATCTAACCATCACTAAATCTCCCCAACACATTATAATAAATGATTCAAATAGAAAAACAATATATGATAAACAAAAAATCAATACAAAAAACAAATTATATATAATCAAACACTTATACAAAAATAAAATGGAGCATTAATATATACATAAATCCCAGTTATCCAGCATTTCCCAGATATAGGCAACTTTTTTCCTTTAAAATAGCTAATTAAAACAATCCAAAAATAAATCTTATAAATCAAAAACAAAAAGAAACAAAAAGAAACCCCATATAGCGTCCACTCTAAAGAGAGTTCAAGTCCCAAATAAATTAAAAATAAATAAACTTAGATAAATAATAATAAATACAATTAGTTTTCAACCCCTGGTACTCTCACTACCCTGGGAATCAGTACATATAATAAAACAAATAATTAAGGTTCCCAGGCACTCACACTACCTGGAAAATAAAAATAATAATAATTTGGGCACTCTCACTGCCCAAACAACAGTAAAATAATTCAAACCAAAAATATAAAACAATCAAACAGCATGAAATGTTCTCTCCAAGAGGGTGTCTTAATGGATTTGATTCTTCTTTGAACTCAACAATCTACAGTCCCAAATCCTAGTGAAATTAAGCTTCAAATCTCCTAATGTTTGAAGAGTCAGCAGTCAGTCTAACTATTTAATCAGCCATTGAACTCCATTCAATAATCTTTCATCATAGAAAAAGGTTTTCTGGAAAGGCCAAGTGTGCAAACCTCACGAAAGTAAAGGATATCCATTCCTCTCCTCTACACCATCCCAAACTAATCAAATTCCCCACCACCTGTGACCCGCAACTACAGACGCCCTAAGGGTAAACAATAAATTACACCCCCAGGGCGACTTAGGAGAACCCCAAATCCTCCTCTGGCTCCCCAGAGGCAGGTGAGGCAACTCCCACTCGGTCAGAGGCAGTACAATGGGAGAATGGCCCAAGGTGTGGGGGAGGAGGGATTCCCCACTCAGCACCACTCAGTGACCCCCACCACCCCTAAACTCCAGAGAGCGGCAACTCCAAAATCACAGCAAAATCACTTGGCAGTTCAGACCATCCATGAACTCCTCCTGTCAGTGCTCCAATCACAATAGCTCCAAACGCTCAAACACTTCCCAATCCCTCCACTTGAGACCACCGGCTCCACGGAGATTTCTAAGCTTCAACACAGCCTATTTTGGCTATCGCAAATAAAGTGAAAAACTTCCCGCAATAAGCGGTCAAAACACAACTGAGCGGCCACACATAGGAGATTTAATTCACAAAATGTGCTCTCACCACAGCGCTGCTTGCTTGTAGATAAGTAGTCCTCTAATCCAAAGTGATTTCCTCAAATCAACAGCAGATTTTAGTTCTGGGTCGGTCTTTCCAATTCGGGCAGACAGCGACTCCTGGTAACAGCCCCACAGGTCACAAGTTATCAATAGTTTAAATTTGGATTTGGGTTTAATTTAAGTCTGTCACGGCTTTACTAAAAAACAGTCATGAAATCAATATCAGAACTTAAAACTACTGCATAGTAAAATGAAAATAATTAAAATACATGCTACTTTCGGCTGTTACAACAGCCGTTTCGACAATAACGACTAAAACTCCCATATATCAGGGAGAACAGCCGACCTGACTACAGACCCGAAAAAATATGCTCAGAAGTGCTAATTTAACTCACTGAAACAGCCCTAACTAAGCTAAAACTACTAACTAGGAAAAGATAAAGATAATAAACAAAAAAACTTAAAATAAGAAAAAATAAGCATGAACATAAGCACGGCCTCAAGCTCAAGCCTCAGGCAGCTCACACACAGCCGCCATCTTGGATTTGCATCCCACACAATGTCAGGATTGGCATTAAAAGGAGCCTTTAAAGGGACAACTAAGCTAAAAGAATAAGTAAATTTGATCCTTCGATAGGGTTTTCAGCATGGAGGAGATACCGATAATAAACAGTAAGAGTGTAAAGGGTATTCTACTTTTAACTACTTTTCTTTTTTCTCATATAGATTTTCACCATATTTTTTATCTTTTCTCCTGATCCATGCCCCTACCTTGGATCGTGCTTCCTTGTGGAGGCATGCACACTGCATCTCAAGGTGCCCTCCTTTGTGTCACCCCCGCTGCCTACGCTAACCAATGGACCTCCACCTGGTGGCAGTGGGACTATGGGAGGGGTGGTGACCACCCCAGGAGAGGAAAGCTGCCTCTGGCTTGCTATAATCCTGCTTGACCTCCCCACCCCCATGCCAGCACCTTGATGACCAGTCCATTTCCAATCCGGGTTGACAGCATAGAGAGTGGTAAGGCGTCCAGCACCTCAGCCCTCAGTGCCACAGGGCCAGCTTTTTAACTACTTTTTCACATGTTGTTTGTACTTCTTTCCACACCTGTTTAATGTAAGTGCAGCCCTACAGCATATGGAGAATTTCAGCATTGCGTGTTTGAGATCTCCAGCATTCTCCATTTGCTTAGTATCCTGTTTTTAAGTTTGTTAGGTGTATCATAAATATGATGTAGGATGTTAAATTGAACTGCCCTGCCTTGAACTTCTCTAGAACTGTGATACATATTTTCCAGGCCTCTGACCATTCTTTCAGAGAAATCGGCATACCTAACTCTTCCAGTCACTTCTAATGAGTTGCATTCTCTGTTTATACTAGAATCTTCTGAAATATATTTATATATTAAACTTGTGCCTTTCTTAAGCAAAGCTATCTTAATAATTGTGTTCCAGTCATTGTTTACTACTAATCTGCAATTTTAATTGAACATTACATCTACTAAAGCATTCTGAACCTGCAAGTGTTTAACAAATTGAAATCTATGCAGCCTATATATTTTGTCTTAATATCTGTAAAAGGGAGCAAGATCTTTATTTCAGTATTTAATATGTTCTTGATGTCTGTAATTCCTGAACAGTGCACAGAGATCGCGACACACCTAGGCAGGTCGCGCTTGGTTTAAAATAACAATGAATGAGTAGGAAAAACAAACAGCACCTTAACCAAGGCTTTTACAGAAAAGTCTCACTTGAGATACTGAAATCCTTATAATGACTCACCGACTCTGGGGATATTGTAACTGCAAACTGCAATGTACTTTAATTATCCAGCAGAATAAAACCCAACAGAGATAACAGTGAAAATTGGCACACAACAACACACTTCCTGATTTCCTGGTTTAGTGCCTTGTCACCTGATGGGTTTTGCCCAATAGAGACTTTCTCAAAGGTTCAGAGACACTGCCAAGCCAGGACCTTAAATCTAAGCAAATTTAAAGAGCACTACCACCATACTAGTAATACACACATATTCAATGGCTAAGTTAGCTATAATCAACTAAAATATGATGTGCATCATCATAATCTGTTAAGTCATTATTATAAACAGCTTTTCTGGTATTTATAATCTCCAGTAATCAATCATAACAGATATATTATGCACAAAACATAAAATGCACAATTTCATAGATCACTTTGCCATGTAACATCCATTAACATTATTAAAATCAAACCTGTCAAAAGTGAGAAAGATTGCACCCAGTTTTGTAAACCCAAACAGCACGGTATGCTGGTGCAAATCTGTATAGAGAAAGAAAAAGAAAGAGAATTAAAGTCATACCACTATGTAACTATCTCATATTATGCAAGCTGTAGTGTTTAACTCAGCCATATCAAATCTTTCCTCTATTCACGTCGGAGTGCCCAAGGGCTCAATCCTTGGGCCCTTACTTTTCTCTGTCTTTATTAATGACATCCCACTCCTTGCACCCAACTGTTCATCTCTGCTCTACGCTGATGATCTAGTTATTTACCACAGTGCCAGAACTGTTGTCGACTTAAACCACCCTCTTGCCATTGATTTTGCAAATATTCAATCCTGGCTCACTGAAAACAAACATTCTCAACTCTAGTAAAACTTACTCCATGCTCTGTGGCTCATCTGCTAGACTTAAAGCGAATCAAAATGCCCTAATTATCCCGTGTGCGGACGGCTCCTCACTGATTAGCACCAATTCCTTTAAATACCTGGTGTTACTCTCAAACAATCTCTAGACTTTGATCTGCACATTACAACCACCTGTAAGTCAGTAAACACCAAAATAGGTAGTGCCTACCTAACTAGATATGCCCTTGCCCCATCGGCTAGACTTGCTGTGGCCCAAGGCTTTCTTTTCCCAGCCCTTGCATATGGCTCAGGCACCTACCTCTCTGCCTCCAAATCATCCCTCCATAAGTGGGATACCACCTACAACAGCATCTGCCACTATGCCTCCGCATCTCCACGTTTCAAACATCATTGCCAGCTCTATAGTGACCTAAAATGGCCGTGTCCCTCTGCCTACAGACTCCAGGCCTTTGGCTCACTAATTGACTGTATTGTCAGATCAGGCCTCCCCCTATCCCTCACATCCCTACTGGACACACAGCCTCTCTCTCCTATGGGCTGCGATCGACTGACCAAGCCCTTTTTCACATTCCCAGACACAGAACTAATATGAGTGCACGCGCTTTTTCTCATGTGGCTCCAAAATACTGGAATTCCATACCCCAAGCTATTCGACAAGCAACCACCCATGCCACTTTTAAGAAACTTCACAAAGAGCACCTACGCTATATCAACCCCTGCACTTGCTTTAATCCACCTTAGTTCCACTCTTCTTCCCCTGCCCTGTTTCAGTCTTCTTCTCTGTTATCTCTTCCCCGCCTCTCACAACACCATCTTTCAGGTCCTCTCCCTCTTTCTCTCTCTCTCTTTTTCTCTCTCTCTCACTCTCTCTCATTTTCTCTCTCTGTTTCTCCCTCTCCCTCTTCCTCTTCTCTCTCTCTCTCTCTCTCCCCCTCCTATCACCATCTCTTCCTCTCCTCCCTGTTCTTTAACCACCACATTGTGACTTGATATATTGTCTCTATGTATGCCCTCTATTGCAATGCCTGTGTTCTTACATTGTATTTATCTTGTGTTACCCGTCCTACTGTTCTGTAACTTCACCATGCTGTTTAAACCTACTTGTGTTTGTTGAAAATTTGTCTCCCCATACCTGAAGTTTTGATTTGACTCTGTACTGTACTGCTTTTCATGTGCTGCATCACATATACAATTATGTATGTCTAAACTGTGTTCTCCTGGGTCATTAACACTGAAATAGGCATCCTTATGCCTAGTGCACTTACCCAGTTACCAAAAGCAAATAAATAAATTATGCTTTCAAAAATGGCTTAACCTCAAATCTACCATTTAATCCTTTACCATCCATTGCTTTAAAAGTGAAAATCCAGTATTGTTCTCTTTTCAACAATAAGTTATTGAGGTCCCCCTCTCCCCCTCTGGACATCACTGGTTTCTCTAAACCTGTAAAAGTAAATGTATGTTGATTCTTGTTTCTAGTCTTAAACACATGCATAGATAATACATTAGTCAAATCTTCATTTGAAATTGCTCTTTCATGTTCCCCAATTCTGGTTTTGAATGCTCTGATCGTCTTTCCAATATGTGTTTAAGACTAGAAACAAGAATCAACATACATTTACTTATACCGGTTTAGAGAAACCAGTTATGTCCAGAAGCGCGGGGAGGGGACCTCAATAACTTATTGTTGAAAAGAGAACAATACTGGATTTTCACTTTTAAAGCAATGGATGGTAAAGCATTAAATGGTAGATTTGAAGTTAAGCCATTTTTGAAAGCATAACTTGTATAATATGAGATAGTTGCATATTGGTATGATTTTAATTCTCTTTCTTTTTTCTTTCTCTATACAGATTTGCACCAGCATACCAAGCTGTTTGGGTTTACAAAACTGGGTGCAATCTTTCTCACTTTTGACAGGTTTGATTTTAATAATGTTAATGGATGTTACATGGCAAAGTGATC
Organism: Neoceratodus forsteri; assembly: GCA_016271365.2. Lineage (NCBI taxonomy): Eukaryota > Metazoa > Chordata > Ceratodontiformes > Ceratodontidae > Neoceratodus > Neoceratodus forsteri. Next base: position 60,577,829 of record CM057455.1, read on the forward strand.
TATGAAATTGTGCATTTTATGTTTTGTGCATAATATATCTGTTATGATTGATTACTGGAGATTATAAATACCAGAAAAGCTGTTTATAATAATGACTTAACAGATTATGATGATGCACATCATATTTCAGTTGATTATAGTTAACTTAGCCATTGAATATGTGTGTATTACTAGTATGGTGTTAATGTGTCTTTAAATTTGCTTAGATTTAAGGTCCTGGCTTGACAGTGTCTCTGAACCTTTGAGAAAGCCTCTGATTGGGTGAAACGTGTCAGGTGACAAGACACTAAACCAGGAAATCAGGAAGTGTGTTGTTGTGTGCCAATTTTCACCGTTATCTCTGTTGGATTTTATTCTGCTGGATAATTAAAGTACATTGCAGTTTGCAGTTACAATATCCCCAGAGTCAGTGAGTCATTATAAGAATTTCAGTATCTCGAGTGAGACTTTTCTGTAAAAATTCCTGAATAGGCCCAATCTGCACCTTCCAAGGATTTATTGTTGTAAAGAATATTTGGGTTATTACATAAAGGATTTAATTCAATAGGGAGAGAAGAAATACTCAGAGGCTTTCTGATTTTCTGTATGCACGTAAAAGTATTCAATATGCATGTATTATCTTTTATTTTATGTGGTTTGGGTCAAAAAAGCAAGTCTGAGAGTTTGTTTGGATAAATCAGCTGTTGTTCAGTTACTAACCAAACAGGAGCCTTTGATTGTGTAGGATTTGTTTGATAAAGAACTGCTTGCTTAAACAGAAAGGCAAGATGGAAATTTTCCCACCAGGGGAGACCAAAACCACCATCCCGTCAGTTCCTCCTGAGCCTAGTATAAGATAGTCTAGATGACTTCCACTCCCATAGTAAGTTTTTTTTTAACTTAACCTGGTGCTCCCCCATTAGCTGTCCCACTGTACAGCAATGGGGGAAACATGAGACCCGATTCCAGAAGGCGTTACACTTGGCACAAGGCGATTAATGCCAAAACCGATGGTGCAAATCACACCTTGTGCTAGGCATAATGCAAGTCATGATTCAGTCATGCATGCACCATGATATATGCGGTTGCACCAAAGATGGGTATGCCACCCACTATGCCCACAACCCTCAGCAGTATGGTGGCAAGGGTAGATTATGGCAGCAACTGTACTTATTCTGGAAGGGCAGCTGCCATAATCCAGCTACACCATTCCAGGACCCGTTTGATGTAACGGGGTTAGCCATCTTGGAGGTGGTCTAAGGGCATCTTTCCTGGCACATCGATGGATGCCCCACCACAGCACTGTGGAAACACCATGCCTGTGCCCCACATGTCCCCCCCCGCTGTGTCATGCCCCCACTCCTCCAAAATTCAGGGACCCCAGGGGTCCATTTTTGTTGCTGCCCCCCAAGCGCATATGCCAACTGGCCAACCACCGCAATGCCCTCACATGCTTGCCACTGCATTTTGGGGTGGAGGACTCTGGGGGGGCAGTAGATTGCATGCTGTGACTTGTGGCACCCAGGTCCGCTGTGCCATTCCTTTTCGTATACAGCCTGCAGCTGCCGCAAGTTGCAGACATAGGGCTGCAGGGACCCCGCTTGTCCTGAATATGGTGTAGGGCCCCTAGATATCAGCATGGTGCAACCTACATATGCCTGTGAGTTGTGCCATGCATTTGGAATCGGGCCCTGGTATTTTTGTGTTTTCTCTCCTTGCTCCCAGGACCCGGGATGTGGCTGCACATGCAGTGGAGTCACACATGTGCCCCGTAGCTCCAGTGATGGTCTCATCCACCCTCCCAGACTAGCGCCTAGATTCCCACTGGCCTGGCACTGCCACCTAGCCTCCATTGGGTGGCAGACAAAGTCTGGGAAACCTCCGTCTGTTCCGGAGAGGAGAGCTGCCTGTTGGGTGCTCCAATCCTGTCTCCTTACCTTTCCTCCCTCCCTCCCTCCAGCGGATCCCTAGGGGAGCCTGAGCTTGCTCCCAAATCTGGGTCGCGGTGTGAAGCAGGTGTGGTGTCCAACACCTCAACCCTCGGCTCCACTGGGCCAGCTGTCCTTATAAAGTTTTTAATGAGCTTATTTATTTTACAGAAAAATGTTTCTGTTTAAATGTACTGGAAGGTTTTGAAGAGATAGAAAATCTGGGGGTACCATAATTTTATAGAATTTATTTTGCCCAGTTGGACAAGTTGAGTTTCTGCCATCTAGTGAGATCTGCTTTAATCTCCTTAAGATAAGGTGGGTAGTTCAGGTTTATAATCTTCTTAATGTCTTTAGGAATCTTAAGGCCCAGGTATGTTATGGAGTCTACCTAAACTGATTGTTTTTGGAGGACATTAAGAACAGGGATGTTCTGAGATCTTGTATTTAAAAGCATTATTTGAGTTTTAGCCCAGTTCACCTTCAAGCCAGAAAATAAGGCACATTCTTGCAGTATATTGTTAAGTTCTAAAATATAGTCTTGGAGATGGGCGCTTGACCGTTATTAGTATATCATCTGTGTAAGCATATATTTTGTTTCCTAATTTATTTTTCATTTTATTTTATTTTATTATTTTGTTAGCTAGATAAGGCCCACTAGGCACAAGTACCTGTTTTCAGGAGTGACCTGGAAGCATGGGGATGGTTAAGTGACTTGTTCAGAGTCACATAGTATGCAAGTGGAGGGTGTGGGAATCAAACCCAGGTCTGCTGGATGTACCAAGCTCATTCACAGCTCATAACTGTAAACTTTAGGCTATACTGCCAGCACCATATTTTCGGTTCTTCTCTGATTTTAATGATATGTGTCTCAAGTGCAAGAATGAAGAGATGAAGCAACTGGGGGCAACCCTGTCTTGTACTGTATCTCATGAACATGGTAATTATGAAAATGGTAAGAACAAAAGGGCAAAGAAGACACCACGGCCACACAGGGCGACTGGCACAAAACAGTGATCTCCGAAACATCAACATATGGCTGTTTCCTCTCCTGAGTTGCATTCCCCGAGTTGGTTACTTTTAGAAGGGGATAGGGCTAATCCTCAAGAAGGGTGGAGCAGGGGAATGCCCCTGAAAGCCACGGTGGCACTGTTGTTGCCATTTTGGTGATTGCTGTGATGTGCAATTGCCCTCAGCAGCCACACTGTTTTCTGTCCGCCTTTATTGGCCTCACTGTTATAGACTCACCATTATCATATAGAACTTTTGGACGTCTACTCACAGTTATCACATAGAACCATCTTGGACCTCTACTCACAGTTATCACATAGAACCATCTTGGACCTCTACTCACAGTTATCACATAGAACCATCTTGGACCTCTACTCACAGTTATCACATAGAACCATCTTGGACCTCTACTCACAGTTATCACATAGAACCATCTTGGACCTCTACTCACAGTTATCACATAGAACCATCTTGGACCTCTACTCACAGTTATCACATAGAACCATCTTGGACCTCTACTCACAGTTATCACATAGAACCATCTTGGACCTCTACTCACAGTTATCACATAGAACCATCCTGGACCTCTACTCACAGTTATCACATAGAACCATCTTGGACCTCTACTCACAGTTATCACATAGAACCATCTTGGACCTCTGTGCAGTTTGAAAGGTGTACAGATCACTCTGTTCATTATGATTTGTGCAATGGAAGATCAATATAAGGTCTTGACCCATCCTAGAAAAGTATTACCTAAGTTAATTTCCTCCTGGATAGTAAACAAATATTCCAGTTTTAAGAATCAAACACTTTAAAAAATCTAAAGCAAAAATGGTTGCAGGTAATTTTGACTTATCTGCCGACCATATTGTATTGATTAACTTTCTAACCTTCTCTGATCCTGTTCTCCCTTGGATAAAACCCACTTTTTCCTTTCCAATTAACTTAAGTATGATATTCTTAAGCCTATCTGTGAGGACTTTTAACATTGTTTCATCTCCATTTAGAAGCAATGTAGACGTATCATTTTCACAAAAAAATGGTTCTGTATCCTTTTTGGGAATTAATGTAATGAAGGCTTTGTGTAAACAATCTGGTAGTTTCTGGTTAATCGATGTTTCTTCAAAAACTTGACTTAAATATTTCAGAAGAAGCTGGCCCAGTGGTGCTGAGTGTTGAGGCGCTGGATGCCACACCTCATGCCATGCCGGTGACCCGGGTTCAGGAATGAGCCTAGGCCACTGGGCGTCAGCATGGGGAGAGAGGATTGAGCGTTCAGAGAACTGCTCTCCTGTATCGGGGGAAGGGGACTAGTTATCCTGCTCGTTGACTGCCCTCTGGTGATAGCTGGAAGGCAGTACAGGTCAGAAGGCTTGAAACCGATGTCCTCACATCAGAAAGGAGGGATGGGAGAAAATGAAAAATGCCTCAGGCCCCATAGGACCTATGATGGTCCGATCATGCCAGTGAATCTGCCCCCTGCCACCAGATTTGATGTACCAGGGTGGCGTGGGTACATCAACACCCCCCACCTGGCCCTGCTGAGGAGGGGGAATCCATGGGGGAACCTTGAGGGTGTGTGTGGATGAAATGAATAAAAAAAATATTTCAGAAGAAAGGATCCTAATATCTTATATCATTCATTCGATATTCGTCTGAACCTGGGGTTTTGATTGTAGGTAGTTCTTTAATTACTGTGTAATTTCTTCTGAAGAGATTGATTTATTAAGACAATCTCTTTCAATGTTACTTAGCTTGGGAATATTAAGATTAGCCTTACATTTTTCTAACAAGCTGTTTGATGGACTCCTTTGATGGTTATATAATTCTTCACAAAACTTTTTAAATTCAATATTAATATCTCTACTAGAGATTACTATGGGTTCCCTTGATGGTTATATAATTCTTTATAAAACTTTTTAAATTCAGTATTAATGTTTCTACTAGAGATTACAATTTGTTCTTGTTTATTTTTGATCCCTGCAATTAAGGCCAGAGATTGCTGGGGTTTTTTTTGAGTCTGGAAGCTAAAAGTTTGTTTGCTTCCTCTCTCATCTCCTAATAGTGTTGCTTTGTTCTAGAAATGACAAGTTCTGCTTTTAGTGAGTAAAGTTAATTAATTTCATATTTTAAAACAGTGATCTTATGCAGTAATGAACAAACTTTGTGTGGATTTTTCTTGTAAACTGTTTCTAATTGTTTAAGTGTATCTTGCTTTTCTTGTAGTTCCCTCTGTCTTTTTTTATTAGTAGTGTAACTAATTACTTACCTCTTAAGAATTCCTTGTATACCTTCCATAAACAAGCAGCTGAGACTTCACCATTATCATTGGTTTAAAAAATTCAAGAGTCCTTATTAATCCATTCTATAAAGTTTTATCCTCTATTAAAGAATTGTTGAATCTCCATCTGAAATCGTTCTCCTTTACTATACCAAAAATTAAGCTCAATGGACTACAGCATGATCTGAGATAACAATGTTACTGATTTCAGCTGTCACAATTTCTTTAGTCACATTTTTGAAACTAGAAGATAGGCTGTCTGGCTGAAAAATAAAAGTAATCATGACCATGTGGGTTGACCAATCTCCATCAGTCAACCAGGCCCAGTTCTTCAAGAAACTTTCTAAAAGCATATTCAGATTTAGATATTTCTTTGCAGGATGGCTTTCATGATCTGTCTAGACACAGATCCAATGCTTTGTTAAAGTCTACAGCTGTGAGCATCTCATGATCTGTGATATCACAGAGCTGTCCTGCCAGGTCATCAAAGAATGAGGCCCAATGTTCATTGGGAGCAGAGATATTACAGATTATGCCCTTTCTCCCCTCTATAGTGCCCAATAGTATTTGGTACCTACCCTTGGGATCCAATTTGTGTTTGAATTTCACAAAATGTATCCTTTTTCTAATTAAAATAGATGTCCTTCTCTTTTTAGTGTTAACGATGCTAAACTCCACCTGTACTACCCATCCTCTGGCCAACTTACTAGCTTTCTGCTGCAATAAATGGGTCTCTTGCAATTAGCTAATGTCTACAATACTTTATTCTTATTTAGAAAATTTAATTGGGGATCCTAAACCCTTAACATTTCAAGATGCAGCTTAATAAAAACTAGAACTCACATTGCTTGAGCAATAATATTAACTGTATAACAAGCTGTATTAACAAGAGACAAAGTACACAAGTATGTTGTTCTAAATAGTAAATGTAATTGCAAAATGAAACAATAAAAGAAGAAAACACCTACATTAACAATAAAAGAAGAAAACACATATGTTTCCTAATTATAAATTGTGTTCTGCAAGAATATTATACCATCTTGTATGTGCAATATCTAAGCCAAGCTAAAACCAAATACTATATAAAAAATAAAGGTATTAATAATTGTAACAAACACTAAATGAGAACCCTGAACTTGCTAGCAGAATATGCTCCCTTTCATCCACACTAGCATTCTCGGAAGTACTACCGGTCTGGGGAAGGAGAAGAAACACAATGAGGGTCAGAGAGGAGGAAATAAATTAATTTAACTCATGGCTGAGTGAGTGGTGCCAGGAAAATGGTCACCATTTCATCAGAAACTGGAAGAGCTTCTGGGAGAGGGATTCTTTTGGTATGATGGCCTCCATCTGACAAAGGAAAGGGTGAGGTGCTTGGTCAGAATTTGAGGTTTCAGTGACCATTTAAACTAGAGGCAGGGAGATGCTGATGACAGTTACTAAGGCTAACAGCAAGAAGGTCACTACCCCTGAAAAAAAGCTAATGCTATTGTAAGTACTCCAAAGAAGGTTAATGCTGTACAAAATATGACAAATATCACAGGTCAGGAACCGAAGAACTCCATTACAGAAACTAAGGAAGGGAGGTAATATAAGGGGAAACTCACGTGTGTTAAGAGTGAGCACAACACATGGAGGGCAATGGTAAAGAATGCCAGGAGCCTGGCAAACAAAATCTCTGACCGCATGGCCACCATGGCCAAGGGTGGACTGGACTTAGTGGCTATGACAGAAACCTGGTTCACAGAAAACTATGGATGGGACTTGGCTATCCCAGGGTACAATCTGTACAGATAAGGCAGAAAGGGAAAGAAGGGAGGAGGGGTGGCTTTATATGTCTGGGAGGAAATTAAAACCACAGAGATTTAGTGGACCCTTAGTGAGACTAAAGCACTGTGGGTAACAGCCGAGACAGGGAAAGGGGTACCATTAAGATAGGTGTTATCTACAAGCCCCTGTCACAGGGTGAAATTGGTGACAAAGAAATAATAGAGATGTTCCACAAAATGACTGATAAAGATGATGCAATAATCGTAGGGATTTCAGTTTAATGGACATAAACTGGAGTTCTTATACAGCATCAACAAAAGAAGCAGGACTTTGTTATGGCACTTGAGGCAGGACTGAGACAGCTTGTTAATATTCCAACCAGAGGTGAAGCTATTTCTGAACTTGGTTTTAACTAACAGCGAGCAGTATAAGCGCAGTGGTTTAGGCTCTGAGCTGCAAACCTGGGAGACCTGGGTTTGAATCCCACAGCCCCACTTGCATACTGTGTGACCCTGAGCAAGTCACCTAACTTCCTTGTGCTCCCAGGGTGCACCTGTAAACAAGCTTTCAGCTTAGTGTGTCTCTTCTGGTAAAATAAAAAAAAAGTAAAAAACAGTGACAGGGTAAGGGAGTTGAGGTAGGGTATTATCTAGGCAACAGTGACCACCATGCATGGTTTTCCAAGTGATCACAAGTGAGTACACTAATCACTCCAAGATCAGGAGTTTAGATTTCAGGAAGGCAAACTTCCAGAAAATGAGAGCCAGTCTAGCAGAGAGTCTTAGACACAGAGAAGGGAAAGGAGTGAAGGAAATGTGGGAGGACCTCAAGGAAACTATTACATAGGTAACTGATTTATGCACCTGGAGGGTTAGTAAGGCCAACAAGTACAGAAAACCCCTCTGGTTCTCCAAGGAGGTGGCAACTATAATAAGGGATAAAAAGAAGGCTTACAAGAAATTTAAGGTATCAAAGAAAGAAGATTAGGAGTCTCATACAGGAAACACAGAGGGAGGGAGAGCAATAAGGAAGGCCAATGTTCAGACTGAATTGAGGATAGCACAAGGGGTGGAGAGGGGATAAAACCTTCTTTAGGTATGTAAGAGAAACGAGAAAAACCAAGAGGGGGGATAGTAAGACTAGGAGCTGCAGGAGGGCATCAGGTAGAAAAGAACAGTAAAAAAGTAGAGGTCTTAAACCAGTACTTCTGTTCTGTGTTCACTAAAGAGGATGCAGGTAACGGACTTAACCTACTAAGGAGTAGCAACCAGGGACCAGGGGTCGATGCTAGTCCCTTCACAGAAGTCAAGTCTTGGAAACCCTAAATAAACTGAAAGTAAACAAGGCCATGGGGCCAGATGAAATTCACTTGAGAGTTCTCAGGGAGCTGGGGAGCGTACTGGCAGCTCTCCTAGCTGAACTCTTCACCAAGTCACTGGAGTGTGGAACAGTACCAGAAGACTGGAAAAGGGCAACAGTGGTCCCACTTAACAAATCAGGGAGCAGATAAGAGGCTGGCAACTATCATCCAGTAAGCCTCACATTGGTAGATGGAAAATTGATGGAGACACTGCTAAAACAATCGTTGTTGCCACCTGCCACCCCCCCACACAATTGTTGCTACCACCAACCCTACAAAGGCTGGCTATCCACCCCCAACCCCTCCCATACATCTCCCTGGTCCCTACCTGAGCCTACCTCCATGCCAGGTCACATTCCTATCCTATCCTCACTCATTGCTCTTGCCATTCCTCGTTCTACCTGCACAATAACAGGCGACAACATTCCAGGACACCCGTCAGTGATCCTTCACCCTACTCAGAGTCATTGTCTTTCTCCTCATCTCTGGGAATATCCATCCTAACCCTGGCCCTGCCACCTAGCACCAGCTGCTCACACCATGGGCTTAGAGAAGCTGCAGTGAATATCTGCAGCCTACCCAAAAGAACAGCAAGCCTCCACTGCTGGATACTACAACATCAACCAGATGTTCTGGCCCTACAGAAACTTGGCTGTCAAAAAATACCTGACTTGATGGTCACCTTCTCAGGCTTCACCCTCCACCAAATTGATGGAGAAGGCAAATGTGGAGGGTGTGTGCAGTGTATATCTGAGACTCCATCATATGTCATGCACTTCCCATACCCATGCTAGACCACAATGCCCAAACCCTGTCACTAAAGCTACTCCAGATCCTTGTAGGGCCCCTAACCCTGACTGTAGCATACGTCCCCGAAACCAAGCTCTGGCAATACAGTCTATCGCTAACTACATTGTCAGCTTCCCATCCAAAACAGAGCACATCAGAGTCGGGGATTTAAATGTGAACTGGCTCTCGGCACAACCTCGCAGATCAAAGACACTTTTGCTGCTCTTGATCTCACCCATCTAGTCAACCAACCCTGAAGGTGAACTCCACTAATGGCTCTAGCACCCTGCTTGACCTCCTACTCACAAACTGTCTCAAAAAAATCTCTAATCTTGTAGTCCTCATTGACTCACCAAGTGATCACTCTCCCATTATATTCTCATGGTCATGCTTTCAGCAGAGGCCCAAACCGCACAAAACATCCTGGCACCACTTCAAACCTGGTGGCTTCGCTAAGCTTAGGAAATACCTAACCTGCTGTAACTGGTTCCCAATCTCTTGGGCTCCCACCATCGATGAAGCCCTTGACTACTTTACCCGCTTATTTAATAAAGCCTGTGATATTTACGCCCTCTTCACTAAGGTACAGACCAAGAAGCGCAGTGCTGCCTGGGTCTTGGCTGAACTGCTCCAACAGCTCAAACACAGAGATGACCTCTGAAGGAAAGCAGTTTCCTCTGGTTCTCAAGCTGATAGGCAGGCCTATAAGGCAGCCCACAACAAATGCACCTGGGCAATAAAGCAGGCAAAATATGAATACTACAAAGCAACCCTAGCCTCCTCCTGGGGGAACTAGTGGCTGTTTTGGAATAACATCAAAGAACTTAATGGCAGAACCCGGCTTCCCCCCCATCCCTACTTACTGTAAACAATGTCGATACCACCGATCCACAGGCCATAGCCGACTGCCTTAATGCATCCTTCTCTGACCTTAGTGCTGTGCTCCCACGCAACTTCTTTGATCCTACTCTAACCACATAGTCTCCTAACCTACAGCATCCCCACTTCCACTTCAAAATAGTGTCCATGAACAAGGCTAGGCCATTTCTCACCAATGCCCTCAGTGGCTCTTGCTACTGTAAGGACTCTTTTGATATCAGGGTCCTTGGGCTTGCACTCAACACTGTTCTCTCCCTATTGACTGACCTCCTAAACCTCTCCCTGTGTCTGGGACAGTTCCCTTCAACCTGGAAGATGGCCACTATCACCTCTATACTAAAGAGTGGTGACTGTGCACTCCCCAATAACTACCGGCCCATCTCCATCCTCCCCCCTCTCTCCAAAGCCCTTGAAAAGATCATAGCCCCCCAACTTACTGATTATCTTCTCACATACAATCTGCTGTGCAGGTAGAAACATGGCTTCATGTCAGGGCACAGTACCACCACAGCCCTGACTGAGTTCTCCAATTACATCCACACTGCCCTGGACAAGAAACACCTTGCTGGAGCTATCCTTATCGACCTGTCAAAGGCCATTGAAGCCATCTCCCACCCATTACTCCTATGCACACTCCAACACCTAGGCCTATCCAATGGACCCACTGACTGGCTCTCCAGCTACCTCACATCCCAGTCGCAATGCGTCAAAATACACACTACCCTGTCCTCCACCTTACCAGTCCACTCTGGGGTTCCCCAGGGCTCAATTCTTGGCCTACTGCTGTCAGTATCTACCTGAATGCCCTGCCCAAGTCATGCTCTGGTAATCTGTTGCTGTATGCAGATGATGCAGTTCTCATTGCCTCACACCATGATCCGAGTTCTCTGCAACCATCCAATATGCATTTAACCAGATCAAAAACTGGTTTATAAACTAAAGACCCATAGTCAATGTGAAAAAAACTAAAGCCATGCACTTTGCACATTATCAGAATAAGGCCAAGAATATGCAACTTACAATCCTCTCCCATCCTCTCCTTCCTCTGGAACAGGTACACACATATAAATACCTAGGCATAACTTTTGACTCCCACCTCTTATTCCACTCTCACATAAACAACCTGTCTTCGGCCATCAATGCCTGCATAGGGCTTCTGTTCAGGCACAAGTCCTGTCTACCCCTGAGGCCCTTAGTCTGGCTGTCTCCACCTCGGTCCTCTCTCTTGTCAACTATGGGCTTACCATTTACTCAGCCGCTGATCACATGGGGCTGAACAAAATCCATCTGGCCATAAATAAGGTGTGCAGGCTCCTATCAGGGGCAGATAAGCATACCCACACCTGCACCCTGTATTCATTAACAAACCTCCTAGATCTTGAAGAGAGAATATGCTACCAAACCTGCCTCCTTACAAAAAAATTTCACCTGGGACTCTCCCCACTGGGGATATCTGCAGCACTCCAATCCTCCCACACCACGGTAAATACCCACACCACCAGCAAACAGATATGGCTGACCCCAAGGGTCAGGACCTCATTAGCCCAAAGGTCCTTCTCCTTCAGGGCACCTACTTGGTACAATGAACTCCCTTCAGACATATCCTCCATCCCCAAATTAGGTCCACTCAAATTAGCACTCAAAGAACATATGCCTCTCGGCGGTGCCTATGCACCAACTAGTCTAGGCTCTACCTTACTGCTGCATCACTGTCAACCACCTGACAAGGCCTTGTGACTGCTAATATATGTTTACTGCACTGATCTTCCACTTCACTGTAGTAAAAGTATCAGCTAGCCAGAGCATAAAGTTTTGACCAGGTCAAGATCTGTCATAACAGCTGGCAAACTATACCTTTTGTTTCTTCCAAAATATAATGAGTATCTTGACTGTATGCAACTGTATTCATGTACTCCTGTTGTTAAATATACTTTTCATGTAAATGTAATGTGAAACTTGACTGTATGCAACTGTATTCATGTACTCCTGTTGTTATACTTTTCGTGTGTCTCCCGTAATTCCATCATGCTGTTACTATGTACTTTGTATGTCTGTTCTTGTATTCTGATGCGGAGCATTTGTAAATGAGTCTCTGACTCAAAGGTTGTAATCACAAAGTACGCTAAATAAATAAATAAATAAATAAATGGAAGCCAGTGGATAACAAGACCCAAAAAAGCATAGTTTCATGGCGGGTAGATCTTACCAAATGAGCCTGTCGACTTCTTCGACTGGGTTACAAAGGCAGTAGATCAGGGAACAGTGGTAGATATGGTCTACCTGTACTTTAGTAAGGCCTTCGACTCTGTTCCACACAGAAGGCTATTCAAGAAGCTGGATGACATAGGAGTGGGTAAGGAGCTGGTTGGGTGGGTGAGCAGCTGGTTGGGAGTAAGAACACACAAAGTGCAGGTAAATGGCACAGTATCTGCTGAGAGGGAAGTAACTAGCAGTGTACCACAAGGGTCAGTGCTGGGGCATCTACTCTTCAATGTTTTCATATCTGACATCAGGAACAGATTGGAAGGAAAGGTGTGTCTATTTGCAGATAACACCAAGGTATACAACACAGTGGACTCCCCTGAAGGAGTAAGAAGTATGAATTCAGACCTAAAGAAACTGAAGGAGTGGTCAGAGGCTTGGCAGTTGAAATTCAAAGCCAAAAAGTGCAAAGTCATGCACAAAGGCAGAAGCAATTCCAAAGAGTAGTACTACCTGGGAGATGGGAGAGAAGCTAGTTTCTACCAGCCAGGAATGTGATCTGGGGGTCATAATATCCAAAGTCATGAAGGTGGGGAAACAGTGCCAAAAGACAGCGCTAAAGGCCAGTGCCTTGTTGGATTGCATTGGGAGGGGAATCATGAGCCACAGGAAGAGGGTAGTGCTGCCACTCTTCAGGTCACTTATGCACCCCCACATGGAGTACTGCATACAGTACTGGAGGCAACATCTCAAATGGGACATTGAGAGACTGGAGATGGTGCAAAGGAGGACAACTAAAATGATTTGGGGCCTGCACCATATAGCATATGGGGATAGCTGAAGGAGCTCAACATGTACTCCCTGGAACAATGGAGGGAGTGGGGGGGCATGATTGAGACCTTTAAGTATATTAGGGGTATAAATAAAGTTAAGGTACAGGAGCTGTTTCAAGTGAAGGAGAGTGGTAGAACTAGAGGATACAATATGAGGCTGAAGGATGGGAGGTTCAAGAGCAATGCTAGAAAGTTCTTTTTTACTGAGAGGGTGATAGATCCATGGAATAGCCTACCCAGGAGGGGGTGGGGGCAAAACAATGACAGAGTTCAAAAATGCATGGGATAGGTACAAGGGTATCATTTTACAGAAAGGCTAATGGGGGTAGCATCCTATTAAAAATGTTTTGGGCAGATTAGATGGATCTTGTGGTCCCCTTCAGCCATCACATTCTATGTTTCTTTTTTTTGTATTTAGTATACTTTTTTGTCCAAGCCAGACCATCGGGATTAGTCCCTGGTCACAGGACCCAAAGCCTCCACCTCTGAAATTGCCAGCACTCCCCAGTCACCCCTGGCTTACCCCCAGAGGGTGGGGTTGCAGCTCTGTCCCTGATACTAGAGCTGCACTATTGTGTCTGGTTGGTGAGCCAGCTTCAGAGGTTGATTAAGGCCTTTGGAGTCAGGGCATCATAGAGACGGCCTGCTCAGCATTTTTTTCCCCCCAACTAGCAGGGGTGGGGATGTGCAATGACACCATTATCTGTTCTGCCCCTCATGCATGATGGTGCCAGGCATGTGGGATCTCCCAGCCTCCACCAGGACCCCTCAGTGCACTGGCACACAGCCCCACCTCCCCCCTGGAGAAGGAGAGCAGTCCGTAGGATGCTCAGTTCTTCTCCCCCCAGCCAGATATTTGGCTGGTTGGTTCTCCTGGGCTAGCCCAAAAAGCAGGCTCCCCATGAGAGGCACCCAAGCCAAATAGCCAGTGATACAGGGATTTACCCTTAGATATGATTACTGGTATGACTATGAGTATCCAAGGCTATTAGAGATAATGTTATCCTGCTCTCTGCAATGTAAATGCAAGCAGCAACAGTTAAGCACATGGTAACTCAAACGTAAATGATAAAGCAAACGTTAATAGAAATGCAAGCATAAAGTGATGCCGAAGCGAACAGTGACACAAACAGACGCTCAAACACGTACAAAAACGCAACTGGTAACGTACACAGTGATGGTACCGGTATTGTAAATGCAAATGTTAAGTGTTACAGCAACAAGAACGCCAAAGGGAACAGAAACAAAAATGTGAATGGAAGTGCACATGGAAACGCTAACCATAATGCACATGGGCACGGTACCGCAATTATAAACACAAATGGTAAAGTTAACATGAACAGCAATGCCAAAGGAAACAGAAACGGAAACACAAATGCAAACATGTACGGAAACACAAACCGTAATGCGCATGGTCACGTTACTGCAATTGTTAACGCAAATGGTAACGGTAACAGCAACAATAACGCCAAAGGAAACAGAAATGCAAAAGGAAATGCAAGCGCATATGGAAACGCAAATGGTAATGTGCACGGGCACAGTAACACAATTGGAGACACAAATGGTGACAGTAACAGCAATGAGGATGCAAAATGAAAGACCAATGCAAACGCAAACGAAAGGGGTGCCGGGAATGCAAATGGCAATGCGCATGGTGATGCAAACCGAAATGCAAACACAATCAATAGTGGAAATGCAAATGATAACAGTAACGCAATTGCAAGAGCAAATGAGAACACAAAGCGTAATGCACATGGTGGTGTACACGGGAATGATAACACAAACGGGTACATAAATGCAAATAGAAACAGTAACTGTAACAGTAACAACAGTGCATACCCTGTTTTGCCCAACAGGTGCATAGAGAAACACAGTGTGTACAAAGAATGTATGCATAATAATGGGCCTTGGAGCAGAAAATGAGCACTTGGAATACTAAATTGCTTATATCTCAGGAACCTCACGACGTAGAAAAAAATGTAAATTTCACATGATTCATGAGTTTCCTGGCTGGGTTTTACGTAAATGGGTAGCCCACATGGCTACACATTGTTGTGATGAAAATTCCGTATCTCACACCGTTTCGAGATATGAGCCCGAAAAGCGGCGGGAGGCCACAATGTTAGTCAATGGGAAAAATGTGAACCGGAGTACTGTAACTTGGCATCCATGCACTATTTTGTCACCAAGCCTTGAAAAGGCACATCTGTGAGATGTTGGCTGCCTTCCTCAAATTTGAGCCCAAAGACCAAACCGTTCTGTTGTTGCAGCAGGTGGCAAAAGAACTCCTGTCATTTGTATGGGATGGAAAAGTAGTGCCGCAATTTGCAAAAGCTTTCGCAAAAATTTGCGAAAGTGTCCCAGGTGCGACACTACTTTGTGACACTACTGTTTCCATAAATTTGAAAAACATATTTCTGGGGTGTTTAACCGCATTTTTAGAACACTGATTGTTATGACTGTTTTGATCTAATTGTATTTTTTTATGATTTTTACTATTTTGATTTGTTATTTATGTACGGCGCCTTGGCAATTGAAAGGTGCTTATAAATAAAATTATTATTATTATTACTAAAATAAAGACATTCCTAGCATCCTCAGGGCTCAACTAGGTAACACAAAAAAATTGTGTCCCTAGATGGTTCCAATTTTAAATGCCAAGCATTTTCTGATTAGTAACTGAAAACAAAATGGCAGATTTGTGACACTACAAGGCCATTTGCAACAGTAAAAGTGCATTTTGACACTTTTGAACTTTTGTTAACTTTTCATATTGACTTATAATGGGAACTTGTTTTTGAATAACTTTTGAACCGTTTAATATTTTTTCACAAAATCTTCAAAAGGCACATTGGAACCCCAGCTGCATGTTCCATGAAGGTTTTGGACCAGTCACACAAATGGTGCGACCTGTAGACATGAGCAAAGAATTCACAAAAAAATGTAATTGCGCACATGGATGCCGTTTAATAACTGCACAGCTATATATCCGACTGGTACGAAAGTTGGCAGATCCCAAGATCTACCATGCCCAACCATGTCTGCCACATTTCAGGCAAATCCGTCGAATGGTGCCAAAATAATTAAGGTGCAAAGTTTCACCTTTTAACCTTAAAAGTGCTATTCAACCTAACTATGGTAGAACTACCATGCTACCATAATATATATATATATATATATACATATACTGTATATATATATATATATATACAGTATATATATATATATATATATATATATATTATAGGCTAAAAAATCCATTTAATGCATCAGTTAGGGTTGTTCCACAGCGACAAAAGTGAGGAAATTTGGTGTTAGGATTGAAAGCCCCCTTGAATCCCCAGCCTACCCCCAACCGGCATCAGGGTGCACGCGTTGGCGTCATCCCTAAGTGTCACTCCATCACATGTGTAAAGAAGCTGAGGTATAGAAAAATGGGGTGAGAGTTAGATCGATGACCTCAATGCACACCTGATACCGGTTGGGGGGTGGGCTGTTGGGGTCCAAAGGGGTTTCAATCCTAACACCAAATTTCTTGCTTTTGACGCTGTGGAACAACCCTAACTGATGCATTAAACAGAATTTTGCCTCTAATTTTCCTTCTTTTGAGAATGTGCAGTAGAAATAGTGAATGGAATATGGTGGAGCACGGGCCCTTCTGGCCGCTCCCCACCACATTTTTGTGACATAGTAATGCTATATGCAAGGGAAACAGAACTGCTAATGATTGGGCACATGGTGAATGAAATGTAAATGGAAAAGCAAATGTTAGTAGAAATGCAAGTGCAAAGTGACGGCAAAGCAAACAGTGACGCAAAAGGAGATGCAAGTGTGTAAGGAAACGTAAACTGTGATGCACGCGGTAATGGTACCGCAATCGGAAATGCAAATGGTAGCGTTAACAGCAGAAATAGTGCCAAACAGAGGAGAAACAGAAAGGGAAATGCAAGTGCATATGGAAACGCAAAGCGCAACATGCATGGTGATGGTACCGCAATTGCAAACACAAATATTAATGGTAACAGCAGAAATAACTCAAAACTGAACAGAAATGGGAAGGCAAATGCAAGCAAGAAAGGAAATGCAAAGTGCAATGCGCATGGTCACAGTACCACAATTGCAAACACAAATGGTAATGGTAACAGCAGAAATAGCGCCAAAGGAAACAGAAACAGAAAAGCAAATGCAAGTGCATACGGAAATGCAAACCGTAATGCCACGGTCACAGAACTGCAATTGGAAATGCAAATGGTAATGGTAACACGTGAAAATAACGCCAAAGGAAACAGAATCGAAATGCGAACGCAAGCACGTACAGAAATGCAAACCGTAACCTGCATGGTCACGGTACTGCAATTGGAAATGGTAATGGTAAAAGCAACAGTAACGCCAAAGGGAACAGAAACGGAAATGCAAATGCAATCACATATGGAAATGCAAACCGAAACCTGCATGGTCACGGTACGGCAATTGGGAATGCAAATTGTAATGTTAACAGGAGAAATAATGGCAAAGGAAACAGAAATGGAAACGCGAATGCAAACGTGTATGCAAATGAGAATGCAAAGGGTAACACACATGGTGGCATACACAGGAACAGTAACGCAAAAGGGGACAGAAACACAAGTGGTAGCGCTAAGTGTAACAGTAACATAAGCACACACCATGTTTTTGCCCAACAGCTGCATAGAGAAATACAGTGTGTACAAAGAATGTATGCATAATAATGGGCCTCAGAGCAGAAAATGAGGTGTTGGAAGACTAAATTGCTTATATTTCAGGAGCCATACGACGTAGGAAAAAAAAATTAAATTATTCATGATTTTCCTGGCTACATTGCTACGCATTCTCATGACGAAAATTCCATATCTCACACCGTTTCTGAGATACGAGCCCTGAAAGGTGAGGTGGATGCCAGCATGTTAGTCAATGGGAAAACATGCTAACTTTGGAATACTGTACCTTGGCATCCGTGCAATATTTTTTCACCAAACCACCAAAAGGCACATCTGTGAGATGTTGGCTGCATTCCCTCCAAATTTCAGCTCAAAGACCAAACCATTCTTTTGCAGCGGAGGTGGCAAGGAATTCCTGTCATTTGCCATAGTCTGAAAAAGTACTTTTGCAAATAGCGACACTTTCCATAAAAGTGAGAAGTATTAAGCATGGATTCTCTACTGTTTCAGAAATTTGAAAAACATATTTCTGGGGTGTTTAACCCCAAAATAAAGCCTTAGCTAGCATCCTCAGAGGTCCGACTAGGTGAACACAAAATAATTGTGTCCCTAGATGGTCCCAATTTTAAATACTTAAGCACTTCTGTGATCAGTAACTGAAAAAAAGAAAATGGTGGCTGCGACACTACTGGGGTCATTTGCGACTTTAAAAAGCGCATTTGCGACACTGTCAAACCTTTTGTTAACTTTTCCCATTGACTTATAATGCGAAACTTGTTTTTTTTGAATAACCAATAGTTTTTCACGAAATCTTCAAAAGACACATTGGAGACCACAACGCATGTTCCTGAAGTTTGTGGACTGTTTGCGCAAGCTATGCAACCTGTGAGTAGCGAGCAAAGAATATGAAAACTGTAAATGTGCTTTAGATATGACTAATAACTCCACAGCCTTATATCCAACCGATACGAAAGTTGGCAGATCAAGAGATCTGTGGTGGCGCCACTTGTCTGCAAATTTCAGGCAAATCCATTGAACAGTGGCAAAGCTATTAAAGTGCAAAGTTTCACCATTTAACCTAAATAGGGTACTCAACCTAACTATGGTAGCACTGCGGCGCTACCATAGTTAGGGTTGAATACCCCATTTAAGTTAAATAGTGAAACTTTGCACCTTAGTAACTTTGGCACCATTCAACAGATTTGCCTGAAATTTGGCAGGCATGGGGCGTAACCATAGACTTTGGGATCTGCCAACTTTCGTACTGGTCGGATATACGGTTGCAGAGTTATTAAGCGACATTCTGGGGCGCACTTATGTTTTTTTGTGCATTCTTTGCTCGTGTCTACAGGTCGCACAGTTTGCGTGACCAGTCTGAAAACATCAGGGAACATGCGGCCAGGGTCCCCGATGTGCCTTTTGAAGATTTCGTGAAAAATATTGAACGGTTCAAAAGTTATTCAAAAAACAAGTTCCAATTATAAGTCAATGGGAAAAGTTAAAAATTGCAACACTTTCGCAAATGCACTTTTTAGTGTCGCAAATGACCCTACTAGTGTCACAAATCCGCCATTTTGTTTTCTGTTACTGATCACAAAAATGCTTGGCGTTTAAAATTGGGACCCTGTAGGAACACAATTCTTTAAGTGTTCACCTAGTCGGACCCTCAGGATGCGAGCCATATCTTTATTTTGGGGTTAAGCACCCCAGAAATATGTTTTCCAAATGTTTTGGAAAAGTAGTGTCACACTTGTGACACTTTCGCAAATTTTTTGTGAAAGGTGTCACAAATCACGACACTACTTTTCTAGACTATGGCCAAAATGAAAATAAGTCTTTGCCACCCTGCTGCAAAAGAACGGTTTGTTCTTTTGGGCTGAAATTTGGAGGGAAGGCAGCCAACATCTCACAGACGGTGAAAAAATATTGCATGGATGCAAAGTTACGGTAGTCCAAAGTTGATGTTTTTTCCCATAGACTAACACCGTGCCATCCGCCACAACTTTTGGGGCTCATATCTCAGAAACGGTGCGAGATACGGAATTTCCATCACCAAATGAAAACCTAGCCAGGAAATTCATGAATCGTGTAAAAAAAATTTTTTTTTATACTTCGTACGGTTACTAAGATATTAGCAATTTGGTATTACAACTGTTCGTTTTCTGCTACGAGGCCCATTATTATGCACACATTCTTTGTTTTCACTGTGTTTCTCAATAGAGCTTTTGGGG
Source organism: Neoceratodus forsteri (assembly GCA_016271365.2). Lineage (NCBI taxonomy): Eukaryota > Metazoa > Chordata > Ceratodontiformes > Ceratodontidae > Neoceratodus > Neoceratodus forsteri. Next base: position 60,597,771 of record CM057455.1, read on the forward strand.
AAAAATAGGGTGTCCGCTCCACTCACTGTTACACGTAGGCTTTACACTTCTCTTTCTGTGCCACTTTGCATTACCATTCCCGTGTACACCACTGTCTGCATTACCCTTTGCATTTCCATTTGCGCTTGTGTTTGCGTTACTGTCACCATTACTATGTCACAAAAAAAATCACTATTTATAGTCCTCATTCTCAAAAAGAAGGGAAATTCATGGAAAAAAAACTCCATTTAATGCATCAATTAGGGTTGTTCCACAGTGACAAAAGTGAGGAAATTTGGTAATAGGGTTGAAAGCCCCCCATGCACCCCCAGCCTGCCCCCCAAATGGCATTGCGGTGTGCGTTGGGGTCATCGGTCCTAACTCTCACCCCATTCTCCTATACCTCAGCTGCTTCACACATGTGATGGGGTGAGAGTTAGGGCCGACGACACCAACACACACCGCAATCCCTTGGTGGCAGGCTGGGGGTTGCAAAGGGGATTTCAACCCTAACACCAAATTTTCTTGCCACTGTGGAACAACCCTAACTGATGCATTAAATGGAGTTTTTTGTCATGAATATATTATAGTGGAACGGTAGTGCCACTATAGTTAGGGTTGAGTACCCCATTTAAGGTTAAATCTGAAATTTTGCAGCTTAATAACTTTGCCACTGTATGACAGATTTGCCTAGAATTTAGCACACTTGGTCTGGTACCATAGTTCTCTGGACCTGCCAAGTTTTCTTATGGTCAGATGTACGGTTGTAGAGCTACAGAACTCCGTAAAATGCACAAATTATGCATTTTTGTGCATTCTTTGCTCATGCCTACAGGTCCAATGATTTGGGCAACCAATCTGAAATCCCTTCAAGGAACATGCAGTCAGTGTCCCCCAATGTGTCTTTTGAAGATTTCGTAAAAAAATATTAAACGGTTCAAAAGTTATTCAAACAACAAGTTTCCCATTATAGTCAATGGGAAAAGTTAACAAAATATGCAAAAGTGTCGCAAATGCACTTTTTACTTTCGCAAATGACCCTTGTAGTGTCACAAATCAGCCATCTTGTTTTCAGTTGGTGATCACAGAAATGCTTGGCATTTAAATTTGGGATACTCTAGGGACACAATTCTTGCTGTGTTCACCTAGACGAGCCATGAGGATGCTAGCCATGTCTTTTTTGTGGTTTAAAACACTCCAGAAATATGTTTTTCAAATTTTTGTAAAATGTAGTGTTGCAAAGTACTTTTGCACATGCCACACTTTTGTGATTTCAATTGCGAAAGTGTCATGATTTGAGAAAGTACTTTGCAACACTATGGCCAAAAACAATAGGGAATCTTTGCCACCCTGCTACAAAAGAACGGTTTGGTCTTTTGGACTGAAATTTGGAGAGATGACAGCCAAGATCCCACAGATGTGCCTTTTGGTGGTTTGGTATGAAAAATTAGACAGCTGCAAAGTTATGGCACTCTGAAGTTGACAATTATTTCCATAGGCTAACATTACGATGTCCGCCGCCTTTTGGGGCCCGTATCTCAAACGGTTTGAGAGACGGACTTTTCGTTGGAAGAATGTAGCCTCCCACTGGGGGACTAAGTCCAAAACTAGCCTGGAACGTCATAAATAGTATGAGATTTTACATTTTTTCTCGTTGTACGGTTCCTGAGATACAAGTAATTTAGTATTCCAAGTGCTCATTTTCTGCTCCGAGGGCCATTATTATGCATACATTCTTTGTATTCACTGTGCTTCTGGATGCACCTTTTTGGGGAAAAAAGGGTGTGCCTTTGTGTTACTGTTACCGTTGGTGTTTCCGCTTGCATTTGCGTTACCGTTTGCATTAACATTTCTGTTTACATCACTGTGTACGTTACAACTGGCATTTGCATTTGCTCTTGCATTTGTGTTACTGTTACCGTTTGCATTTCCATTATCGTTTTTGTTTGTGTTTACTTTTGTGTCACTGTATGCGTTACTATTTGCGTTTGCGTATGCGCTTGCATTTGCGTTTCCGTTTGTGTTACTGTTTCCTTTGGCATCATCGTCAGTGTTACCGTCCCCATTTGCATTTCCAATTGCATTACCATTACTGTCTGTGTATTCGTTAACATTTGCGTTTCTGTTGGCCTTAGCGTTTGCATTATTGGTACTGTTTCCACTGTTGAGTGCATAACTGTTTCCTTCTGTGTCACTGCTGCCATTGCCATTTGCGTTTCTGTTTGCATTTCTGTTACCATTTGCATTTTCATTACCGTTTTCGTTACTGTTTGCATTTCTGTTGACATTAGCCTTTGCGTTACTGGTTGCATTACCATTTCTGTTTTCACTTACATTTGCGCTTGTGTTTCTTTTACCATTTGCGTTATTTCTGCTTGCATCACTGTGCGCGCTACCATTTTTGCTTGTGTTTGCATTACCGTTAGCATTACTATTTTCTTTTACCTCACTGTTGCCGCCAGCCATTTGCGTTAACATTACCATTTGTGTTTTGCGTTTGTGCAGTGCAAAACATTGTTTTTGTTATGTTTCTGCACTGTCTTTCATGACACATAGTGCAGCCAGTGTGTGGTTGATCGATCTGAAGCTTGCTTCGTAGCAAGACCTGTATTCAAGGAGCATGCCAGTTTTTGTTTGGTGAAAAAATGTTGCTCAATTCCACAGTTATTGCCATTTGAAGTTGGCCCCCCTCGCAGTTACAGATTTTTTGAATGCCAGGTCCACCATTTTAGCACATTTTTGGCCGCGATTTCTGCCATTTTGTGGTGGAAGACTTCTTAAAGGTGCAGAAATGTAAAATTTGAATATCTCTGAAATGGTTTGGTCTTTTCACATGAAATTTGGAGGGTGTTGAGTGGCTGTCCTGTGGATGTGAATAATGCTTTTTACATGCTGGAAACGTTATTCACTGTGGAGATACTGCACAACACAGTTAACATTGTGCGTATAGCAATCTGCATGGTGCTACTGGCTTGACATTTATAGCGTAGGTAGCCGTAGTGGTATGGAGGTACCTTGCAGTGGTTTGGTGTGTTAAACATTAACAGGTGCAGAATTATACCACTACAATGATTGAAAATTTGGTTTGTTACACTTCAATAACTTCTGAACTGTGTGTCCAATTTGCCTGGCATTTGGAATGTAGAAAGATTTATAATACAGCTTTGACTGTGACAATTTTGGGTCGCTGGCTCATACAGTTGCTGAATTGTGCATGTTACGTTGTTTGCTTGTGGCGCTGTGTGAACGCTGAATGGATGTACACATAATTCTGGACACACGGTGTGCTATGGTACCTGTCTTAATTTACCAATTTTAATTTCAGTCGGTCATACAGTTTTTGTGCAGTGAAGTAACAAAAAATTGCATGGTGGGTGGGCCCCGTGCTCCCAGCACCACATTCCATTCACTATTTATAGTGCACATTCTCAAAAAGAAGGGAAATTCATGGCAAAAAACTCTGTTTAATGCATCAGTTAGAATGGTCCATAGCACCACCTCAACCACCTCAGCTTATTTACACATGGAATTTGGTGAGAGTTAGGGCCAATGACCCCAATGCACACCCCGATGCCGGTTGGTGAGGCAGGGTGGGCGTGGGGTGCAAGGGGTGGCAACCCTAACACTGAATTTCATCACTTTTGTCATTGTGGAACAACTCTAACTGATGCATTAAATAGAATTCTTTGCTCTGAATGAATATATATATATATATATATATATATATAATATGTATATACTTTTAATTATTTTGCCTGGGCTCATTGAAAGCCTCTAATCTTTGTAGGTTCCATTCTGAGCTGAAGGGTGGATGCATTAACTGGAAAATATGAAGGTAAGATTTTAAGCTCAAAGCAAACATGAAATATCTATAACAAGGACTAAAGCAGGTCAAACATATTATAAGAACTAGTAACGTTAATAAATAAAATTATACATACATTTATTGTTGAATAACCAGAAAAAATTAACAATGCTAGTTCCGTAAATTCGTTAAGACTGTTAACGTGACCTGGAAGGGTGAAGATCAAGGTTAATCGGAAGCATAGGTTCAGGGATTAGCAACTATAATTGACTCAGAGAGCACATAAAAGAAGGGGCAGCATGAAAATGTGTGCGCTTTCAGGTAAACGTTTCTTCAGGTTCAGCTGAGAATGCTGTCTCCCTAGATGGTGTTAGTGGGTTTTTTTGGCAGGGAGGAGGATTCTCGTGGCGATCTCCTTTCACTACTTCTACTAGTAAACCTTGGTCCAGGACTAACCCAAGGAAGATTCCTTGGGTTAGTCCTGGACCAAGGTTTACTGTACAACAGGCCACAAGCTGGAGGTTTACTTTTCCTGTTAATAACAGTTTCCGGAGATTTTCCTTGTTTGTTAGTTATCTATAACTTAGCAGCATAAAGGTCTGATCTCTGAGTTTGGATATTTTTTTTAACTGACCCTCTCCTTTACTGTTGGTGTTTTGTTGCTGTGGAGGCCAAACTAAGTATTCAGATTTAATCGAGAAATAGACAACTCCTCTTCAGTTTTGTCTCATGCTGAGCTGGCAGTTTGGGCATCATTTGAAAAAAAGATATTTACATGTGTGTCTATTGTTTTTACCTTCAATATTGGCCAGTTTCTTACTAATGATCTCTTATGCTTTATAGGGGGTTTGACACAAAACAGGGGGCCTGAGACAGTCTGAATAGCAAGTTGCAGGACACTTCATAACATCCAGTGCCAATGTTTTGCTTAGTATGTCTAACTTCTGTAAATTCCCTGTGTTTAGACATTTTTGTAACATTGTTTTTGTTGTTTACGCTGTACCTTTGTTATCCTTGTATCCATGTAATCTTTGTAACCTCCTGGGTCGTGCCTGAAAATAGTAATTTCTTGGCTATGCACCTACTCGGTTAACAAAAACTAAGTAAAATAAAAAAATAAATGAATTCCTCTTCCCATCCCCTCCATGGTGCTCGACCCCCCTCCTCCCCAGCACATGACTTTCTGCAACTGAGGAAGTGACGGCCACCTTGTGGAACATGGTGGCTCTGATGCAAACTGTGCATGCATGAGTATCATGCATGCACAGATCCGTCGGAGCTGCCCAAGATAAAGTATGAGCCATGGTGCTGCATTACTGTTGTACAGCATTTATAACTTTGCTTCAATAATGCAGCACTGATCATCTGTTTTAATCCTTGTTACTACTGTTATGCAGCACTCATATGATTGGTGGCCTAAACCCATTGAAAATGCTATGGGCTACCTAGTGGAATGTTGCCCAAAGAAAACCACAGTTGTACATTGACAAGTTCCATTGCTTAAGAAAGGACTGAGGGATGATACAAAAAGCTGGATTTCTTGCAAGTGAAAGGTGCCCCAAGATAAGCGCTGGAGAGGAACATACAAATCTGTTCCCCTTCAGGCTAAAAAGCCATGAATGAGACAGTTTTTTTTTCCGTCCTCCCCTCATGGAGAACATATTTATTTTAAGTTAAATTTGTAGATATATGGCAGGTGTGCTGCCTGAAATGAGCCTGTCAGCACAGAAAGACTGAGATATGCTACAGAAAGCAGAGCGATATGCAGAGCAACTGTTTCACCTCAGGCGAAGATATGAATGGAACTTATTTTTGTCTCCCATTATGGAAAAATGTTTTGTTTATGTTAAAACTCTTTTAGTTACCTTAAATATGCAGCCCACAATGAGCCTGATAGCTCTTGATGGAAATGCACTCCTGAAAGTGGAGCTCTTTCAGAATGACTATTCCCTGTGACAGGCAGCCACCCTGTTTTACAGCTTACAGAGAAAAGTGTCAAAAAATTCTCATACACAGCTTCCAGGTAGGAAAATATGGCCAGCTAGACAGAAAAAGTAGAAAATATACACAGTTGCAAGTCAAGAGCAGGATGAATGAGAGAGCCATGGGAAAAATGTTAACAGCAGTCTCTCTCTCGCTCTCCCTCTTTCTTTCTGCGGTCTGTGACAGTATGCTACATAAAATGAACAGCATATGCTGGGTTTGGAGGAGACCAGCTCCCTTGTAGTTATATGTCCAAAAGTTGGTTTGTTTAGAGAAAAATAAATAACCTCAGCTCATGGAAATGAATGGGTAAAATAAGTGAAAGTGCAGCATGGTTACTGAAAGCCCGAATCCCTCACAGTTGTAGAATAGCGAAGTTTGAGCCAGAGACAATTTAGGAAGTGCAGAGGGAATCCTAAGGGAACAGTAGAAATAGAGAAAGCTCGGGGTGGCTTGCCCTAATTGAACACTTTTATGTTGGCTCGCTGTGTGCACCAGCCAACATATTGCATAATGTAGAGATTTGGAGGCATGGTCACTGTGGGCAAATGAAGGGCAAGCATCAGTAGGTGCATCCCTCATTTCCCAATAAGCCAGCATGCAGTCAGCACCCCAGCAATACATAATGTGGCAAGCACATCTAAGGAAAGGTCCACTGCAATGACAACCAAGCTCATCATGCAGTGGCACCAAAACACACCCTTTCTACGTGCCTTTCCTCGTGAAGCACTACAATAAACATGGTGACACTGACTGCCGCTGTGCGGACAGCCGACTTCCGGGGCACCCAATCCCACTGTCTGCATGCCCACACACACTTTTTGTCGATGAGGATCCCTCCCATCGGCATAATGCACCCAATTTAAAGTGTGTACCAAGGGGTGCCCAATCCCCTTGGCATCATGTCCCCCCTTCCCAGTTTAATTTGCCGATGGGGAGCCCTCCCCATCAGCATAATGTCCCCTTCATTTGTTGAGTGCCAATGGAGGTGCTCAATCCTATCGGTTACAGAACCCCCAAAAAATACTCATGCAGCACACTGGGAGCCCACCCCAGCTGCCAAATGCCCTGTAAAACAAAACAGTCCTGTAATGTTTTTGAATTTTTACAACCTGCAAACCAGAAAATGGTCCCTCGTCAAGTCTGGTGGCCCTCCCAATCCGTGCCCACCCTCTGTGCACCTGCCTCCCACACCCCCTCACCCCATACTTACCTCCAGAGTCTGGCTCGACAATCTTCAGTAGACCGGGAACACATTCTGCACTCTTCAAAGCCGATCTCGAACTGAAGGAATGCCGGTAAGCTGTAAAATGGCATAAATAGGGTTTTTTCAACTTTGGTGCATGTCTTGGGAATTTTGGCAGCAAATTTTCAACATGGGGTTATTGGGACCCCTCCTCATGAACTCAGTGACTGTCATGGTGTTATTCTGTCCTGAAAGGTGATTTCATGGTCACTGCACTGAATCACCTTTTGGGACTGATTAACGAAATGACAGTGTCACTGTTCATGAGGGGGGCTCTCAAAAAGCCTACATTGTAAATTTGGTGAAACAAATCCCAAAAATGTCTGTTTTATGAGTGTGCGTTGCGCAGTTTCCATGCACACTTGTAACTTCCTGAATTTGTAATATTTTCACTCCAGATTTTCCAAATTGGCATTTTTCTACACCTCCTTATGAACAGTACAGCTGTCATTTTACATATCCTGGCTGAAATGTGTTTACGCGTCCAGTGCAGAATAACCTGATCGCTGTCGCGAAATCAGTTTTCAGGACAGTTTGAGAAAATGACAGTGATACTGTTCATGAGCGAGGTCCTAAAACACCTATGTTGAAAATTTGGTGATGAAATTCCCTTAAAATGACTGTGTTACAGAAATGCGTTGCGCGTTCCACGCACCTTGTAACCGCCAAATTTGCAATATTTTCATGCCAGATTTTCAACACTGACATTTTTCACACCTGCTTATGAACAGTACAGCTGTCATTTTTCATATCCTGCCCAAAATGAGTTTTCACACTGTAGTGCGCAATGGCGTGGTCGCTGTGGAAATCAACTTTAGGACAGATTAACAAAACATTGCACCACTGTTCATGAGGGAGGTCCCGAAATGCCTATGTTGAAAATGTGGCTAAAAAATCCCAAAAATAATTGGGTTACATACAGTATGTGTGTTGTGCAGTTTCTATACATGCTCATGACTTCACCAATTTTCATATTTTCACTCCAGATTTTCAACTTTGCCATTTTTACACTCTAATGAACAATAAGTTTTCATTTTTCACATCCTGCCCAAATGTGTTTTCATCCCTGTGTAGCCAAATGGCATAGATGCTATGCAAAATCACCTTTCAGTTAACAAACTGATTGTGCGCTCTTCATGAGTTGGGGTCACAAAAAGCCTTGTTGAAAATTTGGAATGAAAATACCAACAAACACCTACAATGTTAGGGTTTCTAAATGTAACACCCCACCCTGTAGAGACTGACAGGCGTCAGGGGTGTGACTTGGGATCATTGGCTGTAATGCTCACACCATTCCACCCCCACCCCACCCTGCAGCCAGTGACAGGCATCGAGGTGTGCCTTGGAGTGTTCGGCCCTAAAATTCACCCCATTCTCCTATACTGCACCTGTCTCAGCATATTTCCTTATGGAATGGGGTAAGTATAAAGCCCAAAGACCCCAAAGCACACCACGACACTTGTCACTGTCCACAGGGTAGGTGGAGGTAAAATGGCATGAGCGTTATAGCTGATGACCCAAAGGCACACCCCAATACCTGTCAGTATCTGCAGGGTGGGGGTGGGGTTGGCATCAATTCAATACTTCACTGACATTCCTATTATGCATCTCTAACTCCTGCACTACCAATGCCAATGCCAATGCCAGAGAGACAACATTAAAGGAATAATGCATGACAGGGTGTGTGTCATGCTGGGATAACGCCATGCCTGGGGGGTTGGGCACGAGGCCGAAGGCTTTGCCTACAGCCCTTTGGCATTGCACTGTGTGCTTCATGTCCCCCCTGACCAGCACCCTTTTCCTCCTCTGAGATTGCTACCTGTATTCCCCCCGACCAGCAGCTAGTCTTTGATTTTCTGGCACCCCTGTGCATCATCTTGCACTTCTTAACATTGAAACCCAGGTGCCCAACTCCTGACCACTTTCTCGAGCTTAGCCAGGTCCTACATTAAGTCCTGCCTTCCCTCCTCAGTGTCCACCCTCCCACAGAGTTTAGTGTCATCAGCAAAGAGGCAGATTTTACTCTTGACCTCTTCAGCAACATCACTAATGAACACATTGAACAGCACTGGTCCCAGCACTGAGCCCCATGGAACCCAGCTTGTTACAGGCCTTGGTTTGACAATTCACCACCTTCTATCACTCTCTGGTGTCTATCTCTCAGCCAGCCCTTAACCCACCCCAGCAGTTTCTCCCTGCTCCCAAGACTCCCAGCTTACTGATCAGCCTGCCATGTGGCACTGAATCAAATGCCTTGTTGAAGTCGAGGTACAGGACATCCACTGCTTGCCCTTTATCCAAGGTCCTCATAACCCAGTTGAAGAAGTCCACCATATTCCTTCCAGGCTGGATTTCTGTAATGCCCTGTACCTTGGGTTATCTAAAGGCAACCTACGCAGACTGCAGCTGGAGCAGAATGCTACGGCAAGACTATTGACTGGGGTTAAGAGGTGTGAGCATATTACCCCGGTCCTCAGCGGACTGCACTGGTTGCCGTTCAGCTGGAGGATTATCTTCAAGATAGCGCTCCTTACCTATAAGACCCTGCATGATGGGGTCCTGCCTATCTGCAAGATCTCCTTGACCCTTACCATCTGGCCCAGATGTTCTGTTCCACTAAGGGGGGCTTCTTGGGGGTTCCCAGGGTTAGGTTGTGGCATTCAGGAGACAGAATATTTGCATTGGCCATATCAACCCTGTGAAATCCTTGCCCTGACTATCTAAGGGGAGCCACATCGGCGGAAGCCTTTAAAAGGGGACTAAAACATTTATTTGAGTTGGCTTTTTTGTGAGTTTGTGATAGATGGAATGGAATTTTGTATTTATAATGATTTTATTATGTATGTTGGTGTTTTAAATAGTACTGAATGTGATTTTATTGTATAGTACCCAGAGTCCCAGGAATTGGGTGTTTTATAAATAAAAATGTCTATCTATCTATATTGGTTTGGCACGATCTTCCCCTGATGAATCTATGCTGCCTGTCATCCTACAGGCCATTATCCTCAAGGAAGGACACAAGCCTTTCTTTTAGGATGGCCTCCATTAGCTTGCCCACTATGGAGGTCAAACTGACTGTTCTGTAATTCCCAGACTCATCTCTGGATCCACTTTTGTGAAGTGGTACCGCATGAGCTATTCTCCAATCCAGGATGTGCCCAATCTCCAATGCTGTGTTGAAAAGATCTGCCATTGGGGCTGTGAAAATTTCCACCAGCTCTTTTAGAACTCTTAGGTCACCCCATCTGGGCCGGTGCCTATCCACTCTCAGACCCTTCAGCCCCTCACCCTATCTCCCCTTCATACTCACCTCCCCCCTTTTAAGGGGCCTCCCCACCCTCCTCTGAGGCATGGACCCTTGAGTTTCTCTGGTGAAGACAGAGCAGAAGTACTCATTTAGTGCTTCAACTTGCTCTTCACTCTTTTCAGTCCACCTTCCTTACATCCCGATCCTAACTATGCCATCCTTTTTGCTTCTTTTTTCTTTGATGTATTGGAAGAAGTCTTTCTCATCTGACCTTACCCCCTGTGCTAGTCTTAATTCCCTATCAGCCTTTGCTGCCTGGACCATCCTACTTGCTTTCCTAGCCTTTGCTGTGTATGCCTCTCTGTCCTCGTCCCTCAAAGTTCACTTGTACTTCAGGAACGCTGCCCTCTTTTCCCTTACCTTGATCGCCACCCTAGTGTTGAACCAGCTTGGTCTTTGGTTTGGAGCTTTTTGTGGGCTTCCATTACATGTGCTGGTGGCCTCCAGCAACCCAGTTTTTATGACTGCCCATTTCTGGTTGGCATCCATCTCTGGACTGTGCTTTGCTAAGTGCTGTTGGACTATACTCCCCATCCTGGTAAAGTTGGCCTTCTTGAAGTCTACTACCCTCATTTTTGTTGTGGCAGATACCTTCCCCATGTTAATAGAGAACTACACTGTGTTGTGGTCACTTCCTGTGAGGGGCTCCTTAACCTCAACATACTGGACATGATCCCCATCCGTGAGGACAAGTTCCAGAATGGCTTACCCTCTCATTGGCTCTGAGACCCTTTGGGTTAGGAAGCAGTCCTGGAAAGCATCCAGGACAGGGGTGCTGACAGTGTGGGTGCTTGGGTGCTTGAGCACCCACAAAGTTCAAACAGCACCCTTAAAAATCTAAAAAAAAAACCATCAACATTTGTTCTTTTATTTGTTCTCCTATTCTCCCTGCCCTGTGAACCCCCCACTGCCCATCCATTCTGTTCTCCTGCCCCCACCCTGGCCCACACTAACCTTGCTGGTGAATCCAATTGTCTATCTCGGGGATGGTGGTAGACTGGCACTTTAAATTCCCTGCTGGCTGCCGAGTGTTGCTGAGACAGTCAGAGTCCCAAGGGCTGACCCGAAGTTTCAGGCTCCTCGCTCCTTTTCCAGCTCCTCACTCTGGTGATTGCCCCACCCTACCCATGAGTCAGGACAAGGAGGACCATTGCCAAGCTGAGCTCAAGAAGAGACACATGACCTGCACAGGCTGTAAGCAGATGGTTATGTGATTTCTTCACGTGACTCGACTCATTACTGTTGTCACTCAGTAGTTGATTGCTGTGTAGTGCAGTAGAGATGAGGTGAGCACAGAGAGAAAGCAGAGTCACACGGCGGCACACCGCACACTAGAGAGAAAGAATTAGGAGAGGAGAGGGAGGGAGGGACTGTCAACTGATTAGGATTTCTGAGGCAAGGACACAGTGTGACTGAAGAAAATAATTTAAACAGCAGATTTGGAGGAGACACATGGTCGGAGTCTAACTGGTGAGAAGAGGGACATGCTGTTGTTGTCTGTGGGATTAGTAGGAAGGGAGCAATCAGCAAACTTGAATTGATTTGGAGGGTTGGACAGAGAGCCGTGGGAGGCCATGGACGTGATCATGTGGAGAGACTAGTCTGAGAGATTGAGTAGTCAGACTTTCTGACTGAGTCATCTCATCTGAGTGCTGGCTGGCTTGGCTGCTGCCTACTGATACAGCCAAGGTGGCGTAATTTGAGTCTGAGATGACTGACTCAGACAAGAGCAGCTAGTAGTAGCTAGTAGCGGCAGCCAGTAGCTGTTCTTTGCAAGCTGCTGCTGCCTGAAGGGCTGATGTTGTTTGACTGAGACAGAGTCAAGAGTCATCTCAATCTCCTCCTAAAAAAAAAAAAAAAAAAAAAAACTTGCTGAGGGCAGGCTAAGCTGAGGAGGAGGAGTAGGAGGAGACTGGAGAAGCGAGTGATAGAGAAAAAAAGAACTGTCTGCTAGACTACTGCTGTTTCATAATTAGAGTAGCTAACCGCCACTGCTGGTGGTACACACAGTAGTACAGTATGCTAGCTGCTCCTTGCAGCTGTAACTGTTGATTAGTCTGAATCTCCACTCAAAAAACTTGTGATTTGAGGAGAGTGGGTGAGTGAGTGAGAGAGAGAGAAAAGTGCAATAAATCCTGTTGTGTAACTTTCATCTCCTGAACATCCCAGATTCCCACCCCTTCCTTACCTCCATACTATTTCATTGAACTTCAGTTCTGCTTCTAGTCTTCTACTACGTTTTGTGATTTGTGGGAGTGGTGATTTAATAAAAGAGATCAAATGAAATCTCAGAATCAGTCGTTGTCAGAGTGACTGACTACTAGTAGAGTGTGTGTAGAATGTCCTTTGTGATTTTAGGGTACAGTACCACCACTCAACATTGTGCAAAAGTGTCCAAGAGGTCTCTTTGTTGCCTCCAAGTGCTGAAGAAAGACATAGAAGAGTGCCCTGGAGGGCCCTTTTATGCCCCCAGATGCTCTAAGTATGTTTGTTGTGATTTTAGGTTGCAAACAGTGCCACCACTCCACAGGGTGCAAGAGTGCCCTGGAAGGCTCTTTGATGCCTCCAGGTGCTAAAAGGATGCCCTGTGTGATTTTAGTTTGCCTCCACCAGGTGCTGAAAAAAGACAAGGAACTGCCATGTCTTCTCGCAACACCTCCTGGAGGCATCAAAGAGTCCTCCAGGGCACTCTTCCTTCCATGTCTTCTCGCAGCACCATCCTGAAGGCATCAAAGAGCCCTCCAGAGTCCAGGGTACTCTTCCATGTCTTCTTGCAGCACATGGCTGGAGGCATCAAAGAGCCCTCCAGTGCACTCTTTCATGTCTTCTTGGAGGACATGGAGGCATCAAAGAGTCCTCCAGGGCACTATTTCACACTGCTGAGTGGTGGCACTGCAAGTCTGCAACCTTAAATCAGTATTCTGGCATGCTTGCAAAACTGAAAGCATGCACGATTCCTCCATGCCAGGGCACTCTCCTATTGATCTTAGCACCTGCTCAGGCATCAAATAGCCCCCAGTGGCACCCTGGCATCTTCTACAGTGGAGTAATTGTGATGGTAGCATACTCATTCCAAAATGTATCAAAATATCTCCCAAAATGCACCAGAAAGCATGAAAAACCCTATAGCTTATGGGGGCCTCATCTCTGCTACACTTGATCCCTCCTGAAATAAGGGCACTCCCCTCTACCCTTTGCTCTGTCCCTCCTAAGTAAATGTAAACTGTTCACCAATTAACTTCCAGTTTGCTCTTCAGCACCGTTGTACTCTCTTTGCTCAGATGCAGCCTATTTGCTGCATATAGTTCCTTGTCCTCCTATGTCCTTCTCCACTCACCCACCAGTCCATACCCATTAGAATCACACCAGCCCTTTAACCAGGAATTAAACTCCTCAATCCTCTTCTTCCCAGCTAGGCTCACTCTGGGGACTGGCAACACTCTGAGAAGGTCCCTGATTGCCCCAACCTCCTGCAAATTCCTCCAGTTCTGTGAACCTGTCCTGCACCTCCTTAACCTCACAGCCTGCCTGGTCATTGGCTCCTAAATGAACTATGATGTGTGGTTTGCCCTGCCTTATGCACTTTGGTGCTAACCCTCTGACCCTCCCCGCCGTCATGCCTGGCATGCACTGAACTCTCCTTCTATGACTTCTTGTGCCCCCTTTGCCCCATCTCAGGCCCCTCAGGATTGAGTCCCCTATTATTACAACAGCCTCCACACTTTTGTGCCAGTTGCCCTGAGGGTGACCCCTCCTTTGTTCCCCCTTCCCAGCATTGGCATTGTGTTGGCTATACTCCATAGAGGTTTCCCTTTCCTCTTCCCCAGCCATCTTTCTCCCTACAATCCTTCCCTGATTAACCATCTCCTTTGGACTATTTACCTGTCCCCCTGCATCTTCCCCACTGAACTACCTGTTCTTTTTGTACCCTCTTTTCTCCTCTGAGTCCCTTCTGCCTGCATTCTGTGCCCTTCCTTCCCTTCAATGAACCAGATTCCCTGTTTCTTCCACCCTGCATCCCTCTGATTTCAGATCCCCCTTGAACTATCTCAACTGGGTTATCCCCTGTACCATATGCTCTATGGCCACCTCCCGTTCACCCAGCTCCTGTAAAATGGTGAACCTGTTGTAGATCAGATTCCAAGCTGGTGCTACCCACTGTTCTTGCCCCTCTCCTTCAGAATCTCCTTGATTCCTGTCCTTGTTGCCCTGCTGCCTCCCCCCCCATATCTTCCTGCCTTGTTTGTGCACCGTCCCTTTGAGGCCTATTGCCCGATAGCTCTTGGTTGTGGAATGCCATTCTTGAAACCTGCATGTTCTATCCTCTACTCTTGCCCATCCCTTCTACTCAACTTCCCTGCTCTTCTGCTTGCCCCATCCCTTCCACCATGACATTTCCCATCTTAGCCACTCAATTTCCCCTTTAAGTTGCCTAAGCTGTCTCCATACTAGGCATCCCCCGGAGCTCCACGTTGTGTCAAGGAGAAAAGCCGCTCCACATCCATTGCATGTGACCAACCTACTCCCTCTCCCATGCTGCAGTCCTCTGCAATCCTATGCCCACCTGCTACCTTCCACACTGTTACTTTGCTTCACCCAATATCTCAGTTTTCACATGGTTACCATGCAGACTCCCCCTTAACTCTAAAACTATTTCCATGGTCCACCTCTGAATATTCTCTTACAAACCCACCTCTCCCAAATGTGCACCCTCTTGTCTTGCCCCACACCAAGAGAAAAGAAAGAAAAGCTTAACTGTCCCCTAATCTGATTTCCTAATTTAAACAACCCTATTAGGCTATCAATCACACAAGAGTGTGGTGTGCATATTTTATGGAACACATACAAACAGGTGAGGAAAAAATAAGTGCCTCTGCTGGGACTTGAACCCAGGCCACCCGGAATACCATTCCGATTGTGCTAACCAGCTGTGCCACTGAGGCAACTGGAACCTGGGCCATTCCAGAGCACATTACTCTTTCTCAAATGCACAATCCAATGGCAACAAGGAAAGAATAAGTTCCTCAGCTGGGACTCAAACCTAGGCCACCTGGAAGAGTAATGTGCTCAGGGATGGCCCAGGTTCTAGTTGTCTCAGTGGTGCAGCTGGTTAGCACAATCAGAATGGTTTTCTGGGCAGCCTGGGTTCAAGTCCCAGCTGAGGCACTTATTCTTTCTCACCACTGTTTGTATGTGTTTCATAAAATATGCATACCACTGTTACACGAGGTCCCTGCACCCTAATTGGTACCCCCACAGGTACACTGTAGACAGCTACTATTTAGGTATAGGTTATACTAACAAATAGGCTAAGGGCATCTACTGTATAAGAGCAGATGTTAGGATATGTATGCATATTATTGTTATACACACACATATATATATATATATACTGTAGCACGTAGTGCTACCATAGTTAGGGTTGAGGAGCCATTTCTATGTTAAACCCCTAAAACTTTGCACCTTAATAACTTTGCAACCGTTTGATGGATTTGCCTGAAATTTGGAATTTATGATCAAGAACCATAGGCCTCAGGATCTACCAAGTTTTACTGTCGGATATCTGGCTGTGGGTTAGTAAGTGTGATCTGTCTTGGCATTTATGCTTTTCTGGAATTCTGTGGTCGGCGCCTACAGGTCGTGACAGTTTGTGTGACTGGCTCGAAATCTTCAGGAAATGTGCAGCCGGGGTCCCCAATGTGCCTTTTGAAGATTTCGTGAAAAAATATTAAACGGTTCAAAAGTTATTCAAAAAACATTTTCCCATTATAAGTCAATGGGAAAAGTTAACAAAAGTTCAACACTTTCAAATGCATTTTACTTTCATAAATGGGCCTGTTACTTTTCATAAATCGGCCATTTTGTTTTCAGTTGGTGATCAGAAAAATGGTTGGCATTTAAATATGGGACCCTCTAGCAACCTAATTTTTTTTGTATTCACCTAGTCGGACCCTGGGATGCTTGCCATGTCTTTATTTTGTGGTAAAACACCCCAGAAATATGTTTTTCAAATTTTTGGAAAAAGTACTTTCGCAAATTAGTTCGTGCTCACGAAAGTGTCGCCAAATTTTGTGAAAGCTTTCGCAAATTGCGACAGTAGTTTTCTAGTCTGTGGGAAAATGACAGCAATTCTTTGGCACTGCGCTGCAAAATAACCGTTGGGAGTTTTGAGCTGAAATTTGGAAGAGCAGCCGACATCTCACAGGTGTGCCTTTCAGTGTTGTATTGAAAACATATTACATGGCGGCAAAGTTACAGCACTCCAAAGTTGATGGTTTTCCCATAGGATAACATTACGGCGCCTGACGCATTACAGAAATCCTTTGGCACCCTGCTGCAAAATAATGGTTTGGTCTTTTTCCTGAAATTTGGAGGAAGACTGCCAACAGCCCACAGATGTGCCTTTCAGTAGTTTAGTGAAAAATATCACACGGCGGCAAAGTTACGGCACTCCAAAGTTGACATTTTTCCCATAGGATAACATTACGGCTAGCGATAACAAAATCCTTTGGATCCCTGCTGCAAAATAACGGTTTAGTCTTTTTCCTGAAATTTGGAGGAAGACAGCCAATAGCCACATATGTGCCTTTCAGTGGTTTGGTGAAAAATATTACAGGGAGGCAAAGTTATGAGCTCGAACTTTTCTTTTTCCCATAGGATAACATTACGTGCAAGCCGCCGCTCAGGGCCCGTGATCTCGAAGCGGTGCGAGATACGGACTTTTCGCCGGAAAATTCTTTAGGGCTAAGATCCAAATTAGCCAGGACAGTTGTAAATAATATGACTTTTAAATTTTTTCTCACGTACAGCGGTTCCTGAGATATAATGTATTTAGTATTCCAAGATCTCATTTTCTGCGCCGATACTCATTATTTTGCATACATTATTTGTACTCACTGTCTTTCTCAATGCAGGTTTTGGGGAAAACCAGCCTGTGCACTTATATTACTGTTACTGTTGCCTTTTCCGCTTGTGGTTCTGTGCCTGTTTCACTTACCGTTAACGTCTGCGCCACCATGTGCGTTACCCTTTCTGTTCTCATTCGTGCTTGTGTTACCATGTGTGCCACTGTTAGCATTTCTGTTTGCGTTGCTGTCCCTGTTAGTATGCCACAAGACATCATGTGGTGGGAATGCGGGGCCCAGAGGGCACCGCGCTCCCGCTGCTGCATTACATTCACTATTTCTTGTTATCATTCTCAAAAAGAAGGGAAATTAGAGGCAAAAACTCAGTTTAATGCATTAGTTAGAGTTGTTCCACAGCTACAAAAGTGAGGAAATTCACTGTTAGGGTTGAAAACCCTAACTCTGAATTCACCCCCAGCACCACACACACACAGACACACACACACATTCAAGTATGGGGGAGGACCAAGTCAACACAACCAATGACAGACATCCAGCAGCAGGTGACAGAAATAACAAACAATTGTCTAAATGTACTACAAGACATCCCCACCCACCTGACCAGGTACTGCACGCTCAGTGGAGATCAACAGCAAAACTGAGGCCATGTACACCAAATGTACACATCCCTGATTGCAGCTGCACCAGTACCACACTTAGTAGCTGCATGGCCTTACCTACTGATGCCCACCACCACAACTGGTACTGTGCCGTTATTCAATATAAATGCTGAAGGTGCATGATGACAGTTGTAGAAAGGTTTAACGCTACTGAGTATACATTAATTAAGAGAAGCACATAAATTAACTACAAGACACTAGCATGTTCAAGATAAAAGTAGTGATACATTTAGTAGGTGATTTACATAGTAGTACATTTACTGCAATGGTTTACTCAACATAGAGAGGCTGATGTAAACGTATGGAAAAGCATTGC
The DNA here is from genome assembly GCA_016271365.2 of Neoceratodus forsteri. Lineage (NCBI taxonomy): Eukaryota > Metazoa > Chordata > Ceratodontiformes > Ceratodontidae > Neoceratodus > Neoceratodus forsteri. Next base: position 60,615,932 of record CM057455.1, read on the forward strand.
CTGTTCAACGCTGTGAAATTGGTACTGCCAGTATCACATGCATTCTTACTGATGAAGGTGTACTGCTGATGTACATACATAGACCTTCAGTGTGTTTCAATATTAAAGATGCAGTAAGTATTCTTTGTAAGAAAGATTGTAATTGCATGGATCAGGCCAAGCAACTTCTAAATATCATAGCACTACTGAGCCAACAATGATGTACCTGTATCGGACGTGTATATAGGATAGATTTTCCTGTAGGCACTTACTGAGTATGTTGTACCTGATAAAGACAATCTCATTGCATCTGTGATGACTAACTTATTCAAATAGTAATACATTTGCTATTGTTGCAATGAGTGATCTATGCCACTTATGGACACAGTGTGATTTTTTAACAGTTGTTTCATACTCAGGCTGTATGCCTACTGTTTGGGTTGCCACACTTCTGTCACTGATGCTATCAAAGTGATAACTATGTTAATTCTGCTACAACAGGAATCAAGTAGGTATGGTGTAGATATAAACAGAATGTCTTTTAGTATTGATTTAACTCACAATGGGGTAAGTGTACTAGGACAGCAGGGTTATCCTCTATCACTGAATCTGTCAGTTATAATCACACTAGGGTTTCGATGACTGTAATGATCAAGTTACACTGTTCATCTTCATGAGTTCATATTCACAGCCATTCTCCAGCAACTAGACAGTGTGTGGTGTAACTGGGTGGGACACTGTGTTGCAAAGCTGCTGCAGTGCCTAGCAGAGGAGAGTATCTACTCATACAGACAATTAAGCAATAAGGCATGACCAACAGTTATGTTAAATGGTCTGTTAATCACCCTGTAGGGGTTTAATGTTGAATGAGGCATATCCGAGATGCCATGTCGCTAGACAGTGATAAACTGACCATTAACATAATACCTGGGAGTGGCTTATTGCTATCATAATAAAACTGTTTTTAAACAACATTAAACCATGTTCATCATATGGTTAGGCTCTACATGTATGTTAATAAAACTAAACATAAGGCTGTTACAATGTTTACAGTCAATTAGAAAGCTGCATTTCTCAAACCCTTGTTATAATCAGAGATATTATACCTGTACAACTCCTTGGTTTTGCTTAACTCTATTGCTCAGGTGGCCCACCACAAGTGGTGTGGTGTGGTGTGGGGCATCCAGTAGGTAGGCCATGCAACTACTAAGTGTGAGTACGTTGTGTGCAGCTGCAATCAGGGATGTGTACGTTTGGTGTACATGGCCTCAGTTTTGCTGTTGATCTCCACTTAGCATGCAGTACCTGGTCAGGTGGGTGGGGATGTCTCGTAGTACATTTAGACAATTGTTTGTTATTTCTGTCACCTGCTGCTGGATGTCTGTCATTGGTTGTGTTGACTTGGTCCTCCCCCATACTTGAATGTGTGTGTGTGGTGCTGGGGGGGTGAATTCGGAGTTAGGGTTTTCAACCCTAACAGCGAATTTCCTCACTTTTGTAGCTGTGGAACAACCCTAACTAATGCATTAAACGGTTTTTTGCATCTAATATATATATATATATATATATATATTAAGAATAGAGAGCCATTTACATGTTAAACCCAAAATTTTGCACCTTAATAACTTTTCAACCGTTTAACAGATTTGCCAGAAATTTATAGAATCAAGACCCATACGCCTTGGGATCTGCCATGTTTTGTACCGGTCGGATATACGGCTGTGGAGTTATTAAGCGTGATCTGCGCATGCATTTACGCTTTTTTGGGGAATTCTACAGTCGCATCTACAGGTCGCACAGTTTGCGTGACCAGTCCAAAATCTTCAGGGAACATGCATCCAGGGTCCCCAATGTGCCTTTCAAAGATTTCATGAAAAAATATTAAACGGTTCAAAAGTTATTCAAAAAACAAATTCCCATTATAAGTCAATGGGAAAAGTTAACAAAAAGTTCGACAGTGTCGCAAATGCAGTTTTTACTTTCGCAAATGGCCCTTTTACTGTCGCAGATCCACAATTTTGTTTTCAGTTGGTGATCAGAAAAATGCTTGCCATTTAAATTTGGGACCTTCTAGCAACCTAATTCTTTTGTATTCACCTAGTCGGACCCTGAGGATGCTAGCCATGTCTTTATTTTGGTAAAACACCCCAGAAATATGTTGTTCAGATTTCTGAAAAGTACTTTGCAAAAGTAGTGTCGCACTCATGAAAGTGTTGCAAATTTTTGCTAAATCTTTTGCAAGTCGACAGTACTTTTCTAGGCTGTGGAAAATTACAGCAATTCTTTGGCACCCTGCTGCAAAAGAACGGTTTGAAATTTAGAAGGAACGACCGACATCTCACAGATGTGCCTTTCAGTGTTTTGTTGACAAAATATTACACAGCGGCAAAGTTACGATACTCAAAGTTGACGCTTTTTCCCATAGGATAACATTACGGCATATGACGCATTGCAGCAATCGCTTGGCACCCTGCTGCAAAATAACGGTTTGGTCTTCTGGGCTGAAATTTTCAGGGACACAGCCAACATCCCACAGATGTGCCATTCAGTGATTTGGTGAAAAATATTCAGGAGGCAAAGTTATGGCACTCCAAACTTCAGTTTTTTCCCATAGGATAACATTACAGCATTCGCCGCGCCTTTCAGGGCCCGTATCTCGGAAACGGTGCGAGGTACAGACTTTTCGTCCAAAAAATGCTTAGCCCCCTAATGGGAGCAAAGTACAAAACTAGCCAAGAAAGCAGTAATTCATATGACTTTTACATTTTTTTTTATGTCGTACAGTTCCTAAGGTATAAGCAATTTACTATTCCAAGTCCTCATTTTCCTGTTGTGAGAGTCATTATTTTGCATACATTCTTTGTACTCACTGTCTTTCTCTATACAGCTTTTGGGGAACACCAGTCTGTGCCCTTACATTACTGTTACCATTACCGTTTCCGCTTGCGGTTCTGTACCCGTTTCCCTTACCGTTCACGTTTACGCCACCATGTGCGTTACCCTTTGTGTTTTCATTTGCGGTTGCATTTGCGTTGCTTTTAACATTTCTGTCTACAGTACTTTTTCTCTTTCTGTTTTGCTTTGTGTCACCATGCGCATTACGATTTGCACTTGCGGGCACAATGTTACTATGTGACAAGCTCCCGCTCCAGCCGCCGCAGTACATTCACTATTTCTCGTTATCATTCTCAAAAAGATGGGAAATTAGAGGCAAAAACCTCAGTTTAATGCATCAGTTAGGGTTGTTCCACAGTGACAAAAGTGAGGAAATTCGATGTTAGGGTTGAAACCTCCTTTGCACCCCTCCAGCCCACCCCCCAACTGGAATCAGGGTGCGCGTTGGGGTCATCGGTCCTAACTCTCACCCCATTCTCCTATTCCTCAGCTTCTTTCCACATGTGATGGGGTGAGAGTTAAGGCCGATGACCCCAATGCGCACCCTGATTCCAGTTGGGGGGTGGGCTGGAGGGGTGCAAAGGAGGTTTCAACCCTAACATCGAATTTCCTCACTTTTGTCACTGTAGAACAACCCTAACTGATGCATTAAACTGAGGTTTTTGCCTCTAATATACTGTATATATATATATTATGGTAGCACAGTAGTGCTACCATAGTTAGGGTTGAGGAGCCATTTCTATGTTAAACCCCAAAACTTTGCACCTTAATAACTTTGCAACCATTTGATGGATTTGCCTGAAATTGGAATTTATGATCAAGAACCATAGGCCTTGGGATCTGCCCAGTTTCGTACTGGTTGGATATACAGCTGTGGAGTTATTAAGTGTGATCTGTGCGCGCGTTTATGCTTTTCTGGAATTCTGTGGTCGTGCCTACAGGTCGTACGGTTTGCGTGACCAGCCCGAAATCTTCAGGGAACGTGCAGCCGGGTCCCTATGTGCCTTTCAAAGATTTCGTGAAAAATATTAACGGTTCAAAGTTATTCAAAAACAGTTTCCCATTATAAGTCAATGGGAAAAGTTAACAAAAGTTCAACACTTTCGCAAATGCATATTTACTTTCTAAATGGGCCTGTTACTTGCAAATTGGCCATTTTGTTTTCAGTTGGTGATCAGAAAATGGTTGGCATTTAAATTTGGGACCCTCTAGCAACCTAATTTTTTTGTATTCACCTAGTCGGGCCCTGAGGATGCTTGCCATGTCTTTATTTTGTGGTAAAACACCCCAGAAATATGTTTTCAAATTTCTGGAAAAAGTACTTTCAGAATTACTTTCATGCTCACAGTGTCGCAAATTTCTAAAGCTTTCTAAAGTGCTACAGTAATTTTCTAGTCTGTGGGAAAATGACAGCAATTCTTTGGCACTGCACTGCAAAATAACCGTTGGGAGTTTTGGGCTGAAATTTGGAGGGAACGCAGCTGACATCTCACAGATGTGCCTTTCAGTGTTGTATTGAAAAATATTACACGGCGGCAAAGTTATGGCACTCCAAAGTTGACAGTTTTCCCATAGGATAACATTACGGCGCCCGAAGCATTACAGGAATCCTTTGGCACCCTGCTGCAAAATAACGGTTTGGTCTTTTTTCCTGAAATTTGGAGGTAAAACAGCCAACAGTACACAGATGTGCCTTTCAGTAGTTTGGTGAAAAAATATCACATGGTGGCAAAGTTACGGCACTCCAAAATTGACGGTTTTTCCCATAGGATAACATTACGGCGCCCAACACTTAACAGAAATCATTTGGATCCCTGCTGCAAAATAAAAGGTTTGGTCTTTTTTCCTGAAATTTGGAGGGAAGACAGCCAACAGCCCACAGATGTGCCTTTCAGTAGTTTGGTGAAAAAACATTACAGGGAGGCAAAGTTATGGTGCTCCAAACTTTTCTTTTTTTTCCCATAGGATAACATTACGACGTTCGCCGCGCCTTTCAGGGCCCGTATCTCGGAAACGGTGCGAGATACGGACTTTTCGTCAGGAAAATTTCTTAGCCCCACAATGGGGCTAAGATCCAAATTAGCCAGGACAGTTGTAAATAATATGACTTTTAAATTTTTTTTCTACGTCGAACGGTTCCTGAGATATAATGTATTTAGTATTCCAAGATCTCATTTTCTGCGCCGATACTCATTATTTTGCATACATTATTTGTACTCACTGTCTTTCTCAATGCAGGTTTTGGGAAAACCAGCCTGTGCGCTACATTACTGTTACTGTTGCCCTTTCCGCTATGGATCCGTACTCGTTTTACTTACCATTGATGTCTCGCGCCACCATGTGTTATCCTTTGCGTTTTCATTTGCGCTATGCTTTCTGTTATTTTTTGCCATTTCTGTCTACAGTACTGTTTATCTTACTGTTTCACTTACATCACCATGCCCATTGACATTTCTGTTTGCAGGCACCATGTTACTTATGTGACAACACATCACGTGGCAGACCATTCCTGCTCACGCCACCATGTGCAGCATCTTTCTGTTCTCATTTGTGATTGTGTTACCATGTGCGCCACTGTTAGCATTTCTGTTTATGCTGTTGTCCCTGTTAGTATGCCACAACACATCATGTGGCGGAGCGCTGGCCCGCCTGCATTACATCACTATTTCTCACTATCATTCTCAAAGATGATAGAGGCAAACTAGTTTATCGCATGATAGAGTTGGCAACAAGTGAAATTGCTGTTGTTGAAAACTCTTCGCTCATTCTCACCGGGCATTAAAAGTGATTGGGGATCATGGGTCCCAACTCTCGCCTCCATTCTCCCATACTTCTGCTGCTTTACAATATGTCATGGGGTGAGAGTTAGGCTGATATCCCAATGCACACACCAATGCCGGGTTGGGGCGCATGGGTCCAAGGGGTTTTCAACCCTAACAACGAATTTCCTCACTTTTGTCGCTGTGGAACAACCCTAACTAATGCATTAAATGGAGTTTTTTGGCTCTAATATATATATATATATACATGTATTTCTTGCTTAGAAGATGCTAGGACATCTGTGTCCTTGTAATGATTATGATATATGAGCCGACATTGCCATCTTCTGATGATTTGTATTATTACATGGCTATGTACAACTGTACTCCCTTTGTCTTTACAAAGTGGTGACTACTACATAATTGTACAGTATAATGTTATCTTGGACTGAGGTGCCACCTGTAATTTAGCCAATAGGGCTCACCTCTGTAACTCATGTATAGGGATTGTAGTTCTCAATAACAGCTAGGAGAACTACAGTCTGGGGGGACGCCTCATAGGAGGATTGTGTTTACTTGAAACAGCAACTTGGGCACAGCTAGGCTGCAATTACATTTATTATGTGTCCTGGTGGACTACTTACATTTTAATTGGGAGGTAATTGTCCCTGGGCAGATTGTGACCCGGACAGCACTTCCGAGTCATGGCACACAAATACAGGCATTGGAGCAAGCTCCAATTGATTTCTTGCTCATTCCCAGCCTGTGGGTCAGCCTAAAAAGCTGAGAGACAGGAGGGTCTAGCTCTGAGTACCTCATTGCTAGCTCTCTTGTATCAATTCATCTCTGCTTCGAGGTATTGACAGTGGTGTAGAGGCAGAGATTGGACAAGACATGTGTGGGGATTGTAGTTCTCAATAACAGCCAGGAGAACTACAGTCTGGGGGACACCTCATAGGAGGATTGTGTTTTACTTGAAATGGCAACTTGGGCACAGCTAGGCTGCAATATAATGTATTTAGTGTCCTAGTGGATGACCTATGTTTTAATAGGGAGGTAATTGTCCCTTGGCAGATTACGACCCGGAGAGCACTTCTGGATCATGGCACACAAATACGGGCATTAGAGCAAGTGCTGTGAGCTTCAGCATGCATTGCTGCGTGCAGAGATGCGCACCGAGACACGCGCATCCAGTGTGTTGTTGTAGCATGTTTGAGTGGGGAGTGGGGAGGAGGACAAAGTAAACAGGTAATAGATCCCTGACATCTAAATAATGAGTGTGGGTATGGACTGTCTTTTTGTAACCCTGAAAATGAGTGAAATAGGTACAAAATGTCGTGATTGCCAAATATTTACTCTTGAGGTATACACTGGACTGCAGAAGTATGTCTGTCAGCAATGCAGCATGATTAAAGACCAAAAAGCAAAACTCTTGGGTTTGGAACTAGAACTTAAATGTTTCAAACAGTTAGAAATATCGGGTAAACTGGGCAGTGGCTGCTTAGACTTGTGCATGAGCAGCCAATGAAAAGAAGTAGGCTTGGACAGGAGAGTGACTGGAAGTGCAGCCAAACGCTAACAAAAACATAAGGGAGAAAGGCCACGAGTTTTGATATCCCTTAGTGAATTTGTTTGCCCCTAACACCTAGTGATGAAAGACGAGGATAGGATATCAGTAAAAGAATATTCATTGACTGATGAAGAGAGGCAGGTTACAAATGTTATTAGTACACAAACTCTGGATAGAGAGGACCATAAAAATGAAATATTTAAGCAAGAAAATACAACCGAAGTTGAAGATGGGCAGGTTACAGACATGAACAGCACACATATAACAGATAGTGAGGGTCCAAATAATATTATGGGAACTGATGCAGGAGGCAAGCAGTATACCAAGAGAATTTATGTAATAAGTGACAATGATAAAACATACAGATGCCTATACAACTAAAAATCTAAAAGAGGTAGTTACTATCTCATATTTACCAGGGGCAACACTGGAGGACATGGTATCACTTCTACCGAAAATGGTGAAAAATATAGGAGACGCTCCAACAATTTTGGTCCATGTGGGAACAAACGACATGAAGTATACCAAGGAACACCAAATATACCTAGATTTTCTAACCTTAGGCAAACTGGTTAAGGAAATAAATGGGACCCTGATACTGTCTGAAATTCTGCCAATCCTCAGAGCAGGTGCAGAAATAAATATGAAAGCAAAAGGGTGAATAAATGTTTAAGAAGATGGGCTATGATGGAAGGTTATGACTGTGTTAGGTCATGGGAGATTTTTGAACACTGGCTGGAACCGCTTGTGAGAGACGGGTTACATCTGAGAGAGAGGGAAGTAAGGAATTATTTATTTATTTTTTTATTTAGTTGTTTAACCAGGAGTAGCACTAGCTGAAAGCTTTTTACAGGAGTGACCTGGAAGCACAGGGAAGTTAAGTGACTTGCTCAGGGTCACACAGTATGCAAGTGGAAGCTATGGGATTCAAAACCCAGGTCTGGTCTGCTGGATGTCACCAGATTTGCAGCTCAGAGCCTTAAACCACTGCGCTATACTGCCTCCCATTTAGGTTGTATTTTTAGGAAATAATTGAAAGTTATTTAAACTAGTAAAAGGGGGGACTCTGTGAGAGTTAAATTAATTAAATTGCCAATTAGCCAAAAACAAAATAAAAAAGGACAGGGAAGAAATGTAACTAGGATGGTGATGAGAAAAGAACTCAAAATACTGCTTCTGAATGCAAGAAATATTAGAAATAAAATGGATGAACTGAAGTATATTTTACTAAGAGATGGGGTAGATATATGGAATTACGGAGACATGGAGTAAAGAGGGGACTTGGGAACTGATCTTGCAGGGCATGACTACTTCCAAAGATTTAGGAAAAATAAGAATGGTGGAGGTGTTGGTTTATATATTGCTAGTCACTTGAAAGCTTATCTTTATTTATTTCGTTTTTGTCGACCGGGTAAGTGCACTAGACAAATCCTGCCTATTTTCAGGCACGACCCGGGGGAGGGGGATACAGATGAATGCCAACTGTCCTTGAACCAGATTAAGCTGTTGGTGGTATTTTTAGTGAATGAGGGAAATTTGGCCAGGACACCGGGGAAATTCCCCTACTCTTTCGATAAGTGCCATGGGATCTTTAACATCCACCTGACTACCACCAATCCAGGCAGATGGGACCCGGTTTAACGCTCCCATCCGGAAGACGGCATCTCAGAAGTGCAGCACCCTCTCATGCTGCACTACAGTATCAGTACTGGGATATTAACCCATTTATGAGAAACAAGAAAATAATGTGGTAGATCAGGAACAGCTGTGGGTAAGGTTTCAAATGAAAATGAGGCTTATACATTAGGAGTATGCTATCAAGCCCAAGTCTATCTGATACTGAAAATGAGAACTTTTCAGCCTAATTGAAGACAGGACCCAAAAGAAAACACTATGTTAATGGGTGAGTTCAACATGCCCAATATTGACTGGACAACAAATCAGGGAAAAGTAGTGCGAAAGAGATTTTGGATGTATGCCTTATTAATGGGTTACACCAATATGAATATGAACCAACAAGGGGAAGCCATATCCTGGATCTTGTATTTGGAAGTAGTGATACCCTAATAGAGACTGTTGTGATAGCCCCACCTCTGGCAAACAGTGACCATAATATGGTTAGTTGTAATATAAACACTAGGGTTGACAGAATAGTGGGTAAAACAAATATATTGAACTATTCTAAAGCTGATTATTTAGGAATAAAGCAGTCCCTGCAGGCATGGAATTGGGAGGCAGATTTAGAATTGTTGGAATTGAAAGACACCTGGGATACAATAAATACAAAAGTGCAGGAATGTATACAAACATATGTACCTGAAGTGGTTAAATACGATAGTAAAGGTCGCATACCCACATGGTTTAATAAAAGCATATGCAGACTAGTAAAACAAAAGAGTTTACAAAAAATTTAGAGCACTTTGGAAAGTAGGACACAACAATTCAAGTAGATATCAAAGACGTGTAAACTACATATAAGAAGAGCTAGGGCAAAAGCAGAGCTGAAATCGGCACAGTGTAATAAAGATAACTATAGAAGTTATTACATAGGGGTTAGAAGAAAAGTAACAACCAAATAACAAATATATTTATTTAGTTTTTGTCGACGGTGCAAGTGCACGAGACAAATCCTACCTATTTCAGGCACAACCCGGGAGGGGGATACAGATGAATGCCAACTGACCTTGAACCGATTAAGCTGTTGGTTGTATTTTAGTGAATGAGGAAATTTGGCCAGGACACCGGGGAAATTCCCCTACTCTTTTCGATAAGTGCCATGGGATCTTTAACATCCACCTGGACTACCAGCAGTCCAGGCAGATATAATGGTGGGGATAACATCTTGGTAAAAAAAGATGAACTGGTAGAAGCCTTTAATGAACGTTTTTTGAGAGTATTTAAGCCAGATCCACCTGGTAGGGACTTTGATTTGGGGCAGGCAGGAGGAGCAAAGGAATATCCAGATTTGGAAATTATGGAAATGCAAATTAGAAAGAAGTTAAATAAATTAAAGAGTTCTAAATCATGCAGACCAGATGGATACCACCCATTGTTTCTGAAAACCCTAGTGAATGAATTGTCTGGACCATTGTGTGTGTTGTTTAATAGGTCATTGAGAGAGGGTCAGTACTTGAGGAGTGGAGATCAGCATATATTACACCCACATTTAAGTCTGGAAAGAAAATGCAACTAAATAATTATAGGCCCATCAGTATAACTTAAGTTGTGTGGAAAGCTATGGAGAGTTGTGTAAAGGACTTATTGGAGAAGGATGTAAGACATCTCCAGGTAACAGATATTAGTCAGCATGGATTCGAGGCTGGTAAATCATGCACCAGCAATCTGCTTCATTTTTTCAAATCAGTTAGTCATGCCTTGGATGGTGGACCTGTGGGCATCCTGTACCTGGACTATGCCAAGGCTTTTGATTCTGTCTCACATTGAATACTGATGCAGACTTTAATGGATCTAGGGGTACACTGGCAGTTAAGTTTATGGATAAAAGCATGGCTTACTGATAGGGTCCAACTCAGGGGGTTTCTTTCAGACTGGGGAAAGGTGATGAGTGGGGTACCCCAGGGCTATGTCCTGGGTCCCCTACTATTTAAATTGTTCATTGTTTCCATGCAGGTCTCTAATGGTGCATGGATTTGTAAATTTGCAGATGACACAAAGGTGGGAGCTGTGGTTAACAACCAGGAAGCGATAGTCAGTCTTCAGGACCAACTGACTAAATTAGAACTCTGGGCTGTTAAGTACCATTTGAGCTTTAATGTGGACAAGTGTAAGGTGATGCACTTTGGAGCTAACAATAAAAGAGCTGAATACAAACTGAACAATGTAGCAATTGCCAGTACCAAGTCTGAAAGAGACCTGGGGGTTATAATAACTGATACATTAATATTCAGTAAACACAATTTAGAAATGGTTAAAAAAGCAAATAGATTAATAGGGAATATTTTGAGAAATATAAAAAGTAGGCAGGAGGAGGTTATGTTGCCACTGTACAGATCCCTGGTAAGGCCAGTTTTTGAGTACAGAGTACCTTTCATTGCCCCACAGGAAATAGGTACTGGTAAATCAATAGAAAGAGTGCAACGCAGACATACAAAGAAGATAGGAGTTGTCAAAGACATGGATTATAAAGATAGATTGTATAAGTTAGGTCTGTACTCCTTGTCCTACCGTTACTTGAGAGGAGACCTATGTTATGCTTACAGATGCTTCCACGATGAGATGTTATGGGAGTGTGCTGGACTTAGGAAAAAGAAGTACTAAGTATTGCAACTAGACAACATCCATATCAGTTATTGGAGAGAATTAAAGAACGCAGAGAAGGGGAGATGTGTAAACCAAAGGGTGATTGGAGAATGGAATAGGTTACCACTTGATGTGGTGGAAGCCACTACAATGGAAAACTTCAAGCATATGCTTGATGAATATATGCAGAAAAGAAAATGGGAGTATCTCCATTGATGTGGCAAGTCCATCTATGGCCTATGGCTGATAGGACTTGAAAAAACAAACTATGACACTATGAAACTAGACATGTTTATATCTCACAGTAACCATGGTAAGTATCATAGATATATAATGTAAGGCATTACATCTTCTACCTTGGAGACCGCAAGAGACACGAAGAATCCTCGAGGTAGAGGGAACACTTAGCATTGGCTCCCAGTTCGTATTGGTAAGAACTGCTTAGGGCAACTGTGATTATCCGTTTTGTAGTAATAAACAAGTTTATTACTCTTATGCGATGTTTCTGTGATTCCTTGCATGCTCATTACTGCCAAGAACCTGAGAGTGAGGTTTAGACCACCTGACAATTGACGACTTCGTGCAGGCAATATACGGTGTTTGCAAAGTTTCACTTGTTGCTTACAACTTTTCCCTTCCCAATGGGACTGTAGGTGCATTCCCACATCACCTCTCCTGTTCTATGACCGCTTTGTAACAACTTGCAAACCTAGCTGCTTTTTGGGTGTGGTCAATGCTGACTCGACCCACCCCACCACAGTTTTGAATTGCAGCTTACAAGTGCACAGTAGCCCGACTGTGAATGAGTGCATCTATTGTGGATCGATACAAAACATGGCACCTTTTCACTGTTTGATTTTTCATTCCATCCCACACAATGGCCACTGTATCAAATATCTGTGCAGAACTGAGACTCGACATCTCAAATTTTCTTGCCTCCCATGGAGGATGGACTGACTTCGCGTGGGACACAAGTCAATCTGAAAACCCTGTACTGGGGATTTCAACTCAGTACTCAGAGACGAGACAAACAGCCAAGAAGTGAGAAGCTAAGAGGCTGTTGGTTGTGGCTGTGTATGCTGGTCTGGAAGCCTCCAAAATGAGGTTTCGAACCCTTGACCTGCAGATCTCATCTCTTAAGCAGGAGATGGGGCTGCAGGAAACAGAATGTTTGAAAAAAGAGCAGGATTTGGAGTCTGAACTCCAAACACTGTGTAATGAAAAAGATTCCCTTTTGCAACATTCTGAGCAGGCAGGTGAGCAAGAACTTGGTATGTTGAAGCAGGAATGCGAAAGTTTGAGATAGGATAAGGGACAGGTTTTGCAAATTAATGACTTGTTAAGTAGAATGAATGAACAGTTGAGTGAGGAGTTGGGAGATACAGGACGAGATAAACCAGGTACCTAATGACTTAGAAGTGGCAACTAGGGACAATCATGAATTGAGCACTGCATATAGAGTACTACAGAAGCAAATGCAGGATGAGTTGATGTAAATGTTGCAAAAGTGAGCCATGAGGAATGTGAAACAAAGATGGCGAAACTGCACCATCAGCGGTAGAAGTGTTGGCTGGACATGTCAAGCTTAAGGGAGGCATAGCCCCTGCCCTGACCACATCATCTGAAGGGAGGTCTCAGATGATGACATCTCACAGTACAATGCCCAGTCCCACCCCTACTATGGCCCAGACACCCCACCCCCACCATCCACAACATGTCGGACCCTGATATATCATACCCTGTCATACATTGCAGATCTCATGACGCACATCATGGACAATGCCAACATGGTGACCCCCATGATGGGGGAGTACACTCAAGCCCTAGTCCCGATGGCACTGTCACAACCCCACTCAGCAGGTCAGGCCCTCTGCTCCCACAGTGCCAACCTCTGAGAGCAGTATTGTGAACCGGAACAGAAACAGGGTAACCCTCCTGTCTGTTTTGTGGGTTCAAATCAACCTTTGGTCTCAAGTTCTGGAGGGATTCAAACTGTGAACCTCTTGCTAGTGTACCCAATGTACAGGCTCAGATAATTCTGCTCTTTGGGGCACCTAACCAGGTGTACAAAATGAACCCTTAAAAACTCTATTAAAGACCTCAGATAAACTCTTACCTTTTTCCAGTTTGGTACACCAATAAGCTTTGCACAGTGCCACTCTAACCATATATGCTTCACTTGTCAAATAAAGAATTTCAAAGGCACACCAAATAGTCTCTTAAAATAGAGGTTTACTTTTAAAATAGATAAAAATATGTAAAATGTAAATACAGAACAATTTATTACAACGCATGCAATCACTTAAAAAAAGAAAAAGGTTTTAAAGTGCAAATTCCTACCACCAGACAATTAGATTGATCTATCTAATGTATCTCATACAGTGCTGCTAGATGTTGTAACTTCAGAGTACAAACATGTATGTCTTTCTAAAGGTCAGTCAGAGCATAATTAAAAAAACTGTCTTGAACCTGCCTTCTCCATGATATCACCCAGCTCCTCCTCTATTTATTAAAAATCATACACCCAGGATGTCTTATCATTCAGAAGGTAAATTAAATAGGGTGACATCAGCAAAAACTCATTTCCCCACATGACTTCCCAATTAAGTCTGCCTTCCTGCCCTTCACAGACATCAAAAGAACCTTTATGACTTTGCATCAAAGTGACATAACATGTTTTCTTCCTCTAAACGCATACAAGTCTATGATTTCTATACTAGCAGCTGGCAAGCTACAATTAGTCACATAAACAGGAAATCATTAATTTCTGTATCTTCTAGCCTTTAATTATCTCCTGGCTTTGTCATCCCAGGAACACAGCATGTCTCAAGAGACACTCAATAACACATTTTAGTTTACAAAAGCATAGAGTAAACAGAACCCGCTGCCAGGTGGACATGTCAAGGTGATGGGAGGCGTAGCCCCTGCCCTAACCATGTCATCTGAAGGGGAGGTCTCAGATGACAGCATCTCACAGTACAATGCCCAGTCCCACCCCTACTATGGCCCATACACCCCTCCCCACCATCCACAACATGGCGGACCCCTGACACACCATACCCCTGTCATAAGTCGCCGACGTCATGGCGCACATCATGGACAATGCAAACATGGTGACCCCCATGATAGGGGGGGAATAGGCCCAGGCCTAGTCCCGATGGCACCACTGGTAGCTGTTATTTCTGTGGATGACAAGGAAGAGACAGAGAAAATGATTGATGCCACTTTAAGCAATGTTACCTACCTGATAGAAGCAAACAGACCCTCCAAACACAGATCAGACAGATGCTGCTAGAGGCTGCTACTCAGGAGGGAATGGTCCATACTGTAGCAGAAGCCACAGCTCAGGCAGCCCTGGTTGGCACACGAGGAAATCTATCTCCACCTGATCACCCCAATAGTCCCTACAAATGGCCCACTCTGTTCAGCAAATAGCTGGCAGCATTGGTCAGATGAGCCCATCCCACAACCTCAACTGCCACTTGGAAAAGGTGCGAGCTGAGTGTGAAATGCTTAGTCTCGCTGCAGACTACCAGGTCCAGATCCTATGCCAGACCATTGACCCTGGACTGTGGGCAAAACTCCCCGAAACTATCTGCCAAGACGATACAGCCACCTTTGACAACATAGCAGCTGACTTAATTTCTGCACACAGCCCAGGTGTAGTAGGAGTGATGCTTGCATACCCTGTAAAACAGAATGTAAAAGAAAGTCCAGCGACTTTCCACCAGAGGCTTTTGATGGCCTACTGAGCAGGGAAGCGTCTTGCACAAGAAGCCGCAGATGTAGACCTTATTGAGTATAAGACCCTATTCCTTAGGAACATGATCCCTGCAGTAAGAGAGAAAGTAGAGCCAACCACTTACCCCACCATGGAAAGGTCTGCCGACATTCTTCGGAAAACCAAGAGAGTTTTCCAACTCTAAATACATGATCTGGGCTCCAGTTTCAAGAAAGTAGCTGCCGTGGAAACTACTCCAGAGACCACAATGCACTACACAGTGGAAGGGCAGGCCCAAGAGAAACAGCCCCTCCCAAAACAACCAACACCCCAGCAGGCCCAACAACAACAGCAACAACAACAATCCTGGGGTAGGAACCGAATTACCATAAGAATAAGAAACACCACAAGAACAAGGGTAAACAACAAAGAATAGGCCCATCATTTAGGGAAATAGCCAAAGAGAACTGGAAATTCCGAGAACTTCTGGCAAGTGCATTCAGTAGCGGATGCTGTTCCACTCAGGTCCTTGCTGCCATACAACCGAAGAGCAGGCCTCAACAGGGCACAGAGACACCGGAGTAGGCCTCAGGCTCCATACAGGCTTGAACCCAGAAGCTGCCCCTATATAAAATCAGTGCAGCATGATGAAGTGGTTAAAAGGAGCCAGGCACAAACTCTCCATGCCTCCACTGGTACAGATTGACAATTACAGGCCCCAGTCCATATTGTAAACAAGCTGGTCTTGGATACAAATGGAAGGCCCTGCACTGAGGCCAAGATCGGGGCGCTTACTAACAGTACTATTAGATACAGGTGCGGCTGTGTCTGTACTACAAGATGAGCATCCAGACAAATCCCTTGGTCCTCTGGACAGAGGAACAACATGTCTGGTGTTGACAGAACTAGGTTACCTGCATACCGCTTCCTACCACTCACTACCTGTGGCCCTGGGGCACCTGAAGGCCTATCATACCTTTCAGCTGATGGCACTGCATGATCACCCTAGTGTAATCAGAATTGATTTTCTGGCACCACACAGCTGTATGGTAGACTTAGCCAACATGTTACTGATACAGATTCAGAGACAATACCACACCATCATGATTCCTGATTCACATGTGGTTGCAACAATATCTGCAAATGACAAAGAGTATGATGTCATAGATTTGTTCAAGAGAAAAAGAAAGCATTCAGAAAGTACAAGGAATCACAGAAGGAACAGGACAGAGAAGTGTATCAGTTAAAGCAAAAGGAAGCTGGGAAGGCAGTTAGACAGCAAAGGCCCAAACTGAGGAAAAGATAGCCAACTCAGTTAAGAAGGGGATAAAACCTTTTAGGTACATCAGGAGCGAAGGAAGACTAAGGAGGGATAGTGAGGATTAATAAAGGGAGGGGTGGGCAGAGGGTGACTGTGAAAGGCAGAGATACTAAACAAATATTTTGCTCAGTATTTACAAACGAAGAGGGGGAGGTACCTAAAACAAACAATAGAAACACTCTGGATACAGAAGTTGATACCAGCCCATTTACAGAAGAAAGGGTCTTGAAAGAACTCTTAAAACTGAAGGTGGACAAAGCCATGGGGCCTGATGGGATTCATCCCAGAATTCTAAAAGAACTAAGGGTAGAACTAGTGACACCACTGACTACCCTCTTTAACAAATCATGGGAGGATGGGGTGGTACCTGAGGACTGGAGGAGGGCTGATGTGATTCCTCTTCACAAAAGTGGGAGCAGGGCAGAAGCGGGAAACTACAGACCAGTTAGTTTAACCTCAGTGATAGGGAAAATGATGGACTCACTTCTGAAGGAAAGAATTGTCAGTACCTAGAGGCCAGAGGGCACAGGACCCAAGGCAGCATGGATTCACAGCGGAAGGTCATGCCAGACAAATCTAATAGATTTCTTTGACTGGGTGACCAAAGTAGTAGATCAGGGAGGGCTGTGGACATGGCCTACCTAGACTTTAGCAAGGCATTTGACTCAGTCTCACACAAAAGATTAATATACAAGTTAGCCAGCCTGGGAGTGGGTCCCAAGATGATAGCCTGGGTAAAGAATTGGCTGGAGAATAGGACACAGAGGGTAATAGTAAATGGAGTCCACTCTGAAGAAAGGGGGGTTACTAGTGGGGTGCCGCAGGGTTCAGTATTAGGACCGGTCCTCTTCAATGTCTTTGTAAGCGACATTGCAGACGGACTGGAAGGAAAAGTATGTCTCTTTGCAGATGACACAAAGATCTGCAACAGAGTTGATGCACAAGGTGGGGTGGAAAGGATGAGAAGGGACTTGTCAAGGTTAGAAGAATGGTCAAATGTATGGCAGCTTAGATTTAATGCTAAGAAGTGCAAGGTAATGCACCTGGGAAACAAAAACCCAGGGGAAGAGTACACAATGGGAGGTGAGATACTAACAACAACAAAAATGGAAAGGGACCTGGGGGTAGTCATATCAGATGACTTAAAGGTGGGCAAGCAATGTGAGAGGGCAGTAAGGAGGGTTGGGGGATACTGGGATGCATAGGGAGAGGCATCACCAGTAGAAAACAGGAAGTTGTTATCCCTCTGTACAGACAGCTGGTGAGACCCCATCTGGAGTACTGTGTGCAGTTCTGGAGACCCAATCTCTGCAAGGACATAGACAAGATGGAAGCTGTCCAGAGGAGGGCAACTAAAATGGTGCAGGGTCTGCACCAGAAGACATATGAAGAGAGACTAAAGGAGCTTAATATGTATAGCCTCAAGGAAAGGAGGGAGAGGGGGGACATGATAGAAACTTTCAAGTACCTTAAGGGAATCAACAAAGTCCAAGAGGGTAGCATCTTTCAAAAAAAGAGGTGTGCAAGAACAAGGGGGCACAATTTGAAGATAGAGAGGGGACGGCTCAGAGGTAATGTAAGGAAGTATTTTTTCACAGAGAGGGTTGTGGATGCATGGAAAGGCCTTCCGGAGGAGGTTGTGGAGTCAAAAAACTGACTGAATTCAAGCATGCATGGGACAGCCATAAGTCAATTCTAGGGGGTTGGGGTAGGAAGAAGTAGGCTGCAGGTTAACTAGGATCTGCAGCTTATCCATTAGGTAGGGAAATGGGCAGACTGGGTGGGCCAAGCAGTCCTTATCTACCATCAAATTCTATGTTTCTATGTTTCTATGTTTTTCCAAAGCTCCTTCCCATCCTACAAGGGCACCTGGAGGCATTTGTCACCAACAAGCACGATTGTGGCAGAATGCACACTGTAATTGAAGTGACAGGCCCAGCACATGAGAAGCAAAGACAATACTTTTCCACCTGAGGCCTTGCCTTCTTAGGAAACAATAAAATCACTCCTCAGCAAGGTGTGATCAGGATGTGTTTCTACTGCCAACTCCCCAGTGTGGCCTACTGAAGAAACTCACAGGTGCCTGAGACTTACTATTGACTACAGGAGACTGAACCAGGTCACCCCCAGTTGTACCCCAACTGTGGCATCAACATCTGATGTGCTGCAGTTATTGACCCCTGACCAAACATGGTTCAGTGCCCTGGACATCTCCAATGGTTTCTGGTCATTGCCATTGGCCCCCAAAAGTCAATATAAGTTTGCCTTCACTTTTGAAGGAAGACAGTACACGTGGACCTGCTTACCACAGGGATTCCATAACAGCCCCTCCCTATTCCATTTACACATGATGGACACCCTTGAGGGTTTCTCTACACCCCAGTGTCTCTTGCAGTATGTGGTGACCTGTTGTTGGCAACGGCTACACAGGAACAACACCCAGACCTTTTGGATGAACTACTGACCCTCATTCAGAGGGCGGGTCTCAAATGTAATCCGCCAAAAGCACAACTGTGTCAGAAAGAAGTACTTTTCTGGGCCTGAGAATAACTGACCAAGGCTGAAGTCCTACCTGGAAGAAGATACAAGGATTACAAGACCTGCCATTGCCCACCAGCGTGGCCACTCTTAGGAGATTTCTAGGTATGGTAAACTATTCTAGAGATTTTATCTGTGATTTTGTCCAGAAGGTATGAATTGCTGAAAAAGGAATTCCCTGGAATTGGGGCCCTATTCACACCCAGGCTGTGACGTCATTGAAACAGGCCTTGGCCTCAGCTCCAGCTCTGGTTAACCCCAATCCAGCTTTGCCATTCCATCTGGAGTGTGCCACCTCTGACATTGCTATGTAAGCAGTGTTGGCCCAGAAGGTTCATGGCACCTAAGACCCATTGTATATGCATCACAGCTCTTGACCCCAGTGGAACAGAAGTACAGCCTTTATGAATGGAACCTTCTGGCTACCTATCAGCCATCAAGCACTTTTGTATATCATTGGGTACCTCTCTGACTATCAATTCAAACCACACCCCAACTAAATTTCTGCTATCAGACAGAGTGAAGGATGGGTCAGTCTGTAACACCAGACTGACACACTGGTCCCTTCTTCTCCAGGATAGAGATATCAAGGTCAACCCAGCCAAAATTCCATCCATGCTGGCGCATGGCCTCCTTTTCCAAGGAGAACCCCACAACTGCTCATTGCAACCATCTGATCTCCAGATCCGGTCCTTTCCCCTCTACAGCACAACTGCTTGAGAGCACCTCATTATGCCATAGCTTTATAGACAGCTCAGCTTCCTATTATCAGGGAGTACCGATAGCAGGATGGGTATATTTGTTATCTACCCTTATGGTAACACTGTTAACATTTCTAAGCGTTGCAGTGGGGCATCATCACAATATGCCGAGATGGCAGCAGTGGCCTGTGCCCTCAAGTTCATCCAGCATGGAACTGAGGATGCCATCATTTTTATAGACTCTAACTGGGTTTGCTGTTCTCTTACAGAATTTCTTCCCTTCTGGCAGAAGAACTCTTTTCTCTGCTCTGAAGGCAGCCCAGTGAAACATACGGAACTGGTATATACATTCACTCAATGGCACGAAAGTTTGCACACAAACTCTATGTACATAAAGTCAAAGCTCACTCATACATGACCCCTATCATGCCTTCAATGACACAGTGGACACCATTGCAAATGAAGGGGACCGAGGTTGGGACATCTGGATGATGGACCATCTAGAGGCCAGAGTGGCTGTACACATTGCTGCAGTCAGGAAGAAACCTGAACCTTTTTCCCCCTTAGACCTGTCGGCAGCCCAACATGCTGACTCTGAGCTCAAAGATGTGTTCATATTCCTTGACAAGAGTACTGAGAAAAACTACCTACCCACAACCCCTACCAGAGGCATGAAAGTGTTATATGTGTCCCTGATGACAAGCCCATCTGGTATCAGCCAGGTGACACCCCCACCAAATTGTGAGTGGTTCCCAGACACCTTAGACCCTATTTTCTGCATCACGTGCATGACACCCCTTCTGGAGGACACCAGGGAGTGGAAAACACACTCCAAAGGCTTAAGACTACCTGTTGGTGGCCTGGTGTCACCAAAGATGTCAAACAGTACATAGACAACTGTCTTGTGTGTGTGCAAAATAATCCTATCTCTACCAAACGAAATGCCAAATTGTTACCACAAAGGCACTCTGGCCCTTGGCATGCCATCCAGAATGATTTCTTTGATTCTTTGACCAATACTAGCAGAAATCATAAATATGACCTTGTGGTAACCAATCTCTTCTCTAAGTTGGTTGAGGCTTTCCCCACTAAGACATGTACTGCTAAAACCACCATTATAATCCTGGTGGAACAGATTTTCTCTAGGTGGGGCCTACCTCTTAAGGTAGACTTCAACAAAGGAACCAGTTTTACAGGTGAGTTGATGAAAGAAGCACTTGAGCTCCTTGGAGTTCATCAGAAGTTCCACATACCTTACCATCCACAATCTTCAGGTCCAGTAGAGAGAGCCAACAGATGGATTAAGCAAATGCTTTCCAAATTTATTGAGGACAATCCCAAAACTTGGGATTCCCTATTGCCGTTACTCCTTATGGCAATTAGGGGCACACCCTCAGCCACCACCCAGGTGACACTCTTTGAGGTGATGATTGGTAGACAGATGAGATTACCAGAGCATCTGTTGTTTGACCTGCACACCCCCACTGCAGACCGTTTGTCTGTAGACCAGTATGTGGAGAAATTTAGACAAGACCTTATACACACTCATTTGTATACTGCCAACTGCATGGGCAAGGCCCAGCAACAGTCCAAAATATAGTCTGACAAACACACACAAGAAGTGAATTGGCAAGTCAGAGATCAGGTAATGGTTCTTAGATTTGCACATCCCACATACTCCTTCTCCAATAATTGGGAAGGCCCCTACCAACAAACTCAGTCCAGCAGTCTATCAGGTTAGACTCATGCAGAACAACAAACTGAATGACAAGTGGTTACATGCAAACCAGCTGAAACTGTATAAAGAAGTATAATTACTTTTCCTTACCCCATTGGGTGAAATAGTACTAACTTACTAATGTTTAGTTTTCCTTTTCAGGTACATTGACAAGATGGTTATCTTGTTCCATTTTCTCCTCATCTCAGGAGTTATTCCCGCATCCAAGGCATGGAAAAGCACCTCCTTCCCACTTTGATCCTCCAGCATCTGCCCCAGAGGAGTTTCCATCAATATACCCGACAATTTGATTACTGTCCAGAAAGATTCAGATGCCTACCTCACTGCCTCGGTTGTTGCTCCTGATAAATCTACCCTACAAATTGAGTGACAAACCACATCGCAAGGACAAATCCTCCTGTGGCCAAGCTCCAAGGAACTTTCCATGGTTGGCCCAACGCAAAATTATCCCCCAATGGTTCTCTGTCCTTGCTCCAAACTGCTCTAGACATTCTGATCTATACAATATTATTGCTTTAATTGATCCCTCATATTGTAATTCCTTGTCTTAAGACTCTGCCAGGAAATTTTGTGCTGTACACAACATGCCCTCTGCTGCCATGTACCTTTCTGTATTACCCCCTACAGATCAACAGCTTTTGGAATGTCCAAAACATACCCCTGGTCCTCGCAGTGGTTTGACAGCCACTGCTTTACTTGGTACACTTATTAACAACTTACAATTTATGCATATACCTGTTTTGTTTAACTTGACATATTGGAATATGAAAGAATTTGTGCTATACTACTAACACTTCAGTGTTTTATAGTACTTTATTACTTGATAGCTTAGCAGCTTTTCAAATCCGTACTCAAGACCCTATTGCCGGGGTACATACCACCAAGCATAGAGGCAATTTTAGGAGAAAACCTAGCCCAGGTGATCAAAGTCATAAATGTAACAAATGTGAAGTTGACAGTTCTGATGTCGCAGGTGCCACAGGCACCGTCACAGCTCTTTTTGGCACAGATATGTCTATTTGGAATAAGGCCAACATTGCTACTATCAAACCACTTTCATAGAAATTCCAAACTGGTTTGGTAAATTATATTTTACCCCATTATTGCATGGTGTGGATGACCTTAGTCAGGAAGAAAGATACACTGTATACAACATGCGACATTGCTAAGGCATTTACAGACTCTAAAGATAAGATTAATGTTCTTATTGCACAGAATAACAAAGAAGCAGATAAACAATATATTGCAAGTGAGATATTATGTTCAGCCTATGGCATATATATTATTACTACCATTAATAATATTTTTGATGATTTAGAATCCAAAAGGATCCCTGATATCATATATGACAGACGTCTTTCCAAATGGTATTGCCCTCAGTGCAAATCTTCCAGCTGTGTTGCAACGTGTATGCAACAGACTCTTACTATTTCACTTGCAACAGCTAGGAATTTGAGTTTTGTGACTAGACACCTTAACACTGGTCCATGTTTCACTTCTAAGAAATGTTCGATTAAGGATATCATGTTTGTTTCTTTTACTGTCCTTTACCACGTTTTGATCCTACTACAGCTTTGTTTGATAAACTTGCAACTGTCCATTCCATTGGGTACCTCAATGAAGATATCTACAGAGAACGCCTTGACCTCCCTCCTCTACTGGTCTTCCATCATCTCCTGACTCCTGAGTTGCTGCACATGGACTGCTGTGCTAAGAAACAGTATATTAATTTGTGTCGATGTGATGTATCCGATGTTATTTAACCTGTATGTGGCTATTCCCAGACAGTATCGAATGGTCCTTTAGATGGATGATGGCATCAGCACTAATGACACAGACTTCCAGGACTCAACATAGGCTCCAGACAAGCTCTACCAGTCTCATCCAGGGAGGTTCATCGCCTGTCAACACTGATTTCCAAGACCACCTATAATTGCCCAGTACAGTTTCAAAATGGAGACTTCCCACTGTTAAATGCGATATAACTCAGGTGGGAAGTACTGTGTTGTCACTAATATAAAGACTTATACATACGGACTAAAGACATGTGTTATAGATAGCCTGAATTTCTGTTTCATTCCCACCAAAAGTCAGTTATTGGACACGCTGTTATTATACCCGTCCCTCTTATAGACGCTGATATTATTGATGGAGACCCTGATTATGTGCTTACACTTTCTGAGTATTTACCTTATTTTAATGTACATATTGATCCACTTACACTGACATTGAAATCACTTTTAGAGAGGAAAGACACCCACCTCATCCACATTAGCAATAATGTTACAAAAGCTAATGAAGCTATCCTCGCACTTATTAATGATGGTGATATGAATAGTGCAATTACTAACACTTGGTTAGAGATTAACTTTCAAGGCTTTGTTATTATACAAGCATTTTTGATATTTTTTCTTGTTATTATGCTTTGCTGCCTATGATGCACACTCGCCAACACCGTGAGCAGCTGGAGTTCCTTTACAAGGCTCAAGCATCTGGTCTCAAATGACCCTGTCCTCATCCACTTCCCTATTTTTGATGTGTTGCCCCTGAGAGGCAACAAGGGGAATGTTACACGAGGTCCCTGCACCTAATTGGTACCCTCACAGGTACATCGTAGACAGCTACTATTTAGGTATAGGTTATACTAACATATAGAGCTAAGGGCATCTACCGTATAAGAGTAGATGTCAGGATATGTATGCATATTATTGTTATACACTTTATTTTCTGATATATATATATATATATATATATATATACATGTATTTCTTGCTTACAAGAAGCTAGGACAGCTGTGTCCTTGTAATGATTATGATATATGAGTTGGCATTGCCATCTTCTGATGATTTGTATCATTACACGGCTATGTACAACTGTACTCCCTTTGTCTTTACAAAGTGATGACTACTACAAAATTGTATAATGTTATCTTGGACTGAGGAGCCACCTCTAATTTAGCCAATAGGGCTCATCTCTGTAACTAGACATGTTTCTATCTCACAGTAATCATTGTAATTATCATAGGTATATAATGTAAGGCATTACGCCTTTCTACCTCGAGACCCCAAGAAACACGGAGAATCCTCGAGGTATAGGGAACGCTTTGCATTAGCTCCCAGTTTGTATTGGTAAGAACTGCTTAGGACAACTGTGGTTATCCTTTGGTAGTAATAAATAAGCTTTATTACTCTTATGCAACGTGTCTGTGATTCCTTGCATGCTCATTATTGCCAAGAACCTAAGAGTGAGGTTTAGACCTCCTGACAGCACACTTCTCTGTGATTGAAACATAGAAACATAGAAACATAGACTTTGATGGCAGATAAGGACCGCTAGGCCCATCTAGTCTGCCCATTTCCCTACCTACAGGATAGGCCACAGATCCTAGTTAACCAACAGCCTATTTCTTCCTACCCCCAAAAGAATTGCCTTATGTCTGTCCCATGCATTCTTGAAATCTCCACAGTTTTAGACCCACAACCTCCTCAGGAAGGCTGTTCCATGCATCCACTACCCTCTCTGTGAAATAATACTTCTCACATTGCCCCTGAACTGCCCTCCTTCTATCTTTAAATTGTGTCCTCTTGTTCTTGTAAGTATCTTTTTCTGAAAGATGCTACCCTCTTGGACTTTGTTGATTCCACTGAGGTACTTAAAAGTTTCTATCATGTCCCCCTTGTTAGAAGTAAATATTTGTGTTGCCATTGGGTTGTGCATGTGAGAAGTAATGTACTGGGACGGCCCAGGTTCTAGTTGTCCAGTGGCACAGCTGGTTAGAGCAATTGAATGGTATTTCGGGTGACCTGGGTTCAAGTCCCAGCTGAGGGGCTTATTCTTTCTCACCTCTGTCTATTAGATATGTACAGTTGCAATCCTAATCAACCTCCTCTCAGTGTGATGCTTCCTTGCTATCCCCCACTCTGCCCACACTCTAATATAGTAGCACCTTCTTTAGGTTAGGAATATTATTCTAGGCCTACCTCCCTATGCCACTCTCCTTCCATCAGTGTCAGTCTATCTCAACACACTCCAGGTCATTTAATAGACAGTGGGGATGGGCCAAAAACTCCAGATCAGAAAAATTCCAACTGAACAACACCCCAACTGCAAATGCAGACTGTAGAAATCTTTATTACTAAAACCCCTCAAATCAAACTAATCCTCTTTACACAAATGTAATGCAGGCAGTTTAAATCTGTAGAGAAATCAAAAGAAATGTACTTTCCTTTTCTCCGACTCCTGTTAATGGTAGCTCCGCTCTCTCCTCCATGGACTGAGCAGCAAAATCAGCAGTAACAGCAGACTTATATGTAGCAAAAACACAGAGTTACCCAAGAATAAAAACACATATCCTGAAAGCATGCATAGTATCAACTTCCCCCTACCCCCCCAATTGGGGTGAGCAAAATCAGCAGTAACAGCAGACTCATATAAGCAAAAAACATAACTACCCAAAAACAAAAATACAGATTCTGAAAACACACTCACGCTAGTATAGAAACATAGAATTTGACAGCATTTAAGGATCACTTGGCCAACCTAGTCTGCCCATTTCCCTACCTATTGAATAAGCTGTAGATCCTAGTTAACCAACAGCCTACTTCTCCCTACCCCCCCACCAGAATTGCTTTATGTCTGTCCTATGCATTCTTGAATCCCCCACTATTTTTGATACCACAACCTCCTTAGGAAGGCTGTTCTATGCACCCACCACCATATCCGTGACAAAATCCTTCTACATGTTGCCCCTGAGCTGTCCCCCCTCTATCTTCAAATTGTGTCCCCTTGTTCTTGCACATCTCTTTTTCTGAAAGATGCTACCCTCCTGGACTTTGCTGGTTCCCCTGAGGTACTTGAAAGTTTCTATCATGTACCTCCTCTCCCTCCTTTCCTCAAGGGTATACATGTTAAGCTCCTAGTCTCTCTTCATATGGCTTCTGGTGCAGACCATGCACCATTTTAGTTGCCCTCCTCTGGGCTACCACCATCCTGTCTATGTCCTTGTGGAGATGGGATCTCCAGAACTGCAAGCAGTACTCCAGATAGGATCTCTCCAACTCTCTGTACAGAGGGATAACAACTTCCTGTTTTCTACTGGTGATGCCTCTTCCTATACATCCCAGTATCCCCCAGCCCTCCTTACTGCCTTCTCACATTGCTTGTTTACCTTTAGTAGTAGTAGTAGTAGTAGTAAAAGTTTTATTTCTGATAGTAGAAACAGGATAACCCAGTTTAGCAAAAGCTACTTTATAATGGGGTCCTACTGTACAAAAGTATCAATTTCACACTAAAAAGTACTATAACATACATATAAATAAGTTAACACAGAAACAAGATAACAATTATACAATAAATGCATGTCACTCAAATAGAACAACTTTTGGAGAAAGTACAGCATATTCAAGCCATGATCTTAATACACTCCATGGTGTTTTATTAATACACAACCTCAAGTGGCCTGGCAATGAGTTCCACAATTTTGGGCTCTCATATACATAACAATGTTGTCCCTCACTGTTCTCATAAATGGCACCCTAAAATGTATTTCTCCTGCAGATTGCAACCCTCCTTAACATTCTGCTCCTCCAATAGTTCTATTAAGTAACCAGGTGCTTTTTTAAAGTGACAGCGATGGGTCAAACATTGCACATGCATATTATGCTGTTCCATCAAGGATATCCAGTTTAGCGCCTATATAGAAAACAATTGTGCACATTCCAAGATGCAGCTGAAACAAAATGTGCATATCTATTCAAAATTACATCTAATCTTCCCAAACTTCTCCAGTAACTCCATTATACACCATATCATCATAATCAAATATGGGTATTATCATGGAGTTCACAATTTTAGTCTAACGTCAGGCAAAAGACAATCTCTATGTTTATAGAGCACCCCCAATTTCTTATTTAGTTTTTTAATCAGGTTATCAATATGAAAATCCCATTTACAATGGGAATCCAGCCAGACTCCCAGATATTTATAATAATCCACAAGAGCCAAGCCATACCCATCCAAGGTTTTTATGTTTAAGTTCAACAACACTTTTTTGTTAGAAAATAATATTACCTGTGACTTTAGAGGTTTCAAGACTAACCCATGTTCCCAAAAATATGTTTGTAATATAGTAAAGTGTTTCTGCAACTTTTCCTGTATTTGACCAATAGATTTTCCTTTAAAATATAATATTGTGTCATCAGCATACAAATGGTGTCGGACATCGCTCATTAAATGTCCGACACCATTTATATATATATTAAACAAAACAGGTCCTAGCACTGACCCCTGTGGTACACCCAATTTGATATTCAAATAATTGGATACAAAGTTATTACCCAATCTAACCTCTGCTGTCTCCCATCCAGGTAGCTATAGAACCAATTTAGGACCTCCTGGCTGAGACCAACAGATCTTAAATTTCTAGTAACACCAGATGGTGTAAGGTGTCAAAAGCTTTTGACAAATCTATAAAAATAACCCCAACCAGGAGGCCCTTGTCCATGACCACTTGGATGTCTGACACAGCCTAAACAAGTGCTGTAGTGGTGTTGTGCTGCACCCTGAAACTTGATTGATATTTATTATATTTTATATTACTTTCAAGATAGCTAGCTAGTTGAGAAACCACCATTTTTAAAATATTTCTGAAGTGACTGAAAGCAATGATTTTGGTCTATAATTTTACATATCATTTTTATGACCTCCCTTCAATGTAGGTATCACCTCCACCTGTTTCCAGGCTAGTGGGTAGATACCAGTATTCAATGAAAGATTAAAGAGGTCAGCAAATATTGAGGCCACCAGTGGTGCAGTGATTTTAAGCAAAAAAGATGGAATCCCATCTGGACTTTGGGCCTTATTTATGTTCAGTTTTAGTAACTCCATAAAAACCTGGTCAGGGGTAGTATTTTGAAAACAGAAAAGTGGTCCATTTTCTACCTTCTTATCTTGGTCCTTTTTTTTGCTGTGTTATACCAGAAGAAAAAGATTTATTAATCTGAGAAGACCCCATGTCAGTCAACATCTCATTTAGCATAGCAGCTTCCGTATTTGAAATTTTTAACAGGTCGTTATTTATCATTATACAATGGCAAGTAAGAATCTTGGTTTCTGATTGGTCAGTTGGCTGTCACAGCAGGGATGTTATCTTGGCATAACATCCCTGCTGATTGTTGAGTTGGATGAGGAGCTATTTCTCTTAAGAAACAAAAGTATTTTTACACACTAACAAAAACATTCTTTAAAATAATTTTTTTATTATAAAACAAGACATTAGATATTAGAATAATGCCTCCAGGGTGGATAAATACTGGGACAATATCCTCTCGGTAGTGACCGGCCGGTGGCCTCGGCCCAAGCACCAGAGGTGGATGTTATCCCAGCATAACACCGACCCTGTCAGGCATTATTCCTTTATAAAAACATTTGGTAACACTGAAATCTCATTTCCTTGTAGTTTTTAACCATATTCAAAAATCCCTGGTTTTTAGGCCCTTCCATCTCTAAGCCTGATAACTAAAAATCGTATTTTGCTTTCCTTATTTTTTAATGTACAGATTACAGCCAGCTCAATATTTATCCCAAAGCACTCTCTCATTTTTTCTTTTGGCTAGCCTCCATGCTGTATCCCTATTTTTATTATAAGTTCTTAACTTCACAGTATATCACAGGGAGTTTTTTTTTTTTACTTTCCTGCTTTGAACTGGTACAGAAGTGTCACATACAGACATAAATTCACTACAAAAGTACAACCAGGCACTATCTACATCAGGAATCAGAATTAGTCTATCCCAATTTCTAGTTTCCAAATCAATGATAAAATATGTACAGTCCAGGTTCTTAAAGTTTTGGTTGAATTTGACTTGGGGAGTTCCTAATTTCTTGTCTATTTTCCCAATACAAAAGGTAATCTGATGGTCACTAAAAGATTCTGGTAATACCCCAGATGCTGAATATCTGGTAGAGTCAGAAGTAAACATTAGATCTAAAACAGTGGAGGAATTTGGAGATTTAGCACTCAGTCTTGTAACAGTAGTAATTAATTGAGACATCCCCAATGTTGTTTTAAAATCCATCAATTTACTGGTAGGTGATGTCCTAGCCCAGTCGGTATTCAAATACACCATAACCATAAATTCAAAGCAGTCCCATAGGGAGACAAAAATCTTGAAGAACAAGAAACTGTTGATCATCACCCTTTGGGAAGGTAACATCCCACCAGCAACAATGATCTACAGTATGGAATTTTTATTTCCAAAGCTACTTTTTCCATACCTGGTGTACTAACACAATTCAGATGTTTAATTTCCAGTGCTGTGGTACCATCAACCAACCCCCCCTCCCCTTTTCCCACGGTCATGTCTCCATGTTTTGTAACCAGATATCTGAATCTCTTCATCCTGTACTTTTTTACTTAACCAGGATTCAGTTATTATTATCATGTCTGGTTTATATTCCAAAACCAGCTCTTGTATCGTATCAAATTTTGGGACAATACTCCTAGCAGTTAGTTGAAAAAGTGAAAAATTGCTGTCCTTTAAAATATCAGCTGTATATATGTTTTCACCACTTGGCCCTGATTTAAGTGAATATCACCGACATCAACAGACTCAAAATTGCAAGCCATTTTACACGGA
This sequence comes from Neoceratodus forsteri, assembly GCA_016271365.2. Lineage (NCBI taxonomy): Eukaryota > Metazoa > Chordata > Ceratodontiformes > Ceratodontidae > Neoceratodus > Neoceratodus forsteri. Next base: position 60,646,050 of record CM057455.1, read on the forward strand.
CACTTTTGTACAAGCTTATTTTTGTTGGCTAAAGCCGATGTCCATATTTCCCATAGGGGCTCCGTGACATAAGAAAAATATAGTCATGGTCCCTCCTGCAGCAGCTAGTGTTTGTGTATTTATTTGCTTCACAGGATTTGCTGTACGTTATTTTGTTTTTGTTTTTAGTATGTTTATAGTGCTTATGGTGAATGTGTCAGTGATTTTGTTTTACAGCAATAGGCAGGTATGGTAGAACAATGGCTACACTGCTTAGTCCAGGTTGGGAATGAGCGGCTAAGATCATTACTCTGCTGAATGGTAGCACAGCAAACAGTGACCTGATCTCTCTCTCTGCCAAAAGACTATTTCATCTTATGCGATTAGCGAGTTAACGAAATACCGCAATTGAAACGAGCTGTTAAATGGTGTTTTAGGCTGAAGTTAATTACCCCAGCTGTCCATGGTTGCCAGCATTCAAGGTCTGCATTACACAGAGTAAACAATTAAGCTAACATAGGGATTGGTTTTGTTTTCACGAAAATGTCTGTTTTTGCCAATTGTCTGCATTAAGCCCGTCCGTGTTATATGGAGTGGACTGTATTTTCAATTTAGCAGCCATTCCATACTGTTTCATGATGCATTTTTGTGTCATAAAACAAAGATAATACTTGTAGTTCACCTCACAATCCAATTTACACAAAGTTGAGCAGTGGTCAAGTTACATGAAAACTCAATTCCATGACAGGGAACTCACAATCTCAGGTTACAAATTTACACTTTGTATAAATTGAGCACTGTGTTTGAACTAACAACTGAGCAGTTGGTCTTATTCTAACCCCCAAGGAATTTGAGGACAAAGTTAGAGTGTCCCCACATAGTTTAGCAGATGTTTTTCCCAAACTAACTCCTATCATACTTTCATTCTTAGGGTATAAAAGGGTACAGCAAATAAACCACACTATCACCAGACAAATAATTGCTTTTGTACCCATGATGTATGTTCAACTAAGCTTTATAAGGCTCTCATATAAATTTACCAAATAAGTTATATTTTCTAAAGAACTACCTACAGCACTATTTCTATATGTAATTGCGATTATATCACATAAATTCTCTTAAAATGTACAGCAGGTAAAATAATTAAAGACAATTACTACCACTAAAGATTTATATTCTTTCTAGAGTCTCATCATTTCAGGTACTATCCAATTTCTATGTGCAATATACATCAACTTCTAAAACATTTCTGCTATTTAAACTTTTAAATACTACCCAATTTCTAAGTGTAATAAACCATGTAAATTTCAATGCTTTATAAGTCTTTTGGGCTCACCCCAATGAACAATGTTTCTCAACATTTTCTTCTTCTGAGTGGCACTCACGCCACTCATGATCATGCTGTGAGCAGTGCGGCTCTTATGTAGCAAGCTGCCCTTCCTCCACTGTGATGCTGGATTCGCTCCTCCCTCGGTAATAGCAAGCAAGCTCTGGTAACCAGGAGCTATACCAGTTCAGGAAAGCAGGCTGGAATTCATAGAGGAGCACTGACACAAGAAAAGTGACTAGCACTGCTTATTCTCCCCAAGTCAGCAGATGGTGAGTGCAAAGGAAGGAAGATAAGCTGGTAACAGATAGTTCTTGGTTTCAATGCAGCATACCTGAACTGTGAGCAGTGTGGCTCTTATGTAGCAAGCTACCCCTTCTCCTCCCTGATGCTGGATTCACTCATCCCTCAGTTACAGCAAGCATGCTCTGGTAACTGGGAGCTATACCATTTTGGGAAAGCAGGCTGGAATTCACAGAGGGGAGCACTGGCACAGGAAAAGAAATGTAGCACTGTCTATTCTCCCCAAGTCGGCAGATGGTGAGCAAAGGGAAGATGATAAACTGGTAACAGATAGTTCTTGGTTTCAGTGCGGTGTCTTTAGGTCATCTGATATGACTACCCCCAGGTCCCTTTCCATTTTTGTTGTTGTTAGTACCTCCCTCCCCCACTGCGCAGTCCTCCCTGGGTTTTTGTTTCCCAGGTACATTACTTTGCATTTCTTTGCACTGAATCTAAGCTGCCATACTTTTAACCATTCCTCCCATTTGCCAAGTCCCTTCTCCACCCCCATGTATCAGTCCTGTTGCAGATCTTTGTGTCATCTGCAAAGAGGCATACTTTTCCTTCCAATCCTCCACAGGGTCACTTACAAAGACATTAAAAGGACCAGTCTCAGTACTGGACCCAAAGTAACCCACTAGTAACAACCTTTCTTCAGAATGGACTCGCTTACTATTACCCCTGTGTCCTGTTGTCCAGTCATTTTTACCTCAGGCTACCACCCTGGGACCCACTCCCAGGCTGGTTAATTTGTTTATTAATCTTTGTGTGGGACTGTGTCAAATGCCTTACTAAAGTCTAGGAGACCATGTCCACAGCCCCTCCTGGTCTAGTATCAGTTTATATATCATGCACAACTATGAGCCTTTAGAGAAAATGTGCTTTTGCATCAAAACTAGAGAATAGGTATCAGCTTTGATTTCATTCAGTCGAACTCATGGGACAATTCAAAATGGACAGACACTAGGAATTGGTAGGGATTAGAACAACATAGAAATGTCAAATTAAACATATATTTAAACAGTTAGTGTAATTGTTAGTCTTTTTTTGTTAAAAGTAGACAGAATTAATAACTAAAGGTGTCCACAAAACAAAATAAATCAAGGAACAAAAAGTTCTGTATAATAAACACACTGACCATGAATGGAGTTTAAGACACATGCTGCAGTTGATAAATAACTATAAGCTGAGTGTCTGCTCCTTCCTTCCCTTATACCTCATGTTTAGTGTCTAAGACACAATCATAGGCATTCCAACCTTAATCATAATTATGACCTGAATGGAACAAAACACTGTGTGCAAAATGAAGCTGACAGTCAGTCCCTTAACTAAGTCACTGCATGAGCACAGAGGCTTTGTTTATTTTGCACAAGTGTTTTAGCCCCTATTCAGGTGGTAATTATGCTTAGGGTTGACTGTTCAATGAAATATATGAGCCCACAGTATCGACATTGTGCACATTAATAATTTTGAACTGTATCCATTTGAATCACATAACCTGTCATACATAGAAACATAGAAACTGATGGCAGATAATGACCACTGGGCCTAGTCTGTCCATTTTTAATTATGATCACTTTGCTACAGACCCAACTTGATTCTACAACACTATCTCTTGCACCCCTCCCTTCCTCCCTTCCTCCTTGTATTCCTTTGTGCCTATTCCAGACATTTTATGGCAGCTGGGCGAGCCATGCTGATGTATTGCCATGATGTAGGAGAGAAAAATGAGTGTGGTACAGGAATGTGAGGTAGTTGTTCTACGCTTGGTGTTTCAACTGATGCTGAGGCACAAATCTCTGCCTGTTACAGCAGCAGTACTACATAAAAAAAGTCATTGCCACGTAGGTGTTTTTCTTCTAATTTATTGAGCATGCAGCTGTTTGAAATTCTGTTGAGCAGTGCAGCATTTGATCCCAGTTTCTTCTTTGTTTACATTTGTAGGCCTGCCATGTTGTTCTCAGACCTGTGTTCTGCTTTGTTTACAATTGGTTATGCTGTGTGTGTGTGTGTGTGTGTGTGTGTGTGTGTGTATGTGGTGCATGCTCCCTTCTGTGCTGCTCTGTCAAGTCCTTCAAGAATTTATCTAAAGTCAGTGATGAATGGGTTAATTTACAAAGGAATATTGGGGGGTTGCTTACTTCAGTTCTCCCATGTCATACAGTAGTCATTCACTGGCATGGTATTTCCAGTCAGCAATTGTGGTTTAAGAGGATTTGAAATGTAAAAGACACTTTGCACAAATAAAGGCTATTAGTACTACACACTGTGTGAGTGGTGTGACAGGAATGTTTAAGCCTTTGAAACAAATATAAAATACAAATAGGAAGCATTGAAAACATTACAGACAAGAGAACACTGAAAATCTTATGCTTTCAGAGGTTCTGATTAAAAGAGCTGTGTGCTATCCAAGAATGAGTGGTTTGTATTACAAGTGCCTCATTTGGATATGCAATGAGATTGGCTTGAACAGTTACAAACAAGCTTATATTACAGCCTCAGAATCTTACTACGTGTTACAACAGAACAATTATGGCTCTCTTATTGACATACTTGAATTAACTTATGTAATGTATGAAAAATATGTCAGAAATATCCAGTTCATAAATACACTGGAGTCTTCTCCTTCAAAATATCTGCTGCTAGCTACAAATAGGAAAGTGAAATACCAGGCTAAACATTATTTTCATACATGCACTGTGTTAGGACTGAGAGCCACAGTGTGTGCATGTGTGTTTGTGTGTGTGTGTGTGTGTGTGTGTGTTTGTGTGTAGATATGCAACCAAAAGAGCACTTACAATTATGCTGAAAGTGTGCAACTTAATGGGTGGTGATAGAAAGTATTTTTTTATTGAAAGTGTGGTATACTGCTTGGACATTTGGTCAGACTTTGTTGGGGGGGCCTAACAATATCATACTGCAATCTATAACATGTCAGGGAAAAAAATGTTTTCATGTTAAATCAGTATGTACAGGAATACCAATTAGATATTGTTGTGAGGTACTGTGGTAGAGCATAAAATAATCTAAATGTTCAAAGCCAGGAATTCTATTCTAGGTTACTATGCCAAGTGAATGTGACAAAAGTGGCCAATTTTCAGGGACCCTATATTCAAGTGCATTCTTCATCACATTAGCAATGATCTGCACCACTGCCTCCCTGCATAATGCTTGCAGCATCGGGTAACAAGTGAGCTAGCACTATTGCAGAGCTGTACCATCATCAAGGGATCTTTTGTACAAAGGTGGAAGCAGGGAGGAGGTTGGCAGCAGGCAGTAAGTTGACAACTACAGCCCCATCAACCTGAATTTGGTGGAGGGGAAAGTAATTGAGACACTACTGAGGGAAAGGATTGTGGAATATTTTGAATCCTGTGGCATACAGTATCTGTGACTGTATGGATTCACTTGGGGGGACAGGGAAGCTGATATCAAAGTAATCTATTAGTTTTATTTGAGTGGGGGATGAGGGATATTAATCAGCGTGGAGTGGTTCATTTTAGGGAGATGAGTGCTGATTTTAGGCAGAATTTTGCAGTTATTGTTTTTCAGTTTTATTCTTTTATACATATATTGGGAAACATTCTGCATATATTGTGGTTGTGTGTGTGTTTTAAGCCATTAACTTCTAGGGCAGGAACTGTGTTTTATCTAGGCTTGTAGCTTGCTGGAGGGGTGCTAATTTGTCTGGCCTGGCTCCTCAACAGAGCTACTGTTAACTACCTGGAGGTGGGGCTGAGACACAGTGGTATAGCTGGCTGCTTACCTGTTGGAGTCTCATAAGGGGCTGAAAGCAGGAAGCAGCAGTTCATTTCAGGGAGGTGAGTGCTGATTTTAGGCAGAATTTTTGCAGTTGTATTTTGTTTTGCAGTTTTATTGTTGGTTTTGTTCTTTTATACATATATTACTTGGGAAAAATTCTGCATATCTTGTGTGTGTGTTTTCTAAGCCATTAACTTCTAGGGCAGGAATTGTGTTTTGTCTGGGCCTATAGCTTGGGGGAAGGGTTCTTTCATCAAGGAAGGTAAAAACCTAGGGAAGCCTCCAGAGAAAGTTGCAGTGCTTGGAGGTGCGGTGAGGGGCAGATGCAGGGCTGATACTCTCTTATGAGAGTCAGGTGTGGGCCCTAGTCCCTCCCTCCCTCCCCTGAATACAGCACATTTATAGGGGTAGACCTGCCCTATAATTGGAGGAAGGGACTTCAGGTGTAGCTCATGTAGCTCCTATCCAATAGTGCACTCACAGGGTGGGAAAAAGCATAGGTTGGTCTCAAATAGGAGTTCTGCATCCACAATGAATTGCTGATTGGTGTGATAGGTGGGAGGCCTTCAGCTAGGCAATATCAGGTACTAGTAGTGTTCAACTGAGAAGGGAGCAGGAAGGACATGGTGTATGGAAGGCTGAGGGGAATACTCAATGTAGGAAGTACAGGGAGTGACAAAAGCGAACATGACCAATGTAGATGAGAGGAGACCAGCATGGGGAAGGGTTGGGATGGAGAGAGTCCAATCAGTGGGAAGGGAGGAAGGGAGATTGGCAGCCAGCAAGGGTTAGGAGGGTAGTTTGTTGCCAAGGATGCGGAGCGCCATGTTCCTGGCAGAGGCATGGAGGGCTGGGGATGCTTGGTGTGCTGGAAGATGGGGCAAATGAGGGAAGAAATTGAATGGCTGAGGAGGAGCTGGATGCTGAGGTAGGAAGATTGGGGTTGTAAGGGGAACCTGTTGGGACATACAACACAGTCACCAGCAGGCCAGCACAAGGGCAAGTGACAGACTTTGTACTACAATATTGCAAGGAGCATAGCATGTTATAATAGTGCCACATTAGTCTAAATGTAATTTTAACATCTTGTACTGCCTAGCATCAGTTATTCACTGTGAGTTGCACTCACTTGGAGTGCTCAGGAGACCTGCAATACAAGCAGGAAGAGTGAGTTTGTAGTCCTCCAGTACTAGTTGGACTACAACTCAAGAGCAATGTGTAATTTTGATTATCTGGGCACAGAATTTCAGTTGTGCTACCATACTAGGTGCCTATACAGGTGCTAGTACTGATTGGGGCTTTTTAATATATTTTATTTTTGCTGGCTTTGTGAGTGTGCAGGCTGACCCTTGCTCTATTTTTGGGTCACGCAGCCTGTTAAAACGAGCCCTGCTATGAGCAGGCAAGTGACAGACATTGTGCACTACAATATTGCAAGGAGCACAGTGTTTTATAATAGCTCCACATTAGTTTAAATGTAATTTTGACATCTTGTACTGCCTAGCATCAGTTATTCACTGTAAGTTGCACTCAAGTGGAGTGCTCAGGAGCCCTGCAATACAAGCAGGAAGAGTGAGTTTATAGTCCTCCAGTACTAGTTGGACTACAATTCAAGAGTAATGTGTAATTTTGATTATCTGGGCACAGAATTTCAATTGTGCTATCATACTAGGTGATTATACAGGCGCTAGTACTGATTGGGGCTTTTTAATATATATTTTATTTTTTGCTGGCTTTGCGAGTGTGCAGGCTGACCCTTGCTGTATTTCTGGGTCATGCAGCCTGTTAAAATGAGCCCTGCTACAAGCAGGATGAGTGCGGGCAGGGCGTGAGCACCTGTGGGCATGAGGACGCGTGCTAAGACACACGCGTCTAGCACGTGTAATGCATGTTTGGCATGGCAGCATGGCAAGAGCATAATAGTAACTGTGACCAAATAATCCAAGTAGATTTCTATAAATCCAGCAGTGAAAAGGTAATTACAAATATATCTCAGCCTCTTTGGGATTTTTTACATTACTAGGCTGTATAGGATATTGTGCTTATCACACTATAAATTCTGGTAATCTGCATACTGTATAAATAAAGAATTGTGTCTGTAAAGTGTTGTTTTATTGACTCAGGCATTGATACAGTATGGCTGATTTTATAACCACTATTAGTGGAGCAATAGGCACAAAATACCACTCCTGTAATATATACTCCTTGTTTGAAAATTCCCAAAATAACAAATTAAATTACAAATGTATAAAATGTACCTTAAATGAAGAATTACAATTTTAAATTAATTCATTTGGAGACAGATTGATATTAGAAGCTAGTCAAAAAAGCATGGCTAATAGACTACAGCCAAATATTAGTATGGAATCTCAACTGACAAACACCATCATCGAAGCACATAATTTAGGGCAAACTGATCTTATTGACTTCCTAACTGGAATTATTACATTACAAGCAAATAATATGAAAGAAATAATGCCAGCATTTGCACCTTTGGTTGTGCCACATTATAATGACAAAAAAAAGACCCCGAGAAAATGACCCAGTTGCTAATATAGAGAATGATTGGTTCACAGTAAAAAATTCTAAGGCTGCTAAAAAGGGTCATGGAGCCAACATGTTTGATTTACCCCTAACAAACCAATTTAGTTTATTTAATACACATGATGTAAGTCAGAACAGTATTTCACATACTGAAAAAGTAATCCCTAAGGTACCACGTAACTGAAAAACAAATGAACATACTACTGTTCCCCTTTTATCACTAAATGATAATGCATTACCTCACCCATCTTGTGAAACCAATTTGATGGATCTTGAGACTGATACTACCAATAAACCATGGTTTGTCTTAGGAGATTCTATAATCAAACATTTAAACAGATTGATCTGTGACCCTGATAAGGCATCCAGAACACTTTTTTCCTTTGGTGGAGCAAAAATAAACGATATTACTTTAATGCTGGATAACACCTTGTTTAACACTGATAAACCTTTTGTGATTATACATGCAGGAGCAAATAATGTGTTAAAGGAACCACATATGAAAATCAAACAAGATATTGTAGCTATGGCTAATAAACTCACTGATCTAACTGCAATGTTGCCTTTTCTGAGATTTTACCTATTCCTAAAGCCTTACAGTTTAATACAAATAAAATAAAAGCCTTAAATAACTGGTTAAGAAGTTGGTGCATAAAACAACAAATTGGGTGTATAACTCATTGGGAGGATTTCTTTCATAAAGAGGAAGTTTTTTCATGGGATGGGCTCCATTTGAGTAGAAGATGGAATGACTTATTGGGAAAACACATATTGGCATATATTCAAAACAGTTTAAACTAGAACAAAAGAGGGAGATCCCTATATTTGAGGATTCTCTTAATATTGGTTTTGATTTAAATACAGTTAATTTGGGACAAGCAAAAACTACAAATATCAAACATTATACAGAAAATAATTTAAATATACTGTTCTAAATGCTAGAAGTTTATTGAACAAAATTGATGAGTTATCACATTTTTTGATGACCAATAATATAGACATATGCGGGGTGGCACAATCTTGGTTTAAAAATTAGGACTGAGCCACCCAAAGACCAGGATATACAAAATTTGGAAAAAATCGATTAAACACTAGGGAAGGTGGAATTGTATTATATGTAAAACATACATTTAAAAGTTATTTAGTAGATAACAGTCAATATCAGGATAATACAAGTGAATTAATATGGATGAAAATAATACTTACAATAAATCTTACAATTACAGTAGGCTTAGGTTATAGAGCACCAAACTTAAACAAAGAAGACAATGCTACATTTATAACTAATATTGAAGACAACCTTGTGGATAAAGATTGTATATTAATGGGAGATTTTAATCTCCCAAATATTGACTGGGAAACCTGTAAAGGAAGCTCCACTCTTGAAACATCAGTCTTAGATCTTATGATAATAAATAATATGGAACAATTAGTCAAATTACCTACAAGAGGAAAAAATATATTGGACTTAGTTTTTTCAAACATCAAAAATGCAAATGCACAAGTTAAGATTATACACCCCCTATCAAATAGTGATCACAATATGATGATCCTTGCAACTATGAGGCTTACATATTCCCCAACACTTGTTGGTTATTCTGTTATAAAAAAAAACTTTAATAAAGCTAACTATGTTAGTATTACTGAATATCTTCATAATTGGAACTGGGCTATTGATCTCTCAGACTGTGACCTTGATGAAACTTGGAACAAAATTGTTGAAAAACTTCAACATTGTATCAAATCCTGGGTTCCTATTAGGAAAAAAATACAACAAAAATAGAAGAGTTCCTCCATGGTGGAACATAAACACAAAAAAAGCCTAGCTAAAAAGCAGAGACGATATAAGAAATATAAAAAAATCCTTCAGCATCTAATTGGAATTCATATAAAAAATCTGCTAATAAATGCAAGAACTTGATAAAAAAGCAAAAACAGACACTTGAAGAGAAGCTGGCTAAAACTGTTTCAAGACAATAAAAAATCATTTTTCAACTATATTGGTTCGTTAAAACAAAACAGTTCCCCTATTAGTCCTTTACATACTTCTGAAGGCATCATAGCTGATGAAACTGAAATTGATGCTCAGTTTAATGATTATTTTATAAATGTGTTTAAACCTAAGTATACAGATTATTCACAAATAATAACAGCTGATATTCCATTTATTCCAATATCAGAACAGGAAGTCATTGATAGTATTAATTTATTAAAAACTAGTGGGTCACCAGGTCCTGATGGCATTCCACCAATATTTGTTAAAAAATTTAACTGAATCATTGATTGGACCCTTGACATTACTGTTCAATCGGTCTTTGGATACTAGTACTATTGTACCATTATGGAACAAAGCAGTAGTTATCCCCCTGCATAAAGGTGGCAATGAAAGTCTAGTAGAAAATTATAGCCCTACAAGCCTTACTGCAATACTTTGTAAATTATTGGGAAGGATATTAAAAAACAGAATTACCATTCACCTGAAAGAAATAGGACATGTAGACATTTATCAGCATGGTTTTTTTAAAGGAAGATCATGTCAAACTAACCTTCTACATTTTCTGGAACCAGTCAGCGAAGCACTAGATAATGGTTTATCATTGGATATAATACTGTATTCCTAGACTTCTCCAAAGCATTTGACTCTGTAACACATCATGTGCTTATTAAACAACTTGAGCTATTAAAAATTCATCCAGTAATTATAAACTGGATAAATGCTTGGTTAATGGGTCGGATACAACAAGTATCAGTTAAAGGTTATCTGTCAAATTGGGACCCAGTTACTAGTGGGGTTCCCCAGGGCTCAGTACTGGGTCCTATTCTCTTTAATATATTGATATCCACTATGAGCCTTCAATCTAATACATGCTGGCTTGCCAAGTTTGCTGACGACTGCAAATTGGGAAGTATAATATCCAATGCAAACTCAGCAATTAATTTACAAAACAACTTAACTCATCTGGTTGAATGGTCTACAGGAAACGATTTATTGTTCAATGAATTAAAATGTAAAGTAATGCACTTGGGTAAGAATAACCCTTGTTATACTGTACATATTCAATGAATAATATAGATGTTCAGATGACTAATCAGGAAACAGGCCTAGGTGTTCCTTTATCTAAAGATTTTTCCTTTGATGAACACATAACTAATGCAGCAAAAAAAGGCAATAAAATATTAAGTTGCATCTTAAGAAATATTAAAAGTAGGGACAAAAATGTTATCATCCCCTTGTATGTTAGACTAGTTAGACCTCATTTAGAATATTGTTCCTCTGTAGTTGCACCATATTTAATAAGAAATAAAAAACTAATAGAAATGATACAACGTAAAGCAACAAAAAAAGTTTCTACATTACAAGCAACTGATTATAAAATCAGATTAAAAAGAACAAATCTCTATTCTATGAAATATTGAAGGTTATGTGGAGATTTATGTCAGACATACAAAGCTTTTCAAGATGTATAGTAGCAATTCTTGAAACAATAGGCCTAGTTAGACTTCAATCATTGGTAAATATTAGATCCCATTCATTAAAATTAAAAGGCACCCAAAATAACACTGCAAGAAGAAACATGTGGTTCACTCAAAGAGTGGTAAACACCTGGAATAAACTTCCTGCCAACATAGTACTTAGTTCTACTCTTGACTCATTTAAAACAAATTTAGATTTATACATGGCATGGGTGACACCAAGTCTGAATTCTACCAGTGAGACTGGTGGCGAGTCCATTAAGGGTAATCTACCCACTGAACTCGTACAAATCTATGAACCTATGAATAGGGAGGTGGGCTGCAAAATCCAGTGCAGTCACAGCCAATATATGGAGACAGGGGTTGGAGTAGTTGAGGAGACAAGACTACAGCAGGGCCAGCACAAGGTCATAAGCCTCAGGAAAGGGGGACCGGGAAAAAACAGGGAAAGTGGATTGTCAGAGCAAATCAGGTCAATGGTATGGCTAAGTGGGAGAAGCTGGAGGGGGAAGGTAGAGTAGTCACTGAGAAGGTTAAAGGGGGGTGCTACAAGGGAGAAAGGATGCATCACAGAAGTGGCAGGTGCTACCTATAGCTTAGAGACAAGGGACAGCAGAAAGCAGGTAAGGAAGCAAAACCAGGGACAATGGAGCATGGAGGTGCAGTGAAGCTAGAAGCAGGAGGCAGCAAGGATAAGGATGGAACAAGGCTGGGGAAGGAACTTTGGGGAGAGAACACATGCTACTCAAGGAAAACACAGGAAAACTATAGTGGGGAGGGCAGCAGGATGCGGGGGAAGAGGAAACTGCATGGGGGAAGGTATGGGGGCCACACGGGGAATGGTCTAGTAAGTGAAGCTGATGCACCAGCCATAGCTGGCAAGGGAGAGGCCAGGACACAGAATGGAGGAGGCAGAAGGGGAATAGCTGGGGGATAGGGAAGGGAGCATTTTGGGGAAGGAAAAGAACCTGCAAAAAGAGAGAGCACATAAAGGAGTCAGTTATAATTCTGGGGGACTCCATAGTTAAGGGGTCAGATGGGGGAAGGGGCCAGGAAAAGCAGCATCTGGGTAGAGTACATGCCTGTAACGACAGCAGGTAGTGCAGCAACATTGGTAGGTGTGTACAGAAGGTGGAGGGTGGGGACCACACATCATTGTTCACCTGGGAACAAATGATCTGAAAGAAAGGTAGATAGTGGAGGTTCAGGACAGCTTCAGAGAAGTGGGAAAGATATGCAGAGAAGAGGAAATCACAATGGCATTCTCAGAAGTTCTGCCAGTGCCAAGGGCAAGTATGGACAGAAAAAGCAGAATCATGGACTTCAACAAGTGGCTGAGAGAATGGTGTGAGTCCATGGGGTATGGCTGGGTGGGAGAGTGGGGCAACACATGGGAGAACCCAGATCTATATGTAGGGGACAGGCTACATCTAAGTAAGGAGGGTTCATGGGTGTTAAAGCAGAGACTGAGGGAATTTATCACCACACAGTATAATTTAAACTTGCTGGGGGGGTTGGGGAGGTGGAGTGAATCAGGAGAAGAGGTCCTGAGGACCTCCCCCCCATAACAATGATAGGGCCTACTTTGTCAAGGATGGGGGGAAGGGAGAAAAAGGGGGCAGCTGGGAGACAGCCAGGGTGGAGGTTGGTATCATTAAATGCTAGGAGCCTGGGGAATAAGATGGCAGAGCTGCAGGCACTACTGGCAGAAGGAGAGGTGGGCATAGCAGCCATCACTGAGACATGGGCAATCCAAAACCATGACTGGGACTTGGCCATCGTGGGATTGAAATTATTCAAGAGGGACAGAAAAAAAGGTAAGGGGGGGAGTAGCCATTTACATAAGGGAAGGGATTGGATGCGTCAGGGAGGAGGGGGACGGAAGGTAGGTCAGAAGTCATTTGGATTCGACTCCATGCCCCAAGGGGGCTAGGGTCCAAATGGGGGTTGTTTATAGGCCCCCAGCCCAGAAAGAGGATGTGGATAGGGAGCTAGGGGAGCAGCTAAGGAGACTCTGGCAAAGGGAGCACTGTGGTGGTGGGAGACTTCAATTTTCCAGGGGTGGATTGGAGCATCCCAGGCACCACATGCGCCAGGGAGCAGATCCTCATGGAAGCAATCCAGGATGGCTTCCTGACCCAAAGGGTGACAGTGCCAACAAGGGAAGAAAATATTCTAGACCTGATGGTGGTGGATGGCGAACAGGTCACAGATGTAAGTGTGGAGGAACCACTGGCTGGTAGCGATCACTACACAGTGTGGTTCTCTATCAGTTTGCGTAGAGACAGCCACAATACATAAACAAAGGCCCTGGACTTCAGAAAGCAGACTTTGGCAGGATGGGGCAATTAATGAGAACACACATCGATGGCATCCACCCTGACATGGACGCAGAGCTGAAATGGGCGATCGTAAAACTAGGGCTGATTGAATCCACTAAAGCTTGTGTCAAGAGCCAGCAAAAGAAATCAAGGACCAACTATCCAAGCTGGATGACCAGAGAGGTAACGGAGAAGGTGAGGGACAAGATAAGGGCCCTCCAAACCTACAAGAGAACCAGCAAGGCAGAGGATAGGGAGAACAATGTGAGGAAATCCAGGGAAGTGAGCAGAGTGGTGAGGACTGCCAAGGCAGCCAGGGAAAGGAAATTAGCACAGGGGATTAAGGAAGGACAAAAGGATTTCTTCAGGTATATCAAGGAAAAGAGGAAGTGCAAGGATCAAATAGTTAGGATCAGGAAAGGTAGTGGGTGGGTAGACAAGGGGGTTGAGAAGGCAGAAGTACTTAATGAGTACTTCTGTTCAGTGTTCATAAGGGAGAGGGATGGGCTTGTTCCTGCAGGGAAAGGGGGCGCAGGAATGGTGGGTGAGACAACCACAGATGTCACGGTGGAAAGGGTGATGGAGGGCCTTAGGTCTCTGAGGGTAGACAAGCCACCTGGGCCAGATGGGGTACATTCCATGGTGCTGAGGGAGCTGACAGAGATCCTGGCAGAGACACTGGCTGATCTGTTCAACACCTCGCTAAACACAGGATGTGTGCCCAGAGATTGGAGGGAGGCACATGTGGTACCTCTCCACAAAAGTGGGCCCAAGGACAAACCAGAGAACTACAGACCGGTGAGCCCCACTGCAATTGTGGGGAAACTGATGGAATCTATCCTCAGAGAAAGGCTGGTACAGTTTCTGGTGGATAAAGATCTGCAAGATGACAGACAGCACAGGTTTGTCGCTGGCAGGTCCTGTCAGACAAACTTGGTTGATTTTTTTGACTGGGTCATGAGGGCACTGGACGAAAGCCATATGGTAGATGTAGTCTACCTGGATTTTAGCAAAGCCTTCAATTCAGTGCCACACAGAAGGTTATCCTGCAAGTTGAGGAGTCTTGGTATAGGGTGGAAGCTAGCCTGATGGGTAGAAAACTGGCTGAGGGACAGGCAACAGAGGGTAGTTGTGGGGGGAAAAGCATCGGAGCCCAGGGCAGTGATGAGTGGTGTCCAACAGGGATCAGTACTGGGACCAGTCCTGTTTAACATTTTCATCGCAGAGATTGCAGTTGGGATCAAGAATAAGATCAGCCTCTTCGCTGATGTGGATGGGGAGGAGGGTGGTAAATTACTTCAGGAGGACTTGGCAAGACTAGAGGAGTGGTCGCACATCTGGCAGCTTGGGTTCAATGCCAAGAAGTGCAAGGTGATGCATTTTGGAGCCAAAAACCTAGGATACAGCTACTGGATGGATGGTATCCAATTGTCCACATCCAATGAGAAGAAGGATCTGGGGGTGCTGGTGACCAGGGAATTAAACCACTCGGCCCAGTGTAGGAAGGCAGTGCCTAAGACTAACAGGATGTTAAGGTGCATAGCAAGGGGGACTACATCCAGATGTAGTGAAGTCATATTGCCCCTGTAGAGGTCCATGGTGAGGCTGCACTTGGAGTGCTGTGTGCAGTTCTGGCGCCCATACTTGAAAAGGCATATAAAACTACTGGAGGCAGTGCAGTGAAGAACAACTAAGATGATCCAGGGGTTGGGGGATAGAACTGATGAGGAAATACTAAAAGAGCTCAGCATGTATACCCTGGAGGACAGAAGGGAGGGGAGGACATAATTGAGACCTTCAAGTACCTGAAGAGGATAAACAGAGTAGGCTTCCAGGGTGGATTCATGCTCCAGAATGGAAGAGATACTAGAGGGAACTCCCTGAAGTTAAAGGGGGGGGCAGATTCAGGAGGGAAAGGAGGAGGCACTACTTCACTGAAAGAGTGGTAACAGGGTGGAATGCACTGCCTGAGCAACTCATATCAGTGCAGACTGTGGGGTGCTTCAAGAGGGGTGGGACAAGTTCAAGGGGAAAGTACATACCGGGGAGGCAGTTGGGGAGGGAAGAGTTAATGGGGGGGCAGCTGCAGTCTAATTGGCTGAAGTACTGCACACTCGAGCAGACTAGATAGACCATATGGCCTGTATCTGCTGGCAATTTCGTATGTTTGTATGGTGGATGTGGCTTACCTGGATTTCAGTAAGGCCTGCAATACCTTTCCACATAGCCGAATAGTAAAGAAGTTGGGCAGCCTGGGAGTGTGTACTTAAATGTTAAGCTGGGTAGAGAATTTGTTGGGAAGTTGGCATCAGAGGGTGGTTGGAAACAGCATTCACCTGATGTTGGGGGAGTGACCAGTGGTGCACCACAGGGATCAGTACTTTGGCCTGTACTCTTTATTGACATCACTGGTGATAATAAAGAGGGGTAGAAGGTACGATATCCTTTTTTTTTTGGTTGAGGCAAAGATCTACCACAGGGTAGACACTACCGAGGTGGAGGAGTGGAAAACTGAATGGAACAATGAAGACAGAACTACTTAAGCTTGAGGAATGGTCCAGTGTGTGTCATTAAATAGAGAATAATGGATGGGCAACTATGTACAACCAGTGTGTTCTGCCATAGATGGGTTCTGATGCC
The DNA here is from genome assembly GCA_016271365.2 of Neoceratodus forsteri. NCBI lineage: Eukaryota > Metazoa > Chordata > Ceratodontiformes > Ceratodontidae > Neoceratodus > Neoceratodus forsteri. The sequence goes on from CM057455.1 coordinate 60,662,379, forward strand.
TTCTAACCTCAAAAGTGAAGCTTGAGATGTCAGTGGGAATCAGAACCCCGAGTTTACAGAACACACTGGTTGTGAATAAAGTTGCACATCCTGTATTTTATTTAATGTATATAGTACTGAGTTGAATGTGCATGTGGCAGCTATGTTGCTTTAGGAATGAAATTGAGGTGTGCAGTCTCTTTAGTTTTCAGAATGATGTTGTAACACAAAAGGGTTCAATCACATTTCATGACCTTTGAACTGTGGTACAGCACCATATTGAAAGGCATGGAATTTTACACAGAACAACACTGTACAATACACCATACATTCATTGTGAATAAATGAGACATCAAGTACTTAGTGCATAGAAAACAAGGTGGAGAGGGGAGTACATGAAGGGGGTACTGCAATGGGAGCACAAAAGAGGAAATAAAACCGAGGACTGCCATTTCTGATGACCTAAAAGAAGCCAAGCAGTGTGACAAACCGGGGTGACAAAGCAGATGGGAGCACCAGTGAGATGTTGCTGTGCATAGGTATCACCAGCAAAAAGAGTGAGGTGTTTACACCACTCTAAAATGAAATAATTGATGAACCCTCAACTAGTTCTGGAGAACATATCTGTGAATGGACATGCACAAGTTACAGGCAGTCTATCGGAGGTCAACTAAAATGGTGTAGTGGCATGCTGTCACCACTAAACTTGCCCAGCACAAGGAAATGCCTACAGGGCACTCCAGTGATATGGGAGCCCCAAGGTTTTACATACTTGGGGATAAACATCACCACACTATGGAGGAACTTGGTTGAGGAAGACTATGCACCCATCACAGCATCCATCAGAGTGGAAACACTAAGACGGACTAAGCTACGCCAATCCCTGAAAGGCAGGGTAGATGCCGGACACATGCTCGTGCTGCCTAAGATAGCACACCTCATGTGCAAACTACCAATCCCTACACAACCAAACACACTTCTGAAAATCTACATGGTAACAGCAGGGTTCATCTGGTAAGACAAAGCCCCAAGATTTGGAAAAACTAGCTTACGGGTGCTCTGGTCTGGGGGGAATGGGTCTCCCCTGGCTGCATGGATATTTACTAGCACATAGGGCTGCACAAGCAATCAGACGGTTTCTCCCTAAAACCCCAAATACCTCTGTATGGGTGAATCTGGAAATGGACCTATCAGAATCCAAATGGCTGGGGAACCTACTAAGCAAAGGGGGATACCCAAAGGGCCACATTCCTCCTGTTATCCGAGCAACAAGAGAAGCCTGGCACAGATGCAAACATCTCACTCAATGTCCATCCCCCTTATGGGCACCGCCTATACAGTACAGCCCCTTATGGTGCAACCCAGATATGCTAGTGGGGGGACAAACCATCCACTGGCACTCTTGGCAGCAGGTAGGCATCTGTACAATAGCAGATCTTTATGCACAAGACTCTGAAGCCATGATGTCCTTCCTGCAAAGGCAGGCACAGTATTTGCTACCCAAAACAGACTTCTGGAGATTTCTCCAGATCAGGAATGCATCCAAGACCCTCAGAGCCACAGCACCTATGGGAGATGGGTGGAAATAGCTGAACACCATGCATAAACAAGGTGAAGTAAAGGGCACTGCATGCAAGATGTATGGTATGCTTAGGGACTCTGTACCCAATACCATAATTAAGTGTAAGGTGCAATGGGAGTAGGTCATAAATAAAGATAACAGACACTGAAAGGTGACAATACCTCAAGGATGTCTATCTGGTTTACAGGGACTCTAGGAGCCAGCTTATACACTTTAAGGTACTGCTGGGATGGTACCGTACCTCAGATACACTCCAAAAGATGGGACTCATCCCCCATTCCACATGCTGGAGGTGGCAGGCCCCACAAGCCAATCTGTTGCACATACTATTGCAGTGTCTCATACTGGTGCCCTTCTGGACATGAGTAATTTTGGACTGCTCCAAGGTTCTGCAAACAAAAGGCTCTGCTGACCCAAACCTTAGCCTCTTGGGAAATACCTCAAAGGTGTCAAAGTGCTCCAACCAATCCAAAAAAAATTGCTTGTTGTGGTGCTACTTGAAGCCAAAAGGGCTATCCTGATGAGGTGGTGCCAGAATCTACCTCCCCCTCTTCCTACATGGCATACGACAGTGGCTTAGCACATTTTGAATGGTTGACATACACCACCACCAACCACATACAGGTTTACAACAAGAAATGGCTCCTTTATCTTAGATCACACCAATGCTCTTCCCTCACCCCACCACCTGGCAACCCATCCTTCTGATCCAGACAACAGTCTTACTCCACATTAAGCTTCCATCCGAACTGGTTCACTTCAGTTCTTATAGGATGAAAGATCTTAGAAAGGGGCACTCTTAATAATACAGGATCAGGCCCCCACCACCAGACTGGTCAGCAATGGCTGGTAATATTCTGGATTTTGCTCAGTACCCTTCTGCAAAGGTTCAACAGGATGAGCCCACATTGTTTCCAGGCTGATGTATACCCAGGCTGCATACTCCTCTATCGACTCAGGGCTAGAGGGTATGGTTCACCACGCAATGGTTGATGTTCTTACTTATGGTTAATATAGAAAGGGACTAATCATCCCAATGTAGAGTTCTACGTGGTGTTAAATTCCTTCAGTGCGTGCCTATATTTGCAAACAGCGTATCCTATAAGCAAAAGTTAAGTATACATCTGTTACCTACTGCATTTGATGCCAAGTCATCTCTGCTTCATGCCTGTTCCATTGTTGAAAAATCAATATAAAATCTTTTATGATTAAAAAAATGGTGCAGTGACTGTAACATATAGAATAATGGATGGGGAAGCGAGTGTTATGAGAATTTAATGGTCATCCGAGGTGTGGGATGCTACATAAACCCTGAGGGCGAAGCCTGAAGGGGTTATTAAAGCATGCCACACTGAGACCGACCATTGCATTCGAGTAGGAAACTTCCCCATCTTTTATTTTTCATAATTGCTGATCAGCAATTTTTTTTTGTCAAAGTGCATTTGGTATTGCTGTGTCTCACTCATGTGTCAGTCACACATGCACACACACACACACGCACATGTGCACACATACACGCACATGTGCGCATATGCACACACACACACACACACAATCTTTGTCTCCTTTGCTTTTTTTTCTTGTAAAGCTTTTTTTTATGTAACGTGCTTTGATGTTTTGAATTGTGCTATATAAATAACATTATTATTATTTTCTATTTAATCTGGCATTTATTTTTTCATTTGCAGACTTGCAGAGCTAGGCATTTGGATTGCAATCGGGCATACTTCAGGCACTTCGGCCTCTGAGCTGTTCCCGGTTCCCACTGGTAGTTGTTGTCCACTGCAGGTTCTGAATGAAAGGATCAACCAGATAGATTTTTTTTGTTTGTTGATGTTGAGCTGCTTAAAAAAAAAGAAAGCGGTGATGACTTTTGGTCTGAAGGCTCCTCAATATGCTGGATAATGAGTCAGCATGTTTCTGAAACTGTTTATCCCACCCAGTAGTAGAGCAACAGCCAATCAGGAAGTGGTTGTTTTTTGAGTGACTCAGCACGTAATCGCCATTATAACCCATGGGTTATAATGGCTAATTATAACTCGGTCAGCCTATGTAAAAGATTGCTGACTAGTTATTATATAGAGAATAATGGATTTGTGGGATGCTACATAAACCCCGAGGGCGAAGCCCGAGGGATTTATTAAAGCATCCCACAACGAGGGTGTGCATTAAATTCTCATATGCACACCCTCCCCATCTTTTATTTTTTATAATTATGGGCCAGCAATTTTTCTCCAGCCCAGTTTTTGTGAGACTGTTTGACCCGCCCACACATGGAATGTTGGCCAATGAGGCAGCAGCATTGTTTGATTGGCATGGCTCATGAATGTCATAACAACCAGCTGGTTATTATGGAAAATATCAACCTGGTCAGTACACTGAGAGAAATTCCTGACCAGTTATTATAAAATAATTATGACCAGAGACTTAAGTGTCTCATTATATACACTCTAGAGGTAACTATGGATATGATACGGTATGATATGAAAAGATAGTGAATTTCCAATACCTCACAGGTATAAATAAGGTTCAGGAGGGAAGCATACTCAGATTAAAATGTGTCCAAGAACAAGGGGTCATGATATGAAGCTGGGGGAGGGCAGACCTAGGCAAAATGTGTGAAAGTCCTTCTTCTCTAATAGGGTGGTGAATGCACTGAACATCCTCAAAGCAGAGGTAGTAGGGTCAGAAATGACACTGGCATTCACGAATGAATAAGAGATGCATAATGGAACATTGATGCAGTGGAAATGATGATAAAGCCGGCAAATAAGTAGGGTCTGTTGCATCACAGTAGGTAGGGGGAACAGGATGTCTAGGTGGGGAAAGACATCCTTACAGTATCTAGCAAGAACTGATACACAGTGTATAATAAAGAATTGCTCTGCATAGAATTCCATCCCTTTCAAAATGTTGTTGTACCACACTTTAAAGGTCATTGAATGTGATTGTACCCTTCTGTGATACACTAGCATTATGGAATCTCTAGAGACTGCATACGGCAGTTTCATTCTGAAAGCCAAAGAACTGCTGTGTGCACATTTCACATAGCTGTAACACTGCACATTTCACACAACTGTAACATGACCTATTGTTACAGGACATTGATACCTTGCCTGTATTTATGTATTTATATACCTTGTATAATGCCCACGTTGTTTGTTGTACCTTGCACTGTGTGCTTGTATTATTATTTGTCCACCTCTGTGTGTTGCCTGACTGTACTGGATTCTGTACTTGCTTATGTATGATTCACTGCTGCTGTTCACTTTATTTTACCATTGATTGTGTCAGTTTCTGGTCCAGGCCATGCCTGAAAAAGCTCTTTGGACCAGTGCACCAACCCAGTTAACAAATGAATAAAAAAATACAATACACACACAAACAGTGTATTATGCCACATTGTGATTCTGATTGCATGGATCTCTCGAGTCAGTGCGGATACACAAACTCCAGTGGACATCTTGGAGATGGCACATTTCTCTGCCATGAACGCCATCTTCAAAGAGATCTTCATCACAGGAACTGGGTTAGGAACTGGCTGGGGGATAGGAAGCAGAGGGTGGTGGTTAATGACATGCAGTCCAAGGAAAGGGAGGTGACCAGTGGGGTCTCTCAGTGAGCAGTCCTGGTGCCAGTCCTTTTCAATGTCTTCATTAATGACATTGCAGAAGGGGCTGGAAGGAAAGGGCTCTTGGCATATGACACCAGGATTTGCAATAGTGTAGACACTCCAGATGGGGTGGAGAAAATGAGGAGGTACCTAGAAAAGCTGGAAAAATTGTCTAAAGTGTAGCAACTGAGATTCAATGTGAAGAAGTGCAAAGTCATGCTCCTGGAGTGCAGAAAGCCAGCAGAGAACTACAGGATGGGGGGGATTGCTGGAAGTCACTAGGAAGAAAGATACTTGGGGATTATCATCTTGGATGAACTAACAGTGGCCAAACAATGCACAAAGGCTATAGAGAGAATCAGTGGCATGCTGGGTGCACTGAGGGTATCACGAGCAGAAGAAGGAGGTGGTGATACCACTGTACAGAATGCTGGTGAGGTCTCATCTGGAATACCTTGTTCAGTTCTGCAGCCACATCTTTGTAAAGGTGTAGACAGGGTGGATGTGGTTCAGAAAAGAGCAACTAAGATGGTACAGGGCTTACACCACAAGACATATGAGGAGACATTGAGGGACCTCAATATGTATTCGCTGGAGGAGTGAAGACAAACTGGAGATATGATAGAGACCTTCAGGTATCTTAAAGGCATACATAAGGTGCAAGTGGGTGACATATTTCAGTATATAACGAGTACAATAACAAGGGGGCACAATATGAGACTGGTGGGGAGGATAAAGGAATATGAGGACGTTATTCTTCACTGACAGGGTGTTGGATATATGGAATGGCCTGCCCCAAGAGATGGTGGGAGCAAGCACAGTAGAGGGATTCAAGCATGCTTGGGACAGACATAAAGGAACCCTAGAAGTGGGAAGGAGAGGCTAAGCTGATGCCCAGATAGGGTCACAAGCAGCTGTTACAGGTAAGGAAAAAGGGAAGACTAGATGGAGCTAGTGGTTCTTATCTGCCATCAGTTTTCTATGTTTCTATGTTTCCAACTTTCCCACTTGAGCTCCATGCTCTCCATCAGTGGTGTGAATGGCTTTATGCTGCCGTGTTAGTTCTGACCAGAGTTTGTTTAACTTGCTGCTAACTTGGGGAGGGAAAGGGGGAGACTGAATGGGCTGTTGGAGTCCTTTTCTGCCATCAGATTTCTATGTTTCTATGTTTATTGTATTGCATTGCACTGCATTATACTGTATTATATTGTGTTGTATTGCACTGTACTGTACTGTATTGTATTGTGTTGTGTTGTATTGTATTGTATTGCATTGCACTGCATTATACTGTGTTGTACTATATTGTATTGTATTGCACTGCATTACACTCTACTATATTGTATTGTACTGTATTGCATTTTATTGCATTGTGTTGTGTTGTGTTGTGTTGTGTTGTATTGTATTATATTGCATTACACTGCATTATATTGTATTGTATTGTATTGTATTGTATTGTATTGTATTGTATTTACTCTCCCTAAGCTTCAGTGCTCCCACAATACAACTGAGTGGAAGCAGGATCCCCTCATAGAAAAATAAATACTGCATCTCAGGTGGATATATATATACATTAAATAGAGAATAATGGATGGGGAAGGGTGTGATATGAGAATTTAATGCACATCCAAGTTGTGGGATGCTACATAAACTCCGAGAGCGAAGCCCGAGGGATTTATCAAAGCATCCCACAACGAGGGGTGCATTAAATTCTCATATGCACACCCTTCCCATCTTTTATTTTTTATAATAATGGGCCAGCAATTTTTCTCCAGCCCAGTTTTTGTGAGACTGTTTGACCCGCCCACACATGGAATGTTGGCCAATGAGGCAGCAGCATTGTTTGATTAGCATGGCTCATGAATGTCATAACAACCAGCTGGTTGTTATGGAAAATATCAACCTGGTCAGTACACTGAGAGAAATTCCTGACCAGTTATTATATAAAAATAATAATGAAAGAAACTTGTCCTTGCTATTTGTGATAGGTGGAATCTATGGCTTTAACTTAAAATGGTAATGCAAGGTAAATTGCCTTATTTTTAATTTGCATATGATGATAATTTTATTGTGCACTTGGTTCTGCTTATAAAACTGGTAACATGATTAGAGATGCAGTACAGTTTTAACAAACTTGACACAGACTTGGAAAATTTGCACTTTTTTGAATTTCTGTAAATTTCCCAGCAGCCACATAAACTTCCCCATTCAAATGTCTTTAAAAAAAACAAACAACTAAAAGTGTAATAAGAAACCACCCGCCACCTACTTTGCTCACACCTTCCCACCTCCAAAATACAAACGTATGAACATACGAAAAGGCAGCAGAAAAAGGCCATTTGGTCTATTGAATCTGTTTGGTAAATGATGCAGGGTGCATGGCTTATGCCAATGACTCTGCTCCCCCCTCCCGTGTCATCCATTCCTTCCCTGCTACCCCGCCACAGTCCGATGGGCTCCCTTGGTGCTTGTCCCAGGCCATCTTAAAGGCCCCCACCATCATTAATGAGACCACCTCTTCTGGCAGTGCATTCCATGTGGTCATCACTCTCTCTGTAAAAAAATGCTTCCTAACATCCCTCCTAAACCTCCTCCATCAGCTTCAAGCTGTGCCCCCTGGTGGTTCTGTTGTCACACAATTTAAAGAGACCTTCTCTTTTCACTCTGTTAATCCCCTTCAAGTATTTGAAGGTCTCTATCATATTCCCCCTCTCTTTCCTCTCTTCCAGGGAGTACATCCTTAGGGCTTCCAGCCTCTCTTCGTAGAACCTATTCTGCTGACCCATGACCATCTTGGTTGCTCTTCTTTGAACCCTTTCCAGCTAGCTGATGTATTTCTTGTGGTATGGATGCTAATACCTTACCCCACAGCCTAAATGTGGTCCTACCATTGACCTGTACAAGGGTAAAATGACCTTGCTCTGCCTACTACTGAATCCCCTGGCTATACACCCCAGCATCCTATTTGCCTTTGCAGCTGCTTTCTTGCATTGCATGGAGAGTTTCAAGTATCTAGTAATCACCACACCCAGATCCTTTTCTTCCTCTGAAACTGGTACCCAGACCCCATCCCCTCCAGGTAATGCTCCATCCTAGGATTCCTGGCCCCAATGTGCATCACTTTGCATTTTTTGGCATTGAAGCCAATTGCCAGATTCCCAGCCATCTCTCGAGTTTACTGAGGTCCTCTCACATTTCTTTGTGTCCATCCTCCCACAGAGTTTGGTGTCATCCACAAACAGGCACATCCTGCTCTTAATACCTTCCACATTGTCACTTATGAAGACATTGAACAACACCAGAACCAGCACCACTCACTGCAGGACCCTGCTGGTAACCTCTTTGATGCTGGATAACTCTCCCCCACCACCACTCTCTGGATTCTGCCTCTAAGCCAGCTGTGTACCCACCTTACCATTTTCTCCCCCACCTCTAGATCCTACAGTTTCCTGATCAGCCTCCTATGTGGTACGGAATTGAAGACCTTGCTGAAGTCCAGGTATATGATGTCGACTTCCTGGCCTCCGTCCACTGCTCTGGTGACTCAGTCAAAGAATTCAATCAGATTAGTTTGATATGACCTGCCTGCAACAAATCCACTATGCCTCTCATCCTGAAGACCATTGTCTTCTGTGTACCTGCACCAGCCTTTCCTTACATGTGGTCTCCATGAGCTTACCTACTATTGAGGTCTGACTCACAAGCCTATAGTTCCCCGGGTCATCCTTGGGTCTGCTCTTGTGAAGAGGCACCACATGTACTGTTCTCCAGTCCAGCCGTACCACGTGTGACTCCAAAGATCTATTGAAGAGATTTGCCAGCAGCCCCGCAAGCTCCTCTGCTAGCTTTTTTAGCACCTTAGGGTATATGCTGTCTGGTCCTGTGGATTTGTCCACCTTCAGTGTCAGCAGCCTCTCCCTCACTCTTCCAACCTCTATTACTGCATCTGCCCATGTCTTCTCCCTCTTTCTCCCTCGAGTGGCAGTGCCCATCCTTTTCCCTTGTAAAGACAGAGCAAAAATATTCATTCAGTACTTCTGCTTTGCTCACTTCTTCCTCTACCCATCCATTCCCCTTCCTTAGCCTAACTATTCCATCCTTTTCATCCCTCTTTTCACTTACGTAGTGAAAGAAGGCCTTGTCCCCCTTCTCGGTCCCTTCAGCTATTTGAATCTCTATCTGCGCCTTAGCATGCTGCACTACCCTTCTTGCCAATCTAGCCAACTTCAGATGCTCTTCCTTATCTTTTCCCTTGCACTTCTCCTGAACTTTCTGTAGGCCACCCTCTTTTCCTTCACTGCTCTAACTCATAGTTAAATGAGATGGGTGATTTGGCCCCCTATGTCTTCCCTCTAAGCCTGATATGATCCACTGTGGCTGCTAGAATCACCTCTCTGTTGATGACCCATGTTTAGTCCACTCCATGTCCTCTTTAATGCCCACTAGATGTAACCTTAGCACCTCTCCCATGATCTTGAAATTAGCCCTCCTGAAATCCACCTTCCCTTTTCCTGCCACTTTCAGCATCTACAAACATTGTTTTCTATCCCTTTTTTCATCCTGGTTAGGTGGTCTGTAGACCACCTCCAGTCTGATTGTCCTCTCCTTGTTAGCCTGTAATTGGATCCATACTGTTTTTATCCTGGTTAAACAATGTTCTCTTCTCCCCTTCTATCTTCCTTTGTTCATTGTCTTGCCTCATGCATGTTATTCCTTCCCTGATGTAAGCTGCAACCCCCTTTGCACAACTCTCTATCCCTTCTATAGAGTTTGTATCCTTAAAACGTGAGGTCCCAGTCATGGTGTGCTGTAGCCCAGGTCTCAGTAACTGCCACTATGTCTACCTTTCCCTCTGCTAACAGGGCCTGCATGTCTGCCATCTTTTTGCTGAGACTGTGAGCATTAAGTGACACCACCCTCCACCTCAACTCTATTCCTCCTTGCCTCTTTCTTGTATTTGCCTTGTCATGCCCATACTCTCCTCTTCACCCTCTTTCTTTGGTTGCCCCCTTTTCCTCTTCCCCCTCTCGCCTGAATGCCACAGCCTTGTTTTGGGGGAGGAGTCCACTGACCTCTGCATCTTGATATTTTTGGGTGCTGTGACCCAATACTTTATAGCCATAATATACCACCTTACATCCCCCACTGGACCCTCCCTCTTCCTCCTCTGCCCATATGAATTTCAACTCTAGTCACTGTAAGTGTCAAAAGAACTAGTCTGCAAGTTTTTTTTTGTATCATCTATTTTTGCACCAACCTTCGAGGAACTCTCTTAGGCAGCCTCCAGTGCTCCCAGCTCTACCTCCGTGCCTGAGATGCCTCCTATTACCTGGCACCAACCTGACGATCCCCCCGGCTCTGAGCCCCCTGAGGTAGGGCCACCCTATCCACCCAGGGCACTCCATCTATAATCTGGCAGGCCTGGTTGGGCTTAGCCCAGGACAGGAGTGTGACTGGTGGTGGAGTGTGGCTGGGTGGATGGAGGTGCTGTCGCCTATCCCCAAGGTTGGGGATTTTCTATTGTAGGTTCCCCCTGGGAGTGCAACATGCCATGACGTCCATGCACAACTGCCCTGCTGACGTCTGCCGCACTCCCATGCCCCACTGTTCTGGCTGGTGATCCTGTAGTACCCCTGACTTCCATTGGGGGTCGCAAGGGCACTGAGCAGCCTCAGAAACCCTCCCCAGGGAGAGGAGAGCAGTCCTCCAGATGCTCAGTCCTCTCCCTTCCCTGCTGACCCCCAGCTCCCCAAGTCTATCCCCGAACCTGGGTCGCTGGCATGGCACGAGTTGTGACGTCCAGCACCTCAACCCTCAGCGCCACTGGGCCGGCTTGCAAGTTTATTAAATAATGTTTATGTAAGCTCAATATGTACCATTCCCTTCCACTCACATTCTGATGACACTCCCCCAACTTCCCCCTCCAAAGTCCCACCATCAGATCCATGACTAAAAGACCGCCACCCAAACCCCCTGGCTCCCACCAACCTTCTCCCCCACCAGCGCCCAGACAAAATAACTGTATGATCTGTGGTAACGAAAACAGTCCCCCAGTGCACAGTGTCTGCTCTGTTCACTGCCCATCTTGGTAATGGCCTGGGCTCTGCATGAACGAATGCTGATGTACAGTAGATTTGCTCCTATTAAAATCTGATCAGCTGATGAGCATTGAACAGAGCAGAAACTGTGCACTGGGGAACTTCTTTTTTACAGGTCATATACAGGTATTTTTTTTCTGGATGCTGGTGTGGGTATTATTCATTTATTTATTTATTTAATTTACCAGGAAAGTGGACTTGATCAAAGACCCATTTTCAGCCATGCCTGGGGAAGGGGAAATACAATAGGAATAAAAACAGCTTCTTAACACATACAATATTATTACAATCACAATAAATTACACAATGTACAAGCTTGTAAAAGCTTTGTTTTGTTGACCCTCTTAAATCTGTCATATGTCACCCTTGGAGTTTCTAATCTCAGAATTTTATGCATGAACATCAGTACTGAATATACTGTCCTCTGTTCAGATAGCAAAGTATCAAACTTTTGGTACAAGCTACAGTACGGTGGTGCTCCTGTTTTCTACAGCCATCTACAAATCGTAAAATGTTATTGAATGTGACTATGTATCTTTGTATCAGTGAGTCTGGCATATTTATCAATAAAGATGAATTATACTCCGGTGCTAGTACTTGGTGTTCTATTGCTCATTTTACTTTTTCAGGTGAGCTATTTTTAGTTCTGTACAAGTGACCCAGTTTCCTACAGTATTTACTTTGTTTGTTACCTTAAATATGTGTTCATTTAGGGATACTGTACTCCAGTATCTAATGTCACACCCAGATAACTGAAAGTTAACACTCTTTCTAAACTTACACCATTTTTTACCACTATTTTCATGGTGCTATTCTGTAACCTTGGCTTTGTTCCAAAAACCATGGTCTTAGTTTTCTTCTCATTTAACAAAATCTTATCTACAAAACATTCTTGTTAGGCCCAGTAAGCCAGCTGTAGTTTTGATTCTAGGTCTGCCCTGTTTTACCTGTGCAATACAGCACTGTATCATCTGCATGCATTTTATTGTTGACATGTCATTGCAGAGGTATCCCATGAGGAGGGCGCATGGGGAAGGGCACCATCCGTAATAGCGACCCACTCCCCAGTGAATCCTTCATGGCGATGGGAGAGTAGGATGGCTGGATGGGGGGTCGATGAAAATAGTGACAGGGTGTCGCTATACATATGCACGTAGGTGGGGAGCGAGCATGCCAAGCGTGGGCTGGGAGGGGATGGAATAGCTGTAGGGGGTGGTGCTGCGGTGGGCTGCTGAGCTGTGTCATGGCATTGGGGGTTGGTCCGTGGCTGCGGCAGGTGTGGTATCAGGTTCGGGTCTGGGCGCTGGTACAATTTTATTGCACCGGCCTGAACCTTTTTTTTTTTAAAGTTTTCACCCCCCCGACATGCACCCCTCTGGAGTTGAGAATCCTTTAGTAGGGGGGTACGGGATGTAAAGACCCCTGCATTGGGGGCACAGCCCCCCCACAGAAAACATTAAAAAGTAAGTCCCCAGTGCCGTTTTCCTGTGCGTTGGGGTGTCAGAGTGCAAAAAATGTTTTTGACACTCTAGGCTTCTTGATAACAGCAATCGCCTTTAGGCTTTCACCATTATCACATAGACCCTATTGCAGATGTTTGGTAATTCATTTATAAATACTGAAACAGGAGCAGACCCAGAACTGAGCCTTATAGTACTCCAGTATGAATTTATCTCAAAATAGAGCTCACAGATCCAATTTAACTAATTGTTTCCTATTTGTTAGATACTGTCTAAACCATTCTAACATATAATTACCCATTCCCATCAGCTGTAGTTTATGAATCAGAATGGTGTGGTTCATCAGGTTGAAGGCCTTGGTCAGATTATCAAAGACTCCTCTGGTAAGTAACCTTTGGTCTATACCATTGTAAATGTCAGCTGTCAACCTTACCAAGGCTGTTGATATGCTGTTCCCCCCTCTCAATCCATATTGATCCTGTGTTAGAAGTTGTTTTTTTTCTAATTATACTGACAATTGGCCAAAAACTATTTTTTCCAACAATTTAGCCAACACAGGCAGCACTGATATTGGTCTGTAATTAACAACCAATTGTTTATCACCTGATTTGAATATTGGTGTTATAATTGCTGTCTTTCATTGGTCTGGCACTACATTTAGACATAATGATAAATTAAAGAGATAAGTTATTGGCTTTGTCAATTTGTCTGTGACTACTTTCAACAACCTGGGGGACAACTCATCCACACCTGGACCTTTATTTCCATTCAGCTTCTTCAGGAGAGAAAGAACTTCCCATTCTTTCACCCTAAAGAAGCTAATTGTTTGGAAATCAATTTTATTTTCAGGTGGAATTTTTTCATCCACTTGGGAGTGTACTTCTTAATGTCTTCTTTCCTATCTGTAGAATTTTGACCGATTTGAATTTTGTACTGAGTCATATCTGTGAAAAATTCATTGAATACATTCGCTACCACTAATTCATTGTTTATTAATGTTTCTCCAGTTTTGAGTTTATCTTACTACTGCCCAATGATTGTTAAAATTCTTTGAAGGATTGCCAGGATTTCTTTTGGATTAGTTAAGTTATTCAATTACTCCTCTTTATAATATGATTATTTAACTTTTCTAATGCTACTTAACATGTATTTCTAAGTTTGTGATAATTATTTAAATCACTTTGCACACTTGTCTTTTTGTACTGTTTCCATAGCGAATGCCTTATTCTACACAGATCTAGTAATTCAGAATTTATCCAAGGTGAACATTTTGTTTTTACTCTCTGTTTTCTTTTAGGCACTTGAAGATTTACAATGTTCATTATTTGTGTATTAAAATAGTTCACTGCATCTTCTAAATTTCTTATTGCGTCAGTAGAGACAAGTCTATATTATTGACTTCCCTTTTAAAAATATCATAAATCAGGTTCTTAAAAGATCTGATCTCTCTAATATTTATTTCATTTACTATTTTTTTTTGTTTTTTCCCTAATCATATAAACAGGGCAATGGTCAGAGATAGTATCTTCCAAAACACCTGAAACAGTTAAAAGTGTATCCTATTTGTCAGTACCCAATCTAAAGTAGTCCCCACCCCAGTTTTATAGTTTTTCCTTGTTTGTTCATTAATAATGATATAATAGTGATGAAAGATGATCACACCACTGACATAATATTGCGGATCAATACAAAGCAGGCTAATCTTCACCGACTACAATGTAAGCAAGGAATGATAGAGCCCACACAAACCCTGTGGGCAGTGCACAGAATGAAGAGACAAGGTGCCGACCGAGACCCCAGCCCACTGAACAGTGGCTGAGGCACCGTGACTGCAGCCAGCTGCAATGTGATGGCCGTCCCCCTAAAACCTGCCATGATGCGATAGACTACATCCCTGGTGTCTAGTGGACACCCCTCCCCTACACCACCCCAGCAGGTAGATGCCCACCCCCACAACCACAACATACCCCGACAATGGGCAGGCAGCCAGCACAGCTCTCCACACACCGCCATGGCTGGCAGCCCTACTGAATGAACTAAATGAGCATGAATGTATACGCCCATGCAATCCATTCAGTGGGGTGGCCAGCTGTGGTGGTGTGTGAAGGGCTGTGGTGGTCACCCGCCCGTTGTTGGGGTATGTTGAGGATGTATGGGGGTGGGCATCTACCTGCTGGGGTGGTGTAGGGGAGTAGGGTCCACTAGACACCAGGGATGTAGTCTACCACATCACGGCAGATTGGAGGGGATGGCCATCACATTGTGGCTGGCTGCAGTCATGGTGCCTTAGGTGCTGTTTGGTGGCCTTGCCTCTTCATTCTGTGCACTGCCCATGGGGTTTGGGTGGGTGATATCATTCCATGCCGACATTGTAGTCAGCGAAGATTAGCCTGCTTTGTATTAATCCATGATATTATGTCCGCTATATGATCACCTGGTACCATGATAAAACAAATTGAAAAGAGGGAATGCCACACCAAGGAATGGTCGTGCCAGGTCATCAAACAGTACAGCAAAAATTTGGGTGAGAAGCCACAGGGACCGGCACCAACCAAAGGACACTGAATTAGTGTATCTTCCCACTATTATTCAAGCTGTTGCATATCAACCAAACAGTCTGTGTATGTAGGGAAAATGACACTGGGCAACACTCTGATGTGGAGCAGAGTTGAACGTTGAGTGGGTGAAGTGCTGTGGGGAAGCTGTTTGCTGTTTTTACTGCTGTTTTTGTCTGTTGTTATCCAGTTTTTATCATGAATTTATAGATTATGGATTATGGCTCATGGATTAAAGGATTAAGCAATATTTCACTATTTTTTGGTGAGTGACTTTTTCCCTACATACACGGACTGTTTGGTTCATATGCAACAGATTGAATAATAGTGGAAAGATACACTAACTCAGTTTTGGTTGGTGAGGGTCCCTGTGGCTTCTCGCCCAAATCTTTGCAATAATGATAATACCCTTCTGTAGCCACATTGCTCTTTGCTTTATCTTTATTACCAAGTGTTGCCCAGTTCAGGTTAAAATCCCCCATAATACCATACTATCTTCTTTATTACTCTCATTTAAAGTTAACAGTTTGTCTAATGTAGCAATATCAGCACTTGCAGATCTGTGTGCATATACATACATGTAAAATAAATCTCAGTTCCTTGAGTTTCGCCCAACATGATTCAAACCATCATATAGTCAGTTGCACTATTATAACATCCTATCTTTATTTGTTCTGTTTCAAAACTGTCTTTTACATAAATAAGAGCCCCTCCCCATCTTCCTTTACCCTATTGTTTTAGTAGGATATATAACCATAAAGACAGATGCATTCATTTGTAACTGATTTCTGAAGCCATGCTTCACTTAAGCAATAATGCCCAACAGGGTGTGTGTCATGCTGGGATAACGTCACACCTCAGGTGGTTGGGCATGAGGCCGCAGGCCGAGTGCATCCAACAACTGAGGCGTGTCGTTATTCCAAATGACACACACCCTGGAGGGCATTATTGCTATTATACAATGGCTCATTGTTATATATAAAATAAAAAAATAATTTTAAAGAATGTTTTTTAGTGTGGAAAAATATTTTTGTTTCTTAAGAGGAGATGCAAAAAAAAGGAGCAGGCTTCATGGCCTTATCATCATCTGCATTGGTTCACAGTGAGGCTGGGACTGGACTCATAATGTTGTACTGGGATAACATCACGGGTCCAGCCCAAGGCTGACCAATCAGAGTCCAGGATTTTTTCTTGCCATTGTATAATTAGTGCCAATACATCAGATTATTCACATTCAACCCATAATTTCAATTCATCAAATTGTGATGTAGTACTTCTAATATTTAAATGTACAAACTTCAAACCTTTTATCAGTTGACCTGGGTTTGAATCCCACAGCTTCCACTTGCATACTGTGTGACCCTGAGCAAGTCACTTAACTTCCTTGTGCTGCCAGGTTGCACCTGGAAACAAGCTCCGGCTTAGTGTGCCTTTCCTGGTTAAACAATTTCCCCTTTCCCTTTCCCTTTATGTTAGGCATTTCAGATGTCATATTGATTCCATTTACCAAAGGCCTAGGATTTCTCTCCACATCACCCCAAGTAACAGCAATTTCAAAGAAATTAATATATTTGTGATACCCCAACATTTATTCTGTTTTTTTCTGAAACTATGTTACATTTTAAATTGTCATCAACATGCACATGTTGCTTTTGTAAATGCAATGAGAATATCTGGATAACCATTAAAAGGGTGTACTAAATCACAGAGCATTTCAATGGCTTATTTAAGTCATACAAACTGTTACATATGGTTCCAATGTTTCCCTACTGATATCAAATGGTGTAACATTGAGAGAAATCCCCAATAATGCAACAAATATGTAAATAGGCAGCAACAGTTTGTAAATGCAGCAGCAGATGTTATAAATAGTGCAGGAAACCATCAGAGTGATACTTGCCAGGACTGTGCTCACTCTTCACTGGGTGCTGCAGACCTCCCAAATAGCTGGTGAATGACTACTGCTGTGTGAGTGGTATGGGGCTTTGAAGGTAGTGACCCCACTTCCCAGGTGTGTCTAACAGCTGCTGACTTGCCCCTGACCCCCTTTCCTGCTGTTTCAGTAAACACACCAAAAAGCAGGCTGCAGAATCTAAGGCACTTTTTCAGGCAGCAACATTTTGTAAATGTAGCAGCAGATGTTATAAATAGTGCAGGAAGCAATCAGAATGATATTCACTGGGACTGTACTCTTTCTTCACCGGCTGAAACAGACCTCCCAAATGGCTGGTGAATGACAGGAGAATGGTAGGGTTGGGGGGAAGGGTTGGATGAGTGATTTTGTAGGAGTCTTTTAGTCATAGACCTGGTAGTGGGACTTGGGTGATGGAAGGCAGGAGTAGTACTTTTAGTACATGGTGGGTGGTATGCATTGAGGTTAAATGCTATTTAATACACTTGCATACCCATTCTTTTGATACTTATAGTGTGTACTTTGAGTTCAAATGCACAAGAGCAGAGGGGAAGAGGGAGAAGGGTGCCAGTAGGGAATGTCAGGAGAATATATGATGATTATAAAGTATTTAGAGGTGGGAGCAGGGTAATATTACAGCACAATGGACTGAGAAAGGTACTTCTTTACACTTTTAAAGCAAAGTCTCTAGTTCACGTAGTTTCTCACTGGTGGAATGCATAACTTTGCATGCCAAACTATGTAAATTGCCTAATTCACCTGCAAAATGCAGTTCACACAGATTCACTATGTGAATTTAGCCAGTTCACTAGCTGAATAACTATAAAATTTACAGCCATTGGCACAGCCACCAAAATTCACAAACCATGATGTTTACATTATTAAATGACTAAAATAACATCTGTGCATAAATTCTACAATACATATGCTAAATCTATTTACCTGTGGATACCTGAAGATAGTCAATATCCGTGCCATAGCAGGATATGATACCGAGGAGTCCCCAATAATACCAGCAAACTGTTGATTAACTTGACATCTGTAATTTGGAACAAGTGCTTGATGTCCTGATAACATACTCATAGCACCCTCAAAACCTCTTGCATCTGTGTAACAGGAGTCATAAATCTGAAAACCCAGTGTGATGTTTGGCAAAAGATGGGGATTTTGATTGATTTCTTCAGTAGCATAAGCCATGGCTAGAACAAACTGATAATTCTTTATAGAGAGGCTAGGAAATATGGAAATGAGATGTTCAAAAATATATTTCTACATAATAACAGTACAAGCCATACAAAAACATATTTCTCCATAATAACAGTATGAGTCATTCAAAATATATTTCTCCTTAATAACAGTGAGAGTTATTCAAAAATACATTTTTCCATAATAACAGTATGAGCCAATCAAAAATATTTTTCTCCATAACAGTATGAGCCATTCAAAAATATATTTCTCCATAATAACAGTACGAGCTGTTCAAAAATATATGTCTCCTAAATAACAGTAAGAGTTATTCAAAAATACATTTTCCATAATAACAATATGAGCCAATCAAAAATATATTTCTCCATAATAACAGTAGGAGCCATTGAAAAACATATTTTTCCATAATAACAGTACAAGCCATGCAAAAATATATTTCTCCATAAAAAACAGTACAAGCCATACAAAAATATAAGACCAAGACAGATAGGTTTGATTTCTCCTCACTGTTCTGGATCAAATGATAAATCCACACACGATGTATTACATTTGGCTGATCTCGGGGAGGGGCGCTGTGAATCTATATTGACTGGTTGCCTACATTGTCTGGAATGAATGGCTTTTATCCTTGCTACACTGTGTGTGGATTTATCTCTTGATGCAGAACAGTGATGAGGAGCAAGACCTATCTGTTTTGGTCTTGTGAGTAAATTCTGTTTTTTGGGCCCCACCATCGATGCTTTGCAACTGCCTTCTCTGTTTGTTTTCATTCAAAAATATATTCTCCATAATAACAGAAAACTATCAATTTCAAAAATATAATATTCTTTAGAATAAACAGTGATTCACTTTGGATATAAAAATCTCAAATATACTTATTATCTGGGAGGGGAGGTCTTGGAAGAATCATCTAGAGAAAGTGATCTGGGAATACTGATAAACAATTATCTGTCATCTTTAGACCGTTGCCAGCATGTAACTAAAACAGCTAAGAGACTGCTATATTCAATAAAAAGAGCCTTTGTTAGCAGAAACAAACAGAGCATACTGAGGTTGTACAAATCATATATCATCCCACAGCTAGATTATGGCTCTCCAATATGGAACCCTTATCACAGAAGAGACATAAACCCTCTAGAAAGAACTCAGAGAAGAGTTACCATACTAAAGGAAAGGTTGGTGGAATATCTAGAAGAGCAACCATCGATTTTGTCTGGCATCTCCTTCTCTGAGATCCTGCCAGTCTGGAAGAGGGGGACAGATGGAGGGAAGGTCAGAGAAGAGGAGATAGGGAGCGAAACATGTGACTCAAAGCCTGGTGCCAGGAAAAAGGACACAAATTTGTAGGTAACTGGCAACAGTTTGGGGAGCAAAAGTTCTTTAAATTAGATGAACTCCATCTGACTAAAGAGGGAGTCAGGGCATTGGTGCAGAAGGTTGATATCTTTGCAAAATATTTAAACTAGCAAATGGGGAGAGGGGTGCAGCACCTGATATGTCGAATAGGAAGAACACCCCTCCCCCCTCAGCTCGTGATCAATTAGGAGTTCAGCATGTTTGTAGTTCATGTTCATCACCAGGTAAGAAAAAAGGTCTGGCTCCCCATACAGCACACAGGGGAAACACCAGACCTCACCCAACAACTAACACACTGAAATCTGGCCAATAGAAACAAAGAAACATAGAAGTTCACAGCATATAAGGACTGCAAGGCCCATCCAGTCTGCCCATTTCTTTTTCTGCCTTATGAATGTGCCATCAGCCTTTGCTCTGTCAATGGCCTATCTATTCATACTCATCTGTATAGCTCCCTTATGCCTAATCCATGCCTGTTTGGAGCCCTTCACTGTATTCATATCCACCACTTCCTGAGGTAGGCCGTTCCATGCATCCACCACCTTTTCTGTGAAAAGAACTTCCTCACATTATCCCTTAATCGGCCTCCCACTAATCTCATGCTGTGTCCTCATATACTGCTGTTTTTCCTCTATTGAAACATGTTAGACTCTTTCTCCTTTAATGCCCTTAAGGTGTTTTAATGTTTCAATCATATCACCTCTCTCCCTCCTTTGCTCTAGGGTATGCATATTGAGCTCCATTAATCTGTCCTCATATGTTTTCTGATGCAGTCCATGCACCATTTTGGTTGCCCTTCTCTGGGCTACCTCAATTTGGTTAATGTCCTTGTGAAGGTGTGGCCTCCAGTACTGCACACAGTATGGCATGCAATACTTCAGATGGGGCCTAACCTCAATGGAAAATCATGTACACAAATGCTCACAGTCTGGGAAACAAGATCCCAGACCTGCAGGTAACAATGACAGAGGCTAAACTGGACATAGTAGCCATTAGTGAGGCATGGTTCACCAATAACCACACTTGGGAGACTTCAGTATCCAGCAATGTACTGTTCAGAAGAGACCAAGGTGCAAAAAGGGGGAGGGGGTGGAGTGGCCCTTTATGTCATTGAAAATATCAAAGCTGCAGAAATTCAGAATACACATAAGGAGCCAGAAGAACCTTAGGTCACACTGGAAAAAGGAAATGGGACAGCCATACAAAGTGGGATTGTGTACAGGCCTCCAGACCAGGGGGAGGACATAGACACATTACTGTTAGAAGATATATAAAACATGACAGCTAAAGGGGAGGTTCTGATAATGGGACACTTCAACATGCCAGATACAGATAGGGCAATACCAGCAGGAATATCTGCCAGAACTATACATAGAGTGGATTCCCTGCAGGGAGAGGGCCTTAAACAACTGGTAGAACAATGCACAAGAGACAGGACTATCCTAGATGTAGTACTGACTAACAGGGAAAGGATCACAGATCTCCAGGTAGAAGGTCACCTGGGGGCCAGTGACCATCACATGGTATGGTTCAATTTGGCCACTAGAACTAAATCATCCCATTCCAAGGCAAAAATATGGGACTTCAGAGGAGCTGACTTTGATAAGATGGTCAAATGAGTTAAGCTAGCCCAGGCAAGAAGAAATACAGGTAAGAGGGTACTGGCAAAGTGGGCAAACATTAAGGATGCAATACTTGAAGAAACGTCCCATTGTGTTACACAGAAAAGCAAGAGCAAAAGAAGAAGAAGGAAACCACTTTGGTTCTCAAAACAGTAGCAGAAAAGGCCAGAGCCAAAAGGCTGGCCTTCAGGAAATATAAGGGAATGCAGCAGGACAAAAATAGGGAGGCATACCAAACTTCCCTAAAGGAAGCAGGGAAGGCAGTAAGGCAGGAAAGGGCCCAAACTGAGGAAACACTAGCACAAACAGTAAAAGAAGGTGACCAGACTTTCTATAGATACATTAGTGAAAGGAGAAAGTCCAGAGGGGTTATTGCCAAGATAAAAGGGGACAAGGGGGAGTGTGAGGAGGAGGACCAAGAAAAACAGCTATCCTAAATAGATACTTCAGCTCAGCATTTACTAAGGAGAAGGTAGGACGGGGCCCATAACTCAGCAGCATAGACACAGGGGGAGGGAGGTATGCACTAGTCCCTTCACAAAAGAAAGGGTCCTTCAAGAACTCACTAAGCTCAGAGTGGACAAGGCAATGGAACCTGATGTCATACATTCCAGGGTACTAAAGGAGCTAAGGGTGGAACTAGCAGAGCCATCAGCAAAACTGTTTAGTGAGTATATGGGCACAGGAGAGGTCCCAGAAGGTTGGAGAAAGGCTCATGTGATCCCACTCCACAAAAGTGGTAGCAGGAAGGAGGCAGGGAACTACAGACCAGTCAATCTTACCTCAGTAGTGGGCAAGATTATGGAGGAACTCCTTAAGGAAAGGATAGTGCAACACCTGGAATCCATAGGACCACTGGATCCAAGGCAGGAAGGGTTCACAACAGGAAGGTCCTGTCAAACTAATCTAATCACTTTCCTTGACTGGGTAACCAAGGGGGAACAGTTGATGTCACCTACCTTGACTTCAGCAATGCTTTCGATACCGTTCCACATAGAAGATTGATTAATAAACTGGGCAGGCTCAGGGTGGGTCAGAAGTTGGTCAACTGGGTGGCAAACTAGTTGACAGGCAGAAAACAGAGAGTGGTGGTAAACGGTATACAGTCAGAAGAGATGCATGTTACAAGTGGGGTACTTCAGGGATGAGTTCTGGGGCCAGTCCTTTTCAATATCTTCATCAGGGACATTGTAGATGTACTGGAGGGTAAGGTTTGTCTCTTTGCAAATGACACCAAGATCTGCAACAGAGTAGATGATCCAGATGGGGTGGGCAGAATGAGACGAGATCTGGATAAACTGGCAAAATGGTCAGAAGAGTGGCAACTGGGGTTTAATTCAAAGAAGTTCAAGATCATGCATATACAGAAGAGAAACCCTGAAGCCACCTATAGGTTGGGAGGGGAGTTGCTAGCAATCACAAGGGAAGAAAGAGACTGGGGCATCATCATCACAGATGACCTGAAATCATCCAAGCAGACTACTAAAGCAGTAGGTAATGCTAGGGGGATGTTGGAGTGTATTAGTAGAGGTATCACAAGTTGTAAGAGGGAGATAATAATCCCTCTTTACAAGACACTGGTTATGCCCCATCTGCAGTACTGCATGCGGTACAGGAGGCCGCACCTTTACAAAGACATTAGCAAAATGGAAGCAGTCCAGAGAAGGGCAACCAGAATGGTGCAGGGACTGGATCAAAAACATATGAGGACAGATTAACGGAGCTCAGTATGTATACCCTAGAGAAAAGGAGAGAGGTGATATGATCGAAACATTCAAACACCTTAAGGGCATTAACAAGGTGAAAGAGTCTAACTTGTTTCAATATAAGAAAACTAGCAGGACAAGAGGACACAGCATGAGATTTGAGGGAAGCAGAGTAAGGGGTAATGTTAGGAAGTTCTTTTTTGCAGAAAAGGTGGTGGATGCATGGAACGGCCCACCTCAGGAAATGATGGGTATGAATACAGTGCAGGGCTTCAAACAGCATGGGATAGGCTTGAGGGAGCAATACAGATGAGTATGAATAGACAGGCCATTGACAGAGCCGGTGGCACATTCATAAGGTAGAAAAAGAAATGGGCAGACTGTATCGGCCTTGCGGTCCTGATCTGCCATCAACTTCTGTGTTTCTATGTTTCTATGGTCTCCAGGATGAGAGGTAGCATGGGTTCATGGGGGGAAGGGAGTGTGTCAAATAAACCTAACTGACTTTTTGACTGTGTCACTAAAACAGTAGGCAGAGTCAAAGTGGCAGACATCCTCTATCATGATTTCAGCAAGGCCTTTGACTCTAAGCCCTGCTAAAGGTTGATCAGAAAGTTGGTGGATCTTGGAGTTGGAGTTCAGTACTGGTGCCCATACCTCAAAAAGGACATTAACCTGTTGCAGAGGTCTAGAGGAGGCCTACAATGATGATAGCCAGTCAACAGTTCAAGGCATATGAGGAGAGGTTGAGGGCAATGAACATGTACTCCCTAGAAGACAGGAGAGTGAGACAGGAGAGATGATTGGAACCTTCAATTTCTTGAAAGGGATAAATAAGGTTGATAAGGAGAGTCTCTTTAAGCTGAGTGGCAACCATAACACAAGGGGGCATAGTCTTGAGCTGGAGGGTGGGAGATTTAGGAGGGAGGGAGGTCAGGAAGCACTTCTTCACAGAGAGGGTGGTGAACACTTGGAATGCACTGCCAGAAGCGGTAATCTCATTGAAGACAGAGGGAGCTTTAAGAGAAGCTGGACAGGCATAGGGGAAGGTAAGGATCATGGGTAGCAAGGATAGGACAAGTGGGGGGAGGGAGGGAAGGCAGGTACAGTAGCTCAAGCTGTGGACCCTGCAATACAAGCAGACTTGATAGACCAAATGGCCTTCTTCTGCTGGCTTTGTATGTAATACTAGGTTCATCAACACAATAGCAGCCACAGACACTGCCAGCTATTTCCCGAAATGTCTATGATATTTCCAGAAATATCTCCTGCTTTCTCCATTTCCACTGTAGGGGCAGCAGAGAGAAACTCTTCAGAAATTTTGCAAAATATCTGGAAATAGCTGGCAATGTCTGTGGCTACTACTGTATGAGTTCCGAGGATAGACTTAGATTTTTGGATCTGTTTAGCCTTGAAACTAGGAGGAAAAGAGGTGGCTGATTATTATTATTCAATATCGTGAAAAATCCCCAAATCATGGAACAGTGTGGGTTAAAGATAAATACCAGACCAACCCACTTAAGACCCCATAACAGGCAACTGTTAGTCTCATGAGTTGACACAAAAAAGAGAAATAATTTTTACACAGAACAGCACAAGCATGGAACCTACTACTTAGGGGATTTGTAAATGCTCCATCTTTGGAGTCATTCAAAACTAGGCTTGACCAACATCTTTTAAGACATGGATCTTGAATTCATCCACTGGGAGTGGGAGACAATTCAATGGACCATCAGCCTACTTTGTCTAACCCATCCAAGTAATCCAGGTAAATCAGGGTACATGGGAAATAGATTTATTGAAATGTATTTTTGTTATTTATTTATTAAAGGAATTTTACCAGAAATGGCCTACTAAGTCAACATATCTAGTTTCCAGTGGAATCCTGGGGTGAGGGGAATAAGGGAGACAGTACAGAAGCACATTAGACAACAACAACAGTGTCACTCTAGGTGATAGGAGCTGGTGAGGACAAGTCATAGAACAGCAAGAAATGTAGTGTATATTGTGCAGAATTACAAGTTACAGTACACATACATACTGCATACAGTTTTTAGAGTAGCTCCAAGAAAGGAGATTTTGAAGACTAAGGGCAGGTGAAAACAAGTATACTTGAGCACAATAACAATTTAATATATCGAGATTTACACTATTAAGTATAGGTTCAAGGGAAAAAAGGAGATAAAGCAGGTGTAGATTTGAGTTGTGTGTGTGTGTATATGTGTGTGTGTGTGTGGAAACAGCCTTCAGACCAGCAGGAGTAGAGGCAGCACAAACAGTGGATGGGAGGGTGGACAAGTGTAGAGGGAAATGGGAGGGAGGCCTAGCATAGAGAGAGTCTGGGAGGGAGGCCTACCATAGAGAGAGTCTGGGAGGGAGGCCTAGCATAGAGGTAATCTGGGAGGGAAAGCAGATTGCCTAGTATAGTTGCAGGCATGGTCATGGGCAGTGAAGAAAGAGCAGACATCAGTGGAGTGGAAGGAGTAGGAAGTAGGGAGACAGCAGAAAAGGAGGGAGGTGTGGTAGCATGGAAGTGAGTCAAACCATAACTTGGAAAAGAGGAAAGTGCAGTGAGAGGCATCAGCCTTCAAAGGAAGAGAAGAAGAAAGAGGATGAAAAGGAGCAGTGATGAGTTCAGAATGAGAAGTACAGAGCACAGTGACAGAAGAAGTGGAATGGGAGTCCAGTCTGACCAGGGTGGATTTGGGGTCACCATTATAAGTCACATTACTGAAATCAAAGTAGGCTTATAAGAACACTGGGTAGCTTGGGAGCAGGTCCTAGAGTGGTAAACTGGGTAAGAAATTGGTTAAGTTGATAGATGGCAGAGAGTGGTGGCAAATGTAGTTACCTTCGGGAGGGGATGGTTACCAGTGGGGTGTTTCAAGGTACAGTACTGGGATGAGTCCTCTTAATATCACTCACGGGAGAAAGGGTTAGGCAGCAGCCACAAAGAGTGCATGGAAAGGCACCTTAAATCTAAAAAGGCTGTAATTCAATTGTATTGTTCTCCAGCAGGAGAACATAAAGAGTGGATGGCCAGTTTCTGGAGGCAAGACCTGCACAGCACAGCAGTCAATTAGGGTGGTGTTGAGGAGCCATGAGAAATTTTAAAAAGCAAGAGCTTGCTGTGTTTCAGATGCAGTCACAGGGGAAAGGGCTAAGTGTCCAGTGGCAAGGAGTGAGTGAGGAAGCTACATAAATCTGAAGAGGCTGTAATTCCCTTGTTTTGTTCTGCAATGGGATGAAAGGAAGTGGGCAGATGGCATGCTTCAGGAGGCACATCAGCCAATCAGGACAGTGTAGGGGAGCCATTCCACCTGCATAAAAGGAAGCCACTCCAGTGTGTGGTAAAATGCTTGTGTCCCATCCTGTGAGAAGAACTCAGCAGGAGTGGAACAGGACTGGCATCTTAGAAGTTGGCAGGTAACAACAGGTGACAGCACCTGTATACTTGTTGCTGCCTGAGCAGAAGAGTACAGAGGAATGTAAAGTACCCATGTACTAGTTACTGCCTGAATAGGAGAGTACAGAGGAAAGTAAAGTCCCTGTACACTTGTTGCTGCCTGAGTAGGAGAGTACAGAAGAAGGTAAAGTACCTGTATACTTGTTACTTTATGAGTATAAGCTTACAGAGGAAGGTAAAGTATCTGTATACTTGCTGCTGCCTGAGTAGAAGAGTACAGAGGAATGTAAAGTACCCGCATACTAGTTACTGCCTGAGTAGGAGAGTACAGAGGAAGGTAAAGTACTTGTATACTTGCTGCTACCTGAGTAGAAGAGTACAGAGTAAGGTAACGGACCTGTATACTTGTTGCTGTCTGAGTAGGAGTCTACAGAGGAAGGTAAAGAACCTGTATACTTGTTGCTGTGAGAAAGTATTTTTTCACAGAGAGGGTGGTGGACACATGGAACAACCTTCCTGAATGAGGTCATGGGCTCAAAAACAGTGGGGGAATTCAAAAATACATGGGACAGACATAAAGTAATTCTTGTGGGGGGTAGGAAGAAGTTGGCTGTTGGTTAACTAAGATCTGCAGCTTATCCAATAGGTAGGGAAATGGGCAGACTAGGTGGGTAAGTAGTCCTTATCTGCTGTCAAAGTCTGTTTCTATGCTGCCTGAGTAGGAGATTACAGAGGAAGGTAAAGTACCTGTATGCTTGTTGGTACCTAGGTATTAGAGTACAGAGTAAGGGAAAGTACCTTTATACTTGCTGCCTGAGTAGGAGAGTACAGAGGAAAATAAAGTACCTGTATACTTGCTGCTGCATGAGTAGGACAGTACAGATGAAGATAAAGTACCTATATATTTGCTGTTACCTGAGTAGGAGAGTACAGAGGAAGGTAAAGTACCTGTATACTTGTTGCTGCCTGAGTAGGAGAGTACAGAGGAAAGTAAAGTACCTGCATACTTGCTGTTGCCTGGTTAGGAGAGTACAGATGAAGATAAAGTACCTATATACTTGCTGCTACCTGAGTAGGAGAGTACAGAGGAAGGTAAAGTACCTATATACTTTTTACTGCCTGAGTAGGAGAGTACAGAGGAAGTAAAGTACCTGCATACTTGCTGCTGCCTAGGTAGGAGAGTACAGGTGAAGGTAAAGTACCTGTATACTTGCTGCTACCTGAGTAGGAGAGTGCAGAGGAAGATAAAGTACCTGTATACTTGAAGCTGCTTGAGTAGGAGAGTACAGAAGAAGAGAAAATACCTGTATGCTTTCTGCTAGAATAGGAGAGTACAGAGGAAGGTAAATTACCTGTATACTTGTTGCTGCCCGAGTAGAAGAGTACAGAGGAAGGTAAAGAACTTATATACTTGCTGCTACCTGAGTAGGAGAGTACAGAAGAAGGTAAAGTACCTGTATACTTGTAGCTGCCTGGGTAAGAGAGTACAGAGGAAAGTAAAGTACCTGTATACTTGTTGCTGCCTGAGTAGGAGAGTATAGATGAAGATAAGGTACCTAAATACTTGCTGCTACCTGAGTAGGAGAGTACAGAGGAAGGTAAAGTACCTATATACTTGTTATTGCCTGAGTAGGAGAGTACAGATGAAGATAAAGTACCAAAAGTGCCTGTACAGAAGGGTTTAACAGTACTGCGGTATTCCTTGGCAGGATTGGTGTGCTGAGAGGTACCTAGCAATACCACAGTAGTACCACATCAGTAAGGCTTAAGAATCTCGCAAGGTATGCCGAGGTTAGAATTAATTAGCTCACCATTATCTGCAGGTAAAATGTGCCAGGTGGCGCTGTTTTCAAGTAAATCTATTGCTATAACTGAATTTTTCCAGTAGGTGTTCCCACATCCCCATCTCCGTTTTCAGACTGGCAGTAATAAGAACCCTCATCAAGTTTATTTTCCTTTATTTACTGTATGTGTTGCTAGTTTGATTCAATGATGCACAAGCTCTGACTCGGTTAAACACCTGATCAAAATAAAGCAACGCCTCCCACACAACCCACAGTGAAGTCAATAAAACTAAAACATGTCTGGGATTTTTTTTTACTGAAAAAGAAAAGTGTCACATGTTTTGCCCAGTTTTGTTGCCTTGTTGCTTTTAATTAAACCTCTAATAATGCTTGCTCAGGGCTGCTCCATGCACATTAATAAAAAAAAAAATTATAAAAAAAAATTTTTTCACTGTGCCCACCACAGCTTCTATGGGATTGGAATGACTGACTCCTGACTGCCCTGTGCAGGGCCCCATGCAAAGCTAAATGCCCCTATCAAACAGTGTTGTAAGCAATATTGTCAATTGCCACTCCAGTTGACAGGAGTAGGTGTGGAAGAGCAACAAATGTACTGTACTTTGTGCAGAATGCAGTGATGAGCAGTATATGGACAGTATCTCACAAACAAAAAGATCACCTGTTTATTATTTTTCAAAAGCTCATCTTTCCCAGCCTGGCTTCCCACTCTCCACGTAAAAGAAACACATGGTGCTGAAGGTTGAATTTTAGTTTATAAAATGATGATGTGCATGGTGCAGCCCATGACTAGCATTGCCTACTGTACACAAAAAAATACTGCTTGGAATTATGTGGACATCAAAAGCACTAATGTTGTTGTTATTCAGAAAAATATGAAGTTCATGGTTTTCCGCTCAACCACAATATGTGCAGTAGGAGCACACCAAGTTTAAGGAAACATCCCTAGATGCTAATGTCACAATATAAAAAAAAGATTTAAAATAGCAAGCATAAAGGCATCAGTGCATTTTATGTGATTGCCCTTGGCTGCTCCTTCATTTATTTATTTTTGTTGACTTAACAAATAAATGTCTGCCCAGAATTTTATAGGATATCACAGAATTTAGAAGAGTTATATTTGCCTTTTTAAGTTTTCAATAAAATTCAAGTTTAGAAATACGCAGAAGCAACCTAGCTGCACATGCAAATCTTTTGAGGGTCTGCCCAGCAAAACTTTATTGTTCATTTCAGATTATTAAATTCAGTCTGCTTTAAGTAATAACAAAATCATCTTTTAAGGGCAAATGACTTCAAATCATGTGCTTTTGTTTTTTGGAAATTCCTCAGCTGAAACAAAATATAACATAGGATAAGCAACAACAGATTCAGGAGGATATTCAATCTTTAAAAAAAATGTTGAAAGAAAGATCAAAAGCAAATGTGAACACTATAGAAAGCTTCAACAGGAACTGCAGAAACAGAAAAAAGGCAGCAGAGGGATGGAAAATATCCAGAGTGAAATATTAAGACCACTTATAAAACTTTTGTTAAAATGCAGTAGAATAATTATTCTCCCCTTTTAATCGAATGTGTCAGATGCAAGATAGACAGCTGTGAATAGATAAATAGATAGATAGATATCTAGCTACAGTACATAGATAGCCAGATCGTGTGCGTGCGTGCGAGTGCATGCTTGCTTGCATACCTGCCTGTCTGTCTAAGAGCATGAGCAATATGTTTTTGCCTTTTCTATTGCATTGAGTAAACTTTTTTTCTTTCTTTAATAATTTTTACTGTCTTTTTAGGTTGGTTGGCATTGCAGAGGAGTGGGGGAGAGAAGTGGTGTGATATTGGTACATTTATGCACCTTGGAACTGTGTCTGTTGCAACAGGCATTGTGACAGCTATCATGATGTGTGCAGGTGCCATTGTTTGGGTGCCTGGAATGGGGAGGGGGCCATGCTGTGATTGTCAAGCCTGCTGAGGGGAGTATGCAAGTAATGTTTTTTTTTTCTCAAATCAGCTGTGGCAGCTACTTAACCTGCAAAAAGATTACCATTAATAAAATGTGTAGTTATTAAGAAAAAAAATAATAAAATAGCAAGAATTTGATATACCATAGTCTGACTCGGTTAAACACCCGATCAAAATAAAGAAATATTTCCCACAAAACCCACATATGGTTTGCACAATTTTGTTGCCCTGCTACTTTTAATAAAACATCTAATAATGCTTGCCCGGGACTGCTCCATGTACATTCATCATTAAATAATAATAAAAAAAAAACTAATCTCACGGCACTCACCACAGCTTCTACAGGAGTGGAATGACTGGCTTCCAGCCGCCTTCTGCCATGCTTCCCTGATTTTCCTCACATTAATACCTCTGAAATAGTCTTATTTCAACCCATTTTCTACCACTCTTCAGAGCGGTGATGCATCCATCTTGTCCTTCTCAGACCAAAATTGCTGACTGCTCCCATCAACTCTTTGGTCCTGATGGGTCACATCTCCCCCACCCCTTTTACAAGCAGTATGTTGGCTGAGAGGGTCATTATACTGCGAGTTGTGAAGAATAAGTTGTGAATAAAAAATGAAACAACAAATATTGTTATTTGGTTTAGATCACTTTATTATTCAAAAACTCAGGGTGACTCACAGAGTACAGTATGTAAGAGCACCAAATGACACGTACAGTATATCCAACATATATCATTTCCTGCCCTCTTTAAATAGCAAGGATAAATGATATGATCAAGTCACCACACCAGCTTGCACCACCACAGGGAACGATCCTGCATAACGTCACCCACTGCAAATAGTAGGAAAAAAAAAAATATTATACAATGGCAAGAAAATTTCCTGGACTCTGATTGGTCAATGTGTGCCTGGGACAGTGATGTTATTACACAATAACATCACTGCATTGAATTTTTTGGATGATTGTTAGGATCATTTTTTTTTCAGAAACAAAGATACACTGCCTCACTAAAAATCTACTAAAAACATTTTTATTTTTATTTTTTGTTTTCTATAACATCGAGCCATTGTATAATTGCAATAAGGCACTCCAAGGTGTGCGTTATTGTGTAATAACGTCACTTCTGGGGTGGTGGAAGCACTTGTCTTCGCCTCATGCTTCAACCCGCCCCAGGAGTGATGTTGTATGATAACACACACCTTGTCATGCCTTATTGCTTAAATATAGGACATAATTACAAAAAGAAGTCACCCAGTGCCAGTGTGCAAAAGAGAAGGGAGGCAGAGTTAACTTTATTGTAACAAACTGGCAATGCTGGTGGGGCAGATACTTCTTTTTTGCTTCTTTCTATATTCAAGCTGTAAGGCAAGGAATAGTGCAATCAGCCTTTGGAGGGAGGCATCCAAAAGAGGCAGGAAATGATTTCCAAGTTTTAGAAGCCAACAATAGTACCTTCCTACTCGATTGGATGATCACCAACTGCCCACAGAAGATCAAATCGGCGGGCATACTCCCTGACTGTATAAGTGATCACTCTCCCACCTTCTGTGTGTGGAGAAACAACCATCCCAACCCAACTCCTAAAATCTCACTTATTCAGGACATGTCCAGGTTTGACCTAGACTGCTTTATCTCCTCTCTAAATAACACTGACTGGCATCCCATTAGCATGCTTCCTGACATAAATCAGGCTCTAGACTTTCTAACTGACACCGTATCTCAGATAGTAAACCAACATGCCCCCTTGAAAAAATGCAGATCCAAGGGGGGTCAAGGCCCTATGGATCACTAAGGAGATCAGGATGCAAATGTCCCTTCGAGACAAAGCCTGGTACACCTACAAAAATAGTGGAATTATCCCCGACTGGCAAACCTACAGACAACTCCATAACAGTTGTAAAAACGCTCTCCAAAAAGCTTGATGCCTCCATTTTAAATCACTGCAATTAGAACACCTCAGTAATCCCAAGGATTTCTGGAGGAACATTAATTCGCTAGTAAAAGGTAGAACTGCGGTAATCCCTAGTAATATCACTGTCAACGGCTCGACCCTTGATGAATCTGCATCCATTGCTGCCGGCTTTAATCACTTCTTTACTGACCTCCAAAAATACACCTCTCTCTTTCATAACTCTCCCTCCCATATGCCTGCTCCCTCAACTACCACAGGGGAATGTCCTGAGTTCCATCTAAAGTTAGCCACACTCAAAGAGGTGCAACAGCTTCTCTCTCACTTGAAACCTGAAAGCTCTCCAGGACATGACACACTAGAACCAACATTTCTCAAATTGGGTGCCCCTGCCCTCACCCACCCCATTCAAGACCTCTTCAACTGGTCCTTTCTCTCTAACTCCATTCCCAATAAATGGAAGGTGGCGGTAGTCATCCCAGTGCATAAGGGGGGCCCAAACTCCATTGCAGACAACTACCGTCCAATCTCTATCCTGTGTCCACTGGCCAAAGTCCAAGAACACATAGTCTATAACCACCTCCAGGACTACTTTGACCTTCACAACATTCTCTCCCCTCTATCAACATGACTTTAGAAGGAAACATAGTACTCTTACTGCCCTGTTAAAGGTTGCATCTGATATATTTCATGCCATGGACAAAGGCCTCACTACAGGCGACATCTTTGTGGACCTCACCAAGGCATTCGACCTAGTGAATCATGATATCCTCCACCAGCTTCTTCATATCAGTATGGACAACAGCACCCTCCACTGGGTCAAATGTTCCCTGACTGGACATTCCCAGACAGTGAAGTGGGATGGCTTCCTCGTCGACCTCCACCCAGTAACACACGAGGTACCACAAGGTTCCATACTGGTCCCCATCCTATTCTCACTCTTCATTAATGAACTTCCTCAGCATTGTGATGGTGCCTCTGTACATCTTTATGCAGATGACGCTATACTTTACCGCTCCTCCCGTCTCACTAACACTATTAACCATGACTTTGCCTCTGACTTTTGCTTCCTAAAGCTGGTTCCTCCGCAATCATCTTGTCCTTAATGCTAATAAAACCAAGCGTATGCTCTTCTCACTTCGTCCAATTCCAAATCTTTACCCCTCACCCCTTCACATCCCTACCCTAAAGGGTGAGACCCTGGAGGTAGTTCACTCATTTAAATATCTGGGATTCACTTTGGATCCCATGCTCTCCTTCGGCTCCCATGCCTCAATCATTGCCAAATCTCTTAATCAGAAACTAGTTCTCCTCTACCATATTCACCCGCTTCTCACATCTGCCACCTGCCAGAAAATTGCCTCCTCCTCCTCCCTTTCACCTCTCCTAACCTACTGTGCTCCCCTGCTCCTCTCTGCTAACTCTGCCACTATGTCCCTCCACTCTCAAGTTTACCATAGGATTGGAAGGTTTGCCCTGGGGTCAAATCCAGCTCGCACTACTGTGATGTCCTCTCCTCGCTATGCTGGTTCCCTTACATTGATAAATTAAGGTACTCCTCCTTGAGCCTCATATTCAAGCTCATCCCTAACTTTACACCTCCTCACCTTAATGAACTTGTGCGTCTCCGGCATGCACCATGCACCCTTCGCTCAGCCTCACTTCCCCTCCTTGTCCTACCAAATCTACGTTTGGCCACCTCCAGGAGATCCTTCTCATTCACTACTCTCTCGGATTGGAACTGTCTCCTCCCGACAATTTTGTCCTGCTCCTCTCTCACTCTGTTCCAATCCAAGCTATCTGCCTCATTTTACCCCCTCTTCAACCTGTTCTTGCTTCTCCTGAATAGGTCCCCCCTTCACCCCCTTCCTTCCTAATGTACCCCTGATGTGCACTTTACTACTTAATGTTGTGATGTAACTATTATCATGTGCCAACTGCCTAATCACTGTTTTATCTCTTACCCTGATTAACCTTGTTTAAGCCTTTAATCATTGCTTTGTCTTTTTTGGTTTCTGTAAATGTCAAATGTTACCTCTCTGTAAATTTGCACTAATAATGTCCAATTTATTACCACTCTGTTAATTTTGCTCTGCTACTGTGTGTAAGCCATACCCGGGTCACCCCCGGAAAAGGGACTGTACTGTCTCAGTGGACTCACCTGGTCACCAAAACTCAAATAAATAAATAAATAAATAAATAAATAGCATTTCAGTTATTTACTTACTTATAACTTACTTTTAGTTATATTATGAAATCAACTTAAACAACTTACAAGTAGTAAGTTGTTTAAGTTGCTTTCATTATATTAAAAAAATGGAATCACCTGATATATTGTCTGATTATTGTCTTTACTTCCCTGATACCTACTGCACAGTAACTTATGATTTCTTCCAAAAATCTGCCAGTGTGAAACTGCAAGCTGCTTTGTGAAGTGCGACAGCAATAACACTTCTAGTTGATTTGTAATAGTCTGTAGTGTGCCATAGGGGCTACAAACAGTCGTGGTCAGCACTTCACTGTCAACAGAATCACAGCACAATCGATTATGTTGCAAAATCCTTTTTGTTTACTTAGTAAGCAACAGAAAGTGATAAAGCAGTGCATACAAGATGAGAAAATATTTTGAAACAATGCAGAAAACCCACTGACAGACACCACTACCTGCTTAATTCCAGCTTCCACCAAAGTCATAAAAAAATCTGTGATCTACAGTCATGCTATTCGATACCATTGAACCTGCTCTGATGAGAGAACAAGAGACAGATAACTCTCCACGCTTCGGAATTCCCTAATTCAGCAAAGGCCACTCTCCAAGATAAACTGACAGAGAATTTGAAAGGGCCATACAAATACCATGAGACAATCTGCTGGAATACAGGCAAAGACATCAAACTGACCACACACCCGTAGTGGTCACTTACAGCCCCATGCTAAAACCCCTACAGGAAATTGTCAAAGAGCTACAACCCATGCTGAGAGAAGATGAAACACTGAAAGACGTCTTCCCTGAATCACTTGTCATTATCTGTAAGCAGCCCCCAGCCTCTTGAACATAATAATTCATAACAAACTCTCAGGAGATCAAAATAACCAGAAAACAAGAGGGACAACACCATGCAAATTGACAAGATGTAAGACCTGCACCCACATATGCACACAGGCCACCATTAAGACAAGATAGAACAATGTAATACAAATTAAAGGATCCTATACATGTCAATCCATCAATGTGGTTTACCTAATTCAATGCAAGAAGTGCACAAATGGTTGCTATATCGGGGAAACTAGCCAACCACTGAAAATCAGGATAAATCACCACCATCACACAATAGTAAACCAGATTATCAGCACTCCAGCAGGAAACCATTTTTCACAAACAGATCACTCGCTCTTGGATTTTTCTGTCTTGTTACTAAGAGGCAACTTCAGAAACACGCAGGATAGAAGGACATGGGAATTGAAATATATTAAACAATTTAAATCTAACATTTCTGGACTGAATCGGGACATCGGTTTCATGACACACTATGGTAAACTGTAATTCTTTTTTATTGTGTACTAAATCATGTCATTATTTATCACACTTTGGTTCTGAATTTCTCTTATTATTTTTTTCTCTGAGTTCTGCCTGTGATCTGCTTTTTTTACCTGTACCTCACATCCTCCCTGCCTCTCCTATTGAATCTTTAGCTCAGTCTGACCCACTCCCTCTTGTTTTCACATCTCTGTTTATACTACCTCACACTCTTTATCTAGGCCTTTGTTCTTTTGTTTCTCCTAATTTCTTGATTTTCTTGCATTTCTTAGGCATCTCCTGCCTATTTTACCTTTATGGCCAGCCTCTGATCTCAGATCCTATCTGTGTGCTTTTGTCTTCCCTTTAGCTTCCTTTCATCTCCTACTGACCTGTTCCTACTTAGCCCCCTCCCCATTTCTTCTCATGTTTTTATTTTGCATCTTAGACTTTCATCTCTAGTTCCTTTTATCACCTTCCTACTTCACTTCCTGATTTTTAATTGCTCCACAGTGGACATAAATACTGCTTATGTTGCTCAGTTTTGATATTTACCTGAAGAAGAGACCTGTGTGGCCCCATAAGCTTGTGTATAATTCCATCTTTGTACAAGACACTTATTGGTCCAATAAAAGCATCAAATCTTCCATCTTCTCGAGTACTGTATAAAGAAATTTGCACAGCACCAAAGTTTTGGGCCATATGGTCCAGCAGGAAAGCTTCACTTCTGATTTATCAAACCTCTTCCCCAATGATTATGAAGCTTGCTACTTATAGAGGTTTCACTTTATTCCTAATGTACTATGCAAAGTATATTATTTGCCTTTGGGGGTGTGTTGAGATCATTCCAATATCTGGGGGAGACTCAAGAACTTTTCCATGGCTTGTGGGAGGCTCACTATGACAAGGGTTAAAGAAACCAGAATATGAGTTGGGGGAGGGTGAGAGGTTTTGAGGGAGACACACACCTGCATGCTGTGTGCCACTGAACAAATCCCTATTAAGACAGAAATGTACTGCTCCTTCCTCCTTTCTT
Organism: Neoceratodus forsteri; assembly: GCA_016271365.2. NCBI lineage: Eukaryota > Metazoa > Chordata > Ceratodontiformes > Ceratodontidae > Neoceratodus > Neoceratodus forsteri. The sequence continues at coordinate 60,699,097 of CM057455.1, forward strand.
TGACCAGGGGTTACGATTTCTCACTCCTATGTGACTTTTCTTTGTCTGGAGAGTGTTCTTAATTACTGCCTTTGTCACTGATACAGTTCTGTGACTCTAGCTTCCCCGTCTCCCAATTGCCTGCTTTATCAGTTTCTTTGTTTCCTTACAATGAGGTGTCATTGCATTAGCATTAACCACTTAGGAACTATTACTTTGAAACCTTCAGTGTGAGTCTGTGTAGCCTTAGATAACAGTGAAATGTACAATTTCCCCCCTCCATTATATGCATGGAATAATATTGAATGGAAAAAGAGCATTGTACTGTTTTCTAAGGCTACACAGACATTTTTTTTTTATTTATTTTATTTATTTAGCTTTTGTTGACCGGGTAAGTGCACTAGACAAATCCTGCCTATTTTCAGGCATGACCCGGGGGAAGGGGATACAGATGAATGCCAACTGACCTTGAACCAGATTAAGCTGTTGGTGGTATTTTTACTGAATGAGGGAAATTTGGCCAGGACACCGGGGAAATCCCCTACTCTTTTCGATAAGTGCCATGGGATCTTTAACATCCACCTGAACTACCACCAATCCAGGCAGATGGGACCTCGGTTTAACGTCTCATCCGAAAGACGGACGTCTCATCACTGAAGGTTTCCAAGTAATAGTTTCTAAGTGGTCACACAACAAAGCTGATGAGTAGAGTGGAAAAAATAAATGAGCAAGACATCATGGGCAACTAATTTTTATGGTCATTATTTTTTTTAAGCACCCCTGTTTTAAGAGTTACACTAGGTTCCAGGTGTTTGTGAAGAACTAGCTGAGCTAGCTGGATTGTAATCAATGATAGCATCTTTAATAACAGTACTGACCATCTGGCCTACCTAGTCCATCCTACTAAAGTGCATATTATTTATTTATTTATTTATTTATTTTTTGTTGACTGGCTAAGTACACTAGACAAATTCTGTCAATTGTCAGGCACGACCCAGGGGAGGGGGATACAAATAAATGGCAACTGACTTTGAACCAGACTAAGCTGTTTGTGGTATTTTCAGTGAATATGTGAGTGAATATAACCCCCTTATCCTCCGTCACACAATTCCTCCCCAATAATATAACATGGCACCACTATTGAAGCAACTGAGTGACTCTTATTTGCTCATATTGGTAAGTTATGATGTTACAGACAGTAAAATCATAGCTGATAAAGAAGGAGAGGAATAAATCTAGCTAATATACTGTATGTCAGCCTACAGATAGCATACAGTTCCATTCATCATATAGATTGTTGTATTATTGGGCAGTAAATCTTCTAATTAGCAAATGATGCAAGCAAAACATCCTTGATATATATAACAGACTAGCTCTTTAAATGAGTGTTCACTGCTTGTGAAATATGCACTCCATTCGGAATTGCCTGTATCTTCAATTCACGCTCTGACATTTACCCCGATAACATTTCTTCCAGTTGAAAGAAAATAGGTTGCATGCTGTGTATGTCAAGCATTGTTTGCTTAGTGTTTTCTAAAGAATTCAGACCTGGTGCACAGAAAAAGTAAATATAAATATGAGTTTCTGTTCAAAATAGCTGTATACAGCAAATGCAATAAAGGATTGTTTCCTTCCCATTTTATTTCTATTTTTAGCTCACCTGAAAACTGTGATATTAAGTTCTACAGAATAATTAGAACCCTTTTTTTTGGGGGGGAGTGCAAGGTATGCATTACAGAAATTACTACTTCAGCCTGGATCCCCCCCCCCCATTGTTGTTCACTGGTGTGTCACAAGACCAAGTATTAGAAAGCTAATAGCAATAACCATTGTCACTATCTGGAAAAAATAAGGGTTGCCCATCTAATGCTAGTTCCATCTTATTATTATAAAGGAATCATACGAAGGGGGCCTGTTCTTATCCCAGGCAGTCAAACAATGGTGTTTGTATATGTTATGGTAGCTGTCATAATGCTTGCTGCAGTAGAAATAGTTCCAAGGTGTAAAATGTATCAATGTCACATCACTTCTTCCCTCTATTTTTCTGTAATGTTGAATAACTGAAAAAAACAATACAAATTATTTAAAATAAAATCACTGTAACACTACAATACCTGCACATACGGAACGATTATAAATAAGCCACATGACTGACAACCTTCATACTGCATATAGGAAACTGCCTTAATAATTTCTTTTTGGCAACAGAAAAGCAAATAATTCAGCTGTAGTTTAGATTCCATTTTCTGCTTAGTTTACTGATGTGTAATTAATTAATCATTTCATTCATTCATTCATTTAACTGGCTAAATCAATTTCATTCTGAGCAGGATATTAGCTGAAGAAAATTAAGTCACATTTTATTCCAAATTATTAAAAATAATAACAGTAGTTTGTACCACACCAATAAAATATTAAAATTATATTTTGCTTTTTCTTAAAAGAATTACAATAATATTAACACTCGTGCATTTCTCCTTGGGACAACTTAATATTTAACATAGTTATACTGTCTTATACAGTACATTTAATTTAAACTATTTCAGAAAGATAACAAAACAAAGCAGAACACCTATGTGAAATACTGAGAAAAGTAATTAGCTGCAACCCAAGGTTGCTTGTAGGATCTCATATCGCTAACATTTGGTGATCAAAAATAAAGAGCTAGCAACTTACTGAAAAAAATATAGTTAAAAATAGTATAAGATGTCTCTTTTTGTCTTGAAAAAGAACCAGAAGGGCACAGTTTGGAACGTGCTCCCTACCTGCATATAAAATAACTTTTGGTTTGTGGTGAAACCCATAGTGATAAATAATCATTATAAATGAAATATGTATCTGTTAGATGTTGTGTCAGTGTAAGCATGCGGACATCTTGTATGGGATTATGCTGCTTTTAAGCATAAACTATGGTCAGTTCCTGAGGTGCACAAATCATTCCAAAACTAAACAAAAACATTTTTTGTATCATTATATGCTATAGACGTGCAGTACCTTGTAAAGTTTACAAACATAGCTTTATCAAGGCTTGTCTGGCAGCACTCAGAGACTGTCATGAATAAGTACTGTACATATTTTAATTTCAGGGTAGTCAACTGTCTTGCTGTGCTAATTCTTTATATATATATGGTACGTTACTTAGATCCTTTGGTTTTATAGTGATGTCTATCATGAAAGCTGTAAATATCCTCAGGTTTCATATGAAAATCTATCCAACTAGCTTCAAAACAACAACATTTTAAGCTAAACGTTCTACCTGTCACATGTTACAGGGCTCCCAGATCTGTTTGATAGTTTCCTGCGACTTCAGAGTGATTTGTCTCATGTTTTCCTGTAAATTACATTTCTCCTATAAAATCAGAATTATTCACCTTTTTTCTGTGTAAATACGGTATTAGTTTCAATGTAGACTGCTTTCTTCTGTAAGATAAAATGTCACTGTTGAGCTGGGACCTGATATTCATGACAGGGCTATATATTTTCAGCATGTGATTGCTATATAGTATGTTATAACTTTAATGGAGAGATGATCACACTGTATATAGCATTTTATTTATGTCCTGCATGGCTTGCCCACACGTAAACCTTGTCTCCCTGCACTTGTTGCCCACACACAAACCTTGTCTCCCTGCACTTGGAGGTTAAAGAAAAATCAAGTATCTGGGTTCAGACCCCAACTTCAAGGTCGAACATCTAAAGCAACCTTTAGATATCTAGGAACATTTAGGAATTAAGCTAAATTAAGCCACAAGAATAAACACTCAGAATGAACAGAGTCTTGCATCAGAGTATAGGCTGCAATACATAGTAGCTATGTGGTTGTCAGAAAACTGAAAATTCAAAAAGAATGGCATGACTACTTATAACGCTATATTTGGATGAACTGTATTATTGCGCATGTGTTGTGTGCAGGTGTGCCTATGCTTTCACTGTACTGTTGAAATATTTTGAATTGAGTATTTGAAATTGAATTGAACAGCAAGAGGAAGGACCTGTTGTTATAATAATACTTCTCTACTGGGACTAAAGAACTAAAACTCTACTACCGGGACCTTCAATTTAGGGTAAAAACAAAACAAAAAAAAAGTTAGTGTGTTTGAGTTGGCTGAAGTGAATTTTTATCTTTGCACTTATCTAGGTGTTTGAGTTAGCTGAAGAGAATTGTCATCTGTGCAGATGTATCTAAGTGTAGAAAGAGCTGTGAATTAGGGGGAGTGGCTTAGCTAGAAGGAAGCCAGGGTGTTTTAGACTTAAAAACTGCCCTAGATAGCTTCTGGCAAAGAACAAGCAGAGGACAGCAAGAGGAAGGAGCTTAAGATGTATAGCCTCAAGGAAGCGGGGGGGGGGGCATGATAGAAACTTTCAAAAACCTCAAGGGAATCACAAAGTCCATGAGGGTAGCATCTTTCAGAAAAAGAAATGTGCAAGAACAAGGGGGCACAATAGGAAGACAGAGGGAGGATGGCTCAGGGGCAATGTGAAGAAGTATTTTTTCATGGAGAGGGCAATGGACACATGGAATAACCTTCCTGAGGAGGTTGTGGGGTCAAAAACAGTGGGAGAATTCAAGAATGCATGGGGAAGACATAAGACAATTCTGGTAGGTGGTTGGAAGTAGTAGGCTGTTGGTTAACTAGGGTCTGCAGCTTATCCAATAGGTAAGGAAATGGACAGACTGAGTCAGCCAAGCGGTCCTTATCTGCCGTCAAAGTCTATGTTTCTATGTTTTTCTGAGCTTAAATATTCCATACTGTTGGATAGCGTGGTCTTAATCTTTGTTATGACCCTGAAATTAGATTGAAAATGACTGTTTATGTCCATGTTACATTATTTGTAGGTTACCATATGATAGCCCCCTTTTAAAATTGTCTTTAAGTGTATATGATAATGAATGTATATGTGTAATGTGTTGGAATTGCTGTTTTGTTATGTTTATATGAAAATAAATAAAAATCTGTTATGGAAAAAAAGAAAACTTGTAACTGTTTTGAGTTTTGTTAACCCTGGCAATGGATTCTCTGCGGTGCTCTGTAGGCCTTTCATGTAATTTTTTCCTATAATGTAATTTTTGCATAATCTGTGTATGACTCATGATCCTTCAAAAATAGGTTCTTGCCAAAAGGATTTTATGCCTAGTGAAATTAAATGAAATGATGTAATTAGATATCTGAGCTGACGTCGATGGAGAAAAGATGATAAACAGGAGATATGGTAGTTGGAAAATTGATAAAAAAAAGAATACGCTTTCCTAATCAGATAAAGTTACTAATTACAAACTTGTCTGGCATTGTGATATGCGTGTGCTGATTTGTCAGGCTGTCCTGCTTTGCCAACTACAAAATTATCCAGGAACGCTCCACTAACTGGCATTCTATCAGTTGTCATAGTCTCCACAGGGAACCTAGTAATAGCTAACAGTTCTACTGTGTATGCTAACACCACCATGGTTACTCTTACAGTTGTAAGAGTGGTATCTCATGCATTCTTAGGGCATGAGACCCATGAACTGAATGTGAGTGGTTCTGATACCCTAACAATGTAAGCGAGACCACTCTTACAACTGTAAGAGTGGTCTCCACAGTAGTGTTAATATATTATTGATCGAGCACGCTCAATAATATATTAATTTTTTTAACTCCCAGAATGTGCCCCTTTCCAGGGAAGCTGCAGTAAGACACTCTTCGCAGAAGAAGAGTGTCTCACCCACAGAAGAAAGGAGCATTCCAATGGGTCAGGAGCACTCCCTCGATCTATGGATAAGTCTCCTAGGATGAAGAGCAGCGCTGCAGAATTCTGCAGTACAGTTACTGCAGCAAACAATGCAGTTTCAATGGGAGTTAATCCCTTTTGTCATGCAGTAAACCTGTGGCACTGCACTTCATCCTGGAGGGCTTATCTGTATAATAGTACAGAATAAGAAAGCAATATGGCACACCAGGCTGTGGCTTGTTATGTAAAGCTGCATGCCATGATGCATATTTTGAGGCATAAGACATTGACACAGAGTGCCTTCAGCACGTGGACGTGCAGTTATCACATATTACATAAGCACTGGTCAATAACAGTGGTGCTTGATTGCATTATTTATAATGCAAATGTGGTGTGAACATGGGCATGGAAAAGAGAGAAGAAATGGGGGGGGCAAAATGGTCCTTTATGTGGTTTGAACAAGGGCTTGGAAGAGAGAGATGAAATGAGGGAGTTGAATAATCCTTTATGTGGTACGAACAAGGGCATGGATGCGATAAATGAAATGGGGGGATGAATGATCCTTTAGGTGGTGTGAACAAGGGCACAGAAGAGATAGATGAAATGGGTGGGGGTGAATGGTCCTTTATCCGGTGTGAACAAGGGCATGGAAGAGATAGATGAAATGGGGGTCTGAATAATCCTTTTCTGCTGTGGGGATAGCTGTACCAGCAAGTACTGTGTGTTTTTTTTCTAATTTTATTCAGGTTTGTGAGAGGGGATCAGAGATGCCACTTTGTCTTGAGGGAGGTGGACAGGATCAACACCAAGCATGGCTCCTATATGGATTCCCCACTCTCATTTGGGGAGGGTGGCTGGATCACCACTGAGAGCAGCTCCTCTAATGATGCCCCCTCTTATAAAGAGGGTGGGCAGGATCATCACCCAGCATGGCTTTTTTGTCAACTCCTGGAGGGGGACTTGGCTGGCACACCTCAAGGGAAGGACAGCTGGTTGGGTCACTGCTGCTCCTGCTGGGACTGGCATGACCCACTTCAGTGGCCAGCAGCTGGTTGGGCACAAGATCCCACCTCTGTTCCTCAGTGTAGTCCCTCTTTCCCTTGATACTTGACTCCTCAATGTACCTTGATGCACTGCTCCTATGACTGCTAACTCCACTGAAATTAATAGAGCCCTTTCATTTCAATAGACTTCATTTCAAAGGATTATTTTTCTTTAATTCATAATAGGTTCATAGGTTCATAGAAGTTTACGAGCACAGTAGGCAAATGAAAAAGATGCCCTTTATTGTACTCGCCACCCATATACACTATGGGTGGAATTCAAATTTTTTTCCCCCATAAAATTATCTAATCTCTGCTTAAATGTAGTTAAATTAGTACTATTAACAACCCTTTCAGGTAAGTTATTCCACATTCCCACAACTCTTTGTATATAGAATAGACTCCTTTTTGTGGATATACATTTCTCACCTATGAGTTTATAGAAACATAGAAACATAGCATTTGATGGCAGATAAGGACCGCTTGGCCCACCCAGTCTGCCCATTTCCCTACCTACTGGATAAGCTGCAGATCCTAGTTAACCAGCAGCCTACTTCTTCCTACCCCCAACCCCTAGAATGGCCTTATGACTGTCCCATGCATGCTTGAATTCCACCACTGATTTTGACTCCACAACCTCCTCCGGAAGGCCGTTCCATGCATCCACAACCCTCTCTGTGAAAAAGTATCTAAATTACCTCTGAGCCGCCCCTCTATCTTCAAATTGTGCCCCTTGTTCTTGCACACCCTTTTTTGAAAGATGCTACCCTCTTGGACTTTGTTGATTCCTTGAGGTACTTGAATGTTTCTATCATGTCCCCCCTCTCCCTCCTTTCCTCGAGGCTATACATATTAAGCTCCTTTCATCTATCTTCATATGTCTTCTGGTGCAGACCCTGCACCATTTTAGTTGCACTCCTCTGGACAGCTTCCATCTGTCTATGTCTTTGCGGAGATTGGGTCTCCAGAACTGCACACAGTACTCCAGATGGGGTCTCACCAGCTGTCTGTACAGAGGGATAATAACTTCCTGTTTTCTACTGGTGATGCCTCTCCCTATGCATCCCAGTATCCCCCCAGCCCTCCTTGCTGCCCTCTCACATTGCTATGACTCCTGGTCGATTTAAGGTTGGAAGCTGTTGTTAATCCTATTGTTGTTTTTAAATAGTCATCTTTTAGCGTTTGAAATACCAAACATAAATCTCCCCTTATTTGTCGATATTTGACAGAAAAAAGTTTTTGTTTTTTTAATCTTTCTTCATAGCTTTTATTATGTAAAGCTGTAACTTTCTTGGTGAATCTACGCTGTACACCCTCTGCTAGTTTTAAACTCCCAATAGAAGTGGGGGCACAACATTGGGAACAATATTCCAGATGAGGACGTACCAAACTGGTGTAAAGTGGCATAATTACTTTAGAGTCTCTACTTTTGATATTTCCCAAAATTGAGCCAATAATTTTGATACATTTTTTAACATTAATTATATTATTTCTATCAAAAGTTAAATTTTTAGAGTTTATAACTCCCAAATCTTTTTCTTCAGTTATACTCTTTAATAAAATATTATTTAAAGAATAGTATACATTTTTGCCCAAATGTAAAACTTTGCATTTGTCTACATTGAAAAACATTCCATATGTATTTGCCCAATTTGATAGATTATTTAGATGTTTTTGCACTTATCATACATAGAGCTTATCAAGCTACCAATTTTACAATCATCGGCATACTTTGAAACCCACATCTTGTCAGTTGTAGGCATTGTGGAAACTAAAATATTTAAATAATATTGGACCCAGAACAGAGCCCTGAGGAACTCCACTAGTCACCATACCCACATCAGATAGATGACCTTTAACTGATACCTGCTGGGTCCTTTTCTCTAACCATGATTGTATCCAATTTATAATATTAGGGTGTAGTTTGATTCTGACTAGTTCTTGTAATAAAATTTTATGTGATACTTTGTCGAAAGCCTTGGCAAAGTCCAAAAATATCACATCCACTGGTATACCCCTATCCAAAGCAGCACTCACAGGTTCAAAAAACTGCAAACGATTAGTCAATACAGATCTCGCAGTCACGAATCCATGTTGAAAAATGTCAGCTATATTATTCCTTTCTATATGGTTAACAATATAGGTTTTAAGCAGTCTTTCTAAAATGTTACCTATGACAGAAGTTAGGCTTATTGGGTGATAATTGTTAAGATCATGTTTATCTCCTCCCTTGTGAATAGGAATAACTATAGCTTCTCTCCAGGCCTAAACAACTTTTCCTTCAAGGATGGATGCATTAAAAAGCACTGTTAGTGGACCAGAAATTGTATGACTGATTCCCTGTAAAAATCTAGGTGGAATACCATCAGGACCGGAAGAACTGTTAGGTTTCAAGGATTTAATTATTTTTTCAATCTCCACATTTGTAAAGACAGGACAACTAATATTGTTCACAAGAAATGGGCTTCTTACAGCTTCCTTGGTTTCAAAAACTTTTAAAAATTGTTCATTTAGTATTGTAGCAGTGACGGTTTCATCAAAAATAGAAATATTGTTAATACTAAAGGGGCCTATAGATTGATGACTTCCTTTCAAGGAACCGATATAGTTATAGAACTGTTTTTTATTATCTCTGACTTTTGCAACTAAATTGAGTTCTACTCTTGATTTAGAAAATGTAATCATATTTTTCAATTTCTTAACAGCAGTTTTGTACTTGTTCAAGAAACTAGTAGATTTATCTTTAATATATTTTCTATATAGTTTCCTTTTTTTAACTAGTTGTTTCTTAATATTAATTGACCACCAGAGAGGAACACTTTTATTTCTACAGTACTTAGTTCTATAAGGAACCCAAGTAGAAAGACAGGTGTTAATTTTACTATTATTTTTTTCCCAAATTTGTAATAATATCAGGTTATTGAGTTCAGTATCCCAATTCCATTTTGATAAAAAATCATTTATTTTAGTGTAGTCTGCTTTGTTAAAATCTTTGATCTTAGTAATACCCTTGGTATGTGATAAATCAGTCTTATATTGAAATTTCACAATACAATGATCACTATCACCCAAAGGTGGAAGTACTTTTATGTCTTCTATTTTCTCATCAACATTTGTGAGGACAATATCCAAGATATTTTTTCCTCGAGTCGGTTCTTTAACTATTTGTTCCAAATTAGATTGAATAAATACATCAATAAACTTAGTTTCAATATTAGAATCCGATGCATAATTGTCCCAATTAACAGTTGAAAGATTAAAATCACCCATCAATATATAGGAAGTATTTATTTCTACCCCGATGATTTCCTCAATTAAATCCTGGTTCTCATCAGATGTAAGACTGGGTGATCTATATATTAAACCTATTATTAGTGGTCTATGTGGCAAATTGATTTTGACCCATAGACTCTCATTTGTACCTATTTTGGTATTTATTATATTTACCTTCATGTTTTCCTCAATGTATAATATAATACTTCCACCCTTTTTGTTTTCATTTCGGTTCTTTTGAAATTTATTATACCCCATTATATCAGTATTCCAATCACCATCCCGGTTCCAGGTTTCAGTTACTCCACATACTGATATATTTTGTGATTTTAAAATATATGTAAGCTCTACTTTTTTATTGCGTAAGCTTCTAGCATTAGTCAATATAACATTTAAGTTAGTTTTAAGAGTGGAGCTAGATATATTCGAGGCTGTCAACTGTTGGTTACTTGAAATTTTGGGATTGAGGAGAGGATTTTGTGAATTGAGTTCTAGAGTTGTATTACATACATACAGCTCCCCCTTTACTGGAAGTTTAAACAACTAGTAATGGAAAAGCCTATACTTTCTCCCAGTAGTTTACTACCACTCCTACTGAGATGTAGACCATCCCAACAATAGAGATTTGGTTTACCATAGTAATCTTCCCAATGGGTGATGCATTTTATGTCCTGTTTCATACACCAGCCTCTTAACCAGTTATTAATTTCTCTTAATTTACATTGCTGAGCAAAATTGGCTCTTGGAATTGGTAAGATTTCAGACAGCAACACCCCACACCCTAAATTTAATAATTTATTAGTTAATGCTACATAGTCCTCTTTTAGTTTTTGATTAGATTCATAAAGTACATTATTAGTTCCTACATGAACAATTACTAAAGCATTAGAATCAGAATTGTGTAGTATAGTGCTAGACATCCGTGTAATACCTGAAATACTTGCTCCCCTGAAACTAGAAAGAGTTCTATTAGCATTATCTGGATTACAAATTATCCTATCAATATGTTTTATAATGGAGTCAGCTAAAACTATTACTTGTCTCTTTATGTTGCCAACTTCGTCTTGTATCACCTCGGAATTAGTACAAGTTTCCAAATCTAGTGAAATCAATGGATCATCCTCATGAAAGTAATGATTGATAGGTTCTCTAACATCAGTATTGGGTTGCACTGTACAAGAAGAAAAAACAGAGTTTAACTCTTGATTTGAGACATCTGACTTACAATAAGTTTTGTAGTTTCTGAATTATTGGTATTATCAAAAATGACAGTTTTTGTTATTTCTGAAATATTGGCTTTATCAGAAACACATGTCAAGGGATCAAAAAAGTTAAAAGTTGGAACCATATATTGGTCTGCCCTTCTTCCCTTTTTGGCATTTTTTTGACTTTGTAAAATGTACCATACTTCATCTGCATTATCTGGGGCATCCTCTTCTCTTTTTCTTTTTATCCTTTTTTGAGTTTTAGGGACTATTTCAGTAGTTACTTCAGATAGAGTAATGGATTAATTAACACTTTGACCCTTAACTAGTGTTTTATATTTTTTCCCCTGTTGTTTTGATGTTTTAGCAACTGTTCTGCGCTTAGTAGGTTGAGAAGTATTGTTATTTTGATTCTTAAATCTACTAGACATTTCTTCTTGACTTTTTTCTAAGAATCTCAATCTATTATTAAAGAGCTCTAATTCAGCTGTTAAATCTTGATTCAACTTGCATTTAATACAAGTGAAGGGTAATATAAACTCCTTGACATTAGTTAGTAGGTACATAGTACAGGATTGACATCTGTACCCAAAGCATTATTTATTTGAATAATGTCGCCCATGATATTAATATGTGTAAAAAAAAAAAACTAAAAAACTTATAAACTAACAAGAAGCTTCCCCTAAAACAAAGAGTATGCCAAAGACCCAAACTCAAATATAGGGAGATAAATCACAAACTACATAACAAGCAATTATAATGCCTAACTATTATGCCTGGAGTATCTGAAATTGACCATACATATACTGTATTTACCAGTTAAGGATTAGGTATTAGTATGTTCACAGTACCATCTAGCCTTCTACTGCCTACGGACGCTGATAGACGCTGCTGGCCTTTGCCCGCGTCACCTCCGCTCTGCGCTCGACTCCTCTCGCTGGAGCTGACAGCTATATGGCCTTGCAACACTGACGTCACCAGTTACTATGGTGATGCTCATTCACGCACAAACTAAGCAAAAGTGGGGCCGGACAATGTATATAGCCCGCATTTAAAAAGGCGAGCTAGCCAACACCGGAATCAGCTTAAAACAGCTGACCCCGAGCACCGAAAAATGATGCCTGCCCAAGTTCCTTTCCTCTCACAAAGTGGGAGGTTAGAAATGCCTCTACATGAATTGCTGTATCCAAACTGCCTTAGGAAATTCACAACAATCCCTCCTGAGCTGTTGCAATGTTTTAACCAGCTAGAATGTTTTTGTTTTAAATAAATTTCTCCATCTTTTTATTTGTGGTCTTTTTGAAGCACACCTACATGAAATCTGTGAGGTCAACTTTCAATATGCCCCCCAAAATGGGTGTTTGCTGTGAACACTGGTACTGTATATGCCAGTGCTTCTCTATGCTATTGATGCCGTTATTTACACCAGTAGTATGCAGTAGGTGAAACTATCCAGTGACCTCCAAAATAACTTTGAGTCACTGGAGAAATGGTTCATGCCAAATAAACTAGTACTAAACTACAAAAAAAACTAAGGCCATGCTGTTCTTTGGTTCGCAAGTGAAAAATGGTCCCTCCCCCTGCCATCTGCAATGTTAATGGAGCTGTTCTGGAACAGGTTGATTCTTTCAAATACTGAAATAAGGCATGTCATTTTACTCTTTATTTATTTATTAATTTATTTGATAATCAGAAAGACCTTTGAGTCAGAGACTCATTTACAAAGGTTCCACGTCATACATAAAAATTTCACAGGGGACGGGACATTAGTAGACAGAAAGAAAACAGCACATTACATAGTAATCATGAATAATAAAATAAACAGGTTTCAAAGTTGTTTCTTAGTAGGCTAACAGAGAGATTTAGGTAATTTAGCACAGCCAGGAGTCAGAGAGATTCAGACAAAGGCTGATTGTCTTGCTTCATAAAATGTATTTGAGGTACATTTGCTGCTAATAGCTTGATTGTAAGGAGGTGAGGCAGATCCGATGTCAAGGACAGTCACATCTATTTGAAACCTGCAGGTGCTCCCTTAGCATTGATTTAAAAGGGCCCAGCCTTCTTTTCTCAGTTATATGGATTGGGAGGGAGTTTGTCCAGGAAGGGGCCCTGAAGTTGAAAGTGCGTTGGTATTGGGAGGTCCGGCCATGGAGTACCCATAGTAGCTGCTTGCTTGAGCTTCAGGTTGTTTTGCTTAGTGGTGCAGGGAGTATAATTTGGAGTAGGGAGGGTGGGGTGAGGCCTAGTAGTATCTTTTTGGTCATAAGGCAGGTGTGGTACCTAATTCTGCTTTCCAGGTTTAGCCAATTTGTGCTGCTATATAGGGAGCAGGAGTGAGTGAGACAATCACATCCTAGGACTAGGCGGCAGGCTCTGTTGAGCACTAGCCGGAGTCTGCTCAGGGCTGTGGAGGGGGTGGCACTGTAAATTAGGATGCCATAGTCTAACAGGGAGAGGATCGAGGAGTTTATGGTAAGTTGTAGTGCCTCAGGGGTGAGACAGTGCTTGTATCGGTAGAGTACGCCTAGCCTGGAGCTAAGAGCAGTTGTTAGGTGTAGAATATGTTGATTAAAGTTGAGGGCAGGGTCTAGAGTGATCCCTAAGTATTTAAAGTTGTATACTTGTTCTAGGGGGGTCTGATTTGAAGTGAGGAAAATTGGACACAGGGATTTGTGTGGGTTTTGAGGATGGGCGAATATCATTACTTTAGTCTTATTATAGTTGATAATAAGACAGTGGGAGATGAGCCAGTCTTCAATTTCATGGAAAGAAAGCTGGAGGGTTTGGTGGAGTTTGAGGGGAGCCAGGTGGAGGCAAACAAGACCACATCATCTGCATAAAGAAGTAGATTTCCAGAGCAAGAGGATGGGAGGGAGTTAAGGTATAGACTGAAAAGTAGGGAGTCAAGTATGGAGCCCTGTGGAACACCGGATCGGATTGGGAGGCAGAGTGATAGGACAGGGCCTACCTTGACTCTCTGGGTTCTGTCGGAGAGATAACTGGAGAACCATTTTATGGTGTCATCAGAGAGACCCATGTTGGCCAGGGTATTTAGTAAGAGGGCATGGTTGACTGTGTCAAAAGCTTTAGATAGGTCCATGAAGATGGCACCCGTAAGGTGGCCATGGTCCAGGGCAGAGTGGACATGGGAGGTAAATTCAAGGAGGGTGGTAGTGGTTCTGTGGCCCTTTCAAAAGCCATGTTGCTGTCTGGTTAGGAGGTTATATTTATTCAGGTGTTCAGTGAGTTGGTCGGCAACTATGCGTTCTAGTGCTTTTGACAGTGGGGGTAGGATTGAGATGGGGTGGTAGTTATTTGTGGATGTTCGGTCACCACCTTTATGGATAGGTGTTATATAGGCCAACTTCCAGTGGGTGGGGAATTTTCCTTGGCAGAGGGAGCGATTTAGTATGTGGGTGAGAGGGGTCAGGACTTCATGGAGGGTGAGGCGGAGAAGTCTATGGTCCAGGGAGTCGTGACTGTAGTGGGTTTTACTTAAAGCTTTAGTAAGGTAGGGTTTCACCATCTCCGGGGTAAGGACTCATAGGTAGAATGGTGCCACAGGTGGGGGGTTGGGGATGATACGGTCCAGCGGGGGGTCGAAGAAATTAGGGGGCAGTACATGGGAGAGATCAGAGAAAGCAGTATTTAGGGCCGTGGCTATGTTGGCAGGGTCGGCGGAAGGCTACCATCAATGAGTATTTGATCAGGTGGTAGATTTGGGCCTTTGCCACAGAGTTCTTTTATGTTCTTCCAGAACTTGTGCCCATTTTCCCAGGTGGAGGTTAGCTGGGGGTGAGCATATCGGTCTTGGGACATGTACTCCTGCTTCTTCCTCTACCATAACCAACTGGCTTCCCCTTCAGGACAGACTAAGGTACCAAACTTTTATGCTCACAAAAAAAAGCACTGATGGGCCATGACCCACCCACTATAGAAAACCTCCTCCACCCTGTTAATAATCAGCACTCTACCAGGAGTACATCTAGGGATGCCCTAGAAATACCTTTCTGAAAAAAAAAATCTTGCCATGTGTTCCTCTGTAGTAAGAGCAACATCATGCCTGAATAAATTTCCTGAAGCCCTGGTAAGTCTCCCAAAATCTAGCTCGCTTCAAGAAAAGCACTGGAAAATAAACTCACTCATCGATCCAGATGCAGCTACTGAAACTGGCTCGTGCATATTGATATCACTGTTTTTCTCCTAAAGGTAATGTCATTGTATTCTGTATTAGCTTGAACTTTATTGCCTACTGCTGACCATGCTCCCATGGAACTGCTGTTACTTGGTCTTGCTGATACTTTTGCCAGACTATGCTCCTCTGGACTTGCTGATTTTTGCATTATTCTGGTAAATTCTCAGTGTACTCTGTCCTTATCCTAGACGATGGACCTTTGTAAAAGATGAAAGAGCACTTGTGCTCAAAGGTGTTATCTGAATTACCAAATGAATACATAAATAAATCAATAAATAAATAAATAACTATGCCACAAACACAAATTACACATAGTCCAATAATGCAAAGCATCATGGGAAGTATATGCAAATGCTCATGAATTAATTTGGACTGACTCAACATTAAGCAGAATTGCATGGTGCCAGAAGGTCTCAAAATACAATCAGCAAAGGCTGAAAACAGCAGACACAGACACGTGTTTCATCTTCATTTGGACTCATCAGTGTGCCATATCTGTAGCTCATGCCAGGGAGAGATAGCCAGCCACCCTATAGGGGATCTTATTGGTTTGGGGCCTGAGCAGCCCAAAGTAGTGAGAGAAGAGAACAGCAAAAGAATCCTAGAGCAAATGCACTGAGCAAGGATTATCCTGGAGGATATTGGCCATATAGCTAAATTTTAAAGAAACCTCAAATTACACATACCCCAATAATGCAAAGCATCATGGAAAGCATATGCAAATGCCCATGAATTAATTTGGAATGGTTCAACTTTAGGCAGAATTGCATGGTGCCGGAAGGCCTCACAATACAATCAGCAAAGGCTGGCCCACTCCCGTCTCTCAGTTCCCCCAACGGGCTGTCCGGTGGTCTACTCATAGCCACCATCAATATTTGTAGCCTCCAGAGAAAGCATGATGTCCTACAAGGCTGTATGGCACTTATCTCCCCTGATACTCTAGCAGTAACTGAGACATAGCTTGACCTTGACACACCAGACTCTGCCATCCATGTACCTGGATACTCTATCCTCAGAACTAACAAACAGGTCAAAAGGGGAGGTGGTTGTGCCTTATACTACTGTTGCCCTCTTCAAGCCTTTCTAGTCCCTGACACCACCACCCTGTCCCGTGGGGCCCAAGCCCTCACAATCAGGCTGCAACTTGATGCCTCAGGAAAAGCTCTCCACATAGTTACAGTATATATCGTCTCCCCCCCAAACCGAAAGCTTGCATTTGACTTGGTACTGAACTGCCTTGCCCAGCTGCCCTCCTCCAGAGAAATCATTGCTTTGGGTGACTTTAATGTCAATTGGATCACCACATTCTCTGCCCCTACAAGGATTCTATTGCTACCCTTGATCTCACACAAGTTGTCCAGTCCTCCACAAAACTCAGTCATAAAACAGGCACCTCCATGCTCATTGACCTCATCCCCATGAAAAGGTCCGCTCGCCTTTCTGAGGTTTCAGTACTCCCGGATGCTTTGAGTGACAACTCACCAGTTCTCTGCAAATGGACCTCAAAAACATCTCCAAAATGGCCACCAAAATGTACGTGTCACTGTCGTTTAAAAATAGGGTCCCTTCCCCAGCTTAAGCAGTACCTGCTGCATTGTGACTGGTCCTCCATCAACTCTGCACCCACCATAGACCTCACCCTTGACCACTTTATCTCTATATTTAGCTTGGCCTGCGACCACTATGTCCCAGTCTCCAAGCAACTGATTAAAAATTATGATACCCCCTGGCTCTCCCACACACTACTTGACCTCATGAAGCAGCGGGACAACCAGTGGCATTTAGATAATGAATCAGGCGAACCACATGACCGGCAGTAATACTGGGAACTCAGGAACAAATGCACCTGGGATATTAGGAAAGCCAAAACTGCCCACTACCAGGAGTCACTCTCCTCCACATGGGGCTCAGGGCATAAGTTCTGGAATAACATTAAAGAACTTAGTGGAAAAAACATCTCCACCCCCCAGCCCAACTGCTGGTAAATGGCTCCCTATCCCAAGACCTCTTTCTAATTGCAGATACCTTTAACTCTGCCTTTTCTTACCTCAGCAGTGTCCTTCCCCCCATTATTTTGACCTAGCCCCTGAGTTGCCCCCAAACCCCCCATTCTATAACCACCCCCATCTTCAGGCTCTGTAAACTCTCCCCACATGAGAG
Source organism: Neoceratodus forsteri (assembly GCA_016271365.2). Classification (NCBI taxonomy): domain Eukaryota; kingdom Metazoa; phylum Chordata; order Ceratodontiformes; family Ceratodontidae; genus Neoceratodus; species Neoceratodus forsteri. Next base: position 60,716,661 of record CM057455.1, read on the forward strand.
AAGACCTTACCGTACCAAAACCCTGAGCAAATCGTATTTTCGTAGTGACTCACTGGACCTCAAATTTGTCCTGCTCATCCTAGATGCTATAATCACCCCCCTCACAGATATCCTCAACTGGTGTCTCTGCCTTGGACAATTCCCAACATGCTGGAAATCAACCATCAACACCCCAGTCCTTAAAGGTGGGAACCGTACCTACCCTGGCAACTACCACCCCATCTCAATCCCCCCCATCTCCAAGCCTTTAGAAAAAATAGTGTCAGACTGACTCACTGACTTTCTTACTAAATATGACCTGCTCTGTCCTGAACAACATGGCTTCAGGAGGGGACACAGTACTACTTCTGTCCTTCTTGAATACACAACCTTCATCAACAAAGCCCTTGACCAAGGGCACTTGGCTGAAACATAGAATCATAGAGTCTGATGGCAGATAAAGACCGCTTGGCCCACCTAGTCTGCCCATTTCCCTACCTAGCAGATAAGCTGCAGATCCTAGTTAACTAACAGCCTACTTCCTCCTACCCCCATTAGAATTACCTTATGTCTGTCCCATGCATTATTGAATTCCCCACTGTTTTTGACTCTATGACCTCCTCAGGAAGGCTATTCCATGCATCTACAACCCCCTCTGTAAAGAAATACTTCCTCACATTACCTCTGAGCCATCCCCCCTCTATTTCCAAATTGTGTCCCCTTGTTCTTGCACATCTCTTTTTCTGAAAGATTCTATCCTCTTGGACTTTGTTGATTCCCTTGAGGTATTTAAAAATTTCTATCATGTCACCCCTCTCCCTCCTTTCCTCGAGGCTATACATCTTAAGCTCCTTTAGACTTTCTTCATATGTCTTCAGGTATAGACCCTGCACCATTTTGGTTGTGCTCCTCTGGACAGCCTCCGCCCTGTCTATGTCTTTGCGGAGATGGGGTCTCCAGAACTGTACACAGTACTCCAGATGTGGTCTTAACAACTGTCTGTACAGAGGGACAACAACTTCCTGTTTTCTACTGGTGATGACTCTCCCTATGCCTCCCAGTATCCCCCAGCCTTACTGCATTCTCACATTGCTTGCCCACCTTTAGGTCATCTTATATGACTACCCCCAGGTCCCTTTCCATTTTTGTTGTTGTCAGTATCTCACCCCCCATTGTGTACTCTTCCCCTGGGTTTTTATTTCCCAGGTGCATTACTTTGCACTTTTTTTCATTGAATCTAAGCTGCCATGCATTTGACCATTCCTCCAACCTTGCCAAGTCCCTTTTCATCCTTTCCACCCCACCTTGCATATCAACCCTGTTGCAGATCTTTGTGTCTTCTAAACAGAGACATGCTTTTCCTTCCAGTCCCTCTCTTGGCTCAACCTATATTAATTTAACCAAGGCTTTTGACTCTGTCAGCCACACGCTTCTCCTACAAACCCTGTCCCTCTTGGGGCTATCTCTGGAAGCCACCACCTGGTTTAAAATCTGTCTAAGCAATAGAATCCAGAGGGTCAACTTAAATACCACACTATCACCCAGTAAACTGGTTCACTCCGTGGTCCCCCAAGGCTCTATATTGGGCCCCCTCCTGTTTGGCATGTTCTTGAACACCCTCCCAAAGACTTGCTCAGGTCGGCTGCTTCTCTATGCCAATGATGCAGTCATATTTGACAGTCACCCTGACCCCCTTTCTGTTCAAGCCTCTCTGCAGCGCTCCTTCACTGAGGCTGAAGCCTGGTTCTTGGATCACCGCCTTGTCATGAACTACAAAAAGACCAAGGCCATGCTCTTCACTCACAGGCACAACAGACATAAAAGCTTTCCCTCACCATCCTCAACTCCAAGGGCTTCCCACTTGACCTGATACCCACCTTTCAATACCTAGGCATTGCCACAACCCCACTCAGCAGGTCAGGCCCTCTGCTCCCACAGTGCCAACCTCCAAGCACAGTATTGTGAACAGGAACAGAACAGAGCAACCCTACTGTCTGTTTCATGAATCTGAATCACCTTTGGTCTCAAGTTCTGGAGGGATTCAAACTGTGAACCTCTTGCTAGCGTACCCAAATGTACAGGCACAGATAATTCTGCTCTTCTGGGAAATGCCAGATATCTTTTGCCTACTGGCACCTAGCCAGGTGTACAAAATGAACCCTTAAAAAATCTATGAAAGACCTTAGGTAAACTCTTACCTTTTCCCAGTTTGGTATACCATTAAGCTTATGCACAGTGTCAACTTTAACCATATATGCTTCACTTCTCAAAGAAAGAATTTCGAAGGCACACCAAGCAGTCTCTTTAAAAACAGAGGTTTACTTAAAATTAGATAAGAATATGTAAAATGTAAATACAGAACAATATATCACAAAGCATACAATCACTTAAAAGAACAAGGTTTAAAAGTGCAAACAAATTCCTACCACCAGATAATTAGACTTGTCTATCTATTGTATATCTTCTAACAGTGCTTGAAGTAGATGTTTCTTTTTCAGAGTCCAAACATGAATGTGTCAGTAAGTGGAAATACATAATAGAGTTTAAACCTTGTATCTCCACCCCTTCTGTGATGCCACCTAGCTCCTCCTTTTAAAATATTAAAAATGATACAACCAGAATGTCTTATCCCTCAGGAGGTATATTAAATAGGTGACATCAACAAAACCTCATCTCCCCATATGACTACCCAATTAAATCTGTGATTTTTCAGTTCCTTCTTTCATCCATGAGCAGTTTCCTGCTCTTCAAAGACATCAAAGAACCTTTATGACTAACTCTGCCAGATCTCACTGAAGTGTAATATGCTTTGTAACACCAGGTGAAATTAACTGTGCTTCCTCTGAAGATGTCATAAATTGGATATTTTAGTTCCTGGCTTCAAGGCAACACAGATCAAAAACATCAGCTATAAAATGTGACTTGGAAGTTAATCACATTAGAGAGATCTGCTGTTTAACATATCCTGTCATTTAGAACTGAAACCTGGGGGTGGGTCATCCCAGGAGCACAGCATGTCTCATTAGAGACATTCAATAACACATTTTTATGTTACAAAAATCATAGAGTAATCAGAGCCAGCTGTCCAAGTGCCCCAATCCTCCCCATCTAGACTGAATTTGGGGGCTCTATCCCCTGCATGGGATAAGCTTCCCAAATCAGTTCACTCCACATAGACATGAGACAAGCCATCTGGGTTCTGATTTTTTGCTTAAGCCCTATGTAAGATTGTCATGTCATACGCTTGCAAAGCAAGACTCCATCTTAACAATCTACCATTACTTTTTCCCATTTGCATCAGCCAAACCAGGGAGTTGTGGTCAGTTTGTACCACAAAATGCTGCCCATGTAAATATGGCTTTAGCTTCTTTAGGGCCCATACTATGGCAAGACACTGCTTTTCCACAGTAGAGTATCCCTGCTCCCTAGGAAGTAACGTTTTACTCAGGTACGCTACCTGGTGATCTTTCCCTTGGTTGGATGTCTGACTCAGTACTTCCCCGATACCCATGTCTGAGGCGTCAGTCTGAACTATAAAGGGCCTGCTATAGTCAGGACTTGTCAATACAGGAGCACTGCACAGTGCCTCCTTCAGTCTGGTAAAGGCTTTCTCACAGGCTGGGTCCCAGGTAATTTTCTTTAGCATCCTTTTCTTTACCAGGTCAGATAGGGGAACAGCCAGGGCACTGTAATTGGGTACAAATTTCCTATAGTACCCGGCTGTCCCTAGAAAACTCCTGACCTGCTTCTGCATTTCTGGTCTGGGCTATGCCTGGATCACCTCTATTTTTATTTGGTTAGGATGGAGCTGTCCGTGGCCTACCACATGCCCGAGGTATGCCACTTCTCCCATGGCCACCTGGTACTTCTCAGCTTTGACAGTGAGCCCGGCCCTCTGTATCCTGCCCAGCACTTCACTAAGGTGGAACAGGAATTCCTCCCAGCTGGCACTAAAGATGGCAATGTCATCCAGGTACACCACAGCATACTCCTCAGCACAATTTAACACCTGGTTCACCAACCTTTGAAAAGTGGCCAGGGCACTTCTTCATTCCGAAAGGCATTACTTTAAATTCAAATAAGCCTGTTGGAGTGATGAAGGCTGACCTCTCCCTAGCTCTGTCCATTAACTCTACCTGCCAATACCCCTTGGTCAGGTCAATGGTTGTAAGGTAGGTTGCCCCTCCCATCTTGCCAAGGAGTTTGTCCATTCAGGGCATCGGGTGGGTGTCTGACTTCGTGACTGCATTCAGTCCATGATAGTCCACACAGAAATGAGTAGAGCCATCTGGCTTGGGCACAAGGACTACAGGTGAGGCTCAGGGGTTGTGGGATCTCTGGATTACCCCTAAATCCAGCATCTCCTCTACTTCCCTCCTAATTTTCTTTTGGACAGCCTCTGACACCCAATATGCTGTCTGCTGTATGGGCATCTGTGTCCCTGTTTCCACATCGTGCATCACTAAGGGGGTTAGTCCAGGTTTGGTGCTAAACAATGGGGCAAAGTCTGCTAAAACCTCCCTTTTCCTGGATCTTGTCCGGGGCCAGCTGGGGAGACAATTTTACTGCCTCCATAGAGGAATCCCACTTGCTTTCTTCCAGCAAGTCCAGAAGGGGGTCTCCTTCATCCAGCCCCTCCCTAGGACTACACATTGCAAACACCATGTCAGCCCTATTAGCATATGGCTTCATCATGTTGACACGGTACATCCTTTCTGCCTGTCTTCTGTCAGGTAACTCAGTAATATAGTTCACGTCATTTACCTTCCTAACTACTTTGTACGGTCCTGCCCACTCAGCCTGCAGCTTGTCTTTCTGGACCAGAATAAGGACCCTAACTTCCTGACCCACCATGTATGAGTGAGCTCTGGCTCTGTGATTGTACCACACTTTTTGTTTCTGTTGGTCAGCTGTCAGGTTGCTCTGGGCTGTCCCCATAAGCTTCTTCAGCCTTTCCCTAAACCTAAGGACATAATCCACTATGGGAGTTCCCTGGTTGGCATGCTTGCCTTCCCAGTCCTCCTGGATGAAGTCTAGGGGCTCACGTACCAGGTGTCCATATAAGAGTTGGAAGGGAGAAAATCCTGTCGACTCTTGGGGCACCTCCCTGTATGTAAACAACAGGTGGGGAAGGTATTTCTCCCAGTCCCTCCCATGCTGTTCAGCAAACACCCAGAGCATTGACTTCAGGGTACCACTGAATCTTTCCACAAGCCCACTGGCTTGTGGGTGATGCGGTGTCATGCATCTCTGCACCACCCCACACTTCTCCCACAAACATTTCATCAGGTCCGACATGAAGGAACCCCCTCAATCGGTGATAAGCTCCTGTGGAAACCCAACACAGGAGAAAATCCCAAGTAAGGCATCTGCCACTTTGTCCTCGGTGAGGATAGGGCGACTGCCTCCGGGTACTGGGTGGCATAATCCACCACAGTCAGGATGAATCTCTTCCCTGAGGAGCTGGGGGTATTCAAAGACCCCACAATATTCATTCCCACCCTCTGGAATGACTCCTCCTCCTCTATGGGCAATGGAATCAGGGCAGCTTGGGTTTTCTTGCCCGCCTTCCCTATTTCTTTGCACCGGTGACAAGACCTACAATACTCCTTCACCTGCTGGGTGAAGTTGGGCCAATAGAAATTCTGGGCCAACTGCTGCATAGTGCGCATGATTCCCAGATGACCAGACAAGAGAATATCATATGCAATCTTGAGCAATTGCTCACGATACCCCTGGGGAACGACAAGCTGCCTGCCTATCACCCCTCCCTCTGTCTGCATAGCCTGAGTATACATCAGTCCATTTTCCCAACAAACCTTATGTCTGCTGTCACCTCCCTATGCTCCGTCAGAGTCTGCCCAAGCTCACAGCTTCTCTAGACTAGGGTCACTTCTCTGAGCAGCTGCAAACTCCTCACACATTCCCAGGGCATGGGACAGGTCCCCTTCAGTCTCTGAACTAGAGTCCCTAGCACTAATGTCAGGGCACTCAGGATCACTGTCATCCCTAACCCTCTGACAATGAGTCACACCTCCCTCTTCGGAGTAACCCTCCGTAGTTGTGTGGTTAACTGCTACTGGGGAAATTTCAACCCTCTTTTCATTAGTCTCCATATCAGGAGACACAGGCTGGGTAATCAGCCTCCCAGTGGTTTCTACAATGGCTTCTGTGGGGTCCAGAGAACCACCATTTTCCCTGGCCACTTGGCTACGGGTAACTGGACACACCATCCCCTATTTGAGACTGTTGCCAAAGATGACATCCACTGCTAATGTTTTGGCTACAGCCACCTGTTGCACAATTCCCCCCTGTTTCACCCCAGTCTAGGAGAACACTAACGAGGGGCAATGTTTTCTCCCCCACCAATAAAGTCCTGTACAGTGACATATTTATTGGGTATAAGCTGACCAGGCTCTACTAGATCCCCTTTTGCCAATGTCAGGGATGCCCCTGTGTCCCTTAACCCTTTCTTCTGTACACCATTCACCTTGACTGGGTGCATGTGTTCCCTCATGTTCACAGGCATGCTTCCAGGGACACACAAACAATCCACTTCTTTCCTAGCCCCATGTTGCATATTGCTTGCCCTTGTGGGACACTGTCTGGCAAAATGTCTAGTTTCTTTACACAATCAACATTCATTCTTTTTCTCAGAGAAATCTTTTCTCTGAAACCTGGGACTAACTGGTTTTGGTGGAGGCAGTGAGGGTTTCAGCTGCCCTGAAAGAACGCTTTTCCATTTCTGCACTGCCACGCCCGCCCCGTTCACTCTCAGAGCAGGTCTGCTCTTGGCATGGTGGTCCAAGAGTTCAGAAGTCTCTTGCACTGTTTTGGTATCTTGGTCCTCCAGCCAAGTTTTCAGCTCTGCTGGGCATGCCCCAAAAAACTGTTCTAATAAAATCACATTTTCAGTTTTATCTACAGAATTTGCTTCAATTCCTTGCCACCAACATTTTAAAAACTGACGGTGTTTCGGGGCTAGCTCCTCATAGCTCATGTCAGGGCTTCTCCTGAGATTATGGAATTTAGCTCTGTATGATTCAGCAGTTAATTCAAATTGTTTAACCTTGCAGCTTTAAGTTTGCTGTAATCATTACTGTCTTCATTGTCCATTTGACCCAATGCATCCTGAGCTTTCCTGGTAAGTAGCGGGGATAGCTGGAAATTCCAGAACTCACTAGGAATTTTGGCCTGAATACAAAGCTTTTCAAAAGCATTTAAAAAGGCATCCATATCCTCCCCCTCTTTAAATTTGTCTATCAATTTGGAATGTAGTCCCAGTTAAACCCAAGCCACTTACCTGCTCTGGTGCGGGTGGTTGGAGTCATAGCTTCTCCAGTTCATGTCACCTCTGGCACTCACCCTCCTCATGGTCCACCTCCTGCTGTTCATTATCTGCCTCTCACCATTCTTGCTCCCTCTTTTCCTCTGCTCTGCAGCTCGCTGTTCTCACTTCTCTTCTCTTCTCTCTGGGACTCCAGCTCCATTCTGTGCAACTCAGTCTGCAGCCTGAGTACTTCTGGCTCCAGAATACTGGTGACATTCCCCTGCTGCTGTGGCTGTTCGCTGGCACTGGCCCTGCTGCCCTCCTCCTTGGATCTGGACACTGCACTGGCTGCTAGCCCCTTCCACACTTAAGGTCCAGTCCATTACAGTCACTGTCTGTGACTCGATGCTCTGGATATCTGCTACCATCAGGGCATCCACAAGGTTCTGCTTGGTGGCTTTCCCCTCATACAGGACTCCTCTGTCCCTGAATAACTGCTTTAAGTAGTCTACAGTGTGCCCGCTGTAGTTGGAAGCCATCTTATTCCCTTACTACGGCTACTCTAACTTGCTCTTTAGAAAAAAAAATAAAACAGATAGGAACTTGACTATAAGCCAAGTGATACAGTTCTTTTTCCTTTTTAAAAAAAAATAAATCACTGCCTTTTTTTGCAAGTGAGCTGTACAGTATCAAGCTGACACATCGAACAATAACAGCTTGTAATACCAAAATGATCTGCACCACTGCCAACCAATCTGTCACAACCCCACTCAGCAGGTCAGGCCCTCTGCTTCCACAGTGCCAACCTCTGAGCATAGTATTGTGAACAGGAACAGAACAGGGTAACCCTCCTGTCTGTTTTGTGGGTCCAAATCACCTTTGGTCTCAAGTTCTGGAGGGATTCAAACTGTGAACCTCTTGCTTGCGTACCCAAAAGTACAGGCTCAGATAATTCTGCTCTTCATGGAAATACCAGATATCTTTCGCCTACTGGCACCTAACCAGGTGTACAGAATGAACCCTTAAAAACTCTATGAAAGACCTTAGATAAACTCTTACCTTTTTCCAGTTTGGTGTACCATTAAGCTTATGCACAGTGTCAACTTTAACCACATATGCTTCGCTTGTCAAAGAAAGAATTTCAAAGGCACACCAAGCAGTCTCTTTAAAAATAGAGGTTTACTTAAAATTAGCTAAGAATATGTAAAATGTAAATACAGAACTATATATCACAATGCATACAATCGCTTAAAAGAACAAGGTTTAAAAAGTGCAAATTCCTACCACCAGACAATTTGACTTGTCTGTCTAATGTATATCTTCTAACAGTGCTTTAAGTAGATGTTTCTTCTTCAGAGTCCAAACATGAATGTGTCAGTAAATGGAAATACAGAATACAGTTTAAACCCTGTGTCTCCACCCCTTCTATGATGCCACCTAGCTCCTCCTTTTAAAATACTAAAAATTATACAACCAGGATGTCTTATCACTCAGGAGTATATTAAATAGGTGACATCAGCAAAAACTCATCTCTCCATATTACTTCCCAATTCAGTCTGTGATTTTCCAGTTCCTTCTTTCATCCATGAGCAGTTTCCTGCTTTTCAAAGACATCAAAGAACCTTTATGACTAACTCTGCCAGATCTCACTGAGGTGTAATATGCTTTGTAACACCAGGTGAAATTAACTATGCTTCCTCTGAAGACATCATAAAATGGATATTTTAGTTCCTGGCTTCAAGGCAACACAGATTAAAAACATTGGCTATAAAATGTGACTTGGAAGTTAATCACATTAGATAGATCTGCTGTTTAACATATCCTATCATTTAGAACTGAAACCTGGGGGGTCATCTCAGGGGCACAGCATGTCTCATGAGAGACACTCAATAACACATTTTTATATTACAAAAATCATAGAATAATCAGAACCAGCTGTCCAAGTGTCACAGGCAGCACCCTTGGCTCCTCTCTCACTTTCCATGAGCATATCAATCTCCTCTGCTCCACTGTCATTGCTAGAATAGGGCTCTTGTATAAGCATAGGGTTGCCTGCCCCCAAACACCCTAAACCTTGCTGTAACATCTTCAGTGCTGTCACTTATCAACTATGGGATTGTCATCTACAGCTCTGCTGACCCCACCACCCTATGCCATATTAAGGTCTCCCTAAATAAAGCCTGCAGACTTGTCACAGGATGTGACTGGTGGACCCATACCTGTGAGCTCTACCATTGCACCAACTTTCTTAACTTCAACAGATGGCTCAGATACCAGACCTGTCTCCTTGCCAGAAAGCTCTCACTCTGCTCCTTCCCCTGAGACTTTGCCATCTTGTGCAGCACTCCACCCAAACCCGGACTACTTCAAGCTCTCTGTCTGCACCTCTCTTAGTACCCTGTTGCAGGACTTCCCTGGGCCAATGCTCCTTTTTCCACAGGGCCCCCCTCTGGTTTAATGAACAACTTCCTGCTGTCTCTCTGAAGCAGCATCTAGGCCCATTTAAATCCCAACTCCAATTGGAAATTCTCTTCCATTCCTACTGTGACTGTGCCTAATCCCTATCTGCAATGCCGATGCAAGTCTCCCACCACTCTCCCCCACTTCCTCTTTAACCTGGGGTCTGCCTCCACTGCTTGACCCTGCAGAAATTGTAACCAGACTGTAGTTTATTGATCACTGTCTTTTGATACTGTAACTATTGTTGTTTACAGCTCACTGTCTGACTCGGCTGGATCTCTCTGCCCTTGAATTTTGTTACTTGTCCTCTTTTCAACTTTGTAATATTGCTGTGTTCTTATCTTTCTTGTACTCTGCTATGTTATTTCATTTTTGATGTGGAGCCTTTGCAAAGGAGTCCTTGACTCAAAGGTTGTAATTCCAATTCTTTCAATACATAAATAAAAATCTAAGCAAAGACTGAGAACAGCAGACAGAGACACGCATTTCATCCTCATTTAGACTCATCAGTGTGCCATATCTGTACCTCAGCCCAGGGAGAGATAGCCAGCCACTCCATAGGGAATATTATTGATCTGGGTCATGGGCAGCCCAAAGTAGAGAGAGAGGAGAGAAGAGAACAAGAAAAGAAGCCCAGAGCAAATGCACAGGGCATGGGTTATCCCAGAGGATATTGGCCACATAACCAAATTTTAAAGAAAACACAAATTGCACATACCCCAATAATGCAAAGCATCACTGGAAGCATATGAAAATGCCCATGAATTAATTTGGACTGGTTCAACTTTAACCAGAATTGTACTATAAATACCACCAACAGCTTAATCTGGTTCAAAGTCAGCTGGCATTAATCTGTATCCCCCTCCCCCGGGTCGTGCCTGAAAATAGGCAGGATTTGTCTAGTGCACTTACCCGGTCAACAAAAACTAAATTAAAAAAATAAATAAATTAAATGGTGCCAGAAGGCCTCACAATACACTTTGCATTATTGGGGTATGTGAAATGTGTGTTTTCTTTAAAATTTGGCTGTATGGCCAATATCCTCTGGGATAACCCATGCCCCAGTGCATTTGCCCTGGGGTTCTTCTGTTGTTCTTTTCTCTCTCTCTCTACTTTGGGCTGCCCATGACCCAAACCAATAAGATCCCCTATAGGGTGGCTGGCTATTTCTCTCTGGCTCAGGTACAGATATGGCACACTGATGAGTCAAAATGAGGACAAAATACATGTCTGTGTCTGCTGTTCTCAGCCTTTGCTGATTGTATTGTGAGGCCTTTTGGCACCATGCTATTCTGCTTAAAGTTAAATCAGTCCAAATTAATTCATGGGTATATGGCCATATGCTTCCAATAATGCTGTGCATTATTGGGGTATGTGCAATATGTGTTTTCTTTCAGATTAGGCTGTATGTCCAATATCCTCCTGGATAACCCTTGCCCCAGTGAATTTGCTGTGGGGTTCTTTTGTTATGCCACAAACCCATATTTAAGGTAGGATTTGAAAGCTGACAACCATTGGATTTGTGAGGGTGATGGAAAAAATACTTTTATAGAAAAGGGTGGGTAGAAATATTAACAAATCATTAGGACATAAAGAAAAAAACATTAACGTTAGGTTCCCACATCCTCTGATTGAATACTGTGTAACCCTGAGCAAGTCACTTAAACTTCCTGGTGGTCCCAGGCCACCCTTATGAACTGGCCTTGTGCCCAATGGGACTTACCTGGTTACAAAACGAATAAAAAAAAAAGAAAAAGAATGAGTAACTGCTCCATATTTTTGGGCTGCACTGAGCCATCTGGCCTGTGCTGTCCTACCATTATGCAGAATTATTAAACTCATAAATTACCCCACACATTAATATGCTTTAAACATTTATGTTGAACATACTGTCTTAGCATAGTATTGGCAGGATATGGCTGCTTAACTGGCATTCTGTGGATGAAGTGCTGCCCCCACCAATCAGGAAAATAGAGCCTACCAAATGACCTCATGATCAGCCCTCCCATCCAGGATTATGGCAGTCCAACCCCTGGAATTAAGCATAGCTGACCATACCAGTCTTACCACATGAACCATTAGCCAAGGCAGTTGTGTGCAGTTTGTTAGTTTAATCATTGTGCTATACAGAAATGCGCACCTGACTGCTGTGAGCTCAAGCAAAATGGACAAAGACTGCCAACAAGATCAGGCTGTGCGATCCCTGGACACCATCTGAGGAACTAGAGATGCCGAAAAATTCCAATTTGCCCGCAAAGTTCTGGCAAAGTCATTAACTGTGCCTTTGTAGGTCAGTTTGCAATTTTTTTTCCATTTACTAAGAAATTAGGCTTTTGTAACTTTGTCTGGCAACTTTGCTGGCAACTTCATCTTGGGGTGCATGTGGGTGATGTTTGCTCAGATTGAGGCTTCTATTAAATGGTTGCCTGTAGGTCACATGAAGACAATTCCTGCAGGCCATATGCTTCTCTTTGTATACAGAATGAGCCTTAGTTTCATTTAGGGCAGGGAAAAATTTGGAAAAACAGTTTAATTTTGTAGAATATTTTCATAATTTGGCAAAGTTCATAATATTCCACAAAAGTTTGTGAGATTTAAAAAAATAATTGGTCATAACCTAGACAATCATATATCTAGAGATCTGATGTTTGGCATGCATACTGTTTGGTGAAAGCCCTGAAAGGAGTAAACAAAAACAAGGCGCTACATCAGCATGTGGTCTGAAAGCAAAACAAAATGGTTAGATTAAATGCACACTGAAAATAAAGAACAGAGTTAAAATCGACATCTTAAGCAAAGTTGGTTTTCTTTTTCTCTTTTAGAGATTTCCTGAAGATGACCTATGGTTGAAATGTTGATTTTTAACTTTATTTTCAGTGTGCATTTAATAGAACTATTTTGTTTTGCCCCGAAAGGATGTCAAGTTTCATGACATTTGGATGAGGGGCAGGGAAGTTACAGTATATGAGCATTATATCTGGCAATTTATTTATAATTCATGTGAAAAGTTCTGAAAATACTTCTATGCAGAGAATTTAGCCACCTTTGTAGCTAGATGACTAAACATTTATATGCATACTTTCCTATAAGAGTCATAGAAACTACTAAGTGGAGAAGTAGTTAGTTACCTAAATTGTTAGTTACATGAGTTCAGCATTTCACAATTTATTTGTTAAACTGTATGAAAATGTTCAAAATATTTAGAAGACAAAGAACCTCTGTGCTTTATAGCAGGTATACACTCAACGTTTGGCAAGCATACCAAAGTAAATATGTCCTAGAATCTAATTAAGCTGGATAAATAGGGTTTAGTGGGTTAAAATTTATTGTGAATACTTTAGAAATTACTTATTGGCAAAAGTTGCTCAAAAATTCATGGATACATAATAAATAACACCACTAGAATTCCACTTTTGAAATGTGACTTTTTACAATGCACGTATCACTGAATCACCTTACCTACAGTAGCATCATGGCCCTTCAATATCCCTCTAACACTCCTGCGACAGTGATGTTCAGCATCATCCGCCATCGTTACTAAGGATTTCTGGATAGTTGTGTTGCAATGAACTAAGTGGCAACAAGTTTCATTTAGAGCAGGGAAAATGGTCTCCATACCTGTGGACATTCCCATTTTCAGCCCTGCACGAGTGGCAGGCATGGCTGCTGAGGATGTTATGTCTGGTCCAACCAGGCATAACATTTTGGTGCAGTTGCCAAAAAATCATGAAACCAGTCATAAAACAACTCCTTCCTTGAAAATCCAGTGCATGCAGGAAGAAATGCAATTCCACAAATGAAGACCCACTTGCAGCAGTATTTTCCCATACCTGTGTTGCTTTTTGGGGGCTTGAAAATCCGTCATTTGGCATGCGTTATGATTAAAGTAACTATAACACACTGATGGTGCACAGCATAGGAGGCACCTATGAAGATGTGTGTTAATTGTAGCTGAAACTAACTTTTTGGAAACACATTTTTCATTGCACTGCTTCTTTATCCTACAGCATCATTAACCGTTTGCAATATTTCCTTTTACATCCCTGTATTTTTGTGTCATATGTCCTCATGCTTACTGTATCATGAGAGACAATAAATGCCTGTACTCCCAACACAGTTCTTTGTGCACTGTTAACAGAGTTTACTCACATGGGGTATCCACTGCACTACATGACATACAGCTTAAACACCTCACTCTTGACTGACACCAATTAAAATGGTATTTGAAACATGACACATATTGAAATACTCTGAACCCCACTATTCATATATACTGGTTGAGGCTGTTCATAGCTCTAGAAAAAAGTCCTTTTCAGAGAACCTTTACCCAAAAAGTTCAATAACAGTAAGCAGTTGTGAACAGCGTAAGAATTATTATTGACCATTTTTGTTTTACCTTTCGCAGATTATTGGTGAGGGTTTCTCTGTGAAAGGGGTATCAGGGTAAATGGGTTTAGCATGTACAGGAGATAGGCCTCCAAAAATTATGTTTCCATTTCTGTAGTAACCCCGAACCTTTGGACCAGGTAATGCACAGCCTTGTAATGCAGTCTTTAAAGCAAGATTGGGGACCAGGTTCAACAACAATAATACAAGAACATACATCGTCATTCTAAGGTTTCCAATGCGATAATCAGCTGCACTGCCCTACACATCGCAAAGAGAGACAATTACTTGAATGGGTTAAGAAAAGATATATCACTTATGCTCTTTAAGGCAGTGCATAACACATTTTCCCTATCAGATTTTTTTTTATTTGTAACAATTGAAGTGATATGTGAGTAACCTGAGGTAAACATCTAACCAACCACTGAAGCCAGAACTGTTTTAACATGCAATAATATTGATTTTCTATATTATTCTTTAAATACCTTCTTATTCTGCAAAGGCACTTGTAAGAGAAATACCAAGGTTTCAAATCGTCGGAAGAAATGTTCAGCATAGATCACAGAATTTATTACAGATTATTTCACAAAATGGTAACTGACACCTGCTTTATGTTAAGAATATAGTATACCTTAAGCAATATAAGATGCATACACTCAATGGATCATCAGTCTCTTTTTTCTGGCAGATTCTATGGTTCTGTATAAGAATACAAGGTATATATTCAAAGTTACAGTCAATTTATAGGGTTTTCATAGACAGGTGTCACCTTTTGTTTTTAGGAGAGCTGTTTACATTTTCATTTCAAGGGTATCATTAAGAATATTTTTAACTTTGTGTTCAGCTCCACTGCTACAGTCAATGTGGCTAAGTGCAGGGTTTGGAATAATGAATGGTTTTGTAATAACAGTGTTTCAATACTGTATTCTTTTTTACTATACCAATGCAATTATGGTTACATTTGTCTTGCAGTTTCAAATCAAAACTTCTGTTCAAATGGTGTAGCTAGAAATAATGATTCTCATAAGTGCAACAAACTGGGTACAGAGAAACATAACTGAAATGAAACAGTCTACAGTCAAATGTATAACTAGTCCACCCCCTGCACCCTAGCAGTTAGGGCAAGTGACACAGGCCTTCTTATGAGACACTTTCAATTTAAATGCAAAAGTTTTCTTGCCTTGGAAAGACTTACTTGGAGGGTCCCGCTACACAGAAGGCAAACGTTGCAGCTCCCAGTACTCAAGCACTGTACCTTAACTCAGCTTCAGCAACAGGGAGTACACACAGGTCTAATTTTATAACTCTCAGGGAGTGCAATATTCAAAATTTGCAACAGTATTTGCCCCTGCAAACTGGGTTTTGCACCACAGCCCAATATTCAAAAAGAGTCGGTTGTGCGGGCAAACAGGGTTAGTGCCCACACAAACCACAATGCGTAGGGGTATATAAATGAGGGGCAGGGACAGGAATATTAGTGCAAGTTGATACTCAGCAGATTTGCACTGCACTAAAGGGTTTATCATGGTTCTTTTGTGCTATGCAAATACTGCCAATCAAAACCTCCTCTTACTCAGTGCACCCCTAGCAGTTGCTGAAGGTAATGCAGCCAACTACCCAGCTGGCTGGTGGGGGAGCACACCCACTCCCTGTGGTCCACGGCACCCCTCCCCCACGTGATCACCAGTCTACCATAGAAAACAACCCTCCCTCATGCCTAGTGTGCCTCCCTCCAATCACCTGCCTATACTGAAATAAACAGCTCCCTGGTGCCCAGTGTACCACCCTCCCTCCAATCACCAGCCTGTGCTGACAGAAACATCTCCATGGTGCTTAGTGTTCGCCCCGCCCTTTGGTCACCAGCCCATAGTAAATAAAGGTAATACTTTTTACCTAGTGGTCCCCCTGATCACTAACTTGCATAAATAAAACCTGCTTCCTGTTGCTAGTGGTCTTCCATACCTCTGATTGCTGGTCTGTATAAAGAAAACCCACTCACTGGTGCATAGTTGTCCCTCCTCCCTCTGATTGCCAGATAATATTAAAAACAACAACCTCACTAGTGTCAGGGGTCCCTCAACCATCCGATTACCAGCCTGTTTAAAAAAAACAACTTCCCTGCTGCCAGTGATCCCCCATCCCTCTGATTGCTTACCAGATAATGAGAGCAGGAAAGCCTGGTGCCTAGCTTTCCCCTCCCACCTGGCAACTGAAACCTGGCCCCATCACAGACAAAACATTCCCTGGTGGCCAGAGTCCCCCTTCCCAGGATTCTAATCTCTGACCCCATCCAACCATCATGACAACCAGAGCACTGGTCCCCCCCCCCATGTTCAGTCCTCAACCATGGTACACAAACAAAAGTGCCTGCAGGAAATGTTCAGGTGTCAAAAGGCAACCATGGGGTAAGCTGTGTGACTGCAGAAAAAAATTACACATGGCCAGCAGTACCCTCCCACCCACTGATCATTGAACCAGCTATTTGAAAAATGTCCCTTGTGTGTAGTAGCCCTCCTAAGGCAGAAACCACCCATCTATCCACCTCCTATCTGCTTACCAGAAAGGTCAGGCCACAGGACCCGACTTCGACTGGCACAGCTCTTTATTCACCACCTCAGCCAGTCACCTATGAACAGGCAGGGAGTGCACATCCTATTTGTATGATAGGAGTCCTATAAATAACTGTCGGGTCCTATGGGACAACCTTTCTGGTAAGGAGATGGAGGTGATATGTGTCATGGTTGGAGGGCCTCTAGACACTGGGGCATTTGTCAGGCAGCTGTTTGATCACTGGGGCTGGGAGTACTGCTTGCTCATGTGTCAGTTTTGCCTGCTGTCATACAGCGCACCCCGGGGTAACCTTTTGAAAGCTGGGTATTTCCTGAAGGCACTTTTGTTTGTGTACCGGGCTTGGGATTGGACATGGGGAACTGGGAGGGCAGGGCGGGACCAGTCCATTGGTTGTCATCATGGCTGGATGGGATTGAGGATCTGAAATCAAGGGAAGGGAAGGGAAGGGGGCATTGGCCACTAAGGAAGGTTTTGTCTATGATGGAGCCAGGGTTTGGGTGTGGGTGGGGGCGCTAGGCACCAGAGTTTCCCACTCCCATTATCCAGTCAGTAATCAGAGGAATGAGGACATTGCCACCAGGGAGGTTGTTGTATTTAATACAGGCTGGTGATTGGAGAGAGTAGGGACAACTAGGTACCAAGGAGTGGGTTTTCTTTATACGGTCTGGTGATATGAAGGAGGGTAGACCATTAGCACTAGGGAGTGGGTTTTATTTATAAGATCCAGCAATCAGAAGGAGGGAGGACCACTGGCACCAGTGAACTGGTTGTTTTCAATACAGACTGGTGATCAGAGGGAGGCAGCACCACTAGGTACCAGGGAGTGGGTTTTCTTCATATGGTCCAGTGATAGGAGGAAGGGGGCACCACTACCACCAGTGAGCTTGTTTTTAATACAGGCTGGTGATCGGGATGGTACCACTAGACACCAGGGAGTGGGTTTTCTTCATGTGGGTTGGTGATTGGGGGATCACTAGCACCTGGGATTACATTTTATGTCTATGGGCTGACAACCAGAGGGAGGGGGGGAACCACTATCACCAGAGACATTGTCAGTCTTTCATACAGGCTGGTGACTGGAGGGTAGAGGGGACTACTAGCAGTAGGGAGTGTGCTTTAAGTATACCCGCCCATGATTGGTGGGTTGGGGGAACATTAGGCACCAGGGATTTCTTAACAACTATGGGTCAGGGCAAGGGAGGGCCATGCCATGCTAACCTGCTACTGCAACCCATGCAAATGAGCCCTTTATGAGCATGAAAATGCCTTTTAGCACCTTCCATACCCAATGGGCTCATTTTCATGGATCCCTCTGAATATCATGGCTAGCATGTTAGTGCTATCCACTCTGGTGGTACTATTCCCTGCAAAGCGGTGATGCATGTCGGGGGCAGAGCTATTTTGCTTAGTGCTGTGCCAATATGGCCTGATACTCTGTCAGGTAGTGCCAGTACTCTATCTGACTGAATATAGCATCCTCAGACCACTGTGCAATGGCAAAGTGCAGTGCAGAACTTTGCACTCCACTTTTCTGAATAACTTACCCTGAGAGTACTCTTTAGAGCTGCATACCGTAGTACAAAGAGCCAACAGGTAAAACATCATTAATGTACAATGAGGGTGCTGAGCAGATGTTACAATGACTCAACAGTGTTTTGAAGCTTTAGCTTCTTCCATGGGGTGGAATACTGTGTGGGTGGATATGATATAACAGCACTATATGCACCTGATGTAGTAACCTTGTGTACACACCTTTTTGATCAAATGACATTACCTGCTTTGAATGCTGTTTTTGTAGTCTTCTTACAGTACCTTATAATAACCCACAAGACTGTAGGAACTTAACTAATTTGATTAAACTTGTTTTATTATATTATTATTATATTCTTAATAGATATTCTATATCCTTATATTGGCTTAATTATTAAGTCCTATAAATGTTTCTGGTCAAATTAATGTCTAAATGAATCTTTAAAACAAGGGCAATGCTGCTTAAGGCTTGAATATTAAAATACAAGATTGATGCCATGAAAAGGGAATATAGCATACATGGTCAAACCCAAAGGAAAAAAAGTGTTTCCAGGATAGTCTGTTTAAATTGAATGGCCACTTCCAATTAGTAGCAGAAGAGCTTGAAACTTGACATAGTTTACTATCTTGTTTTTCAGTACCAGCCAGAGCAAATCTCAGAGGTTAACATAGATTCAGACTGGCTTTAACAAATTAAGACTTTTATTTTCAGAAAATATACAAAAACTCTGATACATTTCAAAATTATACAGGTTATTGGAAATGCGTGTACCTGCCCAGCTAGTACGTTTTAAACCCATCAACAAAGTGCATTGTGAGCTATTTACAAAATCTGTAGACCCAAAACTGTTTAAAATATATTGATAAGTTTGGTGTCTATAGTAAGCTGACCTTCCAACCTTTTCAGTGAAATGAAAGTAGAGTGTTTATCTAATAGAAACAACTAGTCCGGTGGATTATAAGCCTCTGGACAGCTACATGAGGTCACTGTTCATTTACTTTGAACAAAGGAGATCCCTGTCTTAAAGAAGTTTTATTAAATTTACACAGTTTTAATGATAGCTGGTATGCTAAACTAATATCATTTTAAACAGGAAACAATTTACTTCTGAAATCTGTAAATACGTTTTAGATATCTATAAAGGAAATGTTTTATAATGCTTTTATAAATTGTAGATTTTATATTAGAATTGACACCACCATCATGTTTGGTCTCAAATGAATCCTCTTCTTTAGTTGCATCTAAAAATGTGAGTCTTATTTATGTACAGAGGTACACATAGATGCAAGTAAGAAAAGTTGTTTTATATCAAAAATAGTTTTTCAGGATGAGGTCATATTGATAAAAAATGGCTTAGGAGGGGCTAACAGTAACACCATCAAAGAGTACCGAGACCAATCATAAGTTCATGGTGATGGCACCCAATAAGTGGGACATAAATGGGATGCTAGCAAAGCCGGCCCAGAACTGCTTAATTCTTTGGTGTGTGAAGACCTGTGTTCAATGTCCTGACAATTTTGGATGAGCTTGGACTTATACTAGGCCGAACGCCTGAAGCCACACCTGCTGGGAACATTATTTGGGGTTTAACATTGCCACCGCAAGGAGTGCTAAACCAGTCTGAAAGCCTGCACAACTCTGCAACAGGTCCAGCTGCTGAAACTGACTGTTACAGAAAGGACTTTCTTCCAGTATTGGATTAAGCAAGGCCTATGTTTTGCATACTGAGAATTTGGACAAAAAGTAATGTTTTGGAATTTCTGTTAAAAGCCTGAACAAGAGACTGACTTTGGAATTTACCAGCCAGCAAGCCTGCAGAGCTGTTAAATAGCAGTGAGTCCAGAGTTGCAGGTTCAAAAGCAGAAATGAACTAAAACAGAAAAGAGTCACAGAGTCCAGTTACCCAAAACAACATTGCTGTCCACAGGGAGAAATCTTTCTACAACTGTGCTGAACTGCTAAAATCTTGTCTGATTTTTCCCACTAAATCCTAAAGTGACCTTTGATTATTTGTGATGTCAAGCAAGAAGGATCCAGCCTGCATTGCTTCATTGATGTCAAAAGACTCTACAGTTCCAGGTTCAAGGGAAAAAGACAGCAGACTAAAGCCAAACTCACCACCAAGGACATTTGACATCCAAAACCAAAAGTTCGCACCAAGACTTTGAAAGCTAAAAAGTAGAAGACCACATCCACAAATAGCTAAAACATAAGTATTCCTTTATCCTACTTTTAGTACTTATTTGGCTATCTGGGGTGATAACTTAATGCATTTTAGCTCCAAACCTTGGGTTTATGGTTAAGCTTGAATTTAAATCTAAAGACAATACCTTTTTCAAACTATAAAGTTTATGCAAGTATCATACCAAGATAATCTGAAATACTACTGTAATGAGTTGCAAGTTCTCATACTAAAAAAGAAAAGGTCATGCTATTTATAAGTATGCTAAAGAAACAGTATAAACTGTCATTTATTATGCTGAATAGCTCCTACTCATTTACATTGCTTATTTGCTAAAATTTGTTGTATTTGTTTTATATGATTTACTTGATTTTCTAAAATCGGTTTTGTTTACATTACAGTTTCTGTTTACATTGTTATTATGCTTGATATTTATGCTAGTTATAAATATTTAGGACTTGTACATATGTGAATAAAATATATTTATCTCTTATATGCAAGGGAGTCTGAGCTGGACGTAATTGTCCACCTAGGGACAAATGACTTGGCTCATCATGAGATTAGAGCAGTGCAGGAGGACATTGCAGAGTTGGGGAGGGGCCTAAGACAAGTAGCACACACAGAATCCTTCTCAGAGGTGCTGCCTGTCAAAGGCATGGGGGAGGCGAGGGTAATTAGCACCATGCAGTTTAATGAATGGTTGAAAAAATGGTGCGGAGCACAGGGGTTTGACTTCATTGGGGACTGGGGTTCCACCTGGAGGGACACCAGCCTATACTGGCAGGATGGTCTGCATCTGTCCAGGAAGGGAACAAGTCTTTTGAGCAATCGGTTTAAATGCTTCATTGGCAGGCTTTTAAACTAGTCAAAGGGGGAGGCACTGACAAGCAGCAGAAAAATCCCAGCCTCTCCCTACAAAACAGGGTACTAAATGAGAAAAAGACCGAGGTAGAACGGTCAGTGGGGGATGCGGCAACAGAAGGTAAAGCCATCAAAAAAAGGAGAGCAATGAGTACCAATGCCCGTAGTCTGGGTAACATGCTTCCTGAATTAGTGGCCTTGATGGAGGAGGAACATCTGGATATCGTGGCAGTCACAGAAACATGGTACACACAAAACCATGACTGGGATGTAAACATACCAGGATACACTATCTACAGGAGGGACAGGGAGGGTAAAAGAGGAGGAGGAGTAACTCTTTACATAAGGGAAGGAATCAAAAGCAACAGAACAAAAGGGTAAACAGGGAGGAGAAGAAGCACTGTGGGTAAATTTGGAGACAGGCAATGGGACCACAATTCACACAGGATTATACAGACCCCCTTCTCAGGGGGAGGAAATGGACAAGGAAATGATAGAAAGTATACTTAGAATGTCAGAAAAAGGGAGATATTGCTGATGGGTGATCTGAATATGCCAGATGTTAACTGGAGTGCAGTTGCAGCTGCCACTTCGAAGAGTGGAGTTATTCTAGATGCCCTACAGGGGGCATGCCTTAGACAACTAGTATTGGAGCCCACTGAAGAGGGAGCAATATTAGTCTTGATTCTCTCAAATGGAGATGGAGAGAGGATCACAGATGTAGAAGTGGGTAGCCATCTGGAAACTAGCGACCATCGAACAGTACGGTTCACAATAAACACAGCAATAGAGTCAAGCCATACAAAGACAAAAGTACTGGAATTTAGGAGGGCTGACTTTGCCAAAATGGGTGACTGCCTAAGGAATGCACTAGCAAATGGGCAGGAAGGAGGAGTGGAAGAACAATGGGGAATTATAAAAACTGCCATCACAGAGGTAACAAGCTTTGTGTGAAGCAAATAAACAAAACAAATGATGTAAGAAACCACTATGGTTCTCAAAGGAAGTAGCAGTGAAGGTTCAAGAGAAAAAGAAAGCATTCAGGAAGTACAAGGAATCGCAGAAGGAGCAGGACAGAGAACTGTATCAGTTAAAGCAAAGGAGGCTGGGAAGGCAGTCAGAACAGCAAAGGCCCAAACCGAGGAAAAGATAGCCAACTCAGTTAAGAAGGGGATAAAACCTTTATAGGTACATCAGGGAGTGAAGGAAGACCAAGGGAGGGATAGTGAGGCTTAATAAAGGGGAGGGAGGGTGGGCAGAGGAGACTGTGAAAGACAGAGATACTAAACAAATATTTTTGCTCAGTATTTACAAATGAAGAGGGGAGGTACATAAAACAAACAGTAGAAACACTCTGGATACAGAAGTTGATACCAGCCCATTTACAGAAGAAAGGGTTCTGAAAGAACTCTTAAAACTGAAGGTGGACAAAGCAATGGGGCCTGATGGGATTCATCCCAGAATTCTAAAAGAACTAAGGGTAGAACTAGTGAAACCACTGACTACCCTTTTTAACAAACCATGGGAAGATGGGGTGGTACCCGAGGACTGGAGGAGGGCAGACGTGATTCCCCTTCACAAAAGTGGTAGCAAGGCAGAAGCAGGAAACGAAAGACCTGTTAGTTTAACCTCAGTGATAGGGAAAATGATGGAATCACTTCTGAAGGAAAGAATTGTTGAGTATCTAGAGGCCAGAGGGGTACAGGACCCTAGGCAGCATGGATTCACAGCGGAAGGTCATGCCAGACAAATCTGATAGATTTCTTGACTGGGTGACCAAAGTAGTAGATCAGGGAGGGCTGTGGACATGGCCTACCTAGACTTTAGCAAGGCATTTGACACAGTCCCACACAAAGATTAATACACAAGTTAGCCAGCCTGGGAGTGGGTCCCAAGATGACAGCCTGGGTAAAGAATTGGCTGGAGAATAGGACACAGAGAATATTAGTAAATGTAGTCCACTCAGAAGAAGAGGAGGGTTACTAGTGGGGTACCGTAGGGTTCAGTATTAGGATTCGTCCTTCAATGTCTTTATAAGCGACATTGCAGAAGGACTGGAAGGAAAAGTATGTCTCTTTGCAGATGACACAAAGATCTGCAACATAGTTGATGCACAGGGTGCGGTGGAAAGGATGAGAAGGGACTTGGCAAGGTTAGAGGAATGGTGAAATGTATGGCAGCTTAGATTCAATGCTAAGAAGTGCAAGGTAATGCACCTGGGAAACAAAAACCCAGGGGAAGAGTACACAATGAGGGGTGAGATACTAACAACAACAAAAATGGAAAGGGACCTGGGGGTAGTCATATCAGATGACCTAAAGGTGGGCAAGCAATGTGAGAGGGCAGCAAGGAAGGCTGGGGGGATACTGGGATGCATAGGGAGAGGCATCACCAGTAGAAAACAGGAAGTTATTATCCCTCTATACAGACAGCTGGTGAGACCCCATCTGGAGTACTGTGTGCAGTGCTGGAGACCCAATCTCCGCAAAGACATAGACAGGATGGAAGCTGTCCAGAGGAGGGCAACTAAAATGGTGCAGGGTCTGCACCGGAAGACATATGAAGAGAGACGAAAGGAGCTTATATGTATAGCCTCGAGGAAAGGAGGGAGAGGGGGGACATGATAGAAACGTTCAAGTACCTCAAGGGAATCAACAAAGTCCAAGAGGGTAGCATCTTTCAAAAAAAGAGGTGTGCAAGAACAAGAGGGCACAATTTGAAGATAGAGGGGGGGCGGCTCAGAGGTAATTTAAGGAAGTACTTTTTCACAGAGAGGTTGTGGATGCATGGAGCAGCCTTCCGGAGGAAGGTTGTGGAGTCAAAATCAGTGGTGAAATTCAAGCATGCATGGGACAGTCATAAGGCAATTCTAGGGGTTGGGGGTAGGAAGAAGTAGGCTGCTGGTTAACTAGGATCTGCAGCTTATCCAGTAGGTAGGGAAATGGGCAGACTGGGTGGGCCAAGCGGTCCTTATCTGCCGTCAAATTCTATGTTTCTATGTTTCTATATATAGTCCAGAGTGTGGCAACAATGTTTTTCACCATCATTTTTGAATCTGGAGAGCATAGGATAACATCACATGTGAATTTTTATTATTTTTGGTAATTTATGAAATAATTTTTGGGTAAGGCCCGAGGCAAATCCAAGTGCATTATTATAAAAAGTGATATTACAAGCCTTTGTTCTGACAGGGCTATGTAATATAGTACTTTCTTCCAGGATAATACAATGATGTACTGGGCTATGTAATATCATGCTTCCTTAGAGTATATTAATATAACCCTCTGGGATATGTAATACAGTATTTTCTTACAACATATTACCACAACCCACTGGGCTATGGAATATGGGCCTTCCATACAGTACAAATAGAATAATAGATAGATAAGTGTGTATTACAAGGCAGTAGTACCATTGAGTGGTTTTGGGATCATGGACCTCGAGAGTGAAGCTCGCGAGGTCCTAAAGTCCCCCAAACCTCAAGATGGTATTACTGTCTTGTGAAACACTTATCTTTCTGTAAAGTACTCCTTCTACAGCATCTTTACCAATGTTCAGGGGAATATCCAATACAAGCAGGGCATTGTGAGGGTCAATCTCCTGCCCTGTACATCACCCCACCAACTGGTGCACAGCCACTTCTGTTGGGGTAGCCATTTATGTTTGACAATAATTCATAATTTCAGCCACTAGAAGACACAAAATCCCAGCGGTGAGCCTCCAAAATGTAACCCCTAGGTGGTGTTATCCCAAGGGCTACTACCCCTGCCTGCTTGGCTAGTAGCAGGTTAAGGGGCCTGAGTTCTGAAATGGGTGCCTCCACCCGGAGGGCAGGGTTGGTAGTGGTCAAGCTAACCTGGGTACAGCCCTCCGGGACACTGTAACACCCCCTCTTTCCCCTCTAGTGGCCTGAACACTGTACAATAATCACTTTCACAATACCCCTGGTACAACACACAAATACCCACACTGTTTGCACTTACCACCAGAGCTGGTTCTTCTGGCTCGACCCTGGGGACCCCCTGTAAAACAAGGTTATGCACAACAAATAGCAACAGTACAGTACTTTGAGCACAAACTTGAACCACAGTCAGATTGCATGCAGAAAAAGTTAGATCTAGATTTATTCAGGGGACTCGAACAAGGGAGGGGCAAAATCAGTTTAATTAGCTTAAAGTTTATATAAATCAAGCAGTTATGCATGTGCTTTGAGTCCCCCCACACAGTCACACCTCTGGGTACCCAGATGGAGGAGAGATGGACTAGACTGACTGTTGCCCGGGGTTGGCCAGCGTCGCAGCTGGTTGGGGCCCTGTGATGGAAAACACAACATGCACAGTACACAATATTTGTAATCTGGAGCCAGAGGGCTCAGTTCGAAAAGGAAACAAAACAACAAGACAATCAGATGATGCACTCAGATTAAGCTGTTGTTGCAGGGATCTACCCTGGTATTTACTTACGATACCCAAGACTGGACACAGTCTGGATGAAAATCGAGACTGCAGGTGGTTGATCTGGAATGCCAGAAGAAGCAGGACCCACACGAGTCGCAGAGGCATCGTTCCTGTTCAAGCATGGAGCAAGGGGCTGATCCACAGGCAGGTCTCTCATCGATGGCTTCTCTGTGCAGTGGGTAGTCTGGCTGGGCCAGTCTAGCAAGGCCCAGACCGCATGGAGATAAATTCGGATGCAGTCCGTTTTGGGCTGGATACAGTTTCCAGCAAGCAGAGCAGAGCACAGTTCACACAGTGGGGAACTAACTCACGACCCACTAGCAGCTCATAGCACATTTACATGTAAGGGAATTCTACTGTACCAGGCAAAGTGCTCCCTGGTCACAATTGCAAAGTCTCTGCACTCACCAGGAGCTTAGGGGTAGCTGGAACTCCTGACAGTTTGATCGCATTCAGCAAAATCTTTGGTCTTCTTCAGGTTAAGCCTGGCCCACTTCAGTAGCTTACTTTAGTCACACAAACTTGGATTTAATCCAAAATAATCCTCTTCTCTCCCTGTCAGGAGCAGCAGGCAGACATGCAGGCCAAAAACCAAGCCTTTTCACAGTTCTCCCATGCGAATCCACTCAGGATTGCTGATCAAAATCACTTCAGCTCTTTCTTCTTCAGCTTCCAGCTTAGATCTGCCCTAAATGACAGGCAGCTTGGGGAATTCCCTCAGATCCAAAAGGTTCAGTTTGCTGATCCGGCTGTCAGTAAAAGCAAAAGCTCCCCCTTCAGTTGCAAAAAAGGCGCAAAAAGACCAAAACTACAATTCCTATAGATTTTGACTTCAGACAGCTCCTGTAGTCCGGCTACATTTTAGGTCCCACCAGTACTGTTTGGTCCAATTTGCAGTCCAGGACCAAGATAGTGGAGACAAACAAAACAGTCCTTGCTACAAAGAAGGCAGGTTAGACAAACTACATTATCATTATCACTCTAAATGATTTTCAGCAAATAGTTACATCTTTCAACAGAGCTCCCTCTCAGATTACTTATGCTGCAATCAGGCAGATCTTAAAGAGACTGTACACAGAGGCTATACAAGCTCTGGTAATCACATTTAAACTGCTAAAATGCAGGACACCAGCCTGCCAGTGAGCATTTAGGCAAGCTCAAGAAAGACTTTTTGGGAACCCCCATTTGTAGGGGGTTACACATTTTTTATCTGTAGTTATAAGGAACAAGAAAAAATGAATGAAGGACTCTTAGCCCAGAAATAAGAAATGTGTTATTTAGGAATGTTGAAACACTAACATGCAAACTGTAAATATATAAACTCTAATATCATGTGATATATTGTATTTTAAAGAAATTGTTTTTATTTTTCTATGATGTAATGTCATAAAATTGAATGTTTTATTGACAAATAATAAAGAACTGAGCTGAACTGAGTGGTGAAGACTTGACTTGAATTCATGGGTGGCTGGTTCATGACCATCATCTTTCTTCACTCCATATATCACTTTAAAGACCACACAGACTGTCTTGTTAATGATGCTTGTTTAGCAGTTGAGCAGGTGTGGTGTGAGTGGACTCAACATTTGGGACATGGACTTCACCCTTTTGAGCATGCTACAACTGTACCATAAGATTTTAGCCATCGGCACATCAACGTTAGTTGTGTGACAGCATGTATTACTACTAGCAGCATTGTATCACAGAAGAAAAAAATTCCCTGCACAGCAATTGGCTTGAAAACCAGCCACTGAGAAATACTTGTAAAAAGGAAATCTGTTTGGTTAAAGGTATCAACTTTAAGGAGCTATTGCAGGTCCCTGCTAGAGACTCCAGAAGCTTCTGGAACCATATCAAGTGCCTCATAGGAACTGGTAAAGACAAACAACAAACATTGTCTGATATGATGATAAATTATGTCAATTGTAATAACACAGATACCATCACTGATGCCTTTTTTCTCTAACCCACCCAATGTTTTTCTTTTTTTCATATTATTCTTTATGCTCCCAAATCTCTGGGCTGGTCCTCCGGCTAAGAGCAACTGGGTTATTCCTCTGTCCCTGTCAAACTTTCCTGCAGCCTGCCCCCACAGAGCCTTTGCTTACACTCCGCAGGGGTAGGGTGTGTGATGGCTACAGCCCCAGTTGTGCAATTTATCGGGCAGCCTGCAGTGCTGGCAAGGATCATTCCAGTTGTACTGAGGTTCTGCCTAAGGCCAGAACCAGGGTCAAGCTTTTGTTCCCCAGTTGCAGTAATCCCCTGACAATGTTGGCACACACATGGGAAGACCAATGGACTGTGGCACACTGAGTGAACACATAGCATGGGTCCCCCGACCAATGTCACCCATCCCCCTTCCCTTCCGTTTAGCACTCTCAGCTGCACTGCCACCTGTGGTCACCCAGGTGACAGTATTGCAGAAGGTACAGTGAAATATGCCTTGTCCACTTCAAGGTTAGCACACCTCTGTACACTATACTCTAAACTAGGCTGGATATCTCTGTCCTCTTGTCACCTACTTACACTTGGTTTTTTGAATGATAATATTATCAGATCTTCCAAACCACCTGTTCGTGCAGCCATGTTGACTCTCCAGGACCAGTCTTACTCTTTGCAATCTGGCAACCAATCACTTCTGAGTGCACCCAAATGCTCCTCTAAGCAAGCAATAATACCCAGCAGGGTGGGTGGTATTTGGCAATGCCAAACTGCCCAGAGGTGTAATGAAACCCGACACCACAGGCGGAGGGCCTTATAGCCCCTGGAAGGTCCGGTATTGCCCATAACGTCCACCCTGGAGGGTATTGGTGCACTTAGAAAATGGACCACTGTATTACATTTGTTTAAAAAAAATAATTTTTAAGTTTAAATGATGAAAGTCTTAGCTGATTCATGCATATTGTAATAAAATAGTCTCTACACCTGTTTTTTTGTGTTTTGAGCTTCTAGTTGGGAGTTGCAGCTCGTTGTTATGGCCCCCCCCACACACACACACAGGGCTTGAAATTGTTCAAATGCTTTTAATTTACTTTTTTAAATTCATTCAGCACTTTTTAGTTTTTGTATGCATGGTGGAATCTGGTCAAGAAACAGTGGTAGTGGGCGGTGAGGTGAGTGGAAAACGTGATTCAGTTACAAGCGAACATCTGAAGGAGTTGATAGTAACATACAAATAGCTGTACAGTGACTATTAGTAAAGCATTTTGTATCAATAACTTTGAAAAATTGCTACCAGTTGCAGTAGTATGTCATGTGGTGAATGGGTTGCAAACAGCAGAAGTGGATAAATGTCAGCAAATTGTAGAGCTGATAGTGAAACTACAAGTGTCTCATGTAGCTTTTTAAATGGATACTCATGCTGGCCCGGTGGGGCTGAGGGTTGAGGTACTGGATGCCACACATCGCACCACGCTGGTGATCAAGGTTCGGGAGTGAGCTCGGGCCACCTGTGGTTGGCAGAGGAAGGGGAGGAGTGAGAATTTGGAGGACTGCTCTCCTCTCCTGGAGAGGGATCCTGGAGTGCATCGCTCTGTAGTGGCCCCCGGTGGGGACCAGCGGCTACTTCGGGAGCATTGCCATAACTAGGGGAGGGATGTGGCGGACGTCAGCAATAGTCATGTTAATAACATTGCACGTTCCCTATCTCAGGAAGGACTTCACTCACTTCACTCTTCAATAAGCCCCTGCTTTTGACAGGATAACACCTACGATGGGGTCCCTGGCACTGCCAAACAAAGCTCATCTTTGGGGCAGGGTTCTGGGTGTTGCAGTCTTCCTCCCCTTGTGCCCCCTGGGGGAGGGCCCCACCATGAGGAGAAAGCCACTATTCTCCCAGTTCCTGGGGATCACGGCGGAGGCTGGAAGTTGCTCAGGTTGACACCCCATACATCAGGGCTGATACGAGGAACAGCTCCCCAGTCGTGAACAGGTGATAAAAAGAATTGAATAAAAGCATAAATAAATAAATGGATATTCTTAAGAAGTTTTAACAAAACATTTCCCCAACTTAAAATTTACAGTCCCCAAAAAATGAAGTATTGTGTGTTTCTACCACAGCATAGACTAACAATTAAATACAGTTGTCAGATATGGAGCACGAGAGCAGATTTGGGAGAGTGCTGCCATTGTGAATGAGCATGGCTGTGAGAAATGATCATTTGTGTTTCTCCCAGAACGTGGAATATAAACTTGATTGTATTTGTTCCTTTTACATTTGTTTAAGACTGGGAGCAACTGAATTTGGGTGAAATGATTGAAGTGGCGGGGGCATGGGGGAGTGGAGCTGGGGGGCAGCCATGATTTATCAGGCGGCTTCCAGAAGAAACCAGCAGTCAGAGGTGTACATGACATAAGGTACAGAACTGGTTTATGACCATGGGTACTGTTAGAGTCGGTGCACATAGGTGGTGGAGTGTAGCAGATGTGGACATATTGTGCCCTGATGTAATTGCACATCTGTACTCCAGGAGAATCTAACAGAGGAAAAATGGCAGCATTGACCACAGCAGCTTGATAGCCACAATTTCCTTGCCTGGCGGGACCTGTTGCACACAGATGCATGCCTGTATTAGTTCCTGGCCTGGTGCGGGGATTAGGGGAGATCCCTTTTTGAAGGTACAGCTATATATGTTAGCTAGTGTGGGGAATGTGCCTCTGGGGTCGCTCGGGGGAAGTGGCGCGGTGGCTGGATCATAGCATGTCAGTGGCTGCAGAAGAAAAATAGAAAATACGATTGAAAAATACTCGGGCTCTGTTGTCTGATAGACACCCACCTTGCCAGGGCTATCAGTCAATCAGAGCCTGGGATTTCTCAAGCCCATTTTCTAAAATGGGTTAGCAAGCATTCACCATTTTTGCTCCTAGAGCTTGGAATGCCCTACCACCTCACCTCCGGGCTTCCAGGTCTCATTACAGTTTCAAGAAAGCTCTCTATAAATTCTTAAGCACCGCAGATATTTGTTCTTGTACCTGACTCCCAATAATCCTTTGTTCAGTTTGCACTCTTTGTTTAACTGACTTCATCTGCTTTGACTTTCTCTTGAACTTTTTAGTGTAACCGGCTGTACATTGTATATGGCTGGGTTTCTTTTGACTGTTCACCAATGTTATTTTAACTAATACGATAAGTCTGTGTTCAATACTGTCATGTTCTGTACATCATACTTCCTGTACACTGTAATGTTTTTCTGCTGCCTCGATTGTCTGCTGTCTTGTAACCTCCAGGGACGTGCCTGAAAATAGGCAATTTATTGTCTAGTGCACCTACCTGGTTAACAAAAACCTATAATATCCTTGAGAAGACATATGTAATAAACATTAACAGATAAAAGCATGCAGGACTGGTGCCCTGTTGTAAAACTGAGAAATACACAATCTAAGCACAGTCAAGAAGCTTAACTATTAAAAGACCTCATTTGAAATTGCAACAAACACAGTTTTCTTCCTCTTTCCTCTGTTACCCTTTAACTGTTAAAACGAAAATGCATCCGAAATGCAGTTTCTGAGTGCAGCAAGAGTTTGCATTAACTTACCCCTGGTAGGGTGTGAATGGCTTGGGCTGGAGACTCTAAGCAGTCAGCTAACTGTCATTTCCCTATGGGCCTGGCCACACCTAGAATTGATGGCTCTACATAACATAGTATCAGAGAGTAGTGGCAGTTAGTGGGAGGTTCTAAGTAATTAAGGGAAATTCCTTGCAAACATTACCTTAATGTACCAATTAGGGTGACAGAGTCAAAAAAGTCAGGAAATAGGGTGTTAGGGTTTCCAGCCTTAACTGCCTGCCCTCCAAGCAGCAACAGGAAAAATCATTATGGTGTCACCTCTCTTGTGGCTTCGCCAATCAAGTGTATGGTGTGCCTTGGGATTCTTAGCCATAACGCTCACCCCATTCCATCAGTAAATAAGCTGAGCTGGGTACAGTATATGAGAATGGGGGGTTCATTAGTACTAGCTCAGAGTGTCTACCACACACATTCAGACTTATTTACATATGGGTGGGTAGTACACGCCAGAGGTGTGTTACCCGCCCATGGAGTTCCACACCTGTGGACAGGTGTGCACCAGCTGGCATTCACTACTGGCCATCACCTGCCTGTGGCCCCACCCACCCCCCGGTGTGCATAGGAAATTTCCACGGACCAGGTGCGCATCCAGTGGGATGACTGGACCTGGTCCATGAACGAATCACTTGCTCCCACAGGGAACAGAAAAAAATTGGTGGGTCGTGATGTGCACCAAAGGCTCAGGGCAGGGAGGTGCCTGATCGACCGCCCTCAGCCCTCCATGATGATCCATGGGCTGGGACAGCATAT
Source organism: Neoceratodus forsteri (assembly GCA_016271365.2). Classification (NCBI taxonomy): domain Eukaryota; kingdom Metazoa; phylum Chordata; order Ceratodontiformes; family Ceratodontidae; genus Neoceratodus; species Neoceratodus forsteri. The sequence goes on from CM057455.1 coordinate 60,748,675, forward strand.
GGGGGGGTCTGCAGTGCCCCCATGTCAACGCTGCTGCTCGCAGTGGCATCCTGGGAGGCACATATCCTTTACAGCTGGGTGTTACCCAACATAAGGTGCACACCCTCGCCCTGTACTTCACACCTCTGTAAATGGCATGGAGTATGGGCATGCCCCGATATGCCCCCCAGTGCATTGTGGTCCATGTGGCCAGGGGATTGGGTGCCAAGGGGCTGTGTGCCCCAATTGATGAATGCGGCATGGTGCCACAATGGGTGCAGAGTGGCTACGCACCACAGATACACGGCATGTAGCCACTCCACTTAATAGTGCATAGGGTCCAATGTTTGTTCAAATATAAAAAACATTTTTAAATAGATACCCAGAGTGTAAAACTAATGTTTTTCATCAATTTGTGCTTCAAATCCCTACATTTTAATGACAGAAACAACCATATTGAAAGGGATAGAGGAAATCTATGAGCATAATCAGGGACATCCCTGAATAGCAGGAACAGTTGCGAGATATGCTCATACAGTACATATAGCACTGAATATCAACATGTCGTAGTAATACAAATCATTTATGTCCCACATGCACTTCCTTTTGATAGGTGCTGATAAACGCCCCTGTACCAGGCGGTCTGATCTGTGTTGATAGAACTAGCAACAAGTGCAGTGTGGAACTGTCACCCAGAGATGGGCTGACTGCAAGAGCTAAACATAGGACTCAGTATAAAAGTAGCAGCTATTGGTGAAGTCAAACAACACTGCTTCATTGCAGCTCGTAATGCTAGCAGTCCTTACTCTGCTTGCATCCCAGTAACTTCTGCAGCTTCAGATTCAGTAATCGTTCCAATCACATCTCACATCAGCAGATCATAATGGTACATCTGGTTCTCTCATTATCATTACCAGCAAAGAGTCAGTCAGACAATCACAGCAGGTAAACTGGCACTCTGCTGGATAGAAACCCTTCCATCTGTTATTGCTGATCTCTCCCTTGAGAACAGTACTACAAGTGGAGATAGTTAGACAGTAACATACTTGGGAAACTGTAGGGTGTTGTCTGACTGCCTTTCCTTTTTAAGAATACAGAGCAGAGCTAGTTCTTACAATGGTCTGGTTAGAGCCAGTGTCCAGAATGTAGCCTCTTTCTAGGCTGCATGTTCTCTGTTTGTCACGGTAATGACCATTGTTTGATGCTGTTAGAAACTACAAATGTTACCTGATATCCCAAGCCCTTCATAGCCTTTTTATGATGCATAGCAGAGCTTTGATGATGTAATACACACAACAGTGGTGGAGACTGAGGATGGCAAAATAATTGTACTTTCTCCGCTCTGTACAGTGCAGTTTGATCACATCATTTGTGTGCCTGTGATCCATCCCTCTACAGCTATCCCACCTCCATTCTATCAGTGATATACACTGACATACACTCCCCAAATAATGCAAGCACGGCAGTGCACAACCCTGACTACCAGCATTAACTCAGCATTAAACAAGATAAATATCTGCTGCAAAGATACAGTGTCCGCTCACAAACGCTTCCTATTAAAAAACATAATGCTATCCAGACCCTTTTGTCTCTGTAAAAAAAAGTCATGTTGAATTATCTGTCATACCGTTAAGTGATTAACCCTCCTGCCTTCCGATTGATGTCCAATCTTCATTAAACTACCTCCTACGCACGGTGTTGCAAATCCCACTTTCCTGATTGCAACACAGCTAGTTAACAATATGATAGGTCCGGTGCTCATTCCAGGCACATCAGCTCCCACACCGCATTACTCTTCCACTCTCTCCCATCCCTCTCCATATCCATATCTCTTAATGATTCAGTGAGAATAATGCATTTTTCTGATCTGCCATATCCCTCGCATCAGTGAACTGAGCAAGCAATAATACCTGATGGGGCGGTATTGGGCAATACCGGACAGTCCAGGGGCATAATGAGGCCTGACGCTGCAGGTGGAGGGCCATATAGCTCCTGAAAGGTCTGGTATTGCCCACACCACCCACCCTGGAGGGTGTTATAGTCCTTAGAAAATGGAAAGTAAGCAAAAAAGAACAAACTGACACAGATTTTAAAGTTTGCAACAAAATTAATTATTCTTTATTTAACATTTTTACTGTGGGACAAAAAATAGTCCCTTAGCAGGCTAGTGTTGTATGGCTTACATCAAGAGAGTTGTGGACTGAAAAATAGTGATTGGGCAAACAGGTACAATTTACCCTGCTTTTTTTTGTAATAGCATCAGGGGTACAGAGCAGGGTTCAATTTCAGCAAACTTGTACAGTCGAGCAGAGGCCCACATTAGACAGCTGCCGAGGAGGTACGGAAGGTTCCTTAGGTCAGTACATTTGCATGGTGCCAGGAGAAGTTAGAGATTTCTGCAAAAAGCCAGTGGAGGGCCCTGCTGCTAGTTTGCTGTTACATCTCCATCTGTTTTCTGGCACAGATAGTGTCTTCTTCTAAATGTCTCCGCTCCACCCACATTGATTCTGTACGTGCGGTTCACAATGTGACCAGGAAGTATGTGGCGGGGGGAAGCTGTGGAGCACCATGTTTAATGGTGCCAACTAGCAGTATTTTGTTTTTATTCCCACTGCAGACTGCCTGGTGCAATACGTGGTATAGCACTTAAACTAGATGTGGGCAGCTGTACCATGATGGTCACCTGGGAAGGCAGAGCAGCCCTGAGAGAGCAGTGACTGGAGCGCAGTCAAGATGGAAGAGGGATGGAAGAGGACCATGATGTGGGACTGGCAGTAAAATCAAAGAGATTTGACAAAACAATGGCTGTTTCCTAAGCAAAAGAAAACAGGAAGCAAGTGCTGAGTGGGGAAGAAGTGCTGACCACAACACTGTTGCGAGCATGAACGTCTGGCGGCATTGGCTGTTGAACAGAAGCTCTGTGAACAAAAATAAAAATGAAATGGTAGGTGTTTTTGGTGGGTTGGGCAGATTACTATGTTTTTTTTAAAGAAGCACTTAAAAGAGGGGGGAGCATTCCTGTACTTCAGGTGAGTGGAGGGGGGGGGTACATCACTAGATGTCAGTAGGAAGCACAGCTTGGTGAGAGAAAAAAAGTCACCCATTTAAAACTCGACATTCTGTCAGCTCAGTGATTTTGATGTTTACATCAGGTCTGATGGGGCTGTAACTTTTAATACCTGGGCTCTGTTGTCTGATAGTTGCCCACCTTGCCACGGGTATCAGCCAGTCAGAACCTGGAAATATCTTAGGCCATTTTCTAACTCTATTTATTGAGCCTGAGGTCAAACTCAGGCTTTTGCTCCAGCCTGTGTCACTGCTCATTTATTGCTTCTGTAATCTGCAAAGCCAGGGTAGCTGCAACTAGCCATAACTCTATTCTAGAGTAAGATTTATGTGTGTGTGTGTGTGTGTGTGTGGGAAGGGGCAATACGAGTAATCATGGGCTGTAGGATTCACCAGATGCCATATATCAGTGGGACCCATTTCTTCTTTGAACTCCATCAGTGCCCTTACTGCTGCAGAATGGGGAGTCTTGGGGGACTAGATCTATCCAAACATTCATCAGTGATGGTGTTGGCATCATCACCAAGAATAATAGCACCCTGTTGGCTTTCTGATAACAACGGAGCAAAACTTTGAAAGAAATTGGCCTCTGGGTGATCTGGGGCATATATATTGCATAGTGTAATGTCTTGGCCATGTAAAGTGCCTTGAACCATTACACATCTCCCTTCGTATTCTATCATCACCTTTAGGCAAGCAAATTAAATATTTTTATGAATCAATGTAGCCACCCCAGGCTTCTTGAGGAGTATGAAATATCATATACCCCCTCTTCATTTTTAACTCATTTGTCTCTGTAGGTGTGAATTGAGTTTCCTGTAAAAAGGCCGCGCCTGCACCCTCCCTGCAGAGATGATCCATAATCTTCCCCCTCTTAAGGACATTCCCTGGTGTTTCAGATTCCCGTTTTTCTGATTCACCCAAAAATGCTTTCAGAGTTGTTTACTGGTACAAGTACATTCTTAAATATATGAAATCATTGTTAGAATGATGAATTATCTCATAATGTTGTGTCCAGCCAAGAATATATACAGGATGGCAGTGATGAAATTAGGTCCTACAATTTTAGCCGTTGACATCATTCAAGGCTCTGTATGTGCTTGTCTGTCTGTCTTTGGTTACTCAGTTTCTTTTATATTAAAGTCCTTGTCATTCTGTATGTACTTTTGAATTGTTCAAATAGCTTTCCAGCAAGTTTTGTGTTTTATTGGGGTTTTTCTATTTTTTGTCCTTAGCTGCCCACCTCTGAAACTACAGCTTTGAAAGCAGACATAACCAAAACAAGCATGACAACCCCAATAGTTATTTCTTTTGCGATAATCACAGCCATATTCTACATTTATCAGAAGAGTTTTAATGAAAATGACATGGGACTGAAATTGTTTTATGCATAAAAACATACAAATATTTCCTCCATTTTTGGGAATGTCAGTTCAAAAGCGTGTAATAGTATAAGTGAGTTCTTTATTTTTGCATTTGCCAAAGAAATGAAGCAAACATCATGACAAATGACATGTCCTTGTTTCACATTTTCTTTCACATGCATATTGACATCTAAAACATTGATGTCATAACTACATAAAACAATCCAACCCCTGACAAATGTTGTCCATAAAGAGGGATTACATCTCACTACATAACTTAAAAACTAGCATGGTGACTTCCACTGACATCACCGTGGGGTATGGCAGGCTAGTACCTCAGGTCTGCCGAAAAGCCTGTTTTTTTTCTCCTCCCAAACTCAGTATTTTTGTTGTTTTCTTTCTGTATAAAATGTAAGGGAGGATAGGTGTTTCATTGGGCAAACCTAAAAAGCCCAGGATTGGTGATTTACCTTGTGTTCCATGCTCTGAACCACTTTCAATGACCTGGGATGGCAAAATTGCTTCTGCTCTTCTCACAGCTTCTCCCCCGTTGGTGTCTGTTCCCTCTAACGTGGCTCTGCTGTATGAATTCCGAGCAATTCAAGCTGAAAGCCAGGGATGTTTGAGAGGTGCAAAGCTCACATTGCTAACAATGACACCAGGCTTAAAGAATTGGAGCAACAGCATTCATCTATAGATTCCAGAGTTGACAGGTTGGAATGAGTTGTGATAAAAGTTCTACAAGAAACCCAGTGACTGGCAGAAAAATTCAATGATTTGGAAAATCACTCTCGTCACAACAATATTAGGATTCATGGTCTCCTGGAAGGCAAGGAGGGGACAGGAGATTCTGTACTTTTCTTGCAAGGCCCGCTACCTTCTTTATTAGATATTGAGGATCTCTGTAATCTGCCCATCAAGAAGACTCATCAGGCTCTTGCCCCTCTTCCAGTTGCATGTACGAAACATAACAACCTCACTCAATAGTCTTCTGTTTGTACAATTATGCTATTAAGCAAGCTCTCCTCTCCCGTGCCTGGCATAAGGAGCAAATCATGTATAAGGGGCATAAACTCTGTACTGAGGGCAAAATAATCCAATGGATAGAAGACTGGCTCTCTGACAGGAAACAAAAGGTCAGAATAAAAGGGACATGCTCAGGTTGGATGGATGTGACCAGTGGGGTACCGCAGGGTTCTGTATTGGGGCCCTGTTTGTTTAATGTCTACATCACTTCAATGGAAACCACCACAGGAGTTTGGGTATCCAGGTTTGCCGATGATACAAGAATATGACGCATTGTGGATGGTCAAGATGAAGCTAATACCCTCCAAGCAGCCTTAGGGGACCTGGAAACATAGACATGTGACAAGAAATTGGCATTCAGTGTAAACAAAATAGTTTGAGGAATTACTCTCTAGGAGGGCAGATACTAAATAAGGTGGAGGACGAAAGAGACCTGTGCATTGGGATGAGTAATGACCTTAGCTTGAAGTCACAGTGTAATCAAGTCATTAAAAAATTTAGTAGTATTTTACACTGCATAAATAAGCACACAAAATGCAAGAACAAGGATGTTCTGCTGCCTCTCTACACATCCTTGATGAGACCACATGTTGACTACTGTGCCACGTTTTGGTCTCCAGGTGGCAGAAGGGAAATAAATGCCCTGGAGAGAGTTCAGAGAAGGGCAACTCACAAGATTAGTGAGGTAAAGGGACTTGACTATGAGATGAGACTCAACATTCTGGGACTGTATTCCTTGGAATTCAGACAGGTGAGAGGATATATGTCTGATTTACAGAGCCCTTACAGACTTACAGTTGTGGGAACTTTTGGGGTTGGAATGCAGAAGATTACACTATAATACTAGATGACACCCACTACAACTTGAATTACAGAGATTTAGATCCATCAAAAGGAAGCAGTGATTCTTTGTAAGAGTAACAAAAATTTGGAATGAACTCCCATTGGAGATTGTGGCCAGTGGTAGTATAGACAACTTTAAATCAAAACTGGATGTACACCTCATTACAAACAGCATATTGGGATATCACTGATATTAGGAAGCTGCAATGGACTTTGGTGTAAATAAAGCTCTGTAACACCTATGAAACTTATAAACTTAATTTTGATAACAGTTACTCTCTGGAGCTTGCTGCTAGGAAACATGCCCTTTCACCTATCTAATGTGCTGTGAAACATTATAAAATCACATGTTCCACTCCATACTTGGCCAGGCTAAACCCAGTATCGACCCAGAAATAGGGACTGTATTGTCTCAGTGGACTTACCCGGTCACCAGGACTCACATCAATAAATAAATATTAATTTTTCTTTTTTTTGTCATTAAATATGCTTTATTTGAGCTCCGGCCAAGGTGACATAACATACAATCTCAGTGGTCTGCACTGATACAATTCAAGTTGCCTCCTGCTCAATTATTTTATCAGTTTTACACGATACAAGAAAAGGAAAAAGTATGACCTAACAAACTACAACTATACAACCTACCCAAAGCCACACCCACAATCCCCCCTGCTCCCCCGCCAAGTGCAGTGACAAAAGATATTGACACATTACTATGCCCATCAATCCAGTGTAAAGAAAAGAAAAAGGAAAAGAAGAGGATAAAGAATGTTAAGGTTTCCATGACATCAATGCGGCATTAAGTGGGCCCCACAAGGCTAGATAAGCATTACTCCTATGTCTCATACAGGCGATAAGCTTTTCTAATTGTAATGCCAAAAGCATTTCTCTGTACCACTCCATGACTGAGGGTAATTGTTCGTCTTTCTAATGTTGCATAGTAATTAATTTGACATTTGCTGCCACTAAAGTAATAAATATTCATTTTTCAAACAGAGTGAAGCTGTTTGATAACCTAGAAGCAGCTTTTCAGGACTTGAGAAATCAGAATTTTCTTCTGCCAGACAATGGGATGGACTGATCAGAGGTCCATGTAAAATGGGAACTTCAAAGAGACCCATGGTCAAAGATATCCCCTGCTAGTAATAAACAGTGTTCTGAGAAAGCTGTGGAAGAAGTGAAGGCATTGCTTCAATCATTTTGCAGGGAGGAACCTGCCTTAATACTTATTTTAACTGTACGGTAATGACTCCTATTTTTTCAAGAGACAGACAACGTCTATTGACCATTAGTGTTAATGGTACCTATACACTGGAGCTCTGTACTGAGCTGTACATTTATATTCATTTGGTTAATTGAGCAGGTTGCACATTTCCACTGAGTGACATTGTCAGGCTCAGGTTGGTTCAATATTTAGATCCTGTTTGGAGGTCTTAGTCTTCACTGCTTTGTATACTCTGGTTTCTGAATTTTGGCTGTAATAGCATTGAGCTCCCACAAGATGACACTGTTCACTAACAAAGAATTCTTGTAGTCCTTTTGTATTTTTTAAGAAGGAACCTGAATTTCATGAGGAACGGTATATTTTCTATTTTGGATCTTTGTTAACATTGGGAAGGGACTGGGTAGGGGCAGTCTTTCCTGCATAACAAGCCACTTTCTTTTTTGTCTACATGTTTGGGGAGTATTTCAAGGCAGTGGCTTTTGGTATTGCAAGATGTAATGCTCTATGTTAGTTTCTTTGAGTGGGGGATAAGTGCCCCTCTCTGCTCACCTGGGTAGTTTTATTTCCCCTTGGACATTGGGATTTGAACTGGACTTTGCATTCTTTTTCCTAACCCGTCCCTCCCCTTCCTTAGCCCTTGTATATTATAATACTGTTTTTTTCTGGGTGTTGGGACAATGAAATAGGTGGAGTTATTTTTATGTCCTGTGGCCAGAGGGCAGTGTATCTGAGAGAGGTCACATGGTCACGTGAGCCATGCACACATAACTTTGGCCCTCCCAGGTCAGAGGGTATGTTTCTTCTGAGGGGAACCAGGGAGGTTCTCATAGGTCCTTTTCGTCCATCCAAAACCTACTTTTGTACCAGGGAGATACTAGCTCCTAAGAGGCTATGTGGGTCTGTGGTCTTGGTTTTTTTTTAACTTTTTTTCTGATTTACTATTGGGGAGTAGAATTGGGATTGTTTTTTGTAGGGTTTCTGGGGTGGTTAAGGTTTATACTTTGGTGCTATGTTCTCCGTTGTAGTCTTCCTGTTCATATTTTGTCTTTTTGCTATATTACTAGTTCTATTGTTTTTTGTTGTTGGCACAGTGGGATATTATGTCCATTCCTGAAAGAGCTCCTGGTCCCTTACAGCCCCAGTCGATCACTCCGCTCAGTTGAAGAGGGTTGCTAGAGATTCCAAGAATTAATTTGAAATCATCTGGTGCAAGAGCATTTGGGTATGCAGCACCACCCTTTGGAATTCTCTACCCCGTTGGTTGCAGGAGTGCACAACTGTGGAGGGATTTAAGCAGGGGCTTAAAAACGTTTTGTGGCACCAAGCCTTCTCACTTGATTGAGTTTCTTAATTATTTGCTATTTGATTTTAATTGTACTAATGTTTGTTTGATTTTATATTGTTAGGTGCCTTGGTTTTGGATAAGGTGCTTTATAAATAAAATGTATTATTATTATTATTCCATATACTGTTAGCCTGTTTCTCTTAACTTTGGTTCTGGAATCTAATGCTGTTAGTTATATGTTCCTTAGTCTGCAGCTAATGTTTCTTTTCTGGGTAATAAATAGATGGTGTCCTCCTTTTCTTAGCCTTTTTTAATTTTTGATTCCACTTCAGTTTCATGACTTTTTTTAGAGTCAAGGACTTCATGCATGTGAATCGCAGTTTTCTTGGGTTATTTTTTGAAAATGGCTCCACTGAAACATATTACTTTTAATGTTAAGGGGTTGGATAGCTCTGTCAAGAGAACCCGGATTCTCTCCTATGTTATAAAACTGGATTCGAAGATTGCTCTTCTGCAAGAGTCTCATCTAAGCCCTCTAGAACATTCTAAACTTTGTAGGCAATGGGTTGGTGCAGTCTTTGTATCATCCCATCCTACAGGCAAGAAAAATGGAGCAACTATATTGATTAAAAAGAACTCCCTGTTTTTACCCAATCATCACTGAGCTGATTCTCAGGGACGTGGGTTGCTGGTTAATGGTATTTATTTAGGTACACCATTATCTGTGGTGAATATATATGCTCCTAGCTTGCCTTCTCATACTTTTTTCCGGGAAGTATTTCGGGTAATGGCAAATAATGCTCACTGGTTTTGTATTATGGGGAGACTTTAACTGCATTTTAGACCCTAATTTAGAATCTTCTAAACTAGCCAATCACACTATTATAAAATCTCCTTTGGACAAAACATTAGGATACTTGGTGGTGGAGTCTGGCCTTTAGGATGCTTGGAGGTTGTTACACCTGGGGACCATGACTATACTTTTTACTGACACACCCATAACAAATTTTCTCACGTTGATTGGTGGTATATTCCCATTTCTTATTCACACCAGCTCACAGATGCCAGGATTCACTCTATCGAGTTATCCGACCATGCGCCAGTTACCCTAACTTTAAAATTAGACTCTACACCTCGTAGGGGTCTTTGGCGCCTTAATGTAGGGGCCTTAATTTTTGTTCCTTTCTGTGCCATGATACAAGAGGCACTTGATGAACACTTTCAATCAAACAATGACCCTTTAATTTCTCCTGTCACTCTATGAAACACCATGAAACCTGTTATCTGGGGAAAGATGACTTATTTGACTCATTTAAAAAAATTCAAAAATGTTTAGACTTGGAAAAAAGACTTGCAGTTTTGGAGATGAGACATAAGAAAGAAGAAGGGTCAGATCTTCTCCAACAAATTCAGGATGTTCATACTCATTTAAAGCTTTTACATAGTAACATAGAAACATAGACGTTGATGGCAGATAAGGACCGAAAGACCCATGCAGTCGGCCCATTTTTTCTACCTTATGAATGTGCCATATGCCTTTACTCTGTCAATGGCCTATCTATTAATACTCATCTGTATTGCTCCCTTATGCCTATTCCATGCCTGTTTGAAGCCCTACACTGTATTCATATCCACCACATCCTGAGGTAGGCCGTTCCATGCATCCACGACCCTTTCTGTGAAAAAGAACTTCCTCACATTACCCCTTAATCAGCCTCCCTGTAATATCATGCTGTGTCCTCTTTTTCTGCTATTTTTCTTATATTTGAAAGATTTTAAACTCTTTCACCTTGTTAATGCCCTTAAGATGTTTGAATGTTTCGATCATATCATCTCTCGCCGTCCTTTGTTCTAGGGTATACATATTGAGCTCTGTTAATCTGCCTTCATATGTTTTCTGATGTAGTCCCTGCACCATTTTAGTTGCCCTTTTCTGGACTGCCTCCATTTAGTTATTGTTCTTGTGTAGGTGCGGCCTCCAGTATTGCATGCATAGTACTCCTGATGGGGCCTAACCAGTGTCTTGTAAAGATGGATTGTTACCTCCCTCTTATGACTTGTGATACCCTGGCTAATGCACCCCAACATCCCTCTAGCCTTACATACTGCTTTAGTGGTCTGCTTGGATGGTTTCAGGTCATCTGTGATGATGATGCCCAAGTCTCTTTCTTCCCTTGTGATTGCCAGCAACTCCCCTCCCAACATATGGGTGGTTTCAGGGTTTCTCTTCCCTATGTGCATGATCTTGCACTTCTTTGTGTTAAACCCCAGTTGCCAGTCTTCTGACCATTTTGCCAGTTTATCCAGATCTCTTGTCATTCTGCCCATCCCATTTGGATCATCTACCCTGTTGCAGATCTTGGTGTCATCTGCAAACAGACAAACCTTACCCTCCAGTCCACCTACAACATCACTGACAAAGACATTGAAGAGGAATGGCCCCAGAACTGATCCCTGGGGTACCCCACTTGTGACTTGCATCTCTTTTGACTGTATACCATTTACCATCACTCTCTGTGTTCTGGCCGTCAATCAGTTTGCCACCCAGTTGACCAACTTCTGACCCACCCCAGGCCTACCCAGCTTATTAATCAATCTTCTATGTGGAACAGTATTGAAAGCTTTGCTGAAGTCAAGGTAGGGGACATCAACTGCACCCCCTTGGTCCACCATTCTGGTTACCCAGTCAAAGAAATCTATGAGATTACTTTGACTGGACCTTCTGTTGTAAACCCATGCTGGCTTGGATCCAGGTGTTGCACAATCCTTTTCTTAAGGAGTGCCTCCATAATCTTGCCCACTACTGAGACTAGACTGACTGGACTGTAGTTCCCTGCCTCCTGCCTGCTACCACTCTTGTGGAGTGGGATCACATGAGCCCTTCTCCAGTTTTCTGGGACCACTCCTGTGCTCAGAGACTCACTAAACAGTTCTGATAATGGCTCTGCTACTTCCACTGTAAACTCCTTTAGTACCCTGGTATGTATGCCATCTGGTCCCATTGCCTTGTCCACCCTGAGCTTAGCGAGCTCTTGTAGGACCTTTTCGTTTGTGAAGGACCTTGTGCACATCTCCCTCCCCTGTGTTCATGTTGCTGATCTGTAGGCCCTGCCTTACCTTCTTCTCAGTAATACTGAGCAGATGTATCTTTTTAGGATACATGCTTTTCATTGGTCCTCCTCTACACACTCCCCCTTATCCCCTTTGATCTTAGCAATAACCCTCTGGACTTTCTCCTTTCACTAATGTAGCTGTAGAAAGTCTTGTCCCCTTCTTTTACTGTTCGTGCTAGTGTTTCCTCAGTTTGGGCCTTTGCCTGCCTTACTGCCTTCCCTGCTTCCCTTAGGGAAGTTTGGTATGCCTCCCTATCTTTGTCATGCTGCATTCCCTTGTATTTTCTGAATGCCAATCTTTTGGCTATGACCTTTTCTGCTACTGTTTCTGAGAACCAAAGTGGTTTCCTCCTTCTTTTGCTCTTGCTTTTCTCTCTAACCCAATGGGATTTTGCTTCGAGTATTGCATTCTTAATGCTTGCTCACTTTGCCTATACCCCTCACCTGTATTTCTTCTTGCCGGGGCTAGCTTAACTCTGTTGGCCATCTTATCAAAGTCAGCTCTTCTGAAGTCCCATATTTTTGCCTTGAAATGGGATGATTTAGTTCTAGTGGCCAAATTGAACCATACCATGTGATGTCACTGGCCCCCAGGTGACCTTCCACCTGGAGATCTGTGATCCTTTACCTGTTAGTCAGTACTAGATCTAGGATAGCCCTGTCTCTTGTGGGCTGTTGTACCAGTTGTTTTAGGCCCTCCCCCTGCAGAGAATCCACTATGTGTCTAGTTCTTTTATTTAATTAATTTATTTTTATTTATTGAGTAATCAGAATTACAACCTTTGAGATAAACGCTCTTTTACAAAGGATTCTCATGGATGATGTAGAGAAATTGTTCACATACATACATGCACATAGCTTTTTATACTTATATAAATAGCAAAAGGGGTGGCGCACCTGTTATTGGCCCATTAGAAAATCAAAATGGAGATCTTCAAACTGATAAAACAGTTATGGCTGCTGTCTGTAATAGCTATTTTACGTCAGTCTTTAATAATAAAACCACCCCTACTATGAATCACAATTTTCATCCCATAATTACACAATTTAAGATTGAGGATGAGGAAATGGAGAATTTACTTTTGGGACTTGACCCTAACAAATCGGCTGGACCTGATGGTATACACCCCCGTATCTTGAAAGAACTGGTACTCCCCTTATCTGGTCCACTGGCTGCCCTTTTTACAAAATCTCTCATAGAGGAGTGGTCTTGAAGAATGGAGACAGGCTACTGTCATTCCTATATAAAATAAAGGATCAAACATAATGTTGTAAATTATAGACCCATTAGTCTAACATCTGTCCTGAGTAAAATCATGGAGGGTATAATAAAAAATTTATAGAGACCACTATACAACCAGACCCATCACAGCATGGATGTGTTAAATCCTGCTCTGTATGACCAACCTGCTTGATTTTTATGGTGGAGTTAGTTTGGCTTTGGATGGGGGTGAAGCCATGGATGTAATCTTACTGGACTTTTCAAAAGCCTTTGACAAGGTGCCACATGGAGAACTTATTGATACTATGATAAAAATGGGACTTGATGGGAATATTATTAGATGGATTGAGTCTTGGCTGTTTGAGAGGACACAACGTGTTTGTATAAAGGGTTACTATTCAGAATACCAGCCTGTGACTAGTGGGGTTCTCCAGGGTTCTGTATTGGGACCCTATCTTTTTAATATCTATATCTCCTCACTGACATCCCCCTCTAAAGTCTGATTAACTAAATCTGCTGATGACACTCGCATAGGCTACACAATTAATAAACCCGAGGATGTAACTACTTTACAATGCGCACTAAATGAATTTGAAAATTAGGCATTTACAAAAAAAACCATGTTCAATATTGAGAAATGCATTGTAATGCATTTTGGGAAAAATAACCCTTTAGCTGATTATCATATGGGCAACAAAATTCTTAAGGTTGTTGATGATAAGAGTGACCTGGGAATCAGGGTCAAAAATTATTTAAAATTTGGCTTACATTGCCAACATGTAATTAACAAAGCTGGGGGTATACTCCACTGTATTAATAAACATATCAAAAGTACAAATAGTAGGGTCCTACTACCATTGTATTCCTCACTGGTTAGGCCTCATGTTGAGTACTGCGCCTAGTTTTGTCCCCTGGAGACAGGGGTTCCATAAATGCCCTTGAACGTATACAGAAAAGGGCAACCAAAAGAATCAATGAAGTTCAGGGTCTGGATTATGAAACTAGACTAATAAAACTTGGATTATACAGTCTTGAATATCGCAGACTGAGAGGCGATATGTGTCTGGTGTATAGAGCTTTACATGATGCTGCCTTATGGGATTCTTTAGGACTGGTTTTTAGAGAAGTTGTTTATGATACTAGGGCTCACCCACTGCAATTATTGGTAGAATGATGCCGAACTAAACAGAGAAGTACTTGGTTCTCCGTCAGAGTATCCAACATTTGGAATGGGTTACCACTTTCTGTGGTGACTAGCGATAATATGAATCTATTTAAAACTCATTTGGATACTTTTCTAAGAGACAAATCAATTAAGGGTTATGACTAAATTATATCGGCGAGCAATATGGACTACAGTCTTCTCAGCTCTGACCTACCTATGATACCTATGATACCTATGATACCTATTCTCAGTGCCATGAGGCAGGTTGCCTTTTGACACTTCAGCTTTGTAAAGAGCAAGCCTCCAGAATTATACATAGGCTCTGATCAGGTGAACCTACTTCTCAGGTTTTGATTAAACTGACGGACATAGCTCAGGAGTTTGATTCTTTTTATGATCGGCTTTATTCACCTGAAGAAAGTACTAAAGATAGAGATAGAGTAATCACCTTCCTCCAATGCTTACATCTTTCTACCTTGACTCAGGAAAAGCAGGACTTTCTAGATTGACCAATTTCCCGAGATGAAATTCTCTACTTTATAAAAGGGCTTATAACTAGATAAGTGGCTGGGAATGGCAGGTTCCTTGCTAAATTTTATAAATATTTTTGTGGAGACCCTTACTGAACCTCTCCAGTCTGCTTTTTCTTACTGCATGCGGTACCATACCTTTCCATCTGAATGGAAATCTGCTATGATTACAGTGATTCCAAAATCGAGAAACAGTCTAGAGTCCTTTTCTTCCTATCAATCAATTTCCCTGATCAACACTGATGTAAATATTTATGCAAACGTTATTGCAACTAGACTTTAATCGATAATCCCCAGATTGATTCATCCTAATCAGATGGGTTTTTATCCTCTTTCATAACTCTTATAATAATGTTTGCCATTTACTAAATATTATCTCCCATGTCAAACATACCAATGTGCCCCCAACGGCATTACTGGTAGATGCAGAGAAGGCCTTTGCTAGGTTAAACTGGCAGTATCTATCAGAAGTCCAGGCTGCCTCTGGATTCAACGAAGGTTTAATTTCTATCCTGATGACACTGTACACGGGCTGTATTGCTATGGTGGGGATTAATGGTGCCTTTCCTCTGCATTTCCCATTAAGACAGGGAACCTGTCAAGGTTGTCCTATGTTGTCTTTGCTTTTTGATCTGGCAGTGGAGCCCCTGGTGGCTGACATTAGGCAACAAACTGATATCAAAGATATATGGGTAGGTTCAGTTACTCATAAGATTGCACTTTACACTGATGATGCTTTATTTTTTCTTGAAGACCCAGTGACATCTCTCCCATGCCTTTTACATGCCCTATCTGAGTTCAGAGCTATCACTGACTTTAAAATTAATTTTGATAAAACAATTGCATTTTTATTAAGTGGCTCCCTCAAGCAACAGCAAAAGGCTTCTTTTCCTTATAGATGGGTTCTGGAAGAGTTCCGTTATTTGGTTCTCAACATCACTAATCCATGTCATTTGTAGGATAAAAATTACAAGCTCATCGTTTTGGAGGTTAAGAGGATCTGGAAAGATAGAGATCACGCCCTGTCTCATTAGGAGCGAGTTTGCATTTTTGGTATGACAGCAATAATCTGCATATATTAACTAGGAGGGCTAAATGGGATTCATATCTATCAGTTTTCTTCTTCTGGGGCCTCCTTGTCACCACACTGAAGCCATAGTAAGTTTAATTAGATCTTTACTTTTGACTTCCTGCAGTATTCATCAAAGGTTCATTAATAAACTGGAATAAGAATATGTACTTATGTATTTTAAGCATTTTTCCCACTGTGCCATAGTGTGGTTGTTATTGGTTAGTTTATTATGTTGCTTTGTGCAGACGCAAGCATCATCTTGTGGTAGTAGCACATTTCAGAGGTGTGTCAGTGTTAGCCAATGCGGAATGCTTTAGTGAGTGCATCCCTCAGCCCCCAATTAGCAAGCATGCTAGCACTGATGTGCAACTTCAAAGAGTGCCAAAACCTTGAAAGAAATCTGCTGCTCCAATGAGGTGCAGTTAACTCATTGGAACATCAAATGACAAGGCTCCATTACATGCCTTTCCTGGTGAAACATTTCAGTAAATTTGGTGGCTCCTGCCACCTGCCACACACAATCCCCACAAAGCCAACATCAGGGAGGCCAGTCCCTGTGCTGGCATTGGCCTGTTTCCCCCACACACACACAGTTTCTTTGTTGATGGGGGCCCAATCCAAGTCAGCATCATGTTCCACCCCCACACACACACACAGACACACACACACACTTTCTTTGCCAATGGGGGCCCAATCCCCATTGGCATCAGTTCCCCCCAACACTTTCTTTGTCAACAGGGGCCAATCCCTGTCAGCATCATGTTCCTCCACCCCACACACTTTCTTTGCTGATGGGGGGCCTAATCCTTGTCTGCATCAGTTTTCCCCCAAAACTCATGAGTCACGCTGGGAGCCCACCCCTGTGTGCCCAACTTTTTTTTATTTTACCTGTAAGTTAAGACAACCATTCCCCAATGTCTGCTGTGTGTGTGTGAAAGAGAGAGAGAGAGAGAGACAATGTCCCTGTAAAAAAGAAAACAGTCCCTCATCATCCCTGGCACCCCCTTCCCCAACCCGCACCCACCATCTGTGCACCCCACCTCCCCGCACCCTCCCATCTCATACTTACCTCCGCAGGTTCAGCACTGCGATCTTCTGTGGACTGGGAACCTGTCTGAACTCTTTAAAAGCTGACCGCAAAATGAAGAAAATCACGGCAAGCTTTATAATGGCATCAATGGGGGGGGGGGGTTCAACTTACGTTGATATCTCAGCCATTTTTGGGAATTTTTGCTCCAAATTTTCAACATGGGGTTCTTGGGAACACATGCACTGTCATCTTGTTACTTGGTCCCGAAAGGTGATTTTGCATCACTGCACGGAATCACCTGTTGGGACTGATTAACAAAATGACAGTGCCACTGTTCATGAGGTGGGGTCTCAAAAAGCCCATGTTTCAAAGTTGGTGAAAAAATTCCAAAAAATGACTGTGTTACAAGTCTGCATTGCACAGTTCTCACGCATGCTTGTAACTTTGACAATTTTTAATATTTTCAGTCCAGATTTTCAACATTGCCATTCTGTTACACCTCCTTATGAACAGTACAGTTGTCATTTTTCACATCCTGCCCAAAATTTGTTTTCTCACATGTGGTGCACAATGGCTCGGTCACTGTGGGAAATCAACTTTTGGGACCGATTAACAACGTCATAGTGCCACTGTTCATCAACAGAGGTCCCAAAATGCCTATTTTGAAAATTTGGTTAAAAAAAAAAATCTCCCAAAATAATTGTGTTACAGGCGTGTGTTGAGCAGTTTCTATGCACGCTCATGACTTCATCAATTTTTCATTGTGTACAGGCCTCCAGACCAGGAGGAGGACATAGACACATTACTGTTAGAAGATATACAAATCATGACAGCTAAAGGGGAGATTCTGATAATGGGAGACTTCAACACATAAGGAGCCAGAAGAACTGTGGGTCACCCTGGAAACAGGAAATGGGACAGCCATAAGAACTGGGGTTGTCTACAGGCCTCCAGACCAGGGGGAGGACATAGACACATTACTGTTAGAAGATATACAACACATGACAGCTAAAGGGGAGGTTCTGATAATGGGAGACTTCAACATGCCGGATACAGATTGGTCAATACCAGCAGGAACATCTGCCAGAACTAGACACATAGTGGATTCCCTGCAGGGGGAGGGCCTCAAACAACTGGTACAGCAACCCACAAGAGACAGGGCTATCCTAGATCTAGTACTGACTAACAAGGAAGGGATTACAGATCTCCAGGTAGAAGGTCACCTGGGGGCCAGTGACCATCACATGGTATGGTTCAATTTGGCTACTACATCTAAATCATCCCATTCCAAGGCAAAATTATGGGACTTCAGAGGAGCTGACTTTGATGAGCTGGCCAACAGAGTTAAGCTAGCCCTGGCAAAAAGAAACACAGGTGAGGGGTACAGGCAAAGTGGGCAAGCATTAAGGATGCAATACTTGAAGCAACATCCCATTGTTTTAGACAGAAAAGGAAGTGCAAAAGAAGACGGAAACCACTTTGGTAATCAAATACAGTAGCAGAAAAGGTCAGAGCCAAAAGGTTGGCCTTCAGGAAATATAAGGGAACACAGCGGGATGAAGATAGGGAGGCATACCAAACTGCCCTAAGGGAAGCAGGGAAGGCAGTAAGGCAGGCAAAGTCCCAAACTGAGGAAACACTAGCACGAACAGTAAAGAAGGTGACAAGACTTTCTATAGATACATTAGTGATAGGAGAAAGTCCAGAGGGGTATTGCTAGCTTAATGGAGAAAAGGGAGCATGTGAGGAGGAGGACCCTGTAAAGGCATCTATCCTAAATAGATACTTTTGCTCAGTATTTACTGAAGAGAAGGTAGGGCAGGGCCCACAGCTCAGCATCATGGACACAGGTGGGAGGGAGGTGAGCACTACTCCCTTCACAAAAGAAAGGGTCCTACAAGAGCTTGCTAAGCTCAGGGTGGATAAGGCAATGGGACCTGATGGCATACATCCCAGGGTACTTAAGGAGCTAAAGGTGGAACTAGTAGAGCCATTAGCAGAACTGTTTAGTGAGTCTCTGAGCACAGGAGAGGTCCCAGAAGACTGGAGAAAGGCTCATGTGATCCCGCTCCACAAGAGTGGTAGCAGGGAGGAGGCAAGGAACTACAGACCAGTCAGTCTTACCTCAGTAGTGGGCAAGATTATGGAGGCACTCCTTAAGGAAAGGAGAGTGCAACACCTGGAATCCATAGGGGCACAGGATCCAAGACAGCATGGGTTTACAAAAGGAAGGTCCTGTCAAACTAATCTCATAGATTTCTTTGACTGGGTAACCAGAGTGGTGGACCAAGGGGGAGCAGTTGATGTCGCCTACCTTGACTTCAGCAAAGCTTTTGACCCTGTTCCACATAGAAGATTGATAAATAAGCTGGGTAGGCTGGGTGGGTCAGAAGTTGGTCAACTGGGTGGCAAACTGGTTGACAGGCAGAAAACAGAGAGTGGTGGTAAATGGTATACAGTCAGAAGAGATGCAAGTCACAAGTGGGTACCTCAGGGATCAGTCCTGGGGCCAGTCCTCTCAACATCTTCATTAGTGACCTTGCAGAGGGACTAGAGGGTAAGGCTTGTCTGTTTGCAGATGACACCAAGATCTGCAACAGAGTAGATGATCCAGATGGGTGGGCAGAATGAGAAAAGATCTGGATAAACTAGCAAAATGGTCAGAAGAGTGGCAACTGGGATTTAATGCAAAAGTGCAAAATCATGCACATAGGAAGAGAAACCCTGAAGCCACCTATAGGCTGGGAGGGGAGTTGCTAGCAGTCACAAAGGAAGAAAGAGACTTGGGCATCATCATCACCGATGACCTGAAATCATCCAAGCAGACCACTAAAGCAGTAGGTAAGGCTAGGGGACTGTTAGGGTGTATTAGTAGGGGTATCACAAGTCATAAGAGGGAGGTAATAATCCCTCTTTACAAGACACTGGTTAGGCCCCATCTGGAGTACTGTGTGCAGTATTGGAGGCCACACCTTCACAAGGACATTAACCAAATCGAGGCGGTCCAGAGAAGGGCAACCAAAATGGTGCAGGGACTGCATCAGAAGACATATGAGGACAGATTAACAGAGCTCAACATGTATACCCTTGAGCAAAGGAGGGAGCGAGGTAATATGATCGAGGCATTCAAACACCTTAAGGGCATTAACAAGGTGAAAGAGTCTAACATGTTTAAATATAAGAAAAATATCAGGACAAGAGGACACAGCATGAGATTAGAGGGGGGCCGATTAAGGGGGAGTGTGAGGAAGTTCCTTTTCACAGAAAGGGTGGTGGATGCATGGAATGGCTTACCACAAGAAGTGGTGGCTATGAATACAGTGCAGAGCTTCAAACAGGCATGGGATAGGCATAAGGGAGCAATACAAATGACTTTGACTAGATAGGCCATTGACAGAGCAAAGGCCGATGGCACATTTATAAGGTAGAAAAAGAAATGGGCAGACTGGATGGGCCTTGCGGTCCTTATCTGCTGTCAACTTCTATGTTTCTATGTTTCTATGCCAGATACAGATTGGTCAATACCAGCAGGGACATCTGCCAGAACTAGACACATGGTAGATTCCCTGCAGGGGGAGGGCCTCAAACAATTAGTACAACAACCCACTAGAGACAGAGCTATCCTAGATCTAGTACTGAATAACAGGGAAAGGATCACAGATCTCCAGGTCGAAGGTCACCTGGGGGCCAGTGACCACCACATGGTATGGTTCAATTTGGCCACTAGAACAAAATCATCCCATTCCAAGGCAAAAATATGGGACTTCAGAGAAGTGGACTTTGATGAGATGGCCAACAGAGTTAAGCTAGCCCTGGCAAAAAGAAATACAGGTGAGGGGGTACAGGCAAAGTGGGCAAGCATTAAAGATGCAATACTTGAGGCAACATCCCATTGTGTTAGTGAGAAAAGAAAGTGCAAAAGAAGAAGGAAACCACTTTGGTTCTCAAACACAGTAACAGAAAAGGTCAGAGCCAAAAGGCTGGCCTTCAGGAAATATAAGGGAACGAAGCAGGATGAAGATAGCGAGGCATACCAAACTTCCCTAAGGGAAGCAGGGAAGGCAGTAAGGCAGGCAAAGTCCCAAACTGAGGAAACACTAGCACGAACAGTAAAAGAAGGTGGCACGACTTTCTTTAGATACATTAGTGAAAGGAGAAAGTCCAGAGGGGGTATTGCTAAGATCAAAGGGAATAAGGGGGCATGTGAGGAGGAGGACCATGTAAAAGCATCTATCCTAAATGGATACTTCTGCTCAGTATTTACTGAAGAGAAGGTAGGGCAGGGCCCACAGCTCTGCACCATGGACACAGGGGGGAGGGAAGTGTGCACTAGTCCCTTCACAAAAGAAAGAGTCCTACAAATGCTTGATAAGCTCAGGGTGGACAAGGCAATGGGACCTGATGGTATACATCCCAGGATACTTAAGGAGCTAAGGGTGGAACTATCACAGCCATTAGCAGAACTGTTTAGTGAGTCTCTGAGCACAGGAGAGGTCCCAGAAGACTGGAGAAGGGCTCATGTGATCCCGCTCCACAAGAGTGGTAGCAGGGAGAAGGCAAGGAACTACAGTCCAGTCAGTCTTACCTCAGTAGTGGGCAAGATTATGGAGACACTCCTTAAGGAATGGATAGTGCAACACCTGGAATCCATAGGAGCACAGGATCCAAGGCAGCATGAGTTTACAAAAGGAAGGTCCTGTCAAACTAATCTCATGGATTTCTCTGACTGGGTAACCAGAGTGGTGGACCAAGGGGGAGCAGTTGATGTTGCTTACCTTGACTTCAGCAAAGCTTGTGATACCGTTCCACATAGAAGATTGATTAATAAGCTGGGTAGGCTCGGGGTGGGTCAGACGTTTATCAACTGAGTGGCAAACTGGTTGATGGGCAGAAAACAAAGCATGGTGATAAATGGTATACATTCAGAAGAGATGCAAGTCACAAATGGGATACCACAGGGATCAGTCCTGGGGCCAGTCCTCTTCAATATCTTCATCAGTGACATTGTAGATGGACTGGAGGTTAAGGTTTGCCTGTTTGCAGATGACACCAAGATCTGCAACAAAGTAGATGATCCAGATGATGTGGGCAGAATGAGAAGAGATCTGGATAAACTAGCATAATAGTCGGAAGAGTGGCAACTGGGGTTTAACGCAAAGAAGTGCAAGATCATGCACATAGGGAAGAGAAACCCTGAAGCCACCAATAGGCTAGGAGGGGAGTTGCTGGTAGTCACAAGGGAAGAAAGAGACTTGGATGTCATCATAACCGATGACCTGAAATCATCCAAGCAGACCTCAAAAGCAGTAGGTAAGGCTAGAGGGATGTTGGGGTGTATTAGTAGGGATATCACAAGTCGGAAGAGGGAGGTAATAATCCCTCTTTACAAGACACTGGTTAGGCCCCATCTGGAGTACTGCATGCAGTACTGGAGGCCACACTTTCACAAGGACATTAACCAAATTGAAGCAGTCCAGAGAAGGGCAACGAAAATGGTGCAGGGACTGCATCAGAAAACTTATGAGGACAGATTAACTGAACTCAGCATGTATACCCTAGAGCAAAGGAGGGAGAGAGGTGATATGATTGAAACATCCAAACAACTTAAGGGCATTAACAAGGTGAAAGAGTCTAACATGTTTCAATATAAGAAAAATATCAGGACAAGAGGACGCAGCATAAGATTAGAGGGAGGCCGATCAAGGGGTAATGTGAGGAAGTTCTTTTTTACAGAAAGGGTGGTGGATGCATGGAACGGCCTGCCTCAGGAAATGGTAGATATGAATACAGTGCAGTGCTTCAAACAGGCATGGGATAGGCACAAGGGAGCAATACAGATGAGTATGAATAGATAAGCCATTGACAGAGCAAAGGCCTATGGCACATTCATAAGGTAGAAAAAGAAATGGGCAGACTGGATGGGCCTTGCGGTCCTTATCTGCTGTCAACTTCAATGTTTCTATGTTTCTATATTTTCAACATTGCCATTTTTTTACGCCTCCACATCAACAGTACTGCTGTCATTTTTTACATCCTGCCTGGAATGTGTTTTCACACCTGTGGCGCCAAATGGCACAGTTGCTGTGCAGTCACTTTTGGCTAACAAACTGATAATGCCACTGTTCATGAGGTAGGGTCACAAAAAGCCCATGTTAAAATTAGGAGTGAAAATACCAACAAATTCCTGGGGCATTAGGGTTTTCAACCATAATGCCCCCACCCTGTAGAGACTGACAGGCATCAGGGGTGTGACTTGGGATCGTTGGCTGTAATGCTCACCCCATTCCACCCCCACCCTGCAACCAGTGACAGGCATCGAGGTGTGCCTTGGAGTCTTTGGCCCCAAAGTTCACCCCATTCTCTTATACTGCACCCATCTCAGTGCATTTTCTTGTGGAATGGGATGAGGGTAAGGCCCGGAGACCCCAAGGCACACCACGGCACTTGTCGGTGTCTGCAGGGTAGGGTTAGGTGAAATGGCATTAGCGTTATGGCCGATGACCCAAAGCCACACCCCAACACCTGTCAGTCTCTGCAGGGTAGGGGTGGGGTTGGTGTCAGTTCAATACTTCACTGCCATTCCTGTTAAGTATCTCTCTAACTCCTGCACTACCAAAGCCAATGCCAACAAGACAACATTCGGCATTGACAGATGCTTGTTTTTTCTAGTGTTTCATTCTAAATGTTTGTACCAAATAGGGAATCTTACAGTTCATATGTATTATTTTGGAAAATGTGCAATAAATATGTGTAAAAAAAGGAAAACTAGCATTGCAAGCCTTGTTTTTTTTCATTTTAAATGTTCGGATGACATAACTCTGGTATTGTTTGCATCCATCCTACCTGTACCAGCTTGTTTGTATCTATGTCTTAATTTACTGTTATACTTATGTGTTGTACTGCTATACTGTGTATTTTCGTTTGTCTTACTGTGACAAGGTACCTTTGTAAATGAGCCTATGGCTCAAAGGTTTGCCAAACTGCTGTTTAAATAAAAAAAAAATAAAAAAAATGTTCTGTGCAAAAAATTATGAATTTGACATGGGGTTGCTGAAACTCCGAATAACTTTCTTAACAGGGGAATGAATCCTTTTCAGATACCATGAGATAAATTTAACCGGGATCCCCATGATGCAATGTTGCGTGAAACAGGACAGGATATATACATGCAGTATTGACTTTCCAACTAGTATTATTTTTAAGCTTTGGTGTTAAAGCGAAAAGGGTATAAAATGAAGTATGGAATCTCACAAACACCAATTTGTCAGGCTGAGGTAACGCTGTACTTAAACCCTTCTTGAAGGATGCCAAAAGAAATTGCAAACTTTCTATTAGCTTTCTCAAAAACAAATGCAATTGAACAAATCAAGTGAAAGGAAAGTACTGTTAAAATGTACAGAACTGACCATAAAAGTTGTATAACTGAATACTTATGCACAAAAACAGTAAACAATAAGTAGTTAATAGGGGCCAAAGGGGTTAAGAGTGCATGAGGATTGAGGACATAGAAACACCTGCCCATTAACCCATGGCATATACATAGTGATGCCATATGAGTAAGATAGCAAATGCAATAGACAGAGGGCCAGACATTCAAAACTTTGCGCAGGCAAAAAATTTTTGCGCAGGTTTAGCGTGGGATTAGCATGGGTCTGCTATATTCAAAAGGCCAAATAGCGCAGGCAAACTGCATTAGCGCTGGGCAAAATCATAATATATGCAAGGGGCAAACTGAGGGTGTGTGTACATGAATACAGGCACAATGCTATATTCAGCAGTTAGCGCCGCACAAAGTGGTTTTTCCATGACTTAGCATGACACTTAGCGCGGTGCACATTACCACCTAGGAAAAGGTAGTCTTAACCCTGGGCAATCAGCGTTGCATGCCATTATGGCTTTGCGCGGTGTTTGCATGGATTTTGCATGGCTTTGCGTGACCCTAACAAATACTGTAAATATGACACATAGACAAAGCCAGACATAGAGAAAACATGCTGCTCACTGATGGCATCACAATGATGCCATCATCTGCCACCAGTCCAAGCCATGTCAGGCAGTAAGTGGTGACCCTGCCACCAGTGGACAGCATGGCAGTGTGGCCATACAGCACACACCTGCGGACCACTCTTCTGTGGATACCAACAGATGACAGCATGCACATGCAGCACTGTGGGCATGGAGGACGTTGAGGGGAGAGTGTACAGTTGGAGAGGCTGTGCTACAGACCAGGTGTGGCCACAAGGCTGGGACACATCACGCAGTGCACATGGGCCAGTATTGGGAATACCCCAACACCAGTGTGCCTTTCTGATAATATATGCCCCCCCAGCCACATACTGCACAGCGGTACAACTGCCACAGCACACAAAGCTGGACATGTATATGTCACTGCAGGCATCCCATGCCAGAGGTGCAGTGGCTGTGGGTCACACAACAGCGTAACAGTAATGTCCACTGTCAGTAAATGCCTGCATGTTGGGCTTGTCACTGTGTATAGTGCAGTCATCAGCACTGCCCTACACACCATTGGCAGTGCTGTGTCTACACACTATTGGTCCCCTGCTATTGTACTGTCTGCTGTGTACCGTAGCATGACCTACAGTGTGACAGTTGCATGCAGCAACACCACCACCATCTGTGCCTATGCTGTGTTATCCCAGTACGGCTGCAGGCAGCAGCACACATGAAAGTGCAGTGTTCAAAACTGTATAATATTCCCCTGTTTGCGCAGCGCTAACACATCTGCGCAGGTTTAGCACAGGGCTAAACCGTTAGCCCAGTTCAAACTGCATGCAGATCAGGGCATAATGAGATGCTAATCTGGATGTTTGCCCAGAGACTACCTAAGTAGACTCATTTGCATGTCACTTTTGAATATGGCAAAGTTTAGTGCCTGGCAAATGTGCTAAATCCATGCAAACATGTTAGCACTGCACAAACAATTCAGGAATATTTTACAGTTTTGAACACTGTACTTTCACATACGCTGCTTAATGCAGCTGTACTGGGTCCACGTATTTGCTGGCACACACACTGGCCACATAGTTCACCTCTACCTACCTTCACATCACTGTGCATTGTTTTGCTGTTGTGGTTTACACTTCCTGGTTGCCATATTCAGAGCTGTCTTATTCCAGGGCTAAGTTTGTCCTGCACTCCCAGCCCAGTTTGCCCGGCCTCATTCCCATGCTATATTCAGAAGCTGTTTGCCCTGGGCTATTCCTTTTGAATATGGCTTGCTTTGTGCTCCAGGTGAAGTTTGCCCACCGGGCAGTGCTAATTTAGCCCAAGGGCAAAGTTTTGAATATCTGGCCCAGAGAGCGTGTGTCACCCATATATCCGAATGAGGTGGCACTCGTTCAACATCAGAGTTTGAATTACTACAGTGACATACAGAAATAGTTTAGTTGCCATATTTATCCTTATAAGAACAGACCCTGAAGCAAATTGTGCTTCTGAGGGAGGACTTGGTTGGTCTGAAAGCTTAGGCACTGTTTTCTTTTTGTAACGTCTATGTTGGTCCAATAAAAAGTATCAAATCAGTTGCTTCTGAATCAATAAATACAGTAAAACAAAAGAGGGTGAGTACTATTTTGAGAAGAGAAGTGGGGGGCATAGTATCAACATATGGTAACCAACTGCAAGACATAAAGGAAGGGTACATTTTGTTAGGTTTACGTTCTCAAAACCAATATTACAGGTATGTCTGTTATTGCACTAATATCTAGATTTAATGACTGTAAATGAAAAGTCTGTATAGATGAAACATTCTTAAAGTTGGTGTTTATACATCAATGAGTTCTGTGTCATTAATTTAAAAAAAAAGTAAAACAATAAAAAATATACCCTCCAGACAATGTCCATACTAATTTCCAGCCACCTTATAGTTATCATGGATGAAACTGAGTTCTAGTGATTAGCGTAGTTAGATTGTGAAGAAGGGATTTAACACTTTGCCCCACGCTAATCTGTTGCTGCCCACCAAGATAACAGGGGTACTAACACAAGCAGCCAGACCACCTATGGATCTAGCAGTTAAAATTGGTGACTAAAAATTGAAGTATGTAATGGTCTGGTTTTCTGAGTGAGTGACTGCAGAGTGACCTTCTTAATGTAACTCAATGAGTTGGAGGGGTGGGAGGGGGAGAGTTGCAGCAACTTCTCAGTCACCGGGTTTTCATCTGCAATCAGCAATGTCAGTGAATAGCACTACAGCCAAAATGTAGTCATAAATTCATAGATTCATAGAGGTATACAAGCAGTCTGCAAGAGAAGCCATATGAGGAGAGACTAAAGGAGCTTAATATGTATACCCTTGAGGAAAGAAGGGAGAGAGGGGACATGATAGAAACTTTTAAGTACCTCAGTGGAATCAACAAAGTCCAAGAGGGTAGCAACTTTCAGAAAAAGAGACTTGCAAGAACAAGGGGACACAATTTAAAGATAGAAGGAGGGCAGTTCAGGGGCAATGTGAGGAAGTATTATTTCACAGAGAGGGTATTGGATGCATGGAACAGCCTTCCTGAGGAGGTTGTGGGGTCTAAAACTGTGGGAGAATTCAAGAATGCATGGGACAGACATAAGACAATTCTTGTGAGGGGTAGGAAGAAATAGGCTGTTGGTTAACTAGGATCTGCGGCCTATCCTGTAGATAGGGAAATGGGCAGACTAGGTGGGCCTAGCGGTCCTTATCTGCCGTCAAAGTCTATGTTTCTATGTTTCTATGTATACAAGTTCAAGAGGCATTTGCCCATTTGTGAACTTGCCACCAGCATTTCAGTGGTTGAAAGAAAATGTCCTAGTGCCCATATAGGAGTCTAGTCTTTTTTTAAATTGTTCAACATTATCACTTTTTACAATATCTTCAGGGAGTGTATTCCAAATGGGTGGCACCCTCTGTGTAAAAAATCTGGAACGCTTAGTGGTTTTACAAAGGAATGTTTTAAGCTTAAAATTATGGGATCTTGTATTGATATATATCAAATGTTTTTCTAAGCCAATTGTGTATAAAATATATTCATTTTTTAGGGCCTTGAAGGTATAAATCAAGTCACCCCTTAAGACTGTGTATTCCAAAGAGTATAATTGCAGTGTTTTGAGTCTGGACCCGTAGTCTTAGCAGACATGTCATGAATCCTTTTGGTTTCTTTGTGCTGTATCCTTTTAATCATGTGGCACTTTCTAACTGTTTCGTTATCATGTGTATTGAATTTTAAATGATCAGATATTGTAATACCTAGATCCTTTTCTTCTGTATTAACCAACAATTTTGTATTATTAATTGTATAGATGAACCTAGTATTGTTTTTCCCCATGTGCATTACCTTACACTTGGCTACATTAAACTTCATTTTGTTGCTAACTACCCAAGTAAATAATTTGTTTAAGTTGTCTTGTAAGATTTCTGCAGATTGTGTGTTGTTAACTATACAGCCCAGTTTGCAGTCATCGGTGTATTTGTTAATCCAGACCTCGTCGGATGTTTGCATACTATAAACTAGTATATTAAAAAGAAGAGGTTCCAGAACTGATCCCTTGGGCACACCACTAGTAATTGGACTCCAGCCAGACTCATGTTCTCAGATGGCCACCTTTTTCTGTCTATTGTGTGGCCATGAGGAGATCCATTTAAATAATTTGACATCCAAGTTACATTGAACAGTTGATCAATTAAGATCTTGTGAGATACAGTGTCAAAAGCGTTTTCGAAATCCAAAAAGATGATGTCCACTGGCATACCTTTATCAAGGGCGTCACTGACAGGTTCAAAGAAACTGATAAGATTAGTTAGACATGACCTGCCAGGAGTAAATGCATGTTGGGAGATGTCCTTGCAACCAGTATTCCCAATATGATTGATAATTTTGTTTTGTATTAATCTTTCTATAATTTTACTAATAAATGAAGTTAGGCTAATAGGCCTGTAATTAATTGTCAATTGTCTATTGCCACCTTTATGAATGGCAGTAATATTAGCCTCTCTCCAAGTTTGTACAGGTAATACATTTCCTTCCTTCACTGACACATTAAATGAATGGGTAAGGGGGCCGGATAAGTCTTTTGAGAGTTCCTTCAAATTTAGGATGTATACAATCTGGGCCATGAAATGTGTTACATTTAATTAAAGGCATTCAGAATATCATGTTCAGTAAATAATGAAGCAGAGTCAAGTGTAGGTTGCATTTGAAGAGCTATTTTCTCTTTTGAGCTAAATATATTTATGTAATACTGGTTAAGTTCTACAGCTATTTCCTTTTTGTCAGCAATTAATATATCATCAATTTTTAAAGGACCAGTTCCTATCTGGTTTCGTTTAAAGGAACCAATATAATTGTAAAACTTTTTCTTGTCTTTGACATCACTGGCTAGATTTTTTTCTAACCTTTGTTTTGCCATTCTTTTTAGTTTCTTTTGTCTTTTTAGCAAGTATCTTAAATTTGTTCCAATCAGTATCTTTATGACTTTTGCTATATTATTATACGTTCTATGTTTTTTTTTAATAGTGCCCTTTATTTCCTTAGACCACCACATAGGTATTCTTTGTTTATTATTTAAATTATATTCAACTCTGTCAGGAATCCAGGAGTTAGTACAATAGTCTATCTCAACTTTTATTTTTACCCATGTATGCTCAAGGTCAAGGTTTTTCAGGTGATTTCCCCAATTCCATGAGGCTAGATGCTTTTTAATGCTAATATAATCTACTTTATAGTAATTTTTAAGTTGATTTAGTCCTTTATTACTATGCACTTGTCTTAGACTATTGCAAGTGATCATGTTGTGATCACTATTACCCAGAAGTGGTAATATAACAGGTGATGAAAGTAGGTCAGAATTGTTTGTGAAGATTAGGTTCATAATATTATTATTCCTAGTAGGGTAAGAAACCAATTGCTCTAAACCTAGATTAAAAGCAGTTTCCAGGAATTTTGTCATCTCATAGAAACAGAAAATGATGACAGAAGGAGACCAAAGGTCCATCAGGTTTGCCCTTGGGTTTCCTAGACCTTCTATGGGTCCCAGGACCTATCCCCAATCCGAATCCTACATCTTTTATGCTTATATTGGCCCAAGCCCTATCCCATTCCCTTTTGAAGGTAGCCACTGTCCTCAATCCCACCACCTTGACAGGCAGTTTGTTCCATGGTTCAACAACCTTTTCAGTAAAGTAGTGTTTCTGTTGATCCCTTTTGAAGCTTCCATCCCATAGCTTCCATTCATGACCTCTAGTGGCTAATCCGTTGACCTTCTTAAAAAGTTCAGTGTAGGGTATTTAATTAGTGACCCTCAGGAACGTGAATGTCTTGATCATATCCTCCCCTTTCCCTCCAAGTTTCCAGAGAATACAGGTACAGCAACTCTAGGCGTGCGTAATACGAGAACCCATGTAGGCCATGCACCATCTTTGGTCATCCTCCTTTATACAACCTCCAGCCTGGTGGGGCCCAATTGTGGGGTCTAAAACTGTGGGAGAATTCAAGAATGCATGGGACAGACATAAGGCAATTCTTGTGGGGGGGCGTAGGAAGAAATAAGCTGTTGGTTAACTAGGATCTGCAGCTTATCCTGCAGGTAGGGAAATGGGCAGACTAGGTGGGCCAAGCGCTCCTTATCTGCCATCAAAGTCTATGTTTCTATGTTTCTATCCCTCTCCTTCTTTAGGTGTGATCTCCAGAACTGCACACAGTACTCTAAGTGAGGCCTCACCAGTGACCTGTACAGTGGGAGTATCCCCTTCCTGTCCCTGCTGTCAAATCCTCTACCTCTACACTCCAGCATTTTATTTACCATACGGTAGGCCTTGTTGCATTTTATTTATTTTAATTTTGATAACCGGATAAGCCCACTGAGATCATGCAGTCCCTATTTCAGGGGTGACCTGGGGGAAGGTACAGAGAAAAGGGAATTCAAAAATATTAACATCAATGGAAAGGAAGAGTAAGAACAAGTGGATCCAGACAAGTCAAGGTACAAACTAGAACAACAGTTGTACATATAGATGCAGTATCATAAGTACAGTGTGTAAGCATTTAATCAATAGACAGAACAATCACAAAATTCAATCCCTCAATGACAAGGCAAACCTTTAGTAATATGGGGAAGGCTTTGCACTGGGCTCATGACCATAGAAAATGTAGGGTTGTTAGGTAAGTTAGGGGCAAGTTCCTAAATCAGTTAGGTGGTTACGAAGGGCACTTTTGAAACTGGGGTAGGAAGAGCAAGAGAGGAGATTTGGAGGGAAGGAGTTCCATGCCCAGGGTGCAGCATAAGCAAAACATCTCCTGCTTACAGCTTGATGAAAGAACAGCACCAACAGGAGAAGGAGAGAGGAGGAACATAGGGCTCAGCAAGCTGGTTTGCTTACCATGATATCAGAAAGACTTGGTGAGGTGTACAGGTGAGTGTGCTTCAAGTTAAAGCAGAGGGAGGTATAGAGAAACTTATGTTCCAGCTGTAGCCTACCTAGAGTAATTAAAACAATACAATGATGCTATTGAGGGGTGGCATCTCAGGCTAAGCATCCAATCCTATGATACAGATGCTTTAATTGATTCATGAGTCAGGCTTTAAGTGACAGGAATAATGGTGCACCATAGGAAAGTAGAGGAAGGAGGGAGACTGTGGCAATTCTTAGACAGGAAGCCCCTGATAATTGGGGGTAAAGCATTGGCTAGCATGCTTCAAGGTGTCACTTATGATGACTCCTGGATCCTATTCTTCATGTGAGACACTTAGTAGGACTTGGTTAAGCCGATATTTGGCCCTTGGGCTCCCTTTTCCTAGATGCATTACCTTACATTTCTTCACATAAAACATAAGCTGCCATATGCTGGACCATTTCTCTAGTCTCTGTAGGTCTTTTTGCAAGTCTTTCACCACCTCTGCACTGTCAACCATACCCCCTAGATTAGTGTGATCTGCAAAGAGGGCAATCTTGTTCTGAATGCCTATGCCAATCTCACCAATGAAAATGCTAAAAAGAACCAGACCCAAGACCGAGCACTGGGACACCCCACTAGTGACCCCTCTTTCCCCTGACTTCACTCCATTTACTACTTATTGCATAAGAAAGATTCACCCCCCTTGTCTGCCCCTAAATACATTTTGTCCCATCCCTTTCACACACTAAATGTCACTGCCTTGCATCACATCCTCTCTATGGTGGACTGGGTGCCAATCTACTCTGCAAGGGATGTTGATTCTGCCCTATCTCTTTTCTAAAGCCTCCTCCTATGCATCTGGAATCTCCATGCCCCCCCGTTAAGAAAACCAAGGTAAAGAGACACCATCACCCTTGGATCACAGCTGAACTACCGGCCAAGTGCAGGGCCAGGGATAAAGCCTGGTGATGTTATAAATTCCCCCTCCTCCAGTCTGATCTGCAAGAATACAGGGCCCTCTGAAATAACTGTACCAAGACCATATGTCTCTCTAAGGCAAATTACTTTTGGTGCCACTTGCAACAAAATAAACAGACTCCTGTATCCTTCTGGACGGGCCTGCACTCTCTCCTAGACCCTTCAGTATCCACCCAGGCTTCTCCACCTCTCTGCTTCTCAATCAATTAGCCAATCAATCAAAATCTTTATTTATCCAGGTGAACCCATTGAGCAAAGCTTATTTACAAGATGGACCTGGTTAGAGCTGGGTCATAGTACAGTACATATATTTACAATCAACAATGTCAAAGTAAAATACATTTATGTACAATCAACAAAAATATACAATAAATACCGTAACAGGTAACTAGAAAAGTGGCACAGAAGGCTTACAATAGATTGAGGCAAACATATTATATAGGCAGTTTGTACACAATACTATCTGGGAGGAATTGGCAAGGGTACATGCTTAACTTCTGTATTAGTGGATGGCAAGGGTATGTAGCACCTACAATGCCTGATCCAGGCCAGGGAAACACAGCTAATATTAGGGTGGGAGGAGAATACCAGAAGGACTATGGCGAAGATGGAAGGGGGGAGGACGCTGGGGGGGAAGGAAAGTTAGAACAGGTACTAGGTGAGAGGGAGGGGGATGGGGATGGGAACCAAGTGGCCATGGCCTGATATGAGGACAAACAGAGTTGATGAGTACCTCAGATTCAGGGGCTGGCTAAGGACGAGGGAAGCAATTACAGGGTTCCCTCACAGTATGAGCATATACGGACTTGAAGGTATCCAGACTGATGGGGATGCTCAGTTTCAGCAATTTTTGTAGTTTATTCCACAGAGAGAGCAGCACAAAGCTTATGGATACTCTACTGAAGTGTGATTTAGCCTTGGGCACATTCAATGTGATAAATGAGTTACTTCTCAGCGTGTAGTTACCTGGCATACTTATTGGGAGACAGTCAGAAATGTTCTGGGGAAGCTTTTTGGTAACAGCTCTGAATGTCCATAGAACAGCATTTCTATAACACCTGTACTGAAAGGAGAACCACCCTACAGCAGTGTACAGGGAACAATGGTGTGGAAAGATGAAGACCAGCCATAAACTCAAATGGTCTATGATAAAGCGTATCCAATTTTGTGAGAGAAGAGGCTGGACACTAACCATATAAGAAGTCCACATAATTTACCAGAGAAAAGAACGTTGTTTAGGCCAAATGCATTTTAGCACCTCTAGTGAGAAAATGATTAATTCTAAAGAAAAGACCCAGCCTCTGCCTTTGTTTCTTTAGCTGATCCTCACTATGATCAGTGAATTAAAGACTATGGTCAAGCCACACTCCCAAGTACTTGAATTTTGTAACAAATTCCAAGTTTTCACCTAGGATTGTAGTGATCTGTGATATAGCTCCAGCACTAGCTGGGTTCACCACAAGACTGAAGGGAGAAAGGAGCATCGCTTTTATTTTCTTGGCATTAAGTAGGAGCTTTTTTGTATAGAAGCTGACTCTACAGAAGGTTAAATTCAGCTTGGAGGTCTGCACAAGCAGTTTCAGGCATCGGGCGACTTAGATAAGGGAACATGGGAAAGGGGAAAGGGAACATTGTTTAACCAGGAGTAGCACACAAAGCCGAAGCTTGTTTCCAGATGCTACCTGGGAGCACAAGGAAGTTAAGTGACTTGCTCAGATCACACAGTATGCACCTAGGTGGCTGTGGGATTCAAACCCAGGTCTCCAGATCTGCAGCTCAGAGCCTTGACCCACTGCGCTATACTGCTTCCTAAGTTACTGAGTTACTTCTCAGCATGTAAAGTACCG
Source organism: Neoceratodus forsteri (assembly GCA_016271365.2). NCBI lineage: Eukaryota > Metazoa > Chordata > Ceratodontiformes > Ceratodontidae > Neoceratodus > Neoceratodus forsteri. The sequence continues at coordinate 60,782,801 of CM057455.1, forward strand.
TGTCATCGGTGAACAAGTGGATATTGGCCTGATTTATGCTGTCATCAATGTTTTTAATATAGATTGTGAATAGTAAGAGACCAAGGATGGATCTCTGAGGAACACCCCTTTGTAAAGGTTTAAGAGGGAAAGCTCACCTTCTGCCTTAACCTGCTGAAGCCATCCTGTAAAGTAATCAGCAAACATCACATTGATAGTGAGTCCAGACCTATACTCCTCAAAGAGGACAGAAGCAGGCTATGGTCAACAGTGTTGAAGGCCTTGCTTAGATCCAAAAACACAGCACAGATGAAGTTCCTACTATCCAGATCATGCTGCCAATTTTTGGTTACTTTGGCAAGGGCCAATATAGTGCTGTGTTTTGCTCTGAAGGCTGATTGCACAAGGTTTAATAGATTCATGGATTCTAGGTAAGTCCTGAGCTGGTTGCTCACTATTTTTTCCAATAATTTAGACAGAATGGGAAGAAGAGAAGTCGGTCTGTAATTGTTAAGGTTGCAAGGGTCCCGAGATTTAAGCAGAGGAATGACATGGGCAATTTTCTATTGGGGGGGTTCCCCTGAGACGATGACAGATTGAATGGATGAGTAATTGGCATAGGTAAGACATGATAAGCAATGTTTAGGAAATAGGGGTCTAGGAAGTCAGTGCCAGCACTTTTCTTAATTATTTATTTATTTAGTTTTTGTTGACAGGGTACGTACACTAGACAAATCCTGCCTATTTTTAGGCATGACCCGGGGGAGGGGGATACAGATGAATGCCAACTGACCTTGAATCAGATTAAGCTGTTGGTGTTATTTTTAGTGAATGAGGGAAACTTGGCCAGGACACCAGGGAAATTCCCCTACTCTGTAGACGGGTGGCACTGTCCGTCTGTTTGCAGGGATGGCTGAGCTCACTTTGGAGCTAAAAGCTGAAGGAGATGGAAGTGTTTTTGGGGAGGATGCAGTTTTTCTCACAAAAACAACTCAGAGTGATTCCGCCACCACGACAGACACTCTGGAGGAACCAGAGTGGAAGAATTTCGGTTGTCTGCTACACCATTATAAATGAAGCAAGTATGAATTCAATGGCTTCACAATTGCATCAATCTCAAACGTTGGAGGAAAAACGTACTTATCTACAACAGCAACTGCTTCTTTTAGAGGCAGAATTAAGTCAAAAACAACTAGCCATGGACATAGAAAAAAAACAAAAACGAAGTCCAGAAAATGATTCTTCTTCTTGTCTAAAATATTTGTGGCTGGTTCAGTCTTACCGGAAGAAGGTAATTGGGCTGATAAGGAAGCGTACGAGGTTCCGGAAGATCCAGGATGGTCACCAAATCGAGCTCTGAGGGACGCCGGATGGCATCAAATTGCAAACGGAGAAGGGAGTGCAGACCCAGTTATGCCGACAAAACCTACTTCAGAAGACTTCTTGCTTCAGGATCACATCACAGTTTTTTCGGTGGTATCCTCTTCAGAAGCAGCAAACTTTACATCGGAGCCTCAGGAGAGGCCTACCACAGAGACGGACAATACGGCCAAAGGTAACGTGGTTTTGAACTCTGATACACTCCTTCTTCCGAATATACCTAGTGAGTTATCAGGGTTTTCTGATCAAAAGAATCCACCGAAAAGCATTTCAGATATTGGGTCTGTGCTATTTGACTCCCAAGACCATCAGTCACAGAAACCAGATAATGTTCAATGTCCTTCTTATGCAGACTTATTCAGAAAACCAGTTGAATTGGCTAAAAGAAGAAATGCAGTATGACTCAGGTATTTGGGGGGCATGGATCCTGCCCCAGATAGATATTTTGTGGGGCACATTTTACTTAAACAATCTTTAGACTTTACACCATCTGAAGTCTATGCTTTGATTCATGCCCCGGGAGAACTCTCTTTTGATATCAGCTTTAGAACTCCTGAACTTTTAGAACATTTTTGGATAAAACATATGACTGTTAAAACCAATCCTTTATGGACATCTTTTCAAGTAATCCCTTTAACAAAACAACCTTTTAGAGTCATTACTATCTTATTTAGAAATGAGGGAGTGAATATTTCAGATATTCTTTATTGGTTGGAAAAACATTGTGAGCTACAGGGTACCCCGATCCTATTTTGGATGCAGAGGGTTTCTGGAATGGGGGGTGGAAAATGAAAATAAAGTTACATCAAACTGCAGAGGGTTTAGAGCATTTACCAAATTGCTTTTACATAGGGAGGGATAAGGGATTTATTTTTCACCCTGGACAAGTAAAAATATGTTTTAAATGTGGTTCTCCCAGACATCTCAGCTCTACTTGCACTGTCCAACAATGCACATATTGTGGAGATACAGGCCATATCAGTGTCCACTGTGTAAATACTCCAAAGTGCAACCTTTGTGATGAAAGTGGTCACAACTTTATGGAATGCCCATGGGCTGCACACAATACTGGGGAGGCGGACTATGGTATACAAGATTTTTATGTACATAGATCTACCAAACCTGCAACTCCTTTTTCGTCTGACCCTCAACCACAGAGGAGACAACAGGAACATACCATACATCATTCATTAAAAGAACATACCCCTTCTGAAAGTTCTAAGATAGGGAAATCAATTTAGGATTTGCCAGAAGAAAATATAGAGGCACTTGCACCCGAGTCTTTCACACCTCACATGGGTCACCATACTAAAGAGGTTATGCCTCCTCCTCCTTCCCCTTTGGTGATCTCAGTTTCCTCTGTTTCACTCCAAAAGGAGGTCCCTGTTTCTCAGTCTCCCTTACAACACTCTTCACAAATAGTACTGGGTATGTCTGTAATTGATAATAGATACTCGGTGTTATCTGTTGAAAATTATGGGGCAGATCAGGATTCTGATTCAGCCTCCTTGGCTTCTTCCCAAATGGAGATTGTTTCAGATCCTGATATTGGTATAAATGCACCTAGTAAAGTGAAGAAGAAAAATGGTTTCAAACCTAGACAAGGGACCAGGAAAAGCACAAGATTGTTTATGGCTACTACCTAATTAAATGTTTCCTTTAAAGGATTGTGCTAGCTATGATTTCACATTAGCTAGCCTTAATACTAATAGCATCCGTTTGGAGGTACGAATGTTAGCCACTTTTGATTTATTTTCTACTCCTACATATGAAATAATATTTTTTCAGGATACCAGATTGTATTCCTTACAAGATTTTGCTACAGTTTCTGAAGCATGGATATGGGGTCCTAGTTATTGATCAGGTGGAGAAGACCTTTGTTCAGGCCTAGGGATTTGCTTTACTACCCCACATGTAAAAGTTACATATATAGTAGATATTTTTCCTGGTCATGCTCTTTTGTTAGAAGTCACTTTAGCTTCAATAGATTTTCAGTTGATTAACATATATGGTCCACAAACCAAAACTGGTAGAATTTCTTTATTAAAAAAAAATAAGTCCTTTTCTTTTTACTAGTAGGAATGTTTTATTTGGGGGTGATTTTAATATCAACCACACGACTCAAGATAGACATTTTTCCACTTCAAAGGTCTATTGCGAAACTCATTTTTTGAATTCTTTACTTATTCAGTCTGGTTTAAATGATGTATATTCATCCCAAAACATGGTCCCTCATACTTTTTTTCAAGTAAAAAAATCTTCTCGTATTGATTACTGGGTTGTTTCCTTCTTTTTTACACACTAGAGAACCAAAAGTCTCGTTAGTAGCCTCATCAGATCATGTACTTCTTAGTGTTACTCTTTCAAATTGTCACAAAACCTCTAGGGGTTCAGGATACTGGAAATTAAATTTGTCTCTGCTGAATATTCCAGAGGTTAAGGAAGGATTCCAAGCCACTATCATGGCTAGGAAATCAATATTTTTTTATATGAGAATAAGCAAATATGGTGGGAAGACACAAAACGAGAATTTCAAAATTATTTTCAAAAAATAGGTAGATTATTGGGTAGGTATAAAACACAAGAATGCTCTGAAATCAGAAAATCCTTCCTCATGTTTCAGGAACATATTATGAAAGGTCTCTCATATGATGATCAAGAATTTCAAAATCTAAAAGAAAAACTGACAAAACTTCAATATAATCATATGTCTTCTTTAAGGCAGGAACAGAGGTTTGGAATCAGTGGCATTAGAGCGCATACAAATCCTTTTGGTTTTTGTAATGCTTCCAGACAAAGAAAAGATATAACAACACTAAAAAGGCCCACAGGAGAAGTGATACATGGGAAAAATGATATTTTGGAGGAAGTTGAAAGGCAGCTTAAACTATTGTTTACTGCAGACTTACAGTTTACAGACTCCTGTATACAGGAATGGTTGTCCTCATGTCCCCTTAAAAAAGTCCCTGAATACTTAATCCCAAGTTTAATACAACCTGTCTCGGTACAAGAAGCGAGAGATGTAATTGTCCATTCTCCCATAGGAAAGACACCGGGTTTAGATGGTCTACCAAATGAATTATACAAACTGTTGGTACCCTGGCTGTTAGACGAACTAGCCTGTCTTTTTTTGAGTAGTTTAAATACTAAAATATTACCTTCCAGTATGTATATAGGGTTGGTAATATTATTATATAAACAAGGTGATAGGGATTGTTTAAATAACTGGAGACCAATTACCCTTCTGAACAGTGATTATAAAGTACTTTCAAAGATTCTTAGTAATCATTTATCCCTTTGTTTAGAGGCTATAATTCATCCTACCCAGTTTTGTTCGGTACCAGATAGATCAATACAGGACGGTCTTATTTTATTACAAGAAACATTTTCAAGAGGCTTTTGAGGGTGAACTTATGGGTTTCATCCTCAGTTTGAATCAGAAACAAGCTTTCGATAGTGTCTCACATCATTACATGTGGGCCTGTCTTACCTGTATGAATTTTCCATCATCTTTTATAGAGTGGTTGAAAACATGTTATAATGCAGCTTTAGCAATACTTTTGTGAATGGGTGGTTAGGAAATACAGTATTAGTTACTAGAGGCATTTGACAAGGATGCCCTTTAAGTCCCCTGTTATATATTTTATCTTTAGAACCCCTTCTTACCCAAATTAATGTTACTGATAGTATTAGGGGGTTTATCACTTAACAGTACACGTATGGAAATTAAAACGATTGTATATGCTGATGATGTTTGTCTTACTTTGGCGGATCTCCCCTCGTGCCACGCTACTGTGGCCTTGCTGATGGTATATGTGGAGGGCTCAGGATCCCAAATAAATCTTTCCGAAGAGTAAGTACTTTTCTCTTAATGTAGATCCATTGGTGGCCATGGATTCTTCGAATATTCCGATATGTATAGATCCAGGTAAAATTTTAGGAATTATTTGGGGCATGGAAGATCCAGCTAGATATAATTGGGATTGTCATATACTGGCTGCTCAGCTGAAAGTTTCAAACTGGAATAAATGGAGCATGTCAAAGAAGAAGAGGGTATTTATGGTCAAGACCTTTTCATTAAGTATGTTTTTATATTTAGGGGCAATTTTTCCCCCACAGCATCTTTAGATGCAGTTCTTTATAGATTATTTTTCTCCACCATATGGGGAAGTAGATTAAATCCTATTAAAAGAGGGATATTATATCAGGATTTTAAGTTAGGAGGGATTAGAATGGTGACTCCCATTGTGTTCTTTTTTTCTCTGTTTATCACTAAGAATATTTGTCCTTTGTTATACAAAGTTGGGAAAATTTGGGGAAATTGGGAGTGGGATACTGTCTCCCCATGGATCTCAGGGTGGGAATCATCTAAATGTATCCCCAAACAAAAATCTCTGAAAGGACTTCTTGAGTATTTTAAATCCTGTTTTTCAAAATTAAAAGTCTGGGGAGTTTTAAGGATTCACCTAGAAACATATCAGAGGAAAACGCTGTATCTGAAGATTATGGAGAATTTTTTGATTCCATCAACATTTACAGAATATTCATTACCTAAACTTTCACAAATTAGTAGCGTGTTGACATCTAAATGATTCCCTGCCTACATGTGGGATGTAGTCTGGCTTACTGTACACTTGAAATTGAATGTTAAAGGGAATCTAAAGCATAAAGGTGTTTCAGATAGAGGTTGCCCAAGAAGACCCTTATGTCAGGCTCCACTTGAGACTGTTCAACATCTGCTTCTTGATTGCCCATATGTGGTAGAATTTTGGTCATATGTTATAAGTCAGTGGACAGAAATACCTTTATAAATATTAACGGAAGAAGTGTTATTTTTTGGAATTCTGCCCCACTCTTGGAGTAAATATTTTCCTGATACAATTCATGTAATTCTGTCCTGCATTAAGTATCATATTTGGCAAGCACGCTGTGCGTGGTCCTTGCAAAAACAGTATTTGACCCCAATACAGTTATTTTGGAAGGTACAAAATACAATTATAAAAATTAAACATTTTGAAAAACTCAGTTTTTCAAACATTCAGTTTCAAAAGTATTGGAAACATTTAAATTGGTTAGACACAGGGTAAACTAAATGATACTGCTTTTGAAGTTCAATGTTTCCCCTCCTTTGTTTGTTATCATGTTCTATAAGGCAATTTTATTTTGGTATTTCTGTGTGTAGTTTTTATTAATAATTTTTTTTCTATGAAGACACACAACGTTGAATGCACTTTTGGTTTTTGGGTCAAGTGACATTGTTTTGTTTTCTATATTCCTTTTATGTTAAATTGTAAAACTCCCTTACTCTTCTAGTGGAGAAGTGGATGTGGGTTATTTTGTCTTCCTAGTATATTTCAGGATTAATGTATGAATTAATACTTATTTCAGTTTTATATGTATATTTTTTTTCCTTTTCTTTTCTTTGATGACTATGTATGATGTACAATTTGATCTGCCTATATGTTGTTATGATTTTGTTCAGTTAACAATGACAATTTCCCTACTATTTTAGTGGGGCTGGGAAGGGGATATTGTATAATTATGGATTATTTAGTTTTGAGATTTCTGTATGATGTATTACTTATTTTTTGATGTTAAATATTTTATTTACGATGTTGTACAAAGTAATATATTGTTGTATTTTGTTTTGAGTTTTGAATAAAAAATTCCCCTACTCTTTTCAATAAGTGCCATGGGATCTTTAACATCCACCTGAACTACCACCAATCCAGGCAGATGGGACCTCGGTTTAATGTCTCATCCAAAAGACAGCACCTCAGAAGTGCAGCACCCCTCTCATGCTGCACTACAGTGTCAGTACTGGGATAGTAACACAAGTGCTAGATGTGGGAACTGAACCCACAGCCCTCTGATCTCCTAGCCTTAGAGGTGAGTGTGCTACCTACTGAGCCACTGACACTGATAACCACTTAATAACCAGCTGTAACAGAAGATCTTCTACTTCTTTCAACTATGCAGGTTGGAAGGAGAAGACTGAGTTGGGGGCAGAGGGTTCATAATTTTGTAAACCAAGCTGACAGCATACTGAACATGCAGGGGAGTTGTCAAATGCTAAACCTGCAGTAGCAAAGTGGTTGTTAAAGGAATCCAGGATCCCCATTCTATCACAAATAGTGATGCTCCCATAGTTAATCTTAGTTGGAAGGGAGTTACCAGGCATATGCCCAGGCAGGTCCTTGATTGTCTTCTAAAATTTAGAGGAGATCTTGGTGGCAGAGTCAAATACAGTATGATAGAATGCAGCCTTTGTTTCCCTGACCATCTTAGTGCATAGATTCCATGCCTGGCACCCGTCCGAATTGGTCTTAGTTCTGCGTGCTTTTTTCCAAAGCTTATCTCTCACTAACATTGAGGCCTTCAGTTCCGAAGAGAACTAACGATAGGCTTTATTCCTCACACAGACTTTTACCAAGGGGCATACTTATTTAAGGCCCCAGACAATATTTCATAGAAGATGACATGTGCCATATTTACTAAGTTTGCCCAATAAATGTCCTGCCTGCGCAGTGAATATTTCAGCTCATCAATGTATGCAAACATATCGAAGTTGCATCTAGTACTCTTAGTGGAAAACTTTGAAGCAGATATTGGTTTATGTACTGATCTAACACCAGCAATAAAGCAATGATCACTGATGTCAGAGAAAAAGGTACCAGCATGGGACAATAGATGAGGCTTACATACTAAGATAACATCTAACAGGGTACTATTACTTGGGTTCTTTTTGTTCAGTCGCATGGGTTTGTCAATCATTTGCACCAGCCCAAGGATGTTGCAAAAAGTTTAATAGGTGTTGAGGTCTTGGATAGCCAATCAAAATTGAGATCTCCTAAGATAATTGTTTCAAGGGACCCTTTCGGCCATTGCCACCCCGCTTACCCATATCCTAAACCTTTCCCTCTCTTCCTCCACTGTTTCCAAGGCCTGGAAATCAGCTAAATTCCTTCCCCTCCACAAAGGAGGACCTCTTCTCCCCTGGAAACTGCAGACTAATCTCCCTTCTTCCCTCCCTAGCTAAATTACAAGAATCATTAATTCTTTCTAGGCTTTCCAACTGCCTTTCCAGATCCAACATTCTCTTCCCCCATCCAGTCCGGCTTAAGGAAGCATCACTCGACTACATCTTCTCTGCTGTGTCTCATCGATGCTATACTCACCATGATGGACAGGAGCCATATACAGCTGCCATTTTCACCAACCTTGCAAAAGCCTTTGATTCTGTGTCCCAACCCCTCTTGCTACAAACTCTTGGTTCTGTCTGTCTTGCTGAACCTGCTGTAGACTGGTTCTGCTTCTATCTTCTCAACAGGGAACAATTGGTTCTGACTGGTGATGCTCTATCCTCCCCAATCCCTATCCTCTTCAGCATCCCCCAAGGTTCCATCCTTGGCCCTATCCTCTTTTCTCCATTTATGAATAACCTCCCCTCAGTCTGTAGGTCATTGGAAATTCACATGTACAATGACTACACTATTCTCTTCCTCTTGGGGCCCTCTGTCACTAGCGTACAGTCCCCCCTCCAGGATGATTTCAGCAGAGTCCAGTCCTGGTTCAGGGACAACAAACTTAAACTCAGCATCAAAAAAACTTCAGAAACCTCCCACTTATTCTGCCTTGCATGGATCCATCCTTGAGAATGTTCTGGATTTCAAGTACCTAGGGGTGTGGTTGGATGAAAACCTGAATTTCTTCACCCACATTGATGCTTTTTGTGCCAAACTCCGACCCCAAACTAGGTGCTTTTTACTGTCACAAAGCCAGCCTCCCTCTCCTGACTCATTGCAAGCTGGTCTCCAGAATGATATTACCAACTTTCAACTATGCCAACGTGATGTATGGAACTGCCTCTCAGACCTCACTAGGCAAACTTGACATTCTCCTAAACTCCTTCTGTAATATTGCCACTGCCTCCCCCCCCATTCACCACTGTCTTCTCTATCTCCCCTTATTCCTAACTCCACTTCTGCACAGGCGAATGGTGCACTGTGCTACTTTTGCTGTTAAATTTTGGTTTGGTTCCCTTTCCTTCCCCTCCCCTCCCCTCCTACCTCTCCTCCTGGCTCAACAAGCTGTTTTCTCTAATTATTCCCTTCATCACAGAGACTTTCATTCCTTTCTATCCTTCTCCCTCACCTTATCTCAGACAATCTGCTTTTTTCTTCCACTCCCCTTCCCTCTGGAACAGACTACCCTCTGACCTCTTCTCATGTGCCTCCCCCTCTACTCTCAAGACCTTTCTAAGACATCTTCCCTATCAGCCTTGATCCCAATGCTCCTAACCTTTATCACCTTAATTATGTGCTAGTCTGCTTGAGCTGCTACTTTGTTGCTAATGGGACTGTTTTTGGGGGCTTCTATAACCTACTTCCCTCTCTTAAGCATATGATTCCAGACTGTTCCATTTAATGTCAAAATGTTGTATGCTTTTTTACTGTAAAAGGGTCTCAAAACCCTGACCCTTGCTTGTTCTCTTTTCTACATGTTTCTATGCTGCATTTGTGCCTTTTCTCCCATTTGTTCCCCGCCCCTGGGTCACACCTGGAAAAAAGCCTTGGCTCATGGTGCTTTTCCTGATTATCAATTTTTAAATAAATAAATAAAATGTACTACTACCCTCTGACATCTGTCCTTTAGCCAATTGTTCTTCAACCTAACTATGCTCTTTGCAGTGCCTATGTCCTCCATTTTTTGAAGGAGGCGCCTGTGTGGTACCAAATCAAAAGCTTTGCTAAAGTTGAAGTAGAGGAGATTCACTGGGTGGCTCCTGTCCTCTTCCTTTGTCACCCAGTCAAAAAATGAAATGAGGTTTGTCTGGCACGACCTCCGTGCAACAAACTCATGCTGTCTCATGCCCTAGAGACTGTTCCCCTCCAGATATTCCACCAGGTCCTGCTTGATTAATGTTTCCATCAATTTTATGACTATTGATGTGAGGTTTACTGGTCTGTAGTTGCCAGCCTCCTTTCTGCTCCCTCCCTTGAGGAGGAGTACCGTGTCCACACTTCTCCAGTCACATGGCTCTGGTGCTTTGCCCATCTTCAGTTGTATCAGTTCCTCCCTGACCCTGTTTTTTGGTAAATGTTAGCATGTCCATTTGCTTGATCCTCCTGTCAGCAGCCTTGATGCCACTGTCCGGAATTGATTCATCAAATTCCTTTGTGAATACCGAACAAAATAATTTGTTCAGTGCAGTGGCCTTCATCTTCCATGATCCCCTCTCCTTTGGATCCAAACTATCCTCCCCTTCCTCCTCTTCTCCTGTATGTGCTGAAAGAATTGATTGCCCCCCTTTTTAATCCCTGAAGCTATTTGCAGGTCATCTGCTGCTTTTGCCAGTTTCAATGCTCTATTTGCTTCCCTGAATTTCTGTGTGTAGTCATATCATTCATTATCCCCGGCTCTTTGCCTTACATTGACTGTCTGGTGTCTAGCTGCACAAAGGGAGGGGACTCAGCAGCGAGTCATCAGCAAGACAGAACCACCCAGGAGAAGGGGCTAAGGTGCTTTAAAAATCCCACATTGCGCACCTAGCATGAGCGTGACATGAGCGTGAGTTGTACACCCACCACTCCTCAAGGAAAAGAGTGAAAGAAGTAAACTAGTATTGTAAATTATAGTTTGGGTTTATAATAAGAAGCATGGATTTAAATGAACAAACAAATCTTTGATTTATTTAGAATAATATTTTTTTCCCACTGAGTTTAAAGTATAATAAATATTAGAATTTATTTTAAACATGTACATATAGGCTATAATGTGTGTTGTGCTCCAGCCTTGCCTCAAGGGCATGTTACTCCACTAGAAGGTAGAGAAAGGACAATTGGAGCCTAGTTGCCATTTTTAAATCAGAAAAAGGGTAATGTACACCTAAATTTTAATAGAAGGAAAAGTTGTAAATCCATATGAACTGCACAGATTTCCTCAGGGAAGTCAGTATACTGTTATAATATTTTTATTAATTCTGGGGGGTGATGTGGAACTTAATCCTCATCCAGAGCATGAGAGAATTAAGATTTTACATAATAATGCACGCAGTCTGGAAACCAAAATGGAAATATTGAATGTGTTGGTAAACGAGCATACCCCAGAGGTTTTGGGACTGACAGAAATTTGGCTTACATCTAAAATGGAGGATGGTGAATTTAGTTTACCTGGTTATACATTGTTTCATTTTGACAGGCCCAAAAGGGAGGGAGGGGTATTGCTGTACACCAAAAATTGTTTGGGCCATGTGGAACTTGTTCTCAAGGGTTCTGAAAACAATATAGAATATTTGTTAGTCAGACTACAATCTTAAAGACAGTGTTTGCAGTTTTACATTTCCCACCTAAAGCCACATTAGAAAGTATAGAAGGTGTGATAAACAAAATACACAATGTCATAAGGGAAAAACTATTGATGCTAATGGGGGACTTAACTTGTAATTGGTTTGGCCCTTGTGGTAATCAATTAAAAGAAATCATATCAATCCTTGGAGTTACTCCATATATAACTATCCATACAAGACATACCAAAACCACAAAACATGGGACTACCTTAGATCATTTATTTACCTTTTCCTCTATTGTACTGGAAAATTCAGGAGTTCTTCCCCCACAGGGTTTTGCTCCAGAGGTTGGAGGGATTGGGCCTAGATTGTGAAACTCTGGGATGGTTTTCTTCCTACTATTTGAAAGAACACAACTGGTTCAATTTGATGATGTAACCTCAAAACAGCTTAAAGTTGTTGGAGGGGTACCACAGGGGTCCATTTTGGGCCAGACTCTTTTTTTAATTTATGTTAATGATTTGGTAAAAGTAGCTATTAACACCAAAATTAAATTATACGTGGATGATACAGTTTTACAAGCATGTGGTACAAATAATAAAGAGATAGAAAAGAGACTTCAGTAAGATTTCACAGAGTTAGAAAAATGGTCAGAAAGTTCAAAATTAGTATTAAACAGTAAAAACCTTAAAGTCTTCTTTTTTCAATGCAGAAGGATAAAATAAATCATAAACAAGATTTGAATATAAAAACGTTAAGACAAGAAACATTACCGCAGGTTTCTTTTTATAAATATTTAGGAGTTTGGGTTGATCAGGGACTGACATTTTTTATACGTATTGAAGAATTAGTGGGTAAAGTAAATAGAAAACTAGGGACTTTTTGAAGAAATAGGTTTTGTACAGATATTAAAATGCAGAAATCAATAGTAAATCAGTTATTAATTCCTACAATGGATTATGGCAGTCATATATATGGAAAGGCCTCAGTCTTTCTTTTAAGAAAGCTTGAGGTTACTTATAATAATTTAGCCAGATTTATTTACAGTGTGATTATAAAACCCACCATTGTAACTTGTATTGAGACTGGATTGGTTAACACTTGAAAACAGGGGAAAAATGATAAGGGCCCTACAAACGCATAAATTACAAATGACAGGAGAATCAAAATGTCTTAGAGATAAAATAGAGGAGGAGAAAAATGTTAATCATAAATATAAATTAAGAGATAATGGGGTGACTCCCTACGAACCTAGGGTAAAAATTGTTTTACTAAAATTACATTTAAAGCTGAATATGCCTCAAATAGTCAACTGTTGAATGATAGAAAAAGTAAATCAGGCTATAAACCATCTTTGATTACCAAGTTTCTGACACAGGAATTGAAAGATAGATGTATGTCCAATGGATGAATAAGAAATCTCTTGGATTTTTAATAGGCATTTCATGCTGTGAAAGGAGATGTACAAAGTTTGTTGGAATATAAGTATATTTTATTATATGTTTGTAAGGTCTTAGCGATTGGAAGTGATGTTTCTATTGTGTTTGTATCTGAACAATTTTAAAGTCCTATTGTCAGGACCATCTTGAAAAAAGGCTTTGGCCTAAGATGTGAAGAAAGAACTTATCCTGAATAAAAATAAATCTTTTACTACTACTACTTACCTGGGAGATCACAACCCGATATGGGGAACCATTTTAACCTCACAAATACAGGGACTATTTGATCATGCAAACTACACATGGACCAGAGATTTATGAACATTCTCAAAACATAAATTTTTAGTGGATATAGGAAGAGAAAAATGGGACAGATGTCTGTTTTTTCCAGATTTGGACTCATCAGTGCAGTATTTTACAGACACATTTAATAAAATCTGTGATTTTCATGCTCCAAGGAAGAATAATAAAAGTAAACAAACTAGACTTCCTTGAATCATTGAAAGATTTAAGTCAAAAGGGTTAAAAAATGACTCTAGAATAAGGGTAATATTACCAGATAGGAGGGAAATTGGATACTCTTTAAGCAGGAGAGACATAGATGCAAACAAAAAATAAAGAAGGCGAAGGTCATGTACTATAAAAACATGATACACTGTGCTAACAATCCTAGGAATTTCTGGCAGAATATCAACAATTTATTAGATCCAGGGTGTAAAGATTTATCTAAGAAGCTTACTGTAGAGGTACAAGGTTTGCAAACGAATGATCCTTATGAAGTTGCTAAATTATTAAATGATTTTATTTGTGGATTTACCTGGGTACGATATTGATGCAAATAATCTTGGATTAAACATGGAATTAATAAGGGATAAAAAAGTCACATATTCACCCTCCAGATTCAAGGCACTGAGTATAACAAAAGTTTGTAAAGTCCTGAGTAGTCTGGATATACACTAGTCTGCAGGATTGGATTGTTTGGAGGGTAGATTTCTCAGATTAGTTGCACATCAAATAGCTCCAGTTGTGACTCAAATTTTTAATTGGCACTTACAGGAAGGGTATCTTCCACAGATATGGACTGAAGGTCCAAATGTTCCTGTCTTTAAAGAGGGGGGGCAATGTCAGAAATAAATAACTATAGACTGATAGCCCTCCTGTCTATTCTGTCCAGATGTTTGGAGTGACATGTTCACACTAAAATCATGGAGTATCTGGACAAATATAATTTAATTACACCTTATGAAATGGTATCAGAATTTAAACATGCTGATTGGTCCATACCTGTGTGATATTATGTCTAACGCACAGGAAAAAGGACCAGCAGTGCCCTGTGGGCACTGATCCTAGTAAAATGGCAATTAGAATGTTGGTAAATCTGAAATCAGCCATCTTGTTTATACCAACTGAAATTGACAATACCACTGTATAAGAATGGCATATTTTCCTGAAACCCACTTTGATATCAGCCTTTCAGAACAGGATTTAGAATTACTAATGCATCCAGACAATGAGCCCATTGAACAACTGACCACAGCCTCTCCATGTACAACCTCAGAAAACGTAAATACAACCTCCAGCTGTCAAACGAGCCAACCGACCTGTCAAATGCTAAGTGCAACTACCGCAGTGAGTAAGCGTTTCTCTATTTACACCCCAATAGAACTAGACTGCCTTGAACAAGAGAAAAATGAAAAAAATACCGTAAGATCAACTGCATGGGCATTGCGTGTATTGGGCAACAGCAACAAACACATCGATAGACTGGCAATCTATCAGTAAAGAAGACCTCAACACTGTTCTGAGGAAATATTACGTGGAAGCTCAGACGACTGCAGGACTCGAGTATGCCATCTCGAGCTTCAGCGGTCTCCGAGTTGCACTGAACCACCACTTCGGTTCTCCAGGCATTGGCAGGCCTTTTAACCTAATGAAGGATCCAGAATTCCAGTCCAGTAATGCTGTATTTACAGCAAAAATGAAAACTTACAGACGCTCCCAACAAGACAAGTCCAAACACCATGAAGCCCTCACAAAGTCAGACTTACAAAAGCTGAGATATTCTGAGATTTGTTCTTCCCGAACTGCACCTGGCCTAGTTCGTAAAGTATGGTTAGACATTCAGTTATACATGGCCAGGTGCGGTCGGGAAGGTCTCCGGCAGCTGAAACCAGAGCATTTTTCAGTTAAATATGATGAAAATGGTGCCGAATTTGCGATGCTCAATTTTAATGAGCATACTAAAAACCACAACAATCCCCTTGAACCTGACAAATCATCGAACCGTGGTTTTATGTACGCTCAACTGGGCAATCCACTTTGCCCAGTTCAAAGTTTAAAATTGTACATAAGCAAGCTTCCACCAAATCCCAAAGCCTGTGCTTGTCCTCAAAGACTTCCAGAAGTCCAGCTTGACTCCCTCCCGGTATGGTATTCAGCAGAGCCCATGGGTCTAAACTATCTGTCCACATTCATGTCCAGACTGAGTGAAGAGGCTGGTCTCTCAGCGCTACACTAACCACTGCCTGCAAGCGACCGCGGTCCAGCTATTATCTGATGCTGGTTTACAGAGCCGCAAAATCATGGCAATCACAGGGCATAGGAACGAAGCAAGTCTCCAGAGCTACTGGCATGCAAAGCCAGACGACAGAAGGAAATGGTGTCATATCCTGGCACCAAAAGAAGAACGCTCAAGTCCAAGACAAGTTTCAAGAAGCTCACTTGAGATGTGCCCCACAGTGACACCCGACGGAAACAAACAGCAGGTATTCAGAAACCAAGCTGAAACTGAACTGAGCACCGCAGTATCACCCGAGGTAAAAATGATTTCTGACCTAAATATGCAGTCCCCACAGCCTCAATTTTCAGGAGTAACTATGCACAACTGCACCATGACTTTCAATGCTCCTGTTTACTTCTCAAAATAAAGTAAAATATGAATGTCAGTGTTACAGTGACAAAACATTTACTACAAGTTACTACAAGTTAATGAAAAGTCAATTAAATCTCACATTTCTAAAATTAAAACAGTGTGTTTTACTGAAAGTTATAACTGAAATGTTAAATTTCTAAACTGTTAAAAAAAAGGAAAAACATGGATCTATTTTTATGAGCGGAAAGTTATCTGCTTTAATAAATAAAAAATATATGTACTTTTAACAACTTTATTGTCATTATTAATATCTCTAAATATTTTGTCCATTTCATAAGCGCAATAAGCCACTCCAGGGTGTGAGCTAGACATTTTAACACACGGCAAGGAGGCTAGGAGGCACTCGGCTGGTGGCCTCGTGCCTTACTACACCTCCTAGCCTTGTGTTAAAATGTCTAACGCACACCCTGTTGTGTCTTATTGCTTACATATCAGTCAGGGTTTCAAAACGTGCATTCAACTACTATGGCATGTATGGAATTTAATAATTTGATTAATACATCATTACATTCTGGTTCAGAGATAGCAGTAATCTTTGTTGATTTATCTAAGGCCTTCGATCTGGTAAACCACTCCCTCCTCCTACAGACAGTAGAGCTTATGGGTATAACAGATGGGTCTTGGCATTAGCTGTAGTCTTACCTGGGATGGCGCTCTCAAAGAGTTCTGGTTGCAGGATGTATGTCACCTAGTAGAGCCGTAAAAAAATGCATACTCAAGGGATCCATTGTAGGATGCCTGTTGTTCCTGTTATTTAATAATAGCTTACCTCAAGTAATGCATAACTCACAGATGTATGCAGACAACACTGCCCTAGTTACAACTGGTTCCAGTATTCAAGAACTACAGCAAAAACTGCAGACCAATTTTGACAATATGAGGAAGTGGTTCACCAAGTTGGGCCTTATTATGAACACAAAGAAGACCAAGTTATTACATTTTGCATCTAAGCAAAAATAAATAATTCAAGTAAAAACAAATAAAGAAATTTTGGCGCAAGTAGATCAGTAGTGCTATCTAGGAGTAGTTTTTGATATTCATTGTCCTTTAAAAAACACGTGAATACATTAATAGACAGGGTAAACAGGAGAATAGGTGCTTTACATAGAACAACAAAATGCTTGGGAATGAATTCTTGAAAAAAGTGGCAGAGCAATTAATCATGCCTGTGTTAACATACAGAGAACTTTTATATCGAACTGCAAGCAGACAATTACTGATCAGGTTAAACAGGGTACATTACAAATTGGCAAGGTATGTTCTACAAGGTAACTTTACCATTGTGTATTATTATCTCAACTAAAATGGCAGTCCTTGGGCATTACTTGTACCAGATAATGGCAACAAATAATATATAGATACTACACTTTACAGACAAACCATTATATAAGCATTACATTATTTAATAAACAAAAGTTAACTGATAAAACTAAAAGAACAGTTCATGAGAAACATATTTATCCTCCAATAAACCAGAAAAGACATGGGGAACAAACATTATGCTACAAGGCAGCTAAATATTGGAACATTTTGCCCTACTCAGCTCATACTTCACCGCCACTTGACTTATTTGTTCAGGAGATAAATCACTATAAGTCAATTTAGATGTCTGTGTAACCAGACTGTAGCACTTTAACATCTGTGACTGATGTAAATAATGTTTTTTGTTGACATAAATCATAATCTTATTAATTGTATTCTGTAATTGTAGACCAATAAAGTTTTGTGTCTATAAATTTTAATTAACTTAGGTGTGCATGCTTTAGGTAAGTTAGGGAAAACAGTGTAACCTGGAGATATTTAGTGTCTTCGAACTTTAATAATTCATGTGTATAAGTTTTAGGAAATATAGTGACAAACAGGACTGACTTGTAAACTGGGGTTTTTAGCCCAAATGACATGTTTTATCTTGTATAAAAATAAAGTATTTTTACTATTACCACTACCTTGGGCCATTTTGTATATGTGGAAGGCTTCCCTTTTCCTTCTGATTGCTTCCTTGACCTGGGTGGTGAACCAAATGGGTCTCTTGTATTTCTTTCGTTTTGTTCCTGACTTTATGCACAGCTAGGTGGCCTCTAGGATGACCCATTTAACCTGTCTGCAGATTTCCTCCACCTTCTGTGTACTGAAGATTCATGACAGCTCTTCCTTGACTAGTTGTTTCATCCTTCCGAGGTCTGCTTCTCTGAAGTTCAGGAGCACAGCCCTGGATTGAGATTACTTCCTCCAGGAATCTCTTGAACCAGAGTTGTGATCACTATGAGCTAGTGGCTCCCCAATCTTAACAGCACCCACAAGCTCCGAGTTGGTGAGGACCACATTAAGGATGGACCTGGGACTAGTTGGAGTGTTCACCAATTGGGTGAGTAGGCAGTCCTGAAAGGCTTCCACCACCTTTTGACTCCTTGAGGTGCTGGTCATCAGAATAGCCCAGTCAACATCAGGCAAGTTGAGATTGTCAACCTTTACTGTAGCCTCTTTCCATGATGCATCCCTGAGCTCTTCCAGAAGCAATTCATCCCTATCCTCTGCTTGTTCTGGTGGTCTGTATACTAACGCAAAGTAGATCTTTTTCCCAGATGCTGAACTGAGCTGTACCCAAAGGGATTATACACTTCTTTTTCTGATGTTGAGTGTTGTGGTTATCATCCCTTCAGGAACATATAGTGCTACCCCTTCCCCCAAGCCAATTTTGTATCCTGTCTGTAGACAGAATAGCCCAGGATCGAGAGGTCCCAGTCGTTATTCTCTGTCACCCATGTTTCTGTTATTGCCACCAAATCCAGCTGGGCCATCTCAATGCAGTTTGTGGCTGATGGGGGAACACTGACACTCAGCAGGTGTTTATAACAGTGCAAATGTTGCCGGTTTCAGCCAAACATGATACCAAGCCATTGTAAAGAAGGCAATGAGGGGAAACGGGGAGAACACCCATAGCTCCTGATAAATGACATAAACTTCGCAACCTAATTTAACCCAAGTAGCAGTGAAGGGGGGAGAGGAATAGAGAAAATGATACCTGGTTGCCAGTTGGGGCTTCGAGCATCAACAGTAGTGAACAGTCTCTCTCAGACAGCAGTCCGACGAATGCAGTTTGTGACAGACAGGAGTTCACCATTGTGCAGCAGCTGTCAAATCATGGCAAATGGAATGATGCTTTGGTTAGATCAACCACAAATTCTACCTTTTGGAAATTATAGTATTGCAACTTCAGTTTCCAGCTTACCAGGTTAATCCCCTTCCCTGACATTAAAATGAATATGACAGAGAGAACCCTTCCAGCCTTCCCAGACTTGTAAAAGGAAAGCAATTTAGAAACACTGCAATCAAATAAAAACAATTACATAATTAGACTATAATCAATCAGGTGACTGTGGGGGCAATTGAGTGTATCATTAAAATATGTTAGACAAGTTCAGATTGTGGGAACTTGCAGGAACACATCAGTCTGTGAAGCGAAAATCTTGTTACCAGGAGGTACATCTCTCTAATCTGATGGTACTCTGTTGGCCCAAGTTATATCCTGATTACCTCTGGTATTCATGGGAGGCAGACAAATGTTATTGATGGGAGCCTGCGGTGAGGAATCTTGCAATGGAGACTCTGATTATCCAACAGTTTAAATGCTGGTTCTCTGGAGGAGTTGCTGCCATCAGAATGTGTAGAATCCTGACTGTCAGGTCTATGAACTTCTCCCACAGTCTTTCAAGATCTGTGTTTATCCCAACATTTCCTTTTTGTTTTGGTTGTTTGACACTCCATATTGATCGGGTCCTCTCTCTCCATTAAGTTCCTCTGCCACTCTCACCTTGGTTGGAGGAGATTTCCCTTGCTGACACACTCTCTGGAAGTGTCAAGTTGCTACCCAGATTTAACTGCTGTTGGCCATATTTTATTCACAAAGCTCCAATGTTATGGTATCTTTAAATGTCATAATTTATCTTAATACCTGTTGTAACAGAGCTTTAATCTCCCCCAATCACTGCTGGAGACTGCCATTGCCATGATGCCCATAGCCACTCTTAGACGCAAAAGACCATCACAAACTCCAACAGGAAAAAGTCCCTGAGGAACAGTATTTCATTTTAAAATAATGACATTTCTTATAGCTATTTTCCCCTCTAATGGATGATGTCTGGTTGGTGTCCCTAGTCACTGAAATGCCCAAATAATTTCTAAATAAAAAAACTCAGGTGACATGAAGCACTTTCACTATGCTGCCATCACTCCGGCTGCTTAATTCTTTTATTAACATCTCTGAACAAACTGCTTTCCTGCCCAGTTTCATTCTGAAGAGCAGCTCACTCGCTGATACCTGTTTAACCACAGAAAAATCTTGTTACCATCCATTTTGTGTCCACTCCACTTTTTGGAGGGCTCTTTCAGGGGACCACATAAGACTGTGCATTACAATCTTCCTTTGCAGAGATTTCACAGGGATCCAGCATTTCACTGTCAGCCCTCTCCTTTGACCTTCCTGCTGCAATGGTTGTACACAAATCCCTTTCAGTTCCGCATCCCAATTCAACTGCCCGTGAGGAGGGATGACTATGGGGACAGGTGGCCACCTCTCAGAGTATTGTCAACTAAGCAACCAAGGTCATAATCAAACCATCCTTGCAGTGGGAACCAACTAAGTGACTGGTACAATACACAATGATGAGTAGAAGAGGGGGCATGGAGGACAAAGTGATAGATACTATTGTAGACTGAGTTCAGTCTAGAGTGCAGAGTTGAGGATATGAGGGAATAGACTGGAGAGCAGTATTCAAGGAGGGGTAGAAGGTTTCCCTGTGCAACTGCTAGGCATGCCTCATAAGACAGGAATTGATTTAGGTGGTAGGTGGCTCCTAGCTTCTGATAAACTCTGCGCACAAAATTATTGGCATGGTTGGTGAACATAAGTGAGGGGTTCATGATGACACCTAAGTATTTGAAACTAGGGACATTTTCAGGGGGGGCAGCAGGTGTGGGTACAAGGAGGGAGGAGTTGCCTTGGAGACCTTTGTGAGGAATGATTTGGATCTGAATAACATTGCTTTTGTTTTCTTTTCATTTACCAAGAGTCTGTTGGAAAGAAACCAATTGTGGGCAGCACCATAGTTAAGTGTAAGAGCAGAGGAGGTGTTTTCAAGGTCACTATGGTAAAGGACAAGGTCATCCGCATAGAGGAGAGCCTCATAGGTGAGGCTGTCAGCTGGGAGTGTGTTAATAAAAATGGAAAAAGGTAGGGGGCCAAGGCTGGAGCCTTGGGAACCCCTGTGGATATTGGTAGGGCAGCGGAGGAAGCTACACCAACTGTAATCAACTGGGACCTGCCTTTGAGGTAGCTTCTAAACCATGCTGTTATCATGGCAGAGCAACCAAGGTATAGGAGAGTGGAGCAGAGAAGGGAGTGATCAACAAAGTCAAAGGCCATAGTCAGAGCCACGAATGCAGCACCCATGGACTTACCATGTTTCTGAGGACTTGGTTAGAGAAATGGGCTAAGGCTAATGTGGTGCTGTGTGGTGCTTATGGAAGTCATGCTGCTGAGGGCACAGCAGATTATACTTTCCAAGATGCTCCAAGAGTTGGAAGTGCACAATTTTTTCCATTAGCTTGCACAGATGGGAGAGGAGGGAATTAGGCCTATAATTATCAGGAGAAAGGCGATCACCTGCTTTGAGAATAGGCACAACGTTAGCATGTTTCCAAGAGTCCAGCAATGTAGACGAGGAGAGGGCAAGGTTAAATATGAAGGTGAGGGGTTCAATGATTGCCAGAGAGATGAGCCTAAGGAATGAGGGAAAAAGCCCATCACTAAGTACTTCAGGAGCTTGGTGTTAACACCTGGGCCAATGGCTCTAAAGTAGAAGGGGGGATAGTTGGAGGGGGTGATGAAGGAGGGGGAGCAGTTAGCCCAACTACTATGGCTAGGGGGTGGCTGGGATGGTAGTTTGGTAAGACAGACGGAGAGGTCAGAACATTTTTTGTTAAAAATCTATGCAATCTCAGAAGGATCAATCAGGGGCATGAGGGGGAGGTGAGCTGAGTAACTTGGCTTATGGGTCTTGGGGTTGAGCAAGGACCCAATAGAGGCTCACAAATGATGGGGATCTCCAAAGTTGTTCATTTGAAGGTTTAGGTAGAAATTGCATTTTAGAGATTTAGCAATTTGCATGTATGTGTTGCATAAGCACCTATAGATGTTCCAGAGTTGGGGGAAAGGGGATGTTTTATAAGCTTTCTATTTACTGTCCCTCTCTTTCATTAGGGAATGTAACTCTTTAGATATCCATCAGGTGTAGCCCCCTCTCACCCTCCGGGTAGGGAGAGGAAAGTGGAGATCTTGTATCTGAATGAGGTCATTTGTGAGGAAGCTAACAGCATCTAACACATTGTTGATGAGGTAGAGGGCAGACCAGTTTGCCACTCTTACATCCTCAAGGAGATTTGTGGGATCCAGACAGTTAAAATTTCTGAAAGACAGGTACTTGGGGAGGGGGCATTTGAGTTTGGTAATCAATATGATGTAAGTAGGGGAGCGGTCATTTATAGAGTCCAACAATGTACCCTCCTGTAGGACCATGTCCACCTGATTTGTAGCTATCCAGTCTATTTGTGTTTCTTTTAGGATAGGCAACATGTTCCAGTCACTCTCTATGCTATTAGAAATGTCCAGACCTCGATGTGATAGTTCCTTGTTTATCATTTCTTGTTGAAACATTGCAGAAAGAGATGCTGCTCAGATTTTGAGACAGAAGAAAGGCATCAGTTGTGTCTGGTTCCAGTTAAACATGAGTGGAGGACATCACTGGGAGGACTGAGGAACAGTGGACACTAAATGGAGATAAGTGTTGGGGGCTGTTTACTGCATTTCCTAACTGTGTGCCTTAAAAAGGAAAAAACAATCTAAAGAGATGCATTTCTGCTGAATCAGGGACTGGGGGGAGACAAGGAAGGAAGAGGGCTGCAGAGGGAGGGAGGGATGAGGGCAGGAGATAAACTGGGCTAGCCAGCTATGATTGGTGTTTCTACCTAGCTGCCCAGATACAGCCCTCCAAGAGGGAGTCTGTAGACTAGAGAAGGAAGAACCTGCACTAATGGTTCCATCCCAGTGTGAGTGGAGAACACCACCAGACAGACTGAGAGATAGTGGATTGTGACAGGTTCAAATAAGACCCTGTCCCATTTGTTATGCAGAAAGAGTTAAATGCGAGGATCTGTTCTACCATCTCATTTTCTGTCTCTTGTCTGTCTGGTTGGCCAACCAAATGTTCTCGTGAGACCTAGGAACTGATCACACCGACTGTCTTGCAATTATCTGCCTCTCTCTCTATCTCTCTGCCTTCACATGCTGTTTCTGTCTTTTCTTTACCCTTGTATATTTGTGTTTATAAAAATATATGTGAAGTTTTGTGTGAAACTGTAAGTGATACCGGGATCCCTTAGTTTGAAACTATATGGAAGCCTCCCCCACCCAAAGAGCACCAGTTCCACAACCACTGCCTCAGAGGTTGCCATGTGTGAAGAGCAGATGGATCACAGTGGGTTCTGGGAGGGTGAGGGTGGTGGAACAGAGGCGTAGCCCCCTAGTTGTACCTCTACACAAATCATATGTCAGTCTGGCAAATCAAGGTTCCTCTATGATGACACCCTCAGTGGAGACCAAGAAGAATGCTGGGGACATCCACAGGAGACCCACAAAAGAGTGGCAAGGAACACCACAGGGGAAAGAAACAGCTTCTGATAGGGGACTCAAGTCATTAGGGGTGTAGACCTGGGGAAGGGAGAGGAGAGGGAAGTAAGGTGCCTGCTTGGTGCCATGGCTTGGAGGGACAGGAAGCAATCCTCAGGATTGCAGAAGCAGCATCACAGGAGAGAGAACTAGATATCATTGTCCACCTTGGGACAAATGACCTAGCTAGGCATGAGATCAGTGCAGTGCAGGATGAATTTGTGGAGTTGGGGAGGGGCCTCAGACAGGTAACAAGCACAGTAACCTTCTCAGAGGTGCTGCCAGTCTATGGCAGGGGTGAGGCTAGGGTACTACACACCATGCAGTTTAATGAATGGTTGCAAAATGGGTGCAGAGCACAGGGCTTTGGCTTCATTGAGGACTGGGAGTCCACCTGGAGAGATGAAGGTCTATACTGGCATGATGATCTGCATTTGTCCAGGAAGGGAAACAAACTCCTAGGTGACAGGTTTAAAGGCTTCCTTGGCAAGCTTTTAAACTAGCCAAGGGGAGGTGCTGATAGGAAACAGAAAAGTTCATGCCTCCCCCCACAAAACATGGCAGATATTAGGGTAAACACTGAGGTACAGAGCTTGACAGAGGGCAGAACAGGGGTAAATGGAAAAATAGACAAGGGCAATAAGAGCAGGGATGAGGTAAAAAAGGATAAAGCCAATATTAAATGGAGGGCAATGAGCACCAATTTCCATAGTCTGGGAAACAAACTTCCAGAGCTAGTAGTCCTGATGGAAGAGGAACACTTGGATATTGTGGCAGTCACAGAAACATGGTACATGGAGAACCATGACTGGGATGTCAACATCCCTGGGTACACCATCTACAGAAGGGACAGAAAGAGTAAAAGAGGAGGTGGAGTAGCTCTCTACATAAGGGAAAGGATCAAAGCTACAGAACTAAAAAGTAAAGGGAGAGGACAAGAGGCACTCTGGGTCACCTTGGAGTCAGGGAATGGCATCACAATCCACACAGGGGTTGCATACAGACTTCCGTCTCAAGGGGATGAAATGGACAAGAAAATGATAGAGGGCATTCTCAAAATGGCTGAAAAAGGGAAGATACTGTTGATGGACCTGAATATGCCAGATGTTAACTGGATGACATGGACTGCAGCCACAATCAAAAGCAGGGTCATTCTCAATGCCCTACAGGGGGCATGCCTTAGACAGCTAGTGGTGGAACCCACTCAGGAGGGAGCAATATTAGACCTGGTACTCTCAATTGGAGAGAGGATCACAAATTTAGAAGTCAGTAGACATCTGGGAACAAGCGACCACTGCACAGTGTGCTTCACAATAAACACAACCATGGAGACAAGCCATACAAAGACAAGGATACTGGACTTTAGAAGAGCTGACTTTGGCATAATGGGTGAATACCTGAGGAATGCATTAGCAAATAGCCAGAAAGGAGGGGGTGGAAGAACAATGGAGAAAAATCAAAACTGTCATCATGGAGGCAACAAGCCTTTGTGTGAAACAAATAAAGAAAACAAAGCGGAATGAAAAAACACTATGGTTCTCAAAAGAGGTGACAGGGAAGGTTAAGAAGAAAAAGGCTGCATTCAAAAAGTATAAGGAATCACAGAAGGAGCACGACAGGGAACTGTATCAATTAAAGCAGAAAGAAGTGGGGAAGGCAGTCAGAAAAGCAAAGGTCTAAACTGAGGAAAAGATAGCCAACTCAGTTAAGAAGGGGATAAAAGCTTTTATAGGTACATTAGGGAGCATAGAAAGGTTAAGGGAGGGATAGTGAAGATTAATAAAGGAGAGGGGAGGTGGGCAGAGGGAGGCAGTGAAAAGGCAGAGATACTGAATGAATACTTTTGCTCAGTATTCACAAAACAAGAGGAAGAGTTACCTAAACCAAACAATAGAAGCACTCTGGGTAGTGGGGTTGACGCAAGTCCATTTACAGAAGAAAGAGTCCTGAAAGAACTCCTAAAACTCAAGGCAGACAAAGCAATGGGGCCTGATGGGATTCACCCTAGAATCCTAAAAGAACTAAGGGAGGGCCTAGTGACACCTCTGACCACACTTTTTAACAAATCATGGGAGGATGGGGTGGTACCTGAGGACTGGAGGAGGGCAGATGTGATTCCCCTTCACAAAAGTGGGAGCAAAGCAGAAGCAGGAAACTACAGACCTGTTAGTTTGACCTCAGTGGTGGGGAAAATGATGTAATCACTTCTGAAAGAAAGAACTGTTCAGTACCTAGAGGCCAGCGGGGCACAGGACCCAAAGCAGCATGGATTCACAGCAGGAAGGTCATGTCAGATGAATCTAATCGATTTCTTTGACCGGGTGACCAAAGTAATAGACCAGGGAAGGGCTGTGGATATGGTCTATCTAGACTTTAGCAAGGCATTTGACACAGTCCACGCAAAAAGATTAATAATCAAGTTAGCCAGCCTGGGAGTGGGTCCCAGGGTGGTAGCCTGGTAGCAAACTGGCTGCACAACAGGACACAGAAGGTAATAGTGAATGGAACACATTCTGAAGAAAGGGATTACTAGTGGAGGTACCTCAGGGCTCAGTACTGGGTCAGTCCTCTTTAACGTCTTTATAGGTGACATTGCAGAGGGTCTGGAAGGAAACGTATGCCTCTTTGCAGATGACACAAAGATCTGTAACAGAGTTGAGACACAAGGGAGGTAGAAAAGATGAGAAGGGACTTGGCAAGGTTGGAGGAATGGTCAAACATATGGCAACATAGATTCAATGCAAAGAAGTGCAAAGTAATGCACCTGGGAAATAAAAATCCAAGAGAAGAGTACACAATAGCAGGGGATGTACTAACAACAACAATAATGGAAAGAGATCTGGGTGTAGTCATATCAGATGACCTAAAGGTGGGTAAGCAATGTGAGAAGTCAGTAAGGAGAGCCAAGGGGATACTGGGATGCATAGGGAGGGGCATCACAAGTAGGAAAAAGGGAAGTGGTTATCCCTCTGTACAGACAGTTGGTGAGACCCATCTGGAGTACTGCATGCAGTTTTGGAGACCTCATCTACGCAAGGACATAGGCAGGATGGAAGCGGTCCAAAGGAGGGCAACTAAAATGGTGCAGGGTCTACATCAGAAACCATATGAAGAGAGACTGAGAGAGCTTAATATGTATACCCTTGATGAAAGGAGGGACAGGGGAGACATGATAGAAACTTTTAAGTACCTCAAGGGAATCAATAAAGTCCAGGAGGGTAGCATCTTTCAGAAAAAGAGATGTGTAAGAACAAGGGGGCACCATTTAAAGTTAGAGGGGGGACGGCTCAGGGGTAATGTGAGGAAATTCTTTTTCATGGAGAGTGGTGGACGCATGGAACTGCCTTCCTAGAGAGGTTGTGGGGTCTAAAACAGTGGGGGAATTCAAACATGCATGGGACAGACATAAGGCAATTATAGTGGGGGGTTGCAGGAAGTAGGCTGTTTAACTAGAATCTGCAGCTTATCCAATAGGTAGGGAAATGGGCAGACTGGGTGGGCCAAGTGGTCCTTATCTGCCGTCAAAGTCTATGTTTCTATGTTTCTATATATAGTTATACTGTTGAAATTATTGCAAAAGCTATTTGGAATTTAGGGGGTTAACCTTGACATGCAGCACAAACTGTTTTGCAGAGTTGTCAACAAGAGGCCAATTCTCGGACATCTTGTGCTATTTTGTTACACCTACAAGGAAAGAAACCTACAAAGTTCTGGTCTATCAATGAGCTCAGGAGACAGAAATAAGAGCAGCAATGCTTTTGCTAGAGTGAGAGAGACTGAAAAACTGAAACTTGTAATTAGAGATTCCTTCAGATGAAGGACTTTATTTTCTTTGTTTGTACTTCCTTTGCAAATAGTTATGCAGAACAATTTTATTTCTCATTTTACTGTTATTGAAAATAAAAAAATGCTACTTCCAAATTTTATACCTGCTCCTGGTTTTCCTATGCTTCCTGACCTATGCCTCAACAACAGATGGTGTTT
Organism: Neoceratodus forsteri; assembly: GCA_016271365.2. Lineage (NCBI taxonomy): Eukaryota > Metazoa > Chordata > Ceratodontiformes > Ceratodontidae > Neoceratodus > Neoceratodus forsteri. The sequence continues at coordinate 60,810,526 of CM057455.1, forward strand.
GAACTGGAATTTATACCATGCATACACGCGAAAGGGTCCTGAAGGAACTGGAAGTAATAAGAGTTGATAAAGCAATGGGGCCAGATGGGGTGCACCCCAGGGTCCTTAAAGAACTAAGAGAGGTGGTGGCTGAACCTCTGGCTATCCTGTTTAGCCGATCACTGGAAACAGGGGAGGTATCCAAAGACTGGAGGACAGCAGATGCAGTCCCCTTATACAAAAGTGGGAACAAAGAGGAAGCAGGAACTACAGACCAGTCAGCCTCACCTCGGTAGTGGGAAGATCATGGAAGCACTACTGAAGGAGAGATTGGTGGAACATCTGGTTGTCAATGGACTACAGGACCCAAGGCAGCATGGTTTCACCAGGGGGAGGTCATGTCAGACCAACCTCATTGAATTTTTTGACTGGGTGACTAGGGAGGTGGATCAGGGGAGGGCAGTGGACATAGCCTATCTGGACTTCAGCAAGGCCTTTGACACTGTGCCACATAGAAGACTATTACACAAACTGGGAATATGGGTGTGGGCAGGACAGTAGTGTGGTGGGTAGGTAACTGGCTGGGTGGCAGGACACAGAGGGTGGTGGTAAATGGCTGTCACTCCACAGAGGGAAGAGTGACCAGTGGGGTACCACAGGGATCAGTGCTGGGACCGGTCCTACTCAACATCTTCATCAGTGGCATTCGCTGGGACCTAGAAGGCAGAATTTCACTGTTCGCTGATGACACAAAGCTCTGTAACAAGTAGACACACCAGAGGGTGTAGACAGAATGAGAAGGACCTGCAGAAACTTGAAGAATGGTCAGGGGTTTGGCAGTTGAAATTCAATGCAAGGAAGTGCAAGATAATGCATATGGGGCACAAAACCCTGGCACAATATATCAGTTGGGGGTGAGGATATAGCATGCACCAAGCAGGAAAGGGATCTTGGGGTTGTCGTCTCTGATGACCTCAAGGTAGGAAACAGTGTGACAAGGCAGCAGGTAAAGCAAATAGGATGCTGGGATGTATGAGGCAGGGGCATCGCCAGCAGGAAAGGAAGGAGGTCATAATTCCGCTATACAAGACACCAGTGAGGCCCCACCTGAGTACAGTGTACAGTTCTGAGACCATACTCGTAAGGACATAGGGTAGAGAAGGTTCAGAGGAGGGCAACAAAGATGGTGCATGGATTGCATCACAAGTCCTATGGAAGACAGGTTTAAGGAACTGAACATGTACTCCCTGGAGGAAAGGAGGAGAGAGGGATATGATAGAGACATACAAGTATCTTACAGGGAGGAACAGGGTGCAGGAAAACACTATTTTAAGCGAAAAAGATGTTTCCAGGACTAGAGGCATGGGATGAAGTTGGAGGAGGATGATTCAGAGGAAACATGAGAAAGAATTTCTTCACAGAATGGGTGGTGAACAAGTGGAACACCCTGCCAGAGGAAGTGGTGGGGGCTGAAACAATTACGGGATTTAAGAATGCATGGGATAGACATAAAGGAATTCTGGAGGTCAGGGGTAAGGGGCAACAGACTTCTAGGAAAACAAACTGAACTTACAAGCTCAAATGGGCAGACTGGGTGGGCCACAGGCCCTTATCTGCCGACACTGTCTATGTATCTATGTACTCCAAGCCAGGAGTTTTGTGCGTGGGTACTAGAGCTGGTACCAGGGAAGCATAGCAGAAAGGTATGGACACTGCAGCAGCAAGCCCAGGAGTCATTACCAGAAAGATGGCAGCCAAACTAGCAGAGACGAAGTCCAAGCTAAGACTATAGAGCCAGAACCAGTGATGGGATAAAAAGAACAGGCAGTAACAGAACCTGAAAGCCTGACTGCCTTTTTCAAATGGTTGCTATACAACAAAAAGAAATGGAAAAACAGAAAACAGAGAAAATGCAGCAACTCAAGAAGCAGAAAAGAGAAGCAATACAGTGACAGGAACAACAAAGAAGAGAAGAGATGCAACAAGAGGAGCAACAAAGAAGAGAAGAGATGCAGTGACAGGAGCAGCAAAGAAGAGAAGAGATGAAGTGACAGATGGATGCCTTGCAAGTAACCAAAGCTGGAGGATCTGGCACTGGTCTAGCAGAGCAACAAGACACAAACAACTTAAAAGACATTAAATTTACAAAGCTGTGTCCCTCGAATGATATCAAAGCATACCTGACAATTTTTGAAAGGGTTGCCGGAGCCTGCCAGTGGCCAAAGCAGCAATGGGCGATCAGACTGGTACCTTATCTGACAGGTAAAGGCCAACTTGCCTGCAGCAGTAAGGACACTACACAGGCAGAAAACTATGACCTTGTGAAAAGAGAAATCCTGAAAAGATACATTTCAGGAGAGACCTACAGGCAAAGATTCCAGTCCCTGAAGCACATATCATTTGGCAATCCTTGAGAAGCCTTCACCCAACTCAAAGAACTGCTTATTAAATGGCTACAACCAGAGGGCAAAACGGTCCTACAGATCATTGACACATTTGCAGTGGAGCAATTGATCAACATCCTCTGTACAGATGTGCAGCTTTGGGTGAAAGAACACTGACGAGAAAGTGGGGAGAAGGCAGTTTCTTTGGCCAAGGACTATCAGGTGGCCAGACAGACCATGCAGCAGTGAGGTAACAATCAAGCATCAGTAAGACCCTCTTTCTCCTGATTTAACTCTAGATCAGATAAAAACTTTGGTGGGGTAACAAATCTGCATCCAAAGACTTTATTTGCTGTAACTGTAACAAGCCAGGTAATATTGCAAGAAAGTGCCATCAAAACAAGGAGGGTAACACTGAAGCAGATTTGGCCTTGGCAAATTGGGGGCAATTATTTAACAGATGTCAAGGTGGAAGATAGTACTGTAAAGGGACTTATTGATTCGGGAAGCAGACAAACCCTAGTTCATGTTCAAGTTCTGAGAAAACACTATGTAAAAGTACCAGGTAGTGGTGTAATTTGCATCCACAGGGACACACAATATTATCCTACCACACAAGTGACCCTGATTATTAATGGGGTGTCACACCAAACGAAAATGGGGGTAGTACCAGTTACCTATACCTGTGATTATTGTAAATAACTGTCCAGGATGTACTGAGTTAATCTCAGAGGAACTGAACCCTGTAGTTTCAGCAGCAGTGGTAACAAGAGCACAGGCAAAGAAAATCTCAGATGGTGGGAACACTTTTCCTTTTGGTGACTTTGATGCAGACTTGTTTGAGACCAGCTCCAAGATCCAGAAGTCCAGGAAATAAAAAAGACACCTGAAACAACAGTAGCAGCCAAAGATCGATGGACATAAGGGGTTAAAATATGAAAATGCTGAAACTAAACTGATAACTGATTGTGATTTTGTTTCAGAGCAAGCTAATGATGCTTCTCTTCAAGATTATTTTAGGCAGCTGGGGGTGAAACTAAAACAGGGTGAACCAATGTTTAAAAAAATGTAGTGGGTAGCTGGCCTGGTGGCACTGAGGACTTAGGCACCGGACGCCACACTTCATGCCATGCTGGTGATCTGGGATCGGAAATGCGCTCAGGTCATGGGGGGTCAGCAGGAGGTATTCGATCGGCGTCAGGGACTGCTCTAATATCCCTGGGGAGGGCTGAGGGATTCCACCGCTCTGTAGCAGCCCCTGGTGATGACTGGGGGCACTGCCTGAGCTGGTGCACTTGTGGGTGGTGCACGGCAGACGTCGGCATGTTGTGCCTCTGATGTCATTGCATGTCTGCACTCCAAAGAGACAATAATGGAGGAAAAAGGCTGAGTGCAAGCGAGCAGCTTGAAAGCAGCATTCATACCGCCCAGAGGTCTGTCATGGAATCACGTTGGAGGGGTTTAATCTCAGCCCAGCATGGGAAGGCATAGGTGGGGCCTTCCAGTGAGTCAGGGAGCAGCCTTACTGGATCCCCATCATGCGAGTGAGCCTGCTGCCCTCCGGGCAGGAGGAGCCTGCAGCTGGATGCCCCCGCCAATCGTACCACAGAAGGAAAAGAAAAATAGATGTGAGAAAAAAAAATGTAATGAGTTACTGTACTGAGTTTGTGTTAAACCAGTACACAAGAACACATAGAACAATTGGTTATACCACAAAACTATAAATATGAGCTGCTACAGGTAGCACATGATAGTCCTATGGCTGGTCACTCAGGAAAGGATCACACCCTTGCCAGATTGCTGTACAGATTTTACTGACCTGGAATTTATGAAGATGTTGCCACCTGTTGCAGTTCTTGTACTGAATGTCAGAAAGTAGCCCAGTGACTAAAAGAGACAAGGTGCCCCGGTGCCTCAACCCTTGATAGATGTGCCTTTTGAGGGAATTGCAGTGGATGTGGTTGGCCCTTTAGACAAAACTTAAAAGGGAAATTGATTCATTTTGGTAGTATGTGACTATGCAACTTGATACCGAGAAGCAGTTCCAATGCTTACTGTCACAGCCCCAAAAGAGGCAGCAGAGCTTGTCAAACTTTTCAACAGGGTGGGCATACCTAAAGAAATTATTATTGATCAGAGTAGTAATTTTGGTGCTGCATTACTGAAGGAGCTGTACCAACTATTAGGTATCACTGCCATGAGAAAGTCTCCCTACCACCCTCAGACAAACAGTCTTGTTGAGCATTTTAACCAAACCCTAAAATGCATATTAAAAAGGTTTGTACAAGGGGAAGGGAAAGATTAGGGCCAATACTTGCCTTACTTGCTTTTTGCTTACAGAGAACTGCCACAAGCCTCAACAGGTCATTCACCATTTGAAATGTTGTATGGTACAAAACCTAGAAGGTCACTAGATGTAACAAAAGAAACATGGGACAATAACCCCACTCCAAAACAATCTATTACATCTTATATGTGTGCCTCAGAATGAAACTGGCAAAATATGTTGAAATTGCCCATAGTAATTAAGAAGACGTCCAAAACAAACAAAAGGTGTATTATCGCCATGACGTAAAAGATGAAGTCTTTCGGCCAAGTGAAAAGATCTTGCTACCATTACCCACTACAGAAAATAAACTATTAATGAAGTGGCAAGAGCCTTATAAAGTGCTTAGATATACTTTCACAGTTAACTATGAGATTGAGACCCCGATAGGAAAAATCCTACCAAGATATACTGCACAAACCTCCTGAAGCAATGGGTGGAAAAAACACCAAAGGCTGCTTTGCTAGTTTTACCAGAAACTGATAAAGGAGATATAGCTATAGCTTATGACAGAGTGGAACAAATCATAACTCCTGATGCTGTAAAAGTGAATGTTTCATTAACCTCTGAACAAACTGCAGAAATGTGCAACTTACTAAAGACAACAGTACTTTTACCACAGTGAAAGGCCGAGCAAAAGGGGGTCAGGCACATAATGGTGACAAAGAATGCTCACCCTGTTAGACGAAAGACATACAGATTACCAGAGCACTAAAGAGCAGACATGGTTAAGGAAATACAAAAAATAAAAGAATTGGGTATTATAAAAGAGTCAAGAAGTGCTTGGTCATCAAAATGGTGAATGTGAATAAAAAGGGGGGGTGTAAGAATCTGCTTTGATTTTAGAAATTTATTCCAGTGTCCAAATTTGACAGTTATCCTATGCCCCAGATAGATGACTTTATGGACATATTGGGAAGTGCCAAGTACATCAGTACCCTCGATCTCACCAATGGTTACTGGCAGATTCTCTTAGCTAAAGAATCCAGAGACAAAACTACATTTGCCACGCCTGTTGGATTCTGTCAGTTCCCCACCAATCCATTTGGTTTACATGGTGCACCCGCTACATTCCAGCAGTACATGGATGTAATTTTATCCCCTCACACTGGCTATTGTGCTGCGTACCTGGATGATGTTGCGGTGTACAGTCCAGACTGGAAAAGCCACCTGGAAGACCTACGAGCAGTTATACAAGCCATCAAAAATGCAGATCTGAGCATTAATCTTACCAAATGTGCATTGGGTATGCAAAAAAATAGATATTTGAGATATGTTTCGGGAAGTGGAGAAGTAAAGTAAGAGATTTCTACGATAGAAGCTGTAGCTAACAGTCCTATCCCTACAACAAAGAAACATTTTCAAGTCATTTTTAGGGCTGGTGGGTTACTATCAGAGATTTGTTCCAAATTTTGCCCAGTTAACTACTCCCCTTGCTGAACTCACGAAGAAATGGTTCCCGAATTATGTGAAATGGTCCCCGGAGTGTGATGAAGCTTTTTAGGCCATCAAGGCTGCATTATGTTCGGCTCCTGTTTTATGAAGCCCAGACTTTGAGAAACAATTTTTGCTACAGACAGATGCATCAGAGATTGGCTTAGGAGCTCTCTTGAGTCAAAATAAAGATGGGATGGAACATGGCTGATGTTGTACTTTGGGGATAATGGGAAGGAGATGTAGGGGTGGAGGCCCATGATCTGGAGGGAGAGAGGAGCTGAGTAGGTGGATTGGGGTTGTGAGGACTAGAAGATGCCCTGGGGTGAAATGGGTCCTGGAGAGGGGTTCTCCCTGTCTAGTCCCCATATCCAAGGGCTCCACCTTGAGTGGACAGATGACCCAGCCAGCCTCAGAGTCCCATCCTACTCGGGCAGTGTTTTGCAATGCCAGGTCCATTAAAATAAAACAGCATTGATTGCTGATTTTGTTGGGTCAGCTGATCTGGCTTGCATCACCGAGACCTGGCTGGATGAAAATGCGAATTCAGTTTTGGAGTCAGCTATTCTGGCCGGGTTCTCAGTGATACACCATCCAACGATGGATCGTAGAGGCAGGGGTGTAGCCATATATTTTAAAATGGAATTGAGCCTTGTAGATGTGCTGGATGGAGAGACCAGGTCCGTTGAGTGCATTGTGAGCACAGATGTGGGGTGCAGGATATTTCTCATCTGTCATCCACCTGGAGGTAAGAAGCAATTCCTGCAGGAAGTCACAGACTTCATTATCGACATGGTGTTGGAGTCCTCCAGATGGATGGTTCTGGGGGACTTCAATACCTGGGTTTTGACGATGAACTCTTGCACAAATTTGATCAAGCAACTTATGAACTCGTCGAGCTTCACACAGGAGATTACCTCTGCGATCCATAATCCCTGTCACTCATTGGATCTGGTCTTCCTGCTGGGTAATGAGACCTCCAACTTGGTGGTGGAGCCAGTCAGATGGTCTGACCATACTATAAGGTTCAGTTTCCAGGCTCCCCCCTATAGGTCTGCTCCTATGGAGACGATCTAGTACCGCCCATTAAGGGGTTTGACACCAGATGGCCTGGTAGTGGTACTGTACCTATCGGGCTTTCTGAGTGCAAGCTTGGATCCAGACAGTCTGGTACAGGCCTATAATAAGGCCGTGACTGAGGCTCTGGATTCCGCAGCTTCTGTCTGTGTTTGCCCCCTCACCCTTCATCCTCACTCTCCCTGGTTTGATGGGACTTTGAGGGAGCTCAGGAGAGTGGGATGAAGGCTAGAAAGGCGTTGGCAGAAATCAGGCCTTGATGCCGACAGGCTTAGATTGATGGCCCATTATAAGGACTATCAATTGGCTATCTCCTGTAAGAAGGCTGAATTCCTGTCCAGGGAGATTGCCGCTGCACAGAACTGACCAGCCCAGCTCTTCTGAATTGTTGACAGACTGTGCAATCCAGTCTGTCTGCAGTCTCAGAGAGCATTGTCACAAGAGAAGAGTGACGAGTTTGCTCAATTCTTTGCAGATAAAGTTGCTGACATCAGGGCCGAGATCTGTGCAGCCCATTCCAATGGAAGTGGTGGTGGTGGTGGTGGTCAGTGGGAGGTTGCATTTCCTCGGTTCATCTGGTTCAACTTTGACAGGTTGGCAATTGTGGATGTCATGAGGATCATCCAGAGTATATGGCCGACTTGCTGTGGTTTGGATCCGAGCTCAACTCACCTCCTTGTAGGGTGTGTTGGAGTCATCTGCCTGGTCCTAGCTGAGATAATCTGGTGTTCATTAGACAAAGGTGTGTTTCCAGACACCCTGAAGGAGGTGGTGGTCACACCCCTGCTTAAGAAATCCTCTCTTGATCCAGACTGTCTCGTTAACTACAGACCTGTTTCTAACCTTCCCTTTGTGGGTAAGATTATCAAGAAGGTGTTTGCGTTGCAGCTGGAAAATCATCTTACCATCCACAACATCTATAATCCTCTCCAGTTGGGTTTTCAGAAGAAATATAATACTGAGACAACGCCAGTTCAGGGTACTTAATGACCTCCTGATAGTGAGAGATCTGAAGAGCCATTCCATCTTGGTCCTTCTTGATCTCTCTGCAGTGTTTGACACCATGGACCATGGTGGGTTATTGGAGCCCTTGCGGTTGATCTGTTGACTGTCTGGTACAGTCCTCAGATAGTTCCATTCTTTTCTCATGGGCAGGTCTCAGACAGTGGTGTCACATATTTTTTCCTCTAACTCGCACTCCTTACCTTGTGGGGTGCTGCAGGGCTCCATTTTATCATCCATGTTTTTTTTTTTTGAGAGAAGTATGCTTTATTTCAATTTTTCCCTTTACAGTACTTCTGTGGATATCATTTGATGACAGAGGAGACAGTATACATAAGCAATAATAAGATGAGCAAGGTTCACTCCTCAATCAAATTAAACAAGAGGTCAATATAAGTACAAAATTACAAAACTACAAAATAACACAACTACTATGCTAAACCACTACTAATCTACTGTATCCTACCCTTTAACCCACCCTCTATAGTCCACCCTGTGCCAAGTTTTATAGATTATAAGCAGGCTAAGAGCTGTTCATGTATTCATAGAAAGCAAGGATAATCTATGGCTTCCATACAGTGAGTAAACTTCCAGCGGACCCCATCTGTCAAGATAATTCTGGGTTCTATTAGCTAGCGAGGCTGTATGTTTTTCCAGTTGGAGCGCTGGTAACATTTCGCTATGCCATTCTGTTGTTGCAGGCAGAGCATTATCTTTGCAGTGCCTCATGATTATTAGTTTTGCCACTGCTGAGGTCAAGGCAATATGTGCCTTTCGATGTTTGATAGTTCCTGGAGGAAAATTATTAAGAAGACAAACATCGGGGGTAAATAGTGATTGTAGCCCAAGGAATGGGTCTAATGAATTTTTAATGCTTTGCCAAAAAGTTGATACTTTAGTGCAAGACTATAGCATATGGTAAAGGTCACCTGGAAAGTCATTACATTTGTGGCATATGGGGGATGGAAGCTTTTCCATTTTGTGCAGTTTCTCAGGGGAGAAATATAGGTTGTGCATCACATTATACTGCACTAACCTAAGTCTATCTTGCTTAATGAACTGATATGTTACCTCAAAGACCATGCTAGAATGGGGGCTTTACAGGTAATGACAATTTATTTACCCAATAATAACATACCCCTTTGGGTAAACTATGATACCTGGTTTGTAGCTCTTTATATACCTTAGATACTGCATGGGACTGATTTGCCGTTAACAATATTGAGTGTGGTTCAACCACTGAGGAAAGGAGATGTGTTGATTTTCCAATATAGGACAAAAGTACCTGCCGAATTTGCCAGAATTTAAAGGGATTTGGGTTTGTTATACTATAGATCTGACAAAACTGTGCAAGGGTGAGTGACGTATTCCCACGTACCAGATCACCAAATGTCAGATTCTGGAGTGGGGCCCAAAAATGGACAGGGATGGGACTGTGGCAATTTGAAAATTAAGATTCCCAATTAGTGGCTGTTCAAGGGATTTATACCAACTGATATTCCAATGTTTTTGCATCTGGAATAATGCCTTTAAGGACCAACCAATTGGAGTGTTTTTTAGGACTTTAGGTAGGGCCCAAGGGGGAAGATTATAGTAATGCAGGCAAAGAATAAAGACAAGTATCAGCTAGCACTCTCTCAATGTCTAACCACAGAGGCGTAAGGGAACCCAGTGGTCTTTGTGTTGGTACCAAAATCCTCTGGGCTACTTTGGTTATATGTATAGCACAATATTAGGTAAAAATTGAAGGGAGAGCAAGGCCACCCATGAGCTTAGGTGCTGTGAGTTTGGAGTACGCACGCCTGACCTTCTTACCCTTCCATAGGTATTGGTTGAACAAGGTTTGCAATTTAGCAAACCATGCTTTCAAAAGAAAAATACCCAGCATGTTTAGGAATAAAGAATACGAGGTAAAACATTCATTTTAATGGTCGCTATTCTGCCCCAATGTGACATTGATAGAGAGCCCCATCTTGCCAAATCTGCCTTAAGAACTGCCATTAGATCCAAAATATTTTCTTTTATTATCTGTGGGAGATCTCTAAGGATCTTCAATCCTAGGTATTTTATGGATTTTGGTTCCCAGGTCAAGTTAGATCCTGCCATATCACCTGGCGAAGCTTTTTCATTTATAGGAAAAACTTTTGATTTGAAGAGATTCAATTTATAGTACGACACTTTTGAAAACATGTCTATCTCCCTAAGTAAAGCAGGCACACCCTGCTCTGGGTTCTCTAAATGTAATAATAAATCATCTGCGTAAGCAGAGATAAGATGACGAGAGGTCCCAATCTGTATGCCTTTCAGGTTAGGAGTACAGAGCAATTTTCTAATGAAGGGTTCTAAATAGAGATTAAAGAGCAGTGGGGAAAGGGGGCAACCTTGTCTTGTGCCTCTGCAGAGAGGAAAGGGGTCCGATAGGAGGCCGTTGCACCATACTCTGGATGTTGGTGCGTTATATAGGAGCAGAATCCAACTAACAAAATTGCTTGGAATTCCAAATCTTTGTAGTACTGTAAACAAAAAATGTCCAAGAGACTTGGTCAAATGCTTTCTCAGCATCAATGGAAACCAAGACAACTGGAATAATAGAGCGTTTTGACAGAGATATCAAATGAAGTAAACGACGGATGTGATCACTGGAATTTCTGCCCATCATAAACCCCAATTGTTCAGGGACAATCAAATGATTCATAAGGGGACCTAATCTATTGGCTAGGACGTTTGCTAATATTTTAATATCAGCATTTAAAAGTAAAATGGGACAATAATTCTCCGGATATTAGGGGTCCCTATCAGGTTTGGGTATGAGGGTAATCATGGCTTCTTGAAAGTGCTGTTCCGAAAAACCCTTTGAGAACCAAAAATTATATACAGTATTTCGGTCAGGAAGGGAACAAGGTCTTCCATGCAGGACTTAAACAAATTGCTTGTAATTCCATCGGGTCCTGGTGATTTATTGAGGGATAATTGACGTATTGTCAGCTCCACTGCTGTAGTATTTATTGGCATTCCTAGGGAAGCTGCAACATCAGAAGGCAATTTGGGAAGAATGATTTCATTCAAATATTCATTTATTTCCCTCTGGCTAGCAACCTCCCCAGGAGGAACCGAGTATAGAGTCTGGAAGTGCAGTTTGAAAACGTCAACAATTTTTTGTGAGTGGGTAATTACAGGACCTTCATTGTTTGCTCTCAAACTAGGGATACAACGGTTCATGTCCGCCTGTTTAAGGTGGATCACAAGGAGTTTGCCTCCCTGTTCTCCTGACTCCAGGTATTTTAATCTAGTTCTTTGGATTGCAAGTTCTGCTTGCTGTGCCACAAGAGCATAAAATTGTGCTTGCAGAGTATGCAGTTTAACCCAATCTTCATCTGAGGATTGGCGGCTAATATTCCTTTCAGTCATTTGAATATCACACAAGAGTGCATCTTTTTTGTTTTAAACTGTCGGGTTCGATTGGTAGCAAGGCGAATATATTCGCCGCGTAGTGTACATTTAAAGGCTGCCCACATAATGTCAGGTCTGGTTACTGAACCTGTATTAGCTTGGAAGAACAGAGAAACAAATTATTTGATGCATTGTAAAGTGAGTTGTGATTTAAGTAAAAGGTTATTCATACGCCAAAGGGAGTCCCTACGCATACCAGGTCCAAGCAGATTAAGGACAGAAACCGGTGAGTGATCAGAGATCACCCAGGCATGTATCTGTGTATTAAGTATGCCTGGTAGGAGAAACAAGCTCACTAAAAAATAATCAAGCCTTGAGGAAGTATGATGGGGTGTTGAGAAAAAAGTGTATGACTTTTCGGTGGGATGTAGTGCTCGCCAAATATCCACCAACCATGCCCTATTTGTAAGGTCTCGCAATGCTCTTTCAGTGGGTGAAAGTCCAGTTCTCTTGTAATCCAACCTGCCCCAATGGGTATCTGGGGTTAAATTCCAGTCACCACCCAGAAAGACTAAGATGTTAGTAGAAGGGGCAACCAAATTAAGGATATGTGTGAAGAGCAAGGGGGGATCTGCATTAGGACCATAAATAGATCCTATCAAGACTGGGCTGGTTTGCAGTTCTCCCACAAGTAAGATATATTTGCCTTTTGTATCCCATATTTATTGAAGAAGTTTAAATGGAACATTTTTAGCAATTAAAACAGCCACTCCACCCCGATTGGTAGAATTTCCAGCCCCATATGCTTGACCCACCCAGTATCTACAGAGAAGAGAAGTATCTTCTCTTTTTAAGTGTGTTTCCTGCAAGCATGCAATTCCAACTTGAAGAGAAAATAGGTGTCTCAGGACTATTTGCCGCTCACACCTATCTCTGACCCCTCGTATATTCCACGTGATAAAGGTATATGGACTACACATTATAAAGTTGGAAATGCGGACTGTAATTCAACCAACGTCCTGGAAATACTCTCCCTCATCATCATGAACCTGCCATTACATAATAAAGAAAACCATGGCACACACCCCCCTTCACATCTTCTAATTGTCCCAACATTATTTATTACATCCAATTGCAATAAATATCTCCGGTTCTATCAACTGCACTAACCAAATATACTGCCAGGCGATGTTACCTATGCACTCGTATGATAACACAGTCTCTGCTCCCCTGTCCCAATTAAAACCCTCCCTACTGCTTTCATATTTGCAGAGTGTAAACATTAAAAATTCCTCCAAAAACAAATTCTCCACCCTGTTGGGTTACTATCCAGCTCAATCAAAGCAGTTTCTAGACATCGCAATTGTAAAACTAAAGCACATAAAGAAATTAAGAGTAAAATAAAATGTCTTCCATTTTGGTAGTCATTGGAGAGCCAAAGTGATTAAAGAAAACAAAGTAAAGGGCCGACCACTTTAGGTAATAATAGTGCGAATTAGTCCATCACCTCTGTCTTCTGCCTGAAACAAAAAGAACCCCGGTAGTGTCCTACCAGAAGAATCTTCCTTCCCAAAATTATACCTGACTCAGTATCTGTTCATGACACAAGGAAAACATTATTACATCTGCTGAAGAATGTTACACTGATGTAAGCCCACGTCTTCTCAGTTGGTTTATGAGATTTCTAGCCATCAGGACCCCAGATTAAGGGCCTCAGGGTCATTATTACATGCTGAAAAAGAAAGGATCCGCCCAACAACCCAGTTTCCAGCCTAAAGCTTGACCTTAGTATTCCACAATCTTCTTTCGGACTGAGCGATTCCATTTCTCTCACTTATACAGGTCTGGTAGCATTCGTTTAAGTTCTATTTGCGCTTGCTCAAGTGTATCAAAAGTATGCCATTGCTCCTCGACTTTTGCTTGCAGTATGGCCGGGTATCAGACTCTGAATTGCTTGCTGGCCACAATCAATTTAGACACAGGGGGATGCAGTTCCTGTCCTTTGGCTCTTACTGATTGTGGAAGATCCTGAGTAATCCATATTCTTCCCCCATTGGACCTCCTGAAGCATTATAATTTGTTCCAATATGTGCTGTTTGTCTAAAAAATTTTAAATTTTGAATATTAGCGGCCTAGGAGGTGTTCCTGGGCATGGCAATGGATGAAGAGCTCTGTGCACTCTTTCAATAGTATAAGTAGGTCCACTGGGAGAAGGACCAGCTATTTTTTCACACAACTTTTGTATGAATTTAATCGGCAAAGTGCCCTCTTCTTTTTCAGGGATCCTGAGAATCAGCAGATTGTTTCAGCGGCTTCTGCCCTCCAGATCCTCTAATTTTTCTTCCATTTTTTGCATCTTTTTCCCCACAATACTGTGATCTATCTCAAATTTATCTGTCTTTTTTTCCAAGGAAGCAAGACATACTTCTGAGTCTGAGACACGAGTGGTTAAAGAATCTAGGGAAGAATGCACCTGATGTAATTCTTCTGAGATATCAGTGATTGAACTCTGAAATGGCTGCATGATCTCAAGGAAACAATCTTCTGTTAGGGCAGCTGACCCCACTGTAGATTTACTGCCAGTAACGGGCTGTTGTTTAGGCCTGTTGGTCTTTTCTTTTTCTGTCGTAGGTGGAGGCGAGTGGCGCTGTGGTGTCTTCCGCATAAAGACATCCATTTTAAAATTGGAGATTCCTGTTTGCTGAGCGATAAAAGCTATTTAGAGCTCTTTCTTAGCAGGATGAGTTACTTTAAGCAATGGGATTCCGGTAGAATAGTCGGGAAGGACACGGAGCGAAGGGAGCTAGCCGCTTCTCATCCGAGTGCCATCACGTGACCCCTTTATCCCCCATATTATTCACGATGTATATGCTGCCATTAGGAGACATTGTAAGGTGGTATGGGCTGGGTTTTCATTGCAATGCAGATGATTCTCAGCTATACATGTTCTTTGTGCCTGGGCAGGAGCCATACGAGGAGAGACTCAACTTAACTCATTCTTTATTTATAAAAAGCACCTTTCCAAAACCAAGGACTAAAGGAGCTTAATAAGTATACCCTTGAGGAAAGAAGAAAGGGTGGCATGATTTAAACTTTCAAGTACCTCAGAGGAATCACCAAAGTCTAAGAGGGCAGCATCTTTTGGAAAAAGAGACATGCAAGAACAAGGGGACACAATTTGAAGATAGAGGGGGGATGGCTCAGGGGCAATGTTAGGAAGTATTTTTCCACAGAGAGGGTGGTGGATGCATGGAACCACCTTTCTGAGGAGGTTGTGGGGTCTAAACCTGGGGAAGAATTCAAGAATGCATTGGACAAACATAAGGCAATTCTTGTGGGGGGTAGGAAGAAATAGGCTGTTGGTTAACTAGGATCTGCAGCTTGTCCAGTAGGTAGGGAAATGGGCAGACTAAGTGGGCCAAGCAGTCCTTATCTGCCATCAAAGTCTATGTTTCTATGTTGTCTCATTTTTTAACAGCTCACTCTCTGAGATACAAGATTGGATGAGTGCCAGCCGGTTGAGGTTGAACCCTGATAAGACTGAGCTTTTGGTTGTGGACCCAGGTCATTGGATAGAGGGGTTGCCAGCTGGGTGGCCTTCCAGGGTTTGGCTTGGTGGCAGTTAGCTACTGATCTCTGACCAGGAGCGATGTCTGGGCAATATTTTTGATGATGGTCTGACCCTCAGATCTCAGATGTCATCAAGACCTCTTTTTACCATGTGAGGAATATTACCTGAATTAAACACCTAGTTCAGCCCGATGACCTTCCAATGTTGGTTCACACCTTTGTGACTTCTGCCTTGACTACTGCAACTCTCTGTACCTAGGGCTACCGAGGGTTGATATCTGCCACTTGCAACTGTTGCAGAAAGTAGCAGCAAGGCTATTTACAGGTCTTTCTTGATCTTGCCAAGTCATGCCTGTGCTATGCAGCCCGCACTGGCTGCCAATGCGGTAGCAGATCACCTTCAAAGTTAGTTTGCTAACCTATAAAGCCCTACTTGGACTGGGACTGTGTTATCTGCAAGAACTTCTTTGCCCCTAATGCTGCCTCTGCTCACTTTGATCTGCTGATGAGGGATTGCTAAAGGTTCCCAGGGTTCATTTGAAATCTTCTGGGACCCTGGCTTTTGAAATTGTGGCACCTACTCTGTGGAATTCTCTGTCTTATTGGATAAAGGAGTGCCTGACCTTGGAGAGTTTTAAATCTGCATTGAAAACACATCTTTTTAATCTTGCTTTTTCTGAACTTAGTTGAATGGTGATGTTGTTTTGTATTTTAATCATTTATGATTATTTTAATCTGGTATTTTTACTGAATTGTACAAGCGCTATGATCTTTGTTGCGGATGGTGCTTTTTTACAAATAAACATTTGATTGATTGATTGAGCCCATTCTATATATCAGTAAGAAGTTGCATGACAGCGAGAAAAGGTACTCCATCATTGAAAAGGAATGCCTTGTGGCAAAGTGGGCCATGGTGTCCCTTCAATTTTACTTGATAGGAGCTTATTTTGTACTTCTAACCTATCATAATTCTCTCTGTTGGCTTAATCAAATGAAGGATAAAGATTCTAGCATCACAAGGTGGTACCTGGCACTACAGCCATTTAAATTCAAGGTGATACACAAATCTGGAAAAGAAAATGACAATGCTTCTTTTCTGTCAAGATATGGATCAGGAATTGAGAATTCAGAAGGTTGAAAAAAAATCCACATGTGAGTTTAAACTTCACTGTTTGGAAAACTGCACATGAACTGAACTGTAATGGTTATATGCTAATGTTAAAAGACTATTAATAGAAAGTTTTGGAAACTTGTTTTTAAAACAGATTCCCTCTTAAAGAGGGAGCTATGTGACAGGGTTGAATAAGACCCTGTCCCATTTGTTATGCAGAAAGAGTTAAATGCAAGGATCTGTTCTGTCCACACCTTTTCTGTCTCTTGTCTGTCTGATTGACCAACGAAATGTTCTCATGAAACCTAGGAAATGATCACTCTGATGGTCTCACAATCCTCCTCCTCTTGCTATCTCTCTATGCCTTCACTTGCTATTTCTGTCTTTTCTTTCCCCTTGTGTAATTGTGTTCATAAAAATATATGTGAAGTTTGTGTGAAACTGTAAATGATACTGGGACCCCTTAGTTTGAAAATGTATATAGTTATACTGTTAAAATGATTGCAGAAAGCTATTTGGAATTTAAGGGGTTAACCTTGACATACAGCACAAACTCTTTTGCAAAGCTGTCAACAAGAGACCAATTCTGGGATGTCATGTGCTATTTTATTGCACCTGCAAGGAAAGAAACTTACAAAGTTCTGGAGCTGGATTCTCAAAACATTCTGAAGGTGCAAAACCATTTGCAAGTCCCCAAAAGTTCTGCAATTGCAGAAAAAAAGGGGAAATTGCTCCGAGTGGTATACACAAAACATCCGCAGCTGCATAAAAATACACTGCAGACTGCAGAAACCTGTGGAAGCTCCTAAGAATAAAAAATGCCATTTAAAAGTATGGCATAGCCCCTAAAAGGCTATTCTCAGCCAGTGTTTTTTTTTGCAGTTGCAGAAATATTGCACACATGCTGCACCACAGAGAGTGAAGCGTAACTGTTCCTGAGCAAAATGCAGAGTACCAGCATTTGAGATACAATTATAGTGAAGCTTTTGGCACCAACCAACAGCAAATCAGTGGGTGTATAGTAGTGTCAGTTGTTACAACAAGAATAGCACTCATTTTCATTGAAAGGCAACAAACCACAACCACTAGACCCAGTGCAGCCCATAAAGGAACCCCACAGGTAGTAGAGGCAGAGATGGTAAAAGCCTACAGTGAGAGCTGCTGAAGCATGGAACATAAAGACTCCAAGGGGAGACACAATCATCAGTTCCACCATCAGTTACAGGCAGCCACTGTGGTGCATTGTCCTGCTGGTACCAGTGGTGCTGCAGTGGTCCAAGTTGAGGGACTGGCTGCTGGTCTCTCTGCGAGTACTTTCTGCTGCATCTATGGTAAGACTGTCAAACATCTGCTGCTTCAGTTAATATGGATCCCCTGTCATTGTGCCTTCTAAGCCTTTTCCTCAGCTGCGGATCTGCACTTGTGAATTTTCAGCAGCTACAGAAAATATGTTGTGGATTTTCAGTACTTGTGGAATTTCGCAACTTGCCTGTTTTGCGATTTTCAGCAACTGTAGACATTTTCTTTTTGAATATGAAACAACTAAATTTCTGCAGTGCTGCAAGCCATCTTTCCACAGCTATGGAATTTATGGCTCTCTTTGAGAATCCAACCCCTGGTCCCATAATGAGCTCAGGAATCAGAAATATGAGCATCAATGCTTTTGCTAGAGTGAGAGAGAAACTGAGAAACTGAAACTTGTAATTAGAGATTCCCTTAGATGAGGGACTTTGTTTTCTCTGTTTGTACTGCCTTTGTAAATAGGTATGCTGAATAATTTTATTTTTTATTTTACAGTTATTGAAACAAAATAAAATGCTACTTGTGAATTTTATACCTGCTCCTGGTCTTCATATCCTTCCTGACCTGTGCCTCGATGACTGGGATGCAGACCTGAGGTAAGTGTTGGGAACTCTTTACTGGGTTTACTATGTGGTTTTTTTTTGTTCTCCACCCACACTGGTTGGTCCCTCCTTTGGGATCCCATATGGACTAATTCTCACTTCGGCAGTCCCTGACCCCCACAGCCCCACATTGCAGCCAGCCCAGGGTAACCCGATGTATCCCTTCATCAGGTGAGTTCCCTACCTGCGCAAGGAATGAGCCTTACTGGCTTTCCTTATGGTCCTGGGTACTGCTGAGGAGGCTGATGAAGGCTCAGGTACTCCGGTGGCAAGGATCCAGGGGGGTCATCACCCGACTGACCAGTGCACCATTTTCATCATTTCACTCATAGGAGTGTGATGTTCAGGATGCAGGGCTGACACCAGTGTTAGCCTCATTTCTTAACTAGTGGGACCAGGTGGACTGCTGCATCCCCGGCCTCCACCAAGGTCAGTAGGCACTGATTCTGCATCCCAACCACCAGCTGAGAGAAGGCAAGCAGTCAGCAAACACTCCAGCCTTCTCTCCCTGGCTGGCCTTTCAATGCCCGAGTCTGTTCCCGAACCTGGGTCACTGACATCTGGTAAATCTTTCTATTGAGATAGCAGGCTGGCTAACTGTGTGTTTTTAGAAGAAAAAAATCTAAAGAAATGCTTTTCTGCTGAATCAGAAACTGTGCGGGACAGGAGAAGGAAGGAGGGCTATAGAGGGAGAGATGTGGGTGGGAGCTGGATAGGGCTAGCCAGATATTTAGGGCTAAGGTCATGCGTTGAAACAGGATTTTGTGCAATTCATTTTCTTTCTTTTTTACTTGTAATGTTATTGCAATCACTTGAGTGTAACAATTTTTATTGACTGTTTAGCCTTTTCGTCTATGATTATTGCTTTATTGATTAAATTAATTCCTTTGTTATTCATATTTGAATGGTAAATGCTACTATAAGATGATGCATATGAAACCATAGAGCTGTGTTATTTTTTCCTTTGTTTTTTGGTCCCTGTTACATAGAAACATAGAAACATAGAATTTGATGGCAGATAAGGACTGCTTGGCCCACCCAGTCTGCCCATTTCCCTATCTAATGGATAAGCTGCAGATCCTAGTTAACCAGCAGCCTACTTCTTCCTACCCCCACCCACCTAGAATTGCCTTATGACTGTCCCATGCATGCTTGAATTCCACCACTGTTTTTGACTCCACAACCTCCGTTCCATGCATCCACAACCCTCTCTGTGAAAAAATACTTCCTTACATTACCTCTGAGCCGCCCCACCTCTATCTTCAAATTGTGCCCCCTTGTTCTTGCACACCTCTTTTTGTGAAAGATGCTACCCTCTTGGACTTTGTTGATTCCCTTGAGGTACTTGAAAGTTTCTATCATGTCCCCCCTCTCCCTCCTTTCCTTGACGCTATACATATTAAGCTCCTTAAGTCTCTCTTCATATGTCTTCTAGTGCCAACCCTGCACCATTTTGATTGCCCTCCTCTGAACAGCTTCCATCCTGTCTATGTCTTTGCAGAGACTGGGTCTCCAGAACTGCACACAGTACTCCAGATGGGGTCTGACCAGCTGTCTGTACAGAGGGATAATAACTTCTTGTTTTCTACTGGTGATGCCTCTTCCTATGCATCCCAGTATCCCCTCAGCCCTCCTTGCTGCCCTCTCACATTGCTTGCCCACCTTTAGGTCATCTGATATGACTACCCCAGGTCCCTTCCATTTTGTTGTTGTTAGTATCTCACCCCCATTGTGTACTCTTCCCCTGGGTTTTTGTTTCCCAGGTGCATTACCTTGCACTTCTTAGCGTTGAATCTAAGCTGCCATACATTTGATCATTCCTCTAACCTTGCCAAGTCCCTTCTTATCCTTTCCACCCCACCTTGTGCATCAACACTGTTGCAGATCTTTGTGTGATCTGCAAAGAGACATACTTTCTTTCTGGTCCCTCTGCAATGTAGCTTATAAAGACATTGAAGAGGACAGGTCCTAATACTGAACCCTGCGGTACCCCACTAGTAACTCCCCTTTCTTCAGAGTGGACTCCATTTACTATTACTCTGTGTCCTATTCTCGAGCCAACTCTTTACCCAGGCTGTCATCTTGGGACCCACTCCCAGGCTGGCTAACCTGTATATTAATCTTTTGTGTGGGACTGTGTCAAATGCCTTGCTAAAGTCTAGGAAGGCCATGTCCACAGCCCCTCCCTGATCTACTACTTTGGTCACCCAGTCAAAGAAATTTATCAGATTTGTCTGGCATGACCTTCCTGCTGTTAATCCATGTTACCTTGGGTCCTGTGCCCCTCTGGCCTCTAGATACTCGACAATTCTTTCCTTCAGAAGTGATTCCATCATTGTCCCTATCACTGAGGTTAAACTAACAGGTCTGTAGTTTCCTGCTTCTGCCTTGCTCCCACTTTTGTGAAGAGGAATCACATCTGCCCTCCTCCAGTCCTCGGGTACCACCCCATCCTCCCATGATTTGTTAAAGAGGGTAGTCAGTGGAGTCACTAGTTATGCCCTTAGAACCTGTTCTTTGCTTTTTTATTTTTATCTAGGTCTGATTGTTTTAGCTCTGTTAAACTATGAGTATGATATGTCCAAAGATTTAATTGATTAATTAAGCACTGATCTGTGGTAACATGTACATAAGGAGAACTAGTTTGTATTAAGCTATACCCCCTGGAAGACCTAATGGTCGAGGTGCTAGTGGTTTTCTGTGTTATGTAGCTCCTTGCTTTGAAATAAACCTTCTCTTGATGATATTGCAATTAAAATATTCCTGGAGTTCTGGCTTTTTGTATACTCTTGACTTGGGTGTCTTCTTTATGTAGTACCCACCGTCCTTGGCTGTGCGTAACAAAATTCTGTGTATGGGGAATGAGCTTTACTAGCCTTCCTTATGGTCCTGGGTGCTGCTAAGGTGGCAGATGAGGGCTCAGGTACTCCTGTGGCAAGGATCCAGGGGGGCTGTCACACGACTGACCAGTGCACCATTTTCCTCATTTCACCCATAAGAGTGTGATGTTCAGGATGCAGGGCTGATGCCAGCTTTAGTCACACTCCTTAGCTAGTGGGACCAGGTAGACTGCTGTACCCCCAGCCTCCACCAGGGTTCAGGAGGCATTGATCCTCTACCCCACCCACCCACCTGCCGAGGGAAGGCAAGCAGTCAGCAGACACTCCAGCCTTCTCTCCCCAGCCAGCCCTCCAATGCCTGAGTCTGCTCCCGAACCTGGGTTGCTGGCATCACAGCAGTAAATCTTTCCACTGCTCTGGCAGGCTGGCTAACTGTGTGTTTTTAAAAGGAAAAATCTACAGAAATGTTTTTCTGCTGAATCAGGGACTGTGCAGGACAGGAGAAGGAAGGAGAGCTACAGAGGGAGGGATATGGGTGGGAGCTGGATAGGGCTAACTGGCATGGTTGCAGGGACACAGATCTCCAGCAGGGAGGCTGTAGGGCCTATTTCTTATGCAGAAGGCCAAACATTGAAACATAGAATTTGACGTCAGATAAGGACCGCTTGGCCCACCTAGTCTGCCCTTTTCCCTACCTAACAGATAAGCTGCAGATCCTAGTTAACCAACAGCCTACTTCCTCCTACCCCCCACTAGAATTGCCTTATGTCTGTCCCATGCATTCTTGAATTCCTCCATTGTTTTTGACAGTGTGAGTGACCCTGAAGCATGAGTGCCATGGAGTCAGAATTTGGCACCTACCTATGTGGTGGCTGAGGGTGTTGGCAGAGTGTCACCAGGTAGGACCATGGGCCACAGGCAACACTGGTCAGCAGAGGGTAGGTACATGTAAAGGGGAGCAGAAAATACAGTGCTGAGCATTAGAAAGGGTTTGTGGCTGATCCCTATCTAGGAGCAGCTTGTAAGTGTACAACAGACAGGAGGATTGATAAAGAGGGCAGCTGGCTCACATCTGAGACCATCTCTCTCAACGGTACTATTGTCAAGGGAGTGCAGCTGATCCCTATTTAAAGACAGCTCATTTTTGTGTTGAAAACCAGGAAATCATTAAGGTTGCAGCTGGTCCTTGTTTAGCGTCAGCTCACAGTTGTATTGAGGTTTAAGATCATGGTGTGCGTCTGTAGATTAGTGAAGAATTGTGGCTTTTACAGACATCCCATCTGAATTATGTATGAAAGTACTAGCTAGAGAGTGTACAGGCTAGGGTTTGGGAGGATGTTGGAGAATAGGAGCATGCACAGGCATCAGGATGGTAGGAAGAGGAGGGGTGTGCTGCAATTATTATGGGGCGATGTCGGTAACAGAGGGCTGTCCAGCATGCAGGAGCCTGGAGCACCTAATGGTAGCTATAAAGCAGCTCACATAGGAGCTGGGGAGGCTGGCATGGAGTGTAAGAGTGCCGTGGGAAAAGGCAGATGGGGGATGCCCAGATGAGTGTAATAGCAGGCAGAAGAGGGGTGTAGAGAACATCACCTAAGTTCTGTGGGTACCCATTCCGCAGAGGATATAGGGTCCCCAGGAGGAGAAATGGCAAGTGGTTGGGGGGGGGTCCACAACATACAACAGGAGTGGGAGCATAAAGGGTGCCTTTAACAAATAGATTTTATCCACTGTCTGGAAGTGAGGTGGGGGGAATAGGAGGGGAGGAGAGAGGGTGGGTACAGGCAGTTGGGTCATGGGAAGTAGGACAGAGAGAGAAGGTGTAAGATAGCACAAAGTAGTCATTATGGGTGGAGAAGAGAGAACATGGACAGTGGACCAGGAGTTGAGGGGAGGGAGGGAGTAAGGTAACAAGAGGAGGGGGGATGGAGAGGGTGTGCATGGGTGACCAGAATTGTAAGGTCAGCGAGGGCCTGGGAAGGCTGATGGAAGGGTGAGTAGGGTCTGTGGGGAGGTCAGGCAAGCAGGAGTTGGGGGAGTAAGAATGGGGTGGTGCCCATGACAGCGGAGAGCAGATGCATGGTGGAGAAACTTGTAAAGCAGTCAGAGAATAACCTAGCTTTCCTTAATCATTGGTCACAATTCAACAATAATCTTGATAAATATGCAAGAGATGGTTTGCACTTGAATAAACTGGGTGCAATTAGCCTCTGCCAGAACTTTCAAACTGTAGTTCCTTCAATTAATTTAAACTAGTGAGAATGGGGGAAACACAGACGTCTGACCTTATCCTGACAGCACAAGGAAATTCAAAACGAGTAAAGATTCATGATTTGAAATTTCTGCTCTTGAATACTCGCAGTTTAGGCAACAAAATGGACAAACTAATATTAAGAATTAGCAGTGAAAAACCTGATGTTATAGGTATTACAGAAACCTGGTGGACTGCTGATCGGGTTTAGGAGGTGTGTATTCCAGGTTACACACTTTTTCATTTAAGTAGATCAGATCAAAAAGTGGGTGGAGTAGCTTTCGTCACATCCCTATCTCTATCAGCATACGATACATCAAATAAAATAAAAAAAGACTCATGCCCTTCAGAAACTATATGGCTGAATTTGAAATATCAGAAAAACAAACATCTTATTTTGGGACTTTGCTATAGGTCATCTGATTCAAATATTGCAGTATTAAATGATATTATCGCAGAAATGGTATCAGTGGCTGATTTTGGTAACATTATATTTATGGGAGATCTTAACCTTAGAGACATTGATTGGATTAATAATTCTGCTAGGTCAAGTATGTCCAAAGACTTTATGTACACATGCAAGGAGCTTAACTTAACTCAACATGTAAATTTTCCAACTCTCAGTTCAAATACTTTAGATATTGTACTAAGTAGTGAATCAATTATTGTTAAAGAATGTACAGAATTGGCACCATTAGACAATAGTGATCACTGTTCTGTTGGTTTCTTACTTTATAATTCCCTATTATGTTCTGAAAAGTCACTGAAATATTTGCTTTTAATAAAACAAACTTTCCAGCTCTCAGTAATTACTTGGCAAGCATTGACTGGTACATTCGCTTGAATCAGGATAACACTGAGGATGTATGGGAATCCTTTACTTCTATTATTATGGAAACTGCTAACAAATTTATACCTAAAATACAAAAGAATAAAACATGTTCTTACCCTAAATGGTTTAATACCAGATTGCAAAAATTAATCAAGAAGAAAAATAGATATTACAAGAAATTTAGTCCAAATAAGTGCGATAGAGCATTAATGGCATTTAAAAACTACAAAAAAAAAGTAAAAAGGAAATTAAAAAGGTGAAACTAAATATGGAGAGATCTCTAGCTATGCATGCTAAGAAGGGAGAGTGCAATATGTTGTTCAGTTATATAAACTCCAAAAAACAAGAATGTAGAGTTGGACCAATTGCTATTAATGATCTAGTTAACCAACATCCTAAGGAAATAGCTGATCACTTTAATACTCATTTCTGTAAAGCCTTTAACACAAATACCAATGTGGGCAATC
The DNA here is from genome assembly GCA_016271365.2 of Neoceratodus forsteri. Taxonomy (NCBI): domain Eukaryota; kingdom Metazoa; phylum Chordata; order Ceratodontiformes; family Ceratodontidae; genus Neoceratodus; species Neoceratodus forsteri. The sequence continues at coordinate 60,835,093 of CM057455.1, forward strand.
TTTCAGTTTTAGGTTCTCATTCAACTTATAACATTGACATCTCTTTGGATACTATTAAAAAGAAATTACTTGAAGTTCAGAAAAGTTCTTTCACTGGCCCTGATGGCATTTCTGATAATTTAATCTCCGTTATGAAAGATCATGTATGCATCCCTCTCAAAATCATTTTTGATAAAAGTCTAAATTCAGGAATGATAACAAACGAATGGAAGCAAGCGAATGTGATCCCCTTGTTTAAAAAAGGTACTAAGAGCTCATCTGACAACTATCGCCCTATATTTCGTAAAATACTGGAGCACATTATTAAAGAAGATCTGAGCTCAGTTATGAAGGGTCTAGACAATTCACAACACAGGTTTATTAAAGGTAGATGATCTTGTACAACAAATTTGGTTAGCTTTTACAACTTTATTAGTGAAAATATGGATAAGGGTAACCCTTGCGATGACATTCTGTTGGACTTCAAAAAGGCCTTTGATTCAGTTCCCCACTGGGCCTTAATCCAAAAGTTACGGTTATATAATATTAACCATATATACATTAAATGGATTTCAAACTGGTTATCAAATAGAAGGCAAAGAGAGATAATTGATGGATATACATGATCCTGGAAAAATGTAGAAAGCGTTGTCCCACAAGAATCCGTCTTGGCCCCTTTAATTTTTCAGATCTTCATATCTGATTTATCCAACAATATTCAGAGTAATATTTCTAAATATGCTGATGATTGCAAACTTGCAAATATCTGTATGAGTTCAGATGATCATAAAATAATCCAGGAAGATCTGAAATAAACTAGAAGCTTGGTCCATACAATGGAACTTAAACTTTAATATTTCAAAATGCGGTGTACTACATTTTGGCAAAAACAATCCAAATAAACAATACATTCTTTCTGGTAATACACTGACCAATAAAGTTAATGAAAGAGATTTGGGAATAATTGTTGATTCATGTCTTAATTTTGGTGATCATATCACAAGTATTATCAGTAAACCTAACAAAATATGGTGGGCTATCAGCCATATTACTTCAAAGGACCCAGACAAACTGTTGCTTTTGTATAGAGCTTACGTCAGACCTCACTTTGATTTTGCTTCTCAGCTTTGGAATCCTTTTCAGAAAAAGTATATAGTTAGAATTAAGAGAGTTCAGAGAAGAGTTACTAAAGCTGTAATATCTAACAAATCTCTTTCATATGAAGAAAGACTTTCAAAGTTTAATTTAATGTCACTTGAGGAATGGAGACTTAAGGGCGATCTCTTGTTTACGTGGGATCTCATTCAGGATCCTTTACTTTTAGTTGATTGTGGCCTTGACTTTAAACAAATATCTGTAAACACAGAGGCCATCCATTACAAATTTCAAGAAATAGATGTAATTCAAAGAAAATGGCTTTTTTTCCTCAGAGAGTTGTTAGGCCATGGAATTTGCTGCCTGAGAAAATTATTGTTAGCAATAATAAAATTACCTTCAAAAATAGATTAGATAGATATATGAGGTCTGGAAATCACTTAAAATATTATATGTAAGCTATGAAGCGCGATGGGCCTTACAGCCTTTTTGCTTCTTGCAATTCTTAGTATGGTTCTTAGAAGGAAAGGAGGGAGTCAGGAATATGTGTGGGGGGCAAACGGGTGGTAATATTGGGGGATTCAATAGTTAATTTTATTCACTGGGGAAAGAAGGGGACCCAAGAATGGGTGACCTGCATGTCAGGAAGTATGGCAGAGAGAATGTGCCTAAGGACTGGGGAGCTGGTAAGAGGTGTTGGGGGGAACCAAACATGATTATATGCCTAGGAACAAATGACTTAACTGGGAGGAGTTGGGGGTAGTACAGAAAAGATTCAGGGTGGTGGCAAAGACCTGTAGAGAGGTCACCAAATCAATTGCATTCTTGGAGTTGTTACCAGTACCAACAGTCAGCATGGTGAGGAAGAAAAGGAATGAAGAGGTCAATATCTGGCTGAGGGAGTGTTGCAAGGAGGAAGGGTATGATGATATTGGGGGCCAGGGCAGAGACCTGGTCAGATAAAACATTTTTTGCACTGGAAAGAATGCATCTCAGTAGAGGGGGGTCAAGAGTCCTCAAAGACCAACTGGGCAGTATACAAACCAAAAAACTTAATTTTAATTACCGGGGGGCAAGTGGACTTACAGGGCCTGAGTCTCTGGAAGGAGGAGGAGGTCAGCAGACCCTCCCCTACCAGTAGAGGGGGGACTGGAGGGTAGAGTTGGACTGCGAGCAAATGGATTAGTGTGGAGGGGGGACAGGCAAAGGGGAGTACTGCAAAAGGCAGAAGGGTGGGAATGGAGGGAAGGGGGCTCAGAGTCTAGATGGAAGGTGGTATGCCTAAATGCATGAAGACTTGGAAACAAAATGGATGACTTGCAGGCATGTTGCCAGAGAGGAGAGTGGACATCACTGTGATAATGGAGACATGGTCACAGTTAACCATGACTGTGACTTCTAGATCCCTGTTCTTTCCTGAGTTTAAATTGCATAGGAGCGGCAGGGAGGTAAGAAAATGGGGAGTGGTAGCTGTTTACAGCAGGGAAGGTATAACTTGTAAAAGGACGAGTTAGAAGAGGGGAAGGTGAAAGAAATGTGGATTCAGCTACTGACAAATAGAGGGAGAAAGGTGAGGTTTGGAGTGTTTACAGATGAGTCAGCCAGGAAGAGGATGGAGACAGGGAATTGAACTCACAAATACAGATCGCTGCAGGGAAAGGAAAGGTGGTAATAGTGGGAGACTAACCTGCCCAAGGTGGCTTGTAGGGTACTGGACACAACCTGTGCCAGGAGTCAAGTGATCGTAGAAATATTGCAAAGTGAAATCCTGAAATATGGCATCGCAAAACCCACCAGGGAGGGGCAATCATTGATTTGGTGCTGGCAAATAGGGATCATGTCCAAGCTATAAAGGTCAAGCCCCTGGGTGGAACTGATCATCACACAGTGTGGTTCTGGCAAAACCAAAAAAAGTCCCCCTCTAAGACTATAGTCTGGAATTTTAGAAAGCCAAACTTCAGCAAGATGGGCGAGCTGCTGAGTCACCTGGCAAGTGTCTTAAGGGATATGAGGGTAGACCAATGGTGGACTACCATGATGGAGGGAATAACAGTAGCCAAAAGGGAATGCACCAGGCTCAAAGGGAAAACCTCGAGAACCGAAGCACCCAGCTGGTTTGGCACAGAGGGCGCCCAGGCAGTAAAGGAAAAGAAGTAAGCCTACAAGAAATTTGGGAAAACCCAGAGGGAGGGAGGGAGGAAGACAGTGAGGACCACCTGAAGATGGCTAGCATGGCAAGTAAGGTAGTGCAGTGGGCTAAAACTCAGAAGGAACTGTGTCTAGCTGAGATAATTAGGGGAAAAAAGCTTTTTTTCACTATATTAGCGAGAACAGGGTCAAGAATGATAGGGTTGTTAGGCTCAGAAAAAGGGACAGGTGGAGGAAAATGGGGGAAAAGCAAAAGTACTACACAAGTACTGTACTTCTGTCTTCACCAAGAAGAGAGACAGACTGGTGCCACTAGGGGAAGGACAAGAGATGGGGAGGGGGGAGGAAGCACAGAAGTTTTGAAAGGGGTGGATAGAGTGAGGAAAAGGTTATTAGCATTACAGGTAGATAAATCCCCATGCCTGGATGGTATACACCCAAGGGTGCTGAAGGAGCTGGCAGAGGAACTTGCAGGTCCCATGTTTGGAACGTTCAATAGTTCCATCATCAAATCTTTGTTGTTTGGCAGAATACCTATCGCAAAATGCATAGATAAAAATACAAAAATTTTATTTATTTATTTATTGGGAACTCAGACTTACAGACCTTTGAGCTAAGAGCTTGTTTACAAAGGGTCCTCATCAACACTTAAGGAGAAACATTTTGTTGCAACAGCATAATTACAGCAGACACATTGACACTGGGGTTGTACTACTAACATAGGGTTTACATAGGAAGGGGTAGCCAGTACATTTATGGTTTACACAAGTCAAGACATGAATGAAGCAGCTGGTAGCATTGTCAATTTCCCAGTGGAGGTATGCAATGTGCAGCTGTCTGAGAGAAGTTAAGTGCAGAGAGACAAGTTGGGGTTTGGCAAGTGCAGGTAGATAGAGGGGCAGTGGGAGGGTGGGAGGAAGAGGTCAGGAAAATGGTCTAGAGGTTGTGTGAGTGTACTGGACAGAGGGCAGGTGGAGGGAGGAGTAGAGGCAGAGGAAGTTTACAGGGGACTGGGAAGGAGGTGTGGGTCAACTGGACAGAGGAAGGTGGGGGTAGTGAGGGGTAGTGGACAAAGGACAAGTGGGGGAGTGGCAGGGAGGGGGAAGGGGGGTTGGGGGATGGAAGTAGTTGCAACCTGGCCAGAGCAAGTGGGCAGTTGAGTGGAGGGCCGAATGCTGGGATAATGTTTGACACAGGCAGCGGACTGGAGGAGGGATGGACTTACAGAGTTCGGATTTGTAGTGGCCTAGGCATTGAAGGCTGGTGATTGTGTTTGGAAGCTCGTTTAGCCAGGTGGGAGCCCTTATTTTTATTTTTTTATTTATTTAGAATATCAGAATTACAATCCTTTGAGTCATAGACTCATTTCCTAAGGCTACGCATCAATTACAGATACAATAAACATGACAACAGTTACAGAGTGGATATATAGACATAAAGTCAGTGGGTGATGTGGCCTATACAATATGCTAGCTAAGTGGGGTAGGGGAACAAAACATCATAACATATTTACAAATATGTTAGCAGCCCAGTGGACTGTAGTCAATACAAGAGGTTAGCTAAGCATGGTCCCAGAGACAAAGAGCCTATTCGTAGACCATGGCAACAGTGCAGTCAGTTGAGGAAGGATTTTGTCATAGTGGAGAATAGAAGTAGTACGGTTGGGTACGTGCTCGGGATATTAAATTGTAGGTAGCACGGCTATGGGCAGGTGCATGAGCGGGTAGTGAGTATGTGGTTTCTGAGTGCTGCCTTGAAAGGACCCAGTTTGGTGAGGTTAGTGATGGATACTGGGAGGGCATCAAAGAAGGCGGGGGCCCTGACCATAAATAACCTCTGTGTCAGGGTTGACTTGACCCTGGGGATTAACAGTGAGGCAGTGCTAGTACTGTGAGTGTTTACTGGGTGCTCTTTAGTAGTGAGGGATGCTGTCAATCCCAGTGGTGTTAACCCAAGGAGAGACTTCTTGACCGTGAGGCAGGCCTGATACCTGAGCCTCTCATCAAAAGTGAGGATCTGAGAACTGGAGTAGGGGGTGCAAGTGTACGTGGTCCTTGCTGCAAATGACAGGAGTCTGCAGGCTTTGTTGAGGACTACTTTGATTTTGTTGAGAGCTGTTGTGTCAGCCAAGCTGTAGATCAGGAGTCTGTAGTCTATCAGGGACATGACAGATGAGGTGATGGCTAGTTTTAGTGCTTCAGGAGGTAAGCAGTCCTTGTGGCGGTAGAGGAGGCTGACACGGGTGTTCACTGCAGAAATGATCAAGTGAATGTGGGCATGGAAGGTGAGAGCAGGGTCAAAGATAACCCCTAGGTATTTGTAGGAGTGGACCTGTTCCATGTGGTGAAGTGAGCTGGAGACAATGTGGAGGGGTAAGTTCTTTAGTTTGTTTTGATGGTGCACAAATAGTAGGGTCTTAGTTTTATTCAGATTCATGACCAGCCTGTTTTTGCTGAACCACTGTTCAGCAAGGCTAAAGGTGTGCTGGAGTGCAGCCTGCAGGTTGTTAGGGTTTGCATGGGTGGTACAAAGGATGGTGTTGTCTTCATAAAGTAATATTTTTCCCGGGAAGAGGGAGGGGAGGGCATAGAGAAGGTACATCTCCCCTGGGCTGATTTCCTGAAGAGAATAGCTAAGGCATGCCTGGAGACTCTTGTGGCATGCTCACCTGGGGCAGGTCTGAATAACACCTGCAGGGAGACAGGTGCTAGTCCCAGAAGGGCCTCCTTACCTAGTTAGCAGGTCTGGAGCTTTATTCTATCCTGGAGGGGCAGCCATTTTGTCCTTATGTAGAGCTCACAGATGTGTGTTATGCGATGCGCATCCAGGATAAATCTCCATGCTTTATTGAGGGTAAGGTAGACTTTGTGTAGGCTAGTGTCCATGGCAGCACCATAAACCACGTTTCTATAGTCCAGGATTGGCAGGACTGTGCCATTGACTGCCTGGAGCCTGGCTTCAGGGGTGAGGCAGAAGCGGAGCCTGTAGAGTGTCCCCAACTTCCTGTTTGCAGCCTTGGTTATACTACTTAAGTGTTCATCAAAAGAGAGGGACTCCTCGATTGTGACCTTCAGATACCGGAAAAAGTGAACCTGTTCGAGGGTGGACTCCGTACTCAGTGCTATTTTAAATGGTGTGGTTGATTTCCTCTTCTGGCGACTGGTAAAGAGTATTGTCTTAGTCCTTTTACTATTGAGTACTAGGAGGCTGGTGTTAAACCATTCCTGTAGCAGGTCGAAGTTGCACTGTAGGTTCCTGGTCAGTGTGTCTTGGCTGGAGCCTCTAAGGAATCGCACTGTGTCATCTGCACAGAGCAGGACTTTGGCAGAGTGGCACATAGCCGGGAGGTCATTTACAAAGAGGCTAAACAGGAGGGGGGGCCCAGTATGGACCCTAGTGGGACCCTGACTGTGACTTTCCTGGCCTCTGAGATGGTACCGTTAATCTTTACCTTCTGTGAGCACTCAGACAGGTAGCTGGAGAGCCACCCAACCATGTCCAAGGACAACCTAATCCAGGTTAACTTCTGGAGCAGCAGCTTGTGATCCACAAGGTGAAATACCTTGGATAGATCAACATAGATTGCTTCAGCTAGTTGTTCCTGGTCTAGTAACTCGTGGACATTGCCTGTGAATTCAACGAGGGCAGTGTTGGTACTGTGCCACTTGGGGAACCCATGTTGTTGTGGTCTGAGGAGGCTGTATTTGTGAAGGTGGGAAGAGAGCTGGTCTGCAATGATTTTTCCAGCACTTTGGAGAGAAGAGACAGGATGGAGATGGGCCTGTTATTGGATACACGCGAACAATCTCCTCCTTCTAGAACCAGAGTGACCAGGGCAATTTTCCAGGTAGATGGGAAGGCTGACATCCAAAGCGACATATTAAAAAGCTTAGTGATAGGTAGAACCTCTTCATGAAGGGTGATTGGGATAAGTTTCATATCAATCCCATCGCCACCCAAATATACAGACACCATTATAATATAAAAACATCAACTTATAAATATGTGCGGTTACATACACATAGTGAAAACTGGTTGAATAAATAACTCAGCATAAAATAGCTTCAGCTGGTCTGGAAATCCATAAGTTAGCATAAGGTATTATTGCACTAGTCCCAATTATTTACTCTCAACTTCATTTTGATTTTTTTAATAGCCCAGAAGTATTTAGCCAGCCTAGTTATTGTCCATTCATCAGCAGTATGCAGTAATATATTAGTGAGTGTTTCACGGTCTAGATTATATAAGGAATTTAAGAAAGGACAGAGCTAATAGGCTCATAGAAACATAGAAACATAGACTTTGATGGTAGATAAGGACTGCTTGGCCCACCTAGTCTGCCCATTTCCTACCTATTAGATAAGCTGCAGATCCTACTTAACCAACAGCCTACTTCACCCTACCCCCCAATAAGAATTGCGTTATGTCTGTCCCATGCATTCTTTTTTTATCATAGAATGGTTTTATTAGGTTTACAGATATACTGCAGCTCAGAAACATCAAGCACATGTAGGCCAATCATAGTACTCAGCAATCATTATGGTGTACAGATACTGTATATAGTAGCAATAATAATAATACAACTTTATTTTTATGGCACCTTTCCAAAACCAAGGTGCTGAACAAGTTTAAAAACAAACAATGTATTGCACAAATTAAAGCAGCTTAGTTAGTGCAAAACATCTAAACAAACTTATAAAACTTAAATAAAAAGAGACAATCAGTCAACAAATGCTTGGTACCACAGATGAGTTTTTAGGGCTTGTTTAAATCCCGCCACAGTCACACACTCATGTAACTGTCAGGGTAGAGAATTTCAAAGAGAACAGGCTGCATGCATAAATGCCCGAGCCCCAGAAGATTTCAAACACACTCTTAGAATCTCTAGCAACCTCTCACCAGCTGAACAGAGAGGTCGCCTGGGGCGGTAGGGAACCAGAAGCTCTTTCAGGTAGTCAGGGCCCTGTCCATGTAGGGCTTTATAAGTCAAAAGACCGACTTTAAAGGTGATCCACCATTGTACTGGCAGCCAGTGCAGACCATGCAGCACCAGAGAAATATGACAGAGCCGAGAGGTTTGTGTCAAAAGCTGAGCTGCTGCATTCTGCACTAGCTGCAAATGACAGATTTCAACCCCAGAAAGCCCTAGATACAGGGAGTTGCAATAGTCCAAGCAGGAGGACACAAAGGTGTGAACCAGCATAGGAAGGTTGCCGGACGGAAAAAGGTGCGTAATCCTAGTGATATGCCTGAAATGGTAAAAAGAGGTCTTGATGATGGCTGACACCTACAAATGTAAGTTCAGCCCCTCGTCAAAGATTACCCCCAGGTTACGCACCTGTTCAGAGGCCTGGAGTGGTAAACCCCCAAGGAATAGTCCCGAGGGTGAACCTACCCTCAACCCCCTATCCGGCGTCTTGGGTCCACGACCAGCACTTCAGTCTTTCCCAAGTTCAACTTCAACCAGCTTGAGTCCATCCACTCCTGGATTTCTGCCAGGCAGTTATTAAAGTCTGAGAGAGCTCCATTCTAGTCAGGTGCAAAAGAAAGGTATAGTTGGGTATCATCACCACTCCTCTAGTTTTGTTTGGGGCACAGCTTGCCAAAACCTTGCCCACCCACATCTTCTGGAGCCATGTTACCATCTTGGCTGTGAGATGGGTCTCCTGGATAAGGGCGATATCAGCAGGGAAGGAATGGAGGTGCTGCAGTACCTTTGTACGCTTCACTGGATGGTTAAAGCCTTCAACATTCCAGGACACCAATCTCATGTTTGTAGAGGGTGCCCCAGGCATAGTGAAGCTATCAAAACAGGGAGCTTCACCTACCTGGGGATGATCAATCGACAAAGAAAATTATAAGTACCCCAAGTTGTGTGTCATCCACTCAATGAGGGCCCCTACCTACATCCACTAAAGGATCTGGAAGAAACTGCAGCAAAGAGTTGGCAGTGAACTCAAAGAATCTGAAAGTTGGTCATGTAGTAAGCTATGAGTGAGAGAAGCAAAAACACAGATCAGAGTTAATAATACAGTAGGAACAACAAGAAACAATCAACTAATAACTATCAGTAGAAACAGTAGCAGGTTATACCTGTGGATATAACCTGTGTAACCACTAAGGGTGCTGAGATAAGCGCATTAGGGAGCCATAGAAACATAGAAACATAGACATTGACAGCAGATAAGGACCGATTGGCCCACCTAGTCTACCCATTTCCCTATCTACAGGATAAAACGCGGATCCTAGTTAACCAACAGCCTATTTCTTCCTACCCCCACACGAATTGTCTTTTGTCTGTCCCATGCATTCTTGAATTGTCCTACAGTTTTAGACCCCACAACCTCCTCAGAAAGGCTGTTCCATGCATCCACTACCCTCTTTCTGAAAAAATACTTCCTCACATTACCCCTGAAACGCCCCCTCTATCTTTAATTTGTGTCCCCTTGTTCTTGCACGTCTCTTTTTCTGAAAGATGCTACCCTCTTGGACTTTGTTGATTCCACTGAGGTACTTAAAAGTTTCTATCATGTCCCCCTTTCCCTCCTTTCCTCAAGGGTATCGTATTAAACTCCTTTAGTCTCTCCTCGTATGGCTTGTCTTGCAGACCCTGCACCATTTTAGTTGCCCTCCTCTGGACTGTCTCTATCCTGTCTATATCCTTGCGGAGATGGGGTCTCCAGGACTGGACGCAGTACTCCAGATGGGGTCTCACCAACTGTCTGTACAGAGGGATAACAACTTCCTGTTTTCTGCTGCTGATGCCTCTTCTTATGCATCCCAGTATACCTCTAGCCCTCCCTACTGCCTTCTCACATTGCTTGTTAATCTTAAGGTCATCTGATATGATTACTCCAAGGTCCCTTTCCTTTTTTGTTGTTGTTACTACCTCCCCCCCATTGTGTAATCTTCCCCGTGGGTTTTTGTTTCCCAGGTGCATTATATTGAACTTCTTTGCATTGAATCCTGGCTGCCATACTTCCGACCATTCCTCCAACCTTGCCAATTCCCTTCTCATCCTTTTCACGCCTCCTTGTGTATCAACCCTGTTGCAGATCTTTGTGTCATCTGCAAAGAGACATACTTTTCCTTCCAGTCCCTCTGCAATGTCACTTACAAAAACATAAAAAAGGACTGGACCCAGTACTGAATCCTGTGGTACTCCACTAGTAACCCCTCTTTCTTCAGGGTGGACTCCATTTACAATTGCCTTCTGTGTCCTGTTGTCCAACCAATGTTTTACCCAGGCTACCACCCTGGGACCCACTCCCAGGCTGGATAATTTGACTATTAATCTTTTGTGTGGGACTGTGTCAAATGCCTTGCCAAAGTCTAGGTAGGCCATGTCCACAGCCCCTCCCTGGTCTATTACTTTGGTCACCCAGTCAAAGAAATCAATTAGATTCATCTGACATGACCTTCCCAATGTGAACCCATGCTGCCTTGGGTGCTGTGCCCCACTGGCCTCTAGGTACTCAACAATTCTTTCCTTCAGAAGTGATTCCATCACTTTCCCTACCACAGAGGTCAAACTGACAGGTCTGTAGTTTCCTGCCTCTGTTTTGGTCCCACTTTTGCAAAGGGGAATCACATCCGCCTTCCTCCAGTCCTTGGGTACCACACCATCCTCCCATGATTTGTTAAAAAGGGTAGTCAGTGGTTTCACTAGTTCTCCCCTTAATTATTTTGGAATTCTGGGGTGAATTCCATCAGGCCCCATTGCTTTGACCCCCTTCAGGTTTAGGAATTCTTTCAAAACCCTTACTTCTGTGAAAAGACTGGGATCAACACCCCTATCAAGAGTGCTTCTGTTAATTGGATTTCGCACCTCCCCCTCCTCTTTTGTGAATACTGAGAAGAAATATTCATTCAGTGTTCTTGATTTTTCACTGTCCCCCTCTGCCCGCCCACTGTTCATTCTATTTAGCCTCACTATCCCCCCCTTTGTCTTTCTATGCTCCCTGATGTACCTATAAAAGGTTTTATCCCTCTTCTTACCCGAGTTGGCTATCTTTTCCTAAGTTGGGGCCTTTGCTATTCTGACTTCCCTCCCTGCTTCCTTCTGCCTTAACTGGTACAGCTCTCTGTCTTGCTCCTTCTGTGTTTCCTTACACTTCCTGAATACTATCTTTTTCTCCCTGACTTTCCCCGCCACCTCTTTTGAGAACCATAGTGGCTTTTTCTTTCATTTTGATTTGTTTATTTGCTTCACACAAAGGCTTGTTGCCACTGTGATGGCAGTTTTGATGATTCCCCATTGTTGCTCCATCCCTCCTTCTAGCAGGTTTGCTAGTGCTTTTCTGAGGCACTCTTCCATCTTGCCAAAGTCAGCCCTCCTGAAGTCCAGTGCCCTCACTTTTGTATGGCTTGACTCTATAGCTGAGTTAATGTGAACCACACTGTTTGATGGTCACTTGTTCCCAGATGGCAACCCTCTTCTAGATCTGAGATCCTCTCACTGTCCCCATTTGAGAGCATGAGGTCTAAGATTGCTCCCTCATGAGTGGGTTCTGAAACTAGCTGTCTGAGGCATGCCACCTGTAGGGCATCGAGAATGGCCCTGCTTTTGGATGTGGCTGCAGCAAATGTGCTCCAGTTAACATCTGGCATATTCAGGTCTCCCATCAACAGTATCTTCCCTTTCTCTGCCATCCTAAGAATGCCTTCTATCATATCCTTGTCCATTTCCTCCCCTGACATGGGGTTTGTACATAACCCCTGTGCAGACTGTGGTGCCATTTCAGTCTCCAAGGTGACCCACAGTGCCTCCTCTCTCCTGTTTACTCTTTTGTTCAGTTGCTTTTATCCTTCATTTACATAGAGAGCTATCTTCCCTCTTCTCCCTTCCTGTCTCTCCTGTAGGTTATGTACCCTGGTATGTTAACATCCCAGTCGTGGTTCTCTGTATACCATGTTTCTGTGACTGCTACAATATCCAGGCATCCCTCTTCCATCAAGGCCACCAGTTCAGGGAGCTTGTTGCCTAGACTACAGGCATTGGTACTCATTACCCTCCATTTCCTGATGGCCTTACTCCTTTTTGCCCCATCCCTGTCTTTCTTGCCTCTGTCACTTTCTCCATTTGCCCCTTCCCTTCTCCCTATTGACATTTCTGTGTTGGAGTTTACAGCACTTATACAGTGACTTTTTTTGAGGGGGCTAGGATTTCCCTGCTCCTTTCCAGTGCCTCTCCCCTTGGCTAGTTTAAATGCTTGCCAATGAAGCATTTAAATCTATCACCTAGGATCCTGGTTCCCCTCCTGGACAGATGCAGGCCATCATGCCAGTATAGGCTTGCATCACTCCAGGTGGACCCCCAGTCCCCAATGAAGCCAAATCCCTGAGCTCTGGACCAGTTTTTCAACCACTGATTGAATCCCATGGTATGGAGCACCCTAGCCTCTCCCACGCCATAGACAGGCAGCATGTCTGAGAAGGTTGCCATGCATGCTACTTGTTTAAGGCCCCTCTCAAATTTCACAAGCTCTTTCTGCACTGCTCTGATCCCTTTCCTAGCCAGGTCATTTGTTCCTAGGTGGACAATGACATACAGCTCCCTCCCCTGTGCAGCTGCTCTGGCAATCCTGAGGATTCACTCCCTGTCCCGCCAAGCCATAGCACCAGGCAGGCACCTTGCCTCCCTCTCACCTTCCTCCCCCAGTTCTACCTTTCTAACAATGGAGCATCCCACCAAGAGTTGTTTTCTTCCCCTGTGGGGTCCTATGCCACCCTCCTGTGGGTCTCCTTTGTGGAGGTTCCCAGCAACCTCCTTGGTCTCCACTGTGGGTGCCTCCATAGAGGAACCACACTTTGCCAGAATGGCATAGGGTTGTGGAGAGGTACAGCTGGAGGATGCGCCCTGTTCCACCACCTCACCCTCCTTGAGCCCTGTGGTCAACTGTTCCTCTTTCTTGGCAACCTCTGAGGCAGTGGTAGTGGCCCTGGTGGTCCCTAGATAGAAGAGGAGGTCCCACAAATCCTGGCCAAATCAGCCTGGAGATGAGCAACCTCCTCCCTCAGTCCAGTGAGGTGCCTGCAGATGGGACAACATTGCATCCTCCAGAATGTATCCTGGAAGACTGCTACTCCACAACCACTACACTGCACCACTCCCATCATGTCTTATTTCTGGCCCCTTCACTACTGTTTGGAATTCTTACTTTTCATCTGTTTTTTTCCTTCCTTCCCTCTCTACTTACTTACTGTTACTGTGCCTTTCAAGATCCTGATTGTCAAGTTTTGAGACAAGAAGATCTTATATTTCTCAGTAGACCCCTTACTTGCTTAGAAGCAGACCTCCAGCAGCTAGAGGGGTCCAGAGAGCTACTCTTGCCCTTCTAGGATGGTGCATCTTTGGTGGCTCTGTGATCACTCACTTCCTGCTCCCAAACAGGAAGTTCCTGTTGTCAGTCAAATCCTGTGCCTATAAAATTAGAACTAGCTTTGGGTGGAGGGGAGGGAAGGAGGGCAATATAGTCCCAGTAAGAGTTAAAGGCACACAGGCAGAAAGTAAGGAGAAAGAAAAAAAAACAGAGGAAAGAGTAAGGATTGCAAACAGTTAAGGGGCCAGAAATAAGACATGATTGGAGTGGTGCAGTTCAGTGGCTGTGGAGCAGCAGTCTTCAGGAGATGTTGTTCTGGAGGATGCGGTGTTGTCCCATCTGCAGGCACCTCTCTGGGTTGAGGGAGGAGGTTGTTCATCTCCAGGCTGAGTTGGCCAGGATTTGTGGGACCTCCTCTTCCATCCAGGGACCACCAGTGCCACTGCCGTTGCCTCAGAGGTTGCCAAGAAAGAGGAGCAGTTGGACCACAGTGGGCTCAGGGAGGGTGAGGGTGGTGGAACAGAGGCACATCCCTCCAGTTGTACCTCTCCACAATTCCTATGCAATTCTGGCTAAGTGTGGTTCCTCTATGGAGGCACCTACAGTGGAGACCAAGGAGGATGCTGGGAACCTCCACAAAGGAGACCCACAGGAGGGTGGCAGGGGACCCTGCAGGGGAAGGAAACAACTCCTGGTGGGGGACTCCATTGTTAGGAAGGTAGAACTGGGCAAGGAAGGGGAGAGGGAGGTAAGGTGCCTGCCTGGCGCCATGGCTTGGAGGGACAGGGAGCGAATCCTCAGGATTGCCAGAGCAGCTGCACAGGGGAGGGAGCTGGATGTCATTGTCCACCTAGGGACAAATGACCTGGCTAAGAAAGGGATTAGAGAAGTACAGGAAGGTTTGTGGAATTGGGGAGGGCTTTAGTCCAAGTAGCACGCATGGTAACCTTCTAGGAGGTGCTACCCATCTATGGCATAGGAGAGGCTAGGGTGTTCCGTACCATGGGATTCAATCAGTGGTTGAAAAACTGATGTGGAGCTCAGGGATTTATCTTCATTGGGGACTGGGGGTCCACCTGGAGTGATGCAAGCCTATACTGGCATGATGGGCTGCATCTGTCTGGGAGGGAACCAGGATCCTAGGTGATAGGTTTAAATGCTTCATTGGCAAGCTTTTAAATTAGCCAAGGGGTAGGCACTGGAAAGGAGCAGGAAAATCCTAGCCTCCACAAATCATGGTAGTAAGTGTGGCAAACACCAACATGGAGGTGTTGATAGGGAGAAGGGCAGGGTAAATGGAGAAAGTGACAAAGGCAAGAAGGACAGGGATGGGGCAAAGGGGGTAGGCCATCAGGAAATGGAGGGTAATGAGTACCAATGCCTGTAGTCTGGGCAACAAGCTCCCTGAGCTGGTGGCCTTAATGGAAGAGGGATGCCTGGATATCAGTAGCAGTCACAGAAACATGGTACACAGAGAACCATGACTGGGATGTTAACATACCAGGGTATATAACTTACAGGAGAGACAGACAGGGGAGAAGAGGGGGAGAAGTAGCTCTCTATGTAAAGGAAGGGATAAAAGCAACTGACCAAAAGAGTAAACAGGGAGGAGAGGAAGCACTGTGAGTCACCTTGGAGACTGGAAAGAGCACCACAATCTGCACAGGGGTTGTGTACAGACCCCCATGTCAGGGGGAAGGAATGGACAAGGATATGATGGAAGGCATTCTTAGAATGGCAGAGAAAGGGGAGATACTGTTGATGGGAGACCTGAATATGCCAGATGTAAACTGGAGCACATTTGCTGCAGCCACATCCAAGAGCAAGGCCATTCTTGATGCCCTACAGGTGGCAGGCATTAGACAGCTAATTTTGGAACCCACTCGTGAGGGAGCAATCTTAGACCTCGTACTCTCAAACGGGGGCAGTGAGAGGATCTCAGATCTAGAAGTGGGTTGCCATCTGGGGACAAGTGACCATCAAACTGTGGTTCACGTTAAACTCAGCTACAGAGTCAAGTCATACAAAAGTGAGGGTACTGGACTTTAGGAGGGCTGACTTTGGCAAGATGGGAGAGTGCCTCAGAAAAGCACTAGCAAACAGGCTAGAAGGAGGTGTGGAGCAACAATGGGGAATCATCAAAACTGCCATCACAGAGGCAACAAGCCTTTGTGTGAAGCAAATAAACAAATCAAAATGAAAGAAAAAACCGCTATGGTTCTCAAGAGAGTGGCTGTGAAAGTCAGGAAGAAAAAGATAGTATTCGGAAGTATAAGGAAACACAGAAGGAGCAGGACAGAGGCTGCACCAGTTAAGGCAGAAAGAAGCAGGGAGGGAAGTCAGAATAGCAGGCCCAAACTGAGGAAAAGATAGTCAACTCAGTTAAGAAGGGGGATAAAACCTTTTATAGGTACATCAGCGAGTGTAGAAAGACAAAGGGAGGGATAGTGAGGCTGAATAGAATCAATGGTGGGTGGGCAGAGGGGGACAGTGAAAAAGCAGGAATACTGAACGAATATTTCTGCTCAGTATTCACAAAAGAGGAGGGGGAAGTGCCTAATCCAATTAACAGAAGCATTCTTGATAGGGTGGTCGATCCCAGTCCTTTCACAGAAGAAAGGGTTCACAAGAACTCCTAAAACTGAAGGTGGACAAAGCAATTGGTCCTGATGGAATTCACCCCAGAATTCTAAAGAATTAAGGAAGGAACTAGTGAAACCACTGGCTACTCTTTTAATAAATCATGGGAGGATGGTGTGTACCCGAGGACTGGAGGAAGGGGATGTGATTCCCCTTCACAAAGTGGGACCAAGACAGAGGCGAGAACTACAGACCTGTCAGTCTGACCTCTGTGGTAAGGAAAGTGATGGAGTCACTTCTGAAGGAAAGAATAGTTGAGTACCTAGAGGTCAGTGGAGCACAGGATCCAAGGCAGCATGGGTTCACAGTGGGAAGGTCATATCACAGACGAATCTAATAGATTTCTTTGACTGGGTGACCAAAGTAGTAGACCAGGGAGGGCTGTGGACATGGCCTACCTAGACTTTGCAAGGCATTTGACACAGTCCCACACAAAGATTATTAGTCAAATTAACCAGCCTGGGAGTGGGTCCCAGGTGGTAGCCTGGGTAAAACATTGGCTGGGCAACAGGAAACAGAAGGTAATTGTAAATGGAGTCCACTCTGAAGAAAGGGCGGTTACCAGTGGGGTACCGCAGGGTTCAGTATTGGGTCCAGTCCTTTTTAATGTCTTCATCAGTGATATTGCAGAGGGACTGGAAGGAAAAGTATGCCTTTTTGCAGATGACACAAAGATCTGCAACAGGGTTGATACACAAGGAGGTGTGGAAAGGATGAAAAGGGACTTGGCAAGGTTGGAGGAATGGTCAGATGTACGGCAGCTAACATTCAATGCAAAAAAGTGCAAAATAATGCACCTGGGAAACAAGAACCCAGGGGAAGAATACACAATGGGTGGGGAGGTAGTAACAACAACAAAACAGGAAAGGGACCTGGGGGTAATCATATCAGATGACCTTAAGGTTAGCAAGCAATGTGAGAAGGCAGTAGGGAGGGCTGGGGGTATACTGGGATGCATAGGGTGAGGCATCAGCAGCAGAAAACAGGAAGTTGTTATCCCTCTGTACAGACAGTTGGTGAGACCCCATCTGGAATACTGTGTCCAGTTCTGGAGACCCCATCTCTGCAAGGACATAGACAGGATAGAGGCAGTCCAGAGGAGGGCAACTAAAATGGTGCAGGGTCTGCAAGAGAAGCCTATGAGGAGAGACTAAAGGAGCTTAATATGTATACCCTTGAGGAAAGAAGGAGGGGGACATGATAGAAACTTTCAAGTACCTCAAGGGAATCTACAAAGTCCAAGAGGGTAGCATCTTTCAGAAAAAGAGACTTGCAAGAACAAGGGGACACAATTTAAAGATAGAAGGAGGGCGGTTCAGGGGCAGTGTGAGGAAGCATTATTTCACAGAGAGGGTAGTGGATGCATGGAACAGCCTTCCTGAGGAAGTTGTGGGGTCTAAAACTGTGGGAGAATTCAAGAATGCATGGGACAGACATAAGGCAATTCTTGTGGGGGGCAGGAAGATATAGGCTGTTGGTTAACTAGGATCTGCGGCCTATCCTGTAGGTAGGGAAATGGGCAGACTAGATGGGCCTAGTGGTCCTTATCTGCCGTCAAAGTCTATGTTCTATGTTTCTATGTTTCTAAGTAGTATAGTCCTGTAGGCTACAATTTAGGAGGGTCTGGCAAAGGGTAAGCCCCAGCGATAAGTAGTCCCTCCATGAAAAAGCAATGGGAAAGTGCACTATGGGGGCTTGAGCCTAAGGCCAACAAGCGTTCATTACTCTGTTAGCTGGATAAAGTATATTTACCCATCTGGTGGTGAAGGGGAGAACTGTGGAAATCTCCTGGGTAGACCTTAGGCCCAGGTAACTTCTACACAGATTAAGTAGTCAGGTGCTATATTCAAAATGTTTACTGCCAGAGAGTCCAAAAAAAAAACAGTCTATGCGGATCATCCACCTGGTTCAGGTGAGGGAGCATTGATCAGAGGTGCACTCTGGGACGATCTCTGAGGGAGTCCCTCTGATACTGCTGCAGTGAAGGTCAGAAGGCCCAGCCTGACTGGTAGGGAAGAGTCATCTGCAGTGGTCACAGTTATAGCTGTTTCAGCCACCCAGCCACGGAGGGGCTAGAGTCCATCTCATCTGGCATGTCCACTGACTTTTGCCCCTCTTCTTCATCAGAACTACAGTAGAGTCTCCTTTCATCAGTTTGGCTGGGGGGGAGGCTTCTACATGTTGCATATTGGTCCTCACTCAATTGTAAGAGCATGATCTGGGTCTGCTTATTCATGTCACAGTTGTTTGGTTGGGAGGTGGGGTAGGTGAAGTGGCCTTTGATTGGGGTAATTCATTGCTTCCATGCTGTGGGTCTGAGAACTTCAAATGGCCTCTCGAACTGGAGCTGCACTTTCTGTCCCTGAGCTGCATCTTCTACAAGCTGCATATCAGAAGCTTGGTTCCTTCTCATCTGAGCCTCACCCAGCACCCAGAGGAGTCTGGTGGATGTAATTGGCAACACCACATTGGGCCAACATTTTGCCAACCAGTTTCCCACCTCTCTTGGGGACTGTGCCAGGATTTCCCTACCTTCTTTGGCCATGTACAGGGAGGTAAGTCTTCTAATTTGGTATTTGTAGCCATATGCCAGCAGTACTTTTTTAGTAGGCAGAAAGGCCTTTCTTCTCATTGTAACTTCATGACAGTAGTCTTGAAAAAATGAAATTTGGGACCCCTTTCAGACAATACCACCCAAATCCCTGGTTGTTCTCAAAAGTTTTTCTTTAGTGGAATAGCATAATAGATATGCAATTATGGGGCGAGGAGGAGAGGTGTGGGTGTCCATTTTTATAGATAAGCGGTGTGCTCTCTCTACTTCTACTGGATCTTTCCATCTGTCCCCCAGCACTTTAGGTTGCCAGTCATTAAGGAATCTCTCCATGTCTGAACATTCTACACCCTTGGGGATGCCAATTATCCGAATGTTAATAGGTTCTCCTGATCCTCAGCCCTTTCTCACAGTTTGGCCAGTTTGGATTTATGGTCCTGTGACCGCTGCCAGACTTGCTCATGTTGGTCTTCTAATCTGTCTGCACGTTGTTCCAAAACATTTGCCCGATCCTCTAGTTTATGAACATCAGCCACAGTTCCTGTAAGGGTATTAGAAATACCATCAATTCTGCTGAGAAATATTTCGAGCAGTAGGGTAATATGGGCCAATGGATCCCCAGCTTGAGGTTGTGGTGGGTGTGGAGTCTGATGCCAACTGGAAGAGAAAGAGAGCTGGTGGAGGTGCTGAATTGGCCATAATCCTAGACCAAGAGTCAGACACAGGCAGAGCTGGTAGCTGAAAAGCCTTGGGTGACTAACTGGAGCACTTTTGCTGGGGTTAAAATAGGCCGATGCCCCTGTTCCCAAGCAGGAGATGCGAGCACTTGTCAGGGCCTAGAAACTCATTGGGCACTTGCTAGCTAATAGGCCTACCAGGGCCACAGTTTAAATTAAACAGTGAGTCGGAAGCAAAAATGGCAGTTCAACAGTTGGGGGAAATAAGTGATTAAAGATCCATACTTGGGGCCGATCAAGTACAGGGATCACATTATAAGTTCACCGAAAATGCCTGGAAAGGGACGGGGCAGTGTAATTATGCTGCCGCCATGTCTCCGCACAAGCCACGCCCCCCCATATATATATATAATTTGAAACAAAATGTACAGTGCAGCTCTGTTCATATTTCTAATTTGGAACAAAATGTACAGTGCAACCCTGTTCATATTTCTAATTTGGAACAAAATGTACACTGCAACTCTATTCATATTTCTAATGTATAACTCAATGTATAGTGCTGCCCTAATCAGATTTATAATTTGAAACATGTAATGCAGCCCTGTTCAGATTTATAATTTGAAATAAAATGTGTGTAGTGCAACCCTGTATATAGTCGTAATCTGAAACAAAATGTATAGTGCAGCCTTGTTCATGTTGATAATTTGAAGCAAGATGTTTAGTGCAGCCCTGTTCATATTTATAACTTGAAGAAGATTGTATAGTGCAGCCCTGTTCATATTTATATTTGGAAACTAAATGTATAGTGTGGCCTGTTCATATTAGTAATTTGAAAAGAAATGTACAGTGCAATCTGGTTCATATTTATAATTTGAAACACAATATTCAGTACAGCCCTTCTCATATCTATACTTTGAAACAAAAGGCATAGTGCAGCCAAGTTTGCGTTTTAAATTTGAAACAAAATGCATAGTGCATTCAAGTTCGTGTTTTAAATTTGAAATAAAATGTATAGTGCAGCCCAGTTCATATTTATAATGTGAAACAAAATGTATAGTGTAGCCCTGTTCATATTTATAATGTGAAACAAAATGTATAGTGCAGCCCTGTTCATATTTATAATTTGAAACAGAATGTATAGTGCAGCCTTGTTCATATTTATTCTTTGAAACAAAAAGTATAGTGCAGCCTTGTTCATATTTATAATGTGAAACAAAACGTATAGTGCAGCCCTGTTCATATTTATTCTTTGAAACAAAATGTATAGTGCAGCCTTGTTCATATTTATAATGTGAAACAAAACGTATAGTGCAGCCCTGTTCATATTTATAATGTGAAACAGAATGTATAGTGCAGCCCTGTTCATATTTATAATGTGAAACAGAACGTATAGTGCAGCCCTGTTCATATTTATAATGTGAAACAGAACGTATAGTGCAGCCCTGTTCATATTTATAATGTGAAACAAAACGTATAGTGCAGCCCTGTTCATATTTATTCTTTGAAACAAAATGTATAGTGCAGCCTTGTTCATATTTATAATGTGAAACAGAATGTATAGTGCAGCCCTGTTCATATTTATAATGTGAAACAGAACATATAGTGCAGCCCTGTTCATATTTATAATGTGAAACAGAACGTATAGTGCAGCCCTGTTCATATTTATAATGTGAAACAAAACGTATAGTGCAGCCCTGTTCATATTTATTCTTTGAAACAAAATGAATTGTGCAGCCCTGTTCATATTTATAATGTGAAACAGAATGTATAGTGCAACCCTGTATAAATGTGCTGGAACAGTGCGCAGACAAGCTAGAAGACCAACGCTAGCAAGTCTGAAGGCAGTTACAGGACCATGAATCCAAGCTGGCCAAACTGTGGGAAAGGGCTGAGGACCAGGAGAACCAGTGATGCCATAATAACATTCAGATACTTGGTGTTCCTGAGGGTGTAGAGGGTTCCAATCTGGAGAGTTTTCTTAATGAATGGCTGCCTAAAGTGCTGTGGGACAGATGGAAAGATCCTGTAGAAGTGGAGAGAGCACACCACTTAACTATGAAAACGGACCCCCGTACTTCTCCCCCTCAGTCCATAACTGCATATCTACTACGGTATTCTAGCAATGAAAAACTTTTGAGAGCAATCAGGGACTTGGGGGACAGTGTCTGGAAGGGGTCCCGAATTTAGTTTTTTCAAGATTACTCTCTTGAGCTGACGATGAGAAGAAAGGCCTTTGTGCCCATTAGAAAAGTGCTGCTGGCATATGGCTGTAAATACCAAATGAGGAGACTCACCTCCCTGCATATGGTTGAAGAAGGTAGGGAAATGCTGGCACACTCTCCAAGAGAGGTGGAAAGCTGGCTGGTGAAACATTGGCCCAATGTGGTGCTGCCAACTTCATCCCCCAGATGCCTCTGGGCACTGGGTGGGACTCAGATGAGGAGGAACCAAACTTGTGAGACACAACTTCCAGAGGATGCACCTCATGGATGGAAAGCGTAAAAATTTTCTGGGCCTCCCAGCTCCAGTTCAAGAGGCTGATTGAAGTTCCCAGATCCACAGCTAGGAAGCAATGAATCACCCAAACAAAAGTCCACCTCACCTCCCCCACCTCCAGACTAGACATCCGTGGCTCAAATAAGCAGACCCTGACCATGCTGTCACAGCCAAGTGAGGACCAATATGCGGCATGTAGAAGCCTCCTCCCCAGCCAAACTGAAGAAAGGAGACTCTGGCTCTGATGAAGGAGAGGGTCAAAAGTCAGTGGACATGCCGGATGAGATGGACTCTAGCCCCTTCTTGGACTGGGTGTCTGAAACAGATATAACTGTGAACACTGCAGATGACTCTTCTTCACCAGTCAGGCAGGGCCTTCTGACCTTCACTGCAGCAGTATCACAGGGACTGCTGCAGAGATCATCCCAGAGTGCACCTCCTACCAATGCTCCCTCACCTGGACCAGATGGATGATTTGTATAGACTGTTTTATGGACTCACTGTCAGTAAACATTCTGAATATAGTGCTTGACTACTTAATTTTTGTAGAAGATACTTGGGATCAAGGTCTACCCAGGAGATATCCGCAGTTCTCCCCTCCACCACCGGTTGGGTAAAGTTACCCTGCCCTGTTAACAGAGTGATGAACACTTGTTGGCCTTGGGCACATACCCCTCTAGTGCCTTTTCCCATTGCCTTTTTACAGAGGGGGCTACTTACCACTGGGGCTTACCCTTTGTCAACCCCTCTTCAATTATTGCCTACAGACATATACTACTTGTGTACTGGCTCTTTTTCAGCTTAGGATGCGGCTGGACAGCCTCCTGGTTGTCCCTCTGATATTCCCTCCCTTGTAGTCTTTGTGGGCATCATAACTTAATTCCTGAACCAGCTTGGGAAATAGATTTACAGTGCCATGACCCGATGTCCAGACCATTCCACCCCTGGTACCCTCACTCAGTATCTCCCTATTGTGATATCCCAACCGGAAGTGCCTAACCACCACTACTCCGTTCAGCTGGTCTCTTTCAGTTTTTGCATAGGACAGTTGGCTCCCCCCATCCTTGTTACCACGACCCTACTTACCCCCCTCCAGTTCCTCCCCTTTTTACTTCCCTGATTCTCTAGGATCACACTACAGAAGAATTGGACCTGGGTAGGGACGGACTCCATCACTGGTGTTCTTCTGTCTACCCTCTTGGGTGTTGTGAGCTAGCATTGCTCGGGTGTACCAATTGTGTTGGTATGGTTTCAAACGTGCTTATCACCACACCCTTAGTGGTTACTCGGGTTATATCCACAGGTATAACCTGCTACTGTTTCTATTGATAGTTGTCAGTTGATTGTTTCTTTTTGTATCTACTGTTTTATCAACTCTGATCTGTGTTTTTGCTTCTCGCACTCATAGTTTACTCCATGACCGATTTGGAAAAATTTTTTGAGCGCATTGCCAACCCTTTGCTACACCTCTTTCCAGAGCCTTTAGTGGACATGGGTAGGGGCCCTCATTGAGTGGACACTACACAACTTGGGGTACTTATAATTTCCTTTGTTGACTGGATCATCCCCAGGTAGGTGAAGTTCCCTGCTTTTGATAGCTGCACTATGTCTGGGGCACCCTCTACAAGCATGAGGCAAGTCTCCTGGAATGTCAAGGATTTAAATCATCTGGTGAAGAGCACAATGGTACTGCAGCACCTCCGCTCCCTGCATGCTGACATCGCCCTTATCCAGGAGACCCACCTCACTGCCAGAACAGTAACATGGCTCCAGAAGATGTGGGTGGGCAGGGTTTTGGCTAGCTCTGCCCCAAACAAAATTGGAGGAGTGGCCATCCAACTACACAAAGCCTGCCCTGGACTGTTGAAGAAGTTCAAGATGACAAACAGGGGCAATGGGTGATAGCCCAACTTTCCTATGCAGGGGGCAAGGTTGTAATTGCTAACATATATGGGCCCAACACTGACTCAGCAGACCCGCTGCTCGAACTATGTCAGGCTCTCACCTCTATCACAAAGGATCATCCCAACTTGCCCATCATTATGGGGGGTGACTTCAATCTTGTTCTGGACATCTTCCTAGACAAAACTAAACCCACCCCACAGGCCCACCCCAAGACAAGGGTGGCATTACTGGACCTCATTGACAAATGGGGACTCATGGATCCCTGGAGGTGGGACCATCCTAATGGAAGGAATTAAACCTTTTCCTCTGTACGTGACTTCTTCAGCCACCTTGATTTCTGTCTGGCCAATGGCGAGGCCCTGCCAGGAATCAGTGATACCAAAGTGGGGAACATCCTCTTCTCAGATCATGCTCCCATCCTTTTCCACTATTTCCCTGCAGGACAGGGGCAGGACAACACTAGGTGGCACTGTAACCCCCTGTTCCTACAGGACTAGGAATTTCAGAAAATGATTAGGGATGAAGCCAAGGCCTACTTTTAACAAAATGCGGATGGGAAAGTTAAAGCTAGCACTGTATGGGAGGCGTTCAAGGCTGTTTTGAGGAGTAGGATCATTTCATTTGCAGCCACTAAGAATAAGGCAAGGAAAGCTGAACTCTCCAAATTACAGGTGGAGCTTACTACTTTGGAGGGTAAATTTAAAGCTTCTCCCCTAGCTCATGACGATCACCCCCTGGTCACGTCAATCACTTTACTCAAATATCGAATCAAATCCTCCTCCCGAGTAAGAAATGGGTGAAATAGCTAATTCACTCTGTGGAGTGGTGTGAAGTGAAAGTAGATCTGCAGAGTGCTCCATAACACAAAAGCATAGTACTTTATGCTATATAATGGATAATCACAAGTCCATTGGAAACAATTACTTACATTCGCTTCTCCCAAACCACTACTGCAGCAATTTTAAGGTGAAGTACATTGAATGCAATTAGTTCAATTAGGATGTTTAGGTCATCGACTGTAGAAAACCCTCCTTTGCTCATATCATCGAGCGTTTATTGCTTGCATATGGATTTTGAATGTTAATATATGACATTCAGTCTGTGTACTGAGAGACAGTGGAAGTGTGTTTGGGGGAGGGGCGTATCTGTGGTGTAGGTAGATAACTTGGAGAAAAAGACTGTTCTTTCTTTTTGGTGATATTTTTTTGGTGATATTTTTCTTGTATGATGGTGTCAATGTACACTCAGTAATATTTTCAATAATTCTTGCCATTTTTTTGCTGATTGTTGTGGTGCAGCAGTGCATAATTTTAGTTTGTTTAAAATACATGGTTATATTACTGAAGTTCTCAATTCGCTGTGCATTACTTAATGTCTGTGTGAGTATGTGTGTGATGCATGTCATCAAATCAGACACCTTTTATTGTGCCACATAGTAATTTCAGCAATTGAACCTGCTATCCACTGCAGCTGTGTGATTTTTGTTCTTCTTCGTGGCGTCTTTACTGGTACTAGCACTTGTGACTGTTACTGAAGCAGTGCAGTACACTGCCCTCCCACGACCCGCTCCAACTGGCAAAGGCATTCTTTTCCAGATTTAAATTTCTGATGGTGAGCACTGGTTAGGTGTTGCACCTTTGCGTCTGCATTTCTTCAGTGCACAGCGCAATCTTAATCTGTCTGTGCATTTGCATCTCTTTAGGGCCCAATCTCCATCTCTAACTTAAGTCACAGTTGTTTCTTTGGCTTGCCTTCAGAGTACTGGACTGGTGTGGTGCTTAATTCTGCATGAACATTGTACTCATTAATATGTGTTTTTAAGTCAGGTCCATCAGCATGAATCACTCATGATACAAATCATGTTCTTCATCACCACAGTCACAAATCATGATTCACAATCACGTCACGAATCACAACATTAATTTTTTTTTCTAGTTACTTGGATGTATTCTAAGCCTGTTTTGTAGTATCTCTCCATGCTTCACCACCCCACCATTGTACTCATTAATGAGTGTTTTTCAGTCAGGGAGTTTTGTGCTACAGTTCTTCTGGGAAGTACAGCCGTATGCATTCGCGTTCCCAGTATGGTTCCATATTATCTCATACCATCTACACCGAATCACAGTCTTCATCATCATGGTTACAAATGCAGTTACAAATCCCAATTCACGATGACGTCACGAATCACAACATTAACTTTTTTACTAGTTACTTGGATGTATTGTAAGCCTGTTTTGTAGTATCTCTCCATGCTTCACCACCCCACCATTGTACTCATTAATGAGTGTTTTTCAGTCAGGGAGTTTTGTGCTACAGTTCTTCTGGGAAGTACAGCCGTATGCATTCGCGTTCCCAGTATGGTTCCATATTATCTCATACCATCTACACCGAATCACAGTCTTCATCATCATGGTTACAAATGCAGTTACAAATCCCAATTCACGATGACGTCACGAATCACAACATTAACTTTTTTACTAGTTACTTGGATGTATTGTAAGCCTGTTTTGTAGTATCTCTCCATGCTTCACCACCCCACCATTGTACTCATTAATAAGTGTTTTTAAGTAGGAGAGTTTTGTGTTACAGCTCATTGGGGAAGTACAGTCATATATGACTTACAGTACTGTAAGCCATGTGATGTGTGGGGGGGGCTGCCAAATCTGAAACATGAAGTGGATCACTTAGAAATGATAATGAGGAACGTGAAGTCCATTAATAACAATGACTCCACTTTACTCCGCATTGCCATCATGCCTTAACACAAAGTGGTAATGACAAGGCAGAGTGAGCACTTTGCATTGTCCACACTGTGTAGCTGCAACAAGAAGTGCCCACTTTGCTGGTGAAATTTAAATTCTCTGCATCTCTACTCCAGAGGAAGCCAAATGGCATCTCCCCTGAGTGAAACACACCTTCTGGGAGGGGGGTGGAAAGGGTGGTAAGCTTTTGGCTTACCAACTCCGAAAACATCAAGCTGCCTCCTGTATATGTGCCCTAAGAGATCACATGGGCTTAGTTGTCTCAGATCCCCAAGCCATGTCCGATTACTATTAGACACTCTATCAGTCCCAGGCATCACTCACAAACAATGACCTGTCCTGGGTGCTCTGAGGATTCTGCACCTCAGCTGACTTTCCAACTCTTTCCCATGAGTCTGCTGAGCTCTTGGAGCAGTCCTTTACTGTCCAGAAACTTTGCACAGCTCTCCGCCAAATGGCCAAAGGGAAGGCCCCAGATCTGGATGGGATGAGTGTGGAGCTGTACCAGGTGATGATTGAGGAAATTTCCTGTCAGCTCCTCTCTGCCTTACAAGAGTCACATGCTAATGGTACCTTCCCTCCATGAGAGCGGCACTGGTAACATTGCTACTAAAAAAAATCTAATGACCCCTGGACTGTGCCAGCTTCCACTCAATTTCACTCCTGTTCATGGACACAAAAATTGCAGCAAAAATTCTGGCCACACGGATGATGTAGATCCTCCAAACTATTATTCACCCCTCCCAGGCGGGCTTCACCATGGGCAAATCGAGGGTAGACAACCTTAGGCAAGTCCTAAACCTTAAATGCTAGCTCTACATTCCCCTGAACTGGCTGCAGCCCTAGCGGTTGACTTTTCCAAGGCCTTCAATTCCCTGGAATGGGGGTACCTACACGAGATACTCCAGATCTTTGGGTTCAGCCCCTACTTCCAGGGTTGGGTCTCGACCTTATACAATGCACCACTTGCTAAGATCTTGACAAATAAAAATATTCCTCCCCCCTTCCAGTTACACTGAGGCACTCGGCAGGGATGCCCCTTTCCCCTCTGCTCTTTCTGGTAGCATTAGGCACCCTGGTTCGGAAACTCACACACACTAAGGACATCCCAGGCATCACAGTTCAAGACCAAACCTACCTTGTGAATGCCTATGCAGATGACATAGAAACATAGACTTTGATGGCAGATAAGGACCGCTTGGCCCACCTAGTCTGCCCATCTCCCTATCTACAGGATAAGCTCAGATCCTAGTTAACCAACAGCCTATTTCTTCTTACCCCCCACAAAAATTGCCTTATGTCTGTCCCATGTATTCTTGAATTCTCCCACAGTTTTAGACCCCACAACCTCCTCAGGAAGGCTGTTCCATGCGTCCACCATCCTCTTTGTGAAAAAATATTTCCTCACATTGCCCTTGAACCGCCCGCTCATCTTCAAATTGTGTCCCCTTGTTCTTGCACATCTCTTTTTCTTAAAGATGCTACCTTATTGTACTTTGTTGATTCTACTGAGGTACTTAAAAGATTCTATCATGTCCCCTCCCTTCCTCAAGGGTATACATATTAAGCTCCCTTAGTTTCACCCTGTATGGCTTCTCTTGCAGACCCTGCACCATTTTAGTTGCCCTCCTCTGGACTGCCTCTTTCTTGTCTATGTCCTTGCAAAGATGGGGTCTCCAGAACTGGGCACAGTACTCCAGATGGGGTCTCACCAACTGTCTATATAGAGGGATAACTACTTCCTGTTTTCTGTTAGTGATGTCTCTCCCTATATATCCCAGTAAACCCCCAGCCCTCCTTACTGCCTTCTCACATTGCTTGCTAACCTTAAGGTCATCTGATATGATTACCCTCAGGTCCCTTTCCATTTTTGCTGTTTTTACTACCTTCTCCCAATTGTGTAATCTTCCCCTGGGTTTGTGCTTACCAGGTGCATCATTTTGCACTTCTTCGCATTGAATCCAAGCTGCCATAATTCTGACCATTCCTACAACCATGCCAAGTCCCTTCTCAAC
Source organism: Neoceratodus forsteri (assembly GCA_016271365.2). Taxonomy (NCBI): domain Eukaryota; kingdom Metazoa; phylum Chordata; order Ceratodontiformes; family Ceratodontidae; genus Neoceratodus; species Neoceratodus forsteri. Next base: position 60,863,683 of record CM057455.1, read on the forward strand.
CTTTCCACGCCTCCTTGTGTATCAACCCTGCTGCAGATCTTTGTGCCATCTGCAAAGAGACATACTTTTCCTGCCAGTCCCTCTGCAATGTCACTTATAAAGACATTAAAAAGGACTGGACCCAGTACTGAACCCTGTGGTACCCCACTAGTAACCCCTTTTTCTTCAGAGTGAACTCCATTTACAATTACCTTCTGTATCCTGTTGTCCAGCCAATTTTTTACCTAGGCTACCACCATGGGACCCACTCCCAGGCTGGTTAATTTGACTAATAATCTTTTGTGAGGGACTGTGTCAAATGACCTCCTACTCACCAACTCCCAACCTAGCCTGTCACTCCCAAAGGACCTGGGCATCCTACAAAAATTTGTACAACTTTCTGGTCTGACAGAAAACAAGAAAAAACTATTTTAGCCCCACTCAATAATTTATGTACCAAATAATGTTTGGCTGGCATTGATGTTGCTTGAGCTGCACAGAGCTTTTCGTATCTGGGGATAATTAGCCATATGAGGTGGTGAGACCTAGAAACCCCTCAATTTCTCCTCCTTGCTTACCTCTCTATCGGTGGAGATGGACCAATGGCATAAGCTCCATTTATCCTTTCACAGTAAAGTAGAAGCTGTGCATGCGTTCTTCCTCCCAAAGCTCTCATACCTGTTTAACACTCTTCCCATCCTACTATCCCCTAAGCTTTTTCGTACAATAGACAAGACAGTATTCCTGCTACTCTGGGAGGGGAATACCCCTAGATGGAGCAAGGTGAAGATGCGTGCCCACTGGTCCTATAGAGGTATGGGGCTCCCATGCTTTCAACATTATCAATCAGCCTTCTTAGTCTCCTAGGTATTGAAGTGGTTCATTCCCTCTCCTTCTCCCCCCCCCAGGTGGATCTGGAGAGGGGACTCATGTCAGGTACACCACTATGGTCACTTCTTCACCCTGCTTTTTCTGGAATCAAATACCTGACCATGGCCATGACAGAGATGGTACACACACGGAGGAACTATATGGCTCTCTATCACACACTCTGAGCAGGGGCCCATGGTCCCCCAGTAAGGTACACTCCCCTTTGGAATAACAAGCTCCTGTGCCTAGGTGGGAAGCCAGTTCACTGGGAAAATTGGGATTCCAGTGGGATTAATGTCCTACAGGACCTCTATATTCCAGGTACGGTTGACCTGGTATCCTATGAAAAACTTCAAACACAGTATTCCCTCCCAACGAGAGACTTTTGGGAATTCCTACAAATCCATAGTGCAGTCTCTAAACTGTGGAATCAAGGGATTGAGAACCCCCACTGGGAATGGCTCAGCTCACTATATAGGTCAGCCTCTCAAAAAAGGCATCACAGGTGGCTTCTTTAGGACCATAACAGAAGCTCAACGTAACCCCACCAAAACCAGTAGGAAACTTTGGGAGACCAAACTTGGGATCACCCCGCCTGCTGAGATATGGAAGTGGTGTTTTAAGGTTTGCCCACACGACCTACAGGGACACCAAGAGTCAAACTATCCAGCACAAAATCCTACTGCAATGGTACAGAACCACAGCAGTCTTACACTGTATGGACCTTCTCAACCACTCCTCCTGCTGGAGATGTCATCAGCCATCTGCTTATCTTCTCCATATCCCCCAGCAGTGTCCAAGGTTATTCCCTTCTGGGACATGGTGTTTTCCAATTGTTCTAGAGGAGTAGGCCAACCTATTTCACACTTGAATACAATGCTACTGCTGGGTGACCCCACCTCACTAATCATTCTGCCTCCCTCTCTTCAAAAATGGGTCTTAGTGGCTATCCTTGAAGCCAAGCATGCTGTGCTGATGCACTGGAGAAAACCCAATCCTCCTCCCTCCTGGCATGGAGGTTGGCCCTTACACAGACAGACACATTGGAGAGGTTATCATATTCCCATCTTGGCCACCTTAACAAATATCAAAAAAAGTGGGGTGCATACTTACAGTCACACCTGTGTACAACACTACCCCCTCCTCCAGCTAATCTGCCAATATAAATCCCCTACTTATCTATGAGCCCCTTGAATCACCCTTTACCTATCTGGAAGTACCTGTAGCAAAATATCAGTTAAAGTGTTTTCCCTCTTGAATAACTATCCTAATATCATCTCACTTTATTTCATGAGTTTGATACCACTGATGTTTAACTAAGTAGCTTATGCTAGTTCATAACTTTACTGGCCTACTGTAGACTTATACTCTTACTCAATCTTATGTGCTACAAGCATGTTACTACTGTATTGCAAAGAGTTTTCTTCTCTCTGTATTTGTTATCCTTGCTTAAACCTTGGTTTTGGCAATGCTGAAGCATGTAACTTGAAAAATCAATAAACTTTGATATGATAAAAAAAAAAGAAAACAAAACATACAGTGCAACCCTGTTCATATGTATCATTTGAAACAAAATGCATACTGCAACCCTGCTCATATTTATAATTTGAAGTAAAATGTATAGTGGAACCCTGTTCATATTTACAATTTCAAACATGTATAGTGCAGCCCTGTTCATATTCAGAATTTGAAATAAAATGTATAGTGCAGCCCTGTTCATATTTATAATTTGAAACAAAATGTGCAGTGCAATTCTGTTCATATTTATAATCCGAAACATGTATAGTGCACCCTGTTCAGATTTATAATTTGAAACAAAATGCATAGTGCAATCCTGTTCATATTTATAATTTGAAACAAAATGTATATTTAAACACTACTTCTATTTGTAATTTGTAACTTAAAGTATAGTGCAGCCCAGTTCATACTTATAATCTGAAACAGAATGTATAGTGCAGCCCTGTTCATATTTATAATTTGAAACAAAATATGTAGTCGAACCCTACTCCTATTTATAATTTGTAATTTAAAGTATAGTGCAGCCCAGTTCATACTTATAATCTGAAACAGAATGTATAGTGCAGCCCTGCTCATGTTTATAATTTGAAATGAAATGTATCGTGTGGCCCTGTTAGTGTTCATAATCTGAAACGAAATGTATGGTGAGGCCCAGTTTGTGTTTATAATCTGAAATGAAATGTATGGTGTGGCCCAGTTCGTGTTTATAATCTGAAACTAAATGTATAGTGCAGCCCTGTACAGATTTATAATCTGAAACGAAATGTATAGTACAGCCCTGTTCATATTTATAATTTGAAACAAAATGTATAGTGCAGCCCTGTTCATATTTGTAATTTGAAACAAATGTATAATGCAGCCCTGTTCATATTTATAATCTGAAACAAAATGTATAGTTAAGCCCTACTCCTATTTATAATTTGAAATTTAAAGTATAGTGCAGCCCAGTTAATATTTATAATTTGAAACAGAATGTATAGAGCAGCCCTGTTCATATTTATAATTTGAAACAAAATGTATAGTGCAGCCCTGTTCATATTTATAATCTGAAACGAAATGTATAGTGCAGCCCTGTACAGATTTATAATCTGAAACGAAATGTATAGTACAGCCCTGTTCATATTTATAATTTGAAACAAAATGTATAGTGCAGCCCTGTTCATATTTGTAATTTGAAACAAATGTATAATGCAGCCCTGTTCATATTTATAATCTGAAACAAAATGTATAGATAAACCCTACTCCTATTTATAATTTGTAATTTAAAGTATAGTGCCGCCCAGTTCATATTTATAATCTGAAACAGAATGTATAGTAGAGCCCTGTTCATATTTGTAATTTGAAACAAAATGTATTGTCCAGCCCTGTTCGTATTTATAATTTGAAACAAAATGTATCGTGCAACCCTGTTCATAGTTATAATTTGAAACAAAATGAATAAAGGAATCCTGTTCATATTTATAATTTGAAAGATTTATAGTGCAGCCCTGTTCATATTTATAATCTGAAACAGTGTGTATAGTGCAGCCCTGTTCATATTTATAATTTGAAACTGAATGTACATTGCAGCCCTGTTCATATTTATAATTTGAAACAAAATGTATAGTGTAACCCTGTTCATATTTAATAATTTGAAACAAAATACATAGGGCAGCCCTGTTCATATTTACAATTTGAAATGAAATATATAGGGCAACCATGTTCATATTTATAATTTGAAACAAAATGTACAGTGGAATCCTGTTCGTATTTATAATTAGAAACAAAATGTGTAGGGCAGACCTGTTCATATTTATAATTTGAAACAAAATGTATAGTGCGACCCTGTTCATACTCTAACTTGAAACATAGTCAGTATTACTAATGCTGATTAAATGTTACCAGTAAAATGCATAGTGCACTACTGCTCATGTTTATAATTCAAAACATTATTTTGTCTCTGTTGATTACATCACCTGTCACCAATACTATAAAAACAAATGGTGGGATATTCAGACTGCACCAGGCAGGGGTGCAAGTCTGGGCACAGAGCAACTGGACTGTGCCAGGGCATGGACCAGGTGATATTCAACAGTGCTGCGCCATGGCTCAGCACCATTGACTATGGCACTGAGGGTGAATGCACTGCACCAGCTCAAGTGGTAGAAGGGCAGCAGGGAGATGCGCCAGCGCAAGTATGGTTGTACTAGGCACATCAACTGCAATATTCAGCACTGGGTATGCAGATGAGGCCATTTTGCATGCAAGGCACAAATGGGGCCATTTCCATGTCATTATGGCCCCATCTGCATGCGGTGCACCAATCCCAGGTGACTAGTGCATGGCGCCCTGCCAGGCTGCAGCCATCGGGGACCAACTCCCTGCAGTCCCATGGCAGTTCCCCCACTCCCACATGCCTGATTTGGGGCAGAGATAATGTAATAACCCTGGTGGTCCAATGGAAACTCCCCATTGCCCGATCATGGCATATGTAATAATAAACCCTGGTGGTCCAGTGAAATTGCCCTGATACCCAATCGCGGGCATATGAGAATGTAACATCCCTGGTGGTCCAATGGAAGGTCCCTCCATCATTCGATCATGGGAAAATGTAATACCAAAATCCCTGATGGTCCAGTGGACCCCCCTCTCCCCACTCACCCACTGAGGACCTCTGCCACCCAGCACTCCCCAGTAAGTGGCGGGCAGCAGCACCCCACCAGCATGCCTCCCAGCCGCCCGCTGACTAACACTACACAGCTCCGATATGTGAATGAATGCATTCATTCACATATCGGGCCTGTGTAGTACAGTATGGTCTGCACGTTCATTGGTCCATGCAGTGGACCAATATGTGTACAGACCGTACTGTATGCTGTCAGTTGGCAGGTGGCCAGGAGGGATGCGGGTGGGGTGCTGCTGCCTGCTGCTGACTTAGGGGGGTGCTGGGTTGCAGGGGACCACAGTGAGTGGGTGGGAGGGGGTCCACTGTACCACCAGGGCTTCCTTTGCCATGTCCGCCTGTGATCGGGTGATGGGGGAGTATCTACTGGACCACCAGGGTTTTAAATGTACAGTTGCCCATGATCAGGTGATGGGGTGGGGGGGCACAATGCTCCCAGGGCAGGGGGTTTGGGGTCAGTGTTCTGCGTGGGTGGGTGGCCACCCACAGTTGGCAGCTGCCGTATTGCACCCTGCAAATGGGCTGCTTGCCTGTGGGTGGCCAGGACTTGTTTCAGGTTTTACCAGGCACAACTTTGCACCCCACTGATTGGTGCAAAGCAGAGTTGTGCCAGCACATGCACTGTACATCCTGGGCTGAATATTGGGATGTGCAGTATATGCATGGGCACACCCCCCACACTTGTACTGCATACATTGCTGATGCTCCATGGTGCATTGGGGGTTGCACAGTGCAACTTTCCCCTTAGAATATCACACTGGGGCACATTGGTGGGTTGTGCATGGTGCAACCCTTTTGAATAGCTGGCCCCAAATGTATAGCATAGGACTGTTTAGATTTATAATAAGAAAACTTATTGTATTACTTCTGCTGATTACATGTTACCACTTACTAGGAATACAGCAACAAAATGTATAGAGCAGTACTGTTCATATTTTTAATTCAAAACATTATTTTGTCACTAATGTTGATTACATCACCAGTTACCAGCAATACAAAATCAAAATATATAGTGCTGTACAGTTTATAATCATTAATGTAAACACATTTAATTGCTAATGCTGATTACATATTATACATATTGTCCATGACTAGTAATACACAAACTAAAAGCAACATGTCTCCATTGAGCTACACATTCATGCATCATGAGTTTGCTTTCCCAATTAAATATTCTTTTGTATTAATTTCAGGCTTAAGCAGAATGATATAGCACTTGGGCAAAAATATACAACTCAGCAGACCAGCACTGGAAGACAATATTGCAAATATCTCCACGGCAACCATGTACTTCCCTCGTGTGCTGAGATAAGCTGGGATGAAAGACAGCCAGACACTGACAAACACAAGCATGCTGAATGTGATGTATTTGGCCTCATTGAAACTATCTGGCAGTGTCCTTGCCAGGAAGGCCACAATGAAGCTCACACTTGCGAGGAGACCCAGGTATCCCAGCATGCAGTAGAAGGCAGCCTTTGATCCTTCATTACATTCAATGATAATCTTCTGCTTTGCCATGTTCCTGTTAGCCTCTGGGAATGGTGGAGATATACCCGACCAAAAAATGCATAGCAGTAATTGGAGTACTGAGCAACAGATGAAAAGTCCATTTGGTATTGTGGATCCCACCCACTTCCTAGCCTTGCTTCCTGGCTTTGTGGCATTGAATGCAATGACCACTGTCACTGTTTTAGCGAGTACGGATGAAATGCAAATAGAGAAGATGGTACCAAAGGCAAACTGTCGGAGCAAGCAGTTCCAAGGATTTGGTTGGCCAATAAATAATAAGGAGCAGAGGAAGCAGAGCACCAGGGAGATGAGGAGAATGTAGCTGAGCCCACGATTGTTGGCCTTGACAAGTGCGGTGTCCCGGTACTTAATGAAGACACAAAGAAGAGATGTGCCTACTGCAGAAAAAAGGGTGCTGAGAGAAGTCAAAGTAGCCCCCAAGGGCTCTTCAAAGGAAAGAAAATCTACAACTTTGGAGATGCAGATCTGTCGATTTCCATTGGACCACTGATCTTCAGGGCAGGTCATGCAGGAACTAGCATCTGATAAGACAATAAGATAAGAACAATATTTAGAAGCTGAAACTGTCTACAGTGCTGGTATTGGTTGTAGTAGTAGTAATGATTTTTATTTATTTCATACAATGAACATGATAAATTCCCATTGAGCAAAGCTCATTTACAAGGGACACCATTCTTTTGTCCTGGTTACACAAGTTTTTTGGGAGAAAAGTCAAATTACTATACAAATGTTTATACAACAGCACATATTAATAAGCATTTGTTGATGCCGAATGTTTGCTGATATTAGCATTGGACATGCAGGAGTTAGACAGATGTAGAATAAGAATGACAGTGAAGTATGGAACTCATGCCAACCCCACCTCCACCCTACAGAGATGTACAGGCATTGGGGTGTGCCTTTGGGTCATCACCTATAACGCTCATGGCATTTCACCTCACCCTATCCTGCAGACACTGACAAGAGTTAAGGTGTGCTTTGGGGTGTTCGGCTTTACAGTCATACCATTTCATAAGGACATATGCTGAAATGGGTACAGTATAGGAGAATGGGGTGAACTCTGGGGCCAAAAAAGTCCAAGGCATACCTCGATACCTGTCACTGGCTTCAGGGTAAGGGTGGGGGTGTGGGTGGAATGGCATGAGCATTACAGCTGGCTGGGCCTGACACAGGTTGCTACCTCCTCTACCCATATATAGGGGGTCATTCATTGTATTTGGTTTTTCTCATGGGTATGGAGATCACTGATTTGGGGATGGAACCTGTCAGTTGGTCTGACCATTACACCATAAGGTTCAGCTTCAGGGCCCTCTGTAATAGGTATGCTCCTACGGAGATGGTTCATTACCACCCTTTAAGGGGTGTTAATCCCAATGTCCTAATGGCAGTCCTGGATCTATCGAGCTTTTCAGGTGAATGCATGAGTCCAGATGATCTGGTATTAGCCTATAATAAGGTTGTAGGAGATGCTCTGGACAAAATTGCTCCTGTTTGTGTTCAGCCTCTCACCCTCCGTCCAAGGATCCCATGGTTTGATGGCTCCTCGAAGAAGTTAGGACGAGTTGGCCGAAGGTTGGAGAGAGTTTGGCAGAAATCGGGCCTTGATGCCGACAGGCTTAGATTGATGGCACATTATGATAGCTATCAATCAGAAATCACTTGTAAGAAGGCAGAATTCCTGTCCAGAGAGATTTCTGCGGCACAGAATCGACTGGCTCAGCTTTTCCGGACTGTGGACAGACTGTGCAATCCAGTCTGTCTTCAGTCCAAAGAAGCTTTTTCTCAGCTAAGATGCGAGGAGTTTGCTCGGTTCTTTGCAGATAAGGTTGCCGACATCAGGTCCGGTATTGGTCCAACCTTTCCTATGGGAGATTGCGGTGGTCGACTATAGGTGGCTTGTCCTCAGTCTGTCTGGTTAGATTTTCACTGGCCAGAATTCGGGACATTGTGAAGATCATCCAAACAATGCGACCAACTAGTTGTAGTTTGGATCCGGGTCCTACACCACTCTTAGTAGGTTGTGTAGACGTCATCTACCCAATCCTTGCAGACATTGTCTGGAAATCCTTGGAGGGGGGGGGTTTTCCTGACCCCCTTAAGGAGGCGGTAGTTCGACCACTCCTTAAAAAATCCTCCTTGTATCCAGATTGTCTAGCTAACTACCGGCCTATCTCTAACCTGCCATTTGTTGGTAAGGTTATTGAAAAGGCAGTTGCATTGCAATTGGATGATCACCTTATATCTCACAATGTCTACGATACTCTCCAGTCTGGTTTCAGGAAAAGGCATAGTACAGAGACTGCCCTTGTCCAGGTATTGAGCGACCTCCTTATGGCCAGAGATCGAAAGGCGCATACCATTCTGGTCCTTCTCGATCTATCTGCTGCATTTAACACTGTAGATCATGGAGTGCTGTTGGAGCGCCTGCGGGTTTTTTGTGGACTGTCTGGTACAGTCCTCAAATGGTTTCGTTCTTACCTCACAGGCAGGTTTCAGAGAGTTTTCACTGGAATTTATTCCTCTGGTGCTCACTCCCTGTCATGTGGGGTACCACAGGGCTCCATTTTAGCTCCTATGTTGTTTACAGTGTATATGCTGCCATTAGGAGAAATCATCAGGTAATACAGTCTGGGTTGTCACTGTTATGCAGATGATACCCAGCTGTATCTGTCCCTTCTCCCCGGTCAGGGTGATGCACTCTTTGTACTTAACAACTGCCTTGATGAGATCAGACTTTGGATGAGTTCGAGCTGGTTGAGACTCAATCCGGACAAGACTGAGGTATTGGTGGTGGATCCAGGTCATCCGGGGTTGGATGTGGAAGCTGGACAACCATCAGGTTTATTATTTGGTGGTGTACCGCTCCCTACCTCTGAATGGGTGCAAAATCTGGGCGTTATTTTTGATGATGGTCTGACTCTGAAATCTCAGGTGTCAGCTGTTATCAAATCCTCTTTTTACCATCTGAGGAACATTGCCCGGGTGAAACATCTGATTCCCCCGGGTGACCTTCCAACATTGGTCCACGCCTTTGTCACTACTCATCTGGACTACTGCAATTCCCTCTACCTAGGGCTACCTGGGGTTGATATCCGCCACCTTCAGCTAGTGCAGAACGCGGCAGCCAGGCTTTTGATGGGGACTTCTAGAACCAGTCATATTATGCCTGTGCTCCGTGAACTGCACTGGCTGCCTATTTGGTGGCAGATCACCTTTAAGGTTGGTTTACTAACCTTTAAAGCTCTACATGATCAGGGACCCGGTTACCTGAAAGATCTCCTGGTTCCTTACTGCCCCCTCCGTCCTCTCCGTTCCACCAATGAGGGATTGCTGGAGATTCCCAGGGTTCATCTGAAGTCATCAGGATCTCATGCCTTTGCTTTTGCAGCACCAACCCTGTGGAATTCTCTACCTCGTTGGTTAAGAGAATGTCCAACCGTCGATAAGTTTAAGATCGCCTTAAAAACATATCTTTTTGAGTTAGCATTTTTAAATTGAATTTTACCTTTTATAATTGATGTGTAACATCTTGCTTAATGTAGATTTGATTTTTTATGTTTTAGCTCTGGTTGATTTTAAATTTTTGGATTTTTATAAATTTTAATCTTGTACAGCGCCTTGGTTTTGAAAGGCACTTTATAAATAAAATTGAATTGAATTGAATTGAATTCAAAGGCACACCCCTGACTCCTGTCAGTCTGTATAGGGTGGGATGTTATGGTTAGAAACCCTAATGCCCCAGGCGTTTGTTGATATTTGCACTACAAATTTTTCAGCACAGCCTTTTTGTGACCTCCTCCACATGAAAGCTATTGGGACCTTTGCTCATGAACAGTGGCACTGTGATTTTGTTAATCTGTCTCGAATGTTGATTTCCCACAGCGACCATGCCATTCTGTGCTAGATGTGTGAAAACACAGTTCGGGCAGGATGTGAAAAATGTCAGCTATACCATTCATAGGGAGGTGTGAAGAGATAACAATGTTGAAAATCTGGAGTGAAAATGTAAAAAATGCGAGAATTTACGAGTGTACATGGAAACTGCGCAATGCACTCTCATAACACAGTCATTTAGCGGAATTATTTCAACAAATTTTCAACACAGGCATTTTGTGACCTCTGCTCATGAACAGTGTCACTATGATTTTCTTAATCTGTCCCAAACATTGATTTCCCACAGTGACTGCACCATTGTGTGTCAGATGTACGAAAACACATTTCGGGCAGGATGTGAAAAATGACAGCTGTACTGTTCATAAGGAGGTGTGCAAAATTCACAATGTTGAAAATCTTGAGTGAAAATAATAAGTTACAAGTGTGCATGGAAACTGCACAATGCACACTCATAACATAGTCATTTTTATGGACTTTTGTCAGTAAAATTTTCAACATAGGAATTTTGGGACCTCTGCTCATGAGCAGTGTCACTGTAATTTTCTTAATCTGTCCCAAACACTTATTTCCCAGAGCAAATGTGCTAGTGCATACTGGAAGTACAAAAACACATTTTGGCCAGGATGTGAAAAATGACAGCTGTACTGTTCATAGGGAAGTGTGAAAAAATGCCAATGTTGAAAATATAACAAATTTGTGAACTTAAGAGTTTGTGTGGAAACTGCGCATCGCACGCTCGTAACACAGTCATTTTTTGGAATTTTTTCACCAAATTTGCCACATAGGCTTTTTGATTGCCCACTTCATGAACAGTGACACTGTTGTTTTGTTATTAGATCCCAAAAGGTGATTCCACACAGTGACCGAGAAATCACCTTTCGGGACCGAATAACCAGATGAGAGTCACTGAATGCATGAGATGGGGTCCCAAGAACCCCATGTTGATAATTTGGTGCCAAAATTCACAAAAATTGCTGAGATACCCACCTAAGTTGAACACCCCCCGATTTATACCATTATACAGCTTACTGGCATTTCTTCAGTTCGCGGTTAGCTTTGAAGAGTGCAGATGTGTTCCAGCTCCACGAAGATCATCGCGCTGGGCTCCGGAGGTAAGCATGAGGTGAGGGGGGTGTGGGGAGGTCAGATGAGCGGAGGGTGGGTGCGGGTTGTGGGAGGGGGCACCAGAGACAGCGAAGGATGGTTTTCTGTTTTCACAGGGTTTAAAAAGAAAAAAGACCTCACAGGATGGTTTTTCTATTACAGGTACAATGGGCATGCTGAGGTGGGCTCCCAGTGTGCCCCCTGGGTGTTTGTTGGGAGGGCTGTAGCCGACAGGGATTGGGCACCCCATTAGCACATACAAAGTGTTTTGGGTGGGCGCATGAGCCAAGAAGGATTGGGCACCCCCCTTGGCACACAACAAATGGGGGGGACATTATGCTGATGAGGATTGGGCTCCCCATTGGCAAATGAACTTGGGAGGGGGCTTGCTGACAGGAGGATTGGGCTCGCCCGTCAGCTTTCATGGGGACTGTGAGAGGCAGATGGCGACAGCTGCTGCCATGTTTATTTAAAACAAATGAGGGGGACATTATGCTGACAGGGATTGGGCTACCCCATCAGCAAATGAACTGGGGAGGAGGCATGCCGACAGGGATGGCACCCCACTGGCTTTCATGGGATTGTAGAGGCGGCTAACGCAGCCGCCACCATGACGGAATGGACATCGGACAAGGTAGCTGTGATTCACCACTGGAATCAGGGACCTCCCAGCAGCAAAAACAGCTGATTGTTAAATGACGGGGTGCTTCCTGATTGCAACAGCGAGTTTCTTTCAAGTTGGTGGCATGTTACAATACTGCTGTCATTGACAGTGTGCTCCTCTATTGGTGCCACAGAGACCAGTCCCAAAATGAACTGCTGGCATTGGCCACAACACTGCCGCACCTCCACAACTCACTACTACAGCAAGCTGCCGCAATATGTTTCTTGAGCATGCGCGCAAGCAAACATAGAAAGGTTAAAATACATTATACAGAGACAATTATGGTGCAAAACAGCATAATATCTTATTACTACAACATAAGTAAAACTGAGACAAAGAAGACAAAACCCAAGTACAACAAGCTAGCACACTACGTCATTAAGACAACCTGATGACAAACAGATGGACAACACCCCATCACATGTGCCCATCTCAAAGTAAATTAAAGAGCTGGGGTGCTATGACATAGAGCAGGGGCATAAGTTATCAATGTACCATGAATCACTATCCATTTCAAGGTAGCATGACACAATGGGAGCGTCACAATTTAACGTAATTTATCAGTATGTGTTGGTGACAAGCAGCAGGTTCTGTTATGTAGTAATATGATACAATACTGGCACAGCAACAACGGGATTGATAGAGACATACAAACATAGACAATGACAGCAAAAAAAGACCAAAGGTTCATCTAGTCTTCCCAGTGTTCCCTATCTACGCAGGAGCCTATTGTCCATACAAGATTTTCTCTCTCCTGGTTTACTCCCCTGTTACCCTTCCTGCTGCTACTGACTGGAGCGACCACCAAATGCTTCACTCTTTCCCTGCCATGCTTGGAATCATCCATGGTTTTGGCATCCACATGCCTGTACTTCCTCTGGCAGACTGTTCTATACAGCTCTGCCACCCTTTTCATAAAATAGAACTTCCTCCCATCGCTTTTAAATTTCCCCCCACCAGTTTCCACTCATAAGCATGGGTTCTTGACTCTGTATCACTGTTAAATAGTTCCTTAAATTAGGCAATATTATGCATTAGGTTCCATTCCAGCAAAAGTCAACATGATGGTGACATAATGCACATATACAGTGATATAATGGTACAGTATACAGGGATGACATGGGTCAGGTTCTATATCAGTATAACATGTGAGCATGTGCATGATGCATTGATATAATGAGTCAGTTTTCTGTGGTAGTGTAGGACAGGTTCCATCCTCACACAACCTTATGGTATTAAAAGTATGAAATGCTGACATGCATCAGGTAGTATTTTGACAAATGGTAACTAGAATGACACCGAGCTACGATGTTCTCTCAGTGTAATGTGGTAACACGCAACAAATTATATCCAAATATCACATCACATGATAAGGGGCTTTAGGACATGCAGTGTCAAATATATCATCACACTGCACTGATATGCATCAGAGTTCAATTAAATATCACATCACATGATAAGGGGCTTTATGACGTAGGGTATAATATATTAAAAATGTACTGATGTGGATTAGGCTCCACAGAATAGCATGTAACATGATAAGAGGCTTTAGGATATGCTGATATAATACATTAATACACTGTACTAATATGGATCAGGTTCCATCCCCTTACAGTACATATCATGTTAGGGCCATCCATTGTGACAGGCTGGGTATACTTTATCATTACACTGTGCTAATATGCATCAGGTTCTATCTCAGTGGACTGGCTTGCCTACAGACACCTATGCAACTTATGTAAAAGGGTTGCTCACCTTTCAAAGAGCCAGTACTGCTGGGAACAACTAATTGCCTCTGCTGGGAACCCTCAGTGTTTCTGGTGGCACATCAAAGGCCTTCAGGATTGCACATCTAAGAGTCAGGCAAAACATTTACTAGTTGATGGGGTCCACTGTAATGACCCTGAAACCATTGTCAATGCCTTTAACTCCCGTGTTGTGGACCACTCACCCTCCATGATGGCAAACCACTCACAGCATCCCTCACCAGCACCCCTCCAAAGCCATCCTTTTCCTTACAGCTGGTGTCTCTTTTGGTATTTCTTCAAGTTCTTAATGTCCTTTCCTGGTTTTAGATCTAGGCATAGCGCTGAGAGATGACTGGCCTGGATGCATAACCTCCTTTGGGCTAGAGATAGGGATGAACAGTCAGTTCTTGTTCTCCTCATTTATTTTTTCAGAATTTGACACTGTGGACCATGGGCTGTTGTTGGATTGGCTGTGGGAGTATGGAGGACTCACTGGTTCTGCCATTCATTGGTTCAAGTCTTACCTCAGGGATGAGATGCAGAGGGTGGTGATGGGAATTTTCTCATCATCCCCAATGCCCCATCTCTTTGACATGCCCCAAGATTTAGTCCATTCACCTATGCTGTTCCACAGTGTACATGCTGCACTGCTATGTGGATGATACCCAGTTGTAGCTGTCTTTTGTACCCAGGACACCTGACGATGTTGAGGTGCTGAATTTGTGCCTACCTGAAATCCAAAAATGGATGGAATTTAGTTGGCTGAGACTTAACCTGGATAAGACTGAGGTATTATAGTGATGGGGTCACATTGAGGGGAAGAGCAGAAGTAGTCATGGGAGAAACTGGGCTTTAGCTTGGACCATTCAGCATGTTGACTTCTGCAATGGTAAAATATCTGGGTGTAATTTTTCCTGATCGGCTAACACTGGAGGCTCAAGTGTCAGTGGTTGTCAGGAGTAGCTTTTGCCATCTTAGGAACATGAGCTGGATTAAGTCCCTTGTCCTTCTTGAAGATCTGCTGACAGTGGTACATACATTCATGGCATCTAGGCTGGACTACTGTAATGCACTCTACCTTGGGGTTAGTGCAGGTACCCTGTGATACTTGCAGCTGGTGCAGAATTCAGCAGCCAGGCTACTGACTGGCTGTTTGATAATCAGTCATGTAATGCAAGTCCTGCATGATCTGCACTGGCTGCCTGTAAAGTGTCATGTTGCAGTCAAGGATGGTTTACTAACTTATAAAGCTCTACATCTGTTGGGCCCTGGCTACCAGTCAGATCTTGTGAATCCTCTCCAGTCCTCATGCCCCTTTGCTCCTCTGAGGAAGGTATTCTCTCAGTTCCAAGGGCCCAGCTTAAGTCATCTGGGATCACATATTTGAGGCTGCCGACCATTTGCTGAGTCATGCTTTTCCTAGGAGGCTGAGGTACAGTAACTCCCCTCAGAGGAGGCCTTCATAAGGGGATTGAAGGTTTACCTGTTTAACCATGAGTTTGGGGACTAGAATCTTGGCCCCCGAGTACTACTGATGATGCACCTGCTGTTATAAATATTTTACTTAATTTTAATGTCTGAAGTTATTTATTTTTATTGTTATTTATTTATTACCTTGTCTTTACTTGTGTGTCTAACCTGTACAGCAAGCACCTTATGCTCCGGGGGGAGGGCACCCTATAAATAAATTTACTACTACTAATTCCTAATGGTGGCAGCACAGGACCTGATGGGATCCTGCCACGTGGCAGCACAAGACCCAGTGGGATCCTACCAAGACTGCTTTGCCTGGGTACTCCTGTTCTACCCTCCCCCATTTTGCATATTTTCAATTTTTCCTTCTCCTTTGGCACAGTCCCCAGTGACTGGAAAACTGCAAAAATTGCTGCAGTTCTAACAATGGGGGACCCAAAATTGCTATGCAATTATAGGGCCATTGAACTACTCCCAATACTCAGTAAATTACTTGAAAGGGTTCTAGCTTCCAGCCACAGCGTGTGGGAAAAAACTTCAGTGAGGCAAATTTCCAGGTTTAAAACACACCGTGGTGTGTTATTTATTTTTCAAAAGTTAGAAAAATAATTAATGAAAACAAAAAAAATGCAAAGAAAATCACTATTTAACATCAGTAGTTTCTCATATAATACAGTCCTAGATATTAGAGCTCCTAAGACCCTTCTCATCTCCATTCAACAGCTTGTCTACACAAACAGTAGAACCTCTCTCCTCCTCTCAAGATGGAACTCTACTGGACTGAACTGAAGTGAACTCAGTGAAGAGGTTTTATATCTTTTGGTGTGGGCCACCTGACTGAGGCCTTTCTATTTACATGTCTGGACATGGTGTTTCAAAACCAAGGATTTTTTTTGTTTCAGGGGACTTCCTAGTTCAGTTAACAGTACAGTGTATATCTCCATAGACATTGACTCTCTATATCTCTTTTCCACAGTGACTACACATTTTTATAAAGCATACCACATTCTTTTGTTCAGCCTCATACATAGAACCTTATACAGTAACAGGTTTATAGCTGTTGCTGTGGCACTCTCTGAGCTGACCGTAGCTAACAAACCGCCCGACTGAGCCCTGGACAGATTCAGACAGCCCATCTGTGGGCTTCCCAAGCTGCTGCTGTGGCCTTGGTGCTCTCCGAGCTGGCCACAGCTAAAAGACCACCCAACTGACCCCCAGACAGATTCAGGTATGCACCGGACCTCCGAAATTCGTGGTTTTGAATGCCGCTGTTTTGACTGGATGCCCAGTGGAGGAGTCAGGCACTGATTGGCTGTTTCTGCTCCTCGGCTGATTTTCCAACTTCTGGTGCTTCCTGATCTCGGGGTAATCTCTTTCTGTGCTGTGTTCTGGACTGAATTTTTGTAAATGTAATTACTTATGTTATGCATTAGTTGGTCTTACTTTACCTGCCAGTTTAGCTAGTCTATTACAAGCCTCTAGTCTAACCTTTCAGTGTTACTTGCTACTGTGAGACTAGTGCTGGACAAACTGTATTGTTTAGCAGCTGATGCTTGACTGCTTAGACCTAGCTACTGAGTAAGATTGCTGCATTTTTCCATTTCTGCCTCTACTGCTAAACCCTGTCTCCTGTCCTACACTGGTCACTCAGCTAATTATTAATTTCTCCTCCCCACTTGCAATGCTGTCTCTCTAAACAGCTTCATTTCTTCTCTGCCTTACCTACAAACCCTCCTTTTACACCCCCTTTTGCTGCTGCTGTTGTCCTCCTCAGACGTTCCAGCGCCAAAGCACAGAACCCCCTCTCCCTGTTCACTCCTCTTCTACCTCTAAATAATTGCCCTACATTTGTCACCTCTTTACCTCATGCTTTGTCTTTCCTCATTGCCTGCCCCCCCCACTAAGCTTGCTATTGTACTCTAGTTGTATTTAATCTTGTCTTTCCCTTCTTGTTCCACAGACAGCCCATCTGCTGGCTTCCCAAGCTGCTGCTGTGGCCCTGGCACTCTCCGAGCCGGCCGCAGCTAACAGACCGCCCGACTGACACCCGGACAGATTCAGGTATGCACCAGACTACCGAAACTCATGGTTTTGAATGCCGCTGTTTTGACTGGATGCCCAGTGGAGGAGCCAGGCACTGATTGGCAGTTTCTGCTCCTCTGCTGATTTTCCAACTCCTGGTGCTTCCTGATCTCGGGGAAATCTCTTTCTGTGCTGTGTTCTGGACCGGATTTTGTTTGCCCTTCCCCACCTCCTCACAGTATTAAATAGACCCTTGCTCCACCCCTTTCCTCAGCCTAGCAGCTGATTGGTCACTCCACTGCTGCACATTCTTATGGCTATTGGCCTCCCTGTTTTCAATACCTGACTTGACCCACTTTCTTACTGCCCCTTTTTAAAGCAATCTCACCCACAGGGTTGAGCATTTGCTTTTAAGTTTTTCTCCAGCCACTCCAGTTAACTCCTCTCAATTACTACTGTAACCTGCCCTATTGTTAGAGACCTCACCCTAATTTGACTATATACCCTTTCAATTCTTACACTTCCACTACCTATGGTGACATACCCAGTCACAGCCTAATCATCCCAGTAGCTGGCACCTTTGCCATAGCTGAATTTTCAACGATATCTCCAAATTAGAACTAGTGTCATTGCCACCCCCATGCAGTAAAGCAATATTACAGTGACTCTTTCCAGGTGTTTTACCAAAATTGCCCCGTGCTTCAGCTAATTTCACAGCTGGCACACCATTTGCTGACTCAGTTTTTCCTCCAGCTACCTACTACATAACAATGGGCACCATCGCTCTTCTACTAGGCCTACTCACATTTACCCTTCTGGCTCAGACCACCCCCATCCCCCACCCTCCAGCCTAAGCATTTCTCCCCTAAGCCACACCCAAACAGCTCTGCCCCCTCCCACCTTGGATACCCCAATTCCTCTGCATCCACCACCTACCAACATCCCTGCTCACTCTGTCCTCCTGGGCCCATCCTGGACCCATCTCTTCCTTGCCATTCCTGCCCTTCATGCCTTACCCATCCACTGCACCCCTACTAACAGGACCTCATATTGGCACCACACTAAGGGTCCTTGTCACCATCGTCCCCTAATTAGATTAATCAGTCTGCTCTTACTGCTCTCCTGGAATATACACACAAACCCTGGACCTATGCCAACTAGCCCTCCCATACCCCACTCTGGAGCTGGTCTCCGCGTTGCATCACTGAACATATGCAGCCTTCTAAAAAAATCCGCCGCACTCCTGTGCTGGGTTGTACAACATCAACCCGATATTATTGTGTTAGTAGAGACCTGGCTATCCAAAACAACCTCTGACTCTGTTATTTCCCTCTCTGGATACACCCTGTTTAAGGAAGACCGAGTTGGTAAACATGGCGATGGGTGTGCAATCTACATGCAGAACACCCTTATAAGCCATGCGCTCCCTGGCCCCAAGCTTGACAATGGCACCCAAGCCCTCTCTCTAAAAATTACCCCTGACCCAGCCAGAGGCCCAGTCTTCCTCATGGTCTCCTACATACCCCCAAGGAACCAGAACCCAGTGGTCCAGTCTCTCATCAACTACCTCACCTCCCTACCACACAAAGCTGAGCAACTCATCCTAGGTGACCTTAACGTCAGTTGGCTTGGTACCACTGCCTCCCATACCAGGGACTCCTTTGCTGCCCTGGACATGTCCCAGTTAGCCACCCAGACCACTAGATTCAACTGGACAAGTGGCTCCAGCACCCTTCTAGATGTAATACTATTGAACCGCCCTTATAAAATCCGGGATATCAATGTCATCCCCGACTCACTTAGTGATCACTCACCTGTCCTCTGTCTCTGGTCATCCTCCATACCAAAACCTGTGTCCCAGGACACCTTGCACTGGCACCTACACCCAGGGGGTCTCAGAAAGTTAAAATTGCATCTAGCACAGTTGGACTTGTCCCCCAATCATCATGCCCCTGATATTGACTCTGCCCTAGACTTCTTCACCAATGCCTTCAGCAAGGCCTGTGACCTTTTCGCCCCCACACCAGAACCTGTACTAAAAAACAAAATGCCGCATGGATCTCCCCATCCCTTATTCAGAAATGTAAGCATAGGGATAATCTCTGGCACATCACTACCAAATCAGGCAAGTTGGCTGATGGACAAGCCTAAAACACGGTGCCTAATCAGTGCACCTGGGCCATTAGACGGGCCAAGGCAGAGCACTATCAGACCACCCTCACATCCACCTGGGGTTCCACCCGGACGTTCTGGGACAGCATGAAAGAGCTTAATGGGAAAACCTGCTCCCCCACACTGTCCCAGCTCTCCATCAATGGCACCGTCACTACAGACCCAACTCGTATAGCTGATTGCCTCAATACTACCTTCTCTGACCTAAGCTCTGTCCTCCCAATCAACTTTTTTTACCCAATCCCCACCTCTATCCCTCCTGCCTTAGATCACCCTCCTTTCTACCTGCACAATATATGCCCCCACATAGCCAGACCACACCTGCTAAAAGCCCTTGGTAGCAACAACCCCAGCTGTGACCCCTTAGACTCCAGAATCCTCCGACTGGTCTTGAATGTTGTCCTAGTCCCCCTTACAGACCTACTAAACCAGTCTCTATGCCTCGGTCAGTTTCCCAGTGCTTTGAAATCAGCCAAAATCACCCCTATACATAAGAGTGCAGATTGGTCCGCACTTGATAACTACTGGCCGATCTCTATCCTCCCCCCGCTCTCTAAAGCCCTAGAAAAATAAGTGTCTATTCAACTCTCTGAGTACCTGGCCAAATATGACATAATGTGCCCAGAACAACAAGTACCACTACTGCTCTCCTCGAGTTCTCTCAATGCTTGCACTCTGCTCTTGACTCCAGCAACCTTACCGGCACAGTGTTCATAGACCTCTCCAAGGCTTTTGACACTATTTGTCACCCCCTCCTTCTAGACTCCCTCCACCAACTCGGCTTTTCCGCTGGTCCCCTTGCCTGGTTCTCCAGCTACCTCTTTGCTAGATCCCAGCATGTGAAGATAAATGGCTCCCTGTCCAATACCCAGCCCATTCATTCCGGGGTACCCCAGGGCTCCATTCTAGGCCTTGTACATTTCAGCCTCTACCTTAACACTCTCCCCAGCTCCTGCACAGAAAAATGCTCCTTTATGCTGACAATGTGGTTCTCTTTGCCTCCCACCTCAATCCCTCTTCTCTTCAGGTATCCCTCCAGCACACCTACAACCAAGCTGAAAAGTGGTTCCTTGACCACCGACTTGTCATTAACCTAAAGAAGACTAAGTCAATGCTCTTCTCCCATCACCAAAACAAGGCCAAGAATGCCCCTCCTCTTCATTTTCCCCAGCACTCTGCACCCGCTGGAGCAAGTGACCTCTTACAAATATCTAGGCATCACTTTCGACTCGGCTCTCACCTTCCACATCCACATCAATGCCCTATCCTCCACCATAAATTCTCAGATAGGCCTACTATACCATCATAGAGATTGCCTCCCCCAAGTTGCCCCCCGGCTGGCCATCACCTCTTCCGTCCTGTTGCTAGTGGACTATGGCTTGCCCATTTATGCTGCGGTGGACAATACCACCTTGACTAAAATCCAGCTGTCAATCAATAAGGACTGCAGGCTCCTGACTGGAGCCCCTAGCCGCACTCACACTTGCCTGCTCAACTCCACTGCCAACCTGCTCACCTTTGAGGAGCATCTGCGCTACCAGACCTGCCTACTTGCCAAAACATCTCTTCTAGGGCTCTCCCCCCCCCGGGGTATCTGCTTCACTACGGTGCGCTTCCTAGTCTGTTGCCACCCATAGCTCTGTCAAGGCCACCTTTCTGGTGCCCAGAACCAAGACCTCACTAGCCCTGAGGTCCTTCCATTACCGAGCCCCTGCTTGGTTCAACTCCCTTCCACCCTGCATCACAGATATTGCCAAAATTGGTCCCTTCAAAATCACCCTCCGGAACCATCTATTCGATGCTTGTTGCTGTAGATGCACCTAATTAATTCCACTGTGGATCCTCCTGTCAGGCCTCCCTAACTTGACAACATCCTCCGGACAGCCTATCCTCTCCCCTCCCTCACCCCACTCCCCATCCTACCTCCACCCTCTCCAGGCATTATCTAGGTATGTCCAGGGCTGTACCCCCAGTGTAACCCTTGGGTACCTAGTATATAAAACTGTAACCTATTATAAGCAACATTATTGTGTAACATTTGTGTACTCTATGTTTAATGTTCTGCACCTGTACTGTTCTCACTGTTGTAACCACACTATGTAACTCTGTCTACTCCCCCTGCAACGAAGTGCCTTTGTAAATGAGTCCATGACTCAAAGGTTGTAAATCCAACTTTTCTAATAAATAAAATAAATAAATAAAATATAGTGTGAATTTATGAAAATACCTTAAGGATTTCTTGTAACTGTACTAATCATGAAATTAATATTGTTTTATTTATTTATTACATTTTGGTGACTGGGTAGGCCCACTGAGCCCCGAAGGTCCCTTTTTCAGGGGCGACCAGGGATAACAATACAAGATATGATACAGAGGGGACAACATTTGATTACATAGGTTGCGGAAGCATAAGGTAGTTACAGACAGTGGTTTTCAAACAAGGTTATCATCATGACACAGTTCTGCCTTGATAGTACTTGGCATAGCAATTTGCATGAGATAGCATTGGTCCCTAGGTGTCCTTAAATTTGCATGAGGTAGTATTGGTCCCTAGGTGTCCTTAAACTACCAGGAGGTCCAGGGTAGACCCACCTTTAGGGGGGTTTGATACAGAAAGAAAGGGGGTACATTAAGAACCATGGCAGTGGCATGCACTTGTGGCCAGTATATGGGTCTTGAGCCTAGTGCAGAAATTCATAAGTGAGGAGGCATCCTGGACCAGGGGAAGGAGCTTATTCCATGGTATAAGGGCTTGCCAAGAGAAGGATCTGCCGCCAGCATTGGTCCGAACTCTGGGGACTTCAAGTAGTGTTCGTTCTGATGTCCTTAGGTTCCTAGGTTCGTGTTTAGTAGCTATGGTTCCTGCTATGCTTGGAGGAGTGGGGGTTTGAGTAGCTTGTAGGCCTGGACGAGCAATGGGTATTGTAGTCGAGCGGCCAGTGTGGGCCACTTTAGCTGGGCCAGAGTGTCACAGTGGTGGCGTCTCGGGTGGTCTTGGGTAGCGAACTGAGCTATTTTGTTGTATAGGATTTGCATCTTGGATACTTCTTGCTTTGCCATGCCCTGTATAGTCGGGGCCGCATAGGTCAGGGTAGGGAGCAGGACACTGGTCGCAATGGAGAGCCTGGCCTCAGGGATGAGCTGGTCCTTGAAACGATACAAGGTTCCAAGTTTGCGGTGTAGGGTCCTGGTCACCTGGTCAACGTGGTCTTTATAGGTGACTGACTGATCCAGAATTAGGCCTAAGTATTTTAGGGAGGGAACTACCTTTATGCACTTGCCAGAGAGTGTGGTAAGTTGCAGGGATGAGGACCTGTCAGATCTCAAGGATCTTGGTCCGAATAGTATTGCCTTGGTTTTGTCCGCATTAAGTACCAGTCTGTTCTCGCACAGCCATGTCTCTAGGGATGTGAGGTCCTTTTGGAGGAGGGGACTGAGGGCAGCTACATCACCCAAGGGTCGGCAGATGACAGTGTCATCAGCGTACTGTACAACCGAGCTCTCCCCACAGTGGGTACTTAGTTCATTTGTAAATAGGGAGAATAGGAGGGGGCCTAGTATTGAGCCTTGAGGTACTCCCTGTTTTAGTGGTAGTGGGATAGCCCCCTTCCAGGTGACCCTCTGTGTCCGGCCTGATAAGTAACTCCCAAACCACTTGAGGGCATGGGGGTCTAGTCCAACACTGTGCAGCTTCAGTAGAGAAGGTTGTGGTCTAGAAGGTCAAATGCCTTGGACAAGTCTATGAAGACTGCGCCTGTGGGTATCCCTTTGTCCATAGCCCTAAGCACTTTGTCAGAGAAGTTAATGAGGGCAGTATCAGTACCGTGGTTTGGTCTAAATCCATGTTTGGAGGGGGCCAGGAGCTGGTGAACTTCCAAGTAGTCCCGGAGCTGGTTGTAGATTAGCCTTTCTTGCATTTTGGCTAGTGTGCAGAGAAGAGAGATAGGCCTGTAATTGGTTAGTTTGTCCCTGGGTCCACCTTTGTGGATAGGGACTACATTGGCCTGATTCCACTGTTCAGGGACTGCTCCTTCCCTTAGTGATCTGTTAAGGAGCATGGTTAAAGGCCTGGATAAGGAGGTGGCCCCAGCCTTGAGTAGCCGAGGGTTGATCCCATCTGGTCCTTCTGACCCTTTGGGTTTCAGCGCCTTTAGGAGGGTTAGGACCTCAGTGCACTTTACCAGTCTCAGGTGGAAGGAGGGTCATTCGAAGTGTGTCACTTCGGTTGTTGTTGGGGCTGAGGTCAGGGGAGATTGGCTGGCCTTGTATGCCTCCAGATCAGTGAAGTGGTTGTTGAGGGCAGCCGATATTTGAGCAGAGTCACTAGTAAGCTGACCGTTGGCCTCCATGGTGCTGGGTTCTGACTTTTTGTTGCCCTTGATCAGGTCATTAACATGATTCCAGAATTGCTTAGGGTTGCCTAAGCTAGTTTTCTGGAGGTGTGTGATGTACTCTCTCTTAGCAAGTTTAATGGCTCTCTTGGCTTTGTTTCTTAGTACTTTGTATTCCAATAGGTCTCCAGGGAGAGAGGAGAGCTTGAATTTCTTCCAGGATTTGTCCCGAGTTGTCATTAGGGATTTGAGGGATGGAGAGATCCACTTGTAGCAGCTGCCTTTTGCTCTCATACTCTTCATTGGAGCGAAGAGGTTGGCAGCTGTGCCTAGTAGGTCCTGGAAGTATTCCAAGGCTTCAGCCAGTGTTGGGAGGAGCGTTATGGGGCTCCAGTCCCGGCTGCCTAGGTAGTGATTGAATTGCACTTCTGAAAAATTGGTGTAGTCTTGGGCAGTAAGGATTCTTGGCTGGACCTTGGGTGCTCTGTTCTTCCATATACAGAATATCGGGGAATGGTCACTCAAGGAGTCTGCCATTATTCCTGCGCTCTGGATGTTTGCAGGGTTTGACACCATGGCCCAGTCCAGGGTGGTGTGATTCCCAGTTTTGTAATTCAGTCTGGTTGTTCAGAGATGACCTGCGTCAGACCTGCTTCCTGGGTCAGAGACATCGAGGCATGGCCAGGGTCCTGGGCCCAGTTGAGATTGAAGTCACCCAATAGGAGTAGCTCCATAGCTACCTCATGGGCCAGAGTATTCGTGATGGCTTCAAGAGACTGGAGAGCAGACTTAGGTGGGTGGTACACACAACCTATGGTTAGTTGCTAGGTGTGTCCAAGGGTTAAGCGGATGAATATAGCTTCATCCTCAGCAGGGAGATTTTCCTGCAGGGTTAGGAGCAACACGGTGAGGTCAATCTTTTGTATAGATTAGCGCCCCACCTCCTTTTTTAGATTCCCTATCCTTGCGATAGATGCTCTAGCCCAGTGCTTGTATCTCATGATCAAGGATGTGGGCTTTTAGCCAGGTTTATGAGATGGCTAGGACATCAGGTTTGTAGAGGTCCAGCCAGGCTTGGATTTTGTGTATTTTGGGTCTGAGGCTACACGCATTCATATGTGCTATCTTCAGCCTCTTTGCAGACACCCAACGAGGGTCCTGAGGGGATGCCACTGAGATATTGGTGGTATTGGGGCCGGGGTTGGGTTGAATATCTCCTTCCAGGAGTAGTAGCACTGCAACTAGGCTGAGTAGTTTGGCACTGGGTAAGGTGATGAGGTTCCTTCGATGCATCCTGCCATAAAGTAGAACAGGTCGTAGCATATCCCCTTTTTTACCATCTCGTGCACAGTAGAGAGAGTAGACCTGTTTGAGATGGGGTTACTACTGTGGAAATAGTGAGGGGGTGGATCATTATGCAGATTGCCCTCTGGTTCTAGGTGGACTGGGTCAGTGAGCCTATCCACCCAAAGGAGGGTCAGTGAGTAGATTATGGCAAGGAGTGCCCCCCTGTTAGGGAGAGGGATGCCTAGGTTTCGTGCACACCGGGGTGCTAGGGGGGAAGCATGTGCTTGGTGAGGCATGGTTGAATGGTCTCAATACAGATCAGTTGGAGTAGGGTACTCTGGGTCTAGCTGCATTCAGATCTGTCAGGGGGTTGGCCTCGATATTGGCTTTGGTTGCCAGTTGCAGAGCAGTCCCTGGCTTAAGTAGGGATTTCAGCAGCGGTTTATTGGAGAATTTTTCACTTAGTGAGAGGCCTCTGCCTCGTTTGCTGGAGGGGGAGAAAAACACTTAAACTAGACCAATTCCAGGGTAGTTTCACTGTGCTGTAGCAGTTTGTACTCCTACCCGAAGGGATACTGTGACAAAAACAGTGGTCTAGCTAGTGTATAGTTAAGGTTAATGGTAGACTGCTGGTTAATAACTTGTGCTGACTGTATAAGGCTAGGGCTTATCCAGAGATGCAGTTTAAAATAAGGTTTGACTTGGCTGGGGAGCAGTTCAGTCAAGCTACTGACAGTTTGTTATTAACTTTAGTTGACTATAACAGGTTAATACAAATGCACAGTTTAGAAGCAGCTAGCGTTGTCAGTTTCAGAGATAAGGTGAAGAGACAAGGTTTTAGCTTGTGTTCCGTTGATATCTTAGTAGAGCATGCAGGTTATTCTCTTATGCTGACTGTATATTGTTAAGCTTGTCAGGAGACACAGTTTAGAATAAGGTTAACTTGGCAGGCGATACAGTTCAGGCACACAACTGACAGATTGCTATAGGCATTAACTGATGATTAATTACCGATTCTGACCTAGCACAGTGTGGAAGCAGCTAGTGTTGTCACTTTCAGACAGCTAGAAGCTTATTCTATGTGCAATATTTTGGAAGAAGGAGACAAGAGAGCAAATGCAATAATCCTGTGGTATTTATAAGAAGAGGATTAATTAGTCCGGGGTTCAGTTGCTTCTAGATTTTACAGAGGGCCAGTGATCGTTGTAGTGTTACTGTTGGAAGAGGGGGGTTTTAGGATCCGCGCCTAGAAGAGGCGGGTTTGGAATCACTAGCAATCCCCTCCTTCCACCCTGCAGATTGGCTGGGACGTCCAGTGGGCGTGGCACTCCAGTATTTAATGGGAGGAGGGAACAGGGCGGGTGAGCGGGAGAAAATTAAAGAAGTTTGCAGGTCTTCCGCCTGCTCCGGTGCAGAGGAGGTAAGGGCTTCGGGAAGCGTGGGAGGTCCGCCCGGTTCCTCAGCTCCACAATGCCTCTGTAGGTCTGGGTGCATGGGGGGTGCCCTCTTGCAGCAAGGTCTCCCTCGCCTCCCCAGCTGAAGATTCTCCGCGGCAGTTCTGGCTTGTGTGCCACGGGGCTCCGAGCAGGTGTTTAAGTCTAGTCTGGGTAGGTGCATCACCATGGGCAAGGAGTCCAATCAGGCGCAAGTGTTATTGTTTGAAATTGGCACCCAAAAGCTGTACTCATAGTCGCTATGCTGTTGGTCACAGAATCAGCCTGCTTGTTGACCTGCTGCAGCGTTTCCTCTGGGAGAGGGGTTAAAGGTCCGCCATCAAGTTAGCCCACCGTGACACAGCAAGAGTTCAGATCCAGAAGTTGAGATTAAAACAGGATTGCAGGTTTGCAGGTCTTCCGCCTGCTCCGGTGCAGGGTAGGTAAGGGCTTCGGGAAGCCTGGGAGGTCCACCCGGTTCCTCAGCTCCTCAACTCCTCTGTAGGTCTGGGTGCATGGGGGGGGGCCCTCTTGCAGCGAGGTCTCCCTCACCTCCCCAGCTGAAGATTCTCTGCTGCATGATTTCTGAATCCTTTTTCTTTAAAAAGGCTTTATTAACTGTATGTATTTATTTTATTTATTTATTTAGTCAGTCATAGGAATTACAACCCTTTGAGTCATAGACTCATCTACAAAGGCTCCGCGTCAGCATAGTCATACATTCAGAGATAGTACATTTGTGGGACATCACATTTCAAAGTATTTACATATAATAGCCAAGGAGGCTGAAGATCTATACATGTAGTAGCTAGGGTACTGGTATTAGTACAGAGAAACAATTACAGAACGAGTGCAGCCTCTGGGGCATTGTCATATAGTACGAACAGTGATCAATACATTAGTGAGACAACACAGTTTAAGCAAAGTATTTACATATAATAGCCTGGTGACTGTTGACCTATACATGTGTTAGCTAGGGTATTGGTATTAATACAAGTGATATAGTTACAGTGTGGGTGCAGCCTCTAGGGCATTGTCAAATAGCAGAGACAGTGATCAGCAGTGAAGGTGTCCTGTACATTTAGTCCTATACAGTTGGTTGCAATGTCAATGGGGACCGGCCTAGTGCAGCTCCGTGCAGGTCAGTTAGGAGGATTAGCAGTTGCACTGGCATTGGAGCAAGGACAGAATATGTTTTTTTAGGATGCCTTGAAGTGCCCTAGCTTGGGAATGGAGGTAATTGCTGGGGGGAGCTCATTGTACCAAGCAGGAGCTCTACAGAGGAATGCTCTCCGAGCTAGGGAGGGTCTGACCCTGGGCACGGTCCACAGATGTTTGTTGGCAGAATGAGTGGTCGCAATGCAGGACCACAAGAGTAGAGAGGCAGAGACCCCCAGTAGAGTTAACCCTAGGTGGATTTTTTTTGTGAGGAGACAGGATTGATATTGTAGTCTTTCCTCCAGGGTGAGAATGTTTGTTAGAACATATAGGGTGCAAGTATGGGAGCGTTTATCTTCACAGGGGAGAAGTCGGCACACTTTATTAAAGGCTATGTAAATTTTGTTTAGGGTGCTGTTGTCTGCAGCAGAGTAGATGGGGAGCCCATAGTCAACGAGAGAGAGGACACAAGAGGAGACAGCCAGACTGAGAGCCTCTGGCATCAGGCAGTCTTTGTGCCAGTACAGGAGGCTGATGCGGGTAATAATGGCTGAGGTCAGGATGTTAATGTGGGCATGGAAGGATAGGGAGGTGTTAAAGGTAAGGTCGAGGTATTTATAAGTGAGTACTTGTTCCGGGGGAGGTGAGCGTGGGAGAGGATTTTTAGTTAAGAGTCCTTGGCCTTGCTCTGCCGGTGGGCAAATAGCATGGCTTTTTTTTTTTGATGATGACCACAAGTCTGCGATTGGTGAACCAACTTTCAATCTGATTGAACGAGTCTTGGAGGGAGGACTGTAGGTTGTCAGGGCAAGGGTGCATGGCGTAGAGAACTGCATCATCAGCGTATAGCAGTAAATTTCTGGAGCAGGATTTGGGTAGTGGATTTAAGTAGATACTGAAGAGGAGGGGGCCCAAAATGGATCCCTGGGGGACCACCGAGCGGACAGGCAGGGTGGAAGATAGGGTGTCATTTATCTTAACACATTGGCATCTAGAAGTAAGGTAGCTATTGAACCAAGAGGGCGGTCTACATGATAGACCAGTGTGCTGGAGTGTGTCCAGGAGGAGGGGGTGGAGACCATATCAAAGGCCATAGAGAGGTCCACGAAGATGGCTCTGGCAAGATGTTTACGGTCAAGGGCAGAGTGAATGAAATTGGAGAATTCGATGAGGGCAGTGGTTGTGCTATGGCCTGATCTGAAGCCATGTTGTTCACTACTTAATAAATTGTGGGCTCGCAGATACTCAGTGAGTTGTCGGCAATGATTTTTTTCAAGGGCTTTTGAGAGAGGGGGAAGGATGGAGATGGGCTGATGGTTGCTGGGGTTGGTATTGTCTCCACATTTTAGTGCTAGGGTAATTGTAGCAGTCTTCCAAGCTGTTGGGAACTGCCCCAAGCATAGGGAGTGGTTAAGGAGGTCAGTCAAGGGGGAAACAACAGTGTCAAGAACCCGGTAGAGGATTTTCATGTCAAAGGAGTCTTTGCAATAGTTGGAGCCACTGAGAGCTTTGGAGAGGTAGGATTTAGCTTCTCACTTTGTAATGACCCTAAGGTAGAAAGGGAGGCACTGTAGGTTTGGTTCAGAGGTGGCTGGGATAGGGTCAAAAAAGTCACTTGGGAGGACTGCACTAAGATCGGAAAAGGTTGAGTTAAGGCAGTTAGCGATAGCCTGTGGGTCGGTGGAGGTGGCATTGTTGATGAAGAGCTGGGAGGGTGGGGGGAGGTGGGATTTGCCATTAAGTTCTTTAATGTTGTCCCAAAACTTTCATGCACTTCCCCAGGAAGAAGCCTGGGTGTCTTTATAATATTCAGCCTTGGCCTTGCGTATGGCCCTGATGCACCTATTGCGTTCTGCTTTGTAGGCTAGTCTGTCAGCTTGGGAGCCAGATTCAACGGCTTTGTGCCAGAGGTCAACCCTTTGTTTTAGTTGCTGCTGTAATAAGGGAGTGATCCATGGGACATTATGTTTTACAGTTTGCGTTTTAGCCAGGGGGCAAAAATGTCACATGCTTTGCTGAATGAGCATGTGAAGTAATCAAGGGCCAGGTCAATGTTAGGGGCCTGGGCTATAGGGACCCAGTCCCACTGGTCCAGATAATGTTTGATTTTTTTGAAGACCACCTGGTCATAAGTGCCTGCGGGTGGAGACACTAGGTTGGGATTTGGGCAGGTGACATGACCAGGAGAAGAGGATAGGGGAGTGGTTACTCAGAGTGTCAGGAAGGACCACTAGGTCAGAGATTCTATGTGGTTGGTTAGTTAGTAGTATGTCTAGTAGGGTCTGGGAGCAGTTTGTGGTGTTTACCCTGGTGGGTTGGTGGACCAGCTGGGTATGATCCAGCGCCGCAAAGGTGTCCTTGACAGCAGCTGCCAAATTGGCGAGCCAGTTTATATTTAGATCACCAACCAGGATATGCTCCGTTTTGGGAGGGAAGTTGGAAATATAGTTTATGAGGGGTTGTATGGCCATAGCTTGGTTACGTGGGGGAACATACGCTGCTGTGATGGTTAAGGGAGCCCTAATGGGGTCCAAGGTAAGTTTTATGGATAAGGCTTGGGTGCTGTGGTCTAGTGAAGGGATTGGGAGAGCTTGGTTCAGTAGGGAGTCTCGAACATAGAGGGCACATCCATCACCCCATTTTCCCATTCTGTCAGCTCTGTGCAGAGTGAAGCCTGGGAAGCTGACGAATGAATCTTTTTTTTTTTTTTTTTAGAAAGCCATGTTTCGGTGAGTGCAAGGACATCTGGCTGGTGTTGCACTAGCCAGCTTTGGACAGATGCTGTTTTTTTGGGAAGGCTGCAGATTTTCATGGCAGCTACCCACAGCCCTTGGTGTAGTTTTTGTTGAGTATTGGTGGAGGGGCCTGGGTTAGGGTGAATATTTCCATTATGAGAAGTAGTAGGGCTAGGACCCTGAGAATAGTGAGGGACCACCATTTGGTGGTTGAGTGCGGGTGAGGCACATGTTTAGAGAGAGTAGCACAGGGAATGGGTAAGTTGAGGAGGGCAAGAAAGGTAATGCAGATGAGTTGGTAGGGGGGTTGGGGTGTGTGTTTGTTGGTGGCAGGTGTAGTGGGGGTGGATGTTTGTCAGGCGTTGACAGGGTGGGTGGGTGGGTGGGCGGTGATAATAGGTAGAGAAGGTAAGGGGTGAGGTGGGTGTGTGGGTGGGGATGGCAATCTGACCCAGTAAGGAGTATGATAAGTGCAATAGGTAGAAGATAGGATAGTCTGCAGGGGAATAGGTGGTTGGGCAGTGGGCAGTGGCAGCTGCTATACCAGTCCCGGCATAAGGGGAGCAGACTGATACCCCTCATTGTGCTGGTCTCAGTAGTGCAGTGGTAGGGTGATGGACTTTGGTGCAGGAGGTTCAAATGCTAGTGGGATAGAGCTGCTGACACTGGTGGCAAAGGTTTAGGGTTTGAAGTCTTCAGGGTGACTGAAGGAAATTTATTGTAGCAGACTATGGAGTCAGAGGCTAAGAAAACCTTGAAAATGGTGAGTAATTTAGCTGGATTTGTTAGTTTGCTGGTAGAGCTACTGACTCTGGAGACAAGGGTACAGGGTTTGAGACCTGCAGTGGGGTGGAAGATTAGTATTTTTTGCTGAGTGTGGAGGCAAAGGCTTAAGAGCTTTGAAACAGAGATAAATACCAGCCTGACTAGTTGGCTTGGTGGTAAGACTGCTGACTTTGGAGTTAGGGGTACAGGGTTTGAGACCTGTAGAGAGTAGGAAAGAACACAGGGTGGTGAGAAGAACACAGCAAAATAGGACTAGGAGGGAATTGTAGTGAGTACTAGTGGATGGGAACTGATATTAGCAGGAACTAAGAAGTGGAGATGAAGGGGGTGGATGCAGTGGCACTGGCTGGGAATGTGCAACAATCCCTAGTGGTCAGAGAGTATAAGCTGCAAATGGGAAAATAGACACTTAATAAGAGGAAGGAGAGATCATGTGACAGGTCACATGATGCAGTAGCAATAAATGTAGTGCCAATGGTGGGTGGGGCAGTTGGTGCACAGCACTGATAGGGTAACACCTCTCCACAAGTAGGCCGGAAGGAAGGAGGCTTTACCTCTTAAGGCTCTCTGTAGTCCCCTACTATAAGCTCCTCAGCTGCACTGTGTTCTGTATTCCTATTTAAAATAGCCTTCATGCTTTTTTGTACACAGACGCACTTATGCACTTTACACAACACCTCTCCAGGTGTTTGGCATCATTCCAGGGACTAAATGGAAATGAAAAAAGAATGAAAAGAAAGAACTAGCAGGAAGTTTAGTAGGGACAATAAAGAGCAATGCTAGGTGGTCAACCTAGGGTGGGGGGGGGAAGAAAAGCAAAGAGAAAAGCGTTAACTGTTGCGCAAGAGACATTATGGTAGCTAAGAAATTAGATAGAAAAGTAGTCCATCTGTCACATCCGAGGGTGTAGCCTAAGTCCACCACACACTTCCCTCCTTCAGAAAAAAATATTTCTCAAAACTATACTGGTTTTTCAGTCATAAATATTCTACAAAACAGTAGAATGGGGGCTGGTTGAAACTTTCTTGCACCCACTATGAGAGAGTCACTCCAGGGTCCCTTAATTCAGTTATTTTTAGTATTGTCCACCATACCAAGTTGCTGCAATACGACAATACTTTTATAACATTACCTTGGGGCTGTCATACAGTTCAGCACAGTATCCATTTATGATCTAGAAAGACTTCAGTTTGTAGTGACTGTCTATCCCCTAACTATTTCACTGTGGTTACAACTCAGACATTTCATATGTAATATCAGGCACCCATCAATAGGCATTATTTCAGCACCCATCACTTGGCATAGTTTCAGCACCCATCACTTGGTATTGTTTCAGAACCCATCACTTGGCATTGTTTCAGCCCTGTGCACCCCCTATCATACCTTCATCAGTACACTAAAAAAGAGGACGTTAATACATAGCAGTTTTATGCTGACTTCTACCTTCATCCATTTAGCTATCAGGGTGGCCATACTGGCCTATAGCACAACTTTCTCTGGGACGAGTTGTACTCTGCTCTAATCCCATTCGAACATATTGTTTCCACTTAAGGGCCCCAAAATAGGTTCCAGCCCATACCTTGATCCTCCATGACCCTAGGTTCCTCATTTTATCTCATACAGTACAGATATTTCTTTTAAGTTATACATTTCTTGTAATCATTTCAAAGAGAAAAGCATTAACTGTCGGTAGCTAGGAAATAAGGAAGTAGAAAACTGGTCCAGCTATCACAACCGAGGGTGTTGCCTAACTATACCACACCTCCTAATTGACTGACTTTCTCTGGGCACATACAGTACCATCTGAAGCTCAGTCAGCATGGGTTAAGAAAACAGCACAGTACCACCACCACAAATGACATACAATGTGCTAAGGATTGTAGCTCCCGTACTGGAGTGATTTTTAGTGACCTCTCCAAAGTTTTTGACACTGTTTATCACATCCTGCTCCACTGTAGATTCATTTCTGTGTGCCTCTCCCTCCAAGCTTTCCTCAAGGTTTGTGAGCTTTCTCTCTGGGAGACAGCGGTATATCCACTTTAACAGTGCAGTATCTGCCATCACCCCAATAACCCTCAGTGTCCCTCAGGACTCCATTCCTTGCCTACTGCTCTTCTCCATTTTTTTATGAATGACCCTCCATTTCTCCCATGATGCTGCTCATCTATCATGTATGCAGACAAACTCATCTTGTATTTGACCTCTCCATCCATCACCAATGTTAATTTGCAGCTTCAGGAGGACTTCTCCCTAGTTCAGGCCAGGTTTATCAAAATCAAACTGATCCTTTTCTCCTTTATGACCCATGCTGTGTTATTTGGGTCCTAGGCCAGACTCTGGTCCAGTACACTACCCCCCCTCAATACTTTATCAGGATGGGTCGCCCATAGCAACGATGACAGATTTTAAATATCTCAGGATCACCCTGGACCTTGCTCTGGATTTCTTCCTCCATATCTCCCATGCTTGCAAGGCCAACAACCTAAGACTTTGCTTAGCTTACCGAGCTAAATGCTCCCTCATACCCATGGCCATGCTTGACTCTGCACAGGCTGTCCTTCTCCCGCATCTTCAATATGGGCAGCTTATTTTTCCCATGCCTCTAAAACATCTCTAAATACTTGGGAGGTATCCTACACTAGCATATGTTGCTTCTACCTAACCCCCCTCCACAAGTCATGCATTACTTTCCCCTATATGCCTCCCTGGGATGACTCTCCCCCCGCTGCCAAATCCTACACCCTTGGGTGCTTTATTGATAAACTACTAAGATCTCCCACACCTCTCATATCCCTCCCCCATGCACCATGTCAGGTCTGCTTGCTCAGAACCTCTGACACTGCCCTTTCTCAAAGTTCTTAGGTATGCGTTTAAGATGGGGAACAGGCTTTCACATCCTCTGCACTGAAATTTCGGAACTCCTTTTCAATACAGATTTGAAAGCTGCCATCACATGACCTTTTCAAAGGTTCTCTCCTCAGTCATGCAAGGATGTGAACCTTATGCCACTGTACTGAATAGCTAACAGTGTCCATCCTTAACTGTTGTTGTCTAATTTTTTGTTTATTGATTTAAAGTTGTTGACCGGGAGAGGCACACTGAGCCAAGGCTCATTTCCAGGGGTAACCTGGGGGAAGGGGAGAGGGGAAGTTACAAAACAATCCAATTTAACATGTAAAAAATCACTGTGAAGATTAAAGCAGAGTACAGTGAGAACAAAAATTAAAAATAAGAAAATGGGCTTGATAAAATTATAGTATATTAAAAGACAATTAGTATACACTTCAGATTAACATAGTATAATATATGATTACCTATACTGTTCAAAGTGGCAGAAAACTCAATAAAGCTTACTGTGCATGATAAACAAGAAGCAGCTCTTGGACTCTTGGAGAAAGAGAAAGAGAAAGGTAAGGAGGAAGTGGAGTAGGAGTGCTGGGGGATGGGGTAATAGCAATGTAGTTACATGCAACAAACAGTAACTACAATGTAATTACTTGTAATTAATGATTAATTACCCTGCAGTTACATTGCAACTGACACTTAAAGTGTGACCATAATTGATTGTATATTTGTATTTTGTTAACACATGTATGTAAATTTCTTGAGCTGTTCATTGCTCCTCTTATTGGTTATTTGCTTGACCCCAGGCTATTTCCTTTGCTATGTATTATCTTGTATTTGTTGTTAAAATGTTGTGTTCTCCTGGATTGTACCTGAAAATAAGCATTTGCTTACACAGTGTACCCTAACCGGTAAACAAAAATGTATAAATGTCACATTATATAACACGGGTATTATAACATGCCGCTTATAATTTATCATTACAATGTACTGATATGCATCAGGTTCCATCAAAGTATATCATAAGATAGGGCCTTGTGACATTCTGGGTATAATTTATCATTATACTGTATCGGCATGCATTATATTTCATAAAAATATCACATCATATCTCATAATAGGAGTATTATAAAATGCTTTGTATAATTTATTATTAGGATTCTAGGTAAAATGCATACAAAGTGCAAATCATTGGGTGTGTGCTTTGTGGCTACGCTGCCTGCTATTTAGTCACTTTGCTTGGACTCATAGTAAACATAGTTACATTTTGCATTGCAGCTGCAGACATGACAATTTTTTTCAGAGATTATTTTAGAGGTTTATTTCTTACTCTGAGCCGAGACTCGTTTGCAGGTGCGACCTGTGATAAGGGTTACAGGAAGAAAAAAAGTAAAATATAAATACAGAGCATTTCAAAGGTGCATACGCAGAGTGCAGACACAGTCTAGTATTAATACCTTACAGGCACAAGCATAGGCTCATAATAAAGTGCAAGTTTACGTAACACAGTCGCGAAGTTAATAGGTGCAAAAGGAAAACTGAAAGAAATTTTTTGATACGGTGCACCGACAAGCTAAGTAGTGTAATTGATAACAGATTATTTGTGGAGAGGCAAAGCCCCAACCAATGAGGATCACTAGGAGGGACTCCTATGAAAAATAGGTGCAGGTAGGAGGTGGGAGGAGTTTCTGCAGGTACCTGAACGTGCCAAGAGAGGTGGAATGGCAGAGAAAAAGAGGGAAGCTTGTTCCAGAGTGTTTTGAGGTGACAGAAGAAGGCAGAACGTTCAGCAGAAGAACATGGGTGTGGAGTGAAGAAGGTTCTCTGGTCCTTGGATTATAGGGAGCATAGAGGATGGGGGATCACAGAGAGGAGCGAGGAGAGGTATGAAGAAAAACAACCAAACCAGAATTTGGAATCTGGAAATGGAGGAGGAGCAATTTGACTGGCGATGTGCAGGTAGCCAGAGAATGGAAAGGGAGGAATAGAGAAAGCAGTGCTGTGTAAGTGGAGTGGAATTTGTACAGAATGACAAACTGCATTGCAGAGGGAGTCCAGTCTAGATAAGTAAGTGGAGGGAGCAGTACGATAGACCACATCACCATAACTGAAGACCAGCAGCACCATTTTAGTGGCAAGCTCATGGTGGACCAGTGGGGGTAGGCAGTTTTATTACAGTATGAGGCACCCCGCTTAGGGCAGAGTTTAGTATGGATAGCATCTGTAGTATGTGGGCAAATAGGCTTGCTATGGGAGTGATATAATTAAGCAATAAGGCACGACAGGGTGTGTGTTATCGTGTAATAACGTCACTCCTGGGGTGGGTTGAAGCACGAGGCGAAGCGGAGTGCTCACCACCCCAGGAGGATGTTATTACACGATAACATACATCCCTGGAGTGTCTTATTGCTATTATACAATGGTTTCGTGGTGTTAAAAAAAAAGAAAAAGTATGTTTTTATTTATTTTGTTACATTTTGTGTGGGTAAGTACACATTTTAAAAAGTAATCCTATTTTTTGTACCACTGGGTGGCGCTGTTGCTTGCTGATCTTGTGTGGAGAATGCTGAAGCGCTTGTCATTGACAGCTCTTTATGTGACGCAGGGACGCTGAAATGCCGTTTCTGCTTATGCCTTTATTTTCGCTTTTAATGTCGTGGAAAGTAGCTGTGAGTACGGTAAGCAACTAAGAGTTGCTAATCTGACTGGAGGCTGGTATTTTTATGTGGTTTTATTTTTTTTTTATTTGCGATGTAGAGCGAGGAAATGAGGAATTTTGAAGTTGTGTGCAGTCAGTCAGCGCGGGTTCACTGAGCAGCTCGCTTTGATTATGAAATGCTGCCAGCAAATTTGTTTGTCTTATTCTGCTACTGAATTGTGGTGCTGCTTGTTAATGTGACAGGCTACGAAATGGGGGCGGGCTGGCCGCGGTAAGTGTGAGGGATTAAGCGGTGTCTCTAGGACTGGTACCATGATTTGTGTTATGTGGTCAGATGTGTGTGCCTGGACTTAATCCAGTGATGTTATAGCTTAATATCATCACTGTCCGAGGCACACACTGACCAATCAGAGTGCAGGAAATTTCATTGCCATTGTATAATATATCTTTACATTGTATTAATACGCATTAGTTTTTACCCCAATGTCACATAGTATGATAAGGGACTTTTGACATGTGGCATATAGTTTATTATTACACTGGCCTGATATGCATTAGGTTTCACCCCAATATCACAAAGCATGATAGGGGAATTATGACATGTTGCATCTAGTTTATTATTACACTAAACTGATATGCATAAGGTTTCACCCCGGTATCACATCAGATAATAAGGGCATTATGACATACAGGATATAATTTATCGTTATACAATATGAAATGCATCATATTCCATCAAAATATTCTATCACATGATAGGGGCATCATGATATACTGCATATAATTTATTATTACAAAGTATTGCTATGCATCAGGTTTTGGCACAACATACTACGCTACTGATATGTGTCATGTTCTATAAAAATATCACATCACATGATAGAGCAATATGACACTTTGAACAAAAATTATCATTACACTGTACAGATTTATTTATTTATTTGATAACCAGGTAGATGCAGTGGTCTGAGAACTGTTTTCTGGCACAACCCACGCCATAGAGAATGGCATAGGTGTACAGCAAGAACAAAGTGCATGGTACAAGGCATATGGAGACATCAAGAAATAACAAGTCAATTACAAGCCAGGTCATAAAATTGTGGCTTAATAAACATAAAATAAGGATACTGTGAGTAGCAGGCAAATTGTATTTGGCTGACCACCAATGAGCATGTACTTTGTACTGTACACACTCATTGACAGTTCAGTCAGTGGCTAGCCATGGCGGTGTGAAGAGGGCTGTGCCAGTTGCCAGCACAGGTTAGGTTGGGGGAGCTGGGCAGTGGGTTACTACCTGCAGGGGTTGCGGCCACTAGACTACCAGGAAATTTATTTCCTCAGGTTGAGATGGCGATCAAGGAGCGGGGGACCAGTGGATCACCAGGGACTGTTACATTAGAAATGGGGTGACGATTGAGGAACGGGATGGGGAGAGATCACTGGACCACCGAAGATATATATATATGAAAGACAGAGTGGTGTTCGGTGAATGGGGATTGGGAAGGGACTACTGTACCACTGATATGAATATATATTTATATGGGGACAGGGATTGGGGCAGGGGAAGGACACTGAACTAGCACTGTTTTTTCTATTTGTATGTGAACAGGGATAGGAGCTTGAAGGGGGAGACCTGACCTGGCACACTCGACTGGGCGTTAGCATGCAGATAAGCCTATAATAGGCATACATATGGCCCCTTAGTGGTGTGCATGCCCAGTGGCCTGATTTGCATGTTTGGGCTGAATATAGCCCAAGGGGCTGTGATGCTCATCAGTGTGTGTCATGTTTTACCCCTATGGGTGGTCTTCAGTCCCACCCTCTGGTAGTTCTGTGACAAACACGGCAATTACTTGCTGTGGGCTGTGCTACCAGAGTCTGATATTCAAACAGATATCATGGATAGTCTGGACTGTGCTATCAATTTGAATATTGCACCAGAGCCGGATGGCTCTATTTTTGTGTGCTGCACACCAGTTTGCACGGCAGCTGGCCCGCTCTGAAAATGGGGTCCTATATCCCACTCCACAATTCCACTTGTGAACCAAAATCTCCACATCTGTGGAGACATTATGCCTGTTCCCTCTGGCCATAACATTTGTCTGCAAGTGTTGGGGAAAAAACACCCACAAGCTGCCAAAGATCCTGGAGCCAGTCATAAAATGGCTCCAACTTTGTGAATAGCATACCTGCATGAAAAGCTGCAGCTCTGCAAGTTGCAATCAACTTGCATTGGGTTTTTCCTGCACCTGCAGGATTTTGAGAGGTTTTGTGAATCCAGCCACTAGAGTTCTTTGTTTGCTACTGAAATACATACTTTTCCCATTGATTCCTTATTCAAGGTGCACAAAGCTAGGAACAAATACAATGTGAACATTTCCTATTGCTGCACTATTAAAAGGAGCACAGACTGAGATTACTAATTCAATGTGAACTTTTCCCTTTCACACACTCTTATAAGGAACACAGACTGTGTTTTCTAATGGACTGTGATAACTTTTCCAGTTCACTCAATATTATAAAGAGCACAAACTGTGTTTAATAATGCAATGTGAATTTTTCCCATTCATGCATTATCCTGAGATCAGGGAGGAGGAGTGGGTCCTCCTGTAGGGACAGCCAGGAGTGGGAGGCGCATACCTCTGAAACAGTAAAAACCATTACAGTGACAAATTCGAGATTGTCACTGTAATGGTCCCACTGTACACTGGCACCAGTTTCACCTGTGTTTCACTCCCTTTCAAATCAACTCTGCTTAAGAGTTGGTTATTACAAAATCAGAGGGAGGGGTGCGGGGGGCGGGGGGCACAGCTCCCTAAAAAAAACTCAGTGATTTTCCAACGGGTGAAACTTCAACAGTCAAAGTTTTGCCCGTCGGTGCAGGGGATTTCGACAACAAAGTTGTCGAAGCAACTTGGTGGAATCCGGCGAGAGGTAGAGGATCCCAGAAGAAAAGGAAGCTACTCCTAATGGGTGGCTCAATAGTTCAGGGAATAGATCTAGGTACAGGTAGTGAGAAGAAGAGGGAGGTCAAGTGCCTTCCAGGAGGCACACCTCAGAAGGAGGGGGGCAGATCCAGAGGGTTGCCATAGTGGTAGCAAGGAGGGGGGGAAGTGGAAGTCATGGTCCATCTGGGGACAATTGACATAGCCAAAGAGGAGAGGAGCATACAGTAGGTACAGGAGGACTTCAGAGGGTTGGGTAGGTGCCTTGGAGAGGTAGCAGGCTTTGTAACATTTTCAGAGGTGTTTCCAGTCAGAGGCAGGTTGGAGGCTTTAAATCTCCGCATAAGCAAGTTCAATACTTGGTTGAGTGGCTGGTGCAGAGATAATGGTTTTGGCTTCATTGGGAATTGGGGACCCACCTGGAGGGATGGTGTCCTGTACAGGAGGGGACGGCCTTCTTCCATCCAGGGAGAGGACTACAGTCCTCAATAAATAGTTTAAATGCTTCCTTGCTAAGCGTTTAAAGTTGCCAAGGGGGGGGTGCAGTTGGGATCATGGGGACTTAGGCAGCCCACCCCTATAGGTTGGAGTAGCTAGCAACATAGATCATGAGGAAATGTTGTGGGCAGATATTCTTGAGCTCATTACATGGGGTAAGGCAGAGGAAGGGAGGCAGCAAAAGGAAGAAACTAGCATTGGAAAGGACATTTCCCTACCTAATGGATAAGCTGCAGATCCTAGTTAACCAACAGCCTACTTCCTCCTACCCCTCACTAGAATTGCCTTATGTCAGTCTCATGCATTCTTGAATTCCACCACTATTTTTGACTCCACTACCTCCTCAGGAAAGCTGTTCCATGTATCCACAACCCTCTCTGTGAAAAAATACTTCCTCACATTACCTCTGAGCTGTCCCCCCTCCAAATCTTCAAATTGTGCCCCCTTGAATGCTACCCTCTTGGACTTTGTTGATTCCCTTGAGGTACTTGAAAGTTTCTATATTGTTCCCCCTCTCCCTCCTCTCCTCGGGGGTATACATATTAAGCACCTTTAATCTCTCTTTGTATGTCTTCTGGTGCAAACCCTGCACCATTTTAGTTGCCCTCCTCTGAACAGCCTCCATTCTATGTCCTTGCGGAGATGGGGTCTCCAGAACTGCATGCAGTACTCCAGATGGGGTCTCACCAACTGTCTGTACAGAGGGATAACAACTTTATGTTTTCTACTGGAGATGCCTCTCCCTATGCATCTCAGTATCCCACCAGCCCTCCTTACTACCTTCTCACATTGCTTGCCCACCTTTTGGTCATTTGATATGACTACCCCCAGGTCCCTTTCCATCTTTGTTGTTGTTGGTATCTCACACCCCATTGTGTAGACTTCCCTTGGGTTTTTGTTTCCCAGGTGCATTACTTTGCACTTCTTTGCATTGAATCTAAGGTGCCACACATTTGACCATTCCTCCAACCTTGCCAAGTCCCTTTACATTCTTTCCATCCCACATTCTGTATCAACCCTGTTGCAGATCTTTGTGTCATCTGCAAAGAGACATACTTTTCCTTCCAGTCCCTCTGCAATGTCACTTATAGAGCCATTAAAAAAGACCGGTCCCAGTACTGAGCCCTGCGGTACCCCGCTAGTAACTCCCCTCCTTTCTTCAGAGTGAACTCCATTTACTATTATCCTCTGCATCCTGTTGCCCAGCCAATTCTTTACCTAGGCTACCATTTTGGGACCCACTCCAAGGCTAGCTAACTTGTACATTAATCTTTTGTGTGGGACTGTGTCAAATGCCTTGCTAAAGTCTAGGTAGGCCATGTCCACAGCCCCTCCCTGGTCTACTACTATTGTCACCCAATCAAAGAAATCTATTAGATTTGTCTAACATGATCTTCCTGCTGTGAATCCATGCTGTCTTGGGTCCTGTGCCCCACTGGCCTCTAGGAATTCAACAATTATTTATTTCAGAAGTGATTCCATCATTTTCCCTACCACTGAGGTCAAACTAACAGGTCTGTACTTTCCTGCCTCTGTCTTACTCCAACTTTTGTAAAGGGAAATCACATCCGCCCTCCTCCAGTCTTCAGGTACCACACCATCCTCCAATGATTTGTTAGAAAGGGTAGTGACACTGGTGTCACTAGTTCTACCCTTAGTTCTTTTAGAATTCTTGGGTGAATCTCGTCAGGCCCCATTGCTTTGTCCACCTTCAGTTTTAAGAGTTCTTTCAGAACCCTTTCTTCTGTGAATGGACTGGTATCAACCTCCCTATCCAGAGTGCTTCTATTCTTTGATTTAGGTAACTCTTCCTCCTCTTCTTTTGTGACTACTGAGCGGAAGTATTCATTCAGTATCCCTGCTTTTTCACTGTCCCCTCTGCCCACCCTCCCTTCCCTTTATTAAGCCTCACTATCCTCATTTGGTCTTTCTTCGCTCCCTAATGTACCTATAAAAGGTTTTATCCCCCTTCTTAACTGAGTTGACTATCCTTTCCTTAGTTTGGGACCTTTGCTATTCTGACTGCCTTCCCCGCTTCCTTCTGCTTTAACTGGTACTGTTCTCTGTCATGCTCCTTCTGTGTTTCCTTATACTTCCTGAATGCTACCTTTTTCTCCTTAACCTTCCCCACCATCTCTTTTGAGAACCATAGTGTTTGTTCCTTTGTTTTGCTTTGTTGATTTGCTTCACACAAAGGCTTGTTGCCTCTGTGATGGCTGTTTTGATTGTTCCCGATT
The DNA here is from genome assembly GCA_016271365.2 of Neoceratodus forsteri. Lineage (NCBI taxonomy): Eukaryota > Metazoa > Chordata > Ceratodontiformes > Ceratodontidae > Neoceratodus > Neoceratodus forsteri. The sequence continues at coordinate 60,906,232 of CM057455.1, forward strand.
GTTCCTCTGCCCCTCCTTCTTGCCCATTTGCTAGTGCTTTTCTGAGGCAGTCTCCCATTTTCCCAAAGTCAGCCCTCCTAAAGTCCAATACTCTTGCTTTTGTATGGCTTAATTCTATGGCTGTGTTTCTTGTGAACCACACTGCTTGGTGTTCACTTGTTCCCAGATGGCCACTCACTTCTAAATCTGAGATCCTTTCTCCATCCCCATTTGACAGTACCAGGTCTAAGACTGTTCCCTCCCAAGTGGGTTCCACCACTAGATGTCTGAGGCATGCCCCTTGTAGGGCATTGAGAATAGCCCTGCTCTTGGATGTGGCTGCAGCAAAGGTGCTCTAGTTAACATCTGGCATATTCAGGTCCCCACATCAACAATAACTCCCCTTTTTCTGCCATTCTAAGGATGCCTTCTATCAATTCCTTGTCCATTGCCTTCACCTGAGATGGGGGTCTTTATACAACCCCTGTGTGGATTGTGGTGCCATATCCTGTTTCCAGGGTGACCCACAGTGCCTCCTTTACTCCCTGTTTATCCTTTAGTTCCATTTCTTTGATCCCTTCCCTTACATAGAGAGCTACTCCTCTTCCTCTTTTACCCTCCCTGTCCCTCCTGTAGCTTGTGTACCCTGGTATGTTGACATCCCAGTCATGGTTCTTAGTGTACCATGTTTCTGTGACTGCCATGATATCCAGGTGTCCCTCTTCCAACAAGGCCACTAGTTCAGGGAGCTTGTTACACAGACTACGGGCATTGGTACTCATCACCCTCCATTTTTTATAGCCTTACTCCTTTTAGCCCCATCCCTCTCCTTACTGCCTTTTTCTGCATTTACCCCTGTCCTGCTCCCTGTTGACTTCTCTACCTAGGTGTTTACCTCTCTAACTACTGTATTTTGTGGGGGGAGGCTGGGTTTTCCCTGCTCGTTTTCAGTGCCTCCTCTCTTGGCTAGTTTAAATGCTTGCCAATGAAGCATTTAAACATATCACCTAGGATACTGGTTCTCCTTCTGGACAGATACAGACCATCACTACAGTATAGGGCTGTAGCCCTCCAGGTGGACCCCAGTCCCCAGTGAAGCCAAAACCCTGAGCTCTGCACCAGTTTTTCAACCATTGTTTGGATCCCATGGTGTGGAGTACCCTAGCATCACACTTGCCATAGACAGGCAGCACCTCCGAGAAGGATACTATACGTGCTACTTGTTTAAGGCCCCTCCCCAACTCTTCAAACTCCTCTTGCACTGCTCTGACCCCATTCCCAGCAAGGTCATTTGTCCCTAGGTGGACAATGACATCCAGCTCCCTCCCTCGTGCAGCTGCTCCCGCAATCCTGAGGATTTGCTCCCTGTCCTTCCAAGTCATGGCACCAGGTATGCATCTTACCTCCTTTTCCCCCTTCCTCCCCCAGATCTACCCTCTAACAATTGAGTCCCCCACCAGGAGTTGTTTCCTTCCCCGTGGGGTCCCATGCCACCTTCCTGTGGGCCTCCTTTGTGGAAGTTTCCAGCATCCTCCTTGGTCTCCACTGCAGGTGCCTCAATAGAGGAACCAATCTCTGCCAGAATAGTGTATGAATTGTGGAGAGGTAGAACTGGAGGAATGCACCTCTGTTTCACCACCCTCTCCCTCCTTGAGCCCACCTTGGCCAATTACTCCTCTTTCTCTGCAACCTCTGAGGTAGCAGTGGTGGCCCTGGTGGTCCCTGGGTGGGAGAGGAGGTTTCACGAATCTTAACCAAGTCAGCCTGGAGGCAAGCAACTGCCTCCCTCAGACCAGAGAGGTGCCTACAAATAGGGCAGCATTACAGTCTCCAGAATGTCTCCCAGAAGACTACCACCCCACAGCCATTGCACTGCACCACTCCCATCATGTCTTATTTTGTGGCCCCTCTCTTGTTGCTTTGTATGCTTATGCTCTCCCCCCATTTTCATTTTTTTCCTCCTACTGCCTATGTGCCCTTACAGCTCTCACCCTTCCTATTCTGGGGCAGGAACTTCTTGTATTCTTCTGTAGTCTCCTTCTTCCTTGCTCAGAATCAGACCTCCAGCAGCTAGTGGGAGAGGGAGAACTACTCTTTTCCTTTAAGGGTGATGAAACCTATGTGTCTCAGTGATCCTTCCCTTCCTATTGCCAAACAGGAAGCTCCTGTTGTTAGTCAAATCCAGTGCCTATAAAAGTAGAACTGGCTAAGGGTGTGAGGGTGGAGGGGAAGGAAGGAGGGCAATTAGTAAAAAAAAAGTTCTTGTTTTGTAGTCAGCAGTTTCTTGCTCTAAAAGCAAGATTTATGTCTTCCAAAGCTAGCATTAGGGAACTGTAATTGGAGACACCTGCTTTTGTACTCCTAAGCCACACCCCCAATTAACTTCTCACCTCCTGACTTAAGAAACTTCCTTTCCCTAACACAAAAACACACTGACTTTCTTTTATTTTTTTACCCTAAATGAGACCCCTACTTCTAATAAAGTATCTGAACATCTTATAATGAACATGAAGATGAACATCTTACAACACTCATGAATACTGCGTTACTTAACGTAACAAGATGTGTAGTAAGATGCTGGAAATACAAGACAGCCCTACACACTTTTTGGAGAAGTTTATTCCTGGAATGCATGGTTTTGGAATATCTTCATTATACAAATCAAGGTAATATTAATACCTATGTAACCCCTAAATGGCGCTATCCCAGGGGCTACTACCCCTGCCTGATTTGCCACTAACAGGTTGAGGGGCCTGGATCCAATGGCGGGTGCCTCCACCCAGAGGTCAGGGTTTGCAATAGTTAAACTTACTTGGTCACAGCCCTCTGGGACACTGCAACCCCCTTTCTTCCCACTAGTGGCCCACACAATATCAGAATTACCTTCACAATATACACTTACCCCCAGGGCTGGTTCAGGCACTGGGACCTCCTGTAAAATAAGATACAGTGCAACAATCACAGTACAATACTTTAACATAGACAAATACCTCAGGCAGTATAACTTTGCTGAAACAAGCAGCTCTGATTTATTTAGGGGGAATATAACAAGGACAGGGGGAAATCAGGTTAATTAGCTTATCACTCTAATCATCTACCTATGGCTCTGTGCACAGGCCTATCCCTATCAGTTACTGTCCCTGGGTACCCAAGCCCTAGTGGCTAGTCAAACCTGTGGCAGCTGGTAGGGCCCTTTCATACAGAGAGAAAGGAAAATTAAACAGTCAGCAGTACAGTAATTCCATTTGGATTTAATGTGGCAATTCAACAGGAGCGACCCTGAATTAGTACTCACGACCTCCAAATAAGATAGGGTCCTTCAATATCAGCAGGGCTACTCTTGAGCTCAAGAGACTCTTCACACATTTATATGGTAAAAAGAAAGTACTATACCAGGCAGGCTGCTTCTCTATCCCGATCGCAATTACTGCACAATACCCGGGAGAACACACAGCAGATTCAGTTCCTGACAGACTGAGTGCATTCAACAATTTCTCCAGTCTTCTACAGGGTGAGCCTGGTTTCTACTCTTCAGAGATCCTTTATTCTTTTCACAGGACGGATTCAGTCCTAACAAGCAGTTACACAAGCTGCAGACCGGAACTCTGGGCCTTACAAACATTTTTTGACTGAAACTGTGCACTGAAGGAGCACAGGGTTTCTTTCCCCTTCACTGCCAGATCTAAACTGAAACTCCAACCGACAAAACAGGGCACTTCCTTTGAGTTCCTCCCAGTTCTTGACTGGATTGGCTGTCACTCACAATAGACTGCTGCTGTTGGTCCAAAAAGGCGCTGAAGTCTAAACTACATCTCCCAGAGTCGCTGCCCATACAATCCTCTTGTGGCTGGCTCAGATTATGAGTCCAAGTTCTGATTCGTCAAGGCACCATTTAGAGCTAGCTTACCCACACTGATTGGTCCAGTTCAGCAGTTCAAAACTAGAATGGGAACTAGGCAAACACAGTTCTGACTGCAAAGAAAGCAGGTTAGACAAACTGTATTTTCATTATTACTCTAAATTATTTCTGGCAAACAGTTACATCTTTCAGATAGGTTCCCTTTGTACTCCTAGTGACTACAAAAATGGAATGAATTGGCAGCAGTTCGAGTGGTACTCAAACAGAGAAACACACAGTCCCCCCATATAAACTAATTATGTCTGCAAGCAGACAGCTCTTAAAGAGACAGTACCAGAGCTCTAAAACACTCACTGATAAGTGGCTTACATGAAACACCATTCAGGCTTGGAGCATTCAAGCAATCTCCTGAAGTCTTTTGGGAACCCCCATTTGCAGGTTACACCCTTCCTGGCTCTGGGAAAAGTTTGACGTCCGTGACTGCCAGTACCCCACAAGTTTTAACTGCAACTATATGACATTTGCATTAGGCTCACACATGTAATCATCAGTCAATATATCATTTTACCAAGAACACATTTCTGAAACATTGCAGTACGTCACTCTTTACACAGTATTACACACATTGTACCATAACTCAAGTTATTACCTCTTGTACATGAAACCTGAAGAGGTGGGCCCTTCTCTATCAGTTACCTTGGGGCTGGACGGGCAAGGCACCATGCTTAGAGAGCAACACAAGTAACTTGAGTTAGCACTGACGCTCAGTTTGGGCAATGAGCTTGGGGACATACACTCCTTTATGGACAACATTGAGAGGCAAGTCCACAGGCCTCCCAAGTGAATCATAACTGAGGTGCACCACAGGCTTTACAGCTCGACCAGTCTTTCTAGGGGAACTGTTACAGTCTCTGCACTCTGAGCCTCATTTTCAGCATTGTCCTCACTTGTCAGGAGTCTCCATGGGGGTAGAGAGGCTAGAACTTGGGGCACTTTCAGCTCCAGGAGTTGCAGTTTCTGAGTCCCACAACATTTGGCTCGCATGGAGAGCTTTCGGACACTGGCAGTGGACTGTCAGAGCACTCAAAATACTCTTCTTGTTCTGGTGTATCACCAGTCTGCCCCAATCCATCATTTCCTCCCTGAAAGCTCAAACAGTTCAACCATGCACAATGATTCCATTTCATCTGATCTGATGCTTTGCACTTCACTTTCTGGGAGCATTGGCTCCAGGGACGAAGCTGGGGGCTTAGACAGTCCAGAAGGCCCAGCTTCATCTCCAGTATTGACTGGAGATTGCCCAAACAATTGACTCAGTTCGTAAGAAGGATAGTATTCAAAGTCACTCTCACTTTCTTCTGATATGGACTGACAGTCATGCTCAACTGGGACTTGTGGAGGGAACACTTTAACTTTGCTTCTGTAGGTGCAGGCTTTCTTGATCTTTTCTTAGCAGCAGCTCTAGTCCTGGTCCAGAGGGGCATCTTCTGGGGCTCAGACTCAATCAAGATTTGTCCAATGGGCAGTAAATGATTTCTATGCATTGTTTTTACATCTTTTGAATTATTCTCAGGCCTTACTTTGTACACTGGCAGATCATCTAGTTTGCCCACTACAATGTGAGGAGATGGTGCCATCTGTCAGCAATCTTGTGTTTGCCATGCAGTCCCAGATTTCTTAGCAATACCCGATCTCCCTCCTAGAGTCCTATTCTTTCACCTTTTTATCATACCTTTCTTTTTGTTGGCCAGATTTCTTTTGGCAGCCATGGTTTGAGCCAGTTGGTACACATGAGTTAGCTGGGCCTTTAACTTTTGCACATACTGTAAATAGTTGTCAGCTTGAACCACATCAGGAGAGACCCAAAACACACATCTACGGTGGTCAGAGCTTCTCTTCCAAACATCAAGCGGTGAGGAGGAACCCAGTAGCATCACTTTTGGTGCAGTTATAAGCATGTACCAGGGTGCTAATTTGTTGGCTCCATCTAGGCTTGTCCTTTGGGTGCAAGTGCCTAGCATATCTAACAAGTCTTGGTTGAAACGTTCAGGCTGTGGGTCCCCTGGGGGTGGTAAGGAGTGGTTCTGGACTTCGCAATCCCCACAGAGAAAGCATCTCTTTGATCAGACGACTCTCAAAGTCTCTCCTTGATCAGAATGGATTCTTTGTGGAGCCCCATAGTGAACAAAAAGTTTTCTACAAGTACTTTGGCCACAGTGGATGCTTTCTGGTCTTTGGTGGGGAAAGCTTGGGCATATCTCGATGAAATGGTCAGTGACCACCAGCACATTACTGATATTTCTTTGATCTGACTCCAAACTCAGAAAATCAATACAGACCAGCTCCATGGGTGCACTGGTGGTGATGTTAACAGGGGGCAGCCCTCTGGGGCAAAGCTTTCCTCTGTAAGCAGTGACTACAAGTTCGAGTGTGTTGCTCCACATCAGCCCCAATCTTAGGCCAATAGAATCTGGATTTCACCAAGTCAAGTGTTCTGTCTATACCAAGGTGCCCCATGTGGTTGTGCAAGGACATCAGTACTGAGTCTCGAAAGGCAGTGGGCAGCACTAGTTGTTGTTGTCTACTTGTGCCCCTCTGTCTACTGTTTCTCTGTATAACAGTTTATGATCAGTTTCAACTTAGGACCTTCTTTGTATAACAGTGCAGTTCTCAAATCAGTGGGCGTAATTTGGACATCTTTTCCTGCATAGAGGGCTTCTAAAGCTGCTTTGATCATGGGATCGCAGGATTGAGCCGCTGAATACTGTCATTGTCCAGCTGAGGCAGTGCACCAATGTCTATTGCAGAAAAGTGGCAATAAGCAGCAGGTATGCAATTCTCAGAGGTCCAAACAATCCACCATGCAGTCCACTCCGTCCGTGGACATTGTTCCTCCCTGTCAAACTTCGGCAGAGTGCCGAATGTCAGGTTCTGCCAATCGGACCCAATCATTCTGGGGAACAGGCCTCGGGAGAGAGCATCAGCATCTATTGGTTCAGACCTGCTCGGTATTCGAGAGCATAGTCATATGTAGATAATGCAGAAAGCCACCAATGGCCAGTGGCATCCAACAGCTGAGGTCTGCACATAGGTCAAAGGATTATTGTCAGTTTTACTAGTATTTTAGCCCCATACAAGTACTCATGGAATTGGTCAACAATAGCCCACTTCAAAGCTAGGAACTCTAACTATGTACAGGATAGTTCTTTTCGGATGGGGTCAGGCTTCTACTGGCAAAGGCCACTGGTCTCAGGCCATTCTCGTGCTCTTGGTACAACACAGCCCCCAACCCTTGCAAGCTAGCATCAGTGTGCAGGACATGCAAGGTTTTCTTAGATCGGCATAGGCCAGCACTGGAGCATGGGTAAGTTGATATATGATCTCATGAAAGCAGTCTCACAATCAGGAGTCCAGCGAGCCCCAAATACTTCACTCGGACAAAATACACTCTTTCAGTCTTGAGGACGCTGACTTTTGGTATTTTTGTGGGTTGAGGATACCCTTGAGTAAGGTTATGTAAAGGCGGATCACTCTTGAATAGTCCTTGATGAAGCCGATAATAACCACAGAATCCAGGAATCTTTGCAGTTCTTTTAGATTTTGGGCTGTGGCCAGGTAGTCAAGGCCTCAACTTACTTGGGTCGGTCTCTATTCCTCGGTGGATACTATGTGTCCCACATACTTTACTGATGTTTGAAAGAATTGACACTTATCAATGGACAGTTTAAGGTCAAAGTCCTCCAGTTGGTCCAATACCTTAAATAATCTGCTCTCATGTTCCTCCAGTGAGCTGCCAAACACAATAACATCATCTAGGTATACCAGGCACTCTAGTAAGTTCATGTCCCCCACTGCACGCTCTATCAATCGTTGAAAAGTGGCTGGGGCACCTGAAATCCCTTGAGGCATCCTCATGAATTCATAGAAGCCAAGCGGACAGATAAAGGCTGTCTTCTCACGGTCCTCTGGGGCCATCGGGATCTGGTAGTACCCACTGCGGAGATCCAGCACAGAGAACCACTTGCTCCCGTTTAGGCAGTCCAAAGCATCCTGAATGCGGGGCATTGTGTACTGATCAGGGATAGTCCAGCGGTTTAAGTGCAATAATCCACACACATCCTTACTGTTCCATTCTTTTTCCTCACTACCACAATGGGGAAGCATAAGGGCTTCTGGATTCTTGTATTACACCAGCAGCTAACATCTCTTGCAGATGCTGTCTCACATCATCTATGTCAGCAGGTGCCAGGCATCGAGACCTCTCACGAAAATGGTCTTTCGTCATGCAACCGGATATTGTGCTCAGCTCCTTGCACGCATCCTACCATCCCATTCCTTTAAAGAAAACACCTGGTCTCTCTGGGCAAGCTTCTCACTGATCCTCACTTTCCATTCAGCTGGCAGCGAGAGTCGCGAAATCAAACAAGTCAGGCGTTACTCTGTCATTCTTCCTTGAACTCTTGCTGCTGGGTAGCACTGCAGTGTCTGCACAATGCACATTAGCCAGGATGCAACCTCTATTTACTCGAATGTCTCTTTCAGACACATTATGAACTTGGACCATTACCCTTCTGGCATAAGCATGGGCTCTAGCGGGCAAAATACTAGGCTTGACCAGCAGTCCCTCTGGCAATTTTCCATTGCCTGGTGCATCCAACATTAATATTTTATTCTTAACATCCTTTCTGATACGGACCTCTCCTATAAGGTACACTGGGCATTTGGCGCCAGGATCAGAGACTCAAGATCCTTCTTCCATACAATTCCGACGGTTCCTCTGGTTCTATTTTTCAGTATCTCTCTGCCTCATAGGCCTTCTTAATTAAAGCTGGAACTCTTAAAAGCTACTAGTTTTTGACCCCTGTTTTCATAACACAACTGTGCCAGCCTTCCGAACATATGAGCATTTGTTCAATCAACAAAGGACACCATCATACAGTCCAGTGAGGGGGACACACTAAGGCTAGAGTCTCTACTTGTTAAGCCACTCCAGCCACGGAGGTGAGAAGACAGCCAAATTTGGATATACCCGGAATAAGGTGAGGCCTTCTCACTTAACCCCCATACATGCAGTCCTTCTAATGGTTGTAAGGGTACGTCTGACAAATGCTTCTGATACCAATCCTGGAACATAATTGTCACTTAGGAGCCACTGTCTAATACAGCTCTTGTAGACACTCATTCACCTTTACAGTGGTCTCCATGGAAGGGACCCACTATTCTGGACCAGTCTGGAGAGGCGATAGTGGGGGCCTGGGCAGCTGACCTTGCCACAAAGGATGTGAGTTAGCATTTTGGTGCCCTCACTTGGGATCATTTCGTGCACCTCTTAACCTCTGATTTGTTCTCGAAGCTCTCCTTGTAGCGTATATGCAACTTTGTCAGTGTCTTTTGGGACGGCATTCCCTTTTCATGTGCCCATCCTTCCCTAATTATAGCAAAACATACTTTCTGGAGTTTGAGCTGGCCAAGGCGCCACACTGGGAGCCAGGAGAGGGTATTACTAACTGGAAACCTTGGTGCCATCTCTGTCTGCAGCGTGATAAGCATTTGGAGACATCTCGTCAGTTTCTTCACTTCCATGGTCAAGAATTGAGTTTGGAGCTTTCATTATCAGCAGGAGATACATGGGTGGTACCCCACCCCATAACAGATGCAGTCGGATATAGGTCAGAACCCGTGCTTGCAGGCGTGGCCTTCATAAAGGACTGTTTTTTAATTCCTGGATCTCTCTCAACAGTTCGCCCATTGTGGCATATCTTTTTCCTTGTCAGAGCACTCATTGACTGCCAACCTCTGCCCTAGAACTTCACTTGATGGGTCACCCTCAGTCACTTAGGTAGTAGCCGCAGCTGTTGGTGCAGGTCCTCCTGAGGTCGCCTTTTCTCCAACTCCTCGAATTTCTCTCATTAACTCATCATAGGAGGTGGGGATTCCAGTCGATTTACCAGGCGTAACTGAAGCAACAGCAGTTCTGAGAAGGGGCAGACTTAAGGATCCTGTCCAGCCTGGTTCGGTCCAGTTCAATCGGCTGGCAAACTACCCTTTCTGAGGCATTCTTGCAACAATTTTCCAGCCGAGATACATACACAGACAACAACTCCCTTGGTACTGTTGTGCATTTCTTACTCTCCACCATAGATCCTCATCAGAATCTGGGCTCCAATACACATTCTCCAAGGCCTCAAGATAGGCCTGTGCAGTCCTTCAGGGTTACTGGCCCGTTTAGCATGGATGGTAGCCAGGGCAGGACCGGAGGACTCTCACTAACTTCTCTTTACTTTTGGCTTCCAGGCATTGCCATTCTAGCACTGGGAGCACATAGTCTATCCAGGTCTCCCAGTCATCCTCCCCTTGGGGGGTTGGGAGGGTGCCAGAGAAGATCCTCAACCTTCAATAAGAGTTGTGACTAATTGCAGGTGCAGGAATAGGAGTCTGCATTGGTTCAGCCACCATTACGGGTACTGGAGCGGGAGAGGATGTTGGGGGAGGAACACCCCCAGGTGGCAAGAATAGTTTCTTCAAGTCCTCCACAGTTTTCCCTTCCCCCAGCAACCATTTAGCAAATTTCTCCTCAAAAGTTTCAGACAGTGGTGGGGGCTCATTCCCCCAGGTCTTTACTGTCCTTAGTTATCACTCTCCAGGCAGTGAGGGCTCCCTCTGGGAGTAATGGTCTGGCACTTTGGAGCTATCTTGGGATCCTTAAACTCTACTAGGGCCAGGAAAGGTGGGTGAGCAGATTAGCATGCCGACCCACCACCACAGGGTTTGTAAACCTTCCACCTTGGAAAGTACTCCCTGTACAGTGTCCGTGATGATACCAGGGAATGTCCAGGATAAGCATAGCATTTGGGGTCAATCTCCTCCCCTAGCACCACCCACCAGCCGGTGCACAGCCACTTCTGTCGGGTACCCATTTTTTCTTAACAGTGGTTCGTGAATATGGCTACCAGAGGACACACAATCCCAGCGGTGAGCCTCCAAGATGTAACCCTAAATGGCGCTATCCCAGGGCTACTACCCCTGCCTGATTTGCCACTAACAGGTTGAGGGGCCTGGATCCAATGGCGGGTGCCTCCACCCAGAGGTCAGGGTTTGCAATAGTTAAACTTACTTGGTCACAGCCCTCTGGGACACTGCAACCCCTTTCTTTCCCCTAGTGGCCCACACAATATATCAAATTACCTTTCACAATATACACTTACCCCAGGGCTGGTTCAGCACTGGGACCTCCTGTAAAATAAGATACAGTGCAACAATCACAGTACAATACTTTAACATAGACAAATACCTCAGGCAGTATAACTTTGCTGAAACAAGCAGCTCTGATTTATTTAGGGGGAATATAACAAGGACAGGGGGAAATCAGGTTAATTAGCTTATCACTCTAATCATCTACCTATGGCTCTGTGCACAGGCCTATCCCTATCAGTTACTGTCCCTGGGTACCCAAGCCCTAGTGGCTAGTCAAACCATAGCAGCTGGTGGGGCCCTTTCACAGAGAAAGGAAAATTAAACAGTCAGCAGTACAGTAATTCCATTTGGATTTAATGTGGCAATTCAACAGGGAGCGACCCTGAATTAGTACTCACAACCTCCAAATAAGACAGGGTCCTTCAATATCAGCAGGGCTACTCTTGAGCTCCAAGAGACTCTTCACACGTTTATATGGTAAAAAAAAGAAAGTACTATACCAGGCAGGCTGCTTCTCTATCCCGATCGCAATTACTGCACAATACCCGGGAGAACACACAGCAGATTCAGTTCCTGACAGACCGAGTGCAATTCAACAATTTCTCCAGTCTTCTACAGGGTGAGCCTGGTTTCTACTCTTCAGAGATCCTTTGATTCTTTTCACAGGACGGATTCAGTCCTAACAAGCAGTTACACAAGCTGCAGACCGGAACTCTGGGCCTTACACACATTTTTTGACTGAAACTGTGCACTGAAGGAGCACAGGGTTTCTTTCCCCTTCACTGCCAGATCTAAACTGAAACTCCAACTGACAAAACAGGGCACTTCCTTTGAGTTCCTCCCGGTTCTTGACTGGATTGGCTGTCACTCACAATAGACTGCTGCTGTTGGTCCAAAAAGGCACTGAAGTCTAAACTACATCTCCCAGAGTCACTGCCCATACAATCCTCTTGTGGCTGGCTCAGATTATGAGTCCAAGTTCTGATTCGTCCAAGGCACCATTTTAGAGCTAAGCTTACCCACACTGATTGGTCCAGTTCAGCAGTTCAAAACTAGAATGGGAACTAGGCAAACACAGTTCTGACTGCAAAAAAGCAGGTTAGACAAACTGTATTTTCATTATTACTCTAAATTATTTCTGGCAAACAGTTACATCTTTCAGATAGGTTCCTTTGTACTTCTAGTGACTGCAAAATGGAGTGAATTGGCAGCAGTTCGAGTGGTACTCAAACAGAGAAACACACAGTCCCCCCATATAAACTAATTATGTCTGCAAGCAGACAGCTCTTAAAGAGACAGTACCAGAGGCTCTAAAAACACTCACTGATAAGTGGCTTAAACGCTAAACACCATTCAGGCTTGGAGCATTCAAGCAATCTCCTGGAAGTCTTTTGGGAACCCCCATTTGCAGGGGGGGTTACACCTATAACAAAACATGTGACCCAGTGTGGAGGTTAATTGAATTAATGTGGATATAGCCTCATAATAACCCATTAATAGCTTAGATATAGATATTTAGGTGTTAAACTTAGATAGGAATATATTGGGGGTTAGGGGGGCTATGATGGTTTCATACCACAACACATAATGAGGGGTTTCTGATATATGTTCTACTGGGAGCTGGGACATACATAGATACATAGACAGTGTCAGCAGATAAGGGCCTATGGCCCACCCAGTCTGCCCATTTAAGTTTGTAAGTTCAGTTTATGTTTTCCAAGAAGTATGTTGCCCCTTACCCCTGACCTCCAGAATTCCTTTATGTCTATCCCATGCATTCTTAAATCCTGTGATTGTTTCAGCCCCCACCACTTCCTCTGGCAAGGTGTTCCACTTGTCCACCACCTGTTCTGTGAAGAAATTCTTCCTCACGCTTCTCTGAATCGCCTTCCTCCAACTTCATCCCATGCCCTCTAGTCCTGGAACATCTTTTTCGCTTAAAAATAGTGCATTCCTGCACACTGTTCCTCCTGTAAGATACTTGTATGTCTCTATCATATCCCCTCTGCCTCCTGTCCTCCAGGAGTACATGTTCAGTGCCTTCAACCTGTCCTCATAGGACTTGTGATTCAATCCATGCACCATCTTTGTTGCCCTCCTCTGAACCTTCTCTACCCTGTCTATGTCCTTACATAGGTAGGTCTCCAGAACTGCACAGTGTACTCCAGGTGCGGCCTCACTAGTGTCTTGTATAGTGGAATTATGACCTCCTTTTCCTGCTGGTGATGCCCCTGCCTATGCATCCCAGCATCCTATTTGCTTTGCCTGCTGCCTTGTCACACTGTTCCCTGCCTTGAGGTCATCAGAGATGATAACCCAAGATCCCTTTCCTGCTTGGTGCATGCTATATCCTCACCCCCCAACTGATATATTGTGCCAGGGTTTTTGTGCCCCATATGCATTATCTTGCACTTCCTTGCATTGAATTTCAACTGCCAAACCCCTGACCATTCTTCAAGTTTCTGCAGGTCCCTTCTCATTCTGTCTACACCCTCTGGTGTGTCTACTCTGTTACAGAGCTTTGTGTCATCAGTGAACAGTGAAATTCTGCCTTCTGGGTCCTGTGCAATGTCACTGATGAAGATATTGAATAGTACCAGTCCAGCACTGATCCTGTGGTACCCCACTGGTCACTCTTCCCTCTGTGGGTGACATGCCATTTACCACCACCTCTGTGTCCTGCTGCCCAGCCAATTACCTACCCACCGTTTACTGTCCTGCCACACCCATATTCCCCAGTTTGTGCAATAGTCTTCTATGTGGCACAGTGTCAAAGGCCTTGCTGAAGTCCAGATAGGCCATGTCCACTGCCCTCCCCTGATCCACCTCCTAGTCACCCCAGTCAAAAATTAAATGAGGTTGGTCTGACATGACCTTCCCCTGGTGAAACCATGCTGCCTTGGGCCCTGAAGTCCATTGACAACCAGATGTTCCACCAATCTCTCCTTCAGTGCTCCCATGATCTCCCCACTAATGAGGTGAGGCTGACTGGTCTGTAGTTCCCCGCCTCTTTGTTCCCACTTTTGTATAAGGGGACTACATCTGCTATCTTCAGTCTTTGGGTACCTCCCCTGTTTCTAGTGATCAGCTAAACAGGATAGCAAGAGGTTCAGCCACCACCTCTCTTAGTTCTTTAAGGACCCTGGGGTGCACCCCATCTGGCCCCATTGCTTTGTCAACTCTTATTACTTCCAGTTCCTTCAGGACCCTTTCTCGTGACATGTAATACTGTTACTTGGCAAGATGTAATGGTATAATTTCTGACCCCCAAAAAATTATTTTGCTGGAATGTAATGCTTTAAATAGACTAGGCCCCCATTATATCCATGAGCTCCTGGCAAACCAGAAGGATAATTCTTGGGGCAGCTGAGTCCTTCGATCAGAATCCCAGGGACCTTTAACTGTTCCCTCAGTGACATTGAGGTTTACTGTGGAGTTGAGCATTCTCTGTTGTGGCCTCAAGATTATGGAATAATGTCCTGAATCCAATCCACTCTGCACCATCAGTTGAAAATTTTAAATCTAAGCTGAAGTCCTGGCTTATGAAACAAGATTTTTCAGGGGATTGATAGAGTATGGTGAATTAATAATGCTGATAATAACTGATCTGAGATGTGTATTATAGTGGTATTTATTTGTTTGATTGTGAAACACTTTGAGCCCTGGAGAGGTGCTATATAAATACACTTCTATCTATCTATCTATCTATCTATGTACTATCTACCTATAGGGTATACAAAGTATGTTTGCTAATGCACTTTCAATTTTTTCATTGATGCATCACTGTATGTGCAAAGTTTGCTTACTAATGCAGTGTAAACTTTTCCCATTGATGCAGTATTACAATGTGTACAAAGTCCGATTGCTAATGCAATTTGATCTTTTTCTTTGGGTGCATTATTATTAGATATGCAAATGTTGTTCAGTAATGCAGTGTGAACTTATCTCATTGATGCTTTATAAGCTGTACAGAGCTTGTTTACTAATGCGGTGTAATCTTTTCCCATTTATGCATTATTATAAGGTGTACAAAGTATGTTTACTTATGCATTGTAAACTTTTCCAATTGATGCAGTATTTTAAGGTGTACAAAGTCTGTATAGTAATGCTTTACAAACATTCCTTATTTATGCAATATATAAGGGTCTGGATATTCAAAAGGGTTGCGCCATGTGCAATAGGGTTGCACCTGCGCAAGTCAGAAATTACGCCATTCTGCCATATTCAGCAGGAGGCAGTTGCGCCCCCCAAGTCAAGCTGAGCAACAGCGCAATGCTAATGAAGGCATGCTGAACCGGAGGGGGAGGAACCATGCATAAACTGCACAGCCCAATATTCAGCGGGCTGTGCAGAGTTGTGCAGTGCAACCCCAACCTGCGCCTGCACAACTTTGAGCCAAAAAAAGGAGTAAGTTGAGGGCCACCCACAGGTGAGCTGCTGCATTGCAGGGTGCAACACAGCAGCTGCCACCTATGGGTGGCCCTTAACTCTCCTGTGCCCTGAAGCCCAATCGCGGGCATGACCCCCCCTCCCTCGACTGGCCCGATTGTGGGCAAAAGTGTAAAGCCCCCTCCCACGACTGGCCCAATCGGGCAGAGGTGTAAATAACCTCCCACCAGCCCGATCGTGGGCAAATGAGTACAGTAAGCCTTCCCCACCAGCCCGATCATGGGCTGCAAACTATACAAACACCCCCTCCAGGACCACTTACCCTGGTGATCTAGTAGCCCCCACCCCACCCACCCATGAGCCCCACCACCCCGCTCCCCGGCGGCCGGCGGGTGGCAGCATCCACCACCTGCTGCCCACTGCCCGCCGACTGACTGCCCAGTAGGGCTGCGAACCATTGGTGCAGAGCAAGAGCCAATGGGCATGCAGCCTATACCATACAAGGCAGTCAGATATGTAAATGAATGAATTCATTCACATATCTGGACTGCGCTTACGGATATGAGGCTGCCGCCCATTGGCTCTTGCTCTGCACTGGGCATGCAACCCCGGGCAGTCGGTTGGTGCGGCGGCGGGCAGGCAGGTAGGGATGCTGCCGCCCGCTGGCTGCCAGAGGGAAGGTGGTAGAGCTAGGTGGCGTGCGTGAGAAGCCAGATCACCAGGGAAGGAGATCATTGAAAGGTGTTCAATGAGTTTGCAGCCTGAGATCGAGCTTTGAGTCCACTGGACCACCAGTGATATGTTCTTGGCGGGGGTTGAACACTTTGCAGCCGCGATCGGGCTGGTGGGGGATTACTGTCACATTGCCCATGATCGGGCTGGTGGGGAGGTTTACATTACACTTTTGCCCGGTGATCGGGCCAGTTGGGAGAGATTTATGCACTTTAGCCCGTGATCGGGCTTCATGGTCCACTGGACCACCAGGATATGTCCTTGGGGGGTTGACACTTTGCTGCCCGCGATCAGGCCAGTTGGGGTGGGGGTTAACTAATGCCCATGATTGGGCCAGTTGAGGTGGGGATTTTTACACTTTTGCCCGTAGTCGGGCTGCAGGGGACGTGGTCCCCAATGGCTGCTACCTGGGAGGGTGCCAGGCGCAAGTCCTCAGGGATCGGCGCACCTGCATGATAATGGCATGCAAATGGAGCCATAAATAGATGCAAATGGCTCCCCCTGTGCCTTGCATGAATTATGGCCCTATTTGCATGTCACCTTTTGAATATGGGAAATTTGCACATGGCGCAATGGTGCTTGCGCCACTGCAACTTAAATGCTCCACTCTAACCACTTGCGGTGGCGCAAGTTCCACTGCACCATGCACAGTGGATGTGGCCAGGGGGTGATATTCAAAGGAGCTGTTCAATAGTGCAACTCCTTTGAATATCAGCCCGGCCACACCCTAGCGCAACTATTTTATGCAGCGCAAGGGCTTGCGCCACAAAATAGCGCAGTTTGAATATCCAGCCCAAGGTGTACATACCTTGTTTACTAATGCAATGTGATTTTTTCCATTTGTGATCTTTTTCCATTGATACATTATCGTAAAGTGTACAAACTGTGTTCACTAATGCAATGTGAGCTTTTTCCCATTGATGCAGTATTATAAAGTGTGCAAACTGTGTTCACTAATGCAATGTGAGCCTTTTCCCATTGATGCAATATTATAAGGTGTACAAGCTGTGTTCACTAATGCAATGTGAGCTTTTCCCATTGATGCAGTATTATAAAGTATGCAAACTGTGTTCACTAATGCAGTGTGATCTTTTCCCGTTAGATGCAATATTATAAAGTGTGCAAACTGTGTTCACTAATGCTGTGTGATCTTTTCCCATTGATGCAATATTACAAGGTGTACAAGCTGTGTTCACTAATGCAGTGTGAGCTTTTTTCATTGATGCATTATTGTAAGCTGTATAAACTGTGTTCACTAATGCAGTGTGATCCTTTCTCACTGATGCAATATTATAAGGTGTACAAGCTGTGTTCACCAATGGAGTGTGAGCTTTTCCCATTGAAGACTTATTGTAAGCTGCACAAACTGTGTTAACTAATGCAGTGTGATCTTTCCTCACTGATGCATCACTGTAATGTGTACAGACTGTGTTCACTAATACAGTGTGATCTTTTCCCATTTTTTTAAATGATTATCTTGGAGAACACCTGTGAGTGGATGCTCATTTGTAGGTTCCATGCCAGTTACAAGAAAAAAATTGAACAGGTACATAGCATTACGTCACATTACAAGCAAGTACAAAATTGCACTCATACAAAACAATACATTACATTACAAGCTAGGCAGACAATAAATTGATGTGAATTAAAGATTGGGATAGCATTTAGCTTAAGGTATAACATTTAGATACTGTTACGGCATTGGTGAGAAGGTGCCTGCTTCAAAGAGTTAAGCGTACTTGTGAGGGAGAAACAGAGTGGAGAACAGGCACAGCTGCTGCGTAGTGAAGTGTATGCCTGTGTAAAGGGTTAAGAACAGACTTAAGGAAGGTTGGAGATAATGAAGCTAGGAGAGCAGCAGACACAGGGCATGAGGGTGGGGTGGGGACAGAGAGGTGATAGGGTGCTCAGTGGGGAGAGGAGGGAGAGGAGAGGGAGGTAGATGGGGGGTGGGACAGTGAAGTGATGTGAAGGTAGGTGTCCCTAAGATTATGTGGAACATTCAGTGCTTCTGCTTTATAGTGGTCCAAATGTAGGAAAGTTGTTTTGGTCATCATGAATGGCCAGCACAGTCACAGTTGTCATCTGTGGCAAGGTGTTGCCTGAACTTATGCTTGAAAGCACCAATGGTTGTGGTATTGGAGATTGCTAAAGGAAGGGCATTGGTCCAGTGTGGTGCACAGTAGTAGAATGCACGTTGACCCTGTGCAGGTGGCATCTAGGTCCACTGAAAGTTTGGCTGTGGGTGCTTCTGGTCAGCTTGGCACTTACATGGCATGTGTGCAGATTATGAACTCCTGGTGGCATCAGATTTAGTGTGATTTTCTTGGCCAGTAGACAGGTATGGTACTTAACTCTGCTCTTCAGCTGGAGCCACCCTGCCTGTGAATAGAGCTCACAGGTGTGTGTAAGCCTTGCAGCACTTGTGAGGAGTAGGCAGGCTTTATTATGGGCCAGGGAGATGCGATGGAGCATTTAGTCTGATGCAGAACCATAAACCACCAGGCCATAATCAATGAGGGTAACAACTGAGCTGGTGATGGCCATGTTAAGTGCTTCACATGTAATGCTGTGCTTGTGGTGGTGGAGTATCCCAGTTCTGGAACTGATGGCCTTGGCTGTGTTAAATATATGCTGTGCATAGGACAGGGTGGAGTTAAGGGTGATACCCAGGTACTTAAAGTGCTGCACGAGGTCTAACACATCACCACTGTTGTTCAGGATTAATAGTGGGAAGGTCTGGTGTTTGCTGTGGATGCTGTAATAGATCATAGTCTTAGTTTTCTTGTAGTGAAGGATTAGTCTGTGCTCCTTAAACCATGTTTCAACGACAGTAAATCCTAGTTGGAGGTAATTTTGAAGTAGTTTGGGGTTGGGGTTGCACGTGAAAATGACGGCATCATTAACATACAATAGCATGTGACAGATGCAAGAGCCTGGAAATTTATTTAAGAAGATACTGAACAGAAGGGGCCCCAGTATTGATCCCCGGGGGAACCCTGAGTGGACAGGTTTGCTATCTGAGGCAATGGCCCCAATCTTGACCCACTGTAAATGATTGCTAAGATAGCTGTTAAACCATAGAATTGTATCAGAAGATAGACCAGTGTCAGCTAGCTGTTCAAGGAGGAGTGTGTGGTGAACTGTATCAAAAGCTTTTGATAGGTCAATGAAGGTAGCCCCCACTACCTGCCCTTGATCCAGGTCTTGATGGATATAACCAGTGAATTCCAACAGGGCCATGATAGTGCTGTGTCCCACTCAGAACCCATATTGTTCCAGGCATAGAAGTTGGTGCATGTTCAGGTACTCCACAAGCTGATCCGCTGCTATCCGTTCAAGTGCTTTGGAGAGATGCATTACAGTGAATTCCACTTAGGTGCATATCAGATAAGTGCACATTCCTGATAAGTGTACACCTTTCTTGTTTCCTGATTTTTTAAAATATTTACATATGTAACCCCCCCTATAAATGAGGGTTCCCAAAAAGTCTTCCTCGAGCTTGCCTAGATGCTCACTGCCTGGCTGGTGTCCTGCATTTTAGCAGTTAAACGTTATTACCAGGGAGTGCATGTGTACTGTCGCATTAAGAGCTGCCTAGTTTGTAATAATAATTAAGCTGGAGGGGGACTGAGTGTTGTCATTCTTGAGTCCCACCTGGGCTGTCAGATAATTGCTCCGTTTCTGCCATCGCTAATTGCACCGAGGGAGCTCTGTTAGAAGATATAACTGTTTGCTGAATATTTAATAGAGTGGTAAAGAAAATGTAGTTTGTCTAACCTGCCTTCCTTGTAGTAAGGACTGTTTTGTTTATCTAATCCATTTTGGCCTGGGACTGCTGAACTGGGCCATTCAGTACTGGTGGGACCTAAAAGGGAGCAGGACTACAGGAGCTCTCTGGAATCAAAATCTGTAGGAATTGTAGTTTTGGGCTGTTGGCTCCTTTTTGTAACTGAAGGGGGAGCTCTTGCTTTGACTGACAGCAGACTCAGCCAACTGAACATTTTGGATCTTGGGGAAATTCCCAGGCTGCCTGCTGTGAAGGGCAGATCTAAGTTGGAAGCTGAAGAAGCAACAGCTCAAGTGATTTGAGCATGCAGTTCTGTGTAGTTTTGCATGGGAGAACTGTGAAAGGGCTGAGTTTTGGCCTGCCTGTCTGCCTGCTGTCCCCCGAGAGGGAAAACAGAGTTTCTTCAGACTGAATCCAAGTTGTGTGACTAAAGTAAGCTGCTGAAGGGGGACCAGGCTCAACCTGAAGAAGACCAAAGATTTTGTTGAATGCAATTGGCTATTCAGAATTTCTAGCCACCTCTGAGCTCCTTGTGTGTGCAGAGACTTTGTGATTGTGACTGAGGAGAGATTTGTTTGGTACAGTAGAATTTTCTTGCATATAAATGTGCTGTGAGCTACTAGTGGGTCATGATTTGGTTTCCCACTGTGCGACATGTGTTCTACTCGTTGAAAGCTTTGCCTGGTACCGTAGTATTCCCTTACATGTAAATGTGCTGTGATTTGTTAGTGGGTCATGAATTGGTTCCCCACTGCATGAACTGTGTTCTGCTTGCTGGAAGCTGTATCCAGCCTCAAACAGACAGTATCCAAAGTCATCTTCACCTGGCCTGGGCCTTGCCACGCTGGCCCAGCCAGACTACCCAACGCACAGAAGAAGCCATCGACAAGAGATCTGCCTGGGGATCAGCCCCCTACTCAACGCTTCAAACAGGAATGATATTTTGGTGATTTGTGTGGGCCCTGCTTCTCCTGGCACCCCAGCTCAACAGCCTGTGGTCTCCATTTTGTCCTGCCTGGGTCCTCTATTGTGTATCGTGAGTAACCATCAGGGTAGCTCCCTGCAAAAAACAGCTAAATCTAAAAGTGTTGCCATCTGATTGCATTAGAAACATAGAAACATAGAATTTGACGGCAGATAAGGACCGCTTGGCCCACCCAGTCTGCCCATTTCCCTACCTACTGGATAAGCTGCAGATCCTAGTTAACCAGCAGCCTACTTCTTCCTACGCCCACCCCCCAGAATTGCCTTATGACTATCCCATGCATGCTTGAATTCCCCCACTGATTTTGACTCCACAACCTCCTCCGGAAGGCCGTTCCATGCATCCATAACCCTCTCTGTGAAAAAATACTTCCTTAAATTAAATTACCTCTGAGCCGCCCCCTCTCTATCTTCAAATTGTGCCCTCTTGTTCTTGCACACCTCTTTTTTTGAAAGATGCTACCCTCTTGGACTTTGTTGATTCTCTTGAGGTACTTGAAAGTTTCTATCATGTCCCCCCTGTCCCTCCTTTCCTCGAGGCTATACATATTAAGCTCCTTAAGTCTCTCTTCATATGACTTCTGGTGCAGACCCTGCACCATTTTAGTTGCCCTCCTCTGGACAGCTTCCATCCTGTCTTTGTCTTTGCGGAGATTGGGTCTCAGAACTGCACACAGTACTCCAGATGGGGTCTCACCAGCTGTCTGTACAGAGGGATAATAACTTCCTGTTTTCTACTGGTGATGCCTCTCCTATGCATCCAGTATCCCCCAACCCTCCTTGCTGCCTCTCACATTGCTTGCCCATCTTTAGGTCATCTGATATGACTACCCCAGGTCCCTTTCCATTCTTGTTGTTGTTAGTATCTCACCCCATTGTGTACTCTTCCCCTAGGTTTTGTTTCCCAGGTGCATTACCTTGCACTTCTTAGCATTGACTCTAAGCTGCCTTACATTTGACCATTCCTCTAACACTTGCCAGTCCCTTCTCATCCTTTCCACCCACCCTGTGCATCAACTCTGTTGCAGATCTTAGTGTCATCTGCAAAGAGACATACTTCATTCAGTCCTTCTGCTGTCACTTATAAAGACATTGAAGAGGACCAGTCCCTATCACTGAACCCTACGGTGCCCCACTAGTAACCCTCCTTTCTTCTGAGTGGACTCCATTTACTATAACTCTCTGTGTCCTATTCTCCAGCCAATTCTTTACCCAGGCTGTCATCTTGGGACCCACTCCCAGGCTGGCTAATCTGTATATTAATCTTTTGTGTGGGACTGTGTCAAATGCCTTGCTAAAGTCTAGGTAGGCCATGTCCACAGCCCCTCCCTGATCTACTACTTTGGTCACCCAGTCAAAGAAATCTATCAGATTCGTCTGGCATGACCTTCCCGCTGTGAATCCATGCTGCCTGCATTGTTGTCTTCCTTTCACAAACTGAGCATCCTGGCTCCGGATTACAAATAGTGTGTGTTGTGCATGTTGCTTTCTTCCATCACAGGGTCCCAACCAGCTGCAATGTTCCTGGCTAGCCCATCGCTTCCTACCTGGGTACCCAGAAGTGTGACTGGGTGGGGACTTAAAGCGCATGCATTACTGTTTGATTGTTATAGCCTTTAAGCCAATTAACCTGATTACATCCCTTCCCTGTTCAAATGCCCTGAATAAATTAGATCTAACTTTTTCTGCATTTAACTTGACTGTGATTCCAGTTTGTGCCAAAAGTACTGTATTGTTGCCATTTGCTGTGCCTAACCTTGTTTTACAGGGGGTCCCCAGGGTTGAGCTAGAGTAACCAACCCCAGTGGTAAGTAAAATCAGAGTGTGCAATTGTATGGTGGACAAGGGGTACTGTGAAAGTGAATATTCTATAGTGCTCAGGCCACTAGTAAGGAGGGAGGGTTACAGTGTCCCGGAGGGTTGTGCCCAGAATAGCTTGACTATTACCAACCCTGACCTCCAGGTGGAGGCACCTGTTATGTGACCTAGGCCCCTTAATCTGCTACGAGTCAAGCAGGCAGGGGTAGTAGCCCTTGGGATAGTGCCACCTAGGGGTTACATCTTGGAGGCTCACTGCTGGGATTTTGTGCCATCTAGTGGCTGAAATTATGAATTGTTGTCAAACATAAATGGCTACCCCAACAGAAGTGGCTTTGTGGGGTAGTGTACGGGGCAGGAGGTCGACCCCCAAAATGCTCTGCTTATACTGGATATCCCTTTGGGTACCAGCAAGGACACTGTAGAGGGAGTGCTCTCCAAAGTTCAATGTTTAAAAAACTCTGTAGTGGTGGGTCAACAGGCTGATTTGATTGCACAAACTTTCATAGCCTTAGTAGAGTGTAGTGACCTTGTGGACAGCTCCAAAGTGCTGCAGACTATTGCCCCAGATGGGGTTCCAGCTGTCTGGAAAGTGATAACAAAAGACAGCAAAGACCCCAGGGAGGATGAGCTCTCACCATTATCTGAGACTTTTGAGAAGAAATTTACTAAGTTGTTGCTGGAGGAAGGGAAAACCGTAGAGGACTGTATGAAACTATTCCTGTCACCAGGGGGGTGTTCCTTCCCTAACACCCCCTCCCACTCCAGCACCTATTACTGCCCTGCTTTTTGTGCCCGTGCCCATGCTGGCCACTATATCTGCACCTGCCATTAGTCACGACTCCTACCGAAGACTGAGAATCTTCTAGGGCACCCTCCCCACGCCTCAGGGGGAGGATGACTGGGAGACCTGGATAGACTATGTTGCCCCTCTAGTACCTGAATGGCAATCCTCAGAAGCAGAGAAACAAATAAGGTTGAGTGAGAGCCTCCGAGGACCTGTCCTGGCCACCATCCATGCCAAGTGGGCCAATAACCCCGAAGCAACTGCACAGGACTATCATGATGCATTGGAGAATGTGTATGGGAGCCTGGATTCAGATGAGGACCTGTGGTGGAGAGTAAGAAATGCTCAGTAGTACCCAGGGGAGCCATTGTCTGTGTATTTTCCTGCGACTTGAAAAGGTGCTACAAGAGTTCCTCAGAAAGGGTAGTTTGGCGTCAAATGAATTAGATTGAATTAGGCTGGACCAGATCCTTAAGTCTGCTCCATTTTCGGAATTGTTACTGCTTCAGCTGTGTTTCGCCTCCCATCTGGAATCACCCCCCTCCTATGACGAGCTAATGAAAGAAATTCAGGGGGTTGAGGAAAGGCGATTCCAGAGGGGAATTGCACCAATATCTGCTGCTACTGTGCAAGTGACAGAGAGTGAGCAGCCAAGTGGAGTTCAGGGGCAAAAGTTGGCACCTAACAAGCATTCTGAGAATGCAAAGGACTTCCCACCCTGGGCCCAGTTTTTGAAAGTCGAGCTACTAAAGGAAGTCCGAGATTTGAAGGCAGGTGCTTCTGCAAGGGTTCCCCCCATGAAACAAGATTCTCTTTCCTCTCAGGACGTGACTGCCATGGGGTGGGTGTGCACCCTCAGGCATCCTCTACTGAGGGTAGCTCCCAGGCTGAAATCAAAAAATTGACTGCCACCCAAAGGAACTGTTAAGACACTTTGCACCACTCTCACTGCTGCAAGCAAACACTGGAACCTGATCCCTTGCTACTGCCTTAGTCCCTCATGCAATATTCTCTCTAAGGATGACCCAGGAGTCTATCATTTGTCACAACTGTGGGAAGGATGGCCATATGAAGTGAGAATGCCAGTCCCAGAAAGACTTAGAAAAGGTAGCAAACAGACTCCAAGGGGAGCTCCTAAAAGCAAATCAGTGGCAGAGGATTGCCTGAAATGACTGCAGTGTGGGTTCAAGAAATACTAACTCAAATTTCTTTGTGGCTAAAACATCTGTCCAGGCCTCTGCTACTGCCTCTCCAGACTGGTCCAAAATAGTAGGCCCTTCAATGGAGATGACAGTGAAAGTGAACGGTCTGTCCACCTGGACCATGCTCGACAGTGGGTCTCAAGTGACTATAGTCAGGACCCCGAGTTTTCTGTGATTCCGTGGGTGCAGCAAACTATGGAAATATCTGCAGAATTTGCCATCACCCGACGAATTCGCAGTCACCTGCGGAACAACATAGTGCTTTTATGAACTTGTAAACATTATATAATTAGCAAAGAAACTGAGCTGTGCTTAGAAGTTGTTTCTTTTTCCTTTACCCAAAATGTCTGTCTTAGCTGCTTACCAGGGCTCTACCCGTTTTATAGGCCACTAAGATGTTTTTTTTTGGGGGGTTGCTGCATGAAAAGGATGTGTTCTTGGCTGAAAAGCTGAGCACTAAAATGTCAAGCTGTCGGCTGCAATGTTTAGCCAATGGCTGATACTTTCACTGTGGTTTCCCAGCAATGCATAGCAGCGTAGCTCTCTCTATTGGTGAGCGTACTGCACTAGATCTGCAGCATTCATCTTAATCTTGGCATTTTAGCCACAGGAGAAAGGTCGGAAACTGGGCGGCTGCTTGAACTGCAGTTCAGGGAAGCGCTAGCACTCCTCGAACATGCGCACATTCAACAGGGCTCCACTACTAATTTCACCTAAAGGACATATTTAACGGCAATGCAGTTTCTCATTCTTTTCTCTGGAGCAGCTGACCTATTCTCTGGCATCCTGTCAGCCACCCGCTCCACTCCAAATGCTGCAGCAGAACTGAAAGAAAGAGACAGAGGGCTAGGAGCAAGCTCACTCCTAATTGAATACCTTTACACTGTATCTCTCTTCTTTTACATAATTCAGTCCCTCCTTCTCCTATAAATCCCATTGGGTCCTTTCTATTTTAGTGGCACAAGGAGCATGCTTCTGCTCCGAAGCAAACCAATCATTCCCGCTCCGAACAAGGAGTTTCTAATAAACTGCGCCACGCAGTGTTATAGAAAACACAACGGAGCAACCTACTCCGGTGTAGAAAACATCCTGCATCGCACAAAGGGACTAGCACCAACTTTCACTTTTATCCTTCTCGGGTGGGTGGCTGAAATATAGTAATGCCGCCTCACTCTGAAAACAGGAAAAACCTAAAAGTTCTTATAGGTGGAAAAACACTCTAGGAGCAGTACTGCTACAATTATTTTAATACTTCAAGGACTCCACTGTCCCTCATCCTACGAGCGCTTGCTCAGAGCATATAATTATTTAGTTTACAAAGCGGGGCAGTTTCTCACTTTTTCTAACTAGACCCTATCAGGGCATTTTCTCTCAATCGAGGCACCAGAAAAACCTTCGGGGAGCACGGAGCAGCAGAAATTAAATAAAAAGAAGTGACTGCTGCTTTGTATGGGAATCCCACTTTGGATCATTATTTCTGCCCTGATTCTACAACAGCCCAAACAGCTTTTCATTCCTTCGGCTTCTCCACGGCTGCACAATGTCACTTTGGTCTGGAACTTGAAAGAGAGTTCAGTGTCATCATGAAGGGTTGCAGCTGAGATAGAGATACCACCATGATTCCTTTGCAACCCATACTGTAAAATAAAAGTCTTCACCCCACATTTGTACATAGAGAATATTAAATGGGTGTGGGGGACATACCTTTCAACTGGCACAAATTATGAGGTATATCACTCATTTTACCTCTTAGAAGCCTTGTGTCTCACATGGGAAGTACTTACATTTTAAGTAAAGACTCCAGGCCTCCTGTCAGACTACCCATTTTGTTCTGTTCCAGTTTTAGTTGTGTGCCAATTTGGGCATGTAAATTTAATTATTTAATAATAATCATTATTATTATTTAATACTAATGCCCTAATGGAAACATAGAAACATAAAACATAGAAACATAGAATTTGACGGCAGATAAGGATGGCTTGGCCCACCTAGTCTGCCCATTTTCCTATCTAACAGATAAGCTGCAGATCCTAGTTAACCAACAACTTACTTCTTCCTACCCCCACTAGGACTGCCTTATGCCTGTCCATGCATTCTTGAAGTCCCCACTGTTCTTGACCCACGACCTCCTCAGAGGCTGTTCCATCATCCACAACCCTCTCAGTGAAAAATACTTCCTCACATTACCTCTGAGCCGTCCCCTTCTATCTTCAAATTGTGCCCCTTGTTCTTGCACATCTCTTTTCTGGAAGATGCTACCCTCTTGGACTTTGTTAATTCCTTGAGGTACTTGAAAGTTTCTATCATGTCCCTCTCTCCTTCTTTCCTCAAGGGTATACATATTAAGCTCCTTTAGTCTTTCTTCAGTATGTCTTCTGGTGCAGATCCTGCACCATTTTGGTGCCCTCCTCTGGACAGCCTCCACTCTGTCTATGTCTTTGCGGAGATGGGGTCTCCAGAACTGCACACAGTACTCCAGATGGGGTCCACCAACTGTCTGTACAGAGGGATAACAACCTCCTGTTTTCTATTATTGATGCCTCTTCCTATGCATCCCAGTATCCCCCAGCCTTCCTTACTGCCTTCTCCGTTGCCTGCCCACCTTTAGGTCATCTGATATAATTACCCCAGGTCCCTTTCTATTTTACTGTTGTCAGTATCTCACCCCCCCATTGTACGCTTCCCTGGGTTTTGTTCCCCATGTGCATTCCTTGCACTTCTTTGCATTGAATCTGAGCTGCCATACATTTGATCATTCCTCCAACCTTGCCAAGTCCCTTCTTATCCTTTCCACTCCATCTTGTGTATCAACCCTGTTGCAGATCTTTGTGTCATCTGCAAAGAGACATACTTTTCCTTCCAGTTCCTCTGCAATGTCACTTATAAAGACATTAAAAAGGACCGGTCCCAGTACTGAACCCAGTGGTACCCCGCTAGTAACCATCCTTTCATCACTGTGTACTCCATTTACTACTACCCTTTGAGTCCTGTTTAGCCAATTTTTTATCCAGGCTACCACCTTGGGACCCACTCCAAGGCTGGCTGATTATTTTAAAAAATGACAATGCCCCATTGGGCAGAGACTTGCTACATGGAGCAATTGTTAACTTTATGTTATCTCCTCCCTTGATCTCTGGGGCTTAGTTACACTATTGGAGGTAACAAAAAGGATTTACAATAGCTCTAAGGTACTTGAGCCTACTACAGGCAGAACATTATAAATAAACACTACATCATTGCTTGCCCCCAACAGGTGGAAAAAGTAGAAAAAGAAAACGCATCCCATCTTTGCTGGCAAGCTCCCTGCTGTGTACATAGTGAATTTAACAATTCTAAAAATAATATTGTTAAACTCCTGGGCTTGCTTCCAGTGGGCATGATTGCCCCCACCTAAGCCCCTGCAGGTCTCTCTAGGGCTGGGTCACTCGATTTGCAGCAAACAAAAAGATCAGAATCAAATCAGAAATGTATCACCATTTTAGTGCTTCACTAGTACAGGTGCTCCTGGTTTACAAGCACACAACATCTAAAACTGGCAAGAATACAGATCACACAAAAAAGAGGACTCTGAACTGCAGTCAACACACTAAAGTTTTGACCCATTACAGCAGTAAATTGCAAAGTGAAGATCATCAGTTTTTTTTCATAATATTAAAGTACATATGGCATTTGCTCTGCACTGAGATCTATTTTTTGTGATCTGGATATGTTGTGAGCATGTAAATCAGAAGCCACTTTACTGGTGAAGCAATAAAATGGCAATATATTTCTGATTCAATGATGCTGAATTACAGCAAAAAAAATATTCCATGTTGTTGCTGTGTAAGGCTTATCTGGCATTCAATGCATGAGTTGTCATATCTCAAAAAGGTATGAGAAGGTGGTATGCAGTGAATTTGACATCTTTAATTCACAATAAAAATAGAACAAAGAAGACACGTAGTTATGAAAAGGATTTATTAGCAGCTGAGTACATTTCTTGTGTATGATCAAACTACAGGTACAGTTTCCCTCCTCTTATGCCTTTCTCCGTTTCCATATTAAAACGTATAGAAAGAAGTTAGTCTGATTTAGCCATACTGCTTTCATCCCAAAGAAATCTATTGTATTCCTGAAATGTACGATGTTAAATCATAAAGACTGTTTTAAGGAAAGTGACATTATCTATGTACGTATATGTATATAAAATACACCACAGATATGAATATAAACTTGCACAAACATATCTGTCTGTCTGTCTGTCTGTCTGTCTTCTATCTATCTATCTATCTATCTATCTATCTATCTATCTATCTATCTACCTATCTCAAACATTTTACCTGGAATACTACAGATCCCCAGACACTGAAACCCCAAACTGCCACAACAGAAGCGAGCAGTTAAAACATAGTGAAACCCATTTAGTAAAACCCCCTGACTGTATTATAAAAAATTAAATATGGGCAACTGTAGCCAACTCGGCATATGTTTCCATCTTGCTTTTCATGAAGCATAAAATATGTTTTTTTTCAATCCAA
The DNA here is from genome assembly GCA_016271365.2 of Neoceratodus forsteri. Lineage (NCBI taxonomy): Eukaryota > Metazoa > Chordata > Ceratodontiformes > Ceratodontidae > Neoceratodus > Neoceratodus forsteri. The sequence goes on from CM057455.1 coordinate 60,935,483, forward strand.
TAAGAACACTCAATTCAAATAAAACTTGAAAAGGATGAATGTTAAGGGTGAATGTCACAATATAAACACTTGACTCTACTAAGAAACTGTCAAATATGAAGAAACAAACAAAAGTCAAAAATAAGGAAGTAGTGTGACAGTTTTCTGCCACAGAATTGCATAGAAATAGCCATCCGCGCTGCAGAAGTTCTACGGCAAATGAGAACCCTGCCACAGAACTTTGCTCTGAAGTGCCGCAGAAAAATCGGGGCTGTGACTATAGTGCTCCAAGACTGGTATCGAAAGCACCTGCCTGATGTGCTTCTTTACCCATTGGAAGGCTTGCATGTCTGGGGGTTGAGTGAGAAGTCTTATCCGTACTAAGGGTATATTTGGATCTGGCTGTCTTTCCCTACCTCAGTGGATGGAGTGGATGAGCAAGTTGAGTCACTGGCCTTAGTGTGTCCCCCTACTGGACTGTATGATGGGGTTCCTCTGTTAATTGGGACTAACGCCGATATGTTTGGGAGACTGGCACAACTCTGTCATAAGAAACAATGGCGACAAACTGGAAGGGCCCTAAGAATTCTAGCTCTGGTCAAGAGGGCCTATGATTTACACCAGAAACCGGAGGAGGCTGACCAGGATGAGCCCATGGGGATCATGTGGAATAAGGATCCTGACTCAATAATACTGCCCCGGTGCTTGGCTTACTCAGCAAGCAGGATGGCAGCTTGAATTGTGAGCAGCACCGTGTAGATTGCTTTATGCGACAAATCCCACAGTTAAATCTGCTACCGACTGACAGCAAAACACTGAAAAAATTGCCTAAGCTGTTAGTTACGTGGACATACCTTTTGTTCTGATCTGGTAGCTATCTTCGCTCCTCACACATCTTCAGTGTATTCAGCCTGCAGCATGGCAGAATTGCCAAGCCCAACCCTCAACCGTACCTATTTCAACACCATGTCTGAAAAGCTGTTATGCCACATGGATGAAGTCACCAAAGCCTCGCAGCATACAACAATGGCGATTCAAAGCCTGACAGGCCACCTAACAAAAATAGAAAAGCAGGCACAAGTCCACGAGACGGCAATCAATACCATTTGGGCAACACAGAGGGACCAACAAACTTCTATAAATCTACTCCTAGCTAAAGTAGATGGCCTGGAGAACTGCAGCAGGAGGAACAATCTGAGGCTGTTGGGTTTTCCGGAGGAAGCAGAAAAGAGAAACACGGTCTGGTTTCTTAAGTAAGCCCTCCCTGAAATCCTGGGCCTAACACCAGAGTTCCCACTGGAAATCGAGCAGGCACATCGGATCCTCACTCCGGCCCCACTGAAAGGGGGAAAACCACAGGCAATCCTTATGAAACTGCTGGCATATAATGTCCATCAAGATTTACTGCAATGCTCTAGAGAAGTGGGACGCCTGAACTGGCATGGGCATCACATTTCCATATATCAAGATTTTTCCAAGGACCTATCCAACAGGAGGAGGGAATACACACAAGCCCATCACATCGTGCAAAAAATGGGCATTCAATATTCCCTCCACTATCTGGCTACATTGCATGTAATTCAGAATGGGGTCCCTCTTTCCTTTGAGATGCCACTGTCCCTGGAAGCCTTCCTAGAATGGCAAACAGGTGATTACTGAGAAAAACCTCACGGCAGCTCTCCTCAGCACACCAGCCCAGAAGAAATGCACCTCGGAGAGGAACCTCAACAAAAAAGACCTAGGAGGACTCCCCGATGCAGCAGAAAAAGAATGGCAAGGGATAGCCACAAACAAAGGGACCATCCCCATGTACGAACAGGGCCCCCACCGCAAGAGATGGACAGAGAACACCAGCGTGAAGAAAGTATGGCCCTAGTCCAGTACATGATGCAGAACCTGTACGAGATCCTAAGATCCCCATCGCTGAGCTCCAGAGACCTGAACTCTGAAGAGGTACGCCCAAATGACATGCCCTCCCAGGCCTCTCTGACCCCGACACCGACCAGCAGAGTGGATCGACTGGATGCCTCGGTCCTACCAATGATGCAGCATTCTCCAAGCACAGTATCCAAAGTCTTCAAAATGTGCCAGGCTGACACGGAACTCCCAGCAAGATCTAGAAGCCCCCTGATTGCTACCTTTGGACAGACCTGCCCCATTTAGATAAGTACCCCTTTTTTGTTTTTTTTTAAGGCATTCATAGGGGGCGATCTATATTAGGTTTGGAACTTCTGCAAATTCAGCAGCGTTGAGGCCGGAGATTACAAAACATTGAGACTATTCCCTTTCAGGGGCTCAGCAATCTCCTGGCCAACTGATCACCCCCCAGACCAGGCCCTGGGAGCTGAAGGGTGGGACAGAGACACAGGGCAGGTAGGAGGACGGGGGAATTAATAAGTGCTGCAGGCAGAAATGGTCATAGGGAATGACCCACAACGAGACTATTGCCACACAGAACCCCCCCCCCCACGTCATTTTCCCCTTAGCAACGCTGGCTGGGAAGATCTTGGGAGACAAATCCCAAAGCAGGGATCACAATGAAGACCACTCACCCTCAACTGCTGCCCCAAAGATGCTTTTCTGCCATTAGGAACCTGGCAAACCAGTGTACATAGAAACAGAAACATAGAATTTGACGGCAGATAAGGGCCGCTTGGCCCACCTACTCTGCCCATTTCCCCTACCTGATGGATAAGCTGCAGATCCTAGTTAACCAGCAGCCTACTTCTTCCTACCCCCAGCCCCTAGAATTGCCTTATGACTGTCCCATACATGCTTGAATTCCACCACAGTTTGTGACTCCACAGCCTCCTCTGGAAGGCCGTTCCATACATCCACAACCCTCTCTGTGAAAAAATACTTCCTTAAATTACCTCTGAGCTGCCCCCCCTTCTATCTGCAAATTGTGCCCTCTTGTTCTTGCACACCTCTTTTTTTGAAAGATGCTACCCTCTTGGACTTTGTTGATTCCCTTGAGGTACTTGAAAGTTTCTATCATGTCCCCCCTGTCCCTCCTTTCCTCGAGGCTATACATATTAAGCTTCTTAAGTCCTCTTCATATGTCTTCCGGTGCAGACCCTGCACCATTTTAGTTGCCCTCCTCTGGACAGCTTCCATCCTGTCTATGTCTTTGCAGATTGGGTCTCAGAACTGCATGCAGTACTCAGATGGGGTCTCACTAGCTGTCTGTACAGAGGGATAATAACTTCCTGTTTTCTACTGGTGATGCCTCTCCCTATGCATCCCAGTATCCCCCCAGCCCTCCTTGCTGCCCTCTCACATTGCTTGCCCACCTTTAGGTCATCTGATATGACTACCCCCAGGTCCCTTTCCATTTTTGTTGTTGTTAGTATCTCACCCCCCATTGTGTACTCTTCCCCTGGGTTTTTGTTTCCCAGGTGCATTACCTTGCACTTCTTAGCATTGAATCTAAGCTGCCATACATTTGACCATTCCTCTAACCTTGCCAAGTCCCTTCTCATCCTTTCCACTCCACCTTGTGCATTAACTCTGTTGCAGATCTTTGTGTCATCTGCAAAGAGACATACTTTTCCTTCCAGTCCCTCTGCAATGTCACTTATAAAGACATTGAGAGGACTGAATCTAATCTGAACCCTGCGGTGCCCCACTACTAACCCCCTTTTTCAGAGTGGACTCCATTTACTATTACTCTCTGTGTCCTATTCTCCAGCCAGTTCTTTACCCAGGCTGTCATCTTGGGACCCACTCCCAGGCTGGCTAACTTGTATATTAATCTTTTTTGTGGGACTGTGTCAAATGCCTTGCTAAAGTCTAGATAGGCCATGTCCATAGCCCCTTCCTGATCAACTACTTTGGTCACCCAGTCGAAGAAATCTATCAGATTTGTCTGGCATGACCTTCCCGCTGTGAATCCATGCTGCCTTGGGTCCTGTGTCCCTCTGGCCTCTAGATATTCAACAATTTTTTCCTTCAGAAGTGATTCCATCATTTACACTCGCCCAACCCTCATCCTCATTCTCTGTGATGGATCCCAGTTTATGCAGAGCCATTCTGCCTGGATAACCCATACCCCCTATGGCAACTGACCTACTCAGGCGCAGGGCCCCCCCCACTCCAAAGGTACTAGATGTTCCATACAAGCCTTATAGCTATACTTAATGTGCGCATCGTCGGGTAAGGTAGTCTTACACCCTGTCTTCCAGCTGCCAACCCCCACCCCACAACACTGAGACATACCAACGCTGATTGTCCAAAGACATACATGGCCACCACGTCAACAGGAACCACCCAGCAGATCCTGCTGTGCTGAGTTGGGCCAGCGATCACATATGCTGGATGGCTCCAATTGGGCATGATAGTGCAGCTTGTAAATATGTTTACTTTTTAGTTTGAGTTTCTGTTTTTTTTTTTATGTTGTTCTACAAATCTAGCACCAGATATGTTGAATCCTTGGAGAGAATACCATTCTGGGAATTGCTCCCAAACACAGGTAGGTCACACTTTACAGATATTGCCCAGGAGTTACAATGCAGATGTTACCAAGACTCTGGTGTGTGACCCCTTACAGAGGCTTTGCCCTATCAAGTTAGTCCAGCACCTACCTCCATAGAAGATTTGGGGTATCTCTCACTCTCTGAACAAGCAGGCCACCTGGCCTATCAGTATACACTCCCCTTAAGGGGACATCTCTTCCTCTCCACTGGTTTTTGCCAAATGATTTGCCTCCCACTTTCCCCTGACAAGTTTGATTATGGCTAACATAAAGTACATTACTTGGAATGTGAGGGGGTTGAACACACCGGTGAAGAGGAAAAAAGTGTTATCATACCTGAAACAGGCTAAAACCCAAGTTGCCTTTCTGCAGGAGATGAAACTCACTAACAAAGATCATGAGCTCCTTAAACGGGACTTTGTGGGAATGGAAGTCCACGCCTCTGCTCCAACTAAAAAGCGTGGGGTAGCTATCCTGGTACACACTCAGAGCAGATGGCAGCACGGCTACACATCACTGCTGGAATAAATGCTGATCATTCACAGGATAATATGCATAAAATAACTTTTATTGCACAGCAGAATGCCAGGTACACAGACGAACCCTGTCCCTCCCCTCAAGCAGCCAAACGTTTTCTGGCCAAACCTCATGCTTTCACAAGGCCTTGAGTCAGCCAAGGGTACTAGGCAGGGTTGCCCTCTTTCTCCTCCTGCTGTTTGTCTTGTCAGTGGAGCCATTGGCAGCCACCTTTAGGGACAACATGAGTATATGAGGGATCTCTGCAGGCACCAAGGAGAACACCACACTCATGTATGCAGATGACCTTCTGGTCTTACTGGCGGATGTGCCGTCGGCACTGACCCTGTTGCTCGACACCCTCCATCAATTTCATAGACTGTCAGGACTCTGCCTTAATCAAACAAAAACAGGGGTACTCCCCCTGAATCCCAGATGCACCTCCCAGTCACTAGGCAACACCGGTCTGCAATGGGCAGATGATACTATCACATACCTAGGAATTCATTTCACCCCTACATTTTCCCAATTATGGGACCACAACCTCTAACCCCTCTTGCTAGACATAAAAGAGGATATGCCCAGATGGACCAAATTGCACTTGACCCTAGTTGGAAAGATGGTGACGATCAAAATGATCCTAGCGCCAAAAATGTTCTATATCCTGAAGCACATCCTCCTCCTCCTCCTCTCTCTCCCCCAGAAATGGGCTAAGAGGATAGATAAGGCTATCAGATGATTTCTGTGGGAGGGGAAACCCCCAAGACATAGCAGGAACAAACTATGAGCACACTGGAGCCTGGTGGGATGGTGCCTCCCATGGTTCGAGGGCTACAAGTGGGCCTTTCATGTGGCACAAAATCTACACTGGCTTCGGTTAAGCGATACCCCCAGACCCCAATGGGTAGACATAGAGCTGGCTACTAGTCAACAGCTATCCCTATCACTCCTGAGTTACAACACCCCCTCTGCAGAACTCAAATTACACCCCACCACCGGAGCCTCTTTGCAATGCTGGGCCATGATCAGGAGAAGGCTGAAAATGACCCTTGCCCCAGTTAAATTGACCCCCTTATGGGAAAATGAGAGGCTATGTATAGACAAAAAGCCAGTGCACTAGAAGGGGTGGGTAGACAGGGAAATATCCAAAATAGAGGACCTACTAGCTCCAGCCACTATGACCGTGGATACTTTTGCCAATCTGCAGGCCAAATGGTCACTCCCAACCTCAGATTTCTGGAGGTACTTGCAAATCCGCAGCACAGTCTGAAACTATCTTTCCCAATTGCCAAGGGGTGAACCCCAGGTAATACCCCTCTGTAGCTCTATATATGCAGCCCTTAGGGACACCCTACCCAGCCAAACAGACAAATCTAGACAAAAATGGGAAACTGCCCTGAGCACTGAATTTATGGACCAACAGTAGAAAGAGTGCTGGAATACAGCACATAAATATTTTACAGATACAAAAAGTCAATTGATACAAAACAAAATCCTCCACTCTTGGCACCGAACACCAGTGATACTCCACAAGACAGGGGTGCTAACGTCTTACCTATGTTGGAGATGCACCTCCTACCCTGGGGACCTGCTACATATCCTATGGACCTGACCCCTAGTACAAAAAACATGAGATTATGTCTGTGAGATGGGAGCTACAATATTGCAAAAACCTATCCCCAGATCTATCTCCCTTCTGCTTTTGGGTATGAAATCAGAGGCTAAACATCGACGAGACATAGAACACCGATGGCTAGCTCTGTGGGTCATGCAGGCCAAACACCTGCTGGTATACAGATGGAGAACAGAGACCCCTAATGCCCAAGAATTCTTGGCGTCCATGGCCCAGATAGCCACCATGGATAGACTTTCCCACCTGGTCAGAGACTCTATGGCAAACTATGACCAGTGCTGGACCCCCTTTACTAAGTATGTCACCCCTAAAAATGGGGTAGGCTGAACCTTCAGTTGTAGGACTCACTGCCTGATATCTGAAATATAGCTGGGTCTTACTGTGACCCACATACTTGAGACCTGAACAAGCGAGATATGTTTATTATTCTCTCTAGTGTATATAGTTATATCAGTTAGTATACAGAATAGTGGTTCTTCGTGTCTGATTTCACTTAGGGTGACAGAAGCCTAGATGACACCCAAACTCACAAAGAGAACCAAGGTACCAGCTAAGTGGAGCATGGAAGCTTTGTCCCTCCATTTCCTCAAGGTCAAACACCACGAACTACTGGGTAAGTGCTTGTTAAAGATACAAATTCATCTTACTGATTCTGATGTCGAGTTGTCTCTGTAACCAACAACTCTTATATTTCCTCTGCCTTGAGTGAATCTTGATTATTTTAAATTGAAAAAGCCAATAAACAATTTAACAGCAAAGAAAAATAGTACTGCCCCCTAACGCCCAGTGTACTCTGCAGGAGGAGGTACGTCTCCAGAAAGATGTAAAGAAAAAAATGTTGATGTTGGATGCGCCAGGTGATGGAAAATTGCCAGAAGGGCTATTAGTCAAACCCAGTATCTTGCCTGCTCATGCCTATGCACGATGAGTGATGGTCCGGATTCAGAATGTATCAGATTGGGAGATTCAAGTGAAAAGAGGGAGTACCCTAGCTACTGTACACTGAGCCGACACTGCCATATTGCCCAGCAATAAGCATGCTGGTGAGAAGGAGAGAGTGACCCCAGATTTGTTTGATTTTGGTGACTCCCCGTTGCCAGCTGAATGGAAAGCTAGAATTAGCAAGAAACTTGCCCAGAGAGACCAAGTGTTTTCATTGAAGAAATGGGATGTGGGATGTGTCCAGGGTGCAGAGCATCACATATGCCTGCACAATGAATGACTATTTTGAGAGAGGTCTCGACACCTAGCCCCAGCAGACATAAATGATGTGAGAAGACACCTGCAGGAAATGCTTGCGACTGGTGTGATTCAAGAATCCAGAAGCCCATATGCTTCTCCCATTGTAGTTGTGCATAAGAAGAATGGGTCTGTGAGAATGTGTGTTCATTATCGAACCCTGAACCGGCAGACCATCCCAGATCAATACACCATGCCCTGCATCCAAGATGCCCTGGATTATTTGAATGGGAGCAAATGGTTCTTAGTGTTGGATCTTCGCAGTGGATATTATCAGATTCCTATGGCCCTGGAGGACCGTGAGAAAATGGCCCTCATCTGTCCTTTGGGGTTCTACGAATTTCTGAGAATGCCACAGGGGATATCAGGAGATCCTGCCACCTTTCAGCGATTAATGGAATGTGTGGTGAGAGATATGAATTTGTTGGAATATCTGGTATACCCGGACGATGACATTGTGTTTGGGAGCACATTGGAGGAGCATGAGACCCGATTGTTTAAAGTGCTAGATCTACTGGAAGACTTCAGCCTCAAGCTGTCCATCGATAAGTACCAGTTTTTTCAAACCTCCATGAAGTATATGGGGCATATAGTATTTACAGAGGGGATAGAGACTGAGCCCAGTAAGGCTGAAGCATTGACTACTTGGTCCCAGCCCCATAACTTAAAAGAACTGCAATGTTTCCTGGGGTTCTGTGGCTACTACTGCCGGTTTATAAAAGACTATTCAAAGGTGATTCGCCCACTCTTGAATCTTACCCAGGGTTATCCTTCTACCAATCGCAAATACAAAAAAGGGGGCACTAAAGAACCAGAGAAAGTATATTTTCACCTAGGTGAACCTTTCAGGTCCCGCTGGATGCCCGACTGTTAAGCAGCCTTTCATGAAACCATATACCAGCTCACCCATGCCCTCATCCTTACCTATGCTGACCCCACCAAACCCTATGTGCTGCATACTGATGCTAGCCTGCAGGGCCTAGGAGCTGTACTGTATCAAGAGCATGAGGATGGCCTGAGACCAGTGGCTTTTGCCAGTAGAAGTTTGAACCCGTCAGAGCGCAATTACCCTGTGCACAAGCTAGAGTTTCTTGCCCTAAAGTGGGACATTGTTGACCAGTTTCATGAATACCTCTATAGGGCAAAGATATTGGTGAAGACTGACAATAACCCGCTGATCTATGTACAGACTTCAGCTAAGTTAGACGCCACTGGGCACCGGTAGCTCTCTGCCTTATCCACTTATGATTATGCTGTCGAGTACCAACCAGGACTGAACCATATTGATGTTGACCTGTCACGAAGGCCAGTCCCCCAGAGTGATTGGGTCAGGCTCTCTGAACCTGACATCCGAGCATTGTGCCAGAAGTTTGACAGACATGAACAGATGTCTGCGGACACAGTGGACTGTTTAGTGGATTGCTTGGGCCCTCCTGATACCTGCCTTCTGGCTGCTTATTGCCATTTCTCTGTGCTAGATTTTAGTGCACTACCTCAACTTGATGATGACAGTATTCAGCGGGCTCAATCCCAAGATCCTATGATTTGATCTGCACTTGATGCCCTGCGTGCAGGAAAAGAAGTGCCTAAGTTACGTTCCACTGATTTGCAGACTGCTCTGTTGTTTAGAGAAGGCCCCAGGTTGAAGTTACTGAATCAGTTGTCATACAGAGAGACGGGAGATTGCAAGGGGCAGGTGGACAAGCAACAATTGGTACTGCCCACAGTCTTTAAGGATTTGGTGCTGAGGTCCCTCCACAATCAAACGGATCACCTCGGTATTGACCGAACTCTCGACCTGGTATGATCTCGATTCTACTGGCCCAACATGAGGGCCGATGTTGAGCACCATATAAAGACCTGCAGTCATTGTTTGCAAACAAAAGCCCCACCATAGAAGGCTGCGCCCCTTGTCAATATTACCACCAGCACCCCAATGAAGTTAGTCTGCACAGACTTCTTGTGCCTAGAACCTGATCAGGGAAATACTGGAAATGTGTTAGTGATTACGGATAATTTCACATGGTATACACAGGCTTTCACCACAAAACATCAAAAGGCTTCCACCATGGCCAAGATATCAGTGGAAAAGTTCTTTGCCCACTATGGTGCCCCCCAGTGGATCCACTCTGACCAGGGCAGAGAATTTGAGTCGACTGATCAAAGAAATGCTCTCTCTATGGGGGGGGGGCAGAAGTCAAGAACCACCACAGGGGAGCCCCAAACCAGAACATTTTAACTGCACCTTTCTAGACATGCTGGGCATCCTTTACCCAAAAGACAAGCATAAATGGAGTCAGCAGATTAGCACCTTGGTACACGTATACAATTGTACAAAGAAATGACGCTACTGGGTTCTATCCCTACCGCCTCATGTTCAGGAGAGAAGCTCAGCTGCCAGTTGATGTTTGTTTTGGGGTCTCTCAGGATGGGGTCTGAGCCAAAAACTACCTGCAGTATGAGCAAAAACTTAAAGCTCAATTGAACCATGCCTATCAACTGGCCCAAACAATGACTGCCAAAAGAAATCTCACCAACAAAGAGAGGCATGATAAAAAAGTAAAGGCTCAAGAGCTTCAACCTGGAGACCGTGTGTTGTTATGCAATTTGGGACTGCATGGCAAACACAAAATTGCTGACCGATGGCACCATCTTCCCCATGTAGTAGTTGGAAAGTTGGATGAATTGCCCGTGCACAAGGTGCGCCCAGAGAATAACTCCAAAGCTGTCAAGGCCATGCACCGTAACCACTTGCTACCAATCGGCCAAGTTCTAATTGAGGCTGAACCATCAGAAATTGATTCCCCTGGGCCCATGACTCTTGCTTCTGCAAGAAAGAGACAGAGCCATCATACCCCAATGGGTGCAGATTTGAGATTTCCCCCACAGCAGGCACAAGACGATTATGACTATCGATCTACCTCTGGTGACAGTGAGTGTGATAATGCCTATTACCCATCCTATGAATTAAGTCATTTGTTTCGAGGTAACCCCATGACTAATTGTGGGGATGAAGCTGGGCCTTCTGGACTACCTAATCCCCCAGCTTCGTCCTTGGAGCCAATGCTCCCTGAAAGTGAAGTGCAAAGCATTAAGTCTGAGGACGCAGACTGCCTGTGTTTTGTGGAACTGTGTGAACTGCCCAAAAAAGGGGCTGATGGTTTGAGTCTCCCTGGTGACACACCAGAACCTAAGGAACAGTATGAGAGTGTTGACAGTCCACTTTCAGTGCCTCAGAGTTTGATTGCATCTGAACCTTCACAAAATGAACAAAGTGTTGTGGAAACACAGCCTACAGAACAAGGAGCTGACTGTGCGCCAAGTTTGGACATTTCTATCCAGGCAGAGGCACCCCTCACAAGTGAAGAAAGCCCCCAGACTACTGCTGAAGATACAGAGACTGTGGTTGTTCCACCCAGAATGACTGGTCAAGCTGTCAAACCAGTGCTGCCCTTCAGTTATGATTCTCCTGGGAAGCCAGTGGATTTACGTCTTAATGTAGTCCACAAAGGAGTATATGTTTCTCAGAGCTCACTGCCCAAACTGAACTTAAGTGCTAACTCCAGGTTACTTGTCCTTCCTTCTTATCATGGTGCCCCTGCCCCATCCAGCCCCAAGTTAACTGATAGGGAAGGGCCCCCTCTTACATTGTTTAATGCACAATAAGTTATTAAATGAATCAGTATTGTGATGTTACTAATGTGTTGATCATAGTGAATCAGTATTACTTGTATGAAACATGCATAAATATTGTCAATACGGATGTAGTAATGTGAAGTATATTGAAATGTATAGAACTGTAACAAGCTAAAGATATATATGTCTCATTTATATTGCATTGTTGATATTGTGATGGTACTGACTTGACGTGAGTGCCAAGTTTTCTCCCCCCCCCATAAATGGGGGTTCCCAAAAAGTCTTCCTCGAGCTTGCCTAGATGCTCGCTGCCCAGCTGGTGTCCTGCATTTTAGCAGTTAAATGTTATTACCAGCGAGTGCCTGTATACTGTCACTTTAAGAGCTGCCTAGTTTGCAGTAATAATTAATCTGGAGGGGGCTAAGTGTTGTCATGCTCAAGTCCAGCCCTGGCTATCAGATAATTGCCCATTTCTGCCATCGCTAATTGCACAGAGGGAGCTCTGTTAGAAGATGTAACTGTTTGCTGAATATTTATTAGAGTGGTAAAGAAAATGTAGATTGTCTAACCTGCTTTCCTTGCAGTAAGGACTGTTTTGTTTATCTACACCATTTTGGCCCAGGACTGCTGAATTGGGCCAGTCAGTACTGGTGGGACCTAAAAGGGAGCTGGACTACAGGAGCTCTCTGGAGTCAAAACCTGTAGGAATTGTAGTTTTGGGCTTTTGGCACCTTTTTGTAACTGAAGGGGGAGCTCTTGCTTTGACTGACAGCAGACACAGCCAACCAAACATTTTAGATCTTGGGGAAATTCTCAGGCTGCCTGCTGTGAAGGGCAGATCTAAGCTGGAGGCTGAAGAAGCAACAGCTCAAGTGATTTGAGCATGCAGTTCTGTGTAGTTTTGCATGGGAGAACTGTGAAAGGGCTGAGTTTTGGCCTGCCTGTCTGCCTGCTGTCCCTGAGAGGGAAAATAGAGTTTCTTCAGACTGAATCCGAGTTGTGTGACTAAAGTAAGCTGCTGAAGGGGGATCAGACTCAACCTGAAGAAGACCGAAGATTTTGCTGAATGCAATCAGCTATTAAGGATTTCCAGCCACCTCTAAGCTCCCGGTGTGTGCAGAGACTTTGCAATTGTGACCAGGGAGCGGTTTGTCTGGTACAGTAGAATTTTCTTGCATATAAATGTACTGTGAGCTACTAATGGGTCGTGATTTGGTTCCCCACTGTGCGAAATATTTTCTACTCGTTGGAAGCTTTGCCTGGTACCGTAGTGTTCCCTTGCATGTAAATGTGCTGTGATTTGTTAGTGAGTTGTGAATTGGTTCCCCACTGTGTGAACTATGTTCTGCTTGCTGGAAGCTGTATTCAGCCTCAAACGGACAGTATCCAAATTCATCCTCACCTGGCCTGGGCCTTGTCATGCTGGCCCAGACAGACTACCCAAAGCACAGAAGAAGCCATCGACAAGAGATCTGCCTGGGGATCAACCCCCTGCTCAATGCTTCAAACAGGAACAACGCTTCAGAGATTTGTGTGGGCCCTGCTTCTCCTGGCACTCCAACTCAACAGCCTGCGGTCTCCATTTTGTCCTGCCTGTGTCCTCTATTGCGTATCGTGAGTAACCATCAGGGTAGCTCCCTGCAGCAACAGCTAAATCTAAAAGTGCTGCCATCTGATTGCATTGTTGTCTTCCTTTCACAAACTGAGCCTCTCGGCTCTGGATTACAAATAGTGTGTGTTGTGCATGTTGCTTTCTTCCATCACAGGGCCCCAACCAGCTGCAACATTCCTAGTTAGCCCATCACTTCCTACCTGGGTGGGGACTTAAAGCGCATGCATTACTGTTTGATTGTTATAGCCTTTAAGCCAATTAACCTGATTACGCCCTCCCCTGTTCAAATCCCCTGAATAAATCAGATCTAACTTTTTCTGCATTTAACTTGACTGTGATTCCAGTTTGTGCCAAAAGTACTGTATTGTTGCCATTTGCTGTGCCTAACCTTGTTCTACAGGGGGTCCCCAGGGTCAAGCTAGAGGAACCAACCCTGGTGGTAAGTACAATCAGAGTGTGCAATTGTATGATGGACAAGGGGTACTGTGAAAGTGAATATTGTATAGTGCTCAGGCCACTAGTGGGGGTTACAGTGTTCCTGAGGGTTGTGCCCAGAGTAGCTTGACCACTACCAACCCTGACCTCTGGGTGGAGGCACCTGTTACGCTACCTAGGCCCCTTAATCTGCTCCTAGTCAAGCAAGCAGGGGAGCAGGGGTAGTAGTCCTTTGGATAGTGCCACCTAAGGGTTACACATAGTACACAAATATCTGTTAAGTGCACACTGGATAAGTGCACATTTCAGCTAAATGCAGTTTCACAGTTCAACAACACATCTCTCCCTAGGTAGTTAGCACCTCTTAAGGGCACAGGTGATTCTAAGCAGTTGTGAAGCAGCATTTAACACCCTATATCACTCAGCTGGCACTAAAAAGTTGCAAACAAACTAAGATCATTTCCTTTTTTGGGGTCCACAGGCAATACAGATAATGCAGACAGATGATCGACTTTGATATATATTTTTTTATAGCATTGTGCGTAATTAAATTATTTGTCAATGCTGCACAGTAGGGCATTGTAACACTTTTAGTGTATCGCTACAATAAATAAGTGTGGAACGCCATTACGGTGTCAGGTCTCAGTTATTTTCTTTATGTTGCATTGTAAACATAGGAGTTCTGATAAATGCCCATTCTGCTTAAATGCATATTTTCTTGCTGCAAAAAGAGTGCGCATTTAAGCAAATTCTACTGTAATATGAGGTATACAAATTGTTTTCAAGTAATGCAGTGTGAGCTTTTTCCATTGATGCAATAAGGTGTACAAACTGTGTTCACTAACACAATGTGAGCATTTCCCATTGATGCAATATTGTAAGGTATACAAACTGTGTTCACTAATGCAGTGTAAGCTTTCTCCATTGATGCATTATTATAAAGTACACAAACGGTGTTCTCCAATGCAATGTGAGCTTTTTCCATTGCTGTATTATTGTAAGCTGTACAAACTGTGTTCACTGATGCAGTGTGAGCTTTCTCATTGATTCAGTAATGTGAGGTATACAAAGCCTGTTTACTAATGCAGTGGCAGTGCATCTCTTTTATTGTCAAATCTCTAAGTCTGTATAAAGTTCAACCAATGTCCTGATTCAGTTAATAGAATCTAAAAATAACATCATCACTTTGTCAAACAGTAACAAAATAAAAAAAATACTAAATAAATAAATAAATGAATAAATAAATAAATAGAATGCATAGGTAAATAGAATCTACCAAAAGATGAAGTACAAGTGGACCATCCCATCTGCCCACATCCTGTACAAATTTACTGCATAAAATCAAACAATTTTAAAAATGACAGCTCAATTCTCATAATGTGATTCTCTTATAATATAAGAATCCTCACCAGTCTGGTTTGAAATCTGTCCCACTGAACATGGAACACAGTCATAGCAGCAGAGAGGCTGTCCTTCCCGAACAGCTTTTCGGTACCCAGGTTGGCAACTGTCACTGCATACAGACCGAGGAGTCTGGAGGACAGAACACATTTGTATAAAGTTTATTTTTGAATACTACACATTCTATAAGCAGGGTCTGGGACAGAAAACAAGAGTAATAATATTATATCACAAACTGAGGCCATCATGGGTGTATAGGGTAAACTGTATAAGGGTAGCACTATTATATTAATGGACTGTACACAGAATTGGTGTCTAGTGTAGGACTTAAGGGTAAAAATATTATATTATAGCACTGTACACAAAATCGGATCCTAGGGTGGAATAGAAGGGTAACAATATTGTATTACAGCACTAGACACACAATGGGGGCTAGGGTAGAATGTAAGGGCAACAATATTATATTACAGCACTGTACACAGAATGGGGGTCGAGGGTAGAATGTAAGGGCAACAATATTATATTACAGCACTGTACACAGAATGGGGGTCGAGGGTAGAATGTAAGGGTAAGGGTTACCCAACTGTAGATAGTTTGTATGATCAAGAACTATGTACTACTATGTTAGATTTATCAGAAAATGACAATTTGATTATTGCAGATGATTTTAATTTACCACGTATAGAATGGGATTCCCTTAAAAGTGCAACATTTAATGAGACCATAATATTGGATACCACAGTCAAACCAGGGCTTGAACAATTAGTTTCTGAACCCACTAGAGGTTAATATCTTGGATATCATTCTTACAGTACCAACGTTTCTTTGGAAATATCTAATATTAGCTTTGCTGCACCATTGTTGAATAGTGTCCACAATAGCATAACCTTTAGTATAAATCAACAACCTCAGGTCCACAATCATTCCCAATACAAGTTACAGTACAATAAGGGAAATTATGTAAAAATACGGAGTTTTATTGCATCTATAGAGTGGCAATATGTTTTGGAAGATAATACTACTGAAGAAAGTTGGGAGAAAATTAAAGATACCATACACAATATGGAGGATTTATTTATCCCTATTAAAAAAAGTCTCTAACTCCAAGGGCAAAATCCCACTATGGTTAACACATAAAGTGGAAAAACAAATTAGATTAAAGGAAAAAGCATTTATTAAGTATAAAAAGGATCCAAGTGAACATGATAAAAAGATATACAAAATGAAATTAAGAAATACAAAACAAGTGATAAAGGCAGAAAGGAAAAAAAACTTGAATTTAAATTATGTTTAAACAAAGATCCTAAAGCATTCTATGATTATATCAGAAAAAAATTATAGACAAAATCACAATATAGAACCACTTGTAGAGAATAGAAATGTACTGGAAGATCCAAAGGATATTGCCAATATACTAAATAAATATCTCAGTACAGTATTTTCCAAGGGAGCAGCTTACAGTATTGATAAAACCCCAGATAATGTATCATTTGATGAAATTTCAATAGATGAAGTCAGTACTGTGTTGCATGACCTTAAGCAAAATTCTTCTCCAGGCCTGGATTGTATAAATGGTAAATTTTTGAAAGAGATAGCAGTGGAAATAGCATTATCTCTTACTTTACTTTTTAACAAATCACTTAGATCAGGTGAAATACTAATGGACTGGAGAGGTGCTACAATGGTACCGATATATAAAAAGGGGAGTAGAAAGATGGTGGATAATTATAGGCCAATTAGCCTTATATCAATTATATGTAAGTGCATGTAGAAACTTTTGAAACTAAGGTTAGATAATGAGATTGAGGAAAGGAATCTTAATGATATGAAACAACATGGCATCCATCTTGTCGATTGATGGCACGCATCCTCAAAAATTATTTGGGATTGGGGGACCAAGTTGATAGAATGAGGAAAAAAAAAAGTTAATATCCGTTTGTACTGGTTAACCATATTGAAAAGGGCAGATCTTAATCGAAGTGATCTGGTCTATTTTTATACAACTATTGTGAGACCAGTGTTAGAATATGAGGCAATTGTACAGCATGGAGGTTTAACTGCAAAAGAGAGGGGAGAAATTGAGAATGTACAGAACAGCACATTTAGGACTATATATGGTAAAGATATCAGTTATGCTGAGCTATTAGAATAGTGTAAATTGAAAAGATTATAAGAAAGAAGTGGGAAAATGGCCAGTGATATGTTTAAAAAATATGTGATGCTAACCACAAACTATATAACCTACTACCACCAAATGAAACCATGAAACAACATGAGATACAAAGAGTGTATAGGTGGTGAAAGTCAAAGGTCAGAACTCAAACTTAGGAAAAGTCTTTGTTCATGCAATACCTTGAAAACAAATGAAAACTAATATATGCACAAATGATTACTGTATGAAATGTTATTCTCTTAATCAGTTCAGCAGAATGTTTATAAAATTTGTTAAGTAGAGCTTGAATGTAAGTTAGCATAAATGGAGTTTTAATGAGATGCATTATGTTTTATATTCTTAAATGGAAATAGGATGAAGAGAATACATTGCAGTAAGGATGGTATCATGTTTTTTGTTATATGACTGTGTAATAACTGTGTGTTTTCTAGTTTTTTTTTATTATTGCATAATGTGTAAAATTTGTATATGTGTAGAATGTAATCCACTTCAACAGCCCACTTGGGATTGTTGCAACAGTAGTTAAAATAAAGTCAAATCAAATAAAAATAAACTTAAATGGTGCAGGGTCTGCATTAAAAGCCCTATGAGGAGGTGCGGAAGGACCTCAATGTGTACACCCTGGAAGAAAGGAGGGAGAGGGGGATATGATAGAGACTTTCAAATAGCTCATGGGTATAAATAAAACACAAGAGGGAAGCATTTTATCATGATATGATGCTGGAGAGGGGTAGACTCAGGGGGAATATGAGGAAGTACTTCTTCACAGAAAGAGTGGTGGATGCCTGAAACAGCCTTCTAGTGGAGGTGGTGGGGGTAAAAACTGTAGCAGGGTTCAAGAATGCTTGGGATAGGCATAACAGATCCATAGTGATAAGACCAGGGAGGAAGAGCCGGACATCGAGTAGGGTATGTGGTAATACAGTAGGTAGGGGAAAAATGGGCAGACTAGGTGGGCCAAGCAGTCTTTATCTGCTGTCAAATTCTATGTTTCTATATTTCTATAGACCTTGAGGTAATCATATCTGAAGACCTTTAGGAGGCAGGGCATTGTGACAAAGTAGTGAGTAGGGTTAATTGCGTGCTGGGGTACTTAGGAAGGGGTGTCTCCAACAGGAGGATGGAGGTGGTGTTGGCACTTTATTCTGCATTTGTGAGACCTCACCTGGAGTACTGTGTCCAGTTTTAGAGATCACACCTCAGAAAGGACATAGACAGGAAAGAGGTGATCCAGAGGAAGGCAAATACAATGTTGCAGGGGTTTCATGAGAGGCCCTATTAAGAGAGACTGAGGATCTAAACATGTACACACTGGAAGAGAGGAGAGAAAGAGAGAGAGAGAGGTGACATTACAGAGACATACAAGTACCTCAAAAGGGTTAACACCGTGCAGGCGTGCAGTCTCTTTCAAATGAGAAAGAGCACCCAGACCAGAGAGCATGTGATGAAGCTGGAGGGGGGACATTTAAGAGAGATGTGAGGAAATACGTTTTCACTGAAAAGGTGGTAGATGCCTGTAAAAGACTGCCAGCAGAAGTGGTAAAGGCTAAAAGAGTCGAGGGCTTTAAGTTTGTGTGGGATAGACATATTACAAAAGAGGCAGGGAAGCAGAAGGGTCACCAAAGACCAGAAAAGGTCTGCAGAGCCAAATAGATAGGGAACATCTGGGCAAACAGTCCTTTTCTGCCAGCATAGAAACATAAAAACACAGAAACTTAGAATTTGACGGCAGATAAGGACTGCTTGGCCCAACCAGTCTGCCCATTTCCCCTACCTGATGGATAAGCTGCAGATCCTAGTTAACCAGCAGCCTACTTCTTCCTACCCCCACCCCCTAGAATTGCCTTATGACTGTCCCATGCATGCTTGAATTCCACCACAGTTTGTGACTCCACAACCTCTTCTGGAAGGCCGTTCCATACATCCACAACCATCTCTGTGAAAAAATACTTCCTTAAATTACCTCTGAGCCGCCCCTTCTATCTTCAAATTGTGCCCCGTTGTTCTTGCACACCTCTTTTTTTGAAAGATGCTACCCTCTTGGACTTTGTTGATTCCCTTGAGGTACTTGAAAGTTTCTATCATGTCCCCCCTGTCCCTCCTTTCCTCGAGGCTATACATATTAAGCTCCTTAAGTCTCTCTTCATATGTCTTCCGGTGCAGACCCTGCACTATTTTAGTTGCCCTCCTCTGGACAGCTTCCATCCTGTCTATGTCTTTGCGGAGATTGGGTCTCCAGAACTGCATGCAGTACTCCAGATTGGGTCTCACTAGCTGTCTGTACAGAGGGATAATAACTTCCTGTTTCTACTGGTGATGCCTCTCCCTATGCATCCCAGTATCCCCCCAGCCCTCCTTGCTGCCTTCTCACATTGCTTGCCCACCTTTAGGTCATCTGATATGACTACCCCCAGGTCCCTTTCCATTTCTGTTGTTGTTAGTATCTCATCCCCCATTGTGTACTCTTCCCCTGGGTTTTTGTTTCCCAGGTGCATTACCTTGCACTTCTTAGCACTGAATCTAAGCTGCCATACATTTGACCATTCCTCTAACCTTGCCAAGTCCCTTCTCATCCTTCTCATCAGCAAATTCTGTGTTTCAATGGTTCCTCTGTATCCACCCTACCTCTGTAACATCCTGCCTTGGGTTACCCATAAAAAATAAGCCTTGTCTCAGTGTGCTTTTCACAGTTAAAAATGCCAATGCATAAATGAGTAAATAAGTCAGTATAAATAAATAAATATATAAACACTTGAATAAATAAATACAATATAAACACATAAAAATATATATCTCAATAGTATATGGATCTAACTGAAAATGGCACTTTGTAACATCTTCATGCAGCTTCATATTAAATAAAATTCCACCTCTTGACTTGGTACCACCACTAGTATGTTATATGTCACATATTACTCACCTGATGAAATCCTTCACCCCACATAATTGCACTCTCATTGATGTGGATCTCATGACCATCAGGTGCCCGGGAATCAAAGGTTCCTATTTCCACATTCCTGCTGCCACCATCAGGGAGCTCCTGCCAGTTTCCGAAATCATATATGGCTGGAGGCTCACTGTCGTCACGGAAAAACACTTCCTCACCACCGGTATTCTTAAAGTGGACATTTTTCACATACTGGGTAAGCTACAAGATGAATTAGGGAAACACACTTATAAAAAAGAATTAACAATATGAATCTAGAGGCACATCACTCATTTCCAGAGTTCAAGAAAACATTTAAAAAGATTCAGTTCTCTGCCTTTTAGACTCCCTTTTGGAAAACAGTCATATCTTTTTTGGCAGTTACTTTCAATAAACACAATGCAGTCAGGTTTGATATATCCCAAAGCTCAGACTTAGTAAGTTCAGGGTTAAAATTAGAAAACTTTTTTTCTGCTATAGGGTGGTAAACTTATGGGAGTTCTATCAGTGAAGATTTTAGATATAAAGATAGTACAGGCCTTTAAGATAACACTGAACACATTTCTGTTTATCAAGAGAATCACCAGCTACAGAGGGTAAAAGAGTTAGAAAACAATCCCTGTCAATGGATTCTTGTTTCCATAGTTCTGCTTATCGGGGGATCATTGGGTACCCTGGGTAAGAGAGTTGGTAGGGAATCCCTTTAGGGGAGTAGTGCTGGTAACCACCAAACAGGAAAGAGACTTAGGAGAAAACATATCTGATGCCCTAAAGGTGTCAAAACAGTGAGGCAAGGCTGTGGGGAGAGTCAGTGGGATGCTGGGGTGCGTAGGGAGGGGTATCACCAACAGAAAGAGAGAGGTGTTGATACTGCTGTATAAGGGCTGGCAGTATAGCCTAGAGGTTAGAGGAACGAGGTGTGAACAAGCTTGGTATATCCAGCAGACCAGACCTGAGTTTGATTCTCACAACCTCCACTTGCATACTGCGTGACTCTAAGCAAGTCACTTAACCGCCCAGTGCTCCCAGGTCACCCCTGAAAACAGGCACTTGTGCCTAGTGGGCCTTATCCAGTTATCAAAGACTAAAATTAAAAAAAAAAAAAAATTAAAAAGACCTCACCTGGAGTACTGTGTCCAGTTCTGGAGACCACATCTCTGGAATAACATAGACAGAGTAGAGGCAGTCTAGAGGAGGGCAACAGGGTCTTCATCGAAATCTCTATGGGGTGAGGTTGAAAGACCTCAATATGTACACCCTGGAGGAAAGGAGTGAGAGAAGCAATATGACTGAGACTTTTAAATACCTCACGGGTATAAATAAGGTTCAAGAGGGAGGCCTTTTTTTCAGATAAAAAGATGCTCCATAACAAGGGGTCATGCTATGAAGCTAGAATGGGGTAGACTCAGGGGAGATGTGAAGAAGTATTTCTTCACAGAAAGAGTGGTGGATGCCTGGAACAGCCTCCCAATGGAAGGGAGAGGGCAAAAACTGTTATGGGATTAAAGAAGGCATGGGATAGACATAAGGGAACCTAAGTGGTGAGGAAAGAGGGGAAGCCAAAGATCAAGTATGGTCTGCAGTGTTACAGTAGGTAGGGAAAATGGGCAGACTACATGGGCCAAGTGGTCCTTATCTACAGTCAAATTCTATGTATTATGTTTAACAGAGCTGGTAGGGAGTCTCTATAAATTGATCCATTTTTTGTGGAGTCCTGCTTATCAAGGGAATCCCCGGGTACAATGAGTAACAGAGTTGGTAGAAAATCCATATAAATGGATCCATGATTGTACTGTCCTGCTTATCAAGGCATTTACCGGGTACAATGAGTAACAGAGTTGGTAGATGATCCCTATAAATGGGTCAGTGTTTGCTTAGTCCTGCTTATCAAGTGAATCAGTGGGTAACCTGGATAACAGAGTTGGTAGATGATCCCTATAAATGGATCCACATTTGCACAGTCCTGCTTATCAAGGATTCAGCGGGTACGCTATGCCAACCTGTTTATGGATAAGGTGGAACAGACCTGCTTGTCCACTTGGCTTATCAAACCACTAATATATCTTTGATGCATTGATGATTTATTTCTTCTGGACCATCAGTGAACAGGACTTCATACAATTCCACATTAACATCAGCTTGTTCCACCCTACCATAACATTTAAACTCAGTTACTTGGCTACACACGTCAGCTTTCTGGACACCAGAATCATTGTAGAAGATTAGCAAATACAGACCTCCATTTATCACAAACCCATTGACTGATTCAACTACCTGCATAACATGAGCTTTCACCCAAAGCACACAAAACGTTCCATCCTCTACGGTCATGTCATACCGTACAGTGGACTATGCTCTCACACAGAAGACAGAGACAGACATACAGTATCAGCACCCTCAGAGAAACTTTCGCAAGTGAAGGATATCACCCACAGAACATTGTATGTAAAATCTGCAGGGCAATAACAATACCTAGAAAGAACATAATAGAATATAAGAAAAACAAAAAAATTTATGCACACCACTGATTGTCACATACAGCCCCCAAAATGAACAACTGTGCAAGATCATTAAAGATCTCGGTTTCATTCTCCAGGAAGATGAGAGGCTTCAAGTTGTATTTCCACATCCCATACTCCTGGCATACAGGCAACTCCGCAGTCTATGACAACCTACTGGCCGAAGCAAGATGCCAACAGATAAGAATACATCGGGAACATTCTGCTGCCGAATGTGAAGATGCCAAACGTTCCTGACATCATTAAAATAGATACAGTTCCCATTCCTCACGAGAAACAGGACTACAAATAAAAGGGTCATTCAGCTGGTGCTCCACTAATGTTGCATATCTGATCATGTGCTCAAAATGTATCAACACAAATGTTTATGTGGGGGAAACAGAACAGACTTAGTATTCACAATGGAAAAGCAGGGGGAGATACCTAAGCCAGTCAATAGAAGCACTCTGGATAGGGGGGTTGATATTAGTCCTTTCACAGAAGAAAGGGTTCTGAAAGAACTCTTAAAACTGAAAGTGGATAAAGCAATGCGGCCTGATGGGATTCACCCCAGAATTCATTCTAAAAGAACTAAGGGAAGAACTAGTAACACCACTGACTACCCTTTTTTAATAAATCATGGGAGGATGGTATGGTACCTGAGGACTGGAGGAAGGCAGATGTGATTCCCCTTCACAAAAGTGAGAGCAAGACAGAGGCAGGAAACTACAGACCTGTCAGTTTGACCTTAGTGGTAGGGAAAATGATGGAATCATTTCTGAAGGAAAGAATTGTGAGTACCTAGAGGCCAGTGGGGCACAGGACCCAAGGCAGCATGGATTCACAGCAGGAAGGTCATGTCAGACAAATCTAATTGATTTCTTTTACTTGGTGACCAAAGTACTAGACCAGGGAAGGGCTGTGGACATGGCCTACCTAGACTTTAGCAAGGTATTTGACACAGTCCCACACAAAAGATTAATAAACAAATTAGCCAGCCTGGGAGTGGGTCCCATGGTGGTAGCCTGGGTAAAACACTGGCTGGACAACAGGACACAGCGGGTAATAGTAAATGGAGTCCACAGTGAAGAAAGGGTGGTTACTAGTGGGTTACCGCAGGGTTCAGTACTGGGGCTGGTCCTTTTTAATGTCTTTATAAATGACATTGCAGAGGGACTGGAAGGGAAAGTGTATCTCTTTGCAGATGACACAAAGATCTGCAACAGGGCTGATATGCAAGGTGGGGCAGAAAGAAGAAAAGGGACTTGGCAAGCTTGGTTGAGTGGTCAAATGTATGGCAGCTTAGATTCAGCACAAAGAAGTGCAAAGTAATGCACCTGGCAAACAAAAACTCAGGGGAAGAGTACGTAATGGGAGGTGAGATACTGACAACAACAACAATGGAAAGGGACCTGGGGATAGTCAAATCAGATGACCTAAAGGTGGGCCAGCAATGTGAGAAGGCAGTAAGGAGGGCTTGGGGGATACTGGGATGCATAGGGAGAGGCATCACCAGTAGAAAACAGGAAGTTGTTGGCCCTCTGTACAGCCAGAAGAGACACACTAAGATGAAAGCTTGTTTACAAGTGTGACCTGGGAGCACAAGGAAGTTAAGTGACTTTCTCAGGGTCACACAGTATGCAAGTGGGGGCTGTGGGATTCAAACCCAGGTCTCCAGGTTTGCAGCTTAGAGCCACAAACCACTGTACTGTACTATACTGCCTTGGTGTCTTGGAGGAAATGGCTGCAACCATACATTTATTGATATAAGTGCACACATATTTGAAGCAGTGTGTGCAGCCAGGAGGATATGCAGTCACTTTAGGCATCCCACATACCTGCCCTCCATTCTTTGGCCAGTCCTGGTGTGACCCTGTCTAGCTGATGTACCTCCTGGATTGGGAGCCCACTGCCAGGAGGAGGTCATGTAGTCAAGGAGCCTGTGGCCACATCCGATGGTGCCACTGTCCTTGCAGGAAAATCCTGATGAGGGTGGACTGCCACCCCCCCACCCCATTTGGGTCCAGGTCATGCAGTCCCCTGGCCTCATACTGACGAAAAGAGACAAGCCCTTTAGAAGAATTTGACTCGTCTCCCCATTTTCCTTCTGTACCACTGGTGTGCAATCCTCCCACATCACTCACATGGCTGCAACAGTTAAATTGCATTCTGTTTGTTAATCACATGTAATTTCTGTTCTCGTCCCTTTTAACTTTCTAAGTTTTTGGAACCCTTTGGAGGAGGCAAAAAACCAAAAAAACCTTCATTCAAGGAAAAACTGGGAAAACTCACTTACCGACCCCTAGTGCAGTCACCCATACTGGGCCAAAGGGTGCTCCACCTGACCCAGTCACCCTACCCTGCTTTTACAAGGCTGGGCAGGTGAGGATCTGAAGACAGGAGGAGAAAGAGTAAAGTAAATAAAGTAAAATAAAACTTTATTTTTATAGCACCTTTCCAAAGCATAACAGTCTCCCATATACATAAAACTGTAACAGTAATATAAATAACTTAATAATATTACACATATTAATCATCCAGATTAAAACTATCAAAGAAAAGCCTGGTTAAAAAGATAGGTTTTAAATTCAACTTTAAAGCTTTCAGTGGTCAGGCATTCTCTTAACCGATGAGGTAGTGAATTCCACAGGGTGGGAGCCACAAACGAAAAAGCTTGAGCACCAGAAGTTTTCAGATGCACTCTGGGAGTCTCTTGCAATCCCTCATCAGTGGATCAGAGAGTATGGCGGGGGCAGTAGGGAGTCAGAAGATCTTTCAGATAGCTGGGTCTCTGATCATGTAGGGCTTTAAAGGTCAGCAAGCCAACCTTAAATGTGATCCACCACTGAATAGGCAGCCAGTGCAGTTCGCGCAGCACAGGTGTAATATGACTAGTCCTAGAGGTGCCAGTCAAAAGCCTAGCTGCCATGTTCTGCAATAGCTGCAGGTGGTGGATGTCAATCCCTGGAAGCCCTAGGTAGAAGGCACTGTAGTAATTTAGGCAGGTGGAGACAAAGGCATGGACCAAAGTTGGTAGGTCATCCGAAGGAACCAGATGTTTCACCCGGGTGATGTTCCTCAGATAGTAAAAAGAGGATATGACCACAGCCAACACCTGAGATCTCAGAGTCAAGCCGTCATCAAAAATAATGCCCAGGTTCCTCACCCAGTCTGAGGTGGTGAGCTGGACACCTTCAAGCCATAAGCCCATTGACTGCCCAGCCCCCATACCCACCCTAAGCTGACCTGGGTCCACCACCAACACCTCGATCTTATCCAGGTTCAGCCTCAGTCAGCTGGTGCTCATCCAGTCCTTGATCTCGGCGAGACAGTTGTTGAAGACACAGTATACAGCCTCCTGTCCTGGTAGAAAACAGAGGGAGCTGCTGGCTCTCAGCCCAATTAAACCCCTCTCTCTCTCTCTCTTCACCTCCTCCATGAATGCCTCCTGCCCTATGAGCAGCCTCAATGGTACCTTCTCCTAGAGTGTTGCCATGGCCTATCCCTGCCAAGAGGAGGCCCTTTCTTCCCTCTCCCAGGTCCAGGGTGGGCGGGCCCCAGACAAATGTCCAGCTACTGCAATACTTCTACAGCTTCTCTATTGCTCTGGTAGCCCTCCACTATGCTCTCCCTGAAATAACACACACAGACACCAGTCCTGGAGGAACTGACTGCAGCCATGCATTTATTGATATACGTGCACACATATTTGAAGCACGATGTGCTGCCATGATTGTAATGGTAGTGAGGGTATATTATAGACATAGATACATGTACTGATTAAAACCCTAATGAGACACTAGAATCCTTGTTTGCACTTGTAAGATTCCTCTTTGAGAACACAGCAATTGAAAGGAAAATAAATATCTTAAATTAATCACATTTGATCTAAATAACATGGGGCAATTGTTTCTGTTTCAGCTCACTGGATATATTTTGTAGGCATGGCGTCGTAATGTTGCATGAAAAACAGTGCAGCAAAACAATGTCGCAGTCAAAACAGCGAATGGAAAAAACAGATTCAGTGAAAACACCAACAGAAACAACAGCAGCGCACACCAGACCCCCCCCCAAACTAAATTAACTAATTCCGGGGGGGGGGGACTGAGGGGAAAAGTGGAAACTTAGGAGTGGGGAAAATTAGTTTATTTTGCGGAAAAAAAAACATGTTGAGAAACAGGGAATCAAACCTTGATCCCCACTGTGCCAGGTGCTTGTGCCTTAGCCACTCCCACCACAGGAGTGGCTCAACTAGACACAGCACTTGTGGTCTCCTCAGTCCTTTCACCAGTTACTAGTGAGCGACAGAGGTAGCGGTGGTTTCCTATCGCTATTACCAGTAGCTGCTCTAGCCACAAATGGTAACCAGGGAACAGCTGGGGCAAAACCGATGGCAGCCAGGGCAGTGATATATTATTACTATGGGGGAGGTTCTGCACCATATGGGGCACCAACTGGGGCACAGCATTTTTTTACGGGGGCACGTGCCCTGGCGGGCCCTGGTGTAGAGCCGCCACTGGCTATTACACCCCTGTCGCTGCAATTCTTTCTGCGCTTCAGACTGCACGGTCATCCTTGTGCTCTTTTGGCAGCGCTATATTGAGCTGGTACCAATTTTGTATATATGATGAAATTAAACCTCTTTTAAACTTTAAGTTTAAAAAAGAAACAAAAGTAATTACTGAGGATCAGCTGCAGAACAGATGGATATTAGATATCATTAAAATAATTCCGAAGTGTCAGAAAGAAAAATACCTCTTCATTCAAGAAATCTATCTCAAAAGCAACACCAGTTGACACTATCAATGTATGCACGCCTTGTTAATTGAAATAATCAAATTAATCTATATTGGGGACTGCTTTCTCATTATATACAAATGTGGTAGCAATTAAGTAAGGAATAAAAGATGACCAAGGGGTCTTACATCAAGAATTTAGCAGTGGAGGGCAAGTAGATGTGGGATTCTGAGATCAGTATCTATTTGACAAAATAGTTAGCAAGGTTTGACATGACAGGATTTGTCATTGTAGATGAGTGGAACATGTGAACTGTAGAAGGCATAATAGAAACAGGTACATAAGTTACCTTGATAAAACAGCAAACAGAACTGTTCAGGGACAGAATAATCAAATATATCTGCAGAATAGATTTGGACTTCTGGAAGAATTCCAAGCCTAACTAAATGTGATATATGACTGTAACCCCACTACAGATAGGGGTTCCTAAAAGCCTTCCCGGAGCTTGCCTAAGTGCTCCCTGCCTAGCTCGTGTTCGGCGTAATGCCGCTTAAATGTGGGCGCTGTGAGTGCTTTTAGAGCCTCTGGTACTGTCTCTTGAAGAGCTGCCTGCTTGCAGGCTTAATTAGTTTGTATGGGGGGACTGTGTGTTTAATGCTCGAATCCCGCCTGAGCTGCTGTCTGATCGCTCCATTTCTGCAGTTGCTAAGAGCGCAGAGGGAGTACTTTCTAAAGATGTAACTGTTTGCCCAATGTCATTTAGAGTATTAGTAAAATTGCAGTTTGTCTAATGTGCCTTTCTTGCAGCTGGGACTCTGTGTGTTTTGCCCCTCCATTTTGGACCTGAACTGCGGAGCTGGGCCAATTCGGTTAGGGGAGCCCTTAAATGTAGACTGCTTGGGCTAATCAGAACTTGGACTCTCACCTGGAGCCTGCTACATAGAAATATAGAAACATAGAATTTGGCGGCAGATAAGGACCGCTTGGCCCACCCAGTCTGCCCATTTCCCTACCTACTGGATAAGCTGCAGATTCTAGTTAACCAGCAGCCTACTTCTTCCTATCCCCAACCCCCAGAATTGCCTTATGACTCTCCCATGCATGCTTGAATTCCACCACTGATTTTGACTCCACAACCTCCTTCAGAAGGCCATTCCATGCATCCACAACCCTCTCTGTGAAAAATACTTCCAAATTACCTCTAAGCCAGCCCCTCTATCTTCAAATTGTGCCTCTTGTTCTTGCACACCTCTTTTTGAAAGATGCTACCCTCTTGGACTTTGTTGATTCCTTGAGGTACTTGAAAGTTTTTATCATGTCCCCCTCTCCCTCCTTTCCTCGAGGCTATATATATTAAGCTCCTTAAGTCTCTCTTCATATGTCTTCCGGTGCAGACCCTGCACCATTTTAGTTGCCTTCCTCTGGACTGCCTCCATCCTGTCTATGTCTTTGGAGATTGGGTCTCCAGAACTGCACACAGTACTCCAGATGGGGTCTCACCAGCTGTCTGTACAGAGGATAATAACCTCCTGTTTTCACTGGTGATGCCTCCCTATGCATCCCAGTATCCCCCAGCCCTCCTTGCTGCCTTCTCACATTGCTTGCCCACCTTTAGGTCATCTGATATGACTACCCCAGGTCTCTTTCCATTTGTGTTGTTGTTAGTATCTCACCCCCATTGTGTACTCTTCCCTGGGTTTTGTTTCCCAGGTGCATTACCTTGCACTTCTTAGCATTGAATCTAAGCTGCCATACATTTGACCATTCCTCTAACCTTGCCAAGTCCTTCTCATCCTTTCCACCCCACCTGTGCATCAACTCTGTTGCAGATCTAGTGTCATCTGCAAAGAGACATACTTTTCCTTCCAGTCCTTCTGCAATGTCGCTATAAAGACATTGAAGAGGACTGGTCCTAATACTGAACCTCGTGTACCCGCTAGTAACCTTCCTTTCTTCTGAGTGGGCTCCATTTACTATTACTCTCTGTGTCCTATTTTCCAGCCAATTCTTTACCCAGGCTGTCATCTTGGGACCCACTCCCAGGCTGGCTAACTTATAAATTAATCTTTTGTGTGGGACTGTGTCAAATGCCTTGCTAAAGTCTAGGTAGGCCATGTCCACAGCCCCTCTCTGATCTACTACTTTGGTCACCCAGTCAAAGAAATCTATCAGATTCATCTGGCATGACCTTCCCGCTGTGAATCCATGCTGCCTAGGGTCCTGTGCCCCTCTGGCCTCTAGATACTCGACAATTCTTTCCTTTAAGTGATTCCATCATTTTCCCTATCACTGAGGTTAAACTAATAGGTCTATAGTTTCCTGCTTCTGCCTTGCTCCCACTTTTGTGAAGGGGAATCACATCTGCCCTCCTCCAGTCCTCAGGTACCACCCCATCCTCCCATGATTTGTTAAAGAGGGTAGTCAGTGGTGTCACTAGTTCTACCCTTAGTTCTTTTAGAATTCTGGGATGAATCTCATCAGGCCCCATTGCTTTGTCCACCTTCAGTTTTAAGAGTTCTTTCAGAACCCTTTCTTCTGTAAATGGGCTGGTATCAACTTCTGTATCCAGAGTGTTACTACTGTTTGTTTTATGTACCTCCCCCTCTTCCTTTGTAAATACTGAGCAAAAATATTTGTTTAGTATCTCTGCCTTTTCACATTCTCCTCTGCCCACCCTCCTCCCTTTATTAAGCCTCACTATCCTCCTTGGTCTTCCTTTGCTCCTGATGTACCTATAAAAGGTTTTATCCCCTTCTTAACTGGGTTGGCTATCTTTTCTCAGTTTGGGCCTTTGCTGTTCTGACTGCCTTCCAGCCTCCTTTTGCTTTAACTGATACAGTTCTCTGTCCTGCTCCTGCTGGATTCCTTGTACTTCCTGAATGCTTTCTTTTTCTCTTGAACCTTCACTGCCACTTCCTTTGAGAACCATAGCGGTTTCTTACATGGTCTTGTTTTGTTTATTTGCTTCACACAAGGCTCGTTACCTCTGTGATGGCAGTTTTATTATTCCCCATTGTTCTTCCACCCTCCTTCCCGCCCATTTGCTAGTGCATTCCTTAGGCACTCACCCATTTTGCAAAGTCAGCCCTCCTAAAGTCAGTACTTTTTGTCTTTGTATGGCTTGACTCTATTGCTGTGTTTATTGTGAACCATACTGTTCGATGGTCGCTAGTTCCCAGATGGCTACCCACTTCTACAAAGAGGGATGTATGGCAGGTGCTTCTGGGAAGTGTAGTTTGGACCTTGGCACCTTTTTGCACCAACAGAGGGAGCCCTGCTGTGATTGACAGCTGAATCCACCAACCCAGCTTGTGTGAAGCCAAAGGAAATGCCCTGAACTGTTGGGGCAGAAGCCAAATGTGAGGTGACTGAGTAAGGAGAAGTAGCTCTGTGCTGTTGCGGCATGTAGTTCATGCGGGAAGCACGTGGGAGGCCCTGAAGTCAGCTTGCAGCTGTTAGAGTGTGTGAATCGGGCTGAACCCACATTCGGAAGAGAAGGAAGAAGTGTTCAGAACCAGGCTTGCCCTGTAGAAGACCGAAGATTTGCTGGAGTGCAATCGGCCTGTCGGGGACTGCTGATGCTGTGCGTGCTCCCGGGTAATTTGCAATGTTTGCGATCGGGATCGAGAAGCAGCTGCCTGGTATAGTAATTTCTTTTACATATGAATGTGTCTAGTGCTTTTGGGGGATCGCGATTCTATTTCCCCTTTTACTGTGAATTGTGAGCTGAAGCTGGAAGCTGAACTCAGTTTAATCGGACTGAATCTGCCTGCTGTCCAAAGCAGTTGGGCCCTGTCACGAGGGCCTCGACTCCATGCCCTGCTCTTCCAGCAATCCAGAACAACCACTTCCATCAGGTTCTCTGCTTGGGGTATCATGAGTACAAATCAGGGAAGCTCCCTGCACCCTTCATTTAATCAAAGTGTGACAACTGATTTCTTTGTGTTTTCTTTCTTTGGACTGAGCCACCCGGCTCCGGATTACAAGTGTGTGTTGTGCATATATTTTCTTCCCACAGGGCCCCATCCATCTGCACCAGCCGGCCAACCCCGGGCAACGGACCTGGCAAGCCCCCCCCATCCTGGGTACCCAGAGAAGAGACATTTTGGACCCTATGTGCATGCACAGTACTGTGATTTGAACCTTGACAAACCAAATCAACCTGATGGCCCCCTCCCAATTTACTGTCCCCTAAATAAATCAGATTTGTTGTTATTGAACTATATACTGTCTGTGGTGTCAGTACATATAGAACCAGCATTGCATTGTGTAGTGTATGTTGCTTAACCTTGTTTTACAGGGGGTCCTCAGAGATGTGCTGCAGAATCAGTCTCGAGGGTAAGTTGTATCTATATGTGTAAAAAGTGTGCATAAGTGGGGAATTGGGAAAGTAACTCCTGTGTACTGTGTGGGCCACTAGTGGGAACAAAGGGGGGTCACAGTATCCCAGAGGGCTGTACCCAAGCTAATTTAACCACTACCAACCCTGATCTCTGGGTGGAGGCACCCGTCACTGGACCTAGGCCCCTTAACCTGTCACTAGCCATACAGGTAGGGGTAGTAGCCCTTTGGATAGTGCCACCTAGGGGTTACATCTTGGAGGCACCACTGGGATCAGCATCCTCTAGTGGCCACGTGAGAGAATTACCCCATTATGTACAGTTTAGAAGAGAAAATGGAGGGGCTTACTACACCTAAGCTAAAAATTGCCCCCCCGTAAGCTAATGGTGCACAAATGGATGGGGTGGAGTGAAGCTGAGGAGATGGACCCCCAAAAGGCTATCCTGTTGCTGGATGTCCCCTTAGGGACTAACAATGCTGACATTGTGTCCACTGTAGAACATGTTAAGTGCATCGGCAAAGTTGAAGTAAGGGGATGAGATGCTGATTTATTTGAACAAACTATGCTAATGCTGCTCTCGTGTAGTTCCTCAATAGATCCTGAGAAGGTACCCCGTATGATTCTGCCCAAAGGTGCCCAGAAGGGATGGAGGGTCATTAATGTACATAATGGCCTGGCCACCCTGGGTGGGTCCCCTAGTACCGATGGGTTTAAAGAGAAGCTGCTCAAGCTGTTAGCATCAAAAGGGAAAACTGCCCAAGAGTTGGTAAAAGTGTTAGACCTGTCAGGTGACCACACGCCATTGCATTCCCCGACCACCTCTCCTGTGTTCCCCAAGAGCTCTCTAATAGCTGCCTCCCCCATCATAATTCCCCTGATACAGCGCCTGTACTCCTATAGAAAGCTCAGACTTTTCTCTGGTACTGTCCCAGTGCCTTCAGGGAGGATGATTTAGAGGCCTGGATGGACTATGCTACCCCTTTAGTACAGGAATGGCAATGTTCAGAGGGGGAAAGAGGAAGCGCTTGATGGAGAGTTTGAGAGGCCCAGCTCTAGATGCCATCCATTTTCTATGTGCCACTAGCCCAGAGGCTACTGCAGCAGAATACCTCTCTGCCTTGGAGGGGCTATTTGGCAGCACAGAATCAGGGGATGGTTTATTGTGGAAATCCAAGTCAGCTAAACAGCGGAAAAATGAAAAGTTGACAGTCTTTGTCACTAGGATAGAGAGGGCTCTGCAGAGGCCCACAGAAAAGGGGGAGTGCCTGCCAAAGAGTTGAACCGGGTCAAATTAGACCACATTCTGAAGTCAGCTAGATTTTCAAGTGTAATGATATTGAAGCTCAAGTTGCATGACAGGAGGGCAAGCCCTCCAGAGTACTGTCATTTGATGAAAGAAATTTGTGAGATTGAAACTGATGAAGAGGGCTGGGAGCCCTGTGCTGGGTCTCTGAACACTTGTCAGACTCCAGAAAGGAATGATTTAGATGAGGCCCAACAGTTGAGAGAATTGATTAAAGAATTGACTAAGGTAACCAGAGAACCGGATCTGTATTAGACTCCCCCTGAGCCCAAAAGTGGAGTGGGAGTGCATGTTGTTTCCCCTGAGACTCGGATCGAGGGTAACCAGCTAGCCGAGATATGAGAGTTAAGAGCGATGGTAGGGGAGCTGCAAAGAACTGCCCTAACCCCCAGTCATAGTGGAGATTCAGAAGGTCAAGGGTGTGTCCCCCAGTCCAGGAAGAGCCTCGTCGAGCCCCCAAGGTGCCTCAACAGAGAAGGGACACCCCACCCTCCAAAGACTCTAGAGAAACTAAGTTTTGTTACCACTGTGGGGAGGATGGGCAGACCCACCCTTTCTGCCAATCGCCCGAAGATCTGAGGAGGGTCCGTGGCGTCAGCGGCACCAGAATGGTCTGAAGTGGTGGGTCCTTTCATGGAGACCACTGTAAAGGTGAATGGAGTGTCTACAAGAGCTGTATTAGACAGTGGCTCCCAAGTGACAATTATGTTCCAGGATTGGTATCAGAAGCATTTCTCTGATGTGACCCTGCAACCATTGGAAGGACTGCATGTCTGGGGTTTAAGTGAGAAGGCCTACCCTTCTCCAGCCATATCCAAATTTGGTTGTCTTTCCCCACCTCTGTAGCTGGAGTGGCAGACCAAGTGGAGACCCTGACCCTAGTGTGTCTCCCTACTGGACTGTATGATGGGGTTCCTCTACTAATTGGGATGAATGTGCATATGTTTGGATGGTTGGCTCAGTTGTGTTATGAAAAACAGGGGTCATGGAGGGTAGAGCTTTAAGAATTCTGGCCTTGATCAAGAAGGCCTATGAGGCACAGAGAGATGATGAAAGAGTAGACCCAGAGGAACCGGTTGGAATTGTCTGGAGAAAGGATCCTGAGTCTCTGATCCTGGCGCCAAATGCCCAGTGTACCTTACAGGGGGAGGTCCGTATCAGAAAGGATGTCAAGAATAAAATACTTATGCTGGATGCACCAGGTGATGAAAAATTGCAGGAAGGACTGCTGGTCAAGCCTAGTATTTTGCCTGCCAGAGCTCATGCTTAAGCCAGAAGGGTAATGATTCAAGTTCGTAATATGTCTTATAGAGAGATTTGAGTAAATAGAGGTTGCACCCTAGCTAGTGTACATTGTGCAGATACTTCAGTGTTACCCAGTAACAAGTGTTTGGGGAAGAATGACAGAGTGATGCCCGACTTGTTCGATTTCAGTGACTCCCCGTTGCCAGCTAAATGGAAAATGAGGATCAGTGAGAAGCTTACCCAAAGAGACCAGGTGTTCTCTTTAAAGGAATGGGACATAGGACGTGTGCAAGGAGCTGAGCACATATCCGGCTGCATGATGAAAGGCCATTTTGTGAGAGGTCTCGATGCCTGGCACCTGCTGACATAGAGGATGTGAGATGGCATCTGCAAGAGATGCATGCTGCTAGTGTAATAAAAGAATACAGAAGCCCATATGCTTCACCTATTGTGGTAGTGAGAAAGAAGAATGGGACAGTGAGAATGTACATGGATTATTGCACCTTGAACCGGTGGACCATCCCTGATCAGTATACAATGCCTCACATTCAGGATGCTTTAGACTGCCTGAACGGTAGCAAGTGGTTCTCAGTGTTGGATCTTCGCAGTGGGTACTACCAGATACTGATGGCCCCGGAAGACCATGAGAAGACAGCCTTTATCTGTCTGCTTGGTTTCTATGAGTTCATGAGCATGCCTCAAGGGATCTCAGGTGCCCCAGCCACTTTTCAATGACTGATGGAGCGTGCAGTAGGAGACATGAACCTATTAGAGTGCCTGGTATACTTGGATGATGTTACTGTGTTTGGCAGCTCACGGGAGGAACATGAGAGCAGATTGTTCAAGGTGTTGGACCGACTGGAAGACTTTGGCCTTAAACTATCCATTGATAAATGTAAATTCTTCCAAACCTCTGTAAAGTATGTGGGACACATAGTGTCCACCCAGGGAACAGAAACAGACCCGAGTAAAGTTGAGGCCTTGACCACCTGGCCACAGCCCCACAATCTAAAAGAACTGGAAAGATTCCTGGGATTCTGTGGCTACTATTGCATGTTCATCAAGGACTACTTGAGAGTGATTCGTCCTCTACTTAATCTTACTCAAGGTTACCCTCCTACCAACAAAAAATACAAGAGGTCGGCTTCCCCTGAGGCTGAGAGAGTATATTTCTGTCCAAATGAAGTTTTTGGGGCACGATGGACACCTGATTGTGAAGCTGCTTTTCATGAGATTATATATCAACTTATCCATGCTTCTGTCCTTGCATATGTAGATCCAGCAAAACCTTATGTCCTACACACTGATACTAGCCTGCAAGATTTGGGGGCTGTGTTGTACCAAGAGCACGAGAATGGCCTGGGACCAGTGGCCTTTGCCAGCAGAATTCTGATCCCATCTGAAAAGAACTATCCTGTGCATAAGTTAGAGTTTCTAGCTTTGAAGTGGGCCATTGTTGACCAATTCCATGAGAACTTGTATGGGGCTAAGATACTGGTAAAAACTGATAATAATCCTTTGACCTAGGTGCAGACTTCAACCAAGTTGGATGCTACTGGTCATAGGTGGCTTTCCACATTAGCTACATATGATTATGCTGTTGAATACAGAGCAGGCCTGAACCACATAGATGCTGATGCTCTCTCTCGGAGGCCTGCTTCCCAGAATGACTGGGTCAGACTGTCAGAACCTGATATTCGAGCACTCTGTCAGAAGTTTGACAGGGAGGACCAAATGTCCACGGATGCAGTGGACTGTCTGGTGGATTGTTTGGGGCCCTCTGAGAATTGCATACCTGCTGCTTATTGCCACTTTTCTGCATTAGACATTGACGCACTGCCTCAGTTGGACAATGACAGTATTCAGCGGGCTCAATCCCGAGATCCTATGATCAAATCACCTCTAGAAGCCCTCTACGCAGGGAAAGATGTATCCAAGTTACGCTCCACTGATTTGAGAACTGCATTGTTATACAAGGAAGGTCCTAAGTTGAAACTGATTAATCGACTGTTATACAGAGAAACAGTAGACAGAAGGGGACAAATAGACAAACAACAGCTAGTTTTGCCCACTGCCTTCCGAGACTTGGTGCTGAGGTCCCTACACAACCACATGGGGCACCTTGGTATAGACAGAACACTTGACTTGGTGAGATCCAGATTCTATTGGCCTAAGATGGGGGCTGATGTTGAGCAACACATTCAAACCTGTAATCTCTATTTACAGAGGAAAGCCTTGCCCCAGAGAGCTGCCTCCCTTGTTAACATCACCACCAGCGCCCCCATGGAGCTGGTTTGTATTGACTTTCTGAGTTTAAAGCCAGACCAAAGAAACACTAGTAATGTTCTAGTGGTCACTGCCCATTTTACAAGGTATGCTTAAGCTTTTCCCACCAAGGACCAGAAGGCCTCCACTGTGGCAAAGGTGCTAGTAGAAAACTTTTTTGTTCACTATGGGGCTCCGCAAAGAATCCATTCTGATCAAGGAGAGACTTTGAGAGTCGTTTGATCAAAGAGATGCTTTCTCTGTGGGGAGTGCGAAAGTCCAAAACCACCCCTTACCACCCCCAGGGGAACCCACAGCCTGAATACTTTAACCACACTCTGCTGGACATGCTGGGCACCCTCCACCCAAAGGACAAGCCCAGATGGAGCCAACAAATTACCATCTTGGTACATGCCTACAACTGCACCAAAAGTGATGCCACTGGGTTCTCCCCCTACCGGCTTATGTTTGGAAGAGAGGCCCGACTACCGGTAGATGTTTGTTTCGTAGTTTCTCCTGATGGGGTTTGAGCTGATAACTATCTCCAGTATGTGCAAAAGTTAAAGGCCCCGCTGAATCATGCATACCAACTGGCTCAAACCATGGCTGCCAGAAGAAATCTGGCCAACAAAGAAAGGTATGATAAAAAGGTGACAGCACTGGAACTCCAGGAGGAAGAGCGTGTATTGCTAAGAAATCTGGGACTGCATGGCAAACACAAGATTGCTGACAGGTGGCATCATCTCCCTCACATTGTAGTGGGCAAACTGGATGATCTGCCTGTGTACAAAGTAAGGCCCAAAAATAATTCAAAGGATGTTAAGACAATGCATTGAAATCACTTGCTGCCCACTGGCCAAATCTTGATTGAGTCTGCACCCCCAGAAAGTGCTCCCCCTGGACAGGCGACCAGAGCTGCTGCTAAGCAAAGGCAGAGAAAGTCTGCACCTACAGATGCTGAGTTAAAGTTTTCTCCAAAGCAAGTCCCAGTTGAAAATGACTGTCAGTCTACTTCAGAGGAAAGTGAGTGCAACTTTGGGTACTACCCTTCTTATGAACTGTCAGTTGTTTCAAGGTAACCCCCTAGTCAATTATGGAGATGAAGCTGGGCCTTTTGGGCTCCCTAAGCCCCCAGCTTTGTCCCTGGAGCCAATAGCTTCCAGAAAGTGAAGTGCAGAGTATCAAGTCGGATGACATGGAATCACTGTGCATGGTGGAACTGTATGAGCTTTCAGGGGAGGAAAATGATGAACTGGGACAGACTGGCGATATAGCAGAGCAAGAAGAGTATTTCGAGTGTCTTGATGGTTCACTGCCAATGTCAGAACACTCTCCATGTGAGCTAAATGATGTGACTTCAGAAATTGCAAATTCTGGAGCTGAAAGTGCCCCATGTTCTAGCCTTGCTACCCCGGAAAAAACTCCCCTGGCAAGTAAAAACCATGCTGAAAGTAAGGATAAAAGTGCAGAGACTGTAACAGTTCCCCCTATAGAGACTGGTCGAGTTGTAAAGCCTGTAGTGCGCTTAAGCTTTGATTCCCCTGGGAGGCCTGTAAATTTGCCTCTCAATGTTGTCCACAAAGGAGTAAATGTGTCCCCAAGTTCCTTACCCAAACTGAGCCTAGGTGCTAACTTCAGATTACTTGTCTTGCCCTCTAGATATGGTGCCCCTACCCCATCCAGCCCCAAGGTAGCTGACGGGGAAGGGCCCCTTCTCTTCAGGTTTCATGTGCAGGAAGTAATTACCTGATTTCAAGATGTATTGTATTTATAATGTTGTGTAACCAATAGTAAGCTGTGTAATACAGTATAAGTGTATATAACAAAGGTTTAATATGTTGACTGTTGCTTAAAAGGATGCAAGTCTACACTGTTGGTGATATAACTGTATGTGATGATCTGCTTTAAAGTGTTATAAGGGTAAATATTTGACGTGAATGCCAAGTTTTTTCAGTCCAGGAAGGGTGTAACCCCCCTACAAATTGAGGTTCCTAAAAGCCTTCCCGGAGCTTGCCTAAGTGCTCTATGCCTAGCTGGTTTTCGGCATAATGCTGTTTAAATGTGGGCGCTGTGAGTGCTTTTAGAGCCTCTGGTACTGTCTCTTTAAGAGCTGCCTGCTCGCAGGCTTAATTAGTTTGTATGGGGGGACTGTGTGTTTAATGCTCGAATCCCACCCAAGTTGCTGTCTGATCGCTCTGTTTCTGCAGTAGCTAAGAGCGCAGAGGGAGCACTTTCTAAAGATGTAACTGTTTGCCTGAAGTCATTTAGAGTATTAGTAAAATTGCAGTTTGTCTAACCTGCCTTTCTTGCAGCTGGGACTCTGTGTATTTTGCCCCTCCATTTTGGACCTGAACTGCTGAGCTGGGCCAGTTGGGTTAGGGGAGCCCTAAAATGGAGACTGCTTGGGCCAATCAGAACTTGGACTCTCACCTGGAGCCTGCTACAAAGAGGGATGTATGGCAGGTGCTTCTGGGAAGTGTAGTTTGGACCTTGGCACCTTTTTGCACCAACAGAGGGAGCCCTGCTGTGATTGACAGCCGAATCCACCAACCCAACTTGTGTGAAGCCAAAGGAAATGCCCTGAACTGTTGGGGCAGAAGCCAAATGGCGAGGTGACTGAGTAAGGAGAAGCAGCTCTGTGCTGTTGCGGCATGTAGTTCACGCGGGAAGCGCGTGGGAGGCCCTGAAGTCGTTCTCCAGCCGTTAGAGTGTGTGAATCAGGCTGAACCTGCATTCAGAAGAGAAGGAAGAAGTGTTCAGAACCAGGCTTGCCCTGTAGAAGACCGAAGATTTGCTGAAGTGCAATCAGCCTGTCGGGGACTGCTGATGCTGTGCGTGCTCCCGGGTAATTTGCAATGTTTGCGATCAGAATCGAGAAGCAGCTGCCTGGTATAGTAATTCCTTTTACATATGAATGTGTCTAGTGCTTTTGGGGGATCGCGATTCTATTTCCCCTTTTACTGTGAATTGTGAGCTGAAGCTGGAAGCTGAACTCAATTTAATCGGACTGAATCTGCCTGCTATCCAAAGCAGTTGGGCCCCTGTCATGAGGGCCTTGACTCCATGCCCTGCTCTTCCGGCAATCCAGAACAACCACTTCCATCAGGTTCTCTGCTTGGGGTATCGGGAGTACAAATCAGGGTAGCTCCCTGCACCCTTCATTTAATCAAAGTGTGTCAACTGATTTCTTTGTGTTTTCTTTCTTTGGACTGAGCCATCTGGCTCCAGATTACAAGTGTGTGTTGTACATATATTTTCTTCCTACAGGGCCCCATCAATCTGCACCAGCCGACCAACCCTGGGCAATGGACCTGGCTAGCCCCCCAACCCCATCCTGGGTACCCAGAGAAGTGAAATTTTGGACCCTATATGTATGCACAGTACTGTGATTGAGCCTTGCCAAACCAAATCAACCTGATTGCCCACTCCCGTGTTACTGTCCCCTAAATAAATCAGATTTGTTGTTATTGAACTATATACTGCCTGTGGTGTCAGTACATACAAAACCAGCATTGCATCGTGTCGTGTATGTTGCTTAACCTTGTTTTACAGGGGGTCCTCAGAGATGTGCTGCAGAATCAGTCTCGAGGGTAAGTGGTATCTATATGTGTAAAAAGTGTGCATATGTGGGGTATTGGGAAAGTAACTCCTGTGTACTGTGTGGGCCACTAGCAGGAACAAAGGGGGGTCACAGTATCCCAGAGGGCTGTACCCAAGTAAGTTTAACCACTACCAACCCTGATCTCTGGGTGGAGGCACCCATCACTGGACCTAGGCCCCTTAACCTGTCACTAGCCATACAGGCAGGGGTAGTAGCCCTTGGGATAGCGCCATCTAGGGGTTACATGACAACCCCCAAATGATGTTGACAACAGCGTGAAAATTCTTCCATGAAATGTAAAAGTTACTGCTAGCAAATTTGGTGATCCAGAGTTTCTAAAGTTATTTTAGAACTCTGACTTTATCATCCTACGGATTTAATGCCGGATATTCAAAAGTTAGTTTAGGTGCTAATGGGTTCTTGCTCAGGCTATCTGGTTTTACTCCCATTTTTGGAAGGCAGGGTCTATATTCAAAAGCCCCTGTAGCAGAGGCTAAACCCATTAGCACTCAGGTGCTACCGTAACTCTGCTCCCATGCAAATGATGGAGTCCTTTCCAGCATACAGGCACAGCAGCATTTTTAAAGGTTTGCAACAGTACCAAATGGCACCCAAAGCAATGCTATTTACCACCTCCAAAAGCTCGACTTAATCGGGTGCTAAACTGGCAGCTCCCACCCCACTGATGGCAAGACAGCTGTCCTGCAGCTGCTCGCCCCCATTTTCCTGTACTGTGAAGATCAGACAGCTCCCTGGTGTCTAGTGGCATCCTTCACCCCCTTCACCCATACTGTAGATTTGACATTTATCCCCTGTATCTAGTGGTGCCCCCACCCCCAGAATACTTGTTCCGTATCTGTTAATAATTTTTATGGTGTTTACTGTCATCCCCTGATCACGTGTCCCAGTTATTACAAACACTTCCCTAGTGTCACATGGCACCTTCACCCCCGATTACCCATTCCAGTTAATATACACACTTCCATGGTGTCTAGTGGCACCCCACCCCCAATCACTTGTCCTGGTTCATATGAATGTTTCTGTGGTGTCTAGTGGCACTCCAATCTGACAATCCCAAGTCCTGCTTCATGTACACTGTTCCCTGGGGTCTAGTGGCACCCCACCCCTGATCAGCTGTCCTGGTTCATGCAAACATTTCCCTGGTGTCTACTGGCACACCCACCCACAAACACCCATCCCATATCTGTTAATCCTTTCCCTGGTGTCTAGTGGTGCCCCCCACCACCCCAGTTATTTATCTTGTATCTGATAATCTTTCCCTTGGTGTCTAGTGGCACCCCACCACCCTCCCAATCACCTCTCCCATAGATGTTATTCTTTTATCTGGTATCTAGTAGCACCCCCTCCCTCAATCACTTGTCCCTTCTCCCCTATGCTATTCCTAGTGTCCAGTGGTACCCTATCCCACCCACCCCCAAATGCTGGTTGAAAAAGGACTAGTAAGTATTTGTGGTCCAACGGCCCCACCACCCCTCCCACACCCTGATACACCACTTCATCCAGTTCCCCCTTATCAGTGTATCTAATGTCCTGCATTGAATCCCACTATGGCAACTGGCAGAGCCCTCCTCTCACCTCCTCTGCTGACCACCATGTAAGCTGTAGTGTGTGTAAGCACAGTATACAGCACATTGTACGTGCACACACAGCATCTCATACAGCAGCCAGCCAACAATGGGAGAAGAGGGTTGTGATGGTCATCATATTGGAATGCAACATAGGGTCCCAGGCATGCAGTAAGGGGGAGGGAGTTGGATGGGCAATGCTCAGTGTGTGAGCAGGGTAGGTATGGGGCCGCAGGACCACCAATGTTCACCAGTCCATTTGTTGACCAGAATTTGAGGGGTTGAGGAGGGGGGTGCGACTGGATGCTAGACATTGTATAGGGGACATGGGAGGGGTGATCAGGGATGGCAGGTGCCACTAGACACCAAGAAAATTATTAATATCTATGGAACAGGTGATCAGG
Source organism: Neoceratodus forsteri (assembly GCA_016271365.2). Taxonomy (NCBI): domain Eukaryota; kingdom Metazoa; phylum Chordata; order Ceratodontiformes; family Ceratodontidae; genus Neoceratodus; species Neoceratodus forsteri. The sequence goes on from CM057455.1 coordinate 60,977,488, forward strand.
GTGGGGACACCACTAGACACCAGAGAAAAGATTAGCAGATATGGGATGGGTGTTTGCTGAGTGAGAGGTGCCACTAGACACCAGGGAAATGATTAACATATATGGGACAGGTGATCGGGGGGGGGGGTGCTACTAGACATCAGGGGAAAGGATGACATATACAGGACTGGTGACCAGGAGATGCGGGTGTCACTAAAGACCAGGGAAAAGAAGACGAGAGATACAGGATGGGTGATTGTGGGTGAGAGGTGCCACTAGACACCAGAGAACAGATGAACAGATATGGGATGGGAGTCTGCAATTGAGGGTGCTGCTAGACACCAGGGATGATGTGGCAGGCACCTGCAGTATGGGCACAAAGTGGCTGCTGCTTTCCATGCAAATAAGCCCATAATGAGCATGCAAATGGCCCCTTAGTGCCTTGCATTCTCAATGCTTTCATTTGCATGGTGTGACTCAATATCATGCCATGGCTCCCAGCTCTATCCTGTCCTGGGGTGCAATACCTAAATACTGCTTGTTTCTCAGTTTTGCTATTCACCTGAAGAAGGGACCTGTGTGGCCCCGAAAGGTTGTGTATAATTCCATCTTTATACAAGACACGTGTTGGTCCAATAAAAGGTATCAAACCTTCAATCTTCTCCTGTTTTGCAAGGACCAATACAGCTGAAGTCTCTTTTTACAATACCCTGTGGGTTGGATACTGCCCAGGTCCATGTCAGAGTAGCACAGATTGACTTTGTGCTGAGCCGACATAGGCCAATATTCAGTCAGATAGCACAGATCCGCTGTCCAGCTGAATATAGCAGCCACTAAGTTGGGCACAGGCTCAAGCATGGTGCAAACCTTTGTGCCCCATTTGTGTGTATTTTCGAACATACAGTCCCTGGAATCAGTTTTGCCTTGGTGGCAATTTGGTTTTAAGGTTAAGCAATGGAAAGCTCATGCTTCAAAAAGCACACTGCGTAGGTAGGAGTTAATAAAGATTTATAGTTACCATGATATATTTCATTTATTTCTAAAGATCTGCAATTTTTATTAGAAATAATGGAACCTTAGGGGGCACCAGGGAACCAAACAATGGGCAGGACATGCATTGTTTCAGTTCTGGCAGAGCAGCTTATAAAACGTAATTTTTTTATCATTTTAAAGTTCCTTTTCTTTTATTTTCTTGACAAAGTCAAGTTCCCAGTAGTAAACAGAACAGTTTGATACCCTACAGGAACTGAAAGATGGAGCTGGTGATCCCTTACCTTGAGATACAACTCTTCATTCAGTCTGTAAAATGGTAAAAAAAAGTAAAACATTTTCGATAGGATGGACATACAAGATGCAAAGATAGAAGTGGCTGTAGCAGTGGCAAAGGATGTGAATGACAGGCCGCAGTGTCCAAACTTGTAACTGAAAATGCACACCTCAGAGCCCACCTAGAAAGTTTGGAGACTTTGACTCATCCGGTTATCAACTGGTCAGTTGGCTTCCCAGAAGGAGCAAGAGGTGAGGATTTGATGTCTTGTTAAGACATAGTTGCAGGATTCTCTGCCTCAGGACATGGCACACTAGGAGCAGATGCAGTTAAAGAAGGCCTACAGTGTGAATTCCTGTAAATCCAAATAAAGAGCTTTCCAGAATGATCCTAATTGTTGCAAAGGGACTGGATGACTGACATTGTATCCTAAGTTCAGCAGTCAGAATGAGGTTAAACACTACAGACAGAAATAATGAGAACTCTGAAAATCTGAAACTGGAACTGTTATTAGGGGAGAATAATGTTTTCTTGGAAATTAAAATATCAACCAACAAAGGAATATCTATATTGGTTAATTTTTATATCTCCTCAGATCCTACCAAGAAACATCAAGCCACAACAGGAAAAGCAGGGAAGGGATTCCAAGACTTAAGGGGGGGTATAATAGTTGAAGGGGATGAGGAAAATGCAACCCTACTCAATGCATACTTCACATCAGTATTCATGGCTGAGAGAGAGAAGACAGAGGCCTTGTACTGAGTAGAAAGGGAACGGTGAGCAAGGAGGAAGACACAAGCCTCTTCATGGTGGTAAGGGTGTTGGAGGAGCTGGGAAAAATAAAAACTGACAAGGCTATGGGACCAGATCAAGTACATCCAAAGGTACTTAGGGAGTTAAGGGACCTCTTGCCAAGCTGTTTACTCTATCCCTTGAATTGGGGAGGGTCCCAGGACACTAGAAGAAGGTGGAGGTGGTACCACTATACAAGGGGGCAGAAGAAAGGGTGATCCTGGCAACTACCACCCAGTCAGTCTCAACTCTGTCATGGGCAAGCTGATGGAAGCTCTCATGAAGGAGAGACTGGTACAACACCTAGAGGAGGAAGGACTACTTGATGACAATAACATGGGTTCACAGGTGGTAGGTCTTGTCAGACCAACCTGATTGAATTCTTTGACGGGGTTACGGAGGTGTATGATCAGGAAGGAACAGTGGATGTGGCCTATCTAGATTTCAGGAAGGTGTTTGATTCTGTCCTGCATATGATAAGCAAGTTGAGCAGTTTGGGTGTGGGAGCTAAGCTTACAAAGTGGGTGGAGGATTGGTTGGGAGGGAGGACTCAGAGAGTGGTGGTCAATGGGAAGCACTCCAAGGAACTAGGGGTGATGAGCGGGGTACCACAGGGATTGGTGTTGGGTCTCATATTGTTCAATGTGTACACGAGGGATTTAGCAGAGGGTGTAAATGGAAGAGCGTGTCTATTTGTGGATGACATGAAAGTATTAACAGAGTGGATGCTCAGAGTAGGGTGGAGAAAATGAGGCAGGACCCAAGGGCTAATTACTGCCTTGGGGGGAGACACTGCAGGTCACAGAGCAAGAAAAAGACCTGAGAATTTGGATCACTGACACTTTAAAGGTTAGAATCCAGTGTGAATGAGCAGCTGGAAAAGCAACAAGATTGTTGGCATGCATTTGGAGGGGCTTCACAAGCAGGAAGAGGGAAGTCATCATGCCAATACACAAAACATTAGTGAAACCACAGGTGGAGTATGGAGTTCAGTTCTGGAGGCCCCATTTGCAGGGTGACAAGGGTAGACTAGAGAGGGTACAGAGAAGGGTGACCAAGATGATCCAGGGAATGCAAGGCAGGCCATATGGGGAGAGGCTAGAGGAACTTGATCTGTATACACTGGAGATGAGAAGGAAGGGGGGGGCATGGTGGAAACCTTCAAATACATGAAGGGAATAAATAAGGTTAAGGAGGATAGCATCTTCAGACTGAGTGAAAACAAAACTATCAGAGGTCATGCACTTAATGGTGGAGTGGGCAGATTGTAGGGGGACATAAGGGGGTGTTACTTCTCAGAAAGGGTTTCTGGTCTATGGAACAGGTTGCCAGAATGGGTAGTGGAGGTGGATACGATGGAGAAATTCAAAAGAGCATAGGATAACTACATGGTACTAGGCAAGGGAGGAGGGAGACGGCAGAGGGGTAGGAGGTAAAAGGGAGTGTGGGCTATCTCTTTCAGGCACTCTTGATGGGTCAGATGGTCCTTTTCTGCCAGCAGGATTCAATGATTCTATAAAATCTGACATTAGTTTAATAATACTTTGGTCTACACTGACAATCATTATCCCTTGGCTTCCATCTTCACATTATGCAGTATATCGTCACTACAGTGACACCAGTACACCAAACCCCTGCAGTGAAACCCCTAGCATGCCCATATTGGCAGTGACATGGGTTTTTCATTGAGACACTGTAGGGTGACTGGGGGTAAATATCTAACTCCACTGTCTGTGCAATAAGGAGTTAGATATCTTTAGTGGGTGGGTGCGGGGAGCACAGCACCCCGCATGAGGGGGTGCAACCCCTCCACATCATGTGTCACAATCATGCCAGTCAGTTCAGAGTCACATCGCAGTCAGGGGTGTCGGCGGGTTTCTGTCATGGTCGAGGATGTCGGTGTCTTTGTTGTCAACCTGGGGTCGTAGATCCACATTATGCAATTTTAACTCCAGGGCGGAGGAATATGGAGGCGGAGAGGAGAGGAGCTGGAATGCAAGGTCTGCCTCTGTGTGGATGACACCAAGATCTGCAACAGGGTAGAGGGGTGGAAAAGATGAGCAGAGACCTGAAAAAATGTGAGGAGTGCTCAAAGGTATGGCAGCTGGGCTTCAATGAACACAAATGCAAAATAATGCACTTGGGGCACAGAAATGTGGATACAGAGTACAAAATGAGTAGAGTGGTATTGATGGCAACCAAGCAGGAAGAGACCTGGGTTAATCATTAGATCACCTAAAGGTGGCAGACAGTGCAATAAGGCAGTCTGGAGGACTAGTGGTTTGCTGGAATGCATAGGAAAAGATATCACCAACAAAAAGAGGGAGCAGGTGTTGCCCAATTAATAGATCATTGGTAAGACTCCACCTTGAGTATGGTGTGCAGTTCTGAAGACCACACCTCTGGAAAGACATAGACAGTATGGAGGTAGTCCAGAGGAGGGCAACTAAAATGGTGTAGGGTCTGAATCAAATGCCATACAAGAAAACACTAATGGAATGCAACATGTACACCCTGAAAGAGAGGATGGAGAGTGGGGATATGATACAGACCTTTAAATACCTCATGGGAATAAATAGGAGAGGGGAATAGGATAAATACCTTTAAATACATCAGCGAGGTAAATAAGGTATAGGAGGGAAGTATTTTTCAGACAAAAATGTGCTCAAGAATAAGGGAACATACTACTGTATGAAGCTAAAAGGGAGTAGATTCAGGAGAGAAAATACTTCACAGAAAGAATGGTGGATTCCTGGAACAGTCTTCCAGTAGAGGTGGTGGAGGCAAAAACCTTTGGGGTTCAAGAATGCATGGGATAGGCATAAGGGAATCACAGTGGAAAGGAAAGGGGAGGAAGAAACAGCTGAAGATGAAGTAGGATCTGTGGTAATACCGTAGGTAGGGAAATCTGCAGACTGGGTGGGCCAAGTGGCCCTTATCTGCTATCAAATTCTATATTTCTATGAACTGAATAATGAGAGTAAGCTGGCGGAGACACTAAATCACTTACAGATAGCTGTTATCACTGCAAACATGCATATTTGTTACTTAATGATAGAGCTACCAGTAAGATACTAGGAGAATTTACCAGTTTAGGGAGCCTGGTTTTTCCATCAAAGATATAATATATGTAAACCTTGTGAGATTTGATAAGATAAGGAATTTTACTACTGTAAATTGAATAGATAGTTATTATTTACCTCTGGTACTGATTTTACAGGACAAATGTCATAAGAAGATGAATTTGTAGCAGGGAATAGAGAAGTAAGAAATCATGGCGTGAACTTATGAGATGCAATAAACATCGCTGTAATAACACAAAATGCTGAACAAAAGAAAATTGAGGAACTTACAAGTACTAAGCTGTATCCAGTACATGCTCCTTATTGACAGTTCACTCAGCAGATAGACGCTGTGGTATGAGCAGGGCTGTGCAGGATGCTAGTTCTATTTTGGGATGGGGAAAGCAGGATGGTGGGACACTTCCTATCAGGATGGGGTGGGGGTGGAGGTCTACTATGCCACTAGGCAAATGTGGAATTAGTATAACAGGGGATCGAGGCTGGGAGGGGGTTTGCTAGACAACCAGGGATGAATTCATTTTTCAAACAGGGAATCAGGACTGGGGGCGTCTGCTAGACCACCAGGGATGAATTATTTTTTCAAACCAGGGATCAAGGCTTGGGGGAGTCTGCTACACCACCAGGGATGAATTACATTTTCAAACAGAATCAGGACTGGGGGGGAGTCTGCTAGACCACCAGGGATGAATTATTTTTTTCAAACCGGGGATCAAGGCTTGGGAGAGTCTGCTACACCACCAGGGATGAATTAATTTTTTAAACAGGTGATTGGGGCTGGGGGGCCCCTTGTTTCAGGAGTGTTGCCTCTAGAAATATGAGGAAGATCTCATAAATACCTAATCCAGTTCCTGATTTGCTGTGTGGCAAAATCTGTGACACAAAGGTGGTTACAGGAGGAGATTACAGATAGGGGGCTTGGCTGGCTGTGTACAGGCAGGTCCAGGTGATGGAGATGATTATGGCTCAGCTATGTTTTCAAAAGGAATAATATCAAGCAAGGTGGTACCATTTCTACACTACTTAGAAGCTCTTACTGGCCATATGGTCTTAGAACAATTTGCAGGTTTAGACTCTTGGCCTGTAAGACACGAGTAAGGGTCCTATTTATTTATTTATTTAGTTTTTGTTGACTGGGTAGGTACAGTAGTCATAATATGATTATATTCTGGTACGAGCTGGGAGAATACAACAATCAGACAGGAATAAAATAGGTAAAAACAATACACAGCAGGTAGGTCATGAATAAAAAACGGTGAACACATTACAAAGTTAACAACAGGTTCAGTAAGGCGACGGAGTATGAGGCCAGGACAGTAATGTACTAAGGTAACAGGAAGGAGAGTACAGGGTTATGCTAAGTTCAAACATGCAGTGCACTGCACATGATAGAATGAAATGAGCATCATATTAGAGCATTGGCAGTCTGCAGTATTAGAGACATTCTAATTACCCATATTAGTGCTAGCCACACAAATGTAGGGTTGGGGCAGGGCTGGAGATCCAGCTCAGCTAGAGGGGAGTAAAAGCATATCAGAGGTTAGAGAGCAGGCAGGAGTGCAGCTACGAGTTAAGTTGGGTCAAAGCATATACAGGGGTTGGATAAGGAAAGGAAGTGTGGCAGTTCCTTCTTAAAGTGGGTGTGGGAGCTAGCCTCAGGTAATGACGGGGTTAGGGTGTTCCAGAACTGAGGGGCTGAGTGAGAGAAAGCACTAAATCCTTTGGACATTTTGAACCTGGGCATTTGGAGAAGGGATTTATCAACTGAGTGCAGGCCATAGGCAGAGGAGGGGGGATTAGCATATTAGCAAGGGCAGCAGGAGCTTGGGAACTAATCATCGAATCAGTTAAGAAGCCAAGAAAATATTGCCTGAGAGCAGCAGGGGCTAGCCAGTTCAGGTCATCACAGAGTTTGCAGTGGTGCTTAACTTGGTGTGATGTGAGTGCATAGCGGCATATGTTGTTGTAGGTAACATCCCACTTATGGAGGGTTGTTTTATGTGTTGCAGAGTAGGCAGGAGCACAGTAAGGGACGGCAGGAATGAGGAATCCATGGGCAATTGCTAGCTTGGCAAGGGAGGTAAGTATGTGGCTCATCTTGCACACAGTCCCAAGCTTGCTGTTGACTACTTTGCAGGTAGCCATAATACGGAGATTAAAATCCAGAAATTGGTCCAGGAGGACACCTAGATACTTAAAGGAGGTGACATTTTCAATTGGAGGGCCAGTCGGGCCACAGACTGCCACTTCAGTGTGACAAGCTCTTAGTTTTGGGGCAGAGCCAAATAGCTCGGATTGGGTTTTACTGGAGTTAAGCAAAAACTTGTGGGCTTCTAAGTTAGTTTTGAACATGTATAAAGTCAGCAGAGAGGCAAGTATTAATGTGTTGAACACTACTGGAGCTGGTATAGAGCACTAAATCATCAGTATAGAGAAGAGTTGAACAGGATCGGTGAATCTTAGCAATGTTGTTTATGTAGCTAGAGAGAATAAGAGGGGCCCTGAGATGGAGCCCTGGGGAATGTCGATGTCTGTGGAAGCGCTCTCTGACAGGGAAGAGTTGAATTTCACTATCTGTGTTCTATTAGACAGGTAACTGCTATACCAGGCCACAACCAGGGGTGAGAAGCCAGTGAGCTGCAGGGTAAAAAGAAGTAGTAGGTGGACGACCAGGTCAAATGCCTTAGTCAGGTCAATAAAAACAGCCCCAGTTAGGAGACCAGAGTCCACGGAGGAGAGAGTGTCAGTTGTGAATTTTAGTAAGACAGTAGAGGTACTATGACAGCTTGTGAAAACCATGCTGAGTATCAGAAAGGATGTTGTATTTGTTACATAGTCGGTGGTTTGGATGACAACTAGTTTTTCTAGGAGCTTGCTGAGCACTGACAGGATAGCAATGGGCCTGTATTTAGAGATGTTCTTGCAGTCACCCTTTTTGAAAATAGACGTTATACAGGCAGTTTTCTAGATGCCTGGAAATGTGCTAATGGAGAGAGAGATAGAATGAAGATTCTGGCCAGTGGTGCTGCAATAAGAGGGGCAGCAATTTTCAGGAGTCTAGGTTCAAGGCAGTCAGAACCTGTACTAGTGTTCTCAGAGACAGAGTTCAGCAGTTTAAGCACTTTAGCTTGTATTATTTTCTTGAAGAGAATATGGGGATTTGCTGTTGTGGGTATAAGTGTCAATTGATGCTGGAGGGGTAAGAGAGACAAGCGGAATGGCCTGAAAGGGAGTGGTATAGTTGGACAGGTCTGAGAACATGTGGTTGAAGGAGTTGGCAGTTGTGCCAGGATCATTGCAGTGTGTTCCGTTTAGTGTCATATCATTTCTAGTATTCGACTGAGAGGATCTGTGAAAGGTCTTAATATGGGCCCAGAATTTCCGTGGGTCATCAGCAGAGCTAAGTAGGAGGCTCTTACAGTAGGAGCTCTTGGTAGCCCTGACTTGTTTCCTGCAGGATTTTCACAAGGCCATGTAGGCAGCAACATCAGCCAGAAACTGCAATATTTTATATTTTTTCCAACCTTTATCTCTGGTATGAGGTTGAGATAGAAGGTCTTTGTGCAGCCATTTGGTCTGCTTACCCCTTACCCTTCATGTTATGTTAGGGACACGTTTATGTTGGAGTTCAAGGAATACTTTGAGGAAGAAGCTAAGGGCCACCTCCACACTGTTAGTATGATACACTTGGGACCAGTCAGTTAAAGAGAGATTGGACAGAAACGCGTCATGATCCAGTCTGGCAAAATTAGGGAAGATAATGTACATTGGCGGTGGTGGGGATATGGCCCCAGGTCTCCAGACACAAAAGATAGGAGAGTGGTCTGTCAACGCATCTGCCAAAGGTCCGGCAGTGACCATATGATCAAGTCAATTTACCAGTATCCAATCAATGAGGGTGGAGGAAGATTCAGACACCGTAACCCTTGCGGGTTCCATAAGACATTCGTGGAGGTCATAATCTTGAATTAAAGAGAGGAGTGTGTTTTGAGATTTACCCAACCAATTGAGATTTAAGTCACCCAGAATGATAACTTCATTCTGTTTGTCATGGAGGGTGGTCTTAAGGAGCAGTTCTCTTAGGCCATCCAGTGATTGGGTTGGTTGCACATATTATGTGGAGTTTTTTTGGCCCCCATTGAGATAATGGTGTGGAGGGATTCACATACTTGTGTGGCAGAGGAGGGGACAACAGAGACAATGAGGTGTTGTTTGTGTTACAGGGCAAGACCACCGCCTCTCTTGGTAGACAACCGGTCACAGCATATCAGTGTGCAGTTATTTAGGGTACAGACAGAGTCTGGGACCCCTGGTTTGAGCCATGTTTTGGAGAGGCATAGGACATCTGGGTTGTGCAGGGCAACCCAGGCCTCTAGATCAGCAAGGTTATGCGTGAGGCTCCTTATGTTGTGGTGAGTTATGAGTAGCCTTTTGCTTGTGTAGGTGGAGTCATCAAAGGGGGAGAAATGTGCCAGGGGACCAAGATTCAGTTCCATGCCACCTAAGAGTAGGAGGGCCAGTAACGCAAGGAACCAGAGCTTGCGATAGTAAATGGGAGGGGGGTTTGAATGGCCCAGTAGGAACTTACTCAGCGCCTCAGCTATATAAAATGCACATCCCACAGAACTGCAAGTGGAAGGCTGTTATTTTTGGAACAACTGGTTTAGGGCGAGTATAGGGATGGGAGGAGTGCTAGACGCATGGTGATCCTCTGTGTTGTGGCATGGGTGCCACAGATGTTGTACTACCCCATTAGGGCTGCCTACAATGTGCTGATTTTATGTTGGTAAAATTTATCACAGTATACTCTTAAATGTAGAGATAAATCCAGCTTCTTCCCCCTTTTACTTTGATGTTTTTTTGGCCAAGATTAACTAATTGTAATTTACCACAGTTAACTCAAGATGCAACTATATCACATGTATTTTGTGTGTTGTAATAATATGGTAAAAATGTTCAATAAATTCTGAATGAAAAAAGATCATGGTGGATGGGAATAAAGGTAACAAAGATAATTGATTTCTTAATCAATATAAACAAGAAAAAGTTGATCATTTGACTGAGAATTTGTTTATCATACAATCTGAATTGTAGGCTTCATATTACATGGGTATGTAATATACTATATCAGATGAGTAGAGCTACGGTTGACTTTAATTATACATATGGGGGTATAAATGTGAAAGGCACCCTACAAGTTATAAATGCAAAAATTAAAACTAGCATCCTTCATAGGTCAAACAATGGAGGTGTGAGGCATTTTGAGTCTTAGAGAAATTATGAATACTGTATATTTATTTATTTATTTATTTGAAAACTGGTGTCTAGACAAGGCACACTGAGCCATAGCCAACTTCCAGGTGTGACCAAAGGGAAATAAATCGAGGATACAAATACATAGCACAGACACAATTCACAGTTACAATAAAAAGCAATCTAAGAACACAAATTAATTACAGAAGTAAGTGCAAAATGAGCACCCAAGGTAGAAGCAATAAAATAAGGTGTTTCAGCCAACCCTACCCTTCAGAAAGAGGCAAAAGTAAAGGAAGCAGTCACATAGAGGGAAAACAGGAGCAGTGTGAGGGAAGGAGTTTCAGCTGATATCTGAGAGAGCCTAGGGAGGCAGTGCAGTGGAGGGAATGGCAATTGGTTCCAAAGTGATGGAAGACAATATGAAAAGGCTAATTGTCCAGCAGTGGAGAAGGGATAAGGGATGGCAAAGGTGCAAAGATCCCTAGAACAGGGGGAGCAGGAGGTAGCGGGGATGAGAGAGAGGAGTGACAAGAGATAAGAGGGAAGGGACCCAAACTGATATTTGGATAAAAATGAGGCACAATGGATCAGGTTATGGGACGGCAGAGGGAGAAAAGCTAAAGAAGAATAAAGTGAACAACGATGAGTACAAGAGGGACAGTTGTTTATAAAGCAGCAGAAGGGGTTACAGAGGGTGTCCAATCTGACCAGGGAGTTTGAAGGAGCAATATCATAGACCACTTCAACATAGTCAAAGACCAAGAGCATTATTTTGATGACAAGGTCATGGCAGACCGCGGAGAGAGACAATCTTTATTGAGGTACAAGGCACCAAGTTTAGTGCAGAGCTGATGGTAGTCATGTGGGAAGAGAAGTCAAGTTTGCTTTCTAGCCACATACTAAGGTACTTAAGGGTTGAACCACTTCTAGAGGAGTGCCATCCAGGGTGGAGAAGGGAGGCAGAGTTCAGAGACTGGTCAGTTTCTTCTTGTTGCCAAAGGTCGTAGACATAGTTTTATCTGTGATAACCCAGAGTTGGGTTAATTGGAACCAGCACAGGACATTGTGGAAGTCATGCTGTAGCAGACCTTCCATGGCTGTGGCAGAGGAGCCGGAGGCATAGATGACTATGTTAACTGCATACAGGTGCATATGTGAACTGACACAGGCTGAGGGAGGTTATTAAGGCAGATGGAAAATAGGATGAGTCCCAGGATGGAGCCCTGTGTGACCCCTGCCTGGATGGGAAGTGGAGGGGAAGGGCACTACCAACCTGTATTGACTATAGATAACCCAAGAGATAAGAATGGAACCAGTCAAAGTCAAGTCAAAGTCTATGTTTCTATGTTTCTATGTTTCAGTCAACAGCAGGAGCTGAGAAGCCAGTAGAACCATTTATTCACGAGACTGGGTAGGATACCAAGTCAAGGGCCTTGGCCAGATAATTGAAAGTGACGACTGTGGTAGGCACCTGATCCAGCCTTGAGAAGACAGAATCTGTGTCATGCAAGAGGGAGGAAATGGTGGGGTGATGCAGTGGTGTGATGCTTATGGAAAGCAGACCTGAATGGGGAGAGGAAATCCATAAAGGATAGGAAATCAAAGTCTAATGTAGACAAGCTTCTCCTGCAAGTGCAACAAGGGAAGGGAGGGGAGAGATTGACCATAAGTTATCCTGGGAGGAAGGATCCTCCTCTTTGTGGAGTGGAAGAACGTTGGTCAACTTCCAAGACTGAGGGAAAGTAAGATACTCCAAAACTCATGAGGTTTCTCCTTATTGTGCCTGTAAACACAATACTTTAGATAATCTACTATAGATATTGCTAATTTTTTCACATTTTGCAATCCAGAGTTAACCATTTGTTGTGATTTATTGTCTATGTCAACCAATAGTTTCATTATTTATTTTATTGTTATTTATTTAATTTATTTATTTTGAAAAAGTTTCTCCAGGAATGCAATACTGAGCTATAATAGCTCATTTTCAGATGCATCCTGGGGTATAGGGAAGAGGGGGTGCAATACTGATTTGACTACAGAAACAGATACAATAAACACAGAACTAAGTCTGTACAAAAACATTAGGGCAACATGTAACATTTTGTGCAATAGTCAGATAGTACTTGCACACAAAAATAACAATGTACATATACTGTATCCAACATATACATATATATATATATATATATATATATATACACAGTATGTGTATATATATATATATATAAATAAGCACATGATAATATTGTTTATATTTTTACATATCCATATACACATGCATGTATTAGATTCAGTTTAACAAACAAAGATTGATGCACAGATCAAAAACACAAATGTTACTTATAACATTTGGAGAGTTAGGCAGTGAAAATACAAAAAAGGGAGAGGCAGGTAGGATTGTCAGGTGCAATTGCAGGAGGGGGAGATGTAGTGCCGAAGAAGATGGAATAATGAATGAGAGGAAGAGGCAGAGCAGATATCTAAGGGGAAGGGAGTTCCCGATGCTTGGAAAGTGATAGGAAAAGAATGCTCTTCCTGCAGTGGAAGACCAGGAAGGGAGGGCAAGTGTCCTAATGGGGGAGTTACAGAGTGAGTAGGAGGGTAGGAGAGATAGAGAGAAGAGAGTAAAGTTAAAGAGACAGTGCGATATGCATTATGGCATTACGATAATTTGATGGGATTCATATCTGTCTGTATTAATCTAATGCATTAATTTAAACATAGTGTAAAGACCAATTTTGTCAGACAAAGATGCACTAATGTTCACCTCATGTGCCATGTTTGATAGCTGTGAATACATGCAAATGATTCCATAGATTGCATTTATAATACAAACAGGTGAACATGTTACCCTCACTTGCCATGACTGATAACTGTGAATACTTGCCCAAGATTTTATAACTTACTTTAGTAATATTGCCCTACAACAAAGATCTGCATCTTATTCATTAGGTAGGGAAATGGGAAGACTAGGTGGGCTAAGCAGTCCTTATCTGCTGTCAAATTCCGTATTTCTATGTTTCCCCTCACTTGACACAACTGGTAACTTTAAATACTTGTGCATTATTCTACTGTATATCTTGCACTCAAAATATGAATACATGCAAATGTTATCTTCAGTTGCATAATTTATGACTGTAAATACTTGTCCAGGATTCTTGACTTACCATTACTGCTACAAATAAGTACAAATCTTATCCTCACTTGCCGTGATTGCCAACTGTGAATACTTGCATATTAGTATATCTCTTGTATTTATAACATAAATAAGTGTGAATGTTACTCTTATTTGATGAGGTTAATAACTGAATACTTGCACAGGATTCTATATCATGCATATAGTTAGGGTTGAGTAGGCTATTTCATGTTAAACCCCTGGCTTTCCACTTTAATAGCTCTGTCACTGCTCAACAGATTTGCACAAAGTTTTACATGCATGGTCTTGGGGGCAAGTTCTGCTGATGTGCTAAGTTTTGTGTTGGTCGAAAGTGTGGGTTTTGAGATTCAGATAGTGCAGAAAAATATTTTTTTTTCTGTTTTTTTTAGTCATCACTTAGCACCCAGACCATTTGGAATTTTGTTCTGAATTTTTCAGGGTAGAAAGGGCTTGAGCCCGAGTGGTACCTTTTGCTGATTTGTTGAAAAAAATATTAATCTGCTCCAGAGTTATAAGGATTTGACATTTTGGTTCTGAGCATGCTCAGTATGGTCTTTTGGAGGACATGATAGAAACTGTCAAGTACCTCAAGGGAATCAACGAAGTCCAAGAGGGTAGCTTCTTTCAGAAAAAGAGATGTGCAAGAACAAGAGGACAGAATCTGAAGACAGAAGGAGGACTGCTCAGGGGCAATGTGAAGAAGTATTTTTCACAGAGAGGGTGGTGGACATGTGGAATGGCCTTCTTGAGGAGATCATGGGGTCAAAAACAGTGGGGGAGTTCAAGAATGCATGGTATAGACATAAGGCAATTCTGGTGGGGGGGGTAGGAAGAAGTAGGCTGTTGGTTAACTAGGATCTGTAGCATATCCAATAGGTATGGAAATGGGCAGACTAGGTGGGCCAAGCTGTCCTTATCTGCTGTCAAAGTCTATGTTTCTGTGTTTCTATGTAACCAAATACACATAAACTGCTTTTTTGGAGGTATGGAAGGGGCCCTGTGCTTTCACAATCAGATGGATGTGTGCATCTATGGCGGGATTTTTATTTTAGTAGGTAGGGAAAAAAAGGACCAGACTGGATGGGCCTGGCAGTCCTTATCTGCAATCAAATTCTATGTTTCTATGTTTCTATGGGCCCTCTGGGTTCTGTGCTTCCCTACACTAATGGATGTGTTCATACAGATCCTGATGGGAGCTATGTAAATGAGCATACAATTATAATATCTCAAAAAGTAAGGAAAAGCTTTGCAAAAAACATTGGTAATGCACCAGTTAGGGTTCAGATTAAACTGATGAAAGTAGGGCAATGTGGAGAGAAAAAAACATTACAGTTTTCCCTTTCCCGAGTCTTCACAAATCAGGCCTGCAGTCTTCCTTGGGGTTATCTACCCTAATGCTCACCCCATTCTCATATAGTCTGCACACCTCAGCATATTTGCTGATGGAATAGGGAGTGTTAGGGTTGATAACCCCAAAGAAGATTGCAGGCCTGATTTGCGAAGACTCAGGACTGGCAAAACTGTCATGTTTTTTTTTCCTTTTTCTGCTCGCAGGGTGGGGGTGATGTGATAGGGTTAGAAACCACCACAGTTCCTTACTTTTGTTGGTTTAATTAAAACCTTAGCTGGTGCATTAATGACATTTTTGCAAAGAATTTATACTATAAATAAGAACAAATGTTACCCTCACTTGCCAAGGTTAATAACTGTAAATACTCACACATTATTGCATAACTTGCGTTTATAATATAAATAAATACAAAAGTTGCCCTTACGTGCCATGGTTGATAACTATGAATACTTGTACAATATTTCAAGTCTTGCATTTTTAATATAAATAATTACAAACATTGCACTTACTTGCCATGGTTGATAACTGTGAATACTTGCACAGGTCCCATTTGGAAGTGCTCCCCCTTGAGGAGTGCATGAAAGGAGATCCTGAAGGGCATGTGCCAAGACATAGACTGCATTGTGTATACTGTACGTGATTCGGAACTCCTCTTCATCATAGACAGGTTTGCCCAGTTCATCCAGTTTCTCATTACCTGTGCAAGATATTACCTCTTTACCTGACACCTGGATGTTAATATCAGTAAGCCACCTACAGCCAAACACCTGCTCCCAGAATGATCTTATAAAAATGTCATTAGGAAAAAGAGATGGCTGGATACTGTAGAGGTAATCTTTAAATCCAGGAATCTCCCCACGGTGAGAATAAATTGATATTGTACCATTTAACAGTTTCTGCAATACATATTTAGGAAACACTGGGGTTACTGACCAGCTGAGGGAACTAAGCCAGACAATCCTAGAGACATTGAGCTGATAAAACTCTTCCATGAGGTTCAGAATTGGCCCATGCCCAGCATATACCAAAACCACTTCGACAGATGTTTTGTGGATCTGCTCAACTATCTGAAGAATCTTACTCCGTGGGTTCTGTGCATATATCATTTCTACAAAGGCAACACAGAATCCCCTTTTGAAAAGCTCTTCCTTCACTTTCTGTGTCCCCAGTACTCCATAGTCCTTATCCGAGGCTAGGATTCCAATCCAGTTCCATTTGAAGTGGATCACCAGGTGAGCAATGGCTGTAGCTGCAAAGGGATCACTGGGAAGAGTGTGGAAAAATGAGGGGAACTGATTCCTGTCATTCATTATGGAGGCAACTGTTCCATAGCCTATCTGCAGGACAGTAAACAGAATATATATAAACCTTCCATTCACGGACTCTTCCTTTGCGATCTGTTTTATCAGCAGGAAGTGAATCAATGCAATATAATTCCTAAACATTTCCACCTCCCACAGACACATTCCTGTCTACAGGGATGGACTTGCAAATGGGAGAGTTTTTTTTTCTTTAACTTTTTATAGAAACACAGAAATATAGAAAGTGATGGCAGAAGGAGAACAAGGGTCCATCTAGTGTGCCGATGAGTTCCCCAGATCTTTTTCTTTGTAGACCCAGGGACCTAACTCTTCCACTGTTTACTGCCCCCTGCTGCTCCCACTGTTTTTATTAAAGTTCTTGTCCTATCCCACCCCAACTTGAATGATATCACTGTCTTTGATTATTCCACCACTTCATCAGGCAGTCTATTCCATGGTTTAACTACCCTTTCCATAAAACAGTGTTTCCTGAGCTCCCTCCTGAAGCTCCCTCCCCTCAACTTTCACTTGTGTCCTCTGGTTCTAGAGTTGTCCACCCTGATGAACAGATCCTAGGAGGGCACCTTGTTTATTCCTCTCAGAAACTTGTATGTCTCTATCATGTTCTCTCTCGCCCTCCTAGTCTTCAGTGAGAACATATTCAAAGCTTCTAAACGCCCTTCATAGGAGAGCCTCTGGAGGACTTGGATCATCCTGGTAACCCTTCTCTGGATGGCCTCTAGCCTGTTCCTATCCTTCTTAAGATGTGAACTCCAAAACGGGACATGTTACTCCAGATGAGACCTTACCAGGGACCTGTTTAATGCTAAAATCACCTCCTTGCCCCTGTCAATACCTCTCCAAATGCACCCTAGCTTTCTGTTTACTTGCTGTAAGGTGTGTTTCATTGACTGGCCTGTTTAAGGGTGTTGGAAATGATGACTCCTACGTCCCTTTCTTCCTGTGAGATACTGAGTTAAGCCAGTATGCTGTCCTTGGAGTCCCTTTACCTAGATGCATGACTTTGCACTTTTTTGCATTGAACCCTAGTTGCCAGATTTTGGACCAAATCTCCAGCCTCTGTAGGGCCTTCTGAAGGTTCCTAACCACCTCTTCACAGTCCACCCTTCCTCCGAGCTTGGTATCATCCGTGAATAGGGCAATTTTACGCTGGATACTTATGGCAATGTCACTGATAAATGCATTAAACAGGACTGGCCCCAGCACTGAGCCATGGGGACCTCTACTGGTGACTACCCCATCCTCAGACTTCTCTCCATTGACTATCACTCTCTGTTTTCTATCCTTAAAATAATTTCCTACCCACCTGATTATGCTTTTTGGCTATTATTTTTGTTTTGCATTTTATTTGACATACAAATAAATATACATAATGTCACATGCTAAAATGCCAGGATAAAAAAGATAGTAAGGTTAAATCAAGTGAAAAGTATTATCAAAAAATATTGATTACATCAATATTTCTCAGTATGCATTATATAGTACTGTATAAACTATGTGAAAATTACTTAGCACAGTAAAAGTCCTTTAGTAGAAAGGAGGATTCCAAATTCAATGAGTAAGTAAATAAAAAAATATAATAAGACAGATATGTTAATCACAAAACACATTATACTGTACTGAGTGAGAGAATAATGATGGTTATCCTCTGGTTAAATAGCATTAATAATACAGTTTGCCAGGGGGATAAAATAGAACTAAACACAGGGGTACGTATATCAATGATATCCAGAGATCAAAAAGTTATTAAAAAAAGACTTAAAAAGACCAGTCTGTGAACTGAAATCAGTTCTATAAGGATTCCATAACCGGCTCCCCCCCGATGGTGGTCACAAGGGCCAGATGGACACAGAGCCCTCCCCAGAGCAAATCAAAGGTGCCTGGAACACCCTCTACCCGCAATCAGATAACCAGCTCCCCCACGGGTGGTCATGAGGGCCAGATGGACACAGCGCTCTCCCCAGAGCAAATCAAAGGCATCCAGAGCCCCCTCTACCTGCAAGCAAATAACTGGCTCCCCCAAGGGTGGTCACGGGGGCCAGATGGACACAGAGCCCTCTCCAGAGCAAATCAAAGGTGCCCGGAACTCCCTCTACCCGCAATCAGATAACCAGCTCCCCCACGGGTGGTCACGAGGGCCAGATGGACATACCGCTCTCCCCAGAGCAAATCAAAGGCACCCGGAGCCCCCTCTACCTGCAAGCAAATAACTGGCTCAGCCCAAGGGTGATCACGGGGGCCAGATGGACACAGAGCCCTCCCCAGAGTGAATCAAAGGTGCCCCAAGCCCCCTCTACCCACAAGCAGGTACACTTGCAACTTTGCATTCAGATTTGGCTCAAAAGTGAAATGGAGGAACATTTTGGAGCCATAATTTAAATTCAAACAAAAGGACTGTTTTTAGTCTGGCTAAAGGACTGATTTAGGTGGGCTACACCAAATTAATTATTTGCCAGAATATACAGATAGTTTAACTAAATCAATTGCTGAACAAATATTTGCTGTATTCTTAAATTAATGTATTTATTATAGCCTGTTCTAACATGCATGCATATGTCCTGGCTAATTTAGTATGATGCGCAGTACACTGAGCTGGATATAAAGTTCAGCACTTTTTACTCCTTTACACAGCTATTTAATTCGTATTGTACAAGTTGCCTGCAATATTTCCCAGAATGTGATGCCTAAGCCTTGCACTGGTACATTGTATAACTGTTTAATTTATAAGAACTTATCCTAGCATACTGCTGCTGACAGGCATTTAAATTTCCTCCCCGCCTGGGAGCTGAGGGTTGTACTCCCCACGCCACCCCTCAGTGCTTTGCTGGGTCACATTCACTTAGTGCACCTTGCAGGGCTCATACTGCCACTGTGTGCCATTTTTGACTCCCCCCACAGCTAACCGCAACAGGGCCTAAAGAGAGTCCAAATACTGTCTCTATACTTGAACAGCAGAGAAATATTCTGAGCCCACTTCAACTGTTCAGCACCTCCTCCTTCTTACCAGTACTTAATCTGATTCTGCTCCTCTTGTCTTCACAGATAACTGGCTCCCTCTGAGGGTGGTTGCAAGAGCCAGACAGAAACAGAGCACTCCCCAGAGTAAATTAAAGGCACTCAGAGCCCCCTCTACCTGCAAGCAGGTATGCTCGCAACTTTGCATTCAGACTTGGCTCGGAAGTACCCCGCCGATGCTTGGCATCAGTTGCCCCACCGCCCCCACCTACACCATTGGTGAACATCACATTATATAGCAAGGCTCTGGTGATGGATATAGCCAATCTGCCTGATTCTCCATTTGCAGCTTATCTGGTATTGCCACTAGTGGCCGCTACCAGAAGCCCAGACTGGGATCCCCAATCCAAAGCTATGATCTGTCTCTCTAAACTACAAGCAGTGCTACCATGTTACCTCTCCTTACAATAATCTCCCTGCTTGCTCCACTGACTTCTCTCCCACCAACCTTATTCCCCAATCCTCAGGCATGTCTGCTGGCATCTGGCACCCTCTCTGCCCCACCAACTCCCTCTGCCACTTATGCCATTGACCCACCCCCTGTTGTACCCATTCAAATTACTTTTCCAGGGCCAACCATACTACCGCCCTCTTCCTATAAAGGCTTGTTAGCCCTAAAATTCCCCGCTTGAGCGCTTCCACATCTACTGGACAGACACCTGTCTCCCCTCACAAGTTTTGGTGGGCACGACCATTAACAAAGTTTCTGTCACACATACTGATCCTTGCATCTGGCAATGTTGAGCCAGATCCTGGACCAATCTCCACTCACACACAAAACTCCTCCCCCCCCTTCTACAACTCCCTAGGTGCCTAAAATTGTCTCACCTTAATATTTGCAGCCTTCTGCATAAATTACCCCTGCTGCAGCCTATCACTCTATTCCAATGTCCAGACATCTTGATCATCTCAGAGACCTGCCTGAAACCTCACATAAGTGACACTGAAATCTCTATTCCTGGATACACCATCATGTGCTATGACCGCCCTGGCAACAAAAGAGGAGGTGGCATAGCCATGTACATCACTTCCTCACTACAGTTCACTCGTCTCGTGGTACCCATGCACATGCAGTCCATACACTCCCTACTATTGAAGCTATCCCTACCCCACTCCATACCCCTTTTCAAAGTAGGCTCCTACTGTGTGCCAGAATCCCCTACATCTGCCATCATGGAACACCTAGGCTTCCTAAAATCACTTTCTGAGGGGGGCAAGCTTCATATCTTCAGAGACTTCAATCTTAATTGGCTCGCTAGTGCTAACTCCAAGTTGTGCAACCAGATGGCTGCTCTTAATCTATCTCAATTGATCAATGAGCCTACACACACTAACCAGAAATCTCTTAACCACTCTCTTATTGATTGATTCCTCACTTCACATCCTCAGTGGATAATAACCTCTGGCATACTACCAGACTTCCTTAGTGATCATCACATGATCTGCTTGGTAAGGAAGGTTCACAGGCCTAAGGCACCACTCCCCAAAATTCTCCTAACCAGGTCCTATAAATCCCTGAACCTTGACTGACTACTAAATGACCTGGCTGGCACAAACTGGTCAGGCATCCACAGGGCTACCACCATTGACTCCACCTTGGAGTACTTCAAATCCAGGTTTATTGCAGTCTGGGATAACTATGCCCCTCTCGACTGGGTTGGGTGAGAGGTGCACACCTGCCTTGGATTACAGCTCATGTCATGTCCTTCCTCAGAGCTAGAGAACAAGCTTGGAAGTCCTTCAAGGCATCAGGTTCACCCCCTGCTCACCAAAAGTCTGTGCTCTACGTAACACCTGCACGAGACTAATCCGGCAAGAAAAAGCCAATTATTTCAAAACCACCTTCCACACTAATCTAAACCACCCTGCTAAATTTTGGCAGGTAGTCAAATCACTCTTCTCCACACCTTCTCAGCCTCCTTAGCCTACCTTAAACCTTGGTGGCTCCACTGCTACTGACCCTCTCGCTGTGGCCTTTGTATTCAACTCATTCTTTACATGCTGCACCTCATCTCTGCTGGCCTCTCTCCCTACTACCCCAATATTATTATTGCCCCACACCTCTCCCACAGATGCCACTTTGCCTGTCTCCTCTTTCTCCTTCCACCAGGAAACCTCACAAGAAGCTTTAAAAGCTCTACTCGTAATTAACCCTTCCAAAGGTAAATGCCCTATGGGCCTGGACTAAAAAATTCTCTACCTGTCTGCTCCCAACATCATCAGCCCTCTGGCTGCACTGTTCAACCTCTCCTTCTCCCTAGCTGCAATCCCATCTGAATGGAAACATGCCACAGTCATCCCACTCCCAAAGGGAGGCATTCCCTCTGCCCCTGGGAACTACTGCCCTATTTCCCTCCTCCCCCTTCTGGCCAATCTACAGGAACACTTAGTCCTCGCTCAACTTTTCTCCTTCCTAGATTCCTTGTCCTTCTTCCCACTTTACCAGTCTGGTTTTAGGAAATTCCACTCCACTGCCACCTCCCTGCTAAGGCTCACTAACTCCATCCTTACTGGTATGGACAAAGACCACATCACCGCAGCTATTTTTGTCGACCTGGCAAAGGCATTCGATATGGTCTCTCATCAACTCCTGCTGTCCAAGCTCTCACTAGCAGGACTATCCAGCGTGGCCACCAACTGGTTCCACTCTTACCTGGTAGGCAGATCCCAATCGGTCCACATTGAAAACTCCACCTCTGCCCCCCCTTCCTGTCACTACTGGTGTGCCACAGGGCTCTGTCCTTGGGCCACTGCTGTTCTCTATCTTCCTAAATGACCTACCTACTGCCTGCCCTCACTCATCCATTCACATGTATGTGAATGATACAGTTCTGTATATATCCGGTACCACATCCTCTGATTTGGTGTCCAGACTGTAACAGGATTTCAATAATTTCCAGCTCAGTTTTCACTCAAATGAGCTTTCCCTCAATGCCAGGAAAACTACCTCCATGACCTTCGGCACAAGGAAGAGACTCTCATGGCTCCCCTCCACCCCCACTTTTCACACCCTGGATGGGATTTGGATGGAGGCCTGTTCCTCCTTTAGATACCTTGGGGGTCTGACTAGACCAGCACCTTGACTTTTCTGTACACATTGATGCAATACACAAAAAGCTCCACCCCAGGCTGGGTGCCCTATAGTGCAATTGGGGTTGCATCCCTGTGCCAGCTCGCTGTGCCATTATTCAGAAAATGATCCTCCCTGTTTTTGACTATGGGGACGTAGTCTACAGTGCCACTCCAAAGTCCGCCCTGGCCAGACTGGACCCACTCTTCCATTCCTTCTGCAGCTTCACAATAGATTGCTTGCCCTCCACACATCACTGTGTCCTTTACCAGACCCTGGGCTTCCCATCTCTTCAGGACATAGAAACATGGAAACATAGAAGCTGACGGCAGATAAGGACTGCTAGGCCCATCCAGTCTGCCCATTTCTTTTTCTGCCTTATAAATGTGCCATCGGCCTTTGCTCTGTCAATGGCCTATCTATTCATACTCATCGGTATTGCTCCCTTATGCCTATCCCATGCCTGTTTGAAGCCCTGCACTGTATTCATATCCACCACTTCCTGAGGTAGGCCGTTCCATGCATCCACCACCCTTTATGTGAAAAAGAACTTCCTCACATTACCCCTTAATTGGCCTCCCTCTAATTTCATGCTGTGTCCTCTTGTTCTGCTATTTTTCTTATATTGAAACATGTTAGACTCTTTCACCTTGTTAATGCCCTTAAGGTGTTTGAATGTTTTGATCATATCACCTCTCTCCCTCCTTTGCTCTAGGGTATACATATTGAGCTCTGTTAATCTGTCCTCATATGTTTTCTGATGCAGTCCCTGCACCATTTTGGTTGCCCTTCTCTGGACTGCCTCAATTTAATGTCCTTGTGAAGGTGTGTCCTCCAGTACTGCACGCAGTACTCAAGATGGGGCCTAACCAGTGTCTTGTAAAGAGGATTATTACCTCCCTCTTCCGACTTGTGATACCCCTACTAATACACCCTAACATCCCCCTAGCCTTACCTACTGATTTAGTGGTCTGCTTGGATGATTTCAGGTCATCGGTGATGATGATGCCCAAGTCTGTTTCTTCCCTGTGACTGCCAGCAACTCCCCTCCCAGCCTATAGGTGGCTTCAGGGTTTCTCTTCCCTATGTGCATGATTTTGCACTTCTTTGCATTAAACCCCAGTTGCCACTCTTCCGACCATTTTGCTAGTTTATCCAGATCTCTTCTCATTCTGCCCACACCAACTGGATCATCTACTCTGTTGCAGATCTTGATGTCATCTGCAAACAGACAAACCTTACCCTTCAGTCCATCTGCAATGTCACTGATGAAGATATTGAAGAGGACTAGCCCCAGGACTGATCCCTGAGGTACCCCACTTGTGACTTGCATCTCTTCTAACTGCATACCATTTACCACCACTCTCTGTTTTCTGCCCATCAACCAGTTTGCCACCCAGTTGACCAACTTCTGACCCACCCCGAGCCTACCCAGCTTATTAATCAATCTTCTATGTGGAATAGTATTGAAAGCTTTGTTGTAGTCAAGGTAGGCAACATCAACTGCTCCCCCTTGGTCCACCACTCTGGTTACCCAGTCAAAGAAATCTATGAGATTAGTTTGATAGGACCTTCCTTTTGTAAACCCACGCTGACTTGGATCCTGTGCTCCTATGGATTCCAGGTGTTGCACTATCCTTTCCTTAAGGAGTGCCTCCATAATCTTGCCCACTACTGAGGTAAGACTGACTGGTCTGTAGTTCCCTGCCTCCTCCCTGCTACCACTCTTGTGGAGCTGGATCACATGAGCCCTTCTCCAGTCTTCTGGGACCTCTCCTGTGCTCAGAGACTCACTAAACAGTTTTGATAATGGCTCTGCTAGTTCCACCCTTAGCTCCTTTAGTACCCTGGGATGTATGACATCAGGTCCCTTTGTCTTGTTCACCCTGAGCTTATCGAGCTCTTGTAGGACCCTTTCTTTTGTGAAGGGACTAGTGCTTACCTCAGACAGCCCCACAGTGCCCAAATCTCTGCCAAGTACTGGTCCCAGTCGCTGCCTAGCTACCTCTTTGCTGAACTAACGGTTATCACCCGCCCAGTTTAGTCTCTAAGAAACAATGATGACTGGCTCCTAGCTGTCCCTCACATGACTACTGCTGTAGGCCAGGCTGCTTTCAAATTTCACATACCTAAAATGTGGAACTCCCTCCCGGTGGATGTTAGGCATGTCCCCCACCCAGCACCTGAATCCCCCCTCAAAGCACACTACACCGCCACCTGCACATGCGACTACAAGTGCTGATTCTCGACCCATTGAACCTATTCTCCTGTATGCTGAAGATAAGTAATTAGGTGTGTAGTCAGTTTGTGGTCGAATTTGTGTCTTATCATAACTTACTCAAAC
This sequence comes from Neoceratodus forsteri, assembly GCA_016271365.2. Taxonomy (NCBI): domain Eukaryota; kingdom Metazoa; phylum Chordata; order Ceratodontiformes; family Ceratodontidae; genus Neoceratodus; species Neoceratodus forsteri. The sequence continues at coordinate 61,002,121 of CM057455.1, forward strand.
TAGCCTTGCACTCAGCCTGTCCCACTGCACTGTACCTTCGGATTGCATTTTTGTATTGTGGCATTTTAGATGTGTACTTGCATGTGAACTGTAGCACATGCTATTGTTTCCTTCACATTCCTCTGTGCCCCAATCCTCCAGGATGCATCTGGAATCGAGCACTAGTCTGCTCAGTGTGCCCTCCTGGTAAAATTTTTAAATAAATAAATACCAATTAGATGTGTTTACCAGTTTCTTATTTTAAATGTTCATTTAAGAAAATGTTACACCATAATCCTGCTACTTTGCTGGTAATTGTGCATCCATATCAAAAAATTCTGTTTGAGATTCTTCTGAAAAACCAAATATCCCAACTTGGGACTTTTCTGATTTGGAGACAGACCTTTCATCAGACCCATTATTGGTCTTGACATGATATTGTGCTGTTGTAGCCACTCTTTGTGCTTTTAAAAAGTCAGCACACTGATCAATGTATAAAAATAAAAGTTTTCCCCATTAATTCCAAATCTCTCCTTACTTGGATAAAGTGTTGAAAGAGTACCATTAAAGTCCTGATCATCATGGCAGTATTGGAGGAACCTCTGTCTCCGTCTTTGGGTTTCTGAAGCAATAGCTGCGTAAACACAGATTCCTCTGAGCTACTTAGATTTCAACAAGGCCTTTGACACTATACGACATAGGAGGTTTATAAGGAAACTGAGTAGTTTGGGGGTGGGAACCAAGGTGGTTAACTTGATATGGAATGGGTAGATGGAAAGGCGACAGATGGTGGTGGTAAACAGCACTGACTCTAATGAGGCTAGCAGGGTACCTCAGGGCTCAGTGCCGGGACCAGTCCTCTTCAATGTCTTTGTAAATGATACTGCAGAAGATCTGGAAGGGAAGGTTTGCCTCTTTGCTGATGACACCAAAATCTCCAATAGGTTAGACACTCCAGAGATGGTGTACACAATGAGTAGAGACCTGAGAAACTCAAGGTGTGGTTATACATATGGCACCTGGGTTTCAACGTGAAAAAGTGCAAAATCATTCACCAAGGGCACGGAACCCTAGAGGAAGTGTATAAAATGGGGGAAGAAGTATTGACAGTAATGTTACAGGAAAGGGACCTTGGGGTAATCTTATCTGATGACCTCAAAGTGGCAAGACAGTGCATCAAGGCAGTGGACAGGGCCAATATGATGCCGTGGTGCACAGGGAGGAGTATCACCAGCAGAAGGAGATAGGTGGTCTTACCACGGTATCGATCATTGGTGAGACACCACCTGAGTACTTTGTTCAGTTCTGGTGACCACAGCTCAGGAAGAACTTAGACAGGCTAGAGGCTGTACAGAGAAGGGCAACTAAAAGAGTGCGGGAGCTGCATCATAAGCCCTATAGCCTGAGGGATCTGCATATGTTCACCCAGGAAGAGAGAAGGGAGAAGGAGGGACATGATAGAGACCTATAAATACCTCAAGGTGACCACAGCTCAGGAAGAACTTAGACAATCTAGAGGCTGTACAGAGAAGGGCAACTAAAAGAGTGCGGGAGCTGCATCATAAGCCCTATAGCCTGAGGGATCTGCATATGTTCACCCTGGAAGAGAGAAAGGAGAAGGAGGGACATGATAGAGACCTATAAATACCTCAAGGGGGTAAATAAGGTATTGGAAGGGAGTATTGCTTCCGAAGAGAAGGTGAACAAGAACAAGGGGCATGCAAGGAAGTACTTCTTTACTGATAGAGTGATGGACACCTTCAACAGTTTTTCAGACGAGGTGGTGGGAGTCAAAACCATGGTGGTATTCAAGCATGCATGGAATAGGCAAAAAGCAATCTTTGTAGTAAAGCAGGGGGAGGAGTAGCCAGAGATTAGGTAATGGCTACAGTGACAGTATAGGCAGGGAAAAATATGGCCGGACTGCATTGACCAAATAGTTCTTAACTGCTGACAAATTCTGTTTCTGTACAATAATTCTAGGTTCCCTTTCAACCTTGCTACCTTCAGAAACAGTTATCTATCAGACAACAAAGTGAAAGTAACAAGAACCATATGTAGTTTAATGACAGGGAGCTGGGTCACTAAGTTAGGTTTGCACAGAGAGATTCAAAGCATTTTAACAAACAACAGTAAATAGGATTATGTATAATTACATGTTTCCAGAATAAATTATTTTACCATGCTCCACGTACAGTATTTTCCATAACATTCTCAAATGTGGGATGTCCGACAATTCTCAAATTCTTTAACTCTCTGGTCTGTGGTTTTTACCAGTACGTAACGGAGAAATGCAGTCAGTGAGGGTATCATGAGGTTGAAAAAAGGGGAAGTATGAGAGGAAGGGAATGGGGCAAATTGGAGTTACTGAGCTAATATTTTTTTACGGTATTTACCAGGGAAGAGCAGGGACCATTAACAGAATGTGGGTGAAGATTAATAGAAGGGAAGAAAGAAGCTCTCACCCTCAGGAAAAAATCATGGAAGAGGGTGCTGAATGGTCTAAAGCATAACGGTAGACACATTTATGGAGTCATAAGGGCTATACTTTAGGATACAGTTAGATGTCATAACGGCGACCGCCAAAGGGCGATAGCCGTAACAGCGAAGTCAGAGCACCAAAAAGGCAAATATGATGTTGGGGTGCTTTGAGAGGTGAATCCACAGCAGAAGCTGGGAGGTAATCCTCCCACTATACAGATTGCTCATGCAAATACACAAGGAATACTGTGCAAGATTCTGGAATCCAACCTGTGAAAGGACTGTGAGAGGGTAACTAACATAATTCAGGGAATAGGGAGAATAGGGAGTGCAAGGAGGCATAAGGAGAGCCAGAGGGAGGTGAACAGGGAAGTTTGTCAGAAAAAACAGAGGAAGACATGGAAAGTGGTAAGGAGGGCAAAGGCCCAAACTAAAGAAGGAATAGCTTATATTCATAACAAAAGGAGACAAGACATTTGTTTAGGCATGTTAGTGAGAAAATGAAGACAAAGGGAGGGCTGTAATGTTAAAGGGGGGGGAGGGGCCTGTACAGAGGGGGCAAAGAAAAGGCAAACATCTTGAACAAATATTTCTGCTCAGTGTTCACAGTGGAAGAGGAAGGGGAGGGATCACGAAAAGGCACCTGGAGCTTTGATAGCAGGGTAATGAACACTAGTCCTTTTTCTGGGAAAAGTGTCCAGAAAGCACTCACTAACCTAAAGGTTACAAAGCTATGGGGCCAGACAGGGTGCAGCCAAGGGTGCTGAGGGAACTCTGGGAGGTACTAGCTGCACCTCTGACAGACCTATTTAACCGATCACTGGAGACCAGGGTTGTCCCAGAGGACTTGAGAAGAGAAGATGTAGTCCCAGTTCACAAAGTTGGTAGCAGGAAACAGGCTGGTAATTATAAGCCTGTCAGCCTGACGTTGGTGATGGGTAAGCTAATGGAAGCTCTATTAAAGGCATGCATTGTGGAATATCTGGTAACCAGTGGAGTACAGGAACCAAAACAGCATGGAATCACAGGGGGGAAGGTCATGTCAAACAAATCTGATAGATTCTTTTGACTGGGTGACCAAGGAGTTAGATCAAGGAGGTGTGGTGGATGGGGCCTACTTGAATTTCAACAAGGTTTTTGACACCATTCAACACAGGAGACTGGTACTGGAAGCAGACTGGGCTGCTTGTGGGGTGGGCAATAAAGTGGTAACCTGGGTAAGAAACTGGGTAGGGGATGGGAGAAAAGGGTGGTGGTAAATGGAGTTTGCTCCAAGGAATGGAGGGGGTAAAGTGGGGTACCTCATGGTTCAATGTGGGGGCCGGTCATCTTTAATGTCTTTATAAGTGACATGATAGAGAAGCTGGAAGGGAAAGTTTGCATCTTTGTTGATGACACCAAGATATGCAACAGAGTGGGGGGGTGGACAAGATGGTCAGAGATCTGAAAAAACTGGAAGGGTTGTCAAGGGCATGGCAGCTGGGTTTTAATGCCAACAAAAATGCAAAATAATGCAGTCAGGGTACAGAAACCCAGGGGAAGAATACAAAATGGGTGGAGTGGTATTGATAATGACCAAGCAGGAAAGAGGCCTGGGATAATCATACTGAAGGACCGAAAGGTGGCCAGGCAGTGCAACAAAGCAGTCGGGAGACCTAGTGGGATGCTGGGTGCATAGGAAGAGGTATTACAAACAGAAAGAGGGAAGTGGTATTACCCCTGTATAGATCAGTGGTAAGACCCCACCGGGAGTACTGTGTCCAGTTCTGGATACCTCAACTCAGGAAGGACATAGACAGTGGAGGCAGTCCAGAGGAGGACTACCAAAATGGCACAGGGACTGCATCAAGAGCCCCATGAGGGGAGACTAGAAGAGCTTAATATGTACACCTGGGAAGGAAAGAGGGAGATATGATAGAGACCTTTAAATACTTCACTGGGGTAAATAAGGTACAGGAGAGGAGTATGTTTCAGAAAAAAGGTGCTGTAGAACAATGGGGCATGTTATGAAGCTGGAGGAGCGCAGATTCATGAGAGATTGGTGGTGTGTGTGAAGTAACCTAAGTATGTTTATTTATTTATTTATTACAGAATCAGAGAGTACCTTTGAGTCACAGACTCATTTACAAAGGTTCCACATCACATACGTTATAAACAGACAGACATTACAGTGATTACAGCAAATAGATCACAGGGAAAGATACAGCTTGTTTACAGGGAGTCAGCTAGTCTAACATTCAAAATACTAGGGTTACTTAATGGGTAATTTACACAGTACACATTATAACGTATGTACAGCTGCACCCACCAGGTCTACAGATCATGTGCTGCTGCTGAACCCTAGGTGAGGGAGCTGTGATCCCTGAGGATGGGAGGGAGGGGGCTGCAGTGATGGTGTCACCCTGGACCAGGGGCAGCCCCATGGGGTACTGTGACTGGAGGGGCAAGTTGCAGTCAGGTGTGTGGGGCATGACACTGGCGAGGGGGATATGTGTGCATTGCCAGTGTCTGACCTGCTCCCCAGTGGCACTGGCATCCTCTGTGGTGTCCCCTAGGCACAAGGGCTGTGCACACTGTAGAGGGCCAGGCTGTGACCAGCCAGTACAGCACTGAGTATTGCAGAAAACAACATCCCATACCGTCCCAGTGAGGTCCCCAAAGATGTGGCACAGGGCACTCAGAAAGCTGGCCTAATACTTTGCCACTCACTGTTTGGCCCTCTGCAGATCAGGATGCAGGATGCAGTGTAAGTGGGCCAGGTTATCATGAACGACTTGCCTGAACTGTGAGAGTTCCTGCTGTGAGGTGAGTGAGGTCATCATGTAGGACCTGCCTGAACAGTGAGACTTCCTGCTGTGAGGTGAGCCAGGTCAGCTGAACCCAGCAGGTGCCAGGCCTGCAACTCATCCCACTGCAGAAGGTCACTGGTGACTTGGACAGGGTCCGGTTGTGACTAGGGGCACTGAGAGGCATGTGGGCATGGCACATCTACACAGGTCATGATAAGTGGTGTGACCACGGTTGCTGTGTCGATCTGCACAGGAAGGGCGGTGGAAGATGTGGGAGCTGACCTTCTAGATGCTTCCATTCAGGAAGGTGGACAGGCAGTGATGATGGTAGTGGCTGTGGTAGGTGTAGCTGTGGAGGCTGTGTCAGTAGTGGCCAGTATTGTGTCGCAAAGTGCAGTGCTAGGGGGCTTGGCATGGGCTGCAGGTGTAGTGATAAGACTGTTGTGCACCCCAGATTGTCCACTGTGTGGAGGGTGGGGCTGTCTCTGGCTGACTGTCCTTCCAACTCTGACAGGAATGTAAGGAGCTCCTGGTACCTTCAAATGCCTCCTCCCTGCTGTCATCTATGGGCCCCTCATTGATGTATCACCAGTGTCTGGACATACTTGTTGTGACTGGCACACACTGCATGACAGGCCCACAGCGTCATCTTCTGGCATTGCAGGCACCAGAACCTGAGTTGTAGAGAGAGAGAGAGAGAAAGGGAATGTCAGTGTTGCACACACAACCCTGTACATCAAGCAGTGTGCCTGTGGTGCATGCATGCCCCAGTGAATGGTGTTCAGTGTCACAGTGTCAGCATGCAAGCGTTGTATGCAGAAAATCCCAACCCAGACCCACAGAGGTTAAGCAACAATATACAAAGAGTGAACTGTGCAGCAGAACAGTGTTCCTACACCTTGGTGTAAGCACATGCCACAGTCATGTACAGCAACGCACACAGTGCAGAACACTACACTTCCCAGAGTATTACACTCAGCACATGTGACAGCACTCAATTTGCCCCTGGAACTCAGCTGGAACAGTAGTGTGCAGTGCCCCTATATGCATGGACACACCCCAGTGAGCCCCGATGCATATTCACAACATGGGTTAGTGCCAGGGCAGCATGGCACATAGGGGGCCACATCGCTGGTCGACAGTGGCCATTCATTTGGTGGTGTGGTCTGGGCACTGTGTAATAGGGTATGTGCACCATGGATATGTGATCAGTGTGACCCAGCAGTGGTGAGACCTTTAAGTGTATCCATGCACACGTGGTGGTGCACCTGGCATGTACTTACATGGCTGGCTAGCTGGCTGGCTGGTATCTGTGACTCATTGCCACCCCCTGGCACACAAGTTACCTCTAAAGGACACAGCATGAATGCCACCACCTCCTTCACTGGGTCTAGGGACCTGACCAACACTGCAGCACCATGGCCACCACCTGTGACACATTGTTCCTGGCACCTTGTAGTCATATTTTCCTTTGTGCACCAGTGCAGGTCACTGATTCTCTTCCTGACCACCTCTGTAGGCATGCCCTTGCCACCAAAAGGATTAATCTCTGGCAATTTCCTCCTAGGTGTTGTGGATGGTGGCATTTGTGCTGCGGCTGCAGGAGATGACCACCTCCTGGGCCTTGTAGGCCTCTTACAGGGCATGCAGCTCATTGGCACTAAAGCGATGTGCCCACAATTGCACCTTCTCACCCATTGGACCTGCTGGTGAAGGTGGAATGACAGCAGTCAGTGGTGTATGTGAGACTGAGCAGCATATGTGTACTGGACTCTACTGTGTCTGTCCTGAGCAATATAGCCATGGATGATGTACTGGAGTTGGGCAGGGTGGTCTATGCATGGTGCCAACCCATCCTTGCTCCCACCCCCACCCTCCCGAGAACACAGCTGCCTGACATGGAGCAGCCCAACATGGCAGGTGTGTGGGCTACAGAACACCTAGGATCAGAGTCCAGCAGGATCCATGGGATAAGGTGCAGTGTATGACTACTACCCGGTATGGACCGTTGGCCTGGATGGGTGTGTGCAAGAGCCCAGCTGTGTGTACGCACTGTAGGGGGCAATGGTGATTCAGGGTGTGGAATCCCTCATGTGCTGGGCCAGTCACTTGTGCACTACTGTTGGCACCACTACTGTCTCCAGATATGGCACTGTACAGGCTGCAACATGCTGTGTGTTACAGGGGCAAACGAAGGGACAGAAACTCACAGTGGTGCACTAGTGTGACACTGGGGCTACCTGTTTGTGTAGCCATTGTGCCAGTGGCACACTGTTGGTGCACCCCACAAGACCCGGCCTGAGTGTTCCACCATTCAATGATCCCATGAGCACCTGACTGTAGCAGCACATGTTGCTGGCCATCAGATAATGTTTCATGTGACTTGTGACAGGTATGGATGTAATGCAGGGCCCAGGGCAGCTGTGTTGCAGAGTTTGGACAGGTAGTGATGTGTCGTGTGCCCCCATATGTATGGCACTGGGAAAGTCACTGCAATAGGCTCTAGCAGAATGCAATGACCCAGCCACCCCAGTGAAACTTGCAACGCATGCCTGCACAGGGACGTGGTAGTGCTGAAATGGGCCTGGTTGTGTGCCCTCTGTGTTCCATGGCACCTGGGAAACTGTGCTGCTGTGGGGTTTGTGTGTTGGGACAGCAGCACCATGACTGGATGCAGCAGACAGGTGCAGCCCTGTGCTGGGTGACACACCACTCTGTGGACTACAGAGTCAACATTATGATAATCTTGGCAGCTGCTGCAATTCCCATTATCCCTCTGCAAAACTGTGTCTCCAGCTAACCATGGCAACTTGGTACGTGGGTGAGATGCAAGCCACCTACCTGCATTTCAGAAACATTGCTGCACAGTTTGCTGTTTTGCAGTGCTATCCAGCTGGGTTGATTGCAATTCTACAGTGCTACGTAGGTGGTGCACACATCCCCTTAAATAGCCTGGGAGCAACTGTACATGCTATTTGTAGGAGCCCCCCCCCAACTCACTTGGGCTGTTCTGGGGCCCTCAGGTCCACACTGCACACACCTCTGAGGGGGCTGGCCTGGGTTCGCAATTGGACAATGATATACAGCAGGGATCGACAAATTTCAAAATGGCATGCTAGCACCCCTACAACTGCGTGCCCAAGTACCCCACACACAGCAAGCCTTGACAATTAGACCTCCTTAATCCTTTCCTACACTCTTTTGCTGTGTTTTTTACAACAGTGCCCACAGCACAGAGAGCACAACACTACAGTGCACTTTTGGTGTTCACCTGGCCCCTGTGGATGTCAGCTAGGGTAAGGTGGGGTAGAACCTTTTTTAAATAATATACTTTAGTTTGTAGTGCACACAATTTTCTTTTTTTCTTTTCTTTAACCAGTCCATCTCATTCTTTAAAGTCCTCTTCTTCAACTGCCCAAGATTCCCTTTCCCACACTACTCACAAGTCCCGCTCACACTTGTGCCCTTTCCTCTTTTCCTGATGTGTCACCCTAAACTGCCCAACTCCAACTGCCCCCACACTTTCCTGATGACCTGCAGGCTGTTCTTAAAATATTCTCTATTTTTTTAGCTAAAGCATTGCTAACCATTTTTACTTTCTTTATGGGTGCCTGCTGCTTGATGCATTATTATGGCTTAGGTCGGGGTCCTTCTCAAGTCACTGACTAACTTAATTCAAAATTGTACTTTTCTGATCTTTATTTTTTTACTCACAGTTGTCATCCTTTCACTGAGTTTGTCATAGAAGATCCTGACATATGCCTTGCGACCAACACAGACATTGCCCAACTGGCAAGGAAACTTCCCACCTCCTCTCTTCCCCTTTTATCTTTTTTTTTGTTTCCTCCCCACAAGTGCACTCTTGAGCAGCCAGCCCCTCCACACCACACTGCATCTGTCCACATCACCCTGCCACTTGAACAGCCCATGCAGTTGCCGCAAAACCGAAGTTACTCCAGCATTGCCTCATGAAAATGGTGCTTCCGTGTGCTGTGCAGTACCGTGCTAACCTGCCCAGCTCCACCCCCATCCATCATGCCCGCACCCTGCAGGACTGCTCCAAAGCACTGGTGGACTTACCTAGCAGTCCTGTGGGTGGCCCACTGTCAGCAGGTGTTGGGATTATCTTGGGTGGGTAGCAGGAGGTCCCCATTGCAGCGTGCACATGGTGCTTGTTTTCCTTCTCAGCTTCCACTCCAGCAGCGGCATACGCTGCTACTACACTGGTGATGACTATCATGTGACAGGAGCTCCGCTGCCTCCTCTGCCCACAGCCAAGCAAGAGATCTGGGGACATCTAGCAGTGGAGCCGGGTGGACCGAATGAGAAGTTAAATAATAAAAAAAAGGCAGCACTGATTTGGTTGTCCATGGGACAACCAAGTACTATGAAATTGGCTGTCCCATAGCAAAAAATTGTAGCCTGGGATGTCAGGTTATGGGATTTGTCAATCCCTGATATACAGGAGTAGAATGGTGAGGTGTCTCCACTAGGGTTAGTGATATGGGTATTGTAGTGTGTTGGAGGGCCTTAGGTCCTTGCAGGGTGGATAAGGCACCAGGGCTGGACAGAGTACATCCAAGGGTCCTGAAGGAGTTGGCAGAAGTCCTGGTGGGACCACTGGTGGATTTGTTTAACACCTCCCTGGGTACTGGCTGCATGCTCAGGGACTGGAGGATGGCACATATGGTGTCCCTCCATAAGGGTGGGCCCAGGGATGAACCAAGAAACTACAGACCAGTGAGCCTTACTGCCATCGTGGGGAAGCTAATGGAGACTGTCCTCAAGGAGAGGTTTGTGAGCTTTCTGAAAGGGAATGATCTCCAGGACAACAGGCAACATGGGTCTGTCTCAGGCAGATCCTGTCAGACAAACCTGGTTGACTTTTTTCATTTGGTGACCTGGGCACTGGATAGGGGCCATGCAGGGAATGTTCTTTACATGGACTTCAGTAAGGTCTTCAATTCAGTGCCTCAAAGAAGGTTGACCAGCAAGTTGAGTAGCCTAGGAGTGGTGGGAAAAACTGGTTGGGTGGGTTAAGAGCTGGTTACAGGATAGGCAGTAGAGGGTAGTCATTGGGGGAGAGCTCTTGGTGCACAGAGCTGTAACCAGCAGGGTCCCAGTTTGGTGCTAGGACCAGTGCTACTTAAAATCTTCATTCCCGACATATCTGATGGGATAAAGAATAAGATCAGCCTCTTCACAGACAACAAAAAGATCTGTGCAGAGGTGGATAGTGAGAAAGAGGGTAAAGTATTCCAAGAAGATTTGGCAAGACTTGAGCTGTGGTTAGACACATGGCAACTAGGGTTCAACACTAAAAAGTGCAAAGTCTTGCACTTGAGAGCCAGAAACCCTGGGAATTGCTACTGGTTGGGGGGAGTGCAGTTATCCACTTCAGTGTAGGAGAAAGATCTGGGGGTACTAGTAACAGGGGACATGAATTACTCAGCACAGTGTAGGAGGGCAGCAGCACAGGCAAATAACACAAATTAGCAGACCCTGAGGCTTTCTTCCCCTGTTGAAACTGCTGCCCAGGATCCTACAAACCCCGGTTCATTGCAGGGCCCAGAAATCTACAGAAACAGCCAAAAGCCGTATACCCCCTCAGGTACGTTGGTATTTGGCACCTTTGGACATTTTGAATTTTCAGCGACAGCACTCTGATTGGAGGATCTCAGCCTCACTGACTTCTTCCTGCTGGTCTCCATTTTAGCTTGCTTCATTAGAGACGTTTATCAGCGCTGCTGATCCTGGGACTATCCTTTTTTGTAAAGCAAGAATTTCTCATTTGCAAATTATACTACATAGCCACTAGAGAGCTACAACAGCTTTCTTTTCTGTTAAAGAGGAAACACATTATATATTCTACTTCCTCTTCTGCTGTAGTGGACCTGGGATACCTGTCTTTCTGAGGACCATCCCCGGGGTTTTTCTGCCTGTTTCTCAGGCCGAACCATGCTCATCCACTAAGGCTGCAAGACTTGAATGCCTGCCCCCACTCCCATTCTGTACTGGTGGAGCAGGGCCAGAAACAGAAACGAAAGCTACAGACCAATCTTGCCACACCGGACTGCCACACCGGATTGCAGCCTTGAAGCACCTCACTGGCTCAGCTGCAAAGAGTTGCTCCACAGGTACGTTCAGCGCCAAAACCGCCTCTCAGCCAGCAAAAGGATTTTGAACTTATGACACCTGATCGCTGATTGGTCTAGGCTTCTAGTGACTTTTACTGCTGGCGGTTGTGGCGTTTAGATCTACCATGGGAAGTTACAGCTGGTTCCTCAGTGTGTCACTAGCTTTACTAGTGCTCAGCTCATTTTTTCAGAACCCTCATTCCTCCCTAAAGTGGAGTGATCCTTACGATTCTCCTTGTCCTGTGTCCAACAGCTCCTTTCAGGTAGCCATTCTGGACTATTGGGCTTCTCAGCTGTCTCTGCCGAGGAGTAGGACATCTCCTGAGCTGCCTCTGCAGTTTACTCCCCCATCCAGACTTGAGACTTCCTACTCATGGCAAATTCCTGCCAGGACACTAGTGGCTGCAACACTAGGCCAGTATAACACCAGAAGTGGGTACAGACCTACCCATCAACAACGCCTTCCCTATCACCCCAAAAATAGTGTTTACAAATTACAGTTCGCTGCCTTAAAAAGAATCCTGATCCTGCTTCTTTTACTATTGTGCTCAGGCAATGTCGAACTCAACCCAGGACCATTAGACACCCTTGTTTCTCCATCAGACCTGGCAGGTATCAAAGAAATGTCTTTTGTGCATCTTAATGCCTGTAGTTTGCTGAAGAAGTTCACCCTTATCCAGGCTTGGGTGAGCCACACCCTACCTGATGTCCTAGTGATTACTGAGACCTGGCTTAGGCCCAGACAATCACCCCAGACAATGAAATCAATATCCCAAATTATTTACTCTTCCGAGTGGATAGGCAATCAAGAGGAGGTGGGGTGGCAATTTATGTAAGGGACAAATACTCAGCCACATGCATAGATGCATCATCCTCCCCCAAATAATTCGAGTGCTTGACCCTAAAGATCAAACTTTCTCCTTCCAGTGCACTCTGTGTAATAGGCTGCTACAGGCCCCCTTCTGCCGGGTCTCATCTCCTGTCTCACCTCAGTTCCGTACTGGGGCTCAGTTCCTTGGAAACCATTATTCTTGGCGACCTGAACTACGATTGGCTGTCAAGTGCATCAGCTCCCTTGAAATCCTTTTGTGACACTCTAGGGCTGGTGCAACTTATTGGCGAGCCTACTTGCCCAAATAAAAAGAACCTCAACAACAGCTCCCTGTTAGATGTAATTTTGGTTAGCAAGCCACACCTGTTCTCTCACTACGGAACATTTTTCTCAGACATTAGCGATCATTGTATAATCACCACCACCATTAGATCCGTGCACAACCCAGTTTGTGGCAAAGTTCTCTATCAAGAGGTACAAACGCAACTTCAATTTGTTTGCATACGTCCTCGATTTGAAATGTTCACCACGATGGCAAGAATTCTTCCTAGCCAAAACGGTTAACAGGGCATATTCTATTTTTTACGATATCTTAAGTGAGGCTTTAAATTAGCATGCACCCTTGGTTAAGGTGCGGGTCAGGAGCAGCACCTGCCGTTGGTTCTCACCTGAGCTCAAAGCTTTCCTGTTAGAAAGGGATACTTTATGGAAAAAAGCCCGAAGAAGCAAGAACAACTCGGATTGGTGTCTTTTTAAGAGAGCACGTAACAAGTGCACCATGTTGGTCAGAGCAGCCAAGGCCGCCTATTATCGTTCGGAGCTAGCCTCTGCTCCAAGAAATCCTTCAAAGCTCTGGAAAACATTAAAAGACATGTCTGGACACGCACCTGGTAATTCCATTCCAGCAAAAAATTAAGTCCGGTGGCAGCATTATCTCTAACCAATCGGAGATATTGGAAGGCCTCAATAACCATTTTTCAACAGCAGGGCTACCATTTGATACTTCTCCTGCCAATGACCTCTGCACAGCTCAGGGCCCACCAACCCATGAGTTCCCCTCTACTGAGGAGGCCTTCTCCCTCCTGCCTGTCTCTCTAAAAGAGGTGGAAGACCTACTGCTGCAACTGGACACCAGGAAGGGAGCAGGCTCTGACTTCATAGAGCCATACTATCTGAAATGTGCCTACCATGTGCTTGTGGTGCCAATCACCCACCTATTCAACATGTCACTGTCCCAGGGTAGCCTTCCCCCTTAATGGAAAATAACCCATGTCATCCCTCTATTAAAAGCAGGTGACCCCTGCGATCTAAATAATTACAGACCAATCTCCCTCCTCCCTATCCTGTCTAAATTACTAGAAAAAATAGTGTGTGGCCAGCTAGGGGTATACTTAGAATCCAGAAGCCTATTAATCTTGGTTCAGTCTGGATTCAGAGCAAAGCACAGCACCATAACAGCCCTAGCTAAGGTGACCAATGATTGGCTCCTAGATCTTGACAACAAGAAGCATCTCTGTGCCATTTTCTTGGATCTTAGTAAGGCATTCGACACAGTCGATCACAGCCTGCTTCTTTCCTCCCTAAGCACCTTAGGTCTGGACCATATATCTATGTGCTGGTTTGCAGACTACCTTGGAGAACAGAAACAGCAGGTTAAAGCTGAAGGTAATCTTTCTCCATTAAAACCTATGCTGAGGGGGCATGCCCCAGGGCTCTATCCTTGGTCCCCTCCTCTTTGCAGTCTACATTAGCAACATCAATGACCCCATCAAAAAAGCCAACATCCACTTATTCGCAGACGACACTGTACTTGAGTCGTCCCACGCCGGAAGCAGCCTGTGAAGACCTCCAAGCTGATTTTAACCTTCTACAATACCAGCTCATAAACAAAAAGCTTTTGCTCAATGCGAAAAAGACAAAAGCCATGCTCTTCTCCCCCTCCTTGCATGCAGCAATTCCTGCTGGGGGGGGGGGGGGGAGCTATCCCACAAATTACCACTGTTCTTGGAGAAACACTAGAGTATGTATCTAAATTCAAATATCTAGGAGTTTGGCTTGATCATAAACTTTCCTTCGACGACCATCTCGAAGAACTACAGAAGAATCTAAGGCAAAGATTAGGACTATTCTACAGAATTAAGACAAGGCAAGGCAAAGTTTATTTAAAAGACGCCCAATCCTGGAGGCTATGGGTGCCGTACAAATTATTTATAAACAGTATTTGAAAACAGAACACAACATCACAAAATTTTTTATACTAGAAATAAATAAAATAAATGACTCCAATAAAAATCTCAGACTCTACTACAATTTATAGTTACATAATAAAAGCTTGGGGAAAAAAGGAGTGCCTTTAAGCGAGCCTTGAGAGTAACCACAGTGGGTGCTTCCGTGACCTGAGCTGGCAATGAATTCCACAGAACGGGTGCCGCAACACTAAAGGCTCTATCACCAGCTGATTTAAGCCTCATTCTGGGACTGGTCAGGAAACCCCCACTAGAAGAACGGAGAGGGCGGATAGAGAGGGCAGGTGTAAGAAAGTCCAACAGATAACCAGGGCCCTGCCCATGTAGGGCCTTATGGGTGAGAAGACCCACCTTAAAGAGGATTCTCCACCTGACTGGCAGCCAGTACAATTCACTCAGCACTGGTGTAATATGGCAACATTTTTGCTGCCACCTGCTCACAGAGAAGGCCAAGATTCAACTGGTTCAAGCTACCTTCCTATGTTTAATAGATTATGCAGGCCTGCTCTACAGCCACTGCACTGCCTCTGCACTGGCTAAGTTGGACACCCTCTACCACAGAGCTATCAGGTTCATTACTGGCCTTCCACTTTCCACACACCACTGCTCCCTGTACTTATCGTTAGGCTGGACTTCCCTTCACTATAGAAGGAATAGAAATGCTGCCCTATGGGCCTTCAGAGTGGTGACCAACAAGCTCCCCTCATGTGTCTTAGATTGTATTTCCCGGAGTGTGTTAGGCACCTACGCTCTAAGGAGCTATTCCCTAATTGCCCTCCAAGTTCCAAGGGTTAAAACTCATTTAGGCAAAGCTGCTCTAAGCTTTTCTTTACCCACATTATGGAACGGTTTACAAAGGAACTTGAAGCTGAGCTGCCCTGTTAGCCTGAATATCTTCAAGGCGCTCTACGATTGCTACATGAAAGCACCTTGCAAATGTTTTCCTCATCGCTAGCCCTCTAATTCCGCAACTCCCTCTTTCCATCCTGACAATCACCATGTTTCTACCCCTGGGCTCTCACTCTTTCCCTATTAACTCTTCCTGCTTCACCCACCCTTCCCTGTCCGCTCCAGCCTGGCTAAAGTCCCACCCCATCCATAGTAGTGTCCCAATTATCTACCCCTCCTTCATCATTATCACAATAAACAAGTACACGACAGCCATCGCCACTTTCTGTGGTTTTAGCCCAATTTTTCCCCCAGTCATCGGTAATATATCCCTCCTCCTCTTCTTTACCTCTCTAACCTGACATCCCATACACGGCCTCTTTCCCCTATACGTGTAGTTGCCAGCTGCCTCACTCAAAAGATCTCTGCTTATAACCCCTGTATGCCTATGGCTGATTGTACATCTGATGACTTCTTCAATTATATAATAATGCTATTTTTTTTTAATTTATTTCAACCTTGTACTGTACTGTATACACTGTATATTCTTTTTCTTCCTTGTATATTATTGCTTTTTTATACCTGCTTCTGTACTGTACTTTGATGTATTCATGACCAGGTCCACCTTGCAAATGAGCCTTGCTCAATGGTGCCCGCCAGGATAAATAAAGATTTTGATTGATTGATTTGATTGAAATAAGATGCTGGGATGCATTACCTGGGGAATCACCTCTAGGTGGAAGGAAGCAATTCTGCCTCTGTACAGGTCCCTGGTGAGACCTCACTTGGAGTACTGCATGCAGTTCTGATGCCCCTATTTGAAAAGGGATGTCAGGCTACTGGAAGGGGTCCAACGCAAGGTGACGAATATGATTCTTGGACTGGGGGACAAACCATACAAGGGGAGCTCAACATGTATTCCCTGAAGGATGGAAGGGAGAGATGGGATATGACTGAGACCTTCAAGTACTTAAAGGGCATAAACAGAGTTAATACTAAGAGTATGTTTAGATTATAATGGGGGAAGGACACCAGGGGTCACAATCTGAAACTGGAAGGAGGAAGATTCAGGAGGGAAATAAGGAGGCACTATTTCACAGAAAGGGTGGTGGCAGGGCGGAATGCACTGCCAGAGGAGATATCGAGGTTGGTGGGCAGCTTTAAGAGGGGGGTGGAACAGGGTCAAAGAAAAGGTCAAAATTGAGGGGAAGCTGGGGAGGGGGAGATGGCAGTAGGGGGCAATAAATTGGAAAGGCGGGCAAGGGGTGGGGAGGCAGCTGCAGTTTAATAGACTGAGTGCTGCTCACTTGAGCAGACTTGATAGATCATAAGTCCTGTATCTGCTTGCAGTTTTGTATGTATACACCTGTGGGATAAATTCCAGGTTACCACCACCAAGAAAATACAGTAACTGTACCACAGTACTTGCCCCACACAGTAACATAGAAACATAGAACTTGGCGGCAGATAAGGACCGCTTGGCCCACCCAGTCTGCCCATTTCCCTACCTAATGGATAAGCTGCAGATCCTAGTTAACCAGCAGCCTACTTCTTCCTGCCCCCACCCCTTAGAATTGCCTTATGACTGTCCCATGCATGCTTGAATTCCACCACTGTTTTTGACTCCACAACCTCCTCCGGAAGGCCGTTCCATGCATACACTTTCCAATAACCAGCAATACCATAAACCAAACGCTTTCCATTTTATTATAAGGAGCAGGCAAACAGGAGGTAACAGCGCAGCAATAACTAATAAGTAGTAACAACAACTATACCCTACGGTTTTCCACACCACCCAAATGTGGGTGCACCCAACTTTCCACTCAAGCAGCCATTAGAAAGTCAATAGGTTGCAGTGGGTACCTCACCAGAGTTGCTCCAAAAGGGAGGGATGCAGGTTGGGATAAACAGTTTCGTAATGGGAAAACAATACTTTCGTTAGGGACCAAAAATGTTTAAAAAAATGCAACTTTGCTGCCTGGGCACAGCTTTAAACTTAGTGAAGTCCTGCCCAGGGCTTAACCCCCTCTCCTAATTAGCTAGCTAGATAAAGAAGAAGACTCCATGGAGCTACAGAACAGAGGTACTTACAGTTTGTAGATTCAATCAATCAATCAATCAGAATCTTTATTTATCCAGGTGGACATCATTGAGCAATGCTCATTTGCAAGATGGACCTGGCTGGATCAGTGACAATTACATAAACATAGTGCAATGCAAGGAACAAGACACAACATACATAGTGTTGATTTATGCAATATACATAGTTGAATTATCAGGTAAATTCTGATAATTTTATGCCAATTTTTTCATATTTACAATTTTTACATAACTCTAAGGTAATAGAATATTGAGATATGGCATGGAGGAGGTGTTGTTAAAGACTTGCATATACAGTTGAGTAGATGGCTTTGAAGGGGCGAGGGTAGTGGTAAAAGAAAGATCTGAGCCGGAGGTGGGTGATGAGCTTCTGCTTTAACAGAGGGGGAGCTACGGGAAGGGGGGAGGTGGGAGGCAGGAAGGGGGTGAGGGGGGAGGGAACAGTAGAACAGATAGCGATGGGGTGAAAAGATGGGGGGAAAGGATGTACTAGTGGGAAAGGCCATGGGACAGGTATGGAGGTATTGCAGACCATGTGGGAGTTGGTAGGAAGGAGAAGAGATGGAGGAAGCAGAGAGGGCATGATTCACTTTTGTGCTATCGAAAACATTCGCAATACTCCTTGAAAAGCTTTGAGTAAAGGGTTTTGAAGGACGCATTGGATATGGGTATACTCAGGTTTAGGACTTTCTGCAGTTTGTTCCATAGTGAGGGCAGCATGAAGCTGATGGCTGTTCTTCCAAAGTAGGAATTGACTTTGGGTACTTTGAGCAAGATGAAGGAGTAGCTTCTCAAGGCATATTTGCTTATAGAAGTTTGAGTGAAGCAGTCCGAGATGTATTGCGGTAGTTGCTTGGATATAGCTCTGAATGTCCAAAATGCTGCATTTCTGTCCCTTCTGAAATGGAATGAGGTCCATCCAGCTGCTGCATATAGAGAGCAATAATGGGTGTCGTATGGTAGTCCTGTAATAAACCTCAGTGCCCTATGATAGAGTGTATCCAACTTACCCAAATAGGAGGCAGGGCAGCGACTATATAAGAAGTCAGCATAGTCAATTATAGAGAGAAACGTGGCCTGTATCAAACTTAGTTTTGCATTGCTTGTGAGAAAGTGCTTGATTCTGAAATAGAGGCCAAGTCTCTGACGGAGTTTTTGTAATAGTTCATCCATATGTTCGATGAAGCAGAGTCTGTTGTTGAGCCAGACTCCCAGGTACTTGAACTTGGATACAAATTCAAAGTTTTCGGGCCCACAGATCTCTTAAACCCAAGCCACCTCTAGGTGCCCTCCCAGGCCCATAACTGTGAGACTCTTAAGCTACCTGGAGTGCCAGCATATCCTCGAGAAAGTTAAGCAACTGGACTCTATTCTCTGGGGTAACAGCAAACTCAGAATCACCCAGGATCTTCCCTACGAGGTCCGACAGAGAAGAGCTGCCTTCCATCAAGTTGTTAAGAAACTCATAGCGGCCGGGAGAGCCTTCAGGATGATACACCCCGCTAAATTGCTTGTTCAAGTGGAAGGCACTTGGCGCGTTTATGAGAAGCCGGAGGAGGCGCTAGCTGACCTTAAGAATCTGCTACCCGGACTTATTTAAGTGACTCTCCTTGCACTCGGTGTAGCCGGGCCTTTCTCTCAGTAGGCCCTATGTCAAAGTTTAACATTTACCTAAATCTAGTTAGCCCGTTTAATTTTCTTTTTCCCTTAACTGGTCCCCGCTAGTGTACCTGCCTCGCACAATCTAAGTCAAGTAGGGTACCTGTTTTTTTCACTGTAGAGAGGTCTTCAGTGGAGGGGATCTGTGCTGGAATAGGCCTCGGGGGGTAGTAGGCCGTTAGGCCTGTTTGTCCTGCGCCGAGTAGCCCACGCCGCCTGGTCCTCTTAACTGCACTGCTGAGCAGGGGTTTGTTTCCGGGGACGCTCTCACGGTTGGATCGTTTGGTCCATCAGCGGAACTCCCCCTATGTTTCCTTCCTCCTGCATTTCCGGGTGGGCCCTGAGCAGCCTCGGTGATGGGATGTGGACCTTTTCCTTGATGGGGTTTCTCCCAGGGACCTTCTTTCTTGCCTTCTAAGACCGGGAACATGGCTTCCAGGTACTGCAATGGCTACTTTTCTCACTCGCCGAAAAGGGGGGGGGCAGGGGGCTCGAGCGGATTAGTTGCCTCAGAGCCCTGCCTTGTGACCTGAATGGGATTTGGTGGGAACCTGTAGGGGTTCATTTAATTGGGTTTTTCTCTCGCTCCAGAGCATGCTTGCTTCACGTTTTGGATTGGTGGGTGATATGTATTATGGTCATTTTCGATGCTCGGGGGTCTTTTATACGGTACCCATGGGGTTGGGGGATGGAGGATCTGTTAATCCTATTTCTTTTGCTAGTTTGGTTTTCTGGAAATGGGTTTGTTAATAAGGGGGTCAACTTTAACTGTTGTAAGCATTTGTTGTTTTTGGAGGGTTGTGGAAGGGTATTGTTATGGGAGGGGGTAGCCGCCAGTGGTTTTCTTCCTCTGAAGTTGTGGGGTTTTATACCCACTTCAATCCAGTTTATAATGAAGTGGCATTTCTCTATTTTTCTACGGAAAGCTGTCTTTTGTTTTTGTTACAGTGGCGGCTGGGTTGGGGTGGTGGGGGGGAGTATGAGAAGGTGTCACCACTGATTAGCTCAAGTTGGGGGATTTCTATGCAGCTCATCTCAACTATATTACTGTCCCTCGAGGATGGCTTCGGATCATGTTAAATTAGCCAGTTGGAATGTAAAGGGCATCAGGGAGATTAAGAAAAGATCCCGCATACTGTTTAACTGTTCCCTGTTGGGGGTCGATATTTTGCTTCTACAGGAGACACATATAACAGTGGTGGATATTAAAATGTTAAAGGTTAAAGGATTCTCTCAAGTTTTTGTTACTGGTGTGTCCTCCGAAGCTAAGGGTGTAGCAATCATGATTAAGAAAAGCATACCTTTTATTCCAGAGAAAGTTATCCAAGATCCCGAGGGCAGATATATTTTTGTGCAGGGTTCTCTTTATAACTCCGCTATAATTCTTGGCTCCGTCTATGGCCCGGTTGGGGGAGATGCCGGTTTTTTAATGCATTTAATAGATAAACTAAGTGTGTATTTGCCAACACCCCTTATTCTGGGAGGGGATTGGAATATTGCCCCGTCACAAGAACTAGATAAAACTTACAGGCCTTTGAAGCCCCCATCCTCAGTGCAACTAGCGTTGCGAGACTTAGGTAGAATGCTAGGATTGGTGGATCCTTGGAGGACTCTGCATCCTTTTAATAAGAGTTATACCTTTTTTCTCCGCTTCATAACTCCTGGTTCAGGTTGGATTATTTTTTAGTGAGCACCTCCCTTATGGCAAATATTACCCTAGTAGGCATTGAGCCTATTGTAATTTCTGACCATGCTTTAGTATGGTTTCGATTCAACCCTCCTCTTGGTACAGCGGGACACAATATGGAAGCTCAATACTCAGGTTTTAAAGGATGAGCACTCCCACGCCAGATTAAGTCCTTAATCAAAGAATATCTGGACATTAACCAGGATCAGTGGCCAGGTTTGACATCCTATGGTGCTCTTTTAAATGCTTTTTGAGGGGGAGCTCATTAAAATCTCCGCTAGGAGGAAGAAACTCAGGACTCAAAATTCTTCTCTTAGCTGGTCAGATTAAGGCGGCAGAAGACTCCCTTGCTTCCTCTAAGTCCCTAAAGAGTTTGGAGCAGCTACATAAACTTAAAAATGAGTATGAGGGGCTGGTCGGGGAAAAAACTGAATTTGCATTATTGAGATCTAAAGCCAGATACTTAGATCAAGGGGAGAAGCCAAGTAGGCTTTTGGCCTTAAAACTCAAGGAAGTAGAAAACTCAAGGCTGGTCCCAGCTTTAGAGGCACAGGATGGCTCCATCAGGACAGGGCCCAGAGATATTGTCGAGGTTTTCAGACTATTTTACCAAAATCTTACGTGCTATTTCAGTCCCTCCTTCCTGCCTGCAATTGAGACCTTCTTCAAGCCAATTTCCCCACCCTGCCTCTCCGAAGACCAAGCATCTTTCCTTTCTGCTCCTCTATCCCTGAAAGAGATTGAGGATGCCATTCATAATCTTCCATCAGACAAAGCCCCGCCCAGATGGCTTACCCCTCCAACTTTTACAAGGCCTTTGCAAGGAATTGGCTCGACACTTCTGGAATTTTACAACTATCTTCTCCTCGGCCCATTGGACCCAACCTTATTAGAAGCCATCATAATTTGATTCCCAAACAGAGAAACCTCTCTGATCCGACTTAACTACAGACCCATCTCGCTGCTCAATTGTGATATCAAAATCCTGTCTAAAATTCTGGCCTCACGTATCAAGCAGGTTTGGCAATCACTTTTGAGCAGGGAGCAGGTAGGTTTTGTGCAGGGTAAGTCAGCTGCGGACCACATGAGAGTTCTTTCTTATGTCTTCCAAGCAGCCCAGGCCTCTCAGGTTCCCATGGCACTGGTGGCTTTAGATGCTGAGAAGGCATTTGACCGTGTCAATTGGGATTTCTTATGGAGTGTTTTGGCTAGGTTTGGATTCCCGGAGAAATTCATCCAGTGGATAAAGGTTTTATATAGAGATCCCTCGGCTAAAATTTACTGTAATGGAGTTTTCTCATCCCGCATCCAGCTTTTTTCTGGCACCTGTCAGGGCTGCCCCCTCTCACCATACTTTTTCAACCTTTACTTAGAGCCCCTGTTGCTCAATCTTAAGGCAGCTCTCGGGGTCCAAGGCTGTGCAATCTCTCAACAAACTTCCACAATATCCGTCTTTGCAGACGATATTCTATTACAGTTGACTTACCCGGCAAACTCCCTATGAGTAGCCCTAAATATAATCGAGCAATTTAGCACTGTATCCAACTACAAACTTAATCTGGCCAAGTCAGAAATTTTCCCCCTCAATATGCACACTTCTCAATCTAGTATGTCTCACTTTGGTATGAAATGGGCATCATCCCATCTCAAATATCTCGGTATTTATTTGGCCCGTGATCCAAATCTGATTAGGAAATTAAACCTGATGATCTAGTGGACAAAATTCATTCGACTTGCAAAGATAGGACAAGCTCCCACCATTAGTAGGGGCCTGAATCAGTATAATCAAAATGAATATCCTGCCTCGACTGTTTTACCCCTGAGTCTCTTGGACATTTGGCTACCCAAAACTTTCTTCAAGAGAGTTCATTCAATTCTGACTTGTTTTTTCTGGAATCACAAATCTCCCAGACGAGCCTTTCATAAACTTTGTTTACCCAAAGATATGGGGGGCCTCCGTCTCCCTAATTTCGAATATTACTATTGGGCTAGCCACCTAGTTAAAGCCGGTAAGTGGCTGGGGGGTAGGGACGCAACATCCTCACCTTTATGGTAAAGTTTTGATTTAGACCTTATCAAGCAATGCAACATAGATCCCGCTAGCCTGTTTTACTGCCATTTTTCAACTTTGCCCCACTGTCTTCAGGATTCGGCAGTGGGCGTCTCGGTGAGGGTGCTGAATCAATTTTACGCTCCTGCCGAAATCTGACACGTAAAGGACCCTGGGCAACCGCTGCTCTCCAATCCTAATATTAAAATGGGGACTAAATTGTTATCTCCGAAGTGGCTGCCCCAAATTCAGGGACTTTCGGTGGAAGATTTATACGTGCAAGGGGGCCCTGGGTTAATAGATGACCTTCTACTAGTCTTAAGTATTCCTCCCCGAATGATTTTCAAGGTATACCAGTTGAAACACCTTGTCAACAAGGAATTTGGCAACACTGTGCCTGTGTCGGTTGTCAAGCCCCTCTCAGGGTGGTTAAAGATTATGCGCAGGCCTCATGGTGTATCTAAATTATATCTACATCTTATGAAGGTCAACTTCCCCGACCCCTTAGCTGGCTCCAAATCTTGGACTCCACTCCCCTTAGGCCCTTCTTTTACATGGAACCAGGTTTGGAGGGATTTGCACACATATAATACTCTGGATAAGAATAGGCTTATTCAATATTTTATTGTCAATAATATGTATATTACGCCTGTTAAAAAATCGAAATTTGATCATTCCAGCTCCCCTAACTGTCTCAGATGCGGTGAGGACCCGGGAAGTACCCCTCATATTTTCTGGTATTGTTCCAAGGTAGCCCCACTTTGGAAGGCTATTCAGGATAACTTAGACCCCATTCTAGGCCTGCAAGATTTATTTACATTAGAGATCTGTATTCTGGGCATCTATTCAGGCATTTTCGTCAGAGAGAGAAGATATCATATGGCTCTCATCTCAATGGCGGTTAAGAGATTAGTGCTTCGCCACTGGTCAGATAACCTAGAACTCTCGTACACGGACTGGCTAGAAGAAATGTCTTTGTGTTTTAAAGTTGAGAAGTTGATCGCCAGCTCCAGACTTTCTCCCTCAGCCTTCCAGAAAAAGTGGGGTAAACTTTATGTCCTATATTTACACTGATTGATAGAGTCAGGGTTACTTTGAGTTATTTGATCCCTGATGGCTCTCCTTTTATGATCCCCCTGATACACCCTTTATCTATTCATGAACCAATCGTAAATGGTGCTGCTTTTTTATCTGGGTTTGAAGGTCAGACTGTTACCTAATCTTTCTTCCCAGACTCGAATATCTCCCTTTCCCTCACCTATACATCTTCTAGGCTTCCTTTGTCCTTCTCAGTGGTGACACCTTCTTGGGGAGGGAGGAGGAGGGGTCTAGTTTATCCCATGTTTATCATGTCATGTTCTGTTCCTGGAAATTGTCACAATGTTGTATCATTTCTGTATCTACTAGTCTGATGCTATTGTTATTGTTTTTTGAAATTAAATAAAAAAGAGAATTTCAAAAAAAAAAAAAAAAAATTCAAGGTTTTCGACGAGAATAGTGGATAAGTGAGGGAGTGTGTGCGCTCCTGTATGTCCTGGATGCCTAAACGGAGAGATAAACATTGCTTTTGTCTTCTTTGCATTAAGAAAAAGGTTTTTGCTCAGAAGTTGGTGCTGGAGTAGGTTGAAGTCAGTTTGTAGATCTTTGCAGGCTAGCTCTGGGGAAGGGTGACTGACATAGAGTACCATATCATCAGCGAATAGGTATACAGTGGCCTTGGTGATGTTAATATCGATGTTGTTGATATAGATAGTGAATAGGATAGGACCGAGGATAGATCCCTGTGGTACACCTCTTTGTAGTGGCTTAAGGGGGGACAGATCACCTTCGGCCTTAACCTGTTGGAACCATCCAGAGAAAAAGTTATTGAACCAATTCAGGGAAATAGAATCCAGTCCTATGGATTTCAGGGATGTAAGAAGAAGGTCATGGTCGACTGTGTTCAACGCCTTACTTAGATCCAGGAACACAGCGCAGATACAATTTCCGTTATCCAACTCCAATTGCCAATCATTGATTACTTTTGCTAGGGCCGTGATGGTGCTGTGCTTAGCCCTGAAGCCAGATTGTACAGGGTTTAGGAGATTATTGGATTCTAAGTAGGCTTTCAGTTGAGTACTTACAATCTTTTCCAGAAGCTTAGATAGTACAGGGAGGATAGAGATTGGCCTGTAATTGTTGAGGTCACAAGGGTCGCCTGATATGTATAACGGGATGACCTGTGCAGTTTTCCAGATAGAGGGGATGGTCCCTTGTAGTAGTGAGAGGTTAAACAGATGTGTTATCGGTACTGCTAAAACATAGATGGCAACCTTCAGAAAGTAGGGGTCAAGGGCATCTGCACCTGCACTTTTCCTAATGTCTAGCTGCCAAATCAAATCTTCCACTTGTTTCAGTGTAGCAGGTTGTAAAGAGAAACTAGTGTCTGTCACCGTTGTTTCGGGGGGTTGTATGACTAACTGGGAACGCAGTAAATTAGCTGGTGAGTTGTCAAATGCCAAGCCTGCGGTCGTGAAATGATTGTTAAATGAGTTTAGTATTTCCAATCTGTTGTTGATAATGGTAGTCCCGGACAGAATCTTAGTTGGGAGTGAGTTACTTGGTGTGTGCCCAGATTATGTCCTTAATGGTATTCCAGAATTTAGCAGGGTTTTGGGAAGAAGAGTCTAACTTGGTACGATAGAAAATTGATTTTGCGTCTCTGATCTTTCTAGTACATACATTCCTAGCTCTCCTGAACTGGTCCCAGTCTGACTGAGACTTTGTTTTCCGTGCTTTTTTCCATAGTTTATCTCTCTCTCTAGGAGTGCAATTTTAAGGGCTGGAGTAAACCAGTGGCAAGATTTGTTTCTTATTCGCACTTTAGATAGGGGCACATGCTTGTTAAGGGCTCCTGTGATTATATCATTGAGGATGTCATAGGCTGCGTCCACCGTTTTTGCCAGGTAGAACTCTTGCCAGTGAGTAGAGTGCCTCATATCTTCCAAATATGCTGATTTATTTCTGAAAATACTGTTTTGATCTGCGAACTGAGAATTTAGAGAGGGAGATGGGTTTATTAGATGTCCTTATGCTGGCAATAAGGCAGTGGTCACTAAGATCATTGAAGAAAATGCCAGCATAGGAGAATAAGTGAGGCTTGCTCACCAGGATAATGTCCAGGAATGTACTATTACTTGGGGTCTTTTTATTAATTCTGGTCGGCTCACTGATTAGTTGTGTTAGGCCGAGGGTGTCGCAGAAGGATACGAGTGGAGTAGCAGCTTTGGACAGCCAATTTAGAATAAAGTCTCCTAGAATGACCATTTCTGGAGGTCCTTTTACAGTTAAGTCACCTAAGTGGGATAGCAACTTAAGCTCGGCATTAGGGGGTCGATAGCAGCCTATTACCTGTAGTGATGTGGAATGAGATATTACCACTTTAAGGGCTATGCATTCAAACTCATGTGCCATAGATACTGAAGTTGGACAGGTTGCTGCAAGGTTGTTCTTCACATAAATAGCTACACCACCCCCTCTAGTTTGATGATCGGCTCTGAAAAGTTGGTAGTTTGGTAGGTTGACATCCCTATCAGCAGTGGCTGGTCTAAGCCATGTCTCTGAGACCACCAAAATAACTGGTACTGTGTGAATTACCCATGCTTGAATCATAGTGATCTTTTTAAGTAGGCTGCACACATTGATGTGGAGGAAGCTTAATCCTTTGGGTTTGGGAATGTTGGATGGTGCTGCAATAGCCTCTGCGGGCCCTGGGTTAAGTTTCACGTTGCCAGAGCATAGTAGTATCAGGAGCAGGAGTTTTGTAAGTGCAGCAAAGGATAATTTGGGGGTTCTTACTTTTCCCCACTTTCTTGGGCTATCAGTTGGTTTTTTACCTCATCTAGGAGGTGTGCTTTGTCCTCCTGCGATAACAGAGACTAGCACTCTGACTGAAAATAGCAAGAAGGATTTGACAGTGGGGGAGGGGGGGGTTGCATATCTGGTCATATAGAGTCTGAGCATGTCTCGCCATAATGGTGTAGCCAAGGACTTCACTGATACTGGGGAGAGATATGAGAATACATAAACTGATCTGTATCTGAGTTTGTCTTCTCATGGTGCAAGGGCAGCCACCAGTCTCCCCTCAGGTTATGATTAGATTGATACCATTGTCGGCATATATCTGGATAAATGAGGAGGAGAAGGAGAATCCACAGCCTTCTGCCCATTATAGGTATTACAAGGAGGATGATGCTCAATTTTATGATTCTTCGACCTAGTCAGTCGGTATGCAGCAATAAGAGTGTTGATATTTGTTCTACGTAGCATACATGCTCCCAGTATGGATGCTATAGCCAACAGATAGTATGTGAAAATGCCACTATCTGTGGGGTTAACATTCTGATGGGAGAAGAGGAGGAACTGCTATAGGGTGATAAGTTTACAAGGGGGTGTGACTAAGGACAGAGGTGGGGAGAGGGTCTATATAATAAGGAAAGGAGGAGGGAGGGTGGGCAGGCGAAAATGCAGCTTTGTTGTACCTGCCTCCGCGCCGAGTGTCGCGGCTGCTGGTTCCGAGTGGTGGCAAGGGAGGCCGACTCACGACGCTGGCTGAAGCCACTCTGGCGCTTGGCTGGGGGTGCTCTTCCTGGCTCGGTCCTTGGCTGGGGAAGAGAGATAGGTGCACAGATTAAATACTGCACCGAGGCAGAGGTGTCTGCCAAAGCAACAGGGGTTCAAAATTAACAAGTCAAAGGCTTGTGGCATGGGTTATGGGTTATGGCGCCGGAGCTTCTGGGCAACTTTTTTGTTTCACAAATTGCCTAGGGGGCTGCGATCACTTGAGCTAGCACCCTGCACAACAACAGTAAATCCCCAATCCCACACAATTCAGATTCAAAGGGGAGTTCACAGGAACTTAATTGGAAAGGCTAAAGCCTGAGGTTCAGTGGGGGGAGAATAGCTCCTCCCATATTCCCTACTTAAATCATAGCAGTTCTGCTGCTCAGCTTCGAGCATTTCAGAACTGCCCGGTGCTTGAGTTGGTGCCTGGGCAGCTGCGTGGGATCTGCAGCTGCTCCCTTCTTCTGGTTCTCCGCGCTCCCATTTTGCTTTCTGCTTTTTTTTTCTCCCTCATCCCCTCTCTCTCTCTCTCTCTCTCTCTGTCTCGGTGGCTGTTGCTGCTGCTATCTGTCCTTGCTCATCTCCCCCTTCCCCAGTGTTGTCTGTCCATGTTTCCCTTCCTTGCCTTTGCAACTCCTGCCCCCAGTTTTTCCTTGCTGTTCCTCTTTCTCTTCCTTTCTGCTCCTTCTACCCCCATACCTCTGGTCTTCTCTGCTGCCTTCACATTTGTGTGTCCTTCTGTTCTTTTGGGCTTTGCTTACTCCTTGCTTTTCTGAGCAGTTGCTCTGTTCCCTGCTGGCTTTCTAGGTCCGTTCTGCCTGCTAGGTCCCCATCACACTTCTGGCTGCTCTAGGGGTCATGCTGAGTTGGCCCCAATCTGCACTTCACCTACCTCACCATCTTTGCTGCCCAGGGCTGCCTCCATCTAGTATCCTAGTTCTTCATCATGCCTCAGAGACTTTCGTCTTCCTACGACCCACCAGCATTGTTCCCGACTCCACATCTCGCTCCATGGGTTGGAACTTCCATCAGAGGATCACCACTGCCTGTGGCCAGAACAATTTCAGCTGTGCTCCCATCCACACCTACTTCCTATCAACTGCTGTTGGCTGCCTTTCTCATCCCCCTTCCATGACCCCTTACTTTTATTTGTCTGCCATCCTTTTCATTCCTGCCAGCTCATGGGTCACATTCAGAACACAAGATGGACCAAGGAACTGAACTGCTGAACTAGTCTGTGGCAGTTCCAATGTCTATCGACTGTGCAAGTCCTAGCTTGCACTCTCTGTAATGCACTCTGGAGCCCTTCCTGCTTGTCCTGTCTGCATTATTACCTGTTCTACCCTTTCATTACCACTGCCGCCTGTCCTCCAGTCCTGAGCAACCACTGGACTCTGCCACTACTATAATTATCTGTAATCAGTATCCCTTTCCTGGGCCTTTCCTGCATGCCAACCCCCTTGCTGGGCTTTCATTGCTCTACCTTGACCCACCAGTACCATATACTGCACTACAGCGCTACCCAACTACCACCTAAAGGGGTCATCTTCATTCATTTTTTCTACAACTACAAATGGCTTAGCTCATACTGTGTTGGCCATCATGTACTCTGTGGAAGCACCTTACAAGTATAAGAGGTATCTTCAAAGGCAACACTTCTATTGCTTGTCCCTGCAACCTTTAACACAGGACAGACCATGCTTGGGGCCTAGGCCCATTCAATCTAGGGTCCTCTGGAGGAATGTCCCTGCTATCTTCTCTATCACTAACCATCCTACCTTGTCACACCTGCATTGCCCTGCCACCTGCTTGCATCCCTCTCTTCCCTTTGTTGCTTGAAAACAAGACATGGATGCTCAATCTGGGAGACATTGTAAGACTCTGAATTTCAGTATGTGGGATATATCTTCTTCCTTGGAGATACAAGCTCTGAACACCGTGGAACTCATTGGGCTTGATTCTCAAAGCCCTGTGTCTGACGCAAGGTGCTTGCACCAAACAGATATGGTACAAGGTGTACCTTGGTCCAGGGCTGCCTCCACGCAATTCATGAAGGTGGCCTGCGTCAACCGCAGGCCACCTTCCCCAAACAGGTCCTGTGCCAGCCCTGCGCCCTGCACAGTGCTCGACACGGCACTAGGTGGACTGCGCTGGTGCAAGCTGCAGCTTGCTATTCTCAGACAGCACCCAGTGGGAGATATTCTAAGTGCCCTTAGACCAGCCAGGGCTGGCGTGGTGGGACTTAGAATATGTCCTACTGGGGCAGTCATCCTATGTACCACTGTATGCTGAGGTTGCCCCCCAGTTTGCCGATGGTGCCCCATCCTCCAAGGTACTGTCACCTATCCCCAATGCCACCACCCCATCCCTGATGCTGCCCGGCCCACCTGTATGTGGCATGGGCATGTGCCCCCGATCATTGCAGTGCCCAATACCTGGTGGTCTTGTGGAACCCACCCCTTGGTGCCTGACCAGCCACCAACTGTGGTCTGCATCAGCACCATACTGTACATATGTGCTAAGTGTCTGAGACTGGTGGCAGTCATTGTGCACATATGTACAGGAGGTGCCATTTCCCGTGCTGCACTGGGCTTGCAATGGACACCTCCCATGCGCCAGGTGTTCTCCGGAAGGGACAGAATGCTGCAAGTGTGGGGACTTAAACGCCGGGTCCCTCCTGTACCTGAATCCGGTGCAGGTTCCCTGGCATATGGGACTTCTGCACAGGCTGCCGTTTGCCGCAGCTTGCACTGAACACATCCCCTTTTGAGAATTGGGCCCATTGCCTTTATTTTACGATGTCTAATTTTACTTCACATTTTATGATATTAGTAAATTCTGCATCAGTGTCTGAACTTCCCTCCCATTCTGTGTGTGTGGCTTTTCTATGAGGGACGAATGGAGAACAGGACTCATTTGAAGGGTATATGAAAGATTTCCCTCTTCTAAGGGTCACTTGAGCTATATACCTGTGGACCCCACATTGAGTCTTGCCTTTCCTAGTGTGGCCCTCATAGGGGCCTTGCATTCAAACTCGATCATTCTGGATTTTCTCCCATAGCAGGCCTAAGTGGCAGTCTCACCTTTCCAGCTCGGCCCATGTGGGGGCCCTGCTTCCCAACACGATCATCTGGAGTCTCTCCTGTGGCAGACCTGCATGGGGGTCTCGTCTTTTCTTGCTTGGCTTGTAGGGGGCCTGGTTTCATGACACATCTGTTTCAGTTTCTCCCCTATAGCAGACCTACATGGGGGTCTCACCATCTCCAGCTTAGCCCGCATGGGGGACTTAGCTCACTTCTTAACTTTTCCAAGTTCTTTCACATGGCAGACCTCCATTAAAGTCCTGCTGGTTCCAGCTAGCCCATGGAGGGCCCAGCTCGACTCAATCTATTCTACCCCTTCCTTTGTCGGACCTGCATGGGGGTCCTGCCAGTCTGGCTGGCCCATGTGGGAGTCTAGCTCGACTCACTTGATTCAACTCCTTCCTCGGCAGGACCTGTGTGGAGGTCCTGTCGGTCCTGCTAGCCTACTTGGGGGCCTAGCTCAACTCACTCGATTCTACTACTTCCTTGGACAGACCTATGTGGGGGTCCTGCTGGTCCTGCTAGCCTATGTGGGGGCATAGCTTGACTCGCTCACTGTACTCCTTACTTGGGTGGTCCTATGTTGCGGTCTCACCACTCCAGCTGGCCCATGTAGGGCCCTAGCTTACCATTTGAGCACTTTATATGCCTTCCTGCAATGGACCTCTGTGGAGGTCTTGCTGGTCCGACTCCAGCTTGGCCCACATGGGGGCCCTGCTTCATGGCAGGTTCATTCCAGCTCCTTTTCTGTCCTGATTCAGATTTTGTTTATTTTGCTGGACATCTTCATTGTGCAATGTTCATTTCCCCAATGGTCCTGGGACATTTAGGTACCGCCCCATCTTGGCAACTGATGGTTTCCAACTTCTACTGAAGACTAAAGACAGTGTCAGGACTTGCACTACTGGGCATCATTGTGACTCTTCACAATTGCTTCTTTATTCTCTGCAACCCATTCTGCTTTCCCTATGCATGCATGGAACCTAGCTGTCAATTGGACTACCTGTGTGGGAGTCTGTCCTCATCACCTCCTCCTTGCTGTATCTGGATCCTCAGCTTCTGGACTTGCCCTGGTCCTCCATGGATATTTCATATCTTTCCTCAGGTCTTCTGGGAAGGATTTTCAATGAAGACCCATGCATGGGTCCCCTCAATCAAGTTTCCACACTCTGCCTTCATAGGGTTCCTAATTTAGCTGCCTAACGCCAACCAGTCCCTTGATATTTATTGCTGCTGCTTATCTCACCACACTACCTTCAGAAAACTCCTGTTTAAGCTTGTTCTGTATCATCATGGCACCTCCATCATTATGTGTCTTTCCTTGAATTTCAGAGGTTTCATCAACTAGTGCTTTACTATCTCTCGATATACAGTAGCTCCCTGAAATTATCCTCATGTTCAGTCTCCAGTTCCCGACTTCTATACAGAAACCGTGGATGGGTTAAACTATCTTCCCTCATCCAGACGTCCATCAGAATCAGACTCTCCTTCATTTCTAGAATCTTCATCCTGCGATACTGACTTTCACTCCTGCTAAGATCCAGAGGACACATCTCATCGATCAGCAAGACTCCAAACATAAGAACATTGGACCTAATCAGAATGAAATCTCAGTCCACTTTTAGGATTATCTGCTCATAGTTTGCCAGGAGGATGGGCAGGTCAGTAGCCATGGGTCCTCAGAGGTTTACCCCACAGGTTTTTTTTTCTCCTGTGTGCTACTGGTCACACTCTCTGGAGTTGGAGGAGGTCCATTGATAGTCTTTTTGGGCCACTATTCCTACACCTACCCAGTGTTCCTACTGAGGTTGGGAAACAGAGCAAGGTCAAAGTCTAAGTTCATGACCTCAAGCACGTAAAGTCCAAGCTCATGAGTATACACAAGCACTACGCTATGAACCACACTTAGGATGGGAAGGCTAAAGCCTGAGTTTCAATGGGGGGGAATAGCTCCACCCACATTTCCTACTTAATTCATAGCACTTCCGCTGCTCAGCTTCAAGTGTTTCGGACCTGTCCACCATCCTCCCCAGCCTTCTTCTCCTCTGGCACTCTTCTCTCTCCCTCGCTGCTAGGACTCTATTCCTACACCTACCCAGCATTCCTACTGAGGGTGGGAAACAGAAAGGCCAAAGTCTAAGTTCCTAACCTCAAGCACGTAAAGTCCAAGCTCATAGGTATACACAATCACTACACCACGAACCACACATTGAACAAATGGGACTATACCAGTGTCAGGAGTTGTTGGAGGTGCACCACAGCAGCAGCTTGTAGGAAAACAGCAGCAGGCTGAAGAAATAAATAACGCTAGTCCTTATCTGTTAAACCTTTCAGATTTTCACTTCTGAGGCCTTTGTATATGGTGTTCACTTGACAGGCTTCTTGGCCTCTTCCTCTCACCGGTCTTCTTCATTGCTGGTCTGGGGGACAGGGCAGGCCGGTTGTTCCCCAGACTTGTTGCTTGGCACACCCTTTTCTCTGCTGCAGTAATGTCAGTCTCCAACTCCAGCATGCACAGTTACTCTGGCTTGCAACAATTGCAGCACCCAATGCACTCACCCCAACAAGGGGAAGCACAGGTTGCTGCTAGTCACTTTATTCTCAGCTGCAGACATTGCTTATTTTAAGGCTGTGACCTTACAGTTTCTGCTTTCCAGCTGCAAACTCTGATTTCTCTTTCCATACTGCAGTACATTCAGACTCTCTCTCTCTCTCTCTGTCTCTCCCTCTGGCAGCAAATCACAAAAATCTCTCTCTCACACAGGCTGCAAATTCTCAGGCTGCAGAGTCTGAAATGCTTATATTACATTAAAGCCAACATTAAATGGAGGGCAATGAGTACCAATGCCCGTAGTCTGGGAAACAAGCTTCCTGAGCTAGTAGCCTTGATGGAAGATGAAAAATTGGATATTGTGGCAGTCACAGAAACATGGTACACAGGGAACCATGACTGGGATGTCAACATACCAGGGTACACAGTCTACAGAAGGGTCAGGGAGAGAAAAAGAAGAGGTGGAGTAGCTCTATACATAAGGGAAGGGATCAAAGCTACAGAACTAAAAAGTAAAGGGGGAGGACAAGAGGCACTCTGGATCACCTTGGAGACAGGGAATGGCATCACAATCCGCACAGGGGTTGTATACAGACCCCCATCTCAAGGGGAGGAAATGGACAAGAAAATGACAGAGGACATTCTCAAAATGGCTGAAAAAGGGGAGATACTGTTGATGGGGGACCTGAATATGCCAGATGTTAACTGGATGAATTGTACTGCAGCCACATCCAAGAGCAGGGTCATTCTCGATGCCCTGCAGGGGGCAGGCCTTAGACAGCTAGTGTTGGAACCCACTCGGGAGGAAGAAATACTAGACCTGGTACTCTCAAATGGAGAGAGGATCACAAATTTAGAAGTCAGTCAACATCTGGGAACAAGCGACCACTGCACAGTGTGATTCACAATAAGCACAACCATGGAGACAAGCCATACAAAAACAAGCATACTGGACTTTAGAAGGGCTGACTTTGGCAAAATGGGTGAATACCTGAGGAATACAATAGAAAATGGCCAAAAAGGAGGGGTGGAAGAACAATGGAGAAAAATCAAAACTGCCATCATAGAGGCAACAAGCCTTTGTGTGAAACAGATAAAGAAAACAAAGTGGAGTAAAAAACCACTATGGTTCTCAAAAGAGGTGGCAGGGAAGGTTAAGGAGAAAAAGGCTGCATTGAAAAAGTATAAGACATCACAGAAGGAGCACGACAGGGAACTGTATCAATTAAAGCAGAAAGAAGTGGGGAAGGCAGTCAGAATAGCAAAAGCCCAAACTGAGGAAAAAATAGCCAAGTCTGTTAAGAAGGGGGATAAAATATTTTATAGGTACATTAGGGAACATAGAAAGGTTAAGGGAGGAATAGTGAAGATTAATAAGGGAGAGGGGAGGTGGGCAGAGGGAGACAGTGAAAAGGCAGAGATACTGAATGAATACTTTTGCTCAGTATTCACAAAAGAAGATGAGGAGGAGTTACCTAAACCAGACAATAGAAGCACTCTGGGTAGGGGGGTCGACACCAGTCCATTTACAGAAGAAAGAGTCCTGAAAGAACTAAAACTCAAGGTGAACAAAACAATGGGGCCTGATGGGATTCACCCCAGAATCCTAAAAGAACTAAGGGAGGACCTAGTGACACCACTGACCACACTTTTTAACAAATCATGGGAGGATGGGATGGTACCTGAGAACTGGAGGAGGGCAGATGTGATTCCCCTTCCCAAAAGTGGGAGCAAGGCAGAAGCAGGAATCTAATAGATTTCTTTGACTGGGTGACCAAAGTAATAGACCAGGGAGGTGCTGTGGATATGGCCTACCTAGACTTTAGCAAGGCATTTGACACAGTCCCGCACAAAAGAATAATAATCAAGTTAGCCAGCCTGGGAGTGGGTCCCAGGGTGGTAGCCTGGGTTGCAAACTGGCTGCACAACAGGACACAGAAGGTAATAGTGAATGGAACACATTCTGAAGAAAGGGGGGTCACTAGTGGAGTACCTCAGGGCTCAGTACTGGGTCTAGTCCTCTAACATCTTTATAGGAGATATTGCAGAGGGTCTGGAGGGAAAGATATGCCTCTTTGCAGATGATACAAAGATCTGTAACAGAGTTGATACACAAGGGGGGGTAGAAAGGATGAGAAGGGACTTGGCAAGGTTGGAGGAACGGTCAGATATATGACAACTTAGATTCAATGCAAAGAAGTGCAAAGTAATGCACCTGGGAAACAAAAACCCAGGAGAAGAGTACACAATAGCAGGGGAGGTACTAACAACAACAAAAATGGAACAGAACTTGGGTGTAGTCATATCAGATGATCTAAAGGTTGGTAAGCAATGTGAGAAGTCAGTAAGGAGAGCCAGGAGGATACTGGGATGCATAGGAAGGGGCATCACAAGTAGAAAAAGGGAAGTGGTTATCCCTCTGTACAGACAGTTGGTGAGACCCCATCTGGAGTACTGTGTGCAGTTTTGCAGACCTCATCTACGCAAGGACATAGACAGGATGGAAGCAGTCCAGAGGACGGCAACTAAAATGGTGCAGGGTCTGCATCAGAAATCATATGAAGAGAGACTGAGAGAGCTTAATATGTATACCCTTGATGAAAGGAAGGACAGGGGGGACATGATAGAAATGTTCAAGTACCTCAAGGGAATCAACAAAGTCCAGGAGGGTAGCATCTTTAAGAAAAAGAGATGTGTAAGAACAAGGGGACACAATTTAAAGATAGAGGGGGGACGGCTCAGGGGTAATGTGAGGAAATCTTTTTTCACAGAGAGAGTGGTGGATGTGTGGAACTGCCTTCCTGGGGAGGTTTTTGGGGCTAAAACAGTGGGGGAATTCAAACATGCATGGGACAGACACAAGGCAATTGTAGTGGGGTTTGGCAGGAAGTAGGCTGTTGGTTAACTAGAATCTGCAGCTTATCCAGTAGGTAGGGAAATGGGCAGACTGGGTTGGCCAAGTGGTCCTTATCTGCCATGAAAGTCTATGTTTCTATGTTTTTTACCCCCAGCCAAAGGTTCAGATCTCAGCAGCAGGTTCAGTTCTCAGCGGCAGGTATAGTTCTCCTCCTGGTACCCTTGTTTTTCTCAGGTGCTGTGCCTCTGGTCACAGCTGAGCCCAGAAGGCTATTGGGCAGGTGAAACAGGGCTTTATGCTAAGTAGCCCACACAATCTCTCCCTATCTCCATTCACTGGAATCCCTCAGGAATCTTCATCTAGCAGGCAAGCACAGCCTTTTATAACTTTTGAAGAGTCTCCTCCAGCTTGGCTGCATTTTCAGTGCCCCTTGACATTTATCCAGTGGCCCTCACTCTGCCAGAGTTCTATGGGGGCCGCCATTATCATTCACATTTATATCCCACAACACACATCACCATTGTTTTAATATTAAGCCCATTCAGGGGTTATATGTTACTTGTCTTGGCTCCACCTTGCCAGTGGAAGCCAGGACACACTTTCAACACTTCGTAGGAACCTCCTTTAGCTCATCGGGTTTCCCAATATATATCTTCCCCTTTCGTGACCCTTTTAGGTGCTCTTAAATTTAAGCCATGGCTCCTTTAAAAATGTTTAGCCCATCGGCAGCACATGAGCACATGGTGCATTGTGGCCATCTTGTTTATTTAAATTTTTCCGTCTGCCACTTCAAGGCTGCCCCATGAACTGAACAACATCCCCCCACATGCTTGGAGGAATTAAAACACACTTTGGACCTTGGCCCCCTTCTGGCATGGGGCCAAGGAACCATTACCACTAGCAGCTACAGCTGTGAAGATTTCCTGAACACAACTGGCCCAAATCCCTCCGGGGACCACTGGAAGCCCTCCAGTCCAGTTGCTCCAGTCCAATGGACCGGAGGTGAAAGGAGGACACCCAGCTGGGCCATAGCCCACGGAGGTAAGCCCAACCTGGTTTAAGGGGCTTACATGCTTCACCCTCCACAAAAAAAAATCTTGGTGTCCTTGACAAGTCATTAAAGTTCAACACACTTTTTCCTTTAAGGAACATTTTTAGCTAGATGGTTCAGTTCCTCACTGTTCAGGCATTTCAAACATACAGTAGAATCATTTGCATATATGTTCTTACTAGACACCTGATTCCTGTCTATCAAGACGTTTTGCATGGTCGGTCACAATAATAACGTCATAACAGCCATTCCTAGCTAGACATTAGGCAGCTGTTTAGACAGCAATACACATAGGCAGGAACATGCACTTTCCCACCTTATCCATTTTACAGCACATGGAGGGATATATTACTGGAACAATGTGCTTGTGAATGGTTCCATGTCATAACGGCGACTGCCAAAAGGCAATCACTGTTAGGGCGATGTCACATCGCCAAAAATCCATCTTGGCAATGTGACACCCCGGTGCACAAGGAAATGATGCCAGGGACTTACATTTTTGCATTTTATGAGGGAGCTGCACCCTTCCCCACAGGGGGCTTTGCCACCTACACCACCCTACTTTAGGCTTCTCAGCTTCAGGGGGGTGCATGTCGGAAGGGTGCAAACTGTGAAAAAAATTCAGGCTGTACGCAACAAAAACATACCTGCGCCTGGACCCAAACCTAGCACCCTGTCCATCCTAGCCCTGAACTCATCCACCATACCATGGGGCCAGCTCAGCAGCTCACCATGGCACCACCCCTCAAAAACCCTCCTGCCCCTTACTGAGCATGCTCGTTTCCCCTCCCCCACTTGAGCGTACATGTAGTGACATCCTGTCACTATATACATGAACCCACCCCCAACTGGTCACCCTACCTCATCTATAGCCCCCATGACATGTGCTGTGATTGAGTCGCCATTTTTATTTGTTCTCAATCGCGGTCGCCCATGTCATGGGCTACCCTTGTGAACCACTTGAAGGGGGTTATCAGAGGAGGCACCCAGGATGATATAAGTTAATTTCAGAGGGAGGCTTAACCACTCTACTAGACTTGCGGAGGACTACTGCTTCTTCCATAGAAATAGGGTGTGTGCTGCCCTCTTCTGGTACTGTGTCCAGCACAGGGGCCTTGTCTGGAATAACCGGGGCCTTATCAGTCTTTGTTGACCAGTCCTCCACTAAGGACTATAGCCATGTCTGCAAAAGGTGCCTCTTGATTTCCTACTGGTGTGTCATTTCTCACTAGTGGGTCAGCATTAGGGTGTACACTGTACAAGAAGTCTGTCTCTTCACTATTTGCTTATAGCCAGTCCATTGCTTAAGGCTGTATATGGTTCATTGCTCAACGCTGATTCAAGAATGGTTACTGCTATCTTCTTCTGGGCTTGGATCCAATTTCGAGTTCTGGCAGGTCTCAGTCCAGGCTCTGGTACAGTCTTTGGTATGGGCTTGAACTGACCACTAGGCAGAAGTAGGTTTCGGTGAACAGTTTTAGCAATCCCCCGGCCACCTTCTTGCTGGATATCATACACAGGTAAATCAGTTAACTTTTTGAGGACAACATACGGTTCAGAAGACCAACCGTCAGCTATCCTGTACTTTCCTCGGAGGCCACAATTTCTGAGGAGAATGCTATCTCAGCTTGTAACACTTGGTTTCACATTTTCTGCTTCTGTAACCAATTGGTAGGCCTCTTTCAGTTGCTTTTTAGGCGTTTTGTGTACTCGGGTAGGACTTTTTGGAAGCTTCATCAGCAGACACTCTGAAAGCTAAGTCAGTTCATAAACAGGCTTCTCAACCAAACAACAACAGGTAAGGTGAAGCATCTGTGGCACTGTTTCAAGTACAATTGTATGCATGCACCAACTTGGGGCATGCTGGCTCCAGTTTCTTTTCTGTTCTGGGTCCAATGTACCTAACATGTCTAACATAGAAACAAAGAAACATAGAAATTGATGGCAGATAAGGACAGCTAGGCCCATCCAGTCTGCCCGTTTTCTGTGCTTACTGTAAAAGCTGCAGACCCTACTTGTTCTCCAGCTTTACCTCCTTCTTCTTATTGCTAGGTTTCCCCTATGCGCATCCCATGCATGTTTGAATTCCCCCGCTGTGTTTGTCCCCACCACCTCCACTGAAGTGTATTCCATGCATCCACCATCCTTTCCATGAAGAAATACTTCCTCACGTTACCCCTTAGTCTACCCCTTTCCAACCTCTTGTAATGCCCCCTCGTTCCTGGGCATCTCCTTTTATAAAAGATGTTACCCTCTGGTGCCCTATTTATGGCTTTTAGATATTTGTAGGTTTCTCTCATATCTCCCCTGTCTCTCTTCTCCTTCAAGGTATACATATTGCGGTCTCCCACTATCTCCTCATATGACTATTGGTGCAGGCCCTGCACAATCTTTGTTGCCCTTCTCTGAATTGCCTCCACCCTGTCGATGTCCTTACGGAGATGCAGCCTCCAGAACTGGACCCAGTATTCCAAATGAGGCCTCACCAATGATCTGTACAGTGGCATCACCATCTCCTTTCTTCTGCTGGTGATACCTCTCCCTATGCACCCCAGCATCCCACTGGCTCTCCCCACAGCCTTGTGACATTGTTTGGCCACCTTCAGATAATCAGATATGATTGCCCCCAAATCCCTTTCCTGTTTGGTGACTATCAGTATATACCCCCCCATCATGTTATCCTCTCCGGATTCTTGCACCCCAAATGCATGTTTTGCACTTTTTCACATTGAATCTCAGCTGCCATGCTCTAGACCATTCCTCCAGTTTACCTAGGTCCCTCCTCATTTTTTCCAACCCTCCTGGAGTGTCCACCCTGTTGCAGATCTTAGTGTTATCTGCAAAGAGGTACACTTTGCCTTCCAGCCCTTCCGCAATGTTATGAAGAAATTAAACAGGACTGGCCCCAGAACTAATCCCTGTGGCACCCTGCTAGTCACCCTTTCCTCAGATGGAGCTCCATTTACCACAACCCTCTGCCTTCAATCCCTCAACCAGTCCCTAACCAGTTTACCACCTTGTAACCCACTCCCAGGCTGTCCAGCTTGTTTACCAGTCTTCTATGTGGAACGGAATCGAAGGCCTTACTAAAATCCAGGTATACCACATCCACCACTCTCCCCGATCCATGACCCTAGTCACCAGTCAAAGAAATCAATTAGATTTGTTTGACATGACCTTCCCGCTGTGAATCGATGCTGTCTTGGATCCTGTGCTCCGCTGGATTCAAGGTGTTCCAAATCTTTTCTTTAAGTAGTGATTCCATAATTTTCCCCACTATTGAGATGATGCTGACTGGTCTATAATTTCCAGACTCTTCACTACTCCCACATTTGTGAAGATGGACTACACCTGCTCTCCTCCAGTCCTCCAGAACCTCTCCCATATCGAATGGCTCATTGAACAGACCTGGCAGTGGTGCTGCCAGCACCTCATATAGTTCCCTTAATATTCTAGGATGTATCCCATCCAGTCCCAGTGCCGTGTCCACTTTCAGTTTTGTGAGTTCTTTTAGGATCCTTCCACAAATTGACTAGTGTCCATCTCCTTCTCATATTTGTTCATATTGCTTAACTGTGGACTCTCACCTTCTCCTTCTTCCGAGAATACAGAACAAAAATATTTGTTCTGTATTGATGCTTTTTCCAGGTCTGCTTCCACACACTTTCCTTCTTACCCTTTTAGCCTTACTATCCCACCCTATTTTTCCTCCTTTCATTAATGTACCTATAAATTGTCTTGTCCCCTTTTTTACCGTCTGTGCTATTTTTCCTCTGTCTGTGCCTTTGCTCTTCTGATTGCTTTCCCTGCCTCCGTCTGTTTATCCATGTACATTACCCTGTCCTCCTCTCACTGTGTTCCCTTCTATTTCCCGAAAGCCTTCTTTTTCACCCTTACCATCCTGACCACTTCCCTTGAGAACCATAGTGGCTTTCTCTTTCTCTTGTTCACTTGCCTAATGCAAAGGTTTAGTCACCTCCACTATGGCTCCTTTCAGGTAGTCCACAGCAAAACACTACACTCTCCACTGGTTGGACATGAGGCTTTAATGTGATTTAGTTTAAAAATGCCACTAACAGATTCACACCAGGATCAAATAAAGATGTATCCTGACCGGTTTCGTGCCTAGCACACCATCAGGGGGTGTTGCACAACTGCAGTTACTCTCCTCTTAAATACCTAGATGCTCTTAAAGAGACAGGATACAGCAGCATTCACTTTAAAGTGCTATACAACATATCAACACAGGCAGTGCAATTACATAATATTATAAAGTGCTGAGTGCTAATATGTACAAAACACCTCTGCTATATATCGATCATTAGGATGAAACTACAAAGGAAAACATTAAAAATCATGTTACCACCAGCTAGGAAGTAAAAGTGAAATTCAATTTCTGCTTAAAGTGCTATTAAATTCATCACAGGTAAGGCAGCCTCCTGCAATCTCTCTTACAACCTGCGGAAAAAGCTCATAAAAAGGAAGAAAACTGGAAGACACTTACTATGATCATGTATAGAAACTTTCTTATACAATTAACAATAAATAATGAAGAATTATGAAAGATCTATAACTGAATTAGAACCTTGCATTTTGGGGTTTATCTATGTATAATACAAGGTAATAAGTCAATCTTGTCATTCAGCCCTGGCTGTGTTAGAGCCCCTACGGTGAAAATCCAAAAGGATTCTTTTTCTGATAAGTCTATCCAGATTGCCTCCTCTGGACCCCAGTTTAATCCTTTCTATTCCACATAATATAAAAATATGTTTACTGTCATCATTCTGCCACATTTTGCAATGAGTAGATAGTGTACTGCTCTCGTCCTGATTTGCCATAGATCTAATATGTTCCCCCACCTGTTGCTTCAACATTCTTGTGGTCTTTCCCACATTGCGCCCTCCCTGGCGGGCTCTAGCACTAGCTGCCTGAGCTCTTTGCACAGAGTACAGGATGTCCCTGCTCCTGGCTGAGGCAGCATCTGGGATGCTCCAATCCACATCTGGCAGGTTAACATCACCTACCAGAAGCGCCTCCCCTTTAGCTGCCATTGTGTGGATGGATTCCACTAGAAACTTGTCCTCCTCCTCCCTGTGTGCTGGAGGTATGTATCTCACACCTGTGTGAATAGCAGTGCCATTACCCATCTCAAGGGTGATCCAAAGTACCTCCGCCCCTCCCCCTGCATTCCTGGTATCTCACTCTAATACCCTCCTGACCTAAAGAGCCACCCCCTCCTTTTTTACCCTTCCTGTGTCTCCTAAACAGAGTATAACCTGATATTGCTGCATCCCAGTCATGGTTTCTGGTATATCCACACATCAGTAATAGCTACAGTGTCCAGGTCAGCCTCTGTCATCAAGGCCACCAGGTCTGGGATTTTATTCCCTAGGCTGCGGGCATTGGCATACATGGCCTTCCATGTTCTGCCATTTTTCCTTTTATCATTCCCCTGCTGTCCTTTTGCCTCCTCTCTTTGGCCATCCTATTGTTACCCCCCTTCCTCCTGTCCTCCACAGTTCCCCACTCTATGGGTTTTGTTTCCTCTGGTGATATCACAACTTTATGGTCCTCCCTGTTGACTTCACTATCCTGTGGGACTGGGCAGTTTGGTTCTCTCTGCATCCTTCTGCCAACCCCCCCCCCTTGCTAGTTTAAATGCTTGCCAATGAAGCATTTAAACCATTCACTGAGGACAGTAGTCCCCTCCAAGGACAGGTGTAGGCCGTCTCCCTTGTACAGAGTCACATTCCTTTGGGTGGGTCCTCATTTTCCAATGAAGCTGAAACCCTTTTCTCTAGACCAGGTCTCTAGCCAAGCATTTAAGTCCTTGGTGCAGAGGTTGCTAGCCTCCCCCTTGCCATGGACAGGCAATACCCCTGAGAAGTTCATGGAGCTTGCTACCTGTGCAAGGCCCATCACCAACTCCATGAACTCCTCTTGCACCCTTCTTATCCCTGCCATGTCTCTAACCAGGTCATTTGTCTCCAGATGGATAATGATATCACGCTTCCCTGACCTCATTACTGCCTTTGTGATTCTCTGGATCCTCTCCCCATCCCTCTGAGCTGTGCTTCCCGGTAGATGCTTTTTCCCTTTCCTCCACTGTACCTGCCCCCAAATCTACTCCCTGGACTATGGAGTACCCCATTAGGAGAAACTTCCTCTTCCTTTTGGGTTCTCTTCCACCCACCTGTAGGGTTCTCTTGTGAAGAACCTGCTCATGTACCATGGTCGTAACTTTGGGTGTCCCAGTGGGATACTCCTGCTCCTCCAAAACTGAGTAGGAGTTCTTTATTTGCACTGGGTGGAGGATGCGCTTTTGATCCACCCGCCTCTCCTCACCCTCCCTGATCCCACTGTAGTCTACACACTCATTTTGCTGGTCCTTCTTTGAGGTAGTGAGTGTAGATTTTGTGGCCCCTGGACATTGAAGGAGGTCCCCTGCAACCTAGCCAATTTGGCTTGGAGGCTGGCAAGCTCCGCCCTCAGCCCAGAGAAGTGTCTGCAGATGGGGCAGTACCACAGTTCCCAGAAAGTCTTTCTGAAGACTGCTGCTCCACATCCATTGTACCACTCCCAACATGATCTCTATCTGCTCCGCTTCTGTCTGCCCAGGTCATTGTTTGAGAACCTCCCCTCAGTACTCTTAGCCTTTTCCTAGGGACTATTTACCAGGAGCTCAAAACATTTTTTTTACACTTTGATATAATAGCAATCGCAAGAAGATATGCTCCCAGATCATGCAATCCACTTCGTCCTGTACTCTCTGAAAACAATCGGAGCAAGCCAGTCAGAACAGCCTAAGGTTATCTGGCCAATATACACATCCACTGAACAGCAGGACTGACCAGAATAAAATGAAATTAAATCCAGCTACTAGTGAATTGTTTACTGTACCAAAATAGTTTGCTGCGAAATGTCACCAAAAAACTAAGAAGCTTCAAGCAAACAAGCACTCCACAGATAAATCAGCAGTATTTCAAATCCTTCCGGATTCAGACTAGTAATCTACAAACAGATAAGCAGTACTGCAACCCTTCTGGATTCAAAAAAGCAAAAATTAGAGTAAAAGGTACACTTCCTTCAGAGCTCAGTCAAGATTGTGCCTCCTCCCAGTTCAGTAGTTTCAAGGCATCCATCTCCTTTGATAGGTAGGTGCTTTCTAACAAGGTAAGATTAAACCTTTCAGGCT
This sequence comes from Neoceratodus forsteri, assembly GCA_016271365.2. NCBI lineage: Eukaryota > Metazoa > Chordata > Ceratodontiformes > Ceratodontidae > Neoceratodus > Neoceratodus forsteri. The sequence continues at coordinate 61,046,308 of CM057455.1, forward strand.
GCAGGTCCCCTTGAGGATGGTAGGGAGTGGTGCAGGACTACTGAATGCCATGGGCAGCAAGAAATTCTTTCATTAGGGGGTTTTGAAAGTCGGGCCATTGATCAGAGTGAATACACTGAGGTATACAATAATGCATTACAAACTCCTCGAGTTTCTGCACAATAGTCCGGACAGTCAGTTGGGTAGACTTCAGCATACCTTGTACAGTGGTTGGTGATGACTAAAACATGACTATAACCCTTTACTGTCTGGTTCCAGACACAAAAATCCATCCACACTAGTTTTAATAGTTCACTGCTTTTAATGTTTACAAACTGCACTTTCTAGGGCAAAGTCTTTCTCTGAACACACCTGGCACAGTTCTTGCAGTGCGTCACCACATCAGATACCATTCTGGGCCAATAGAATAGGCTATGCACAAGGTTCAAGGTACAACTCAAACCCGAGGTGCCCCATGTCATCAGGCAATGCTCTGAGAACAACTTTTCAGTATTTCCACCGTAGTACCAACTGGTTGCAGATGACCACTGTTTTGGGCTCTTGCACTGTTCTGAAAAGCAGTCCATCTTTTAAGGACAGCTTGCTCCACTCTTTGACAGCTTGCTCCACTCTCTGTACAGATGCTCCACTCTCTCAATGGCTTGCTCCACTCTCTTCGACAGGTTTCTCCACTCCCTCGACAGCTTGTTCCACTCTCCTCAACAGTTTGCTCCACTCTCCTCGATAGCTTGCTCCATTCTCTCGACAGCTTGCTCCACTCTCTTGACAGCTTGCTCCACTCTCTTGACAGCTTGCTCCACTCTCTTTGACAGCTTGCTCCACTCTCTCGACAGCTTGCTCCACTCTCTCGACAGCTTGCTCCACTCTCTCGACAGCTTGCTCCACTCTCTTCGACAGCTTGCTCCACTCTCTCGACAGCTTGCTCCACTCTCCTGACAGCTTGCTCCACTCTCTCGACAGCTTGCTCCACTCTCCCGACAGCTTGCTCCACTCTCTTTGACAGCTTGCTCCACTCTCTTTGACAGCTTGCTCCACTCTCTCAACAAAACTGGACCATCTGGATGATCATTTAGCACTTTATCTGGACCCTCTCCTTTTTCAAAGCTAAAATCACTAATTTCAGTCCATAACATTGCCACTGCGACCATCTTTGTGCTCTTCGCTTTGGCCGGAGCAAACGGCTAATGTCCAAACTCTCCAAGTTGTAACAGGCTTCAGGTATAGCATGAGGGTTATTTATTTTTTATTTAAAAGTTTAATAATTTACAAAATGAGTTCTATGAGAAACAATTCTCGTTTACAGAATGCCCCAAGTCAATCATACAATTCATAAAACATGGCAATCACATATTTAAACAGACATAAATGTAGAACAAATACACAATAACGAACATGTATTACTAAACCAGTTATGGTAAAATCATTGTAAGACAGTGCTGTTAATTGAAACAGCTACAAATGAGTTGCTCTTGTAAGAGCATCCTTTTCAAATTCTGTTTAAATACATGCAAAGGGCATGAGTTCCTTAAGGAAGAAGAAAGTTTATTCCAAGAAAGGGCTGCATCACAGGAAAAACAACTTCTAATGAAATGAGTTTTAACCCTAGGGAGGACTAACCCTCTCTTTGGAACATCTCTGAGGTTATGGTTGTGAGTTGAGATTATTAATCTATCAGTTAACTATGAAGAAGTAAGACGATTTACAGTCTTACAGAGCGTACTTCTCAAGTGTCCCTCATTACGAGGGACATGCCTCATTTTGCCCCTTAAAATTGCCTGTCCCTCATCCGTCCCTCATGGAAAAGATGCTGCCCAAACAGAGAATGTGCTGTAAATTCAGACTTTAAAGCAGAAACTCTTAATATTCTGAAATACTAAATACAAAATAAACTGTAAACCCAATGTTTTCACAGTGTTCTGAGCTTGTATCTCCATGTTTGAGGATCTGTCCCTCATTCTGAGGGTCTGTGTCCCTCATTGTCCCTCATTTTGAGTGTTCAGAAATGTCCATGTCCCTCATTTCAGTGACAAAAGGTTGAGAGGTATGTTATAGAGCAAGGATAACCAATGAGGAGTACGTCGTGATGTGCGGAATAACCAGTTTAATTTAGTAAGTAGCATACAGTGGTGTTCAGTCCTTTCTGAGTTTAAGATAAAATGTACAAGCTGATAATAAATGCAATCCACTGAGAGAAGATTTGAGACATTGGAATTTTGATAAATTATGTCACCACAGTCTAGGATAGGCAAAATTGCATGAGCCACAATCAGTTTGAGACCCAAGAATAACAGGCAGTGTCTGACTTGTTTTAACCAGTGTTTAGCAGTGTCAGTGGCTCAGTAGGTAGCACACTCGCCTCTAAGGCCGGGAGATCAGAGGACTGTGGGTTCAGTTCCCACATCTGGCACTTGGGTTAATATCCCAGTACTGACACTGTAATGCAGCATGAGAGGGGTGCTGCATTTCTGAGGTGCCGTCTTTCGGATGAGACGTTAAACCGAGGTCCCATCTGCCTGGATTGGTGGTAGTTCAGGTGGATGTTAAAGATCCCATGGCACTTATCGAAAAGAGTAGGGGAATTTCCCCGGTGTCCTGGCCAAATTTCCCTCATTCACTAAAAATACCACCAACAGCTTAATCTGGTTCAAGGTCAGTTGCCATTCATCTGTATCCCCCTCCCCCCGGGTCGTGCCTGAAAATAGGCAGGATTTGTCTAGTGCACTTACCCGGTCAACAAAAGCTAAAAAAAAAAACCATCCCAGGCACTGCCTAGTCTTTGAAATGGTGGAATCTATATGTCTGTAGCCCCCCCTTCCCCAAAACTGTCTAGGGACATGGAAGAATTCACTGATGTACTGGGGGAAAGGGTCTACAGCATACAAAACATCTCAGCATTTGCACGGCTAAAAAAAAAAAAGTAGGAAGACTTATCCTACCTCACGATGGCTTCAGTTTTTCAGTGCATCTTTGATCTCTTTCGCTGTCACATTAGCTGGCTTGGCCCAAACCTCCATCGCTGGATCCAAGACCTCTGTTTGATCTGCAGCCTCCAGCTCCCCTTTTGCACCCAAACCCCTCAATCCCAATGCAAACTGCTGGAAACCTTCTGAAAATACAAACTCATGGCACAAATAAATATAATGGGCTTTCCATTTCATTTACCCCCTTCTAACATAAATAGGAAAAAATCACTATTTAGTTCCTTCCCAAACAACTCTTTATTGTCACCTGTGCCCCAACTGATTTCAGAGGACACAGGAGCACCATCTTACTCAAAAAAAAAATCAGCTTCATGGGGGTATTAAACTTTTTACAAGCTCACCCAGCTGGAAACTGTCACGCAGACCTAAGATGGCAGACAGGCATACATGCAAGGCTATTATTCACATTTTTAAGCTCAGCTGATTTACCTAAGCAGATCTTTCATCTTGGAAGAATCATCAGGCTCTTTCCCATGGTGCTGGTAAGCCACTCTTTTATTTTGGTTACCTTTTCCCCCATCTGTTTCTTCCTTGGCACTGGTCAGTTTACCCTGACTCTGCTCGAAGAAAAGAGCTGCCTCTCCTACCTGGCCCCTGGACCCGGCCTGAATCCTACAAGGGTACCAGGATTTTTTATTCTGAACCAGGTCCTGTAACCCTTTTTTCTTTCCTCTACTGAGCCCATGCCCTAGTGTACCAAGCAACCCTCACTGGCTCTACAAGTAATTTCATTCTCTTTCTCTGACTCCCACTGATGCTATGACCCTCAAAGGGCCTAAAAGGCCAGCTCCAATGCCCACGGCCACCTTTGAGCTGCTGTGCCATGAGAAGAACCAGGGCCCTGCCACCACCCAGGCCCTTTGAGCAGCTCAAATCCTTCCTGGCATCCTGTCCTCTCTTGCAGTGCCCCAGATGACCATCCAGGGATGGCCACAACCTCCTCTCTGCATCCCTGTGAAACACATCCTTGGCTTGAATTAAGGTCCCAGCCCAGAGCTGCCCTCAAAGACCTGTACAAAGACCTATGGCCTGCCTGGCCCTTACAATGCCTGAACTCCAAGACCTGCCCCTCCAAGCAGGCCCCTTAAGTGGGTGAAGGACACTCCCGAGCCCCCTCTAAACCTGGGCCACCCTGCCACACTGGCAACAGGAGAGAACCTCTGCCACTGGCCCCTGCCCTTTGAGAACCCTTCCACAGTTCCCACAGCCCTGGCAGCCTAAACCACACTTGCATGGGATCCTAGGGGTTCCTGACTGCCCTACCATCTACATACTATTCAGGCAGGCCTCCCCCCATCCCAGTGATGCAGTACTGGCTAGCTGGCCAGCCTCCCTCAGAGCTCCCATCCCAATGATGCAGTACTGGCTAGCTGGCTGTCCTCCCTCAGAGCTCCCATCCCTGTTTCTCGATGCTGCATTGCTGCCCAGAAGCTGTCCCTGACTACTGACTTTTTCCGGGGGGTGGGGGTCCCCCCACAGGCTCAACCTGGACTCTTGAACTTCCTCTTTGCCTGCCTTGCTTACTCTTCCAGCCACCCCTCCAGCCCCAGGCCTACCACCTGAGGCTGGAAAAGCCCACAACTTCCTATTGCAACCCTATTTATACCCTATCTGCCTACTCTCTGCTGCCACCTTCAGGTGTCCAGCAAGGCTTAACCCCCAGAGCACTAATAAATTCCTAAGCTCTGGGGGGGGTTAGAAGGTGGAATGGGGTCCCTAATGGGAGCATAAGCCCCTCAGAAGAAAGGGGACTTACACTCTTCCCCCAACCAGGGAATCATTCTCTCCTGAGAATGATGGTACAGGGCCCAGTGACGGTCTCCTCCCAGCAAACTGGGTATATGCACCCCTCAGCCTGCAAGAGAAGACACAACATATCTGGTCAAAAGGGCTTGCATCCCAAACCAACCATTCTAAACCCAACTTACCCTATAAAATAAAACTTACCTGCGCTAGGAGACTATTATAAAATTTTAGAAAAAATGGAATTATTCTTCTGTCAATAGACAACCACAATCGACAATTTCTCATTTTTAAACATTGCCAATGACATTTTAAATATATTGCGGTAGTTCTAAAACTTTAACAAACCCCGTTATATCTCCCTCCAAACTGAAACGGATTACTCTGTGTACAATCACCTTACACACTCACTCTGGCATTCTCTCACCACCCTTAACCAACATTTACACTATTATTTAGTCCATAATCTCTGTATTTTGATCAGTAATGCATAAATTAGGTCGATTTTGTTTCCAAAAATGAGTTACAGTCACCATATTCTGGTCCGTAGAGCAACAGTCCTGGTGCAGTCCATAAGTGTGATTGCAGGAGGCCTAAGTTGCAGGTCCACCTCCAGGTGGAAAATAATATTCCGGATCTGGTTTGGTGGTCAAGTACCCAAAAGAATCCTAGTCTATGATGTAATATTTGGCCTGTGTCCTAGCCAAGTCCTGGACTAAGGTGAAATTCTTAAAAAGGGTCAAACCAGATCAGGTCTCTGTGCGGCACATTGTCAGTGCCTGCTGAGTCAGTTACTGTGTCGGAACACCTCCACCTCCTGGACTGTTCTTTAATCAGTCCAATTGCTCTTTGAAGATCCACTCTTCCCTCATCTCCTTGATAATATCTCAAACCCTGTCAGGCACATATGGGTAGTCCAACTGGGGATACTCCACACGCAGCCTCCTATGGACCAGTCTCTCAGCCTGGCTCCATTCTGTCAGGTCTCTCACACTGGTCCTTCTTGCTTGCCCTGATGATAACCACATCCCCTTATGTACATGATGTTTATCCAGTCACTTGAGTTTAACCAGTCCCTATGGGTCCGGAGGGTTTTGGCATGGACTGGAAGCTGTGGGGTACGGTCTGCTATGATGACTACCGAATGATGAAAAGGCCTGGGGATGGCTCAATATACCGGACATAGCAGCCCTTACCCTCTCCCAATTTATCACGGAACTGACACGTTTAAACCACAAAGCACTTAACCACACCTTAATAGACTGGGCCCTAACCTCCCACCCACATAGAATAATCCAGTCTTGCCTACTGCCCAACGCTTTTAGCGATCATCATATGATCTACCTCGTTAGGAAAGTTCCCAGACCCAAGGCACCCCATAAACTTATAACAATCCAATCCTACAAATCTCTTGACCTCATCCCCATTCACCAGAATTTAAACCAAATAGATTGGACGCCTACAGCATCAACCCAAACTATAGATCATGCCCTGGCATACGGCAAAGAGAATCTCATCAACATCCGGAATAAATAGGTCCCTTTAAAGCAAGTCAGAGTGCATTGTAGTCACCTTTGCTGGGTCACCCCTGAACTACTGGCCTGTCAACAAGCACAAAATAAAGCTTGGAAAACTCATAAAGCTTCCAATCTCCCTCTGGATTACTCCACTTACCGAACACTCCGCAACGGTTGTACCAAGGCCATTTGTTTGGCTAAAGCTAACTATTTCCAGTCCACCTTTAACTCTAACACAAACAACCCCTCAAAGTTCTGGAAGGTGGGCCACTCCCTCCTCTCCCCCAAAACAAATCCTCCAGCCCCACTACTCAAAATAAATACTCAGCTAGTAGCTGACCATCATACAGAAGCTGCAGAATTCAGTGCCTACTTTACAACCTTTGCCTCCTCCCTGCTAACAGCCCTTACCTCTGCCCTACACAAATACCTCTCCCTCAGCTTTCCTGCTTTAACCCTCCTTAATACCTGTCCCCAGTTTCGACCTTCCTACCCTGACCCCCCCTCGGCAGGGTTCTTAGCATCCTGAAGGGGGAATCAGAAAATGGCTACCCCTTCTCCTCTCCCCCTTTCTTCTCCACTTTCCCTTCTGTGTCACCTGTGTGCACATCCTACCCCATCCTTTTTATTCCAACAGCACTTGTGTACTACCTCGAGCCTGCTCCTGGTACACCCATGCACTATAATGGTTCTGTTGCATTATTACTGTTTTTTACGTTTGTATGTTCTTTTGTATGATTTTGGATGTGTATTGTAATTTACCTAATGTTTCACTACTGTTTATTGTACAACACCTTGTGTTCCAACTGTTTTATAATCTTACAATGTTGTATTGTTTGTACTACCCACATACTATTGTAACTGATCATCCTTTACAACCCTACTGGAGGCCACACCTTCACAAGGACATTAACCAAATTGAGGCAGTCCAGAGAAGGGCAACCAAAATGGTGCAGGGACTGCTTCAGAAATCATATGAGGACAGATTAACAGAGCTCAATATGAATACCCTAGAGCAAAGGAGGGAGAGAGGTGATATGATTGAAACATTCAAATACCTTAAGGACATTAACAAGGTGAAAGTGTCTAACATGTTTCAACATAAGAAAAACAGCAGGACAAGAGGACACAGCATGAGATTAGAGGGAGGCCGATTAACTGGTAATGTGAGGAAGTTTGTTTCACAGAAAGGGTGGTGGATGCATGGAATGGTCTACCTCAGGAAGTGGTGGATATGAATACAGTGCAGGGCCTCAAACAGGCATGGGATAAGCATAAGGGAGCAATACAGATGAGTACGAATGGATAGGCTATTGACAGAGCAAAGGCCAATGGCACATTCATAAGGTAGAAAACGAATTGGGCAGATTGGATGGGCCTTGCGGTTCTTATCTGCCGTCATCTTCTATGTTTCTATGTACCCGCTCCCCCTAGGTCACACTGTGAGACAAGCAACTTGTTGTTCAGTGCGCCCTCCTGGTGAAACATTTCAATAAATTTAAATAGGGAGGTCACTTGATGCAGGGCACCTAGAGGCAGCACTGAGCCGAAGCTCCCACCTATCAACCTCATTAAAAGGTTTATTTTCCTTCACTGAAGGTGCAGAAATAGTTGCAGACCTTAGATATATGCTGTACTAGAGATCGGAACACTAACGATTGCCAAAAGGAGCGCTTTCAAGACGAGAGAATCGGTATCAAACAACGGGATGGAAGCCGAGATGAAACAGGCCTCCATCAAGCACACTCCTCCAGCTACCCCAGAGAAAACTGCAAAAAAATCGAAACATCAGAGTTCTGGGGGTACCCCTAAGTCAAGTGCTTCCAGCTCCTCGACTAATCCTCGAACGGAGGAATGTTTTTTGCAAGAATTGCTCCCTTTCAGAGAGACTCTCGAAGGTATATCAGCTGAGTTAAAATTGCTCCGGAGTGACCTAAGCTCCCTGTCACAAAGAATGGGGGATGCCGAAGGGAGAACCACCTCTCTGGAGAGGTGGAAGAAGAGACTGGATCCTGAAATTGTTCAACTCTGACTACAGCTTAAGAAGCTGCAACTGAAAACTGAGGATTTGGAGGGGAGAAGTCGAAGGAACAACATCCTGATACTAGGCTTACCTGAAACAGAAGAAGGCCCTGATACTATTGGTTTCCTTCAGAAATTCCTGGTTAAGATTGTGGGCCCATCTCCATTAAGCCCACAGTACCATATAGAATGGGCACATCATTCCCTCAAGCTGAAACACCCACCTGGATCACCACCATGTCTAATAATAGTGAAATTCCTTAGCTATCTAGAGAGGCAGCATGTTATTTCCAAATCTAAGGAGCTTCAAGCAATCCTATTGGGTAATGAGAAGCTGAGGATTACTCAAGATCTCCCTTTCGAAATTCGCCAAAAGCGATCGGCATTCCATCCCACGGTCAGCAATTTAATAGCAGCACGAATCCGTTTCAAGATGGTTTACCCGGCTAAACTGCAAGTGGCTACTGAAGGAGTCTGGCATTCTTATGAATCTCCGGAGCAGGCAACTGCGGATCTAACAATCAAGCTACCTAACCTATTTAAGACTGGTTGAACTGTCATCTCAGATATCTCAGGCTTTTAAGCCTTGTCTCGTTGGAGTGGACTGCATACCTGTTTGGTGCCCCTTCTCTCTGTCTCTTTCTTCACTCTACCCTCTCTCATTTCTCTCTTTCTTGGGCTGATTTTGAGGGGCTGCCAGGGAGTCCTGAGGCCTAGCAGGCCTGGTGTGGCGGTGTGATTGCTGGGAGTTTCCAGTGGGGGGGAGTAGGAACCTTTGGTCAAGCATTGCTTCCTAACATCATGAAGGGGACGGTTCTGGTGTTAGTCCCATAAGTTACAGGTCCCACGATTACTTCCCCACTCCTGAGAGTGTTCTCATTCCCATTAAGTTTATTAAGCTAAACCACAATGGGGATTTATTCCCTGTGTGTCTCTCCTTTTGGGATCCCTAACCCTTGAGGTCTGCTTCACGAGTTTTCTAGACATATTTAATCTAATTTGGGATAATTTTCTCGATCTCGTGTAAAATGATTAATCTACATCTCGATGGTCTTATTTCCACTTTCCCTGAATTATTTCTGCACTTTCTCCAGTCACCTTCCGGATCCAAATCAACCTCTTTTTTTTATTGTTTCCTTTGGAGGCGTGGGCGGGGGCTTTGGGTGGAGCAATCTTTGGGAGAACTGCATATCGTGCCAGACAAGGGGGGGAGGGCGATCTCCCCGGTGGGTTCAAAAGGCAAGCCAGCTGTTGGCCATTTCTGATATATTTCACCGAGGTAGTCTTTGGCACCAATGCTCAAACCTGGTATTTATATGGAGCCATAGCTTCCCAGGAGAAGGTCACCTATTGGGCTGGTTCCTCTATACTGGAGATTTTCACATTCGGAATTATTTTCAAAGATGGACCTTTTGTACATAGTTTGAGTGGATTGTGGGGAGAGGGTCAATACTCAAGGCTGCTTACTTTTCTGAATTCAGCAATAGTGGTAGTTAAAAGGATACAATTATATTATCCCATTTCTTCAACTTTGCTAACCTATATTGATGAATATTGGAAAGAGTTCTTTGGTTCGGGTTCTATCTTTGTTCAAAAGGGGGTTGGGAGGGACTGGAGTGTGCCTCTTGGAGTTATGTTCCTACTCACTGTCTCAGGACTATTATTTCTTTCAAAGAGTTGGTAATGACTGTAGTAACAATTAAAATTGCCACATGGAATGTTAGAGGAATCAGAGACATGACTAAAAGATATCAAGTTCTCAAGAATTGCGTTCTCCTAAATGTAGACATCCTCTTGATAAGGAAACCCACTTTCTCACTGCCAAAGCAAATGGGTTACGTAGACAGGGGTTCTCCCAAGTCTCTAGCCTCGGCTACTGGAGGGCACACCTGCCCTGGAAATCCCCTGACCAGCGTGGAATCGTCCCTGAGGCACTGAAGCCTCGGCTACTGGAGGGCACACCTGCCCTGGAACTCCCCTGACCACCGTGGAATCGTTGTCCCCGAGGCACTGAAGCCTTGGCTATTGGAGGACACACCTGCCCTGGAACTCCCCTGACCACTGTGGAATTGTTGTTCCCGAGGTACTGAAGGTAATTTCGTCAGCCTTTTCAGCGCCTCCTGCCTATCCTTCCTTTATGTGAATTTTCAATTTTGGCGCCTTTTACCATGGGACTTTCTGCCCCGCGCTCAAACAAGGACAAGAACCGCAAACAAAGACCTGTACAATTCTGCTTATTGTAACATTCAAACAAGAATAAGAACCGTAAACAAAGACCTGTTAAATTTCTACTTATCGCAACTAATATTACTGATTGAACTTAGTGGAGCTTGATTTATTTTAGTTGCCCCATTTGGAGAGCTGCAGAGTGAGCTGGTAACTCCAAAGTGCCTCAGCATTTGCAATTTTCTCAGACCGTAAGGCAACCTGCAAGTTCACACTTTTCAGGTGCTTTCAGTTCTGTATTTTACCTGTTTTCTGCAAATCCCCAAGGCTGCAGAGCACGCTGGTAATTGCAAGTGCCTCAGCTTGTAAATTGGGGAAGGGCAGCCGGTAGTTTTAAAACCACAAAGCCGCCAAGCAGCTCCTCGCGCACTAGGCACTCTTAACTGAACTGCCTGCCCTGTGCAAGAAGGAGACCGCCTCAGAGAAACTGACTACCTGAGGACTTGATCGCTGAAACCCCGCAGTCGCTTTGCGACTGCTCCCCACCCGCCTCCACCACACCCACCCTTATCCGGCTTTACTTATATAGGGTGTAACCACGCCCATAAACACGCCCTCTTGCGAAATTAACGATCTCCTCACTTTTCCATTAGTAGCCTATACCTTTTGACTGCTAGAGGGCGCCAAATCAAATTTAAATTGTTACTGGTGCCCACACTTAACCTGTAAACTCCACTCTCACACCCTTATACTATCCTAATGACACTAACAGTACCAAATATGGCCATCACTCCATGTGTCATACTTTTAATAGCCTCTACAGCTTTCTGCTTTATATGGCTCCCTATACTATACTACCCTATATCCAGTAACCATTACTACACCCACCCTGACTACTCCAGGTTATCTTATACGCGTATAACACCACACCAGCCTCCTGCCACTTTTCCCCTTCTTATTCATTATAAACTCACCTATCATTTATTCTACACTCTTAAAAAATCCCTGGTACCTAACCTAACCCTATCCACCTCCTATATCCGTCGTAAACTCTGGCACCTGTTTCATCTTACCCTGATGTTAGCCGGGGATATTGAGAAAAATCCTGGGCCTCCAAGTAACTTATCATGTAAGGCTACAAACTGGCATGACACCAAGGGCATCCGCATTGCCCACCTAAATATCAGGAGCCTGCTTCGCAACAAGGCAGAACTTGAGGCGTGGGTTGCTCAACATAACCCAGATATCCTCTGCTTATCCGAAACCTGGCTAAAACCCTCCACCCCTGAACATCTCTGCTCACTGCCTAACTACAACATCATTTGGCAGGATAGGCCATCAACTAAGCGGGGAGGGGGGGCTGCCATTTTCTTCAAACCTCACCTTCTAATATCCCACAATGCCCAACCTACTCTATCTTACTGCGAAGCAATCTATGCTACCTTAAAGCTTGGCTCAAAGAAACTTCCCTTGGTTTGTGCCTATAACCCTCCAGCCGGTGGTAGAGCTGGGTTGGAGGAACTTCTATCTCAGATGGATAAGGCCATTGGCCGAAACGAAGTCCTCATACTCGAGGACCTGAACCTAAACTGGACTAGTAAATCAAACCAGTCCACTCATACCATGGTCCAAGGACGAAACCTTCACCAACTAATTACGGACCCTACCAGGATCATGCCACCCCCCTCGGGCTAGTACTATTATAGACTGGGTCCTTACAAACCGCCTGGACAGCATAGCATGTGCTGGGACCCTAGCTGACTCAATTAGTGATCACTCCCCAATTTACTGCACCTGGCATGCTACTAGTAAACCTTCTCCACCTCCTAAACTTATCACTTTCCGAAACCTGGCTAACTTTAACCAAGAAAATGTCTTACATGATCTCACATTGATTGACTGGTCTCCCATTCATACCTCTAATAATGCACAACTGGCGTTAGACCATTTCTTTGCCTACTTTCATGTGCTCCAAGACACCCATGCTCCCTGTGTCACTCGTCGGATCCGTGGATCACAGATGAAATGGCTCTCAAAAGACCTACTTGCACGGATTAGGGCCAGGGATAAAACGTGGCGTTGTTTCAAAGTCACTGGGCTCCTGGCCGATTATAATAATTACCGAGCCCAGAGGAATATATGCAAAAGGCAAATTCGATTAGCTAAAAGCTTCTTCTGTAAAAATTTGCTAACTAAAGCAGCAGGGGACTCAAAAAAATTCTGGGCTACCATAAAAACCCTCCTTGGAGCTAATCAAACAGCACATACAAATGACATGCTGATTAACGGCATACACTGCAATAATCCAGCTACTATAGCAAACTCTTTTAACCACCATTTTTCTCACCTCACCAGCTACCAGGACTCATTCCCTAATGCTCACGCCTTTTCACCCAACGGCAATGATAAACCTCAACTCACACATTCCCCTTTCAGGTTCCGGAGTATTACAAAAACTGAAGTTCTGAGACTACTCCTCTCAGCTCCTGACAATACCAGTTCAGGGTCCGATGGGCTGGAACCCAGGCTTCTAAAAATCGCCGCCCCACTTATAGCCTCTCCCCTAACCAAAATCTTCAATCTATCTCTACGTCACGGCGCAGTCCCCAGCATCTGGAAAATAGCCAAGGTCACACCCATTCCTAAAAAGGGTGATCCCAAATTAATCATGAGCTACCGCCCTATAGCAATCCTCTCCCTCCTTAGCAAAATCCTGGAAAAACTTGTAGCAACCCAAACCCTAGACTACCTGCAGAAGTATAACCTTCTGTCTAGCTCCCAGCATGGTTTCTGCAAGGGACACAGTACGTCTACCGCCCTCCTCAAACTCACTAACGATATATTTTCTGCTATGGACGCTGGCCTCCTGACAGGTGCTATCTTCATTGACTTAACGAAAGCTTTTGACCTGGTAAACCATTCCCTCCTTCTTTCAAAACTTCACTTTCTAGGTTTCTCTACTGATGTAGTGGCCTGGTTTAACAGCTACCTGTCCGGTAGGAAGCAGGCTGTTGTTTTCAATTCAGCCACATCCAATCCCTCATCTATCCATGTTGGAGTGCCCCAGGGCTCCATACTTGACCCCTTGCTCTTCTCTATTTTCATAAATGACATCCCATTGCTTGCTTCAACCTGCTCAACCCTGCTTTATGCAGACGACCTAGTGATTTATCACAGTGCAAGGAACACACTTGACCTCAACCAACCTCTTGCCTCTGACTTCTCTGCTATTCAGTCTTGGCTAACAGAGAACAAACTCGTTCTTAACATTAGCAAGACTCTCTCTATGCTCTTTGGATCGCTCGCCAAACTTAAAATAAACCCTGATGCCCTAAAAATCACCTGTGCTGATGGCTCCACACTGATTAGCATGAAATCCTTCAAATACCTGGGCATTACTCTGGATGAATCCCTTAACTTTGACTTGCACATAACCAACACCTGTAAATCTGTTAACGCAAAATTAGGTGGTGCCTACCGCACTAGCTGTGCCCTTACCCCTTCGGCTAGACTAACTGTGGCTCAAGGCTTTCTGCTCCCTGCCCTGGCTTATGGATCAGTCATGTACCTATCTGCCTCTAAATCCTCCCTCCACAAGTGGGACACCACCTATAACAATATCTGCCATTATGCCTCTGCATCCCCTCATTTCACACACAATTGCCAACTCTATTCTGACCAAAACTGGCCTTGCCCCTCTGCCCATCGGCTCCAGTCCCTTGGGTCACTTATAGATAACACTGTCCGCACTGGCATCCCATCAACACTCGCCTGTCTGCTCCACTCTCACCCTCTCTCCTATGGGCTCCGATCTGCTGACCTAGCCCCCTTCCACATTCCCAGATGTAAAACTAATATGGGTACACGCGTTTTTGCACATATGGCCCCAAAATACTGGAACTCGTTACCTCCAAATATTCATGGAGCACCTACCCATGCTAGCTTTAAAACACATCACCGGAAACTTTTGCAAACAATCAGCCAATGTACCTGCTTTAATCCACCTTAGACTACTTCATCTCCACACCCTCCCTTTCATTAAACTACCTTCCCCTTGTACGCCACTTCCCTACCTCTCTAACTACCTATCTCTCATGTTCTGTTTCTCTCATCCCCACCTTTTCTCCCCTTCCCCTCACTCTCTCTCTTCCTCTCCCTCTCTCATCTCATCCTCAGTTTTGGCACTTACTGTACATTGCTGTGTGTAAACCTTTATTTGCAAATGCCTGTTTCACTTAAATAGTTGTGTATTTTACCTAAGTGTTTTTGCCTCTTACTGTAACATTATCTCTAACATTCCTATGTGGCTTACTCAATCAATCAAATCTTTATTTATCCAGGTGATCACCGTTGAGCAAGCTCATTTACAAGGTGGACCTGCTGTTTGTCAAGGATAGATATACATACATAGAATACATACAAAATGTAGAAGTAAGAATACAGATTTACATTTGAAAGGTACAGTATATACAATCCATTGCACTTGTGGGAACAGGTAAACAACACAAGACATTATTGTGGCATGTACATTCTTTCTTATACATGTATGAAGGTGACACTTTATACTGGTCTCAGCCGAAGGATACAGATCATGACCATTTCATCCCTCAGTAACTAATTCTAGCTTGGACGGTGATCATTAGCTTGGAAGGTGGCCATGGCTTAGAAAGGGCCCAAATTTCCAACTGAACAACTATTAAAGTGGCATGTAGGAGTAGGTAAAGAAGGGTGCCAAGGTTCCGAGGGCCAAACAAGGCAACTGGCTACTTAACAGGTTAGGGAGGGATTAGAAGGGTTAGGGTCAAGGCTGTGAGAGGTAGATTTAGAGATGAGGCCACTAACAGAACCACTAGAAGCTATGGTAACATTTACAAATTTCGGTAAATGCTTTGTCGTAAAGATGCTTAAACATCGCAATACTGACAGGAGTGCTGAGTTTCAGTGAGCTTTGAATCCTTCTCCATAATGAGGGCAGAGCGTGACTTATGGCTGCCCTACCAAAGTGGTTACTAATCCTGGGAATTTTAGGGAAATTAGTGAGTGGCTTCTTATGTCATAGCTACTAGGTGGACTTAGAGGAAGGCAGGCAGCAATGTAGTCCGGGAGTTTATTGTGAGAGCTTGAAGTGTCCAAATGGCTGCATTTCTATGCCGCCTGAATTGTAGAGAAGGCCCACTGCAGTGTATAGCGAGCAGTGGTGCGTGGAGGATGGAAGGCCAGTTATAAATCTTAAGGCTCTGTGGTACAGTACATCCAATTTAGCAAGTTAGTAGACAGGACATTGGCCATATATAATGTCAGCATAATCAATTAATGATAGGAATGTAGAATGAACAAGCTGTCTTTTGCAGTCTCAGTAAGGAGATGTTTAATTCTGTAAAAGAGGCCAAGCCTTTGCCTAAGCTTTTTCAGTAGTTCTTCAGTATACTCTTTAAAAGAGAGTTTGTTATCCAGCCATATACCCAGGTATTTGAATTTCGGCACGAACTCAAGATTTTCACCAAGTAGGGTGGTTATAGGAGGAACAGTGTCAGTGGCTGCAGTGGCTTACTCTTTGAATTAACTGTCTAGTTGAATGTTGCTGCTTCCATCCTCACCGTGTTCACCAATCTCATGTGCTGCATCACATGTGTGCTCATTTTGTATGTTAAACTGTCTCTCTCCGGGGTCATGCCTGGAAATAGGCATTGCTATGCCTAATGCACTCACCCGGTTACCAAAAGCAAATAAATAAATAAATTTACTGCCTGTGATTCATCTGCGAGCAGGGAGGTAGCAATTCTGATCAAGAAGCATGTTTCGTTTGTAGCGGAGGAAACTGTCTCAGATCCAGAAAGCAGATTTATTCTAGGCAGAGGCAAGCTGTATAACAGCACAGTCATTCTAGGTGCAGTCTATGGCCCAGTGGGAGGTAGTCCAGAGTTCCTTATGTGTCTGGCAGACAAGCTGAGTAGATTTTTGCCTTCCAAGTTAATCATAGGGGGAGACTGGAATATACCCCCAATGCAGGACTTGGATAGAACATATAGGCCATTAAAACCCCTATCCCCTCCACAGCAAGCCCTAAGAGATTTTATGGGACTACTGGGTCTGTGTGATCCATGGCGCCTGTTCAGTACCTCTGGTCAGGTCTTCTCGTTTCACTCCCAGGTTCACCAGTCGTGGTCCAGGCTGAATTATATCCTAA
The DNA here is from genome assembly GCA_016271365.2 of Neoceratodus forsteri. Lineage (NCBI taxonomy): Eukaryota > Metazoa > Chordata > Ceratodontiformes > Ceratodontidae > Neoceratodus > Neoceratodus forsteri. The sequence goes on from CM057455.1 coordinate 61,062,924, forward strand.
CTAGCTCTTCACTTTTAGCTAGCCTTCACCAGACTGGTATGGAACCGATTGTCATATCAGATCACTCGATGGCATGGATAGTGATTTCTCCTGACCCATGTAATCAACAGGACACTACCTGGAAACTGAACACACAACTTTTAAAAGAGGAACACACAATCTCTCACATAAAAGATGTGATCTCATTTAACTTATAAAGGTTCTATTAGCAGGGCTGATCAACTATGGTGCTCCTTTAAATGTTATATTAGGGGGGAATTCATTAAGTTAGCTTCCAAATGGAAAAAGCAAAGGGAGGCAAGAATTATTTCTTTGTCAAACCAAATCAAGGAGGCCGAAAACATCTTATCTACTTCTTCCCCTTCGGGTCTCTTGGAACCCTGTAGAAACTTAGGAACTAATATGTAGATTTATTAAAAGAAAAGGTGGAATACACCATCCTGAAAACTAAAGTCGCTACTTTGATCAAGGCAAGAAGCCAGGAATGCTGGCCCTTCGGTTAAGGGCAGTGGAGAGCTCACGGCTCATCCCTTCTATTCTGGCCTCAGATGGCTCTATTAAGACCTCCCCACGTGATATCTCTCAGGTTTTTGAAAAATTTTATAAAAATTTGTATAGTAAAATTCCTGCACAGGCCACACCCCCAAGCATAGAGCAATATCTGGATCGCCTGGACCTCCCGTCCCTTCAGGCACAACATTGCTCAACTCTGTCTTCCCCAATCACTTTGAGGGAGATAGAGGAGGCAATTAGGGAGCTCGCACTGGATAAAGCATCAGGACCAGACGGCTTCCTCCATTTCTATAAAACCTTTCCACTGAATTAGACCCCCCTCCTCTTAAATTTATTTGAATATATGTTCACTTTAGATACTCTGGACCCTTCCTTGCTGGAAGCCACAATAGTTCTCATCCTGAAGCCTGATAAACCGCATGATGATCCTGCCAGTTATTGTCCAATCTCACTTTGAAATTATGATATCAAAATTCTAACAAAAATCTTGTCTCTCAGAATTAAGAAGGTATGGTCTCATCTCCTGAGCCCTGAACAGGTGGGATTTGTTCAAGGTCGACTTCAGCTGATCACCTACGGACCCTTTCACATATTTTTCAGGCTGCCCAGGACTCCCAAATTCCCATGGCTTTAATCTTGTTAGATGCAGAAAAAGCCGTTGACAGAGTTAACTGGGAGTTTCTCTGGACTACTCTCAAAGAAATGGGCTTTCCAACAGTTTTCATTCGATGGATACAGACGGTTTATCAAGCTCCCTCTGCTAAAATTTATTGTAACGGTGTATTTTCTCCAAGGTTCTCTTTATTTACAGGCACCAGGCAAGGCTGCCCCTTATCTCCCTTTCTTTTCAATTTATATCTGGAACCCCTTCTACGTAGTCTCAAGTGCGCTTCTCAGGTCAAGGGTTGTACAATACATCAACAGTCCTTGACCCTCTCAGTATATGCAGACGACATCCTACTCCACTTGGCCTATCCCGATAAATCGTTATCACATGCATTACAAATTATCAGACAGTTCGGACTCATATCTAATTATAATTTAAATTTGTCGAAAACCGTAATTTTTCCTCTAAATGCTCTTACCCACCAGGCTAATTTTACCCATCTAGGCATGAAGTGGTCCCCTCACTCTTTTAAATATCTGGGCATTCATCTCACCAAAGACTCAGAGACTGTTAGGAAGCTTAATTTAGATGACTTAATAACAAATATTCAACAGGACCTTCAAAGATGGGAGAGCCTCCCCCTCTCAATTTGGGGTCGTATCAGTATTGTTAAAATGAACGTCCTCCCTCGTCTCTTTCATCCCCTAAATTTATTAAATCTCTGGCTCCCATTGTCCTATTTTCACCAATTTCACTCTGTTCTCTCCAAATTTATCTGGTGGGGTAAATTTCCCAGGCACTCGTTCACTAAACTTAGCCTTCCCCAAGGAATTAGGGGGGCTTCGTCTCCCTAATTTCAACTTTTATTATTGGGCGTGCCATCTGTCAAAAATGGGAAGATGGTTTTCAGACACAAGTGATGGTTACTTACCTATCTGGCTACAATTAGAAAGGAAACTTCTCGCTATTCACGGCCTTAATTCCACAGGAATATTTTTCTCTCCTTGTTCTGCTTTACCAAACTCCATACAAGATTCAGTGGTGGGAGTCTCCATTAAGGTTTTAGCACAATGCTGGAATTTTTTTAATATCTCACATAAAAAAGATATGGCTCAACCCCTTTTTCAGAATCCAAACATTAAAATTGGGGGTTCATTACTTTTCCCGGATTGGCTCCCTCAGTTACAGGAAGTCTCAGTAGAGGACTTATATGGTCAAACCACTCTCCTGTCATCCCCAGACATAATAGCTAAATTCAACATCCCTCAGAAATATATTTTCAAAGTGTTTCAGTTGAGACACCTTATGGTGTCCAATTTTGGAGTCGCACTATCACAATCTCGAGTTAAGCCCTTTCTGGAACAGGTACAGAGATATGCCAGTAAATCCCATGGTATATCAGCTATTTATTCTTTTCTTTTGGGAATCAATTTCCCAAATGCTCTTCTGAGTTCTAAAGTTTGGGCTTCCCTTCTGACTGATGTTAGTCCCAATTGGAGTCAGGTTTGGAAAGACCTACATAGGTATCTTACCCAGGATAGACACAGACTTATTCAGTATCATATTTTAAATAATATGTATTACACTCCGGTCAGGCTAGCCAAGTTGGGTAGGCTTCATGTGGCAACCTGTACCAGATGTGGTTTAGCTCAAGGGAACCTGATTCACATTTTCTGGCATTGTAGCAAAGTGGCTCCACTTTGGAATGCTATTCAGTCTAACCTAGACCCTTTATTGGGATTAGGAGATCTATTTACTATAGAGATATGTATCCTTGGGATGCTCTCAACCATTAATATTAAAGAACGTAGATTTCACATGGCCTTAATTTCTGTTGTGGTTAAAAAATTAGTTCTCAAGCATTGGGTGGATAAACTAGTTATAACACATGAAGAATGGTTGAAGGAGATGTCACTTTGCTTCAATACTGAGAGATTGATAGCCAGTTCCCGGAACTGTATGGAGGTATTTAACCGTAAATGGGGTAAATTATATGCCCTATACTTAAATTGAAATATGGAAGGTACATGTCTCTGTTTATCTTAATTGGTTGGTCTTACCTGGGGGTAGTCATATCAGATGACCTAAAGGTGGGCAAGCAATGTGAGAGGGCAGCAAGGAGGGCTGGGGGGATACTGGGATGCATAGGGAGAGGCATCACCAGTAGAAAACAGGAAGTTATTATCCCTCTGTACAGACAGCTGGTGAGACCCCATCTGGAGTACTGTGTGCAGTTCTGGAGACCCAATCTCCGCAAAGACATAGACAGGATGGAAGCTGTCCAGAGGAGGGCAACTAAAATGGTGCAGGGTCTGCACCGGAGGACATATGAAGAAAGACTTAAGGAGCTTAATATGTATAGCCTCGAGGAAAGGAGGGAGAGGGGGGACATGATAGAAACTTTCAAGTACCTCAAGGGAATCAACAAAGTCCAAGAGGGTAGCATCTTTCAAAAAAAGAGGTGTGCAAGAACAAGAGGGCACAATTTGAAGATAGGGGGGCAGCTCAGAGGTAATTTAAGGAAGTATTTTTTCACAGAGAGGGTTGTGGATGCATGGAACGGCCTTCCGGAGGAGGTTGTGGAGTCAAAATCAGTGGTGGAATTCAAGCATGCATGGGATAGTCATAAGGCAATTCTGGGGGGTGGTAGTAGGAAGAAGTAGGTTGGGTTAACCAGATCTGCAGCTTATCCATTAGGTAGGAATGGGCAGACTGGGTGGGCCAAGCGGTCCTTATCTGCCATCAAATTCTATGTTTCTATGTTTCTATGTTATTCATCTCTGGTAAATGCCAATTGTTACTCTCTAATTCATGACTTCTTTTGAGTTGTTATGTTTATGAGGCACGCTCCAGGGGAGGGTGGGGGAGTAAAGAGGGGTGGGGAGGTTTATAGGGTATTGGTATTGTTTTGGTTTTATTGGACCCAGAAACAGTCTGATGTATGCTACTCTGTATCTATCCTGGCCAATATTGTGTACAGTCAATCCTGTAGCTTTCTTTCTGGATATGCGGAATGTAAATTCAATAAAATATTGAATTTCAAAAAAATAAATTAAAATAATAAAAATAAATAAATAAAACATCCCTCCATACCTATCCTACCACCCCACCCCTACCAGAAAAATCTGCGCAACATCAACAAATAGCAAATAATTTTTCCTTCTCCATCATCTCTCCTAGTGACACTCTAAAGACAATTCCTTCCATGAACCTAACTAAAGGCAACTCCCCTGATGGCCTGGACCCCAAGCTACTCTACTTATCTGCTCCTGCTATTTCTACCCCCTGTCTGATCTCCTCAACTTGTCCTTCCACATTGCATCTATCCCTGCACCCTGGAAACATATAACTGTCCTTCCGCTACCTAAGGGAGGAGATCTCTCATCTACTGGGAACTATCGCCCCATATCTCTTCTATCCACACTGGCTAAACTTCAGGAACACATTGTTCTTTCTCAGCTCTTCCCCTTTCTTGATGAGTCTACCATCTTAACTCCATTCCAATCTGGTTTAGGAAGAACCACTCCACCACCATTTCCCTAGCCAGACTCACTGACTATATCCATACTGCTATGGATAAGGGTCACATCACGTCTGCCATCTTTGTCGACCTTACCAAAACTTTGGAGACTGTCTCCCAGTCCTTTCTTCTTGAAAGCCCTCTCATCAGCCAGCCTGTCTGCAACTGCCTGTAACTGGTTTCGAGCCTACCTAGTAGGTAGAACTCTGTCTGTTAAACTAGCCAACTACACATCCCCGCCTCTACCTATCTTCACCAGAGTGCCTCAAGGGTCTGTGCTTAGTCCACTCCTATTCTCTACTTTTCTAAATGATCTGCCGTCTGTATGCTCCTCATCCCATATCCAGATGTATGCAGATGACATGGTACTATTCGGCCCCGCTGTTTCTGATGTGACAACCAGACTACAGATTGACTTCAGCAATGCTCAGTGATGGCTCAATTCACATCAACTCTTCCTCAATGCCAAAAAGACAGTCTCAATTACCTTTGGCACTAGGAAAAGACTGTCCAGGCTACCCTCCTTACCCTCCTTCCAAACCCTAGATGGAACAACTCTTGAGGACACTACCTCTACTAGATATTTGGGTGTTTGGCTTGACCAACACCTTAACTTTTCTGTACATAGTGACGTATTGAGGCCATCCTGAAAAAACTGCACCCTAAGCTTGGCGCCCTCTACAGGAACCATGGTTGCCTATCACTACCAGCTAGGTGTGATCTAGTTCAGAAAATAATACTCCCTACTTTCGACTATTAGTCTATAGTGCTTCTCCCAAGTTTTCCCTTACCAGGTTGGATCCTCTTTTTAATGCTGTTTGTCGTTCTACTCTCGACTCCCCCTCTCGCACACATCACTGCTCTTTGTATCACTCTCTAGCTTTCCCCTCCCTGGAGGGCAGATGACTCTCCCACTGTGCTAAATTTACTTCTAAATTCTGGTTTGGGACTCTTATCTCTTACCTCTCCTCTTCTATTGCTACCCTCCCCCTCTCCTCCCACCAAATAAGATCCACTGACTCACGCACATTAGCTATTCCTCATTGCTCCACCACCATAGGCCAGGAAGCATTTTCCTATCACTTCTCTAAGCTCTGGCACTCACTTCCCCTACCTATCAGACACTCCTCATCCTCTTCTTCCATCTCTACAGCCTTTCTCAACCGTTTCTCCCATAACTGCACTTGTTTCTAGCCACCTATCAGTCTTCCTTATTCTCTTCTTCTATCTCCAGTACTACACAACTTTCTCTCACTACTCTGCTCTTGTTTCAGCCCTCTACTCTTTCTTCCATTCCTTTTCACTTTATGCCCCTACCCACTATCCCCTCTTGCACAGTATCTGCTATTCCCATCCCCAAACTCACCTTTATCTTCCTGTTCCCCCCCTTCCAGCTCCTTGTCTCATGTGCTCATCTGCCTGTTCCTCCCCTACACTATTCCCTCCTTTCCTCTCATCTCTATTTTCTGCTGGGTTCCTGTCCCCCTTGCTGGGTTCTCAGCACCCTGGTAGGGTATAGCTTCCCAGCTGACTCCTTCTCTTTCCCTTTCCCATTGCAGGGTTCTTTGCATCCTGAAGGAGTATAGCTTCCCAGCCTGACTTCTCTCTCTCTCTCTCTCTCTCTCTCTCTCTCCCCCCCTTCCCCCTGCAGGGTTCTGAAGTATCCTGAGGGGGTACAGCTTCCCAGCTTCATTGTCTCTCTCTCTCTCTCTCTCTCTCCTGACCCCCCTCCCTTCCCCTTTCCCCTACTTGCATTCTCTACCTTTCCCAAAGACCCCACTTCAGCTTACACAATGACCAATACCCTCAATTCCCTGTCTCAGTCCTCCTTCTTGTGGGCTGGCCTCCTCCTTGCAGTAAAGAACCCAGTCCCCAGTTATTTCCAGTCACCTGCTAAGGTTGCTCCACCCCCAGTCTTAACCACCAATTGACTATTACTTGGTTACAACTAGGTGGCTACTTAATTATGTCAACTACTTATCCTATGTTCTGAATGTACATAACTGTTTGTAAGCTGTTGTATGCATCAGCTTTATGTAATTGCACTTATATGGTAAAGATATTGCTTGCTGTTCCTTCTCTTGTAATCCCTGCCCCCAGGACACTTCTAGAAATGAGCTGGTTTCAGCTCATGTTGTCTTTCCTGGTGAAACATTTTCAAATAAATAAATAAAATAAATAAACCTGATAGTCCTGGAACTGGAACCTTTTGCCAACAAATTTGTTTTCATCCACCTCCTCCTGTCCCTCCCGAGCCTGAGCACCCTCCCTGATCGCTGTTGGTGCTGTAGATGGCCTGGAGCCAGCTTGCTGGGCTTTAGGATCTTTGACTCAACTCCAGCGGCAGTTTCTGATTTGGTAGACAGAGCCAATAGGCTACAGCTGGACAGGAGCTGACATGGGACCAACTGGACCTTGGGGGGTTTCCCACTGGTTTCTTGAGACCCCTGCCCCTCCCTCTGCCATGGGGATAGTCAGAAGCCGACAGTAGGGAAATGGGCAGATGGCTATGCTCCCTGTCACCTCCTAGTTTCTTCTTTACTCCTGTACCCTCTTCTTCCACAGTGTCAATGATGACATCGGGGGAAATACTCCTGGCTTTTGTTGTCTGGCCCAGGACGCTCTCCCCCAGTGAGAGTCTATTAAATGCTCATGAATCCCCACTAGCCAGTGACCATAGAACATAAGAGCCCTCTGTAGTACTGGAAGGAAACCCACAATTGAAAATGGGTGGGGCGTGATCCAAACTGCCTCCTAGGGCCGAACCAGAGCAGACTCTGCACACAGGCAATTTCACGATGCCTTCACCTCTGATAGCTACATTTCACACATCACTCATTGATCTGTCCCTTTCCCCCTGACTTCCAGAGCCAGGAGTGCAATGATGCAGGAACCATGGCATGTGGTTCCTCCTGGGGGGGGGACAACACTTCTTTAACTTTTTGTCCTGGGCCTGCCATAATCCAGCACCCATCCATGAGGCCACCCACTCAAGTCTCAGCCCTGCTGTTCCTCCCAGTACCCGAAATAAAGGAACACTCTTACTTCTGGTGGAGCTTACTGCTTTTTTACTCCTGTGTGGGTGTGTGCTGTCTTAATCTCGCTCTTTTGGCTGATTCTCTCTGCACCTCTCCTTTCTGACTGCTCTACAAAGATGGCACTCCTTCAACAACTCTCTAGCTTCTTCTCCACCATACACCAATCGGAAGCATCCAGAGTGTCACATGATCAGCCAGTCATGCGTGCACACCACACCAGACATGCTGAGGTCTACTACTCTTTCAGGCCTGCTCCACAGCTAATTTAAAATACGACACAGGGATAACTTAGGTCAGTAAGCCTGCCAACACCTCATAACCTGGGGAACTTGGGGTCTAGTGGGATTTTAGGATACAGGAATCATCCTGGATGAGCCCCCATGTGTAGCCCCCCTTCCCCAAAACTGTCTAGGGGCATGGAAGAATTTGTTGATGTACTGGGGGAAAGGGTCTATGCATGCAAAACATCTTCAAGCATTTGCACAGCTAAAGAAAAGTAGGAAGACTTAGCCTACCTCTTGATGGCTTCAGCTTTTCAATGCATCCTTGATCTCTCTCTCTCTCTCTCTGTTTTCTCCTCTCTTCTCTTCTCTTCTCTTCTCTTCTCTTCTCTTTTCTTTTCTTCTCTTCTGTCTTCTCTTTCTCTCTTTCTGTCTCTCTCTCTCTCTCCCCCCAAACCTCCACCACCAGATCCAAGACCTCTGTTTGATCTGCAGCCTCCAGCTCCCCTTGGCTCCCAAGCCCCTCAATCCCAGTGCAAACTGCTGGAAACCTTCTGAAAATACAAACTCATGATACAAATAAATATAATGGGCTTTCCATTTCATTTACCCCCCTTCTATCATAAATAGAAGAAGAAGAAGAAGAATCAGCATTTATATAGCGCTTTTCATACATCCAAAGCGCTTTACAAGCAATGCTAGACTGGTAGTGAAGTGACTGAATGTGTGGTGGCAGCCATATCGCACATCATCACCCACACACAGCCTGGATAATTGCATGAACCGGTATATGGGAAGGGGAATGTTGGCCAGGACACCGGGAATGTTCCCTACTCTTTGCGAAGAGTGCCCTGGGTTCTTTTACTTCCACCTGGACACCCACCAGGACAACACCAGGATGGGCAGAAGGGACCTCGGTTTAACGTCTCATCCGAAGGACGGCACACCCCAGCAGTACAGCACCCCCCAATACTGCACTCGGATGCCAGCGATTTTTAGGTGCAAGTCCAATCCCAGTGTGGGACGAGAACCCACGACCTTCTGGTCCAGAGGCGGATGTGCTACCAACTGAGCCACGCTGACACCTACAATAGGAAAAAATAACAATAGGAAAAAAATCACTATTTAGTTTCTTCCAAAACAACTCTTTAGTGTCACCTGTGCCCCAATTGATTTCAGAGGGTACAGGGGCACCATCTTACTACACCAAAATAAATCAGTTCCATGGAGGTATCAAACTTTTTACAAGCTCACCTAGCTGGAAACTCTCGAGCAGACCTAAGATGACAAACAGGCATACATGCAAAGCTGTTATTCACATTTTGAAGCTCAGCTGATTTATCTAACCAGATCCTTCTTCTTGGAAGACTCATCTGGCTCTTTTCCACTGGCGTTGGTAAGCCACTCTTTTATTTTGGTGACCTTTTCTCCTGTCTTTTTCTTCTTTGGTGCTGGTCAGCTTGCCCTGACTCTGCTCGGAGAGGTGAGCTGCATCGTCCACCTGGCCCACTGAATTTGTGCCATGCATTGCAGCTCCCTGGTGTGTTTGGCATTTCTGTGTGCACTACAATCTCAGCATTTATGGCACTTTTTCTGATTTAATTAATAATAATAATAATAATCTTTATTTATTAGGTACCTTTCAAATGTCAAGGTGCCTTACAGAATTAAAACAAAAACATCAGATATTACAGATTAACGATACCATTAATAGAATCATAATAATTCTTGAAATGCCTGAGTCCACAAAAAAGTCTTAAGTGTCTGTTTAAAGCCCCCGACAGTCGTGCACTCACAAAGCTGATGGGGCAGAGAATTCCAGAGGGTAGGGGCCACAAACACAAAGGCATGGGTCCCATGAGATTTCAAGGTTACCCTCGGAATCTCCAGCAACCCCTCGTCAGCCGAGCGGAGCTGTCGCTTAGGGGTGTAAGGAATCAGAAGCTCTTTCAAGTAGTCGGGACCAAGACTGTGTAGGGCTTTGTAGGTCAACAAACCTACCTTAAAGGTGATCCTCCACTGAATCGGCAGCCAGTGCAGATCGCGCAGCACAGGGGTGATATGCGAACTCCTAGACACCCCTGACATTAATCGAGCAACAGCGTACTGCACCAGCTGCAAGTGGTGGATATCAACCCCGGGAAGCCCCAGATAAAGGGAGTTGCAGTAGTCAAGGTGGGAGATCACAAAGGCATGACCAACACAGGCAGATCCCTGGATGGAACAAGGTGTTTGACCCTTGCGATGTTCCTAAGATGGTAAAAGGCTGACTTAATGACTGCCGACACCCGATGATGAAGTGTCAGCCAGTCGTCAAGCACCACTCCAAGGTCGTGCACCCATTCTGAGGTAAGGATCTGAGCGCCCCCCAGAAATATTCCAGAGGGCTGATCAGTCCTCAATCCCTCTATCCTGTGACCTGGGTCCACAACCATAACCTCAGTCTTTCCAGTGTTCAACTTTAACCAGCTCGAATTCATCCAGTCTTGGATTTCGGCAAGGCAGTTATTAAATACTGAGAGCACACTAACCTGGTCAGGGACAAAAGACAGGTAGAGCTGGGTATGATCAGCATAGCAATGAAACCGCAGCCCATACCATCTTACAATGTCTCCGAGGGGTAGCATATGCACTGCAAACAACATGGGGGACAGCACCGAGCCTTGAGGAACCCTGCAAGACAGAGAAAAACGGTCAGAAGAAAAAAACCCTGACACAACTCTTTGTATTCTACCAGCTAGGAAGGATGAAAACCATCTGAGCACTGTACTTGATAGGCCACAGATGGACCTCAGGCGCTCGAGCAGCACCCCATGGTCTACAGTGTCAAAAGCTGAAGAGAGATCAAGGAGTACCAGAATGGAACGGTTTCTCTGATCTCTCGCCATCAGGAGATTATTGAGCACCCAAATCCGAGCAGTCTCAGTACTGTGCCTCTTACAAAAACCCGACTGGAGAGGTTCATAGACATTATGGATGGTCAAATGGTTCTCCAGCTGGATTGCCACTACTTTCTCAATAACCTTGCCTAAAAAGGGAAGGTTCGAAATGGGTCTGTAGTTAACAAAAATGTCCGGGTCCAACGAAGCTTTCTTCAGAAGGAGTGTCTGCTCCTAGCCAGTTTTTCTGTGAGAGTCACTGAAGTCAAACTTAAAAATCATTTCATTTTAGTGCTACTGTATTTTTCTTTTGTACATTTAGTAATTAGCTGTATTTTTCTGATGCTTCTATGATTAATAAGGGAAGGATTTAAAGTCTTAGAATGTACTGGCTTACTGCTCACCAATTAAGTGTTTAAGGAATAATTTAGGGTAGGATTTTTATTTCTTAAAGTCTACTGGCTTTCTGCTCTTGGTGTGGGATTTCCTTTCTCATCTGTACTGCTGATTCTTGCCCCCCCCCCATTTTCAGTACCCCTCCGTGCCAAGCTAATCACTTCTCTCTATCCCTTCCAGTTAATAGCTCTGTCTGACTGTCTGTCCCCATCTCCTTCTTTTGTCCCCTGGCTAAATATAATCTTCTACCCCTCTTCCCTCCCTAAGCTCCTAGTCACCCCTGTTAGGGTCACCGCAGCACTCCCCACAGCTCTCTGGACCTCACCAACCCACCTCGAAGCCAGCAAGGTACTGTAGCCAGCAGGTTCCATTTCAAGTCCTCAGGCAGCCTAGCTTTAAATTCTGGCACCTTTTTTTAAGCCGCTTCCTGCCTTCTGATCTGTGGCTGAATTTCTACCTCAACTTACCTCTGCAGTATTGCAGACTAGAGACCGCAAAAAAACCCTGTGCAAACTGACTTAAATGTGCCTCTGCCCAGCCGAGCTATAAACTGAATTTGTGCCTGGCATTGCAGCTTCATGGTGTGTTTGGCATTTCTGTGTGCACTGCAATCTTGGCATTTATGGTGCTTTTTCTGATTTAATTGTACGCTCCTAGCCTGTTTTTCTGTGAGAGACACTGAAGTCAAATTTTCTCCCTTCCTCACACCCCTCCGCATGTCTTATTAAATGCTTGATCCTTGGGGGTTGATATTCTTTTTTCCCCTCAGTGATTGGACCATTTCTTCTGGGGTGAGGATCTCAAGGCAAATAGCTTGTGAATCTCATTGTTGGATTGCCCCAGGAAGCTGATGAATATCTCCACACTTAGCAAAAGCCTTAGTAAAAGTTTTTAGTTGCAGCTCTATACCTCTGCCTGCTGGATAGTTTCATCCTTGGACTTAGTTACTGTCTCTCTCCTGCAGTCAACTGCACATTTGCTTCTGTCCCCTCTCCAGTCCTGAATTCACTGCTTTCTCTTTTTTTCCCTAGTTCTACCTTCCCTTCTTTTCCTTACCAGTGTACACAATGGGGGTAATCTCACTTCACTGCAGCTTTGTAGGAGTATTTTCTCTTCTGCTAGACCTCCAGCTCTCAGTAGCTCTTCTCTGCTAGCCATCTACTGATTCTGGGTACTCAAATAAAGCTGAGGACTGGAGCTCTTGTTTCTCAAACCTAATTATCAGGGGTACTACCTCTATCCCTGAAACCTGGCTCCTGAAGCTTATCTCATTTGCTAGCATAGCTGACTACCTAAGCCATTTCCCTTTTTATATGCCACTGGAGGGCAAACTCCAAACATCTCTCATTGAGACCTGGGTACCCCATGTCATCTCTCTCTTCCCGGTGATATTGAACCTAACCCAGGCCCTCCTGATGGCATTGCTCCCAAGAACTCATCTTACTGGTTCACAGAAAAGGGGCTTATGCTTACACATAAGAATATTAGAAGTCTGTCAGCTAATTTTGCACAGCTTGAAGCCAGGATTGCTCACAACTCACCTGACGTCTTAGGTCCAACCAAGACTTGGTTAACATCCCATATGCCAGATTCATTATGTAGGATCAATGGATATAAACTTCACAGATGTGATCGTCCAAATGCTAAAAATGGTGGTGGTGTTTTGTTTTATACCAGACAGAACCTTGACATTATGGTCCTCCCGGTCAACACTACCTGTCTATGTGAAACTAGTCACATAGTTAATACCTTAGGTCTCACTAAGAAGCTAAATGTAGTGTGCATCTATAACCCTCCTAAAAGTGGACTAACAGGCCTGACTAAGGTAATTGACCATCTTTCCTCGCTAAAGGGTAGACAAGAGCTCATTGTTATGGGGACCTCAACCTGGATTGGCTAGTGAAAAACTCTAATCTCTATGCTGCTGAACTTGGCAGGTTACACCTGTCTCAACTGGTCACTCTCCCAACCAGGCTAGTAACAGCAGTCTCCAGTCTCTTCTAGACTGGGTCATCTCTAACAGGCCTGAGAGGATCAGTGCTGTTGGAGTTGTACCAGACTCAGTCAGCGACCACTCCCCAGTTTACTGTGTTTGGAAGGCTAGGGCCCCTAAACCACCCACCAGAGAAATTCTTTTCAGGGATTTTTCCAAAAATGGATAAGAGAGCCCTAATCTTGGAGCTACAGAACACGGACTGGGCACCTCTATGTAATACTTGCAATATTGAATGTGCTGCTCAATACCTCCTTACCATCCTTTTGAACCTTCAAGACAAATATATCCCAGTAAAAAGGAGCCATATCCAGGGATCTGCTACCTACTGGTTAAATACTTCATGTCTGTCCTCTCTCAAAAAGAGGGATCAAGCCTGGAACAAAGCTAAGCTAACCCAGTCCCCATTGGATTGGGCAGAGTACAGAAGACTCCGAAACCTATGTAAGGTTTCCATCAGATCTGCTAAGGGCAATTACTACCATCAGCTCCTTAGCACCTCTATCAGTGACTCTTGTGGTTTTTGGAGTCATGTTAACACCATCATGGGGAAAAACAAGTCCAATACCATGGTCATGGATGGTTGTAATTGCAATAACCTGCTCACTATCGCTGAGGCTGTTAACTCCAGATTCACTTACCTCTCCTCTTATATTGCACCTCCTGGGCCTTTACCTGTTGCTCTGCAGGATGACCTTAAACCTTCCAACCCATCTTTCACTCTTCGCCCAGTCTCTGAGACTGAAATCTTATACTTACTTAAGTCCATCTCTCCTTCTAGATCAGCAGGGGCAGATGGACTCTTACCAAAATTCCGAAAGAGTCGTTGCACCATCTATAGTCTCTCCAGTGACTAGACTTTTAAACCTGCCTCTTCTTACAGCACATGACCCTTCCCTCTGGAAGACTGCTCGAGTTGTACCAGTCCACAAAAAGGGAGACACCACTATCCTGGATAACTACTGCCCTATTGCCATCCTCTCCACCCTCTCTAAAATACTGGAGAAAATTATTGCTACCCAGGTCTCGGATTACCTCTACCCCTTCAAACTCCTCACCCCTGACCAACATGGTTTCCGATGTGGGCACAGCACATCCACTGCTCTCATACAGTTTACAAATGATGTCAGACTTGCTATGGACAAAGGCTGTCTCACTGGTGCTACTTCTGTTGACCATACAAAAGCATTTGATTTAGTTGACCACACATTGCTCCTATCAACGTTGTCATAACCTAGGCTTCTCTACCTCTGTGACTGCCTGGTTCCACAATTATCTTTTAAATCATCAACAATTTGTCCAGATCGGAGATGCTAAGTCCCCTCTTGCTCCTACTTGGATTGGAGTGCCCCAGGGTTTGACTCTTGGTCCTCTCCTGTTTACGGTCTTCATAAATTACATCCCACCACTCACAGGTGCTTGTTCAGGTCTGCTGTATGTCGACGATCTTGTTCTTTACTCATCCTCCTCAAACCTCTCAGATATCAACCTGAATCTCAATAGTAACTTCAGTACCTTTCAGAGTTGACTACTGCAAAACAAGCTTGTCTTAAATAAAAATAAAACGGTGACTATGGTCTTCAGCTCAGGTTCAAAAATTCGGTCCTGAACCCAACCATTAAGTATCAGAGTGCTTGATAGCTCTCCCCTTAACACAGTTACCTCTTTTAAATATCTAGGAGTAATTCTTGATCCCGCTTTGGATTTTGATCTGCACCTAGCCTCAGTCAATAAATCCATCAATATTCAACTTGGGCTGGCATATAAGGTGAGACATAGCCTAACATCCACGGTGAGGATTACCATTGCACACGGGATCCTTAGTCCTAAATTGGTGTATGGGTTAATAGCCTTTCTGGCAACTACTGGAGGGCTCCTCCGAAAGTGGGATGTCTGCTACAACAGCATTTGCCATTTTGCTCTGTCTTTACCCAAATTTATTCACCGATGAACACTATACTCCAGTCTGGGATGGTTTACCCCTTCAGCCTTCCATCAGTTTACTTCCTACTGTTTTATGAAGAATATAATCTCCACCCATATACCTGACAAATTGGTTCTACTGCTCAAACCTGTGACCTCTGCCTACCCACTGAGATCAGCTGACAAATCCCTTCTTGTCCAACCAAGATGTAAAACCAAAATAGGGGAGAATGCTTTCTCTAGATGGGCCCCTAAACTATGGAACTCCCTTCCACTGAGTCTAAGAATCTCCCCTTCTCCACACAGCTTCAAACAGGAGCTTTGTATGGCTATCCTAATCTCTAAACCCTGCTCCTGTTCTCTATCCACCTACTCCTGTACTGGTTCCTCCTAGTTGCCTACTGGCTCCTACCTCTACTACTCTCAAACCTGCCTGGAAATCTTGCTATTTCCTCTCTTCTAGCACTTACTCACTAGTTGTATGACTTATGACTATCAGTTATTTGTACTTATATTCTTGTTTTGTTATTACATACAGATTCCTGTAAATGTACTGTCATTGCTGAACATTTTGCATAAGTGTACTATGTCTGACTTCTACTTGTTCCCATGATGTTTTCTTGTATCTACTATTGTCTACATACCCTTTGTTGTAGTCTCCCGGGTCATACTTGAAAATAGGCAGCTATGTTGTCTAGTGTACCTACCCAGGTAACAAAAACTAACTAACTAAATAAATTAATAAATCTTCCCTTGGAGCTTCCTTCCCTGTTTCTTGACACCATGTCACTGCTCAGAAGCCATTCCTGACTACTTTTTCTGGGGAGGGGGTTCCCCACAGGCCCAACCCGGACCATTGAGCTCCTTCCTTGCCTGCCTTGCCTACTCTTCCAGTCACCCCTCCAGCCCCAGAACTACTGTCCAAGGCTGGGAAAGCCCAAACCTTACTGTTCCAACCCTATTTATACCCTGTCTGCCTACTCTCTGCTGCCACCTTCCAGCGACCAGCAGTGATTAACCCCCAGAGCACTAATAAATTCCTAAGATCTGGGGGAGTAGAAGGTGGAAGGGGGTCCCTAATAGGTGCATAAGCCCCTCCGATGAGAGGGGGCTTACATGTGATTTAAATGTTAAAGCAGAATCAAAAATAATATCAAGATACCTGAATTCGTATAGAAGCTATAGGACTTTACCATTTAGAATGATGGAAAAGTCAGAATGAATTTGATTGGTATTTGAATGTGAACCAAATAATATCATTTGAGTTTTGTTACTGTTTATTAATAAAAGATTAGTTGAGAACCATTGAGCAGTTCTATTGGAGTTTTGCTCCCAAGATCTGCCTGAAAAGTATTTGTTAAATGAGTAAGGTTTTTGTGACCAAAAAAAAAGAACGGTATTGTCAGCATATTTATTTATTTATTTATTCATTGCTAGGATTATACAACCTTTGAACCAGAGGTTCTTTTACAAAGGTTCTGCATCAAAAAATACATGTAATAGGTGAACATACAGAACATTGAATTACAGATAATACAGGTGGAGAGCTTACCGGTAAAATAGAATTACATTATATGGGAGGAGCGCAGCAACAAATAAAATGTTTTTATTTTATTTTTTACAGTTAAAGATAAGAGCAGCAATTGGAAAGATCTCAGATCAATAAGAAAACCATGAGTTACAATGCACAAGAGTTACAATGTGCAGTGTTTAGTAAACAATCCACTAGCAGTATTGATTCAATTACAAGAGACTGTATGTGTACAGTAAGGAGTGCAATAATATTTGTGACGGGAAAAGAGAAATGAGCAGATAAATGAACTGTAACAATTGTTTATTACTAAAGGCACAGGACCCACAAACAAGTTAAAGGGATGGGCTCCCATTGCATCAGTAGCTCAGGGGTGACCATCAGACATCTCATTATTTGTATCCACAAGTTTTGTACATAAAGCTTTTACAATGGCAGGAGTCATAAAAGTCCTTTGGCTCTTATCTGGAGGGTGAAACCTGTGAGACAGGGCATCAGAATTTGTATTGTTCATGCCCTTCCAATACTTGAGGGTGAAGTCATATGTAGAAAGGGCAGACAACCAACAGTGTCTGGCTGCATCCAACTTATCAGTGGTGCTGACATAGGTAAGAGGAGTGTTGTTAGTTCTTACTGCAAACTTGACCACATAGAGGTAACCATGAAACTGATCTGTGATGGCCCATTTTACAGCTTAAATGTCTAGCTTGTACACTGGGTAGTTCTTTTCACTAGGTGTTAGGCTCTGACTAGTGAAAGCAACAAGTCTCAGCCCTTTGGGGTACTCTTGACACAATTCTGCTCCCAGGCCTATCCATGCTAGCATCCGTGTGTAAGAAATAGTGCTTGGTGGGATCAGGCAAGGCCAACACAGGAGCTTTGGCAAGTCTCTTAATTATTTCTCTGAAAGCAATTTTACAGTCCTGATTCCATCTATCCCCAAATGGTTTGTTAACTTTGTAGTAAGTCTTTAGGGGAACTTCCTTCCCCTTCTGCTTCTTGTCATTGATAAGAGGGTGCCCCTGCAAGAGATTTGTAAGAGGTCAGACTACTTTGGAGAGATCCTGAGCAAACCTCTGATAATAACTGCAGAAGCCAAGAAAGGATTGCAGTGTGTTCAGATTACGGGGCCTCGGCCAGGTAGTGAGAGCCTAAACCTTGTCAGGGTCAGTTTGAACTCCTTCGGCTGAAATAATGTTCCCAATGTATTTTGCAGAGAGTGTGGAATATAAAATTCTGCCCATAGAATGCTCGTGGAATGACCATTCCAGTCTGTGGAATTTTGCCAAATTTTAGATATCTGTTATTTTGCTCTAGTTTTAAAAGTACTCTGACACCACATCTGGTGTGGAGACAGCAAGTAATGCCATACATAGGTGTACTGAATTTCGGAGTCAATTATTGAAAGGGAGTAGAGATATGGGTTGGCAAACATTTAATCAATCAATCAATCAATCAATCAAAGTCTTTATTTAACCAGGCGATCACCGTTGAGCAAGCTCATTTTTGAGGTGGACCTGGGTTTGTTAACAAGGAACAAGGGACAATATACATGGGATGCAACACACAAGAAAATAGTAATAATACAAATAAAGTGAGATACAATAATACAGTATATACAAAGTATCAGCAGGTAGCATTGACAGTAGTATATGTTCGGAACAGAAGATACAGCTAGTTTTGGGTAGGACACAATTTTTCATAAAAGTAAAGAAATATACATATCAAGTGCACTGAACACAAATAAAACCTAATGTAAAAAGATATATAGTGATATGGTATGCAGAATTTAGAGCTGGAACTAGGGTCAAAGGAATGTGGAAGGGACAGATATGGGGTAGAAAAAGGGGAAAGGGAAGAGTCGATTATAGATGTGATCAGTCTTTTAACAGTAGTAATTAGAGTGTGCTTGGATTTATAGGAATCACTATTTAGGGTAGACAAGCACAGGACTCCTTATTATGATGTAGATATAGAAATTTAAAAGCTGCTAGGCTGATGGGGTGAGTTAATTTCAAAGATTTTTGCAGCTTGTTCCACAGCTGAGGGAGCACAAAGCTGATGGCTGCTCTGCCAATGCGAGATTTTGCTTTGTAAACATAAAGGTAGATATATGAGGTGCTTCTCAGGGCATACTTCCCCAGAGTGCACAAAGGTAAACAGACAGAGATATACTGGGGCAGTTTATTTGAGATACCTTTGTATGTCCAAACCGCAGCATTTTTGCTGCCTGTGTTAAGCAAGGGGTTACCATCCCACTGTTGTGTACAATGCACAGTGGTGGTTGAGTAAGTAAGACCTGTGATAAATCTTATGGCTCTGTGATGAAGTGTATCGAGTTTGGTTAGGGTACCTGCAGGTCCCTGACTATATAGAAAGTCTGCGTAATCCAATAGGGAAAGAAAGGTAGTTTGAAACAGTTTCAGTTTAGCGTCTCTTGTGAGGAGATTATTAATCCTAAAGAACAGACCAAGTCTTTGTCTAAATTTCTTTGCCAGTTTTTCTAAGTGATCTGTGAAAGTAAGTCTATGGTCTAACCAGATCCCCAGGTACTTGAACTTTGGTACATAGTCCAACCGCTCACTTATAATGGTAGTGATCTGCGGGAGTGTCCCAGCAATTGCGAGATGTATTGCATTTTGAAGGGGCAAGAGGAACATTGCTTTATTTTGTTGTTTTTTTTTGCATTTAAGAGCAGTTTCTGGTTTATAAGCTGATGTTGCAGCAGATTAAATTCATTTTGAAGGGCTTTACAGGCCGCTTCAGGTGTGGGCTACTAGCATAGAGTACCGTATCATCCGCTAATAGGTGTATTTGTGCTTCTTTGATAGGGGCATCTACGTTGTTAATATAAATGGTGAAGAGCAAGGGACCAAGAATGGAACCTTGCGGTACACCCCTCAATAGGGGTTTTGGTGGAGAAACTTCCCCTTCTGCCTTTCTTGTTGAAGTCGTCCTGAGAGGTAGTTGGAGAAGCATTTAAGGGATAGGGAATCCAAACCAATGTTCCGGAGGAACGACAGAAGCAGTCTGTGATCAACAGCATCGAACACCTTGCTTAGGTCCAAGAAAACTGCGCAGACAAAGTTTTTTTTGTCTAATTCAAGCTGCCAGTCATTTGTCACCATGGCTAGAGCAGAGATTGTACTGTGCTGTGCTCTAAACCCAGATTGTAATGGGTTGAGCAATTTTTCTAATTCCAGGTACTTCCAAAGCTGGGAGTTCACTATTTTCTCTAGCATCTTTTACAGGATTGGAAGTAGGGAGATTGGCCAGTGGTTATTGAGGTCACTAGGATCTCCTGACTTAAACAATGGGACCACAAGTACATTTTTCCAAATGGGCGGTAGGTCACTCTGGGACAAGGATAAGTTGAAGAGATGAGTAATTGGGACTGCAAGGACATGGTAGCTGACCTTTAAGAAGTACTGGTCAATGAGGTCGGCCCCAGCACTTTTCCTAGTGTCCAGCTGAAGGACAAGATCTTCGACTTCTTTCAGGGAGGTAGGCTGCAGAGAGAAGGATGGACTGGAGATGGGTTTTTCTTGTGTATCCAATCTAAGTTGTTGGCAGAGGATATTCACGGGAGAGGAGTCAAAGGCTGGCCCTGCAGTGGCAAAATGATTATTGAGAGCATCAAGGATAGACGGTCTGTCGGAGATGGCAGTATTGTCAATCAATAATTTAGTAGGTAGGGAATTTACAGTGGTGTGACCTTCAATGTCTTTGATAGTCCTCCAGAATTTGGAGGCATTTCTTGAGGAGCTCTCCAGCTGATAGCAGTAGAAATTAGCTTTGGCATCTCTGACCATTTTGGTGCAGAAGTTCCTCACCCTCCGGAAAGAATTCCAGTCATTTATTAAATTAGTTTTCCTAGCAGTTCTCCAGAGTACATCCCTACTCCACAGAGCATCTTTCAGGTCTTCTGTAAACCACTGACAGGATTTGTTTCTGGCATGAACTTTTACTATGGGAGCATACTTGTTGAGAGCCCCTAGCACAATTTCTGGGAAAATATCATAAGCCGTAGTCAGGGACTTGGCTAGATAGAAGTCCTCCCATCGCATGGAGTCTCTTAGTCTCTTAATCAAACTTTAATTTTCAGTTATTTTGACATAATATTCAATATTGTATCTCACTTTATTTGTAATATTACTATTTTCTTGTGTGTTGCATCCCATGTTTATTGTCCCTTGTTTCTTGTTAACAAACCCAGGTCCACCTCGAAAATGAGCTTGCTCAACGGTGATGGCCTGGTTAAATAAAGACTTTGATTGATTGATTGATAATTTTAAAATTTCTTATCCAAATTTCCTACAATTTCAGGATTCAGATAAACATATAATAAGAGTGTTTACACCTTGTTTTAAGTCTCAAGCTTCAAAGGGGATGTTATCAGTAGCCATTTTACATAACTTTAGATTTCTGTTGTTTTAGTATAATTTTGACAGTATTCATTGAAATGTTATAATATTTTACAGGTATACAAGTTATTACTACATTTATATATGTACATAGTTTTAGATTTCTAGCTTCAAATGGGACTCAGTTATAATGGCACCATGCAATTCTGCTTAAAGTTGGACCAGCATAACATTCTGTGGTGATTTGCATATGCAGCCCATGATGCTTTGCATTGTGGGGGCATGTGTGATTTTGTATTTTCAGTTATAATGTGCCAAATATGTTGCAAGAATTTAAATGTCATGTATTTCCCTCTAGTTTCTAAAACAACATACCCAAATTAAACCAGATTTGAAACATTTAAACTACTATATCACATGGTCATTTCTGACAAAGTTCATATTTACAGCTTTAAACGGGACTAAATTAAAAGTAGTCAAACTTTCATAACTAGAGAATGCAATGCCAATACATTTGGCAGGTTCTTAGACCTTATAAAGAAACTGTGTGAATTAGTTTTATTAGTTGCTTGCTGCCAGAAACTGCAAAAAAAAATAACTCTACTTCAAGTGGAATTCTATGAGTCTTTGTGAAAACTGTGGAATTTCATGACAATTTCATAACATTAGAATTTGCTGTATATTAGATGCATAGTTTCACCAAGAAATGGACAGCTGAGCTGGTTAGCACACCTTTGGTAATGTCCCAGTTAGAGCAAGGAAGCACAGAGTGTCGACACTTCCAAACTGAATGCAGGATATATAAGTATTGCAGCCAGTAAACTGATGATCGAGGGAGCCTGATGTACATGCAAGTCTGGGACTTAGAGGTACTCAAAAAGATGCAGTGGGGGAAGGCAATGTCTGGGGCACAGGGAAGGAAGAATTCTGGCTATTCCAACAGGATAGGTTGATAGGAAAAGGAATAGGTGACTCACGTTTTAAGGAAGTTGGTTGCTGTAAAGAACAAAGAGGATAACAGTGGGATCAATAGTTCTACTGAGACAATCTGGCTATGGTAAGAGAGAAGGTGGGGCAAAATAATCACCCAGAGAGGAAATGCAGGACTGCAAAAAGCTCAGCCCAGCTTATCAAATAAAGTAATGGTACGTGCATTGTGAATGTTACATTGTACAAAAAGAATTATGGATGCTTCAGCTATATGCTACTATAAATATCTGAGAAAATCTTACCAATATTTGTATTTGTTTTCCACTGTAACTTTAAAACTGTTAAACTGATTTATCCTTTAGATTAGACACCAGGATATACTGACATCGGATGTGCATGTCAAGTGTTAAGTCTATGCATGCAAGAACAGAGACGTTGCAAACATCCACATTTATGAGAGTTTTCACAAAATTTTGCAAATAGTTACATAGTAAATTTTTGAACCCCTATAATTTACAAATATCTAATCCAATTCTCTCCATATTTATAAGATTCTATAATCATTACAAAAAGGTTATTCATACTAATTTACTCATGTCTAGCTTCAAAGGTGCCTGAGTTATATGCAGATACATTTTTTTCTATGAAAGTTTCTGCAAAAAAATAAAATAACAGACTTTGAGCATGTATAATTTTGAGACAGTGCCCTCTAATGTCATGAAATTTGATACCTTTTTAGAACACCTATCAAGTAATCAACCAAATTTACAATGTTTTCCCAAACAGATGGCTGAGGTGCATGCAGATAAAATGTTTAATGGAATTTCCCACAAACAAAAATGACAGTTTGTGAGCACCTATAACTTTAAGACACTCCATCCTGATTGCATGCTATTAGAACTAGGCATGCCAAATTTCAGAGCTCTGGCTCAATAGATGGCTGCGTTATAACCCAATCAATAAATTTTAAAGATTCTGAGAAATTCTGACAAAAGTCTGTGAAAGTTCATGGAATTCTGTGAACTTTTATTGAAATTCTGCAAATTCAGAATGTTTTCATTCTGCACAGCTCTACTTTGGGTCCAGATTCTTCGAGTCTGTCCAGAGCCTTCATCAGGCATCTCTCATGTTCCTCATGGGTGTGTCCAAAAACAATCAGGTCATCCAAATAGACTATTTCTTGCAGCAGCAGATTCATATCTCCCATGGCTTTTTCTATCAAATACTGGAAAGTGGCTGGTGCTCCTGAGATGCCTTGTGGCAGCCGTTCAAACTGATAAAATACGTAGCGGCACATGAATGCCATTTTTTTCTCATCCTCTTCGGCCATGGGAATCTGATAATACGTGCTTCTTACATACAGAACAGAAAAGTGTTTGCTGCTGCTGAGGCAGGCCAGAGCATCCTCCACACCTGGTATGGTATACCGGTCGGTAATGGTACACTTATTTAAAGTCTAATAGTCAATGCACAAGCAGACAGCCCTATTCTTTTTATGGGCTATCCCATGGGGGATGCATAAGGGCTTCTGGACGCAGATATAATCCCACGACTAGTAACTCTTGCAAGTGTTTATGGACATCTTCAAAATCTGCTAGAGTTAGTCTTCTGGACCTTTCTTGAAAGGGTCAGTTGTCATTCAGATGTATGTAATGCTTTTCACCATGGGTGCATCCAACAGCAAGCTCACTGGAGGGAAAATAACATTAGTCTGCTTGGCTAGCTTCTGTCTCATTTTCCCCTTGTGAGATTCGGGTATTGGAGAATCTCCAAAGTTCAACAAGTTTGGATCAAGCTTTTTACCTGTAGCATGGTTTGCAACTACAAGTTACACTGCCTCTGCGCAGCAGACATGTGCTAGGGTCCATCCCTCCTGAATAGTAACTTTTTTTGTCAGTTTCCTTTCTCACTAAGACATTAATTGTGTTTGTTCTGATGGGGATATTGGAAGGGGTGGCATCACCCCTTCTCTGTACTAGCAGACTATTTGGTCGCTCTCCATCTGAGGGCATGTCCACAATATAAGCATGGCTTCTCGTGGGTGACTCAAACTCTGTCTCCCCCATCACTTGGCACTCAGCACCTAGGGGTAACACCAAAGGGCAAACAACTCATCTGCAAATCCCACTCACTCGCTCATCTTCGATGTCTGAATATTGCTACCAAGATGCTGGCTGAGCTGGGCTAGCCATTAGCAGCAGCTGCAGTAGTAGATTTTAGGGTTATTTCTCTGGTATTTAATTTTTTTTATTGCATTTTTATCGTACTATTTTGTTATTAGAATAGTTTAGTGAGTGGTAACTTAGTAAGGGTTTTGTGAGTGAATGAGCTAGTTATCCTTGCTGCATTCTTGGGACCAGTATAAATATGACTATTGCTGTATAAACAGAGCTACCAAACCGATTTGAACTACTGCATTTGTCCGGCCTTTTGTTTAGTATTTGAAAGTAGTAGCAGGCTTTTAAATCTGTTCACCAAAACTACAAACGGCAGAAACATTTCAATTGTTGTTGAAATCTCTTACCGGCCAGATTTTACAGAATCCCATATGAAGGTTGCTGAGGATGATGGATTGAATTTCCCCTTTTTCTCTGAAGAAGTTCATAGAGGTATTTTTGAGCTGAGGAGTCTCTCCTCAATGGGATGGAGGGACAGAAGATTGCCCAGGGATGAAAGACTGCCCAGAATTATTCATGTGGGACCCCTGTCGGAGTGACGTGGTGCACTTTGAGGTCAGCTTAGCCTTGTGGAGGATTGAGGCTCTATTGTCAGCTCTTGTGGGGGGTTATACTGCTCAGTCCCTAACGGGAAACACTGGTCTTGGGCTCGCTGGAGAGCAGGTCCTTTTCTGGGGTTTTAGTCATTGGGGGGTGCCCACTGGTGGGTGGATGTGGCCCCGAGGTTGAGATTATCCTAGCATCTGACCCCTGGGTTGCCAGTAATTTTGGGAGCTTCCCTCTGGGGTTTGGAAATGACTCTCTGACCTGCTCCCTGGGGCCGCCGTAGTGACAGCTGTCACTAGGAGAGGCCAGCTCTAAGGGGATCAATAACATTGGGCTGTCTCCAGTAAGAAAAACGAGGGAAGATCACTTCTTGGAAAGAACCGAAATCGGTTAGATCTACTCTAACAGTGGATCCTGTGACTGTCTTCTGCTGGTCTGGTTTTTGATTTGACTTAATTCTGTCTGGGTTAAGGCAGTGAGAGTGCCTTTAAATAATTTTTACAAACATTAACATCTGTAGTATTCATTGTATGCCCAGGTGGGAGCTGGACTTATCTCTGGGGAACGTTTTATGCACACTCCCTTTTGAAGTGAGAGTTTGGATGGACAGTCACTGAACTTATTTTGAGAGTTAGCAACTCTCTTGCAGTGGACTATTAGACATGCACTATTTGGAGTCTGTTTCTAAGTGGGTTTATGAGTTGGGGGAGTTTGAATTTGTATAAGTTATAAAATAATAAGGGATCTTTGTGTGTGAGTGGTGTGTGAGTGTGTGGGATTTTGGTTGGAGTGAGAACTGGGGGTTTGTGTAGAGTGTGAGAGAACTGTATGTGGTTTCAACTGGAATAGATTGGGTGTGTGTAGTGTATTATTGTTTATTTGTTGTTTGCTATTGTTGCTGATAGAGATGTGCTGGGACAGTGTAAAGATGGTTAGGCACTACTCCCCCTCCAGGCTCAGGGACCTCCGCCGTTTTTACTGTTCCCCTTTATCATCAAAAGTATATAGGAGATGTCAAGCTTTGGGGACAGTGAGAAGGAGTAAGAAGGATGGAGGTGCTGGGCCAGGTGGGGGAATGGAGAGGAATGCATGGATTGGGGTAGTGGGAACTAGGAGATGCCCTGGGGTGAAATAGGTCCAGGAAAGGAGTCCTCCATGCCTTGTTCCCATACTCAAGGACTCTGCTTTATGCAGGCAGGTGACACTGCCTTCCTCGAGTGTTCATCCTGCTCGGGCAGTGTGTTATGCAATGACAGATCTATCAAGAACAAGACTGCTTTAACAGCGGATCTTGGTGGGTCATCAGATCTGGCTTGCATCACTGAGACCCATCTAGGTGAAAACGCTGGCCCTGTACTGGCTTTAGCAGTTCCCGGACGGGAACCCGGTGATACACCACCTGAGGATGGATCATAGGGGTGGGGGTGTAACCATCTGTTTTAGAATGGAACTGGGCCTTGTGGATGTACCAGTGGGGACACCAGCTCCTTCAAGTGTATCATGGTTGCAGGTGTAGGGTGCAGGATACTTCTCATCTACCATCCAACCAGAAATGGGAAAGTTTTCCTGCAGGAAGTTTAGGAATTCATCATCGACCAGGCTTTGGGATTTTCCAGATGGTTGATTCTGGGGGGATTTCAATACCTGGGTCAACAATGAACTCTTGCAACTTGGTCAGGACTTCCTCCAACTAATGACTTTGTTGGGCCTTACACTGGTTATTACCTCTGTGACCCACAAATGTGGTTACTCCCTGGATTTGATGTTCCCCCTATGGATGGAGATCTCCAACATGGTGGTGGAACCAGTCAGTTGGTCTGACCATCACAGCATAGGGTTCAGTTTCATGGCTCTCCCTAATGGGCTGACCCATATGGAGATGATCCAGTACCGCCCTTTGAGGGGTGTTACCCCACACAGCCTAAAGGTGATGCTGGACCTCAGGCATATTGAGTGAATGCATGGATCCAGGAAACCTCGTACTAGCCTATAATAAGGCAGTAATTGGAGCCCTGGATTCCATTGCTTCTGTTCAGGTTCATCCCCTCACTCTTCACCCAAGATCCCCTTGGTTTGATGGGACCTTGAAGGAGAGGAGAAGAATAAGTTGAAAGCTAGAGAGATACTGGTGGAAATCAGGCCTGGATGGTGACAGACTTAGATTGATGGACCATCATGTTGTCTTTCAATCGGTAATCACCAATAAGAAGGCAGAGTTCCTGTCCAGAGAGATTGCCACTGTGTGGAACCAACCAGCTCAGCTTTTCCAGACTATCGACAGATTGTGCAATCCAATCTGTCTTCAGCCTAGTAGAGCTTTTTTGCAAGAGAGATGCAATGAGTTTGCTCGATTCTTCACAGGTAAGGTTACCACCATCAGGTCCAAGATCTGTGCAGCCCCTTCTATTGGGACTTGTGGAGGTCAGCATGGAGATGTGGATACCCAGCTTGCTTGGTCTAACTTTGGCCGGCTGGAATTCATGGACATCATGAGGATCATCCTGACTTTGCAGTCAGCTTGCTGTAGCTTGGACTCAGGCCCAATGTGCTTTTTTTGTAGGGTGCGTTGATGTGATCAGCCCCATCCTTGCTGAGATAGTCTGAAGTTCATTGGAGAGGGGGGACTTTCCAGACCCCCTAAAGGAGGTGGTTGAATGACCTCTAGTTAAGAAATCCTTCCTTAACCCAGACTGCCTGGCTAACTAGAGACCTGTCTCTAACCTGCCCTTTGTGGGTAAGGTTATTGAGAAGGTGGTTGCACTGCAGTTGAATGATAATTTATCCATCTAGGGTGTCTATGATTCTCTCCAGTTGGGTTTCAGGAAGAGTCATAGTACCGAGACGGCTCTTGTCTGGGTGCTGAATGATCTCTTGATAGCGAGAGGTCAGAGGACCCATTCCATCTCGGTCCTTCTTGATCTATCTGCAGCGTCTGACACTGGACCATGGTGTGCTGCTAGAGCACCTGCAGTTTATCTGTGGACTGTCTGGTACGGTCCTCAGATGGTTTTGATCTTTCCTCAAGGGTAGGACTCAGAGAGTGGTGTCTGTGATTTATTTCTCAGCCCTCCCCCTACTCTGTGGGGTACCACAGGGCTTCATTTTGTTACCCATGTTGTTCGCAGTGTACATGCTGCTGTTAGTAAATATCATTAGGTGGTACAGTCCGAGTTTTCGCTACTATGCAGATGATACTCAGCTGCACATGTCCTTTGTGCCCGGGCAGGATAGCCTTCTCTAGGTCTTTAATAACTGTCTTTCCAAAATCCAGGACTGAATGAGTGCCAGCTGGCTGCAGTTGAACCCAGATAAGACTGAAGTGTTGGTTGTGGACCCAGGTCATCTGGAGGTGGATTTGTCTGCAGGACAGCCCTCTGGGCTTTGGCTTGGGGATGTTCAACTGACTACCTCAGACCAGGTGTGGAACCAGGTTATTATTTTTGACAGCGGCCTGACCTTTAGATCTCAGGTATCGGTCGTTGTCAAGACCTTATTTTTTCATCTGAGGAATAGCGCCTGGGTAAAGCATCTGGTGTCTCCTGATGATCTTCCAATGTTGGTCCACGCTTTCATGATCTCCCGCCTTGACTACTGCAATGCCCTATACCTAGGGCTGCCGGGGGTTGATATCTATTACTTGCAGCTAGTGCAGAATGCAGCAGCCAGACTTTTGACTGGTACCTCTAGGACAGTCATATTATGCCTGTGTTGCGCAGACAGCACTGGCTACTGGTATAGTGGTGGATCACCTTCAAGGTCGGGTTACTGACCTACAGAGCGCTACATGAACAGGGACCTTGTTACCTGCAAGATCTCCTCCATCCCTACTACCCCCTTCGCCCACTCTGCTCCGCCGACGAGGGATTGCTAGAGATTCCCAGGGTATGTTTAAAGACATCTGGGACTTGGTCTTTTGCTTTTGCAGCCCCTGCCCTGTGGAATTCTCTACCTCATTGGATTAGAGAGTACCTGACCATCAAAAGCTTTAAAACAGCTTTAAAAACATATTTATTTTCTCAGGCATTCTCAGACTCTAGTGTATGATTTCATGCTGGGTATATAATTTTAACTTACTGAAAATGGACATTTTCTTTTATTTTATTTGATGAATATTGAATGTTTTAAATGTTATAATATGTGGTTTTATGTACAGGAACTTTAGTTCAGGAAAAGCACCTTTTATAAATAAAGGATTGATTAATACTGGAAGTGGGCCCTTTACATATAGACATTAGATCCAGGGATGTATCTGTAGGCTGTGTATGGACTGTGTATCCTTCATCTCTTGGCATAGCTGAGCCAGTCTCTGAAACATGTTGGCATTGGTCCCAGTAAATACTGAGGGTCTCTCCTTCCATCCCACTATTAGGGCACACCAAGGCAAGCACTTCTATAGGGGCTTGTTCTCCAGTCACACTTTGGGGAAATTTGTTGTGAATAAAAATGTATCCCCAATACGGGTAAGGTTAGTCGCTCACTCCCCAGACATCCAGTCCTTCCAAAGGTTTCAAAGGCATGTGGATCAAATATTTCTGGTACCAATCTTCAAACACAAGTCATTTGTATGCCACTATTAAGCAGCTCAGTACACTCCACCCCTTCAGTCTTGACAGGGACCCTATTAGACAGTCCTGTTAATCCTGGGGGAATCTTGGGGCCTGTTACATTAACAGGTTGCGGTAGTTTCATACAGCAGGTTTGGTCCAGGACCCTGGTTCACTCCTAGGTAGGGGTATCATAAGTTGTAAGAGGGAGGTAATAATCCGTCTTTACAAGACACTGTTTAGGCCCCATCTGGAGTACTGCGTGCAGTACTGGAGGCCACATGTTCACAAGGACATTAACCAAATTGAGGCAGCCCAGAAAAGGGCAATCAAAATGGTTCAGAGACTGCATCAGAAAACATATGAGGACAGATTAACGGAGCTCAATATGTATACCCTAGAGCAAAGGAGAAAGAGAGGTGATGTGATCGAAACATTCAAACACCTTAAGGGCGTTATCAAGGTGAAAGAGTCTAACACGTTTCAATGTAAGAAAAATAGCAAGACAAGAGGACACAGCATGAGATTACAGGGATGCCAATTAAGGGGTAATGTGAGGAAGTTCTTTTTCACAGAATGAGTGGTGGATGCATGGAAGGGCCTACCTCAGCAGGTGGTGGATATGAATACAATGCAGGGCTTCAAACAGGCATGGGATAGGCATAAGGAAGCAATACAGATGAGTATGAATAGATAGGCCATTGACAGAGCGAAGGCCACCGGCACATTCATAAGGCAGAAAAAGAAATGGGCAGACTGGATGGGACTTGCAGTCTTTATCTGCCGTCAACTTCTATGTTTCTGTTTCTATGCTTCACTGGGTCCCACTGGCATTTCTCTGACATATGCTTCTCTTTCAATAACTTCTGCACTGCCATAGCAGAATTTTCAGGCCTTTTGCAATACCTCCTTCGGTGCCCATCCTCACCGTACCGGCAGCAGACAAATCCATCACTACTGGCAGGATTTACTTTCTCAGACTCTGGCAGGGTGGGCTTATGGCCAGTGTAGTATTTCCTACCCCCTAAGGATGTTGTTTCTCACAGATGTTGTTCACTAGTAGTCCATATCATGGCTACCTGTGTTTTAAAGGGGACAGGAAATGTGTGCTAACCGGCAGCAGTTGATAATGTACCTAGCAGAAGAAATGAAAGACATACCAAAAACTGAGCCATATTTAACTGTATTTGAATAAACACTGATGTGAAAAACTGTTTTGATTGTTTTCTGTTTATGGACAATATGCTGCACAGTTCTTTTTATGGAATTGGTAGTTTGGAGTTTTTACTATGTTACGGTTAGTGTACAGTATGACAACTATGAGCTGTTGACCTATCAAAACTGTGCTCAAAGTTCTGTGCACAAACTGTGACATAGTTAAAACTCCAGATCACTGGTTCCATGAAGAGAACTGTAACATAATGCTTCCCATAAAAACAAAACGATTCAAAATATATTTTTTACACATCGCTTATTTAGGTACAGTTACATATTGATATTGTAGGTTTATGGATATCTTTTCTGTAAATGGGTACATTATAAACAGCTAACAATTGGAAATCATTTCTTGCCCTCTTTAATTCTTTTATTTGTCTCTTCAAATCCCCAGTTTCACTCTTGTCTCTCCCGGGAGAGTCTCGACTTACAGAACTTCTCTATTTTCTTCAGAGGTGCCGCCATCGGGCCTTGTTGTGCAACCCTATCCTCGTTCTTTCGGCCCTCATGCATTAATTCACCATAAGAAGGGAGATTATTCAGCCGCTCTTTCAACCACAAATTTATCAGAACCATTTCTGAGAGTCCGCTCTCTCTAAGACTTGCTTCAACTGCAACCTGTTCATATCTTGGGCAGTCACCACTCCCTTACAGTAGGCTCTTTGTAGTAATTGCTCAAGACATTTCAAACATTCAGTTTTTCACCTTCTTGTTGTACTGTCCCTTGCACGTTTCTCAGAACTCGGATGCCACTGTCAGTACTCCCAAACATGCCCTCCAGAGTTTTAAGGTACATCTGGACTGTCGCATGAGGTCGGGTAGCTTTCAAAGCTCCAATGCCATCCATAGCAAGTCCTCTCAAACTCTCCCACAGCTGATATTTTTTCTCAGCTTTGGGACCCTGGGGATCTTGCACTATAGGAGCGGCTTGACCCATCTGTGTTTCAAAATCATCTTATCCAGGTGGCACTAGTTTTCTCCCAGAGAAGGGTCTTAGCCATGGATAAGACTCTGTTCCTCTCCCAAGCACTGAAGCGGCAAACCAAGCTGGGTGTTGATCTAGTGGGGTGACACTGTTAGTGTTGTACAGTTCTTGCACATCTTGAGGAGTCCTACCCTCGGATTTCAACCACAAATGAAATTTCACTTTAAAGTCAACTTCATCTGAAGGACGCATTGGTATTTCCTTGGTACTGTTATGGGTCACTATTGTCCAGGTGGACCCACTCCCCCATGGGGAGAGGGTGGTGGGCAGCTTGGCAACATCAGTTTCAGTATCACTCTTAATCAGTGCACTTACACTGTTACTATTATGGCTGTACTTCAGTCCTTGTACCTTTAAGTTGTCAAAACAGTCCAATGCCAACAGTTCATTAACAATTTTGGATCTACTGAAACCTTTTGAAATACCAGTCACCAAGATAGCCTTTTTACAGTCCAATTTCTCCCTTCAGCACCAGTCTTCTAAGTCCCAGAGTGCCAGTTTGCCTTTTCCAAATGCTCCAAGGCAATATTTCAGGACAATCTTTCTGTTTTTTGGGAGTCAGCTTTTTGGGGTACATTTGACTGTGGGAGGATCCCAGCAGTGCCTCTACTTGCAGTAGCCCCCCCCCCCTTGACTCAACTAGGCTGTTCTGGGACCCTTGGGTCCACACTGCACACACCTCGGGGGGGTGGCCTGGGTTCAAAAGTGGACAATAATATACAGGAGTAGAATGGTGAGGAGCCTCCACCTGGGGTAGAGGTATGGGATACCTGTAGGATAAATTCAAGGTTACCACTCTCCAGGAAAATACAGTAACTGCCCCCACAGTACCTTCCCCACACAGTAAATGTATACACTTTCCAATAACCAGCAATACTAAGTTGTACCATAAACCAGACGATTTTTGATTTGTTACAGGGAGGGGTGAACTGGGGAGAAAATAGCACAACAATAATAAATGGTAGCAACTATATCCTACACCATCTCCTACACCTCCCACCTGCAGGTGCACCTGGCTTTCCCCAAAACGGCCATTAGAAACAGTCAATAGGTTACGGTAGGTACCTCACCTCCTCACCGGAGTTGCTCTAAAAGGTAAGGATGTGGATGGGGATAAACAGTCTTGTACTGGGGAAACAGTACTTTCATTGAGGTCTAAAAACTTTTAAACAGATGCAGACTTTAACTTTATTCCCTGGGTGGTGCTGTAAACTTGGTGCAGTCCTGCCCAGGACTTAAACCCCTTTACTAACTAGCTAGCTAAAAGAAGTTGTCTTCTCGGACCAGCCCGGTGGTGCTGAGGGTTGAGGTGCTGGATGCCACACCTCGCGCCATGCTGGCAACCTGGGTTCGGACATGAGCCCAGGCCAGAAGGAGAGGGATAGGATTGAGCGTCTGGAGGACTGCTGTCCTATCCCAGGGAGGGATCCGGGGTTTCACCACTTGTAGTGGCCCATGGTAATGACCGGGGGCACTACCAGAGCAGTGACAGCATGGGGCAGAATGCGGCAGATGTCGGCACGCATTGCCCAGATGTCATTGCATGTCCACGCTCCAAGGTTAAGCTAAGGGAGGAAAACATCAGTGGGGTGATCTCGGCAGCTGATGGCCACACCCTGCACCCACTGACCCAAGAGAGGCACCTGTCCAGGATACAGTGCGATGTTGGCCTATCCCTGGTTCTGTGGGTTTGTGTGGCCCACGTGCATGACTGGGTCGGGGGTTGCGGGTGATGGCGGCAGGAGATCGCAAGGGTCAGCTCCACCAAAGGTGGAAAAAAGTGCTAAATGATAAAAAAAAAAAGAAGTTGACTTCTCAGAGCTACAGCACAGAGGTACTTACAGTGTGTAGATTCAAAAGGGGGTTTGCGGAAACTTATTTCAAACAGTACCATACTGATATCAGGTGTTGTTGGTGGTGCACCACAGCTGCAACTAGCAGGAATACATTAGCACAGATTTCTGTCCCTTGTGTACCTACACAATCTGCCATATGGTGTGCTGGAGCTGATTCATATCAAAGTTCCCAGTGCCCTGTTTACTTGTCCTGGCTGATGAAACAGTTGCTTTGTTTCCTGACTTGAGGGTAACCAACAGCACCTCTGCCAACCATGAATTTCCTGAATTGTATCACATTGTACTGTACTGTACAGTACTGTACCATATTGCACTGTATTACATTGCATTACATTGTATTGCATTGTACTGTGTTGTATTGCATTGCATTGCACTGCATTGTATTTCATTGAATTATATTTCATTTCACTGTATTGTATTGCATTGCATTGCACTGTACTATTTTGTATTGCTTTGTATTGCAGTGTATTGCATTGCATTGCACTGCACTGCATTGCAGTGTATTGTATTGTATTGCACTGCATTGTATTATATTGAATTGTATTGCTTTGCATTGCGTTGTATTGTATGATATTGTATTGCATTGCACTGCACTGTATTGTATTGTATTAAAGTGCATTGCATTGCATTGTATTGTATTGTACTGCACTGTATTATATTGCATTGCATTGTATTGCATTGTATTGCACTGTTTTATATTGCATTGCATTGTATTGTATTGTACTGCACTGTAGTATATTGCATTGCATTGTATTGCATTGTATT
Source organism: Neoceratodus forsteri (assembly GCA_016271365.2). Lineage (NCBI taxonomy): Eukaryota > Metazoa > Chordata > Ceratodontiformes > Ceratodontidae > Neoceratodus > Neoceratodus forsteri. Next base: position 61,096,927 of record CM057455.1, read on the forward strand.
GCACTGTTTTATATTGCATTGCATTTTATTGTATTGTATTGTATTGCATTGTATTGGACTGCATTGTATAATATTGCATTTCATTGCATTGCATTGTATTGCATTTTATTGTATTGTTTTGCACTGTATTGTATTGTACTGCACTGTATTATATTGCATTGCATTGTATCGTATTGTACTGCACTGTATTATATTGCATTGCATTGTATTGTGTTGCATTGCACTGTATTTTATTGTATTGTATTGCATTGTATTGCACTGCATTGTATAATATTGCATTTCATTGCATTGCATTGTATTGCATTGTATTGTATTGTTTTGCATTGCATTCCATTGTATTGCATTGCTTTGCACTGTACTGTATTGCATTGCATTTTATTGTATTGTTTTGTATTGTATTGCATTGTACTGCATTGCATTATATAACATTGCATTGCACTGCATTGCATTGTATTGTATTGTATTGCATTGTATTATATTGTCTTGCATTGCACTGCACTGCATTGTATTGTATTGCATTGCATTGCACTGCATTGCATTGTATTTTATTTTATTGTATTGTATTCCATTGTATTGTACTGCATTGCATTGTGTTGTATTGTGTTGCATTGCATTGCATTGCATTGTATTGTATTGAATTGCATTGTATTGTATTGTATTGTGTTGCATTGCATTGTATTGTATTGCATTGCATTGCATTGTATTGTATTGTATTGCATTATATTGCATTGCTTTGCATTGTACTGATTTGTATCATATCGTATTGCATTGCATTGTGCTGTATTGTTTTGGGGAAGGGTGATAACGGATGGTGAGATCCCGGTGAAGAGAGTGTGGGAAGGCCTTAAGTCCTTGCGGACAGAAAAGGCAATGGGGTTGGATGAAATCCACCACAGAGTCCTGAAGGAATTGGCAGGGGTCCTGACAGCACCTCTGTTGGAGTTTTCAACACCTCCCTTCAATCAGAATATGTACTGTAGTACCGGACTGGAGGATGATGCATGTGGTGCCCCTCCATCAGAGTGGACCCAGGTATGAGCTGGAAAATTACAGACCAGTCAGCCTTACATCCATAGTGGGGAAATTACTGGAGACCATCTTAAAGGAGAGGTTTGTGATATTCCTGGAAGTAAATGGCCTTCAGGATGTCCTACAACATGCGTTCATCCAGGGGAGATCTTGTCAAACTAACCTGGTCAAATTTTTTAACTGGGTGACAAAAGCTCTAGATGTAGGTTGGCCGGTTGATGTCCTGTATCTGGACTTCATGAAGGCATTTGACTCGGTGCTGCATGGAAGACTGATGGGCAAACTGAAGAACAAGGGGGTGGGGGGGGAGCCAGTACAGGGGATAGGGAACTGACAGAGCAGCAGACAGCAGCAGGTGGTGGTGGTGAGAATTCTTGACATCCAGGAAGGTCACCAGTGGGGTCCAGCAAGGACTGGTTTTGGGACCACTGCTATTTAATGCTTTCATAGCAGATATAGCAGACAGAGTTAAGACCAAGGTCAGTCTGTTTGCCGATAACTCCAAATTAGGTGAGGTGGACAGTGAGAAAGGGAGGAGGATACTCCAGGAGGATCTGGAAAGACTTGGACAGTGATCAAACATATGGCAGCTGGGGTGTAATGCTAGGAAGTGCAGTGTGCTGCATTTTGGGGCCAGAAACCCAGGGTACAGTTACCATTTGGGGGGGAACAGATATCCTCCTCTGAGGGTGAAAAGGATCTGGGTGTGGTGATCACAGGGAATATGAATCACTCAGTATGGTATAGAAAAGCAGCCACAAAGGCAAACAGAATGCTGGAGTGAATTGCTAAGGGGATCACTTCAAGGAGGCAGGATGTTATTCTGCCACTGTACAAATCATTGGTGAGGCTGCACTTGGAGTGCTCTGTGCAGTTCTGGTGCCCATACTTAAAGGGGGATGTCAGGCTCCTGCAGGGAGTCCAGAGGAGGGTGTCCAAGATGATTCAGGGAATGGAGGAGAGACTAAGAGAGCTCAACAGGTACTTCCTGGAGAATAGAAGGGACAGAGGAGATATGAGCAAGACCTTTAAGTACTTGAAGGGCATAAACAAAGTTAGCACTGAGAGTATGTTTAGATTGAAGGTGGAAGGGACCACAAGGGAACATAGTGTGAAAAGGTGTTGGTGGTGTTGGGGTCAGGGGGAGCTGAGGACGCACTACTTCACAGAAAGGGTGGTGGTGGCTTGAAATGTGCTGCCTGGGGAGGTGACCTCGCTGGATTCAGTGTGGAGTTTTAAAAAAGGATGGGATAGGGTCATGGGCAAGGTACAAGTAAGGACAGAATTGACCATGGCGGTAAACTCATGGAGGGAAAATTTGGCAGGAGGGATGGAAATGGGAGGGGGGCAGCAGCAGTTGTCCGAACTGTGAGTTGTGTTTTTGAGCAGACATGATAGACCTTGTGGCCCAAATCTGTTGGCAATGTTGTATGTTTGTATGTTTGTATTGTATTGTATTGTATTGCATTGCATTGTACTGCACTGCACTGTATTGCATTACATTGTAATGCATTGTATTTACTTTCCTGAAGCTTCAGTGCTCCCATAATACAATTGAATGGAAGCAGGATCCCCTCATAGAAAAATAAATATTGCATCTTGGGTGGATATACAGTATACAGTAAAAAATAACAATAATGCTTTTTTGTGCTACGTGGAAACTATGGCTTTAATTTAAAATGGTAATGCAAGGTAAATTGCCATATTTTTAATTTGCAGATGCTGATAGTTTTATTATGCACTTGGTTCTGCTTATAGTAATGATAACACGATTAGAGATGCAGTGAAGTTTTAATTCATCAACAAACTTGACACAAACTTGGAAAATGTGCAGTTTGTGAATTTTTGTGACTTTCCCAGCAGCTGCATAAACCTTCCCCATGCAAATGTCTTTAAAAAAAAACTAAAACTGTAATAAAAATCTCCCCCACCAACTGCACTGCAATGTCACCCATCCCACCTCCAAAATACTTTATAGCCATCCCCCTCTGATCTCCTTTTCCTCCTCTGTCCTTGTGAATTTCAACTCTAGTCACTGTAAGTCTCAAAAGAACTAGTCTGCAAATTTATAAATAATGTTTAACTAAGCTCAATATATACCCTTCCCTTCCTCCCACTTGTGTGCTAAGCTTCCTCCTCCCAAGTCCCACCACCAGGTCCATGACTAATAGCCCTCCACCCAAATCCGCCTTGCCGTGGCTCCCACCACCGTTCTCCCACACCAGCACCCACACAAAATAACTGCATATGACCTGTTTGAAAGAAAACATTTCCCTAGTGCACAGCGTCTGCTCTGTTCACTGCTCATCTCGGTAATCGTCTGGGCCCTGCATGAATGACTGCTGACAAAGATTGCTTTTAGTAAAATCTGATCAGCTGATCATGTTTTACTAGGAGAAACCATGTTAGCAATTATTCATGCAGGTCCAGGCCATTAGTGAGATGGGCAATGAACACAGTAGACACTTTGCGCTGGGAAACTGTTTTCTTTACTATGAGTCATATACAATTTTTTTGTCTGGGTGCTGGTGGAAGTAAGAGGATGTAGGAGTTAGGAGAGTTGGATGAATGATTTTGTAGGGGTCTTTTAGTCATGGACTTGTTTTCTGGACTCGGGTGGTGAAGGCAGGTGGAGTACTTTTAGTATGGGGGGAGGGTATATATTGAGCTAAAGATTATTTAATACACTTGCAGACCAAGGGCTAGATTCACAAAGTTTTGCCCTGGTGCAAACTCTGTGCACGGTGCAAACTGGGTTTTGCACCATAGTGTTATTCACAAAAGTCCAGTTTGCTCCATTCAAATGAGCTTGCACTGGGGCACAGGATTCAGGGAGCCACAATTCAAATTGAGGGGGTGGACCTGCATAAAGGTGATGTGTCATTCACAAACCATTTTCTCCATGCAAGGGTCTTTTGTGGCAGTCCCTTGCATGGAGAAAATACCACCGACCGAGACCTGGTGGTATTCCATGAAACCCTAGTGACTGCCAGTGCTACTGCAGTGGCCCCCACACCCACAATACTGTGACACTTGTATTCTAGTGGTCACTCCCCCCTCCCTAATCTCTGATTGCTGTCCTGTTATTTATAAAAGAAGTTTCCCTGGTAGTACACTGGTCCCGCCCCCTCCAAGTTTCCAGTCACCATCCCATTATGTTTCAAATAATTTTCCTGCTTGTCTAGTGGTCTGTCCCCTCCTCCCTGGTTTCTGATCACTGTCCCCTTACAATAAAAGTAAGTTCCCCTGGTAGTCTAGTGCTCCCTCCCACCATCCTCATTGTTTGATCGCCATCCCATAGGTGAAAAAAATACTGATCTGTTTGTCCCGTGGTCCATCCCTCACCGATCACCGGCCCCCGGCCCCATATACATACAAAATTTACCTTGGTGGTCAAGTGGTCCCTTCCCCATCTGAATATCATTCCAGTTCTCCAGTGTCATTAAAATTTGTATTCCCTGGTGATCTAGTAGCTTCCCCCCAACGCTTGACGATCGCCGGCCCAAGAAGAGGAATGTAGTCCCCAGTGGTATTGTTTCCTTCCCCCGTGTCCACCGATTGCTGGACTGTCATACAATAAAGAATCTCCCTGGTGGCTAGCAGTTCCTCACCTGGCCCATGATTCATCCAATATGTTGAAAATATTAGCATTGCTCTCCAGTGGTTCCCCCTCCACATCCCGATCCCTTGTAAGAGAAGGATCACCAGTTCCCTGGTGGTCTACTGGACCTTCACGCACTACCCTGCCTAGGATTGACCCACCACCCAGCTCCCCTCAACCCATTCCTCATACAGCAGCCAGCACAGCCCTCCTTTCACCTACATGATTGGCCACCAACTGAGCTCTCAATGAGCATGTACTGTATACAGAACACGCTCATTGAGAGCTCAGGTAACTACATCTGTGGAGGTGACAGGAAGGCTGTGCTGGTTGCCAACTGGGGAGCAAGTGTAGGGAGCAGGCAGGTGAGTACCCCTGACAGGGTAGGCGGGGGGCCATTAGACCACCAGGCAACTGGGGATTTTTCTCTTACAAGGGATTGGGATGTGGTGGGGGAACCAATGGACACCAATGCTAATATTTTCGACATATTGGATGGGTCCTTGAGCTGAGGGTGGATGACTAGCCACCAGAGAGATTCTTTATTGTATGATGAGCCAGCGACCAGTGGACAGAGAGGGAAACAATACCACTGGAGACTGCATTCCTCTATTTGTCTGTGTAGTTCCTGGGCTGGCGATCATCAAGGGGAAGGGGAAAGCCACTAGATCACCAGGGAATACACATTTTAATAGCACTGGGGGATCAGAATAGCAATTGCCTGGGGAAGGACCACTACACCACCAGGATATATTTTGCATGTATATGGGGCCGGCCATTGGTGAGGGAGGGGCCATGAGACAACTCGGACCATATTTCATGAACATACAGGACAGCAATCGGACAACAGGGAAGGGGCCACTAGACCACCAGGGACAAATGCATTAGTCACAATGGGCAGGTGATCAGCAAAGGGAGGAGAACCACTACACCACCAGGGATTACATTTATTTTATCTTGAACCATCGATTGGTGGGAGGGGGGGGACATGCAACACTTGTTACAGCCCATGCAAATGGGCCCATAATAGGCATGCAAATGTCCATCAAGTGCCTTGAATGCCCAATGGGCTCATTTGCAAGCCTCCTTTCATAAATGGCAAACAGCACACCTGCGCTAGTCATTGTAGGGCCATTCTCCTTATTGGCTGTTGGGGCAACACTACTGGGGTTCGCAGTGGTTTTGCAGGGTATATGTGCCCTCTCCAGCCCCTGTTCACAGTTGGATAGCACCATGCACTATCCAACTGTGAATAGCAATGTTTCACACTGCCGCACTACAAAGTGCAAACTTTTGTGATGGGCTTTGTGCTTCTTCATGAATCTGGCCACAGTTCTTTTGACCATCAGTGTGTGTCTAGAGTTCAGATTTGCAAGGACAGAGGGGGAAAAAGGAGGAGGGTGATGGAGGGGGATGGGAGGAGGTATATGATAACTATAAAGTATTTTGGAGGTGGGAGTGGGGCAGTATTACAGCAAAGTGGATGGATGAAGGCACTTCTTTACAATTTTACTAGTAGATGTCTGCAGTTCACATAGTTTTTCATTGATGCGTTACATGAATTTGCACGCCAAACTACGAAAATTGCCTCATTGACCAAACTGGCAATTCATGTAGATTCACCATGTGAATTTGGCCAGTTCACCAAGTGAATAATTATACAAACTGTGCCCATCTGCAAAGTTGTCACAATTCGTAAAACTTGACATTTATATTATTAAATGATTAAAATTGCATCAGTGCATACATTCTACAATACATATGCTAAATCTATTTACCTGGGGATACCTGAAGATAGTCAATATCCGTGCCACAGTGGGATATGATACTGTGGACTCCCCAATAACACCAGCAAACTGTTGATTAACTTGACATCTGTAATTTGGTACAAGAGCTCGATGTCCTGAAAACATACTCATAGCGCCCTCAAAACCTCTTGCATCTGAGTGACAGGAGTCATAAATCTGGAAACCCAGTGTGATGTTTGGTAAAAGATGGGGATTTTGATTGATTTCTTCAGTAGCATAAACCATGGCTAGAGCAAACTGATAATTCCTTATAGAGAGGCTAGAAAATATGGAAATGAGCTGTTCAAAAATATATTTCTCCATAATAACAGAAAACTATTAGTTTCTACAATATAATATTTTTTAGAATAAATCAAGGTACATGAGAGGTAGATTTATTGAAATGTATGTTTTTGTTAAGTATTTATTGAAAGAATTTTATCAAGAATGGCCCACTGAGCCAACATATTTAGTTACCAGTGGAATCCTGGGTGGGGGGGGGGATTAAATTGGGCAGGAACTCACAGGAACTCAGTTCCACCTCCTCTGACACCTTTTTCCATTGAATATTATTGGAGAGTTCCACCTCCCAGAGATGACAGTTACTCCTCCTACAAACGTAGATATTATAGTTCCACCTCCTAAACATTTCCAGTTTAACCCCTGAGGGGTACGAGGGAGGCAATACAGTTGCACATTAGACAACAATGACAATATAACTCTAGGTGCTGGGATTTGGAGGGGACAAGTAGTAGAATAGGAAGAAATATACAGTACACTGTGCAAAATTACAAGTTACAGTCTACATACAGAAATATACAGTACACTGTGCAAAATTACAAGTTACAATCTACATACAGAAATATACAGTACACTGTGCAAAATTACAAGTTACAGTCTACATACAGAAATATATAGTACACTGTGCAAAATTACGAGTTACAGTCTACATACATACATTTGTAAGATCCCCCTTGAAGGCCAATTGTTTTAGGGAGTAACTCCCTAACAGAGCCTCTTGCACAGTACATGGATTTTTTTCTAACAGATTTGGTGAAATCAGTGCCTTCATATATTAAACCCCTTCATATATTAAACCCCAATGACCCCTGGGACCCTCCCAGCTGAAGGTAATATGGTACTGTTAAACTTCTCTGACGTCATCATCTGTATTTTTATTAAAAAGTATTTTAAACCAATAGGGATTTTTTCTGTTTTTTCTGCATGATCTAGCTGTTAAAAGTATTGTTTTTTTCTAAATAACTGCCATTAGGCTTCTGAAGAAGGATTGGTTGATCCGAAAGCTAAAGCACTTGGTTCTGGTTGTTACATCTATGTTGGTCCTTTAAAGGGTATCAAATCATTTGCTTCTGGATCTATTCATATATTAAAGACACTTGTGACATTCTTAGAATATGAGAGGATATAGCAGTTGAGGATGATTGGTACTTAGTAACTTTAGACGTGACATTGTTATACAGTAACACTCCTCATAACAAAGGGCTTGAAGCACTGGAGTTTTTTCTTAATACCAGATAGGTATTGGAACCACAAACTGAAGTATTAATACAATTGTCAGAATTTGTGTTGACATGTAACACATTCTTTTTTGGGAAAGATTTTTATTTACAAAAAAAGGGAACAGCAATGGGGGCTAGTTTTACCCCCAATTATGCTAATCTATATATGGCCAAATGGGAAAAAGAAGTAATATGTTCTGACAATCATTCATATCTCCAGAAGTTAGATTTATAGAAGCGCTTTATTGATGACATTTTAATCATCTGGAAAGGCACACTAGATGAATTGATCTGTTTTGTTCAATATTTGGAACTAAGCAACCAAAATCTTAGGCTTAGTGTTACTGTAGATCGGAAAGAAATAACATTTTTGGATTTGGTTGTAAAAAAGGATGGACAAGGTGGGCTCTTAACTGATTTGTACTGTAAGCTCACTGATGGGAATACCTTACTGCTGGCTAGCAACAATCATCCTAGACATGCCATCAAAGCAATTCCAAAAGGGCACTATATTAGAACAAAAAGAAATTGTGGATCTACAAAAATGTATCAGGTGATAGCGAATGAACTAACTTCATGGCTGGGGGAAAGAGGGTATTCCCACAAACTTCTTTATAAGACTAAGAATGAGGTGGATGGGATCCCTAGAGAGTCACTATTGAAAGAAAAGGGGAACGTGAATAAATTTGATTCCCAGCTTGCCTTCGTCAATACATACAACCCCCAGTCTAGAGAGATTGCTGGAATTATCAGCAACCATTGGCATATAGCCAAACAAGATACTGGTTTTAAAAACATTGATGAAAAAGGACCTAGAATGGTCTGTAGGAGGGGCAAGACTAGTAAGGATAGAATAATACATTCTTTACAACCCACGAAAAATGTCCCCAGAATGTGGCTCCCAAAAAGAGATGATGGTTACAAAAAATGTGGCAATTGTAAGTTTTCTCAGAAAATAGTAGTAGTCAAGCACTACAGAAATCCATTGAATGACAGGAACACACCAGTCAGAGGTTTCGTCACTTGCATTACTAAGGGGCTGATATATTTGGCTACTTTATTTATTTATTAAATTTTGGTGACCGGGTAGGCCCACTGAGCCCCGAAGGTCCCTTTTTCAGGGGCGACCCAGGATAACAATACAAGTTATAAGAATGAACAAGGACATAAGGAACATTTGAGGTATTGTGAGTTACATCATGAGGTGGTTACAGTAAAGAAAAGTAGTGGATACAGGCATAGTTACAGGCATGGTAAAAGAAAAGCAGTGGATACATGCATGGCTTACAGGCACGGTAAAAGAAAAGCAGTGGATGCAGGCATGGGTACAGACATGGTTATCATCATGACATGTAAGCAATTGGTAGTACTTTGCATATCGTTTATTCAGGGGTTACATGTGGCCTCTGGTGAGCAGTCTGTATAAGGCAGGTAGTAGGAAGGTTTTTGCAAGTGTGGCCACTTCTATATTGGTAAAAGAAACAGAATGTTTAAATCGAGAATAGGAGAACATGAAAGGGCCTGGAAGGGGAAGATTAATTCTCTGGCAATGTAGCATGTGTTTAAACCAGAAATAGAAAAGAACATACTTTTACATATCTGGGTATTGAAAAACCTGTTACGTCTAGAAGAGGTGGTGATTATGACAATTTACTTTTAAAGAGAGAACAATATTGGATATTTGTCTTTAAGGCAATGGAAGGTAGAGGTCTTAATGGCAGAACTGAGGTGAAATCATTCCTTAAGAAATGAGTGCTTGTTTATATAGGTTGTTTTTCATATAGTGTATATGTGATTTTATATTATGTTAATATGTTTATCTCTTTCTTTCTTTTTCTTATACAGATTTGCACCAGCATCCCTCTGTTCTGCTGTACTTGCAATCTTTTTACAACTGTGGGCAGAGCCAACAGGAGTATTGCATGTACAAAAGGAGTGATGTCATGTTTTCTGTCCATGGAACGGACTAAAGGTGTAAATGGTCTCCTCTGCCTTACCCTCCTCCAAGAAATGTTTTCTGCCCTCAAATAAATATATGTTAGTCAATGGTTGCAGGGTACTATTTTCTTTCTTAAATGGGTGGTACAAGAACTGGAACCTGAGTAGTGGGAGGCAGCATTGTTTTTTGGGGGGAAGTAAGGTCCACCCCACCTCCACTCAAGAAGCTCCAAAATGTCTATCCCACCTTTTATTATTCATGTGGGAGGGGCATGAGGTAGATCTATCATGCTGAAAGAAGACTCACTAGTTTGGGGTGTGGACCAAGGAACAACAAGTCTGTGGAGTCCCTACATTTTGTTAAGGACTGGAGAACAGAAGATACTTAAAATGCCTTCAAACTGACTTAAAAACCCTTGGAACAAATGATTATCAGAGTCACCTAGTGTCTCAAAAGGAAAGACTAAGAAGTGTCTAAAAACTAAGGAAAATAGACAGCTTTCAGGTATTTCTTAAACATTTATATACTGAAAACAAAGTTCAGCTTTTGGGATTAACAATATTTGTTTACCATATTCTATCTATCTATCTATCTATCTATCTATCTATCTATCTATCTATCTATCTATCTATATATATATATAGAGAGAGAGAGTTTGTCTTTTTAGTACTTTCAAAACCTTTAAAGCATTGATGTTAGTAATGCATTTAGAAATACATTTTTTAATTGTCTTTACAGATAAATCATGCATGTTCATGTGAGGGCACATTTTTGGGGGATGGGGTTCAAATTATTTTAATCATGGGCACAGTACTTGGTAAACACAGTCTGTGATGAAGTGTATTTTTCTTTTTAAGTTTGAGAAGTGGAGTTGACTTGCACAAATGGATAGTACAGACATCATAGAAAGCTATTAGAAGTAGAATGGGTTAAACACGTCCTGGAACTTTCTGCATAACAAGTTCCCATGGCACCTCACAGCATTTGACTCCACCATCCTAAGAGCAGTCAGTGTGTTGCTTTGCGGGACATTGCATAGCAAGAGAGCCAGCCTTGCCTTTTTCCAAATAATATACCAACTTCCTTCTCAGGCAGGCAGTTCTGGGCTACTGGTTATATTCTACTGAATCTTCTTAAAGGAAAACTGCATGTTAAAATCAGGAATATATGTATTACTACCAGTTTTGAGTTCTCACTTCAATCCAGTATTTTGTTTCTGCCTAGACTATGAGAGGATTTTTTTCAATGTTTCCTGGGTGTTTTATGATGTCTGGGGGCTGTCATTTGAGTTTGTTTTATTGCATCTTCTCCAAGTTAGTCTTCATAGAGTACCCTTTGGTTTGATGTCTAATAGCCCCTACAGCAGACCAGTGTCTTGTTACAGTGTCTTGCTTAGCCACAGCAGAGAAAAAACACTGCAGCCAGGATTCACAGTGCTATACAATATACTATAGAAAGTTACATGTTTAAACACACACACACACCAAGCAGAACACAGCTGGATAAGGTACCAGTATTTAGGAAACTTGTCATACTTACCCAGAGTCTAGCAATGTGAATCCTGGCTGGACTATAGGTGTTTGCAACTGAATGATAATAACCACATTTGCTTCACTTGTAAATAGGTAGGCATTTGTGTCTAATTTCTATTTGACTTACTGTAGGTTACACATAGAATCTGAACAATTCATAACATGTTGTATTGTGATTCAATGAACTGATAAATGGGGATTTTGGTTTCTTTTACGAATTCATTTTTCCTGACCATGGAAATACTAAAACAAAAATTTCTCAACAAAATGTTTTTAAATAAAGAGTTTAACTCACAGCAGCAGAAGAAGCATGTTGGCCTTAAAAGCTTAGTGGTGTGGATGTAGAGGCACCAGTATTTAAGCATGACTTTGGTAGAGGATTAATTGTGACTGGGGGGTGAGAGAGGGAGTGAGTCTTGGTATTTGTAGCATAATGGTTTTCTGAAACTTCAACCTTCAATGGGTTAGACTCTGCAGCCATCTGTACAGTATATCAGTAAGCCATATGCAGTGTGGTATGGGTAAAAACCAGATCACCAGACCAGGACCAGTGCAGCTTGTGCAAATATTGCTGATCCAGTGGATCAAATAAATACGTGCAAATAAATAAATACTTGGCTTCGCCTCGTGCTTCAACCCACCCCAGGAGTGATGTTATTACATGATAACACACACCCTGTCATGCCTTATTGCTTAAATATGCCCTTTCTCAATGTATTGTACTTTGATTCAGTTAGTGTATGCAACAGCCTTCATGTGAACACTCTGGGCTTCTCTTTGACTCCTGATGTCTATTTGCTTTAGCTATTGTATAGTGTTTGAACTGCTTTGGCCTTCTTCATGTGGTGCCTGTGTGCCTAAACTATGTAATCTGTTTATCTACAGCTACCCATGTATCTCCAGTGAATGATTGTTACAACTGTCTGCTCTCCAAGCCATTGTTTTTTTGACTTGTTAACTGTGATGTCTTTGTATTAGTTTCAACAAGGTGCCTTTATAAATGAGTCTCTAACTCAAAATTTTGTAAATCTGATATTTTTTAAATAAATAAATGTTTATGTATAAGCCCATGAAACACCCTTGTCTAGTTAATGCATTCACAGTTGTAGTGGCTCTGCCAGATCTTGTTTCTCTACCTTTTACTACATGGTCAGGTTTGCATTTTAATTGTAAAGAAATAGTTACTGTATTTCACCACTAGAGTGCAGCATTTGTATTAGGAAATGTCTATTGCAATAATGATTTATATAGGACTGGAGAGTAAAAATTACCAGTAGAAATCCTAGATATTTGACATACTTTATGAAAATGTATTTTCCTGCATTCAGGGCTATTTCTGTGTCTTAATTTAATATATGGTGTTTTTGTGGTACTGTGATATATTCCACTATTAAGCAGTGTTGTTTTTATTCTTTTAATTATGTGTTCTGGTGTAATAGTATTGCTTTTTTTAAGTGTATGTCCCTTTCATTACACTTTGTATTTAAATATTGGTTTGCTTCCTCCACCTACACCTTTGAGAAAGCACCTATTGAGTGAAACGTGTCAGGTGACCTGGTTACACTACCAGGAAGTGGAAACAAGCCATGGTGAGTAGTGTGTGTATTTGGAATTATTTGCTCTGGTTTATTTCTCTCCATTAAACAAATTATTTGTGATAACAAAGAAGAAGCCTGAGCTGGTGAGTCTTTCAATTGTGGCTCGTTTAAGTGTGACAACTACGGGAATATTTCTCTGCCTTTAGCAGTGGTGTAGGTCTCCTTACACTTAGCTTTTACAGTCTACATACATCTACAGTTTTCAGTGTAGCTCCAAAAAAGGTGATTTTGGAGACTAAGGGCAGGTGAAAACAAGTATACTTGAGCACAGTAACAATTTAATATACAGAGATTTACAGTATTAGGTATAGGTTCAAGGGCAAAAAAGGAGCTTAGGTGTAGGTTTGAACTGTGTGCATGGTGGAAAAGAGCTTTCAAAGCAGCAGGAGTAGAGGCAGCACCAGTGGTGGATAGGAGGGTGGATGACTGTAGAGGGAATCTAGGAGGAATGACCGGCATAGATGGAGTCTGGGAGGAAGACCCAGCATAGAGGGAGCCTGGGAGGGAGGCCCAGCATGGAGGGAGTCTGGGAGGGAGGCCCAGCATAGAGGGAGTCTGGGAGGGAGGTCCAGCATAGAGGGAGTCTGGGAGGAAGACCCAGCATAGAGGGAGCCTGGGAGGGAGGCTCAGCATGGAGGGAGTCTGGGAGGGAGGCCCAGCATAGAGGGAGTCTGGGAGGGAGGTCCAGCATAGAGGGAGTCTGGGAGGGAGACCCAGCATAGAGGGAGTCTGGGAGGGAGGCCCAGCATAGAGGGAGTCTGGGAGGAAGACCCAGCATAGAGGGAGCCTGGGAGGGAGGCCCAGCATAGAGGGAGTCTGGGAGGGAGGCTCAGCATAGAGGGAGTCTGGGAGGGAAAGCAAACTGTGCAGTAGAGTTCCTGGCAAGAGCAGTGGAGAAAGAGCAGACATCAGTGGAGCAGAGGGAGTAGGAGATAGGGGAGTGAGCAGAAAAGGAGGGATGTGAGGCAGCAGGGAAGTGAGCCAAACCTTAATTTGGAAATGAGGAAAGTGCAATGAGAGGCATCAACCTTCAAAGGAAGAGAAGAAGAGGGAGGTGGACAAGGAGCAGTGATGAGCTCAGGGTGCGCAGTCCAGGGCAAAGTGACAGAAGAAGTGGAATGGGGTTCCAGTCTGACCAGGGTGGGTTTGGGGGCACCACTGTAAACCACATCACTGAAATCAAGGGAGACTCATAAGAACACTGAGCAGATGGGGAGTAGGTCCTAGAGTGGTAAACTGGGTAAGAAATTGGTTAAGGGATAGATGACAGAGAGTGGTGGTAAATGTAGTTACCTCCAGAGAAGGGAGGGTGATCAGTGGGGTGCCTCAAGGCTCAGTACTGGGACTAGTCCTCATAATATCACTCACGGGAAAGGGCTAAGTGCCAGCCACAAAGAGTGCATGGGAAAGCACTTTAAATTTAAAAAGGCTGCAATTCACTTGTTTTGTTCTCCAACAGGAGAACTGGTTCAGCTCCAACAAGAGCTACAGTCTACCTTTAACCAGCTAGATGATTGGTTTACCAAGCAATAAGCTACTACCTAACTACAAAAATGAAGATTAGGACAAGTGTAGGTTTGAGTGGTGTGCATGGGGAAAGATCCTTCACAGCAGCAGGAGTAGAGGCAGCACCAATGGTGGATGGGATGGAGGACCAGTGCAGAGTGAGTCTGTAAGGGAAGACCAGCATAGAGGGAGTCTGTAAGGGAGGCCCAGCATAGATGGAGTTTGGGAGGCAGGCCCCAGCATAGAGGGAGTCTGGGAGGAAAGCAGAGTTCCTGGCATGGTCACTGGAGACAGAGCAGGCAGTGGAGCAGCGAAATATGAGCTAGGGAGCAAGCAAAAAAGAAGGCAGGTATGACAGCAGGGAAGCGAGTCAAACCATAACTTGGAATTGATTAAAGTGCAGTGAGAGGCATCAGCCTTCAAAGGAAGAGAAGAAGAGGGCTGCTGACGAGAAGCAGTGATGAATTCAGTGTGAGCAGTCCAGGGCACAGTAACAGAAGTAGTGGAATGGGGATCCATTCTGGCCAGGCTGGGTTTTGGGGCACCACTGTAAACTTCCTTACTGAAATCAAAGGAGACTCATAAGAACACCTGGAAGACTGGGAGTAGGTCCTAGGGTAGTAAAATGGGTAAGAAACTGGTTAAGGGATATATGACAGAGGGTGTTGGTAAATGGAGTTCACTCCTGGGAAGGGAGGGTGACCCATGGACTGCCTCAAGACTCAGTACTGGGACTAGTACTCTTAATATCACTCACAGGGAAAAGGGCTAAGTGCCAGCCACAAAGAGTGCATGGGAAAGCACCTTAAATCTAAAAAGGCTGCAATTCACTTGTTTTGTTCTCGAATCGGAGAACTCAAAGTGGGTGGGTGGCCAGCTTCTACAGGCAGGACCTGCACAGCAGCCAATCAGGGTGTTGTAGAGGAGCCATTGGAAAGTTAAAAAAGCCATTGCTAAGCTGGAATGCCAGGGCAGCAGCAAGGCCTCTGTTTATGGTACCAACATCCTGGGTTTGGAGACGGACTCGGGAGTCGGAGGGCCAGCTGGGGGAGGATTGAGCATCCTGGGGATGGCTCTCCTTCTATGGGGAGAGGAGGGGACAGAGTGCCCAGCACACTATGGACTCTGGCAGAGGCTGGGGGTTCCATTGCAGCCAGCACCGTCAGGTTGGTGGTGTGGCCGATGATGTACGTCATTGCACAACCTACCCTCTGGTGATCAGTATCAGCAAAAATGGCTAGAGATGCCACCATGATGCCTGCCTCAATCCTATTGTCTCCACTGCACCTGCCAGTCCCCAAAAAGACAGTGCTCTGTTCATTGGCTCGCCCCCATGGCCCCACCTGGGAAATAAGCCCAGGAAGCCCTGCCTGCAGTGGTGATGCTGCTGGTAACCTGGACATGTTTCAACGGGGGAGGATCGTCTCGGCAGCCTGCCTTGTGGGGCTACGTCAGGGTGGTCTGTGGCCGTGGAGGTCATGGGCGGGGTGCAGGACCCAGTGGGATGGGGTGAATGCTCCAGGGGATTCCAGCTAAAAAAAAAATGAAATAAAAAGTCATTGCTTGCTGTATTTTGGGTGCAGTCACAGGGGAAAGGGCTAAGCACCTAGCTGCAAGGAATGAGTGAGGAAGCTCCATAAATCAAGAAAAGCTGTAATTCACTTGTTTTGTTCTCCAGTGGGAGAAAAGGAATCAGGGAAGCAGCCTGCTTCAGGAGGCACACCAGCCAGTTAGGGTAGTGTATTGGAGCTGTTCCACCTGCATAAAAGGCAACCACTCCAGTGTGTGCCAAAACGCTTGTGTCCCATTGCGCGAATGGAACACAGCAGGAGTTGAACAGGATTAGCATCTTAGGAGTCGGCAGACATCCGCAGGTGGCAGCAGGCATGCAGGGAACTCTGTTACTATTACCGGTCAGGAGGGTGGTCACGACAAAGTTGGGTTCTGAAAAATGGAGCATAGCAACAAATAAAAACAGCACTCCAGGCTTGTGAGAAATAATACCACTTTTACTGAAAACTTATGTATACAGTTACATATAGCATTTAAAAATAGAATGCAAGGTCCACATACCTACATGAAGCAGTCCAGCGCTTCGAGACAAAAAGGACCTCTTTTTCAGGGGCGTGGCTACTAGTGCATTGCATTAATTTATAGTGCATGTGACACATGTAGGTAAGAAACTATAATGAATCAATTAGTGACAAACAAGTCACTTAATTCAAACTGGGCTACGTCACAAATGAGGATACTGGTGCTCTGCCGGCTGACAACAGCCAGGACATGCACTAAAGCTAATTTAGGAGAAATTACCCTTTTGGCATGTACCTCAGTTGTCGACAGGGCCTTAGAGTATCTCAGTGATGCCCCATAAAGTGAATTAGTGCAAAACAATACACCAAATTAATTGTCAAATGCTATTTAAAAATATGTCTATAGCTGCTGACAAGACACTGAAACGATACCAAGTCACAGTGTTTACAATACATTATTATCTCTTTTAGGTATACATATCTTTTTACTTTAGTAAATCAGTAATGTTCTTTATATCATTTAAATTTTCTAAGTCACTTATAAATATGTATAACCAAACACATAGAAGAGATCCGGGCACATATTGCTCTTATATATTTACTAATTATTTCAAATCCAACCCCAGAAAAAGATGTACTTTGCCCAAGTAAATCGACAATTTGGTGTTCCCTTTTTTGTTTTTTTGGTTTTATTATTTTGCATTACAAATATGGTTTCCATTCCGTGACATAGCTGAAACCGTTAGGTTTCACAGTTCTGAAGCCTAAGATCCTTTTTGATTCTTTTTGATCTAAAATTTTTTTTTTATCTCCACCTCTTGGGTTCAGTAGAGAATGATCTACACCCATGTATTTTATCTCATGCACCCCACTGTTTTGGAAATGTAGGTCATGCGCTATTGGATGTGACAAGTCATTCTTTCTTATCGCCCAAAAGTGTTCCTGAACCATTTCTTTTAATTTTCTTGTGGTTTGGCCCAAATATGTATGACCACAGGAACACTAAAGCACATACACCACAAAAGTGGTGGTGCAGGAGAGAAAATGCTCTATATTTAAAGTCTTAGGAGTCGGCAGGCATCCGTAGGTGACAGCAGGTATGCAGGGAACTCTGCCAGTCCACTGAGGAAGGTAAAGTACCTGTATACTTGCTGCCTGAGCAGCTGATTACAGAGGCAGGTAAAGTACCTGTATACTTGCTGCTGCCTGAGTAGCTGATTACAGAGGAAGGTAAAGTACTTGCATACTTGTTGCTGCCTGAGTAGCTGATTACAGAGGAAGGTAAAGTACCTGTATACTTGCTGCTGCCTGTGTCGGAGAGTACAGAGGAAATGTAAAGTATCTGTATACTTGCAGCTACCTGAGTAGGAGAGTACAGAGGAAGGTAAAGTATCTGTATACTTGCTGCCTTAGTAGAAGAGTATAGAGGAAGGTAAAGTACTTGTGAACTTGTTGGTACCTGAGTAGGAGATTACCGAGGGAAGTTAAAGTACATGTATACTTGTTGCTGTCTGAGTAGGAGAATACAAAGGAAGATAAAAGTACCTGTATACTTGTTACTGCCTGAGTAGCTAATTACAGAGGAAGGTAAAGTACTTGTATACTTGTTGCTGCCTGTGTCGATGAGTGCAAAGGAAGGTAAAGTACCTGTATACTTGATACCTGAGTAGGAGATTACAGAGGAAGGCAAAGTGTCTGTATACTTAATGCTGCCTGAGTAGGGGAGTACAGAGGAAGGTACAGTACCTGTATACTTGTTGCTGACTCAGTTGGAGAGTACAGAGGAAGGTACAGTACCTGTATACTTGTTGCTGCCTCAGTTGGAGAGTACAGAGGAAGATAAAGTACATGTGTACTTGTTGGTACCTGAGTAAGAGATTACCAAGGAAGATAAAGTACCTGTATACCTGTTGCTGCCTGAGTAGGAGATTACAGAGGAAGGTAAAGTAGACACATAGATACATAGATACATAGACAGTGTTGGCAGATAAGGGCCTACGGCCCACCCAGTCTGCCCATTTGAGCTTGTAAGTTCAGTTTATGTTTTCCTAGAAGTCTGTTGTCCCTTACCCCTGACCTCCAGAATTCCTTTATGTCTATCCCATGCATTCTTAAATCCCGTAATTGTTTCAGCCCCCACCACTTCCTCTGGCAGGGTGTTCCACTTGTCCATCACCGCTCTGTGAAGAAATTCTTCCTCACGTTTCCTCTGAATCATCCTCCCTCCAACTTCATCCCATGCCTCTAGTCCTGGAACATCTTTTTGCTTAAAAATAGTTTATTCCTGCACCCTGTTCCTCCCTGTAAGATACTTGTATGTCTCTATCATATCCCCTGTCTCCCTCCT
Organism: Neoceratodus forsteri; assembly: GCA_016271365.2. Classification (NCBI taxonomy): domain Eukaryota; kingdom Metazoa; phylum Chordata; order Ceratodontiformes; family Ceratodontidae; genus Neoceratodus; species Neoceratodus forsteri. The sequence continues at coordinate 61,115,819 of CM057455.1, forward strand.
GTCCTCCAGGGAGTACATATTCAGTTCCTTCAACCTGTCCTCATAGGACTTGTGATGCAATCCATGTACCATCTTTGTTGACCTCCTCTGAACCTTCTCTACCCTGTCTATGTCCTTACGTAGGTAAGGTCTCCAGAACTGTACACTGTACTCCAGGTGGGGCCTCACTAGTGTCTTGTATGGTGGAATTATGACCTTCCTTTTCCTGCTGGTGGTGCCCCTGCCTATGCATCCCACCATCCTATTTGCTTTACCTGCTGCCTTGTCATACTGTTTCCCTACCTTGAGGTCATCAGAGATGATAACCCCAAGATCCCTTTCCTGCTTGGTGCATGCTATATCCTCACCCCCCTACTGATATATTGTGCCAGGGTTTTTGTGCCCCATATGCATTATCTTGCACTTCTTTGCATTGAATTTCAACTGCCAAACCCCCGACCATTCTTCAAGTTTCTGCAGGTCCCTTCTCATTCTGTCTACACCCTCTGGTGTGTCTACTCTGTTACAGAGCTTTGTGTCATCAGCGAACAGTGAAATTCTGCCTTCTACTGTAGGTCCTGTGCAATGTCACTGATGAAGATGTTGAATAGAACCGGTCCCAGCACTGATCCCTGTGGTACCCCACTGGTCACTCTTCCCTCTGTGGAGTGACAGCCATTTACCACCGCCGCCCTCTGTGTCCTGCCGCCCAGCCAGTTACCTACCCACCACACTACTGTCCTGCCCACACCAATATTCCCCAGTCTGTGTAATAGTCTTCTATGTGGCACAGTGTTAAAGGCCTTGCTGAAGTCCAGATAGGCCATGTCCACTGCCCTTCCCTGATCCACCTCCCTAGTCACCCTGTCAAAAAATTCAACGAGGTTGGTCTGACATGACCTCCCCCTGGTGAAACCATGCTGCCTTGGGTCCTGTAGTCCATTGACAGCCAGATGTTCCACCAGTCTCTCCTTCAGTAGTGCTTCCATGATCTTCCCCACTACCGAGGTGAGGCTGACTGGTTTGTAGTTTCCTGCTTCCTCTTTGTTCCCACTTTTGTATAAGGGGACTACATCTGCTGTCCTCCAGTCTTTGGGTACCTCCCTGTTTCCAGTGATCAGCTAAACAGGATAGCCAGAGGTTCAGCCACCACCTCTCTTAGTTCTTTAAGGACCCTGGGGTGCACCCCATCTGGCCCCATTGCTTTATCAACTCTTATTACTTCCAGTTCCTTCAGGACCCTTTCTCAGTAAAGGGACTTGTGTTCATTTCTCACCATTCTCACCCTTGTACTCCCTTCAGACCCATTACCCTCCTCTTCCTCAGTAAAGACTGAGCAGAAATACCTGTTCAATATGTCAACTTTACTGTTGTCATCCTCACATGCCCCATCCTCCCCTTCAGTCTCATCTACCCCTCCTTTGCCTTTCTTTTTTCATTTATGTACCTGTAAAAGGTTTTGTGCCTCTACCCACTGATTTTGCAATGTGTTCTTCTGTCTGAGCTTTGGCTTCCCTTACTGACCTCCCTGCCTCCCTTTGCTTCTCCTGGTACTTCTCCCATCCCCTTCTGCCTGTGTCTTTTGTATTGCCTGAATGCAATCTTTTGGCTTTCACTTTTGCTACCTCTTTGGAAAACCATAATGGTATCCTCTTCCTTTTCCTCTTGCTAACCTGCTTAATGTATAATTCTGTTGCTCTTGTAATCCCCATTTTAAATACCGCCCACTGTTCCTCAACCCCTGATTCCTGCCCCATTCGCCTTAATGCCTCTTTCAAGTATCTCCCCATTTTCCCAAAGTCTGCCCTCCTAAAATCCAGGATACGTGTTTTTGTGTGGTTTGGTTCTGCTCTTTCTGTGATTTCAAACCACAATGACTGGTGGTCACTGTTCCCCAGGTGGTCCCCCACTGTTATCCCCATCACACTGTCCCTGTTTGTGAGCACAAGGTCCAGTATTGCCTTCTGCTGAGTTGGTTCCATGACCAGTTGCTTGAGGAAGGCACCCTGAAAGGAGTCCAAGATAAATCTGCTCCTAGTTGATGCTGCTACTGGGATGCTCCAGTCCACGTCTGGAATATTGAAGTCTCCAACCAGTACTACCTCACCCTTGTCTGCCATCCTTTGGATGGCTAGCATCAGCTCCCTATCTGTTTCTTCCTCCTGGGCTGGTGGTCTATAGACCCCACCTGTGCGGATGGCTGGCCCCATTTTCCTTTCCAGCTTAACCCACAGTATCTCTCCCCCATTTTGTTCCTCCTGGATCTCTGTGGCCCTTATGTCATTTTTCACATACATTGCCACTCCTCCTCCCTTTCTACCTGCCCTGTCTCTTCTGAATATGTTGTAGCCAGGTATGGCCATCTCCCAGTCGTGGTTATCATTACACCAAGTTTCAGTGATGGCCACAATGTCCAGGTCTGACTGCACCATGACAGCCTCCAGATCTTCCATCTTGTTGCTAAGGCTCCTGGCATTGGCACACATGGCTTTCCATGATTTGACCTCCCTAGACTGTTTCGTTGTGTACTTGTTGCTGCCTGAGTAGGAGATTACAGAGGAAGGTAAAGTATCTGTATACTTATTGCTGCCTGAATTGGAGAATACAGAGGAAGGTACAGTATCTGTATACTTGTTGCTGTCTGAGTAGAAGAGTGCAGAGGAAGATAAAGTACATGTGTACTTGTTGGTACCTGAGTAGGAGATTACTGAGGAAGGTAAAGTACCTGTATACCTGTTGCTGCCTGAGTAGGAGATTACAGAGGAAGGTAAATTACTTCTAAACTTGTTGCTGCCTGAGTAGCTAATTACAGAGGAAGGTAAAGTACCTGTATACTTGTTGCTGCCTGTGTCGGAGAGTACAGAGGAAGGTATTAGTACCTGTATACATGTTACCTGAGTAGGAGATTACAGAGGAAGGTAAAGTGCCTGTATACTTTATGCTGGCTGAGTAGGAGAGTACAGAAGAAGGTAAAGTACCTGTATACTTGCTGCTGCCTGGGTTCAAGTGTATAGAGGAAAGTAAAGTCCCTATATACTTGTTGCTGCCTGTGTAGGAGAGTGCAGAGGAAAGTAAATTACTTCTAAACTTGTTGCTGCCTGAGTAGCTAATTACAGAGGATGGTAAAGTACCTGTATACTTGTTGCTGCCTGTGTCGGAGAGTACAGAGGAAGGCAAAGTACCTGTATACTTGTTGCTGTCTGAGTAGGAGTCTACAGAGGAAGGTAAAGTTCCTGTATACTTGCTGCTGTCTGATTATGGGGAGAACAGAGTATGTTAAGGGAAAAACAGATGGGAGGAAAGAGTTCAGTCAAACAGTAACTACCTGTTGTGTGGGAAGGGAGGAATCACCCTTTCTAGGATAAGGCACCAGAGGTAGAGGGTTAGTTAAAAGGGGAAAAAACAGAATCGTCTGTGGTGTGGGGAAAAGTGTTAACTCCCTATCTAGGGTACGGGTACAAAGCGAATAAAAGAAGCAAAATGGGGAAAAGTAAAATCACCCTGGTTAGGTTCATGGTACAAAAGGGTTGAGCAAAACAGAAAAGGGGAACATTAGAACCACCCTATCTAGGGTAAGGGTACAAACTTACTTCCAGTTAATGTAATGAATGGAGGAATGGGAATGTTGGTATTGGTGCAAGGGTTGTGGAGTGGCAGTTTTTAGAGAGTCCTTCAGGAGACTGAAGTACTGCCCCATTTACACACACCTCCTTGGGTTGATGGAGGAGGTTGCTAGATTCCAGGCCTAGCTGGCTAGGATTCAGAGAACCTCTACCCCCAGGGGCCACCATGTCTACCATTGTTTCCCCAGAGGATGTCGAGGAAGAGGAGCACCTGGACTGTGGAGGGCTCTTGGAAAGCTGAGGTGGTGCGTCGGGGACACATACCTCAGCCAGTGCCACTATGTAACTCATTTACTGCTCTGGCAGGATGGGACTGCTGGGAAGAGGCACCTGTGGTAGTGGCCGGGAGAATGTGAGGGTCCTCCATAGGGGAGGCCCCAAGGTGGAAGGTAGAGGACCCCAGCACAGGAGGAAACAACTTCTGATGGGGTTTCAATCATTAGAGAGGTAAACTTGGAAACAGGAAGGGAGGGAAAGAGGGAGGTGAGGTGCCTACTTGGTGCCTCAGCTCATGGGGATGGAAAGCAGATTCTAGGGATTGCTAGGGCAGCAGAGAAGGAGGGGAAGCTAAATGTCATTGTCCACCTGGGGACTAATGATCTGGCTATGGATGGGGCAGGGATGGTGCAGAGAGATTTTAGTTTGCTAGGTAGGGTGCTTAGGCAGGTACCACACTCAGTGTCTTTCACTAAGGTGCTCCCTGTCTATAACAGGTGGGAGGATAGGGTTCTCTGCACCAAGATCTTCAACTCATGGTTAAAGGAATGGTGTAGAGATGAGTGGTTTGGCTACATTGGATACAGGGGACCAACCTAGAGGTATAAGGATCTATACAGGTGTAATGGCCAGGAATGGAATCATAGTCCTTAATGGATAGTTTAAATGTTACCTTGCTAAACATTTAAATCAGCCAAGTGGTGGGGGGAGGCAAAAGAAATAAGAGGGGTATAAACTGAACAGTGGTGATTCAGTGGCCCCTGGCACACTCTGCCTGCACCCACTCCAACCACCCACCGGGCAGGATGGGACCATGTGGCACATTGCTTTATGGTGACCAGCACAACCCTCCTCTCACCTTCTTGGCCTGGTGCCATATGAGCTGCTGTCAGTGTGCATACGGATGCTGTATATGAGCTCACTGCAGCTCATATAGCAGCCGGCCAAGGAGGTGAGCGGAGTGCTGTGCTGATCATCATAGAGGGATGTGCCACATAGTATCGTCCTAGCTGCTAGGTGCTGGTGCAGGGAGGCACAGAACTGTCAGTGTTCAGCGGTCTGTGTGGCGAACAGTAGTCTGGAGGGGAACCACTACTGGATGCCAGGGATTGGCTTCGGTACATGGGCCAAGAGATAGGCAGATGCCACTGGAAACTTGGGGGACAGGGACCTATATGGGCCAGGAAGCTAGAGGGACAGTCTGCTAGCCACCAGGGAATTAATGGTAGTGCCAGGATTGGTGCTCAGGGGTGGGACAGGTAGCACTAGACACCAGGGCATACGTAAGGCTTTAGGGAATGGGCATTGGGGGGTGGGGGTACTGCTAATCACCAGGGAATATACTGCAGGCACCAGGATGGGTGCTCAGAGGCTGGGGGGTGCCACATATTATATGAGAATGGTTATTACTCTAGACATGGGGTCGATAACAGAGTCTTAAAACTTCCATTTGTGAGATCTAGGAATGGCCTGAGGTCCTTTGCATACACTGCCCCATCAATTTGGAATAAAATTCCTTAGGATATCAGACAATTACAATCTCCAAGATCATTCTTGCATGCATTAAGACTATATTTCACTGCACTAGTTGAATGTAAATGTTTTAAATAAGCATGTTTTTTATTTTTTTTTTAGACATGGACTTTGTAGCCTGAATTTTCTACAGCTTCGTCTATTTTATTGCAACTTATTTACCTTTTGCGTGTATGTCTCCATTTTGTGGGGTTGCACCTGTAAAAGGAACTCATGTTTTCCAGTGTGTGTACCCATTAAACGAATAAATAACAAACAACAAACCAGACACCAGAGCATACATACACATTTAGGGGACTGGAGTTCAGGAGTGGGGGGTACCACTAGCCACCAGTGAATATATTGCAGGCACCAGGATGAGTGATCGGAGGGTGGGGTTGCCATTAGACACAAGGGCAAACTTGGCATGGACTACAACAGGTGTTCATGGGGGGGTGCCACTAGACACCAGGGCAATCTTGGTATGTACCACGGCAGGTGTTCAGGAGGTGCTGTTAGCCACCAGGGTTAACATCAGGTCAGGCGCAACCAGGCTTCCGCTTCCAATGCGAATGAGTCCATAATGGTCCTGCTAATGGTCACTCAGCGCCTTGCATGCCCAAACGACTTATTTGCATTTTGCGTCTAAATATCGTGACGCAGCTCCTGGTCCTATCTGGTCTGGGGGCGCAGTTGCCTCTGGGCTGGATACAGCCCAAGTCCATATTGGGGCAGCACAACTTGACTTAGCACTGTGCCAACATGGACCGATGTTCAGTTGGATAGAAACATAGAATTTGACAGCAGATAAGGACTGCTTGGCCCACCTTGTCTGCCCATTTTCCCTTCCTGTTTCATATACCACAGATTTTAAATGATCTGTGGCTTTCCCTCTCTTTTCTATCGCTAGAGTTCCTTTATGTCTGTCCCATGCATTTTTGTTATACTCAGACAGCGCATTCATGTGCTATCTGACTGAGTAATCAACTTCCAGCTCGGACACAAATGCAGGGCAAACCTTTGCACTCCAATTTTGTGACTTTTTGATTATCTAGCCCCAGGATGCATTACATGAGTCAGGTTATTACCTCTGCAATTGAGTCAAGCAGGTTTTCACACCAGACTTAAGTACCTTCATTTATATTTCAGTCCTGATAAAATCAGAAGAGGCCAATAGAGGCAGTCATTGTTTATGCCTACAAACTATTTTATTTTTATTTTATTGGGAAAGTCAGAAGTACATCCTTTGAGCTAAAAGCTCTTTTAAGAAGGATCCTGATCATACAATAAAAAGGAGGGGAAGACAAGACAGGTGGGAACATATGCAGCTATGAGGCATTGTCAAAATAAACAGTATTAAATACATAGAGTATACAGTATCACAGTAATGTCAACAATATAACAAAATTCACAAACATTTGAAACACCAGATTATAAGGGATCTCACTCAAGATGAGGAGGAAAAGTGCAAAGTCAGAAAGGTACAGGAACTGAATAATCGTGAGTAGGTAATGGCAGCGGCACTAGGAATGAGCCTGGGTCTAACTAGGGTGTGCCGCAAAGAAAGGTGGAAGACAGTGACAAGACCCAGGAGGTTAGCTAGTTATTGATATGGTGTTAGAGGGTTAGGGGAGGCAAATAGTGGGGGGTTAAGGGTATAAGGAGACAGGAGAGACAATAGGGGAGGTAGTAGGGGAGGATGCCTAGGCAACAGAATAGAGCGTGCAATCTGGGCCAGGCCAGGCTTTCAGGTAGCTAGTGCCCATAAGTGGCTAGAGGTTGCAGAAGCACTGCTCGGGGGTGTGATGAATTTTCTTAGTTCGGTTTTGGAGTGGCTAAGGCTTGTGAGGCTGTTAGCAGAGAAAGGGAGTTCACTGAGCAAGGAGGGAGCCCTTACTGCAAAGGCTCGCTTTCCCAAGGCTGTTTTTCTAAAAGGCACAACTAGTGGATGTTTAGTGACACTTCTAGTGGCATGCTCAGCTGGAGCTGGTTGGAATAAGGCCTGTAGAGAAGCAGGTGCAAGAACAAGGAGGGCCTTCTTACATAGAAACATAGAAACATAGAATTTGACGGCAGATAAGGACCGCTTGGCCCACCCAGTCTGCCCATTTCCCTACCTACTGGATAAGCAGCAGATCCTAGTTAACCAGCAGCCTACTTCTTCCTACCCCCAACCCCCAGAATTGCCTTATGACTATCCCATGCATGCTTGAATTCCACCACTGATTTTGACTCCACAACCTCCTCCGGAAGGCCGTTCCATGCATCCACAACCCTCTCTGTGAAAAAATACTTCCTTAAATTACCTCTGAGCCCCCCTTCTATCTTCAAATTGTGCCCTCTTGTTTTTGCACACCTCTTTTTTTGAAAGATGCTACCCTCTTGGACTTTGTTGATTCCCTTGAGGTACTTGAAAGTTTCTATCATGTCCCCCCTCTCCCTCCTTTCCTCGAGGCTATACATATTAAGCTCCTTAAGTCTATCTTCATATGTCCTCGCGCAGACCCTGCACCATTTTAGTTGCCCTCCTCTGGACAGCTTCCATCCTGTCTATGTCTTTGCGGAGATTGGGTCTCCAGAACTGCACACAGTACTCTAGATGGGGTCTCACCAGCTGTCTGTATAGAGGGATAACAACTTCCTGTTTTCTACTGGTGATGCCTCTCCCTATGCATCCCAGTATCCCCCACCACTCCTTGCTGCCTTCTCACATTGCTTGCCCACCTTTAGGTCATCTGATATGACTACCCCCAGGTCCCTTTCCATTTTTGTTGTTGTTAGTATCTCACCCCCATTGTGTACTCTTCCCCTGGGTTTTTGTTTCCCAGGTGCATTACCTTACACTTCTTAGCATTGAATCTAAGCTGCCATACATTTGACCATTCCTCTAACCTTGCCAAGTCCCTTCTCATCCTTTCCACCCACCCTGTGCATCAACTCTGTTGCAGATCTTAGTGTCATCTGCAAAGAGACATACTTTTCCTTCCAGTCCTTCTGCAATGTCGCTTATAAAGACATTGAAGAGGACTGGTCCTATCTGAACCCTGCGGTACCCGCTAGTAACCCTCCTTTCTTCTGAGTGGACTCCATTTACTATTACTCTCTGTGTCCTATTCTCCAGCCAATTCTTTACCCAGGCTGTCATCTTGGGACCCACTCCCAGGCTGGCTAACTTATATATTAATCTTTTGTGTGGGACTGTGTCAAATGCCTTGCTAAAGTCTAGGTAGGCCATGTCCACAGCCCCTCCCTGATCTACTACTTTGGTCACCCAGTCAAAGAAATCTATCAGATTCGTCTGGCATGACCTTCCCGCTGTGAATCCATGCTGCCTAGGGTCCTGTGCCCTTCTGGCCTCTAGATACGTGACAATTCTTTCCTTTAGAAGTGATTCCATCATTTTCCCTATCACTGAGGTTAAACTAACAGGTCTATAGTTTCCTGCTTCTGCCTTGCTCCCACTTTTGTGAAGGGGAATCACATCTGCCCTCCTCCAGTCTTCGGTACCACCCCATCCTCCCATGATTTGTTAAAGAGGGTAGTCAGTGGTGTCACTAGTTCTACCCTTAGTTCTTTTAGAATTCTGGGATGAATCCCATCAGGCCCCATTGCTTTGTCCACCTTCAGTTTTAAGAGTTCTTTCAGAACCCTTTCTTCTGTAAATGGGCTGGTATCAACTTCTGTATCCAGAGTGTTACTACTGTTTGTTTTATGTACCTCCCCTCTTCCTTTGTAAATACTGAGCAAAATATTTGTTTAGTATCTCTGCCTTTTCACATTCTCCCTCTGCCCACCCTCCCTCCCTTTATTAAGCCTCACTATCCCTCCCTTGGTCTTCCTTTGCTCCCTGATGTACCTATAAAGGTTTTATTCCCTTCTTAACTGGGTTGGCTATCTTTTCCTCAGTTTGGGCCTTTGCTGTTCTGACTGCCTTCCCAGCCTCCTTTTGCTTTAACTGATACAGTTCTCTGTCCTGCTTCTGCTGCGATTCCTTGTACTTCCTGAGATGCTTTCTTTTCTCTTGAACCTTCACTGCCACTTCCTTTGAGAACCATAGTGGTTTCTTACATCGTCTTGTTTTGTTTATTTGCTTCACACAAAGGCTCGTTACCTCTGTGATGGCAGTTTTATTATTCCTCATTGTTCTTCCACCTCCTTCCCGCCCATTTGCTGAGTGCATTCCTTAGGCACTCACCCATTTAGCAAAGTCAGCCCTCCTAAAGTCCAGTACTTTTGTCTTTGTATGGCTTGACTCTATTGCTGTGTTTATTGTGAACCATACTGTTCGATGGTCGCTGGTTCCCAGATGGCTACCCACTTCTACATCTGTGATCCTCTCTCCATCTCCATTTGAGAGTATCAAGTCTAATATTGCTCCCCTTGAGTGGGCTCCAGTACTAGTTGTCTAAGGCATGCCCCTGTGGGGCATCTAGAATAACTGCACTCTTGAGTGGCAGCTGCAACTGCGCTCAGTTAACATCTGGCATATTCAGATCACCCATCAGCAATATCTCCCTTTTTCTGCCATTCTAAGTATACTTTCTATCATTTCCTTGTCCACTTCCTCCCCTGAGAAGGGGTCTGTACTCTAACCCTGTGCGGATTGTGGTGCCATTGCCTGTCTCCAAATTTACCCACAGTGCTTCTTCTCCTCCCTGTTTCCCTTTTGTTCTGTTGCTTTTATTCCTTCCCTTATGTAAAGAACTACTCCTCCCCTCTTTTACCCTCCTGTCCCTCCTGTAGATAGTGTATCCTGGTATGTTTACATCCCAGTCATGGTTTTTGTGTATACCATGTTTCTGTGACTGCCACGATATCCAGATGTTCCTCCTCCATCAAGGCCACTAATTCAGGAAGCTTGTTACCTAGACTACGGGCATTGGTACTCATTGCTCTCCATTTTTTGATGGCCTTACTTTCTGTTGCAGCATCCCCCACTGACCATTCTACCTTGGTCTTTTTCTCATTTAGTACCCTGTTTTGTAGGGAGAGGCTGGGATTTTTCTGCTGCTTGTCAGTGCCTCCCCCATTGACTAGTTTAAAAGCTTGCCAATGAAGCATTTAAACCGATTGCTCAAAGACTTGTTCCTTCCTGGACAGATGCAGACCATCCTGCCAGTATGGCTGGTGTCCTCCAGGTGGAACCCCAGTCCCAATGAAGCCAAACCCTGTGCTCCGCACCATTTTTCAACCATTCATTAAACTGCATGGTGCCAATTACCCTCGCCTCCCCATGCCTTTGACAGGCAGCACCTCTGAGAAGGATACTGTGTTTGCTACTTGTCTTAGGCCCCTCCCCAACTCTGCAATGTCCTCCTGCACTGCTCTAACCTCATGATGAGCCAAGTCATTTGTCCCTAGGTGGACAATTACGTCCAGCTCAGAATCCTTGCAGCTGTTGTTGTGATCCCGAGGATGTGCTTCCTGTCCCTCCAAGCCATGGCACCAGGCAGGCACCTTACTTCAGATTTCCCAGCTCCTCCCAGTTTTATCCCCCTAATAATTGAGTCCCCCACCAGGAGCTGCTTCCTTTCCTTGTGGTGTCCTCTGCCTCCTTCCTGTGGGCCTCCCTTGTGACAGTTGTCCTCAGCCTCCTTAGTCTCCTCTGTGGGTGTATCTATAGGGGAGCTATGCTCCCCCAGAATGGCGTATGGATTGTGGTGTGTAACATCTAACTGGGTGTGCCTCTGTTTCACCATCCTCATCCTCCCTGAGCCCACTGTGGTCCAACTGCTGTGCTTTCTTTGCAACCTCTGAGGTAGTGGTGGTGGTTCTGGTGCTCCCTGGATGGGGGAGGTTCCCTTCCTACTGTCCATTGTGGCCTGGGGGACGGTCCCCGTACTACTGTCCAGTGTGGCCTGAAGACGGGCAACTTCCTCCCTCAGGGCAGACAGTTGTCTGCAAATAGGGCAGCATCTCAGCCTCCAGAAAGACTCCCAGAAGACTGCTTCCCCACAGCCATTACATTGCACTACTCCCCACATTTTTTTTTTTTTGTGTGTGTGATTGGTTTGTAATGTAGAAATATATATTTATATTATACAATGTTTATGCTTATATTGTCAGTGCAGTGTGCTAGATAGGATATGACAGTGACATGCACCTTGCACTCTTGAGGAAATGATGTCAGAACCCCAGGTATAAGGAACTATTTCCAGGGGTGGGTGGGGTGAGGGTGGGAAGGGGTTGGGCCTAAACTGTGCCCTCAGCAAAACAATCAGCTAGAAGCTCTGACCCACTGCTGCAATGAGTGCCTTCCTGTCCGGAAGATGCCCTACACAACAATTTGATAGAGAAATACCCTGCTAATCAATCAGAGAAAAATCCACACATCCAAGTCAGACACAGGTAAACCTTCCCAGCCCCAAAACAGGCCTGGTGGTTTGTGCTCTGAGAGCTGTCCACCCCAAAATAAGTCAGCTGTGCTTTAAACTCTTCCTGCACTGAAAATCTTAAGAATTGTAACAAACAAACTTAAACCTTAATCCACCACCCTCTGTTGCTTGAAAGACCATCTTTTCCTGTTTCACACTGCAGGTTTTTCTGTGACCACTCCTTAACCCCAGTAACTCTGTTTAAAAAGAGTTTAACTATCACAAACTCCTACGCTCCAGTAAATTATTTAAAAATAGTTTCAGTCCCAAAAGCCTAGTAGTCAATCCAGCTACCCCCAAGGGACAACCAGAATGAAGTATTTAAACACTTATGAGGTTACTTCCAAGATAAGCAGAGTTTGCAAGTTTCTTTTCAACTCCTCAGCCACCTGAAATTTAAAAATAGTTTAACTGTCAGCAAATCCTAGTAGACAATCTAGCTACCTCCAAGGACCTACCCAAATGCAGTATTTAAATCCTTCTGAAGTTACTAACAAGATAAACAGAGTTTACAAGCCCCTTCTTGGTTAAACTCTAAATAAATATGTGAATAAAAAGCAATTACCAAGGGTAGTTAGTTTCACCTCCCACAGAATTAAGCAAAAGTGCACGTTTGTTGCAGATATCAAGTGCAATATAGAATTTCTCACACAGCTCGCAGTTGAAGAAAGCAGTATCCTTCCAGCTCCAGCAAATGTGCTAGGATGCAGGAACACAGCTTGATCTGGTCTTGGAGAGGGAGCCATTGCATCCTAATATAAACATTGCATGTATGTGTAAGGTGATCAGCACTGAGGACAAATCTTCAGGCTTTATTGAGGGAGGTCTGTATTCTACGAAGGCTGGTGTCTGTGGCAGCAGCATATACCATGTTTCCATAGTCAGGTATTGGTAAAATTGAACCTCTAACCACCTGGAGCCTAGCCTCAGTTGTAAGGCAGAACCAAACTGTATAGAGGGCACCTAGTTTCCTTTCAGCAGCAGTGGTGAGATTCGATATGTCATCCAAGGAAAGGGATTTGTCAATGATAACTCCCAAATATCGGAATGAGAACACCTGCTCAAGGACAGAGAGACAGTTATGGGTAATTGAGAGGTGGCTTTGTTAACCTCCTCTTTTGGTGCCTCACGAAGAGTATAGTTTTAGTTTTAGTCTTTTTGCTGTTGAGCACAGCAGACTATCAGTGAGCCAATTCTGAATCAGGTTAAAGTTGTGCTGGAGGTTCCTGGTGAGTGTTTCTTGGCAGGGACTATGAGAGAAAATTACTGTGTCAGCTGCATAAAGCAGTATCTCTGAGGTTGGGCAGGTAGCCGGAAGATTATTCACGAAGAGGATGAATAGATGAGGGCCCAGGATAGACCCTTGGGAGACCCCAACTGTGACTTTACGATTCTCAGATATGACTCCATTGATTTTTACTTGCTGGGAGCACCCAGTCATGTTGCTGGAGAATCATCTGACTGTATTTGGGGACAGTCCTAGGGCACTTAGCGTAAGAAACAGTAACTGGTGATTGACAAGGTTGAAGGCCTTGGTCAGGTCAATGAAGACTGCCTCAACCAAGCTGCCCTGGTCAAGTGCCTCATGCACATAGCCAGTGAAATCAATTAGACCTGTGCTTGTGCTGTGCAATCAGTAGAACCCATGCTGCTGGGGCAGAGGAGGTTGTATTTAAGCAGGTGGTCCGTGAGCTGGTTGGCTATGATTCTCTCAAGTGCTTTGGACAGTGAGGACAGGATTGATATTGGTCTGTAGTTAGCTACTAGTGCTCGGTCTCCCCCTTTTAACACTGGGGTGACCAGAGCGTATTTCCAGACAGAAGGGAAGGAGGACATGAGGAGTGATGGGTTGAACAACTTTGTGATGGGAATAATGATCTCAGGTATTGCGAGTTGATCAGTTTTGTATCAAGACCATCACCTCCCATACAAGTTTTCCTAGGACTCTGGTAATATATTTTCTGGCTTCAGCCACCGTCACTTGTTTGAAGTAGAAATTAGGGCAGCAATTAGAGGGGAATGGTAGACTGGTGAGTGGAATACTGCCATGAGGTGTGGTGGGTCCTGGGGGAAAGGACCGTTCTATAGTTTGAGAAGGCTGTGTTGAATACATTGTCTATGGCAGCATCATCAATAATGATCTCCCCCTTATGCTGGAGCATGAGGGGGGGTGATCTATTGCTGGTCCCGAGGAGGTTCTTTATTGAGGCCTAGAACTACAAAGGTAAACAGAATAAAAGGCTGAGGGCACCGTCCCTTTAAAGGATGTGGCTGAAAAGGTAAAGACTAAAAGGGTAGTATTCAAGAGGTGTAAAGAGACACAGATGGAAAATGACAGGGAGGTTCATACTACGGTTCATACTATGGTCAATACAAGAGCCAGGAGGCCAGAGACCCATAATGCTCTTATGCTAAGCCACCAAATAATAGGACAAAGGGTATCCTGTACTTATTAATTGATCTAATTGGTACTTAAAAATACTTTTGGTCTTACTTATAACCACATGTAAGGGCAACGCATTCCATGGGCCAATGACTCGAAGGGTGTAAAAATATTTCTGCTTGACATGAATAAATGACTTCCTTTCTAATTGCAGAGGATGTCCCCTGATATTATATACATGTTTTAAAGTCCAAACCCAGTTCACACATAAGGTGTGGATCATGAACAATATCATACAGAAACATCAAATCGCCCCTAAGACGGCGAGTGGAAAGAGGCATAAGTTTTAAGGTGTTCAACCTGCTATCATAAGATATATTTTCAAGCCCAGCTATTTTCTTTGTAAATTTTCTCTGAACTTTTTCTAACAGGAGCCCTTCAGTTTTTTTATAAGGACACCTGTGGATGTGTGGGTCTCAATAAACAGATCATACCACCAGATTATGATGCATAAAAATGCATACTTCTGCTTTTATCATTTTATTTCAGAAAATAAAAAAAAAAATTCCAATATTTACAGAAAGGAAAAATATGATGTTATTTCTTCACATCAGTCAAAAGATCAGGATATATTTCTTGCTTCCAGTGCTATAAAGAAATTCCTGGGTTCTCTCCTTCCTCAGTTAATGTGGAAGCCTGCACATTAACTTCTTGCTGAGATCCTTCTCTCACCTTGGTCAGAACCCTACTGACCAACCTATCTATCTTGGTTCTCCTAGAGGAACCTTTTATAATGCTAAATGGTGACCTCATTAATCATGTGACACACTAATTAAGATGAATAAAGGAAATAACAAGCATAAAGAAAGATATACATATAATTTAAGCCATCTAGCCAAATGCTAGCACTATTAGGATTCACTCACATTTGTTCTTTTCTCAAAATACTACCTGAGAATACTGCTACAGGCTTAATGATATAGTTGTGATGTCAGCACATTAGTTTAGCTAGTGACATCACCTTCCCTTGCATCTATAAAACCTGCCATTTCAGGGGCAGCTTGCTCTATAGGAGGAGCTTGAGACAGACCTCTTCAACTAACATATGCACTCAGGTAAACAAAATTCTTTTTAATTTAATATAATTTTCAATGACAAAATAACCACTTAGCTATTTTATCAGCTGAATCTAGAACCTTAATAGGGAACACAGATGAGGGGCACACTCCCTATCTGGCTTCCTGTAAGGTTTTTAGAATTCCATCCGCTTACAAAACTTCTTTGAATAACCATAAATGTACCTCATACCATAATATTACAGGCATAAATAATACTTTCCTGCAGCTCTATCCTTCGTGTGAGCTGCCTAAAACCTTAGTACACAGTTTCCCCCCAGTTTTACTGTTTAACTCAACTGAATTGCTTAAGCTGCAGCCAATGGCTTTTCTTTTTTTTTCAACCCAGCCTTCTCTCTCTTAGAGGGCTCTAATTTAAGTGATACAGCTCCTTTTTAATATTTTGTTTCTGAGACCCAGGGCTCCAGTCTTTTATGCCCTTGTAGTCCCTAGCTCATTTTCATCCTCTTTTTTTAAAAGCCTCTGAGGAGCACTATGGAGCTGAGACAAAACTCCATGGCAACTGGAAACAGTAGTGCTGCTCCACTTTTCCCCTTTCCAAGACAGAAGCTTTAAAGCAGCTGCTCTTCTAAATCGCAACAAGTGCTTGCGATTTCTTTTACCAGCAGCTCTGAAATTCGGACCTGCTCCTGCACGAACGTGCACAAGGTCCTGTGCGAGTGTGCAAGCATGCAATGGTGCGAACATGTGCACAACTCATCGCCGTAACACTGGCTTACTTACTAAAGCACTTAGCACTGGAAGGACCTGTTCTTTTATTTTAAACCTAAATTCTAGGACTATAATTCCAATAGGGAATAGGAACAGGGGATGATGCACTAATTCTTTAGGGGTTTATTACTGGAATTAGTGGCCACTGAATATGGCTTTTTGAATATCTTTACAACCAGATGCCAACTTTAATAACAAGGCAAAAGTGACAGTAAAGACAAGAAAGAAAATTGCTAGGTTGGCCCCTGACAAGAAAATATAGGATAGATATGAAAATAGAACAGAAGAGAGGATAGAGTGAAAAGGTATAAGAAAAGGTGGGGGGGGGCGCTATTGCATCTGATTATATAATTAATTCTACTTCCAAAACAGGACCCCCCTGTTACAACACCAAAGCTGCGAGGCATATTCCAGATGTGGTCGAGCATATGCTCTATACAATGGCAAGAGCACGTCGTGATTCTTGGACCCAATGTTTCGCAAAATGGACCGTATTAATTTGTTGGTTTTGTTAATAGTGTTATTTACATGCTGGCTATGTGACAGATCATCAGAAATGATGACACACAAATCCCTTTCGTTAGTTGTTGTTTCCAGTAAAGCTCTGGCCTAAGAATATTTAAACTGTACATTTTTAGCTCCCAAATGCATCACCTTTCATTTAGATACATTAAGGGTCATGCCCCATTCATTTACCCATGAGGAAATGTGATCTAAATCATTCTGGATAGCTTCGGCTTGAGCAACTGTCTCACAAGGTCCACCAATCTTGACATCATCAGCGTACTTAGTGGTAAAGGATGAACAATCCATTGTTAAATCAGATATAAATGCCTGAAAAAGGCAAGGGCCCAAGACAGAGCCCTTGGGCACCCAACTAGTCACATCACCTCTAACTGAGTTAAATCCATTGATGATGACCTGTTGTGATCAATCTTGCAACCAACTTTTTATCCATGTAATAAGGAAATAGCTAATATTAAATTTGCCAAGTTTACTGATTAAGGCCCAATGAGGCATAATATCAAAGGCCTACTGAAATCAATAAAAATGACATCGCAAGGTAAACGCCTATCTAGAAGTTGACTGATATGTTCATAAAAGCAAATCAGATTTGCAACACAACTTCTACCACTCCTAAAACCATGTTGTTCTGGGTCATGAAGATTCATCATGGGTGAGATCATATCTTTACTGAGACTTTT
Source organism: Neoceratodus forsteri (assembly GCA_016271365.2). Lineage (NCBI taxonomy): Eukaryota > Metazoa > Chordata > Ceratodontiformes > Ceratodontidae > Neoceratodus > Neoceratodus forsteri. The sequence goes on from CM057455.1 coordinate 61,132,958, forward strand.
CAAAAGTTCAAAAGATAACTGATGGGTTGATAATTTTCCCAATTATTTTTTGGTCCCTTCTTGTGAATTGGAATCACATTAGCTGACTTCCAATCCTGAGGTATGTAGTTTTCAGCAATAAAATGTTCAAACATTATTTTTAAGGGTACTGTAATGGAATCAGTTAATAAAAATAATAGATGTCCTGCTATGGTGTCTGGACTTGGGCTATATTTGCCTTTAAAAGATGACAACTTCTCTTTAATACTGTCTTCAGAAAAACATACCCGTTGGTGATTACTAGTATCTATAATAGGAGTGGGTAAATCTGGAACCTTTTTTGTGAAAACTTTACAAAAGCCTTTGTTAAACAAATCGGCCATCCTTTGAGTGTCACAAATGAGTTCACCATTGTCCAACAATAAGCCAACTTGACACGTTGGTTTCTTCAAGGAATTAATGTATGAGAAAGTGTTTACAGTTAGATTTCTTTGCAGTAGTAGCCAGATTGTACTCTCACCTTGATTTAGACATTTTAATAATCTTTTTACATTTCTTTTGGATTTGTAAATAAGAATCCCAATTAAGTGTAGATTTGTTACTAAGATAAGTATTGTACTTTTTCTCTTTAAGCCTAATCATTCTTTTAATGGAACAATTTAATAACTTGAGTGCCTTTTTGGAAATGACAGTTTTCTGTTTACATGGGATGTGATGATCTCTTACATTAGCAAAGTATATCTCTAAATTTATCCCAACAATACTCAGGGGTGGAACCACAAAAAAACTGTGTATCAGGAAAAGCAGAGGGAGGCTGGGAAAATGGTGAGGAGTGCAAAGGTGCAAACTGAGGAAAGAAGAGACCAGAGGGGTAACTAATTAAGTAATTAAAATACCAAGGTAATAGGTGGCAACAAGTTATGGATGTGTAATTCTTTATAGTAAAAGACATACATGCTAAACAATGAATATGTAGATAATGCACAATACAAACACGTACTTTCATGCACACACACACACACACACACACACACGTGCACACGCACACACACACACACCTGACAACAAGCATACCCCACACAACACACACACTCTTTTTGCTTCAGTGTACATTAAGGTGGGCACCCTTTGCTCCCAGTGGACACTGCCTGATCAAATATCTTTCCTCATGGCTGGCACCTCTCCTGTTAACAGTGCTGAAAGGTGGATGTCACATTGTTAACTGCACAATGACACCCCAGGACCAATTCCATAGTGTTGAACCAAACCCAAGCAAACAGTTACTTACCAGTACTGAATAGGAAGTGGAGCCGGGAGGGTAAAAATGACATAGGATCTTTAAACCCCCTGCTGACAGTGATGAAGTTGATACTGTTGAACTACCTCTTCCACCATCATCAATAGTTACTGGTTCTAACTGGACTCCCAGTTCAGAAAGAGCAGGACCCAGTCAACAGATGCTTGTCACAGTGTCTGGGGACATCGTACTATGTATAAGGAAGGGGTCAAAAGAATTGCTAATCTTCTGCATCCCAAGAACTGCGGGGGGGGGGGTGTTCTGTGACAGTCATAATGATGGGACGGGGAAACAATGAGATTAACGTGGGGTGGTCAGTAACTCTCCGTGCAAAATTTACAAGCCCTGCAGTTCCATCCAGTACTGCTGTCTGCATTTTGTATGCATGTCCTGAATTTTAAGGTGGTGCCAAGATAATTTTGAGGACTTGTTCACCTCATCAGCGTGGCAGTCACATACACCCTCCCAGTGACTCAATCCCTCAGCCCCAGTCCCAATTCTTTCTCTGTGTGCTGGTACCTGCTTGGTGCTGAGGTTCCCTTGGATTTGCTTGACAGCAGCAGGTAGCAGCAGCAGCAGAGCAGCAGTCAACCCCAGTGCGGCCTGCAGCGGGGTGCAGCAGCATCAGAGAGAAGCAGCAGCAGAGCAACAATCTTCAACCCCAGCTCAGCCTGCAGCAGGGAGCAGCAGCTGCAGAGTAGCAGTCTTCAACCACAGCCCAGCCTGCAACAGGGAGCAACAGCAGCAGAGCAGCAGTCTTCATCCCCAGCCCGGCCTGCAGTAGAGAGCAGCAGCAGCAGCAGGGAGCTACAACAGTAGATAAGCTATCTACGACCCCAGCCTGGCCTGCAGCAGGGAGCAGCAGCAACAGAGCAACAATCTTCAATCCCAGCCCAGCCTTCAGTAGAGAGCAGCAGCAACAGGGAGCTGCACCAACAGAGCAGCATTATTCAGATCCAACCTGGCCTGCAGCAGGGAGCAGCAGCAGCAGGGAGTGGCAGCAACAGAGCAGCAATCTTCAACCCCAGCCTGGCCTGCAGCAGCAACAGTGGCTCCGTCACCAGTAGCAGAGCAAGCAGTGCATGTGGTGTGTGCTCCTGACCATAGGCACTGGGAACGAAGCAATCATGATCACAGGGACAGGTAATACAGTGCACTCAAGAAGAGAAACACACTCCAAAGGAGAGAGGCAGGCAAAAAAAGCTCCCCTACAGGATAAGGTGCACAGACAGCCCCTTCCCATTAGAAGAACCAGTGAGAGAGAGGCACTGATATGGCTTATACTCTTCTGCAGACCGTGCATTACCCCCTCCCCCCTCAAAAAAAAGGGGCCAGCACTGCAGGTAGTACTAAGGACTGGGGGGGGGTTACTGAGGACTCTGGACAGGTCAGGAAGGAGGTGGCAGGTCCAGAATTAGCAATGGACCCACTAAAAAAAACCTGTCAGTCCATGCTCCCTTCAACTCCCAGTCTTCTCTGCTGGGCATCTACCTGGAATGCTAGACTCAACAGAAGATGTATCACTAAAGAATGCAGTTTGGATGTTGTATGACATTAGACTCATGAGCAAAGGGGAGCAGTCTCACGTAGCGTCATAACGTACTGTAGCTTAATTACTAATGCAAAGAGTACCCTTAAACTTGATTGAAGTGCAGAAAAGAGTATGCATGACTACAATAGGCACTTTCAAGCTATTCTTGCAGGTATCAAAAAATGCAACTAGTTCAAAGGGCAATGATCATCATACTGTTGAGAGGGAGCTGCCTTCATGTACAGCTACATTTTTTCATTCATGTATAGTAAGCAGAGTTCCGCCATACCCTTGAGAATGCTCTGTTGGTTTTAGAATAACACCTTCAAAGTTTCTTTCCTGCTAACAAATTGCCAGGAGAACCCCTTTCTCTCTCCCTACACAGATATGCCACTCTTGGGTGACTTCCACATCACTTACGTTTGCCTGCCGTTCCTTCTCCTAGTCCCCTTTATCCCATCCATGTCCCCCTCTGGGACCTGCCCACCATGTGATGCCCCACAACATCTCCTCTTTATGCACTGCAAACCCTGCAGCAAGGAAACAGAACTAGGGGTTCCACCACCTCCAACCCTCTCAGTTGTCTTGGTCTTTCTCCTCCTCATATGCTCCTCCCACTCCTGGCAGTGCCTCAGCTTAAGGTGGGTGAGCTGCACTGCTGCCCACCGAACGATGGTGCAACACAAGGTGCATGTCACCACACTCTTGTCTACAGGTTCATTTACAAAATAGTCCCAAACAAGGGACTTTTGCTGCCGACAAGGGGAGGAGCCAGATGGTTATTGGTGGGACTTCTCCTCATGGGGTTCAGGTTGTGGCACAGCAGCGGAGCAGTGCTGCATCAGATACAGGACATACTGGAGCAGAGTTAACTGGTGGGGGTGGTGCCACTGCATGTTGCTGCTGTGTTGTGGGGGGGCAGGTTCCACTTCCTGGGGCTCCTGGTGCCAAAGACGGCCTCTGCAGATGGATTGAACAGCATGCCCTATCAGTGAAGTGCATAACCCCCCGCCGCTGTGACTGGTCCCAGTCTCAGTACTCCCAGTCTGTTCAATGCCAGTCCCACAATTAGGAGTGTGAAAAAAAGAGAAAACAAAAAGTAAAAGCAAGAAAAATAGAAGAAATAAGAGTGGGGAATAGAAAGAAAAATATGCAGAAACACCAACTAAATAAGCAAGCAATAATACATGACAGGGTGGGCAGTATTAGGCAATACTGAACTCTCCAGGGGTGTAATGCAGCCTAACACTGCAGGCGGAAGGCCTTATAGCCCCTGGAAGGTCTAGTATTGCCCATAACGCCCACCCTGGAGGGTATTATTGCAGTTCCATGTCATAATGGCAATCGCGGAATAACGATTGCTGTTACGGCAAGTGTACATCACCCAAAAAAACAAAAAGATGATATACACTCCCGGCGAGGAAAAACGGCAAACACGGAAATGGTTGTTCTGCGGGGGGCTGTGCGCCTGCACCCCCCACACCTCCCTTACAAAAATTACTAACTCCAGGGGACACATGTCAGGAGGGAGGAAACTTGGGAAAAAAAAGCCGGACAGAAAAACACCAAAATACTGTGTCTCCCCAGCCCCGAACCCTGCACCCTCCCCACTCCACCACCCTCACCACTCCACCACGGCACCAGCTCAGCAAGCTACTGCTGCACCACCCCTTACATACCCTCCCTCCTCTTCCTGTCTCCCTCCCATTCTTCCCTTCACCCTGTTCTTCACCCGTCTCTACCCTTGCAGGGCAGGCCACATAACAGGTGTTGAAAGTGAGTCATTCATATCCAAGTCACTCACTTTCAGTGACCGTTATGATGATATACCATGATGGCACTTAGAAAATGGGCTAACTGGTGAAAAAAAATTCTGTTTTTTGTTTTTGAAGAATAAATAGTTTTTATTTAATTGTGTTACTAAGTGTTAGTGGGAATAAGAGAAAAAATAGTCCATTTTTGGGATACTTGTAAAGAAACGGAAATGCTTTTAAACCACATTTTTAGACTTTTAAAGATTGGTTTGAGCAAAATAATAAACTGGTGAGGCTTGATGTCATTTGTTGTGGCTGATGAAGTTGATTGGGCAATTGAATATGCAGTCTGAGGGCTGGAAAATGTGTTGAATTTCAATTGTTTTTCATCAGTAAGTGGCAGGCTGCTGCAGCTGGTGGTATTTTGCTGGCTTTCTTCTTCTGTCTTCTCCTGTAAGGTCTGGCTGGAGTGCTGTATGTTTTCTGTTGCTTATTCTGTGGCCAGTATTTAGCAACAGTTTTTCCTGTCTGGTGCAGATGGGGTCCAGTAGGTCTCCAGGCTTTGTTCGGAGCAATGTCTTGTTACAGCAACTATCTGTCTGCTGGTGAGTCCTGCTCCGGATAATAGCAGAATAGAAGTTGCTTTTTCTTATACTGTGGGTGGTGTAGCTTTGTGATAAGTTAGCTTCCTTACTTGGTTTTGCCATGAGGGATCCCAAGTAGTTTTTCCCCATAGGCTCTGTGGTGAACCAGTACTGCTGGTGGTTCAAGACTTGTGGCAGCCTTCTCAGGTGCAGGTAAAAACTCTATGTTTCAGGTGGACATTTTGCCAGGTATTTTTCAAAGGAAAGTACTGGGCATAGTGGGTTGCCTTTCTCCTCGAATACAAAGCCACGGGTATTTTCTTTGTTAACTTCCTGGGGGGGGGTGTTTGTGTATGTTGGTTGTGGCTTAATATAATGCATTTGTTGTCACTGTCATCTTCGTTTATTAGGAATGAGTCTCATAGAAACATAGAAACATAGAAGTTAATGGCAGATAAGGACCGCAAGGCCCATCCAGTCTGCCCATTTCTTTTTCTGCCTTATAAATTTGCCATTGGTCTTTGCTCTGTCAATGGCCTATCTATTCATACTCATCTGTATTGCTCCCTTATGCCTATCCCATGCCTGTTTGAAGCCCTGCACTGTATTCATATCCACCACTTCCTGAGGTATGCCGTTCCATGCATCCACTAACCTTTCTGTGAAGAACTTCCTCACATTACCCCTTAATCAGCCTCCCTCTAATCTCATGCTGTGTCCTCTTGTCCTGCTATTTTTCTTATATTGAAACATGTTAGGCTCTTTCACCTTGTTAATGCCCTTAAGGTGTTTGAATGTTTAGATCATTTCACCTAACTCCCTCCTTTGCTCTAGGGTATGCATATTGAGCTCCGTTAATCTATCCTCATATGTTTTCTGATGCAGTCCCTGCATCATTTTGGTCTCCCTTCTCTGGACTACCTCAATTTGGTTAATGTCCTTGTGAAGGTGTGGCCTCCAGTACTGCACGCAGTACTCCAGATGGGGCCTAACCAGTGTCTTGTAAAGAGGGATTATTACCTCCCTCTTACGACTTGTGATACCCCTACCAATACACCCCAACATCCCCCTAGCCTTACCTACTGCTTTAATGGTCTGCTTGGATGATTTCAGGTCATCAGTGATGATGATGCCCAAGCCTCTTTCTTCACTTGTGACTGCCAGCAACTCCCTCCCAGCCTATAGGTGACTTCAGGGTTTCTCTTCCCTGTGTGCATGATCTTGCACTTCTTTGCATTAAACCCCAGTTGCCACTCTTCTGACCATTTTGCTAGTTTATCCAGATCTCTTGTCATTCTGTCCACCCCATCTGGATCATCTACTCTGTTACAGATCTTGGCGTCACCTGCAAACAGACAAACCTTACCCTCCAGTCCATCTGCAATGTCACTGATTAAGATATTGAAGAGGACTGGCCCCAAGACTGACCCTTGAGGTACCCCACTTGTGACTTGCATCTCTTCTGACCATATACCGTTTACCACCACTCTCTATTTTCTGCCCATCAACAAGTTTGCCACCTAGTTGACCAACTTCTGACCCACCCCGAGCCTACCCAGCTTATTAATCAATCTTCTATGTGGAACAGTATTGAAAGCTTTGCTGAAGTCAAGGTAGGCGACATCAACTGCTCCCCCTTGGTCCACCACTCTGGTTACCCAGTCAAACAAATCTACAAGATTAGTTTGACAGGACCTTCCTTCTGTAAACCCATGCTGTCTTGGATCCTGTGCTCCTATGGATTCCAGGTATTGCACTATCCTTTCCTTAAGGAGTGCCTCCATAATCTTGCCCACTACTGAGGTAAGACTGATTGGTCTGTAGTTCCCTGCCTCCTCCCTGCTACCACTCTTATGGAGTGGGATCACATGAGCCCCTCTTCAGTCTTCTGGGGCCTCTCCAGTGCTCAGAGCCCCACTAAACAGTTCTGATAATGGCTCTGCTAGTTCCACCCTTAGCTTCTTTAGTACCCTGGGATGTATGCCATCGGGTTCCATTGCCTTGTCCACCCTGAGCTTATCGAGCTCTTGTAGGACCCTTTCTTTTGTGAAGGGACTAGTGCACACCTCCCTCCCCCCTGTGTCCATGGTGCTGAGCTGTGGGTCCTGCCCTACCTTCTCTTCAGTAAATACTGAGTAGAAGTATCTATTTAGGATAGATGCTTTTACATGGTCCTCCTCCTCACATGCCCCTTATCTCCTTTGATCTTAGCAATACCCCCTCTGGACTTTCTCCTTTCACTAATGTATATATGGAAAGTCTTGTCGCCTTCTTTTACTGTTTGTGCTAGTGTTTCCTCAGTTTGGGCCTTTGCTTGCCTTACTGCCTTCCCTGCTTCCCTTAGGGAAGTTTGGTATGCCTCCCTATCTTCACCCCGCTGTATTCCCTTATATTTCCTGAAGGCCAGCCTTTTGGCTCTGACCTTTTCTGCTACTATTTTTAACAACCAAAGTGGTTTCCTTCTTCTTTTGCACTTCCTTTTCTCTCTAACACAATGGGATGTTGCTTCAAGTATTGCATCCTTAATGCTTGCCCATTTTGCCTGTACCCCTTAACTTACATTTCTTTTTGCCAGGGCTAGCTTAACTTTGTTGGCCATCTTATCAAAATCAGCTCCTCTGAAGTCCCATATTTTTGCCTTGGAATGGGATGCTTTAGTTCTAGTGGCCAAATTGAACCACACCATGTGATGGTCACTGACACCCAGGTGACCTTCTACCTGGAGATCTGTGATCCTTTGCCTGTTTGTCAGTACTAGATCTAGGATAGCCCTGTCTCTGGTTAACTCTTTGACCCCCTCCTGACAATGCCTGGCCATGTGCAATTGCACATCGAACCTTACTTTTTTTTAACTAAGCCAGGCACAATTTCAGGGTCCAGCATGGGGCTGTTTCTAAGCTTGTGGAGGTCCGATTCTGCTATCACTGGGTAGTGAGTGGCTATATCTTTTCTGGTCTTTTCTTAGCCTTCTTAACACAGCCTGAAGGATGTTGTTTGCTGACTTGAATATTGGGTCCAATATTACGCTGACTGGTCAGCAGACCTCCGTTGTGCTGAGGTGGTGGTTTATTCCCACCCATAAGGAGCAGTAGCTGGCCACAGAGTACTCTGTCCCACTAGCTATGCGGACCTCCACATAGAAGCACCTGAGGTAATTATTGAGTGCCTCAAAAGGTATGGTTTCCCACTCAGTGTTTAGCCCGTTATGCTCAGCCCATTGTTCAAATACTGTCACTGCCCATTTGATATTTTTTACTGTATTCTCTTCCAGTCTTTCACTTTCTATTTTGTCTGATTGTTTCTGACTGACCTTGATGAATTTGTCACTTTCTTGTTTTTTTCTCTTTTTTTCTTGTCAGGACAGCTTCGGTTTGCTGGAGTTGCTGGCTGGTTATCTCCTGTAAGTACATGGTGAAGGTTGAGTATGCTAACAAGATCGAAGTTTATAGAGAGTTGGTCAGACTTATAATTTTTTCTGAGGTTTTCTGTCAGGTTGCCTTTGGCTAGCCTCACAAGGTTTATTATGAAGTGAACGTTTGGGCAGCAGGACATACTATCTGGTAATTAGGTCAGCTGACCAGGAGTTTTTATTTGCTGGGCATCTATTGAAAGTTAATGTACCCCCTTGGCAGGGGTACCAGCCAGTCAGATCTCAGCAAATAAAAAGTCCATTTTCTAAATCAATACCAACTGCTAGCTTAACAGCAGATGACAAGGAAATTGACAAATGCAGTAAAAGTTGTTTTTTGTGGGTTTTTTTGTAACTTATCAAAGCAGCAGATCAGACCTCCTCTGCTAACTCACTCAGACTGCAAAATAAACCTAGGTCTGGTTAAAATTCATCTGCCACTGGTAAAATTCTAGAGAAATTCAAATTTTGCTTCCACAAAATGTCATGAAATTTCCTTGAACATTATGTGAAATTTTGCCAAAATTGTGATTTCAGATACAGTACTTCCATCTAATGTAAAATGTATTTGACCAAAATGCACCACATTTGGTATGGTGTTAAACTGTAAACCTCTCTCTTTAAAAGTGATGGGTATAAGTCTTCAAACTTTCAGAAATTAAAAAAAAAACATTTTGCAGTTATGTAAACTGCAAAATTTTAAGCCCCTACAACTTTAAAACTAGAAAATGAAATATCTCCAATTTTAGTAGGCTTATTGCCTTAACTTTTAGGCTATCAGACCACCCCCATGGCACAATAGCAGAGATTCTCACTGCCATGCTGATGACTTGGAAGTCATGTTGAGTGGCAAGCCATGGCCAAGACAGCTGTCACTCAGCAGCATACCTCAGTTAGGGAGGGTTGGCGGTGGGTTCCACAAACACAGCAACACCTGAAGCTCGGCCAGGGAGCTTGGTCCTACTACAGGGGAAGCCGTGGCTGTGCAAGGCTAACAAAGGCAGTGCCCCCACCAGAGGAGATGGAAGGAAAAAAATGGAGAAAAACCTGATCGCTATCTGTATGATGTCCAGCCTCATCCTGATCAAGTATATCCCCGTAAACAGGGTATATCCCTGAGAGATGAGCTGCTGTCCGGGATCAAAAACAATATGGAAAGACAAAGAGGTTGTGTTTGTCAACTATCTCATTTCTTGCTCAGAGATTGGCCAAGTTATAAGCAGCCAGTCTCCAGAATAACGTCAGTAATTTGTAAGCACAGTTACTATTAATTATACAATGGCAGGAAAGAATCTAGCAATCTAATTGGTTTCTGAGGGACTGGACCTGTGATGTTATCCCGGCATAACATCACGGATCCAGTCCAGGCACCAAGAAGACCGCATCTCACATACAATAAATTACTCCACATGTTGCCTACACTTTGCACACCTGCACCACAGTTTGCCAGATGCCATTATATCAGCAGATCCTCACTCACAAAACACAAAACCACTGAAAAAAAGCTGGCAGTTCTAAAAAAAAAAAAAAGTACAAAACCCCATCCACATAAAAATCCTGCACTAGTTCCTCCTCAAAACAAACGCTTTCACTGCGCTGAGTACCCCGCACATTAGTACAAGACCAAAACCATGCCATGCTGCTTACCTCCTTCTGATAGTGTTCACCCCTGTCCCCAAACTCTGTCTCTGAAAGCCTCGTCCACTGTCACTTGGACCCTGAGCGGTTATGGCTCCTTACTGACCCGCTTCACTATTTAACATATAACACCATCGACCACCCCTCTCCCCAGTCCTCTGAAAATAAACCTTTAAATCACAATTCAGCATCTGCTGTTACGAGCGTTGCCGCTATTTCCTAACAGTATGGCACATGCTCATTTCCTGGTTCTTACACCACTCAGCTCAGCAGCTGCGCTGTTCACCACAAAACATAAACTACAGAATGTTACAGAATTAAAAAAAAATAATAAAATAAAAAGATGATATGGACAGGCACAGACAGACCTGTGTGATTCCAACTACTGCTAGTTTCTCTCGCTAATTGGCTCAGTTCTCACAGAGGTTGGGATCGACTCACCATCACAAAAACCAAAAAAAATAAACATGTTGAGACAGGCAGACACAGACGTCTCTGTGTAGAACACCACTTGAGGAGACGTAAACTGAAAACAGTGTGTACTAGCAGCACAATGTAGTGGGAAAAATAGAAAATGGGGACTATTTTTCCTAAACATATTCCTCCATAGAGAAAAGTAAAGAGAAAAAAAATAATTTTAAACATTCTTTTAGTCTTTTTTCTTTCTTTACAGTCAAGCCAATGTATAACAGGAATAATGCACTCCAGGGTGTGTGTCGTGCTGGGATAACTTCACTTCTGGGGTGATTAGTGGCACTGGGCCTGCGGCCTAGTGCCTAATCACCCCAGGCGTGACATTATCCCACCATGACACACACCCTGTCGTGCATTATTCCTTTATTAATTTTACCTCTGGCTATTTGTATTTGAAAGGTGTACAGTAGATTGTGCTTACTTGTTTCTGTGGTAAATTCCTGAGACAACTGATTTCGCTTGGACACATAGTACCATTAAAAGCTGTTTATTTCAACACACACAGTTAACATCTAACATATTTCTAACCCTTAAACAGTACACGACATTTGTTACAAATTTTTGTTCAGCCCTTTGTCTGGCTTTGTGCACTTTAACTCCATACACAATTTACACTATGTAGGTGAGAGACCTAGTGCTCCCTCTCTGGGGCAATTCAAGGTAGTATTCTGTCTAGAATTACCTTTACTAACCAGTACACAATGTTTTGGTACTAATAATCTTTGCTAGCATTTAAAGCAATATTTTACTGCAGTAGATTCCTATGTATACATATATATTTTGTGGAACCAGGATTCTTTAAAAACACATTTTTTAGGCACTTTGAATAAAAGTCTTATACTGTATTTAACTAGTCCGCTGGCCAAGAGTCTTTATCTCCCACACCTGGAGATTTGAAGGATCTTGGAGAGCTATATAAAGATTATTTCCTGGTTCTTTGGATTCTTTTCTCCTTGAGGCTTTGCAAATGAGATAAAGAATACGAGTTTCACTGTCTCTTACTTTATAGCAGACACAAAGAGTCTTCAGAATTCTTCAGAAGGATAGTTGTCAGAGTTCAGGAGAAGTAATCATTTCTTTTAGAGTCAGTAGCAGTAGCATAGATGTGAGATCTCTTCTCGGCAATGAAATGTAGATTCAGAAGGCAGCTAGTGGGTGATCAGAAAGTATTGATTCTTGAAACTGTCCTTTATAGGCAGAATACCTCCTCTGAAAGGTCCTGAGGTTTTTTCCTACCTCTGGAGTAGCACGAGGGATGGTATAGTCATATTTGGGCAGATGTTTGCCTTGGGTCAGAAGTCTTATAACATACATGCGGAGATATTCTGAGTCATCATGGCTCCCTCATTGACCTGCCTATGTGCCTTTTTGAACTTTGTCCATAAGGTGACAGACGATAGACTTATAACCACAAGACCTCCCACTACGCATGTTCAAGAAAAGGTGATAGAAGGTGATCTCATTGTAGTCTTATAGTGCTAGGGTGGCTGGTAGCAGGTAGTTCCCTGTTTCAGGGACACAGTTCCTTGGCTATATGGTTTCAGAGGTGAGGCTCCCTACTTATGGTATGACTCAGTGACCTTAAGAAATGCAGGGTCCTGACTTCAAAGTACTTTTTGAAGCTGTTAGACAATGTCTGAATCTAATGAATTTATTTGGCTGACATTTGAATGTCGTTGAAACCTGCAAACTTGCAATCATATTGTTCAGTGTAGACTGTGCCAGGGTTCCTGGGTGTTGAGTTGAATTTCATATATCAGGCGGTGTTGGGTAAGTTACTTTTTATATTACTTTCTATTACTTTTGGAAACTTGTTCCAGGAAGCTCTGTGTAGTCACTAGCAGGGATGGAGAAATACTAGAATAAGTAATACACCTTACAGTTACAGTTACTTTTTTCCTTTTATACAAAAACAATACAAATGTAAAAAGTAACCATAACAGATTACATTTATTTGAGAGTAATAGGTTAGTTACTAGTCACTTTCAAATAAATGTAATCGGTTACAGATATGTATTACTTTTGTATAAAGAGAAATAAGTAACTAACTGTAAGGTGTCTTACTTGTTCTAGTACTTCTCCATCCTTGCTAGTGACTGCACAGAGCTTCCTGGAACAAGTTTCCAAAAATAATAGAAAGCAATAGAAAAAGTAACTTACCCAACACTGATATCAGGGTTAAGCATTTGCAGGTCTGCTTGGGTTAAAATAAAATGTTCCTATGTCCAGTTCTTTTAAAATGCATTAAGGCAGCTGAGATTCAAGGTGAATCATCCTTTTTACACTTTGGCAGGGTCTGGTGGCTTATGGCCGCTTTTGTGCCTACAAATTACATTTCATGAGCGTTTTGTGAAATTGTGGAATTTATTGGTACTTTTATAGAAGCCATATCCATACATTTTTCCCAGTGATGCACGTGAATTGCCACTATAGAAGACAGTAAAGGCTAGAAAGAGGCAATACGGTAGCATTCATAGGAGGTTCCATAATAAAGAAATAGTGGTGCCAAGTGTCAAGTCACTATTGTGAGTGATGAACTGTAAAGAATAGTTATGGACATCACTGTACACTAACCTGAACTCTTGCAATATGCCAGATAACCAACAGAGCTCACTGACTTAATGACTTGTGATAACACATGCACGTCCAGCATTGTTTCTGTACAGTGCCTCCTGCTGACTCTTTAACAACCCTGTAGATAACAATGTATGTTTTTACTATTTGAAAACACCAGCACCAAGTGATGCCAAGCCTTAAGCCTAACAACTAGTTGCCACTTAGTCCATTGTGACACACGTATCCAGAAATCCTTAGTAATGATGGAGCGTGATGTTGGGCATCACTGTCGCAGGAGTGTTGGAGGGGTATTGCAGGTCCATGATGCTAGTGCAGGTAAGGTGATTCAGTAGTAGGTGCTTTGTGAAGGTTACGTTTCAAAAGTGGAATTCAAGTGGTATTACCTATTATGCATCCATTACTTTTTGCACCAGTTTTGCCAATTAGTCATTTTTAAATTATCTACAATATATTTTAACTCATTAAACCATATTTATACAGCTTATTCAGATTCCTGGGCATATTTACTTTGGTAGGCATGCCAAATGTTGAGTGTTTACCTGCAATAGCAGTGCAGCTTTAAATATTTCCATCTTTTGTAGAACTTCACACAATTTAACAAATAATTAATTTGTGGAATTTTGAACTCCTGTGACTTACCGGCTTCCAGAGAGCTGAAGCTGGCAAAGAGCATCAAGGATGGGGAAAAGGGCTTCTTCAAGTACATCAGGGAGAGAAGGAGCTGCAAGGACCAGATAGTGAGGATTAGGAATGACGGGGGATGGGTGAGTGGAGAAAGGGGTGAAGCAAGCAGAAGCACTAAATGAGTACCTCTGTTCTGTATTCATGAAAGATAAGGGTGGGCAACTATTTCAGGGGATGTAAAAGGTGGCAAGGGGGGTGACAGATGAGGTAATTACAAAGAGTAGGTGTGCTGGAGGGTCTGAAGGTTCTGATTGTGGATAAGGCACCAGGACCAGACGGCATTCACCCTAGGGTGCTGAAAGAACTGGCAGAGGTCCTGGCAGAGCCACTGGCAGACCTGTTCAATACCTCTCTGGACATAGGATGCATACCACAGGACTGGAGGATGGCTCATGTGGTGCCTATCCACAAAAGTGACCCAAAGGATGAATCAGGCAATTACAGACCAGCAAGTCTCACAGCCATTGCAAGGAAAATAATAGAGACAAACCTGAAAGAGAGGCTGGTGACCTTTTTGGAAGACAGTGGACTCCAGAACAGTCAGCAACATGGATTTGTTTCAGGGAGATCCTGCCAGACTAACCTAGTTGAGTACTATGACTGGATGACAAAGGAACTGGACAAGGGCCATGCAGTGGATGTCCCGTATTTGGACCTCAACAAGCTCTTTGATGCGGTGCCTCATTGGCGGTTGGGGGAAAGTTGGAGTATGTGGGTGCGGGGACAAAGATGGTAAATTGGATTGTGAACTGACTGAAGGGGAGGCAGCAGGGGGTAGTGGTGGGAGGGGAACTTTCATCTCCAAGGGCTGTGATGAGCGGGGTTCCACAGGGCTTGGTACTGGGCCTGGTGCTGTTTGGGATTTTTATATCGGATATCTCACATGGCATCAGGGGTAAGATCAGTCTATTTGCTGATGATACCAAGACGGAAGCATTGGTGGATGACATAGTAGGGTGGCAAGGGCTACAGGATGACCTAACTAAACTGAAGGAGTGGTCAGAAACATGGACGTTGGGGTTGAATGCTAAGAGGTACAAGGTACTGCACTTTTGAGCAAGATACACTGGGAGAAGCTACCAGTTGGGAGGGGTTCAGTTAGGTACCACAGAGGAAGAAAAGGATCTAGGGGTGGTTATAATGGGGAATATGAATAACTCAGCTCAGTGCAGGAAGGCAGCAGCTAAAGCCAACAGGATGCTGGGGTGTATTGTGAGAGAAATCTCCTCCAGAAGGAGGGAGGTTATCCTGCCTCTGTACAGGTCTCTGGTCAGACCACACCTGGAATACTGCGTGCAGTTCTGGTGCACATTTCTGAGGAAGGATGTCAGATTACTGGAGGGGGTACAGTGCAGAGCAACAAAGATAATCCAGGGTTTGGAGGACAGACCCTATGAGGACAGGCTGAGGGAGCCGAATATGTACTCACTGGAAAAGAGAAGGGATCAGAGGGTATGATTGAGACCTTTAAATACATGAAGGGGATAAACAAAACAGGTACAGAAGGGGTATTTAAGTTGAGGAGGGGGAGGGACATGAGAGGGCATGGTCTCAGATTTGAGGGGGAAGATATAGGAGGGAGTTGAGGAGACATTTTTTTACAGAGAGGGTGGTTGCTAAGTGGAACACTCTGCCCGAGGAGGTGGTATCCTGTAGGACAGTGGGCAGTTTTAAAATGGGATGGGACAGGGTGAGTGAGGGGGGGTAAGCATGGGTGGGGCAGCTGCAATGTAGGGGGCTAGTTGCACATTTGAGCAGACTGATAGACCATGAGGCCTATTTCTGCTGGCAGATTCCTATGTTCGTACATTCATAATCAACTACCTCTCTATTTAGCACTTTCAGTGACTCTTCCCACAAAGCCTGTATATAAATGTACAATTATCTAGCTCCAAAGATGGCCTAGTTGTTAGCATGGAAGTATGTTCAGAAATGTTCACATGAATAATAGGTTGCCAGATTTTGATCCCCTATAACTTCCCAGCCCCTCATCCAAATGTCATAAAACTTGGCATCCCTTTTAGGGCCTCCTCCAAACACTCTGCATACCAAACTTCAGGACCAGGATTCACAAAATCTTACCAGGGTGCAAACCCAGACTTGTGCAAGCAAACCAGATTTTGCACTGAGTTAGTATTGACAGAAGCCCAGTTTGCATGCTCAAACCAGGTTTGCACTTGGGCAAAGTGTGGAGGGGGCAGCAATGCAAATGAGGGGGAGAGGACATGAATATCAGCATAGTCTGATTCACAGAGCCTTTGCTCTGTGCAAGGGTCTTTTGTGTGGTGCCCTTGCACGAAGCAAAAGTGCCAACCGAGACCTTGCCTCATTCCATGCATCCCTAGTGGTTGGCAGAGGCACTGCAGTGTCTCTTAGCTAATGTGGGGGTTATTGAAATGGGCGTATCCTCTAACGTGTTGCATAATAATGTGGCATTATGGGGGTATAAGTTCAAGAAAATAAATAGGGGACCATTAGTTAGCAATAGAAATGGATACCAATCTTTTCCATTTTTAAGATGTCTTATATTAATGCTGTTGCTTTCCTCTGGAAATGTGCATAACAATCCAGGCCCTATTTTGGATAATCACTTCAGTCTTCAAGAATTTAATGAACAAACAGGATTGGGAATAGTTCATTTAAATGTAAGAAGTTTGGTAGCAAAGATTGATCATATACGAACATGGATACATAATTCTAATCCTTATGCTTTTATTTTGTCTGAAACTTGGTTAACTAACAAGACAAAAGATACTGAAATATGTATTGATGGGTATAGCCTGTATAGGCAGGATCAATTAACTAAAGGTGGTGCAGTAGTCATTTATTTAAAACATGGTTTACTGGGGACAGTACAGCTGTCTAAATCAATTCCTGAGAAATTAGATATGATTGTTCTAAAAGTTGAAGTGTCACAAAATTGTAATTTTAATTTAGTGGCCTGTTATAGACCTCCTTCTGCTACCTCTGACACTTTACAAATGTTTGTAACTATGCTAGCTCCTTACTTAGATCAAGAAATTGTGGTGATGGGTAACTGAATTGGGATTTATTGAGACCTTCTGATCAACTAACTAATCAATTGGCAGCCCTTAACCTTATACAAATTATTGATGTTCGTACACGACCTAATAAGCTTTTCTAAGTAAGAGATACTCTTCTTGATTTGATAATGACTGCTACTCCACATGGATATGTTTCTTCTGTATTTGATGCTGATATAAGTGATCATTGTTATACAGCATGTATTAGACACCAAGTTAAATCTGTTAAAATGCCTCGTGTTATAATTGCTAGGAACTATTCTAAGTTTTGTGAACAAGCTTTTTGTCAGGAATTGTATAGGGTTGACTGGGAGCTAATTTATTGTTGTCCTGATATTCATGCTGCATGGTCTTATTTTAAATATTCTTTTTTGGAAGTAATTAATAAATTTGCTCCTATGACTAAAAGAAGAATTAGGTCACAACCAGCACCATGGTTTAATAGTCACTTAAAGAAATTAGTAATGGTAAAGGATCAACTTTGGAAAAAGGCTAGAAGTACTAGAGAGGATGCAGATATACAGAATTTTAAAACTATAAGAAATAAATGTGATAGGGAGATACGACGTGCAAAAAGTGATTATTATAGTCAACAATTTACAAATGCATCTGGTAATAAAAAGAAAATATAGGATGGGATAAAGCAACTTCAAGGTAAATCACAGGCTGCAAAGCTTCCAAAAATATTGCATTACAAAGATGTTCTTATCTGTGAACCTATGGCACAAGTTAGAGCTTTTAATGAATACTTCCTTGAGGCAGGATGTACTTTTGATAAGAAATTTCCTACTCAACCCAATGTTGAATTAGATATCAACTTTGGTACACAGGTAAAAGGTCCTTTATTTTCCTTTGGTTTGATTAGTGAACAGGTTATTATTACTGAATTAAATAGGTTAAATGTAAAAAAAGGGTCAGGATTAGATACTATTGATCCTACTTTCTATAAGATCGGAGCCTCAATTATAGTTAAGTATATAGCCTATATGTTTAATTTATCTTTAAGTACTAATGAAATTCCTGATGATTAGAAAATGGCTTGTGTAATTCCGGTTTTTAAAGGGGGTGATGAGTCTGACCCAGGTTGTTATAGACCTGTATCTGTTTTGACACCTATTACTAAAGTCCTGGAAAAGTTAGTACATGGGTAGCTTGTTAAATATTTAGACAAAAATGGAATATTGATAAATAATCATACCGGTTTTCATAAAGGTCATAATACTATTTATGCAGTATCAAAGGTAGCAGATGATATATATATATATATATATACTGCCTTTGATAAGGGTTGCTTGGTTCCTACTATTTTTTGGGATTTATCAAAGGCGTTTGATTCTGTTGATCATAATCTGTTACTGAGTAAGTAAAAGATTTCAGGTATGGGTATGGGTACTTAATTTTGGTTTTCTGCTTATTTGTCTTCATGGTTGCAATGTGTTAAGGTGAGGGATTGCTGCTCTGACTTAAATATGATTGACAAGGGGGTACCGCAGGGATCGGTACTTGAACCCCTGTTGTTTCTCATTTATATAAATGATTTGGTTGAGGGTGTATCAGCAGACACCAATATACTTTTGTATGCTGATGACAGCATTTTGTATTGTCAGAGCTGGGATCCCCTAGATGCCATTTGCACTCTGCAGAAATATTTTGACATTATTCAGCAAACCTTAATTAATTCACATTTATTGTTAAATGTAAATAAAACTCAATGAATCCTATTTTTTGGGAAATCTAAGGTAGATCATCAAACAACTTCAACTTTAAATGTTAAAACTCTGGATGGGACTAATTTGTCTAGAACTTCTTCATATAAATATTTAGGTATTATGTTAGATGAGTCGAATAAATTTGAATTACATATTCATATGCTTTCTAGTAAACTTAAGAAACTATTGTCTTTTTTCTATAGGAATAAATCATGCTTTAGCTTGAAAATTTGTAAACAATTAGTTAATTCTTTATTCATATCACAAATTGATTATGGTGATTGTATCTATATGAGAACTACTGATGTAGTCTTCAAAGTATTGGATCCTCTTTATCATAGTGCATTAAGATTCATCACTGGTTTTCCTTGGCATACCCATCACTGTAATCTTTACTTTGAATCAGGTTGTCAACCTTTATCAGTTCGGAGACAAATTAATTTGATGCTTTATGTATATAAATTTGTTTTGAGTAAATTATCCCATGTTTGCTGGGATCAGTTATTATTAAAGAACATCATAGATATTCTCTTAGATCAATGATTATCCTCAATATTTCTTACCAAGATTTAAAAATAGATTTGGTAGCTATAGGTTAGCAGTTGCAGTCCCAATGACCTGGTTATCCATCCAAAGAAAATTAAAACTGACAATTATTATTACATTTTCGTACTTTAAATAATTGCTTGTTAGATTTATGACATATGAATGTAGATGCTTATAAGTGACTTATAACTGCATAATTCTGTGAATTTATGTAATTGAATATGTCTTTGTATTTGTGTTTTTATGTATGTATGTTCTTTTATGTTTTGTACTGATGGATGCAATTGTAAATGAGAGATTTTCTCTCAGTTTTGCTCTCCAATAAATTGATTGATTGATGATTGATTGCAATGCCCCGCCCCCACTGATTCTTGGCCCAAAATTATGCATAGCACTCTTCCTGGTGCTAGTGCCCCCACCCCACTGACTGCTGGGTCAAAAACAATAATATGTTGTCCCTGGTGTCTAGAATCCCACCCCCACACTGATCGCTGGCCTGATATTAAAAATATATATTTCCTTGGTGCTAGTTGTCTCCCCCCTCCCCAATCACTGGCCCAACATTAAATAAATATATTTCCCCGGTAGTAGTGGTCCCCCCCAAATCAATTGCCAGCCTGAGAACAATAATATATTGTCCCTGATGTCCAGTGGTTCCTCCCACTTTCTGCACCCATGCCCAATATACTTGTAACCTCCTACAAATGGGGGTTCCCAAAAACCTTCCTTGGGTGTGCCCAAATGCCCTCTGCCAGGCTGGTATCCTGTGTTTTAGCTGTTTAAAAAGAAATTGCATGAGAGTGCCTAATCGCCTCTGTACCTGTCTCTTTAAGAGCTGCCAATAACATGGTGCTTATTTAATCTGGGAAGGGACTGAGTGTTTCTATGCTCGAGTCCCACCTGGGGCTGCCAGATAATCACTCCATTCTGCCATCGCCATTTGCGCAGAGGGAGCTCTGTTAGAAGCTGTACTTGTTTGCTAATTATCTATTAGCATAGTAATGATATTGTAGTTTGTCTAACCTGCCTTCTTTGCAGCATGGACAGTTCTGTTTACCACCACCATTTTAGTTTTGGACTGCCAGTCAGCACCAATTGGTACCTTTGATGACTCTAAAATGGAGCCTGTTTCCAGGGGTCCTGTGGAAGCAAATTTCTGTAGGAATTGTAGTTTTTACATTTTGGTGTCAAAACAGACCTGGAGGGGGGAGCCCTTGCTTTGACAGACAGATGGATCAACCAGCCAGAACCTTTGGACCAAAGGAGAATTCCCAAGCTGCCTGTTGCAGTGAGTCAGTCTGGAGTTAGAGTTTGAAGAGACAGCTTGAGTGATTCAAGCAGCTGCTTTTTTGGCCTGTCTGCCTGCAGTCCCTTAAGAGGGAACCCTTTGAAAGGCTTAGAATTCAGACTGTATCCGAATTGGAGTGTGACAAAGCCACTGAAGAGTGACCAGATTTGAACCTGAAGAAGACCGAAGATTTGCTGTATGCGATCAGCCTGTCAGGACATCCATTTACCATAGAATTCCCGGTTTTGCTCAGAGACATTGATATTGCAGCCAGACTGCCTTCCGCATTGTGGTATGATGATTGATTTACTATAAATGTGCTGTGTGCTGTTAGTGGGTCGTGATTTGGTTCCCCACTGTGTAAATGTGCCAAACTTGCAGAAAGCTGCATCCTGCACTACCGGACTCAAAATCGGAAGTGTTCCACCCAGCCTGGGCCTTGCCATCTGGCCCAGCCAGCTACTTCAGGCACAGAAACCATCATCAATGAGAGACTCACCTGGGGATCATCCCCCTGCTCAACAATTTCGAACAGGAACGACACCTCGGTGATTCGTGTAGGCCCTGCTTCTCCTGGCAAGCCAGTCATCAACCTGCAGTCTCCATTTCGTCTAGCCCATGTCTCGTATTGGGTAGCATGAGTAACAATCAGGGTAGCTCCCTGCAACAACAGCTAAATCTCAAGTGTTGTCATCTGATTGCATTGTTGTTTTTCCTTTCACGAATTGAGCCTTCAGGCTCTGGATTACAAATTGTGTGTGGTAGTGCATGCCTTTTCTTTTCATCACAGGGCCCCAATGAGCTGCGACACTGGCCTACCCTGGGCAACGTTCCAGGCTAGCCCACCTTACTTCCAACTGGGAACCCAGGGCGTGTGACTGTGTAGGGACTAAAAGTGCATGCATAATTGCCTGACTAGATCAGTTTTCGAATCAATCAACCTGATTATTCCCTTCCCTTGTTCAATTCCCCTGAATAAATCAGATCTAACTTTTTTTGAAATTATTCTGACTGTGGTTCCAGTTTGTACCAAAAGAACTGTACTGTTGTTATTTGCTGTGCCTAATCTTGTTTTACAGGGGGTCCCCAGGGTCGAACTGGTGGAACCAGCCCTGGTGGTAAGTGCAGAGTGTGGGAAATTATATGCTGAATGGGGGCTACTGTGAAAGTGTTTGTTGCATATTGTCTAGACCACTAGAGAGGGGAAAAAGGGAGTTACAGTGTCCTGGAGGGCTGTACCCAGATTAGACTTGTTACTAACAACCCTGTCCTCTGGGTGGAGGTACCTGTTTCAGTACCCAGGCCCCTTAACCTGCAACTAGCCATGCAGGCAGGGGTAGTAGTCCTTGGGATAGCGCCACCTAGGGATTACATCTTGGAGGCACTGTTGGGATTTGCACCTTCTAGTGGTCAGAAGTGGGTACTACAACCCCACACTCAAAAATTGTGGCAAAATGGAAGCACTCACTATGCCCAAGTTAAAACTTGCTCCTCACAAGCTAATAGTGCACCGTATGATGGGGTGGAGTGAGGCAGAGGGGGTGGACCCCCGGCAAGCCTCTGCTATTAATGGACATCCTCTTGGGGACTTATAATGCCACTATTGTGGAAGTGGTTGAATGAATTAAGTGTTTGGGGAAGGTTGCAGTAAGGGGAAGGGATTCTGACCTGTTTGATTAAACTATGGTGGTCCAACTCTCCTGCAGCCTGCCCATTGAACCAGAGAATATACCCCCTGTCATTTTGTCTAAAGGGTCTCAAAAGGGGTGGAGGGTCATTCACTTACATAGCGACCCGGCTGCTCTTGGAGGGTCCCCCTATGTAGAGGGGTTTAAAGATAAGCTGTATAAACTGTTAGCCTTTGCGGGGTGCTCTGCTACAGAGCTAGTACAAGTGTTAAAGCTTTCTGAGGAGGTCACACCCATGCAGTCCCCCATAGCCTCTCCTGCCACCCCTACAGTAGCTTCCCCCATAGTGATACCTACTGTACATTTGGACTTATACTGCAGACTTAGGCTCCTTTTGGGCATGGTTCCAGTGCCCATGGGGGAGGAGGATCTGGAAATGTGGCTGGACCATGCCACCCCATTGGTCCAGGAATGGCAGTGTACTGAGGGGGAAAGAGGAAGAGACTCATGGAAAGCTTGAGGGAGCCCTGCACTGTAGGCCATTCATTTCCTGTGATCCACCAGCCCAGAGGCCACAGCTGCCGAGTAGCTCTCTGCCCTGGAAGGGGTATTTGGTTGCACTGAGTCAGGAGATGACTTGATGTGGAAGTTTAAATCTGCCAAACAGTGGAAGAATGAAAAATTGCCAGTGTTTATTACTTGAATTGAGCAAGCTTTGCAGCAGGCCCACCGGAAAGGAGGGGCGCCCGCCAGTGAACTGAACAGGGTCAGGCTAGATCACATCTTAAAGTCAGCAAGGTGCTCTAGCGTGATGTTGTTGAAGCTGAAACTGCAAAACAGAAGGGGCAATCCCCCCCAATATTGTGACCTAATGAAAGAGATCCATGAGATTGAGAATGATGAAGAGGGATGGGAGCCCCATGCTGGGGCTGCCCACGCCTCCCAAGCCCCTGAGAGAAGTGAGGAGGCCAAATTGCAACAGATGAGGGAACTTATCAAGGAGTTAACTGAGTTGAGAGTCAGTCAACAGGCTGCCGAGGCAGCCAAAGATGCTAATTCCTGTCCAGTTCCCTCCGAGACAAAGAGGGAAGTCCTGCCAGAAGGGGTGGGGGTACACGTGATTTCTTCTGAAACCTGGCCTGAAGACAGCCTGCGGGAAGAGGTACGAGAACTGAGAGCTGTGGTGGAAGACCTACTCCGATGCTGAGCTACCTGAGACACTGACCCTTGGGGGAACTCAGAAAGTCAAGAGAGCAAACCCCCGACCAGTGAGAGACCCCAAGACTTCCCCACTATGTTCAAGCAGGGGAACAGCTCCTCTTCCCTTTAAGACTGTAAAGAACCTGTTTTCTGTTACCACTGTAGAGAGGATGGGCACACCCGGTTCACCTGCTGTTCACTTGAGAATCTGAGAAAAGTTACTACTAGGCTGCAGGCATTGATTCGATGAAGCAACATATGGCTGCAAGGTGGGGCTGCCCAGAAAAGCTATTCATCCAAGGCAGCTGTAAAGCTGACGTCCAAGCCCAAGTCACCTCAGTGGTCCGAGGTGGTGGGTCCTTTAATGGAAACTACAGTGACAGTGAACGGTGTGTCTACCCGGCCATACTTAACAGTGGATCTCAAGTAACCATAGTATTTCAAGACTGGTACCAGAAGCAACTGCCTGACATGCCCCTACAACCCTTGGAAGGTCTGCACATGTGGAGGTTGAGTGAGAAGTCCTATCCGTGCTCGGGGTATATCTGGATTTGGTTGTCATTCCCTACTGCTGTGGCTGGGGTAGATGAACAAGTTGAGACACTTTCCCTAGTGTGTCCCCCCAACCGGACTCTATGATGGAGTTCCCCTGTTAATTGGAACAAATACCTACATGTTTGGGAGACTAGCACAACTCTGTCATGCGAAACAAGGGCAGTAGACTGGACAGGCCCTAAGAATTCCAGCATTAATCAAAAGGGCTTATGACTTGCAACAGAAACCCGAAGAAGTGGACCGAGATGAGCCAGTGGGGATAGTGTGGAAAAAAGATCCTGACTCTTTGGTGTTGGCCCCCAATGCCCAGTGTATGATCCATGGAGAAGTCCACCTAAAGAGAGATGTAAAGAACAAAATACTGATGATAGACATCCCTGGTGAAGGGAAGTTGCCAGAGGGGTTGATGGTTAAGTCTAGTATACTAACTGCATGTGCCAATGCCTATGCTCACTGAGTGTTGGTGCAAGTGAGAAACATGTCGGACAGGGAAGTTCATGTGAACCGGGGATGTATGCTGGCTACAGTACACTGCGTAGACACTGCAGTATTGCGCAGAGAGAACAAGTGTTCTCACTAAAAGAGTGGGATGTGGGTGTGTCCATAGTGCCGAGTATAATATATGCCTGCATGATAACCGACCATTTTGAGAGAGGTCCCGACGCCTTGCCCCAGCAGACATAGACGATGTGAGGAGGCACCTACAGGAAATGCTCGCTGCTGACATTATTCATGAATCAAGAAGTCCATATGCATCCCCCATCATAGTGGTGCATAAAAAGAACGGATCCATGAAGATGTGTGTGGACTATCAGACCCTCAACCGACGGACTATTCCAGATCAATACACCATGCCACGCATACAGGATGCCCTGGATTGCCTGAACGGGGGTCAGTGGTTCTCAGTACTGGATCTCTGCAATGGATATTATCAGATTCTGATGGCCCCGAGGACTGTGAGAAAACAGCCTTCATCTGTCCTTTGGGGTTCTACGAATTCCTGAGGATGCCACAGGGGATTTCGGGTGCCCCTGCCACCTTCCAGAGATTGATGGAATGTGTGGTGGGAGACATGCACTTGCTAGAATGTTTAGTGTGCTTGGATGATGTCATTGTTTTTGGATGCATGCTGGAGGAACATGAGACCAAACTGTTCAAAGTCCTCGATCAGTTGGAAGAATTTGGCCTCAAGTTATCTATAGACAAAT
This sequence comes from Neoceratodus forsteri, assembly GCA_016271365.2. NCBI lineage: Eukaryota > Metazoa > Chordata > Ceratodontiformes > Ceratodontidae > Neoceratodus > Neoceratodus forsteri. Next base: position 61,158,063 of record CM057455.1, read on the forward strand.
GCCAGTTTTTATAAACATCGGTGAAATATGTGGGACACATAGTGTCTGCGGAAGAGATACAGACAGATCCCAGTAAAGTTGAATCTTTGCCCACTTGGCCCCAGCCCAATAACCTAAAAGAGCTATAGCAATTACTGGGGTTCTGCGGCTACTACTGCAGGTTCATCAAAGACTATTCAAAGGTGATTCAACTGCTCCTTAACCTTACCTAAGGCTACCCTCCTACCAACCGCAATACAAATAAAGGGCTATCAAATTTCAAGAGGAAGTGTATTTTCAAACAAGTGAGCCTTTTGGGACTTGGTGGACACCCAAATGTGAAGTACAGTAGCGTTCTTTGAAGTCATATACCAGTTCATCCACGCCCCAGTCCTTGCCTATGCTGATCCTACCAAGCCCTATGTTCTGCATACAGATGCTCATTTGCAGGGCCTTGGGGCTGTGCTATATCAAAACTACAAAGATGGCTTGAGACCTGTAGGTTTCGCTAGTAGGAGCTTGACCCCGTCAGAGCGGAACTATCCAGTCCACAAGTTGGAATTCCTCACCCTAAAATGGGCCATAGTTGACCAATTTCATAAGTACCTCTATGGGGCAAAGATATTAGTGAAGACTGACAATAACCCACTGACCTATGTGCAGACTTCAGCTACATTGGATGCCACTAGGCACTGTTGGCTCTCTGCCTTATCGACTTATGATTATGCTGTTGAATATAGACTGGGACTGAACCGCATTGATGCTGATGCCCTGTCGTGAAGGCCAGCTTCTAAGAACAATTGGATCAGATTGTCTGAATCAGATATCAAAGCATTATACCAGAAGTTTGATAAAGATGAACTAATGCCTGCAGACACAGTGGACTGCCTAGTAGATTGCTTGGGCCCTCCTGATACCTGCATACCGACTGCCTATTGCCATTTCTCTGCTCTAGATATTAGTGCACTACCTCAGTTCGATAATGACAGTATTCAATGGGCTCAATCCCAAGATCCCATGACTCAACCAGCACTTGATGCCCTGTGTGCAGGGAAAGATGTATCCAAGTTGCGTTCTCCTGACTTGCAAACTGCTCTGTTGTTCAAGGGAGGCCCCAGGTTAAAGTTGCATGATCAGTTGTTATACAGAGAGACAGTGGATTGTCATGGTCAAATAGACAAGCAACAGCTGGTTCTACCCACGGCCTTAAAACAGCTGGTACCGAGGTCCCTCCATGATCACATGGGGCACCTCGGTAATGACAGAACTCTCAACTTGGTACAATTCTGATTCTGCTGGCCAAAGATGGGGGCAGATGTCGAGCACCATGTAAAGACCTGCAGTCATTGCCTCCACAGAAAAGCCCTGCCTTAGAAGGTTGCCCCTCTTGTCAATATCACTACCAGCGCCCCTCTAGAATTGGTCTGCATAGACTTCTTGTGCTTAAAACCCGACCAAAAGAACACTGGCATTGTGTTGGTAGTTATTGATCATTTTACATGGTACGCACAAGCCTTCCCAACTAAAGATCAAAAGGTCTCTGCCGTGACCAAGGTGCTGGTGGAAAAATTATTTGTCCACTATGGTGCCCCCCAGCAGATCCATTCTGACCAAGGCAGAGACTTTGAAAGTAGGTTAATCAAAGAAATGCTCTCTGGGGGGGGTGCGTAAGTCAAGAACCACCCCCTATCACCTGCAGGGGGACCCTCAACCAGAATGCTTTAACTGCACCCTTCTAGACATGCTGGGTACCCTCCATCCAAAAGACAAGTATAAGTGTAGTCAGCAGATTAGCACCTTTTTACATGGGTACAATTGCACCAAAAGTGATGCTACTGGGTTCTCCCCCTGCCCTCTCACAGTTGAGAGGGAGGCCCAACTGCCAGTTGATGTCTGCTTTGGGGTCTCTCCAGATGGGGTCCAAGCTGAAAACTACTTGTAGTACATACTGAAATTGAAAGATCAGTTGAATCATGCCTATCAACTAGCTCAAACTATGGCTGCTAAGCAAAATCTCGCCAACAAAGAAAGACATGATCAATGAGTAAAAGCCTAGGACTTGTTGCCCGGAGATAGGGTGCTACTACACAATTTGGGACTGCATGGAAAACACAAAATTTCTGATAGATGGCACCATCTTCCCCATGTAGTAGCTGATAAATTGGATGATCTGCCAGTGTACAAGGTGTGCCCAGAAAATAATTCCAAAGCTGTGAAGATCATGCACCATAATCACTTCCTGCCCATTGGCCAAGTTATTATTGATGCTGAACCAACACCTGACACTTCTCCTGGACCAGTGACTCGTGATGCTACAAAGAGGAAACAGAGCCAACCTGTCCCTGTTGTTCCAGAACTAAGGCCTTCCCCTCAGCCAGCCCAGAGTGATAGTGATGACTGTGTGTCTGTCTCTGATGAAAGTGACTGTGATAATTAAGCAATAAGGCATGACCAAGGGTTATGTTACTGGTCTGTTAATCACCTTCTAGGGATGTACTGTGGCATGAGGTGTAGCTGAGTGCCACATGCCCCTAGAGGGTGATTAACTGAACATTAACATAATCCCTGGGAGTACCTTATTGCTATTATAATAAAACATGTTTTTAAACAGTGTTAAACCTTGTTCAGCATATGGCTAAGCTCTGCATGTATGTTAATTAAGCAATAATGCACGACAAGGTGTGGTATATCATGGGATTTCGTCACGTCTCGGGTGGTTGGGCATGAGGCCGCAGGCCGAGTGCGTCCAACAACCCGAGAAGTGACAATATCCCATGATATACCACACCCTGGAGTGCATTATTGCTATTATGAACTGGATTAATAATTTTATTAGTAAAAACACATGGTTTAAAATTGACTTTTAAAATGTTTTAGTATTGAATTATGGTGTAGGAATACATATAAAGAAAATAGTTCTACTTATAAATGGCAGGTGGCGCTGTTGCACAGTACTGCATATGAAATCTGCTGAGAAAGCAAGCAGAGTGTACCTGCACCTTTCAGGAATATCATCTCAGCATAGAGAAGCTTTTTTTTAAAAAAAAAAAATTATAACTGAGTGAAAGGAAGACGCTGCCATTTGCCACAAGCAGGCAGGAGCGCTGCTCCGTTGTCTTCTGTGAGATGAGTGGGCAGGTCGGTGTGAAGCAAGTGTGGTGAGCAAGAGCGGTTGCCACGTGTGACAGTTGCTAGTATGGGAATATATTTCCTGCAAGTGACCATTGTGTTGTTCCGGTCGGCGGCGGACTGTAAAGACGAGGGTGACCCTTGTGTTAATGACTTTTACCTTATTTGTAAAGAGCCGTGGATGAGGAGGTTTGGGAGAGACTCTGGGGCTGTTTTGCTGTGGTTTTTCATTTGTTTTAAAGCGACGAAAGGGAGTGACGTGACATGATAAATGTTTTTTTTTTAAACAGGAAACATGCTCTCAAAAGTGAGAAACTACTGCGACCACGCTAGAGACTGCCTGACTGGCACATGTCACAGGTGGAAGTGGAACATGGTAGTAAATTGCTGTTGCTGTCGTGACCCAGGGTTTGTTTATTTCTTTTTCCCCAGCGGGAGACGTTTAGGGCTAAGTTAAATGTATGGCAGCCTAAGTGAAAACCACTGCCCAGCCTGCTGTTGTCAGTGAACTAGAGTACAGCCTTGCCCCCGCCGAAAAGTACAGGCGAATGGATTTCATGTAGGTGAAACAAGCTGTTGGTTGGCACCTTTTCTTACCCGTGATGATGTAGCAGGATATCATCACGGGTAAGAAGAGGACTCAGCCAATCAGCTTCGTCCATTTACGATCTCCGGTTCATAATAAAAGATTAACATAAGGCTGTTAGAATGTTTGCAGCCAATCCGAAAGCTCCATTTCTCAGACCCTTTTTATAATGCCTATTATCCCTCATATGAATAGGAGTCAGTTGTTTCGAGGCAATCCTCTTCAGAATTGTGGAGATGAAGCTGGGCCTTCAGAACTGCCTAACCCCCCAGCTTCTTCTCTTGACCCTGTGCCCCCTGAAAGTGAGGTGCAAAGTATCACATCTGAGGTTGCAGACTCTTTGTGTCTTGTAGAACTGTTTGACTTGCCCGAAAAAGGGGTTGATGGTCTGAGTCTCCCTGGTGACATACCAGAACTTGAAGAACAATATGAAAGTGTTGACAGCACCCCTTCAGTGCCACAAAGCCTAATTGTGCCAGAGTCTCCCCAAAATGAGCAATCTGGGCCCTCGTCAGAAGATAATAATGAGCAAAGTGTTGTGGAAACAGAGTCTGCAGAGCCAGGAGCTGGTAGTGTTCCCAGTCTGGACATTTCAACCAGTGCAGAGGCATCCCTCACTACAGGAGAAGAAATCAGTGCTAGTGTTGACTACCCAGAGCCTGTGTCTGTTCCCCCCAGAAAATCTGGGCGACCTGTTAAGCCAGTGCTACGTTTTAATTATGATTCCCCTGGGAGGCCTGTGGACTTGCCTCTCAATGTGATCCATAAAGGTGTTTACATTTCCAAGAGTTCACTGCCCAAACTGAGCCTGACTGCCACCTCCTGATCCTTCAGACCATGGTATACCTGTCCCATCTAGCCCCAAGTTAGCTGATAGGGAAGGGCCCCCTTCTGCATTGTTTACTGTACAAGAAATTATAAAGTGAAGTCATAGGTAACTGTTCATAGTATGTTAATTATAATAGAATCAGTATCGAGTGTATGAAACATGCATAAGTATTGTCAAGTGAAGATATGGTATAGTGAAATGTTTAGTAGTGTGATAAGTTTACGTTAACTGATGCATCAGATATTATTGCCATAGTATACTAATATCACATATGTCTTGTATATATTGCTTCTTCTTGTGATGGTGTAGACTTGATGTGGATGCCAAGTTTTTCCAGGCAGAGAAGAGTGTAACCCCCGAATAAATGGGGGTTCCTGAAAACCTTCCTTGGGTGTGCCTAAATGCCCTCTCCCAGGCTGGTGTCCTGTGTTTTAGCTGTTTAAAAAGAAATTGCATGAGAGCTCCTAATCACCTCTGCGCCTGTCTCTTTAAGAGCTGCCAATAATGTGGTGCTTATTTAATCTGGGAAGGGACTGAGTGCTTCTATGCTCGAGTCCCACCCGGCCTGCCAGATAATCGCTCTGTTCTGCCATCGCTATTTGCACAGAGGGAGCTCTGTTAGAAGCTGTACTTATTTGCTGATTATCTATTAGCATAGTAATGATATTGTAGTTTGTCTAACCTGCCTTCTTTGCAGCATGGACAGTTCTGTTTATTACCACCATTTTGGTTTTGGACTGCCAGTCAGCACCAATTGGTACCTTTGATGACTCTAAAATAGAGCCTGTTCCCAGGGGTCTTGTGGGAGCAAATTTCTGTAGGAATTGTAGTTTTTACATTTTGGCTCCAAAACAGACCTAGAGGGGCCCTTGCTTTGACAGACAGATGGATCAACCAAGCAGAACCTTTGGACCGAAGGGGAATTCCCAAGCTGCCTGTTGCAGTGAGTCAGTCTGGAGTTAGAGTTTGAAGAGACAGCTTGAGTGATTCAAGCAGCTGCTTTTTTGGCCTGTCTGCCTGCAGTCCCTTGAGAGGGAATCCTTTGAAAGGCTTAGAAATCAGACTGTATCCGAATTGGAGTGTGACAAAGCCACTGAAGAGTGACCAGATTTGAACCTGAAGAAGACCGAAGATTTGCTGTACACGATCAGCCTGTCAGGACATCCATTTACCACAGAATTCCCGGTTTTGCTGAGAGACACTGATATTGTGGCTGGACTACCTTCCGCATTGTGGTATGGTGATTGCTTTACTATAAATGTGCTGTGTGCTGTTAGTGGGTTGCGATTTGGTTCCCCACTGTGTAAATGTGCCACGCTTGCGGGAAGTTGCATCCAGCACTACAGGACTCAAAATCCGAACTGTTTTACCCAGCCTGGGCCTTGCCATCTGGCCCAGCCAGCTACTTCAGGCACAGAAACCATCATCGACGAGAGACTCACCTGGGGATCAGCCCCTTGCTAAACCATCTCGAACAGCAACGACACCTCGGTAATTTGTGTAGGCCCTGCTTCTGGCAAACCAGTCATCAACCTGCAGTCTCCATTTCATCTAGCCTGTGTCTCATATTGGGTAGCCTGAGTAGCAATCAGGGTAGCTCCCTGCAACAACAGCTAAATCTTAAATGTTGTCATCTGATTGCATTGTTGTTTTTCCTTTTACGAACTGAGCCTTCAGGCTCTGGATTACAAATTGTGTGTGGTTATGCATGCCTTTTCTTTTCATCACAGGGCCCCAACGAGCTGCGACGCCGGCCTACCACGGGCAACGTTCCAGGCTAGCCCACCTTACTTCCAACTGGGTACCCACAGCATGTGTCTGTGTAGGGACTAAAAGTGCACACATAATTGCCTGACTAGATCAGTTTTCAAATCAATCAACCTGATTACACCCCTCCCTTGTTTAATTCCCCTGAATAAATCAGATCTAACTTTTTTGAATTTAATCTGACTGTGGTTCCAGTTTGTACCAAAAGCACTGTGCTGTTGTTATTTGCTGTGTCTAACCTTGTTTTACAGGGGTCTCCAGGGTTGAACTGGTGGAACCAGCCTTAGTGGTAAGTGCAAACGGTGTGGGGAATTGTATGCTGCATAGGGGCTACTGTGAAAGTGTTTGTTGCATATTGTCTAGGCCACTAGAGGGGGAAAAAAGGGGGTTACAGCGTCCCAGAGGGCTGTACCCAGGTTAGCCTTGTTACTAACAACCCTGTCCTCTGGATGGAGGCACCTGTTTCAGTACCTAGGCCCCTTAACCTGCAACTAGTCACACAGGCAGGGGTAGTAGCCCTTGGGATAGCACCACCTAGGGGTTACATATGAATCATTCTTCTCTGGTGTCCAGTGTTCCTTCCCCCAACCAAATTCCTCACCCCATGTCTAATACAATATTCCCCTGGTGTTCAGTGGTGCTGCATGCATCCTGATCCCCTGTATGGTGACATAAAAACATTCTCAGGCATCTAGCAGACCCCCCCCATACCCAATTCCCTGTAAAATAAATCTAACCCATTCCCTGGTGTCTAGTAGACCCCCATCCCTATCCCTGATCCCCTTTAAAGAACTGTGCATGTCCCTTCCCTGGCTTCCAGTGGACCCCCTTCCCCCTACTCCATTCCCTGCCATCCCGACCCTAAGCCAGTGACCAGCACAGCCCTCCGCTCTCCACCATGGCCGACTGCTGACTGAGCTGTCACTGAACGCATACTGTATACAGTACATGCACATTGACTGACAGCCCAGTGAGCTGCCAATCAGTGAGTGTGTACTGTATACAGTACATGCTCATTGACAGTTCAGTCAGTGGCCGGCCATGGTGGAGAGTGGAGTGCTGTGCTGGTCACTGTCTTGGGGTCTGGATGGGGGGCCCAGTGATGAGGCACTACCTGCCAAGGTTTGAGAGCAACGGACCACTAGATGCCAGGGAAGGATGTACAGTTCTGTTACAGGGATCGGGATAGGGAGGGGGTCTGCTAGATGCCAAGGAATAGGTTACATTTATTTTACAGGATCAAGGTGGGGGGTCCACTAGACACCAAGGAATGTTTTATTTCATCATACAGGATATCAGGACGGGGGGGGGCAAGACCACTTGGCAGCAGGGAATATTGTATTAGACGTGGAGTGAGGGATCAGATGGGGGGATGGACTACTAGACGCCAGGGAAGAATGATTTGTATATCAGGAATGGGTGTGGGATGAGGTACAGCCCACTAGATACCAGGGACAACATATTATTGTTCTCAAGCCAGCAATTGGTGGTGGGGGCACCACTACCACCAGAGATATATATTTATTCAACATCGAGCCAGTGAACAGCCGAGGAGGACCACTACCTCCAAGGAAATATATTTATTTAATATCAGGCTGGCGATTGGAGAGGAGGGACCACTACCAGCAGGAAATATATTTATTTAATATCGGGCTGGTGATTGACGAGGGGGGGGACCACTGCCACCAGGGAAATATATTTATTATTTATGGGGCTGACAATCGGCAGGAGGGGCCCACTAGACACCAGGGACTGGGGCTTTGTCTCCGGCAGGAGTTGGGTGGGGGGCACAGTACGCTCAGCGCAGCTTATGCAAATATGCCTATGATGGGCATGTAAATGGCCAGTTAGTGCCTTGCATGCCCAATGGGCTCATTTACCTGACTCCTTTTGTGAACAGGAAATAGTGCGTCTGCACTATTTATAGTGGTGCTGTACTCCTGGTTCCATGTCAGGACAGTGCCAGTGGTGTTAGTGGTAGTGATAATGGGGTTACCGCTGACTCGACCTAGACCTGTTTTCAGTCAGATAGTGCAGGTTGCTATTCGACTGAGGGTAACATAATTTGAAACCTTGGCAAATGCAAAACACAACACAAACGTCTACACTGCACTTTATGACTTTTTGTGAATCTGGCCCCAGATCTCTAGCTATATGACTGACTGAGTTATGACCAATTAATGAATTCTGAAAAATTCCATAAAACCTCATGGAATTTTTATAGACTTCATGGAATTTTGCAAATTTTCCATGAAATCTAAATTTTCTAATTTTTCCCTGCTCTAAATGAAACTAACACACAGTCTGTACTTAATGAGAAGCATGTGGCCTGCAGGAGCTGTTTCCATGTGATCTACAGGTACTTGGTTACCGGAAGCCTCGATCTGAGCAAGCTTCATTAAATTACACCTCATAGGCAAAGTTGCCAGCAAAGTTCCCAGGCAAAGTTACAAAGACTAATTTCTTAGTAAATGGCAAGTATTTACAAACTGATCCACAAAGGCAAAATTAGTGACTTTGCCAGAACTTTGCTGGTGAATTGAAACTTTGCAGCACCTCTGGTTCCTAAGATGGCATCCAGGAATTATGCTGCCTGATCCCATTGTCAGCCTTTGTCCATTCGACCCAAGCTCACAGCAGTAAGGCGCACATTTCTGTATAACACGATAATTGAACTAATCAAGTGCACACACTGCCTTGGCTAATGGTTAGTGTGGTAAAACTGCTATATTCAGCTATACTTAATGTCAGGAGTTGGACTGCCCTAATCCTGGATGGGAGGCTGACCATGAGGTCATTTGGGAGCTCTGTTCTCGTGCTTTGGGGGAAGGAGCAGCACTTCATCCACATAGTGGCAGTTAAGCAGTTATATCCTGCCAATACTGTGCTAAAACAGTATGTTCAATATACATGTGGGCCAGCTCATGGAGACCATACTAAAGGAAAGTTTGGTTGAATATCTAGAGGAGCATGGTCTCCAGGATACGAGGCAACATGGGTTCATGGAAGGGAGATCATGTCAAACAAATCTGATTGACTTTTTAACTGTGTCACTAAGACAGTAGACAGGGGCCAAGTGGTAGACATCCTCTATCATAATTTCAGCAAGGCCTTTGACTCTGTGCCCCACAAAAGGTTGATCAGGAAACTGGTGGATCTCGGGGTTCGGAAAAGATGGCCAGATGAGTGGAAAACTGGCTGAAGGACAGAACCCAGAGGGTGGTTGTGGTGGGGGGGCAGAGTTATCTGGCACAAGACAGGTAACCAGTGGGGTCCCACAGGGCTCGGGTGCTGGGGCCAGTGATGTTCAATGTCTTCATCAATGACATTGGTGATGGCATTAAGGGCAAAATGTGCCTATTCACAGAAGACACCTAGCTCTGTGGGAGAGTGGATACAGCTGAAGGGATACAGGACCTACAGGAAGGTCTGGAAAAGCTATGGAAGTGCTCCAGGATCTGGCGGCTTGGCTTCAATGCCAAGAAATGCAAAGTTATGCATATTGGAGCCAAGAAACCCAGGACAGCGTACTACCAGGGTGGAGTCCGAGTACCTGCATCAGAGGAGGAGAAGGACCTGGGAGTGATGATAATTCATGACCTGAGCACCCTATGCAGTGTAAGAAAGCAACAGCAAAGGCAAACAAAATACTGGGATACATATCTAGGGGGATCAATAGTAGGAGAGAGAAGGTTATACTGCCCTTGAACAGATCACTGATAAAGCCGCATCTACAGTATGGAGTTCAGTACTGGTGCCCACACCTCAAAAAGGACATTAACCTGCTAAAGAAGGTCCAGAGGAGGGCTACAAAGATGATAGCTGGTCAACAGAGTAAGGTATATGAGGAGAGGTTGAGGACACTGAACATGTGCTCCCTGGAAGACAGGAGAGGGAGAGGGGACATGATTGGGACCGTTGAGTACTTGAAAGGGATAAATAAGGTTGATAAGGAAAGTCTCTTTAAGCTGAGTGGCAACCATAACACAATGGGGCACAGTCTTAAGCTGGAGGGTGGGAGGTTTAGAAGGGAGGTCAGGAAGCACTTTTTCACAGAGAGGGTGGTGGACACTTGGAATGCCCTGCCAGAAGAGGTAATCTCATTGAAGACAGTGGGCAGCTTTAAGAGAGGCTGGGACAGGTATAGGGAGAGGGTAAGGGTTATGAGTAGGGAGCATGGGAGGAGTGGGGAGAGGGAGCTGTGGACCCTGCAACAGCAGCAGACGTGAGAGACCAAATGGCCTTCTTCTGCTAGCTTCTTCGTATGTTCGTATATATGTTTATATAAATGTCTGCAGCATATTAAATGTGTAGTATAATTTAAGAGAGCACTTCTAATGGCAGGAGAGCACAGGTCAGATGGCTCAGTGCAGGTCAAGAAGACAGACTAGGTCTAGGAGATAATTCTTTTTTCTTTCTTTTTTTTTATTCTTTTGGTAATCATATAAGTCGCACTGGGCACGAGGCCAATTCACAGAGGTAACCTGGAAGTAGTGGGGAGTTTAAATGACTTAAGTCGAAGGTTGTGGGAGTCAAATTTTAATGATTTTTTTTAAATATTTCTACCTACCTTTTTCTATAAAGATATTTTTTTAAAACTCTCTTTGATGAAACCTATGGTTGTTGGCTTTCAAATGCCACCTTAAATGAGTGTCTGTGGTATATACCAGTGTTCACAGCAAGCACCCATTTCGGTAGTGGGGTGGTGGATTGATGGTTGGCTTCACAGATTTCATGTGGGTGGGGCTCAAAAAGACCTCAAAGAAAAAAGTAGGAGGCCGACCAAGTGGCGTGGAGGGCTGAGGCATCCGTACTTTACTTCCTGCCATGCCGGCAACTCATGTTTGCATTGCTAGTGGCCCACTGGGGGTCAGCCAGATGGGAGAGGATCGAGCATCTGGAGGACAGCTCTCCTCTCCTGGGGAGGGTGGCTAGGCAGTGCAGCTGAATGACTGACCCCAGGTGGAGGCTTGAGAGTAGAATGGGATGGGGACACCAAATGTAGGGTGGGTGCTGCGGGACTCTGCAGCGTGTGCACACCTCCACATACGCGTGCAAATGTGTTGTACCCCAGCACCCAGGAGGTTAGATGGAATAAAGGTGGAAAACACCCAGAGTGGTGAGATGACAATGGGGCCCTGCAGGCTCTGTACCTGTGGCCAGGCAAGTCGGGTCCGAGAGCTGGGATGGCAAGGAGGTAAGATCCCAGAGGAGCAAGGTGATGGAGCTGGGGGGCCTATTAGATGGGGGCTGCTGGGGTAGATAAGGAGCACATATTACTGATGAAAAAAGAAACAAGTAAGAGAAATTATTAAAAATGATGGGTCTATGTGATAACGGCGAACGCCTAAATGCGATTACCATTATCACTCAGTCAGAGTGCGAAAACATTTTCAGCACTGACTGCAACTCTGCCTCAGGACAACGGTGCCAGGACACTATTTTTGCTTTCTGTGGGGCGGCTGCACCTGGGGCTTTGCCTCCCACCCCCCATAAGGGTTCTCAACTCCATGGGGTGCATGTCGAGGTGGGGTGAAAGCAGGAAAAAAAAAAGGTTTGGGCCAGCTGCAATACAATTGCACCAGCGCCCGGACCTGAACTCAGTACCTCTCCCGCCGCATGCACTCACCAACCCCCGATGCCATGACGCAGCTTGGCCAGCCACCCCAGCGCCACCCTGACAGCCTCTCCACGCCCTCCCAGCCCACGATCACTGTGCTCACTCCCACCACCCTTGCGCATGTACACATAGCGACATCCTGTCACCCAATTCGCCCACAGCCTCATCCGGTCGCTCAACCCTACCCATTGCCATGAGGGATAGTGCTGGGAAGGAGTCGCCATAATGAACTGTGCCTTTCCTCATGCGCCCACCTCAAGGGTTACCAAAAATTATGAATTAAAGAAAAAGAACCCTTTGAAATGAAAGGGCCCTATTCATTTCAATGCAGTTAGCAGTCATAGGAGCAGTGTATTGAGAGACAGTGAGGAGTTGAGCATTGAGGGAAAAAGGAGCTACCATGAGAAACAGGTGGGTGCCAGTGCCTAACCAGCTGTTGGCAACTTAGGTGGGTTACTCTAGTCCCCAGCAGAAGCAGCAGGGACCTAACCAGCTATCCTCCCCCAAGGTGTAGAAACTGAGTTCCCCCATGGGAGTGGCCAAAAAAAACATGCTGGGTAGTAACCACAGCCCACCCTTTGTGAGAGGGGGTATTCTTACAAGAGCTGCTCTCTGTGGTGATCCAGCCCACACCCTTTTAGAGAGGAGGGGGCATCCTTAGAGGAGCTGCTTTCAGTGGTGATCCAGCCACCCTCCCTCAATGAGAGTGGGGCATGCATACAGCATTCATGCTTGGTGCTGATCCTGCCCACCTCCCTCGACACAAGGTGGCATCCCTGCCCCCCTCTCACTAGCCTGAATAAATTAACAACCACACCTGCTAGTACAGCCATCCCCACAGCATAAAGGACCATTTAGCCCCCCCCCCCATTTCATCTATCTCTTCCATACCCTTGTTCATGCCATATTTGCATTATAAGTCATGCACTCAAACACCATTGTCACTCACCGGTTCTTGTTTAATAAGTGATAACTGCACTTTCAGGTGCTGAAGGCACTCCATGTCAATATCTTATACCTCACAATGCTCCGCGATATGCAGCTATTACATAAGAAGCCACAGCCTATTGTGTCTTATTGCTTTCATATTCTCTGCTATTATAGATCAAGGAAGTGCTCCCGACCAATTAGAGCACTCTGTTTCTCTACATGTGCAACACTCTTATTCTGTGAAAAGTGTCTCATGTGCAGCTGCCCTGAAATGGGTACATTCTGGGACTTTAAAAAACAAAACTTAATATATTATTGAGCGAGCGAGTCCAATAATATATTAGTACCACTGTGGAGGCCAAACTTACAGTTGTAAGAGTGGTCTCATTTAAATTCTTAAGGTATCAGAACCACTCACATTCGGTTTGTGGTTCTCATACCTTAAGAATGTATGAGATACCACTCTTGCAACTGTAAGGGTGGTCTCCACAGTGGTATTGACATACACTGTAAAGCTGTTAGCTATTACTAGGTTCCCTGTGGAGACCATGACAACAGATGGAATCACAGTTAGTGGAGCATTGCTAGATTCTTTTGTAGCTGATAAAGCAGGACAGCCTGACAAATCAGCACACACCTTTTAGTATATGACAATGCCAGCACGTTTATAATTAGTGACATTATCTGATTAGAAAAATGTATTCTTTTCATCAATTTTCCAACTGCCGCTGACCTGCTGGTGCAGCGGTAGAGTTACCGCTTGTGACACCAGTGACCCAGATTCAATACAAAGCCCGGGTTACTGGCTGGCCAGCTGGGAGGAGAAGGACCGAGCACCTGTTGGGCTGCTCTCCTTCTCCAGGGAGGATGTGCTGCATTCCTTGCTGCTATTCCACCACCTGGGTGAAAACAGGTGGAGGTGGAGCCAAGGATGCAGTATCACAGGGAGGGGTGGACGTCGGCCGAGGTCCTGGAGTGAAGGCACATTTCCGCATGCCTTTGTCTCATTGGCCCTCCTCAAGTGCTGGTATCTGCAAGGGGTGGGACCAGAAACACAAGGAAAACACCCCATGGCTGCGCCAGGAGACAGGCCCCTGTGCCGGTGACCAGGGGGAGCCAAAGGAGCAGCTCTGAGTGTCCACTCCCCTTGTGGTACAGAGGGGATGGGGGAGTCCCCTCTGCCCCACCCAGGGGGTTATCCAGGATGCGTGAATGATTCCCAGAGTGGGGTACTTGATGGGAGCGTGTGTCCTCTGCTCCTCGCAGCACAGCCTGAGTGGACACATTGGGGACCCTGATGGAAGGGGCAGCCATGGTGACAGAAGATGCATAAAGATTAAGTAAAAAAAATATTTAAATATATATATATTTTTTTTTTCCAATTGCCATATCTCCTATTTATCATCTTTTCACCATATCTCATTACATTATTTCATTTAATTTCATTAGTCATAAAATCCTTTCGGCAAGAACTTATTTTCAAAGGCTCATAAGTCATAAATAAATTATATAAAAATTACAAGACAAACAAAAATTACTTAAAAGACATACAAAGCAGTATAGAGGATCCATTGCCAAGGTCAACAAAGCCAAAAACTATTACAAGTTATCAATACTCTTAGTCAATCAGTAACTGATTTTTAAAAGAGGTGATAGAATCACAGTCCTATAACAAATTAGATGAGGCATTCCTGCGATTGGTAAATCTGCAGATAAATTAATTCTGACCTAATGTTTACTTTCTAAATAGCAACAATAAAAGGTTACAGTCCATACCCCTAGTAGAATATTTATTTTCAATGAATTTGGATTGTAGCCCTGGAGTGACCAAACCAAGCAGAGATTATTTGCCCATAATCATAGCATAACACTGCACGTGTAAGTTGAAAGTTAGCCATCCTGTGCTATCGTAGAGAACTATGGTAGGGGTATCAAGCTTTAGGCCCCTTGTAAAATGACAGGCCCTTTTCCAAGGAGTTTTAACCCTTGACAGTACACAGTCACTGTTGAACCACAAACTACTGTATGATGCCACAGTTAAAGATGCTGACAATAAAATACCACCAACATTTTTTTATTTTGGGTAGGAAGTTTCTTTTGTTTCTGCACAGCTAACCAAGTCAAATGTTAATGGCTTTTACAGAGTCATCTATAGTACATGGTCAGCAAGGGACAATGGGATGTCTAGGTATAACCTCAGATATTTAAAACTGGTCACCTGCTTATAGGCAGAACCAGATGAAGTACAAGTGTTCAGGGCAGGGGACAAATCAAATTGACTACAAATTCCAAAAAGCATACATTTTGTTTTTATTCATATATACCAAATACTGTGAGAACCATTTCTGCATTAAGTCAAAGTCAAAATGGACAGTCTGCCTTAAAAAGGGAAACTCGTTACCACTTATGAAGACAACCACACCATCTGCATATAAAATAATATGTTTTGATCCACACAGTGAAGGTAACTGATGCAGGAACAAGATAAATAACAGTGGTTCAAGAATGGACCCCTGTGGGACACCTACCAAAGCTTTAGAGATGTTGCAAAATTTTAATTGCCTGTAAAGTTCAGACAGATTGGTGAAATCTGCCTTCACAGATAACTTCACAAATTTTTGCCCCTGTACTAAACATTTGCTTTTTTTTAACGTTGTCTTGTAACATCTCCTGTAACTTCACCTTTGGCGTTGCCAAGGTGAAATTTGGAGAAAACTAGGCTTTTGTTAAACACCTTGAGCAAGATTCTCAAAATGTTCGGGACCAAAGTCCCACTCTGCAATTGCAGTTATGGGCTGAAATTGCCCACAGCTGCGCTGGTTGCGATTCTCAGCCGCAGCAGTTGCGGAGGATGTTACGACTGCTCCCACAAGCCGTAGCATCTTGCCGCAGCTGCGGAAATCTCCTGGGCAACACCTCCCACAAGCAGCCATATATCGTGGAGCCAGTCATAATCTGGCTCCAGCTTTGAGAATACCTGCTGCTGCAGGACTCCTGCAGCTCCGAAAGTGGTCACCCTTTGGTGCCGATGTTCTGCCGCAGCTGTGGGAATTTTGGGATCTTTGTGAATCCTGCCCCTTGTGTAAAGGTCACATGGAAGAGCTCCTGCAGGTCACATGGTACATCTCTATACAGTGGCTATGTCTGTCTTGCTTCCTTTTTCTCATTTCTAGTCAGATTGTGAGAGTAGAAAGAGCCTGTTTGGTACCAGAGAAAAATTACATCTTTCAAATGCTGCTTACAGCAATTGTTTTTTATCTTTTTGCCTTTCTTGTATTGTAGTTTAGTTAGGGAACACTATTTTAACAGTTGGTCTTTATTTTGAAGTTGTTTTAGACCTACAGTATGTGTTAGTTTTATTTTCCTCATTGTCTTGAATTTTTTATGCTCTGTCTGTCTCTCTCTCTTTTTTTGTTTGTTATGGAGAGTCATCCTGGATATGTTTACACCTGTGATGGTGCCATAGCGCTTGCTTTTCAGGCTTTTTTGGGGTGTGTCCCCTGTAGCATCTCCATACCTCCTCCCAACCATGCAGCAGCTGTGGCAACAGAAGCCCCTCCTGATCCTCCAGTAGGGCAGCATCTGCAGCAGGAAGAGATGAGTCTTGCAATCCTGGAGGCCCCAGATCATCAGCAGCAGGAGCCAGAAACTGGTGAGGAACAGCAACATACTATTCCTCTTGAGATGGGGTAGCAAGAACCCTCTGTGCCCCCCATTATGGTTCCACCACTGGCAACATCACCCCCCACAGAGGAGTCTCGCTCATCATCCTTGGGCTCCTCTATTCCTCCAGCAACAGCAGCAGCTTGCCCACGCTACCAGTACCCCAAATGTTTGCTTGTATGGGATTTTTTTAACCACTGACCCTACTGACCACAGCATGGTCACTTGTAATTTATGTAAGGCCAGTGTCAGTCAGGGCAAGTAGGGTACCCACTTGGATGCTAGGGGTCCAAGAATGCATTTAAAAATAAATCACTGGGCAGAGTGTGAAAAGCAACAAAGGCCCGTGAAGAGTGGTGACAGTGAACGTGGAAGTGGTGGTCTGTCTATGCCAGCAGTGATCCGACAAACAGGATATCAGGGAAGTTTGTGTTTATGTTGTGACTGGGTCCAGCATGGTGGCAATACCAAAATCTGAAGATTGCAGAATGCTGGAAATATGAGTGTAGCTGTCAAATACATGGAGCATGTGTTCCATTAAGGCACAGATTACCCTATCACCACCTGCCTCTAGTACCTGCTGTACATTTAACATTGTCTGCCTCTGCACCCTTAGAAGTGGGATGGCCTGGCTGATTCAGGCAGAGTCTCTACTCACTACCCATGTGGCATGCTCAAATGGCTTTAGAATCATGATCAGCCTATCCATTAGTTGCCATCTATCTGTTGTCAGAGATATTGATACTTTGGCACTGTCATGGCTTATACGCAGTAGTTGATATTCTAAGATGGCTTTGTACTGCTTATACAAAGCATTCAAACATGCACAGTGTCAAATTCCATCTGATTATGACTTCTAGCTTCAGACGGTGCTGAGACACTTTGTTCTATATCTGCAGATGCCTTCTATATACATACATAAGGGATACACCAGCCCCCTACTGGAAATATTGTTCATATTTTTTTGTTCAAGTTCAAATTGACTCGATAACATCATGAGCAGCAAAGCTACGAGGGCTGTCACTGAGTCAACTGAAAAATATTGACAATATTTCCAATGGGGGGGTTGCGTATACCATTTATGCCATACCTCTCAAAAAGTGAAAAAAAACTGAATTTCTTAACATTTGTTGCTAATTATAAAACAATCTAAAAGGTATGTATAAAATAAAACAACACTCATTTTGTAGATATTTTTGTTCTGAACAAATTTAATGCTTGCAGCAGCATGCTATCATTTTTCATTTTAAAGTTATTCACATTTGTTTGTTGCAAAAATTGAAAAAATAGCATTTTCTGCCATTTTCTTGCTTATTACAAAAAAACTAAAAGGTATCTGTAAATGAGACACCACTCATTTTGTATAGAGTTTGTGGTAAATAAACATGCTCACAGCGCGATGCTATCATTTTTCGTTTTAAAGTTATTCGCATTTGTTTGTTGAAAAAGTGAAAAAAAATGCATTTTCTGCTTTTTTTGATAATTATGAAAAAAAATTAAAAAATAAAAGGTATCTATAAATGAAACACTACTCATTTTGTACATATTTTTTGTGCTGAACAACTTTTGTGCTCACAGTGCCATGCTATCATTTTTCATTTTAAAGTTATCCGCATTTAAATATGGTTAGTACTGCTACTGAGGCCAAACATTCAAATGAGTTCTGAATGAGCCAGTCAGGACCTACTATATGTATATTTTGGACCTAGAGTAAGGATATTTTGATATCCTCACTCTAGGTCCCCAGGAAGCTGAAATATCACCGATATTTGCCCTGAATTATACTCACAGGTATGTCATAAATATATAGACATAATAAATTGCAAAAAACTTTGTTAATGCTGTAGTTAGGGTTAAAGCCGCACAAGTAGGGAAATGTGACATTAGGATTCCCCACCCTCATGCTACACACAGCAACAGACAATGGAGGTGTACCTTGGGGTCATCAGCCCTAACACTCGCCCTATTCCATAAGTAAATAAGCTGAGATGGGTACAGTAAAGGAGAATGGGGTGAGTGTTAGGGCTGACAACCCTAAGGCACACCCCTGGTACCTGCTGCTGTGTGCAGCATGGCAGTGGGCTGTTAGGTTCGGAAACCCTAATGCCACATTTCCCTACTTTTGTGGCTGTAATCCTAACTAGAGCATTAACACAGCTTTTTGCAATTTATTTTCTTACTTTTTGAGATAGTATAATCATATCCTTATTTGTCTGTGAGAGCGCAGGGCCCTGCACTCCCATCCCTCCATAGATGTGTATATGTATCTAACCTTGGAAGCACAGGGCCCTACAGGCTCTGCACTTCCATTTATAGGATGACAATGACCAAATTTCAGCATAGCCATCATATTTCCCCACCTCATGTACCCAAAACAGAACATTTTTGAATCCCTGCCAAAACGTAATTCTGTGCAACTGCAACACCATTCCATGCCACTGGTGTGAAAATACATTCTGGCCAGGATATGAAAAATTACAGTCATGGCATACATGAGGTGGGGTAATAAGAAGGCTATGTTGAAAATATAAGGCCAAAATATTTAAAATGTCCAATGTTATGAGCATGCATAGCAAAATTGCAACAAATGGGCATAATTTTGCCATTGCAACATATTTTGACCCCAAATGTTCAACATAGCTGTCTTATTATACCACCTCATGTACACAGTACAGAAAGTTTTTCAAAACCCCACCAAAACATAATTCTGAGCAACTGTAATGCCATTCTGCATCACAGGTGTGAAAACACATTTTGGACAGGATTTGAAAAATGGCAGCTGGGAAATACATGAGATGGGGTAATATGCAGTCTATGTTGAAAATTTGGGATAAAAGTATTAATTTCCAAAGTTACAAGCATGCTTAGAGAAACTGCAAGTGATGGTCATAACTTTACCATTTTTACATAGTGAGACCCCAAATTTTCAATATAACCCTTTTTTTGACCCCACATCCTGAACAATATGGCAGTCATGCAAATCTTGCCTGAAAGGTGAATTTGCCAAGTGACATCAAAATCACCTTTTGGGTGGGAGTTGCATAGCGACAGTCACATTGTTCATGAGATGGGGTCCCTAGAAGGCTATGTTGAAAATTTGGGGTGAAAAGCTCAAAAAATGGCAAAGTTATGCATAAAAATTGAAAGTCCCATTGAAATACATTGAACCACATTTACCTTAGTTTCTAATATTGCAGTTGTTGGTTCCAGCGGCAAGACGTGTCTTCAATCAAAGAGTGGATCTTGAAGCTGGGACCTTTTTAGGGAAGTGAGAGTGTGTGGGTGTGTACTGGGGGTGTGGCGTGATAGTTGTTGAGTGGGAGGTGGGGTGGGGAGGCTGATTGGTGATGGGCTGTTTCTTTAACAGGTTAAAAAGACATTAAAGGGCAGTTTTGTTTTTTCAGATTTCTAATTGAGATGGGAGGGTGGGGAGTGTCACTAGACACCAGGGCACTAATGAAGAACAGGGACCCACTATAGGCAGTTAGGTGGCGCCACTAGACAACAGGGAAGAAAAAAATAATGTGATGGGGATGGCAATCATTGGGTGGGGGGTGCCACTAAACAAAAAATACATATTAATAGGGGACAACTATCCTTGGGTGGGGGGGTGCAACAAGA
Source organism: Neoceratodus forsteri (assembly GCA_016271365.2). Lineage (NCBI taxonomy): Eukaryota > Metazoa > Chordata > Ceratodontiformes > Ceratodontidae > Neoceratodus > Neoceratodus forsteri. The sequence goes on from CM057455.1 coordinate 61,178,187, forward strand.
CTCCAGGGAGGGCAGTGGAGTGTGTGTGGGGGGTGAGAACAACAGGAAAACAGTTGCTCACACTACACTCAGAAGCCAGCAGCATGGGTTCAGCAGTGGCTGCAGTAGTCAAGAAATACCAACTGTTCTCATACAGGGAACATCGGGGAAGTGCCCCTCTCATTAAGCCGGTGCATCCAGGATTTTGGGTGGCCAGAAAAGCTATTTGTGAGGACAAGGTTTAAAAACAAACATCAGAATCTAGCTACATGGGTCCTGTTTGAATTTTCTTAAGCCTTATATGTTTTCCATGGCAGTTAGTTCATAGAAAACAGTAACAAGATGGCAGATGGCTCAGCACAAAAAAGGTTTTATGCACTGCCAATTCAGTTATGCGAAATCAAAAAGGGAGCATTTGAGGCATCAAATTTTTACTTTCACCACAGAAAAGTCATCTCTGAAACCCTAAAGTGCATGTGCAGATCAGAAAACAGTAATTTTAAAAGCCTTATAATTTGTGAACCCTTAAATATTTTTTTCACCAGACCTGTCAAAGGCACTACCTTGGGACATGACATATGTCCCCTGCTAGTTTGGGGCAAAAATTCCTTTCCATGTAGGCTGTAGGCGACAGCAAAAAAAAAAAAATTTAAGTATAGGAAGAAAAATAGACATTTACAAAAAATGGTATGTCTGGAATGGATCTCAGAAACTGCACAAGCTGCTGTCACAACAATTTCCATACATCAAGACCTCACCTACTAGACAATATATACAATATATCAGCTCATTTCGTCAAAGGGAGCCAAAGATATTAATGTACAAAGTTAGGGGTTTAACATTAAACTCCCTACTCAACCCTAACTATAAGGGAAATATCCGCACCCTATAATACTCCATGTAAAAGTAAAATGATGGCACATGTTGAGCTATATAGGCATGGCACATACTCTGTCTTTCTGTCTTCTGTGATTTCATTCCCTCTATTTGTAGATGTTTCTAAACATCTCTTTAAAGTTCTTGTTCTATTTAGGCCTCTTTTCCTTCTTGTTTTTCTTCCCTGTTGTCTCACAAATGCTGTACCTGTGTATTTTAAGAGGAAGGATGGCGGTACTGCAAAGAAATGGGAGCATAGAATGCAGTGAGGGAGGAGCCCATGTACACATGCTTTAGATTAACACAGTGTATGTGTATTGTGAGTGTGTGTGCGTGTGTGCGTGCATGTGTGCATATGTGTGTGTGTGTGTTGTGAGTGTGTGTGCGTGCATGTGTGTGTGTGAGTGTGTGTGTTTGTTTAAGGGTCTCCTCCAGTCATCATGTACTAGGGCTGGGCAAAATTACCTAATTGTGCTTTCACATAATTTCACAAAACTCCATAACATTTTGTGACATATTTCATTTGGTCATAAACGCAGCTGTTGATGCAGCTGGAGACCTGACAATGGGCATACTTACTTCGTGATGAGAGTCGTAAGGAATCTTCAAAGGACATTACAGTTAGATAAGTAGTTTTGAAGTTGTTGGGGCTCAAAAACTGGCAATTTGTTTTTATTGCAAACATTTTAGCAACCTTTTTAGCTTGATGCATGCAAATGTGCAAACATAAGCTTCTTGGAAGGATGTTATAAGCTACTAAATATGGAAAGATTTAATTATGTACATTTTATGTTAGATGGGTTCATAATTTCACAGTTTAGTTATCTGTGAAATCCTGTGAAAATGTTCCCAAAATGTTAATGTTTGTAGCTGTACTGTTATGGTGTTCACCTGGAATTATGCATGCATAACCAATGTGTATGGATCCTGGAGTCTAACAACGCTGGACAAGTTTGGTGTAGTAGTTTAAAATTCACAGAGAACATATTGCAAATTACTGATTGGTCAGATTTGCTAAAAATGTGTTGAAGAGTAATAGGTAATGCCAAAACTGGATTTAAATTTCTCTAAGCACTTATTGCCACTGAAACCATTTTTTATGTACTGTATTTATTTATTTCAAGTTTAACCAGAAATGTAGTACTGAGCTTTGTTTCTAGGGGATTGGGGGAAGGAGTGCACAATTCATTAATATCAAATACAAAGGTAACAAAAATGAGGGGATAATAGTGATTGATAAAATAAATTTAATAGAGGACACTGTATTACAAGATTATAATACCATCAAGAGATTCTGGTGATATATGAACACCAAGAGCGAAGCCCAAGAGATTCCAACATGTCACCAGAGCCTCAAAATAATATTATAGCCAAGTGATACAGTCCCCATATTTTTATTTTTGTGACATATGGATCGAGGAAAGTTCCCTCCTCCCCTTCAGAGCCAATGCAGCTTCTCTCTGTCTCTCTTTGATAGTCGTATTCTTTTTTTTTTGTAATTAAAATTTTTATTATTTTTACACACAACACAATCAATTAAGCAGATAATGAAGTGTTAGACTGAAAGCACAAAGTCAAAACCATTAGATTCCATATTACATACAACGCACTTTCTGATGATATTTATAAAACTACTACCCTCCCCCACCCCCACCCCAAGGTTACGAAAGAGGGAGCAGAGACTTAATCAATCTGTTCATAAACAATTAGGTTCTCGGCTTCCAAACCATAAGGAAGGAATCTAGGGGGCCCCAAAGGGATGAATAGCATTTTTGCTTGCCCCGCATATAAGCAATATGTTTCTCCAGCTGCAACGCTAGGGTACATTCCCGATGCCACTCCAATAGGGATGGAGAATTGTCAGACGACCAATGTCTTAGAATTAACAGCTTCATAACAGCTGAGGAAAGTGATACTCGAGCTCTCCAAGCCCTGGAAGTGGCCGCAGGGAAGAAATATAATAAACAGATCTCGGGGGTGTCCATGCTAATTGAGCCAAGGATAGGGTCCAAGAGTCTGCTAATGGCACTCCAAAGAGCCCGGATCACCGGGCATGACCATAGCATGTGATACAAAGTGCCTTCCTCCTTTTTGCAATTCCAACAAAGGGGTGAACTGTATGCCCCACGTCTGTATAGATAAGTGGGCGTCAGATAGAGGTGATGCATGATATTGAAGTGAACCATCCTAAGTCTATATTGTTTGATATATATGTACATAGTGTTCCAGAGTGTTTTCCAGAGATCTGGAGTGTCCCGGAAATTCAACTCTCTTACCCAATAATAACAAACACCTGAAGGGAGCCTGTGATCCCATTCCTGAAGCAGCTTATAAACTTTAGAAACTGCGTGCGATTGGACAGCGACCCTTAATAGGGAGTCAATATTTTTCAGCCCATAACCAGGTGAGGAGGCCGAGGAAAACACCTGAGCTAAGGCTTTACTAAGCTGTAACCACTTAAAAAAGTAACAGTCGGCAAATCCATAGAGTCTTTTTAGGTGGTCAAAAGAGCGTGGGCTACCCTGTTCCCAAAAATCCGCTACAGAAAAATGACTTATCTGCAGCCAAAAGGCAGAGGGTATTACAGTACCTCCCACCTTAATTTGCAGATTTTCAAAAATGGGCTGGGTGTCCGAGAGCCACCACTTAACTCCAAGATAACGTTGTAATTGGTAATAAGCTTTAAGGACCATCCCATAGGATTGTTCATTAACAACCTAGGGATAACGGACGGGGACAAATAAAGGGCCGTAGAGACTCTTCATCTTCTTAGCCAGATCGCCTCTATGTCAAGCCATAAGGCAAATAGCCCAAATGCCTGTGCCTCGATGTTCCTAAGCTCAACTTACAGACATGTTGTGCTGCATAATACAGAAATAAAGAGGGGCAGCTAGCCCACCCTTGAGTTTGGGGCTGTCAAGTTAAAATAGGATCTATGGGTTCCTTTCCCTTGCCACAAAAAGGAATTAAATATCCTCTGCAAATTTGTAAACCATTTCCTTGAGAGATAGGCCCCAAGCATCCCCAGGGGGTATAGTAACCTAGGGAGAACATTCATTTTAAGGAGGTTCAGCCTACCCCACAGAGATAAGGAAATCAGACGCCATCTATCCAAGTCTCCCGAGATATTTTGAACTAGAGTACCTAAGTTGTCTTTAATCATCGAAGAGAGACTTGTGCTAATACCAATGCCCAAGTATGTTAAATATTTGGCTTCCCAGTCAAGTCCCAAAGCCTGTAAATCTGCTTTTCTAACATTATGGTTTAAGAGAAAAATTTTGGTCTTAGAACAATTCAACTGATAAAAGGATACCTTGGAGAAACAGTCTATTTCCTCCAGGATGGCTGGTATGGAGACCCCCGGATTCTCAATGTGTAATAACACATCATCAGCATAGGCTGAATGTATGTAATTGGATTCCCCTACCTGTATACCTTTAATAAGTGGATTCCCCGCTAATCTACACAGAAATGGCTCTAAATACAAATTAAATAACAATGGGGACAGGGGGCAACCTTGCCTGGTACCTCGCTCTAACTTAATGACCGGTGACAATACTCTGTTACATTTGACTCTAGCAGAGGGAAAGGAATACAAAATTCTAACCCATTTTAAAAACTCCTCGGGTAAGCCGAAAGCCGACAGGGTAACAAACAGAAAATCCCAGGACACCCGTTCAAAGGCCTTTTCGGCATCGAGAGAGAGAGTACTGCTGGGATTTTAGATTCCTTAGCCTCTGCAATGAAGATGTAACAATTTCCTTAGATGATCTTGGGTAACCTCCCTTCATAAAACCCACTTGTTCCCTGCTAACCAACCTATCCATAACTTTGGACAATCTATTGTAAGAACTTTCACCAGGATTTTAATATCTGTATTTAGGAGAGATATAGGGCGGTAGCTATCCATACTGGAGGGATCCTTTCCCGGTTTTAAGATTAAAGAAATTGTTGCCTCGAGGTAATTTGGGTCAGAGATACCATAATTAAACCAATATTTAAAGACATCTAATAAAATTGGGGATATGTTTGAGAGAAGCGCCTTATAGAAATTGCTGGGGAACCCATCAGGTCCAGGGGACTTGTCAGGGGGCATCTGTTGAATGGCTTGGTATATCTCTAAGACCGATATTGGGGCATGTAAGCCCTTGGAGTCAACTTCAGTTAGTTTTGGGAGAGTAATTGAATTCAGATATGCAGTAATCTCTGTCACTGAGGGCTTGGATTCAAGATCTTCTGCATATAGTTTCTGAAAATATGCCCCAAAGGCCTTAGACATTTCCCCCGAATCCGTGCAAACCTGATCCCCCTGACCAGTACGGACACCCGCAATATGATGAGCAGAGTCCAGCTGCCGTATTCGCATAGCGAGGAGCTTCCCAGCTTTCTCCCCTATATCGATAGTCGTATTCTTGACGTAGCTTCAGAGCCATGGTACACAAGCAGCATGATTTCTTAATAAAACACTGGAAATGATGCAGCTTTCCCCAGACAGTACAAAAACTCTTGATTAGTGCTTTCAGACAGGAGCAATTTTTTTTAAATTATTTAAACAGCTGCCCACACCACTTACTATTGCTGGCAGCCACCATCTGATGAGCAGCATTGAGCTTCCACAGCTCATTTTATGATAATATGCCCGCCGACTTTCTTGCTATTGGTCCACAGGATATATTAGCATAACTTGAGCTAGGAAGCTCACTGCTACTATGAGATGGTGGCTGCCAGCAACAGAAAGTGGAAGTTGTGGGTCACCATTTAAATCATTAAAACATTTAAAGGTAATTTAAAAACATTGTTACTGTCTGAAAGCACTTATCAAGCTGACCTCATAGTAACTTGGAAAAGCATATCTTTTCCATTGGTTTTCACTAAAACAGCGATCCTCTGTTCGCCCCTCCCCACCAATGCCACTGCATTTTCTCTCTCTGTCACTCCGGAGTCCTGTATCCACTTTATCAGGCAATGAGAACAGAGAAAGAGAGCAACTTCTGGCCAAAACTCAGCTTTTCTCCCTGTTCAGGGGCAGCATTCAGGGTACAAATCAAAGACATTTACTTTAAAAGAAGAGGGAAGAAACCCATGGCAGGATTTAAGTAGAGATCCATTGCCCCTTCACATGCTTGACAGTCGTTCACTGCTGATAGTGCTTCAGAGCCACATCATGCAAGCAGCATGCTTTCTGAATAAAATAAAAAGAGGTAGGCTTTTACACAACAAAGCTGAAACTGACCTTGCCATTGCCTGTCCTCAAGTCTCGGTCATTCTATCACCCGGTCACACACTGCAACTTCCACCAACACACAAACAGGCAGCATTCACAATTCAACATTCAGAACAGCCAAAAACTGACTTAGGAAGCAACATAAAATAAGTTCCCTAACCTGCTTTTTTCTCTGAGTATGACCAGACGGATTTACCTGAAATGCTTGTCACACTGATTTCCTCCTTGTTTTTTTAGTTCATTTCATTTTGGTTTATTATATTGGTGAGTGAGATGACCAAACCTGTCCATTTTGACAGGCAACGAGTTTGTCACAGACACTCCCTTACAAAGGGAGCCAACAACTAATTTTCCTATCATTCAAACCCCTTTGCAGTTAATCTGTTTATTGTAGTTATTGTGATTATACATACAAATACACTACATTCTCCAATATACACTTACATAAATTCTTAATGGGAGAAGGAAAAAACATGTTGTCTGAAGTATTATACAATGATATTAAAGGGGAAAACAAATGTTGAAAAAACAATATGTAGCAGTACAATCTGTATGATAGAGAGAAAATATGGCAATTTATGATTCAAGGGGTAAAATGAGTAGAAACAAACAAGAAATATGAGTAGTTGTGATTGTTTTATTTATTTATTGAGATATTCAGAAAGACCTTTGAGTCAAAGACTAATTTACAAAGGTTCCACATCATACAATAGGACAGAGACAGGGACAATATTTTTTACAGGGTACTGTACATAACATTATATTACAATTCGCTAACATGGTTACCCATTTGTTCAGTGGGTGCACTATTCATTCAGGATACATGATTTGCTACAAGAGATTAGCACAGCCATAAGGTAGCAGAGAGGTACTGATGGGGCTGCTTGTCTAGTAAAAGGTTTGCTCCTAGAGGCCATTGGCATGGTGGACTCAGAGATGCTCTGGGTCAAGTACAGTCACAAAGGTTGGAGGCCAGTAGGTGATTTCTTAGCCTGGTTTTGAAAGGGCCCAGCCTAGCGTTATCAGTTATTTGGCAGGGGAGTGCGTTAGTCCAGGAAGGGGTTCTGTAGCTGAAAGTTTGCTGGAATTGGGATGTCCAGCTATGAGGTACACATAGCAGCAGTTTATTTGAGCTATGGGTAGTTTTGCTGGCGGTGTTGGGTGGATAATTTGGTCCAGGGCAGGTGGGGGTGAGGCCTAGGATTACCTTTTTGGACATTATGCAGGTGTGATACCTGATTCTGTTATCCAGATTTAGCCAGTTTGTGGTGCTGTAGAGGGAGCAGGTGTGCATGAAGCGGTCACATCCAAGGATGAGACGGCAGGCTTTGTTGAGCACAAGCCAGAGTCAGTTTAGGGCTGTGGAGGGTGTGGCACTGTAGACTAGAATGCCGTAGTCTAGCAGGGAGAGGATAGAGGCGTTTATGGTAAGTGGTAAGGCTTCAGGGGTGAGGCAGTGTTTGTACCGGTAGAGTACACCTAGCCTGGAGCTAAGGGCTGTTGATAGGTACAAGATATGGTGATTAAAGTTGAGGGCAGTATCTAGCATGATCCCTAGATATTTAAAGTTGCTAACTTGTTCGAGGGGGTATGATTAGCAGTGAGAAATTGGGGGCAGAGTGTTTTGAGTGGGTTCTGTACTTTTGTACTTCTGTTATGCTGTAATTTAATACAAGTATATGTAAGATTGTATAAAAGAAGAACATAAAAAAGAGAAGACTAAGAAAGTGAACAAGAATGAAGAAGGGAAGGGAAGAAGAAAAGGAGATAAAAAGATAGAAAGAGAGGAGATGAAGAAGGAACGAAAGAGATTGAAGCGAGATTCCCATGTGAACATAAAACGACCCATGGATTAAGTGACAATATGTGTAGAAATGTTTAAATATTTAAAATAGTCCTGCCAGCATTTATTATATAAATTAAGTCAGTCAGAGGCTAAGTGTGACATACGATCAAGGATGGCATATTGAGATAGTTATTTGAGAATATCCGGGAGGAAGGGAATGATGTTGGATCTCCAATGCATTAGTATAAGGTGTTTAACTTGAAGGAATAGTAGGGATAACCACCTATTCTGAGAATGCGATATTTTGTATGAATGAGCATTGAAAATACCAAGTATGCAATGTTTTGGATCTAATGCAAAGGATAGACCAATCACTTTCAATGCAAAGAAATGAATATGATGCCAAAGATTTTGTATGGGAGGACAATGCCATAAAATGTGTAGCAAATTGCCATTGGGGGAGTTACAGCACCTACATTTATTGTTGTTTATTAAGCCCATTTTTTGCAAACTCTCAGGAGTTCTGTACCATAGATGTAGAATTTTAGTTTGTTTGAGTGAACTGCGATTATGCTTGAAAGATTTATGGCAGGATAGCCAGCAGTTATGCCACTGTGAATTGGTTATGTTATAATTTAAAAGGGTACTCCATTTATTTTTTGCAATGATAGATTGATCTGGAATTGTATTTCTGATATCATTGTAAATTATACTATTTAATTTAGAGTTTGTTTTGATCCATTTATAAACAAAAGTATCATATATAGATTGATGAGGAATAGTAGGAAGATAAAGGTTCCATGCCGTGTGTAACTGTAAATATTTCCAGAAATCATCCTGGGGAAGATTCCATTGATTGTGCAGGTCAGAAAAGGATTTTAATTTGAGAGTCTGAGGTATAAGTATATCCTCCAAGAAAAAAATGCCCCTGTTTTTCCAATTACAACAAAAAATTGGTTGATTATCAAGAGTGATGTTGCTGTTCCCCCAAATGGGGGCATATATGAAACGGATTGGGTTGGATTTAAGGCATTTATGAATTATTTTCTGGTAGTATGTGGATGATGCTATAGTAGGGTGAGATTTTAAATTGGGGGGGTAGAGGGTTATAAATGAAGGAAGTGGTGACATTGCCTGGACATAGAGATGTTTCCATATTGACCCACAACGGTGATTTATTGCTGAGTTTATTAAACCACTTGACAGTTTGGGCAGTGTGGAAGGCCCAAAAATATTTTTTTTTTGAAATTTAAGTTTATTAGTTTCAAACAATACAGCCCACACAAAGAAGTAACAACGAACCAACCAGAAAACATAACAAGACCCATATCCCTTCCCCCATAAAACAATTGTACAGGATATTCGGAAATGTTTAAAAGGTGAAGAAAAACATGTAAATACAAATCCTGCAACCAAACCTCCAGAAAACTATACAGTCCCCACCACTTCACCCCCACCCTCCCATTTAAAGTGCACCAACAACAGACCATCAAACACAAAAAACCCTAAACTATGGATATCAGAACCTATTTACCTACTACCTTCATGACCTAGAATGATTTAACTTATTTAACCAGGGAAAGAGAACAGGTCTAGGAACCACAGTAACATAAAAAACTAGAAACACTATATGTACTATGTGAGGGCCAAGGGATCAGGTCAGCAGCCCCAAGCATTAGGACAAACAAAAGGACTGCAGTTTACCCCATCTTTTATGAAATAGATCCTTATGATCCTTATAACTTGCAATCAAATTTTCAGATTGGAGATACAACATTACCTCCTTTAACCATTCAGCGTGTGATAAAACCAACTGGTCCTTCCAATGTCTTAAAACCAGTTTCTTGACAGCCATAGATATTAAGGCCATGTGATATCTGCGCTCCACACTGTCTATCTGAGAGAGGTCACCCAGCACACAGATTTCAGGACAGAAAAACCTACTCAGACCCAGAAGGGAGTCCAGATTGTCTTGGATCGAAGACCACAGTGGAGCAACTTTAGAACATTCCCAGAAAATGTGAATTAGGTTGCCCTCGGCCTGTGAGCACCTGAAACAATCTGAGACGGAAATCAGTTTACGCTGAAAAAGTTTAATGGGAGTATAGTAGAGGTTGTTAACAATATTGTATTGTAGTAAACAAAATCTATCTTGGGTATGGTATTTATGTAAATTAGGCCAAAAATTTCTCCAGAGCGGAACCTCATCGGGAAGAAGACGTGTCCAGATCAAGGGACCTCCAACTTCCTCCTGTGAGTTAAAATCCAAGAGGTAAGAGTAAATCAGCGATATGGAATGAGGCTGAGAAGCCAGATTTATAATACTAGTTAGAAAGGGGTGTACAATCGAGCCTCTAACCTCAGTGCCAAATTTACTACCCACCACGTGCCGGAGCTGAAACACTTTGAAAATACTTTTGATTGGTATATCAAACCTAGTAAGAATATCATCTGAAGTAAGAAGCTAATCAAAACCAAACAAGTGTTCCACCCTAGAATCTTTGAGTTGTGGAAGCCAGCTTGATCCTATCCAAGATTCCCCTACTCGAATATTGGGATTGAGAACTATCGGCTGCCCTAGATCCATGAGACTAGAGATCCAAAAGGACTTAAGACATTGTGCCCATGCTCTAAGAGAAACCGCCACTGTCTCATCAGAGACCAGCTTCGAGAGGATTTTTGGGGTCTGGTAGAATAAAGCGAACATATCAACTCTAATTTCGGAAAGAAAAGCCCTCTCCAGTTGGAGCCAGATTGGGCAGGAGCTCTCAGTGTTCATAGAAAACCATTTCTCTAACTTAGAGAAGTGGGCCGACCAGTAATACAGAAGAAAGTTAGGAAGTCTCAGGCCCCCTTTCTCCTTAGGAATCAACAAGGTGGCATAGGAACATCGTACCCCTTTCCCCTGCCAGATAAAAGTAGAAAACAGTCGATGCAGCTGTTGAAAAAAGGAAAGAGGGATCCAGAGGTTAGTAAGGTTCAGCAGATAGAAAATCCGGGGGAGAACATTCATTTTGATAATATTTATTCTACCCCACAGTGATATAGGGAGAGCTGACCAATGTTGCAGATCTTGGCTAATCGAGTCTCTAATTCTAATCAGATTTAATTTTTTAAGAAGTGAGGGGTCAGTGGAAAAATGAATTCCCAAATATTTAATTGATTTAGGAGTCCACCTCATTCCGAAAGGAAGAAAATCTTGCTTGAACGTATAATTATTTAAGGGGAAGATTTCACATTTGGAGATGTTTAATTTGTAACCCGGAAACGAACCAAATTGCCTAATAATATCTAGTGTTCCCTTTAAGGAAGACACAGGTTCTATTAGATGGAGCAGGACATCATCTGCATAGGCAGACAAAACTAGTTCCCGCCTGTAAAGCGTGATACCTTTCACATAAGGAGAGAACTTGAGTTTAATCAGCAGAGGTTCCAAATATAGATTAAACAGCAGGGGGGAGAGAGGGGGCAACCCTGCCTAGTACCAGCAAAAAGACGGAAAGAGGGAGACAGGACCCCATTACAATAAATTTTGGAGGAAGGGCATCTATAAAATACCTGTATCGCATTCAAGAAGGAGGCTGGAAAGCCCATTTCCCCCATTACTGTCCATAGGAAGGACCAGTCAACCTGGTCGAATGCTTTCTCAGCATCAAGAGATATCAAAGCAGCAGAACTTGAGATAGACCAGGCATGCTGAGAGATATGTGACAGGGTCCTCAAATGGTCAGCCGCTGACCTCCCGGGAACAAAACCAGTCTGCTCGAGGCTCAGAAGCCCCAGCCAGATCTTTTTAATCCTTTCAGCAAGTATTTTGGCTAGTATTTTAATATCATAGTTTTGAAGGGAAATAGGGCGGTAACTAGCCGGATCAGAAGGGTCCTTATCTGCCTTGGGAATTAAAACTATGATAGCTTCAAATAAGACGGGATCAAGTTCAGATGAAACTGAGAAATAATTATATAACTTGAGAAGAATAGGCGTTAAATCCTTAACAAAAACTTTATAGAAATTTGCCGGGAATCCATCCGGGCCCGGCGCCTTATCAGGGGCCAGGGAAGCAATAGTACATCTTATTTCTTCAGCTGAGATAGGGGCTAGCAGGGACGCTTGTTGGGATTCTAATATGCGCGGGACACCTATTTCTTTTATATATTCTTTGACACTCGCTACAGGGTGGGATGCCGGTGAGCTGCTATAGAGACCGGAAAGGTACTCTTTAAAGACACACGCAATGTCTCTAGGTGAAGAGACGCTATTACCAGATGGGGAGATCAGGGAGGGGATACTCCTCGAACTCTCAAGAGCCTGCAGATGCAAAGCTAGTAGCTTACTGGATTTTTCACCAAGATCCAGATATTTAGCCTGGGTTTTCAACAGGCAGTATTCTGTCTTATCTTTCAGGAGGTCAGAGTATTCATTCTTGGCTGAAAGAAGCTCCCTAAGGTCCGATGCTGAGGAAGTAGACAAATATCTAGTTTCCAAATCCCTGATCTTACCTACCAACTCCAACGACCTAGCTAAACGTGCCTTCTTTCTAAAGGAAGCCATTTTGATAAAATCACCCGTAAGATAACACTTTAGAGCTCCCCATATCATATCAACCCGATGGGTAGAGTTTACGTTGTCAGCCAGGAAAAGAGATATCCGGGAACTGATTTTCGAGACACAATGACGGTCTTTTAACATCTGGGTGTTTAATCGCCACATGGAATCACGAGAGTAGGCAGGGTTTAAAAACATTTGTACCCAAACAATGGCATGATCCGACACAATAATCGGTTCAATACCCGATAGAGAAACCTGCGGGAGAAAAGAGAGACTGACTAATATCATATCTAATCTTGACTTGGTATTATGTGATTGAGAATGGAAAGAAAAAACACGACAGAAAGGGTTGGCAAGGCGCCAAGGATCTCCCAAACCTAACAACGAAATCATCTCACGGAAAGCATTTTGAGCTGGGAAAGACATACGCCTATCTTGAGGTTCCCTATCTAAGTCCGATGAAAAGGGTACATTCCAGTCCCCCCCCAGTATAATTTGGACAGGCAATAAATTAGCCAACTTATTCGCCAACGTCATAAAGAACTCAGGGTTTCCCCCCACCGGTCCATACACTGAGCCAAGAACAACACTTTCTCCGTTTAAATTACCTTTCACTAGGACATATCTCCCTTCTGGGTCAGAGAGAACTAGGTCCTTGGTAAAAAGTACATGCCGTTTAATAAGGACCGCCACCCCCTTACTAAAGCAAAAGTTCCCAGCGAGATAAAATTGAGAGAAACCAGATCGAGAGAGCAACCTAGTTTCATCACGACATAAGTGTGTTTTCTGCAAAAAAAGAATGTCAATGTGGAGCAGTGAGCAGTGATTAAAGGCCTGCAAACACTTGACCTGATCCCTAAGCCCTCTAACATTCCACGATGCTAACTTAGCTGTGCTTCTAGCCATTTTAAAAATATACCAAACCAGTTAGATATCCAGACAGAGTGATTATCAGACATAGTAGTAAGGTGCACTTCCCATACACAGGTCCGAAACCCCAAAGTAACCCTCCCACCCCCAAAACATCCGAAACCCACCAACAGTCATATTAGCCAGAAAAGGGCCTTTAAGACAGACTGACCCAAATACAAAAAGATTAGGTGCAGAATCAACCCGTGACTCCTCACCCCACATATCCCTTCCCTGAACATAAGTCCAAAGTATGATGGGACATCTGCATACACCAGGAGAACCCCCTTCCCCATCTAAAGAGGACAGACAGACCAAAATTGTTGCGTACCATACATTACCCCGCCCCCCCCACAAACAACCCCAACTATAAACCCCCAAAAAACTATGTACAGTTGGAGGTCCAAAAAGATATAGCCCCACATATAAGCCGTTAACCCGCATCACAGACCTCCCATACCCCCATGCGAACCTCCCATCCCTGAAAGCCGGCAGCGAGTATCCATATGCAATTAAGTAGAAAAATAATCTGAAGGAGAGCAAGACCCATATGTTAACAAAACCAGCCCTTCCCAAATCCAGCCCCGGGTGGAGGTTAGCAACCCCCCTGACACACAGCTCGTGATCCCACATAAAGCGAGCAAGCCCACTAAGAACCCCCCCATAGCCGCCATCCCCACCCCACCCACCAACATCAACATAAAACCTACCAATACACCGCAGAGATAGGAGGGAAAGGGCATCTTAAGAAAAAAAAAGAAATAAAACAAAACACAGAGGACCACTAGGCCCGAGTTATCCAGGGATGCCAAACTTCACTCACCCCCATAACACCAGCATGCCTCCCATCAGTTCTCCCTGAGGTCGACTGTCAGGCTCGCTAACCTGAAACCACGCCATCCCTGGTGATCACAAATCCAACACTCCAGGTGCTAATCCAGTGGACAACAGGGAGGAGTCGCCAGCACTACCAGATCCGGGGTCGCTGTTTCGGGGGGGACAGCTATAATCACAGGACCCAAAGCAGCCCGACCTCCCGGAAGTTCCCCCCGGAAACAGCAACCTCAAAACAGAAGTTCCTCCGCAAAGACGCCCATACTAGAAAAAACGTACCGGGAGCCCCGACTGGGATCTAAACCACACGACTTGCCCCCATCCAGCCCCGACAGACAGCCCGTGAGGAGAACCCCGAGAGGAAGACCAGAACAGCAAGCTAGACATGGTGAGGAGAGCCGAGACAGAAGCAGGTAGGCAATTACATGGGGAGACACAGACAAGAAGTCAGAGAGAGGAAACCAGGCAAATTAAAAAACAAAAAATGAATAAATAGAGTATTTAATGTAACCATCCAGAGTCCACCAGGTAGCTTTCAGCCAGTCCCTTTAAACAAATCCAGGAGCCTGTTGACGAGTTCCTTATGGGCCGCATCGGGAGTACTAAAATTAACAGTAGAACCTCCGACAGTCACTCTCAGTGTTGCAGGGTACACCATCCTAAAGGGAATTGCTGCTGCTATTAATTTTTGTACAACAGGGTGGTACGCTGCCCTCTTCTCCCGGATCTCCTTGGGTAAGTCTTGGGTGATTCGGATCTTTGATGTTCCCCACAGGATCTCCTTCAGTTCTCGGGCCTTCAAATAAACATGCTGCCTTTCCACGTAACTGAGAAACTTTATAATTATCGGACGAGGGGGAGATCCAGCTGTAGGTCGGGGGCGCAAGGATCGGTGAGCCCTTTCCAGATGGTAGGAGGTGCTTATAGGTGATGGGCCCACTATTTTGATGAAGAACTTTTGTAAGAAGGCCATGAGGTCTGGGCCTATTCCAGCTCAGGGAGGCCCATTATCAACAAATTATTACGGCGGTTTTGCCCCTCCAAGTCCTCAGTTTTGAGCTGCAGCCGCTTCACTTGCTGCCTGAGTTCCACTATTTCCTTTTCAGCCCTGGATCTCCACTGTTCCGAGGAGACGACCCTGGCTTCAACATCTGAGACCTTTTTAGAAACCGAGGAAAGGTCATTTCGCAATGATTTAAGCTCCCCAGTCAGTTCCAAAAGAAGATCCTTCAGAGGGTTAAGCTCTTGGAGGAATTTATCCTCCGACAATGGAGTAGGTTGTGGCATTTTATCTCCTCCTCGGTCTGGCCTAGTCGGGGCCTGGTTTCTCTGCTTTTTTGCGGCCTTCTCCGGGGAAGCAGGAGGAGTGTGTTTAGTTAGGGCCTGCTTCCCATCCACCTCCATCGTGGTCCAACCAAAGCTCAATTTCCAAAGATGAGATCTCAGATCAATAGTAGGATATTAATACAGCTATTTTCTGGTGAAATTGAGTGAAAAAACTTCGGAAAACAGTATAAAATTGTACAATAAAGACGGCCAGAGTGGGGGAGCTCAGAATCCCAGCTGCTGCTTAGTTGGATGCCATCACATGACCCCCCAAGGCCCAAAAATATGCTTGGAACCAGGGGAGCCCAAAGCCCCCTTTGGACCAGTGGGAATGCAGTTTGTTATGACTAAATCTGGGAATTTTGCCTTCCCATAAAAAATTGCCAATTATATCATCAATTCTGACAAAAAAAAAGTAGGGAGGGTTAAAGAGATATTAGAAAATAGATACAGTATTTTGGGAGCTATTGACATCTTGATAGCAGAAATGTTCCCATTAAAAGAAAGGTAAAGCAGTTTCCATCTGTTGAGAGTGTTTTTAATATTTGCTAATAACAGGGAAAGATTGGCATCCCATATCTTGTCTAATTTAGAGGTGATCTGTATTCCAAGGTAAGAGATACCTTGAGGGGCCCAACAAAAACCTAATATTGTATTCATAGAAGAGTTACAAAAATTTTTCAATGGCATTGTTTCTGATTTGTTTAGATTCAGAGCTAGCCCAGAAAGTGAAGTAAAGTTGCTAAGTAACTTAATTAAGGGTGGTCCCGAAATTTTAAGATTTTCGAGTAGAATGATGAGGTCATCAGTGTAGGATAGTGAAGCATAGCAGGAATTACTGATAGGGATACTTTTGATCATGGAGGATTGACGAAGAGCAGCTGATAAGGGTTCCATAGCTAGAATAAAAAGAGTGGGGGATAAGGGGCACCCTTGTCTGGTACCTCTTGCCAGATGAAAGGATGAGGACAGAGTAGAGTTAGTAAGAACCCGGGCAGAGGGGACGGTATATAGTAGTTGAATCCATGTACAAAATTTATTAGTGACACCAAAGTGGGAGAAAACATGATACAAATAAGTCCAGTTGAGAGAATTGAATGCCTTTTCAAAATCGATGGCTATAGCTGCGGCAGATGATTTAAGAGATTTAGCTTTGTAGATTAAATTGAATAATGAGCAGAGATGATCAGAACCAGTTCTATTTTTGATCATTCCAGCTTGGGAGGTATGGACAAGTTTTAAAATTATTGATTCTAAATGAATATTTAATATTTTGGCAAAAATTTTCCTGTCCATATTAATTAATGATATCGGTCTGTAACTGGATGGGAGAGAAGGGTCTTTATCTTTTTTTGGTAGGACAGTTATAATGGCTTCTGTCATAGAGTAGGGAAGTTTACCTTGTGAAGATGCCTCTTTGAAGACCTTAAACAGTAAGGGGCATAAGATGTCAGCTAGGGGTTTATAAAAGTCTACTGAAAAACTGTCACTCCCAGGAGCTTTACCAGATTTAAGGGAATTTAGCGCTGCTTGTATCTCTTTTAGGGAAAAGGGTTCATCTAGCAAAGCCATATCTTGTTGGGAGAGGTGTGGTAACTGTAAATTGTCCAGAAATTGTTGTATATATTCAGGTTGTGGAGGAATGGGGTGAGGGTATAATTTTTGGTAGAAGGATTGCATAATATGGTTAATTGAGGGATTATCTGTATGGATTTTGCCTGAAGGATCTTTCAAACTGGCAATATGTCTCTCCATCTGTTGATTCTTGAGTTGATAAGCAAGCAGCTTCCCGCATTTATCCCCTTGTTCCCAGTAATGGTGTTTAAGTCTAAGGAGGGCAAGTTCACCTTGCCTGGATATTCATTTTTTGATTTTAATTCTAAGTTGAAGAATTTCAAGGTGAAGTTGTGAGTTATTATCTGGATTTTTTGGTTTATGATATTGGTTCTTTTTTCTTTAAGAGATTTCTCTAAATCGGTAATTGCTGTTCCTCTTACTTTTTCTTGTGTGCTGCATAGCTTATAATTTCTCTCTAACTGTTGCTTTAGTGCCCTGATGGTACCTTGAGGTACATCAGGAGTGTTGTTAAAGGAAAGAAATTCTTGGATTTGGGATCTAATCCAAGGTAAGAAATTGGGGTCTTTCAATAAGAGTTGGTCTAGATGCCAGGAGGGGGATTTAGATGGGGGCCGGCCCCAAATAAGATGTAATTTTATAGGAGAATGGTCTGATATAGTAATTGGGAGGATAGCTGTGTCGATAATTTTTTCAGTGATGAATGGGGAAGAAAACTAGTAGTTAATTCTGCTATAAGATTTATGAAGCAGTGAGTAAAAAGTATAGTCGCTCTGTCTGGGATGGTGTAGTCTCCAAATGTCAGTGAGACCGAAGTCTTTCGTTAGCATTGAGAGTGCAGAAATACTTCTGGGGTGGGAATCATACGAAGAGTTACTTCTGTCTAAATGTGCTTCCAAAGCTAAATAAAAATCCCCACCTACAAGTATAGGAGAATTATTAAAGTTACTGTTCATAATTTGTTGGCCCATATTATGAAAAAATTCAGGTGAATCAGAGTTAGGGGCATAAATGTTGACTAACACAATGGGGCCTGCGGGGGTATTTAAGTGGGCTATAATCCAACTGCCATCTGAATCAGAGATGGATTTGATAAGGGTCCAGTTAAGGGATTTATGTAATAGAATAGCAACCCCCCGTTTTTTAGAAGTATAGGAGGACGCATATACTTGACTGATCCAATCCCTTCTGAGTCTGTCGACATCCTCTATTAAAAGTTTTGTTTCTTGTAAGAAAGCAATATGAGTTTTATGCTTTTTGAGGTAAGAAAGTATTTGCTTTCATTTACAAGGTGAGTTGAGTCCCTTAACATTCCATGAATGTAGAATTAGATCACTCATGTTAATGGGGAGAAGAGTATGAAAACACAAATAGGAAGTAAGGGACTTGTACCGAAAGGGCTAGAGGATGTTACAGACTCAGAAGGGAGAGGGCTAGCACAGTCAAATGCGTGCAGGATATTTAGTTTGTGGAAATACTTAAATCCTGGGTGAATGTTTCCATTGGGTCTCACAAGGAAGAGAGGTAGTAAAAAGAATATAGAAGACATATATATAGTTACTAAACAGAAGCTATGCATGTTATACTGACACACTATGAAGTCTTTAGGTAATATAGCATGATATGAGTCGGTGAAATTGCCAAGACTCTCTCACTATACTACAGAGCATGTAAATAATAAGTAAATCTTGGGAGAAAAAGATCTTAAACCAAAGATACAAACTGTAAACAATTATTTTAAATCAAGTTATAACTGTAACTAGAACTAAAGTGTACATAATAATTCCCTGGGGGGGAACCATGAACATCTTACCATATATGAAAAGGGGATTACAGAAAGTATATGCAATCCCAGACATAATAATACATCTTGAACCTCAGTTAGACTGGAAAAAAGAACCGAGCTGAAACACTATTATGGCAATACAAACAGTATGCCATCATGGTTGGCTAAGTCCTAAAATTATAAGAACAGCTGTACTTGTGCCATCTACTATTTACTTACTCACATAATCATAATGCTTAGACACAGAAGCGTTTATGTAGGAGGAGTGTTCAGGTAAAATGGAGCGAGTAGGGTCCAAATAGTATAAGGATTTATGGGGTGTCGAGGCATTACAAGATCTGAATTCTATAGGGAGGCTATCTGGTAAAAGTCTTGTATTGAATAGGAATACATAGTCATTCTGGTAATATGACATTTATAAGAGTTGAGTTTGTTCAGGCTTCGAGGGACTGTACATATTATTGATAAGTACTAAGTATTTAGTAGTATCACAGACCCAAAAATTGCCCCTAGAGAAGGAGTTGCTTTAACATAGTGAGATCTCAAGACCTGGAGAGGGTCGAGCGAGCTCAGCTATAAGATTACAACACAGGCTTAAAAAGCCATATCATAAGGGCTTCGAGTCAGACTGTGCTATCTATTATTGATTGCAGCACATTGAGTAAAATAATAAAGATGAGATACCTTGAAAATAGCCTGCAATGCCTAAGTGTAGGGTAAAATTGAAGACTAAGTGATAGATAAATAAAACAGTACAAGAAGTTGGTATACCATGGTTAAAGAAAATGGGATTTAAATGTTAGATAAAGGCGGGTTGGAGAGGGAAGGAGACTAGAGAAAAATGTTAAAGTGTTAAATGTTAGTCTGGGATGTAGTAGTGGATTAAGAGAATAACTAGTTGAGGACCTCATTAATATAACCCCGAGATCCTGTAAATTTATAATGTTTATATATGGTAACAAATGTGTGGGGTGATATTGGATCACAAATTAGTTAAGCAGGCAACCTCCCTTAATGGTTATGTGAGAAGGGCATACTGATAAAAAAGATGGTAGACACCTCTAATGAATGAATATAGAAAATCATTGAGCACATATGAATTAGTCTAACATTACATAAGAACTGTCCCTTTAAAAGAAGAACATAGCCCAACCTTAGGGTTACTCAAAAACTGACATTATGAGTAATATATGCAGAAATAACTGGATGTACTGTATAATGTAGCAGACATTACATTGAGATAGAAAACTCCAAGACTGTCACAATGAGATGCCTACATAATATGACATGCTATTAAACCAAAAGCCTGTAATTGCGATGTACAGCTTATCACTTTCCAAACCAGCTGGGTGCGATAGTATGCACACACAAGGAATGCGATGCACAGCTGCAGGACAGACAAATTCTGATAGTGGTCAGAAAGCCGAGGTTAATTAGGCACTAACCTCGAGAGGTACTAATATATACACATGCCCAGGCATAATTTATAGGTTCGATTTGTTTTGAGCTTCCCCTTCCGTTTCTTTTTAGGAGGCTCTGCCGATTTGAAAGGGGAGCTGGTCACCAATTCAGCCCAAGAGGAATCAGGAGACCTGCTGCCCTGTAAAGCATCTCCAAGGTTATTGCCGACTGGATCCACAGCTGATTCCGGGAGGTCTTCCTGAGACGAGTTTAAGTCCTCTTGTAGAAAAGAAAACTTATTGGAGAGGGTTAGGGGTGTTGTGAAGCCAACATGTTGCTCGTGATGAGAGGTAGACCTAGAAGGAGTAGCATCTGCACAACAGGCATGTTTAGAAGAAGGTGGATTCAAGTTCTTTTTGTCTAGCAAGCAGGCTGAGATTCTGACAGGAGGTGCTACATCAGCCTGGAGAGATATGGGTTTCTCAGTACGTTCATGATTTGAAGCCATAATGTGGGTGTGTCAGTGTGATTGGGAAGTTGCAGAGACAGCGGGAGAAGTGGTCACATCAGTATTTCCAAATGGGGCAGTTGGAGGCTGGGGCTCACCAAGAAATGCAGCCAAGGCTTCGGGAGTGTTGAAATCTTTGGTTGAGTTACCCAGAAACAGGCGCATGATGGCTGGATAGTGCAGAGCAAATTTGATCCCTTTTTGGTGTAGGGTAGTTTTAGTAAGATTGAAAGATCTGCGTTTAAT
Source organism: Neoceratodus forsteri (assembly GCA_016271365.2). Taxonomy (NCBI): domain Eukaryota; kingdom Metazoa; phylum Chordata; order Ceratodontiformes; family Ceratodontidae; genus Neoceratodus; species Neoceratodus forsteri. Next base: position 61,199,185 of record CM057455.1, read on the forward strand.
AGAGAGTTCCTTAGAGAAATCTCTAAAAATAGAAATTTTATGATCTTGCCAAGTAAGCATTCCCACTTGTTTTGCTCTATTGATAATCAGTTCAGTGTGGGTATAGTTTAAGAATTTTGCAATGATAGGCCTAGGTTTCTGATCTGGACCAGGCCTCCGGCTTAAAGTATGGTGTGATCTCTCAATATTAAGGTCTTGACCAGGTGGGAGCTTGAGCAGGGCTGGCAACACATGTAATAGAAATGCACTAGTGTCTCCGAGTTCTGCACCTTCAGGAAAACCCAAAAATCTAAAGTTATTGTGTCTGTTTCTGTTTCCAATGTCATCTGTTTTATCTTGTAGGCTTCTGATAACTCTGTCTTGCTCTCTGATGGTGGCTTGCAGGATATTCAAACCCCTTTGGAAAAGCCAGAAATTCTCTGTGGTTACCCACACATTTTCATCTCCCACTGGGTTTCTGTGAATGTCTCAAAGTCCTGGACTTCCAAGAGCAGCCCAGTCAATTTTGCTGAATGTGATTCTCGTATGACCTAAACTCCAGATCCTATTGCTCTGCAGCCTGCCTCTTCCTTCCTGCCTCTGGTGTTGCCTTCTGCCTGTCCCATGCAATCTTGAATCTGTCAACCGTTTTTGCCACCTTTACCTCCTCTAGGAGGCTGTTCCATGTATCCACCGCCCTTTCTGTGAAAAATATTTCCTCTCGTTGCCCCTCAGTCTTCCCCCCTTCAGTCTCATATTATGAGCCCTTGCTGTTGCCCATCTCCTTTTCTGAAAAATACTGCCCTCTTGAACTCTGTTGATCCCACTGAGGTACTGTACTTGAATGTCTTATCATAGCATATCCCCCCCCCGATCCTCCAGAGTATACATATTAAGTTCTCTCAATCTCTCTTTGTATGGTTTCTGGTGTAGCCCCTGCACCATTTTTGTTGCCCTACTCTGGACTGCTTCCACCCTGTCAATGTCCTTTTGGAGATGAGGTCTCCAGAACTGCACCTGCACACAGTACTCCAGATGAGGCCTCACCAACTGCCTGTACAGAGGCATCGCCATCTCCTGTTTTACACTGGTGATACCTCTCTCTATGCATCCCAGCATTCCACCGGCTTTTCTCATTGCCTTCTCACATTGTTTGGCTACTTTCATATCATCTACTGCGACTACTCCCATGTCCCTTTCCATCTTAGTTGTTGTTAGTACCCCTTCCTCATTGTGTATTCCTCCCCAGGGTTTTTGCTCCTGAAGTGCATGATTTTGCACTTCTTGGCATTGAATCCAAGCTATCACATTCTTGACCACTCTTCTAAGTCTCTCCTCATTTGCCCCTACCCTTGGAGTGGGAGTGTCAACCATCTTGCAGATCTTGGTGTCACCTGCAAAGAAGTATAATTTTCCTTCAAGTCCCTCTGCAATGTCCATTTTCAGAGGAAAGATTCCAGAAGGAACTTGCAGCTCTAAAAGTGGACAAGGCTGTAGGACTGGATGGGATACACTCAAAGGTACTAAATGAGAGCCTTGTTCAACAGTTCACTGGAAACAGGTGCAATTCTGGAGGACTGGAGAAAAGCTGACGTGGTTCCTCTACATAAGAGTGGCAGCAGGGAGGAGTCCAGTAACTACAGGCCAGTCAGTCTTACTTCAGTGGAAATTAATGGAGGTCCTCTGAAAGAAAAGATTGGTAGAGTATCTTGAATCTAATGGGCAGAAATACCACAGGCAGCAAGGAGTCACAGTGGAGGGGAGATCGTGCCAGATAAATCTGATTGATTTCTTCGACTGAGTGACTAAGGAAGAAGATCAGGGGATGACAGTGGATGTGTCCTACCTGGACATTAGCAAGGCCTTCAACACTTTTTTTTTACAATTTTTGGCCAGGAAAGACATTAAGCTGAGGCCTGTTACCAGGTGTATCCTGGGAGTACAGGGAAGTTAGGTGACTTGCTCATGGTCACACGGTATGCAAATGTTGGCTGTGGGATTCAAACCCAGTTTTCCAGGTTTGCAGCTCAATACTCTTAACCATCGTGCTGTACTGCTCCCTATACTGTGCCACACAGGAGACTCATAAAGAAATTAAGCAGCTTAGGGGTGGGATCCAAAATGGTTAAAGGGGTTAGAACCTGACTAATGGATAGGAGGTCGGTGGTTAACAGTACTCACTCTAATAATGAAAGAGTGTGGGGTGCTGCAGGGCTCAGTACTGTGACCAGTCCTCTTCAATGTCTTCATAAATGACATTGCAGAAGAATGGGAAGGGAAGGCATGCATTTTTCACAGATGATACCAAAATCTGCAGCAGGAGGGACACCTGAGAGGGGCTGGAGACAATGAGCAAGGATCCTGGGAAACTCGAGGAGTGACCAAGAGCATGGCCATTTTGGTTCAGTGCCACCAAATGCAAAATCAGGCCCCTAGAGCATAGGAACTCAGGAGCTAAATATAGAACGGGGGATACTAACAGCCACTAAGCAGGAAAATGACATTGGGGTTATCATAACTGATGACCTCAAGGTGTCAGGGCAGTGTAATAAAGCAGTGGGTAGGGACAGTGGGATCCTGGGGTGCATAAGGAGGGGTATCTACAGCAGAAAGTGGGAGGCAGTGTTTCCACTCTATCCCTCACTGGTCAGACCCCATCTTGAATACTGTGTCCAGTTTTGGAGGTCACACTTAGAAAAGGACATAGACAGTCTGAAGGCAGGGTGGGGAGGGCAATTCCTTCTTATTAATAACTTATTACTTTACTACTACTACTAACTAAAATGATTCAGGGGTTGCATGAGAAACCCTACAAGGAAAAACTGAGGGATATCAACTTGTACACTCTGGAAGAGAGAAAAGCAAGAAGGGACCTTATAGAGCTCTGCAAGTACCACACAGGAGTAAACAGGGTGTAGAAGGGGAGTCATATGAACATATGAAGAAGCCAGCAGAGGAAGACCATTTAGTCTGTCAAGGTTGCTGGTATTGCAGGGTCCACAGCTTGAGCTAATGTCCCTGCCCTCCCTCTCCACCCTTCCCATCCTCCCTACCTATGATCCTTACCTTCCCCCATGCCTATCCCAGCCTCTCTTAAATCTGCCCACTGTCTTCAATAAGATTACTTCTTCCAGCAGAGCATTCCAAGTGTCCACCACCCTCTCTGTGAAGAAATGCTTCCTGACCTCCCTCCTAAACCTCCCACCCTCCAGCTTAACACTGTGTCCCTTCATGTTATGGCTGCCACTCAGTTTAAAGAGACTCTCCTTATCAACCTTATTTATCCCTTTCAAGTACTTTAAGGTCTCGATCATGTCCTCTCTCTTTCTCTCCTGTCTTCCAGGGAGTACATATTCAGTACCCTCAACCTCTCATCATGTGCCTTACCCTGCTGACCAGCTATAATCTTTGTAGCCTTCCTCTGGGCCTTCACTAGCAGGTTAATGCCCTTTTTGAATTGTGTGCACCAGTACTGAACTCCAGACTCTAGATGCGTTCTTACCAGTGACCTGTACAAGGGCAGTATAACCTCCTCTCTTCTACTACTGATCCCCCTAGATATGCATCCCAGCATCATGTTTGCCTTTGCTGCTGCTTTTTTACACTGCATGGAGTGCTTCAGGTCACTAGTGATCATCACTCTAGGTCCTTCTCCTCTGATGCAGATACTCAGATTCCACCCAGGTAGTACTCTGTCCTGGGATTTTTGGCTCCAATATACAGTACATAACATTGCATTTCTTGGCATTGAAGCCATGCTGCCAGATCCTGGACTACCTCTCCAGCTTTTCCAGATCTTCCTGTAGGTCCTGTATCCCTTCAGCTGTGTCCACTCTCCTGCAGAGCTTGGTGTCATCCATGAATAGGCACATTTTGCCCTTAATGCCACCCCCAACGTCATTAATGAAGAAATTGAACAACACCAGCACCAGCACCAGCACCAGCACTGAGTCCTGCAGGACCCCACTGGTTACCTCTCTGGTGCCAGATAACTCTCCCCCCACAACAACCCTCTGGGATCTGTCCCTCAGCCAGTTTTCCACCCATCTGGCTATCTTTCCCCCAACCCCAAGATCCACCAACTTCCTGATCAAACTTTTGTGGGGTACAGAGTCAAAGGCCTTGCAGAAATCAAGATAGAGGATGTCTACCACTTGACCCCTATCTACTGTCTTTGTGACACAGTCAAAGAAGTCAATCAGATTTGTTTAACATGATCTCCTCCCTCCCCGTGAACTCATGCTTCCTCACATCCTGGAGACTATGCTCCTCTAGATATTTCACCAACCTTTCCTTTAGTATGGTCTCCATGAGCTTGCCCACAATGGAGGTCAGACCAACTGGTCTGTAATTCCCTAGGTCATCCTTGGGACCGCTTTTGTGGAGAGGCACTACATGTGCTGTTCTCCAGTCCTTTCATGTCCTTTCAGTCATGCCTGACTCTAGTGATCTGTTAAGTAGCTCTGCCAGTGGCCCTGCCAGCTCCTCAGCCAGTTCCTTTAGTACCCTTGGATGTAATCTGTCTGGGCCTGGTGATTTATCCACCTTCAATGCCAGCAGCGCTTCACTCACTCTATCCTCCTCTATCTCTACATCTGTGTCCCCCTTCCCCCACTCCTCTTTTTGCTCCAGAAAGCAGTGGTCCATCCTTCTCCCTGGTGAAGACAGAAGTATTAATTTAGTATCTCTGCTTTTCCCCCCATTATTCTCCTCCTCCTCCTACTCCACCCCTTTCTTAAGCCTAACAGTCCCTTCCTTCTTGTCCCTTTTCTTACTTATATAGCAAAAAAAAGCCTTCTCCCCTTCTTAATTCCTTCAGCTATCTGCAGCTCCTTTTGTGCCTTTGCTTGCTGGACTTCCTTACTTGCCTCACTAACCAACCTTAGGTCATTTTCCCTATCCACCTTTCTCTTGGTCTTCCTGAATTTTCTGTAGGTCAACCTCTTTTCCCTTACTGCCTGGGCAATCCCAGAACTGAACCATCTGGGAACTTTGGCCCTTGTGTCCTTCCCCCTGAGCCTAATTCACTCATCTGTGTCAACCAGTATTCCTTTCTTAATGAAGGACCACCTTTGGTCCACCCCTATATCTGCTCTGATGCCTGCAAGATGACTCCTTAGCACTTTACCAATTTTTGTGAAGTCCGCCCTCCTGAAATCCAAGATTTTAGTCTTAGTCAGGATGCTATGCAACTGGAAATACACTGTGCAATGGTCACTTCCTCCCAGTGGCTCTCTGACCATTATTTCCTGTACATGCTGCCCACTTGTGAGCATCAGATCAAGAATTGCTTTAACTCTTGTTGGTTCAGTGATGCCCTGAGTTAGGAACCCATTCAGCAGTCCTTCCAGGATCATCTGACTCCTAGTACATGTTGTGGAGGGTATGATCCAGTCCACCTTGGGTAGGTTGAAGTCCCCCACAATTACCACCTCTCCTTTCCCCACAGCATCCAATATATGTGAGCTCAGTTCCCTGTCCCTCTCCTCATCCTGATTGGGTGGCCTGTAAACCAACCCCAACCTCACCTTTCTCCCTCTATTGGACCTTAACTGAACCCATAATGCCTCCACCTCCCCTTCCTCCATCTCCTCCCTCATGCAAGTTATTCCCTCCCTGATATAAACTGCCACCCGTTCCCCCTTCTCAACTACCCTGTCCCTCCTGTATAGTTTATTTCCAGGGATTGCAAGGTCCCAGTCATGGTGTGAAGTTGCCTAAATCTTGGTTACTACAGCTATGTCCACCCTCCTGTCTGCTAATAGTGTCTGCAGGTCATCCATCTTGTTTCCAAGACTCCTGTATACTGGATGCTCTTCTCCACTCCCATCCCCTGCCTGATGCCTTCACTCCCCTGGGCATCATCCTCTGCCTTTTCCTCTACTGTTCTGCTCCTCTGACTTCCAACACCATCTTCCCCAGCTCCCATCTGAGCAGCCTTATTTCAGACCTTAACTGTTCCAGGCTCTTACACACAGGACATCCCCTTTACTTCACAACACCCCCAGAAAGACTGCTGCCCCACAGCTAATGCAGTTTACCATTCTCCTGCTTTCCACAGATGTATCTTTTCCCCCACATCCTCCCAGCCCAGCTTCTCCTAGCCTCCAGTTGTAGATAACTATAAAATAACTATAAAACTCAAATCAGAAAGATCATCAAGACCAGGGGTAATGCAATGAAGCTGGAAGGGAGAAGATTAAGAAGGATGTGAGGAGGTACTTGTCACAAATGCACTCCGCAGGTCAAGCCCTCTGCACCCACAGTGCCAACCTCAGAGCACAATAGTGTGAACAGGTGACAGACAGGGTAACCCTCCTGTCTGATTTGGGTCCAAATCACCTTTAGCCTCGAGTTCTGGGGGATTCAAACTGTGAACCTTATGCTAGCATACCCGATGTACAGGCTGAGATATATACCCTCTTCAGGACTGCAGTACAATCTTTCACCAGGGGCACCCAACCAGGTATCTAAAATGAACCCTTTTTAACTCTATAGAGACCTAGGTAGTTCTTACCTTTTTACACAAGCTCAGTAACATGATCAAGCTTTTCAATGGTTGTCAGACTTAACCACCTATACATCACATGCAAAAAGAAACTGAAAAGACACCCAGGCAGTATTTCAAAGAAAAGGTTGTTTACTAAAAGATGATAAAAACATGTAAAATTAAACACAGAACAATATATCATACAGCTTACAATCTTACAAAACAAAAAAATAAGTTTCAAAACAACACTCCTACCACAAAGGCTTAATTTCTTTCTAACTATTACCTTTCTAAGTGCTCTCCTAGTCAGAGTCTAGAATCATATGATCATATTCACCAGATGGATGTTCATTTGAAACTTCATCTCTCTACCCCTTTTGGTGAGTCAGCTAGCTCCTCCATTTAGAATTAATTCTAGCATAATTTCTACCAGGAGGTATGTTTAATTAATGGTAACATCAGGAAAAAAACATCTCCTAAATATGACATCTTTTAATCAAACATTTCTTTTTGAACTTAACAATCCCACACTTATGTCCTCTTGGGCTGATTTCCTGTGCTAGTGTGATCTAAGGGATTTTATGACTCTTCACACATTTTCTGGTTATGCTAAAAGGAGAGGAACTAGCCAATTTTCCTGCCTCCTGTAATGTCATAAAACTCACATTTAGTTTCAACTTCAAAAGCATGGGCAGGTCTTAAAAAGGTAATAAAATGCCCTTCTGTAAGTCTTAATTAACTGGTTCCCCTGGTCAGTTGAATTATATCCTGTAGTTCCAGCTACTGACCTTTAAAGTTACAGGCCAAATCTGTTAACTTGTGTGAGACAATTTCATACACAGACCAGTTATTTATAGTCTACAGTAAGTATCATACAGGTTACCAGAAGCAAGGGCAGAGCATCACAGCACTATTTCGCTGAAAGGTTGGTAGAGTCCTGGAACAGACTGCCTGTGGAAGCACCAAAGGTGAAAATGGGGGGGCTTTAAGCATGAGTGGGACAGATATAGAGTATATTATTAAATTGGCAGGGAGAAGGGAGGGCTACAGGAGACCAGTTTGGATCAGACAAATGAGGCATATAACATATGGGCAGACTGGGTGGGCCAAGTGGTCCTTTTCTGTAGACAAATTCTATGTTTCGATGATCTAGAGGACTTAATATGAGCAAACTAGTGTATGTTGGACAAATAGTTTTAAACTTAGAGGTGAATAACTGAAATGTAAATTCAGGTGAAAGTTCACAAACTATGTGGACATTTTCTGAAATATTGTAGAATAGTCATTTTGATTGGATTTCACCTGCCGAAGTAAAATTTCATAAAGTGTTGCTCACTCATCAGCAAATTCTTTTAGGTTTCTTTGAGGGGAGGAGCTAAAGGAGCTCAATACTTACACTCTGGAGGAGGGGAGGGGCAGTGGGTTAGATCGAGACCTTTAAATATGTCACGGGAGTGAATAAGGCAAAGGTGGGAGATACTTTTCAGAGGAAAAGGTGCTCCAGAACAAGGGATCATGATATGAAGATGAAGGGGGGTAAATTTAGGAGAAATGTGAGGAAGTACATCTTCACAGAAAGGGAGAAACACGGACATAATGCTCAACTGACTCCAATCACTAATGATCAATAAATGTTCAACTATTCATTAGTTTTGCTTTGGTTGAAATTTTCACATGCAAATGAGTTACTTGTTTACCCCTTGTAAGACAACCAACTGCTAACATTCTTAACCAATTCAGCAGTTAGTCATTCACTGAGCTGTCTCCTACTTAAAGAGCAACTCTCTATTATAATAAAAAAAGCTGAAAACACCTGATTTACAACAATTATGTTTGAACTTTATTGTTTTCTAGTTATCTTGTATTTATTTTTACTTTCCCCTGCTGTTGGTCTACTAAATAATGTAGATAATGCAGCAATTATTTCACTGAGTCTTTCCAAATGTAGCTGACTCTCCCCTGCTAACCACACAATTGCTGTTTGTGACATCACAATCTGTTGTCATGGTAAGCACTATGATGTCGTAAACAAAGGCACTGTGAGGTTAACAGGGGAGAGGCAAACGTTTCTAAAAGTTTTCTATATAGACTTTTTTAGGTGGACTACCAAGATGTGCTGTAAATCTTGAAATGGGACATTGAAAATGAAAAAGTATTCCTTAGTAAATTGTATTTATGAGGCACGTGCTGAAATGCTGAGTTGTTCTTTAAGAATTAGCTAATCCTCAACAGTTGAGTATTAATTTGCCATTTATTTTTTAATAGATGAGATAATATACTAAATCAGTTATTTTCAAACAACATACAACTTGTTAAGCAATAGTTGATAATAGCATTTATCCCACATTATAATGCACAGTTATTAAAGAATAACTAATTCCTCACCATTTTCAAAAATAAATTCTACAATTTGTTGTGTTTGAATGTCACAGAATTGCCCTATAAACCAGCCATGCACTTGATTACAGTGAGAGGGGGTGCATAACTTCAGAGTTGGACAATGACTTGCTATTACAATTTTATTAAACTCCTTGGTGTGTATTTGGATTCACCAAAAGCTTTGTTATCACTTATAACCTCTTATGCAGTGTCAGTGGCTCAGTAGATAGCACACTCACCTCTGAGGCCGGGAGATCAGAGGGCTGTGGGTTCAGTTCCCACATCTGGCACTTGGGTTAATATCCCAGTACTGACACTGTAGTGCAGCATGAGAGGGGTGCTGCACTTCTGAGGTGCCGTCTTTCGGATGAGACGTTAAACCAAGGTCCCATCTGCCTGGATTGGTGGTAGTTCAGGTGGATGTTAAAAATCCCATGGCACCTATCTAACAGAGTAGGGGAAGTTTATTGACAAAAAAAAACATAACATCACAAAACAATCAATGATACATCAAATGAAAGAGAAAAAAAGACAAAACTTAGATCAGATAATAACATTGGTACAGTAGATCATTCAGCAAAAGAAACGTCTCCATAAAATATCAACCTTAGCTTTAGTAAACCGTCGAGTATCATTTTCTTTAACAGTCAATAAACCAGTGTCTATCTGAGAAAAAATAGTGCTATTCAATACATATTGTTGATGTAAAACAAATTGGCAGTGAGCTAACCATAAAAAATACTGTATAAGAGAAAAAAACACATTCAATGTACTTTTATTATAATGCCTCCAGATCCCCGAATAATCCCCTAAAACAATAGATTGATATGAAATATGATTCAAAAAAGGTAAATGCCAATGAGTGGCAGCGTCCTGCCAAAAAGATTGGCTATAGGGGCAAGTAACAAAAAAATGCAACATAGTTTCTTCATTATTAATGCAAGTAGGCCTAAGGCAGAATCTCTCAGTCATGGGTTTATATTTCAAATTACCCCGAACCCCTAATTTACCTTGGATGGACAACCACACAACATCCCAAACATGAGGAGGAATCCTGGAATCCAGTAATTTGCAAATAGCAAAACTCATTTTCGTGTGCACACATTCAGGGAAAACCCAAATAGTCTTCTGAACTTCATAAACTATAAAAGCATAAAAGGATTTCCTTTGCATAGTCAATAACATAGGTAAAGATACTTTCCATTGAAATAACTTCTTAAGAGTTGAAGTGCCATAAATTGGTAAAAGGTCTGAGAGTAAAAGTTTAGGGGGTAACCCTGTCCACTTAAGAAAATATTTAGACCAAAGAAATTGCGTCCACAATTGCCACGAAAAGGTAGCAGAAGACCATAAATAATTAAACGTCCCAAAAAAATATATAGAGTGGTAAAAAACAATGGGATTAATCATAGCCAATCCACCTTTGTGGATGGGTAAATAATAACATCCGTTTCACAGGGTTCAATATACCCCAAAGCATCTGGAAAAAAGGCTAAGAAGTCTGGTCTCAAGATGCAACGGGGTCAGATAAACGTAACATAAATATAAAAAAAAGGTAAAAGAAACTGTTTAATAATCTGAACCCTTTTCTGTTTCCCAAATTTCCACCCTCTCCATCTATGTACCTTAATTTCTCCTACATGCAGCTGTCATTCCCAATTATGAGAAGCCATATCACCTGGTCCAAACCAAATACCCAAAATCTTATGAGGGGCTGAGACTACCTGAATTCCTATGATATCAGATGAGGCAGAGAAAGGAGTATGTAAAGAAAAAATAAAACTTTTATCCATGTTCAGGACAGCTCCAGAAAAGGATCCAAAGTCAGAAAAAATCTGTAGGGCCGACCTTAAAGAGGAAACATCTTGAACCAATAAAGTAACATCATCTGCATAAGCAGAAATCTTCTCATGAGGTAGAAGGGGGGAGGGAGCTAAACCTATAATACTGGTGTCCCAAAGAATTTGTCGAATTACAGGGTCTAAAACAAAAGAATATAAAAGAGGACTCAAGGGGCAACCTTGTCGAACTCCAATGGTTAAAGGAACATCCGTGCCAAACAAACCATTAAGCATTGGAATAATAGGTGCATCAGAGTAAAGAAGGTGCAACCAGTACACAAAAGGTTTTGGAAAGCCATATCGTAATAACAGAGGAAACAAATAATCATGACGAACTTTGTCAAAGGCTTTAGCCTGATCCAAAGTAACCACAAATCCAGAAAGAGAGTGCTTATTAGCTGCTTCAAATAATTCTCGCAAAAGATATAAGTTATGCTGTATGCGTCTGTCAAGTACAGCACAAGTCTGAGCTGGATGAATAAGAAGATTAGCCACTCCTAACAGTCTATTATGAAAAATCTTCTCTAGAATTTTGTAGTCACTGTTTAGAAGACTAAGAGGTCTCCAATTAGTTAAAAGGTTTTTATTCCCTGATTTATACAAAAAAAAAAATAGTAGAGAGGTATTAAAACCAAAACAGGAAGAGGAGAAAGTTAACATAAAATTAAAGACCAAGGTAAGAAAGTGAACCATATGAGGCAAAAAATGTTTATAAAAATCATTAGGAATCCCATCAAGGCCAGGAGAAGTACCAGTATTCAGTTGGGTTATAGCAGTCTCAACTTCCTGTAAAAGTATGGGTCATATTAGGGTTTGTACCATAGTAGCAGGAACCTGGGGTAATGGAGCAGTAAAGCCAGACAACAGGGAAGAAGAGGAGTCCGATACAGGGTGAAATGTGGCATCTACATGCTGCTGGACTACCTGTAGTATTTCTAAATCTGAGGTAACTATATTACCCTGTGGTGTAACCAGATGAGTCATGGGAGTGCTGTCAAGTCGTTGTTTACAGGCTGCATAGGGATCTGATGCTGGTGTCTTTTTTGTTTTGAATCTAAATTCCATTTCAAGTGATTTAGCCCTATCATACTGATAGGTTTTCATTTGTTTTTTTATTTCAAAAATCTGTGAGGCAAAGACATGCCTATCATGTGGAGGATAGGACATCAACTTGTATAATTGATTCCGAAAAAGAATATAACGTAGATAATCAGAATTAGCCTTATGTCTACCAAAAGACAGCATAAGGTGTTTAAGCTCTACTTTAGTATCCAACCACCAATGCAACAGTGAATCATAAGAACACATGACAGAGTCTCGGCATGCAAAAAAAAAAAACTCAATACGAGAAAACAGGGAGGAAGAATCTAAAAGAGACATGTTGAAATGCCAACGAGTATGGGAAGAAAAAATCTTTGGAGGTATAGTGGATAAACTTAAAGAACAAAACAAAAGATTATGATCAGAAAATTCCGAAGGCTGGGAAATACAAAAGAACGGAACCAAGTATTTGGAAACAAAAAACATATCAATGCGGGTAGCATATATGTGTCTGTGATATGTAGCACCTATGTCTGTAACATGCAGACTGCGGAAGGCATCTTGTAGATTAGCACCTGAGATAATTTGAGTTAAGGCATTAGCATCACAGTAAACCTTTTTCTGTGTGTTATTCCTAAATTTAATGTCCAAGGAACAATTAAAGTCGCCTCCCCAAATAACCTGCTTTTTAGTATATAAAAAAGGTTGAAGGTCTTCAAACAGCTTAATTCTAGCCGACTTGAGTTGGGGTGCATAGATATTGAGAAATCTAAAAGCAAAATCCCCAAGGGAACAGTTAAGTACTAAAGCCCTCCCCGGTTTAACATCAGTAAGCCTGGTGACATGAAAATGGGTAGATTTAAACAGGATCCCAATCCCATCCGCTGCTTCCAAACCAAAGGTCCAGAAGGAAGGGCCCCAATGCCAACGATTCTTAATCTGCTCCACCTCAATCAGAGAGGAGAGATGTGTTTCCTGAACAAATAAAACGTCTACATCTAGGGTGCCAAAAAAAGAAAACAGTGAAATCTGTTTCTTATACATTTTCAAGCTGCAGGCATTAAAAGATGCCAATTTTAGGGTAGCCATTTGTACAGCAGTCACATTCAGGGCCCTCCCTTCAAACAAGAGCTAGCTTTTCATTTTTTTCCATTTTTCCCCTTCCTGTCTTTAGATAGCTCAGTGGATTTACTCTCCTCATCCTCAGTGACCAGCTCAGACCTGTGAGAAGTATCTGACTCTAAGTCAGAATCCCCTAACTCATCTTGAAGGGAAGAAAAAGAATTATCAGTAGGAAGAGGACACAGAGAGGGAACTTTAAGAGAGGACCTGGTAAATCTATGGCTTTTAACAGTTTCAAAAGGGGGAGGCATAGTATTATCATTCAGAGGTACAGATAATCCCCCATTAGCATCAGTGTGTAGAGTGGAAGTAGGTACAGAGTCCCGTATAAGTGCCAGGGTAGGTGGTGTAAAGGCACAGAAACAGTCAAAGAGGCTACCATAGGAGGATTAGTGACAGGGGCATTCATAGAATGAGGTCCAGAAAGGAGAGGACCTTGATGGTTTCCTTGTGCCTTAGAAACCAGGTCATCATGATCCCAACCCTCTTGCCTATTTTGTTTAGCCCATGGGCATTGGTGAAAGGCATGGCCTTTTGCGTCACAGAGGTTGCACTGAAAAATGTTCTCACATAAATCAACCGAGTGGCCATAGCCACCACAAAGAGAACATTTGAGACATCACAGGAGCTGCTAATATGTGCACGTGAGCCACATTTATAGCAAGCCCTGGGTTGGCCACTGTAAAACAAACCCACCTGTCTTTACCTAAAAAAAAGCTATTAGGTAAGTGGATGATATCAGAGTTTACCTGAAATAACTTAACCTTAAATTTCCACCCCCCAGTCCAAATACCCTCCAAATCCACTAGGGCTTCAGGAGGTCCCAAAATATCACATCTCTTTTGTAGCCAGTGGTAAATGTCACTGACATGGACCCCTTCATTACGGAACATAATTGTTACGTACTTGATTTGTGGCCTAGTTAAGGGGATGGCAAAAAAGGGTGTCCATAAGGAAGTATTTTTAAGAGCAGCATATCGTTCCCAAAATTTCTATAAACTGTTATTAAGCCTAAAACTAATATCAAAAGAGTCTTCCCCTGAAACATGGATTAGAGCATATAAATCAGAGGGAGGACAATGCATAGATCCCCTAAGCAAATGGTTAACAACATAATACCTATCCGGGTGAGTAGAAAGCCCACCCTTGTACCTTAAATGTACGGCATTTCTCAGGGGGGCTTGCTCTAATTTATTTTTAAATAAATCTGCCATAGACATACGTTTAGAGCCCCCCAGATCAGTAGAATTCTGAGAGAGACCTTCCTTCCCCCCCGAGGACGTACTAGGGCCAGAACTGGCCTCAGACTCCCCCCCCTGCATATGGTGTGCACCTTTACCCGAAGCAACAGTAGAAGAATCAAGTCCTGAAGAAATACCTGAGCTCAGTTCATTGGCATGCTGTGAAGAAGAGGTTGTAGGCCCGCTGTCCCCCCAGTTCGGGTCAGGAATCCAAATCCCTGAAGACGATCGCATCCAACCTGATCTAGCTAGGGTGTCATCCGCCGACCAGTCCATCAAAAAATCAGAGGAATCCGAAGAAAGCCCAAATTGTTTGTGCAGAACTTGTGAAGTGCTAGCAATTGCAGCTGGTGTCTGTTGCACAGCCGGCTGCTCAGGAAGGCCCGACACCTCACCAGGAAGTTCTGGCTGCAGCATAGGGTCCGTAGTAGCAACAAGATTCAGTCCAGAAGAGGTCCCATCTAGCAAAGGCGTCTGTAAAGAAGCACTCCGGTCGTCCACAAAAGGTACAATCTCCAGCGCATCCTCCCAAACTAGCCCACCGCTAGTGTCCTTGTCAGGTACTCTCATCCTGTCAACATCCAAAGACCCACTCGCTGGGACATTTTCCCCGATCAAATCTGCACAATCTGTACCTGCCACAGCAGGAGCTTCCAGAGACACGTCCTGTGCCTTGTATGTCCGTTCTCCGTCTGCCATACTGCAGCGTAGCCCTCTACTGCCCGCAAGCAGCCGCAGAGTAGGGGAATTTCCCCGGTGTCTTGGCCAACTTTCCCTCATTCACAAAAAATACCACCAACAGCTTAATCTGGTTTAAGGTCAGTTGGCATTCATCTGTATCCCCCTCCCCTGGGTCAAGCCTGAAAATAGGCAGGATTTGTCTAGTGCACTTACCAAGTCAACAAAAACTAAATAAATAAATAAATAAAATGCTCATTAAAATTTTAAAAGAATCTTATAGAGGTAGATAGTGATGCTCATCTCTTTCATGATACTGCTCAGCATTGAAACTCCAACCCACACTCCCGTATTCCATGTCCTTTTTGGCTGTTCAGAATGCAGCTGGATGTACAGTAATACATTTGAACATCCAGAAAGAAAGTAATATACATGAGCACCAATCAGTATTTTCTTAAGAGGGAAGTGCCACTTAATGCCTCTGTAGATTATTTCAATATTTTTAATTAACTTGAGATGAGTTCATTAACAATAATAGGACAACACTCAGGGGAAGCGTGTGGTCGGAGAAATAGGTCACCAACATTGGCTGTAGGATCAGAAGGCGTGGTTAGGGCTGTGATACATGGGGAGTGGGTCAGGTCTGAGATGCATGGAGTTGCACTGTGGGTTAGCTAAGTCAGGGCTATGACACTGGTCTGTGTGGTGTATTATCAAGTGTGGGACACTTCTGCCACATGTTTATCCTGTCCTTGCTCATACCTGCCCAAAGGTTCACAGAACCCTCCTCCCACATACCCCTCCACAATGTACATTGGATGTCTTCTTTTTAATTTGTTTTATTTTTGGGGGGGCTAGCTTCCCAAGCCCCTAAGTGGGCTCGCCAGGCTCCAGCACCCATCCGCTCATACTCGGGCTTACCCCCCTGAGTGTGGCCACCAGTAGGTGAACTCTGGTGGTCATAGGGGATGGTATTGGAGCCAGCTCATTAGAGGGGGCTGGCATTTTTGTGTGCTGTAAACCCCACAGGGGCAGGGATGTGCAATGATGACCATTGTCTGCCCTGCCTTCCCCAAATGTGCAGGCGCTGACTGCAGCAGAACTCCCGGCCTCTGCCAGGAGTCCATCATGCATCAGACACTCAACCTACCTCTCCCTGGAGTAGGACAGCAACCCACTGGATGCTCAGTCCAACTCCCCCCGGCCTGCCCTCCGACTCCCGGATCCATTCCCGAACCCGGGTCATTGGTGCCACAGATGGCAATCATGCCTCTGCACCAATGGGCCAGTCTACATTGGATGTCTTCTTACTTACTCTCTGTTATGGTCATTCTTTTAAGAAATGATAACACCTCTTGACTTGCCGAGCTAAGTTGGGGAGTTGTTCCTCAATGGTGTTCCTCAGAGATGCCTGAAAAGAAGTAATAACTTTAAGAGGACACAAAGGACCAAAGAGGGGATTTAAAGCACATTTAAATCATCTGATAAAAAAGACAGGAACTTATCTGATAGGAAAGGTGAGATGGCTCTCTAGACCAGTAAAATGAAAGAAAGAGGGATTAAATAATGTTTTCTAATAAAAGAGATTCATGGAGGCACTAGAGGTAGCATTGTGAACCCCGTAACTATTGTGCCACCTAACTGTGTTTCTGCTTACACACTGCTTCATATTTCTGTTGCATATGTTATTATACTCAGCACAAAGGGCACTGTTCGCACACACACTTTCTGCTTCCTGTGTGTCCCTAAGAGATCCTGCTGCAACTTTTTTGCTAAAGTCTAGCTTCTCTGCTAGTCTGAATTCTTCATTTAGGATAAGGTTATTAGAGAGCAAACTAACTGTCTTATTGCAGTCCGAACAAGTCCAAACCAGCTTGCTGTGGCCAGTGAGCTCAAACTCTGAGGTGAAGTAAAAGAGAAACACAGAAATGTACCTCTCAATGACAGCATGTATGAGATCATGTATTTTGCCTTATTTGGTAGCATAACTGTTATTTTGTGATAAGAACTTGTTTGTAGGGTATACTGTAAGTATGGTCTGCAAATTTTACCAAACTGAGTCCAATTGTTGAAGAAGTATAATGATACTGGTGGGTTCCACAGCTTCCAGCAGGTAACCTCTGTTTGTATTTGTGCTATTTGGTAATAAAAAGTGTTTATTACCTGTGACATATTTGCCATCTCAGTTGCAAGAGAGTCCCAACTTATAGTATACCTTATTGTGTAAGCAACAGTTTTTTATTTTTTTATTTATTGAAATCTCAGAATTACAACCTTTGAGTCAGCGACTCCTTTACAAAGGTTCCACGTCAGGTATAACAACATCAGGAGAGTATAGTTCAAGATAAAACATATGTAAAAAAGTACAAACAGCAGATACAAGTAAACTAACACCAACATTAACTCAAAAACAAAACTCCATGCAGGGAGAGGTAACAGGTAGAGGTGTAACATTGAACAGCTGTATAAAAACATGGGCGGCAAAGAATAACAAGTATAAGAGAGGGATGAGACATGGAAGTGAGCAATCTGAGATAGACTTCTGTTCACGGGAAAAGATAAGAAATAAGGGAGGGTGTAATGAGAGTGAGGGGGGTAGAAAGGAGGGAGGGAGGGGATGCAAGGAATGGGCAGTCCAGGGGACCTTGTCATACTTTGGGGGGAGAAGGCATTATGGGGGGGGACAGGGGATGGACAATGAACACCATGTAAGACTAAGCTGGGTTAATGGGAGAATGAGTGTGCACCATACTGCTTGTTAAGCATAACAGGTATAGAATTTTGATTTTTACTTTTTGATTTTTTTATTGTACTCCACCTTCTCCAAGGGATGGGGTGGGCAAGTTTCTGAAAGAGGTTTCCTCAAACAAGCACGCTCTTGTCAGAACCACAACTGCTACTGCAATATAATAACTGGGGGAGCATTATCTCCCACAGGAAACTCAGGTTATGATTTACTGTTATAACCCGGGGGTTATAACAGTGAACACGCACCAGCTTTCCTTCACTCTGCGCATGCGCCAGGTGCGATCTTGCCATTCTCGGCACTGCCCCTGCTCCTTACTGCTGCACAGTTTGCCGACACTCCTAGTTGGCAGTATGTTCTTTTTTCTTTTTTAGCAAAAATATTTACTGACTGGCCATACCACTGCGTATTAAAAAACAAAAAATATTGATGTAATGTACATACACATGCTCAAATCTTAGTTTGCCTTTTGCATTTTAGAGGGAAAGGATTGGGACGGTAAATGAGAAAAAGGATGATGACTCTTGAAAAGACTGTATTTATGCACTGCATCTTTCAGCCTGGGCTAGTTCTTTAGTTTTTGTTTCCTCATGGTTTTGAGGGTTGGTTGCCTGTGTACTTGGCACCTGCACTGTGGTTTGCAGCACTATGCCCTTTCCATTCTGACTCAGTTTGTTTTACCATGGAGATCAAGTGCTCTTCCAGGTTGCATAGCAACCATTGAGGTCTTGCAACATGCAGAGGGCAGGCATCTTTTAGTGTAGACACAGGGCACGGTGGCAGAAATGTTCCCTCAAATATTTCATTACCTAGTATACCATTGGATTAGTGCATCCTTGCTTTGTTATTTTATTTACATATGCTGGGTTGTGAGACTCCATGTTTGGGACTGTGAACACCAGAAGCAACAGTTGGCAGTCATCATGTTAACAATGGCTATTGCATGTTGCAATATCAGCTGGCACAGATACCTTACAAGGTTCAAGTGTACAATGACTTCTGGTTTCTACAGAACAAGAAGGTCATTGATTGTGTTCATACATGCCAGGGATGAGAAAGCACTAACAGCTTTACAAAGGAAGTCTTTGGCTTTTATAGAAACCCTGCAATGAGTATACTGATTTCCAGTTTCACTGAAACAAGAAGGTCAGCAGTTATGCCCGTGTATGCCACTGGTAAATAACACTAGCTGTTTACTGAGGTAGTCACCAGTTTTTATGAACAGTTTGTAGTTTGTCCTTTGAGATATTTAATTCCTGATTTTGAGTCCTTGAAGGCTGCATGGACATAACCACCAACTGTCTTTCCTCTGCAAACCCAGGAATCAGTTTTTTCATTGCTGCAAAGTGTCTGTAAAAGCCAGAGACTGCCTTTGTAAAGCTGTTAGTACTTTTTTATTACTGGCAAAAATGCACAAATAAATTACCTGGGTTGTGCCTTCCAAAGTTCAAAGAGTAGGGCGATTTCATTAAATCTTTTCTCCCTCAGACATGGGGGTGAACACATCTAACTAGATGGCTAGGGGAGGAAGTGTTGAGCTTTCCCTAGGATAGCATTTTTCCCTCTGAGATGGGGTGAACACATCCTGATAGATGACTGCAGGAGGGAGTATTGAGTGTCCTTAGGACAGCGTTTCTCCCTCGGAGATGGGGGGTGAACACATCCTGTTAGATGACTAGAAGAAGGAGTACTGAGCATCCCTTGGATAGCTTTTCTCCCCCAGAGAGGGATGTGAACACATCCCACTAGATGACTGGAGGAGGACGTATAGAGCATCCTTGCTTCAGCATTTCTCCGGGGGAGGCAAGATTGAACACACCCCACTATATGGCTGTTGGAGGGAGTATTGAGCATCCTTAGGACAGCTTACCTCCCTCAGAAATGGGGGTAAACACATCCCACTAGATGGTTGGAGGAGGGAGTTTTGGTCATCCCTAGGACAGCTGTTCTCCCTCAGAGATAAGGGCAAACACATCCCTCTAGATGGCTGGAGAAAGAAGTACTGAGCTTTCCCTAAGACAGCATTTCTCCCTCAGAGACAGGGGTGAACACATCCCTCTAGATGGTTGGAGGAGGGAGTTTTGATAATCCCTAGGACAGCTTTTCTCCCTCAGAGACAGGGGCGAACACATCCCTCTAGATGGCTGGAGGAAGAAGTACTGAACTTTCCCTAAGACAGCATTTCTCCCTCAGAGACAGGGGTGAACACATCCTTCTAGATGGTTGGAGGAGGGAGTATTAATCATCCCTAGGACAGCTTTTCTCCCTAGGAGATAGAGGTGACCACATCCTACTAAATGGCTGGAGGAGAGAGTATTAAGTGTCTCTAGGACAGCTTTTCTCCATCAGAGAGGGGTCAACACATCCCATTAATTGGCTGGAAGAGGGAGTATTGAGCTTTGAGAGTGCCTTCTCTCTCCTACGTGACAGGAATACGTGAACATGGCTCCACCCATGCAGTCATAAAAATGACTCAGACAGGGTTAGAATTGTAATTTATCTTCTCAGTTATGTTTGAGGTCAGCCTTTGCTGGAGAGGGAGTGGCTGGCTGGAATGCAATACACTGTCATTCAGTTATGCTTTCCTCTCATGAACAGGAGCTTTAATTAAACAGCAAAATGAAGTTTATATTCTGGAACTAACCTTTTAATTTTAGCATTTTAATGTTTTAACATTTTATCATGAACATTCTTCTGTGTCATTATGCATTCATGGTAACTGTGCTGTGTCAGGTGAAGAGACTGACTTTCCATATGGTTTGTAGTCAGTAACCCTCTGACTCATCTCTTAGTCCCACCCCACCCTTTGCACTGCATGTTGTTTTGCTGTTTCTTAACAGAGTTTTTGTCTGTTTGGCAGCAAAACAGTTTCTTTCCTTGTCATTTACATTTGTAAAGTTACTTGATTCCTTCCTTTTGCAACCAGGATGACTGTATGGTGTCCCTTGTAAATGAGCTATCTGCTCACTGGGAATTTAACTATGTTAATTTATGAAATGAATAAAAATCATTACTACTACTACTTCCTTTTCTTCTCTGCCTCTGGTAAACATATACAAGTAAAAAACCCACTTTAAAATGGTTTCCTTTGCCTACTGCAATGCCCAAGTCAATCCCCTTGTGAAGCAAGCTGCTCGGGGGTGGGGCAGGGACCTTCCTCATACACCTTCTTCACAACCCCCCACCAGAATCTGTGATGAGCCTCACAGAAAAACAAAGCCTGTTTATCTTGGCAGCTCACAGAGGCAATACAGGCAATTACACAGTTTACAAGGTCAAGTGATTATTAGTAAGAGAACCACTGACAAGTTATTTCATGTAAATCAATTGAAACTGTTTAGAGATCAGAACTAACCTACAAATGATGGAGGAAGCAGAAGCCTTCCTCTTTGTTCTTTTCTTTTGTCTTTCAGAAACTGACACTGGTCTGTTCCCAGGTGACCATGCACCAGCAGGTGGTGCCAGCATAAGAAAGGGATTCAGCTTGCCATTTGCCACCTTCAGTTCAGTCATCACTGTCAAGCGGCCTATCAGTGATGAGGTAGTCATGTTTAGGGCCACTGGAAAATTGTGGAACTTTCTGGCAAATTTTGCAGGGATCATGCAGTATTTTTCCTGTTTTTTTGCAGGGATTTTGTGGGCTGTTATTGTGATGCTCTGCCACCTGCTTATTATTGTAATGTGTATAATATTTGTATTATAAATAAATGGTATGTGATGGTCTGCCCAAGGTGCACCACTCAGCAAGTAAGCTTGACTTTTGACCTCGAAAGTGTCAGTGTGAGGAAGCAGAAGGATGTCATAAACTGACCAGTGAAGAGAAACCCTAATTAAAAGTTTCCTGTTCTGTTTTTAACAAAAGGGCTTCTTGTCATGATGGCATCGTAAAATATCCCTTTTGAAGTTGAAGCTAAATATAAATTTTATGATTCCTACAGGAAGAAGCCATTTGGTAACAGAACCTTGTTATATCAGTCGTAAACCTAAGATCACTCTTGAAAAACAGGAAATCAGCAGGAAGACATCAAAGGGAATGTTTTGATGAAAGACTGTCATATTTTGGGAAATTGCTAGTTGCTGATTTTCACAGTAATAACATACATCCTTGTGGATATTTATGCTAAGAAGTTAAAGTTATAGGAGGATCTAACTGTGACCTCACCAAGGTGTGGGGAGATGGATTTTGAAATGGTCAGGCATCTGAGGTAAAGATTGCTTTTTATTCTGGATTCCACAGAAGTGAGACATTTGTCTCTAAAACTCAAAACAAGGCACTTCTGGTAATATGTAGCTAGGCAAGAACTCTTACATATTTTATAGGCGTCTTTGTGTTCTGTAATTTCCCCATTTATTTTATTGACTGTAAGTTATTAATGTATATGTTCTGTGTTTGATATTTTACCTATTTTACAATTTTTAGTAAACAATATTTTTCCTTGAAATACTGCGTGTGGCTTCTCGGTTTTCTTTTGCTTGCGAATGCTGAACCATTGTTTAATTCTGTCAGCTGTTAAGGACTTGAATGTGTTACTAATCTTGCTAAAGGTAAGAATAAACTTAGGTCTCATATTGTGTCATAAGGGTACAATTGGAGGACCTGGCTGGGTGCCACTGGGCAAAGGATTGTACTGCATCCCCGGAAGAGGGTACATATCTGAGCCTGTAAACTTGGTAGGCTAGCATAAGGTTCACATTTGACCCCCAGGACTCGAGGCTGGTAGGTGATTCAGACCGAAAACAGACAGGAGGGTTACCCTGTTTTTCTCCTGTTCACACTATTGCACTTTGAGGTTGGCACTGTGGGTGCAGAGGGCCTGTCCTGTGGAGTGCATTTGTGACAGTTATATGTGCATTTTTCCTCTCTGCGATGCACAAACATGGGTTTTCAGTTGCTTTGTGGAAGTCACATGAATGTTGTATGTTAACGACACCAAGCAAAGGCATAACAATATTTTTTTATTAAAAATACAAAAAACAAAACACCTCAAGGACTGATCAAAAAATCAACCATATAATAATGGTGTACAGTATAATAGCAGCATCATTACATAAAAAAAAAAACAACAAAAGGATGGATAGAAAATCAACAGTATAAAAACAGTATAGCATATAATAGCAACATCATTATGGAAAAAAAACAAACACTGGGACTATCTGGAAATCAGCAGTATAATATTGGTATAACATCAGCATCATTATGAAAACAAAACACAAGCACAAACACAAGGACCAACTGAAAATCAACAGTATAATAGCAGCATCATTGTGTAAAATCAGAAATATAATGAAACGAATAATCAATCTAATAAATCAGTCATACAATGAATGGTATACTACAGTATAAAAAGTATCATCAGTTACCATCCCCTTCCACCACCACCACCACCATGTAAGAAAAGTATTTTCAAATCACAGAAACACAAATGGAGGAGCAACTGGAAACCACCATCACCGATAGCCACATCATTTCTTATTATATTTTAACATAAGAAGCAGTCTAGCATCGTCTTCTGTCATACTCCAATGATCGTCTTTTAAAACATCAGAATACACCAAAAAAGTCTGCTCAACATTTGCTATACTCACAGGGAGTCAGACTTTTTGCCACAGCAGAAAGCCCTTAAGATTCAGCCTGTACTTCCCACTGAGCAATATTAAAATCTTCAGGTATTGATTTAGGGAGAGTTCTGTAGCCATGCCACTCAAAGTTTGAAACACTGGTAAGACATGGGAGCTCCTGGGTATATTCTGATTTCTTTTGTCCAGTGTTGGCAGCTGCTTGTTGACAAAGATGGGGGCAGCTTTGAATGTGCTCAGGAGGGATATGTTTCCTAAAATGTGATCCAACTTCGTTCTGATGTCCAACATCACCTTCTGAAAAAAGTTGATGCAGTTTTCATTTTCCTGAGCCTGTCATATGGACAACATTTTGCCCGTCTGTGGTCTGTACTCTGCACTCTGTTTCCCCAGTTGAGGCAGAGAAATCCAAAAACATGGGCATTTTGAGCCCTTGCAAAAATAGTATGTCCCTGTGGCTTGCTGCTTAATTGTAACTCTTCAATAAGGTTCACTAGTTCTGCAGAATGTTCGGACACAGAAGTAGCTTGTGCCACCAGCTTTGTCCCTTTGCCGATTAACATGGACTTAAGGCGCTTGATGGTTGCTGCATCTGATGGCACTGTTTCAGCAAATTCTGCTAAAATGGGCAAATAGTCTGCTAAATATTGAACAGAATTAACTCAGGAGCACCACTGAGTTTTCAATGAGTAAACTGGCATCTTGGGTACAATTTCTTGCTTTGATTACATAAATGCCAGGTACTTATGCCGTCGCATTGGGCTCATTCAAAAGATTTTTTTACAAGGGAAACCACAGTGCTCAAATCCTCCAGTGCATCAGCACAGATCTCCAAGACCAAACTGAGGAGCTGTGCAATGCAGGTCGCATGTACTGCATTTGGTAACACACAGGACCAAACAGTTCCAAAAGCTTTGTGCATATAACTTGCACTGTCCGTGACAATGGCAAAGACTTTGTTCAGATTAACTCTATTAGTGTTTAAGACTTTTAATAGGTCTTGGGATACAGTTGTGTTGTTTACACACTCCAAAAATTCAACACCAGTTAGCTACACAAGAGGGAGTCTTCCATACCAGACATGTTCGAAACCTGGAAGGACCTACTGGCACCATATCCGGCCTGTCTGCATCTGGCTTGGCTGTGGATGGATGTGGGTAGTCAGGATAACATGACAAGGCAGACTCAGAATTCAGTGAATAAAAATGTCAAAGGCATTTATCATTTTATTTTGCATCATAAAAAGACTACAAATTAACTTTTGCTGCCTTAAAAAGGATTTTGCTGCTATTGCTATTGTGCTCAAGCAATGTTGAGCTCAACCTGGGGCCTGTAGATACCCTTGCTGGAATTAAAGGAATGTCATTCCTGCATGTCAATGTCTGCAGCCTTTTGAAAAATATCACCATGATCCAGGCTTGGGTTAGCCACACCCTACCTGATGTTCTGGTGATCACTGAGACCTGGTTAGACCAGCCACTCCTGACAGGGAAATCAACATCCCAGGTTATTTGCTCTTCTGAGCTGATAGGCAATCGAGAGGCAGAGGGGTGGCAATTTATGTCAAGGACAAATTCTCTGTATCATGTCTAGAATCATCCTCCTCCCCTAACGAATTTGAATGCTTGTCCCTAAAGGTTGAACTATTATCTTCTTGTGCACTCTGTGTAATAGGCTGTTACAGGCCTCTATCTGCAGGGTCACATCTCTTGTCACATCTAGGCTCTGTCCTGGGGCTTAGTACACTGGAAACTATTACTCTTGGTGATCTGAACTACGACTGGTTATCAAAAGCCTTGGTTCCCTTGAAATCCTTTTGTGACACCTTGGGGCTGGTGCAACTCATTGGTGAACCCACTCGCCCAAATAAAAAGAACCCTAGTAACAGCACCCTTTTAGCTGTAATTTTGGTTGACAAACCACATCTGTTCTCCTATGTTGGAACATTTTTCTCTGACATCAGCGATCACTGTTTCATCGCCAGCATCAGATCTGTGCATAATCCACAGTTTGTAGCAAAGTTCTTATTTAAGAGGTGTAAACTCAGCTTTGACTTGTTTGCCTACCTCGATGAATTGAAACATTCCCTGTGATGGCAGGATTTCTACTTAGCCAAAACGGTTAATGAGGCATATACTATCTTTCACAAAATACTAACTGCGGCCTTAAACAGGCATGCCCCCTTGGTAAAGTGTCAGTGGCTCAGTAGGTAGCACACTCGCCTTTGAGGCTGGGAGATCAGAGGGCTGTGGGTTCAGTTCCCACATCTGGCACTTAGGTTAATATCCCAGTACTGACACTGTAATGCAGCATGAGAGGGGTGCTGCATTTCTGAGGTGCCGTCTTTCGGATGAGACGTTAAACCGAGGTCCCATCTGCCTGATTGGTGGTAGTTCAGGTGGATGTTAAAGATCCCATGGCACTTATCGAGAAAGAGCAGGGGAATTTCCCCGGTGTCCTGGCCAAATTTCCCTCATTCACTAAAAATACCACCAACAGCTTGATCTGGTTCAAGGTCAGTTGGCATGCATCTGTATCCCCCTTCCCCCGGGTCATGCCTGAAAATAGGCAGGATTTGTCTAGTGCACTTACCCGGTCAACAAAAGCTAAATAAATAAATAAATAAATAAATAAAGGTACGTGTAAGGAGCAACACTTGCCACTGGTTTTCACCAGAACTCAAAGCTTCCATGCTAGATAGGGATAGACTTTGGAAAAAAGCATGCAGAAGCAAGAATGACTTGGATTGGTGTCAGTTGAGGAGGGCACGTAATAAGTGCACCAAGTCGGTCAGAGCAGCCAAGGACGCTTCTATCGCACTGAGCTAGACTCTGCCTCAAGGAATCCTTCAAAATTTTGGAAAATAATAAAGGACATGTCTAGTCATTCACCTTGAAATTCCCTACCATCAAAAATTATATCCGGTAGTAACACCATTTCAGACCGATCGGAGATACTGGAAGCCCTCAATAATCATTTCACAACCGCTGGGCTAGCATTTGACACATCCCCTGCTAATGCCATCCACACTCAGCAGGGATTATTGTTTCACAAATCTCCTGCTACCAAAGAGGCCTTCTCATTCCTGCCTGTCTCTCTAAAAGAGGTTGAAGATCTATTGCTGCAGTTGGATATCAAGAAGAGTGCAGGTTTGGACTATATAGAGCCTTACTTTCTGAAATGTGCATACCATGTGTTGGCAGTGCCAATCATGCACCTCTTCAACTTGTCACTATCCCAGAGGAGGAGCCTCCCCTAGCAATAAAATGTAGCCCATGTCATCCCTCTGCTCAAATCAGGTGACCCTTGCGACCTTAATAATTATAGACCGATCTCCCTCCTCCCCATTCTATCTAATTATTGGAAAAAGATAGTGAGTGGTCAGCTAAGGGTGAACCTTGAATCCAGGAGTCTGTTAAACCCAGTGTAGTCTGGATTCAGAGCAAAGCACAGCACCATAACTGCCCTAGCAAAAGTGACTAATGATTGGCTCCTTGACCTTGACAATAGGAATTTTGTCAGTGCCATTTTTTTGGATCTAAGTAAGGCCTTCGACACAGTCGACCATAGCCTGCTTCTTTCCACCCTATGTAACCTAGGTCTGGACCCTAATTCTATGTGCTGGTTTGCTGACTATCTTGTGGAATGGAAACAGCAGGTTAAGGCTGAAGGTGTTCTTTGGCCACTTAAACCCCTACAGAGGGATGTGCCTCAGGGGTCTATCCTTGGTCCCTTGTTGTTTGTGGTTTACATTAACAACATCAATGACAACATCAATAAAGCCAATATCCACTTGTTCGCTGATGACACAGTACTTTATTTAAGTCGTCCTATGGCAGAATCAGCCTGTGAAGACCTCCAAGCTGAATTTAACCTATTGCGATAGTAGCTCATAAGCAAAAAGCTTCTGCTTCCTCCTATGCGGTGAACCCCGCTTGCATTGGGTCTATCCCTCAGATTACCACAGTACTTGGAAAGTATCTAGAGTATGTGCCAAAATTCAAATATCTGGGTGTATGGCTCGATCACAAACTCTCCTTCTCTGAACATCTCGAAGAACTACAGAAGAAACTAAGACAAAGACTAGGGCTATTCTATAGAATTAACCACTTCCTTAATAGGGATGCCAAGCAGCAGTTGGTTCAAGCCACGTTCCTTTCATTAATAGATTACACAGACCTTCTCTATAGCCATTGTACTGCCTCTGCCCTGGCTAAGTCGGACACCTTATACCACAGAGCAATCAGGTTCATAACGGGCCTTCCACTTTCCACACACCATTGCTCCTTGTACACTGCAGTGGGCTGGACTTCCCTTCATTATAGGAGAAATAGAAATGGTGCTCTATGGGCTTTCAGAGCGGTTACCAACAAGCTCCCCCATACTTCTCTGACTGTATTCCCCTGAGTGTGATAGGTGCCTA
The DNA here is from genome assembly GCA_016271365.2 of Neoceratodus forsteri. Classification (NCBI taxonomy): domain Eukaryota; kingdom Metazoa; phylum Chordata; order Ceratodontiformes; family Ceratodontidae; genus Neoceratodus; species Neoceratodus forsteri. The sequence goes on from CM057455.1 coordinate 61,226,702, forward strand.
TGTTCTAAGAAGCTATTCCCTAATTGCCTTGCAATTACCTAAGGTCAACTCTCGTTTTGGCAGAGCTGTCATAAGTTTCTCGTTGCCTTCCTTGTGGAACAATATGCAAAAAAAATTGAAGCTGAGCTGTCCTGTTAGCCTGAATATTTTCAAGTCACTCTATGACTGCTCCCTGAAGGAATCCTGCAAATGTTTCCCACATCGCTAGCTCACCAATTTTCCAGTTTCCCTCTTGCCCATCCTGCATCCTGCCCTGCCTCTCTCTCCTTACCAAAATACCGGCTTCTCTGCCTCTCTCTTTAGCTATGGCCAAGTTCCACCACCCTTCCCTGAAGTATGCCAGTTAACTATTCCAACCCCGTCATTTCGTCATAAGCTGGTATCCCTCTTCTTGCCTTTCTCTCTCCTTTTAAGTGAACATTCCAGCTGTACCCAGTTATGAGCCTATCTGTTGTAAAGGCCCTCTCACTCAAATGTTGATGTACATATGTATATTTTTCTTCTTTGTATAATATTGCATTATGTTTTACCATGTTACTGTACTATGATTTTTGTATGACCAGGTCCATCTTGCAAATGATTTTGCAATGGTTCCTGCCTGGATAAATAAAGATTTTGATTGATTGATTGATTGAAAATGGAAGAATATATACAGAAATCATAAATAAAGCAGAGTTAGTTCACTCAGATGCAATTAAATCAAAATAGAAAAGACCACTGCTTTGCCTCAGCAGGGTTGCAAGGCTTTTCTTCAGCTCAGACAGTAATAGCTAGTGTAAGCCATCACCACTTGGAGGTCTTTCTCCTACCTCCGTCAGCTGCTTTCTGACTCCCTATCTAAATAATGCCTCTAGTGGCAGGCTTTTATATATTTTGGTGAATTCACCTGACCTGGCCCTTATCTAATATACAGAAATAAAACTATCTGGGTTAGCCTACATCACCAGGTGACCCACCATACATGTCTGATATAATGCCCCACATAGTTTAATAGCAACATCGCTTTCTTAATATGTAACACAGAGCTACAACAGCCCTAAATATGTTTATTTGTATTGTCATAAGGCTTGTAGTCCCTCCTCAGTTACTGTGAGTGGCAGGAAGGTGGGTATAAAAAGGGGACAGCAGAGGGCTCTACTCCCCTATGGAATATATATCATTATTTTCTGGAAGCCAGGTAAGCTAGCAGCCTTAGAGCTTTATCTAATCCTACTGCAGTTTCTGTGATGGCAAGGGGAATGAGAGAATGAGGGCACGCTCCTCTTCTTGCTTCTTCTGCCAGCTCAGAACTCTAAAACAAGAATTAAGATTCTATAGTTCAGATGCAAGAGGAAAATTCTATATATAGTTAAACCCCTTTCATTTTCATTTTGTTGGATTTTGTATCCAACAGCCAGGGGTTTCACTAAATAATTATTCCACATTGTTCATTAATACAGAGTTCTTCTTGAGAGAACTGGAGTCACAATAACCTTCATTTGTATTTTTGTCCAACGGCTGCAATTTCAGCCCGTCAGTAAACTTTTCATTTTAGCACTTCTTTTTGCCTGAGGACTCTTTAACTGCCCTCTTTCCTTCTCTTGCCAGATCCCTTCTTTTTCTTTTCCTTTGCCTTTAGGGCTTATTCATTAGCCCAGTATTCTTTTTATTCATTATTTTGCAGGGGTCCCTTTTGGCATTCAGGTCTGGTTTCCCATTCCCTCCAGAAGCCAAGCACTGCACTACCTTGCTCCGAAGCCTCTGTATATTTCACACCGGGTGTCCGGTGTAACACCTGCTTGCTCTCCATGAAAGGTAAGTTGCATAATGCTGTAAAGCAAGTGGAGGAGCAAGCATTCTTTTTATATTTCTGGGTGGCAAGAGCCACTGAAACAGTCTTGGGGAGCAACAAGTGGAAGGGGTGAGCTGCTGGTGGCAATTTCAAACGGCCGCATTTAGCTGTAGCAGTTCAGCCCAAAGTGGTGGCTCCTCTGTAATTTAATAAATATATTGCAAGGTGGCTTAGCCGCTGTAGATCTTTATTTTTAAATTATGGTTCAATGTTCTGTGAACTGGAAAGTCTGCTAGTTTAATTCTTTCACCTCAGAGCAGTGGCTGAAATTTACTAATGCCCCTGCTCTCGGAGGACAACCAAATGCAATGGGTGAGTGGGAGAGAGAACTGTGAAGCATTTTTTTTATCTATGTTCAGTCCTCGAGTGAACACCTAAGCTTTCTGGGCTCTACCTTGGTGCAACAGCTTTCCTTTTCCCTTTGACTAAGCCGCTCAGTCCCAGCATACATTTACTAAATGGGAGAGGGGCAAGAATGTGCCCCATGATCTTGCAGGAGGCTGTCTCTCCCAATGGCATTTGCACAAATTACTGCAAATAAAACACAATAAATTAAGAAGGGGACCAGAACTAAAATGAAGAATAAACAGCTGCAAGAGGTAGAATTTTACAACGGGAGGCTTCACTTTAGACAAAATAAACTCCAAGCCAACTCTTTTCTCAGTGCGTGCCAATTACCAACCTGTTTTATGGCTACAGGCTTATCTAGGGCACATATTCCATTTTACAGACATTACAAGCACCTATGCTTTTTGTAACCATTTTATAATTGCAGGGCATACATCACAGTACTTTCTTTCTTTACCAAGGGGGGTGGGGTTAAACCTAAGACAGGGGTCACCCTGTCACATTGCCCACATGGAATAGGGGTGACATGGAGACCATAAAGAAGCATGTTCATTATTTTGAGCATCACAATGCAGATAAGGTTACCAAACCAATGATATATTGGATTCACGGCCATGCACAAAAAGAAGGAATGTTTAAAATATGTATGATTTTTCATGTTTGTTTACAAATACAGACTAAGATCAATGCATTAGTTGCAAACAATCTTTAAAGGCCCAACACAAACACATAGGTAGAGAAATAATATGCACAGCCTAGAGGGACTATGATCACACAATGATTTATAATTTGCTCAGAGATGTGCAAACAAGAGTACTTCCCTGACCTCAGATAATTACTTAACTAAATGGTAGTGCCTGGACTGTGTAACCAGGGCACTAGACAGCCAAACAGAATGTGTTCAGGCCTGTCAAAAGTTTTCTTTTGTGACAGCTAGAAATTTGGGATATGTTACCTTGCACTCCATCCAGGGAAAATGCTACACCACTGGATCCTGTTCTAAACAGGATACCTGGTACATACCTTTCATTGTTTCTTTACCAGTTTTTGCCCTGCTGTGGTGGTTTGTAATAAGCTGGTCACAGTCCATTCTGTGGATTACTTAGAAAGTGACATTTACAAGGAGAAGGTGACTCACCTTCCCTAGTGGTGTATAACTCCATTACGGCCCTGTGGCAGGTTCCACATACAGCTTGTTGCTTAGTAAGTGGGTATCGCTACGTATGTCGCTGTGATGTCTTTGATGTGGTGACATGTGTGTGGCCTTGATGGAGGTGTTCAGCATAATGTAAGCATGCCGTCAATACAGCATGGCACCTGTCTTGTAAGGCTTAGCAAATGGCACCTTCCTATTGTTAAAGTTACCTACAACATGGCTGGTCAGTATTGTGTAGTTACAAAGCATAAATTCTTTATTTATGGGACATTGGCATGCCTGGTGATTAATCCAGACTTCTGCTTCACACTTCTACTTGTACTGTCATTGGTGAAGTGGTTATCCTACCAGTGCCACTTCACGAGGAAGAATATATTCTAAGTAAACCTGATCATCAAACTGATGTCATACATTACACTCCAACCTTAAATATGCATATTAGGACAGCTTTTCTCCCTCATAGAGAGGGGTGAACACAACCCATTAGATGACTGGAGGAGGGACTATTGAGCATCCCTAAGACACAAAGTCTCCCTCAGAGATGGGAGTGAACATATCCTGCCAGATTGCTGGAGAAGGGAGCATTGAGCGTCCCTAGGACAGCTTTTCTCCCTCAGAGACAGGGGGTGAACACATCCTGCTAGATCACTGGAGAAGGGAATACTGAGCATCCCTAGGACAGCATTTGACCCTTGGAGATGGGGGTGAACACAATACTTCTCCCTGGGAGACGGGGCGAACACATTCTACTAGATGGCTGAAGGAGGGAGTACTGAGCATCCCTAGGACAGCTTTTCTCCCTCAGAGATGGGGGTGAACACGTTCTACTAGATGGTTGGATAAGGGACTGTTGAGACTTCCTAGGACAGCTTATCTCCCTCAGACACCATGATGAAAACATCCCACTAGATGGCTGGAGGAGGGAGTATTGAGCATACATGGGACAGCAGTTCTCCCTTGGGGGGGAACCACATTCCAGTAGATGGCTGGAGGATGGAATATCGAGTGTCCCCAGGACAGTATTTGTCCCTTGGAGACAGAGGTGAACACATACCACTCAATGGCTGGAGGAGGGAGTATTGATCATTCCTAGGACAGCATGTCTCCCTCAGAAACAAAGGCAGACACATCCCACTAGATGGCTGGAGGAGAGAGTACTGATCATCCCTAGGACAGCATTTCTCCCTTGAAGACAGGGGGGAACACATCCTACTAGATGGCTGGAGGAGGATGTATTGAGCATCCCTAGACAGCTTATCTCCCTCAGAGATGGGAGTGAACACATCCCACTAGATGGTTGGTGCAGGGAGTATTGAGTATCCCTAGGGTGTCCTGTTTCCCTCAGAGATAGGGGTAAACACATCTCACTAGATGGCTGGAGGAGGGAGTACTGAGCATCCCTAGAATAGATTATCTGCCTTGGAGAGGGGTGAACACATTCCACTAGGTGGCAAACCAGTGCAACAAGGCAGTGGGAAAGGTGAACAGAATGTTAGCGTGCATATGGAGAGATATCACAAGCAGGAGGAGAGAGGTTATCATGCCACTGTACAGGTCCATGGTTAGATCACACCTAGAATATTGGGTGCAGTTCTGGAGACCACACTTTGCTAAATGCAAGGTTAAGCATTTAGGAACAAACAATCCAAAACATGGCTATATTTTAAATAACACAGTAATGCAACAGACTAGTGATGAAAAAGATCTAGGCATTATAATAACAAACAATCTTTCCTTTGAGGTACACACTAGGAATGCAGTTAAAAAGCTCAAAGGGTACTCAGGTGTATCCTGAGGCATGTTAAAAGTAGAGACAAGGAGGTGTTTCTGCCATTCCATTCATCACTGGTAAGGCCCCATGATAAATGTTGCTCTCCCTTCTGTACACTGCAAAACATAAGCAGGCAGAAGCTTAATTGAGAAAGTACAGAGGAAAGTGACAGAAAGAATTAACAACCTCAAGCACATACCTTATGGAGATAGACTGAGGGAATTATGCCTATTTTCCATGGGTTATATGAGATTTTGAGAGAGAGAGGGGGTTATACTGCCCTTGTACAGGTCACTGGTGTGGCCACATCTAAAGTATGGAGTTCAGTACTGTGTCCACACCTCAAAAAGGACATTAACCTGCTGGAGAAGGTCCAGAGGTGAGCTACAAAGATGACAGTGGGTCAGCAGGGTAAGGTATAAGAGGAGAGGTTGAGGACATTGAACATGTACTCCCTGGAAGACAGGAGAGAGAGAGAGAGGGGACATGATTGGGACCTTCAAGTACTTGAAAGGGATAAATAAAGTTGATAAGGAGAGTCTCTTTAAGCTGAGTGGCAACCATAACACTAGGGGGCACAGTCTTAAGCTGGAGGGTGAGAGGTTTAGGAGAGAGGTCAGGAAGCACTTATTCGCAGAGAGGGTGGTGGACACTTGGAATGCACTGCCAGAGGAGGTCATCTCATTGAAGACAGTGGGCAGCTTTAAGAGAGGCTGGGATAGGCATATGGGGAAAGTAAGGACCATGGGTAGGGAGAATGAGAATTGTGAGGAGGGAGGGCAGGGACATTAGCTCAAGCTGTGGACCCTGCAATATGAGCAGACTTGATAGACCAAAGGCCTTCTTCTACTGGCTTCTTCATATGTTCACATGTTTGTATGATTTATGTCTTGTTTTTAATGCTATGAAAAATAAGGACATACTTGAGAGTATAGGCCTTAGTATACGAACATAAGAAATTGCCAGCAGAAACAGGTCTCATGATCTATCGAGTCTGCCAAAGTGTGCAGCTAGCCCCTCAACATGCAGTTGCCCCTCTTGCTCCCCCTTCCCAGTATCCCTTCCCCTTACTCTGTCCCAATTCCTCTTGAAACTGCCCACCATGTTACAGGACACTACAGTGTAACCCACCAGGATGAAGTGCAGCACTGCAGAATTCTGCTGAAGAGAGACTGCAATACAATTTAAATGTGAGTTAATCCCTTTTGTCATGCAGTAAACCTGTGACACTGCACTTCATCCTGGCGGGCTTCACTATATCTCATCTGGTAAGGTGTTCCATTTGTTCACCACTCTTTCCATGAAAAAATGTCTCCTCATCTCCCTCTTGAATCATCCCTCCCTCTAATCTCAGTCCATGCCCTCTCATGTCCCTCCTTCTCATCTGAAAAATCCCTTCTGTGTTGGTCTTGTTTATCCCCTTCAGATACTTAAAGGTCTCGATCATATCCCCCCATCCCTCCTCTCCTCCAGTGAACACATATTCAGATCTCCCAGCCTGTCCTCATAGGGCTTGCTCTCCAGTCCCTGGATCATCTTTGTGGCTGTTCGCTTCAACCCCTCCAACAATCTGTTGTCCTTCTTCAGGAATGGGCAATATTACTGCACGTAGTACTCCAGGTGGGGCCTGACAAATGACCTATACAGGGGCAGAATAACCACCCTTCTTCTGGAGGAAACCCCCCCTTGCAATACACCCCAGCATTTTGTAGGCTTTTGCTGCTGCCTTCCTGTACTGAGCAGAGTTGTTCATGCTCCCCGTAATGATTACTCCTAGGTCCTTCTCCTCTGTGGAGCTCCCCAACTGTACCCCATTGAAGTGATAATCCCTCCCCTGGTTCCTGGCTCTGAAGTGCATAATGTGGCACTTCTTGGCGTTGAACCCCAATTGCAATGTTTCTGCCCACTCCTGCAGTTTAGTCAGGTCCTCCTGCAACCCCTTCCACCCTTCTGCATCATCAACCACATTTCCCATCTTGGTATCATCTGTGAACAGACTGATCTTGCTCTGGATCCCATATGAGATATCTGCAGTAAAAATCCCAAACAGCACCGGTCCCAGTATTGATCACTGCGGTACCCTGCTTGTCACCGCTCTCAGTGACTAGGGGTCCCCCACCACCACCACCCTTTGCTGCCTTCCCTTTAGCTAGTTTGTGATCCATTTCACCATTTTTGGTCCTGCCCCAACGTATTCCAGTTTGCCCCCAACCTCTTATGCGGCACTGAATCAAAGGCCTTTCAGAAATCCAAATACAGGACATCCACTGCATGGCCCTTGTCCAGTTTCCGCATTACCCAGTCATAGTACTGTACAAGGTTTGTCTGGCAGGCTCTGTCCACTATAAACCCATGCTGTTGACTATTTTGGAGACTGTTTTCCTCTGAGAAGCTCACTAGCCTCTCTTTTAGTATGGTCTCCGTGACCTTTCCCACGATCGATGTGAGGCTTACTGGCCTATAGTTTCCTGGTTCATCCTTTGGGCCACTTCTGTGGATGGGCACTTAATGGGCCATTCTCCAGTTCTGTAGTACACATACCGTGTCCAAGGAGGTATTGAACAGGTTGGTCAGTTGCCCTGCAAGGACCTCTGCCAACTCCCTTAGTACCCTAGGGTGAATGTCATCAGGTCCAGGTGCTTTATCCACTCTTAATGCCCTCAACCCATCTAGTACCCTGCTCTCTGTAATCCCTACATCTGTCACCCCCCCTTCCCACCCCCCTCACCTGGGGTATCTGCTCCCCCTTCTCCTGTGTGAATACAGAGCAGATGTATTCGTTCAGTGCTTCTAACAGCTATGCCCTTTTCTCCACTCACACTCACATCCTTCTTAATCCTCACCAGCTGATCCTTGCTCTTTCTTCTCTCTCCGATGTAGTGGAAGAAGTCTTTTTCTCCACTTTTGATTCTCTGCACCAGTCTCAGCTCTCTGGATGTCTTAGATACCCTGACCAGTCTGGTAACCTCCCTGGACTTCTCCATGTACGCACCCTTATCTTCATCCCTCCCCAATTTCCTGTACTTTTGAAACATTGCCCTCTTGGCCTTCACCCCTCCCATAACCTCCTGTGTCAGGCAACTGGGTTTCTTTGCCCTTCCCTTCTTGCTTTTCTTCCAAGTGCAAGACTCCGTTGTCTCCACCAGCCCTTCCTTTATGATGTCCCATTTCTGGTCTGCATCCATGTGAGGTTGCGTTCCTGCCAGATGCCTGTCTAAGATGTCCAAAGTCCACTCTCCTAAATTCAATCACACTTGTGCCCTGTTTTCCTCCCCATGTTGAGCATGAACCACACCGAATAGTGGCCACGACCAGCCAGTGGTTCCTCCACTTCCAGATTCCTTACAGCTTCCCCGTTATCCAGTACAAGGTCCAGAGTCCTTTCTAACCAGGTCATCCCCTGGACCAGCTGTGTCAGAAAGCTGTCTTGAAATGCTTCTAGCAGGACCCACTCCCTTGCACCCGTGGTGGATGGAGTGCCCACTCCACCCCCAGTAGGTTGAAGTCCCCCACCACCACTGTGCTCCCCTTCATGCAGACCCTCCTAACTTATTCAACTAATTCCCTATCCAGGTCAATCCCCTAAGCTGGTGGCATGTACACCACCCCCATCCTCAGTGTCCTATTCTTTGCATCTTGGAACTTCATCCATAGTGCTTCTGTCCTCCCCTTCTCACCTTCCTCCTTTACATACTTTATCCCCTCCCTTACATAGATTACCACTCCCCCATTCCCCATAGCCCTATCCTTTCTGAGTAACCTGAACCCCAGAATCATCATGTCCCAGTCCTGGTACTAGGTGGCCCATGTTTCTGTGATGGCCACCCCTTCCACTGCCAAGAGAGACTGTAACTCTGCTGTTCTATTCCTTTGGCTTCTTGTATTCAGTGAGACAACCCTCCAGCCTGTCTACTCCCCTTCCCTACACCGATTCTTTCCACTCATCCCTCCCTGTGCTGCTTCCTCACTGCCTTTACCCATAACTGGGGGGGTGAGCTCACTAGGCTCCCCTTTCTGAACCCCTTTCTTATCAGCAGTCCCCTCGCCACCCCCTTGTTTAAATCCACCTTTGTTGATATACACCCCTGTATTCACCATTTTAGTACTTCTTCCCCTCACTGCTCAAATGTAACCTGTTCCCTGCATATAGGTCACTCTTGCCCCAGTTCCTGCCCCAGTCTGACACTAATCTATACTCCCCGGTATGGCACTAATCTCTAGGCCACTCATTGAATTCCTGTATCCTTTTTTTCCTCACTGTACTCGCACATGGTACCAGGAGTACCACAGAGAATGCCACCAAACCCCCCACCTTCTCACACTGCTTACCCAACTCCTTGAACCTCCCCTTTACCACCTCCTCCATCTCCTCTGCCAAGTCATTTGTATGCACGTGCATCACTATGTGAGGTTTCTCCTTCCCTCTCTGTGTGCACTTGAAAGGTGCCTGCCCTGCCCTGCTTGTGGTAAACCCTGGAATAGCCTCAACCCAGATGTGACTGTGCCTTTCTCCCCTTCTGCCCCATCTGACTGCTTTCAGCATAGAATTCACCAGCATTAGTACCCCCCATCTTCTTGGCCCATAACCCCCTCCTCCTGTTTTTGCTGTCCACATTTCCAGAGTCCACCCTACCCTGCTCCTTATTACCTCTATGGGCACCATTTGTGACTCCTACATCTCTCCCCCATTTCCACCTCTCCCTGTGCCTCTACCCTGATCTTCCCCTTCTTCCTTTCCCAGCCTGACTCCTGGGCCTTCCCTACCCTTCTCCTCCCCGGCCCCCATGATCTACGACACCTTCACTAGCATCTCTAATGTCAATGCTGCAAACCTAGTACTTGCTTCCCCCGCAGTGGTGCCAATCTCCTCCTTTCCCGTGCCCTGAACGTTCCCTCCTCTTACTGCCCCTCTGCTCTCCTCACCCCATCCCCCCTTCCTACACCCTCCTCTGCATCTCCCAGCTACTCCTCTCTTGGGTCCCTCCTGCCCCGCCCCCTTCCCAGCTCCCCCCAGAGTCCCTGTACCTCCTCTTCCAGTCTCCATAGCCTGTAACAAATTGAACAACCTCTCAGTTTCAACAGTATATTCATCCAAACAGCCACCCCTCAACCATTACGCCCCACTATCCTCCCTGTGCCTGCCACACTCACTCCATGGTGCCCCCATTCCATCCACTATTCTGATGTCTTCCACCATCCTTATTTGTGCCCCTCCACCCCTCAGTGTGATCCCCCCATAATGCCCCATTTTCCTTCCCTCTATAATTCACACTTAACTTACATGTAATCTCAATTTCTTATCACATAGTCTGTACAGCAATAGCTGAATACCATATGTGACCCTACGAATTCTTCTTTACCCCAATGTCCCTAGCTTCCTTGCTCAGTAACTCTAATTACAGTGGATTTTACTTAAGGAAGGGTAACTGCATATTTTAAAGAGGAAAGTCTAAAGTTCAAACTAACAAAGTCATGTATAAATGTGTTACAGTGGATTCTGCTTTAGTGCACATCCAATTTGTCAGTCCAAAATATGCACTTAAGTGGAATTTGCACGTATCCGAAATTACATTGTAAATAAAGGGTCAGCATAGAAAAAGATGCAAACTCTAGTTTAAGTCATAACAGTCTTTAATGTGGTATTATATCATTTAAAATCATCAGTTAGTTCATTATTTAAAATGTATTTCAGTAATTTCCAGTGGCGAAATAAGTACAGATTAGACTCAAATTTTTGCATTAATGTTTTTAAAAATTTAGATACGGCAGTGTCTCTGAGCTAACACCATGCCTCCCAACCCCACATTTCACTGACAGCAGATCTGTATGTCTTCCCATCTGATTGCTCACATCAGGCAACTGTAAACCTTGTACTGTACTATGCCTAACAGGGGCTGACTGGGACCACAAGAGGTTGAGAGGTCAGGTCTGTATGCAATGTATACTAAAATGTGAAACAGCCAGGACAACAGTGGACATTCCACATTGTTGGTTCCTGTCTTTTTTCTCTCACTTGTTAAACAGTTTCTCACACTCCATTGTTTCTAACTTCCTCTTGATGAGACTTGAGACAGACTGTTAAGTCCAGGTACCAGTTGCAGCAGTTAGCACCTTGTTGCATCTGTTAGCACCTCATTGTGCACTTTGAGCAATTATTACTGGACTGATGGTATGCTGATAGTGTGAAAGTGGGCTTTTAAATGAAATTGGCACTTGACCAGTGTGCATTAAACTGAAATTATTAATATGGGTCTCAATGTAAAATATAGGGAAATGGAAAAAGTATGCACTTATGAAGAATGTGCACTTATTAGGATTGCATTTAAACTACCCCCAAACCAACAGCAAACTCACAAAAAATTAGATATGGAATTAAAAATTTAAGCTAATCCCAAATCAAGAGCAAAATTTACCCTCCTACCTCTCCATAGCAAGCAAAATGCTCAAGTATGTATGTATGCAAGTATGTATTAAGTATGTACAAAACTAACAAGATTACAAGGTCACATAAACTCAAATTAGAGGGTGAAAGTGTAAGAACAGAGGCAAGACAGAAATGGTTTACTCAGAGGGTGATTTCAACATGGAACTCTCTACCAGAAAACATAGTAACAAGTAACTCTATGGAGGCTCTCAAACACTCTTTAGATGCTTATATGGGCATAGACAGATGTGTGTATTACCACTAATAAGTGGTGAGTTACTTTAGGCCCTTCAGCCTCCTAACTCATAGCTTAACTCATAGATACTTATGAACCTATGAACTTGCAAGGAGACAGGGATAGATTGAGAGGGTCCAGAGAAGAGCTACCAAAATGGTACAAGGCTTACACAAAAGATTGTATGAAGAACGGATTGAGGAACTTGACCTGTACACACTGGAAGCAAGGAGGGAGAAGGGGGATACGATAGAAACTTCTAAATATTTGAAGGGAATAAACAAAGTGAGGAAAGGGAGCATTTTCAAAATGAGTGAAAACACATCCAACTAGGGGAAACAGCTTAAAACTGGAGGGAGGCAATTTCAAAGGAAATATGAGGGGACAACATTTCACTGAGAAAGTGGTGGGTCCCTGGAATAAGCTGCCTGTGTGTGTGGTGGGAATAAACTCAGTGGGGGAGTTCAAGGAGGCATGGAATACCTACATGGGATTATATAAGGGAGGTAAGGGTATGAATCCAGTTGGGAAAAGGGGGACTGGAGAGTGCATCAGAAAGGGAGGGCAAGAAAGGGGGAAGGAAGGAAAATTGGGCAGAAGAGCCCTTGAGGAGGAGATGGGGCAGACTAGATGGACCGAGTGGTCCTTTTCTGCTGACAGATTACTATATTTCTATTTTAGATGAATGGAGGAGGGATTATTGAGTGTCCCTAGGACAGTTTATGTCACTTGAAGTTAAGTGTGAACACATCCCACTAGATGACTGGAGGAGGGAGCATTGAGCATCACTAGAACAGCTTATCTCCCTCAGAGACAGGGGTCAAAACATCCCACTAGATGGTAGGAGGAGGTAGCATTGAACATCTCTAGGACAGCTTATCTCACTCAGAGACGAGGCTACCACATTCCACTAGATGACTGGAGGAGGGAGTATTGAGCTCCTTTAGGACAGCTTTTCTCCCTCGGAGATGGAGGGAGGAGTGAACACATCTCACTAGATGGCTGGAGGAGGGAGTATTGAGCATCCCAGGGACAGCATTTCTCCCTCGGGGGGTGGTAAACAGATCCCAGTAGATGGCTAGAGGAGAGAATTTATTTTTTTATTTAGCTTTTGTTGACCGGGTAAGTGCACTAGACAAATCCTGCCTATTTTCAGGCACGACCCGGGGGGAGGGGGATACAGATGAATTCCAACTGACCTTGAACCAGATTAAGCTGTTGGTGGTATTTTTAGTGAATGAGGGAAATCTGGCCAGGACACTGGGGAAATTCCCCTACTCTTTTCGATAAGTGCCATGGGATCTTTTAACATCCACCTGAACTACCACCAATCCAGGCAGATGGGACCTCGGTTTAATGTCTCATCCGAAAGACAGCACCTCAGAAATGCAGCACCCCTCTCATGCTACATTACAGTGTCAGTACTGGGATATTAACCCAAGTGCCAGATGTGGGAACTGAACCCACAGCCCTCTGATCTCCCGGCCTCAGAAGCGAGTGTGCTACCTACTGAGCCACTGACACTGACAATTGAATATTGAGTGTCCCTAGGACAGCATTTGTCCCTTGGAGATGGGGGTGAACACACTGCAGTATATGGCTTGAGAAGGGAATACTGAGACTTCCTAGGACAGTTTTTCAACCTCGGAGACTGGGGTGAATAAATTGCACTTGATGGCTGGAGGAGGGAATATAGATCATCCCTAGGACAGCATTTCTCCCTCAGAGACGGGGTGAATACATCCCACAAGATGACTGGAGGAGTTAATATTAACCACCATAGGACAGCTTTTCTCCCTCAGAGATGGGTGAACACATCCTACTAGATGACTAGGGGAGGGAGAATTGAGCGTCCCTGGGACAACTTATCTCTCTCAGAGATGGGTGTGAAGACATCCCACTAGATGGCTGGAGAATGGTTTATTGATCATTCATAGGACAGCATTTCTTAATCAGAGAGGGAGATGAACACATCCCAGTAGATTGCTGGAGGAGGATGTATTGAGCATCCCTATGACAGCTTATTTCTCTCAGAGACGGGGTGAACACATCCCACTAGGTGGCTGAAGGAGAGTATTGAGTGCCCCTGGACAGCTTTTCTTCTTCAGAGATGGAGGTGACCACATCCCACTAGATGGTGGGAGGAGGGAGGAGGGAGTATTGAGCATTCCTAAGACAGCTTTTCTTCCTCAGAGACTGGGGCAAATAAATTCCACTAGATGGTTGGACAAGGGAGTACTGATCATCCCTAGGACAGCATTTCTTCCTCAGAGATGGGCGTGAACACATCCCACAAAATGACTGGAGGAGGTAGTATTAAGTAGGGTTGTCAGAACCCTCTGAAGTTCTGGGTTCTGGTTCTAGTCTAGAACTTTTGAAAAAGTTCTAGGGTTCTAATCTTTTTTAGAACTTTTTAGAACTCAAACCCTATTTTTCAATTGTGCTGTCAGTAATGAAGATAGTAATAAAATACATGTAAAGAAAAACTGTTCAGTATAAGGGGAGAGAAATTATCATGTGTGACATTGATAGGAATACAACTAGGTTTATCTATGGTTTCTTCTGTTTGCTAAAGCCAGCAACTTAATACATAACCGCCCACCCACCCACCCATATGTTAAAAGTTTTCCTGCTGCAGCTGCATCATAGTTCCTTAGTGAAAGAAATAGGCACATTAGCCATTTATGTACTCAGTTATACAGTATATACTCATTGTCATGAATTATGAGAAAAAATAACTGATATTACCTAATCTCAGCTATTTGCTGCTTTCTGTTTTAAATGAGTAAATCAAAAGTTGCTATGTTTAAAAGAAAGCTTTTATAACAAAGTCAAGCCAAGCTACTGCAGCAGCAGTACGTGGAACTGTTGCAAAACATATTATGTCATAACGTAGTCAGTCAAGACATTTGAATAAAAAAAATATTGCAGTCATTGTTGCTGGTAAAAAATGCATGCAATTTTCTAAGATAATGCATACATATACCAACATTCTTGTTGGCAAATTGAAGTAATACATACAACTTTCTAAGATGATGCATTTTTGCAGCTGATACGTCAATAAAATCTGTATTTCAGTCACTTAAATAAAAAAAGTGGTTTCCTCACCACATACTAACTTAAGGAACATTTAATGTAGCTGCAGCAGTTGGCATGTGATGTTTAAGTGACAGTGTCTGTCAACCCCATTATGTATCAAATTATCACTATTTGTAAAGCAAAAACACTTTATGATAGGTCACATTCTGTGAAAACTGCTGATGCAGATTTTCTTTTATTTCTGATTCCTTTATTCTTTTTTTAAAGGGAACAGGACAATTGTGCTAGGTGGCAGCAGTTTGCAATGCATTTAATAAGAAAAAAATATATATATATTATATGTATAGTAGGTTCGGTCTGTCATCATATTTTTCCTCACTATCCCCAGCCGATCATGAATCTGTAAATGAAAGGACTAAAACAACACTCACCTTTCACCCCATCACCCATTCCACTTTTCTTCCACCCCATCATCTGTGCAGTAACACCCATACCACCCTTACACCCACCCATGTTAAAACCAACCCACAACCCTCACCCCCCTCAAGCATGTATTCCACCCTCCTCCCTCACCCAAACGTTTAAACTACCCCCACACTTAGTCATGAACTACCATTCATGTCACCCTTCTCCGTCCCTCACCCATGTTAAAACCCAGTCCCCCGACCATCACCCATGTACTAGCATCCATGCCATCTTTCTCCCTCTTGCATCCATGTTAAACCAACCTCCAGCACTTTCCCACCCCTCAGCACCCATTCTACCCTCCTCCCCCTCTCAAATGCTAAAACTACCACATGCTTACTGAAGAAAAATGAAACTCTTGCCTCCAAATGAGCCATACTTAACTGTTCCATAACAAACAACACTTATGTGAAAAACTGTCTTTTCAATTGCTTTCTTCTTATGAACAACATTCTGTACAGTCCTCTTCATGGAACCAGTAATTTGAGAGTTGTTGCTATTATGCCATGGTCTGTGTACAACAGAATGTTAAACACAAGCTATTGTGGTATAAGACCTATGCTTACAGAATATGTGCTCAACCATGACATAGGTAAAACTCCAGATGACTCTGTTTCCCGGAAGAGACTTGTAACAGGATGCTGCCCACAGAAACATAACAATACAAAATACAGTTTTTCCCATAATTTTTTATTCAGTAAGATAAGTTACATATGGATCATTTTGGTTCATGGCTAACATTTCTGTAATTGAAAAAATAATAAACAGCTACCAATTAGAACTCATTGTTTTGTCCTCTTTAAAATTGAAAAATAGACCGCCCCCAGTCCCAGCCCATACTGATGCACCACAAAGTCACAGAAGGTAAATCCAAAAATATATGTTTGCACTTTAACTATAAATAATATGATACAGAAATGATTGACATGACAATGTCCCTTTTATGCCACATTTGGGCCTGTTCCCACTGATGTTAAAATTGCCTTGTATATAAAACTTGTTGACTTTAGACCCTAGCTACAAAGCAGTTTGCCATGAAATGGTGAAAGTTTTGGGGGGTATATAGTCCAAGGTAGTAGATCGAGAAAGGAGAGAGACAACCAAAGTCATCACAGTCTGTAAAAGTTTCCTTTTTGGTGCAGAGAGACTTTGTCCCACACAGCATTTACCAGCCACCACCATCTGAGTTGTCATCACCATCAACATCCACAACATCAATCACTTCAGGATCAGTTTGTATACTCTTGTAGGGATACGAAAATCTTGACTTATTAACTTTAATAAAAGTTAACGTGTGTACATTTTCTGGCAGCAACCTATTTCTGGTGTCTGTCACAATATTGCCAGCTGTACTAAACATGCATTCTGAAGAGACACTTGTTGCAGGACAACCAAGATATTTACAGGCTTCATCATGCAGCTCTTTCCAAATTGAATTTTTTGATCTCCAGTATTCAAAAGAGCATGCATCAATAGGAATGGGCAGTTCTTGCAGGTAACTGTCTACCATGATGGACAGAGACTGCTCAGAAGAGGAATCAGCATAAGCTGGTATGGCAGCAGTTTGGGAAAGGTTTTGCCACAGATTTAGGTTGCTACTAAGGATTGAAGAAGTGGCAGTTGTGGAACAACTACTGTTAATGTTTGGTGACTTTTCCAGTTCTGTATCCCTTTGTGAAGATGAACCTGCATGTTGTGGTGATGACAACCTGAGGGTACTGTGCGTGTCTGTGTTTGGCTCCTGTGAGTGCTGCAGCTCATCTAGCAACAGACATTTGTACTGCTCTATGTCATCTGTTTTTGGAAGATGTATAGCCTTGAACCTGGGATCTAAGAGAGTTGCAAGGATGTAGAGTTTTGATTTTGTCATTGCCACTAATTTGTCATTGGTTTTGAAGTGCTCGCTCATTCTCTTTACGAGATTCCCATGATACAGGCGACATGTTGTCTGAGCTTCAGATCTGTCTTTTTCTATTTGTAGATTTAGAACACTAAGATGATGTGAAATCAGCATTATGAGTGGGATAATCTGACTCACAGATGCGCCTTCAGAAGACATGTCCCTTGTAGCTGTCTCAAAAGGAGCTAGGATGCAGCACACTGTCTCCATTAATTTCCACTGCAGCACAGACAGCATAATGCAATACTCATGTACAGCTTGCTATTGCTCCAAGAGGCACTGCAGCATATAAAGCGTTGAATTCCAACGAGTGGAAACATTTTGAATCAGCTTTTGTTGGGGCAGCTTGTGTTTTTTTTGCAGTTCGGATGATGTCCATATAGCCTTGGTTGAATGTGAAAAGTGAGTCACAATTTTTTTGCAAACAGCAATCATACCATCCACTTGTGTTTCATTGCTGAGAAATCCCATGACAATTAAATGTAAGCAATGTGCAAAGCAAGAAGCATGCATAAATCCTCCATCCTGTACTGCTTTCAAGATGTTGGCTCCATTGTCACTTGCTATGAAGCCACATTTTAGACCGTGAGAATAAACCCATTCGTCAAGGAGGTCATTTAGTTCCTGCAAGATGTTTGCAGCTGTATGACTTTGCCCAAATTTCTTTATATGCAGCAGCGCCATCTTCTGGGGTGTCTTTGTTTTTGAAGAACCACAAGAAAACGTGACCCAATGAGCGTAAGGGACATGTAATCTATGTTTTGAGTGCTGGTCCACATATCTGTTGTGACATGAATAACCCGACCCGCTTTAGTTTTAAGTGCAAGCATCACTGTCGCTTTTAAAGCCTGATAAATGTTTGGTATTTCAACATAGGAAAAGTACCTGCGATGAGGAACTTTGTAACGAGGCTCTGCTAGTTTCAAGAGCTCCCTAAAATCCTCATGATCTACCAAAGAGTATGGGAGAAGGGCTCCAGCTAACAGTTCACCAATTCTGTGATTAAGATGAAGGGTCTTTGGATGATTTTTAGTAAAGGTATTCTTCCTTTCAAATGTTTGAGACAGTGTTAGCTGTTTACAACATGTCCCTGCTGGTTTATTATACACCGTGCTTCGATGGGCAGATGGACGCTGGGATGGTGGACTAGGACTTATACATTCAGTGCCATCACTGGATGTGCAACTGGTATACTAATGGTGCTGGCATTGGTGGTAACAATGATCCTAGGGCTGGCAGTGGTTCTGTCTGCATCAAGTTCAGACAATTCAGTATCCATTTCAGATTCCTCCTCACCCTTCTCATGTGCGGTCTGGAAGATGGAGGACATGGGTTTTGGATGATCAAGCAAAACTGAATGCTTTTTCAGATGGCGTTTAAGAGCTGTAGTGCCAAGGCATGACACAACTTTACCACGGCTTACACTCTGTTTACACAGGGAACAAATTGCTCTGCATGGATCAGTTTTACTGACAAAGGAATAATTCCACACCTCAGATGTGACAGATTTTGTTCGAGTGCTAGGAAGATAGCTAAAGACTGTTTGTGTTTTTTCAACTGTCCTAACAGAACATGTTCAGAACAGGGACATGCTCCTTGGTGCTAGAAGAGTGGGCAGAAGCTCTGATGGATTTTCATTGCTGGCCAACATAGAAGTGGTGGATTCAATGGATATGTCCTTTTCATTGCCAACAGTGCTGGATGTATTTGCACCTGATTCATTGTCAGCAGACTTGCTAATTTCACTTTGTTGAGGAAGTAATGATACATCGTGAGACACAACAGTGTCGGACTGAGACAAAGAGCTACTGACTGAGTCAGAGAGGGACTCACTGTCACTTGCATTATTGCTGCTAGTCACAGGGATCTTAACAGCATGAATGGCATACCTTATGGTGCCTCTCCATGTGACCCCAGCAGCTGTACAGGTTTTCTTAATAGGTCCCCCTTTACCACACTTCACTGTTGCTTTTTTGCTGTTTCTTGAATTTTTATCACATGAAACATTTTGGTTATTTCTGCTAGCACCAAGATTACCACTACCACCAACACCTGCTCCAACACCATCACCAGATGCTTCATCTATGTTGGTGTCAGCCATAACAGTACCAGTATACTGCGGTGAACACACCCACACCCACACAATTCCTGTGTAAGAAAGCAATGTGATCTGTGATCGCTGGCTACAACTCCAAAATTTTATTTTGGTTGTGTGACACTGTGATGCAGTGGACTGAAAGTAATTAAAGAATATGATGGTTTGCAACTAAAGGATCCCAGGTTCAAGGCTTACAGAATGATTGGGCTGCTGGGCATAGGCATACACATAGCAGTCAAGGGGCGCACAGCAGCAGGGTGATGGGCTGACCACAGGAGACAGAGTCACATACACAAGTCAGGGAATGAGAATTATATTTCTATGCTTCTGTCATGTAAGGTTAATGTCACCACACAACTGGCCACTGGGCTTCTCTCTGTAAAACACACTGGGCAGGGTACAGTGCAGTCAAGGGGCACACAGCAGCAGGGTGATAGGCTGACCACAGGAGACGGAGTCACATACACAACTCAGGGAATGAGAATTATATTTCTATACTTCTGTCAAGTAAGGTTAATGTCACCACACAACTGGCCACTGGGCTTCTCTCTGTAAAACACACTGGGCAGGGTACAGTGCAGTCAAGGGGCACACAGCAGCAGGGTGATGGGCTGACCACAGGAGATGGAGTCACATACACAACTCAGGGAATGAGAATTATATTTCTACACTTCTGTCATGTAAGGTTAATGTCACCACACAACTGGCCACTGGGCTTCTCTCTGTAACACACTCTGGGCAGGGTACAGTGCAGTCAAGGGGTATACAGCAGCAGGGTGATGGGCTGACCACAGGAGATGGAGTCACGTACATAGATAACACACAACACAGGGAATGAGAATTACATTTCTAAGCTTCTGTCATGTAAGGGTACTAACAGCACACAACTCGGGAGATGGGAGCAGGGAGTCACATACACAACACAGGGACTTGGGAGTGGAGAAGTAGA
Source organism: Neoceratodus forsteri (assembly GCA_016271365.2). NCBI lineage: Eukaryota > Metazoa > Chordata > Ceratodontiformes > Ceratodontidae > Neoceratodus > Neoceratodus forsteri. Next base: position 61,246,918 of record CM057455.1, read on the forward strand.
AGTCTCACACACACATACAGAGGAGTGGTGTCCAAAAAAATTAACTGCCTGCCTTCAGTCAGTGCCTTACTGCCAGTGCCTTGTGCTGTTGTATAAGGACTAATAAGGACTGGAATTTTTGAGGGTGAAAGTCAAGAGGAGGACCCCCCCTTAGCTGCACAGCACAATGAGCTTGAGCACAGTCCTTATATACTCTGTCCTTCCTGACAAATTTATTTGCCTTCTTTTTTTCCCCTTGTTATATGCTTGTTGCTGGCAGCTGCTGAGTGTGCGCTGTGCAGTGCTGCCGTTTCAATCCATCACAATCACATTTCACAAAGGTTCTTCTTTCTGTATTTTTTGTATTCTCTCTCCTGAGTCCTGATATTGATCTCGATCCCTATTCCCTTCCCAATTCCTGATTAGTCCCTCCACCTGAACCTCCCCCTAGTCCCACACCCAACAGTTAATTTATTGAGCCTTTTTTTCCAGCCTTTCTCTCGTTCTCGTCTCTCGGGCCTGGGCCCGGCCTGCCCCCCTTCCTCTTCGAACTTTTCAATTTGCTTAGCCCTTTTTCACAGGAAAATGGATGATGGAATTTTTTTAAATAATTCAATAAGCACTGCAGCAACTAGCAAGTGCTGCAGTCTGATTGCGGCCCCACCGACCTGGGCCCTGGCCTAGTAAGTATCGGGCAAGAATGCTGGCTGCGGTAGTAGCGGTACGCTACAGTTAATTAGGCTGCTGCTGCCTCCTGAAATCCTCAGCAAATGGCACTCTCGGCTTGCATCCACCTAAATAAATGCCCCCACAGATCCCGTGGCTCACGCAGCTTACTTGACCCCCACCTGACCGCATAGTATCGGTCAGGTGGTGAGGATGACTTCACTTGAGTGTACATAAGTACGCTATGCAAGTGCAAAGTGTGGGACAACTCGCGGTGGATCTGGCAGCCTCAACAACACTGCTGCTGCTGCACCCCCCACCACATCAGGGCTGCCACTTGTCTGCTGCTGCTGGGACGTGCCTCCTCCAGTCCCCACACATACCCCCACAGCCCCACACCCCCCACATCGGGGCTGCCTGCTGGGACATGCCTCCGCCATCCTCCCCACATACACGTCATCAGCTGGGCTGGGGCCAGGAAAAAAACGTCATGGGAGTTGGGAGGACTCAGATTCGAACCCTTTTGCAAACCTTTTAGTGTTCGAGTTCCAAGTTAGAACTCGAACACCAGGGTTCGAGGAGGGTTTGAATCTTTGATGAACTAGTTCTGACAACCCTAGTATTAAGCACCCCTAGGACAGCTTTTCTCCCTCAGAGATGGGTGAACCATCCTACTAGTTGACTGGACGAGGGAGTATTGAGTGCCCCTAGGACAGCTTTTCTCCCTTAAAGGCAGGAGTAAACACATCCTGCTAGATGGCTGGAGTAGAGTGTATTGAGCATCTCTAGGCAGCTTATCTCCCTCAGAGATGGGGGTAAACACATACCTCTAGATGGCTGGAGGAGGGAGTATTGAGTGTCCTTAGGACAGCATTTGTCCCTTGGAGAGGGGGAAGGTGAATACATCGCAGTATTTGGCTTGAGGAGGGAGTATTGAGCTTCCCTAAGACAGCTTATCTCCCTCGGAGATGGGGTCAACATGTCTCACTAGATGGCTGGCCAAGGGAGTATTGAGCTTTCCTGGGACAGCTTATCTCCCTCAGAGATCAGGGTGAACACATCCAACTAGATGGCTGGAGGAGAGAATATTCATTGTCCTAGGAGAGCACTTCTGCCTCGGACATGTGAGGGTGAATTATACATCCTGCTAGATGGCTGGGGGAGGGAGTATTGAGTGTCCCTTGGATGGCTTTTCTCCCTCTGAGACAGGGGTGAACACATACCACTAAATGCCTGGCATCTAGAAGATTCTGGGTGGCAGTGCAGTGGGATGCAAAAGAATGGATCCCACCTGCATGATGCCAGGAGGCATCTCCACAGAGAAGGAGCTTTTACAATGCATCATTGACCACCATGTGGGCCCAGATAGAGAAAAATGATGGATAAAAACCCTGGCTGTGGTTTGATTACAACCCAATTGTCTGCAGACCCTGCACTGTTGACTGCAGCTTGATGTCAGCCAGGTCCCCTCAGACCCTACACTGCTGACTGCATGATTCCAGTAGACATCTCCATGGTGAGGAGTTTGCACAATGCATCATTGCCCACCATTTGGGCCCTGAGAGACAGAAATGGTGGAAAAACTCAGAGTGCAGCTGTATGCAGCCAAGTCTGCTGCAGACCCCATGCTGCCAACTGCATGATACCAAAGGATGTCTTCATGGAGGATGATCTGGCAAAATGCGTTTTTGCCCACACTGTGGGCCCAGAGAGAAATATGGTGGAGAAAACATAAACTGTGGTTAGATGTCAGCCTGATCCCCTGCAGACCCATACCTTGACTGCAGCTAGATGGCAGCCTGGCCCCCTGCAGACCCCACACACAGACTGCAGCTGGATGGCAGCCAGACCCCCCCCCACAGACCCCACACACTGTCTGTGGCAGGATGGCAGCCTGGTCCCTTGCAAACTGCACACCCAGACAGCAGCTGGATAGCAGTCCCAGCCCCTACAGACTCCACACCCTGACTGTGGCTGGATGGCTGCCTAATCCCCTGCAGACCCCACACCCTGACTGTGGCTGGATGGCAGCCTGGTCCCCTGCAGACCTCACACCTTGACTGAAGCTGGATAGCAGTCCAAGCCTCTACAGACTCCACACCCAGACTGCAGCTGGATGGCTGCCTGATCCCCTGCAGACCCCGCACCCTGACTGAAGCTGGATAGCAGTCCCAGCCCCTGTAGACTCCACACTCTGACTGCTGCTGGATGGCAGCCTGATTCCCCTGCAGACTCTGTACCCTGACTAAGGCTGGATGGCAGTGTGGTCCCCTGCAGACTCCACACTTTGACTGAAACTGGATGGTAGCTTGGTCCACTGCAGACTCCACACCTGACTGTAGGTGAATGGCAGCCCAGTCCCCTGCAGTCCCCACTCCCTGACTGTGGCTTGATGGCAGCCTGGTCCCCTGCAAACCCCACACCCTGACTGAAGCTGGATGACAAACTGGTCCCCTGCAGCCCCCACACTCTGACTGCAAATGGATGGCAGTCCAATCCCCTGCAGACCCCACACCCTGACTGCAGGTGGATGGTAGCCCAGTCCCCTGAAGACCCTGCATCCCGACTGTGGTTGGATGGCTGCTCGGTCCCCTGCAGACCCCACATCCTGACTGCAGCTGGATGGCAGCCTATTCCCCTGCAGGCCCCACATCCTGACTGTGGCTTGATGGCAGCCTGGTTCCCTGCAAACCCCACACCCTGACTGAAGCTGGATGACAGTCTGGTCCCCTGCAGCCCCCACACCCTGACTGCAAATGGATGGCAGTCCAATCCCCTGCAGACCCCACACCCTGACTGCAGGTGGATGGTAGCCCAGTCCCCTGCAGACCCTGCATCCCGACTGTGGTTGGATGGCTGCTCGGTCCCCTGCAGACCCCACATCCTGACTGCAGCTGGATGGCAGCCTATTCCCCTGCAGGCCCCACACCCTGACTGTGGCTTGATGGCAGCCTGGTCCCCTGCAAACCCCACACCCTGACTGAAACTGGATGACAGTCTGGTCCCCTGCAGCCCCCACACCCTGACTGCAAATGGATGGCAGTCCAATCCCCTGCAGACCCCACACCCTGAATGCAGGTGGATGGTAGCCCAGTCCCCTGCAGACCCTGCATCCCGACTGTGGTTGGATGGCTGCTCGGTCCCCTGCAGACCCCACATCCTGACTGCAGCTGGATGGCAGCCTATTCCCCTGCAGGCCCCACACCCTGACTGTGGCTTGATGGCAGCCTGGTCCCCTGCAAACCCCACACCCTGACTGAAACTGGATGACAGTCTGGTCCCCTGCAGCCCCCACACCCTGACTGCAAATGGATGGCAGTCCAATCCCCTGCAGACCCCACACCCTGAATGCAGGTGGATGGTAGCCCAGTTCCCTGCAGACCCTGCATCCCGACTGTGGTTGGATGGCTGCTCAGTCCCCTGCAGACCCCACATCCTGACTGCAGGTGGATGGCAGCCTGGTCCTCTGCAGTCCCCACACCATAACTGCAGCTGAATGGCAGCCCATCCCACTGCAGACCCTAAAACCTGACTGCAGATGGATGGCAGCCCAGTCCCCTGAAGACATCCCACCCTGACTGTGGCTGGATGGCAACCCAGTCACCTGCAGACCCTCAGGGGCACTGATGGGTGGGGAGGATGCCAGAACAACTGTCCTGGGCCCAGTGGCTGAGGGGGCCCCCGCCATCCAAACAATTATCAATTGCGGTCCAGTCCCCCCAATTGCTCACAGCAGGCTGAGATGCTGAGTCACAATGCTGAGCGCACGGCAGCCCCCCTGAGTGAGGCTCCCTCCACACACCTCTGACCTCACACACCTCCCCATGACCCATCACCCACTGGCTCTTCACTGCTTCCTAAGTTCCTAGGCAGGCAGGCTACCACCTTGTTAGTCGCTGCCTCGGTCTGCTCCTTCTCATCTTTGGCTCTACCACCCGGTCTCTGAGTGAGTTAGTCCGACCTGTTCAGGCTGACTAGGCTAGCTGCCAAGTGGCTACCAGCTGGTAGCAGACAGCATTGCAGCAGCCAGCAGTCTCCTGGCTGCTGAGCTCATCCTCCGCTTCATGACTTCCTGGAATCAGATTCGGAGGAGTTGAACAACATGCCAGCCAGCCCAGGAGTCAGATTGATAGGTGACAGGTCGGTGTCACAGCAACAGCACAGGTCAGGTCAGAGGTTTCTCAGGTCAGATGGGTCAGAGGTCAGGTCATTGGGCCATGCCACATGATGTTGCATACTTTGCTGCATGTTTTCCTCGAGGCTCTAGAAGGAACGGGAGGCAGACAATGTGTTGCTCATCAGGACTTGCTTGAAGTTGCTTGCTGACCGCTTTTTGCTTTCATTTTTTTTGTATCGAATCTATTGTGAGATTGAGACTGATCCAGACTTAGAAACTGTCTGGATCTTTAAATCAGAACTGGTGGTGGTGGTGGACCGTGGATGGCAAGGAGACTGCTGCTGGGGTGGCGCCGGATTCCTCATACTCATTTCTGGCTGTAGAGGCGAGCAGCTGGGCCTAGGGCCTGGGCTATATTACTTTACCTACCTCAAGCAGTCAAGTTTGATGTTGTGGTGTACAGACGGGATGTAGAGCCAGAGCTGGAGCCTGGACAGTTAAATTACAGTTTATACTATAACTAGTAGTTTGGAAGAAATAAGGTGAGCCAGGCAGTGAGGTGGGGGGGGGGGATTAAACTGCTGATACAATAAATACACTTGACTCAACTCACACCTAGTTGACTAAGTGTCTAAGTCTGCCTCCTCAGTACCTTGCTGTATCTCTGCCTAATGAAACTTAAAGCACCTGACCTTCCTTCCTTCCTAGCCTAAGGCTACCACTATTTCATTTTTGTAGTCTTTTTTTCATGACGCATCTCAGCGGCACATTATTTATTTAAATATAAATTTAGTCACTTATTGATTTATATATGTCTTACAAGGGGATGGGAGGGTGAGTGGAGCCCAGTTCTAAAGGTGTGTCCCAGGCCCAGAAATTTCTGTCAGCGCTCCTGCAGACCCTAATTGCACTATTGCAGGTACCTGACCGGGCTCTATTTGGACCGCCACTGTAACTGTTTTTGTCTCTTGAATGACCCGTTGACCAAGCTCCTAATGGGCTAGATTATGTACCCTAAATGTAATGTAATGCACCCACAACTGATGTGGAACCTTTGGAAAATAAGCACTTGTGCGCAAAGGTGTTCTCTGAAAATCTAATGAATAAATAAATATGACCCCGCACTGCTGACTGCAGTTGGATGGCAGTCTGGTCCCCTGCAGCCCCTACACCCTGACTGTGGCTAGATGGCAGACCAGTCCCCTGCAGACCCAACACTCTGACTACAAATTGATGACATCCAGGTATCCTGAAGACCTCACACCCCAACTGTAGCTAGATGGTAGCATGGTCACCTGCAGACCCCACATCCCGACTGCAGCTGGATGGCATCCCAGTCCCCTGCAGACTCCACACACTGACTGTGGCTGGATGGAGCCCAGTCCACTGCAGACCACATACCCTGACTGCAAATGGATGGCATCCAGGTACCCTGCAGACTCCGCACCCTGACTGTAGCTGGATGGTAGCATGGTCACCTGCAGACCCCGCACCCCAACTGTAGCTGGATGGTAGCACGGTCACCTGCAACCCCACATCCTGACTGCAGCTGGATGGTAGCATGGTCACCTTCAGACCCCGCAACTCGACTGTAGCTGGATGGTAGCACGGTCACCTACAGACCCCGCATCCTGACTGCAGCTGGATGGCATCCCAGTCCCCTGCAGACCCAACACCTTGACTGTGGCTTGATGGAGCCCAGTCCACTGCAGAACACATACCCTGACTGCAAATGGATGGCATCCAGGTACCCTGCAGACCCCACACCCCGACTGTAGCTGGATGGTAGGACGGTCACCTGCAGACCCCACACCCTGACTGCAGCTGGATGGTAGCATGGTCACCTGCAGACCCCGCACCCTGACTGCAGCTGGATGGCATCCCAGTCCCCTGCAGACACCACACCCTGACGACTGTAGCTGGGTGGCAGTCTAGTCCCCTGCAGACTCCACACCCTGACTGCCACTGGATGGCAGACCGGTCTCCTGCAGATCTCGGGAGACTTCTCCATGAGAGAGGAGCTTGCATGATGCATCATTGCCCACAGAATGGGCCAGAGAGAAAAAGGATAGAAAAATCCACAGCTGTGGCTGGATGGTGGCCCAGACGCATTCAGACACCAAACCCTGACTTCGATTGGATGGCAGCCTGGTTCCCCATAAACTGTGCACTGCTGACTTGGCTCAGAGAAAGAAAGCGTGGGAAAAGCCCTTATTGTAGCTGGATGGCAGCCCTGTCCCCTGCAAACCCCAAACTTCTGACTGAGCACTTCCACATTCCTGTTGCACAGGAAGGCAGAGTACAACATAAGTCCAAGAGAAGCTGGGTGACTGAGCTGGAAGGACCAGTCCAAAAGGGGCAGGCCAGGAAGACTGGAGCTAAAATACTTCTCAGAAAAAAATACTGTGCATCTGTCAGTGCTAAATACTGAAAAGAATGCTGCATGTAGGACTGATCTGAGCTCATGTTTCCATCAGTAACAGAAACTTTCTCATTTCCTTTGAATTTGCTGCTTGGAACAGATGATTGAAATTGAGGGACATGAAAGGTAGAACTAGGTTGAGTTTTACCTACACAAGTTATGGACTCAGGATAGCCCACCTAAAATGTAGGCTAACATTTACAGTGGGGCTACAGCTTCCACTACTACTTACCTGGGAGGGACTGAAGCATTGGGAGGTGAAAACTTGCTCAGGGTCACAGTAAACAATCAGCGGCAGTGGGATTTGAACCTGGGTTCTCCATTCACGAATCAGTGCTCTAACAATGCTAATCTTGCCTTGCCTCTACCTTCCTTTATCCTGGTCTTTGTCTGTCTGCTCTGAAACATTATCATTGCTCCAAGCACTAGCTTTCCCATTGATATTTATTTTAGTGCGCCTGAGGTAAATACATGTATGAAATATTAATACTTCGTTTGATCAAGATTGTTGTAATGCAAAGAAGCATTTGAACAAGCTTGTAAAATCAGTAAAGAAATCGGAGTTGAAAAGCAAACACAAGCTTCTTAATGCAGAAAGGGAAAAATACAAATTATTTATACTAAAAAACAAAGAAGAGTATCATAACAAACAGTGGGATAACATGCTTGCCATTATAAAATATGGAGATCAACAATCCTACTGACTCCTAGTAGCCACTGGGACAAACAAACTGAAATATGAAATTGATTCTTTCACTCCAATGGAAACTTGGTTAGAACATTACACAAACATATTTTATGATTCCAATATTAGGAAGGTTAGGAACCATGTTAATATTGACATGTCCACATTTTAAACTATAATGCACACTAAACCTTATCTCTCAATTGTACAATTAAAATGAAGCAAGGTGCCAGGATAGAATGCAATACCCCAAGAAGTTTACCTAATATCTCCCTCTCAATGAGCAAAGATACTTACCAGTTACTTTAACAGCTGCTGCAAAAAAACTGGATTTTCCCCACTCATGGAAGGGAGCAGTCATCATATCAATTTGTAACAAGCATTTGTTAATACCAAATGTTGTCGCACTGGCATTGGCTTTGGTAGTGCAGTGCGGAAAAACATTTTGGGCAGGATGTGAAAAATGACAGCTGTACAGTTCATAAGGAGGTGTAAAAAATGCCAGTGTTGAAAATGTGGCATGTAAATATTGCAAATTTGCAAAGTTACAAGGGTGCGTGGGAAATGCGCAATGCACGCTTGTAACACAGTCATTTTACGGATGTTCGGCACCAGATTTTCAACATAGGCATTTTAGGACCTCTGCTCATGAACAGTGTCACTCTCATTTTCATAATCTGGCCCAAACACTGATTTCCCACAGTGACCGCGTTATTGTGCTCCGGAAGTGCAGAAACACATTTCGGCCAGGGTGTGAAAAATGACAGCTGTACTGTTCACAAGGATGTGTGAAAAAATGACAATGTTGAAAATCTGGTGTGAAAATATTGCGAATTCATGAAGTTACGAGCCTGCGTAGCAGCTGCACAACGCACGCTCATAAAACAGCCATTGTTTGGATTTTTTCCACCAAATTTGCAACATAGGCTTTTTGAGAGCCCACCTCCTGAACAGTGGCACTGTCATCTCGTTAATTGTTCCTGAAAGGTGATTCTGCGTAGTGACTGCGAGATCACCTTTCGCGACATATTAATGATATGACAGTGCCAGAATTCATGAGGCGGGGTCTCAAAAACCCCATATTGAAAATTTGGTATAAAAATTCCCACAAATGCCCGAGATATGCATTAAAGTTGAACCGACCCTATTTAATCCATTATACAGATTGCCGGCATTTCCTCAGTTCGCGGTTGGCTTTGAAGAGTGCAGACGTGTTCCTGGTCCACCGAAGATCATTGTGCCAGACTCTGGAGGTAAGTATGGGGTGAGGAGGGTGTGTGGGGAGGCAGGGTGCACAGTGGGTGGGTGCGGGTTGTGGGAAGGGGGTTGGAAGAGTACAAGGGACCGTTTTTGCATAATAGGTTAAAAAAAAAATAAAAGACATTGGGGGACTGTTTTCATTTTAATAGGTGCTTTGGCATGTGGGGTGGGCTCCCACCATGCCACCTGAGTGTGTGTGTGTGTGTGTGTGGGGGTGCTTTAGTGAGGGGGATTGGGCACCCCGCTGGCAAACAAGGAAAGGGCTGCAGGAGCCGAGGGGATTTGGGCACCCTCACAACCAAAAACGGGGGGGAACACATTATGTTGACGGAAGTGGCCTCTCATTGCCAAATTGGGATACATGCCGATAGGATTGGGCCCCGGTCGGCAAAGAAAAACTGTTGGGGGGTACATGATGCCAAGGGGGACTGGGCACCTCCATTGGCACACAATAAAGGAGGGGGGTTGACAGGCAACAGCGGCAGTCACTGCCACCATGTTGTCTGCACGTAGGGGGAGGCATGTTGCTGTCATGCTGCATGAGAGCTTCGCTCTCATTGCAGCGGACCATTTCTGTGATGTCTTCACCTCATTAGCTAGGCAGGGTGTCAGCCTCTGCTGCTGGCTGATTGGGGAATGTGGGACGCACCTACTGGTTCGTGCCCTGCATTCCCCCAACAGTGACCGCGCCTCCAAATCTGCACTACTGCAAGATGTTGGCTGCGCAAGCATGCCAACATAAAAAGGGAGATAAGAGCAACCCACGAATATATATAGACTGTAATCTTTATTAGATGTTATGGGTAAGATTTTTGCTAAAATTATCCTGGAGAGGCTAAAAGCTGAAACTGCTCAACTGGGTGGTCTTTCAGAGCTGCAAGCTGGCTCCTGGGGAAGGTACTGCACAACTGATAATTGTTTCATATTAAACCACCTTTATGAAAAATATGTAAAACTCAGAAAACAGAACATCTATGTGACTTACATAGACTTTAGCTCAGCCTTCAACACAATTTCCCGCCAAACCTTGTGGAAAGAAATGGTCTCTTGGGGTATTTCTCCTCATCTAGTGCATATTATTAGTGAATTGTATACAGATACCTGGGCACAGATCAGGCTGGGACCTTGTCGTCAGATATCATCTGCTTTTCCCACCAACCGGAGAGTACATCAAGGCTGTGTTTTACCCCCTTATTGTTTTGTCTTTACCTAGATAATCTCTCAGTTTTGCTAGAAACATTGTGCATGGATTCTCCAAAAATATACAGAAGAGAATGTACAGTTCTTGCCTTTGTGAATGATCTGGCACTCATTTCTTTAACTCAGTCAGGTCTGTCCAAAAAACTGAGCCTATTAATGAATATGCTATCAATTATGGATTGAAAATAAATGAGGCAAAGAGCCAGGTAATGATTTTTGGCTCTAAAAGTCAAACAAAGACATGGCATATAGGTGATAAAAAACTAAAAACAGTGAATCAGTACAACTACCTGGGACTACATTTTTCATCAAATGACACATGGACTAGACACATCAATACATTGCATATTAAATTAAAACAAACTGCTAGTTCTTTAAATTTATTCAACAAAAGATACGGTGGCAATACAATTAGACTGGTCATAGTAGCAGCTAAATCGAAATATTACTCTCAGGCACTTTATAACACTGAGGTATGGGATGCCAAGAGATATGAATCCTTCTAAGTTCCACTTACGAAGTTGTTAAGATCTGGGTTGGGTCTTAGGCAGACTGTACCAGCATCATTGGTTAGGGCTGAACTTGGCATAACAGGGATTACTGCCCTGATAACATAGAAACATAGAATTTGACGGCAGATAAGGACCGCTTGGCCCACACAGTCTGCCCATTTCCCTGCCTACTGGATAAGCTGCAGATCCTAGTTAACCAGCAGCCTACTTTTTCCTACCCGCATCCCCTAGAATTGCCTTATGACTGTCCCATGCATGCTTGAATTCCACCACTGTTTTTGACTCCATGACCTCCTCCGGAAGGCCGCTCCATGCATCCACAACCCTCTCTGTGAAAAAATACTTCCTTAAATTACCTCTGAGCGCCCCCTTCTATCTTTAAATTGTGCCCTCTTGTTCTTGCACACCTCTTTTTTTGAAAGCTGCTACCCTCTTGGACTTTGTTGATTCCCTTGAGGTACTTGAAAGTTTCTATCATGTCCCCCCTCTCCCTCCTTTCCTCGAGGCTATACATATTAAGCTTCTTTAGTCTCTCTTCATATGTCTCCCGGTGCAGACCCTGCACCATTTTAGTTGCCCTCCTCTGGACAGCTTCCATCCTGTCTATGTCTTTGCGAACTGGGTCTCCAGAACTGCATGCAGTACTCCAGATGGGGTCTGACCAGCTATCTGTACAGAGGGATAATAACTTCCTGTTTTCTACTGGTGATGCCTCTCTATGCATCCCAGTATCTCCCAAGCCCTCATTGCTGCCCTCTCACATTGCTTGCCCACCTTTAGGTCATCTGATATGACTACCCCCAGGTCCCTTCCATTTTTGTTGTTGTTAGTATCTCACCCCTCATTGTGTACTCTTCCCCTGGGTTTTTGTTTCCCAGGTGCATTACCTTGCACTTCTTAGCATTGAATCTAAGCTGCCATACATTTGACCATTCTTCTAACCTTGCCAAGTCCCTTTTCATCCTTTCCACCCACCTTGTGCATCAACTCTGTTGCAGATCTTTGTGTCATCTGCAAAGAGACATACTTTTCCTTCCAGTCCCTCTGCAATGTCGCTTATAAAGACATTGAAGAGGACTGGTCCTAATACTGAACCCTGCGGTACCCCACTAGTAACCCCCCTTTCATCAGAGTGGACTCCATTTACTATTACTCTCTGTGTCCTATTTTCCAGCCAATTTTTTACCCAGGCTGTCATCTTGGGACCCACTCCCAGGCTAGCTAACTTGTATATTAATCTTTTGTGTGGGACTGTGTCAAATGCCTTGCTAAAGTCTAGGTAGGCCATGTCCACAGCCCCTCCCTGATCTACTACTTTGGTCACCCAGTCAAAGAAATCTATCAGATTTGTCTGGCATGACCTTCCTTCTGTGAATCCATGCTGCCTTGGGTCCTGTGTCCCTCTGGCCTCTAGATACTTGAAAACTATGTTGTCTGGAAGGGAATTGAACTAGGAGGGGAGCCCATAAAAGCTAGGATAAAAGCTAGGAAAGTCAACTATTGGATACAATTGTTTCAACTAGATAAAAATCACATTCATATCTATGCCTGAGGGGAAAAGACTCTTGGAATGATTGCAACATGCAACAATCAAGTTGATTAAACAAAATCATTTCTGTTCTAAAAACAAATAATTTGGACTTTTAGGAAAATTATGTTGACAAGAGAACTGGCATAAGCCTCAAGTTCCAGAAGTTTGTTACCAGAAAAATTTCAGATAATTACAATGCAAAAGACTTAAGGGGTATTCAAAATCTGAGTATTTCCCATTGGCTAGCCCAGACTGATGTGAATCATTACTATAGGTATTATTTAGCCTGCAGGCTAATGCTGGGAGCCCATAGGCGCACCCATACATGCCTGCTGTACTCCACCACCAACTTGCTCAACCTTGAAGAAAGACTCCGCTTCCCAACCTATCTTCTTGTAAAAAAGACCCTGCTAGGGCTCTCCTCCCCTGGGGTCACCACCTCCCTGCAGCATACCCCCCCCTCAGTCTCCACCTGCTGCACTGTCAAAACCTCCCTTATTGTCCCCAGGGTAAGGACCTCTATGGCCCAGAGATCCTTTTGCTAATGGGCTCCCCTCCTAGTTCAATTCCCTTCCAGCCAACATAGCTGACTCCACTAAGCTTGGTCCTTTCAAGGTCTCCTTCAGAAGCCATCTGACAAGCACTCACTGTGGCAACTGCACATAATCCCCCACCTGCCCCTTACCCTCACCCCTAGGCCGGGACTGCCCTGTCTACTTTTGCTGTACATACCTGGGGTCTCAGGCAACATCTGCTGACTAATGTAATAAAATATCTTTGGTTGCTACCTGACGTGGTACTCATGTACCTATGTTATGACTACTGTGATGAGATGCTGAGGGAGTTGAGGAGAGTCGGACAAAGGTTAGAGAGGTGCTGGCAGAGGTCGGGCCTGGATTGTGACAAACTTAGTTTGATGGACCACTATGTGGTCTATCAATCCACAATCTCTCATAAGAAGGCAGAATTCCTGTCCAGAGAGATTGCGGCTACACAGAATAGACCAGCTCAGCTTTTCCGGACTGTGGACAGATTGTGCAATCCAATCTGTCTTCAGCCCAGAAGAGCCTTTTCTCAAGAATGGTGTGAGGAGTTTGCTCAATTCTTTTCAAATAAGATTGCCACAATCAGGTCTGATATCCGTCTGACCCTTCCTAATGGGAGTTGTGATGGTTGGCAGGAGATGTCGGACACCAAGTTTGTGTAGTCTGACTTCAGCCTTCCCACAATCAATGACATAGTGATGATCATCCAATCATTGCGTCCGACCAACTGTGGTTTGGATCCGGGCCCCACACATCTCCTAGTGGGCTGTGTGGATAAAATTGGTCCGGTCCTTGCCGAAATAGTCTGGAGGTCTTTGGAGAGGAGGATTTTTCCAAATCCTCTGAAGGAGGCTGTGGTTCAGCCCCTTCTTAAGAAGTCCTCCTTGGACCTGCACTGTCTGGCTAACTACAGGCCTGTCTCTAACTAAGTTATTGAGTAGGTGGTCGCGTCACAGCTGAATGATCATTTGACCAGCCACAATGTCTATGATTTTCTCCAGGCTGGATTTAGGAAAAGACATAGTACTGAGACAGCTCTTGTCCGGGTACTAAAGGACCTCCTAATAGTGAGAGATAGAAGGACTTGTTCTATCTTGGTCTTTCTTGATCTCTCTGCAGCGTTTGACACTGTAGACCATGGTGTGCTATTGGAGCACTTGCAGTTTATCTATGGGCTGTCTGGTACAGTCCTCAGTTGGTTTTGATCTTTCCTAGAGGGTAGGACTCAGAGGGTGGTGTCTGGGATTTTTTCCTCGGCATCATTCCCCCTATCCTGTGGGGTGCCACAGGGCTCCATTTTGGCACCCATGTTGTTTGCAGTGTACATGCTGCCGTTAGGAGCAATTATTAGGCAGTACAGTTTGAGTTTTCACTGCTATGCAGATGATACTCAGCTGTACATGTCCTTTGTGCCTGGCCAAAGTGCTGCCTTTTCAGTCTTTAACAAATGTCTGGCCAAAATCCAGGACTGGATGAATGTGAGTTGGCTGCGGTTGAACCCAGAAAAAACTGAGGTGTTGGTTGTGGACCAGAGTCACTGGGAGTTGGGTTTGTTGGCTAGATCACCCTCTGGTTTATGGCTTGGGGGTGTACAGCTAACTACCTCAGACCGGTGCGGAACCTGGGCGTTGTGTTTGATGACTGTTTGACACTTAAATCTCAGGTGTCGGCAGTTGTCAAAACCTCCTTTTACCATCTGAGGAACATTGCCCTGGTGAAGAACCTGGTTCCTCCTGATGATCTTCCTACTTTGGTCCACGCTTTTGTTACTTCCCGCCTTGACTACTGCAATGCCCTTTATCTTGGGCTACCAGGGGTTGAGATTCGCCACTTGCAGCTAGTGCAGAATGCGGCAGCCAGGCTATTGACTGGTTCATCTAGGTCCAGTCATATGAAAAAAATTACTCACCTTAGTAATGTTGTTTCTTCTAATGGAGTCTTGCTGTATTCTGACTATTGCAGTTAGGTCCTGCCTTTCAACTGCCCCGGAGAACAAAGAGTTAACTTTCCATGGCTAGCATGGAACGTTCAGCACGAGCTCGGTTGAAGCCCCTGTCTGCTGTTGTTTAAACTCCAACCATCAGATCTTTATGAGCAATACTCACTAGAAGTTCTGTGTGGAAACTGTAAAACTCACACTAGCCAACTGGCAACTAAATTTAATAAAAAGGGTTTTTTGGTTTCAAAGCAAAGACTCAAGTCAGGAAACCCAAAAAACAAAACACAACACACACCCAAAGTAAAGGAGGGTGAAAAAGGGGAGCCCCTAGGGTGCCACCACTGCTCCTGCCCACCCATATCCCAAAAACCAGGTTCTGAGAGGGGAGGCGGGGGGAGGTCAGAATACAGCAAGACTCCATTAGAAGAAGCAACATTACTAAGGTGAGTAATTTTTTCTTCAAACAACATGAAGTCTTGCTGTATTCTGATTATTGCAGACTACCAAGCAGTACCTCAATGTAGGAGGGACAGAACCTACTTTGGGAATAGGCTCTGAAGTACTGCTGTGCCAAACCGAGCATCACTCCTAGCCTGGATATCCAGAGAGTAATGCTTGGTGAATGTATGGACTGTTTTCCAGGTGGCTGCTTGACAAATTTCTAAGATAGGAATATCCCTGGCAGCAGCCAGGGAAGCAGCTGTACCTCTAGTAGAGTTAGCCCTCAGGCCTGAGGGTGGGGTTCTACCCAGTTTTTCATAGCAGAATTGTATACAAGAGACAATCCACCTGGCAATAGATCTCTTAGTGGCAGGTTTGCCCTTACCAACCTCTCCATATGTGAGGAACAACTGTAGGGACTCAAACCTGTGACCCTTGGTGCGCTCTATGTAGTAGCCGAGGGCCCTTTTAACATCCAAGCTGTGCAGCCTCCTCTCTCCAGAGGAGGAGGAATGATCAGTGAAGAAAACAGGGAAAGACATAGACTGATTAAGGTGGAAATCTGAAACCACCTTAGGCAAAAACTTCCTATTAGTTCTTAGGGCCACTTTATCTCTATGGAAAGAGATGAAATCAGGCTCCACTGACAGGGCTTGCAATCCACTGATACGCCTGGCAGAGGTAATGGCTACCAAAAACACAGTTTTCCAAGTCAAGTACTTAAGCTCTGCAGAGGACAAAGGCTTAAAGGGTCTTTGCATAAGCTGAGCAATGCAAACATTAAGGTCCCAAGCAGGAGCAGGGTCCCTAAAGGGGGGGATTGGTGTGCAGCAATCCCTGAAGAACTTACAAAACACAGGATGGGCTGACAGAGGAGAGGGCTTGCCTACTGACAAGAAGGCAGAAACAGCTGCCAAATGCACTTAAGTGTAGCTGGCCTAAGTCCTAAGCCATTAAGATGGACCATATAGTCCAGAACTGTAGGCAACCCAGCAGATTCTGGAGAAATATGCTTATTAGAGCACCAAATAGTGAACCTTTTCCATTTGGAGTTGTACGTCTTTCTGGTGGAAGGCTTTCGAGAAGCCTTAAGGATATCCAGAACCCCTTGAGAAAGGTGCAGATCAGCAAACTCTAGCTCTTCAAGAGCCATGCCTTGAGATTGAAAGACTTGAGGTTCGGATACCAAATCCTCCCCTGGGAGGATATCAACAGGTTGTAATTCCTGGGAATAGACAGGGGAAGGTGGACTGCTAAGGACAGCAACAGGGGTACCAGGGCTGTCTGGCCCAGTCTGGTGCAATCAGAATCACTTTGCATGGTTGTGACCTGATCTTGACTAACACTTTGAACAGGAGAGGGAAGGGGGGAAAAGCATACAGAAATTTCCTTTCCCAATTCAGAATCAGAGCATCCAGGGGGACTGAGCCCAAGACTGGGGGTCTGCAACAAAAGAGAGGAAGTTGGTGATTGTCTGGGGCTGCAAAAAGATCTATCTGTGGAGTGCCCCATCTCGAGAAAATCACTTTCAAACCTAGGGGATCTAGGGTCCATTCGTGATGGCCCTGGGATATCCTGCTGAGAGCATCTGCCTGGACATTGTCCTTCCCTGGGAGGTGAACTGCTGTCAGAGACATTTGCAGGGAATAGGCCAAGGACCACAACTTCATTGCTTCTGTGCACAAGGCCATAGACCGAGTGCCTCCTTGCTTGTTGATGTACCACATTGTGGTGGTATTGTCTGTTCTGATCTGGACCACCTTGTTCTGTACAGATTTGGAAAAGGCTTGCAGTGCCAGAAACACTGCTCTGAGTTCCAAGAGACTGATGTGAAGCAGAGATTCTTGAGGTGACCACAGCCCTTGGGTGGTAAGATCCCCCAGGTGGGCTCCCCAGCCCAGCAGGGAGGCATCTGTGGTGAGTATCACTGAATGAGACTGAGTGACAAAAGGAACTCCTTGTCTCAAATTGTCCTGATCCTGCCAACATTGCAAAGCCTGGATCAGAGTTCAAGTCACTGGGACCAGTTTGGTAAGGGAATCCTTTCTTTGAGACCAGAAGGCTCTTAAGTGGAACTGAATGTACCTCATCTGAAATCTTGCTCCCTGGACCACTGCTGTAGAGGCTGCCATGTGGCCCAGAAGCTGCAGGAAATGCCTTGCTGGTCGAGACACCTGAAGGGTGAATGAAGAAGCCAGTTCCATAAGGGTCCTTACCCCATCCAGGGTAAGGAAGGCTCTTGCCCTTATTGTATCCAGCTCTTCCCCTATGAAGGTGAGGAGCTGTACTGGCTTGAGAACTGACTTTGGAAGGTTGAGGAGGAATCCTTAAGGAAGTGAGCACTTGCTGAGTTATTTGCAGATGTGACTTGACTTGGTTTGGAGACTGACCCACTATGAGCCAGTCGTCCAAGTATGGAAATATGGAGATCCAAGTATGGAAAGATGGAGATCTTTTTTCTCCTTAGGAAAGCAACCACTACTGCCAGGCACTTTGTGAACACCCTTGGGGCTGATGTTAGGCCAAAGGGCATTGCTCTGAACTGATAGTGGCTTGAAGGCAACTCGAACCTGAGGTACTTTCTGTGGGAGCACCTGATGGGAATGTGAAAATAGGTATCTTTGAAGTCCAGGGAGGCTAGCCAGTCCCCTGGCCTTAGAGAGGGCAGAATTATTCCCGGAGTCACCATTTTAAACTTTGGTTTTAAAAGGTGCTTGTTCAGATATCTTAGATCCAGGATAGGCTGCCATTCTCCTGTTTTTTGGGGGGTTAGGAAGTATCTAGAGTACAATCCTTTGCCCTTGTGTAGGATAGGAACCCTCTCTATGGCTCTGAAAGCTAGGAGGGAAGAAACCTCTGCCTCTAGGGCAAGGGTCTCTGATGGATTTGCTGGTGGAAAGGATCTGGTTCTCCTCTTGGGAAACTTTTTGAAGCTGAGAACCAGTCCCTGGCTTACTACTTCCAGGACCCACTTGTCTGATGTCAGAGACTTCCAGTCCTGGACAAAGTAAGCCAGCCTGCCCCTTATAGGTATTGGAGAATCGGCCCGGGCAGATCCATCAGGGTGTCTGCTTGGCAGGGACTTTAGGCTGAGGGGTGGAAGCAGGCCTGCTCATTCCCCATCTGCCTCTCCCTCTGAAGAACCCCCTCTGAGCATAGGAAGAAGAGGAGGCCTGGGCCTGGTCAAAAGGTCTTTGAAAAGGCCTGCCCCTGCCCCTGCCCCTGGACTGCTGCCTTTGAGGAGTGGCTTGCCTTACTTTGGCCTGAGCACTCTTGTAGGTGGTCCTGTATTCTTCCATCTTTTTCATGTAGTTCTCTGTCTGCTCCCCAAACAGAGAATTACCAATGACAGGGAAATCCATGGCCTTAGCCTGGATATCGTGTGATAGGCTAGTACATCTGAGCGAAGCCATCCTCCGAAGGGCCACAGATGTAGCCATGACTCTAGATGAAACATCATTGGAGTCCACAGCAGCATGAAATTGCACCTTGGATGCCTCAATCCCATCTGCAGCCACCTGCTCCAGCTCCTTGGCAAGCTGGTCAGGGGCCTGTTTAGCCAGAGCCAGCACAGTGTCCCATCTGGACTTCTGGTATCTAGCTGTGTAGGCCATATAGTTAGCCTGCATGAGTCCCAAAGATGCTGCCATGTACTGCTTCTTTGCCATGGCATCAATCCTCCTGGAGTCCTTATCTGGGGGGTGTGATGCCAAGGGAATATTTGCCTTATCACAGGCAGCAGCCTGCACTACCCCAACATGGCTGCATTGCTGAGAAAGGAACTCTGTGTCTGAGCCTGAAAGGTGTACCTCTTGTCCATTCGTCTGTCCACAGGAGGTATGGAGTTGGAGTCTTTAGAATTTTAATTGTCTGTTTCCCAAAAGATTTATAGAGGGAATGACAGTCTCCTGAACTCTGGGATGTCCATCATTTCAACAAAATCAGGCTCCTCCTGATCTTCTACTGCTTCTTCCATTGGAAGCTGGAGGGTTTCAGCCACTTTTTTGTAAAACATAAAGTGGGAAGGGGACTCAGAAAGCCTAGGAGGAGAAACACCTGAAGGCCTGTCTGGGGAGATATCCGGGTCAATAGGCACATCTAGACTTTCATAATCACCATCATCATCCTCATACTCTCCCTCCTCCTCCTCCGGTTCATAAAATTCTTCTGAAGTGTAATCCGGAACCAGGGGAACCGACCGAACAGAGCCCCTGCCAGATGGTGCCGGTTCGGCCGGAACCGAAGTTAGTGATTGCACTATTCTAATCGCTTTGGCTATCTCATCAGTGGTTGGAGTATGAATTTCTGGATCCGATCCGGATGATTTATCTCTTCTCTTCCTTTTAACTGGAACCGACTCCTCAGAATCGGCTGTCCTTTTGCCCAAAGAAGTTTCGCCCTGGTCAGAAGGCACTCCTTCTGGTTCAGTTGGAACCAAACCGGGCTGGCCATCTGGGTCAGTAGACTTCTTGGCCTCCCTTTCCCTCAGGCTGTCTATTGTCTTATCCAGGGTAGCTTTGGGAAAATTCTTACAAATTTGGCAGTCTGAATTGAGGTGGTCAAACCCCAGACAATAAACACAGGTGCTGTGGGGATCAGCCTTAGCAAAGGCTTCCCCACACACATTGCAGTGTTGAAACCCAGTGGGCCCGGTTTTTCTCTTGGGTTTCTCAGACATGGCCAATCCTATCCAAAACGTACCCTTTTTTCGGCAATCCACCAGGCAAGACTCCCCTATCGGTTCCTGACTGTGTTACGGGTCTTGGAAAAAAACGTAATAAAATCCATTTTTTTTAGAACCCATACAGACCGGTTATCATACGCTAAGTAAATTCACAAACTTTTTTTTTTTTTTTAAACTAAAGTGATCGGTTCAGCCGAATGATCCAAAATTTACAAGTTCCACACAGAAACTAAATGTAAAACCTATCTAGTACTCACGGTACCACAGACAGAGACTTAAACCAACAGATTCGGTAAAAACCGAGCGAAAAACGACACTTTAACCGACTTTTTTGAACTGAGCAAAGGAGAAATCTCCAGAGCGACTGTTCAGTGAGGCAGAGTAAAGAATCTGATGGTTGGAATTTAAACAACAGCAGTCAGGGGCTTCAACCGAGCTCGCGCTGAACGTTCCATGCTGGCCATGGAAAGTTAACTCTTTGTTCTCTGGGGCAGTTGAAAGGCAGGACCTAACTGCAATAGTCTGAATACAGCAAGACTTCATGTTGTTTGAAAACGCCTGTGCTCAGCGGACTGCACTGGCTGTCAATTTGCTGGTGAATCACCTTCAAGGTTGGTTTGCTGACCTATAAGACCCTACACGACCAGGGACCTGGCTACCTGAAAGATCTCCTCTTTCCCTACTGTCCCTCCCGCTCTCTCCGATCCACTGACAAGGGATTGCTAGAGATTCCCAGGGTTCACTTGAAAACTTCAGGGGCCAGATCTTTTAGCTTTATGGCCCCAACCCTGTGGAATTCTCTACCTCATCAGGTGCGAGATTGCCCGACTTTCCAAAGCTTTAGGGAGCCTTTAAAAACGTATCTTTTTAGCCTAGCATATAATGATTTTTGAATGCTGTTGTCAAGTCTATTGTAATATTGTTTTAATTATTTATTGTTTTATCATGCAATGTACAGGCGCCTTGGTTTTGGAAAGGTGCCCTTTACAAATAAAGATTGATTTGATTTGATTTGATTTGATCTATCTATTACTAAGCGTGTACCACTAGTGAATGCCTGTAACACTGGTTACTTTTTTAATCTAAGCGTTATGTCCTGTACTGTTTTGTTTGCTGTGATGTATTGCTCTCTTGATGAGGTACCTTTGTACTGGAGGTCAAGTGGTTGGGACAACTCTTCAACCTCGTCCAACCCGGGCGTTGTTGTGCAATGTCAGATCTGTCTGTAATAAGACGGGTCTTATTGCGGACTTTGTTGCAGGGGCAGATCTGGCTTGCATTACCGAGACCTGGTTGGATGGGAATGCGGCCCCATTTTCAGAGGCCGCTGTTCCTATCGGGTTCTCGGTTATACACCGCCTGAGATTGGATCGCAGGGGGGTGGCAATCTGTTTCAAGACCGGATTGGGCCTAACTGGTGTTCCAGTTGAGGAGGCAAGATCATTTGAGTGTACTGTGGTAGCTGGTGTGGGCTGCAGGATTGCTGTCATTTACCGTCCACCAGGGGATGAGAAACTTTTCCTGCAGGAAATAGCAGATTTTGCCGCTGACATGGCCTTAGAATCGCCCAGATTGATGGCACTGGGCAATTTCAATGCGTGGGTCGACGACGAATCTTCACTTTTTGGTCAACATTTCCTCCAGGTTATGACATCGCTGGGCTTCACACAGGTTGTTTCCACAGCTACCCATAAAGGTGGTCACTCTCTTGATCTTGTTTTACTCCTGGGGATTGAGGCATCCAATTTGGTGGTGGAACCAGTTAGTTGGTCTGATCATTACTCAGTTGGGTTCAATTTTGAGGCCCCCCTGGGTAGGTCGGCCCCTGTGGAGTTGGTCAAGTACCGCCCATTTTGAGACATTGTCCCTGAAGACCTGATGGCGGTTCTTGAATTCTCGCTGTTTGATGATTTGTGCTCTGATCCTGAGCAGTTAGTGGTGGCCTATAATGAGACCATTTCGGCTGCTCTTGATCAGATAGCACCTACCCGTGTTCGCCCCCTTCTGTGCTGTCCCGTTGCTCCTTGGTTTGATGAGGCATTGAGAGGGCTGCGGAGGTTGGAGTGTAGGTTGGAGCGTCATTGGAGGAAGACTGCCTCAGAGGCCGACCATCTTATTTTGCTAGAGCATTATAAGCACTATCAAACAGAAATTTCCCGTAAGAAGGCAGAATTCCTGTCCAGGGAAATTTCCGTTGCTCGGAATTGACCGGCTCAGCTCTTCAGAACTATCGACAGACTGTGCAACCCAGTCTGTCGGCAGATCCATCGAGTTTTTACACAGAATGACTGTGAGGAGATCGCTCGGTTCTTTGCAAATAAAGTGGAAGACATCCGGAGGCAGTGTCCTTGACCCCACTCTAAGGTTGTTGCAGTTGATCAGTGTTTTTTCATGGAGCCTAGAATTTCCTGGAGTTCCTTTGATCTGCCGGATTTCGTAGACACTATGAGGATTGTCCGCGAGATGCGCCCAACGTGCTGTAGTTTGGATTCGGGTCCTACTTCCCTGATTATGGGATGTAGTGAGTCTATCTGCCCAGTCCTCGCTCGTATTATCTGGTGCTCCTTGGAGACGGGAGTCTTCCCTAGCTCTCTGAAGGAAGGGGTGGTGACTCCCCTTCTGAAGAAAGCTTCCTTGGACCCGGATGACCTAGTCAACTACCACCCGATCTCTAACCTCCCTTTTGTAGTGAAGGTTTTTGAAAAAGTTGTTGTGGCTCAATTGGACAACCACTTGACCATCCATAGTTTATACGAACCTCTCCAGTCTGGTTTTTGTAAAAGGCATAGCACCGAGACTGCTCTGGTTCGGGTGCTCAATGATCTCCTGATGGCGAGAGATCGAAGACACCGTTCTATTCTGGTTCTCCTTGATCTGTCATCAGCCTTTGATACTGTGGATCATGGGGTTTTGCTCGAATGTCTGAGGTCCATTTGTGGACTTTCAAGTATGGTTCTCAGATGGTTTTCATCTTACCTCGAGGAGAGAGCGCAGAGAGTGGTCTTGGGATTACATTCTTCTGGGGCTTTCTCTCTGCCCTGCGGGGTACCACAGGGTTTGGTGCTTTCCCCCATGTTATTCACAATATACATGCTACCCCTCAGAGACATTGTAAGACGGTATGAGCTGAGGTTTCACTGCTATGCTGATGATACCCAGCTCTACCTGTCTTTTGCACCTGACCAGGTTAGTGCTGTCTCAGTGCTGAATAAATGCCTTGTAGATATCCAAGACTGGATGAACACCAGTGGATTAAAGTTGAATCCGGGAAAGACTGAGGTTATGGTTGTGGACCGGCCGCAGGGTTGGGGGTTTGTGGGTGGGGTCTCCCTCTGGGATAATTCTGTGGGGGGGACCAGATCCCCATTTCTGAACAGGTGCGTAACCTGGGTGTAGAGCTTGACACGGATTTGACCCTTCGCTATCAGGTGTCTGCTGTTGTCAGGACTGCATTTTTCCATCTTAGAAACATCTCCAGGATTAGGCACCTGGTTCCTCCTGGTGATTTGCTGGTTTTGGTCCACGCCTTTGTGACATCTCGCTTGGATTACTGTAACTCCCTGTACCTAGGGCTAGCTGGGGCTGATATCCGCTGCTTGCAGCTAGTGCAGAATGCAGCAGCACGTTTGTTGACGGGGGTTTCAAGAAGATCTCATATTACCCCAGTGTTGCGCTTTCTGCACTGGCTGCCAATACAGTGGCGGATCACTTTCAAAGTGGGTCTTTTGACCTACAAAGTCCTACACGGGTATGGTCCTGACTACTTGAAAGAGCTTCTGTTACCTTACACCCCTCTGAGATAGCTTCGCTCGGCTGATGAGGGGTTGCTGGAGATTCCTAGGGTTAATTTGAAGTCTTCTGGAGCCTGTGCTTTTGGTTTCGTGGCTCCATCCCTCTGGAATTCTCTACCCCATCTGCTCCGAGAAAGTACAACGGTGGACAGTTTTAAAAGGGCTCTAAAGTCCTTTCTATGGGATAAGGCTTTTCCATCTATATTGTAATTGGTTTTTATTTGTTGTAATTGTTGTTCTGTTTTATTGTATTTTTGATGTTTGGTGTTTATGAATTTTTGTACAGCGCCTTGAAAATTTGAAAGGCGCTTAATTAAATAAATTTTATTATTATTATATTATTATAAATGAGTCTTTGACTCAAAGGTCTGTAAACTGATGATCTAATAAATAAATAAAATTTAGATGTCTTCACTGATAGTAATCAAAGGATACAATACCAAATACCACTTGGAACGGTTTCCAAGCAAAGTCATAAATACTAGGTACAATAGGAATAGTGATATGCCTGCAAGGTACTGTGATTGTAATAATATTGATGTGGAAGACTTGAAATATGTCATGTTTGACTGTTGTTGGTACACCAACCCAAGATCTAAATGGTTTGCACCTCTTCTGTGCAACATACAGATACATTTTATTTATTTATTTAGTGACTCGGAAAAGACCTTTGAGCGCAAACTCTTTTACAAAGGTTCCACGTCATAGATTACAAGACAAAGTACAATAGGAGAAAGCAAAGGTACATCACAATGAACTATACAGCTTGGATTCAGAACTTGACAGAATAACTCCAACCATAGGTACAAGTTAAAATAACAAGAAAAACACTTTATGAGGGTGGGGGGAGGAATAAGCAGCCACAAAGTGCCTTGTCAGTAGTTCAGAGGGACAGGGATAGCTGGCAGTGGGGTGAAGAAAGGAGGTACGAGAGAAAGAAAGAGAGGTAGGTATTGTGGTGGAGGTGAAGCATGGGGGAATAACGGCGATAAGGTATAGAGAGAAATAGGGGGTGATGGGAGGCTGAGCAGAGGAGACGTACTAGAGTAAATGGTGGGGTGTGAGGGGACGTGGTCAGGCAGCTTGCATTAGTAGTGACTGTCAGGGAAACTCATGAGACTGGGAGTTGAGGGGGGAAGGTGGGGTGGTGGGTGCTGAAGGAGCATGACGTGAACTGATTGCTGAGGCAAGTCATGAGAAGGGACAGAGGGAAGGGGTACCTGAGGCCTGCCTAGTGCTTGCTGGGGGGCACAGAGAGTGGGTGTGGCTGGACTCAGGGGCAGGTGCACTTAGAGAGTGTTATTAGTTGCTGTGACTATTAATAATAATGACTATTATTTAATATTAAAAATACTATTTACTACAAATGATAAACTGATCATCAGAACTACTGCTTCCTACTTAGAATCTGTCTTAAGAATCCATGTCAAGAAAGGATTACCTGGTTACCTGAAGGACCTTCTCACACCTACTGTGTCCATCCACCCCCTCCACTCCTCCTTCTCCTCCTTTAGGGGCCTCCTTGCAATTCCCAGGATGAGGGTTAAAACAACTGGCGACAGAGCATTTAGTGTTGCCACCCCCGTCCTGTGGAATTTGCTTTCTCCAGCTGTTAGGGAGGCCCGTCTGTTGAGATATTCAAGGCCCACCTCAAGGTCTTCTTATATAATCAGGCCTTCCCGGACTGTGCTTTACATCCTTAACCTGACTTCAGAATCTTATGTTTAAAATAATTTCTGGTTTCTCTTGAGCCTATTGCTGCTGTTGTGAGTATTATTTTAATTTCAGTAATGATGTGTATTGATGTTTATAAGTGTGTTATTTATTTATTCATAGAAATTTGTATGTATATGGAATTTTAACATGTGCAGCGCCCAGAGCCTCCAGGACAGGCGTCTTTCAAATAAAATGTGCCTTGCCTTGCCTTTTAATAATGAACTGAGTTGACTACCTTAGTATGTTTTAGCTATGACAGTACATGTATAACCAGCAATTTTGCACAGGTCCAGTGTATGTAACTATGTATTTATAATTTTGCCTTCTGTGATGTCCTATCTGTGATTTTAATCATTGTTTATCAATTGTGATAAATTTATGTACATTTTTAGGGCTGTGGGTGTAGCCTACATCCATTTTTCAAGAGCTCTGTAGCTCTGAAAATGGCATGATCTCAGAACTCCTTCTGTTGGACTTTTGGAAGTATCTTTCCAAAGGCCCAACGGAGCCGAAACCCCTCCACCATGACTGGAGTACGAAATAACGGCAGCACTATTTTGGCTG
The DNA here is from genome assembly GCA_016271365.2 of Neoceratodus forsteri. Lineage (NCBI taxonomy): Eukaryota > Metazoa > Chordata > Ceratodontiformes > Ceratodontidae > Neoceratodus > Neoceratodus forsteri. The sequence goes on from CM057455.1 coordinate 61,272,970, forward strand.
TTACTTTGGCATTCCGATGCGTGCACTGCGCATATGTACGAGTCACAAGCATGTGCAGTGCTGTGGTGCCAGCATGTTGTGAATGGCACAATGCCATTCATTATATTGTGCCCCCTCCCCAAGTCATCCCCGATATGTTATATCGCAACACTGGAAGCCCACCCCAGTGTGCAAAATTTGTTTTTCTCTGTAAATCAGAAAACCATCCCACATCACATTTTTTTTTCCTGGTGCCCCCTGCCCACACCATGCCTAACATTGGGGTGCCAAATCCCCATGTCGGCATTCATGTGGCAACTGAGCCCACCCCAATGTGCCTAAATGTTTGTTTTGCTGTAAATTAGAAAACGGTCCCTCGTTGTCAGTTTGTTTTCACTGCAAAACTGAAAATGGTCCCTTGTCATTGCTGTGGTCCCCCTTCCACTGAGCACCCACCTCCCCACGCACCCTCTTTATCCCATACTTACCTCCAGAGGTTGGCGCTGTCATCTTCTCTGGACCGGGACATATCTGCACTCTTCAAAGCCCAACCGCAAACTGAAGAATTAAAGGTAAGCATACTATACAGCCATTGAATGGGATTTTTAACTTATATCTCAGCCATGTTTTGGAATTTTTGCCCCAAATTTTCAACATGGGGTTCTTGGGATCCCACCTCGTGAAAACTGTCACTGTCATTTTGTTACTCGGTCCCAAAAGGTGATTTTGCGGTCACTGCATGGAATCACCTTTCGGGACTGATTCACAAAATGACAGTGCCACTGTTCATGAGGTGGGGTCCCAAAAAGCCCATGTTGCAAATTTGGGGAAATAATTCCCAAAAATGATGGAGTTACGAGCATGCGTTGCACAGTTTCTATGCATGCTCCTAAAATCGCTCATTTTTAATATTTTTACTCCATATTTTTAACATTGCCATTTTTGCACACCTCCTTCACAACAGTACAACTGTCATTTTCCACAACCTTCCCAAAACATGTTTTCGCACCTGCGGCACAGAATAGTGTGTTTGCTCTGCACAATCACCTTTTGGGACATTACACAAAATGACATTGGTACTGTTCATGAGGAGGGGTACAAAAAAGGCCATATTGGGAATTTGGTGAAAAAATTCCAAAAAGTGACTGCATTACGAACGGGTGTTGCACACTTTCTACACATGCTCCTAACATCGCTAATTTTTAATATTTTCACTTCACATTTTTAACATTGCCATTTTTGTATACCTTCTTCACAACAGTACAGCTGTCATTTTCCACAACCCACCCAAAATGTGTTTTCACACCTGTGGTGCACAATAGTGCATTTGTTCTGTGCAATCACCTTTCAGGACAATTGAACAAAATGACACTGGCACTGTTCATGAGGTGGAGTCCAGAAAAGGCCATGTTGAAAATTTGGTGCAACACCTCCAAGATATGGCCAAATTACACCTAGGCATTGCAAAATTTCTACGCATGTGTAACTTTCCTCACTTGGTAGTGCTTCACAGCCCTATCGACTCTGGCCAGAACTTGTTTAGTTTGTAAATGGTCCTTGATGGAACAATAAACTTATACTACTACTACTGTATGGGTTCCAGGGAGGGACACTCACCACAAACTTCTGAGGGTGGACATCTTGCATGTTGAGAAGGCTGAGACTGAGTGAACCTCATGCAGTGCACCATAACCCAGTTCAATAGCTGCCAGGAGAGCAGCAAGTCCATGGATCGAAAATAACTACCCCCTTCTGAATTAAGTTACACTCTCTTTTCATCTTCTCCTGTCTGAAAACATGTTTCTCACCAGAAGTGTCCATCTGGGAACCATCATTCAGCAGCACTACTGGAAAACAGGGAGACAGAACAGTGATCAGGAAGGGAAGGATCAGATATGTTTTCTCTCTACCTTGATCTCTGGGACAGTCAGAGGAGTTCTAAGCAATGGAAATCCATTTCTGTTTTTGTAGCAAACCTCACATAACGTGCACTGCCATGGCAGAAGTGATCCCTCTGTGTCACTGTTCAGTTCAGTTTATTGTGAAGGGATAAGATCTGTTGAGCAAGGCTCATTTACAAGGATGTCCCTTATACAGCAAAACACTAATATAAAACACAATATACAGATTAAACAGAGAGTGATACAATAATGGATGAAAGAACTAATACATTGTCAAGTTCAGGGCAGTAATACGTTGGATATAGTAGAACAAGACATCATATAAAAAAGTATAATACATTGAGTGTTAAAGTACTTAGCTAATACCATTCATCACAAACATTTAAAAAAACCTGGAATTGAATCCTGCTTAAATGAAATCAAAGACAAACCCACAGTAGAATCCAGTCAACATGCCCTAATCTATAACTAATTGTGTACAGTGTTGCTCCTAGTGCTGTTATAGCTAACTAATAGGCAACAAATATTAAAGTTACTTGGCTTTGTACATACAATTTACCCCCTAATATTACTAGTAAAATCATAATACACTTTAATTTTACTAAATCCACAACAGCAAAGTAGTAATAATGATAATAAAGATTACCACCAGAAAAAAACAGAGACAGAAATGTTGCCAGTAATGCAGCGTGATGCAATGAATCTCTTCCTATTGCATTTGGCCAGTAGAACCCATCAAGGGAATTCCACTAGTGGTGTCATGTAGAAGAACGTAAAAGAATAATAAAAAATAGTGAACTATACATGTAACAGAAGTCCCCTGAAAACATGAGAATCTTCCCCCCAAGCCTGTAATATCAGCATATATATATATATATATATATATAATCAGCAAAAACAGTGTATACAAGTGATTATAGTGTCATATCTTTTTTTAATCAAAAATGGAGCAAGTTCAATCTTGTTATTTAGACCATTGTTATCCATCACTTGTTATGAAAAAAATCCAGTATTGCTCTCTACAGCTAAAGAGATTTTCATAATCTCCTCCCCTTTTAAGTAAATATGTTTTCTCTATTCCCATAAAACTAAATCCATGTTCCAAATCATTCCCATTTTTCAACATGTGCAATGCAGGGTATTTTTTCAATCACCATTTTCTATTGCCCTAAGATGATCACCTATTCTCTCTTTATACCTGCGTTTAGATTTTCCAGTATAAAAACAGCTGCATTAACATTAATATGGCTGTTTTTAAGAAAATGGCTGGTCTAAATATATTGGGGCTCATTTGCAGATACCTTCTTGGCCATAGTGAGTTAAACCAAGTTAACCTGGGTCCATCTTGGATAATAGTACTTCCGTGCTGCTTACTAGTTTTAAATTGGCTCAGGTGGCAAGCTCATGGTGTGTGGCTTTATGTTTTTCAGCTCTGTGAATCTATTTTAACATGGCTATCAATAAATTATTGGCTGACTGAAAACAAAGTTCTTGCAGAATGTGTTTTTACTTCTAGTCCAATTGACAATTTTGTGCTGGTCAACCATTTCATAATCCAGAAGCAGTTCTTTTTATTTTAGGTTGACTATCCACTGCATTGTGCTGTTCAATGACGGTAGCAATGAAAATATAATCTTTATACTGCTTCTGATTGCTAATGACTATTAATAACAGTAAAAATGTTTAGCAGTATTTAACATTAGCATCAGTTCAGACTGCTAAACTGACTGACTGCTTTTGTACTGCTAAGGAACTCTATTTTTGTAGTCAAAATGCCATCCAATTTTTAAAATGTATAGCAGTCTGCTTGGGTAATGGATGACACTGTAACATCACTCCCAGCTGCAGGCATTGCCAAAAATGGCATAAAGCTTCAGAGAGTTGGTCCACAGAGGGAAGAATACTGTCAAGAGCAGCAGGGGCCTTTTTCCTTAATAGTAAATTATTTTTTTCTGACAGCTACAAAAATATTAGTTTTTTGCTGGATACAAGGGAGCTTGCAAAGGAAGTGCTTGGATTTAGGGTAGCCCAGAATCCATAGAACAAAACAGGATGCATCACATTTTACTTTTATTTTTAATAGGAATTCAAAATTCTGATGTTCAAGGACAAATATCTGAATTCTCAAAATCCCATGTCTGATGCATAATTGGAATTTGTTTGGCACTGGGTTGTTTTTAAAACCTCCCCCCACCCAGCACAGTGTTTTTTTTTAGGTGCCTATTTGGACCAGGGGAAAGATCTCCCCCCACCCTTGCTTCCCTTCTCCTCCCTTTAACTGCTTGCCCTTAGTTGATGCCTCCACCTACAGCCACCTCAATCTCCTACCATACTGACAACAGCCAGGGGATCACAGCAATAGCAGTGACTAAAGGTAAGAGGAAGAAGGCAAGGGAGTGGGGGGGTTCAAACCTACTAAGAGCACTTAAAAAACACTGTACTAGGAGGGACAAGTTTGGTGTATAGAGATGCCAGTTTCTGATTGTCTCCTATTCTGCTCTTATGCCTTAATCGGAGATGGATAGGAATTCAAATTTCCAGAATTCTGACTGGATGTATACAGAGTGGATTCTAGAGAATCTCAGCACCCCAAGTTGGACTGAATGAAATGAATATGGTGAGACCTGTGGAGGGGAGGCTGTCTGTTTATTGGAGGAGACAGAAAGCTGCAAAAGGGAAGAGGAGGGATGAAATTCTGCTAAAAAGAGGTGAAAGAACTGAATATTGTTTGGGGGTTGGGGGAAGCTAAGCCTGGTTGTGCAGGATTAGCCTACAAAGGGCATGGGGGGACTGGGGCTTAGTACTCAACTGGGAGCCTAGATCAGGAGAGGGAGAACTTAATAATGGGGAGGGGTCTGCTGCAGTGGGGGTGGTACTGAATACTGAGCTATTCAAGTAACAAGTATTACTTCACACATATTGTACCATGAATAATAGCATACTAAGGACTGAATCATGAGTATTTTTCACTCTGCTACTTGTATTCCAGAAAAGTATAACAAATTAAAACCCTTGGCCCACCACAGCTGGCCACAGTTAGTGCCATGGCAACCCCAACCCACAGTGATCTTCCACCCTCCACCTTCTCCCATCTTCCCATAAGGTGATCGTAAAATAAAGATTGCTGCCTGCTGGCATTGTGCCAGTGCCCAGTGCTGTCTTTTAAGTTTTTTATAGCACATAGACCCAAAAGGACATTAATAGTCAGTAGCCTCTGAAGCCTGATGCACAATGCTTTTTTTTTTTTGGGGTGGGGGGCGCAACGGTATTAAAAAACAAGATAACTCAGCACCTCTCTACCATCAGCATGCTGTCGCTAAGCTCAATCAAACTGACAGCTGTAGCACGCCTGGCTAAAAGGAAAAGGGAGTAGTGTGACTATCATTGTGAATGATGCAGGCTGTCCCTTGGTATGCTGTAGCTGTTAGATGACAGTCTGACAGCCAAGGAGCAGCACACTGCAAGTTGGACAGCTAGGCTGATATAGCCTGGATTTCAGTACCATTGACCACCTTCCAAAAAATTAGTGGTCAGTGTTTTACTTGTTACAAATGGTCATTTGAGGCTATTTGTACCAAATGTAAAAAAAAAAAAAGCTAACTATCTCTGCACTCAACTAGAATGAATGGGATGGGATAGTAGTTAGGCAGAAGCACCCAAACCCACACTGTATGTTTCTGAATTGCACTAGTGTCCAGAAAGCATAAATGAATGCCCTGTCCCCATCTATTCTATGTGAAAAATGAACAAATGGAGCAATAGAGTGTGCACTCTCAAACTTATCTCACTTACTTCTTTCTCTTGTTGATTTTCTGGTTGCAAAGTTTTCCATTTCAAAGTTTGATGAAGACATCTATGTTGCCGATTCGGGAGCTGATTTTCTGGCAGCCGAGCCCTCAATACTTGCCATATTATCTCCCTTGCAATCTTTGGATAAGTCACTGGATAAGTTGCTTCTCTCTTCTTGTTAACCAGCTGCTTGTTGGTAAAACAACCTGTCCTCATGTTTAAGCTGGAAGTTTGAAACTTTATTGCATTTTGGCTAGCAGTCACATGTACATTTAGTTAAATGACAAAACTGTTAGCTCCCTTTACAACAATAAATACAAGCTGATCTGCAAGAAGAGGAAGCTAAGTGGTTGACAAAATCTTGGCAAATTCTCCATCTTCCTGCAGAGACTGAGGACTGGCACTCATGCCTCATCATTGGCATGGTTTGTGGGCACCCCATGCCCATCCCCCATGCCTCATTTCATTCTGCACTGGGAATGAGGTTAGCTACAGCTGAAGTGGTACACATCAACATTCACCTCTTCCCGACTCCCAGTGCCAGGCATGCCCGGAGGGACACCGCCACAGCTGGAGTTTTTTAGTGCAGCCAGAAAGTGCATGTGCAGAAAGCAATCTGGCAGCAGCCACCTGCGACAGAATGCCAGTCATGGTTGGGCGGCCACTAGAATGCATGACCCCTTTACACTACAGAAAGATAATCCCTTAATATTCTGTTTAGCATCTCTAACTTTTACATATTTTATTTTACAGGTCTGACCTCGTCTCCTCCCATAATCATCAGATAAGAACACAATTTGTCCACTACTTGTGCATTATTAAGATTTGTTCTCCTGAACTGTGGATTCTTTGTGACTACTTTTCATTCATTTTACTTTCAGAGCTCTTCAAGAAGAAGACCTTAGAGCAGATTCCAGTCTTGGACAGTTGAATCCATTATCAAGTAGTTAGTGACTGCAAAAAAATTCTCATTTAAAATCCCAAGTAATTAATAACTGAGAAATTTTCTGCATTTTGCATTTCAAGTAATTAAACACTTAGAAATGTTTAAGTCATAGAAACAGATAACTCTCAAGCTGAATTATGTTTAAGTTGAAAAATTCACTCAGTCCCTAACAACGGTATTTTTCAAAGTCTGATTTCTTGATGAATGCATAAGTAAACAAAAAATTCTCAACTAATGGTTACATAGCAAGGGTTGTAAAATCCCTCAACCAATGATCAAGCTTAATGCTCAACATTTTAATTAGCCATTATTCAGTGAAAAGGGAAATATTGGCTATTCCCTAACTTACTGTATCTTTTTGGATGCCTGAAACAGCCTTCCAGAGGAGGTAGTGGGGGCAAAATCAGTGGTGGGATTCAAAAAAGCCTGGGATAGGCACAAGGGAGTCATAGAGGAAAGGAAGGGGTGGACGAGCTAGTGCCATAGACTAAACAGGGTGTGCAGCATAAGAAATCACAATAAAAATGATAAGACTGGATTGGCTAAGCAGCCCTTATCTGCTGTCAGTTTCTATGTATGTTTCTGTGATAAAACTCAAACAGCTCAGAGCACTGTTACACTTTGTTTTTTTGCTTTTTTTATCACTTTCTTTGCTGTGAACATGCAATTTATATATATGACCTTTAAAAGGGAAGCCCAAAAACACTAATGTTATTTCTTTGTGTATTTCAAACGGTTTCACCACGATAGACGTACCGAGCTTATAACAGCTCATTTCCAAATGCATCCTGGGAGGTAGGAGATGAGGAAAATCATATACAGCAAGTACAATACATCATGTAGAATAACCATAAATTAAAGACAACTTGGAATAACATATGCATAGGTTACGAAGGAAACAGACTGCCAGGGCAAAACAAGTGGGTGGAAGAGAGACAAGAACAGTTGCAGAAGGGAAAAGAGAAGTCATGAAGTAGAGACTTCAAGGAGAAAGCCAAAGAGGCCAAGTGAGTTGACAGGGGAAGGGAGGGAGGACCAAAGTTTAAGAAAGTGGTAAGAGAAAGCAGATTGACCAACAGTAGATTTTCTATAAGGAATAGTGAGAGAATGAGAAGTATTATTGTGAAGAAGTAGTAGGAAGTTGAGGGGAAGCATAAGAGTGAAGTAAAGTAGGAGGGATGGGGGCCAAACTAGAACTAAGATATAAAGGAGCCACAATGAGAAAGGCACCTGGCATCAAGCGAGAGGAATGAAAGGGCAGAGTAAACGGGGCAGTGGTGCGTACATGGGGAACAGTCTAAAGCAAAATGACAAAAAGAGTTGAAGAGGGGGTCCAGTCTGGCAAGAGAAATAAGAAATTAGTTATTTAACCAGGAGTAGCACACTAAGCTGAAAGCTTTTTTACTAGTGCAACCTGGGAGCACAGGGAAGTTAAGTGACTTGCTCAGGGTCACACAGTATGCAAGTGGAAGCTGTGGGATTCAAACCCAAGTCTGGTCTGTTGGATGTCACCAGATTTGTAGCTCAGAACCTTAAACCACTGCGCTATACTGGAATTTGGGTGGATTTGGGGGCTGCACTGTAGACTATGTCATCATAATCAAAAATAGGGAGGGTCATCTTTAAAATAATCTCACAGCAGACAGGAAGTGGGATACTCCCTTTGTTCTTGTATAGTGCACCAAGCTTGGAGTGAAGCTTTTTGTGTATGGCATCAGTATGACCCGAGAAATCAAGATGATGGTCAAGCCAAACCCCGAGGTACTTAAAAGAGGATACATTTTCAATAACCCATCAAGGGTGTGAAAAGAAGTAGCAGGGCAAGTCTAGAAAGCCTCTAATGGGTGCCAAAAGTCATGAAGAATTTTTTTTTGCACTGCAGGATAACAGGTTATACTTGAACCAGCATTGAACATTGTCAAAATCCAGCTGAAGCTGTGAGGTAAGATCATGGGAAGAGGAACCTGATGCAAAAATAACTGTATCATCAGCATGCATATGAATGAACACAGAGAAACAGACAGAAGAGAGGTCACTAAGAATATGGAAAAGAGAATAGGACCCAGGACAGAACCTTGAGGGTCACCTGAGCAGATTGGGAGTGATGATGAAGTGAAGCTACCTATCCAGAAAGCTTAAGACCTATGCCCCAGGTAGGAGCAAAATCAGCTGACTAAACAGTCAGATAGACCTGCTGCTATAAGCTTGTCCAGAAGGAGGGGATGTGCCACTATGTCAAAAGCTTTAGCAAGATCAACAAAAATGGCAGATGTGATCAGATCCTGATCTATACCAGTGAGGATGAAATCAGTGAGCTATAAGAGGGAAGTGGAGGAGTTGTGAGATTTTTTAAACCCAGACTGAAAGGGGGTGAAGAAGAAAGAGGAGTCAAGGAAGGTTGAGAGTTGTGATAGTATGAGGTGTTTCTGTAACTTAGCTAGGGTAGGAAGGCGAGAGATAGGATGATACTTACCAGGAGAGGAGGGATCACCACCTTTAGGACTAGGAATAACAGTAGCCTGCTTTCAAGCATCAGGAACAGTAGCAGAAGAAAAAGGAAAAGTTGAGAAGCAGGGTAATTGGCAATGCAATGGGGAAAACTGAATCAGTTAAAGCAAAATGAAGCTGGGAAGGCAGTCAGAACAGCAAAGGCCCAAACCAAGGAAAAGATAGCCAACTCAGTTAAGAAGGGGGATAAAACCTTTTATAGGTACATCAGGGAGCGAAGGAAGACCAAGGGAGGGATAGTGAGGCTTAATAAAGGGAGGAGGGTGGGCAGAGGGTGACTGTGAAAAAGCAGAGATACTAAACAAATATTTTTGCTCAGTATTTACAAACGAAGAGGAGGTACCTAAAACAAACAGGAGAAACACTCTGGATACAGAAGTTGATACCAGCCTTTTACAGAAGAAAGGGTTCTGAAAGAACTCTTAAAACTGAAAGTGGACAAAGCAATGGGGCCTGATGGGATTCATCCCATAATTCTAAAAGAACTAAGGGTAGAACTAGTGACACCACTGACTACCCTCTTTAACAAATCATGGGAGGATGGGATGGTACCCAAGGACTGGAGGAGGGCAGATGTGATTCCCCTTCACAAAAGTGGGAACAAGGCAGAAGCAGGAAACTACAGACCTGTTAGTTTAACCTCAGTGGTAGGGAAAATGATGGAATCACTTCTGAAGGAAATAATTGTTGAGTATCTAGAGGCCAGAGGGCACAGGACCCAAGGCAGCATGGATTCACAGTGGGAAGGTCATGCCAGACAAATCTGATAGATTTCTTTGACTGGGTGACCAAAGTAGTTGATCAGGGAGGGCTGTGGACATGGCCTACCTAGACTTTAGCAAGGCATTTGACACAGTCCACACAAAGATTAATATACCAGTTAGCCAGCCTGGAGTGGGTCCCAAGATGACAGCCTGGGTAAAGAATTTGCTGGAGAATAGGACACAGAGGTAATTGTAAATGGGTCCACTCTGAAAAAGGGGGATTAGTAGTGGGGTACCGCGGGGTTCAGTATTAGGACCAGTCCTCTTCAATGTCTTATAAGCGACATTGCAGAAGGACTGGAAGGAAAAATATGTCTCTTGCAGATGACACAAATATCTGCAAAAGAGTTGATACACAAAGTGGAGTGGAAAGGATGAGAAGGGACTTGGCAAGGTTAGAGAATGGTCAAATATATGGCAGCTTAGATTCAATGCTAAAAGTGCAAGGTAATGCACCTGAAACAAAACCCAGGGAAGAGTACACAATGGGGGTGAGATACTAACAACAACAAAATGGAAAGGGACCTGGGGTAGTCATATCAGATGACCTAAAAGTGGGCAAGCAATGTGAGAGGGCAGCAAGGAGGGCTGGGGGGATACTGGGATGCATAGGGAGAGGCATCACCAGTAGAAAACAGGAAGTTATTATCCTTCTGTACAGACAGCTAGTGAGACCCCATCTGGAGTACTGCGTGCAGTTCTGGAGACCCAATCTCCGCAAAGACATAGACAGGATGGAAGCTGTCAGAGGAAGACAACTAAAATGGTGCAGGGTCTGCACTGGAAGACATGAAGAGAGACTTAGGAGCTTAATATGTATAGCCTCGAGGAAAGGAGGAGAGGGGACATGATAGAAACTTTCAAGTACCTCAAGGGAATCAACAAAGTCCAAGAGGGTAGCATCTTTCAAAAAGAGGTGTGCAAGAACAAGGGCACAATTTGAAGATAGAAGAGGCGGCTCAGAGGTAATTTAAGGAAGTATTTTTCACAGAGTGGGTTGTGGATGTACGGACGGCATTCCAGAGGAAGTTGTGAAGTCAAAAACAGTGGTGGAATTCAAGCATGCATGGGACAGTCATAAGGCAATTCTGGGGGGTAGGCTGCTGGTTAACTAGGATCTGCAGCTTATCCATCAGTTAGGGAAATGGGCAGACTGGGTGGGCCAAGCGGTCCTTATCTGCTGTCAAATTCTACGTTTCTATGTTAATGCAATGTCAGGTGCTGAGAGAAGCATTGGATCAAGGCCATTGGGGCTACCAAATCTGTGAGGATTGAGAGCAAGCAAGGATATAAGGGTAGCAAGGGTGGTGGTGTTCTGATGTCTTTTCTGTAAAACCTGATAAGACATTTTTTTAGTTCTTTTAAATATACATTACCACTTTACATACAGTACATAACATAATTACAAATTGTATTGAAAAAGAAATAATGCAACCTAATGGGAATCAAACCCAGACCCCAGACATACAATCGCAGTTTCCTAACCACCAAGCTATAGGCTCTCATGGTTGGACTTGAGGTTCCTCAACACACTTCCTCGCTCTGGTATTGCATATCCTGTGACTAGGAACAATCGCAGTGACAATTAGATATTTTTTTCTGGAGCAGTATTAGCCACGCTAAGCAATTTAAATCACAATAAACTATAGTGAGAAAGAAATAGTATGACCTACTGTGAATCGAACCCAGCCTCCCAGATATTCTGCATTATATTATATTACATTATATAGGTCTCTTCCTCTTGAGGTCCTTGGTGATTACACATGCATTATTCCTGTATTTTTCTTGTTCCTTTTGTAGTACAGATGATTTATGAATATGCTTTTTCTTACAGTACTGCAGTATGCCATGTGGCACCGGGAAAGGAACTGCGTTAAAATCACGTTTAATTTTATGGATTTGTTTCAACACGGTTGTGCACTTGTTACAGTTAATCATCTCCAATTGTTTGTATTTCAATAAATAATTTCTTATAATTTGCTTTTGTCCCAGAATAATTTGTTACTCAGCTGATCTTTAACTCTTAGTAGAGGTCCGCTGCAAAAAAAGTACCAGCCCAAACCTGCCTCATGCCCAGATAAGTAGTCATGTGCACTATCTGCTTCCTTGTTGGGTGAGGCACTCTACACACACAACTTCAAAGAGCCGCCATTTTTTTTGTCGGTTAACGAGTGAGCAGTCGCAACTTGACTGTAGAGTATAGAGCAAAACACAGGAATTTTGCCACAAAGCACAGTTTTCCCCAACTATTTCTTTAAAAAAATGTGCAAACGTACTCTACAGTACACCTAATCACAAATTCAACCCACAGCATACCGCTCCACTCTGCCCCGCTCTTGCTTGCCCACTCATTACAAACCAACCCTTCATACCAGCTATTCTAACACTTTTTAAATACCTTACACTGTGATTGTTTATGCCAGTAAAATGATCCAGCTTGGCTCTTCTCTGCTCGTGTTGGCTCCCCGACTAGGACCCGCCTCATTATGAGTAGCATGCCATCTCTATTACAATGCACATCAGCTCCTCACTATGGTCCTCGCTTCCGACCAGAAACCAAAACTGTTTTTTTTAACATTACCTTCTGGCCACCCCATCACTGTCACCACACAACCACAGTCCCTATTAACATTGTTTTTAAAAAAAAAAAAAAACAAGCACAGAGTGACAGAGAAAATGAAGCAATGATGCAGAAAAACAAAGGGAGACACTAGGAAAGGACCTATCCAGTGTTCAGAAAAAGTACATTTAGAAACAAAAGCACTCTCTACTGGCTGCAGTACCAGCAGCTGAGGTACTATTTTACAACAAATTCAGTTCCATTAATCTATACTACTTTTTAAGTAAAAATGTGACATTTTTAAGTTATTTTATTAAAAAATTTCACAAATAGCCCATTTTCTAAGCATAATAATACCCTCCAGGGTGGGTGGTATGGGCAATACCAGACCTTCCAGGGGCTATAAGGCCCCTCCTCATTATGCTCCTGGGCGGTCCGGTATTGCCCAACACCGCCCACCCTGTCGGGTATTATTGCTGGCATAATGGATTTACACTCCTTCATGTTTTCCTGATGCAGCATTCTGTTTCCATCCATGTCCCTGCATTTCTGTTTTACACATGACTTTTGGGCAGCAGTGCAACAAGAAGGGACAAAACATGTTGACCCTACTTTTTTTCACTATAAAAGATTCCAAGCATCTTCCAGTTTTATTTCGCATAAAATGTTCTAGTTCTGCCAAAATTTGAATATTTTTATAAACATTTCAATTTTTTTTTTTAAGAGAAAAGATAAATTACATATCTGACTTAAAAATGGTGCTGTAGACCTGAGACTGGGTTTTCAGCCATCCTGGGACTAAGTCCCACTCCACAGCCACTGGTGCAGACCAGAATCTCTTTACTTGTGAATGTTTCCATTTTCAGCCCATGCTCTGCACGGGCATTAGCCACCGCTGCTGAGGATGTCACGCCTGGTCCAACCAGGCATAACATTTTGGCACTGCTGACCAACAAAATGTCCGTATGCTGCTGTAAATCATGGAGCGGGTCATGAAACAGCTCCTTCTTTGAAAATCTGCTGCACAAGGGAAGAACTAGATTGCACAAGTGAAGACCCACTTACACCAGTTTTTTTCCTGCACCTGCTGTGAAAGGGTAACCCTCCCCCCTTATTTCTTTTTCACACTCTTGGCTCATTAGAAAAAAAGGCATAAGTGTCTTGAGTGTTATCTGCACTTTAGAAAATGGGCTAGATACACGAAGCTTCCTCAATGGCTGACAGCTACATGGGGGGGGGGTACATTAACTTTCAATAGACGCCCGCTAGACATGTAGTGCCAATTCGGGGTGCCCCATTACTTAAGGTATTCTTGTGCACCCCGAACTGGCCAGCCGCCATGTTGATTTTATCTCGCTTAGTGAGATTCATGTCAGCACCCCAGCTCTATACCCACACTCGTACCTGTACAAGAAAACCTCACGTAATATTGCTTTCAAGTAAACTTAAAATAAAAAAATGTTCTTTCTGTCATGCCTCATACCTTGTGCTAGTAACTAACTCCACTGCACAAGTAAGTCTCTGCAGTTCGGTCGCGCTGCTCCGAACTGAGACATCTGTTCATTTGGATTCCATTCTTGCTGCTCTGAGGTCCAGTGAACGGCTAAAATCCCGCTCGCTCATGTTGAAGTTTTACTCGGTCGCTACACCTGCTGCTGATCCCCGCTCGCATTCAGCACTCACAACCTGCAAACAAATTAAAAAAAAAGGGAAACCTTGCCCGTATTTTTGGAAATAAAGTTTTTTGTGCTATCATGTTCTACTATACTTCCAGTTTCACGCACACATGATGTAACGGCTGATCTCCCTGACTTAATGACTCCACCACTAGGGTGATCAACGTTGCAACTTCTGAGTGGGGTGGGAAGAATATGTCAAGACAGACAGAAAACTGCATTTTTTTTAATAACAATGGAAGAACTGTATTAGCTCTCTGTGCTAGTGGGGGGGGCAACAAGATATTGGAACAGCAAGAAAAGGAGGGACTACTTTACAACAAAAACATTTTCATTTCATTTCACTCTGTTTTTTCAATTTCTATTTACATTTTATTAAATCTCACATGAACATGCCACAGGTAGCCCATTTTTCTAAGCGCAATAATACCCTCCAGGGTGGGCGGTATAGGTAATACTGGACCTTCCAGGGGCTATAAGGCCCTCTGCCTGCGGCGTTGGGCCTCATTACGCCCCTGGGCGGTCCGGTATTACCCAATACCGCCCACCCTGTGGGTATTATTGCTTGCGTAAATGACCTGTCATGCTTGTGTTGTGGTGTTTTTTATATTGTTTGTCAAGTTCGTTGGGCTGGCCACCCACTTTGTTATTTGTTTGTTTGTTTGTATTTTGTTTTGGAGCCCTGTTTAACCCTAGGCACTTATAAAACACTAGGACCCATGTAACAAAAATAAATAGGTGTTTCTGGTGGTCCCTCATCCATTTTCCCCATTTTAAAATAGAAGAGTGGGTCCTTGTTAAAAAGAGAATGGGCTAGGTTAGCGCTATGCAGAGGTAACAAAGAGCCAGGATGAGCTCCCTGGTCGGTGAATCTTTGCTTGTGAGTTTTATTAATAATGGTTAAGAAATAAAGCTATTAAAGTCCCAATTTAAAATTCCTGTATTTTGACTTGGTTGGGGAATTGAGATAAGGTAAGGTGTTTACCTCCCTCAGTCCTCCTAGTAATTTAGTTCATAAGAACACAATCCTGATGTTCTCGAATACAAACCCCCTCGAAAGTTTTGAGATTGTAATTGCCTAACTTTTGTTTTTTTCAGCTAGGCGTGGCATAAAAGAATATCAAGGCGCTGCCGTTCAGAGAAAGCAATTTACATTTTGGGCTTTCTTGTCAATGGTGCAGCTTCTCGGGCTGCGTTCGCTGTTTTTATTGCCACGATTGTGTGCACTATCGCACAGCTCCACAGACTCAGTCTGCAAACAAAGATTTGCTACAGGTCAGCATATAGATTTTGTTATGGCATTGTGCTTTGCAAGTTGTTGGTTTTTTTGTTACCGTAAGTGGCAGTAGACCTCTGGAAATTACACATAGTCAAACCGGGATTCCCGAGTTGCAGCAAATGCCCTCCTTACACACTCTCAGCAGAGTACATCTATAGCACCGGCCGGTAGTTGTCATCCTCTTTTTATGATGTACAACCACTAGGGGTGGTGCTTCGGAGGTCGTTGTTGGCTGAAATTGTATAAAGGCCTTATAATAAAGTTTTGAGGGTGTGCACATCATAATATGATATAATACAGAGCGATTTTGCACAGAAAACATGAAAGGTCAAATTGACTGCAATACAGAAAATGTTGTTTATCTACTTTCATGTACTTGGGGCAGCTATTATGTTGGTAGAACCAAAAGAAAACTAAAATTTAGAGTTAACGAACATATTGCTACGATTAAGGAGAAAAATGTAGATTATGCTATGGCTGTACATGTGAATAGTAACACGACTACTGCACTTAAAGTTTCTGCTATGGGTATTGAGGCCATCCCCAAAAATGTAAGAGGAGATGATCTGGAGAATGTACTTAATTGTAAGGAACAACAGTGGATTTTTAAACTAGGGGCTTTAAACCCCCCCAGGGCTGAACAGTAAAATTGAATTAGCTCCTTTTTTGAAAAGAAAAACAAATAGAAAATAAATGGATATAGCCTTTTGTTTCCCTTTTTGCTTGTTTTTTTCATTTCCCTCCTTTTATCGTCCCCCCCTCCATTCAGTTTTCCCTCAGTATAATTATAACCTAATAGTCCAATAATAATACAAAAAATGAATAAAGTACTGGGTATTTTGTTTTGGTGACGTGATGATTAATATATGTATATTCTGGATACATTATGATGGCAAGTGGTAATCTGGATGTTTTTCTATATCTACTGTTTATTATATCTACTGTATTTTAAAATTGCAGGTTCCAAGAAGAAAATGGTCAAATGGAATTTGAATATACAAATATAAATGTGGTTGTTGACTGTTTTTAAATTCACTAGGTCGTGGGTTGTTGTAATTTCCTTGTTACTAATAAATTATTAAATCATTATCTGTCTGTAAGAAACTAAGGGCAAGTATAGCTTTAAAAGAAAACTAAAGATGTAGTACTGAATTGTCAACACTTGCTGCTTAATAAGGTAGACACTCTGATAGGCTGCAGATATTTGAAATGTAATTGGGAAGTGTATTTAATACACTAGGTGACCCCTTTGTAAATAGTGCTGATGAAGCCCCAATGGTGGGGTGAAACTTAAGCCGGGCAGACAGGCTTGCCCTGTGCTGCTAGTATCTGTATTTTCTATTTCCGTCTAAATGCAGCTTTAATAAACCAAGCATGGACTGAAAATGGTTTATTTCTTCATTCTTGGTTGAATGGTGTGAGCATCCTCTTCATTACAAGTAAATTTAAATATTGGATTGAAATAAACATTTCTAAGTTTTTTGGAAAGGTATGGGTGGAGCTAGCCCATCACATGATATGTCTACCTGTATATATATTGATGTCTGTGCTAGGTTAAAGTCAGATCACAACAAGGTGTTGGAAAGATAACACCTAGACCCAGCTAATGCTTTCTGGCTGTGTAATTGCTAAGTCTTCAGTGCTTAATTCTTTATTTTTCTTCCTTTATTTTGTCACCTCAGTTTGCATTATGTTTATCAATTAATCAATCAATCAAGTCTTTATTTAACCAGGCGGTCATCATTGAGCGAAGCACATTTGCATGATGGACCTGGGTGGAGCATAGACAAGTGTTTATACAGGGCAACACAGATGTTTACAAGGCAACACAGATATTTAGCAATTAGGCAAAAAGGGATAAACAATAGTTGCAAGTATAAAATAAGATAAAGTAATTCATATATACATGGAATTATACAGACATTGTACAGTGTGTAAAGGCATCTACATACCCAAAAGTATCTGCAACTAGCTATGGGGCATGGTTATATAAGGCAGTTGAAAGAATACACAAGGCAGAGGCGGTGGTAGAAGAGGAGGGAGGGAGGAGAAAGGCTAGGAGGGCATGAGGCACAAAACAGAGCAGGGAAGATAGGATGTAGAGATGGGGGAAGGGAAAAGAGTGGGAGCACTAGGGTTGTAGGATATAAGAGTGAGGGACAGGGAGGTTGTCTCAACCAGAGGGTAATGAAGTTCCTACCCAAAGTAGGGTGACTAGGAAGAGGAAAGGATATAGAGTCAATAAGTCAAGGGGATCTGGAAGATGGGACATTTAGGCTCAGGAGGGGGTAGGCAAGGTGTTGTTGCTTATAGTTGGGTCTAGGCAGAGCCTTATGTTGTTCTGCTGTGAATGAATAAAAAGTTAATCTTCTACAACCATATTTCTGCCTCACTGACTGTTAGGCCATCTATTACCCACAGCCTGTGACACCTGCACCGCTTTCTGGGGTTTTGAAAATCCAGCCCCTGGCATGCATTAGGATCAAGTAACTATTAAAACATGCATGGTGCACAGCACAGGAGGCACCTAGCAAGATCTGTGTTAATTGTAGCTGAAACAAACTTTTTGGAAAAAACATCTTTTTCTGCACTGCTTCTTTATCCTACAGCATCATTAATTGTTTTCAATATTTCCTTTTACATTCCTATATTTATATGCCTTATGTCCTCATACTTATTGCATCAAGAGAGACATTTTTTGTACTCCAATTACAGTTACTAGTGCACTGTTAACAGAGTTTACTTACATGGGATAGCCACTGCATTAAATTATATACAGCTTCAAGACCTCACTCTCGACTGACACCAATTAAAATGGTATTTGAAACATGAGACATATTGAAATACTCTGAACCTTACTATTCATATATACTGGTTGAAGTTCATAGCACTAGAAAAAAAGTCCTTTTTAGAGAACCTTTACCCAACAAGTTCAAAAACAGTAAACAGCTGTGAACAGTGTAAGAATGATCATTGGCCGTTTTTGTTTTACCTTTCGCAGAGTATTGGTGAGGGTTTTTCTGTGAAAGGGGTATCAGGGTAAATAGGTCTTACATGTGCAGGGACTACACCCCCAAATATGATGTTTCCATTTCTGTAATAACCCTGAACCTTTGGAGCAGGTAATGCACTTCCATGTAATGCAGTCTCAAAAGCAGGCTCTGGGACCAGGTCCAACAGTATTAATACTAGAACATACATTACCATTCTAAGTTTTCCAATGTGGTAATCAGCTGCACTGCCCTACACGTCACAAACAGAGAGAGACAATTACTTGAATGGGTTAACAAAAGATGTATCACTTGTGGTCTTCAAGGCAGTCCATAAGACATTTTCACTTTCTGAGTTTCTTTTTTGCAACAATTGAAATGACACGTGATTAACCACAGGTAGACCTCTAACCAAAAACTACAGTCAGAATTGTTTTAACAAGCAATAATATTAATTCTCTATATTTTTTTAAATACCTTCTTATTCTTCAAAGTCACTTCTAAGAGAAATACCAATGTTTCAGACCATGAGTAGGAACAATTTTTAGCATAGATCACAGAATTTATTACAAATTATTTCATAAAATGGTAACTGATGCTCGCTTTACTCAACGGACTATCAGTCTCTGTTTGTTGGCAGATCCTACGGTTCTACTGTAAATGAGAATACATGGTATATATTCAGAGTTACAGTTAATTTATAGGGCTCTCATAGACAGGTGCCACCTGTTTTTAGGAGAGCTGTTTACATTTTCATATCAAGGGTATCATTAAGAATATTTTTATCTTTGTGTTCAGCTCCACTGCAACAGTACATTTGGCTAAGTGCAGAGTTTGGAATAATGAATGGTTGTATAATAACAGTGTTTCAGTATTGCATTGTTGTGTTTATTATACCAATGCAATCATGGTTAAATTTTTCTTGCAGTTTCAAATCAAAGTTTCAGCTCAGATAGTGTGGTGAGAAATAATGGGCTAAAGTTTCAATGTGTGATGCAGGGCTTGTGTCAAACCCAGCATCAACCCTGTTTTTTTGATACAGCTGAGCCAAACTCCTGTAACACCACTGCACCCAACTTTAGTACATCTGGCACAGTTGCAACAGTTTCCTCAGTTTATGGCAGCTAGCACCAAAGACTTATTTATTTATTTAAACTTGGTAACTGGGAGTGGCACATTGAGCCGAAGTTAGTTTCCAGGTCTGACCTGGGGGATGGGATGGAGGGTAGTGCATATATAAAGACAGCATTACAATTAAATAAAAACATTTGAATAAAACATAACATGCTCCAAGTACAATTTTGTGAGTGGCAGGGTTTGGAAAAAAGCATAAGTAATTACACAAGAAAAGTTGGAAGAGGCATAAGCTAATGAATAGTAATTAATAGGGATACAGAGGGCCCCACACCAGGCTGTCAAAAGGAGGAAGGACAGGAGCAAGAGGGTGTGGTGATAATGGATAACATACATTTTAAGTTGTGAAGAGATGAAGCTAGATGAAAGATTTGTAGTAAGTTCCAGATTGAGGAGAGATGATAGGAGAAAGCAGCCTGCCCCAAACTGGATAGAGGGTGGGGGAGAGAGAAGGTATGGGAGTCCCTGGAGTGTAGCTGGTAGGAAGATAGGGATGAGGGGAAGATGAAAGGTAGGAAGGGGAGATCCAATCCAGAATTTGGCATTTAGAATGGTTCAGTGGTACTGCTGACATAAGTGAAGAAAGGAAAGAGTAGAGGGAACAGTGGTGTATATGGGGAGGAGTATTAGAAGCAAAATGGCAAAAGGCATTATAGAGGGAGTCCAATCTAGAGAGGAATGAGGCAGGGGCAGTTCCAAAGACTACATTGACATAGTCAAAGATAGGGAGAATCATTTTAGTAAGCAGCTCACAGTGGACAACAGGAAGGTGGGAGTCTTTGTTCCGATAAATGGCGCCAAGCTTAGGAGTGGATATAATCAATATGAACAGAGAAATCAAGATCACTCTCCACCCAGATGCCTAGATATTTGGGTGTGGAATTGCTGCAGTGAAAAAAACTATAACAACCAGTGATTTACAGTGACAAAACAACAGGTCAATGTAGGCCACTGTAATGGTCGTGCTACATTGGCGTGACCCCCAGCACAACTTCTCTGGGTGTTGCACCTTCTCCCTGAAACACCTCCACCATGGAGGTGATTACACAAAGATCTGGGGGTGTGACAGCCCCCTGCAGAAAAACACTTTTCCCGACAGCACAATGTGAACCACGATCGCGGTCGACATTTATGCCGTCGTGCAAATCTGATTGACAGGTTTACTGTTAAACCAGCATCATGAAACTGATATTTGAAAGTGGGAACCACATTCAGAATGGTGACATCTAGGGTGGAAAAGGATGGGGGTGGGAAAAGCCTGGTGAGTTTCTGTGTGGCACCAAAAGTCATGGATATGGTCTTCTTAGTGTTTACCTTAAGCTTATTTGCCTGGAACCAGTGTAGAACCCTAAGAAAGTCACTCTGTAACTAAGATTCAGTCTCCAGGGTTGAAGGTCCCG
Organism: Neoceratodus forsteri; assembly: GCA_016271365.2. NCBI lineage: Eukaryota > Metazoa > Chordata > Ceratodontiformes > Ceratodontidae > Neoceratodus > Neoceratodus forsteri. The sequence continues at coordinate 61,293,896 of CM057455.1, forward strand.
AGGCACAGAGGACCATGTCATCAGCATACATATGGATATGGGAAGTGGCACAGGCAGAAGGAAGGTCATTTAGAAAGACTGAGAAAAGAACAGTGCCTAAAATGGAGTCTTGGGGGACACCTGCTAGAATGGGAAGGTGCGGACAGGACATTGCCAGTCTAGTTACATCATGTACAGATGGTAAGATAAGACTTAAATCAGTCCACAACATGGGTTAATAGACCAGCAAAAAGAAGTTTGGATAGAGGCACAGACTCAAAATTTTTCACTAGATCAATGAAGATGGCTGCTGTGATGTGTCCATGGTCCATGCAAAGGACCACGGAATTGGTAACACGGAGAAGGGAGGAAATGGTAGAGTAATTTTTTTTATAAAGCTGGATTAAAAAGGAGACAGGAAATCAGAAGAGTTTAGGAAATCAGTAAGTCTAGCAAATATGAGGGACTTTTGCAATTTTGCCAAGGAAGGAAGGTGTGAGATACGTCTGTTGTTTCCAGGAGTAGAAGGATCACTCACTTCGTGAAGGGGAGAAAAATTCAAGCTCCAAACAGTATTGCCATGAGCAGGCAAGTCCAGCTGGCACAGCTCCACAAAGAGGTGGCTCACCTAGCACAACAATCGGTAGAAACATGAATGTGGAGCACACACAAGGAAAATATAGGAGGCATGAATATACTTCAAAGTGCTTTACTTCAAGCCTCAAAGTTTCAGCAATTGCAGTGATATACAACTCCTTCAGAAAAGCTGTATCCCCTAGTGCCTTGACTCTCATGAGTCTTCAGTGGGGGTGAGGCTAGAGAATAGACCAACTAGTTTTATACAGCATTTTTCTCTAGGGATGTGCAAAAAAAATTTCCGCTCGCAGAATTTCGGCGAAAGTGCGAATTTCGCTTCCGTGAATGTTCATAAATCATTTTCGGAACTTTCGCAAAAATTCCACCTTAAAACTGCTGATAAAAGGGGCTGGCAGTATAACCTAGAGGTTAGAGTAACGAGCAATGAATGAGCTTGGAACATCCAGCAGATCAGACCTGAGTCTGATTCTCACAACCTCCACTTGCATACCGTGTGACTCTGAGCAAGTCACTTAAGTGCCCAGTGCTCCCAGGTTGCCCCCAAGAACAGGCACTTGTGTCTAGTGGGCCTTACCCGGTTACCAAAGACTAAATAAAAAAATATATATATATATTAAAAAATTGTGGGTTAATTTATTAAACTGCAGAAAAAAAGTCCACAGAAAGGATCACTGCCAGTGGTCATTTTTGAGGCTTTTTTTAACTGCAGTTTAATTCATTAATCCATCCCCCACTGATCAGGGGTCCCAGTAAATACCTCCAATCCCTTCCTTGGACCCTTATGGTTTCTAGTGGCCCCCCACCCACCGATCATGGCCCCCAAAACATTTTATTTCCCTGATGTCTAGCAGACCCCCCCTCCCTATCCTGGATTCCTTAATCCACAAATAAACAGCTGGCACCAACCCATCCCCCTCTATTCCCAATGTTCCCTGGTGTCTAGTGGACCTCCCCATCCCAGATTCCTTATAAAAAAAAAAATCTCAATTCCCTTGTGTCTGTTGGATCCCCCCAACCACCACCTTGACAGTTCATCTGCCATCACCCCACTCCCCTCCCCACCCTGCCCTGAGCGGGCCACCAGTGCAGTACTCCTCTCTCCTCCACTACCGGTGGCCTACTGAATTGTCAGTGAATCACCACATGGTTGTACAAGCAGGCACTCATTCACTGACAGTTCATTAAACTGTGGATAGAATAAATTCTGCAGTTTATGTGCATTTTTCCGCAGTTCACAAAAAAGTCTGCAGAACTCAGTGAAAATCCGTGGAAAATCCCAGTTTCGCCAATGGCAAAAGTTCTGCAGTTTCTGTGAAATTTCAGAAATTTCGAAGAAGTTCTGCGAAAGCGGAATTCGTGACTTTCATCCACCCCTATTTTTCTCACATGTTGGATAACATCAATACATTTCAAAGGGAAAAAAATAGTGTTTACAAACTGAAAACAACACATGGCATTCATTATAAACAACTGTGCATCCTACAGAAAAAGATTTTTTATCAAAACAATTGACGATCAAAAAAATAAATTTCAATTTCATCATACCTATGATTACACAGTGATGAAAAAGAAACACTGTCCTGGGACTGATTGTTATCAGTGTTTAAGCAATCTTGGCTCCATAAACATTAAATCAGGGTAGGAAGTAGCACCCAGTTACTGCTGAAGTGTTGAAGCAATCTTGCAAGACAGAAAAGAGAGAACAAAAGCTATTAATAGTTGCTAAAGTAATTTCCTAGTTTAAGGATTAAAAAAATCATGTTAATTAGATTTTGTTTAATATTTTTTTTTTTCCAAAAAGGGTTTTATGTCCCAGCTCTCATTCAAACCATCTGGTTTTACACTATTCCTTTGAACGCATTGTGGGTGCAGAATTCTTCTCATCTACCATCCCCCCAGGGTGAGAAGCAATTCCTGCAGGAAGTCGTGGACTTCATCATTGACAAGGTATTGGAGGCCCCAGATGGGTGTTTCTGGGGGACTTCAATGCTTGGGTCGACGATGAACTCTCGCAGTTTGGTCAGGACTTCCTCCAACTGATGAATCTGTTGGGCTTCTCACAGGTGATTACCTCTGTGACCCATAGCTATGGTCATTCTTTGGATCTGGTCTTCCTACTGGGTATGGAGACTTCTGACCGGGTGGTGGAACCTGTCAGTTGGTCCGACCATCACACTAAAAAAATCAGTTTCCAGGTTCCCCCCATAGGCCTGTCCCTACAGAGATGGCACAGTACCACCCTTTAAGGGGTTTGACTCCATACAGCCTGTTTGCGGTACTGGACCTACCAGGTCTACCGAGTGCAAGCAGTGATCCAGATGCTCTGGTACAGGTCTATAATGGGGCTGTGTCTGAGGTTCTCAATTCAACCACTCCTGTCCGGGTTCACCCCCTCACCCAGCGCCCTCGGTCCCCTTGGTTTGATGGGACTTTGAGGAAGCTGAGGAGAGTGGGACGAAGGATGAAGCATCACTGGTGGAAATTGGGATCTGATGCCGACAGACTTAGATTGATGGCCCATTATAAGGGCTATCAATTGGCTATCTCCCATAAAAAGGCAGACTTCCTGTCCAGGGAGATTGCCACTGCACAGAATGGACCAGCTCAGCTTTTTCAGAGTGTGGAAAGACTGTGCAATACAGCCTGTCTGCAGACTCAAAGAGCATTGTCACAAGAGAAATTTGACAAACTTGCTCGATTCTTTGCAGATAAGGCTGCCGGCATTAGGTCTGAGATCTGTGTAGCTTGGTCCAATGGGGATGGCAGTGGTCAGTAGGAGGTTGCAGCTCCACAGATTGTCTGGTCTGACTTCAGCCAGCCGGTGATTGAGGATGTTGTTGGGATCATCCAGAGTATGCAGCCAACCTGCTGTAGTTTGGACCTGGGCCCAATGCACCTCCTTGTGGAGTGCGTTGAGGTCATTGGCCTGGTCCTGGCTGAGACTGTCTGGTGTTTGTTAGAGTCTGGTGTGTTTCCGGACACCATGAAGGAGGCTGTGGTAACACCACTCCTTAAGAAACCATCTCTTTACCCAGACTGTCATATTAACTACAGACCCATCTCTAACCTTCCCTTTGTGGGTAATGTTATTGAGAAGGTGGCCATGCTGCAGCTGGAGAATCACCTTACCAGGCACAACATCTACAATCCTCTCCAGTCTGGATTTCGGAAAAGGCACAGTACCGAGACGGCCCTTGTTCGGGTCCTCAGTGATCTCCTAACTGTGAGAGTTCAGAAGAGCCATTCCATTCTGGTCCTTCTTAACCTCTCCACAGCATTTGATACCATAGATCATGGTGTGTTGCAAGAGTGCCTGCAGCTGATCAATGGACTGTCAGGCATGGTCCTCAGATGGTTTCAATCTTTCCTCACCGGCAGGTTTCAGGGGGTTGTTTTGGTGATGTACTCCTCTGACAAGTTCTCCCTGTCATGTGGGGTGCTGCAGGGCTCAGTGCTATCACCCATGTTGTTTGTGGTGTATGTGCTGCCATTGGGGGACATTGTGAGGTGGTATGGGCTGAGTTTTCACTACTATGCAGATGACACTCAGCTCTACCTGTTCTTTTTTTCCAAACAAGGGGGAGACATCTTGTGTTTCAACAACTGCCTTTCTGAGATTCAAGATTGGATGAGTGCTAACTGACTGAAATTGAACCCAGATAAGACCTAGGTTCTGGTTGTGGACCTGGGTCACCAGGTAGAGGGGTCACCAACAGGACGGCCATCTGTCTTTCGCTTGGTGGCTGCAAACTGATGACCTCTGAACGGGTGCGAGATCTGGATGTTATTCTTGATGAGGGACTGATGCTTAAATTCCAGGTGTCATCCATGGTCCAGACTGCCTTCTACTATCTAAGGAATATCACCCGGAACAAGCACCTCTTTCCGCCCAATGACCTTCCAACACAGGTTCATGCCTTTGTGACCTCTCACCTTGACTACTGTAATTCCCTATACCTAGGGCTACTGGGGGTTGATATCTGCTGCTTGCAGCTGGTGCAGAATGTGGCAGCTAGGCTGTTGACTGGGCTACCTCAGGCTCACCACGTCATGCCTGTACTGCATGACCTGCACTGCATCCCCATTCAGTGGCAGATCACCTTCAAGGTCGGCTTGCTGACCTAAAAGGCCCTATACAGATAGAGTCTGAGCTATCTGCAAGAGCTTCTTCACCCCTACCACCCCCTCCGCTGCACTGATGAGTAAGGCCACTGATTTACAGTGATTAAAACAATTAAATTCCATTTTCGAGACTTAAGATTCCGGAATTTCACTGGTGATTGTTACTCTAATTTCTGGATTTTACCGGGATTCTGCTATCATTCTTTTATTATGTGCATAAATAATCAGAATTAAACAAGGCTTAAAATACAGAGCATTAAATAAAGCAAACTGGAAATAGTACAGGAAGGAATTAAAAGAAAAACACACTTTTTGTAGATTTACTGATCTGATAGAAAATGTCAGATTCCATGAAATCTTTGTTTTTACTGGTCTTCAGGCAGCCCTAATTCTGGAATTTTACCGGATTTTCCTGTAAAAAATGAAAAACGGTGTCCTTGCTGATGAGGGATTGCTAGAGATTCCCAGGGTTCACTTGAAGACTTCTGGGGCCCAAGCCTTTGAATTTGTGGCCCTCACCCTGTGGAACACTGTACCTCAGCAGCTAAAAGAGTACCTGACAGTGGAGAGCTTCAAATCTGCTTTGACAACATAGTTGTTTAATCTTGCCTTCTCTGATGTTGTGTAATTTGGAGGCTTATATTTAATAACTATTTTTCAATTTTTAGCTGCTGTTTAATTATTTATTGTTCTATCACTATGGTCCTTGTGTGAATAGTGCTATTTTATAAAAAGCATTGCTTTGCTTTGCTTTATTTAGTTTAGAAATCCACATATTCTCTTTGAACCAATGTGTTGGCTTTATCACCCCTAACTTGGGAGGAGGGACCCATTCTAATGCCATAAATTTCAAGTCCAATGGTGATGAATTATGGTGCACAGTGAAGTGAGTCCCTTCTGGCATTTCTTGATGGTTATTTATAATAGATCTAATGTGTTTCTAGATCCTCTGCTTCAGCAGGCGTACAGTTTCACCCTCAAATGTAAGGTTGCAGCTGCACCATAACACGTAGACAACTTAGGGTGTGTCGCATGTGATAAGTTCTTTGATATTCACAGAGTACCACAGAAATCTGTGGTGACTAAAGGTGTTACCAGTCTGGGCATATTTCCAAGTATTACACCTCTGGCATTTGTAATGGACATTGGGTCTCTGTGGTAGCCAGGTTTGCCTACTTACGGTCATAGGTTTTTGCATCCTACTGTGCACCAACTTATCTTTTAAATTCCCTGCTCTTATAAAGGTCACCCTTTGTTTAACTCCCGTGGCACAACCCACAATATCATCACTGAGTAGTATTGGCCAGTTTCTGTAAATAATATTACCCAATTGGCATGCCAAATAGTACTTAGTGATGAATGCACATCGGATGTTGCCATTTGGAGATAAATTGGATTTGTGTAATAGAGAATTCCTATTGATTTTCTCAACCCTGCACTTAGATTTAGTAATTAAGTCTTGGTCATGCCCTCTGCTGATAAGTCTTTCTATTATTTCATTGGCCTGTGTTTCACAATCCTCTGTTGTAGTGCAGTTCCTATTGAGTCACAGTAATTGACTATACGGTATGGATTTCTTTAAACTTGGAGGGGGTGAGCACTGTCCAAGTTAAAGAGAATTTGTGGCTGTTGGTTTCTTGTTGATTTTAATGTTAACAAGTTTGCTTCCTACTGGATCCTGACGGTTACTTACACACAGGGAAAGGTCTAGAAAATTCAATGTGATGGGGTCACTAGAACAGGTATATGTAAATTCAAGCTGTTTATGTTTAGCCAGTGTTTGAAATCATGTATCAGTTTGATATCCCCCTGCCACATGAGAACTATGTTGTCAATAAAACAAAACCATTCTTTTATGTGCATACTGTAGGGATTCATGCTCTGGTCAAACACAACAGTATCTTCCCAGTAGCCTAGAAACAAATTGCCATAGCATGGTGCCATCGCTGCACCCATTGCCGTGCCACAAAGCTGTTTGTAATGTGTTCCCTTGAATTCTAAACTGTTATGAGTTAGGATGAAATTCTTGGATTTTGTGATAAACTCAACTGGTATTTTGCCTTTTTGATATTGATCTAAAAATATTTAGTAGCATGTATACCTTCTTTGTGACATATGCAAGCAGACAGTGATTCCACATTTATGCCCAACCAACAGCAATCATCCTCCCATTTAACTTTTTTGAGTATTGTTAATAGATCTGTGGTGTCCTTTATGTAGGAATCTAAACCAGTAACACTATAGTGTAGAACAAAATCAACAAACTTTCCCAAATTCTGAGTCAGTGGTCCCACCCCCGAAACTATAGGTCTACCCGGCGGCCTTTCCCTATTTTCGTGAACGGTACTTTTAGCAGAATATAAAACCCTGCTGTAATAGGGTATTCCTGCCAAATGTATCAATATTCATCCTCTGAGATTTCACCCCTGGATAGAACATCTGTTAACAGAGTATTCAGCTCTTTTCTAAATTGAGGTGCTGGATTGATATTCAACTCTTTGTAATTATTCTTATTTTGTAATAATTCAAACACAATGTCCCTATAGTGTTCCCTGTCCAAAATGATAGTGTTTCCCTCTTTATCAACTGGCTTTATAAACACCATGCTATTCTCTGCTAATTTTTTTAAAGCATTCCTTTCATTTTTGATAAGATTATATTTTTGTGGGGGAAAATTGTCATTAAGGAGGCACTTTACTTGTCTACATGCTGTCTTTTCAAAAGCATCTATAACATTGTTATATGAGTTAGGGTAGAAGCTCAATTTAGCTCTAAATATTACTTTTCTCAAAGTTTTAATATTCTGGTTACCTAACTGCAGTCCCGTACCTCTTGTCACCTGGGAGGTCATGGGGTCATCTTGAGTGTTATTTTCAAATAACAGATCTTCAAGTGCCTGTAAGTCGGCAGACAAATTTCCAGTGAGTGGAACGTCACTTGGTATGTCATTACCAGATTATGTGCTTGAAATATAATCCAATGGTGTAGAGTCAAGTATTAGTTCCTGGTGATCAGTCCTCAAATCAGTGGTCTGCATGATCTCAACTAGAATAAGGTCCAGGTCTTCATATTCTGCATTTGTGGCTTCCTCCAAAAATCCCATTTCTGCTAAAGCCGGCAAAGTATTTTCAGAGTTTTTTAAGAAGTGAAGCTTAAGGTAGAGCTTTATGAAGAATTTATTTAGATCCACAAAAACCTGAAAGTTATTTATTACTGGCATTGGGACAAAGCTAAGATCATGTTTCAATACAAATTCTTGATGGGAATTGAGGGTGAATTGAGATAGTATTAGTATCTGTAAGTTAGATTTTTCTTGCGCTCCCTTAATAGGCAAGGCAAGGCAATTTTTATTTAAAAAAGACACCCAGTCCCGGAGGCTCTGGGTGCCATACAAGAATAAAATACACAAATAAATAGACACAGCAAAACTCAAAATCAGTATCATCTCAACATTAATTTCCATAAATAATAAAATAAAATAGATTTATCTAGGAGGTAATAAAAACAGGGTGGCAGAGGACCAAGACTGAGACCATAGCATCATGATCTCACTTAAAGGGCCAGGTCAGAAAAAGCCTGGGTGAACAGGAGGTCCTTTAGGTGGGCCTTGAATACCTCCAAAAATGAGGCCTCCCTAACCCCAAGGGGTAACAAATTCCACAGGATAGGGCCGGTGACACTAAAAGGCCTGTCGCCAGCCATTTCTAACCTCATCCTGGGAACCACCAGGAGGCCCCTACAGGAGAAGCGGAGGGGGTAGACTGAGACAGCTGGCATAAGGAGGTACATCAGATAACCAAGGCCCTGACCATGAAGGGCCTTGTAAGTGAGAAGACTGACATTAAAGAGGATCCTCCACCTGACTGGCAGCCAGTGCAGCTCACACAATACCGGTGTAATATGGCAATATTTAGGCTGCCCCATAAGTAACCTGGCAAATGCATTCTGCACCAGCTGCAGTCTGTGGAGAGATCCTCCCATGACCCTGAGGTACAGTGCATTACAGTAGTCAAGCCTCGATGTCACCAAGGCGTGTATGAAGGTGCGGAAGTCCAGAGATGGCACAAGGGGCTTTATCCTGGCAACATTCCTGAGATGGAAAAAACAGGAATGGACAGTAGAAGACACCTGCACCTCCATCGTCAATCCCCTGTCCAGAATGACACCAAGATTCCATACCTCAGAGGAGGCCTTCAATGGGACAGATCCCAGAACAAGTCCAGTCTCTGCGCCAGAGGCCAACCTATCCCGCACTCTGTTCGATTCCACCACCAATACCTCTGTCTTATCAGGGTTCAGCTGCAACCAGCTGGAGGCCATCCAGTCATTGATCTCAGCAAGGCAGCCTTTAAGCACATTTGGTGCAGTGGATATTCCTGGGGCAAAGGACAAGTATAGCTGGGTACCATCAGCATAGCAATGAAACCCCAGACCATACTTCCTAATGATCTCCCCCAGGTGCAGCATGTACACAGTGAACAACATTGGGGACAAGACCAAACCCTGGGGAACTCTGCACACTGGAGACTAGAGGTGGAGGAGAAAATCCCTATCACAACCCTTTGCCTCATGTTGGTTAAAAACAACTCAAACCGGCTGATGACAGTGCCAGTGAGTCCGAAGAATTCTCTAAGGTGGTCAAGCAGCACACAATGGTCCACTGTGTCAAATACTGAGGCAAGATCAAGGAAAACAAGAATTGCCCATTCCCCTCGATGTCTAGCCCTGAGGATATCATTGTGCACCTGAACAAGTGTGATTTCTGTGCTATGCCTCACCCAAAACCCTGACTGGAAAGGTTTGTATAACTCACGTGTCACAAGGTGCTGCTCCAACTGAAGCACCATTACTTTTTTCACAACCTTCACCAAAAATGGGAGGTTGGAGATGGGACACTAATTTGCCATGACCTCGGGTCCAAAGATGTTTTTTTTAGGAGCGGTCTCACCAATGCCTCTTTCAAGGCATCAGTGATAACCCCCTCTAACAGGGAACACTGAATAATCAAGGCAAACACCAGGCCAACGGTGTCACTGCATCTCATCAAGAAAAGCATCGGCACTGGGTCCACTTCTCAAAAAGTGTGCTTCAGATTGGTCGCTACCTCAATGATCTCATTTACCTCTACCAGTCTAAACTCTCCCCAGCCAGATGGAGCACAGTCAGGACACTTCGGACAACCACTGTCAACTCTGCTCTGGCTGACTGAGGGAATTTTCTGCTGGATGCTGGACTCCCTGTCCGAGAAGAACTGAGCAACCTCTTCACATTCAGCTTTAGAAAAGGCCTTCTTCTGCTGTAGATAGGCCAGGTGAAGTAGCCTGTCCACAGTCCAAAAAAGAGCAGCTGGTCATTTTTTCCTAGCAGCAATCTCCCTGGACAGGAATTCTGCCTTCTTATAGTTGATTGCCCCGGTACGCATTATAATATGCACACAGGGCCAGTTTGTCCTCCTTCAGCCCGGTCTTCCTCCAGCAGTGCTCCAGCCTCTGACCCTTCCTCGTCAACTCCTTGAGCTCCCCATCAAACCATGGGGATCTCAAGTAGGAAGATTTGAGCCATACATGGATAGGTGCAAGGGAGTCAATGGCATCAGATAGCACCCTATTATAGGTGCCAGCTGCATCACCAGTGCCTCCAAGGTATGATTGCCCACACTAGATAGATTGGCTACCACCAAAAAGCCTCCAGGGTCAATCCCCACAAAGGGTGGTAGCTCATTATCTATGTAGGGGGAGGGTGTCTGGTGGGTGCCCCAAACATGAACCGCACTGTGCAATAATCGAACCATGCCACTCAATCACTCCTGAGATCATTTATCTCAAGCCCCAGTAAGAACCCCAGATTCAATGTGTGCTGACCCTCGTGAGTCATGGAGGAAACTACTTGCTGCAAGCCCAGCGATTACATGATCTGGAGGAGGTTATACCCAAGCTGTGATGATCATCATCAGCCCAAACACTGAAATCCCTCATGACAATATATCTGGGGGCTTCCAGTGTTTCACCGATGATGAATCCGGCAATCTCCTGCAGGAACTCTCCTGCCACCCCAGGGGGGCGGTAAATCAGGAGAATCCTGCAGCCAGTGCTCAGACCCCCATGGACAGCCACACACTCAATGGAACTCGGGGTTCTCACTGGGTGCATGGTGAAGCCCAAGTCGGATCTAAAACAGATGGCTACAGCACCACCCCTATGCTCCTAACTGGGGCAGTGCACAACGGTATACCCAGAGTTGACTTCAGCCTCAAAAACTGAGCCAGCATCATCCCCTATCCAGGTTTCCATAATGCAAGCCAGATCAACCAAGGAAATCTAGTCTGCAGTAATAACAGTTTTGTTTCTGATTGATATGGCATTGCAAAGCACCCCCCACAAGGGATTGGCAGACAAAGCAGTCCCTTGAGTTACCTGGCCACACGGTCTGGTGGACTCCCTGGGGATGGGCAATAAACATGTCTGGCCTCTCTCTTGTGCCTGTTGTAGTCCAGGGTGCCTTCTGCACCTGACATCTCTATCCTGCCACCCTCCACCGTGCATGGGGCACCCCACTGCCCCAAATCACCATGGCCCCTCCAAATCCCCACCTTCCGACAGCATCTTGCTGTGGTGTTAGAAACTGAGAGGCAAATAAAGGGCCATAGATTGTGCAGCTCAGATGCCTGTACACTCTTCTGGCTCCCCCAGCCCCCCCAGACAGCCTTGACACATCACGCCTGACCAGGTCCCGGCTCACCCACCTAATCTCACTCTAAGCATACTCACACACTAGCAAACAATTTGCCTTAGTCACACACCCCAAGACACATACAAAACCTATAAAATAATAAACCCAGCCCCCCTCCTATAAAACCAAAACCCCACAACCCACCAAAATCCTAAAAATACCCCCAAACCCTCGCCCAGCCCAACAAGGGAGGATAGTAAAAAGTATGCAGCTGCACCACAACAAAAATTGTCCAGGTCAAAAAAACTGTTCAGTAGGCTCAAACAAGCCAGTGCTGCCCACAGTTTCCATTGGAGCTCTTACCACTAGAGGTGGGCAAAGTGGCTGAATTTCGCTCCGCGAAGCAATTCGTGGAGTAGTGGTGAATCCGTGAAGTATTCTGCTATGCGAAACAAAGTACTTCACGTCATGATGAGGATCGCTAAGTCATTGTTTTTAATGCACTTCACTTTGCTCCACCTTCCCCCAACCATTTCTGTGCCTATTTTTATGCAAAGTACATTGATTTCAATGTACTTTGCATCACTTCACCTTGTTATTAAGCTCCAAGGAGAATTTTGCATTGATTCATGGGATTGCAGGTCACATGGGCTCTACATTGTTCTGCACAGCCTCAGTTCTCTGTAGTGTGTGAGTGTGTAGTGATAGTTGGAGACAGTTTGCTATCAGAGCTCTGCGAATCTAACCCTATAAAAGCTGTTAAAAAAACCTTTTTGAGCCATTTTTGTGGCTCAAAACATAGTACATCGATTGTAGGAAACCCTCCTGTACTCATATCATCGAGTATTTATTGTTTGTGAGTGGATTTTGAATGTTAATTTCGAACATCCAGTCTGTGTACTGACAGACACCTGAAGTGTGCTTTGGGGGGCTGTATCTGTGTGATGTAGATAGATTAACTGGGAGAAAAAGGCAGTCTTTTTGTTTTGGTTATATTTTTGTTGAATAAGTGTGTTAATGGACACACAGTAATATTTTCAGTAATTCTTGACATTTATTTTGCTGATTTTTGTGGTGCAGAAGTGCATAATTTCAGTCTGTTGAAAAGATTTGGTTATATTACTGAAGTTTTCAATTTGCCATGCATTACTTGTAGTGTGTGTGTAAGTGGGTGTGCGATGTGTGCCATCAGATCACAGACACCTTTTATTGTGCCACAGAGTAATTGCAGCAGTTTGAACCTGCTATCCACCACAGCTGCATGATTTTATTTATTTTATTCATTTATTTGCTTTTGTTAACCAGGTAAGCACACTAGACAACCAAGTGCCTATTTTCAGGTGCGACCCGGGAGAGTTACATAGCATACAGAAAACATAATACAGAGTCGAGGTAACATACAGGAGCCGCAGGCTCCAACAAGTGTGAGGTACAGCTCAGACTCAAATATGGTAAGGCAAACAGTCAAGTAACAGGTTACAGAACATCATAGGGAGGTAGAAATAAATAACTATTAACTAATCACAGCTCAAAATGACATTAGAGAAATAACACGAAAAAGATTAACATCAAAAAATTGTTGCAGTACAAGTTAGTAATTACCTTAAAATAAATGCCTAACATGGGAGATAATTAAAACTATACAGAAGGAGGCGGGTACTGATAAGACAGGATCACCATACAAAGAGGGGGACGGTCAGTGCCTTAAGCAGGTTTTTCAGTGGAGATTCAACAGCGGCCGTTCAAACAGCTCTCCGGGCGGCTCCCTCAGAGAGTCAGGGGAGGTAGCGGGTACATAGGGTCTATGTGGAACATAGACAGGCTGAAGCAGTTTTGAGGAAGCTCCATAGGGATGTTTTAAAGCAGGGGTGGGACGGAAAGGCACGAACTAGGATGGGAAGGGAGTTCCACATTTTTGGCGCGTGGACAGAGAAGGCCCGGTCACTGTGAGGGTGCGGGTCCTGGGAACCAGTCGGGCCTGTGCAGCACAAGATCTTAGATGGTAGGCAGGGGTTGCATGTTTAAGGGGAAGGGCGAGTGCTGAGGGAGTAGCTGTTCTGACTATGTTATTGACAAAGTTGCCAAGGACAAAGGCGCAGTGCTTTTCAGGGGGGAGCCACTCCAGTCATGAGTAGAGCTCACAGGGATGCGTAAGGTGGAGGGCAGAGTGCAAAGCAGCATATATTGTTGTAGGCAGTGTCCCATTTCGCAAGACTTGAGTATGGTACAGGAGCAAAGGCAATGAGCCCATAGTAAAGTGTGGGAAGGAGTATCCCCCTGGCTATGGCGAGTTGGGCAGCCGGGGTGAGGCAGTCCTTGGCTCTGTAGGCAAGGCCAAGCTTACCATTTGAGGCTTTACAAACATTCCGAATATGCATGGTGAGATCAAGTTGAGGATCAAGGGTAACCCCTAGATACTTGACCGAGTCAATGACTGGCAGGATGGAGCCATTTACTCCATAGATTTTTGGGGGTGCCGGGCAGGAAGAGGTGTTAGTCACAGACCCGAATAGCATGGCCTGGGTCTTCTTCAGGTTGACAATAAGCTTGTGGCCCTCAAGCCAGTTCTGGATATGATCGAAATCAGAGTTTAGCCGAGAGTTGATGACATTGATATTGCGGGAGCTGGCCAGGATGACGAGGTCATCCGCGTATAGAGTTGGGAGCCCGTGGGTAATAGCGGAGGGCAGTTCATTAAAGAACAGGGAAAACAGAATGGGACCAAGGACAGATCCCTGAGGGACCCCGCAGTTAACTGGGGAGAGGGCTGAGAGGGTGCTGTTGAAGCATGTGTATTGCTGCCTACCCGCAAAGTAGTTGGAGAACCATTTGAGGGCTCGGTGGGAGAATCCGAGGGAGTGTAATGTGGAGTGGAGGACAGAATGGTCAACCCGATCGAAGGCCTTAGATAGATCGACGAATATGGCCCCGGTCATATTTCCTTGGTCAGTCGCGGACCTGATCTCAGAGGTAACCATGGCAAGCGCCGTCGATGTACTGTGCCCTTTTCTGAAGCCATGTTGGGCAGGGGAAAGAACAGTGTAACCCTGGAGGTAGTGGAAGAGTTGAGAAGCAACTGCCTTTTCAAGGAGCTTGCAGGTGGCAGACAGTATTGCTATGGGGCAATAGTTATTGATATCTTTGGGGTCACCTTGTTTGTAAACAGGGACCACCTTGGCAATCTTCCATACATCGGGGATGATCCCCGAGATGAGGTAAGAGTTAAAGATATGAGTGACCAGTCGGGCGAGGAGGGGAGCCCCGAGGCTAAGAAGTTTTGGTTTGAGGCAGTCATATCCAGCCCCTGTGTGGTGGGAGAGTCCAGCCAGGAGTTCCTGAGTCTCACCAACTGTGATCCGTTTGAGGTAGAAGGGCGGAGGAGGGAGGGTGCCCTCTCAGCGGTTCGGGGGCAGAGAGTCGGGGGCTGGCAGGTCTGAGAACATGCGGTTAAAAGCGGTGGCAATGGTTTGGGGGTTATTGCAGTTGGTCCCCCCGATATGCATGTCAGTGAACTGCTCCTTGGCAGACCCTCCAACAAGGTTTTTGACATTTTTCCAAAAGCGCCAGGGGTTGTTAGCCGAGGCAAGCAGGGCAGATTTGCAGTACTGCCTTTTGCGGTAGGTATAGCTCTCTTGCAGGCAATTCATCATTACGGGAGATCTTATGTTTTACCTAGCATTTGTCTCCCTGCTTCATGAGGGAGAAAAGGCCTCCATGGAGCCATTTCGTGACTGTACCTCACACCCTCCTTTTGGTGTGGGGTGCCTGCCTGTTTTGCAAGGGAACAAATATGGCTAGGAAATGATCCAGGGCAGCTACAGGGTCATTTGTAGATGTGACCCTGGACCAGTCGACATGTCGTAGGTCCTCGAGGTATTCGTTGGGTATAAGTTTGGAACTGCCCTCATCTGGATCTCTCTGCTGGGGACTTTGGGTGAGTTGAAGCCCCATATGCAGTATGTTCGGGAGTGATCTGATATTGCATCTGGGAGGATCCCAGAGTGGATGATTTTATCCAGTCTGTTGCACAAGACCCAGTCAATGAGTGACCCTTTGTCCCCCCGGGAGTAGGGCCTTGTGGGTTCCATGATGATCTGATTAAGGGCAAGACCTGAGAGAAGAGGCTCGAGCTGCTTAGCATTGGGCCCCAGCCAATTTAGGTTGAGGTCCCCCAGGATTAACAGTTCGTTTGAACCAACCTTATCCCTAAGTTGGTCCAGTAGTGAGGAGAGCCCTTGGGCACCCCCTTTTGGAGGGTTGTAGGCGCAGACAAGATGCGCCTTCTTAGTGTTCCTGAGCAGTAGGAAGGTGTGAAGGAACTCACAGGCTGGGGATGCAGGGGGTAAATGTGCAACTGTCGTCACATTTAGGTGCACCTTATAATATAGGAGCACACAACCCCCATGTTTACTGCCTGCCCTATCCTGCCAGACAAGGCTGTAACCCAGGAGGGCACAAGTGGAGTCAGGAATGCGAGGCTTAAGCCTGGTTTCCATGATGCCCATAATGTCAGGTTTGTAACGGGCTGCCCAGGCCGTTAGTTCCACCAGGTTTTGGAGGATGCTGCGGATGTTGAGGTGTGCGATTTTTAAACCTTTGGCTGTTAGCCAGGTAGATGGGGGCTTGAAAGTGGCCAGGGTGGGAGGGGGTCCTTGGCAGCTGTCAAGGTTTCCATTCTGTGTGTGAGGGGCCATGGCCCTAGCTCTTGAATCCCGCCAGTGAGCGTGAGGTTCCCAACGGAGGAAGGATCATGTCTGAAGGGGAAAAAAGGCAAGGTCAGCAGTTTATGGCAATGTGTGGGTGCCTTCAGGTGCTGGTTTGCAAGGTTAGCCTATGTAGTTCTGAGGTCACACCCTGTCAGCAGGGGTGGAGTAAGTTAGAGCTCCCAGTCAGTGTGAAGCCGGGGGTGCCCTAGGGGTAGGTAGCCGGGAGTCTCAGGAGAGCTTGGGAGAAAAAAATAGTAGTCCACATGACAGCATCCAATCAGAAATGTGGATGCGGCTCATGTTGATGAATATGATGATGATGATGTCATTGAGCTCTGTTGGGAACACAGAAAAAGAAAGTCAAGGTGGCTGTGTCTGGGTCTGTTGCTGTTAAATTCCCCCCTCCTTGAACAATTTGTGATTCAGCAGTTCCTGTTGATGATAATGATGATGACCCAGTAATAATCATAGGTAGTCATGGTGGTCAGTTGCAGTCCAAGTGTCCTGCCTGAAAAATCTTGTAGCACCCCCATTTCAGGGGTGAAATAAGGGAGTCCAATAAGCAGCATCAGGGACATGTTAAAAGTAAGGGATCACAATCCCTTGTTTGGGATTTTTTTGTGCAAGATGCAAATGCTGAGTCAGTTGCAATTTGCCAGCTTTGCCACGTGTGAGTGAGTCGAGGTAAAAAGAGGAGTCATCTGGGCATGGGGGGGCCAGCATACACATCTTAAGAACAGGCACATGGCACTGTGGACCAGGCACCAGATGGCAACTAATGACATAGTGGGGTGTTCACCCTCATCATCAACCTTACTGAGCATGTTATCTCCTTCCATGAGTGTAAGACCAAGTAGGAATGTCTGCAGTAGTGATGAAGTAACACCAGAGGATTACTACAGGTAAGATGAGGGGAAGGATTATGATTTAGAAATTTTGTCAAGTGGTGGTCAGAGTAGCAGTGGTGGTGGTGGTGTCAATGCAGTATGTCTAGTGCAAGTGATACATCAACCCCTGTATGTAATTCTGGGAAAATAACTTTATTTATGGATTTGTCACCTGTGCAGCCCTCTTCATCACACGTCTGCACCCCAACCCCCTACCATTCACAGAGTAGAGCCATTTGTCACACCCCATGGAAAATGTGTAAGTCAGCCTATGCTGGAAAGTGTTTTTGCCTGTAACCTGAAGTAGCCACCCAATCATGCACTGTCATGTGAACTTAATGCTGTTGTAGCCGAAATGCTGGCAATTTATATTTTGCCCTTCTCCTTCATGGAGAATTCCAGATTCTGGCAGTTTGCGGCACGTGCCTGTCCGAAATGGAAAGTACAATCCAGAACATACTTTTCCACCCATGCTGTCCCTGAGTTATACTGTGGTCAACTCTGTAAGACTCACCCTTCAACATTCCTCCTCTCCATTCATCCATTTAAGTATGGCTATGTGGACAAGTGGTAAAACAGCAGGGAGTTCATATTTGTGTATAATTGCACATTGGGTGCAGGTGCCGGTGGTTGTTTGTGCTGGTGGTAGTGTGAATAATCAGTGTAGTAAGGCAGACTGTCATGGTAGCAGTCTTCCAGGAATTCAACAGCATGCAACACTTGCTATGTGCAGTGTTACCTGTTCTCACGCTGGTGAAAACATGCTGGACTTGCTACTGACCAAAATGAATGAGTGGCTGAACCACCTGTCCCTGAGAGCTGGCTTTATACCAAATGACAATGGGTCAAATGTGGTTAAATGCATCATGAATGGTGGCTTTGTTTAGGTTTCACGCATGGCCCACTGTTTAAATCTTGTGGTGAAGGAGTTTCTGCAGCATCCTGCCCGGTACGGGTGACTGCCTTCTCCTGCAAGCTGCAGGAGCTGCTCTGAACCCAGCTGCTGTTCTGCACTGACCCACCTGCATCTCAGCCTACAACCAGGTACACATTTTGAAGAGCAGCCCACAGCTACCAACAGGATTGAACTTGGAGCTGTTTGCCTTTCAGGCCATTTGACTGTACTACTACTGCTCCTGAGCTCTGATTAGGCATAACGCCATTCCCCTTTCTCTTATTGACTCTTGACTCTACCCTTCCTGAGCAGTCTCTTTTTTAATACAAGAATTGCTAATACTGAGTTTACCAGTAACAACTGTTTGGTGGAACAGGATTGTTAATTTTTCTAGTATTTTTTTTTTCTACTTTTACATTTGCAAATTATACTGCAAAGCCACTAGAGGGTAACACCTCTTGGAGGTTGCATTCCTCTTCCGACTGCTGTCCCCTAACACTTCTTGTCCTGGGTCCTTCTTACCTAAAGCAGATTACTACATCCTAACAAACCATAGTCCATCACCCTACCGCTGTGCCATAGAGACCACCACAATTATGGGTATTGGAGTGCCCCACTTATACAGACACTGGGCCGCTGCTGCTTTATCACCACTTGCTGGGCTCCCATTGTCATGCGGACCACCCAGGCTCCCACTGATTGCTCTTACTTTTTTTTTCAAATTTAATATACTTTATTGGAAGGAAAGTTGCTTCAACACTCCAATAAACCAGTAAGATCTAAAAACAATACATAGTGGTATATCGAACCATGACAGAATAGAAAATTGGCATAACCATTTATCAATATAGTTACCAATGTAATCAGTCAAACACCAAGTTGCAACTCAGACATACTTTTGCATTAATACTAATATTCTTACTTATATTAATCTACCCTCTTTCCCAATCTTCCTTCCCCCACCCTTGTTTCCTACTCCCCTCCCCCCCGCATTGTATGCAAAGTCCTAAATCTATAAATTCGAACTTTCTACTATTATCATTGAGAGTCACATTTCCAGTCGTAGAAATTATACTATAGTCTTTGCAGAAATTATCTATTCCCTATATCCATTCACATAATAGTCAATAATGTGTGTAAGGGTGCCCATTCTCTCTGATAATGATGTAGTCTTTTAACCATTTGAGCAGTGATATTCTCTGCTTGAAGAGCAAACACTATCTCTCTGAACCATTCTGTGAAAGAAGGAACAGTCTGATCTAACCAATGCCTTAAAATTACATTTTTAGCACATAATGATATCAATGCCATGTGTTTTTGTTGACTTCCCAATAAATAATCACCATAATCTCCCAATATACAAATTTCTGGTCGGAAGGCCTTGGTAAGTCCTAATAAAGGATCAATTTTAGTTTTAATTGCCTCCCATAACGGTAGAGTTTTTTTCACAATCCCACATGATATGTAATAGAGTCCCAGGGTATTTATGACATCTTGAACACAAGTCGGAGGAAGGTTTGCCCATTTTATACAATTTAGTTGGTGTATAATACAAATTATGTATAACATAAAATTATAAAATTCGGTATCTGGACCACTTTATATCTTGGTAAAGCTGGGTCCAGATCTTAGACCATGAGCGTGGTGTGGATGATGTTGATGGTAACATCTGATCTCAAATGTAATGTGGAGGGCCCTCTTTATTCTCTATACCATTCCTTAAGAGCCGATAAAAATAAGAAATTAAGTAGGAAGAGGGTAAATTAGAAATAATTGATAGTGGTTGGTTGTTTTTTCCTTTTCTTTGGGTCATAGTGAGTGGCGACCTGGGGGGGGAGACATTTCCTGGACTGCTTTATAGAGCGAAGGGAGAGTAAAATCTCTGTGCTATGTAGTTCTTGTTACTTGGGGGAAAAAATATGGGGGTGGGGGTATGTATATAGTTATTATGTGTTACTCGTGTTATGGTTAGATGTTAGTTTGCAGATCCATAAAATATGCCATTCAGACACTCTGATGGGGGTGATGGAGTCGAAGCCCGATGCGGTATTTTGGGGAGGATAAAGGTACAGGAATATACTTGGAATATATGAGTGGAAAGCAGGATTTAAATGTGGTATCATGGAATGTAAGGGGAATAGCCACCCTGGTTAAACGAACAATGCTTCTCACGGCCTTAAAAAGGCAGAATACCCTTGTTGCAATGTTGCAGGAGATGCACCTCACGGAGAGGGAACATACAAAGTTAAAAAAGGGATGGGTGGGGGAGTGTCACTCGGCTGCTTTTAATGCACACGAAAGAGGGGTGGCTGTTCTCCTGAATAAAAAACTTCCATTCTTAAAAGAGAGAGTGATTGCTGACCCCAATGATGGTCGCTACGTTTTTGTAGTGGGTACCTTATATGGGGAAAAAATTTCATTTGGAAGTGTATATGCACCTGCTGTGTATGATTCGAGTTTCCATAGTAAGATTCTATCTCTAATAACTGCAGAGCAATTTCCGAACTTGATATTGGGGGGGGGACCTGAATTGTTTGATGAATCCTGCATTGGACCACTCAGAACATAAGGGAGTCCCTAAAAGGGCTATTCGGGAATGGTTGGCAGGCATGAATGAGTTAGACCTTATAGATGGGTGGTGAACGGCTCATCCTGTGTCTAGAGAGTACACGTTTTTCTCACACCCCCACTGTACGTGGTCACGGCTGGATTATGTGTTCCTTCCTTGGGGTTGGTATTTTCGACTTAATTACATTAGGCATGGACCCATACATAATTCTGACCATGCGATGGTTATCATGTCCCTGAGTGGAGGGGAGGACGAGGGCAAGTCGAAGACTTGGAGATTCCCTAATTACTTACTAGCCAAAAAGGAGTTTCAGGAGCGTTTGTATGGGCAATGGCAGCAGTATGTCAGCAATAACTCGGAGTCTGATGTCCCTAAAGCGGTCTTTTGGGATGCGGGAAAAGCAGTTATGAGGAGGGCCATTATTAGTTACGTTGCTCATCACAAAAAAAAAGTCAAGGAAAGAAGAACTAATCTAGAACAGAGAATTAAAGTGTGGGAGAGAAAGGCGGCTTTGGGTAAGGGTGGAGAAAATGTACACCTACTGTTGACAAGGACTAGGAGGCGCTAAATAACTTGCTGCTGGGAAGCGAGGACAACAGGGCTATTTATTAGGAAGCATTTTTATGAGTGGGGAAACAGCCTGGAACCTTGCTGGCAAACCTCATAAGGGGAAGAGGGAGGACATCTAATTCAGGCCATCCAGGCGGAGGATGGGCCCTTCTGAAAACTAAAACAGGTATTGGGGAGATTTAGGAGATTTTTCAGGGCTTTACCAGGGCAAGGGAGGAGGATAGGGGATGGTGGAATTTTTGAATCGGTGGAGATACCAAAGATAACAGAAGCTCAGAGGATTGGTTAAACATGGATATTACGAAAAAGGAAATCCTCTCTGCTATTGGAGCGCTTAAGAGGGGTAAGACCAGTGGCCCTGATGGCTTTTCAGCTGAGTATTATAAGGTTATGAAATCAAGAATAGTGGGTCACCTAGAAGCAGTCTTTAGAGAGGTGAGAGAGGAAAAAGGAGGGTTACCCCAATCATGGGGAGAAGCTACGATTTGCCTGATTCCTAAACCGGGGAAAGATCCTTTGGAATGTGCCTCCTTTAGACCGATCTCCCTCTTGAACTGTGATTCCAAGATCCTAGCCAAAATTATGGCCACCCGACTAGAGAGCCTGTTGCCGGGGATCGTTCACCCAGACCAGACCGGGTTTATTCGGGGTAGGTACTCATATCACAATATGAGGACTCTCCTTAATGTAATTTGGGGAGCAAAGGTTCATAAAGAAGGGGTGCAAGTACTGTCGATGGATGCAGAGAAAGCATTCGATAGAGTTGAGTGGGAATATCTAATTGAGGTCTTGACCCAGTTTGGGCTGGGTGAATGGTTCACAGGCATGGTGCAACAGATGTATAGAAGTCCTAGGGCTAGAGTTTTAACCCATGGGACCCTCTTGGATAGCTTTGATTTGTAAAGAGGTACAAGACAGGGATGTCCCCTTTCCCCTCTTCTGTTCGCTCTGGTACTTGAACCCCTGGCCATTGCTATTCGGGGGCATCCAGATATCTCGGGAGTCATGGGGAAGAGGGGTAGAGAGGTCAAGCTCTCGCTTTATGCGGATGATATGTTGATATATGTGACTAAGCCTAATAAGTCCATGCCTGCCCTTCTGAACCTGATTGACCGGTTCTCACAATTTTCTGGATATAAGCTAAATCTAGATAAATCGGAACAGCTGAAGGTTGGGGTACAAGAGGAGGGACAGGCTGCACGGAAATCAAAATGGGGCTTCTGGGTAGTTGGGAGGGCTTTCACTTATCTAGGTATCAAAGTTGGAAGGGAATTAGAGGGCTTATATGATTTGAACTATACCCCACTCGTGCAAAATATAGTTGCGGACCTGGCTAGATGGAAGAATCTTCCCATAACATGGCTGGGTAGGATAAACCTTATTAAGATGAACCCACTTCCCAGAATACTTTATAGCTTACAAATGCTTCATGTTGGGTTGAAGGGAACGGATTTGAGAAAGTTGGATAAAGCCTTCTCAGATTTTATTTGGAGAGGGAGACGCCCAAGGACAGCTCTAGCTCGGCTGAAGGCCCCTATAGATAAAGGAGGTTTATTATTTCCAGATTTAAATAATTATCAGAGGGCAATGCAGTGTCGATATATACAGGACTGGATAGATAGACCCAGGGAAGCGGGCTGGTTAGATTTAGAGGAGAGGGGAAGTGAGGGAAGAATTTTGTATACTTGTCACTGGGGGGATTGAAGGCATCGAGACTTTCAACCCAGACCCTTTGGTTATAGCAGTGTTGAATAGTTGAGGGATCTGACTAAACTGAGAGGCCCCAGGCAAGAGGATACGTTACTCCTCCCATTGAGGGGGAATCCCTTTTTTCTTCCAGGTTGGGAGGATGGAGGGTATAAAGAGTGGGAAATAAAGGGAATTAATTGCCTTAAACAATTATTTACACGTGGTGTACTAGATTCTTTCCAGAACATACAGGATAAGACAGGGCTGGGGCACCAGCATCTATTTCGTTACCTCCAAGTAAGGGCGTATATTAAATCTATTGGTAGGCTCGGGGGTTCTATACCTCAGTGGGAAATGATCGAACATTTAATAATGACTGGGCAAAGAAAACCTAAGGGTACCATTCAGAGAGTGGCTAAAGAAGGTACTATATGGCTTTTGGATAAAACGCAAAATACTAGAATGCTCTGGGAGAGAGATATGGGGATAACAATTTCCATAGATAATTGGAAAACACTTCTTCAGCTACATCATGGTGTCTTGATGTGTAATAAGTACAAAGAATCTTATTATAAGTTTTGTCATAGGCTGTACCGCCCACCCCTGGTGGTTCATAAGTATAATTCAGCTATTTCTCCCATATGCCCCAGGTGCAATAATAACCCAGCTTCATATTATCACTATTTTTGGGCCTGTCCAATTTTGCAGATATTTTGGAGAGGGATAGTGGCTGAATTGCGAAGGATTGGAGGCTGGTGGCTTCCCATGTCTCCTCTTTTTACTTTTTGGGGTGGAAGAAACAGAGGAGGAGTGGACCCCGTACATAAATGGCTTAGGGTGTTAATATACATGGCTAGACACTGTATTTTGAATACGCAGTGAAAGCCTACTATTGCATAATGGAAAATCCTGGTAACGCAGGCCATAACTCTGGAATGTCTGACATATGCCACTAAGGGGAAAGAGAAATTGTTTTATAGAACTTGGCAACCATATCTCTCATCTCTGAATGTTGCAGAAAGCGTTATACTTAATGAGGGTTGGTTTTGAAATGATTGTATCAGGAGAAGGGTGTCCTTGGAAATGAAATATGGGGGGCTTCGACTCCACATCACCTGGGTTAATAATTTAGAAGAAGTGTCCTCTTTGGCTTAGCGAGTGGAAATAATCTGTTGTAAAGTGATGAAATGGATCTGACTGTTGCTATGTTAATAGGTTATGTACCTATATTTAGGTTGTGTATGTCTGTATGTATGTATGTCCCTTTTTTTCCTTTTTGTGAAAAAAGCAGAAATAATAAACAAATGATGCAAAAAAAGAAATAGTTGATAGAATGGGTCCAGCCATATTTTGATCCCATAAACCTGACCAAAAATGTTGCATAAGCATGTGTGCCAGCTGTAAATATCTGAAACAGAAAGAGGTAGGTAGATTAAAATTAAGACGTGCTAACTGGAAGGGCATAAGCCTCTGTTCCATGAGTAAGTCAGCAACTCTAACATGTTTTCCTGAGGGCCAAAAATAAGAAGTGATAAGACGTTTACCAATCTTAAAGTTCAGATTATGAAGAAGAGGTTGTGAGACATCTGTTTTTAATGATATTTGGAACACATTATAGATCTGGGCATATATTTGGAGTGTAGTCTTAATTTGAGTATTCTGAAGATTCTTAGGAATATATTTAGTAGGTACATAAACTAGAGCTTTAAGATCACATTCAGAAGACTGACATAAAAATTCTTCTATTTGTAGCTATAAAGGAGAATATTGTGTTGATTTCTCCACCAGTCTATCTGTTAACCAGTGTGCAAGAACCGTACTAGTAATAGAACAGTAGTAAAGAAGAAAATCGGGAATTTGTAAGCCACCTGCCTTTTTGGTATGCTGCAGTTTAAATAGAGCCCTTCTAGGTCGTATCTGGAAACGAGCGGGTTATTTCCCATTCAGTATGCCTATCTGGTTAATCTCGTTAATAAATAAATAAATAGATGATTTACCACCCCATATAAAATTAGAAATCATTCTATGGACTAAACTATTGCTTTGGAAGAAAGATATTTATCATTTGTAAGGGATATAATAACTGAGGCAAAACATTCATTTTTATCACACTGATCCTTCCCCAGAGAGAGAGAGGGGGAGCAAAGCCCAATGGGCCAAATCTAGTTTTATTGGGTTAAAATTTTGTTTAGATTATACTGTTTCATTGTGGATGTTGAACAAGAAAGATATATCCCTAGATACTTCATTTTGTCATTCACCCAACGGAGATCTAAATGGGAAATTTCAGCTGAAAACATGGATATTCAGGGGCATTACCTCCGTTTTAGAAATATTAAGTTTATAGTTGGAAAACTCCCCAAATTCCTTTATAATCTCAAATGCAGCAGTGATCGATGAGGAAGGATGTGAGACATGAAACAAAATATAATTGGTGTACACTGAAAGTGTGTACTGATGTGGCCCTACTAGTATACCCGAAATCAAGGGAGAAAGATTAATACATCTAATAAGTGGTTCAAGATAGGGATTAAATAAAAATGGGGATAACGGACATCCCTGTCTAGTACCTTGCTGCAAAATGATTGACTGTGAAAGAAGACCATTGCAGAGCATCCGTGCAGTTGGGTTTGTGTAAAGTACTTTTATCCAATTAATATATTGTGTGTGAATGCTGAATTTAGGGAGAAGATAGAAAAGATAGTCCCAGGATATTCTATCAAATGCTTTTCTGCGTCCAGAAACCAATGCAGATTGAATCTGAGAGTCCTAGACTTGAAATCAAATCATCAATTTAAGCATATGATCGGAGGAGACCCTCCCTGCCACAAAGCCCACTTGTTCTCTACTTATAAGTCCATGCCACACCTTCGCCATTCTATTGGCTAGTACTTTTGCAATATTTTCATATCAACATTGATCAGAGATGTCGGGCGATAGTTAGCAATCTGTAATGGATCTCGTCCTGGTTTTGGTATAACTACAATTGTCATTTCAGTAAGGGCAGGGTCAGCTAAGCCATGTTTGTACATATAATTAAATATATTCAAAAGAATTGGCATCAACTGCTTTTTAAAAGTTTTATAAAACTCTGGGGTGTATCCATCTGGACCGGGAGCTTTATCTGTCGGAAGAGATTCAATAACAGAGTTTATCTCTGCTACAGATATTGGAGCTTTAAGTAGTTCTACTTGACCCGAATCTAGTTGTGGAAGTGGAACTGATTGCAAAAAGTGGTTTACTTTGGTTGAATTAAAACCGGTTATTGATTGAGAATACAACTCTTTATAGCACTCTTGAAAGCATTAAACTATTTCTCTGGGAGGAGTGATTATTTGCCCCTGCCTGTTGCAGATACAGGGAATTATTCTACCTGCAGCTTGTGCTTTAAGACAAAGAGCCAACAATTTACTTGCCTTGTCTCCCTGATCAAAATAATGTACTTTAGAACTTAAAAGCAAATGTTCAGCCTTTTCTGTTACAATGGAATTACATTGAGCTCTAAGGACCTCTACTTTATGAATTTCCTCCCGGGTTGAGTTATTTTAGAGTGCCACCTCCAGCCTTCTGATCTCATTGAGAAGATTGGACATAACTTGGGAGGTAATTTTCTTCTTAATTGTAGCCAATAGAATAAACTCTCCACTTAAGGAACATTTAAAAGCTCCCCAAAGATAGTCTAGCTTCCATGTAGAATGAGTGTTATCAATAAAAAAATTATCAATAAAAGTTACTAATTGAGAAATCAAATGGTCTGATTTCAAAAGCTGGTTATTACATCTCCAGACTTTGTCCTTTGTTAAAGGAAGCCCTGGGGTCCAACAAAGCAATGTGGGATGATGATCTGATATGACCTTGGGGAGATAGTTACATGACCTCACCGTGGAAAGGTGACCAGCAGCCACAAGAAAATAATCAATGCGTGAGGCTGAGTTATGAGGTATAGAGTAAAATGAATAGTCTCTTAAAAGAGGAAATAATGTTCTCCAGGGATCTGTCAATCCCACCGACTCCATCATTTCTCTAAGAGCAAATTGTGCCAGTGAAAGTGGTGACACTGACCCTCTGGAATGGTCTAAGGTATTACTGTAAACTAAATTCCAGTCACCACCCAACACTATGGGAAGAGATGCCCAAGGAATCAAGTTGTTCATGAGAGACATAAAAAATTGAGGATCATCCCTTGTTGGTTCATAAATGGATCCCAGCACAACCTCAGTATGACCGAGGAGAACTTTGATTAAAACATATTTGCACTGAGTATCCATAATGGTATCCAACAAATGGAAAGGGACCCGATGTGCTATTAAAATTGCAGCCCCTCCCTTCCGGGTATCTGGACCACATCCTATTACCTGGCCTACCCAGGTCCATCTGAAATGAAGAACCTGAGAAGAGGGTATATGCGTTTCCTGTAGAAAGGCCACATCGATATCTAACTTACGGAGATGTAACAGTAGTTTCGTTCTCTTATTTGGAGACTGGGCGCCCTTTACATTCCAGGAACACATCCTATATGAAGCCATCAAATTGACAATAGTACCAAAGAGCTATCTCTATTTGTAGACTCTCTAGATAGAATAACATGTGTATACTTTCCATAGTAAAATACTTCTGTCTCCTTGAGTACTGAGATCCCATCCCTTCCTTTTCTTCCCATTTAGATTCCCCCCCCTTCCCTTCCTGTCTGCCTTCCCCTCTGAGTTCCCAAACCCCCAGCATATCTGAAAATCTACTTTTAAAATAAAATAACCCTAAAACAACTGTGGGACCTACCTCCCTTTACCTTGGTTCTATGACCCCTGGTGAGGCATTGCCTCTCACTGACCCCCCAACCCACCTCCCATCCTTATGCGATCCCAACATTATTAACTATAATTCTAAAGACCAATACAGAATTATACCTAAAATAGAAAAACATTTACTTATTAGAACAAATAACATATTTCCTATAAATCCAGTACCAATTCTAACAGTCCTTTGGTATGCACATTTAGTCAGTTCTATGGAGGCTCACTATTGCCTCCCCAAACAAAACCTACGGCAGGACTGAGAAAAAAAAAAACAAGAAGAAGAAAAGTACATGAAAAAAGGAAACGAGTTTTCAGACTTTAAAATCTTCCTTGCTTCTTCCTTCCCACTCACTATATATGTAAAAGAAAAATGAAAAAGGAATAGTTGAAGCCAGGGCCATCAAAAGATTGATGATTGCTGCCCTCTTGTGGCTTTAAATAAAAATAGCCTGGTATCGCTACCTTAGCCTGCACGCTTATAGAAAAAATGAAACTGGCAACTTCTGGGAGGAAGAAGAGGAAAATAAAAGTGAGACACATAAAGGGTGCCCCCAACTGTGTCCACAGAAACAATTTCTTCTCTCTGTAATCTTTTTAAAATTTGGCAGCAGGTAACCCCAGGTCACCTCCATCCGTCGACCAAAAACATTGTCAATTGACAAGCAGGAATCCCTGAAACATCAAATCATTATGTCAGATGTGGATCTTCTGTAACTAGGATACTGTTCCTTTTTATAGCTGTGCTATTAAGATGCATCAGAACAATAAGCTCTGGTCATCCATCATACATGTCCTCCTGTTGTCCACTAAACCCACACAAAAACTATTGCAGCATCTCAGCGGGCATGAAACAAATTGGGAAATAATGATTGCAACCCTGGTAGAGCTTGCTCCATTGAATCAAAACTATACCAGGCATTTTTAGCATACACAGATAGGCGCGCTGGATATTGCACTTTATATTTTATTCTAGCCATTATAAGCTTGGTGACCATAGGGTGGTATGCAGCTCTCCATTGTCTAGTTGGGGCTGGTAGATCCTGGGCAAAGCGCAAGGTTTGACCTTCCCATAATATTTCTTGTAGATCAAGAGTTTTAGCCAGGACATGGACCTTATTCAAATAATTAAAAAATTTAGAATCAATGGTCTAGGTGGTTTTCCAGTGGATGGCTTAGGTCTAAGGGTACGGTGTGCCCCCTCAATAACATATGTAGTGTTATTGGGGGAAGGTCCAGCAATCTTATTTAACATCTTTTGTAAAAATAGTATCGTGCCAATCCCTCAGAGTCCTCTGGAAGGCCGAAAATGAGGATGTTATTTCGGCGACTCCGGCCTTCCAGGTCCTCCAAGTCCAATTTAGACTCCATTCGTTGTATTTTTTGCCTTAAGACTGTAACATCTGGCTCCATTTTTGACTGCCAGGACTCTAACAACTTAGTGCGGGCCGTCACATCTGAAATAGCCCTAGTCGCCACCGTAAGAGCTCACTGCATGGATTTCAACTCGGAGATGAGTTCTTGTAGTGCCGTTTTAAAAGGGTGGCGATCCTCCAAGAACCTCTTTTCTGTTAATGGAGCAGGGATGGGCTGGTTAGAGGAAGAGGGAGTGGCTGTTTTAGTAGCAGCGCCGGGCTGCCCCTTAGATCTTTTAGGCACCTTCTCCGGAGTTTGTGGCGGAGTGTGCGGGGGCTGAGCTTGGCGCATCTCTGCCTCCATATTATGGAAGTAAGCCACAGAATTAGAGAGGGCTATCCTGACTGCCCAGAAGATTTTCCCGAAGTCAACTTCACCGCACAGTGTCCCAGAAGCTATCTGAAGATAGTATTTCGAGTGATGTTGCTGATTGCGAATAAGTAGAAGTAAAAATGATAAAAAGAACGGAAGATGAGACGGGAGCAGGTCTTTAGAGCTGCTAACCCATCAGTGGCATCACTCTGATCGCTCTTACTATCCTACTTCTTGGACCCCTCAGCCCTCCCCTCAAGGACTTTCTACACACACTTCCCACCCCCATGAACCATCACCGACTGCCACCCACACTGCCACTGCCTGTCATGCATCCCCCATCCCCCTCCACATATCTCCCTGCAGTCATGCACCACCATCAGCCTCCATGCTGGATCACATTCCTATCCTTTCCAACCCTTATCACCCTGGCCATCCCATGTACTACCCGCACTATACCTAGACGGCAGCTATCCTTGACAATAAGGAAACGATCTTTCACTCTCCTCAGAGTTTTTGCCATACTCCTACTAATTTCAGGAAATGTTCCTCCTAACCCAGGCCCCATCTCACCCAGCCCTAGCGTCTTGCACCACAGGCGTAGAATAGCTGCAATGAACATTTGCAGCTTATCCAAAAAGACGTCAGGTCTCCATTGCTGGATACTGCAACATCAGCCAGATGTGCTAGCCCTCACAGAAACCTTCCTCTACGAAAAAAATCTGACTCCTTGGTCTCCCTTCCTGGCTTCATCCTTCACAGAGCCGAAAGAGTGGGCAAATGTGGTGGGGGTGTGTGCTGTGTACGTCCATGACTCCATGCCTTTCAACACCTCCACTAGACCATGGTGCCCAAGCCTTGTCATTAAAACTTACTCTAGATCCCGAGATCACGTGATGAGCTAGTGGAGTGTAGACGTGCTGAGCGCTGCTACCGGGCCTGCTCTACCTAACTAAGCTCTTTTAAATATCCCCGACTGCCGTGAGGGGGGCCGATAAGTGTGATTTAGGTCGGCATTTGAGTGCTCCGCTTTCCGGTGAGCTTGTTGGTGCGGATACTCGTTCTTGCGACGTGAGTGAACCTTCTCACGGTGCACCGCCTATTATGGAGTGTGGAAGCCTCGAACTTTCCGAAGCATGGGCGCCGGCTTCCAAGCGTCCGAAACCACCCTCGCCAGTGCCAGAGGAGCAGGAGGCGTACCTGGGTGGGGAGGAGAAAGGCCAGACTCCTCCGGATGATATAGCTGAGATCAAATCACTCCTTCGGGGGCTGGTAGCCGACTTTGCTATGATCAAACCAACTCTGAATGCCCTGGCAATGAGAAGAGGGGATTTAGACGTCAGAGCCACTTCACAAGAGAGGGAAATGTCAGCTCACGAGCAGGAGCTGCTGACCTTGAGGAGACAGCTGAAAAAACTTGAAGAGAGGGTAGACGAGCAAGAATCTCACAGCAGAAGGAATAATCTAATTTTGGCAGGCTTGCCAGAGCGGTCAGAAGGCTCAGACTGTATTACCTTTATCCAGGGGCTGTTATTAAAGGTCTTGGGCCCAACACCATACGGGGCGTATAACATTGAAGGAGCACACGGTCTTTAAGAGATTCCCCTCCAGGGGCTCGCCCCAGAGTCATCATAATGCGGTTCCTGAATTATAGAGAAAAGACCCATGTTCTCATGAGAGCGAGAGCTCTCAAAAACCTGCATTGGAATGGAGCTGCAGTTTGGCTTTTTCAGGATCAGACACCTGCTATTCGTGAGAAGCAGAAAGAATATGTAGATATCAAGAAAAGGCTTTATCTTGCGGGTGTGAAGTTTTGAATGCAACATCCAGCTACCTTGGTGGTCAAGCTTCAGTCGGGAGACCGGAGATTTTTGACAGCGAGGGATGCCGCAGAGGGACTGAAAGCTGAATTTCCGGACTTGTTTAGGGCTACAACCTGAATTTTTGTTGTAGAAGACGTTGCTGGATACGGCTGAGAACTGTTTTGTTTTTAAATAATATTCAGAAATAAGGCCACCGCGGTAGAGCTGCTGTGTAACCCCTCCTGAGGACCTTGTGATTTTTTGATTTAAAGTTTTTATGAGGGAGGGGGAAGGTGATGGAGCTGGAAAAGGGGATGGAGAAGGGGGGGAAGGGGGGAAAAAAAGGGAATAAAATACTCCAAGTATTTGTATTTTTTGTAAAGGGGAAAAGAAACTTGGTTTAAGTTCATTAGAGGTTTGAGTGGCTTAGGGTGCGCTCTCAGTGGCTGGCTCATCTCGTTTTCAACGTTGGATGGAGAGGCGATCGAGGCTCGGATTCCGATAAAGTGGGGAGGGTTTGGGGGATGGGGAAGAGAGAGAGTCCAAAGCGCAGATTCTACCTTATTGGCAGTCCGGGCTGGGAGGCCAGGAAGGGGTATAGTATGCTTTTATGTTAATGATTAACATGGTATCTTGGAATGTTAAGGGTCTCAGAGGGAGGAAGAAGAGGCTAGTGATCTTAAAGCATATCTCTCAGATGGGGGCTCAAATAGCTCTACTGCAGGAAACCCATTTGTTAAAGGAAGAGTTAACGCTGTTGAAAAGGCTCTGGGTGGGTCAAGTTTTAGGAGAGGGAAATGCCAAAGCTTCAGGGGGTGTAGCGATTCTGATTGCGAAAAGCTGCCCGTTTGTCCCCCTGCGATATAAGGCGCGGGAGGACTGCGTGGAGTGTTTGTTACAGGCACTATTGTGGGGAGGTTAATAACAATTGCTTCTGTATATGGGCCAACTCCTCCTGACCCTGATTTTTTCGCCTCGCTGGAATTGGATTTAGCTAGTTTTTCATTATTTATAGCAGGGGATTGGAACCTTTGCCTTAACAACCTTTTGGATAGGACACCCCCTTCTAGAAAGCCGCCCTCTAGAGTGCAGATATCTCTGGCCAGATTCCTAGAGGTCGCAGCGTTGACAGACCCCTTTTGGCCGTTTAAGCAAGGGACTGTAATATGACTTTTTTCAGGCGCACAAAACTCAAACACATATCGATTTTTCTTGGTTAATCAGGAGGACCTGCAGGGGTTAAGAAACTGTTTATTTACAGTAGAATTTTATCTGACCATTCTCCATTCCACCTGTCTTGGGTAATGGAGTCTGTCCAGACGAAACCTTTCAGATGGAGGCTGGATGAATCTCTTCTTTCGGAAGACAATATGTTATCTCGTCTGGAGGAAGCTCTTAGGGATATTGTTCTAACCCAGATCCCTACACTTGGTAATAAGATCTTAGCTTGGCCTACTTGTAAAGTACTATATACCAGTGTAGCCCAGAGTTTTACCATTAGGAGGAACAGGATGAGAAAAGCAAGGCAGGAATTTATCTGGGGTGCTATTAATTCACTTACTGCCCTGGAGGGATCCAACGAGGAGGTGGATAGGGAACTTCAGGAGTTGAGAGACGAGATGACAGACATTTTGTATAATAAATTGGAGGCCTGGACCGAAAAGATCCAAGCTGAATATCTTTTACAAGGGGATTTGCCTAGTAAGCTTCTTGCTGCCAGAGTAAAAGAATGGGAGGCCGCTCGTACAATTTCTTTTTTAGAATACCAAGGGGAAGTGATTACAGATCCGCAGACTATGGCGGATGTTTTTGCGGACTATTTCGTAGAGTTATATCAAGGGGCATCAGGTACTACTGAGGAGGGAGTGTGGAGGTTTCTGGAGGATATAAGTCTGCCAAGATTGGATCATGCACAAGCCAGGCATTAGTGATTCCTATAACAGAGGCTGAAATAAGGGATGCGATTAATGCGTTGCCCAAGGGTAAAACTCCAGGACCAGATGGTCTCTCTGCTCAGTTTTATAAAGCTCATTTGCAAACTCTCGTCCCTCTTCTCCTGGAGCTTTTTTCTAACATCATGTCAGACGGGGTTCCTCATTTACCGTTATACCAGGCTTATATTACACTTATCCCCAAGCCAGATAAACCCGGAGAATTACCAGGGAGCTATAGGCCTATTGCCCTCCTGAATCAGGACATTAAATTACTATCTAAGATACTAGCTAATAGAATTTTAAAGATAGCTCCTCTAATTATCAGCCAGGACCAGGTTGGCTTTATGCCAGGTAGGGGGCCTCACGATGCCTTGCGGAAGCTTCATCATGTGCTCCTGGAGGCCGCTGGCTCCTGCTCAGATATGGCGCTTTTTTCTTTGGACGCTGAGAAGGCCTTCAATAGGGTCTCCACTCCTTTTATTTGCTACTATGGAGATGGGTTTCCGGAGGAACCTTCTCAGGGCATGGGAATCTCTATGCGCACCTCGGCCAGAGTCCTTGCAATGGTTTTTGTCAAAAGAATTTCCGCATAATGGTACCAGACAGGGTTGTCCCTCTCCCAATTTTATTTAATATCTATTTGGAGCCCTTGCTGCGGCGATCAGTCTGATCCAGAAATACGGGGATTGTGGTAAAGGGAGGAGTTGAAGCTCTCGGTTTCACAGATGACATTCTTTTGCATCTTGAGACCCAGTGAAGAGCTTTGGAAGGGTTTTGGAGGTTATAAACAGATTTTGGTGGTCTCGAATTACAAATTAAACCTGAACAAACATGAGTTCTCCCCTTACCCTGCATGTGTATAAGGCAGACTTGAGTCGCTGCAGCTGAATTGGGCTCCAGATGGTATTAAGTATCTTGGTATTTGGGTCACTCCTAATCTGCAGCAGGGAGTAGAGGCAAATTTGAATAATGTACTGGTAGCAGCTAGGGCAGACTTGGGTAGGTGGAGTAAGCTCCCCCTAAATCTGACGGCTAGAATGGGTTTAATCAAAATGAACCTACTGCCTAGGTTTTTGTATCCCATATATTTGTCCCTGTACGATATTCCTAAGATTTGGTTCATTAGAATACAAAAATTATTTTCTGACTTTCTATGGAATTTTAAACTTCAAGGAGGAAGCATATGGTTTCTGACTTCCTTTTAGTCTGGGGTCTTAAAATTCCAGACCTTTTACTTATATTATGTAGCCGGGCAATTATCTATAATGAGTCGGTGGAATAGCTCCTGTGAAGGAGAGGGCTACACTCCAACGTGGTTGCATATTGAAAGGCAAATTCTGAGAGATAAGAGTGTTTCCCCTGATTCATTGCTATTTACCAATCCGGCAAATTTGCCAGAAGTAAGTAAAGATTCCCCAATATTTAAGACAGTCCTGGCCTGGTGGGATCTCTTATCCCCGGTTTGTAAAAAGCTTCAGAAGGGCTGTAGAGATCAACCTATTTTGGGTAATCCTAATATGACTGTTGGCGGCCGGGTAATTAGGAGCTACTGGGCTCTGCAGCTTTCTAATCTTGTCTGGGCAGATTTTATTATAGATGGCAAAGTGGTGTTTCCGCCTCAATGTAGAGGTATTAATTTTTTTAAGAAGATTCAGATTACCAAAATGTTGCAGAAACTGCAGAGGGGAAACACATGTCCTCCAGGGACTCCATTTACCTGGGACAACCTTAAGGAACTTAATGGTGCACATAAACCCCTGTCAATGGCGTACAGTGTGCTCTTGGACTTCTTAGGTAGGGAGGTCTCTGCCAGGGTAGCATACTGGGAAAAAAAGGATACCCTCCTGAGACTGGACTGGGAAGCAATTTGGAAAAGCATGGTCTACATACCTATTCCCAAGTATAGGACCATGCAATTTTTTATATTTTCCAATTTGTACTATACCCCCGCCAAACTATGTGCTAGGCTGCTTAGACAGACAGATCAATGTTTCAGGTGTGGATTGAGTCCAGGAGATACGTTGCATATATTTTGGGACTGTCCCAGGATATATCTGCTTTGGATTCAGGTTAAGCAGAATATGGACCCCTTCTTAAACTATGCGGAGTTTATTTCACCTAAGATTTGTATTTTGGGGGATATGGCCCAAATCCCAGGGTTGCAGATTAGGTACCATATAGTGTTGATGTTTGCTTTAATTAAAGCTTACGTCTTGAGGCATTGGAAGAGTGATTGTATCTACACATATGACCAATGGTTAGTGGACCTTATGAGGACATTAGGCAGGATCAAGCGGCAAATGTCCTGGGACGGCAAAAAAGGAAAATATATTAAGCGGTGGAGAACCTTAGAGGTAATTTATGCACTTCAGTCTAACCTTCCCAATCACCGGTCTGTCTGTCTAAGTGTAGTTAATTGAGGTGATGGGTAAATAAATTAATAAATTTTTAATATCCGTATTTGGCCTACTTGGGATTTCTTTTTCTTTTTATTTTTGGAAGATTCTGTGTACTAGGTTGGATCTTATGTGTATCTCAGAGTAGATAGGTACTGGACTGCCAAACAAAGTCTCTTCAGGGCTCTCTCTCTTTCTCGGGACGCAGCTGCAGGACCAACCCCATATTGTTTGTAGGGTTTTGGGAACTATAGGCCTCTTGGGTTAAGTTCATCCCTTATGATTAGCGGTCCTTGTTTTGTTTCAGAATGGGCAGATCTTAAATTGAGTGTTGCTAGGATAGAGCAAATGTCTGGATATGGGGAAGGGTAAATTCTGCAGCTGTGATTGTACATAGTCATTGTACATAGTTGTCCTACCCAGTTTTGGGGTGGGTACCCGGGGATCCCGGGGGGATGCTGTATGTCTGTCTGTATGTTTTCCTAAAATGCAGTAACGATGGTTATAAAAAAAAAAAACTTACTCCAGATCCCTCCAGAGACCCTGTAACTCTTACTGTCACATATGTCCCCCCAAGAAACTAAGCTCCTGCTATTCAATCCCTTGCTAACTACATCTCCGGATTCCCCCCCAAAATGGAACACATCATAGTTGGAGACTTTAATGTGAACTGGCTTGCCAGTTCAGCTTCCCATGCCAAGGACACCTTCGCTGCACTGGACCTTACCCAGCTGGTCAGCCAACCCACCAGGGTGAATCCCACTACCGGCTCTAGCACCCTGAGTGACCTTCTCCTCACCAACCGTCCCCACAGAATATCTGACCTGGTGGTCCTTCCAGACTCCCTAACTGATCACTCACCCATGCTCTTTTCCTGGTCGTGTCTTCAACAGAAACCCAAACCAAACTATATTGCCCAGTGGTGTCTCCGATCCAGAGGTCTCACAAAACTAAGAAAATACTTAACTCAAGAGGACTGGTCCCCCATCTCCTGGGTGCCTACTATAGATGAAGCCCTTGATTATTTCACCTGTTCTTTTAATAAAGTATGTGACATCTATGCCCCAATAGCAAAAGTGCAATCCAAGAAACGTAATGCTCCCTGGGTCTTGCCTACACTGCTCCAACAGCTTAAGCACAGAGATGATCTCTGGTATAAAGCAGTCGCATCCAGCACACAGGCGGACAGGCAAGCCTATAAAGTGGCTTGTAACAGAT
Organism: Neoceratodus forsteri; assembly: GCA_016271365.2. NCBI lineage: Eukaryota > Metazoa > Chordata > Ceratodontiformes > Ceratodontidae > Neoceratodus > Neoceratodus forsteri. Next base: position 61,330,447 of record CM057455.1, read on the forward strand.
GCACTTGGGCCATAAAACAGGTTAAATCGGGCTACTACAAAACGATCCTTGCCTCCTCCTGGGGGAATGCCCAGTTGTTCTGGGGCAATATCAAGGAACTCAACGGCAAATCCCCCCCCCATTAACTGTCAACAATGTCCCTACCACTGACCCGCTGGCCATCGCCAACTGCCTCAACTCATCATTCTTTGACCTTAGTGCAGTACTCCCAAATAACTTCTTTGACCCCACTCCTGCAATCCCACCCCCTAACACCCAGCATCCACCCTACCATCTCTGGGTGATCTCTATGAATGAAGCAAGGCCTTATCTCATTAAAGCACCCAGTGGCTCTTGCTATTGCAAAGATTCTTTTGATATGAGAATCCTACATCTAGTATTAGATACAGTCCTTTCCCCACTGACTGACCTCATTAACCGCTCCATAAGTCTGGGGCAGTTTCCAGCAGCCTGGAAGACTGCACAGTCACCCCAATACTGAAGAGTGGTGACAGCATCTCCCTCAATAACTACTGCCCCATACCCATTCTCCCACCACTCTCGAAAGCCCTTGAAAAAGTGATAGTCACCCAACTCACTGAGTACCTGCATGCTCATAACCTACTTTGCAGGGAGCAGCATGGCTTCAGATCTGGGCACAGTACAACTATGGCTCTCACTGAGTTCTCTCATTTTATCCTCTCTGCTCTGCATAGAAAACACCTACAGTAGCTGGAGTGGTCTTCATCGACCTGTCAAAGGCCTTTGATACAGTCTCCCACCCCTTACTTTTAAGCACACTCCGACACATACTTCTGTCCCAAGGACCAGTCTCCTGGTTTACCACTTAACTCACAGCTAGATCATAATGTGTCAAAATAAACAACACCCTCTCAACCACTCTGCCAGTCCACTCTGGGGTTCCCCAGGGCTCTATCCTCAGCCCTCTATTATTCAGCATCTACCTAAATACCTTGCCCAATTCCTGCTCTGGCAACCTACTACTCTATGTGGACAACGCAGTTCTTTTTGCCTCGCACCCAGATCCCACAGTATTGCAGTCCTCCCTCCAAAACGCATTTAACCAGACTGAAAACTAGTTTATAGACCAAAGACTTGTGGTCAGTGTAAAAAAGATAAAGACCATGCTCTTTGCCCACCGACAGAATAAGGCCAAGAATGTGCAGCTAACAATCCTCTCCTTCGCTCTCCTTCCTGTAGAACAGGTCCATACATATAAATACCTGGGCCTTACATTTGATTCCAGCCTCTCCTTCCATTCACACATTGACACTCTATCATCTGCCACAAATGTCTGTATAGGCCTATTGTATCGGCATAAGGATTGCCTACCTCTGGAAGCCCTTAATCTGGCTGTCACCTCCTCAGTCCTCTCCCTAGTCGATTATGGGCTCACTATCTACTCGGCTGCTGACCACACAGCCCTTAACAAAATCCACCTGACCATAAACAAAGTGTGCAGACTCCTCTCCGGGGCAGACAAGCGTACCCATACTTGTACCCTATGTGGCCTGACAAATCTCCTCATCCTGGATGAAAGGCTATTTTATCAAACAGTCTCCTCACAAAGAAAATACACCTGGGGCTTATCCCCTTGGGGGTTTCTGCCTCTCTCCTATCCTCCCACACCTTAGTGAACACCTGCACTGCCAACTGACAGGTGTGGTCCATCCCGAGGGTTAGAACTTCCTTAGCCCAAAGGTCATTCCCACACAGGGCCCCAGTTTGGTACAACAAACTCCTCCAATGTCTCCTCCATCTCCAAATTAGTCAAGTCAGCCCTCAAAGAGCACATTCTCGCTTCACGGTGCTGCCAATGTACCAGCTAGTGCCAGGTCATCTATCATCTTACAGGACCACCCCACCGCTGAGCTCCTACCGATAGGGCTACCAAACATTACCTATTAACAATGCCTCCTTTGACTGCACTCACAAGATATCTGTCTAATTCTCTACTTCAATGTAAATATCAAACCTGTTACTCCCTCCCTCTATCAGCAAACTTATTGTTCTCTTGAAAACTGTAAAATACAGCTCTTGGTAACACATTCAATGCAATGTATAGCTGATCTTGAGTCTGCAATATTGTATAACTGAAAAACTGCAACCTTTAGCTGCCATTCTATGTCTATATGTATTAAGTGTTTGTTTTTTTCTGACGTGGAGCCTTTGTAAATGAGTCCCTGACTCAAAGGTTGTAATCCTAAAGTCTGTTAAATAAATAAATAAAGGAAATGTTGACAGTTGCACGCCACATCTGTTCTCCCTTTTCAGGCTCTGCAAGGGCCCGTGACCAACTTTGGCAGTTGCAGATCCAAAACAGCCTCCCGCAGCACCGCCTCAAGCTGGAAGATATTAGCCAGTGGAACTCCACTTTATACATGGCAGAGGTTGTATGAACAATACAAAGTCATCTCAGAATATCTCATCATTAACACTAGCCGTGACACTTCTGGTGCCTCCATGTCCCTCACGATTGAACAGTGACATCTCATGGACTAAGTAATAACAATTATGAGGCCTTTTGAACATGCCACACAGGCAGTAAGTGACTAGTCTGCTTCCATTAGCCAATCAATTCCACTCCTGCAGATGTTGAGGCAGACATTGCTGAATCTACAGCATAGCCTTGATGGTTCCAGAGACCGTGCTAGCAGTGTGTTGCTGAAACACATGCTGACATTATTTGAGTGAAATCGACACATCTTGAGCATTCAGTAGAGTGATGACTTTGCAATAGCAACAATGCTGGACCCACGATACAAACATGGAATTGTCTCACTACTGGAGGGAGGGCCTGAACAGGTAAAAAATGTCAGTGGGCAACTGGTGTGCTTGGTTCATGGGGCACAGACGTCACGTGCCAAAGTCAGCAAACCTCAGCAGCATAATCAGACTGAAGGTCAGTTTGGAGTAGTATCAAGCACATCCTGTAAGGCGGCTGCAGTTCCAGGTGGTCTGTCATCAAAAACGGTTGTCATTAACCCACTTTGGGGTGCTTTGTCCCAAGCTGAGGTTTGTGACATAAAAGAATCTGGAGAATAGGATGATGTAACAACCACTGGACTTCGTGCAGCACAGGGAATGGTTGACTCATATTTGGCTGAAAACAGGCATCTGTCAGTAACTGATAATCCTCTTTTATACTGGAGTGGAAAGGTCAGTGAATGGCCAGAGCTGACCTCAGTGGCACTGAAGCACCTGACATGCCCATCTTCCAGTGTAAGTGTCGAGAGGGTATTTGGTTCAGCGGGTGCAATAGTTTGGGATCATTGTACAAGCCTCTCTCTCCTTCAAATGTCAGCTTGCTGACATTCATAAAAATGAATGAGGGGCACATACCAGCTCGAACTGCGACCTCAGTATTCATACCCTGGCATGGTCATGGTTGTGCTGATGTTGTAGAAATAGACCATCCTGGTGGCACTGATAGCATGAAATGGCCTACCAGTGAGGTAGATGATGGCATGATGGAGAAAGAAGTCCCTAGTGGGTAGACATGCAGCAAATTTAAAATCTGCCGGAGAAGTGGCAGTGAAGTGGCCACTTTGCATTAGCCTAATGCTATGTGAAGTGACCATTGGAAAGTGCTCGCTTCGCCTTGTCATTATGACTTCGCATTGCCATTCCACCTTAACGCGAAGTAAGGTGAAGTGACAACAATACAGGCAGCCCCCCACACATCACATGGCTTACAGTAGTGTAAGTCACATGCTTTAGCCAGGCAGGAAGGAAGAGAGTCATAAAAACAGTTAGTTTCACTTTCTCCTTTGCAGAGGTAGAAGGAGGAAGCATTTTGTGTGTAGAGGAGAGTTTGGAGTGGTATATTTGTTCCTATCTTGCGAATTGCCTAAAAACAAACAGCTTTTTTAAAAGCTAAATCTTTAGTTTTTTTTGTAGTGTGTTTTTTCAGTTCTTTTTTGCTACTGATTTATTTCTTTTATAAGTTTTGTTTTGTGTGTGTGACTGTGTGTGTGCGTGTGTGTGAGACTGTGAGTGTGTGTGAAGCAGTCTTTTTTGTGTGAGGCATCAGTTAGAGAGGGAATTAGTGGGTTGTGCGCGATGGATCCGGGAGGAGAGTCTGTGGCCCGTGGGTGTGGGCAGAAGGGAGTACGCATACGTGGGGACAGTCGGGTGTTTTTGGACCACTCTTGACTGTTTGGCGTTGCCTCTCCCCCTCTGGAAGCAGCAGCACCTTCAGTGCCACTGGCAGCGGTGGCACATCCACCAAGTCCGCCACCACCACCACCAGTAGCAGCTGCAGGGGCTCCTGCAGCACCCCCTCCACCACTTCCACAGCTGCAGGTGGAGCCCCAGGTGCATGACGGTGCTGCCGGCAGTACATCTGCCCCTCCTGTGCCTGGTCCCCCCCTCAGCTTCCCAGTCTGACAGTTTTTTAACTGTGTGGGGAAGGACAGCACCATTGTGCTTTTTCATTTATGTGGCGGAACACATTTGGGGACCGGTGGCCAGTGCACACATATGACAAACCACCACAAGGTGGAGTGGTAGGCTGCCAACGAACGGGCCAGGCCTCCACCTGCTGGCCCTTCTGTGGCAGTGGCAGAGTGTGCTGGGGGCATTGTGCCTCACCGCTGCAGCAGGAGGAGGGCAACAGCAGCAGCTGCTCCATCACCACAGCCACCAGCACCACCCTCACCACCATCACCACTACCTGGCTTTCCCCCTGCAGTGGACCCTGCCACAGTGCCTGCAATGCAGGCAGACATTGCACTGGTGTGGGCAGCCCTTGAGGAAAGCAATGAGAGGGTGGGTGCTAGGCAGCAACAGGTGGAGCAGATCCAGCAACAGCAGCTGCAGATACTGTCAATGCTCCACCTGCTGCTGGAACACCATGGAATCCCCCTTTAACTTAATTTTTCTGCCCCCCACTGCTGTAGTGTTTTGTGATTTTTTTAATGTTTAATAATAGATAGTCATACATGCTCCTATTGCCCTGTTGTTATAATCCAGTGCCTCAGTAATGTTTATTTTCTGTTGTGGAAAAGCCTGGTGTGAGCAGTGCAAGTATGATGTGTTAAATTGCATGTGTGCAGTCGGTGTTGTTTCCTCTATGTGTGTGTGTGTGTGTGTGTGTGTGTGTGTGTCACATCAGACATTGTGCAGCTTCTTGCAAGCATATATTGTGGACTTGTTGTAGTGTTTATGATATAAAGAATAGCAAGCATAATAACGTATATTTTATTGCCACCATCATCGTCAGAGGACTAAGTGATACAACACTTTTTCAGAGGTGTCTGGCCAGAGTGCACCTTAGTCACATACTGCACACATGACTTTTAGGAGAGCATGTGCTTTTTGTGCTATGATCTCCACTAAGTCATGTGTGCACTGTGAGTGGCTGAGGTGCACAGAGACCCGATACCTCTGAAAAAATATCATATCACTTACTCCGCTGGTTCTGATGGTACAAATAAAATATACATCATGTATTCTTTGTTATCTTTATTCTTGAGATACTGCAACAAGTCACACCATATATATGTTTGCATGAAGCTGGGCAATGTCTGCACACACAGGAAAGAACACTGATGACACACATGCAGTATAGCCCAACATACTTGCACTGCTCAGTCAAGCTTTCTGTGAAACACTTCAAATCATGAGTCCCGACACAAAGTAAACATTACTGAGGCTCCATAAATATTTCATTTGTGAAACAGACATTAAAGAGGTTCACTAAGTTACAGCATTGCACCCGATATATGGGCGCCTTACTTCCAGGGGAATCTTTCTTGCTCTACATGTCCTTACATAGTGCAATACTTTTCTGGCAAAAACACCAGTAATTTCATTAAAGTGGGTACGGGTGCCGTGGTTTACTGATTTAAAACATTATCGAGGTATGAGCAGCTTGTGATATGAGTATCATGACTTTTTATCTCAACCGCGATAACCGTTTCAGCTGGTAAACCATGATAATTCCACTTGCCTTATAGCTGGCTGCTTGCTGTGTATGTATGTTCTGATGGATTCCATTCTGTCCCCTATGTTCTGCACATCCTCTGTACTTTTTCCCGTTGTTTCCAATGATGAGACGGGGAGTGTAGCCCATCTTAACTGAATTTGCTGCCTGTCAGAAACACTGTGTCCAATCCCCTTCTTAGATGTCTCTCTGCCAACGCGCAGTTAAATAGAGACAGGCATCTAAAAAAAATGCCCTCTTTCTTCTGCAGCCTGAGAGCATGTCACACAGCACACAAAAGCCAGAGTCGCAAGGGCCTGAGACGCCAGCCCTCCCCAGGATCACCTCGAGGGTCGCGAGGGCCTCCCTGTTGACTGCCCTCCCCACCGGATCCACCAGCCAGGAGCACCCCCCCTTCCCGGAGCACACAAAGGTCAGAGCGAGCACGATGCAGGCCGCAGCTGCCACCATTTACAGGAGATGTCATGTGATTTGTCCCCGCAGCGCCAGCTCCCCACCACCCCCACCACTACCCTTGGTCGGCTGTCAGCTAAATAGGGGTTATCACGTGACTCACTAGAACCAATCAGTACACTTTCTCATTAGCAGCTTATACGATCCCACCACTAGTGGCAACTGCTCCCAGTCCCAGCTTGTTGCTGCAATCAATTGGCACAATGCTCCTCTATCTCCTCCCGCTTTTCTCCCTGGCATTTCCTCTAGCCTCTCTCCTTCCAGCAACCCAGCCCCTGTGGGAACTGAACCACCACCTCTAGTACACTCTGCCCACTCTCCCGCCACCCTCATCTACCACCACCCAACACCTACTGCCACATATGCCCACCCTTACTTGGGTGCTCAGTGCCTCCATCCTCCCTCCTTCCTTCTTTCTGGGGCTATCTGTCCTACGCAACTTGGCTACTTCTGTCTCCCCTCCCACCCCACAAGAAACCCACCTCAGACAAAAGTCCAGATCCGCATGGAATATTTCCATACATTACCTCACACTGCTGCTCCTTTGGCAGGGGATGTTGAAACCAATCCAGGTCCTACACCTCCCACTCCCCCCCACAACTCTCCCCAAGGGCCTCCGATTACTGCATCTCAACATCTGCAGCATCCTGAACAATGTACCTGAGCTACAACTCACTGCCCTAACCCTACGCCCAGACAGCTTCATTATATCTGAGATATGACTGAAACCACACCATGCAGATGCAGCAGTAGCCATTCCTGGCTACTCACTGATCAGGCAGGACCAACTGGGCAAGAAGAAAGGAGGCGGCATTGCCATGTTCATCTCCACCAGGACCCAGTTCACCCCGGTCCAGATCCTCAGTCCTGCACCACAAATTGAATCCTTAATGGTTAAGCTTGCTCTCCCTCACTCCTCCCCAGTGTACGTTGTGGGGACTTACTGCGCCCCTGCTACCCCCTTGCCTGACATCTTAGACCACTTAGCTACATTAAAGTCTATTGCCACAGCTGGCAACCTCCACATTCTCAGTGACTTCAATTTCAACTGGCTAGCGAACAACTGCTATAAGCTACGGATCAAAGTAAACACTCTAAACCTCTCCCAACTAATTGACCAACCCACCCGATTAAACCCTAAAATGCTAAACCACTCCGTCTTGGACTGGGCCCTCACATCCCACCCTCACAGGATTATTAAAGCCGGTCTCCTCCCTGACTCCCTGTGCGATCACCACATGGTATATATGGTCAGGGAGGTGCACAGACCCACTGAACACCCCCCTAGGATGCTCCTCATGACATCCTATAAATCCTTATGTCTACTTTCCCTCCTAAGTGACCTTGCAAATGTCGACTGGTCCTTCATACAGAAGGTACCCACCATCAACTTCGCCTTTGATATGTTCAGAAATAACTTTCTTGCTGTATGGGACTACCACGCCCCTCTAAGACTCACAAGAGTAAAGGGCTCCCATCTCCCCTTGGTCACCGCCGACATCATTAGCAGATGCCGGTCCAGGGACCAGGCCTGGAAAAACATATGCTATCCAGCACCCAAGTATCTCTACAAAGACACCGTACCCTCTGCAACTCCCGCACCAAATCTATACAGCAAGCCAAAAAGAACTACTTCAAGTCGGCTCTTTGCTCCAACCTCAGCCACCCTTCAAACTTTTGGAAAACCATCAAATCCCTACTCACTCCACCAGTCAAGCCACCAACCCCAACCCTATCTATCCATGGCAACATCGTCTTGGACCCTAGTGAAGTTGCCACCACCTTCAATACCTTCTTTACCAGCTGTACCACATTTCTCCTACCCAACCACCAGCTCACCCCACCCACACTTAGCTCATCATTGAAATCCCAGAACTCCCCCCCGCCAATACTTTCTCCTTCCGTCCAATCACCCCAGCTGAAGTACTACAAGCACTATGTACTCTCGACCCCAACAAAGGTAAATTCCCCTTAGGCCTGGATGCTAAACTACTCCACTTATCAGCCCCCGCCATTGCCGCCCCACTAGCTGACCTCCTTGATCTCTCTTTCTCTCTGGCTAAAATACCAGCCACTTGGAAGCAGGCGGTTGTTATCCCCCTCCCAAAGGGTGGCAATCCCACCTCCTTACTCCCATACTGGTCAAACTTCAGGAACACCTTACTCTTGCCCAACTCATCCAATACCTTGACTCTACCTCTTTCTTCACCCCTTATCAGTCAGGGTTCTGTAAGTCTCATTCCACTATCACCGCCCTCCTAAGACTCACAAATGACATCTCCTCAGGAATGGACAAGGGGCACATCACCTCGGCTATTTTCATAGACCTGGCCAAGGCTTTCGACACCATCTCCCACCCCAAGCTACTAGCAAAACTTAATGATGCAGGCCTCTCCAGACTTCCCACTAGTTGGTTTCAGGCCTACCTGACTGGCAGACTCCAATCGGTGAAAATTGGCTCCCAAATATCTTCCCCCATTTCAGTCACCCTGGGGGTCCCTCAAGGCTCAGTCCTGGGCCCGCTATTATTTTCTATATTTCTAAATGACTTCCCACTGACCTGCACAAACTCAGCCATACAAATGTATGTGGACGATACTGTACTGTACGTCTCTGGGCCCTCCACTGGTGTCGTGTCCGCTGCTCTCCAACAGGTCTTCGATGCCGTACAGCAATGGTTCAGATCCAACTAACTAATCCTAAATGCAAAGAAAACCATTTCCCTAAACTTTGGCATGCAACCTCGACTCTCCTGCCTAGCTGCTCCTCCCACCTTCCATACCCTGGATGGGTCCCCCTGGAGTCTTGCACCTCATTTAGATACCTGGGAGTATGGCTTGACCAACACCTAGATTTCTCCTCTCACACTGAATCGCTACACAAAAAACTGCACCCCAAACTGGGTGCACTATATTGCAACAAAGGGTGCATGCCCACCGTGGTCCGGAGGGAAATAGTGCATAAAATGATTCTCCCAATACTTGACTATGGCGACGCGGTCTATAGGGCTGCACCCTCATCCAACCTGGCCAGCCTGGACACCCTCTTTCATTCCTTCTGTCACTTCATCTTGGACTGCCCCCCAATGACCCATCACTGTGACCTATACAGCTCCCTAGCCCCACACTCACTTGCGTCCTGCAGACTGATCCACTGCGCCAGAGTCATAGCAAAATTCTGGTCTGAATCTCTCCCCCTTACCTCAGCTCTGCCTTATCAGCCCAACCGTCCCCGGCCTACTCACTCAGAAGCTCCGACTCCAGGCTCCTCCAAGTCCCAGTCATACATACATCCAAGGGACAATCAGCCTTCAAATATCGCTTGCCCAAACTTTGAAATGATTTACCTGCAGACATCAGGCTCACCTCTAACCCAAGACTCCTAAACCCGCTTCTCCATGCACATTTCTCTGACACATGCAACTGCTACCAGCATTCATGAACTATAAGCCCCATGTGCCCCTGTTTTGTGATTGCACCGTTTATTCTCACCTGCTGCATCATAGGGTCAGAAATGGTTAAGTATTGCTGACTTGCTTCACTACCGTGGGCCTATCACATGTTTTCTCACACTGCCTGTGTACCTAAATGTTCTCTGCCTTGTATATACACTCTGCACCCATGTTAAATATTGTGAATACCTGTGTACCTAAATGTTCTCTGCCTTGTATATACCCAGCACCTATGCTAAAACCTTGTAAATACCTGTCCTGATGTACCCCTTGTAATTTCCCCAGGTCGCATCTGGAAATGAGTGGTCCTCCACTCAGTATGCCTGCCTGGTTAATCTCGTAAATAAATAAATAAATATGCAGCAGTTTTGGCAACCAGAAAATCGAAGGCCCGTGCTCCATCCTGCGAGACGATGAGTCTGACTCCATCCCATCCCTCCTGTCCCACAGTAGAGTAAGAACACTAGGCAAGGGGAACCCCAATACTAGATCACCCTGGTATGCCCCTAACACTGCGTAAGCAGAGGTGGAGCATTTTAGCACTTTTATAGCCCTTTGGAGTTCATATTGTGCCATGCAAGTGTGAATGGAAGGCCAGTAGGCCACCCTGCCACCCACCACCAGTCAGAGTCTTCTGTGGAGCATAACTGACCCACTCGACCACCACACCAAGCAGGCTACCACCAGCCAGTGGCTACTACCACTGCTGTACTGTAAGTCTGAGTGTCTCTGTCTCCTTCAGTCTGAGTTGCCACTGATTAGTCCGTCTGTCATCCTGCCTCAGGTCCCACAGTGTCCCATGCCCTCCTACATCGAAAGTCGGGTGTGCGCCAAGAAGACAAAACAGAGGGAATTGACGTGATGAGTGATCTGCTGCCTGATGCCTTCTAGTAGCCACAACAAATGGTGGGTGTGTGTGACTGTAATGTTTTTTCCTTTTTTAACGAATTCATCATGGTACTGATGCCGTACAGCAGCATGTCTGATTGGGCTGGGTGGGTCCTCCTGTGAGAGCAGTGAGAGTAGTTCGATTGGGAGGAGTGGGAGGACCAGTTAGTATCTGCTTTTTTGACCCCCACCCAAGTCTCTCACGTCACCACTGGCAGTGATTCGATGACTTTGTAATATGCACCCAAGGTAAATGTGACAACCCTCCTCCTGAGTGACTTCTGGCCTTGGGGGGTAGTTTTCTACAGCGATCCGGAGGCACAGTAAAGTTACTGATGGTGGGGGCTAACCTTGATTCTGCACATGTGGGGGACGGGTGGGCAAGGTTAGGCAACAGTCACAGAACTAATGCCTGATATTTCTGCTAGCCTGATCCCTTGCAAGTTCCTGCTTCATTCAAGGTAATTACAGAGTCAGATCAAAGCTGAGGCTGTTGCTGCTGTGCACTGTTGACACTCAGTGTCTGAATGAGGTGAAGGGTGGTGGAGGTGGAGGATGAGGATCATTCACAATGAGACAAGTCCCAGCCAAGAGTGATGTTGTAAAGGGTGAGGGTCACCACTCTAGAGTCTCGTGAGAGTGATGATGTGAGGTGGGGGAGGGACTAGGGAGGGTGAGGGTTACTCTGAGTCCCCATGAGTGATGCTGCCTGATACAATCAGGATCCAGAGAGAGAGAGAGAGGTCTTCCACTGACTTAGTTGACTACTGTTGTTAACTTGAAGTTGTGTGCTTGGCTTGCTCTATGTTCACTCAATGCTCACAGAGTCAGTAATCCAAATTTGTGTGTGTGCACTGTGAGTGCTTGCAACTTGCAGTCAGTCACTCTGTCATCATCGTGGGTGCCTGGGTTGCCCAGCCTGCAGGCTGCAGCAGGCATGAATAAACAAGTAAACCCTAGGCCCAGGCCAGAAGAACTGGTGTGCTCCTCAGGAAGACAGGATGGCCAGGAGGAGGACTGGACAGAGCTTCTTCCTTGGTGGTGGTCGGATCTTGGATGTGGATTGTGGACCAGTGATGCACTGGACTGGTGACCTGTAAATGGAATGCTGCAGCCCGCTCCCATCGCGCATACCTTTCTGTGTTGTGGCGGGAGTTCGTGGCTGCAAGGAGAATCATTTTTTGAATAAAGTCCATATTTTAAATGACTGCCGAAACTTTTCTGCGAACGTGGAAGTGCAGCACTGATCCCGATCGAGTTTTCATGGGTATTCTAATTCTACCCATTTAATGATGCTGCAAACACCACTGGTATTAATGTAGTAACAGTAGCTGGTGATTACTATTCTTATTTTATTGCTTCCACGGGGTCTTGAGGCTTAAAATAATAGTGACAGTAATGGCCTGTCCAGTTGTTGCTGTCAGTATTATTTTAAGCCTCAAAACCCCCGTGGAAGCAATAGGGAAGGAACAAGTGTAGAGCGTGCCAGGGCTGAGGTGTGGATTCTCTCTGTCCGGTGTACAGCTGCTGGTTATCTCATTATTATTCCAAAAAGTGAGAATTTGAGACCCAGACAGAGGGCAGATTCGTTATTGCAGTTTGTGCTGCTGCTGCTGGCGGTCACTGCACTGGTGTGGCATTGTTTATTTTATATTTGCATAATTATATGTTGCTACTTGCTAACTTGTTAAATGTTAATATATGGTATAAATTGTTTCTCTTCAGGTGTACAGGCCGTGAGCTGTACATGCGAGTGCGAGACGTTCCTGACCTTGGCCCTGTTGGTAACGGTAAGTGTGGTGTCTGTGTGAGCATATTATTATTGCTCAAGTCAAGTCACTGCTTGACTCACCAGTAATACAGGTAATGCTAAGGGCGTGTAAAACCGTGTCAACCAAAGGTGGACGTGGCAGCCTGTGGTTATCAGCAATAGCCTGGTAAGCCAGCCATGCCACTTGTTAGACAGAGGGTAACTTTGTTAATGCATTCCTTGTGCTGCTGGCGGGTGTCACTGGCTGTACAGTTGTGTGTTTAACTTGTTAAATGTTCAATATATGGTAAACTGTTTCTTTTCAGGTGTAAGGCCATGAGTCCATACATGCAAGAGCAGCGAGACGAGGCTCCTTCTGACCTCGGGGTCGACCTCATTGGTAAGTGTCATCACTTTTGAGCTTATTATTTATTTATTTTTTTTTTTAACCCTCCTATATGCTACCACGTCCTGCCACTCCTTCATGTTGCCAAGGCTCCCTCCAACCCACCTGTCCCCTGAGCCTCAGACCTCACATAGTCACCCCCAGGGCAATCCGGCATAACCCTTCGCCAGATGGGTCCCTCATCTCCTCCAAGGAGGAAGGTGTGGGGGGGGACCAGTGCAATTACTTGGCCCCTGGGCGCTGCTGAGGTGGGCACAGCTCGTTAGGGGCATTGGTGGCGTCGGTGAGCCAGGCAGCCGTCATCCAGCTGAGCGTGGAGCGAGTTTCCATTTTTCTGGTGGGTTTTCCCTCCTTGCGCTGTTGTGCAGTGCTCCTGGTCTCCACCAGAGGCCGCTGCTGAGAGACACCATCCCGCAACCCTCCCCAGGAGAGGAGAGTAGTCCCACGGACACTCAATTCTCTCCTTCCCCTGCCAGCCCCTGGCATCCTGAGTCCGTTCCCGAACCCAGGTCGGCAGGCAGTGTTGTTCGAGGTAAGGTGCCAGCGCCACAGCCCTCTGCACCACCGGGCCAGCCTGTGAGCTTATTATTAGTGCTCACTGCTCACTGATAATTGTGCCAGATTATACAGGTAATGTAATGTATACAGGAATGTGCAGGTGGGAGTGGCTCCCTGTGGTTATCCAAAAGCCATGCCATTTGTATTTGTAACCAACGAATGACTGAACAGAAACTGATGGAATGGGAATGCGAGGGGATGGGAGGACGAGTTCAATCATGTTGTGTGCTGTGACCTGCCCGTCCACTCCGTCATGATGACCAGAAGAGATGAGAAGATGTGAACTTCAATTCAGTGTTGCTGTGTTCTCTATCTGAGTCACTGCTGGCTCACTGCTCTGCTAATCTAGTGTAGTGGTCTAGTTTGTAGTGTGTGTACTGGTCTGGTGGTGGGTGTTAGCATGAGACAGTATGTAAAATATTATGTGGCACACTGTGGTTTGGTTCTCTGAGCTGCAAACCTGGACTGGAGACCAGGGTTTGAATCCCATGAGTCTGACCCCCACTTGCATGCTGTGATGAGTGAGTGACCCTGAGCAAGTCATATAACTTCATTGTGCTCCCAGGTCTCACCTGGAAACAAGGTTTGGCTTAGTGTGCTTTTCCTGGTTAAACAATTCCCCCCTAACTCCCTCCCTAGATCATCGGGTTGGCTGGGCTGTCTGACTTGGTCTGTCACTCTAAGACAAGTACAGTCTGACTCTGACCATCTCACCTGGCCTCACTACTGTCTGGTCATTGAATTCACTGTGGACAACCGGGCGTGGGGGCTTGTTGACTAGGAACAAGCATCCCCTTTGTGGTGGCCTTATGCAGGCAGGCATAAGCACATACCCACTTGTTTAACTCTGGCAGTTGACGCGGAGGTGTCATTACCATCATCAATGCCCAGATCTGCATGGGAGCCTGTTTGGTTCATCCATTTTTCCGACAGGTTGCGATGGCCCTTGCCTGATAGGCATCATCTTTTTTTTTTTTCCCCTTTTCCCTGCCCACGCCACAGCTGCTGGTACATCAGCCAGATCACGGACTCTTGAACTCCCACTTCTGTCAGGTGCGACTCCCCCGACACCCCCGGCTTTCCCTCCATGGTGGGGTTGCGGCACTGGGGTTAATACCGCAATTCTGGGACTGGATCTGGGAGTCCGGACTGGAAGCTGAATAGAGCCAAGGGCAGGCTTCGCTTGTGGGGCCGTAGGCCATTTTTCTAGTTTTTTTTTTCTGGGTGGCGGGGACGTGCAATGACAGCCTGCATCCGCCCCGCCCCCGGACTTACTGAGTGCTGGTAGCTGTGTGACTCCCAGTCTCCACCAGGGGTTTGTCAAGTGCCGGGCACACTCCCCACCCTTCCCCCAGAGAAGGAGAGCAGTTCTCAGGACTCTCCATCCTTCTCCCCTCCCAGCTGACCCTCTAGTGACCCAGGTCCGTTCCTGAACCCAGGTCGCCGGCATTGCAAGTGGAACTCCAACCACAGCTCCGACAGGCCAGCTCTGATAGGCATCATCTCATCAAAAAGAGTAAGACCACCATCCACCTGTAAAGACAACACACCGTGTGGTGAGGGGAGGGCACTGTGCAGGGGTGTGTGTTTAAAAAAAAAAAAAAAAGGCCAATACACACAGCATGGTCTCCTCCACTTCTCTCAGGTGGAACTTTGGAAGACGGTCCCACTCCCTCCCGTCCCAGGTTCCAACCCAGACTCGCCGTCCTATCATTGGGTGAGATGCAATTTAAATGTGGAGAAAAACAGAAAGAAAAAGCAGTACAATCATGAAAAGAACTAAAGGGTGATGATGATCCTCATCAAAAGACTCCCACTCCCCCAACCCCCAATGATGATTGAATTATTGAAATATAAAGTGAAACACCTTTTACTTTTGCAGGAAGGAGCTTCATAAAGTTCTGCCAGTCAGTCCAAGCTGTAAGTCGTCTGCAGCTGAAACATGAAATTGACACAAACTTCCTGCATCAGTCCCATTGTCTGTAGCAGACTGTAAGTAAACTCCTGCTTAAAATTACATTACAGTGTGTAACTTCTTGTTTTTTTAATTTGTTATTGTTGTGTGTGCCCCCCCCAACCCTTCTGGTCACCTAGAAATGACCCACTGCCATGCACCTCTGGTTGCCATCCTGCTGATCCCATGTCCATCAGTGCCCCCCCGTGAGACTGACCTAACGAATTCATTCCTCTGATGGTTCTCCCCTCCCCCCCGCACCACCAGGGGAGAAGTGCCCTTTGGCACCCGATTAGTCCGTGGGTTGGGTTGGACTGGATCGGTGATGGTGTGCCACTGCTCGGCACGAGGCTTTCTTGAGCTACTGCTGCATGGGCACTGATTGCATCCAGTGAGTGGTGATGGTCATCCTGATGGAGCAGGGTCATTTTTCTGGTGAACGTGATGTGTAAGTAAAAGTAAGTAAGTAAAATTTTATTTATATCAAGCACCCTTTCCAAGCTTAGGGCCCTTTTACAATAATTCAAATCACTTAAAAACACATTTCAGAACAATAAATCAAACAGTCATACAATACACTTACTTATTATGTTCCAGCAAATGCTAGGACAAAAAGGAAAGTCTTTAGTTGTTTTTTAAAACTTTCAACAGTTAGGCAATCTCATATCTGATGAGGTAGAGAATTCCACAGGGTTGGTGCCATATAGGCAAAAGATCTACATCCAGACATCTTTAGATGTACCCTGGGAATCTCTAGCAACCCTCGTCAGAGAAGCGAAGAGAACGGGCAGGACAGTAAGGCACCAAGAGCTCTTTCAGGTAGTGAGGTCCCAAATCATGTAGGGCCTTAAAGGTCAATAATGTGACCTTGAAGGTGATCCGCCATTGTATTGGCAGCCAGTGCAGATCACACAGCACAGGTGTCATATGGCTAGATCTTGAAACTCCCATCACCAACCTGGCTGTCGCATTCTGCACAAGCTGCAAGCGGCGGATATCCACCCCCCCGGCAGCCCAAGATAGAGGGCATTGCAGTAATCAAAACGGCTGGTGACAAAGGCATGGACCAAGATGGGAAGATCTTCCAGTGGAACCAAGTGTTTCACCCGGGCAATGTTCCTCAGATGAAAAAAGGCAGATTTGACTACGGCCAACACCTGCGTCTTCATAGTCAGGCTTTTGTCAAAAATCACGCCAAGGTTACGCACTTGGCCAGAGGCAAGAAGCGGGGCCCCCCCAAGATATAAACCCGAGGGTTTCCCCCAGTCCAAGCCCCTGTCATCCTCCCTTCAGAGTCCACAACCAATACCTCAGTTTTCCCTGAATTCAACCTAAGCCAACTAGCACTCATCCAATCCTGAATCTCCAGGAGGCAGTTATTAAACATCGTGATGGAATCAGACTCCTGATCAGGCATAAAAGACAGATAGAGCTGAGAATCATCAGCATAACAATGAAAACTCAGCCCATACCATCTTATAATGTCCCACAGTGGAAGCATATACACCGTGAATAACATAGGGGACAGCACCGACCCCTGCGGTACCCCACAGGGCAGCCAATGAGGGGCCGAGGTGTAAATTCCAGACACCACTGTCTGAGATCTGCCCTCCAGAAAAGATCGAAACCAGCTGTGGACTGCTCCCCTCAGACCACAGAAAAACCGCAGGTGGTTGAGTAGCACCCTATGATCCATGGTGTCAAATGCTGCTGAGAGATCCAGGAGAACCAAGATGGAATGGGTCCTCTGATCTCTTGCCATCAGGAGATCATTCAATACCCGAACAAGAGCCATCTCTGTACTATGCCTTTTCCTGAAGCCGGATTGGAGACGATCATAGATATTGTGGTTGGACAAATGATCCTCCAGTTGCAGAGCGACCACTTTCTCAATTACCTTCCCTACAAAGGGAAGGTTAGACACTGGTCTATAATTTGCTGGGCAGTCGGGGTCACGAGAGGGCTTTTTCAACAGGGGGCATACTACCGCCTCCTTCAAGGGAACCGGAAAGATCCCTCTCTCTAATGACACCACCACTATCCCAGCCAGGACTGGGCCGATAATATCTACACACCCCACCACCACGTGAGTAGGGCCTGGATCCAACTTACAGTAGGTAGGTCGCAGAGTCTGGACAATCCTCACTATATCTATTACTGCTGGTAGTCTAAAGGTAGCCAGTACAACTGGGCGTTAGTACCACCTGATTGATCAGTACAATGTCCAATAGAAGGACACTGGCGGATCTCATCCCTGATGGTGGATACCTTGTCAGCGAAGAATTTTGCAAACTCCTCACACTGTACCTGTGATAATGCTCTACCACTCTAGAGACAGACTGGATTGCACAGTCTGTCCTCAGTCTGGAAGAGCTGGGATGGTCTATTCCTCACTGCAGCAATTTCCCTGGACAGGAACTCTGCCTTCTTATGGGAAATTGCTGATTGGTAGAATTTATAATGTTCTAACAATTCAAGTATATCCACCTCTAGTTGAGTTTTCCGCCAGTGTCTTTCCAGTCTTCGTCCCTTCCTCTTCCACTCACGGACTTCCCCATCAAACCATGGAGCCCCTAAGTGAAGAGTGCGGGGATGAACACAAATTGGAGCAATGGCATCCAGGGCCTCAGTTACAGCCCTATTAAAAGTTAAGACCAAAGGCCCTGGATCCATGCTATCCCTTGGAAAATCCGAGAAGTCCAGCTCCGTCATTAGGCCTTCTAAGGTAACCCCTCTTAAAGGATGGAACTGTACTAACTCCCTAGAAGCAAGCCTATTTCGGGGGGCCGCAAATCTAAACCTCAGGGCATGATGGTCAGACCATCCGACTGGCTCCACCTCCATATCAGATACCTCCATCCCCAGATGGAACACTAAGTCCAATATGTGCCCCCCCTCATGGGTTGCAGAGGTAATTACCCATGACAGGCCCAATGAATCCATCAATTGGAGGAGGTTTTGACCAAATGGCGAGAGTTCATCGTCAACCCAGGCATTGAAATCCCCCAGAATTAACCATCTGGGAGATTCCAATACCATATCAGCGATGAAGTCCACAACCTCCTTCAGGAACTCCCTCTCATCTCCTGGTGGATGGTAGATAAGAAGGGTCCTGTAGCCTGCACCTGCATCCACTATGCACTCAAAGGAGTTGGTATCACCAACTAGCACTTCCCTGAGATCCATGTACCACTTGATGTCAAGCAACAAGGGCAGGCTTCACTTAAGCCGTCTAAGTCTGTCACGATCTGTCTTCCACCCTGGGCCACAGTGTGTGTGGCATGATGTGCACTGTTGCCATGCTCTCAGCCACTGCCATACCACCTGTCAGCAATTCCTCCTTCCTCACAGCAGAAGTGGAGTGGTTTGGTAACGGTTGGATGCTTGAGCTATCACTTCATTCCTGTGTGTGCTCCCGTCTGCCCCGCCCTGATCCAATCGATCCACCCTGACTCTACCAGCATGTTTTGTGAAGACATTATATAGATAGTGTGAGGGGTGGTGTACACTCCTCCATAGATGTGAATGTGTCGGTCAGTGTCAGGGCTGTTTTTCAAAGATTTTTACTAGACCGTTTGGAACTGGAAAAAATACCATGGCCATTGGCCACTGCAGCATAACTAACCAGCTCCAAGCCAGCCCACCAGCGCAGCAGTTGGATTTTTTCTTGCGACACTGGTGAACCGGGTTCAGGAATGAGCCCAGGTCATTGGAGGGCCGGCCGGGTGGAGAAGGATTGAGCATCCTAAGGACTGCTCTCCTTCTCTGGGAGGAGAGGGGTTCCTGCAGTCGGTGTGAGAGTGGTACCTAGCAGAAGCTAGGCACATCACCTGAAGCACCGACGCACAGTCAAGGGGCACTGGGGCAGGAGAGATGCTGGCATCATTGTATGTCCCTGCCCCAGCCTATAGGGATAAAAATCCCTCTCGGCCGAACGTCTCCATGACGCCCTGCCACTGAGACTCAATTAGCCACCTGGCCGAGGGCTCCCCAAGATATGGACCCACGGCACCGATGCCTACTGCGGTGCCGTGCCCCGCCTCCCGGGGGGTAAGCTGGGAGTGACCGGGAGAGCAAGGGGCTCATAAGGCAGTGGAGTCTTGGGGGCACTGTGACCAGGGTGGAGTCACGACAAACAGTGGAGAAAGAGGCAAAAAGTAAGATAAATGTAAAAAAACAACTAGCTCTGCCAGCCTGACCACACTATCTGCATAATGATTTCACAAAATGTGGTAGTGTCGGGGTCGATGGATGGATCATGGTGGGACAGACAGCAGAATGAAGTGCTACCAGAGATGTATGTGAAATGGAAAATTGTGGCTCAGATCCAGGTAGCCCAATTACGAGCCCATCCCTTTCGATATAGAGGGGGGATACTGAAACCTAAAATATGTTCAGAACTGGATTACTGTGACTTTTGCACGTGAAACAGTTCATCTTGCTTCTTGTGGTAGTGAGGGAACAGTGACTGAACCACCATACCAGTACCACTAGGTTAGTTATTGTTCTATAGTCATACTCCCTTTTACACTATGATGTTGTACAACGGTATTGACATCAGGGGGCATATGAATTCTTCCTGTCATTTTCAATACTCTAGCACATGCATTTTCTGATTATGAGGCTTAAGTTGCAGCATTTAGAAACTTAGGAACATAGGAAGGAACAAAGGAAAGTGACAGCAGAAAAGGACCTCCAGGCCCGCCTAGTCTGCCCATTTGCCTAGCATCCCCTAGGCCTGACCCAGATTCCCCCCTCCTTTAAACAGCCCTGTATGTCTGTCCCAAACCCTCTTGAACCTCCCATTGAATTCTCGCCCACCACTTCCATAGGCAGCCCATTCCTGGTGTCCGCCACTCTCTCAGTAAAGAAGTTCTTCCCAGGGCGTCAGTTAACTCTATTTTGGGAGTATTTGACTTCCAAAAATAAGGTAAAAACTTTCAAAATAAAGAGGGAGTTAGTTACCAAAAATCAGATGACTTCCAACACGGATGGATTGTTCTGAAAGAAATTGTATATTACCACTAATGTATTAAATTAATATCCATAAATCTGTTCTTCCTAGAATATTGGCGTCCAAAAGTGGGATCCTGGAAGAATTTTGACTTCCAATAAATTGGAATGACTTCCAGATTTTGACTTCTGGAAGTTTTAGACTTCCACTGAAAATAAATTAACTGAACCCCTGGTTCTTCCTGATGTTGCCTTTAAACCTATCCCCCTCGAGTTAGAGATTATGATCCCTTTTTCTGGGACACCCCTTCAATTGGAATGGATTCTAAGTAGGCACTTTGTTGATCCCTTTTAGGTACTTGAAGGTCTCTATCATGTCCCCTCTCTCTCCCTCCTCAGCTCCAGAGGGTATATGTTGAGGGCTTCCAGCCTCTCCTCATACGGCAGGTGACTGAGCCACTTCACCATCTTGGTTGCCCTCCTTTGTACCCGCTTCACCCTCTCCACATCCTTTTTTTTTGGTAAGGCCTCCAGAACTTGACCCCATATTCCAGATGAGGCCTGACCAGCTGTGTGTACAGGGGAATCAGAACCTCTTTCTTTCTGTGGGAGATCCCCCCTCCCAGGACAACCCAACACTCTGCTGGCTTTTGCACTGCCCTGCTGCACTGCCCAGCCACCTTCAAGTCCTGAAACATGATGATGCCCAGGTCCCTCTCCTCCATGGTAACCGCTAGCGGCTTGTCCCCAGTCTGTAGTCCATTCTCCCATTCTTTCTGCCCAGGTGCATAACTTTGCATTTCGCCATGTTGATGAGCAATAATTTTCACTTCCTGGCCCACTCCTCTAGTTTCTCTAGGTCCCTCTGCATCCTTCCAGTTTCAACCTGTATGTCCACTCTATTGCAAATTTTTACATCATCTGCAAACAGGCTCCCACAGAGGCACATGGCTAGATCATCATGAGTGGTACAGTGTCTGCAGCGTCTTCAAAGCACATACTAGTTAATAACAGGGTGATGTCATATCTATGGCTTAACAGTGGCGTAATGTGCTTGATTCTATTTACTAATAAATTAATAAGGGAAAAGGGCTCCAAAAAGTCTGCTGCATTTTTAGTTTTTTTTTTTTAACCAGGAGGGAGACACTGTGAAGAGAGCCCCTTCCTTCCACAGTCTCATCAGAATCAACCAGTGACTGAAGATCTAGAAATGTTACCCTGGTGGATGCCGTTCTGAAGAACTCGATGCAGCCTTCAGCTAAGTGACTGATTAAAGAATAAAAGAATCTACATTCAGGCATTTTTCTTCACATGTTAATTGTTGCAGGGTGATGGATAATGCTTGTTTACTGACATACATGTTCAAAAATCTGAAATACAGTGACTGCCTGAGACTTCAGTGACACATTGGCATCCCTGCATAACATTCCTGTACTCACAGTAATGTTTGTGAATGTGAATGCTTTTGAGGTTTTATGACATGTTTTAATTAGGATTAGGACGGGATACTACTGGCATTTGAAGTGAATGTTTTTCATTTAGTAATAGCAAACGAGTTTGCTTTAAATTTCTCAAGCTTGTAGCAGCAGGCGCAGCACAGCACACTGACTGAACGGTGTACTGCAGCTCGATAATACTAGTTTGTATAATTGAAGCCTAAGGCAAGTCACCCTGTGTAAAGTACAAGTAGAACTGCAGTTTCTACAGGTTTAAACTTTCTTAATCTACATCTACCAAAACTATTCTTGTTATACACAACACAACTCAGAGTTGTAGCAACAGATTTGCAATCTATCTTTTTGCTGTTGCTTTCTCAGTTCTTCTCTTATTACCCGTCTTACTTTGATAGGCTAGGTGACGACTGACGTGGTAGCAGCATTAATTCAAGGAAACTACTAATCGCACTTTAATGTTGAGTGCATCTCTTCTTCACACTAGTGTTCAACTGATGTGCTTCATCTTAAACATAACACACGTATTGAGAGTTAGTCCTCCTCTCCTCCTCCTCCATTCTAAAATTTCAACTCGGTCCTCGTGATCCATGCACTGTGTGACATCTCAATCACAGTGCGATTGAAGTCTGTTTCATAGTTATATATCGAGTTAGACCAGTCTAATTGGTAGCAGTCTTACTCCATACTGATCCTCAGTGATCTGGTCTGCCAGCCTCTCTGAAGAAGGTACAAAAAATGGCAGCATCCAGCGTTGATGAAAAAGATACATTACAAGGAAAAGATAATGAAGTAGTATTGTATTTGGAAGAAGTGATAGTAGCAGACAAATCAACAGAAATAACACCTCCTGATGAGTGCCTTCACAGTCAGCCTCTTCCTCATTCAGATACCATGTGTAGTACTCCTCCAAATTTAAAAAGGAAACATCACAGCCAACAACAACAAGCTAAAGATACATTGCCGTGCGCAATTTCTAAAGAGGGTTCAGTTGCTGTATCCAGTGGCACATCACATTATCAAAATGATAGCCAGAGTGACATGACCACTTTACTGTACCCACCAACGAAGAAGGTAAAATCATCTGTGTGGGTGTATTTTGGGTATGCCAAAAAAGATGGAATAGTCCAGGAAGATGGGAGACCAATTTGTAGAACTTGCCGAGTCCACACTTCTGCAAAGGGTGGTAATACATCCAATATGTTTACTCAGCTCAGGGATCATCACCCCGCTTTACATTCTTAGGCCAGCTTGAAAAATAGGATGGTAAGGAAAGATACAATAGTGTGCTGTGATTAATCGATATTTGTATGTAATGCTCTATTATTTACCTTATAATCATTCTAAGGTTTTCTTTAAAGTGCTATTGTCACATGATCACATTTTTTTCTATTAAGAATCAACTTCTTACCTACTCCGTTCATCACCAAACAATATTGCTGAAGTCGTCCTATCCGTAACATTTGTAACTTCATTGCAGTGCCTGTATTTATTCATTTTTGAACCAGTTTTTATTTTGCACCACGAAAGCAACAGCCAGCAGTGAGCACATTCATTTACTTTCTCATGCAATTGAATACGCCCCGTGCAATGACGTCCTGCAAGTGAGAGTGCGGGGGCGTATTCTAATTGAGGAGAAGGTGGCTCGTTCGGTGACGTTTTCTGTTACAATTACACCACCATATGGACAGCCAGTCTGATATTCACAAAGGACACTGCATGGCTCTACTAACTAGGCCCTTTTTAGTGGAGTGAAGTGCAACCCACTAAATTTATGTCAAACTGGAACCACATTCACTTCAATTGGAATAGCCCCCCGTGGTCCCTCTTGTTGCAGGATCTCATAGCGTGGGGACATATTAAATTGCATGACAAAGTAAAATGTACTCACTGCTGATGCTGGATGGTGTTTCTTTTTTATCAAATATGCAATCTTAAATTTCTACATACAGCTATTGCATTACACATTACAAATGGGTCAGGCTCGGGATGCCTTCCTCAAGAATGCAACCTTTGTGTATCAGTTTGTTTAGTTGATTCCTATAGACAGAATGTGACAAAATCAATGAATAAAATTGCCTGGTATGGTATCACACAATGTCTAATATGCAGTGTGTGTCACTGAGTGTTTGCGGGGGGGGGGATCTCAGAGTGAGACATTGTGTTTCTAATGGTCAATATTGCAGTCCCTGAATAATTAGCCATTGGAATATCTGATATGGTATATTTTCTACCCCAAAACACCAGCCCAGTACATTCATTTACTTTGTCATGCAAGTATTGAATATGCCTCTGCACTATACGAACAAATGAAATTTGCCAGCAGATAAAGGCCTAGAGGTCTATCAAGTCTGCTCGAATGTGCAGCTAGTACCCCTTATTCTGCAGCTGCCCCTCCCTTCCACCCTTCCCCGTCATTAACCCTCCCCCTTGTCCTGTCCCATCCCCTTTTGAAGCAGTCCACTGTTCTACTGGATACCACTTCTGCAAGTAACGCATTCCACCTAGCCACCACCCTCTCTGTAAAAAAGTGTCTCCTCATCTCCCTCCCAAACCATCCTCCCTCCAGTCTCATATCATGGCCCCTGGTGGCCCTCCCCTTCCTTACTTTGAACAGCCCCTCTGTACCCATCTTGTTTATTCCTTTCATGTATTTAAAGGTTTAAATCATGTCACCCCTGTCCCTCCTCTCCTCCAGTGAGTACATGTTCAACTCCTTCAACCTCCTTTCATATGATAAGTCCCCTAGCCCCTTGATCATCTTTGTTGCCCTGCACTGCACCCCCTCCAGTAACTTAATGTCCCTCTTCAGATACGGGCGCCAGTACTGCACACAGTACTCCAGGTGTGGTCTAACTAATGACCTGTACAGTGGCAGAATCACCTCCTCCCTCCTCGAGGATATACCCCTTGCAATACAACCCAGCATTTTGTTGGCCTTTGCAGCTGCCTTCCTACATTGTGCTGAGTTGTCCATTGACCCTGTAATGAGCACACCTAGATCCTTCTCCTCCAATGTCTGGGCTAGCTGCACTTCCCCCAACTGTAACTCCTCCTTGGGTTCTTCATCCCAAAATGCAGCACCTTGCACTTTTTGGCATTAAACCCCAGTTGCCAGGTGTCTGACCAGGTTTCAAGCTTTGCCAGATCATCCTGCAACACCTGCCATCCCCCTAGGTCATCCACCACTGCGCCTACCTTGGTATCATCAGCAAACAGACTGATCTTGCTCTTGATGTCCCATGATATGTATGCAATGAATATCCCAAACAACACTGGTCCCAACACCGAGCCCTGTGGAACACCGCTCATCACTGCCCTTGGGTGTGAGAGCTCCCCACCCACCACCACCCTCTGTTGCCTTCCCTGAAGCCAGTTTCCTACCCATCTCACCAGCTTTGCACCCGACCCTGTGCCTACTAACTTCCTTTCCAGCCTTCCATGTGGCACCAAGTCGAATGCCTTACTGAAGTCCAGATACAGGACATCCACTGCATGGCCCCTGTCCAGTTGCCTAGTTACCCAGTCATAGAACTCCACCAGGTTGGTTTGGCAGGATCTGCCACGTATGAAGCCATGCTGTCTGCTGTCCTGTAGTCCTTTGGCCTCTAGGAGGGCCACCAGCCTCTCCTTCAGGATAGTCTCCATTAGCTTACCCACGATGGATGTGAGGCTCACTGGTCTGTAGTTTCCCGGTTCATCCTTGGGGCCACTCTTGTGGAGTGGCACCACATGAGCCATCCTCCAGTCCTGAGGTACACACCCTGAATGTAGTGAGGCATTAAATAGGTCTGCCAAAGGTCCTGCAAGGACCTCTGCCAGCTCCTTCAGTACCCTGGGGTGGATGCCATCTGGGCCTGGCACCTTGTCCACCCTCAGTGCCTTCAAACCCTCTCAAACTCTGCCTCCATGATTTCCCATCTGTCACCCCATCCCCGCTTCTGCCATTTCTCCCACCTTGGGTGTCACCCCCTCTTCTCTTTAGTAAATACTGAGCAGAAGTACTCATTTAGTGCTTCTGCCTTATCGCACCCTGCTTCCACCCAACCCCCCTCCTTCCTAATCCTTACTATGTGGTCCTTACAGGTCCTTTTCTCCCTGATGTACTTAAAGAAGTCCTTCTCCCCCTTCTTAATGCCTTGTGCCAGCCTGAGTTCCGTAGATGCTTTGGCTCCCCTTACTGCCCTTGTCACCTCCTTCGATTCTGTCAAGTACTCCTCCCGTCCTCCCCCCTCCCTGTTTTCTTGTACTTCCTAAAGGCAGCTCTTTTCTTCCTTACCTTTTCCATGACCTCCTTGCTCAACCTGCTCGGTTTCTTAGCCCTAGCCTTCTTGCTCTGGGCTTTGCAGCAGGTTTTGGTTGCCTCCACTGTTCCCAGCTTTATGAGCTCCCACCTCTGGTTAGTGTCCATACTAGATTGAATTCTGTCCAGGTACCCTTTTACCACTTCCCCCATCCTCCCAAAGTCAGCCTTCCTGAAGTCCAGCACTCTTGTGCCAGATTCCACTCCTTCCTTGCCCATATCCAATATGAGCCATACTGAGTGGTGGTCACTCCCCGACAGCGGTTCCTCCACTGTAAGTTCTCTCACAAAGTCCCCATTTGCCAGCACAAGGTCAAGGTATTCCCTAACCTGGTTGGTTCACTGACCATTTGCAGCAGGAAGCTGTCCTGGAAGGCATCAAGCAGTACCTGCTCCTTCTGTTCCTGGTTGTTGGGGTACTCAGTCCTCCTGGCATGTTGAAGTCCCCACAATCACCACACTACCCTTCTCAGGGTCCTCCTGATCTGTCCGCTAGTTCCCTGTCTAACTCCTCCGTCTGAGATGGTGGCCTGTACACCACTCCCATTCTAAGAATCCTATTCTTGGAATCCTGGATTTGCATCCAAAGTGACTCCATGCTACCCTCCTCCCTTCCTCCCTGACACAGTTCAGTCCGCCTTCACATATAGTGCCACCCCCTCCTTTCCCAATCACCCTGTCCCTACGAAATAACCTGTACCCTGGTATAGACAGGTCCCAGTCATTGTATTGGGTGGCCATGTTTTCGTGATGGCTGCAATGTCCACCTCTCCCTCTGCCATGAGAACCTGTAACTCTGCAGTTTTCATCCCAAGGCTCCTAGCATTAAGGGTAACTACCTTCCACCCTTTCCCCCCTCCCATCCTGCCCCCCTTTTCTAGCACCACCAATAGTACTTGCCATTGTGTCCTTTGTCACTGTTAAGGGGGGGTAAGCTCATATGGTTTCCCAACCTGTGATCTCTGCATATCTCTTCCCCAATTGCCACCCCCCACTCCTAGTTTAAATTCCCAACTTCCTCTATATACTCCGCCATCCTCTGTTTCAACACTTTCTTTCTCTCCTCACTCAAGTGTAGTCTGTCCTTGGCATAGAGACTACTGTCCTCCCAGGTCCCTCCCCACCACCCCAACAGACCATACCCTTTAGCACAACACCAGGTTCTTAGCCATCCATTAAATCCCTCTATTCTCAGCTTTCTTGTTGTGCTTGCCTTTGGCACTGAAAGTATCTCTGAAAAAGTTACTGATCTTCCTGCCCCCTCACATAATTGTGCTAGTTCCTCAAACCTCCTCTGGACTATATCTACCATCTTGTCAGCCAGGTCATTTGTCCCCAGATGTATAATTAAATAAGGCTTGTCCCTACCCCTTCTAGCATATTTCAGAACAGACTGTCCTACCCTTTCTGATGTCATTCCTGGCATGGCCTCCACCCAAATGCGACTATGCCTCTCCTCCTTGCTACCCCACCTGACTCCTCTTAGTATTGAGTCCCCCAGCACTAAGATTCCACCCCTCTTACTCCCTGCTTGCTTCCATTCATCTCCCTCTCTCATTTCCAGCTCCTCTTCTTCCTCCTGCACATTATTTCCCCCTTTTACCCCTGTTGCAATTCTCCCAGCAGAATTTCTCCCAGCTCCAGTTTGGTCCAGGCATTTATCAAATACTCCTCTAATTTCATCATTTCCCTCCTCCACCTTCTTCCTCTCTAGCAATGCAAAACTATTTTCTGAAGGCCCTTCACAAATGCCCGCTCCCTCTCTCTTCATAGTAACCTGTTCTCTCCTTTCCACTCCATGACTTTTGCCACTTCTTCGCCTCCCCTCACAAGTCCCTATCTCCTCCTTCCATTTGTCTTTTGTCTCCTGACCTGGTTTCCCCGGCAATCGTTCTTCCTGGCCTGGGCCTCTTTGCCTCTGCTTCCCTTCTTCTGACCCTCTCCTCACCACTGTTGGCTTAAATCGCCCTCCCTCATCTCCCCTTCTTCCTCCCTCCAGTATTGGGCTAAACCCACCCTCAATCTGCCTTACCTGTCTTAGTTCCTCCTGCAGACTCTCAATCTTCTTTCTAAGTTTTTCTATGTGGTTGCACACTAAACATCCTCCCACACTCCAGGCAATTTTTAGAAAGATTGGTGCACCACAGTTGTTGCAGGCTACCACCCTACCCATTGCTGTTGTTGCCCACCAATGACCCCCCACCCTTCCAGATGCAGGATACCAAACACTCCCCCAAGTCTCCCCTCTGCCCCCTTTATCAGTGCAAAACATTTTCTTTATTTCCCTTACCTCCTTTGTTGTACATGTTTAGATATATTGAGCAACTGCTTTTTATATTTCTATCCTTCCTATCCACACTCAAAAAGAGAGATTAAGTAGCCATTGCACAACCTTCTTCAAACTCCTACTCTTCCTTTCCCCAATGCAATATCAATGTGAAGAAGTAATAATGAAAGCTCCTATTTTTGCATTTACTTCCCTTCCACTGAGATAGCAGTCACCTTTTCACTTGCTGCTGTTCCTTTCCTGGATGTCTGCTTCTGCCATGACAGGTGCATATCCCATGTCCATTTGAGGAAGTGATGTCAGAACCCCTGGTACAAAGGAAATCATGGACCAGGAGTGGGTGGGGTGAGGGGTTTGGGGGGTGGGACCAGCCCAAGTCTTCCAGAAACAATCAGGTAGCTGAGGCCTCTGGTCAGACCATTAGCACCCTTCCCTCACTCTGCATAAAACTTTGCAGCTAGTGAAGCCAGCAACAATGACTCACAATTCTACTCCAAGCCCCCCAAATAGGTTTGCTACCCAAAGAAACAGGACTCCAATTCAAACAGCTTCACCAACAACACATCAAAATAGGCTTGGAATTCGAAGATATAGGTCTCTAATTCAAAGAAACAGATCCAGTTAAATCACACCAATTATATTCTAAAACAGAAGAAACAGGCCTCTGCAAATAAAGCCTGCCACACAGTGAATCATCAAACAATGAGCCCACTTATAGCTACCAAAACAGGTTTCAGCCCCAAACAATACCCTGCTAGCCCCTTAGTAGTAAGAAAGGAAAGAAATAACTTTCTACCAAGTAGAATCCACAAGAAACAATGTAAAAACAAGAAGAAGAAGCTACTGTACTGTAGATCTGATCCTGTTCCCCTTCTAGTTCCTTCTTCCACCTTGTTAATGCCCTTAAGGTGTTTGAATGTCTCAATCATATCACCTCTCTCCCTCCTTTGCTCTAGGGTATACATATGATATCATGCAAGGGAGAGCTCGGGGGCATATTCTCATTGAAGTGAATGTGGCTTGCTCAATGTTCCATGGAACAACATGCAATGGATAGTCTGAAACTGAGATTCATGAAGGGCACCGCTTGACTAAGTAGGCCCTTGTTATTCGAGCTGTGATCCCCTTCATTAATTTTAGGCTGGCCATTTTATGTACATAGCATAGCACGCAAAATCTAGCCACATTCACTTCAATGGGAATAGCCCCCGCTCTCTCCCTTGCAGGACGTCATTATAGTGTGAGGGATTAATCATGCATAATGAGTAATTTAAAGAATGTGCACAGCTGCACGCACTGCTGACTGGTGTTCTTCAGGCATTTAATGCTGGTTTTTGTATAGAGAAATAGAAAAATAGGATGTATGGCATGATGACACATCGCACACTAGAGGTTGACTGTGGAGGTCACGATGGAGGGAATGGTTATGCAGTAAGCCAGATGATGCCCACCCTCATATGACTTTACAGGCTCAGCAGCAGCAGCAGCAGCAGTAGCGGTAGACGTGGCACCCAAGTCCATACAAGACTTGGCACCACTACAGTGCATACATATTTTCAGTCTAGTTTGCATTCTTCAGGAAGCTCTTCTTCTGAGTAATTGGGTAGCCTGCCTCAGCCTGCCTCTCCTCCATGGTCCAGTTTCACTGTGTACTTGTGGTACCTTTTTTGGTATGTTCTGTTCACTACTTAGTGGCAAACAATTTACAAATATACTTACATAGAAACATAGAAGTTGACAGCAGATAAGGACCGAAAGGCCCATCCAGTCTGCCCATTTCTTTTTCTGCCTTATAAATGTGCCATCGGCCTTTGCTCTGTCAGTGACCTATCTATTCATACTCATCTGTATTGCTCCCTTATGCCTATCCCATGCTTGTGTGAAGCCCTGCACCATGTTCATCGCCGCCACTTCTTGAAGTAGGCCGTTCCATGCATCTACCAGCCTTTCTGTGAAAAAGAATTTCCTCACATTCCCCCTTAATCGGCCTCTCTCTAATCTCATGCTGTGTCCTCTTGTCCTGCTGTTTTTCTTATATTTAAACAAGTTAGACTCTTTCACCTTGTTAATGCCCTTAAGGTGTTTGAATGTCTCGATCATATCACCTCTCTCCCTCCTTTGCTCTAGGGTATACATATTGAGCTCCATTAATCTGTCCTCATATGTCGTCTGATGCAGTCCCTGCACCATTTTGGTTGCCTTTCTCTGGACTGCCTCAATTTGGTTAATGTCCTTGTGAAGGTGTGGCCTCCAGTACTAAATGCAGTACTCCAGATGGAGGCTAACCAGTGTCTTGTAAAGAGGGATTATTACCTCCCTCTTATGACTTGTGATACCCCTACTAATACACCCTAACATCCCCTAGCCTTACCTACTGCTTTAGAGGTCTGCTTGGATGATTTCAGGTCATTGGTGATGATGATGCCCAAGTCTCGTTCTTCCCTTGTGACTGCCAGCAACTTCCCTCCCAGCCTATAGGTGGTTTCAGGGTTTCTCTTCCCTATGTGCATGATCTTGCACTTCTTTGCATTAAATCCCAGTTGCCACTCTTCTGGCCATTTTGCTAGTTTATCTAGCTCTCTTCTCATTTTGCCCACCCCATCTGGATCATCTACTCTGTTGCAGATCTTGGTGTCATCTGCCTCAAACATGCAGTCAACAATTCTGTTGTAGCAGCAAACCACCATGTTAGCAGCATTAACTGAAAAACTATTATATCAGTAAAGAAAGTAGATAGTATAATGTCAGTCAAACAGAAACATCTCATTAGGCTCAGTCAGCACTCCCCAGACCAGGCATAATGTGAATAAGCTGAGCACTGGCACACATCGCTCGGCTTAAAATGTCCAAGACACATGAATAGAGTAGCACTCCTCAAGTACAAAAGAGTGGAGCACAGAAGGTGAAAGGACTTTTTCCAGTAACACAGTCTGTAGAATTCTGGAACTGGCTAGCAGGCAGCACCAAAATGGATATGACCCAGACCAACACAGATCCACATTTCAAGGCTTCCAACAGCTAGGTAACACTGTTACCTAGCACAAGCACTACCAGCAGCCTTTGTGCTAGCATGTACAAGGTTAGTCAGGAGGAGGCTCTGACGAACCTTGTATGGGCTAAGTGCAGATGCTGCTGGTGCCAGGAAATGATCATACCTAGTTGTTGGAAGCCTCTGTGGATCTGTGTTAGTCGGGGTCATATCCATTTTGGTGCTGGTAGCCATTTCCAGAATTATACAAACTGTTACTGGAAAAATCCTTTCACCTTCTGTGCTCCACACTTCTGGACTGCAGTGCTACTCTCTGTTCAAGTGTTACTTTCAAATTGGATGGATGCCATGTGAGTCAGGCCATGGCTGGCCTTTATCCAAATTGATGCTTCGTCTCCCAGTGGCACTGTGGCTGTCCTGCATGCCCACGACACCTTCTATTTGTCATGGTTCTACATGGACTATGGTCCAACCAGTCTCATTTGGCATGGAATTTCATGATGACCACTGACCAGTGGCCATAGCCACCTGTCTTCAGTTTATGGCTGGCCTTCATCCAATACTGTGTTTCGGCCCAGTCCCAACATCGTCTCTTGATCTCTGCCTGGCCCACCCACCCAGGCCCACACCCACACACCTCCACACAAGCCTCAACTTGTACTGGTTCTCCACGGACTATGGTTCAGTCCCCCAGGCTAATCTGGCATTTCATGATGGCCACCTGTCTTAAGTTTATGGCTGACCTTCATCCAATACTGTGTTTCAGCTCCAGTCCCACTCCCAAGTCCCAACATGGTCTCTGCCTGACCCGCCAACCCGGGCCCACACCCACACCAACCTCAACTTGTACTGGTTCTCCATAGACTATGGTTCAGTCCCCAAGGCTAATCTGTCATTTCTTGATGGCCACCTGTCTTAGGTTTATGGCTGGCCTTCATCCAATACTACATTTAACTTTCAGCTCCTAACGGCATTCGTGCTGCATGGGCAGGCCTATCATTCCCATGCTACTGTGTCATATTTCTAATAGTGTGTGAGTCCACAAATGGCAGCCTTTGGGGTGTTACTTCTCCTGGCCTGGATACATGTAAAAATGACTGGGTGGGCAGTGCTACTTGGTTTGCATTTGCTCACTAGACCCTCCCGCATGTTAAAGAGCAGGTGTTTAGTTATTTAATTTCTCTCCCTGTTAACAGGCTGGATAGTTTACCCCTCTGTTTAAAGGTCCTTCAGGGAGCCATGATTTTCACATCAGTAAATTTTCCAACAAAACACTCTTAACATCCATAATCTGGACCTGCAGCCAAATGCTGATATTTCCTAAGTTGGTGGCACGCCTCCATGCTGGCACATTTTATGATGTCAGTCCTAGAATAGCCGGGGGGGCACTCCATAGGCTCTAATGGGGCCAGTATTTACGTGTTATTTTTAATGACTTTTAAATGCCAGGTTTGAGAAAAGAAAGCCACCTCTTAACTAAGAAGGACCTTCTTAGCTGAGTGGATTTTACAAGTGTTTTGTTGGAAAATTTACTGATGTAAAAATCATGGCTCCCTGAAGGACCTTTAAACTGAGGGGTAAGCTATCCAGCCTGTTAAGAGGGAGAGAGACTAAATAACTAAACAACTGCTCTTTAAGTCAAACAGTACAAGTGTGTGGTGTGGTGTACTATCTGACTCAACATAACATAAGTCACTCACTCACCACGTAGGGACTGGGGCATAAAAAAGCACATGATGAAACATGAAAGTACACAAGAAAGATTCCTCAATTAAAAAGGAAAAAGTTTGAAGAATAAAATGGACATGTGTTCATTTTTTGCAATGTGGGTATTGTAATTTATTAATTTAGATTCATGTTGTTATGGGCAAATGTGAAATTTAATTGTAATTACTTCATTTCAGAGTCAAACTCAGAGTCTGTGTCAGAAAGGCAGTAAAGGCAAGGCATCATCCTTATTGCTACTGAGCTCATCAGATCAAGAAAAAAATGTAGTGTGCAGCCATCAATTTTGATGGCATTAGAAAGGGGAAGGAAATCTGAACCAGCTTCACAGCAGGCACTGGACTTAAACTCAGCTGTAGCATCTTTTATTGCAAAGGACATGCAACCATTCCAAATTGTAGATAGGCCTGGCTTCTGTAATCTAGTGGAGAAACTAAATCCCAGATATTCAATGCCTGGTAGGTCATACTTCTCTGCTAAAGAAATCCCCAGAATGTACAATTTGGTGAGAAAACAGGTGGAGGCTTCATTGGCTGGTGCACTGTGGTTTGTTGCTACAACTGATTTGTGGACAAGCAGTGGAGGAAGTGGTGAGCCTTACATGAGACTAACAGTACATTATGTAACAAACCAATGGGAGCTAAAGACAAACTGCCTAGAGACTGTATTTCTTCCAGATGACCATACAGCAGAGAATATTGTGGAATCCTTTCAGGAGCTTCTTGAGGAAAGGGCACTAAAGATTGAAAATATGTCTGTGATTACCACCGACAATGGAAGCAATGTTAAAAAGGCATTCAGAGGTGTGATGAAAGTCAACTGGTTGCATTGCTTTGGCCACAATCTCAATTTGGCAATTGGAAATGCATTAAAGATAAATAAAGTTGAGAGTGCACTTAGAGCATGTCGGCATCTGGTACAAGGGTTCGCTCGCAGCTGGAAGAAAAAGAGAGAGTTAAAGAAAAAACAAGCAGAACTAAATGTGCCTCAACATTCTCTTGTTCATGATGTAGTTACAAGATGGGGTTCCACATATGCCATGGTGGCCAGGTTTATACAGCAGCAGCAGGCTGTGTGTGCAGTGTTGGTTTTTGACCAAAATACATGGCATTTGATGCCAAAGGACTCAGATGTAGGTGTGCTTGAGGACATCAATCAAATATTGGGCCCTTTGAATACGTTCACTGACTCTTTAGCAGCAGAGCAATATGTAACAATGTCGGCACTGAAACCGTTTCTACATTACCTAAAATCAGAAGTCCTAAGCCCAAAGGCAACAGATGGACAACTGGGAAAGCAAATGAGAGAAGCTATATATGATGACCTATTCACAAGGTATGAGGAATTTGATCAAATTGAATGCACACTCGAAACTGTATGTTTTACTGATCCACGATTCAAAGCTAATTTTATAGAGGATGACAATTCGGTTATATCCATGGTAGTACAAGAAGCCATCAGCCTTGGTATTGCACCAGAACCTATAGAAACACATAGTCTGCTGCTGCCTGAGTGTAGAGGTACAACACTACCAAATACTGCTGCTGCTGCCTGAGTGTAGAGGTACAACACTACCAAATACTGCTGCTGCTGCCTGAGTGTAGAGGTACAACACTACCAAATACTGCTGCTGCTATATTGCCTGCAACGTCTGCTTCCATGGATGATGACGATGATGACCATATGTCAAATGACAATGAACATGTGACTGAAGACTCTTTGTCCCCCTTCTCTGGTGACATCACAAACAATATGTATCATTCATCAGCACAGCACAGATTGTCAGAAAGTTCTTCATGCCCTGGGATTTCCGGGTTATTAAAACGCATCACTGAAATACAAAGAATTCAGGTTGAAGGACCAAGAGAAGAAGAAATTCCACCACAGAGCAAACTGAGAAATGAGATAATTCATTACATGGCCCTGCTGTATCTGAATACAGATTTAGATCCTCTTCTGTGGTGGAAAGGCCATGAAGCAGAACTACCATTTTTAGCAAATGTTGCTTGCAACATGTTATGCATTCCAGCAACAAGTGTGCCATCAGAAAGGGTATTTGGCACTAGTGGTCTGGTCCTAACGCCAATGAGGTCTAGACTAACACCGTAGCATGTAAACATGCTTGTGTTTCTGAACAAAAATTTACAGTGATTTTTTTTTAAGATGCCAAGACACTTCATGCACCACCTTCAAAGAGAATACCACCAGTGGAGGGGGACAAAGGGTGTAGATGGAGTCATCTTCACTCACTTTCAGATTACATGATACAAGACGACTATCAAGAAGAATAACTTGAGGAGGAGAAGGAGGGCTTCACTCATACTTATATTAACTGCACACAGATCATCGCAGTCTTAAGTTAATAACAAACACATCACACAACACTTGATAGAAATGCACCTTTATTGCATTTTGAAATACTTCTGCATTGACTACAAGTTGTAACACTAAAATTCATTGCACATTCAACATGAATGGTAGGTATTGATGCTAGAGTCTTGTCATTATTTTTACTACTAAGATGCTAGCAGCAGTATACATTCGTTAACTACAGTCACAAAACACAAAGAAGACTACTTGTTCACAGCGAGCTGGTACATTCATCTCTTTGCTGGAAGGAAGATAAAACTATTTCTTAATGTATTTTGAACTGATTATAGAGTGTCAGCCACTCAGTTCAGATGAGTAGATGTGGCTCCAAGATAGTCTGACACTGATTATTCCTTTCATTCGTGTTTTGTGTGTGTAGTCCTCTCTACACCAGCCATGACTTCTTTGAACTGTTTATTTAACTCTTTATTCTTCCTGTTGTCTTGAATCAATTCACAACTCATCTGATAAGCTTATTTCAAGTCCGTTCAGTCAGTGGCACCATATCAGTGTTTATTCTGGAAGGAATACAGCAATGAATTCAATTGATATTAGGCTCCTAAGTAAATGTGTGCTGCTGTAAGGAAACTAGGGAAGAAACATTGTCTTTCATTATATGCTGTTGTTACACCTGTGTCACTATCCCTGATCCAGTTTAAAGGGACATTTTCATGTACAGTGGCACTGGCAGACACAGTTAGAAAGCCCATGAAAAGCTTATTTAATTGAGGTATCGTGTGTATACTCAACCTGTGCTGCATGAAGTTCAGAGATATAGATGACGCAGTCTGTGCAATATAAATACTACATTGGGAGCCATTCTTAGAACCTGTGATGTCAGTGATGATCAAGTAATTGTAACTCAGCGTGCCAGGCACTACTTGATTGTCATAACATCCTAGGTTTCAAGACAACAGCTATTTATATTGCACGAACGTCATCTATCTGAACTCCAACATGGGTTGATACTACACTACTCAATTAAATAAGCTTTTCATCAAACTTTCTAACTGTCTCACAGTGCCACGTGAATGTGTCCCTTTAACATACAGTTCAGAGGCTGTTTATTTATTTATGTTGAGTTGAGTAACTTTAGGTTGTGTTGTGTAACTTCTGTAAAATGCCTGTATTTGTAAATTAATGTAGTCAACTCAAGTCAGTTCAGCCTTGCATTGTTTACATGATGTAATGTAATAACTCATTCTTATTGTTCAATGTTTCAATTCTTAATTGTGCTTCCTTTTGGAGTGGACATTGATTTTGCCATGCAGTTCTTAGAGTTTGTACATATTGCATTCAATTTAAACACCTTGCTTCAAGTCATGTGTGCCATGGCTACTAGCATATAAATTCTGTGTAAACCTCCAGCTTACTGTGAGTCTGTGACTTTACTGTTTAAAATGTACTATCAGCTAAAGAGTCTGGTAGTAGGGGGCATCAGGAGGACTATCAGCAACAAAGGCACACAGACTAGTTAGTTACTTAGTAGCCAGTTTCACTTTAATGATACCATTACCAGTTCCGTAAAAAAATGGTACAACGTAAGATTACATAAATGTGAGTTTATCTGTGGTCATATGTGTTCAACCTTTGCAGCTTTAGAAGGGAACATATTATAATTAGCCACTGATGCCCTACCCTATTTCACTTACTTAGTCATCATAGCCCACTAATTTCCCACTCCCAGTCTCACACATGGACATTTTGTGAAATCTGTTGGGGAGTCCAGGGGATGGGGGGAAGGGAGACTGGTTCATTCAGTTTTGTATTAGAGGATCAGGATCATTTTGGGGTATCTATCAGTCGGCAGGTCATACCGTATGAACTTCACCACTGATGAAGTGATACACATGGAAAAGATCTTTATTCCTTAAACTGCATGCTGACATTTTAGGCACACAGTCCACGTCATTGTCCACACATTTGATGGTTTGGAAAATCCCCAGAAACAATGGTTTGAAAGGCGAAATTGGCTTTTCATGGCCACCTATCTTACCTTTATGACTATCCTTTATCCAATATTGTATTTTTCTGCTCTCAATTGCATGTCAATTTCATTGTCCTCCCTGCCCACAGCCCACCCACACCACATCATATATTTGTCATGATTTCCCATAGACAACTTTCTGCCCTGCTAATTTAGCTTTCTATGATGTCCACCTGTCTTAAGCTTATGGCTGGCCAGCCTGTATGGTGTGATTTTCACCTACAAAATTCACTGTCTGTCTGCCCTGACCACCAATGCCCTATCATTTGATCTGTCTTGATTCACTCCACAGACAAGTCTACACTGTGATTTAGCATTTCATGATGGTCATTGGCCACCTGTCTCCAATACTGTGTTTTTCAGCTTTCTCAATTCCACTGTTAAGTCACTTGTCCTCTCTGCCAACACATACCCCATCATATAGTTGCCATGGTTCTCCGCAGAAAACCTTCTACAAGGCTTATTTGGCTTTTTATGATGGCCACCTGTGTTAAGCTTATGGCTGGCCTCCCTTCATCCCATACTGTTTTTCACCTCCAAAATGCACTTGAGTCATGTCCATTGTACACCCTCCCTGACCCTGACCATGCCAACGACACATCATATGATATGTCTTGGTTCTCTCTCTCCTCAGACAACAGTCTGCCTAGTGAATTTTGCTTTTTATGATGGCCACCTGTCTTATGTTTACAGTCGTCCTTCATCCAATATTTGTTTTTCTGCCTCTCAAATGCACTGTCCTAGTCCACTGTCCACCCTTACCTCCCTTCACAGTCAACAGCCCATCATAAATTAGTCACGGCATCAGTGGTCTGTCTGTTCAAAATACAATACACAGTTTGATACTGGGAAAATACACTTTCAAATGATGCTCTCCCATGCAACAGAATACATGGCACCCCCGGCCCCGCACTGCACTTTCCCTAATATAACACTACAGATGTCACAAAAAGCCTCAATGTGGTGGTAGCAGAACAGCCTTTCATGAAGTTGAAAGGGATCATACACAGCCAGCTAGTGCGTAAATGGTACATTGCAATCCATTTCCCTCTTAAATGATGTCATCACTGAACAGTTACATTCAGTAGGGCTGTGCCTGTATTAAGACTTACGGCAGGAGGACAAGACAACCAAGCAGTATCTGAGATTACTGTGAACTTGTTGTAAACAAGCCATTAAATAGAGAATAATGGATAGGCAAGTGTGAATTATGTTTTTTTTTGCACACCTGAGGTGTGTGTAA
This sequence comes from Neoceratodus forsteri, assembly GCA_016271365.2. Taxonomy (NCBI): domain Eukaryota; kingdom Metazoa; phylum Chordata; order Ceratodontiformes; family Ceratodontidae; genus Neoceratodus; species Neoceratodus forsteri. The sequence goes on from CM057455.1 coordinate 61,369,162, forward strand.
TGATGAAGGCCAGCCATAAACTTAATACAGGTGGCCATCATGAAATGCCACATTAGCCTGGGGGACTGGACCATAGTCCATGGAGAACCAATAAAGTTGAGCGTGGTGTGGAGGTGTGTGGGCCTGGGTGGGTGGGTGTAATGTATGACCCATAAACCTCGAGAGTGAAGCTCGAGAGATTTATGTGGTCATCACACGCCAAAGGTGTGTGGAAAAAAAAAAATAAATCCATCAATATACACTTGCCTATTCTTTATCTTTTATAATTGCTAGTGCATAGCTTTCCTTAAGTTTCAGTTTCCTGCAGTTTCCCTGCTAAGTAATGTGACTGTGCAGTGTTCAGTCTTCTAAACAATATTGTACAAGTTGTAGAAAAAGAACACAGTTCAATATAAAAAACGTCAGCTTTGTTCTTTCAGTTTACATTTTTTAGCTTCCTGGGAAAGAAGCTGCACAGTGCAGAGTGAGGAGAGCTATAGCAACACTCACTAACGCTTGCATCGAGTGTTCTGAAGCCCACGAGCCACTAGCTCTCCTCACGCTACGCTACACTTGGCGGCTTCTTTCCCAGGAAAATAAAAAAGTAAGCTGAAAGAACAAAGCTGACATGTTTTTTTTATACTGAACAGTGCTCTTTCTCTACAGTTTGTATGATACTGTTTAAAAGACCAAACACCACTTGGTCACCTCACGCTACAGTCCGTGGGAAAAGTGCAGGAAAGTGAAAGTAGTTTGGAATGCTGCAATAGCCAGATTTCATTTTCTGGTTATTATGGTGTTTGAAGACACTCCTACTCAGGTTGATAAATAGGGTCACCCCTGATTATAATGTGATCTTTCACATTTTAAAAATTAATGTTACGACTTTTTTAGTTGGTAAAAGTGTATAACACATGTATGTGTTTGTAATGTGATTGTGCACAGCACTGGAATGTTTTTACGTAAAGGCAAAAGCAATTTTATAAATAGCAGAATTTTAACTAAACAAAATATTTAACTATAAAAGTTACACTTTCCTTTTATTATTTCACCTCGCAGGCTTTTGTATAATGCAGATAAATATATAACATAGAATGGAATAAGCAATATAGGTCAAAATTGTCACCACATTGTTGCAATGCTGTTTTAATTTATAATTGAAGCATAACATTATGTGTTCACAATCACAACACACAAAATGCATGTCTTGTGTGCAGAAAATTGACAAGTGCCAACAAAGTGAAATGGGAACGTAAAATGAAATGCAAAGTGTCCCAGAATTAATGGCGCACTCAGTCATGCGCGCAGTACTCACACACAGTCTCCCAGAATTATTGTGCATCCCCAAAATGCAACTGTCTGGTGTCCAGAAAATTCACAAGTGCTGACAAAGTGAAATGACAGCGTAACATGAAATGCAAAGTATCCCAGAATTAATGGCACACTCAGTCATGTGCGCAGTGGTCACACAGAGTCCCCAGAATTTTTCTGCATCCCCAAAATGCATCTGTCTTGTGTCCAGAAAATTCACAAGTGCTAGCAAAGTGAAATGAGAGCGTGACATGAAATGCAAAGTATCCCAGAATTAATGGCGCACTCAGTCATGCATGCAGTACTCACACACAGTCCCCAGAATTACTGTGCATCCCCCAAAATGCAACTGTCTTGTGTCCAGAAAATTGACAAGTGCTAAGAAAGTGAGATGGGAGCGTTACACAACATGCAAAGTCCCATCAGAAATGATGACCATGAGAGAACTGTTGCTGGTCCAAAGTGTGCTGTGATTCCCGCAAATGCAATACGATCACCTCAACTGGATGAAAGGGTGCCCTTTGTCTGTACACTAACAGTAACCTTTCTAGGTGGGGGGTTGACATATATAGACATGTACTCATTGTATTGTTTTGTATTACAGGTCACATATACTGTTGGTGTGCACATTCCAGTGCTTAATGAGAAATGTTTGTGTTGAAATTGGAAATGGAATACTCTCAAGCCAATGAAGATAAGTATTTTTTGGGGGGGAGGGGGAGCATATTTACAGGTAGGTCTCATTAATGGTTTCTTATTTGGTTACTTCTTCACAGATTTCATTTGCATCCTTCTCGAGTCTGAGAGGTAATAATGGTTATGGTCATTGATTGAAATGACTTCTGCGTGTTGCATGTCTGCCCCAGCCCGAGGGGAGAGGGGCCTGATGTTGAAGAGCTTCTAAGGATAAGGCAACTATGACATAACAAAGCATGTGGAAGTTTCCAAAAAAAAATGAAGGACTTATCACAACTTGATTGTAGCAGTAACACATACTCATTTTATAGTTTTAATATTAAGAAGCCTTGTGCATCTGGCTGATGGATGTGGTCTCCTGTTTGACTCCCACCGCCTTGGTGTGGTCAGTGAACTGGGAAAACATTGTCAGAATCACACTGGTGGTGGCTGCTGGTGGTCATAGCTGCGGCACATAATGAGATTGCCTCGAACATCTTCCTGCATCTGGTGGTGGCAGTGGCTGTCAGTGGTCTTATGGTAGTGGTGGTCCGAGGGGGTGCACAAAGTCATTCCCTGTGGTAGCAATGGATATCAGTGATCTTATGGTGGTGGTGGTGGTCCAGGGCGGCACACAAAGGCATTCTCTCTGGTGGCAGTGGCTATCAGTGATCTTATAGTGCTTGAAAACTCATATCAATGGGTATAGTGGTGAAGCCTGGACAGATAGTGCAAAACGTTAATTTTATGATTCATGATGTGATTGTGAATCGTGTGACTGCATTTGAGACCATGAAACTTGAATTTAGTTTTCTCGCACTTGGAGTTGATGAATGTAAGGGAACGTGAATGCCTCTGACTGTACTTCCCTGATAATGACCTGGCTGTTCACAAAACTCACCAGCTTGAAAACTCATATCAATGGGTACAGTGGTGAAGCCTGGAGACATACTACAAAACATTAATTTTGTGATTCATGACGTGATTGTGAATCGTGTGACTGCATGGCCCTGACATAAAAACGTATATTAATGAGTACAATTTTCATGCAGAGAAATATGCACTGCACCACAGCAGTACTCTGAAGGGAAGACAAAGAAACAACTGTGACTTAAGTAGCAGATGGAGCTTGGGCCCTAAAGAGATGCGAATGCACAGACAGATTAAGATTGTACTGCGCACTGAGGAGATGCAGATGCAAAGGCACAACACCACCTAAACAGTGCTCACCATCAGAAATCCAAATTTGGAAAACAATACCTTTTGCCATTTGGGGGGGTAGTGCACGGCAGTAACAATCCACTACCAGTAAAGATACCACAAGCAGTACAAAAAAGTCATGCAGGTGCAGTGGATAGCAGGTTCACACTGCTGCAATTATCTGTGGCACAATAAAAGGTATCTGATTTAATGGCACACCTCCCACACACACTCAAACATGCACACTACAATGCGTAGCAAATTAAAGACCTTTAGTAATATAGCCAAATGTTTTAAACAAACTAAAGTTATACACTGCTGCACCACAACAATCAGCAAAAAAAGTCAAGAATTACTGAAAATATTACTGTGCGTACATTAACACAGTTATACAAGAAAAATATAACCAAAACAGAAAGACTGCCTTTTTCTCCCAGTTAATCTACCTACACCACGGATACGCCCCTCTCCCAAAGCACACTTCAGTACACAGACTGAGTGTTCTAAATTAACATTCAAAATCCACACACAAACAATAAACACTATGTGAGCTCATGTTTTCGTACAATCGACGTACTAAATTTTGAGAAAAAAAATGGCTAAAAAAGGCTTTTAGAGGATTTGAATCGCAGAGCTCTGAGAGGAAACTGTCTCCATCTTCCACTACACACACACTACACAGAACTGAGGCTGTGCAGGACAATCTAAAGCCCATGTGACCTGCAATCCCATGAAGCACTGCAAATTCACCTTGGAACTCAATAACAAGACAAAGTGATGCAAAGTACATTGATTTCAGTGTTACTGCACCTTAAAATTGGTGGAGAAGTGGGTTGGGGGAAGGTGGAATAATGCAAGGCAGAACCTTTTTCTCAGACATTAGCGATCATTGTACAATCACCACCATTAGATCCGTGCACAACCCACAGTTTGTGGCACAGTTCTCTATCAAGAGGTGCAAACGCAACTTTGATTTGTTTGCTTATGTCCATGACTTGAAACATTCACCGCAATGGCAGGAATTCTTCCTAGCCAAAACAGTTAACAGGGCATATACTATTTTTTACGATATTTTAAGTGAGGCTTTAAATAAGCAGCACCCTTGGTTAAGGTGTGGGTCAGGAGCAGCACCTGCCGTTGGTTCTCACCTGAGCTCAAAGCTTCCCTGTTAGAAAAGGATACTTTATGGAAAAAAGCCCGAAGAAGCAAGAACGACTCAGATTGGTGTCTTTTTAAGAGAACACATAACAAGTGCACCAAGTTGGTCAGAGCAGCCAAGGCTGCCTGCTATCGTTCGGAGCTAGCATCTGCCTCAAGAAATCCTTCAAAGCTCTGGAAAACATTAAAAGACATATCTGGACACGCACCTGGTAATTTCATTCCAGCAAAAATTAAGTCTGGTGGCAGCATTATCTCTAATCAATCGGAGATATTGAAAGCCCTCAATAATCATTTTGCAACAGCAGGGCTAGCATTTGATACTTCTCCTGCCAATGACCTCCGCACAGCTCAGAGCCCACCAACACATGAGTCCCCCGCTACCGAGAAGACCTTCTCCCTCCTGCCTATATCTCTAAAAGAGGTGGAAGACCTACTGCTGCAACTGGACACCAGGAAGGGAGCAGGCTCTGACTTCATAGAGCCATACTATCTGAAATGTGCCTACCATGTGCTTGAGGTGTCAATCACCCACCTATTCAACATGTCACTCTCCCAGGGTAGCCTCCCCCTCAATGGAAAATAGCCCATGTCATCCCTCTATTAAAAGCAGGTGACCCCTGCGATCTAAATAATTACAGACCGATCTCCCTCCTCCTCATCCTAAGTTACTAGAAAAAATAGTGTGTGGCCAGCTAGGGGTATACTTAGAATCCAGAAGCCTATTAAACCCAGTTCAGTCTGGATTCAGAGCAAAGCACAGCACCATAACAGCCCTAGCTAAGATGACCAATGATTGGCTGCTAGACCTTGACAAGAAGAAGCATGTCTGTGCAGTTTTCTTGGATCTTAGTAAGACATTCGACACAGTCAATAACAGCCTGCTTCTTTCCTCCCTAAGCACCTTAGGCCTGGACCATAAATCTGTGTGCTGGTTTGCAGACTGCCTCGGAGAACGGAAACAGCAGGTTAAAGCTGAAGGTGATCTTTCTCCATTAAAACCTATGCTGAGGGGCGTGCCCCAGGGCTCTATCCTTGGTACCCTCCTCTTTGCAGCCTACATTAACAACATCAATGACCCCATCAAAAAAGCCAACATCCACTTATTTGTGGATGACACTGTACTGTACTTGAGTCGTCCCATGCCGGAAGCAGCCTGTGAAGACCTCCAAGCTGAATTTAACCTTCTACAATACCAGCTCATTAACAAAAAGCTTTTGCTCAATGCGAAAAAGACAAAAGCCATGCTCTTCTCCCCCTCCTTACATGCGGCAATTCCTGCTGGGGGGGAGCTTTCCCATAAATTACCACTGTGCTTGGAGAAACACTAGAGTATGCAGCTAAATTCAAATATCTAGGAGTTTGGCTCGATCATAAACTTTCCTTCGCCGACCATCTCGAAGAACTACAGAAGAAACTAAGGCAAAGATTAGGACTATTCTACAAAATTAACCACCTGCTCACAAAGGAGGCCAAGATTCAACTGGCTCAAGATACCTTCCTATCTTTAATAGATTATGCGGACCTGCTCTACAGCCACTGCACTGCCTCTGCAGTGGCTAAGTTGGTCACCCTCTACCACAGAGCTATCAGGTTCATTACTGGCCTTCCACTTTCCACACACCACTGCTCCCAGTACTCATCATTAGGCTGGACTTCCCTTCACTATAGAAGGAATAGAAATGCCACCCTATGGGCCTTCAGAGCAGTGACCAACAAGCTCCCCTCATATGTCTCATATTGTATTCTCAGAGTGTGTTAGGCACCTACGCTCTAAGGAGCTATTCCCTAATTGCCTTACAAGTTCCAAGGGTCAAAACTCGTTTCGGCAAAGCTGATCTAAGCTTCTCTTTACCCACATTGTGGAACGGTTTACAAAGGAACTTGAAGCTGAGCTGCCCTGTTTGCGTGACTGTCTTCAAGGTGCTCTACGATCACTACATGAAAGTACCTTGCAAATGTTTTCCTCACCGCTAGCCCACTAATTCCACAACTCCCCCTTTCCATCCTGACGCCATGTTTCTACCTCTGGCTCTCACTCTTTCCCTATTAACTCTTCCTGCTGCACTCACCCTTCCCTGTCCACTCCAGCCTGGCTAAAGTCCCACCCCATCCATAGTAGTGTCCCAATTATCTACCCCTCCTCCGTCATTATCATAATAAACAAGTACACGACAGCCATCGTCACTTTCTGTGGTTTTAGCTGAATTTTTCCCCCAGTCGTCGGTAATATATCCCTCCTCTTCTTTACCTCTCTAACCTGCCACCCCATACACGGCCTCTTTCCCCTGTATGTGTAGTTGCTGGCTGCCTCACTCAAAAGATCTCTGCTTATAACCCCTGTATGCCTATGGTTGATTGTACATCTGCTGACTTCTTCAATTGTAAAATAATGCTGTTTTTTTTTTTTATTTATTTCAAACTTGCACTCGTACTGTATACACTGTATATACTTTTTCTTCCTTGTATATTATTGCTTTTTGTATACCTGCTTCTGTACTGTACTTTGATGTATTCATGACCAGGTCCACCTTGCAAATGAGCCTTGCTCAATGGTGCCCGCCTGGATAAATAAAGATTTTGATTGATTGATTGATTGATTGATTGATTGAAAGTCATTGTTTCCAATGGACTTTGCATTCCTCTTGATTATTGTAATGCTCTATACCTAGGGTTGCCAGGGGTAGATCTCCATCGCCTGCGCTGGTGTAGAACTCTGCAGCTAGGTTGCTGATGGGGTTATCAAGAACTACCCATATCATGCCTGTGAACTGTACTGGTTGCCGATGCGATGGAGGATCATCTTCAAGGTCGCATTGCTGACCTATAAGGCCCTACATGGACAGGAACCAGGTTACTTGCTAGACCTCCTTTGGCGTTACTCCCCTTCCTACCCGCTTCACTCCACCGACGAGGGATTGCTAGAGGTTCCCTGGGTTCATCTTCAAACATCAGGTGCAATTGCCTTTTCTTTTGTGATCCTGACCCTGTGGAACTCTTTACCTCATCGGATTAGAGAGTGCCTGTCCACTGAGTCCTTCAAGTCCTCATTAAAAACGTATTTATTCAATCTAGCTTTTGGGGATTATATTTAGTTTATATTGCTGCCTTTTTATTTTGTACATTTTTAGATTGTATACTTAGTTTTATATTGTATTATGTATACGCTTTGGTTTAAGAAAAGCACACTATAAATAACTTTTGATTGATTGATCCTCATAATGACACGAAGTAGTCCGCTTTGCATTGCGGAGCACTTTGTGGATTCCACATTACTACATGAAACACTTCGCGGAGCGAATCGAGTCCACTTCACCCACCACTACTAGTGGGCACAATTCCGACACTGATGACTGCGAGGGCAGTTGTCTGTGATGATGATGATGATGATGATGATGATGAGGTTCACGTTGGCAGCTTTTAAGTGAAGTGGTTAAAGGGTGGTCACATTTTTTCCATGGTACATGTTTTGTTTTTCATAAAGTTAAATTGGTGTCCTACTCAGAATGACACAAATTCCATATGTCATATCATAACACAATGCACACTATATCTAGCCCACCACTCACTCGTGTGTGTGTCTGACAGGTATAGGAAATGTGCTGCAGGCTGCAACTGTTCCCATGGCCACCACAGGAAAACCGCTGTTAGCCAAAGTCACCAGATGCAGATAGTGAGAGGGAATGTCATCATCATGTGCCCATGACCACCACCAGTACACTGATGTTTTCCAGTCTGTGTCCTGCCCATGACATGGCAGACAGAATCAGAGAGGAGACCACATCCATCAGCCACAGCTGCAAGGCTTCTTACTATCAATACCTTAAAGTGAATATGTTTTTTCTGAATGTTTCTTACTATGGAACTTCAATCAATCAATCAATCTTCACTTTATTTAACGAGGCATAAACACTATTGAGCAAGCTCATTTTCAAGGTGGTCCTGGGCATAAATACAATACAGTACACTTCATAAGATTACAATTACGTTGGACAATGGTGCAAAAAAAAATATTGTGAAGGTGCCGGTCAATATGGGCCTATACATACCGGTCAACATAATTAACATGCAAAGGAACATAATGATAAGCTTTACTGAAATGAGAAGAAACAACAATCCCATATAGTCTCCACTAAGTAAGAGCTCATACCTAAATGATAAAAAATAAGGAGGTATTAAGGAATAGGGTAGAAATTGGGGTGAAAGAGTAGGCAGCCAAAAGGGAGGCCAGAATAGGTAAAAGGCAGAGAATAGGCAGGGCCATCTTGGATTAAGGGAACTAGACTTGTAGGTCCTAGGTTTCTGTTGTTAGGAATATGGGGTGTATGAGATACTTAGGCGTAGGATTTGAGAGTGGCACCCGGGGCTTAGGGGTCATCAACATCTGAAACAGTTGCATGATTCCTTCAGATAATCCATTAACAGAGCTTTGAATGTGAAAATGCTTGGAAGTGAGGATAATTTTAATGAGTCTTGCATCGTGTTCCAAAGTGATGGAAGTGAGAAGTTGATTGCTGCTCAGCCAAGGGTAGTTTTCACTCTAGGAATCTGGAAGCAGATTAAGAAGAAGCATCTTAGGCCATAGGAACCTTTAGCCCATTTGAAGATGTTTGAGATGTATGCAGGGAGGTTATCAGATAATGCTCTAAAAAACCAGAGGAGAGCATTCCTTTTTCTTCTAGTTGAGAGTGAGGTCCATCCCGAAACCTGGTATAGATAACAGTGATGTGTACTACGGGGTAGATTTAAGATAAATCTTAAAGCCCGGTGGTAAAGGGTGTCCAGTTTGTTTAGCATCGTTGATGGGCAATGACTGTAAAGGAAGTCAGCGTAGTCCAGTATAGGTAGGAATGTAGTTTGTACTAGTCTCATTTTGGCTTCTAACATGAGTAGGTGTTTAATGCGATAGAATAAACCTAATCGCTGTCTTAGTTTCTTCGAGGTTTCATATAAGTGGCACAGAAAGTTGAGCTTGTTATCCAGCCAGAACCCTAGGTATTTAAAGGTATCAACTACTTCAAGGGGTTCATCTAAGAGTGTTCGGATCTGTGTGATATGTAGACATCTGGAAGTAGACTTTGGTGAGAGAATCATTGCTTTAGTCTTTTTGGCATTGAGGAGGAGCTTATGAGTGAGAAGGTTGTATTGGAGGGTGACAAAGTTTTTCTGTAGTACTCATGGGCCAGATCCAAGGATGAATTTGTGGTATAGAGTACAGTATCATCTGAGAATAAGTGCACATTTGCTGTGCCCAGCTGCGAGTCCAGATTATTGATGTATATTGCAAAGAGGATAGGGCTCAGGATGGAGCCTTGTGGGACTCCTTGTAACAAGGATTTTTGTGGGGACAGATCTCCTATGGCTTTGACTTGTTGTAACCTATTGGTTTGGTAGCTGCCATTTAATGGCAGAACTATCAAGTCCAATGTTACTCAGTACAGGAAGCATGATGGTATGATCCGCAGTATCGAAGGACTTACTTAGATCAAGGAAGAGGGCAAATACATGCTTCATAGAGTCCAAGGCCATTTGCCAGTCTGTAGTTACTTTGGCAGGAGCCGATACTGTACTGTGTTTGGCTCTGAAGCCGGACTGAGCTGGGTTTAGCAACTTTTGTGAATCCAAATGTTCTCTAAATTGGATGTTGACAATTTTTTCAAGTAATTTATAGAGGACGGATAGTATAGAAATAGGCCAGTAATTGTTCAGATCACTCGGATCCCCAGTCTTGAACAATGGTAGGATGTGTGCAGTTTTCCACGAGACAGGTAGCTCACCTTGAATCAGAAAGGTGTTGAAAAAGTGTGTAATGGGACGGTCAGATAGGTATGGGCAAGTTTTATGAAGTAAGGTTCAATATTATCTGCACCCGCACTCTTTTTTGTATCAAAGGAGGAGGAGGTCCTCCACTTGCTTGAGCAATTGTGAGGAAGCTGAAGGGTGGAATCACGGTTGGTTATGGTTGTGATTATCAGTGGAAGCCAACAGTGTAGTCTCTTGCTGGGCTAAGTTTGCTGATAGGTGAGGTGTCAAAGGCAAGCTCTGCAGTGGCAAAGTGATCATTAAGCTTTTCTAGTATATCAGCTTTGTCCGTATAGGTGATACCATCAGACACTATTTTGTTTGGAAGGGGTGTTGCAGTGGACTGACCTTCGACTTCTTTGAGGGTGTTCCAAAATTTGGCAGAGTTGTTTTTATTGTCTTCTAGTTCTTTTTAGAAGTACCTAGCTTTTTCCTTTAGGAACTTCATTTAGCTGTGTTATGTTTCCTGTTGATTTTATGAGATGCAGTGGTCAAACACAGACGGTCAACTTATGTTCTTTTTTCACAGGTTAACAAACCACTCTTCTTTGCTGGAGGACTATGGTACTGCAGTACTGTCTACAGCAACCTACAGGATATCCATTTCCAGACTGGTAGGTATGCCAGTTTTATTTCATCAGTCCTTTGTTGTTCATTTTTTCAAAAGAGTGCAAATCCGAGTCATATAAAATACGTGACATGTACGTCACGTAATATATTTGTCATGCACATTAGATACTGTACTGCTGCAGCAGACATGCCAGTGCTGAACAAAGTTTGATCCAGGTTGTGACTTGATAAGATGTGTTTTAATGTAACTTGAGTTAAGACATAGGAACAGTGACACAGTGTTTGGGTTACAGTTGGGACTACATTTGTGATTGTGATGATGTGGGCTTACTGAGACAGCTTGCTATTATATCTGTTACTCAACATGTATGACAGGGTGGAACAGCAACACTTTAAACATAATGTGTTACTGCAATCAAGTACTAATAACCCCTTCTTCATCTCTTTTAGCAAGAAACGTTCTGATGTTGTGTGCTATCATTGTAGCTTTCTACAAATAACAAGTTCAGCATCTTACCCCCAGGCCGAGAGAAACACAACAAGTAGTATGAATCCATGATCATCATTACTGGACTGTAGGAAGATGCAGATAAAACCTATGAAGAATTAACCAAACAATAAACCATTAATGAAACTGGCTTGCAAATGACACCTCCCCCCAAAAAATACCTTCACTGGCTTGACAGTATTCCAACGACACAATTCCTCATCAAGCACAGAAATGTGCACACCAGCTGTGACTCTGTGACCTGTGATACAAAACAAAACAATGATTACGTGTATACAGTATATATATAAAAACAAATTATATATATATATATATATAGATAGATAGATAGATATATATATATATATATATATATATATATATATATATATATATATATATGTATATATATATATATATATATATATATATATATAATCACTTAAGGTCAGGTTCTGTCGAAAACAATGATGGTGCCAGGCAGGTACATTAATTAACTTCCCAAGGGTAGTATTAGTGTACACACATAGGGCACCCTTCCTGTATGGTCAGTGCAGCCCACTTTGGGCAACCAACAGCATTTTCAGTCTCATCAACTTGGACGGTTAACTCAACGGTCAGGTTATCCTTCTAGCACATCATTTGGCACAACACTGTCCATCATCCCAGTCAGGTCAATAGCAGCATTACGTGAAATTCCAACTGCAGCAGCAGGGCACTTAGTTTTTACTGGAGTGTGTGCACGCATGACTGAAACATAGAAACATAGAAACATAGACTTTGACGGCAGATAAGGACCGCTAGGCCCATCTAGTCTGCCCATTTCCCTACCTACAGGATAGGCCGCAGATCCTAGTTAACCAACAGCCTATATCTTCCCGGCCCCCACAAGAATTGCCTTATGTCTGTCCATGCATTCTTGAATTCTCCCACAGTTTTAGACCCCACAACTTCCTCAGGAAGGCTGTTCCATGCATCACTACCCTCTCTGTGAAATAATACTTCCTCATTGCCCCTGAACCACCCTCCTTCTATCTTTTAAATTGTGTCCCCTTGTTCTTGCAAGTCTCTTTTTCTGAAAGATGCTACCCTCTTGGATTTTGTTGATTCCTTTGAGGTACTTGAAAGTTTCTATCATGTCCCCCTCTCCCTTCTTTCCTCAAGGGTATACATATTAAGCTCCTTTAGTCTCTCCTCATAAGGCTTCTCTGCAGACCCTGCACCATTTTAGTTGCCCTCCTCTGGACTGCCTCTATTCTGTCTATGTCCTTGCAAGATGGGGTCTCAGAACTGGACACAGTATTCCAGATGGGGTCTCACCAACTGTCTGTACAGAGGGATAACAACTTCCTGTTTTCTGCTGCTGATACTCTCCTTTACATCCCAGTATACCCGGCCCTCCCTACTGCCTTCTCACATTGTGCTAACCTTAAGGTCATCTGATATGATTACCCCAGGTCCCTTTCCTGTTTTGTTGTTGTTACTACCTCCCACCCATTGTGTATTCTTCCTCTGGTTCTTGTTTCCCAGGTGCATTATTTTGCACTTTTTGCATTGAATCCTAGCTGCCATATGTCTGACCATTTCTCCAACCTTGCCAAGTCCTTTTCATCCTTTCCACGTCCATTGTGTATCAACCTTGTTGCAGATCTTTGTGTCATCTGCAAAAAGGCATACTTTTCCTTCCAGTCCCTCTGCAATGTCACTGATGAAGACATTAAAAGGACTGGACACAATACTGAACCTCCGGTGCCCACTAGTAACCGCCCTTTCTTCAGAGTGGACTCCATTTACAATTACCTTCTGTGTCCTGTTGTCCAGTCAATGTTTTACCAGGCTACCCCTGGGATCCACTCCCAGGCTGGTTAATTTGACTAATAATCTTTTGTGGGACTGTGTCAAATGCCTTGCTAAAGTCTAGGTAGCCATGTCCACGCCTCCTGGTCTACTACTTTGGTCACCCAGTCAAAGAAATCTATTAGATTTGTCTGACATGACCTTCCGCTGTGAACCCATGCCTTGGATCCTGTGCTCCACTGACCTCTAGGTACTCAACTATTCTTTCCTTCAGAAGTGACTCCATCACTTTCCCTACCACAGAGGTCAGACTGACAGGTCTGTAGTTTCCTGCCTCTGTCTTGGTCCCACTTTTGTGAAGGGGAATCACATCTGCCTTCCTCCAGTCCTCGGGTACCACACCATCCTCCCATGATTTATTAAAAAGAATAGCCAGTGGTTTCACTAGTTCCTTCCTTAATTCTTTTAGAATTCTGGGGTGAATTCCATCAGGACCCATTGCTTTGTCCACTTTCAGTTTTAGGAGTTCTTGCAGAACCCTTTCTTCTGTGAAAGGACTAGGATCGACCCCCCTATCAAGAGTGCTTCTGTTAATTGGATTAGGCACTTCCCCCTCCTCTTTTGTGAATACTGAGCTGAAATATTCGTTCAGTATTCCTGCTTTTTCACTGTCCCCCTCTGCCCACCCACCGTTCATTTTATTCAGCCTCACTATCCCTCCCTTTGTCTTTCTACGCTCGCTGATGTACCTATAAAAGGTTTTATCCCCCTTCTTAACTGAGTTGGCTATCTTTTCCTCAGTTTGGGCCTTTGCTATTCTGACTTCCCTCCTGCTTCTTTCTGCCTTAACTGGTACAGCTCTCTGTCATGCTCCTTCTGTGTTTCCTTATACTTCGGAATGCTATCTTTTCTTCCTGACTTTCACAGCCACCTCTCTTGAGAACCATAGTGGCTTTTCTTTCATTTGATTTGTTTATTTGCTTCACACAAGGCTTGTTGCCTCTGTGATGGCAGTTTGATAATTCTCCATTGTTGCTCCACACCTCCTTCTAGCCTGTTTGCTAGTGCTTTTCTGAGGCACTCTCCCATCTTGCCAAAGTCAGCCTCCTAAAGTCCCCTCACTTTTGTATGGCTTGACTCTGTAGCTGAGTTTAACGTGAACCACGCTGTCTGATGCTCACTTGTCCCCAGATGGCAACCCACTTCTAGATCTGAGATCCTCTCACTGCCCCCGTTTGAGAGTATGAGGTCTAAGATTGCTCCCTCATGAGTGGGTTCCAAAACTAGCTGTCTAATGCCTGCCACCTGTAGGGCGTCAAGAATGGCCCTGCTCTTGGATGTGGCTGCAGCAAATGTGCTCCAGTTAACATCCAGCATATTCAGGTCTCCCATCACAGTATCTCCCCTTTCTCTGCCATTCTAAGAATGCCTTCCATCATATCCTTGTCCATTCCTTCCCCTGACATGAGGTCTGTACACAACCCTGTGCGGATTGTGGTGCCTTTTCAGTCTCAAGGTGACCCACAGTGCCTCCTCTCCTCCCTGTTTACTCTTTTGTTCAGTTGCTTTTATCCCTTCCTTTACATAGAGACTCTTCTCTCCCTCTTCTCCCCTGCCTGTCTCTCCTGTAAGTTATGTACCCTGGTATGTTAGCATCCCAGTCATGGTTCTCTGTGTACCATGTTTCTGTGATGCTACGATATCCAGGCATCCCTCTTCCATTAAGGCCACCAGTTCAGGGAGCTTGTTGCCCAGACTACGGGCATTGGTACTCATTACCCTCCATTTCCTGATGGTGTTACCCCCGTTTGCCCTATCCCTGTCCTTCTTGCCTTTGTCACTTTCTCCATTTACTCCTGCCCTTCTCCCAATCGACACCTCCATGTTGGTGTTTGCCACACCTACCGTGATTTTTGGGGGGGCTAAGGATTTCCTGCTCCTTTCCAGTGCCTCCTCCCCTTGGCTAGTTTAAAAAGCTTGCCAATGAAGCATTTAAACCTATCACCTAGGATCCTGGTTCCCTCCCGGACAGATGCAGCCCATCATGCCAATATAGGCTTGCATCACTCCAGGTGGACCCCAGTCCCCAATGAAGCCAAATCCTGGGCTCCACACCAGTTTTCAGCCACTGATTGAATCCCATGGTATGGAACACCCTAGCCTCTCCTATGCCATAGATGGGTAGCACCTCCAAGAAGGTTACCTGCATGCTACTTGACTAAGGCCCTCCCCAATTCCACAAACTCTTCCTGCACTTCTCTAATCCCTTTCTTAGCCAGGTAATTTGTCCCTAGGTGGACAATGACATCCATCTCCCTCCCCTGTGCAGCTACTCCAGCAATCCTGAGGATTCACTCCCTGTCCCTCCAAACCATGGTGCCAGGCAGGCACCTTACCTCTCTCTCCCCTTCCTTGCCTGACTTGACTGAGTGCACCATTAATTAATGGAGACTTCTCATTCCATGTTAAATTCTCATTTCTCTTCATCTCTGGAGTGGGGAATTTTCTGGACATAAAACAGCAGCATTTTGGGAGTGCACTTTAATTCTGGGGACTGTGTGGCAGCACTGCACGCATGACTGAGTGCACCATTAATTAATTCCCTTTCTTGTTATATCCCGACTTAATAATGTCTCTTTCCAAAAATAAATTATTTGAGTGGTCTCAATAAGGTTTTATTTCTGTCTTGCTGCATGCATGTGTGAAAAAGCAGGACTGAGCAGTACAATAATGCTGTGCTAAACAGCATGTGTGTAGTACATTGTCATGTGCACACACTGTCCAGGCCCCTGAAAACATATATGATGATTTATTCCACTGCTGATGGTATAAAGAATAAAAATGTATTTATTTATTTATTTTTTGTTGACCAGGTAAGTGCACTAGATAAATCCTGCCTATTTTCAGGCACGACCTGGGGGAGGGGGATACAGATGAATGCCAACTGACCTTGAACCAGATTAAGCTGTTGGTGGTATTATTTTTTTTTTAGCGAATAAGGGAAATTTGGCCAGGACACTGGGGAAATTCCCCTACTCTTTTTTGATAAGTGCCATGGGATCTTTAACATCCACCTGAACTAACACAAATCCAGGCAGATGGGACCTTGGTTTAACATCTCATCTGAAAGATGGCACCTCAGAAGTGCAGCACCCCTCTCATGCTGCACTACAGTGTCAGTACTGGGATATTAACCCAAGTGCCAGATGTGGGAACTAAACCCATAGCCCTCTGATCTCCCGGCCTCAGAGGCGAGTGTGCTACCTACTGAGCCACTGACTCTGCATAATAAGAATATATAATGTATATTTTATTTGTACCATCATAAACAGTGGACCAAGCCATATAATATGTTTTCAGAGGGCTCGGTGGGCAGTGTGTACCTCACAGTGCACGCATGCGGTTTACCAGATCATAGCACTGCTCACTCCTGCTTTTCAACATACCCAACAGAAATGAAATATTGCTGAGGCACCCAAAATATTTAATGGTAAACAGACATTATAAGTAAGAATATATCAGGTCTCATCCAGTAGCACGCTGCACTAACACTGGGGCCAGGTGTTGGTGGAGAGCAGCTAGTTGCAAAACTGCCACTAGCAAACTAAACTAGAAAGCCAGCACTCCAGATCAATAAATGCAAATAAGAAATGTTCACAGTCTGCTACTGCAAATGTATTGATTGCAAAACAAAGCACAGACATGACCCTTGCATTTTGGTGGTTAGACCTTCTTTTGGTGGCCCCATAATGAAAGTCTAAGTGCTGATGCACAGGGGTCATTTTTGTGTGACTTGTTTTTCCATCAAGAAATTCACAATAGCCGTGAACATTTTTCTTTGCATTTATTCATCTGGAGTGCTGGCTTTCTGGCAGTGGCAGTTTTGCAGTTAGCAGCTCTCCGCAGCACCCAGCCTCAGTGTTAGCGCAGCATGCTACTGGACTGGACCTACTTTATTCCTACTTAATGCTGTCTGTTTACCATGAAATATTTTGAGTGCCTCAGCAATACTTCATTTCTGTCAGGTTGGTTGACAAGCAGGAGTGAGCAGTGCTATGATCTGATAAAGTGCATGTGTGCACTGTGAGGTGCACACTGCCCACCTAGCCCTCTGAAAACATATTACATGAGTTGGTCCGCTGTTGATAATGGTACAAATAAAATATATATTATATATTAGTATCTTTATTCGTCATACCATAAACACTGGAACATGTATTCATATATGTCTTCAAGGGGCTGGACAGTGTGTGCACATGACAGTGAACTGCACACATGCTGTTTAGCACATTATTATTACACTGCTCAATCCTGATTTTTAACAAACAAACCTTGCATGACAGAAAGGAAACATTACTGAGGCAGCAAAAATATTTCAGGGTAAACAGATATTGTTAAGTAGGAATATAACAGGGCCGCAAGAAGCACACTGCACTATGTGGATGGCTGTTGGTACACAGTAGCTGGCTCCAAAAGTGCAAGGCAAAACCACAAAGCCACCTCTCTATATGAATACATTCCAAGAAAAACTGTTCAATGGTACTGCAACATTATTGATGGTAAAACAAGGCACACACAAATGCCCACTGTGCTTCAATGCTTAGGCCTTCATTAGGGGGCACACTGACACTAATGAAGGCCTAACCGACAAAGCACAAGGGTCATTCATTTACTGTGTGACTTGTTTTGCCATAAATACATTTGCACTAGCAGTGAAAATATTTTATTGGCATTTATTCATGTGGAGTTATGGCTTTCTGGTTTTGTCAAGTTGGAATGTAATGAGGGCAAGGACAACCCTTTTTTACTTAATTTTATTTCACCTGTTTTTGGGCACAGTTATCACCATTTTTGGCAGTTAAACAAGAGTATACAAAACAAAAACGGAACACACTTGAACATTTTTATACACATAATGGTGCACAATGGGGGGGGGAGATAAACAACAACAAAAACGGATAGTAAAACCTGTGTCAGATTACCTAAAGGGATGTAAGACAAATGCAAGAAGGAACCAGGGAGGGATGGGGGACAGGGTATACTGGGATGTACTGGGAGCCATCACATCAAAATGAAGTCAGAAAAGGGCTGTACAAAGGAGGGGAACCAATATGCTGAAGGGTATGCACCAGAATGAATACAGGTGAAGATACAATAAATGACATTACATACATACACAAGGCAAGGGGGGCAGGATAGAAACTATTAAGTACAGAAATGGACTCAACAACAGGGTAGACGCAGCGAGAACAAAAGATGTGCATGAAAAGGGATCACAATTTCAAGATAGAGGGCAGAAGGATCAGGGGCAAGATCAGGACCTATTTTTTCACACAGAGACTGGTGGTGGTGGGTACAAGCCAGGACAAACTAAAAAACTAATAGTCAATGTTATGGTGGGACAGCAGCAGTTGAAGCATCCCCATGATTTTAAGTTGGTGGCCCTTGATGTGTTCTAACTGCTGATTAATATTGTCGAGCCGGTGGTTTGCAGCATCCATTGGGCTCCACAGCACTGTCAAACTGGCCTATGTGGCAGGCAGTTCAAGAGGGTTGCCACCCTCAGCATGAGGTGCTGCAGGTTGTGGTGATGGTGGAGCAGAAGGTTCTGCCATGGCCCTCTCCCGCTTCACACCACATGCAGGTGGGCACCGTTCTGCCCCCTCTTCCCCAGCAGGGCCAGCAGGTGCATTGATAGCCTGTTCAGTGACCTTAGCCTGCCACTCTAGGCAATGGTGATTATACATATGGGTGCGCTGACCCCCTGTGCCGAGGTGACTTCCTTGGGGGCCATGGCACACCTCCACACTGGACAAATTGCACCTTACTACACTGCTGTCCTCTGGAAGCGCAGTAAAAAAAGCACACACTAAGGAGGTGCAGGGAGGACCAGCCACAGGCGGGGGGAGCCCAGATGGTGTGGGAGCCAGGAGCAGCGGCTCTACAGTTGGGGCCAGGGATGCAGAAACCTGCTGCTTCATTTGCTGCTGTGGCTCCTCCTCCTCCTTCCTCACTTTCTGCTGCTGAACCGCTGGCACGGGGGACATAGGTGCTGCTGGCACTGAGGGGGCACTGGTTGGTGGTGCCACAGGAGGTGGTGGTTCCATTGTACTTATTCATCTTCACAGGTGGAATTTTACTTCGCTGTATCTCTACTCACCACCAGGTTCCCAGCTCGCTCATACCAACAGTATCTCTTGCCTTGGTGGGGGGAAGACCCTCAAGATGGTGCTCCAGTGCAGATGAAGCCAGCCACCATGCGTGCACACGCCCACCCAATCGCTACCATGTCAATCAAACCCCCCGCTTCTCTCACCCTCCATTGAGGGATCACTAAAACTCTCCACAACAAACAACACACACACACAGAGACACACAGAAACAATTAATAAAACAAATACTAAACAGAATAGTGCACAAACAGAAGTCCAGACAACAAATACTCAAAACAAAACCACTTAGAGCCCCCCAAAAAAGATTTAGTCTTTTTAAACAGCTTTTCTTCTCTCTCACTCTCCAAGTTCTCCTACACAACCTCTTTCTCCGCAAGGTGAAAGTGAAACTCTCTTCAAGCATGAGTCACGTCCTGCCTGCCTTGCTGAAGTATGTGACTTACACTAGTGTAAGCCATGCGATGTGTGTGGGCTTCCAATAGACTTCTCGCTCTGCCTTAAAGCGAATTAAGGCAGAGTAAACAATGCAAAGTCATAATTACAATATGAAGTGGCAAAGTGGAGCTTTACAATGGGCACTTTGCATTGCAGAATGGTACCATGAAGTGCCCTCTTTGTGGGTGCTTTGCAGGCAGAATTTACTTCACTGCATCTCTACTCACCACCAGACACAGGAGAGGTCCCCGGCACACTCACCAGCCAGAGGAGGGGCAGAAACTGGCAAAGATATATAGTCCAGCTTTTTAACAAGCGAACCAAGTCTCACAAAAGCCAGCCTGCTGAATGAGGCTATAAACGGCACTCACCCCCAGCAAACTCGGCAGTACCTCCAGGTGTAACCAGTCAGCTCTCACCCAGCTAGACAGAAGAATCACAGTCAGGTGCAGCCCAGAAAAATCCACAAGACAATCTCCAGAAACCGACTCTCACTTGGCCCAAAAGACACCTGCAGAACCAAGTCCCAGTCCAGAAAAAGATGAAAACAAATCGGGGGACACACACACAGTCCATGTTCTCCCACAAATAAATCCTCCTTTGTCAGTGAACGACCATGAGCCAGCACTCAGGGGCCCCGGGACGAACCAACCTTCCGTGACTAGCAGGAGACAGGAGGGGTTATCCTGGCAGGCAAGGGAGTTTCCACCTCCTGTCTGACCAGTTACACCCAGCACTCAACTAATGACCAATGCCCAATGTCCCGAGAATCACCTCTCAGTTTCTGCATATGTGGTATCCACCCCGCTTGCTCCTGCTGGTTCTTCTTTTTCTTTTGCAGCCGATCGTTTCTGAAAAGATGGCTCCTTATTGGCTTTATGTTGCGATTCTTTAGCTCCTTTATCTGTGCTATCTTTATTTTTGAAATTCTTTCTCTGGTTTGTTCTTGCAAATCTTACACAAGACCTGCCACAGCTCTGAGATCTTGGACGATTCCAACTTAGTATATTCTCTCTCTTGTAGTCACCCTTATTTCAGTTTAGCTTAGCGAGTTTTCTCTGTATGACTCTGGCTTCATTCTTAAGGAGTTTGGCTTTCAACTGTTCATTAAAGTCAGAATATTCTGGACAGGACTTAAAATTGAATGCAGCTGTTTTACCTGCTGTACCTCTTTTGTCAATTCAGTGTATTTCTGAAGGAGTTCTTTAATCAATAGGTTAAAAAAAGAGTTTAGAACATTCACACGCTGCTTATATGTTATTTCAGTTCCTTTTATAAGTAACTTCCGTAATTGGATAAAGGCAGTTCTCACATTGTTGGCTCATGTTTACAAGGGCAAGTAATTTAAAAGATAAGTTGGTGCACAGTAGGATGCAAAAACCTGTGACCACAAGAAGGCAAACCAGGCTACCACAGAGACCCAATGGCCATTGCAAATGCCAGAGGTGTAATATTTGGAAATATGCCCAGACTGGTAACACCATCAATCACCATAGATTTCAGGGATACTCTATGAATATCAAAGAGCTTATCACATGTGACATACCCTACATTGTCTATGTGTCATGGTGCCGCTGCAACCTTACATATGTGGGCAAAACTGTACTCTCGCTGAAGCAGAGGATCCAGGAACACATTAGATCTATTATAAATAACCATCAAGGCATGCTGGTAGGGACTCACTTCACTGTACACCATACTTCATTACCACTGGACTTGCAATGTATGGTCTTAGAATGGGTCCCTCCTCACAAATCAGGGGGTGATAGAGCCAACACATTGCTTCAAAAAGAGAGTATGTGGATTTATAAACTAAATAGTGTAAAACTAGATGGTTAAGTGAGAACTGTTACTTAAAACCATTTCTGAAAAATTGAAAAAATGAAAAATGAACAAAATAATTACATGATTTTTTTGATCCTTAAACTAGGAAATTACTTTAGCCACTATTAATAGCTTTCATTCTCTCATTTCAGTCCTGCAGGATTGCTTCAACACTTCAACAGTAACTGGACGCTCCTTTCTACTCAGATTTAATGTTTATGGAGCCAGGATTGCTAAACGCTGACAACAATCAGTTCCAGGACAGTGTTTCTTTTTCTTTTTCATCCCTGTGTAATCATAGGTTTGATGAACTTTAAAATTTATTTTTTTTGATCTTCAATTGTTTTGATAAAAAAATCTTTTATGTAGGATGAACAAAGTTGTTAAATACTACAAAAGCAAGCCCCATCAAGCCTCCACCCCGTCATACAAATGATCCTGCACAGAAGGGCCTCTAGAGAATCTGTCAATACTTCACTCCTAGTCCCCTACTGTAGGAACTCCCTTGGTCAAAGGTCCTTCCACTACTGTGCTCCTCTCTGGCTCAACTGCCTAACACCCACCAGCTCATTGGAACCCAGTCTTGGCCACTTTAAAACTGATCAAAAGGCCCTCCTTCTAGACTCCTCCTCCTGTGACTGTCATTAACCCCTCTATCACTAGAGGACATACTGCCCTCTCCTAAGGCCCAATTTTCCATTTCTCCTGGTCAGCACGGCACCTCTAGCAAGCAGGGTGCCCTGACTGCTTCAGTGCCCCTAGTAACTTGCCTTGTGATATCTAAACTATGTGTTGGATTCTTAATTGCTTCATCTCACAAGATTGTATTAAGCTCCCTCTGACACTGGGTCACTGGCCCTACACTATTTGTACTTTTGTGCTGTGTCACTGTTTATATTACTGCACTGTTTGTTTTCCTTGATTTATTTGTACTCTGATGTGGAGCCTTTGCAAAAGAGTCCCTGACTTAAAGGGTTGTAATTGCGATTGCATGCATAAATAAATAAAATAAAAAATAAAGAATAAATACCATGTGTTGTGTTCAGTTTGCAAACACTGTTTTTTCTCTTTGAAATGTAATGATATCATCTGACATGCGAGCTAAACACTGTATAAAAGTAGCTGGTCTATTCTTTAGCCTCACCCCCACTGAAGACTCTCGAGAGTTAAGGCACTGGGGAATACAGCTTTTCTGAAGGAGTTGTATATCACTGCAATTGCTGAAACTTTAAGGCTTGAAGTAAAGCACTTTGAAATATGTTCGTGCCTCCTGTATTTTCCTTGTGTGCACTTCACATTCATGTTTGGACTGATTGACATGAAGAAGGAACACCCTGACAACTTTCCAGGCCTGAGGTACAGTACTTAGTGTGAAAGAGAGGTTCAGCAGGTGGGAGAGTGGTAGACCAATGGCTGGGCCAGATATCCAGAAAAATTTGAGGTTGAGGCCATCTGGGTTGGATTTATAGGGTCTGAGCAAAAGAATGTCAAGGAAAACCTCTTTCACAGAAACAGGAGAGAAGCAGAAGCCTTTAGATGGATTGGGGTTAAGAGAGGTAGGAAGCATAGGGACCAGGTTTGTGGGAAGGGCATCCCACTTTCAGCCCATTGGGGTTAGCACCGCAACTTCAGTGTACTCCTGAAGCTGCCAGCCCGCCTCCATGGTGAGAAGAAGCAGCAGCAAGCCTCTTCCTTCAGGAATCCTACTTTCAGCCCATCAGGGCTACCAACGCAACTGCAATGTACTCTGGAAGCCACCAGCCCACCACCACGGCTAGAAGAAGCAGCTGCAAGCCTCTGCCTTCAGGAATCCCACTTTCAGCCCTTTGGGGCTAGCACTACAACAGCAGTGTACTCCTGAAGCTGCCATCCCACCCCCATTGCAAGAAGAAGCAGCTGCAAGCCTCTGCCTTCAGGTATGGACTCAGACCCTGCTCTGGTGAACTGCTTCTGCTTTCTCTCATCTGAATTTTGTCTCACCCTTCCCCAGCCCAGAGCTCTTTAAATCCGCTTAAACCCCTTCCTCTACAGCTAAATCTTTCACCATTGGCCTCAACCTTGTACCGCAGGCTTAAAGGCACAATCTTTCTCCTTCTGTTCTACCTTCATACTCTCGACTCAGTCCCTTCCCTGTAGCCAGCACACTTCTCCTTGGCCTCCATTTTGCTTCTTTTGCTTTTCATTCTGTTTTCTCCCCACAGCTCTTTCATCATCACTGCTTCTTCTTCTTAACCTCCCTCTGGTTCACTGGTGACTTACCTGTGCAAATCCATAGCCACAAGCCACTCCAGCCTTACCACTTTCCTACTCCTTGTGTAGCTCATCTTATCTGCTACTCCTGACATGATGAATCTGATAGGTCACGCCTATCTGCAAGATCTCCTTGACCCTTATCATCCACCCCGGATGCTCCATTCCACTGAGGGGGGCCTCCTGGGGGGTCCCAGGGTTAGGCTGTGGCGTTCAGGAGATAGAGCATTTGCAGTGGCTGCACCAACACTATGGAACTCCTTGCTTGACTATCTAAGGGGGCCCCCATCGCAGAAGCCTTTAAAAGGGGACTGAAAACCTACCTATATGAATTGGCTTTTATAACGTGACTTTGCTGTTTGAATGAAATTCTGTATTTGTATTGATTTTATTATGTATGTGTGGTGATTTGTGAGTTTACTGTTTAGCACCCAGAGTCTCAGGAATTGGGCCTTTTATAAATTAAAATGTCTATCTATCTATCTATCTACTTGCTGTCTCCTTGCCATCCATGCTGCTGCTTATGGACTCTTGTGCTACTGTGATAGCCCATGACCAAAAATACCTTGATCTCTTCACAGTCACGCATTCCACCTTGCTACACCCTTCCCTTCCTCTAGATGGGATTTATCCCCTCTCGGCCCTATCACCCTCTCTTTTCTCTGTAATTGGGAATGCTGTTCACTTGGCCACTACCTGCTGTCCTCCTCCTGGTGTCCTATTGTGCCCTATTGCCCTTACATTCTTCTTCTGTCACACCTTCCCCTAGCTGGAGACATTGAGTGTAATCTTGGTCTGGCCAATTTGCATATCACTTCCTCCTCCAGTACCTGGGCAAATGCCACTAGCCTGAAAATTGTACACATTAATATCTGTAGCCTTCTCACCAAGCTCCCTGTCCTGTAGGTGTGGATATCACCACACAAGCCCCATGTGCTAGGACTTTCCGAAACGTGATTAAAGCCCGTCTATCCGATTCCACGTATCAGCTAACTGGGTACTCCTCCCTTCGCCGTGACAATCCGGGCAAACAGAAGGGTGTTGGTGTAGCACTGTATTTCAGAGAACCCCTCTCTGCCACCACTGTCCTTTGGTCTGATACTACCTCCCTCAGTGAATGGCTCATCTCAGAACTAACCCTAGGTTCCACCAAGAAACTCTATATGGGCTGCTGCTGCAACCCCCCCAGCCACAGGATCTGAGGGTCTAAACAGCTTTCTATCTGGTCTCAGCTCACTATCCCCTCATAGAGGCTCCATTCTCCTCAGCAAATTCAATTTAAACTGGCTGAGTCCCCACCAGCTGGCCTATGCTTCCCTCCCAAAACAGCATAACCTGGTCCAGACTATTACACTTCCCATGAGACAAAACCCATGCACTACCACCCAAACTCTTTTAGACTGGATTATCACGAATAGGAATGATTATGTATTGCTAGCTGGTACCATGTCTGACTCAGTCAGTGACCTCTCACTAACATTTTTCCTCTGGTCATTCAAACTCAAACGTCCACCCCCCCAGATACCTGTCCTTTCAGAATTTCTGCTGCCCAAACACCAGGATCCTCCTTGATGAGGCATGGTCTTTCAATTGGTCTGTTCTCTACTCACTCACTGACTTTACCCTGGCAGTAACCCTCTTCACATAAACCCTGGTGACCCTTCAGGATCAGCATTTCCCTCTTACAAGATGGATCAGAGGTGTTTGCTCTAGTTGTATCACTAAAGATCTCCTTATCCTCAGGTAGGACAAAGATTGCGCTTGGTCAGCCAACAAAGTAGATCCCTTCCCTGCCCTCTGGGATGCCTACAGGCACAGGTGTAACCTATGCAAACATTTGGCCAAATCCCTGAAACAGGCTTATTTTCACAACCTTCAAAAAGTAAACCTTGGAGACCCTAGTAAATTCTGGGAATCCATCAGCTACCTCCTAAACTTTAACTCTGGCAAGACAACTCTACAACTGAATTCCTCCGCTAGCCCCATCACAGACCCTCTCGAGGTGGCCAGGGCCTCCAATAATAAATTCACTGACCTATCCATGTTTTTCAACTGTTATCCATGGACCAGCACCCCTGATTGTAACCCACACCTCACGGACAGCAAAACACATATAGGTATACAGTATGTACTAACCTTAGGGCAGAGGCACTCATCGTATAAGCATAAGTGTCAGGATCTGAGTTCTCCTATATTTTTGCAATATGTATTATGCTTTACTATATTCTCACAATATATTGTACCACTGAGAGATGATTTTCATATATATATATCTTTGTATAATCATAAGTTAGGCAATAGTGCCATGTTTAGTGCTTCTGCAGAACTGTAACTGCAAGTGTCCTTAGAAGCATCACAGACCTTATTGTTCCCTTATCTTCTGCTAGCTAAGCAACTTCTTATGTTAGTTAGGATGTTTACTCACACCACCTGCTGCTGTCCAATTATTCACATTTTATGTATTTTTTTAGCTGTTGCTATAGTAATTATCAGGGTATAAGACCCCTTTGCAGCACATATTTTCTCTGAGATGAGACTAGACCACACCCTACATAGGAAAGGAAACTGGATGCATTCTCCCAGTGATTACACTGTTGTTTGTAAGCCTGCATTATTCTTATTTGCTGATAATAAATTATCTGGACACCACTTGGCTGTGGTCTTGTCCTTTGTGCAGTTCCAACAAGAACCTGAGAAAGGTAATTTTATTACCCTGTTACATTTGGTGACTGTGTGCAGGTTGGAATGTACAAAGTGAGGTTTCCATTCAATTAATTTTGAATATCGAGTAGTGTAGTGCATTTTTCACCTACTTGGACCTACTCGTACTTACAGTGGTTGTTCTGTGACAGACTTACTCCATCTTGGTCTCGGGCATGGCACCTCCACACCAGACTCTGATACACTCCCCCTGTGAGGGGCAGTGTACCACCTTGGCACTACCATTGCCCACAGTTTGACAATTACATGCCCTAGTCTAGATTGTGAGTGACCTGCTTGTTGACACAAATGGATGACCTTGTGTAAAGGCCATGGTTGGGGGCCACCAACTGAACATGCTTCTGGATACAGGAGCAGCCATGTCTTTTCTCCATAATGAGAACCCAGCCACATCTGACTGGTCTAACAACTGGAAGACCAGTGCACAGGGTGTAGATGGTACTCAGCTACACACCTACTGATCTGTGTCTTTGCCTGTGGTGGTAGGCCACCTCAGTACTGATTTTGCCTTCGATCTCATGGTATTACGTCATCACCCCAGCATACTGGGAATTGACTTTCTTGCACTGTACGGCTGTGTAGTGAACCTAGCCAACAGGCTACTTCTCCAGATCAAAGGACAATGTCATGCTGTCACCATTCCAGATTCACACGTGGCTGCAGTCATCTCTTACAACACCAGAGTATAATGTCATAGCTTTGTTCAAAAGTCATGACCTGTTTTCTGAACTTGCATCTTTACTGCAAAAACACCTTGATATGTTTGCTACCATCAAGCACGATTATGATAGGATGCACACTACCATTGAGATTCCAGGACCTAACCCTGTAAGGCAGAAGCAGTATCCATTTCCTGCTGAAGCCTTTCCACCACTGAGGGAGACCATGCAATCACTGCTACAACAAGGAGTGATTAGGACTTGTGTCTCTACTGTCAATTCACCTATTTGGACTGTGAAAAAGACAACTGGAGCTTGGAGACTCACAACTGATAACAGAAAATGTAATCAAGTTAACCCCAGCTACGCCCCAACAGTAGCATCAGCACCTGATGCACTCAAGCTACTGACTCCTGACAAAAAGTGGTTCTCAGCTCTTGACATCTCTAATGGGTTTTGGTCACTCCCACTAGCACAGGTAAGCCAATATAAATTTGCTTTTACCTTTGATAGACGCCAGTATGCCTGGACCTGTCTTCCCCAGGGCTTCTACAACAGCCCGTCCCTCTTCCATTTCCACATGATGGATGCCCTGCAAGGGTTCTCCACATCCAGTGTCTCCTGCAATATGTGGATGACTTGCTTCTAGCAATCACCATGAAAGAAGATCATTTGGCCCTTCTAGATGAACTTCTGTCTCTCCTCAAGAGAGCAGGTCTCCAGTGGAACCCCTCTAAGGCACAATTGTGTGAAAAAAAGGTCAATTTCCTTGGCCTGCATATTACAGACCAAGGCAGAAGCCCAGCTGTCAAAAGATCCAGGGCTTGCAAGATCTGCCACTTCCTACTAGTGTGGCAACACTCAGATGCTTTTTAGGAATGATAAACTACTCCAGGGACTTCATTCCTGATTTTGCCTTGAAGGCGTCTCCATTGTGTGAATATCTGAAAAAGCATGCCCCATGGAGATGGGGTCCCACTCACACTGACACTGTTACACAGCTTAAACAGGCCTTAGCCTCAGCCCCAGCACTGATCAACCCTAACCCAAACCTTCCCTTCCATTTAGAAACTGCCACCTCTGATGTGGCCAAGTTTGTAGCCTACAAATCAGACCCTTCCTCTGCCCTCTGGGATGCCTACAGGCACAGGCATAACCTATCCAAACATTTGGCCAAATCCCTGAAACAGGCTCATTTTGACAACCTTTAAAAAGTAAACCTTGGAGACCCTAGTAAATTCTGGGACTTCATTGGCTCCCTCCTAAACTCTCACTCCGGCAAGACAGCTCTACAACTGAACTCCTCCGCTAGCCTCATCACTGACCCTCTCATGGTGGCGAGGGCCTCCAATAATAAATCCACTGACCTATCCATGTTTTTCAACTGTTATCCATGGACCAGCACCCCTGATTGCAACCCACACCTCATGGACAGCAAAACACATATAGGTATACAATATGTACTAATCTTAGGGCAGAGGCACTTATCGTATAAACATAAGTGTCAGGATCTGAGTTCTACTATATTTTTGCAATACATATTATTCTTTACTATATTCTCACAATATATTGTACCACTTGGAGATGCTTTCCATATCTATATACATATATATATATATATATATATATATATATATATATATATCTCATTGTATAATCATAAGTTAGGCAATAGTGCCATCTTTAGTGCTTCTGAAGAACTGTAACTGCAAGTGTCCTTAGAAGCATCACAGACCTTATTGTTCACTTATCTTCTGCTAGCTGAGCAACTCTCATGTTAGTTAGGATGGTCATTCATACCACCTGCTACTTAAGCAATAAACCATGACAGGATATGGGTGATGCTGGGTTTACCCATGCCTGGCGTGGTTCGGTCACGAGGCCGCAGGCCGAGTTACCAAACCTCACCAGGTGTGGGTAAATCCTAGCATCACCCACACCCTGGAGTGGTTTATTGTGATTATACAATGTACTTCTTTTTTTGTGACAAAAAAAGAAAAAAAAAGACTATTTCTTTTTGATTTTGAATAATTTTTATTGAATGTATTGCTGCACCAGAAAAAAAAGTTCTGTGTTGCTAGGTAGAGTAAGTGTAGTAGAGGTGCAGTGAAGTTTGTAATACAGCATGAGACACACACTTAGAGTAACATGATGTGAAGTTGTTTTTGTTAAGAGAGAGCATGAGAGTTATGATTTTTCTTTTTACACAGACATTTTGTAAGAGACAGTGGCTGTCTGACAGTATGCAACAATGTGGTGCAGGCAGTGAGGGTTTGTTGGCAATGTTCAGTGTCTGCTTCTGGCATGAATGTCCCTTTTTATGGTCCAGAACATGCCTGTGCTGCGATTGGTCAGAATTTGTTCACGAGGTGAGAGCTGCAACCGTTTTCGCTCAATTTATTTTTTTTGAGTAGTTACAAGCTGCTGTTTAAAGTAGGCTTTTTTCTTTTAAAGACTGAATCTCCATAGGCAAAGTTTACCACCATTTGGCTGGGGAGAGAGAGAGAGAGAGAGAGAGACAGAGACACACACAATAGGGGGGAGAATGGATGAATGTAAACCTCAAGAGAGCTGAACCAGTGTCAGTACAGTGAAAGTGTTGCAGTCAGTCATAATTTGTTCATGAGGTGTGAGCTGTGATGGTTTTTGTTTCTTTTTTGACAGGGGAATTAGTGGGCAGGAGTGGAGCAGACAGGGACTGGCTAGCGCCATGAGATCTGATTTCAGTTTTGATGCTGTGTTTTTTGGTTTTAAGACTGGATCTCTGGGAATGAAGTTTACGACCATTTGGCCAGGGAGAGAGAGAAAGAGAAACATATGGATAGTGGGGCGAATGAACAGCAGGAGAGTCGAGTCGATTGTCAGCACATTAAAAATATTTGAGATGCTGGCGAAAAATGAAGGGATAACGGAGGAGGCTTGTGTCACTTCAGGTGATTTACTGTTTTGTTTCTGGAATGTAAAGAATTGTTTGAATATCGGTCTTCTGCTTGTCTGTGGAGCTTTAGCAGGGGAAATTAATATGAGGGCTGAGTGCAGTACAAGCTACGGTTCATGTTTTGAATGTCGCGCTGTGCCACAAATGGCGATTCAATATGGCGGTGTTTTGTTTTTGATGTTCGGGTCAGAGCAATCTATTTAGATGCAGCTGACTGGTGCCTTTTCCCATGGGTAATGCTAGGATTTACCACGGGCAAAAGGTGCCAGGCATCCAATCAGATTACAGCTTTTCCCGACCCCATTGTATGATGTCCAATTATTTATATTTTATGTATCCTCTTTAGCTGTTGCTATAGTAATTATTAGGATATTAGGGGGAGAGGGGAGTTTGAGAGGGACATCAAAGAGGGAATGAAGAACCCTCCAAAATTTGGAGGTGGAGTTGAGGTTGTGTTGGAGGGTGGATTTGAAATATTGGGCTTTCTCTGCTCTTATAGCCTTTGTACAAGCGTTTCTTAAGGACCTATAGAGGTGGAGATCAAAGGGAGAAAGGGAGGATTTGTAGCACGCCCAAGTGAGATCTCAGGACTTGTAAACCTGAATGATGTCAGCAGATACCCCGAGGGGTGGGAGCATCTGATCCTACATCTTCTAGAGGGGGCATAAGTATGCCATACCTTGTTTAGAATATAGCAGAAGAGGGAGAGAGCTGAATCAAGCAGAGTAGATGAGAGACCAGTTGGAAGAGAGATGACTCCAGTTAATCTGGGAACCATTCCCTCTATGGCATCGTTATGCAGCTCATGGTTTAGTCTATGCAGTGGCAGGGTTGCAGGCTTATCCCCAGAAAGAAAATGGTGCTCTCACCACCGCACTTCCCAAGTTACCCCAGAAGTTCAAAGCTGTTTCCGCAGCGGACACTGACTTGCTCGTCTGAGCAGCTTCTTCTTTGGGTACTCTGGTTGCAGCTCTCCTTCAACACTCCTGCCAAGACTCTTCAGAACAATTATGGAAAAATAGCAGATAAAGTTACTTGTAGCCAGCTGATGCTCCAGAACTCCATTCCACAGATATCCACAGCACAGCACGGGACTTTTCTAAAAATAAAAACGTTAGTTCCTGTTACTAGCTCTCTAGTCTGCCCAGCCCTACCTAACCAGCTTACCCCACTCTGCCATCTAGCTGGAAGTGCCTAATGTAAGCCCCCTGAAAGAAGGGCTTATATCTCCATTTTAGACATCCCTTTCCCTCTCCTACCCCCCCCCCGAGCTAGGGAACATGTTAGTGCTCTGGGGGATATTGGCTGCTGGATGCCTCAAGGTGGCAGCAGAGAGTAGGTTTTTGGGATTATATAAGGGAGCAGACAGGCAGTAGTGGGGTCTTTCCAGACCAAGCATTAGGCCTTGGGCTGGAGGGGGAGGCTAGAAGTGCAGAGCAGGAGCAGATTAGGCGGGCAGGTAAGGGAGCTTGGTGGTCCAGGAAGGCCAGAGGGGGAACCCCCCCAAAGCAGGAGATAGGATGGCTTTTCTCAGCATCATGGTAGATGAGTAGTTGGGGAAATGGAGCTCCATGGGGGAGGTATGTGTAGCCAAGTCCTACATCATTTGGGGTCAGGGAATGTAGGTGGTTTGTAGGCCAGTAGGAGGTAGGAGCCCTTAGAGACCCCTGTAAAGTGTTCCTGGGTCACCAGGGCTGTGGGGGCAGTGGCAGGGCCTGCACAAGAGGGAAGTCAGTGGCAGTTGCTCCCCTCATACCCAGTGTAGCAGGGCGACCTGGGGTAAAGAGAGCTGGGGGGGGCATTTCACCCAAGATATGGGCCTGCTTAAGAGGGGCAAGTCCTCCAGTGCCAGTACATTGAAGGCCAGACATGTCACAGGCTGTAATGGCAGGCCTTGGAGGGTAACCCTCATGCTGGAGCTTAATGCAAGCCCAGGAAGTGAAAATGTGGATGTGGGCCTGGCAGGGACCACCGGGGAAGATGACCAGCAGAAACCGAGCAGTTTGGGCAACCAGTGAGAAGGCAGATCAGTCTGTAGCATGAGGCCATGAGTGCTGGAGCAGGGCCGGATTTTGGGGCCACTGCACCAGGGGGTCAATAAGAAAATAGACTGATCTGAGAGATGGTGGCTGGTGCTGAAGTAGCACCCATATGAAGCCAAGCTTAAAGTGGGTTACAGGGCCTGGGTCATCAGAAAAAATTCCTAGAAGTCCATGTGGTTTGGACCAGTGCCCAAGGGTCCAGGTGGGGGAAGCAACCCACTTTCCCACACCAGTGTTTGGGGAGCGACCAGTGCCAGTGAGTGGGTAACCCGGGAGTAAGGAAGAAAGGTTTGGCTTACCAGATCCAGAGAAGCCAAGGGATTGCAGGGATCTGAGTTCAAGTAGGACTTGAGTAAAGCATCCCTCTGTTCAGACAGTTGGTAAGACCCCATCTGGAGTACTACGTGCAGTTCTGGAGACCCCATCTATGCAAGAACATAGACAGGATGGAGACAGTCCAGAGAAGGGCAACCAAAATAGTGCAGGGGTCTGCTCCTGATGTCATATGAAGAGAGACTAAAATAGTTTAATATGTGCACCCTTGAGGAGGGGGGGGACATGATACAAACTTACAAGTACCTAAAGGGAATCAACAAAGTCCAAGAGGGTAGCATATTTCAGAAAAAGAGATGTGCAAGAATGAGGAGGCACAATTTGAAGATAGAGAGGGGGATGGCTCAGGGGCAACGTGATGAAGTATTTTTTTCCTGGAGAGGGTGGTGGATGCATGGAACAACCTTCCTGAGGAGGTTGTGGGGTCAAAAACAGTGGGGGAATTCAAGAATGCATGGAACTGACATAAGGCAATTATAGTAGGGGTAGGAGGAAGTAAGCTGCTGGTTAACTAGGATCTGCAGCTTATCCAATAGGTAGGGGAAATGGGCAGACTAGGTGGTCCAAGCGTTCTTTATATGCAGACAAAGTCTATGTTCCTATGTTTCTAGAGAGAGAGAGAGGGAAATAATCCTTGCTTATACTGCTTTAAAAGTCATCCTTCTGCTACTTTAAGATATCCAGCCAGTGTGTGTAAAAAGTTTGATTAGCCCCATGGAGCTGCATTACCTATTTAAAAGAATGAAGGTGTGATCCCAGTATTGCCGGGAATCATTTGCAGTGCAGGAGCAGAATAAAGAAGTCAGTTTGGGAGGAAATTGCAGTGATGTACCCTATTTAACCTGAGAGGGGGAAGCAAACGAAATGAAATCCTTCTCAGGAACATAGGAAAGTGATGGCAGAAAAGGACCTCCAGGCCCATCTAGTTTGCCCATTTGCTTAGCATCCCCTAGGCCTGCTCCGGATTCCCCTCCCCCTCCTTTCAACAGCCCTCTATGTCTGTTCCAACCCCTCTTGAATCCCCCCCACTGAATTCTTGCCCACCACTTCCCTAGGCAGCCCATTCCAAGTGTCCACCACCCTCTCAGTAAAGAAGTTCTTCCTGATGTTGCCTTTAAACCTACCCCCCTCGAGTTGGAGATTATGACCCCTTTTTCTGGGACACCCCTTCAATTGTAATGGGTTCTCAGTAGGCACTTTATTGATGCCTTTTAGGTACTTGAAAGTCTCTATCATGTCTCCTCTCTCCCTCCTCAGCTCTAGAACGTACGAGTCAAGGGCTCCCAGCATCTCCTCACACGGCAGGTGACTGAGCTCCTTCACATCTTGGTTGCCCACCTTTGTACCAGCTCCACCCTCTCCACATCAGTTTTTTGATAATGCCTCCAGAACTGGATCCCATATTCCAGATGAGGCCTTACCAGCTGGGTGTACAGGGGAATCAGGACCTCTATCTTCCTGCTTGTGATCCCCTCCCAATACAACCCAGCATTCTGCTGGCCTTTGCCACTGCCCTGCTGCACTGCCCAGCCACCTTCAAGTCTTAAGAGATGATGATGCCCCGGTCCTCCATGGTAACTGCTAGCAGCTTGCCCCCAAGTCTGTATTCCGTTCTCCTGTTCTTTCTGTCCAGGTGCATAACTTTGCATTTTGCCATGTTGAGCG
This sequence comes from Neoceratodus forsteri, assembly GCA_016271365.2. Taxonomy (NCBI): domain Eukaryota; kingdom Metazoa; phylum Chordata; order Ceratodontiformes; family Ceratodontidae; genus Neoceratodus; species Neoceratodus forsteri. The sequence goes on from CM057455.1 coordinate 61,403,181, forward strand.
ATAATTTCCACTTCCTGGCCCACTCCTCTAGTCTCCCTAGGTCCCTCTGCATCCTCCCAGCTCCATCCTGCATGTCCACTCTATTGCAGATTTAGACATCATCCGCAAACCCATGTCACTTATATAGATGTTGAACAGCAAGGGTCCCAGCACTGACCCTTGGGGCACACCGCTGGTGACCCCCGACTCAACTGAGGAGACCCCATTTACTAACACCCTTTGCATTCTGCCCACCAGCCAGTTGCGCACCCATCCTATAACCACCACCCCCCAGCCCCAGGCACTCCATTTTATGCACAAGCCTACTGTGTGGTAACGTATCAAAAGCCCTCCTGAAAAGCAGGTGCACTCTTTGCCATTTCGGTACCTTAACCTCTGGCAGAATTGGCTCCTAGCAATGTATAATAAACCCTTTAATTGGCCATCATGGGACAAAAAAGGGATTCAAACCATACAGGATTTGTTTATGCCCAACTCCACCACACTCATGTCATACGAGCAGCTCAAAAATTGCTACTCTCTCCAGTCCAAAGACGTTTGGAAATATTTGCAGCTTCGCAGCGCGGTGCAGTCCCTCAGCTGGTCTCATCTATCTGACCCTAAATGGCACTGGTTGTCCACCCTACACCTAAAACCTTCCTCCTGAGGTTTGGCTGGACAGTTCTATGGTACCTGGCGAGAGGCACAACCTGACCACACGGAACCTTGCAGAGCTGCATGGAGTCAAGACCTAAATCACCCCATTACACCAGAAGTGTGGCCTCGTTGCTTGCACCGGGCTCACTCTACCTATAAAGATGTCAAGAGCCAACTACTTCAACTCAAGATTCTTCTCCATTGTTATCACACTCCAGCTGCTCTTCACAAATAGGGTATACTCCCACACGCAGAGTGTTGGAGGTGCCGGCAAAGCCCAGCTAATATATTGCACCTCCTGTGGCAATGCCCTGCTCTAGTCTCCTTCTGGCCTCCGGTAGCAATGGACTGCTCCAGGGTGCTGGGGCAACCAATTGACCTCTCCAAACCTATGCTCCTGTTGGGTGACACTACTTCCTTGGACCAATTTGTACTGCAACACAGAAACTGGATCCTAGTAGCCCTCTTGGAGCTGAACAGCTTTTGCTAATGATCTGGAGGCAACCCTCTTCTGCCATCTCCTTATGGCATTCTGCCTTAAGCAGGCTTGCTACCTTTGAAAGGCTCACTTACACTAGCAGAGGACAGCTCTCACTGTACTATCGCAAATGGGAAGCATATCTTAACTCCTGTCTCTGTCGAGCACCACTGCCCCCCCCAGTAACCCTCCCACCCAAAATCTTACAATGTAGGGCCTCCTTATAGTTAGCATTATCTTTAGGATATTGATGAAGACTACTATGGACTCATCCTGCATGCTGGAACTCACCCATGCCATCTCCTATATCCACTTTCCTCTTTTCCTTTTACAGCCTACTGGCATTTATAGGTCATGCTATACACTGCCAGTCGAGAGATCTGGTTACTCAATCATAATGATTGTCAGGCCTTATAGCTTTTATTCTATCTTCCTTATATGGACTCCTAAAGCAGTGTGTAGTTGACCATAGTTTTGTTATCATAACAGTTTAGGAAGGTAAGGGATTGTAACTTCGGCTTTCACAAATGTAAATGTACTATTCTGCTCAATTTTTTCTAAGAATTATGAAGGTGTATTTGTTCGCCTTGAAAATACTATTCTGTGTCACAAAAGCTTGTATATTCTCATGTTCATGGAATACACTTACTAACATACTAACATACTATTTGCCAGCAGATTAGGCCTTACGGTCTATCGAGTCTGCTCGAACCTTAGATCCTTAGTTGGGTGCCGAGGCCCTCCCATCCCTTGTGCTCCAGAAACCCCTACCATCCATCCCCACCCCCCTGGGACAGGCCATTATCTGATACATCCACTTTCTGTGTCTGTCCCACCCTCTCTTGAAGCCCTGCACTGTGGATCTCTGAACCAGCTCGCCAGGCAGTGCATTCCAAGGGTCCACCACCCTCTCAGTGAAAAACCTCCTCCTCTTTTCCCCCCTCACCCTTCCACCTTCCAAGTTCAAACCATGCCCTCTGGTGATACCTCCCTGCTTTAGTCTAAAGATCCCCTCCATGTTTACCCTATTTATTCCCTTGAGGTACTTGAAGACCTCAATCATGTCCCCGTCTCTCCTCTCCTCCAATGAAAACAGGCAGAGCTCCTCAAGTCTGTCCTCATACATCAAATCCCCTAGCCCTCGTATCATCTTAGTTGCCCTCCTCTGTACCCTCTCCAGGAGCTGTATGTCCCTTTTCAAGTGTGGTCTCCAGTACTGTACACAGTACTCAAGGTGTGGTCTAACCAGTACATTGTACAGCGGCAGAATCACTTCCTTGCTCCTAGAGGTGATCTCCCTTACGATGCATCCCAGCATCCTGTTTGCCTTGCTAGCCGCTCTCCTGCACTGTTCAGAGTTATTCATACATGCATCCACCATGACCCCTAGGTCTTTTTCCCCTATTGAGGCCTCCAGCGCCTCCCCTCCCAGGGTGTACCTATGTTTAGGGTTTCCCCGACCAAGATGCAACACCTTGCACTTGGTGATATTGAAATTTATTTCATGTGTGAGCCCAGCTTTCCAGGGTGTCCAGGTCCTTGCAGGGCCAACCTCCCTCTTCTCCCACAACTACGCTCCCATCTTGGAGTCCTCCACGAAGAGACTCATTTCACACACTATACCCTCCTGATGTCTGATATGTATGCATTAAACAGGATCGGACCCAGGACCGAGCTCTCCGGCATGCTACTACCAACCTCTCTAGGGGTTTGAGAGCTCCCCACAGACCACTACTCTCTCAGGTGCGTCCAGCTAGCCAGTTTTCAATCATCTGACCATCAAAGGCCTACTCCTAACCCCATCAGTTTCTCCACCAGACCATTGTGGGGGACAGAGTCAAACGCCTTGCTGAAGTCCAAGAATAATACATCCACAGGCTTTCCCCTGTCCAGTTCTGATGTTATCCATTCGTAGAACTCCACAAGATTGGTTTGACATGATCTACCTGGCACAAACCCATGTTGCCGACTATCCAGACCTCCCACCTCCTCCAAGTACACCCCCAATCGTTCCTTTAGTATACTCTCCATTAATTTTCCCACCATCAAGGTCAAACTGATGGGTCTATAGTTACCTGGTACTTCCCTCGACCCCCCTTTATGGATTGGCACCACATGTGCCTCTCGCCAATCCCTAGGTACCCTCCCTGTCTCAAGTGACCTATTGAAGAGCTCTGCCAGGGATGCAGTCAGTATGTCCGCCAATTCCCATAGTACTCTTGAATGAATGCCATCCGGCCCAGGAGATTTGTCTTTATTTAGGGCCTTGAGGGCTAACCACACCCTTTTGGCGGAGATAGCATCATCCATCCCCTCCACCTTACTGGCCTTTTTATCCTTATCCAGATGTGACATCCCTGGGGTACCTCTCTCTCCCTCTTGCTCCATTTCTCTTGCTCCCCTGATCCCACTCACTGCCACTTCTATCCCCTTCATGCCTTGCTTTGTAGATATCCCATCCCCCTCACTAGTGAACACAGAGGCAAAGTACTCATTAAATACCTCTGCCTGGTCCCTCGCCTCTTCCACCCACCCTCCTCCTGATCTCAATCTGCTGAGATGGCCCTTAGTTTTTCTCCACTCCCCAATGTACTGGAAGAACCCCTTTTCCCCTCCATGTATCCCGTGTGCCATCCATTGCTCTTTACTGGACTTTGCTCCCCTCACCATCCGGGTGACTTTTCTAGATGCAAGATGGTACATTTCCTTATCCCTATCCCCTCTTGTTGTTTTATATTTTTTGTAGGCCGCCTTCTTTTCTCTGACCCTACCTGTACCTCACTGGACCACCAGCATGGTGTATGTGACCTTGCTCCCTTACATTTCAACTTAGCGCAGATCCTGACTGCCTCATGAAGTCCCCGTTTTATGACCTCCCATCTCCTTTCCACACTTGTCATTGATGTAATCCCCTTCAAGTGATCCTTGAGAATATTTCCCATGCCCACAAAGTCTGCCCTCCTGAAGTCCACTGCCAGTGTCCTAGATCTCACCCCCTCCCCCATGCTTATTTGAAACCAGACAGTATTGTGGTCGCTCCCAGTCAGGGGGTCCTGTACAACCAGATCCCTTACCAGATCCCCATCTGCCAGAACCACGTCCAGGACATGCCCCTTCCTTGTGGGCTCCATCACATGCTGTGTTAATAACACATCCTGGAAGCCATCCAGCAGCCTCTGCTCCTTGGCCACCTTAGAGGACATGGTTCCCCAGTTTGTACCTGGCATATTAAGGTCCCCCATCAACACCACTCCTTCCCCTTTTGGTCCACACTGGGCAATGATGTTGTCCAGCAAACCATCCTCTAGAACATCACTCATCCCGGGGGGCCTATACATTACACCCAGCTTGACCTTATCTCCTGCTGGGGATCGTAAGGTGACCCATAAGGCCTCTACGTTTCCCTCTGCTTCTTCTACCCTAGCAATTTCTATGTCATCTCTAATGAACATAGCCACTCCACTCCCTCTGCCCTCCTTTCTATCCTTCCTAAGCATAGTGTCCACCCCCACGTTTAGGTCCCAGTCATGGTTTTTGTTGGCCCACATCTCCGTGACCACCGCCACATCCACCCCCCCTCGAACAGCATGGCCTGGAACTCTGGCAACTTGTTTCCCAAGCTCCTGGCATTTACTAACACCAACCCCACCCTTATCCCTGATCCTCTTTGTCGAACCCCACCCAGATTCCTTATACTTCCATCCTCCCTCTGCTCCTCCTGAAACCTCCACCCCAGTCTGTTTCCCCCCTCCCCACCTTGGGCTTGAAGGCTACTCCCCTCATCTGGAGGAGAGGGCTTCTGGTCAGCCCCTCCCTTATCCTTCCCCCCCTCACAAGTTTAAACCCCACCTTTCTTGAATGTAGTCAGCCATCCCCTGTTTAAGGACTTCCTTCCCCAATGGGGCAAGATGAAGCCTGTCCTTGGCATATAGTCCTTATCCTCCCAAACTCCTTTCCAGTTCCCTAACACCCCAATCCACTCTCTTCACCCCACTTCCTGAGCTAGTCATTAACCTCTGTGATCTTCATTTTTCTCCACTAAGGCCTTTGGTACTGGCAATATCTCTGAAAAGGAAATGTTGCATCCATTATCCCGACAGACTCTGGCAAGTTCTTGGAACCTTGCTTGATTTCCAAACGCTATTTCCTCTAGATCGTTAGTTCCCAAATGCACCAGGAAATCCGGTTTCCTCCACAATCCCTAACCATTTCGTACACCATGAACTTTGCTCTGTGCACTGTCAGCCCAGAGATACTCACTACCTTCACCTGGCTATGGCATCCACCCCCCTGTCCCTCCCACTGGATACCCCAATCATCGAGTCTCCCAATAACAGAACCTTAACACCACCATCATCCTTATGGTTACCTCCACTATGCCTTCTCAGCCCCCACCCGCCCTTTATTCATGATCTCAATTCCATGGGAGTCTTCCTGCCTTATTAGAGACCCCCTTGTCACCCTTCCCTTTCTGCCTCCCTCGTTATTTTGCCCACTTAACTCAAGCCCCCTCTGAATAGGTGTCCCCTTTAACCCTCTCTTATCCAAATCATTTATCCTAGCCCTGATGGTTTCCTTCCCCACCTGCCATCCTCCCCTTGTAATAGTACCCTGCCTCCAGAGGCTCTCTGTGGGTCCCCTTTAGCTAGGGCCCCATCCTTGGTACTGACCCCCCCTGCTGAAGGGGGGGCTCTTCTCCCACCTCCTTGTCTCCCAGTTTCTCTCCAGTCATGCTCTCCTCCCTCATGTCTGCAATATGTTGCATCTCCCCCATTTGCTTAACATTTATGTTTCCCCTTCTCCCTCTGGAGCTATTTCTATCCTTTCCATTGCCGGTCTGTGATGCCCTATGGGTATCTGACTTCCTCCTCCCGGCCTCTGTATAAGTTTCCTCATTTCCACCAACCCCTTCCTCCCCCTCTAGGTTGCTTAGTAGCTCAAATTTATTGTGACACTCTATGTCAGCCTCCATCAAGTAACCCGAGTTTCCTCTGACTGCACCTCTAAACTGCCCCTCTTCTTCCCCTCTTGCTCTGTTCACCTTAGGATCTCCCTTCCCACAGTCTGCTGTTTTAGGCTTCCCACAACAGCCCCTCCTGACTCTTCCCCCTCCACTCTCTTTGTATTCAGAATGTTCACCCCGTACGCTTTTCCCTTAGTGTTAACATCCCTGTCTAAGGGTCCTCTGTCCCTAATATCCCCCCTCCTGCTTGCTGTAACATAATGTCCTGTAATTTCAGAGCATTGCCCCAGCCTCCCATAGCCCCACCCTTCTGCTGCCTATATCCACACCCCTTATCCTTGGACACCCCCTTCCCAGCTCCCCCAGCTTACTCCTTGACCAATATACCTCACTCCTGATACAAGATAGCTGTCTACAGAGTGGGCAGCCTCCTTCTCTCCAGGCCCAATTGAGAATTATTGCCATCCCACAGCCTGTGCAGCCTACAACCCTTCCGAAGATGCCTGCCATGGTGGAATATGGCCACCCTGTTCATCCCCCTCTGTTTATAATGTCACACCCCCTTTTCTCAGTTCCTTTCCCCTGAAATACAGTTTCTCTCTATACTGACTGCAGTTATTTACAAACCCAATTTCAACCCCACCAATAAAGTTCCCACATCTCTCAAACACATACAGTCCAGTGTGTGTCCAGTCCCACAACCAGTGTGTGTATGCAGACATCAGGTACCGTATGATGTTACAGGCCCACCAGTTCCTGTTGCTTCGAACTTCAGTCCCAAACAGAAATACTCAGCCCTTCAATCCCAACCCCCAGTGGCTTTTCAGTATTTAAGAAAGCCTACAAAACAGGGTGGGTGGTAGGGCTCTTACCAACACCAGGCAAACAACACATTTAAATTTCACTCTAATTATCACTGCCAAACAAGTGTTCCCAAGCCTCAAATGTTACAATATCACAGCCCAAGTAACAGTTCTAACCCAAGGTAATAATTTTTAACACATAGAACTAATTTCACGTACAAAACTATTCAAATATTTCAGTTAAAACAGAATATAACCCCAGACCTCTGTCCTGATCAGCCTCCTGCTTATGTTCCCAAGTGAACAATGAAAGACAAGGTAATTCCAGTTAATGTCCCCTCCTCCTAACACAAGGCAAACAACACATTTAAATTTCTCTCTAATTATCACTGCCAAACAAGTGTTCCCAAGCCTCAAATGTTACAATATCACAGCCCAATTAACAGGTCTAACTCAAGGCAATAATTTTTAACACATAGAACTAATTTCACGTACAAAACTATTCAAATATTTCAGCTAAAACAGACTATAACCCCAGACCTCTGTCCTTACCAGCCTCCTGCTTATGTTCCCAAGTGAATACAAAAAATTATTCTATGATAAAAATTAAAAGCCCTCCTGAAATCTAGATAAGCAATGTCTACTGAGCCCTCCTGATCCACCACCCTAGTGACTCAGTCAAAAAAAACAACCAGATTTGTCGGGACAAGATCTGATCTTGGTAAAGCTGTGCTGCTTTGGGTAAAGGAGGCTGTTTGCCTCCAGGAAACTGGTGATTCTGCCCTTGAGCAGTTTTTCCATGAGATTGCTGACCACCGATGTCAGACTCACTGGCCTGTAATTGCTCATGTCTTGCCTCCCCCCCTTCCTTATGCAGGGGTAGCACATCTGCACACTTCTAGTCCTTCTGGACTTCCCCCATGCATAAGGACTCATTGAACAGATAGGTCAAGGGGGCCACTAGCACCTCTCCCAGCTCGCTCAGTACTCTAGGGTGAATCTCATCTGGCCCCATGGCCTTGTCCACCTCAGGTCCTTAAGCTCTATCAAAATCTCCTCTTTCTGGAATGGACCCATATCCACCCCTACCACCTCTGTTTCCACTGGTCTAATGTCGCCTTCCACCCATACCTCCTCCCTTGTGAATACTGCGCTGAAGTAACTGTTCAGTAATTCAGCCTTCTCCCAGTCCTCTTGCACCCTTTCCCTGTCTCTGCTAGTAGACCAGGTATCCCAGTCCCATTTTTCCTCTGCTCATTTATACACCTAAAGAAGGTCTTGTCCTCCTTGGCTATATTCTCTTCTGTCCTTGCTTTTGCCCGTCTGACCACTCTCCTGGCCTCTGTTTGCTTATCCTGGTATACCACACGGTCTAGCTCACTCTGTGTAGTTTTATAATACCTGAAAGCTCACCTCTTAGCTTTGATACTGGCCCCCACTGCCCTACTGAACCACAGAAGCCTCCTTTTCCTCCTGTTCTTGCTTACCCTCTTTGAACAGTGGTCTGTGGCCTCACAATTGCACCCTTTATCATGGCCCATATATTTTCCACCCCCCTAAGTTCCCCCTTCCCTCTTCATGCCTGGTGAGTATAATCCCTCATCTTACCAAAATCAGTACGCCCAAAATCCAGCACCTTCACTTTGGTCTGGTGGCATGAGGCCGATGCGCGTACTGTGAACCACACCATGTCGTGGTCACTACTACCTAAGTTCTCCACTACCTTTACTGTATCCACCCTATCACCATTTGTAAGCACCAGATCCAGCAACACTCCTTCCCTGGTTGGCTCCTTGACCAGCTGCCTGAGATGGGCTGTCTGGAGAAAGTCCATAATTACTCTGCTTCTGGATGAGGCTGTAGACGTGTATTCCCACTCCACATCTGGCAGATTAAGATCTCCCACCGGCAGCACCTCCCCCTTGGCCACCATTTAAGTATCTCCTCGACCATCTGGTTATCTGCCTCTATTGTTTGCCCTGGTGGCCTGTAAACCGCATGAGTGCACACCAACTTGCCCTTCTCTGTGGCCAATGAGACCCGCAGAGCCTCTGTGTCCCCCCACCTGCCCTGTGTTTCTGATGCCAGGATCCCTTCCCTCACGTAGATCGCTATGCCACTCCCTCTTCTGTCAACCCTGTCCTTCCTGAAAAGCATATAATCTGGGATATTCATGTCCCATTCTTGTCCATTGAGAAACCAAGTCTCTGTAATTCCCACTAGGTCCAACTCCTCCTCTGCCATGATTGCTGCCAGGTCTGGGACCTTGTTGCCCTTGCTTCTGGCATTTGGGCACATGGCCCTCCAGTAAGCAGTTTCCCTAGGCCCCTCCTCCCTGACTTGATGGTTTTTGCCTTGCTTGTGACAGCATTTCCAGCCTCAGTCATCTGGCTTGTCTTCTGTGGGGGGGACAGCTGTTCCCCTTGCCAAGTGCACTGTTAGATGATGCTTGCAGCTCCTCCCCACCCCGGTTCAGTTTAAATTGTAGTGTGCACTAAAGAACTCCTCCAGTTTCCACTTAAGCACCTCCTTGCCCTGCCTATAGGTGCAGCCTATCAGGGGCAAAGAGGCTGTCATCCTGCCAGAGATCCTCCACTGGCCCACCACCCCATAGCCCTTCTGGACACACCATTTAGAGAGCCAGCTGTTGAACTCTGCTATCCTCTGCTGCCTATCCGTGCTAGCTCTAGAGACTGGAAGCACCTCTGAGAATGCCACTGAACAAAAGCACAGGTTGTTACAGAACCGCGATAGGGCTTCAAACCTCACCTGAATTTCCAACAGGCTGTGCCCAGCTAGGTTGTTCATTCCCAAGTGGAACACCAGGTGGGTTATCATATCCTGTTGCTTCCCCCATGAAGGGATGTAGTGAATGACCTCTGCAGCTGTCATTCCTGGCAAGCAACTGACCCACACCTTGCTACCCTTACCGCCCTTTCCCCCCAGCTGATGCCCCTAACCATGGAGTCCCCTACAATCATGACCTTATCCTCAACCTTGCTTACACCAGACCCACTCCCTGACTGTTCGCCCACGTCCCCAACAATCTTGACCTTATCCTCAACCTTGCCTACATTGGTGCCACTCCTAGCCTGGCCCTCTGCATCTTCTCCCTTCCTGCGATGTGCTTTCTCAGTCCCCAGAACCTTCTTTCTAACCACTGGCCCAGTCCAATTTGTTCCCTCAGTAGGACCTCCTGGTGGCAGCCACCCAGCCCCTCAGCATTAGACTCTGTGGCCCTATCACCCCCCCTTGTTCTCTAGCTCCCCGTGCCCCCTGTCAGCATTGAGCACCTTCTCCTGGGCCTGTGTGGACACTGCCTGTGACATGTCTGCTGTCTAGTCCAATCCCTGCTATGGGGCTATGCCACTGCCCCTTGGGGGTTACTCCCCTTTTGTGCCCTACAACCTCTTGCACTCCCCACCCCCGTGCCCCCCTCTGGTCAGGTCCAATCTGAGGTGTCCCCCGCTCTCCACCCTCGGCCCTCTGAACCCCCTTAGCTGACTCCCCCTATCTGTGGAGGATGTCCCACTGCTCCATCACACCTACCATCCACGCTTCCCTGGCCATGCCCGTTCCCAGCCCACATGTATCCACCTTGTCCTCCTCCAACCCCGCTACTTCCTCCTCCTTACCCTTCCTTAAAAGTAGTGGTGAGAATCTGTTTTTAAGCTCTATGCCTAATTTCTTACTACCTTCTGAAGGTACACCCCCCCACTAGCTCTTGATTGTGCCCCCTTGGTCCTTTGCCCCCAACCATCTGCCAACAGCTGATGCTCTTCATGCATATTGCCCCACCCCTACTAGGGCTCTCCTTCACTCTTTGCATTCCATTCCCCCTGCTCTCGATGCTGCACAGGTCTCTAATCCCAGGGGTAGCCACTGGCCCCAATTGGCCTGCTGCTTTTTTCCCCTCTGGCCCCCATCCCCACTTCCCCTGCCTGGATGGTCTTGGTATCCCCTGACCCCCTTCCTGCTCATGAACCCAGGTGTAGCTACAGGACCCAATGGACCAGCCCCTCCGCTCCCCCCAGCCCCTGTCCCCCCCTTCCAGGACCTATCCCTCCTCCCTCCCTCCCTCCCTTCCCTCGTAAGTATCACCTTAGCCATGATAGTTCCACCTGAAGTTTAACCAACTCACAACAGACCATACACCTACCCATTCTCCAAGCCCAGTCCAGAATCATGGTGGACCCACACCCAGTACACCCCACCACCCTACCAAACATGCCAGCCCTAGTAGCTTGTGGCCCCTGCCTCATTCTTGCCCCCATCCTGTGTTGAAGGCCCCACAGCAGTTATTAGTTTCAGGTGTAGTACCCTGCCCCTCACCCCCCCAAACTCTCTAACCCCTGCTCCAAGTCAAAGCCTATATTTAGCAAAGCATATATTACGCATGCACTTAACAGGTACAATTTAAAGCATAAACTCAGCACCCAACTTAAAATATAACAATTCTACCACTTGGTAGCTCTAAGGCACATTCTACCAAATTGGTAGTATAGAACAACACCCCCATAGAGTCTCTCCCCCTTGGCAGTTCAAAAACAACTCCCCTTTGAAAACAGCAGCCAATGTCTCTCCTCCCCTTGCCGGTTCCTTTGGTTTATAGTCCAGCAACCGCTCCCCTTTAGAATGCCAATCCACTGTAGACGTACCTCTTGCTAGTTCAACTAGCCTATTTAAAAATGGAGGTGATGCAGGGGTGGGTGGGCATGAGAAAATACTGGCTTCCGGCAACACAGTTCCTCTGAGATGTCTGTACATGGCTAGGTGCCCTGCTTTTAAGCCCAGCTGCTCTGACAAAAATTATATTCCCCTTTATGTTCAGTCAAATTAATTTCTCATGAGTTGCATTCCAGATTCAGTTTCATTCCACCTGTGGCAGGTCCAAGGGGCTCAGAGGGACTCTGGAGACAGTAGAGGTACAGCATGGAGTTCCTGGGCCTGTGTGCGGCCTTCTGGGTGAAAAAGCTGTTTCTGGGGGTAAAGGTGAGAGGCACAAGTACTGAAGATGCCAGCAAGGTAGGATACAACTTTTCCTGTCTTAATCTAAAGTGTATTGTTCTTGATGTTAGTGCTTGAAGGTACCTCTTCTCCATTGCCCCGGACTATCTGCGACAGAATGTTATGCCTCTAGACAAGGGCATGGAGGGTTACAATAAAAACACTCTGGACACAACAGGAAATCTTGGAGTTTCAGATTCTCCAGATTGTCAGTGTCAGTGGCTCAGTAGGTAGTACACTCGCCTCTGAGGCCAGGAGATCAGAGGGCTGTGGGTTCAGTTCCCTCATCTGGCACTTGGGTTAATATCCCAGTGCTGACACTGTAGTGCAGCATGAGAGGGGTGCTGCACTTCTGAGGTGCCGTCTTTCAGATGAGACGTTAAACCGAGGTCCCATCTGCCTGGATTGGTGGTAGTTTAGGTGGATGTTAAAGATCCCATGGCATTTATCGAAAAGAGTAGGAGAATTTTTATTAACACTTAAAAGTAAAACATATACAAAATAGTGTTACTGCACACAAATCATAATGCAAAAATGAATAATAAACATAAATAAGTATTGCATCATACATTCAACACAAAAATCTCTGTCAGTAGAGTCTTAAAACAGAGTATTAAATACTGAGCACCCCCACACACACACACACTAAAAGAGCAGGGGAATTTTAGTGAAATCAGAACAAAAAAATATATACAAAGCTGTTTTACATCATACAAAACCAGAAACATAGGGAAAAAATTAAAACAAACACAAGTATTAATTCATACCATAACCCCAAACATAAAGAAAACATTATAGCCAGTCCCCCTCCCCCTCCCTATGAAAAGAGTAGGGGAATTTGTTATTAACACTTAAAGGTAAGACGTATGCAAAATAGTGTTACTGTACATAAAACATAAGGCAAACATGAAAGATAAACATAAATAAGTATTACATCATACATTCAACACATAAATCGTTGTCAGTAGAATCCTAAAACAGAATATTACTGAGTGCCTCCCTCCGCTTAAAAAGCAGGGGATTTTTTTTTTTTTGAAATCAGAACAAAAAAAAAAAGAATTATATACAAAGCTGTATAACATCATACAAAACTAGAACCTTGGGAAAAATTTAAAAACAATCACAGGTACTAATTCATACCATTACCCCAAACATAAAGAAAAACCATTATAGTCAAACCCCTCCCCATCTCTATGAAAGAGTAGGGGGATGTTTTATTCATAACCCAAAAAGGTCATACAAACAAAATCAGTATTAATTTCCTTTATACATTAAAGACTAGGAGTATACAAACATAAAAAGGAAGGATCATAAATATAGAGACATAGACATATTAAGTCCTACTTATATCGCAGACAGAAGTTAAGTTTTACTAAGAAAATTGTCACCCTTCCCCATCCTATCAATAGAGTAGGGGAATTTTTTTTTTTTGGAAAGTAAAGCATCTATCTGAAGGTGTTACACCACTCTGAAATATAATGTAAATGGCCAGGCAGAATGTTGTAGCATAATCTGAGTAGGTTATACTAAATTTAACTCAAGAAGGTTGCAACCAATCTATAGAGTCCCATCTAGATTGACAAACAGATAGAGGAAATTCCTCGTAATCTTGTTTTTTTAGTCTAAAATTGCCTTAACAGCCATGTCAAATAAAGTGGCTTGTGAACAATAGTATTGTTGTATAGTAAAACATCTCACATGCCAAATATAATACTTAAAAGAAAGCAAAACCAGCATAATGTGACTTTGTCATGTTGAAAGGTGGTGACTGGGAGGATCCCTATGCACAATATTTCCAATGTTAGGGGCCATAAAGGGAAAGGGGGCCATTTTTCCAAAACCAAGATCCAAAATTCTTTAATATAGGGACAGTTCAAAAATAAATGTTCCATAGTCTCAACTACTTCAAACAGGTTTCCTAGGGCAATATTGGTCCGAATTTGTTTATGTTTTAGATTAGCATGCACATTTAATTTATCGTATAATGATAACCATAGTACATCCCACATACAGGGTGGTATGCGGGGTGAGGTTAACATAATACCAATGGAAAGTTTTATTTGAGGTGAATAGCAATCAAAGGGGGCCATAACTTGAAAATATTTTTGTATTATATAAACATAAAGTTGTTTTCTACTAGAGTGCAAAAAGTGTATCTTGAAATGCCCCATAATTTAATTTTTTCAAAACATATTTTGAGAGATTGTGGGAGATGATTTATGGATCGTTATTTTGGGAATATCTCATATTCAGGCCAAAAAAGAGTTAGATCACCTAAAGTATCCTAAAGCCATACTTTCCATAATGTGTCTCTGTCTGCAAATATAGGTTGTAGATTTGTATACAAAAACATGGTAAAAAAGAAAATTATTGGATGCAAAATTTTTAGTCCCCCATATTTTTTCTCCCGAAACAACAGCACTCTTTTTATAGGGTTAAGTCTGCTGCCCCAAATACAGGAAAAGAAACAGCCATATATATGTGTCTCCAAACATGTAGGAAGGCTAACTACTGCACTAACATATAAAAATATGGGCAGTAAAAAGGTCTTTACCATTTGTATCTATTTTAACTTTGACAATCTCCATGTATTCCATATATCTACCTTGGTTTGTGCTTCTTCTAATCTAAATTTCCAGTTTAAATATGCTAGGTCTCCTGCTCCAAAATAAAGGCCTAAGATTTTACACGTAACTTTAATCACTGGTATACCTATAACATGTGTAAAATATACTGGTTCTATTCCTAATGGAATGCAATTACATTTGTCATAATTTACTTGTGCACCAGTATATAGTAAAAAAACCTTGCAAAACCCTTTTTAACACCAGTGCTGAGGGGAGATCCCCTAACAAGAAGCATAAATCATCAGCACATGCGACACATTTAACTTCAGGGTCTGTACTGGAAAATGAAAGTCCACATATATTACCATAAGCATAAATCTTCTGTATTAAAGGATCAATAGTGAATAAGTATAAAAGAGCACTCAAGGGGCAACCCTGATGTACACCCTGTAGTACGAGATATTTCTTCCCTATCCATCCATTACAAAATGCCTGAGCAGTAGCGTTAGTATAACAAATTTTTATCCATTTTATAAAATTATGTGGTATACCATATCCAGCTAGACAGTTCCACAGATACTCACGTCTTACATTGTCAAAGGCCTTCGCTTGATCCAAGCTTAAAATCAGACCTGAAATTTCCCCTGTAGATCCTTTTTGAAAAAGTTCCTGTAAAAGTATAAGACTATCAGTTATTTTCCTATGTGGAAGGGAACAGGTTTGTGCAGAGTGTAAAAGGGAATGTACATGGGGTAACAATTTATTGTTTAGTATTTTGGAAAACAGTTTAAAATCCGTATTCAATAAGGTAATGGGTCTCCAGTTAACTAAATCCCCTCTATCTCATTTTTTGTACATAAATACTACTAACCCCTCATTTATGTTGTGGGGCATTATTCCTGTTGTTAGTATTTCATTTAAAACTGCAGTGAACTCATCCAATAAATGTGGAAACATTATTTTATATAATTCATATGGTATACCATCATTCCCTGGGGCTGTTCCTGTTCTTGTTTGTGCCAGAGCTGTAGTAACCTCTAGTGTTGTAAATGACACCACTAATGTAGATATCTCTAAATCCGGTAGTTGAGGCAAATTAATGCGTCCCAACCAAGTCTCATGTGCGTGACTCATGGGTTCAGTTACACCAAAGAGGTTCTGCACATGTACATTAACCATGTTCATAAGTACTCTGGGGTCTGTACACCATACTCCTACTTTATTCTTAAGCCCTGTCATATGTTTTTGCTGTCTTTGAGAAGCACTAAATTGGGATTAATTCAAAAAGGCTTGTGAACCTTGGGTGCCAAACCGACGTTCATTATCCAATGATTTTGCACGGTCATATTGGAATTTATTCATACATTCTCTTATATCATGTTACCTAGAAAGAACTGAGGTTTCACCATTAGCTGTCCGGAAATGCAAGTCCAAAAATTATTTTCTATATTCCAAATACATAATGGTTTTATATTTCCTGTGTAATCTCCCTATAGATTGAAAAAAGCATTTTATATCAGTTTTTGTGTCTAGTCACCACTCACAATAGGTGTCATAAAGGCACACAACTGATTTCCTAGATTTTAAAATATTTAGAAATCTTTCTTCTACTGTGGGGAGAAGTAATGAAGCTAAATTCAACCTCCAGTATCCTGGACCTCTACGCACAGGCATATGACTTGCCACTGTAACTGTTATAATGGCATGGTCAGATACAGTAACAGGTACCGTCTTAGTGTCAATAGTCTGCAGAGAGTCTGAAAGAAACCAAAAATCTATCAGTGAAGATTTAGAGCCCTGAAAAAATGATTTTGCTGGAGCCCCGTTGAGGGCCATAACATCAATAAGGCCCGTTTGAACCAATAAAGTGTTCAGGCACGTAGCATCACAAAATTGGTTCGGCATCCTCTGTCTGTCCTATATCTACTGCAGTTAAAGTCACCTCCCAGGAAAACAAACCTGGAGGTGATCAAATATGGTTGAAATAAGCAAAATATTTCAATCAGTTCAATCTTAGTCTGTGGTGCATAAACATTTATAAGACGGCACTGTAAGTCATTAATTACTACATCTACTAACAATACCCGACCTGGAAAAAGATCTATCAATTTTATTACCCACGTCGTAGGGTTATTAAGGGCAATACCAACACCACTACATTGGTCTTCACCTACTGACCAATGAGTAATCCCCCATTTCCAACCAGCAGTTGCTGATTCTACATCCAATTTTGAATGCAATCTAGTATCTTATAAAAACACCACATCATAATAGATGTTTTCAAAAAGTGACAAAATCAGCATCCGTTTTCTTTCCGATAATATACTATTCACATTCAAGGAGGCCACTGAAAGATTGTAAACTGCTGACATCAAAAAAACAAAATGAAAAAAGAAGAAACCCATCCTATTCTTAGAACATGTTATTTTTTCTTATTCCCTTTCCTCATTCCCAATCTGTTTTTTTTCCTTTTAACTGAATCACTTTGTGGTAAGTTTTGCTCTAGATCAGAAGTAACGTCTTGTTGTGACGAATGTACAGATAATGAATCCGATTCAGTACCTGTATCGTCCTGAAGTACGGTAAACGGATTATGGGTGGATGTTGTAGGGGGGTCAGAAATCATTAATCTGATTTTACCAGATCGGAGGCTACGTCTTCTAGAAGTTACCAAGGTAAAATCTTCTTCAGGTGGGAGAGGTGGAGGCATTGAAGCCAAAGCATTACCTGGAACTTCTATTTGAGAGACAAGATTTGTGGATACTGGCCGGGTTCAGGGGTATCAAGATTTTTTTTAGGTTGAGGTTCCTTTTCGGTCAGAGCATGTTCACGGCTAGTAGAAATATGTGAATGAGACCGTTCAGGAGGTGGGGAAATTGTTTGGTGTCGTAAGGCAGCTTTGACCGCAGTGTTAATGTAAAAATCTTTGATACTGTAATCTCCAGATTTATTTTGAGCCGTTAAAGGGCAATCAACAAAGGGATGTGCTTCTTCACAAAGAGAACATTTACTAGGCTGGTGACAGTCAAGAAGAACATGCCCCAGTTCTCCGCATTGTGCACATTTAATAACTTCACACATTCTACTTAAGTGTCTGGTCGATCCGCATTTGTAGCAATGCCTAGGTTGTCCAGAATAAAATATGAAACCCTTATCCCATCCCAAATAAAATCAACTGGGTAGGTGCTGTAGGCCCTCGTCAGTTTGAAATAAATTCACCTTGTATCTCCACCCTCCATTCCAGAACCCCTCGTCGTCCAGTATAGGTTCAGGATTCCCTTGAACTGAACTTTTCCTTTCTAACCAAGATGTAATATCTTCCACATTAACACCCTAATTTCTAAAAAGAACAGTTATTACCTTAAATGTTTGTTTGGTAAGAGGGATAGCTTGAAAGTGTAACCAAGCTGGATTAGTTTTTAACAAAGCATATCTCATCCAAAATGTATTTAACAGGTCTGGTGTATGGAAGCTAATATCATAGTTATTATCCCCTGGGGTATATATAAGAGCATATACCTCTCCTGGGGGAAAATCCCAGCATTTGTTTAATTAAAACCTTTCCTATATAAAATCGATCAGGCATACCATCCATAGGGCCAAGAAACCGCAACCGGACCGCATTCCTGTGTTTTGCTAAGGAAACTGTTTTTTTAAATAAACTAGCAAACATAGCAGGGGGTTGAAATACAAACAGGTGTATCCTGTATGGGATTAAGCTCAGCAGCAAGAACCTGTGTTTTGTTTAAAGTCTCAAGAGCACCAACATGCAATAAGTTATCTTCTGGTAACACTACATCATGCATTTGTGAATCAAATAACCCAGATTGTGAAGAACTACCTAAAGGAGAATCTGAAAGTCTTGCAGGAGAATGTGTAAAACAATCAGGTCCATAGCTAGATACTTTATCCTGTAAAAGGATGCCATCTGTTCTCTCAGCTTCTATACTTGTTCCATAAGGGGAATTACCAGATCGGCTATCCAGTTTCCCGTATCAGTTTGTGTCCAGCCTGCTTCACGCAGCGCTTTTTCTGCTGACCAGAATTTATCAGGCAAAGGTTTAGAAACCTGTGGCAAAGTAACGTCAGTAGGTAGAAAACTTTTCAATACTTTAGGTACAGTACCTTGTAGGCCAGAAGGGGAGTCCAAAACAGGTCGTTTCCGTTTTTGTTCTTCTTCGGCTTGGATTTTTGAAAACTTGGTATTAGCAGATTCCATTATCTGCTGTTTATGCTCTAATAAATCAGAGGAAACTACAAACTCTTGCGATAGAATTTGGGATTCGTGAGGCAAATGTAGTTACCTCAGCAGCTTTTTCTCCCAGGACTGCAGGTTCCTCTGAAGCCGTCCAAACACTTCCTGTGTTCTTACTATCCACAACTTCCATATTGTGTGTCTTCAATTTGGTTCGTGGGGATTCCGGTACACTAAGCTGGCCACCACATGGGTGCATCCCAGCTGTACCATTTTCCCCACATGAAAGAATAACACCGACATTTGAAACCTTTACACTTTTCGACATTTCCATGGCATAAAGAGGGTTTAACTCCCCTTTTTCGGCGGATCCACCGCCTGAGAGCTCTATCTCAGAGCGCGTGGGCTGAGGTATGAGATGCTGGCCACCCTGTAGGTGCAACCCAGCTGTACCATGTTCCCCGCCGATCAATTCAGGCTCAGTAGCCCCAACACAACCTCCTCCACTGTCCTCCTCCTCCGCCATCTTGGTCCCACCAGAAAATGGGTCCCCCTGCTCACAGGAAGCAGGAAGTAGGGGAATTTCCCTGGTGTCCTAGCCATATTTCCCCTCATTCACTAAAAATACCACCAACAGCTTAATCTGGTTCAGGTCAGTTGGCATTCATCTGTATCCCCCTCCCTGGGTCGTGCCTGTAAATAGGCAGGATTTGTCTAGTGCACTTACCCAGTCAACAAAAACTAAATGAATAAAAAAATAAGGTGGAAAACAAAGGAGCAGGAAGTTAGGTTCCCTTCTGAGCCCTTACAGATCCCAGCCTAGCCACCATCTTTCTCCCATTCCAACGTATAATCAGTCCACCTCTGGGGGTAGGGGCTAAATCCTGGAACCACCTCTGTGGGAGGAACGACTGGGGCTAATCAGATTCAAACCCAGGACAGTGCCCTTAACCACTATGCTATACTGCCTTCTTTAATGCCCCTGCAAAACCATTCTCCCAACTCCTCACTCTGGCTGGGAGGTGGTGTGTTTATGACTAGCTGGCAAAAATTCAGGTATATGACCCATACATTATCCCCACACTCTGTTTTTAACAGACTTATATGCAGCTTCTACTTGCCTTGAAATTAAAGGCTTATTATGAGAGCTAGCTGTTGTACACCCTCAGATGGTGTGACAGGCAGGTGAACATCCACCACAAGGCATAGATAACATGCAAAGCAATGGCTCACTCTCCCAGACAGCAATAATGTGGGGGGAAGGGTGGATAAATTAACAGAACACATTTCCCCACTTATGACAAAGTACTCACTTTCATGGTTTTGTAAAGTACCCAAACCTCTACTAGCACCATGTACAACTTTTAATAAAGGATATTCCCCTTCTGCATTTCTGTGTCCAATGCTGGTCTATAGCTAGCAGAAAGGGAACTGGGACACAGTCACTGAAGAAAGAAAGATTTTAACACTTCTAAGGCAGTTTGAGAAAGTACAGTACTCAAAACTAGTCTATAGACTGTTCAAAAATGCAGCCAAGATCAACGCCTCATTCCCAGTGAAGTGTGTCTCATCTGGGCCACTAATGAAGAGTTAGAAATAATGCCTCCAATTAGGAAAAGCCCTTGCATACCAGGTTGATGGAACAGTAAAAAGTCATAGTTTTGTTAGTGGAGCTGGGGTGTGCGCAACTGTCCTGGATCTGAGGCAGTAGTTCCTGATGGTTGAATGTCCCTGAAGGTTTTCTGGCCATTGTCTTTGGTTTGAGCAGAACAGGGGGAACAGACTGGTTCAAGTTGCTCCTACAGATAGTGGTCTACCTCAGCCAGGGACTGAAAACACAGGAGTTTCCTTTGATTATTCACTGCCAGGTTGCAGGGTAGAGAAGGGAGTAAATGTTTCCCCTATTCTAAAAGCCCTGTTTGATCTTGTCATAGGAATGTCTTTTTTATAGCATGCTTCAGGAGTAGTCAGGATACAATGAGAGACAGTCCCCCCCACCACAGTATCTTTCAGTTCTCTGACTCTGCGTAGTACTAGCTTTTTGTCCTCGTACCTCATCTGTTTAAATATTAAGCATCTGGGTTTGGCAGTGTTTTTGGCACCCTGTGCACAGTGGATATGTGGATATGTTGATGGAGTTGATTGTTCTGAAATATTGTGTCAATTATATGTACAGTACTGTATTGTTTTTTAGACATGACTTGTCACCTGTGAAAATGGTCAGTTTTGCTCATCTGGTTTACAAGTATAAAAAATTAAAATGAAATGAAAATGAAATCTCGAAATCAAATTCACGAGCCTCCAGTTGCTGCCATACCAGTAGGTTATCCCTTCAGTACTGTTCTGGGTCCTTTCCTTTGGACCCTTCTGCCAGCCTAATTATCCGGATGGTTTTTCTCCTTCCCTGGCACTTGAGATTCTCAATTCAGCTGTTAGCCAGGCAATTTTGCTTCAGCTGCTTGTAAACGATTATCATGAACAAGGTGCTCACCTGACAGGGTTGTCAGTCTATTTTCTGCAACAGACACAGGACCCGTTAAAGTTGAATTGCTAGCTTGGGTATCAGTGACTGTCTGACAGATTGTTTCAGCCAAAGCAGCTATCTGCTCTAGCAGGCTGGCCTGACATACTAGACTGGGTAGTGAAGCTGAGAAATCTCTCAGAGTGTCTTGAAGATGACTCATAGGAGAAAGGCATCTATCCCTTTTTTATGTTTTTGTGAGGTTGTTGGTTCAGAAATAATGGCCCAGTGTTCTGGCATAATCTTTTGTCTCTGTCCTGATGTGATTTTTGGGATGTCTCACTTGCAAGTAATTGTCTGACGGAGGATGTTACAATGACTGAGATGACATCAAAATCAGAAGTCTTCTCCAGTTCTGAGGTAAACTCCAAACTTGAAAGCATCTCCAAACCCAAAGTCACCTCCAAACTTGAGCTCATCTCTAAACCTAAGGTCACCTCTAAAGTTACGTTTCCTCCAAATTCGAGTTCTTTCCAAACACAGGACCAGCTCCAAATCTGAGGTTACCTTCAAACCTATGTTTAACATAAAAACTTAGTTCCTTCTAATCAGTGTCAGGAGTTCAGCATATACCATGCTTGCATCATAGACCAGGGAATCGGAAGGTCCTGGGTTCTATTCCCACACCAGGTACTTGGGGTAATTCCCATAACTAACACTGTAGTGTGGTATGAGGGGGGGTGCTGCACTGCTGAGGTGCCATCCTTCAGGTGATGTTAAACAGTGGTCCCTTCTGCCCATATCTGGTCACTGTCCAGGTGGAAATATAAGATCCCATGGCCATTGTCAATGAAAGTAGGCAAATGTTTTATTACAAGAATATCAAACCAGAAACATCATAAATTGATAGTCAAGAGAGACAGCCTACACAAATCAATAGAAAAATAACAAGAAAAGGAGAAAAAACAAGCATTTGTCAATGTTTGTTTGCTTATATTAGCATTGGATGTGCAGGAGTTAGACAGATGCAGAATAGGAGTGGCAGTGGAGTATTGAACTCATGCCAATGCCACCTTCACCCTGCAGAGATGGACAGGCATTGGGTTGTGCCTGTGCATTGTTGCCCATAATGCTCATGGCATTTCACCTCACCCTATCCTCTAGACACTGACAAGTGTTGAGGTGTGTCTTGGGGTGTTCGGCTTCACAGTCACCCCATTTCATAAGGACATAAGCTGAAATGGGTGCAGTACAGGAGAATGGGGTGAAGTCTGGGGCTGAAGTGTGCAAGGCGCACCTCGATGCCTGTCACTGGCTTCAGGGTGGGGGTGAGATGGCATGAACATTACAGCCGGTGATCCAAAGTTACACCTCTGATGCCTGTCAGTCTGTACAGGGTGTGACATTATGGTTAGAAACCCTAACACCCCGGGCATGTGTTCGTATTTGCACTACAAATTATCAACATGGCCTTTTTGTGACCCCTCCACCTCATGAAAGCATTTGGGACCACTTCTCATGAACAGTGGCACTGTGATTTTGCTAATGTGTCCCGAACTTCGAGTTCCCACAGCGACTGTTCCATTCTGCGCCAGAAGTACGAAAACACAGATCAAGGAGGTGTAAAGAATGACAGCTGTACCACCCTTAGGGAGGTGTGAAGAATGACAGCTGTACCACCCTTAGGGAGGTGTGAAGAATGACAGCTGTACCACCCTTAGGGAGGTGTGAAGAATGACAGCTGTACCACCCTTAGGGAGGTGTGAAGAATGACAGCTGTACCACCCTTAGGAGGTGTAAGAATGACAGTTGTACCACCCTTAGGGAGGTGTGAAGAATGACAGCTGTACCAATTTTAGGGAGGTGAAAATGACAGCTGTACCACCCTTTAGGAGGTGTGAAGAATGACAGCTGTACCACCCTTAGGGAGGTGTGAAGAATGACAGCTGTACCACCCTTAGGGAGGTGTGAAGAATGACAGCTGTACCACCCTTAGGGAGGTGTGAAGAATGACAGCTGTACCACCCTTAGGGAGGTGTGAAGAATGACAGCTGTACCACCCTTAGGGAGGTGTGAGGAGATGGCAGTGTTGAAAATCTGTAGTGAAAATATTAGAAATGCTTGAAGTTCCAAGCGTACGTGGAAACTCCGCAATACATCCTTGTACCACAGTCATTTAGTGGAATTATTTCAACAAATTTTCAACATAGGCATTTTGTGACCTCTGCTCATGAACACTGTCACTATGATTTTCTTAATACGTACGAAACATTAATTTCCCACAGTGACCATGCCATTGTACAACAGATGTGCAAACACATATTTCAGGCAGGATATGAAAAATGACAGCTGTACTGTTCATAAGGAGGTGTGGCAAAATGCCAATATTGAAAATGTGGAGTGAAAATATTACAGATTTGCACACTTCCAAGCATATGTGGAAACTGTGCAACACACATTTGTAACATAGTCATTTTATGGACTTTTGTCACCAAATTTTCAACATAGGCATTTTAGTTCCTCTGCTCATGAACAGTGTCACATAAGCAATAAGGCACAAAGGGGTGTGTGTAAACCATATTTTACAGCACAGTCAGGGGTGTAGTAAGGCACGAGGCCACAGGTCGAGTGCCTTCAGCTCCTGACTGTGCTGTACAATATGGTTTACACACACCCCTGAGTGACTTATTGCACTTATAAAATGTTAATTGAGCCATTTTTTATAATAAAACATATACAACATGTAATGAAATGCATAAATCAATTTATTTTTCAACATATTCATCCACTGAAAAAAATAGTACCCTTATAGGGTTATGGGGGGGGTGAAATGAAAGTCACTGAACAGGGATAAATAAAAAAAAAATGCAATGAACCACGGGTTGCACTTTGAAGACAACTTGGGGACATTAAAATAATAAAATCAATTGCCATTTCCTGCAGTGTAGAAGTTTACTTGGCCATTGAAAGTGAGAGGAGCATTGAAGACAAAGGTTCCATGGTGAAAGGCGCTGCTGCCGACAATAGATGGCGGTGTGGTGCTGTTTTGATGCTGCTCTTGAAACAAGTTGATGCTGTGAGATGGATCTTTGGTTTCACCAGCAGTTCTCCCAAGAACTCGGCTCCAGTTTCTACGATCCATGGATGTCGCAGTCCAGTAAGCCCTGAGGCTTGATTCACAACGATGCCCCATAATGGACATTACCTCCCGACTCTGCAGCCCAGCTTCTGAAAGCAGTTGGACAGCCGTGGCACGCACCGAATGGTTAGTGTAGATGTTCGAGAGGCGGCCTCCTTGCTGATGTGCGGCATCATCGTGGCAAAGTAATTTACTCCTAACGGTTGATGGGTATACCACATGGGGGAAGTACCAAGAAAGGTACCAGGCAGGCGTTTTGGGTGACAGTAGAAGGCAGGGGCGCCATCAGGTAGTTTGCTGAGATATTTTTTAAGGCTGGCAACAGGGCAGTGCTCTGACTGAGAATCAGCATAGATGAAACCACGATGCGACTCTTTGTTAATTTCTGACAGGTCATTGTGATTTTTGGTAACTTCATTAAAACTTAAGGTCGCATACTCAGCTCCATTTTTGTTGGGTTTAAATTCAAAACTTTTTGGAGTGAGCTGACGGAGACCCTCTCTTCCCCTCCTGGCCATATATAGTTGGACATCGAACGACAATTTTTGCTGCAGGCCAGGAGGGGTGTCAGCAGATAGAGATGATGATTTCTTAAGCACTTCAAGATTGGCTTTTGAAATTGGCAGGTGGTGCTTCGATGTGTCTTTCTGAGCACGTCAGTAGCGGCTTGGTCACTGACAGGAACACGTTATTGCTGGTAGTAAATATCGTGTCTGACAAAATATTTACTTTTCTGCCAATGTTTACTCAATTAAGATATCTGTTCAAGCCAGAACAAATACTACAGTAGCTACTGATACTGTACTCGGTTCCATCAGTTTCTTACTTCAGCATAGAAGAATCTTCAAACTTCATTTAAATCTTCCAGTCCCATTGTTTTAAGATCTATTTGTCTGTTTTTTGCTGCCAGCCAGTCTTTAAATACTTGGACAGCCCAGGCAGGGGTTCGTTTTGTATTTAACTCGTTTTTCTGATCTTCTATCACATCTACAGCTTCAGCTGTCAATGACAAATGCCTGCTGCTATTTGACACGTTTGTAGGTGTCACATTTTTGTCACTACTCACTGTGGTAGCCTGTTCCTCATTCACATCTTCTGCCTCTTCTTCTTGTGACAGCCTGAAAATATCTTCAAGCTCCTCAGCTGTGATGCCAATATTGAAGTTTACTGCTTTTTGGTCTGACATGGCAAGAGATGGTGTCTCAAGGTAAGTGGACAAAGAAGAATGGCTGCCAGCTGAAATGCCAACATTCCGTTTGAAATGCCAACATTCCAAATGTTCCTTGATATACTTACAGACTGCTTACTGCTGAACAGTACTTTTTTTTTACTATGTGTAAATCATATTTTACACATAGTAATTATCCAATCAGATTGCTGGGATTTAGCATGCCATTTTATAATATGATTTTCTTAATGTGTCCCGAACACTGATTTCCCACAGCGACTGCGCTATTCTGCATTAGAAGTGTAAAAACACATTTCAGCCAGGATGTGAAAAATGACAGCTGTACTGTTCATAAGGTGGTGTGGAAAAATGCCAATGTTGAAAATCTGGAGTGAAAATATTAGAAATTTGCAAAGTTATGAGCATGTGTGGAAACTGCACAACGCATGCTCGTAACACAGTCATTTTATGGACTTTTGTCACCACATTTTTAACATAGGCATTTTAGGACCTCTGCTCCTGAACAGTGTCACTGTGATTTTCTTAATGTGTCCCAAATCTGATTTCCCACAGTGACCACGCTATTCTGTGCTGGAAGTGCAAAAACACATTTTGGTCTGGATGTGCAAAATGACATCTATGCTGTTCATAAGGAGGTGTGGAAAAATGCCAATGTTGAAAATCTGGAGTGAAAATATTGCAAATTCGTGAAGGTACGAGCATGCGTGGAAACTGCACAACGTACGCTCATAAAACAGTCATTTTTGGAATTTTTTCAACCAAGTTTGCAACATAGGCTATTTGAGAGCCCACATCATAAACACTGGCATTGTCGTTTTGTTACTCGATCCCAAAAGATGATTCCACAAAGTGACCGCGAAATCACCTTTCAGGACCGAATAATGCCATGACAGTTGCTGAATTCATGAGAAGGGGTCCCAAAAACCTCATGTTGAAAATGTGGTGCCAAAATTCCCAGAAATGCCTGAGATAATGCACCAAAGTTGAAAAAACCTATTTATGCCATTATACAGCTTACCAGCATTTCTTCAGTTTGCGGTCAGCTTTGAAGAGTGCAGCTGTGTTCCCGGTCCACCGAAGATCGTCACGCTGGGCTCCAGAAGTAAGTATGGGTGGGGTGTGTAGGGAGGCAGGGTGTGCAGAGGGTGGCGGGCTGGGGAAGGGCCACTGAACTCAACGAGGGACCGTTTTCTGTTTTACAGGTTTAAAAAAAAACAACATTGTGGGATTTTTTTTTTGCAGGGACATTTGGCATGTGGGGTAGGCTCCCAGCGTGCCACCAGAGTGTTTTTTTGGGGGCTGTAGCTGACAGGGGATTGGGTACACCTGTCGGCACATACCAAGGGGGGAGAGCTGAGGGGGATTGGGCACTCCCCTCAGCACACAACAAATTGAGGGGATGGGACATTATGCTGATGGAGAGTGAGCTCCCCTGTTGGTAAATTGGACTGGGAAGGGGGGGGACTGAAGCCAACAGGGATTGGGTCTCCCATCGGCAAAGAAAGACTGTTGGGGGGTGCACGATGCCAAGGGAGATTGGGTACCCCCTCAGTACACAATAAATGGGGGAAGGGGTTACAGTATGCCGACGGGGAGTGGGCTCCCCCATCAGCAAATGAACTGGGTTGGGACAGCAAGGTACTGCCCTCTAATGTCGGGTCGCTCCATCATTGCAGTAGTGGATTTGTTTCAAGGTGGTGGCACGCTGGCAGAACTAGTGTCAACAGTAGTGTGCCACCACATTGGGGAAAGCGGGCCAAGCCTCAGAAGGCACTGGGACCATTGGCCCCCACAGTGCCCCACCTGCAAAACTCCGCTTCTCTCCTAAGCTGTGACGAAAATGTTTCTTGTGCATGTGCGCAAGCAAACATAAAAATGAAAAGCTATATCTCGGCATAGAAGGCTAAAACTGAAAAAGAAGGTTCATTCCTCCAATATTTAGTAAACACAAATACTGGTAAGCACTTGTATTCCTTCTCACTGATCTCCTGGATTTCATTTTCTATCAACTTAATTACTGTTTGTAATGGAAGCTTTTTACTTTGCAATGTATACTGGCACCTTAATTGCCATAGTCACCACTTCAGACAGGCACATACAATATCCATTGTGCTTTCATGTCAAAAGTCCTAAGGGCTTTCCCTGACTCCCAGGATAAGAACTTCATGGGACATTTCCATTAAGACAGGCACCTGCCATTGCAATGTTAAAGACCTCCAAAGAGAGAAGATATAATTGCACTGAAAAAATAAGTGTAACACTTTTTTTTTTTTTTGTTGTTCAACCAGGAGTAGCACATTAAGCTTTTTTACAGGTGCAACCTGGGAGCACAGGGAAATTAAGTGACTTGCTCAGGGTCACACAGTATGCAAGTGGAAGATGTGGGATTTAAACCCCAGGTCTGGTTTGCTGAATGTTACCAGATTTACAGCTCAGAGCCTTAAACCACTGTGCTATACTGCCTCCCTCTTTGCTTGCTGAGATTCACATTCTGGTTGAATATAGCATCTTTTTCCTTTTGTTTGTGCATTGCATTACCTGTAACATTACATTTACCATGAGCACACAGTCACATGACATCCCACATAGGGATTCATGGATTAACCAGTTGTTTTCCAGTAACTTTCTCCTCTATTCCCCATACGTCAGAAAATACAAGATTTGTCAAAAAATTTCCGTAGTCACTTTCTTGTATAACTTCAGTCCTGAATTTGCCAGGGTGCAATTTTTGTCAAGGCACCACTGTTTAAGTTTATTAAAACTGTCTTCTACATACATTATGTAACCTCTAGGTGGAGCTATCCCAAGGGCTACTACCCCTGCCTGCTTGGCTAGTAGCAGGTTAAGGGGATTGAGTTCTGAAACAGGTGCCTCCACCAGGAGGTCAGGGTTGGTAGTGGTCAAGCTAACCTCGGCACAGCCCTCCGGGACACTGTAACCTCCCTCTTTCCTTACTAGTGGCTGGAAAAATACACAATAATCACTTTCACAGTACCCCTGATACACCACACAAGTACTTTGCACTTACCACCAGGGCTTTCCTCTGGCCCGGCCCTGGGGATCCCCAGTAAAACAAGGTTATACACAGCAAATAACAGCAGTACAGCACTCTTGCACAAACTGGAACCACAGTCAGTGTAAATGCAAAAAAGAGTTAGATCTGATTTATTTAAGGGGCTTGAACAAGGGAGGTGCATAATCAGGTTAATTTGCCTAAAGGCTCTATCAATCAAACAGTTATGCATGCACTTCAGAGTCCATAAACAGTCACACACTCTGGGTACCCAGATGGAGAATGGTGAGCTAGCCAGGAATGTTGCAGCTGGTTGGGGCCCGTTGATGGAAGAAAACAACATGCACAACACACACTATTTGTAATCTGGAGCCGGAGAGCTCAGTTGGTGAAAAGAAAACAACAAGACAACCAGATGACACACTTTTAGATTAGGCTATTGTTGCAGGGAGCAATCCTGATGATTACTCATGATACTCAAGACTGGACACAGGCTGGATGAAAATCAGGACAGTAGGTAGTTAATCTGGAGTGCGAAAAGAAGCAGGGCCCACACGATTTGCCAAGGCATCGTTCCTGTTCAAGCATGGAGCAGGGGGCTGATCCCCAGGCATGTCTCTCGTCGGTGGCTTTCTCTGTGCAGTGGAGTAGTCTGACAGGGTCAGTGTGGCATGGCCCAGACTGAATGGAGATGAAAGCGGATTCAGTCCAATTAGGCTGGATAAAGCTTCCAACAAGCAGAACACAGTTCACACAGTAGGGAACAAAATCACGGCCCACTTTCAATACACAGCACATTTACTTGTAAGGAAATTCTACTGTACCAGGCAAACTGTTCTCCAGTCATGATTGCAAAGTCTCTGCACAAACCAGGGATTCAAAAGCAGCTGGAAATCCTGACAGACCAATCACATTCAGCAAAATCTTCCGTCTTCTTCAGGTATGAGCCTGGTAAAAAATCAGTGGCTTACTTCGTTCCCACAAACTTGGATTTAGTCCAAAATAATTCTCTTCTCTGCCTCTCAGGGGCAGCAGGCAGACATTCAGGCCACAACTCAGGCCTTTCCACAGTTCTCCCATGCAAAACTACACAGAACTGCTGCTCAAAAATCACTTGAGTCATTACTTCTTCACTTCTCGGCTCAAAACTGAAATTAGCTGCAGCAGCCTGGGAAATTCCCCAAGATCCACAAGGTTCGGTTGGTTGATCCTCCTGTCAGTCACAACAAAGGCTCCCCCTTCAGGTGCAAAAAGGTGCAGAAATCCCAAAACTACAATTCCTACAGATTTTAACTCCAGACAGCTCCTGTAGTCCGGCTCCATTTTAGGTCCCACCAGTACTGATTGCTCCAATTCGCAGTCCAGGGCCAAGATAGTGGAGATAAACAAGACAGTCCTTGCTACAAAGAAGGCAGGTTAGACAAACTACATTATCATTATCACTCAAAATGATTTTCAGCAAATAGTTACATCTTTCAACAGAGCTCCCTCTCAGATTGCTTATGACTGTAATCCCGGCAACTCTTAAAGAGACAGTTCACAGAGGCTATACAGGCACTCTTTGGCAATCACATTTAAACTGCTAAAACCACAGGACACCAGCCTGGCAGTGAGCATTTAGGCAAGCTCAAGGAAGACTTTTCGGGAACCCCCATTTGTAGGGGGGTTACACCACTCCCTGCCTGGAGAAAACTTGGTGTCCGCATCAAGTCTGTACCATCATGCATTAGTTAACATAAACATATTACTTTACTATACATATTCACTACACTTCATGATACTATATCCATTCTGACAACACAGTGTGCATATTTCACACAGGTAAACTTGAAAATTACTATACTAAATCAGGTAATAACTTCATGTACCTTAAACAATGCAAGATGGTACCCTTCCCTATCAGCTAACTTGGGACTAGAAGGGGCGGAGCACCATGGTGAGAGGGAAAGAGAAGTAACCTGGAATTGGCTGTCATGCTCAGTTTGGGCAGTGAGCTTGGTGAGACATAAACACCTTTGTGCACCACATTGAGAGGCAAATCTGCTGGCCTCCCGGGAGAATCATAACTGAGGCATACTACTGGCTTGACAGCTCGGCCAGTCTTTCTGAGGGGGACAACTACAGTCTCTGTACTCTCAGCACTGGTCTGGGGAATCTCGTCACTTGTAAGAGGTGCCTCTGCCTGGGTGGGAACGTCCAAACTTGGGGCACTGTCAGCTCCTTGCTCTGCAGGCTCTGTTTCTACAACACTTGACTCAATTTGCCAAGGCTCAGGCACAATCAAGCTTTGAGGAACTGAAGGGGGGGTGGACAGCACTCTCAAAGTGTTCTTCAAGTTCTGGTATGTCACCAGAAAGACTCAAACCCTCAGCCCCTTCTTCAGGCAAATCATACAGTTCCGCAATACACAGAGACTCAACATCTTCAGACGTGATACTTTGGACTTCACTTTCTGGGAGCATTGGCTCCAAGGATGAAGCTGGGGGTAAGGCAGTCCATAAGGCCCAGATTCATCCTCACAGTTTATTAGGGGGTTACCTCGAAACAGCTGACTCAGTTCATAAGAGGGGTAATAGGCATGGTCGTATTCACTTTTGTCAGAAGTGGACTAATAGTCACTATCATTCTGGGCCTGTAGCGAAGGAAACCTTAAATCTGTGACCACTGGGGTAGGTTGACTCTGTCTCTTTCTTGCAGCAGCATGAGTCACCAGCCCAAGGGGCTCAATTTCTGGGGGTTCAGCTTCATTTATGACTTGGCCGATAGGTAGCAAGTGGCTACGGTGCATGGTCTTGTCAGCTTTTGAGTTGTTCTCTGGGCACACCTTGTACTCAGTGAAATCATTCATCTTTCCAACTACTACATGGGGAAGATGGTGCCACCGATCAGCAATTTTGTGTTTACCATGCAGTCCCAAATTGCGTAACAACACACAGTCTCCAGATAGAAGCTCTTGAGCCTTTACTTTTTTATCATGCCTCTCTTTGTTGGCTAGATTTCTCTTGGCAGCCATGGTCTGGGCCAGTTGATATGCATGGTTTAATTGAGCTTTCAGTTTTTGTACATATTGCAAGTAGTTTTTGGCTAGGACCCCATCTGGAGAGACCCCAAAACAGATATCATCTGGCAGCCGGGCCTCTCTCCCAAACATGAGGCAGTAGGTGGAGAACCCAGTAGCATCATTTTTCATGCAATTGTATGCGTGTACCAAGGTGCTAATCTGCTGGCTCCATTTATGCTTGTCTTTTGGGTAGAGGGTGCCCAGCATGTCTAGAAGGGTGCGGTTAAAACGTTCTGATTGAGGGTCTCCCCTGTGGGTGATAGGGGTGCTTCTTGACTTTTGCACCCCCCATAGAGAGAGAATTTCTTTGAATAGCCGACTCTCAAAGTCTCTGCCTTGATCAGAATGAATCCGCTGGGGGGGACCATAGTGGACGAATAAATGTTCCACTAGCGCCTTGGCCACGGTAGATACCTTTTGACCTTTGATGGGAAAAGCTTGTGCATACCATGTGAAATGATCTCTAACCACTAACACATTGCCAATGTTCCACTGATCAGGTTCTAAACACAAGAAGTCTATGCAGACTAGTTCCATGGGGGAGCTGGTAGTAATATTAACAAGAGGGGCAGCCCTCTGAGGCAGGGCCTTTCTTTGCAGGCAGTGACTACAAGTCTTTACATGGTGCTCAACATCGGCCCCCATTTTGGGCCAGTAGAAGCGAGATCATACCAGGTCAAGGGTTCTGTCAATACCGAGGTGCCCCATGTGATTGTGGAGGGACTTCAGTACCAAATCCTTAAAGGCCATGGACAGGACCAATTGTTGCTTGTCTACTTTGCCACTACTATCTACTGTCTCTCTATATAACAACTGATTGAGAAACTTCAATCTGGGGCCTTCTTTAAACAATAAAGCAGTTCGCAAGTCAGTGGAACGCAACTTAGGCACATCTTTCCCTGCACACAGGGCATCAAGTGCTGTCTGAATCATAGGATCTTGGGTTTGAGCCCACTGAATGTTGTCATTGTCAATTTGAGGTAGTGCACTAATCTCTAGAGCAGAGAAGTGGCAATAAGCAGCTGGTATGCAGGTGTCAGAAGGGCCCAAGCAATCTACTAAACAGTCCACTGTGTCCGCAGACATCTGTTCATCTCTATTAGTCTTTTGGCACAATGCTCGAATGTTAGGCTCAGACAGGCTGACAGAATCACTCTTGGAAGTGGGATTTTGTGACAGGGCATCAGCATCAATATGGTTCAGGCCTGGTCCGTATTCGACAGCATAATCTTAGGTTGATAATGCAGAAAGCCACCGGTGCCCAGTGGTGTCTAACTTAGCTGACATCTGTACATAGGTGAACAGTTTATTGTCAGTTTTCACCAATATCTTTGCCCCATAGAGGTATTCATGAAACTGGTCAACGATGGCCCATTTTAGCACAAGGAACTCCAACTTATGCACAGGGTAGTTTCGTTCAGACAGGGTCAAGCTCCTACTGGTGGAAAGCTACTGGTCTCAGGCCATCCTCATGGTCTTGATACAGCACCACTCCTAGACCCTGCAGAATAGTGTCCATATGCAGCACATAGGGTTTGGTGGGGTCAGCATAGGTGAGGATGGGGGTGTGGGTGAGCTGGTATTAGATCTCATGGAAGGCTGCTTCACAGTCAGGCGTCCAGCATGACCCAAAGAGTTCACCTGGGCGGAAGTATACTTTTCTGGTTCTTTAATGGCCCCGTTTTTGTATTTACAATTGGAAGGAGGGTAACTCTGGGTAAGGTTCAAGAGTGGGTGAATCACCTTGGAATAGTCTTTTATGAACCTGCGGTAGTAGCCACAGAACCCCAGGAAACATTGTAGTTCTTTCAGATTATGGGTCTGGGGCCAAGTAGTCAGTGCTTCAACCTTACTGGGATCAGTCTCTATCCCTTTTGTAGATACTATGTGCCCCACATACTTCATGGAGGTTTGGAAAAACTGGCACTTGTCAATGGCTGGCTTGAGGCCAAAGTCTTCCAGTCGGTCTAGGACTTTAATCAGTTGGTTCTCATACACCTCTAAGGTGCTCCCAAACACAGTGACATCATCCAAGCACAACAGGCATTCCAGCAAATTCATATCTCCCACCACACGTTCCATCAGTCACTGAAAGGTGGCCAGGGCACCTGACATCCCCTGTGGCATCCTCAGAAACTCGTAGAACCCCAATGGACAGATGAAGGCTGTTTTCTCATGGTCTTCCGGGGCCATCGGGATCTGGTAGTATCCATTGCGAAGATCCAACACCGAGAACCATTTACTCCAATTCAAGCAGTCCGGGGCATCTTGTATACGAGGCATAGTGTATTGGTCTGGGATGGTCCGCTGGTTCAGGGTTCGATAATCAGCACACATCCTCACAGACCCATTCTTCTTATGCACAACCACAATGGGAGAGGAGTACGTGCTCCTGGATTCTTGTATCATGTCAACAGTGAGCATTTCCTGCAGGTGTTTTCTCACATCATCTATGTCTGCTGGGGCTAGGCATCAGGATCTCTCTCAAAATGGCCATTCATAGTATGTGATGCTCCACACCCTGGGCACGTCCCACATCACATTCCTTCATTGAAAACACTTGGTTTCTCTGGGCAAGTCTCTTGCTAATTCTAACCTTCCATTCAGCTGGCAACGGGGAGTCAGCAAAGTCAAACAAGTCTTGGGCCACTCTCTCCTTCTCACCAGGGTACTTGTTGCTGGGCAATACTGCCGTGTCTGCGCAGAGTACCGCAGCTAGGGTGCACCCTCTGTTCATCCAGATCTCCCCATCTGACACATTGTGAATCTGGACCATCACTCGTCATGCATAGGCATGGGCATGAGCAGGCAAGATGCTGGGCTTGACTAGTAATCCTTCTGGCAATTTTCCATCGCCTGGTTCATCCAACATCAGTATTTTGTTCCTGACATATTTCCGGAGGTGGACCTCCCCTTGAATGGTACACTGGGCATTAGGGGCCAGTACCATTGAATCAGGATCCTTCTTCCACACAATCCCCACTGGTTCATTCTGGTCTAGTTCCTCAGGTTTCTGTTGCAAATCATAGGCCCTCTTGATCAGAGCTGGAATTCTCAGGGCCCTCACAGTCCATCGCCCTTGTTTCTCGTGACATAGTTGTGCCAGACTCCCAAACATATGGGCGTTTGTCCCAATTAACAGGGGACCCCATCATACAGTCCAGCGGGGGAACACACTAGGGCCAATGTCTCTACTCGCTCTTCTACACCCGTTACAGTTGCAGGAAAAGACAACCAGAGGCAGACATACCCTAGGTAGGGATAAGACTTGTCGCTCAGGCCCCACACATGTAGGCCTTCCAGGGATTGCAAAGGCACATCAGATAAGTGTTTGTCATACCAGTCCTGGAATACAATGGTCACTTGCAACCCACTGTCAAGCACAGCCCGAGTAAGAATACCATTCGCAGTCAC
The DNA here is from genome assembly GCA_016271365.2 of Neoceratodus forsteri. NCBI lineage: Eukaryota > Metazoa > Chordata > Ceratodontiformes > Ceratodontidae > Neoceratodus > Neoceratodus forsteri. Next base: position 61,438,107 of record CM057455.1, read on the forward strand.
TGTAGCCTCCATTGAAGGGTCCACTATTTTGGACCAGTCAGGAGAGGCAGTAGCAGAGGCCTGGACAGACAATATAGCCACAGAGGAATTTGAGTTAGGGTTTCTCAAACCCTCACTGTGGTCATTTTGAGCACTCCTTGGCCATTGATTTGCTTTTTGGAGCTCTTTACTACTCTTTCTAAGTTCTTCTGAGACCGGCATTCTCTTTTCATATGGCCATCCTTTCCACAGTTGTGACAAATGATAGACTCCTGGGTCATCCTGGGAGAGAACATCTTATGAGGAACTGAAGCAGTAGTAAGAGATTGGGGTCTAGTATCTCCTTGCAGCAGTGAGCATGGTGCAACATGTCTTAACAGTTCCTTTAGAGTAGCAGTCAATCTGGTGATCTCAGCCTTGGAGCCACCCTTGGTAGCAGATGCCTGAGGGTGCACCCCCAACCCCATGGCAGTCACATCCCGAAAGGGACCAGAATCTTGTTCCATGGTGGGAAACCCTTGCAGAGGCATCCATCTTCAACTCTCAGACTTCCTTTAGTAGCTCATCTTTCCAATGCTGGGCCCAAGGCGGGAAGTCCTTTGCATTCTCAGAGTGCTCGTTAAGTGCTGACATTTGCCCCTGAGCCTCACTTGGCTGATCACTCTCGGTCACTTGTGCAGCAGCAGCAGACATGGGTGCAATTCCCCCATGGGGTCACCTTTGCTCAACCCCCCTGAATTTCTTTCATTAGCTTGTCATAGGAAAGGAGCGATTCCAGTCGGGTGGCAAGGCGCAACTGAAGCAGTAACAATTCTGAAAATGGAGCAGACTTAAGGATCCGGTCCAGCCTAATTCAATCTAATTCATTTGATGGCAAACTACCCTTTCTGAGGCACTCTTGTAGCAGCTTTTCAAGCCGAGGTACATACACAGACAATGGCTCTCCTGGGTACTGCTGAGTGTTTCTTACTCTCCACCACAGATCCTCATCTGAATCTGGTCTCCAATACAAATTTTCCAGTGCATCAAGATAGTCCTGCGCAGTTGCTTCGGGGTTATTGGCCTGCTTGGCACGGATGGTAGCAAGAGCAGGACCTCGGAGGTTCTCACTCAGCCTCTTTCATTTCTCTGCTTCTGAGCATTGCCATTCAAGTACTACAGGGGCAACATATTCTATCCAGGTCCTCCAGTCATCCTCCCCCTGTGGGGTGGGGAAGGTGCCTGAGAAGATTCTCAGCCTTCAGTAGGAGTTGTGACTAATATCAGGTACAGATATAGGGGCGAGCATTGGCATGGGCACAGAAGGTGGGTCAGTAACAGGTGCTGGAGTGGGAGGGGGTGTTGGGGAAGGAACACCCCCAGGTGGCAGGAATAGTTTCTTAAAGTCATCTACGTTTTTCTCTTCCTCCAACAACAACTTAGCAAATATCTCCTCAAAAGTCTCAGATAATGGTGGGAGCTCATCTTCCCAGGGGGCTTTACTGTCTTTTGTTATCACTCTCCAGGCAGCTGGAACCCCTTTTGGGGCAATGGTCTGTGGCACTTTAGAGCTGTCCACGAGGGCACTACACTCTACCAAGGTTATGAAATTTTGGGCAATCAGATCAGCCTGTCGACCCACCACCACAGGGTTTTTGAAACATTCAACTTTGGAGAGTGCAACTTCTAAGGTGTATTTGCTGGTACCCAGGGGAATATCCAGTATAAGTACAGCATTTTGGGGGTCGATCTTCTGCCCAGTACACCACCCCACCAACTAGTGTACAGCCATTTCTACTGGGGTAGCCATTAATATTTAACAGTAATTCATAATTTTTGGCCACTAGAAGGTACAAAATCCCAGCGGTGAGCCTCCAAAATGTAACCCCTAGGTGGCGCTATCCCAAGGGCTACTACCACTGCCTGCTTGGCTAGTAGCAGGTTAAGGGGCCTGAGTTCAGAAACCGGTGCCTCCACCAAGAGGTCAGGGTTGGTAGTGGTCAAGCTAACCTGGGCACAGCCCTCCGGGACACTATAACCCCCTCTTCCTTACTAGTGGCTGGAACAACACAAAATAATCACTTTCACAATACCCCTGATATACCACACAAGTATCCACACTGTTTGTACTTACCACCAGGGCTTTCTCTCTTGCCCGCCCTGGAGACCCCTGTAAACAAGGTTATACACAGCAAATAACAGCAGTACAGCACTTGCACATACTGGAACCACAGTCAGGGTAAATGCAAAAAGTGTTAGATCTGATTTATTTAAGGGCTTGAACAAGGAGCGCATAATCAGGTTAATTTGCTTAAAGGCTCTATCAATCAAACAGTTATGCATGCACTTCAAGGTCCATAAACAGTCACACACTCTGGGTATCCAGATGGAGAATGGTGGGCTAGCCAGGAACATTGCAGCTGGTTGGGGCCCTGTGATGGAAGAAAACAACATGCACAACACACACTATTTGTAATCCGGAGCCGGAGAGCTCAGTTTGTGAAAAGAAAACATTATCATTATCACTCTAAACGATTTTCAGCAAATAGTTACATCTTTCAACAGAGCTCCCTCTCAGATTACTTATAACTGCAATCCAGGCAGCTCTTAAAGAGACAGTACACAGAGGCTATAGAGGCACTCTCTGGCAATCACATTTAAACTGCTAAAACCGCAGGACACCAGCCTGGCAGTGAGCATTTAGGCAAGCTCAAGGAAGACTTTTTGGAAACCCCCATTTGTAGAGGGGTACAATTATTTTTGGTTGCCTTTCCCCTTAATAGCCTTTTGTTTTTCATTTGACCAGTCTGTATATAACAGCATGCATGTCTGTTTAAAAAGAAAAATACCCAAAGTTCCCACACCTTTTAGCAGTTGCCAAAAATTTAAACTAAAAAATAAATGCAAACAAAGAAAACCACAGGATTTAATATTAAGAGACCACATTCTTTTATATCTGTATATGTGTGCCTCCTTTTTAAGCCTGCTGTCCCATAATGACCTAAAAAAAATGTACTATAAATAGTTGTCCTCAAGGATCCTAGTGGCAGGTATATGGAATTAATATATAAAAAAACAGGAATTAAATTGGTCTTTTATAATATGTACTTTTTTTTTTTACATGGAACACCCACACCTTTCAGTCACCTTGGCCTCAGCTATAGTCAGTTTCTTTTCCCGATTATATAGGGCCAACTCTGACCTTCCAAACCATACCCCTAATATCTTGAGAGGTTCTTTGCTTATTTCAATCCCATCAGTTTTCGATACTGAATTAGTTTTGTTGTCATTAATCCAAATACCTTTACTTTTAGCTTTATTTAGCTTTGCCTGTGCTACCTTACTATACCTTTGAAAATGTGATAATTCTCTACTGCCATCTGCTGGTCATTAACAAAAATACATATATCATCTGCATTAGCAGATGTTTTACTAGAAAGCAACTGAGAGTCTACCATCACCGAGTTAATAGTTCTAGCCTGTTCTATGTGCCAGAGAAGAGGGTCAATGCAAAACACGTATAAAATAGGCCTCAGAAGGCATCCCCTGATCCCAACAGTCAGTTGGCACTTACTCCCTACTGTACCGTTCGCCACAGAATTAACAGTAGCATAAAGCATTTTGACAAAATCCTTTTTTTTTGTGATTCCATATTCTTTAATACCTGTAAGAGCAAGGCATGTTGTACTTTATCAAAAGCTTTCTCCTGATCAATGGAGAGCAGCAGTCTATCTGCTCTATTCTGTTGACTGCTCTCAAATAGCTCTCACATTAATGATAAATTATCCACAATTTTCCTTCCCATACCTGGACATGTTTGTGAAGAAATCACTAGAGCAGATGCTGCCAAGGACAGTCTTTTAGAATTTTAGCTAACATTTTTATATCTGTGTTTAATAACGTAAGTGGCCTCCAGTAATTTGATGTATTTTTCTCTCCAGATTTATAAATTAAAAATGTAAGTCCTTCATGCAATTCTTCACCACCTGTACTATCTTTTAGCAAGTTATTATAAACCTGCCTTAATATGTTACCCAGATCTTCCACATATAACTTATACATTTCACTGGGCAAACCATCATCCCCTGGGGCTATTGCATTATGAATGGATTTAATAGCTGCAACTAGTTCTCCCCTAGATATAACTTTCTGTAACACATGCTTCATCTCTCTAGAGATTATTGGAATTTAAAAATTTTCAAACAAAAGAGCAATCTATAGAATCTGGTCCAGTCTGTCTGTCAAACCTCTGTGCAATATATTCAGCTACAACATGTACCATGTGCTTCTTTTTTATTGCATAGGTTACTTTGTTGGTCTACTAAAGCAGTCATCATTCTCTGTTGAATTCTCTTGACACGTATCAAATGGATTAACTTTCCTTGTAACATAGCACAAATGTGAGAATGGTGAGGAGCAATGGAGATAGGACAGAAGGCATCATGTGGTACAGGAGCAACACGGCATTATGAGACAATAATGCGGTGTTGCTTCTGAACTACAGAAAGCAGCCACTAGAATGAAATTAGCACTGTTTGCAGTTCTCACTGCTAAAAAAATAAGAGCAACACACTGTGGGAAGAGCAAGACAGTAGGATAGATAGGCAGGGGAAGAAATAGAAGCGAGGGACATAGCTAGTGGTAGAAAGACGGACGTAGTGAGTGTGACATCCAACAACGCATTTAACTGTAACAGTTTCAACATCCACGGAAAGGTAAACTTCAACTATGGAGGAGGAATGACACACTCAGATGATACCACAGACATGGAATAACTCAGGAAAGGTAAAGAAACCACTAGTGAGGAAGAGAGTGCGAGCAGGATAGAAATAGAAATTAGAGTGAGGAAATGACGCTGCCCGTATGCAAATCAGACATGCACACACTGTGCAAAGAGCAAAACCAGCAGAATCACAGTCATCCTAACTCAGATATTAATTAAAAAGTCCCACACAGAAATCGTTCAAATGTGCAGCAATCATAAAGAAACAAAAAACAGTTCAGTGGATAATACACAAGAATAACCACATATGTATGTAACAGAGTACTGTTGAAAAATGTGAAAGTAACATTAAAAATCACAGCAGACCATATCACTCTCCTAGTCTTTACTGTTGTATAAGTAGCAAGATCTGTAGTCCATAGTAAGCATAGTGATGTCCATGTTACAAGCGCATTAATCCCCTCTGAAGGTGGCATCTAATGGGGAGTTAATGCATGGTTAGACCACTGTACGCAGTCGGCCTCTGGCCTTGTGCCACAACGGTCCCAACCATGCATTAACTCCCCATTAGATGCCACCTTCATCTGTGATTAATGCTTACCTGACCTCCTGTGTGTGCCACACTTTTGTTCTTGAATGAGAGTATTCATCCTGTGGTATTGAAATGTTCTTATTCGTTGCTTAACATTTGAAATTTGTCTAGAACAATTTAATCCAGTTCCCACTGCACATTCTATGAATTTTTGTAGTTGGAATCTTAAATCAAGGTATTTCAAATATGCCTGACTTTTTTATTTTTTAGCCCATTTTTGTAGAAAATCTCACAATTCTCTTTTTAAATCAATCCACCACTCTACTACAGAGTTGTACACATCTAACAAGGTCTTTTTCTAATAAATCTTTGAATTTTCATTTTCACAGTATTATTTTCTAAAAGTGAGGCATTAAACCTCCATGGCCCTGTCTGTGACCCTAGGACAGAACTGTTCTCAAAATGAAGACTAACAACTGCATGATCTGAGGTTTCTACTGGTAGGACTCCAGTAGAGTTCATTTGTACCTAGGGAGAAATGTAGAGGATAATGGATGGGCAACAGTGAACAACAACACTGTTGTTCACTTCGAGAGGTTGTCATGACAACCATGTAAACCCTGAGAGCAAAGCTCGAGAGGTTTACGGTTGTCATACAATGTCAAGAACTGAAGACAGTATTGTTATTTACTGATGCCCATCCATTGTCTTATGTAGTGTATGGGTATTAGTAAAACAACAGCGGAACACTTCTTTGGTCAATGCAATGCGATTTACATCTCTGTGTGACCCCTCCAACCCAAGAACAATTCTCATTCATACCCCAGTCTCACGATGTCACAAACTACTTTAAAAAAAAAAAAAAAACGAGTTCTGAAGTACTGCTATTGCCCACCACTAAAGGTAAGCCCAATGTCATATCTTACTTTGTGATCTTTGGATCGTGATGTTTACTTCATTTCCTCAGCAAAACAATGTGGCTGTTTCCCTGAAGTGCAGTCTATATGTTTGGCGCATGCCCAAATGCATTCATTGCTGTTGTACCATCGATGAGACATACCTAAGATAGTACAACAGCAAGGTGACATCACAACGATGGTACAACAATGTTAGCTTTCGATGACATTCTGCCCACAACAACATTCTACCATACACTATAAAAATATAATCCATCCTTGTAGCCAAAAAGCCCTTAAGAATGTACACTTATAATTCCTATGTCTGGCTTTGACAGCATCTACTGAAGATGCAGAGGTGATCATATTAAATAAATAAGTAGAGTTACAAAAAACTTTATTTGCCCTAATATTTGTTGAAGAGTCCGTTTAATTTTGCAGTTGAGATTTCCCCAAAGATTATATCGTTGGAGGTGTATAAAATAGGTAGTATGCTCTTAAAGGTCTCCATTCTCATGTTTTTTTGTGTTTTTTTTTTGGTTTGTTTGTTTTTGTGGAGCATACACATTTATTAATCATAACTCAATATTCTGAAATAGAACATCCATTATTAAAATACATTCAGAAATCAGATCTACAAAAGTTTTATCAGTCAAATTGTAAGAGGAAAAAATATTTCTAACTCAGAACATTTTTCTTCCCCTACAGGCCACAAAGTAGATCCCCAAGGTCATTTTTTTTTACTATTTATATATCTTAAAGATTGCAACCTCATATCTTGCAAAAACAAACATATATCATACTGCAAACTAGACAAAGTAGCCAACCATTTTTCCCATTATTAAATACTATTTCCATTCAAGGTGTCTGCCGGGAAAGCAAGCTCCTTTAGTTGTCTCATAATACTGTAACTTTTTAATGTTATTTTCCCCTCCCATTCCTCCCAGACAATTTCCTAGAAGCCTTCCTGTTTTTTTTTTCAGAATGAAAGTAGTTTGTTGTTCATAGGTAACAGATTCTGTTTTAGAGGGTGGATCCTGCTGGGAAGACAGCATGGATGATACATCTGAGTCCTCCTCTGTCTCCCCTCACTCTTTAAGCATATTTAAAACTTTAAAGGGATACTCATGTTCTTGTGACTCAAGCTGTGGTTCTTTAGGAGATGGCATTTTCTGCAAGGACCTTCTTGTTATTCTAATGAAGGCCCTAGTATCTGGCATTGATGGAGGGGGCCTCTCTGGAGATTCAATGTCCACCGAAGGAGAGTCTTGCTCCTGCATCTCTTTACAATTCATCTGAGTCTCTGGTACCATGTCCATAAGTACCTCTCTTCTACTGTCGCTATATTCTGCTGATGATCTTGTGGAAGAGCAGTTTCTGTTAGTGGCAGTCCTTGATCCAAATTTTTTTGTGCCTCAGACACGCCTTCAATTGTTTCTGACTGTCTTGGTAAAGGGTCCCTGTTAAGGGAAGGTCAGGACTGTCTTGTTGTCTTAGTTAACTTTGTTCCAGTCTCCCTATATCTTTTTGCAAAATATTTCTTTGTAGTTCTGAGTTTTGCACAGTATTAACAGGATACCTCCAAGCCCACCGGGGCTCTGGACACCCTCCTCCAGGATCTAGGAACCAGCCTTGGATCAAAAAGACGCCTCTGGGGTCCCCGCTTAACAAGCGGCCCCCACTGAAGACAAAAGCGCCCCTCCAGAAAGTCTGTTGCCAGGGGCGACGACCGCAAGCCACCTGGGAAGGGAACCAGGAGCTCGGGCCGCACCCTGGTACCTCTGCCGCTAAAAGTGCAAAGCCCGCAAGGTACATGCTTAATCCTGACCTCCATCCTGCTAGCCCTCTCTTGCTGGGTTTGGGACTTTACCAAGTACCACTCTCCATAGAAAGCAGCTGTTCTCACTCTATATTTTTCGGATTTGGACTACTATTTTGTACCCCCAAGGACTGTGAGCGCTGCCGCTGCGGCCAAGTAATACAGCTCCCTGAAGCTAAATTTTGCTGCCTAGACAAACTGTCTCCTGTAATCCTAGCTTATTAATTCTGTACTGCTGTAGCTAAGTTTTCTGTTTCTCTGTTGCCTATAGTGCTGTAGCTAATTTTCTCTGTTTCTCTGCTGCCTGGTACTGCCTTCCCACCTTTTTCTGTTTGAATCTCCTAAACTCCCTTTGTTCTAGTAAAAGCTATTTCAAGTGCTGTCCTACTCACCTGCCTTAACTGTAGCCTGTAATCCTACTCCTCTACCTGCTAATCTCCTCCTTTCTATCACCTACGCTCCCTACCATTGTTTCTGCTGCCTCTTAATCTGCTTCTCCTTGCTACCCCTCAGGATACCTCCAGCCCACCGGGCTCTGGACACCTCCTCCAGGATCTAAGAACCAGCCTTGGACCCAAAAGATGCCTCTGGGGTCCCGCTTAACAAGCGGCCCCACTGAAGACAAAGCGCCTCCAGAAAGTCTGTTGCCAGGGGCCGCACCGACTGCAAGCCACCTGGGAGAGGGCAGGAGCTCGGCCGCACCCTTGTACCTTGTGCTAGGCGCAAAGCCTAGTCGGTACGCTTAACCTCGACCTCCATCCTGCTGGCCATCTCTTGCTGGGTTTGGGACTTTATCAGTACCACTCTCCAGAAAGCGACTGTTCTCACTCTATATTTTTGGATTTGGACTACTATTTTGTACCCCAGGGACTGTGAGCGCTGCCACTGCGTGCCAAGCAATACAGCTCCCTGAAGCTCTCTCACCGCGCCTGCGTGCTGGCTCCCCACCCCACCACCCACTCTGGTCGACCCTTAGCTTTATAGACACCAGGGGGTCATATGACTAAGTGTCTCATTTTCCATTGGCTCTTATACTCTGCCTCCACTAGGGGCAGCTCACTATTCTTTAAAACTAACGTCTCTGTTATTTCTTTTACCAAGCCCGCCTTCTGGCCTGCATCACAGCGCCCTATTTTCTTTTCCTTCCAAGTATTTGCCCAGACCTACCAGAATTTTCTCTCTATAGCATTGCCGCACTTAGCACTGCTCATCCGATACTCCTCCCTTTCCTGTGCCCCTGCTACCTTCTCTTCCCATTCTAAATGACCTTATGTCACCATCTCATCATTCGGCTTGGCTTTTTTTTCTGCCTGTGTCTCCTGTATGGTCTAAGTAGTGTCTCCCTATCTGTGCCGCTTGTCACTAATCACCAAAGCGGAATCTATAAAGGACTTTCTTCTCAAATCTTCTCCTTTCCTACCATCACCCCCTTCCCGCCTACATCATGCACTCCTGAAGAAAGGCTGCACCTACCTGTCACTCCTGTACTACCCACAGCATAGGGCTAGACATAAAAACGTGACACTCTGACTAGAAACCTGCTCAAGTTCCAGCCCAAAGGCTGCTCCTGATAGCTGGTGACATCGAGTTGAACCCAGGTCCCCACATAATATCCCTATACCAACCACAGCCAAAGCTAATAAAGGCCTCATTACTAGCCCATATGAATATAAGGAGTCTTATGGGCACCTGGCTGAGTTTGAAGCCTGGGCAAACCGATTAACCCTGACATCCTGTGCCTTACTGAAACATGGCTCAAACCCAATATCCTAGATGCCCACTGCGCCCTGCCTGGGTATGCCATCATTCGGCAGGATCGAAGTGGCTAAAAAAGGGGTGGGAGCGTTGCCATTTATTACAAAAATCACCTCTCATTAAAAGCAGTTCCAAATCCTGGCCCCACATGCGCTGTGAATCGCTACATGCTACACTGTCCCTAGGAGCCAAACACATGCACATTCTGTGTTTGTACAACCCACCCACTGGAGGTTTGGAAAGTCTCCAGATCTTACTACAACATGTGTCTCAATCCGTGAAACTGAATGAGTGTATCCTGTTGGGGACGCCAACTTAACTGGCTAGGCCCAAATCAAGGCAACCTTGCATCTATGGTCCAAAATATAACTTCACCAACTTGTAACAGAATGCACGAATGACTAACATGCAGACAGGAACGCTATTAGACTGGGTTCTCACCAACAGGCCTGACCATGTATCCAAAACCACTGTACTTATGGACTCTCTGACAGACCACTCTCCCACGGTCTGTCACTGGCGTTCCTGTCAGCCTGCTCCTTGGTCCCGCTCATCACCATTACTAACTTTGCAGCTTGATGTACAAGCATTTCTCAATGACATATCTATTATTGACTGGTCCGACATCTATAGTGCAACAAGTGCTGAGGCTGACCTGGATGTGTTCCTCAGCAGGTTTGGGAGGTACAAAGGAGGCATGTACCAAGATAAAAGAAGGGCAGGGGCAACAAACTAGGTGGCTGAGCAAAGATCTTCCACAAGCTCAAACTCAGGGACAAACTTGAAACATTATAAATCCACCGGCTGCCCTGTCATCATCAGGCTTACAAACAACATAGAAACAATGTAAGAAACATATCAGGTTTGCGAAGAGCAGATGCTGCAAAGACCTTTAACCAGCTCTTCATAATGATCCTCAAGGTTTTGGAATCATATAAAACCTTCCTCAGAACCCCTCAATCCTTCACCCTCGACATGCTACTACAAGGGCCCACTGCAATGACTCCCCACCATTGCCAATGCTCTTCAACCAGCAATTCTCGACCTATCTGCTATCATGTCCTCTTTAAATCTCTGCCTGATAACTCTCAACCATACTCCAACATGATAAGCTCCAATCCACAACTTGCCTCTAAAAGATTGTCTTACTTTAAAAGGGTTACTGGAAATCAAATCTGCAACCATTGTTGGGGATATCTGAGAACACTAGCCCGGCTCTGACACCCTGGAACCTCTCCTGAAAATAGCTGCCCACCTCATATCCCCGCCCACTTGCCAGGATTTTCACCTTATCTTTCTACAGGTGCTGTCCCGAGATTTGGAAGGCTGCCAGAATCACACTAGTTTTCAAAAAAGGGAGCAAAAATGACTTGTCAAACTACAGACCCATTGCCATACTCTCGGTACTGAGTAAAATACTTGAAAAGATAGTAGCCACTCAGGTCACTGAATTTATTGACTCCACTAATGCACTCTGTGAAGTGCAGCATGGCTTCAGGAAGCACCACAGTACTACAACTGCTCTGACTAAATTCACATCAGACGTTCTCTCAAATATGGACAAAGGGCAGCTAACAGGTGCTGTGTTCATCGACCTTACAAAGGCCTTTGACCTTGTTGATCATCCACTACTGCTTGTTACCCTCAAAAACCTATGCTCTCACCCCCAGTAATGTCCTGGTTCAGTAGCTACCTCACCAACAGGTCTCAAGCTGTAAAGCTTAACTCAGCCATCTCTGACAGTACCACGATCAATATTGGCGTACCACAGGGCTCTATTCTTGGTCCACTCCTCTTCTCATTATTTATCAACAACCTGCCCACCGTAATAACGTCAGGCAACTCACTACTCTATGCTGATGATCTTGTTATATATGCTCACTCTGGCAACATCTGTCACCTGAATTCCACATTGTCATCAGCCTTCCACCTTACACAGCACTGGCTTGAAGCTCATTGCCTTATACTCAATGCTAGCAAAACTAAGGCCATGCTCTTTGGATCAAAGCATAAGCTTAGAGCCTGCACATCTCCACTGACAATTCCTGATATCAATGGATCCACCCTTGAGATTGTAAGTTCTTTCCGCTATCTTGGGATACAGCTTGACCAAAATCTTGATCTGAAGCAGCATTTCCAGGAGTCGTAAGAATGTCAACTGTAAGCTTGGTGCTGCCTACAGGACAAACTTTATGCTCACACCCACCGCCAAACTTGCTATTGCCAGGGTATCCTATTACCCACCTGTCTTATTGTGCACCTATCCTCACCATGGCAATAAAACTGTTCTACAGAAATGGGACACCACCATACAATAATGTCTGTAGATATGCAGCTAAAGTACCACGTCTGACGCATCTTTGCCAACTATACAAAGGGTTAGGTTGGCTATCCCCTTCCTCCATGAGGCTATACTACCTTTGCAGCCTATCAGACTCCATAATCAGAGTGTCAAAACCTGCCACATTGTCTGAACTACTCCAACCTGTAGTACCATCGACAGACCTGAGGTCGCCAGACTAGTCTTTTTATCAGTTCCCACTGCCGCACTCCAAGGGTGTTGGTGCCTCAGGTGTGCTGCCCTCTCACCTGGAACTTACTGCCTATGGATCTGAGAAGTGCTCCATCACACCTAGCCTTCAAGTGGAGACTTCACTCATACTTCTACTCTATGGACCATTGCACTTGTTTTGATCCCACTTAAGCTTTGTAACCTGTCTAAATCAATCCTCCCTTGCCATATACTCAATAGCCTACCTTTCCTTGATTGCTCTGTCACCTGGTTTGTCTGATTGCACTTTAATGAACTGTCTATAAGACTGCCTGCACTTACAATGTAATGCTTACAAACCTCTCATATGGACACTCTATTCCAATCATGTTTGCTGCCTAATTGACTTAACGTTGTAATATGTATATTATTCTGACCTTTTTTACTGCATATCCAACATTGTCTATTCTCCTCTGACTTTGTGTATAATTATGATATAATCCTTCTTTTGTTCTATCCTTTGTCAGTTCTGCTGTGTAGTACTAAACCATAAGATGTATCTAATTGTTAATGGGTACTGGTCCCTCTTGCTTTCCCTCTCCCCTCCCCTCTCACTCCTCTCCCCCCCAGTCCTACCTGGTCTCAGTTCCAAAACCCCTTTTATGCCTTTCCCGCCAACCCGTGATCTAGTCAGACTTTACCGTGATACGCCTCTATGCCCAGCCGAGTTCCAGTTCCACAGCCCTGTGGTCTTTCAGCGCCTTTTCACAAAGTCAGAATAGCGTATTTTGCCGACGAGTCCCTGGAGCCCAGCCGAGTTTTAGTTCCACAGCCCCGGTCTTCTTAGTGCCTTTTCCTGCTATGTAGAATCCGCTCAGCCTCCTGTCAGATGCCTTCAGCCTCGCCGCCTCCTGATCCAGCTCTGCTATTGGATCCCTTTGTGCCTTCCCATTAAATGCTGCACCTTGAAATTGTGTCCCTCAGCCTCCTTGCCTTACCCTCTGGTGTCATCCTCTTGCTTTCTGCAACACTCTTCCCCCCTACCTGATGTTATCTAGCCGTACTTTGCCATATGAGTCTCTGTGCCCAGCCGAGTTCTAGCTCCATAGCCCCCGGTCCTTTTTAGTGCCTTTTCCCGCAAAAGCCGCAACTAGCCGTACTTCGCCGCATGAGTCCCTGAGCCCAGCCAGATTTTAGTTCCACAGCCCCCGGGTCTTCCTAGTGCCTTTCCTGCAAAGCTGTAATTACGCCGCCTGTCTGTGATGTGCTTTCAGCCTAGCCGCCTCCTGATCCGCCTGCTTATTGGATCCCTTGTGCCTTCCCACCAAATGCTGCACTTTGAAACTGTGTCCTCAACTCCTCCTTGCCCTTACCCTCTGGTTTCATCCTCTTGCTTTCTGCAACACTCTTCCCTCCTACTTGCCATTCATCACCTCCACCCCTGCACTGCCATCCCTTGGTTCCGTCGAGCCCGGCTGTGTATCCCTGCCCAGCACCGAAAGGCCGTTAGCTGCTATCTTCCGTCCTTTCGTTCATTACCCTCCACCTCACATCAGTTTCACACCCTCCCATGTTGTCCTAAAATCCCCCTTACCTTCCCTTTCCTCTCTCTCTCCCCCTAAATGTGATCTCCCACCAGTACCCTCTGCCTATTTGAAACCGTATGCCTGCCTTTGAAAATCGTATGTCTGTACTTGTACCACTGTACTTTGCCTGTATTAGGTTAACTAAACTGACCTATTTTGTACTGTAATTGTGTCTCCCAGGTCGTGCCTGAAAATAGTCACCTGTTGGCTACTGCACGTACCCGGTTAACAAAAACTAAATAAAAAAAAATAAAAAAAAAACATAAAAATGGACACTTGAGGAGCAAGCGGGGGATGAAGGTGCCTAAGAGGAGATGTCACCTCATCCCCCGCACACACCAGCGGTAATCAATCCCTGTAGGAGTGGTGCAGCTTGCTACACTATACCCCCTGAACATACAACAAGCTGAAACAGCCTGATGAACTGCAACTTACCTGAATCAGCCAAGGACCTGAAAAGTGTACCTGCACCTATCTCTGCCGCCTACGGCTGGATGCTTTGCCTGAATCTGCACCTAGAACTTTGTGGCTGGATGCTGTGACCCACAGCATGTGCAGTGCAGTGCGGCTGGTTGTTTTCTACTGTCAGCGGTGTGTTTTACCGTGCTATTGTGGAGAGGGGTAGCACCTCCCCCAAGTACCCCCAGTAACTGTATCTGTGGCATTGCTGAGCCAATCAGCGCCCCCACCCCGGAAAGGTGCCAACTTTTAACAAAGCCCAATGGCAGAACTGCAGTAGATGCCTGACCAATCAGCCTGCCACTTGGAAGGCACTAAATTCTTTTTTTTTACTTTTGAGTACAGCTTTTTATAGGCTTTTGTAGGTTTTTCTCCCACATCCCCCCCAGAGCCCCAGCACATGGCTGTACATGTGCATGGAGGGACACTAGAAGCCAGCTCAGCCCCTTCTGTCCACCCATAATGTCACCCCCACTCACCGACATTACCCCACCAGATCGCTACCTGATGGGGATGGGACTACAGTAGCAGTGATAACCCACTTCCAGCACCCCTGGGAGAGCAGAGCAGCACAAAAGCTCACTCAATCCTGCTCCTCTCTCCCCCCCAAGGCCAGCACCTTGATGACCCGAGGTCATTCCTGAACCTGGGTCACCAGCGTAGTGCGAGGTAAGGGCCCAGCACTTCATCCCTCAGTGCCACTGGGCCAGCTCAAAGGTACCCAATTCAAATCGCTAACTCCTGGTCTCCTATAAATGGAGCAGTCCTGCCCCTGCTGCTAGCACAAATGGACAGTCAAGGAGCAAGAGGCAGATGAAGACACTTAAGAGGAGCTGGCAGCCCCCCCTTCATGCAGTAGTGGTCATCAATCCCTCTAGGAGCGGCACGGCATGCTGGACTATAGCACCCTCAACATACAACAAGCTGAAACAGCCTAAGGAATCACAAGTTACTTGAAGCAGCCAAGGACCTGAAAAGTGTACATGCACCTATCTATGCTGCCTATGTCTGGATGCTTTGCCTGAATCTGCACCTGGAACTTTGCGGCTGGATGCTGTGACCCACAGCCGTGCGGTGCAGTGCAGCTGTTTTTTTCTACTCTCAGCTGTGTGTTTTACCGTGCCATTGTGGAGTGGGGGTAGCACCTGCCCCAGGTACCACCTGCGACTGTCTCTGTGGCATTGGTGGGCCAATCAGTGGTCTCCCTGGAAAGGCACCAACTTTTAACAAAACCCAACACTGGAACTGCAGTAGATGCCTGGCCAATCAGCTTGCACCTCAGAAGGTGCCAAATTCAAATCACTAACTCCTGGATGCCTATAATCGTAGAGGTCCTACCCCTGCCTCTAGCACAAATGAACAATTGAGGAGCAAGCAGGGGATGACCCCCCCACATGCACTGGCAGTCATCAATCTCTGTAGGAGCGGTGTGGCTTGTTGGACTATACCCCCCTCAACATACAACAAGCTGAAGCAGCCTGAGGAACTGCAACTTACTTGAATTAGCAAAGGACCTGAAAAGTGTACCTGCACCTATCTCTGTTGCCTATGGCTGGATGCTGTGCCTGAATCTGCACCTGGAACTTTGCGGCTGGATTCTGTGACCATCGGTGCTGTGGTGTGGTGCGGAGCAGTGCGGCTGGTTGTTTTCTACTGTCAGTTGTGTGTTTTGTCATGCAATTGTGGAGAGGGGGTAGCACCTCACTCAGGTACCCCCTACAGCTGTCTCTGTGGCATTGCTGCACCAGTCAGTGGCCCCTCTGGAAAGGCATCAACTTTTAACAAAGGCCAGTGGTGGAACTGCACTAGATGCCTGGCCAATCAGCTTGCCCCTCGGAAGGTGCCAAATTCAAATCACTAACTCCTGGACCCCTATAAATGGAGCAGTCCTGCCCCTGCTGCTAGCACAAATGGAAAATCAATGAGCAAGTGGGAGATGAAGGTGCCTAACAGGAGCTAGCACCCCCCCAACGTGCACCGGCGATCATGGATCCCTGTAGGAGCGACACGGCTTGCTGGACTATACCCCTCCCAACATACAACAAGCTGAAACAGCCTGAGGAACCCTTACTTGAGTCAGCAAAGGACTCAGAAAGTGTACCTGCACCTATCTCTGCTGCCTATTGCTTTATGCTTTACCTGAACCTGCACCTGGAACTTTGTGACTGAATGCTGTGACCCTCAGCTGTGCAGTGCGGTGCAGCTGGGTTGTTTTCTACTGTTGGCAGTGTGCTTTACCATGCCATTGTGGAGAGGGGGTAGCACATCCCCCAGGTACCATCTGCTACTGTCTCTGCAGCACCGCCAGGCCAATCAGTGGACCCCCTTGAAAGGTGCCAATTTTTAGCAAAGCCAGATGGTGGATCTGCGAATCAGCTTACCTCTCAAAAGGTGCCACATTCAAATCACTAACTCCTGGACCCCTATAAATAAAGTGGTCCTGCCCCTGCCTCTAGCACAAATGGACACTAGAGGAGCAAGCGGGGGATGCCTCCCCCCCGCATGCACTGATGGTCATTGATCCCAGTAGGAGCAGTGCAGTGCGGCTTGCTGGACTTTACCCGCTCAACATACAACAAGCTGAAACAGCCTGAGGAACCCCAACTTACTTGAATCAGACAAGGATGAAAAGTGTAGCTGCACCTATCTGTACTGCCTATGTCTGAATGCTTTGTCTGAATCTGCAACTGGAACTTTGTGGCTGGATGCTGTGACCCTCAGTTGTGCGGTGCAGTGCAGTGCAGCTGGTTGTTTTCTACTGTTGGTGGTGTATTTTACCATGCCACTGTGGAAAGGGGATGGCATCTCCCCCAGGTATGCCCTGTGACTATCTCTGTGGTATTTCTGGGCCAATCAGTGCCCTCCTGGAAAGACACCAACTGTTAAAGCCCAGTGACAGTACTGCAGTAGTTGCCCGGCCAGTCAGCTTGCCCCCTTTGGAAGGTGCCAAATTCAAATCACTAATTCCTGGACTGCAATAAATGGAGCTGTTCTACCCCTGCCACTAGCACAAATGGACAATTGAGGAGCAAGCAAGGGATGAAGGAGCCAGAACACACACCCCTTACACACACCGGCATTCATGGATCCCTGTAGGAGTGCTGCAGCTTGCTGGACTATACCCCCATCAACATACAGCAAGCTGAAACAGCCTGAGGGACAGCAACTTACTTGATTCAGCCAAGGACCAGAAAAGTGTAGCTGCACCTATCTGTGATGCCTATGGCAGAATGCTTTGCCTGAATCTGCAACTGGAACTTTGAGGCTGGATGCTGTGACCATCAGCTGTGCAGTGCAGTGCAGCTGGTTGTTTTCTACTGTCAGTGGTGTGTTTTACCCTGCCATTGTGGAGAGGGGTAGCACCTCCTCCAAGTATTCCCTGCGACTGTCTCTACAGCATTGCTGGGCCAATCAGTGGCCCCCCTGGAAAGGCGTCAACTGTTAACAAAGCCAAATGGTGGAACTACAGTAGATGCCTGGCCAATCAGCTTGCCCCTCGGAAAGTGACAAATTCAGATAACTAACTCCTGGACCCCTATAAATGGAGCAGTCCTAACCCTGCCACTAGAACAAATGGACAATTGAGCAGCAAGCAGGGAATGAAGGTATCTAACAGGAGCCAGAACACACACCTCTTGCAAGCACCGGCATTCATGGATCCCTGTAGGAGTGGTGCTGCTTGCTGGACTATACCCCCCCCCCGCCAACATATAGCGAGCTAAAACAGCCTGAGGAACAGCAGCTTACTTGATTCAGCCAAGGACCAGAAAGTGTACCTGCACCTATCTCTGCTGGCTATGGCTGGATGCTTTCCCTGAATCTGCACCTGGAACTTTGCGGCTGGGTGCTGTGACCCTCGGCTGTGCGGTGTGGTGCAGCTGGCTGTTGTCTATCTGCAGCTTTAGCCCACACACCTACCTCAGCCCCTGACACTCTCAAAATGGACTTGGACCCTGTAACCTCTGGCATTCAGTGCTTGCTGGGGTTATATTGGTTGTGGTTAGTCTCATAAGAGGTGCTGGACTTCATAGTCCACTAAAGGGAGCTGGTGTCTAACTTGTTTCTTTGGATTCTGCTTATTTCTCACCTACCTGTAGCTGTGTAGTTAGAATCCGAATATTTCACAGGGCTGTCTAGCATCTGAGCAAGTGTTACATTGTTAAGCTCAAGTGTTATATTGTTAAACTCAAGTGTTATATTGTTAAACTCAATGCTGCCTTTTCCCTTCTAATAACAGGTTAGTCACTTAAAGGGATACTTTTTACCTCATGGCTCATTAGAACGAGATGGCATCGAACCTGCATTTATTTTCATATGATTTAACCTGTAATCCATTTAATTAGAACCCGAACATTTCACAGGGCTGTCTGACGTCTGAGCAATTGTTAAATTGTTATGGTCATTGCTGCCTTCTCCTATGCCCTCAGTCCTATAATAATTTAATCCGGCCTCATAGCCTGCCCAGTTTAGTCTTTAACTGGTGTAGTCAGCAACTGATAGTCCCTCAGGACTACCTGACCTCAGGATAGATTATCTATTTTACTACCTTTGTTGTTCCTTTTCATATTTCCTCTGAGTCCCTTCATTAGAAGTATCTGATCTCAGGGCAGGGGTTACCAACCATTCCCTGGCAACCATTAATTCTGGCATAACTATTGTCACCTTTCTAGCAGCACAACTTGGGCTTGAAACATTTAGGATCTTTTCCCCAGTAAGCTACTTTTCTACTTGACTGGGAGCTTGGGACATATTGGGAAGGTTCTCCAGCTCTCCCTCCTCCCAGCTATCCCATCTTCAAGGGCTACCATGGCACTGGGCTCAGTGGTGGTTTTTGATTATGTTCTTATAGTCCTGTACACAGACCTGTTGTTGTTTGCTTCCAATGAAGACATGGGACAGCCTGTGGGTCCCCTCAATCCCTGCTTCTCCAGTGTCCAGCCCCTTGATTATTCAAACTCTACCCTTATCACTCTGTATGGTTTAAAAAAGCTGGGCACTGCTATGTGCTTATAGACTGTCTCGTGGCATGCTGGTGCCTGACTCTCCTCCCCCACCCCTTGATCTGCTCTTGAAAGTCCTATTGGCCATCCAGTTGTTACTAGTTGGAGTTATTGACTCTAACCCTGGCCCCCCTTGCCCCAATGTTCCTACTGTTTCCCCTTCTATGGCAATCTGGGCTAATGCCAAAGGTCTAAAACTAGTCCACATGAACATCAGTAGCTTCATACCTAAAATGCTGCACCTGAGACTTGGGTAAACGTACACTTCCCCAATATAGTCACTATATCTGACCCTAGCTTTTTTTTATTTGTATTTAAAAACTTTGTTAACTGGGTAAAAAAAGCACTGGGCCACGTAGCCCTTTTACAGGCTTGACATAGAAAGTACAAAAAGCACACAATCAATATTACAATATAAACAAGCAGGCACAATCAAAAAATTCCACAATATACGTACACTTCCCCAATATAGTCACTATATCCGACCCTAGCTTTTTTTTATTTGTATTTAAAAACTTTGTTAACCGGGTAAAAAAAGCACTGGGCCACGTAGCCCTTTTATAGGCTTGACATGGAAAGTATAAAAAGCACACAATCAATATTACAATATAAACAAGCAGGCACGATCAAAAAATTCCGCAATATAAAAATCATACAGTGCTAAGTGATACTTATAATCCTAAAACGGATTATATTTTGTCTATAATACATAATTAAATTATGCATTGTGAACTAAAAGAGGTACTTTATGTGCATTTACAAGTCAACACTGAGTACAAGTATTTTTAACAGTGTTTTGAGTCCACTCTGAAGAAAGGGGGGTTACTAATGGGGTGCCGCAGGGTTCAGTATTAGGATCGGTCCTCTTCAATGTCTTTGCAAGCGACATTGCAGAGGGACTGGAAGGAAAAGTATGTCTCTTTGCAGATGACACAAAGATCTGCAACAGAGTTGATGCACAAGGTGGGGTGGAAAGGATGAGAAGGGACTTGGCAAGGTTAGAGGAATGGTCAAATGTATGGCAGCTTAGATTTAATGCTAAGAAGTGCAAGGTAATGCACCTGGGAAACAAAAACCATGGGGAAGAGAACACAATGGGGGTGAGATACTAACAACAACAAAAATGGAAAGGGACCCGGGGGTAGTCATATTAGATGACTTACAGGTGGGCAAGCAATCTAAGAGGGCAGTAAGGAAGGCTCGGGGGATACTGGGATGCACAGGGAGAGGCATCACCAGTAGAAAACAGGAAGTTGTTATCCCTCTGTACAGACAGCTGGTGAGACCCCATCTGGAGTACTGTGTTCAATTCTGGAGACCCAGTCTCTGCAAGGACATAAACAAGATGGAAGCTGTCCAGGGGAGGGCAACTAAAATGGTGCAGGGTCTGCATCAGAAGACATATGAAGAGAAACTAAAGGAGCTTAATATGTATAGCCTCGAGGAAAGGAGGGTGAGGGGGGACATGATAAAAACTTTCAAGTACCTCAAGGGAATCAACAAAGTCCAAGAGGGTAGTATCTTCAAAAAAAGAGGTGTGCAAGAACAAGGGGACACAATTTAAAGATAGAGGGGGGCCGCTCAGAGGTAATGTAAGGAAGTATTTTTGCACAGAGAGGGTTGTGGATGCATTTAATAGCCTTCTGGAGGAGGTTGTGGAGTCAAAACAGTGGTTGAATTCAAGCATGCATGGGACAGTTATAAGGCAATTCTAGGGGGTTGGGGTAGAAAGAAGTAGGCTGTTGGTTAACTAGGATCTGCAGCTTATCTATTAGGTAGGGAAATGGGCAGACTGGGTGGGCCAAGCGGTCCTTATCTGCCGTCAAATTCTATGTTTCTATGTTTTAAAAGGGCTAAGCCTTTCTATATTTCTAAATTCATCAGATAATTTATTCCAGCTTTCTATTGTGCTGTTCTGAAATTATTTTTGTTTTTTTGAGGTTTTACATAGTGGAATTTCTAGAGAAACAGAAGTACAGGACCTAAGCTGTCTAGAGTTTGTTCTCTGATTAAAAACATTTTCCACTGGGTTATATTCTCTACTATAAAGTGATTTGAGCACAAAACATGACATCTGCAGGGTATCTCTTTAGTCCAAAGGTAACCATCCCAATCTATTTTATAGGCTGCAGTGATATTCCCTTTGTCTGGCCCTTAGGGCAAATCTACAGATTGTATTGCAGAGGCTATATCTTTGCTGTTTTACCTTTACAGACACCCCTCCCCAAATCAACCCTCCATAATCTGATATTGGCAGTAAGCATTCTACTGCTACAGTTTTACTAGTTGCATCCGTTAAATAATCCTTATGTGTAAAGGGCACCAATTCTATTATGTATCTGCTTAGTTACATTACATAAAAGATCTAAAATGTAAGTGACAATCTAAAGTCTCACTCAGATATTCCACCATTTTATTATAGTCCCTTTCTAAATTATTTTTAACCAAATCAATTATTTTATTAGTTACATACAGAACTGCATCATCTGCATACAAACTCATGGAGGATCCATTACATATTGATGGTAATTTGTTAATGTAAAGGGAAAACAGCAAAGGCCCCAAAACTGATACCTGCGGGACCCCATACTTTACTTTTCTTAGATCTGATAAGGTATTATTAACCTGACCTGTTGTTCTCTGTGAGACAGATAATCCTGTAGCCATTTAATTGCAGATTTCCCAAATCCTAATGCCATCAATTTATGCATTAATAACTGGTGGTCCACTAAATCAAAGGCCTTGGTCAGGTCCACGAACACTGCATCCATATATTTCCCCTCATCCATATTTTCTTGTAGATCGCTCGTGAACCTGACCAAGGCAGTCTCTGTTCCACACCCCATACGGAAGCCATGCTGTGCCTCAGTAAGTAACCCATATTTATTTAAATATTCCAAAATCTGGGAATGCAGCAACTTTTCCTGTATTTTCCCCACTATTGATAACAAAGAAATGGGTCTATAGTTAACAGAGAGGTTTGCCTGACCCCGCTTAAAAATTGGTATTACTATAGCTTTTTTCCATATGTTTGGTACTATTTTTGTGTTAAGCAACATATTAAAAATTATCTGCAATGGTTTTGCTAAATCTTTTGCCAAGAATTTTAGAATTATTGATTTGAGCTGATCAAACCCTGCTCTCTTTGTTTCATCCAATTTAATTAATTCCAAGAAGACTTCCATCCTTGTAATTTTCTTAAAGTAAAATTTAGGTAATGTATTATTTGATACCAAGGAATTGAATTTGTCATGCTCCCCAAATTCTACTAAGTACTCATCCAAGTCAGTGAACTTTTCATTTAAATGATCTGCCATGGCCTTACTTTTGGTAATGTCCTGGTGATCCTTTACTAAACCAACAATATTATTCTTCATCTTGGGAACCAACAGATTGTTTACATTCTGCCAAAATTGTTTTTTATCATGAAAAGTAGTAACCAGTTCATTTTTGTAAAATTCAACCTTAGATTTGTTTATTTCTTTTTTACACTCATTTCTTAATTGTCTATAGTGATTCCAGTCCCTTTCTAGTCTTGCTTTCCTAAATAATTGACTTGCTGCATCCCTTTCCTTCATTAATTTAAATACATTTTTATTTAACCACTTATTACAAACCCCCCTTAGCATCCTCTTTGTCCTTGGTGCTCTTTTTTCAACTATTGCATTTAGGGTTTCAGTAAAAAACTCCACAGCTTTATTAACTTCTTCAACACTATTTATTTATTTATTTATTTATTTATTCTATGTTGATAACCGGGTAGGCCCGATGAGCCCCGAAGGTCCCTTTTACAGGGGTGCCCCGGATTTAGTTACATAGTACAAACAATTCACATACAGAATTAGGTGTGCTGATCATTAATGCTGCAACCTGGTCAGTACGCAGTTGGGTACCAGTCTTACTGCTCATGAGAATTTAGACATACATACATTAGGAATCAACAGAGCTTGTACAGGGAGTGGAATTAGTGCAGCAAACCCACTCTGATTGGCCAGGAGTTTTCCCCTGCTATAGACACCTGGAACTTTGTTAGATTTTCGATAGAACTAAGCACATTTCAACTGTGTTATTAGGAGTTTTTCAACCGTATTAGCTGGATTGTAATTTCTACTACTGTTTTAAAGTGCTTACACCTCTTCTGTCTGACTGGTCTTCCTGCAGCACCGCCCCCATCCAAGCACTCTGCCTTGGTGCCGATAAGTCTAACTACCTTTTGTCTTACTAAACTGCTCAAATCTAACCCCCTTTACCCCTATGCTATTTAAGACCTGCTCTGTCTTCTTCTCTCTAGCAGCTTGCCCTTGAACAGGGCTGCTTCAGCTCACCCACGGTCGGTCGGCACCCAGCCAGCCACCGACCAAGACCAGGACACCCGCCTGCAGCTCCTTGGAAGGTACGGGACAGCGCAGCCAATTGGAACACAGGTGCTTCCAGCAAACCCACTCTGATTGGCCAGGAGTTTTCCCCTGCTATAGATACCTGACACTTTGTTAGATTTTCGATAGAACTAAGCACATTTCAACTGTGTTATTAGGAGTTTTTCAACTGTATTACTGGATTGTAATTTCTACTACTGTTTTAAAGTGCTTACACCTCTTCTGTCTGACTGCTCTTCCTGCAGTGCCCCCCAATCCAAGCACTCTGTCTTGGTGCTGATAAGTCTAACTACCTTTTTTTTTTTTAGTGGCTAGTTTTCCATTAGCAGGTTATACAGACCTGCCACTAGAGGGATTCTTGGTCTTCTGCATAAATCACTGTATTCATTCGTGGGCAATATGGCCTGCATTATCATTCTACTTCTTTCCTGGTGCTGCTACAAGAGGACTTGAGTCTGACGGGTGGATGGCCACTAACTAAGCTGCTTCTGCTCTCCTTGTTCCCTTTCTGCTGTATTTTCTCATCTAGGTTTTAAGTGAGTACCTAGGTGGGCAAATTACTTGCCTAGAAAATATTGCACTAATACAAATCACGAGATCACTCAATCTGGGACCATGGCTCCTTATTGTGTTTTTATTGCTCTTAAGGTAGAGTTTTCAGATACAGTGCAATTTGAAGTACCCCAGTGCAATTCAGTTCTCCAATGTACCTTATCAATAATTAATGTTATAACAGTCTACCGTGCAGACACTATGTCATTCTCTCTCCCTTAGCCTATTCCCAGTTAGCCTACACCCTTGCTACTGTCCTCACTTATGTCTACCCAAGCACTTTACATTGGATCACGAAAACTGTCATTACAGTGGTGCCAGCTTCATGCTGCACGATATGGGCTGTCATAGAAATAAAAAAGCAGTCTCCATTCTTATAAGCTCCTTAAAGAAAGTTATACTTGCTTCTTCTGCTCAGGAAATGTGGAGCTCAACCCTGGCCCTCGCCATACTTACCTCGCTTATCGATTTTGTTGAGGCCACAGGTCTCAAATGATGATGGTCAACATTTTAAGCCTGCCTAAAAATCTTGTACAGCTGCAAGCCTGGCTGCACACGCTAACCCAGACCTTATCATAATTACTGAGTCGTGGTTAAAAAGATGAACACTGATCAACAAATATCACTGCAGGGCTACAATTTATTTAGAGCAGATAGAGAGTCTAGAGGCGGGGTGTGGTTATTCACGCTAAATCTAAGTACTTGGTCACCAATATTAGTTGCAAATCTCAGCCAAGGAATTTGAGTTAGTTTCGCTGAACCTTCATCTCCCTCCTCGAATGTATCACTATCCTAGGTGGCTATAGACTTCGCCTGGTGGTGATGAAGTCCTTAATCTTTGAAACCATGTTCTAGATGCAAAACTGAAACAATATTTCTAGGAGATTCTAAATATGGACTGTCACCTAAATCACACGGCCTCAAACCTTTGTGACGAGCTAGGTCTTGTGCAATTAGTCAGTGAACCTACTAGGAACAACACCTAAATACTGCCAACAGTTCCATTCTAGATGTGGTACTAACCACCCATCGACACAAAATATCTCATTTGGCAGTGTTTCACAACGATCATGAGCGATCATGGAATTGTTGCTTGCATAAGATCTCAAATTAAGGTCTCGACACAATCCATCTTATAACAAAAGATCCTTTCGAAATTCAGTGCAGTAAACTTCCTATCTGACCTGAGTATGATCAGATGGCAAGATCTTTACCAGCCAAAGATGTCAACAAGGCAGTTTGCATCCTTAATGACAAACTCACTACAATAATAATAAGCATGCCCTTTCATCAAAGTAAGGGTATCGGAACAACTCCAACCCCTGGTTCACCTCGGATCTCAAGGCAGCCCTTATAGCTCAAGATAAGCTCTGGGCTAAAGCTAGACATTCCAAAGAATCTTCGATTGGCAGGCCTTTAGAACAGCCAGGAATAACTGTGTGAAAAACTTTGCTCTGCTAAAGCTAACTATTATATTTCTACTCGAACAAGCTAAAGGTAATCCTCATAAAATATGGAAGACTATCAAGTTATAGAAGGACGGCCCATGGCCCCCTCTGTCCCAAACGAAGATGGTTGTAGTGACAAGATAGTGGAAAACAAGTCCCTAATCCTGGAGGAACTTAACTCCACTTTGCCACAGCTGGATTAGCTTTTGACTCCGTCACCTTATGCTGGTGCTGCAGAGCCAGCATACCCCTCCCGCCACATCTAGACCTGCACCCAGCCCCTTCCAACAGCGCGAGATAACTTATAAAGAAGTAGAAGATTCTTCTTAACTTAGACACCAAAAAAAGTGGTGGGACTATGGCTTGGAACCCTTTTTCCTAAGGTCAGGCTACGCCCATCTCACTGCCCCAATTCTCCACATCTTCAATCTTTCCATTACATCTGCTACTGTGTCAGTCTCTGCTGGAAATCAGCACATATCCTCCTCTATTTAAATCTGGTGACCCATGCGATGTAAACAACTATAGGCCATTCCATATTGCCTATCCTTTCTAAAGTTCTCGAAAACTGATCCATATTCAGTTAAAATCTCACTTGGAAACCTTTCTCCCATTAACCTAGCTCAATCTGGCTTCCGGCTAATCATAGCACAATCACTGCACTAGCAAAGTAACCAATGATTGATCTCTGCTATAGATGCTAAGAAGGTAACTGGTGCAGTCTTTTGACCTCAGCAAAGCTTTTGATACTGTTGATCACAAACTATTAGTCAATTGTCTTGCAAAAGTTGGGTGCCACATACCATACCACCCAGTGGTTCTCTAGCTACCTAACTGGAAGATTCCAAAAAGTAAAGGCGGAAGGCTTTTTTTCTGCTGCCTTGCCAGTTGCAAGAGGAGTTCCCCAAGGATCCATCTTAGGCCCTATCTTGTTTTCTCTGTACATTAATGACTTAGATGCTAACATATCTACATCCAATCTGCACTTTTTTGCAGATGATACTGTGTTGTATACTTCTGGCTCATCGTTATCTGAAGTCAAGGGAGTGCTTCAAGCGGACTTCGAACAACTTGAGCATAATCTAATAAAGGCAAAGCTTCTGCTCAATGCTAAGAAGACTAAAGCGATGATATTCTCCCGCAGTGCTGTCACAGGCCCCCCCAATACCCTTGCCCAAGACTTCATTGTCACCACGCTAAACGAGCCTCTGGAAGTTGTAACCAAATTTAAATATCTAGGTATCTGGATCGACAATAAATTATCTTTCAGTGACCACGCCAAGATGTCTCTAGAAGGTTAAAAGCAAGTTAGGTTTCTTCTACAGAAATAGGCCCCTTTTCCCCTTGAAACTCGAAACAAGTTTGTACAGGCCACTTTTCTCCCTACTCGACTATGGCGATGTAATCTATTCCTCCACCACTCTTGCAAATCTGAGTAAACTGGACATCCTTTATCACCATGCATGGTTCATTACCAACTCCTTACTGTCGCACCACTGTGACTTATATGCAGCTGTTGGTTGACATCCTTACTACTAGACGCCTGCTCCATGCTGGGCTATGGACTTTAAACTGCTCCGCAGAAATTGCCAAGCTATCTCTCTTCCCTTATTAGTATCTCACATAGTGCATACTCATAAGAAAATCTGACTTTATTATGCTTGACATACCAAGGACGCTGTTTTCCTTTGGTAAATGTGCTATTGCATATGCCCTTCCTCCATTTGGAACCAATTACAAACCGTATTGAAACTAACTAGCACAGTTTCAATAAACTTCTACAAATCGCTAAGTTCAGCCAAAAATAAAAGACACCTGTAACTGTCATTAAGTCTCTTCCTTCCCCATGTGTGCCATATTTATCCACTGGTAAGGTATAATTGATTTGTCATATTAACTGCTTTCCTTCCCTTCTCTACTCCTGGCTTTATCTTTTGCTTATGCTCCACTGCTACTCTATCAAATCACCCTCCCATATCAGTTGTAGACTGCTGTTTGTTCTAGCTGCCAAAATACTGTATATGTATTGCACACACCAGTCATCATGTTTAATTTATCAGTATGCAACCTGTAAGTCGCTTCCCTGTCTCATATCAATGTTTACCACCTGCGGTCACCTTATGTGGTACCCTTGTATGTATATCCAGCCTGTATCATGTAACGTGCATTTCATGTATATACTGTTATTACCTATCTGTGTTTGTACTTTAAGTGTTTATGTCACAGGACCTCCTTGAGAATGAGCTTGCTCAATGGAGTTTTCCTGCAATAAACTTGAACTTGAACAAAGAGACAATGGACAGTGTAGTTGGTTCTCCGAGGTTGAAGTCTGTTCAGGACTGTACCAGGCCAGTTTAAGCTAATCATTATGATTAAGAGAATTTGCGCATGTACATGCACTTTTTATGTTGATTGCGCACATGCGCAGGAAACATATTGTGGCAGCTTTCCAGAGGCAGGTTGTGGAGGTGAGGCACTGTTGTGGCCAATGCCCCCACAGCTTGTAAAGGCTTGGCCTGCTTTTCCCACTGCCATGGCATGCTGCTGCTGACACTAGTTCAGCCAGCGTGCCACCAACTTGTAACATTTTCGCCGCAGCAATCAGGGGCCACCCCATCATTGCAGCGCCAGTGATTTGCTGCAATGAGGAGGACCTGTTATTGCTGGGCGAATGTTGTTGTTGTAATATTGTTTATAACATGGCGCAGCTTGCCGCTTTGGTTCACAAACACATAATCTGGACCCAGTGCTGAGGGGGTGTCAAATCCCCTCGCAGCATGTGCCCCTCCCCACAGCAGTGTGTTTTCACCGACAGGGGCCCCAACTCCCGTGGCTTCCATCTCCTGTGCTAGTTAACTTGCCAATGGGGAGCCCACTCCTTCAGCATTATGTCCCTCCCTGTTTGATGATGCCGATGGGGATCCCACTCTGGCTGGCATCAGGTACCCCTGAAAGAGAAGGGAGAGTTGTGCTGAGGGGATGCCCACACCCCTTGGCTCTTGTGCCTCTGCTTTTGTGCCAATGGGGTGCCCAATCCCCCCATCAGCTGCACACCCCCCAAAACATTCAGATGGCATGCTGGGAGCCCACCCAGTGTATCCAATGCCCCTGGAAAGAAAAATATCCTGGAAATTTTTTAACCTGTAAAAAATGGTCCCTCGTGGGTCTCCTGCCCCCCACAATCCACGCCCACCCACTGCGCACCCTGCCTCCCCAACACCCCCCTCACCCCATACTTACCTGCGGAGTCCAGCGCGATGATCTTCGGTGGACCAGGAACACATCTGCACTCTTCAAAGCTGACCGTGAACTGAGGAAATGCCGGTAAGCTGTATAATGGAATGAATAGGGCTTTTTCAACTTTGATGCATATCTCAGGCATTTTTTTGAATTTTGACATCAAATTTTCAACATGGGGTTTTTGGGACCCCTCCTCATGAATTCTGCCACTGTCATGGCATTATTCAGCCCTGAAAGGTGATTTCTGGCGGTCGCTGCAGAATCCCTTTGGGACTGATTAACAAAACGACAGTGCCAGTGTTCATGAGGTGGGTCTCAAGAAGCCTATGTTGCAAATTTGGTGGAAAAAAATCCAAACAATGACTGTTTTATGAGTGTGCATTCTGCAGCTGCTATGCACGCTCGTAACTTTGTGAATTTGCAATATTTTTATGCCAGATTTTCAACATTGGCATTTTTTCACACCTCCTTGTGAACAGTACAGCTGTCATTTTTCACATCCTGGCTGAAATGTGTTTTCGCACTTCCGACTCAGAATAGTGAGGTCGCTGTGGGAAATCAGTGTTCGGGACAGATTAATAAAATGGCAGTGACACTGTTCATAAGCAGAGGTCCTAAAATGCCTATTTTGAAAATTTGGTGACGATACTCCATAAAATGAGTGTGTTATGAACGTGCATTATGCAGTTTGCATGCACACTCATAACTTTGCCAATTAATAATATTTTCACTCCAGATTTTCAACATTGCCATTTCTCTGCACCTCCTTATGAACAGTACAGCTGTCAATTTTCACATTCTGTCTGAAATGTGTTTTCGCAGTTCCGGTGCAGAATAGTTCGGTCGCTTTGGGAAATCCGTGTTTGGGACTCATTATGGAAATGACAGTGACACTGTTCATTAGCAGAGGTCCTAAAATGCCTATGTTGAAAATTTGGTGACGAAAGTCCATAAAATGAGTGTGTTATGAACGCGCGTTGCGCAGTTTCCATGCATGCTTGTACCTTCGCAACATTGCAATATTTTCACTCCAGATTTTCAACATTGCCATTTTCCCACACCTCCTTATGATCAGTGCAGCCATCATTTTTCACATCCTGGCTGAAACGTGTTTTCGCTCTTCTGGTGCACAATAGCGCAGTCGCTGTGGGAAATCAGTGTTCGGGACACATTAAGAAAATCACAGTGACACTGTTCATGAGCAGACGTCCTAAAATGCCTATATTGAAAATTGTGTGATGAAACTTCATAAAATGACTGTGTTACGAGCGTACGTTGTGCAGTTTCCATGCACCCTTGTAAATTCACAAATTAGTAATATTTTCACATCAGATTCTCAGCACTAGCATTTTTTCACACCTCCTTATGAACAGTACAGCTGTCATTTTTCACATCCTGGCCGAAATGTGTTTTCGCGCTTCCAGCGCAGAATACCTCAGTCTCTGTCAGAAATCAGTGTTTGGGACAGATTAGGATCCAGTGAGTGAGAGAGGGGAGGAGAGGCCGAGCTCAACTGAGCTCTGTTGGGACTGCTGCGGATTTCTTTGTGGGCAGGAAAAGGCGCCAACGCAGGCAGGAGCCCAGTACAAAAGTGCAGCCTGCAGCGCCGGGAGACACAGAACGAGTGAGTGAGGGAGGGGGAGTAAGTGAGCTCAACGGAGCTCTGTTGGGACTGCTGCAGATTTCTTTGTGGGCAGAAAAGGGCAGCAATGCAAGCAGGGGCCCAGTTCAACAAGGCAGCCTGCAGCAGTGGGACAAACAGAATGAGCGACTGAGAGAGGGGAGTGAGTGAACTCAATGGAGCTCTATTGTGACTGCTGCAGATTTCTTTGTGGGCAGAAAAGGGCAGCAATGTAGGCAAGAGCCCACTACAAAAGGGCAGCCTGCAGCGCCGGCAGAAACAGAACAAGCGAGTGAGAGAGGGGGAATGAGTGAGGTCAACGGTGCTCTGTCGAGACTGCTGCAGATTTATTTGTGGCCAGAAAAAGGTGCCGACAGGGGCAGGAGCCCAGTACAAAAGGGCATCTTACAGCACCAGGAGAAACAGAATGAGCGAGTGATACAGGGGGAGTGAGCGACCTCAATTGAGCTCTGTCCGGACAGCTGCAGATTTCTTTGTTGGCAGAAAAAGGTACTAATGCAGGCAGGAGCCCAGTACAAAAGGGCAGCCTGCAGCTCTGGGAGAAATAGAACAAGCGAGTGAGAGAGGGGGAGTGAGTGAGCTCAACGGAGGTCTATTGTGACTGCTGCAGATTTGTTTGTGGGCAGGAAAAGGAGCCAATGCAGGCAGGAGCCCAGTACAAAAGTGCAGCCTGCAGCGCCGGGAGACACAGAACGAGCGAGTGAGGGAGGGGGAGTAAGTGAGCTCAACGGAGCTCTGTTGGGACTGATGCAGATTTCTTTGTGGGCAGAAAAGGGCAGCAATGCATGCAGGGGCCCAGTTCAACAAGGCAGCCTGCAGAGGTGGGACAAAAAGAATGAGCAACTGAGAGAGGGGGAGTGAGTGAACTCAATGGAGCTCTATTGTGACTGCTGCAGATTTCTTTGTGGGCAGAAAAGGGCGGCAATGTAGGCAGGAACCCACTACAAAAGGGCAGCCTGCAGCACCGGCAGAAACAGATTGAGAGAGTGAGAGAGGGGGAATGAGTGAGGTCAATGGAGCTCTGTCGAGACTGCTGCAAATTTATTTGTGGCTAGAAAAAGGTGCCAACAGGGGCATGAGCCCAGTACAAAAGGGCATCTTACAGCACCAGGCAAAACAGAATGAGCGAGTGAGACAGGGGGAGTGAGCGACCTCAATTGAGCTCTGTTGGGACAGCTACAGATTTCTTTGTTGGCAGAAAAAGGTACTAATGCAGGCAGGAGCCCAGTACAAAAGGGCAGCCTGCAGCTCTGGGAGAAATAGAACAAGCGAGCGAGAGAGGGGGAGTGAGCAAGCTCAACGGAGGTCTATTGTGACTGCTGTGGATTTGTTTGTGGGCAGGAAAAGGTGGCAATGCAGGCAGGAGCCCAGTACAAAAGGCCAGCCTGCAGCACTGATAGAAACGGAATAAGCGAGTGAAAGAGGGGGAGTGAGTGACCTCAACAGAGCTGTATCG
The DNA here is from genome assembly GCA_016271365.2 of Neoceratodus forsteri. NCBI lineage: Eukaryota > Metazoa > Chordata > Ceratodontiformes > Ceratodontidae > Neoceratodus > Neoceratodus forsteri. Next base: position 61,470,040 of record CM057455.1, read on the forward strand.
GAACTGTTGCAGATTTCTTTGTGGGCAGAAAAGGACGCCAATCAGGCAGGAGCCCAGCACAAAAGGGCAGCCTGCAGCTGCAGGAGACACAGAACAAGCGAGTGAGGGAGGGGGAGTGAGTGAGCTCAACGGAGCTCTGTTGGGACTGCTGCAGATTTCTTTGTGAGCAGAAAAAGGCAGCAATGCACGCAGGGGCCTAGTACAAAAGGGCAGCCTGCAGTGGTGGGAGAAGCAGAATGAATGAGTGAGAGAGGGGGAGCGAGTGAGCAAGGTAAATGGAGCTCTATCGATACTACTGCAAATTTCTTCGTGGGCAGAAGAAGGCGGCAAGGCAGGCAGGAGCCCAGTACAAAAGGGCAGCCTGCAGTGCCAGCAGAAACGGAATGAGTGTGTGAGAGAGGGGGAGTGAGTGAGCTCAATGGAGCTCTGTCTGGACTGCTGCAGATTTCTTTATGGGTAGAAAAAGGCACCAACAGAGGCAGGAGCCCAATACAAAATGGCAGCCTGCAGTGCCAGGAGAAACAGAATAAGCGAGTGAAAAAGGGGGAGTGAGTGACCTCAACAGAGCTGTGTCAGAACTGTTGCAGATTTCTTTGTGGGCAGAAAAGGACGCCAATGCAGGCAGGAGCCCAGCACAAAAGGGCAGCCTGCAGCAGCAGGAGACACAGAACAAGCGAGTGTGGGAGGGGGAGTGAGTGAGCTCAACGGAGCTCTGTTGGAACTGCTGCAAATTTCTTCGTGGGCAGAAGAAGGCGGCAAGGCAGGCAGGAGCCCAGTACAAAAGGGCAGCCTGCAGTGCCAGCAGAAATGGAATGAGTGTGTGAGAGAGGAGAGTGAATGAGCAAGCTCAATGGAGCTCTATCATGACTGCTGCAGATTTCTTTGTGGGCAGAAGAAGGCGATAACACAAGCAGAAGCCCAGTACAAAAGGGTAGCCTGCAGCGCTGGCAGAAACGGAATGAGTGAGTGAGAGAGGGGGAGTGAGCGAACTCAAAGGAGCTCTGTCAGGACTGCTGCAGATTTCTTTGTGGGCAGAAAAAGGTACCAACAGAGGCAGGATCCCAGTACAAAAGGGCATCCTACAGCACCAGGAGAAACAGAATGAGCGAGTGAGACAGGGGGAGTGATCGATCTCAAAGGAGCTCAGTCGGGACAGCTGCGGATTTCTTTGTGGGCAGGAAAAGGTGGCCATGCAGGCAGGAGCCCAGTACAAAAGGCCAGCCTGCAGCACCGGCAGAAAAGGAATGAGTGAGTGAGAGAGGGGGAGTGAGCGACCTCAATGGAGCTGTGTCAGAACTGCTGCAGATTTCTTTGTGGGCAGAAAAAGCCACCAATGCAGGCAGGAGCCCAGTACAAAAGGGCAGCCTGCAGCAGCGGGAGATACAGAATGAGCGAGTGAAGGACGGGAGTGAGTGAGCTCAACGGAGCTCTGTTGGGACTGCTCCGGATTTCTTTGTGGGCAGAAAAAGGCAGCAATGCACACAGGGGCCCAGTACAAAAGGGCAGCCTGCAGCAGGAGAAACAGAATGAACGAGTGAGAGAGGAGAGGGAATGAGCAAGCTCAATGGGGCTCTATCATGACCGCTGCAGATTTCTTTGTGGGCAGAAGAAAGCGATAACGCAAGTAGGAGCCCAGTACAAAAGGGCAGCCTGCAGCGCTGGCAGAAACGGAATGAGCAAGTGAGAGAGGGGGAGTGAGAGAGCTCAAAGGAGCTCTGTCGGGATTGCTGCAGATTTCTTTGTGGGCAGAAAAAGGTGCCAACAGAGGCAGGAGCCCAATACAAAATGGCAGCCTGCAGTGCCAGGAGAAACAGAATGAGGGAGTGAGACAGGGGGAGTAAGCGGCCTCAACGGAGCTCTGTCAGGACAGCTATGGATTTCTTTGTGAATAAAGTGCTGACGCAGGCAGAAGCCCAGTACAAAAGGGCAGCCTGCAGCACCGGGAGAAACACAACAAGCGAGTGAGAGAGGGGGAGTGAGTGAGCTCAATGGAGCTCTATCGTGACTGCTGCGGATTTCTTTTGGGCACAAAAAGGCGGCAATGCAGGCAGGAGCCCAGTACAAAAGGCCAGCCTGCAGTGCCGGCAGAAACGAAACAAGTGAGTGAAAGAGGTGGAATGAGCAAGCTCAACAGACCTGTGTCAGGACTGCTGCAGATTTCTTTGTGGGCAGAAAAAGCCGCCAACAGAGGCAGGAGCCCAGTACAGAAGGGCAGCCTGCAGCACCAGGAGAAACAGAAAGAGCGAGTGAGAGAGGGAGAGTGAGCCACCTCAACGGAGCTCTATCGGGACACCTGCAGATTTCTTTGTGGGCAGAAAAACATGCCAATGCAGGTAGGAGCATAGTACAAAAGAGCAGCCTACAGCACTGGGAGAAACCGAACGAGCAAGTGGCAGAGGGCCAGTGAGCGAGCTCAACGGACCAACACAACCAACATTCGGCATTGACAAATGCTTGTTGTTAGGTGATGTGGCTGGAGCCCATTTTGGAAAATTCTCAGGGGGGTTGCATCTTGGAGCTGTGGAGATAGCTTATTCTATATCAACGGTGCTGCATAGGCAAAGGATTTTGTGCCCACTGTAGTGTGTACCCTAGGTTCCTTAAGTAGATTTCTCCCTGTGGTATGGAGTAGTTTGCCTGCTCTCTTTGGGACCAGCAGCCCTGCCAGGCTGTCGGGTGGACTGCTGATGAGTTTATATGCATTGCATAGTAATGAATACTGCAGGTGGTTAGTGAGTGATGGCCAGTTAAGGAAGGCTAGTGCTTCGCAGCGATGCTCCCTCTTGTGAGACAAAGTGGCGTAGTGGGCAACTTTGTTGTATAACACTTGCATCCTTTTGTACTCCTGTTTTGCTATGCCCTGCATAACTGGGGCGGCATGGGTCAAGGTTGGGAGGAAGTGGATGCTTGCAATGGTAACTCTGAATTCAGGGATCAGCTAGGCGTTCTGGTGGTATAGGAGACCAAGTTTTTGGTGCAGTGTTTTGTAATCTGATCAACGTGAGGCTTTAGTGTAAGATCTTGGTCCACAGTAAGACCCAGACATTTTAAGGATTTCACTACCTCTATGGTGGTGCTGGTTTAGGAGACTATGGGGAGGAGGGAGTTTCTTACACTAAAGCCTCACATTGATCAGATTACAAAACACTGCACCAAAAACTTGGTCTCCTATACCACCTGAACGCCATTTCCCCAGCATCCAACAGAAAAACCTCGACCGTAGAGGGTAGTTGGACCAGGAGGTTGGCAGGTGGTTAGGAGGGGCAAATCGGGTGCCCCATCACTCTCTGCTCTCCAACATATTACCTCCAAAAACCATATAAACACTACAAACAGGTATCTGCCTCTATCTCTGAAATCAAACAAAGAGGCAGAAGTCACTGCAGAGCAGGACACTGCGCACAGGAGCTAGCACAACAAAACTCACCCAAATCAGGGACCAAAACAAAAAGCAAACAGGAAATCCAAAAAACTTCTGATCATAGGAGACTCCATGATTCAGGAGTTGATACCCATCTCTAGCCAGGGTAATGGTCAGATGTCTCCCAGGTACATCAGCATGGAGAGACACTGACCGCATTGCTAAAATTGTTCACAAAGCAGGAGAAAACATTGATGTCCTGGTACACATAGGGACTAATGATCTTGCCAGCTGGTCAGTTGTGGAGACCAAGGAGCACCTGACCAGGCTGGGTGACAAACTATCATCTATTTCATCCAGCATCTCCTTCTCAGATCCTGCCAGTCTGGGAGAGGGGAGCAGATGGACGGAAGGTCAGAGAAGGGGAGATAGGGGAACTAAACACGTGGCTCAAGGGCTGGTGCCAGGAAAAAGGACATAGATTTGTAGGGAACTGGCAACAGTTCTGGGAGCGAAAGTTCTTTAAATTTGATGGACTGCATCTGACTAAGGAGGGAGTTAGTGCATTGGGGCAGAAGTTTGACGTCTTTGCAGAATATTTAAACTAGCAAATGGGGAGAGGGTGCAGCACCCCATACGCAATGGAAGAACACCTCTCCTCAGCTAGTGGTCAAACAGGGATTCAGCATGTTTGCAGTTCATTTGCATCACTAGGTAAGAAAAAAGGTTTGTCTCCCCATACAACGCACAGGGGTAATGCCAAACCTCACCCAACAACTAACACACTGAAATCTGGCCAATGGAAAATCATGTACACAAATGCTCACAGCCTGGGAAATAAGATCCCAGACCTGCAGACAATAATGTCAGAGGCTAAACTGGACATAGTAGCAATAAGTGAGACATGGTTTACCAGTAACCACACTTGGGAGACTTCAGTACCTGGCTATGTATTGTTCAGAAGAGACCGAGGTGCAAAAAGGGGGGGGGAGGAGTGGCCCTGTATGTCAATGAAAATATCAAAGCTACAGAAATTCAGGATACACATAAGAAGCCAGAAGAACTGTGGGTCACCCTGAAACAGGAAATGGGACAGCCATAAGAACTGGGGTTGTCTACAGGCCCCCAAACAAGGGGGAGGACATAGACACATTACTGTTAGAAGATATACAAAACATGACAGCTAAAGGGGAGGTTCTGATAATGGGAGACTTCAACATGCCGGATTCAGATTGGTCAATACCAGCAGGAACATCTGCCAGAACTAGACACATAGTGGATTCCCTGCAGGGGGCGGGAGAGCCTCAAACAACTGGTACAACAACCCACAAGAAACAGGGCTATCCTAGATCTAGTACTGACTAACAGGGAAAGGATCACAGATCTCCAGGTAGAAGGTCACCTGGGGGCCAGTGACCATCACATGGTATGGTTCAATTTGGCTACTACATCTAAATCATCCCATTCCAAGGCAAAAATATGGGACTTCAGAGGAGCTGACTTCGATAAGATGGCCAACAGAGTTAAGCTAGCCCTGGCAAAAAGAAACACAGGTGAGGGGGTACAGGCAAAGTGGGCAAGCATTAAGGATGCAATACTTGAAGCAACATCCCATTGTGTTAGACAGAAAAGGAAGTACAAAAGAAGAAGGAAACCACTTTGTTCTCAAATACAGTAGCAGAAAAGGTCAGAGCCAAAAGGCTGGCCTTCAGGAAATATAAGGAACACAGGGGATGAAGATAGGAGGCATACCAAACTGCCCTAAGGGAAGCAGGAAGGCAGTAAGGCAGGCAAAGTCCCAAACTGAGGAAAACTAGCACGGACAGTAAAAGAAGGTGACAAGACTTTCTATAGATACATTAGTGAAAGGAGAAAGTCCAGAGAGGGTATTGCTAAGCTTAATGGAGAAAAGGGAGCATGTGAGGAGGAGGACCATGTAAAAGCATCTATCCTAAATAGATACTTTTGCTCAGTATTTACTGAAGAGAAGGTAGGGCAGGAACCACAGCTCAGCACCATGTACACAGCGGGGAGGGAGGTGAGCACTACTCCCTTCACAAAAGAAAGGGTCCTGCAAGAGCTTGCTAAGCTCAGGGTGGACAAGGCAATGGGACCTGATGGCATACATCCCAGGGTACTTAAGGAGCTAAAGGTGGAACTAGCAGAGCCATTAGCAGAACTGTTTAGTGAGTCTCTGAGCACAGGAGAGGTCCCAGAAGACTGGAGAAGGGTTTATGTGATCCCGCTCCACAAGAGTGGTAGCAGGGAGGAAGCAGGGAACTACAGACCAGTCAGTCTTACCTCAGTAGTGGGCAAGATTATGGAGGCACTCCTTAAGGAAAGAATAGTGCAACACCTGGAATCCATATTGGCACAGGATCCAAGACAGCATGGGTTTACAAAAGGAAGGTCCTGTCAAACTAAACTCATAGATTTCTTTGTCTGGGTAACCAGAGTGGTGGACCAAGGGGGAGCAGTTGATGTTGCCTACCTTGACTTCAGCAAAGCTTTTGACACTATTCCACATAGAAGATTGATAAATAAGCTGGGTAGGCTTGGGGTGGGTCAGAAGTTGGTCAACTGGGTGGCAAACTGGTTGACGGGCAGAAAACGGAGAGTGGTGGTAAATGGTATACATCCAGAAGAGATGCAAGTCACAAGTGGGGTACCTCAGGGATCAGTCCTGGGGCCAGTCCTTTTCAACATCTTCATTAGTGACCTTGCAGATGGACTAGAGGGTAAGGTTTGTCTGTTTGCAGATGACGCCAAGATCTGCAACAGAGTAGATGATCCAGATAGGGTGGGCAGAATGAGAAGAGATCTGGATAAACTAGCAAAATGGTCAGAAGAGTGGCAACTGGGATTTAATGCAAAGAAGTGCAAGATCATGCACATAGGGAAGAGAAACCCTGAAGCCACCTATAGTCTGGGAGGGAGTTGCTAGCAGTCACAAAGGAAGAAAGAGACTTGGCATCATCATCACTGATGACCTGAAATCATCCAAGCAGACCCTAAAGCAGTAGGTAAGGCTAGGGGGTGTTAGGGTGTATTAGTAGGGGTATCACTAGTTGTAAGAGGGAGATAATAATCCCTCTTTATAAGACACTGGTTAGGCCCCATCTGGAGTACTGCATGCAGTATTGGAGGCCACACCTTCACAAGGACATTAACCAAATTGAGGCAGTCCAGAGAAGGGCAACCAAAATGGTGCAGGGACTGCATCAGAAGACATATGAGGACAGATTAACAGAGCTCAATATGTATACCCTTGAGCAAAGGAGGGAGAGAGGTGATATGATCGAGGCATTTAAACACCTTAAGGGCATTAACAAGGTGAAAGAGTCTAACATGTTTAGATATAAGAAAAATAGCAGGACAAGAGGACACAGCATGAGATTAGAGAGGGGCCGATTAAGGGGGAATGTGAGGAAATTATTTTTCACAGAAAGGGTGGTAGATGCATGGAATGGCCTACCTCAAGAAGTGGTGGCTATGAATACAGTGCAGGGCTTCAAACAGGCATGGGATAGGCATAAGGGAGCAATACAGATGAGTATGAATAGATAGACCACTGACAGAGCAAAGGCCGATGGCACATTTATAAGGTAGAAAAAGAAATGGGCAGACTGGATGGGCCTTGAGGTCCTTATCTGCCGTCAACTTCTATGTTTCTATGTCTATGTTTCTATGTTTCTGTCCTGTCCAAGAGTTCTTGTGCCAAATACCATAACCTTTGTTTTAGTGGAGTTTAGGATTAGCCTGTTTTTTGTTAGCCAGGATTCCAGTATTACAAAATCAGATTGTAGGTAAGCCCCAAGGTCTGCAGTATTACTTGAGGATTGGTAAATCACTGCGTCATCTGCGTACTGGACCAACGAGCTGCCTCAGCAGTGTTTATTCAAATCATTGACAAACAGAGTGAATAGGAGGCGGCCCAGTATTGATCCCTGGGGTACCCTTTCCCTGAGGGTGAGTGGCTCACATACCATACCTCTCTACTTTACCTGTTGGGAGTGACTGGTCAGGTAACTATAGAACCAGGCTAGGGAGTGCTTATCTAGGCCAAGGTTACCCAGTCTTTTCATTAGGAGGTCGTGGTCTATTAAATCAAAGGCCTTGGTCAGGTCTATAAAAAACGCTTCAGTGGGGGTGCCCTTGTCCATGGCCATAAGGACGTCAGTTGTGAGCCTGATAGTGGCTGTGTCTGTTCCATGTTTTCACCTAAATCCATGCTGTGTGTGCACTAGCAGTTTGTTAGTCTCCAGGTAATCTCTAAGCTGGCAGTAGACAATCCTTTCCTGGATTTTGGCAAGGATGCATAGGAGAGAGAGATAGGTCTATAGTTGCCTATGGGTTCTTTAGGACCCCCCTTATGTATGGGGACCACATGTGCCTGTTTCCATCTATTAGACACAACCCCTTTCAGTAGGGACCTATTGATGTGCCATGTAACCGGTAAGGTTATAGCTGGTGCTGCTGCTTTGAGCAACCTTGGGTCAAGGCCATCCGGGTCAGCTGAGCCTTTCTCTTTGATGGACATTAGAAGGGGGAGAACTTCCTTTGTCCTTACCAACCTTAGGTGAAAGTGTGGTCTATCCGGGATCTGCATCTCAGTACATTGATGCCCAGTGGTCCTTGGAGGGACACTCGTGTTGTATTCTTCTAAGTTGGTGATTAGCCTATTAAAGTATTAAAGGCTGAGGCAGTCTCCAGGCCCTCATTAAGTGTGTGGCCAATATGTTCAATTGGGCCTTGGGGTGGTCTGCCATTGCCTTTTATCAGAGCATTGATGTGGGACCAGAAGGACTTTGGATCAGCAAGGCTGATTTGCTGGAGACACTTGACGTAGTCCCATTTCGCAGCCTTCGCTGCTAGTTTGCACTGGTTTCTTAGGGTCCTGTAAGTCACCTGATCTGCCAGGATTGAATTCAGCTTATATGTGATAGATCCTGTTTAATAGCTAATAAATTCTCATAAATTAAAATCTGATTTTCCATTATTTGGTATTTACCCCTTGGTCTCCCATTGCTCCAAACACAATAAATTGGGTGATGGTTGCTGATAACATCTGCTAAGACCCCTGTAATACTAATATTTTTTACGTTATTGACTAATACCCAATCAATTAAACTGGATTGTTTTGTTTTACCACTCAGTCTTGTTCCTTCTGTTATAACCTGCTCAAGGTTAACTCTTTGTAATAATTTCCTATGTTTAATTGCCTCACTCCCTATCCAATTTAAATTAAAATCACCCATTATTATTAACTCCTTTTTGTCAAACTCTAGTCCCTGGATCTTGGTATTTGGTATTTTTAAATCCTGTATCCTTCCACATAAGGTAGAGCTCCAGGGTTTCAAAACCTTTAGGCAGTAAAGAAGTGATAAGGAAGGTGGTGTGGAATCATCCTCTATGCAAAAACCTCCTTAAATGCTCCCTTACTGATACTGACCATGGTGGGAACAGATTTTCAGTTTTTCCAGTAACTTCCTTTAAGTTGTTTCAAACTTTTCTGCCATCACTCCATGTTTTGGAGAGGGCTTCCTTATAGTACAGTTTTTTTGCAGCACGTATTACTTGAGTGCAATTGCTACGTGCTTTCTTATAGCTTTGCATGTCGGCCTGCTTGCCGGAGGCACATGCCCTCTGCCATAAGCAGTCCCTTGATTTCAGCAGGTGGAGAAGGACAGGGGAGAACCAAGGGTTGCAATGGCCTTTGACTTTCTGAATTTTCAATGGGGTATACCGATCACAAATTTTGTTAAAGTGGCAAATTAAAGTGGTTGAGAGCAGAGTCGACATTGCAACAGTTGTAGACTAGAGACCAAGCTTGCTGACGAAGGTCTGCTTTTAGTGATTCAAGGTGGCCCCATATGAGAACCCTGTTAGTGACTGTTCTCACAGGGAGCTTGGTATAATTATTGGATCACTGAAGCAGGACAGGTGAGTGGTTGCTCAGAGCATCAGGGAGAACAGTGATCCCTGATAAATGGCCAGAGCGGTTAGACAGTACCCAGTCCAGTAAGGTGCTGGTACTAGTAGGGTAGCTGACCCTAGTTGGTGTGTCAACCAGTTGTGTGAGGTGGATTGCTGTGAGTGCATCTTTAATGGCCTTGGCCTCTACGGAGAGCCAATTGGCATTAAAGTCCCCAAGAAGCATAGTTTCAGTGTTGAGACTCAATGAGTCTAAGCACTCCATTAATGCATTGAAGCCAGTGGACTTATGCCTAGGTAGAATATAGACAGACATGACTGTAAGGGCTTAATTATGGGCACCAAGGAGCACTTTTATTGCTAGTGCTTGCATGTGATCACCCAAACTGAGCAATGGCAGGACTAAACCCTGCAGATCATCCCTTAGGTATATCGCACACCCACCTCCCTGCTTAGATAGACGGTCCTTTCTGTAAACTGTATAGCCTGGTAGTGAAACAGAGATGTTGGCTATGTTCAGGGAGAGCCATGTCTTGAGAACAGAGAGTATATCTGGATTATGTTGCAGGATCCAAGTATTCATGATGTGTATTTTGTGAAAGAGGCTGCATATATTGATTGAGGCAATCATGAGAGACCCTGTTGTTCTCCGTGGAGTAGTGGCACGTAATGTGGGTCAGGATTGGAGTGGTTATTCCCAGAGAGCAATAATAACAGCAGTGCAAGCCTGCAGAAAATACTCTCTTATTTGCTTATTGCTGAATTTAGATTGCCTTCTTTGTGCTTGTTGTGAGAAAAAAGGTTTTGTTTTACATTGAAGAAATGTGGAAGGAGTGCCAAAGGAGGTAACCAGCTATGGTCTTTTATAAATGTAACCCAACCAGAATGTGGCCACATAGACCAGGGCAAATAAGGAAAATCATTTTTTTATGAGGACCTAGTGGTTCTATAAACACAAAGGCAGCAGCACTCCAAGAAGGGCAAATCTGGAGAGGTCCCGAGATCTGGTGGGAGGTTGGAAAGGGTTAAGAGCTTGAGCAGTGTCACACATTTAGTTAATAAGTCAGCATTTGGAGCCCTTATGAAGATATTTGCTTTAGCAGCAAGAAAGGATAGAGGAAGGAAGTTTTGCCTGTGGTCCTAGGCGAACAGACCAGCAGCCGGGAGAGTATGCAGCCAAAAAATGGATTAGATCAGCCAGGAAATATGATCAGAGAAATAATGGGTAAGGGAACTGCGTGAAGCGGGTAGTGGCTTATGTGAGGAGGTGGGCAGTTTGAAATGGATTTGATCAATCAGAAAAACAGCCTCAAGTGTTTAACGTAAAGGCATTAAGTGCAGTAGGTAATGGTCACTGTGAGGTTAAGATAAAGGTACGATGTGAAGTAGATAGTGGCCTTTGAGGGAGGTGTGAACTAACAGGATAGTTTACCTATCAGGAGACTGGGGCAGGGAATAGGGGCAGTGATCTTGGCCAGGGAAGAGCATTTAATAGAGGTCAGAGTGGGTGGGACAAAAAAATCAAATTCAGAAAATGCAGCAGTTCGAAATGCTGGGGCTGGGCAGGGATGCCGCTTACCCCAGGCAAAAAACTCAAATGGAGCGGTGTCCAATCCTTAGAAAGGCACAGATAGAGCAGACAGTCAGGAACCAGCCACAGCTTTGCCTGACTCAATTGGGTTCATGGCTTGCAAGTCCAGTGAAAGTCCCGGTGCTCCAAGTGCTTTCCTACCTGTTGCATGGCTGTGGTGGGCACTCTGTGGAAATTGATGCGGCTGCCCAGGAACAGGGCCGAGCTGCAGGAAGCCACAGTGGAGCCTGCTCCGGGATGTTTGAGAACTTGATACCATTTATAATGTCTTGATGTGGCAGCCCAGGAACAGGGCTGCTCTGCAGGAAGCCACAGTGGAGCCTGCTCAGGGATGTTTGAGAACTTTATGCCATTTATAATGTTTTGATATGGCTGCCCAGGAACAGGGCCAGGCTGCAGGAAGCCACAGTGGAGCCCACTTAGGGGTGTTTGAGAATTTTATACCATTTACCATTTATAATGTTTCAATTTTTTTTATTTTATTTATTTCACAATTCGGATTAATACAAAGGCTCCAAGTCAAGAGTAGTGCACAATGTAAAACAGTGAAACACGCACAGTAGCATAAATGATTAAACCAAGACAGTAAATATTTCCATTGAGAAGTGGCAAATATAGTTACAGAAGTGCAAGATGGATAAGTAACATACTACTTAAATGAGTTTCAAATTAAGTGCAACCTGTGGGCATGTACTAACAGTCTGGTACAGGTGTTGTCAGGGAGAGTGAAATGGGGGTGGAGTTGGGTGGGTTCTCATAGTATGGTGTTGGGGAACACCTAGAAAAGAGAGGAGAGGAGGGTAAAAAGAAGAGGGAGCAAAGTATGTCACAGAGTTTCAAAAGAAATGCCGAACATGGAGGGTGGTACAAGCTAGGGTCTGTACCTAGAATGCAGCCGGGCAGGCCTTTGGTCAAAAGTTAAGGGAAATGGCTGGGGGGGGTAGGGTGAAGGTGGGGCTCAGTTGTGGGGAGGAAAGTCCAGTGAGGGTGGGTACATGGGTATAGAAGTATGGAACGTGCACCTTACCTTGAGTTGCTACTACTAAAATGAGCAATCGAAGAGTTTTTCTTGCGCCAGCATCATAATTCTTGCTTGATTTTTTGACAAAGCAATATCTCTTATTCTTGGCTTTAATTGGAGTAAAATATCTTGTATAGGGCTTCATTGGTTGAGCACATACTATGTACAGTACTGTTCCTGGACTGTTCTGTCGGCAACTGGCCATAGTGGTGAGTGGAGGGCTGTGCCAGTAGCTGACTGGTATGGGATTTGGAGGAGTGGGGAGGCAGTTCTGATGGGTTGTGGGGGTACTACACTATGGAAATATGGGGGGGTGCCACTTTTATGGGCACAGGGCAGTGGTGCAAGGTGGAGGAGATTTTGAAGACCCTAATCGGGATCAGGGGTGTTTTCAGCTCATACTTGGATGGAGGGAGGGAATATTATTTACAGAACATATCTCGAGGGTTTTAATGTATCGGTCATGGATTGGATCGGGGGGGAACTTATCAATGGCCCTGCTTTGGTAACTATGTTCAGCAGACGGGGATCAGCTGAGTTGGTTGTCTGGGACTGGATTTGGGGCTGGAGGGGGGGCACACTACACTACGGAAAAAGGCACACTTTAACTTACATGGGTACAGTGAATGGGGATGGGGCGGGGAGACTACACTATGGAGCAGGGACATTTTAAATAATTGGGCAGCAGTGAATGGGGCTGGGGGATGCCACTGGGCTGTGGGGGCTGGCAGGCTGCACCACCACAGCCAGCCTGTGGGTGGCCAGAAGTTAGTCATGCTTTTTTCATGCCTAATTTTGCGTCTCTCATCTCTTGCACTTGGGCGGCCCATCTCTTCTGAATATCCCATTGTGTGGGATATTCATGGGCAAGCCCCCTCAACTTGGGCCGCATCTTGATTTGGGCAGCCCATCTCCCTCCTTTGAATATTGGAGTTTGGAGCAACTTTTGAGATTGGCAGCTCGTCTCCATTTTTTTTCAGAGATGCACCACCAATCTCTTTTGAAAATATGGGCCTTTGGTTTTGGCTATTAGAAGATTTTTTTATACTGTCTTATTATCTGGCTTAAGTTTGATTTTGCTTGCTTACATTTTTTGTTGAACCATGTTTTTTTTATTGATGTAGTTCTAATAGGTTGTACAAAAAAAAGGCCACAAAAAGTTATGTACTTTGTTCTATTTTTCAGTTATTAAATGAGAATCACCACCAGATATAATATCTAGCCTACGAGTTGATAGGTATTCTGTTTCAAAACGTTCAGTAAAAGACCTACAGTGCCTGTATGCTGATTCTTTTTGATTCTGCTTTGGTTAATCATCTCAAACTTTTGACGTCTTTTATTATTCCTACAGTTTCTTAATTTATCCCAGATCCTAAAGAAGACTAGTTAATACTGGTAAATGTGTTGATTCTGTTCTTTCAATTACATTTAGATCATCAGTAATTATAACTGCCTCTGTATTGGCCCATACTAAATCAATGGCAGATGAACCATTAGATCCTATGAAGGTTAAACTGCCTTCTGCATCACCCAATGTTCTGTCATTAAGTAGACATAAGTCTAGTTTTTCCATAATGTTTAGTAAAAGATTGCCTTGTTTATTGGTTAACTTATCTTTTGTTTTGAGTTATATTTATACCTAGTCTCTGCTGACAGCTATATGCACTGGGACCTCCCTCTTTTACCAATTGCCCCTATATAGCCCGAAGCTGCTGCTGCTGCTGCTGCTGCTGCTGCGCTATTCCACTCACAGCACTTCCTCCCTTATTCCTTTCCCATTCCTGCCCTCTTTTCATCTACTTCATCCCCCCTTCCCTTACCCCTCCACTCCCTCTCCCCCCCCCCCGTTTCCTCACCTTGTTCTCTCCTCTACCCCCACCCCGTGGGTCTTTTCTGCTTAAGCTTCATTGTGGAATCTCCTCCTTGCTCTTATTTTGCTCCTTCCACCCCCAATAAACCCCTGTACTTTCTCTCCTTGTAAGCCCTTTCATCCCTCTTCAGACAAGGCCACTGGCTGCACTTGACACAATATTTATCTTGCCATATTGTTCTTTTGTTTATGTAATTACTTTCCTCATGTTGTACTACTTACTGAAACCATTGAAATTTGCTATTCTTGTGACTTGACGTGGAACCTCTGTAAAAGAGCCCTTGGTTCAAAGGTCTTTCCGATTTGTTGAATAAATAAAAAATTAATAAATAAATTTAGCATATGATTAATTAAATTAATACTCTTAATTTGATCATTTTGCAAATCGAATATAGATAATTCAGCATGTACTCATGCACTAAAGTCCTCCATTAAAAGTATTGGGATTGTATTATACTGAAATGTCAAATTCTTAAGATGTTGTTCTATAGCTCAGCCTACTTAAGTGCATATCGGATAAGTGCACATCTGGGTTAAGTGTACACTTTTTGATTATCCCATTTTTTTCCTATGCTTTCAATGTTAATTTAACTGCCTAAGTGCATGCTGTATTAGCGCACAAGTACACAATTTATTTTCAGATTGCCTATTGATTTTTATGTCCAACACCTTCCAAAGTGCACGTTTTTTTCCTTCAACCACACACATTTTTACCTTGCTAAATCACCTATTAGTCCACCTTAAGCACTTTATTAGTCCACTTTTAACATAAATTGGCTTGCGCAGCAATTATTCAATGTTCCCTACTATATTTAAACTGACCATAGAGTGTAGCAACTGCTCTTACTTCGAGAGGAAGCTCTTGCAGCAGGTAACACAAGTAGGATTGACGCCACCTGGTGGCGGTTCTTGGCAATTTTTTCTTCCAGCAGTACCAACGTGGGAATGTCCCTCACCAATGTTGGCTCTACCCCCGACGTCACCCTATATAAGGGAGGAGTTCCCAAGTGCTCCAGTTCTTTCCCGCCACACGGTCAGGGTTAGCTCGCTTTCGGTTTACCGCTTGCAGTGCCGATCACTCTTTTCCTTCTCCACGCTTTTCAAGAGTTGTTTTCACATCTATGTCCTCTTCTTCCAAAGGGCACACCAACAACTGCTCCTGGGGGTGGCAGATACCCCCTAAGAACAGTCATTCTGCGTGTCTTTTCTGCCTGGAGCCCGACCACGACACCGGCGCCTGTCCCCATTGCCAGGCCTTCAGCTCCTGAACACGCGTCAGGCATCAGAAATCTCTTTCTGCCTTTTTAGCAGAGTCCAAACTGGCTGTGATGGAATGCACTTTGTCCTCAGGGGAATCTGACCACCCTCCCACCCATAAGCACCACAAACACCGGGAGCACCAGGAGAAAGAGAGGTCCCATTCTAGGGCCAGATCCTCAGCCTTGAAGTCGGGGTCATCGGGGCATGATTCCCGCCTCATGGCCCTTAAACCATCTGCTGGGTCTGCCACGGCCAAGCCCTCAGGGACTACCCTTCAACCATTGAAGGTGCGTCCGCCCGCCGAAAAGGCTTTCTCACCGGGCGCATGTAAGTCCTCCTCCTGCACGGCTTCTACTTCCAAGACCGACTCCCAGGAGTCAAGTAAGGCCTCTTGGTCTTCCGGCTGCATGGCCTCATTCTTGCCACCAAAATCTAAGGACTCCAACTGGCGCCTGCCTACAGTGGCTGACTGATGTTCGGTCGAGAAGTCTTCAAAATCTCATAAGTTTGACCATCCCAAGGCTCACGCCACCGAAAGACGCCCATCTGACTCCAAAGACAAGCGGATGCCAGACCGACATCCGCCCACAGCTCCTCCAGCCTCCACCCCAGCGAGAGCCATCCTACCACCAGTCAAAGTTCTTCCGACACCGGTTCCCATCATCAGCTCTGAGATATCCTCTCCACAACAGATGCCGGGCCACCTGATGTCGGAGGCTGACGGTGGGGGAGCTTATGCCCCTCCGACAATGCCCCTTAGACCTACACTGGTGCCTACTGACACCAGCGACAAGGGGCTCGGACCTGACGCTGACCCCTCCCAGTCGAAGGGGCCAGCAACCGTACTGGCTCCGGTGCACCTCCTCCTCCTCCTCCTGAGCCTGGTTCCCCAAAATTGAACCTTTCACAGGTTAAGGAGCTCTTCTCTCACTGGTGGGACACGGTTAAACGTGAACTCCCAGTGGGTGCGCCTCCTCACGCACCCACTGCAGTTCCAGTGCCTGATGCCTTGGAGCCATCTGAACAAGAGGCAGGAAAGGAGCCAGCAGCACCCAAGAAACATACCGATAAGAGACGCAGGAGGACCAGGTCCAGCAGTTCCTCCCGCTTTCCCTCTCCGGACAAGAGGCTCAAGAAGAGACGACACAGGTCCCCATCCACTTCGGCCTTAGACTCTTACACAGACTCTGGTAACTCTTGTGTAGATTCAGATGCTGAACCAGATTTAGGGGACACAGAGGAACACCCCAAATCCCTTCTGGATGACCCTAGCTTCATGGAAGTGATGAGACACATCCAGGCAAACATGGGTTGGAACACCGAGGCCCTGGACTCTGAGATACTGCGGTTGGCTAAATACCTCCACTAACAAGACCCTAAGCCAGTGGTCATCCCTCCCATGGTTGACACCTTTGAGGACATCACGTTTTCTACCTGGAAGCGCCCTCACTCCTTCTCTGTCCTGCCCAAGAAGGCTCATCGGCTCTACCCAGCCCCTAAGAATCACCCCTTCTTGGCCAAACCACCCGCAGTGGAGTCAGTGGTGATTTCAGCAGCTCACGGCCATTCGCAGAGGCCCAAACACCTGAGCACCCAGCCGCCTGACAGGGAGTCGAAGCAACTGGATTCCATGGGGCACAAGGTATACTCTGCTGCCACCTGCAGTATCAGGAGTCTCAACTTCTTGACAAACATGGTCCAATTCCAGAATGCTTTTTGGGAACAGGG
Organism: Neoceratodus forsteri; assembly: GCA_016271365.2. Lineage (NCBI taxonomy): Eukaryota > Metazoa > Chordata > Ceratodontiformes > Ceratodontidae > Neoceratodus > Neoceratodus forsteri. Next base: position 61,486,805 of record CM057455.1, read on the forward strand.
ATTGGACATTGTGCAAAGCATACCCAATAGCCCTCAGTGGGCAGAGCTTGAAAAACTGCTTCAGACCGGCTCAGATGTGGGTACCCACATTCTGAGGTTGCCCTATGACTCTGCAGACACCTCATCAAGGGTGGCCACCACTGTCATTTGCCTCCAATGCCATATTTGGCTTCAGGTTTCTGGGTTCTTTCCAGATGTGCACATGAACATTCTGGATGCTCCCTTCAAGGGATCCGTGCTCTTTGGTGAGGACATGGAGAAGATCATCACCAGGCTGCAGGACTCTGCGAAGGCCATCCAAACTGTGCTGTCCATGTACTACCCAAAACAGGGCATCCTCAGCAGCCCTGTTTTCATGGCTGTGTGGGACATCAGCATCAGCATCAGCAACCTTGCTTCCAGCCCCACTCACAGCGAGGAAGCTTTAGTCATAGGGGTGGAGCCAGGGGATACTCGGCCTCCTCCTCTAGACAGGCCAAAGCAGCTATTGCGGCCCTCCCTCTCCTTCCAACTGCCTGACTATCCAGGCTACCATCCTCCCCTGGATGCCTCATTAGGAGAGCCAGTTGGAGGTCGTTTTTCCATCTATGCAGATGGCTGGAGTCAAGTGACCTCCGACCAGTGGGTCCTCAAGCTCATGGGGTTCGCGCACTCCATGGAATTTGATGCCATTCCACCAGACAGACCACCACCCCCATCTCATTATCTAAGGGAACACCGGGTGCTGATCAGAAGGGAAATTATATCCCTTTTGGACAAGAATGCCATAGAGCTGGTACCCCCAGCCAAGTGAGAGACAGGGTTCTTCTCCCACTTCTTCCTGGTCCTGAAGAAGTTAGGAGACCTCAGACCCATTCTGGACCTCATCAATCTAAAAAAATTGGTCTCCTAACAGAGATTCTGTATGGTCTCCCTTCCCACTCTCCTGCACCTTATTTTGAGACTGGCTGGTGTCCCTGGACATGCAGTACGCCTATCTGCATATCCCTATTGCCAAGGGCCATCGAAGATTTCTGATGTTCAGATTTGAAGACAAGGACTATCAGTTCAGAGTCCTTCCCTTCGGTCTCTCTTCAGCCCACAGGGTCTTCGTCAAGTGTCTGGCAGTGGTTGCTGCAGCACCGAGGAGACTGGGCCACTTCGTGTTTCCTTATCTGGATGACTGGCTCCTCCTGGCTTCCTCCAGTTCCCACCTGTTGGAAACCATCAGGGACTCACTCTCATTGTTTCAGTGCTTGGGGATCACGATCAACAGGGACAAGTCTTAACTTCTGCCATCCCAGAACCTCTAGTTCATCGGAGCTGTTCAGGATACCACCCTTAGGAAAGTGTTTCTTCCCTCCAACAGAGCAGATCAGATTCAGATCCTGGCATACCAAGTCTCTACAGCCTCAAGGGTCCTTGAAAGACTCCCCCTTAGGCTGCTAGGGCATATGGCAGCCACCATAGTTTCAGTCCCTCTGGCGCTACTGTGCACGAGAACCATTTGGTGGTCATTAAGGGTTCAGTGGGATCAAACACAAGACAATTTGGATGCCTCGATTCGGATCTCGTAGCCGATCCACCAGGAATTACACTAGTGGATGTCATCACAAAACTTACTGGCAGGTGTCCCCTTCCACATAGGGGCCCCGACCCAGATTCTGACCACGGATGCATCATCCTTGGGGTAGGGCGCCCACTTGGGGACACATCGCACTCAGGGATCTTAGTCCCCAATTGAGGAAGATCTGCATATCAACGTTCTGGAACTAAGAGCAGTCCTGTATGCCCTTCAGGCCCTGGTCTTGGTCCTAGTACCGGGCCACTTGTTGGTCCAGATGGACAACACTTCAGTGATGTTCTACATCAACAAACAAGGTGGCACACACTTGTATGCCCTCTGCCGGGAAGCCATGCCGGTGTGGGATTGGGCTCTGGAGCATCAGCTCATATTGATGGCAGTACATGTTCTGGGAGAACAAAACATGTTGGCCGACGTCCTCAGCAGAACCAGGTCACAGGCTCATGAATGGGGGCTGCTTCAAGAAGTCACAGATCAAATCTTCTGCCAGTGGGAGATGCCAGAGTTAGATCTCTTCATGTCACAATTCATTGCAAAACTGGCCAGTTTCTGCTGCTAGGTCCAGAGCCTGGAGCTTTTTGGCAAGATGCATTGTAAGGTACGGTAGTCTGAGAGCCACAGCTGTGGTTCTCTGATGAACCCGACCTGCCAGACTGCCACCCACAGTCCAGGTGTGAAGCCACTAGCCCCTCACAGAAGTGTAGGTAGTCTGAGAGCCACAGCCATGGCTCTCTGACATACCCGACCTGCCAGACTGCCACCCGCAGTCCAGGTGTGAAGCCACCAACCCCTCACAGAAGTGCAGGTAGTCTGAGAGCCACAGCCGTGGTTTTCTGATGAACCGCCCTGCCAGACTGTCACCCGCAGTCCAGATGTGAAGCCACCAGCCCCTCACAGAAGTGCAGGTACAGAAGTGCCCTCAGGGACTGATTACCTCCAAGAAGGGGGCCCTAGCTGCCAATTTTGCTTTTTTTACGTGAGGACAGTTGACTCTGGGTTTAAATCCAGAGTCTGAATCTCCTGTGACCAACTGGCTGCAGTCAGCCCCAGGAGCACTCCAATTGGCTCCATATAGTTCTGCAAGGTTAATGCTTGATTATATTGTACTAGATTATGTTTTCTGTTAAAACTGTCTTGCTTGCATTTTATAGCTGAAGTTTTCTGATTTAATGTAAATGCCTGTATTGTGTTCCCTCATAAGACCAGTAGCGATCTCAGCTCCGGCCTTTGAAACTCCCTCCCCTTTTCACCTTTTGTACTCTAGTACTGTTTTTAAATAGCTCGGTTATAGCTGTCTCAGACTTTGAGACACCTTGCCTAACATTTTGGTCCCCTGTTTAAGCTAGTCTGCATTTATTTTTTAGCTTCATGGGCAGCCCCACCCCCTCTGACTTTCTTATTTAATTCTCCTCTGCCTTCTCCTTTCAGGTAGTCTGAGAGCCACAGCTGTGGTTGTCTGACAAACCCAACCTGGCAGATTGCCACCCGCAGTCCAGGTGTGAAGCCACCAGCCCCTCACAAAAGTGCAGGTACGGACTTGCCCTCAGGGACTGATTACCTCCAAGAAGGGGGCCCTAGCTGCCAATTTTTTCGGCCCGACCCCCGGTCCTAATTAAATACACATAAACCCTGCCCCAGCTTTCTAGCTCACTCCTACAGGCTATTGCCACCCCGCCTCATTGGTTACTTAGGCCTTAATTTTCACTGGTCCTCTATCCTCCCGCAGGAACCACTCATTTTCCTGGCTCTCTATGCCTGTCCCCTCTAAGTTGCCACAACAGTTAGGGGCTTTCTAACGCTAGGTCTGTGCCATGGCCCAACTACTAGGCTTCCTGCCACTGCTCATCCATGTTCTCTTCTCCCTCCCCTTCCCTCCTCTCCAACATGCCACCCACCTCTCCCATGCCCCCTCCTTTTCCTGCCCAACCTCACTGGACCTCCCCACTCCTCCACTCCAGCGTCCACTCTCCCTTTCACCCAAGCCTGGATTCACTCAGCCACACATCCCATCCCTTTTCTCTTTGCCCCATCACTCTTCTGGCTTACTTTTCAACTACTCCCCCCTTGCCCAGCTTCAAATAATCACCCAAGCCTACTAACTAAGAGACGTCCACTCACCGTCCGTCACATACAGCTAATCACCCACTACCTATCTCTTGTGCTCCTGTTTCTTGCCGGAGGTGCATCCACCCAAACCCCAGCCCCCAAACCACACCCCCTCTCAATTGCTGCAAGCTCCCCTCCTACATTGGACACTTCCTCACTTATCCCGGGAGACCCTCTTCCATGTGGCCTGTGCCTCCTGCACCTAAATATAAGAAGCTTAGTCCATAAACTTGACTCCCTCCGGGTACTTGCTGCCCAATATGTTCCAGATATCCTCACCTTGTCTGAAACCTGGCTCACAAAAAACATTAGCGACTCCTCTGTCGCCATCCCAGGCTACACTTTGGCCTGCCAGAACAGAGCCACAAGAGGCAGAGGAGTTGCCATCTACATAAACTCGGACTTGCATTATTCGTTTATCCTAGCCAAGTCTGAACCTAAAATCTATGAATTAATCTTACTCCAGCTGACACTCCCCTTCTCACTGCCAATCTACATTGCAGGAATATACCGCCAACCTGGCACACCATCCTCTGCTGTCACCAACCTCCTCAAGCAAATCTCCTGCCTAACCCCAAAAGGGGAACTTTATATTATGGGCGATCTAAACCACAACTGGCTAGCTCCTACCCTCAACAAAACCAGGACTGAAATTGCTGCACTAAACCTCTCTCAAATCATTACTGAGCCCACCCAGCTTAATCTAAAATCTGGTAACCACTCACTTCTCGATTGGGCTCTTACCACACACCCTCACCGGGTCATAAATGCCGGTATTCTTCCTGACTCCCTCAGTGACCACCAAGTTACTTTCTTAGTGCGCAAAATCCATGGCTCTAAGTCCCCCCCTAAATTTCTAGTCCAACGCTCCTTCAAATCTCTCAGTCTTACCCCGGTGTTAGATGACCTTGCATTAGAAAACTACGTCCCCGCCACCTTTTATGGACGCCATTGATGATGCCTTGCTCCACTTTAAAGACACTTTCCTCAGCATCTGGGACAAACATGCCCCACTGTGACGCACAAGGGTATGAGGCAACCACCTACCGTGGATCACCCAAGAACTGATTGCATGTCAAGCCGCCTGTGACAAAGCCTGGAAAATGCATAAATCCTCACACCTCCCACAGCATCTCTCTGCATACTGCATGGTCCAAAACAAGTGTACCAGAGCCACTTGCCTAGCTAAAGCAGAGTACTTCAGCAGCTCCCTACAGTCCAACCTAAATAACCCCTCAACATTCTGGAAGGTCATTCACTCCCTCTTCACCCCACCAGCTGCCAATCCCACTCCAATTATATTAACAACTCCATTCCCACTGAGCCAACAGCAGTCGCTACTGAGTTCAACACATATTTCTCCACTTGTGCTGCTACTCTCCTCTCTGCCCTGTCAAACCCTGCACCTATCGCACCCTCTACAGATGTAACGAACCTGATCAGGCCTCGCTCCTTTTCCTTCAATGACATCTCTGCAGCCGATGCCCTAGATACACTACTTTCTCTCAACCCTTCAAAAGGCAAATCTCCAGATGGCTTGGACCCTAAACTCCTCTACCTCTTCGCCACCGCCATAGCAACTCCGCTTGCCAAACTCTTAAAATAATCCTTTGCCACTGCTGCCATCCCCCAAGCATGGAAGCATGTCACTGTCATCCCCCTCCTCAAAGGAGGTACCCCCACCTCCCTCTCCAACTACCGCCCTATTTCCCTCCTCCCAGTACTAGCAAAACCACAAGAGCACCTTGTGCTCACCCAACTTACTTCCTTCCTCACCGACTCTAATTTCTTCACACCCTACCAGTCAGGTTTCAGAAAGGAACACTCCACCGCATCCTCCCTGATAAGGCTTACCGACTCCATCCTGACTGGTATGGACAGTGGGCTGATCACTTCAGCCATCTTCATCGACCTTGCGAAATCCTTCGACACTGTCTCCCACCCCATATTGCTCTCTTATCTTGCTGAATCAGGCCTCTCTGTTGCTGCCACCAACTGGTTCAGATCTTACCTCTCTGGCAGAACCCAGTCTGTTAGAGTCACAATTGCTATCTCCTCCCCCCTTTCCTTAACTACCGGTGTCCCCCAGGGTTCGGTTCTGGGACCCATACTGTTCTCTGTATTCCTCAATGACTTACCACTCATCTGCTCTACTACCTCAATCCACATATATGCAGATGACACTGTACTCTTCTCCTCAGGCTCCGACCCTGAAGTGGTACAAACTAACCTCCAAGCCGACTTCAACAAAGTACAGCAATGGTTCAGCTCTCACCAGCTATCTCTAAATGTAAAAAAACTGTCACGATGACTTTTGGCACACAACAACGCCTGTCCAGACTCCCATCCCTTCGCTATTTCCACACCCTGGATGGTCAAAAACTTGATGATGTCTCCTCATTTCGCTACTTGGGGGTATGGCTCGACTGCCATCTGTCCTTCTCAGACCACATCGATACTATTTCAAAAAAACTATGCCCCATGCTTGGTGCACTTTATAGGAACCACAATAGCCTCCCTTCCCCTGTCTGACGTGAACTGGTCCAGAGAATGATACGTCCCTCCTTTGATTACTGTGACATTGTTTATGGTGCAGCCCCTAAGTCCACCCTATCTAAGCTGGACACACTTTTAATGCCTTCTGCCACTTTGATCTCAATGCCTCACCCATTACCCACCACTGTGACCTCTACCATTCCCTGGCACTGCCGTCCCTCAGAAGCTGCCGCATTTCACACTGTGTTAAATATGTAGCTAACCTATGGCTTGGCACCATTCCTTCCTACCTCTCATCTGTGCTCTCAGATGCCCCCTCCCCACCCATTATCTTAGATCCTGTGACTACTGCCAACGATCAAACCCTAGGCAGAAGACTACTGCCGGGCAAGTCACCTTCTCACACCAGTTACCCAACCTATGGAATGATCTCCCACCTCAAATTCGGCATTCCTCCTCTGCCCACTCTCTTTCTACCACCCTAGCTAACTTCCTCACCACTAATTGCTCCTGTACCTGATTCGGCCATGCACCAATTGCTCCCCTTCCCACTGCCCGACCAGTGGCCTTAGCTTTGCTACAAATTCTGACATATAGCCGCAACCTATGCACTTTTGTCCTGTGCCTTTTTGTCCTACACCATCATGTGTTCTATGTCTCCTATTGCTTATACCTGCATATTACTGTGTGCTAAATGTTCCCTTGTATTGCTGCTATATGTCAGGTAATTGTTATATGCTCCACACAATATTCAATGTACTCCATGTGTTGTTGCTTTTAGTTTAATTGCAATTGTATCCATATGCTGCTATTTGCCTCTGTTATATGATCAGTTGATAACCTGCATGTTATCCAACCCCCTTGTACCCCCTCCCCCCAGGTCGCACCGGGAGACGAGCATCATGTTGCTCAGTGTGCCTTTCCTGGTGAAACTATTTCAATAAATAAATAAATAATAAATTGTTCCTCTCCTGGAAGGGGAGGTTTCTCTACACATTCCCCCTTTCCGCTCTTGCAGAAGGTTCTCCTCAAGGCGCAGTCAGAACCATCCACCCTCATTCTGATAGGTCCACTGTGGCCTCATCAGATTTGGTTTCCTTTACTTCAGCGTTTAGCGGTAGAACCTCCACTGCCTCTTCCGGTTTCCTCTCATCTTCTGTCTCAGGACAATGGGTCACTGATCCATCTGAATCTGCACTCACTTCATCTAAATGCCTGGTATGGAGTGTCCGATCAGGTAGCGCAAGTTTTGGTTGAGGTGCGTAAGCCTGCCACCATGGCCACTTGCGCTATGAAGTGAAAACGTTTCTGTATCTGGGCCACAGCCAAGAGGGTAGACCCCCTGGTCTGTCCAGTTAACTCCATTTTAGAATACCTGCTTTCCCTTTCGGAGTCAAGTCTCAGTTACTCCTCCATCAAGGTATACCTGGCCGCCATCTCTGCTTATCACTTCCCAGTGCAGGATAAGATGGTGGCTCAGATGGAGGTCTCTAAGGCTTTTCTGCATGTTATTCTTCATATCAGACCTCCCACCCAGTATCCTGTACCTCCTTGCGATCTCCTTTTTGTCCTAGAGAAGCTTACGCTTCCCCCCTTCAAACCAGCAATGGAGGCCAAGCTTCATTTCCTGTCCTGGAAAACTTTGCTTTTGGTAGCCATTACTTCGGCGAGGCGCATTTCAGAGCTTCAGGCCCTCATGTGTAAAGAACCCTATCTTGTTTTCCATAAGAATAGGGTTGACCTTCGCACCAACCCGAAGTTCTACTAAAGGTGGTTTCGGAACTCACCCTTAACCAATTCGTTCAGCTTCCGGTGTAAAACCTGGATCATTTGAATGGGGGCCCTGCTTCATTCTTTGGACATCCACAGGGCTCTTTGATGTTACCTGGCTAGGACCAAGGGGGACAGGAAATATAATCAACCATTTGTATCATTTGCTCAAAGGTCCTTAGGTTGCCCAGTCACCAAACAGACGCTGTCACGCTGGTTGGTTCATTGCATTACCTTTTGTTATCAGAAGCACAACAGGTCTACTCTAGGGCCAGTTAGGGCTCATTCTACTAGAGCAGTCGCTACTTCCTTTACAGCACTGTAGTGGGTACCTGCAGCTGACATTTGCGCTGCTGCTACCTGGAGTTCTGTTTGTACCTTTGTCAGGCATTACAACCTTGGCATCATTTACAGATGCAGGGCAGGTTTTGGCCTCGCAGTCTTGCAGGGCCTGGTTTCCAGAGGGACCCTCTCTGTTCCTGTTCCTTCTGTTTTTTCCCGTATTGTCCCCCCCCCAAGGGGCTGTTATAAGTTTATACTGCTTGGGAATCAGTCCTACTTGTGTTACCTGCTGCAAGACCTTCCTCTCCAAGTAAGATAGTACAGTTACGTAAGAACTTACTGTAACAGTAGATCTCCAAGAGAGGCTCTTGCAGCAGGTGTATTTTTCCACCCTCCTTTCCCCAGGGATCAGGCCTTTTCCAGGCTGGCTATTCCTCCATTACGGGGAAAAAGTTTGGGTCACGATTTCTGATTATCACCTGTTGCGATCTCTTTGTCTGTTGGGGGCGTACAAGAGCTGCAGCACGTGGGCAACTGCTCCCTTATATAGGGTGACGTCGGGGATAGAGCCAACATCAGTGGGGGGTGTTCCCACGTCAGTACTGCTGGAAGAAAAAATTGCTGAGATCCGTTGCCAGGTGGCGTCAGTCCTACTTGTGTTACCTGCTGCAAGAGCTTCTCTTGAAGATCTACTGTTATGGTAAGTTCTTACGTAACTGTACTTTCCACACTCACTCACTCAGTTCAATGGAGCAAGGATAAAAAAGTCACCGCACTCTGAAGCAGAAGGTTTCATGACTGAACAAATGTGCACAGCCAGATGCCAAGTGCTGAGCTTCCAAAATAATTTTGCAGTGATGTGTCTGCTGTCTCCTGTATTTATGGTGCACGGGAGCACTTGCTTGCAGAGTGGGAAGGAGGAGAGAATATGGACAGAAAACACAAATGGGCTGGTAAAAGCAAAACTGTAGAGACTGCCTTACTGCGCTGGTATACTGCAAGCCAAGCTGTCAATGCCTTGATCAGTGGCCCCATTCTTCTTCAAAATGCACAACAGACTGCAGACATGCTGTTAATCCCATCTAAATTCACCTATGGCTGGCTGTGCCAATGGAAGTGAAGGCACGGCACTGTGTACAAACAATGCTATGGTGAGAAAAGAGATGTGGATGCAGAGTCTGCAGAGCACTGGATCTCTGAAGTTTTGCCAACCATTTTAAATGAGTACACCCTGGTGGATATTTTTAATGGAGATGAAACAGGGCTTTACTTAAGGGTGACACCTAAGGGCACACTGACGTTTAAATCAGAGGCTACATGTGATGGCAAAAAGCCAGAGAAAGGATGTCTGTTCTGTGAAGAAACATATTGGGAACTGAAAAGTTAAAACCAGTTGTCATAGGCAAATCTTGTAAGCCTAAGTGCTTCAATGGCATCAAAATAAGTGCTCTCCCTGTGATCTATGAGGCAAACAGTTACATCTGGATGACAGCTGTGATTTTTACCTGATGGCTGCAGCTCATTAACAGGCAAATCTGACAACAGTGATGGAAGATAGCCTTACTTCTGGACAATTGCAGTGCTCACACCAACATCAAACTGTCAAACACTAAACTTGTGTTCTTGCCCCACTTCCCCAACACTACATCTCTCATCCAGCCCATGGGCATAATCAAAAATGTGAAGCACTTTTATCATAGAAAGGTGAGTACACAACCAACACCCCACCCTCCCAAATATCCAATTTATAAACTGAGTGAGCCGTTGTGATACTCTTAACCTTTTTTTTTCCTTTGCTGTAGGTCATTGTCAGGATTCTTATCCATATCGATTCAGAGGCTATACAGTGATTTGATGATCTGACTAAAAAGCTATCCATTCTTAATGCAATTGAAATGCTGGACTGTGCATGGTCTGCTGTCCGGACACAATAACCAATTGCTACCACAAGGCAGGATTGACATCAGTGAACCCATCAGAGGGGACCACAAACCTGGAAGTGGACATAGGAGAAATGCCGCTGATCCCCGTTCTACTGGCTGGTATGACTGTAATAGATTTCATCACATACACAGCCAAAGATGATGCTGTACTGACCACTGAAGGGCCTGTCAGTCAGGAGGAGATATGCGGCGATATCCCAAGGGACTCTGCAAAGATTGACCAGGAGGAGGAGGAAGAAAGTGGCCAGGAAGAGGAACCAGTGATTTCTGCAGAAGCACTACACTGTATGGAGACATTATGAAAGTATGCACTGTCTAAAGAGAAAAATGACTTAACCACACTGTTTAATTTTCATTCATATTGTTCACCAACTGGCACTAACAAACAGCAAGCAAAAGAAAATGACACATTTTTTAAAATAAGTTACCTGTATTTCACTACGCCATAAGCTGCAATGTTAGATTAATGTTCAGAGCTGTACTTTCACTGTACAGTAGTCTAAAAGTAAAAACAGCTGATTTAATTGTAAGTTTGTATGTATGAGGAGACAGTGATTAATGTGATTTGCTTTGTTGTTACTTTGTTTGATTATGATTAATTCACCAGAACAATACTGTATATATGCGTTGTACACTGCACATGGATTTAATACTGATTTTCAAGTTCAAGTTTATTGCAGGAATGACTCCACTGAGCAAGCTCATTCACAAGAAGGTCCTGAGATATATAACAGGAGCACAGACACAGTAGCAGCATAGTGTACATGAATACACACATAATTAAGGTGGCAACATAGTGTACATACATAAACACAGCAATCTGCAAAAACAAAAAAATAAAAATGAAAAAATAAAAATGCCTAACAAAAGTGCATACAATAGTAACAAGGTGTGATTTATATAGACATGGCCTACAGCAAATAAAAAAATGGTAAAAAATGAGCCAAAACACAGCAGGAGTATACATGGAATCGAGGCATGTAACCATAAGTGACTGCATTAAAATGCATAAAAGTACAGGGCCTTAAGTTGGATTCTGCTGCATAGATAGACTGCCAAAAGCACGGACATATGGACTATGCGTACTGGTGGTGCAAAGCTGTAGAAAAAGATGAGGTAGGAGCAGAGGGGGGAGAGTAGATGAGAGGGTGGGAGGAGAGGGGGGAGTAGTGGAGAGGGGAAGAAAAGGAAAGAAGGGGAAGTAAGGAAAGAGGGCTATGGCAGAGGTCTAGGGGAGATGGGAGGGTATGAGGGGGTATGAATTCTGGTAGACCTGAAGAGGGGGAGATGGGGCTAAGCAAATATGAGTGATCCAATAGCAGACATCAGGTTTACAGTCAATGACAGTTGCATATTTCTTTCACTAATCTTAAGGTTAAGGTTTTGAAGGGGTTAATAGATATGAGGCTGGCAAGCTTAAGAATAGATTGTAAGTTGTTCCAGTTGGTAGGCAGGGTATAGGAGATGGGATTTTTGTCAAATGAAGTACGAGTCTTAGGGACATCTAGATACACAAAGACAGATTTTCTGAGGGAGATTTAATAAAGTGCTTTTAAAATTCTCCACACCTGGAAAGCTATTTTTCAGGTAAGTGCACAGCCTGCATAAGTGTACAAAAACTCAGTAACCCAAGGGTGTGAACTTAAGCGGGCTGCACTGCAATAGGTCCCAGTCATGAGCTAAGATTCTCGCAGGATTCCTCGGAGATATTGTCACTACTGGAAAAGGAGCTGTTAAAAGGCAGAGCCCATGTGCGTGTCTATGTAGTGTGGTAATAACTCCTTATTCTACCATCTGACATCAGGTTATCGATACCCTTTTTAAAAGCTTCTTTATTTATGCTTAGAACTAATTTTGTTGGTAAATTGTTATTCACTCTTTCAGTAAAAAAAAATTTAGTTTTTTTTAAATGCCCCCCCTTAACTTGCAGTGGATATCCCCTGGTATAAATATTTGGATTTTTAAATTGAATATCTAGTTCCTTTGAAAGGGCTGGGTTTTTAACAATATCATAATTAAATAATAAATCCCCACTTAACCTCCTTTCCTCAAGGGAATATAATCCTAATTCATCCATTCTATCTTTGTATGATAAATTCTTAACTTCTGTAATAATTCTGGTCATACTATGCTGAGCCCTTTCTATCCTTACTATGTCAGATTTTCTTGAAGGGTTCCATACTGGGCTACACTAATCCAACTGAGGCCTAACGTAGGATCTATACCGGGGAGAATTGCCTCAGCTTTCCTACTTTTGTTGTTTCTTTGTATCGCTCCTGCAACTCTATTTGCTTTTGAAATAGCATTTGTGCACTGTGTGCTGAAATCCGTTTGATCATTTATAAATACGCCCAAGTCTTTCTCATTGTTTGATTGTTTAAGTATTGAGTTACTGAGGATATATTTAGAATGCGTATTGTTTTTCCCGATTTGTAGGACACAACATTTATCAGTGTTGAAACTCATCCCCCACTCGTAGGCCCATTTGGTTATTTTGTTTAAATCATTTTGTTTAGATTCAATATTTTTCTGTGTATCACATGGACCACCAAATTTGGTGTCGTCTGCATATTTAATTAATTTGTTTTCCAAGATGTTACCTAAATCAGCAATAAATAATCGGAATGACAAAGGGCCCAAAACGGAGCCCTGCGGCACTCTACTGGTGATTTCTCCCTCTGCTGATAAAAAGTCATTAATGCTCACTCTCTGGGTTCTCTCTGTCAACCAGCCACCAATCCATTTCAATATATAGGTGTTTACCTTGAGTTACCCGGTTTATATAGTATTGCTCAATGTGGTACAGCGTCAAAAGCTCTTGAGAAATCTAACAAAATGACATCCACAGGTATGCCTTTATCTAGGTGTTTACTAAATATTTCATAAAAACATACAAGGTTGGTGAGACATGAATGCCCTGCAATAAATCCATGTTGAGCTGTATCAATATTATAAGTGGATTTAATATGTTGGTTTAATTTGTCCTTTATTATCGACTCAAATAATTTACCAAGAACTGAAATCAGACTAATCGGTCTGTAATTTCTGGTGTTGTTTTTAGGGCCTCTTTTATGACTGGATATTATCTTTGTAGCTTGCCAGTCTGTTGGTACCTCCCCGGTTTGTAATAATTTATTATATAATATTTCTAAGGGTAAACATATACTGTTTTAGATCAATAACAATATTTGTGGAGTTATATTGTCCAAACCTGGGGCTCCATATTTTTTCAACTGGTCAATTTTCTTTTTTATTTCATCTGTGGTGCATGAAGGAATCTCTTCAGTGTCGGTGAGTGTTGTACTGTAATGACTACGTTCAGAATATACTGAACAGAAATATTTATTAAAAATAGTGGCCATAGTTTCTGGGTTGGATACAACTTTCTTATTTTCAGTGATTGTTGTTAAGCTACTGTCTGATGTTTTTAATGAATTTATGTACCCATAAAATTGTTTACTGTCCCCTCTTGTTGCTGTTTCTGCTAAACGTTGTTCACTTCTTCTCTTTGATTTATGAATTGCATTTTTACATGTCTTTTTTTATTTGAAGTTATTCCAGTTTTGAGCATTGTTATTATGTTTATATATGGCATATGATCTGTATTTTGTTTGATTAGTTGAATGATCCTAATATTTAGCCACTTTGGTCTTATTCCTTTACTATTATATTTTTTAACACTTTTTATGTATTTATAACTTATACCTAATATTGTTTCCTTGATAATTTGCCCACATTCTTCCCCTGATGTGATTTTAAATAGTTCAGGCCAATCAATGCTATTGATTTCATTGTTCATCATAACTTCGTTTGCTGTCGTATGAAGAAATATTTCCGTACACCCTTTTAGTCATACAAGTGACTGTTGTATATCAAATAATATGGTCATGTGATCACTGTCACCCAATAGGGGTGTTGTTATGCACTCTATGATGTTAATATTGTCTGTACTCAGCACCAGGTCTAGAATACTGTTTTCATGGGTTGGTCCGCTGACATGTTGGGTCAAATTCTGTTCCTTACATAGCTGAATAAATGTTTTACCTATATTACATTTTGCAGTGTATGTAGTCCAATCAGTATCATTTAAGTTGAAGTAACCTGTCAGCACAAGTGGTCCTAGATCAGAGGCTATGGTGACTTCTTCTAAAAGAAGGTTATGAGTGTTCTCATCTATGTCTGGTAGTGTATAACATAATCCAATAATAAATGAGTCAGAGGTTTTTGAATTTACGCATACCCATAGTGTTTTGGTATCAACATTGTGTTTCTTTATAGCTGATGTTATGTCTACTGCTACTATAGTTTTATTAATACAAGCAGCAATACCGCCCCCCTTTCTGTGACTCCTATCGAGTCTGATCAAGTTATTGCCCTGAAGTTCTTTATTCCATTGGTCATTGTATTTCCACCAAGTTTCTGTAATCAGAATGATGTCTGTGTTCATATTTATATTTATTAATCCTTGCAACTCATCCATTTTGATGTTTAAACTTCTAGCATTGCACAATAAACACTTTATATTCTCTTTATGGTGGTCCGATCACTACACCATGGGGTTTAGTTTTAATGCCCCCCTTCATAGGTCTGCCCCTGTGGAAATGGTCAGGTATCGCCCTTTACGAGATGTTAGTTCAGAAGGTCTGGTGGTGGTGCTTGACCTAGCATTCTTTTCAGTGGCAAACAATGACCCAGATGCCCTTGAGGTAGCCTATAATATGGCCATCTCAGTGGCTCTGGATGTCATTACTCCTGTCCATGTTCACCCTCTCTCCCTTTGCCCTTGATCCCCTTGGTTTGATGGGACTTTGAGGGAGATGCGGCAACTAGGGTGAAGGAGCCAGAAGAACTATGGGTCACCCTGGAAACAGGAAATGGGACAACCATAAGAACTGGGGTTGTCTACAGGCACCCAGACCAGGGGGAGGACATAGACACATTACTGTTAGAAGATATACAAAACATGACAGCTAAAGGGGAGGTTCTGATAATGACAGACTTCAACATGCCAGATACAGATTGGTCAATACCAGCAAGAACATCTGCCAGAACTAGCTACATGGTGGCTTCCCTGCAGGGGGAGGGCCTCAAACAACTGGTACAACAACCCACAAGAGACAGGGCTATCCTAGATCTAGTACTGACTAACAGGGAAAGGATCACAGATCTCCAGGTAGAAGGTCACCTGGGGGCCAGTGACCATCACATGGTATGGTTCAATTTGGCCACTACAACTAAATCATCCCATTCCAAGGCAAAAATATGGGACTTCAGAGGAGCTGACTTTGATAATATAACCATCAGAGTTAAGCTAACCATGGCAAAAAGAAATACAGTTGAGGGGGTACAGGTAAAGTGGGCAAGCATTAAGAATGCAATACTTGAAGCAACATCCCATTGTGTTAGAAAAGGAAGTGCAAAAGAAGGAGGAAACCACTTTGGTTCTCAAAAACAGTAGCAGAAAAGGTCAGAGCCAAAAGGCTGGCATTCAGGAAATATAAGGGAACACAGTGGGATGAAGATAGGGAGGCATACCAAACTTCCCTAAGGGAAGCAGGGAAGGCAGTAAGGCAGGCAAAGGCCCAAACCTAAGAAACAAGAGCACAGACAGTAAAAGAAGGTGACAAGACTTTCTATAGATACATTAGTGAAAGGAGAAAGTCCAGAGGGGGTACTGCTAAGATCAAAGGAGATAAGGGGGCATGTGAGGAGGAGGAGGACCATGTAAAAGATCTATCCTAAATAGATACTTCTGCTCAGTATTTACTGAAGAGAAGGTAGGACAGGGCCCACAGCTCTGTACCATGGACACAGGGGATGAGGGAGGTGAGCACTAGTCCCTTCACAAAAGAAAGAGTCCTACAAGAGCTCAATAAGCTCAGGGTAGACAAGGCAATGGAACCTGATGGCATACATCCCAGGGTACTGAAACAGCTAAGGGTGGAACTAGCAGAGCCATTATCAGAACTGTTTAGTGAGTCTATGAACACAGGAGAGGTCTGAGAAGACTGGAGAAGGGCTCATGTGATCCTGCTCCACAAGAGTGGTAGCAGGGAGGATGCAGGGAACTACAGACCAGTCAGTCTTGATTCAGTAGTGGGCAAGATTATGGTGTCACTCCTTGAGGAAAGGATAGTGCAACACCTGGAATCCATAGGAGCACAGGATCCAAGACAGCATGGGTTTACAAAAAGGAAGGTCCTGTCAAACTAATCTCATAGATTTATTTGATTGGGTAACCAGAGTGGTGGACCAAGAGGGAGCAGTTGATGTCACCTACCTTGTCTTCAGCAAAGCTTTTGATACTGTTCCACATACAAGATTGATTAATAAGTTGGGTAGGCTCGGGGTGGGTCAGAAGTTGGTCAACTGGGTGGCAAACTGGTTGATGGGCAGAAAACAGAGAGTGGTGGTAAACGGTATACAGTCAGAAGAGATGCAAGTCACAAGTGGGGTACCTCAGGGATCAGTCCTGGGGCCAGTCCTCTTCAATATCTTCATCAGTGACATTGCAGATGGACTGGAGGGTAAGGTTTGTCTGTTTGCAGATGACACCAAGATCTGCAACAGAGTAGATGATCCAGATGGGGTGGGCAGAATGAGAAGAGATCTGGATAAACTAGCAAAATGGTTGGAAGAGTGGCAACTGGGGTTTAATGCAAAGAAGTGTAAGATAATGCACATAGGGAAGAGAAACCCTAAAGCCACCTATAGGCTGGGAGGGGGGAGTTGCAGGCAGTCACAAGGGAAGAAAGAGACTTGGGCGTGAACATCACCGATGACCTGAAATCATCCAAGCAGACCACTAAAGCAGTAGGTAAGGCTAGGGGGCTGTTAGGGTGAATTAGTAGTGGTATCACAAGTCAGAAGAGGGAGATAATAATCCCTCTTTACAAGACACTTGTTAAGGCCCCATCTGGAGTACTGCGTGCAGTACTGAAGGCCACACCTTCACAAGGACATTAACCAAATTGAGGCAGTCCAGAGAAGGGCAACCAAAATGGTGCAGGGACTGCATCAGAAAACATATGAGGACAGATTAACAGAGCTCAATATGTATACCCTAGAGCAAAGGAGGGAGAGAGGTGTTACGATCGAAACATTCGAACACCTTAAGGGCATTAACAAGGCGAAAGAGTCTAACATGTTTCAATATAAGAAAAATAGCAGGACAAGAGGACACAGCATGAGATGAGAGGGAGGCCAATTAAGGGGTAATGTGAGGAAGTTATTTTTCACAGAAATGGTGGTGGATACATGGAATGGCCTACCTCAGGAAGTGGTGGATATGAATACAGTGCAGGGCTTCAGACAGGCATGGTAGAGGCATAAGGGAGCAATACAGATGAGTGTGAATAGATAGGCCATTGACAGAGCAAAGGCCGATGGCACATTTATAAGGTAGAAAAAGAAATGAGTAGATTGGATGGGCCTTGTGGTCCTCATCTGCCACCAACTTCTATGTTTCTATGTTTCTATGTTAAGGTTAGAGCATTGCTGCACTGGTGTAGATCCTCCCTTGATGTCGACCGCCTTAGATTGATGGAGCATTATCAAGCCTATCAATCTGCAATCACCCATAAGAAGGCAGAGTTCCTGTCCGGGGAGATTTCAGCTGCTCAGAATCAACCAGCTCAACTTTTTCTTACTGCGGACAGGCTGTGCAACCCAGCCTGTCTGCAGGTTTGAAGGGCGTTATCGCAAAGGGAGTGCAATGAACTTGCTCGATTCTTTGCTACTAAGGTGTCTGCCATTAGGAAGGCGCTTCTACCGGCACACTCTAAAGTCATTGCTTTGGATCAGTGTGAGGCTGCTGTCCCTCGGTTTTCCTGGAGTTCCTTCGACCAACTGGAATTCCTAGATATCATGCAGATTTCCGGGGTGCAAGCCCTACATGCTGTAGTTTGGATCCAGAACCAACTTCCCTGATTTTGGGTTGTATCAATTCTATTATTCTGGACCTAGCACAGATAGTCTGGTGCTCCTTGAAAACAGGTGAGTTTCCGAGCTCCATGAAGGAGGCGGTGGTAACACCCCTCCTGAAGAAAGGTTCTTTGGACCCCGACTGCCATGCAAACTACAGACCAATCTCTAACCTCCCCTTTTTAGGGAAGGTGATTGAGAAGGTAGTGGCTGTACAGCTGGAGAACCACTTGACCGTCCATGATATCTATGAACCCCTCCAGTCCAGTTTTCGAAAAAGGCATAGTACTGAGACAGCACCGGTTCGGGTGCTCAATGATCTCCTGATGGCTAGAGATCGAAGAAACCGTTCCAACTTGGTTCTTCTAGATCTCTCATCAGCCTTTGACACTGTGGACCATGGGATTCTACTTGAGCATCTGAGGTCTATCTGTGGACTATCAGATGTAGTCCTCAGGTGGTTTACATCTTTCCTCACTGTGAGAACACAGAGAATGGTTTCTGGGGTTTATTCCTCAGATCCAGTTTCTCTGTCTTGTGGGGTCCCTCAGAGCTTGGTGTTATCCCTCATGCTGTTCACAGTGTACTGTACATGCTACTCCTAGGAGACATTGTAAGAAGGTATGGGTTGAGGTTTCACTGCTATGCTGATGATACCCAGCTCTACCTTTCCTTTGCACCCGATCAGGATGGAGCTTTCTCAGTCTTCAATAACTGCCTTAGCAAGATCCAGGAGTGGATGGATTTGAGTTGGTTGAAGTTGAACTCGGAAAAGACAGAGGTGTTGGTAGTGGATTTGGCATGCTGGATAGTGGGGTCGGGGGTTGGTTCACCCTCTGGACTTTATCTCGCGGGTGTTTCACTCCCGACCTCTGAACGGGTGCAAAAACTGGGGGTAATTCTTGATGAGGGATTGACCCTGCATTTGCAGGTGTCTGCCGTCGTCAAGTCCTCATTTTACCATCTGAGGAATATCTCCAGGATTAGGCACCTTGTTCCATCCACAGATTTTCCTATGCTGGTCCCTGCCTTTGTGCCTCACATCTGGACTATTGCAATTCCCTTTATCTAGGGCTTTCTGAGGTTGAAATCCGCCTCCTGCAGCTGGTGCAGAATGCTGCAGCCTGGCTTTTGACTGGTACCTCTTGGTCCAGCCATATTTCACCGATATTGAGCAGATTTCACTGGCTGCCAGTGCAGAGGTGGATTACCTTTAAAGTTGGTCTTCTGATTTATAAAGCCCTACATGGACTTGGTCTTGACTACCTGAAAGAGCTCCTGGTCCCTTACTGCCCTTTGCAATAGCTCCATTCAGCTGGCGAGGGGTTGCTAGAGATCCCGAGGGTGTCTTTGAAATCTTCTGGGGCTTGTACATGTATGTATGTGGCCCCCACCCTCTGGAATTGTCTACCCCACCTGTTACGGGAGTGTGCGACCATGGAAGTATTCAAAAAAGGCCTAAAATTGTATTTGTGGATGCATGCATTTGGAATTTGATTATATTTATTGAGTTGCTGTAAAGTGTGAAATTTTAAATGTTCTATTTCTACAGCGCTTTGGTTTTTTGAAAGGCACCTTAAAAATAACGTTTTATTATTATTATTATTATTATTTATATTGGTAATTATTGTTGTCAGTTTTTATGTTTGGTTTTGTACCTGTTTTGTTTTTATTTTTCTTTTTGTCTCTTGAGAATACTTGTTGACAGGTGTTTTAGTTGTTCTTAATGCTTGGGCTGACTGGTTTATTGCTTCAGGGAGTGCCTTGACTCCCTGCTGTATTAGTTTAAAGGCACAATTTCCATATTCGTTTTCATTAGTCTTGCCAATATATATACATTTATTATAATTATTTTAATATCTAACTTTTTGAAAGAAGAATGATTAATGAGTTCAGTGGAGATTCTAACTGTATTATTTCAAAATTTAACAAGGTGATAACATGTATAGTTATCCCCCCTATTGATCTACCATTCTTATTTAACTTTTCAGCTGGGTTTGCAAATCCTATAAAACCCCAAATCATCGGAAGATTGTCTTCAGTCCACCATGCTTCTTGCAAACAAATCAACTGTGCCTTTTCCAAAAATGTCCTCACTTCATTGTCAGTCAATTTGATCCCAATACCCTCAATATTCCAAGATAAAATGCTTAATAATCCATAAGCTAGTCTATTTTTCTTCCTGCTTGTTATGTATTTGTCATTCTGTTAATATATCTCTTAATGGGCTGAAAGGATTTTCATCCATTAACTTGAATTGTTGCTTTTTTTGTTAGTCACCCTTTGTCTACCTTTTGTCCATGTTTTAATATCTGTTAAGTAGATCCTCACTGGATCAAGCACACTCGATGTCTTTAGGACTAGTTTTGCAATTTTTGCAGTCCTGAATGTTAAATCTATTTGTTCAGTGTCTGAGAACCCTTTATGTATGTTTATCCATTTGGACAAGTTCTGAGTTATGTTTGTTCTAAGAGCACATGATAGAAAAGTTGGGCTTTCCCTCTTGATCTGTCCTATTGTTTGTCCTTTTATAATATCCCAACCAAATAGTGAGAGTGTTTTGTTTTCCCATATGACTATTTGTTTTCTATTATATTCCATGACCACATTTAGTGACTTATTTTTATTATTATTTATTTAAATTTTGGTGACCGGGCAGGCCCACTGAGACCAAAACAGTCCCTTTTTCAGGGGCAGCCAGGAATTAATTACACACATCTATAAACATAACAAACTACAGACATGTCATTCCACAATTAACAGTCAGTATAGACATACTGACCCAGTTAAGGATACAGTGGTAGGTTAATTACAGTCAGTGAACCAATCCTCTTTAGGTTGATTATTCTTATCCTTTTTTTGGTTTACTGGACTATTTATTACTTCCATACAAACTGGGACAATCTGTGGTTGCAAAATATTAATTCAGTTTTTTCAGTTCTACCTCCATACTTCGTATTCTCTCTGCCAGTTGTTCTGTTTTAGTTTATAATAGTACACACTCTAGGAATGCCATAGTTGATGGTCTAGAAACATATATATTAGTAATGTTTTCTGTTACATGTAGCAGTCGGGCCATCCAGTCGGTCAGTTTTTTGATGTTTCATTATGTAATTTGTGTACTCCATGTACTTCCATTAAATATTCCACCCATGTGTTCTGGAGTTGTTCTTGGTGCCCTGGTTCTTCAATCACTCCATTCCTCACCTCCTTGCAGACTTCTCAATTGTCTGTATTATTATTATTATTTTAAGGCTTATCTTGTTCAACAATGTATGCCCAGGAAACTTGATGCTTTATTTGGGAAGGGCAGGTAACATTTAACTCTTACATTTCTCCCATTCCTTGCTTTAGCCCCCTATGTCTATCTATCTTCATCTCACCAGTTCCAGTTTTCACATTTGTATTTAATCTTTTGTGTTCAGTGTCAGGCATCTTTATGCTATTTATTGATTTGCAATTTTGTCTGATTTCTTCCTGTGTTTTTATTGTTTTTTGTACAATCGCTTCTGACCCTTTGTTTCTTGATCCTTGTCTTGTCCTGTCTTTTTAGAATGTATTTGGAATTTGGTTATTTCTTAGTTTTATTTACTTTAACCAATTTTGCTAGCTCTGCTATCTCTTCTTGGCCTTTAACAAATGGTGGTGGACGGTTTTGCTTCAAAATATCTTTATTACACTTATTGAATTTCTCTTCCTTCTTTCCCCTTTTTATGCCTACCCAATCCTCTCTGTATGTCATGATTTCATTTTTACTGATGGTTTAAAGGAAACTTATTATAAAATGCATTTGTTCTTAGGCTAGTTAGCTCTTCTTTTAGCACCTGTATAATCGCTAGAATTACTATATTTGCATAATATGGGTTTTTAATAATTTCTAGCATTTGTTTTGAAAGTGAAGATGATGCAGTGAAATCCTCATCTAAAACAAATCTTGGTTGTATTTAATATGGTTTCCTTGGTATTCATTATTTATTGAATCTCTTAGTGGAGTATCTGGAGAGAATCTTAAGGAATTCTCACATCTTATATTTTGGCAATTATCCACACCAAAATACCCATCTCTTCCTGTGGTTATAAAACTGGGCCCCCATATTCAAAGGGGATGCATGGTGCATCCCAGTAGAAATGGGAGATGTGCCATGTAACCCCAGCATTGCACCACAGCGTGATATTTAAAAAGATATGATGTCCCTTCCACATGTAAATGTGCCCAGTTGCAAGTCAAACCATGCCATGCAGGTTGAGGGGGTGTTCCCATGAATATGTCATGCATTGGCATATTCTGAGGGTATGCACCCCTCAAAGACCAGAAATGTGCAACTCAAAGATAGGCCATGAAAAGTTTGCCTAAATTGGCCTGCCACCCATAGGCAGACTGTGGAAGTGTACACAGGTGCACCACAGCCAGCCTACCCCAGCAGCAAGTGACAACCCCCCACCCCAGCCCTGATTGTCTGTACTGACTATATAGTACTCCCCATACCCTGGTAGGCTAGTGGACCCCCCTCCCCAGCCCCTATCCATACATTAAAAATGTTCCCCAATCCCTGGTAGCCTTGTGGTATCCCCCTTCCCAGCCCTGATCTGTATGTTTAAAACAGTCCCCAATCCCTGGTAGTCTTGTGGGATCCCCTTCCAAGCCCCGATCTGTAGGTAATAATGGTCCCTGATCCCTAGTAGTCTAGTGGAACCCCCCTTCCTAGCCCCAATCCATATGTTAAACATGTTCCCAGACACCTGGTAGTCCAGCAGAACCCCTCACCCCGGCCCGATCACTGACAATAGCAAACGTATTGAAGGGCCCCCTTCCAACGGCCAATCCCTGACTGGATCAGGATAATGCCCAGATCCCAGTATCGCACTGAGGAGGTATTCCACAACCATACTCTATCCCTGATCATAATAGAAACATCCACTGCATGATGATCCATACTGAAATGGCCCCCCAACCCATCTGTACCAGACCCCTCGATCCCATTCCCCCCAACCCAGCTGGAGCTGGCGAGTGGCTCAGCCCTCCACACACCACCATGGCCAGGCGCTGAATGAACTGTCACTGAATGCATACTGTACAGAGTACATGCTCATTGGCAGAACCAATGAGTGCATACTCTGTACAGTATGTGTTCGGTGACAGATCAGTTGGCGGTTGGCCATGTTGGTGTGCAGACGGCTGAGCCACTCACTGGCTCCAGTGGGGTTGGTGGGGAGTGTGGTCAGGGGGTCCAGTACAGACAGGGTGGAGGGGCCACTTCAGTATGGATCATCATGCGTGGATGGTCCTCTTATGATCAGGGATTGGGTATGGATGGGAGGGTACCTCTTCAGTGCAGTTTTGAGATCTGGGCATTATCCTAATACAATTGGGGATCAGCCATTGGATGGGGATCCTGCAATATGTGTGCTATTGTCAGTGACTGGGCCAGAGTGGTGGGTTCCACTTGAATACCAGGGATCAGGGAACATGTTTAACATATGGATCAGGGCCGGGGAGGGGCATCCCATTAGATTACCAGGGATCAGAGAAGGATTTAGACATATGGATTGGGGCTGGGGCAGGGGGTTACAGTAGTCTGCCAGGGTGGTTCGGTGCAGGATGATGTATCACTTGGTGTATGGGGCTGGGAGGAGGCTAGATGGTCACAGTCTTGCCAGGTGCAGCTATGCTAATGGATACATAATGAGCGTGCATGGTGCCCATTTGTGCCATGCATACCCAAGGAGCTCATTAGCATTTCCCTGCTGAATATCACCCTTGGGGTCATGGTGCATCCAGGTATGTGCCACGCATGTCCCAGTGGTAGTAGTCAGCCCTGACCCTGGATGCACTGCACCGGACCTGGCAGACGATTGCTCTGGGCAGTGCATCCAGGGCCAGATATTCAAACAGTATGCACAGTCAGACCCACTCATGCATACTGTTTGAGTATACCCTCAGAGTTTATTCTGCGTGCCACATCTTTGCACTTGTGTAGTTGGCTGGCTTTGACTATGTCCCCCCTAGTACCTAACTTCTTAAGTCATTCAGTAGGAGTACTGTGTGCAGTTCTGGAGACCCAATCTCCGCAAAGACATAGACAGGATGGAAGTTGTCCAGAGGAGGGCAACTAAAATGATTCAGGGTATGCTCCGGAAGACATATGAAGAGAGAGACTTAAGGAGCTTAATATGTATAGCTTCAAGGAAAGGAGGGAGAGGGGGGAGATGATAGAAACTTTCAAGTATCGCAAGGGAATCAACAAAGTCCAAGAGGGTAACATCTTTCAAAAAAAGAGGTGTGCAAGAACAAGGGGGCACAATTTGAAGATGGGGGGGTGGCTCAGAGGTAATGTAAGAAAGTATTTTTTCACAGACAGGCTTGTGGATGCATGGAATGGCCTTCTGGAAGAGGTTGTGGAGTCAAAAACAGTGGTTGAATTCAAGCATGCATGGGACAGCCACAAGGCAATTCTAGGGCGTGGGGGTAGAAAGAAGTAGGCTGCTGGTTAACTAGGATCTGCAGCTTATCCATTAGGTAGGAAAATGGGCAGACTGGGTGGGCCAAGTGGTCCTTATCTGCCATCAAATTCTATGTTTCTGTGCTTCTATAAATCTTGTATAAACAATGATAAGGCATCCTTCTAAACATTTTCTCCAATGTCTGTTTGCAACTTAGGTTCTTCCCTAGGTGTTGCATGTATTGCAGTCCTATCTGTAATTGGTCCAGAAAATATGCAGAGGAGCTCTGGAGTTTTCCAAGTCACTAATTACTACAACCTGTGGTTGTTTCCCTAAATCTGCATTACGTGGGTTCCTGGGAAATGAGTTTGATATACTGACGTTTCTATCTAAATTAGGATCCTCATCTTTATCCATTGAGTTCTCATATGAGTTGAAGAAAATTCTAGAATCCCAAGAATTATAAGTATTGTAAGAAGCAAAGGAGATGGCTTCCAAACAGGTATCTGTAATTCTAGGGAAATGTAATATCTTAGTTCCTTGAATTTCACTTTCACTTTCCTTATGATTAATAATTTTCAGTCCAGCTGAGATGGGTGTCGAATGAGCTCTTTCTGAATTACTTTTTGCTATGAATTCTGTAATTTTAGTTTGATTTTTCTCTGATTTTTGAATAGTTTGCAAGACATCGCCTTTTTGCTTTTTTTCCATGTATTATTCTTTATTCCTTTATCATGAAGTTGTGCTTGTTTGGCATCCCCTTGTGGTGAGCACACCAAACCACTCCTAATGTTAACCACGGTAGCCTACTAACAAGAATAAAATGATTTTCCATATATATATATATATATATATATATATATATATATATATAAGATATAATCAGAAAAAGAATATCATACCAATCTCAGATTCAAAATTTAAACTATTGGCAGGAAGTATAAAAAATCCCTGTATTTAAAAAACAATCCGGAATATTACCCCAATCTTTGATATAAACGGTGGTCAAACAATCTGTTACAGTCTTAATCAATGAATTTTTAGTCTACATCAGGCTCTTCCAGCTCTGGACAATTATTAACCAGTTAATGACTCCAAAAGTTCTTAAAATCATAGACCAGTGTCAAGAAGAATGATAATTTCCATAAATTCTTAGAAGGTCGATGTTTCACTCAGTTCTAAGCAAGAGCTTAATGTGCTCATCTGTCATGTAGAAAGTCCAAAATGCAAAGACGGTGATCTCATATAAGTCCTTCAGATGATCTTATTCACACAAAAGTCACAAGTTTAATTGTAACTTCAGTTCTGATTGATACTGTATTTCTCCAGTTGCTTATTATTTAGCTTCTCTTGTATTCACCATAAAGGAGGTTTTAAATCTTCCTGTAACAAAAAATACAGGTGCCAGTCTAATATAGACACTCAGTTTTCCTATGGCACTGTCCACTCTACTTAATTAGGTCAGAATGCTTGTGATAGAATATAATAATAATTGTAGCAAGTTATTACAAATAGATAATATTTTCATAGAACCACAGTATTTTCTTAAATTCTATACCAGTCTCTCCAGTTCTGCTAATTAGGTGGTAATTATTCAAATTTGAACAGTCAGTCTGAGCAAAAATGATTTAAGAATATCTTAAAAAACTGCCTTATAAGAGACAAGACAAAACCATAGAAAGTCTGCCACCTGTTAAACTGGGGCATTTAGAACACTCAGCACCCCTAGACCCCTAGGTGTCAGTATGGCTCAGTTGGTAGCACATCCGCCTCTGGACCAGAAGGTTGTGGGTTCTCGTCCCACAGCAGGATTGAGCTTGCACCTAAAAATGCTGGCACCTGAGTGCAGTATTAGGGGATGCTGTACTGCCGGGGTGTGCTGTCCTTCAGATGAGACGTTAAACTGAGGTCCCTTCTACCCATCCTGGTGTTGTCCTGTTGGGTTCCCAGGTGGAAGTAAAAGAACCTAGGGCACTCTTTGCAAAACTGTAGGGGACATTCCTGGTGTCCTGGCCAACATTCCCCTTCCCATAAACTGGTTCACGTAATTATCCAGGCTGTGTGTGGGTGTTGATGTGTGATATGGCCGCCACCACACATTCAGTCCCTTCACTACCAGTCTAGCATTGCTTGTAAAGCACTTTGGGATACACTGTGTATGAAAAGCACTATATAAATGCTGATTCTTCTTCTTCTAGACCTGATCAATGGCCTTGATAAAACCAATAAAATAATACAGCCTATCCACAATAACATTTAGGTAATGAATGTAAAGGAGCTAGTATGTCATATTCAATTTTTAACTTCTAGAAAAGTGTTTATTATTTATATTTTATATAGAATGTTGTATAGTTTTACCTTCTGCAAATAAATAATTTTTATTAGGTTTTTTAATCATTTTAGTACTTTAATTATGCAGGGTATAAGTATATAATTATTGCTGGTCCTCAATAACCCGCCAAGCCAGATGGCAAAAAATAAAGTATTCCTTTCAAGGTATTTGGTTCTCAGGCTTTAAAATCTATAAAAGCAAAAAATCAAAAATGGCGTAAAATACAATATGAAATTTAATTCTTTAATGTAATATATTAAAAGATCCAAAAAAGACCAAAAACACCACATATCCTCAGCAAATATAAACTCCTTTTACCATCCGGCCATGGTCCATAGCAACAGAAGTCCAATATACTCAGAATATGTAAGCCAGCCCAGTGTCTCTCAAAAACTGGAATTCAGTGAACTCTTTAACTTTGCAGTATAAGATTAACTCTGCTTTTTAGCTTTATATAAGAGTTTGATTTTGAGTGTTCCCAAGTTCAGTCAGTTTAGTTAGGGAATGTCTTCTCTTACTTTCAAATCCTATGTGTGTATTTGAATCTTCAAGAATGCTGGCAAATGAGTATCAGAGGTTCAGAACGCTTGTGCCTGGCTTAATCAGATAGAGCTGAAAGTATTTCATTTATTCAATTCAACCACTCAGTGATTCCGATTCCCCTAATCTGGGATTAATTAGCAATTGGGTCCAAGCATGTTTTACAATCTAATACATTTTGACTACTGATTTGAGAGTCATGGTTTATCTAGGAATAAAAGTTACCTTAACTACTTTATTATGTAACAACTGACTAACATTTTTAACAAGCGCTATTTAATTAGCTTTTTTATCTAAAACTCTCAGATCTATACATATACATATATGTAATCCCCTTGTTACCCAGGGTTACTAGAATCCCAGTAAGACCCAGTGGTAGGCAGGGAAGGCAGCTTGTGAAGATCCAGTTAAATGGGTTTCACACTGTCTCACTCTGTTCTCAGTCTCAGCTGAGACTGAGGGATGACATCACCAATAGAACTATCGCAGCTGCATGAGCCACATTGGAATCTGCAGCAAACGGAGTTAGAACGTTGGGAGTTTTGAAGTCAGTCTTCAGTGAGTGGAGTGAGAAGTTGGGAGCTTGCTGTTAAAGCAGCTCAGTGAAGGCTCTAGGAGCCTCAGCCCTGACAGAGGGCTACTTTTAAGTAAATAGGGTGTGTGTCTCCACCTTAAAGAGAGACACAAAAGATTACTGAAGTGGTGGAGACCGCTGTTTTCGGGTCTCAGTGCCCCCTCCCTCTGGGGGGGGGGCAGGAAAGGTTTCCCTGCAGATTCCTGGGGAAACCCCCTAGTTCTGCTTGTGGAGGAAAAGCTACCTGTGTGTTCCAGTGTTTATTTGGGAGAATAAGATTTGTGAGTCGCCTGTGGGGCACCTGCAATGTGAGGGTGAGTGCCTGCTCTTGTTAAAAGGGCCTATGTTTTTCACTCTGTGACTTGTGTGACAATGTGGGGATTGAACTACTAAATATTGGGAAGTCTAGAGTAATGGGCTAAGCAAAGTAAAAGTAGGTTCAAGTCCAGAGCTTATTGGGATGCAAATAATACGTAGAGGAGATGTGACAGATGTCTACCCATAATCTACACTTGAAAGTTCAGTAAAGGAATTGTTCAGTTTCCATAGAAATGGCTGGGTATGGGCTGTGGGAGCTGGAGGTGGGTGGCCCCCCATCTTTAGTGACCAGGTCCACCTCTACGGATTTCTTCTGTGGATTTCTGCTTTACCTCAGGCACTTGGCCAGTGATGAGGGAAGTACCCAGACGTGGGGTTGCAAGGAAAATTCTCTCTAGGAGTCGAAGACTCTAGTGTGGTTTGGGGAGCCACAACAGGATAATCAGTTCATTCCTCCAATGGGCCACGAATGGGATAATTGGTTCATTCTTCCAATGGACCACGGATCAAGTGGTGGCAGGGGAGCCAGGCCAGTGGGGAAAACCCAAGTGTGTACAAGTTGGGCTGTGTACCCCAAGCTGTGTGCAAGTCTGGGCTGTGTGCCTGGTGGGTTTAGAGCCTGAGGGCTGGAAATAGTGATAAAGTGTTCTGTTGTCTCAAATCTGCATTACTAGGAAATGTAGCCCCATGGGGGTCCATCTATGCTTTGTTTGTTCAGCTTGGATGTGAATAAAAGCCACACTGAAGAATCCCATTCCTGGTTCTGGACATTACAGTTATTGCTTCCTGTGTTCGGATTTACTTGGATGCCCCTGTTCAGAGTAACCAAACCTAGGTCCCCTGTGCCAAGTAACCTCATCCTCCCTGAACCCAGGTCCCCACCAGGTACTGCTGTCAGCTTCAACAGCATGCCACCTGTCGTTTTGCTAAAAAGGCAGGGGTGAGGGGTTACATATAAATTGAGAAAAAACTTTGAATCTTTAGTTCTCTATATGTATGAAATGGTTTATGTTGAAAACCACTCTACTACAGTTCCATTATCAAACACAATTCACCTTAGGAGAACTTTACCTTTACTCTTTTATCTTTGATTAGTTTGAAATAAAATGTAATTGTTTATCTTTTATCGCTGAACTAATGCCTTTAGTTTACACTGGGTTTGCCATAGACAGATATAATGAAAGTGTACACGTGCATATAGCATAAACCAAAGCACTAAAACCAATAAAACCTGTAGTCCAAATCAAAAATGCTACAAATCAAAATGTTAAAGTGCAACGGAAGTTTGGAGAGCACTGTGAGCTCTGTAACACAATGTATAAACTGTGTAAAAAATGTATAAGCTGTGTTAAAGCTGTAGAAAATCCTCCCACATCGCATGCAAGATTGCTGAAAATGATTCAGGTTTTTAACTCACTCTTTTGAACCACTCCAATATATTTCTGACTCCTTCTGCCATGTGGGGCAATTGTTTCTGTTGCTTTCACAAAGACCTTCAACCTCCTCAGGGTTTACTTCTATGAACCTCTCCCGGGGCTCCTGCCACCTTGAACTCCAAGTGGGAGAGGGCTGAAGCAGAGACATTGTATGCAGGCAAGATACAAGTGACACAAGTTGGCCTGGAAAGGCTGAGCAGTATTTAGTGACCCTGGTATAGAAACAAAATTTCAAACAAAATTAAGTTATCCAAAGGCTGAGGCAATGGTGGCATAACTTCCATAAAGCAAAATGCACTTCGCTCAGCTCTGCTCCTGTTTCTTCTCCACAGCAGGCATAGTGTGCAGTCAGACAGCAGCTTGTCAACACCTCTACAACTCAACAGCTCCCTGTTTTGGCAGAGTAGATGCCATTTTACCACTCAACAACAGCATATAACTCAAGACCAGCTGTTTAACACTCAGGAATGGCATTCAAGAAGTAATACATTTTGAAAGAAAAACTCAGCCTCAACACAAACTCCTCGAATTATGGGAGGACTTTCAGGATATATAGTATATAATGTTTATTGTTTGTTTCCTTTGGTTTTCCACTTGTTCTTACTCCTTGTGATATAGAAGGTATTGTATAGTATGTGAAAAAGAAGGAGAAATGTAATGAAGAAGACCTCTGGTCTTGTTTTGATTTTTGTATGGTTTTCACATGCCAGTTGTCTGCTGTATGTCTTTAATTTTCTTTTTGGTTATGTATCTATGGAAGTATTTTTTTTGCTAAACTGTTTCTTTTTGTTTCTGTTATGAAATCATAACTATAATTTCAATAAAAATTACCTACTCTTTTCAAGAAATGCCATGGGATCTTTAACGTCCTCATGAGCAACCACCAGAACGGTAGACAGGACCTCAATTTAATGTCTCATCTGAAAGACGGAACCTCAGGAGTGCAGCACCCCCCTCATGCTGCACTACAATGTCAATATTGGATTTAACACAAGTGCCAAGACTCAAAAGAAAAAAAAAATATTGAAGGGATTCCTTGACCTTTTCATTTGACTTTTAGTTAACGTTAAACTCTTATCCCTGAATGTAAATCGCATACATAGTTACAAAAGGAAATGTGTCACTTTTGCTTCTTTGAGTCAATCTGACACTCAGATCATCTTGTTGCAAGACGCTAGACTGCATACTACTAGGGACATTCATCAGGCTCAAAAAACATGCCACAGTGTCCACCTATATGGTCCATCAGAGAAGAGCCTTGCTCAGGGGTGGCAATTTTGTTTAAATCCTGTCATATAACCATTCAAAAGGTTATAGATATAGATCTGCAAAGGGTGCTGGTTGTTGATATTCTAGGACAGGTACAATGCATGAGAATAGGAGTAATTCATGCCCCAGAAACTAAAACAGCTGCATAGCTCCTTTCTGTTTGGTCCAAACTTACCTGCACACAGGCTGGATAAATTAGTTGGGGAGGAGATTTTAATTGTCCTTGGGACCTGCAAGACAATACTTGGGAAACCAAGAATTTATTCTGTGATACTAATTTTCTCAAACAGATGATTACAACAGCTGTATTACAAGATGCTTATAGAATTCTTCATCTGAAGGGGGGTGGGCACATGTATCATAGGGGATCCTTGTTGTCACATAATGATTACATGTTTGTTTCTAAACAGTGGAAAATTATAGAGGCAAAAATGGTGGCAAATGCTATCTCTGATCATTGCAAGGTTTGTATAATAGTTAGGGGGGCCAAACAGTGCAACACTGGCAAAGGATATTGGTACTGTATATAAACATTTCTGTTTTGGGAGAGACGGAGGTACGGAATTAAGGGGAAGAGTTTTTGAAGGCTTGGATATCTGCAGCGGTCTGCTATGATACTATATTGGAATGGTGGCAAGATACAAAAGCAGGATTACAAGAATTATTTTATGAATTAGGTAAGATTAAAGGAAGGAACACATACTTTATGTTTCTTCAACTAAGAACACACTTATTCTGACTTCTATCCCTCCAGCAGTCACAGAATATCTCATACAAAGATCAAATCACTTTTACAAGAAACAAGATGAAATTGTTTCTGTATGACAGAGCTAGCTCTCTTAAAGCTGAACAAACATTGGGCACCCAAGGTACCAAACTGGCCTTAGATATTTTTAAGGTTTGTCAGGAATGGGTTACATGTAGAGTTGTGTCAGCACTCAAAGATCAGGATGGCAAATACTCACAGTGTTATCAGATATTTGTGCAATTATATCTGATAAATTAAAAGCCTAGTTTGGTGAACCTCTACAAGTGGAAATTTTATTCCACATAACTATATAGCTAGCTTAATGGACACAGAAAAATTATAACCCACATCTTTAATGGACGCAGATACCACAACAAAAAATGTAAGACTGAAAGCAGCGCCTGGACCAAATTTCTTAAATGCCTAATTTTACAAGACTTTTCTTAGCCTGTGAATCTTATCTTAAGGGAGGTGTACAATGATATGTTATTTCATTTCAGATCCTCAGGTAATATGGTAAAGGCATTTCTGATCTTGTTACATAAAAAAGGGGACAGGACCAATTTCTCAGTTAAACAAAGACATAAAAATACAGGCAAAAATTAAATAAAATAGTGAGCAAAGTTACAGCCTAAAATCAAACATGTGCCATTCCAGGGAGGTCCATGAGGGGGAAATTCATTACTCACTAGGGGAGTCTTTACAAGAAGAACATTACATAACTTACATGAGTTTGTTTTATCATTAGATCAAGAGAAGGCTTTTGACCAGGTACCACACGATTACTTATTCAAGACATTATCGTTTCATGGTATACCAGACACTTTTATAAACTGGATAAAGGGAAAGAAGAAATGATTTAAACAGGGAAGTCACACTAAGCTGAAGCTTGTTTCCAGTTGCAACCTAGGAGCACAAGGAAGTCAATTGACTTGCTCAGGGTCACATAGTATGTAAGTGGCAGCTGGTCTCCAGGTTTGCAGCTCAGAGCCCTAAATCACTATACTATACTGCATTTTGAAAAGATTGCTTTATCAGAATGCCCATTTACATTCCTTAGTCAATGGCACAATAGGTACCATACTTAATATTGCCAAATGAGTTATACAAGGGTGTCTGCTTAGTCCTTTACTTTACATATTTTGTATAGATATTTTGTAACTTAAAATAGATCAGTCCATGAGGATCCAAGTCCTTTCACTTAGTCTGCATACTCCACCACTAAAGGTATCAGACTATGTGGATGATATTTGCATGTGTCTAAATAGTGAACAATCATGTTACATAGCTTTGGCTGTGACAGAATACTATGCAAGTGTCTGGAGCTAATGTACACATTAATAAAAGTAAAGTGGTTTGCACCCCACTGACTACCCTCTTTAACAAATCATGGGAGAATGGGGTGGTACCCGAGGACTGGAGGAGGGCAGATGTGATTCCCCTTCACAAAAGTGGGAGCAAGGCAGAAGCAGGAAACTACAGACCTGTTAGTTTAACCTCAGTGGTAGGGAAAATGATGGAATCACTTCTGAAGGAAAGAATTGTTGAGTATCTAGAGGCCAGAGGGGCACAGGACCCAAGGCAGCATGGATTCACAGCGTGAAGGTCATGCCAGACAAATCTGATAGATTTCTTTGACTGGGTGACCAAAGTAATAGATCAGGGAGGGCTGTGAACATGGCCTACCTGAACTTTTAACAGGCATTTGACACAGTCCCACACAAAAGATTAATATACAAGTTAGCCAGCCTGGGAGTGGGTCCCAAGATGACAGCCTGGGTAAAGAATTGGCTGGAAAATAGGACACAGAGAGTAACAGTAAATGGAGTCCACCCTGAAGAAATGGGGGTTACTAGTGGGGTACCGCAGGGTTCAATATTAGGACTGGTCCTCTTCAATGTCTTTATAAGCGACATTGCAGAGGGACTGGAAGGAAAAGTATGTCTCTTTGCAGATGACACAAAGATCTGCAACAGCGTTGATGCACAAGGTGGGGTGGAAAGGAAGAGAAGGGACTTGGCAAGGTTAGAGGAATGGTCAAATGTATGGCAGCTTAGATTCAATGCTAAGAAGTGCAAGGTAATGCACCTGGGAAACAAAAACCCAGGGGAAGAGTACACAATGGGGGGTGAGATACTAACAACAACAAAAATGGAAAGGGACCTGGGGGTAGTCATATCAGATGACCTAAAGGTGGGTAAGCAATGTGAGAGGGCAGCAAATAGGGCTGGGGGATACTGGGATGCACAGGGAGAGGCATCACCAGTAGAAAACAGGAAGTTATTATCCCTCTGTACAGACAGTTGGTAAGACCCCATCTGGAGTACTGCGTGCAGTTCTGGAGACCCAATCTCCGCAAAGACATAGATGGAAGTTGTCCAGAGGAGGGCAACTAAAATGGTGCAGGGTCTGCACTGGAAGACATATGAAGAGAGAGTTAAGGAGCTAAATATGTATAGCCTCGAGGAAAGGAGGGAGAGGGGGGACATGATAGAAACTTTCAAGTACCTCAAGGGAATCCTCAAAGTCCAAGAGGGTAGCATCTTTCAAAAAAAGAGGTGTGCAAGAACAAGGGGGCACAATTTGAAGATAGAAGGGGGGCAGTTCAGAGGTAACTTAAGGAAGTATTTTTTCACAGAGAGGGTTGTGGATGCATGGAATGGCCTTCCGGAGGAGGTTGTGGAGTCAAAAACAGTGGTGGAATTCAAGCATGCATGGGACAGTCATAAGGCAATTCTAGGGGGTGGGGGTAGGAAGAAGTAGGCTGCTGGTTAACTAGGATCTGCAGCTTATCCATTAGGTAGGGAAATGGGCAGACTGGGTGGGCCAAGTAGTCCTTATCTGCCGTCAAAATCTATGTTTCTATGTTTCTATATGTCACTTTAAGACCTTTGGGCTCCATATATTTCAGAACATTCCAGTAGAACCAGAAGTGTCTATTTTGGGCAATAGGTTTGAGGACCTTGACATGGACAAAGTCAGTTGGGAAGACAAAATCAAGGAGAGCGAAAAGAATGTGGCAATTTGGAAATCTGCAGATTTCTAAGTCAAGGAGAGTACTTAATTAAAACCTTGATTTTACTGATCTTTCTAAACCTTTGTTATGCCCCCCTCACTGGAATTAAAACAAGAAAATAAGCATATTTTTTCAAGCTTCATGGGGAGCAGACTTAATCCTATCCACAGAGAATGTACATATCTCCCACTAAAATAAGGAGGCACAGCAATGGTGAATCCTTTAGGTTTTTTTTTATTGTCAGTTTTTTTCGTCTGTGGTTTTTTCACCACTATTCTTTGGTAACGAGACACCTTGGATGGTTGTAGTTAGAGAATGGATAATACCAATTTTGACACTCTGGGAGACCAATAAATGGGCATTGCACACCAAGTTAAAATGAGAGCCCGTACCCAAATATTTATTGTCAGCTTTGAAGAAGGTCAGGATATGGGAAGTAACCATATATAATTAAAAAATATGATCTAAGAATGTGCTGTATAATCATGTCCTCGAGTTTAACTGTTCAGAACATGTGGTCTTCACCCATGGGTCAGATCTTACAACATCAAACATACTAAAACACTTAACAGACTCTAGGCTCCCAAAACAGATGTGGAATGCGGTATGGCTGACATGTCATGGGAAAACTGGGTTAGATAATAATCATAAACACAAACAAATGACTGAACATTTTTGTCCCAGGAACACATGTAATGCTATCTTCAAAACACAAGAACACCTCTTCATTACTTACTTGTAAATCATTATGTTTTGGGAATACCTTGCTAAAAGGTAAATCATCCTGAATTCCATCATATTTCATACAAAGTGTTAATTTTGGGGGTCTATTGAGGAACATGTTAAAATATAATTCTAGCAGCCTGAGGGTTCTTTGTGGTATACTGAAATATTATATATGGCTGGTAAGATGTCAGTGGGCATTGTGTCAAGATTTTTGGGGACAAAATGAGCTATTTATGGATATCCAGACTCAAGTAAGGAATGTTTACTATTTTTAATACCAGAGTTTACCAAGGAAGCAGATGGAACTGTTATGGAAATATTGTCATGGGTAGGTGGGCTGAAATTATGCATTTCAAATTGTATTTGGAATAAGAGTTATTTTTTGTTTTTCATTTTTTCTTTATTTCTCACAGTGGTTTTATTATTTATGTTTCTTTAGAAAATGTTGTATTCTTTCTATCTGCCCCTATGTGTTTCATGATTCTCTTTCAATCAAAACTTCCTTGACTGTTTAGAGACATGCCATGGTAGCCTCATTGTCCACCTGCACAATCACTAGAACAGGGAGATGGGACTTCAGTTTATCATCTCAAATGAAAGATGGAACCTCAGGA
This sequence comes from Neoceratodus forsteri, assembly GCA_016271365.2. Lineage (NCBI taxonomy): Eukaryota > Metazoa > Chordata > Ceratodontiformes > Ceratodontidae > Neoceratodus > Neoceratodus forsteri. The sequence goes on from CM057455.1 coordinate 61,522,903, forward strand.
ATGCAACACCCAACTCATGCTGCATTAGGCAGGGAAAAGGGGCAGACTAGGTGGGCCACACAGTCCTTATCTGCCACTACCTTCTGTGTTTCTATGTTACAGTTTCAGTATTGGGATTTAACTTCACATTTCTGGTGTGGGGCTAGAATCCACAACCTTCCAATTGTCTGGTCTAAGAATTGAGTTTGCAACCTGCTGAGTTACTAACATGATTGGCAGTAGGTGGAAGGGCTCAGGTAGACAGAAGGAAGACCTAGTGGCAAACAAGGAGAAAATGTGGACATAAATAGAAAGTATATGACAAAGAAATGCAATCTGAAACCTGGGAAGATTGGGCGGGCCAAGCATAGCTTTTTCAGCCGACAACTTCTAAGAGTCTACGTTTTTCTGAAATCTGGACAACATAACCAGGGCAAAAACAATCTGTAAAAAGTTCCCAGAGACAGTTACAATGTCTGAGTTTTGTTTCATTATTTACTATATGCTAGAACAGTATAACTTACACATATTTGCATTACTGTTGAGGGATATTAATAGACATTGTGTGTTACAATATCTGTCATTTGCAGAAAGTGCATAGCAAGTCCCATAGTGCATGACATGTGTTGTTTATCATCCTGGGATTATTGGATAATTGCAGCTATGAGATTAGGAGACGATTAAATCATGGGTTTTGGGGGCATTAACCATCATGGGGTTGTGGGACTATTATTTCACTTAACGTATAATTAAGTTAACAATTAAAAGTTTCATATTTGTCAGACTATTTGCAAAAATCAGGCATCTCTAAAGACACACATCTAAGTATAGTAACCTGCATATAATTTATATTTAATTATTTGATTCTCTTGGGAAAATTCTTCTGTAGTATGCTGACATTGGTCAAAAAGTCCAGTGAAGGCACTGGACCCCTGAACCCAATAAATAAACGTTGCAACAGCCAGAAATAAACAGCAAAGATGAGCAACGGTAAGGTTATCATAGACAGGCATCATTTACTTCAGCAGAATTAAAAGGATATCACTTTCAACACACAAAATACTCTAACATACATACACACACACACACACACACACACACACACACACACACACACACACACACTCACTGTCTAGCAATGTTAGACCTTCCACTGTTGCTGTTTATAATTTTTGCTGATACACTCCCTTTTGATTATATTAATGCTTTAGCTGTTTTACAAAATGCTCACACCCTCTTTCTTGTGGTTTTGCAGGTCTCTATCAGGTATGGTACCATATGCTGTTATTTTCCTGCTACTGCTCCTGCTGTGCCAGTCCCCTTTCCTCATACTCACCCTCTCTCTTGTGGTCATGCGGTGTCTCTGTCAGGTATGGTACCCTGTGCTGTCATTGTCCTGCTACTTCTCCTGCCATGTCAATCTCCCTTTCCTCACACTTGCCCTATTTCTTGTGGTTGTGCAGTATCTCCATCAAGTATGATCCAATGTCCTGTCACTGTCCTATCACTGCTTCTGCCTTGTCAATCTTCTTTCCTCACACTCATCCTTTCTCTTGTGGTTGTGTAGTGTTGCCATCAGGTATAGCACCATGTGCTGTCATTGTCCTGTTACTGTTCCTGCCATGACAATCTGTCTCCATCTCCTTTCCTCATACTCACTCTCTGTCTTGTGGTTATGCAGTGTCTCCATCAGGTATGGTACCAAGTGTTGTCATTGTCCTGTCAGTGTCCTATCACTGCTCCTGCCTTGTCAATCTCCTTTCCTCACACTCACTTTCTCTCTCTTGTGGTTGGGCAGTGTCCCCATCAAGTATGGCACCATGTGCTGCCATTGTCCTGCTACTGCTCCTGCCATGTCAGTTTCCTTTTCTCACACTGACCCCTCTCTCATGGTTGTGTATTGTCTCACTCAGGTATGGTACCATGTGCTGTCTTTGTCCTTTAACTGCTCCTGTTGTGTCTGTCTTCTTTCTTCACACTCTCCCTCTCTGTTGTTGTTGTGTAGTGTACACATCGGGTATAGTACCATGTGCTGTCATTGTTCTGCTACTGCTCCTGCCATGTCAGTCTCTTTTTTCACACTCACCCTCTCTTGTTGTGCTGTGTCTCTCTCAGGTATTATGCCTTATTCTTTCATTGCCATTTTACTGATGTCCTCTTCTGCCTATGAGATGATTCCTCCTGGCTGTAAGCTGTCCCTTCCTAGTGTCAATGCGTATTTCATGGATGGTGATTTCATTTTTGGTTCGATTGCACCAATATATATGCCAGTTGGTAACCCATCACTCAGCTTCACAAAGCCGGAAGAACGCAGGCACTGTGTAACGTAAGTCATTTTACTTATTGGGCAGGGCATTTCCTTAACTCACTGTCATGGTCACTGTCACATTATATTATTTTAATTGTCCAAATGTTTCAGATGAATTCATCCTCATACAGTACGTTTTGTAGCTACAAAAATTAAGATACATGTACTATTAGAAACTAGAGCCATGCTGGATCATATTCTCTGTTCTTCATGGCGTGCTGTCTACAAATTTTGTGGTATAGTCTTTGTTCAGTGCACTTTGCGTAACCTGTAGTAGAAACTGTAAATTAGGGAACCCTTAGTGCATGTGATGTAGTATAGTGTCTTCTGCAGACTATAGGGATATCATCAGTGTCTGTAGTGCTATATGACTAGAACTGGGAAGGTGGATTACATATTATATAAGAAATGTCATGCAAAGGTTTGCATATTAAGTGGGGTTACTGATAGCTTTGAATTGTTTTTATTAATTAAATTAATGTCCCTTATTTTACGCATTTGGCAAAGCTTTCAAAAGCTTAGAGAAATAACACTGTTGTCCACCACTTAAACACTGTTAAACAGGTCAGAATAGGGGTCAGAGGGACATTCTCATTTTACAGGGAGGTAGCAGTTCTCATCTCCTCAATCAAGCTGTAGCTGCCAAGAATGGGTTTTCTTTCCTAAAGCTGGTGGTCCCTTGGGTAGCTCTTTATCGATGCTTTTGTGAGGAATATCCTCTTTTGACCTAATTTCTAAAAAATATTTATGGTTTCAACTCCAGTTAAACCTGCCAAGAAGGTCCGATCCCACCAACACTGCTTTGCAGAACCCGGCATTCTTACCCTTAAGTAACTTTTTTTTTTACCACACTAAGTACTATAGTTGCGGTTGGTAGATTGGCTCTGGAGGAAGCGGAGACTGTCAATATATAGAGTAGGATGTCATGCTGGTAAATATAAAGCAAACTCTAGCCAAAGGCCAATGAGACTGCTGAATGCCATCCCACATACACCGTGCAAGTAAATCTTTAGCATCGACAAATGCTTGTTTGTTCATTATCTTTGCACGGCTTCCAGCAGCCTAAATGAGACGATGAAATCATCTCTGATTGTATACTGCAGTCACTAAACATTTTAGTACAATTCAACTTGCTCTGTCCTGTACAGTATATTAGAATGCAATCCAGTCTACCCATTTCTGACCAGGGAAATTCTAAGTTAGCAGAGCATCTCTGATGGGTAGCAATGCTCACAGGCAGGGGTGCCAGAAGACTGAAACAGACTCGGGGGCTGAAAATGGAAAGGGAATTTGTTAGGGTATAATGAGCATTTTTTTATAAACCTTTTTTCTATATACACCACACCAGTATAAAATACTCTCAACCACAGAGATTAAGTAATGCCAGTGGCAGTCATTCTAATGTCTTGAACCATTCATTGTAAATACTGTATAGTTATAAACTCTGCTTTTAAGTATGTGAGATGGTTAGAAATATACTGATTATGAATGCAGTGCATCTTTTGCTAAAAACTAAAATTGATGTTGATTAACAAATACTGCTGCATTAAGTGAACAAACCCCTGACATAATTTCATGGAAAAAATATGCAGAAATGGGAAGTACCAGATTTTAAAAGTATGAAATTATTACCATTCATGTGGTATTCAGACTTTATAACATAAGGAGCATTACTCCAGTGAAAACAGGGCAGTGCATCTCAACTGGACAATCTATCTGTTTGTCTGTCTGTCCGCACACACACACACACAAATGTGTTAAGCAAATATGAGCTATGCTTTGAACTTTTGCTCTGATTTGTGAAATGGTCATGGTGCCCCATGTCCAGTAACACATAAAGACTTAGTGAAAATGAATACAGTAGGCTATCCTAAATCTTACCAGCAATGGCACAACATGACCGTGCTGGAGGGGCATGTTTACATCATTGTATTGCTTTTGTTATAACAAATGTGGCTTCTTTTAGATTCAGACAGAAAGACTATAGGAGGCAGTATAGCATAGTGGTTAAGAGCACTGATCTACAAAGCTAGAGACCTGGGTTTGAATCACAACAGCTCCCACTTGCACACTGTATGACCCTGAGCAAGTCACATAACTTCCTTGTGCTCCCAGGTCACACCTGGAAACAAGCTCTGGATTAGTGTGCCTTTCCTTGTTAAACTAGATTGCTTTGAAGGCTATTAAGAAGAACTAGCAACTGACTGATTAATATATGGTGTTGCAGTGGCTAGGACTCTAAGTTTATATTTATAGTGGATATTTACTGCATTCTGCTAGTTCTGTAGTTTGATTATATATAGTTACATTTTTACATTCTGTACTTATTAGGATGCTTCATGAGGATTTGCATATGTTTCCCATGATGCTTTGCATTATTGGGGTATGTGTAACTGTATTATCTCATCTACTTGGGGGTTCATGACAGGTATAATTCCCTTTGGGTAACTATTGCAGTGATTAGTGTGAATGATGGTTTAGTAAGACTTTTGTACATATAATTCCATCTAAGTAATTAGCCCTCCCCAAGGGGGGGATTTAATTCCTAGGAGTTCTTGTTTAGATTCCACAGACCATTTCTGTAAATGTATTAGTTGTATGATACACTGAAACTTTATTGAAATATATACATATCAGACTGCATAGACTCAATTTCTTGAGGGTCCCTGACTAGCAGTTCTTTTTATCTGGCACTTATACTGACACTTGATATTATCATGTGTAAAATCTTGTTATAACACTGAAGGCCTTTTGGTTTCTGGAACATAATACCTGGTTGAGAGTATGTTAGGAAAATATCTCCAGCTAGTTGTACATTACATACAGTGTAATACACTTACTCACTTTGCGTAAACACCATTTTAATCCCTCTGTATGCCATGTATAGTATTTTCTATTGTACTTTTGGGGCTTGTTTTTCACTTGTCAATAAGTCACATTGTGGCATGCAATTTATGAATCTAGGGTTATTTGCTTTTCATTGACCGTATTCTCAAACATACAGAGTTCTGACCTGAGTTGAAGCTGCATTCTACTTGTGCTGCTTCCATGTCATTCTGGAAGCATGTGTTTTTGGGAGGCTTTCTAACTTGATGTATAATTTAATGAGTAGAGAATCCTAATGGTTTGATGTTCATTAGACTGTGACATGGTATAATATATATGGGTAGACTCTCTGCTTGCTGTTATTTCTGGATAACCTTTGACCTTTAGGTCTGTACAGCTAAAAGCACACTTGAGATATTTGACATCTCTGACATAAACTTTAGTTATGTTTTGAATGCCTGTTTTAAACCAATGAGAATTATTTCAGTTTTTTCTGTATGTTCTAAGTGCCAACAGTATGTTTTTTTTTAAATAACTGACATTAAGGTTCTGAAGGACTTGTTGAGCTGAAAGCTAAAGCATTTTGTTCTTTTTGTAACACTTTTGTTGGTCCAATAAAAGGTATCAAACCATCTGTTCTGGATTTGCATATAATTACAATCATAAAACTCTCAGTCAGCCAACTTCAGAGGTATAACTCAGGATCTGATCTTAAATTAAGCGTGACAAGATATAAACCATATGTTGCTCTCAACATAGTAATTTTTGAACAGGGCAGGCTGCCTGAAGGAAATGCTGCATGTAGTGGATACATAAAAAAACAGGTCAAAGCACACCCTGACTGCCCCCCTCCCAAAATGTAACAACAAACTCCCACTTTCAGCCTAAATTGGCAACTTACTGTTATCGTTGCAAATGGAGTGGGGGTCTCTTGGTATTCATTTCGGGGCTCTAATGTGAAGTCACCCAGCTAATAGCGTTCAGGTAGACCTCCCATCAGCTGGGTCCCAACTCTGCACTGCACTGCCTCAATTGGCTTACCTCATAGGGTACATCAACCCACTGATAGCTTAATACAAGTATGGGCACAGTCAAAGTGCAGGAATACCAAGAGACCCCAACTCCATTTGGGGGGGGGGTAGTCAGGGTGTGCTCTGACCTGTTGTTTTATGTTTTAGTAAGCCATTTTGAGAAGCACCCCTTGTTTTTAATCCCATTTGTACTTGTGAATGAGCAAGGGTGAGCAGTTATTTTTGTGTTGATTTGTTTCTGGAGAAGTGTGGGCTTCTTATTGTAACTAGCTCCCCAGCAGCTGCCTGCATTTTGGCTGTGCCCATACTTTTATTACGTTATCATTGGGCTGTTGCACCCTATAAAGGTAAGCCAACTGAGGCAGTACAGTGTAGAGCAGGGACCCAAGTCTACCTGAAAGCTATTAGCTGGGTGACTTCACATTAGGGCCCTGAAGTGAATGCCAAGAGACCCCCTCTCCATTTGCAACTATAACAGTAAGTTGCCAATTTAGGTTGAAAGTGTGAGTTTGTTGTTGCATTTGGGGGGTAGTCAGGGTGTGCTTTGACCTGTTGTTTTTGGTTTTAGTAAGTCATTTTCAGAAGCACCCATTGTTTTTAATCCCATTTGTAGGTTGTGAATGAGCAAGGGTGAGCAGTTATTTTTGTGTTGATATGTAATGGACACATGTCTGAACCAAAACAGAAAATGTGTATTGTCTATACAAGTAGGCAGTGTAGTGTTGTGGTTAAGAGCACTGAGCTGCAAACCTGGAAAGTTGGGTTTGAATCCCATCAGCCTCCACTTGCATATTGTGTGACCCTGAATTTAAGCAGAAAGAAGGGAGTATTTCTTTAAGTGCCATAGAGATTTGCATAAAGGAAGGATACACTGAAAACTTCTAAAAGATGTGTTCCATGGAAACACCTTTTTTCAAGGAAAAGCAAAATGGCTGTAGGCTCCACCCACAGGCATAATGAGTGAGGAAATCCCTGTGTGCTGATTTGTTGAGGCTTGGCTTTAGCCATGGTATTAAGATAGCACTACCAATGTCTTAAAACAAGGCCCTGCCAACCTGGATGCAGCACATTTCCTATCGCTGGTCATACAGAATTTTCATCTTTTAAATATCAGTCATATTATTATTCCCCAGATACCAGCTGTACACACAAGCATTTTTCAATGCTGAACATTTGCCAGCATGTATTTGCTGTGCAGGAGTTTGGCAGTGATAATGCAGAGGTGATAAGTAGGCAAGAAGAGACAAGGAGGTGTACTTATTGTGCTTACAAAATGTGACTCTGTAGTGTAGAGGTTATAAAACTTTGTAGTTTAAAGGTTAAATGGTAAAAATGTACCATCTTAACAGTATAGGGCTCCAGTTTTCCTATCCGTTTTCTTCCACAGATTGGGCTTTTGCCCTCTAGTGGCATGCACAGCCTTCTGTTTGTCTGAGCCACATGCGAGGGTTACTGATGGAGAGCTATCACCATGGTTTGCCATCAGGAGGTCACTGAAGTGGTGGAAGTTGCTGTCTCCTGAAGCAAAACTCTTTTCAGCTGTTGACTGTGAGGATTTATTGTTGATTCAGGCATTGAAATGCCCCAGCACCAGAAGTCAGTCAGCTCCTGCATGAATTCTGTGACACAGAGCTTGGTACATGAGAATATCTTGCAACCTGTATCCTGCCCACCTCTAACAGGCACTAATTCGAATGATCTGGTCACACCATACAGCATGCTGTGAGTCCCAATGTGGTTCTAAAGCAGATGGCCACCCTTCTCCTCCTCCAGGGAGGGAGGACTGTGAGCTCCACTGAGTTACCACCACCTGGGTGACCATGGGTGGTGGCGCAAATGGAGTGACAGCTTTGGAGGGTCCGGTGCCTTGTGAGTGAGATGCTTGCATATGCATGCCTGTATTTCAGTCACAACCTACCAGGGTATCCAAGGGGAGGGACAAAAAGTGGCAGAAAATGTCAAGGCCAAGCGGGATGGTGGGAAACTCCCTTACAGGCCCTGCATCCACCCACTGGGCTGCCCACTTCCGCATCCCATACCCAGCCTCCTCCTGGGAAGTGGGGACAATGGGGGGTTACGCCACACAGTGTAGTCTATGGGGCACTGTATGGCAATGTGAAAGTAGTCCCCAGAGACAATGAGGTGACAGGGCTGGGGGGGGAGCTCTGCAACAGAAGGGGAGTGGCTTAGGAGGAGGAGGAGGAGATGGGCAAAAAAAAAAAAAGCAGATGACCATGAGGGCCCCCCCCCACTCCCACCTTGGGCAACATTATGAAGAATATCCACCTATGATTGATGCCTCCAAGATGGGACCAGTATCATCCCATAGCCAGGTTTCTGTGATGCAAACAAGGTGAGCTGAGGAATGTGTGACAAAATGAAACCAACAGTATCTGCAGTTTTACTCCTCAGTGATCTGTAGTTACATACAGCATGCAAAGAGGTGGAGATGAGTGAGCTGGTCCGGTTATCTAGCCTGTTGATGAATGGCAGAGCCCTGGGTACCAGAACCAGGAAGGGGGACCCCTATCCCCATTGCAGTTTTTCCAAGAGTGTGTTCTAGACCTCACAACCCCATTCCTTCTCTTCTCTCTCTCTGTACAAAACTGGCCAAACTCTCATCTGTGCCCATCTGCTCCACCTTGGATGACTGTCCACTTAAAGTGGTTCATTCCTTCAGGTACCTTGGTGTGTGGCTTGACAGAAAACTTGACTTCACTGCCTACATCAATGCCAACCGTGTGAAGCTCAGACCTAAATATGATGCCTTATACCATTTAATACGACATTGACTTTACTGCTTTATGTGACCGAATGCCAAGTGACTTATTGCTGTCTCACTTGTTCACTTCCAAGTGATGCCACAAGCTACGCTACTACTCATACAAACTAGCAGGTGGTCATGGAGGGCTAGTTGATGCACCAGTTATACAAGATTTTGTGTTTCTGTCTACCTGCTGCCAAGTGATTAATAAAGTGAAAACCATATCTTCTTCACTCGTTCCACTGTCCAGTAAACACTGTGCCTTGGTGCTTGCTTTGTTACTGGATCCTATATATGTGGGTAATGTTGGTTTCATAGCCATTTCTCTGCGAAGGACAATACTCTTGCACATGTTTTGCAGGAAGGATTCACCTCAGGTAGTGGCACCCAACTAGAAAGAGGAAGCACTGAAGAACCTCACCAGACCCAGGTCTGTTGCCACACGTTTTGGGGGTGGGGACATTATTTTTCCTTTGACATCACTGTTTTACCTATTGCATCCCCCCTCATATGCACACAATACACCTGGAACAAGGTGGCTAAGCTCGGTGTGCTTTCACAGACAAATCTGGTAAACACATGACTACAACAAGTTCTGAAGCCTAGGACAGAAGCTATGCCAATAGTGGGAACCAGGACGCTGTTTGAAAACATAAGGGAAATTATGGGAGTTTTGCAAAAATAGGGGCATCAGTGCTTATATGCTTTAGTGGAAATTCTGCTGAGTGAACTTTAATAAATGAATAAGAAATGTTACAATATTATTCCTTGTATAAAAATGCTCTACCAACCAAGTGGAAGAATTTGCTGCACATGCTACACTACACAAAACAAAATCAGTGCTGCCTCAGACTATTGGTGCCTGGACTGCTCCTCCCATTAAATCCCAGATGAAGGCAGTACCAATAGTCTATAAAAGATTTTGCAAAAATAGCTACTGAATCTCCTCTAATAAAAAACAGAGGAACATACTAGCAGCACGACGATGGACTGAACAAGATGAGCTTGGGGCTAGATTACAGACTGGACAGTAGTAGCAAGTGCTTTACCCTTCCCACTGTGTCACTCTAATTCTTTGTTCCCAGTCATGAAAAGTTCCAGGACAGCTGGTTTGGTTATGGAGAGTAACGAATGCTGCTTGATATGTACTAAATGCAGTTGCTTTCCCTATCTAAAATTGTACAGTGATTCCTAAATGAAAGTACACTCTGATATGCACCATGCTTACAGTTCACAAGAACACTAAGAAGAGATACATCTGTGCCCTTGTAGTATGCAAGCTTGTTTGTAGAGCACAGGTAACATTTTACTAGTGTTCAGCTTAGGAAAAAGATCCAACTAAGGCCGAAGTTTTGAAATATTTGTACTCGTTAAGTACTTATCTTTCTGAATGCTCATTTGGTAGTTTTAAAATAAATATGCAATTTGGGTTTAGCAGCAAATTTATTCACCTCAAACAATGGGACACTTGTAGTGTTGTCCCTTACTCATGTCAATTGGAGCAAATCTCATCTGTGCTTTTTTAACTTTTTTTTTATTTTTAACCAAACATGTATAATGGCAAACAAAATAACTCTGGGCCATGCTCCTCCCGGATTCCGAGCTCTCCTTTGTCCAAATTGTAACCTTCGCCACACTAGGGGCACCGAATCGCAACTCCTGCAGGTCCCTCACTGCCGTACCACTCAGGGCCAAAGATCTTTTGCTCATAGGGCCCCCAGCTGGTTGAATGGTCTTGGCAGTGACATTTTCTCTCTTCCTAAGCTTGGTATTTTAAAATCCAAGCTCCGTCTACTCCTCTCTGCCTCTAGCACCTGTGACTGTCTCCTCTAAGTCAGCCTTCCTGCTATTGCCCATCCAACAGATGCTACTCGTCCAACTTAGCACTTCTTCTCCTTCCTCCCTTATCCTTCTATAACCCCTCCCCCACCCCATCCCTTCCTTTCCCCCCAGCACCCCCTCCACTATCTGCACTTCTCTATGTATCTGACAATGCCACTGGCTGCTCCTACCTATCTGTGTCATTCCTTGTCTTTTAACTCCGTGTACCCTAAAATGCCCTTGGCATTAGTTTTAACCCGAATGTATGTATTCATGTTAATGTAATTGATTGTTTAGCTGCTTATGCTGACTCTGTTACCTAATTGTACTGCCTGTATTGTACTTCTGCTGACTTGGAACCTTTGTAAAAGAGCCCTGGCTCAAAGGTACTTGTAATCCTAGACTAAGATAAATAAATATATATTATTGTCTTGCCTCATTGGTTTGATTGTCAGACCATGAAGGACCCCCCATAACCCGATCTGTGACTACTGTCAATCATGCAGACTAGCCCGATCATGGAAAACCCTTTTTGTATTTTTGCCCTGTTTGAACAGGATAGTTCCTGATCTCCTAATAGTGCTGACGTTTTTGTTGCGTCCTTCCTCTGTCCAGTAGCTGAGCATGCATGAGGCATGGTGTATTGTTGCCCTTTGCTGTCATTTTTTTATTACAGTAAGTAGTTACTAGCGGGGAGCAGTGGCTTTTCATATACAGCAGAATAGTGTACATGGCAACTGAGAAAGAAATACCTTTCTCAATACCTGTGAACATCGAAGATACAAATGGCTGCAACAGGATTTTTAAATCATAGCTTGCAGAGAGTGCAATCTGCTAATAGTACTGTTGCCTGATAAGATATGAAAGTGGCTGCCTATACACCATGGCAGTGTCTGTCGTTACAGGCTTGTGCTGTCAATTGTGATGTGAACCTGTTCTTGAAGACAATCAGCACATTTCATTGCAATTGTGTTAAGATGTGTCTTTTTATACACAGCAGAATAATGTACTTGATATGTAAAAATGTGAACTTCAGTGGTTTGGGGTGGGGGTGACAGCAAAACAAAACAAAAAAAAAAGCATATCTAAGCATAGCTTTCAGGGAGCGCAGTCGGCTGCTTACTTTGTTCCCTTGTATGAAATGAGCCTGGAATCATGGTTTCCATCACTTTAGCCCTGTTTACATGGTCACATTTGGACTGGAGCAACCCGATCGCTCAGGTTGCTCCAGTGCAAATGCAACCATGTGGACACATACCCGACCATGGCAAGTCACTCATAAGCCGGTCCCGCATTCCTTCTGAAGCTGGGAACACTGACTGGTGTGATGGTGAGAAACTTGCAGTGGATTAAACCACTGTGTGGACTGTCTGCGCCGTCGCAACATGTCCACTCTGTACTTGTGGTGGTAAGCAACAGTTCAGTCCCCTGACACACTGCCCCTCATCAGCTCAGAATGTAGCGGTGCACAGAGGGGCCGTGTGGACAGGCAGTTTGCCACTTGCTGTTGGTCGGGACCACACTGCTGCAGTACAAAAAGAGTAGCGCTGCTGCCGTGTAAACACGGCTTTTGTCTCATGAGTGGCTTGCGCTGTTGACTGGGGTTTCATTTGGTGTTTACAAAATTTTGGCAGGCTTCCATGTAATAAAGTTAGTGTTTTGCAGATTTTTATATGCAAGAGCACAGTGTGATTGACAACTAAAAATGACAGATGTTTTATGATCATTAAAGTAACTGTGAGCCTCTGGTGAACAACCAAAGTCCATGGTTACTGTAATCATGACTTAAACTAGTTAACAAACACACTGTACTACTACATGTAAAAAGCCGTGAAATACAAACTTTAATAGCAGGAATCCTGCCAAAAAGCCTGTAAAAACCAAATCAAGTCCCACATAATAGGACAAGCCATTCATAAGGGAAAGTGACAGAACCCGTGTTTCAGTGGCTCACTTCACGCAAGACCCGGACTCCTAGAAAAACAAAATGGCACCCTTTACTACAAACCCATCTGCTGTCCAGAAACAACAGTTGACATGTAGGTGCTCAGAATTACACCCCTTAATACACAATTTCTCGAGCTTACACCAAATGTTTTCTGTTTTCAAATGCAGTGCTTTGACAGCTGCTCTGACACTAAGCTTTACAGTTTTGCTCTGTGCCCTCAACTATGCAACTTCCGATCCAGTGAGGTAGCCCCACTGTTAACAGATACTAGCTCAGAGAAATGCCTCTGCTTCTCCAAGAACACAACTTGAATGATCACTAAATTCAAGAACAGCAACAAAGGAGGGTACAAATAATACATTCTCTTGAGTAGAATCCCATACCATGACAGACACACAGTAAAAAATCAATGGAAACACTAGCCCTTTAAAGTCACAGAGTAAAAAAAGAGAAACGGAACCAAGTGGAACTTCAGATGTTGGGGGGGGGTTGTCGTCCGAACCCCCCAGCATACACATCTGCCTGCTGCAATCAATGGGGAGACACACCCCCAATAGCTGGGAGTGAAACATGCTCCATTTGCAATAAAACGTCACTACTCGACAGAACGCAGCAAAAGACTGGGCGGCAGTGGGCAACAGGCAAAACCATTCACTTTTGAAATGCACTACTATTTCACTCTATATAAAATGTAAGTGTACTTTTTTTTATTACTTCCCATGGAGTAAAAAGTGAATGGTGTTTACCGCTGCCTGTTGCCCACTGCTGGTCTATTTTTGCTACTGTTTGAGCATGCACGGATGTTGGGAGTGGAGCTGCCAGACTTTGCAGCTGAGTACTCCAAAATGAAACAGAAGCCATGGGGGGGGGGCAAGATGATGAATACCTCCAACTGCTGCCAAAGGAACTGCCCAGTGCTCGGACGGATGAAGAAGAAGCTGGTTGCTGGGTGGAGTCATGTACATGAAACGAGCCAGCCGGCTGTCTGATAAGAGCTGCTGATTCATTTCAAGTGCAGAATGTTATCAACCAGCAAGCCGGGAGTAGTGTCACCAACAGACTGCCTGGTCATTGGTCTGCACTGCTGAGCCCCTAGGAGTTTTGCCTGCATTTGGCTTGGCAGTAACACAGCTCTGAAATTGTCCATTGTCACTAAACATTTGTCGTGCAAGTGCAGCAAATGTAACAAATTCTAGCCAGAGCTGATAGGGCTTTGATGAGCTACCAAATGACCAAAGTTACACATATGGGTAGAAATTATTCAACAGCCAGGTGAAACTTGGCCATTTTTTGGAGGTGTTGCACCTAATTTTCAAAATGGCCTTTTTTTGGAGCCCCTCCTCATGAACAGTGCCAGTGTCATTTTGTTCACTTGTCCCGAAAGGTGATTTTTACATAGCAAATGTGCTCTTTTCTGCCGCAGGTGCGAAAACACATTTTGAGCAGGTTGTGGAAAATGACAGCTGTACTATGTTGAAGGAGTATGGAAAAATGGCAATGTTGAAAATGTGCAGTGAAAATAATAAACATTAGCGAAGTTAGGAGCATCTATGATATGAACTATTACAACCTTTTCATGTCTGATCATTTTTGGAATTTTTCACCAAATTTGCAACATGGGCTTTTTGGGAACCCACTTCATGAGCAGTGGCACTATCATTTTGTGAATCAGTCCTGAAAGGTGATTCCACACAGCGACTGTGAAATCACCCATTCGGGACTGAGTAACAATATGACAGTGACAGTTTTCATGAGCTGGGGTCCCAAGAACCCCATCTTAAACATTTTGGGTAAACATTCTAAGAAATTGCTGTAATATCAGCATAAGTTGAAAACCCCAATGAATGGTATTATAGCAGGCTTAACTTTGATTCTTCAGTTCGCGGTTCAGCTTTGAAGAGTGTAGACGTGTCTCGATCCAGAGAAGATGACAGCTCCGACCTCCAGAGGTAAGTATGAGGTGTGGGGGTGTGGGGAGGTGGTTGCTCAGTGGGAGGGTGGGATGGGGTAGGGGACTGCAGCGATGATGAGGACTGTTTTCTTGTTTACAGGGAAAAAAAATAAAATAAAAAATACTGGAGCGATGACAAGGGACACTGGGGTGGGCTCCCAGTGTGTCACATGACTGGCAGGGTGTACACATGGGGATTGGGCACCCCAATGTTGGCAGCAGTGAGTGGAGGGAAGGAAATCAATTAGGCACACTGGGGTGGGCTCCCAGTGTGCCACATGACTTTGGGGGGCACAGAAATGCAGCTGTCTGAATGTTGGGGGTCGCTTCAGAGCAGCTTTCTAATTTGAAATAGAAAGTAAAGCTGCTCCACTCCCGGGATAAAATATTTCAACATGCAGGCTGGCAAAGAAGTAAGAGAGAGCAAGTGAAGAGCTGGCATGCTCTTATTTTATTTTCTCTTGCTCTCTCACAGCATTATACATTTTTAACCAGCGGCTTTCTGCATGGAATCGGAATGGTGGTGGCGACGCACCTGAGCATGCATGATACTCGCGCATGTGCAATTGCGATGAATGGCATCACCATACATGATGCCACCTGAAGAACTGCACATGTGTGTGAGTTGCACATGTGCGGGCCATGCCATGGAATGTGGAAGAAATAGCTGAAATAGTGTGGCTGTTATTCGGTAGTGGCCAATCGTGGCAGAGGGTTGCAAGCTCCATTGGGCATTTGGAAGGATACTTCCAAATGTCCAATGGAAGATTACACAGTCAGACGTTTTTCAGAGCTACGATCACAAAAGGGCTGTAGGTTCCCCCTACAGCCCTAAAAATGTAACATACTATACCTGCAGGCTCTGCCTCCCCCATGCAGTCCTAGAATGTCCGTTCTTAATCTGTAGTTCAGCAGACAGATTTCTTCCATTTACTTTGGTGACTTATACCAGCTTCCCCCTTATCAGCAATCTCACCACTTACTGCCCCTGATCTGACTCCCCCACCCACTCACCAGCTCCTAGCACAGTTGTCTCACACTTGGCATGCACACATAAATCTAGCAAAAATAAGTAGGAAAGCAAAACTCTAACAGTATGAATGCAGCAGTGTTCAAAAGTCATACCTGTTCAAGCCATTAAACTCAAGCTTGCTCACTTACAAAGATGGAAGTGACAACATCTTTCTGCTCAAACAGTGTTGCAGTATGGTACAGCCGCAATGTTCCTGTCTAATCACCCCTATGCTCAGAATAATAACAAGACCAAAGGAGAAGTTGAAAAAATAGAGAGCTTGTCATTTGTTTAGTGATGTTGACCACACAGCTAAGATAGCGCAATAAGAGAGAGAGAGAGAGGCAGGGAGTAGCTTACAGCAAGGCAGTCTCTCCTGGTGTTGAAGACAGTGCAGGAGGAGAGAGAGAGCGAGAGAGAGGGAGGAGGGAGAGAGAGAGAGAGCGAGAGAGAGGGAGGGAGGGAGAGGGAGAGGGAGGGAGGAGGGTGAGAGAGAGAGAGAGAGAGAGAGAGAGCAGGAGTAGCTACAGCATGGCAGTCTCTCCTGATGTTGAAGACAGTGCAAGAGGGAGAGAGAGAGAGAGAGAGAGGGAGGGAGGGAGAGAGAGAGGCAGGGAGTAGCTTACAGCAGGGCAGTATCTCCTGGTGTTGAAGACAGTGCAGGAGAGAGAGAGAGAGAGAGAGAGAGAGAGAGCGAGAGAGAGGAGGGAGGGGAGGGAGGAGGGAGAGCTGGAGAGACAGGGAGTACACTTACCAAGCCTCATCCCCAATAAAGACTCTCAATAGCCAAGTGCTAAGGGATAGCCTTTACTAAAATAAGTCTTTGTAAGTTTGAAGATTGCCATTGTAAGCAATTAATTCTTGAAAAGCATCCAGCTAACTAAAAGGATTTGGAAACTAAACCTGCTTCCTTGGATTTCATTAGGGTTACCACCTATCCTGATTTCCGCAGGACAGTCCTGATTTGGGCAGCTGTGTCCTGCCCAAAAAATATGAAAAATACTAAATGTCCTGATTTTACAGTAGGAAAAAAATGTTCTAACTTTCCATCAAACGTTCTAGAAAACTACAATAGCTTAACTAAAATACCTTAACATGATAAGAAACAGTAGAAGCAACTAAGAAACTACAATACTTAGCCTTAATTCTGATTATATAGAGAAAACAAGTCTGTTGCATCAGTCGAGGTTAGGTACTGTCCTGCAAAAAATCATGATTCAGTAAGAAATGTCCCACTTTGGGCTTCTTAAAAGGTGGTAACCCTAGATTTCATGTGAGTGCGCACTGTCGCGTTGTTTGGAACTTGGTATCTTGTGAAGGCAGGCTGCCTTCATTGTTTCAGTGCTGCACTGACCCAGAATTGCTGTATCGCAGTGGTTCTTTTGGGATTTGGGAGAGAGAGAGAGGGAGGCAGGGAGTATACTTACAGCATCGCAGTGTCTCACAGTGTTGAAGACATTGCAGGAGGAGAGAGAGAGAGAGAGAGAACACTTACAGCATGGCAGTTTCTCCTGGTGTTGAAGACATTGCAGGAGGAGGGAGGGACAGGGAGAACACTTACAGCATGGCAGTTTCCCCTGCCATTGAAGCCATTGCATGAGGAGAGAGAGAGAGAGAGAGAGAGAGAGAGAGAGAGAGAGAGGAGAGAGAGAGACTGGCTGTATAAGTCCTCACACTTGACCACCTGACTCCGACTTCAACCATACTCACACTCAAGAGAGAACCAGACACCCGGATAAGAAACTTAGGCAGATACTGTAAGAGACTCAGAAAGGTACAGTGAAAGCAATCTATATTTTACTTTAATGTTTCTCTATTTTCAGGCAGTCTCTTCCTACTTTAGATGTGTCAAAGAAGAAGCCGTTTACTGGAAAGTATTTCTAATTTATGTACAAGCAGCATTAAAAGTACTGTGACCGCTGGTGGCAACAACCAAGTGGAAGAAGTATTTTACCCTTTTTGAAGCGCATAAATCATTTTATTTACATATTTCTGATTTTTTTCTTTTGTTATTTTAGCAAATACCCAATTGCATAGAAACATAGACTTTGATGGCAGATAAGGACCGCTTGGCCCACCAGTCTTCCCATTTCCCTACCTATTGGATAATCTGCAGATCCTAGGTAACCAACACCCTACCTCTTCCTACCTCCCACCAGAATTGCCTTTTGTCTGTTCTTGCATTCTTTAATTCCACCACTGTTTTTGACCCCACAACCTCCTCAGCAAGGCCGTTCCATGTGTCCAACACCCTCTCTGTGAAAAAATGCTTCCTCACATTGCCCCTGAGATGTTCTCTCTCTTTCTTCAAATTGTGTCCCCTTGTTCTTGCACATCTCTTTTTCTCAAAGATGCTACCCTCTTGGACTTTGTTGATTCCCTTGGGGTACTTGAAAGTTTCTAGCATGTCCCTCCTGTCCCTCCTTTCCTCAAGGGTATACATATTAAGCTCCTTTAGTCTCTCTTCATATGGCGTCTGTTGCACCCCTGCACCATTTTAGTTGCCCTCCTCTGGATGGCCTCCATCCTTGTCTATGTCCTTGCAGAGATGGGGTCTCCAGAACTGCACGCAGTACTCCTGATGGGGATTCAACAGCTGTCTGTACAGAGACATAACAACTTCTTGCTTTCTACTGGTGATGCCTTTGCCTGTACTGTACATCCCAGTATCCTCTCCAACCCTCCTTAGTGCCGGTTCACATTGCTTGCTTACCCTTAGGTCATCTGATATGATTACCCCTGGTTACCTTTCCATTTTTGTTGTTGTTACTACTCCCCCATCCCATTGTGTACTCTTCCCCAGCATTTTGGTTTCCCATGTGCACTACTTTGCATGAATCTAAGCTGCCATTCTTTTGACCATTCCTCCAACCTTGACAAGTCCCATTTCAACCTTTCCACCTCCCCGTGTGTATCAACCCTGTTACAGATCTTTGTGTCATCTGCAAAGAAGCACATGTTTCCTTCCAGTCCCTCTGCAATGTCACTTACAAAGACATTAAAAAGGACTGGACCCAGTACTGAACCCTGCGGTACCCCACTAGTAACCCTCCTTTCTTTGGAGTGGACTCTGTTTACTATTACCCTCTGCGTTCTGTTCTCCAGCCAATTTTTTACCCAGGCTACCACCCTGGGACCTACTCCCAGGCTGGTTAATTTGTTTATTAATCTTTTTTGTGGGACTGTGTCAAATGCCTTGCTAAAGTCTAGGTAGGCCATGTCCACAGCCCCTTCCTGATCTACTACTTTGGTCACCAAGTCAAAGAAATCTATCAGATTTGTCTGGCATGACCTTCCCACTGTGAATCCATGCTGCCTTGGGTCCTGTGCCCCGTTGGCCTCTAGGTACTCAACAGTTATTTCTTTCAGAAGTGATTCTGTCATTTTTCCTACCACTGAGGTCAAACTAACAGGTCTGTAGTTTCCTGCCTCTGCTTTGCTTTGCATTTTACAAGCAATAAGTAGGGTTGTCAGAACCCTCTGAAGTTCTGGGTTCTAGTTCTAGTCTAGAACTTTTGAGAAAGTTTTAGGGTTCTAATCTTTTTTAGAACTTTTTAGAACTCAAACCCTATTTTTTTTTATTGTGCTGCCAAAATTAAGATAATAGTGAAATACATGTCATGAAACTGTGAGCAAAAACAAATAAATCTGTTCATTATAATGGGAGCGAGAGAGAGAGATGATCATGTGTGACTTTGACATGACTCTAGCTAGGGTTATCTGTGGTTTCCTCTCCTTTGCCAGTAGTGAAAGAGAGCCAATTATGGGTGCTTGCAGGACCACTGACCCACCCACCCATATGAGATACCATGTGCTTAGTGCCAGATGGCACATGGTTATACTCGGTACAGTGCAGTCAAATGGAGCACAGCAGCACAGATGGAAAGTACACCATGCAAGATATTTTTAAATGAATTACATATTTTTCTGTTCTCTCCAGTCACCTAAAATATTTCTAGGATTTATTTATTTGCCAAAATACCACACACTGAGTGCTGGGTGGCACACGTACACACTGAGTACAGTCAGTGCAGCCCCAGTGGGGACAGCAAACGTGATAAGTATACCACACAGGAGTCACAGATATTTTTAAGTAAATAATTTTTTTCACCCTGCCCCTGTACAGTATGATCATCATCCATTTCCACAATCTGCTGCCACCCTACTTGCCCTAGTTCTCACATCCCTGCTTTCTATGTGCCCCATTTCTTACATTTCTGCCCCTTCAAGCCCCAGCTCTCACATATCTGCCCCCTCCCTGCCCCAGTTTTCACATATTGTATCTGTTCACTCCCTGACCCACTTCTTACATTTCCCCCACCCCAGATTTCACATTGCAGATCAACCCCATGTCCTCGTTCTCCCACTTATCCAATCCTCTCTGCTATAGTTAATACATTTCTTCCTTCTCCCTGCCCCAGTTTATACATCCTCATGTACCCCTTTTCCAGGCCTAGTCCTCCTCACAACAGACTGCATCCTGCCCCTCCCATTATGGGTTTCCAACTCTCCAGTGCACATAGGTTGTTTTGTTCCACCAGTTCCCACATCCACCCATCGATTTCCTCATTTAAAACTAACCTTTGTATCTTCTGGACATCCTGATCTGAATGACTGAAGAGTTGCTGCAGCCGACTGCTTGCCTGCTCCCTCAGCCGCTGACTACTCCCGAGTCATCTGCCCAATGCCATGCCATCACTGACTGCTTGCCTGCTCCCTCAGCTGCTGACTACTCCCGAGTCATTTGCCCAATGCCACGCCATCACTGACTGTTTGCCTTCTCCCTTGGCTATCAGGCCACCGTTACTATCATAAACCCAGCGTACACATGCTGCACGAACATCTTTCCTGCTTTCTTGGCTGGTTGAACACTACTGATGCAGTTTGCTTGCTTCCCTAGCTGCTCCCACACTTTGTTGACTGCGATTCCAGCATGCATGAAGACAGAGAGCAGAAGTAGAAGCATGCAGCAGTCATCAGGACTGTGTCTTTTTTCGTCATTGAGGAATTTCTGTGGGGATTACTAGTACATCCAGGGCCAGATTTACACTGCCGTGGGCCCTATACACAGCAGTAACCATCTGTAGCTCTGTCATCTCAGACCCATTTTCAGCACCAAGGATAGGCAACAGCCAGCCAGGAGCAGTAGCCTAAACTGTAGCCAGCCTGTCTGCATCACCGAATACATGGCAACGCAGCAGCAAATCAATGCACCATTAAAACACCACACAAGACCCATGCAACAAGTCCTGCATTAAATTAATTACATTGCTGCATTTAAAACATTTACATCCACCGTACCAACCAATAAGATCAAACACACACAAGTAACAGCCATCAGCAGACATTAGTTAGCCTCTTAGCTAACACTACACAAGGACACAGTGCCAAATAAATGTCAATGCAAGTATGCCAAATGTGCACTTGAATTACTTCACACATTCTGTCACTGTGCTTTGAGTTTGTTTGTTTTTTACTTTCTATTATTGCCATGGATACAGTTTTATTTTGGAAGCATATGATTCATGCCTTGATCTGCCATAGCCCGTCCCTACCTGGCTACTCCGTCCCTGATGGCTATTTATTTTATCTGTACTAAATAAACAAACTTGGGCATCAATATATTTTCTGTGGGCAGGGGCTGTGGCACTAGCAGCAACAAACTGCAGCCTCATCCTGACTTTCAGGCTTAGTTGGCTGACAATAAGTCCCTGCTTCCAGCCTCACAGAGTATACTGTCTCTGAGTGGGGTGTTGGGCCTGTCTGATAATGCCATTGTAGGACAGGATATACCTCCTTCGACTTTCTTAACAAACACACTCCTGCTTGCTGCCTGCTATGCCTTAGTAGTTGACACCGGCACGGCACGGCATGGCACTGCACCACCCATCCACACTGGTCGGCACTCAGAACTGAGGCAGTACACTAAGCAGAGTCTACTACACTAATCAGATACACTCCTGAGACATCCATATTGAAAAATGACTCACCCAGCCACTGCTTTTGAACTGGAGACAATTCGTTCCATACCCAGCCAACTCCTCAACTGATGACCACGAGTCCGACCTCACAACTGACAACTTGAGTAGGTAAAAAAGTGCCAAAATTGAAGTGCTGCCAGCTACAAGCCGAGTGGCCCGCTCGAACCTTGTTTATGCATGCACACACTGAATTGCGAAGGTGTGGAGAAGGTGAGTAAGCTTGGCTGAGCGCGGCGCTGATGTTTGCACCAGAACAGAGAATACCACACACACTCGCCAGCCCAGACTCAACTGTGCCTCTCCCCGTGACTTCACTGACCCTGCCAGTCAAAAACCAAAGCATCATGCTAGATAGCAGCTGCATTATTGGGTTGGACAGGTGTACAGGCTTTAGTAGAGGATGTGGAGGTGAATGAAATACTAAAAAAAAAAGTTCTGAACTCTTATATAACCTTCTGGTCTGAAGTTCTAATTTGAACCTAATTGTGAGTTTGAGCAGGGTTTGAATCTCTCTAGAACTAGTTCTGACAACCCTAGCAATAAAACACTCTGGGGAACTGGTTGTACTTGCTTTTCCCCACACCCATGGGCTGAAGGCACTCGACCTGCAGCTTTGTGCTTTATTACACCCCTGGGAATGGGGTAAACCTAGTATAACCAATGCCCCATTATATCTTATTGTTTAAATGAGCAGGATCTAGCAGAGAAGTTGCTCTCAGTTAGACAGCATCTTCAGAGCCACCTTACTGGTACAGTACTACAGCAATCTGAGCAATGACCAGCACAGTGTGGCAGCCCATTGTCACAAGCAGTGGCCACCCTTCAACTTGTCAAATTGTACAGAGCTGCCAAAGTGTTGTGGCTTGCCTGTTCTAAATGAATACTGTTACTCAGCATTTCCAGAAGAGGCAGGATGGAGTACAGTTCTGTGATAACGGCGATCCCTGTTACGGTGAATGTACATTGCTGAAAATAAAAACAATTATGTACATTCATAGCAATGAAACTATATTCTACTGTTGAAGTGGGGAGCTTCGCCTTCTGCACACCCCTTACTGAAAATAACAAACTCCGGGGGGTGCATGTTGGGGAAGGGGAGACCTGGGAAGAAAAACACAACAGCACAGCAAAAGGACAAAATATTGTGCTCCTCCCCGCCCTCTCCCCACCAGAGCCAGTCACCCTAACCACCTTGCCACACAGCCAGCTCAGTGGCTTCTCACCTTGCCACCCCTCACATACCTTCTGGATACCTTCCGGTAGCCTGTCGTTCTTCCCTTTGCCCTGCACTTCCCAGTCACTATCCTTTCAGGGTCGCTGACCTTATAGGCACTGAGACTGAGTCACTCAAATCTGAGTTGCTCAATCTCAGTCACCCTTTTAATGGTATATCATGGAGTACAGCAGAATACCACTCCTGGGAGTAGAGGCAGAGGGAGGAAAAGCAAGGATATTCTACATATTACAGTAGTAGGTAATGGAAATGAATGTGATTTAGTATAACATTCATACAAACTGTAACCCAAAGCATTTTAAGAAGTGGTGAGGATAGGGAGAGAAAGTTCTGTTTTATATAATGCCTTTTTTACAATCTGTACCTCAGCACACTTTACAATCCAGTAAGGGAGGTGAGAGAATAGTCTTACAAAGTGCCTCTTATATAAATTGTAACTAGAAACACTTAACAATCTGGTGAGGGAGGGGAGATGTTTTCTTTTATATAGTATCTTTTATACAAAATGTAATCTAAAACAATGTAAAAACTAGAGATGGGGTGAGAGAACAATTTGTTTTACAGTATATTCTTCCTTTAATACAAACTGTAAGCCCAAACACTTTACAGTCTAGTAGAAAAAGTAAAGAATTTTGAACTGTACTAGTTCATCTTGTATTTCCATATATTGCAGGAGCTAATTAATTTTTCCAAATCTTGTTCCTTATATCCTTATATCCACCAGAATGATACTGTTGACTTTCATCTTAGCCAAGAAGGGCTGGCCACAATTTATATTACGCTGGCAAAATTCTGGTGAAATATGATTTCTAGGGACGTGGACATGTTGTTCTATCCACACTTGTTGGCAGTGTCCTTTCCCCTTTAAGATGTGTCAGAAAGTCTTCAAGCTGGCTCCTCCCACTCATCCAGGTGGTATATCCCTCAGCTCCACCCCATGATGCCAGATCTTCCTTTCCATTGGAAGAAGCAGTCCCCTTCTTTATGCTCCAGCGTTGTAGGCCCTAGCACTTCCAATCCATTTGGATTGCTTTCTAAAACTTTTCTACTATTTTGGTATTAGTCTTTGGGCTCCCAAATGCAATGGATGACATGTCCATGCCCAGAGTTCACCGGTGCCTGTGCGGGCAGATGACGTTGCATACTGACCCCCATGCCACATGTGTCTACTGCCTGGGCCATGGACATGATACCTAGGCCTGCAACATTTGTCAGTCTTTTCACATGACAGTCCTCGAGGACCGCCTCACCCGCCATAAGTTGAGCCGCCTGGAAAAATGACATCCGGCGGTCAAATGTAAAGATGCTGTTGGGGTGGTCTCTGTGGCTGCAGTGTCTGCTGAGCAGCTGGAACAGCTTGTGGCCTTTGAGGAGAAGGTGGCTCAGGCCACCACTCAGTCCTCCTCGGCTTCTGCCTTCTTGCTGCTCCAACTGGGCACCACTTTTTTGGGCTCCTTCAAGGAGCTGTGCCAGTGCCTCCTGACTAAGGTTTGGGGGCCTTCTGGATCTCAAAGCTCCTGCTTTTTCAAGGAGAAGAAGGAGTCAAAGAAAAAGAAGACTCATCATTGACATTCATGGGACAGGGAACATTCTCAGTCATGCGAATCCCAGGTTTTGACCACGGTTGAAACCGCAGCCTTGGCTGCTGGCTTCACAGAGACCCCATCATGCCAGTCAGTCAAGACACCGGCCGATGATGTGGCTGAGATTTTTCTCAACCCTATTGACTGGTTGTCATTTGAAGAGGCCAGCAATTCCCTCTTCAGGACTCTGGTCCTGCCTGTGAACTTTGAAGGGGCTGCTCAGTCCACTGATCAGAACCCTGTGGTCACCGACCCAGACCAGAAGGAGCCATGGCATTCCCTGGCTCCCTCCGAGATCCCCCATTGGCACCTCTGGTGGCCAAGGTCAAGGTCCTCCTCCAGTGGATTGAGCAGCTCCTGCCTTCATCTGTGCTCCTGCTGTCAGTGCCATGGGGAGCAATGCCGCTACTATTCCTCATTGTCATCCTCCTCGGGTGAGGAGTGGCTTCAGCGCAAGTTGCGTTGATGCTGCAAAGACCTCATGTGGCAACAGTTGGTGCTGACTGATATGAAGCTGACCCTGGTTTCCACACTGCCCATCACTTTGCTGTCAGCCGGAGGCCAACATTGACTCCCCTTGTGGGGTCAGTCGAGACCATTTCTCCCACAGTGGAACTAGTCAAGACCATCTTTGTTCAGCCGAAGCTGACCTCTCCACCAATTGTGGTGGAGCCACCATCCAAGCAGCCATCAACTGGTGCTCCAACTAAGGAGTCTCAGCCAGCCAAGGGCCTTCCCCATCAGCTGTGGGTCACCGTCACACTGAACTGCCCTTGGAGGGTTGACGGTGACTCGGGCAGGTGGCAATTTTATACGGA
This sequence comes from Neoceratodus forsteri, assembly GCA_016271365.2. Classification (NCBI taxonomy): domain Eukaryota; kingdom Metazoa; phylum Chordata; order Ceratodontiformes; family Ceratodontidae; genus Neoceratodus; species Neoceratodus forsteri. Next base: position 61,548,159 of record CM057455.1, read on the forward strand.
TTCCTCCAAGTCCAAGGATTCCTCATTGCACTCTTGTCCAGTCATCGAGGAGTCCATGGGGGATCTCTCAACAGGGGAAGGGCCCACTTCCTTCCTGGGCATCATCTGCCTCATCTCTGAGTCCATGGAGATGAAAATAGAGCCTGTCCGGAAGTGGGCTTGCCATCCCCATACAGAGATTCTGGACAAAGGGGACTCTCCGATGGAGGCTTTTCCAGTGGCTGAGGCCATTGTCGGCCCAGCCCTGGAGCTTTGGCAGTGCTCCTCATCTTACCTGGCACCCTCTGCTCGGATGGCCCACAAGTATGGGGTGCCCATTGGTACCCTCTTGGGTTTCATGGGGCACCCCTCGGCTGAGGGTCTGGTGTCCAACTCCGTGTTTTGGTGCTTGGGCAATATCAGGGATGTCAACATGCCACCAGACAAGGAGTCCAAGAAATTGGACCACGTGGCGAGAAAAGGTTACACACTGCCTCCTTGTTCGGTCTTCATCAGGCAAACTCTGCCATCTTGATGGTACACTTCTCCCAAGCCCTCTCGGGCTCTTTGGATGACATGATTCCTCACCTTCCTGTGCACCTCCAGACCACGGTCAAGCAAGTCCGTGATCAGGGCCAGGCTGTGGCAAAGCAGCAACTGCAAACGACTTTGGATTTGGGAGATTCCTGTGCCTGCTGGGTAGCAGCTGCAGTAGCCATGCACTGTAGGGCTTGGCTGCAGATCTTGACCTTCATGGCAGATACTCAGCACAAGCTGGTGGATGTTCCTTTCTTGGACACTGACCTGTTTGAGCCCAGTGTAGAGGGTCACCTCCAGTGCATCGAGAAGTACAATACCACCTTTGACTCTGTACCATCTGCACAGAAGGACCCCAAAGGCTCCAGTCAACAGAAGCAAAAGTCCTTTTGGTCCTCCACTTCTGCAACAAAACCAGCCCAGCATCAGGCTGGCCAGCAGGCTCAGTCCTGGTGATCCAGGCCCAAGTCGGTGGCCTTGGCGGTCCATACGCCGAGAGGGAAGGGACCTGGTGGATCCTCAGCCGGGTCCTCCTCCTCCAAGCCTGCTCAGTGACAGGATGGGGGATGCCACCCTCATTCCTGTCACACCTCCCCTGGGTCCTCCTGTGGGGGGCATGCTCTGTCACTTCCTTTCCACCTGGTCCACTGTCATCATGAACAGGTGGGTTCTAGAAGTGGTCGGTCAGGGTCTGCCTCTGGAACTCGAGCAGTACCCTCCAACTCGAGCCTGCACCCCATGGGAGGACTTGGTATTCACAGACACTCAGTCAGCTCTTCAAGACAACATAGCCCAGTTCTTTCACAAGGAGGTTGTGGTCAGAGTAGAAGATCTTCCAGAACATCCATGGTTTGTCTCCAGGTATTTCCTGGTGCCAAAGTGGACAGTGGGCTGCTGCCCCATTCTAGAGCTGCAGGACCTGAACAAGTTCCTCAGATTGCACACTTTTAGGATGGTAACTCTGTCTCAGAACTGGTGTCAAGAAGAGGGCCATGCTAGGCCAGCTGTCACATTAGCTCAGTGGTTACTAGTTTAGTTATTAGATATTTTAGTTATATTTTGTTATTTTATTTACTTACTTTTGAGTTTGTTGTGTTGGCTAAGTTGTGATTTGCATTTGTCATTGTTTTGTCGAGTATTCTGTTGTTTGTTGGATCCAAATCAGCTGTAGCACATCAGCAAGACACAGTCATCCTGTAACTTGACCTGACTGCCACCTTTTGGATGCCAATCATTCACTGCTGTGATCTGCACTGAACTCTGGTTTTACTCGCTGTATGAGCAGTAAAAACATTATCTGTTGGTGCTTTCACGTAGAGCCTTAGACTTTTCTGCCACTTAGAAGTCTTAAACGGGGTGAGTATTGAAGCTGGGTTACCATGGTCGCAGTTGTCAGGAGTACCCCCTCGATTGCCAGAGGACTGTAATGGGCCATCCGACTGACCAGAGTGGAGGAACTGCCTAAAGGACTGAATACCGGAACAGCAACGGGAGTAACAGGATCGGTGGTGAGGGCAGTCGTATTGCTGGATTTGTTGGGCTGCCCCCTTGGTGGAACTTTCCTTTAAGGAGTTAGGAGCTGGACTGTGTGGAGCCACCTGGGAGAAAGAGTGGTGGATTGGTAGCTGGACCAGCTGACTCCAGGGTAGGTGTCAGGTCCAGGAACTTGCCTGTGGGAATAGAGGGCACCGGCTGGAGAGAGGGTGCTGAACTCATTCTCCTGTGGTCACCGTGGGCTTTCTGGCTTAGGTGTGATGGCTTCAGTGGGCTAAGTGGGGAGTTTTCTCTGGATTAGGGCACCTGCTTTGGGCTGGGTTTGGTACCTGGCAATTTTGGCATCACTGAGGCGGCTTTCTCTTTGAAGTGGCTCCTAGAGGATCTCCTTCATGAGGAAGAGTAATTGTGGTGTGAGCTTTTCCTGTCATTTCCTTCTTTTGGAAGATCTGTGGCAGGTACTGTAACTTTACATTATTCATGCTGGGTGGCAGTGAGAGGGCCTCATTATTACCTTACAAACCTTGTAGAACTGTGACTGTGGCAGTGAGAGTGCCACATGTTTTTGGATGCATTGTCGGGGTGAGGGGCTGGTGAGAGCACCCCTCTCCTTCTTCAAATTGCTGGAAGGACTTGGCAAACCCTTGTGAACAGTGCTATATTCAAGTTTGCTGACATTGAACAGTTAAAATACATGCTGGACATAATTTCAAAGACTTAGTTGCGCTATAGCTGCTTCAGTGTAGGATTATTTGTGTAGATTTGTATTACCGTTAGATTGGTTTGGGGGATTTTAGGGGGTAGTTGTTTTTGTGGATTTTTGGGTACTGTTTGGGCTGGTTTATGGTTGTGTTATAATAGTGTGTGTGTGTGGTGGTTTGTGTGAGTGTATGACTGTGAACTAAATGGTAACTGCAGATTCATGGGTAACAGCAGGATGTGCTGGCAGTTGTCTTTGGTGGGAAGGTGCTACTCCTCCACTGAGCTTTGTGCCCTCCACCATTTTGACTGCCCCCCGCTACCGGGGGAAGTGTGTAGGTGCTGTTGCACCTTGGGTATAGTGAGGAGGAGGTGGAGGGGAGCATGAACCTGGCAGCAGAGTGGAGCAGAGGGGATGAATTGGGGTGGTGGGTTCAAGGAGGTGCTCTGGGGTGAAACGGATTCAGGAGAGGGGTCTGATCTGCCTGTTACCCATACCCAAAGTCTTCACTTTGTATGAGCAAATAGCGTGGTCGACCTCGACTGCTCACTTAACCTGGGCAGTGTTACGCAACGTCAGGTCGATTAGAAACAAGACAGCAGTAATTGCTGATCTTGTGGAAACATCTGACCTGGCATGCATCACTGAGACCTGGCTGGATGAGAATACGGGTCCCATTCTAGAGTCAGCCATTCCAGCTGGGTACTTGGTAATACACCACCCGAGGTTGGATCGTAAGGGTGGGGGGATAGCCATCTGTTTCAAGATGGAACTAGCCCTTGTAGATGTGCCAGTGGGAGACACTAGATCCTTTGAATGTATCATGGGTGCAGGTGTGGGTTGTAGAATGCTTCTCATTTTCCATCCACCTAGGAGCGAGAAGGAATTCCTACAGGAAGTCGAGGACTTCATCGTCAAAAGGGTGCTGGAGTTCCCCTGGTGGTTGGTGCTGGGGGACTTCAATGCTTGGGTCAACGATGAACTCTCACATTTTGGACAAGGCTTCCTCCAACTGATGGTTTCATTGGGCTTCACACAGGTGATTACCTCTGTGACCCATTCTCAAGGTCATTCGTTGGACCTAGTCTTCCTACTGGGGATGGAGATCTCTAATATGGTGGAGCCCATTGGGTGGTTTGTTTGCCACACTATAGGGTTCAGTTTTGCTGCTCCCCCAAATAGACCTGCTCCTATGGAGATGGTCTGGTACTGCTCTTTGTTGTGGCACTTGACCCCTAATGATCTTATGGTGGTCCTGGATCTATCAGGGTGTTTGAGTGTGAGTGGGGATCCAGATGAGCTTCTTCTACCCTATAATAAGGCAGTGGTGGCTGCTGTGGATTCTATAGTTCCTGCCCAAGTTTTCCCCCTCACCTTTCACCCTCTGTCCCCATGGTTTGATAGGACCTTGAAGGAGATGAGGAGAGTAGGGAGAAGGTTGGAGTGATGCTAGCAGAAATTGGGCCTGATTGATGACAAACTTAGATTGACATCTCATTGTAGGGTCTATCAATCTGCAATCTCCCCATAAGAAGGCAGAGTTCCTGTCCAGGGAGATTGTAACTGCATGAAACTGACTGGCTCAGCTCTTCCAGATTGTGGACAGGCTGTGCAATCCAGTCTGTCTCCAGAATTGGGGAGCCTTTTCACAGTTGAACTGTGAGCAGTTTGCTCGTTTTTTCACTGATAAGGTTGGCATCATCAGATCAGAGATCTGCACGGTTCACTCAAATGGGCAGAGCGGTGATCAGTGGGAGATTACAGCCACCCAGTTGGACTGGGCTGACTTTGACCAGTTGGCAGTCAGAGAGGTAGTGAAGATAATCTGGGGTTTAAGACTGACTTACTGTAGTTTGGACCCGAGTCCAACATGCCTCCTGGTGGGGTGCGTGGAGGTGATCGGACCCTGGCAGAGATTGTTGGGTATTCATTAGAGACTGGGGTGTTTTCAGACAACCTGAAGGAGGTGGTTGTCCACCCCCTTTTCTTGACCTCAACTGTCTCGCAAACTACAGGCCTGTCTCTAACCTGCCTTTTGTGGGCAAGGTTATTGAGAATGCAGTCACGTTGCAGTTTGAGGAGCATCTTACCACTCATGATATCTACGATCTTCTCCCAGATTGGTTTCAGGAAGATGTACAGTACTGAGACGGCATTGATTTGGGTACTTAATGATCTCCTGATAGTGAGAGATTGGAGGCGTCATTCCATCCTAGTTCTCCTTGATCTGTCTGCAGCATTTGACACCGTGGACCATGAGGTGCTGCTAGAGAGCCTGCAGCTATTATGTGGACTATCTGTTACAGTTCTCAGATGGTTTCAATCTTTTCTTGCAGGCAGGGTTCAGAGAGTAGTCTGTTTTTTTCCTTGGCCTCTCATCCCCTGCTGTGTGGGGTGCTGCAGGGCTTGATGCTTTCACCCATGTTGTTTGTGGTGTATATGTTGCTACTGGGAGGCATTATTAGGTGGTACAGACTGAGTTTTTACTGTTATGCAGATGATACTCAGCTGTACATGTCCTTTGTACCAGAGTATAATAATGCTGTCTCAGTCTTTAACAAATGCCTTTCTGAGATTCAAGATTGGATGAGTGCAAATTGGCTCAGGTTGAATCTGGATAAGACTGAGGTGTTGGTGGTGGACCCGGATCATCCAGCAGGGGGTCTGGTGGCTGGTCAACCCTCTGGACTTTGGTTTGAAGGTAACCAGCTACAAACCTCTGACTGGGTGAAGAATCTGGGTGTTGTTTCTGATGACAAGCTGACTCTGAAGGTTCAGGTGCCAGCTGTCATCATACCATCTAAGGAACATCACCCAAATAAAACACTTGGTCCTACCTGATGATCTTGCAACATTGGTCCATGCCTTTGTGACCTCACACCTGGATTACTGTAATCTCTTATACCTAGGGCTGCTGGGGGTGGACCTTCAACATCTGCAGCTGGTGCAGAATGTCGCTGCCAGTTTGTTGATTGGCCTATTGAGATCTTGCCATATTACACTTGTGCTCTGCTATCTGCACTGGCTACCAGTGCAGCGCAGAATCACCTTCAAGGTTGGAATACTCACCTATAAAGCCCTACATGAACAGGGACTGCAGTACTTGCAAGACCTCCTCTGTCCCTCCCGGCCCCTTCACCCTCTCCATTCCACTGATGAGGGATTGCTAGAGATTCCCAGGGTCTCCTTGACTACATCTGGAGCTAGATCATTTGCTTTTGCAGCCCTGACCCTGTGGAATTCTCTACCTCATTGGATTAGAGAGTGCCCATCTGTCGAGGCCTTTAAATCTGCCCTAAAATCATATTTGTTTAATTATGCTTTCCCTGATATGTAAATCCTTCTGATTGTTTTACTACTTTTAAATTATTATATTTGTTTTATTGGTGTTTTATATATATTTGTACAAGGCTATGATCAATTCAGAATAGCATTTCATAAAGTTTGCTTGGCTTTGCTGACTTGCAGATTATACCATCTCTAGAGCAGAACATATTGTTTTGCTCCCTGGATCTTCAGGATGCACTGATGCATTCTTTCACATCCCGATCTGTCCGTCCCACTGAAGGTTCTTCCACTTTCGAGACGAGAGCACCCTCTATGAGTTCTGGGCCATGCCATTAGGCCCCTCCTCAGCCCCCAGAGTCTTTACCAAATGAATAGCAGTGGTGATAGGTTACCTGAGGTGCTGAGGAGTCTAGGTGTACCACTACCTGGATGACTTGCTGATTGCAGTTCTCTCCAGGCAGGAGATGAAGTGATCCAGGACCTGGTCCTTCAGACCTGCACCTCCCTTGCTCTCCTGTTCAATGATGCCAAGTTGAAACTTGTACCCTAGTAGGTGATCAGTTTCATTGGGGCAGAGCTCGATCCTTGTCAAGCCAGAGCCCAGTTTCGGATGGACATGGCAGAGGTTCTCTCCTCCTCCTTTGCCCGATCATTTTGGGTTGAGCAATTGTGCCCTGCCTAGAACTTCCTGCAGCTTCTGGGTTACATGGTGGCCTGCAGCACAGTGATCTGATGGGCCCATTGAATATGCACTCCCTGTAAAGGTAGCTGGCCAGTCAGTGGTCTCAGTGCAAAGGTGACTTTGACCAGCTGGTTACTGTGACCCAGAAGATGTGGGATGCCCTCCAGTGGTGGTTAGTCTCAGATCATCTGCAGGAAGGTATCCCATTTGTTCACTCCGAGCCAATGGTAATCCTGATGACTGATGCCTCTCTCATGGGCTGGGGTTGGGGGTAGGAAGAAGTAGGCTGCTGGTTAACTAGGATCTGCAGCTTATCCATCAGGTAGGGAAATGGGCAGACTGGGTGGGCCAAGCGGTCCTTATCTGCCATCAAATTCTATGTTTCTATGTTTCTATGTGCCAATCTGGGGAAAAACAGAGTCCATGGGCTCTGGACTCCCAAGAAGTCCCGGTGTCACATCAACCTGCTGGAGCTCCGAGCGGTTCAGCTGGCACTTACAGCATTCACTCCATATGATCAGGATCAAGTGGTCCAGGTCCAAGTGGACAACACCATGACCATGTACTGTCTCAACAAGCAGGGCAGGATGTCCTCCCATCCTTTGTGCAAGGATGCTCAATGCATATAGACCCTAGTGCACAGCCTGGAGGCAGATCTCCTAGCCATCCATGTGTCAGGAGCCTTGAATCAGCTGGTGGATGCCCTCAGCTGGGTAGACAAGGAATCTCATGAGTGATCTTTCCATACAGAGTTATTCGACAGCTTGTTCTCCCAGTGGGGCACCCTTCAAGTGGACCTGTTTGCCTCCAGGGAGAATGCAAAGCTGAACCTGTTCTGTGTCCTCCTCCCTCAGCAGGGCTCACTTCAGGAGGATGTCTTCTTGAGGCCTTGGACCCCAGCCTCTTCTATGCCTTCTCTCCACTTTCCTTGATCCACAAGGTGTTGCTCAAAGTCAGGAGGGACAAGGCACAGGTGATCCTCGTGGCTTCAGGCTGGCCATACCAGTTTTGATACCCCAGTCTCCTCACCCTCAGCAACAGTCTCCCGAGGTGTTCATTACTCTGCCTGGACCTGCTCTCCATCAATCATTGGAAGGTACTCCATCTGGACCTTAAATCCCTGCACCTGACAGCCTGGTTCCTGAGTGGCTAGAGTTCCAGGCATTGGATCTCACTGAAGATGTCCTCACCATGGTGGAGACATCTAGAAAGGAATTGGCCAGAAAATGCTATGCCTTCAAATGAAAGAGATTCTCCATTTGGTGTCAGGGCAAGGGGCTGGACCCTTTGACCTGCCGTTGGGCAGCATTTTAGACTACCTATGGTCTCTCTCTAAAGGAGGACTTCAGTCGGCCACCCTTAAGGTGCACCTGCCAGTCATCTCTGCTTACCGGGCACAGGCTGGTCAGCAGTTGGTGGTGCAGGAGAAGGTGGTCTGGTGCTTTTTCCAAGGCTTAGGCCATATTTCTGCTCTGGTGCGTGAACCACCACCACTGTGGGACTTGTTTCTGGTTTGGGAAAAGCTCATTGGCAAGCCATTTGAACTTATGCACAGGTGTGACATGTCTCGCCTGCTGTAGAAGACCACCTTCTTGGTGGCTATCATGTCAGCCAGAAGGATCAATGTGCTCCAGGTACTTTCAGTGGAGTCTTCTTACCTGGTCTTCCACAGGGACAAGGTTGTCCTGCATCCCAACCCAAAGTTCCTTCCAAAGGTTGTGTCAGAGTTTCACCTTAATATGGTGATGAGTCTTCTGGTGTTCTTCCTGAATCACAACTCAGAGGCCGAACACAGGCCCCATACTCTGGACCTGAGGTGAGCACTCACTTATTACAAAGAGCTCATGGCTGGAGTCTGGGGAAAGGTTCACCAGCTGTTTGTCATCTACAGTGAAGCTGCACCTGGCAGACCTGCAGCCAAGTGGATGATTGGCAGGTGTATCACTTCCTGCATTGATCTTTGCTATAGGTTTGTGGGTAAGGAGTCTCCCAGAGGGCTGAGGGCTAATTCCACCCATCATACCGCTGCATCAGTGGCTGCTTCTAGTGATGTCCCTATCCAAGAAATCATCAGGGCTGCTACCTGGAAAACAGCACACACCTTTATTTCGCGCTATCACATTGACCTTGAGTCATGCCGGGATGTTGGTTTGGGGGCCTCAGTTTTCCAATCTCTGTTCCCTAAATAGGGGGTGTGCGCCTTGCCTTCTTCCTCTGAGGGAACTGCTAGGAATCTGCCAACAAGTGTAGATAGAACAACATATTCGCATACCTAGAAACACAGGTTACTGACCTATAACAATAGTGGTATATGTTGTTCATCCACACAAACCCACCCAACCTCCCCTGGCTCAGGCACACAACCTCTGCTTCTAGCGGGAAAGATCTGATGTCATGGGATGGAGTCGAGGGATATACCACCTGGGTGAGTGGGAGGAGCCAGATTGAAGACTTTCTGGCACATCTTAAAGGGGAAAGGACACTGCCAACAAGTGTGGATGAACAACATATACCACTCCTAGAACTGCTGCTACAGGTGAGTGACCTGTGTTTTGCTTCCATTACATTTTACCAAAATTGTGGTTTCAGCTGTTTTCATCTAATGCAAAAAGTATTTATCCACATTACACATTAGTCAGTATGGTGACTCTACCAAGGGTCATACAGATGTGTTCCAAGTTTCAGGTCTCTTTCATTAAAGGTGAGACTGAGGTATAAGCCTCCAAATATTCAGAAATTTGATAATTAGATTTCACAATTATGTAAACTGCAGAATTTTAAGCACCTGTAAGTTTACACCTAGAGATCAGATTATCTCCAATTATGTTAGGTTTATTGACCCTAAATATTACACTGCTAGCACACCCCAGGGCCCAGTAGCACAGTGTTATGCTGCCACACTGATGACCCAGGTTCAGAAGTGAGCCAAGGAAGTCATGTCTGGAGGCAGGCAATGGCTGAAATAGCTGCCACTCGGCAGTGTGTCTTGGTCGGGGAAGGTTGGCAGTGGCTTCCATCAATATAGTGACCCCAGTGGCTTGGTAGGGAGGTTGCTGTTGCTGCAGGGGAAGCTGTGGCTGAACAAAGCTGAAAGAGGCTATGCACCCATTGGGGAGATGGGAGGGAAAAATGTAGGAGAAAAACCCAGTAGCCAACTAAGCGATGGCTGGATTCAGCCTGATCAGGATACATTCCTTTGAAAAGGGTATACCCCTGAAAGAAAAGTGGCGGGCTGGAACAAAAACAAAATGGAAAAAGAGGCTGTGGATCAACTTGCTTATCTCTTACTCAGTGGTTGACCAAGTTATAAGCAGCCAGTTATTCCAAAAGAGCATCAGTAAAGTTGAATTTCTAGAACTTTTGTGAAATTCAAGTTTGAGTTTATTGCAGGAAAACTCCATTGAGCAAGCTCATTCACAATGAGGTCCTGAGACATATACAAACAAATGGACATTACATGGTACAGCAAACCTTAATTCCAAATATGTAAAGGATGCACACATAGTTCATTAAAGGTGTTGCATAGAGAAAAGCATAATTTTAAAGTGTACAGTAGAAGAACATTTGGTACATAGAATGCAAGCCCCTACAAAGTAGGGTATATAAACTTAACATTAATAAATGCAATAAATAAACATCATATACTAATCATTGGCAGGAGAGATGGAGTATGGAGGGTGGGCAGGGTTGGGTGGATGAGGATATCTAGCATAACCAAGAAGCAGTAGATATGTAGATAAGCAGTCACAGGGGAAGGAGAAGGAGTAGGTGAAGAAAACTTATAATGGTAGTCACGAAATGCAATACACAAGCTCGGAGGTTTGAGTACAGAAAGGACTAGTGTTGGAGAAGGTGATATACACTTGCATGTATTGATAGGAGTAGGGCTTAAAGCAGTTACAAATATCTTTTATTTTATTTGCGCTTAGCACTTTAAAGAAATTAACTGGGACAATGCTATTTAGTTTGAGAATGAATAGGAGATGGTTCCATATAGTAGGAAGAGTATGTGAGATAGCTCTTATTGAAACTGTAGAAATTGTAGAATGCTGTGATACTTTTGTCAAGCGGCGTCCATATATTTTGTCCAGTCATACACTTGAACTGCCACTGTAGAGGAAGATAAAGACTGGGTAAAGTAGCAGTAAGATAGCAGTCATAGGAGGCGCCATATTAAAAGAATAGTGGTGCCAAGTGTCAGCTCACAGCCTTGAGTGAAGAACTGTGAAGAAAAGTCACGGACATCACTGTGCACTAGTCCATTTTCTTGCAATACACCAGTTAACCAATAGAGCTCACTGACTTAATGACTTGTGATAACACATGCACATGATGCATTGTTTCTGCACAATGTCACCTGCTGACTCTTTAACAACATTGTAGATAACAATGCATATGTTTACTGTTTGAAAACAGCAGCACACGGTGATGCCAAGCCTTACAACTAGTTGGAACATTTACCATTGTGACAGAAGTATTCAGATATCTTTAGTCATGATGGAGCATAATGATGGGCATCACTGCTGCATGTGTGTTGGAGGGATATTTGAGGCCCATGATGCTAGCACAGGTAATGTGATTCAGTGGTGATAAGTTCTTTGTGAAAGTTAAATTCCACAAGTGGAATTCTACAGGCATTGCCTCTTATGCGTCCATGAATTTTTGAGCAAATTTTGCTAATTAGTAATTTCCAAAGTATCTACAATAAATTTTAACCTACTCATCTCATGCTAAGGATATCTGTTAAGACCTCCTCACAGTAGGAAACCACTAAATATCAAAAGGTTGCAAGGTAGCAGTCTCTGGTGTCTTGTCAGTACCCATAGCAAATGCAGGGCACTGGATCGAAACAGTGTCAAGAAAAGCATTGGCATGGTGGGTGCGGCAAAAACGGCACCATCTTTAGGATTCTCACTCCGAGGGGGAGCAGATCCCTGAGGAAGTTAAAATTTGTGGGACCTTTACTGTCCCATGTAAAAAAAATAAGTAAGTCCTGAGGTAGTCTAAAATGATTGGAGACCAGGATTAGAACCCTGGTTTCCACTGCTGTTAGCCAAGCTGCTTAATGCCCCAGCCTGCCACACCATGGGCCAGCTCAGCCAGTTGCTGGGCTCCTGGTGCTCTTAACATGTTTCAGCACCCTGGACAGCAACCAGGGGAGTGCTTACAGCAAGAGCTGTAAATACCCACCTTGCTGTCCACGTGAACATTCACCAGACTAGCACCATGTATTGCAACGTTATTCTGGTAGTGCTCACTTGACGGGGTACCAAATGCAGAACACACCTACACAATAGATTGCATGAACATGAGACTGTCTAACTGGTGCAGAAAGGACACTACAGCTTTTATTAAAGCCTGCAATAAACAACATTCAAGGAAAAACTCTAACAGAATAAGTCAGATAAGGAGCATGAGTAACAAAGGGGATAAGCTCCAGGTATTAAATTCAGCAAAGCAATTGAATATTAGAGCAATAACTGAAACATGGTAGAACAAAAGCTGCAACTGGGGAAAACCCTACAAGGGTATATATACAGGAGGCCTGGAGAGACAGCCAGCAAGCCGACCCACCCTCGAGCACCCAGCAAGCGCAGGGGCTCCGAGCCGCCAGCAGGCGGGCGGCGACCGCGAGGCCGAAGGGAGAACCAGGAGGCCAGGAGAGACAGCCAGCAAGCTGACCCTGCCCTCGAGCACCCAGCAAGCGCAGGGGCTCCGAGCCGCCAGCGGGCGGGCGGTGACCGCGAGGCCGAAGGGAGAACCAGGAGACCGGGAGAGACAGCCAGCAAGCCGACCCTGCCCTCGAGCACCCAGCAAGCGCAGGGGCTCCTGAGGCGGCCAGGCGGGCGGCGACGCGAGGCAAAGGAGAACCAGGAGGCGGGAGAGACAGCCAGCAAGCTGACCCTGCCCTCGAGCACCCAGCAAGCGCAGGGGCTCTGAGCACGCCATGGCCAGGCGGCGACCCGCCGTGAGGAGAACCAGGAGGCTGGGAGAGACAGCCAGCAAGGTACGGAGAGCGAGACCAATCGATAGCGCCACCCGCTTAAGCCCGATTGGTCCACCTTTCACTGACTTCTGCTGCCTGCTTGCACTCCAAAATTACTGCCTGGGTTTAGTGGGTTTTGACAGTAACTTCTCCAAAAGAGCTGTTTTACCAGAACTGTTAAATTTTAGGTTTTATGTTGTTTCTCTGTACTTAATATGTGATCAGTCTTTTGGTGGGATTTCTGGTGGGCCAGCGCTAAGCGCCGTCCCCAGTCTTTTGTAGTGCAAAGTTTTTTAGCACCTCCTTGCAGAATCGTTTGATTACTGCAATGTGCTTTCTGACTGTCCTCTCTCTGTCCTCCACTTCTAGCAGAGCCCACTGCCCTCAGGCACCCAGCAAGCGCAGGGGCTCCGAAGCCAGCAGCGGGCGGGCGCATCTGAGGCCAAAGGGAGAACCAGGAGGCCGAGAGACAGCCAGCAAGGTACGGGAGAGCAGTAGATTTTGCCCATCCCCCTCGGTGTTTCTTTTATACACACCTTCCGCCTAAATTCTTATCTCCGCCTTAGACAAATTCTAGCCAATAATTTGGACACAATCCCTACTGCATGCATTATTATTAACCCTTAGTTACCATGAATATGTTGATGCTTCTCCTACTGCTTCTTTCTCTCTCACCTATAATATATCTTGAGGATGATACCTTTCCAGTCCATGCCCTTTTGAATAATGCGCTTGCCAGAGTGAGTCTCCCTCTCACTTCCAGTGGATGCCTATCATTTTCTCAACTATTCACTACTGTTGCTCCATTGTAATCCATGGGGTAGCCCTCAAAGGTTCACAACCATTCATGTATCTATTACGCCCCATGCCCATACCTTTGCTATATAGTGCCCCTTGTACCTGTCCATCAAGCTGGTACTCTATGAAAAGTTACTAAGCCTTAACCCATCCTGGACTGTCTCTAAAGATTGGACCTCAAGCAAGAGAAAACCCTCTTTTAGGTCCCTTAAGCTATCTCTTGAAGCCCTTATTAAACTATTATTTTCTTGCTGATCTGCATTGGCAATGTTGAAATCAATCCAGGACCCCCAGAAGGATTTACCACCCCATCAGATTTAGCCTCCATTAAAGGCTTAAGCTTCCTTCACATCAACGTATGCAGCCTCCTAAAAAAGATCTCTTTAATCCAGGCCTGGTCGCCCACACTTTGCCAGACTTTCTGGTAATTTCTGAGACATGGCTCAAACCTGCTACACATGACAGGGAAATAAATCTATCCAACTACCAGCTATTCAGATTGGACCACCTGACAAGGGGCGGTGGAGTGGCTATCTATGTTAAATCAAATATTTCTGCATCTTGTCTTAGTGTAACATCAGTACCCAAAGAATTTGAATGTTTATCCCTTAAAATAGCTCTCCCCAATATGACAGCTTTTCAACTGGTTGGCTGCTATAGGCCCCCCTCTGCCGGCCTTCAACTCCTTAATCATTTGGGAAACATAATTAAATTGGGCCCCGAGGATACCATTATTTTAGGTGACCTGAACTTAAACTGGCTCTCCAATGCATCTGCTCCCCTAGTATCTTTTTGTGACACATATGGATTCACTCAATTAATAAATGAACTGACAAGAATTAACTCAAAAAAACAAAAGTAACAGCACCTTACTTGACATTATGTTGGTAAACAAACCGCACCTGTTTTCACATGCTGGAGTGTTATTCAGTGATATAAGTGATCACTGCCTTATTGCAGGGATAAGATCATCAGTCAAGCCATCCAACCCTGCAAAATTCCTCACAAGAAGAAATAAAAAAAACCTTAACATCGAAGGATATCTCCACGATCTATATCATTCTGTACGCTGGCAAGAATTCTACCATACAGCTTCTGTGGAAACAGCACTCAAGGTGCTAAATGACATTATCATAGGCGCCCTCAATATTCATGCACCTTTCACTAGCGTTAGAATAAAAAAACAAATCCTGCCGCTGGTTTTCTGCTGATCTTAAATCTGTACTGCTTGCCAGAGATAAACTCTGGAAAAGGGCTAGAAAGACCAAGGATCCGTTTGACTGGCTTCAGTTCAGAAAAGCCAGAAACAGCTGCACCAAAAAAGTGAGAGAGGCCAAGGCTGCCTTCTATACAGCCGAGCTTGATGTTCCTACCTTAACCCAGCCAGATTCTGGGGCACCATCAAGAGGATCCTAGGGCAGGACTCCTGTACTTCCTTGCCATCCCAAGTACACCATAATAATGCTGTTATCACTGACAAGTGTGAAATTTTAGACGCATTCAATGATCATTTCAGTACAGCTGGCCTAGCTTTTGACTCCTCCCCAGCAAATCTACTATGGTCACAACTTAAATTCCAGTCGAGTGATGGTCAGAAGACTGCCTCTTCATTTTCCTTCAAGCCCATTTTATTAAAACAAGTGGAAGACCTATTGCTATATCTAGACACCAAGAAAAGTGCTGGTGCAGACTCCCTGGACCCCTACTTTTTAAAAATTGCTCTTCATGCCATTGCAGTTCCCCTAACCCATCTTTTTAATCTGTCCTTATCCACTGGTTCTGTTCCTACATTGTGGAAAACAGCACAAGTGTTTCCCCTCCTCAAATCAGGGGACCCCATGGATCTCAACAATTACAGACCTATATCCATCCTACCGGTACTGTCTAAAATGTTAGAAAAACTGGTAAGTATCCAACTAAGAGACTACCTCGATGCTAATAATCTCCTTAACTCTGCTCAATCTGGGTTTAGGACCAGACACAGTACCATTTCTGCATTAGCAAAAGTAACAAATGATTGGCAAACTGAGTTAGACAAAAAAAGTAACATCTGTGCTGTATTTCTTGACCTAAGTAAAGCCTTTGATACAGTGGATCATGAGCTGCTGATTTCCTCACTGCATTCCTTAGGCCTGGATCCAACCTCTCTTGGATGGTTCAGATGCTACCTCACTGATAGAATACAGCAAGTGAAAAATGAAGGTGTCCTATCCTCCTCAAAACCACTTCTAAGGGGAGTACTGCAGGATCCATCCTGGGCCCTATCCTTTTGTCTATATATATCAATAACATTGATTCCAACCTCACTGTTGCCAATGTTCATCTTTTGCTGATGATACTGTCTTGTATGTCAGTAATCCTCGCCATCAAAGGCCTGTGAGTTATTACAATCAGAATTCTCCCTGTTGCAACATCAACTACTTGAAAAGAAACTACTTTTAAATGCCAAGAAGACAAAGGCTATGTTCTTTTCCACCAATATATACTCTTCCTCTCTCTCAACAAACACTCTTCCCCAACTATCCACCATCCTTGGAGAAAATCTCGATTATGTGGTTAAATTCAAATATTTAGGGGTATGGATTGATAACAAACTTGATTACACTCATCATGTTGAGGAGCTCCTGAAAAAACTCAGACAGAGGCTCGGTCTATTCTTCAGAATCAAACATTACCTAACCAAAGTCTAAACAGAGACTAATTCAGGCTTCATTTCTATCTCTATCGATTATGCAGATTTCCTATATGGCCATTGCACTATGTCCTATTTAAGTAAATTGGATACCTTGTACCATAGAGCTCTAAGATTCATCACAGATCTTCCTTTCAACACTTATCACTGCTTCCTCTATAATGCTGTTGGCTGGACATCCTTACATCTCAGGAGGAAAAAAATGCTGCATTATGGATTTACAAAGCTCTGTCAAACAAACTTCCACCTTATATTTCTGGTTGCTTTACTCTGGCTACACGAGATCATATGCCCTAAAACAATAACCTTATCACCTTGAAGCTACCTAAAGTCTGTACCCGGCATGGGAGGTCTGCAATCAGCTATTTTTTAGCATCTACCTGGAATTCTCTACAGAAGACCCTAAAGCTGAACACCTTCATCCTATAGCATCCTTCAAAAACTTTTCACAAATCTCTTTCCTGAGATATGCAACTGCTTCCACTAAGCCTAGTCCTTCTTACCCTTTACCCCCTTTTTTCCTTCTCTCTATCTCTGTTTATATACTTTTAAACTTAGCTACATTGTACCCTGCAATCCATTGCCATTCCTTCTTTATTCCCCATATCTACTTCCTTAAGTTTCTATCCAATTATAACCACCTAACCACTTTCACAATCCCAGTACCTCACAGTTATTTGTGTCAAACCTGTCTGATTTATTGTTTAGTTGTACAAAACCATTAGCTACCTTGCTTGTATATACGTTCTTTATTACTGTACCTATTTATTTATATAAAAATCTTTGCCTCTTCTCTGTATTTGTTTATGTATTATACTGTACTTTATTTTGATCTTGACCTATCAGGTCCATCTTGTAAATGAGCATTGCTCAATGATGTTCGCCTGAATAAATAAAGATTTTGATTGATTGATTGATTGATATTTTTTTTATACAGGCCTAAGGTGAGTTGGGGGACTTTCCATTTCCATAAATGAGAGTCTGAAACCTGAGGCGATATCAGCCAAAATAAAAAATAATGATGTTCAAGGGATAAATTTACTGAGAATACAATGGTACCGATGACCGTAGTATTATGTAGCAGACCACCTGACTACAAGCTTGATATGACAGCAGATATTCTGGCAGAGGCAGAAATAGAAATCTAAGTGAAATTGGTGAAATTGACTTTTTGGGGGCCATAAATCATGGAGACAAAATTGTGGGGAAACAGTACAATGCAGTGCATACCTGGAAAAAGCTATTCAATACTACAAAACAACTTCAATTAAAAAAAACATGTTAACCAAACAAGAGCAGACAAAATATTAAACATCCTACTCACTTTGTAAAACATAAACATAACAGAATGTACTATTGGAGTCCTTTATGCAACAGTGACCACAACACAATATTATTCAACAGAACTGTAAAAAGGCCCATAATAAATGACATCTCATAAATGTTCTTAGACAATAAGGTGGATATAAACAGTATGAACAGAGAATTAAACAATATGGATTTTGTATGTATTGCTGGCCAACAAAGAAATAAATAACATGTGGAAAACGTTCAATAATATGATAAATATTAGTACTACATATGCAGTATATATTTTTAAAATACATACTGTACATATACATAACAACACTGGCAAAAGATCAAACTTGCTAACAAAACAGGTTAAACATATTATAAACAAAAAGAGTAAGGCTTATGACACTTAGCTGTAAAAAGACATAATGACATGGAGTTACCATCTATCAATCAATCAATCAAATCTTTATTTATTCAGGCGATCATCATTGAGCAAGGCTCATTTACAAGATGGACCTGATAAGGTCAAGGTTCGAGTTGATGCACAGCAATTACATCACATACTTATGAGACAGTTATACATACAGAAAAAAGAAAATGTTATTTATAACACAATAATATACAAAGAATTCACATGTTAAAGCTTGGCAAGAGAAAGTTAAACTAACATCTACAATATGTACAGTACATATATATCACAATGAGGGCCATGACAGTCACTCACATAATGAGTACAAGGATGGTGAAGGAAATATTGGGTGCCATATACTGGCGGTGTCTGGCTGGAAGGAATATGCCATATGTGATTGGAATATGGTTTTGTGGGATGACTATTCTATCTCTAGCGGTAACAACTGCATTTCTCTGTGAAGAAGGCTGTACAGTGCTGCTTGAAGGATGTAAATGGAATGATAATGGACAGTTTTAGGGATTTTTGTAGGGTGTTCCATGCTATGGCTAGAGAATAGCTAATTGCTGCCCTACCTATTTTGGTGTTGACTTTGGGCAATTTGAGCAGGATGATAGTGTTGCTTCAGGGGCATAGGAGCTGGAGTGGTTAGGTTGAAGCAATCCAGGATATAGCTTGGAAGTTTTTTGATAAAGCTCTGTAGATCCATAGAGCTGCATTTCTGCTCCTCCTGACATGGAAGGAAACCCATCCAATTGCATCATAGAGAGAACAATGGTGAGTATTATATGGCAGGTCTGTAATGCACCTTATTGCTCTATGGTATAAGGTATCCAACTTTTGAAGGTAGGGAGGGGCAGTGACTATAGAGGAAGTCTATAGTCAATGACTGATAGAAAGATGGCCTGGACTAATCTCATCTTTGAATCTCTATTAAGGAAGGGTTTTAATCTGTAGAAGAGGCCAAGCCTTAGGCAAAGCTTTTTCAGCAGTTGTTCTAGATGCTGAGTAAAATCAAGTCTGTTGTCAATCCACACACCTAGGTATTTGAAATTTTCAACATACTCCAGATTTTCTCCAAGTATAGTGCATAGCTGGGGGAGACTGATTGAAGAGGATGTGTTGGTGGAGTTTTGGGTTGTGAACATCATTGCTTTGGTTTTCTTTGCATTTAGCAGAAGCTTTTTCTCGAGAAGCTGATGTTGTAACAGGGAGAATTCTGCTTGTAGGATTTCATGAGCAACTTTAGGTGAAGGGTTGCTGACATACAGTACAGTGTCATCAGCAAAAGATGTACTGAGGACTTGGTAAGGGTTGAATCAATTTTATTTATATAAATGGCAAAAAGGATAGGACCCAGAATAGAGCCTTGGGGACTCCTCTTGACAGTGGTCTTAATGAGGAGAGGCCACCTTCAGCTTTACCTGCTGTGATCTACCGGAGAGGTAGCATCTGAACCACTTAAGGGAGGATGGATCTAGGCCAATGGAGTGTAGGGATGAGAGTAGCAGTTCATGGTCCACAGTGTCAAATGCTTTGCTCAGGTCCAGGAATACTGCACAGACATTGTTCTTTTATCCAGTTCGTTTGCCAATCATTGGTGACCTTGGCTAATGCAGTGATAGTGCTATGTTTGGCCCTGAATCCAGATTGAGCTGGATTTAATAGATTAGCATTGTCCAGATATTCCCTTAACTGAATACTCACTAATTTCTCCAGCATCTTGGATAACACAGGTAGGATGGAAATGGGTCTGTAGTTATTAAGATCCATAGGGTCCCCTGATTTAGGTGGGACCACTTGGGCTGTCTTCCAGCGTGGGAATAGAGCCAGAGTTTATGGAAAGGTTAAAGAGGTGAGTTAGGGGACTGCAAGCACATGACATGCAATCTTTAGAAAGAATGGGTCCAGAAGATCTGCTCCTGCACTTTTTGGTATCTAGATGCCATAATAGATCCTCAACTTGTTTCAACAGTATAGGTTTGAAGCTAAAGGAGGAGTCAACTCTTTGTTCACCAGTATAGTGGGAGCTTAAATGATCCCTTAATAGGTTAGCTGAGGAGGAGTCAAAGGCAAGGCCAGCTGTTGTGAAGTGGTTGTTGAATGCATCCAGGATTTCCAATGTGCCAGTAATGGGGCCATAGTTACTGTGTAATTGGGTTGAAGGGGTTGTTAACATCCTGGCCCATCATACCCTTGATGGTGCCCCAAAATCTAGCAGTATTATGGTAGGAGGAGTCGAGCTGGGCCAGGTAGTAGGCAGCCTTTGCATCCCTAACTTTCCTAGTGCATTTATTCCTGGCTTTCCTAAAGATCATCCAGTCCATGATAGTCTCAGTTTTTCTTGCTACTTTCCAAAGTTTATCTCTCTCCAGCAGTGCAGCTTTGAGGTCAGCTGAAAACCAACGACAGGATTTGTTTTTTATTCGGATACTAGAGATTGGGGCATGGGTGTTAAGGGCATTTAATATAATGCTATTTAGCACCTGCTGAGCTTTTTCTACAGAATGTGCAAGCTAGAACTTTTGCCAGTGTGGAGAGTAGGCTAGATCATGCAGATATCCTTCAATATTGATGTTTTTCTTGGATCTCCTCATGAGGAATTTTGCAGGATCTGTTTTAATGCTGTTGGATCTTACCCCTGCGATGGGCAGTGGTCACTTATGTCACATAGGAGCACTCCAGCATGTGTGAATAGATGTGGTTTACTCACTATCATGATGTCAAGTAGAGTACTGTTCCTACTATTCCTTGCATTTAGTCTTGTTGGTTCATTAATTAACTGTGTGAGCCGTAGGGTGTCACAGAATGATACCAGAGGTGTAGCTGCCTGGGTGAGCCAGTTGAAATTCAGGTCCCTATGATAATGACTTCTTCAGTACAGGACTTGACCAGGTTTCCCAGGTGGGATAAGAGCTTGTGTTCAGCAGAGGGGTCTGTAGCACCAATTAAATGGAAAGCTGCTGTATTGGGGAGAGAGACTTTTAGAGATAGACACTCAAATTCCTTGGGCATAGATGTTGCAGCAGTACAGGATACAACTAAACCAGCTTTTACATATATGGCTACTCCGCCTCCCTTGTTTGGCGATCAGCTCTGAATAGCTGATAGTTAGGTAGGTTAACTTCCTGTCCATTGTGGTGGTCTTGAGCCATGTCTCAGTTATCACAAGAAAGTCTGGCAAGGTATGGGCAACCCAGGCTTGTAGCAATGTAAATTTTTCAACAGACTGCATACATTAATATGCAGGAAACTGAGGCCTTAATTGAGCATAGGTCTGATGGAGGTGATGCTTTCAAGAGGTCCAGGGTTGATTTCTACATTACCAATACAGAGCAATAGGAAGATCAGTAATTTCATAAGGGCTGCCAGTGATAGGAGAGGGGCTGTCTTTGGTCCTTCTTTTTTTATTCCATTGCCACTCTTTGTTTTGGGTGCTCCCTGTGGATTTAAGGTAGTGTGTCGGGATACCAATTAGCAGTTTGATGACTAGGCTTAGTTTGGATCTATATACCCAGTAGTGGGGCCTTGGCTGAGACATATATGTGGTGATATGTGTAACTTTATGGTGATTGTACCACTGTAGTCGATGCAGCAATGGCAAGACATATATGAGAGTATGGGTGTCAGCCACGGGGGATGTTGCAGAGAAACTAGGCGGGTTGCCTCTTTAGATTGTATAATAGGGTCATCGTCATTGTAGAACCCTATGGCTGATAGTGACAGGAGTATCAGTAGCAAGCTCCCCATTCTGAGGGGGATATTGATAGTTGGCAATAGGGAGTAGCGAAGTTGCTGATTGGTTGGATCAGCAAGCTGGTGTGGCTCTCTGTTGGTTTAGAGAAAAGTGCTGTAGGCGGGGAAGAGATTTCGGCGGAAGATGCCTATAAATTAACACACAAGAGGGGAAGGCGGGGTGGGCAAGAATTTTGCACCTTTTCCCAACTGCTCCCTAGCTGTTCCTCAGCCTTATGGTTTCCAAGTTAGGCAGGTGCCTGACCAGCCAGCTGGTGGGCGAAGCCCGGCGCTCAGCTGGTTGCTGTGGGCTGAAGGAAGCAGGCTGGAGAGAGACAGAGGAGGTGCAGCAATTAATAAGGGCAGTAGCAAGCCTTTTCTGAGCGCCACTGACCAAATCTGCACTACAAAGGACTGTGGGGGGGCTGTGGCGCCTCAGCATCTGGCCCACCTTACATATTCAGACAAGGAGCCGTACTGTCTTAAAGAGCAGTAAAACGGTAATTTACCCTTACAATACAGTAGTGGATAACAGCACTTTTTGATGATTTACACATATAAACTAGAAGGAGAGTGGTGCCTCAGCATCTAGCCCACTGCTGCTAACAGAGTCCAGCAGAATTCAACAGAATCAACAGCAGTTGCTCTCTATAGATGTCTCACCAGAGTGGAAGCAGCTCTTCTGGGAAACTTGCAGTACAACACCAGGGGAAGAGTAAAAGACAAAAAGAAAAACAAATTTTCAAGTCCCACACAGATTTCAGCAATGCAAACTGAGCCAGTGTAAGTCAATGGGGCAGGAGAGCCAATCGGCTGCTGTGCCTGGTGGAGCGCTTGCTTACCGATTGGCTGCACCTTTCCCGACTGCTCCCTCGCTGTTCCTCCCAGCCTTGTGGTTCCCAAGTTCGGCTAGGTGCCGCCGACCGCCCGCTGGTGGAGCGAGGCCCCGTCGCTCAGCTGGTTGCTGTGGGCTGAAGGAAGCAGGCTGGAGGGCTGGCTACCATAGAAATGCCTACTTTGGAAAACAAAAAACACAACCAAAAAAGGAAAAAGAGATGTGGAAGTAATCATAGCCAGGAATGAAGTACATCCAATAATAAAGATTTTTCAGCTATACTAATTTTCTAAAAAAAAAAATAAGAAAAAAACATTAGTCCAGTCATTGATGGGATAATAACCACAGGTAAACCCTGAAGAAATGGCCAGTATGTTTAACAACCATTTTTGTAAGACATATAAATATACACAACATGCAGATCTCCCTCTAAAATAGACAACACTGAAGAAACAGTAAGGGACTGTGCAAAATGACTAAAGCAATATTCATTGCCAGGGCCAGACAGTATAACTGGCAAGGTGCTAAAACTTGTCCAGCAATATCACAGTACCAAGGTGTTTACAGACTCCCATGTCAGCAGGAGGGAATGGACAAGGAAATGATAGAAGGCATCCTTAGAATGGCAGAGAAAGGGGAGATATTGTTGATGGGGGACCTGAATATGCCAGATGTTAACTGGAGCTCCTTTGCTGCAGGCACATCCAAGAGCAGGGTCATTCTTGATGCCCTACAAAGGGCATGCCTCAGACAGCTGGTATTGGAACCCACTCGGGAGGGAGCAATCTTAGACCTGGTACTTTCAAACGGGGACAGAGAAAGAGTCTCAGATTTAGAAGTGGGTAGCCATCTGGGAACAAGTGACCACTAAACAGTGTGGTTCATGATAAACACAGAGATAGAGTCAAGCCATACAAAAGCGAGAGTATTGGACTTTAGGAGGGCTAACTTTGGGAAAATGAGAGTGCCTCAGAAAAGCACTAGCAAACAGGCAAGAAGGAGGGGCGGAAAAACAAATGGGGAGTAATCAAAACAGCAATCATAGAGGCAACAAGCCTTTATGTGAAGCAAATCATCAAAACACAACGAAGAAAAAAAATGCTATGGTTCTCAAAAAAGGTGGCAGGGAAGGTTAAGGAGAAAAGGATGGCATTCAGTTAATATAAGGAAACACAGAAGGAGCAGGAAAGATAACTTTATCAGTTAAAGCAGAAAGAGGCAGGGAAGACAGTCAGAATAGCAAAGGCCCAAACTGAGGAAAGAAAAGCCAACTCTGTTAAGAAGGGGGATAAGGCCTTTTATAGGTACATTAGGGAGTGAAGAAAGACCAAGGGAGGGATACTGAGGCTTAATAAAGGGAAGGGAATGTGGGCAGAGGGTGGCAGTGAAAAAGCAGGGATACTGAATGAATATTTCTGCTCAGTATTCACAAAGAAAGAGGAGGGGGAGATACTTAAACCAAACAAGAGAAACACTCTGGATATGGGGGTTGATACCAGACCATTCATAGAAGAAAAGGTTCTGAAAGAACTAATAAAACTGAAGATGGACAAAGCAATGGGGCCTGATGGGATTCACCCAATAATTCTAAAAGAACTAAGGGTAGAACTAGTGACACCACTGACTACTCTATTTAACAAATCATGGGAGGATGGGGTGGTACCTGAGGACTGGAGGAGGGTGGATGTGATTCCTCTTCACAAAAGTGGGAGCAGGGCAGAGGCAGAAAACTACAGACCAATTAGTTTGACCTCAGTGGTAGGGAAAATGATGGAATCACTTCTGAAGGAAAGAACTGTTGAGTACCTAGAGGCCAGTGGTGCACAGGACCCAAGGCAGCATGGATTCACAGTGGGAAGGTAGTGTCAGACGAATCTAATAGATTTCTTTGACTGGGTGACAAAAGTAGTAGACCAGGGAGGGGCTGTAGACATGGCCTACCTAGATTGTAGCAAGGCATTTGATACAGTTCCACACAAAAGATTAATATACAAGTTAGCCAGCCTTGGAGTGGGTATGAAGGTGGTAGCCTGGATAAAAAATTGGGTGGACAACAGGACGCAAAGGGTAATAGTAAACGGAGTCTACAGTGAAGAAAGGAGGGTTACTAAGGGGGTGCCGCAGGGTTCGGTACTGAGACTGGTCCTTTTGAATGTCTTGATAAGTGAAATTGCAGAGGAACTGGAAGGAAAAGTATATCTCTTTGCAGATGACACAAAGATCTGCAACAGAGTTGATAAACAAGATGGAGTGGAAAGGATGAGAAGGGACTTGGCAAGATTGGAGGAATGGTCAAATGTACATCAGCTTAGATTCAATGCAAAGAAGTGCAAGGTAACGCACCTGGGAAACAAAAACCCAGGGAAAGAGTACACAATGGGGTGGGGGGGGTGAGATACTGACAACAACAAAAATGGTAAGGGACCTGGGGATAATTATATCAGATGACTTAAAGGTGGGCAAGCAATGTGAGAAGGCAGTAAGGAGGGCTGGGGGGAAGCTGGGATGCATAGGGAGAGGTATCATCAGCAGAAAACAGGAAGTTGTTATCCCTCTGTACAGACAGTTGGTGAGACCCCATCTGGGAGTACTGTGTGCAGTTCTGGAGACCCCATCTCCACAAAGACATAGACAGAGTGGTGCCTGTCCAGAGGAGGGCAACCAAAATGATGCAGACTCTGCACCAGAAGACATACGAAGAGAGACTAATGGAGCTTAATATGTATACCCTTGAGGAAAGAAGGGAGAGGGGGGACAAGATAAAAACTTTCAAGTACCTCAAGGGAATCAACAAAGTCTAAGAGGGTAGTATCTTTCAGCAAAAGAGATGTGCAAGAACAAGGGGACACAATTTGAAGATAGAGGGGGATGGCCCAGAGGAAATGTGAGGAAGTATTTTTTTCATGGAGAGAGTTGTGGATGCATTGAACAGCCGTCCTGAGGAGGTCGTGGAGACAAGAATAGTGGAGGAATTCAAGAATGCATGGGACCAACAAAAGGCAGTTCTACTGAGGGGTAGGAGGAAGTAGGCTGTTGGTTAACTAGGATCTGCAGCTTATCCATCAGGTAGGAAAATAGGCAGACTAGGTGGGCCAAGCGGTCCTTATCTGCCATCAAATTCTATGTTTCTATGTTTTTGTGTTAAGGTAGAAAACGTTTGAGTCACAGATGTGCCTTTTGAACGTTTGGTGAACAAATATTGATCTGTTCCAAAGTTCTTACATTTTACATTTTCCTTTATTTCCTACGGGAAAAAATATATGTTCTGAAAGTTAAAAGTACTTTTCACAAACTGTCATCCAGGTTTTTATACTTTGCACCCTAATAACTTTGTAACCCTTCAATGGATTTACATAACATGTGGCATGCATAATCTATGGAGGAAGGTCTCTTGATGTGATAAATTTCATATGAATCCGTTGTGCGTTTTCTGAGATACTGTGTCTCAAGCATCCTTAAACTTATATGTTTCATTCTCATTTCACAGACAGACTTCCAGTTTTGCATATGTGTACATTAATAACTTTAGAATACTTAAACAGATGTGCATGAATGTCTGCATGCATAATCTCAGGGGGCATGCCTGTAAATGGGATGTATTTCATTTGAGTCTTTTTTGTGATTCGTGAGATATTGGGTCTCAAACATCATTAAACCTACATGTTTTTTTCCATTTTTACTAGCAGTCTTCCAGTTTTACATAAACTGTATGTTTATAACTCTTGAGCCCTACTATCATTTGCATAAAAGTTTGCATGCATAATTTTGTAGAGTTGATATGTTGATTGCTTTAATTCCATTGAAATCTCTTGTGTGGTTTCAAAGATACTGTGCCTCAAATATCCTACAACAACACTTTAAGCATTATTACAGGGCAGACACCCCCACCACCCAAAACAGCAACAATATGAACATGCTGAAATGAGCAGACCCACCACCCACTGCCAGGAACAACATCCCTGTAGACATGTGCTGCACACTGTGACCTCACCGTTGCTGCAGTACAGACAATAGGGCATGGAGGGACCCATGCAGGTCTGCCATGTCCTGCATGATGGCCTCAACCAGTCCACTTAGCAAGTGGTCCCTGTCCCTAGGTGGTTTTGGTGGGACGGGCATTCTAGCCATCATCCTGTGCTGGGGCTTGCTGTGCTGGCCTCTCTTCTTCACCCTCAGCAGGCACAACGTCAGGTTCCTGGGCCTCTGCCTTCAAGTTATCTGGGCCCCCGGGACTTCCAGCTTCCTCTGGATGTAATGTCACAACCAGCACTTCCTGCACCATGTCCTCCACCTATGGCTGTGTCCAGGAATCAGTCTGCCCTACCCCATGGCCATGCCAATGGCATGGGCATTGTCAACAGTGTCCGGTGATGCACCTCCCTGATTATCCTGACTTTGGTCTTCAAGGGCCTGCTGTTGGTCGCCCATGGTCTCAGTGTCTGCTGGCCTGGTGAATGCTGGCTCAATCTGGTCCTCACTGGCCTCCTTGCTGCTGTCCGGTGGCAGTTGCTGGGCCCTCCTCACATGGCATCTTGTCTGCAGTTCATACACTCATGCATCCTTCTCCTTTTGTTTCTGCATCACTCGCAGTAGGGCTCTGTGGCAGGAGCTCTCAGTTCCTGGTCCTCCACAATGTACAGCACCTGTGACATTGGAACGGAGCATGTGTCAGTATGCTGTACAGGCAGTAGACATGTGACAGTCCAATGGTGATGGCATGGGGATGGCAGTTGTGACCATCCCCCATACAACAGATGTGCACTACACTGCCCCTAGCACTGTGGCCATGCCACCACATGCCACCCCTTTGCTGCCCCCAACATCATGCTGCAATGCCCCATTGTACCCCTAATGCACAACCAGGCCCTCACTCCCATGTTCCACTTGTGCATACACATTACATGTGTGACACACACTATGTACACCCATTACCCTTGGGTTCAAGGCTGGTACCGGTGTGTGGGCCACACTGCAACATTCACATATGCAGCAGCACCCTGGTCCTGTTGTCTGGGAGGTCCCCACTTACCATGCGTAGATGAGTGATGCCGCATGTTCTGCAGCCTGCTGCACCTGGTGTCCATCTCCACTCCCCTGTGCTCCAAGGGCTGCAGGGTTACAGTCTGCGGGGACATGATGGGTACACATGTGTGAATGCCATAGGAATCTGCCAGGGTGACATCTGTGTCCTACCTACCGTCTGTAGGTTGCTGGCCAGTCCTCATGGCCACATCGTTGCTGAAGGTCATGTCCAGCAGGCACCATAGGATCATAAGGCATGGCTAGTGAGGTCCTTCCAGCAGTGTTTCAGCTGGAAGGGGTGCGCCTGTAGCTGGAAATACTCTCCAGGCATGCCCCAATCTGTCTCCAGACATTGTCCCTCTCTGTGGGGGTGTGTCTCCTGGAGCCTGATGGCAGCAGTGTGCACCTCCACTGCTATCCCATGTTGACCAGCTGCGCAGTCTCCTTTGGGGGAAGTTGGGAGCTCTGCTGCTTAGTGTGGTCATTTTCCAGGTTTTGCACTCTTTGTCACATGTGACTGTGTTCCCGGTGCCACACACCAAACATGGCATCACTGTGTGCTCTTTATCAGGCCTTCCTGAGCTGCTCTATCACACTTGCCATGTGCTTTGCAATGTGTGGTGTCATGCGGTAGCATCTGCATGTGTTTCTGCATGTGGCATGTGTGTGGTGATGCCGGATGCATATGTGGTGATTTTCGATGCACGTCACATGTGCGTGCACTTTCTGCCACAAAACGCATGTGTGTCTTACTTCACATGTGCACATCTGTGATGGACATACACTGACAGCATGGTCAACATGCCATCCCAGTAGGGAGGACTGTGTTCCTGGTTCCACACATCAGACATGGCATCACTGTGTGCTCTTTATCAGGCCTTCCTGTGCTGCTCTATCACACTTGCCATTTGCTTTGCGATGTGTGGCATCATGCGGTAATATCTGCACGTTTCTGTATGTGACACATGTATGGTGATGCTGGCCGCATGTGTGGCATTTTTTGATGCACGTCGCATGTGCATGCACTTTGTCACAAAACACATGTGCGTTTTATGTCACATGTGCCCATCTGCGATGGACATACACTGACTACATGGTCAACAAGCCATCTCAATAGGGAGGATTGTGTTCCCAGTGCCACACACCAGACATGTCATCACTGTATAAGAACCACTGACCATGGCTGGTGGGCAACACATGGCTGAACTACTGTCAGGGGTGACCCGATGATGATTTATGGCATGAGAAATGTGTGGCATGCATGTAATGCATATACATTTTGAAAGCGTAGTGGTGGGTGGATGCGACGCACATTGCAAGTGCTGCCTGATGTTGATGCAAATGCAACCTGCGTGGGGGCACATATCTTATTGAAGGGTCATGTCACTCACAGCATTCATTGTGGTATGCAGTGCTGTGCATGTCCATCATGTGTTGTTCCACACTGTGAGCTGTCCTTGCTCAGGTCTCATCTAAGACTAGACTTGGCCCTTTCTAGCGCAACCTACCCCAGCACCTCACTAGTCTCATCAACTGTGATTGCTCCTGCTAGTTTCCCTGTGTGCACCTCTCCCACTCTGCCCATCCCCCTCATCTCCTTCCCCGTTCTTTTCTTTTCCTCTCCCTCCTGCTCTCTTGCCTTAATCTCCCTCCTTTCCCCCCTCTGTCTTCCACCTCTCTCTCTTACAACATATTTCCCTCCCCCCGTTTGGTGAGTTAATTCCACTCCACACACCCGCTCACTCTCCACTTCCATTCCTTCTTGTATCCACCCCATAAACCAACCTTTCCTTGCTCTGCCCATTTCCTAACACTCCCCACCTCCCACTCCTTTTCTCACCCCTCTAGTTGTTCTTTCCTTATTTCCCCCCCTGCCTTTTATCCCCCAGAACTTATTACTGAAACCTGCACTCTATGACACAGTCTTATTCTGACAGCCACCATACTTGTTGTCTGTTTGCCTCTACAATCTTTTTGTTATTACCTCTTAAATTTTTGTAACATTTTCTATTCTCAAAATCATGTATCAAGCTTAATAATTGTATCACACTGTCCCTTGCATTTTGTACATTCTGCATTTTGTCTCATTCCACTGGTATTGTTCTTTTGTATTCTAATGTGGAACCTTTGTAAATGAACCGCTGGTTCAAAGATAGTTTGTAATCCTAGATCTCAATAAATAAATAAATCTAAACAGATACACAGTGTTCAATACGCATCACACAGTCACACCCCCCCACACACGTCACCTCTGTAGGTGTGTGCACCATCCACCCCCACTGCCCCCCCCACCCCGGTGCACATCTCAGTGTATAGTGTAATGCTGTCTGCTGTTAGTCATGCTTCCTTGCCTGCCTTGAGTCCTTGACACACACCACTGCTGGTGTCTAAGCCCTTCAGGTACTTACCACCTGACACTGCCACTGCCTGCTGTGTACAGTGTCACCTCGTCAGGTGCCTGGCACCGGGCAGCATGTCTGTGTGGTGATTTGCTGTATGTCGGCATCTCACCTAATGCTGCCAGTGCCACCTGTTGGTGGTTGGAGTTCCTCAGGTGAAGTGGTGGGCCATCAGGTCATATCTGGCTTGTTGCCATGCCTGGCACAATGAAGCATGGGCCAGTGGCTGTCTTGCATGCTCTTCATGGTGCTCTTCATCTCCCTTATCCTCCTCCTCCTTTAGGCCTGGTAAAGGCACCCGGATCCTGATTGCCAGGTTGCGCAGCATGCAGCACACAACAAAGATTTTGCATACCATCTAAGGGCTGTACTGCAATGCTCCTCCTGAATAGTTCAGACTCTGGAAACGTGCCTTCAGGATTCCAAATGTCTGTTTAAAAACACAGCCTGGTGGAAGCATGGCCTTATTATAGCGCACCTCGGCTGCAGTGTGTGGGTGCTGTAGTGGTGTCTTGACTCATGGCAGCTGTGGGTATCTTTTGTCACTTATGGGATATAAGTGATACATCATGAATGTACAGTGTTGTAAATGCAGGGTCGGGGTGCTGCTTTGCATGCCAGTAACACCTACCAATGAGTCATCCACCTATGAGCTGTCCTCTCTCAAATGCCTCATGTAGGCCATATTTGCGTAGGATGCAGGAGACATGGCAGGAACTAGAGTACTGGGCTACCAGATCCAGTATGCGGCACTGCCTATCACACATCACCTGCATATTCATGGAGTGGAAGCTCTTCCAATTGATGTACACCTCCACCTCTCCTGGTGGTGCCCTGATGGCTACATGTGTACAGTCACTAGCTCCAAGCACACAGGGAGAACTGTGCAACATCATAAAATGCCTGCTTTACCACCTTCTGCTGTTGCTGTGCATCCCTCAGGAATATGAGGTACCTGTCCATCTGGCCCAGCAGTGCATCCAGGACTTGCTTGAGGCACCTAGACTTGGCTGGCAGTGAGATGGCTGGCTGTGTCACCTGTGGGGGGTTTGGAATGTTCTAGTGGCAAGGAAACACAATGCTGCACTTACCTTCACCTCTACAGGTACAGGATGCCCCCTACAGGTGGCACTCTGCAGTTCTTGCTGCAGCACATCACACAGCTCAGCTATGGTGGCCTTTGGCTGATGGTAGCATGTGATGTACTGCTCCTCCATGAAATCCAGGTATGACTTCCTGGCTCTGTACACACATAGCACATGGTGTCTGGCTGGTATGTGCTGCTGTGGCTGCTGCCTATTCCCCTGGTTCATGCCGTCATGCTGCCTATGGTGCCTACGCCACCTCTCAGTCGCTAGCATGATGCCCAGTATAGCTGCAGGTGCCGCCATCGCACTGTCACTCTCAGCAAAAGTGTCTGCAAACTGCTTGCTGCACAGTGACTCTGCTGTGTCTGTCTCACTAGGCCCCATTTTATAGTCTGCTGCAGTTACACCTGCTCCCACCCGGTATAACTTATGCCTTTTGCCTGTGGCATATGTTGGCCTTCTGTTGCGTCTAGAACTCCCCAAAAGGGATACTGCTACTTTTTCTGGTGCAGTGATTTATGCCATCACATCTTTGCTTATGCAAGTGTGGCATAAATTGACCTTTTGGCATATCAGGTTTACAACTTGCTGTAAGCCACTTTCTAGAATCGCACGTGTCACAATTATTGGTGCAACTTGCGCTTAGTGCCACTAACGTTTGATACAACTGGGTTACACCTGACATATGTTTTTGAGAATCAGGCCCATTGACTTTACTTAATTCCCATGATGTGCCCAGAGTATTTGTCAGCTGTCAGATGCAATAGAGGTGGTAACTGTCTTTCATCCAGACCCCCTGTACCTTTTAAAATGCCATAATTTTAATCATTATTAATTAATCTTATAGATCTCCACTCATCTTCCCTACACCCCCATTGCTTCTTTCCCACTTCTCAATGGCATCACCCTTCAAATGGCATAATCTGTGAGACATCCTGATGACAAGACTGTAATGTTATCCAGTCCTGAATACAGCATAATTCAGGGACTTCCAATGGTGCCTGGTAAGAAAAAATTACTCACCTTAGTAATGTTGTTTCTTCTAATGGAGTGTTGCTGTATTCTGACATATGCAGTTAGGTCCTGCCTTTCAACTGCCCCGGAGAACACCGGAGAACAAAGAGTTAAACTTTCCATGGCCAGCATGGAATGTTCACCACGAGCTCGGTTGAAGCCCCTGTCTGCTGTTGTTTAAATTGCAACTGTCAGATCTTTACGAGCAATACTCACTAGAAGTTCTATGTGGAAACTGTAAAACTCTTACTAGCCAACTGGTAAATATATCTATATAAAAGGGTTTTTGGTTTCAAAAGGAAGACTCAAGTTAGGAAACCCAAAAACAAAACACATCCAAAAACACAACCCCCTCACCCAAACCAAAAGAGGGTAAAAAAAGGACACCCCTAGGGTGCCAACACTGCTCCTGCCCACCCACATCCCAAAATCTAGGTTCTGAGAGGGGAGGCGGGGGGTCAGAATAAAGCAAGACTCCATTAGAAGAAACAACATTACTAAGGTGAGTAATTTTTTTCTTCAAACAAGATGAAGT
Source organism: Neoceratodus forsteri (assembly GCA_016271365.2). Classification (NCBI taxonomy): domain Eukaryota; kingdom Metazoa; phylum Chordata; order Ceratodontiformes; family Ceratodontidae; genus Neoceratodus; species Neoceratodus forsteri. The sequence continues at coordinate 61,580,648 of CM057455.1, forward strand.
CTTGCTGTATTCTGACATATGCAGACTACCAAGCAGTACCTCCATGGAGGAGGGACAACTTTGGAAACAGGCTCTGAAATACTGCTGTGCCAAACCGAGCATCACTCCTAGCCTGGATATCCAGAGAGTAACTTGGTGACAGTATGGACTGTTTTCCAGGTGGCTGCTTGACAAATTTCTAATAGAGGAATATCCTTGGCAGCAGCCTGGGAAGCAGCTGTACCTCTAGTGAAATGAGCCCTCAGGCATGAGGGTGGAGTTCTACCTAGTTTTTGATATGTGAGGAACAACTGGAGGGATTCAAACCTGTGACCCTTGGTACGCTCTATGTAGTAGCTAAGCGCTATTTTAACATCCAAGCTGTGTAACCTCCTCTCTCCAGAGGAGGAATGGTCAGTGAAGAAAACAGGGAAAGATATAGACTGGTTGAGGTGGAAATCTGAAACCACTTTAGGTAAGAACTTTCTGTTAATTCTAAGGACCACTTTATCGCTATGGAAAGAGATGAAATCAGATTCCACTGACAGAGCTTGCAATTTACTGATACGCCTGGCAGAAGTAATGGCTACCAAAAACACAGTTTTCCAAGTCAAGTACTTAAGCTCAGCTGAGGACAAAGGCTCAAAGAGGGTTTGCATAAGCTGAGCAATGCAAACATTAAGGTCCCAAGCAGGAGCAGGATCCCTAAAAGGGGGATTGGTGTGAAGCAATCCCTTGAAAAACTTACAAAATACAGGATGGGAAGATAGAGAGGAAGGCTTGCCTACTGACAAGAAAGCAGAAAGAGCTGCCAAGTGTACCTTAAGGGTAGTTGGTTTGAGACCTAGGCCATTAAGATGGACCATATAGTCCAGAACCATAGGCAATTCAGCAGAGTCTGGAGAAATATTCTTCTTAGAACACCAAATGCGGAATCTTTTCCATTTGGAGTTGTAAGTCTTTCTGGTGGAATGCTTTTGAGAAGCCTGAAGGATATCCAGAATCCTTTGGGAAAGATGCAGATCTGCAAACTCTAACTCTTCAAGAGCCATGCCTTGAGATTGAGAGACTGAAGATTCGGTTACCAAATCCTCTCCTGAGAGGATGTCAACAGGTTGTAATTCCTGGTAAGAGACAGGGGAAGGTGGACTGCTAGGGACAGCAACAGGGGGTACCTTGGCTGTCTGGCCCAGTCTGGAGCAATCAGAATCACTTTGCATGGTTGTGACCTTATCTTGACTAACACTTTGAACAGGAGAGGGAAGGGGGGAAAAGCATACAGAAATTTCCCTTCCCAGTTCAGAATCAGAGTTTCAGGGGGACTGAGCCCAAGACTGGGGGTCTGCAACAAAAGAGAGGAAGTTGGTGATTGTCTGAGGCTGCAAAAAGATCTGTCTCTGGTGTGCCCCATCTTGAGAAAATCACTTTCAAAACGAGAGGATCTAGGGCCCATTCGTGATGGCCCCAGGATATTCTGCTCAGTGCATCTGAAAGGACATTGTCTTTCCCTTGGAGGTGAACTGCTATCAGAGAGGTTTGCAGGGAATAGGCCAGGGACTACAACTTCATTGCTTCTGTGTACAAGGCCATAGACTGAGTGCCTCCTTGCTTGTTGATGTACCACATGGTGGTGGTGTTGTCTGTTCTGACCTGAACCACCTTGTTCTGTACAGATTTAGAAAAAGCTTGCAGTGCCAGAAACACTGCTCTGAGTTCCAAGAGATTGATGTGAAGCAGAGATTCCTGAGGTGACCACAGTCCTTGGGTGGTAAGATCCCCCAAATGGGCTCCCCAGCCCAGCAGGGAAGCATCTGTGGTGAGTATCACTGAATGAGACTGAGTAACAAATGGAACCCCTTGTCTCAAATTGTCCTGATCCTGCCACCATTGCAAGGCTTGGATTAGGGTGCGAGTCACTGGGACTAGTTTGGTAATGGAATCCTTTCTTTGGGACCAGAAGGCTCTTAAGTGGAACTGAATGTCCCTTATCTGGAATCTTGCCCCTTAGACCACTGCTGTGGAAGCTGCCATGTGGCCCAGTAGCTGAAGGAAATGCCTTGCTGGTCGAGACACCTGAAGGGTGAATGAAGAGGCCAGTTCCATAAGGGTACTTGCCCTTTCCAGGGGGAAAAAGGCTCTTGCCTTTACTGTATCCAGTTCTGCACCTATGAAAGTGAGAAGCCGTACTGGTTCGAGAACTGACTTTGGGAGGTTGATAAGGAATCCTAAAGAAGTGAGCACTTGCTGGGTCACTTGCAGATGTGACTTGACTTGGTCTGGAGACTGACCTACTATGAGACAGTCATCCAAGAATGGTAAGATGGAGATCTTTTGTCTTCTTAGGAAGGGAACAACTACTGCTAGGCACTTTGTGAAAACCCTTGGGGCTGATGTTAGGCCAAAGGGCATTGCTCTGAATTGATAGTGGTCTGAGGGCAACTCGAACCTGAGGTACATTCTGTGGGAGCACCTGATGGGAATGTGAAAGTAGGCATCTTTGAGGCCCAAGGAGGCTAGCCAGTCCCCTGGCCTTAGAGAGGGAAGGATAATTCCCAGAGTCACCATTTTGAACTTTAGCTTTAAAAGGTGTTTGTTCAGATATCTTAGGTCCAGGATGGGCCACCATTCTCCTGTCTTTTTGGGGGTTAGGAAGTACCTGGAGTACAATCCTTTGCCCTTGTGTAGGGTGGGAACCCTCTATATAGCTCTGAGAGCTAGGAGAGAAGAAACCTCTGCCTCCAGGGCAAGGGTCTCTGAGAGATTTGCAGGTAGAAAGGATCTGGTTCTCATCTTGGGAAATTGTTTGAAGCTGAGAACCAGTCCCTGGCTTACTACCTCCTGGACCCACTTGTCTGATGTAAGAGACTTCCAGTCCTGGACAAAGTAAGCCAGCCTGCCCTTTACTGGTATGGGAGAATCGGCCCGGGCAGACCCATCAGGGTGTCTGCTTAGCAGGGGCTTTAGGCTGAGGGTTGGATGCAGGCCTGCTCATCCCCCGTCTGCCTCTCCCTCTAAAGAACACCCTCTGTGAAAAAGAAGAGGAGGCCTGGGCTTGGTAAAAAGGCCTTTGGAAAGACCTGCCCCTGCCCCGGGACTGCTACCTTTGAGGAGTTGCTTGCCTGTCTTTGGCCTGAGCACTCCTGTAAGTGGTCCTGTACTCATCCATCTTTTTCATGTAGTTCTCTGTCTGCTCCCCAAACAGAGAATTACCAATTACAGGAAAATCCATGGCCTTAGCTGGGTATCCTCTGAGAGGCTAGTACATCTGAGCCAAGCCATCCTCCAAAGACTCACAGATGTAGCCATGACTCTTAATGAAACATCATTGAAGTCCACAGCAGCATAAAACTGTACTTTAGATGCCTCAATCCCATCTGCAGCCACCTGCTCCAGCTCCTTGACAAGCTGGTCAGGGGCCTGTTTAGCCAGAGCCAGCACAGTGTCCCACCTGGACTTCTGGTATCTAGCTGTATAGGCCATGTAGTTAGCCTGCCTGAGTCCTAAAGATGCTGCCATGTATTGTTTCTTTGCCATGGCATCAATCTTCCTGGAGTCCTTGTCTGGGGGCTGTAATGCCAAGGGAATATTTGTCTTATCACAGGCAGCAGCCTGCACTACCCCAACATGGCTGCACTGCTGGAAAAGGAACTCCGTGTCTGAGCCTGAGAGAGTGTACCTCTTGTCCATTCATCTGTCCACAGGAGGTATAGAATTCGGAGACTTAAAGATTTTATGTGTCTGTTTCCCAAAGGATTTGTGGAGGGGAATAGACAGTTTCCTGGACTCTGGGATGTCCATCATCTCAACATAATCAGGCTTCTCCTGATCCTCTACTGCTTCCTCCACAGGGAGCTGGAGGGTCTCAGCCACTTTTTTGTAAAACATATAGTGAGAAGGGGACTCAGAAAGCCAAGGAGGAGAAACACCTGAAGGTCTGTCTGGGGAGATGTCCGGGTCAATAGGCACATCCAGACTTTCATAATCACCATAATCATCCTAATACTCTCCCTCCTCCTCAAACACCGGTTCATAAAATTCTTCGGAAGTATAATCCGGAACCGGAGGAACCGACTGAACTGAGCCCCTGCCAGATGGTACCGGTTCGGTCGAAACCGAACTAAGTGATTGCACTATCCTTATCACCTTGGCTATCCATCGGCAGTCGGAGTATGAATTTCTGGGTCCGAACTGGATGATTTATCTTTTCTCTTTCTTTTCACTGGAACTGACTCCTCGGAATCGGCTCTCCTTTTGGCCGAAGAAGTATCGCCCTGGTCAGAGGGCACTCCTTCTGGTTCGGTCGGAACCGAACCGGGCTGGCCATCTGGGCCAGCAAACTTCTCAGCCTCCCTTTCCCTCAGTCTACCTAATCTCTTTTCCAGGGTAGATTTGGGAAAATTCTTGCAAATTTGGCAGGCTGAATCAAGGTGGTCAAACCCCAGACAATAAATACAGGTGGTGTGGGGATCAGCCTTGGCAAAGACCTCCCCACACACACTGCAGTGTTGAAACCCAGTGGGCCCAGTATTTTTCTTGGGTTTCTCAGACATGGCCAATCCTATCCAAAACGTACCCTTTTTTCGGCAATCCGCCAGGCAAGACTCCCCTATCGGTTCCTGACCGTGTCACGGGTATTGGAAAAAAACGTAATAAAATCCCTTTTTTTTAGAACTAATACAGACCGGGTTACCACATTCTAAATCAAGTACAATCTCTTTTACCTGAAACTGATCAGTTCAGCCAAACTGATCCACAGTTTACAAGTTCCACACAGAAACAAAACAAAAACCTATCTAGTACTCACGGTACCACAGACAGAGACTTGAACCGACTAAGCAGTAACAGCAATTCGGTAGAAACTGACCGAAAACCGACACTTCAACCGACTTTTTGAACCGAGCAGCAGGAGAAATCTCCAGAGCGACTGTTCAGTGAAGCGGAGTAAAGAATCTGACAGTTGCAGTTTAAACAACAGCAGACAGGGGCTTCAACCGAGCTCATGGTGAACATTCCATGCTGGTCATGGAAAGTTTAACTCTTTGTTCTCTGGTGCAGTTGAAAGGCAGGACATAACTGCATATGTCAGAATACAGCAAGACTTCTTGTTGTTTGAATGCCATCTGCTGGGGGAACAAACATATTCCAGGTTGACAGTTTTGGCATTGTAGGTAGCGGTGGTTGTGTGTGTGGGGGGGGGCGGCGGGTGACACATAAACACATAGATTGTGCTGTCATAAAAAAGTCTGTCTTGACCATTGGTCTAAATGCACTATAGTGCTTGCTACAGAGTTATCCTGCATGCACAGTTTTAATGGTGCGGGGAAAAAAAAAGTCTGGCAGTGCTAATTATGGGGCACAGTTTGTAGCCATTCATACCACAAAGGAGTGGTGAACATCTCAGTTAACTCCATTAATCTTTTTGGCTGTTGATGTCAAACTAAATAATGTTTGGTGTATCTATGGGTCCATCATAATCAGAAAGTTGATCATGGCCATATTTATTTTGTGGTGGGGAGAGGGTTGCAACAAATCACAAAGTGGCTACAATAACAAGGCTGCATACACAACTGTATCAGCTGACTGTCTGAAATCCATGGAGTATGTGGAATGCCTTTAAGGTCAGACTCCCAGAACAGTTCACTAATTTAAAACTGCCTCCAGCACTGTTCCCTCTCACCTCATAGACCAGCATCTGCTTCAGAGGCACAAATTATGTTACAACGCATTGGCTCTGGCAGCAGTTAAGAAAAAAAAAAAGACAGCTTCAGAATTGCTAAAATCAAGAGAGGTAAATGCCAGTGGTTAAAAGTATTACAACATAAAGCACATCAAAAGATACAATGTTTGAACTATGCTATCATCGGGGAAAGTCACAGTGCAACTGTGTGATAAGGAGAAACACCTCTACAAATGCTGCAGTTGACATTTTATCAGTAAGATATGAAGTGCCACACATGCCAGTGCATACTATGCTGGATGTCCTGAATTACTGGGCACCACTGAAGAGCAAAATCATTTATACAGAAGCTTTGATTATCATGCATTTTGATATTTATTTGTGGCTAATTTTTGGCTACAACAGACTGTCAGCCTTACTTCGTTCTGTAGCATGATTTGCTGTTTTCTCTGATGCATGTCTTTTTTTTTTTTTTTATGTGGTCTGCTCTGGGTCTGCTCCTCACACTGTAAGTTGCATTATTTTGATGGTTGAACTTTTTTCTTCTTGCTCCTCCAACAAAAGTGTCTCCTATACTTTTTCAAAAACTCACTCATAGATATACCTGGACAGTCGCTAACTCATACAGTAACATTCCCAACCACGTGCACTGAGATTCATACACAGAACACACACACACACACACACACACACACACACACACACACACACTCACACTCACACTCCCTCTCAGTCAGACACACACAGCCATCTTAAATATGTTTTGCATCTCAGTTTCTGATTCCTACATGACCTGCAATAATTGTTCATGGTATTATAGTCAGCACACAGTGGCATCACTGTCTTTAACAGTTAGAATTACGTAGCTATAGTTGCAACTCTAGCTTGTTTAATTTTAACTGTTATACTGTCAAATTCTCTCAGCCTTTTTCCTTGTTCTTATTTTCCTCTCTCAACCCATCCATTCATACCCACCCTACTCCCACACTGTACTCTCCCTTACCATCTGTACATCTATACCTTGTTCACACTCTCTATACATTTATGTTGATCTCCTTTCACATCCTTCCTTGACCTTTACATTAAAATCTATTTTGACTCCATCCTCACTTCTCTAACTTGCTCCCTCCTTATCCGCCATGTAGTCATATATTCTCACTAATTTAACTTAATGTTCCTCTCCTGTGTCCTCATCTCTCCTCACTGTAAATTTTCCACCAACTCTCATGCCTGCACAAAAGATATGAATCCCAACATCATCCAACTTCCAAGTCTCCTGCTTTTACTCTGCTATATGATGCCAGTTCGACAACTAACTCCTCGCCCAGCATCACAGCACCAGGCTCCATGTCGACCAGGAGTTGGGATTGGCAGGGAGCCATGCACTTTGGAGTGTGTTTTTTTCTTTAGGGGGCTTCACCCCCAAACCCCCTACACAGGGGAAGGCTCTGCCACCCCACACCCCCTGCAAATTTAGATTCCAACTCCAAGTCAGAGTTGGTTCGGGGAAGGGGTGTAGGATAGGAAACAGTGTTGCTGGGTCCAAGGCATACTTTTACAGTGACATGGCACTGTTGTCGATATTGACACATGTCACTGTAGCAGTGTCACTGTATGGGGGGGCATACCCTTCTACTCTTCATAATTGGCGATGTGGAAACTAACCCTGGTCTGTTCTACCCCTTCACCTCCACACAGTTATATCATTTAGCATCAGCTTCCAGTGGTATAGGAACCTTATGTCTTGACACTACAAAAAATTCATCTGTCGTCATCTGTTTCATGGCTCTCCTCTGGAACTCCTGTCTTTATCCTGTCACTCACAGACAAAAATGTCCTTGCACACAACCATGCAAACCATGTAGAAGATGTTGCAATGTAAATCAGCCTCAATCTCTCTATCACCATGTCCAAACAAATTCCTCCTGATTAGGGTCCATCAACTCACTGGTTAAATTTTTCAATAGGATCTTCTATGCTTCTCCTATGATTTCTCATCAATAATCAAATCAAATCAAAGCATATTTATTTTTAACAGACGCTATTCCAAAGATCATAATGCCTTCACAATAAATACATAAAACACAGTTAAAACACCAATAAAATGACTGTCAACAGTCCAGTAAAAATTCCTTAAATACCATAAGGCAAGCCCAAATAGGTATGTTTTCAGAGTGACGTTAAAACTCTCCCCTGTCTCTCACTTTCATATCCAACGAGGTAAAGAGTCCCACAGGGTAGGAGCCACAAGCATAAATGTCCATGACCCAGATTACTTCACTTGAGCCCTGGGAACCTCTAGCAATCAATCAACAGTCGAGAGGAGTGGTCAGGGGTGGTAAGGATGCAGAAGCTCTTATAGATAGCTAGAACTCTGCCCATGTAGGGCCTTATAGGTCACCAAGCCTACGTTAAAGTTGATCTGCCACTGATCTGGCAGCTAGTGCAGTTCGTGCAGCACAGGTGTGATGTGACTAGACCAAGACAGTCCAGACAACAACCTGGCACCACCGTTCTGCACCAGCTGCAGGTGATGGATATCAACCCCTGGCAATCCTAAGTACAGGGAGTTGCCATATAGATCCCTCCATAAATGGCATATTTCCCTATATCTCCCTCTGTCCTTCTCATACCATGAAGAAACAGAAGCTGGTCTTCTTCGACATCTTTCATTTACTTTGAACATCCAACTTTCTGTCTAATTGGCAGTGTGGAATTTGGAAGCACCACTCCACCATCTTTTCCCTGCTGCGTGGCACATACTCCATATTTTCAATTACTTAATTATGGTTCTTTACCAGCTGCTAACATAACTAATCTTGGAAATAACTTAGATTCAATGTTATACCCTCTCCTCTTGAAAATGCAGAACTGAGCACAGATTCAAGAAGATGTCACACTGTTTCATCACTGGACACTCCACGACTGACATGGAAGCTTGTAGTCTGGCTTGTAGGTTACCCCTTCCATCCTCCACCCAGCATTAAAAACCATGGGTGATTTTCCCTATTGAAACAGCCCAGACACTCATGATTAGTGGATTGTGGCTCAACGTCATGGTTGCTGGCTTGCTCATCATTGTTGAAGTCCATGTCAAACTCTGATCTAAGTGATGTGTCCTGTATGGCAATAAAGAAAGTCTTGCACTAATTGTGCACCAAATGCTGGACACTAATGTGAGGTTCATCCTTTTGCATTTGTAGATGTGTTCTACAGCACTGTACCATATACTTTCCTGCCCATTCATTACACCTTCTGCAACTCATTAGGTTGTTTTGCAATCCACTCTCTTCTCTTATGCATCATTGCTCCCTCTTCTGTTACCTTTCCAGGTTATCCTATATCTTGTTTTACCATACCAATTGTTCCTCCATCATATCCACATTTCTTTTTGGTTCCCTTCCCTCCTATTCTTATATTTATGGCAGGAATCAAGACCCAGTTAACCAGGGCATAGTGCATGCCAAATGTTTGAACCATCTTTTTTGGTATATGATGCCTCTAAATACAGTAACGAATGATAATCAATACTATTGCTTGATTTTTGGAGGACTGCAAAAAAAAAAAAGTCCATCACAGATCAGCCCCCCACTCTACCTCCCACTCACCACCCACTACCCCACACCACACAGTACACCCCCCCACAACTCTCACTCACCTGAACAGGTCCCAGGTTCGATGCCCACTCTCAGATCAAAGGCACGTGATGCTCCTGGAACCGGTGGTTGCAATATGAGAAAATAAGGTAAATGCGGTTCAATATATTTCAAAGGAGGGTTCAACTTTTATGCATAACTCAGTGAGTTTTTGATATTTGGTGCCCACATTTTCAACATAGACTTTTGGGGACCCCACCCCATGACCAATATGACTGTTGTCATGCATCCCCCACCAAAAGATGATTTTGTGGTAGGTTGAGAAAATTGTCTTTTAGGCAGGATTTGACATATTTTCCTGACATTGTTCATAAGGTGAGGTCATAAGAAGGCTATATAGAAAATTTGGGGTCAAAATATATAAGACTGGCAGAGTTATGACCATTTGTTTCAATTTCTCTATGCATATTTGCAACTTTGGAAATAGTAAATATTTTGACCCCAAATTTTCAACATAGACCTGTCATTAGTGGTGGGTGAAGTGGATGAAATTCGCTCTGCAAAGTGATTTGCTGAGTAACACAGAATCTGTGAAGTACCCACAATGTGAAGTGGAGTACTTTGCGTCATAATGGGGACCGCGAAGTCATTGAAAACAATGACTGCATTATCCCGCCTTCCCCAAACTACTTCTCCACCAATTTTAAGGTGAAGTACATTGAAATCAATGTACTTCACCTCACTTTGCCTTGTTTTTTAGCTCCAAAGGTGAATTGTGCAGTGCTTCATGGAATTGCAGGTCACATTGGCTCTAGATTGTTCTGCACAGCCTCAGTTATGTGTAGTGTGTGTAGTGGAAGATGGAGGCAGTTTCCTGTCAGAGCTCCGTGTTTCAAATCCTCTAAAAGCTGTTAAAAAAGCCTTATTGAGCTTTTTTTTTTTTTTTACAATTTAGTACATTGATTGTAGGAAACCCTCCTGTACTCATATCATTGAGTGTTTATTATTTGTGTGTAGATTTTGAATGTTAATTTAGAACAGTCAGTCTGTGTACTGTGAAGTGTGCTTGGGGAGGGGCGTATCTGTGGTGTAGGTAGATTAACTGGGAGAAAAAGGCAGTCTTTCTGTTTTGGTTATATTTTTCTTGTATAACTGTGTTAATGTACACAGTAATATTTTCAGTAATTCTTGACATTTTTTTGCCGATTGTTGTGGTGCAGCAGTATATAACTTCAGTTTGTTTAAAACATTTGGTTATATTACTAAAGGTTTTCAATTTGCTATGCATTACTTGTAGTGTGTGTGTGTGTGTGTGTGTGTGAGTGTGTGCAATGCATGCCATTAAATCAGACACATTTCATTGTGCCACAGAGTAATTGCAGCCGTGTGAACCTGCTATTTACCGCACCTGCATGAATTTTCCTATACTGCTTTGTGGTATCTTTACTGGTAATGGACTGTTACTGCCGTGCATCCCCCCTCCCCCCCGTCAACTGGCAAAAGGTATTCTTTTCCAGATTTGGATTTGTGACCGATGAGCACTGGTTAGGTGTTGTTGTGCCTTTGCATCTGCATCTCTTGAGTGCGTAGTGCAATCTTAATCTGTCTGTGTGTTTGCAGTACACCATTAATTCTGGGAGACTTTGCATTTTTTGTTAACCTATCATTTCACTTCTTCAGCACTGGGGAATTTTCTGGACACATGACAGCAGCATTTTGGGGAATGCACATTAATTCTGGTTACTGTGTGTGACCACTGCATGCATGACGGAGAGCATCATTAATTCTGGGAGACTTTGTATTTTTTGTTACGCTGTCATTTCACTTTGTCTGTACTGTGGAATTTTCTGGACACAAGACAGCAGCATTTTGGGGATGCACATTAATTCTGGTTACTGTGTGTGACCACTGCATGCATGACGGAGAGCATCATTAATTCTGGGAGACTTTGTATTTTTTGTTACCCTCTCATTTCACTTCGTCAGCACTGGAGAATTTCCTGGACACAAAACAGTAGCATTTTGGGGATGCAAATTAATTCTGGTGACTGTGTGTGACCAATGCACACATGACTCAGTGCACCATTAATTCTGGGATACTTTGCATTTCTCATTATGCTGTCATTTCACTTTGTCAACACTGGGGAATTTTCTGGACACAAGACAGTAGCATTTTGGGGAAGCACATTAGTACTGGTGACTGTGTGTGTGACCACTGCGCGCATGATGAAGTGCATCATTAATTCTGGGAGACTTCACATTTCTTGTTACACTCTCAATTCACTTCATCAGTACTGGGGAATTTTCTTGACACAAGACAATAGCATTTTGGGGATAAAAATCAATTCTGGCAACTGTGTGTGACCACTGCGAGCATGACTGAGTGCATCATTAATTCTGGGAGACGTCACATTTCTTGTTACACTCTCACTTCACTTCGTCAGTACTGGGGAATTTTCTGGACACAAGACAGTAGCATTTTGGGGGAAGCACATTAGTACTGGTGACTGTGTGTGTGACCACTGCGAGCATGATGAAGTGCACCATTAATTCTGGGAGACTTTACATTTTTTGTTACCCTCTCATTTCTGGGGAATTTTCTGGACAAAAGACAGCAGCATTTTGGGGATGCACATTAATTCTGGTGACTCTGTGTGACTATTGCATGCATGACATCTAAGTGTGCCATTAATTCTGGGAGACTTTGCATTTCTTGTGCTCTCATTTCACTTCGTCAGCACTGGGGAGTTTTCTGGACACAAGACATGAACATTTTGCGGATGCACAATAATTCTGGTGACTGTGTGTGTGAAGGGCTGCCAAGACTGTTTCACTCCACCTTACTTCATGTTAAGGCAGAATGACAATGCAAAGTAATAATTACAATGTGAAGTGAGCCTTTTGCATTGCCACTTCACTGGCAAAATTTAAATTCACTGCGTCTCTAGTCATTACCCCACTTCATGTATGTAACAGCAATCATTTTTTAAATCCTGGTCAAAATGTATTTGAGCACCTGTGGTGCGGAATGGCATTGCAGTTGCATGGAATTTCATTTTGGCAGGAATTCAAAAATGTTCTGTACTGGCTACATGAGTTGGGGTAATCAGATGTCTATGCTGACAATTTGGTCAATGTCCTAGAAATGGAAGTTCAGGGCCCTTCCACAGCTACACAGATGTGCTCTGTTGTGCAAATAAGGATATAATTACTCTACCTCAAAAACAATACATGGGTGGCAGCACAGGGCCCAGATGGTCCTACGCTCCCAGAGGCAAATACGGCTATGATTAAAATGTTTCAAAAAGTAAGCAAACTCATTGCAAAAAACTATTTTAATTCATTGGTTAGGGTTGCTATTAAAGCAACAAAAGTATGGAAATATGATGTTAGGGCTTTCAGCCCTAACTCTGCATTCCCCTCCAAGCAGGCAAAGGGGGAAAGGCAACCCAAGCAACTGCAGAAATCCATCATCAGGCCCTGGATCTCCGTTGCAGCATAGGTACCTTTGGCACCTGAATGAAGACATCTATACTTCCCAAATAGTTGTGACACTCTGGTGTGCCTCATGCCTCACAAACAAGCTAGGGCATCCTGTAATTTGACATTACCACTCACTTTGTCGTGAGTTATTGCTTGCTTACAATTTACAATGTGATACAATGGGAATATTATATCACACTTCCAAGGTGGTTGAAGGCACTCAGCTGCACCTCATATATCACAACCCACCTGGAGCATGCAACAATTTAGCATTACCGAACATCTTGCTGTGTAGTTTTGCTCACTTAAAATTTATAATGTGATCCTATCAAAATCATAAACTGCACTTCCCAGGTGGTTGAAGCCACTTGGCTGCACCTAGTGCCTCCTGACTCACCTTGGCTGTGTGATAATATATGTCATGTCTTATTCCCTACTTCACTATACAATGTGATCCTATGGGAATTTTTTACTGCAGTTCCCATGTGGTGTGCAAGTCCACATGTTTATCCATGGCTACAGAAATGCTGGACCATGATGACGGATGTCTCTTGCATCATGTGCAAATAGTTGTATGTTGTTTGTCTTACCTGATGATGGATGTCTGTGGTTGCCTGTGTTGTCTTACCCCTTTTGGTTGCTTGGGTGAATGCATTAATGTAGTTTTTTGATATATATATATATATATATATATATATATATATATATATGTATATATATATCAAAAATGTTAATGCATCAGTTAGGGCTAAAGTGACAAAAGTGGGGAAATGAGATGTTAGGGTTGAGCCCCTAACACCTCCTCCCACCATCACCCACCCTCCACACACCAACAGACCCTGGGGTGTGCCATGGGGTCTTCAGGCCCAACTCTCACCCCATTCCATGTGCAAACAGGTTGACGTGCTACAGTAAAGGAGAATGGGGTGAGAGATAGGCCTCATGACCCCATAGCACACCCAGGCATCTGTTGGTGTGTGGAGGATGGGGTGATGGTGATGAGGGAGGGGTTAGGGGCTCAACCCTAACATCTCATTTCCCCACTTTTGCCACTTAAACCCTAACTGATGCATTAATGAAGGTTTTGCAATGAATTTCCTAACTTTTTGGAAAAGTGTAATAGTAAATACTATGTGCTGGTGAGAGCCCACCAAACTGCCCATTTGTGCATAATGATATGCATCTGTGGGAGTGCAGACCCTTCAGGTCCTGCACTCCAACTTACATATAACAACAGAGCCATAGAGTAGCCCTATTGGCATTACCACACACTCTACAGCTAATATTCTTCAGGTGACACTACCTCTGGCTGGAAGCTGCAATACTGAACATAGGATTTGCAAGAAAGCGAGTTGTGCTCACACCAGAGGGAGGTGAACCTTACAATTGTCTTTGGTTTGTAGCAGATATTCTGCAGATGGAGGCTACTTCTAACTGAAAGGTGAAATAAGGAACTTAGAATTGTCAGGAAAGACAGTCTTTCAAGCAACAGAGGGAGGTGGATCTAGCTTTACTTTTGTTACAATTCTTAAGATTTTCAGTGCAGGAAGAGTTTAAAGCACAGCTGACTTATTTTGGGGCTGACTGCTTTCAGAGCACAAACCCAAGACTGTTTTGGGGCTGGGGAGGTTTACCTGTGTCTGACTTGAATGTCTGGATTTTTCTGTTTGATTAGCAGGGTATTTTCTCTGTCAAATTGTTGTGTAGGGCATCTTGCTGACAGGAAGGCACTCATCGCAGCGGTGGGTCAGAGCTTTTAACTGATTGTTTTGTGAGGGCACAGTTTAGGCCCAACCCCTGCCCACCCTCACCTCACCCACCCTGGAAATAGTTCCTTATACCTGGGGTTCTGACATCATTTCTCAAGAAAGCAAGGTGCATAGCACTGCCATATCCTCTCTAGCACAATGCACTGACAATATAAGCATAAACACTGTATAATATATATATTTCTATATAACAAACCAATCACACACACACACACACACACAAAAAGTAGATAAACATGTGGGGAGTAGTGCAATGTAATGGCTGTGGGGCAGCAGTCTTCCAGGAGTCTTTCTGGAGGCTGAGATGCTGCCCTATTTGCAGACAACTCTCTGCCCTGAGGGAGGAAGTTGCCTGTCTTCAGGCCACACTGGAACGTAGTAAGGGAACCTTCCCCCAGGCCACACTGGACAGTAGGAAGGGAACCTCCCCCATCCAGGGAGCACCAGAGACACCACCACTAGCTCAGAGGTTGCAAAGAAAGCACAGCAGTTGGACCACAGTGGGCTCAGGGAGGGTGAGGATGGTGGAACAGAGGCACACCCAGTCAGTTGTTCCACTCCACAATCCATACACAATTCTGGGGGAGCATAGCTCCCCTATGGATAAACCCGCAGAGGAGACTAAGGAGGCTGAGGATAACTGTCACAAGGGAGGCCCACAGGAAGGAGGCATAGGACACCACAGGGAAAGGAAGTAGCTCCTGGTGGGGGACTCAATTATTAGGGGGATAGAACTGAGGGGAGCAGGGAAAACTGAAGTAAGGTGCCTGCCTGGTGCCATGACTTGGAGGGACAGGAAGCGCATCCTCAGGATCATGAGAACAGCTGCACGGGAGTCTGAGCTGGATGTCATTGTCCACCTAGGGACAAATGACTTGGCTCATCATGAGATTAGAGCAGTGCATGAGGACTTTGTAGAGTTGGGGAGGGGCCTAAGATAAGTAGGACACACAGTATCCTTCTCAGAGGTGCTGCCTGTCAGTGGCATGGGTGAGGTGAGGGTACTTTGCACCATGCAGTTTAATGAATGGTTGAAAAAATGGTGTGGAGCACAGGGATTAGGCTTCAGTGGGGACTGGGGTTCCACCTGGAGGGACACCAGCCTATACTGGCAGGATGGTCTGCATCTGTCCAGGAAGGGAACAAGTCTTTTAAACAATCAGTTTAAATGCTTCATTGGGAAGCTTTTAAACTAGTCAAGGGGGGGAGACACTGATAAGCAGCAGGAAAATCCCAGACTCTCCCTACAAAACAGGGTACTAAATGAGAAAAAGACCAAGGTAGAAAGGTCAGTGAGGGATGCTGCAACAGAAGGTAAAGCCATCAAAAAATGGAGAGCAATGAGTACTTATGCCCATAGTGTGGGTAACAAGCTTCCTGAATTAGTGGCCTTGATGGAGGAGGAACATCTGGATATTGTGGCAGTCACAGAAACATGGTACACACAAAACCATGACAGGGACGTAAACATATCAGGATACACTATCTACAGGAGGGACAGGGAGGGTAAAAGAGGAGGAGGAGCAGCTCTTTTCATAAGGGAAGGAATCAAAGCAACAGAACAAAAGGGTAAACAGGGAGGAGAAGAAGCACTGTGGGTAAATTTGGAGACAGGCAATGGCACCACAATCCACACAGGGGTTGTATACAGACCCACTTCTCAGGGGGAGGAAATGGACAAGGAAATGATAGAACGTATACTTAGAATGGCAGAGAAAGAGGAGATATTGCTGATGGGTGATCTGAATATGCCAGATGTTAACTGGAATGCAGTTGCAGCAGCTACTTCAAAGAGTGGGGTAATTCTAGATGCCCTACAGGGGGCATACCTTAGACAACTAGTATTGGAGCCCACTCAAGAGGGAGCAATCTTAGACCTGGTTCTCTCAAAGGGAGATGGAGAGAGGATCACAGATGTAGAAGTGGGTAGCCATCTGGTAACTACCGACCATCGAACAGTATGGGTCACAATAAACACAGCAATAGAGTCAAGCCATACAAAGGCAAAAGTACTGGACTTAAGGAGGGCTGACTTTGCCAAATTGGGTGAGTGCCTAAGGAATGCACTAGCAAATGGGCAGGAATGAGGGGTGAAAGAACAATGGAGAATAATAAAAACTGCCATCACAAAGGTAACAAGCCTTTGTGTGAAGCAATTAAACAAAACAAAATGATATAAGAAACCACTATGGTTCTCAAAGGAAGTGGCAGTGAAGGTTCAAGAGAAAAAGAAAGCATTCAGGAAGTACAAGGAATCACAGAAGCAGGACAGAGAACTGTATCAGTTAAAGCAAAAGGAAGCTGGGAAGGCAGTCAGAATAGCAAAGGCCCAAACTGATGAAAAGATAGCCAGCTCAGTTAAGAAGGGGGATAAAACCTTTTATAGGTACATCAGGGAGCGAAGGAAGACCAAGGGAGGGATAGTGAGGCTTAATAAAGGGAGGAGGGTGGGCAGAGGGTGACTGTGAAAAACAGAGATACCAAACAAATATTTTTGCTCAGTATTTACAAATGAAGAGGGGGAGGTACCTAAAACAAACAGTAGAAACACTCTGGATACAGAAGTTGATACCAGCCCATTTACAGAAGAAAGGGTTCTGAAAGAACTCTTAAAACTGAAGGTGGACAAAGCAATGGGGCCTGATGGGATTCATCCCAGAATTCTAAAAGAACTAAGGGTAGAACTAGTGACACCACTGACTACCCTTTTTAACAAATCATGGGAGGATGGAGTGGTGCCGAGGACTGGAGGAGGGCAGATGTGATTCCTTCACAAAAGTGGGAGCAAGGCAGAAGCAGGACACTACAGACCTGTTAGTTTAACCTCAGTGATAGGGAAAATGATGGAATCAGTTCTGAAGGAAAGAATTGTTGAGTATCTAGAGGCCAGAGGGGCACAGGACCCAAGGCAGCATGGATTCACAGTGGGAAGGTCATGCCAGATGAATCTGATAGATTTCTTTGACTGGGTGACCAAAGTAGTAGATCAGAGAGGGGCTGTGGACATGGCCTACCTAGACTTTAGCAAGGCATTTGACACAGTCCCACACAAAAGATTAATATATAAGTTAGCCAGCCTGAGAATGGGTCCCAAGATGACAGCCTGGGTAAAGAATTGGCTGGAGAATAGGACACAGAGAGTAATAGTAAATGGACTCCACTCTGAAGAAAGGGGGGATACTAGTGGGGCACCGCAGGGTTCAGTATTAGGACTGGTCCTCTTCAATGTCTATATAAGCAACATTGCAGAGGGACTGGAAGGAAAAAGTATGTCTCTTTGCAGATGACACAAAGATCTGCAACAGAGTTGATGCACAAGGTGGGGTGGAAAGGATGAGAAGGGACTTAGCAAGATTAGAGGAATGGTCAAATGTATGGCAGCTTAGATTCAATGCTAAGAAGTTCAAGGTAATGCACCTGGGAAATAAAAACCCAGGGGAAGAGTGCACAATGGGGGGTGAGATACTAACAACAACAAAAATGGAAAGGGACCTGGGGGTAGTCAGATCAGATGACCTAAAGGTGGGCAAGCAATGTGAGAGGGCAGCAAGGAGGGCTGGGGGGATATTGGGATGCATAGGGAGAGGCATCACTAGTAGAAAACAGGAAGTTATTATCCCTCTGTACAGACAGCTGGTGAGACCCCATCTGGAGTACTGCATGCAGTTCTGGAGACTCAGTCTCCGCAAAGACATAGACAGAATGGAAGTTGTCCAGAGGAGGGAAACTAAAATGGTGCAGGGTCTGCACCAGAAGGTATATGAAGAGAGACTTAAGGAGCTTAAAATGTATAGCTTTACAGAAAGGAGGGAGAAAGGGGACATGATAGAAACTTTCAAGTACCTCAAGGGAATCAATAAAGTCCAAGAGGGTAGCATCTTTCAAAATAAGAGGTGTGCAAGAACAAGGGAGCACAATTTGAAGATGGGGGTGGCTCAGAGGTAATTTAAGGAAGTATTTTTTCACAGAGAGGGTTATGGATGTATGGAATGGCTTTCTGGAGGAGGTTGTGGAGTCAAAAACAGTGGTGGAATTCAAGCATGCATGGGACAGTCATAAGGCAATTCTAGGGGGTGGGGGTAGGAAGAAGTAGGCTGCTGGTTAACTAGGATCTGCAGCTTATCTATTAGGTAGGGAAATGGGAAGACTGGGTGGGCCAAGCGGTCCTTATCTGCCATCAAATTCTATGTTTCTATGTTCTATGTTTCTATAGGCCTGAAAAGGAACCCTTGTAACACTAATTTACCAATATATCAGTAACTGTACAACCTATGAAAAAAAATTCCACTGCTGTTGTAATCATGACTTTGAAACCTTCATGCATGCTTAGTCCACCTGAAGGTGGACACAGTTCTGGGTAGCGAAAAATCCATATCTTGTACCATTTCCAAGGTACAGGCACTGAAAATCACTGTGGGAGCTGCAATGTTATCCTAGAGGAAAAATCTCAACTTTGTGATGGCATATCTTTGTAACCGATTAGCTTTGTTACACCTAAACAGCATAATTCACATCTTTAGGACATTCCCCTTATACACTGCAAATTTCAAGCCAAACGTCCAGTCCATTTATTTACAGTGCAGTGGCAAAGTTTTTAAAATCCTCCTAGTTTGTGAGATGTCAAAATCCCCTTTCGCGAGCTGAAAACCCGTTCTCGAGCTGTCAAAATCTCCATTCGTGAGTAATCCTTGACCATCAGATTTTGGCCATCTGGTCTCCAAGTCACAAAAGGGGATTTTGTCAGGTCACAAAAGGGGATTGGCTCATGATTGGGGATTTGACAGCTTGCTTACAGGGATTTTGACAGCTCGCAAACAAGGAATTGAAAAACCAATCCCCTTTCATGAGCTGAAAAAGTTACTGTTTGAGAGCTGATCCCTTTTTGTGAGGTGTCAAAAGCCCTGTTTGCAAGCTAACTTCCAATGGCCAGCTGGTTGTGAAATGACAATCAAGTATTTTGTCAGGTTGTAAAAGAGGATCGGCTCATGAATGGGGACTCTGACACCTCACGAAAGTGGATTTTGCCAGTTCACAAGGGAGAATTCAAAAATCCAACCCCCTTTCATGAGCTGACAAAATCCCTGTTCGTGAACCAATCCCCATTCACAAGCTGACAAAATCCCCATTCGTGAGCTGATTCTTGTTTGCAAGATATGGCCATCTGGTCCCTAAGTCATGATCAAGTATTTTGCTACCTCACTAAATGGGGTTCTCGGCTCACGAATGGGGATTTTGTCACCACGTGAATGAGAATCATAAGTGAGTCACGAACAAAGAATTTTGAAATTTAAAACAGACTTTCTTTGGCCAAAACAAAGGAAACCAAAGGTATAGGTTTGTAGGGGGCATCACCCTGAACAAAACCCATGCCTTATTTGATCAACAACTCACGCTTGGAGCAAGCTACAACATTTTGTTTAGGGGGAAAAAAAAATGGCAGCTTGAGAACAAATAATTTTTTCTCACGAATAGGGATTTTATAAATTCCCATTCATGAGCTGACAAAATCCTTGCTCACCAGCCCAATCCCCTTTCGCAAAACATACACATAAATCTTGGAGTGAACTGAGCATGCTCAGAACCCGAAACCTTAAAATGAAATAACTTTGGAAAGGATTAACATTTTTTCACCAAAACTCTTTCTACCCTGAAAACGTTAGACCAAAATACCATATGGTGCGGCCCAAGTGCAATGGGCAAAATCAGCAAAAAAGTGCCCCAAAAAGTGAAAAACACATTTTTCAGTGCTTCGCTGCTTGTAAACCACATGTTCTACCATATAAGAATGTGCATTCCAATTTTGTGCTAATCTGTTGATCATTTGCAAAGTTATTAAGGTGCAAAATTTGGGGTTTAACATTAAACTGCTTACTCAACCCTTACTATACTGGCATAACCGGTATGCCTCCCTGACAGCAACACCAACACAACAACCTATCAACTCGTTGACAAAATCAACAGGTTGCTGACAGGTCACTGTGTTGGTGCACCCGACACAGGGGCACACTGTCTCCTGGTCCTGCACCCCCACCCCAGATCAACTCCGACTGGAGTTGCTAATCCTAAAGAAGGGGGGGTTGGGCAGAGCCCCCCACATGGTGGGGTTTGGGGTCAAAGCCCCTGATAACAAAATTGATTGAACACAGGAATTTCTGTCAACCATAACTTGTGGTTGACATAATTCCTGTCGGAGAGATGCCAGTTGACAAAAGTGTTGTTGAACTGGTACCATAGAGCCAGTGCATCCACACCAGTATTATATATCTATATATGCAAAAAATGTTGTTAATGCATCAGTTAGGGTTGTTCTACAGTGATAAAAGTGAGGAAATTCCATATTAGGGTTGCCACCCCTTGCACCCCACCCTGCCCCCACCAACAGGCATCTGGGTGTGCATTGGGGTCATCGGCCCTAACTGTTCAAGTTTACACCACAACTGCATAGAATGCAGGAAAGGAGGCCTAATAAATTCCATTAATATACGTTCAGGCTCTCTTGTGCTTCAATGGAATGATACTTATCATAACTGTACTAGCTGTCACCCAGCCACACCAGACTAAAATGAATTGAATAATGGACACATATTTTAAGTGAAAACATGTTTATTTGTGTAGTACATGACTGAAATCACTCAAAAGATAACAAAATCAAGTTCCTGTCCCCTTTCGACTGAACACTACATTCATGACACTAAGGTTAGGTGTCCTATCAATTTCAAGCCACCACCACAAGCAAAATGCTGTACACAGAACTTAAATTGTGCCACATCATATCTCCACCAAAAAAAAGTTTCTGACATGTAAACACTGTAATTTACATCCATAGGACATGCCATAAATACCCTCCAAATTTCAAGTAAAAAGACCAAACTGTTTCTGAGATATTCAATGTTAAAGATTGGTTAAATTTCCCTATCTATTCCATTATAAAAAAATCTGGCCATCATGTCCCTATTTTGAGACCAAAGATCGCGATCAAAGAATCTCGCTATCAAAGAATTTGCAGGCTCATGAACAAAGAATAAAAAAAAGTTATAAATCAAGAAATTGAAGGAATTGCTGTAAACCACCACCATGGTTCGGCAGAATGAAGCCCCCTGAGCACAACCCACCCTCATTTGAATTCCTAGGGCACCCCTGGTCTGAGAAAATTGATTTTTTATTCTGGCCATCTTGTCTCTCGCTCGTGATGCATGATCGCGATCAAAGAATCTCGCGATCAAATAATTTGCTGGCTCATGATCAAAGAAATTGCATGCTCATGATCAAAGAATTTAAAATACTGAAACATGGCTTTTTCACTGATTTGAGCCAAACCAATGGCATGCCTTGATAGAACGAAGCCCCTTCATCAAAACCCACCCTCGTTTGTGTCCCTAGCCCACCCCTGAGCCGAGACATTAGTGTATTTATGTTGTAATGTAAGATCGCCATCAAAGAATCTCGCAATCAAAGAATTTGCAGGCTTATGATCAAAGATCATTAGCGAGCCACGATCAAAGATTTTAAAAGCTTATAACTCTATTTTTTGACTGATTTGGATGAAACCAAAGGCATGGCTCGATAGATCGGAGCCCCCTGAGTAAAACCCATCTAAGTTGGAGGTACGCTACACATATCTTCATTACTGCAAGCCCTGTTGTCAATATTTAGTTTAAGAGCTGCATAAAGACATCTTAGCATTCTGTGTCATTGCTTTTTCTACTGCTCCAGTAACAACTCGGGACATTTTAAAATCATTCCCGATCTGATTCAACTGTGACAGGGCTGAACAGTGAGCGGCTGATGCAGGAGGAGGAGGGGCAGGACAGTGTTTAAAAGACTCACGCTTTCATAGCACATAGAGGTATGCTACACACATCTTCATTACTGCAAGCCCTGTTGTCAGTATTCAGTTTAAGAGCTGCACAAAGACATCTTAGCATTCTGTGCCATTGCTTTTTCTACTGCTTCAGTAACAACTCGGGACATTTTTAAATCATTGCCTATCTGATTCAACTGTGAGAGGGCTGAACAGTGAGCGGCTGATGAAGGAGAAGGAGGTGCAGGACAGTGTTTAAAAGACCTGAAACCTTAAAATGAAATAACTTTGGAAAGGATTAACATTTTTTCACCAAAACTCTTTCTACCCTGAAAACGTTAGACCAAAATACCATATGGTGCGGCCCAAGTGCAATGGGCAACAATCAGCAAAAAAGTGCCCCAAAAAGTGAAAAACACATTTTTCAGTGCTTCGCTGCTTGTAAACCACATGTTCTACCATATAAGAATGTGCATTCCAATTTTGTGCTAATCTGTTGATCATTTGCAAAGTTATTAAGGTGCAAAATTTGGGGTTTAACATTAAACTGCTTACTCAACCCTTACTATACTGGCATAACCGGTATGCCTCCCTGACAGCAACACCAACACAGCAACCTATCAACTCGTTGACAAAATCAACAGGTTGCTGACAGGTCACTGTGTTGGTGCACCCGACACAGGGGCACACTGTCTCCTGGTCCTGCACCCCCACCCCAGATCAACTCCGACTGGAGTTGCTAATCCTAAAGAAGGGGGGGTGGGGCAGAGCCCCCCACATGGTGGGGTTTGGGGTCAAAGCTCCCTGATAACAAAATTGGATCATGAAACACAGGAATTCTGTCAACCATAACTTGTGGTTGACATAATTCCTGTCGGAGAGATGCCAGTTGACAAAAGTGTTGTTGAACTGGTACCATAGAGCCAGTGCATCCACACCAGTATTATATATCTATATATGCAAAAAATGTTGTTAATGCATCAGTTAGGGTTGTTCTACAGTGATAAAAGTGAGGAAATTCCATATTAGGGTTGCCACCCCTTGCACCCCACCCTGCCCCCACCAACAGGCATCTGGGTGTGCATTGGGGTCATCGGCCCTAACTGTTCAAGTTTACACCACAACTGCATAGAATGCAGGAAAGGAGGCCTAATAAATTCCATTAATATACGTTCAGGCTCTCTTGTGCTTCAATGGAATGATACTTATCATAACTGTACTAGCTGTCACCCAGCCACACCAGACTAAAATGAATTGAATAATGGACACATATTTTAAGTGAAAACATGTTTATTTGTGTAGTACATGACTGAAATCACTCAAAAAGATAACAAAATCAAGTTCCTGTCCCCTTTTCGACTGAACACTACATTCATGACACTAAGGTTAGGTGTCCTATCAATTTCAAGCCACCACCACAAGCAAAATGCTGTACACAGAACTTAAATTGTGCCACATCATATCTCCACCAAAAAAAAGTTTCTGACATGTAAACACTGTAATTTACATCCATAGGACATGCCATAAATACCCTCCAAATTTCAAGTAAAAAGACCAAACCGTTTCTGAGATATTCAATGTTAAAGATTGGTTAAATTTCCCTATCTATTCCATTATAAAAAAATCTGGCCATCATGTCCCTATTTTGAGACCAAAGATCGCGATCAAAGAATCTCGCTATCAAAGAATTTGCAGGCTCATGAACAAAGAATAAAAAAGTTATAAATCAAGAAATTGAAGGAATTAGTAAACCACCACCATGGTTCGGCAGAATGAAGCCCCCTGAGCACAACCCACCCTAATTTGAATTCCTAGGGCACCCCTGGTCTGAGAAAATTGATTTTTTATTCTGGCCATCTTGTCTCTCGCTTGTGATGCATGATCGCGATCAAAGAATCTCGCGATCAAATAATTTGCTGGCTCATGATCAAGAAATTGCATGCTCATGATCAAAGAATTTAAAATACTGAAACATGGCTTTTTCACTGATTTGAACCAAACCAATGGCATGCCTTGATAGAACGAAGCCCCTTCATCAAAACCCACCCTCGTTTGTGTCCCTAGCCCACCCCTGAGCCGAGACATTAGTGTATTTATGTTGTAATGTAAGATCGCCATCAAAGAATCTCGCAATCAAAGAATTTGCAGGCTTATGATCAAAGATCATTAGCGAGCCACGATCAAAGATTTTAAAAGCTTATAACTCATTTTTGACTGATTTGATGAAACCAAAGGCATGGCTCGATAGATCGGAGCCCCCTGAGTAAAACCCATCTAAGTTGGAGGTACGCTACACATATCTTCATTACTGCAAGCCCTGTTGTCAATATTTAGTTTAAGAGCTGCATAAAGACATCTTAGCATTCTGTGTCATTGCTTTTTCTACTGCTCCAGTAACAACTCGGGACATTTTAAAATCATTCCCGATCTGATTCAACTGTGACAGGGCTGAACAGTGAGCGGCTGATGCAGGAGGAGGAGGGGCAGGACAGTGTTTAAAAGACTCACGCTTTCATAGCACATAGAGGTATGCTACACACATCTTCATTACTGCAAGCCCTGTTGTCAGTATTCAGTTTAAGAGCTGCACAAAGACATCTTAGCATTCTGTGCCATTGCTTTTTTCTACTGCTTCAGTAACAACTCGGGACATTTTTAAATCATTGCCTATCTGATTCAACTGTGAGAGGGCTGAACAGTGAGCGGCTGATGCAGGAGAAGGAGGTGCAGGACAGTGTTTAAAAGACTTGCGCTTTCACTGCACAAGTGCAGTGGCAAGAGCATGAGTGGCACAAGTGCCACTCGGAAGAGAAACAGGAAAAGGTTTGGACATACAGAGGACTGTAATATAATTACTAGTATTTAAAAAATTACAAGTATAAACTTAACCTTGTTTGTTAAACTAGTTTATAAACTGTGTCTGCTCTCAAGTGACTTATAGTTTGTCCTATGCTTCTTTTCCCTGCTACCAGCTGGTGGCAGAAGCCGGGTGGTCAGTAACTGGTGGTGATAGTGACAACTAAGGTTGAGTAGTTTTGAACAGAGTCACTCTGGTTTGGTTTAGTATATGATAAATAAGTGGGTGATAATAACTATGGGTGTATTACTGAAATTAGTTAATATTGCAGTATTTTTCTTTGTAGTTTGTGCATTGGATGATGTGAAATCACCTTGTTTTAAACAATTTGATATTAAGGAGAGCATGTTGTTTCTGCAAAGTAATCAGACAAAGGGCTATGGTACCTCTCAGTATTTAGATAATCTAAGTTGTCAGGATTTTAAATATGACGTAATTGATCAAGATATGTATTTTAATTCTTGTAAAATGGTTTTACAACTGCTTTATTTGCACTGTAACTATGAGCTTGTTTCATTTGCACATCCAATTAATATGGTGAATAGGTCAAAAACATGTGTTAAGGGTTTAGTGTATTCTAACAGAATTAGGAGACTAATTCTTTTATTATTGTTGCTTTCAGGTACAGTCCATCCTAACCCTGGCCATTTGGTTGGGGCTTCAATGGAAATTAAAGGACCTCTAAATTCCTCCCTCCATATGGTCCATTTGAATGTAGGTAGATTAACAGCAAAAAAAAAAATATTGGAATGCTGGGTTTTAGATAATAAATTTGACGTAGTTGCTTTGACTGAAACTTGGATGACAGATAATATATCTAATTCTGAATTTTTTTTACCAAGTTATACTACTTTTAGAAAGGATAGGGCTGGTGGGGGGGAGGATGTTTGTTTTATGTAGCTGATCATCTGTTAGCACAAGAATTGGCTATTATTCCTGATAGTAAATTGTTTGAATCACTTGCTATTTCTATTACATTAGATGATAAAAAAGTTTTGACCATTGTAAATGTATATGTTCCCCCAGATAGATCTAAAGAAGGTGTTCCTGCTTTTTTTTAATTGTTTTCCAATATTACCAATAAATAGGGAAATTATTTTGGTTGGTGATTTTAATTTAAATTGGATGTCTCCAGCTGTGTATGAGGTTAGAACAATTGTTACAGATCTCGGGTTTCAACAGTTGATCACTGGCCCCACCAGGGTTAATTATAAAACAGAATATACACCTACCCTTGACTGAATTATTACCAATAGTCCATCATGTATTGTTAATTATGGAATTCTCCCTGATTGGATCAGTGATCACAGTCCGGTGTTCTTTGATTGTTCAGCTAAACTGAATAAAATAATAGAAGCAAGGATTATAAAATTATAGAAGGCTTAGAGATTTGGATAAGCGAAAGTTCTTTGAGGAGTCACAGTTACTTGATTGGTCGTTTCTGGGTAATATAACCAATATTGATGAGGCATACCAGAAGTTTTGTTATTATTTCACTTTAATCTGTGATAAGATAATACCCTTTAGAACATTGTGAGTAAGGGGGAACAATACTATTTGGTTTACCCCTAACCTATTGAAATTGATTAGGAAAAGAAACCAAGCATGGAAAGTATATATTAGAACAAAACAACTGAATCATTAAATATTGTATAAAGAGCTTAGGAACAAATGTCAATTAGCTATTCGGGCTGCAAAAAAGGATTTTTTTAAGCAATAATTTATGGAAGTCAAGGGGAACTCACATGCAAGTTGGAATATACTCAATTTGTTAATGGGTAAATCTAAATCGAGTGAAAATGATGTAATAGAAAAGGACGGTAATACAATTATGGAACCTAAAATTGTGGCTGAAGCCTTTAATTTACATTTCACTAATCTGGTGAAGTATAGTTCTACTGTAGGCAAAATGGAAGGTTCTAGGAGCCATTTGGATGCTCTCTTACATCTACAGTAAATGGTGATAAATTTGTTAGTGGTTACAATATTCCAAAATTTTATTTTCGTTATTTACATACTAAGGATGTAGTTGATCTTGTTTCTAAAATGGATCCAAAGTCCAGTAATGGATCAGATAATATTGATTATAGGATTTTGAAAAGGGTTATTAATGGTGTGGCCAGTCCATTAACAAAATTGTTTTATTATTCCTTCTGTCATGGGACTTTTCCAAATGTGTGGAAAAGTGTGGTTCTGAAGCTTATTTTTAAGTCAGGGTTAAGATCTAACCTTAATAATTATCGTCCAATTTCTATGTTGGCTCCCCTTTCCAAAATTTTAGAAAAAAAAATAGTTTCAGTTCAGTTGACGGAACATCTTACAAACTATAATCTTTGGTCAGATTCACAACATGGCTTTAGGTCTAACCATAATACTGAGACAGCCTTGGTGAGGCTCACCAGTCAAGTTTCCAAAGCAATAGATATTGCAGATCTTGTTGCAGTGGCCTTTGTGAACCTCACCAAGGCTTTCGATCTTGTGAATCATGATGTACTCTTGAAGCAGTTATCTGCTGTACAGTTATCAGATGGGATTATTTCCTGGTTTGGTGATTATTTACCTAACAGGAATCAGAAGACATTAATTAATGGAACATTATCTGAGCCAGCATTGTTGAAATGTGGAGTCCCTCAGGGCTCTGTATTGGGTCCTTTGCTTTTTTCTTTATTTGTGAATTCTTTATCGGTTGATTTTTAAAAAAACTAAGTTATTGTTATATGCAGATGATGCAGTTTTGTTTTGTTCTGGTTCCAATTTTCTAACTCTCCAAAATACTTTACAACAAGACTTTAGTCTGTTCCACCAGTGGTTTGATAAACATAAATTGGTGCTAAACTCTGCAGAAACCAAGACAATGGTGTTCTCTCATTCTAGGAGCATGCAAACACAGGAACTAACTATTCTTGATAATTTGGGCAATGTAATTGAACAGGTTAGATTGTTTAAATACTTGGGAATATTAATTGACTGTCATTTAACATTTGAGTCTCATGTTTTGGAATTAATTAATAGAGCACACAAAATGCGGGGGTTTCTTTATCAAATTAGAAGTAATATTACAGTTGATATCTGGTCATTACTTACACATAGTCTATTATTATCTATAATGGATTATGGGTCCATAGAATATTCCTATACTTCTGATAGAATGTTTTCCAAACTTCAAGTTACTTATCACTGTGTGTTATGCTTTGCTACTGGCCAATCGAGGTTAACACATCATTGTTCTCTTTATAAATATTTTGGTTGTTTGTCTTTAGAGGGATGTTTTAATTTCAGATCATTGATGTTTTTGCATAAGGATCAGTTAGGTATTTTGCCACAAAGCATTCTTAGCCTATTTTCTAGGAATATAAAATCTGGTTGTACAAGATTACAGAGTAAGGAGGGTTTTCTGGTGCCTTTCTTTCATACATCTTTTGGTCAAAATTGTTTGAACTTTGCCACTGTTATGATTTATAACCATCTTCCTTATAATGTTACAAGTCAAAAGCAGTTATCAACTTTTAAGACAGCTCCTAGAAATAATCTGTTAGTGAATTCAATTTGTAAATGTTTTCCATAATCTATATTTATTGATTGTACACTGTTCTTGTAAAGTTTGATGTGTTATGTTTGTTGTATAAACTGGTCATTTGTGAAAATGGGCTTATCCCACAAATGTATTAATATAAAAATAAAATGAAATGAAAAAGTTTTACTTCAGGAGTGACCCCTGAGCCGAGATATTTGTGTTTTTCCAATCGGAAAACTAAAAACAAGATGGCGTAACTCTCGTTCAAAGAATTTTAAAAATTCTTGGGGACAAAGATTCTTGAACCACAAGGCTGCAAATTCTTTGTTCACCAGATGGGACCAGATGGCCAGAACCCCATTCTTTGTTCGCAAAACATACTGTACATATAAATTTTCCCATTGACTTATAATGGGAACTCCAAACTGGCATAACTTTTGAATGCCTTAATATTTTTTCACCAAATGAAAAGTGGCATGTTCTGCTACCACAGCTCTTTCAAATAAGCCATCTTGCAGAGCAGCATGCCACGTGATGGCCACGCAGGGCCACATCCAAAATCCCCAAAGCTGCCTTCAAAAATGGGTAATTTTGCATTTTTCAGCATTTTCATATGCAAAGACAATAAGCCCAACTGAAATTTGGCAGATCAAGAGATCTACCATGCCCCACCATGCATACTAGATTTTAGGCAAATCCGTTGAATGGATCCAAGGTTATTAACGTCCACAATTTTGACTTTAACATAGAAGTGGCATCTGAACCCTAACTATAGGGGCAACTACACCACTATAATATATATATAGGAATATATATATATATATATATATATATATATATATATATATGTGTGTTATATGTGTGTGTATATATATATATATATATATATGTGTGTGTGTATATGTGTGTGTATATATATATATATATGTGTGTGTATATGTGTGTGTATATATATATATATATATATTGTGTGTGTATATGTGTGTGTGTATATATATATATATATATATATATATATATATATATATATATATATATATTCTTTGCAAAAAACTATGTTAGTTCATCAGTTAGGGTTTTATTAAGCATAAAAAGTGAACCCAACCACCTCACCCCCACCTCCCCCACCCTCCACACACCAACAGGCATAGGAGTGTGCCTTGGAGTCATTGGCCCTAACTCTCACCCCATTCCATGTGTAAACAAGATGAGATGGTACAGTATAGGAGAATGGGGCGATCAATGCAACCACTCCAAGGCACACCCCGATGCCTGTTGGTGTGTGGAAGGTGGGGGGTGGTAGGGTTAGTAACCCTAATTTTGAATTTCCCAGCTTTTTGCACTTTAATAAAAACCCTGATACAATGACATCATTTTTTGCAAAGAATTTTCCTTCTTTTTGAGAAAGTGTAATGTAACTGGTATGTGGTTGTGGGAGCGTGGGCCTTCCAAGCCCTGCACTTCCCTCACACTACCCATTGTTGCATAATGATATGCATAAATTGGAGCGTGGGCCCTCTGGACCCTGCACTCCCACTTACACATAACTACAGACATACAGCAGCCCTATAGTAATGAAAGTAACCCTTGTAACACTAATTTGGCAATATCTAAGTACAATCAAGCCCGCTTATAAGAACATACCATTTGCCAAGGAAAAATGTTCTTATAAGCGGGCTGTTACTAAAAGCGAGCTGCCATTGAAATCAATTATACCAGTGGCTGCTAGGTGCAGCCGTCCCCTCATTTGTTAAATAAAGCTAAGTGGATGATGGATAAGCATAAAAAATGTTACTCTTTATACAAAACATGTTTAAAGAGTGCTAGCACACATTTTTTAAAGTTGAAAGTTAAAACTTCAATGCATCAGTACAGTGCTATCGCAATATACAGTACAATGCAGTAAAGTACTTCAGTACATACTGAGCTACCCTAATCCTAATGAATCTTAGGAAACTAATCTGTGATTTTTAATGCTTATGGCAGGATAAGGAAAGTTAATCGAAAAATGCATCAAAACTGGTGAAAAGAGGTCTGCTCACAGTTTTTGCTGAGCACGAACAGCCGTATCCGTTCCATGCAGGACTTCACCTCCCAAACTGTTGGTGGTTCATTCAGCTGATGCTTCTTATCAACCTCACTGCTTTCCTCCTGTGTTTGATGTCCACATACTGTTCGATTGCTCCCCCAATGTTTCCCATTGATTCATAGTGAATGAGCTGGGATGAGATAAACAAGGTTGGGGGTAGGAAGAAGTAGGCTGCTGGTTAACTAGGATCTGCAGCTTATCCAGTAGGCAGGGAAATGGGCAGACTGGGTGGGCCAAGCGGTCCTTATCCGCCATCAAATTCTATGTTTCTATGTTTCTATCCCCAGACTGCATTGAAGACTTTAACAATTCATTGCCATTGAAACTAATGACAACACTTAGCACAAACTGAAATCATTAAGATCAAAGTCGGCACACACAAAAGCGTGATTGCAATTACAGCTGTAATAAGCTGTGACTGCCAAGAGCAATTTGCACTAGATTGCCAGCTCCTAGTGTGAGCAAACACATGGCTCAGGCAGCCAGGATTGCTAGGAAGTATCCCAAAATATGTTATTATAGCTGATCTCTGTGTCCTTATAAACGGACTTACAGCCCATAGGAAACAATGGAGCAAGATCGGTACATAAGCAAAATGTGATTATACCCGGGTTGTTCTTATATCCGATGTTCTTATAAGTGGACTTGACTGTAACCATAGCAACTATGGCAAAAATTCCACTGCAGTTGTAATGATGACTTCAAAACCACTATGGGTGCTTAGTCCACCTAAAGGACTTAGCTGTGGAGAGTGACACATCCATATCTCGAATAGTTTTCAAGTTACAGGTGCCACAGTTCAACAGATGCATGTAACTTGGTCATTTTTAGAATTTTTTGCACCAAATTTTCAACATGGCATTTTGAGGATACCACCACATGAACAATGTCACTGTCATTTTGTTAATCTGTCCCAAAAGTTGAGTTTGCACAGCAAATGCGCCATTCTGCACCACAGGTGTGAAATCACATTTTGGGCAGGATGTGAAAAATGAGAGCTGTATACTGCTCATGAGGAGGTGTGGAAAAGGGTAATGTTGAAAATCAGGAGGGAAAATATAAAAATTGGCGAGGTTATGAGCGCATGTAGAAACTGCACAATGCACTCTCATAAAGTGGCCATTTTGGGGAAATTTATAACCATATCTTCAACATGAGCATTTTGGGAAATACCCTCGTGAACACTGGCAGCACTGTGATTTTGTTACTCCATCCCGAAAGTTGATTTTGCACAGCAACATGCCATTCTGCGCCAGAGGTATGAATACAAATTTCAGGCAGGATGTGAGAAATGACTGCTATACTGTTCATGAGGAGGTATGCAAAAATGGCAATGTTAAAAATCTGGAGTGAAAATATTAAAAATTGGCCTAATTAGAAACTGTGCAACACAAGCTTGTAACACAGCAGTTTTTTTTATTTTTTTTGCTCAAAATTTTCAACATGGGCTTTTTGGAACCTCCCCTTATGAACACTGGTACTGTCATTGTGTTACTCGGTCCCGAAGGTGATTCCATAAAGTGACTGTGAAATCACCATTCGGGACTGAGTAACAAGATGACAGTAACATTGTTGATGACGTGGTGTCCTAAAATGCCTATGTTGAAAATTTGGTGAGAAACCAAACAATGGCTGAGATATTCACATTTAAATTCTTTGTATCAGAGACATATGAATTAGGATCTTAGTTTGTATGATGCGATACGAACTAAGATCCTACGTCGTATGACTCACGAAGTAGGATTCTAGTTTGTATTTCATCATGTGAACTAAGATCCTACTTCATATGACAATGATATGAACAAAAACTTTAACTGTTAAATAGCACATTAAGGGCATTTTCCAAACATTAAAGTGCAGAATGCACCCAGAGGGTCTCAATAAGCAAGTTACATGTGTTGTTTCCTCTCCAGAATATCATTATGTGAAGTTTCCAAATTTTAATTTCAGGCAAACTACAAACAAGATGGTGGCCATACAAAAGAGGAATTATTTTCAAACAACGCAGGGTTCCTCTCTCATATCATACAGCTATAATGAAGTGCCCAATGAACACGCTCAGAAATGATTTTTTCTAATTTTAAAATTGCAATAACTTAAAAATGGCTAATTGTTTTTTCTCCAGACTAGTAAAAGGCACATCTGCGCGGTAGTCCCTTTTTGTCCTGAAAATGTCATACCAAACAAACAAACCCTCTGGGCTATAGGCAAGTTCAAAGAAAAATCCCAGCAAAGTCAATGGGTAAAAACATGTTTTTTCACCTCTCTGTAACTTGGAGACCACACATCTGACCACAACGAAACTTGCAAGATCAACAGATCGACACCACAGGAAGGCACATTCCAAATATTGTGAAAATTTGCTCAATGGTTGCAAAGTTATTAAAGTACAAAATTTTGAGTTTAACATTGAAGTGCCCACTCAACCCTAACTACAGGGACACGACTACACCCCTATATATGAAAGAAACTTAGTGCATATACACTGAGGCAAGAGTTAACCCAAAGGGCATTGGCCAGGAAGCTAAGTTTCAAACAAATACAAAATCACACAGACATGTGTTTTATCCTACGAGGACTCATCAGTGTGCCTTGCCTGTATGACATCCCAGTGGAATGAACCAGCTACCCTAAATTGGTCTATCAGGTTTGGGCTGTGGTTTCATAGTGTCATAGTTGTTTACAGGTTTCTAAGGTCAAGGCCCATAACAAACCCACCGCCACTGATCAGTGGAGGTAGTTGTACTTTTGTTTTTCCATATAGTGGTCCAAGTTTTTTTTAAGCTGATGTACTGTTTCACTCATAACCACTTGTTTTGGTAATACGTCCCATATAGCAGGAGCTCTTTGTGTGAAAAATTGTTTTCTTCTAGTAGTTTTACTTACTGCAGTTTTTAACTGATGCCTATGGGACCTAGTATTGTTTTGCATCAATTCTTTTTCAAGGCAAATGGTATCAAGCAATGAGGTATTTAAAAATGCTTTAAACAGGTATATGAGGTCTCCTCTTAGTGAAGGGCGAATAAGACTAGTGTATAATGGGAGTAAGACTTCTGTTAATCTACCTCTTATGTGCCTCAGAATACACCCAAGGATACCATAACATTTTTTAATTGTTACCTTTATGTGTGTATCAGATTTTTAAGGTCATCTGAGATTATGACACCTAGATCCTTTTCTTTGGTTGTTGTTGATAACTGTATAGTATTCATTGCGTAGTGTGCTAAAAGGCAAAGCACCTTAATGCGTAGGCATCGAGGCAAATGTTGCCTCAAAGGGCATTGGCCGGGAAGCCAAATTTCAAAGAAATACAAAGTCACACAAACTCCCATAATGCAAAGCATCATGGCCTGTATATGCAAATCACCACAAAATGCTATGCTGGTTCAACTTTAAGCAGAAATGCATGGTGCTTAAAGGCATCTCACACAGCCTGCAAAGGGTGCCAACAGGAGACACAGACACGTGTTTTGTCCTACCGGGGTTCTTTGTCTTTTAGCTTGTTTTCTGTTTTTATTGGGCTCACCACAACCCAAACCTGATAGATCAACTTAGGGTAGCTGGTTTATTCCACTGGGGTGTCATACAGACAAGGCACACTGATGAGTCCTGATAGGATGAAACACATAATGCTTTGCATTATGGGGGTATGTGTGATTGGCCTGAGTTCAATAAGTTACAGGTCTTGTACAACAAGGTGGTCCACTTTGCCACTCAGTCCCACTCTAGGAGCCACCACTGTGATTCTCTAGCACTTCTCAGCTGGCCTTCATTCGAAGCCTGTCTCAGGTACCCAGTGCTCTGCCTAGAACATAAGCTAATTAGCTCAGTACCTCCACTAAGCCTCGCGGGGATCATAACTGCCAAGCAAAATCCTCGCAACCTACGGACCTCAGGCCAAACTCTTCTCGAAGTTCCAAGGGTAAGGACTAAGACAGGGGGCATGTCCTATTCTCACACTGCCCCTTCCCTATGGAACAACCTTTTTCCTGAAGTTCGGGAAGCTCCATCACCTGCAAGCTTCCGAACAAGACTCAAGGCACAAATGCTTGCCACAAGTCAATGCCAATGCTATGTTACCTGACACTTCCACACTACCCTCCTGCCTGAGCACTTACCTCACTCCTACCTAAGCTGGGAGCCCTAATCCGTCTCTACTGGCTCTCCTTCTAAAATACTTTACTCAGGTAATTGCGACCCAGATGTTGCTCTGGCTCTCCTCCATTGTTTCACTTTTGCTAATCACTGTAACCTGCTATGTAATATGTCATTGCTATATATATATGTTTACCTATTACATGCCACAATCTACATCTGTACTAACTGCGTATCCTACTAGTCCTGTAACTCCTGGGTCACTCACCCCTGAAAATGGGACCTCCGGGGCCCAGTGGGCCTACCCAGTCATCAAAATTCAATAAATGAATAATATACAAGCATTGAGGTTTGCCATGGGGTCTTCAGACCTAACTCTCACCCCATTCTCCTATACTGTACCGTGTCAGCTTGTTTACACATGGAAAGGGATAAGAGTTAGGCCTGATGACCCCATGGCACACTCAATACCTGTCGATGTGTGGAGGATGGTAGGGGTTGGAACCCAAACGTTGAATTTCCAAGCTTTTGATGATTTAATAAAAACCCTCACTGATGCATTAATGAAGTTTTTTGCAAAGAATATTGACAGAGTTAGGTCTGATGATCCCATGGCACACCCCAACATCTGTTGGTGTGTGGCGGGTTGGGGTGGAGTGGTAGGGGGGTAACCCTAACATCATATTTCCATACATTTGTCACTGTGCTAGCAACCCTAACTGATGCATTAACAATGTTTTTTGCAATGAACTCCCTTCTTTTTGAGAAAGTGTAATGTAACTGAAAACTGGCATGTGTTTCTGGGAATACGGGCCCTTCGGTCCCTGTGCTGTCTTCACGTTGCCCATTTTTTGCATAACGGTATGCATCAGTGGGAGCGCAAGGCCCTCGCACTCCCACCTACACATAAGTATGGAGCCATACAGCAGCCCCATAGTACTGAAATGGAACTCATGTAACACTTATTTGGCAAAATCTCAGTAACCATAGCAACTATCAAAACAATTTCAGTGCATTTGTAAGCATGACTTCGAAACCTCCATGCATGCTTAAAAAATCTGCATCTTGAATCATTTTTGAGATATGGGCACTGAAAGGCACCATGGGTGCCACAGTGTTACCCTATGGGAAATTTCTCAGCTTCAGAATGTTGTATCTATAGGCCCATTGAATATTTTGGGACCAAACCACCAAAAGGCGCATCTGCGGGACCAGGGCATGTCTCCCTGCAAATTTCAGCTCAAAAGCTTAATCCACCTTGGCACAATGAAGTGACAAAGAAAATAACACATGGGGCAGTGTTTTCAAGCATTGTTTTCATGACAACTTTAATGTTTTCATGGCACCCCTATTCCTTGTAATGAAATATTTTCATGCACAAAAGTATGTTATCGAGCTACCTTTTATTTTGCGTGCAGTCATTGTGCACACAAAAAAATGTTTTTGCAGAAAACAAAATGGTAAAATGGTGGAACATTTTTGAAAAACATATTTCCAGACCACCTGCACAAAAACTGATGCCAGGGGCAAGGTCCTCAAGTCCTGAAGAGGTAAACACAACTGTTGGTATTAAACAAGAGGCGCTTTTCTTTGATCTGTAACTCTCCAGTATTGTGGCCCACCCCAGTGTGCTGATATATTTATTACATTTATTAAAGCTTTCAGACACCAAGATGCCCACTCCCATAGTTGAATGACCCCCCCAAGCCCACTTTTATTGCCAATGTGGGTGCCCAATTCCCATGTTTGCATGATGATCCCCCTCCCCAAAATCTATGTGGCACACTGGGGACCCACCCCAGTGTGCTCAAATTGTTTTTTTAGGTTTGTTCCTGTAAATAAGGAAAACCATCCCTCAAAGTCTTTTTTTAATTTTTTAACCTGAAATGAAGAAAACAGTCCATTGTCATCTCCCCATCCCCTCCCCATCCCCACCTCCCTCTGCACACCACACTCCCCGCACCCCCCTCACCCATACTTACCCTCTGGAGGTCGGGAGCCACAATCTTCTCTGGACTGGGAGACATCTGCACTCTTCAAAGCTGAACTGTGAAATGAGGAATCGGGCAAACACTGTGTAATGGGACTGAATGGGGGAGTTTCAACTTAGGTTGCTATCTCAGTCAGTTTTAGGAATTTTGTCCCCACATTTTCAACATGGGGTTCTAGGGACCCCTCCTAGAGAACACTGCCACTGTCATTTTGTTTCTCGGTCTGGAAAGGTGATTTCATGGTCACTGCATGGAATCACCTTTTGGGACTGAGTCATGAAACAACAGTGCCACTGTTCATGTGGTAGGGTCCCAAAAAGTCCATGATGCAATCTCAGTGAGAAAATTCCAAAAAATGACTGTGTTACAAGCATACATTGCACAAGTTTTAATATTCTCACTCCAGATTTTCCACATTGCCATTTTTAACACCTCCTTATGAACAGTACAGCTGTCATTTTTCATATCCTGCCCAAAATGCGTTTTCACACCTGGGGCGCAGAATGGCGTGGTTGCTCCATGAAATCTACTTTTGGGACAGATTAATGAAATGCAAGTGCCACTGTTCATGAGGAGAAGACCCATAAAGCTCATGTTGAAACTTTAATGAAAAAATTCCAAAAAATGACTGCTTACGGGCATGCATTGCACACTTTCTACGCACGCTCGCAACTTTGCCAATTTTTCATATTTTCACTCCAGATTTTCAACACTGGCATTTTTTTCACACTAGTCTCTCTTTTATATGTGGACTACAGTCTTGAAAATCAGGGTTTTTCAAGCAAACTAATATTGATGAAACAGAGCTAATATGAACAACAGTCTTATAGTCTTTAAAGTACAGTGAATTCATAGAAATTCCAAATTTAAAGGCAGTTTAATTATATTGTTGCACTAGTATGAATACAGTAGTCATGCAGCAGGCAAGCTTTGCCCTGAAAGTAAACTAAACTCTGAGAGGTACCAGTGTTAAGACTGTGATATTAAAAGTGCATGCACAGGTTTTTGTAGTTTGGATCTGTTCCTTGTACAAGGATCAGGATATCCCTCGAGCCCATAGTAATATCTGTTGATCCCTCCAAACTTTTCAAGTCCAAAATAATGCATCACTCTATCCTCAAAAAACAAACAAACCCAAAAAACAAGATGGTGGGGGATATAAAGGGAGGTGTAAAACTTTCTTTTATTAGCTACTAACACTACAGGTAGAAACTTTGCTCTGTGTCCACACATCCTGTTTTGAACTCTGCACATAGGTTACATTTGGAGGTCTCAGTAGAGTGATGGAGTAGTGGAATGTAGTGATTCTAGTACTTTATTTGCAAAAATTAAAAAAGTAATGTGAATTTTTTACAAGCACTGGTGGTACTTGCCCATATTAACACTATGGGTCTGCAACAATAAAATACATCCCCGTCTCCATATGGCTACAACACTACATATTAGTAACAGAGAATGTAACAGTGGTATTATGGATGAAGACCTTGCATCCAATGGCACCAGCTGCATAGTCTCTGATCATACTTTATTTATTTTTATTTAATTTATGACTTTGATAACCGGGTGGGTGCACCGATCCCAAGGACCGTTTCCAGGCACGACCCGGGCCATCTTCAGAAATGGCACAGAGAACAATACGAACAGAAAAGAAACATGAGAAGGCAAACAGAGAATAGAACAAACAACAAAACTGAGAATACAGGTCACATAGGTCGAAAATGGAGCAAGAATTTGATAACACACGTCAGTTATTTACACTAAATAATTAGTTATTACAGAGGTATATTTGCTGTAGGCAACATTAGTACAGTACCTATAATTGAAGTGGAAACAGCAGTTTATAGTGAGTGGATGAGGAGGGAAATGGTGGGAAAATCCTAGAGGAGGGAGGCAGAATGTGGCTCAGCGGGTGACAGACAGATTTGACAGGAACAGGCCGTCTATCCAGGGGAACAGTGACAGGAGAAGTTTGCTAGAAGCCAACTTTTGAGGCGGGATTTGAAGATAGAGTGTGTGTCAGCAGAGCGGAGTACAGTTTGCAGTTTGTTCCACTGAATAGGGGCTGCTGCCAACAAAGCTCTACCACCCGTATTCGTGTGTAACCAAGGAACCGCTAGTGTGGGAGTGCTGTTTGAGCGGAGGCAGCGTTGGGGAGCTCGGATCTTGAGGAGATCTGCAAGGGGGGATTCTTGGCCAGTACAGATAACTGTATCTGCCAGGCGTCAGAGGGTGAGGTCAAAATGACCTTGCAGTGTGAGCCATCCAAGGGAGTCATATAGGACGCAGTGGTGGGTAGAGAAAGGGGCCAGCAAGGCAAAACAATATATTTGATGTCTAAAGGTCCCATATAATGTAAATGGAGGCAAGGTGGGCTGGGGAGGAGGTGGTGGAAGAGACATTTACATCATTCCAGGCAGCACTGTGGTCCGTGGAACATCAGTGCACTTTAATGCGAATCACAGGAAAGAAGCATTGCATGCAGTTGCTGATAACTGAACCCCCCTTCAGCACACACACGCACACACACACACACACACACACACACACACACACTTACCACTTAGGGGAACCTTTATGTTTTGCTTCTACTAGTTCAGTATGACTGCAAGGGCTAGAACAATTTGCTAAACTGCAAAAATATGTGCAATATATTGATGGAACAACTGTGGCACACCCAGCTGAATCAAAAAAGGCTTTTCTCATACAGCTTCTGTCTCTGTGTGTTTAGCACAAGAAATACACTTGAGCAAAATCCATTTCTTCAATTGGTTTATTGCTCACCATGTTGCCTTTGTAATTTCTGTATTCTCTAGCCTTGAGTGAAGGTTTGGTCAGGGGTCTCAATGTCACTAGGGTCCCCTGCGATCTCACTTTGGTAAAGATCCCCACCAATCAGGACTTAACTCCCTTTATTGCTGCCACAGACACATTAAGTATTTAATTGTTGCCATCCCGTATGTGATACAGTACTGTGTGCTGCTCTCTTAC
Organism: Neoceratodus forsteri; assembly: GCA_016271365.2. Classification (NCBI taxonomy): domain Eukaryota; kingdom Metazoa; phylum Chordata; order Ceratodontiformes; family Ceratodontidae; genus Neoceratodus; species Neoceratodus forsteri. Next base: position 61,620,486 of record CM057455.1, read on the forward strand.
CACAGTGATGTATTTCATCGAACCTCCCATGTGAATCCTCAAGGCAATCTGCTAATGGATATGTCCTTTTTGTGCCTCTTGCAAAGTAATACTGGGACACTCCTGTAGACCCGATGGTTCTCCTGGGTGAATACACCCCATCCTATTCTTAGGTGCAGACCAACACCCCTCAAATATTTTGAGTGGACTGTACTGACTGTAAGTAATGTATACAGTCTGCTAAATCTAAGGTGTGGTCTGTAGGGCTGTAATTTTAAAATTCACTAAATTTTCCATCTCCTTTGACTTGTTTCACCTTCCCGCTGGTACCTGCACAGCTGTATTTACCCATCACAACCATATTCATAGGGAGTATCATTCCTAGTTAACATCTTCATCTGCCTGTTCAGACACAAAGCACTCATTGTGGGTGTACGCAAAGCAGGTTAGACAAGAATCTAAATGGCAATGAAAGATCCTGACACTGTTTGTAAAACAATCTTTTTCAGTACTGCACTTTCGATGCGCATGTAGATACTAGCCTTTCTGGATGTTAGCAATAACATGTTTAGGGTGACTACTGGTCACCAGAAGAACTGTATTGTGATCTGTACTTTTTCTGCAAAGGGTGCTGGCAAAATTAACTTTCCCATCCTTTGAAAGATATTGCTCAAGGAACTCTGTGCAATCAAAACTACTTTCTAAACCAAACATCTGGTGTTTGTGCAGTGCAGAGCACAAATTAAATTAAATTATTTTAGACAAAAAGGAATTCTGTTATGTACATCGCAGGATGCTGAGCAGACAGCAGCCAATCACAGAGAGCAAGAGAGAGAGAGAGATACAGAGAGACAGACGAAGAGAGAAAGGAAATCTGTGCTGCATATTGATGACTCTGTGCCTCTTGCTCTCTCTCTCGCTCACTCCTCTCTCTCTCTCACTGTCTTTCTCTCTCTCTCCCTTGCTTTCTCTCCCTTGCTCTCTCTCTCCCTCTCTCTTGCTCTCTCTCTCTCTCTCTCTTGTTCTCTCTCTCTTGCTCTCTCTCTCTTGCTCTCTCTCCCTCTTTCTTCCTCCCTCTCCCTCTCTCTTGCTCTCTCTCTCTCTCTCACTCTCTTTGCTATCTCTCTGTCTTGCTCTCTCTCTTTCTCTCTTACTCTTTCTAACAGTGGGGTAAAACAGTGACATGTTCAGCGGACACTGTGGGATGATCATTACGAGGGGAGGTGCAATCTCTTGCCAGTATGGGGATTATTAAACTCTTTTACGCTAGGGATGTGTGGACAGGATTAGTACCTTCCACATGGTGCTGCTGATCCTTTTGGGGGCATCAGTCAGAAGGGTTTTTGAAATTTCCGCATGGTTGCACACTATGTAGAAGGGGGTCACAAAGATTACCCCCCCCCCATAAATAACATTAGGTTTTTTTACATCCCTTAAATTAGATCTGTCATCAAAGTATCCTGTTTTGGCCAAACAATATTTTTCACATGATGGGCTTGGGGGGTGTCTAGTAACAAACTTTCTACCCTCTAATGTCACATGGTTCCCCAAATCCTACACTTTTTCTAAAGCACCTGTGAGCCAGATGAGGTCTCTAGACTCTCGATGCAAACTGTAGGAAACAAGCGCTGCACATTAAGTGGTAAAAATGACACCGAGTAGGTGGAGGTTACTAGCAGTCATCAGAAGTTCTATATTTTTTGATAGTTTGTTCACCACTGCTTCATTTGTAGTAGACACTTACAGTATATACCATAGCAGCCATATTCTCAGATGAAAACTGTGACAGGAAAACTCCACAAATATTGAAAGATTGTTATAGATTTCATTAGACTTGACTGAAATGAAACAAAATCTGTCCACACTTAACTGAAAAAAAATCATTTGTCATGTTACAGTATTCTTTACAAAACAGCCCCATGTGGAGAGCAGATTATTTAAGCAACCCTTCTGGTCATGGCCAAATGGAAAGTCCATCCAACTTTCTTTTTATTCCTGAACTGAGATAGGTGTTTTTTTTTTTTTTATTTGTTTTAGTTCCTGCTCTTGTTACATCAACCAGGAAAAATCAAACGCCTTGCTGAGGTGCAGTGCTGTTGTTTATTGATAATGTATTCTAACACCAGCCAAATACATCCACAGTATGGATCTAGCATGCACAATCAAAAGTATTGTAGGCTCAGCAGTATAGATTGTTTAAAAATGTGCTTTACATCAATATTTATTAACTTTAAAAACTAGTAATAAAAGCAATTTAAAAAATACTAGCAGAAATTAAAATACTGCACAATGATGATGAATTTTACTTAGTTAAGCAGAAGTTTTCCAAGGAAACTTCCACTGAGTTCTGAAACAACTTGTTTCAAGGTTTGTTCTTAGGGTACAGTACATGGAAGTAAGAAGCAACATAAGAAGGTTGTACAACACAACCAATATATGCGCCCCTATAAGGTTTTATGTTAAAACTCAATTTTTGAGATCTCATCGCTCACTCTCTGTCCCGACACTGGTCTATGTGTTTTTTGGTGACAGCTGGAGAAGAAAGAGAGATACAATTTCACTTTAATTCATTATTTTTGGTTGCAGCTCTGAGGAGTGGAGCTAACACAACTGAGCCAGGAATCATATGGTTCTCTCTGTCCTGCATCCTGACATGTGCCACTGTTGACAGTGTGGGTAGAGCTAAAAGGCTTTTCTTGCAGTTTCCTCCCAGAGAAGCAGAACTGTATGGGGTTTCCTCTGGCTCTCTTACCAGTCGGCTGTGCAGGGGGAGAGAGTAAACACTTCTTTTGTTTTTCAGCTCTGGGAAGCAAAGTGGAGTGTGTGGGCTCCCCCTAGTCACTGTTACCTGCCATCCCCAGCTCTGCTCGGTTTCAGTGGAGTGCGTAGAGACTGAAAATAGTCAATTATTAGAGGTATGGAGGGGGGTTGGGGAGGGGAAGCCACTAGACACCAAGAAAAAGTTCTTTATTAGGAGGACATCAATTGGTGGGTGAGGGATGCCATTAGACACCTGTGTTTTTTATTATGAAAATTATTTTAAACCCTACAATTGCCTCTATGTGTGTGATTAATTACTTTCAGTGCTGTACATAAAATATCTTTATAATAATTTCTGTCAGACAGATTGAGACACCAGTGCCAGTAATACCTCCTGCTGTCAGTTTCCTATAATGTGTGCTCACCAAGCTGATACCTCACCATCTGAAACCTGTTTCCTCCAAATTAGGAAGTGCTGCTTCAAAACAGTGGTGGTTTTCTATTAATAAAGTTTTTTTTTGCACGTGGCTTTAATTCTGGAGCAGATTTTAAGTAGTGGAATACAGTACTTCCTACCTTTTTTAATAACTGTTTTTTGTGCCTACACCAGAATAGCATGCATAGGAGAGTCAGAACAGCATGCATAACTACTACATGAATGGAAGGTCGCTTTGCAGATCTGAGGAAGAAAACGATCTGGGAATACTTATTGATCACAACCTAACGTATCGTTCACATGTTAATAAACAGATTATAAAAGCTAAACAAGTGCTATGGAACATTAAGAGAAACTTCAAGAGTCACAATAGGGAGGTGGTTATGCCCGTGTATAGGGCATGTGTTAGACCAGTTCTGGATTATGGAGCCCCAGTATGGGGTCTCATTTCAGAAGGGCCTGTGGCAATTATAGAAAAAGTCCAAAGACAAGCCACAAAAATGATACATAACATTAGAAATATGTCCTATGAAGTGCGACTAAAAGAATTAAAGCTCATGTCACTTGAAACAAGGAGAGTTAGGGGGGGTCTGCTATTATGCTATAATGTAATCAGAGATGATTGTATATTAATTGAATTGAACCTCCAGTTCAAAAATGACACTAAAGGAACCAGGGGGCATCCACTACAGCTTAGGCATATCAAATGTAACACAAATAGAAGGAAGGCCTTCTTTACGAAGAGGGTGGAGGCCCCTTGGAACAGACTGCCAGAGGAAATTATTTGCTCTGAGACCAAGACTCATTTAAAAAACTGATTGGATAACTACATAACAGTACAAGGACACATTTCCTATTAAGGGTTACTGGAAGGAAGCGGTCATGGGCATTGTCCTTCGTTGCTTCCATTACCTTTGTCTGAACCTTTGTAGTTACATGCACTGTTTCAGCAGTCTAACACAATCAGTGCCAGCATTATACTTCCTGTTCGTCATCAGCAAACTCCCAGCCTCCCAAACCAATTATTTATTTATTTACCTTTTTGTACTAATTTATGGATCTCCTTGGACTTTGGCTGCCTGTCCCATGCCGATACGTTGGGCTGGTTTGAAATGGCCTGACAGCAGCTGCAGTCATCATAATTGAATGCTAGACTACAGCGGCAGTGTCTCTCTATCCTCAGGCGATGGGGTGGACAGTACATGGAGGGAGGGAACAGAAGGATTTTCAGTAAATGCAGGGTACCAGGAATGGGAACAGAGGGTGGGGGTGAACAGCACACAGAGGGAGGGTGTGGAAGGGTTTAATTGATGGCTGGGTGCAGGGATGGGGAACAGAGGGTGGGGCACAGAGCAAACAGAGGGAGGGAGAGAGGATTTATTTGAAAGCTGGGTGATCTGAAAGATTCAAAAATGGTGCACAAATAGCTAAAGGAAACAGATGGTAGTGTTGTGACAGTTCAAACAATAAAGTTCAAACAGTAAATGGATATTTACTGTTTGAACAGTAAAGTTCAAACTGTAAATGGTATTTACTGTTTGAACGGTTAAAGGTTATTTACCATTCAAACAGTCTGTCCTGCATCTATCACAAAAATCATCATATTTCAAAAATGATAATATATTTTTATACCAAATCATCACCCTTGGCATACACCCCATGATCCCTGAAAATATAGAGGCAAACTTAATTATGTGTGTGCTGTACATGAGGGCAAAATTTCCCATGTTATCTTATAGAGAAAAAAAAAACATTTGAAACATATATTACAGTGTTAAAAAAAAGAAAAAGTAAGAGAAAAAAGCTTACATTTTTAGAATCAGCTATTTGTTCCTAGTGAAATCATCTGTCACAGGTAAACTTAAAAGAATAAAGTTCATTTTTCTCTTTTCAGGGCAAATAAGGCCCACTGCTTGTGCATATATGAGACTGCCATAAACATGTACCCCTTTACAAAGTGTAAAACCATTGAAATCTAAACAGATATGCAGAATCTTTCTTTGTAAAAACAGAATAAGTGTAATCACTGACAAGAGTTACATTACCCAGTATATGAGAGATGTGGATTTTGTTAAGATAAATTCACAGTTCTATTATTTCACTACTTCAAGGCACTTTTTAACTGAAAGAGCAGTTTATGGTTCAATATAAGTGCTGTGACAAATTTTAAAATTAGTCTGAAACAAAAAGAGCATACTGGCTTATCATATCTTTAGTTCTTTTTTTTAATGTGTTTATGAATAGTGGTAGTAGGAATGGTGGCAGTAAAAATGCTTCACTTTGTGTTTTCAGTAGAGTAGGGAAACTAACTGAATGTAACTCTGATCTCAGAGGACATTTTAAAAGAGTGATAATCAAAAGCAGCTCACCTGAGGAGCTGAGGAAGCTGAATTTCCAGCCTGATTACTTTTGAGGTAAAGAGAGCCTCTTCTCTTCGTCTGGACGCCTGCAGGGGGGTGCTAGCCCGATGACGCATTGCGTCATCTGCCCCGCCTGCCCCAACCACCCACCCACTCAGGGATGGCTGTCAATTTAAGGATCCACCCCGTGACATCACATCCGGTGACATCCATGAATATCTGTAGCCTCCTAAAAAAGTCTGACTCACTACAATGCCTGGTCACATCAATTAACCCTGATGTCATCACTCTGGTTGAGACTTGGCTGTTGAAATCCTCCCCTGACTCCCTAGTCTCCCTTCCTGGTTTCACCCTCTTCCGGTCCGACCGTGTTGGGAGACGGGGCAGTGGCTGCACTATTTATGTCAAGGAATCTCTCCCTGTACTAGCCCTTCTTGCTCCCATCCTTGACTCCAGGGCCCAGGTGCTTACGCTGAAACTAACCCCTGACCCTTTAAAGGGAACCCTTTATCTGACTACTGCATGCGTGCCGCCCAGGGACCAAACGCAGGCCATTGCCTCTCTTACAGAATACCTTTCCTCACTACCTCCTTCCGCTGATCAAATTCTGGTGGGTGACTTAAATGTCAACTGGCTCAGCCCCTCCTCCTCCTCTACATATGACTCATTTTCTGCAATAGACCTAACGCAACTAGTTACCCACCCTACCAGGACTGACCCCAAGAGAGGCTCCAGTACCCTGCTTGATGTGGTACTCACCAACCGCCCTAATCGGATCCCCAATGTACAAGTCCTCCCAGACTCTCTCAGTGATTACTCCCCCATTCTATTCCACTGGTCATCCTCAGTCCCCAAACCCTTTGCACAGTCCACATGCCGGTGGTGTCTAATACCTGGTGGACTGATAAAACTTAAGGAACTTCTGTCCCAAACTGACTGATCTCCTATACAGGCAACTCCTGACATTGACACAGCTCTCTCCTTCTTTACCCAAATTTTTAATAATGCCTGTGATATCTTTGCCCCAATGTCGACCCACCATTCTAAAAGGCAGAATGCCCCCTGGGTAACCCTAGCTTTGATCCACCAACTCAAATATAGGGACAACCTATGGCGCCATGCCATTGAGACTGGCCAGCCCAGTGACAGGCAGTTATATGCTGCCGCCCGAAACAAGTGCAGTCGGGCCATCAGAAAGGCCAAGTCTGAGCATTATCGGTCCTCACTCACTGCCTCATGGGGAAACCCCAGAACCTTCTGGGATAACATTAAACAGTTAAATGGGAGTGCACTCTCCCCTCCACCCTCCCAGATCAACATTAATGGCGTGATCTCCTCAGACCCAGCCCTCATAGCCAACCACCTCAACACCTCATTCACTGACCTTAGCCCTATCCTCCCTACAAATTTTTTTGACCCTCCTCCCCCAGCGCCTGCCATAAATCTTTCTCACTCTTATTTTCTCCTCTGCCATGTTTCTGCCCAAGAACTTAGGCCGCACCTTGTCACTGCTCTCAAGAGTAATAGTACGGGCAGTGACACCCTGGATCCGTGTATCCTACGGCTGGTCTTAGACACAGTCCTTACCCCGATCACGTGCCTCATCAACCACTCTCTTTGCCTGGGTAAGGTTCCAACTGCCTGGAAATTCACCACTGTCACCCCTATCTTTAAAGGTGGTGATAGGACTGTGGGTGGAAACTATCGGCCAATCTCCATTCTCTCTCCTCTCTCCAAGGCCTTGGAAAAAGTGGTGGCCTCTCAAATCTCTGACTACCTCTCCACCTACAATGTCCTATGTCCTGAGCAGCATGGCTTCTGAGCGGGCCACAGTACCAACACAGCCCTCCTAGAGTTCTCCAACTTTCTCCACTCCTCCTTAGACACTGGTTCTCTGGCTGGTGTGGTCTTCATTGACCTCTGTAAAGCTTTTGACACTGTCTCCCACCCTCTCCTTCTTGATGCCCTTAGTCTCTCTGGTTTTGCTGCTGAGCCTATCTCCTGGTGCACCAGTTATCTGTCTGACCACTCACAGCATGTAAAAATTAATGGGACCTACTCAGACATCTGTCCCATCTTTTCTGGGGTTCCCCAGGACTCCATTCTGGGCCCCTTACTATCCTCCCTTTACCTTAACACCCTTCCATGCTCTTGCTCGGGGAACATTCTATTGTACGCTAATGATGCAGTCATCTTTGCCTCAAGTCGTAACCCTATTGCCCTCCAGGACTCGCTGCAGAAGTCCTTCCCCGAAGCCGAGGGCTGGTTCAAGGAACATAGATTGGTGATAAATCTTAAAAAAACCAAAACCATGTTCTTCACTCAGCCTTAAAACAAGTCCTGCAACTTCAGACTCCTCATTCACTCTGGGTCCTCTTTCCCACTTAAACAAGTTTGCTCCTATAAATACCTAGGGATCCATTTTGACCCCTTCCTCTCCTTCCATGGACACATCGCTGCCCTAGCCACTGCCACTAATATCCGATTGGGCATCTTACATTGGTATAAACACTGCATCCCCCTGGAGGCTCTTCGACTCGCAGTCACCTCCTCTATCCTGTCCCTAGTGGACTATGGACTGCCGGTGTATGGTGCTGCTGATCAGACCGCACTCCAAAAAATTCGCACTACTCTGAATAAGGCCTGCAGGTTAATTACTGGGGCACCTAGGCTAACACACACCTGTCTACTGTATGCTAAAGCGCTGGTACTTGATCTTGATGAGCGCCTCAAATATCTGACCTGTACCCTTACAAAAAAGACCCTCCTTGGGCTATCCCCACCATGATTGACCACCACCATCCGCCGCTCTGTCCCACTAGTTCATACTCGGACCTCTGGGAAAACCTCTCTTGTTATCCCTAGAGCTAGGACCTCTCACGGCCAAAGAGCCTTCAGCTTCTATTATAACAGAAAATAAGGCTCTTGCAGAGGAATATAATGTATACTTTTCATCGGTCTTTGGCAAAAGTCTTCAAACTTCCTGGGATAATAAGAAAATTAGACATAGAGAACAGAGCCCAAAAATAGACCCAGCTGAAGTACTTATTAGATTGCAGAAGGTTAACCAAAATAAAGCACAGGGGCCAGATGGGATTCACCCAAGGGTGATTAAGGAAATGGCAATACTATTAGTGGAGCCAGTAACTTACCTTTTTCAGGAAAGGATTAACATTAGTGAGGTTCCTGAGGCATGGAGGCAAGCTGTGATTGTACCCAAATACAAAAAAGATTGTAGGCAGACCGTCTCAAATTATAGACCTATTAGTCTAACCTCCGTTCTTGGTAAGATTCTGGAGGGTATACTCAAGGACTGTATTATGGAACATATTGAGAGGACAGGCAGGATAGACATGACTCAGCACAGATTCACCAAGGGAAGATCATGCCAAACTAACTTATTAGAATTCTACAATAAGATTAGCAAGGCTATGGATATGGGTAATGCAGTGGATGTGATCTTTCTGGACTTTGCAAAAGCCTTGGATAAAGTGCCCCATGGGGAGCTTGTTAAAGCACTTTATGAGCTGGAGATACCGATATGGATACAAACATGGGTGAAGGCTTGGCTTACGGACAGAGTCCAGAAAGTTTGCGTAAAAGGAGAATACTCTGATTATGTCGGAGTGACTAGTGGTGTCCCCCAGGGCTCAGTCTTGGGACCATGTTTGTTTAATATGTATATTTCATCCATGCAGGTGCATACAGATGTGTGGCTATCTAAATTTGAGGATGACACTAGGGTTGGGAGTCCAGTAAATAACTGGGAAGAACATCTAGTCCTACAAACAGCTCTGGATAGGCTAGACACATGGGCCTCCCAGAAACAATCTATTTTCAACATTGGAAAGTGTAATGTTATGCACTTTGGAAAGAAAAATAACAAATTCCAGTATAATTTAAGAGGATCTGTACTAAAAGTAGTGGATGAAGAGAAAGACTTGGGGGCTATGGTTAATAAAGATCTTGGCTTCAGCTTACACTGTAATACAGCTATTAAAAAGGTGGGTAGTATAACACACTGTATATTGAGACACATAAAAGTAGAGATAGGCAGGTTGTGATGCCTCTGTATAATGCATTGGTACGTCCCCACGTGGAGTACTGTGTCCAGTTTTGGGCCCCGTATAAGAGGAGGGATGTTGCATGGATGGAGGGGGTACAGAGGAGACTTACAAAGAGAATCAAGGGATTGGATGGATTGAGTTATGAGCAGATGCTGCAGGATTTGGAGCTGTATTCCCTGGAATATCGTAGAATGAGAGGTGATATGTGTTTGATACATAGGGCATGAACCGATACTAACTTATGGGACTTACTGGGCTTGGTTAAAAGGGCTCAAATACATGACACTAGAGCACATTGTTACCAACTGTGTTCCAGGACAGTAGCTGCTGCTGTTGTTTTCACAGGGTTCTTGTGGATTTTACTTGGTAGGTTAGTTCTTTTCTTTCTTGCTTCTAAGGGGCTAGCAGGGTATTGTTCTGGGGATCCTGGATGTTTGTAAACTGATTTAGTGGCTGTAAGCGGGCTCTTTTGTGGATGTTTCACTTTGTAACAGGCTGCTGGTAGAGGCCTATTTCTTCTGATTTAAAACCTGTTTGGTGGGATTTGCTTGGGCCTGGTTCTTTAGCTGCAGGGCTTGGAGGGAGACACAGGGCTGATACACTCTCTCTTGTCAGGTGTCTGCCCAAGACCTCCCTCCCCACCCCTCCCTCCCCAGAAGTCTGCAAATTTATAGGGAAGACCTGCCCTGCAATTGGAGGAAAAGGCTGCTGGTGCAGCTCATGTAGTTCTAGCCACTGGGGTTGAATTTAAAGGCCGGGAGAGAGGAGCTTAGGGAGTTGTTCATTTTCCTTACATGTTTAATGTGTTGTACTGCACCTAGTAACAGAGTTACTGGTGTACAGTGGGACTGTCTCTAGGATTAGTGGGTGACCTGATTAGGCAGTAGGGTATCTTGGAATAGGGGAACCTGGTGGCTCACCCAAGGAAACCTATTTGAAGGGGATGGAACCACACATCATTAGGGCCGGCATCTTTGGGAGGGTGGTGGGGTGCACAGGCTGTGGAGCAGCCATGATACTGGACTGGGCTTGGAAGTTTGGTGGTTGCCCAGTGTGCTACCAGCTGGCACAGCTTAGGAGGAGGTTCTTGGGATGAGGAGAAAGCTGGGGGAAAGGGGGTGGTATGGTTGGGGAAGGGGGCTGGAAATCTCCCACAGGGTTGCACCAAGCACTGGGGGCAGGGGTATAGGGAAAGGAGTGCAGGAGAATACTCAGGGGTCACATAGGGACCCTGGCAGAGGGGGCCCAAAAGGACACTACCAAGGAAGCAGGCAGGTAACTGGGGACCCTCACAAAGGGAGGACGGAGGGACAACATTCTCAGGGAAGTAGGCAGATAGCCAGTGCTGGACAGAAGGAAGCAAGGCAGGGAGGTGGATCAGACCTTATACTTAGTAACCGCTTCAATTCTCTTCTTCTGCTCAAGGATGGGGGGATGTAGCCACGACAGAGGTGGTTAGAGACGGAAAGGTGTGGGAGTGGGGCAGAGGCAGGGGCCAGATAGCAGGAAGAACAGGGGGACCTGGAATGCAGGAGAATGGGGAGCAGTGAATCGAGCAGGAGGGGCAGGGGAAGAGGGAGAAAGCGCAAGGAGAAGGACCAGTTGGGAGGAAAGGTAAGAAGGACCAGAAGTACAAGGAGGATTCAGTAAAGAGAGCTGAGGGTTTAGGCCAGGGGAGCACGACGAGCAAGGAGGAACTAAATGGAGACAGGAAGGAAGGGAGGATGAGCCAGGCTAGTTTAGCAGATGGGGGAGAAGGACCAGTTGTGAGCAGTGAGGGGAATTAGCAAGGTACAGAAGGATACTCAGGAGGAGGAGAGGCATAGGATTGGAGGGAGGGTGGCCATGGTAAATAAGGAGGGGGTGGCATGTGGCACCCAGATGGGGAGGAACAAGGAGCCAGCTGGGTGGAAGGGCTGGTAGAAAGGATGAGGACATGGAAGGGGGAATGGAGGAAAAGAGTGGTCAGAGTGCTCCTGCTGAGGATTCTATGATCAGGGTATCAAATGGGATAGGAGGAGAAGCCTGGCCAGTTAGAACAAGATGCTTCCCTGGACTAATGGTGCACAGGGCTAAGCAAGAGGTATATCAGCTGGCAAAGGACTGTGGGGTTCCCCAGACATACTGGTCCACCTGGGCACAAATGACATTGAGGGAAATAGCGAGCTAGAGATACAGGCAAGATTCAGGAGCTCGCCAGGGTCTGTCATGACATAGGATGCACAGTTTCCTTCTCAGAATCCTACCAGTGCCAAGGGCTAGTGGGGAACACAAAGGAAAATTAGGAGATAAACCAGTGGCTCAGGGAGTAGTGTGAGGCCAGAGGGTATGGGTTGATGGGGATTGGGGAGACCTGGGAGGATAAGGAGCTGTATGCTAGAGATAGACTACATCTCAATTTGGGAGGGAATCTTAGTTGAAAATAGAGGAGTTCATTGGTGAAAAGTGGGCTTAAACTTGTGAAGGGGTGGGATGGGAGAAAAGGCAGTCAAGGGATGCCGATAAAGGAGGGACTCTGTCTCCACCCCTGGGGACCAGGAGGATTGCAGGAAAAGACCAACTGGCAAAGTGCAGACCAGGAGAAAACAGAATCCCAAGGGAACACAAGCAGGGAAATGGAACTATAAGGAAAGGGTGGAAGATAGTCCTGCTAAATGCCCGGAGCTTGGGCAATAAAATGCCTGAGCTCCAGGCGATGTTAACTGAGGGAGCAGTGGATGTGACAGCGGTCACTGAGACTTGGGCCACTGCAAGACATGACTGGGACCTGAACCTGGAGGGTTACACTATGTTCAGGAAGGACAGGGGGGAGGGAAGGGGAGGAGGGGTAGCTATGACAGTCAAAAACTGCATTGGCATAGGGGGAGTAGAGGAGGCGGAGGGAACCGTGGAGGCGATTTGGGTCACCTTGATAACAAGGGGGGGCAAGAGAGTAAAAATAGGAGTGGTGTATAAACCCCTGCCCTGGCGGAGGAGCTGGAGGACAGTCTGGTGGCAGATGTTAGGAGACACTGCAGACTGGGCAGAGGAAAGGTGGTGGTGTTAGGGGACTTAAACATGCCAGGAACAGACTGGGAGACTATGACATTCTCTGTGACCAGGGAACAGAGTTTGTTGGATGTCTTTCAAGACGCTGCTCCTAACTCAGCAGGTGAGGGAACCGACCAGGAGGCATGGTACTGATGTGGTCCTGGCAGACAGTGACCAGATTGGGGCCTGAGGTAAGGGACCCATTGGCTGGGAGTGACCATGCCACGGTCTGGTTCTGCCTGGACCTAGGAGGGGTAGAAGGCTGCACAAAGACGGAAGTAACCGACTTCAGGGGGGTGGATTTTAAGGAAATGGGAAGGATCCTTAAGGAGCATTTGGATGGAATTGGGTCAGACATGGACGCTGATAGTAGGTGGGAAATCATCAGGAGAGGGGTGCAGGATGCTACCAGCACCTGTGCAAGAGTAAGACGAAAATGCGGTAGGGCCCAAAAACCCTGTTGGTGGACCAGGGAGGTCCAGGAGGTGGTACGGGGAAAGAAAGCAGCCTATAAGAAATTCAAGTGCTCAAGGAGTGAAAGGGATCGAGGGGAGTACGAGCTGATGGCTAGAAGGGCCACTAGAGTGGTGAGGGTGGCTAAGGCAAGGAAGGAGCAGAACCTGGCCAGGGAAATTAGGAGAGGGAAAAAGGGATTCTTTAGATACATTGGGGAAAGACGAAGGGTGAAGGGGCAGATTAGCAGGATTAAATCAGGGGAGAGATGGGCACAAGACCCAGCGGAGCAGGCTGAGGTACTAAATGAGTACTTCACCTCAGTTTTCACCAGGGAAATGGGATGCTGCATCATACATGGGAGGAGACAGAGATAATGAGGAGGGGGGCCCTACCAATCGGCAGGTCTGGGGAGGGGGCATCACTGGCAGGTGGGGGGAGGGCTAAGCAGGGAGAAGAGGTACTGGAAGTGGAAATCACAGCAGAGAGAGTGAGGGAAGCCCTCAGCTCCCTTAAAACGGAGAAAGCACCGGGGCCAGATAAATTACATCCTAGAGTGCTGAAGGAACTTGCAGATGTCCTGGCGAAACCCCTGGCAGAGCTTTTCACCATCTCTCTGAGGACAGGGTGGGTGCCCCAAGACTGGAAGGTGGCGCATGTAGTGCCTATCCACAAGGGGGGATCAAGGGAGGTGGCAGGGAACTACAGGCCTGTCAGCCTGACATCAGTGCTGGGCAAGGTGATGGAGGGCATTGTCAAGGAGAGGCTAGGGGGGGACCTGGATAAGTCAGGGTGCCTGGACGATAGACAGCATGGATTCATCCCGGGGAAATCGATCAGACAAACCTGGTGGAGTTCTATGACTGGGTGACAAGTGCCTTGGACCTGGGTAGACCAGTGGATGTCCTCTTCTAGACTTCAGCAAGGCATTTGACTCTGTTCCTCACGTGGGCCTGTTGGATAAACTAGGAGAAATGGGGGTGGAAACCAGATGATCCGATGGATAGGCAATGGCTCCAGGACCGGACCCAGAGGGTCATAGTTGGTGGGATAGTCTCTTCCCAAGGAGGGTCATTAGTGGGTCCCACAGGATCAGTCCTGAGCCCCTTCTGTTCAACGCCTACGTATCTGACATAAGGACAGGAATCAGGAGTGAGATGAGTCTCTTTGCAGATGACCAAACTGGGGGCGTGGTGGATGGGGAGGAGGGAGGGTGGCCCTGCAGGGGACCTGGAGGCTCTGGAAAGATGGTCTAGAAAGTGGAAGCTGAGGTTTAATGCAGGGAAATGCAAGGTACTCCACCTGGGGGCCAGAAACCCAGGTCAAGTGTACACCCTGGGGAAATGCTACAAGTCTCAATGGCTGAGAGGGACCTGGGGGTGGTGGTGGATGTCAAGATGAACAACTCTGAGACTTGTAGGAGGGCAGCAGACAAGGCCAACAGGATGCTGGGATGCATCGCTAGGGGGATCACCTCCAGAAGGAGGGAAGTGATTCTCCCTCTGTATAACTGCTTGGTGAGGTCACAGCACTCTGAGTACTGCGTGCAGTTTTGGAGGCCGCACTTAAAGAGGAACATTAACCTCCTGGAGAGGGTCCAGAGGAGGGCAACCAAAATGATTTGGGGCTTGGGGGACAGGACCTATGAGGAGAGGCTCGAAGAGCTAAATATGTACACTTTGGAAGAGAGAAGGGACCGTGGGGACATGATAGAGGTCTTCAGGTACATGAAGAGGGTAAATAGGGGAGGAACAGTGCGGGTGCTTTGAAGGAAGGAGGAGGGGGCCACTAGAGGGCATGGGTGGAAGCTGGAGGGGGGAAGATTCAGGGGAGAAAGGAGGAGGTGCTACTTCACTGAGAGGGTGGTAGCCATGGAATGCACTATCTAGGGGGCTGGTGGAGGCAGAGACAGTGGAGGGGTTCAAGAGGGGGTGGGACAGGTACAGGGGAAGGGTTCAGGAAGCAAAATCCAATGCAGCAAGAATATCTGGAACTGGGAAGGGAGAAGCCAGAGAAGGTGAGGGGGACAGCAAGGTCAGCACCCAGGGTGGGGGCTGACCAAACGAGCAGACACGAAAGACCATTAGGCCTATTTTGCTGGCATTTTAGTATGTTAGTATGTAACTGGTTAAGGATAGATATAAAACAAATAGAAGGAAATACTGGTTAAGTAATGGGGTAACAGAAATTTGGAATATGCTACCAGGAGAGGTTGTGGAAAGCAGTATAATGCAGGAATTTAAAACACAGCTTGATAAATTCTTGGAAAGGAAGAATACAAAAGGATATAACTAGGTGTTATTTGCGAGTTCACGGACGAATGTCTTTATGCTCAGTATTGTCTATGTAATCTATGTAATCTATGTAGCTTTAGGACCCCCTCCTGGTTCAACACACTGCCCCCTCCATCTCCAAAGCTCCAACTATATCGTGCTTCAAAACGTCCTTATGGAACCACCTTGTTAACACCCGAAGCTGTAATTGCCACTAGTCAAAGCCGTACTCAATACTTATGACAAAGCTTACTACTAAGCTGCTAAGAACAACATAACCCTGGTATTGTTTGCATCAATCCTACCTGTACCAGCTTGTTTGTATCTATGTCTTAAGTTACTGTTATACTGTGTTATACTGTTATACTGTGTATTTTCGTTTGTCTTACTGTGACAAGGTACCTTTGCAAATGAGCCTATGGCTCAAAGGTTTTCCAAACTGCTGTTTAAATAAATAAATAAATAAAAGGTACTGGATATCTATATCTATAGCCCCCAACACCCAATCCCTCCCCCACAAGAGTGCCCATCGGTAAGCAACTCAGCCCACCTCTCACCTCCAGGGTTGCCCACCGATTGAGCTGTGTACTATGAATGAGTTATGCTCATTAATAGCTCAATTGGCAGGCAGCCATGAAGGTGAAGAAGAAGAACTGGGCTTTGTTCACCGACAGGCACTCTTGCGGGGGTGGAGGGGCAAGTGTGTGATGGGGGATTCTAGGGGGTCACTAGACTAAAATGGACTGTGATTTATTCTTTTTGGGTATGGCTTGGGAAAGGGGGATGGGGAGAGGGATCAAGACAAGTAGCTTCACAAATAAGACAATACAAAAATAACTCAAGATTGGGTTGGCGATTGGGGACAGGGGTTGGACACTAGACTAAGGCAACTAATTAACTGCTGTCTAATGGACAATCGGGACTGGCTATGACACTACCTATTGGGAATAAAATAATTACTAGCTGGCTGGGTGATCAGGTACCTGAGTGAGACACTGCACTACTGCGAAATACTTGTAAATGTTGGGTTGGCTAATGGGGACAGGGTGGTACACTACTGTATGGAAACTGTTATTATTATTTCATTTATATTTTAATGCTATCAGTATCAAGGCAAACGTCAGTGGACTAGAAAACAAGTTGATGTGTTAGCGGGTCAGTTCATTTACCAGCAACAGGTCCCTGGAGTCCAGAGTGGTACCTGATGACTGGAAACAGGTGAATGTGGTCCCCTTTCACAAAGGAGTGTGGTGGGAAACTACAGGCCAGTGAGCTTGACATGTGTGGTGGGCAAGCTCATGGAGAAGCTACTAAAAAAAGGATTACAAGTTACCTGGAGGTAAGCAGCTTGATTAATCAAAGGCAACACAGCTTTACTAGGGATACAGACTGTCAAACTAACTTGACTGAGTTCTTTGACTGGGTCACCAAGGAAGTGGATTAGTGGGGGGGGGGGCCGCTGGATGTCTCATATCTAGATTTCATGAAGACATTTGACTCCGTGCCACAAAGGATACTCCTGTATGTTATAGAATCATAGAACTTGATGGCAGAAAAGGACCATGGTTCAATGGGTGAATTATTGGCTGGGGGCAAGAGACAGAGTCATTGTTAATGGGGTGGCATCACGAGAGGGCATGGTCACCAGTGAGGTCCCTCAGGGGTCGGTACTGGGGCCACTACTGTTCAATCTATTCATAGGAGACATTGCGGAGGGCCTTGAAGGGGGAGTGTGTCTGTTTGTGGATGATATTAAGGTCTGCAGTAGGGTGGACACTCAGAAAGGGGTGGAAAAAATGCAGTGGGATCTAAGGAGACTAGCGGCATAGTCAAAGAGTGGCTGCTTTCGTTTAACATGGACAATTGTAAGACCATGCATCTTGGCTACAAAAAATGGAGGGTGGGCTACTGTATGGGGGGCCAATACCTGGCAGTAACAGAACAGGAAGGAAACCTAGGCATCACTATATTGAGAGACCTGAAGGTGGCAAAGCACTGCGAGAGAGCAGTGTCTAGAGGCAGCAGAATGCTGGGCTGCATCGGGAGAGGGATTACTAGTAGGAGAAAGGAGGTCATAATACCCTTATACACCCACCTGATTAGGCCACATCTGGAATATGGGGTCCACTTCTGGAGGCCATATCTCAAAAAGGATGTGGGGAGGCTGAGGCGAGTTCAAAGGAGGACAACGGAGCTGGTAAATGGGCTCAGCAACCTGTCCTACGAGACAAGGTTAAGGGAATTGAACATGTACTCCTTGCAACAGAGGAGGGAAAGGGGACATGATTGAGACCTTTAAGTACCTAAAAGGTATAAACCAAGTGCCAGTGGACAGCATCTTCTAGCTGAAAGGAAATCAGAGGACTAGGGGGCATGGACTTCAGAATGTGGGGGGACAGTTTACGGGGAACATTAGGAAGTACTATTTAACTGAGAGGGTGGTGTATAATTGAATAGGCTCCTGAGGAGCTAGTTGGAGAAACAACAGTGGAAGGGTTCAAAAGAGCATGGGACAGACACAAGGGACTGTTGAGGGTAGGGGTGGGGTGGTGGGGTGGCATGTCCTAGCAGATAACTAGGCAAGTGATTAGACTAGGTGGGACTGGCAGTCCTTTTCTGCTGTCCCATTTCTATGTATGTATGTAAAAATGAAGAGGAAATGAAAACACTACCAATTAATACAAAAAACAATTATTAACTTCTGGACATATTGACAGTATGTTTCCATGCATATTTGTTGTAAATGGGAGCCCAAGGCCCAGAGGGACCATGCTCTAACATATGCATACCATTATGCAAAAATGGACAGCTTAAAGGGAGAACAGGGCCCAGCAGGCCTGCGCTCCCACAAACACATACCAGTTACAGTACAGTTTCTCAAAAATGATGGAAATTCATTGAAAAAAACTGTGTTAATGCATCAATTAGGGTTTTTATTAAATCATCAAAAGCTAGGAAATTTGATGTTAGGGTTCCCAACCCTATCACCTCCCCCAATCCTCCACATACCAACAGGCATCTGGGTATGCCATGGGGTTGTCAGGCCTCACTCTCACCCCATTTCCCTATACTATACCATGGCAGTATATATGGCCATATATATATATATATATATATATATATATATATGTATATATATATAAATCACACATGCCCCCACAATGCAAAGCATCATGGGCTGCATATGCAAATCACCACAGAATGTTATGCTGGTCCAACTTTAAGCAGAATTGCATGGTGCCGAAAGGCCTCTCACACAGTTTGCAAAGGGTGCTAACAGAAGACGTAGACACGTGTTTCATCCTATCAGGACTTATCAGTATGCCTCATCTGCTTGACACGCCAGTGCAATGGACCAGCTACCCTTAAGGCAGTGTGCCTTGGATATATTGTGGTGAATCCATTAAATTAAAAAAACTATTTAAAAGACAAAGAACCTCTGTGCGCAAAATCTGAGGCAAGGGTTACCCCAAAGGGCATTTGGCTGGGAAGCTAAGTTTCAAGAAAATACAAAATCACACATGCCCCCACAATGCAAAGCATCATGGGCTGCATATGCAAATCACCACAGAATGTTATGCTGGTCCAACTTTAAGCAGAATTGCATGGTGCCGAAAGGCCTCTCACACAGTTTGCAAAGGGTGCTAACAGAAGACATAGACAAGGCACACTGCCTTAAGGGTAGCTGGTCCATTGCACTGGGGTGTCAAGCAGATGAGGCGTACTGATGAGTCCTGGTAGGACGAAACATGTGTCTATGTCTTCTGTTAGCACCCTTTGCAAAGTGTGTGAGAGGCCTTTCGGCACCATGCAATTCTGCTTAAAGTTGGACCAGCATAACATTCTGTGGTGATTTGCATATGTAGCCCATGATGCTTTGCATTGTGGGGTCATGTGTGATTTTGTATTCTCTTGAAACTTGGCTTCCCAGCCAAATGCCCTTTGGGGTAACCCTTGCCTCAGTGTTTGCGCACAGAGGTTCTTTGTCTTTTAAATAGTTTTTTATTTTAATGGGTTCACCCCAATATATCCAAGGCACACTGCCTTAAGGGTAGCTGGTCCATTGCACTGGGGTGTCAAGCAGATAAGGCATACTGATGAGTCCTGGTAGGATGAAACATGTGTCTATGTCTTCTGTTAGCACCCTTTGCAAACTGTGTGAGAGGCCTTTCGGCACCATGTAATTCTGCTTAAAGTTGGACCAGCATAACATTCTGTGGTGATTTGCATATGCAGCCCATGATGCTTTGCATTGTGGGGGCATGTGTGATTTTGTATTTTCTTGAAACTTGGCTTCCCAGCCAAATGCCCTTCCTTGCCTCAGTGTTTGCTATTAGAGGTTCTTTGTCTTTATATATATATATATATATATATATATATATATATATATACACACATACATTTTATATATATATAGTCTATGCAAAAAAATATATTATGCATCATTTAGGGTTAAGCAAAAGTCGAATGGGACATTAAGGTTGACCTAACTCCCTCCTCCCCACCCCCACCTGATCCTTTACAGACTGACAGACTCGGGTGTGTCATTGGGGTCATGAGGCCCAAATCTTACCCCATACCATGTGTGAGCACATTGACATGCTACAGTAAAGGAGAATGGGGTGAGATTTAGGCCTCACAACCCCAATGACACACTCCGGAGTCTGTCCGTCTGTGGAGGATCATGTGTGTGTGTGTGTGTGTGTGTGTGTGTGGAGGAGTTAGGGGTTCAACCCTAATGTCCCATTTCCTGACTTTTTTTTTTGCTTTAACCCTAAATGATGCATTATGGCAGCTTTTTTGCATAGAGTTTCCTTACTTTTAGAAAAAGTGTAATATAAGTAGTAAAATACATGTATTGGAGGGAACAGGGGCCCATTGGGCCCCGCGCTCCCACCATGTTGCCAATTTATGCATAACATTATGTATCTGGGTCCATGTTTCCACTTACAGAGCTGTAGGAAGCCATTTTGGTGCCCTGGGCAAGAGACTAATTTTGCATCCCCCCAAGAAAAGAGCCGAGGGTCTGGGGGCCACAAAGCCCCCAGAAGCTCGGAAGGGTTTACATGCTCTGCAGTGAGTTTTGGGACTTTTCTTGAAGAAAAAACATACTTTTGTTACATGTTCCCTACCCATGATTTTAGGGAATATTTTGCTCCCTCCAAGGAATATGAGATGTGGGAGACTGGCTGGCATCAGAGTGTGTAATCGCAATTGTTGTGGGCAAGTGGCTGACCAACAATGCCATCAACCACCCACCCTATATACATTTTTGAAATATACTGTAAAATATAGCAACATAAAGCACAGGGGTCTGGGGGCCGCAAGGCTGTCAGAAGCTCTGAGGGGTTTACATGCTCTGTGATGAGTTTTGGGGGTTTTCTTGAAGAAAAAACATAGTTTTGTTACATGTTCCCTACCCCTGATTTCAGGGAATATTTTGCTCCCATGGAATATGAGATGTGTGAGACTCTGGCTGAGAGGGGCAACTTCCCAGAGACACTGGTATAACTGGAAGCTGATACTGGTATAATTGGAGTGAGAAGAGAAACCGCTATAACCGAGACTCTGTTTAACTGTAACTGCAACGCCCTTTACTTTGGGCTTTCTGGGGTTGAAATCCACCGCCTACAGCTTGTGCAGAACGCGGCAGCCTGGGTTCTGACTGGGACAAGCAGGTCCTGTCACATTACCCCAGTGCTGCGCGAGCTGCACTGGCTCCCAATATGGTGGCGGATCACCTTTAAAGTCATAGCACTTCGCGATCAGGGTCCATCCTATCTGAAAGACCTACTGGTTCCTTACTGCCCCAGCCGATCACTTCGCTCGGCCAACATGGGGTTGTTAGAGATTCCAAGAGTGAGTTTGAAATCCTCTGGCAGCAGAGCGTTTTCTCATGCTGCACCCACTCTTTGGAATTCTCTACCATGCCGGTTATGGGAATGCACCTCCGTGGAGATATTTAAGAAGAAATTGAAAACACATCTATGGAGAATGGCCTTCTTGGAAAGTTAAATGTATTGTAAAATGTGTGAAATTTTATTGTAAATTATTATGTTTTTATGATATATTTTATAATGTTTATGGTCTCTGATGCTTTGTATTGTATGTTGCAGTTTTTATTAACTTGTTCAGCACCTTGACACAGTGAAAGGCGCTATATAAATAAAATTATTATTATTATTATTAACTGCTTTAATGGGAGTCTGGGACACTGTCACACTGGCATAAATGTGAGCAAAGACTGATATAACTGAGAGCAGATATTGCTGTAACTGGTATACTGACTTACTGTATCTGTTAGGCTAGCAGATACAGTAAGTCAGTATACAAATGACAGCAAGTTAGGTGACTGATATGCCTGGGAGGGTACACTGATATTGCTGGCAGATGTCACTGTAGTAGCTGTGAGATACTGGTGTAACTGAGAGGAGATAAAGTGTTACAACCACCAGGATTCACTGCACTAACTGGGAGATACTGCTGTAACCAGGAGAAAGCACTGGCATAACCACAAAGTGCCACTGCAGCAGTGTGTAACTCAGGACACTGGGTGATTACATTGGTATCTGGTAAACTTGCTTAAATGTCACTTTAATGTTTACTGTAGCTTGAGACACAACGTGGTAGTGCTGGAAGTGGTATTCGAAGTTGTGAGGTTGCTGCTAACACTGGCAGTGGCATTCCCTACAGAAACACAATAGAAAAAAAAATACCAACAGGTGAGGGTGCAGCAGAGGATCTACTTCTGAGTGTCCTCCTTTGACTCCAGCATCGGCAACATCTATGATCAATGGATGTTGCCGATGCTGGAGGTGCTTTTACAGACTCCATGTCCATGCTCTGCAAAGTATTTGGTTTGAGAATATGCCACACTCAACAAAAATCCATACAATTTTTATGCTATCTTATCACCCACTCTTTGTGGGCTGAATGGCTAACGTGAAACTGAGTTTCACATTAGCCATTCTGCCCACAAAGAGTGGGTGATAGCATAAAACTGCCAGGGCTGTTCTCACTGCCAGTGCCCCCACACCGCCACATCAATCCATGGCCAAGCAATGTTTTCCCACATCCACCACCACCAGTCTCCCCTATAATCATTCCACATCCTCGCTTACTCATACATTAGTGAAAGCAATTTACACACTACAAAAATTAGGCACAGTAAGCAGTGAATTTAAATAGGGCAAACAAAGAACAAAGCAAGAAAATCTATGAAACAAATTACAAATAACACGAAACAGCAACAATATGCTTCACTAAAGACTGTCTAAAAACTTCAGTGCAGCACTAATTATTTTTTTTGTAATCACTGAACAGTGTTTCTTTTCTGTCAGAAATACTGTATGAAACAGAGTAGCAGCCAGGCAGGTCTGTGACTGTCTCCTTCAGCCTGGAACTATGATAGCAGGAGAGAGTATAGTCAAACAGCAAAATTCAGCTTCCTGGCTAGACGGCTCTTCTGGTTCATACTCTTTCTCTGTGCTGGTCCTGGACCTCCAGCACACACAGAGAAAGAGTATGAACCAACCAAAAGAGCCTTCTAGCCAGGAAAGTTGAATTTTTGCAATGACTATACTCAGTCGTTCCTGCTCCGGGTTGCAGTGGTGAAACAGAAAGCTCAGTGTGGGAGCATTGGAGCAAACCGAGAAGCCTCATATTTATTTGCTGCCTGTGCTGCTGTTGATGGTAAGATGAAGAGCTACAGTAGCTAGACGTGGATACTTGTCCAGCCCAAATGCAAAAAGTCTGATTAGATTTGGTTTTAGGAGCTCCCAGAACATTTTATAATATTCTTAGGCGAATCCATCAGTTCAGTGTCAGTTACAGGGTTGTCTAAGGAATTCTGCTGCTCTTGTGTGAAAGACTTCAGCTGCAGTAACCCCAGATAATTCACCACCCTAGCCTCCTGTATGGGTGGAACCCTGCTCCTGTAAATATAGGGTTTCATAATAGTCCCCAAATACATCAGCTACAGTATTTCCTGAAGGGAAGCTGTATAACAGCCCCTTACCTCTGCTTCCTATTCTTCATTTTCAATACTGCTCTGCTGACCCCCTCCCTTCTGATTTGCTGATGATCAAGATAAGAACCTCTCCTACCCATCCCCCATAGAAACGCTGATGGAAATATCTTAACTGGCCTTCAGTCTTTTTTTCCCCAATCGAGCTGTAGGACTGTTTTATGCT
This sequence comes from Neoceratodus forsteri, assembly GCA_016271365.2. Lineage (NCBI taxonomy): Eukaryota > Metazoa > Chordata > Ceratodontiformes > Ceratodontidae > Neoceratodus > Neoceratodus forsteri. The sequence continues at coordinate 61,644,036 of CM057455.1, forward strand.
GCTTTATTTATATGCTATAGTCAGCACTCTTACGCCAGTGGAGTCTGGACTAACTAGGACTTGTGATCTATGGAGCAGACTGGAGATCTTGGGGTGGGAGGAGTAATGCAACACAATCACATCACCAGAAATGGAATCATTTTATTTTTTTTTACACACGGATGCCCCCCCCCCAATTACGTAAAGACAATCAATCAATTCAAACTATTGAACTAAGGGAGCCAGAGGACGATCACAAAAAATAACAATGATCCGGGCAGGCAAAGACAAGGAAGGAAATAAAGGAATTTGGTTGGAAATGGAAATAAATTTTAGTTTATCAGGTGGCACTGGCAGTAGCAGCAACAGCAGCTCAGCAAGAAAAGAAGACAGCAAGTCTGAAGTCCCACTCATTGAGTAGTAGTTTAGTTCGTAATCTCACTAGAGTCCACTCACTGCGACTCCGTGCTGAGAAGTCAGCTGACTTTGGAGTCGGACTAGTGGGACTACTAACTACTACTGAGTGATGACTACAGACCTGTCCTAGACTAGTGTCCTGTCTTGTGGAGTGAGAATGGAGGGAGGGAGGCGGGAGCCCTGCAGAGCATAGTCAGACTAGAGAGAGGTCCCGGGGTCAGCAACACACCGGCACGGTATGACCTGACCAGATTAAACTACTTATTTAAATTTTTTTTTTTCAATTTTTCAATCGGAGGATGCCACTGGAACTTTGAAAGTGTAAGCCAAACACTTTCCTAGTTTGTACTCTATTGAGTTAGTTCTGATTTAGTTTTTGTTCTTATTTGAATGTTTTATTTAATAAAGATTCTTGGTTAAGAAAAAAAATATATATTTTGCAGTGATCGCTTAGGGTTCAGTTCTCGTCAGGAGCTCAGCTGGCATATGTATAATTTGCACAATTCTGTTCTGAATAACTTTACTGTGATGCTTTACTGGTGGCACTCACAGTTCCTGTGCTCCCTATAACATATCTGCGGAGCACTGCAAGGTGGACAGAGCTTTGCCATGCACTTGGTCTCCAATAAGAAACCTGCCCCGGTCTAGCCGCATAGTACATCGTTATGCTGTTTATATGGTATGACTGTATTATTGAGTTTGAGATTCCCAAACTGTGTTTTATTTATTTATTTTTTTCCCATGGAAATGTTTATCTTCTAGGTCATCCACTGACCCCCTTGCATGCTGACCTGTACACCCTCATCAACCAAAATCACCAGGGCTTACCTGCTCTGAGATCTCTAATGGCCTCCCCACCACCCCCATGGTGGGGCCAGGAAGGAGAGGGCCATTCACAGGGAGACACATATTCAGATAGGAACAGAGTCTGGTTAGTAATGCAAAGCCTGTGGCAGGTTCCTAGATTTTCTGCCATTAGAGGTTTTCTACCTGTGGTTTATCCCCTGGGCAGCCAAGCATGCAACTCTTCAATGCAAAGAAGTGCAAAGTAATGCACCTGGGAAACAAAAACCCAGGAGAAAAGTACACAATGGCAGGAGAGGTACTAACAGCAACAGTAATGGAAAGGGATCTGCGGGTAGTCATATCAGATTACCTAAAGGTGGGCAAGCAATGTGAGAGGTCAGTAAGGAGAGTTGGGGGGATACTGGGATGCACAGGGAGAGGCATCTCAAGTAGAAAAAGGGAAGTGGTTATCCCTCTGTACAGACAGTTGATGAGACCCCATCTGGAGTACTGCATGCAGTTTTGGAGACCCCATCTGCACAAGTACATAGACAGGATGGAGGCAGTCCAGAGGAGGGCAAGTAAAATGGTGCAGGTTCTGTATCAGAAACCATATAAAGAGAGACTGAGAGAGCTTAATATGTATACCCTTGATGAAAGGAGGGACAGAGGGGACATGACAGAAACGTTCAAGTACCTTAAGAGACTCAACAAAGTCCAGGAGGGTACCATCTTTCAGAAAAAGAGATGTGCAACAACATGGGGACACAATTTAAAGATAGAGGGGGGATGGCTCAGGAGCAATAGGAGGACAATTTTTTTCATGGAGAGTGGTGGACGCATGGAACCGCCTTCCTGTGGAGGTTGTGGGCTCTAAAACAGTTGGGGAATTCAAGCATGCATGGGACAGACATAAGGCAATTATAGTGGAGGGTAGGAGGAAGTAGGCTGTTGGTTAACTAGAATCTGCTTCTTATCCAATAGGTAGGGAAATGGGCAAACTGGGTGTGCCAAGCGGTCCTTATCTGCCGTCAAAGTCTATGTTTCTATGTATTGCAAATCCAATTAAAGGCAAGTACTGCTTTGTGCCTGCCTGAGCCCTGCCTCTTATGCCAAATCTGACACCCTGCCAGCATTCCTCCTACGTGGCTGTTAAAGAGTGGGGTGGTCAGACTCCCCCTCCCTGAGAGGAGAGCAGTCCCAGAGATGCTCAATCATCTCTCCCACCAGCTAACCCTTGTTTGACCCAGGTCCTCCCCCAAAGCCAGGCCACTCACATGGGAGGCAGTACAACTACCACCAAGCCACTAAGCCAGCTCACCAGACTGTATTTTTATTAGTAAATAAAAACAACACTGGGTTGAAAGATGAAATTGTATTTTAGCTATATAGTTGCTATCAAAATTTTAAGACACATCACAATGTTTTGAAATTGGATGAAAGTTTTCCAAGGAAAATAACATAAAAAAAACATAAAGATACAGAACAAGGCTGGCAGTATAGCCTAGAGGTTAGAGGAATGTGATGTGAACAAGCTTGGTACATCCAGCAGACCAGACCTGAGTTTGATTCTCACAACCTCCACTTGCATACTGTGTGACTCTGAGCAGGTCACTTAACCACCTAGTGCTCCCAAGTCACACCTGAAAACAGGCATTTTTGCTTAGTGGGCCTTACCCAGTTAACAAAGACTAAAAAAAAAATTAAAAATCCATTTTTGTTTACTTCCTGCATCTTAAGAGGCATTGGCAGGGAATTTTTAGTCAATTAGGACCCCATTTTCAGAAGGTTAGCAGAGTGCTAAACATCTAAGCACTGTGCCATGTGGTAGAACAGCATGGTTGAACAGGTGCCATGTATATAGCAGCCCCCGATGTTAACCTGATTATGTGTACATGCGTATGTACTACTGCGGCATGCAAATGAGGGATTCCCATTGCATACAGAGCACAGTGCAATATAAAAAGGTTTTGAAAGTTCTTAACAACTGAAATTGCAATACTGTTTACTGCCTTCGAAAATCCTGCCCTCATATGAGCACACAGTGGTTCATATTGTAACCCTACCCCTGGTCACCACTATGATGTTCCCAAGTAGTATACCAGAATGATCCTTGGCATCTAAAGGTTCCACATCCCTGATTGCAGTTTAAATGGCACCAGTTACAGTAAAATGATCCTTGGTGTCTAATCCCCCCACCAAAATTGCCATTCAGATGACCTGATTATTATAATAATATAGGTGTAGAATGTATTTATTTACTTAATTACATATTTAAAAGTTTCACCAGGAAAGGCATATTAAGTTAGGAGCTCATTTCCAGATGCATCCTAGAGGAAGGGAAACTTGTACAAGTGTGGTTTAGGTAGTACAAGAGTACAAAATACATAACATACATGTTGGAAGACCATTTACAGAGCAGAGGAGAGTGGCACACGATCACAAATTGCATTGGGAATAATAATACAAGACGTGAGAACTTGAGTGACAAGCAAACAATTGACAATGCATATACAGTGCAGTCTGGAGCCACAAACATATGCTGGCGATCAAATGCAGAGCAGTTTAAATCAACACTAGTTGTAAAACACTTGAGCATAATGCCTAAGTGCCTAAATTATAGCTCTACCTAAATTGAAAACAAGTCATAGGAGAGCAGGACGGAAAATTTATTAGCAAGTGCAGGAGGGAGAGGTAAGACCTCTGAAGTGGTTTGAAAGGATCTGGGGGGAGGGATGGGGTGAATGGCTGGGGTGAGGGAGTTCCAGATTTTAGGGAAGCAGTGGTTGAATGCAGCGAAAGTGCACCAAATTGGGGTGCAGCTTTTTGACTATAGTGTCCACTTGTTCAGAAAAGTTTAGGTGCTAGTCTAGCCAGATACCAAGATACCTAATGGTGGTAACATCATCCACAGGGGAGCCATCCAGGGTGTGGAAAGTAGGAAGGGGAGAGATCCTAGAGAGTCTGCATAATGGAGACATTCTTTTTGGCACTGAGGAAAATCTGACTTGTGTGCAGCCAGGGTTGAACTTGATCAAAGTCCAGCTGGAGTCTGTGGACCTCCTGTGAAGAGGACTGTTTCATCCATGTGCATGTAAATGGATGCAGACAAGCATATGGAGGGGAGATCATTAAGAAAAATGGAGAAAACTAGTGGGCCTAACACAGAAGCTTGTTGGACCCCAGTGGATACAGGCAGGGAGGAGAGAGGGGGTCACCAATTTTGGCTGGCTGGGACCTACCCACGCGGTAGGAGTGGAACAGCCAATGGCTGAGTTAGAGAGGCCTGCAGCCTGGAGTTTGGCTAATAACTGGGGTGGGAGACAGTGCTGAACAGTTTGGCTAGATCGACAAAGATAGTAGAGGTGAATAGGCTGTGATCCATATCATTGCAGATGGATTTGGTGAGCCTGAGGAGGGAGATGGTGGTGGAGTGGTTCTTGCAAAAGTGAAGCCAGACTTATAGTGGATGAAGAAGGAAGAGGAGTCCAAAAAGGGAAAGAGTTGTCACAAGACAATTTGTTCCTGTATTTTGGAGGGGGAGAGAAATGGGTCAGTAGCTCTTAGTAGCAGATGGGTCACCACCTTTTGGATGAGGAGTAGCAGTGGCAGTCTTCCAGTCAGCAGGGACAGAGCAACAGCAGAAAGAGAGGTTAGGGAGGTCAGCCAATGGGGAGGAGACTGCAAAAGCAGAGAGATGGAGGATCTTGCTATCCAGGCAATCTGGACTCCTACCCTTGGAAGGTTAAGGACAGGAAGGGTGTCGGTGATGGAGGATAGAGTTGCTGGAGAGAAGAAAAATAGGGGGAATGAAGGAGATGGCTGTCATGCAGGCAGACAGGGGTGAGAGGGAAGGGAGGAAGGGGAGAGGGAGAAAAGGAAAGGAGAAAGGAGGTTCAGATGATAAAAAAGGAACTAAACCTCTGTGGTGATGAAGGAGGGGTTAGAGATAGGGGTGTCACCCATTTTGAGGACAAGCAAAGGGGATTGAGTGGGAAAGAAGTGATTGTGGCAAACTTCCAAAATTTAGACAGGTGACCAATGCTGGCACAGAAGGTGGAGGTAAAATACTCGCCTTTGGCAAGCCTTATTGCCCTGGTACAGGTGTTGCAGAGGTGATGATATCTCTGGAGGCCAAGGAGGATGGGTTACATTTATTTTCTGTCAAGGCCAAATCATATACTTGCAAGCAAGCTATGAGCTTGGCCGTGATCTTGGGCAGGTGGGGTACCTTTTCTTGTGTTCTGTGCTGGGGGGGCATGGCAGTCCCATATTTCAAGGAATTTCATTTTGAAATATGTTGGCATGGAGTCAATGGAGGAGGCCAATGAGACAGGGAACCATTCAGAGTGGCTTAGGTCACAGTGCAAGGGGGTGAGGTCCAGGGATTTGAAGGAAAATATAAGTAGTGTTTTGGTGGGGGGAGGGGGCTTTAGTTGAAAGAGAAAGAGCAGAGGGTCATGATTATGGTGTCAAATCAGAAGAGAGGGAGGTTATAAGTGGAAAGCCACAGGGATCCATCCTGAGTCTTGTCCTCTTCAATATGCTCATTAACAACATTTGAGAATGAATCTGGGGCTCTTTGAAGATGACACCAAGCTCATGGGAGGATAGATAGTGATGGGGAAGTAGGAAACTGCAGAGTGACATGCAAAGAGTAGAGAGGTGGCCTAACGTTTGGCAGTTGGAATGCAATGCCAAAAAGTGCAAGGTGATTCACTTAGGGGACAAGAACCCCAGGATAGAGTACTGGATAGGAGGGGTAGAGCTGAGCACTACAGCTGAGGAAAGGGACCTAGTATTCATCATTAGTGATTCCCTTAAACAATCAAGCTAGTACAGTGAGGCCTCTAGTAAGGCAAATAGAATGCTAGGATGTACCAGAAGGGATTCTGATTCTGCCTCTTTACAGATCGTTGGTGAGGTTGCACCTGGTGTACTGTGCCCAGTTCTGAAGACATCACCTTAGGAAAGATAAGGACAGGCTGATGAATGTGTGATCAGGATGATTTAGAGCTGATAGGACAGATCTTATGAGGATCTGCTCAAGGCACTGAACATGTTTTCATTGGAGACCTTACAAGAGAGGAATGATATGAGAGAGACCTTCAAGTTCCTGTAAGGAATAAACAAGGTGGATGGAAAAGAACTACTTAGCATGAGTAACAGTTCAAGGGCATGGGGGCACAAGTAGAAATGGATGGGAGGGAGGTTCAAGAGGGATACCGGAAAGTTTTATTTTCCAGAAATGGTGGTGTAAATAGGGAAAAGTCTGCCAACTGAGATGGCAGGCACCAAAACCATAAATGGTTTCAAGCATGGCTGTGACAGAGTGAAGGGTATAATGGTTGCTCAGGCTAATAGTAGTAGGGAGGGGAACAGGGGAGTGGATAGTGAAGGCTAGTATCCTGTATGGACAGTAAGTCCCAAGGTTTAATAGGGAACTGGGGGCAGACTGGATGTACCATGGTCTTTTTTGTTTTTTTCTGCAAACATTATGTTTCTGTGTTTCTATTTTTCCATGATACCTGACATCTAGTAGCCTCACTCCCAGATGCAAATCTAAACCCCCTCCCAAAGCCATCCAACCAGGTCCCTCCACCCCCTCCCCATTGGCCTCCCATTAACCCAAGATTGCAGCCACCTCCCTGTGACTGTGATCAGTACAGCCTCTCAGCTCATTACCTTGGCTGGCCACTGTCTGAGTGAAAGGGAGTGAGTGTGCACCTGCTGTAGAACATCTGTTTCTGTAGTACAGTAGGTGTGTGCTCACTTCATCACTCAGAAAATGGCTAGCCAAGGTGGCGAGCAGAGGAGCTTGGCCTGTCACTGTCGCAGTGGGAGGGACTGGCTGCTGAAGTGATTTATGGGCCACCACGGGGAGAGGGGAGGAAGGACCTTAATGGGTGGAATTGAGAGGTGGCTCAGACTTGCAATCAGGGTGAACAAGATTCCAGGGATCTTCTTAATATATTAATCAGGAGCATCTGAATGGTGATTGGGGGTAGGGAAATACTACATGCCAGGGATCATTGCACTAATTGGGGTTATCTGAATGTGACTGGGGGAAATACTACATGCCAGGGATCATTATACTAATTGGGGTCATCTGAATGTGACTGGGGGAAATACTACATGCCAGGGATCATTTTATTATAATTCAGGGGCAACTGAATGGCGATCAGGAGGTGGGGATTGGCACTGCTCTGTACAATTCCTCCATGCAGTCATGCACAGAGGCACTGTGCGTAGATGTTAGCCCATATGGGCCAGCAAGTGTCCCATTAGCACCTTTCCTTCCCTATGGACTTAGCATGCTGAGAGCTAAAAATGACTCATGGGGTAAAGGTGTTATCCTATTTGGGATATGCTGTCTCCCTTTGCTCCTCTGAATCCCTCTTCTACTGGAGGCTGTGATAGTGCCTAGTCATGTCACAGTGGGCTATCCAATGGGAACCAGTGATCACTGTACAGTGTGGTTCAATATTAAGATGGGTGTAGAAGCAAGCCACAAAAAGACGAGGGCCCTGGATTTTAGTAGGTTGGATTTTAAAGAAATGAGAGACTGCTTCAGAAGCAGCCTAGCAGGGGAGGATTGTCAGAGAGGGGAAAAGGAACAATGGAGAAAATTAAGTGAAAGCATTGGGAGGGTAGTGGTTTAGCCACCGACATGATGGCAGCCTAATCTGCCAGCTCCGTTCTGGCCGAGGACCATCCAAGCTTGGAAGCTGCCATCCCATGGAGTTATGACCCCCTAATGCTATCTTTATGCACGGGTAATGCTCTACTTGCCGGGCGGCCTGTATTTCAATAGACTTCGGCGTGATTTGCGTTTTTTTGCAGCGCCGTTCTCTGCAGTACCATTGGCCTAGCTAGGCCTCACAGGCCCTTATCAGATTGCTATAGCTTCTGACTACCGAACAATCACCACTTACTGCAGTACACTCACGGAAGAGACCCAGGCCTCTACGTAGTGGCAAACATGAATCCTTCACTGGCGACCCTACCTCCAAGCCCAGCCAGCCCTCCCGCTCCTCAACCTGCATCGGTGGGTGAATCATTATAATACATTACAAAAATGCTGGAAGCAGTCTTATTAAGGGTGGATGACATTAATCTCTCTTCAGCGGACACAGTTACAGAGATTCTACAACTTCAGGATTGCCAGAATATTTCCGGGCAAAGGGTGAAGGCCTGTGAAGTGCAGCAGCAACAACTCTGGCAATGGCTCCATCAGCAGAAAGAACATATGGCAGCCCTCTGGGATAGAGTAGAAGACCAGGTGAACTGAGGCCGCCGCAATAACCTGCGGATCATCTGCCTTCCTGAGGGGGCTGAGATCCAGTTAATGGAAAGATTCCTCAATGATAACTTACCCCTTATGTTAGGGGAACGCTGGAGAGGCCCTCTAGAAGTTGAGATGGTGCACCGGGTATATACCCGCCCCAACAGAGCTGTAGATGCTCCCAGACCCATTGTGGCATACCTACTTCATTATTCTATGAAAGAGCGCATCCTTCATGCTGCCAGGGACTTGGCGGAACTTCGTTGGCAAGGACCCCAAATGTCGCTGTACTGGGACTTTGCCCAAGAAACGGCTGCAAGGAGGAGAGCCTTTGGCCCTATAAAACGGTTTCTTTACCAACATGGCTTTCGCTTCAAATTCAAAAACCTTACCTGGCTCTGTGTCTCCAAGGATGGTCGAGAGCAGATGGCCGACCACCACACTGACCTAGAATGTTGGATTGCAAAATTCTGGCAGGCCTTGCATGCTCCAACTACAAATCCCAGAAGGCTTTGGGACCCCCCCCCCCACAGATAGAACCTTCTAATAGGAACACTTCTCCATTAGCTAGGACTCCAAGGGACTCATTACTAGCTGGACCAGTCCCTCAACATTCAGGTCCCCCATCACTAATGAGCACTACTTCAACCTCTCCCATATCAGCTCCTGCACGACCTTTAAATTCTCAGCCTCCCCTGACCTCTCTCTCTCTCTCACAGTGCCCAACTAGCTCTTTCATTATGTCTCATCAACAAGCCAAGAGTGGGCCCCAGCAGTCACCCAACAAACACTCCATAGCTCCACCTACAAAAATCTACAGGGAAGATGTACCTCCTGTTGCAGAACCAGAGAACTCAGAACTGTGTGAATCACAAGAGATGGACACGTCTCACCCAGTGGACTGTGTTGACTTTCCTGATGCCTTCCTGGTCGAAGCACTGGATACTGTTTCACCTGTGAAACCTGGGCTAATTAGCTACACTGCAGCTGTCACAAAAACTAACATGGACACTGTAGCCCTTCTTCAGGCTTTGCCTGGGACTGCCCACATTTATTTATTTATTTAAGACATTTACCAGATGAGCATTCTGAGCGGGGCCCGCTCGTTTCCAGATGTGACATGAACTTTTCTATGCTGTTTCTCCCCTTGTATAATGGCTTAGCTGGATAAGGCACTCTACAGACCCACCCTCCTTTCCTTGACTCCGATCAGTCTTATCTGACATGAGTAATGCACCAGAATACCCCTCATCCCGCACTTAGTGTCTGGTCTTTTACTTGCGTGCCCTATACTGATAACCTGTGCCTTTAGGCTCTGCCTGTTAGCTAACATGCTGCCTTATTTAGTAACCGGAGCGGTTAGCCATGTATTGCCTCTCACGTTCCCAGCTCATTCCCTCATATGGGGCCTGTTTGCCTTACCACTATTATTATATACTGGCAGGTGGGCGTGCCCACCTTCCCTTCCCCTGCCCCTCAATGCCTCCCTCGGTCCCTCTCCTCCCCCCCCCCATGCTCGGGCAGCCTGACCTTGAATGGTTCCTCGGTCTAGAATGATTCCACTAACTGGACTTCCATCTTATACCCCACACCAAGCGTTGGAGATAGCATAGTTGTAGGGCAGACTTCCTACCCTCATTTGCTTTGACCTCCGCACTCATAGCATGTTTATGCTGCTGTGTCACTTCTAATATTTTAGTGTTGACTGTTAGGCTTTTCAGCCTTTTAAGTGTCATACTACTTGTACGTTAGCTTTTCTCTGTCTGTTTTTTCACTGCAGCTTTTATACCTTAGACAGTGTACACCAGCCTGTCAGTAATGCTTACACCTTCTTCTTTCTGGGGATTTGGATTGACAGTATTGGTTTGTTTAGGCTGCTGTCACACCCTTGTGTTCCCAGGCTACCTAGCTCCCCTCCCTTTGTGGTCCACAGTAAGTACTCTCTCCTATTTATCATACCAAACTATGGTATCAGACTCACCAGCACTCTCTGCGAATTGTTGGGGTGTTTTGGAATGTTAAAGGACTTAACCACCCAATTAAGCGTACAAATGTATTACACCATCAGCGTTCCCTCCACGCTATTGTTGCACTCTTACAAGAAACACATCTCTTGACCTGGGCAACTCCATGGCTTAAAAAATCCTGGGTGGGTGAGTTTTAGCTAGCTCCTCCACAACCAACACTAAAGGTGTAGCTATCCTTCTCCACCGTGCTTCCCCGTGGAAGGTGGAGGGCATTAGAAAAGACACCCAAGGCAGTTGGGTGGTGGCCAAACTGTCTTCCCCTGCAGGTCTGCTGTTATTTGGGAATGTATACACTCCCACCTTGGACCCTGTTGATTTCTTCCCAGCGGTCAGCCAAGCCCTTACTGCCCTACAGTCTGATGGCCCACCCATTCCAATTGTAACAGGCAGAGATTTGAACATGGTAGGTGACATTTTCCTTGATAAGTCTCGTCCCACACCACCCCAAAGGCAGACAATCTCTATAAGATCTTATGGAGGAGTGGGCCCTCATTGATGTCTGGAGCAGAGATCATCCCATGGGTCACGACTCCACTTTCTACTCCACACCCCACTGCTCCCACAGTCGTATAGATTTTTGGTTAGCTAATGACCTTGCAGCCCAGGGCATATCTGATTCATCAATTGGCTCAATCTTAATCTCCGATCATGCAACCACTCAGATTTCCTATGCCCCCCCGACAATCATGCCCCTAGGGTTAGGTGGCGGTGTAACCCCCTCCTCTTTAAAGACCCCGATTTCCGTCCCATGCTGATTCAGGCCATGAAAGATCATTTTGCTCTCAACTCTCATTGTAGTGTCTTGCATGGCACAGTCTGGGAGGTGTTTAAAGCAGTTATTTGTGGCTACATTATTGCCTTTTTGGCAGCTTGTGATAAGGCCCACAGAGTGAACCTGACTAGGTTGCTAGCAGACCTATTAGCACTGGAATGGTGTTTCAAGGCTACCCCATCTGCCACCATGGATGGTGTCTTGCACCGTCAAATTGTGGGGCTTAAGTATCAGATCAATGTTATTTTGCACCAGAAAGCTGAATGGCTCCTGTTCCAGTCCAATCATGCGTATTGGGACAGTGGAGAGAAATCTGGCAAGCTTCTTGCCTTTCAGCTTCGAAAGCAATGGGCAGCCGCCCAGATCCATGCTCTCTGTACTCGAACTGGCTCTATAGCCTCTAGCCCTAAGGACATTAACACTACCATGAGACAATTCTATGAAACCATTTACCAATCACACTCAGGTCCCCAGCTTTCCCAAGGAGTCACAGACTTTACTTGGCACACCCCTCTCCCTGTTCTTACCCCCGAACAGGTGGCCCTACTTAACGCCCCCCTTACCTGTGAAGAACTTCACAAGGCACTGTCGAAGATGGTCCAAGGTAAAGCTCCAAGACCAGATGGCATGTCAGTGGAATTATGCCAAGCCCTGGGTCCAGACATTCTATAGCCCCTCCAGCTCACCCTACAATCCTCCCACAAAGCCTGCTCCCTTCCTCCAACCATGCGAGATGCACTTATCACCCTACTTCCTAAAAAGTTCTCTGATCTTTTGGACTGCACCAATTTCCATCCCATATCCCTGTTATCAGTCGACATCAAGATTTTAGCCAAAGTCCTAGCTTACAGGATGATGTATGTCCTACTGTCCATCATCCATCACACACAGGCAGGTTTCATGCAAGGCAAAAACTGAGCGGATAACACTAGGCTGCTACTTAACCTTAAATGGTTTGCCTCCAAATCGTCCCTTCCCATGGCAGCCCCGGAGATTGACTTTTCAAAGGCATTTGATTCTATAGAATGGGACTACCTCCATGAGATACTCAATCTCTATGGATTCGGTGTCTACTTTAAGCAGTGGGTGCACACCTTCTATAGCTCTCCCATGGCCCGTATCCTCACTAACAGTGACATCTCCCTTTCCTTCCCCCTGAATAGAGGCACCAGACAGGGATGCCCTCTGTCCCCGCTCCTTTTTCTCATAACCTTGGACCCCTTAATTGGAATTCTTATTGCCTCCCCCCAAATCCATGGCATTGGGGTTGCTGGCCACTCCTATCTTGTGGCAGCATACATGGATGACCTCCTCTTAACCCTCTCTAGTGCTCAATAGTTGAATCCAGCAACACTTTAGGTTCTCAAGCATTTTGCGGGACTCTCTGGCCTATGAGTCAATCAAAGAAAGACCATTGTGGCCACCATTAGCTCCGGGCGTACAAATGCCTGTCTCCAGGGCACCAATCTTATCTGGGCAGCCCAGGGCTTTACTTATCTTGGTATTCACCTCCCCACCTCATGGGCTGCCCTTAAACCAGCTAATTTTTCTCCCTTACTAACACAGCTCACCACAGAGATAGAGAGATGGTGTAAACTGCAACTCTCCCTACCAGGTAAAGTGGCAGATGAGTGTATGCTTCTCTTTCCCCAACTCCTGTATCTTTTTAACAACCTGCCTATCTCCCTCTCACCAAAGCTTTTTTCCTCACTGGAATGCCTACTCTCTGCCTTTCTATGGGAAAACAAGCCACCCAGGTGGAATAAACACAAGCTAAGGGCACATTGGACATGGGGGGTCTCGGTGTTCCGTGGTTCCTGGGTTACCATCTTGCCTGCAAGACAGCCCAAGTGACCAAATGGTTTATACCCATCTCTTTGGATCCTCCCTTCTGGGTCCAACTGGAAATGGACCTAGCAGGAGGGGTCACCCTTTATTCCTTTCTCACATTTCGGTTCCTCCTAGTCCAGTCATTACCCTCCACGGTCACGGACACGGTCTGTGCCTGGAGAACTCTCATGCGCAAGTCACATACACCAAAGCAGACTTGGCCTCCACCATTTCAGTATGCCCCATTATGGCATAATGCTATTTTCCAAATCGATGGGACCCCGCTGCATTGGCCCTCTTGGCAGAGATGTGGAATCCGAACTGTACTGGACCTCTGTACCACAAATGCCACCTCTCTGTTGTCCTTCGCTCAATTACAAGCTAAATTTTCTCCTCCCCACAAAGACTTCTGGAAGTATTTACAGATCTGAAACCTCATACAACCACTCCTTGCCAGCTGTCCCTCTAATACCCCTTGGCACTGGCTAGAGGCCCTCCATAGATTCCCCACACCCAAGGGTATACTTGGCCATTTTTATATAACTTGGAGGGAGGCCCAATCGAATGCTACCTTCTCTAGTAAGTCAAAGTGGGTGGAACTGTTGGCTTCTCCTATATCGGAGATTCAATGGAATCTCTACCTCAAGGATGCTCACCACTTCTATAGGGATATTAAAAGTCACTTCCTTCAACTAAAAATCCTTTTTTTCTGGCACCACACACCCATGGTCCTTCACTCATGGGGATTACTCAGCCATACCCAGTGCTGGAGATGTTCACAACCTGATGCCCACCTCCTACAAATACACTGGACATGTCCTCACATCTCCACATTTTGGAAAATGGTTGCCTCAGAGCTTTCCAGAGTGGTCAAGTCCCCCTATTGCTCTTATGGACCCCAAGCTGCTCCTGGGTGACACACACCACTTCCCTAGTAGGCATATCTAAACCTCTCCAAGACTGGGTGCTTCTTACTCTCATGGAAGTAAAGTGCCTACTTCTTATGCACTGGTGCCAAGTGACCCCCCCCCACCCAGAAAGCCTGGCATGCAGCACTTACTTGTCTATCTCTATTTGAAAGATTGTCACACACTCAAGGGAATAACATGCACTATTATCTTTCCAAATGGGAGCCATATATTCTATTCAAACTCTGCAAACTTCCTACCCCACCTGCAAACCCCCCCTTATATGACTTAGTCTGCATGAATAATTAATCCTGGTTCAGAACTGTTGCTGCTTCTTTCTAGAAGGTGTAAGCATCTGTGTTATTATGTATGATTACCTTCATTATACTGGTTAATTATAGTCATACATACTTGGTGTTTTTCCTATGTAGAGCCTGGATAGTACAGACTTTAGATATCTTTAAGTTGCTGTACTTGGTTTGTAATGAAAAATTAATATGTGGCCTTATGTATAATGTACACTGTACCAAAATCTAATAAAACCTTATATGATAAAAAATAAAAAAGAATAGGGTGGGCAACCAGCATCTGCATGAAGGAAGTGAGCAAAAGCAGGAGAAAACAAGCATTTGTCAATATTGAATGTTGTCTTGCTGGCCTTGGCATTGGTAGCGCATGAGTTAGAGAGACGCATAATTGGAATGGCAGTGAGGTATTGAACTGACGCCAACCCCACCCCTACCCTGCAGAGACTGACAGGCATTGGGGTGTGGCTTTGGGTCATCGGCCATAATGCTCATACCATTTCACCTCACCCTACCCTGCAGACACCGACAACTATTGTGGTGTGCCTTGGGGTCTTTGGGCCTTATGCTCACCCCATTCATTAAGGTAGACCCCGGAGTCAGTTGAAAAAACAATTATAACTGGCTTACCACCCATTATGACTGATTTTTCCAACTAGTTTGAAATTTATGACTTCAACTAACTGAAAAAAATCCAACCAATTTTTTCAACTTTCACCATTGTTGAATTTTATTATGTAGTAGTTTGTCACTCTTTTAACTTCATAGCTCGTGCCACATTACACCACTAGGGGTCAATTAACAGTTAATCACTAGTCATGCCTCATCATTGCTTAATAAATCGCACTTTGGTTTACATCCAATTCTGTACACACATCACAACCACTCACAGGGGTAAACCTTAATCTTTTTTTGCTGTAGCCAGCAGGGCAAGGTGATTCAAAATTCCAGTAGCCTGCAAATGGCTGCAGTAACCCACAATTATAATGGCAAAGTTTTATCACTTATACAGGAAACTATTCAAGCCAAGAAATACTCTGATTATTGCACATTTATAATGTTTCCCTATTCCTTCCTGCCACATCTGAAAAAAAAAAGGCTGAAATGCCATCACATACAGTGAACCCCACATTGTTTTGTGCCACAGCCTTCCATCTTCCTCTTTCTTCACAACCCCTTCCCCCAAACCAGAGGACATCACAACAGCAAGTCTTCAGTCAAGCAGACCTAGCTCTGCACACACAACAGATGATACCATCATGCACCTCCCCACACTCTCACAACTATCCACAGGGCAATGAACAGAGCCTGGCAGAGAAAGACATGCCACTCAGCCCCCCACCCTATAGTCATCTGGAGACACACGCACATCTGGAAGTTTTTGTACAGTGAGCCAGGAGCACATCTAAGATTTCTTTGGGTGGGGGCTTCACAAATCTAAGGGGTTTGAGAAATAGAAAACTATGGCATTTTTATATTTAAAAGCACTGCTTTTACTATGCTCTGACCCAACAAAAATACATTTTTCTTAAACAGTGTCCTTTCATCCTTTTATATGTCCGGGGAAACAGTGCACAAGCATGATACTATGCTACCTCTGTTTCTATATAGTATGATCTATGCACCACAGGAATGTCTATTTTAACCTTTCAAACTATGTATTTTATTAAGGTTTTTTGGGGGGACCAGACATGATCTAAAACTTTGTTTAAGTGGGTGGGATAAGGGTGGGAATGTAGGGTGGGACTGTATGGATGGTGTTAACATATTAACACACTAAGAAGCCAGCAGAGTAGGTCCTATGGTCCATAGAGTCTGCTCGGGGATCAGTGCCCATTTAGGGCACCATTTTCTACCCCTCTTCCCCAAGGTCCCACTCCCCCTTCCCCTGCCTCGGCAGCCCCCAATGCTGATCCCATTTAGATGCACCTTCCGCCTATACCTGTTCCAGCCCCTCTTGAAACCCTCCACAGTATCCACAACCACCTGTGTTGGCCGCCTTGGTCCATTTAAAAGAGCTGGGGACCCCCTACACTTTCAAGCATTGGCAGCTATGGATCTGTGGATGGACATTTCAGAGCCTGGCCTGCAGTAGTGTCCAAGGAAAGAACAGAGTTAAGAGATTTGGATGGGGAAACTATGGTGAGACTGTGATAAAACCCACCACCTGCAGGGCAGACCCTGTATACCACTTAGTATTTTGTCTCTGAAATGTTGGATACAGACACTCAAAATGTAGGGAAATGAGGGGCACTGGTCTTAATATGGGACAAATAATGCACCTGGGTAGAGGGAACCCTGGGAAGAGCTACAGGTTGGGGGGGCCGACTGTCACCAAGGAGGAAAGGGACCTAAGGGTTATCATCAAAGCAGTGCACAAAGTCTGCTGGGAGAGCCAGTGGTGTGCTGGATTGCATAGACAGTGGTGTCACTAGCGGGAGGTGGTGATGCCATTGTAGAAAACATTGGTAAGGCCTCACCTGTAGTACTGCATGCAGTTCTGGAGGCCACACCTGTGCAAGGACATAGATAAGGTGGCCTCCAGAACTATCCAGAGAAGGGCAACAAAGATGGTGCAGGGCTTGCACCACAAGACATATGAGGAGAGACTAAGGGACCTCACTATGTACTCACTGGAGGAGAGGTGATAGCAGGGGAACATGATTGAACCTTTCAAGTACCTCAAGAGCGTTAACAAGGTGCAGGTGGGGGACCTTTTTAAATGTAGAAAAAGTACTAGAACAAGGGGGCACAATATAAAACTGGAGGGGGGTTACATTAAGAGGTAATGTGAGAAAGTTTTCTAACCAGAAAGAGTAGTTGACGCTTGGAATAGTCTGCCACAGGAGGTCGTGGGGGCAAGCACAGCGGAGGAGTTTAAGCATGCCTGGGACAGGCACAAGAGAACCTTGAGAGGGATGGGAGGGAGTGATAGAGACATTGATCACATAGGGTCAGTGGCCACATACAATGCATAGGGCCTATGGGCAGATGAGATGGGCCTGGCAGCTAGCGGTCCTTATCTGCCAACAGTTTCTATGTAACTGCACTTGCCCTGCTCAATTTGCACTAGGGTTCAGGCTAGTAAAACTATGTTAAGATCGACCTCCCCACCCCACTCACTGTGAAAGTCCATCCAGGATATGAACAGAGTGTGTGTGCAAAAGGGGGCAAATCTGTTGCAGTTTTGCTGCTCTGGTATATGTCACTTTTTTTTTTCAGCAGAGTGGCACACAACATGACTGAAGAGGGAGTAAACCAGGATGGGCCGATGGGAGACTCAGACACCAACTGAAAAAGAAAAACAGTACTTGTGCCAAAACCGTGTACCTTAAGCACTTTTACTTCAAGAAGGGTGTTCAAAATCAATTCACTATAACAAGTTCTATTCTAGTTCTATCACTGACGTAAACCTGGGTCAGCAGTAAAAGAGCTCTCTTTTTATTTCATTTCTATGGAATCTGAAAAAATATGCCAAGGGGAGTCTGTCAGGGAGAGGACTAGGAGACTCAATGTATGATACTCATGCACTGTCTTAACTAAATAAATAGGGGATGGGGTAGACTGAGGTTTTCATATTTTTTGCCACCACCACAGATGAGTTGCCTGAGCTCCCTCTCATGCACCACGCAGTAAACTTTGTTTTTTCTTCTTCTCTGCCTGCGACTTTATCTTGTAAAAACAATGCACTGCAGCACTTGTATACTTTTCCAGTTCAGAATCCTTATCTGGATTGTCCCTCTGAACTTCCTTCCACAAGACAGACCAAAGTGAACTCCTCACTCCCTCCACGATGATGGAGATGCATGCTGTGTCACAGCCTAGGATGGCTCCTCCAGGCTCCATCCAGATCCCCACCAAGTAAGGGCAAGGCAGGCCACACACCAATGCTGCCATGGCACCACCCAGCAGTGGCACAGACCCAGGCTGTGCCCAGCACCACAACACGATGACCAACTACAGAGGACCCCCAACCCAATCCTGCTGCAGTAGTTGCTACTAGGCCTTAGGCTCTACTCACACCAGCCACCGCAGGCGCTCTCTCTCTCTCTCTCTCAGGTCTCTGAAGCTGCTAATCCTCCAAGTCCTCCTGGATCCTCGGCCCTCTGTTCTGCTGCCTGCTCCTGCTGTCACTCAGTGCCTGCCAGCCACGTTGCTGTGAGCCACTCTCTCTGCTGCTGGACTACTACTGTACCGAGGTAAGCAAGGATCCTTTGACCCGACGACCACACCTCTGCCCAGCCCTCCTGCGAGTCCCACTCACAGGGTCACAGGAGAATGCATGTTTTTCACAACTGAATTTTCTCCCATTTAGTAAATATTGACATATAACTTTGGCAACATGAGGCTTATGATTCTGTAATTTAACAAATACATGTTTCTACTTTTTGTTACCAGCTTACAGGTGTCTGCAGCACAACTCTTAAGTGTAATTAAAATCTCTTGGAAACACATCACTGCCTTTATATACCAGCACATTTATCTCCAGACTCCTCCCACCTACAGCCCTGACAGACTCTAAGAAACTCAAATTGCTGGCACATATTTTTTTATTGGAGTGCTAAAGGCAGTTCGGTTCTGACATTTGTTTCAAATGCCAATTCCTCACCTCAGTTGTGTGCATTCGCCCCAGTTTGGGAAGGGGGGTGGTGTTTATTCTTTTTTTCTCCATCTCCTCCCACCACACCACTCCCTTTTCTAATTTTGCTGATTACGACCTCACACACCTGCAAGGGCAGTACCACTGACCCGTCCCAACTCTCAAAACTATGAAATCACCTCACCTCAGTGTGTGCACTAGTGCAACAGTTCGTGGCCGACCTCCGTGCTATGTCCTGCTCCAGGCACTCCCTCACTCGACTGCTCAGGCCCCGCATTGAAGTCCGCCCTGAACCAGAGTCTTCTCTCTAGTCTTTTCTCCCTCTTCTTCTATCTCAGTCTGTCCTCTTGCTGTCCCCAGTGGGTCAAGACAAGTAGATTAAGGAAGTCCCGACTCCCGACCCCACACATTGCGCAAAACAACTGCTGTGGCCACCGTCCCACTTGGATTCGTGTTCTGCTCTGCCTGCTTTGTTCTTCTCTGCTGCCCGTCGGCCTCATGTGCAGCGCGCACAACTTCCTAGCTCCTCCCCCTCACATACTCTATTGGCTCCACACAGCCAGGGCCACAATTTGATTGGCAGATGGATGCAGATGCTTGCTGATCCTGTGCATTCAAATTTAAGAAATAAAAAATGCCTACCTGAGCAGTTGGCAATGGGCACTGGTGGTGAAGGGGGCTGGGGTGGGATGGAGGGGAGACTGTCAGGGCGAGCAGAGCTGGGAGGGAAGAGTGGACTGGTGTGTGAGAAGTTCCTTCCAGCACCGCCGTTCATTGATAGAAATATGACTGTACTCAATTCCGGCTGCAACTCAGGGCAGTTCCAACTAATTGCAACTGCCCTGAATTGTGGCCCACGATTCCGACGGTGGCTCCGGGGTCTATATTAAGGAAATACACTGAGATGGGTGCAGTGTAGGAGAATGGGGTGAACTTTGGGGAAGAAGACTCCAAGGCACACCTCGATGCATGTTACTGGCTGCAGGGTGGGGGTGGAATGACGTGAGCATTACAGCCAACAAGCCTAAGTCACACCCCTGATGCTTGTCAGTCTCTACAGGGTGAGGCATCATGGTTGGAAACCCTAATGCTCAAGCGATTGTTGGTATTTTCACTCTAAATTTTCAACATGGGCTTTTTGCAATCCTACCTCATGAACAGTGGCACTCTCAGTTAGTTAGCCTAAAGGTGATTTTGCACTGAGACTGCACCATTTGGCGCCAGAGGTGCGAAAACACATTTTGGGCAGGGTGTGAAAAATGACAGCTGTGCTGTTCATGAGGAGGTGTAAAAAAATGGCACTGTTGAAAATCTGGATTGAAAAAATGAAAAATTGGTGAAGTTACGAGCGTGCATATAAACTGAGCAACACACACCCGTAGCGCAATTATTTTTGGCATTTTTTTAGCCAGATTTTCAACATAGGCATTTTGGGACCTCTGCTCATGAACAGTGACATTGCAATTTTGTTATTCTGTCCAGAAAGTTTATTTCTCAAAGCGACCGCACCATTGTGTGCTAGATGTGCGAAAACACATTTTGGGCAGGATGTGAAAAATTGCAGCTGAACTGTTCATAAGGAAGTGTGAAAAAATGGCAACGTTGAAAATTTGGAGTGAAAATATTAAAAATTGTCAAAGTTACGCATGTGCGTGGAAACTGCATGACACACACTCATAACACAGTCATTTTTTTGAATTTTTTCACCAACTTTGCAATATAGACTTTTTGGGACTCTACCTTATGAACAGTGGCACTGTCATTTTGTTAATCAATCCTGAAAGGTGATTCCGCACAGTGACCATGACATTACCTTTTGGGACCGAAAAATGAGATGACAGAGCATGTATTCATGAGGTGGGGTCCCAAGAGCCCCATGCTGAAAATTTGGATCCAAAATTAAAACACATGGCTGAGATATCCACCTACATTGAACCTCCCCATTGATGCCACTATATAGTTTACCAGCACTTCTTCAGTTTGCAGTTCAGCTTTGATGAGCCCAGACGCCATCCTGCTCCGCAGATGATTGCAGCACCAGACCTCTAGAGGTAAGTATGGAGTGAGGGGGGTGCAGGGAGGTGGGGTGTGCAGAGGGTGGGTTTGACTTGGGGGAAGGGGCACCAGGGACTATGAAGGATCATTTTCTTTTTTACAGGGAAAAACAACAAGATGGACATCGAAGGATAGTTTTCTTTCTTTACAGGTGAACAAAAAAATTGTTGGGCACCCTTGGGTGGGTTCCCAGTGTCCCCCATGAGTTCTTTTGGGGGGGATTGTTGGGCACACTGGGGTGGGCTCCCAGTGTGTGCCCCTGAGTTTCAGGGGGATATTGGGCACACTAGGGTGGGCTCTCAGTTTGCCCCATGAGTTTCAAG
The DNA here is from genome assembly GCA_016271365.2 of Neoceratodus forsteri. Classification (NCBI taxonomy): domain Eukaryota; kingdom Metazoa; phylum Chordata; order Ceratodontiformes; family Ceratodontidae; genus Neoceratodus; species Neoceratodus forsteri. The sequence goes on from CM057455.1 coordinate 61,665,323, forward strand.
GGGGGTAGTTGGGCACACTGGGGTGGGGACCCAGTGTGCTTCATGAGGTTTTGGGGGCTGATGCCGACAGGGATTGGGCTCCATCAGCAAAGAAAGTGTGCGTGTGTGTGGGGGGGGACTGATGCTGATGGGGATTGGGCCCCATCGGCAAATAAAGAGTGTGGGGTGGGGGAACATGCCAACATGGGGGATTGTCCACCTCTCGATGTCAGTATGGAAATTGTGTGTGGCAGACGGCAGGAGCCACCATGTTTATAGAAAAGTTTCACCACAAAAGGAACATTGGGGAGGCATGCCATCTGCTGCTGCATGACGAGCTTGTCTCTGATTGCAGCAGCAGATTTCATCCAACTTGGTGGCATGTCCATAATTTCTGTGCCAGTGCTAGCATGCTCGCTAAGTGGGGGATGAGGGACGAATCTACTAAAGCGTGTCCTGCATTCACCAACACTGACACACCTGTGATACTACCACAAGACGTTGCTTGTGCCTGCATGCAAGACAACATAAAAAAGACCATTATGGTACTGCAGGGAAGTGGCCATGAAGGTATCTAAAGCACATCCCCAACCGGTCGGGTCAAGCAACTCCTACACTGTTTTGCAGGAGCGGGACAGCCCCACAATGGCACCCACATCCAAGACCAGGTAGGATGGGTGGACCCTCCAGGATGCAGCACTATTTATTTTATTTGTTTATTTGAATTTTGGTGACTGGGTAAGCCCACTGAGACTAGTGTCCCCTTTTCAGGGGTGACCCGAGGAAGGGGTTACAAAGGGAGAAGACAGTTAAAACAATTACAAAAAGATCAGATAACACAGTAAGTGTACGCAGACACAATTTGCATGGTAAGTATATGCAGGCACAATTTACAGGGCATAAAACAACCAGAGCAAATACTGGTAATAAATAACAAATTACTTCTACAAAATACCAATGGGGAGTAGGGGTAATCACTAGGGAAGGGGGAAGAGAACTCTAGAGGAGGAGGAAGCTTCTCCTCATGGGAGACTCAGTTTTCCAAGGAGTGAAGTTAGGTGAACCTAGCAGGAAGGACAATGAGTTAAAGTGCATTTCAGAAAGCACTGCATGGTGGGATGAGAAATGGAACAATAGGATTACAAGGGTAATGGCAAGGAGGGAGGAACTGGATGTTGTCGTCCACCTGGGGATGAATGACCTGGCAGGAGACAAAGTGGAAGTAGCTAGAATCCAAAAGGATTTCAGGAAGTTGGGGGGAGCTTGAAGCAAGTAGAACACTCCATCTCCTTCTCGGAGGTGCTACCTGTCCATGGCAGGGGAGAGGGTAGCGTACTCCACATCCAGAAATTCAACTCCTCACTGAAGGAATGGTGTGGAAGGGAAGATTTTGGCTTCATGGGGGACTGGGGCCCCACCTGGATGGATGCAAGCCTGTATAAAGATAATGATCTGCCTCTGTCAGGGAAGGGGACCAGAGTAAGAAGTTTGAATGCTTCAGTGACAAGCATTTAAACTGGCTGGGGGGTTGGGGAGTCAAGAAGGTCAGGTAGCTTAGTATCACCACCCCCAGGCACATGCACTAAAATGCAATGAAAACTGGGACATTGAGAGCAGAAGGAGAGTGTGAAGCAGTTAATTCTAGGCCACATGAGAAAGGCAACTGGGGAGGGGGGATGAAGCAGAGGAGGGTAAGGGGAAAGAAACAGGGGAGCAGCAGCATAGGAAGAAGAGGGATAGGATACAAAACATGGAAGGCAGGTAACAAATGCCCGCAGCCTGGGAAATAGAATTCCAGACCTGGAGGAACTGATAGTATAGGAAGACGTGGACATAGTAGCAATAACTGAGCCATGGTACATTGTTAATCATGGGACACTGATGTACAGGGTTCTGCTCCATTCAGGATGGATGGGGGTTAAACATGAGGGAGTGTGGCCCTGTACATCAGAGAGGGTATAAAGGTGACAGAGGTGCAGGGTAGACAGGGGGAGGCTGAGGCACTGTGGGTCACCCTTGAACATGGCAAAGGCTAGTAATATGCACAGGGGGGATCTACAGGCCTTCGGCACAGGGGGAAGAAGTGGACAGGGAGCTTGTGGATGGAATACACAATCTGGCAACAAAAGGTGAAGTTCTGCTGCTGGAGGATTTCAGTATGCCAGATGTGGATTGGTCCACCTAGGCAGCTGCTTCAGCCAGAAGCATCCTGGATTCCCTATAGGGGCAGGTCTCAGGCAGCTTGTGCTTGATCCAGAGAAAAGATCATTCTTGACCTGATACTGACCAACAGGGACAGAATGCAGATGTCTGTGTGGAGGGGCAACTGGGATCCAGTGACCACCACTGTACTGTGGTTTAGCATGGGAACAGGGACACAGTCCAGTCACACGAAGACAAACATGTTGGATTTCAAGAAGGCAGACTTCACTACATGGGAAGATACATCAGAATAGCCTTCTTCAGAAGCTTGTAAAAGGGTGGCATTCAGGAAGTATGAAGAAACACAGAAGAATGAGGCTAGAGAGGTGCACCAGAGAAAACAGAGGGAAGCAGGTAAGATAATGAGGGATCAAATGCTCAGACAGAAGAAAGCATAGCCAAAGGGTATCAAAAGAAGACCAGACTTTCTTCCGGTACATAAGCAAGAAGAGAAAGACAAGGGGAGGGATTCTGGGGATAAGGAGGATGACAAAGGGATACTGCACAGAGAATGATCAGAAAAAAACAGACATGCTAAGCAGGTACTTCTACTGTTTTTACACTGGAGAGAGGCAGGGGCAGACCACCAAGGAGCAGCATGAACACTGGAGGGGGAAGTGTGCACAAGGCCCTTTTCAAAAGAAAGAGTATTATTGAAGGGACTTCAAAGTTTAAGGTGGACAAGGCCACAGGACCAGATGGATACACCCAAGGGTATTATGAGAACTAGGTAGGGAGGTGCTTGCTGCACTACTCATGGCCTTATTCAACAACTCACTGGAAACAGGAGTGGTTCCAGAGGACTAGAGGAAAGCAGATATAGTCCCATTCTGTAAGAGCATCAGCAGAGAGGAGGTTAGCAAGTACAGTACAGTCTGGTCTATCTTACTTGAGTCATGGGGAAATTAATGGAATCCATACTAAAAGAGAGACTGTTAGAGTATCTTGAATCCAGTGGGCTGCAAGACCACACTTAGCACAGATTCACAGGGGGAAGGTCTTGCCAAATGAATCTGGTAGATTTCTTTGACTGGATGACCTGGGAAATAGGTAAGGGGAGAGCAGTGGACATGACTGATCTGGCGTTTAGCTAGGCCTTCAACACTGTGCCACAGAGGAGTTTGATAAAGAAACTGAATGACCTAGTGGTGTGATCCAAAATGGTTAATTGAGTTCAGTGTGCCTGTGTAACTGGTTTTGTGCTTAAATAACATAGATAATCTTTTGCTGTTCACCGTGCTCTCTTCGTGGGATATACCACCCTGTATGGGTATGAAGGGAAGGAACCCTAAAGGAGGGTTCCACCCCTTGAGGTACTGTGGGAGTGATTCCCTTGGCTAAAGGTATCTTAGGAAGAAGCCCATGGGAAAGAGAGATGTGCCACTGGAGGATGAGGGTGGATGGAGGGGCAAGGAAAAATGCTTGTGTGTGGAGTGAGGAGAGCAGCTTTTAAATGGGCTGAATGGGGGGGTGTCCTGTTGCACCAGCACCTTGAACTACAGACTATAGCCTTCCAATTAGTACAATAGCTAGTTAATAGATAAGAGACAGAGGATGGTGATTAATGGCACTTACTCTAATGATTGGAGAGTGATCAGTGGGGTACCACAGGGCTCAGTACTGGGACCAATCATTTTAAACATAGGGGACACTGCAGAAGAACTGAAGGAAAGATATGCCTTTTTGCAGATGGTATCAAAATTTGCAATAGGGTGGACACCCAGGAGTGGAGGAGAGAATGATCAGGGATCTTGTGGATTTTGAGGAGTGGTAAAAAGCTTGGCGGTTGGGTTCAATACAAAAAAGTGCAACATCATGTGCCTAGGGCACAGGAACCCAAGAGCTGGGTATGGATGGGGGGGCTGTTATTGACAGTCAATAAACAGGAAAGGGATTTTGGGGTTATTATGTATCAGGACCTCAAGGTGGCACTGTGAAAAAGCAGTGGGGAGGGCTAGTGGGATACTGGGGTGTGTAGGGAGGGTATCTCCATCAGGAGGATGGAGGTGGTATTGCCAGACCCCACCTGGAGTACAATGTAATTTTGGAGAACAAACCTCGAAAAGAACATAGACAGGGTGAAGGAACTCCACAAGAGGGCAACTAAAATGGCACAAGATTTACATGAGAAGCCCTAAGAGGAGAGACAAAGGGATCTCAGCATGTACACCCTAGAAGAGAGGAGAAAGAAAAGTGACATGATACAGGCCTACAAGTATCTTACAGGAGTGAACAGGGTCCAGGGGAGTCTCTTTCAAATGTGAAAGAGCACCAGGACAGGGGGAATACAATGAAGCTGGGGTGGGGTCAAGAGAGATGTGAGAAAATATTGGTAGATGCCTGGAACAGATTGCCAGCTGAAATGCTGGAGGCTAAAAAAGTAGGGGGGAGGTTTAAGCATGTGTGGCATACACATAGCGGTTTATTAGAGAAGAGGCTGGGAGGTGGAAGGGTAGATGGAGACCAGACAGCATGTGAGGAGGAAGATGAAGCAGCAAATCTCTAGGTAGACTAGGTAGGCCAAGTGGTTCTTTTCTGAAGACAAATTCAGTGTTTCCATGTTTCTATCTTTATGGTCACACACCTACTATAGAAACAGCTTTTACTACAGCAGGCATCTGATTGTGAACTATCATTCAGTTGGTGGCTGCTATGGATGTGAGTGAAGGGTCTGTGCTGGTCGCCGTACACCATAGGTTGGGGTCAAGTAAGGGCAGTTGTAGTGGTACTGGGTGGGCTGGTCGAGGGGAGGTAGATATCATACTTACGGGGTGGAGGAACCACTCAAAATCAAGGATGTGGTATGGAACAATTACAGCTCTTGCCAGACTACTAATTGGGGCATGTGGGGAACCCTGGTCTGGATATAAGACAAAAGGTACAGAGGAATTACTCATCTTATCAAGTGTCTGATTGGAGCCCAGTTTTTTATTTTATTTTATTTAGTTTTTGTTGACTGGGTAAGTGCACTAGACAAATCCTGCCTATTTACAGGCACGACCCGGGGGAAGGGGATACAGATGAATGCCAGCTGACCTTGAACCAGATTAAGCTGTTAGTGGTATTTTTAGTGAATGAAGGAAATTTGGACAGGACACTGGAAAAATTCCCCTACTCTTGCTTCCTGTGAGCAGGGGGAACCCTTTTCCTGTGGGACCAAGATGGCGGCTGACAGCAGTGAAGGTCGGATGGTTGCTGTGCATTTGCAAGAATCGGTTTGCGAGGGGGAAGGTACGACTGGAATGCATTCACGAGATGGCCAGCTTAACATACCTATACCCTCACAGCAGGCATCCCCATTTCACGATGCAGGAGTCATCGGTAATGAAGAAATGGGTGAGGGCCCAGTTTATCGGGTGGAGCCTGTGAATCCAGTTTTGAGTCTATCAGAGGATATTCTTTCTATGGTGCCTCAGGACCAGTCAGCGTCTTCCTCTTTGGTTGTTGTTACACAACTAGAAATCAAACGTCAGGTTTTGCAGCTTGCTCTAGCAGACTACCGGCAAGCTCAGCTTTCCATGGAGGAGGAAAAGAAACGCAAGTGGCCTGAATTTGATTCCCCCTCGGATCCTCCAGGTAACACTAATAAAGTGTTAAGAAGTTATTCTAATACACAAAGCGAGGATTTGCCCCCCACCTTAGATGTCTTCTTCGGGAGATACATGGTCCTCTCAGCGGGCTTTACAGCAGGCAGGCTGGATAAGGTCCGAAACTGGCATTTGGGTCGCTGACCCTGAGATCCCGATTCTGGGGGTTCCTGGGGTGGGAGAGTCATCAGCATCTGCAGTACTCCTTTGGAGGAGTTTTCTGATCAACAAGATCCCCTACCCGCTGATGTTTTGGTACGGGTAACAGCGCTTCCTGCCTCTGGAGCCACTTCAAAAGTGGTTAACCCGGATCTCTTACAGAACACAAACATTGCATCTCAGGACTATGTTCTCGTTGATGGCTTAATTTCTCCCCCCCCTTACTGATTCGCACCTTACGATGACTTCAGGACACAGGAGACAGTATGGGGATGGCTGAGTTGATTGTTGAGCATAACAAAGAACCTAATGGTTTGCCAGTGCCTCCTGCTACATTTGCTAGTCTATTTAAGAAACCAGTGACACTGGCTAAATGACGGAATGCAGTTCGCTTAAGGTTTTTGGGAACTACCGAAGATATGCCTGACTGATTTTATTTTGGCAAAGTTTTGATTAAACAGTTATTGGGTTTTCTCCGGGTGAAGTTCATGCTCTTATTCACTCCCCTGGGTAAAACACGTATGATATTAGCTTTCGCACCCCTGATTTATTAAATAGATTTTGAATGAAATACTTAAAACTAACCCTGCTTGGTCAAATTTTCAGGCGATTCCACTGACAAAATATCCTTTAAAGTTATAACTGTATTATTTAGGAATGAGGGGGTAAACGTCGAAGACATTACATATTGGTTAGAACACAAATGTACGCTCCAGGGTAACCCTAAGCCTATGTTGGATTCTGAGGGGTTTTGGAATGGAGGTATAAAATGAATTTACTACAGACAGAGGATGGCTTACAGCATTTGTCGAGTTGTTTTTACCTGGGTAGGGATAAAGGTTTTATATTCTACCCAGGCCAACCACGCATTGTTACAAATGTGGTTCTCCTAGGCACCTTAGTAGGACCTGTGATATTGTGAAGCGTGTGCAGTGTGGTGAAAGGGGACATGTTTTTACTGATTGTCATCACCCAGTGAAATGTTCCCTTTGTGAGGATGTTCATGCTTTCATTGACTGCCCTTTTGCAGCCCCAAATACTGTAAATCTAATGGGGACTTTTGTATACAGGATTTTTATATTAATACTGCGGTTAAGGCTGCATTGAGACAACGGCCTCCCCCCCCTCCCGAATGGGTGAGACCACAAATGTTTTGGGTATAGGAGCAGCCCCAGGTACAGATTTTTACTGAAGCTGATATGTCTGTTGTAGACCCAGCTCCTGTGCCAGCCTCTTTGCCTCCTGTAGCATCCACTGTTGTAACCCCTATATCAGTAGATCCTATGCCCCCACCTATGCCTCCTGAAGTGAACTTTTCGGTGGTTTCCACTAGGTGCCATAGTCTTCATTCTCGGGGTGTGGAGAAACCTGTGTCAGATATTGAACCCTTGGTTTTACAAAGCAACTACCAGGTACTTCTGGATGATGGTGGAACTGAGTCTGATTCCACCTCGATTCTCTCATCTCAACCAGAGGGTGCCTCTGATGTTGACCAGCCCCTGGAGCAACCAGATACTGGGAAAAAAAAAGGACTAAGTTAGGGATGAGGAAATCTACAAAAAAAAATGATGATGTTTTTTAGGTTGGCTTGTTTAAGAAAATTGTTATGTTCATTTGGATATTTTTGCATTGATATTTATTTTCTTTTTTCTTTTTCTGTATATGTCTGTGTCTTGTAATCTTTCTGTGGCCTTTCTGAATGTTAACAGTATTCAGTCAGAGAGAAAGAGGTTGTTGATTTATTCTTTGATGAAAAACAAAGCTTGTGATGTGGTATTCCTCCAGGTTACCCGTTTATATTCCAGGGAAGATGTGAATATGTCAACGGTTGGTTGGAGGTGGGAAGTTGCATATTGGTCCCTGGCTGACGTATTATGCAGTGGCAGTATTGCTGTGAACACTCCGATGGCTAAATTAATTCATCTGGTAGATCTCTATCCTGGGCGTGTTTTGATGTTAGATTTAGAAGTGAATGGATTACAGGGACGTTTCATAAATGTGCATGCCCCACAGATGAAATTTGACAGAGTTGGACTCTTCAAATTGATTTAGCCATATTTATTTACATCACGACATATTTTTCTGGGTGGAGACTTTAATTGCAGAAGATATCCGAAAGATTGTGGCCTTCGCACAAACAAAATTTTTTGTAATGCTCATTGTCTTAATGACTTATTGGCACAATCTGGTTTACAAGATGTTATGGCAGCTCAAGTTCCACCTGCTAAAACATTTTTCCAGGGTACTAAAGCTACCCGTATTGAATTTTGGTTTCTCTCTGATTCCTTGAATGTTATTCAGACTAAAACTATTCTTGAGACACCTTCTGATCATGCCATTATAGAGGTTACGGTTTCCAGTCATACAAAGATGCATCGTGGTCCAGGTTACTGGAGATTAAATTTAGACCTACTGCTTATTCCTACAGTTGAGAATGGTTTTCTGGCTTTATTAAAAGCTAGGAAATCGTTTTTTTGCTCTACGATTGTTCTTGAGATTGGTGGATAGATACTAAACAGGATATCCAACTTCATTTTTCTTGTATTGGTAAAATTAATGGTAAATATAAAACCAATGAATGTGCCCTTCTTAGGGCACAATTTCTAGACGCACACTTTCGAGCAGTACAAGGGGATACTTCTATTCTCTGCACTTTACATACACTTCGAGAACAATTGAACAAAATCCAATCTGATCGGGCTAAATCCTTGGAGACTGAAAGACGATTTGGGACTCAAGGGGATAAAGCCTTTATGGATGCTTCTCATTTTTTTGCTTATCAGAAGCAGCAAAAATACATGTCAATAGTTAAAAAACAATATGGGCAGAGATGCACAAAAACAAAAGATATCCTTTCGGCTGTGGAGTCCCATATGCAATATTTGTTTAGTCCACCTGAAACGCTTGTGGTTCCACATGTCCCTTGGTTAGCTCAGTGTGTGTTGCCCCAATTATCTGTTCATGATAAATGGATGTTGGTTTCAGACATCACCCCATTGGAAGTCACCACTGCCTTCTCTCAAACGAAGTCTCGCTCAGCCCCAGGGTTGGATGGGCTTCCGTATGAGTTATACAAAATGATTTTTCCTATTTTATTATCAGAATTTACTATGATGTTGAATGATGCTTTACTTATGGGAATTTTGCCTTCTAGTATGTATGAAGGTTTGGTGTTTTTTCATATAAAAAAGGGGATTGGAGACCTCTTACATTGTTGAACACGGATTTTAAAATTTTGATAAAAATTTTGAACAACCGACTATAAGTACATGCTGAATTTTTATTACATCCTTCACAAACTTGTTCAATTCTTGATAGGCGCATTACTGACAATTTGATCCTTCTCTGTGAAATTATGCAAAAAGGAGCAACTGGGGAACTCACAGGTTTAATATTTAGTCTGGATCAGGCTAAGGCTTTTGATAATGTGAGGCATACATATTTATGGGACTGCCTGGAATCCTATGGTATTCCATGCATCTTTATACGATGGTTATAGACATGTTATGCTCAGGCTACAGCCCAAGCTTACTGTAACGGCTGGTTGGGTAAAACGCTTCTGGTTTTAAGGGGTGTGCGTCAAGGTTGTCCCTTAAATGCACTTTTGTACTTATTTACATTGGACCCATTAATTAGAACTGTACATGCTTCTTCTGATATACATGGTGTTTCATTTTCTAGTAGTGACCCCGAAATTAAATGTACAGCATATGCGGATGATATTTGTTTTATTATTAGTGACTTCCCTTCTGCACATTGCTTAGAAATAGTTTTGCACGAGTTTTCTTTATGTACAGGTGCTGTTATAAATTATAATAAGTGTAACTGTATACCCCTTCAAGTTTTAGATATCTCAGTTGCGCATGTAATAGGTATTACAGTTGTACAGGAAACCTGTTTGATTCTTGGTGTGCATTTTGGAGCGGGTGATTTGGCTTATATTAATTGGAAAATTAAATTGCAGGAAGCCCAAGCTAAGGTAGACATATGGAATAAGTGGCGGTTATCCAAGTTAAAGAGGGTTTTTATGGTCAAAACCTTTTTGTTACCCCTGTTTTTATATTTAAACTCAGTTTTTAGTCTCCCCTTGAATCTGGAAACACAGATTTATAGTTTTTTATTTTTCATGCAATTGGGGTAGCAGATTAAACCCTATAAAACATAGTTTACTTCTACGAGACTGTAACCAGGGAGGTTTAAATACGATTCAGCCTGTTATTTATTTTTTTCACTATGTTTCTGTATACAAAAAAGAATTTCCAAATTTTGGACACCATGGCTTCAGGATTTAGTGGGGGAGATGGTATCTATTGGGCCAGAGAATGCACCAATCCCTAGACAATGGTCTATAGCTGCTCTTTCTCCCACCATGAGAGTATGTTTTGGGAAAATAAAATTATGGTCAATTTCCAAAGGCTCCTTTATCCAATTTTCCAGAAAGGAATTGTATGCATTTATAATACAATGATATTTTCAAGATATAGTCCCATTTGATATTTATGCTCCACATTAATGTTTGGTAATTAGTAATATGCTGACTTCCCCTCTGATACCCCGTAATATGTGAGATGTGTTGTGGTTGTCCCTTTATGGAAAACTTAATGTTAGAGGAAATTTGAAACAGAAACAGATTTCGGAACAATATTGTCCAAGAGAAACTTGCTCCCATATTATTGAGACCATGGAACATTTATTTTTTGAATGCCCATTTATTATAGAATTTTGGAGAACTGTCTAATCTAAGTGGCCAAGATCTCCTTTTTTCAGTTAACAACAGAAATATTGTGTGTAGGTATTTTACCCTTTTTGTGGACTAAACACGATAGGGTTACTATGTGGTTATTTTTTGTGTGTTTTAAATTTTATATTTGGTTTGTCCACTGCCAGCTCACTATTCAGCAATGTCTCTTTTCTACAGAAGAATTGTTCCATTTGGTGGATACTGCTATGAAGATTTTTGACTTCATGAGCTGCATAATGTTTCATCACCTTTATTTAAATCCAGATGGGACTCTGTGGCTTGGTTGTGACTTTTTGTACACCTTAAGGTGCCTTTAATTTGATAATATATACAGTAATTACTTACAAATATAGGTTATACGGTCGGTGTTTCCTTTTCTTTAAATTTAGATTTAGCTTGTGAGCTGTATCACGAGTTCGAATGTGTTTTACTTTCCAAGTTATGCAGATTTTCCCTACTCCTGTTAATGGAGGTTTAGGATTTTGTACTTTTGTGACCGTTTAAAAACTGTTTTGTTTAATGTATACCATAATACTTTTTTATGTTTCCCCATGTTTTGTAATTATTTATGTGAGTTGTATCACATTGTGTTTATGGTTTACTTTTCAGTTTAATAAAAACCCCTACTCTTTTCGATAAGTGCCATGGGATCTTTAACATCCACCTGAACTACCCCCAATCCAGGCAGATGGGACCTCGGTTTAACATCTCATCCGAAAGACAGATGATCAGTGGTGGGGGGGGGTCTGCTGTCTGCTGGACACATGGGACAGATGTTTTATTACACAGGCATGCAATTTGGGGGATGGAGCACTGGACACCTGAACAGTTATGTCATATTCCAGTGGGAGAACCAGGGCTTGTGGTAGCATTACATGACCAGGTGTTGCAAGTGTAGGCATGCACATTGCACTAATGGATAGCTACACCTCCCCAAACCTCCCAGCATGCCGATGTGCCTATGTGCAAGGTGCTGTCAGCTGCTTTACATAGGTGCACAAGGATGAAGTAGGACCACTTACAAATGGGCTATTGACTTGGTAACCAAGCAGTCATATAACGCTTTGCAGTACTATCCTGCTTTGGAGGTGCAAATTGGGATTAGCAAGTTGATAACCTGTCTAACACTCACAAAAAAGCTTGAATGTCCACCCAGGTCCATCTTGCAAATGAGCTTCAGCTCAACGATGAACGCCTGGTTAAATAAAGACTTGATTGATTGATTGATTGAATATTCTGCCTTAGGGCTTTTTAAAACCATAGTAACTCTGTTAAATGGTTTAAAAGGTTTATTTCTATGTTTAGTTCCATGTATGTTCATTCTCTATGATGTCTTGCTTGATGTCATGCTAGTATGCTCTGTACTCTCATGTCTGTAATTGCTAATGTTTAATTGCTCTATGCTGCAATACAATAATGTACCTTCTACTGCTTCATGTTGATGAATTTTGCTGTACACTCACACTCCCTTTTCCCCCAGGATACACCTTGAGATGAGCAACTTGTTCAGTGTGCCCTTCCTGGTGAAACATTTCAATACATAAATTTCCAGAGATTGTAGCATGGTAAAAACCTTGCTACAATCCATGTTCTAAAACTATGCTTAAACCCTGCTCAAAGGTAGGCAAGGACACAGTTTTAGACCCCCCATACAGAAAACTTCAAATTCAATTCAAGTAATCAGTTTTTTAAAAAAAAAACAGGTACATTGTTTGAAGTACTTCAAACTGAATTCAATTGTACCTCATACACCAATTTTTATCCAGTGAAAAATGTCTCAATTTGTTCTCAAATGCCCTTCAAAAAGTGCACAGAAAAATGCTAATTAGCCTTCAAAAAGAAGGGAAAAATAGTGTTAAAAAACTGTTATGAACACACCCTTTAATTGTACCTTAAACACCCTTCTTTTCCACCTAAAATGAATGCCTTCAAATTCAAGTTTTCTTCAGTTTTTGTAATTGTTTTTGAAGTACTTCAAATTGCTTTCTATTTTTTTCCAATTATTTAAACAGGTGAGACACACTAAACTGAAAGCGTGTTTATTGGTGCAAACTGGGAGCATGAGGAAGTTAAATGACTTGCTCAGGGTCACACAGTATGCAAGTGGAGGATGTGGGATTCAAACCCAGGTCTCCAGATTTGAAGCACAGAGCCTTAAACCACTGTGCCATACTACCTCCTATTTTACCTGGAACACCAGTTTTTATCCAGTGAAAAACATCTCAATTTGTTCTCAAATACCCTTCAAAATTGCATGGAAAATGCAAATTAGCCTTCAAAAACACAGAGGTACTGGTAATAACTGATAACCTCATAAAGCACATGCAGGGACATATGTAAATGAGTATGTTTTTGATTTGGATGTCTTTTTAGAAACATTCTGTTTACAATGTAAACAATGTAAACAGAATCTTTCTAAAAGAAATCAAATAAAACCTGCCCATTTACATATTTTGCTGTATATGCAGCCTAATGTAAGGCATAAGACATTCATAAGACATTCAAACACCTTCAGGGCATTAACAAGGTGAAAGAGTCTAACATGTTTCAATATAAGAAAAATAGCAGGACAAGAGGACACAGCATGAGATTAGAGGGAGGCCGATTAAGGGGTAATGTGAGGAAGTTCTTTTCCACAGAAAGGGTGGTGGATGCATGGAATGGTCTACCTCATGAAGTGGTGGATATGAATACAGTGCAGGGTTTCAAACAGGCATGGGATAGGCATAAGGGAGCAATACAGATGAGGATGAATAGATAGGCCATTGACAGAGCAAAGGCCGATGGCACATTCATAAAATAGAAAAAGAAATGGGCAGACTGGATGGGCCTTGCGGTCCTAATCTGCCATCAACTTCAATGTTTCTATAAACCATCCATTAGGGGTTCTTTTTGGCTTAAAAACAAGTCTACGTGTACCTTCTCATGTGCAAGTTCCCCTTTCTTTGTGTAACAATACTCAGCTAATTATCATATTAAGCCCGGTTACTTCGGATGCATTTCAGGTATACCAGATGGTAAACACCACTTGAAAAGCAACGTGTTCAAAGGCATGGTATCGTAGGAAAAAACTGTATTTACAGTAGTTACTGTACTGGTAAAAAATATATTTTGTTTATGCTATACTTTTCTGTTACTGTTTGATACCATCTGTCTGTTCTTCAAAAGTTATGCAACCATAAACATCCTCTGTTACAGTCACTGCACTGTTACAGCTCACTCATTTAGTATAGATAATAAGCAGGGGATCAATTACCTGGGTCCTATGAAGTCTGGGATGGGGTCTCGGGATGGTGTCCAGTTGTATCTGTAAAATAACAGTGATGTGGTTGCAAAGTATGGGGAGGAACAAGAGTTAAAGTGCAAGCCCAGAAATTAAGTAAAAGTTGATTTAGAGAAGTAAGTGTTTAAGGCAAAAGTGAGGGAGAGAGTGAAAAAAGATCTAGAGGTAAAAAAAAACAAGAAGAAGAAAAAGGGACAAAGAAATGAAGGAAGTGCTATGGGGTGGTCTTATTTAAATATGATTTAGCCAGTGGTTCAGTAAGCTAGTGTAAGCTTTGAGCTATAGACACATTCCCTGGCATCTGGTGGGTCCAACAAGGGCTTCTTTCCCCTGACTGCTGGCTTCCTGTCTTCCTCCATGTGGTCAGAGCAAGCTACCACAGCCTGATAAGCAATGAAGGAGTCACTGATTATAGCATATGTGGAAGCCCAATCGGATGATAAAGGAACCACCAATAGTGGTATAATAGGAAACCAGAGCAGCAGGCAATTAAGTTGCAGTCATTGGCAGCATAGAAGTAAACTATTGGGGGGGAGATACTGTGCTGTAGGAATGTCATATAACAGAAGGCTAAGTGAGAGTAGGCACTCAAAACCTAGACAGAGAGAGGACTTACCTATCACTTTTTCCTTGGAAGCTAGACAAGCAGTGATCAGAGGGTAGCATAAAAAAGAAAAAAAAAAGGTACTAGTTATACAATGTCTGTGGGAAAAGCCCCACTCAGGAACCCAAGCCTGGGACTAGGGAGAATGGGATGGTCCTCCAGGATGGGGACCCAGGGAAGAGAAGAAGGGAACCCCAGTGGAAGGGGAAGCTTCTCCTAATGGTGGACTATTGTCCAGGGAATGGAGTTATGGTCACCTAGCAGGGGGGAGACAGGGAGGTCAAGTGCTTCCCAGGAGGTGGTGCATGGAGGGATGGAAAGCGGATCCATAGGATCACTATGGCAATAGCTTGGAGGGAGCAGCTGGATGTCATTGTCCCAGGGGACCAATGACCTGGCCAAGAGAAGGGTAGAGTTAGAGTCCAGAATGATTTCAGGAATCTGGGAAAAAAATGAAACAGATAGCATGCTCCATCTCATTCTCAGAGGTGCTACCTGTCCAGGGCACAGGGGAAGCTAGGGCACTCCACATTCATACTTTCAACTCCTGGTTGAAGGATTGGTGTGGAAGGCAGGGTTCTGGCTTCATAGGGGACTGGGGCTTGACCTGTGCAGATGCAGGGTTATATAAGGAGGACGGGCTGCATCTGTCCAAGAAGGGGACCTTGGTCCTTCGTGAGAAGTTTAAATGCTTCAGCAGGGAGCATTTAAACTGTCCAAGGGGTAGAGTCAGAAGACTTAGGAACACTCCCATGGGAACATGCAGGAGCATAAGTTGACTGCGGGTACAGTTAAAGCAGGCAGGGAGGGGCAGGCAGATGAAGAATGCATAATGAATGATATGGGGGCAAGAGCACATAGGAAAGGAAACCAGAGGGAGGGAGGGAGGGAGGAGATTCTGTAGAGGGAGAACAAGAGCAGAGGGTGGGCAGAATGTAAAACATGGAAGATCATGCCAACGAATGCCTGTAGCCTAGGAAATAAGGTTCCAGACCTGGAGTCCTAGTTGGCAGATGCAGACCTTGACATAGCAGCAATAACAGAAACATGGTACTCTGCTAATCATGACTGGGAAGTCAATGTACCAGACTATACATTGTTCAGGAGGGACAGGGAGGGTAAAAATGGTGGGGGAGTAGCCCTGTACATCATAGATGGTATAAAGGCTACGGAAGTTCAATGAAGACAGGGGAAGGCCAAGGTAATGTGGGTCATCTTGGAGCCAGAGAATGGAACAGCCATACACACTGAGGTGATCTACAGACCTGTGGTGCAGAGGAAGGAAGTAGACAGGGAACTGGTGGAAAACATACACGATATGGCAGCTAAAGGCAAAATCCTGCTACTGGGGCATTTTAATATGCCGGACATGGATTGGGCCACCCAGGTGGCTGTTTCAGCCAAAAGCACTGCCATCCTTGAATCACTGCAGGGAGTTGGACTCAGGCAGCTGGTGAATGAGCCAACCAGGGACAAGTCAATTCTGGACCTGGTATGGACCAATGGATACAGAGTCAAAGAATTACAGGTGGAAGGGCAGCTGGGGTCCATTGACCACTACATGGTGCAGTTCAGCATGAAGACATGGACTCAGTTGAGCCACTCAAGGGCAAGAGTATTAGATTTCAAGAGGGCGCATTTCACTGAAATGGGTAGATGCATACAAGCAGTTCTGGGGAAGGGAGAGGTAGTAGAGTGGGTGGAAGAACAATGGAAGAAACTGAAAGGAGCCATAGTGGATATAACAAACCAATACGTTAAGATAGTGGCCAAAGGGAAAAAGGAGGAAACCATTATGGTTCTCCAATGAGGTGCAGGACAAAGTCAGAGCTAAAAGGCCAAGTTTCAGGAAATATAAGGGGAGTCAAAGGGAGGAGGACAGGGAAGTGCATATCTTGAATGTCTAAGGGAAGCAGGGAAGGTTGTTAGGAGGGTGAAGGTGCAGACAGAAGAGAGCTTAGCAGAGTCTGAATGCAAAGAGGATAAAGTATTTCATAGGAACATCAGTGAAAGAAGAAAATTGGGGGGGGGATTGTGAGGCTCAAAGGGTAGAAGGGAGAGTGTAAGGAGGGGGATCTGGACAAGGCAGAAGTACTGAACAAATACTTCTGCTCAGTATTCACTAAGGAGGGGGAGGATCAAGGACCACAGATGGGTTGCAGAGGCGATGGGGTGGGGGGGAAGAGGTGAATACCAGTCCATTCATAGTGGAGAGAGTTCAGGAAGAACTCATGAAGCTGAAAGTGGATACAGCCATGGGGCCAGACTGCATCCACCTGAGGATATTAAAGGAGCTGTGAAGGGAATTAGCAGCACCTCTGGTGGCCCTGTTCACAGTCACTCAACACGAGTGTCATTCCAGAGGGCTGGAGGAGAGCACATATAGTCCCACTGCACAAAAGCCACAGTAGGGAGGAGGTAGGGAACTACAGGCCAGTCAGCCACACCTCAGTGGTGGAAAGATCATGGAGACACTGCTGAAAGGAAGGATAGTGGCACATATGGAATCCAGTGGTGCGCAAGATCTGAGACAACATGGATTCACAGCAGGAAGGTCATGTCAAATGAATCTAATAGTTGTTTTTGATTGGGTGACTAGGGAACTTAATCAGAGAGGGGTGGTAGATGTCGCCTACCTAGATTTCAGCAAAGCCTTGGACATCGTCCCACATAGAAGGCTGATTAACAAGATGGGTAGTCTGGGCATGGGAGACAAGGTGGTTAACTGGGTTAGGAACTGGTGAACAGACAGGAAACAGATGGTGGTGGTAAATGGGGTACAATCTGGGGAAAGGAGGTGATCTCAGGGATCAGTACTAGGACCAGTCTTATTCAAAATCTTCATTAGTGACATTGCAGAGTGGCTAGAAGCAAAGGTCTGCCTGTTTGCCGATGACACCAAGATCTGCAATAGGGTAGATATTCCAGAAAGGGTGCAGAAAATGAAGAGGGACCTGGAGAAGCTTGAAAGATGGTCGGAGATGTGGCAACTGAGGTTCAACGCAAAGAAGTGCAAAATAATTCACCTGTGTAGAGGGAACCCTGGGGAGAGCTACAGGTTGGGGGGGGCTGACTGTGACCAAAAAGGAAAGGGACCTAGGGGTGATCATCTCTGATGACCTTAAGGTGTCAAAACAGTGTACAAAGATGACAGGGAGGACCAGTGGCATGCTGGGGTGCACAGGCAGGGGTATCACTAGCAGGAGGCGGGAAGTGGTGATGACATTGTATAAAACATTGGTAAGGCCTCACCTGGAGTACTGCATGCAATTCTGAAGACCTCACCAGCACAAGGACATATAGATAAGGTGGAGGCCAGGAGTCACGTGATGCCTTCCAACTAGCGGCTGTGTGCTCGATCAGCTCCTGCTTTTCCTCCCATTAACAGCATTTAATTTGGCAGTTTTTTACTGTCATGGTGCTGCAGATCACTCGCACTAACCTCCGAGAGTCATCCAGACATTGATTAATCCCAGTTCCTGCTGTTCTTAGCCTGGGATGGATGCCGAGATGAGGCAGGCCTTACCCTCACAAACGCCACCTGCAACCCCGGAGAAAGGTAGCAAAAAAGTCAAGTCACAAGGAGCTACCTCCACCCACGCTGCCACCATGACCGCGCAGTCTTCAGCGCTCTCAGAGGAGCATTTCCTGGCCAAGCTACAACCTTTTAGGGATCTGGTGCAAACTTTTAAAGAGGAGCTAAAGACCCTTTGGAGAGACCTGACTGTGACAACATGGCAGGTGGGTGAGATGTGGAGGCCCGCATTACTTCAGTGGAAGGCTGGAGGGACTGAACAAACGTTCAGCTTTCTCACTGAAGCGTAAGCTGGCCAAGATGGAAGGAAAACTGGAGGATTTAGAAGGCAGAAGCAGGCAAAATAACTTGATCATTTTTGGTTTGCCAGAAGAGGCTGAAACTTTCTCTCCAGTTTTATTCACTCAAAGGTTGCTGTAAAAAATCACAGGGCCCTCCCAACAACACTCTTGCTATGCAGTAGAGCAAGCGCACCACTCCCTGTGGCTAAGCCACAATAAGGAGCACCTCCACGTCCTTTTATAATTAGGATGCTGAATTTCTTGAATAAGCAGCACATTCTCCAACGATGTAGAGAGTTAAAAGAAATATCATGGGAAGGGTGGCGCCTCCGCATTTCACAAGATCTACCGGCCAAAGTTCGACAAAAGAGGGCCACATTCCATCCCGTGGTGTCCAAGCTCCTGCCTGCTTCAATTAGATTTAATAATAACAATAATAATAATGACAATAATTATAATAACTTAAATTTAAAGCAAATTGAAATGCTATACCCTGCTAAATTGCAGGTCTATTGCAAGGACTATTGGCATTCCTTCGAAAGTGTGGATCAGGCAATGAGGGAGTTGCAGCAGTTGCTCCCTGAGCTCTTCAGTGCACCTTGAACTGTTTTCTGAGAAACTGGACTCAAAGGCTGGTTTGCTGTGTTGTTCTGGAGTTTCCATTTGTCCTGCTTGCCCTCTTTTCCTTGCTTGAGGTGACATCAAGGGGTTCGACTTGAGTGTATGGATGAAGATTAAAAGTATTGGAACTTTCTCCCCCCACTTGTTTTATTCACTCATAATTGTGGGAGTTAACTGTTTCGTTTGGGTCCACTTGAAGGCCTGTGTCATTGACCAGTTCAGCCACAAAGGATGGATTTGCTATATTACATAAGCTCTCAGCTTATCTTTTATTTCTGTTTAGCCAGACTGTTTCCTTTTTGGACCCTATGTTATTTACAAATGGAAGCTACTGGACTTAGATTTCCTTAATTGTTAATGTTTTTATACAGGAGGGGTTTCAAGGGTTCTTATCCAAATTACCTCTCATGTTGTTATGTTTTATTGTACACTTCATTGTGTGGCATTTGTGGGACTATGGGGGGGGCTGAGAGTGCTATGCTGGGGTGTCTGTGAGGCTGGCATGAACTGTACACTGGGGGTTTGTATCTCTTCAGATAGTTTTGGTTATTTATGGACATTTGTCTTGGGGATTTTTGGTAGAGAGATTTTGTTTTTGGGGTTGTTGGGGGTTTGGGGGATTTCAGGAGGGAGGGTTTACTTGGGGATAGGGGAGGGTGGGGGTTGGGGAGGGTATATTTTGGAGCAACTGAACTCTTGGTGGGTGGTGTTCGAGCTGTCAGGAAGCACTGGTTGGGTTCTCTGAGACAAGAGTATGGCTAACCCCTTAAAAGTAGCCACTTGGAATGTTAAAGGGGCTAGGTGTCCCCTTAAGCGACATCAGATTCTTAAGCATTTGCAGCAGCTCAGGTGCCAGATCACTTTCTTACAGGAAACATACCTATTGGTATCGTAAATTACTCTTCTCCAAAGACAGACTATAGGGCAAGTGTATGGCACTGGGTGTGCCTCAGTGAGCGGTGGAGTGGCTATTATTATTTCCCGACAAACCCCCTTCCAGCACCATCAGGCACTTGCTGATATTAATGGTAGATACATTTTTATCAAAGGTCTCTTAGGCCATACCAAACTTGTATTAGGATGTGTATATGGCCCTAATCAAGCTGACCCTTCTTTCTTCATAGATCTTGCAGACCAAATATTGAAGTTCCCTTCTCTCCCTTTAATTATAGGTCGGGATTGGAATGTTACTCCCACGTCTGATTTGGATAGATCAGGTGTCCGAAGACTGGAGCTATCCTCTGAGCAGCGCTCGTTTCGAGACATGGTCCAAGCCTTAGGACTTTGTGATCCATGGTGCCTTCTGCATCCGCTGGATCAGGTCTTTACCTACTACTCTCCAGCCCATGGTTCCTACTCTACGTTGGACTCCGAACTCATTAGCTCCTCTCTTCTCACAGGGGTAGTTGAAACAGAAATTGGACCGCGAGTCCTTTCTGATCATTCTTTGGTATGGCTCACAACTTGACCTTCCTTCTAATAAAAACAAGGATATGATTTGGAAATTCAATAACCAGTTGTTAACCGACAATTGTTTGGTCAACCAGATGAAGGATCAAATTACTTTGTTTGTCCAGAAAAGTCTGGGTTCGGTGGAGAAGGTCGATCTGGAGTGGGCTGCCTGTAAATGCTTTATCAGAGGGGAACTTATTAGTCTGGCATCTAAACGTTAAAAAGTTAAGGCTGTTTTGGTAGAGGATCTTTTACAAAAGATCACTACTGTGGAAACACCCTTTCTTCCCACTCTTCAGAAGCTACCTTGCAGGAGCTGACAGTACTGCATGACAAATATGCTGCTCTGTTAAAAGATAAGGCTGACTATGCCCTTTTAAAGACAAAGGCAAGGTATGTTGATCAAGGGGATAAGGCGGGCTGCCTTTTAGCTCTCTGTTTGCAACAGGTGGAATCCTCTAGGCTGGTACCAGCCATCAGAGCCCAGTATGGCTCTCTTTTGTCTTGCCCCAGGGCAATCGCTCAGGAATTCACCACCTTTTACAGACAGCTATACAGTGCCAGACCGTCCCTTAAGTCTCGCTCCGATATCCAACTTTATTTACAGCAGTGTGACCTCCCATGGTTAATGCAGGAAAAGCAGTCCTTATTGGCCCAGCCTATCTCTACGCTTGAGATCCATCAAGTTATAGCAAGTTTGGCCCCAGACAAATCCCCTGGCCCTGACGGATTTAGTCCCAATTTTTATAAAGCTTTTGTAGAATAACTATTGCCCCTATTGTCACTTTTTCTTGCTTATATTTATAAACGTGGTATATCAGACTCGGGGCTCCTTGAGGCTCTTATTGTGGTACTTTTAAAACCGGACAAAGCCCCTGAATCTATAGGTGATTATAGACCCATTTCCCTAATTAACTGCAGTATCAAAATTTTGACTAAAATTCTAGTGGCTAGAGTGCTTAAAGTTTGGGACGGGCTATTGTCTCTGGAGCAGGGGGGCTTTGTACCTAACAGGTCTTCCTTGGACCATTTCCGAAAATTGTGTCACATTTTCTCTGCGTCCAGGGGAATCAATACTCCTATGGCGCTGGTTTCCCTGGACTCAGAGAAAGCATTTGACAGGGTGGATTGGTCCTTTTTGCTCTTAACCCTCAAGATCTTTGGTTTCCCGCAGGATTTTATTAGGTGGGTGAAGATCCTGTACTCCTCCCCATCAGTGAAAGCATATTGTAATGGCTTTTTTTTTACTCCTATCCGCTTGAGGTCTGGCATGAGACAGGACTGTCCACTTTCACCCTTGCTTTTTAATTTAAATTTAGAGCCATTGCTTCAGAGGCTTCATAGGACCCCTGAAGTTACTGGCATTCCAGTAGGCCCTAGTATCTTTCAGATGTCGGTATATGCAGATGACATTCTGCTTCATCTCACTCATTTAGACATTTCTCCCGGCCACTTTAAATATCATCGAGGAGTATGGCACCTTCTCCCACTGTAGGCTTAATCTTGCTAAAACAGTCGTTCTCTCCCTTACAGTAACAGTTAGCAAACAGATTGTATTATCCCTGGATATGACATGGTCCCTTCTCAGTCACTTAAGTATCTAGGGCTGTTTCTGGCCAAAGACTTTTCCTATATGCGTACGCTAAACTTGGAGAATTTGGTACACCGGGTGCAGCAAGACTTGTCTTGCTGGCATGCCCTTCCCTTCTTGCTCTGGGGCTGGATCTCAATTATTAAAATGAATGTGCTCCCAAGGCTTTTGTATCCGCCGCACATGCTGAACATCTGGTTACCACTGCAGTGGTTCCAGAATTTGCATTGAATAATTATGAAATTTATCTGGCAAGACAAGGCCCCCAGAAGGGCATATAAGAAACTGGCAGTCCCGAAACACTTGGGAGGTCTTAAGCTTCCCCACTTTCTGTTTTATTATCTTTCTAGTCATTTTAGTAAACTACTTCAATGGTTCCTCCCCTCTCCTCCCCTCCTCTCTGGGTCCCTCAGTAGGATATCAGACTCCTTGGCTGGATTTGGAAATGTACCTGTTGCAACAGTATGGCCTTGACCTGTCCTCTTTAAGGTACATTCCTTGGTCCAACCTCCCCACAGGGGTGAAGGATTCAGTCATGGGGGGCTCACTGAAAGTGTACTCTCAGTTTTGGGTATTGATAAAATCCCCCTTCTCGAAGGACATTTCCCAACCTGTGTTTCAGAATCCAAATTTTAAAATAGGAGGGCGGTTCCTCCAAGATAGTTGGCTTCCTTATTCAGGGCCTTGCTGGTCAGAGACCTGCTGGATACAGGGGTAATAAAATCTTCAGATACAATATTAAGACAGTTAGTTTTAGATCAAAAATGTATTTTTAAAGTGTTTCAACTAAAACATGCTCTAATTCAGTGGTTTGGCCAGGGGTTGTAGACCACTGATTTTTGGGGGGTTTTCTTCACTTCTCTCCCAAGTCTCCCAGAAACATGCTGTGTCTTCCTTGTATGGGAATTTGTTCTCCCAATATGCCCCCAAGCTTGATGGCTCCTCTCCTTACTGGGATCAAATTTTTCCCATCTCCCCACAATGCTAGTTGGGTATCTGGAGAAGTACCTACCGGTACGTGGGACAAGATAGACTGCGCCTTCTGCAGGTCAATATCTTGAATAACTTGTACTATATCCCTCAAAAGTTAGCACAAAAGGGGCGGGTACCATCACCTGTCTGTAACAGGTGTGGAGATGAGGACAGTTCTCTCTTGCACATCTTTTGGTCCTGCCCAAAGATAGCTCCACCTTGGCACTTAATAGAAGATAGGGCTGACCCCCTATTAGGATTGCAGGGATTGTTTCATTCAGAAATTTGTATTCTGGGGGACTTGGCTTCTTTTCTGATATCAGAACGTAGATATTTCATGGCACTAATCTCTCTTGCATTGAAAAAAGTAGTTCTTCGACACTGGCTGGACCAAACTATAATTTCTTATAATGAGTGATTGCAAGAGTTGCTATCTAACTTATAGTTGGAGCATATGATTGCTCGCCTACATCAAAATCTAAAAGGTTATGACAGAAAGTAGGGTAAAATGTATACTTTATATACTGCTGGAGTTAGATAAATATGGATTCAGGAGTGCTTTGGAATGGCCTATACGGTATTATGTTCCTTTGTCTGTGCTTCTTTGATATTTGAAATACTCACCCATGTTACTTATGCATTTGGCACTTGGGGGGGGTTGCTGGGGTAGTGGGGGGGTGGAGAGGCCTGTGTGCCTCTGAGGGGGGTATCCGGACACTAATGTCATTTCAGTATATCTATGTCATTGTTATTGATTCATATAATCAATAAAGTTTCTTTAATTAAAAAAAAAAATTGAGGCTATCCAGAGGACGGCAACAAAGATGGTGCAGGGCTTACACCACAAAGCATATGAGGAGAGACTAAGGGACCTCAATATGTACTCACTGGAGGAGAAGAGACAGCGGGGGACATGATTGAAACTTTCAAGTATCTCAAGGGCATAAACAAGGTGCAGGCAGGGGCCTTTTCCAGTGTAGAAAAAGTACTAGAACAAGGGGGCACAATGTGAAATTGGAAGGGGGTAGATTAAGAGTTAATGTGAGGAAGTTTTTCTACACTGAAATAGTAGTCTACACTTGGAATAGTCTGCCACACGAGGTAGTGAGGGCAAGTACAGTGGAGGAGTTTAAGCATGCTTGGGAAAGGCAAAAGGGAAGCACAAGGGAAGCTTGAGAGGGGAGGGAGTGATGAAAAGCCATTGCTCACATAAGGTCAGTGGCCACATACAATGTAGAGGGCCTATGGGCCCACTGGATGGGCCTAGCAGTTCTTATCTTCTGACAATTTCTATGTGTCTAGTTTCGTCTTGGAAGTCGGATAGGCAGTGATCAGAGGATGAGATAAAAAAGAACAAAGGGACTAATTGCCCCATGGAAGTAGAACAGGTAGTGATCCCATGGACAGCATCAAAACAAGGAAATGTATAAAGCCCAACAACAGCATTCAGTGGGGGTGGGGCATCACAATATCAGAGAGACTGAGATTTGGGGGAGGAGGAAAACAGCAGAGTGCCAGCATTCAGGGTTGCACCCCCCCCCCAAAAAAACTACAGTCCAACTAGGAATTGTAAGTTGCCCAATTGCTGTCCTGTGAACTAACAGTAATATTTTTTCTGCAGTAAACATCGCTAGTCAATTCCAAATCTATACTGGAGACACCGAAGCTTGGTATGTTAGCAGTGATTGTATTCAGAAGAGACACTATGAGCGGCTGTTAAGCAAGAGAACCTCTCCTGGAGTTGCTGCACCAGTTAACCCCCCCCCCAGGCACCAGTGAACAAGTGCCACAAAATATACTAGATCCTTACCTGATATTATTGGGTATGCTCAGTAGCATTGTGGCCTCAGTGATATCACAAGTGATCCAATTTAGCAGCATGCGATTGGCTCTTCTTGCTTGTGATGTCACAGTGAGGTCATATGGCCCTTCTTGGTTGTGATGTCAGTGAGGTCACAGGACTGATGCATAGTACCTGGAAAAGCAGAGGTTGTGATATCACAGTGAGATCACAGGGCTGATGTATGTTACCAGGAAAAGTGGAAATAAATGCAGGTAGAACTTACAGAGTACTGCTCCACAGATCACACCTACTTCCACTACTGTGTGAATAGACCATTAAAATGTCACTTCCAGTACAGGTCAATGATGCATGCCATGAAATTCCTACTAATTGGTACATAATTAATAGCCCAAATTATACATTAGAGTCTTTCTAAACATTTAACTTGTTAAACTGAATGGGGTATTTTAAATCATAAGGGAATTAAAAGGGTGCATGAGTTGCACAAAAGGCCCTATGAGGAGAGATGGAGATCTACACTCTTGGTAGCCCGGAAATTAAGAGGGAACATCATAGAGATCTGCAAGCACCTCATGAGGTTGAACAGGGTGCAGGAGTTCCAATGAGGAAGAGCACCAGAACCAAAGGGCAGGCGATGAAGCTGGAGATGGGGGGGGGTTGGGGAGGAATGAATAGGGATCTAAGAAAGGTTGAGGAGTAGTCAAGAGGGTGGTTTCTAAGTTTCAATGTGATTTGCAAAATCATGCAGTTGGCATGCAGAAGCCCAGGGGTGGTGTGGTACTGGTGACCACCGAACAGGAAAGAGACCTGGGGTAACCATAGCCGATTACCTACATGTGGCTAAAAATGTGACAAGGCAGTGGGGAGAGCCAGTGGGATGCTAGTGTGCATAGGGAGGGGTATCACCGGCAGAAAGAGGAAGGTGGTGATACTAGATTACTGTACCCAGTTCTGGATACCACATCTCCAGAAGGACACAGAGTAGAGGCAGTTCAGAAGACGGCAGCTAAAATGGTGCAGGGTCTAAAGCCCTATGAGGAGAGACTGAAGGACCTCAATATGTTAACCCTGGACAAAAGGAGAGAGAAGGGGATATGACAGAGACTTTTCAAATACCTCACTGGTATGAATAAGGTTCAAGAGGGAAGTCTTTTTCAGAGGAAAAAATGCTCAACAATAAGGGATCATGCCATTAAGCTGGAGGGGGTAGGCTCAGAGGTGATGTAGTGGATGCCTGGAACAGCCTCCGAGCAGAGGTGGTGGGGGCAAAAACTAATGGGATTCAAGAAGGCATAGGTCAGACACAAAGGAACCTTAGTGATAAAGGGATGGGAGGCAGAGATCAAGTAGGGTCTGAAGTATTACGCAACGTAGAGGAGATGGGAAGACTAGTTGGGTCAAGCAGTCCTCATGTGCTGTCTGACTATGTTTCTAGGTCAGCACTGGGGCATGGATGGCTGAGACACTAGCACTCTACCTCCTGTTACACTGGCTACCAGTGTTCCGTGATGAGCGCAGGTTGATGGAGGTTGGCAGGGGAGAGGAAGAAAGGATTGCACTCCTGATGTCTGCTCTCCTTTACTGGTGGTGGGGTGGGAGACCTGCACACTCCACTAAATGACTGCCACCTGGTGATGGTAAGGTGGTAGTGTGGGTCAAGGGCAGTAGAAGGGAGATATGTGGAACACTAGGGTTTGCCTCAGCATAGGAAACTGGGAGTAAATTATGGAAAAAGACCATGCCATCCACCTCCTGCCGTATGTGTCAACCCTCAGGAGAACTCCAAGGGGCCCGATGACAGAAGGTAGCAACGGAAAACAGGTAAGGCATAATGTTTGCCCAGATCTGGAAAGAACTGCCTTCTATATGAGTAGGATGTTGAGACATTAACAGCAGCAATGCAACTACGATATGGAGGATAATTCCCCATCAAATATAGTCAGGGTTTAAAGGTTTTGCTTACCTGATGCTAGGTGAGCCTAAGGCAAGAATTCCAATTAGAGAAGGACCTGTAAAATAATAATCAAAAGGATCACAAAGGATCTGTAGTTCTTTGGGAAAGGTAAAGACAGGAAAGGCAAAACAGGTAAAGAATACTTATCTGACATGATGTAGGCTGCTCCATAGACCTGCTCATCAGATACGATTCTGAGTGATGCCTAAAAATTAAAAATAAAATTTAAAATATAAAATAACCTAACATGATCAAAACAACCAAATAGTGGAAGTACACTAAATTTATTAGATGGAACTCCAGATTCACAGCTCTTTGCTCAAAATACTATGCCAAACTGCTTTCATTCTACTGTGACCCGGGTAGCCAGTAAGGGTTCCCAAATCTACATGGATCCCTGTATTTTACAGGGGAAATGGTTCAGTCTACAGAAAAACTGATCACATAGGCTTGCATTTTTCATAGGAAATGAATGTAATTTATAGGAATACACAGATGAAGCTCTGGGAGAACAGGACGAGCCTGCATGGAGCTTGAAAGGACTGTGGGCAGGCACTCTGGGAAGGCACTCCTCACTCCCTCACCAATTGGCAGCACCTGGATTTCCCTAATATGCATTTTATTTTATACTGCTTACCCAGGCCACCAGTCCGCCGCTCCTTGAGGATCGCATCGTCCATAATGCACGCGAGTCCCTTCCCCGCTGCCACATTTCGGCGCCAGTCCCCCAAACACTTCCCTTTCCCCGGAACCAGGTTTTGCCCAGTCCCCAAACAGTAACCCCCTCCATCCCCAGGAGCCAGGATCCCCCATTCCCTAAACTCTTTCCCATCCCCAGGAGCCAGGCTCCCCTCAGTGTCCCCGAACTCTCCCCCACCCATTCACAGGAGTCAGGCTAGCCCCTGTCCGCCAAACACTTTCCCCCAGTCCACAGGTGCTGGGTTCTCCCTAGTCCCCCAAACACTCACAACCCCATTCCCAGGGTCCCCAGTCCCCCAAACAGTCCCCCATCCACAGGCATCCCTCAGTAACCAGAACACTCCCCACCGCCCCCCCAACAAAGGCAAGGGGCTCTCCACTGTCCCCGCCAACACAGGCAAGAGACACCCTACCGTGTCTCCCCAACACAGGCACGGGGGCTCCCCATCATGTCTCCCCAACACAGGCTTGGGGCTCCCCACCATGTCGCCCCAACACAGGCACAGGGCTCCCCACCATGTTGCCCCAACACAGGCACGGGGCTTCCCATCATCCCCTGAACACAGATGCCAGGTTCACTACTGTCCCGCGAACACAGGTGCTGAGCTCCCTACCCTCTCACCCAGACACAGGGTACATGCTCTCCCCCTTACCTGATCTCAGGAGCCATGCTCTCCCTATCACCCAGACACAGGGGACATGCTCTCCCCCTTACCTGATCTCAGGAGCCATGCTCTCCCTATCACCCAGACACAGGGGACATGCTCTCCCCCTTACCTGATCTCAGGAGCCATGCTCTCCCTATCACCCAGACACAGGGTACATGCTCTCCCCCTTACCCCATCTCAGGAGCCATGCTCTCCCTCTCACTTAAACACAGGGGACATGCTCTTCCCCTTACCCGATCTCAGGAGCAATGCTCTCCCTATCACTTAAACACAGGTGTCACACTCTCCTCTGAACTCAGGAGCAATGCTCTCCCCTCCCCCAAACTCAGGAGTAGCACCCCCCCGGGGGAGGGATACGGGAGGTGTGCAAGTCACACTAGGGATTTGAATTAAATTTTTGGTAGCCCTCCTTGTGGAAAAATGAAAGCATCATGGCCATATCTTCCAGAAATAAACTCGTCCATTCATTTTAGACAGCAAGAGTATTTACCTGAACTCGTAAGGACAGTGTGAATAATGAGAGCTGCTACCCCCAAGACGGGCAAGCCACCAGGTTACAAATTTAAAGTATATAAGGTACAGCCATCAACAACAAAATAAATCAACAGGGAGAGTGCAAAGAGGTAAACTGTCAAATGTTTTTGCTCCACATTCACGCTCTGCATCAGCTCTTGAGCTGGAGTCTGGAGTGCTATATCCAGGTTACCACATTCAAACACATTTCTTAAGTGAACCGGGACTCCTGGAAGCTCGCACTTCCTTCTGCCAATTCATTTTGGGTAACACAGACTTACTGGTGATACCGGGGTGTATGTTACCTGACCCAGCGCTTTCATCGTTTGCTTTGGGAGGCGACGCCAGCCCAGCCGATTGGTTCCAGTCTGTGACTGTGTACTGAGTCAGTGAATGAAAGAACTGGGAGAAATGGTCAGACAGGCAGAGGAAGGCAGTGAGTAGCAGGACAGGCCTCAACGAAAAAAAAAAAAAAAACTTTGCCTCACCATAACATTGGGGAAACAGGCACTGTGGTGTGGAAAGTAAGCACTCACCTTTAGTATGGTGGATGGGCCCTTATGTGGCCACAACTCTTGTTTTCTTTGCTTCTATTTCATGTGTCTTTCATTATACTTTACTTCCCCTTTCTTCTTCAAGCTGAATCTGCAGTAATGGTTCTTCACAGAGAGCATCAACAGGAAGTCCCGCCCATAGTTACACTGCTGATTGGCAGGGTATACACATCCCATTGTACTACAGCTGGGCTGAAACCGCCCTTCAGACTGAGTGAAGTGGAGTGGCATTTTTTTAAATAAAAACAAAATTATCTCCGATGCTTGAGATGAAACTACAGCTGGTGGTTACTCTGTGCTGACTGCCAAAGTGAAAGTCTTTGTTTCAGTTTCCTATTTCTTTCAGCTTCAAGTTACAGGAGCAACACAGATGGCTACTAAATATGCATGAGGAGATTTGCATAGCAAATCCTAGGCTTAGACACTATGAGTGCAAGCAGAACAGAGGTTGGGGCGGTCTATGCAAATCACTCATGAATGTTAAATTATCCTCAGTCTGTCTCACTGGATGTCTACAAAGGCAATTTAACTCTTTCAGGGTGTTTCTAAGAATGTAGCTCTGCTTATACTGGTAGGAAAATAATGAGCTTGAAAAGCATTTTCAGTGAAAACTTTCACCCCACTTGTCTAGTTAAAGAAGGGGAAGAATTGTGTTTGTTCTCAATAGTGTTTTATTGATTTTAAATAATAATATTAATAATGCATGATAATAGAAATGCACAGCAAAATAAATATATGGGGCAGGATTCACAAAGGAGATGTGCTCAGTGCATCTCGACTGCCCGGTGCAATGGAGATGAGCTGAGTGCATACTGTGGTATTCACGGAAGATGCACAGCGGGATGCTCCCAGTGCATCCCCACTGTGAATACCGCAGTTGAGCCCAGCCTAGGCTGCGCCACAGCATACCTGATGTTGGGCTGGGAACACAATGGGACAGCGCATCTCATGATGCCCTGTGCCTCTAACAGCCATTTACAGTCAAAGACAAGCAAATGGGGCCATTAGACATGCAAGGCATAATGGCGTCATTTGTATGTCATTATGGCCCCATCTGCATGCACCTTGCAGGGATGCACCTGACCAAATATGCCGTGCGCCCTGCAGGGCTGTTGGAACAGCTGCAACACCACAAGTCACCCTGGTGGTATAGTGGTCCCCCATCCCCACCCATAGCTGCACCAACCCCGAATACTGTATAGGGCATCTCTCTAGTGGTATAGTGATTCTCCCATTGACCCACTCAGGTGCCCCTCCTGAAACCCAGCACAAGTCTTGTTGTGGCGGGCAACACAGCCCACCTACACACCAAAACGTCTGCCTGCCGACCATGCTGTCTATGACCAACTACCTAATGTACAGCACATATCCCACTGGTCATCTATGTTGACCAAAGGGCATGAGGTGCGTACTATTTCCTCTGTATCAGGGGTATCTACCTCTGTCGACTTCACTTGTTGCCCATTGCAGCATGCCCCTCCATCTTCTCATTTTCCTTCCTGTGCAGGACTATATGCCCAACAACCATACTAATATCACCTTGGTTAATCCACGATAGCTGAAGAGAGGGCCATAGTGAGCAATAATCTGATTCTGTCCTGTTCTGTTGCCCGAGCATTTCCATCTCTAGCTCCATTTACTTTGGATAGCTGCACCATGAATGTGGCATCCATCTCATGGTACGTTATTCTCTGGGCACCCCTCCTGCTGTTCGGGTTCTTTGTGGCCACACATCCTGTTACTCTATTGACCTCAGTTGCTTGCCTCTGTCATTCTCTCAGCCTATTTCCTCTGTATCAGGGGTGTCTACCTCTGTCGACTTCACTTGTTGCCCATTGCAGCATGCCCCCCACCCCACTCTGACCCTGTTGGCATTGCTGCCTCACCTCATACCTTCTCTAGCTCATCCTCAGACTGGAGACTCCTGCCTTCTCAAGTGCTGTTTCTGCTCACCTTCTGTGTCTGCTTTTGGAGCTGTCTGCTTTTGCCCCTGGATTGCCCTCCCATTCCCTTCGCCCCTTCTCTGTCCTTTGCTTTTTTTAGGGTTTTCACGATCCTGACATCGCCTTCCCTATCTATAGCCTCCTCTTACCCTAGTCCGTCTAGCCCTATCCTGCCTTTACCTTGCTTATTCATATCATCCTCTTACTTTAGTCAGTACGGTGTTCACGTGCCTGAGTCCAGTTCTCCTTCACTCAGTCTGACCTCAGGGTCTACTCATTTACATTGCTTAATTGAGCATACCTCTCATTGGGCCATATGCTACCTCATCAAACTGCTGCACTCCTGTGGTTATTATCACCAACAGTCTTCGCATGCCCACATCTGGATATCCCTCGCTCATCTGACCTCTATATGGGCCTTCTCCCATACATCAAACACTCGAGTGTAACCCTATCAGGTCCATGCTTTCTTGACTCGACCTGCTCTCCATTCAAAGACTTATCTTCATGTCCATTGCCCCTTCACTAGGGGCTGGCAGACTTTTCTCCATCATCATTCATAGTTTATTTCATGTCTCACCTTCAACCATTCAAGCCTTCTAGGCTTCTTTCCAACATCTTACTTCCTCTCTGGCTTTGAACCACTAATTGCAGACATCATATGCATCCTTCAACAGTGTCTATTTTGAAGGACAGAGCGAGAGCTTCCTCCATAATTGGATTTTTTTCTCCTTTCTTGATCTCTGCTTTAAATTGCTGAAGTGGAGTCATCCATAATCAAAACATCCTTCAGCCTGGAGGGAAGGCGACCTAGGCCTTGGATCCCCAGAGGTTTCCTCCTCATAGGTTTTTTTCTTCTCCTCCATACTAATGGTCATAATATTAGTTAGGGTTAGTGCTTTCATAGGTTCA
This sequence comes from Neoceratodus forsteri, assembly GCA_016271365.2. NCBI lineage: Eukaryota > Metazoa > Chordata > Ceratodontiformes > Ceratodontidae > Neoceratodus > Neoceratodus forsteri. The sequence goes on from CM057455.1 coordinate 61,697,377, forward strand.
TTAATTAAGTTCTGCTGTTGGATGAAGTCAGGTGGTGGCCCCAGCTGTTCCCTCTGTCCTTAGGAAGTCGCCCTTCTGCATCTCATCTATTTCCTTTCCTTCATTGTCCTCACCTTTTCTCGTTCTTCTCCTGTCTTTCCTGTCTATGTCAGTTGCATTAATTTCCAGTCTAGATATCGTCTGAATTCACACATCTTCGATACTCTACACCCTTTTGGGGTATTCTTTTTGGGCTTCTTCCTAAGCTACCTTTAGCCAAGGAAATAATTCCCATGGCACCTATGGGGGAACCCTCCCCTAGGGTTCCTCGTGTCATAGCACTACAGGGTGGTATATTCCACAAATAGAGAGGTGAATAGCCATAATGTATCAAAGTCACACAAGCATACATCTCATCCAGTTGCGTTAGCACAATTGAATGGGAAGGATTTAAGCCTGAGGTTCAATGGGCGAAGCAACTATGTCATTCCCCCATCAGGCCTTAAAAGGCCACTCCTCCTCCTCGACTGTTCCAGGATTCATATCTTCATTGTCCCACCATCCACCCCTCCTCCTCCAGCAAGCTTGTCTGTCTTACCCATGGACTTCTTCCTAAGCTACCTTTAAGCAAGGCAATCATTCCCACAGCACCTATGGGGACAACCCTCCCCTAGAGTTCCATGCATCGTACCCCTACAGGGTGGTATATCCCACGGATAGAGAGGCAAATAGCCACAATGTATTGAAGTCACACAAGCATACATCTCAATCAGTTGCGTAACATGGGTTAAGATAACCACAACTACCAAAATCAGTGTTTTTGGCTTATGGCCCCTCTTTGGCACCATCCTAGAGAGGGCCACTACCCTTGCCATGTAGGCCTGACCATGGTTAAGGGGCCTGGGTTCCCATACTTGATACTTCTGGGGCTCCTTTCCCAAGATTACAAAGAAAATGGCTTTACCACCCAGAGTACTTTTAAGTGGGTCAGAGCTCTACCAGTACAGCCCCCTGTATTGTCGTACTAACTCACCTCCCCAACAGTTGCCCCTTACATGGACTTACCAGAACTGAACATCTCAACATTCCACATTGTCCATCATTCATTTCTAGTAATAACATGCTTACTAAAATCAGACTTTTAGTCAGACCTTTTTAAAACAGTAACTACATAATTTATTTACACAGGGAGGGTTAGGATGGGGTAGAATGAAATAGAGGTTAAGCAAAATTTTACATTTGCATTTTAAAGACTGAACATTTTTCCAAATAGCATTCCCCCTTTTGATTTTAACCCAAATCACCTTTTTATAATGCAGCCACCAAACTACCTGACAATCTAACTGCTGCAGGTATTATCAAACCCAAACCCAGTGGTACCAGTTCAGAATGATGTCCCACATTTTTTCTCTGGGTACATAAATGCCTAGCTGCAGACCTGAAGTGCAGCTGGTTGGCTGGCGCCAGCTAGAGATGCAGCAAATTTAAATTCCACCAGTGAAGTGCCCGCGAAGTGGGTACTTCATGTTGACACTTTGCTACAAAGAATGCCCCATAGGAAAGGCTCACTTCACCTTGTGATTATTGCTTTGCATTGTCATTCTGCCTTAACGTGAAGTAAGGCAGAGTGACAACAGTATTGGCAGCACCCTACGCACACACACACAGTCACCAGAATTAATGTGCTTCCCCAAAGTGCTACTGTCTTGTGTCCAGAAAACTCCCCCCATGCTGATGAAATGAAATGAGAGCATAACAAGAAATGCAAAGTCTCCCAGAATTAATGGTGCACTCAGTCATGCACGCATTGGTCACACACAGATTCACCAGAATTAATGTGCATCCTGAAAATGCTACTGTCTTGTGTCCAGAAAATTCCCCCCGTGCTGAATAAATGCTACTGTCTTGTGTCCAGCAAAAACCCCAGTGCTGACAAAGAGAAATGAAAGTGAAACAAGAAATGTAGTCTCCCAAAATTAATGGTGCACTGCAAACGCACAGACAGATTAAGATTGCACTGCACGCTCAAGAGATGCATACGAAAAGGTACAACACCTAACCAATGCTCACAAGTCACAAATCCAAATCTGGAAAGGAATACCTTTTGCCAGTTGGGGAATTAGTGCACGGCAGTAACAATCCACTACCAGTAAAGATACCACAAAGCAGTACAAAAAATTCATGCAGGTGCGGTGGATAGAAGGTTCACACTGCTGCAATTACTCTGTGGCACAATAAAAGGTGTCTGATTTAATGGCACACATCACACACACACTCACACACACAAGTAATGCGTAGCAAATTGAAAACCTTTAGTAATATAACCAAATGTTTTAAACAGACAAATTATACACTGCTGCACCACAACAATCAGCCAAAAAATGTCAAGAATTACTGAAAATATTATTGTGTGTACATTAACACAGTTATACAAGAAAAATATAACCAAAACAGAAGGACAGACTTTTTCTCCCAGTTAATGTACCTACACCACTAATAAGCCCCTCCCCCAAAGCACACTTCACAGTACACAGGCTGACTGTTCTAAATTAACATTCAAAATCCACACACAACAATAAACACTCAATGATATGAGCACAGAAGGGTTTCCTACAATCGATGTACTAAATTTTGAGCAAAAAAAAAAAAGACTCAAAAAGGCATTTTAAACAGCTTTTAGAGGTTTTGAATCGCAGAGCTCTGAGAGCAAACTGTGTCCAGGCACCACTACATACACATACTACTCAGGTCAGAACTGAGGCTCTGCAGAACAATCTAGAGCCCATGTGACTTGCAATCCCATGAATCACTGCAGAGTTTCATTTGGAGTTCAATTACAAGGCAAAGTGAGGTGAATTACGTTGATTTCAATGTACTTCACCTTAAAATTGGTGGAGAAGTGGTTTGGGGAAAGCAGAATAACCTAAAGTCGTTGGTTTTAATTTCAATGGACTTCACGTTCCTCATTATGAAGCGAAGAAGTACTCTGCTTCACATTGTGGCATACTCCATGGATTCCACATTACTCCGTGAATCACTTTGCGGAGCGAATTGGGGCCACTTCGCCCACCACTACTTACAGTACTGTAACTCACATGCTGTACAGGAAGGAACAAGAATGCCTATGGCTGTACTTCCCCGATGAGCTGAGCCTGTATCATAAAACTCCCAAATTTAAAAACTCTTAATGAGTACAGTGGTGGTGATTAGGTGAAGCCTGGAGAGATACTACAAAACAGGCTTACAATACATGCAAGTAACTAGTAAATAAATTAATTTTGTGATTCGTGACATGATCGTGAATCATAATTTGTGACTGCATTTGTGACCGTGATGATGAAGAACGTGATTCAGTGTGAGATAACCAATATAAAACTGTATGGGAATGCGAATGCCTATGACTGTCCTTCCCCGATGAGCTGTAGCACAAACTCTCCCAATTTAAAAACGCTTATTAATGAGTACAGTGGTGGGGTGGTGAAGCCTGGAGAGATACTATAAAACAGGATTACAATACATCCAAGTAAATAGTAAAAAAATGTATTTTGTGATTCGTGACATGATCGTGAATCATGACTGCATTTGTGACAGTGATGATGATGAATGTGATTTGTATCACAAGTGACTCGTGATGATGGCCCTGACTTAAAAATGCATATTAATGAGTACAATGTTCATGCAGAGATATGCACCATGCCAGTCCAGTACTCTGAAGGGAAGCTATAGAAACAACTGTGGCTTAAGTTACAGATGGAAATTGGGACCTAAAGAAATGCACAGACAGATTAAGATTGAACTGCACACTGAAGAGATGCAGATGCAAAGGCACAACACCTAACCAGTGCACACCGTCATAAATTCAAATCTGGAAAAGAATACCTTTGCCGGTTGGGGATGGCCACGGGGGAGGAGGCAGTGTACTGCAGTAACAGTCACTAGTACTAGTACCAGTAAAGATACCACAAAGAAGTACAAAAATCATGCAGCTGCAGTGGATAGCAGGTTCACATTGCTGCAATTACTATGTGGCACAATAAAAGGTGTCTGATTCGATGACATGCATCACACACATACTCACATACACACTAAGTAACGCGTAGCAAATTGAAAACTTCAGTAATTTAACCACATATTTTAAACAAACTAAAATTATGCACTGCTGCACCACAACAATCAGCAAATAAATGTCAAGAATTATTGAAAATATTACTGTGTGTACATTAACACAGTTATACAAGAAAAATATCACCAAAACTGGAAGAACTGTCTTTTTCTCCAAGTTAATCTACCTACACCACAGATATGCCCTTCTCCCAAAGCACACTTCCACTGTCTCTCAGTACACAGACTGAATGTTGTACATTAACATTCAAAATCCATACACAAATAATAAATGCTCGATGATATGAGCACAAGAGGGTTTCCTACAATCGATGAACCAAAGTTTCAGCAAAGAAAATGACTCAAAAAGTCCTTTTAACAGTTTTTAGAAGGCTTGAATCACAGAGAGCTCTCAGAGCAGACTGTCTCCTTCAGCATCCTACACACACTACCCCGAACTGAGGCTATGCAGAACAATCTAGAGCCCTTGTGACCTGAAATCCCATGAATCACTGCAAAATTTGCCTTTGAAGCTTAAAAACAAGGCAAAGTGAGGTGAAGTACATTGTTTTCAATGTACTTCACCTTAAAATTGGTGGAGTAGTGGTTTAGGAAGGCAGAGTAATGCAAAGTAATTGTTTTCAATGGATTTCTCATTACCCATTATAACATGAAGTACACCGTTTCGCGTTGCGGAACACTCTGCAAATCACTCCACTGAGCGAATTGAGGCCACATCACCCATCTCTAGCACCGGCATGCCCACCTGAACCAAGCAACTCTCCACATGTTCCCCTTGATTGCTTTAAACCTTGAAATGGATTTCAGCACCAGTGGACTTCAGCACAGCTAACTACCTATCTATATATATATATATATATATATATATATATACAATTCTGCCCTCACTCATGGTTCTGCTGTATTAGTCCTTGGATGACACACGATTGAAGTCCTGGGGTAAATGGATCAGCAGATGCAGAACCAGGCCTGATGCTTAACAATTGAAGGTGTAGAAGCTGCTGCTTGAATCCTCAGCACAACCAAAGGTCTTGTAGCCTGTCCCCCCTCCCGTCCCACAGAGGCCCACTGCAGGGCATCACACAAGGCCCGCCAGCCACAAACAACCCAGACACAGGAGCGTACCCACGGCCTGGATCCCACACAGGTCAGAGCACCCCAGCACCCAGGCACAGACCCACAATCCTTTGTCGCCAACTGCCCTACTTGATGGGGGTCAGCGAACTCCCCACCTGGCACTGGTTTTAGGATGGATTCTTCATATAATTTCCATTCTTTCCTCAGTTACCTGCTATGGTGTGTAGTCAAGCAGTCTCGCTACCTTCCAGAATATCAGGCTCTGGGAGGACTGTGCAGAGTCTGAAAATCCTGAATCTGAATCGCGGGAGCAGACAGCAGGCAGTCCCCCAGACAGCACCAACTAACCCCCCCTGCCCCTCAGGCGTTCAACTCCATCACGGTGGCCACTCTTGTGCTCTGGCTCATATGCAAGTTAACATACTAACATACTAAAATGCCAGCAGAGTAGGCCTAACGGTCTTTCGTGTCTGCTCATTTGGTCAGCCCCCACCCTGGGAGCTGCCCTTGCTGTCCCCCCCCACTTTCTCGGTATTCTCCATTTCTAGTCCATGGTATTCCCCTTGTATTGGACTTTGCCTGCACAACCCTTCCTCTATACCTGTCCCAACCCCTCTTGAACCCCTCCACTGTCTCTGCCTCCACTAATCCCCCGGGCAGCACATTCCATGGTTCAACCACCCTGTCAGTGAAGTAGCACCTCCTCCATTCTCCTCTGAGTCTCTCCCCCTCCAGCATCCACTCAAGCTCTCTAGTTGCCCTCCCCTCCTTCCTTTGGAGCACCCTGACTAAGCCTCCCATATTTACCCCCTTCATGTACTTGAAGACCTTTATCATGTCCCTCCATCCCTTCTCTCTTCCAACGTGTACATATTTAGCTCCTTGAGCCTCTCCCCATAAGTCCTTTCCCCCAAGCCCCAGATCATTTTGTTTGCCCTCCTCTGGACCCTTTCCAGGAGTGCAATGCCTCTTTTTAACTGCGGCCTCCAAAACTGCACACAGTACTTGAGGTGTGGCCTAACCAAGCAGTTATAAGGAGAGAGTATTATTTCCCTCCTTCTGGAGGTAATCCCCCCTAGCAATGCATCCCAGTATCCTGTTGGCCTTGGACACTGCCCTCCTATAAGTCTCAGAGTTGTTCATCTTGAAATCCACCACCACTCCCAAGTCCCTCTCAGCCATCGAGACTTGTAGCATCCCGCCCCCCCCCAGGTATACACTTGGCCCAGGTTTCTTTTTTTTGAAATAGCAATTTATTGAGAAGTATTTTCAAAAGAAATACAGATGGAAGTAGACATTTTAACAATGCAATTCCACAATCATTAAATGCCATGATAACCATCGGTGTCTATAACGAAAGATAGAGAGATATAAATCCAACACTAGAAAGAAGAGAAAGGGAAACAGTAGTCGGAGGTCAGAGAAAGATTAGTAAAGTATGAAATAAAAGCAAAGAAAGAATAGTTGGAGTTATTATTTAAAGAGTAGAATAGAAGCATAACACAAAAAGTGGGGAGAGTACCGTCTGAGATCAAAAGATCACATACAAGAAGAAGAAGACAAGGAAGGAGTAAAAGAGAGAGTTAAAGAGAACAAACAAACAAACAACAAAACAGACAAAAGCGCAGTTAATACGGAGGCCCAGGTATGCCCCCCTACTGGTCACCAGAGCATATTCATTACCACTAATAGATGCCACATAGCGGTCCCCCTGCTCATATTGTATAACATAAAAGCAATGTCAGATAAAGAGTTAACATGGTGACTATGACGGACCAAATACTGTAACCCGAGGTAGGAAAGTACCTCTGTTCAAGGCACAAGGCCCCCATTTAAGCATACTTAGCGAGCAAGTCCATTATTGGCCTCCCCTCTTGCGCGGGCCATGAAGTGCAGAAAGGGTAGCCATCTTGTTTTGAACTTATTTACAGACAGTCTTAATTTGGCTGTCAAATACTCCATGTCTATTATCCTGGTTCAGATAACAATCCATGTTGTGAGAGTAGGCTTATCTGGGGTGAGCCATGAGAGAGTGATAGCTTTAAGAGCTGCTGCCACAAGGATTCCAAACAGGAGACGAGAAGATCTAGAGACCAACTGGGGGGGGCGGCAATCCTAATAACCAATGCTGCGGAGAACTTGGTAGTCAGTTCAAAAATACTGTTAAATTTACCTATTATTTCCCTCCAAAACTCTTGTATAACATCGCATTCCCAAAATATATGAAAATGGGTGCCAACCAACCGACAGTGTCTCCAACAAAGATCGGAGCGGTGCAATCCAAAATGTTTTGTCGTCACAGGAACTCTGAAAAATCTAATGGCTATTTTCCAGCAGAATTCTCACCAGAAAAGGGAGGATGTCGTAGTGTGAATGGACCTCCAAATAGAGTTCCAATCAGCATCCGACAAAACCATCCCTATCTCCCTGTGCCATTTCTCTTTGACCAGTAGTAAAAAATCTCCTTCGGCCTGATTCATCCCTGTGACCAGCCTGAAGATTATTTTCTTTTCCTGGGCTGACTGTCTGGTCAGGAGAGAGATGGTCTGAAGTACTGGGTTGACCCCAAGCACTGTGCCCACCTCGATTTGTTGTTCGTTTATATGGGCACAGTGTCTAATCTGAAGATAACAGAAAAAATCCTTACTGTGGAGACTAAATTCCATTTTTAGTTGCTGAAATGATTTGAATGAATTCTGATTAAAAAGCTGGCCTAGATTAACCAGCCCCATTCTTGCCCAAAGGTGGAAGCCCATATCCCATCTTAGTGGGCCAAAATCCAAGCAGCTCTGGATGGTCGTGTGTGGATTAAGCTTTAGAATAATGACTAATTTTAAGTTCATATCTTTCCACACCTGCAAAATCAATCTTGTGAAAGGGTTTCTGAAATCCAACTGACCCAACCTAGGTGTATCTAAGAAAATTAAATCTGAGATATTTGCCAGAGGGGAGTCAGCCATCTCAATCTGGACCCACCTAGGTGGGGGGTCACGGGTCATGGTCACTAGGGGTAATAATTGTGACGCCCCAAAATATTTCTGAATATCCGGGATACCAAAACCACCCCTCTCCCTTAGGGTTACCATTATCTTCCACTTCACTTGGGATTTCCACCCAGACCATAGGAATCTGGAGAGAGTAGACCTTACATCATACCAGAAATTCCTGGGGGGCTTCAATGGGATGTCTCCCAGTACAAACAACAGTCGGGGAAGAATATTCATGCAAATGGACTCTCCCCCACCAGAAATAGAAAGAGGAAGTACCTTCCACCTATTACTATCCTCCCTGATATCCTCCAAAATCTTTAGATGATTCGTGTTGTATAAAGCCTTGAAGTCCCTAGGAACCCATATCCCTAGATATCTAAAACCCGTCCTGCACCATTTAATTTGCTGCACCCCCGGCGGGGGTTGATTCTTAGCCCCTCCTAGTGGGTAAAACTTGGACTTATCTGGGTTAACCTTATAACCAGAAAGGGTGCCAAATTTGGAAAGAAAATTGAAAATCTTAGGTACCACTTCTACCGGGTCTGAAATATATAGTAAGGTGTCATCTGCGTAAAACGAAACCTTAACCTCGAGCCCCCTAATTTGCAAACCCCGGAAAAGATCCGATTGCCAGATATAAGCAGCCATGGGTTCCAAACTGAGGACGAACAGGAGAGGGGAGAGAGGGCAGCCCTGCCTGGTACCACGCTCAATCCCAAATTGCCCGGAGATCGTACCATTCACCCGGACTCTGGCTCTCAACTTGGTGTATAAGTTAGAGATCCAGGCACGAAATCTCTCTCCAAACCCAAATGCCCCCAATACTGAATCCAAATATTGTCAGTTTAGGCAATCAAAGGCTTTCTCCGCATCCAGCGATAGTATTGATGAAAGAGGGGAATCAATGGGGAGCTGCGCAGAAGAGATTACATTAAGGAGTAGCCTAATATTATCCTGATTATGTCTCCCGGGGATGAACCCAGTTTGGTCCGGGTGGACCAGGTGGGGACCACTCCTTGCAACCTCATGCTCATAATTTTAGCAAAAATCTTAACGTCTTGGTTAAGTAGCGAGATGGGTCTATACCCTGCGCAGGAGGCGGGGTCCTTCCCGGCCTTCGGCAAAACCGAGATAATGGCCTCCTCCCATGTATCCGGCAAGGCACCTGATTTCTGGGCCACATTGCAAATTCTAGTAAGCAAAGGAACCAGATCTTCCTGAAACTGCTTATAAAATTCAGAAGTGAACCAGTCCGATCCAGGGGCCCTCCCAGAACCCAGGGATTTAATGGCAACTCGCACCTTTGTTTCTGTAAAGGAAGCCTCTAAGGCTGCCCTTTGGACATCAGATAGTACAGGGAGCTTTACCTCTTGCAGAAACTCCTTAATTTTTCTATTATGATCTGGTGTTTGTTCTTTCTTATATAGTTGTTCATAAAACTTTGCAAACTCCCGTGCAATTTCGCCAGGGAGGGTCCTGCAGGGGAGGTTAGGATAGTCCGAGCTTACCCTAGCTACATACCTATTGGCTACCTGTTTATGCAGTCTGAGCACCAGCAGTTTGCTGGCCCTCTCTCCCCTCTCATAGTAACGTTGCCCAGCATATCTGAGGGAATTCTCCACCCGCCTTTGTAATAAGGAATTGTACGTCTCCCTAGCTTCCCTTAATTTCCTCAACACCCTCTGGGATCCAGTACATTTATGGACCGCATCTAGGTCTGCAATAGAGGCAAGAGCCTCCTTCATACAAACCTGAAACTGTTTATTTCTGTGGGAGGAAAAGGCAATTGTGTGACCTCTCACCACTGCCTTCAGAGCATCCCACAGGAATTTAGGTCTCGAGACTGCCTCAGTATTTTCTTTTAGATAACATTGGATAACTCTCCTCATCGACTAGGTGTATTGTTTATCATTAATTAATCCCGGGTCAAACCTCCATAATCCCCGACATCAACATCCCAGGCGAGCTTTGCCTTAATCATGGCATGATCGGAAATAGTTATGGGGAGGATAGATATATCTCTAAAGGAATGCGCAGCATTTCTTTGAGTATAAAATCTGTCCAATCTTGAGTATGTGTTCGAAACTGGAGGAAAAAAAGTAAAGTCTTTTGCAGAGGGATTACACTGTTGCCACGGGTGTATTAATCTGGCTTCCGCAATCAGGTTGCGGAGTAAACGGGAGAACGACTTGGACCCTGGGGTTTGGTAGCACTCCTATCCATGCCTCATCCTCGATGCAATTCCAATCCCCATTAAAATAACGGCCAAGGGGTAAGCCGGCGACCAAATCGAAAAGAGACCGGAAAAACTCTCCCAAGGGTGGAGTGAGGGCATAAACTCCCACCAAATGGATCGTTTGCCCTTTGTAAACTCTCGAGACTGTCAGTTGGTGGCCATGTCCTGATTTGGTTACTTTTTGAATCTGAAATGGAAGGCCCCTATGAAATAGGATTGCCACCCCTCCTCTTTTGAGTCGTGGGTGCTCATCAGAGTGAACCGTGCCCACCCATTCTCTGCGTACTTTCATATGCTCTCTCGGGGTAAGCTTCATCTCCTGCAGGTAGGTGATATCACACCTTTCCCTGTTAAATTCTGCCAATATCCTTGCATGCTTAATCACATTATTAATCCCTTTAACATTCAAGGAACCTATAGTCAAATCCACTATACCTTGTTTGTAAGCCAAACTACAACATTCTTACTGATCTTACATCCAACAAAAAAATAATGGAATCCAAGCACACAAAGAGGTACTCTCCCAAAAGTAAAAAAAGAACAGATAAGAAAGAGAAAGAAGAAAGCAGGTAGAACATCAAACATTACAACCACTCAAATGCACTCTCAATCCAAACAAAGGCTTGTGGGCCCAGCACCAATGGAACCAGGTCTACCTCCCCTGCGGGAGTACAACAACAAACGGTTGTTGCAAGTAAGATCTACGGCAACCTGAGTCATCGACTGCACACCAAAAAATTTTAGCACAGTCAGCCCCCAGGTGCACGGTGGGGGGAACAACTATTTCCCCCCTAGAGGGAACAACTCCACACGAGGTGGAAGGGTCAGATGGCTCCCCCTCTCAAGGGAGTCCCTAGCCTGTGCCCTCTCTTTGTGTGTTGAAAAAATTTCCAGGAGGGGGTATGAAAACAAAGCACCCCTCAATCCTCTGGCGCTAACTCCATCGAGGGATCTTTATTATCCCCTCAGTTCCCTTATCCCTCATGTGAATCCTATTGGAGAATCCAGCCCAATTAAATCTATAGGAGGTGGGGAAAAAAAAAACACGAACCCCCGCCTCCATTTAATTACCTTTGACCCGGGTTTCTGACATCCAGGTGCAGTACCCTGCATTTCCCTCCATTGAATCTCAATCCCCACTTCAAGAACTCTTTTTCAGAAATACATCAAGAAAGTCCCTTTTCTCACCATGTAGGTACTAGTCAACTCCAGGCAGAAGAAGCTCTCTCTTCAGCTTTTTAAAACCAGCGTTCCAATCCAGTTGTCATATCCATTTTCTACAATCCCGTTTTCTCTGTCAAAAAACAATCCTTTAACCTTGTTTTCACTTTTCATGTAGATGCCATGACGTTACTAGAGTCAGACAGAACCTTTTACACTTTTTCTTACTTCTCTCATCAAAAATTCTTGATCATTCGTGTCTCCCCGATGTGGCGCAGATGAAACTGAAGAGACTTTCTCTCTATCCTCTTGACACAAATCCATCCATTTCATTAATCCTTTTTCCCAATCCATTTAACCTTGACTCTGAACACTTTCACCACTATGGTACAGTTTCTCTGTGCAGCAACAGAATACTGTAGTTCTCCCTCTCTGCAGAGCTGCCCTCAAAATCCTCTCTTTTCTCTCTAGACCAGCTCTGGGGAACAGATCTCTGGCAGACCCCAGACAGCCCCTCTCACAGCCCTACCGTCCCACCTTCTCCCTAGGGAAGGAGACCCCCTTCCTGTGGAAGGGCTCCCACCAAACTGAACTCAGAAACCAAAGTTCTTTCCCCTTGGGAACTTTCTGGCAGCTCCTCATTGGCAGGAGCCACTGTCCTCAACCAAAATTTACATGTACAAGGTTACCTCAACAGCTCACTGGTTGCTGAAAAAGGTGCCCAGCTTGTCCCCAGTATTCTTCCCACAAGAGTCTTCACTGAAGCTCTACTGTTTAGTAGCCTTTTCCCTTTGATGACCCAATACAAAATTTAGCATTTTTAGTTATTTTCCAGCCAGTTGCTAATGCTGAAACTTGTTTTCCCCAGCACCAGACAGGATGAGAAATGTGTATAGTATACCAGCAGCAGGAATGAGGGATAAATGTTCTAGCACTGCCTGGATTAGGTGAGTGGGGGACCACCAGGCTGCCAAGGAATTCTATTTTTTTCATTGTGTCCAGGACTGACAGTGTGTTTGTGTGAGTGTGTGTGTGTGTGTGTGTGTGTGGTTGCTGGCAGGCTGCATTTGTGCAGTTATAACAAAATTCCCAGAATCATTAACTAGCACTAACCAGGCAGTGTGTTAGCACTCCCAGAAAGCATTTAATATACCTGTACACCTTATATGCATTAGAGTAACCCCCAGTTGTTTGGGCATCTGGATGTAATTAGTAATCCTGTGCAAACAAAAAAATAGTGCCACACTAACAGGTTAGCACTGCACAGAAGAATGATTTTTAAAACAGTACCAGCCATGCCTATCACAGTGCAGTGCAAATCGTGTTACAGTGGTATGTGGGCCCCCATTTTCAGAGCCAGTCATTAGGGTTGTGCACTCCTAAGTGCTGCACCTGAGATAGCACACAGCTACAGAAGGTGGTGGTAAATGCCACCCACTCCAGTGAGGAAAGAGTGACCAGCAGGGTACCTGAGGGCTCAGTAATGGGACAAGTCCTCTTCAATGTCTTTATAAGTGACATTACAGAAGAACTGGAAGGGCAGATGTGCCTTTTTGGAGTTGACACCACAATCTATAATAGCATTGATAGGTGCAGATGGAAAGAATGAGTAGGGACCTTAGAAAACTCGAAGAGTGGTACAGGACATAGAAGCTCAGATTCAAAGCCAAAAAGTGCAAGCATGTAGGGCATAGAAACCTAGAGGCAGAGTATAAAATGTAGGGGAGGTACTGATGGGCACTAAGAAGGAAACCTTTTACATAGCACTGTGCTCTGTATGCAGGAGAGGATTACTCATTTGCAAGGCCGTAGTAGTACATATGCACGTGCACATGAGCAGGTTAGAATCAGGGGATGCTGAATATGACATAAATCCAACCATGCTGTTAATAGTGTAATGTTTAACACTGCGTTAACCTTCTGAAAATGGGGCCCTAATTGACTAAAAATCCTGGCTGATGCCTCTTAAGATGCAGAAAGTAAATATAAAAGGGTTATCTTATCTAATTCTGTATGTATTGTTTTATCTTATTTTGCTTGCAAAACCTTTATCCGATTTCAAAACATTGTGATGTGACTTAAAACGTTTATAACAAACTAGTTAAAATAATTTTCTTTTCTTCTTTCATCTGAATGCTGCCTTTATTTACTTATAAAAACACAATCTGGTGGGTGGGCTGGCCTAGCAGCTTGGTAGTACCTGTACTGCATCCCATGCCAGTGGCCCAGTTGTGGGGGTGGATCTGGGTTGCACAGGGGTTAGCTGGGCGGAGATATGATTGAGCATCTCGGGGAATGCTCTCCTCTCAGGGAAGGGAAGTCTGACCACCCAGCTCTTCAGCATTCACCTAGCTGAGGAGGGCTGGCAGGGCAGTGGAGTTGCATAAGTGGGAGGGCTCAGGCAAGCACAAAGCAAGCATGTGCATTTATATGTAATTGCATCACTGCATGCCTGGCTGCCAGGGATGAAACCAAAGGTAGAAACACCCTAATGGCAGAATGATTCAACAACCTGCCGCAGATTCTGCACTACTAACTAGGCTCTGCTCCTGTCTAAATATGTGTCTCCTTGTCAATGGCCCTCCCCCTCCTGGCCCCAACATGGGGGGGATATATGTGTGTGTGTGGGGGGTGGGATCTCAGAGCAGGTAAGTCCTGGGAATGGTGGGTGATTGGGCTATAGATGTCAGTGGGCAAGGGGGTCGCTTGGTGACTAAGGAGATTAAAATCTCAATGGGAAAAAAAAAGAAATAAAACACAGTTTGAGAAGCTCAAATCCCTAAACAGACTGTGAATGCCTCCAGTGGGGCATCACAGTAAAGTTATTTTTTTAGTATAGAAACATACAAATTATATGCATATGCCAGCTAAGCTCCTGATGAGAACTGGGCACTGAGGGATTGCAGCAAAAATATATATTTTTGTTTCTTAACCAAGAAACTTTTATTAAAAAAAACGAAATCAAAACATAGTCCATAGAGTACAAACTAGCAAAGCTTTTGGCTTACACTATCACAGTTTCTGCATTGCTTCCCAAGCATTCAGTTCAGATAAGTTGCTGGACTAACACAGTAAATAATTACACATAAATCTTTTTTTTTAACCCTATTTTTATCCTCCTTTTCCTGCAGTGCCCCCATTCTTCTGGGTCCTCACCTCCAGAACCCAACCTCGAACATCTCAGCATATGGGTGCCCCTCCATTAGCCCTAGATTCCAGATTACCCCCCCTTGAGGGGGAGAGGAGCCCCTGACCTTCCTCCTGACAATGATTTGGAGTGTGCACCTTGCATGGACTTACTGGAGCCTCCTGAGTGCCGTCCCCTGATACCCATCTATTGGCGCCACTGGGGGAACCATTTTCTCCTCCGTATTTTTCTCCACCCCAGAGACACCAGCGTGCAATGAGGGCCAATGAGACAGGAGGTGCGCAGAGATGTACCTCCTGCTCAAGCCCTCTGCTGGTATCTGATACCCACTACTGCTTCTCCCTATACCACACCTACCACTCAAGCTCCCCCAGGTGGCGATATTGTGGCGGGAGCTTGCAGATCCCCTCTCCAGAGAAGGACAGCAGCCATCAGGTGCTCCATCCTTCTCCACCCCTGCTGACCCCCAGCGACCCATGCTCGCTCCCGAACACGGGTCACCGGCATAGAGCGCGGTAAGGCGTCCAGTGCCTCAGCCCTCAGCACCACCAGGCTGGCCTAAATTACACATAAATCTGATCAAAACTTTAACTTGGAAAAATTTATGCAGCCCCCTATGTTTATGTTAGGAATATTAGCTTCCCATACAAATGTGTTTTAACAGTAAATCAGGGCAACGCTTATTTAAAAGAATAAACTACAGCATTTTAAATTAGTTCTAAAAGTTTCTTGCCACATCACAGTGTTCTGAAATTTGATTAAAAGTGTGTAAGCAAAAAAAGATTGAAAACCCCATAAAGAGTTAGAATTAGAGACAGCCCTGTGTTGTTTACCTGCTGCTCTGCAGTTTAAGACATCCTGTCATCAAGCCAGCAGCTAACTGAATGCAACAGGAAATGAGGTTAGGGGCAGGCCATTCAAGGGGGAGGGGCTGGGGGAATGGGTAGTTTTAGAATGTAGTCCATTTCAGTATATAATTTAATTGTTTCAGTATATAGTGTATGTGAATTTTTCAGTCTACAGTGTATGTATTTCAACACATAGTGTATGTGTTTCACCATCTAGTGTATTTGTTTCAGAATATAGTGTATAACTATACTGTGTATGTATTTCAATATGTAAAATATTTCTTTCAGTATACAGAGTATGCAAAATGTTTCAATAGATAGGGTAAGTGTTTTAATATATAGTGTATTTGTTTCGGTATATAGTGTATGCAGATTTTTCAATGCATAGTGTATTTATTTCAGTAGATAGTGTATGTATTTCAATATGAAGTGCAGATGTTTCGATATACAGTATAGTATATTTGTTTCAGTAGACAGTGTATGTGAATTTTTCAATGTGTACTGTGTGTATTTCAGTAGATAGTGTATGTATTTCAATATATAGTGTGTTTGTTTCAGTATATAGTGAATGCACATTTTTTTCAATATATAGTGTATGTGTTACAGTGTGTGAAGTATTTGTTTCAGCAGATGGTTTATGTGGATTTTACAGTCAGTAGTGTATGTATCTCAATAGGTACTGTATATGTTTCAGTACATAGTACATTTGTTTCAGTATAGTGTATGTAGATTTTCAGTACTCTGTATGTGTATTTCAGTAGATAGTGTACAGTATATATATTTCACTATATAATGTAAGCATTTCACTATGTAATGTATGCATTTCACTATATGATATATGCATTGCAGTATACAGTATATATATTTCACTATACAATGTTTGTATTTCACCATATAGTGTATGTGTTTTACTATACAGTCAGACAGTCTGAATTATGTCCCTAATGGCTAGTCATAGAGAAGGGAACATTTACAGACAGATAACCTTTATTTTCCTGTGTAGTGTATCAGAGATGTACTGGGAGGAGGGGACATTTACAGACAGACAACCTTTCATGCCCAGATAAAACCATCCCAATATCTAAATAGATCTTGTCTGCCAAAAATGCTTATTTTCTATAATAGTGTTAGTAATATGTTGGACAATAACATCCCAGTGGACATTGTCTATTTAGATTATCAAAAAGCATTTGATAAGGTCCAACACCCACTTTTGATAAATAAAATGGTGACATTGGGTATTAATAAATATATTCCAACTGGGTAAGAAACTGGTTGCATGATAGAACCCAGAAAGTAAGACTGAGAGGTTATCTTTCTGAGCAGAGATCAGTTGGTAGCGGGGTGCCTTAGGGATCTGTCCTGGGGCTAGTTTTGTTCAACCTATTTATATATGATATGAATGAAATCTAAAAAAATTATTGTATCAAATTTGCTGATGATTCTAAATTGTGTGCTAATGTAGGAAATATGCAGAAGGTAAATGAACTACAGTATGACTTGTTACAACTACAGAGATGGGCACACCAAAATGAAATGCAATTTAATGTAAACAAATGCATTATATTGCATTTAGGGGCTAATAATACACATGAAAATTTTTACCTTAATAACCAAATTTTAAAATCAGTAACTCAGGAAAAGGATCTAGGTATCCTTATTAACACAGACCTTTTTTCAGTCCATTGTAAAGAAATGGTAACCAAAACTAACAGAACTGTTAGTATGATACAGCGTTCATTTCTGTCAAGACACAGAGCTTGTATCATGCCCTTGTATATAGCGCCGGTTTGACCACATTTAGATTACTGTAGTCCTCTGTGGACTCCTTACTTGAGGAAAGACATAAATGCCATTGAGAGAGTTCAGCGAAGAGTGACTAGAACGATTAGGGGAATGACTGGTGTGTCTTATAAGGATAGACTGCAGTCCTTAAATCTGCATAGCTTGGAGAAGAGACGACTGAGAGGGGACTTGCTTTATATGTTCAGAATTTCTAATGACACAGAGATGTTGGAAGAACTGAACATATGTTATTCAGTTCGAAACTTCAATCTTAGGAGCCACAATAAACAAATCAAGCTAATTTATCCACCTAATAATAGGAGCAAACATTTATTTAGTAATAGAATTGTGAGTATTTGGAATAAACTTCCTTCTGAAGTTGTTGACTCTGATACCATAGGCACTTTTAAAAAGAGACTTGATGAATATCTACTAAGGATAGGGATATAAACAACTTGATTAGGTAAGTCAGACACTATGGGCAAATAAAGTCTTCTGTCTGACTTAAAATCCAAGTGTAGTTCCAAGTATAACACACATCACACCAGAATTTTTTTTGGCAGAAAGGCCGATTTTTACTCGACAGTACATTCAACAAACAATACATACAAAACCTCCACACTCCATGCAACATACAGTTGAAATAATACACACTAGTACAAAATGGTAATACAAAGGCATGGTGAAAATAATGCATACCTCAGAAAACAATACTGATCAATAGAGTATTCCCTAGGGGCATCAGAATCATTTGATCACAAATCAAACTTTACTAACCAAACCAGTCCTAGGCCAGAGGAAGTCTGGCACATACCCACCAGGCCAGACAGTCCATTGATGAGCAAGGCTTGATGGAATAGGGACTGTTCAGCAACAGTCATGTAGTGCTGCCCTCACTGGGCCCCACCACCTGACCATTGCCCCCTGCAGTCCTGTTCCATCCCACCTTGTGTTATTTAGTTAAGTATGCCCCCTCACCAGGCAACCCCTCTCCACCAAATAGTACTCATTTTTAACACTACGTAAACCACCTGTCCAATCACCGGACTATATATCCCTGACCCTTGACCTATCAAGACCACGGGCTGGTGGGAGGGTTTTGTTGTTCCTCGGTAGTGTCCAGACAAAAAGAGGAAGATTCCACTGCTGTCTGGACTTTAGTAGCCTGGACTCTACCCCTCTACCCCAGGTTATTCTGGCCCCTCTCAGGTCAGTATAAAGGCCATTGACTACCCTCATTTTGGTGTTGTACCTGGGAAGGTGGTGGCCAGGGACTGGTTCCCAGGTCACTGGGAAAGAGACCTCCCAGAGACAGCTGTGAGGGGCCATGCCCAGATAGAATCATCTCAATCCCTAAATAACACATACAGCACCAAAACTGTTGTTTTTGGCGGAAGAGACAATTTTTAATAGACAATGCAGCCAACAAACAATACATAAAAAATCTCCACACTTCATGCAAAATACTATTGAAATAATACGTAATAGTACAAAATTGTAATACAAAGATATTATGATAGAAAGCATAAATCAGAAAACCAAACAGATCATTAGAGTATTCCTTAGGTGCAGCAGACACATTCGGTCACGAATCAAAATTTACTAACCAAACCAGCCCTAGGCCAAAGGAAACCTGGCAAACCCCCACTGGGCCAGCCAGTTCTTTGACGAGCATGGCTTGATGGAATAGGGACTGCTAGGCCACAGCCATGCAGTGCTGCCCTCACTGGGCCCCACCACCTGACCATTGCCCCGCCCAGTCCTGTTCTATTCCACCTTGTGTTATTTAGCAAAGTATGCCCCCACAGGGCCAACTCTAGCCACAAAATAGTACCCTTTTTAACTCTGTAAACTGAATCATCTGCCACAAGGTATGTAACATAGTTACATATCTCCCACAATGTACCCAGGAGAATACTCCATATCCATTCCTCCAGCACACTTTGTATACTGTTATTAAAAAGTGCCTGCCCTACATCAGGAAGGTGCACACCATCTGCCCTGAAGAGTGCATCATAATCAGGCAAACTGTCCTGATGCCCAACCACACTAATTCCTCTATCATGGCAGAAACAAGACACTTCTAGGTTTAACTTCCCTGTGGACTTTCCACTGTAGTCTGGCCACCGATCCCCTTTTCCAATCTCCCCAAGGTACTATACAAGACCAAGCCAACCTGATGTTGGGCATGTGTTGGCTAATCCAGCTCAAGTCTATCATAATACTTCTGATGACCTCAGTGGAGGAAAAATATCCCAGATCGTGACCTCCAAATGTATAACTAAGCCCTGTGTTGGGTTATTGATCATGCCCAAATTTCTCAGTGTCGGTATCAGGTCGTCCCATTTCATGACCCCTATTTCACACCATTGGACTGTTGTCTTGTCCATGGGTATGCCTAGTTGATCCTTTTGTCATTGATGAGCCACTCACTTGTGCACCCTCTTGACAAAGGAATGGCCAATCAAGTAAAAGGTATAGGCTGTGGGAAGTGCACCTGTAAGAGGAATCACAGACATTAACATCAGGCACCTCTTGGAGTGCATTGGACAGCTACCATCTCTGCCCCTTGCTGCCTTACATACCTTTTGTACACCCCTGACTGCCATCTTCCAATTGCTTGAATCCTGTCCTCTGGGCAGCCCAGTATTGGCTGCTTCCATAACAGCTCCAATCCTAAATAAATGAGTATTAAAATACTGAGGGTCCCTACCTGTGGCCCTAATCCCCTTTATAGGACTGTGGGTGGAGCCTACAGCACTACTGGGATCACAGTAGCTCTAAAATGGCTGATTACGGAACACTCTTTTTGGACATTTGGAAGTATTCCTTCACAGCTGCAAAATAGTGCACTCCCCCTCTTATTTTTGCTATTTGCTGCTCTCTGGTAAAGGCATCTAAAGGGAGGGGGGGAGTCTACTTTATCGTACCTCAGAACTTCTCAGGATATTGAAAAAAAAATGTTTAAAACTTCAGTTATTATCATCTGTCCAGCTCAGTCTAATAGATTTATTCTATTTCTTTCAGCAACCTAGGGGTTAACTCATTATACGGTATGTTGTCTGGAATATACTGAACCTCTGAAAGTCAGACTAGTGTCAGATTGCAGACAGTGGAGCTGCAGTCTGTGTTAGCTATCTTATTCCTATGGGTACACACACTTATACACACACACACAGACACACACACACACACACACGCACACACACACGCAGCAGCATGTACTCTGACTAAATAGATTTAAGAGGACTGAATTAGCAGCATACCAGTTTTTGATGATTGTGACTAAACAGTACTCTATGGCACCAACAAGAAAACAACTTTGGTCATTTGGTAGCTCTTCATAGCCCTATCGGCTCTGGCTAGAATTTGTTTAGTATTGCAGCAAACTGGTATCTAGTGACTGGTTTCCCATCAGCATGGACAAAGAATGAACCCTGTTTCTGCTTCCTCTGCCCCATGTACAGTACTCCACCATTATGCCCCAGGGGCAGAAACCTAGTCCTGATGCCCTGTGTAGCTTGATAACTTTGTGGGGACCTAACTGTGATGTCTTAGATTGGCATAAAATTACCTCCAAACTGTCTTGTTTTACTGAAGCATTCCCTCATTGCAAATTATGACCCACGGATAGTACACCATCCTCCACCAATTCTGATACTACATAGATACATAGACAGTGTCGGCAGATAAGGGCCTATGGCCCACCCAGTCTGCCCATTTGAGCTTGTAAGTTCAGTTAGTTTTCCTAGAAGTCTGTTGCACCTTACCCCTGACCTCCAGAATTCCTTTATGTCTATCCCATGCATTCTTAAATCCTGTGATTGTTTTCAGCCCCGCCACTTCCTCTGGCAGAGTGTTCCACTTGTCCACCACCCGTTCTGTGAAGAAATTCTTCTCATGTTTCCTCTGAATCGTCCTCCTTCAACTTCATCCCATGCCCTCTAGTCCTGGAACATCTTTTAGCTTAAAATAGTGTTTTCCTGCACCCTGTTCCTCCCTGTAAGATACTTGTATGTCTCTTCATCATATCCTCTCTCCCTCCTCTCCTCCAGGGAGTACATGTTCAGTTCCTTCAACCTGTCTTCATAGGACTTGTGATGCAATCCATGCACCATCTTTGTTGCCCTCCTCTGGCCCTTCTCTACCCTGTCTATGTCCTACGTAGGTATGGTCTCCAGAACTGTACACTGTACTCCAGGTGGGGCCTCACTAGTGTCTTGTATAGCGGAATTATGACCTCCTTTTCCTGCTGGTAATGCCCCTGCCTATACATCCCAGCATCCTATTTGTTTTACCTGCTGCCTTGTCACACTGTTTCCCTACCTTGAGGTCATCAGAGATGATAACCCCAAGATCCCTTTCCTGCTTGGTGCATGCTATATCCTCACCCCCCAACTGATATATTGTGCAGGGGTTTTTGTGCCCCATATGCATTATCTTGCACTTCTTTGCATTGAATTTCAACTGCCAAACCCCTGACCATTCTTCAAGTTTCTGCAGGTCCCTTCTCATTCTGTCTACACCCTCTGGTGTGTCTACTCTGTTACAGAGCTTTGTGTCATCAGCGAACAGTGAAATTCTGCCTTCTAGGTCCCGCCATGTCACTGATGAAGATGTTGAATAGGACTGGTCCCAGCACTGATCCCTGTGGTACCCCACTGGTCACTCTTCCCTCTGTGGAGTGACAGCCATTTACCACCACCCTCTGTGTCCTGCCACCCAGCCAGTTACCTACCCACCACACTACTGTCCTGCCCACACCCATATTCCCCAGTTTGTGTAATAGTCTTCTATGTGGCAGTGTCAAAGGCCTTGCTGAAGTCCAGATACTCTGAATGCTCAACAGAATGCACACCCGAACAGGGCCTTAAAAAGTGTGATTTCATCCCCAGACCAACAAATTTGTGGTAGAACATCCAGTATTTTCCCCAGCAACCTACTGTCTACTGGCCTTCTCTGATCATATCTGTGCCCCCGAATCCTTGCCCAACCTTCTGTCATCTTTCTTATGATGAATGAACCTGTCACATCCTGGAGGCCATGCTTCTTTGCCACAAAGGCCATTCCAGATAAGTGACTGTGTATGTATGAGGGTGCCCCGCCCTCGTCGATCAGATGGTGTACAAATCATTGGATCTTAAGTGGGTGTTGCAATGCCTCATAACCCTTGTTCCTGTCCCCACAGAAGTCCCAGAATGCATTCAGGTGTGTCCTATGCTTATGCCAAGTTCCCCAGGGCCAGAGCGTGCCGCACCAAATCAGCCATTCTTGCGTCACTGCATGCCACAGGAAATCTGGCACTTGGGCTGGTGTTTTCTCCATTGCCAGGGCCATCTTCCAAAAGCACTCAAACTGCAATCAAGACAGTGCAGCTGCAATTACATTCATTGTCCCTGGAATGTGTTTTGCTCTGAATGTGCTATTGAGCTGAAGGCATCTGAGTATGAATTGCCTTAGCAACCTCATTACTTCCTTGGAGTTGGAGGACTGAGAATTTAGTATCTCAACCACCCCCATATTGTCCGATTGGAAAAGCACCTTCTTGTCCCGCAGTCTGTCACCCCATACAAAAATGCCACCACAAAAAAACTCCAACAAAGTAATATTCTTTAACAAGGCTGCCTCCCGCCAGCTGTCCTTCCATGGGCCGCAAACCTTGAGCTTTAAAAATATGCTCCATACCCAAAACCTCCTGCAGAATCTGTGACCAACTGGCAGTAGTGCTTGAATGGAAAGCCTGATTGCCAGACAGACACCCTATTAAAATGCCGTAGAAAACTGTCCCATTCTGCCAAGTCTGCACAAATTTCAGCTGTCACTCTGATGTGACAGTGTGGCTGAAGCATATCTCTAGTCACCAATGCTAACCACTTAATGAACGGCCAGCCAGGTGCTATTGCCTTACAGATGAAGTTCAGGTGACTGATCAATGATTGCAGGATCTTAAGCATGACCTTCGTAGCGTCCCTCACCTTCCCCACTAGCTGACTGTGCTTTTCCACCTTCTCCATCTTATTGCCTGGGAGCTAAGATACCATCTCCTCTGAATCCAACTCATTTCTGAGGTACGTGAGCCTGGTTACTGGGTCCTCAGTCTTTACATGTGCCAATGGCACGTTGAACTATCTCATCAATGCTGAGAATGAAAGGAGTGTTTCTCCATACTCAGGTGAGCCAGGCAAGCCAATGAAAAGAAAGTCAACTAGGTAGTGAGTTATCTTGTTGTTAGCACAGTGCTGTCTTGTTGCTGATGACCCTTTGGGATAGGACAGATGGTGTATCAACCTGAACTCTCCTGGGGTCTTCTTTGGTACTACTTCCCATGGAGAAATCCTTAACGGGTCAAGCGGCGGTTCTGCAAAAGGTCCTGACACCCTACCAGCCTCCACTTCTTTGGCAGTCTTCAACACCACAGCCTGCTTTAATGCAGCCACTAATTTTAAATTGCAATCCCTGGTGGAGACCCAGAGACACTGGAGGAGAATACAAAGTCCTTTGGAGAAACCTGCAGACATACAAAATGTGCCTTTTGCAGGGGTAGAGGTCAAGCCAGGGGATAATGTAACTGATTCTTATTGGGGACTTCACCAGTCTTCTTGGTGGGTCTATCCCCTTGCTTGCTCTCTGCCTGCTGACCTTCTCCTCTTCTAAAGCTACCCCTACCTTGGCAGGGACTTGCTTTCTGCTACCCCCCACAACTACTGCATTCATGCCTGAACTTGCAGTATTCTCGAAAACATTTCCCTGTATTGTACTGCCTGCAGGTACCTATCCCTTTTTGGCTGGTCCATGGTGCCTTGGCTACCATATACCCACTCATTGTTAAGCCACATTGGTGAGCTTGGCCCTGATCATGTAGCAGCACCACAAATCTTGATCCATCTTGTCCCACACATATCTGGGATCTAACAAATGCATACAAAAGTTCATCATATCTTAACCATGCATTGCTTTATATGCTAAATGCACATTTTTTATGTTGTCTCTATAATTCAATAACTGACCCATCTTTTGTGGGAACCTCCCTCAATATATCATTATGAAACTATCTAATGCTGCCACCTAGTTCTCAAATGTATGCAGCACCTTAGGTCTCCACAACTATTCATGCTTCAACTTGTCTTTATCCCCCACATCAGGGAGTTACCAGTGCAGGAACTTGAATATTTCTTTGTACTGCCCTTTCCAGATTTTCTCTCTAACCACTGGCATCAAGTCAGTGTCCATGGGGTCATCAACCACCACATATGCCCAATGCTCACTGGCATGTGTTGGTTGGATGCTATTGGTGCCCACTGGATCCTGAGTAAGGGCTGTCACCAGCTCGGCTGGTTGTGGCATCTGTTGGCTTGCCCGTGGTAGTTGGCCCTGTCCCTTGTGTTGCCATCTCCCACACCTGTTGACCAGTGGTCAACCTGACCCTTGCGCCACTATCTGTTGTGTGTTGTCCACTCTTGTCTACACTGGTGCTGGGCATCCTGCCAGCTCCTGCTGGCTCCTGCTGCACCCTCACTTCCCCTGTGGCCTCCAAGCATCACCTACCACTGGGTTGGGTGGAGGCACTTGGGTCACAGACACATTGCTCACTACATTACTGCCTCCAAAGAACTGCTGCCCTCCCCAAGGTGCCCACTGCCAAATTTATCCCACCTGATGTGGCAGGCCTGCTCCCGCTGCTAGGACTGTGCCCCTGAATGTAGCACCTGGGAAGCAAGGTGGGAACCAAGGAATCAGCATCAGCCACCACCCTTGTGGCATGTTGCCTACCACTCCTGGCCCAGCTCCCGGTGCCCCTTGTCCTTGAGGCTGGGCTTCTCCTGTCCACCATCTGTTCTGTGGATGCTTCGCCCTGCTATATCCCTTTGCCTTCCTTAATGCACGTTCGGCATGGTGCCTCCCTGCTGCTGCTGCCATGTCCTTCTCCCTGCTCCTATTGCCCCACAGTTTGCCCTCATTCTGGATGTCCACCTTAGGTAGCATGGGGTCTTCCCCCATGTTCACTTACCCTGGCTCCCGACTTACCAACAGGGTGCCTGGTCCAGCCCATTCTCCCCTATACTCACTATCTGACTCTGCAGGCAGCTCCATGCTAGACCCCCCCATTTCACCTGCTGCACTGTTGTCCCAAAGCTCGATTGGGTGATGTTCCAAGGAGATATCATCATCTTCCAGCTCTGCTGTCCTCCTTGTCTCTCCCTGTTTCACAGCCCCAGCTGTCTTCTTCCATCTCACAGTAGCTGTCAATGCCTTGACCATCTTTGCTGAAGACTTCCTCGTAAGCTTCAGCGAGCATGATGTGCTGGGTCCCACCTGTGACTACCTGGGTGCCTCTCGCAATGCTGCCTGCAGCTAGTTGGGGCCATCCAGCTCCATCACCTGCTGCAGCACCTCCTTAAACTCTGCAGTGGCTGCGTCCTGTGAACCTGGGTTTGAGGTGGCCTGAACCCTCCTGTGCCCCTGCTCTGCCGACTTGCCACTTGTGCTCATATTGCCTCTGATGCATTTGAACCACTGCCCCTAGTTATAGTCTGAAAAAAAAAAAAGAAGCTGAGAATCAAATGGGCAAAGCACTTTTTTGTGATTTTTTTTGAGGGGAACCTCCCTCCCCCCTTGCTGCACCCCTTCTGGAATCCAGCCAATCCCTTGACCTGAAGCTGTATTGTTCAATCTGCTGCCCTTCCCCCAGACCTGCTTCCCCAACCCCTTGAAGGGAAACCATCTTGCCCAGCGATATACCATAATACTGAAAAACCTTTTTGCACCAGGTAAACAAGCTGCTGTCCCGAGTCCTTGTATATCCCATTTTTTTTGTGTGTGGCCTATGCACTATTGGCCAGTAAAATGTTACCCTCCCAGCCCTATGACTGCATAATAAAGCAGAGAACAAGCCCCCACTATCTGCATGTGCACCCCCCTCCTAATGATGCATGCTCTGCTGGACTTGTAGCAGCAGTCACTGTACCTTATTCAAGCTGCAAGCCAACTGCCCCATTTTATGTGAGAAGTAAACTGTTCAGTTATTTATTTTTTTGTTTATTTTTATTCTTTTGCAGGCATCATGGAGGAAAGGAAAAAAATGCAGCTAATATGGCCGCTGACCTTCTCATGAGACTATGCGAGACCTGGGACCATCCTATACCCCAATTAAGCGGGACTCAGGCAATCTGGTCACCGACCTTCCTGCGAGACTATGTGAGACCTGGGACTGCCCTATGCCTCCATTAGGCTGGACCCAGGCTATATGGCTGCCAACCTCGTGCAAGACTGCTCTGCAAGACCTGCATCCTCCTCCCCCATGCATACACAGGTGTCATCCAGTATCGCAAGAGTGAGAGAGGCTGAGCAATGAACATGGTGACCCTGCATCCCAGAGGGTGGAGAAAGGACCACCGTGTGGAGCTCACTGTGCTCACTACTCACGCTGCCTGCCACTAGATGTGTGCCTGCCTGCTGGAACATGTTCTGTGCCACCCAGGAGCCCCCATGAGCTGTGGAGCTGTCAATCCAGTGGCTTCCCACCCTCCACCAGCACCCCTTCACTCTGCTATGCCCCAGAACCAGTGTTGACGCAAGCCTGAACTCTCAAACTTGCCCCTCCTGCTGCCCATTCTAGAACCCCTGCCCAAAGCAACCCTGCTATGCTGGAGTGCAGGCATCACCATAAGATGAGCCACCAGCATGCCCCCCTGCCCAGAGTGCCCCCAGCATGTCCAACCAGGCTGTGGAATCACCTCGGTGCTCAGTCTGATCTCTTTGCCCATTTGAAGAAGGAGCAGGAAGGAGAGGTAAGTGAATTTATTTGTGCTGCACTGCAGCAGAGTGCTTTTTTGTCCTCCCTCCCTTTTTTTAAGAGATCCCAGCCCTACTGCACTACCTGCTATGGAGAAGGAATGCATATGGGGGGGTTGCTTTGGCCAGAGATGCATAGCCAGCAGTTGAAATGCTCAGGGCAATGCTGGGGGCAGCGGAAAACTAAGCTGGAAAAAATAAAAGAGTGATTCGGGGAAAAGAATACATGCTGCCCAGAGCCTGGGATCTAGCCCCTTCCACTCTCCAGTTGTGCTGAGTCCAATCTGTCCACCACCCACAGGCCTTGTTGACCCAAAATACAAAGGCCTTACCTCCTGTCCACAGCCTTCCAGGTCTTTTGTTGTTCCCTCAGGTGGTGTCCAGACAGAAAGAGGAAGGTTCCTCTCCTGTCTGGAGTTTAGTAGCCTGGCCACTGCCTCTCCCTTCTCCCAGGCTATTCTGGCCTCTCTCAGGTCAGGGCAAAGGCCATTGGCCACCGCCATCCCTATGTTGTACCTGGGAAGGTGATGGCCATGGATTGGTTCCCAGGTCACTAGGCAAAAGACATCCCGGAGATAGTCAGGAGGGGCCATTTCCTGTATCATATATCGCAGCTGTACTGGGAGATGGGAACATTTACAATCAGATAACCTTTCATTTCCTGTGTAGTATAGCAGTGCTGTACTGGGAGAAGGGATCATTTACTGACAGATAACCTTTCATTTCCTATGTAGTATATCAGAGCTGTACTGGGAGAAGGGAACATTTATTTATTTATTTGAAAAGGTTTTACCAAGAAAGGCATACTTAGCTAAAATAGCTCTGTTCCAGATGTGTCCTGAGGAAAGGGGGAATGAGTTACAATATGCATTGCAAGATACATTATACAATGTGTTGAAGCAACAAACAAAATCATAACAAGACACAAAATTGTGATACAAAGGACAAGCAATTCAAAAATGATACACCACTTGAAAGAAG
Source organism: Neoceratodus forsteri (assembly GCA_016271365.2). Lineage (NCBI taxonomy): Eukaryota > Metazoa > Chordata > Ceratodontiformes > Ceratodontidae > Neoceratodus > Neoceratodus forsteri. Next base: position 61,725,496 of record CM057455.1, read on the forward strand.
GATTTGCAGAAATACATCAATATATCAAAGTATAAATAAATATATAAGTATATGTGTAGAACAAAGAATAAATGAGGAGACAAGACAATGAGCGAGAAAAAAATAAAGTTAAGAAGGGGAAAGGGATCAGAAACAGCTGCAGGAAGGAGAGAAATGGTTACAAAGAAGATGAGACAATGAACTAGATGATGGGGTGGAGTGAATAAGGGGAAAGAGTTCCACAGATGAGAAAAATGATAGGAGAAGACAGCCCTACCTTCGGTGGAGGTTTGGGCAGGGAGGGTTAAGATTCTCAGTGGGAAGCTGTGGAGGGAGTAGGTGAGCGAAGCAGGGGTGGAAAGAAGGGATTATAGATAGGATGGAAGAAGCCAGAACTTCCCAACTAATGAAGCACTATGAGCAAGGCGCCTGGTCCCAAGAGTAGGAAAGGAGAGAGCAAAGTAGAGGTCATTGTGGTGAGTACATGGCAGACAGTTTAGGGCAAAACTGAAGAAAGTATTGAATAGGGTGTCCAGTCTGGCTAAGCTAGTCTTAGAAGCAGCACTGTAAACTATGTCTCCAAAGTCAAAAATTGGAAGGATCATCTTCTGGACAATTTCACGGTGAGTCTGGGGGGGGAAGGGGCTGCAGCAATGGTGTCTGTACAGGGCACCAAGTTTGGGGAGTAAATTTTTATGAATAGCGTCTACATGTACAGAGAATTCAAGGTTGTTATTGAGCCAAAGCCTGCGGTATTTAAAGGAGAGACATCCTCTAATAGGGATACATCAAGATTGTGGAAGGAAGGGGTGGCAGCAAGTCTGGTGAGCCACTGCCTAAAACCAAAAGTCCTGAGACTGTCTTTTTTGCACTGAGGGAAAGTTGGTTTGAACAAAACCAGCATTGGACATTATTGAAAGCCAGCTGAATGCAGGTCTCAACATCAGAAGAGTTACCCATGAGCAGGAGGACACAAAGGGTAGTGGGATCACTACTACTTCCCTCCCCCCCACCTCCACCTCCACCAGTACAGGATAAAAGACAGAGAGTGGTGATTAGAGGCTTGATAATTAAATACACTGATAAGTATATTTGTAAGGATGATAAGGAAAATGTTATGGTGAGTAGCTTTTCTGGGGCAGGTGCGCGCAAGATTTAAATAACATGGCGGATAATGTCTTGAAAAATACTGGAGTAAATCCTATTACTATAGTTCACGTGGGCATAAATGATTTGAGAAATAAACTCTTGCTAAAAATACAACAGTATTTTATTAAATTAGGAAGCAAGCTAAAGAAGACGAATTGTGAAGTGATGTTCTCACAGATACTCCCAGAACCTAGGGCTTCAGCATATACAGTAAGCATAAAAAGATATTGTTAACAAATGCATGGCTCTGCAAGTGGACACATGAGAATAATTATCACTTCATAAAGCACTGGGATACTTTTCAGGGGCAAGTACAAATTGTATTGTAGGGATGGTTTGCATCTCAACTTTAGCAGTAGTAGAATTTTGGGGTTACAGTTAAAAGCAGAAATCGATACCTGTTTAAACTATTAGGATGGGGGATGAGGGGTACTACATTATGTCAGAATACTAGTACAAAATATAGTAGGCTAAGTGGAGCTCCCAGGAAAAATGTAAAAGCTAACCTGAAGTTCCTGAATGCCAGGAGCTTAAATATTGATAAGGTGGCTGAACTGAAAATAGTAATGAACTGGGGCAATTAGGATATTGTTGGGGTTGTAGAAACATGGTGGAATGAGGATAGTACATGGAATAGAAATATAACAGGATATCAATTGATAAATAAAGATATGCTTGAAAGGAGAGGAGGTGGAGTCATAATATTTATTAAGGCTGAAATAGAGTATTGACACCTATATATGGATATTAATTATGGTAAGATGGAAACAATCTGGCTTGACATTCTTGGACTAACCAGGAAAAAATTTAATTTGCTTGTCATTTATAGGCCACCAGATACCAATAGTGTTGATACAGATGTATTAATCAAACAGATAGTAGATATGGCAGAAAAGGAGGATATAGTAAACATAGAAACATAGACTTTGACAGCAGATAAGGACTGCTTGACCCACTTAGTGTGCCCATTTCCCTACCTAGAGGATAAGCTGCAGATCCTATTTAACCAACAGCCTATTTCTTCCTGCCCCCCACAAAAATTGCCTTATGTCTGTCCCATGCATTCTTGAATTCTCCCACCTTTCTTCAGAATGTGTTCCATTCACTATTACCTTCTGTGTCCTGTTGTGCAGCCAGTTTGCTACCCAGGCTACCACCCTGTGACCCACTCCCAGGCTGGCTAATTTGATTATTAATCTTTTGTGTGGGACTGTGTCAAATGCCTTGCTAAAGTCAAGGTAGGCCATTACCACAGCCCCTCCCTGGTCTATTACTTTGGTCACCCAGTCAAAGAAATTGATTAGATTCGTCTGACATGACCTTCCTGCTGTGAATCCATGCTGCTTTGGGTCCTGTGCCCCGCTGGCATCTAGGTACTGAACAACTCTTTCTTTCAGAAGTGATTCCATCATGAGCAGTGTCAGTGGCTCAGTAGGTAGCACACTCGCCTCTGAGGCAGGGAGATCAGAAGGCTGTGGGTTCAGTTCCCACATCTGGCACTTTAGTTAATATCCCAGTACTGACACTGTAGTACGGCATGAGAGGGGTGCTGCACAGTGCACTTACCCAGTCAACAAAAGCTAAATAAATAAAATTTTCCCCACCACTGAGGTCAAACTAACAGGTCTGTAGTTTCCTGCTTCTGCCTTGCTCCCACTTTTGTAAAGGGGAATCACATCTGCCTTCTCCAGTCCTCAGGTACCACCCCATCTTCCCATGATTTGTTAAAAGTGTGGTTAGTGGTGTCACTAGGTCCTCCCTTAGCTCTTTTAGGATTCTAGGGTGAATCCTGTCTTGCCCCATTGCTTTGTCCACCTTGAGTTTTAGGAGTTCTTTCAGGACTCTTTCTTCTGTAAATGGACTGGCATCAACCCCACTACCCAGAGTGCTTCTAGAAACATAGAAACATAGACTTTGATGGTAGATAAGGACCGCTTGACCCATCTAGTCTGCCTATTTCCCTACCTACAGGATAGGCCACAGATCCTAGTTAACCAACAGCCTATTTCTTCCTACCCACCACAAGAATTGCCTTATGTCTGTTCCATGCATTCTTGAATTCTCCCACAGTTTTAGACCCCACAACCTCCTTAGGAAGGCTGTTTCATACGTCCATCACCCTCTCTGTGAAAAAATACTTCCTCACATTGCCCCTGAGCTGTCCCCCCTCTCTCTTCAAACTGTGTCCCCTTGTTCTTGCATATCTCTTTTTCTGAAAGATGCTACCCTCTTGGACTTTGTTGATTCCACTGAGGTACTTAAACATTTCTATCATGCCCCCCCCTTTCCTCAAAGGTACACATATTAAGCTCCTTTAGTCTCTCCTCGTATGGCTTCTCTTGCAGACCCTGCACCATTTTAGTTGCCCTCCTCTGAACTGCCTCCATCCTGTCTATGTCCTTGCGGAGATGAGGTCTCCAGAACTGGACGCAGTACTCCAGATGGAGTCTCATCAACTGTCTGTACAGAGGGATAACAACTTCCTGTTTTCTGCTGGTGATACCTCTCCCTATACATCCCAGTATCCCCCCAGCCCTCCCTACCGCCTTCTCGCATCACTTACCAACCTTAAGGTCATCTGATATGATTACCCCCAAGTCCCTTTCCATTTTTGTTGTTGTTACTACCTCCCCCCCCATTGTGTAATCTTCCCCTGGGTTTTTGTTTCCCAGGTGCATTACTTTGCATTTATTTGCATTGAATCCAAGCTGCCATACTTCTGACCATTCCTCCAACCTTGCCAAGTCCCTTTTCATCCTTTCCACACCTCCTTGTGTATCAACCCTGTTGCAGATCTTTGTGTCATCTGCAAAAGGCATACTTTTCTTCTAGTCCCTCTGCAATGTCACTTATAAAGACATTAAAAGGACTGGACCCAGTGCTGAACCCTCAGTACCCACTAGTAACCCCTCTTTCTTCAGAGTGGACTCCATTTACAATTACCTTCTGTGTCCTGTTGTTCAGCCAATGTTTTACCCAGGCTACCACCCTGGGACCCACTCCCAGGCTGGTTAATTTGACTACTAATCTTTTGTGTGGGACTGTGTCAAATGCCTTGCTAAAGTCTGGGTAGGCCATGTCCACAGCCCCTCCCTGGTCTACTACGTTGGTCACCCAGTCAAAGAAATCAATTAGATTCATCTGACATGACCTTCCCGGTGTGAACCCATGCTGCCTTGGGTCCTGTGCCCAACTGGCCTCTAGGTACTCAACAATTCTTTTCTTCCGAAGTGATTCCTTCACTTTCCCTACCACAGAGGTCAAACTGACAGGTCTGTAGTTTCCTGCCTCTGTCTTGCTCCCACTTTTGTGAAGGGGAATCACATCAGCCTTCTTCCAGTCCTCAGATACCACACCATCCTCCCATGATTTGTTAAAAAGGGTAGTCAGTGGTGTCACTAGTTCTCTGCTTAATTCTTTTAGAATTCTGGGGTGAATTCCATTTGGCCCCATCGCTTTGTCCACCTTCAGTTTTAGGAGTTCTTTCAGAACCCTTTCTTCTGTGAAAGGACTGTGATTGACCCCCGAGTGCTTCTGTTAATTGGATTAGGCACCTCACCCACTTCCTCTTTTGTGAATACTGAACAGAAGTATTCATTCAGTATCCCTGCTTTTTCACTATCACTCTCTGCCCACTCACCATCCATTCTATTCAGCCTCACTATCCCTCCCTTTGTCTTTATATGCTCCCTGATATACCTATAAAAGGTTTTATCCCCCTTCTTAACTGAGTTGGCTATCTTTTCCTCAGTTTGTGCCTTTGCTATTCTGACAACCCTCCCTGCTTCCTTCTGCCTTAACTGGTACAGTTCTATGTCCTGCTCCTTCTGTGTTTCCTTATACTTCCTAAATGCTATCTTTTCTCCCTAACCGTCACCCTTCACTTCTTTTGAGAACCATAGTGGCTTTTTCTTTCATTTTGATTTTTTATTTGTTTCGCACAAGGCTTGTTGCCTCTGTGATGGCAGTTTTGATATTTCCCATTGTTACTCCACCCTCCTTCTAGCCTGTTTGCTAGTGCTTCCTAAGGCACTCTCCCATCTTGCCAAAGTCAGCCCTCCTGAAGTCCAGAACCCTCACTTTTGTATGGCTTGACTCTGTAGCTGTGTTTATCATGAACCACACTGTTTGGTGGTCACTTGTTCCCAAATGGCTACCCACTTCTAGATCTGAGATCCTCTCACAGTCCCCATTTGAGAGTACAATGTCTAAGATTGCTCCCTCATGAGTAGGTTCCAAAACTAGCTGTCTGAGGCATGCCACCTGAAGAGCATCAAGAATGGCCCTGCTTTTGGATGTGGCTGCAGCAAAGGTGCTCCAGTTAACATCTGGCATATTAAGGTCCCCCATCAACAGTATCTCCCCTTTCTCTGCCATCCTAAGTATGCCTTCTATCATATCTTTGTCTATTCCCTCCCCCTGACATGGGGGTCTGTATACAACCCCTGTGCCGATTGTGGTGCCATTTCCCATCTCTAAGGTGACCCACAGTGCCTCCTCTCCTCCCTGTTTACTCTTTTGTTCAGTTACTTTTATCCTTTCCCCCTATATAAAGAGCTACTCCCCCACTTCTGCCCTCCCTGTCTCTTCTGTAGGTTGTGTACCCTGGTACGTTAACACCCTAGTCATGGTTCTCTGTGTACCATGTTTCTGTGACTGCTACGATATCCAGGCATCCCTCTTGCATCAAGGCCACCAGTTCAGGGAGCTTGTTGCCCAGACTATGGGCATTGGTACTCATTACCCTCCATTTCTTGATGGCCTTACCCCTGTTTACCCCATCCCTGTCCTTATTGCGTTTGTCACTTTCTCTATTTACCCCTGCGCTTCTTCCTATTGACATCTCTATGTTGGTGTCTACCTCACTTAGTACCCTTATTTTTTGGGGGGATAGGATTTCCCTGCTCCTTTCCAGTGCCTTCCCCCTTGGCTAGTTTAAATGCTTGCCAATGAAGTATTTAAACCCATCGCCTAGGATCCTGGTTCCCCTCCTGGACAGATGCAGACCATCACACCAGCATAAGCCTGCATCCCTCCAGGTGAACCCCCAGTCCCCAATGAAGCTAAATCCCTGAGCTCCGCACCAGTTTTTCAACCACTGATTGAATCCCATGGTGTGGAGCACCCTAGTCTCACCTGTACCATAGACAGGCAGCACCTCCAAGAAGGTTACCGTATATGCTATTTGTCTAAGGCCCCTCCCCATCTCCACAAATGCTTCTTGCACTGCTTTGATCCCTTTCTTAGCCAGGTCATTTGTTCCTAGGTGGACAATGACATCCAGTTTCCTCTCCTGTGCAGTTGTTCCTGAGATCCTGAGGATTCTCTCCCTGTCCCTCCAAGCCATGGTGTCAGGCAGGCACCTTACCTCCCTCTCCCCTTCCTCCCCCAGTTGTACCTTCCTAATAATGGAGTCCCCCACCAGGAGTTGTTTCCTTCCCCTGTGGGGTCCTTTGCCACCCTCCTGTGGGTCTCCTTTGTGGAGGTTCCCAGCATCCTCCTTGGTCTCCACTGTGAGTGCCTCCATAGAGGAACCACACTTTTCCAGAACAGCATAGAAATTGTGGAGAGGTACAACTGGAGGGATGCGCTTCTGTTCCACCACCATCACCCTCCATGAGCCCACTGTGGTCCAACCGCTTCTTTTTCATGGCAACCTCTGAGGCAATTATGGGAGATCTGACTATTCCAGATATTAACTGGTGAGGGGAAATTGATAACATAGATTCTAGGGCAGCCAGAATATATAATGAAATAACAATGGCTAGGATAACACAATGTGTGTAGGAAGCTACTAGAGGGGGTAATATTTTGGACGTTTTTACTTACAAATATCAAAGAAGATATCAGTAATGTTGAGACTTCAACTCCTCTTGGATCAAGCTACCATGACAAAATCACATTTTTAATTGATACGCAGAATGATAAATACATAAAGGGAAATACAACCCAGGTATTATACAATAAAGCAAAGTATCCTGCCATTACAGAAGAATTAAGTGGGATTAACTGGGAAAGTTTGTCAAAAGACCTACCAGTTGAGGAAGCATGGAATCTGTTTACACAAATAATTAACAACTTAGTTACTTAATATGTTCAAGTAAGAGTATTATACAACAACAGAGGTAAAAAAACACCTTGACTAAATCAAAGGATTATTACCCTAAGTTAAAAGAAAATAATACAGTTTAAAAGGATGAAGAAATTTCTAACATGTGAAAATTGAGATAAATATAAGAAATCAGTTTGCCAGCTAAAACAGGACATTAGGAGAGCCAAAAGGAAATTGGAACTTAGATTTGTAGAATCCGTAAAGGATCCAAAAAGGTTTTTTCTCTTACGTTAACAACATGAGAGGAAATAACAGTGATAGGCACTCTTAATATAGAGGGAATGATTATCTCTAATCCTGGGGATATGGCAAGATAATTTAATTCATTTTTTAGTAAAGTGTTTACTAAGGATGAGTATGGTCAATTAAAAGAGTTTCCACCACCAGAGAATAGTAATAAGAAGGAGCTAATTACCCCCCCCTGAAAGTTCTTAGTAAGATAAAAATGCTTAAAATTGATAAGTCGACAGGATATGCTAGGCTGCATCCTAAATTTATTAAGGAGTTGGGAGAAGGAATTAGCCCCAATTATTGCAGATATTGGCTATAGATCTATGAAGGAGGGCTATGTGCCCAAGGATTGGAGAGCAGCTATTGTGGTTCTGATTTTTAAGAAGGGTGTTAAATCTGAGGTGGCTAATTATAGATCAGTGAATTTGACCTTGTGGTAGGCAAATTAACTGAAGGAATAATAGCTGATGAAATACATGACTACCTTGAAGAGAATAAACTACAGGATAGGTTGCAGCATGGATTTATTAGAAACAGGTCATGTAACACTAATTTGGTTACTTTTTATGATTATATTACAGGACAATTAGATCAGGAGAAAGCTATTCTTTGGTAGATCCTTCGATAAGGCGCCTCATGGAATCCTGGTTTCTAAATTGGTAAATTTGGGGACTGATACTGTTATAATTAGATGGACTAGCCAGTGGTTGACAGATCGGATCAGGTAGTAAGGATGAATGGCTATTTGTCTAGTGAGAAGGAGTGACTAGTGGAGTGCCACAGGGGTCAGTTTTGGGCCCCTGTTCTTTAACATCTTTATAAATTATCTAAATATTGTCAGTTCTAACAAGATCAACAAGTTCGCCGATGATGTTAAAATTTTAGGGGTGGTAGATACCTTTGAAGAGAGGCTTATTTTGGGGCAAGATTTGTTAACTATTGGTGAATGGGCAGAAAAGAACAAAATGGTCTTTAGTCTGGAAAAGTGTGTGGTCAGGCATATGGGGAGAAATAATATCCATCAAGAATATTACTTACAAGGAAGTCGATAATGAATATCAACTAGTGAAAGGGACCTTGGGATATATATCTCAGATGATTTGAAAAGTGAGACACATTGTAAAAGTGTGGTTAGAAAAGCAGTCAATCTAGTTCATTGTGTTAGAAGGAGCTTTTCCTCACAAGATGCAAGGGTATTGTTACCACTATATAAAACATACATAAGGCCAATTGTGGACTATTGCTCACCATGTTGGAGTTCATTGCTAAAGAAAGATAAGGTTCTACAGTAGTTGAAAAACCACAGTGGGCTATTACAAAATGAATTACAGGTCTTAAAGATGTACCCTATGAAGAGAGGTCAAATATACTCCAACTTTGGCTGATGGAGGTTAGACAGAGGAGGGGTGACTTGTTGTTACTTTATAAAATTTTGCATCAAGAAGAACTTATGGATGAGTTAAATCTAAGATACAAGAAAAAGAGTCAGCATCTACAGTTGGTTGACCATAAATCAAGGACAGATTCAAGGAAATACAGCTTTTTTTGGCAGTTAATCTTTTTATTAGAACAATAATATTATAGAACAGCATGTTCCACATATAAAAAAGGGATAATATGAATGAACAAAGTGATAGGATATAACAAATTATTGACAGTTAAACAACAATGCTAGATAAAACAACAGCATTATAGTAAATAAAGTCATAAAAATCTACAGCATTATGTAAGAATATAACTCATTTTCATTTTTTTCATTTCATTTCATTTATTTTATACTGAAAAAATCTGTGAGCAAAGAATGCCTGTTTTCACAGATGTCCAGTGACAAATAACAAACAAAATATAAAAAACAAAATAACATAAATACATCAATAAACATATTATTACAAAAACATTAGAAACAATTACAAACAGTATCTGAAAAAAACTTTTGTTCAAGCAAACATTTAAAACCTGACACAGTACAACAAACAGTTACATTAGGTATTTGATTATATTGAATCAACAATTAAAAATGAATCAAGTTCTTCATAAAATTTGATCTAATCAATGGTAACTTAAACTTCCTACTTGAACTGTTTCTAGTCATAACAGTGGGCATGGAGATGGGGAACATTCTAGTAACACTATTGGGTATAAAACCTAATTGAATCTTATGCAAAAAGGTTAAAGACCTATGTTTAAAAAAACACTAAGAGGTAAGCAACCAGATTCTTCATAAAGAGTACAATGATGAGTCATCCTAGGTAGGCCAGTAATAATACGTAAGCTACTGTGATAGGTACAGTTGAGTTTGTTTAACATTTTAACAGTTGAACATGAATAAACAGTGGAACCATACCTAAGTAGAGAAAACAAAAAACAGTTTGCCAATAAAGTCCTAGTCTCAAAATCAAGAAACCTTTTGACATGAAACAACACGCCAAGTCACTGATGTAGGTGAGTAATCAAACAATCTATGTGTTGATCAAAATTTAAGTAGTGATCCAACATTATACACAAATACTTAAAATTAAAAACCCTTTCAATTATATTACTGAAATAGTCTTTAAGCACAAAATTATAATCAATCTGATTTCTATGACCAGAGAAAATCAAAAATTTAGTTTTGGTAGAGTTAAGTGTTAATCTCTGTTTAATGAACCAGGAATATAAATTGTTAAAGTCCCTCTGAAGACTATCCTGTAATTTTTGAACATCAGTACCAATACTATATAATACTACATCATCTGCAAATAAGGCAATCTCAGTATCATTGCAAATTTCAGGCACTGTATTAATAAACAATTGAAACAACATGGGTCCTAAAATGGACCCCTGGGGAATCCCATATCTCATAAAGTTCTCCTGAGACAAGGAATCACCAATACTGGTTCTCTGGGTTCTATCTCTCAAGTAATGTCCAAACCACAAAATCACATCATCAGAGAAGTGTGCCTTTAACAACATTCGTAACAAAATGTCATGATCAACAAGATCAAATGCCTTGGTGAGGTCCACAAAGGCCACAGCCAGCAAACCACCACTGTCAATGGCCGAACGGGCAAGGCCTGTGAACCTCACCAAGGCAGTTTCAGTATCATTACTTACTCTAAAGCCATGCTGAGCAGGGGTCCAAAGATTATATTTCCCCATAAACTCATTAATTTGATCACTAACAATCATACTAACATACTATTTGCCAGCAGATTAGGCCTTACGGTCTATCGAGTCTGCTCAAACCTTAGATCCTTAGTTGGGAGACCCTCCCACCCCTTGTGCTCCAGAAACCCCTATCATCCATCCCCACCCCCCTGGGACAGGCCATCATCTGATACATCCACTTTCTGTGTCTGTCCCACCCTCTCTTGAAGCCCTCCACTGTGGATCTCTGAACCAGCTCACCAGGCAGTGCATTCCAAGGGTCCACCACCCTCTCAGAGAAAAACCTCCTCCTCTTTTCCCCCCTCACCCTTCCACCTTCCAACTTCAAACCATGCCCTCTGGTGATACCTCCCTGTTTTAGTCTAAAGATCCCCTCCTTGTTTACCCTATTTATTTCCTTGAGATACTTGAAGACCTTAATCATGTCCCCCCTGTCTCTCCTCTCCTCCAATGAAAACAGGCAGAGCTCCTTAAGTCTGTCCTCATATGTCAAATCTCCTAGCCCTCGTATCATCTTAGTTGCCCTCCTCTGTACCCTCTCCAGGAACTGTATGTCCCTCTTCAAGTCTGGTCTCCAGTACTGTACACAGTACTCATGGTGTGGTCTAACCAGTCCATCGTACAGCAGCAGAATCACTTCCTTGCTCCTAGAGGTGATCCCCCTTACGATGTATCCCAACATCCTGTTTATCTTGCTAGCCACTCTCCTGCACTGCTCAGAGTTATTCATACATGCATCCACCATGACCCCTAGATCTTTTTCCCCTATTGAGGCCTCCAGCGCCTCCCCTCCCAGGGTGTACCTGTGTTTAGGGTTTCCCCGACCAAGATGCAACACCTTGCACTTGGTGATATTGAAATTTAATTTCCATGTGTGAGCCCAGCTTTCCAGGGTGTCCAGGTCCCCTTGCAGGGCCAGCCTCCCCTCTACTCCCTCAACTACTGCTCCCATCTTGGAGCCATCCGTGAAGAGACTCATTTCACACCCTATTCCCTCCCTGATGTCCGCCGATATGTGGCGCATTAAACAGGATCGGACCCAGGACCGAGCTCCTGCGTACCCCACTACCAACCTCTCTAGGGTTCAAGAGCTCTCCACAGACCACTACCTCTGAGTGCATCCAGCTAGCCAGTTTTCAATCCATCTGACCATCAAAGGCCTACTCCCTAACCCCATCAGTTTCTCCACCAGACCATTGTAAGGACAGAGTCAAACGCTTGCTGAAGTCCAAGAATAATACATCCACGAAGGCTACCCCATCCAGTTCTGATGTTACCCATTCATAGAACTCCACAAGGTTGGTTTGACATGATCTACCTGGCACAAACCCATGTTGTCGACTATCCAGACCTCCCACCTCCTCCAAGTACACCCCAATCGTTCCTTTAGTATACTCTCCATTAATTTTCCCACCACCGAGGTCAAACTGATGGGTCTATAGTTACCTGGTACTTCCCTCAACCCCCTTATGGATTGGTACCACATGTGCCTCTCACCAATCCCTAAATTGCCCTCCTGTCTCAAGTGACCTGCTGAAAACTCCGCCAGGGGTGCAACGATATGTCCGCCAATTCCCATAGTACTCTCAGATGAATGCCATCCGCCCAGGAGATTGTCTTTCTTTGGGCATTGAGGGCTAACAACACCCTTTTGGTGGAGATAGCATCATCCGTCCCTCCACCTTTTACTGGCCTTTTTATCCTTACCCAGATGCGTGACACCCTGGGGTACCTCTCCTCCTCTTGCTCCATTTCTGTTGCTCCCCTGATCCCACTTACTGATGCTTCCTATCCCCTTTGTGCCTTGCTTTGTAGATATCCATCCCTCCCTAGTGAACACAGAGGCAAAGTACTCGTTAAATACCTCTGCCTGGTCCCTCGCCTCTTCCACCACCTCCTTCTGATCTCAATCTGCTGAGATGGCCTTTAGTTTTTCTCCACTCCCCAATGTACCAGAAGAACCCTTTTCCCTCCATGTCCTCTGTGCCACGCCAGCTCTTTACTGGACTTTGTTCCCCTCACCATACTGGTGACTTTTCTAGATGCAAGCTGGTACATTTCCTTATCCCTATCCCCTCTTGTTGTTTTATATTTTTGTAGGCTGCCTTCTTTTCTCTGACTGCTACCTGTACCTCACTGGACCACCAGCATAGTTTATGTGACCTTGCTCCCTTACATTTCAACTTAGCGCAGATCCTGACTGCCTCATGAAGTCCCCGTTTTATGACCTCTCATCTCCTTTCCACACTTGTCATTGAGGTAATCCCCTTCAAGTGATCCTTGAGAATATTTCCCATGCCCATAAAGTCTGCCCCCCTGAAGTCCACTGCCAGTGTCCTAGATCTCCCCCCCTCCCCCCATGCTTATTTGAAACCAGACAGTATTGTGGTCGCTCCCAGTCAGGGGTCTTGTACAACTATGTCCCTTACCAGATCCCCATCTGCCAAAACTACATCCAGGACATGCCCTCCTTGTGGGCTCCATCACATACTGTGTTAGAACACATCCTGGAAGCCATCCAGCAGCCTCTGCTCCTTGGCCACCTTAGAGGACATGGTTCCCCAGTTTGTACCTGGCATATTAAGGTCTCCATCAACACCCTCCTTCCCCTTTTGGTCCACACTGGGCAATGATGTTGTCCAGCAAACCATCCTCTAGAACATCACTCATCCCGGGAGACCTATATGCTACACCCAACTTGACATTATCTCTATACAGGATCGTGGGTGACCCCGCAGGCCTCCACATTTCCCTCTGCCTCTTCTACCTAACAATTTCTATGTCATCTCTAATGAACATAGCCACTCCACCCTCTGCCCTCCTTTCTATCCTTCTTCCTAAGCATAGTGCACCCCATACGTCTTGGGTCCCAGTCATGGTTTTGTTGGCCCACATTTCCGTGACCTGCCACATCCACCCCCAAACAGCATGGCCTGGAACTCTGGCAATTTGTTTCCAAGCTCCTGGCATTTAACACCAACCCCACCCCTTATCCCTGATCCTCTTTGTCAAACCCACCCAGATTCCTTATACTTTCATCCTCCCTCTGCTCTCCTGAAACCTCCACCCCCAGTCTGTTTCCCTCCCTTGGGCTTGGTTCTCCCTCATCTGGAGGAGAGGGCTTCTGGTCAGCCCCTCCTTATCCCTCTCCCCCATAAGTTTAAACCCCACCTTTCTTGAACGTAGTCAGCCATCCCCTGTTTAAGGACTTCCTTCCCTAATGGGGCAAGATGAAACCTGTCCTTGGCATATAGTTCCTTATCCTCCCAAACTCCATTCCAGTTCCCTTACACCCCCAATCCACTCTTCACCCCACTTCCTGAGCCAGTCATTAACCTCTGTGAGCCTATTTTTTCTCCACTGAGGCCTTTGGTACTGGCAATATCTCCAAAAAGGAAATGTTGCATCCATTATCCTGACAGACTCTGGCAAGTTCTTGAACTTTGCTTGATTTCCAAATGCTATTTCCTCCAGATCATTAGTTCCCAAATGCACCAGGAAATCTGGTTTCCTCCACAATCCCTAACCATTTCTGTACATTACAGAACTTTGCTCTGTGCACTGTCAGCCCAGGAGATACTCACTACCTTCACTGGCTATGGCATCCACCCCTGTCCTCCCACTGGATACCCTCTAATCATCGAGTCTCCCAATAACAGAACCTTAACACTGCCATCATCCTTATGGTTACCTTCCACTATGCCCTCTCAGCCCCCTTCCCCTTTATTCATGATCTCAATTTCATGGGAGTCTTCCTGCCTTATTAGAGACCCCCTTGTCACCCTCCCCTTTCTGCCTCCCTTGCTATTTTGCCCACTTAACTCAAACCCCCTCTGAATAGGTGTCCCCTTTAACCCTCTCTTATCCGAACCATTTATCCTGGCCCTGATGGTTTCCCCTTCCCCCACACCACCATCCTCCCCCCTTGTAATAGTACCCCTGCCTCCAGATGCTCTCTGTGGGTCCCCTTTAGCTCGGGCCCCATCCTTGGTACTGACCCCCTGCTGAAGGGGTCCTCTCCCACCTCCTTGTCTCCCAGTTTCTCTCCAATCATGCTCTTCTCCCTCATGTCTGGAATATGTTGCATCTCCCCCATTTGCTTAACATATATGTCTCCCCTTCTCCCTCTGGGACTCTTTCTATCCTTTCCATAGCTGGTCTGTGATGCCCTATGGGTAACCGACTCCCTCCCCTGGCCTCTGTATAAGTTTCTTCATTTCCACCAACCCCTTCCTCCCCCTGTAGGTTGCTTAGTAGCTCAAATTTATTGTGACACTCTATGTCAGCCTCCATCAAGTAACCCGAGTTTCCCCTGACTGCACCTCTAAACTACCCCTCTTCTTCCCCCTTGCTCTGTTCACCTTAGGAGCTCCCTTCCCACAGTCTGCTGTTTTAGGCTTCCACACAACAGCCCCTCCTGACTCTTCCCCCTCCACTCTCTTTGTATTTAGAATGTTCTCCCCGTACACTTTCCCCTTAGCATCAACTTCCCTATCTACAGGTCCTCTGTCCCTAATATCCCCTTCCTGCTTGCTGTAACATAACGTCCTGTAATTCCAGAGCATTGCCCTAGCCTCCCTCAGCCACCCCCTTCTGCTGCCCATATCCACACCCCTTATCCTTGACACCCCCAGCTCCCCAGCTTACTCCTTAACCAATATACCTCCCACTCCTGATACAAGATAGCTGTGTACAGGTGGGCAGCTTCCCTCTCTCCAGGCTCAATTTAGAATGTGCCATCCCACAGCCTGTGCAGCCTACAACCCTTCTGAAGATGCCTGCCATGGTGGAATATGGCCACCCTGTTTATCCCTCTGTTTATAATGGCACACCACCTTTTTCAGTCCCTTTCCCGGAATACAGTTTCTCTCAATACTGACTGTAGTTATTTACAAACCCAATTTCAACCCCACCAATAAAGTTCCCAAGTCTCACAAACACATACAGTCCAGTGTGTGTTCGGTCCAACTAACAGTGTGTGTAAGCAGACATCAGGTACCGTATGATGTCACAGGCCCACCAGCTCCTGTTGCTTGGAATTTCAGTCCCAAAACAGAAATACTCAGCCCTTCAATCCCAACCCTCAGTGGCTTTTCAGTATTTAAGAAAGCCTACAAAACAGTGTGGGTGGGAGGGCTCTTACCAAACACCAGGCAAACAACACATTTAAATTTCCCTCTAATTAACCCTGACAAACAACAGTCCCCAAACCTCCAAAGTTACAATATCACAGCCCAAGTAACAGTTCTAATTCAAGGTAATAATTTTTAACACATAGAGCTAATTTCACTTACAAACTATTCAAATATTTTAGTTAAAACAGAATATAACCCCAGACCTCTCTCCTACCAGTCTGCAGCTTGAGTTCCCAAGTGCAATCCTTTCTAGGACTTTAGACAGCGGGATAAGAAGCGGTATAGGATGATAATTATTTAAATAAGTCTTTACACTGGCTTTGAAAATAGGCTTAACCAAAGCACACTTTCAAACATGTGGAAAAACACCATAGGAGGGGGAATAATTAAACAATTTTGTGATAAGGGGAGCCATAGCATAAGCAACTCTCTTGAGAATCGAAAAATCAACATTATCAGAACCAATATAAGGATGAGGACTTAGTTTGGACAGATATAAGAACACATCTTCAGGCAATAAAGCCCGAAAATAAAATTTAGGTACAGTACTACCTTCACCTTGCATTGGTTCTAAAACAATGGTGTTACCAGAATTCAGATGTTCATGTGATCTACATTTGTCCAAACTAGAAAAGTGTAGATTAAACAACTGTGCCACCTGTAAAGGATCACTAATTAAATAACCCTCTGACTCAATAATCATAGGATCAACACTTTTCCCCCTGCCCAATAATGAATTTAGGGTATTCCATGTAGCCCTTGAATTCCCCTGTTCAGAACTAAGCCTTGCTCTAAAATAATTAACCTGTGCCCTATGAACTTCATTCTTACATTGATTACACATATATTTATAAGCTTGAAGGTTCACATCAATTTTATTTTTACAGTATTTGGACCATAATTTATTCTTTGTTCTAAACATCTTTAACAGGCTAGGAGTAATCCATTCTTTAGTAGCTCTCCTACAGCTAACCTTCTTATAAGGCAAAAACTCATCACACAATGCTATAAACTGTTTACAAAAGGGTTCCAATGCAAAATCAATATATTTTATATCATCCAAAAAAGACCAATCCCCTGCCTCAATAGCTGTAGAAAAAACTTGTTCATCCATGTCACTAACCTTACGCAAATTAAATACACTGGGACAAGTTTTTTAATTTTAACTGACCAATGACAAAAAATAGGACTGTAGTCATTAAGACTGTTAGGTAACACACCTGAAACACTAATATGTGTTGGATAATTAGTTAAGAGCCAATCTAATATTGACTCATAATTAGAGTGGTAATTAACACAAGTGGTATCAACAATCATTTGAAAAAGGCCTAACTCAGTTAATAAGTTTTTAGCATCAATAGCTTGATTGGATTCCCAATTAAGATTAAAATCTCCCAATATCAACCTCTCTCTATTTACTGGCAGATGACCCCAATTTGAGAAAAAGGACTCAAGTCCAATTTTTTGATTTCCTGGTGGTAAATACACATCACTAATAGTTATCAGCTTGTTCCTGCCAATTTCAACATCAATAGACAATGATTCAAATGAAGGTTCATTAAATTCTAAAGGATGTTGTACAAATTTTAAATGATCAATTACATAAAACAAACATCCTCCCCCCTTTTACCTACTCTATATTTCCTTAATACAGAATAACCTGGCAGATATATTTCATCATTACTTATTCTGCCATTTAACCAGGTCTCAGTCAGGGTGATAATATCACTTATTTTCCATTACCCAACTTTCAAACAGGCTCATTTTAGGCAGTCAACTTTGACTGTTTAAGTGAACAATATGCAAAGAAGAGTAATAATTACCACCACCCCAGTTACCAATACCATAACCATTACTTTGTTGACCTGGATTTGGATGAACAGAGAAGGACAATAATAGAAACATGATAACCATTTGTCTCAACCCTTTTCCATTGGCAAAACACTTGTCCCCCAGGTATCTAATCCTTTGAACAGAATTAGAAACAAAACATTGCTTCAAGTACTTTTTGCAGAAATGAAACATGCCATACTGAGAATACATCTTATTTACAGAATAAGTATCCTGAAGTAAATAACACTCAAAGGAATGAAATGAAACATGGCAATGAAATAAATGTTCCCCACCTCCGGTCTCCATTACATGCATACTTTTATAAAATAACAAACAGTTAGACTGTTTAAAATCATAAGTATCACATGAACATTGAAACTTACCCCAACAACCACCCATTAAAATCAAACTCAGTAACAGTAAACTCATTCTCTGACTGACCCAAACCCAGCAACTTCTAAATTTTCTACTCGGAGTGGTGCTCGTGACACTCACTGCGCTCGCGCTTGTGAGCAGTGCTGGGAATTTAACTATGAGAAGTCCTGCCTCTCAGGTAGCATCAGCAGCAGTTTGCACCTGAACCCCCCACAATTAGTCACGGTGCAAAATAATCTAGTGGAGCCAAACAGTTCCTGACACTCCTCACTCGTAGCAGCTTTAAGTTGAAAGATGGTCCCTCCTCTCCTTGCAGCATGAAACAGTCTCTCACTCTGTCGGCTTGATAGATCTTGGTCAAAGCAGGGAAATCACAGCACAGATGATCACTGAACAGAGCACCCGAGATTAAACTATCCAATATGGATGCAGATGAGGTAGGAGCAAGGGGAAGTAAGGGATTAGTATGGAACAAATATATAGCAATGTTGTTATAATCACTTATAATACATGACTAAATGTCATAGATGGGTGGAAAGGCTGTAAAGGTAACAAGATATGTGGATAATACCAACAGGTAAAGAACAAAGAATAAACATAAAAAGAGGAAATAAAGGAGAAACCAATAATAATTGAGATACTAGCAATAAAGAACAACAGGAGGAGCAGCCCAGTGGTGATGAGGGTTGAGGTGCTGGATGCCACACCTCACTCCATGCCAGCAACCTGGGTTCGGGAACAAGCCCAGGTCATCAGAGGTTAGCAGGGGAGGACCAGGATTGTGAGTCTGAAGACAGTTCTCGTGGTCCTGGGGAAAAGGGGTGGATGCACACCATGCTCTGGTGGTCCCTGGGGAAGCCCAGAGGTACTACAGATGCGTGGGTGCCAAGCGGGGTGGGGAGCATGGTGGACATCTGCATGTTGTGCATGGGCATCATTGCACATCCATGCTCCCATTGTGGAAGGAAAAACAGGGAAAAATTGCAGTATGGTCCATGACAGCTTGATGGCCGCAGCTTCACCAGCTGACAATGTTTAGAATCAAGTGTGTGCCGGTATTGGATCCTGGCCGGGCTCGGGGCATGGGGGGAGCCCCTTTCAATGGTACAGCTGCATATGCCAGCTGGGCAAATCAAGCTTCAGGGTCGGTGGCAAAGGAGGAGCGGTGGCTGGAAATTAACAGGACTCTGGCTGCAGGTGAGAAAATAAAGATCATATGAAAAAAGAATAACAGGAGGTATTGGGTAGAGGTAACTTGTATACCGATCCATACATTAAGTATTAAAAGTATGTGAAGAATCTAGATAATGAAAGTAATCCTGCCAACATCTGTTATATGCATTAAGTCGGCCAGAAGAGACAGGAGATAAACGATCCAGGGAGGCATACTGGGATAGGTTCTTGAGAATATCAGAGAGACTGGGGATTACTGCTGATTTCCAGTGCATAAGTATAAGATGTTTAACTTGGAGGAATAATATTGGCAGCCATCTATTTTGAGGTCAGGAAATTGTATTATTATGAAAGTTGAAAATGCCCAATATAATGTGTTTAGGATCTAATGTAAAATGCTGACCGATTACTTTAACTGCAAAGTTATGAACAGAACCCAGAAGGTTCTTCAAAAGAGTGCACCGCCATAGAATGTGGAGTAAATTCCCATTAGGAGAGTTGCAGCGCCAGCAGTTATTTTTATCCATTATGCCTATGTGATGTAGTACTGCGGGGGTCCTGTACCAAAAGTGAAGGATTTTTGTTTGTATATGTGAACTGTGCATATCTTTAAAGGTCCTGTGACAGGAGAGACAGCACCTATACCATTGTAAATCGGTTATATCATAGTTTAACATATAAGACCATTTGTTTTTTGCTGCTAGGGATTGATCCAGAAGCCTGCCTCTGATGTTCTTATAAACTGTACTGTTTAATCTGGATGAAGTATTGAGCCATTGTGAGATATATTGATCAAATAATGCATATGTGGGAAAGTATTGGAGATAGGAGTTGCAAGCAGATCGAAGCTGAAGGTATTTCCATAAGTCTTGTTTTGGAAGTTTCCAAAGAGCGTAAAGATCAGTAAAAGACTAAAGTTTAATGTAATTTGGTCCTAGTAAGTCATTTAAAAATAAGATGCCCCTATTTTTCCAGTTACGACAGAAGATTGGGTGGTTGTCCAGAGAGATGCTAGGGTTACCCCAGATCGGAGTGTAGGCCAGGGGTTTAGGGTTAGATTTAAGGTGCTTATGTAATAATTTCCAGTAGAATACTGGTGCAGAAATAGTGAGATGGGATTTAAGTTTAGGGGAAGTATATTATAAATATAGGCTGTGGGAATATTCCCGGGACATAGGGAGGATTCTATGGTAACCCATAAAGAAGAGTTGGCAGAAGATTTTTGAAACCATTTTGCAGTTTGAGAAGCTCAAAAGGCCCACAAGTATGCTTGGAACCAAGGAAATCCAAAGCCTCCTTTTGACCAATGTGATCGAAGATTTTGACGACTGAATCTGGGGGGGTTTCCTTTCCCAAAGGAAGCTTCTGATTAGTTTGTCGAGTTTGATTAAAATATTAGAAGGTAAAATTAGGGGAATATTGGCAAAGAGACAGAATTTTGGGAGAAATGGTCATTTTAATAGCAGATATTTTCCCGGTAAATGAGAGATTAAGCAGTTTCCATCTGTCAAACAAAGATTTAATATTGATAACGGGAGTAAAGTTTATATCCCATATTTGATCAAGTCTTGGGGTGATTTGAATACCAAGGTAAGAGAAGCCATGAGGAGCCCAATGGAAGCCCAAGGGAGTATTCATAAATGATCTACAGTATTCATTTAGAGATAGAGTTTCAGATTTGTTGTAGTTCAAAGCTAGGCCAGAAAGAAATGTAAATTCTTTAAATAAATGGATTAATGGCTGACCAGCTGCTTTGAGATCCTCTGAAAGAATAAAAAGATCATCAAAGTAAGAAAGTGAGGAATAACGGGAGTTACTGAGTTGAATACCCTTAATATTACTGGTCTGACAAATACAGGCAGAGAGGGGTTCCATGGCGAGGATAAATAATTACAGTGACAAGGGGCAATCTTGTCTAGTACCTCTTGCCAGTGAAAAAGGGGGGGAGCATTGAGTTGGTAAGAATATGAGCTGCGGGAGAGGTGTATAGTAGTTTGACTGAGGAACAGAACTTAGTAGGGATACCAAAATGGGACAATACGAGATATAAGTAGTTCCAGTTTAAGGAATCAAATGCCTTTTCAAAGTCGATAGCAATGGCGGCCATGGGGGAATTAAGTGACTTTGCTTTATGCATTAAATTAAATAGAGATTGGAGATGATCAGAGCCCAATCTGTTTTTAACAAAACCGGCTTGGGAAATATGAACTAGTTTGGATAATAGAGGTTCTAGGTGAAGAGTAAGGAGTTTAGCGAAAATTTTGCCCTCTGTGTTAATTAGAGAAATCGGTCTATAACTGGATAGTAGAGCAGGATCTTTGTCTTTTTGGGGTAGAACTGTGATAATTGCTTCTGTCATTGTAGGAGGAAGATAACCATTGTGGGAGGATTCCAAAAAGACTTTATATAACAGAGGACATAGCATGTCTGAAAGTGATTTGTAGCAGTCCACAGGGAACCCATCTCCCCCGGGAGATTTACCAGATTTTAGGGTCGATAATGCTGGTTGAATCTCTAGAAGAGTGAATGGTTTGTCCAAATTTGCCTTGTCTCTATCAGTAAGGTGTGGAAGTTGGAGCATATCAAGAAAAGACTGAATTTGATTATTTGGTGCACAAGTATGTTGCGAATATAACTGCTGATAAAAGGATTTCATAATGTGGTTTATAGGGGGACTGCCAGTATGTATCTGCCCTAAATGATCTTTCAGAGCAGCAATGTGCCTATCCATTTGCTGAGATTTAAGTTAATAAGAGAATAATTTGCTGCATTTATCACCACGATCCCAGTATTTATGTTTAAGCCTAAAAAGGGCTAATTCAGCTTTGCGAGAAATGAGTTAGTTGATTTTAATTCTTAATTATAGGATTTCAAAGTGAAGTTATGATTTGGGGTTGGGTTTCTTGGTTTTGAAGTATTGGTCCTCTTTAATTGATTTCTCTAGGTCAGCTAATTGACACTCTCTTGATTTCCTCCTGTGGGCAGTGTAACTAATTATTTTGCCCCGATGATAGATTTTAATGCTTCCCAGACAGTGTGCATGGATGTACCATGGGTATTGTTAAAGGAGAGGTATTCTTGAATTTGAGTCCTATCACATGGTATAAAGTCAGGGTCCTTAAGAAGAAGTGGATCAAGGCACCAGGATCGGGATTTAGAGGATGGATGACCAAATAATAGATGGAGTTTTATGGGGAGTGGTCTGAAATTGTAATCAGAAGAATGGTGGTATTAATAGTTATTTTGGTTATATGAGGAGAAGTAAACCAATAATTGATTATACCATAGGATTGATGGAGTGGGGAGTAAAATAAGTAGTCATGATCTCTAGGATGACAAAGTCTCCAGATATCAGATAGGCTAAAGTCTTTAAAAAGCATTAAGAGGGCATTGATACCTCTCGGGTGTGAGTCGTAAGAGGAGTTACTTCTATCTAAATGGGCACCCAAAGCTAAATTAAAATCATTGCCTACTAAGATAGGTAATTTATGATGATTATATGACATAATTTGTTGGGATAGATTGTGGACAAACTCAGGTGAATCAGAACTGGGGGCATAAACATTAACTACCATAACTGGGCCTATGGGATTATTGAGTACAACTATTACCCATCACTTTCCGGGTCCGAAGAGGATTTTATGAGAGACCAGTTAAGGTTCTTATGAATCAAGATGGCCACCCCCATTTTATTGAGGAAAAGGAGGTGTGTAAATTTGGCCCACCCAATTCTTTTTGAGCCTGCAAATGTCCTCAGCAAGAAGTTTGGTTTCTTGTAAGAAAGCTATATGTGTTTTATATTTTTTTAGGTAGGAAAGAATTTGCTTACACTTACAAGTAGAGTTGAGCCCCTTGATGTTCAATGAGTATAATATTAATTCACTCATATTAGAAAAGAGTAAAATATAGCAATGAGGACATAACTGAGGGACTCAGACTCCATAAATGGGGGATGTTATAGAACCAGAAAGGCAAAAGAACAGACACGCAGAGATGGGCAGGATTATATGTTTGTATGAATGAGTCAGAATCTGAAAAGATAAAATAATGGTTTAGTAAGTCTCTCTCTAAATAATTGTAAAGAAAGAAAAGCTTTAAACATTTTAGAAAAGATAAATGAAACTTATCAACAATAGGCAAAGGAAACTTATCTACAATAAAATACAATAGAATGCCACTTAGATGTGTATGTAGATTTGAGTTGGTATAAAATACCAGAGACTCTCTCACTATACAACTGGGTGTGATTTTATGTAAGTAATTCTAAGCAGAACAGCTAATAATAAGTTGTATACCTAAAATTGCAAATCTAATAAGCCAACAACAGTTAGTATATAATAACAGGTAAATAGGTAGTCATGTATGGTCCCCGGGAAGACAACCAGAATCATCACAATATTATAAATAAAGAAACGGCTCAAAATTATAAACAAGAACCAGGTAATACTGTTGTAGACCAAAAAAGAACAGTGTCAAAAAATAAGCACGAATACAATGTGCTATCAAATGATGAGGATAATATGATGAAAAAGGAGGGCTAAAGAGAAGATTGACATTATGTAGTGTTCAGACAGCAGTTATGAAAAAATAAGCTAAAATGTGTGAAGAGGGCTATACAAAGTTAAATTGCTCACAATAATTGGCTATTTTTGATCATGAGGCACCAAAGTAACTACTAGCCTAACAGAGGTTAAAACCACCATGCCATAATATGCTAGGATATATCACCAACTTAAAAATGTTGGTAATTAATATATATATAGATATATTGGAATAAGGAAGCCGAGGTTCAGGCGTTGAGGCTCTTGAAGTTGCTACGTATAAATATATAGCATGGATATAAGTGACACAAAGCTCAAATATAGCCTGATTATGGTTCGAGAATAAGTATGTATAGCTGGATGACTAAGCCTAATATGTAGGTCCAGTGAGCTCAGCTATGTAATGTACAGTGCATTGATTGTATAAATTCAGGCTTTGAGTTAATATGTGTCCGAGGTACATCCTAATAATGCTCCATTATATTACAAGAGGGATATGAGCCGCACAAATAGCCCACATATATAAATAGAGTTGCTAGAAGAGAGGTGGAAACATTAATAAATTAATATCCAATGAGGTGAGGTATATGGGGGGGGGGGTGAGAAAAGAGGAGAGTACAAGCAATAAGGGATGTGAGTTAAATGGAACAATTTGGAATGAAGTTGCCCGAATAAGGGAGAGGAGTGGTGTTATTTATCCAATAATGCAAAGAGAATTGTACTTATAAAGCTAATAATTATGGTGTCTCATAAATGGCAAGTATAGATAGAATGGTACAAATTAAAGTAAGTAATTATCCCACGTATATGCAATCATAAACGCTGAGTGACGAACTACCAGGGTAGCCATAGTAATTACTCCTGAATTTAGCTAGAGCCCACAATATGCAGCCTTATGTATTATCAAAGTGCTATATGTAGTCTTAATAGAGTTGGGATCCAGAGTGCTTACCAGTAGATTTGTTGGGGTATAATGGACAGAAAACCTGCATAGGGAAAAAACATTATAAAAAGGGCTTAGGAATGTTTGCAGGCAGGGTATGAGCCAAAGTGGGAAATGGAAGTGCTGAACAGAGTGTACTAACACTTAAATTTAGTAATGAGCACGAATAGTGCATTTAATAAACTCTATGTTGTACTGCTATTTAACATTGAAAGTTGCGATGTACAGCCTTGTGCTATCGCAACCAGCTGGAAGCAATAGTTACGAGGACAAAAGAAGAACTAACATTGTGAGTAGAGCAAGGTTACTCTATTTAGCCATGGGCTAACCAGGAGTAAAGTTTTATAGTAACAACAATAACAATTAATAAGATTATAACAAACTTCAGGTGAGTTTATTTTTTATTTATTTATTTATTTTTACAGTTATCATTTTTCTCTCCTTTTACTGCTGGCTTTTTTGTCCTCAGGAGGGTGCCCCCAGCCCTGTCCCCTGGTGTCTACCACCTGCCACTAACCCAAACCCCAGGGCTTGCCACCCACTGGCGGGGTTGGCGGGGGTCCCCAACCCCCCACCGAAGTCTGGAAGTAGTGGGCCAGCGTCGTGGCTAGCCAGAAGCGGAGCCTGCGAGGCGCCCTCCGCCATTGTGCATGGCAGTGCTTTTTCTCCTCCTGTTCTCCCCAGAAGTCAGGGCCAAGCAATGTCACCAGCATGTGCTCCCTCCAGGTGTCTGGCCGAACTTCTCCCCAGCTTGTGGTGCAGCACCCTATCCCCCAGCCTCCGCCGGGGGCAAACAAGCACTGACCACAAGAAACCCCCCACCCCAGAGAAGGAGAGCAGTCCATTGGATGATCAGTCTTTCTCCTTCCCAGCCGACCCCTGGTGGCCTATGCTCATTCCCAAACACGGGTCACCGGCATAGCGCAAGGTTAAGTACCAGCATCTCAGCCCTCAGTGCCACCGGGCCAGCTAACTTCAGGTGGGTTTAGATTTAAAAGGTGTTGAAGAGTTGGAGGTATTTTTAATTTTCAGCTTTCCCCTTTGCTTCTTCTTAGGCGGTTCAAGTGGTTTAATCAGTGAACTATCAACTAGATAAGCCCAAGATGTGTTAGCAGATGTGGTGCCAGGAGACCTTTTTGCAGACAGGCACTGAATTTGACTGCAATCGGCCCTTAGAATTTCTTCCTGTGAGGAATGAGTAGCTTCCTCTTCTTCTTCTTCTGCTAGGAGGGCGAATTTGTTGGAGAGGGGAACTGGAGAGGAAAGATTATCATGGCACACAGAGGGTCGAGCTGAATGGATGGAGTCTGCAACTGCACAACATGTGTTCCTGGTGATTCATAGACCTGAAGTAGCCTTAGCTTGTATGCGGGCAGAGATCCTTGAGGGGAGAACTGCCACAGTATTCTCTGAGGGGGAACCGCTGAAAACTCCATCTCCAGCACAACAGTGATTGAGTCTAGCAGATTGAGGACAGCAAGCTTTCAAGCCGACACCCATCGGGAAAGCCTCACTACCCTGTAAAGCAGATGGTTCCACAAGATTACATAGATACATAGATACATAGACAGTGTCAGCAGATAAGGGCCTATGGCCCAACCAGTCTGCCCATTTGAGCTTGTAAGTTCAGTTTGTTTTCCTAGAAGTCTGTTGCACCTTACCCCTGACCATCAGAATTCCTTTATGTCTATCCCATGCATTCTTAAATCCCATGATTGTTTCAGCCCCCACCACTTCCTCTGGCAGGGTGTTCCACTTGTCCACCACCCGTTCTGTGAAGAAATTCTTTCTCGTGTTTCCTCTGAATCGTCCTCCCTCCAACTTCATCCCATGCCCTCTAGTCCTGGAACACCTTTTCACTTAAAAATAGTGTTTTCCTGCACCCTGTTCCTCCCTGTAAGATACTTGTATGTCTCTATCATATCCCTCTCTCCCTCCTCTCCTCCAGGAAGTACATGTTCAGTTCCTTCAACCTGTCTTCATAGGACTTGTGATGCAATCGCACCATCTTTGTTGCCCTCCTCTGAACCTTCTCTACCCTGTCTATGTCCTTACGTAGGTATAGTCTCCAGAACTGTACACTGTACTCCAGGTGGGGCCTCACTAGTGTCTTGTAGAGGCGATTATGACCTCCTTTTCCTGCTGGTAATGCTCCTGCTATACATCCCAGCATCCTATTTGCTTTACCTGCTGCCCTTGTCACAGTTTCCCTACCTTGAGGTCATCAGAGATGATACTTCCAAGATCCCTTTCCTGCTTGGTGCATGCTATATCCTCACCCCAACTGATATTTTGTGCCTAGGGTTTTTGTGCCCTATATGCACTATCTTGCACTTCTTTGCATTGAACTTAAACTGCCAAACCCTGACCATTCTTCAAGTTTCTGCAGGTCGCTTCTCATTCTTCCTACACCTCTGTGTGTGTCTACTCTGTTACAGAGCTTTGTGTCATCAGCGAACAGTGAAATTCTGCCTGCTAGGTCCGCTACATGTCACTGATGAAGATGTTGAATAGGACCGGTCCCAGCACTGGTCCCCTGTGGTACCACTGGTCACTCTTCCCTCTGTGGAGTGACAGCCATTTACCACCACCCTCTGTGTCCTGCCACCCAGCCAGTTACCTACCCACCACACTACTGTACTGCCCCACATCCATATTCCCCAGTTTGTGTAATAGTCTTCTATGTGGCACAGTGTCAAAGGCCTTGCTGAAGTCCAGATAGGCCATGTCCACTGCCCTCCTGATCCACCTCCCTAGTCACCCAGTCAAAAATTCAATGAGGTTGGTCTGACATGGCCTCCCCCTGGTGAAACTATCTGCCTTGGGTCCTGTAGTCCATTGACAACCAGATGTTCCACCAATCTCTCCTTCAGTAGTGCTTCCATGATCTTCCCACTACCGAGGTGAGGCTGACTGGTCTGTAGTTCTCTGCTTCCTCTTTGTTCCCACTTTTGTATAAGGGGACTACATCTGCTGTCCTCCAGTCTTTGGGTACCTCCCTGTTTCCAGTGATCAGCTAAACAGGATAGCCAGAGGTTCAGCCACCACTCTCTTAGTTCTTTAAGGACCCTGGGTGCACCCATCTGGCCTCATTGCTTTATCAACTCTTATTACTTCCAGTTCCTTCAGGACCCTTTCTCGTGTAAAGGGACTTGTGTCCATTTCTGCACCATTCTCACCCCTTGTACTCCTTCAGACCCATTACCTCCTCTTCCTCAGTAAAGACTGAGCAGAAATACCTGTTCAGTATGTCAGCTTTACTGTTGTCATCCTCCGTGGCCTCCATCCTCCCCTTCAGCCTCACTATCCTCCCTTTGTCTTTCTTTTCACTTATGTACCTGTAAAAGGTTTTGTCCCTCTAACCACCAGTTTTGCAATGTGTTCTTCTGTCTGAGCTTTGGCTTCCTTCCCAACCTCTCTGCCTCCCTTTGCTTCTCCTGGTACTTCTCCCTATCCCCTTCTGCCTGTGTCTTTTTGTATTGCCTGAATGCCATCTTTTGGCTTTCACTTCTTTTACTACCTCTTTGGAAACCATATAATGGTCTCCTCTTCCTTTTCCTCTTGCTAACCTGCTTAATATATAATTCTGTTGTTCTTGTAATCCCATTTTAAATACTGCCCACTGTTCCTCAACCCCTGATTCCTGTCCCATTTCCCTTAATGCCTCTTTCAAGTATCTCCCTGTTTCCCAAAGTCTGCCCCCAAAATCCAGGATACGTGTTTTTGTGTGGTTTGGTTCTGCTCTTTCTGTGATTTCAAACCACAATGACTGGTGGTCACTGTTTCCCAGGTGCTCCCCACTGTTACCCCCATCACACTGTCCCTGTTTGTGAGCACAAGGTCCAGTATTGCCTTCTGCCGAGTTGGTTCCATGACCAGTTGCTTGAGGAAGGCACCCTGAAAGGAGTCCAGGATAAATCTGCTCCTAGTTGATGCTGCTGCTGGATGCTCCAGTCCACGTCTGGAATATTGAAGTCTCCAACCAGTACTACCTCACCCTTGTCTGCCATCCTTTGGATGGCTAGCAACAGCTCCCTATCTGTTTCTTCCTCCTGGGCTGGTGGTCTATAGACCACACCTGTGCGGATGGCTGTCCCCATTTTCCTTTCCAGGTTAACCCACAGTATCTCTCCCCCATTTTGTTCCTCCTGGATCTCTGTGGCCCTCATGTCATCTTTCACATACAGTGCCATTCCTCCTCCCTTCCTGCCTGCTCTGTCTCTTCTGAATATGTTGCTGCCAGGTATGGCCATCTCCCAGTCGTGGTTATCATTACACCAGGTTTCAGTGATGGCCACAATGTCCAGGTCTGACTGCACCATGACAGCCTCCAGATCTTCCATCTTGTTGCTAAGGCTCCTGGCATTTGCACACATCGCTTCCATGATTTGACCTCCCTAGACTGTCTCACTGTTCTACTCCAGCCCCTTCCTTGCTTGTCATTTATCCCTGGTTCTCCTTGCTGTCTGCCCGTCTGCTGAATTTTTGCCCTTTCTGCTTATCCACCTCTTGGGCACTAATCTCCATCTTTTGCACACTGCTTTGCAGAGATAGCCACTCCTCTGGTTCACTGGTTCCACTGCTAGCTGTGGGGGGTGAGCAAGTAGGTACCCTCCTTGCTGGCCTGCCACCCCCCTTTGCTAGTTTAAATGCTTGTCAATGTAGCATTTAAACTTATCATTGAGTGCTTGGATTCCCCTCCAGAATGGATGCAGGCCATCAGGCTTGAACAAACCTCCATCCCTCCAGGTGGGTCCCTAGTCACCAATTAATCCAAACCCTTCCTCACAGCACCAGTTCTTCAACCATGAGTTAAAGTTCCTGGTGCATGCACTCCTATGCTCTCCTTTGCCTCTCACAGGTAGTACTTCTGAGAAAGTGACAGAAGTAGCTACTTGCTTGAGACCCCTCCCCAGTTTCCTAAACTCTTCCTGAACTTCCTTTGGCTCCCCATTTGCCCAGGTCAGTAGGTACCTAGGTGGATAATGACATCCAGCTCACCCTCCGTCTTGCCTTCCCAGTGATCCCCAGGATCTTCCTTCCATCCCTCCATGCGTGGCACCTGGTAGGCACCTCACCTCCCTGTCCTCCCCTCCTGTGTTCCTAGCTGGATCCCTCTTATGATGAGTCCCCACCAGGATTCACTTCCTCCTCCTCTGGGGTCCACTGCTTTCTCCACAGGAGTCACCTCCTTGGCTAATCTCCACATCCTTTCCTTCCACTTCTCTGGGTACCTGTATTTGGTTGTCCTCGTTTGCCAGTGTGGCATATGAGTTCTTGAGTGGAATAGGATCTGGGATGTGCCTCTGCCTGACTGCTCTAACCCTCCTGAGCCACTGTCATCCAAGTGCTCCTCTTCTCGGCATCCTTTGAGGCAGTTGCATTGGACTGGGTGGTCCTGGTTAGAGGTGATGGTACTCCTGATCCAGTTTACTTCCGCTCTGAGTCTGGCTACCTCATCCCGCAGTCCAGATAGATGCATGCAGATAGGGCAGCACCTCAGTGTCCAGAAGGTCTGCCTGAATATGGCTGCCCCACAGCCACTGCATTGCACCACTCCCCACATTATACTGCATTCACTACTTGTCTGCTACTGAAGCTCTCCTAGTTCCTTTTTATTAATTTACTGTCTTAAAATCCTGCCACTGTTCCCTATAATATTTGAAAATACATACACTTCTATTTAAGCTCTTTATCCTTACAATCAAAAGGTAACTACAATCACAATAATCTACCGTCTACTATTACAGATTCTATCACAGAATCAGAGCACAATGCAAAAACATCTGCTACTTAGCAACAACAAACAGGTGACAACATACCAAGTTGATGTAGCTTTTTTTAAAATAGAAAAGAAAAATGTAATTGTTTAAACCAATAGAAATCAGCAGTTCCAAAAGCACCTTGAACTACAATTGTATAGATTGAATAGATTGAATACAATTGAATAGATTGGTGCCTAGGTATGCAAAAAGGGCTTCAGGGGTTCCAAGATCTTTGTATGAATTATCCACAAAAAGGCATAACACAGCAGGATATCGTATAGCAAATTTGAGACATCTTTGATGCAGAATTGGTTTTAAGGGATTGAATGCCTTTCTTTTGTTTAGAACATCTTTGGAGAAATCTCTGAATATAGAAATATTATTATCTTGCCATTTTAGTTCTCCAGTTTCTCTTGCTTTATGGAGAATCAACTCAGCATGGGAAAAATTCACGAAGCAAGCAATGATAGGTCATGGCTTTTGAGCTGGGCCTGGTCAAGGGCCTAGGGATCTGTGAGAACACTCAATTGTGAGATCCTGACCTGGTGGAAGTTTGAGTAAAGCTGGGAGCACATGCGATAGAAAAGCACTAGTATCCCCAAGTTCAGAGCCTTCGGGGAAACCAAGGAAATGAACATTGTTCCTGCGGTTTCTGTTTTCTATATCATATACAAACTGTAAGGATTTAATAATTCCGTCTTGCTTCCTAATAGTTGCATGTAGTTTGTGGATTGCAGTTTCATTATGTAAAGATTTGGCTTCTGTGGAAGTAAGACAAGTATCCAATGCTTGCATATTAGAAATATTTTGCTGTGTAGAAATTTTAAGATCGTTCATCTCAGTTATTAGTTGTTGAAACATATTCTACCCTGTTTAGAGAGCTGGTAGTCATGTTGTGTTCAGTCACAGTTGCAGGCCTCAGATGAGAAGAGACTTTCAGAGTAAAATTCAGTAATTGAGTATAAGAAGGATGACAAGTACTATACTAGGGAGCTAGAGGGGTATCTATGGAGTAGATCTCGCAAGGATGGCACAAAACAGGAACCTGGAACTGTTCAGATTAGTGGTGATTACTAGATGTCCAAGAGAGAAGCAGGATTAGGCTACTATTCTAAGCAGAGCCAAGTCACTCCCCCAGGAGATATGGCTTTAAGCCAGTAATTAGTAAGGCATGGAATATGTTGCCTCAGGATATTATAGAAGCATCAAGCTTTAATATCTTCAAGAGTGGACTAGATAGATACATTTTGGTTGGCAATCTTAGTTGCCTCCACTGAAAAGTGTTGACAGTTTATATGGACTATTAGTCCTCTGCTGTTCTGAACCTTCCAGTATGACATTCAGAAATACAGAGAAGAGAATTGGCCTGAGTACTGACCCTTGAGTGACACCAGTGTTGATTGGGAGGGAAGACTGAATTTTCTACTCCCTCCCTACCCATTAGATAGGAGTAGAACCATCTGGTTTCAGACTCAGAGAGACTGGCTATATCAAGCTTGGTGAGGAACAGAGTGTGGGCAACAGTATCAAAGGCTTTGGCCAGCTCGAAAAAGATGGCAGAGGTGATCTGGTCCTGATCCATTTCTGATAAAATGGAGTCAGTGAGCTGGAGAGAGGAGATTGTGGAGCTGGAGGTTGTGGTGGAGTGGGCCTTCTGGAAACCTGACTGAAAAGGGATGAAGAAGGAGGAATCTAGGAAAGGAGAAAGTTGGGCCAGGACCAAGTGCTCTTGGAGTTTTGCAAGAATTGGGCGACATCATTTACAGACAGATAACCTTTCATTTCCTGTGGTATGTCAGAGCTGTACTAAGAGAAGGGAACATTTACAGATAGATAACCTTTCATTTCCTGTGGTATGTCAGAGCTGTACTGGGAGAAGTGAACATTTAAGCAATCTACCACGACAGGTTGTGGGTTATGCTAGGATTTACAATGCCTGGTGTGTTTTTTGGTCACAAGACCAATAGGCTCAGTGAGCAAAACACACCAGGCAGTGTAAATCCTAGTATGACCCACACCCTGGAGCAGTAGATTGTTATTATACAATGTTTTTTGTCAATTGTAATTTTTTGGGGGGCAATTTATTTGTATTTATGTAGGAGAATATGATTTTTTTGTAGTTATGTTGCTGCATGAGGAAAAGTAGTCCCTCCTGGAATTTATTGTAGTGAGAGGTAATGTAGATGTATAGTTTGATTAGCATTTTTTTTTATTTGGCTGTGGTGCAACTGGTTCTTGGGCTGGCATCTGTGTTACTGGTTCCTGGGCTGGAGGCTGAGATGGCTGTGGAGTTTGCAGGCCACTTGGAACGTGATGGTCCATAATGGGCATTTGGCCTGAAGGGGTTTTATTTTCTGCAATGCCAGGTATGTTCATTATTTGAGGAATTTAGTAAATTTCGGCAGTTTTGGTGTTGGAGTTGTCAGCAGGAACTCCGAATACTCTTTCTAGCTTTTCTATATCAATTAGAAGAAACAAGGGTTCCATTTTTTTATCTACAGGCAGTTTGTGTATAGTGCTTGTTGGTGACTTCAATCGGATGATGTAGCATGGTGCTTAGAAGTGTAGCGAGAGGGGCTGCTGGTCATATGGATACATGTCAGCTTGACAAGTGGTGCAGTTGGTTGGCACTTCTTTCCGTTGGTACTGTTGAAGATATACAATGGGTTCAAAGTGCCAACCAACCAATCAGGGAACGGCATTCTCTGAACCCATTGTATAATTCCAGACAGACAACCTTTCATTTCCTGTGTAGTCTATCAGCTGTACAGCGAGAAGTGAACATTTACAGACAGATAACCTTTAATTTCCTGTCTAGTGTATCGAAGCTGTACTTGAAGAAGGGAACATTTACAGACAGATAATGTTTCATTTCCTGTGCAGTATATCAATGTTGTACTGGGAGAAGGGGACAGTTGCATACAGCCAACATTTAATTCCCTGTGTAGTATATCAGAGCTGTATTGGGAGAGTGGAACACTTACAGACAGGTAACCTTTCATTTTCTGTGTAGTATATCAGAGCTGTACTGAGGGAAGGGGACATTTATAAGCAGTTGTAACATGGCAATAAATAAAGCTAAAAATAAGACCTAACGATTGGTGAAAACGCATCAAGTGATCCAAAACTAGCAGGGTATAATTCCCTAAGAATGCCCGCTAGTGTAGTACCCTGCAATCCACATCAAAATCACCCCTGCATAGTATTGCCTGGTAGTGTAGTACCCCTCAAATCCACAAGCAAATCTGCATTGCAGTCGTCAATTTTACACTGGAAGCACACTTCGTGAGAATGAGAGAGACACACAAAGACACACATCGGGAACTCAAAGTCAGCAAAATTGCTATCAGTGATGTTTCCCATTGTTTCTCTGTCATTTGCTCTCTACTGACTCCATGTTATATACTTCACAGAGACACAAAGAACCCAGCAGTCATCACTGTCTGTGTGCTTCTCTCTCTCTTGTGGTCCTTGCACCCCAGACATACCTCAAAGAGATAGTGTTCACCTCACCTTGTGTTCATTCCCACCCACCCACCCCACGGAGCTCTGCAGACTGAGTAGTCAGTGTCACCTTCAGTTACCATCACTTTATGTCTATTCTCACCCCCACCGTGGAGCTCTGTACATTGAGCAGTCAGTGTCCACGAGAGTCAAGCTGTTTACAATTAAAAATGAAACTAAGCAGCAAGAAGATCAGGCACATTGTGAAAGTGGAAGAAGCCACACTGTGAAAGGGTAAGGAGCGGCTTTAGAGCAGGAGGAGGGAACAGTGAGAGACATCTATCAAGTTTAAATACATTACCTCTGTTAATAATACTTACCTTTGGTTTCCTCCACAGTTAAATTGGGCCCCTTTAAAATTAAACTTCACCAGTGCCTACTCTCAGTGAATAGTTACGACAGCTCCTAGCTTTTACTGGTCAGTCTGGGACTGCGTTTGGCTTGTCCCTCAGTTTCCCCCTGCTCCTCCCCACCTTATCATGGTCTAATTTCTTCCTCCCCACTCTGTTCCCCTCCTGTCCTTTACTCATCCTTTACCTGCACTCTTTCCTACTCCTCCTTACCTACACTTTATGCCCCTCTACTCAACTTTTCTACCTACCCGCCCCCCAGCTGTCTCACAACTCTCCTTAACTGACTTCCTTCTGGTCTCCCTTTCTTTTCTTTAATTTCTTATCTGTTTACATATTTAGCTAGAACTGCCTACGCCATGTTTGTTTCATTATCATGCACTCCACCCTCAGTTATGATGCACTTATGCATAATGCACTGCATTACTTGTATACTCTTATCTTATGTATCATCTACTGTATTCATTTCCTGTAATGTTTCGTATCCTGTCTGTTTCAAATTTACTCTCCATGTTGTTTCTTTGCCATGCACTTTGCCCTCATTTATGATGCACTTTTGTACTGTATTATTTGTATACTTGTGTACTATGTATAATGTACTTTATTAATAGCCTGTAATTTTATTTTTGTAACCTGTCTGTTTGTAAATCTGACGTGGAGCCTTTGCAAAAGAGTCTTTGACTCAAAGGGTTATAATTCCAAAACTTCAATAAATAAATAAAAATAAAACAATGGTATATTAACTCCTCACCTTTTTTTCTTTCCATGCAGTACTGGATTATGCTGTAATCATAGACATTTGCATAGCTGAACTTACAGAAATATGCAAAACTTTGTACTTTATCCATAATGCAGTACTGGATAGAAAGAAGATACAAAGCCAATGACTTCAGAGAACATTGTTTTTATGAACAGAGATGCATTAGTTTTGCCTTTCCATTATTGCAGAAAAGAGAACGCAAGCTGTATAAAAACACACTCACCATGTTAATGTATATTAAATATTAAATATTGAAAGTGTACATGCACAGTTACAGATCTATGTAGGCTATCAAACCTTAACAGTGGAGCAGGATAAGCAGTATTTGTAAAGCAATATTGCAATTTTCTGTCTCTTTACCAGTTACTTAAGTGAATTAAAACAGTCTTTTCACTGTGCTTAACAAGTTACAAATGCATTAATCCACTCTAAAGTTGGGCTCTACTGGGAAATAAATGCCTGGCTGGTGGTTGGAGGCACTTGACCTGTGGCCTTGTGCCCCATCCCCCCAACCAGGCATTAATTCCCTGGTAAAGCCCTCCTTTGTCATGTATTAATGCTTGCATAACCTTTCATTTTCTGTGTAGTATATTAGAGCTGTATTGAGAGAAGGGGACACTTCCAGACCAATAACCTCTCATTTCCTGTGTAGTATATCTGGGCTGTACTGGGAGAAGGGGACATTTACAGAAAGTTACCCTTTCACTTCCTGTGTAGTATACTAGAGCTGTACTGGGAGAAGGGAGAACTTAGAGACAGATGATTTTTGATTTTCTGTGTTACATATCTGATTTGTGTTGAGAGAATTGAATGTTTACAGAGAGATAATTGCTTCATGTCTTACTCCCAGCTTCAGTAATTCATGCAATGTTAAATGGTCATCGTTCCACAAATAAAGTATGCATTTCAGGTAATTAAGCTACAATGGGGTCCAATCATGAAAGGCAGATTGCCTATGCACCACGTATCTGAGGTGCATTGGCAACCCTAAGTTGGAATGCAGTGCTCTGCTGATCCAGTGGACCCCCAGCAGCATTCACAGCCACTGTGCAATTCCAGGGTGAACTCAATCCACCAGCCACACACACAGCTATGCACACAGGCAGTCCATGGGCATTCCAGGGGGTGTACCTGCACTGTGCACCATGTACTAAGATGCGGAGCTGACTCGGAGTGCTGGGTGGTGGGGATGCAAGTTACATGACGGTGGATTCTACCATAACTACTACACTTCCCCCCAAGCCCACTGTCAGCTCTGGACAGAGAACCTCCTCTAAAGTTCTCCCCTATTCTACTGAGCTGATAGGGAGGGCAGGGGGCAGCCACTTAACACATTCCTTTGAAGGTGAAAAGGTTTGGTCTGATGCCTCCCCAGTATCCCCTGCATGCACACAGCAAGGGATCCACTGCAGGACCCAGGATGGGCATCCCGTTGGATGCACACCTGTGCCCCGCAGTCTGCATCCCATGTAGCTGTGATACATCCTGTTGCAGCTGCGTGCTGGGGGCAGAGCAGCAGGCAGGTGTCTTGCAACTGCTCATGGTTGTGAATATTGTACACCCTGTGCCTGTCTCGGGCTGAGGAGTTATGCTGGTGGTATACGCGCACGTCACACGTATACCCGGCACCTTGATGAACAGGCCCCAATGTCCTTATAATGCAACTCAGTAAACCATATATCATTAATTCTTATAGGACTTAGAAAATGAACTCTGAAATGATAATCCATTTTGTTTGTTATATGTTTGAATACTGTATACAAATTTAGGTTTTATAGGATTTTAAATGAACTCTGAAATGATTAATCCATTTTGTATGTAATATTGTCTACAAATGTAGGTTTGATGCTATTCCATATCAGGAAATACTGACCATAGTTTATGCTACTGCGGAAATTAATGGTGACCAGTCTTTACTACCGAATGTCACGCTGGGCTTCAAGATCCTGGACTCCTGCTACTCAGAAGCTTTTGCTGTTGAAAGTGCTTTACGATTGTTGTCTGGGGGTCAAAAGTTAGTTCCCAATTATAATTGTGAAAAACAAATGAAGGTAGTGGCCATTTTAGGAGATGACTTCTCATCATTAACTTTGCCAGTCGCTAGACTGCTGGGCATCTATAGAGTTCCACAGGTGAGAGAATATATTTTTTTCTGTTAATGTTGAATAGTATTACACTGAAACAAACTGGCCTGTTACACTGTGGCAAGCTTGCTGCTTGTATTGTTGGAGACTGGGGGGGTCAGCTTAATCAGATGGCCTCCTACTCTGGACAGGATTAATACCAGCCACCACTACAGCACTGCCATCTTGCTGACCACACGCAGACATGTAGCCAAGAGTGGCCAGGGAGGAAAGTATGTTTTCAGGGTCTGTAATGTGACACGTGGCTGTGTGCAGGTGCATGCACTGGAGACCTTGCTGACCACACGTAGACATGTAGCCACGAGTGGACGAGGAGGAAAAGATAAATAGATATTTTTAACAGATAGATACTTTATTTATAAGTGCCCCTTTCTAGCGACTCAGAGCATTGTACATTCCAAAACACAATACAGATCATAAGACAATCTGATAGCAATATAATAACTGGGAGTCAACAATAAATTAAAATGATATATCCGTTTCTCTAAAAAAGACATAAAATGAATTTAACAGTTAAAAGTCTGCTGGAGCAGATAAGTCTTGAGACCCTTTTGGAAGGCTTCTACCAAGGGAGCCTCCCTAAGATACTTTGGCAATGAGTTCCATAGGGTAGGTGCGACTATTGAAAATGCACGATCTCCTGAATGCTGCAGTCTAGCCTTATGCACTCCTAGGAGGTAATCCTCAGCAGAATGGAGTGCCCTGGATGGGTGGTAGGGGACAAGGAGATCTTGCAGATAGACGTGCCCCCTTTCATGCAGGGTCTTGAAGGTCAGGAGCACTACCTTGAAGACAATCCTCCACCTGACTGATAGCCAGTGCAGTCCGTGGAGGATCAGGGTAATATGATCACTCCTCTTCACACCCATCAACAGTCTTGCCACCATGTTCTGCACCAGCTGCAGCTGGTGTAGGTTGCCTTCAGATAACCCCAGGTACATGGCATTACAGTAGTCTAAGCTGGATGTAACGAAAGCATGCACCAGTGTAGTCAGGTGTCCAAGAAGGATCAGGGCTTGGATCAAGGTAATATTTCTAAGATGGTAAAATCCACTTTTAACAATGGCCAACACCTGTGCATCAAGTTTCAGGCCATCATCATGGGTAATGCCCAGATCCTTTACCTTAATGAATGGCGCAAAGGGAGCCCCCCCCAGCACTAGGCCAGAGTGGTCCCCCTGCCTCCCCACCACGATGACCCAGCTCCACCACTAATACCTCAGTCTTGTCTGGGTTAAGTCTAAGCCAGTTTTGAGTCATCCAAGTCTGAATTTTCTCTAGGCAGTTATAAAATACAGAGGCCGCCATCTGGGTTTCGGGTGCACAGGACAGGTATAGCTGGGTATCATCTGCATAACAGTGAAAACCCAGCCCATACCACCTGATAATGTCTCCCAAAGGCAGCATATACACTATAAACAAGGGTGGCAAGATTGAACCCTGTGGAACCCCACAATGCAGAGGCTTTGGGGTAAATGATGCCAATCCCATTGTCACCCTCTGCACTCTGCTTGTCAAGTATGACCTGCAGCCATTGATGACATTACCCTACAGGCTACACCAGAACTCCAGATGGTCAAGTAACACCTCATGATCCACAGTGTCAAATGCTGCTGAGAGGTCCAGGAGGATTAAGATGGTATGCTCTCTCCTGTACCTCGCCATCAGGAGGTCATTAAGCACCCTCACCAGGGCAGTCTATGTACTATGCCCAGCTCACAATCCAGACTAAAAAGACTCATGAGTGGAAGAGGAGGCAAGATGTTCTTCGAGCTGGATGGCCACAACTTTTTTCCATAACCTTCCCTAAAAATGTCAGGTTAGATACTGTCCTGTAATTGCTGAGACAATCCAGGTCCGATGAGGGCATCTTCAAAAGGGGTCTAACCAGGGCCTTGTTCAAGTCTGGTAGAAAGACTCCACTCCACAAGGAACTTGGGACAATCTCAGCAACCACAGGTCCAATCAGGTCCAAACATCCAACCAGAAGGTGGGTTGCACCTGGGTCCAGATCACACTGTGTTGGTCGCAGCCTCGAGACTATTTTTACCACAACCTCCACCCCAACTAGCTCAAATGCATCCCAGACAGGAGGAGTAGTTCTATATGGCTCAGGATGGACCCTAAACCCCCCTTTGAGTGAAGCTGGAAGAGATATTGGCCCTGATAGAGGGCACTTTGTCAGCAAAGAACAGAGCAAGCTCTTCATACCTAGTGCTTGAACCTGCTCCAACTACATGAAGACAGGCAGGATGTAAAAGCCCATCTGCCATGCGGAAGAGCTGAGCTGGTCTGCTCCTTGCCACACCAATCTCCCAAGACAATAAATCAGCCTTTTTTCAGGAGATTGCCCCCTGATAGTCGACATAATGCGACTTCAGAGTCAATTTGTCCTCTACCAGACCAGATCTCCTCCAAGATCTCTCTAACCTCCAGCCCCTAGTCTGTAACACCCTGACTTCCTCATCATACCAAGGAAGATGTTTACTGCATCTGTAATATGACACGTGGCTGTGTGCATATGCATGCACTGGAAACCTTGCTGACTGCATGTAGATATGTAGCCAGGAGTGGTCGGGGAGGAAAGTATGTTTACTGGGTCTGTGATGTGACATGTGACTGTGTGCAGGCGCATGCACTGGAGAGCTTGCTGCTGATATATTTGAAAGGAAAGAATTTCAGTGGAAAAAATCCCTGTTCTTTGAGGGTGATGCCAAGTACGGCTGGGACCAGAAGAGCCTTCTGTACCCCTCTACTCATGTGTGCTCCAAGAGGTACTGCTACACCATCTCCCCAGTCTTGCCGGGGGGAGGTCCAAGCAATGGGAAGCAGGACTGCAGGTAGGGGGTAATAGGCTTGGGTGCCCCCCTTCATCTCGGCTTGGAGGGAGGGTACAGGAGGGAACTGAAAGCAGAACTACAGGTAGGGGTAATAGAGTTGGGTGCTTCCTCTTCATTTCCACCTTGCAGGGGGTTACAGGAAATTGGAAGCAGGATTACAGGTAATGGGGTTGAGTATTCCCCCCATCATTACTACCTTACAGGGAGACTAAAGTCCTGGCCTTACAGGAAGACAAAAAGACTTCAAAGGGCAATTTATGGTAGAAATGGAACTGGATTCTCCCCCATTATCCGCTCCTCATAGCAGGGTTCAAGGAACTGGACCGCATTTGCAGTTAGAAAAAGCCACCCTTGGCACAGCTGCTGGCCCAACTTCCCAACACCCAGGGGATCACCACAACTCAGGGTGAGAAGCATCCCTCCAGCTTCAAACCACATTTGCAGTTTGAAAAATCCACCCTTGACGCAGCTGGTGGCAAGACTTCCTGACACCCAGGTAGAGCCCTGCTGAACAAAGACACCATTTTTGAATTTGGCACCTTTTCTCAATTGGTGCCTGCACTGCTTTGGTTTGGGCTGAAGTTCAATCAAGCTGCATTTAATCTAACTCCAGGGCTGCTGCTGCCTAGCTCTAGTGCTGCTGCACCTTCTCCACAAGAATTCATCAGAAGTGCTAAGTGTGGCACGTGGACAGCTGGTTCTGATGACAATATGATATTTTTGCTGCAAAATAAAATATGTAAGGGAGTGTCTGCTAGGAGGAAAAGGCTGTCTTGCTGAAATGGACACATCAACCCCCACCCCAGGGATAAGTTCAAAGGACAGGAGGTTGCTTAAACTGCAGATATCTGAAGTGCAATTACTTTGTTAAGTTTTCTTTGAAGCCCAAGACATAAAATATCCATTCAGGACATCCTCAGGGAAATCCTTTGATTTGCACTAGGTGTCAAGAGGATAAGGGCATATGCATGTGTTTGGTGTATTCAGTGAAGTGCATCAAATGAGCTTTGATGTCTGGGTGAAACAGATCACAGACTGGTTCAAGAAGACCAATATGCATGTGTGTGTGTGTGGGGGGTCATCTAAGGAAGCCAGAATCACATCAAAGAGGCTTTGATGTCTGGGTGAAGCAGATCACAGACCGGTTTTGGCAAGTCACATGAGGAAAGGAGAATTATTTATATCACCTATTATTTTTTAAATATCTTAGTAGGACATTCTGTGTTATAAAATATAAAATTTTAATACACCAAGGTGGAGTTAGGTGACCTCAGAGAGAAGGCCGGTTCAAGATTGCTTTTAAAATACTGAGCAGTCCTGGGGAGTCACATGATGCTGTACAGGGGATAGGACGTGCTTGTCAGAGCTCCGCTCTTTTGCCGACCCAAACCGCTATAAACGTCCACCTATTCGGATTAATTTTCTGTTATTTCAAAGTTTGAACAACCGGGTGCATAGTGGTGGTGTTTGTTTTGACACCG
Organism: Neoceratodus forsteri; assembly: GCA_016271365.2. NCBI lineage: Eukaryota > Metazoa > Chordata > Ceratodontiformes > Ceratodontidae > Neoceratodus > Neoceratodus forsteri. The sequence continues at coordinate 61,766,958 of CM057455.1, forward strand.
GTAGCTTGAGTACTCTGCAGAATGTCAATGCAGCAAGCAGCCGAGGAGGCCGCCCAGGAATCAGAAGCTAAGTGCCCTCGCCATAGTTCTTCTCCCCCAAGTACGTTGGAGGAGCTCTCACCCTCACATGTTTACTTGTAGTTAGCCACTATTAAACAGGCTTTGCTGAACTTGATAGAAGACGTAGCAGACTTCAAACCAGCGCTTACCCAGCTAGCCCACAGGGTTACAGATGCAGAGGTTAGAGTAGCCTCTGTAGAAAGAAAACAAGATAAGATGGAACCTGAAGTGGTGGAAGTAAAAAGGGCTTTGAATAAGTTGGAAGATCGCCTGGAAGATCTGGAGGGAAGAAACAGGAGAAACAATTTGCTGCTGATAGGTCTGCCCGAAGGGGAAGAAGGCCCTAACACAATACAGTTCTTACAGCGCTTTTTGAAGAAAATGGTGGGTCCCTCCCCGAACGGTCCTGAATCTGTTATTGAAAGGGCACATAGGTTGTTAAGGGCAAAACCTGTTCCAGCTGACCCACCGAGGCCTATTATTTGCAAGCTGTTAAACTACCTAGACTGGGAATTTATCCATAAGGAAGCCAGAAAGCTATCAGCAATACTGTGGGAAGGAAAGAAATTGTGGCTGGTTCCAGACTTACCACTTAAAACCCGCGCCGGCTGAGGGCTTCCTTTCGACCCATTACTTCCAAACTGTGGGCAGCAGGCATAAAGCATCGCATGTTATACCCGGCTCGTCTGGAAGTTCTCTTAAAGGATGGAGCCAAGCGTTTTGACACTTTGGAGGAGGCTTCGAAGACTCTGAGGAAAAACTACCCCGATTTATTTCCTAAATGGGGAAATCCTGACTTAGTTCTATGAGGTTCAAATGTCTGCACTAAAGAACATTCGAGAAGTCACAATATTATTCCAATGTATAATGACTCATAAGCAGTCTTGTTTTATGGTGTGTGTATCAATGGGAAATTAATTCTCTAGCAGTAGAGGCAAAGTCTATTTACAGTGGCACCTATGTAAATATTCTGGTTGACATTAATTTTTTTTTTTGTAAAGTGCTCTCAGGTTGAGCCACAAAGAAGTGGCGAGGGTTGTTATAGTTTATTTTGTCCACTAGAGGGTGCCAAATGCTTTTCTTTGAGGGAAAATGCTCATCCCAGTTTTCATAATGGTACTTTTTCAGTTTTTTGGTCCCACAGCTATTCTAATGTTTCCCTTCTCGACTCGGGTTTCTGCGGCGTTTCTGGATTTGCCTCTGGACAATTTTTTTCTGAACCTTATTCCCTTATGGGTCTAGGGGGAAAGATTTGTAAGTTTATACCTTCACAGATCATTTCTAGCATCAAGTTATACCCCCATGGGGAAAGTAAGTTTCACTTGGTAAGAGTCACAGCGGGGTCCACTTAGCCCTATGCTGTTTCATTGCTCCCTGTACTGTTTACTGTCTAGTCCTTTTTCTTGCTACCCTAGTTAATTACTTGGGCTCAATTGTCATTTGAACTGTCACTCTCAAGGTGGGGTTTTCACAATTCGGGTGGTATCTGGGGATAGAGGTCCAAAATGTGTTTATAGGCCAATCAATATTGTTTGGATGCCAACATATTCTAGGGAACGGCTGGCTCCCTTAGGGTAACTTAACCCTTACTAGATCCCTGGTTTATCCTAAATGACTATCTAATGCTCTGCAGGTCTCTCGTTTACTGTATATGAATGTTGGGCCCTATTCAAGGTCAGCTTATGTAAAACCCAACGTTCATCCTTCCTATATAGTACAGGGTTTATTTTTCTTAGGTCTCTCTCAGGATTTTAGTTGTCCAATTAAAGTTGGTGTGACTTACAACACCCCCTATGCTGTATTTTTTTTAGACAAAGAGATTTTGCAGAGAATGGTGCATGGTGAGCATGTCACAAGTTTCTTTTTTTATCTCGGAGGCTGGAGAGAGAATAGAGCGGGCTGCCTCCTTTGTGGGTGTCATGGACCAGGAGACTAGGAAGGGGCTTAGGGCCTGGGTAAGAAAGTCTGTATATAGTTCTAAAAAGTTTAGTGTTAGTTTAATTTTGGAGTATTTGAGGGTTTTTTTTCAGTTATTTTATTTGTTTTCTAGTTGGGGGGGCAGCAGTACAGCCCTTAAATTTCTTTCTTTTACATGGCACAATCAAAGATTAAGTTATGTCCAATGGTTTGAACATTTTTTCGTGGAATATTAAGGGAGGGAAAGATAAGAAGAAGAAATACATCATTCTAAATCATCTAGCCAAATATGATCCTGCAATAGTGTTTCTTCAAGAATCGCATATCCTTCCTGACCAGTTAAAGTGTCTCAACAAGAGCTGGGTAGGTCAAGTTTTCAGAGTGGGATTTAGCTCCAAAAAGCGCGGGGTGGCCTTGTTGTTAGCCAAAAAACTACCCTTTACTCCGGCAGAGTCTATTAGTGACCCTGAGGAGAAGTTTATTTTTGTGGTTGGCAGATTGGGCAGCCTTGATATACTATTGGGCTCACTCTATGGCCCTTATGCCGAAACCCCTTCTTTTTTTACCCAGTTAGCAATGGCACTGGCTCCCTTTTTGCAATTTCCTATTTTAATTGGAGGTGACTGGAATTTAGTTCAAGCAAATGACTTGGACCGTACCTATCTTAAGGGACTGGGACTGTCCTCAGCTCAAAAAGCTTTAAGGGAATTCATCTCATCCCTGGGTCTTGTGGACCCTTGGAGACTATTTAACACATCAGAAAAGGAGTTTACCTTTTTTTCTCCAGTACACAAAAGTTACTCTCGCATCAATTATTTCTTAGTAAGTCATCAGCTAACCCCATGCATAATTGATTCCAAAATACTAGCTCAAGTAATTTCAGACCATTCCCTAATATTTGTCCAGGTAGAAGTACCCAATGTCCCTATTAGGTCGCACACATGGTCTTTAAATAACAAACTATTAAAAGACAAACTAATCATTGCAAAATTCCAATATTTTCTGGATGATTCCATTAAAGTTAACTCCAACTCAACCCCTGCTGTGGATCAGGTCTGTGCAGCTTTAAAAGCTACCTGGAGAGGGGAACTCATACTTATTGTGACAGTGCAAAAAAAGAAAAAAATCAGCCAATTAAATAACTGTCTGCAGAGAATTAAGAGCCTGGAAAATAAAGGGGTGGATAAACTCTCATCTCCAGAAAATTTAGAACTGTCTAGGCTAAGAGCACACTATGCTAGTATAATGATGGAGAGGGTGGAGAGATCAGCTTCTCTTTTAAAAGCCTCTCATATTGACCAGGGTAGCTAAGCAGGCAGATTACTGGCTAGGCAGCTAAAGCAACAATCAGCATCAAAGTGGATCGCAGCTATTAGACATCCTCAGACAGGAGCTATGGTGGTTAGTCCACTGGAGATATTATCCCTGTTTAGGGAGTACTACGAAACATTATACTCTCCGGACCCGGTAATGGGGGATCATTTGAAGAAAATGCTAGTCTTTCTGGAGAGGGCTGATCTACCCACCTTATCCAGTGTTAGCCAGACTAGATTAGTAGCCCCAATCACATGGGAGGAAATTTCATCAGGGATCGACTCTCTAAAACCAGATAAGGCTCTGGGCCCAGATGGGTTCACAGGCCTATTTTACAAAACTTTAAAAAAAAATCTCATCCCTCTGTTGTTGCAGCTGTATAAGTATTGGGGCTCCTTCCCAGTGTTGGAACAGTCATTATTTGAAGCGAGAATAATACTCTTACCCAAGCCGGGGAAGGACCATTCAATGATCAGTAATTATAGGCCTATCTCTTTACTAAATATTGATGTTAAAATATACGCAAAAATTCTGGCTAACAGGCTGGGGGAGTATGGGAGTGGTTAATAAGCCCTGAACAAGCAGGGTTCATGGCTGGGCGCACTTCGGCGGATCACTTCAGGAAATTGTTCCACCTGATTTCTGCATCCGGGGACCCTGGGCTGGAAGCGACCTTGGTGTCCCTTGATGCAGAAAAAGCATTCAATAGGGTGGAGTGGAAATACCTGTTTGAGGTTCTATCTAAATTCGGCATACCACAATCTCTTATTGATCAAATTCTGGTTTTGTATTGCTGCCCGTCAGCACAACTGCAATGTAATAACTATATTTCTGAGGTCTTTCCGTTACGTCGAGGTACCAGACAAGGTTGCCCTCTCTCTCCTTACCTGTTTAATCTATACATAGAACCCCTGGCCAGAGTCCTTAATGCCGATTCAGGGATAAAAGGTATCTGACTAGATCACCTGGAATTCAAATTATCTCTATTCGCTGATGATCTGCTTTTTCACATCTCTAGTAGTAGGCAGTCCCTCCCCATCGCCCTCCAAATCTTTTCTCGGTTTAGTGAATTTTCAGGCTATAAACTTAACAAAAATAAAATGTTGGTATGTTCTCTATCCCCTCTTCTTACGAAAGAAGTAATTGTAAATATGGGCCTTCAATGGAAGAATAGTTGCTTAACTTATCTGGGTATCAAAATCTCTAAGAATATTTCCACTCTCAGGGACCTTAATTTAGATCCGCTCCTAAAATCCACTAAGGAGGATCTAGCAAGATGGAACAGTTTACCGTTAACCTTTTTGGGGAGGGCCAACGTCCTTAAAATGTCGATTTTGTCAGATTTTTCTACCCTTTAAATAACCTTAACATCTACCTCCCTAAATCCTTTTTTTTTTCGCTTCAGAGGATTTTTTCGGATTTTCTTTGGAAGGGGAAGGCTCCACACAGAGCGTATAGGAAGCTCACCCATCCCAGGGCATTGGGAGGGCTTCAGCTTCCTGACTATTATATATATTATCTGGCATGTCATGCTAACAGATTTTTACATTGGTTTACATCCTCAGCTGGCACAGTGGAGAGCCCCCCCCATGGCTGGCCTTAGACAACCAACAGGCCTGCTCTAGTAATATAGCCCTGGGGGTGTTATTGTTCAACCCCTGGTCAAATATCCCAATAAGAATCAGGAACTCTCCCCTAGGGTGGGATGTGAGAGCTTTACACCAGCTATGTTCTTTGCTTCAAATCCTGACTGTAAGAGACCTGAAGCAACCTTTATTTAACAACCCAAATTTAAAAATAGGCAAGAAGGCAATTGAAACATTTTTTGGAGAACCATACAATGAGGTATGCCTTGCTGATTTTGTTTCTACTAACTCAGTCCTATCTATTTCTACTCTGCAAACAAAATTTAAAGTGCCTCTAAGAAGCCGGTTTCGGCTGCTTCAAGTACGTCAGTGTATCAAACAATTTTTGGGTAAACCCCCATGGTCGGACAACGCTAGTGCAGTGTTAAACAGCCATTGGTTAATCTCTAAGGGTCAGAAAGCAATAGCTAAATTGTACAAGGGAATTATAAAGCATACGGTGTCAAGGGTTTCTCCTATAGCCTATTATTGGAAGAATAATTACAATAAGGATTTTTCAAATACAATATGGAAAAGATCTGGTTGGATAACTATTCTTTAGTCAAACAAGATCACCTAAGAAACATTCAGTTCAATATCCTCCACAATTTGTACTTTACGCCCGCTAAGCTAGTTCGGATAAGGAAGCCGATTTCAGCAGAATGTAATGAATGTGGCTATGAGTTAGCTACATTACACCACAAATTATGGTCATGTCCTAAAATAGCTAAATTTTGGAACATGGTTAAGGAAGGAGTTGCATCTTATCTTAAAATTTCCCCTTATTTTAATGAAGACACTTGTCTGTTAGGTATGTACTCAGCGATCCCTACCCACTATCAAAAAGTACAACTAGCATTAGTGGCTACAGTTACCAAATTAGTAATACTTAGACACTGGAGGAAGGAATGGGAACCTTCATTTGGTGAATGGCAGGCGGAATTTCTTACGGCCTTAAATGCAGAAAGATGTGTAGCCTAGTTCTATCGCTCCGGTGAGAAGTTCCAGGAGTGCTGGGGTGAACTTTTTTCAGCTCTTAAGGACAAATTTGGTCACTGAATTTCACCCACCAATCCTTTTCTCCCTTCTCTTCAGTAAGGCCCTTGATCCTTCTGGTACACGAGCATCCCAGTTGTTTCCTGTGCAGGATGACCTTTTCTCTAGAGATAATAACATTTGTCAAATGTTATAAGGGGGTATATTTAATTCTAAGGTGATCTCTTTAATTTACCTCTCTGACATATAAACAGATTTTCTTTACCTCACTTTTCATATCCCCTCCCCTTTGTTACACTTTGTGTAAGACTGGTTAGAGATGTGCCATGTACTTTTACTCAGATCTTTTATTGGACCCTTATTAGGGCCGACACAGTTTATAGAATACCAGGTAATGACATTTTTCGGTCATGTTACAGGGATTGCTGCTGGTGGGGGGGGGGGGTTATCCTGTTTCCCTGCCTGTTAGGGGGGTGGGTTTATTCTGTCAGTAGTGGGATTATTTTGCTTTTTTGTTTCTCTTCCCCACCCCCCTTTTTTTTCTGTTTTCCTTATGTTGTTTATTTTGTTGTAATAGGCATAAGTCTGTGATTGTCTAGCCAAACGTGAATGGTATTTTGTGATCTTGTCCTATTATCAAGTTTTGTGAACTTGTTTTGTTTTAAAAAATAAAGTTACTTGCAAAAAAAATAAATAAATACTGAGCAGACCTTACAGCGTGAACATTCATTTTTCTGACTGAGAGAGGAGGAACATCGAAGCACTGAAAGATTAAGAAAGTAAGCCAGTCTGAGTGTATGAGTTGTAGGAATTTGCACTTTTAAACCCGTTTTGTTTTTAAGGCTGTATGTGTTGGGATATCTTGTTCTGTATTTACTGTTTTGCTATTTTTATCTATTTTAAAGTAAAGATATATATTTTGAAAACAGAAACTGCCTGGTGTGCCTTGAAACTTCTTTTTTTAATAAATGAAGCTTAGATGGTTATAGTTGACACTGTGCATGTGCTTAGTGTGATACCAAACTGGGAAACAGGTCAGAGTTCTCTAGGTCTTGCACAGAGTTCTAAGGGTTCATTTTGAAATACCTGGTTAGGTGCCTGTAGGCAAAGATATCTGGCCCCTCGAAGACAGAATTATCCGAGCCTGACAATTGGGTACGCTAACAAGAGGTTATCAGTTTGAATCCCTCCAGAACTTGGGACTAAGGTGACTTGAACCCTCAAAACAGACAAGAGGATTACCTTGTTCTGTTCATTGTTTACAATTTTACACTCAGCGGTTAGCACTTTGGGAGTAGAGGGCTGACCTGCTGAGTGGGTTTATGACAGATTGGTTGGCAGCGGTGGCATATAAAGTTTAGTGGTAGAAGCTTTATTGCTCAGTGTGTCAGCTTGAGACTGTTCAGCTCACTTGAAAAAAAGAAAGGCAGTGTTTTATTTCAAAAGGAAACAGAACTATATCCCTTGGCTTACAGTCAAGTTCCTACCAATTTTATTTTTTTTAAATGCCAATCAGAGTAGTAGTTAGGAAAGATGACTTCCAACTACAGCAGGCACACTGTAGATTATTTGAAGCAGTTGTGCGGGGACAGAGGAGTCCCATTTGAGGTGACAGCCAAAAGGCAGAACCTCATAGATGACCTGATGGTAGCAGATACCCAGAGCATCGAGTCACTGACTGTGACTGAAAAGGACCAAACCTCGAGTGTGGCAGGGCTAGCAGCCAGTGCTGTGTCCAGGTCCAGTGAGGAGGACAGCAGGGCCACTGTCAGTGAAGGGCCACAGCAGCAGGGGATGGTCACCAGTATCCTGAATCCAGAAGTACTCAGGCTGCAAATTGAGTTGGGCAGGATGGAGCTGGAGTTCCAGGAGAAGAGGGAGTGAGAGAGACAAGAGGCAGGCCATGAGGACCGTGAGCACCAGCAAGCTGCAGAAGAGAAGGCAGAGCAAGAATGCCAAGAGGCAGAGAAGGAACAGTGAGGGGCAGAGCGACAACAGAGGGAGGCAGACCGTGAGAAGCATGATGGCCAACGAGCTGCAGAAGAGAAGAGAGAGGAGCACCAGAGGCAACACAAACTGGAGAAGATACGACTCCGACCAGCAGCACCAGAGCAGGTAAGTGGCTTGGGTTTAATTGGGACTGCAGGACTGGGTTACAAATTGAACTCCAAATTAATAGCTGAGTTTAAAGAGGGGGAGGATATGGGTGCCTTTTTAAATTCTTTTGAAAAAGTTTGTATTCAGGCTAAAATTCCTAGAGGGTCCTAGAGCTTTCAGCTATCCCCGCTACTTACCGGGAAAGCTCAGGATGCATTGGGTCAAATGGACAATGAGGACAGCAATGATTACAGCAAGCTAAAAGCTGCACTGTTAAAAAAGTTTGAATTAACTGCTGAATCATACAGAGCTAAATTCTGTAAGCTCAGGAGAAGCCCTGATATGAGCTATGAGGAGCTAGCCATGAAACAATGTCAGTTTTTAAAACATTGGTGGGAAGGAGTTGAGGCAAACTCTGTTGATAAAATTGATAATGTGATTTTATTAGAACAGTTTTATTGGGCATGCCCAGCAGAGCTAAAAACCTGGCTAGAGGACCGAGATCCAAAAACAGTGCAAGAGGCTGCTGAACTCTCGGACCACTATGCCAAGAGCAAACCTGCTCTGAGAGCAAATGGGGCGGGTGTGGCAGTGCAGAAAGGGAAAAGCACACCTTCAGGGCAGCTAAAACCCTCACTGCCTCCACTGAAACCAGTTAGCCCCAGGTTTCAGAGAAAAGATTTATCTGAGAGAAGAACTGAATGTTGGTTGTATAAGGAAACTGGGCATATTACCAGACAATGCTGCAAAAAGGTGAGCCATAATACACAACCAGGTGCTAGAAAAGAAGTGGGTTGTTTGTGTGTCCCTGGAAGCATGCCAGTGAACATGAGGAAACAAACGCACCCAGTCATGGTGAGTGGTGTACAGACGCAGGGGTTAAGGGACACAGGGGCATCCCTGACATTGGTAAAAGGGGATCTGGTACAGCCTGGTCAGCTTATACCCAATAAATACATCACTGTCCAAGGATTCATGGGTGAAGAGAAAACATTGCCACTGGCCAGTGTTCTCCTGGACTGGGATGAAACAGGGGGAACTGTGCACAGGTGGCTGTAGCCAAAATATTAGCAGTGAATGTGATCCTGGGTAACAATCTTCAGCAGGGGATGGCATGTGCAGTTACCCGTAGCCAAGTGGCAAGGGAAAATTGTAGTTCCCTGAACCCCACAGAAATCAGTGTGGAAACCACTGAGAGGCTGGTTCCACAGCCTGTGTCTCCAGATGGGGAGACTGATAAAAAGGGGATAGAAATTTCCCCAGTAGCCAGTAACCACACAGCTACAGAGGGTTACTCCAAAGAGTGAGGGGTGACCCCTTGTAAGATGGTTGGGATTGAAAGTGATCCTAAGGACCCTGATGCTAGTGCTAAGGACTCTAGTTTAGCGACTGAAGGGGATCTGTCCCATGCCTTGGGATTGTGTGAGGGGTTTGCAGCTGCTCAGAGGAGTGACCCTAGTTTAGAGAAGCTGAGGGCCTGGGTAGACTTGGACGGCACACAGGGAGGTGATGGCAGACATAATGTTTCTTAGGAAAATGGACTTATGTATACTCAGGCAGTACAGAAAGAGGGAGGGATGCTAGGCAAGCAACTTGTCGTTCTCCAGGGGTATCGTGAGCAGTTGCTCAAGACTGCACATGATATTCCCTTGTCTGGTTATCTGCGAATTGCATGCACAATGCAGCGGTTAGTCTAGAATTTCTACTGGCCTAACTTCACCCAGCAGGTGAAGGAGTATTGCAGGTCTTGTCACCAGTGCCAAGAAATAGGGAAGGAGGGCAAGAAAACCCAAGTCGCCCTGATTCCATTGCCCATAGTGGAGGAGCCATTCCAGAGGGTGGGAATGGATATTGTGGGGCCTTTAAATACCCCCAGCTCCTCAGGGAAGAGATTCATCCTGACTGTGGTGGATTATGCCACCCTGTACCCAGAGGCAATTTCTCTATTCTCTCTGAGGACAGACAAAGCGGCAGATGCCTTAATTGGGATTTTCTCCTGTGTTGGGTTTCCACAGGAGGTAATCACTGATTGAGGGGGTTCCTTCATGTCAGACCTGATGAAATGTTTATGGGAGAATTGTGGGGTGGTGCAGAGATGCACAACACCATATCACCCACAAGCCAATGGACTTGTGGAATGATTTAATGGTACCCTAAAGTCAATGCTCCGGACGTTTGCTGAACAGCATGGGAGGGACTGGGAGAAACACCTTCCCCACCTGTTGTTTGCATACAGAGAGGTGCCCCAAGAGTCGACAGGATTTTCCACCTTTGAACTCTTGTATGGATGCTGGGTACGTGGACCCCTAGACTTGATCCGGGAGGACTGGGAAGGTAAGCACGCCACCCAAGGAACTCCCATTGTGGATTACTTCCTTAGGTTTAGGGAAAGGCTGAAGGAGCTTATTGGGACAGCCCAGAGCAACCTGGCAGCTGCCCAACAGAAACAAAAAGTGTGGTATGACCACAGAGCCAGAGCTCGCTTGTACATGGTGGGTCAGGAAGTCATGGTCCTTATTCCGGTCCAGAAAGACAAGCTGTAGGCTGAGAGGGCAGGACCGTATAAAGTGGTTAGGAAGGTAAATGATGTGAACTACATTGTGGAGTTACCTGACCATAGACAGACAGAAAGGATGTACCATGTCAACATGATGAAGCCATATGCAAATAGGGCTGACATGGTGTTTGCAGTGTGTAGTCATGGGCAGGGGAAGGACGAAGGAGACCCCCTTCTGGACTTGCTGGAAGAGAGTAAATGAGAGTCCTCCGTGGAGGCAGTAAAATTGTCTCCCCAGCTGACCCCGGGCCAGATCCAGAAAGTGAGGGAGATTTTAGCAGACTTTGCCCCCTTGTTTAGCACCAAGCCTGGACTAACTCCCTTAGTGACACATGATGTGGAGACAGGGACACAGACACCCATACAGCGGACAGCATATCGGGTGTCAGAGGCTGTCCAAAAGGACATTAGGAGGGAAGTGGAGTAGATGCTGGATTTAGAGGTAATCCAGAGATCCCACAGTCCCTGGGCCTCACCCATAGTCCTTGTACCCAAGCCAGATGGCTCAACTCATTTCTGTGTGGACTATCGTAGACTGAATGCAGTCACAAAGTCAGACACCCACCCAATGCCCCGGACAGATGAACTTCTGGACCAGTTGGGAGGGGCAACCTACCTTGCAATCATTGACCTGACATAGGGGTATTGTCAGGTAGAGTTGATGGACAGAGCTAGGGAGAGGTCAGCCTTCATCACTCTGATAGGCTTATATGAGTTCAAAGTAATGCCTTTTGGAATGAAGAACGCCCCGGCCACTTTCCAAAGGTTGGTGAGCCAGGTGTTAAATGGTGCTGAGGAGTACGCCGTGGCATACATGGATGACATTGCCATCTTTAGTGCCAGCTGGGAGGAACACCTATCCCACCTTAGGGAAGTGCTAGGCAGGATACAGAGGGCCGGGCTCACTGTCAAAACCGAGAAGTGCCAGGTGGCCATGGGAGAAGTGGCATACCTCGGGCATGTGGTAGGCCAGGGACAGCTCTGTCCCTAACCAAATAAAAATACAGGTAATCCAGGCACAGCCCAGACCAGAAACTCAGAAGCAGGTCAGGAGTTTTCTTGGGACAGCAGGGTACTATAGAAAATTTGTACCCAATTACAGTGCCCTGGCTGCTCCCCTATCTGACCTGACAAAGAAAAGGATGCCCAAGAAAATTACCTGGGGCCCAGCCTGTGAGGAAGCCTTTTCCAAACTAAAGGAGGCACTGTGCAGTGCTCCTGTTTTGACAAGTCCTGACTATAGTAAAACCTTTGTAGTTCAGACTGACGCCTCAGACATGGGTATTGGGGTAGTACTGAGTCAGACATCCAGCCAGGGGAGGGATCACCCAATAGCCTACCTGAGTAAAAAGTTACTTCCCAGGGAGCAGGCATACTCCACAGTAGAAAAGGAGTGTCTGGCCATAGTGTGGGCCCTAAAGAAAGTGGAGCCATACTTGTATGGGCAGCATTTTGTGGTGCAGACTGACCACAACCCCCAGGTTTGGCTGAAGCATATGGGGAAAAACAATGGTTGATTGCTAAGATGGAGTCTTGCTTTGCAAGGATATGACATGACCATTCTACATAGGGCTGGGAAACTAAATCAGAACTCAGATAGGCTGTCCAGGGTCTATGAGGAGTGAACTGATTTGGGAAGATCATCCCATGCAGGGGATAGAGCCCCCAAATTCAGTGTAGGTGGGGAGGATTGCGGCACGTGGACAGCCGGTTCTGATGAAAATATGATTTTTTTTCTGAAAAATAAAATATGTAAGGGAGTGTCTGCTAGGAGGAAAAGGCTGTCTTGCTGAAATGGACACATCAAAACCCTCCAGGGATAAGTTTAAAGGACAGGAAGTAGCTTAAACTGCAGATATCTGAAGTGCATTTATTTTGTTAAGTTTTCTATGAAGCCCAAGAAATAAAATATCCATTCAGGACATCCTCAAGGAAATCCTTTGATTTGCACTAGGTGACATGAGGAAAAGGGCATATGCATGTGTTTGGTGTATTCAGTGAAATACATCAAAGGAGCTTTGATGTCTGTGTGAAACAGATCACAGACTGGTTCAAGAAGTCCAATATGCATGTGTGTGTGTGTGTGTGGGGGGGGGTGGTGACATCTAAGGAAGCCAGAATCACATCAAAGAGGCTTTGATGTCTGGGGGAAGCAGATCACAGACCGGTGTTGGCAAGTCACATGAGGAAAGGAGAATTATCTATATCACCTATTATTTTTTTTAAATATCTTAGTAGGACATCCTGTGTTATAAAATATAAAATTTTAATACACCAAGGCAGAGTTAGGTGACCTCAGTGAGAAGGCTGGCTCAAGACTGCTTTTAAAATACTGAGCAGACCTTACAGTGTGAATGTTCATTTTTCTGACTGAGAGAGGAGGAACATCGAAGCACTGAAAGATTAAGAAAGTAAGACCAGTCTGAGTGTATGAGTTGTAGGAATTTGCACTTTTAAACCTGTTTTGTTTTTAAGGCTGTATGTGTTGGGACATCTTGTTCTGTATTTACTGTTTTGCTGTTTTTATCTATTTTAAAGTAAAGATATATATTTTAAAAACAGAAACTGCCTGGTATGCCTTGAAACTTCTTTTTTTTATAAGTGAAGCTTAGATGGTTATAGTTGACACTGTGCATGCGCTTACTGTGGCTCCAAACTTGGAAACAGGTCAGCGTTCTCTAGGTCTTGCATAAAGTTCTAAGGGTTCATTTTGAAATACCTGGTTAGGTGCCCATAGGTAGAGATATCTGGCCCCCCGAAGACAGAATTATCTGAGCCTGACAATTGGGTATGCTAACAAGAGGTTATCAGTTTGAATCCCTCCAGAACTTGGGACTAAGGTGACTCAAACCCACAAAACAGACAAGAGGGTTACCTTGTTCTGTTCACTGTCCATAATTCTACGCTCAGAGGTTGGCACTTTGGGAGTAGAGGGCTGACCTGCTGAGTGGGTTTGTGACACTAAGTTTATTTTTTCTCTGGCTTAATGAACTTTAAAGTTGCCAAGTTTATTTATTTTTCTTTCCTCTGGTTTAATTAACTTTAAAGTTGTGTGTTTACCTCACTGGCACTACAGCTAGGTTCACTTCTCTGACCCTGATTCCCAGATGTTAAGTGCCTGTATTTCATATGTTAACCTGCCTAGATTAGCAAGAATTTAGCTGCAATTGCTCTAAAGTACTACGTTTATTTGTTTGACCTTGGCCCCTGCTGTTCCCATCTTTTCCCTCAACTGCCCCTGTATCAGCCTGTTACTATACTCCTGCCCACCCCCTCACACCGAATGACCCTCGGTCCTTCCCCTGCCTTTGTCTCCACCAATTTCTCTTTGTCCTGACCCCTCTACCCCGTGCTCCAGCTCTGTTACTCCTTCCCCTTCAAATCTCTAATATTTGCCTCCTGTCCCCTTTCTTTTAGGGGATCACCATGCCTCAGGACAAGAAGCATCCCTCCAGTTTCAAACTGCATTTGCAATTTGAAAAATCCACCCTTGGCACAGCTGCTGGCCCGACTTCCCGACACCCGGGTATGGAGCCCTGCCGAACAAAGACACCATTTTGAATTTGGTGCCCTTTCTCCGATTGGCACCTACTCCACCTTGATTTTCTGTTGGGCTGAAATTCAATTAAGCTGCACTTAATTTAAAGGGAATCCGTATGATTCCCTATGAAATGATTGTGAAGGATACTATGAGGATCCAATATGTAAATTACAGGGTTATATTTAGGAAATGTTTTCAGAAAGACAGAAAAATGCATTTAAAATTGTGATGTGGAGGCATCCATTTTGTGGACAAGAAGGGTGCTGTGATGATGTCACTGCCTTACCAGCTCTAACAGTATGCGATTAAGCAGGTTAAAACAACCTGCTCCTACAGATAGGGATCCTGTTCTATCATGACTAGAAGCACTGGATTCTTTTCTTGCACTCTGCCAAATATAAAATCCTGGGTGTTCCACAGAATATATTAGAATCCCTGACAGCACAGCTGAACTGTTCTCACCTGCTGCACTGCACACTGTTAACACTGGTGAGGCAGTGACATCATCACAACACCTTTCCTGTCCACAAAATGGATGTCTCCACATCTCTATTTAAAAAGCATTTTTCTGTCTTACTTAAAACATTTTCTAAGTATAACCCAGCGATTTACATACTGGATCCTCATAGTAACCTTTACAATAATTTTATAAGAAAATGTACGGATTCCCTTTAACTCCAGGGCTACTGCTGCTGCCTAGCTCTAGTGCTGCTGCAACTTCTCCACAAGAATTTGGCCTGCCCCTTAACCCCCTTCTTCTTTCTTTATTAAATACCCTTCCTGACCCACCTGCTCAACTTTCTTAAAGGGGCAAGTACCACTTACTTTAACAAAATTATTGTGCTTCTCGTGTCCCCTAGAACGGTTTTAACACTGCTAGGGTTCTTCTATTTTACAGTTCATACCTCTTAGAACTGAATTTTCTCTCCCCTCATCCTATGTAACTACATTCTATTTGTCGCCACCCCTATATCAGCTACTATGGCATGGAAAAAAAATTTTACTGTGCTCCCTCCTGGTATTCACCCTGACTTTTCCAGCCTTAATCCACCCTTTAGTTAGGGAAGCCACCTGTAATCTCATAAAATCTGATGACGTAATCATCCCTCACTCGACCTCCAACCCAGTACTCCCGATAATCCCAGGGAGCACAAATTATTTTGCTCCTATGCCCTTAGAGTCTAACTATGACTACCCAATCTCACCACCTATCCTTAATATTCTCCTAACTATCAAATCCCCTAAATGCTGCTCTATCCATAACAACCCCTCCATGTCCTTAAAGCACCATAGGCTATAGGCAACACATCTCATCTGGCTGCTACTGCTCCTCCCAGGAAACATACACCCAAATCCTGGTCGTGTCAGTAGGGGCATTAACCACCACGTGAAATATGGCTCCCTAACTATTGCATCCATCAACATCTGCAGCTTGCTTGCTAAATTCAACCTGCTGCAAGCCTGGACTACCCAGCACAAGCCAGATGTCCTGTCTGTGGTTGAGACCTGGTTCACCCCTAGAACTGCTGATATTGAAATCCAGCTCAGTGGATATACATCATTGACTGGATCATACTGGGAAAAGAGGAGGGGGATGTGCCATCTATATTAAGGACCATTTACAAGGTCATGTCCTCCCTCCCATTAACTCAGGAAATAATGTACAAATCCTACCACTTAAGGTTACACTCAGGACTCATGGCAAAGGCTTAACTGTCATCTCCATCTATATTCCTCCCAAGAATCAGGCTGAAGGATTCAGAATCCTCCAGGAGCACTTATCAGACTGTCACTGGCAGTCAGAAACCTTAGTGCTGGACAATTTCAGTATAACATGGGAGTCCAGCAGCACTGCTTGTTATAGAGACACCATTGCAGCTATAGGCTATGAACAGCTTGTAGCATCTTCCACATGTACTAACTACTGCATCGGGACCAGCACCTTACTGGACTGGGTACTAACAAACAGGCCCAAAATGCATCTCCAGTAGTCAAATCCTCCCAGATGCAATAAGCGATCATTTCCCCATCCTCTGTGCTTGGTTCAGCAAGCCACCCAAACTCCCTGCAAAGACTGTCATCTCACGTATTCTTAGGAGAGTGCAACAGGGGCCACTGAAAGACCATCTCAGACAGCTAAATTGGATGACCATTTACTCGGTAGATGATGTTGATGCTGCTCTGAATCGGTTCATTAAGACATACAATGCAATCTGCGATATCTTCACCCCAATCACCAAAAGAAAGGTCAACAAGTCACATAAATCCTGGATTACTCCACCCCTCATTGCCCAACTCTATGCTCAGGATAATCTGTGGCATAAGGCAAAAAGTACAGGATCCTCAAGCAATACCCAAAGCTATACAATGGCTCGAAAGCAATACACTGAGGCCATTCGCCAGGCAAAAAGGCAATACTTCAGGGGCGAGCTTGACAATTCTTGGGGTGATGGCCGCAAATTCTGGGCAAATATCAAAGCCCTCACGTGGACCCCTAAAAAATCATCACCTACTCTAATTAACATAAATGGTGAACTATCTCAGGACCCAAAGGCTACTGCAGATATGTTTAACAAGGCCTTCTCCAATCTTAGTAGAGTCCGTCCCCCAGACTATCTTAGCCAAACCAGCCCTGTTCAGCATACTTCGTCAGATCCTCCTGCCTCCAGCATCACCCCACCTTTCTAGCTTTGTGTCATCTCTAAATCTGAAGCAAAGAAATACCTTCTAAAAGCAATTGGTAAAACCAGGCACAGTGGGGATGGCCTTGACCTGAGGTTTATATCCCTTACCATAGACGAAATAGTGGCACCCCACACAAAAGTAATTAATCTCTCCTTAACAACTGTCTGATTTCCCAAACTCTGGAAATCTGCAGTGATCATCCCAGTGTTCAAAAATGGTGACAAGACACTCCACTCAAATTACTGACCAATCTCCATACTTCCCCCAATCTCCAAGGCATTAGAAAGAATAGTTTATGATCAGATAGTTGATAACCAAGATAAATATCAAGTCCAATGTAGGGAGCAGCACGGATTTTGGAAATGGCACAGCACCAGGATCTGTGACTGTTATTAATGTTTTACTGATTGTGTTTTGTTTTGTTTTTTTTGTTTATTTTTTGTCTTTATTGTACTATTGTGTGTTTTTGTATAGTTGTAAATCTGTATTACATATTGACTGTATACAATTTATAGTCCTGGGTCGCATTTGAAAAAGGTTCTTGGCTCATACTGCTTACCCGGTAAACAAAAGTTTAAATAAAAAAAATAAAAAATAAAAACGACTGCATTGGTGGATTTCTCAAGGTTTATTCATGACTCTCTAGATCGAGGGCACTTAGTGGGGACTACCTTTATGGACCTCACTAAGGCCTTCAATATGGTGAACTATGAACTCCTGGTAGTCCAATTAGGCACTGCTACCGTATCCGAGACATCAATGGGTTGGTTCAGAAGATACCTTTCTGATCAGGTCCAACAAGTGAAAATAGGCAACATCATTTCCACTACACTAAATGTGACTACAGGGGTACCACAGGGTTTCATACTTGGCCCACACTTGTTTAGTCTCTTCCTAAATCACCTCCCACAAGTTTGCCAAGACCACATTCTCCTATATGCGGATGATGCTGTAATTTTCTCCAGTCATCCAGACATTAGAGCTCTTGAACAAAGCATCTAAAATAACTTCACACTAGTTGAGGACTGGTTCATAAGCTTGCAATTACTGCTCAATTATAAGAAAATGAAAACTATGTTGTTCGCCTCTACACACAGCAGATTCAAAGCGTCCAAACCTGTTAGCCACAACAAACAAGATGATATCCCAGACATGGTTAATAACTTCATGTACCTAGGGTTTACACTGGACAGTGCCCTTTTGTACTCCCTCCACATCAATCAAGTCGCTAAATCAGTGAGTAGAAAGTTATGACAACTGTACAGGCATAGGCACTGCCTTACAGAAGATTGCCTTAACAAGCTCAGTTTTCTCTGTGGTTGATTAAGAGTCTTGTTATATAGAGTGCAGCCTCAACTATGGCCTTAAAGAGAATCACCATTATTCTCAATAAAGCCGGTAGACTATTCCTGGGTGTTCCTCACCTTATCCATATGTGAAACCTATACTCCCATATGGGTTGACTTGACCTGGATAACAGAATTAGTTACCAGCTCAGTCTCCTGACTAGAAAGGCTACCCTTGCCATGACCCCCCTCCCGGATCCAAAACATGATTACAACTTCTGCATTTCGTCTGACATGAGGAACACTCACTAACTACTTCAAGGTACCATTCCCACACACCTCCTTAGGCCAAAGGTCTTTTGTGTACAGAGCCCCTCACCTGCTAAACTCCCTTCTGAATGGGCTAATTGCTGAATCCAGAAGTGGGCCTTTCAAGTCGATGCTCCGCACCCACCTTACTAGCCACATGAGGTGCACCTGCCCTTTATAACTTCAGTTTCCAGTTTTCCATCAAGGGCCTGCCCAGTCATCCCCCTGCACTTCTTATGTATCTATGTGCCCCCTGCACTTACCTCTGTCCAGTCAGAGGCCACCATCTACCCCAGATGCCTACCTACTACTTTATCCCCCCTCTCTCTTACCCACCCTTTCCTTGTCTACCATAATCCCCCCTCTCCTCCTTAATCTCCCTTTCCTCCATAATTCCCCTCCTCCATTATCCCTCCTCTCCTCCTTATCTCCCCTCTCCATCATACTCCTATTCTTTTTTCCACTCCCTTGCACCTACTCCATCCCCCCTACTCTGGTCCCAAACTTTCCTCTCCCCCTACTATCCCCTAACTACCTCACCTTGACAATGGGCCTTGGTCCTCCTTGGTCTCCACTCCCCCCAACCCATTGCCTATTACCTTTTACTGGAGGTCCCACCACCTCTTGCATAGTGAACCAATCTTCCTTGATTTTCTGCATCACCATTTACAACCTAAAGTCATGTCTGAATCTCATTGTCATGCTTGAACCAACTATGTAACTTGTGTAACTATGATGGTAACCTGCATGTACCAAGTATTTGCCTGAATCTCATATTCACATTTGTACCACCAATGAAATTTGTTATGTAATCCTTGTATGTAACCTGTATGTACCTATTAATTGCTTATTGTTTGACGTGGAACCTTCGCAGATGAGCTGCCAGCTCAAAGGTCTATAATCCAAGACTTGAATAAATAAATAAATAAATTGGAATGAGGGTTGCAGGTCAGAATAATAGTGTTCCATGATCCCGCATCATCCCTGCCTTGTAGCAAGAGCCATGGAAGTTTAAGATGGCTGTATGTAGGGTCAATGGGTCTCCATGCTCTCAAATCATCCCTGCATTGCAGTAGGGTCCTGGGAACTGGAATGAGGGCCACAGGAAGTGGTAATGGGGCTACATGCTTCCCCACCTTCTCTGCCTTGCTTCAGGGTCCAGGGAACTGGAAAGAGGACTGCAGATGGGGGTAATGAGACTCCATACTCCCAACATTCCAACCTTGCAGAGGGGTCCATGAAACTGGAAAGAGGGCTGCAGGTAGGGATGATGGGACTCCAGGCTCCCCATCTTCCCAGTCCATGGAACTGGAAAGAGGGCTGCAAGTAAGGGTAATGGTGCTCCATGCTCCCCCATCATCCACGTCTTGTGGGGGGGGGACTGGAAGAAGAGTCTCAGGTAGGGTTATTGGGGCTTGACCCTGTTTACCACCACCTCTGCTACCCCCCCAGCCAGCTTCCTACCCATCTAACTAGACCCTTTGCTGCACCCAGACTGTCTAGTTTTCTCAGCAACCTTCTATGTGGCATAGAGCCAAATGCCTTTCTAACACTGAAGTGAAATAAATTCACTGCGTGTTCCTTCTCTACTTCCCTACTTACCCAAAGAATACTGTAAGGTTGTCACAGACTCATACTGCTTGATATTTATTTATTTATTTGTTTGTTTTTGTTAACCAGGTGAGGTGCACTAGCATATAAATGACTATTTTCAGATGTGGCCTGGGAGGTTACAGGGTAATGGTATAGAATACAAGACAAAATCAGAACAGTACAGACAGTAACAATACTCAACAGCCTGAATAATGCATTTTACAACAGGTGAAGTAAATAAATTACAAAAAAATAGGACAACTTAGCAACAATCAAAAGATACATGTTGTACAGGTTAAGTGCCATGAACAAAACAGGAAGGAATATACTGTACATTGGTAACAGCTGAGGGATAGTGACACAAGAGTTAACATTGCAATGCAAGTACAATTGTTACAACATGGGTAAAGGTAACAACAAAACAGGGAGATTCAAAGGGTCCCCAGTAAGATTTGGAAATGCATACAGCAAGAATGAAAAATTAACAAGTTAGGCAGGACAAGTAGCAAGAGTGACAGGCATGAGGTAGGATAAAAGTGTACACTGGCCAGAGGGGTGGAGTGGTATGGTAGGAGGTTAATAAACAGAGAAGAAGAGATCATTAGGAGCAAGGTAGTTGCAAAACACTAAACATGACCTACAATTCCATATGTCATTTTGTCCTCCTTGTTCCTCTCCTCTTCCAACTCTGCTCTCTCTCTACTAGAACCTAGGATGGCTCTCTCTACAGGGTCCCTTTCACTATGCCATGGGCTGTCTGGTGGACAGTTCACTCCGAAACCAGCACCTGTTCCTATATTCACCCTTACTGACAGAGAGAGTGGTCTCAAGCAATCTCAAGGTTTCAGCAATCCCCCTGCTTGAATTACTCCTCATCACCATTATCATGGGAACTTGAGCTTTCTCGATCGCAGTTCTCTCCCTGTGGAGCAAGCTCCCTCTATCTGTTCACTCGCCTGCAACCCACCATGCCTTTATGCAATACCTGAAAGCCTGGGTCCTCATGGCTGCAACCTGTTCCTGATCCATGCAAGGATGCTAAAGCCTACTACCAGCTATGCCATTCCAAACAAGTAGCACTCACCTCCTCTCCATATTCCTGTTCACCCCTCCTCACCCCTGTCCTTCCCTCTCAGCCTTAAGACTCCCACAAACTGTCCCTGCCCCTCTCCTTTTATGATACCCTAGCCATACCCCCAATTTCTAATCATGCAAGAAATGTGTTGTTCTACCTGAAGCTACTTAGTGCATCATCCTTCCTGCCCACCCTATCCCCACCACCCTCTTGACTAGCCCTGTCCATTCCCCCTTTTTTCAATTTTCCTTTCTACAACAAATGACTCCTTTGCAGGTGTCATACTGTCTGATATTGCAACAGATTGCTACCATTACTACATCAAATCATGAACCCCTGTAATTACAGTAGATACCATCTTGTGTGTTACCTGTATATCTGCACTAACTGTAAGGTACCTATACCACTGCATTGTATACTGTTATTATGTGTAATCTGTACCAGCTGCTTTAATTGTGTGCTCTTTTATTATGTTTATACTGTCCTTAGCCTCTTGTATACCTTTTTTCCAATATTTATTGTATAGACTATTTGTATATGTGCTGTTTCTCTGCCACTATAGTGGCCTGGGTCATGACTGAAAATGGTACTCTGGATTAGTGCACCTACCCAGTCACCAAATAAATAAATACATACATAAATAAAGACACAGGTCAAGGGGAAGTGCATTCCAATATTTGGGGGCAGCATGAGAGAAAGCACAGGTACTCTTGGTGGTTTTACACCTTGGTATGTGAAGAAAGGCATGGTCAACTGATCTGAGGCCATAGGAGGAGGACGGGGGAGTAGGAAGGAGGCAAGCAAAACAGGAGTATTAGATCTCATAATATTGTCCTTAATGGAGCCAAGGGCAAGATATCTGGGGACAGAAGGAGCAAGCCAATTTAGATCAGTGTAGAGCTAATAGTGGTGCTTGAGCCGAGGGGATACTGAGGTATAGCGGCAGATATTATTATAAGTAGTATCCCACTTGTGCAAGGAGGCCTTGAATACATTAACATAGGTAACTGCACCATAGGTGAGAGAAGGGAAGAAGATAACTTCTGGCTATTGCCAGTCCTGCTGAGGGTGTCAGAGCATAACTTGTCTTATAGGCCACCACAATTTTGGAGTTAACAGCTTTACATGTGGCTAGAATATGTTGTTCAAAGTCAAGGGATCCATCTGCTAGAATCCCTAGATATTTAAAGGGGCTTACAGTTTCTGGCAAGGAGCCATCCAGGCAAGAGATTCTGAGAAGACTCTGGTCGGCTTTAAGTTTAGCTGCCTGGGACCGAATTCTCTCCAGATGGTCCACTGAGTCCTCTTTGATTAGTGTTTACTTTAGTTTACATGCTATGGAAGTAGGACTAACAGCTCTGTAGTTTCCCAGTTGCTCCTTGTCTCCACCCTTGTGGAGCTGAAATATATCTACGAACCTCCAGTCTTTGTAGTGAGCTATTGTATAACAATGCCAGGGGTTCAACTAGCACTGAAGCCAGTTCCATGAGCCCCCACGGATGCATCCCATCTGGCCCTAGCCCCCTGTCTATTTGTAGTACTGCAAGCCCTTTTCTGACCCTTTCTCCCATAATCATCACTTGCCCCATTTCTGGGATCCCTCTTGCTGATGCCTTTATACTGTTTACAGCCCAGGGCTGACTATCCTCCACATTGAATACTAAGCAAAAGGAGTCATTATGAATGGTTGTCTTCTGCTAATCCTTCTCTATTATTCTGCCCCTGCCTGTTAGCCTAATAATTCCCCCTCTTGTCTTCCTTTTTTCCCTAAGGTGTTTAAAGAACTGTCACCCCAAGCCCCTCCGCATTACGCCTGTTCCATGTCTGCTTTTGTGTCCCTGACTGTCTTCTTGGCCTCCCTCATCTTAATCTGGTTTTCACTTCTTTCCTCTTCTCCCTGTTTCTTCTTGTACCTAATGAAGGCCATTTTCTGGTCTTCACGTCCTCTTTGATAACCAGTCTGGTCCCCTCTGCCTGTTTTTCCTGCAACCAATGTCAAGCATTTCGTAGTTACCTCTAGAAAGGCCCCTTTAATTTTTCCTCCGTTCTCCTCCACATCCCTGATTTTGTCCACTCCCCCAATAATCCTTGACTAGTGCGTAGTGTGTGACTATTGTGTGGAAATAGCACGCTGATTTGCGAAATGATATTGTTTAAGGAATTCAAACTGGTCCTTTATTTTCTGTAGACACCAGGAGCCTGGAGCCCTGTCTTCTAAGCAACAGGAAGCAGGAAGAGAGATTGTAGTTTTGAAGCAGTAGGCATCGAACTACATATCTACAGAGGGGGGCATTTTATACTTTTTAGACTTATAATTATCATACTGTGCTTGTTCCATGCATGAGTGGTGCACGCACTGCAATTTAAACCGCATTTCACAGACATATTGTCTTTGGGGACTACTGGGACCGCTATTGGACTTCCATGGCACATCCCTGCATAAAAAAGGGGACAAAACCTTTTACAGGTACATAAGTGAAAAAAGAAAGACAAAGGGAAGGATAGTGAGACTGAAGGGGGAGGATGGGAGCCGCGTGGAGGATGACAACAATAAAGCTGACATATTGAACAGGTATTTCTGCTCAGTCTTTACTAAGGAAGAGTGGGGTAATGGGTCTGAAGGGAGTACAAGGGGTGAGAATGGAGCAGAAATGGACACAAGTCCCTTTACACGAAAGGGTCCTGAAGAAACTGGAAGTAATAAGAGCTGATAAAGCAATGGGGCCAGATGGGGTGCACCCAGGGTCCTTAAAGAACTAAGAGAGGTGGTGGCTGAACCTCTGGCTATCCTGTTCAGCCAATCACTGGAAACAGGGGAGGTACCCAAAGACTGGAGGACAGCAGATTTAGTCCCCTTATACAAAAGTGGGAACAAAGAGGAAGCAGGGAACTACAGACCAGTCAGCCTCACCTTGGTAGTGGGGAAGATCATGGAAGCACTACTGAAGGAGAGATTGGTGGAACATCTGGTTGTCAATGGACTACAGGACCCAAGGCAGCATGGTTTCACCAGAGGGAGGTCATGTCAGACCAACCTCATTGAATTTTTTGACTGGGTGACTAGGGAGGTGGATCAGGGGAGGGCAGTGGACATGGCCTATCTGGACTTCAGCAAGGCCTTTGACACTGTGCCACATAGAAGACTATTACACAAACTGTGGAATATGGGTGTGGGCAGGACAGTAGTGTGGTGGGTAGGTAACTGGCTGGGTGGCAGGACACAGAGGGTGGTGGTAAATGGCTGTCACTCCACAGAGGGAAGAGTAACCAGTGGGGTACCACAGGGATCAGTGCTGGGACCGGTCCTATTCAACATCTTCATCAGTGACATTGCACAGGATCTAGAAGGCAGAATTTCACTGTTTGCTGATGACACAAAGCTCTGTAACAGAGTAGACACACCAGAGGGCGTAGACAGAATGAGAAGGACCTGCAGAAACTTGAAGAATGGTCAAGGGTTTGCAGTTGAAATTCAATGCAAAGAAGTGCAAGATAATGCATATGGGGCACAAAAACCCTGGCACAATATATCAGTTGGGGTGAGGATATAGCATGCACCAAGCAGGAAGGGATCTTGGGGTTGTCATCTCTGATGACCACAAGATAGGGAAACAGTGTGACAAGGCATCAGGTAAAGCAAATAGGATGCTGGGATGTATAGGCAGGGGCATCACCAGCAGGAAAGGGAGGTCATAATTCCGCTATACAAGACACTAGTGAGGCCCCACCTGGAGTACAGTGTACAGTTCTGGAGACCATACCTACATAAGGACATAGACAGGGTAGAGAAGGTTCAGAGGAGGGCAACAAAGATGGTGCATGGGTTGCATCACAAATCCTATGAAGACAGGTTGAAGGAACTGAACATGTACTCCCTGGAGGAGAGGAG
The DNA here is from genome assembly GCA_016271365.2 of Neoceratodus forsteri. NCBI lineage: Eukaryota > Metazoa > Chordata > Ceratodontiformes > Ceratodontidae > Neoceratodus > Neoceratodus forsteri. The sequence goes on from CM057455.1 coordinate 61,791,902, forward strand.
GAGAGGGATATGATAGAGACATACAAGTATCTTACAGGGAGGAACAGGGTGCAGGAAAACACTATTTTAGCGAAAAAGATGTTTCAGGACTAGAGGGCATGGGATGAAGTTGGAGGAGGACGATTCAGAGGAAACATGAGAAAATTTCTTCACAGAACGGGTGGTGGACAAGTGGAACACCCTGCCAGAGGAAGTGGTGGGGGCTGAAACAATCACGGGATTTAAGAATGCATGGGATAGACATAAAGGAATTCTAGAGGGCAGGGGTAAGGGGAAACAGACTTCCAGGAAAATAAACTGAACTTACAAGCTCAAATGGGCAGACTAGGTGGGCCATAGGCCCTTATCTGCCGACACTGTCTATGTATCTATGTATAAAAGCAGCACTGCTGTGAGTGGGGAGTCTTGTAGTGTGTAGTGTGTGACTATTGTGTGGAAACAGCACGCTGATTTGCAAACTAATATTTTTTAAGGAATTCAAACTGCTCCTTTATTTTTTTTTAGACACCAGGAGCCTGGATCCCTATCTTTTAAGCAACTGGAAGTTTGAAGAGATTGTAGTTTTGAAGCAGTAGGCTTCAAACTACAAATCTACAGAGGGGGGCATTTTATACATTTCAGACTTGTAATTATCATACTGTGCCTGTCCCACGCATGAGTGGCGCACACACTGTAATTTAAACCACAGTTCACAGAGATATAATTTTTGGTGACTAATGTGACCTCTATTGGACTTCAGGGGCACAGCCCTCCATAAAAGCAGCACTGCTGTGAGCAGGGTGGCATGGCTTGGAGCACGCAGTTGCACTCAAAGATGAGCGCAAAGATATGCACATCTACACGTGTTCTGCATGTGAGCGAGGAGCAAGTATATAGGAAAAAACCCAGCAAGGAAGTAACTAAGGCCAGAACAAAGGTAATACTGCATATATAGCACAGGTCTAACTGCCTTATATTCATTAGAAATACAATTAATGCTGCTAGTAGCAAAATGGAGGGTAAAATTGAAACAGTGGATGGAAAAATATGTATTTTATGTGGGTCTTGTAATATGTATAGTATATCTTAACTAATGATCTGTCCCCAGATGAACATTTTATATGCAACAAGACTAATGAAAACACTGAGCTGGCCATAGTAGTTAATATGTTTAGTACACGATTAAAGGACTTAGAAATGAGTCAAAAAGAAATGGCTGGAAGACTAAATGTAAACTTAAGTTCAGATAATAATGAATGTTACAGAAGCACAGCCCCTGCACATGGCCCTGATCTTGACAAATACCATAAAAAAGGTAGTATACCTAAAAACGGTACACTGATACAAAAGGAAAGGGATAAAGAAGAAGAAATACCAGATAATACAGAGGACAATTTGCATCAAATGCAAAAGTAACTAAACATTGGAAGGGAAAGGGAGATGATCATTTTAATCTTTCCATTCAAAACAGATTTGATCCACTTACACATGAAGAAGAAGAACAAAAAAACACTGATAATAAGACACAGGATCTAATGACTCCAATACAAGACATAACATCAGAAAATGCCACTGGCCAATTAATAATGTTAGAATTAGATTTAAGCTCAATACCAGTTGAAAGAATGGATACACAAACTGTGCCAGAAGAGACAAAAGGCTCACCCAAATCAGAGGATAGGGAACAACAAAAAAACACAAAACAGATACATGTATTAGGGGACTCACTAGTAAATAGGCTAGATAGAAACATAGAAACATAGAATTTGATGGCAGATAAGGACTGCTTGGCCCACCCAGTCTGCCCATTTCCCTGCCTACTGGATACGCTGCAGATCCTAGTTAACCAGCAGCCTACTTCTTCCTACCCCATCCCCTAGAATTGCCTTATGACTGTCCCATGCATGCTTGAATTCCACCACTGTTTTTGACTCCACGACCTCCTCCGGAAGGCCATTCCATGCATCCACAACCCTCTCTGTGAAAAAATACTTCCTTAAATTACCTCTGAGCGCCCCCCCTCTATCTTCAAATTGTGCCCTCTTGTTCTTGCACACCTCTTTTTTTGAAAGATGCTAAACTCTTGGACTTTGTTGATTCCCTTGAGGTACTTGAAAGTTTCTATCATGTCCCCTCTCCCTCCTTTCCTCGAGGCTATACATATTAAGCTCCTTTAGTCTCTCTTCATATGTCTTCCAGTGCAGACCCTCACCATTTTAGTGCCCTCCTCTGGACAGCTTCCATCCTGTCTATGTCTTCTTGAAGACTGGGTCTCCAGAACTGCACACAGTACTCCAGATGGGGTCTGACCAGCTGTCTGTACAGAGGATAATAACTTCCTGTTTTCTACTGGTGATGCCTCTCCTATGCATCCAATATCCTCCCAGCCCTCATTGCTGCCCTCTCACATTGCTTGCCCACCTTTAGGTCATCTGATATGACTACCCCAGGTCCCTTTCCATTTTGTTGTTGTTAGTATCTCACCCCCATTGTGTACTCTTCCCTGGGTTTTGTTCCCAGGTGCATTACCTCGCACTTCTTAGCATTGAATCTAAGCTGCCATACATTTGACCATTCCTCTAACCTTGCCAAGTCCCTTTTCATCCTTTCCACCCCACCTTGTGCATCAACTCTGTTGCAGATCTTTGTGTCATCTGGAAAGGGACATACTTTTCCTTCCAGTCCCTCTGCAATGTCACTTATAAAGACATTGAAGAGGACTGGTCCTAATACTGAACCCTGCGGAACCCCACTAGTAACCCCCCTTTCATCAGAGTGGACTCCATTTACTATTACTCTCTGTGTCCTATTTTCCAGCCATTTTTTTCCCAGGCTGTCATCTTGGGACCCACTCCCAGGCTGGCTAACTTGTACATTAATCTTTTGTGTGGGACTGTGTCAAATGCCTTGCTAAAGTCTAGGTAGGCCATGTCCACAGCCCCTCCCTGATCTACTACTTTGGTCACCCAGTCAAAGAAATCTATCAGATTTGTCTGGCATGACCTTCCTGCTGTGAATCCATGCTGCCTTGGGTCCTGTGCCCCTCTGGCCTCTAGATACTCAACAATTCTTTCCTTCAGAAGTGATTCCATCATTTTCCCTACCACTAGATATGTGATGAAGACAAAGAATTCAGGACACTATCTTGTTTTAGAGGGACCAGGATAGCGGAAATAACACAGATGACTAAAACAATGTTACAGAATGATGCAAATAACTCTCTTGTAATACTACATGCAGGAGCAAATAATGTTTTCCACCAGAATATTCAACAAATTAGACAACAGTGTGTAGATATTACAAATAGGTTGGTAGAAACAGGATGTGAATTTGCATTGTCAGAGATCTTACCCATTCCTAGAGCAACTTATGAGCAAATTCTTACAATTAAAACAAAATAAACAACTGGCTATGACTCTGGTGCATGAAGCAAGGGATTGATTGCATTACCCTCTGGGAGGAATTTAACACCAAAAAACATTACTTTACTTGACATGGACTTCGTTTAAGTAGAGCTGGCAATGAAGCTCTGTGACAACATCTAAAGAATTATATAGATGCAAAGCAAAATTTAAACTGACATCTGGGGGGAGGGTAATATAACTGAAACTACAGCAGGACTACACCCCACACAAAACCATCGGACAAATAATAAAAATAACAATAAAGAATATAAAGAAGAAATTAAAGTAGTACTTGCAAATGCATGGAGCCTAACTAATAAAATAGAGGAACTGGGATTTACACTAGCTATCATGAAAATAGACATCTGTGGAACATGTGAAACCTGGCTTTCTGACAATGATTGGTGTACTGATATACGAGGCTATAAAAAATATGCAAAAAGTAGGAAACACAAAAAAGGTGGAGGTATAGTGATATATATTGTGGATAATATAAAGAGTCAATTAAGATACCAGTCAATAGACTCTGAGTTTTTATGTGTAGACTTATACTTGGGAGAAAAGACCTTAACTATAAGCTTAGGTTATAGATCACCAAACCTGGGAACTGAACAAAATATTACATTTTTGGATTAAATCAAAAAAATAAATGCTGTCAATAACTATAAAGCTTAATGGGCTACTTTAATATGCTGAATATACATTGGAATAAACTAGAGGTACATGGATAGCTGGATAAAAGATTCCTCAAAGTCACATTACAACAGGACCTAAAACAACTGGTTACAGAACCTACTAGGAACAACAATATACTACATACATAGATACATAGATACATAGACAGTGTCGGCAGATAAGGGCCTATGGCCCACCCAGTCTGCCCATTTGAGCTTGTAAGTTCAGTTTGTTTTCCTAGAAGTCTGTTGCCCCTTACCCCTGACCTCCAGAATTCCTTTATGTCTATCCCATGCATTCTTAAATCCTGTGATTGTTTCAGCCCCCACCACTTCCTCTGGCAGGGTGTTCCACTTGTCCACCACCCGTTCTGTGAAGAAATTCTTTCTCATGTTTCCTCAGAATCGTCCTCCCTCCAACTTCATCCCATGCCCTCTAGTCCTGGAACATCTTTTTGCTTAAAAATAGTGTTTTCCTGCACCCTGTTCCTCCCTGTAAGATACTGATATGTCTCTATCATATCCCCTCTCTCCCTCCTCTCCTCCAGGGAGTACATGTTCAGTTCCTTCAACCTGTCTTCATAGGACTTGTGATGCAATCTGTGCACCATCTTTGTTGCCCTCCTCTGAACCTTCTCTACCCTGTCTATGTCCTTATGTAGGTATGGTCTCCAGAACTGTACACTGTACTCCAGGTGGGGCCTCACTAATGTCTTGTATAGCGGAATTATGACCTCCCTTTTCCTGCTAGTGATGCCCTGCCTATACATCCCAGCATCCTATTTGCTTTACCTGCTGCCTTGTCACACTGTTCCCTACCTTGAGGTCACCAGAGATGACAACCCCAAGATCCCTTTCCTGCTTGGTGCATGCTATATCCTCACCCCAACTGATATATTGTGCCAGGTTTTTTGTCCCCATAGCATTATCTTGCACTTCTTTGCATTAATTTCAACTGCCAAACCCTGACCATTCTTCAAGTTTCTGCAGGTCGCTTCTCATTCTGTCTACGCCCTCTGGTGTGTCTACTCTGTTATAGAGCTTTGTGTCATCAGCGAACAGTGAAATTCTGCCTTCTAGGTCCTAGCAATGTCACTGATGAAGATGTTGAATAGGACCGGTCCCAGCACTGATCCTCGCGGTACCCCACTGGTCACTCTTCCCTCTGTGAGTGACAGCCATTTACCACCACCCTGTGTCCTGCCACCCAGCCCAAGTTACCTACCCACCGTACTACTGTCCTGCCCACACCCATATTCCCATTTTGTGTAATAGTCCTCTATGTGGCACAGTGTCAAAGGCCTTGCTGAAGTCCAGATAGGCCATGTCCACTGCCCTCCCTGATCCACCTCCCTAGTCACCCAGTCAAAAATTCAATGAGGTTGGTCTGACGCGGCCTCCCCCTGGTGAAACCATGCTGCCTTGGGTCCTGTAGTCCATTGACAACCAGATGTTCCACCAATCTCTCCTTGGGTAGTGCTTCCATGATCTTCCCCACTACCGAGGTGAGGCTGACTGGTCTGTAGTTCCCTGCTTCCTCTTTGTTCCCACTTTTGTATAAGGAGACTACATCTGCTGTCCTCCAGTCTTTGGGTACCTCCCTGTTTCAGTGATCGGCTAAACAGGATAGCCAGAGTTCAGCCACCACCTCTCTTAGTTCTTTAAGGACCCTGGGGTGCACCCATCTGGCCCCATTGTTTTATCAACTCTTATTACTTCCAGTTCCTTCAGGACCCTTTCTTGTGTAAGGGACTTGTGTCCATTTCTGCACCATTCTCACCTTGTACTCCTTCAGACCCATTACCCACCTCTTCCTCAGTAAAGACTGAGCAGAAATACCTGTTCAATATGTCAGCTTTACTGTTGTCATCCTCCACGTGGCTCCCATCCTCCCCTTTCAGTCTCACTATCCCTCCCTTTGTCTTTCTTCTTTCACTTATGTACCTGTAAAAGGTTTTGTCCCCTCTACCCACTGATTTTGCAATGTGTTCTTCTGTTTGAGCTTTGGCTTCACTTACTGACCTCCCTGCCTCCCTTTGCTTCTCCTGGTACTTCTCCCTATCCCCTTCTGCCTGTGTCTTTTTGTATTGCCTGAATGAAATCTTTTTGGCTTTCACTTTCTTTGCTACCTCTTTGGAAAACCATAATGGTCTCCTCTTCCTTTTCCTCCTGCTAACCTGCTTAATGCATAATTCTGTTGTTCTTGTAATCCTCATTTTAAATACTGCCCACTGTTCCTCAACCCCTGATTCCTGTCCCATTCCCCTTAATGCCTCTTTCAAGTATCTCCCCATTTTCCCAAAGTCTGCCCCCCTAAAATCCAGGATCGTGTTTTGTGTGGTTTGGTTCTGCTCTTTCTGTGATTTCAAACCACAATGACTGGTGGTCACTGTTTCCCAGGTGCTCCCCACTGTTACCCCATCACACTGTCCCTGTTTGTGAGCACAAGGTCCAGTATTGCCTTCTGCCGAGTTGGTTCCATGACCAGTTGCTTGAGAGGCACCCTGAAGGAGTCAGGATAAATCTGCTCCTAGTTGATGCTGCTGCTGGGATGCTCCAGTCCACATCTGGAATATTGAAGTCTCAACCAGTACTACCTCACCCTTGTCTGCCATCCTTTGGATGGCTAGCAACAACTCCCTATCTGTTTCTTCCTCCTGGGCTGGTGGTCTATGAACCACACCTGTGCGGATGGCTGTCCCCATTTCCTTTCCAGCTTAACCCACAGTATCTCTCCCCATTTGTTCCTCCTGGATCTCTGAGGCCCTTATGTCATCTTTCACATACAGTGCCATTCCTCCTCCCTTCCTGCCTGCTCTGTCTCTTCTGAATATGTTGTAGCCAGGTATGCGTCTCCCAGTCGTGGTTATCATTACACCAGGTTTCAGTGATGGCCAATGTCCAGGTCTGACTGTACCATGACAGCCTCAGATCTTCCATCTTGTTGCTAAGGCTCCTGGCATTTTACACATGGCTTTCCATGATTTGACCTCCTAGACTGTTTCACTGTTCTACTCCAGCCCTTCCTTGGTTGTCATTTATCCCTGGTTCTCCTTGCTGCCTGCCCTTCTGCTGAATTTGCCCTTTTCTGCTTATCCACCTCTTGGCTCTAATCTCCATCTTTTGCACACTGCTTTGCAGAGATAGCCACTCCTCTGGTTCACTGGTTCCACTGCTAGCTGTGGGGGGTGAGCAAGTAGGTACCCTCCTTGCTGGCCTGCCACCCCCCTTTGCTAGTTTAAATGCTTGTCAATGTAGCATTTAAACTTATCATTGAGTGCTTGGATTCCCCTCCAGGATGGATGCAGGCCATCAGGCTTGAACAAACCTCCATCCCTCCAGGTGGGTCCCCAGTCACCAATGAATCCAAACCCTTCCTCACAGCACCAGTTCTTCAACCATGAGTTAAAGTTCCTGGTGCATGCACTCCTATGCTCTCCCTTGCCTCTCACAGATAGTACTTCTGAGAAAGTGACAGAAGTAGCTACTTGCTTGAGACCCCTCCCCAGTTTCCTAAACTCTTCCTGAACTTCCTTTGGTTCCCCATTTGCCAGGTCATTAGTACCTAGGTGGATAATGACATCCAGCTCACCCTCCCGTCTTGCCTTCCCAGTGATCCCCAGGATCTTCCTTCCATCCCTCCTTGCCGTGGCACCTGGTAGGCACCTCACCTCCCTGTCCTCCCCCTCCTGTGTTCCTAGCTGGATCCCTCTTATGATGGAGTCCCCCACCAGGATTCACTTCCTCTTCCTCTGGGGTCCACTGCTTTCCTCGCTGAGGTCACTAGATCTGATATTTACCAATATTAAGAATATGGAAACTCCCACTACCATTTTACCACCATTAGGGGACAGTGATCATAATATGGTCTTGCTTAATTTAAGAATGACTACTGTTCAAAATAATAAAGGTATCACTTAAATAAGACACTATGCAAAGGCTGATTATAGTAGCATAAAACAATACGTGGCTGATTGGAACTGGCAGAAAGATCTAAAAAATCTCAACTTGGAGGAACAATGGGGTGAAATATATAAGAGAATTAGATTCTGCATGGATACCTTGGTACCAGAAATAACTAAATATAATATGAACAAAAAAATAATTCTCCTTGTGGTGGAAGAATGAAGTTAGACGTTACATGAATAAAAAACATCATGCACACAAAAAGTATAGTAAATCACGTACCACTGAGAACTGGTCTAAGTTTAAAACACTAGCAAATAAAACTAAAATAATTATTAGACTAAGGAAACAGGATCTAGAATTAAAACTAGTTACAAATACAAAAAATAGTAAGAAGGCCCTTTACAACTGTATAGGATACTTGAAGGGAAGTCAGGATAGTGTAGGACCTCTAAAAATTGAAGACTTGATAATAATTGAAGAATTAGACATTGTAAAGGAACTCAATGCATATTTTCTGACTGTATTTAAACCAAAAGGAAATTTCCACTACTCCCCTGGCCATGCTGTAAAATATGGTTTACACACACCCCTGTGTGCCTTATTGCTTACTTACTGGACCATTAACAGTGTTATTTAATACATCTGTTATTAATGGTATGACATTGGATACATGGAGAGTCGACAGTGTTATACCAATACATAAAGGTGGTAGCAAGGAAATAGTTGGGAATTATAGGCACATCAGCCTGACTTCATTTATAGGTAAAATGATGGAAAGATTGTTACATACAAGAATTCTGGCACACATTACTAAAGAGGGCCTTTTAGATATCACACAGCATGGCTTTACTCCTGGGAGATCATGTCTTACCAATCTCATTAGTTTTTTCAAGTCTTTGAGTTTGGCATTGGATAATGGAATGCCAGTTGATGTGATTTATTTGGATTTCGCCAAGGCGTTTGATATGGTCTCACATAAAATATTAATTGAGCAACTACTTAAAATGAAAGTAAACATTAATATTATTAACTGGATTGCCTCATGGCTTGAGAATAGGAAGCAGAGGGTACTCTTAAGAAGGCATGAATCTGAATGGGGTACAGTTACAAGTGGTGTGCCACAGGGATCGGTTTTGGGCCCTTTGTTGTTTAATATTCTGGTCTCAAGTTTGCAGACATCAAAAGAAGTGTGGGTAAATAAATATACAGATGACTGCAAAGTGGGGTGCATTGTTAATAATAGGGAATCAGTTAAGAAGATACAAGATACCTTATATAAAATTTGTTCACGGTCAGCCACAAATCTTATGATATTTAATGAGAAAAAGTGTAAAGTGATGCACTTTGGAAAAAATAACATGGGTGCAACTTACACAATGAATAGTGTCATCTTTGAAGTCATAACAGAGGAAAAAGATCTGGCGGTAACAATTTCAAATGATCTTAAATTCGATCAACATACAAACAAAATAGTTAAAAAATGTTATTCCGTACTAGGATATATTAGAAGACATATTAAGAGCAAAAAACCTGATGTTATAATGCCTCTATATACAAGCCTGGTTAGACCTCATCTAGAATACTGTGCTCTATTCTGTGCCCCTACATCAGCTGATAGTCTAAGTATGATTGAAATAGTTCAACGTAGGGTAACAAAAAGAATTCAGGATATGAAAGACAAGAGCTATGAAGATAGATTGAAGGCACTGAAGCTATACTCTGTGGAATACAGATTATTAAGAGGAGATTCAATTTACATTTATAATACACTTAACAAAGGAATTTTGCTTGATACCTTTTGTCTTGTAAGACAACTACAGGTAGGCAATACCAGATGACATAAACTTAAGATACAATGTACCCACAGCAAGTCACAAAGATAGCAAAGGTTCTTTACACAAAGAGTCCCATTAATATGGAACTCCTTGCCTAGTTGTGTTGTAATGAGTGATAGCACTGAACAGTTTAAAAATATGGGTATTAGGAAATATAACTACCACCAGTGAATGGTGACAAGTTCATAATGGGCCTCAGCCTCCAGGATTCATATTCAAACTATGAAACTATGAAAGTTGCCTTATCTGGTCAAAATCTGCTCTTTTAAAATCCAGAACCATTTCCTTTGATGAGGGAATACTGGTACCCATGGGCAGTTGGAACCATATGGTGTTATGATCATTGGACCCAAGTGGCTCCACAGTTCCCACTACCTCTATCGGTTTCCAGTTGCGGAGCATCATGTTGAGAATAGCACATTGCCTTGTGAGTTCCCTGACCAGCTATACCAGCAGGCAGTCCTGCAATGTAATAAGCTTGACCTGACTCCTAGTGCTCCTAGTTGTTCGATGTCCCAGTCTAGGTCTGGTAGAATCCCCCCACCACTACATCCCCCTTTTCTGTTCCCTTCTGATTGTCTCCTCAGCTCCCCAGCTCCATTTACCCCCTGTCCCCCTTGTCTGTATACCACCTCTATGCACAGTTTCCTTCCTGATATGAACATGAGCTGCACCTGCAGTGATCCTGTTTCCCTTCCCTCCATGGATGGTCCCCATCTCTATTGCCACTATGCCTTCCTTGACTTAAAGGGCTACCCCACCCCTTTTTCCTTTATCTCTCTCACTTATGCATGGTGTATCCTTTTACTCCTAAGTTCCAGTCGTTTGCCCTAGTGGCCCTTGTTTCCGTGATGGCAATGAGATCTAATCCTGCATCTGCCACCATCATCAGAAGCTCACTAATTTTGTTCCCAAGGTTCCTGGCATTTAGGTAGATTGCCTTCTAGAATGTGCCTATACCCCTTGTCTTTTTGTTTGTACCTCCCCCTTTGTCCTCCTCATCCCTCTATAATTTCCTGCTCCTTGCTTGCTATCTGTGCCTTGCTCTATGACTCCTTTTCTTACTTTATTTTGGACCCCATCTGGATCCCCAAACCTGCTGCTGCTGCTAGTCCCTATTTCAGAGAGAATCCTAACCAAGTTCCCATTTTGCTCTCTTTTCTCTGTGGTTTCCCCAGCTTCAGTCTCCCCCTTCTTAATTTAAATCCTAAGTTTATGTCCAGCAACAGAGACATTAAATGTCTGCCCCAAGGGCACTAGCCTCCTCTATTGTTAGTAGTAGTAGTAACTTTTGATTCAATATTATACACATGTACATGAATATGGCTGTTCCCCAGTGAGACACAGCTCATTTTCTATGGGTATCATTACCTGGTGAACCTGGTTATGATAGTAAAATTGGGGAGTGGACGGAAAAGAGGGAGAAGCAGGCAGAAACACTGAATGAATACTTTTGCTCAGTGTTCACGGAAGAAAGGGGGCCACTACCAGCATGGGCTGGGAGGGTGGGGACAGAGGGAGAGGAGGCTACAGATGAAAGAATTGAGGCAAGTAGAGTCCTAGAGGGACTGAGGGCACTGAAGGTAGACAAGACATCAGGGCCAGATGGTATCCACCACAGGGTGCTGAGGGAGATTGTGGAGGTGTTGGCAGAGCCGCTGTCAGATCTGTACAGCACCTCACTGGAGTCAGGATGTGTGCCACTGGACTGGAAGATGGCACATGTAGTACCATTACACAAGAGCGAGCCAAGAGATGATCCAGGTAATTATCATCCGGTAAGTCTTACCTCCATAGGGTGCAAACTCATGGAAATGATACTAAAGGAAAGACAGGTGTTGTACCTGGAGGACAATGGCCTCCAGGATGTGAGGCAGCATGGGTTTGTTTCAGGAAAGTCCTGTCAAACCAACCTCATACAATGTTATGACTGGGTGACAGGTGTTCTGGATAAGGGTGATGCGGTGGATATTCTTTACTTGGATTTCAGCAAGGACTTCAATTTGGTGTCTCATGGGTGGCTTGGAGAGAAGCTAACTGGTGTAGGGGTAGGGGCAAAAATGATTAACTGGATTATAAACTGGCTGAGTGGCAGGCTGCAATGGGTGGTGGTGAGAGGGGAGCTCTCAGCACCAAGGCAGGTGACAAGTGGGGTGCCACAGGGATCTGTGTTGGGGCCAGTATTGTTTGGGCTCTTCATATCAGACATTGCACACAGTGTGGTGAGCGAGGTAAGTCTGCTCACTGACAACACCGATTGGAGCAGTGGTGGATGGAGATGAGGGATGGAAGCAGCTGCAGGGGGACATACACAAGCGAGAGGAGTGGTCAGAGAGGTTGCAGCTGGGTTCAACGCAAAGAAATGTAAGGTTATGCACTTTGGGGTGAAGAACTCAAGGAGAGAATACTGGCTGGGGGGGCTTAAGCTGGGGATCACTGAGGAGGAGAAGGACTTAGGGGTAATGATAACAGGGACCATGAACAACACTGCCTAGTGCAGGAGAGCAGCTGCAAAAGTGAACAAAATGCTGGGGTGCATAGCAAGGGGGTTTTCATCCAGGTGAAGAGAGGTGATCTTGCCCCTCTACAGGTTGATGGTAAGGCCACACTTAGAGTATTGTGTGCAGTTTTGGAGGCCATATTTAAAGCGTGATATCAGGCTACTGGAGGGGGTGCAGGGGAGGGCAACAAAGATGATATGTGGAATGGAGGGGCGAGACTATGACAGCAGGGTGGGAGACCTGAATATGTAAACCCTGGGGAGTAGAAGGGACAGGGGAGACATGATAGAGATATTCAAGTATCTGAGAGGAATCAATAAGGATGGGGCAGATGGGGTCTTTAAGTTAAATAGGGGGAGGGTCACCAGGGAGGAATGGGCTAAGAATAGAGGGGAGAAGATTTAGGAGGGAAATGAGGAGACACTATTTCACAGAAAGGGTGGTAGCAAAATGGAACACCCTACCAGAATGGGTGGTATCATGTAAATCTGTGAATAGCTTCAAAAGGGCATGGGATAGGGAACAGGGGAAAGTGAGGGTGGGGGAGGAGGGGGTGGCAGTGGGATGACAAGGGGGAGGGGCAGCTGCAAACTGGCTGCACACTCGAGCAGACTTAGATAGACCGGATGGTCTGTTTCTGCTGGCACATTCGTATGTTCGTATGTTTGTATTTATATTCGTACAAATCAGTTTTGCCTAAATGCCAAAAAGATGGTCTCTATGACCTTTGGTACTATGCAAAAGCTTGCTAGGCTTGATGCCACCCCCTCCTTCCATACCCTCGATGCTTCTGTACTGGAAGATGTCTTTCAAATACTTCGGGCTATGGCTTGACAAGAACCTCGACTTTGAGGTGCACGTGGATGCCATCCACAAAAGCTATTCCCCAAACTCAGTGCTCTGTACAGACACCACAGCTGCCTTCCCTCACAAGCCTGCAGAGAGATCATCCAAAAGGTGATTCTCCCTATCTTTGACTTCGGAGACATAGTTTACAACTCTGCCCCCAAGTCCTCCCTTTCCTGACCGGACACTGTTTTCATCTCCTTCTGCCACTTCACTCTCGACTGTCCACCTTTTACTCACCTCTGTGACCTTTACACCTCGCTCTCCTTCCCGTGTCTCAGTGCCAGATGCCTTGTCCACAGCGCTTCTTTAATTGGGAAGTACTGGCTGGGCTCTCTACCTCCCTACCTGCCCTCCCTCATCTCTGTCCCACCCCCCCACTCCCTCCACAATGCAACCCACAGGGCTGTCGCCCCAGGCATTCCACATCAGGGTGAGCCACCTTTTCTTATCAGTTCCCATGGATCTGGAGCTCCCTTCCCTTAGACATCCACTCTGCACAGTCCCCTTGCTCCCTACCCCTCCTTCTCCGACATCACATAACTCCCTCTTGTAGCTGCACCTGGCCCCCTCCCCCCAGGTCTATCCTCCTCCCCTCAACAATGTCCAGTCTATCTTGATTAACTAATTCTCCAGCCAATTCCCTGTCTCCCCCTTGAGGGGTTCTTGCATCCCAAAGGGGTGAAGAAACTGGCTGGCCAATCTCCCTCCCACCCACTGATCCCCTTCCAGCCCAACTCACACCCCAGTGACTGTACAGATTACCTAATAACTGTTTTTTCCTAGTCCTTTCAATGTACATTTAGCCATGGAAATGTATAGCTGAGCACTGTGTGTGTGTGTATGTGATTTGGATCTCTGTAAAGTAAATGTATATACAGTATTAAACTATTTACTGTGCATTTGTTTATGTAATTGGAGATTCTTAACTGTTCCCAACTGGATGGCATGTATTGTTTTATTTATATTATCAATATGAAATGTTACATATCTTACAATCTTCATTTCCTATTTATTTATTTATTTAACTTTTGTTGACCAGGTAGGTACACTAGACAATCTGTATGCCTATTTTCAGGTACGACCCAGGAGAGTACAATGAAAATACAGGTTCAAACAAGGTACATAACAACAAGAGGGGCAATGTACAGAGTATCAAGAGAGCAAGATGAACATAGATAGTATACAGTGAGCAGTAATAGTTAAATATACGTATACATACAGAATAAATAGACTAACACATTCAATGGTAATTACATTGCATGAGTGACCCTATTTACCAGGGCCACTTAATACATAAGCAGATGGCGATCAATCACATGCTTCCCAGAGTTAAAGGACAGTAGGCAGTGGATCAGAAAGGGACCAATTTGGAGACCTGGTTAGGGTGGCTTGGGACACCCACACACCAAAGACAGTTTCAAGTGCTCCCACAGAGAACTCCAGAGACACAGTTGGGAAGGGAGGAATGTACATGGTCAGGAAGGGAGTTCCATAGCCTCGGCGCACATGTAGCAAAGTCCCTATCCCCCCATTAGGGTTTGAGTATATGGAACTTTGAGCACTGCCAGAACCTGAGACCTGAGGGAGTAGGAGGATATATCCCCTTCCTCCCAGGACACATCTGGAATCAAGTTATTGCAGCTCAGTATGCCTTTCCTGGTAAAATGTTTCAAATAAATACATTTTTGTATGACTTTAAAACACATTCAACTTTCATATATGCTTATCCACATAAAGAGCTACTGATGCCGCAAAGAAAATGTTAAAAAACATAATAATTAGGTACAATTCTGCCAGCATTCCATTTACATTTTGTATATTTCTCCTCCTATTTATTACTAAGGAAATGTACATGAATATACAAGTTTTATTCCTTAGAGTTTCTTTAGAGTCCATCTGCCTCTGTAGCTTACTCCCTATTTCAAGTCATAATTCTCTGTTGTGACATCACAATCTGTTGTTATGGGAGTAACTGTGATACCACAACAGTGCTCTATGACTTTAGGTAGTGAGAAAGCAGCAGAAAATCGATGAACTCTTCAGGAGCAAAGCTCCTGTTTTCATAAAAATTACCTCAGCAATACATAATGGGGAGGAGGAATACAGCAGTAATGGAAAATACACTGCAAATATTACAATTGGTTCTCCTGAACATGTCACCGGCTCTTTAATGCTATATTATCACATATACTGATGTATAACCATGTATTTATATATTGATGTTACACAATCCTAATATTCTACAATTAACCAAAGGTGCCACTCGATGCACGTTACACCGTATTTCAATGCCTTTAAAGTGCATTTAAACTAGGTTTTTACAACAGGGCAAGGGTTGACTACTATAGCTTGATTTGTTAACCAGCTACAGTATGTATTACTTCAAAATGTAAAGTTTATTTTGTTAACCTTAATTGAATAAGAATAGAATTCCATGTAACAGGGCCATTATATAGCAAGAATGATCTTCCTATATTCATGTTCAAAGTAGGTATCTGAAATGTCACACTGTCTGACAATCTTAAATTTAATTTGTTGGGCTTTATAGCCACGTGATCTAGTATGCAATTTTGAAGGGATTTATTATAAATGCTTTGCATACAATTTAATATATGGAGTTTCCTTTGGTTATCCAGTCTCATCCAGTTAAGTTCTGTGTTCAGAAGGCAATAATGCTTCCTTCTCAGAGTTCCAAGTATGTAGCATGCAAACCCATTATGTACTACATTAATTTTCCTCAGTTCCACCCCTGACACATCCCCCTATTATACATCTCCATAATCAATTATTGGGCTGATCATAGCTTTAACAATTTTTACTCTATCTTCCTTTGGGATGCTAGGGCAAATTCTATTTAACATACCTTAATTTTGATTTCGATTTTTTTTATCATGTTTTCAATACGCACATTCCATTTACAGTATTTATCAAGCCATATTCCAAGGTATCTATTGGTGTCCACTTGCTTTCTCATCAGATATTTTCATTTTAAAAATGTCATTCTCAATAATTGCTGTATTTGAGAGTCTAAATGTCACGACTTTTGTTTGTTGTGCTGAAGACTAACTTGTGTTTGAAGAAAAAATCCTGAAATAAATCGAATGCACTTTGTCATTCACTTTGAACCTGAGTATATTTGTTACTTACAATGTAAATAATAGTATCGTCCATGTATAAGAGGAATGTTATATAGGGGTTTGAAAATCCAATATAAATATATATATATATCTATATATATATATATATATACACACACACACACACATATATATATATATATACAGATGATATATATGAATATATATGAATATATATACAGTGTATATATATATATATATATATATATATATATATATAAATAGATAACCCACTCTAGGGTGTGCAGTCACACTCTGATATATGCATGCTTTGGTGTGCAAAAACCACCAATGCGTGATATCAGAGTGACTGCACGCGCTAGAAAGTGTTATCTATCTTATAAAATGGCAAAATTGTTTTGGAGGGGGGTGAAAGTGCATGTGTGCAGTCGCACTCTGATATATACACAGTCTTGTGATGTGTTTCAACCAATTAGCAGAGATAATTTTTCCTTCCCATTTTAAAAATATATTTATTCATATGTATAAATATATATCTATATGTATATGTGTGTGTGTGTGTGTATGTATATATGTGTGTGTGTGTATATATATATATATATATATATATATATTCATGGCAAAAAAACTCTGTTTAATGCATCAGTTAGGGTTGTTCCACAGTGACAAAAGTGAGGAAATTCGGTGTTAGGGTTGAAAGCGCCCCTTGCACCTCCCCCAGCCAGACCCCCAGCCAGCATCAGGGTGCGCATTGGGGTCGTCGGCCCTAACTCTCAATCCATCATGTGTAAACAAGATGAGGTACAGTAGAATGGGGTGTGAGTTAGGACCGATGACCCCAACGCACACCCCAATGCTGGTAGTGACATAACTACTGCAGCACAACAAGCATATTCCAGGCATGGAATTCCATGCATAACAGTATTTCATCACACGCTGTATGAACTGAAACTGACCTGTTGTGATCTGCCTGTCAAATATTCTTTACACCACCTCACAAAGGTTGCTGATAACTTCAAATTCTTTAACTTCCCCGGTAGAATGTCATGATCAGGAGTATCGAAGGCCTACAGTAGGGCTATGAAAATGGCACCAACTTCTAATTTTATCCAGTGTGGCCTGGATATCACTTACCACTTTAAAGCTGTAAAGGTGTTGTATTGAACTCTGAATCCTGATTGGAATGGGTCCAGTACTTGATGAAATGCTAAAAAGCTTTTCAATTGTATATTTACTAACCTCTTCAGGACATTCAATACAATAGGGAGTAAGGAGATGGGGCTATAATTTTGTATATCCAGTTTTGCTCAAGATTTAAAAATTTGTATAACTTTGTGTTTATTTTTCCAGTCCATGGGAATTTCACCTGCTGCTAAAGACATGTTATAAATGGTGGTTAATGGTTCTGCCAACACCAGAGATGCAAATTTAATTAAACTTGATGGCAATCCGTCCAGACCAACTGATTTAGATGTGTCTATTTTCAATAATTCTGCTAGAACAGCCTCTGGATCAGTCTTCAGCAAATTAAATTCAGTCTGTAACTCAAGCAAGGAGTTTGCAAAGGCATTTGTTATTTGAATCCCATGGGGCAATTAATAAATCTAATGCTTCAGACCCCATTTTAATAAAATAGTTAAAACTATCTGTTAAAACTGCTGTTTTTAACAGGGGAGAACTTTGGTTTCAGAGCAAGAAGCAGCAGTCTAGATCTACAGATTTTTTACTGATGAATCACTTCTATCTCAGCAGGAGTCAGTACCTGTTTGGATTAAGCAAACAGATACTTTATTAGAAGAAGGGGGTCTCATCTAAGTAAAAAAAAAGAAAGTCACTGTGTGTTTCTCTGAGAAAGGGGGCTGTATCAGCTTAATTTACTGAGTCAGTGCAGAGGATGAATCTAATTAGGGATGTGGCTTAGCAGCCTAGGAGTACAAAAGCAGGTGGCTTCAATTACAGCTTCCTGTTGTTTTTAACAGAAGAGAACTTTGGTTTCAGAGCAAGAAGCAGCAGTCTAGATCTACAGATGTTTTACTAATTGCCCTCCTTCCCACCCACCCAAAGCCAGTTCTAGTTTTATAGTCACTGGATTTGACTGACAACAGGAACTTCCTGTTTGGCAGTAGGAAGGGAAGGATCACTAAGACACATTAGTTTCATCAACCTTGAAGGAACCTAAAAAATAACTCTTTCTCCCCCAACCCCCGGCTGCTGGAGGTCAGATTCCAAGCACAGAAGAAGGAGACTACTTAAGACTACAGGAAGTTCTTGTCCCAGAACAGGAAGGGTGAGAGTTGTAAGGGCACATAGGCAGTAGGAAAGTAAGTGTAAAAATACACAGAGGGAGGAGACAGTAAGCATACAAAGCAACAGGAGAGAGGACACAAAATAAGTCAAGATTGGAGTGGTGCGGAGGTCACATGATGCTGAGGAAGGGGTAGGACGTGTTCGTCTGAGCTTCATTCTTTTCACCGACAAAACTCATCCAAAACACCCGCTATTTCTACAATTTATCTCTATTTAGTAAATTTACTTCAACCAGAAGAACATGGATGCTGTTCCGAGTGCAGATGGAGATGAACTTACCTTCAAATATGTCAAGCCAGCAGTTGGACAGAGAGGCACTTCAGGAGTCAAAGGCCAAGCGCCCTTGTCGCAGTTCATCTCCCCAATCAACTCCAGAGGATCTCTCAGCTTCCCACATATATTTGGAGCTTACTACAATCAAGGAGGCTCTTTTGAAATTAATTGAGGAGGTCGCTGACTTTAAACCAGCACTCACGCAACTATCCCGAAGAGTGACAGATACGGAGGCCAGAGTAGCTTTGGTGGAGCACAAACAGGACAAAATGGAGCCCTAGGCAGTTGAGTTTAAAAGAAATCTTACCAAATTGGAGGATCGTTTAGATGATCTTGAGTGGAGGAACAGGAGGAATAATTTGGTGCTGTTAGGCCTCCCCGAAGGAGAAGAGGGCCCTAATACTATTCAATTTCTAAAACACTTTTTGGAAAAGACAGTGGGCCCCTCTCCTAATGGCCTGGAATTTGTCATAGAGTAAGCCCACAGATCATTCTGGGCTAAACCCCCTCCAGCTGATCCACCCAGGCCAATCATCTTCAAATTGCTCAATTATCTGGATCTGGATTTTATTCTCAAGGAAGCCAGGAAGCTATCTGCTGTTCTCTGGGAGGGGGGAAAGTTGAGTTTGGTACCGGACCTAACGCTTAAAACCCGCCAGCTATGTTCCTCTTTTCAACCCATTACATCAAAGCTGTGGGCAGTGGGCATACACCATTGCCTCTTATACCCTGCCCAACTGGAAGTCACTTTATCCGAAGGAGCTAAGTGCTTCGATTCGGTGGAGGAAGCCATGAAGATTCTGCGAAAATGTCACCCTGATCTATTTCCCAAATGAAAAGGGGGACTTTCCATTCAAGCACTCAGGACAAAAAGACACAGTTTGGTACTAAGGCTGGAAGATTCAGGCCATTTGCATGCTGACTTAGCTTTCCCCTCTCTTTTATTTTCTTTGTTATGCAAGGAACAGAGAAGGTTATTACTGGGACTGTAAAGAAATGAAAATAACTGATTTTGACTCAGCACCATGCTGCATCCAATAGTTATAATTTCTTTCCAAATGTATTTAGTGTTCCTCAGTGAGGGAGGAATATTGCCAGTGCAGCACCTGTTTTATACATTATTTTCTTCCACTAGATGGTGCTAAAACTGCATTTTATAAATGGCCAATTCAGCCAAAGACAGTGAAACTAAGACTATATTAGTACACTGCGTTTTTTTCTCCTTTCCTCCTCTCAAGGCTATCTCAAAAGGTCCACGGACTAAATGCTGTATTAGGTCTATCGTGATAGTTATTTACCTTATAATGAAGGTTTTTTTATTTGCTTTTTTGGGTCATTCATCAAGTATGATACTCCAGGTGTTTAGTTTGTGGAAACCTTTGCCGTCCTTACATTCAGAGGTGGAATTGCTGAATGCTATTTAGGTTAAGGAGAGTATATAAGTTTACTAACTTTTTCTTTTCATTCTAGCAGGTCGGAGAATGGACGATTGCTCTCCCCTTGAGAGTATCATGGTCCAGAATATAGGGAATGGGCCTAGGGCCCGAGCGACTAGGAATGTACATAGTTTTACAGTTTTCTCACATTTTTTCTCATTAGTTCATTTAAGGAACAATGAATGTGCAGAGTTTACTTTGGGGGGGGGGAGGTAGCAGGGCAGCCCCACATAGCAATTGTACAACCAGTTATGGACATCCTACCTTTTATGGTTAACATCCTGAATATTCTTTCCTGGAATATTAAGGGAGGAAGGAACAACAACAAGAAATATGTCATATTAAATCACTTGGCAAAATTTGACCCTAAGATTGTGTTCCTTCAGGAAAAACACTTGCTTCCAGAACAGATAAAGTTCCTTAAAAAGTGATGGGTAGGACAGGTCTTTGGAGCAGGTTTTAGCCCTTGAAAGTGGGGAGTAGCCTTGTTGATAGCAAAAGGATTGCCTCTTACTGCAGTCGAAACTGTTAGTGACCCAGAAGGATGGTTTATCTTCATTTTTGGTAATCTAGAAAACTCTGACATAGTATTGGGATCAATTTATGGCCCCAACACAGAAACTCCCTCCTATTTTACTCACCTTGCCTCAGTACTGGCCCCCTTTCTTCAATACCCAGTTATAATAGGAAGTGATTGGAATTTGGTACAATCAGGCAATCCGGATCATACATATCATAGAGGGGTAGGATCTTCTGCTGCCTAGAGGGCCTTGGGTTAATTCATTTCTTCCCTAGGTCTAATAGACCCCTGGAGACTATCCTACCCTTCAGCAAAAGACTTCACTTTTTACTCCCCTGTTCATAAAAGTTATTCTCCCATTGATTTCTTTCTGGTAAGTCAACATTTAGTCCCCTTTATTATTGATTCACAAATACATGCTCGGGTAATTTCAGACCATTCTTTAATTGCAGCCCAATTAGATCTACCTAATATTCCCTTCAGGCCCAACACCTGGTCATTAAATAATAATTTGTTGAAAGACAACCAGGTAACTTCCCGGTTTATTCAATTTTTGCAGGACTTTATTCAAGCTAATTACAATTCGGTTCCTGCGGTGGATTTGGTCTGGGCAGCTTTAAAAGCTACATGGAGGAGAGAATTTTTACGGACTGCTAAGGTGTTGAAAAAGAAAAAATTATATCACATCAATCTGTGTCTGGATAGAATTTGGACACTGGAAATTAAAGGGTTGGACAACCTTTCTTCAGCAGACAAACAAGAACTTATTCGACTAAGGGCCCACTATGCTGGTATTTTATTGGAAAAAGTAGAAAGATCAGCGTCTTTAATAAAAGCTTCATATATTGGCCAGGGCAGCAAAGCCAGCAAGTTACTTGATGGCAATTAAAACAACAAGCAGCATCAACATGGATTGCAGCCATTAAACACCCTCGCTCTGGATATTTGGTGTCTAATCCACCAGAGATGCTAACTCTTTTCAGAGAGTATTATCAATCCTTATACTCCCCTCATTCTTTGACAGACTCCCAGTATAAAGCAATGCCAGCTTTTCTTAATAGAGCAGACTTACCTGTCCTCTCGGGAGACAATCAGATTCATCTAGCTGAACCAATCACTGTGGAAGAAATCACGGCAGCAACTGATTCCCTTACACCCGATAAGGCGCCTTGCCCAGATGGCTTTTTGGGCCTTTTCTATAAGACATTTAAAAAGCATCTCCTTCCTTGTTGTTACACCTTTATACCTACTGGGGGTCTTTCCCAGTTAAGGACCCTTCAATATTTGAAGCAAGGATAATCCTTCTCCCCAAGCCAGGGAAGGATCCTCACGGTAATTGGTAATTACCGACCTATTTCTTTGCTTAATGTAGACGTCAAAATCTACGAAAAAATTCTGGCTAGCAGGTTGGAAGAGGTGTGGATGAGTCTGTTGGGTCAAGAGCAGGCAGCGTTTGTGGCTGGAGGTACCTCATCAGATCATTTTATGAAATTACACCACCTTATTTCTACATCCATGGACCCAAATCTTGGAGCTTTCTTGGTGTCCCTTGATGCAGAAAAAGCCTTTGACAGGGTAGAGTGGACATACTTGTTTGCTGCCCTCTCTAAATTTGGTATTCCACAGTCCTTTATTGATCAAATTCGAGTTTTATATCAATGTCCATCAGCAAGGTTACTCTGTAATAATCACCTATCGGATCCCTTTCCACTTTGTTGAGGGACTTGGCAGGGGTGTCTCCTCTCTCCCAATTTGTTTAATTTATACATTGAACCCTTAGCTAGAGTACTCAACCTGGAGCAGGGGATAAAGGACATGCAGCTGGGACACCTAGAACTTAAGTTATCTCTGTTTGCAGACGATATACTTCTGCACATTTCCAAAAGCAGGCAATCTCTTCCCCTTGCCCTCCATGTTATATCTCAGTTTAGTGAATTTTCAGGATACAAGCTCAACAGAAATAAAACTATGGTTTATTCCCTATCCCCCCTAGTTACGAGGGACCAAATTGAAAGAATGGGCCTCCATTGGGAAAGTGAAAATCTAACTTTTCTAGGTATCAAAATTACTAAAGAAATGAATAAACTTAAAGAACTCAATTTGGACCCCTTAATAAAATCGACAAAAGAAGACCTGGTCAGGTGGAAAAGTCTACCTTTATCCTTTTGGGGGCAGACAAATGTTTTAAAAATGGTAATTTTGCCCAAGTTTTTTTTATCCCCTAAATAACCTCAATATATATCTTCCCAAATCCTTCTTTTTGTCTCTCCAAAGAATCTGCTCAGACTTTTTTTTGAAATGGGAAATCTCTGCGAAGGGCATATGGGAAACTCATTCACCCTAGGGCATCAGGGGGGTTACAACTAATAGACTTTTAGGTTTATTATTTGGCCATTCATGCTAATAGATTTTTACACTGGTCTACTCCTAAGTAAAATATTCTGGAGAGTCCCTCCTGGTTACAATTAGATATTTGGCACGCTAACTCTTGTAATCTCACCTTGGTGGCATTGTTGTATAACTTATGGTCAAATATCCCAACAAAGCTTAGAGATTCTCCAACTGGGTGGAATGTGAAAGCCTTACAACAGTTATGTGCCCTGATCCGGATTCACCCCGGAAAAGATTTGAGGCAACCTCTGTTAAACAACCCAAACTTGAAATTAGCTAAGAAAACCATTAATACCCAGTTTTGGTGACCCCTCCTTGATCTATGTTTAAAAGACCTTACTCTGGGGAACTCACACTCTTCTATCTCCACTTTACAAACCAAGTATAGCATTCCTCCAAAATACTTTTTTCAACTAACTCAAATACACCACTGTATTAAACTCTTTTTGGGCAAACCGCCATGGTCAGATGAAGCAAGGAAATTATTAACTACTCTTTGGGAATCAACCAAAGGTCGCAAGTCAATCGCTAAATTGTACAAAGAAATTATACTTCATGCTTGGAAGAACTCTTCTCCTGTAGCTTACTACTAGAAGAACATTCTCACTAAGAATTTTCCTGACAACATATGGAAAGCAATCTGGACCGACAATTTTGTTCTAATTAAACAAGACCGCCTGAGGAGCATTCAGTTTACTATTCTCCACAATATTTATTACACACCTTGCAAACTATACCAAATGGGCAGATTATCCTCTGTGGATTGTAAGGACTTTGGATCTGACTATGCTACACTACACCATAAACTTTGGTCTTGTCCTAAGATCTCTAAAATTTGGGACAGTCAAAAAACATATTGCACCATTTTTAAAAATGTCTCCCTATTTCGAGGAGGATATCTGCCTCTTAGGAATGTATTCGTCTATCCCCACATTCCCTCAAAAAGTTCAAGTTACCTTGGTTTCCATGGTTACAAAGTTGCTAATTCCGAGACATCGGAAAGAGGAGTGGGAACCTTCTTTTGGAGAATGGTGGGCTGAATTCCTTACTGCTCTAAATGCGGAAAGATATGTGGCTAGATTTTCTCACTTCTGGGGAAAATTCTAGAAATGTTGGGGATTTTTTTTCAATTCTTAAAGGTAAATTTGGATATTGAGCCAGCTCCCAACTTTCTCTTCTTTCATCTTTCTATAATATCTTTCCCCTATCAGTTTACCCCTCCTACTTCAACCTCACTACTATTTTAGTTCAATCTCTTCTTCTTTTCTCCTCTCCTCTCTCTCATCTCTCTACCTGATTTGTTATGCTAGAGCCAAAAGAGATTTCAATGCATCATGGTATTATCCCTTTTCTGTGGCGGTGGGGTTAAAGGAGTGTGTGTGTGCTGCAGGGCAGGGTAGGGGTTGGGTGGGTATGTATGACATTTTTTGTTTATGGTTATTTGGTGTGGGTTAATTGTTTGGTTATAACATTGAAAATTGTTCACTTGTTTTCTGTATATGGATAAAACTTGCATTTACATAAAGTTATTTGCAAAAAAAGATGGGAGTGGTGCAGTGCAATGGCTGTGGGGAAGCAGTGTTCTGGGAGACATTCTGGAGGCTGCGATGCTGCTCTATTTGCAGGCACCTCTCTGGTCTGAGGGAGGAGGTTGCCCGTCTCCAGGCTGACCTAGCTAGGATTCGTGAAATCTCTTTCTCCACCCAGGGACCACCAGGGCCACCACCGTTACCTCAGAGGTTGCCAAGAAAGAAGAGTGGTTGGACCAAGGTGGGCTCAGGGAGGGAGAGGGTGGTGGAACAGAGGTGCATCCCTTCAGTTGTACCTCACCACAATTCTTGTGCTGTTCTGGCAAAGAGCAGTTCCTCTATGGAGGCACCTGCAGTGAAGACCAAGGAGGATGCTGGGAACCTCCACAAAGAAGACCCACAGGAGGGTTGCACAAGACCCCACAGGGGAAGGAAACAACTCCTGGTGGGGGACTCAATCATTAGAGGGGTAGAAGTGGGGAAGGAAGATGATAGGGAGGTAAGGTGCCTGCCTGGTGCCATGGCTCTGAGGGACAGAAAGTGAATCTTCAGGATTGCGGGAGCAGCTGCACAAGGGAGGGAGCTGGATGTCATTGTCCACCTAGGGACAAATGACCTGGCTGTGAATGGGATCAGAGTGGTGCAAGAGGAGTTTGTGGAGTTGGGGAGGGGCCTTAGAGAAGTAGCATGCACGGTAACCTTCTTGGAGGTGCTGCCTGTCTATGGCAAGGATGATGCTAGGGTATTCCGCACCATGGGGATTCAATGAATGGTTGAAAAACTAGTATGGAGCTCAGGGTTTTGGCTTCATTGGGGACTGGGGAGCCACCTGGAGGGATGCAGGCTTATACTGGTGCGATGGTCTACATCTGTCCAGAGGGGGAACCAGGATCCTAGGTGACAGGTTTAAATGCTTCATTGGCAAGCATTTAAACTAGCCAAGGGGGGAGGCACTAAAAAGGAGCAGGGAAATCCCAGCCTCCCACCACAAAACACAGTAGTTTGAGAGGTAAACACCAAGGTAGAGAAGTCAGTAGGGAGCAGGACATGGATAAATGCAGAAAAAGGCAGCAAGGACAGGGGATGGGGCTAAACGGGGTAAGGCCATAAAAAATAAATGGAAGGTGATGAGTACCAATGCCCTCAGTCTGTGCAACAAGCTCCCTGAACTAGTGGCCTTGATGGAAGAGGGATGCCTGGATATCGTGGCAGTCACTGAAACATGATACACAGAGAACCATGACTGGGAAGTCAACATACCAGAATACACTGTCTACAGGAGGGACAGGGTGGGTAAAAGATGAGGAGGAGTAGCTCTTTATATTAGGGAAGGGATTAAATCAACAGAGCTAAAGAGTAAACAGGACGTTGATGAGTCACTATGGGTCACCCGGAGACAGGAAATGGCACCACAATCCCCACAGGGGTTGTGTACAAACCCCCATCTTGGGGGAGGAAATGGACAAGGAAAAGAAAGAAGGCATCCTTAAAATGACAGAAAAAGGGGAGATATTGTTGATGGGGGACCTGAATATGCCAGATGTTAACTGGAGTACCTTTGCTGCAGGCACATCCAAAAGCAGGGTCATTCTTGATGCCCTACTGGGGCATGCCTCAGACAGCTAGTGTTGGGACCCACTCTGGAGGAAGCAATCTTAGACCTGGTACTCTCAAATGGGGAAGGAGAAACGATCTCAGATTTAGAAGTGGGTAGCCATCTGGGAACAAGTGACCACCAAACAGTGTGGTTCACAATAATCACAGCCATAGAGTCAAGCCATACAAAAACAAGAGTATTGGACTTTAGGAAGGCTGACTTTCGGAAAATGAGAGAGTGCCTCAGAAAAGCACTGGCAAATGGGCAAGAAGGAGGGGTGGAGGAACAACGGGGAATAATCAAAGCAGCCATTGCAGAGGCAACAAGCCTTTGTGTGAAGCAAATCAACAAAACAAAATGAAGGAAAAAAACACTATGGTTCTCAAAAGAGGTAGCAGGGACGGTTAAGGAGAAAAGGATAGCATTCAGGAAATATAAGGAAACACAGAAGAAGCAGGACAGAGAACTTTATCAGTTAAAGCTGAAGGAGGCAGGGAAGGCGGTCAGAATAGCAAAGGCACAAACTGAGGAAAAGATAGCCAACTCTGTTAAGAAGGGGGATAAAACCTTTTATAGGTACATTAGGGAGTGAAGAAAGACCAAGGGAGATATACAGAGACTTAATAAAGGGGAGGGAATGTGGGCAGAGGATGACAGTGAAAAAGCAGGGATACTGAACGAATATTTCTGCTCAATAGTCACAACGGAAGAGGAGGGGGAAGTACCTAAACCAAACAAGAGAGAAACTCTGAATAGGGGGGGTCGATACCAGTCCATTCACAGAAGTAAGGGTTTTGAAAGAACTCTTGAAACTGAGGGTGGACAAAGCAATGGGACCTGATGGGATTCACCTAAGAATTCTAAAAGAACTAAGGGTAGAACTAGTAACACCACTGACTACTCTCTTTAACAAATCATGGGAGGATGGGGTGGTACCTGAGGACTGGAGGAGGGCAAATGTGATTCCACTTCACAAAAGTGGGAGCAGGGTAGAGGCAGGAAACTACAGACCAGTTAGTTTGACTTCAGTGGTAGGGAAAATGATAGAATCACTTCTGTAGGAAGGAATTGTTGAGTACCTAGAGGCCAGTGGGGCACATGACCCAAAGCAGCATGGTTTCACAGCAGGAAGGTCATGTCAGATGAACCTAATAGATTTCTTTGACTGGGTGACCAAAGTAGTAGACCAGGGAGGGGCTGTGGATATGGTCTACCTAGATTTTAGCAAGGCATTTGACACAGTCTCACACAAAAGATTAACATACAAGTTAGCCAGCCTTGGAGTGGGTCCCAAGGTGGTAGCCTGGATAAAAAACTGGCTGGACAACAGGATGCAAAGGGTAATAGTAAATGGAGTCTACAATGAAGAAAGGAGGGTAACTAGCGGGGTACCGCAGGGTTCGGTACTAGAACCAGTCCTCTTTAATGTCTTTATAAGTGACATTGGAGAGCACCTGGAAGTAAAGCTATGTCTCTTTGCAGATGACACAAAGATCTGCAACAGGGTTGATACACAAAGTGGGGTGGAAAGAATGAAAAGGGACTTGGCAAGGTTGGAGGAATGGTCAAATATGTGGCAGCTCAGTTTCAATGCAAAGAAGTGCAAGGTAATGCATCTGGGAAACAAAAACCCAGGGGAAGAGTACACAATGGAGGTGAGTTAATAACAACAACAAAAATTGAAAGAGACCTAGGAGTAATTATATCAGATGACCTAAAGGTGGGCAAGCAATGTGAGAAGGCAGTAAGAAGGGCTGGGGGATACTGGGATGCATAGGGAGAGGCATCAACAGTAGAAAACAGGAAGTTGTTATCCCTCTGTACAGACAGTTAGTGAGACCCCATCTGGAGTACTGCATGCAATTCTGGAGACCCCATCTCCACAAAGACATAGACAGAGTGGAGGCTGTTCAGAGGAGGGCAACCAAAATGGTTTAGGGTCTGCACCAGAAGACATACAAGGAGAGACTAAAGCAGCTTAATATGTATAGCCTTGAGGAAAGGCAGGAAAGTGGGGACATGATAGAAATGTTCAAGTACCTCAAGGGAATTAACAAAGTACAAGAGGGTAGCATCTTTCTGAAGATGAGATATGAAAGAATAAGGGGGCACAATTTGAAGATAGAGAGGTGGACGGCTCAGAGGTAATGTTAGAAAGTATTTTTTCACAGAGAGGGTTGTGGATGCATGGAACAGCCTTCTTGAGGAGGCTGTGGAGTCAGGAACAGTAGGGGAATTCAAGAATGCATGGGACAGGCATAAGGCAATTCTAGTGGGGGGTAGGGGGAAGTAAGCTGTTGATTAACTAGAATCTGCAGCTTATCCATCAGGTAGGGAAATGGGCAGACTAGGTGTGCCAAGCGGTCTTTATCTGCCTTCAAATTCTATGTTTCTATATTTCTATCAGCTGCTTCCACCCCGTATTAGTCATCTGGCTATCTATCATAACCACATTAGGAAGCTCCACATTACCCATGGACTGCAAGTTATGAACAAGTTATCAAAAATCTTTGGGCTTCGCTCTACACTCTGCTAATGAGGATTTGTAAAAGTTTTATTTTACTTTTCTACTTTCCTTAAGGAAAATATTACTGGCTGTGAGATATACAGCCCAGTCCCTCTGTGTATTTGTTTTCTTTGTGACTTTCCAGCACTTCTTTCTCTTTCATTTGTATTTATATAATTCCTTATTATAGCATGAAGCATTCCTTATTTAACCCTTTTTCTTTTTATTTGTGCTTTATTTCTTTATTTATTTCTTTATTTTATTTAGTTTTTGTTGACTGGGTAAGATGCTCTAGCCATATCAATGACTATTTTCAGGCACGATGCAGGAGTTTACACAGACAAAACATTTGATTAACAGAAGCAGAAGCAGAAACAATACTATACAGTAAAAGCTTAGACAATAATAATGATCCCCAACTGCTCTGAACTCATCCTGGAAAAATAAACAGGCTTTATTTGTTGTTGAGACCAATGAAATCCTGTCCCACCTAACATTTTCAAACTTCAACATAAATGATATGTAATCAACATTCGTCCATGACCTGTATGTAATCTACTTGCTACTTGTCCTATTTTATGTCTCTAGACCTGATACATGCAATCCCTTGGTGGTTACTAATGGATCAGATAACACTGCTGAAGTTTTATAATGTCCTGGCTTAGAAGTGAAGATCAAATCTAACATAGTCAAGTCCAAGGATCTCTATGGTTTATTCTTGTAAAATCACTAATCAACTGTATTAACCCTAAGACAACGCTGAAATCATAAAATTCATTGTTTGAGTAACCATGTCCCAGACAGCATTAAAATCTCCAATACTCATGACTTTGTTTGTACTTCTTTAGAATATCCTGTAAGTCACAAAATACTGACCATGAGCTCTTTGGAGGCCAATATACCCCCAATCAAAAGAACTGGTTGTCAAAAAGGTAAATTCACTTCAAAGGATTGTAATTCTAATGCAGTATGTACTGCAGTTTGATGGATTCTTTTATTTTAATTTTCAATGTACTATAGATCAGCACCCCTCCGCCTTTATTAGTCCCCTCTTTTCTCCACACTTGGTATCATGGTGTGTTTATCGATAAATCCTGGTTAGGTGAAGATTGTCACCCTTGAAGGGGTCTCTTGTCCCATAAGCCCTACAACATCCCACAAAATGGTACCCCACCTCCTGGCAGTATCCCTTCTGCCACCTGTTAAACTCCTCAGTCTCCTCTATCCTCATTCTTGACTTCTGAATTCCTCCTCTGGAGGTGTGCAAAGTCTGCGAAATTCACTCCACAAATTAATTTGTGAATTTTGCACAATTCATACAATTCATGGCCCACAAATTGCACGAATTTTGCCACAGAGCATGAAATTTCCCTTGTATATTTCATTATTTGCAGCAAAAATGCATGAATTTGGGGAGGGAGTGACACAGTTCATGCTCACTGGTGGGATCAGAAGGTCAGAAATGGGGCTCCTATATATAAAGGTGTTTGAATAGGATCTAGCTGCCATTAGGCAGGTGGGGCATGTGGAGTGGGGTGGGGGGAGGGGAGAAGAGTAGTTCAGTCTGCAGTAGTGTGATTTAACGTGTAAGGGGGACAATCAGTGAGAGTAGCATTCCCAAGGGCAGTTCACCACCCCTTGTGATTCATACACATTCCCAGTGGTTTCCTTAAATCTCCCAGCTGAATCATTACAAGTCAGACTGCTAGCTTTTCTGCCTGAAGCCAGCACCAGTCTGTACTGTAAAATGAGTTACAGGGTTCATGGCCCGGCTGTGTAACCAGAACATGGAGAGCCAGAGACTTAACAGGAGGAACAAAACATTTCCCCCTGTAAATATAACATAAACTCCCTCAGAACACAGTGCAGGAACAACAATGTGTGTCCAACAAGTAGTGTTAAGAACAGTTGAATGATAGCATGGAGCATAAAGGCTGAGCTCGTTTTGTTTGTCTCTATACTGCCAGAGGGCTGGATGAAAGGAATCCCTTCACAAAGAGGGCTCTGATTCTGTGTCCCATGGCTATCAATATTTCACTGCATGGGCAGCTGTGCAGAACACATCAACTTGCAGTTCAACTTAGTGGGGAAAGAGGACTGCTTTCATGAAGGTGCTGTTACAGATGGCCCCTATGTAAACTAACAGACTGCTGCCAAAAGTCACATTGGGTTGGGGGAACGGTCATTTAAAAAAGGCAAGGCTTCATCTTTCGATGTGCAGAATGCAGAGTTAAGAAATGTCAGTGCAGTCTATTGACAGGCATCATTATCACTGTGGTGTGCCCAGTCACACAATATGGGTACCCTCTTGGACAGGCTAGGTTAGTCCCATATAAGCAGGATGCACTGGTGGGACTTTGATAAATTGAGGATCCAGTCTACTGCAAGATAGAATTGTCAACACCATACTCCCCTCTCCCCTTCAAGCACCCAATTCTCCTTATTAGAAAGTGAACACCACTGGTCTGGCACAACCCTCTATCCCCACTGGCAAGCACATTCTAATGAATGAAAGTGCACTGCTGCTTGCTATAAAAAAAACAGCAGGTCATGTGATCTTCTGGTTTTACTATAGCAAGCAGCAGTGCACTTTCATTCATTAGTAGGTGCTCAGCAGTGGAGTAGGGAGGGTTGTGCCCAATTGGTGATCACCATCTAATAATGAGAATTGAGTGTGAGGGGAGGTGGAAAATGGTGCGATCTACTGATTTTGCTATAGCGAGCAGTAGGCTTTCATTTATTAGAAGTTACTTGGCAGTGGAGAATGGAGTGTTGTGTCGGACTGGCGGTGGTCACCTTCTAATAAGGAGAATTGGATGCTTTGGGGGGATGATGGTGGAAGTAGGGTGCTGCAGTGTGGGAGGTTGGGTGGGGAGGTATTATTCTTATGCTATGTCACTTTATAAGATGAGGGCCAGCCGTGGAGGCAAGCAGGTTGGCCTGGTCACCCATTAGTTTTTTTAAATAGGTGAATGAACAAATTAATACATTGTGGATGTTGAGTGGGTAGCAGGGTGGGACTGGGCAGCTGATAGAGGGTGGGGGGATGGGGATACATGATTTTATTAGGATTCTTTGGACTGCAGAGGAGGGTGGGGCCATTTTTGTTCTGTTTTAGGGCTGTGCCGAATACAAATATTTCAGCCGAATTAAATATATTTGGTAGCCAAATAGTGAATATTCAGCAGAATGTTGGAAATAAGATATTCACACAGCCCTTTCACTGTGATTTTGCAGTCAGCTGGCCATCTCTGCAGGTGGCTGCCCATTTGTTCTTTATCCCTGGTCCCCTGCATCAGATGATGACTCTGCTACCTATATGTCCATTTGGGCTGCTGGTCCTAGGTTCTCTTAAAAAAAATTATCAGCCTTTCCAGGTGTGTGGAATTGGATCAGTTTGCCCTTGAAAGTGACTTGGAATATGGCCTGCTATAGGAGAGAGTATGGTATGCTGTTGTTTTTGAACCCTTGTTTCATTTTATTAAACACCTACCTTTTCTCTAGGTTAGATCAGTGGCAGTCTTCATAGAAGGTCAACTTTTCATCGGCCTTGATCTGCTTCATATCTTTGGTAGCCTTCAAGATCAGTTCTTTGTCAATGAATCTCAAGAGTTTAAAAATGAGGGTCTGAGGCTGAGTGTTAGCTGGCACCAAGTGGGCTATTTAAATTCTTTGAGCCTGCTCAGTCTAAGAGTTGTACTCAGCTGAGCTGAGGTTTAGCAAGAGAGGCAAATTTCTCCAGAGGTAGAGAACTGTATTTTTACCCTCACTTCCTTCAGGCATCCCCAAAATTCATAGATTTTATTTGTTTTCCTACCATGGCCTTCTAACTCCACAAGTCTGCGCATGAGTTACTCAATTTGATGTTCTACAACCACGAGTCCCTAGTCCCAAGCTGTCTTATTCTCTGAGAGTGTGGCAATCTTGCTCTTCATTTCAGTCTCTTTGCAAAAAAATGCATGAATTTTGCCACAAAATTTGTGCAGTTTGCATGAAGTGGATTTTGGCTGGCCAGCCTCAACGTCATGAACTTCATGAAGTGCAAATGTGTGGCACTTTGTGTGAAATTTGTGGGTGATGTTTTACTTTGTAACATCTTTATCCTCCCCACCCAAGGAGGACTTTGGAAAAGGTTAGGGAAGCTGAGTGTACTTTCCATCTGTCCCTTAACCTTCAAACATTGAACTTTACCATCTCAGTAGGCTGGGATGTTAGATTGTTGGTACCCAAATGTACCATAAATCAAACTGCCTTCCCCTGCTCTACCATTTTCCCTACCTTGTTCTTGTCCTGGATGACTGATGTGCCTGGAAGGTATCTGATCACCTGCTCCCATTCCCCCACCTCCCATCACCTTCTCCACCGTGCTAATCACTGAGCCCCTACTACTAGATGCTCCTTTCTGCTTTGATCCTAATCCTAACACAGGGTGCAACCGACTCATCCTGATTCTCTGATACCAGGGAAATCTGTTCCCATGACATGTGCCAACATACAGGCAGGTTAAGCAAAAGCATGCTAACTAAAACTATCTTATAAGGCATGCCATTAAAAACTATAGCCCTGACAGTTTGAATGATATTGGGATGAGCCGCTTCTCAAAGACCTGGTTGAATCAATCCAGGCAAGGTCAGTGGATAAGGAACCCTGACAGACTAATAAGGTCTAAAAGCATTTTGAAATGTAATTATGCATGATACTGGCACAACCAAGCTACAGCAAGCTAGCTGAACATCTTATTCTGAAGAATATTATTATAGCCTTTCATATTAGCAAAGGGGTGTTGTTTCACACTTGGAAAGGGGACCTGTGTAGTACTTGCAAAGGGGAGTTATTTCACACTTGGAAAGGGGTCTTGTTTAGCACTAGCAAAGAGGAGCTGTTTCACACCAGCAAATGGGACCTGTTTAGTACTTGCAAAGGGAAGCTGTTTCATACTTGCAATGGGGACTTATTTAGTGTTTATAAAGTGGAATTGTTTCCTACTTGGAAAGGGTGCCTATTTAGTACTTGCTAAGGGGAGTTGTTTTGCACTTGGAAAGGGAACATGTTTAGTACTTGCAAAGAGGAGTTGTTTTGCATCTACAAAGGGAACTTGTTTAGTTCTTGCAAAGGGGAGTTTGTTTCATACTCGCAAAGGGGAGTTTGTTTTACACTTGAAAAGGGGACTTCTTTAATACTTGCGAAGGGGAGCTGTTTCACACTTGCAAAGAGGACTTGTTTAGTACTTGCAAAGGGGAGCTTGTTTCACACTTGCAAAGGGGAGTTGTTTCGCACTGGCAAAGGGGATCTGTTCTGTACTTGCAAAAGGGAGTTTCGACTTGCATAGAGGACTTGTTTAGTACTTATCCCAAGGTTTTATCCTAGGATCACTGCTGTTCTCAGTCTACATCAACTCCCTAAGCAATAACATTCACAACTCTAAACTCCATTTTTTGCAGACCACACTGTACTGCACACATCTAAACCCTCCCTGTCAGACACTGGCACCGAAGTGCAGTCTGATGTTAACCAGCTGCAACTCAACCTTTTAAACTCTAAATTGTTGTAAATGCCAAGAAAACCAAAGCAATGTTCGTTCTTTCCCCTCATCCCTCAATCTCACTATGTAAGTAGGCCACCCTTGCATCTATCACAACCCCATTAGGGGATTCGCTTGAGGTCATCAACAAATGTAAATACTTAGGAATCTAGTTTGACAGCAACCTATCCTTTGCTATCCACATTGAAATCCCTTCAAAAAAGTTAAAAACGACTGTTTTTTTTTTCAGGATTAAATCCTATTTCCTACATACATTAGGAAGAGGCTAGTCCAAGCCACAGTCCTTCATCTTTTTAATTAAGCAGACATCATTTACAACAGTAGTGCAGTGTCCAACCTGCAGAGATCGGATGTTCTCTTACATTGTGCTATATGTTTCTTAACTAACGCACCATATCGAACACATCACTGTGTCCTCTATTCTGTAGAGGGCTGGACATCCCTTGCCACCAGAAGAATGCCCTACACTTGCACCTAAACCCTCAAAACACTGCTGAACAAACGTCCTCCATGCATCACATCCTTATATCACCATTTTCACAGCTGCTATTCCTGCAGGAAAAAAAAAAACATCATTTTGTTAGACGTGCCCACATTCTGTACCCCCTATGGTAGAGCAGCAATCAGTTATGCTCTCCTGACAGCCTGGAACAAACTTTAGTCATCACTCAAGCTGCCCTGAATTACTCTCTATAAATTTCTTTAAATCCCTGACCAACAAGGCGCTTATGGAAACTTGCCAATGCCATAATGGTTAGCACATAACCTTCTACAGTAAAGTTTCTACGATGAGTACTTATGTCCACTCATCTGTTTCCCTCGTCTTAGTAGCTGACAAAATGCCATACCGATATGTATTTGCCAGAGCTGTATTTGTATTCAGTTTTCAGACTGTGTGCCTGTCTCTTCTGTTTTTGAGCTGTGTTGTTTGCCAAGTTATTGTAGTGTGTCCTATTGTGCCACCTTGTCCTTATCAGGACCTCCTTGTAAATGAGCATGCTCAATGGAGTTTTCCTGCAAATAAACTTGAACTTGAAAAGGGGAGTTGTTTCACATATGCAAAGGAGATGTGTATAGCACTTTCAAATGGTATTTTATTATTAGAATTTCAGATATGATACACAAGCAACTGTACTATATAAGTTAGCTGCTGTATTGTGTAACTGGTACCCAATAGAACAAGCTTTCCCAGCTATGCTACAAAATCCCAGACCTTTTATAACTCTGGAGGACACCTTAAACATGCTCCAGTGAAGAGATTTCTGAGTGTCCAGAGGGGCCAGGCTGAAACCTATTGACAAGGTCTCACAATGTGGTAAGACAGATGGTTCATCTTTTCAGCCTCTTGTACTTATACTTACACCTGCAACATTATCAGTAGTCATTAGAAAAGAGACTACTTTTGGGAAATGCTTAGTAACAAACATACAAATATGTGGGAGCTTCACGTTCTCCTTGATCTCTCCTCAGCTTTCAACATGGTGGACCATTGTGTGTTACTTGACCACCTGAGGGAATTTTGTGGACTCACCAGCACAGACATCAGCTGGTTTAAGTCCTTTCTCACAAACAGGAGGCAAAGAGAAGGGATGGGGAATTCCTCCTCCTCCCCTAGCCTCCTGTCTTGTGTAGTACCTCAGGATTCGGTCTTGTCACCAATGTTATTCACCGTGTACATGCTGCCCGGGGAAGGCTCATTAGGAAATATGGTGTGGGTTTTCATTGCTATGCCAGTGATACCCAGCTGTATCTTTCCTTTGCTTCTGGGACATCCAAAGCAGTGGAGGTGCTTAACAACTGCTGTGCTGAAATAAGTGACTGGATGGCCTCCAGCTGGTTGCGACTGTGGAGTTTTTTGTCTGGTCCACAGCTAAAATACCCCTTACCTTCTCTGTGGTCTGCCAGCCCCTTCAGTTGCTGCTCATGCTGCTGGTAAGGACCCCATCTGGACCGTGCGAATAACTAGTCGGACGTATAAAATAAAGAATAAGGCAGGTTTATTCAGTTCAGTAGGTGTTCTCTTCATGAGGACAAGCCCCACACTGACTATACTCCGATTGACAGACCAACATGGCACTGCCAGGCAGTGCAACAATTAGATACATGCAGTTCTAAGTGCTCTTAAAGGGGCTTTAGCTAAACATTATGCCCCATGCTTAATGTTTGCTTCACATCACCACTGGAACAGTGAATGTGAGCACCACTCGAATATGCAATAATCTATACTTTTCTAAGAATTTTAAAGTAAATAATTTAAGGCAAAAAAAATTGTCATGCATTACAAGGCATTAGATTTCCCAAAACAGAACAGTACTGCACTGGGGGGGGACCTGAACTACAAATGGGGACCAGTCAGAGTAGCACCAGAGAGGAGGGAGACACAATAGCACTTGAGACTTGGTCATGCCACAAGTGCTAAAGTGTGAGGGAAGGAAAAGGGAAGAGAGGGAAGGGTAGCAGCAGGAGGATACCCAGAATGCAGGCTCACACTTTAATAACAGTTGCATAAACAGGTGGACTGTCCATTGAAAGACACATTCCTAAGGGGAAGAAAACGTTAGTGCAGGTAAATAGTACCATGGCAACAGGTGCAAGAAAGAGGTACAACAAGATATTTACTGCAACAATGAAAATCAGAAAATGAATTAGTCCTGATACATTTCACTTAACAAAAGTTCAGGACCTCCATTGACTTTTCCAGTCAGTGGGGATGGAGGAATGCATGGACTGCACTAGTTCCTGACAGGAGGGGGTCAGGTCATTAAAAGCGAGCCAGGAGTTCTGCCCACTATCAAATCCACACCACTTTACTCTGTAAGTCCAGGATCCATTGACAAATTTCTTTCTTAGGATCTTCTTGATCTGGTACACTAGTGTGTATGGAAGAGAGTTCTGAGAAGAAGAAGGAAGAAGAAGAAGAAGAAGAAGAAGAAGAAGAAGAAGAAGAAGAAGAAGAAGAAGAAGAAGAAGATTATTGAGAAGAAGAGGAAGTCCCAGGCAAATCATTTGGTAAACTGGAATCCGGCTGAAGAGTGTCAGGAGTGGGAAGATCTGTAGGAACTGGCTTCAAGTTATCTGGGGGAATCTCAGCTTCAGAGAGGATGGTAGGCTCAAGGGCAGCTTCATTTGTGGGAGGACTGGGGTCATCTGGAAGGTTATTATTCGGGTACCCATGCTTTAGTCGGTTTATATGGACTTTGTTGTGTACCAGCTTGCCATCCGACTTGCGTCGCAGACAAACGTGGACCAGAGGGGTCTTTTCTACAATGTAGAAGGGACCAGTCCAGGGGTGAAGCAGTTTCTTTGTGGCACCCAGAACAAGAACAGGACGGTACAAATAGACAATGTCCCCAACAGAGAATGAAGGCTCATGCACCTTGGCTGCAGACGTTTTCTTCATTGCCAATTTTCTCTGGCCCAACGTGGTGATAGCAACTCGTTGGACAAGTTCCAGCTGTTCCAGAAGAGGGATAATAAAAGAAGAAGCTGACTTAGGAACCTCTAGCAGCGAGAGATCCCTGTTCAGTGGAGTTCTTGGGTGATGTCCATGGACTAAGAAGAAGGGGTTGTATTCTGTGCTATTGACACAAGGGCTGACTGCACAAAGGGAACAAACCGGTCCCAGGTGTTGTGAGTCTCATCCAAATACTTGGAGAGTGTGCTGAGAATGGTGGACATCATTCTTTCACTCTGTCCATTGCATTGTGGATGGTAACTTGTGGTATGTGTCTTTTTTATGTCAAGTAGTTTGCAAGTTTCTCGGACAATGGTGGACAGGTAGTTAGTGCCTCTGTCTGAATGTAGGTACGATGGGGTACTGTGACGACAAATGACTGTGTTGAGAAATGCACTGGTCACAGTAGTGGCTTTAATGTCTCTTAGGGGAATGAGTTCCAAATGCTTTGTCAAGTAGTCCACAAAGACAAGGATGTACTTGTTACCAGATTCAGAGCATGTTGGCAAGGGCCCAAGAATGTCACTGCTGACTCTTTGGAATGGTTCAGTGGCTACAGGCTTTGGGATGACATGTGCCTTTGTTGGTTTGGCCGGAGGCTTTCTCTGGGAGCAGGGCTGGCAGGATTTTATGAACTGGACAATGTCTCTGTTCATGTGTGGCCAGAAGAAGTGAAGCCTTGTCTTTTCCAGAGTTCTGTGAATTCCCATATGATCTACCAAAAGTGGAGAGGCATGAGTGGAGAGAAGGACCTGAGGGATGAGAGAGGCGGCACAGCTCGCTGTACGTGAGTTCTATCCGTGCGACGACCCTTGCCTTCCTTGGTCCAAACATGAAAGAGCACTCCGTCATTGAGGAAGTACTGCGAGGCAAGGAAAAGTACATCTTGGCCATGTTTCTTTTGTTGCAGTAATGTTCCAGACTATAAGTAGGTGATGATGTCCGTAAATTGAGTGTCAGTTCTTTGTTGCATTTTAACAGTTGCCAGGGACAGATCAGATGCAGAGGAGATGAGAAGCTTTTCAGCTGCTTGTAGTAACTGAGGATTTGTGTGTCTCTCTGAGTAGGCAGTTGGTAGCAGCAAAGCAACTTGAGGTGTTGAAGGAGTGTCCACAGGAAGCACATCTGTGGCATGGAAGGGAGGAGCTTGTAAACATGATTCTTCATCTGTTGAGGAGGATGCAGAGGGATATCGTCCCCAGCTTACACCATCAGCATTTGAGTGAACTCGACCTGATCTGTATTGGATTTCAAAGGTATAGGATTGCAGCATGGTGATCCACTGGGCGAACTTGCCTACTGGCTCCTTCATTTCAAATAACCACCTGAGGGCAGAGTGATCGACGATAGCTGTAAAGGAGGAGTAGCGAAGGTAGCAGTCAAATTTCCTCACGGCAAATACCATGGGTAGACATTCTTTCTCTGTGAAGCCATAGTTCTGCTCAGATGAGGAAAGAGAGCGCCCGGAATAGGAGACAACTCGTTCTGTTCCATCTTGAATTTGACAGAGCACAGCGCACACTGCAAAGGAACTAGCATCTGAGTAGAGCTTGAATGGTTGGTCAAACCTTGGGTAGGCCAGTACTGAAGAAGATATTAGGTTTTGTTATAAGGTGTCAAAGGCCTCTTTTAAGGTGTCAAAGGCCTCTTTACATTCAGAAGTCTAATTATAGTTCTAATTGGAAGCTGCCTGCCCTTGAACAGGGCTGCTTCAGCTCCCCCACGGTCAGCCGGCACCCAGCCAGTCACCGACCAAGACTAGGACACCCGTCTGCAGCTCCTTGGAAGGTACGGGACAGCGTAGCCAATCGGAACACGGGTGCTTCGAGCAAACCCACTCTGATTGGCCAGGACTTTTCCCCTGCTATAGACACCTGACACTTTGTTAGATTTTCGATAGAACTAAGCACATTTCAACTGTGTAATATAAGTTTTTCAACTGTAATAGCTGGATTGTAATTTCTACTACTGTTTTAAAGTGCTTACACCTCTTCTGTCTGACTACTCTTCCTGCAGCACCCCCCCCCATCCAAGCACTCTGCCTTGGCGCCGATAAGTCTAACTACCTTTTGTCTTACTAAACTGCTCTGATCTAACTCACCTCTAGTGTAGTAATAGAAGTTTTTTTTTTTTTAAGTGGCTAGTTTTCCATTAGCAGGTTATACAGACCTGCCACTAGAGGGATTCTTGGTCTTCTACATAAATCACTGTACTCATTCATGGGCAATATGGCCTGCATTATCATCCTACTTCTTTACCGGTGCTGCTACAAGGGGTGGTTGTAGTTGAGGTTCCCCTAAGCTTCACTCAACAGGCTGACAACTTCCTCAAAACTGCCTATGCGACAGCTCTGCGGCTGAAAACAGGAAGCCCTCAGTGTCTGCCATCCACCCTTCAGACTCAAGTCAGATAGGCATGCAGAGCACCCTATTATTACCTCACGCTATGCTGTCATACCGATAGATACCGATAGAATCCTCTGCAGAAACCAGCCGCCTGGGCACCCCTTGATTGGTGCGGCACTGCCCTAGGGGGATTGTGATTGGTACGCCCGCTTGCCTGCTTTGCTCTGATTGAGGCACCTTCTGTATAGCCTGTTACAGTGTTCCCTTCTTAATTCTGACTTCTCAGCTCTCGCTCTGACCTGAAATTTTCTCCCACCCCCATCACCCCCATCTCCCAGGCCTCCTTTAAATACACTCATGATCTGCCTCCTATATCATATTACTGCTTCATTGGCCTAGTTTCGACTGCTGCCAACCTATGATTGGTATCTGAGTGTGGACAGTAAGACTGCTCTGTGTGAATATCTCTTGAGCCCTGCCACTAACTAAGCTGCTCCTGCTCTCCTTGTTCCCCTTTCTGCTGTATTTTCTCATCTAGGTTTTAAGTGAGTACCTAGGTGGGCAAGTACTGCCTAGAAAATATTGCACTAATACAAATCACAAGACCACTCAGTCTGGGACCATGGCTCTCTTTATTGTGTTTTTATTGCTCTAAGGTGCAGAGTTCTCAACAATACAGTGCAATTAGAGATACCTCAATGCAATTCAGTTCTCCAATGTACCTTATCAATACCTAATGTTATAACGATTGTACCATGCAGACACTATATCATTCTCCTCTCCCCTTTACCCTATTCCCCCGGTTAGCCTACACCCCCTTGCTACTGTCCTCACCTATGTCTATTCAAGCACTTACATTGATCACGATAAACTGTCATTACAGTGGTGCCGCCTCTTGTGCAGCACGATATGGGTTACCGCGAAAAAAGAAAAAAGCAGTCTCCATTCTTATAAGCTCCTTAAAGAAAGATATACTTCTGCTTCTTCTCTGCTCAGGAAATGTGGAGCTCAACCCTGGCCCCCCTACAACTTACCTTGCCTATCGATTTTGCTGAGGCCACAGGTCTCAAAATGATGATGGTCAACATTTTAAGCCTGCCTAAAAAACTTGTACAGCTGCAAGCCTGGGCTGCACATGTTAACCCTGACCTTATCATATTTACTGAGCCATGGTTAAAAAAGATGAACACTGATCAACAAATATCACTGCAGGGCTACAATTTATTTAGAGCAGATAGAGAGTCTAGAGATGGGGGTGTGGTTATCTATGCCAAATCTAAGTACTCGGTCACTTATATTAGTTGCTAATCTCTAGCCAAGGAATTTGAGTTAGATTCGCTGAGCCTTCATCTCCCCTCCTCGGAATGTATCATTATCCTAGGTGGCTATAGACCCCCGTCTGGTGGTGATGAAGTCCTTAATCTTTTGAGATCCATGTTCATAGATGCAAAAACTGAAACAATATTTCTAGGAGATCTAAATATGGACTGGCTGTCACCTAAATCACACGGCCTCAAATCCCTTTATGATGAGCTAGGTCTTGGGCAATTAGTCAGTGAACCCACTAGGAACAACACTCTAAATACTGCCAACAGTTCCATTCTAGATGTGGTACTAACCACCCATCCACACAAAATATCTCATTTGGCAGTGTTTCACAATGACATGAGCGATCATGGTATTGTTGCTTGCATAAGATCTCAAATTAAGGCCTGGCCGCAGCCCGTCTTTATAACAAAAAGATCCTTTCACAGATTCAGTGCTGTAAACTTCCTATCTGACCTAAGCATGATCAGATGGCAAGATCTCTACCTAGCCAAAGATGTCAACAAGGCAGCTTACATTCTTAATGACAAACTCACTACAATAATAAATAAGCATGCCCCTTTCATCAAAGTAAGGGTACGGAACAATTTCAACCCCTGGTTCACCTCGGATCTCAAGGCAGCCCTTATAGCTCGAGATAAGCACTGGGCTAAAGCTAGACATTCCAAAGAATCTTCGGATTGGCAGGCCTTTAGAACAGCCAGGAATAACTGTGTGAAAAAACTTCGCTCTGCTAAAGCTAACTATTATATTTCTACTCTCGAATAAGCTAATGGTAACCCTCTTAAAATATGGAAGACTATCAAAGCTATAGAAGATCGCCCCGGCCCCTCTGTCCCAACAAAGATAGTTGCAAGTGGCAAGATTGTGGAAAACAAGTCCCTAATCCTGGAGGAACTTAACTCCCACTTTGCCACAGCTGGATTAGCTTTTGACTCGTCACCTTATGCTGGTGCTGTGGTGAGCAAGCATACCCCTCCCCCTACATCTAGTTCTGCACCCAGCCCCTTCCAATTGAGCGAGATAACTTATAAAGAAGTAGAAGATTCTCTTCTTAACTTGGACACCAACAAAAGCGCAGGGGACGATGGCTTGGAACCCTTTTTCCTAAGGTCAGGCTACACCCATCTCACTGCCCCAATTCTCTACATCTTCAGTCTTTCCATTACATCTGCTACTGTGCCGTCCTGCTGGAAATCAGCACATATCCTCCCTCTATTTAAATCTGGTGACCCATGCGATGTAAACAACTATAGGCCTATCTCCATATTGTCTATCCTTTCTAAAGTTCTCAAAAAACTGATCCATATTCAGTTAAAATCTCACTGGGAAACCTTCTCTCTCATTAACCCAGCTCAATCCAGCTTCCGGGCTAATCATAGCACAATCACTGCACTAGCAAAAGTAACCAATGATTGGATCTCTGCTATAGATGCTAAGAAGGTAACTGGCGCAGTCTTTTGGACCTCAGCAAAGCTTTTGATACTGTTGATCACAAACTATTAGTCAATTACCTTGCAAAGATTTAGGTGCCACATACCATACCACCAGTGGTTCTCTAGCTACCTAACTGGAAAGATCCCAAAAATAAGGCGGAGGCTTTTTTTTCTGCTGCCTTGCAAGTTGCAAGAGGAGTCCCCAAGGATCCATCTTTAGGCCCTATCTTGTTTTCTTTGTACATTAATGACCTAGATGCTAACATATCTCGTTCAATCTGCACTTTTGCAGATGATACTGTGTTGTATGCTTCTAGCTCATCGTTATCTGAAAGTCAAGGAGTGCTTCAAGCAGACTTAGCACAACTTGAGCATAATCTAATAAAGAGCAAAGCTTCTGCTCAATGCTAAGAAGACTAAAGCAATGATATTCTCCAGCAGTGCTGTCACAGGCCCCCAATACCCTTAGCATGAAGACTTCATTGTCACCACACGGCTAGCGAGCCTCTGGAAGTTGTAACAAAATTTAAATATCTAGGTATCTGGATCGACAATAAATTATCTTTCAATGACCACGTCGAAGATGTCTCTAGAAGGTTAAAAGCAAGGCTAGGTTTCTTCTACAGAAATAGCCCTTTCCCCTTGAAATTTGAAACAAGCTTGACAGGCCACTTTTCTCCCTCTGCTCGACTATGGTGATGTAATCTATTCCTCCACCACTCTTGCAAATCTAAGTAAACTGGATATCTTTTTTCATGCGTGCGTTCACGGTTCATTACCAACTCCCATTACAGTCGCATCACTGCAGGCTTATATGCAGCTGTTGGTTGGACATCCCTTACTACTAGGACGCTTGCTCCATGCTGGGCTATGGACTCTTAAACTGCTCCTGCAGAAATTGCCAAGCTATCTCTCTTCCCTTATTAGTATCTCACAGTACATGCTACGTTAAGAAAATCTGACTTTATTATGCTTGACATACAGGGGCGGACCTCCTTCATTGGCGATGCTGTGCATATGCCCCTTCCCTCCATTTGGAACCAATTAAAACCGCATTGAAACTAACTAGCACAGTTTCAATAAACTTCTACAAATTGCTAAGTTCAGCCAAAATAAAAGACACTGTAACTGTCATTAAGTCTCTTCCTTCCCCATGTGTGCCATATTTATCCACTGGTAAGGTATAATTGCTTTGTCATATTAACTGCTTTCTTCCTTCCCTTCTACTTCTGGCTTTATCTATACTTCGCTCACTGCTACTCTATCAAATCACCCCCATATCAGTTGTAGTCTGTTGTTTGTTCTAGCTGCCAAAATATATGTATTGCACACACCAGTCATCATGTTTCATTTATCAGTATGCAACTTGTAAGTTGCTTCCCTGTGTCATATTAATGTTTACCACCTGCGGTCACCCTATGTGGTACCCTTGTATGTATATCCAGCCTGTAACAAGTAACGTGCATTTCATGTATACACTGTTATTACCTATCTATGTTTGTATTTTAAGTGTTTATGTCACAGGACCTCCTTGTGAATGAGCTTACTCAGTGGAGTTTTTCTGCAATAAACTTGAACTATAGTCACATCCCTTTATTGTGAGGGAGTATAGTGGAGCTGCAATCTTGGCATAGTTGCAAATGAACTTTCAGTAGTAGCCAGACAAGCCCAGGAAAGCTCGAAGGTCTTTGAGATTATTAGGCTCTGGATAGTCTTTGACTGCTGAGAGCTTGTCCGGATCTGGAGAAATGCCTTGAGAACTAGACACATGTCCCAGGTAATGAATTTGATGCTGCGAAAAGCAACACTTTTCTGGGCGAAGCTTGAGATTGGCTTGTCTGAGACGTTCGAACACTTCTTGAAGATGTTGGAGGTGCTCTGGCAAAGTTCTGCTGA
This sequence comes from Neoceratodus forsteri, assembly GCA_016271365.2. NCBI lineage: Eukaryota > Metazoa > Chordata > Ceratodontiformes > Ceratodontidae > Neoceratodus > Neoceratodus forsteri. The sequence goes on from CM057455.1 coordinate 61,836,709, forward strand.
AGACTATCACATCATCCAGCTAGACTAGGCAAGATTTCCAAGACAACCCACATAGTACGGCTTCCATAACACGTTGAAATGTGGCAGGACTGTTCCAAAGACCCATAGGCAGACGTTTGAACTGGAAAAGTCCCAAGTGGCGGCACCATGCAGTGTATGGACGAGAAGCTGGATCAATGAAAACTTGATAGAACCCAATCTAAAGGTCTAGAGTGGTGAAGTAAGCAGGACTGGCCGCACCAAGACTCTTTAAAGCATCTTTGGTTGTAGGCAAGGGATGAGCATCCTGCACCGTGTAGGCATTGAGTTTTCTGTAGTCTACCACAAAATGATACCCTCTGTCCTTTTTTACCACCAGCAAGCAATGTGCACCACAGGGACTTGTAGACTCTTCGACTAAGTCTTGGTCAAGCATGTCTTTGATTATGTCCTCGAGGACTTGTTTCTGGTTGTGCCCCACTTTGTAGGCTCATTGACAGATTGGTTTCTGGTTGTGCTGTACTTCGATGGTGTGTTGCAGGATATCACAACATCCGAGCTTGTTATCTGAACCAACAAAGACATCCAGATAATTTTCCAGGAATTTCAAAAGTTGTTACTTTTCTGTTGGAGATGCTGGAAGTTTGGAAGAGGATAGTTGCTGACTGAGGGGTAACTCTGTTGAAGTGGGAGTGATTGTGATAGTATTGACAGGAGTAGTGTTGGTGGAACCAGGCTGAGGTTCTTGCATGAGATGAAGTTGGTCCCCTGAAGACAAGCAGATAAACTTTCCAATGTTGGGCACCCTTTGAAATGACCACTGGCTCATCTGTGAAGTTGCAGCATTTTTGGAAGACTGCGCCATCATGCACTGCTGATAAGGTATTTCCTGGAAGGAGACCTGACAAATGCAGAGCAGGGGATTCTGTGATGATGCCAACAACACCTTGTGGAAGTGGTTCACCATGAATCTTGGCAATCAAAACCATTTCTGACTGAGGAGGCACAGTGACTGAGTCTATAGCTGCGAGTTGCCTCCGAGGATCTAGCGACAGTTTGCTACAGGCAAAGTCTAGGATGGCTTTGTGAGCTTTGAGAAAGTCCAGGCCTAGAATTATTGCAGGTTGAAGATCAGGCACAATATAAAACTTGACAGTAGCTTGCTGTGAGCCAAAGTGTAGCTTGAGATGGACCATGCCTGTGATAGGTGCTGTATCTGTACTGGCTGTGATAATGTACTTTATGTCGGCTGGAGAGACATTAAGTATGTAACGAATAGCTTGATTGTTTAAAATACTGCTATTGATAACTGAAATTTCTGCTCCAGTGTCGACCAAGATGTGTGTAGACCAATCTCCGATGGTTACAGGTACATAGTTTGCTAGAAGAGGTGAGCGGATGACAGGTACCTTTGCTCCAAGAAGTGAGAGTGTGCCAGAGTTCGCAGTTGGAGGAAGAGTTTTGTTTGAATTGCGAGAGTCAGAGGGGCAGTCAGTTGCTGTGTTCCCCTGGTGCTGGGAGTAGTTGCGGTTATCTTGCTGACTATGCAGCAGTGGGAACCCGTGGTTCTCCTGATTTCTGTTGTACTTTAGCTTTCGGCAGACTGCGGCAGTATGCCCCATGAATCCACACCACTGGCAGATCACTGGTTCTCATGAAGGAGGAGGTGGATGAGGTCACTGTCGAATTGGTGAAGGAGATTGACAGAGGTAACAGAAGATGTAATTGAGCTGTGGTGCAGAGTATTGATACTTGTAGTGAGTGTCTCTATCATTGATTGTTACTGCTGGACACATGTTGCGAGTGTGGTTAACTGCGACGACTGAGGGGTGCTTGTACACTGGTAGCCTGGGACATTGCTATGGATTGTTGTGCAAGTCGTGCCGCTTGGATTGTGTCCATCCAGGTTGCGGGTTTCTGCTGGATTACATAAAGATGGAGTTGAGGAAGCAGTCCCCGAACAAATATTGTGATTTGTTCTTTCTTAGGTTTCTGTAAGCATTTGCAGCGAGACTCAGTGTCCACTATGAAGGCTTCAAGAGATTCAGTGGGTTGCATTGTACGTTCCACAGCTGTTGCTCCAATAACTAGGGTGGGTATGCTTGGAGAAAATGGGCTTTGAAGGTGGCATACAGTGTGGCAGCATCTGCTTTGACTTGGTCTGGGAGTGTGTTGAACAAGGAAATGGCAGTCCCCCTCAGAAGTAAGCACAAGGCATTGGAGATGCGCAAGGGATCAGTCCAACCATGCAAGGAAATCCAGGCTTGGAATTGTTCCAGCCAGTCGACAGCGTCTTCGTGAGGCAAGGCTGAGAAGGGTACTGGTTGTAGGCTGGTATGGACCGTGGACTGTGGTGAAATGAGTTTAATGTAGGCCAGGTTGTCTTTATTAGCTTACATAGCTGGTGATCCTTGAGCAGAAATAGAAGACTGGATGTCATGGAGGATTGTTTCAATTTTGTAACCCCATGCCCTAGAGGTGGGTAAAGGTAGGACTCCGGATGCTCCGGTGCCCATATCTGTGTCATCGTCGGACATTGTGGTTAGAGGTGAGCTTCGTTTCACTGAGCGAAGTTCGTACGGGTAAGAAGGAGTTGCCATAATGTAGGAGACAGGACGTCATGTTGTAAATGAAGTGCCGAGCAAAAATTATTTTTGTATACAAAAGTACAATTTTCTTTTTGTAGCAAAGTTCATCAATGATGTCTTAAAAAAGGATTTCCCACTCATTTCTGTGTTGTTTGTTACATAAATAAAGGTTTTGTTGCAAAAATCAGCTTTTTGTTGCAGTGTCCATTCATGTCAATAGGAATCCCATTGTTTACAATGGAGTGAGTTCAATTTGTGCCCATCCCAAGATGGCCGCCGAACTGTGACATGCAAGTACTGTGGGATTTCACTGGTCTGACTGTAGCAAGATGGCCGCCAGCAAGGGGTCATGGTTCACTTCCTTTCTTGTTGTTTTGATGCTGTGTTCAAGATGGAGGCTTCTTGCCACGAGGCTGCCTGGCTGTTACTGCAATGATCAAAATGGCGATTGCTGCCCTGCTGTCCTTCTTCCCCAACCCAGAAAAATGGTGTGCTTTTGGTGAGCTGGGGAAATTACTGTATTTGACTGCTTATTTGGTTATTAGGCCATGCTTTATAGATTCTTTTTTTTCCCAGGCTTGGCGTTTATTTTATGTCCCTTGTGTTCCTTTAGTCACTTTTCTGGCCTGCGTTTGAGGTACTGTCTCCATTTTATTTGTTCTGGCCCCTGCTTAGTGTGCATTTTTTTTTGTGTCTCCTTACATTGTGTTGCCCTGCTTTGGTTTATGTTCTGCAGTTTAAATTTCAATTGTGGCTGTCCCCATTTACTGAGTTGCTTTGGGGCTCTGTGCAGACTTTATTTTATTGGAGCAATCCTGTTTGTAGCCTGGCCAAGCCTGAATGGATCGCTCTGCAGAGCTCTGAGGGAGTGCTGTGGTGAGTTGGGGAGTGGAGCGCTCTGTACAGTTGATTGGGTGAGGTGGAAGCTGCAGCTGCTGTCTGTGCGACTGCAGAGGAGGGCAGAGCGGAACCTCAATTACGAGGAGGGTAGAGGTCAAGCAACCCCGGGAGTGGAGATATGGTTGGGCTTGAGCGAGCTAAATACGTTAGCTGATCTAGCTGGGGAGTAAAGCTGGAGGGTCGAGGAGCGGGCCTGCTGCAAATGCGGGAGGGAGCGTGTTCCGTGTGCTTATGTGTTTTCACCACGGCAGTCGGTGAGGAGTGGAGCTACTGCAGGAGGACCAAGTGTGGAGGAGCTGTGATCCCCATGGTGTGGCTGGTCGGGTGAGCTGTAGCTGAGAGATGCGATCGGGCAGCAGCTTTTTGGGGAGTTGCAATCTGTGCCTGTGAGGGGAGCGGAGCTCTGGTTTGTTTACTGTTGCGGCTGAGGGGAAGCAGCTTGAATTGTGGAGCCATGATAAATTTCTCTCAAGCAGGGACAGTTCCTAGAGAGAGGAGCGCTCCGGTACAGGCTTGGTTTATTTTATTTGCTGTGGGGGAGCTCTGTTAGGCAGCAGAGGAGGTGTTGTAGGAGGCCCAGGCAGAAGGGCACGCTTGATACAGGTTTTTGTTTTCCCACTGTGCTGCTCTTTCATTTAGTAGGTCCTTCTAAAGCAGCATTCTGCACAGTGGGGTGGAATGGGAGGTTAGGCACTAAACCTGCCATGAGATGATGCTGCATGGTGGGGGGTACAGTTCGCAGGTCGCAGCTCCGTTTTGCATAAGCTTGGACTAGTTTGATATTCAGCTGGATAGCAATGATGAACAGTGCTGCTCTTGATAGTTCTATTACAGTAGATGGGCTGCAGGTTATTGTAGAGGATGGGAGACAGTTCATGTTTTCCTCTGGCAGCCAGGACTGTATTTAAAGTGGCATTCAAACAATTCAGCCATACTGGGGTGATGTATGGCTTGACTCTACAGCTGAGTTTATCATGAACCACACTGTTCGGTGGTCACTTGTTCCCAGATGGCTACCCACTTCTAGATCTGAGATCCGCTCTCCATCCCCATTGGAGAGTACAAGGTGTAAGATTGCTCCCTCCTGAGTGGGTTCCAACACTAGCTGTCTGAGGCATGCCCCCCGTAGGGTATTAAGAATGGCCTTGCTATTGGATGTGGCTGCAGCAAAGGTGCTCCAGTTAACATCTAGCATATTCAGGTCCCCCATCAGCAATAGCTCCCCTTTCTCTACCATCCTATGAATGCCATACAAAAGTGAAGGTACTGGACTTTAAGAGGGCTGATTTTGTCAAAATGGGAGAGTGTCTCAGAAAAGCACTAGCAAACAGGCAAGAAGGAGGGGTGGAGCAACAAAGGGGACACATCAAAACTGTCATCACAGAGGCAACAAGCCTTCATGTGAAGCAAACAAATAAATCAAAATAAAAGAAAAAACCCCATGGGTCTCAAAAGAGGTGGCAGGGAAGGTTAGGAAGAAAAAAAGAAAGTGCTCAGGAAGCATATGAAAACACAGAAGGAGCAGGACAGAGAACTGTACCAGTTAAAGTAGAAGGAAGTGGGGAAGGCAGTCAGAATAGTTAAGGCCCAAACCAAGAAAAAGATAGCCTACTCTGTTAAGAAGGGAGATAAAACCTTTGATAGGTACATTAGGGAGCGAAGAAAGAAAAAGGGAAGGATACTGGGGCTGAATAAAGAGGGGGGTGGGTGGTCAGAGAGGGACAGTGAAAAAGCAATGATACCAAACAAATACTTGTGCTCTGTAGCCACAAAGGAAGAGGAGGGGGAGGTACCTAATCCAGTCAACTGAAGTACTCTGCATAGGGGGATCAATATCAGTCCTTTCACAGAAGAAAGGGTTCTGAAAGAACTCCTAAAACTGAAGGTGGACAAAACAATGGGGCCTGATGGGATTTACTCCAGAATTCTAAAAGAACTAAGGGGAGAACTAGTAACACCACTGACTATCTTTTTTTAACAAATCCTGAAAGAATGGTGTGGTACCTGAGGATCAAAGGAGGGCGGATATGATTCCGCTTCTCAAAACTGGGAGCAAGACAGAGGCAGGAAACTATGGACCTGTCAGTTTGACCTCAGTGATAGGGAAAATGATGGAATCACTTCTGAAGGAAAGAATTGTTGAGTACCTTGAGGGGCATTGTAAATGCTATTACCTGACTAATTCTCCTCCCGGTGGGGCAGGGCAAGCAGCAAGATGGCTGCAACACTACTCTGCTCCTCACTGCCTTACTCTAGCAGCATTTTAGTTCGGTTTATTTTACCTATTTTTATCATTAAAAATGCTCCAGATGAATGAAACTCAGCTTAAATTTTGACAGGCTGTACTTGCTGATGTTGACTCACTGGTAAACCCCCGGTAATTCCCCCATGGCGGCTTGAGTAGTTGGTCAGTGTTTGGTGTCTGCCTGGTGTTCGCCTATGTGACTTTTCTCAGCATAGTGGTTGTTGCTCCGGTTGTCGCTATGTCTGAATTGAAAGTTTTGCTGTGGGCTTTGTTGAGCAATTGTGCCTTGAAATGAGAACTGAACCTTGAGAGGAGTCAGGGCAAAACTGGGATCCTGATACACCCATTTAGAAGTGAGTGTCTGGAAGTGTAGAGAAGTTGCCAGGAAATGTGCTCGTTGAAAACCTTGTTGAAAGAGCTTGCCAGCTGCAATGACCAGTCAAGCTGTGGAGAGAGAAGTCTTTGTAGGGTGTGTTGAAAGGATTGAAAGGTCTGATAATGCTTTGCAGAGTCCTAAAGCAGGATTAACGATGACCATGGACAGCGTGCTCTTTGTTATTGGAATTTCACTGTGGCAGTGGATAGAACCAGGATTTGGAGATCTACTAGAGACAGTCGACCAAGAGTCAATAAGTGTGCTACTAGCACTGCACTGAAATGTCTAAATTAAATTTTAAAAAGCTATGCCATCTTTGCCTAAGGGCTGGGCAGTAATATTTAAATAAGATGAATTTATTGAGCTCAGAAGAGCGATGTTTTTTGTTCTCTATCTTACTCTCTAGATGTCCCAAAATTTACATTATTCAAGAGGTGGAAATAAGGCCAGCTGACAGAGAGTACCTTATGGAAGGATGACTGGATTTGGATTACCTGAAATACCTGACTAAAGGCAAAAAATTAGATTATTTGATGTAATTCATTTCAGGTGATTGTTTTTTATCCTTTAGAGGCCACATGTGGGATGCTGTTTGGTGACCTCTAGAGACCAACGGGTAACCCCTCATGGGGTACTATTTTGTTTTTTCCTACTGAGTTCAAATCATTTGCCATTAAGAGTTTCCAATTAACTTCAGACTGTAAGCTTGCTATAAGAAGGATGCTCTTTTTTGCGCGTTAGAGTTAATAAGAAAGAAGAACTGAACCATTGGCAAATTTTCCTTCCATGTTTAAAGAGAAAGGAAAACTTGAGACATATTGCCTCTGTGTTCTCACAAGAATATTTTTTCTGGGGCATTTTTTGATTGCTGGGTTTGCTAGTATTTGATAAATTAACTGAGCAACTACAGTGCCTGTTTTTATTATTGTTATTATTGGTGTAAGTTAAATTTATTGTTTTCAATTTTATGGGGTCCAGCACTAAGGTTTTGGAACTGGAAGTGGAGAGAAGTGTGAGAGTTCTTTGGGGTAGGCATAATCTCTAAAAACCCATACCTGATTCTAAAAAACAACCAGCATATAATTCCCTTCATAACGGGGGACAGTCAAGGTATGGAACTGCATGTGCAGTAGGATGCTCCTGGATAGTACCCCAAAAGGATGGGTTTTGCAAACTGCTTGAAATACCTTAAATTGGGTCTGTGAGCTGGCCTTCTCAATGAACCTGTAGCATGTATCTTTAAGAGTAGGATTCCCTAGCTGCAGTAGACTGTAAATTTGATTACTTAATTTTTATATTTGGTTGGCTGTGAGATTTTGTTATGAATATTATGTATTTTTGTTTTAATGTAGTATCATGAGTCGAATGGAATTGGCAGATGACCATGGAAGTCAGCTGATGGACTTTCCACTTTGCTTCCCAGGTGAACTTCTTTATTTCTCTATTTTGGCCTGATTAAGCCTGCAATGGCAGGATTCAGTCTCAAAGGTCTGGACTCAAAAGTGAAGGGAATTGTGGGAATTTTTTCTGGGGAAGGCTTAGTCTCCAAAAGACTCATAATTGGTTACAGTAGCAGCTGGCATATAAATATAGGATAAAGTATGGGGTGCAGTGTGTTACAAGAATTTAACACACACCCGAGTTGTTGGATGGCACATAAACCCCGAGGACGAAGCCCGAGGGGTTTATGATAGCCATCCAACACCAAGGGTGTGTGTTAAATTTGAGTTAAACACACTACACCCCATATTTTGTTTTATATAATTCAAGGGGTTTTGCTTTTTCTTCTCATTAAGAGATCTGAATAAAAATAAAATGCAGACAGTCGTACCTTGCGTCATAGATTTTCTTTATTTGGTAGGCAGAGTACTTTGTAATGAGTAGCAATATTAAATTAACTGTTAGAACTGGAATTTCATTTGCTTTAACTGCAAATAGAAAGAAGAAAAAATGTCCGTTTGAATCTTCCGCCTGGCTGTTTTTTTTTTTTACACTGCTACGGCTGTTGCTACGTGTTGCCTAGCAGTGGAGTCTTGTGATCTTCAGAGGGAGGGGGAGAGGTGAAAGATTTGGGAGAAATCTAAGTAGTCAGTGGAAAGAAGAAAATGTGCTTTCGCTTTATAGTGGCTGATGAAGTGAGTGTTTATCGTTAAGTGTATTTTTTGAGAGGCAGAATGTTTTTGAACGTCTCGAGCCACATTGTACTTTCGATTTCAATTGGAAGCAGGCGCGTGAATGCCGTAACACCTACTCAGGTGTTACGTTATTTAATACACGGTTTTGTCAATGCAAAAAAGTGAAACCCATTAATTATATCCCATTATACCAGGGTGCAGTAGGGGCATGGGACTGCATGCGCAGTGGGATGCTCTCTGATAATTCCCCAACTGGAAGGGTGTTGCTGGTAGCTCAAGATTTCCTAATTTGAGTCTGGTGAGCGGGCATCCTTGGATAATCCTCCTACATAGTAGCTTTAAGAGTAGGATCCTACCTGTGACTGGCCCTAAACATGCTGGCTAAATATCAGGCCTGTCTGAGGATGGGATATAGTTTCTCAGAGGGATGCTTGGTGGACACTATAATCAGCTCCCTCATGAGAGTTAAAACAGGTTCCATTGGCTGGTAATTAGTTGCAAAACAAAAACTGATATTTGATAAATATTTTGGGGGATCTATATTATTTTAGTGTATCCCTAGAACTGTTTTGGTGTGTTTTATTTGACAAGAATACTAAATGAATTTCTAATCATTAATTAGTATAAGTTTTCCAGAGATTAGAAGGACATTTTGTTCTTTCAGTATTTTCTCAGATGTAGAAGATTAATGTTGCAAGTAAGATGCAATTTATTTAATAGGTAGCGTTTGTATATAGTATTCTTGTTGCAATTACACTATTTGAATAGGAATGTATTTTTTTTCCAGAAGTTATAGCTAATTATTCATAGATATGGATGGTAATGCATGTTTTATATTTTAATTAGCTAAACTATTTTTCTAATGGATTTATATGATGAATTTCTAACACTGGATTGTGTAGGGAAATGGTGGAATTTTTATCCTCACAGGAAAGTGGGATGGATAATATTTTTATTGGAACTGAATTACAGTATGAGTAAGATAATCTAATTTGTATATTGTATATTGAATTGTTTGTATTTTAATTAATTGTAATGGCACTTAGCCGAACAACAAAACCATACTTGACTTGAGTACCTAGAGGCCAGTGGGGCACAGGACCAAAGCAGCATGGATTCCCAGCAGGAAGGTCATGTCAGATGAATCTAATTGATTTCTTTGACTGGGTGACCAAAGTAGTAGACCAGGAAGGGGCTGTGGACATGGCCTACCTAGACTTTAGCAAGGCATTTGATACAGTCCCACACAAAAGATTAATAAACACATTAGCCAGTGGGTTCCAGGGTTGTAGCCTACATAAAACATTGGCTAGACAGCAGGATGCAGAGGGTAATAGTAAACTGAGTCCACAGTGAAGAAGGGGGTTACTAGTGGGGTACTGCATGGTTCAGTACTGGGACCGGTCCTTTTTAGTGTCTTTGTAAGTGACATTGCAGAGGGACTGGAAGGAAAATTATATCTCTTTGCAGATGACACAAAGATCTGCAGCAGGGTTGATACACAAGGGAGGGGTGGAAAGAATGAGAAGGGATTTGACAAGGTTGGAGTAATAGTCAAATGTATGGCAGCTTAAATTTAATGCAAAGAAGTGCAAAGTAATGCACCTGGGAAATAAAAACCTAGGGGAAGAGTACACAGTGAGGGGTGAGATACTGACAACAACAGAAATGGAAAGGGACCTGGGGGTAGTTATATCAGATGACCTAAAGGTGGGAAAACAATGTGAGGAGGTAGCAAGGAGGGCTGGGGGGATAATGGGATGCACAGGGAGAGGCATCCCCAGTAGAAAACAAGAAGTTGTTACCCTATGTACAGACAGTTGGTGACACCCCATCTGGAGTACTGCATGCAGTTCTGGAGACCCCATCTCCACAAAGACATAGACAAGGTGGAGGCAGTCTCAATGAGGGCAACCAAAATGGTTCAGGGTCTGCACCAGAAGACATGCAAAGAGAGACTAAAGGAGCTTAATATATTTATTTATTTATAGATTCGGATTTACAACCTTTGAGCCAGGGGCTTGTTTACAAAGGTTCCTCATCCCAGTGAGGACATACAGTGTTACAAATTTACAGAAATCAAACATACGGAGTGACATTGCATTACATAGTAGTAGTCGTCATACAATTAGCAATTTGGAGCATTTCAGACTTATAGATTTAGTACAGTCGTGTACCTACAGAGGGGGTGGGGCCAGGAGGGAGTGGAGGGGGATATGTATACCCTCAAGGAAAAGAGGGAGAGTGGGGACATGATGAAATTTTCAAGTACCTCAAGGGAATCAACAAAGTCCATCAGAAAAAGAATGTGCAAGAACAAGGGGGCATAATCTGATGATAAATGGAGGATGGCTCAGAGGCAATGTGTGGAAGTATTTTTTCATGGAGAGGGTTGTGGATGCATGGGACAGCCTTCCTGAGGAGGTTGTGGAGTCACAAACAGTGGGGGAATTCAAGAATGCATGGGACAGACATAAGGCAATTCTAGTGGGAAGCAGGAGGAAGTAGGCTGTTGGTTAACTGGGATCTGCAGCTTATCCACTAGGTAGGGAAATGGGCAGACTAGGTGGGCCAAGCGGTCCTTATCTGCCTTCAAAGTCTATGTTTCTATGTTCCAAAATGTATTGGTTTTGATGTTTTGGATTTTGAAATAAAAAAAAAATCCCCATCCTTTTACTTTTACCTGGACACCCACCAAGACAACTGCAGGATGTGTAGAATGGACCTTGATGTAACATGTCATCCAAAGTATGGCATACCCCAACAGTACAGCACCTCCAATAATGCATTCAGATGCCAAGGTTTTAGGTATGAGCCCAATCCCTATGTGGATGATCTAAACACAGCCATGTAGTGCAACAAGGCAGTTAGAAGGGTTAATGGAATGCTGGGATGCATAGGGAGTGGTATCAACAGTAGAAAGAGGGAGGTGATGTTGTCCTTATATACTGTAGGTTGCTGGTAATACCCCACTAAGTGTACTGTACCCATTGTAGACCACGGTTAAATTTTCAAAGGGCACTGCAAGATTTGTGTAAAGCCCTGCAATAAACCATTTTTTAGTACAGCTGTGCCAGTCACTTATGCTGCAGCAGCAAATGATTTTGTTAGATTGGGAGCAGTTCCGACACTTTACCCAATCTACAAAAGCTCACACCAACTCTTAAGTGCAAGCACCATAAAACAGATCACAGGATTTACACAAGCTAGACCAGAAAAAGAGCATCTAACTTATGGCAATTGGCACACGGGATGAAAAATCTCAGTTATTGGCTGGGTGATTGTTGCAAGCCCCCTGCGCCATATCTTCAGTTCACCAGGGGTTTGTGGCAAACATGGGATTTTCAGAATCAAGTCCCACATCTCTGGAAGGACACAGAGAGCGTTGAGGTGGTCCTGAGGAGGGCAACTGAAATGGTGCAGGGTCTGCACCAAACACCCTTTGAGGAAAGACCAAAGGACATCAATATGTACACCCTGGAAACAGGAAGGAGGGAGATAAGAGAGAGACCTTTAAATACCTCATAGGGTAAATAAGGTACTGGAGAGAAGTATTGTTCAGAAAAAGTGCTCAAGAACAAGGGGACATGCAATGAAGCTGAAGGGGAGTGAATTCAGGAGGGATGTGAGGAACTACTTCTTCATAGAAAGAGTAGTGAATTCCTGGTACAGCTTTCCTGTAGATTTGGTGGGGTGAAAACAGTTGTGGGGTTAAAGAATGCATGGAATAGGTATAAGGGGGTCTTGGTGGAAAGGAATGGGGGAAGGAGAAAGAGCCTGAGATCAAATAAGGTGTGAGGTGATACTGTAGGTAGGGACAAATAGTCAGACTGGGTGGACTAAGTGGTCCTTATTTGACATCAAATTCTATGTTTCCATGTTTGTGTGCAGAACAGAGTGGTGCACATTAGAAATGTGCCACAGAATGGTGCATATTATAGATGTGCCACAAAGTGCTGCACGTCAGAAGTGTGTCACAAAGTGGTGCATGTCAGAAATGTGCCACAAAGAAGTGCATGTTAGAAATGTACCACAACGGGGCTTATGTTAGAAATTTATGTATTTATTATTTATTTGTTTTTTGCTGACCAGGTAAGTACACTAGACAAATTCTGCCTATTTTCAGGCATGGCCCAGGGGAGGAGGATACAGATGAATGCCAACTGACCTTGAACCAGACTAAGCTGTGGGTGGTATTTTTAGTGAATGGGGGGAGAATTTGGCCAGGGCATCAGGGAAGTTCCCCTAGTGCACTACTGTCAGTAGGAGGAGCCGGTTGTCCCACGTGGCAGTCTGCCAAGATGGCGGACAGAGAGCAGAATGGTGGTGAGGCAGGAGAGTTGATGGAAATGGAGGATTCTATTGTAGAAGAAATCTTTACTACTGAAAAGGACAACTCTAATGGTGTTAAAGAAATCCAGGTGAAAAAGGCTGCAGTAACTGGAATGGATTTAAGTACAAATGCATCTTTTAACTCTGAGGTAATTCCTGATTTACCAAGTGATAGTGATTCAAGTCAAGGTGCAGAAGTTAATGTGAAAGATAGAAAACCAAATAATATGGAAACTGATACTGAAATTCAACTCAGAAAACTGTTTGAGATTGTGGAAAGGCAGTATTTTCAACAGAAAGTGCAAATGGAAACAAAACTGAGAGCAATAAGAAATGACAAGTCTCAGAAGCCTGTGAAATCCTTGCAGCTGAACCCTGATGATGCAGCTTCATCAAAGGAAAAGCCGCTCAGCTGGGCGGTGTTGGTTGAAAATGAGGAAGAAACTGCAAGGTTAAAAGTAATGGAAGAAAGTCAGAACCCAACAGAAATTGCATCGGAAATGGCTCAAATGAGCAATATTCAGCTCAGCCTGAAAAGCTCTGTAGGTCCCATAAAACAAATAAGCACGGAATAAGAATGGTCTGTAGAAAAGGTGTTGAAATCTGCTGGATGGCAACAGAACAAAACAACAGGTCAGTGGTTTTCAGGGGATTCCCCAATAAGTATGCCTATCTCTGATGTTAAACAGAAAACTGACCATGTACTAAATAGCTCTCAAACTCCTATATCAGACTTGGAACTCCCATTAGATTTAGAACTTATGCAGCACCCAGTTTTATACATGGTAAATAAAATAAATACTAATCAAGCCCTTGGGGGATGCCCCGAGGATGCAACTTCTCAACTTCAGAGGCCTCTGAATATTATTACCAAAAATGCTCCAAAAACATTTGTATCTTTATTTAAAACTCCCAATTATCCAGCCAAGAGGCACAATGCTGTGCGTTTAACATACACAAGTGGAATGGAAAGCCCCCCGATAGACTATTTGTCGCAAAAACTTTACTGAAGGAATCAATGAAATATTTTTCGACAGAAATATATGCACTGATCCACATTTCAGGTGAAACTATTTTTGACGTTAGTTTTAAAACCACAAATGGATTGGAACACTTGTGGACAAAGTATAATGTCTTAAAAATATCATCTTTATGGTCATCATTCTTGGCAACTCCATTAACAAAACCCACCCATAAAATCATTACTGTTTTCTTTAGGAATAAAGGGGTGAGTGTACATGATCTGATCCTCTGGCTTAAACAGCGCTGTATGATTGTTGAAGACCCGGAAGCCATCCTGGATTCCGAAAATATATGTAACTTATGAGGAGAACAGGGACATACGTTCCAAAATTGTAAAAAAGTGGCCCATAATATCCCAGATTAGGCAGATAGTGAAGAACAGAGACTATTAGTGGCCTTATCTCAGAAAAATGGAGCAGGGAGTATAGATCAGAGCATACAAGTTAGGCTGACTTATGAACAGTTGGCCCAGGCCCCTGTCTCTGAGGATACAGAACAAACCTTACAAGAAAATACAGCAATTGTTCAGGCTCCTTTAATAAGGAAACTCTGTTCCAAGAGCAGGCACCTTGAATATGTCTGTGCCACCTCCCCTCCTTTAATTGAAGGCAGGCTCACTAGATAGAAATTAAAGGAAGTATCAGAGCTCAAGACAACAGCACAAATCACTATTCCTACTGCAAATAAATTTGACATTCTACACTCAGAGCATTCGGGAGAAGAATCTGATTATTCTTCAGTAGATTCTTCAGTTCCAGAAGAAACTATTGATACGGAGGGGAGAGCACAGCCAACAGGACAGAAAAAAAGGAAAGATAGAGTTAAATTGAAAAATGTTGATAAACAAAGCAGGGAAAAAAGCAGTAGATAAAATATAGAAATGATGGCACCATTTTTCTTCCATACTATTAATGTTAATAGTATAAAGAGAGCTACAAAGAGACAGGGAAGTTTCTCTTTTCTTACCTATTTGTACTTAGGGGTTATCTTTCTCCAAGACACCAGGCTACATACTTTACAAGAAATACAACAAGCTTCCAAGTCCTGGTTCATTGGTCCTTCATTCTGGTCCTTAGTAAACAAGCCATGTTCAGGACTAGGAATACTATTTAAAATACCTTGAAACTGAGTTTCTAAAACTCCATGATCTTATGCCTGGTAGAGTTTTAATTCTAAAAGTGCTTATTCAAAACTTACCATAGCGATTCATTAATTTGTATGCTCCCCAGTCAAAGACTCTAAGGTGTGACTTGTTTAGATCAATATAACCTTACTTACAAACAACATTTACAATTATTTTGGCAGGAGATTTTAATTGCCCCATCAAAGCTAAAACTGCAAAACAATACTGCGATTTCAGCCTCCTAGCACAAATAGTTCAATCAGCTAAACTAAAAGATGCAACATATAACTATACAAATCAAGAAGTACCCACTTTTCAAAAAGGAAACTTCTGTTTCAGAATTGATTACATCTTTGTTTCTGAAACTACTAACCTACATAATGCTATAGTCCAAGTCATTGAGTTCTCAGACCATAGCATGGTTTCCATAACAGTAGGTACCAACCCTAATAAGGCAAAGGGTCCAGGTTATTGGAAATTAAATATGTCTTTACTGTCTGATAATAATGTACTTCCAACTCTTCAAGATTTCTTGAAAGCTAGAAAATCTCTGTTTATTTTGTTTGAGGATCCTATTCTGTGGTGGGAGGTCACAAAAACTGATTTAAGAAAACTGTACAAATATTTTAGCAAAAGTGATAATAGGAAACACTATTTACATTATCTGCAAGAAAGAAGGTTGCTACAGCAATTATTAATGTTCTCATATGAGACAGGGCAAAACATGGCAATACAAATCAGTGACCTTAAACAAGAAATGATGATATTCCATAATAAAAAAGAAAAATATCTACACTATCAGCAGAAGTTCTCTACACAAGGGAACAGAGAGATTGTCTGCCATATGAACATTTGCAGAATCAAGCAGAAATAAACGATATCTTTAAGGTTAAAGATGTTAATGGGGTAATTCATACTGAACAAATCAAAATAATAGAAGTAGTAACAGAATATACCAAAAAAACTGAATGTACAGATAGACACAAATACGGAGAATCTAAAAAGCTTTTTAGAAGACTTCGTAATACCAGACTTACAGGAGAATACAGTATTAGAATTAATAGAACCTATAAAAGAATCGGAGTAAAAATGGCTATCCCCTCACTAGCTGGAAACAAAACTCCTGGGCTGGATGGCCTTTTTAAAGAAATATACAAATTAATAGAAATGCATTTGTTAACTGAACTTACAATAGTATTTAATGTCATTCTTTCTACTGGGCAGATCCCTTTATTTATGAATATGGGGCACTAACTTATTTATATAAAAAAAAAAAAAAGAGATAAAACAGAAATGGGAAATTGGCATCCCATCACTCTATTAAAGGAAAACTCCACTCTCATATCTTCTAAATGTTATTTGTTTTCATGTCAATAGACAACTCTTTTCATGTAGCTGTTAAGGATGTACAGTATGTGAATGTTTTTGTCTGTTTTTACAGTTCATACTAGGCCCTGTGACTGCCCTGGGGGTCTTCATTTCATGGCTGTTGAAATCTCACTGTCCCTGTGAGCTGCATTAGCATATGAAAATGATGCATTATCACCCTTTAAACTCCCCAGTATGCCTGCCTGCCTGCTTAATTAGTCTTAAAAGAAACAAGCTGCAAAAAAGGTGTGAAATACCACATTTACCTTCAGTGAGCTTTGCAAACTGTCTGAGTTATAATGCAGATTTTTTTCCCTTTAAACTTTCCTCTGTTTATGAGTTTCCAGAGAGCTTTTGCAGGGTATTTGTTCTTTCAGCGTAAAGCTACATGGCGTAAATGCATGATCTGACATCATGTTCTCATGTGCTAATGCAGCTCTCAGGGACAATGCAATTTTGACAACCATGAAATGAAGACACACAGGGCAGTCACAGGGCCTAGTATAAACTGTAAAAACAGACTAAAACATTTGCATATATCCTTAACTGCTACATGAAAAGAGCTGTCTATTGACATGGAAACAAATAACATTTAGAAGATATGAGGGTGGAGTTTTCCTTTAAATGCTGATTTCAAAATTTTAACAAAAATCTTAGCGGTGAGATTGTCCAAAATAGCAGGAGCCTTGATATCCCCAATCTTATGCCATTCCAGGATGGCAAATGTATAACCATTTGTATCTTATAAGGGAAATAGTTGAGCAAGGGAAAACAGGAGGAGGGCAACAAAGATGGTGCATGGATTGCATCACAAGTCCTATGAAGACAGGTTGAAGGAACTGAACATGTACTCCCTGGAGGAGAGGAGGGAGAGAGGGGATATGATAGAGACATACAAGTATCTTACAGGGAGGAACAGGGTGCAGGAAAACACTATTTTTAAGCAAAAAAGACGTTCCAGGACTAGAGGGCATGGGATGAAGTTGGAGGGAGGATGATTCAGAGGAAACATGAGAAAGAATTTCTTCACAGAACAGGTGGTGGACAAGTGGAACACCCTGCCAGAGGAAGTGGTAGGGGCTGAAACAATCACGGGATTTAAGAATGCATGGGATAGACATAAAGGAATTCTAAAGGTCGGGGTTAAGGGGAAACAGACTTCTAGGAAAACAAACTGAACTTACAAGCTCAAATGGGCAGACTGGGTGGGCCTTAGGCCCTTATCTGCCGACACTGTCTATGTATCTATGTATCTATGTAACAGGTAACACAGATTTTTTTTAATTTTGTTAGACCAACAAAAAGCATTCAACCAGGTGAGTCATGAGTTTCTCTGGAATATATTAATATTTTATAAAATCCCCTGGCAATTTATTACTTGGCTCAAAACTTTATATAACACAGCAACAATTAAAGTAATTGTGCAAGCCAGGTTTTGTCCAGTGATACAATTAAAGAGGCGGGTAAGGCAGGGCTGCCCGCTAAGTCCCATCTTATACGCATTTTTTACAGATCCACTACTAGGGAAAATACATACTTCTGAAAAGGTTAAAGTCATATCTATAGGAGAGCAAGAAGTTCCTTTTCAAATATTGGCCTATGCAGATGATATTAATATTATAGTGCAAAATGAAACTTCTATACTTCATATCCTGGACATTTACAAAACTTTAGGTCAGCTTTCAGGGGCATCTCTTAACATGAACGAAAGTGTTGGGCAAAGACTTGATTATTCTTTAAAACTTACAGGTGTGATGGGGGAGTTAGAATAGTTTGTGATCCAATAATAATTCTAGGGTTTTTTTTCCAGTAATTTTGATCTAGACTCTTTCAACTGGGAGAACAAAATTAATATAGGAAAAGCTAAAGTGGGAGCTTGGAATAAATGGAAATTAAGTAAAAAGAAATGGGTTTACTTAATTAAATCATACTTATAATCTTTTTATATGTGAGTTATGTCTTTCCACCTCCTAAAGCTCTAGAAACATCACTTTTAAGTATAATTTTCATGCCTGCTGGGGGAGCAGGCTTAATCCTATAAAAAGAGAAGTACTATATTTAGGATTGAAGAAAGGGGGATTAGGTATGCCTAATCCAATTTTGTTTTTTAATAGTTTCTTTTTACATAATACTGTAAAACCACTAATAAAAGGTACACAGAATGGATGGGAACCCTTTTTGATACTAAACTGTATGCATTGGTTATCCCTGTGGAAAAAAAAACTTATTAAAAGTAATTTAAAAATCAGGTGTAGTGCCTGAATATATTAGAGAGACATTTTTAAGGATTAAACAATGGAACATTACACAAACTCAGATAATAAACCTTCAGAGAAAGCAATTATATTTTCACTTATTAGATACCATCTGTAATGTCGAGGTTGTATTTCCAAAATGCCCATCTGATTATAGGAATACACTAACTAAATTTCTAAATAATAAAAGAATACCAGAACAAATCTAGTTTTTTCACTGGCTAGCGTGTCATGAGAAAATTAATATTAAATCAAACCAGAAACACAAGCCACAACAAGATAGATATTGTTCAAGGTTAGCTTGTAATCAGGAAGAATAGACAATTTCTCATTTATTGTTTCATTGCAAATTTATTAAAGATGTATGCCTATATGTAGCACATCAATGGGGTAAACCAATTTTTACAACATTAACATATTTATTTATTTATTGAATTTTGAAAACCGGGTAGGCCCACTGAGTCCTGAAGGTCCCTTTTTCAGGGGCGACCTGGGAGACAGAAACAGTACAATACAGTCAGGTAGTACAGGGTGCAGAGAAAGTGGACATGAAATTCAAGGTTACAATAAAGGCAATATTTCAATATATTGAACATAAGTGCAACAACTGAGGGAGTTGAGGCATTTTGGGTGAGAAAAGGAGAGGGTTTGCTGTAGGATGTGTGAATATAATGTATGGGGTTTTTGGTGCAGCTTGGCTTTATTGGTACACTGATACTCTACAAATACTAACCCACTTTAGACTTCTATGAGGGACCAAGGGAGGTGAAGGAGACCCTTTCATAGTGGGTCCTCCCTCCTGCAAAGGACTACAAAGGGACTCTGGGGTTTCTGTGGTGCTGACTGGTTTCTGAGGTCGGGCGGACCTCCCATGGCCATATCAGGACATTTTTGGTGCCTTTCAGAAGTAGAAAAAGAAAAAAATCAAAAAACAACAAACAATTTGTGTTGGGACTTATAACAGGACATTTGGGGCTGCTTATGGGGAAGTTTTGTGCATACTGTATGGTGATGGAGCGCTTGGTGCCAACTTTTTGAATTTGCACCAGCTCCTGATTGGCTCTCTGCCTGCTCTAGTGTTCACCCAGCTAGGTAAATAGCTGGCCACTGAGCCCCACAGCTCACTTTAGACTTCTACGAGGGACTGAGGGAGGTGAGGAAGACCCTTTCACAGTGGATCCCCCCTCCTGCAAAGAACTACTAAGGGACTCCAGGGTTTCTGAGGTGCCAACTGGTTTCTGAGGTTGGGCAGACCTCCCTTGGCCACATTGGGACATTTTTGGTGCCTTTCAGAAGTAGAAAAAGGAAAAAAATCAAAAAACAACAAACAATTTGTGTTGGGACTTATAACAGGACATTTGGGGCTGCTTGCTGTGGGGAAGTTTTGTGCATACCGGTGGCGTGGTGATGGAGCGTTTTGGTGCCAACTTTTTGAATTTGCACCAGCTCCTGATTGGCTCTCTGCCTGCCTAGGTGTTCACCCAGCTAGGTAAATAGCTGGCCACTGAGCCCCACAGCTCACTTTAGACTTCTACGAGGGACTGAGGGAGGTGAGGAAGACCCTTTCACAGTGGATCCCCCCTCCTGCAAAGAACTACTAAGGGACTCCAGGGTTTCTGAGGTGCCAACTGGTTTCTGAGGTTGGGCAGACCTCCCTTGGCCACATTGGGACATTTTTGGTGCCTTTCAGAAGTAGAAAAAAAAAAGGGTTTGTGTTGGGACTTACAACAGGACATTTGGGGCTGCTTGCTGTGGGGAAGTTTTGTGCATACCAGCGGTGTGGCAGTGGAGCATTTTGGCACCAACTTTCTGAATCAGCACCGGCTCCTGATTGGCTTCCCGCCTGCCTAGATGTTTGCCCAGCTAGGTAAATATCTGGCCACTGAGCCCCGCAGCTCACTCTAGACTTCTATGAGAGACTGAGGGAGGTGAGGGAGACCCTTCCACAGTTGCCCCCCCCTCCTGCAAAGGACTACAAAGGGACTCCGGGGTTTCTGAGGTGCCAACTGGTTCTGAGGTTGGGCGGACCTCCCTTGGCCACATCAGGACATTTTTGGTGCCTTTTAGAAGTAGAAAAAGAAAAAAAAACAACAAACGCTTTATGTTGGGACTTACAACTGGACATTTGGGGCTGCTTGCTGCGGGGAACTTTTCTTTCCACCCGCCCACCCCATTCCCTCCCCTTAAATGCCCATTAGCTCCTCCCACTTGACATGGCATTCTCCATTGTTTGGCCTAAAGCCATGATAGCTGGTACACTAGTGAATTTACAAATGTGCATGTGTAGCTCATACCCTGTCTCTGCTAATGATAGTTAATAATTGTAAATACTGCCCTTACCAGTGTTAGCGATATCTGAGATAGCTAGTCACTAATTACTGTCTGTTAAACCAGTGAACAATTAACCTTTCTATTGAACTAGGAACAGCTTGCTATTTGGGGTACAACAGTTAAAGTCAATTTTTTGTATTGGCACATACTACAACTCCTGCAGACTGATGCAGCAACCTACCTTTTGTACTGCTTGAGCTAGGTCAAGCTGCTAGGGCTACCTCTCTGATAGCACTGAAACCTCTGCTCACTATGATAACCCTCTGGAGGCACCTGAGGCTGCACTGCAGCCCTGAGTGAACTGCCCAAGGGTGCTTACATCATCATCCATGCACCGTGTGAGTCCCATCCACTGTGTCCTCTACCCCCCCTCCTAAGTTAGACAGAATGTCACCTCATAGTGGCTTCCCCTTGCTTCACAGTCTAGCTGGGACACCAGCCCAGAATCATGGTCCGCTGGTTACTAGTCCCTCACCAAAACCCCACCCTGCCTGGCTATCTGACAAAGGCTTGAGATTGGTGCACCAAAACATACACAGCCTGCTACCCAACCTTGCCGAGCTAACAGCACGGGTGGCTCTCTATAACCCTGATATTATGGGTGTTACAGAGACCTGGCTGAAGCCACAGACTCCAGACTCTGCATGTGCCCTCCTGGGCTACAACCTTATTAGGTGAGACAGGGCAGGGAATAAGAGAGATGGTGGGGTGCTCCTATACTATTATACACACCTAAATGTATCCGTCATAGGACACATCTCACCTTTATCCCACTGTTGTGAGTTACAGTGGGGAGGTAGGTGAGCACTACTCCCTTCACAAAAGAAAGGGTCCTACAAGAGCTTGCTAAGCTCAGGGTGGACAAGGCAATGGGACCTGATGGCATACATCCCAGGGTACTTAAGGAGCTATGGGTGGAACTAGCAGAGCCATTAGCAGAACTGTTTAGTGAGTCTCTGAGTACAGAAGAGGTCCCAGAAAACTGAAGAAGGGCTCATGTGATCCCGCTCCACAAGAGTGGTAGCAGGGAGGAGGCAGGGAACTATGGACCAGTCAGTTTTACCTCAGTAGTGGGCAGATTATGGAAGCACTCCTTAAGGAAAGGATAGTGCGACACCTGGAATCCACAGGGGCACAGGATCCAAGACAGCATGGGTTTACAAAAGGAAGGTTCTGTCAAACTACTCTCATAGATTTCTTTGACTGGGTAACCAGAGTGGTGGACCAAGGGGGAGCAGCTGATGTCGCCTACCTTGACTTCAGAAAAGCTTTCAACACTGTTCCACATAGAAGATTGATAAATAAGCTTGGTAGGCTCGGGGTGGGTCAGAAGTTGGTCAACTGGGTGGCAAACTGGTTAACGGGCAGAAAACAGAGAGTGATGGTAAATGGTATACAGTCAGAAGAGATGCAAGTCACAAGTGGGGTACCTCAGGGATCAGTCCTGGGGCCAGTCCTCTTCAATATCTTCATTAGTGACATTGCAGATGGACTAGGGGTAAGGCTTGTCTGCTTGCAGATGACACCAAGATCTGCAACAGAGTAGATGATCCAGATGGGGTGGGCAGAATGAGAAGAGATCTGGATAAACTAGCAAAATGGTCAGAAGAGTGGCAACTGGGATTTAATGCAAAGAAGTGCAAGATCATGCACATAGGGAAGAGAAACCCTGAAGCCACCTATAGGCTGGGAGGGGAGTTGCTGGCAGTCACAAAGAAAGAAAGAGACTTGGGCATCATGATCACCAATGACCTGAAATCATCCAAGCAGACCTCTAAGGCACTAGGTAAGGCTAGGGGGATGTTAGGGTGTATTAGTAGGAGTATCACAAGTAGTAAGAGGGAGGTAATAATCCCTCTTTACAAGACACTGGTTAGGCCCCATCTGGAGCACTGCATGCGGTACTGGAGGCCACACCTTCTCGAGGATATTAACCAAATTGAGGCAGTCCAGAAAAGGGCAACCAAAATGGTGCAGGGACTGCATCAGAAGACATATGAGGACAGGTTACAGGAGCTCAATATGTATACCCTTGAGTAAAGGAGGGAGAGAGGTGATATGATCGAAACATTCAAACACCTTAAGGGAACTAACAAGATGAAAGAGTCTAACATGTTTATATATAAGAAAAATAGCAGGACAAGAGGACACAGCATGAGATCAGAGGGAGGCTGATTAAGGGGGAATGTGAGGAAATTCTTTTTCACAGAAAGAGTGGTGGATGCATGGAACAGCCTACCTCAGGAAGTGGTGGCTATGAATACAGTGCAGAGCTTCAAACAGGCATGGGATAGGCATAAGGGAGCAATGCAGATGAGTATGAATAGATAGGCCACTGGCAGAGCAAAGGCACATTTATAAGATAGAAAAAGAAATGGGCAGACTGGATGGGCCTTGCAGTCCTTATCTGCCATCAACCTCTCTGTTTGTATGTTTCTATGTTTCCTGCATGCCCTCCTCCTGCTAGGCAACACCAAAAAGGTGCACCTGATCTGTGCCTACAACCCCCCAAAGGGTGGATTGCCCGGGCTCTCCTCTCTCCTTAACAGCCTTAGCCCAATGGTTGACTCAAATTAGCTGCTAGTCCTAGGTGACTTCAACCTCAACTAGGTAGGCCGCAACATCCAACAAGGCTCTCCTCATGTGGAGACAAGGGTTCCCTCATTGACTGGGTGCTCAGCAACAGACCAGAGAAAATAGTCTCCTGTGGCATTCTCCCTGATGCTTTATCGGATCACTGTCCCACCTACTGTATATGGGGTATCCTCCCTCCCAAAATCCCCTACAAGGTGATCCAAATGAAGGACTACTCCAAACTCAGTGCTAGAGACTACCTTGCTGACCTGCGACATGCTGACTGGTCTCAGGTCACTACCACAAATGACTCCTCAAGGGCCCTTGACAACTTCCTGACTGTCCTCACCTTACTGCAAAACAAACATGATCCTGTCACAAAAAGGAGGATGAGGGGCACTGTCACAAAGTTACTCCATGGACACCTTTTTTCTCTTATGAAACAAAGGGATAAATGCTGGGCGAAATACAAGAACTACCTCTCCAGTACAGACCTCCTTGAGAACAGACAGCTGAGGAACTCATGCAAAAGAACCATCCGCTCTGCAAAAAGTGAGTTCTGTCAATCTGCCCTACTCACCACAGCTAGAAACCCGAGGAATTTCTGGCAGAACATTAAGAATGTGGTTGTGAGGTCTGCCAGAGCTCAGGTCGCAGATATGCACATTGGCGGGGTAAACTGCAACAACCCCCTCACAATTGCCAATGCCCTCAACTCTCAGTTCTCTAACCTGCCAGCTCCCCCCAACCAGCCATGCGACCCCAAGGAATGGGACCCCCACCCAGATGGGAAACCCCCCATCCACCCTTTTACCTCAGGATCATCTCTGTCATGGAGACTCAGAAGCTCCTTGCTGGCCTCTCCCTTCATACTGGGGCTGGGCACCAGCCCAAACTACTCAGGCTAGAGGCATCCTTTCTAGCCCGACCCATAGCCCACGTTCTTAATGCATCACTTACCACAGGTATAGTCACGAACATCTGGAAGATGGCCAAAATCATCCCTGACCTCAAACAAGGTGACCCAAAAGACCCAAGGAGCTACCGCCCTATAGCGATCCTATCAGCGATCAGCAAACTGCTTGAAAAGGTCATCATCTCACAGCTCACCCACTACTTGCTGACCCACAACCTACTCTCTCCTGCACAGCATGGGTTCTGAAAAGGGCACAGCACCTCCACTGCCCTAGCAGCTCCACCTCCGCGATCAGGTCAGCTGTTGACCAAGGCAAACTGACCGGGGCCATCTTCATGAATCTCTTGAAAGCCTTCGACTGGGTTGACCATGCACTACTGTGCTCCTCTCTCTGGTCCCTTAGCTTCTCCTCCCCACCCTTGCCTGGATAAGTAATTACCTCTCAGGTAGGCAGCAGTACACCAAGATCAACAAGGCCCTGTCTGAGCATGCTTGGGTAAACTGCAGAGTCCCCCAGGGCTCTGTCCTGGTGCCTCTTCTGCTGTGCCTCTTCATAAACAAGCTACCTTCAGCCCCAGCACATGGGCGCTCAGCTCTGTATGCAGACAACCTAGTCATCATGACCAGCTCCTGTGTTATCTCTACCATCAACGCCAGGTTAAACTCCGACTTTGGCCCAATCCAAAACTGGCTAAGGGACCACAAGCTTATAATTAACCTGCAGAAGATGCAGGCCATGCTCTTTGGCTCAACAGCCAAGACAAAAGCTGTCCCAGACCCGCTACAGATCTCAGGTGCCGATGGATCCCTACTACAAGTTGCAGATTCTGTCAAGTACCTGGGGGTGACACTTGACCCACAACTGGATCTGAATCTGCACATACGCAATACATGTAAGGCCTCAAGCTGCAAGTTGGGCCTCGCATACAGAGCAAAAAACTGCCTCACCCCAGCTGCCCATCTCGTCTTAGCCAGGGGAGTCCTCCTACCCATGCTCTGCTATGGATCGGTCACTTTCACCCAAGCTGCAAAAACTAGTCTTGATAAATGGGACACAGCAAACAACAGTGTATGTTGCTTTGCACTCTCAGCTCCCAGTCTCACCCACAGCTGTGAGCTCTACTCCCAGCTTGAGTGGCTCCCACCAGAAAAACACCACTCCTATGTCCTGGGCAACTTCATAGATGATGTTGTCAGATCTGTCATCCCCTTAGTCCTCGCTGAAGCCCTTGTTCCGGCTACCCCCTCCTACCATCTGAGATCCACTGACTCTCATGCCCTCATGGTTCCCCAGACTCACACCCAAATAGGTGATCAGGTCTTTGCTGCGTACATGCTCATGTAACCTCCAGGGGGTGCTACCCTTAAGGTTACTACCCCTGCCTGCCTCCACAGAGACAGGGTAAGGGGCCCAGATCCATTGACGGGTGCTTCCACCCAGAGGTCGGGGTTAATATGGACGAGATTGCCTCGGTCACAGCCCTCTGGGTTACTGCAACCCCCCATTCATCCCACTAGTGGCTCATACTGAGTACAAATAACACTTTTCACCAATACATTTACCCCCCTACCAATAACTCTCCACTCCCTCCGGAGACCCCCTGTAAAATAAGGCACAGTTATATTGCAGTCACCAGGCAGCAGTTCACCAGTAATGTACACAATAGCCTTGGTGTAGCTGCACAGAGAACAATCTGATTTATTCAAGGGAAAAACAACAAGGACAGAGGGAATCAAGTTGATTAGCTTATCACTATACTTATCTACCTAGGAGCTCTGTGCACAGGCCTGAACCTAGTCTTTACTGTCCCTAGGTACCCAAGCCCTAACGGCTAGTCCGAATGTGGCAGCTGGTTGGGGCCCTTAACACAGGTAGCCATTATGATCCTGAGCATGTCAGAATAGGAAGAAAGTTTAATTAGGCAGTCAGAAGTATAATCCTACAACTGGAAACCACGATTTGCACACTTTTCAGGGTGCTACTCTGATTCAGTACTCGTAACTCCAGCAAATAACGACTCCTTCAACATTGGCAGAGCTAAGCCTGAATTTCACCAGCCTCCTTACACTTTTATATGGCAAACAACAGAGGGGTACCATACCAGGCAGCTGCTTGCAGGCTTTTATGAACTTGCAGAAGAACTCAGGCAGCAAATGGCAGCTTCATCATCACGGATGGACCGAGCACGATTCAGCAATTTTCTCCAGTCCCCCTCAGGTTGAGTCTGGTAGGTAGCTGGGCTGGCACTAGCCTCCTCCGACTGCACACCGGTGGATTTAGTCTGAATTATCACAAGGCAGAAAATGGCCACTCAGGCCTTCCCGTGCTTCCCACGCGAACACTACTCCAGCGCAGAAGCACAGAGCTCCTCTCTTCTCCTAAGCCCCAATGCATCTGCCCCCAACAGCCAGGGGCTCTCCCTTCAGTTCGGGTGCTACCCACTTCTATTGGCTGGCTGAACATGCCAGTCATTTCTTCCTACCCTTAGTGGTGCGAAAACAAACGCCAGAGCCCATAATACCTTTTTTACAGTACAAGCAGTCCCCCCTATTGGTCAGGCAGCCCTCTAAAGTCCCGAGGTACTGATTGGTCCAATTCATCAGTTCTGGACCAAAATGGAGGAGACAATTAGAACAGTCTTTGCTGCAAAGGAAAGCAGGTTAGAACAACACATTATCATTATTATTTTACGTTATGTTCAGCAAACAATCACAGCTTCCAGCAGAGCTCCCTCTGCACCACTAGTGATGGCAGACGGGAGCTACTCTTCAGCGTCCCGGGCGGCACTCGGGCATACAATCACACAGCCTCCCTCACTTCAGTAAATTATGACTGCAACAGGCAGCCCCTAAAGAAACAGCATGCGGAGGCTCCGAAAGCAGTCACTAGCCACCCATTGAAATGGCTTTATGCCGATCCCCAACCTGGCATGGAGCATGGAACCGAGCTCGGGGAACGTTAGGAACCCCCATTTGCAAGGGGGTTACACTTAGGTTGTGGAACTCCCTTCCATCAAGCATTCACTCCTCCCCCTCCCACCATGGCTTTAAAACCTCCCTCTGGGGCTTTCTCAAAACAGCCTCCACCTGCCTCTGCACTAGACGTACCCCTCTGACCCATGCCACTCCGACTGGCTGATTTGCCACCTAAATTATCTGTTAAAGGCAAGTGGACCGCTGTACCTTATCCACTACCTGAGCTTGCAGTCTGCTAGCAGGATTAGTCCACTCAGGCCCAACCCAACTGCTCACTCAGTGTGTGCATAGGTACTGATCTAGTTCTACTTTCTGCTACCTCCTCTATCCCAATGTGCCACTTCTTTCTCTACTCGCAAGCTTCACTGCTTCACTGTCTGACTTGTCGGACACTGCCAATCATGAGAGTACCAGACTGGTAATTGACCTGCTGCCTGCATTGTTAACCCCGGTTGTTGCTTGTATTGACCTTGTGGCATGATGCATTTAAATGTAACCTTTACTTGTTTTTGCCTGATGTTAATGAATGTACCCTGTAATCTCCTGGGTCGCACCTGAAAATAGGCACTTGGTTGTCTAGTGTGCTTACCCGGTTAACAAAAGCAAATAAATAAATAAATTGTTCAAATGGAATATTTGGCTTGCAAGATGTAATTTTGTATTGCAACAAAAAGAGGGGAACCACACAGAACTACTAAACAAAGTAACATTGGAAATGAAGGAAATCTATGAGACTGAGAAAAAAACATTGACAGCGGAAACTTTGCTCGAGTTATGGATGGAGTTTCCATGGATAACTGATAATTTTCCAATCACTTAAGAATGATATAGCACTTGGGGAGGGATAGGGAGAGTAACAAAGGTAATATTTATGAAATTATATAAGTTTCCTCTATGTAAATAATACAATCGTTCTTTTTATATATCCTAAAGTTGGATTTCAATTTGGATTTACTGTCATGCTTTGTTATATGTTAATTTTCAGTAAAAACTTCCCCTACTCTTTCCAAGAAGTACCATGGGATCTTTAATATCCACCTGAACTTCCATAAGAACAGACAGATGGGACCTTGGTTTAATGTCTCGTCCAAAAGACGGCACCTCAGGAGTGCGTCACCTCCCTCTTGCTGCACAACAGTGTCAGTATTGGGATTTAACCGAAGTGCCCGGTGTGGGGAAAAGTGACACACAAGTGTTGCATGTTAGAAATGTGTCACACAGGGATGCATGTTAGAAATGTGCCACAAAGGGGTGCATGTTAGAAATGTGCCAGAAAGTGGTGCACATTAGAAATGTGCCAAAAATGATGCATGTTAGAAATGTGTCACAAAGAGGTTCATGTTGGAAATGTATCACAAAGAGGTTCCTGTTAGAAGTGTGGTACAAAAGGGTGCATGCTAGAAAATATTCACAAAGTGGTACATGTTAGAACTGTGCCCCAAAGAGGTTCATGCTAGAAATGTGCTACAAAGGGGTGCATGCTAGAATTTTTTTTACAAAGTGGTGCATGTTAGAAATGTGCGACAGAGTGATGCATGTTAGAAATGTGCCACAAAATGGTGCATGTTAGAAATATGCCACAAAGGGGTGCATGTTAGAAATGTGCCAGAAAGTGGTGCACATTAGAAATGTGCCAAAAATGATGCATGTTAGAAATGTGTCACAAAGAGGTTCATGTTGGAAATGTGTCACAAAGAGGTTCATGTTAGAAGTGTGCTACAAAGGGGTGCATGCCAGAAAATGTTCACAAAGTGGTACATGTTAGAAATGTGCCACAAAGAGGTTCATGTTAGAAATGTGCTACAAAGGAGTGCATGCTAGACATTTTTCACAAAGTGCTGCTTGTTAGAAATGTGCCACAAAGGGATACATGTTAGAAATATGCCACAAAGAGGTTCATGTTAGAAATGTGCCACAAAGAGGTTCATGTTAGAAATGTGCTACAAAATGGTGCATGCTAGAATTGTTTTACATAGTGATGCATGTTAGAAATGTGCCACAAAGGGATACATGTTAGAAATATGCCACAAAGAGGTTCATGTTAGAAATGTGCTACAAAAGGGTGCATGCTAGAATTGTTTTACAAAGTGGTGTATGTTAGAAATGTGCCACAAAGGGATACATGTTAGAAATATGCCACAAAGAGGTTCATGTTATAAATGTGCCACGAAGAGGTGCATGTTATAAATGTGCTACAAAGGGTTGCATGCTAGAAATTCTTCTCAAAGTGATACATGTTAGAAGTGTGTTACAGAGTTGTGCACATTAAAAATATGCACAAAGTTGTGTGTGTTATAAATGAGCAACAAAGCAGTGTGTGTTAGAAATGTGCTGCAAAGTGGTGGATGTTAGACTTGTGCTACAAAGGGGTGAGCATTAGAAATGTGCCAAAAAGAGGTGCTTGTGAATATTGTGCTGTACAATTAGTGACATTTTATGGGGCCCTCATTACCCAACATTATTTTTGTTATTGAACTGTGCCGTTGATTTGTAGATCAGCCATGCTGCTGGACTTCCGCTACTGAGTGATAAGCATCAATTTCCTTCATTCCTTCGCACTGTGGGGAGTGTGTACTCTCAACCTTTTGGCCTTGCAGAGTTCATTAAGTATTTTGGTTGGACCTGGGTAGGGATCATCTATGGAGATAATGACTTTGGTGTACAAGGAAGTCAGCAGCTGAAAGAAGTGTTAGTTGGGACTGGTGTCTGTGTTGCATTTTATGAGATCTTTCCAACAGACCTCAAAAGAAAGAGAATTATTTCCCTTGTGGATATAATTATGACTTCATCTGCAGTTGTTGTCGTGATTTATGCCTATGCACCACAGGTAGCTTTAATCATGGAGGAGATAACTGTACAGAATGTAACCAGAAAAGTCTGGATAGCATCTTCAAGTTGGATAACAGATTCCATTTTTTCAAAGAAGGAACTCTGGAAAACATTAAATGGCACAATAGGGTTCACAGTTCCCACTGGAGATATTCCAGGGTTTAAAGACTTCCTTTACAGTATTCACCCTTCCAAATATCCACATGATATCTATATGAAGCCATTCTGGGAGGCTGCATTCAGTTGCAAGTGGACAGACAATGTAACTATTACAAATGTACAAAATAAAGTGAAAACTGCTGAACTGCAGTTTTGTACTGGAGAAGAGAAGCTGAATACACTTGAGCAGAGCATATATCCAGTTGATGATTTGAGATTTACCCTCACTATGTCAAATGCAGTGTACTCGCTGGCACATGCATTACATGACCTGCAGTCATGCAAACCTGGAGAAGGACCATTCAGTAACAGAACATGTGCAGACAGGGATCATTTTCAGCCATGGCAGGTAAGAGCCAATTATTTTTAAAATGAATGCATAATATAATACAGGAACCAGAGGGTTATCATATAAGAAAACATATAGTTCTCAGCAGTATCCCTCAAGGAAAGGTACATTATTAGGCCTGTTAAACCTTTTTCAACAATAATCTTAAAGCACGGGTCTCAGACAGGTGGCTAACATTTGCCAATTGCAATGAGATGGACAGGGTAGTGGACTCCCTTGAGGATGGACCTGAACAATCTGAGTGATTTGCTGAACTCATGGGGTCTCATAATCAATGCAGCAGTATGCAAGATGCACACCTGGATAAGAAAACAGAGGTAGGACCTGCGCAATGTGTTGTGCTCCTCTTGTTACATGAGGAGGAGAAGGATCTGGGTCATGATTGACATGCAGCTGAAGAACAACAAGCAGTGTGGAGCTTCTGTAAAGAGAGCTGGCAGAATGCTGCCATGCAATAAAAAGGAAGGTGGCTGATCAGTTGAGTGGGGGGAATATAACTGCTTCTTTGTAGGGTCTTGAATGGGACCCGTGGAGTACCATGAGCAGTTCTTGGCTTCTCAGCACAAAAAGGATCTTTAGACAGTTAAAAGGGTGTGACACGGAACCCCAAAATGATCAGGGTATGTAAGGCACAAGGTATGAGGAGAGACTGGCAGCCCTTATCAGTTTCATGATGGAGAAAACGAGGACGAGAGGGGACATGATCCCAGTCCTCCCCATAATAGCTGATATCAATATAATGTACTTATACCGGCAGAGATGTTTGATCTGGTGTCATACAGCAGGTCATAAGTCTATGCCCTGAAGTGTATTGACAGGATTCATCAGACATGATAACACAGAAACAGAATTTTTCATCAGAAAAGGACTGCTTGTATCACCCAGTCTGACCAGATGTTTCCCGTCCAGTACATCTCCACAGATCCAGCTCCACGCTGGCATCCTCACTTTTCCCTGCTAATTTGCTAATATTCCCCTATGTGTCTGTCACATGCATGCTTGAAGACACTTCGTTTTTGCCTCCTTCACTTCCACTGTCAGTCTTTTTCATGTGTCTATGACTCTTTCTGTGAAATAATGTTTCTTCAATCCCCTTTTAATCCAACTCATTTCATATTATACCCTCTGGTCATGGTGCTGTTTCTCATTTGAAAGAGATTCCCCTCCTGCACCCTATTCACCCTTTAAAGGTATCTGTAGGTCTCTTCACTTGCATCTCTTCCAGAGCGTACCTGTTGAGATCCCTTAGTCTCTCCTCATGCTAACCCCTGCTCCATTTTAGCTGCTGTTCTCTAGACTGCCTCCACCCTGCTTATGTCCTTTCTGAGGTGTAGACTCCACAGCTGGACACAAGACTCCAGGTGAGAGCTCACCAGCAAGTGATACAATGGCAACACCACCTCTCTTCTCCTGGTGGAAGTACTCCTCCCTATGCATCCCAACATCCCACTAACCCTACCCACTGCTTTGTCACACTACCCTGCCCTTTGTGATCACCAGTTATGATAACCCCAATGTCCCTTTCCTGCCTAGTACCTGTCAGTACCCCCACATCCTATGCTGTGCTTCCTGATTTCTATTCCCCAAGTGCATGATTCTGTACTTTTTGGCATTGAACACCCCCTTTCATAGGCTTGACAACTTCTTGAGTGTCCCAAGATCCTTGTGCATTCTCTCCACCCTCTTCTGAGTGTCCATCCTACTACAGATTGTGTTATCATCTGAAAAAGGTATATCTTGCCCTCTAGTTCTTCTTCAGTGTCACTTACAAACACACTGACGAGAACAGGTCCACCACTTAGGCAGTATAGCACAGTGGTTTAAGTACTGAGCTGCAAACCTAGAGACCTGGGTTTGAATCCCACAGCCCACACTTTGATACTGTGTGACCCAAAGCATATCACTTAACTTTCTTGTGCTCCCAGGTTGCACCTGGAATCAAGCTTCAGCTTAGTGTGTCTCTCCTGTTTAAACAATTTCCCCTTTTCTCTTAGCCCTATAGAACCTCTCTGGTCACTCTCCCATAATTAGAGAGAATGTTGTTAACCACAACACTCTGATGCCTATCCATTATCCAGTTTCTAACACAATTTATCACTTGGAATCCATCCCTTAGCTTCTCAATTTCTTAAACAATTTCCTGCGTGGCACAGTGCCGGAGGCCTTGCTAATGTCTGGATATGCCATGTGCACTGCAGTCTCCTGATGTGTTTCCTTAGTCATCCAGTTCAGGTGGAGATGTTTAATCTGATGTCCTGCAGCAAGACACAGGACCATTCCATGAAGTGTAGTAACAAGACTTGAACAGACAGAGATGTTTGGTCTAGTGTTCTCCAGCAGGATTCAGGCAATTCAATGTTGAATATTATCAGGATTGAACAGGCAGAAATATCTGATCTAGTGTCCTGCAATGGGACATTGGGTCATTCCATGAATGATATTAACAAGGCAGAACAGGCAGAGATGTTTGATCTGGTGTTCTGTAGCAGGACAAGAGACCATTCCATCCTGTGTGTTAATAACAAGATTGCAGAGAAAGAGATCTTTGACCTGGTGTCATGTAGCAGGACATGGACCATTCCAAGAAAGGTATTAACAAAACTAAAGTCAGAGATGTTTAACGTGGTGTCCTGCAACGGGATGCAGGACTATTCCATGAAGTGTATTAAAAGGACTGAACAGGGAGAGTTTTTTTTTTATCTGGAGTTCTGCTGCAGGATATGGGATCATTCCATGAAAGGTATTAACAATGCTGAATATGCAGAGATGTTTGATCAAGTGTCCTGCAGCACGAGTCAGCCCACTCCATCATGAGCATTAACACTTGCAGTGCCTCTGTCGTATATACCGTATCACTTTCAAACAGCGTAATTCCCACAGCAGAAGTCATTACAGTGACAATTTCAACTAAGTTCAAAATCATTGCTGTAATTGATCCGCTAGTGAAATTTCACCATTTTCCTGAGATACGCCCACCCCTTCCAAGTTGGGTGTGACTTGGAGTTTGGTTTATAGAGATCAGGGGTGCAGGAGGTAAAGTCTCTCACACAAAAAACAGCCAATGTCTGACAGGTGAATTTCACATGTTGACACTTGACTTTCACCGTGCTGCATTTTGACAAGTCCCTTGTTGAAGTGGCAAGGTAGAACCCACAAATATATATATATATATATATATATATATATATATCATACATACCCCTATAATGCAAAGCATCATGGGCTGTATATGCAAATCGCCACAAAATATTATGCTGGTTCAACTTTAAGCAAAAACGTATGGTGCCGAAAGGCCTCTCACACAGTCTGCTAAGGGTGCCAACAGAAGACACAGACATGTGTTTCATCCTACCAGGACTCATCAGTGTGCCTCATCTGTATGACACCCCAGTGGAATGAACCAGCTGCCCTAAGTTGATCTATCTGGGTTGGTTGTGGTGAGCCCCAAAAAACAAGCTAAAACACAAATAACCTTAGTGTGCAAGCACTGAGGCAAGGGTTACCTCAAAGGGCATTGACTGGGAAGCCAAGTTTCAAAGAAATACTAAATCACACATACCCCCATAATGCAAAGCATTATGGGCTGCACATGCAAATCACCACAGAATGTTATGCTGGTTCAACTTTAAGCAAAATTGCATGGTGCTGAAAGGTCTCTCACACAGTCTGCAAAGGGTGACAACAGAAGACACAGACATGTGTTTTGTCCTACCAGGACTCATCAGTGTGCCTCATCTGTATGACACCCCAGTGGAATGAACCAGTAATATATATATATATATTGTGGCACTGTAGTGCCACTATAGTTAGGATTAAGGAACCAATTTAAGGTTAAATCTAACATTTGGCAGCATAAAAACTTTGCAACCATATGATGGATTTACCTAACATTTGGAATGCAGAGTCTGGTACCATAGCTCTCTGGATCTGCTAAGTTTCGTTACGGTCAGATTTACAATTGTGGAGCTACAGAGTGCCAAAAAACACATAAATTATGGGGTCTTGCACATTTCTTTGCTTGCACCTACAGCCCGCACATTTTGAGCGGTTGGTCCAAAAACTTCTGAGAACATGCAGTCGGGGTCCCTGATGTGCCATTTGAAGATTTCGTGAAAAAAATATTAAACGGTTCAAAAGTTATTCAAAAAGCACTGAATCCCATTATAGTCTATGGGAAAAGTTAACAAAATATGCAACACTGTCACAAATGCAGTTGACACGGTCGCACATTCGTGATTCAGCCTTTTTTTTTAGTTGGTGGTCAGAGAAATGCTTGGCATTTAAATTTGGTGAACCCTCTAGGGACACAGTTATTGTTGTGTTCACCTAGTCGAGCCCTGAGGATGCTAGCCATGACTTTTTTGGGGGTAAAACACCCCAGAAATATTTTTTTTTAATTTTATGTAGTAGTGCATATGAAACACTTCTGTGATTGTTTTTGCGAAAGCGTTGTGATTTGCAAAAGTACTTTGCGACACTATGCCCAAAACAATAGGAAATCTTTGCCACCCTGCTGCAAAACAACAGTTTGGTCTTTTGGGATGAAATTTGCAGGGAAGAAAGCCAACAAACCCACAGATGTGCCTTTTGATGGTTTAGTGCCAAAATATTACTGGGCTGCAAAGTTATGGCACTACGACATTAGTGATTGTTCCCATAGGATAACATTGCGGCGTCTGCCACGGGTTTCGGGTCCCATATCTTAAAAATGGTTCAAGATACAGACTTTTTGTCGCAAAAATTCTTAGTCCCCCACTGGGGTGCTAAGACCAAAACTAGTCTGGAAATTCGTACTTAATATGAGATTTAAATTTTTTTTCTACGGCGTACGGGTCCCGAGATATAAGCAATTTAGTACTCCAAGTACTCATTTTCTGGTCTGAGGGCCATTATTATGCCCACATTCTTTGTATTCACTGTGCTTCTGAATGCAGCTTTTTGGGACACAAAGCATATGTGTTTGTGTTACTTTTACCGTT
Source organism: Neoceratodus forsteri (assembly GCA_016271365.2). Classification (NCBI taxonomy): domain Eukaryota; kingdom Metazoa; phylum Chordata; order Ceratodontiformes; family Ceratodontidae; genus Neoceratodus; species Neoceratodus forsteri. The sequence goes on from CM057455.1 coordinate 61,872,146, forward strand.
AGTGTTTGCATTCTTGTTTCTGCTTGCGTTCCCGTTACAGTTTGCGTTGGTGTTTTTGTTTGTGTCACCGTATGCATTACCATTTGCATTTGTGTTTTTGCTTCTGTTTGCATTTCCATTTGTGTTACTGTTTCCTTTGGCATCACCATTGTTGTTACCGTTTGCATTTCCATTTGAGTTACCGTTGCTGTTTGTGTTTTCATTACCGTTTGTATTATCATTTGTGTTTGCATTTCATTACCATTAGCATTTGCATTGGCGCTTGCATTTCCATTGTCCCTTGCATTACTGTTTCCTTTGTGTTGCTATTGCCATTACTGTTTTTGCATTTGCATTTGCGTAACCATTACCATTTGCATTTCCATTACAGTTTGCATTACCATTAGTATTTGGCATTTATGTTTGCACTTGCATTTCTATTACCATTTGCATAATCGTTTCTGTTTGCGTCATTATGTGCATTACAATTTGTGCACATGTTTGCGTTACCTTTAGCATTGCTGTATACTTTTGAGTCACCATTGGTGTTACCATTTGTGTTTGCTTTACTGATACCATTTGCATTTCTGATACCGTTTTCATTAGCATTTTTGTTTATGTCACCGTGTGTGTTTACCGTTTGTGTTTTGTAGTTGCGCTTGCATTTGCTTTTCTGTTTGCATTCCATTGCCATTTTCATTTTTGTTGCCATTTGCGTTACCATCTGTGTTTGTGCTCACAAATTGTACTTGCATTTCCATTAGCATTTGCGTTACCATTTTCGTTTGCTTTTGCACTTGCGTTGCGTTACTGTTTGCATTACTGTTTCCTTTTGTGCTACCATTGGCATTACCATTTCTTCTTGTGTTTGCATTACTGTTACAGTTTGCATTTTAGTTACTCTTTGTGTTACCATTTGCGTGTGCAGTTTTGTTACCGTTACTGTTCTCATTACTGTTACCATTACCATTAGCGTTGGCGTTACTTTTAATGTTAACGTTCCCGTTAGGACTACCATTACCATTACCATTGCTGTTACCATTACTGTTAGTGTTACCATTACTGTAAGGGTTATTACACACAAATGGGAAGCATGGTGGGAGCGTGAGGCCCAAAGGGCCCCACACTCCTACCACCACATACCATTCATTATTTATAGTGCACATTCTCAAAAACAAGGGAAATTCATTGCAAAAATCTCCATTTAATGCATCAGTTAGGGTTGTTCCACAGTGACAAAAGTGAGGACATTTGGTGTTAGGGTTGCCATTCCTACCATCCCACCCCCACCACACCAATAGGCATCGGAGTGTGTATTGGCGTAGTTGTGCCTAACTCTCACCCAATTCTCCTACACTGCACCACCTCAGCTTCTTTACACATGGAATGGGGTGGAAGTTAGGCCAATGACCCCAATGCACACCCCAGTGCCTGTTGGTGGGGGGTAGGATGTGGGTGGTATGCTAGTGGTGGCAACCCTAACACCAAATTTCCTCACTTTTGTCACTGTGGAACAACCCTAACTGATGTATTAAATGGAGTTTTTTGCCATGAATATATATATATATATATGTATATATATATATACACACACACATATCCTTAAAACCTGTAATTTGTAAATCTTTTTGCATCCTAAAGGTTAACAAGATTGAACAGGGAGAGATGTTTGATCTGCTGTCAAGAAGCAGAATACAGGATCATTCCATGAAGGATATTAACAAGACTGAACAGGGAGAGATGTTTGATCTGGTGTCCTGGAGCAAGGCACTTGACCATTCCATGAAGGGTATTAATAACAAGATTGAACAGGCAGAGATATTTTGTATAGTGTCCTGGAGCAGGATATGGGAACATTCCGTGAAGGGTATTAATAACAAGATTGAACAGGCAGAGATATTTTGTATAGTGTCCTGGAGCAGGATATGGGAACATTCCGTGAAGGGTATTAAGAACAAGACTGAACATGCAGAGATGTTTGATCTGATGTCCTGCAGCAGAACATGTGACCATTTTATGAAGTGTATCAAGAAGACCGAACAGGCAGTGATGCTTTATCTGGAATCCTGCTGCAGAATAAGGTGTCATTTCATGAAGTGTATTTATCAAATTGAATAGGCAGAGATGTGTGATCTGGTGTTCTACAACAAGACACAGGACAATTCCATGCTGGGTATTAACAAGTTTGTACCGAAAGAGTTGCTTTATCTAGTGTCATGCAGCAGGACTTGGGACTATTCCAAAAAGGGTATTAATGAGATGGAACAGTCAGAGATGTTTGATCTGGTGTCCTGTAGAAGGACACTGGAACATTCAATGTTGGATATTCATAACAGAGATGGTTGATCCGGTTCCCTGTAGCAGGACATTGGACAATGCATTAACAGGACAGAACAGGCAGATATATATGATCTGGTGTCATTCAGCAGGATACAGAACCATTCTATGTTTTGTATTAACAAGACTGAATATGTAGAGATGTCTGTTCTGGTGTCCTGCAGCAGGATGCAGGATGGTTCCTTAATGGGTATTAATAACAAGATTAAATAGAGAGAGATGCTTGATCTTGTGTCCAGCAGCAGGACCATGGGACAGTTCCATGTAGGGTACCAATTACAGGACTGAGCAGGAAGAGATGTTTGATCTAGTGCCCTGCAGAAAGGACATAGGACCATTCCATGATGGCTATTAACAGGATTGAACAGGCTGAGATGTTTGATCTGGTGTCATGCAGCAGGACATGAGACCATTCCATGAAGGGTAATAACAAGATTGCACAGGCAGAGATCTTTGATCTGGTGTCCTACAGCATGACAGGAGACCATTCCATGTTGGGTACTGACAAAGTTGAACAGGGAGAGATGTTTGACCCGGTGTCCTGCAGCAGAATATGGGACCATTCCATGAAGTGGATAAACATAGGACCATTCCATGCTGGATGATAACAAGACTGAACAGGCAGAGTTGTTTGAACTAGTGTCCTGCGGAAGGATACAGAGTCATTCCATGAAGTGTATTAACTATATTGACCAGGCAGATATATTTGATCTAGTCTTCTGCAGCATGACTCAAAGCATGGCATGATGGGTATTAACCCTTGCTGTGCTTCGGACTGATATATCAGTCCAGAATTCCTATATGTTCTAATTCTGTCAGCAGCCTAACGGTTAACAAGACTGAACAGGTAGTAATGTTTGATCTTTTTATCCTGCAGAAGGACTAGGACCATTCCATGTTGAGTATTAAGAAAACTGACCAGGCAGAGGTGTTTGACCTGGTGTCCTGTAAGAGAACATAGGACCATTTTATGAAGTGTATTTACAAGACATAACAGGCTGTGATGTTTGATATGGTTTCCTGCAGTGGTACACAGGATGATTATATAAAGGGTATTAATAATGAGACTGAACAGGCAGAGATGTTTGTTCTGGTGTCCTGCAGCAGGACATGGGACTATTCCATACTGGGCGTTAACAAAACTAAACAGACAGACTTGTCCTGCAGCATGACACAGGACCATTCCATGAAAGGTATTAACATGGCTAAACAAGAGATGTTTGATGCAATGTCCTGCAACAGGACACAGAACCATTCTGTGAATCAAATCAAATCAAATTTATTTATAAAAAAGCGCCCTTCTAAAAATCAAGGCCCTTGTACAACACAATAAATATAAATGCAACAATAATTAAACACAACAAATTAAAACAATAAATACCACAGTGGCATTAAAAATCAGGACAGGCTAGATTAAATAAGAAGGTTTTTAGAGCAGTTTTAAAACTTAGGACAGTCAGGCAATCTCACACCCGATGAGGTAAAGAATTCCACAGGGTCGAGGCCATAAAACTAAATGACTAAAGGACACAGGACCATTCCAAAAAGGGTATTGACAAGATCAAACAGTCAGAGATGTTTGACCTGGTGTACTGCAGCAGGACACAGGGCCATTCCATGCAGTGTCTAGACAAGGGACCATTCCATGTTAGTTATTCATAGCAAGATTTCACAGCTTGAGATGTATGATCTAGTGTCATGTAGCAGGATTCAGACAATTCTATGCTGGGTATAATCAAGGCTGAACAGGGAGAGATGTTTAAGTTGGTGTCCTGTAGCAACATAGAAACATAGAAACATAGAAGTTGATGGCAGATAAGGACCGCAAGGCCCATCCAGTCTGCACACAAGGGACCATTCCACACTGGATATTAACAAGACTGCACAGGCAGAGATTTTTTTTTTTTTGTAATTTGCCTGGCTCCCATGGCTTTCAGAGGAGGCCTCATACCTCCTCCAACTCCGTCTGCCAGGGCGATCCCCACAGCATCCCATCCTCTAATGTCATCCACTCGTAGGGCCAGGGGTGTTTCATTTTTCCCCTGTTTTTCTCCCATTTCTCTGTGACACCTGCACTTAGGACTGATGTCCAGGCTAGCCGATGTGCTGACACACGCCGACAGCCATGCACAGAACAGCATGCCCCCTTCCCGACTCAAGTAGAGCCGCCAGTGCCCCCAAAGCCTGTGCATCCACTGGCTTCAGGGGCGTCGGTGCTAGAAGCACCCCTGGTTTCCCACCCCAGAGGGAGGAGAGCATCCATTGGGATGCTCGATCCTCCCTCCCCCCTTCGACCCCCAGCGACCCGAGTCTGTTCCCGAACCCGGGTCACTGGCATAGCGCGAGGTGTGGCGTCAGTGCCTCAACAGGCAGAGATGTTTGATCTAGTGTCCTGCAGCAGGATCTGGAATCATTCCATGAGGGGTATTAACTATATTGACCAGGCAGAGATGTTTCATCTAGTATCCGGCAGCAGGACTAGGACCACAGCATGTTGGGTATTATCAAGATTGAACAGGCAGTGATGTGTGAAAATTGGTGTCCTGTAGAAGGACTCAAACCATTCCATGTTGGGTATTAAGAAGCCATTTTTTCGAATTGATTCATTTTGGAGCAGGAGACCAAGGGAGGATGAGCTCCAGGGAAGTGCAGCTTAATCTGGTTCAAGCTCAGTTGGCATTCATCTATATCCCCCTCCCCTGGATCGTGCCTGAAAATAGGCAGGATTTGTCTAGTGCACTTACCCGGTCAACAAAAACTAAATAAAATAAATAAATAAGGGATGATGAGCTCCAGGGAAGGGCTTGTTTCTGCTCTTTGATTTTGATGTTTTAGATAGCTTGTACTGTACTGAGTGGGTAGTATGTGCTAGGGAATTTAATCAGTGCTGTTTGGGATTTGAGCTGTTACTAAATATGCAGTTTGGTGGTGGAGGACTTACACAGGAAACAGGGCTACCTTGGGAGGCAACGCAGAGCCCGGAGGAAGCAGAGTTCTTCAGAGAAGGGAAGTGATTAACTAATTTGTTTAAATATTGTGCAAGACTTGTTTGGACTTTACTGTTGGGTTGGGCAAGGAAGTTGGGTTTATTTTGTTTCAGGAGATTCCACTGTGTTACTTTTAAATTTCTATTCTGAGTAGGAATGAGTAGGAACGCGGTGAGAGCTGGATCCTACAGTGTGCTCAGTACGAGGGTGATTGGCGCTCTCAAGAGTCAGATTAGGTGCAACCCACCCTCCCCCAGGTTCATCCACCTTTGTAGGGGAGAAGCTTGGCCACGGTTGGTGAATAGCACAACCTAGTGCAGCCTCGAGATAGTCTTGATCATGCCTGACCTTCTCAAGGGGAGGAAAAGATAACTTAAATAAAATAAAAAAAGGAAACATAGATACACTGGTGACATCGTAGGGGAAGAGGTTAGTATGGATAGCCCTAGAAGGTGGGACGGTCCCAGGGGAAGGGCCTGGCAGTACGCAATGGGGGCTGTGGGAGCAAGCTTGGTGCCTGGTATGGATTCAGGAAGGAGCATGGGGAAGGTAGTAGGCTGCAACAACTGTGGGGCAGCTATCTTTTTAGGGGTCAGATAGAGATGGCGGTGCCTGGTGTGCAGACAACTTGAACAGCTTAGGGAAGAGATTAGTTGGCTAAGGACAAAGATAAGAAGAGGGTTTGGGACAGATTGTTGGAACAACCCAGGACCTAGAGCACATAGAAGTGGCATGGAAGATGGCATGCAGCACAGATCGGGGGGCAAAGAAGCAAAATTGCCACCTCAGGAACCTATGGGTGCAGATACAGGGGAGTGGATGAGAATTGGTAACAGGAGAAGAAATGACCCAAGAACAGGTAGCAAATGGTAGTCTGTCAACAGTGTGCCAGGGGGAGCTCAGAGCAGGGTAGAGGTGTCAAGCAATAGGTTCTCAGTGTTGGCTGTACTGGTGGATATGGAGAGGGAGGAACTCATAGACTGGGCTGGAGGAAATGAGACAACTAGCAACCCAGAGGGCAGTAAGAAGGCAGCTGGAGGGGATAGGGCTTCAATGGGTAAGGCCAAGGGGCTGTGGATTAGGAGACTGGGTAGGGGTACAGAAACTAAGGGGAAGGAGGGGGAACAAGGTTGTATTGGTAGGGAGAGTGATGTGCTGTTGCATGGAGTGCATCGGGGGAATGGAGGCTGGGTCAGCTATGGGACTGTGAGAGGCCAGGCAAAGGATGAGGGTAGGGGCAGTGGAGGAGGCTGGTGGCACAGGAGGCTTCAGGGATATGCAGGATGGCTAAAGGCTCAAAAATTAGGTCTAGAATAATGGGAAGATCTGGGGGCTGAATCAGGAGAGAAGGGCTGGGGTCCTAGGTCTGGCAGACTCAATACTAAAAGAGGTGAGATGGGGAAGTAAGGGGAATGGCATAGTTGCATATAGGTGGAGTGTATGCCAGGAATGACAGTGGGTAGGGTGGGACAGTTAATTCTTAAATATGCAAAAAGGGGGAGGGAGAAACTTCATCTCATAGTGCACTTGGGCATTAATGACTTGGAGGGAAACACAGTCAAGTAGGTACACGAGAGAGTCATTGAGCTTGGGAAGCTGTGTGAGGAGGCAGGAAGTTTGGTGGCCTTCTCAGAAGTTCTCCCAGCACCCACAGCAAGTGCTGCAAATTAAGCTGAGAATAGAGGAGTTCAACACCTGGCCTGGGGCCTGGTGTCAGACCAAAGGGTATGGGCTGGTGGGGGGATGGGATAGAACATGGGATAGCAACTCCCTGTATGCCCAGGATAGGTTACATGTGAGCAGGGAGGGCTCTGAGGTCTTAAAACAGAGACTGGGGGAATACATAGCAACCTGGGTGGTTTTAAACTGGGTGTGGGGGGAGGCAAGTGAGGAATCAAACAAGGTTTCCAGATTGGGGAGCTGAACTGACTTACCTCCCATACCAGTTCAAAAGGAGCAGGGAAGTGATCACACAGAGTCTCAAATCACCAGAGCACATGCTACAACATGGATTGGAATTTTCAAATAGACACATAGACACATAATGCCAATGTGTCATAATAAGCAAATCTTGATTAGTAGAGCAAAGACAAACAAACAAGACAATTTTTTCACAATAAAATCTGCTAAACACTGGAATTCTCTTCTGCAGGAACTAATAGTCTCTAATAGTATGAACCAGTTTAAGAATGATCTCGATGCTTGGCTTCAGGGAAAATTACCTTCAATCTAATGATCCACAGGGTTGGGGACAATCTTGATGGGTCACTGCCTACTTTTGTCCATAAGTACCTAGTAAACCTAGTCACTAAGAATAGTGTTCAGAAGGGAAAGGAAGGGAAGGGAAGGGCACATATAGAAGGGTAGTCCTCTTCAGTGAGAAGAGCCTGGGGAACAAAGCAGCTGAGCTGCAGGCTCAGATGGTGGAGGGGGAGGTGGACATATTTGCCGTCACTGAAACCTGGGCCACCCAATACGAGGACTGGGACCTGGTGATCCTGGGATACAGGCCATACTTCAGGAAAAGGGAAAAAGGGAGAGGAGGTGGGAAAGTTATTTATGTAAGACAGAGGACAAGGTGTGCAGAGGAGGAGGGGGACGTGGGTAGAACTGAGGCATTATGGTTACAATTCCAGGACTCGAGGAACAGGACACTCAGGATGGGAGTGGTGTATAGGCCACCATCTAAGATGGAGGACTTAGAGAATTAGCAGAGCAGATAAAGAGGGTCAGCATGAAGAATAATGCCATGATTGTGGGGGACTTCAATCTGCCAGGTGTAGTCAAGATTGGAGCACACCAGCCACTTTTAGCATAATGGAGCAGGTTCTCCTGGAGGCTTTGCAGGACAGCTTCCTGGAACAGATGATAAAGAAGTCAACCAGGTTGGGCAACATTTTGGACCTCATGCTAACCAATGGAAAATTTGTCAGAGAGCTGGGGGTGGAGGATCCACTTTCAGGGAGTGGGGAGGGGCCTTAGTCAAGTAGCACACACGGTAACCTTCTCGGAGGTGCTGCCCATCTATGGCATAGGAGAGGCTAGGGTGTTCTGCACCATGGGATTCAATCAGTGGTTGAAAAACTGGTATGGAGCTCAGGGATTTGGCTTCATTGGGGACTGGGGGGTCCACCTGGAGTGATGCAAGCCTATGCTGGCATGATGGGCTGCATCTGTCCGGGAGGGGAACCAGGATCCTAGGTGATAGGTTTAAATGCTTCATTGGCAAGCTTTTAAACTAGCCAAGGGGGGAGGCACTGGAAAGGAGCAGGGAAATCTTAACCCCCCCTAAATAATCACGGTAGTAAGTGCTGCAAACACCAACACAGAGGTGTCGAAAGGGAGAAGGGCAGGGGTAGATGGAGAAAGTGACAAAGGCAAGAAGGACAGGGATGGGGCAAAAGGGAGTAAGGCCATCAGGAAATGGAGAGTAATGAGTACCAATGCCCGTAGTCTGGGCAACAAGCTCCCTGAGCTGGTGGCCTTGATGGAAGAGGGGATGCCTGGACATCGTAGCAGTCACAGAAACATGGTACACAGAGAACCATGACTGGGATGTTAACATACCAGGGTACATAACCTACAGGAGAGACAGGCAGGGGAGAAGAGGGGGAGGAGTAGCTCTCTATGTAAAGGAAGGGATAAAGCAACTGAACAAAAGAGTAAACAGGAGGAGAGGAGGCACTGTGGGTCACCTTGGAGACTGGAAAGGGCACCACAATCCGCACAGGGTTGTGGTACAGACCCCCATGTCAGGGGGAGGGAATGGACAAGGATATGATAGAAGGCATTCTTAGAATGGCAGAGAAAGGGGAGATACTATTGGTGGGAGACCTGAATATGCCAGATGTTAACTGGAGCACATTTGCTGCAGCCACATCCAAGAGCAGGGCCATTCTTGATGCCCTACAGGTGGCAGGCATTAGACAGCTAGTTTCGGAACCCACTCGTGAGGGAGCAATCTTAAACCTCATACTCTCAAACGGGGGCAGTGAGAGGATGTCAGATCTAGAAGTGGATTGCCATCTGGGGACAAGTGACCATCAAACAGTGTGATTCACATTAAACTCAGCTACAGAGTCAAGCCATACAAAAGTGAGGGTACTGGACTTTAGGAGAGCTGACTTTGGAAAGATGGGAGAGTGCCTCAGAAAAGCACTAGCAAACAGGCTTGAAGGAGGTGTGGAGCAACAATGGGGAATCATCAAAACTGCCATCACAGAGGCAACAAGCCTTTGTGTGAAGCAAATAAACAAATCAAAATGAAAGAAAAAGCCACTATGGGTCTCAAAAGAGGTGGCTGTGAAAGTCAGGAAGAAAAATATAGCATTCCGGAAGTATAAGGAAACACAGAAGGAGCAGGACAGAGAGCTGTGCCAGTTAAGGCAGAAGGAAGCAGGGAGGGAAGTCAGAATAGCAAAGGCCCAAACTGAGGAAAAGATAGCCAACTCAGTTAAGAAGGGGGATAAAACCTTTTATAGGTACATCAGCGAGCGTAGAAAGACAAAGGGAGGGATAGTGAGGCTGAATAGAATGAACGGTGGGTGTGCAGAGGGGGACAGTGAAAAAGCAGGGATACTGAACGAATATTTCTGCTCAGTATTCACAAAAGAGGAGGGGGAAGTGCCTAATCCAATTAACAGAAGCACTCTTGATAGGGGGGTCAATTCAGTCCTTTCACAGAAGAAAGGGTTCTGCAAGAACTCCTAAAACTGAAGGTGGACAAAGCAATGGGTCCTGATGGAATTCACCCAGAATTCTAAAAGAATTAAGGGAGGAACTAGTGAAACCACTGGCTACTCTTTTAATAGATCATGGGAGGATGGTGTGGTACCGAGGACTGGAGGAAGGCGGATGTGATTCCCTTCACAAAGTGGGACCAAGACAGAGGCAGGAAACTACAGACCTGTCAGTCTGACCTCTGTGGTAAGGAAAGTGATGGAGTCACTTCTGAAGGAAAGAATAGTTGAGTACCTAGAGGCCAGTGGAGCACAGGACCCAAGGCAGCATGGAGTCACAGCGGGAAGGTCATGTCAGACGAATCTAATAAATTTCTTTGACTGGGTGACCAAAGTAGTAGACCAGGGAGGGGCTGTGGACATGGCCTACCTAGACTTTAGCAAAGCATTTGACACAGTCCCAAACAAAAGATTAATAGTCAAATTAACCAGCCTTGGAGTGGGTCCCAGGGTGGTAGCCTGGGTCAAACATTGGCTGCACAACAGGACACAGAAGGTAATTGTAAATGGAGTCCACTCCAAAGAAAGAGAGGTTACTAGTGGGGTACCGCAGGGTTCAGTATTGGGTCCAGTCCTTTTTAATGTCTTCATCAGTGACATTGCAGAGGGACTGGAAGGAAAAGTATGCCTTTTTGCAGATGACACAAAGATCTGCAACAGGGTTGATATACAAGGAGGCGTGGAAAGGATGAAAAGGGACTTGGCAAGGTTGGAGGAATGGTCAGAAGTATAGCAGCTAGGATTCAATGCAAAGAAGTGCAAAATAATGCACCTGGGAAACAAGAACCCAGGGGAAGAATACACAATGGGTGGGTAGGTAGTAACAACAACAAAAAAGGAAAGGGACCTGGGGGTAATCATATCAGATGACCTTAAGGTTAGCAAGCAGTGTGAGAAGGCAGTAGGGAGGGCTGGGGGTATACTGGGATGTATAGAGAGAGGCATCAGCAGCAGAAAACAGGAAGTTGTTATCCCTCTGTACAGACAGTTGGTGAGACCCCATCTGGAATACTGTGTCCAGTTCTGGAGACCACATCTCCGCAAGGACATAAACAGGATAGAGGTAGTCCAGAGGAGGGCAACTAAAATGGTGCAGGGTCTGCAAGAGAAGTCGTATGAGCAGAGACTAAAGGAGCTTAATATGTATACCCTTGAGGAAATAAGGGAAAAGGGGGACATGATAGAAACTTTTAAGTACCTCAGTGGAATCAACAAAGTCCAAGAGGGTAGCATCTTTCAGAAAAAGAGACTTGCAAGAACAAGGGGACACAATTTAAAGATAGAAGGAGGGTGGTTCAGGGGCAATGTGAGGAAGTATTATTTCACAGAGAGGGTAGTGGATGCATGGAACAGCCTTCCTGAGGAGGTTGTGGGATCTAAAACTGTGGGAGAATTCAAGAATGCATGGGACAGACATAAGGCAATTCTTGTGGGGGGTAGGAAGAAATAGGCTGTTGGTTAACTAGGATCTACGGTCTATCCTGTAGGTAGGGAATGGGCAGACTAGATGGGCCAAGCAGTCCTTGTCTGCTGTCAAAGTCTATGTTTTTATGTTTCTAGTGACCATGTCACAATTGGGTTCACACTTAACATGGGCAGGGAGGGTGCAATAACAGAGACCAGGGCATTGGACTTCAGGTGAGCCAACTTTGGTAGGATGGGGAAGATAGTGGCAGGGCACCTAGCCAGCATCCATCCACACATGGGTACTAATTAGAAATGGGAAGTTATCAAGCTTTGGTTTGCTGAGACCTCTAGCTCTTGCAGTAGGATACAAAACAGAAAAGCTAGCTCCAAGAAACCAAGTTGGTTAAGTGGAAAAGTGCTGGATAAGGTGAGGGCTAAACGGGCAGTCTGCAGAAGATTCAATAGAGCCAATCAAGGGTAGATAAAGAGGAGTACCTGAAGAAAGGAGGAGAGGTGATCAGAGCAGTCAGGACAACAACGGCTTCAAGAGAGCTCAGACTGGCACAATGCATCAAGGAAGGGGAAAAGGACTTCTTCAGGTACATAAGGGAAAGAAGAAATTGCAAGGATCAAATTGTAAGGTTTAGGATGGATTGGGGGGTGAGCAGAGAAGAGGTGGATCAGGCAGAAGGACTAAATGAGTACCTCTGTATTTACTAAGGAAAAGGGGTGTCACTGCCTCAGGGATTAGGAAGGGTAGGCACAGTGGTGGGGTGGGGATGACAGCTAGGACAATCTCAATGGACAGGGTACTGGTAGACTTAAGGCCTCTGAAGGTGGATAAGGCACCTGGCCCAGATGGCATAAACCCCTGGGTACTGAAGGAGTTGGCAGAAATCCTAGCAGAGCCATTAGCTGACTTGTTCATTACCTCTCTGGGAGTGGGGTGAGTACCCCAGGGCTGGAGGATGGCTCATGTTGCGCCCCTCCACAAAAGTAGACCTAAGGATGAGCCAGGCATCTATAGACCAGTAAGCCTTACATCCATTGTGGGAAAGTTAATGGAGATGATCCTTAAGGAGAGGTTAGTAACCTTTCTGGAAGGTAATTGGAATGATCAGACAGCAGACTTAAAGATTTAGCTCAACTCCTTTACTGTAGGCTGCACAGTACAATAGAATAGAAACTTACAGTTGGCGGGCTTGCTTATCACTTGAACTGCCCATCTGAGCATCATGGAGATGTCTCTCTCTCCAAGACATCAGGGGCATCTTAAAGACACAGTATAGAATATACAGCAGTAATTCTTAAAGCAACATTACTGTATTTCCTTACACCTCCCTTCGTAAGTCTAGCATTCCATGCAAGCTAAGCAGTTTAATAAAGCACTACTGGAACTAAAATTCTAGGCAGTCAGTTATTGAGTTAAACAGGCACACACATAATTCAGTAGTGGTTAATAGTCACTGTAATTCAGTCCTGCAAATATCTTGCTGGCTTTCGTATTGCCCTGCTGCTGACATGGCTCACGACTGGGCTGGGTTCATGACTTATCGACTGGTGAGGGGGGCCTTGCACCAACTTCATTTGGGTTGTTGGTTTGTTGGTTGCCAGTGGAGCCTCTGAGGATGTACTCGCCATGGGCTGCTTCTCTGCTGCTGCTATTGGAGCCATAGTTAATAGGTCAGGTCTCTGCATAGAATGCGTACCAGTCTTAATTTGAGTCTGTGTTGCTTCTATCGGCACTTTATCTGGGGTTCAGGAATGTGTAGTATATCTCTTCTGTTTCTCCGATATTTCTTGTCATCAACCTCGACAATGTATGATCATGGCTCCTTGGCAGATGTGACGACTACTGCAGGTGCCCACTCCTTGTCTGTGTTTTCATCTGTACCTGCTGTCCTGGGGACAGGCTTGGAAGGGGCTTTGCATGTTGATCGTAGTAGAACTTTTGCCTTTCTTGCTTCCGTGCGAGGTTGGCATGGATGTCTTTGTCTGTAAGTTGTGGTTGAAGCAGGGATCGCTAGTGGGCATCAGGGTCCTAGTTCTCCTGCCCATGAGCAGCTGAGCTGGGGAACCTAGACCCTCTATTGGAGTATTCCTCAGGTCCAGTAGGGCCAGGTATGGATCCTTCTGATCACTTTTGGCTTTCTTGAAGAGCCTCCTAATAGTCTGAATTGTTCTTTCCACCATCCCATTACTTTGTGGATACCTTGGTGATGAGGTGATGTGCTCAAAATCATAACCTTCAGCGAAACTTGCAAATTCAGCACACGAAAATTGAGGCACATTGTCTGTTATAAGGACTTCCAGAATGCCATGTTGAGCTTATTGTGATTCGATGTGGCTTATAACAGTTTTGCTGGTCAAGTTTGGCATTCGAGAGATCTCTATGAACTTTGAGTAGTAATCCACCATTGCTAGGTAGATTTCCTTGTCAATCTTAAAGATGTCTGCTCCTACTTTCTGCCATGGCCTGTCAGGCATTCATGACTCTGCATTAGTTCCCTTGGTTGAGCTCTCCTGTAACAATTGCAAGCTTCACACTTAGAGATCAGGTCACTGATCTGGTTATTGATATTTGGCCAGAACTAAATGTCCTTTGCTCTTCTCTTGCACTTCTCAATGCCTAAGTGACTGCTATGTAGTTTGACATATATCTCCTTTCTCATAGATCTTGGTACAATGAGTCTTTCACCTTTCAGCAGGAGTCCCTTTTCTATGGTGATTTCTTCCTGGAAGTGCCAGTATGGTCGGAGTTCCGTCTCAAGCTTAGCTTGCTCACGGGGACATCCATGTAGTACAACCTCCTTAAGTTTGTGGAGTATCAGATTTTTGTTCATTTCTGTGTAAAATTCTGCCAGTTTCCAGGAACTAATAGGTAACCTTTCGACAGTATGCACTTCATGCTCCTCTATGTCATTGCTTTCCTGGATTGCCAGGGGACTGGCTACCTGGCTAAGTGTGCCAGCTATGTGGAGCTCTCTTCACGCTTTATACTCAACCTTCAGGTCATATATCTGCAACTTCAGCATCATCCGCTGGAGTCTTGCTGGGGCTGCTGACAGTGGCTTCTTAAAGAGGCTTTCTAGAGGCTTGTGATCTGATTCTACTTGTACACCTACTTGGCCGTAGATGTAGTGATGAAATTTAAGGCAGCTAAAGACAATGGCCAGCATTTCCTTTTTGATTTGAGCAAAGTTTCTTTCAGACTCATTTAATGATCGGGAGGCAAATGCGAATGGCTGTCCTTCTTGTAAGAGACAGGCTGCCAGCCCTTCCGACGATGCATCCACTGAAAGTATTACAGGTTTGCACAAATCATAGTATTTCAACACAGGCAGATTTGTAATAACTGTTTTCAAGTGTTGAAATGCTTCATTGTGGAGTGTTTCCCAGTGCCATGCAACATCTTTTTCCAGTAGCTCTCTCAAGGGCTTGCTTATCGTGGACAGATTAGGTACAAATTTTTCCAAGTAATTCACCATGCCCATGAATCTTTGCAAATCTATTTTATTTTGCGGAGTGGACATGTCCACAATGGCTTTGATTTTGCTTTCCTTTCATCAGCTATAAGTCCATCTTTGCTCAGCTTATGTCCAATGTATGGAACTTCACACACACCTATTTTACATTTTGTGAAGTTCAGGGTCAAGTGATGATCTCAGACTATGCTCAGGACCCTTTGGAGCCGATTGTTATGTTCTTTCATGTCTGCTCCCCATATCAGAATGTCATCCATTATAACTTCTATTCCTTCTAGTCCTTCGAACAGTTGTGATATTTGCCACTGAAACACTTCAGACGCCGAGCAAATTCCAAATGGCATGCATCTAAACTTGTAGCATCCAAACAATGTGTTGAAGGATACTAGTGCAGAACAGGGTTCATCTAGTTTGATTTGCCAAAATGCATGGCCTGCATTAAGCACTGAGAAAACCATTGTTCCTGCAAGCCTTGCAGCAATCTCCTCCACTGTCTTCATGGGATAGTGCTCCCTTTTGATTGCCGTATTTAGGTTGCGAGGGTCAATGCAGATTCTGACTTTGTTGGGCTTTTCAATAACTACCACGGTGCTGACCCAGCTTGTAGGTTTTTCAACCTTTTCAATCACCCTGCTTGTACTTTGTCTTTTAGGGCAAAAGGAAGCTTCCTGGTGGTTGAATCACATGAGGTACAGACTTGTCAACCTTTATCTGATGCTTCCCCTCAGGCACCCCAGTTCTTCAAAAACATCTGAAAACTGTAACAGTATATCATTAGTGCTGTCTACGGGCTTGTCAGCAGTAGTTACTGAAAACATTTTCTGCACTAGTTTAATTTCCAAGCAAGTTTGGAGACCTAGCACTGGAGTAACCTGATCTTTAATCACTTGGAAGGTGACTAGATGGTACTTATTTTTAAAATGTGCTGGTAGAATTGTTTTGCCACAGACATCTAATCTGTGCCCTGAATAAGAAACTAGTTTTGCCCTTGTCCACTGAATGGCTTCTTTAGACAGCTGTTTATAGATGGTCAGGGGCAGTACATTGCATTGTGTTACTGTGTCCAGCTTAAAGTTCATAGCCTGGCCATTAATGGTTAACTGTACTTTCCATTCTGTGTGGGCTGTATCTGATTTTACCGTGTCTATACACAAGGTACTTTCCCCATCATTCTTGCTGCACCAGCCTTCATTAATCACGTGTACAGTTGGATTCCCAGCTGCACAACATATCTTTGCAAAGTGATTTCTTGGGTTACCCTTTCTACAAGGCTGTCTGAATGTTGAGCATTCTCTGGGCTCATGCAGTCTAACACATTTCCCACGTTTGAATTTATTGGCATATGGGGGTGTGCTCTGAGTTTTGCCTTATAGATCTGTCCTTGTCTGACTGAAGTAGCATGCACAAGACTTTCTTCATGAGCAGTTTCCAACATAGATTTAAATTGGCTTCATTGAGCTCTGCAGCCCTGCAAATGGTTAATGCCTTTCCTAAGGTCAAGTTTTCTTAATGCAGTAACCTCCATTTAAGCTGCTCACTTTGTATCCCACATACTAATTTGTCACAAATTAGGGAATCTGTCAGTTCCCCATATTCACAAGACTGTGCTTTCAGTCTTAAATCTGTTACATAGGTAACCATAGACTCACCGTGACCTTGATTTCTACCCATAGAGAGATGTCTTTCGTGGGTCAGGTTCCTTTTGGGGTTGCTGTATGTGTCAAACTAGTCCATAATTTTGTTCACATCTTCATTATCTGCAACTTGCTGCCATTTGAATGTGTTGTATGCTTCCACTGCTGCTGGCCCAGCTAGATTAAGGAACGTCATTGCTTGGATTTTTTTTGATTTCTCATCAATCCCACTGGCTATAGTGTAGATATTGAAATGTTGCTTGAATCTCTGCCAGTTCACTTTGATGTTGCCCAAGGCTGGGGGTGTTGTTAATTTCTCCATTCTGACACCATGTAAAGATCAGACAGCAAACTTACAGATTTAGCTCAACTCCTTTACTGTAGGCTGCACAGTACAATAGAATAAAAACTTACAGTTGGCGGGTTTGCTTATCACTCGAACTGCCCATCCTAGCATCCTGGAGACGTCTCACTCTCCAAGACATCAGGGGCATCTTAAACACACAGTACAGAATATACAGCAGTAATTCTTAAAACAACATTACTTCATTTCCTTACAGTAATGATCTCCAGTATGATAAGCAACATGGGTCTGTCTCAGGAAGATCTTGCTAGACCAACCTGGTTGACTATTATGACTGGGTGACTAGGGCACTTGACAAGGGTCATGTGGTGGATGTTCTGTACCTGGATTTCAGCAAGGCCTTTGATTTAGTGCCACATGGGAGGCTGATTAACAAGCTGGAATACCAGGGAACAGGGACAAAGATGGCAAATTGGTTCAAGAACTGGCTACAGGGGAGGCAGCAGGGTAGTGGTGGGAGGTGAACTCTCATCTTTGAGGGCTGTGACAGGCAGAGTGCTGCAGTGCTTGGTACTAGGCCCAGGGTTGTTTGGTATTTTCATAGCCAACATCTCATATGGTATTAAGAACAAGAGTAGCCTTTTTGCGAATGACACGAAGATCAGGGTGGTGGGGGATGACACAGTAGGGTGGCAGAGGCTGCAGTATGATCTGGCTAAACTTGAAGACTGGTCAGACACATGGCAGCTGGGGTGCCCCGGCCCAGTGGCACTGAGGGTTGAGGCGCTGGACGCCATACCTCGCACCATGCCGGCGACCCAAGTTTGGGAACGAGTTCAGGCGCTGGGGGTTGGTAGGGAAGGGAGGGGATCGAGCATCTGATGGACTGCTCTCCCTTCCCTGAGGAGGGATCCAGGGCTGCCCAGCAGAGTAGCACCCCCAGTGGTGGCTGAAGGCACTACTCACACTTGGAAGTCATAAGGGGAGGAGTGCGGCAGATGTCTGCGGAGTCATGCCACGTGGACATCATTGCACTGCTGCACTCCTGGGGAAAGCCTGCAAGTAAAAAACCCTCCTCAGCTTCGTGAAGATGATGAGGATTCCAAGGGTTGGCCCACATCCCAACGCTGGCCTATCTCTCAAGGGGACTCTGTGGCCAACCCAACAATAGGTAGGCCTCTCTAATTTCAGATAGGCCACCAAGGGAGGACAGACCCACTCTGGGGGGTGATCTGGGGGGATAGACTTACTTGGCATTTGGGGGAGGAAGCTGGAAGTGGGTTCTGGCAGGGAGTAGAGGTCATGCCAAGAGAGTGCCTTGGAAGGATGCCCGGGCTGAGGGGAATCAAAAAGAAAGTCTACAAAAAAAAAAAACATGGCAGCTGGGGTTCAATGCAAAGAAGTGCAGTCATGTACTTGGGAGCAAAGAACCCAAGGAGGTGTTATCAGTTGGGAGGGGTACAGAAAACCACTACAGAGGAGGAGAAAGCTCTTTGGGTGTTAATAACAGGGGAAATTAACCACTTGGCACAATGCAGGAAAGCATCAGCTAATGCCAATAAGATGCTAGAGGGTATTTCTAGAGGCATCACCTCCAGGAGAGAGGAGGTGATCCTGCCACCATACAGGGCATTGGTGAGGCTGCACCTGGAGTACAACATGAAGAACTTGCGCCCATACTTGAAGAAGGATGTTAAGTTACTGGAGGGGGTACAGCATAGAGCAACAAGGATGGTCAAGGGAATGGAATACAAAAACTAAGAGGAGAGGCTGAAGAAAGTTAACATGTATTCTCTGGAAGAGAGGAGGGATGGGGATATGACAGAGACCTTTAAATGTATGAAGGGTATAAATACGACTAGTGCAGACTGAATTTTCAAAGAGCTTGTGAGACATTAAGGAGAACCTTAATGAAACCGAATATTTAGACATAGTCCAGCTTGTAATTCCTATTAGTGATGTATTCCTCCTCCCCATTATTTATTACTGAGGTTATTTGTTTGAAAACAGGATCTTTGCTCCTGAAGATTTCATCTATTCCTGCTGCTTTCTCCCTTCCTAAAGTCAAGATGCACTGCTTATGACATCACAGTTACTCCCATGGCAACAGATTGTGATGACACAACAGATGATTATGACTTGCAGTAGGGAGTAAGCTATAGCAACAGATGGACACTAAAGGAACTCTTAGGAATACAGATCATATATTAATGCAAATCTCCTTAGTAATACATAATGGGGAGGAGAAATATATAAAATACAAATGGAATGCAGGCAGAATTGTACCTAATTATTATGTTTTTCAAAGTTTTCTTTGAGGCGTCAGTAGCTCTTTAAGTTAAAGGGAGATTGGGACATGAGGTGGCATGGACTTAAGCTGTAGGGTGGAAGATTCAGGAGAGAGAAATGAGGAGGTACTTTTTCATAGAAAGGGTGGTGTCCATGAGAAACACGCTGCCTGAAGAGGTGGTTTCTTGTACATCAGTGGGCAGTTTAAAAAGTTGGTTAGACAAAGTGAGCAGGAGGGTCACTGTTACAGTGGCGTGAAAAAGTATTTGCCCCCTTCCTGATTTTCTCTATTATTGCATATTTGTCACACTGGAGGTTTTCAGGTCTTTAGAGAAAATGTAATATTAGATAAAGGGAACCTGAGTGAACAAATAACACTTGTTTTTTTTTTTTTATTTCACCTATTTAATGAAAAAAGTTAACCAACAACAACTGGCACTGTGTGAAAAAAGTAATTGCCCCCTTACACTTAATAACTGGTTATGCCACATTTAGCTGCAATGACTGCAACCAAACACTTCCTATAATTCAATATCAGTCTTTCACATCGCTGTGGAGGAATTTTAACTCACTCTTCCTTGCAGAACTGCTTTAATTCAGTAACATTTGATAGGTTTTCGAGCATGAACTGCTCGTTTCAGGTTCTGCCACAGCATCTCTATTGGGTTTAAGTCTGGACTTTGACTAGGCCACTCCAAAACTTTAATTTTACTTCTTTTAGCCATTCTGATGTGGACTTGCTTTTGTGTTTTGGATCATTGTCTTGCTGCATGACCCAACTACGCTTCAGCTTCAGCTGATTGGAAGGATGACCGGACATTCTCCTTAAGAATTTTCTGGTACAGAGCAGAATTCATGGTTCCTTTAATTTTGGCAAGTCATCCAGGTCCTTAGGCAGCAAAGCATCCCCACACCATCACACTACCACCACCATGTTTGACTGTTGGTATGGTGTTCTTACTGTGGAATGCTGTGTTTGCTTTACGCGAGACATTATGGGATCCATGTCATCCAAAAAGTTCCACTTTGGACTCATCTGTCCATAGAACATTTTCCCAAAAGGCTTGTGGATCATCCAGGTGCTTTTTGGCAAATGTGAGACAAGCATTTATGTTCTTCTTGGTTAGCAGTGGTTTCCGCCTTGCTACTCTCACATGAAGCCCATTTTTGCCCAGTCTCTTTCTGCTTGTGGAGTCATGAACACTGACCTTAGCTGAGGCAAGAGAAGCCTGCAGTTCCTTGGCTGTTGTTTTAGGATCCTTTGAGACTTCCTGGATGATTTTACGCTGCGCCTTGGAGTAATTTTTGGCAGGCCTACTCTGGGAAGATTCACTACTGTTCCAAGTGTTCTCCATTTGAGATTATGGCTCACTGTGGTTCGATGGAGTCCCAGAGCCTTAGAAATAGCTTTGTAACCCTTTCCAGACTGATAGAGGGCAACACATTTTTTCTGATCTTTTCAGGAACTTCCTTTGATCATGGCATAATGTGCTGGTTGAATCTTTGTGCTGGCAACGTGACTCTGATGGTAAGGGTCAAAATAAGTGAGGTTTATATTGAGCAGGGCTGGCTGTAATCAAGCCTGGCTGTGTTCAATCAGCTGACTCTAATTATCCTTTTAATTGGTGGATTTAACTAGGGGCAATTACTTTTTCACACAGTGCCAGTTGGTGTTGGTTAACTTTTTCATTAAATAAATGAAATAAGTAAAAAAAAGTGTTGTTTGTTCACTCAGGTTCCCTTTATCTAATATTATATTTTGTCTAAAGACCTGAAAACATCCAGTGTGACAAATATGCAATAATAGAGAAAATCAGGAAGGGGGCAAATACTTTTTCACGCCACTGTATGTGGGGAGAGGAAGGAGGGGCAGCTGCAGTGTAAGTGGATGGCTAGCTGCACACTCGAGCAGACATGATAGACCATGTGGACTATATCTGCTGGCAGTTTCATATGTTTGTATGTTCATGAGAAAACTGAGCAGAGATATCTCACCTGGTGTCCTGCAACAGGACATTGGGCAATTCCATGAAGTGTATTTACAAGATATAACAGGCAGAGATGTTTGGTATGGTTTCCTGGAGTGGGACACAGGATGATTTTAAGAAGGGTACCAATAATGAAAATGAACAGACAGAGGTGTTTGATCTGGCATCCTGCAGTAGGACATGGGACCATTCCATGCTGGGTACTAACAAGATTTAAAAGAGATTATTGATGTGTCCTTCAGCAGGACATGGGACCATTCCAAGAAAGGTATTAACAAAACTGAACAGGCAGAGATGTTTGTTCTGGTGTCCTGCAGCAGGACACAGGACTATTCTATGAAGTGTAATAAAAAGACTGAAAGTTCAGAGATGGTTTATCTGGAGTCCTGCTGCAGGATACATGGAAACATAGAATTTGATGGCAGATAAGGACTGCTTGGCCCACCTAGTCTGCCCATTTCCCTACCTAATGGATAGGCTGCAGCTCCTAGTTAACCAACAGCCTACTTCCTCCTACCACCCACTAGAATTGCCTTATGTCTGTCCCATGCATTCTTGAATTCCCCCACTGTTTTTGACTCCACTACCTCCTCAGGAAGGCTGTTCCATGAGTGAACCACCCTCTCTGTAAAAAAAATACTTCCTCACATTGCCCCTGAGCCCTTCCCTCTCTATCTTCAAATTGTGTCCCCTTGTTCTTGCTACCCTCTTGGACTTTGTTGATTCCACTGAGGTACTTAAGAGTTTCTATCATGTTCCCCCTCTCCCTCCTTTCCTCAAGGGTATCCATATTAAGCTCCTTTAGTCTCTCCTCGTATGGCTCCTGTTGCAGATCCTGCACTGTTTTAGTTACTCTCCTCTGGACTGCCTCCATCCTGTCGATGTCCTTGCAGAGATGGGGTCTCCAGAACTGGATGCAGTACTCCAGATAGGGTCTCACCAACTGTCTGTACAGAGGGATAACAACTTCATGTTTTCTGCTGGTGATGCCTATCCCTATACATCCCAGTATCCCCTAGCCCTCCATACTGCCTTCTCACATTGCTTGCTAACCTTAAGGTCATCTGATATGATTACCCCAGGTATCTTTCCATTTTTTTTGTTGTTAATACTACCTCCCCCCGCCCCATTGTATACTCTTCCCCTGGGTTTATGTTTCCCAGGTGCATTATTTTGCACTTCTTTGCATTGAATCCAAGCTCCCATACTTCTGACCATTCCTCCAACTTTGCCAAGTCCCTTCTCATCCTTTCCACACCAGCGTATATCAACCCTCTTTCAGGTCTTTGTGTCATCTGCAAAGAAGCATACTTTTCCTTCCAGTCCCTCCACAATGTCACTTATAAAGACATTAAAAAGGACCGGCCCCAGTACTAAACCCTGCAGTACCCCACTTGTAACCTCCCTTTCTTCAGAGTGGACTCCATTTACTATTACCTTCTTTGTCCTGTTGTCCAGTCCATGTTTTACTCAGGCTACCACCCTGGGATCCACCCCCAGGCTGGCTAATTTGTTTATTAATCTTTTGTGTGGGACTGTGTCAAGTCCATTGCTAAAGTCTAGGTAGGCCATGTCCACAGCCCCTCCTTGGTCTACTACTTTGGTCACCCAGTCAAAGAAATCAGATTCGTCTGACATGACCTTCCTGTTGTGAATCCATGCTGCCTTGAGTCCTTTGCCTCACTGGCCTCTAGGTACCGAACAATTCTTTTTTTCTTTAGAAGTGATTCCTTCATTTTCCTTACACTTGAGGTCAAACTGACAGGTCTGTAGTTTCCTGCCTCTGTCTTGCTCCCACGTTGGTGAAGGGAAATCGCATACACCCTCCTCCAGTCCTCAGGTACCACACCATCCTCCCATGACTTGTTAAAAATTTGTTAAGAATGAAGGCCAGCCTGCTTCACAAACAGAACAAACTTGTTTCTATGAGAAGTTCTTCTTCCTTGGTAAAGGAAAGACCAGCTAGTATTTTGGAACTAAATATTGCAGTTGACACATTTAAATCTACTGGGGAGAGAGGGCTTAGTAGACAGCTGTTATCCCTGTACAAGACAAATTAAAAATGTTATTAAGATTTGAACATTTGCTCATACACACACTTATTGGATCTCCTTCTTCTTCTTTTAGGACAAACAGTTTTAACAAGATATGGTGTTATCATAAAATACCAGTCTAATAGAGCATCAACCAGTGCTGTACAGTATCATTTTATGTGCTATTATAAAACAAGTTTAAAAATTGCCATACCCTCACTGCTGTCAACTCAACTGAACAAAAGTAACCAGAATGGGAAGGGATCAGATCAATTCCAGTACAATAGCTTCTTCTTGCTGCTTTTACATTGTTTCTTGTGGATTTTACTTGCTAGAAGGTTTTCTTTTTCCTTCTTACTACTTCTAAAGGGGCTAGCAGGGTATTGTTTTGGAGCTGTTGGAAATTTGAAACCTATTTTGGTGTGCTGTAAGTGGGCTCATTTGTCTTGATGTGTCACTGTGTAGCAGGATGAGTTTTCCTTTCTTCTTAAAAGGGGCTAGCAGGGAACTATTTTGGAGCTGTTGAAACTTTAAAATCTATTTTGGTGTGCTTTGAGTGGGGGCTGTCATTTCCTTTACATTGGAGGCCTATTTCTTCTGCTTTCTTCTGATTTCAAACCTATTTGGTGTGATTTTGTTGGGGCTGTTTCTTTGAACTGGAAACCTATATCTTCTAATTTGAAGCCTATTTTGGTGTGTTGTACGAGAAGCTGTTTGAATAGGAGACCTGTTTCTCTTGGTATCAAATCTGTTTTTTGTGCTTTGAGTGGAATTGTGATTGTTTTTTGCTGGCTTCACTAGCAGCAAAGTTTAGTGCATAGTGGGGAAAAGATGCTAATGGTCTGACCAGGGGCCTCAGCTACCTGATTGTTTCTAGAAGGCACAGGCTGGTCCAACTCTCCCTGCCCCTCACCTCACTCACCCCAGGTCTATGATTTCCTTTACACCAGGGGTTCTGACATCACTTCTCCAAAAGGGAAAGGACATGCACCTGTCATAGCAGAAGCAGACATCCAGGAAAGGAAAAGCAGTGAGTGAAGAGGTGACTTCTATCTCAGTGGAATGGAAGTAAGGGCAAAACAAGGAGCTTTTATTGCTACTTGTTTGCATTGCTATTTGCTTTGTGGAAAGGAGGGGTAGGAGTTTGAAGAAGGCGTGCAATAGTTGCTTAAAGCCTCCTTTTGGGTGTGGACAGGAGGAATAGGAATGTAAAAAGCAGTTGCACAATCTATCTAGAAGTGTATGACAAATGGAGTAAGGGAAATTAAGAAAAGGAGAGGAGTGTGTTGCACTGATAGAGAGGGTAGAGGGGAGACTTGGGGGAGTGTTTGGTATCCTCCATCTGGAAGGGTGGGAGTCACTGGTGGGCAATGAGAGCAATGGGCAGGGTGGCAGGCAGCAACAACTGTGGTGCACCAATATTTCTAAAAATTGCCTGGAAGGTGGGGGGATGTTTAGTGTGCAACCACACAGAGAAACTTAGAAAGGAGACCAAAGGTCTGCAGGAGGAACTAAGACAGGCAAGGCAGACTTGAGGTGGTTATACCCCAATACTGGAGGGAGGGCAATTTGAGCCAACAGTGGTGAGGAGAGGGTCAGAAGAAGGGAAGCAGAGACAAAGGTGCCCAGGCCAGAAAGACTGGTCTCTGGGGAAACCAGGTCAGGAGGCAAAAGACAAATTGAAGGAGGAGATAGGGACTTGTGAGGGGAGGAGGAGAAGTGGCAACAGTCATGGTGTGGAAAGTAGGGAACAGGTTACCATGAGGAGAAAGGAAGCGAGCACTGGTGAAGGGTCTTCACAAAATTATTTTGCAGTGCTAGAGGGGAAGGAGGAGGAGAAAGGTGATGAAATTGGAGGAGTAACTGATAAATGCTTGGACCAAACTGGAGTGGGGGGGAAGTTCTGCTGGAGGAATTACAACAGGGGCAGAAGGGGGAAATACTGTGCAGGAGGAAGAAGAGGAGCCAGGAATGAGAGATGGAGAGGAATGGAAGCAAGCAGGGAGTAAGAGGGTGGAATATTAGTGCTGGGGACTGTTAGAAGATATACAAAACGTGACAGCTAAAGGGGAGGTTCTGATAATGGGAGATTTCAACATGATGGATACAGATTGGTCAATACCAGCAGGAACATCTGCCAGAACTAGACACATGGTGGATTCCCTGCAGGGGGAGGGCATCAAACAACTGGTACAACAACCCACAAGAGACAGGGCTATCCTATATCTAGTACTGACTAACAGGGAAAGGATCACAGCTCTCCAGGTAGGTCACCTGGGGGCCAGTGACCATCACATGGTATAGTTCAATTTGACCACTAGAATTAAATCATCCCATTCCAAGGCAAAAATATCGGACTTACGAGGAACTGGCTTTGATAAGATGGCCAACAGTGTTAAGCTAGCCCTGGCGAAAAGAAATACGGGTGAGGGGTTACAGGCAAAGTGGGCTAGCATTAAGGATGCAATACTTGAAGCAATATCCCATTGTCTTAGATAGAAAAGGAAGTGCAAAAGAAGAAGGAAACCACTTTGGTTCTCAGAAACAGTAGCAGAAAAGGTCAGAGCCAAAAGGCTGGTCTTCAGAAAATATAAGGGAATGCGTCAGGATGGAGACAGGGAGGCATACCAAACGTCCCTAAGGGAAGCAGGGAAGGCAGTAAGGCAGGCAAAGGCCCAAACTGAGAAAACACTAGAAAAGTAGTAAGAGAAGGTGACAAGACTTTCTATAGATACATTAGTGAAAGGAGAAAGTCCAGAGGGGGTATTGCTAAGATCAAAGGGGATAAGGGGGCATGTGAGGAGGAGGACCATGTAAAAGTATCTATCCTAAATAGATACTTCTGCTCAGTATTTACTGAAGAGAAGGTAGGCAGGGTCCACAGCTCAGCACCATGGACACGGGGGAAGGAGGTGTGCACTAGTCCCTTCACAAAAGAAAGGGTCCTACAAGAGCTCGATAAGCTCAGGGTGGACAAGCAATGAGACCTGATGGCATACATCCCAGGGTACTAAAGGAGCTAATGGTGGAACTAGCAGAGCCATTATCAGAACTGTTTAGTGAGTCTCTGAGCACAGGTGAGCTCCCAGAAGACTGGAGAAGGGCTCATGTGATCCCGTTCCACAAGAGTGGTAGCAGGGAGGAGGCAGGGAACTAAAGACCAGTCAGTCTTACCTCAGTAGTGGTAAGATTATGGAGGCACTCCTTAAGGAAAGGATAGTGCAACACCTGAAATCTATAGGAGCACAGGATCCAAGATAGTATGGGTTTACAAAAGGAAGTCCTGTCATTACTAATCTCATAGATTTCTTTGACTGGGTAACCAGAGTGGTGGACCAAGGGGGAGCAGTTGATGTCACCTACCATGACTTCAGCAAAGCTTTCGATACTGTTCCACATAGAAGATTGATTAATAAACTGGGTAGGCTCAGGGTGGGCCAGACATTAGTCAACTGGATGGCAAACTGGTTAACGGGCAGAAAACAGAGAGTAGTGGTAAATGGTATACAGTCAGAAGAGAAGCATGTCACAAGTGGGGTACCTAAAGGATCAGTCCTGGGGCCAGTCCTCTTGAATATCTTCATTAGTGACATTGCAGATGGACTGGAGAGTAAGGTTTGTCTGTTTGCAGATGACACCAAGATCTACAACAGAGTAGATGATTCAGATGGGTTGGCAGAATGAGAAGAGATATGGATAAACTAGCAAAATGGTTGGAAGAGTGGCAACTGGGGTTTAACACAAAGAAATGCAAGATCATGCACATAGGGAAGAGAAACCCTGAAGCCACCTATAGACTGGGAGGGGAGTTGCTGGAAGTCACAAGGGAAGAAACAGCCCTGGGCATCATCATCACCAATGACCTGAAATCATTCAAGCAGACCACTAAAGCAGTTGGTAAGGCTAGGGGGATGCTGGGCTGTATTAGTGGGAGTATCACAAGTTGTAAGAGGGAGGTAATAATCCCTCTTAACAAGACACTGGTTAGGCCCCATCTGGAGTACTGCGTGCAGTACTAGAGGCCACACCTTCACAAGGACATTAACCAAATTGAGGCAGTCCAGAGAAGGGCAACCAAAATGGTGCAGGGACTGCATCAGAAAACATATGAGGACAGATTAAAGGAGCTCAATATGTATACCCTAGAGCAAAGGAGGGAGAGAGGTGATATGATCAAAACATTCAAACACCTTAAGGGCATTAACAAGGTGAAAGAGTCTAACTTGTTTCAATGTAAGAAAATTAGAAGGACAAGAGGCCACAGCATGAGATTAGAGGGAAGCCGATTAAGGAGTAATGTGAGGAAGTTCTTTTTCACAGAAAGGGTGGTGGATGCATGGAACGGCCTACCTCAGGAAATGGTGGATATGAATACAGTGCAGGGCTTCAAACAGGCATGAGATAGACATAAGGGAGCAATACAGTTGAGTATGAATATATAGACCATTGACAGAGCAAAGGCCGATGGCACATTCATGAGGTAGAAAAATAAATGGGTAGAGTGGATGGGCCTTGCAGTCCTTATCTGCTGTCAACTTCTATGTTTCTATGTTTCTATGTTTCTATGTTTCAATACTAAGAGGACTCAGGTGGGGTACCAAAGGTGAAAGGCATAGTTGCATTTGGGTGGAGGCCATGCCAGGTATGACAGCAGAAAGGGTGGGACAATCTGCTTAGAAATATGCTAGAAGGGGTAGGGACAAGCCTCATTTAATTATATATCTTGGGACAAATGACCTGGCTGACAAGACGGTAGATATAGTCCAGAGGAGGTTTGAGGAACTAGGACAATTATGTGAGAGGGCAGGAAGATCAGTAACTTTTTCAGAGATACTTTCGGTGCCCAAGGCAAGCACAACAAGAAAGCTGAGAATAGAGGAATTCAATGGATGGCTTGGAACCTGGTGTCAGACTAAAGGGGTATGGGCTGGTGGGGGGACCTGGGAGGACAGTAGTCTGTATGCCAAGGACAGACTACACTTGAGTGAGGAAGGAAGGAAAGTGTTGAAACAGAGGATGGAGGAGTACATGGAGGAAGCTGGAAATTCAAATGAGGAGCGGGGGGGCAAGTGGACAAGAGGCATGCAGAGACCACAGGTTGGGAGGCCATATGCGCTAACCCCCCATAATAGCGACAAAGGACAAATGGCAAGTACTATTGGTGATGTTAGTAAAGGAGGGCAGGATGGGATGGGGGGAAGGGGTGGAAGGTGGTCACCCTTAATGCCAGGAGCCTTGGGAGGAAATCTGCAGAGTAACAGGTGGTCATGGCAGAGGGAGAGGTGGACATTGCAGCCATCACAGAAACATGGGCCACCCAATACAATGACTGGGACCTGTCTGTACCAAGGTACAGGTTATTTCATAGGTATATAGTGATTGGGAAATGGGGGGGGTGGCACTATATGTGAAGGAAGGACTGAAGTGTGTAAGGGAGGAAGGGGAGGAGGGTGGTATGGAGTCACTTTGGATGAAAATCCAAGATTACAAGAATAGGACTCTCAGGATAGGAGTGGTGTACATGCTGCCCTCTCAGATGGAGGAGTTAGACACAGAACTAGTGGGACAGATCAGGATAACCTGTGAGAAGGGTAGTGTGTAGATTGTGGGGGACTTCAACATGCCAGGAGTGGACTGGAGTATCCCAACAACCAGGAGCAGAAGGG
Source organism: Neoceratodus forsteri (assembly GCA_016271365.2). NCBI lineage: Eukaryota > Metazoa > Chordata > Ceratodontiformes > Ceratodontidae > Neoceratodus > Neoceratodus forsteri. The sequence continues at coordinate 61,900,994 of CM057455.1, forward strand.
AGCAGGTACTGCTGGATTCCTTCCAGGTCAGCTTCCTGATGCAAATGGTCAGTGAACCAACCAGGTTAGGGAATACCCTTGACCTTGAGCTAGCAAGTTGGGAGTTTGTAAGGGAATTTGGGGTGGAAGAACTGCTGTCAGGGTGTGACCATCACTCAGTATGGCTCACGTCGGATGTGGGCAAGGAAGGAGTGGAATCTGGCACAAGAGTGCTAGACTTCAGAAGGTCCAACTTTGGGAGGATGGGGGAAGTGGTAAAAGGGTGCCTAGCCAGAATTCAACCTAGTATGGGCACTAACCAGGGGTGGGAGCTAATAAAACTGGGGATAGTGGAGGCAACCAGAACCTGCAGCAAGACCCAGAGCAGGAAGGCTAGGGCTAAGAAACCGAGTTGGGTGAGCAAGGAGGTCATGGAAAAGGTAAGGAGGAAAAGAGCTGCCTATAAGAGGTACAAGAAAACCGTGAGGGCTGAGGACAGGGAGGAGTACCTGAAGGAGTCGAAGGAGGTGACATGGGCAGTAAGGGGAGCCAAGGCTTCTACGGAGCTCAGGCTGGCACAAGGCATTAAGAAGTGGGAGGAGGACTTCTTTAGGTGCATCAGAGAGAAAAGGAACTGTAAGGACCACATAGTAAGGATTAGGAAGGAGGGGGATTGGGTGGAAGCAGGGTGCGATAAGGCAGAAGCGCTAAATGATTAATTCTGCTTGGTATTTACTAAGGAGAAGAGGGGGGTGTTACCTAAGGGGGGAGGAATGGCAGAAACAGGTGGGGAGGGGGTGACAGATGGGGAAATCATGGAGAGCAGTGTTCTTGAGGGTTTGAAGGCACTGAGGGAGGACAAGGCACCAGGCCCAGATGGCATCCACCCCAGGGTAGTGAAGGAGCTGGCAGAGGTCCTAGCTGGACCTCTGGCAAACCTATTGAATGCCTCACTACACTCAGGGTGTGTACCTCAGGACTGGAGGATGGCTCATGTGGTGCTCCTCCACAAGAGTGGCCCCAAGGATGAATCGGGGAACTACAGACTGGTGAGCGTCACATCTATTGTGGGTAAGCTGATGCAGACTATCCTGAAGGAGATGCTGATGGCCCTCCTGGAGGCCAAAGGACTACAGGACAGCAGACAGCATGGCTTCATACATGGCAGATCCTGGCAAACCAACCTGGTAGAGTTCTTCTTTTTGAAATTCAAATTCTTTATTGGTTTTACAAAGGAAGAAAACAGTTACAGCACGTGATAAAATATTGAGGCATTACATTTGGAAAAATTAACTTGCCCACCCCCTCACCCCTCCATAAACCCCTTCCCCCCCATCAACCCAATCCTGGAGTGTGCCCCTAAAGAAGCACAAGAACAGTTACATAAGATGTGGGATGTGTATGGGGAGTCATCAAGTCACAACCCATTAATGCAGCTATAAAGCGTATAATTTGCCCCACTTTTTATCAAACAGATTGAGTCTGTTACAGCAGCTAGCAATCAGGCATTCAGACATGAAACACGCTGAGAGGTCATTCAACCATTCATTGTAGGATATGACTAATTGGTCCATCCAATGTTTGAGCACCAGTTTTTTGACCACTATTGAGATTAGAGCCATGTGATATTTACGTTTCTTGACCCCAGTGTTAGTGTATATGTCCAATATGTAGATCTCCACAGTGAAGAGGTCCTCCAAACCTAACAGGGGGTCCAGCCTGGAATGAATTGGTCACCACACTGCCAGAATATATGCAGTAGGTTCTCTTCTCCCTTACCGCATCTAGAACAGGTAGGACTAGAAAGGTGGCCAATTTTGGCTAGTTTGATGGAAGTGTAGTATAAATCATTCAGGATATGGTATTGAGTGAGTCAGAGCTTGTCTTTGGAATTGTAGGTGTAGAGGTCCTTCCAGACCTGAGCCCAGCCAATGGTTAAGTTAGGTTAAAGAGATGTCCATGCTTTGGAGCTAGTAGGGGATCCGGGTAGCCAGTAGACAGGAGGTAAGTGTATATTTGGGATATGCAATGGGGTTTGGCAGATAAGTTTTGGAAGTTTTCCAGCATGGGTTTTACCTTGGCCTGGTGAAGTTCTATGATTGGGTAACTAGGCAATTGGACAGGCACTATGCAGCGGATGTCCTGTATCTGGACTTCAGTAAGGCATTCAACTCGGTGCCACATGGGAGGCTGGGAAGTAAGTTAGAAGGCACAGGGGCGGGTGCAAAGCTGGTGAGATGGGTAGGGAACTTGTTTCAGGGGAGGCAACAGAGGGTGGTGATGGGTGTGGATCTCTCATCCCCAAGGGTAGTGATGAGCAGTGTTCCACAGGGCTCAGTGTTGAGACCAGTGCTGTTCTGGATATTCATTGCAGACATATCATTGGACATCAAGAGGAAGATCAGTCTGTATGATGATGATACCAAGATGGGAGTGGTGGAGGATGACCTAGGGGGATGGCAGGGGTTGCAGGATGACCTGGCAAAGCTAGACACCTGGTAACTGGGTTTTAATGACAAAAAGTGCAAGGTGCTGCATTTTGGGGCTACGGACCCAAGGAGGAGTTACCAGCTGGGGGAACTGCGGCTAGCCCAGACAGAGGAGGAGAAGGATCTGGGGGTGCTTATTACAGGGTCAATGAACAACTCAGCACAATGTAGAAAGGCAGCTGTGAAGACCAACAAATGCTGGGCTGCATTGCAAGGGGTCTATCCTCGAGGAGGGTGGAGGTGATTCTGCCACTGAATAGGTCATTAGTTAGACTACAGCTGGAGTACTGTGTGCAGTACTGGTGCCCATATCAGAAGAGGGGCATCAAGTTAGTGGAAAGGGTGTGGCGCAGGGTGACAAAGATGATCAAGGGGCTGGGGGACTTATCATATGAGAGAAGGCTGAGGGAGATGAACATATACTCGCTGGAAGAAAGGAGAGACGGGGGAACATGATTGAAACCTTTAAGTACACTAAAGGAATAAACAAGACAGGTACAGAGGGGCTGCTCAAAGTAAGGGAGGGGGGGAGGGACACCTGGGGACATGATGTGAGGCTGGAGGGAGGAAGGTTCAGGAGGGAGATGAAGAGACACTTTTTTACAGAGAGGGTGGTAGCTAGGTGGAATGCGTTACCAGCAGAAATGGTATCCAGTAGAACAGTGGAGTGCCTCAAAAGGAGCTAGGACAGGGCAAGGGGGAGGGAGAGGGGGAGGGTCAATGGAGGGGGAAGATGGGAGGAAGGGGAATCTGCAGAATAAGGGGTGCTAGCTGCACATTCAAGCAGACTTGATAGACCTCTAGGCCTTTATCTGCTGGCAAAGCTTGTATATCCATATGTTTGTATGTTTGTATGTAGGTTAACAAAAAATAAAATACTTTCTATGATAAAAAAAAACAAAAAAAAACTTTCACCTCTCATCTCAGACTCCATACTTTTTAAAATATTTATAAAGTCATTTGCTACTGATTGCCACGAGTGTTGGTGGATATTGTACTGTACAAGTGGAGATGGAGAAACACTGGCCGTGGACCAGGCCTGTGATGGCACAGTCATGGACTTGGTATCTCTGAATGGCATATCTGGGGGGGGGAATCTGATTTTTTTTTGTTGTTTATCTATTTTCCCTGTACTATCCATAACTGCTCCTCAATGACATCCGTACAGTAATTATATGGTAAATGCTGGCACTAGTACTGTACATTCTGCACAGTATATCAGACTGTGTGCACTAACATTCATGTTGTGTATGTTTTGTTCCACTGTTGAGGTATACAATTATATCTGCCACTGTTCTAATTTTCCCTGGCCACAGTGATTGTAAAATCATGCTAAAACAGGTGGTTATCTCCCATAAGCGGCAGGCAGTATAGACCCAAGGTCAGAGTAATGAGCTGTGAATGATCTTGGTACATGCAGCAGACTGGGGTTTGATTCCCACAACCTCCACTTGGAAACTGTGTAATTCTGAGCAAGTCATATAACCTCCCCAGTGCTCCCAGGTCACCCCTAAAAACAGGCACTTGTGCCTAGTGAGCCTTACCAGGTTACCAAAAACTAAACTAAAAAAAAAAAAAGAAAGATTATGGAATACAGTGAGGGCAGAGTCCTTTACAATATGCACAGTGTCAGAAATCATTATTGATTGATTTTCAATTAATTAACTAATTTATATCTTTTGCTGACCAGGAAAAGAGGACTAGGCAGATCTGCCTATTTTCAGACGTGTGTGTGTGTGTGTGTGTGTGTGTGTGTGTGTGTAACACCCTCACCAATTTGGGGTTTACATTAAGTGTCTTCCTGGGCTCCATCCATGCCCAGTGCCAAGCAGACATCCTTTATAGATAGTAAATGCATGGGTATTTGTTTGATCCTGTTGATTTACGTGAGAATGCCATGATGTGCCTCCGCGCCTGTCCCTTTAAGACTTTAGCCAGCATGTGTACAGCAGATGGGCTGGGCTAGGGCCGGAATGCTTCAAGGCTTGTGACCGGCCAGACACCACTTTGATTTGCTCCATTCTGCTGCCAATAGTAAAGCAGAGGGAGCTTTAACTGGTACTGTAAATATTTACTTCTAACTTGCAGTCATATTTGAACTTGAGTGTTTGTATTAACCTGCCTTCTTGCAGCTTTGCTTATATGAATGGAAGCCACCATGTTTGGTCTGGGACTTCCAGAATTTGGACCAATAGGATACAGGGGACCTGGAAGGGTCCTTAATTCAAGTGCCTCGTGGGAAGGAAAATTGTAGTTCTTGTAGTTTTTAGGTTGGCACCTAAACTTGAACTAATGGAAGCATCCAAATTGGGACTGACAGCTCCCCTAGCAAACCAGAATGCAGGAAAATCAGAAAAATCTCAGAACTGTTAGACAGAAGTGGGGCAATTGGAGTTAAGAGTTTGGAGCGTGAGCTTGCTGTGCTATCAAGAAGCTGCTCCAAGAAAGGAGCCGAGAAGAGTCGGCGGGGAAAGGCCTGACTTGCCTCCCTTCTACTGTTCTTCTGCTTGGGACTGCCTTATATCAGTAATCAGAATAACCTGAAAAGGAACTTTTACTTGCAGCAGAAAGCTCTGAGATTTTCAGAAGTGTAGCTTTGGATTTTGGGACTGAAAAGAAGCTCTTGTGAAACATTCAGCCCAAGAGTAGTGAGAGACTGCTTTGTTAATCGAGAGGTTTGTTCCGTGAATTAACTGCAATAGCAACTGGCCTGAAACTGAACTGTGAGGTACAAAAGTAGATGCTGTTCTTGATGAATGTGCTGAATGTTTATTGTGGGTCGAGACCTGTTTTGCCAACGACTGGAGTACTATGCCAGCTGGAGGCTTCACCAGGAAAACAAACTGAACTTTACCAAAAGTGTTTATCCAGCCTGGACGATTGCCAAACCCGGCCCAAGCCAACTCTGCTTGCACCAGAGACTGTTTCTCAGTGAGAGACCAGCTTGGGGATTTAGCCCCTGTGCAGAGACAAATTACAGGTTGTGGCCACCTGGAGGGAAAGGTCGTGAAGCGGAAGTTTGTCATGATGGCCCAGCTTCCCCATGCTCCTTGTTGATCTACAGGAGGTCTTCATATCACCAGGCCAAGTACAGTCAGCTGGTATCATGAGTAAATTCAGGTAGCTCCTTGCAACAAATTATCTATTTATTTGTGGCATCATCTGATTGTTTCATTGAACTACAGGGTTACAAGAGACTGGGCCAACCGGCCAAGATTACAAATAACCAAAGCTCTGCTTGTGCATGTTGACTTCCTTTTTCTTTCCATCAAGTGCCCCAACAACAGCTGCAACCCCCGGGCTCCAATTTTGGCCAGCCAGCATAATATTCTGCGTACCCAGCATTGCCAGACTGTTTAATCTGGGACTAAAGTGCATGCATAGTAATTTGATTCTAATCAGTATAGTAATCAGGTCCACCTCGAAAATGAGCTTGCTCAATGGTGATCGCCTGGTTAAATATAGACTTTGATTGAATCATTCAGCTAGGTTCACACCTCCTTCCTTGTTCATGACCTCTTAATAAATCTGATTTGTTGTTTCACGTTTGACCCAGTTTATGAGCATATTATTAGCTGGATTACAGTATTAAAAGTGTATACTTGCTTTACTAACATTGTCTTTGCAGGGGGATCAAGGGAATTTGCTATAGGCCAGACCCTGGTGGTAAGTGTAAAGGGAGTGTGCATATTACTAATGTTAATTTCTGACTATGTGTTAACTGCTGCCAAAGGTACAAGGTCACTAGGTGGGTCTGTGGGTGGTTATAGCTTCTCAGAGGGCTATGCCAAGCTAGGTATATACCCCCACTATAGTTACTCTGGGTGGAGGCACCATATTATCGAATATAGGCTCCTCAACCTTTAGTTAGAAATACAGACAGGGGTAGTAACTCTAGGGATAGCGCCACCTAGGGGTTACGTGTGTGTGTGTGTGGGGGGTTAGATGGAATCCAACTGAAATTGAGCCACATTAACCTGTTGGTTCATTCCATATTGTTTTTGTATGTTTTGTTTGCATTATTCCATTCATCACTAGGATGTTCGATGGTGACCAGTCTCATTCACAGCTCATTACTCTAAAGTGTAGGCTGTCCTGCCTGCCCTGTTTTATTTATAGATTGATTGATATATTTATTTATTAATTTTATTGAACACCAGAATGGAGTTAAAGGATTCCAGAATGCCACATTATTAAGATCCACATTTGACCAGCTGCAACCATTATCAAACTTTACGATTTCTCAAACTTTACTACTGTACATGTTCCTCCACATTACTTCCCATTCTTAAACTTCTCTACCTATTCATGAAATTTCCTCTTCATTCTTGATCTTCACTGCCTATTCTCAGATGTTACTACCTATTCTTAAACTGGTACCCAGTCACAAACTTTGCAACCCACTCTAGCTCATAACTTCCCATTCTCCAGTCTCAGACTTTACAACATACTGTATTAACAGATGTTTCTAGCCTTCTTTATACCGTGCCACCCATACTCACACCTTACTACTCATTCTTGAACTGCAGACCAAGAGAGTGCCACATGCTTGGAGTCAACATAAGTGTATTTCAAGAATAAACTCAAATGAGTCATTTTAAAAGTACAGCAGCAAGGACAAGGCCACCAAACAGTAGCAGGTGGATGGTCTGGGAAATAACTTGGAGTACGTCATGGCGTAATGCATGAAACAACTTAGTAGGAAGTGCATCTGACAAATCAATACTAGGTTTCAATCCTGCAAGTGAGATTTTGCTAGTTTTCGCTCACTGGGTTTGAACAGCACAGGTGTCCAGCTATGTCGGCACCAGTTTATTCTATAGTATGCCACTGAGTTCGAAGCACCAGGGAATACAAACAATGCTTTGCCCGGCTACAGTGCATGTCATAGTGAGAACCACAGAGCTTCATTTTTCTCCGCGCCCTTAAAACACCCTTAAGACTGGGGATGTGGCAATACAATACATGGCATCAAGGCAATAGGTCGCAGCAAATAAATGGGCTAAGCATCAGCATTCCTCACTTGCAGCATCCTGAATTTTTTTTTTCAGGCTGGCACCCTGCTGGCCTAGTACAGGTCCAAATATGTTATCAATAGCACACACAGTAAGCTTTAAGAATCTCAATACACAACTCTCTGCCAGCTAAACACATGTGGAGAAAAGTACCAATAGAAGAAAGGAACCACCAGTGAAATGAAGGGGAAAGAAATTCACATAAATATATATAGCAAACGATGACACATTACAGAAAACGTGTTTGATGCAACACTGCATGTCTTTTGAGGACCTGTTTAAAGCGCCTCTCCCAAGTTTGTGCTTTCCACAAGAAATAATACAGGCAAACAATAAAAGCACTCATAGAGCAGCAGTAAAAAGTATGACTAAACATACAAACAGAAGAATGAACACCATGTTGAAGGCCCCAGACAGAAATTAAATTGAGACTGTGGAAGACAGCCCCCCTCTTTGTGCTTTTCCCTCTATCCAGCATAAACACTGTGTGACTTGGGACTGACAAGTACCAGTGATAATTATATAAATAAACCTGAAATGTGAAGAAAGACTAAAGGATCTAAAGTTACAGTAACTTGAATATTGTAGATTGTGAGGAGATCTCTCTAGTTTTTCAAGCATTTAGCAACCATGATCTGTCTGAACGTGTTAAAGGGACACTGTCAACCCCTTAGGCCTCAAAGTGTCCCTAGTTTAAAAGACACATTTAATGATTGCCAACATTCTATAAAGGTTGTTGATGCAGTTGGTAGTTTGAGTCTAACTCTTTTTTTCTTTAAAAAAGTGAAAAAACAGACTGCTCACCATACTGGTGTTACCACACAAACACAGGCTTGTTTACATTCCTTGATCAGCACCAGCTGCATCTTTTCTGGACTTGGGAACACCCCTAGCACAGTCCAACCCCTCATGAAGCAATGGGAGTTCAGGTCACTACAGCCTCATGAGTGACTGCACTGTTTGGGTGTGTTTCTAATGCTCAGGAAGTATGCAGTAAGAACAGATCCAGGACTGTAAACAAAACAAGGTTGTTTATAAATATACATTAGCATGCATTTCAAGTCTATTGAACAAGGAGACAGACAAATCAAACAGCAACATCAATGAATTTTAGAGAAGGTAAGCAATCATAAAATGTAGGTTTTTAACTAGAAATAATATGATGAAAAACAGGTTGACACTATCCCTTTAATCTGGAAACTAGAGAACTATGCTAGAATACTACCTCACATGTACTTCAGCTGATGGTGACTTGAATCATACTAAGAAAAGGACAATGGCGTTTTCTCAAAGGGTGGTGTCAATGTCATATAGTCTTCCAATGGAAGTGGTGAGCATCAGGACAATGGAGGAATTTAAAACCAGTTTGCATAAATACTGTGAATGGAATGCAAGTGGAGAACATAATCTTTGAGACAAAGGTGAGCTGTAAAAGGACAGATTGTCTAACTATGCTCATAAAGACCCATGAGACCTACCCGTGGTCCAAGTTTCTGTGATGGCTATGAGGTCTGTCTCCAGGTACAAACATACAAAACTGCCAACAGACACAGGCCATATGGCCTATCAAGTCTGCTAGACTGTGCAGCTAGCAATTATTACACTGCAGCCGCCCCTCCCTCTTCTACCCCACAATGGCAACCCTCCCTCTCAGTTTGTCCCATCCCCTTTTAAAACTGTCACTGACTTACAGGATACCACCTCTTCAGTTAGTGCATTCCACATAGTCACCTCCCTTTCTGTAAAGAAGTGCTTCTTCATTTCCCTCCTGAACTGTCCATCATCCAGTCTCAGACCATATACCCTCGTGTCCCTCCCTCACCTTAATTTAAAAATTCCCTCTGTTATACATGTTACATGTGTGCCTGAAGCTCACTGATTTTATTACCCATAGGGCTGGGTGAAATGTATCTTCACCAGTGGAATTCTGGATTAATGCTAATGTCGCTTCCATGAAATTTTGTGAAATTTCCTTGAAAATTGCAATTTTTGTTATTTCCACCAAATTTGAAAATTATTTATTTAAAATTCACCACATTTTGGGATGTTGACTGTGCAAATGCCCATACACAGCAGTACCAAGTTTCGGATCCATCTCTTCAATAAGAGCCTCCAAACATTCAGACATTTTAATATTACAGTTAACAAGTACGTTAACTAAAAGCGTTTCTTCAGTTTGCACCAGATTTGATATGGTGACCTTACCAATGCCCATACATATGTGTGCCAAGTTTCAGATCTCTAGCTTTGAAGATAATTAAGGTATTAGCATCCATACTTTCAGAAATTTTAAAATGACATTTCACAGTTACGTAAACTGCTGAATTATAAGCCCCTATAAGTTTAAAGCTAGAGAAGGGAATATCGCCAATGCTGTTAGGTTCGTTGACCCTAAATATTATGCTTTAAGGTAACCACAATGGCGCAGCATTAGAGCATCACGCTGCCATGCTGGTGAGTCGTATTCAGAAGCGAGCCTGGGAAGCATTGTTGGGAGACAGGTCATGGCTAAAACGTACAATTTACATAACCAGTACTTCTTCTTGAACGGGTGGTGGACAAGTGGAACACCCTGCCAGAGGAAGTGGTGGGGGCTTAACCACGGGATTTAAGAATGCATGGGATAGACATAAAGGAATTCTAGAGGTCAGGGGTAAGGGGCAACAGACTTCTAGGAAAACATAAACTGAACTTACAAGCTCAAATGGGCAGACTGGGTGGGCCATAGGCCCTTATCTGCTGACACTGTCTATGTATCTATGTTCTCTATTTAGCTGTTTCTATGACTCGTCCAAGAAAGCATGCATCTAAGTTTTCAATTATCTAGCTCCAAAGATGGCTAAGTTGTAAGCACAAAAATATTTTCAGACATTTTCTCATGAATATAATAAATTTCCACATTTTAAGCCCATATAACTTCTTCAGCTTTCATCCAAATGTTATGAAACTTAGAACACGTTTCAAATATGAGCCAATACATTTGCATGCAATATTTCAGATCTCTAGCTGCTACAGCAACTGAGTTACAGCCAATTTAACATTTTCAGAAAATTCAAAAATATTTTATGGAATTTCATGACATTTTGTGACAACTCCCAAAATTCTAAATTTGCTAATTTCACTTAGCTTTAATTACCCAGACTCCCATCAAGTTAGACACCTTTCATTTAGCTCTGGATCCTCTTTTGCTGTTTTGTGATCTTACACCTGCCTTTCTGCCCATTCTCCATATCTACTCATTTTCCAATTGCTTGCAGACCCTGGGAGCCTTCTCTCCTTTGCTTCTTCCTCTACTCCTTTTTGAACCTCAGCCTTATTTTTATCCACCTTATTGCTACCAGTCCACAGTATATGGGGGGACACCAACTAGGTTCCCCTCCCTCACTCCCCTTACAATGGTTACCTTAGCCTCAGTGTCACACTCTGTCATTTTAACTGTCTAATGTAGACATTAAAGTTCTACCCCAGTGTGTTGGACCCCTCTCTTGTCAGGTGGAGGCCAACGCCTTTGAAGAGCATCCTGTCTCAGAAGTCTTCCCAATCCCCTTCAAAGTGGTACCATTTTTCCTGACACTATCTCTTTAAACACCCATTTAATTCATATAACTCTTCCCTCCTTACTCTATCTTTTTGTCTCTCCCCTCTCACATGCCACACAGGGAGGACCTCAGAAAAGGCCAAGGAGGATGTGTGTGCCTGCTGTCTGTCCCCCAACTTCTGAATTTTCCCCTTCACTTTCTCCACAGACTGATTCACTAGATTGTTGGTACCCAACTGTGCCAACACCCCCAGCTCCTCCTCCTCCTCCTCCTCCCTCTCTGCTATCTTTCCTATTCTGTCTATGTCTCACGTGACTAATGCCCTAGGAAGGCACCTGGCCCTCCCCACCCCTTTCCCCACCCACCGCCATCTCTACTCCCCTGATCATAGAATCTCCTACCACTAAGACTCTCCTAGGTGACTTTTTGTTACTCTCATCCCTGGGTGCCACCAGGTCATCACACACATTTCTCTCAACTGACCCAGAATCTCCCCTGAACTAGTCACGTACCTGAGTCTCCTCTAGAGGTACAAAGCAATTTGCCATAAGGATGATGTGAGGTTGCTTGACCTCCTTGTGGCAGCCTCTGCCACCCTTCCACACCCTCTCCTCACCACTCCTCATCTCCCTGGATTAGAGTGTCTCTAAAGGAGTTGGAGTGAGGATTGTAGGATCCAGCAGAGTCAGTGCCATGGGAGAGATATCTCTTCCCTTGCTGCTACCAGCTGAGCATGAATCTCTACAAAGGTCCTGCAGAAGGGGTACAGAATGCTCCTCCAGAACAAAACCCTGCAAAAGAGCCCCTCACTGTCACTGCAACAGACTTGCTCCCTTCTAAGCCTCATCCCTATACTGATGCTTACAATAACCCTTAGACTTCTGATTGAAATTTTCTAGCTGCCTCAGCCTGCTACCTCCTTGTTGTGATAGCAAGAGACACTTGTTTAGTTCATTTGAATAAGTTTGGTTTCACCATTAATGTTCATGCAGCTCTTGCAGTTCATGTCTTTCTTTTTTTTTTTTACTTCTTAGCTTCTCCATTACGTTAAGAAAGTCCACTTCAGAAACAAAGGTGGACAGGAAGTGTATTATGATGAAAATGGTGATGTGCCTATATTGTTTGACATAATTAACTGGCAGCTGAGCTCTGAAGAGTCCATGAGGAGTGTGAAGTTTGGCGAGTATAAACAGCAAGAAGACCATAGTCAAGTGCTCATCATAAATGACAGTACCATTATGTGGAGTGGAGGATACTTGCAGGTAAAACAGTTAACCTCTCAAATCTTATAGCAGCAGTGCATGAAAAATGTGTGTTCAAAAATTCTAGTTTTCATACAGTTAACGAAAATATTAGCGTGCTTTTCAAATCTTCTTTTCTAGATATCTCCTATGCTGTGCACCATGATTTAAACATTTATTTTCTATCCTAAACCTTGCCAGGTTTACAATGCTATTGGGATCCATCCTAAATCCCTCCAACAGTAATCTCACATTAAAAAATCCCGAAAGGAAATCTGGAATTTCCAAAAGACAGACATCACAAAATCCTGAAAATCACAATCCTGAACTGAATTAGATTAAGAATGTAGAATCGCTTTTTTAACACCCTGCTGTAGCACTGATCACCCACACTGCATACTGAAGCTTCATCTTGTAGTAACAAACAAGAATCATTGGCATACACCTGAATCTTGAGAGCGGGACTCTGCACTGGTATAACCTCGCCAAACCCTCTCAAATCTAAGTATCCGGGGTTCAACATCACAGATCTATTCACTGTGTCAAAATGATATATCAAGAGGCTCAAAGGGCACCCCTTTCTCACCACCTCCCTAAGTGGGATCCTGTTCCTGATCCAACCATTCTCAAGCATCTGATTACCTGCTGACCTACTGTAAATATAGCCATTAACCAAGACACTAAAACAGCTGGGATACCATACATCTTCAGTATAGAAAAGAGATAAGAAAGGTCCACCTTTTCAAAAACTGACTCCTTATCCAGGCTTAAAACTTACCCAGAGAGAAATTTATGATCTGTTCATTCCACAGCTTCCCACACATAGATAAAATTGTCAAATATCTTCTTCCCTTTAATGGAGAAGGTCTGGTTTCTTGCTATCAATTGTTCTGCTGCCAGCATTAAGCGTTTACACAAAATTCTGGTTAACAGTTTAAAATTTAAGTTGAATACAGGACATTATTTCCTGTCTTGATTGTATAACCACGTACTGCATTAAATTCAACCAACCAATTACCAGCTTCTTCCTCCTGTCTCTACACACTGTATAGAGAGCCTCCAAAAGTCGAATCTTCTTAGAACCATACCTGTGTTCCAGATTCATAGAGGCTAATCTACTTAAGCAATAAGGCATGACCAAGGGTTAGATTAGCAGTCTGTTAATCACCCCTTAGGGGTGTAATGTGGCACGAGGCGCAGCAGAGTGCCATATTGCCCCTAGGGGGTGATTAACTGACTGTTAATCTAACTCCTGGGAGTGCCTTATTACTATTATAAAAAATGGCTCCAAAAGAAATGTGTTAAGAGTATACTTTTTGAGTGTTTTCCTCATTTAGAGGGAGATTTTTAATAAAATAGTTCTTCCACCAACAGTTTAAGAATGCTGGTTCAAAATCAGAATGCATAATTGCACACATTCGGCAGTGCTAGAGGATGGAAGCTACAGAAAGAATCCATGTGCCATGGTGATCAGGCTGTACATGACAGTATAACATGGATTAATGTAAGGCTGTTGGAATCTTAACAGCCAATCAGATTGCAGCATTTCTGAGAGCCTTTTTATAATGTACCTTAACTTGGACATTGCACCTTTGAGTTCCTTAATTTGAAAAGCACAATTACCTTGACCTGAATTATGCTGGGAGAGGACATTATAAAAATTGTTTCCTAACAGCAGCATACTCATTTTCATCGAGACTGCTGCAGAAGATAAGCTTTTTTAATAAAGGATTGTTCTAAATCCAATTTAAAACCTACCCACCACTCTTACAGAGAGTCATGTAGACAATGAACCAAAATAAGGGCCTTAAGGAAAGAAGCCAACCTGGTTAAAATATTTTCTTGTTCTAAAAAGGAAGAGTTTTCTACATATGTCAGGATTTTTTGTGATGAGATTTTATGATGTCAGGATTTTTTCCTTTCAGTATTTTTTTTTCAGTCTTTTTCATGCCGAAATTTAGTAACTAACCCATGCTATTTCTAAGCCACTGTGATGGCTATCTGTTTTTTTTTACTTGAGAAAAGATAAATTAAAACATTTATAAAATATTCAAATGTTGGCGCACTGAGAAAATGTTTCCCCTTACTAAAATTGGCAGATGCCTAGCCTCTTTCATAGTAAACAACATGGTAGGGTCAAATTGTTTGACCAGCTTTGTTGCACTGTTGTTAGTAAGAAAACTAGTATTATAAACAGGATAGAAAAATTCAATTTTCTGATTGGCTGAGTGCTCATCTCAGCCATGACTTAATCTCACCACATTCTCACTTAAAAAAGGTGCTGTATCTGACCATTGTACAACACTGCATACTGTTGTTTGAGTGGTACTGAAGAGGCAGACTGCTGCATAGTACTTTGCTTCTTCTGTCCCGCTCAAACAACAGTATCACCCATGCCAGCAACTGTACAGAACAGCATGAGCTGCTCTCACTATAACCAACAACAGCATACCATAACAAATATCTAACTTTAACAGCCACCACCACACTCAACGTTAAAATTATTTAGTCTACCACTCTGTACAGTACCCATGGAGCATAATTAACTCTGGCTGCTGCCATCCAAAATTGCCACTGATGACCCGAGTCCTCAACTGAAACAAACTCTTGCCAGGGTCAATACAGCTGCAGAATGTTATGTTAGAGGGACTAGAAGCCATCTATAGCAGAAGTCTTATGATACACTTGTATTGGTTATACAGGAGAATAAAGCAATTAAAGTTCTCTAAGAAACAATGCAGTCTACAGGGAAAGATAGAGAAATTGCTCTGGTGTTACAGGGAGGATGTCAAATCCTTAGAAAAGCCCTGTCACTGGCCAGAATAGAGTTACCTGTAACACACATCTTAAAACTTGATTCTAGAAAATCTGGTGGTTTAGATGGAATACCAGTTTTTTGGTTAAAATATGCCACACCTGTTTGTGATAGGGCCTAGCCCTATCTTAGTTTTGGGAGGACTTTTTACTATCATCTTTTCCCTTCAACAAGTCTGTTGCAACAGCAATACCCTAGTACTATCCTATTCTATTCTTTATTTTCTTCTTAGCTTGGTCAGACTGGCCACCTGCCAACCCCCCCATCTCTCTATCTTAGCCACTTTTAGTTTCGCCTTTCCTTTCCTAGTCCCAACCAAAAAGCATCTCAGATGGAAACGCTAATGCACAAGATAAAGTGCAAGTTCCTGTGATAAAAATGAAATATTCTTGGAAATTAAAAACAGCTGGAACCAGAAGGGTATACAACTATGTCTTGCAGCTATGTTATTATCTGAATTGTTTAGCTCCACACCTTATAAAGAACTGCATTAAAACCTGCTTAAAATATTAGTGGGTTGAGCGGCTGGCTCCCTACTTGACTGGAAAGGCACATCTGGCATACAGCCACATGGACAGTCGATACGCCAATGATTATAACAGAGTGAAACAAGAGATCCTGCCGTGCTATGTTATCAACACCGAGGTGTACCACCAGACATTTCAAGCCTTGAAGATGACTTCATGAGACACCCCTCAAGAAGTCTATTCCTGGCTAAAAGAACTGTGTTACAAGTGGATATAGCCAGAGAACAGGACCATCAATCAAGTCATTGAGCTCATCTTAATTAAACAGTTTATTTGATTCTTACTGCAAGACATAGAAATCTGGATGAAGGAACACCACCCAGAATCAGCAGAGAGAACCGTCTCGTTATCTGAGGACTATCTGATCACACATCCTACCAGACACAGAGGGTCTCAAGAGACTGGTAACAGCACTAATCAGCTGGTAAGACCACCTTTTTATATGACTAAGAAGCAGGAGGGAAGGTCTGAGAAACAGAAGACACCTTTATGAGAAATAATCTGTCATAACTGTCTGGGGAAGTGACACATAGCCAGAAACTGCCCAAGAAAGAGAACAGAACTGACTCATCTTTCATTAGCTAACTGGGAACAATACACTACGGTAGTAAAGAGTGGGACACAGCAGGTGATTGGACTCATCAATTTAGGTAGTAAACAGACTTTAATTAGAACTGGCTTGGTATCATCTGACAAACAAAGAAGGCCCAATACCAGAGTAGTGTGTATCATAGATTCATAGATAGGTACAAGTTCAAAAGGCGAGATGCCCATTTCTGAACTCACCACCTGCTGTGTCAGCAGTGGAAGTAAAATTTCTTATCACCCGTATATTCGTCAAGGCTTTTTTTAAACTGTTCTATATTTACACTATTTATAATGTCAGCTGGTAGTGTATTCCAAATTGGAGGAATTCTCTGTGTAAAAAAATGTAGACCTTTTGTTAGTTTTACATATGGTTGATTTTAACTTCAAATTATGAGATCTAGTAAAATTATTTACAATGTATTTTTCTAATCCAATAGAGTTTAACATATAGTCATTTTGGTATGCTTTATAAGTGTAAATTAGATCACCTCTTAAAAGTCTATACTTCAAAGAGTATAGTTGTAATGTTTTTAGTCTGGTACCATAATCTACTTCAGACATTTTTCCAATCCTTTTAGTTACTCAACGCTGTACTCTTACTGTCATTTGCTGATAGCCAGTAGAGGTTGGGGCACAAAATGAAGCACAGTAATCTAAGTGAAGTCGAACCAAACTTGTGTATAAGGGCAAAATAACTGATGGTTTCCTACTTTTGATATGTGTCAAAATATTCCCTATAATCATGTGACATCTTTTAACAGTTTTGTTGGTATGGGAATTGAATTTTAAATTATCTGTAATTGTTATACCCAAATCCTTTTCTTCTGTAGTGGTAATTAAGTTTACATTTTGTATTGAATATGTGTACTTTTTGTTATTATTCCCCATGTGCATAACTTTACATTTTGCAGGATTGAATTTCATATTGTTTTTTACTGCCCAATTTAAGTTATTAAAATTATCTTGTAATATGTTTGCTAATAAAGTGTTGTTCACAACACAACCTATTTTACAGTCATCTGCGTATTTGTTTATCCAGACGTCTTTAGATGTTTGCATACTAGTTATCATTATATTGAAGAGTAGAGGTCCAAGGACAGAGCCTTGTGGTACTCCACTAGTTATTAAGCTCCAGTTGGATTCATGACCATGAACAACCACCCTTTGATATCTGTTATGTAACCATGATGAGATCCAATTAATAAAATGCGTATCCAGGTTTATGTTGTGAAGATGTTCAATCAGAATTTTATGTGAAACAGTATCAAATGGCTTTTCAAAATCCAAAAATATAACATCCACCAGAAGGCCATTATCCAGCGCATCGCTAACTGGCTCAAAGAAGCTTAGAAGGTTTGTTAAACATGATCTACCAGTGGAGAAACCATGCTGAGAAATATCTGTGCTACCAGAACTTTTAATATGTTCAAAAATTTTAGAATGAATTAATCTTTCAATAATCTTACTGATAAGTGAAGTTAAACTAATAGGCCTATAATTAGTTATTATCTGTCTATTACCACCTTTAAAAATGGGCGTGATGTTCACCACTTTCCAAGATTGAGGAACCCTTCCTTGATTTATAGTCATATTAAATAAATAAGTTAGAGGTCCGGAGAGTTCTTTTGATACGTCTTTCACAAATTTGGGATGGATACAATCAGGACTGGGAGAATTATTACATTTGATTTTGTTAATAGCTTCTGCTGTATCTTGTTCTGAAAAGAATTATATGGTTTCTGATGTATATTGTGTATCAGGAAGTATTAAATCTGATTGTTTAAATATACTTGTAAAATATTGATTGAATTCTATAGCCATTTCTTTTTCCAGGGGAATACTCATTATTTCCCTACCACCACAATAAATATGTCCATCCAAGTTGTCCCTATGAAAATGACTGTAGGTTTGGTACTTCAGTTACCTGTCCCTGTGGTGATCGGACATCATTTTTGTGACTTTGAGTGACTTGTTATGAGTAAAGCAGAGTTGGCAGCTATTACCACCAGGGCACAGTCTAAGCAAAAACAACTATATACTTTAATGCCTTTTTTTAATTCAATAAACTTTATTAAATGTTTTTCTTTTGACATCATGACCACCAAAAGATGGGTGAGAACTGGACAACCAAGAGGTTCACCCCACAATACAGTGTGGTCTAGTCTAGAACAAGAAACATTAACTGTGCAAATACAATAATATGGAAAAAAAGAAGAGAGCAAATAATGGAGATAAGGCCCCCATCCACTCCACCCCCTGCTCCTCCTCCCTCCCGTTACTTCTGTTACATTCTCTATCCCACCCCTAGCCAAGTGCTGTTCCTGGTCCTTCAAAGTTGGGACACCTGAGAAGAAGGATCTTCTGCCTAATTATTTAGGGTTTCCACATAGTAAGCAGGGCATCTAATGGTCCCCATCTACTCTGATAGGTATGGACCCTATTATGCATTGAGAAGATGTGTTTCTCCAATTGGAGAGCAAGTAGTATATCTTTATGCCATTCCAGGACTGATGGAGACATGGTCTCCCTCCAGTGTCTCATAATTATTAGTTTAGCCATGGCAGAGATCAATGCCATGTGTGCTTCCCTAACTCTGAGAGTGCCATGGGGAAAATAATTCAGTAAGCAGGCTTCAGGGGTAAATAAAGGGTCAGTGCCCAAAACTGAGTCTGGGGTTTGTCTGATTGCTTGCCAAAAGGCTTGCACTTTCGGGCAGGTCCATAACATGTGGTACAAAGTACCTTGGAAATCCACACATCATGGACAAGCAGAAGCGGGCAGTCTACCCAGTTTGTGGAGCTTCACTGGAGTGAAGTATAGATTGTGCATGATATTGAATTGAATTAAGTGCAATCTATCCTGTTTGACAAATTTATATGTGTTTTGCCATGGTTTCCCCCAGAAGTTTACTTCACTGCCTAGGGGTAGTTCCTGAGACCAGTAGTAACAAACCCCTTGAGGCAAGTTGGGGTGTAGAGATTGTAACTCTCTATAAACTCTGGAGAACATGTGAGGTTGTCTGGCCAGTTGCAAAATCGTGGATAGTCTAATTGTGGGAGAAGGAGGCACTGGTCCTCTCCCCATGTAAGCAACAATTGCATCTTTGAGTTGCTTGTATTTGAAGATGATTCTGTCTTGCAAATTAAACTGAAGCCAAAATGTTCAGAAGGAGAGTATTTCGCCACCAGAGTGTAAGTCTGAGAATTTCTTCCCTATTGGGGGGGGGCAGTAGGAGGCTGGGATGGGTGTATGTCCAATTTTGAAGTGGGGGTTGCCCAAGACCGGTTGGTCTAATGATGTATGCCAGTTTTGGGAGGTGTGTACTTGCAGCTGGAGTAGGGCTTTACTAGACCATCCTAGTGGGGTGTGCTGCAGAGGTTTAGGGATTACTCTTGGAGTGGCATATAGCAAAGACAGGAGGGTACAGTGGTGTTGAGCAGCCAGGAACCTCTCAATTTCCAACCATAGGGGTGCGTACACCTGTGGGCCTTTGGTCTGTGTCTCCTGTATCCAGTGAGCAAGCCTATTGACATGGCGCAGTAGTATGTGAAAAAGGAGGGAACAGCAAGTTCACCCTGTGATTTCGGTGTGGTAAGTTTAAAGTAGGATCATCTGACTCCCTTGCCCTTCTACATAAATGTATTAAGCATGGTCTGAAGCTTGGAGAACCACTTTTTGGGAAGGAAAAAAACAAGCATTCGCATTGGGTACAGGAGGCAAGGTAACATGTTCATTTTAACAGCGTTTTTCCTCCCCCAGAGTGAAAGAGGGAGAGCTCCCCATCTGTCAAGGTCAGCCTTGAGTGTACTTAGTAAGTCTGAGAGATTTACTTTGATCATAGAGGGTATATCTCTGGTAACCTTGATTCCTAAATATGTAAGGGAATTTTGTTCCCACGAGAAAGCGAACTCAGCCAGCTCCACCTGAGAGATTCTATTGTTCAAGGGAAAAACTTTGGTTTTGAAGAGATTGAGTTTATAATGGGAAACTACGGAGAAGGTTTCAATCTCCTCCAGGAGCATCGGGATACCTGCTTGAGGCTCTTCTTGGTGAAAAAGTAAGTCATCAGCATAAGTTGAAAGGGTATAATGTTGTTCTCCTACTTTAACTCCCTGGAGCTTCAGGAGGTTACCAGTTTCCTGATCAGGGGCTCCAGGTAGACATTAAATAAGAGGGGAGGAAGGGGGAAACCCTGTCTGGTGCCCCGATGAAGCGGAAGGGGCTTGGACAGAACACTGTTACACCAGATTTGGGCTGAGGGGGAGGAATATAGTAGCCTGACCCACTTAAAGAATCCTTCAGGGAGACTGAAATGGGCCATAGCTGTAAAAAGAAAATCCCAAGAGAATCTATCAAATGCTTTCTCGGTGTTGAGGGACACGAGAATCGCAGGCAGCTCTGAGTCCCTAGACACCGAGAGAAGATGTAATAATTTGCGCATGTGGTCTCCCGAGGACCTTCCTGTCATTAAACCAATTTGCTATCTACCAATTAGGCTAGTCTAGAGAGGCCCTAACCGATTGGCCAGAACTTTGGCGAGTATTTTAACATCAGAATTAATCAGCCATATGGGTCAATAACTTTCAGGGTATTGAGGGTCCTTACCCTGCTTATGGATGAGAGTGATTAGGGCATTGAGGAAGTCTGACTCCAAGAGACCCCTCTCAAACTAAAAATTGTATTCCTCTGTTAGTACTGGGGTCAATTCTGATAGACATGCCTTGTATAAATTATTGGATAGACCGTCGGGCCCAGGGGATTTATCAAGTGGGAGCTGCTCTACTGCATTCATGACTTCCCTGGTATTGATAGGACTACCAAGGGATGTAGCCTGAGAGGGAGACAATTTGGGGAGGTCAATTGAGCTAAGATACCTGGTTGAGTTAAGATACCCGGTAATATCTGTATTGGTAGGGAATTTGACCTGCTCCTCAGAGTAAAGTTTCTGGTAATAGTGTCTTAGGACAGCTGCTACTTCTCTAGGGGCCGTAACTACTGGACTATCTTTATCTGGTCTAATGCCCAGAATAAATCGAGAGGCTTCAGCTTGCCTAAGCCAAATAGACAGTAGTTTACCTGCTCTTTTCCCTGCATCTAGATATTTAAGTTTTGTACGTTTCAGCGAGAGCTCAGCTTTCTGAGATATCAGGTTGGAATATTGGGCTTGCAAGCTGGGCAGCTTGGCCCATATCTCATCTGGGGACTGGCAACTAAGTGTGTGCTCCAACTTGCAGACTGAATGATGCAGAGAGTCCATCTGCTGTTTAGACTGCCGAAACTTCGTAGCAGCCAGTTGTAGACATTCCCCCTTAAGGCACATTTCATGGCCGCTCATACCACATCTGTTCTGCTCACTGAGCCCCTGTTAATCTCTTGGAAGTTGGAAATAAAATCCTTGACCTGTTGTAAGGAGTCCAGCTTTTGAAGCAGTTGAGTGTTCAGCTGCCAGAGGGCATCCTTCTTAATTCCAGGTCCTAGAAGATATGTGAGAGATATGGGTGAATGGTCAGAAATGACCCTTGCATATATGTCTGAGTTTATTATGCCCGGGAGGGCAAATTAACTCATTAAAAGGAAGTCAATTCTAGAAAATGATTTATGTGGGGGGGGGGGTATATTGACGTTCATCGGGGTTCAGTACTCACCACACATCTATGAGATCTGCTCCCTTCATCAGATTGTGCAAGGCCCTTTGCGCGGGAGATAATCCCTGTCTCCGGGAGTCAGATCTATCTAGATGCAGATGTGGATTAATGTTCCAGTCCCCTCATAAAATGGTCAATATGGGAGGGTTGGTGACAACCAGCCCTATCAGTTGTGTAAAGAACTGGGGGAAGTCAGTGTTTGGGCCGTATATACAGTAGCTCCCATAACTAGTTGCTGTGATTCCAAAAGGCCATGGAGAAAAATATACCGGCCATCCCATATTTCTCTTTCCAATTTAAAGTGGATTTTCTTGTCAATCAGTACTGCTGCCCCTCCACTACTTGGGGATTTCCCTGACCCAAATGCCTGTCCTACCCAGGCCCTGCACAACAGAGAAACATCCTCCCATTGGAGATGCATCTCTTGAAGGCATGCAATCCCTGCTTTTAGGTGTTGAAGGTGCCGAAGTATAGTTTGCCTCTTGCATCAGTCCTGGGCACCCTTCACATTCCAGCTTATGATATTATTGGAGCCGCTAATGGCGAATTATTCAAGGGGGGGAATATGAGGCCAACCCAGTCCACCAAAGTTGGAGTAGTGGTTGGCCTTTGCTGTCATGCTCAACATGGTACCCTCTTCAAAGACGGTCTCACCTGACACACTTGGCCCACCCCTTCCCTGAAACATTTTGTTCGAATAGAAAGGAAACTTATCCAGATTAACCATATTCCCAAATACGCTCCCCTATCTAATAGGTACCCTAACAAACTACCCCTCTACACACTAAAGTACTTAACCCCAGTTCTGATCAATTGCACCACTTTACGTACTCCAGCGGGTGATGTCTTTGTACTAACCTGAATCACAAAGAATCCCCACTCCCGCCCTTCTCCTGCTGTTCAGATAGCATTACATACAACTATTACAGAATGGAGCAATGTTTTAAATCAACTGAGTTTCAGTCACTAGATAAAGACCAAAATAATCAGAGTGAGGTCCCAAATGCTGTCTTTTATAATAGTGCCAAAGAAAAGCAGGGTGCACCCCTTTATAAATAAAATAAAGTTATCCCCCAGTCTTTCTCGGAGGTGATTGTTTAATAATAAAAAAAAAGACCCAGAATTTCTTTTAAGTGTTACAGCCCTCTTAATACTCATGGAGTAGCTACTGGTTGTGGGGTGAGTCACACTAACCGAAATAGGGAGGCTCACCAGACAAAGTCAGCATAGGAAAAAGCAAGAGAAAAAAAAATTAGGGAAAGTCAGCCTTTCATCATAATCTGGGATCCTGTGGAGATCTGTAATCACTTAACGACAGCAATCGGTACTCAAATACATCCGACACACAAAATTGTGGTGCGAGGAATGTAAAAATGTTTCATCCCTTTGTGTCCGTTTATAAGGATCCTTCTCAGGGCAGTGGGGGAAGGAGGAAGCACACTCTAAATATTGGAATTAGTCCATACCTGGCCCCCCAACATGCCCCCGCAATGAAAGACTTAGAGCACTGGAATAGGCCACGTGGCAACGTCTGGGCTACCATTATTATTATAGAATGGGGAGTCCCATAAACAGTGAAGCTGCAGTCAATAGATAATTCAGGCCTGTCAGTTAATGGCTGTATCCTCAATGAGCTCAGAATGAGCAATCAAATTATCCATACAGTCAGTTCCTGAAAGTAAGAGTATCAACACTGACAATTTGAGGTCTCCTCATTTGAATAGTTCTGGGAATAAGATTTTGAGTTCCTGCACAGTTTGCTCCTGCGACTCGAAAGAGAGCCACTGTTCTCCGGATTTGACTTGAAGCACCACTGGATATCGCATTCAAAATGGTTTCCCCATAGAAATATAGAAACATAGAAGTTGACGGCAGATAAGGACCGCAAGGCCCATCCAGTCTGCCCATTTCTTTTTCTACCTTATAAATGTGCCATCGGCCTTTGCTCTGTCAGTGGCCTATCTATTCATACTCATTTGTATTGCTCCATTATGCCTATCCCATGCCTGTTTGAAGCCCTGCACTGCATTCATATCCACCACTTCTTGAGGTAGGCCATTCCATGCATCCACTACCCTTTCTGTGAAAAAGAATTTCCTCACATTCCCTCTTAATCGGCCCCCCTCTAATCTCATGCTGTGTCCTCTTGTCCTGCTATTTTTCTTATATTTAAACATGTTAGACTCTTCCACCTTGTTAATGCCCTTAAGGTGTTTGAATGCCTCGATCATATCACCTCTCTCCCTCCTTTGCTCAAGGGTATACATATTGAGCTCTGTTAATCTGTCCTCATATGTCTTCTGATGCAGTCCCTGCACCATTTTGGTTGCCCTTCTCTGGACTGCCTCAATTTGGTTAATGTCCTTGTGAAGGTGTGGCCTCCAATACTGCATGCAGTACTCCAGATGGGGCCTAACCAGTGTCTTGTAAAGAGGGATTATTACCTCTTACGACTTGTGATACCCCTACTAATACACCCTAACACTCCCCTAGCCTTACCTACTGCTTTAGAGGTCTGCTTGGATGATTTCAGGTCATCAGTGATGATGATGCCCAAGTCTCTTTCTTCCTTTGTGACTGCTAGCAACTCCCCTCCCAGCCTATAGGTGGCTTTAGGGTTTCTCTTCCCTATGTGCATGATCTTGCACTTCTTTGCTTTAAATCCCAGTTGCCACTCTTCTGACCATTTTGCTAGTTTGTCCAGATCTCTTCTCAATCTGCCCACTCCATCTGGATCATCTACTCTGTTGCAGATCTTGGTGTCATCTGCAAACAGACAAGCCTTACCCTCTAGTCCATCTGCAAGGTCACTAATGAAGGTGTTGAAGAGGACTGGCCCCAGGACTGATCCCTGAGGTACCCCACTTGTGACTTGCATCTCTTCTGACTGTATACCATTTACCACCACTTTCTGTTTTCTGCCCTTCAACCAGTTTGCCACCCAGTTGACCAACTTCTGACCCACCCCGAGCCTACCCAGCTTATTTATCGATCTTCTATGTGGAACAGTGTCAAAAGCTTTGCTGAAGTCAAGGTAGGCGACATCAACTGCTCCCCCTTGGTCCTCCACTTTGGTTACCCAGTCAAAGAAATCTATGAGATTAGTTTGACAGGACCTTCCTTTTGTAAACCCATGCTGTCTTGGATCTTGTGCCCCTATGGATTCCAGGTGTTGCACTATCCTTTCCTTAAGGAGTGCCTCCATAATCTTGCCCACTACTGAGGTAAGACTGACTGGTCTGTAGTTCTCTGCCTCCTCCCTGCTACCACTCTTGTGGAGCGGGATCACATAAGCCCTTCTCCAGTCTTCTGGGACCTCTCCTCTGCTCAGAGACTCACTAAACAGTTCTGCTAATGGCTCTGCTAGTTCCACCTTTAGCTCCTTAAGTACTCTGGGATGTATGCCATCAGGTCCCATTGCCTTATCCACCCTGAGCTTAGCAAGCTTTTGTAGGACCCTTTCTTTTGTGAAAGGAGTAGTGCTCACCTCCCTCCCCCCTGTGTCCATGGTGCTGAGCTGTGGGCCCTGCCCTATCTTCTCTTCAGTAAATACTGAGCAAAAGTATCTATTTAGGATAGATGCTTTTACATGGTCCTCCTCCTCCTCACATGCTCCCTTTTCTCCATTAAGCTTAGCAATACCCCCTCTGGACTTTCTCCTTTCACTAATGTATCTATAGAAAGTCTTGTCACCTTCTTTTACTGTTCGTGCTAGTGTTTCCTCAGTTTGGGACTTTGCCTGCCTTACTGCCTTCCCTGCTTCCCTTAGGGCAGTTTGGTATGCCTCCCTATCTTCATCCCACTGTGTTCCCTTATATTTCCTGAAGGCCAGCCTTTTGGCTCTGACCTTTTCTGCTACTGTATTTGAGAACCAAAGTGGTTTCCTTCTTCTTTTGCACTTCCTTTTCTGTCTAACACAATGGGATGTTGCTTCAAGTATTGCATCCTTAATGCTTACCCACTTTGCCTGTAGCCCCTCACCTATGTTTCTTTTTGCCAGGGCTAGCTTAACTCTGTTGGCCATCTTATCAAAGTCAGCTCCTCTGAAGTCCCATATTTTTGCCTTGGAATGGGATAATTTAGTTGTAGTGGCCAAACTGAACCATACCATGTGATGGTCACTGGCCCCCAGGTGACCTTCTACCTGGAGATCTGTGATCCCTTCCCTGTTAGTCAGTACTAGATCCAGGATAGCCTGTCTCTTGTGGGTTGTTGTACCAGTTGTTTGAGGCCCTTCCTGCAGGGAATCCACTATGTGTCTAGTTCTGGCAGATGTTCCTGCTGGTATTGACCAATCTGTATCCGGCATGTTGAAATCTCCCATTATCAGAACCTCCCCTTTAGCTGTCATGTTTTGTATATCTTCTAACAGTAATGTGTCTATGTCCTCCCCCGGTCTGGGAGCCTGTAGACAACCCCAGTTCTTATGGCTGTCCCATTTCCTGTTTCCAGGGTGACCCCACAGCTATTAGCTTTGATATGGTCAGGTGCATTTCTTGCCGCTTCGCCCAGACAGACTGCAGGAGAGCTTGTGTAATGTGGATTTTACATCCCTCCCATTGGACCTCTTGAAGCTCTTTAACTCTGGCAAGTATATGTTGTTTGTCGAGAAAGTTTAAAAGTTTAAAGATGAGGGGCCGAGGTGGGGAGCCAGGAGGTGGCGGGGGACGGAGGGCCTGATGCGCCCGTTCAGTAACATTAGTGGTGCTGTTCGGGGTTGGTCCTGCAATCCTCTCACATAGTTTTTGCAAAAATAGTATGGGGGCACTTCCTTCTTCTTTTTCGGGCACTCCAATTACTAGGAGATTATTCTTCCTACTCCTTCCCTCCAAGTCTTCCACTTTTCTTCTAGTTGTTTCATTCTCCGACCCATATTGATGGTATCTTGTTCAGATTTGCCCTGCTTTTTCTCTAGGGAGGTTAATCTGACTTCTGAGTCACTGACTCGAATGGGTAGTGACTGCACAGATGATTTGATTTGCTGCAAGTCCTCTGAGATGTCTGTGATCTTCTCTTATAGCGGCTGCATTATTTCAAGAAACCACTCTTCTGAGAGGGCGGCTGCCAAGGTTGAAGATTTAGATGACCCTGTGGCTTGGTGTTTAGGGCGCTTCATGGCCTTGTCCTTCTCTGGAGTTGGAGGAGGGGAGTGCTGCGAAGGCGCTTTTTTCATATAGATTTCCATATTTTTCACCAATGCTGTTATCTGTTGTATCTCCAAAGCCTATAGGTGTTGTTTGCTGTTCGCTATCTAATGTGGTAATTGAATTAATAGATGAATTAAACAGCAGGGGCGTGGAGCTGTGGGAGATTGCTGCTGCTCTTTAGGCTGCCATCACGTGACCACTTTAATCCCTTTTGATGAGGATGTGTTTTGTGCTTCTGGCAAGACTAGAAAATCAAGGTCCACCAAGAGAACAGCAAAGCACCTTTGGAACCAGAACCAGCAAAGAGAGGACTTGTGCCAGACTTTAAAAGTGTGTGATATTAAAAGTGTTCAAAAGAGGATGACAAGTTAACACCTTTGTTGTCAAAGGTTGGGAAGGAGCTGGATAACAGTTCCCCAAAGTTTGTAATATCTAATGATTTATTGTACAGGGTGTGGATTAATGCTAATTCAGGGGAAAGTGTTTACCAACTGTTAGTGCCAGTGAAGTATTGTGCCCAGTTAATCTACCTGGCACATGATATACCTCTGGTGAGGCATGCAGGGAGGGATTGTACCCTAAGCAGGTTACTGACCTGCTTCTATTGGCCCAACATTCTTGAGCTGGTTGCAGAATACTGCCGCTCATACACAGAATGCCAGAGGGTAGCACAAGTTGGAAAGAAAGGGAAGGTACCCCTCCAAGCCCTCCCCCTTGTCACAACACTATCTGAGAGGATTGCAATGGATATGGTGGGTCCATTGGTAAAGAGCTCTAAAGGGAACCAATATATCCTTGTTATATATGACTATGCCATTACATACCCTGAGGCAATTCCTCTTTGTTCTGTGACAGCTAAGCATATTGCAGAGGAATTGGCGAAGGTATTTAGTTGGGTGGGCATTCCAAAGGAAATTCTCTCAGACCAAGGCAGCAATTTTAATGCCACTCTTTAAAAGGAGTTGTACTTACTGTTGGGTGTGGCAGCATTGTGTACCTCCCCCTACCACCCCCAAACAGATGGCCTTGTCGAAAGGTTTAATCAAACACTCAAGAGAATGCTTAGGATGTTAGTGCAAGATGAGGGTAGACGATGGGATCAATTTTTGTCTTACCTTCTTTGTGCATACCGGTAGGTACCCCAAGCCTCCACTGGATTCTTACCCTTTTCTTTGTTGCATGGGCAGAATCTGAGAGGACCTCTAGATGTTGTTAAAGAATACTGGGAGGGGGGTCAAAGCACTGGTCAATCAAATGTACTTGACTACATGTCCCAGGATAGGCAGCATTTAGTGAAATATGTAAGCATGGCACATAAGAATAATAGCCAGAAGCAAGGAGAACAACAGACCAGGTATGACCAAGGCCTCATTGGTAACACTTTCCAGGCAGGGGACAAGGTCCTTTAATTGCTACCTTCATCTGAAAACAAACTTATGATGAAGTGACAAGGAACTTACACTGTCCTAAGGCAAACTGGTCTGGTGAACTATGAAGTCAGCACCCCTAACAAAAAGCAGGATAAAAAGATCTGCCATGCCAACCTTCTAAAGAAGTGGCATGAGAGGGTAACCCCCTCTCTTTATGTATGCCCGGAAAGTGTTGAAACAGAAATGGAGATACTTTACCAAAGTTTAGAAAGGCCTGGAGAACTGGGGGAGCTGAAAATTAACCCAGATTTAGATTTTCAACAACAGGCAGAATTACAACAAGTCCTGAGAAAATACCAAACTACCTACATTAACACACTAGGCAGAGTAAAGGGCATAGAGCATGAAACTGAGGTTCTACAACGTAAACTGATAAGGCAGAAACCTTGTGATTACCTGAAAAGGTCAGAGGGGATGTCATCAAGGAAGCCAGTAAGCTAGAGGAGCTAGGCAGTATGGAGCAATCAACCAGTATATGGTCTTCACCTATTGTGGTGGTAGATAAGAAGAAAGGGGGTGTACTGTACATCTGTGCTTAGACTTCAGGAAGCTGAATGCTGTCTCCTTTAATGGGTACCCAATGCCACGCATCAACAAAATTATTGATAGGTTAGGAAGAGCCCAGGATATTACAACCCTAGATCTCACTAGGGAGTACTGGCAGATACCCTCGTCCAGTGAGTCCCGATATAAAACTGCTTTTATAATTTCAGTAGGACTCACTTTATTTAGAATGCCATTCAGGTTGCATGGTGCCCCAGCCACCTTTCAGAGGCACATGGACCAGATTTTAACTAAACACACCACCTACTGTGCAGCTTAATTAGATGATGTGGTGGTTTTTAATCTGACATGGGATGACCATATTAAACACCTGGCTTCTGTGATACATGCCATCATTGAGACTGGTTTAACCATCAGCCCAGCTAAGTGCACAGTAGCCAGGTGGGAAACTAAGTATCTGGGTTATATTCTTGGAAATGGGCAAGTAAAGCCAGAAATTGGGAAAGTGAAGGCAGTGGCAAATAGCCCAATACCTCTCGCTAAGAGACATATAAGATCTTTTGGGGGCCTGAATGGGTATTACTGACATTTTATCTCCAGTTTTGCCACACAGGCAAGCCCACTTACAGATCTAACAAAAAAGAGGTTACCAAATATTTATTTACATTTAGTTTTTGTTGACCGGGTAAGTGCACTAGACAAATTCTGCCTATTTTCAGGCACAACCCAGGGGAGGGGATACAGATGAACGCCAACTGACCTTGAACCAGATTAAGCTGTTGGTGGTATTTTTAGTGAATGGGGGGAAATTTGGCCAGGGCACCAGGGAAATTCCCCTTCTCTTTTCAATAAGTGCCATGGGATCTTTAACATCCACCTGAACTACCACCAGAACAGGCAGATGGGACCTCGGTTTAACATCTCATTCTAAAGACAGCACCTCAGGAGTGCAGCTCCACTCTCATGCTGCACTACAATGTCAGTATTGGGATATTAACCCAAGTGCCTGGTGTGGGGATAGAACCCACAGCCTTCTGACCTCCCGGCCCCAGAGGCGAGTGTGCAACCTGCTGAGCCACTGACACTGTGCAGTGGACTTCTGAGTATGATGAGGCCTTCAGAAAAGTAAAAGCCGTTTTGCATTGTCAGTTTTAAAAAGGCTTGATTTTAACCTTCCGTTCAAGGTACTGCAAATACTTCAGAAAAAGGTATAGGGGCTGTTTTGTCCCAATCCATCAATGGTGAAGAGCATCTGGTCTTATACATCAGTAGGAAATTACATGAAAGAGAAACTAGGTATTCCACTATAGAGAAGGACTTTCTGACTATCAAATGGCCAATTGAAGCCTTGAAATTTTATCTGTGGGGTGCAGAGTTCAAACCAACCACCTATCATAATCCACTGTGCTGAATCCTACAAATGAAGAAGACAAATCCTCAGATCATGCAGTGGTATTTGGCTCTGTAGCCCTATAGATTTAAAGTGCAACACAGGGCTGCCTCTCATCACAGAAATGTTGATTTTCTATGTAGTTATGGGTCAAGTACTGTTGTAGAACCTTCAGAAACAGGAATTGTACAGAAGGTTGAGTCTTTAACGGATTAACAGAAAAAAAAGTTCTGTATAAACCAGAAAAGACTATGCTGATCAACCCCAGGACATATGATATGTATACAGTATGTATGTGATTTAATATGTGTACGTACTGTATATGTATATTGCATACAGTATTTTGTTTTGTATTTAGGGTGCCCTGGGGTGAGCTTTTGAAGAAGGTGGGTGGAAGCTCCACTCCTTCCATCTGCATGGAAGGAGGAAAATAGCTTTGTTGAACTATTTCCGTCCTGGATAGGGGCTATATGTGATAGGGCCTAGTCCTATCTAAGTTTTGTGAGGACTCTGTACTATCTTATTTTCCCTTCAACAAGTCTGTTGCAACAGCAGTACCCTAGTACTATCCTAGTCTATCATTTATTTTCCTCTTAGTTCAGTCAGACTGTCCACCTACCAACCCTCCCCCTCCCGTCTTATCCACTTTTATTTTCACCTTTCCTTTTCTAGTCATACCTATAAAGCATCTCAGACTAAAAAGAAGATGTACAAATCTGGCCCGTTGGCACAGCAGTTGGATTTCCGATTGCGACACCAGCAACCCGGGTTCGGGAACGGACCCAGGTCACTGGAGGGCCAGCTGGGGAAGAAGACTTGAGCATCCGATGACTGCTTGCTTTCTCCAGGGGGAGGGTGGGGCTGCGGTATGGCACCTGCTGACTCCCGATGGAGACTGCGGGTATAACAGTGTGCCGAACAACTAACTAGGGGGCGTTACGGATGTCGGCATATGCCTAGACATTATGGCACACTGCACCCAGGGGAAAAAAATGTGAAAATTCTCTTCTGCTCAACTGGATGACAGCCATCTGGTCCCTCTGTCACCGCGAGTGCCCTGGTAGGGCCCCAGAGACCACCTCAGCAGTACCCGAAGGGTCACGTAGTAGTTGCTCTGGACAGCCTCAACTGGCATTTTTCTCCTCAGAGGAGGAAAACCCATCCAGTGAAGGGTTACACCAGATTACCCCGAGGCTGGCTGCCATTTGAGGTAATGGAAGGTGGCAATGGGCAGGGGTGCGAGCAAGCGGTAGAGGAACAAGACCATTGATGGCCCAAAGGAGAGGCCGACAGGGGAGATGTGGAAGGATAAAAGAAATAATACAAAAAAAAAAGAAAATGCACAAGATAAAGTGTAAGTCCTTGTATTAAGAATGAAATATTCTTGGAACTTAAAAACGACTGGAACCAGGAGGGTTTTAAACTATGTCTTGAAGCTATGCTGCTATCTGAAGTGTTTGGCTCCACACCTTATAAAGAACTGCATTTAAACCTGCATAAAATACCTGTTATTAAGTATAATTATTTATTTATTTCAATTTATTCTTTTTGCCCCGGCCTCAGTCATCGATCTCGGCCCTGGTCATGGCGTCCCTTAAGCCTCCACCACCCATGTCTGCCTGCGCTCTCCCAGTTACCCCTGGCTTGCTCCCCAGAGGGTGGGGTCACTGCACTGCTGGACACCAGTGCCGTGCTCCTAGTGACTGGTTGGGAGAGCCGGCTGGGTGGCTAATTTGAGGCCGAGGGATAGGGCATCATGGAGATGGCCGGGCAGAGTGTTTTTCTTCCCTTGTAAGCTGGGGCTAGGATGTGCTATGATGTTCTACATCTGTCCTGCCCCAGAGTTCCTTGTATATGTCATCTGCTGTGGCACTCCTGGCCCTCCGCCAGGGGGCCCTCATGCACCAACGAGATTCCACACCCTCCCCCCAGAAAAGGAGAGCAGTCATGAGATGCTCAATCCTTCTCCCCCGGCCAGCCCTCCGATGACCTGAGTCCGTTTCTGAACCTGGGTCGCCGGCGTCTCAAGCAGAAATCCAACCGCTGAACTGATGGGCTGATGAATTAAGTAGAATTATGAACAGAGAACTATTTGCTGGAAAAAGCATCTAATGAGGTTGCTGCTACAGTCTGTATAGGTGAATAAATACATTGTACTAACTGAAATGCATTTTACGAGACAGTAAAAAACTGTAAGGAGTAAAGTATACGTGGGAAAGGAGTCATGCAAGTACTTACTAAAGCTCCTGTGAGTTAAATAATGAAGCACGTACAACAGCTAAATTACTAATGTGCTGCTTTCAGCTGTTTTATTTTTCTTCCTAAAAGTAATGTTTTTGTACAATTCTTGCTCTCTAACACCACTTAAAATACTGGGTTTACCTTCAACAGTTTTTCTAACAGATACCGAAGGACACTATTTCTGGCAAGTTCTTAAAGAAACAGAAAATTAAAATGTAGGGCCACACCCCAAACGCTCCAGCCTCGCTTCTCTTTTGTAACATTGCTTTTCTTTTTCTCTGAAGCCTAAATACGATCACATTTGCTATGCCTGCTGTTAAAGAAGCAGTATATGTTTTATTTTAATCCATGCTATATTGGTATTTAAAATAAAGCTGGAAATATATCGGAACTGAGGTACCTGAATCTGTTTATAAGGTTTCTATAGGGGAGGACTGGCCACAATGTCAGTTCCTTTATACTGTTGCCTAACTCCTGATGTCACCAGGTGGGAGGAGCTAGAGTAACTGGTCATCCAACTGTTTTCATTTTCCTTCACAAATATATTATTGTCATTTAAAATACTAGTTGTATCTTTATAGTATGTCTATATCCAACCAAATTTCAAATCCTAGGCAGGAGGCAGTATAACACAGTGGTTTAAGGCTCTGAGCTGCAAACCTGGAGACCTGGGTTTGAATCCCACAGCCTCCATTTGCATACTGTTTGACCCTGAGCAAGCCACTTAACTTCCTTGTGCCTCCAAGTTGCACCTGTAAACAAGCTTCCAGCTTAGTGTGTCTCTCCTGGTTAAAAAAAAAATCCTAAAAAGTATGCAGTAATAAAAACTTGATTTTGTGAAAATAGGAATAGTCACATGATCGCCAAGGGATGGGTATAAAACCATAGAACAGAAATGCTACAGAGATGGTCTGGTCAGTATTGTGCTTACCTAGAGAGGCTGTGCAAGTCTTCACACCTCATACATAAAATCTTGAACTGAGTTGGAAAGATGTGGAGATCTGTGAATCTTCCTGCTTGTAGCACTGAATTGCAAGT
The DNA here is from genome assembly GCA_016271365.2 of Neoceratodus forsteri. Classification (NCBI taxonomy): domain Eukaryota; kingdom Metazoa; phylum Chordata; order Ceratodontiformes; family Ceratodontidae; genus Neoceratodus; species Neoceratodus forsteri. Next base: position 61,934,582 of record CM057455.1, read on the forward strand.
GTTTGTGTTTTTTTTCTTTTCCTTTTGAAAAGTAATTTATTTTTATTTTGGCTCCTTTATAATAAGCATTGCACTGTGGTGTGTTAGCCTTATATAATATATGGATTGTTAAAGTAATAACCCCCAAAAGCATATAAAAAAAAACCTGTAATATATCAGTTAGTCCGTAATAGTATACTTCCGGTCCTCGTAATACTATACTTCCGGCCCAATAATACTATACTTCCGGCCCAATAATACTATACTTCTGGTCCTCATAAGAGTAGCATTGGGATCATCTACGCAACTACTGTCTAAACCGTGTGTGTTTTTATTTCTTTCTGAGAGAAAGAAGCGGGACCGTGAGCAGGAGGGGGGAACAAAACATTTGCTCCCTTCCTAAACTCACACAAGAAAACTCCTCACTCACTCCAGCAGGCACAGGTAAGAACTTCAAAATTCCTTGCATCCATATATTGCCAAAAATAATAAATAGTTTCTGATGTTTCAAGGCAGAAATTCCATCTCAAGGTTCTGGGGACACAAGAAGCCTCTCAAGCTTTGCTCTTGAGGTTTATTGTGTCCCCAGAACCTCTCAATGGAATTATTGCCTTGTGATACACTAGAACCTATCTATTATTCGATTTATATCCATGAGTGCCCCACTGTCTTCTCACACCATTACGCAATTATATCACACTCTTTGGCAAAGTTGTTATCCTTATCTTCAGCAGAATACCCACAAACATGGAAAATTGCAAAGGTGGTGCCAATCTTTAAGCCTGGTCAAAAAGTTTTAATAGAAAAGTACCATGCAATTTCCCTTCAGTCTATGATTTCAAAGGAGTTTGATAAATTAGTTGGTGATCAATTAAGATTTCCTGGAGAAAGGAAACATTTTAAATAAGCATCAGTCTGATTTCAGACCGCTACATGTCACTAGCTCAGCACTATTAAAGTCAAGGGTGATATTCACACGATGCTGGACAGGAGGATGTCATTGGGGGCTATTTTTGTTGGTTTATCTAAGGCATTTGATTCACTGGATCATGACATCCACATGTCCAGATTAAAATTAAGTGGAGTGTTGTGGGGTAATGGGGTTTAAATCTTATTTAAAAGGCAGGCAACAATTAGTGTCTCTAAATAATATATATTCCAAGCTGGCCAGCACAGTTTCTGGAGTCCCCCTGGATTCCATATTAAGTCTTATTCTCTTTAACATTTAATCTCACACTGGCCAATGCCTCCATATATTATCATCTATGTGCTAATGATACCGTTATATATGCAGCAAGAGCATCTATAATCTAAACTGAATATATGCTTCAGGAAGCTTTTGAAGAATTACAAAATTGTTTTTTTCTAATTAAAGATGGTTCTTAATCCTAAAAAGTCCCAGGTAATGCTGCTTACTAGGAAAAAGTCACACATTTACAAAAACCAACTACATATATTGAGACTTCTTATCTCATAGTAGTTCTTGAACATGTGCATACTGTAGTTGTAAGTATGTGGGTCTATGGTTCGATGGCAAAATTAAATGGAATACACATATTGATCATTTGACCAAAAAGATGGGACAGCAATTAGGAGCACTGTATTGAGTTAGGCACTGTATGCCAATGAAAGTCAAGAAACAATGAGCAAATGCACTCGTGTTACTTCTAATAGACACTGGAGATCTTATGTTTGCCGGGGCATTGTCACTGGAGATGACCAAGTTAGATACAATATAAAATAGATTAGCTAGGTTTATTCTAGACATCCATTGAAGAACTCACAGATGTGAGCTATATAAATCTTTAGACTGGCTACACTTTAGCAACAGAAGATCTTACCATATACTATTGCTATAAATCTAGTGTACCTATGGTAAGTCTATACTGGAAAAAATACAGCTAAGTATAAAAATGACTTACTGAACTTCTGTGGGAGGAATGAAATTCAAACTACCAAAGAGTAAATTAGAAATGGGTAGATCCCATTCTTTCAATATTGGCCCTCACTTATGGAACTCTATGGCCCTCTCACTGAGACCACTATATTCTAAAATCCAACTAGGGTCTATAAAAAACTGATACATAACATGTACATCTAACAAAATTAATCTATTCTACTGACTTGCACATTACATGAGTTACATTGCTGCTAGAAAGTGAACTGCATTATATACATAGTATAAACTGTTGAGCTATGGAATAGCTTGTTCTCAATACTTATACTTGATGTGTGTTTGTTCCAGTGTTGTTATATATATTTATTTCTGTGTAAATGTCCTTGTACTTATGAACCATTCATTCATTAATGTTCATGAAACATTTTGCAATTTTTGTAGTAAGGACCACACTGGAAATGAGCGTGTCTCAGTTAAATCTCCTATTTAGTCATATATAATGAATACAAATATTTACTACTGCTTTCTACAACTACTTGTGTCCTTACATTCCATGCCACCTCTTTTGAGAACCATAGCAGTCTTTTTTTCCTCTTGCTTTGCTTATTACAATATCCCAAGATATTACCATTTGTATTACAAGGAACATTTCCCAAAACATCACAAGATATTCTAGTTTGTGTACAGAGGCACATTTCCAACAACATCTCGAGATATTCTAGTCTACAGTATGTGCAGGGAACATTTATAGCAACATTGCATGATAGTTCAGTTTGTGTACAGTGAGCATTTCCAACATTACAAGGCTTCCCAATTTGTGTACATGGAACATAGATAGATACAAATATAGACACTGTTGGCAGATAAGGGCCTACGGACCACCCAGTCTGCCTGTTTGAGCTTGTAAGTTCTCTTTATGTTTTCAGAGAAGCCTGTTGCCCCTTACCCCTGACCTCTAGAATTCCCATATGTCTAGCCCACACATTCTTAAATCCCGTGATTGTTTCAGCCCCCACCACTTCCTCTGGCAGGGCACTTGTCCACTGCCCATTCTGTGAAGAAATTCTTCCTTACATTTCCTCTGAATCGCTCTCCCTTCAGCTTCATCCAATGCCCTGTAGTCCTCGAACATCTTTTTCGCTGACAAATAGTGTATTCCTGTACTCTGTTCCTCCCTGTAAGATACTTTTATGTATCTATCATATCCTCTTTCTCCCTTCTCTCCTCCAGGGAGTGCATATTAAAGCTCATCGACCTGTCCTCATAGGACTTGTGATGCAATCCATGTACCATCTTTGTTGCCCTCCTCTGAACCTTCTCTACCCTGTCTATGTCCTTACGTAGGTAAGGTATCCAGAACTGTACACTGTATTCCAGGTGGGGCCTCACTAGTGTCAGGTATAGTGGAATTATGACCTCCCTTTTCCTGCTGGTGATGCCCCTGCCTATGCATCACAGCATCCTATTTGCTTTACCTGCTGCCTTGTCTCACTTTTTCCCTACCTTAAGACCATCAGAGATGATAACCCCAAGATCCCATTCCTGCTTGGTATGTGCTATATCCTCACCCCCTAGCTGATATGTTATTCCATGGTTTTTGTGCCCCACATGCATTATCTTGCACTTCTTTTCATTGAATTTCAACTACCAGACCCTGACCATTCTTCATGTTTCTGCAGATCCCTCCTCATTTTGTCTACACCCTTTGGTGTGTCCACCCTGTTACAGAGATTTGTGTCATCAACGAACAGGGAAATTCTGACTTCTAAATCCTGTGCAATGTCACTGATGAAGACATTGAATAGGACAGATCCCAGCACTGATCCATGTGGTACCCCACTGGTCACTCTTCCCTCTGTGAAGTGGCAGTCATTTACCACCACCCTCTGTGTCCTGCCATCCAGCTAGTTACCTACCCACTGCACTACTGTCCTGCCCACTCCCATATTCCCTAGTTGGTTTAATAGCCTTCTATGTGGCACAATTTTGGAGGCAGTAGAGTTCAGTGGTCTAAGGCTCTGAGTTGCACATCTGGTGACATCCAGCAGACCAGACCTGGGTTTGAATCCCACAGCTTCCACTTGCATACTGTGTGACCCTGAGCAAGTCACTTAACTTTCTTGTGCTCCCAGGTCGCTCCAGTAAAAAAGCTTTCAGCTTAGTGTGCTACACCTGGTTAAACACCTAAATAAAAAAACAAAAAAAAAAACAACAATGTCAAAGGCCTTGCTGAAGTCCAGATAGGTCATGTATACTGCCCTCCCTGATCCACATCCCTTGTCACCCAGTTGAAAAATTCAGTGAGATTTGACATGACCTTCCCCTGGTGAAACCATGCTGCCTTGGGTCCTGTAGTCCATTGGCAACCAGATGTTCCACCAATCTCTCATTCAGTAGTGCTTCCATGATCTTCCCCACTACCGAGGTGAGGCTGACTGGTCTGTAGTTCCCCGCTTCCTCTTTGTTCCCACTTTTGTATAAGGGGAAATATCTGCTGTCCCCCAGTCTTTGGGTACATGCCGTGTTTCCATTGATCACAGAAACAGGATTACCAAAGGTTCAGCCACCACCTGTCTTAGTTCTTTTAGGACCCTGGGGTGCACTCCATCTGGATCCAATTACTCTTTATCAACTCTTATTCCTTGCAGTTCCTTCAGGACCCTTTCTTGTGTAAAGGGACTTGTGTCCATTTCTGCGCCATTCCCACCCCTTGGACTCCCTTCAGGTCCATTGCCCTCCTCTTCCTCAGTAAAGACCAAGCAGAAATATCTGTTCAATATGTTAGCTTTTCTGTTGTCATCCTCCATGCGGCCCCCATCCACCCCCTTCAGTCTCACTATCCCTCCCTTTGCATTTCTTTTTCACTTACAGTATGCACCTGTAAAACGTTTTGTTCCCTCTATCCACTGATTTTACAATGTCCTCTTCTGTCTAAGCTTTAGCTTCGCTTACTGACCTCCCTGCCTCCCTTTGCTTCTCCTGATACTTCTCCCTATAGCCTTCTGCCTGCGTCTTTTTGTATTGTCTGAATGCAATCTTTTTAGCTTTCACTTTCTCTGCTACCTCCTTGGAACACCATAATGGCCTCCTCTTCCTTTTCCCCTTGCTAACCTGCTTAATGCATAATTCTGTTGCTCTTGTAATCCCCATTTTACATATTGCCCACTGTTCCTCAACCACTGATTCCTGCCCTATTCTCATTAATGCCTCTTGCAAACATCTCCCCATTTTCCCAAAGTCTGCCCCCTAAAATCCAGATATGTGTTTTTGTGCGGTTTGGTTCTGCTCCTTCTGTGATGTTAAACCACAGTGACTGGGGGTCACTGTTCCCCAGGTGCCCCCCACTGTTAGCCCCATCCCACTATCCCTGTTTGTGAGCATAAGGTCCAGTATTGCCTTCTGTTGAGTTGATTCCATGACCAGTTGTTTGAGGAAGGTTCCTTGAAAGCAGTCCATGATAAATCTGCTCCTGGCTGATGCTGCAGCTGGGAGGCTCCAGTCCACGTCTGTAATATTGAGGTCTCTAACTAACACCACCTCACTCTTGTCTGCCATCCTTTGGATGACTAGCATCAGCTCCCTATCTGTTTCTTCTTCCTTGACTGGTGGTCTATAAACCACCCCTGTGCAAATGGCTGGCCCCATTTTCCTTTTCAGCTTAACCCATAGTATCTCTCCCCCATTTTGTTCCTCCTGGATCTCTGTGGCCTTAATGCCATCTTTCACATAAACTGCCACTCCTCCTCCTTTCCTACCTGCCCTGTCTCTTCTGACTATGTTATAGCCAGGTATGGCCATCCCCCAGTTGTGGTTATCATTACACCAGGTCTCTGTGTTGGTCACAATGTCCAGGTCCCACAGCACCATGATAGCCTCCAGATCCTCCATCTTGTTGCTCAGGCTCTTGGCATTGACACACATGGCTTTCCATGATTTGAACTCCCTGGACTGTTTAGCTGTTCTACTCCAGCCCCCTCCATGGTTGTTCTTTATCTCTGGTTCTCCCTGCTGTCTGCCCTTCTTTAGAATTTTTCCCCCGTTCTGCCTATCCACCTCTTGGGTGCTTATCTCTATCTTTTGCACACTGCTTTGTAGAGATATCCACTCCTTCTGTTCACTGGTTCCACTGCTAGCTGGGGGGGTGGTGGGCAATTAGGTACCTTCCTTGCAGGTCTGCCACCCCCTTTGACTAGTTTAAATGCTTGTTGATGTAGCATTTAAACTTATCATTGAGCAATTGGATTCCCCTCCAGGATGGATGCAGGCCATTAGGATTGAACAAGCCTCCATCCCTCTATGTCCCCAGTCCCCACTGAATCCAATCCCTTCCTCACAGCACCAGTTCTTCAACCATAAGTTAAAGTTCCTGGTGCATGTACCCCTATGCTCCAACATGCCTCTCACAGGTAGTTCTTCTGAGAAGATGACAGAAGTAGCTACTTGCTTGAGACCCCTCCCCAATTTCCTAAACTCTTTCTGAACATCCTTAGGCTCCCCATTTGCCAGGTCATTAGTACTTAGATGGATAATGACATCCAGCACGCCCTCCTGTCTTGCCTTCTGGGTGATCCCCAGGATCTTCCTCCCATCCCTCCATGCCGTGGCACCTGGTAGGCACCTCACCTCCCTGTCCTCCCCCTCCTGTGGTCCTAGCTGGATACCTCTTATGACAGAGTCCCCCACCAGGATTCACTTCCTCCTCCTCTGGGGTCCACTGCTCTCCCCACTGAGGTTACCTCCTTGGTTGACCTTCACATCCTTCCCTTCCCTTTCACTTCTCTGGGTACCTCTGTTTGGTTGTCCCCATTTGCCAGTGCATCATATGAGTTCTGGAGTGAAACAGGATCTGGGATGCACCTCTGTCTGACCACCCTCACCCTCCCCCAGCCCACTGTCATCCAAGGGCTCCTCTTTCTTGGCATCCTTTGAGGCAGCAGTGTTGGACTGGGTGGTCTCTGGATAGCGGTCAGGGTACTCCTGACCCAGTTTACTTCCGCTTTGAGTCTGGCTATCTCAACCCGCAGTCCAGAGAGATGCTTGCAGATAGGGCAGCACCTCAACATCCAGAAGGTCTGCCTGAATATGGCTGCCCTGCAGCCACTGCATTGCACCATTCCCCATGTTATACTGCACTTATACTGCTATTTCAGTACTTGTCTGTTACTGAAGCTCTCCTAGTTCCCTTTTTAATTTACTGTCCTAAAAATCCTGCCACTAATCCTCAGAAATGTTTCTTTAAAGAAGGAAAACAAAAAACCAAAACAAAACAATAAAATAAAATAATAAAATAAAACGAGTCAAAACACTTGTGCCAAGGATGGGTTTCCTGCCCCTTATGCCCCTCCTACTCCACAATCCCTGCTATTCCCTGTGCTTAGGTCCTGTCAATCAGATTTAACAGGGCATATAATTAAGAATGGGGGCAGGGAAGGGAGTGGGGGGCAAGGGGGGGAGAAAATTTGCAGCAAGTAAAGACAACAATGGAATACACCACCACTAAAAGCACACCAAACTAGGTTTTACATTTTCAACAGCCTAAAAACAATTCTAAGTAAAGACAGCAAGAAATAACAGTGCCACTAAAAGTCCACAAACCTAAGTTTAAAACAAAAATAGCAAGGATCAGTTACTGCAAAACATTGAAATGAATATGGATCCTTCTCCTTCTGGCTTCTGAGAAAATAAAAATCAGCTTGCTACCTCAAATGTTACTTGGCCCCACCTCCAGTTATCACATAGCTGTGGTCAGAGGTCAGACAATTAGCACCCCTCATCCAACCTACAGGGCAAGCCAGACAAGACAAGACTAAATTTGCAGCAGTTAAAGACAGCAAAGGAATACCACACCACTACAAGCACACCACCAACATCTCATAATATTATAGTTTGTGTACACGTAACCGGTGCACCCCTTCAGGATGACATGCAGACAGTGAAACACAAAAAAAGACCATTACAGTGACATTCACTGTAACGGTCCTTTTTTGCGCTTCGCTTTCCACCAGTGCTTGCCCCCTGGACCAACCCAGACCTGGAGTTGAGAATCCTTAAAGTCGGGTGGGGGCCAGCCTCCACAGAAAACACTCACTGCATGGCGGACAATGTCGATGTCGGTATTGTGCTGTCAGCTGTGGGGAGGTCAGCATTTTCACTGTCGACCTCCCTTGGTGCTTCCACATGGAACACTTCCAACAACATCCCATGACTTTATTGTTTGTGTACATGGAACATAAGAATCAACAACATCACAAGATATTCTGATTTGTGTAACCAGAACATTTCTAACAGCATCCCCTGATGTTATCATTTGTACAGTCATCATTTCCAACAACATCTCAGATTACCTTTTGTGTACAGGGAACATTTCCAACAGCATCCCAAAATGTTACCATTTATGTACAGGAAACAGTTTCAGCAACATCCCAAGATATTCCAGTTTGTGTACATGGAATGCTTCCAATAACATCTCTGTACAGGGAACATTTCCAACAAAATCCAACGATATTATCATTTGTATGATGGGATCATTTCCAACAGCATCCCAATATATTACAATTTCTTCACAGAGAACATTTTCACCAACATATCAAAATATACAGTTTGCGTACAGGGAACATTTCCAACATCTTCCTAAGATATTACCATTTCTTTACAGAGAACACTTCAAACAGCATCTCAAGATATACAGTTTGTATACAGCGAACACTTCCAACAACATCTCAAGATATACAGTTTGTGTACAGGGAATATTTCCAACAACATCACAAGATATTACTGTTTGTGTACAAGGTACATTTCCAACAGCACCCCAAGATATTACCATTTCTGTACAGAGAACATTTCCACCAACATCTCAAGATATAGAGTTTGTGTACAGGGAACATTGCTAACAACATCCTGAGATATTATTGCCTGTGTACAGGGAACAATTTCAAAAACATCCCAAGATATACAGTTTGTGTATAGGGAACATTTCCAACAGCATCCTAAGATTTTACAATTTCTGTACAGAGAACACTTCCAACAACATCCCATGATATACAGTGTGTGTACAGGGAACATTTCCAACAACATTCCAAGATATTACTGTTTGTGTACAAGGTACATTTCCAATAGCACCCCAAGATACTGTGTTACCATTTCTGTACAGAGAACATTTCCACCAACATCTCACTAGCTCAGTAGGTAGCACACTCACCTCTGGGGCCAGGAGATCAGAGGGCTGTGGGTTCAGTTCCCACATCTGGCACATGGGTTAGTATCCCAGTACTGACACTGTAGTGCAGCATGAGAGGGGTGCTGCACTTCTGAGGTGTCATCTGTTGGATGAGACATTAAACTGAGGTCTCAACTGCCTGGATTGGTGGTAGTTCAGGTGGATGTTAAAGATTCCATGGCACTTATCAAAAAGAGTAGGGGAATTTCCCCGGTGTCCTGGCCAAATTTCCCTCATTCACTAAAAATACCACCAACAGCTTAATCTGGTTCATGGTCAGTTGGCATTCATCTGTATCCCCTTCCCCCGGGTTGTGCCTGAAAATAGGCAGGATTTGTCTAGTGCACTTACCCAGTCAACAAAAACTAAATCAAAAATATAGAGTTTGTGTACAGGCAACATTTTCAACAACATCTCAAGACATTATCATCTGTACACAGAACATTTCCAATGGCAACACACAATATTATAGTTTGTGTGATAATAATACATTTTATTTACATGGTGCCTTATCCAAGGCCAAGGCACCTAACAATTTAAAACAGAATCAAACAATAACACATTATCAATCAGACAATAATAAAATATCCATCAGAAAGGAAGATCAGTCAATTAAATGTACAGGGAGCATTTCCAACAAAATCCCAAGTTATTACAATTAGTGTACATAGAGCACTTCTAACAACAATCCTACACCTTACTGTTTGTGTACAGTGAGCAATTCAATCAATCAGTCAATTAATTAATCAATCAATCTTTATTTAATCAGGTGAAACTTCATTGAGCAGGCTCATTTTCAAGGAGGGCCTGGTAGGTACAGAATAAATAATACTGTAACACAATAGAACATATAGCACAAATGGGTATAGTAATACAATACATAACAATAAAAACAAGGTACAAGGATAATCAATGATGCCCGGTCGTAAGGTGAAGCCTCATCCCAGTAAACAGTACAGTAGAGAGGTGGAAGCAAGACAGCACCAGTGTGCTGACCAGTGATGTTAGACACTGATAGCTCTAGTACAGCAGAGTTAATGCTAGTGACAGTGCAAGCTGGGGGCTCAGCAGCAAGTAGAAAGCAGGGATGAATCCAGGAACATGGCACAGGGTAATTCTAATGAGAGGATAGAAAGTGTAGAGGGTTCGCTGTAAGAATAGCAATGTATGGCTACATTTTAGTGACAGGGAGGGCATTGACAAGGCTCCGAGAAGCATCTCCAATAGAGTGACTTGAATTCTGCAAAACCAATAGGATGCACCAATTTTATGTATTTCTGAATGTTGTTCCACAGCTGGGGCAGCACTAATTTATTTATTTATTTGCTTTTGTTTACCAGGTAAGCACACTAGACAGCCAGGTGCCTGTTTTCAGGTGTGTCCAGGAGTATTACAGGGTACATACAAAGCATCAGGCGAAGTCAAGGTAACATACAAGAGCATCCAGCATAACAAGTTGATAGCTAGATAGCAACATTTGGAGCTGAAGGAGGTGCTGCCAAAATGGGAAAAGACTTTAGGCACAGCTAGTGGGAGGTATGAATGGCTTCTCAAGGCATAGTTTCTTAAGGTGCAGGAGGGCAGAAAGTCAGAAATGTAGGAGGGTAGTATCTTGGATATAGATCTATAGTTCCATAGTATAGCATTCCTTTGCCTCCTGAATGTAAGTGAGGTCCATCCTACAACGGAATAGAGCACACAATAATAGGTATTACATGTCGCACCTGAGATGAAATGTAAGGCCCTATGATAAAGGGTGTCAAGCTTAGATAGGGTGATTTTTGGGACTTGGCCATACAGGAAGTATGCATACTCCAAGATAGCTGGGAACATGGTTTGTACAAACTTTTTTTGGCCTCCTGGGTAAGCAGATACTTGATTCTAAAAAAAAGTCCAAGCCTCTGTCTAAGTTTTTTTGAGAGCTTGTCTATATGATCAGCAAAAGTAAGTATGTCAATCCACAAACCTAGGTACTTGAACTTGGTCACATAGTCAAGTGACTCGCCAAGCAGGGTGGTGATAGTGGGAATATTGTCATGCTTAAGGGAGTTTATGGACTTGGTCATTGGGGATAACAACATAGCTTTGGTCTTTTTGGCATTCAATAAGAGCTTTTGACTCAGGAGGTTTTGTTGCAGCATAAGGAAATCTGCTTGCAAGTCTGAACAGGCACTTTTGGGAGTAGGCCTGGCAGTGTAAAGGACCGTGTCATCCGCAAAGAGATGTACACTGAAAAGTTTGATTCCATGATCGATGTTGTTGATATAAAGTGAGAAAAGTAAGGGCCCCAAGATGGAGCCTTGAGGTATACCTCTGCTAATCTGTTTTAGAGTGGAGAGATCTCCTACTGCTTTTACTTGCTGCATCCGCTCTGCCAGGTAGCATGAGAACCATTTTAGGGAAGGTGCATCCAGACCAATGTTGCAGAGAGTAACTAAGAGCAATGCATGGTCTACAGTATTGAAGGTCTTGCTTAAGTCGAGGAATACCATGCATACGTGATTCTTTAAGTCAAGGGCTCTTTGCCAGTTGCTTGTGACTTTAGCCAGAGCTGTGATTGTGCTGTGGCATGACCTAAAGCCTGATTGCACAGGGTTTAGCAGACTTGAGGCATCAATGTAATTTCTAGGTTGTCAATTCACTAATTTCTATAGCAGTTTTGATAGGGTGGGGAGTAAGGAGATTGGCCTGTAGTTATTTGGGTCTCTGGGGTCTCCTGATTTGAAGAGTGGTAAAACTTGGGCAGTCTTCCAGACAGAAGGGAGTTGGCCCGAGCCGAGGAACAATTCCAACAACATCCCAAGATATTATAGTTTGTGTATAGAGAACACTTCTAACAACATCCCAAGATTTTACCATTCATGTACAGGGGCCATCTTCAACAGCATCCCAAGATATTCCAGTTTGTGTACAGAGAATATTACTAAGAACATCCTAAGATATTGCCATTTGTATACAGGGAATGTTTCCAACAGCATCCCTAAATGTTATAATTTGTATAGGGAACACTTCTAACAACATGCCGAGATATTACCATTTGAACAGTGAAAATTTCAAACAACATCCCAAGATATTATTGCTTGGATACAGGGAATGTTTCCAACAGCAAAAAACAATAATACAGTGTGTGCACCAGGAACACTTCCAACAACATCCCAAGATATTCCAGTTTGTGTACATGAAATATTTCCAGAAGTGAAAATATTTTCCATAGCACATGATCTGCACATCATGTGTGCTATTTATACAACAGGGATGGGAGCTTCAGAAATATTATTTTTTCCTGTGTTCTTTCCTGTTTCTGTGTGCTTTCTTCTCTTTCTGTGTGTGGTCTGAGTGTGTGTGAATTTTTCTGAATGGGCTTTGAGTCTGAGAAACACTATGAGACACAGATGAGTGTGCTATGCAGTGCTAATTGAGTAACTTGCAGGCCACAATGAGAAAGAGAAACTGTTTTGTAAAGCACTTTCAGTTAAAATGCAGGCTGCAGTACAGCTGAGATCAGCATATTAATGGACTGGGAGTCTCAGAAATACTATGGGACACAGGTGAGTGTCGCTTGCAATGCTAATTGAGTCACTTGTAGGCCTCAGTGAGAAAGAGAAACTGTTTAGTAAAGCACTTTTATTTAGAATGCAGGTTGTAGTGAGTGAGTAGTGAGATCAGCACAGTATGGATAAATGACATTTATCATCACTGTGCTGATGTCATACTCATTTATCACACTCCAGTGAAGATATCTCCATTGATCACACTCTAGAAGTTCTCACCCCTATTGTATAACTATATATATATATATATATATATATAAAATGGGTAGGAAAAATTATGTCTGCTGATTTGTTGGATCCCATCACATTACCATGTGTATATCAGAGCGTGAATGCACACCTGCACTTTTACCCCCCAAAAAACAACTTTGCCATTTCATAAAATAGATAACCCACTCTACTGTGTGTGGTCATGCTCTGATATACGCATGCCTTGGGTGGTTGATGCACACCAAGGCATGCGATATCCGGTTACCCACTGCACACTTAAGAATGGGTTATCTATTACATATCTATATATACATATATATATCTATACAGTATATATATATATATATATACAGAGTAGGGGGAAAAGAGTAGGGGAATATCCCCGATGTCCTGGCCAAATTTCCCTCATTCACTAAAAATATCACCAACAGCTTAATCTGGTTCAAGGTCAGTTGGCATTCATCTGTATTCTCTTCCCGGTAGTGCCTGAAAATAGGAAGGATTTGTCTAGTGCACTTACCCGGTCAACGAAAACTAAAAATAAAAAATATATATATTATATATATATATATCTGTGTGTATATGATGGGTAGGAGTGGGATATGGAATATTCTCACTCCTGCAGGGTGAGCTATCCATACCTCACGCTGCAGGAATGACAGTATTTTCCATATCCCACTCCTGCACATCATGTGTTTGATTTATACAATGGGGAAGAAATGTGATAAATTGTTTTATACAATGTATGTTTTGGGATAAATAGCAGGATAAAAAGTAATATCTCTGCCAGGTCATGGAGATATCAATGATATCTTCACATGTGAAGATATCACTGATATCTTCACACTCCTATACATCATCATAATGAAAGTGAAAGTGTTTCACTTTCCATCATCCAGCTATCTTTGCTGTGTCCCTTTATGAGCTTGCCCCGACCCACAACACAAACATCTCTGTGATCCTGTTTGCATCTTCTAACAAATGAATTATTGAAAAACAAACTTTATCTGGTTGATCCTGTAACTTTCTTTTATCCACCTGTAACTGTAATGTAGCGTGGTCGAGCGCTATGCCCTGAAATGTAACGTGACCGAGCGCTAGGTAGATTCAAAAGTGAAGCACTGTAAGCTATTTTTCATTAGGGAGCCTGTGCTGTAAAACTTACAAAATGCTTCCTTTTCTGAATGCTGCCTGTATTTTGCGAAAAGAAGCTGCGTTGCTGGCAACAGACATGCACGTTTCTGTCTGGTGTTGTGAAGCTGCCGTCTCACTCGCTCTTCCCTCAATACTGTCGGCAGCTTCTTTTCGCAAAATACAGGCAGCATTCAGAAAAGGAAGCATTTTGTAAGTTTTACAGCACAGGCTCCCTAATGAAAAATAGCTTACAGTGCTTCACTTTTGAATCTGCCTAGCGCTCGGTCACGCTACATTTCAGGGCATAGCGCTCGGCCACGCTACATTACAGTTACAGGTGGATAAAAGAAAGTTGCAGGATCAACCAGATAAAGTTTGTTTTTCAATAATTCATTTGTTTAAAGATGCAGGCAGGATCAACCAGATATGTATTATGAAAATAATTTTAAAGTGGCAACAGCAGATTTGTTTTCATAATATATGTAATCTGCTGTTTTGGAGCAGGGGGGTATGGAGAGTTGTTGGGGGTAGCCACGACTACGTAAACTTAATACCAAACAATTTTTTTAATAATTTTAAAGCAGCAGGATCAACCACATATATAGTTTTTCAACAATATATGACATCTGTTGTGTTGGAGATACTGCAGTTTTGTGTTGAAATAGCCATCACCTCTATGTAGAGGATTGTATTAAGTGGACATCTGGAGCTTTTGTTGAGTGCAGCCCAAAACATACTTATATAAACAGAACATGACATGGCCTGACTGAAGATATCATATTTATCTTCACTCGAGGCCAATGACATCATGATATCATTGGCCTCTCGTGAAGATAAATATGATATCTTCAGTCAGGCCATGTCATATCCCCTATATATTTTGCAGTTTTCCAGAAAGGTTGTTCTAGCATGGATGATTTATTTTTGTTCTGTGTGTTGCTCCATAGTGATGAGGCATGGTTGTCAATGGCTTTTGTTGCATTTCCTGGTTGGAAGTGTTTGATGTTATGTGGTTGGTTGCTGGTTGTGTTTCTTGAATGAAAGTGTCTTCTTTTATATGATTGGTTGCCATGTAGTGGTTGTGGTTTGTTATTGGTTTCAGTACTCCATTCATGTGGCGGTACTATGATGCAATTAGTTAGAAAAGTTCCTTTATGGGATGGACGTATATTATTGGATAATGTGTGTGGCGTTCTATTGGTAGACTCCCTTGTCCATTTGTGGATCTGTAGTTTTGGATGGTTACTTTGTGGTAGAGGGTGAGGCTTACTTGTTAGGAGTTGTTCCGGGATCGAGGTAGTTTTCGTGAGATGAAAGTTAGGGAACTTCTATTTATTTTAGGTGTCATTTCACTATTATTTGTGCTTATTTTCATTCTGTGTGTTATTTTTGGGGCTGTGAGTGTGCTTGTGCAATATTTACTTACAGACATCAACAGGCTAGTTGATGGTCTAAGCTTGTCATGTTTGAGCTTGAGGAAGCCTCTTCTGCTTCTGGAATTTTATTTACAGGTAGGAATCTTGGGCTGCTCAAAACAGGGATCAGCAGCTTTAACAGGTGTGTGTCATTTATTGTTGTTGCTAGGGAAAACTCATCCCAGCAGAGCAGTGAGTAATGGTGTTGTCACCACTGTGGAAATATACGGTGCTGATGTTGAAGCTGTGTGTGTAAATGGTGATATCTTCCACAGTGTCTATGTCAGTATGATTTATCTTATTTCGGTGAGAATACATGCTCTTATTCTAAACAGTTCAACTCACCCCCATTGTATAAATAAATAATTAAATATGTGTGTGTGTGTGTGTGTGTGTATGTATGTATATGTATATGTATGTGTCTATATATCTATATCTTTATCTATGTCTATATAGATATAATACTGGCACAGTCCTGCCAGTATAGTTAGGACTGAGTAGGCAGTTTAATGTTAAACCCCAACTTTTGCACATTAATAACTTTGCAACTGTTCTACAGATTTGCATGAAATTGGGAATGCATGTATTGTAGCTCTCTTGATTTGCCAAGCTGAGTTTTGGTCAGACATATGAGTTTTGCACAGCAAAGTGCTCACAAACGTGTTTTTCGCCACTTTTGACATGTTTTTTCCCATCGCACTGCAAGCACACCATTTAGTCTTTTGGCCAGAATATTTTATGGTAGAAAGAGTTTGGGTCAAGGAACAATCCAGCACTGGTTTGGTGAAAAAAAAGTAGTCTGTTCCAGAGGTATTTCATTTTTAATTTTTGGGTTCTAAGTATGCTCCGTTCACTTCAAGATTTATATGTAGTTTTTGCGAAAGGGGATTGGGCTCACAGTCAGGAATTTTGTCAGCTCACGAATTGGGATTTAAAAAATCCACATCCTTCAGGAAAAATTCCTCATCTGCAAGCTGCCATCTTGTTTTCATTTGTTCCCCCAAACAAAATGTCGTAGCTTCCTCCATGGGTAACTTGTTGTAAGAAGGCATGGGTTTTGTTTAGGGTGATGCCCTCCACAAACCTATATCTTTGGTTTGATTTGTTTTGTAAAAATAAAAATGACCCGTTCAAATTTTAAAATTTTTCATCCGCAAATCACTTCCAATCCCGTTTCGTGAGCTGACAAAATCCCAGTCCATGAGCCAATCCTGTTTCGTGAGGCAGCAAAATCCTTGATCATCACTTAGGGACCAGATGGCCCTTCTCGTGGACTAGGATTGACTTGATGGTCAAGGATTTTGCTGCCTTACAAAAGAGGATCGGCTCACGGCCTGGGATTTTGTCAGCTCACAAAAGGGGATTGGGTTTTTGAATCCCCTTTTATGAGCTGACAAAATCATTGTCCGTGAGCTGACAAAATCCCCATCCATGAGTAATCCCCTTTCACAAGGTAGCAAAATCCTTAACCCTCACTTAGGAATCAGATGGCCCTTCTTGCAGACGAGGATTGACTTGACGGTTGAGGATTTTGCTGTCTCGCGAAAGGGGATTGGCTCATGGACTGGGATTTTGTCAGCTCAAGAAAGGGGATTGTTTTCTTCAATCCCCTTTTGTGAGCTGACAAAATCCCTATCCATGAGTTCAGCCCCTTTCACAAGGTAGCAAAATCCTTGACCGTCACTTAGGGACCAGATGGCCAAAATCTGATGGTCAAGGATTTCTGGCAGACAGCGATTCTGACAGTTCACAAATGGGGATTGGCCTCATGGTCAGGGATTTTTACTACCTCATGAACTAGGTATTTTTAACTTTTAAAAACTTTGATACTGCACTGTAAATTAAATGGTTTGGTCTTTTGGCCTGAAATTTGCAGGATGTAAAGGTGATGCCCCAAAGATGTGACTTATGCTATTTAGGTTTTTCAAATATTATCCATTTCATAGCTATATCATCACAAAGTTGAGATTTTTCCCATGGGATAACATTGTGGCACCCATAGTGACTTTTGGCATATGTATCTTGAAAACGAAGCAAGATACAGATTTTTTGCTACTCATGGCTTAGATCTCCTGACAGATACCAGGGTGTGCCATGTGGTCGTGAGGCCTCTCATCCCATTCTCCTTTACTGTAGCATGTCAACCTGTTTACACATGGAATGGGGTGAGAGTTGGGCCTGCCGACCCACTGCACATCCCAGCTGCCTGTCGGTCTGTGGAGGATGGGGCTGTGGGGTGGGGGTTAGGGGCTCAAACTTAATGTCTCATTTCCCAGCTTTTGTAGCTGTACTTCTAACTGATGCATTAATGAAGTTTTTTGCAATGAATATATATATATATATATATATATATATATATATATATATATATATACACACACACATATATATATATACACATACACACATACTACAGCACACACACACACACACACACACACACACACATCATATATATATATATATATATATATACAGTATATATATGGTGTAGTGACACAAGGGCAAAACCCAACTGGCGAAATACCCCACAGCGACATTTTTGACAAGTTTCCATTCTGGGACCTTTACTCTTCTCCATCTTTATTAATGACACTCCCTCCTCCTTTCCCCACTGTCCCTACATCTTGTATGCTGATGATCTGATGCTCTACACCTCCTCTCATTTTGTCCCTGACATTATCGCCCACCTGTCCTCTGCGTTCCAACAGATTCAACTCTGGCTCTCCTCCAACTCGCTAATACTCAATCTACCTAAGACTCAGGCCACACTTTTTTGGGTTTGCTTGCAAAGTCTATGCCGAGTCTCTTAAGCTTCATATACTTAGCTGCAAGGGGTCAGTAGTCACACCCACTGACTCCTTCAAATACCTTGGAGTGACACTGGATCCCACACTTGATTTCTCCTCACACATGAATGAAGTATGTAGCTCTGTTAATGCCAAGTTAGGAGCCACCTACCAAATGCGTCAGTTCTTAACCCCTCCTGCCAGAATCTCTGTGGCATGAGGGGTACAGCTTCCTAGACTTCAGTACACATTCCATGCCCTCTCCCATGCCAATGCCTGTATCCTTCACAAATAGGACACCACATACAACAACATCATCTGTAGAGTTGCCCTCTCGGTCCCTCGCCTTACCCACCACTGTCTCCTTTACTCTACACAGAACCGGCTGTCCCCCAATTCCCTGTGCTCCTACTCTCTGGGCTGTTTCATTGACTCCATGAACAGAACTTCCCCATGCTGACTGTCTTGGAGCCATGCTTACACCTGTGATTCACTCCTGCACACTAAGGTTCTCTAACTTGCCTCTGTTCTCTGTCCCACTCTGCTCAACAAGAATGGGGGAGCAAGCTTTCTCCCATTTTGCCCCCAAATTCTGGAACACCCTACCCGCCAGCTTAAAGGGCTCCTTGTCTCACTCTGCCTTTAAATCTTCACTTTTTTCCTACCTTCATGCACCTGATTCCTGTGACTGTACCTAACTTCCCCTGAACTCTGCTTACTGCTTTTCCATGACTAACACTACTTGGTTTCTTTTGAACTTGATTGTATCAAATGTCCTAGTCATCTCTGGAGAATGGCTACTGCTTGCTGATGTTATTCCTTGACTCTGTCTGGGTACCATTATATCTTTTTGGACTGTTTTGTTAATAATCTGTGATTTATTGTACAATTGCATCTGCCCAAGAATATCAAAAGGCTGTAACTGTTTGTATCTCTACTGTGATGGTTTAATTGCTTGTATACTGTACTCTCCTGGGTCATGCTTGAACATAGGCAGGATTATTCCCTAATGCACTTACCCAGTTACCAAAAGTTAATAAACAAATACATTTCAAAAATGGTGCTGTGGGGGATCCGCTGGTGAAAGTTTGCTCATATGCCATGTTTCTCTTCCCCCCCTGTGTTAAATCTGATTCGGAGTTAATAATCTTTGGAAGGGAGGCATGGGGGGCACAGCCTCCTGCATGTGTAGTTTGGGGGGGGTGCAGCCCCCCAACAGAAAAATGGATAGATGTCTGACAGTTTAAATTTCACCTGTTGACATCGGGGATGTCTCTATGCCGAACACCGACAGCATTGTCGTGTTGGCATAGGTAAACCTATATATACACACATATATCTATATATTATATATATATATATATATATATATATATGTACATATATCTAGCAAAACAAAAGGGTTATATTAAATGCATGCTGAAAATAGAGTTAAAAATCTACGTTTCAACCTTAGGTCTTCTTCTGGTAACATCTAAAAGAGAAACAAAAAGAAAGTTAGTGTAGAGGGGAGGTAAAATGAGGGATATATATACACGTGGGGAAAGAAAAAAGGGGAAGTAATGTTGAGCTAAACCCCGGACCCATTCTCCAAATTTCAACTCCCTCCCAACCTGGTCAGTTGAATGGAATGAGCCTTATTTATACCAATACCTGCAGTTTACTAAGGAAGTTTTATGCTATCCAAACATGGATCAATCATACTGGCCCAGATGTGCTGGTGGTCACTGAAATGTGGCTTAAACCCGTGACACTGGATCATGTAGTTATCATTCCCTCATATAACATCTATAGAATGGACCGACCCTCAAGAGGTGGGGGTGTAGCAAATTATATTCGGGACAAATATGCTACCTCGGTAGTAAACTCCACTATTTTAGCCAAGGAATTTGAACGTCTTACATTAAAAGTTCAGCTCACCCACACAGTCAGTCTTCATATCATTGGATGTTACAGGCCTCCTGCTGCAGGACTTAAAGTGCTGAAGCATCTGAGTGATGTATTAGACTCCCTTTCCTCTGAAGTGATACTCCTAGGTGGCCTCAATATGGACTGGTTTTCCATTGCATCTAAACCCCTAAAAGATTTATGCAACAATTTTGGCCTTGCTTAAATCATATCTGAAGTCACCCGGCCTAATGTTAAAAACCCAGAGAAAATTGCTTAACATTGTACAAGTTAACTAACCCCACATGTTTACTCATGCAAGTGCATTATTTAATGACATCAGTGATCATTGTGCAATAGCTTGAGTGAGGCCCATTTCTAAAGCAGTGTCATCCTCTAAGTACATCTTTAATAGATGCCAGAGGAATTTTGATCCTTTCACTTTCTGCTCAGACCTCCAATATGCTGACTAGCAGGACTTTTATTTGGCACCAGCTTTGGATATTGCATATGACCTGATCCATTAAATAGTGCTCAGGGCCTTAGATAACCATGGTCCCCCAGTAAAAATCAGAACAAAAAGGAAAACGTGCCCATGGTTCACAAGTGGATTGAAAGCTGCATTACTCCACAGGGACTCCTTATGGAAAAAAGCAAGAAAAACTAAAGTTACAACTGATTGGATAGCCTTCAGAGCAGCTAGAAACTGGTGCACCAAACTTTCTAGAACTGAGAAAGCAAGGTATTTCCAACCAGAAATTAATACTGCTTCAAATAACATAAAACAATTCTGGAAAATGCCAAAGGACCTCGAAGGCTACTCTCCAGCAGACTCTCTTCCTTAAAAAAATCACTGTGGGTGGTGATTCCACCACCGATAAACAATCAGTTCTAGAACTGTGTAACAACCATTTTTGCCACAGCAGAATTAGCTTTCGATTCCTCATCAGCCAATAATCTCCGAGCACAGCCATGTGTTCAGAAACCTGAATGGCTCAACTCTAGCTTAATAAATCCTAAACCAGCTTTCAATTTCCATCCTTTGAAGCAAGTTGAGGATCTTCTTTTGGCCCTCGACACAAGGAAAAACCCTGATGCGCATCATATAGAGCCTTACTATCTAAAACTAGGATATTGTACTTTAGCTGCCCCAAATGCTCATCAATTTAATTTGTCCCTTACTCAGGGTTCTTTCCCTGCAATATGGAAAACAACACAAGTGATCCCACTCTTTAAGTCTGGTGATACCGGTGACTGAACAACTATTGCCCAATTTCCTTACTTCCTATTTTGTCCAAACTATTGGAAAAAGTAGTGAATTCATAACTCAGGCAACACCTTGAGAATCACAATCTTCTTAACATGTTACAGTCTGGGTTTAGACCTCACCACAGTACAATATTTGCACTTTCTAAGGTCTCCAATGACTGGCAGATGGCATTAGATGACAAAAAGTACATATGCTCCTTATTCCTTGATCTTAGCAAAGCCTTCAATACGGTGGACTATGACCTGCTCCTGACCACCCTCTGTATCATTGGAGTAGACCCTCTGGCTTCTAAGTGGTGTTCTAACTACCTTACCAATCACTGTCAACAAGTCAAAGTGGAGGGCAATCTCTCCATGCTGAAAACAGTGCAAAGAGGAGTGCCTCTAGGGTCCATTTTAGGACCACTGCTGTTTGCTGTCTATATTAACAACTTAAACAATGGAACCAAGGACACTTGTATTCATCTATTTGCTGATGATACTGTGCTGTACTTATACAGGCCTACACCAGAACTGACTTACAGAAACCTCCAGCTTGAATTTAACCATTTGCAGGAAAACCTACTGCATTTGAAGCTGTTATTAAATGCTAAAAAAACTAAAGCTATGCTTTTTGCTCCCTCTGCAAACACTAACAAAAGCAAGGGCACACCAACGATCCCTCTTATTTGGATGCTTTTAGGTGAGCCCTTAGAATTTGTGTCAAACTTTAAGTACTTGGGGGTATGGGTTGACGATAGGCTATCATTTTCGGAACATATTGAGAACCTAACTAAAAAATTAAGATAGAGGCTAGGGATCTTCTTCTGGATAAAGCATCTACTTACACAGGAGGCCAAAATCCGACCAGTGCAACCTACCTTCTTACCACTTTTGGACTATGCTGATATCCTATATGGACATGGACCAAGTACAGTCTTAGGGAAACTTGACGCCCTTTACCATCGGGCTATCAGATTCATTACTGATGCACCATATTCCACTCACCACTGCACCCTTTAGTCTATGGTAGGTTGGAGCTCTCTTAGTTACAGACACCAAAAAATGCAATCCTCTGCACACTTACAGTCATCTCCAATAAGCTTCCTAAATACATCTTCAACGGCCTTCCTCTCTGCTGGGCAGGGACCTGCCCACTAAGAAGCCTTTCTTATAACTTTTTCATTATTCCTAAAGTTAAAACGTATTTTGGCAAAGCAGCCACAAGTCACATTCTCCCTGTCCTCTGGAATAATGCGCAAAAAAAACTAAAAATGATACTACCAGTGAAATTACCCCTTTAAAAATCTTTTTGCAAGGACCTATAAGGAATCTTGCAACTGTTTTCACTAATTTATTTATTTATTTTTATTTATTAGATCATAGATTTACAGACCTTTGAGTCATAGACTCATTTACAAAGGCACCTCGACAAGAGAGCAATACATTACAGGAAACAAACAAAAAGCAACCCATGTTACAGGCATTCACTGGTGGTACACGCTTGGTAATAGGTAAATCACAGTAGTCATAATATAGGTACACGAGTACCACGTCAGGTAGCAACCAGAGATATTTTATGACATTAGTCAGCAAGTGTTGCCTGAGACCCCAGGTATATACAACAAAAGTAGACAGGGCAGACCCAGCTTAGGGGTAAAGGTAAGGGGCAGGTGGGGAATTATGTGCAGCTGCAGCAGCGAGTGCTTGTCAGATGGCTTCTGAGGGAGACCTTGAAAGGACCAAGCTTAGTGGAGTCAGCTATATTGGCTGGGAGGGAATTGAACCAGGAGGGAGCCCAATAGCAAAAGGATCTCTGGGTCATAGAGGCCCTTACTCTGGGGACAATAAGGGAGGTTTTGACAGTGCTGCGTGTGGAGACTGAAGGGGAGGAATGCTCCAGGGAGGTGGTGACCTGGGGTGGAGAGTCCTAGCAGGGTCTTTTTTACAAGAAGGAAGGTTTGGAAGTGGAGTCTTTCTTCAAGGTTGAGCAAGTTGGTGGTGGAGTACAGCAGGCACATACGGGTGCGCCTAAGGGCTCCCAGCATTAACCTGCAGGCCTTGTTTATAGAGAGCTGGATTCTTGCAAGTGCTGTGTTGTCAGCTGCAGCATAGATGGGCAGCCCATAGTCAATTAGTGACAGGACAGACGAGGTGATTGCCAATCTAAGGGCCTCCTGTGGTAGGCAGTCCCTATGGCGGTATAACAGTCCAATCCTGACATTGGTGGCAGCAGAAAGGACATTGATATGGGAATGGAATGAGAGTGCCGAATCAAAGGTAATGCCCAGATACTTGTAGGAGGAAACCTGCTCAATGGGGTTTAGTGTGCTAGGCAGTATCACGAGAGGGGCACCACTGGCTTTGCTTTGGCAATGCGAGAAGAGCATAGCTTTGGTCTTTTTTAGGTTCAGGACTAGTGTTCGTGATGTGAACCAATGCTCAGCTCTATCAAAAGCTTGTTGGAGGGTGGCCTGGACTGTGTTGGAGTTGGGGTCAGCGGCGAAGAGCACAGCATCATCCACGTAGAGGAGGATGTTACTTGGGCAGGCCAAGGGGGAAGAGTTGAGGTAGAGACTGAAGAGGAGAGGGCCTAAAATGGAGCCCTGGGGAACCCCCAGAGCAGACAGGTCGTGTGTCAGATAGGGCGCTATTGATTTTTACACACTGAGTTCTGGCAGAGAGGTAGCTGGTGAAGCATGTAAGGGGGCTGGAGGAGAAACCAATGCATCTGAGGGAGTCAAGCAGGAGAGGATGGCAAACTGTGTCAAAGGCCTTGAAAAGGTCAATGAACATGGCACTGGCAGGACTTCCGGCATCAAGAGCAGAGTGCAGGAAGTTGGAGAATTCAAGTAGCATGGTTGTGGTGCTATGACCTGTACAAAAGTCATGCTGTTCAGGGCACAGGATATTGTGATTGGTCAGGTATTCGGCAAGCTGGTTGGCAACTACTTTTTCAAGGGCCTTAGAGAGTGGGGGGAGGATGAAGATAGGTCAATAGTTACCCAGGGTTGCTTGATTGCTGCTCTCTAGGATGGGAGTGATGATGGTGGTTTTCCATGTGCTGGGGAACAGCCCCAGGCACAGAGAGCAGTTGAGCAGCTCGGTAAGTGGGATCAGGATAGCATCCAATGTCAGACGAAGTGGTCTAGTGTCCAATAGGTCTGTGCCGGTGTTGTTACTACTAACGGCTTTTTGCAGAAGGGGTCTAGCCTCCAACGGGGAGATGGTATGTAGGTAGAAAGGAGGTCTCTGGAGAGTGGGCAGGGGTGCTACTGGGATGGGGTCAAAGACGTTACTGGGCAGGACTGAACTCAGGTCTGAGAAAGTGTGGTTTAGGCAGTCTGGAATGCCAAGGGGGTCAGAGCAGACAGTTCTATTAAAGGATAGTCGAGAGGGGGGTGGGGAGCAGGATTTCCCATTCAACTCCTTTACATTATCCCAAAAGTTTCTAGCCAGCCCCCAGGAGGAGACAAGAGCGGATTGGTAGTATTGGGCTTTGGCCTGTCGAATGGCCCAAGTACAATTATTGCTCTCAGCGTTGTACACTTGCCTATCAGCTAGCTTGCCAGATTCCATGGCAATATGCCATAGGTTGTCTCTCATTTTAAGTTTATGAAGGAGGGAGGGGGTAACCCAGGGCATGTTTTGCTTTTTGGTGAGATTTCTAACGAAAGGGGCATAGAGGTCACAGGCAGCGTTAAAAGTGCGAGTGAAAAAATCCAATGCCTCGTCTATGGACAGTGCAGGCCTGATTGGGGACCAATCCAGTTGTGAGAGGTACAGTTTAAGGTGATGCAGGCCGCCTGGGAGTAGGCAATGTCACTGGGTGGTTTGTGGTGCAGGTTTGCAGTTGGCAGCGGTCCAAGAAAATACGACCAGGGAGTGGTCACTAAGTGAGTTAGGAAGTACACTGATATTGAGCACCCTCTGGGGGTGGTTGGTAATGGTGATATCCAGGAGGGTGCTGGAGCCAGTAGAGGGGTTGAATCTAGTTGGGGTGCTGACAAGCTGGGACATGTCACTTATGGTACTCCTTCCATCAATTTAACTACCATTTCTTTATGACCTTATCCACTGTAGAAATTGTATCATTTTATTGTGTATTATTTGTATATTGTACGTATGTATTCTCTTGTGTTCTAATGTATAGCATGTGTAGTCAGTAACCTAATTGCAGCCCTGCATCTCTTGCCTTGTTTTCCTTGTATCATATTTCCTATTCTTGCTTTGTATTTGTACCAGTACCTGACCCTGGTCCAACTTGTAAATGAGTTGTCTCAATGGTGTTTCACCTGGATAAAGACTGATTGATATATATATATATATATATATATATATATATATATATATAGTTATATAGTGTAGAAGCCTCTTAAAGGGGACACCTCCGTGGACACCCTATCTACCCCTTTAAGCCTCCATCTCATTTATCAGAAGCAATCTTTTTTTTCATCGCATCCGGAAAAGACTTTGCTCATGACACACACACACACACACACACACACATGTTACAGTAACAAACAAAACAGAGGAAACAAACAAACCATCAAGACGTACTGGATACCAGTACTTTTTTTTAAAATTTAATAAGCTTTATTAGTATTAAACTTGTACAGACACATTATGCGTTACATAGCATGTAAAGACCAAACATCTTTAGAAATAACTGCACAAGCAATACCTATATCCCCCCTCCCTTATTAACCCTCCCTCCCTCCCCTAAGATACCTAGTCCTAAAATAAGACTAAAATAGATAAAACAAAAGGAGATATGAGGGGGTTCCCTTTCATGGGTGTACAGTAAATTTACAGGAACTATCAAACGACTTGCTTATGCACACTGTTAGTGGGACCGAACACACACTGGACTGTATGTGTTTGTGAGACTTGGGAACGTTATTGGTGGGGTTGAAATTGGGTTTGTAAATAACTACAGTCAGTATAGAGAGAAACTGTACTCCAAGGGAAAGGGACTGAGAAAAGGGGGTGTGCTATTATAAACAGAGGGGGATAATCCGGGTGGCCATATTCCACCATGGCAGGCATCTTCGAAGGATTGTAGGCTGCACAGGCTGTGGGATGGCAATAATTCTAAATTGGGCCTGAGAGAGGGAGGCTGCCCACTCTGTAGACAGCTATCTTGTATCAGGAGTGAGGTATATTGGTTAAGGAGTAAGCTGGGGAGCTGGGGGTGTCCAAGGATAAGGGGTGTGGATATGGGCAGCAGAAGGGTGGGGCTGAGGGAGGATGGGGCAACGCCTGAAATTACAGGACGTTATGTTACAGCAAGCAGGAGGGGGGATATTAGGGACAGAGGACCCTTAGATAGGAAAGTTGATGCTAAGGGGAAAGCGTACGGGGTGAACATTCTGAATACAAAGAGACTGGAGGGGGAAGAGTCAGGAGGGGCTGTTGTGCGGAAGCCTAAAACAGCAGACTGTGGGAAGGGAGCTCCTAAGGTGAACAGTGCAAGAGAGGAAGAAGAGGGTCAGTTTAGAGATGCAGTCAGGGGAAACTCGGGTTACTTGATGGAGGCTGACATAGAGTGTCACAATAAATTTAAGCTACTAAGCAACCTAGAGGGGGAGGAAGGGGTTGGTGGAAATGAGGAAACTTATACAGAGGCTGGGGAGGGAGTCCGATACCCATAGGGCATCACAGACCAGCTATGGAAAGGATAGACATAGTCCCAGAGGGAGAAGGGGAAACATATATGTTAAGCAAATGGGGGAGATGCAACATATTCCAGACATGAGGGAGGAAAGCATGATTGGAGAGAAACTGGGAGACAAGAAGGTGGGAGAGGAGCCCCCCTTCAGCAGGGAGGTCAGTACCAAGGATGGGGCCCTAGCTAAAGGGGACCCACAGAGAGCCTCTGGAGGCAGGGGTACTATTACAAGGGGGGAGGATGGTGGTGTGGGGAAAGGGGAAACCATCAGGGCCAGGATAAATGGTTCAGATAAGAGAGGGTTAAAGGGACACCTATTCAGAGGGGTTTGAGTTAAGTGGGAAAAATAGCAAGGAAGCAGAAAGGGGAGGGTGACAAGGGGGTCTCTAATAAGGCAGGAAGACTCCCATGAAATTGAGATCATGAATAAAGGGGGGGGAGGGGCTGAGAGGGCATAGTGGAGGTAACCATAAGGATGATGGTGGTGTTAAGGTTCTGTTACTGGGAGACTCGAGGATTAGGGGTATCCATTGGGAGGGACAGGGGGGTGGATGCCATAGCCAGGTGAAGGTAGTGAGTATCTCTGGGCTGACAGTGCACAGAGCAAAGTTCATGGTGTATGAAATGGTTAGGGATTGTGGAGGGAAACCGGATTTCCTGCATTTGGGAACTAATGATCTAGAGGGAAATAGCATTTTGGAAATCCAAGCAAGGTTCCAAGAACTTGCCAGAGTCTGTCGGGATAATGGATGCAACATTTCCTTTTCGGAGATATTGCCAGTACCAAAGGCCTCAGTGGAGAAAAAAAGAAGCTTACAGAGGTTAATGACTGGCTCAGGAAGTGGGGTGAAGAGAATGGGTTGGGGGTGTTAGGGAACTGGAATGGAGTTTGGGAGGACAAGGGACTATATGCCAAGGACAGGTTTCATCTTGCCCCATTAGGGAAGGAAGTCCTTAAACAGGGGATGGCTGACTACATACAAGAAAGGTGGGGTTTAAACTTGTAAGGGGGAAGGATGAGGGAGGGCTGACCAGAAGCCCTCCTCCAGACGAGGGGAGTAGCCGCAAGCCCAAGAGGAGGGGGGAAACAGACTGGAGGTGGAGGTTTCAGGAGGAGCAGGGGGAGGATGGAAGTATAAGGAATCTGGGTGGGGTTCGACAAAGAGGATCAGGGATAAGGGGTGGGGGTTGGTGTTAGTAAATGCCAGGAGCTTGGGAAACAAGTTGCCGGAGTTCCAGGCCATGCTGTTCGAGGGGGGGTGGATGTGGCGGAGGTCACGGAGACGTGGGCCAACAAAAACCATGACTGGGACCTAAATGTACAGGGTACACTATGCTTAGGAAGGATAGAAAGGAGGTCAGAGGGGGTGGAGTGGCTATGTTCATTAGAGATGATATAGAAATTGCTATGGTAGAAGAGGCAGAGGAAACGTGGAGGCCTTATGGGTCACCTTACGATCCCCAGCAGGAGATAAGGTCAAACTGGGAGTAGCATATAGGCCCCCCGGGATGAGTGATGTTCTAGAGGATGGTTTGCTGGACAACATCATTGCCCAGTGTGGTCCAAAAGGGGAAGGAGTGGTGTTGATGGGGGACCTTAATATGCCAGGTACAAACTGGGGAACCATGTCCTCTAAGGTGGCCAAGGAGCAGAGGCTGCTGGATGGCTTTCAGGATGTGTTCTTAACACAGCATGTGATGGAGCCCACAAGGGATGGGCATGTCCTGGATGTGGTTCTGGCAGATGGGGATCTGGTAAGGGACATAGTTGTACAGGACCCCCTGACTGAGAGTGACCACAATACTGTCTGGTTTCAAATAAGCATGGGAGGAGTGGGGGTGAGATCTAGGACACTGGCAGTGGACTTCAGGGGGGCAGACTTTATGGGCATGGGAAATATTCTCAAGGATCACTTGAAGGGGATTACCTCAACGTCAAGTGTGGAAAGGAGATGGGAGGTCATAAAACGGGGACTTCATGAGGCAGTCAGGATCTGCGCTAAGTTGAACCGTAAGTGAGCAAGGTCACGTAAACCATGCTGGTGGTCCAGTGAGGTACAGGTAGCAGTCAGAGAAAAGAAGGCGGCCTACAAAAATATAAAACAACAAGAGGGATAGGGATAAGGAAATGTACCAGCTTGCATCTAGAAAAGTCACCAGATGGTGAAGGGAGCAAAGTCCAGTAAAGAGCAGCGGCTGGCACAGGGATACATGGAGGGAAAAGGGTTTTCTGTACATTGGGGAGCGGAGAAAAACTAAGGGCCATCTCAGCAGATTGAGATCAGAAGGATGGTGGGTGGAAGAGGCGAGGGACCAGGCAGAGGTATTTAACGAGTACTTTGCCTCTGTGTTCACTAGGGAAGGGGATGGGATATCTACAAAGCAAGGCATGAAGGGGATAGAAGTGGCAGGGAGTGGGATCAGGGGAGCAACAGAAATGGAGCAAGAGGGAAGGAAAGGTACCCCAGGGGTGTCACATCTGGATAAGGATAAAAAGACCAGTAAGGGAGAGGGGACGGATGATGCTATCTCCACCAAAAGGGTGTGGTTAGCCCTCAAGGCCCTAAAGAAAAACAAATCTCCTGGGCCGGATGGCATTCATCCGAGAGTACTATGGGAATTGGCGGACATACTGGCTGCACCCCTGGCGGAGCTTTTCAGCAGGTCACTTGAGACAGGGAGGGTACCTAGGGATTGGCGAGAGGCACATGGTACCAATCTACAAAGGGGGTCGAGGAAGTACCAGGTAACTATAGACCCATCAGCTTGACCTCGGTGGTGGAAAATTAATGGAGAGTATACTAAAGGAACGATTGGGGTGTACTTGGAGGAGGTGGAGGTCTGGATAGTCGGCAACATGGGTTTGTGCCAGGTAGATCATGTCAAACCAACCTTGTGGAGTTCTATGAATGGGTAACATCAGAACTGGACAGGGGTAAGCCTGTGGATGTATTATTCTTGGACTTCAGCAAGCGTTGACTCTGTCCCCACAATGGTCTGGTGGAGAAACTGATGGGGTTAGGAGTAGGCCCTTGATGGTCAGATGGATTGAAAACTGGCTAGCTGGACGACTCAGAGAGTAGTGGTCTGTGGGGGCTCTCAACCCTAGAGAGGTTGGTAGTGGGTACCACAGGGTCGGTCCTGGGTCCGATCCTGTTTAATGCATACATATCGGACATCAGGAGGGTATAGGGTGTGAAATGAGTCTCTTCATGGATGACTCCAAGATGGGAGCAGTAGTTGAGGGAGAAGAGGGAGGTGGCCCTGCAAGGGACCTGGACACCCTGGAAAGCTGGGCTCACACATGGAAATTAAATTTCAATATCATCAAGTGCAAGGTGTTGCATCTTGGTCGGGGAAACCCTAAACACAGGTACACCCTGGGAGGGGAGGCGTGGAGGCCTCAATAGGGGAAAAAGACCTAGGGGTCATGGTGGATACATGTATGAATAACTCTGAGCAGTGCAGGAGAGCAGCTAGCAAGGCAAACAGGATGTTGGGATGCATCGTAAAGGGGATCACCTCTAGGAGCAAGGAAGTGATTCTGCCGCTGTACAATGGACTGGTTAGACCACACCTTGAGTACTGTGTACAGTACTGGAGACCACATTTGAAGAGGAACATACAGCTCCTGGAGGGTACAGAGGAAGGCAACAAAGATGATCATGAGGGCTAGGGATTTGACTTATGAGGACAGACTTGAGAAGCTCTGCTTGTTTTCATTGGAGGAGGAGAGACAGGGGGACATGATTGAGGTCTTTAAGTACCTCAAGGGAATAAATAGGGTAAACATGGAGGGGATCTTTAGACTAAAGCAGGGAGGTATCACCAGAGGGCATGGTTTGAAGTTGGAAGGTGGAAGGGTGAGGGGGAAAAGGAGGAGGTTTTTCACTGAGAGGGTGGTGGACCCTTGGAATGCACTGCCTGGTGAGCTGGTTCAGAGATCCACAGTGGAGGGCTTCAAGAGAGGGTGGGACAGACACAGAAAGTGGATGTATCAGATGATGGCCTGTCCCAGGGGGGTGGGGAAGGATGATAGGGGTTTCTAGAGAACAAGGGATGGGAGGGTCTCGGCACCCAACTAAGGATCTAGATTCGAGCAGACTCAATAGACCGTAAGGCCTAATCTGCTGGCAAATAGTATGTTAGTATGTTAGTATGACTGTCATCCTTACCATGTCAGATTTAAAACCCTTAGTGTATATCCTTATTTTTTCAATTGTCATTTAAAGGAGATATTTACACCATTAACAAAGTTTCCAATTTGCCCCATCTCTTGTCATATTCTTGAGGGCAGTCCCTAAGAGTGGCTATTGTTTTTTCAATCCTTAAACTATACAGAATTTCCTTTAGCCATTCCGTATAAGAAATTTCTTCCTGATCTAGCCAGTGATGTAATATCAGTCTCTTTACCACTAAAGATACTAAAGAAATATGAAACCTTCTTTCCTTAACAGGGATCAATGAGAGAGTCCCTACAATACATATTTCAGGGGAGAAAAGGTCAGTTAAACCTAATAGGGGACTAATTGTTACCTTGATTCTCTCCCATAATGAAACTACTTTATTGCACTCCCATAGAATATGAAACAGCGTACCCTCTGCCGAGGCACATCTAGAGCATATTGCCATAGGAAGTTTACCCATTCTAAGCAAGTTCCTTGAGGTAAAGTATATATTATGGAGAATATAGAATTGGGTAAGGCGTAACCTGTCATTTGCGGAATATTGGTGGAGATCTAACCAAATGCGCTCCCGTTCTTTGGGTAACATCGGTAGTGCTGTACTCCAGTACTGGGATTCTCCAGATATTGTGGGGTACATATAGGGAAAAATAAATGTCACTAAACATAAGACCGAGTGGGGCGACTGGGCAAGATATTGTATGTGGGAGAGAAACTCCCTTTGATTGGTGTCCCATTTTAGCATGCCGAACCAATCCATCAGCATATGGCGGATCTGGTACACCTTAAAAATTTGTGACCTCAGAAGTCCCAGCTCATGAAGTAATTTTGGGCTTTCAGGTATTCTTTCCTCCTGTATAAGATCAGAGATACATTTCTCTGATATCTCTGGGAGAC
Source organism: Neoceratodus forsteri (assembly GCA_016271365.2). NCBI lineage: Eukaryota > Metazoa > Chordata > Ceratodontiformes > Ceratodontidae > Neoceratodus > Neoceratodus forsteri. Next base: position 61,966,660 of record CM057455.1, read on the forward strand.
AAATAAATGCCCCCTGAAGTTTAAAATTGGGGTTTCCACATACTGGTTGGGAAATATCCCTTGTGTTCTCGTATTTCATAGACCTACAAAGTTGAGTATGTACTTTAACCAATATACCGATAACTGTGTATCTTAATTGTGGAGGTAATCTGTTAAATGATACAAAATACATAGCATCTAGAGATATTCTCATTGTCCTGATCAGATATTTTTCCACTTGTAACCAAATGGGCATATTCTCTAAGGGATTCATAGAACCCTGATCTGTGCTCCATCGGGCATATTTTGAGATATGACTGGCTAAATAATATAAATAAATATTTGGTAACCTGAGTCCCCCCAAAGGTTTTGGAGTGCCCAGTTTTATGTAGGAGCACCGAGGGCATTTCTTTTGCCAAATAAAGCAGGATATTAATACATGAAGTTTTTTAAACCATGCCATTGGGATAAAAAGGTTAAGCATACGAATGGGGTAAAAGATATGGGGAAGAATATTCATTTTAATAACACTGATTCTAGCCTGCATTGACATTGGGAGTGTACCCCATCTATTTAAATCCCTTGCATTAGTTACCATCAAATTCTCCAGGTTCAACCTTCTCCTCAGGACAGCACTTTGCGTAAGTGTTATTCCCAAGTATTCGAGTTTAGATGACTCCTTCAAACCTAATTGTATATAATCTGTGGGACATACACAATTATTTAATGGTAATAAGGTAGTTTTATCCAAATTTAACTTATAATTCGAGACCAATCCAAACTGAGAAATAATTTGTAGTGCAATTGGTAGTGAGATGGCTGGATGTGAGATATGCAGTAAAAGATCATCAGCATAAGCTGAGATTTTAACTTCAAGAGGGCCCAGTATAATGCCATACACTTGTGGGGATGAATTCAGGAGTCTGATTAAGGGCTCTAAATAAATATTAAACAAAAATGGGGATAGTGGGCAACCCTGACGAGTCCCCAGGTGGAGAGAAAAGCCTTTCGACAGAATGCCATTGTAGTATACTTTTGCGTTCGGGCTGGCGTATAATATCTTCACCCATTCAATAAACTTGGTAGGGAAACCAAATCTTTCCATTGTCAAAAAGAGAACATTCCAGTGTACCCTGTCGAAAGCTTTCTCCGCAACCAGGGATACCAAAACCATAGGGTCCCGAGATTCCTTGGACATGGAGAAAATATGTTCTAGCTTCCTCAGATGGTCTAGAGAGGATCTCCCCCTCATAAACCCTACTTGCTCAGGTCCTGTAAGTCACTCCCAAACTTGCATTACCCTGGCAGCCAAAATTTTTGGTAGGATTTTTTTTTTTATTCAATACACTTTATTAACTTTGCAGAGAATAATTGCACCATAACCATTGTACATATGCCAACATCAAATTACATTGAATAGTAGTTGTATGAAGGTAACAACGGTGAAAATAAGATTCTCCGTAAAGACTTTTAACTTTCCAACCATACAATTCCGTGCACCATTCCTTGCACTGGTGATCCCCAGCCTCCCCAGCATCTACCCACACAAGGGAACCACTCAGTTTCTTAAATTAAATAGAGTAACGTTAAGTAAGGGCTTGGGAGGTATGGTAAAACCCTCATTAGGGTTTGAAAGGCATTTAAAAACTATGGTTTCCAGGTCATCAAGACCGCCTCTAGTGGTCCCCATTTTGTTTTATAGGATTGCATCTTATTATTCATTCTTGCTATGTGCAATTCTAATTGCAGTGTCAACATGACCTCACTATACCATTCAACCACCGATGGAGTCTTTTGGTAGGATTTTAATATCACAGTTCATGACAGATATGGGCTGATAATTGGTAACTTTATCAGGAGGTTTATTGGGTTTAGGTAAAACTATTATAAGGGCCTGCAGAAGCGAGGAATCAGACATACACTTTTCACAAAGAAAGGAGAAGACCTGAGCAAGAATGGTAGTTAAATCGGTTGCCAAGGCTTTGTATAAGTTAGCGGGAAATCCATCCAGACCTGGAGATTTATCCAATGCCAAAGCCTGGATGGCAGTTAAAATTTCGGTCTGTGATATAGGCCACATTAAGAGAGTTTGATGAACTTGGGATATTGTGGAAGTGGAATCTGCTCTAAATAATCCTGATCTTCCTTATTTGAAAGGACATTTAAGGGAGGAGAGTATAGCTGTGAATAAAACCTATCAAATTCCTAGGTAATCTCCACTGGGGAAGTTTTAAGGGTACCATTGAATTGAGAGGAGATAGCTTTTACCAAATGGGAAGTTTCTTGTTCTTTAAGTCGCATAGCCAACAAATGTCCTGCCTTATCTCCTTGGTCTATATACCTCGACCGTGTCTTTAGTAATACATATTCAGACTTTTTCCTTAATAAGTCTGAGTATTGATGTCTTAATTTGGTTAATTCTACTTGCTCTGGTTCAGAGGATTCCAAAAGAGCTTGTAAGGAAGCCTCTCACTTTCTCTTGTGGGTCGAAGTGATCCGAAATGCTTAATTGGCAAGCTTTTAAACTAGTCAAGGGGGGAGGCACTGATAAGAAGCAGGAAAATCCCAGACTCTCCCTACAAAACAGGATACTAAATGAGAAAAAGACCAAGGTAGAAAGGTCAGTGGGGGATGCTGCTACAGAAGTTAAAGCCATCACAATATGGAGAGCAATGAGTACCAATGCCCGTAGTCTGGGTAACAAGCTTCCTGAATTAGTGGCCTTGATGGAGGAGGAACATCTGGATATCGTGGCAGTCACAGAAACATGGTACACACAGAATCATGACTTGGATGTAAACATACCAGAATACACTATCTACAGGAGGGACAGGGAGGGTAAAAGAGGAGGAGGAGTAGCTCTCTACATAAGAGAAGGAATCAAATCAACAGAACAAAAGGGTAAACAGGGAGGAGGAGAAGAAGCACTGTGGGTCAATTTGGAGGCAGACAATGGCACCACAATCCGCACAGGGGTTGTATGCACACACCCCTCTGAGGGGGAGGAAATGGACAAGGAAGTGATAGAAAGTATACTTAGAATGGCAGATAAAGAGGAGATATTGCTGATGGGTGATCTGAATATGCCAGATGTTAACTGGAGTGCAGTTGCAGCAGCCACTTCTAAGAGAGGGATTATTCTAGATGCCCTACAGGGGGGCATGCCTTAGACAACTAGTATTGGAACCCACTCGAGAAGGAGCAATCTTAGACCTGGTCCTCTCAAATGGAGATGGAGAGAGGATCATAGATGTAGAAGTGGGTAGCCATCTGGGAACTCATGGCCATCGAACAGTATAGTTCACAATAAACACAACAATAGAGTCAAGCCATACAAAGGCAAAAGTACTGGACTTCTGGAGGGCTGACTTTGCCAAAATGGGTGAGTGCCTAAGGAATGCACTAGCAAATGGGCAGGAAGGAGGGGTGGAAGAACAATGGGGAATAATAAAAAACTGCCATCACAGAGGTAACAAGCCTTTGGGTGAAGCAAATAAACAAAACAAAATGATGTAAGAAACCACTATGGTTCTCAAAGGAGGTGGCAGTGAAGGTTCAAGAGAAAAAGAAAGCATTCAGAAAGTACAGTGAATCACAGAAGGAGCAGGACAGAGAATTGTATCAGTTAAAGTAAAATGAAGCTGGGAAGGCAGTCAGAACAGCAAAGGCCTGAACTGAGGAAAAGATAGCCAACTCAGTTAAGAAGGGGGATAAAACCTTTTTTAGGTACATCAAGGAGAGAAGGAAGACTAAGGGAGAGATAGTGCGGCATAATAAAGGGGAGGGGGTTGGCAGAGGGTGACTGTGAAAAGGCAGAGGTACTAAACAAATATCTTTGCTCAGTATTTACAAACGAAGAGGGGGAAGTACCTAAAACAAACAATAGAAACACTCTGGATACAGAAGTTGATACCAGCCCATTTATAGGAGAAAGGGTTCTGAAAGAACTCTTAAAACTGAAGGTGGACAAAGCAATGGGGCCTGATGGGATTCATCCCAGAATTCTAAAAGAACTAAGGGTAGAACTAGGGACACCACTGACTACCCTCTTTAACAAATCATGGGAGGATGGGGTGGTACCTGAGGACTGGAGGAGGGCAGATGTGATTCCCCTTCACAAAAGTGGGAGCAGGGCAGAAGCAGGAAACTACAGACCTGTTAGTTTAACCTCAGTGATAGGGAAAATGATGGAATCACTTCTGAAGGAAAGAATTGTCGAGCACCTAGAGGCCAGAGGGGCACAGGACCCAAGGCAGCATGGATTCACAGCGGGAAGGTCATGCCAGATGAATCTAATAGATTTCTTTGACTGGGTGACCAAAGTAGTAGATCAGGGAGGGGCTGTGGACATGGTCTACCTAGACTTTAGCAAGGAATTTGACTCAGTCCCACACAAAAGATTAATATATAAGTTAGCCAACCTGGGAGTGGGTCCCAAGATGATAGCCTGGGTAAAGAATAGGCTGGAGAATAGGACACAGAGGGTAATAGTAAATTGAGTCCACTCTGAAGAAAGGGGGGTTACTAGTGGGGTGCAGCAGGGTTCAGTATTAGGACTAATCCTCTTCAATGTCTTTGTAAGTGACATTGCAGAGGGACTGGAAGGAAAAGTATGTCTCTTTGCAGATGACACAAAGATCTGCAACTGAGTTGATGCACAAGGTGGGGTGGAAAGGATGAGAAGGGACTTGGCAAGGTTAGAGGAATGTTCAAATGTATGGCAGCTTAGATTTAATGCTAAGAAGTGCAAGGTAATGCACCTGGGAAACAAAAACCAAGGGGAAGAGTACACAATGGGGGTACTAACAACATCAAAAATGGAATGGGACCTGGGATAGTCATATCAGATGACCTAAAGGTAAGCAAGCAACACGAGAAGGCAGTAAGGATGGCTAGGGAGATACTGGGGTGCATTGGGAGAGGCATCACCAGTAGAAAACAAGAAGTTGTTATCCCTCTGTACAGACAGCTGGTGAGACCCCATCTGGAGTACTGTGTGCAGTTCTGGAGATCCAATCTTCGCAAGGACATAGACAAGATGGAAGCTGTCCAGAGGAGGGTAACCAAAATGGTGCAGGGTCTGCACCGGAAGACATATGAAGAGAGACTAAAGGAGCTTAATATGTATAGCCTCAAGGAAAGGAGGGAGAGGGGTGACATGATAGAAGCTTTCAAGTATCTCAAGGGAATCAACAAAGTCCAAGAGGGTAGCATCTTTCAAAAAAAGAGGTGTGCAAGAACAAGGGGGCACAATTTGAAGATAGAGGAGGGGCGGCTCAGAGGTAATGTAAGGAAGTATTTTTTCACAGAGAGGGTTGTGGATGCATGGAACAGCCTTCTGGAGGAGGTTGTGGAGTCAAAAACAGTGGTTGAATTCAAGCATGCATGGGACAGCCATAAGGCAATTCTAGGGGGTTGGGGTAGAAAGAAGTAGGCTGCTGGTTACCTAGGATCTGCAGCTTATACATTAGGTAGTGAAATGGACAGACTAGGTGGGCCAAGCAGTCCTTATCTGCCGACAAATTCTATGTTTCTATGAATACACTCCCCCAAAGGACACATTTTAACGCCCCACATATTTTTTCCAGTTTAGCAATTGCGCCTAGGTTCAATTGCCAAAAACCTCTGATAAGAGCTTGCAATTTCTCTATGACCTACGGGTCTTTAAGAAGTTGTGTATTTAATTTCCATATTTTATCCTGCCTAATATTCGGATTGGGATTATATAGGAGCCGTACTGGCGAATGATCCGACAATACTCTAGGAGCTATACCAACATCTGGAATATGGGGTAGGGCTTCAACACTAACTAAAAAGTAATCAATCCGAGACCGGGATTTATGTACTGAGGAATAAAATGTATACTTCCGGCTAGTTGGATAAAAGGTTCTCCAAGGGTCACAGAGACCTCCCATAGTTATAAATTCTTGGAGAGCTTGTTGTGTCGAGGATGGTCTAGTGACCCGACGCTTTGACTTGTCTAAGTTAGATGTTATAGTGACATTCCAGTCCCCTGTAAAAATTAAAGGGAGGTGTATAAATCTGGAGATTACTTTCAATAAATGGTCCAGAACCCCATGTAAAAAGATGTATCGGCCCTGTGGATCCACAATGGCCGTATTTAACTGAAACTTTAGTCCCCTTAAAAGGAGAATAGCCACTCCCCGCTGATTAGTGGAATTCCCCCTCCATATAACTTTGTCCCACCCATTGATGTCTAAGAAAAAGGTTCTCTGAAGTCTCTTGATGGGTCTCTTGGAGAAATGCTATCTGACATTGTAGTGTCTGTAAGTGTCTTAACACCTGGTGCCGTTTAATACTAGTTCGTAACCCTTTTACGTTCCATGAAACATATTTCATTTTGTATTAGCCCTTTGAAGAGTATCCCCAGTTTTTCCGAGACTAAAGCAAACAATTTTACCCCTCGACTAGGTATCTTATCCTCCCTTATATCCCCACTGGAACAGAAAAACAAAACCCAACACCACCTTATAAATCCCTTCTCCCACAATGAAAAAAAAATAAAAATTTGTTCTCTTACCATTCTGGTTTACTCACCAGAGCACTATTCATATCAGGGTTGTGATGTATCCTTCCCTAAACAATCCCAGAAACTCTCCCCCACCCCACCCACATCAACTGGTAGAAAATCTTTAGTTAAATATTAACTCTCTGCTACACTTATAAGATACTGCTGGCTATTCTTTATACCTTACAATCCATAACCTGGATAGATTACTACAAAACTCCTACATCCCTGTACTATATCGTGGCACTCGTTTAATGATACCTTGTTTGCCTATTTTACCAAGTGCCCCCATTAGTAATATAAAAGGAAACACAGACAAATGAAAGGATCAGATTCTGGATTAGACCTTAAATAGGCTATACCCAAGCACTGTTAAAAGGTGGCTAACTTCTAAAGACCGGGAGCTCAAATATTATAATTCCCCCTTTGAACCTGTCAGGCTATAAGTAGTAACATTAGGGGTAAAAGTCAGTTTCTGGCAAACATAGTAAATATTACTCCCCTGTATGCAATCATCCTGGAAACATGCCGATCTCTACAGAGCTACCTAAAATTAAATCTAGCATGGCTGCTTTCAAAACAAGCGGTAGCTTAAAACGAACTATGAACTGTGAGCTAAACCACCCACTTTGCTGGTCCCTTCTTAAGTGTCCATATGCCCTGGTACATCTTCTCTGATGTGTTTTAACTCAAATTGTTAGTGTCCACCCTCATCATACTGCAGTTTAACAGTCGTCCCGGTGTCCAAGTGCACTCTTCCACTTCATACTCTCTCTTAAACAGATACGGGTACAGCTTCTGCAATTTTTCAACAACTTGAGCGTGCGATTCAAAACGATGCCATTATTCCATATGACGCACCTGCAGTGTAGCAGGATATTTCATTTTAAAATGGATTCCAGCCGCAATAAACCTCGCAACTATCTGGTGAAACTCCTTCCTTTTTTGCCTCACAGATTTTGGCAAATCCTGAGTCATCCGTATTCTTTTGCCCTCCCAGAGCAGTTCACTAATAATTTTACTGAAGATATGCTGCTTGTCCCTAAAGTTCAGCAATCTGAAAATTATGGGATGTGGAGGGGTCCCTGATGGAGGGACCCACCTTAAAGACTGATGAACTCACTCGATCACATACTCCGGCCAATTAGGAGAGGGGCCTTCCAACTTACTACATAGCTTCTGCACAAATAGTACAGGCGACGTGCCCTCTTCGCCATCAGGGAGCCCCAGAATTAGAAGATTATTTCTTCTAGATCTTCCTTCCAAGTCTTTACTTTGATTTCCATAGCTTTAATTTGATGTCGCAATTGAGTCAGCTCTGGGTCAACTCTCCCCCTCCAGTCATCCAGAGAGGATATCCTCGATTCATTATCTGCTGTACGCTGCGTTAGTGAAGCCAGGGAGGAAGTAATGCTTTGAATTGATACCGTTAGTGTCTCAAGGGATTCTTTCAGAGGGGATATTCCCTCCCAGAATTTTTCCTCCGTGAGTGTGGCCTGGGGATTAGTGTCGGCCGTTGCCCCTACTGGAGCTACCTTCGAGTGCTTCACTGTCTTGTCCCAAGTCGGTGTTGTTGGCGGTGTATAGCGGGGTAAGTTTTCTCGCATTTCCACATCCATTTTGAGGGGCATTCGCTGCCATGATGCTCCTTGTGGCTTTTTAAAGATAGAATAAGCCAGTCTTAAGTGGTAGGGCTCTTGAATTCAATTTAAAAACTTATTTTACTGGACCTTGGAGCAGGAGCGAGGGAGAAAACGACTGTTTAGGCAACCATCTGATACCAGTACTTTTTATGATTGCAGCAAATTTTTGTATAAGTGTGTTTGGTTTATTTAACTGGTGAAAGTAACACACTGAACTTTAAGTAAGTCACTTAGCTTCACTTAGTAACTTTTGAGAGCGAGGAGCTGGGCAGCTGTAAAGCCTCGATAACTTTTATTTTCTCATTCAGTGGGAGGTCGACTATTTTGTTGTTGCTTATCGATGCCATCCTACAAACTAATCACACTCCAGAGAGATGTTAAGCAGGAGGGAATGTGAAACAGCTTAAATGTAGGGCACTGAATGAGCACTTAACGAGGCTCAATTACATTTTCAGCTCCTTTTCCTTCACTTATGACTAGGTAATGATCCCAATTACGCAACATGACCGTCCCAATTAAACAGATGCTGGTCCCATTGAATAACATTAGCCAAAAATCAATGTCATGGGGATCATCCCAATTAAGCAGATGTCCCCTTTAACTGTGTCCCCTTTAAGTGGTTTTTACTATATATATATATATATATATATATATATATATATATACACACACACACACACACACACACATATATAGATAGATAGAGAGATACAGAGAGTGAGAGAGAGGATACATGAGGGGCAGGAGTGTGATATGGAAAATATTCTCACTCCTGTAGAGTCAGCTCTGGATTCTCATAAGTGCCGAAGGCATGAGTGAGAATATTCAGAACTCACTCTGCAAGAGTGAGAATATTTTTCATAGCACACAATCTGCTCATCATGTGTGCTATTTATACAATGGGGTTGGAGCTTCAGAAGTGTTGTTGTTTTCCTGTGTCCTTTCCTGTTTCTGTGTGCTTTCTGCTCTTTCAGTGTGTGGTCTGAGTGTATGTGAGTTTTTCTGAATGGGCTGGGAGTCTCAGAAACACTATGGAACACAGGTGAGTGTCCATTGCAATGCTAATTGAATAAGTTTCAGGTAGCAGTGAGAAACAGAAACTTTTTTGTGAAACATTTTTATTTAGAATGCAGGCTGTGGGCTGCCCCAGTGGTGCTGAGGGTTGAGGCACTGGGCACCACACCTCGCGTCACGCTGGTGACCTGGGTTCAGATGCAAGCCCAGGTTGCCAGGGGTCGGTAGGGGAAGATAGGATTGAGCGTCTGGAAGACTGCTCTCCTATCCTGGGGAGGGTTGTGGGCATCCATTGCTCTGCAGCGGACCCCAGGGGATGCCCAGAGGCACTGTTAGAGCTGGTGTAATGGACGGAGGAGTGCAGCGGACGTCAGCACATCAGTGCACAACGTCATTGCACATCTGCACTCATGGGGGAAAACTAGGAGGAAAATCAGCAGCACCACTCACGGCAGCTTGATGGCCACAGCTTCTTGAGTCCAGCGGCGGCCCAGGGGTGACCAACACACCAGTATTGGATCCTGGCCTGGTGCAGGGACTTAGGAGGGTCCCTTTTGTGGGTACAGCAGCATATGCCAGCCGGTGTGTGTAGGCACCCTGAGGGGCCATCGGGGGAAGCATGGCGGTGGATGGATGAAAGGCAGAGTGATGGCTGCATAAGAAGGAAAAATAAAGCAGTGATAAAAAAAAGAATGCAGGCTGTAATGAAGCTGAGATCAGGATAGTAATGGGATGGGAGTCTTAGAAACATTATGGGACACAGGTGAGTGCCTTTTGCAATGCTAACTGAGTTAGTTGCAGGTAGCAGTAAGAAACAGAATCTGTTTTGTGAAGCAGTTCCATTTAGAATGCAGGCTGTAGTGAGTAAGTGGCGACATCAGAAGAGTTGCTGATGTCATCTTCGGATATCACACTCCAGTGGAAATAACTGAGGTTATCACACTGATATTGCTCCCACCCTCACTGTGTATATAGGGGATACATGATGGGCAGGAGTGTGCTATGGCAACATATTCTCACTCCTGCAGAGTGAGCTATGGATATTCACGAGTGCTGAAGGCACGAGTGAGTATATCCATAGCTCATGATGCAGGAGTGAGAACATTTTGCCATATCACACGATCTGCACATCATGTGTGCGGTTTATACAATGGGGCTGGGAGCTCCTTTCATATATGTTTTGTAAGTTAGATTTGCGTTGTGTATTTTTAAAGTGTGGTGGGTGAGGTTTTATGAATGGTGTGTGAACTCTGGTTGTGATTGGTAGTTGTTTGGTGTGTAGTAGTTTTGTATTGTCTGGTTTGTGTTTTAGGGCAGGACTTCATTGGCGGAAGTGATACAGGAATGGATCGAGCATAGTGGTATGGTTACGTTCTTATTTGTTTTGGGGTGTAAGGTTTATTTTGTGTACATTGATTCCAGTTTGTCCTGCTTTGCTAATCAGAGTCTGAGTCGGGAGATATTACGTGGTGCTGTTTTTTGGGAGTCTGCAGATTTGTCACTTCACATTAGAGTCAGCTGGTTCATTCGACTTCCGGTTTCTAATGAAGCCATGGTGTTTCTGCTTGGCAGGTAACAAAGCGTTGCTGAAAACTGCTTTTAAAAGATGTTACTTTTTTTTCCAGGTTGGACTGCAGAGAAGATAGTTTTAATGGAGCTTCTTCTTAGTTTGTGCAGATTTACACAAGGGGGGCCAGGGTTTTTATTGTTAGCAGGCTGGTTTTAACATGAGTGTGTTTTAATATGCAAATCTATAGGCTGACTGAGCCCTGATTTGATTTAAGGAAGTGGATTCTAAGTAGATGCTATTTGGAGTGCAGGTGGTAGAGAAGCTGACGTCAAAGGGATATGTATAAAAGGCAGGTATTTTAACTTCACTGATGTCAGCTTCAGATATCTCACTTCGATGGAAATAACATGTTTTATTGTCACTGTGGAGCTTCCACCCCATTGTATATACAGTATATATATATATATATATATATATAGATATACATATATATCTATATATATATATATATATATATATATATATATATGTATATCTATATATATATACAGTATATATATATATATATATATATATAAAATATTTCTCTGCAAACAACTTCATGAAAACACCATTAGGGTTGAAGCCTAAAAGTAGGGAAATGAGATCTTAGTATTCCCAAGCCTAAGACCCCATCCCTACCCTTGGTTTCCAACCCGAACACCCCACCCTTGTCATCCAACCCTAAGGCCCCCTTCCACCTGCATGCAGGAATAGGTGTGAGGGGTGTGCCTTGGGTTGTGAACCCTAATGCTCAAACCATTGTTTTATTTTGTACCCATGCTAGGTTATTATATGTTATAAAATGGGCTTCTAAAATGGAGGAATCTGACTGACTAGTACACCTTCTGAGCCATGTCCTTATCAGAAGATATACTACCTCACTGGCACTAACCTCCTCTGCCTGACCATATAACAACAAGGAATCACTGAGTTATGCCATCTGTAAACAGAAACACACACTGGCACAGCTCATGGTGCACTACCAGAAAATGGCACCCTATTATCACCAGCCATCGCAAACAACTCCATCCTGTACTCGCTGACCTGCAGCCCTCCCCTTCAGCTCTGTTTCTACACAGAAACACATTTATCAGGAAAAGTCTGACCTCTGCTTCTCCTGATACATGAAAGACCTGCTCAGAATATTTCCTTAATAAACAGGTGCCCATGATCCACTGATTATCCCTGCATGCTGAAATGCTCCTCCACAACTCAAGAGACCCAGTCCTGTCCCCGTCCTGCATCGGATGTTTCAGTTAATTTTTTACTTTACTTTTTTGCCATTACTGCTTTCTTCTTTATGCAGCCAGCAGTCACAGCCATGACTGGAAAAGCGCTGTCAGGGGAGTGCAAAATACACCGGCTGTCAAGGGACACGCTCGCTGCCACTCCTTAAAGGCAAACGGTCTCTGCAACTGTTCTTCACTTATGTCCAAAAACCAGAAAGAAGCAACAATTGCAAGCTTTCCTTAGTGGGACACTGAGAGGGCTATGGTCCCTGTAAACAGTGGCACAATGGGAAAACAAAGTAAAATTAAAATAGTATATGCCTGTCTGGTGGGGGGGGCACTATATTTCTTTTGGTGGAAGCCCTCTATTGGCCAGCTAGACAGTGTCAAATACAGGATACAACAGTAACAGAGGAACTAATTTTTCATGTTACCACTATTAAAAAGTTATTTTTCTAAAAAGAAAAAAAAATTCTTTCTTTCTCATTGTTTAATATTTACTTGAGGCCCATTTATTAGTGCAATAACAGACTCCAAGGTGTGGTTTATCTCCTGATAAGAGAATGCTCACTAGTATAAGGCACTCAGCGCAAGTGCCTCATGCCTTATGACAAACCTGGGTGTGCTTTTATCAGGAAATAACCCACACCTCGTTTTGTGTTATTGCTTGCTTGAAATGGGGTGAGCATTAGGGTTGGCACATTATTTTGTTAATCTGTCCCAAAGGGTGATTTCGCACATTGATTGTACCATCCTGTGCCACAGGGGTGAGAACATGCTTTGGAAAGAATGTGAAAAATGAAAGCCATACTGTTCATGCGGTGGTATGAAAAATGGCATTGTTGAAAATTAGGAGTGAAAATACTAAAAATTACTGAAGTTATGAGTACATGTAGAAAAATGTCAACCCCCCCAAAACTCGGGTGTTTTTTGGTATTTTTGTACAAGATTTTCAACATGTGCTTTTTGGGACCCCACCTCCTGAACATTGGCACTGTCATTTTGTTAATCAATCTAAAACCTGATTTTGCACAGTGACCATGCCATGGTGAGTCTGTTTGAAACATTTCATAGCCTGATGGAAGCGTGGCAGGCTCCACTGTAAAGTTTCAGAACTTTTGACCCATTGCAGCCTACTTTGAGACTCTCGGGTAAACGTTGATGTAAAGGGTAAAAGAAGTGGCAGCTTTTGTCCCAGTTAAGGTTGAACCATTTACCATCTCTCTCTTGTATTGCAGCTGCTAAATTTACAACTGACTGATTGGGGAAGGGGGCCCTCTTACTGCTTGACCAGCATGCTACTTTTCATAATATTACCTGATTTGTTAGTAACATCAGGAACAAACCCTGTATTTTGCCCAACTAATGAAGTTAAGGACCTTATTACTGAACTATTAGTACCAAAAGGTACAGTACATTTTCCCTTTTTCATGGTACCTACAGAAAGCCACAGATTTTCCTTACTACCCATGATATTAAACTCTGTTTTGGGGTATTAGTCAGCAATGCATATTTAAGAAATCTTGGTGGATGGGAAAAGTTATGAAGCATTTTTCCTCAGTAAGGCAATTCTTCACATATCCAGTCATTGCTGAGACAGCTAAGCAAACTATATTAATGCGTAGAAATTTAGTTTTGTTTCTGTTGCTGATGTCTGGTTCAGTACACCCAAATCCTGGACTGCAAGCATATAATACACTGAACTCAGCCAACATATTCCATTAACATTGCACATTTGAATGTTCAAAGTTTGCTAGCTAATGGGACAGCTTTAATGTATGAGTAATGAGTAATAAATGAAGGGTAATTGCATTAACTGAGATGTGGCTGACAAATAAGACTCCAGACAATGTAATTAGAATGGGAGGGTATGATGTTTCTAGGAGTGACAGAGATGGGGAGGGTGTTTATTTTATGTGAGGGATCATCTGAATGTAATCCAGGATATATCTTTTTTATATACTACATCATGTGATTTCTTGGCACTTTCATTAATATTAGGGGAAAGAAAAATATTGTCTCTTATAGTGCTATATGTATCACCAGGACAGCAGGAGGAGGGTTTAAAATTGGTACAAGCATATAGGGATTCATTGCCATGTTATAGTGAGATAATAATACTAGGGGATATGAACATAGATTGGCTGGGTAAAAACATATCAACATTTAGAGAAATGGTTGTTAATTCTAGACTTTCCCAAATTATTGAAGCCCCCACTAGAATACATTATAAAAATTGCACTCTTTATTACTTTATTTCTGTATTTATTTATTGAAATGATTTACCAGGAAGGCACTGAATGACACGTCACTCGTCTCCAGGTGTGACCTGGGGGGGCAGAGGTACATAAGGAATTAAACATTACACATTTGAGTTATAAGTTCAACATTAACATACAGTTGTAAGGCAGATGTTACAGACAGTGTTTCAACAGTGTTGCACATGATAAGTAAAAAATGTGTACAACGATAAGTGCCAGGTTAATAAGTAACAAGTGCTTACATGAAAGAAAATGGGGAAAGATGAGGCAGCAGTGAGGTGGGTGGAGAGGGGAAAGAGTTGTGTCCCTAAACACCACTTCAGGAAGCTAGGAACCCTGCAAGGGGGCTGGTGGAACCAGAGGGACAGGGATAAGGAAGTGTCCCAGAGAGACCCCCTTCAGAATGGTGGGGGAAGGAAGTGGATGAGAGATACAAGCCCCTTTGGGGGGGTAGGAGAGGGACCCATGGAGACCATACAGGGCCCCTTACATTCTGTGAGAGATCAAGGAAGGCCAGTAAGGGGGAGCAATTTGGGAGAAGGGGAGGAGAGCTAGGAATTTGGGTGGGTGTGAACAGGGTAAAATGAAAGTGACATTAGAGGGGTAAGGTTTGTCCAGGGCTTAGAGGAAGGAGTTAGGGAAGGGCATGACAGAAGCAGCTAGGAGCAAGGTAATTATTGAGGGTAGAGCTGATGGAGTAGGCAGAAGATGAGTGCCAGATTTGAGGGGTGAGGGAATTCCAAACTTTTGGGAAGCGGTAAGAGCAACTGGATTGGCTGATTTGGGTGCGAAAGTCAGTTATCTATGGGAATGAGAGGGTGGGGGGTTGCAAAGGAGGAGGTGAGGTAGGAAGGGAACTCACCCAACTAATGCTCGGAGGTGAATTTAACACAGTGGGAGAGCTGCCTATTTGCAAGTGAGGGGAATGATAGGGCATGTTAAAGATCGCAGCGGTGAGTGCAAGGGGGGCATCCAAGGCAAAGTGACAGAAGGAACTGAAGAAGGTGTCCAGTCTGGTCAGGGAGGACTTAGGGACAGTTCCATAGACTATGTCACAGTAGTGAAAAATGGGCAGTATCATCTTCTGAACAAGTTCATGCCTAGCCATAGGAGGGATGCAACTGGGGTTCCTGAACAGGGCACCAAGCTTGGGACGCAGTTTTTTCTGGATGGCATCAATATGTCCAGAGAAGTCTAGGTATTGGTCCAGCCAAACACCTAAGTGTCTGAAGAAGGATGTGTCCTCAAGTAAAGTCCAATCAAGAGTATGGAAAATGGGTAGGGAGGGAAGCCTTGAGAGTCTCTGCCTTGTGCCAAAGGTCATGGAGACCATCTTCTTGGCATTGAGGAACAGTTGATGGTTAGCAAACCAGAGCTGATGCCAGCAGAAACTGCACTAACACCACCAGCTGGGACAACATCATCTCAGAAGCTACAGATTGTGCTGTAAAAAAACATTGATGGAGAAATCCCTTTACTGACGTCATCTGTGCACTTCTGCATACTATCATGTCCATGGACAATCTTGCCACTGGCAGCAGTGCCATGGCCAGAAACAGCTTTGCTTGCACATCTCTTTGCAGGCATTTTGGGGGATCACCAAGAAAATTCTAAACAAATTTAGATTTCTGAACTTTCAGTCTGGACCGGTGGATGTGATGCCAAAAAAAAACAACAACTGTGGCTTGTAGATAGAGATTAGGCACTGAACAGATGCTAAAGCACAGACAGATAAAGATTACACTTTGCAATCAAGAAGAGATGCAGACGCAAAGTCACAACAACACCTTAACCACTGCTCACAAGTCACAATCCAATCCGGAAAAGAATAACTTTTGCCGGATGGGGGGAAGGACAGTGCACCACAGTAACCGTCCAAAACCAAGATACCACAAAGCAGTACAAAATCACACAGGTGCAGTGGATAGCAGGTTCACACTGCTGCAATTACTCTGTGGCACAATAAAATGTGTCTGATCTGATGGCACGCATGGTACACAGTCACACACACACTACAAGTAATGAGTAGCAAATTGAAAACTTCAGTAATATAACCAAATATTTTAAACAAACTGAAATTATGCACTGCTGCACCACAACAATCAGCAAAAAAAATGTCAAGAATTACTGAAAATATTATTGTGTGTACATTAACACAGTTATACAAGAAAAATATAACCAAAACAGAAAAACTGCCTTTTTCTTCCAGTTTTAACCTACCTCCACCACAGATATGCCCCTTCCCCAAAGCACACTTCAAGTGTCTGTCATTACACAGACTGAGTGTTCTAAATTAACATTCAAAATCCACACACAAACAATAAACATGCAATGATATGAGCACAGGAGAGTTTTCTACAAACAATTTACAACATTTTGAGCAAAACAATGGCTCAAAAAGGCTTTTTTAACAGCTTTTAGAGGATTTGAATCGCAGAGCTCTGAGAGAAAACTGTATTCATGTACTGCTACACACACACTACACAGAACTGAGGCTGTGCAAAACAATCTAGAGCCCATGTGACCTGCAATCCCATGAATCACTGCAAAATTCACCTTGGAGTTCAATAACAAGGCGAAGTGATGGAAAGTACATTGATTTCTATGTACTTCACATTAAAATTGGTGGTTGGGGGAAGTTGGAGTAATGTGAAGTCATTGTTATCAATGAACTTCGCATTCTTCATTATGGTGCAAAGTACTCCACATCACGTCGTGGATTACTTTGCAGATTCTGCATTACTCCATGAATTGCTTCGTGGAGTGAATTTTTGTCACTTTGCCCACCTCTAGTGACCATAGGCTGGTGCTGAATGAAAAAAAAAAAAGACTATGTTGTTCAATAGTCATCTGAGAAAGAAGGATTTGGAATCTGCTCTGTCCCTGCACTCTGTTTCAGGGGCAGAGATACAGCAGATTGAATCTTTTAAATATTTCAGTTTGAGTGTTGATTCAAAAATGACCTATGAGCATCATATTCAAAACTTAGTTAAAATTGTACATCAAAGAATGGGTGCACTCTATAGAGAGAATTCTCTAGTAATACCAGTAACCACAACACTTTTAGCACAGAGTTTTCTCTTAACTACCATTTTATTTATTTAATTATTGAGGATTCGGAAAAGTACCTTTGAGTTAGAAACTCCTTTACAAAGGTTTCACGTCACAGAAATTAGATACAAAACAAACATTACATGGCAATTCACCAGGACACGAAACAAGCTACAGTATTTACATAGAGCAGTGAAAGGCTAACGGTCAGATACTAGGATTAATAAGCACAGTTCTTAAACAATTGATTATAGACTGACTTTTGTTACCATAGTGCCTGTGTTAGGCAGCTTACAAAGGTTAAAACATTGTTAAACCAGGTTGCCAGGTTTACTACACAGCTTCCACTAAGAATACATCACTGTTTATTATAAAAACAAGCTGGAATACTTTCATTGGATCAGAGATATAAGCTACAGATAGGTTTGATAGCAAAAAAAACCAAATTTTAAATAAAGTTCCAGTAAATTTTCACTCTTTATTCCAAAAACAAATAAACCCATTTCATATCCCACCATCATGTTATTGCTGTTTTTCTTTGTCAGAAATGAATACTGCTATGGGACAAAGGTCTTTGCTTTATAGCGTTCCCAGGTTTTAAAATTATATTCTCTCCAAAATAGATTGGGAACATCAATCTGTAGATTGAGAAGGCTATTGAAGAACTGTTTGATAGAGGACAATGAAGGTGTATGTTACAAGTGATCTGTTGGATTGACTGCTATGGCCTGTACACTGTGCTTTTTATATTTTTGTATTTAATAGTTTGTTACTGATTGTATGTATTTGTATTATTTGATATGCACTAAGCAGAATTAATAAATAAATAAAATAAAATAAAAATAAATAAATAAAATAGTGTACCACAAGTGCAAAAACACATTTTGGGCAGGATGTGAAAAATGACAACTGTATTGTTCATAAGGTGGTGTGAAAAAATGGCAATGATGAAAATTTGGAGTGAAAAAATTAATAATTGCCAAAGTTACGAGTGTGCATAGAAAAAAATTAAATGACTGTACATAACTCTGGTGTTTTTTTTGGCATTTTTGCACCAAATTTTCCACATGGGCTTTTTGAGACCCCTTCTCATGAACACTGGCACTGTTGTTTCATTAATTGGTCTCGAAAGGTGATTCCATGCATGAACTGTGAAATCACCTTATGGGTGTGATTAATGAGATGACAGTGACAGTGTTCGTGAAGTGGGGTCCCAAAATGTTCATGTTGAAACTTTGGCACAAACATGTTGAAAAATGGCTGCGAAATCAACATAAGTTTAAAATGCCATTGACAGACATTATACTGTGCTTACCTTGATTCTTCAGTTCGCAGTTCAGCTTTGAGGAGTGCAAATGTGTCCCGGTCCTCAGAAGATGACAGTCGCTGACCTCTGATGGTAAGTATAGGGCAAGGGGGTGGGGCGGTAGGCTGCTCCGAGTGAGGGTCAGGATGAGGTTGGGGGATGAGTAGGTGACAAGGGACCGTTTTCTATTTTGCAGAGTTAAAAAAAGATGTCGGGGATGGTTTTCTTTTTTTATGGAAAATAAAGTAGATATCTGGGGACACTGGGAGTGGGGTCCCCAGTGTCCCACACTTTTGGGGGGGAATGAATGCAGCAGTGCAGACATGGGGATTGGGCACACTGATGTCAGCAATTCTTAAGAAAAATTCGGGGACACTGAATGTGAGTTCACCAGTGTCCCACATATGTTTTGAGGGGATGTTGCACAGCTGACACGGGGATTGGGTACCCCGATGTCAACAATTCAAAAGAAACATTTGGGGACACTGGGAGTGCCCCAGTGTCCCACAACAAGGGACCATTTTTTTTTTCCAGTTTAAAAAGATGTCTCGGGACTGAGTTCGAGACACAGGGAGTGGGCTTCCCAGTGTCCTATACTGCTGGAGGGGGGGATTCAGGACTGTACTGGACAAGGGGATTGGGCACTCCAAGGTCCATAAACAAATAAAAAAGAATGGACTGGCAGGGGATACATCCAACACTGGGAGTGGGCATACTGGTGTCAGATAATTTAAGTAAAATCAATGGGAGGCTGGAGGGTGCCACTGGACACCAGTGAAACCTATGGAGGGGGATGCCACTAGAGACCAGGGACAGTAGACAGTAATTGAGGGTGAGGGTGCGGCACACCACAATGCCAGATACAAGAGAGCTATGTGATACAGCAAGCTCTGCGTGATGTGACATGCAAAAAAAACTGATATTTTTCTCACATAAGCTGTATGTGACTCTACAAGCAGAAAAATATGTGAACAAAAAAACTTTTGTGCCTGACATATAAATATTCCCATAGGAAATTATGGGAAACTTAACATTTTTATAACTTTTGAATGGATTAGTATATTTTCACCAAACCTTCAAAAGGTACATCTGTGACCCAAAGGCTTTCTACCCTGAAATTTCACCACCAACCACAACATAAAGGCATTCCTGAGGTACAAGTGAACAAAGAAACATAAAAAAATGGTAAATTTAGGATTTGTTAACAGTTTCTATCTTAAAAAACACACGACGGATTCACATGAAATTTGGCATATTAGGAGAGCTCCAACCTACCCCTAGAAATTATGCATTCCAAATTTCATGTCAATCCATCGAATGGTTCCAAAGTTATTATGGTTCAACATTTCAGGTTTAACACAGAAGTTTGCACTCAGCCGTAATATACTAGTGCTACCATCAGTCAAAGACCTGTTGTTAGTGCTCAACATAAACAAGAGTGCCGGGGCTGATCAAATAGACCCCTATTTCTTGAAGCTAGGATATGTTGTACTAATCACCCTAACACACATCTCTTTATCAAATATCTTGCCAAAGGTGTCCTCCCTCACGAGTGGAAAATAACACATCATCCCACTTTTCAAATCTGGCGATGCAAGTCATCTGAACAATTATAGGCCCATATCCCTCTTGCCAATCCTCACTAAACTACTGGAAAAAAATTAGTCAGCTCACAAATCAGGGACTACCTAGAGACACATAATACAGTATGTTGAATACCCTGCTATCCGGATTCAGACCCAAACATAGCACCATGTTATTAGCCAAGGTAACCAATGATTGACAAACAGCCCTTGATGCGAAGAACCATATCTGTGCTTTATTTTTAGATCTAAGTAAAGCATTCAATATGGTTGATCATGAACTCCTCTGGAATATGCTGTGGAACATTAGTCTAAACAATATCTCTCACAAATGGTTTACCTCATATTTAATAGGCAGACAACAACAGGTCAAAGCACAGTGTGAACTCTCCCCACGTAAGACCGTTATGAGAGGAGTTCTACAGGAGTCTATTCTTGGGCCCTTGTTATTTGCCATATATATTACTGACTTTGACCCTAATATCTCCTCAACTAATATACATCTCTTTGTGAAATATACTGTTATGTATGTTGCAAAACCCTCCCTGGAACTGACCTGTACAGACCTACAGCAAGAATGCATCCTACTACAACATGATCTCCTTCACCTTAAATTGTTTCTAAATGCTTCTTTTCCCATAGGCAAATTCAGCTGTCTCTCACCTTTCAGGAGCTAAGCCCCAAATCACTACCCTCCTCGGGGAAGCATTAGATCCAGTTGATTAGTTTAAATATCTTGGCTTCTGGATAGATAGCAGACTCTGGTTCACTACACACATTCAGGATTTTGCCAAAAAAGCTCAGACAAATACTGGGTATTTTCTACCAGATCAAGCACCTACTTACAAACAACCTTCCTACCACTCCTGGATTATGCCAATCTTCTTTACACCACTGCTCTGCTGTTTACCTATCCCTACTAGACACCTTGTATCATAGGCCCTTCGATTTATTACCAATGTGCCATACAACTTTAACCACTGCTCCTTCTATACTCTACTTGGCTGGTGATCTCTAAAAACTAGGAGATTAAAAACACACAGCAAGATGGACCTACAGAGCCATCACAAGCAAGCTCCTCCAGTATATATCCCAACTCCTCATTTGCTCTATGGTAACCTACTCCCTCAAAAGATACTCTTGTATTACCTTCGGCACTCCCAGGGTCAGAACTCGGTATGGTATCTCCTCCCGAAGGTATTCCCTCCCCTCCATCTTGAACTCTATCCAAAAATCCCTAAAACTATCACAAATTGTAAACATAACAACCCTTAAAATATTAGTTTGTTGCCTATTGGGCAAAACTTGCAACGGTTTCCCTTAGTTCTAATTCCACTGCCTGAGCACCATGATGTGCCATTTGCTGAGTACGTCAAGGCAAGCCTAGCCCTTCTCCTCATGTCATGAATGATTTGAGATATTCAAGAGTTTTATAATTTATACCCCTTCCTTATCTCCATCCTCTCACCTGTCTCTTCTCCTCCTTTCCAGGCTTCCCTCCTCTCTTCCTACCCCTCCTCTCTTTACCTGCCCCTCTTTCCCCTATTACCCTACCTAGTCACCCAGGACCACTTTGCAAATGTGTTCACTTAATAGTGATTCTCCTGGTTAAATATATATATATATATATATATATAACCCACTTTAAGGTGTACGGTCGTGCTCTGATATACACATGCCTTGGTGTGCCTTGTTACACACAAGGCTGCAGGCCGCGTGCATCAACCACCCAAGGCGTGCTTGTATCAGAGTGCAACCGCACATCCTAGAGTGTGTTATCTTTTTTATAAAATAGCAAAATTGCTTTGGAGGGTGGGTAAAAGCGAATGTGTGTGGTCGCGTTCTGATATACGCACAGTCATGTGATGTGTTTTATACAATCTGAAGTTTGTATTTGGAGCTACTACTTTTACCCTTCATATATATAAATATATATATATATATATATATATATATATATATATATTGCAAGAAAACACCATTACTGCATCAGTTTGGGTTGATATTACAACAACAAAAGCCTGGAAAGTTAGTGGTAGGGTTCCCAACTCTATCACCACCCGCCCTCCACACATCAACAGGTGTCAGGGTGTGCCTTGGGGTCATTGACCCTAACTTACAACCTATTCCATGTGTAAGGAAGCTAAGATGGTACAGGAGGAATTCAAACATGCATGGGACAGACATAAGGCAATTATAGTGGGGGTTGCAGGAAATAGGCTGTTGGTTAACTAGAATCTGCAGCTTATCCAGTAGGTAGGGAAATGGGCAGACTGGGTAGGCCAAGTGGTCCTTATCTGCCATCAAAGTCTATGTATAGGACAATAGGCAGAGAGTTAGGCCCAATGACCTCAATGCACACCCCAATGCCTGTTTTTGTGTGGAGGCTGGGGTGGGTGTGTTGAGAATCTTAACACTGAATTTCTAGACTTTTGTCATTGTAATATCAACCCTAACTGATGCATTAACAGAGTTTACTTTTAATGAATTTCCTAACTTTTTAAGACAGTGTAATCTCATTCTTATTTGTTTGTGGGAGTGCAGGGCCTTTGGGCCCTGCACTCCCCAACAGTTCATAATGTGTTGTGGGAGCACAGGGCCCTCCAGGACCTGTGCTCCCATGCATGCATATAGTAATTGCCCCTGATTTTCATGTGGGAGTGTAGGGACCTTGGGGCCCTGCGCTCCCATCTATCCATAAGTGTAGACACTTTGTAATTAACCCTCATCTCCATGTAGTTGTGCAGGATCCTCCATGCCCTGCATTCCCATTACTACATAATGGAAGGCCCTGTGCTCCCAATACTGCATAATGGTATCCATATGGTGGGGGAGCAAGGCCTGTCAACCCATAAGAGTACAGACAGAGCACAGGCCTAGAGACATTCCAAGTAACCCTTGTGCTGCAAATGGCACAATATCTCAGTAACCATAGGAACACTGGAAAAAAATTTCACCACAGTAATCATGTACAGCAGTCCAAATAGGCACTTGTGGAGTTCAAATTAGTGGAAAAGTTTCAAAGTTTTATTGTGGCCATCTGCCCTACTGCAACCTTCTCCCTAGTGCTTCAACCCAAGCACAGGGTCTTCTTCAGGGGGTAGGACTCATTTTCCTCAGGGTTGGGACCCACCCCCTGAGAAAGACCCTGTGCTAGGGTTGAAGCACTAGGGAGAAGGTTGCGGTCGGGCAGATGGCCACAATAAAAACTTTGAAACTTTTTCACTAATTTGAACTCCACTGCTGCTTATTTAGACTTCCGTATATTGTATAGGTTGGCATCCTTTTATAAGCATCACCTGCTTTCCAGCATGCAACTTTCCAATTATACCTGCAGTTGTAATCATGGCCTGGCAACCTGCAGACTTGCTTATTACACAATAGGTGTACTAAGTAGCGTTTAGCAAAAAATCAGTATCTCAAAACGTTTTCAAAATATACTATAGCTTCCAAAAGGTACTGCGACTACCAGAATGTTATCCTATGGAAAATTGTTAAACTTCAGAATGTTATAACTATAGAACCAAAGTAAATTTTAACACCAAACCAGCAAAAGGCACATCTGTGTGGGCAAGCCCTTTCTACCCTGCAAATTTCAGCCCCAAATCCTGATCATTTATTTGCAGTGAAGTAGCAAAGAAACAACAATTTTCTGATAGTACTTTTGCGAATTTGAGAAACTTTTGCAAATGTTGCGAAAGTTTCACAAAACTTTCTCAAAATTTGTGAAAGTACTTTTGCATAACATTTCACAAATTTGCAAAAATTTCATAAAAGTACTTTCTCAAATTTGCAACACTTCCAATATCCAAATCAAAAAAACATATTTCCAAGCAGTATTTTTAAAATCTAATGCAATGATCCTGTTCCTCGGGCCCCAATTAGATAAACACAACTATTGGTGTTTACAAAGAGCCATTATTTTTTGAATTATAGCATTTTTTACCTGTTGCAAACTGAAAACAAGATGTCAGTTGCACAGCACTACTGAACCTTTTTTGTGACAGTAAGAAGTACTTTCACAAAAGTCAAAAGTATTTTCGAGGTGCACATACAGTGTATTTCTTCTGACAGGCTATAATGGGAACCATTAAACTTTAATAACTTTTGAATGGATTAATATTTTTTCACCAAACCTTCAAAAGGCACATCAGCGACTCAGACCCTATTTACCCTAAAATGTTCAGATCACACTCCCAAACAGTTTCAGACTTATGAGCAAAGAATTTGCATCTAACCATAAATTTCACATTTTGAGACACTCTGCAGCTTCGCAACTCATATCCGACTGGAACAAAACTTGCCAGATCCAGAGATCTTTGGTACCAGACAGTACATGACACATTTTGGGTACATTGGTCATTCAGTTGCAAAACTTGGGATATATATATATATTTTTTTTTTTGTATACAGGGAAGATGTCTATTAATGTCTCAAGATATACAGTATATAATTGTTTATACTGGGAACCCTTCTAATGCTGTCCTAAATGGTACAGAGGAAGCCTCCGTAGGTCTTGTTAGACTGCCTGCATTGTCCTCCTCTGTTTTTTTTTTCAGACTCCCCGCTCTGTCTGCAGTAATAGCTGCCCTCCAGGGTACTGGAAAGCTTCCCTTCAGGGAATGCCCATCTGCTGTTATGACTGTGTGCTGTGCTCTGAAGGAGAAATTACCAACAAAACTGGTGAGCATTCATCATTCATTTTTTATTTCTTGAGTGAAAATTCATCAACATGGCATAAAATCCATAACATATGTGAAGCAAAATGTCATATACACCTCTTCGGAAACATCACACAACAGACATGACTTAATTTGTATGGATTGAAGATGACTCATAACTCATGTTTCTTTTCAACCATAGTAGTAATTATTAACACATGTTGTGGATGGGGGGGGGGTGGCATTTCTTCAGGGCCCATTGTGGTCCAGTAAATAAAGGAAAATACTTTTTACTCACTAGTGTACAATCATCCTTATATACATGATATCAGAATGCAAAGTTTGCCTTCCATTCCTTGAAAATTAACTGTTTTACAGTTCATAGAATTTTCTAGTTTTTTTTAAGTAATACACCTTTAATTTTAACCTTATAACGCCTTTGTACATCATTCGGCAATAGTATGTGCCATAATCTCTTTTATCAGTTCAGTGTTCATTAGCAATATTATATCCTACTCTTTTTTAACATAACCTCGGATGACATCACTTTGTGCTATTCATAAGCCTGCCAGTTCTAATCAGTAATATCCAGAGATATTTAATGAAAGCAATCTATTTACTCTGAATAATAATATGGCCAAATTGCCTACTGTACTTGCTCAAATCATTTTGCAAAAACACCTGGTATCTGCAATGAGCTTGCAAAATCACAGAAGTCCACTTCTTTCTTACCAAAAAATGCTTGGAACATTTATTTAAAAAGAGTTTATTGCCCCAAGATATATGGTTCTATAGTCACAGGTATTGAAATATATTGATTTTGGTTATCATTTCCTTATCCCGAATATTTGGCTGAATACTCTATTCGGACCTCCAAATATTTAAGTATTCGGAATTCATGTCATTTTAACAACAACAAAAAAAAAAGACTGGCAGAATTTGCCCACCTCCATGGCCGACCACTGACTTTCAGAAATTCCTGTCCTACACAACTGCTATCCCATGGGAGCAGCCTCCTCTGCTCCCTGCCTTATATGGGATTATAATTTGTTTCTGACTCAAAGACCATTATCCGACATAGTTATTCCTGCTCCATGGCCAGCTGACCTTCTTCTGAATGAAAGTGTTTGCATGGTAAAATCAGCTTATCTTAGCTGGTTTTACTATGTGAACAAGTAAGTGCTTTAATTCAGAAGAAGATGCAAGTCATGGAGCAGTACAACCTGTGTTGGTTATCTTTCTGTTTATCTTGCAGGTCAAAATTGGGTGCCTACATAAGGGGGGAGGAGGAGGAGGATGTTTCTAACTGGGTGTGGGGTAGGAAAGGGGTTGCTGAAAGTTGGTGGTCGACTGTGGAAGCGGAAGGGTTGTGCCAGTCACCCATCAGTGGAGGTTAAAAATTAAACAAGCAATTAATTATCAAATTGTGGGAGCTGGAGGCAGGGGAGACTGGGGCTTTAAATGAGGGTGAGGGTTGGGGGCTTATCTGTTTGAAAAGAGCTGGGCTAGAGAGGAGGTTATTTCTTGTTCTTTCTTTTAAAGGAGAACTGTCATCTTCAGGATTTCTTAATGCCTGAAAGTCCATAAAAAGCTAATTTGAGTAATCTATTGTGTTTATATGTGAGTCTTTGCAGTCCAGAGTTATTCATATGTAAATTAGCCTGTAATTAAGGGCTGGGGGAAGCCATGTGTTTTAGGTTCCTGATAGGGAATGATGTCATAGAGGGACTTGACCTTCCTGTGACAGTAGATAATATTAGTTAAATAGGAAATTGTCTGTTTTATTAAGTGTGTTTTAAAGTGTTATTCTAAGACTTTCTACATTTATAATAATTGTCTTGAATGTGCATTGAAACTAGTGAGTTATGACCTTTACATTTCAAACTGTTAGGAAAAACAATCATCTTCAGGATTGTTGTAACTTCTAGGCTATACTGACAGTTGATTATCAAAAACTACACATCTCAAGGCTGGCTCTGTGGTGACAACAGGTATTGGGCCCTAATCAGGATATCTAAACCCTGGCTGCATTCATGTCAGTCCAGATTTCTATGGCTGCCACAGCACCAACTTCTGTCATTTTCCATTCCCTCTCTTATAGCCTTTTCTCTTACAATTTTGGGTGTGAACTCAGGTCTACAAGATGCAAATATGACTCCTTACCTACTGGTCTGGCATCATGGGTCAGCCTTGAAATGTATAGTTTTTGATTATCAGCTGGAAGTACAGCCTAGATGTTGAAGGAAAGATTTCTGAACAAGCTTCATTCATCCAGCAGAATGGGTTTTGATTCCAACATGCTGCACTTGTATATCGTATATGGTGAGGGCTTGTTCAGGATGGAAATCTATTCAAGCTGAAATGATGTTGTACCACACTTCACAGGTCATGGACCGTGATTATACCACACTGTGGTGCAACAACATTTCAGCTCATTTTG
Organism: Neoceratodus forsteri; assembly: GCA_016271365.2. Classification (NCBI taxonomy): domain Eukaryota; kingdom Metazoa; phylum Chordata; order Ceratodontiformes; family Ceratodontidae; genus Neoceratodus; species Neoceratodus forsteri. Next base: position 61,993,908 of record CM057455.1, read on the forward strand.
AAAGGGCACAAGCCACACTGCTCAATGGAACAGCTGCAGCAAAATATGAACATACGAACATACAAAAACACCAGCAGATAAAGGCCTAATGGTCTATCTAGTCTGCTCGATTGTGCAGCTAACCCCTTACATTGCAGCTGCCCTACCCCCCTCCTCTCATCATAATGACCTCCCCTTGCTCTGTCCCATCCCCTCTTAAAGTCACCTACCATGCTACAGGCTACTACCTCCTCTGGCAGAGCATTCCACCTGTCCACCACCCTCTCTGTGAAATGCTGTCTCCTGACTTCCCTTCCAGAGTCTTCCCCCTCCAATCTCAGCTGATGGCCCCTCGTAACCCTCCCCCTTCTGATCTGGAAAATCCCTTCTGTACCTGACTTGTTTATGCCCTTTAGGTATTTAAAGGTTTCAATCATATCCCCCCATCCATCCTCTCCACCAGGGAATACATGTTCAGCTCACCCAGTCTCTCCTCATAGCAGTATCCCTATAATCACTGGAACATCTTTGTCACCCTACACTGTACAACCTCCTGCAGTCTGATGTAGCGGCAGGATCAACCAGATAGTCGGGGCTGCAGCAACAACTACAAGCAGCACATGACTTCTGCAGGGTCAACCAGATAATTAAATATGCAGGATCAACCAGATATTTTAAATAAGTTGCATGAAGGAAAGTGATTCCTTTCACTCAGTCCTCTCGCTTAACCAGAGATACCATCACCATGTTTTTATTTTTATATCCTAACCACATGAAACTTTCAACCAGCAGTGGCCCACACTATATCTGTAGGGACATCTGGACCCTGACAACTATACCACTGACCCGAACAACCAACGTAGAAAACCGGAATGAAACACAGCAGAAAAAAATGCTTTTCTGTCCTAAAAAAACATTTACGGGCACGATACACTAAAACAAATAGTGGATGGGCAACTCTATTCCCAACAAGTGTGTTGTACATAGCTGCCCATCCACTATTCTCTATATTGTATGACCAGAGCAATTTACTTAACCTCCCTGGGTTCCCAAAACACACCTGGGAACAAGCTGTTGCTCAGGGTGCCTTTCCTGGACAAAGACATTAAAAACAATCTGAGCATGTGTTATGATTCTGAAAATATTATGCTCTTTCTATCCAGATTTGAATTGAAAAAAAAATTGGACATAATTACTTGTTTATTAATTGCAAAAATGAATAGATGGACAACATGTTAAAACACACATAACCTGAAATACATTATTAAAAGAGTATTTTACTTTGTTTGATGAAGTTAAAAGTATAACATGTTTCTTACTGAAATTCTTTGGATGGAATGGAATTTTCTACCATAACAATGCCAGGATTTTATTGGATTATTTTTACTAACAGTTTGACATGAATGGTGATAGCTCGCTAGTTTCAGTGCACATACAGAACAATTATTATAAATGTATAAAATGTTGTAATAACACTTTAAAACACACTTAATTAAACAATGTCCTATTTAATCTGTTGGATTATCTACAGTCAAAGCAGAGCTAAAACCCTCCATTACATCAAAACACTTTCTCATTTATAATAATTTATATTTGGGATAAGGAAATTATACATTTATATTTATACATTATAATTTATTTATAATAATTGTATGTGTGAGTTTGTATTTCTGTGAAACTTGGCTTAATTGCCAGTGCCCTTTGGGGTGACCCTTGCCTCGATGCTTTTGCCCTGAGGTTCTTTGTGTTTTACCCTAGATATGGTGTTTCTAGTTATCCACTTTTTTCATTAATGTACCCCTTTGTAACCTTATCCTAGATGGGGGGTTACTAGTTTTTTCCCCTTTTTTCTTTACTTTACCCCATTTATAACCACACCCTAGATAGGGTGTTTCTAGAACTCCCCTTTTTACATAGAATGTGATGGCAGAAAAGGCCCACCAGGCCCACCCAGTCTGCCCAGTGTTCCTAGCAAGCTGCTAGGACTTTGCTATTCCCTCCCACCGATCTAAAATACCCTTGTATCTATCCTACACTCTCTTGAATCCCCCATGGATCCTGCCCCAACCACCTCCTCTGGGAGTCTGTTTCAGTTATCCACCACACTCTCCATGAAGCAGAATTTTCTGATGTTTCCTCTGAACCTCCCCCCTACTATCTGCATGTCATGCCCCCTTGTTTTTGATTGCTCCTTGAGTTGGAAGATATCCTCTACTGGCACCCTGTTAATACCCTTGATATATTTGAAAGTCTCAATCATGTTCCCCCTTTCCCTTCTTTGTATTATGGAATACATGTTTAGGTCCTTCAGCCATTTCTTGTATGGCTAGTGACTAAGGATTCACCATTTTTGTTGCCCTCTTCTGGATGCACTCAACTCTATCCACATCCTTTCTGAGGTATGGCCTTCAGAACTGAACCCCATTCTCAAGATGTAGCCTGACAAGCTGCCTGTGCAAGGGCATTATGACCTCCCTCTTCCTGCTAGTCATTCCCCTAGCAATACAACCCAGCATCCTGTTGGCCCTTTCTACCACCTTCTCACATTGCCTTGTCATCTTCAGGTCCTGTGAAATGATTATACCAAGGTCCCTTTCAAACTTAGTAACCTCTAGGGCATGTCCCTCCATCCTGTATTCAGCACCCTGGGTTTTCTTGCCTAAGGGCACAATATGGCACTTTTTTGTATTGAAGGACAATTGCCACTTGTTGGACCATTCCTCTAGTTTCTCCAGATCCCTGCACATACTCTCAACCCCCTCAGGCATATCCACTCTATTGCAGACCTTCATGCATCTGAGAATAGTCGGACATACTCTTCTCTCTAGCCCCTCCACTATGTCCCCTATAAATATATTAAAAAGGAGTGGCCCCAGCACTAACCCCTGAGGTACCCCACTTGTGACCATACCTTCCTTTGAAGGTACACCATTAACAATTACCCTCTGCCTTCTGCCCCCCAGCCAGTCCTCCACTCACCTAACCACTACTAGTTCCAGCCCAAGACGTCTCATTTTATGCAGTGGTCTCCTGTGCAGCACAGACTCAAACACTTTCTTGAAGTTGAGGTACACAACATCTACAGACTCCCTCTTGAACCAGTACGCTGATGACCCAGTCAAAGAACTCAATCAGGTTCATCTAACACAACCTTCCCTCAGTGAATCCATGTTGCTGCTAGTTCTGTAGGCCATTGACTTCTAGGTGGCTATTGATTCTGCTCTTTAATAGTTTATTTTTTTTTTAATTGTTTAACCAGGAGAGACACACTAAGCTGAAAGGTTTTTTACAGGTGCGACCTGGGAGCACAGGGAAGTTAAGTGACTTGCTCAGGGTCACACAATATGCAAGTGGGGGCTGTGGGATTCAAACCCAGGTCTCCAGATTTGCAGCTCAGAGCCTTAAGCCAGTGCGCTATACTGCCTCCCTGCTTCCATGAGCTTGCCCACCATCAATGTTAAGCTCACTGGTCTGTAATTGCCTGCCTCCTCCTTGTCCCCCCCTTATGAAGGGGGACCACATCCACCCTTCTCCAGTCATCAGGGACCTCCCCTTATTCCAAAGATTTATTAAAGAGGCTGGTCAGATGTATTGCTGGTACTTTACTAAGCTCCCTCAGTACCCTGGGGTGCGCCCCATATGGCCCCATCACCTTATCTACCTTCAACTCCTCTAGTTCCCTCAGGATCTCCTCTACCTAGAATGGACTGGAGTCAACCCCTGGCCATTGTGGTTCTTAATCAATAGTCGAGAAAGTGCAAAAAAAAATAAGGCATTCAGGAAATACAAAGAGACACAGAAAGAAGAAGACAGACTGAAATATCCGGAGAAGCAGAGAGAAGCAGGAGAATCTGTCAGAGGGGCTAAGGCAAGAACAGAGGAAGGAATAGCACATTCGATTAAAAAGGAGGACAAGACCTTCTTCCATTGTATTAATGAGAGGAAGAAGACCAGAAATGGTATTGTTAGGCTAAAGAAGGGAAGGTAGAGGGGTGGAGGATGACCTTGAAAAATCTGAGGTAGCGAACAAATATTTTTGCTCAGCATTTACCAAGGAAGAGGAAGGGAGGGGCCAAGACTCACAAAGTAATATGTACAGTGGGGAGAGGTGGACACAAGCCCATTTATGGTGGATAGAGTCTTGAAGGAACTAGGAAAAGTAAAGACAGACAAGGCAATGGGCCAGACGAGATTCACCCTAGAGTTTTGAAGGGGATCCATGACGGGTTTGTCAACAAACTTTTTGTTGAATGACTCGACAGTGAAACTGGCAGGTTGATCACATTTTGCAGTCAGCTGCCAGTTTTGTACTGAAATAGGTGTTTTCTTTGGGAGGCTTCACCCCTCAAACCCCCCATGTGGGGGGCTGTGACTCTGCACCCACCCCACTTAGGATAATCAACTCCGAGTCAGAACTGATTCGGGGTGGGGTGCAGGACCCCCACAGACAGTGGTGGGTTCCAGCAGGTTCCCTACAGTGATGTGGTGCTGTTGTTACTGTAAGGGACTGCACAGTTGAAATGTCGCTGACAGTGCAGTATACCTTTTGAAGGAACTCAGGGAAGTCCTAGCAGGTCTGCTGACAACTCTATTCGACCAGTCACTAGAGACAGGGGAGGTACCTGGGAACTGGATGAGGGCAGAGGTGGTCCCTCTGCACAAGACTGGAAGTAGGGAGGAAGCAGGCAATTACAGAACTATAAACCAGACCTCAGTGGCTGGGAAGCTGATGGAGTCCCTGCTTAAGGAGAGGGTAGTGATGTTCCTGGAGTCAAGCAGTGCAAAAGATCCAAGGCAGCATGGATTCACTGAGGTAGGTCCTATCAGAGTAATCTCTTCAAATTCTTTGACTGGATGACCAGGGTGGTGGATCAGGGAGGGGCGGTGGATGTGGTCTACCTGGATTTCAGTAAGGCCTTTGACACCGTTCCTCATAGAAGGTTGTTTAACTAATTGGAGAACCTTGGTGTGGGCTCTAAAGTGGTAAAATGGGTTGGTAACTGGCTAAAAGGCAGGACTGAGAGGGTGGTAGTAAATGGCATAAAATTGGAAGGGGGAGGTGACCAGTGGCATTTCACAGGTATCAGTGCTGGGTCCAGTTCTATTTAATGTTTTCATAAGCAACGTTACAGAGGGACTGGAGGGGAAAGTATGCTTGCTCACAGATGACACCAAAATCTGTAACAGAGTCGACCCACAGGAGGGGCTAGATAAAATGAAAAATTACCTAAGACCATTTGAGGAATGGACAGGGGTCTGTCAGTTGGGTTTCAATGCTAAGAAGTGCAAGATAATGCATCTGGGACACAGAAACCAAAGAGAGAAACACAGGGCGGGGGGAAGGTTCTAGCCACCACGAGTCAGGAGAGAAACCTGGGGGTTATCATATCCGATGACCTGAAGTCAGCCAAACAATGCAAAAAAGCAGAGGGGAAGGCAAACAGAATGCTGGGGTGCATAGGAAGGGGCATAACCAGTAGGAGGAGTAAACTGGTGATGCCACTGTATAGCTCACTGGTGAGGTTTCATCTGGAATACTGTGTACAATTTTGGAGACTGCATCTCAGGAAGGGCATAGACAGAATGAAGCAGTCCAGAGAAGAGCTACAAAGATGATACATGCACAAGCCTCATGAGGAAAGACTCAATGAACTAAACAACTATTCCCTGGAAGAGAGAAGGGAGAGAGGGGATATGATAGAGACTTTCAAACACCTTAGAGGAATAAACAGGGTACAGGAGGGGAGCATATTTCAGAGACAAAAGTGTACAAGGACAAGGGCACATAACATGAGGCTGGAGGGAGGGAGGCTTAGGGGGGAATGCTAGGAAGTATTTTTTTCACAGATAGTGTGGTGGATCCACGGAGCAGCCTACCAGCGGAGGTGGTGGAAGCAAAAACAGTACAGGGATTCAAAAGTGCATGGGATAAGCATAAAGGCACCCTGCTGTACAGCAGAATGAGGGAAGGCAGTCCAGATAAGAGTAGGGATTGCCAAACCAAGTGGGGAAATGGGCAGACTAGGTGGGCTGCATGGTCCTTATCTGCCTACAGATTCTGTTTCTACCTCATTTTCCCTGTTTTTCCTAACCTCCCCATCCTTCTCAACCATGAACACTGAGCAAAAACAGCTGTTGAGTATTTACACCTTCCCATGATCAACTTCCACCCTTCCTCCCTCTCCATTTTTAGCCTTATTATCCCTTCCTTGGGCTTTCTTCTCTCGCTCACATACTGGAAGAAGGTTTTATCCCCCTCCTTAACTGTGTCTATTCTCTGTTCTGTTCTTTGATGTCTTTACCCCTTTGTAACCTTACCCTAGATAGGGTGTTTCTAGTATTCCCCTTTTTCTTTACTTTATTCCTTTGTAACTTTACCCTTAATGTTAATGTTCCCTTTAAACATTAATGTTAAACAAACCACAGCTAAAGGGATTTAGTATGGAGGTGATACATTGGTTCAAATCATGTTTGTATGGATGTAATCAAGTAGTAACTACCCATTGAATATTGTCAGATGTAAAAAAGTGAACAGAGGCATGCCCCAAGGTTCCATATTGGGGTCACTTCTGTTCTTCATAGTCATTGACTAGTTATGTACCAAGATTCTTTACTGAATGCTCAGCTAAATTATATGCGGACAACACAGTCCTTATTCTCTATCCTGAGAAATATTGCAGAATTATAGAGAAGGTGCTTCAACAAGAATTTAACAATCTTGAAAACTGGTTAGCAGAGAATATACTTGTGATAAACATAAAGCAAACTAATATGATGATATTTAAAATCAAAGCAGGATGGCTGGCTTGTTGGCGCAGATGTAGGATTTCTGCCTGCAATGCCAGCAACCTGGGTTCAAATCCAGACTCAAGCCATCGAAGGGCCAGCTGGGGGGGGATTGAGTGTCCCATGGACTGCTCTCCTCCTCCAGGGGGAGGGGTGTGTGATCAAGTGTCCAGTGCAAAATTGTGGATCCCTGCTGGAGGCTGGGGGATCTGATTGAACCAGCACCTGATATGTGGGAATACAGGATGGATGTTGGGTTCATCCCACTTATATCATTGCGCGTCCCACCTTTTGAGGGGATTAGCATTCACAAAAAATGCTGCCAGTCCCAGGGATGATGTTGCCTCTTGGTACCGTGGCCTCTCAAAGTACCCAACCCCGGCTATGACTGTGTTCCACTGGATGGCCCACCCCCGTGGTCCCACCTTGGAGGGTAAGCCAAGGGAGCCCTGCCAGTCGTGGTGATGCTGCCGGTAACATGGACCTGTCTTCGTGAGGTGGGGTTATGCATTCCATCCGTAAGCTTAGGTGAATCGGGATTATGGTAGGGGATTGGAGGTAGTTCTAATAATAGGGACAGGTAGTGCCCCTAAAAAAAAAATAGGATGAGATGGTACTACTTCTACTGATATAAGGGTTAAATCCTTTAGGGTAACAGTCATTGAACAGGTTACTTCCTATAAGTATCTGGGAATGTGAGTTCACTTCAAATTTAGTTTTGACCTCCATGTGGATTATGATTGTACTAAGGTTTCGCAACAGCTAGGAGTCCTCCACAGACATAAAATTATTTGATGTGTGTAACTAAGGAGAAATTGATGAATACACTAATAATTCATTTAACAGATTATGCAAGTATTGAGTATCATTCTGCAAACAAGCATACTTTACAGAAGCTTGACAGACTCCAATACAAGTTAACGAGTTATATCCTAGATTTGTCAGGACCTTACATAATATACCATCATTGTAATGTTCTTCTTCTTCAAGTAAACTGAACATCTTTGGAACACAGACGAGAAAGACTTATGTAATTTTTTATACAAATGCATTAAAGGTTTGGTGCCAGAGTTTTTGACAGACAAAATAATGCCAAATAAGACAAATTATTCACTGTGAGAAATTAAGGGTAGGGGACTGAAAGTCCCCAGACTAAAATCTAGATAGGGATAAATTTGCTTTGACTGTATTGTAACAACCAACTGAATTCCCTCCCCCTTGAACTACGCAATGTGGATACTTAGAAATGTTTTAAATCTACCCTCTCAGAAATCCATCCTTTTGTATGTGATTGCTATTAACTTTGCAAGACTATCTATTGTGACTGTATGTAAATTGTCTTTTATGTTAATACCATGTATGTGCAATGTACACAGGACAGCCCTAAAAACAGGCTCTGCCTAGTGCCTCATCCTGTTAAAATATAAATAAAACTTGAAAACTTGAACTTGAACCCTAGATAGGGGGTTTCTAGTTCTGTCCCTTTAAGCTTTACTTTGCCTGTTTGTAACCTTACCATAGATAGGGTGTTTTCAAGTGTTCCCCTTTTTGCTTTACTTTACTCTGACTTGTTTCTGTATCCCAGCTCTTATACCTCACTATCTGGCTATTACTTAGCATTCCCCATTGTGCCTTTCCTTAATTGTGTATGTGCCTGTACCTTAGATAAGGTGTTTCCTGTTTCCCTTACAACAGATACTGATTATAAGGTCTGTTACCTGCCTTCCATTACCCCCTTACCCTGCTCCAGTACTTCCTACACAGGTAACAGCAAGTAAGGAGGTACTGTACCTTCCCACACTATATGGGCAGAGTTCCCTGCATGCATGTCGTCACCTGCAGACACCTGCCGATGCCTAATATGTCATTTACTTCAACTGTTCCCATCCTGCTGTGTTCCATTCATGCTCGGTGACATGAGTATAATGGGGCATACTTAAGTGACTGAATTTACTGCTCCAGAGCAGTTCCTGGTCTGCTCCTATTGGATGCCCCTACTCCCATGGTCCTGTGTGCTCCAGTCAAACAAGATGGTCTGACTTCCCCTTTCTTCAGGCCATGTGGAAATCACCTAAACAAAAAGTTGTGCAACACACTCTAGAGTAGAAAGCACCAAAAGCAGGCTGGTGTTTCACCCTTTTCCCTGTCCATTGCTCTGATTGTTTGATGCTCGCTAGTAGGGTTGCTCGGATTCAGTAGAATCCATTCCATTTACATTTGATGGGTTATTGCAAATTCTCATCCAGAATCTGAATCTGTTCCAATGCCAATTAAGGCATGCAAATTGGGTTTGGACATGGGATTAGAATTTCTGATTCTGCATGCAACTCCCTAGTTAAACATCCCCACCCAGATTTTGCAACTGAACAGTGCTGGTAAACAAGCCCTTGTGTTGTTAAATTAAAAACAAAGACCTCCCCCTAACCTTAAATGAGTGCTTCTCTACTGCTAGAGTAGACATGTTGGAAGCCTGATGCTGGGTGGAGTGTGCACTTGGACCAGTTCCAATCCTTTTCATGTTCCGTCCGAATCCAGATTATCCCACTACCTGCCTGTGGCCGATGACTGCACTAAATACACTGGTCCCCCACAACACAGATGCTAAAGCTGCTCAGTCTCCCCAAAGCTGCTGTCAGCCCAGTCCCTCTTGGCCAGCTGCACAGTCCCAGCCAGGTACCATTCCCATCCCTCCCTAGCCCTTCCTACCCATTAGCGAATCCACATCTGATGACTGAGACCCCCTCCCCAGCCAGGCATGAAAGAGAATTAATGTGTTGTCGGAGACTAATGTTTCCCTTGTCCTTGGTTCAGAAAGATTTAGGAAGCCATGTCATCCATCCATTACTAGTCTATAAAAAAATACCGCCTCCTCCAATCTGGATTGGCACTCACTTTCCCAGTGTGACCTGGGAAAACTGAGGTGGTCAACTAGAACAAAACCCTTCACCCCACTGTGTCCTGTTGATGTCAGTGTGTAAGGGGATGGTCATGCTGCTTACCCAGGGTTTGGATTCCAGTCGGTCTCCTCTGTTAATCACACCAGGAAAATTATGATGATGGCCTGGCCAGTATCTGAGGGGCTTCTCAAGGGCTGTTGTTTATTAATTTATTTTAATTCACCAGGAGACACACGAGGTGGGAGGGAATCAACTTCAGATTGAATTCAGATGATGTTCTTGACTCAGTCAGGAAAATATTACAAAGGGATGGGGATTGGAGTGCCTGTGCAAGGGGCTAAAACTGGTTACATGGAGGGAGGGACCAGGATGAATTTATTGAATTGGGTGCCCTGGCCCCTGAACTAAAGCCAAAAGGAACAAGGAACCACAGTGACTACAAACCTGACCTGTATCCTTCTGTTCTAATGTACAACCCCTCTGTGTGGCTGCTCAGCCAAGTGATAAGGGATGGGGAAAACAATGGTGGGTTAAGGGGCTCTTTTTTGAGGAGACTTGACATAGTCTCAAGTGTGCTGGGGATGTTTACTAGTAGTCAGATGTCTGCAATTCACATCCATCTGTGTGCTTAGTATTTCACATTTTCAACTACAAGGTCTGAAAATCCAAAATCCTAAAAATGGAACAGAATCCAAAAATTCCACATTTAAGAGCTGAAATCTGAGCAACCCTACTCTGTCCAAGAGAGAGAGTGGCATGCACACTGGGAAAGGGGGTGGTGCTGTGAAGGCGGCTAGCCAGATAAGTAACAAAGAAAGTAGGAGCACAGCACTCATGGACAGAGAAACTAAACAATAAATCACTGTGCAAATGAATTTATTGTGGCAACATTGGCCCAGACACAAACCCAGTGCTCCAGCATTTCAACCCATAATGGGATCTTTGTCAGGGGGCAGACCCTACCTGATCTGCAACTATTCCCCATTTCTCAGCTAAGATTCCCTTGTACATAATCCATGCATGCTTGAAGCCTGTCACTATTTTTGTCCCTGCTAGCTCCAAAGGAAGACTGTTACATGGTGCATAGAGGAGGGCTTCTGGTGCACTGGGGACAGGGGGTAAACCTGGGAAGCTTTGGTTCTCTATTGGAGAGACAGCCTGCATCATTCCAGGAGGAGACCACAGACCTCAGTGGGAGTTTTAAATGCTACTTGGATGAGCATTTAAACTAGCTGAGAGGAGGCAAGTGAGGCAACAGTTAGGCTTGGGCTTAACTCTCCCCTCCTTGCCACCCAGATTTGCAAGGCCAACCTCACTCAACTAGTCTCTGAACTCACTAGACACTCCAGCTCAGAATCCAGCCACTCGTTCCTCAAGTGGATCCTCTCTAACAGACCTGACAGAGTATCCAGCATCCTTGTCATGGCTGACTCCATCAGTGACCACCCCCAAGTCTTCTGCAATTGGGATGCCTTCCCCCCACCCCCACAGCATCATTATGATGTCAAATTACTCTGCCTTTGTCTCACCTACCTTCCTAAATGACCTTCAGCAGATTAACTGGTCACCCCTGTTTAATACATGCAACCTTGACCTACCTATGAATTACTTCACAGAGACTTTAATTGCTCTTCAGGCAACACATTCCCACCACTAGGTGGTGGGTCCAGGGCTCACACACCAGATGGCTACACCACCCTCTTCTCCAGCTAATTAAAGCACAAGACAAGCTCTGGGCTACCTGAAAAGTCTCTTCTCTTTGTGCTGACTTTAAGGCCTACTGTATCTCATGCAACTAATGTCAGAAAGAGATTTGCTCTGCCAAGAGTAGCTACGTCAGATGACTCCTGCAGGCCACTGCCTGGAACCCCAGAGTCTACTGGTCACAAATTAACCACATAATGGGTAACTCCTGCTCCCAAGCCCCCTGGGACATGTTAATTGACAATTCCTCCTGCGACAATCCCACTACCACTGCCAACCACCTTAACTCCCTCTTCACCTCCCCCCTCGAGTTCCAAACTGAGAAAACACTAGCACAAACAGTAAAAGAAGATGACAAGACTTTCTATAGATACATTAGTGAAAGGAGAAAGTCCAGAGGGGGTATCGCTAAGCTCAAAGGAGAAAAGGGTGTGTGTGAGGAGGAGGACCCTGTAAAAAGCATCTATCCTAAATATATACTTTTGCTCAGTATTTACTGAAGAGAAGGTAGGGCAGGGCCCACAGCTTAGCACCATGGACACAAGGGGGAGGGAGGTGAGCACTACACCCTTCACAAAAGAAAGGGTCCTACAAGAGCTCGCTAAGCTCAGGGTGGACAAAGCAATGGGACCTGATGGCATGCATCCCAGAGTACTTAAGGAGCTAAGGGTGGAACTAGCAGAGCCATTAGCAGAACTGTTTAGTGAGTCTCTGAGCACAGGAGAGGTCCCAGAAGATTGGAGAAGAGCTCATGTGATCCTGCTCCACAAGAGTGGTAGCAGGGAGGAGACAGGGAACTACAGACCAGTCAGTCTTACCTCAGTAGTGGGCAAGATTATAGAGGCACTCCTTAAGGAAAGGATAGTGCAACACCTGGAATCCATAGAGGCATAGGATCCAAGACAGCATGGGTTTACAAAAAGGAAGGTCCTGTCAAACTAATCTCATAGATTTCTTTGACTGGGTAACCAGAGTGGTGGACCAAGGGGGGAGCAGTTGATGTTGCCTACCTTGACTTCAGCAAAGCTTTCGATGCTGTTCCACATAAAAGATTGATAAATAAGCTGGGTAGGCTCGGGGTGGATCAGAAGTTGGTCAACTGGGCTGCAAACTGGTTGACGGGCAGAAAACAGAGAGTGGTGGTAAATGGTATACAGTCAGTGGAGATGCAAGTCACAAGTGGGGTACCTCAGGGATCAGTCCTGGGGCCAGTCCTCTTCAAAATCTTCATTAGTGACATTGCAGATGGACTAGGGGGTAAGGCTTGTCTGTTTGCAGATGACACCAAGATCTGCAACATAGTAGATGATCCAGATGGGATGGGCAGAATGAGAAGAGATCTGGATAAACTAGCAAAATGGTCAGAAGAGTGGCAATTGGGATTTAATGTAAAGAAGTGCAAGATCATGCACATAGGGAAGAGAAACCCTGAAGCCACCTATAGGCTGGGAGGGGAGTTGCTGGCAATCACAAAGGAAGAAAGAGACTTGGGCATCATCATCACAGATGACCTGAAATCATCCAAGCCAACCTCTAAAGCAGTAGGTAAGGCTAGGGGGATGTTAGGGTGTATTAGTAGAGGTATCACAAGTCGTAAGAAGGAGGTAATAATCCCTCTTTACAAGACACTGGTTAGGCCCCATCTGGAGTACTGTGTGCAATACTGGAGGTCACACCTTCACAAGGACATTAACCAAATTGAGGCAGTCCAGAGAAGGGCAACCAAAATGGTGCAGGAACTGCATCAGAAGACATATGAGGACAGATTAACGGAGCTCAATATGTATACCCTTGAGCAAAGGAGGAAGAGAGGTGATATGATCGAAACATTCAAACACCTTAAGGGCATTAACAAGGTGAAAGAGTCTAACATGTTTAAATATAAGAAAAATAACAGGACAAGAGTACACAGCATGAGATTAGAGGGAGGCCGATTAAGGGGGAATGTGAGGAAATTATTTTTCACAGAAGGGGTGGTGGATGCATGGAACAGTCTACCTCAGGAAGTGGTGTCTATGAATGCAGTGCAGGGCTTCAAACAGGCATGGGATAGGAATAAGGGAGCAATACATATGAGTATGAATAGATAAGCCACTGACAGAGCAAAGGCCGATGACACTTTTATAAGGCAGAAAAAGAAATGGGCAGACTGGATGGGCCTGCAGTCCTTATCTGCCATCAACTTCTATGTTTCTACTTTTCTAAAAGCCCTACCTCCCCCGGTCAACACCACTGCTGGTGACCATTCTTCCTCTCTCCCCCTTTTGATCTTGCCCCCATCTCTAGGGAAGATGTCCTACAGCTTCTTAGACAGATCGCTCCCCAGGGCTGTGTGGGTCCTGATGGGTTGAAACCTAGGATCCTCAAACTTAGCACTTTCCTCCTGGTCATGCCTCTCACTCACTTATTTAACCTCTCCATTACTTCATCCACCGTCCCCCGCTCCTGGAAGATGGCTAGAGTCATTCCCATCTTTAAAAAAAGGGATCCTTGGAACCCTAAGAACTACCACCCCATAGCTCTTCTACCCTTGCTCAGCAAGTTCCTGGAGAAACTAGTCCATTGTCGGTTGTCCACCTTCTTACTCAAACACAACCTCCTCTCACCTGCTCAACATGGGTTTCATGCAAGCCATAGCACCACCACTGCCTTAGCCCACTTTACTAATGACATCAGAACTGGCATGGATTGCAGTCAACTTACTGGGGCAGCCTTCATTGATTTGTCCAAGGCTTTCAACCTGGTTGACCACTCCCTGTGTCTGCTACGTCTCAGCTCCCTCGGAGCCTCCAGGTCCATTCTTGCTTGGTTTTCTACCTACCTGCATGACCATTTCCAAGCTGTCTCTTTTCACAAGGTCCTCTCTTTCCCTGCTCCCATCGCTGTGTGTGTCCCCCAAGGGGTCCATTCTTCGACCACTGCTCTTCTCTGTTTTCATTAATAATCTGCCCGCCATATCTTCTCACTATCATACCCAGGTATATGCCGATGATCTGGTTATCTATGTCTCTTCCAGCTCAGTATTCGAGATCAACTCACTCCTCTCCTCTCCTTTCCTCTGACCTTCACCTCACCGAAAAATGACTCTCTTCCAATTGACTGGTCCTTAATGTGGCCAAGATGCTGGCCATGCTTTTCGGTTCTCACAGGAAATGCTCCCACTCTACTGCCACGCTACATGTTGAAACATAGAAATGTAGACTTTGACAGCAGATAAGGACCACTTGACCCACCCAGTCTGCCAATTTCCCTACCTACCTACTGGATAAGCTGCAGATTCTAGTTAACCAACAGCCTACTTCCTGCAACCCCCCACTATAATTGCTTTGTGTCTGTCCCATGTATGTTTGAATTCCCCCACTGTTTTAGACCCAATGACCTCCTCAGGAAGGCAGTTGATGGGTCTCCTGTCCACATAACCCCATCTTTCAAATACCTCGAGGTTACACTTGACCCAGCTATTTGACTTCCATCTACATGTTAATACCATCTGTAAATCTGTCAACGCTAAATTGTCCTAGACAACCATGTTCGACACTCCCTCACCCCTGCAGCTAGGGTCTCAGTGGCCCAAGGTCTCCTACTACCTGGGCTCTGCTATGCTCTGCCCACCTTTGGACAGAGCCAAGCGTGCGCTCTTCAAAAATGGGATGTCGCATATAACTATATTTGCAGATTTGCTCTGTCTGCCCCTCACCTTACCCACTGCTGCTCTTTATACGCAGACCTATGATGGCTGTCCCCATCATCTAAGCTTGTTTTCATCCTTGGTTGCCTAGTCGACAGCATTATTCAATCTTCCCAGCCTGCCTCCTTTGCTGGACTACTCTTCCCCATGGTGCAACCTTGTCAACTTCGGTCCACTGCCTCGGCCCTACTCTCTGTGCTTTCCTGCCTTACTAAAATGGGGGATTAATCCTTTGCACACTATGGTCCCAAACTCTGGAACTCCCTTCCTCTACACCTCAGGTGTACCAAATTGCATGCCACATTCAAATGAGCCCTGATCACCCACCTCACCAGCTTTGATGCTTGTACATGTTAATTTTCTTTCTTCCTACTTCCATTGCCTGTAGACCTTACTTCCTCTATCACTTAATTAACCTCGAGTCACACCTTGGCCAATGCTTGCCGCTGGTCTTCTTCTGACTGAATCTACCTGTTATGTTACTTGGTACTGTTTTGTTGGTTACTTGCTCCTGACTACTGCACTTATTTTCTTATTCATGTTTTGTCTTGCGGATTGGTGCTTAGCTTAGTGTCATACTTAATACTGTACCTGCGCCATTGTACCTGAAACTCCTTTGTATTTCAGTTTGATGTCATCCTTGTAGCTGATGATTTGATCTCTGTACTTGTTCTGTTCTCTCCCAGATCATGCCTGAAAATAAGCAGGTCCTGCCTAGTGCACCTACCCAGTTACCAAAAGCAAATAAATAAACTGTCTCCCCCCCGAAAATGAAGTACTAGGAAGGGGGAACCTGAGGGGAGTTAGCTCTCCCAGGCAGAAATGCAAGAAGACTGGATAGGGGCAAGACAGAGGACAATGGATGTATAAATCAGGAAAGAAAGAAGAAAGGAGTAAAGGAAGCACATAACAGAGAAGGTAACAAGGAGAGAAGCAGATTGGGGGAGCTTCAGGGAACAGCACAGACAGGAAGGGTGATAGGAGGGAGGCAGGCAGGGAGAGTAAGGTATGAAGAACTATGTGTGCCAATGCAAGGAGTCTAGACAATAAAGTACCAGACCTGGAGACCACCATGGAGGCAGCTAGCCTGGTTTTGGTGGCCATAAGAGACTTAAGGTGCATAAATACCCATTTATTTATTTAATTCAAGTCTTTGTTTACCAGGTAAGTGCACTGATCCAAGGACCATTTTCAGGCTCAACCTGGCCACAAACAATGGCACAGAACAAATAATTTGAGATATTATACAAGCCAAATAGTAGTAGCAATTTACAGGCAATACAGATAAATCACAAGGAAACAGTACATGACAAAGTAAGCAATGGTACAGAGAGATAATGGATGATGTACAGTTACAAGTTTCAAAACAGAGTAGCCAAAATATTTGGTAGCAGCAGCAAATACTAAATTAAGACATGGCAAACAAAGCCAAGAACCCAAGACTGGAGAGACTGGACAAGGAGGAGAGGAGGAGGCTTTCTACTAAATGTAAGGAAGGGAATCAAGGCTACAGAAGTTCAGGGGCATCTGGTGGAAAGGAAAGTACAGGAGATGCTGTAAGTCATCTAGTAGACAGGTGCTGAGACCACTATGTGAACGTGAGTCATATACAGTCCTCCAGCTGAGGTAGACTTGGATAGGTACTTGAGGAAGACATTATCAGAATTGCAAATAAGGAGGAAGGTGCTGCTAGTTGGTGACTTCAGTCTACCAGAAATGGATTGGAGCCTTCCAGATGTAGCTTCTGCAGGGAGAAGTTCCATCTTTGACTCCCTACAAAGGATCTTTCTCAGACAGCCAGTCAACAGACCCACTAGGGATTGGACAGTGGCAGACCAGAAGTTTTCACACAGGGAAGGCACTACAGACATCACATTGGCAATCCCCTAGGTGCTAGTGACCATCATAGAGTGTGGTTTAACAATAATATGAGATGAGAGATAAATCACGTGTTCAAAGATCTTGAACTTTAGGAGGATGAATTTTAAGGAAATGGGCGACTGCCTCACAAACTACCAAGTGGAATGGGAATGCCTGGGAGGGGTAGGGAAACAGTTGGGGAAAAATAAGGGAGGGCATAATTAAGGCAACCAGCTTCTGTGTAACGGAAGTGAGTAAAAGTAAATGGTGAAAGAGACCATTATGGCACCCTAGCTAAGTGGTCATGGTGGTGAAGAAAAAATGTGGCATTTAGGAGGTATTTGAGGAAATGCAGAAGGAGGACTGTTATACACAGCTGGGTATATAAATGGGGCATGTCATTTAATTTGAGTAAATGTTGTGTCCTGCATTTTAAAGAAACAATACCAAGCAACAATATGTTCTGAGTAATACAGTCTTAAATTCCATAGGTGGGATATTCAAAGCAGTTGTGCATTGCGCAACTGAGATGCGCCTGCGCAAGTGCGGAAGTGCGCCAAAGAGCGATATTCAGCGGGAGCAAATGCACGGCTCAAATTGCAGTGCGCCAATGTGCAACCCTAATAAATGCATGCGCAAGTGCAGGGGGCATAGCCATGAATAAGAGGCGCAGTGCGATATTCAACAGCAAGTCGATGGCGCAAGCATGGAGCAACGGTGACATGCGAGGAGCAAACTTGAGCCCATAAAAAGAGGGAGCAAGCAAGGGATGGAGGCTTGCACCACAGGGGAGCAGGAGAGAGAGAGAGAGAGAGAGAGACACTGGCCAGGTAGGACAGCAGGAGGGGTGCAAGACAGAGGCAGGAAGTGCCACAGAGTGTGGGATAGGGTGTGTGTCCCTGAAGGTGCCTGCATGTGTGAGCGTGTGTGTGCGTGTGTGAGACAGCAGTGGGGGCAGCAACTGCAGTGTGAGCCTGCGAGTCTGGTCACAGGAGTGGTAGTGAAAGCACCCGGATGGGTGGGAGAAGGAGGCCACAGCCAACAGGCCACCAGCAGGGACCCCCAACACAGGTGCGCACCCAGTGCTGAGGCACATGCAGCAGCACACAGCCAGGAGTGCCAGGGGAGACAGCCGAGCGGGGGGCAGGACATCCCAGACCATGGCCAGTGCCATCATCCAGATGGAGGCTGTAATGAGGGGTTTGAGGAGGCAGGAGGCAGGAGGCAGAGCGGCGCAGCCGTGGAAGTGCCCATTGGCGGTATGCCCGGAACAGGCGGTACCGTGCTCGAACCACCTATGAACAGTACAGTGACACCGAGATTGTGTGCCGGTACTGCCTGAACTGGGAAATTCTGAGGTAGCTCTGTGAGCTGTGCAGTGATGAGATGCAGGCACCCACAAGACAAAGCCACGCCCTGTCTGTGGAGACCAAGGTCACATCCGTCATGTGCCTGCTCACCACGGGTACCTTCCAGAGACCAACAGGGGACACCACAGGCATAACCCAGTCAGCCACGTCACGGCTCCTCACACAATTCCTCAACACACTGCTACTACATGCTGTGGAATACATCAAGTTCCCCATCACACAGGCAGAGCGTATAGCGAACATGCAGGAGTTCCACAGGGTGGCACGTATGCCTGGCATGCTAGTGGCCATCGACTGCACCCACATAGACATCCACACACCACCAGGGCCAGAGGGGATAGACTACATCAACAGGAAGGGCTACCCTAAGGCTACCCCAGTGTCAACTGCCGGGTGGTGTGCGATGCAAGGGGGCGCATAATCAATGTCTGTGCCACACACCCTGGTGGAGCACACAATGCCTTCATTTGGCACCAGTAAGCACTGTGCCACAGGTTCGAGAGTGGGGACATCCCCACTGGCCACCTAGTAGGTGAGTATGCAGCTGGAATGGGCAGCCTAGCACAACAGGGCAGGGCATGCGGGGATGCTAGGCTTGGGGCATCAGAGGGTGTGGCAGGGAAGGCAGGGAGGCAGCTACACAGACCACCATGCTAACTACATATGTCAACACACAGATGACAGCGGATACCCACTCCGGCCCTGGCTGCTCACCCCATACCACTGGTGCCCATCGACCCCAGCGCAGGAGCGATACAATGAGGCACTTGCCAGCACACAAAACATCATCAAGGGTGTGTTTGGGCTGCTGAAGGCATGGTTCCGTTGCCTGTCCAGGTCTGGCAGTGCCCTACAGTACAGCCCCTCAAAGGCCTGTGGCCTATTCCTGGCCTGCTGTATGCTACGCAACATGGCCACGACTGTGGGATAGCTGTCAAGGTCGAAGAGGGGGAACAGCCACCGGTCCAGGTGGTGGTGGGTAGCCCCCACTCTGGGCAACGGGAACCCTGCCTGAGCAGGATGGCCCAGCAGCACTGGGACACAATTGCACAGGAGCACTATGGTGCATGCAGGTAGGTGTACAGTATATGACCACATGCAAGTCCCAGGGACCATGGCACAGTACACAGGCATGGAAGGCCGGGCCCCATGACAGACACGGCTGGAGGGTAGCGTGGATGGGCATGAACTGGACTCCATGAAAGCCCCCTGTACAGCACTGTAGACCTCACCCCCACACCCCCACAGACACCTGCGCACACATGCACATGGGCACCGCACACGTGCACACCCAGAGGCCACCAACGGGCACATGTCAGACGCTGCACATCAGTGCACAGTAGTGGCTGGTGTTGTGTTGGCATCATCATGCAGATGCCATAGTTGCCAACGGCTGGGTGGGTGTGCACAAGGCAGGTGTGTGGCATGGTCCATGGATGACATGTCCTTGAAATGCACATGCACACACCACACCAATGTGCACACAGGGCAACGGCAGACAGCGGATGGAGAGGGATGCAGATCAGGACCACCGTGGACATGTGGCCGGCCCCGCCGGGACTGCCCAGCAGACGTAGGCTGTGTGACAGCCACAGATCGTGTCCCAGATGTTCCCCCAGGTATGTCACTGTGGGAATGTTACCCATCCCTCGCAGTGGTCTGCGGGCTACCGAACATGCCCACTCCAGGCGTGCCCGGAATGCCCACAGCGGATCCTGGCATCAACACTGAGGGGGGTCTCATGACACCGTGACTGAGGGGGTGGAGAAGGCACTCTGTGGGGTCTGCGGTGGACAGCCATACACCAGGGTGGCTAGTGTTGCTAGGCCAGCCGTGACCGCAGCAGTAAGCTGATCCAGGGCTGCAGTTGTGTCCTCCTGCATGCGTGTGGTCTTGGCCAGGAGCTGCTCATAGTCCCGGTCAAGCCTCCCTGCCGACTGGTGCAGCTCTGTGTGGAGTGCACGCACCCCTGCCACTACCAGCATCTGTTGCTCTATGGAGGCCCGTAGCCGACGGGTGTGCTCGGCCAAGAGGTCAGCGCCATGGGGTGCATGGGCATTGCTCCGACCCACGGGTGTTGCATGACCCCACAGCACAGCCCCCCTCGCTGGTGGGGGCTGAACAGTGGAGCCCCCTTGGGGCTGATCAGTCTGTGGTGTAATGGCAGTGGCCACTTCACCCGGCCCCCCTTGACCCCATCCTGCTGCCACTGCTGCCTCTCCAGCCACTGTGCATGGTACGGTGCTGGGGCAGCTGCACCACCCCCGCCACCCCCTTCAGACCGCGCCACACCATTGGCGCCCACAGCCTCGCTGGGCTTGGTGGCCAGTGAGTGGACAACCGCCACTGGGGCACCATCTGCAATACCATGGCGGGTGTGTTGTATGGGTGCCTCCCCCTGACAGGCAACACCACTATCCAGAATAACAATCACAGCATCGTCATCAGTCCCGGACTCCGCCCTGATCTGTGTCTCTGCATACTGGTCGCCATGGCTGGTATCCTGCTGAAACACAGCCAGGGTCTCGTCCGCAACCATGCCACAGGCATCCGGTCAGACTGTGGTGTAGGACTGCCTGCGGTCCAGACCCCGGACACCAACGGAGGTGGATGGATGGTTCTCCAGGTCCAGGACCACCCCCATGGTGGTCACTTCCACCCCTGCCACTGCATGCATGTGCTCCAGAGCTGAAAAGGAACACAGTCACATTAGTGCTGCTGGCACACATCCCTACACCCCTGCCTCCCTTCCCCCTTCCCCCCTTCCCCAGGTGCTGCTGTACCCACCATGCAGTGATGGGCTGCCCCCATCATGAATCCTCCACCGGGTACACCCTCGATGGCGCTGCACCACATGGACGCCACCACCAACTCCTCCTGCGGCGTCAGCTGTGGCACATCAGGCTGTCCACCACCCGTGGCAGCACGTGCAGCCCAGATGGCGGCCACCTTCTCCTTGAACCTCCTTCGGTTGGTGCCTACCTTCTTTTTGCGCTCCTGTGCTGTCTTCTGATGGATGCCCTGCTGGTTCACAGCCCTGGCCACACCCTCCCATGCTATCACCTGGGCCTGTGGGTTGCCTGTTGAGCCACTCAGGAGTGACTCCTGGTCTAGGTAGGCATCAAACAGGGCATCGCTCTCTGCCCTCATGAAATTGGGCCTGCGCCTCCATGCAGGCCCATGCTCCTCAACCTCCATGTGATCCGTCATGCTTATTCCTGTGGGTAAGAACATGTGGTCAGTGATGGCTGCAACACACAGTGCCCTCCCAATCCATTGTCCCGACAGGCCCACAACCTGGTGGATTACCTCTGAAGGATGCAGTACTGGTCTGGTGCCTGTGCAGTCCCGTGGTGCATTTATAGCGCATCACATGCAAATGAGAGGATGTGCAACTGTAATGGGATGCAAATGCCTCTGATGCACCACAGATATGCTGATCAGCCCATCTGCATATTCCGGCTGAATATCGTGAAGTTACGCACGGCACACTGGTGATGCGCATGCACAAGCCATGGTGCAACTGTATTACGTGCGCAATAGGCCTGGCAGTGTGCATGTGTGCACTGACATCACATACGTTGATGGTGCATCCTACACACAGTGCGCCATATGTGGTACAGCACTCTGCCGCTATTGGACATGTGGCGCTCGTGCACTGTATGCCCTATGGCACCCGTGCGTGATTGTCACATGGACCATGGGGCACACATGCCCCATTGTGCACCATGCATGGCATGCCCTATCATGCTGTCACGCACTGTGCGTGAGCTGACCTATGACCCATGAGTGTCCTTTGACCCTCCGAGTGCCTACGGCATGTGCCAGTGCTGCCCCAGCTGTATCGCGCATCACCAGGGAATGTGCGATTGGGGATGGCAGCGCATCACCAAGCGAGTCGAGCACCCACAGCACGTGTGGCTCTAGCACTACTGGGTACCATTTGGATTTGCATTGCAGAATCAGGCATGCTGTGCCTGTGCACTGCGAGGGCACCAAACTGGAGCCAGGTAGAACTGGTAAACCTGGTGGCCCTGGTGGAGCCACATGTGGGTTCCCTCTATGGCCAGGTGCCCCTGGATTGACCTCGAACAGAAGTATGGCAGGAGGTGACTGAGGGGTTGGAGGAGGCCTCTGGGGCTCAGCGCAGTAGGGAGCAGTGCCACCACCAATATGGAGACCTGTGGAGGAGGGACCCTGACAGGCTAAGGTCACTGCTGGCACACATTCAGAGGGGCATAGTGCCACAACCAGGTGAGTGCACTATGTCCATGTCTGTGCCATTCCATTGATCTATGGGGGCCAGCAGGGTGTCACCCCATGCTGTGGGGGGGCTGTGGCTGCATGCTCTGCTAGCCATGGCAACGCACCATGGGTGTGATGTGCCACTGCGCAGGGCCATGGGGGTATGTTGTGCTGGAGGGGGGTGGGGCGCATGAGGTGTTGCTAGGTACTGATATGTCCTTCTCAATGTCTCCCTACTAGGCCCTGAGGATAGGTGATGAGCCCGGATGGTAGGCGCTGCAGGTGGACGTGGGCAGGCCAACACTGGGGCACAGGCACAGGCACAGGCTGCAGGCTGTATGGGTGCTGCTGCCAGAAAGGCACCAGTTGCACTACAGCAAGCAGGTAGGCACTCTATCAGGGTTTGTTGTTGTGCAGGGAAGGGGTGGGCCACGGCCCCCTGTGCAAATGGCCAATACAGCTGTGCACCACCAGCAGGGTCCATTGCACCATGCCGTGGCTATCGCACATGTGTGTGGCTGCTGCAGGTGGGCTGTGGGTGCACCCAGGTTCCAGCCATGCCACTGCCATCCCACTGCTTAGCCCTGTTGTCTGGCCACCATGGTTGTGGTGTGCGGCACGTGGATGGTGTTGGTGTGCAGTGCTGTGCATGGCTGTGGATGGTCAGGATGGAGGCTCATGTGGGAACACACACTGCGGGAGGCTGTGTGCCATCTCAGGGGTGCAGGTCACCGCTGTCTGCTGCACACAGTGGGTGGGCTATGGTCGTATGGACATGCACTCATACCATGTCCCCTCCTTTGTCCTAGGTGTCCAATGGGATGATGTGAACATCAGGCTCCTTTGGAGGATACTGCAGGTCACCACGGCCATGCTACAGGTGGCACAACTAATTCAGCAGGGCCTGTGCAGAGGAGACGGTGCACCAGGCGCTGGTAGTGCATAGACGCCCATGGGGCCCATTGGCCTGCATCTCCTTCCCTTCCCTGACCCCTCCCCCTTTCCATCCCTAGTACCCTCACCCAGCCATGTCCCCTGTCCCCCTGCCTCCCTTCCCCAGCCTACCGTATTGTTTGTGGCCTCCCCATTCCCTGCTCCCTGTTCCTGTGTTTCTGTACATAGTTTTTGTTGCTTTGTTTTAGTACACTTTTCTATTGTTAGCGATCTGTGTCTGTGTCTGCTTTGCAGCTGATGTGTGAAGCCATGCTGCAGTGATGTGCATGGTGGCTGAGTGGTATGTCTGGGGTTGACTGGGGTATGTGCCTGGTGGTCTGTGCCCAGTGGCTGGTGGGCATGCCCTGGAGCTTACGTGTGCACTCTGTTCATGTTGTGTGGCTTGTGTGGTGTGTGCTGTTGGCATGTGTGTTGCCAGCTATGGTCCAGGTGGTGTGTCCCGTGCCTTCCTGTGGGTGTTGCCCGTGGCTGTTTGCCAGTGGACATTGGTGCCACACTGCCTTCATGCACCACTGTGGTGCACGTGGTTGGGGGCCTGCAGCCATGCGCCTGCCATGCCTCCCTCCTAGCATCCTCTGCACCCTGTTGGTGGTCTGTCATGCTCTGGTGGCATGCTCCCTGCTGTATCTGTTGTCCTGGCCCATGCACCTCTGACCCTTGCACAGCCCTGGTTGCGCTATGGCACTTGCTGACTTGCTCCCTGGTGCAGCCCTGGGTGTGCTATGGTGCACCCCTGAGATATTCAGCCATGTTGTGCTGGCTCATGCCATTATGCGCAACCTTTGAATATCACATTAGGTGCACACTGGCGCAGTGTACTTGCACTGTGCTGCTACCACGCCTGCCTCTGGACCATTTCTGAATATCCTGACCCATGACTAAAGAGAAAGACTTAGGCATTGTTATTAACAATAATACTGTAGATTTTAAAGAACAGTATATCAGCACATTATTTAGGGCCAATAGGGTATTAGGAGCAATTAAAAGAAGTATAAAAAGCTATAAATCTGTGGTCATAATGCCACTGTTTAGATCTTACATCAGACCTCATGTTGACTATTGCAGTCATTTATGGTGTCTCTACAGGAAATAGTATATAGACTTGGTCAAAAGGCTACAGCATAGAGCAATGAATATACCGGTGGAGACCAGGGATAACACTTATGTCCATTACATAAACTGAAACTCTTTACTTTGGCAGCACATAGATAAAGAAGAGATGTGTTGCTATTTTACAACATAGTACATGTCTCCTACCTTATGAATGAAGTAAATGTTAAATTTAAGAACATAAACTGTAAGACCCTTCAAGTCAAGTTTAGGCCTTTTGTTCACTTTTAAGTTATTACAAAGTTTCAATAAAAATACAAAATGAAGTACAGTACAGTACAAGAACTGTAAACAGTAATATAGTATTGTGCAAACAGCCAACATTCAATATTATAGCAGATTCTGTGATTTTTCCCAGATTAAACTAATAGCAAATATTCTTCAGGTGTAAGCAACCTCTGGCTGAAAGCTGAAATACTGAACTTAGAATCTGCAAAAAAGACAGTCTTGCTCATAGCACAGGGAGGTGCACCTTAGTTTACATTTTGCAATTGTTATTGTACTTTGGTCTGTAGCAGATTCATCAGAAAAGCTAATAATCTTCAGGTGGAGGCTACTTCTAACTAAAAGGTAAAATACTGAACTTAGAAGTATCAGGAAAGACAGTCTTGCTCACAGCAGAGGGAGGTGTACCTTACTTTACATATCACAATTGTTATTATTCTTTTCAGTGAAGGGGTTTGCAATACTGCTTTGGAGTTTGGGAGTTGAAACCCAGAGGGATTGAAATACTGTTTACTGTGTCTGTCCTTGTGCACAGCTGACTTGTTTGAAATTGTTGTTTGGCAACTTTTGCATTGCAATACTTGTGATACTGTGAGTTATTCACTGGGCTAAGGATTTGATATATGTCCTGTAGTGAGTGCAGGTAAGAGGGCTGTGTATTTCATCCAGACAGTGCCCCTTGGGGAGGAAACTGTTTTTTTTTCTCTGTGTGCCTTAAAAGGCCAGACCAGGCTGTGTCAAGAAGTGCTTACATCACAGCTACTTATCAGCCAATAGCTTTTGGAAGAGTCTTACAGGCCTGATAAGATTACTATCATAGGTGCCAGAACTGGGGCAAAGGGCGGTAGCCACTCCTTTTCATTTCTGTATGGCAAAACCTAGTATAGAAAAAGTGGCCTTTGTACAATCATAAGTGCCTTTTTGATTCTCAGCCACCTCAGCTTTTACAATCATCCTGCACCCTTGATTACTATAAGCAAGTGGTTTTTAGCAGATTCATCAGAAAAGCTAATATTCTTCAAGTGGAAGTTACCTCTGGCTGAAAGCTGAAATACTGAACTTAGAATCTGCAAGGAAGACAGTCTTGCTCACAGCACAGGGAGGTGTACCTTAGTTTATATTTTAAAATTGTTATTGTACTTTGGTTTGTAGCAGATTCATCAGAAAAGCTAATATTCTGCAGGTGGAGGCTACTTCTAACTGAAAGGTAAAATTCTGAACTTAGAAGTATCAGGAAAGACAGTCTTGCTCACAGCAGAGGGAGGTGTACCTTACTTTACATATTACAATTGTTATTATTCTTTTCATTGAAGAGACTTGCAATACTGCTTTGGAGTTTGGGAGTTGAAACCCAGAGGGATTGAAATACTGTTTACTGTGTCTGTCTTTGTGCACAGCTGACTTGTTTTGGGGTTGATTGCTTTCAGAGCACAAATCACCAGGCTGTATTTGGGCTGGGGAGGTTTACCTGTGTCTGACTCAACTGTTTGTTTTTTTCTCTGTTTGATTAGCAGTGTATTTTCTATGTTAAATTGTTGTGTAGGTCATCTTGCTGACAGGAAGGTCAACACTCATCATAGTGGTGGGTCAGAGCTTTTAGTTGATTGTTTCATGAGGGCACAGTTTGGGCTCCAACCCCCTTCCCCACCCCCCACCCGATACCATTTCCTTATTCCAGGGGTTCTGACATCATTTCTCAAAAGAGCAAGGTGCATACCACTGTCATATCCTTTCTACCACACTGCACTGACAATATAGCATACACATTATATAAATATATATATATATATATATATATATATATATATAAAAAACAAAACAATCACTGAACAAAAAAACATACAGGATAAACAGGAAAGTAGACAGACGTGGGGGAGTAGTGCAATATACTGGATTTGGGGCAGCAATCTGCTGAGAGTCTTGCTGGAGGCTGAGATGCTGCCCTATTTGCAGACAACTCTCTGTCCTGAGGAAGGAGGTTGCCAACCTTCAGGCCACACTGGACAGTAGTAAGGGAACCTCCCCCACCCAGGGAGCAACAGAGCCACCACCACTACCTCAGAGATTGCAAAGAAAGCGCAGCAGTTGGATGACTGTGGGTTCTGGGAGCGTGAGGGTGGTGGAACAGAGGCACATCTAGTCAGTTGTACCACTCCACAATCCATACACCATTCTGATTGAGCATAGTTCCCCAATGGATGCAACCACAGAGGAGACTAAGGAGGTTATGGACAACTGTCACAAGGGAGCCCCACAGAAAGGAAGCAGAGGACACCACAGGGGAAAGGAAGCAGCTCCTGGTAGGGGACTCAATTGTTAGGGGGATAGAACTGGGGGAGCAGGGAAAACTGAAGGAAGATGCTTGCCTGGCACCATGGCTTGAAGGGACAGGAAGTGCATCCTCAGGATCACGAGAACAGCTGCACGGGAGACTGAGCTGGACATCATTGTCCACCTAAGGATGAATGACTTGGCTCAACATAACAATAGAGCAGTGCAGGAGGAGTCTGTGGAGTTGGGGAGGGGCCTAAGGCTAGTAGCACAGACAGTATCCTTCTCAGAGGTGATGCCTGTCTATGGCAAGGGTGAGGGTACTTCACTCCATGCTATTCAATGGATGGTTGGAAAGAATGGTGCAGAGCACAGGGGTTTGGCTTCATTAGGGACTGGGGTTCCACCTCGAGGGATATCAGCCTATACTGGCAGGATGGTCTGCATCTGTCCAGGAAGGGAACAAGTCTTCTGGGCAGTCAGTTTAAATGCTTCATTGGCAAGCATTTAAACTAGTCAGTGGGGGAGGTACTGATAAGCAGCAGGGAATTCCGAGCCCCCCCACTAAACAAGGTAGTAAATGAGGTAAAGACCAAGGTAGAAAGGTCAGTAGGGAGCAGGACAGGGGTAAATGGAGTAAGCAAAGTCAGTAAGGGCAGGGATGGTGCTACAAGAGGTAAAACCATCAAAAAATGGAGAGCAGTGAGTACTAATGCCCATTTCCTGGGTAACAAGCTTCCTGAATTAGTGGCCTTGATGGAGGAGGAATGTCTGGAAATTGTGGCAGTCACAGAAACATGATACACACAGAACCATGACTGGGATGAACACATACCAGGATACACTATCTACAGGAGGGACAGGGAGGGTTAAAGAGGAGGAGGAGTAGCTCTCTACATAAGGGAAGGAATCAAAGCAACAGAACAAAAGGGTAAACAGGGAGGAGAGGAAGTAGTGTGGGTCAATTTGAAGACAGACAATGGCACCACAATCTGCACAGGGGTTGTATACAGACCCCCATCTCAGGGGGAGGACATGGACAAGGAAATGATAGAAAGTATCCTTAGAATGGCAGAAAAAAGGGAGATATTGCTGATGAGGGATCTGAATATGCCAGATGCATTTGCAGCAGCCACTTCTAAGAGTGGGGTCATTCTAGATGCCCTACAGGGGGCATGCCTTAGACAACTAGTATCGGAACCCACTCGAGAGGCAGCAGTCTTAGACCTGGTACTCTTAAATGGAGATGGTAAGAGGATAACAGGTTTAGAAGTAGGTAGCCATCTGGGAACTAGTGACCATCAAACAGTATGGTTCACAATAAACACAGCAATAAAGTCAAGCCATACAAAGTCAACGGTACTGGACTTCAGGAGGGCTGACTTTGCCAGAATGGATAAGTGCCTAAGGAATACACTAGCAAATGGGCAGGAAGGAAGGGTGGAAGAACAATGGGGAATAATCAAAACTGCCATCACAGAGGCAACAAGCCTTTGTGTAAAGCAAATAAACAAAACAAAATGATGTAAGAAACCACTATGGTTCTCAAAGGAGGTAGCAGGGAAGGTTAGGGAGAAAAAAAGCATTCAGGAAGTAAAAGGAATCACAGAAGGAGCAGGACAGAGAATTGTAGCAATTAAAGCAAAAGAAAGCAGGGAAGGCAGTCAGAACAGCAAAGGCCCAAACCAAGGAAAAAATAGCCAACTCAGTTAAGAAGGGGGATAAAACCTTTTATAGGTACATCAGGGAGTGAAGGAAGACTGAGGGAGGGATAGTGAGGCTTAATAAAGAGGAGAGGGGTGGACAGAGGGTGACTGTGAAAAGGCAGCGATACTAAACAAATATTTTTGCTCAGTATTCACAAATGAAGAGGGGTGGAAGAACCGAAACCAAGCAATAGAAACACTCTAGATATGGGGGTTGATACCAGCCCATTCACAGAAGAAAGGGTTCTGAAAGAACTCTTAAAACTGAAGGTGGACAAAGCAATGTGGCCTGATGGGATTCATCCCAGAATTCTGAAAAAAATAAGGGTAAAACTAGTGACACCACTGACTACCCTCTTTAACAAATCATGGGAGGATGGGGTGGTACCTGAGGACTGGAAGAGGGCAGATGTTATTCCACTGCACAAAATGGGAGGAAGGCAGAAGCAGGAAATTACAGACCTGTTAGTTTAACCTCAGTGATTGGGAAAATGATGGAATCACTTTTGAAGGAAAGAATTGTTGAGTACCTAGAGGCCAGAGGGGCACAGGACCCAAGGCAGCATTGATTCACAGTGGGAAGGTCATGTCAGATGAATCAAATAGATTTCTTTGACTGGGTGACCAAAGGAATAGATCAAGGAGCAGCTGTGGACATGGCCTACCTAGACTTTAGCAAGGCATTTGACACAGTCCCACACAAAAGATTAATAGACAAGCTGGCCAGCCTGAGAGTGGGTCCCAAGATGGTAGCCTGAGTAAAGAATTGGCTGGAGAATAGGACACAGAGGGTAACAGTAAATGGAGTCAACTCTGAAGAAAGGGGGGTTACTAGTAGGGTATCGCAGGGTTCAGTACTAGGACCGGCCCTCTTTAATGTCTTTATAAGTGACATTGCAGAGGGATCGGAAGGAAAAGTATGTCTCTTTGCAGACAACACAAATATCTGCAACAGAGTTGATACACAAGGTGGGGTGGAAAGGATGAGAAAGGACTTGGCAAGGCTGGAGGAATAGTCAAATGTATGGCAGCTTAGATTCAAAGCTAAGAAGTGCAAAGTAATGCACCTGGCAAATAAAAACCCAGGGGAAGAGTACACAATGGGGGTGAGATACTAACAACAACAAAAATGGAAAGGGACCTGGGGGTAGTCATATCAGATGCCCTAAAGGTGGGCAAGCAATATGAGAGGGCAGTAAAGAGGGCTGGGAGGATACTGGGATGCATAGGGAGAGGCATCGCCAGTAGAAAACAGGACGTTATTATCCCTTTGTACAGACAGCAGGTGAGACCCCATCTGGAGTACTGCTTGCAGTTCTGGAGACCCCATCTACGCAATGACATAGTCAGGATGGAGGCAGTCCAGAGGAGGGACTAAATGGTGCAGGGTCTGCACCAGAAGACATATGAAGAGAGACTTAAGGAGCTTAATATGTATAGCCTTGAGGAAAGGAGGGAGAGTGGAGACATGATAGAAATGTTCAAGTACCTCAAGGGAATCAACAAAGTCCAAGAGGGTAGCATCTTTCAGAAAAAGAGGTGTGCAAGAACAAGGGGGCACAATTTGAAGATTGAGGAGGGATGGCTCAGAGGTAATGTGAGGAAGTATTTTTTCATGGGGAGGGTTGTGGATGCATGGAACAGCCTTCCTGAGGAGGTTGTGGAGTCAAAAACAGTGGCGGAATTCAAGAATGTATGGTGCAGTCATAAGGCAATTCTAGGGGGTGGGGGTAGGAAGAAGAAGAAGAAGGCGGTTGGTTAACTAGGATCTGCAGCTTATCTATTAGGTAGGGAAATGGGCAGACTGGGTGGGCCAAGCGGTCCTTATCTGCCGTCAAATTCTATGTTTCTATGTTTCTACAGTCAAAAGTTATTAAATGGGTCCACCCTTCTGAAGAGTTCCCAAGTAAATGAATAAATTATATGAAGTAATAAAAATGAATCCTAACCAGCCCAAAGCTAAAAGGCACCATCTGAACACAGGAGGCCATCATATTATATGACCACAATTGTAAATTTTTATGGACCTGTATCCTGTGAGTGCTGTTATATTTGTGCTTGGAACGCCAGTTTCAGTAACTTAATTATGACTCAGTTGTCTCAGATTTCTTCTTCCTTTGATAAATAAGGTGAATATAAAAGACACAAAAGGCAGAAGAGATGGATCCCCTACTGGGGCTGGATGATCTGTTTACTGCAGAGATATGTGTATTAGGTGATGTCTCCACTATCTCGGTACGGAATAGGAAGTACCATATTTGCCTGATATCCGCTTCAGTCAAGAAAGTGGTTCTGAGGCATTGGAAAGATACTTCAGAAATTACTCATGGCGAGTGGCTACAAGAGTTACTTAGTAATCTTAGAACAGAAAGGGTTATTGCTAGTCTTCAGAACAAGTTACCAAAGTTTAATCTGATCTGGGACCCCTTATATACTTTGTATTCGTTACCATCCAAGGAGTGACTCTTCTCTATTTTTATAATATAGGCTGAGAACTCGTGTGCTGTGTGGGGATTCTGGGGGGAGAAGGATGTGGGGAGAAGTGGGGGTTGGATTTTGAGGGGAATACATCCTGGTAAAGTCATGCTCAAGTATTGATGTAACAACTGCTATGTACTTTTATTGATGGATGTATTCCTGGTGTTGGAAAATGTAAATAAAATTTGAATGAAAAAAAAAAGACACAAAAGGCAGTACCTCTACATAAGGAGACACTCATGATGCATTCACCATGAGTCACTCCACAGTACTCCGTGAATGCAAATTGATAGTGAAAGCAGGATAGAAAAATCAAACCGCATTCAGAACATCATTCTTCTTTACTAGGAGTCTTTTTAGGACCTTTTTAGAATTAACTGTGTGGCTAATAATAAGCCATGTATATAAAGCTGACACTATACAGCAAAGGAGTAACACGTCTTAAATGAAAGAATACCCCACTATAGGTCTCAGATTTCCTTGAGTCACTACAGCAGCACTTATATAAAATTAACAGAGGGTGATCTCAGCTGTTTCAATTGTTAAGCTTAGATCCCTTCTCATATTCTGGGAGTTCATTAGTGTCCTACCGTAACTTACATGGTTTCCAAAAAGTTCAGAGAGCCGGAAAAAAGTCTGGAGGATATTCCAGCAGCATTCTTTCTGCAGAGAAAGTCTCAACACTGCCTACCCCCAAATATCTGTAGCAGTTACCTCCAGTACATTTCCTAACACGTACTCCCTCCTGTCAGCCACCTAGTTTCCTTTCTACTCAAGCTCCTTAGCATCCATTCTCCTTGTTCCATCCTCCACGTCAAGCAAGTTCATCTGGGGAATCAAACAGTCATCCCGGCTGGGTTTATCTGAAGTATCTGACATTTAAAAACAATGAAAAGGGCTCCTCTGAGCATAGTATTTCTTTTCTTATTAAACAATTATCTGAATCCCTAACACCAGGCAGCATAAGCATGCTTTATTTTCTATTTAAGCATGCCTTTTAGTACTCATATTACAGCTCTCTGTTCTTTGCAGCAAGCATAGAATTCCCATTTGCACATTACATGGCTGCTTCTCTAGCGAAATCTCTCAGGGTTCCTGTGGCACAGGTTCTTCCCCCTATTCTTTTCCAAGTAGAAAGCAAGCATTTCAGTGCTGGACATATACTCCACACTGGTATTCTCCTGGTTCCTATGCTTCTGTGGCAGTCTTTTCTGATTCCTACAGCATGATGTATTCATTTCTGTGGCAGAACACAGTCCTGTCAATGGCGAAAGTATGATGTGTTGTCCTTGATGACATCACATGTCAAGCATAGAGTAGGGGCTTCAGGATAAACACACTAGGTAAGGGAGTCTGGCACGATGCAAAAACTGTATATTTGAATGAAAATTCATGAAAAACATTTAATTCTGCAGTACTCTATATATTCTGCGGCATGCTGGAAATTCTGCGGATAATTCTACAACTGCAGAATCGCAGGATTCCAGGGGCCTTGCCTAATAGGAAAGCAAGGAGCTGACATTGATAGTTGCTCCCACTGCAACAGGCCTAACCAAAGGCACACTGTCAGTACAAACGTTGCCCTGGAGAAAAAAGTCAATACAACAAAACCTCTGGGGTTAGGGTATGGAACACTATATTAGTTAGCATAATAGTCAAGTGAGTGGCAGAACAAGATCCTATTATAACTTGTATTTGTATGTACTTTTCCACTGGTGTCACAATACAACAGTGAAATAATTAAATAAAATAGACTAAGCAGACAAAAAAGGGCTAAACGCTCGAGTACACCAGGCATGGCAGGGAGTGGACCAACATCAATGCCATCTTCCTGCTCTGCCCCCTCCCCCCCGATGAGGATGATAGATCTCATCCTTCATGAAATGGCAGGTAGATTCAGAACAAGTAAAAGAAAATACCTTTTTACAAGGAAAAGATTGTAAATCACTGGAATAGTCTGCCTGAAATCATAATTATTAGCGAAACTAGTGAGATTTTGAAAAATAGACTAGACAGATATATTACAAACAATGGAAAGCTAACCTGCAACTCTTGGCCTACAGGAATTACTTTTGAGCAAACTGCCTTTTTAGCTCCTTAAACATTAGTGACATAAATGAGGAAGACAGGGAGGTGTACCAGGTTAAAAAGACAGAGAAGCAGGTGATGCTGTGAGGGAAGCAAAGGCACAAACTGGGGAATGGATAGACAAAGGGGTCACAAATGGGGATAACACTTTCTTCAGGCACATTAGTGGGAAAAGGAATGCAAGGGGATGGACAGCAAATATAAGGAGGACAGCAGAGGGAATCTGTGCAGAAAAGGTCCAATGAAGAACAAACAGCCTGACTAGGTATGTCTGCTCAGTCTTCACACTTGAGGACACATCCTGACCAGGTACTTCTGCTCAGTCTTCAAACTGGAGGGAAGGGAGAAGAACCACTAGTGATCAGCAGGAACAAATGGGGAAGGGGAGGTAGATATCAAGTCCATTTTCCAAGGAAACAGTCCTAAAGGGACTTTCAGCTCTAAAACTGGATGTGGCTATGGGACCAGATGGGATAAACCTAAGGGTACTGAAATAACTCATGGAAGAGTACTGAAAGAACTCATGGAAAGGTACTGAAATAACTCATGGAAGGGTACTGAAATAACTCATGGAAGGGTACTGAAAGAACTCATGGAAGAGTACTGAAATAACTCATGGAAGGGTACTGAAATAACCCATGGAAGGGTACTGAAAGAACTCATGGAAGGGTACTGAAATAACTCACGGAAGGGTACCGAAAGAACTCATGGAAGGGTACTGAAAGAACTCATGAGAGTGTATTGAAAGAACTCATGGAAAGGTACTGAAATAATTCATGGAAGGGTACTGAAATAACTCATGGAAGGGTACTGAAATAACCCATGGAAGGGTACTGAAAGAACTCATGGAAGGGTACGGAAATAACTCATGGAAGGGTACTGAAAGAACTCATGGAAGGGTACGGAAATAACTAATGGAAGGGTACTGAAAGAACTCATGAGAGTGTATTGAAAGAACTCATGGAAGGGTACTGAAATAACCCATGGAAGGGTACTGAAAGAACTCATGGAAGGGTACGGAAATAACTCATGGAAGGGTACTGAAAGAACTCATGGAAGGGTACGGAAATAACTAATGGAAGGGTACTGAAAGAACTCATGAGAGTGTATTGAAAGAACTCATGGAAGGGTACTGAAAGAACTCATGAGAGTGTATTGAAAGAACTCATGGAAAGGTACTGAAATAATTCATGGAAGGGTACTGAAATAACTCATGGAAGGGTACTGAAATAACCCATGGAAGGGTACTGAAATAACTCACGGAAGGGTACCGAAAGAACTCATGGAAGGGTACTGAAAGAACTCATGAGAGTGTATTGAAAGAACTCATGGAAAGGTACTGAAATAATTCATGGAAGGGTACTGAAATAACTTATGGAAGGGTACTGAAATAACCCATGGAAGGGTACTGAAAGAACTCATGGAAGGGTACGGAAATAACTCATGGAAGGTACTGAAAGAACTCATGGAAGGGTACGGAAATAACTAATGGAAGGGTACTGAAAGAACTCATGAGAGTGTATTGAAAGAACTCACGGAAGGGTACTGAAAGAACTCATGGAAAGGTACCGAAAGAACTCATGGAAGGGTACTGAAAGAACTCATGGAAGGGTACTGAAATAACTCATGGAAGAGTACGGAAATAACTCATGGAAGGGTACCGAAAGAACTCATGGATGTGCTGGCTGCCCCACTGACTGCCTCACTGAACTGCTCACTAGAATCAGGCATGGTTCCAGAGGACTGGAGAGCAGACTTGATCCCTCTACATTAGGATGACAGCAAAGAAGAGGCAAGTAACTGTACGCCAGTGAGTCTCACCTCAGTCATAGACAAATTAATGGAGGCACTATTACAAAAGAGGTTGTTAGAGTACTGTGAAGCCATTGGCTACAGAACCAAAGGCAACATGGATTGTGTGTGCATGTGGGAGGGGGTGGGGTGATGCCAGATGAATCTGATTCAGTTCTTTAACTGGGTAGCCAGTTAAATAGATCGGGGAGGGCTGTGAACATGGACATGACATTAGTAAGGCTTTTGACTCTGTGTCACACATGACACTGATTAAGAAATTGAGCAGCTTAGGGGACGGATACAACATGGCAAACTGGATTAGAAACTTGTTAACAGAATGCAGCAGAGGGCGGGATTAGCGGCACCCACTCTAATGTTGGTAGAGTGACAAGCGGGGTGTTGCAAGGCTCAGTAGTGGGACTGGTCCTCTTTAAAGTTTCCATAAGTGGCATTGCAGATGAACTGGAAGGGAAGGTACACTATTTTTCAGATGATACCAAAATCTGTAATATGGTGGGCAACAAGGAAGGAGTGGAAAGAATGTATAAGGGTCTTGGGAAGCTTGAATAGTGGTCAAGAGTATGGTAGATGGAGTTTAATGTCACAAAGGGCAAAATTATGCACATAGGGCATAGGAACCCAAAAACGGAGTATAGAATAGGAGAAGGGTCTGTTGGTCACTAAGCAGGAAAGGGGCCTTGGGGTCATCATATCTAATGACTTCAAAGTAACAGTGTAGTGTGGCAATGCAGTGGGCACAGCCAGTAGGATGCTGGGATGTACAGGGAGATATATCTCTAACATTAGGAATGAGGTGGTGTTGTCACTATATTGCTAATGGGTGAAACCCCACTGGAGTATTGTGTTCAGTTCTGGAGGCTACACCTTAGAATGAACATGAAGTGGAGGCATCCCAGAGGAGGGTAACTAAACTGGTGCAGGGGATGCACCAACAGGCCCATGAGAAGAAACTGATAGATTTCAACAGGTACACTGTGGAAGGGTATCACGTCAAAATAGAGAACCACTGAGTGACTCATAAATGAGTGCATCATTTTGGTTGCTTTCAGTTTCGGCGACTGTGGAGGGATATCAACAGAGGAAATACATAGATAACTAGATACATAGACAGTGTTGGCAGATAAGTGCCTATGGCCCACCCAGTCTGCCCATTTGAGCTTGTAAGTTCAGTTTATGTTTTCCTAGAAGTCTGTTACCCCTTATCCTTGACCTTCAGAATTCCTTTATGTCTATCCCATACATTCTTAAATCCTGTGATTGTTTCAGCCCCCACCACTTCCTCTGACAGGGTGTTCCCCTTGTCCACCACCCGCTCTGTGAAGGAATTCTTCCTCACATTTCCTCTGAATCATCCTCCCTCCAACTTCATCCCATGCCCTCTAGTCCTGGAACATCTTTTTTGCTTAAAAATAGTGTATTCCTGCACCCTGTTCCTCCCTGTAAGATACTTGTATGTCTCTATCATATCCCCTCTCTCTCCTTCCTCTCCTCCACGGAGAACATATTCAGTTCCTTTAACCTGTCCTCATAGGACTTGTGATGCAATCCATGCACCATCTTTGTTGCCCTCCTTTGAACCTTCTCTACCCTGTCTATGTCCTTATGTAGGTGAGGTCTCCAGAACTGTACACTGTACTCCAGGTGGGGCCTCACTAGTGTCTTGTATAGTGGAATTATGACCTCCCTTTTCCTGCTGGTGATGCACCTGCCTATGCATCCCAGCATCCTATTTGCTTTACCTGCTGCTCTGTCACACTGTTTCCCTACCTTAAGGTCATCAGAGATGATAACCCCAAGATCCCTTTCCTGCTTGGTGCATGTTATATTCTCACCCCCAACTGATATATTGTGCCAGGGTTTTTGTGTCCCATATGCATTATCTTGCACTTCTTTGCATTGAATTTCAACTGCCAAATCCCTGACCATTCTTCAAGTTTCTGCAGGTCCCTTCTCATTCTGTCTACACCCTCTGTTGTGTCTACTCTGTTACAGAGCTTTGTGTCATCAGCAAACAGTGAAATTCTGCCTTCTAGGTCCTGTGCAATGTCACTGATGAAGATGTTGAATAGGACAGGTCCCAGCACTGATCCCTGTGGTACCCCACTGGTCAATCTTCCCTCTGTGGAGTGACAGCCATTTACC
The DNA here is from genome assembly GCA_016271365.2 of Neoceratodus forsteri. NCBI lineage: Eukaryota > Metazoa > Chordata > Ceratodontiformes > Ceratodontidae > Neoceratodus > Neoceratodus forsteri. The sequence goes on from CM057455.1 coordinate 62,031,226, forward strand.
ACCACACTCTGTGTCCTGCCACCCAGCCAGTTACCTACCCACCACACTACTGTCCTGTCCACACCCATATTCCCCAGTTTGTGTAATAGTCTTCTATGTGGCACAGTGTCAAAGGCCTTGCTGAAGTCCAGATAGGCCATGTCCACTGCCCTCCCCTGATCCACCTCCCTAGTCACCCAGTCAAAAAATTCAACGAGGCTGGTCTGACATGACCTCCCCCTGGTGAAACCATGCTGCTTTGGGTCATGTAGTCTATTGACAACCTGATGTTCCACCAATCTCTCCTTCAGTAGTGCTTCCATGATCTTCCCCACTACTGAGGTGAGGCTGACTGGTCTATAGTTCCCCGCTTCCTCTTTGTTCCCACTTTTGTATAAGGGGACTACATCTGCTGTCCTCCAGTCTTTGGGTACCTTCCAGTGATCAGCTAAACAGGATAGCCAGAGGTTCAGCCACCACCTCTGTTAGTTCTTTAAGGACCCTGGGGTGCACCCCATCTAGCCCCATTGCTTTATCAACTCTTATTACTTCCAGTTCCTTCATGACCCTTTCTCATGTAAAGGGACTTGTGTCCAGTTCTGCACCATTCTCACCCCTTGTACTCCCTTCAGATCCATTACCCTCCTCTTCCTCAGTAAAGACTGAGCAGAAATACCTGTTCAATATGTCAGCTTTACTGTTGTCATCCTCCACGCAGCCCCCATCCTCCCCCTTCAGTCTCACTATCCCTCCCTTTGCCTTTCTTTTTTCACTTATGTACCTGTAAAAGGTTTTGTCCCCTCTACCCACTGATTTTGCAATGTGTTCTTCTGTCTGAGCTTTGTCTTCCCTTACTGACCTCCCTGCCTCCCTTTGCTTCTCCTGGTACTTCTCCCTATCCCCTTCTGCCTGTGTCTTTTTGTATTGCCTGAATGCAATCTTTTTGGCTTTCACTTTCTTTGCTACCTCTTTGGAAAACTATATTGGTCTCCTCTTCCTTTTCCTCTTGCAAACCTGCTTAATGCATAATTCTGTTGCTCTTGTAATCCCCATTTTAAATACTGCCCACTGTTCCTCAACCCCTGATTCCTGCCCCATTCCCCTTAATGCCTCTTTCAAGTATCTCCTCATTTTCCCAAAGTCTGCCCCCCTAAAATCCAGGATACGTGTTTTTGTGTGGTTTGGTTCTACTCTTTCTGTGATTTCAAACCACAATGACTGGTGGTCACTGTTCCCCAGGTGCTCCCCCACTGTTACCTCCATCACACTGTCCCTGTTTGTGAGCACAAGGTCCAGTATTACCTTCTGCCGGGTTGGTTCCATGACCAGTTGCTTGAGGAAGGCACCCTGAAGGGAGTCCAGGATAAATCTGCTTCTAGTTGATGCTGCTGCTGGGATGCTCCAGTCCACGTCTGGAATATTGAAGTCTCCAACCAGTACTACCTCCCCCTTGTCTGCCATCCTTTGGATGAATAGCATCAGCTCCCTATCTGTTTCTTCCTCCTGGGCTGGTGGTCTATAGACCACACCTGTGCAGATGGCTGTCCCCATTTTCCTTTCCAGCTTAACCCATAGTATCTCTCCCCCATTTTGTTCCTTCTGGATCTCTGTAGCCCTTATGTCATTTTTCACATACAGTGCCACTCCTCCTCCCTTCCTGTCTGCCCTGTCTCTTCTGAATATGTTGTAGCCAAGTATGGCCATCTCCCAGTCATGGTTATCATTACACCAGGTTTCAGTGATGGCCACAATGTCCAGGTCTGACTGCACCATTGCAGCCTCCAGATCTTCCATCTTGTTGCTAAGGCTCCTGGCATTTGCACACATGGCTTTCCATGATTTGACCTCCCTAGACTGTTTCACTGTTCTACTCTAGCTCCTTCCTTGGTTGTTCTTTATTCCTGGTTCTCCTTGCTGTCTGCCCTTCTGCTGAATTTTGCCCCTTTTCTGCCTATCCACCTCTTGGGCGCTAATCTCCATCTTTTGCACACTGCTTTGTAGAGATAGCCACTCCTCTGGTTCACTGGTTCCACTGGTAGCTGTGGGGGGTGAGCAAGTAGGTACCCTCCTTGCTGGTCTGCCACCCCCCTTTGCTAATTTAAATGCTTGCCAATGTAGCATTTAAACTTATCATTGAGTGCTTGGATTCCCCTCCAGGATGGATGCAGGCCATCAGGCTTGAACAAACCTCCATCCTCCAAGTGGTCCCCAGTCACCAATGAATCCAAACCTTCCTCACAGCACCAGTTCTTCAACCATGAGTTAAAGTTCCTGGTGCATGCACCCCTATGCTCTCCCTTGCCTCTCGCAGGTAGTACTTCTCAGAAAGTGACAGAAGTAGCTACTTGCTTGAGACCTCTCCCCAATTTCCTAAACTCTTCCTGAACTTCCTTTGGCTCCCCATTTGCCAGGTCATTAGTACCTAGGTGGATAATGACATCCACCCTCCTGTCTTGCCTTCCCAGTTATCCCCAGGATCTTCCTTCCATCCCTCCATGCCGTGGCACCTGGTAGGCACCTCATCTCCCTGTCCTCCCCCTCCTGTGTTCCTAGCTGGATCCCTCTTATGATGGAGTCCCCCACCAGGATTAGCTTCCTCCTCCTCTGGGGTCCACTGCTTTCCCTGCTGAGGTCACCTCCTTGGCTAACTTCCACATCCTTTCCTTCCACTTCTCTGGGTACCTCTATTTGGTTGTCCCCATTTGCCAGCGTGGCATATGAGTTCTTGAGTGGAAAAGGATCTGGGATGTGCCTCTGCCTGACTGCTCTAACCCTCCCTGAGCTCACTGTCATCCAAGTGCTCCTCGTTCTCAGCATCCTTTGAGGCAGTTTCATTGGACTGGGTGGTCTCTGGATAGGGGTGATGGTACTCCTGACCCAGTTTACTTCCACTCTGAGTCTGGCTACCTCATCTTGCAGTCCAGAGAGATGCATGCAGATAGGGCAGCACCTCAGTATCCAGAAGGTCTGCCTGAATATGGCTGCCCCACAGCCACTGCATTGCACCACTCCCCACATTATACTGCAATTATACTGCTATTCCACTACTTGTCTGTTATTGAAGCTCTCCTAGTTCCCTTTTTATTAATTTACTGTCCTAAAAATCCTGCCACTGATCCTCAGATACTTTTTCTTTTAAAAAAAGAAAATAAACCAATAAATAAATAAATGAGTCAAAACACTTGTCGTGCTGAGGGTGGGCTTCTTCCCCCTTATGCCCCTCCTACTCCACACCCCTTACTATACCCTGTGTTTAGCTCCTGTCAATCAGATTTAACAGGGCATATAATTAAGAGTTGGGGGAAGGGGAAGGGGGTCAAAAATTTGCAGCAATTAAAGACAGCAAAGAAATACACCTCCACTACGTTTTCAATTTTCAACAGCCCAAAAACAATTCTAAGTAAAGACAACAAAGAAAGTACAGTGTCACTAAAAGCCCACAATCTAAGTTTAAAAGAAAAATAGCAATTACCAGTTACTGTAAAGCACTGAATTGAATATGTTTCCTTCCCCTTCTGGCTTCTTCTAGCAAGGGAAGGAGGGAAAAAACAAGGAGGGGAAGGGAAGGAATAGCGATGGGACCGAAGGATGGGACAGAAGGAAGTGGGAGGAAGAGGGATTTGCAAACTAGGGGTGTGGAGCATGATCCCACCGAGCTACCTGTGTAGCGTAGCAGGTAGGGACATTGGCTGCAGTGGTGGTGGTGGTCCTGGGTTTGGGACTACAGAAAGGTATTTTATGTTGTTTTTGGCAGGTGGTGATTCTTTTGAAGTTATTGCTGTCATCTGTCCCTTGAGTTTCCTCCATTGCCCACCCCCCCAGAGATGATTATAATAGTTTGGGAGGTATGGGGGGCTTAACCCCCACAAAGGGGTGTGTAGAAGTGGAGCCCCATTCAATAAACATGTATTTAGATGCACACCAATTTAGTATTTGGTGAATATGGTGGTGTGCTGTATTTGGGTTCACCAGGATGTGCTCATTCTTGTGCGACTCACTAATTTTGCTTCACTATTATGACATGGAGCCCTGTGGAAGACAGGAGAGTGAGAAGGATATGATAAAGGTCAAGAAGTACTTCATGGGGGTTAGCAAGTGTTAATCTGGGTTAAAGTGTCCCTCCCCCTTCATTCTCTAACCTTAATCGATCTCCCTCCTGTGAGCTCGAGCACTGCCTTGTGCATGCAGGATCCATAGCACACAGTGGGCAACAGTTTTACCCCCTTTCACCTATTTCTCCTTTTACTGCACCTCCTCAGTCACTGCTAGATCACTGCCTTGTACAGGCATGGTCACCCAGCACACTGGTGGGATACTACCCCCCCCCACTATAGTTGACCTCTGCTCAGGCTCATATGCCTACTCCCCACCGCTACTATTTCCCTCTGATCATGCTCCTCCTTGTCCCCTACTCTCCCTCCTCCTATAGTGTTCCTCCCCCTTCATTCTCTACCCATAATCTATCTCCCTCCTGTGAGCTCGATCACTGCCTTGTGCAGGCAGGATCCACAGCGCACAGTGGGCAACAACATTACCCCCTTTCCCCTATTTCTCTTTTTACTGCCCCCCCAGTCACTGCTAGATCACTGCTAGATCACTGCCTTGTGCAGGCAGGGTCATCCAGCACAGTGGTGAGGTACTACCCCCCACTATAGTTAACCTATGCTACCCCTCCCACAACATCCCTCCCCCAAAACCCCCCTCTCTCGCATCACTATATATAAATAACTTTCATCACCTATAACCAGTGTCCTACCAGTAGGGCTGTCCCCCGCCCTGCCCAGATAGGGATAACAGGACACTGTTGAATTTCAACTCCCCCTTCCCCCCTTGGATACCCCCCACCTATAATACCATTTTTTCATTACCCTACCACACTCTACCTCTCCTCTCCTCCAACCCACCTTCCAGTAAACATAGCCTAACACTGGCCTACTCCTACACTCCATTAAGCACTTATAACCTACCCCAGTACCCCTCTTATATGCACTTTAGTCCACCCTGCCATCTCTATTTGCCTTGAAAATCATGTTCTGTGTGCATCTCTCCATAAATTTCCTTTCCCTTCTTCCATTCTACCCTCTACAATTTTTCATTCCCTCCTTCCATTCTTCCTCTCTTTACTCCAATCACTGTAAATCTTGAATCTCTATGTTACACTAATGGCTACCAATTACTGTTGGGGTCACCTTGCCATCTAGTGCTACATACTGTTGCCAAGTTATTATATATGTTCCAGTGTTACCAACTAGTGCCAATTTGCTATATGTGTCTTCATATCTACAGTACTTAACTGTTACATTGTTAGCCAGTGTAATCCACCTGTAATCCCTCCTGCTCTCATTGTATGCAAATAAACAAATTGTATTCCAGTATTGTAACATTTCTCTGTATTCTATCCCATTGTACCCTACCCGCCCAGGTTGCACCAGGAGATGAGCAACTTGTTGCTCAGTGTGCCTTCCTGGTGAAACATTTCAATAAATAAAATAAATACACAGGGTTCAGGAATAGAGTTTATTTCAAATGAGGAAGAGCATCAGAACCAAAGGACATACATTGAAGCTGAAGGGGAGAAGTGTGGGAGGGATGTGAGAAGTACTGTTTCACAGAAAGGGTAGTGGATGCCTGGAACAGACTGCCAGCAGAGGTGGTAGAGACAAAGACAGGAGGGGGCTTCATGCATACATGGAAAATACATTGGGGGAGATCAGTAAATGGACAGGGAGGAGGGAGGGTTGTCAGAGACAAGTTAGGATCTGCAAAAACAGACTAGGCAGGGAACATCTGGGCAGACTGGGTGGGCCGACTGGTCATTTTCTGCCAAGAAATTCTCTGTTTCTATGTATCATCTTTAAACCCTACTGAGCATGCTCAGAAGCCTGATTTCAAATGGTTATAACTCTGGAACCAATTAACATTTCTTCACCAAACCTTCCAAAGGCATCCACTTTATATAAGCCCCTTCAGACCTGTAAATTTTCAGAACCAAATTCAGTATAGTCTAAGCTGTAAGTAAAGAAACAAATGGCCAAAAAGGGCCAAAAGTGATGTTTTTTGAGTCTTTGTGACATCTTGTGAACTTTCCTCCTGGACCACACAGGCCAAATTTGGAACAATTTTGTTAAACACCACTAGAGTTATGAAGATGCAAAGACTGGGCTTTAACACTGAGACCGCCACTCAATCCTAATTATACTTTTGCTACCATGTGAGCATAATAGATGTAGATAGATAGATGATGGAAAGATAAATAGATAGATAAACAGATACATAGATAGATAGACAGACTGATCGGCAGACAATCAGACAGTCAGATAGACTGCTAGATAGACAGATACTGTATATTATACAAGAAATATATGATAGAATAGATAGATAGATAGATAGATAGATAGATAGATAGATAGATAGATTGATTTATGATGCTTAACTTGAGTTTGGTGTTCATTTTGCATGCTTTTTACATTAGCATGTGAAGAAATTCGTATCAGTTTGAAATGTAAGAGGGATTTTGCAGGTAAACTCCTCCATCTGTCACAATTTCAGAAAACTGCACTGAATCTCCTTCATAATTCCACCCACTTTCTACCTTTCTCCTTATTTTCCGGTAAATCCTTGTCAAATCAAAATGCTGGAAAATGTAAGGTGGAAGTGGGTTTTCCTGTGTAAATCCAAATTCCTGCTTGAAAGTTTTCATTCCATATAGGTGCTACTGTTTACTGCTTCCATATATGCTACTGTTTAGCATTTTGCTTTTCAGGAAATGCCAGAGATGTTGCACAACTCATATCATTTGCATACCCATGATGCAGTGCTTGCAACTCTTGGAATTCATCGATTCTCATACTGTGGTAAACACCAAACAAAACACATCTTTTGACATGTCCCTGTACTCATTGATCAGTTTAGCCAAGGAGATGTGAATAATATGTCCTGTGTTTTCAACATTAAAAGTAAACTGTGATATGCCTGGCAACTCCCCATCACTGTTTAACCAGTTAGAAATGCAGAAGGTCAATAAGCTAGTCACAGCAAGTAATAAAGGAGCTCAGCAGAAACATATGGGTAGGGAAATAATATGCACAGCTTGTTTATTTATTTAATTTTGGTAACTGGGTAGGCCCACTGAGACAATTATAATCCCTTTTTCAGGGGCAACCTGGGAGTGCAACAATGTGATGCACAATACAACTTCCAACATTTGTAAAAGATGAGGAGGTACAAAGCAGTTAAGAAACAAATGTCACACAAAAACAGAATACAATAATAGATATGAACATGGTTGCAATATACAGTAAGTTAATAGCAAGTTAAGCTATCCACAGACTTGATTAAATGTATTCAATGAACAGTTTATGGAAATTATGTTCTTACAATGATTACAAATTTGATCAGAGATGTGGAGACAGGATGTTTCTCTGACCTCATTCCACATAACTACTTGACCAAATGGTTTTAGCTGGCATTTGTTACTAAATCTCAATACATCCACTCAGGATGTTTGAAAGCCTGCCAAAGGTTTTGTTTCTGACAGCCAGAAACTTGGGGTATGTTGCCTTGCACCCTAAAAAGGGGAACTGTTACATCAGTCGATCCTGTTCTATCCAGGACTTTGTACATATTTTTTACTGTTTCCCTGCCAGTATTTGACCCAGCTGAAGCTGTTTTCGACAGACTGGCCACGGTCCCTTCAGTAGGCTACCTTGAGGGAGATATTTATAAGGAAAGGGAAGGCATGCCTTTCTTATTGGTGTAAAACCTCACTATGTCAATATGGCAGGTACCACACATAGCATGTTGCTCAGTGAAATGATTTTCATTTAAGTTGTTTTTTTTAATTTTAAGCAGAAACTTAATTGGGCACCTGTCTTTTTAGTCACGTCTTTCATTAAGCAGCCAACAATGATAATAAATAGAGAACAACTGCAACATTTAAGACAAACAAAAAATAAACATGAACATACAGTATAGTGTTTTTAAAGTACTACATCTTTAAAAGTTGCTTAAAGTGCATGACATTCCATGCAGATGTAACCAAATCAAACAAATTGTTCAAGATAGTAGGACCAAACTATGACAATTATTTTTTTCCATTGTTAACTTGGTTGGTTTTACTGAAAAAAGTGTAGATGAATTGCTCATTGTATTATTTATTTTATTTTATTTATTTATTTAATAGTTCAGATATACCTTTGAGCTAGGAGCTCATTTACAAAGGTTCCGCGTCAAGAAAACAATATACAGAATCAGTTAAAATGGTTATGGGTTACAGAGACAAGAAGGCAGGTATCTAACATAAGGTACTAACATGAACAAGACAGTTGAATAGTAAACAGGTAACAAGTAGTAGCAAGTTTACATGTCTAAGCGGTATAAGAAGCAACTCTAACTAGGCTTTGTCAATTGAAAAGATTACTGTTCCTTTATTAATGGAGGAGCCAGAATAGGAAGGAAGGGTGTGGGACAGTGAGAGCGAAGGATGGGAGGAGAGATAAGGAAAGGAAGAGTAGGAGGCATGGGCAGTGTAGTGACCACCTAGTCTTTCAACTCCATGTGTTGGGAAGACTTAGGAGAAGACAGACTAGAAAAATTATTTTTTTTTATCGTATTTTTCTTTATGTTCCTCCTTAGCAGCGCGGATCCCTGCTATCTCTGGCTGCCGGCACCCTCGTCCCCCGGGCCCAGTCTGGCACCCCCACAGAGCCAGCCATTGTTGCTCATGCACTCTGTGGCAGGATCCTCATGGGAACCAGGGGGTGCCGGGAATGGCCATCAACTGCCAAGATCGTTGCTGCACCATGTTTCCACTGATTTTTCACCCCTTGCAGAGTGGACGTGCAATGACATCTTAAGGCACAATGTGCCGACGTCTGCCCACTCTGCCTCCCTTGCTGCCATTGCTATGATAGTGCCCCCAGTCACCACCAGGGGCCGCTACAGAGCGGTGGTTCCCTGGATCCCTCCCCGGGATAGAAAAGCAGTCCACCGGATGCTCAATACTATCCCTTCCCTGCCAACCCCTGGTGGCCCAGGCTCACATCCGAACCCGGGTCACCATCGTGGCATGAGGTGTGGCGTCCAGAGCCTCAACCCTCAGCACCACCGGGCTGGCCCAAGACTAGAAGATTATAAGCCAGGTATAAGGGAGAGGTGTGAAAGGACTTGGTTTAGGAGTGTCATGTAAAGTTAGACTATCTTAAGGAGGGAAGAGAAAGTAAAGGTAGGGAAAAGATTTAGGCTGGGCAATCGCAGCAGCTAAGTGCAGAGAGGTGTTGGCATAATTTAAGTATAAAGGATCCAAGGGTACCAACTGCAAGGACCTCAGGAGCAAGGCAATTGAGCCAAGAGGGGGCTGTGAAATGAAAAGATTACTGCCCTTGCACCATCCTGCAGAAAGGGACAAGGTAGTTCATAGAGGATGCACTTCATGTATTGTGAGTGTTTCGAGATGGCTGTAGAAAAGATGTTGTGTGGGGGGGTTGGCCAAGTGTAATTTTTTTTCATGAGAAATCATGTTTGGTAGGTGACTCTACTTTTGAGGTTTAACCAGTAGGTTTGTATGTAAAGGTTACACGTGTCGGTACACGTCTGGGCACCAAATATGAGTCAACAATCTTTGTTCAGGGCCACCGAGATTCTGTTAAGTACAGTATCTGAGGCCGCACCATAGACGATCAAGCCATAGTCAATGATGGATAAAATAGAGTTGGTGACAGCTAGACTGAGCACCTCAGGGGTGAGGCAATGCCAATGTCAGTATAATAAGCCAATTCTTGAGTTTACAACCCTGGATATTTGGTTAATGTGTGTGTGCAGCAGGACAGGGTACTATCAAGGGTTAAACCTAGATATTTGAATTCCTGGACTTGTTCGAGGGTTAGGCTTTGGTTGTTGAGAATGTCGAGGTGGGCTGACTTTTTTTTATAGTGTGGGTTAGCGAAAAACATCACCTTCATTTTTTTTATAGTTCATAAGGGGTTTGTGATTTCCCAACCAGTGTTCTAGTGCCGCAAAGCCAGTTTGAAGCTCTTTAGTAAGCAAGATAGGGCCAGCTTGGGCAGAGAAAAGGACAGCATCATCTGCATGGAGTGCTAGTTTACTGGGACAGGCTTCTGGGAGGGTATTGATAAATAGCCTGAAAAGTAGGGGTCCGAGGATGGAACCCTGGGGGATACCGGATCTTACCGGATGGCAGCTAAAGAGGTCATCATTTATTTTGACATGTTGAGTCCTACCCTCAAGGTAGCTATTAAACCACCTGGTGACTTTATTGGAGAGGCCGATGTGACAGAGTGCGTGAAGTATGAGTGAGTGGTTCATGGTGTCAAAGGCCTTGGTTAAGTCAATGTAAATTGACCCCACCAATTGGCCCCGATCAAGAGCACTATGTAGGAATTCAGTGTATTCCAGCAGTGCAGTGGTCATAGTAAGAGCTTTCCTGAAGCCATGTTCTTTCAGGGATTGAATGTTATATTTTGCTAAGTATTCTATTAGTTGATCAGTGACTATGTGGTCAAAAGCTTTAGAAAGGGGGGGGAGGAGAATAGAAATAGGGCAGAAGTTAGAGGACGATGATCTGTCACCGCTCCTGTGGACTAGCATGACAATGGCCTCTTTCCAATGTTGAGGGAACTGCTCACAGGAGAGAGAGAGAGAGATATTGAGGAGTGTGGTGAGAGGTTTGAGGACAGAGTCAAGGGTGAGGCTGAGAAATATGAGGCCTTAGGTATCGCTGCTGTAACTAGATTTGCCAAGAATCTTTAGACGGTATTTCCTGGCTTTCTTCCTTCTTGATGACTCACTTAAAGTAGAAGGGCAGGGGAGGGTCCTGAAGGGCAGGGTAATAGTTGCTGCGAGGATTATCAGGCGTGTTAAAGAAATCAGGGGATCGTATACCACTGAGGTCTGTGAAGGCATTATTGAGGGTATCCGCTATTTTTGCAGGGTCCTATACTAGAATACCATTTATATTAATCAGATTAGGGGGTGTTTTAGAGTGCTTGCTGGTAAGATCTTTAATGTTGTTCCAGAAGCACATCCTGTTTCTCCAGGACTTTTTTTTTTTGTATAAGATTTTTTAGTGTTAGGAAAGTTTCCAAAAAGGCTACAGTACACTTCATTTGAATGGAGGACAAATATTATACAGTCATACTTCTCTTCATGTACACAGTCTACTGTCTACATTGTATCAATCTTTGCCCCAGCCATATGTCTTTTTCCTGGACTTAACATTGCCCTTGGTTCACCACACACTAAATGCATCTACCAGGATTCCTGGAGGTCGAATGTAAAGACTACCTTCCCAAAAATATGTAGGAAACTCATCCTAACCCTGCTACTGATCTCTGGAAACATTCACCCTAACCCTGGCTCCATTCCAACCCACATTCAGACCCAGATTCCTACGGGGCAATTAAGGATTGTGGTCTTGAGCATTGGCAGCCTCCTAGCCAAACTAATGAAGTTTAAGGCTTGGGTGGCACATATTCTGCCTGACGTCATTGCTCTGAAAGAGACCTGGCTTTCCCCACGAACAACCGACTTGGTAGTCTCCATCGCTGGATACAACCTTCATAAACAGGACAGCTCCAGAAAAAAAGGTGGTAGCTGCATAATATACACCTGAGGCCACCTGCAGTGCCACAGAATTCAACTGGCTACTGTCAACAATGACTGCTAATGCCTACCATAAAAATCCTACCAGGCAAGGGGCTAAAAGGCCTGATCATTATGACAGTCTGCATCCCACCAGGGTGGCAACAAGTTGGGCTAGAAGCCTTTGCTTATCTTTACACCCAGACTAGCCAACACAAGCAGACTATTGTACTAAGGGATTTTAATGCCAATTGGCTTGCCAGCTCCAGTGCTGTGCACAGGTATCTTGTATTCAGACCTTACCTAACGCAGGCTGTCAAGAGCTGCACCAGAACAAACTACTGCACTGGTACAAGCACTCTGATTGACTGGGTACTAACAAGTCTCCCAGAAAGGCTAACTGATGTCAAGGTTCTCTCAGATACTCTGAGAGACCACTCACCTATCCAATGTGAGTGGGCCAACCCACCACCCAAAATGGTGAGGAACAGAGTTACAAAAATAGCACTGTGACCAACTTCAGGAATCACCGTTCAGGCATTGACTGGAGCTTCCTTGACTTATGCCCTTCTGTTGACACTGCCCTCCAACTCTTCCTCACTCATTTCAACGTGGCAGCGGACAAGTTTGCCCCGTACCATAAGAAGATGATAAAAGGTTGTAGTATGGAATGGGCCACCCCTGAGCTTCTCGATATGATGTGGCAATGGGATCTCCTTTGACACCGGGCCAGGGCAACAGGGATCACTACAGATATCCAAAACTACAAAGCAGCCAGAAACAGGTGCACCTGGGCAATAAGACAGACCAAGGCATCATTCCATAAGAACCAGCAATCTCACTGCTGGAGTAATGAGAAGAAGTTCTGGGACTCAATTAAAACCCTCCTGGGGTCTGATGACAGGACCACCTCCCCATCATGCTCTGCCACAATGATGAAATCATACTTGATGATGCTGGCATGGCCAATATCTTTAATAATGCTTTTTCTGACTACAGCGCAGTCTTGCCACCCAGGCCGGCCACACACCCTGATGGAATGCCAGCCTCCAACCAATTGCCCTCCTCTACCACTGCCAAGCCCAGCCCGAGCTTTTACTTCAGACAGGTGACCGTAAAGGAAACGAGAAAATACCTTGCAAGTGTCCTGGGAAAAACAAGGATGGGGGGTGATGGAATCGATATGAAATTGATTTCCATTGCCTTACAAGAGGTTGTCTTTCCCATCACCAAGCTGTTTAACCTGTCCACTTTCTCCACTACCTGGAAATCTGCTCTGGTCACTCTTGTGCACAAAGGAGGCAACCGGGCACTAGTATCCAACTACTGACCTACCTCAATTCTGTCTCCGCTCTGCAAAACACCCGAGAGAATCATAGCCAACCAACTCACTGACCACCTGCATAATATAAACGCTTCTGCCCCCAACAGCATGGCTTCCGCAATATGCATAACACTAATACTGCCCTAATTGCCTTCACAGACTACATGCATGAGGCACTTGACCAGGGCCAACTGGTTGAAGCAATCTTCATAGACCTAACCAAGGCTTTCGACCTTGTGAATCATCAGCAGCTGCTGCTGCATAGACTAAGCTGCCTTGTACTATCCCCGACACAGTCAGTTGGTTCTCCAGCTACTTGTCTGGGTGCTTTCAGCAGGTGAAAATCAATGGAGCCATCTCCAAGACCAGTGAAGTCACAGTGTGGGTCCCCCAAGGGTCCGGCCTGGGCCCACTCCTGTTCAGGCTCTTTGTGAACAACCTTCCGGAAGTGTGCCCCTCCTCCGAGGTACTGCTCTATGAAGATAACACGGTGGTATTCTCTCGAGGCTCTTGCCAAGATGCAGTCATTAAGGGCATGCAGTACAACTTTGACCTCCTACAGGATTGACTCAAAGGTAGCCTGCTAGTGCTCAACAGCAAAAAAAAGTCAGTGCTCTTTGCCGAAAGCCAAAAGAGGAGGTATGTCACTCCCTTCTCAATTTTGTGCAACTCCCACTCCACCCTTGAGCAGATGCCCTTGTTCTGGTACCTAGGAATTACAATTGACGAGTCCCTCTCCTTTAATGAACATACTGTATATGAAATACTACCACTGCTGCCAATAGGAAGTTGGGGCCCTATATAGGCTTCAGTTCTGTCTTACACCCAAGGCTTGGGTCCAGGCAGTAAAAGGGACAGTTATACCCATCCTGGACTATGGTAATGTGGTATATGGTGCAGCCTCTGAAACCAGCCTGCACAGGGTCCATACCACCCTCAACAAAGCATGCTGCTTTGTTTTAGGTGCTGATCGCCTTAAGCGTACATGCAACCTTCATATTGGGACACAATGGCTTTCTCACATGGATCAAATCAAGCTCCATTCCTTCCTTCTAGGGAAGAAAGCCCTTCTAGGTTTTGCACTCCCCCTGCCTACAAGCCTTATTCTGTCCGGTCCCAGCTGAGCACTCCACGAGAAGTGTTACAAGACATGCCCTAGCAATACCTTTCAGAAGAACTGCCTTGGGGAGGCGAACCTTTGCAGTAAGAGCCCCCACCTGGCTAAATGAGCTCCCCCAGGTCACTACTAGCCTTATTCACCTTGGTCAGTTCAAACCTGAAATTTGGAAGACTATCTCCCCTCCAGTACAATGTTGCTGAAAAGAACACCACGTCCATTTCTAGCCCTCTCAGTGCCCCTTGACACAATAAAGCTTAGCTGCAGCGACCCCTGGCACCTAAGAATCTCCCACTAATCCCCACCTACCCACCCCTTGTTCCCCCATTCCCTCACCCACTTAGTCCTCCTGATCCTCCATGCCTCCCACCTTCACACCCGCTTTGCCCCCTGACCCTTAAGCTATCACCCACCGTTGTGCTCTCTCCCTCATCCATCTAGCCTGTAGCCTACTTTTCCTTGATGGCTGTACTTGTTGGTCGCATTAATTGTTCCCTCTGGGAACCTATCTAAGCTCTATAGCTGCATTCTGGGAATTCTCATACATAGTTGGAATCTGCACTTTATTTACCTAATCTGTTATGGGACTGTTTTCCTCTGTATTATGTAATTAAGTGATGGCATATGCAATGTATTCTGTCTCTCCCCATCCTTCTATTTGTAATGCTGTATAGACTTTTTAATGATGTGTAACTGACAATGCCTACTCAATCAATCAATCAATCAATGTCTTTATTTAACCGGGCGATCACCGATGAGTAAGCTCATTTTCGAGGTGGACCTGGCTTTGTCAACAAGGAACAAGAGACAATATATATGGGATGCAACACACAAGAAAATAATAATAATACAAATAAAGTGAGATACAATAATACAGTATATACAAAGTATCAGCAGGTAGCATTGACAGTAGTATATGTTTGGAACAAGATACATCAAGTTTTGGGTAGGAAACAATTTTTCATATAAGTAAAGAAATATACATATCAGGTGCATCGAACATAAATGAAACCTAATATAAAAAGATATATAGTGATATGGTATGGAGAATTTAGAGCTGAAACCAGGGTCAAAGGAATGTGGAAGGGACAGATATGGGGGCAGAAAAAGGGAAGAGGGAAGAGTCCATAATAGATGTGATCAGTCTTTTAACAGCAGTAATTAGAGTGTACTTGGACTTATAGGAGTCACGATTTAGGGTAGACAGGCACAGGACTCCTTATTATGATGTAGATATAGAGATTTAAAAGCTGCTAGGCTGATGGGGTGAGTTGATTTCAAAGTTTTTTGCAGCTTGTTCCATAGTTGAGGGAGCACAAAGCTGATGGCTGCTCTGCCAATGCGAGATTTTGCTTTGTAAACCTAAAGGTAAATATATGAGGTGCTTCTCAGGGCATACTTCCCCAGAGTGCACAAAGGTAAACAGACAGAGATATACTGGGGCAGTTTATTTGAGATAGCTTTGTATGACCAAATTGCAGCATTTTTTTTGCCATCTGTAAGCAAGGCATGACCATCCCACTGTCGTGTACAATACACAGTGGTGGGTTAAGTAAGGAAGGCCCATGATAAATCTTATGGCTCTGTGATAAACCATATCGAGTTTGGCTAGGGTACCTGCAGGTCCCTGACTATATAGAAAATCTGCGTAATCCAATAGGGAAAGAAAGGTAGTTTGAACCAGTTTCAGTTTAGCGTCTCTTGTGAGGAGATTATTAATCTTAAAGAACAGACCAAGTCTTTGTCTAAGTTTCTTTGCCAGTTCTTCTAAGTGATCTGTGAAAGTAAGTCTATGGTCTAACCAGACTCCCAGGTACTTGAACTTTGGTAAGTAGTCCAACTGCTCACCCAGAGTGGAAGTGATCTGCGGGAGTGTCCCAGCAATTGCTGGATTTATTGCATTGTGAAGGGGCAAGAGGAACATTGCTTTGTTTTTTTTTTGCATTTAAGAGCAGTTTCTGGTTTATAAGCTGATGTTGCAGCAGATTAAATTCATTTTGAAGGGCTTTACAGGCCGCATCAGGGGTGGGGCTACTAGCATAGAGTACCATATTATCCGCGAATAGGTGTATTTGTGCTTCTTTGATAGGGGCATCTATGTTGTTAATATAAATGGAGAAGAGCAAGGAACCAAGGATGGAGCCTTGCGGTACACCTGTCAATAGGGGTTTTGGTGGAGAAACTTCCCCTTCTGCCTTTACTTGTTGAAGTCGCCCCAAGAGGTAGTTGGAGAACCATATAAAGGACAGGGAATCCAAGCCAATATTCCAGAGGGACGACAGAAGCAGTCTGTGATCAACGGTATCAAACGCCTTGCTTAGGTCCAAGAAAACTGCGCAGACAACTTTTTTTTTATCTAATTCAAGCTGCCAGTCATTTGTCACCTTGTCTAGAGCAGAGATTGTACTGTGCTGTGCTGTAAAACTGGATTGTAATGGGTTGAGCAACTTTTCTGATTCCAGGTACTTCCGGAGCTGGGAGTTCACTATTTTCTCCAGGATCTTTGACAGGATTGAAAGTAGGGAGATTGGCCTGTAGTTATTGAGGTCACTAGGATCTCCTGACTTAAACAAAGGGACCACAAGTGCATTTTTCCAAATGGGCGGTAGGTCACCCTGGAACAAGGATAAGTTGAACAAATGAGTAATTGGAACTGAGAGGACACGGTAGCCGACCTTTAAGAAGTACGGGACAATGAGGTCGGCCCCAGCACTTTTTCTAGTGTCCAACTGAAGGAGAAGAGCTTAGACTTCTTTCAGGGAGGTAGGCTGCAGAGAGAAGGATGGACTGGGGATGGGTTTTTCTTGTGCATCCAATCCAAGTTGTTGGCGGAGGGTATTTGCTGGAGAGGAGTCAAAGGCTAGCCCTGCAGTGGCAAATGATTATTGAGAGTGTCGAGGATAGACGGTCTGTCGGAGATGACAGTATTGCCAATCAGTAAATTAGTAGGTAGGGAATTAACAGTGGTGTGACCTTCAATGTCTTTGATCGTCCTCCAGAATTTGGAGGCATTTCTTGAGGAGCTCTCCAGCTGTGAGTGGTAGAAATTAGCTTTGGCTTCTCTGATGGTGCAGAGGTTCCTCGCCCTCCAGAAAGAATTCCACTCATTTATTAAATTAGTTTTCCTAGCAGTTCTCCAGAGTACATCCCTACTCCACAAAGCATCTTTCAGGTCTTCCGTAAACCACTGATAGGATTTTACTATGGGAGCATACTTGTTGAGAGCCGCTAGCACAATTTGTGAGAAAATATAAGCCGTAGTGAGGGACTTGGTTAGATAGAAGTCCTGCCATTACATGGAGTCTCTTAGGTCTGATATATACCCATGGAGATCAAAGTTGCGTATGCAACTTGTAAAGGAGAAGTTTGGTGCAGTTGTGGATTTAAGAGTGGATCTTACACATGCGATGAAGTAATGGTCGCTAATATCAGAGAAAAAGACACCAGCATGGGAGAATAAATGGGGTTTGTTAACTAAAATGATATCCAAGAGAGTACTGTTATTAGGGTTGAGCTTGTTAGGATGAGTAGATTTGTTTATTAGTTGTGACAACCCAAGGGAATCACAGAACATTTTAAATGGGGTGGATGCACTGGAGAGCCAGTCTAAGTTGAAGTCCCCTAGTATGATATACTCTGAAGAACCCCCAGCACCCCCTTCAAAACCCTGGACGGTACTCCCCTAGAAAATCGCACAAGTATCAGATACCTGGGAGTATGGCTAGATCAGCACCTTGATTTCTCAGCCCACATCTCCTCCCTACACAAACGGCTACTCCCTAAACTTGGCGCTCTGCACTGCAACAAAAGCTGCCTCCCCACACAGACAAGACATGCCATAGTGCAAAAAATGATCCTTCCCATCCTTGACTACGGTGACATAATTTACTCCATCGCCCCCAGGTCCGCTCTGGCCAGCCTTGACACCCTATACCACTCCTTCTGCCACCTCATCCATGGCTGCCCCCTATCAACACACCACTGTGACCTTTATAACTCGTTAGCCCTACCATCCCTTCATGACCGCAGACAAATCAACTGTGCCAGATTCGCCACCAAATATTGGTCCCACTGCCTTCCCCCTTACCTGACCTCTGTCCTCTCCCAACAATCGTCACCTACTTACTCCCTTAGAAGATCAGACCCTAAACTGTTCCATGTCCCGTTCATGTGCACAACCAAAGGCCAGGCTGCTTTTAACTACCGCATACCCCAGTCCTGGAACGCCCTACCTGCCCCATCAGTCACGCACCTAATACCCACCTAAGAAACAAATTACTCAGGACACATTTCACCTCCTGCTGCTCCTCTTTTAACTAAGTATGTTACCAAATATCTCTCTGCTGTTAATCTAAAACGTCTTGTACAGTACCCTACCCCCATGTCATTATACTGTTTATGCCAATTTGTATTGTACAATACCCTTGTCTGCATTTTTCACCCTAAATGTATGTTTATGCACTTGCTCTTTCTGTACTGTTTAAGCAATTCCAATTTTATGTATGTGGGTCTCAGCCCCCAGGTTGCATCTGGAATCGAGCATGTTGCTCAGTATGCTTTCCTGGTAAAACTCACAAATAAATAAATAAAGATGCCGAACCCAGGATGTTTCCGAGATGTTTTAACAACTGTAGTCAAGCTGATGGGGGTCTGTAGCATCCTATTATACATAATGAGACACCGGTAGCAATTTCAATCTTTAATGACAAGCTTTCCAATTCTTTTGGGATAGAGGTTGAGTCAATTATGGAGACAGGGAATTTATCCTTGATGTAAATAGCTACCCCACCACCTCTGGTTTGCCCATCAGCTCTGAACAAAGAGTAGATGGGAATGTTAACTTTGTTGTTACTGGTCACTGGTCGTAGCCAGGACTCGATAATCACCAGAACATCTGCAGCAGTATGACATACCCAGGCCTGAACTGAAGTGATTTTTATGTTTGCTTGCACACATGTGCAAGAAACATAGTGCCATCATACGAGAATTCGTACGTGTGCCTCCCTACTTCCAATGCCCTGCTGCCTTTGCAGGCACAGCCCCACCGCGTCAATGAATGTAAGAGCTGTCTATGACAGCATTTGCAAATGCAGTGGTGTACAGTTGAAAGAAAAGCGCTGCAGCGTGTAGGCAATTTGCATAGTGCGTCAGCAGTATGCAAAGTGCCTACACGTCAGCATTGCAGTGAAAGAGCTGTCATAGACAGCTCCTCTCTCCCCCAAACAAGTAACGCACTGGGAGCCCACCTCAGCATGCTCACTCTCCCAGTATGGCCAATGGTTTTGCCCAATTCCTCGTCGGCTGTGATCCCCCCCCCAACAGAGTTTTAGGTGCCATGCTAGGAGCCCACCCCAGCGTGGTAAAAATCTGTAAGGCCAATGAGGGTGCCCAATTCCCCATCGGCTCCACTGCCCCCCCAAACAGCCTTCCAGGTGCCACACTGGGAACCCACCCCAGCGTGGCAAATGTCCATCTGCTGCCCCCAACACACTTCCAGGTGCCACGCTGGGAGCCCACCCCAGTGTGGCAAACCTCTCTATGGCTGACAGGGGTGCACAATTCCCCATCGGCACCACTGCCCCCCCCAAAAAAACTTCCCACTGCCAAACTGGGAGCCCACCCAGCGTGGCAAACATCCTCAGATCATCTTCTGAAAGAAAACCTAGAAAGAAAAAACGCCCTCACTGACTGTCTTGACCCCTCCCCACCCACGCCAGCTCTCTCGCACCCCTGCCTCCCACATCCTCCTCACCCCATACTTACCTCTGGAGTCCGGCGCGACGATCTTCGGTAGACCGGGAACACGTCTGCACTCTTCAATGCCGACCGCGAACTGAGGAAATGCCAGTAAGCTGTATAATGGAATAAATATGCACTTTGATGCATATCTCAGGCATTTTTGGGAATTTTTTCACCGAAATTTCAACATGGGGTTTTTGGAACCCCACCTCATGAATTCTTGCACTATCATGTTGTTATTCAGTCCCAAAAGGTGATTTTGCGGTCACTGCGCAAAACCACTTTTCAGGACCAATATTCGACATGACAGTGTCACAGTTCATGAGGTAGGCCCCCAAAAACCTATGTTAAAAATTTGGTGAAAAAATTCCCAAAAATGACTGTTTTACAAGTGTGCATTGCGCAGTTTCTATGCACGCTCGCAGGTTTGTGAATTTTTAATATCTGCACTCCAGATTTTCAACATTGCCATTTTACCACACCTCCTTATGAGCAGTACAGCTTTAATTTTTCACTTGTCCTCCAAAATGTGTTTCTGTGCATGTAGCGCACAATGTTGCAGTTAGTGTGTGAAATCAGTGTTTGGAACACATTAAGAAAATCACAGTGACAGTGTTCATGAGCAGAGGTCTTAAAATGGCTATGTTGAAAATTTGGTGACAAAAGTCCATAAAATGACTGTGTTACGAGTGAACATGGCGCTGTTTCCATGCACCCTCGTAAGTTCATGAATTTGTAATATTTTCAGTCTAGATTTTCACCACTGGCATTTTTCCACACGTCCTTATCAACAGTACAGCTGTAATATTTCACAACATGGCTAATATGTGTTTTCACACTTTCTGCGCAGAAATGCTGGTCGCTGTGGGAAATCACTGTTTGGACCAGATTAAGAAAATGACAGTGACACTGTTCATGAGCGGAGGTCCCAAAATGCCTGTGTTGACAATCTGCTGTAAAAATCCCCAAAGTAATTATATTAAGGGTGTGTGTTGCGCAGTTTCTACGCACACTCATGACTTCACCAGTTCTTTTACTATTTTCACTGCAGATTTTCAACATTGCCATTTTTTACACCTCCCCATGAAGAGTACAGCAGTCATTTTTCACATCCTGTTCGAAATTTGTTTGTTTTGCACCTGTGGTGCCAAATGCCGTAGTCACTGTGCAAATCAGCTTTCAGCTAACAAACTGATATTACCGCTGTTCATAAGGTGGGGTTCACAAAAAAACCATGTTGAAAATTTGGAATGAAAATACCAATGAACGCCTGAGGCGTTAGGGTTTCCAACCATAACGCCCCACCCTGTAGAGACTGACAGGCATCATGGGTGTGACTTGGGATTGTCACCTGTAATGCTGATACCATTCCACACCCACCCACACCCTGCAGCCAGTGAGAGGCATCGAGGTGTGCCTTGGACTCTTCAGCCCCAAAGTTCACCCCATTCTCCTGTACTGCACCCATCTCACTGAATTGCCTGATGGAATGGGGTGAGCATAAGGGCCAAAGATCCCAAGGCACACCGTAGCACTTGTCGGTGACTGCAGGGTAGGGTGTGGTGAAATGGCATGCCCATTATGCCTGACAACCCAAAGGCACACCCCACCAATGCCAATGCCAGCAAGCAAACATTCGGCATTGACAAATGCTTGTTTTTAAAAGGCTACATACATTAACATGCAAGAATCTAAGCCCCTCGACACTTTGTAGCTCTGCTGGGGATTCCATGGGTGCCAGAGGGCCTGGATTAAGGTCATTTCCTGAGCATAGTAAAAGCAGAAACAAGAGTTTTTTGAAGAGTCCTAGGACAAGTGTGGGTGGCTGAGTATTCTTTTGGTTACGTGATTTGTCTGCGGCAGTACAGGGAGTTCTGAGGCTATTTCCCAGTTTGCCTGATGCTGCATACAATAATACCCTGACCGAGAGAGTCAATGGGAGTAGGGGAGGAGTATGCAGAAGGTGGTGTACCCCGTGGGCAGGCTCTAGGAGAGTTCCCGTATGCCAGTTCAGGTGAAGGACCAGCAATGGGCTAGGGGAAGTTAGCACATACAAGTTCTTCTATTTGATAGGAAAAGTCCCGGTTAGACAATGTAAAAAGAGAGCCATTCTCCACCCTAGGAGTTATTTTTTGATTCATGTTCGGGTCCAATACATATAAAATGAACAAAGACAAGCACAGAATTAGGTAATATGCCCTCATTATGAGACTATCACCCAATGGGCACTACAAGTGCTGGCAAGAGAAGGGATTCTCAATGGAGGAGAATTTCTTAATCCCTGCAGAATAGTACTATAGGCAGTGGAGCCTGAAGCAGTAGTCCTTAAGTACAATTCCTTGCCAGGCTAAATAAGAAAAGAGTTCACCTGACTGTAGAGAAGTACTAGGGCCAGAGAGACTTTGAAGCAAATTTCTTAGCTACTACTCTGGAGCAGATTAAGTACTAGAGAGATCACCTGACCTAAATCAACTGCCTTAGCAAGACAGGATATGATAGTGAGCAGTAAGCAAACATAAAATATCAAAATGGGACACCTCAACAAGACAGGATAGGATAGTGAACAATAAGCAGACCTAAAGTACCAAAATGGTATGCCTCAGCAAGACAGAATGAGATA
The DNA here is from genome assembly GCA_016271365.2 of Neoceratodus forsteri. NCBI lineage: Eukaryota > Metazoa > Chordata > Ceratodontiformes > Ceratodontidae > Neoceratodus > Neoceratodus forsteri. The sequence continues at coordinate 62,053,603 of CM057455.1, forward strand.
AAGCTGCTAGCAGGCTAAGTTGCAAAAGGGGATGGGAGGAATGACAGTTGTTGACAGTAAGTAACCAATAAATGAAACATCAGATAGGAGTGGGCGGAGACTGTGTGCATTTAAAGGAGGCCTCGGGGGTAAGAAGAAAATCAAGGGAAGTTTGCAGAGCCAGTACTGAATCAGTGCACATACAGTTGGAAGAAACTGCTGTGAACCCGGCTCTTGATTAGGTAACTGCACCCTGGCTGGGCGGCTCACTCTGTGACCGAGAGGTCGATCGGGTGCAGCAGGTGGGGAATGGTAAGTTAATTTACAGAGGCCGAGCAGAACAGGCTAAATTAAAATATATAAATTAGGAGCCAAGTACAGGGATGCAGGCTTACATTAAGCCACACGTCTTGGGAGCTCCGGTCACAGGCAAGTGAGACCAGACTACTAGCTGCTTCTGTTTTTCTTCACTGTCCATGTACTTGATGTTCCCCCACCCTCTGTTCGATGAGGATCTTTTGTAGATGAGCTTTTAATTTTAATTTTGCAATAAAAAAAATTAAAAATAGACATTTGCCTGTACTAAATCCCCACCTTCTTCGTAGTGTTTAAAGCTGCAGATCTCTCCCATCCTAAGTGGGGTGATTCGTGTCCTCCTCACCTTGAACACTTAAATGTTTAACAGTCATAAAACATTTTTTAAACTTGTAAAAAAAACCAGCTTAAACTGAGTTAAAAGTCAAAATTAAAAATTAACACTAAACAGTTGATGCCTCATGTTTTTTTTTAAAGAGAACTTTTGCTTTGCTTTAGATTTTATTTTATTTAACCAGTTACTATTAATTGGGTTCTTGATTTCATTCTTCTTTCTGCTTTATCCTTAACAAAATTCTGTTAACTATAACATCACCTCTCCCCTTAGAACTGTTGCTTCCCCCAGGGTGAAAATATTAAGAAAGTTGGCCCACACTCTGATCTTCCTTTCCTTTTGATACATAGGTCAGTCTGTCCACTGCTAGCACCCTGATGGCCCATCTTCTCCATTGGTCCACTATCTGTACTGAGCATGATATCCATAGATTTTGTATCCGTTGTCTGGCCACCAGCAGGAGGAATCTCATCCAGTGGGGCTATAGATCCCACTCTCCATCATCTGCCACTTCCACCCCCAATAATAATGACCTCGTGGAGAACTCTATATGTCAGCCCATCATCTTGGTGAGTTCATCCGCCACTCCCTTCCAGTATGACCTCAGATTTGGGCATTCCCAGTAGTAGTGTATGAGGGTACCCTAGCTTACTTTGCACTTCCCAAAGTCCAGGGACATCCCTGGTTTGAATTTGTGAACAATGCTGGGCTGATGCTAGAGGTGGTGCAGAAACTCATATTGCATTTCTGTATACTTGTTGTAGAGGAGCAGGCCCATATGTAAGTTAAGCATCAATCCCCAGTTGGGGTTTGATATCTCTATATTCAGATCTTTTTCCCACCAATGTGTTACTTTGTGGGTTTCCCCTTGAAAAAAGGCTCTGTCCAGCTTTACTGCCCTTCCCACCAATCCTTTCTCATTCTTATTTGCTCCTAATATCTCCCTCTCTACTTCTACTAGAGGGGATTCTCCTGGCACTTGTCTTTGTAATTTCCTACAGTAATCTTGGAGTTGAAAGAATCTAAAGAGATGCGAGGAGGGGGTGCCCATACGCAGTTGTATTTCTTGAAAGGTGTGCATGCCTGTTCTGGTCAGAAAGTATCCAACGCAGCGTATCCCCCGCTCTTGCCATAACTTAATGCCTCCATTTCCCAATCCTGGCAAGAAGTCAGGGTTGTCCGCCATCGGCACCAGTGTTGTACTTACTTGGCTTGCCCCTCTTCTTTTCTTAATGGTAGCCCAGGCCTCCAGGTTTGAGGCCACCATCAGATTTGAGTTCCCCAGTCTCTTGTATGCCTGGAGAACCCCCTCTCCTAGATAGACTGAAGTCTGTCCTGGGCATCCCTCCTCTTCCAAATCTAACCAGTTAGCTGTCCTTCCCCTATTGACCTAGTTATGTATGCACCTATACTGTGTGGCCAAATAATATCCCTTTTTATCTGGAAAGTTTAGCCCCTTCCCCCCATTTGCTTCACTAGCCTTTAGCCTTTTGAGCCTTACCCTCGGTTTCTTCCCTTGCCATATAAAATCTGTGAAAACCCTTTTCCTGCTTTTTAATATCCTTGTTCGTGGGGCAACAAGGCATCATCTGCATAATGTAAAGAATTCCTGGCAAAACATTCATTTTGAGGAGATTGATTCTGCCCACCCATGAGATTGGCAGTGTTTTCCATCAGTATCCCATGACTTTGGCGACTGCGATTCGGCACCTACTGAAAGGGTGACTCAGTCATGGTGCCTGTCTTTGGGGCGACTGGGGAAGGTAGGCGACCAGATGGGGGTGCGAATAGTGACATCCTGTTGCTACATGTCTACACGCATGGGGATCGAGCATGCTGAGAATGGGGTGGGAGGGGTGGAGGGGCTGTGAGGGTGGTGCCACGGTGAGCTGCTGAGCTGCTTCTATGGTATGGTGGGTGGATTCAGGGCTGCAGTGCGAATGGTGCTGGGTTTGGGTCCAGGCGGGTACCTTTGTTGCATCTGGCCTGAAATTTCAGTTTTGACGTGATTGCACCCCCACCCAACATGCACCACCCTGGAGTTGAGAATCCTTAAGTAGGGGGGGGAGAAAAATCTCAACTCCCTTGTGCTGTTTTGCTGTGCACAGGGGAATACATCGCTAAAATATTTTTTCAGTAATGTGCCGACGCCCTAACGGGTGATCACCGTGATCACATGGATCCCTTTCCATCTATTCAGGTCTTTTAGGATGGTCCCAAAAAGTGGTGTATAACTTAACCCATAAAGACTACCTAGATCTTTTCCTACCTTTATCCCTAAGTAAGTGAATGCCTTATTTGCCACCCTAATGCCCCATGTAGCCCTCCCGCTCTCATTGCCTCCACCCAGTAACATCAGCACCTACTTATGCAAATTTAATTTATACACTGAAAACCTAGTAAATTGATCTTTGATTTGTGGTAAAGCTGGTATCGATTGATCTGGCTTAGTAAGGTAAAGCAGAATGTCATCTGCATATAGCGTTATAGTATGCTGCATACCCCGCTTGCCCAGAATACCTGAAATCTGAGGGTCACCCCTAATCTTGATGGCCAATGGCTCTATTGCAATTGCAAACAGTAAGGGAGATTGGGGCACCCCTGTCTAGTACCCCTTTCCAACCAGAATTCCTCTGACAGCAGGCCATTCACTAATAGTCTCACTGTTGGGGCCCGATAGAAAGCTTCTACCATTTGTAGGCACTCGTCCCCCAGACCGAATCATCTCAGAACCTCCATCATGTAATTCCACTCTATCCAGTCAAAAGCTTTTTCAGCATCCATGGACAGCACACAGGCCGGTCCAGGATGCCGAGACCCCTACCATATTACATTCAATAGCCTTCTCATGTTATGGTAAGACAGCCTACCCGGCACAAAACCTGTTTGGTCTGAGTGGACTATTAAGGGCAATATTTTCTCCAGTTGCAGTGCCAGAACCTTTGTCATGATCTTACAGTGACAGTTAACAAGAGAGATTGGCCTGTAAGATGAGCACTCTGCAGGGTCTTTACCCGGTTTAGGAATGACACAAATGTTTGTCTCACAGCAGGTCTTAGGGAACTATCTCTCTCCCCCCTTGCTTCCTCCATTAGATTTCTCACTGGCTCAGCCATTTCCCCTCTCAGTTCCATATAATATTCTACCCAAAAGCCATCTGGGCCTGCTGCCTTGCTCTTCTTTAGAAAGCTTATTGCTTTTTTCACTTCTGGCACTGTTATTGCTGCCCCCAGTACTGCTCTATGCCCATTGTTTAGCTTGGGTATAGGTAGTCCTTCCAGGAATGCCTCCATAACCTGACCCAGTCCCTGGCATTCTGCCTGGTCTAGTGTACCAAAAACGTCTCTGAAACACTTTCTAATTTGTGTATCTTCCTTCACCAGATTCCCTCTCTGATCCCTAAGAGTCATTATCCTTTTAGTTGTTTTACCCCCTTTCATAAGGTATACTAATAGAGGTCCTGATTTGTTGCCCCACTCATAAATTTTCTGCCTCGTGTATAATATCTGTGATCTAGCTTCCTCTGTTAGGCTAAAATTCAAGGCCTCTCCAGCTGTTTGGAGTTCCCTTATCTTCTCTCTTACCCCAACCTGAATTACTTCTTGCACTAACTCCCCTATCCTCTCCTCCAGCTTCTTCTGCTTTTGTTATCTGTCCTTCCTTAGCCTGGCCGTATACCCAATAATTACACCCTCATATATACCTTTCCTGCTTCCCAGAAAATCCCCTCTGAATCCACTGTCCCTTTATTGTTCTCTACATGTATTTTCCAGTGCTCCTTCAGGAGATCCTGAAACTCTTTTCTGGCTAATAAATATGCAGGGAACGTACATTTCCCTTTACTCTCCTCCTTTCTTGTTAAAAGAATATCTATCTGGACCATAGCATGGTCCGAGAGGAATATAAGACTGTGCGTCACCTGTTTAACCTTAGAGTAGAGGTCCTGTTGAACATGTAAGTAGTCTAGCCTTGACCAAGTTGCGTGTGGGTGGGAGAAAAAGTTATATTCTCAGGCCCCAGGTTTGCTGTACACCAAGCATCGACTAAACTTAAGTCCATCAGGCCCAGTCTCCATTGCTGAACAGCCGCTAGGCCTAGAGGTCTTGTGCCCAAATAATCCATCTTGGGATCTGCCGTGCAGTTAAAATCCCCTCCCTATTAGATTTGGGAATTGTTCTTGTATTATTAAATCAATAATCTTTTGGTAAAAGGCCAACTCCATCACTAATGGGGCATAAATATTTCCGAAAGTCACCATCCATCCCTGCAGTTCCCCTCTTACAAATACAAATCGGCCCTCTGTGGGGTCCCTTACCATGCGATGAAGTGAAAATGGGAGATTTCTGTGGATTAATATGGCAACCCCTCTCTTATGCGAGTTATAGGAAACTGCTTGGCAGGTCCCAACCCATCCCCCCACTAATTTGTCATGCTTCCTGAGTATTAAGTGAGTTTCTTGAAGCATAACAACAGAGGCTCCTTTCCGTTTAAGTGCAGCCAATACTTTAGTTCCCTTAGCTGGAGATGTGAACCCCTTAACATTCCAAGAAATTATAGTGCTACATTGATCCATGATTATAACATGCCGATATCATTAACACCTCTTTTACCTTATTCAAGCCTTCCTTTCTTTTCAAGAGTCCCTTTAACCTAGGTTCATAAGCAAAGCAATCCATGTGGCTAACAATAAAAATAAATATAACAAGAAACTTTAAACAGGAAGTAACTTCACCTTCACCACCTCCTTCCATTCAGTCTTCAATTCTCTTATCAGTATCCAAATAAATATCCATTCCATCGTCTTCCTATTCCACCTCTGTTGGTGTATCCCTACTTGTATATCTAGCTTCATGATGTCCTCTACGCCTCCTCCCTCCACACCCCTCTTAATAAAATCTTACCTTTTTTGTGCATGATGCCTTAACATCTCCTTGCTTCTCTCACCCACTTCTCTAATCTCTTACGTCTCCCACACCTATTTAGTGCAGACTGTCCTCTCAGGATCTACCATGGGCTATCCATTGCCCCCCCTCCTTCTGCACACCTTATTGTCTACTCCCTTGAGTGCTAAACATCACTTAAAGATCAGTAATCACAGCCTATACCCTTTGTCACATTCCCTCCCTCTTCTCATCATTTTTATATTAAGCCTTCGCTCTTGTGGACCCCGTGGAAAGGGAGGTGAGGGAGCCAATGCCCATACACATGCAAAGCTCGATGCCCCCCTCTGAGCCTCCTCTTCTCAATTTGTAGGTGTTGTAGTGTCCTTAAAGACAGTAAGGCATGCTTCTCGAGCCATTAGGCCATCCAGCCATTATAGCAGTCCCGGCGGTCTTTTAAAACCCTCCATCCAATTTCTGCCTGTTCTTATGTCTTCTGGCTCCTTCAACCATGCCCTAAGAAAAAAAATTAAAATTGTTCATTTGATGGGCAGAGGTTGTAGTAGTACATTCATTCATGACAGGGAAAGACCAAACAACAGCGTGCCAGTAATAAGTTCAGTGTCTCCAGTCCTTGGGAGGCCCTGAGTGGAACTGCCTGAGAGTTTTCTCACAGCCCTTCGAGACATACAGTGAAGCCCGCCAGGATGAAATGCAGTGTCACAGGTTTACTGCATGACAAAAGGGATTAACTCCCATTAAAATTGCATTGTTTGCTGCAGTAACTGTACTGCAGAATTCCACAGTGCTCTGCTTCATCCTGGTGGGCTTCACTGTAGTAACTCCCCCCTTGGCGTGCAATCCAGGAATTAGGAAACAAGGGAAAATAATTATGTGTTCAGCCTCAAAGTCTGCCTGTTCATCCCTTCTTGTTTTTCTTATCCTGCTCATCAATAAATCCTTGCAGTTTCACTGGCTCCCAAAACAAGTATTTGGCCTCCTCCCAACGTACCTTTACTGTCGCTGGATACACCGTGAAAAACTCCAGGCCTCTCTCTCTCTCTCTCTCTCTCTCTCTCTCTCAATTGATCCATTTGACTGTTGAATTGTTACCTTTTCCTCTGGATCCTGAGTGACATATCCTAATGTAACATGCACTTGTGCCCCTCGAAAATGAGTTCCTTCTGGTTCCTAAATGTTGTCATCAGGGCCTGGCGATTCGGGTAATGATGCAACCTGAAAATGACTTGTCTCGGCAGCTGATCACTAGATGGACACGGTGCTAGCACCCTATGAGCAAGCTCAACCTCTAGTTTGCCATTTCTTGGTGTCATCCCCAACAATTTAGGTAAGGTTTCTGAACAGAAGTCCATGAGAGTTCCCCTTTCAGCTCCCCCATGGCAAGCCCAGGATTCACAGGTTGTTTCTCCTGCTGCAATTCTCTTGATAATTGAGGGCATCTTTCAACTCCTTCACTTCATTCTTGAGCCTGGCTAGTTTCTCTGGTGTCCCACCCCCCCCCATAGCATCCTCTAAGTCAGACACACATTGTTCCACCTCGCTGTCTTCTTGTATGTTGTTTTATTTCTGTAGAGAGACCCAAGATGGACAGTTCAAAGTGGTCCCATTGTGGTTTTAAATCAGTGAGTACTTGCTCTGATACCACCCTGCTTATTAACACTATTTCCAAGGCTGATAGAAAAAAATCGTAACTATCCCACCTGCCATCATGCTATCTTGCATTGCTGATTTTTTGGCATTTTTTGCTGTTTCGTGCAATGTTTTGCCTGTAGACAAGAATTCATTCATCCTGGAGCCAGTTGGAGGCTTTTTAATTATATATTTACTAAGTTATCCCACACAAAAATACTTTTATTTTCCTTTACGGTGCGGAGTTCTGGAGAGATACGACTTGTTTCTTCTGCTGCTCATTAACATTCCCACCCCAGGACTTTGAGAGTTCACATTTTAGCCCAACAAATTTCCTGGGTGCAGGAGTTTGTAGCAGCCTTGTAGTGCTGCATGTCTACTTGTTTTCCAGAGGCAAGTGCTTGGTACCAGAGATTGTCTCTACCGTGCATCATTCTTAGCAGGGCTGGGGTGATCCAGGTGTTCATGATGCTTTTAGTTTTACGTTTATGAAAAAGGGCAAATATATCACATGTTGAACTGGTCAATGAAGTTGTTGAGGGCAACGTCAGTGCTATGGGCTGAGGCTATTGGGGTCTAATTGCAATGCTCAAGATGGTGTTGCAGGTGCCTGAGTTGTCCTTTTTCAGTACACGTTGAGAAGTGGGTTTTGCTGGGGTCTTAGGGACCTTGTTTGACCATCTGCCGGTGACTGTAGTAGTAAAGTAGTAAAAATGTTTATTTTTATACAGGAAAGATGTTATATACATCATTGGATCATTTACCTATTTTCAAGATGATCTTGTTAATACAATTTTTAGTTCCAACATATAGGATGTAACATACAATACAAAATATAAAAAAAAATTCAATAATCATAGCCACATTTCAAGGGAAATTCGCATCCATCATACAAACATTTAAAATGCATTCAATTAGCATTGGTTATTCCAGGTAAAAAAATCTAAATCTACTAATTATATTAATCATTCGGTGAGACAGGGTATTCATATTTTATTGTGTTTTTGTCTTTAATCATAACCATTTGTTAATCATAACATTTACATTTCCAGGTGGAATTTTTCATCAATGAGCTCACAAACATGTTTAGAGCTTTGTTGTCAATGTCTTAATTTAATATCAATAGGTTCCCAATATTGCCTTACCTTGGCTACAAAAGTTATATTCCCAAATCTGTTTTTCATTTTGGTTTGTAAATATTTGTTATTTGAATCTCTTAAATTATATTTAGTTTCCTTAATTTTTAATTTCTCTGTTAAGCACTGTGGTTTATTACCCTGTATCACCGAATGTATATGCCCTATCCATTTAAAATCGCTTTTATTATCTAAAGGTAGCCAATTTAATAATTGTAACATTTCACAATGATGCGTACAGTAGTCACACTTTTAAAGAAATCTTGCAAGATTATTATAGACTACATCCAGTATTTTACATTTATATTACTTGTTTGATCACATATATGGCTTCCATAGTCTAGACATGAGATGCAGTAATTAACTGGTTTACTATACCGGTCCTCATTTTTAAGTCTAGACAAAATCCTGAACTGTGGAAATCACCTAGTTTTCTATTTATTTTCTTTATTAATTCATTTATATGAAAATCAAATTTCATTTCCTCATCTAGCCAAAGTCCCAAATATTTATAACATGTTTCCTGCCTTAAAGTGTCATTTTGCAATGTTCTTATCTGTATTTGTGTTTGTAAATCTCCCTTTCTCCCCCCACTTGTTTGGAAACTCATAACTTTAGTTTTCTTACTGTTTAATACTAACTTTGATTTTTGCAACCATAATTCCAGGTTTGTAAAATCTGTCTGTAACCTAAATTCCATTTCTTGAAATGTGTTTCCTTGGGCTATTAGGACTGTATTATCAGCATACAGTCTCACTTTTGTATGTTCAGCTGTTTTGACCAGATCATTTATTTATATAAGAAATAAAGTAGGCCCTAAAATTGAGCCTTGTGGAACTCCCCTTTGGACTTTGCCTGGGTTCGATAGGTATTGTCCTAACTGTACCTGTTGTATGCTTTCTGATAAGTGAGATGGGAACCCTAGTGATGTTTCTTCATCTAGACCCATGCTATTCAACCTACCTAGTAGTATTCTGTGGTCCACATTGTCAAAGGCTTTGGGGAGGTCCATGAACACCGCACCCACCGACTTCCCCTCATGGAACTGGGAAACAATAATATCTACCAAGTCGGTGAGTGGGAAGTGGTCAGTCAGTGAGTCAGGTAAAACTTCTATGTGGAATATTCTATCTGGGTGGGTGGAGAGGATGAGGTCTAGAAGCGAACTACTACCAGATCTGTGGTTTATTCTAGTGGGGAATGTAATAAGTTGAGTTATATTTGCAGCAGCAATGGCGTCTTTAAAGGTGTCAGTTTCAGGGGCCAATCAATTAATGTTAAAGTCCCCTAGCACTTCCACTTCAGCACTGGGAGGTAGGTCAGCTCCATAGTCAAGAACCATTTTAAAGCCTGTAATTTGTTCACAGGGTGGGATATACTCTAACAGTATAATGATTGACTTGTTATTCTGGCCTGGAAAGTTCTTGACGGCTAGTAACTGGGCATTGTTCACAGTCGCTATCTGCAGTAGGGCTTGCCCATTGAGTGTGTCTTTTATGTAAGGTGCACAGCCACCTTCTCTTTTACCTATCCTGTCCAATCTAAATAGGGTATAACCAGATATTGCAATAGATGTGTCAGGGACCTTAAGTGATAGCCATATTTCATTGATTATGAGCACATCTGGTTTATGATGTGTGGCCCAAACTTGCAGTTCATCAGATTTGGGTAGGAGACTTCTTATATTCATAGAAGTGTGTTTTAAGGAGTTATGGCTTCTAATATTACAGTGAGTGGGATGAAGTGAACCTGGATTGGGGCGGACATTACTTGACAGGAGAAGGAGAAGCAGGACAGTCCTGTGTAGGTAAATTTTGAGGTGTTTACGTGAGGTACATGTTGTAGACCCAGAGTGTTTTATTGGTGTAGATTAAAAAGGTGAGGTGGTATGAAGTTGATAGAAAGGGCAGGATACTGCAAGGGGGTACCTGGCAGCACAAGTAGCATCATTTGTGGTCCAAGGGACAATACTTCTATTGGCGTTGAGGGTTACTGTACCATGTGATGTATCTTTTAGTTGTGTATATAGTAGCATGCATGTCAGGGGTATGGGCAATAAGGTAGGAGGGAAATGCAAGGGAGAGAACAAAGGTGAGTGTGACCAAGTGGCTAGGGGACCCAATGATAAGTGTCACAGGGGAACGTGCTACTAACCGTGGTGGAGTAATTTAGTTACATGGATTGGGGGGGGCTGCATTGGGCAAATAGAACAGGGGGCTGGTGAACTTAAGGAGGGGGTTAGGAGGGCTAACAGGAAAACAGCTAACACACACATTATTATATTATTATAATATAATATCCATTAGCGTTCAAGCACAAGGATGAAAACAGAAAACCAGGACCAAACATGAAAAGCAAAAAATTGCTGCATTATAATCTATCTTTAACTGAGAAAGCAGTATTCCCACCCGAGAATATAAACTACAGTATTCTGTAATGTGCTTTTAGAGCAAAATAACAAACATTATTTATAATATCTCAATACGTATTTAAACAATAAAAACACTTTTTTGATTCACAAACTGTACACACCCCGTAATCTAGTACTGGAATCAGAGTTTAGCTAGCAACATTTTTGCTTTGGCAGTCAGTGAGTCAGTCTTTCCATATATGTCTATATAAGTTTCCTATCTTTGGATTTAACCTTTGCCCAACAAAGTCAATATGTGGTAGCATACTAAAGCAAGCCTCTATGTGAACCCCAAATACTTAAAGTTGGTGACCACTGAAATCATCCCATTTATACCATCAAATTGCAAGCCATCCTTGATTCAGGCCAACTGCCAAACTGTACTAAAAGCATTACTTTACTTTTAATTTCACTTTCACTTTGTTCATTTCCAACCAAGCTGCCAAGATGTTATGATTTGTGTACAAAGAAACTTGTAAATCAAGCAAAGAGAGACCTTAATAAACAAGATTGCAATATGCAATATATGTGGGTCGCACCTGTAAAAGGAATTTGTTTCCAGTGTGCTTACCCGTTAAGCGAATAAACAAACAAACAAACAAACAAACAAGATTTGGCCAGAACCACTATAGCTGCTAATTCATTAACTTAATAAGGGCATTTTTTGGGCTCAAACGTAAAAATGAATTGCCAGAGTCAGATCTATGTAAACATTTCATTTTTGGTAATGTTAGATTATTTATTTGGTTGATCCTGTGTTTCTCAGATGGTTAAAATGTGAGCAACAAGTGTGTCTTGTACTATATGGGGAAGGAGAAGGAGCTCCTAACCAAGGCCTTCAAGTAGTGGTAGGAGAAATGGTGCAGTGAGGATAGATATGGCTACATTTGGGACTGTGGACTGTTATGTTCTAACATTTATTCTGGTATTGTTCAACAAACTCACACTGCAACAGAAGTAGAGCAGCTTTCGTTTTTATTCAGGTGCCTCTCTGGTCTCAGCAACAACACTCTCTGTCTGCTCTCTTTCAAGCTTACACATATCGGGATGCTGCCCTCAAGTGGCAGAGTAACGCAATGCATTACCATTTCACATACATAACGTTTCGTCCCCACTAAATTATATTGTTACCAAATAAAGAAGTATTAGCATTATTCACTATTATTAAGATGGTTCATACCATGCTAGAGGTAGGGGGTAGACTGCCCCAGGCCTCGAACCAGTCAAGGGGATTATTCTGCCCCAATAATCTGATCTGGCACTCTAACTACACAAAACATTTATTTCTTTTAAATGTCTCACAGGTTCAAACGATCTGGAGGTTTTGAAATTCGGGATGGATAACGTTTCTCGTGAACAACCCTTGGCATGGCTGCCCTGTCTGGTACCTCCCTCTGATCCTCGGTTGGTGGTTGTACAGCCTCACCATTGCTCATCTCCACCTCCTGCTCTACCTCTTCAGAAGGTGTTGGGACTTCCGTAGTGGGGCTTCTGTAAGCAACGGCAGATGGAATCCACATTTCCCATGGGTTTTCTTCCCTGGAAGTGTCCCCATCTGTGCACTGCTGAAGATCTAGGAGCTGTTCAGCATGACGCTTCCATTTTCCTCCAGATTCAACATCAGCTGTATACGACATTGGACCCATCTGAGATGTCACCACACCAGAGGTCCACTTTTCCCCCTTCCGGTAATCTCGAACAAACACTTCTTGACCAACAATGAACTGCCTGTCCTTTGAACAAGCTTGCTGGTGTAGTATTTGAGATTTTTGGTTCTTCAAAACCTCTGATGCCACATCTGGCTTAAGCAAATCAAGACGGGAGCGAAGCTTACACTGAAAAAACAACATTGCTGGAGATTCCTTTGTTGTAGCATGGGGTGTATTTCGGTATGCCAGCAGGAAGTTATCCAACTTGTGTTGTAAGGTCAAAGACCCCCCCGCTGATTTCAGAGCATTCTTCATGGTTTGCACAAAACGCTCCGCTAGACCATTAGTCGAGGGGTGATATGGGGCACTACAAATATGCCTCACCCCATTGGACTTCAAAAATGCTGCAAAGTCACTAGAAATAAATTGTGGTCCATTATCACTGACCAGCTGTTCAGGAATCCCATAACGGCTAAATAGTCCTCGCAGCACTTGAATGGTCTTACTAGTAGTAGTGGTGTCCATAACTTGAATTTTGGGCCACTTTGAGTGGGCATCTACAACAATTAAGTACATGTGTCCCTCCCACGGCCCTGTAAAATCTACATGAATGCGCTGCCACGGTGCACCTGGCCACATCCAGGGATGTAGAGGTGAGGGACACAGCATTTTCTGAACATGCTGATAGGTAGTGCATGTTTTTGCTTGTTGCTCAATTTGCAAATCAATCCCTGGCCACCAAATATAGCTTCTAGCTAAAGCCTTCATTCTCACTACGCCCGGGTGTCCCACATGTAGCTCTTCCAAAACACGGGTGCGTAGCTTTGAAGGGACAATAACCCGAGCACTCCACATCAAGCAACCTTGCTGTACTGAAAGCTCATTACGTCTGGTATAGAATGGTGATAACTCACCGTGAATGTCCTGGTTCACAGTAAAAGTCCCCTTTGTTACTAAGTCCAAGACTTGAGACAACACAGGATCAACTTCAGTCTCCTTTTTAATTTCAGAACTTGTGATAAGTAATTTCTCAAGCTGACTGATGTAGAAGACATTGACAGTGTCCACTTTGTCACTGTGGGCTACCTGCAGAGGCAATCTTGAGAGCCCATCAGCATTGCCATGTAGAGCCGCCTTCTTGTATTGAATGTGGTAGTTGTGAGCTGATAACAAGAGAGCCCAACGTTGCATTCTGGCTGCTGCTATGGAAGGAATACCTTTGTGGGGTCTGAAAATGGTCGTGAGGGGACGGTGATCAGTGAGGAGTGTGAATTCCCTACCATAAAGGTATTGGTGGAATTTGCGAACTCCAAACACTATCGCCAAAGCTTCTCTCTCAATTTGGGCATAGTTTTGTTTAGCTTTGCTGAGAGTTCTGGATGCAAAGACAATTGGCTTTTCATCCCCATTCGGTAGAACATGAGAAAGAACTGCTCCCACCCCATAAGGTGAGGCATCACACGCCAGTCTGTTGCTCAGCTGTGGATTATAGTGAATGAGCACATCTTGCAAAACAAGTTGCTTTTTGGCCTTCTTAAATGTGCTCTCACAGTCCTTTGTCCAACACCAGAACTTCCCCTTGCATAGCAAGCCATTTAGTGGGTTGAGAATCGTAGCCAGATTAGGAATGAACCTGCCGTAATAATTTAACAGGCCCAAGAATGACCGTAACTGGCTCACTTTTTCCAGTGCTGGGGCATTCACAATCACTTTTTCTTTCTCAGGCGATTTGTGTAAGCCCGCTGCATCTATGGTATGGCCCAAATACTCCAATGAAGTCTTGAAAAATTCACACTTCTCCTTCTGGACACGCAAGCCAAAATCTTCCAATCACTGCAGAACTGCATCCAGGTTCTTCAGGTGCTCTGCATCATTCCTTCTGGTCACCAGTATATCATCCAGGTAACAGTGAACATTTGGAAGACCTCGTAAAACCTGGTCCATAGCTCGCTGAAATATGGTTGGAGCTGATGCAATGCCAAAAGGTAGGCGATTATAGCAGAAGAGACCCTTTTGGGTGGTTATTGTGAGATATTTCTTTGAGTTTTCATCTACTCTCATTTGTAGATAAGCATGTGACAAATCCAGCTTACTGAAGCGTTGGCCCTGTGCCAGCGATGCAAACAAGTCTTCGATGCATGGAATCGGATACTGTCCCACACACAGGACTGGATTCATGGTTACTTTAAAGTCTCCACATATTCGCACAGACCCGTCTTTCTTTACACTCTGGCACTGTTGCTCAGTCACTACACTGTGCAGGTGACAAGACTCCAGCTTCCGTTAGGCGAGTTAATTCGGCCTCCACTTTTGGTCTGAGTGCATAAGGTACTGGGCGAGGTTGACAAAACTTTGGTTTGTGCTGTGGCTTCAAAAACACTCTTGCCTCAATGTCCTTCATTGTGCCTAGCTCCCCTTTGAATAAAGGAGCATGTTTCTGCAACACTGCTTCTAGAGTGTTGGGGTCACCCGTATTGACAGTCCTTATCTCCTGCCAGTTGAGGCTTATTTTCTTCAGCCATTCTCAGCCTAAGAGTGAAGGGTAATTACCTTTAACCACATACAAAGGCAGTAATGCCGTTTGCCCATTTATTTTCACCTGCACCTTGATGACACCTTCAGGTGAAATTGCCTCGCCAGTGTATGTCCTCAGTACAACGTCAGTCATTTGCAGGGGTAGATGTCTCAACATGGTTTCATACTTGTCTGTAGAAATCAATGAAACTGCAGCCCCTGTGTCCAATTCTATTTTCAGTGGTTTCCCTTCAATTTCCAGAGTTGCACAGATGGTTGCCATTTCCTCTTTAAGAGTCAACACGTGCAATGCTAATTCAGTATCAGTGTCATCACTGCACGTTCCCTGTGTTTCCACATGATGTACTTCTCTCTTTCTATATTTCGCAAATTGCTTCCCTTTGCTTCCATTGATTTCCCTTCTTTTTCCCTCTGCACACTCGTCCAATCTGGCCTTTCTTCCCACAGTTATGACATGTCTGTTCTTTAAACCAGCAATCCTTATCACTGTGATTAGCCTTCCCACAACGACCACATTTATTAGGCTTCCTGGGAGAAGAGAAGGATAAAGCATTTACTTTCAGGGAATCACTTAGGTGCTGAGCCTCCCGTGCAGCTGTTTCCATCGATATAGCAATCTCTATCACTTTCTTGTGTGTCAGTCCTGCTTCCGTTAAGAGACGCTTCTGTGTCGCTTCACTTTTCAAACTGCACACAAATCTGTCTCGGAGGGCATCATCTAAATGGGTACCAAACTCGCAATGCTCAGCTAATTTCTTTAGAACAGCCACATACTGCGCAACAGACTCACCCTCTGCTTGATTTCGTTTGTGAAAGTGAAATCTTTCAGCAATCACCAGAGGCTTAGGAGAGAAATGTGTCTGTAAGACCTCCACAATACTGGCAAATGTTTTCTCCCCTGGGCTTTTCTGGCGCTATTAGACTTCTCAGCAAACTATATGTTGTGCTGCCAATGACACTCAGTAACACAGCCACTTGTTTTTCATCACTTTTATCATTTGCTGTGACAAAATGTCCAAACCTCTCAATATAAGTTGTCCATTGTTCCACATTTTCATCAAAGGCATCAATATGTCCTATAGTCGCGGCCATCTTTATGTGTCTCTCGCGGGTTCACTCGTGGGTCCAAAAGTTACGTCTCAGAAAAACCCTCACAGCTGTAGTTCGTTTCTGGTAAGGTACCGGAGAGTAGTTAAACACCTTGTCGCCAATTATGTTATGTTCAAACATTTATTCTGGTATTGTTCAACAAACTCACACTGCAACAGAAGTAAAGCAGCTTTCATTTTTATTCAGGTGCCTCTCTGGTCTCAGCAACAACACTCTCTGTCTGCTCTCTTTCAAGCTTACACATATCGGGATGCTGCCCTCAAGTGGCAGAGTAACGCAATGCATTACCATTTCACATACATAACACGGACCACCCTGGAAGAATAAAAGCCTACCCCAAGGTGATGGCCTGCTTCCATCCAGGAGGGAACCATTGTCCTCAGTGGATGGTTTAAATGTTACTTTGATGATTATTTAAACTATCTGGGGGGGTGAGAGAAGAAATAGGGGAGGTAGAAAGTGGCCCACCTCTGGCTTAGAGAGTAGTGAGATCCCGAGAGGAGAAAGCCCCACCAGGATGCAAGTTATGGGTTAGCAAAGGAGGAAGGGTGTAAAAAGAAGCAGTCAGATGAGAAAGATGAGGAAGGGGGAGCAATTTAAAAAAGGGAAAAGTGGCCAAAAAAAGCTAACACAATATGAAAGACTGCGTGTACCAATGCTACAAGTCTGGGAAAAGAGATCCAAGATCTAGAGGCCATCATGGCAGAGGCAGACCTGTGCATTGTGATCATTACCAAATCACAGAGCACTTGCAACTGTCTGGGACATGGTCATTCAAGGCTATACAATGTTCAGAAGAGACCTGTTAGGGAAGAAAGGAGGGGGAGTGGTGCTTTATACAAAGGAAAACATAAAAGCGACAGAGGTACAGGGAATTGGAGGGGGTAGGTGATGTTGCTCACCTTCGAGTGGAGAAACTGAGCCACTATTTGGGCAGAAGTGGCCTACAGGCCTCTGACACGGAGGAGGACATAGATAAAGAAATGTTAGAAGTGTCACAAATGCACTCCGCAGGTCAGTCCCTCTTCTCCCATAGTGCCAAACCTCAAAGTGCAATATGTGAACAGGAAACAAACAGGGTAACCCTCCTGTCTGTTTTGGGTCTGAATCACCTACTAGCTTCGAGTCCTGAGGTAAAGTATGAACCTTTTTTCACTTGCACGCACAGTTAACAGGATCATGTCAGATGAAACTAATCAATTTCTTTGACTGGATGACCAAAGTAGTAGACCAGGGAGGGGCTGTGGACATGGCCTACCTAGACTTTAGCAAGGCATTTGGCACAGTCCTGCACAAAAGATTATTAGACAAATTTGCCAGCCTGGGAGTGGGTCCCAGGGTGGTAGCCTAGGTAAAACATTGGCTGGACAACAGAACACAGAGGGTAATAGTAAACAGTGTCCACAGTGAAGAAAGGGGTGTTACTAGTGGGGTACCACAGGGTTCAATACTGGGGCTGGTCTTTTTTAATGTATTTATACAGTAAGTGACATTACAGAGGGACTGGAAGGAAAAGTACATCTCTTTGCAGATGACACAAAGATCTGCAACAGAGTTGATACACAAGGTGGGGTGGAAAGGATGAGAAGGAACTTGGCAAGGCTGAAGGAATGGTCAAATGTATGGCAGCTTAGATTCAATGCAAAGAAGTGCAAAGTAATGCACCTGGGAAACAAAAACCAAGGGGAAGAGTACACAATGGGGGATGAGATACTGACAACACAAAAAATGGAAAGGGACCTGGGTGTAGTTATATCAGATGACCTAAAGGTGGACAAGCAATGTGAGAAGGCGGTAAGAAGGGCTGGGGGATACTGGGATGCATAGGGAGAGATGTCACCAGTAGAAAAGAGGAAGTTGTTATTCCTCTGTATGGACAGCTGGTGAGATCACATCTGGAGTACTGCATACAGTTCTGGAGACCCCATCTCTGCAAAGACATAGACAGGGTGGAGGCTGTAGCGAGGAGGGCAACCAACATGGTGCAGGGTATGCACCAGAAGATGTATGAAGAAAGACTAAAGGGGTTCAGAGATCAGTGTCAGTAGGTGCTGGCTAAGTGCAGATAAAGGACATTCATAGTCTGTTGCTGCAAACTGATCTACTGAAGAAGAAATATGCCATTGCAAAAGGTTATTTCTTGTATTTTAAATAAACGTCACACAGAGATTGTATGTTGAACCTGAAGTTCGGTGTCTAGTCCATCTGTTATCCCACAACTCCTCCACAGACTTGGTGGCAGCAGTGGGATAATGTGCTGGAAGCATCTGGACTGGCTGAAGAGGGATGTTTTCTAGTGGATATTGCCCAGATATCCCAGGTGGACCAATGCACCAGGAGTTGCCAGAGGATGACCCAGAGAAGAAAGTCCATGGAGTTCTGCCCAGATCCATGACTGACAGACTGGGAGAGAAGCTGCTACCTGGACTGGACCTGAGACCTCAGAGGAAGGTCAAGCCTGAAGAAGATGGAGAGATGCAGGTTGAGGCAGACTGGAGGTGCGAGAGACAACACCCCAGAGGTGGAGACGATGAGGATGGTCCACTGCACGAGTGGCCAATGGCTGGAGGCAGACTGACTATGCAGAGAGGCAGAATACATGCCAGGTGCTCGAGAGGTTCCTGCCAGAGAGCTTGGATAAAGAGTTGGAGGAGGATTTTTTATGGGTGCAGTTTGAGGAGGACCCCCCTTACTGAGCAGGATATTCCTTTGTTTCCTGTGTCCAGAAAAAGAGATGTGCAAGAACAAGGGGACACAATTTGAAGACA
Source organism: Neoceratodus forsteri (assembly GCA_016271365.2). Classification (NCBI taxonomy): domain Eukaryota; kingdom Metazoa; phylum Chordata; order Ceratodontiformes; family Ceratodontidae; genus Neoceratodus; species Neoceratodus forsteri. Next base: position 62,072,369 of record CM057455.1, read on the forward strand.
GAGGGGGGATGGCTCAGACGTAATGTGAGGAAGTATTTCTTCACAGAGAGGGTTGTAGATGCATGGAACAGCCTTCCTGAGGAGGTCGTGGAGTCAAAAACAGTGGGGGAATTCAAGAATGCATGGGACAGACAAAAGGCAATTCTGGGGGGGGGTAGGAGGAAGTAGGTGGTTGCTTAACTAGGCTCTGCAGCTTATCCATTAGGTAGGGAAATGGGCAGACTAGGTGGGCCAAGTGGTCCTTATCTGCCACCAAATTCTACATTTCTATGTTTCTATTTTAAGTGTGTAAGGGAGGAAGGGGACAAGGGAGGAACAAAATCATTATGGCTACTAATCCAAGACTCCAAGAATATGACTCTCCAGATGGGAGTGGTGTAGAGGCCTACCTCCCAGATGGAGGAGTTGGACTGGGAACTTACAAAACAGATTAGAAGGTCATGCAGAAAGGGGAGTGTGGTGGTTGTGATGGACTTTAACCTTCCGGGGGTAGATTGGGAAATCCCAGCCACCAGCAATAAAAGGGAGCAGGTGCTGCTGGACTCCTTTCAGGAAAGCTTCCTGACACAGGAGGTCAGCAAACCAATCAGGGAGAGGGAGTGCCCTTGACCAAGTGCTCACAAATGGGGAATTTGTGAGGAATATCAGGGTGGACAAAACACTAATGGGGAGTGACCATTGCTCAGTATGGTTCATGTTAAATATGGGCAAAGAAGGAGTGGCATCCAACATGAAGGTATTGGATTTCAGGAGGACTGATTTTGCAAAGATGGGGAGGTAGTGAGTGGGTACCTGGCCAGGATCCAGCCTGGTATGGACATGGACCAGAGATGGGAGCTTATAAAGAATGGGATAACAGAGGCTACTAATTCCTGTAGCAGGTCTCAGAGTAAAAAGGCCAGGGCAAAAAGGATGAGCTGGATGACAAGGGGGGTTGTGGAAAAGGCGAGGCGAAAAAGGATGGCCCTTAGGAGACACCAGAAATCAGGGAGGATGGAGTACAGGGAGGAGTACCTACAGGAGGCAATGGAGGTGGCTAGGGCAGTAAGAGCAGCAAAAGCCAACAAGGAGCTGAGGCTGGCACAAGGAATTAAGGAGGGGAGAAGAGCTTCTTCAGGTACATCATGGAGAAAAGGAGCTATAAGTAACAGATAGTGAGAATTAAGAAGGACGAGGGATGGGTAGTTAAGGGGGAGAAAAAACAAATCAAATAAAATCAGACTTTATTTATAACGCGCTTTTCAGATATCAAAGTGTATACAATATAAAACATAAATAATCAGATAAAACATATCAAAATATTAAAATAGGCAGCAGTAATATAAAGTAAACATTGTCCCTGAAGGCTAAACTAAATAAATATGTCTTCAAAGGGGACTTAAAAGTCTCATGTGCAGGCACTTTCTAATCCGATGAGGCAGAGAGTTCCATGGAGTCGGGGCTGCAAATGAAAATGTGCTAGCACCTGAGGTCTGAAGATAGACCCTGGGAACCTCTAGCAATCCCTCATTGGTGGAGTGGAGTGGATGGAGGGGACAATAGGGCCGAAGGAGGTCTTGCAAGTATCCCGGTCCATGTCCATGTAGGGCCTTATAGGTCAGCAAAGAAACCTTGAAGGTGATCCTGCATTGCACAGGCAGGCAGCGCAGTTCGTGAAGCACAGGAGTGACATGACTAGTTCTCAAAACAGATCTGTCAACAACCAGGCTGTAGCATTCTGCACCGGCTGCATGTGATGGAGGTCCACCCCTGGTAGCCCTAGGTATAGAGCATTGCAGTAGTCAAGGCGGGAAGACACAAAGGCATGGACCAACATAGGAAGGTCCTTGGGTGGAACTAGGTGCTTTATCTGGGCAATGTTCCTCAGATAGTGAAAAGAGGAGTTAACGACTGCTGACACTTGAGCTTTTAGAGTCTGCTTGCCATCAGGCACAATGCCCAGATTCCATACCAGTGCAGAGGGTCTCAACTAGCTGCCCCCTAGCACAAGGTCATATGACTGACCAGGAGTCAACCTCTCTACCCGATGACCTGGGTCCACCACTTAATGAATACTTCTGTTCTGTATTTACTGAAGGGGGGGAGCTACCCAATCAAGGAGGGGGCACTAAAGGCTGAGGAGGGAGTGACAGATGGGGTGATTACAGGAAGTAGAGTGTTGGAGGGCTTGAGAGAGTTAAGGGAGGACAAGGCACCAGGGCCAGATGGCATTCACCCCAGGGTATTGAAGGAGCTAGCAGAGATCCTGGAGGGGCCCTTGGAAGACCTGTTCAATGTCTCCTGGACATGAGATGTGTATCCTGGGATTGGAGGTTGGCTCGCGTGGTTCTCTTCCATAAAAGCAGCCCCAAAGATGAAAGAGGGAAGTATAGACCTGTGAGCCTCATGTCCATCATGGGAAAGCTAATAGAAACAATCCTGAAGGAGAGGCTGGCGTTCCTGCTGGAGTCCAATGAGCTGCAGGACAGTAGACAGCATGACTTTGTCACTGGCAGATCCTGCCATACCAACCTGGTAGATTACTATGACTGGGTGACTAGGCAGATGGACAAGGGCCATGCAGTGGATGTCTTGTACTTAGACTTCAGCAGGGCATTTGATTCAGTGCAGCATGGGAGACTTGGAATAAAACTTGAAGACACAAGTGCAGGGGCAAAAATGGTGGTATGGGTGGCAAACTGACTGCAGGGAAGGCAGCACAGGGTGGTGATGGAGGGGGAACTCTTATCCCCAAGGGCAGTGATGAGTGGGGTGCCACAGGGATCAGTGCTGGGTCCAGTGTTATTTGGGATATTTATTGCAGTCATTTCCTTAGGTATCAAGAGCAAGATCAACCTGTTTGCCGATGACACTAAGATGGGGCAGTGGTTGATGACATAGATGGGCGGCAGGGATTGCAGGAGGATCTGACAAAGCTAGAGACCTGGTTGGACACTTGGTAGCTGGGGTTCAATGCCAAAAAATGTAAGGTGATGCATTTTGGGACAAAGAATCCAAGAAGAAACTACCAAGTGGGTGCAGCTCTCAGAGACTGAAGAGGAAAAGGATCTGGGAGTGGTCATTACAGGATCAATGAACAACTCGGCACAGTGTAGGAAGGCAGCAGCAAGGGCAAACAAAATGCTGGGTTGCATCGCAAGAGGAATAACATCAAGGAGGGGGGAGGCAATTCTACCATTGTATAGATCACTCATCTTGAGTACTGTGTACAGTACTGGCGACCATACCTAAAAAGAGACATTGAATTACTGGAAGGGGTGCAGTGCAGAACAACAAAATTGATCCAGGGTCAGAGGGACTTACCATATGAGAGTAGGCTAAGGGAGTTGAACATGCACTCACTGGAGGAAAGAAGGGACAGGGGGGATATTATAGAGACATTCAAGTACATGAGAGGGATAAACAAAACTGACACTGAGGGGATATTCAGGGTAAGGGTGGGGAGGGACCATTGAGTCTGTGAGATGAGATAAGAGGGAGCAAGGTTCAGGAGGGAAATGAGGAGACACTTTTTATGGAGAGGGTGGTGGCAGAGTGGAGCACGTTATCAGTGAAGGTGGTAGCCTGTAGAACAGTGGCCTGCTTCAAGAGGTGCTGGGACAGGGCAAGAGGGAGGATCAAGGGGGGGGAGGGTGAGGAGGGAGGAGCAGCTGCAAAACAGGGATGCTAGCTACAAAATAGAGCAGGCTTGTTAGACCAAATGGCCTTTTTCTGCTGGCAATTTTCATATGTTCATATGTTCATACAATATTCAGAAACTCTCCTCTCAGACATGCTTTTTATCTAATGGCAAACAATCGAGAAATGCATTAGTTGCAGGGCCACATTCACAATACTGCCACCCTCGATTTTACTTTTAATTATTATTTTGGCATCCACACCAATAATATTAAATACTTGGTGAATCAGAGTTTTTTTCAGATTCAAGTCTCTTCATGTAACCCCTCTGCAAATGGGGGTTCCCAAAAGTCTTCCAGGAGCTTGCTTGAATGCTCCAAGCCTGGATGGTGTTCGGCATCTAAGCCATTTATCTGTGAGTGTTTTTAGAGCCTCTGGTACTGTCTCTTTAAAAGCTGTCTGCCTGCAGACATAATTAATTTGGATGGGGGTCTGTGTATTTCCCTGCTTGAGTCCCACTCGAGCTGCTGCCAAATCGCTCCGTTTCTGCCATCACTAAGTGGGCAGAGTGAGCACTTTTCAAAGATGTAACTGTTTGCCAGAAATCATTTAGAGTAATAACGAAAATGCAGTTTGTCTAACCTGCTTTTCTTTGCAATCAGAACTGTGTTTGCCTAGTCCCCCATTCTGGTTTTGAACTGCTGAACTGGACCAATCAGTGTGGGGGGACCTTTGAAATGGAGCCTGCTGCTGGCAAATCAGAACTTGGACTCTTATTGTGGAGCCAGCCACCTATGTACTGTATGGCCAATGCTTCTCGGAATTGTAATTTGGACTTTGGCACCTTTTCCACCAACAGGGGGAATTTACTGTGAGTGACAGCCAAACCAGCCAACTGAACTGGGAAAAACTCAAAGGAAATGCCCGGCTCTGTCTACTGGAAAGATCAGATCAGTTTGGGCAGTGAAGAGACAGGGAACTGTGTGCTTCTTCGGTGCGTAGTTTTAGCGCGGGAATCACGTGTAAGGCCCTAAGTTTCGGTCTGCAGCTTGTGCAAGCGCCTGTTCGGACTGAATCCGACCTGTGAAGAGAATCAAGGAGATCTGAAGCGTAGAAACCAGGCTCACCTGTAGAAGACTGGAGAATTGCTGAATCATGCCGGTCTGTCGGAACTGAATCTGCTGTGTGTTCTCCTGGGTATTGTGCGCAGTAATTCGCGGTCGGGATCGAGTACAGCCTGCCTAGTATCGTGATTTTCCTTTACATATAAATGTGTGTGTAGTGCTTGTGGGGAATCGCATTTCAAATCCCTGTACAGTGAATTGAGTGCATGAAGCTGGAATAAACCCCAGCTTAATCCAGACTACATCCATTTGCTCTAAACTGCAGTGGGGTCCAGTCACAAGGACCTTGTCCACATGGTCTGCTCCTCCTGGCAATCCAGGACAATCTGCTTTCCATCCAGTTCCCAGCATTGAGTCTGTGAGTACAGAGCAGGGTAGCTCCCTGCCATCTGTTTATCAAATTGCAAGTGTGTCATTTGTTTGTTGCTGTTTCATTTCTTCACGCACTGAGCCATCTGGCTCCTGATTACAACTGGGTATTGTGCAAGTGTTTTTCCATCACAGGGGCCCATCCAGCTGCACCAATCCTGGTTAGTCCCCCCCATCCTGGGTACCCAGTGAAAGTGACAATTTGGGACTGTGAACATGTGCACAGCACTGTGATTATTAAGGTGTCTAAACTAATTAACCTGATTTTCCCTGTCCTTGTTATATTCCCCTAAATAAATCAGATCTGTTTGTTTCAGCAAAGTTACACTGTTTGAGGTATTCACTTATGTTAAAGTGTTGCACTGTGGCTTTTGCATTGTACCATCTTGTTTCGGGGGGGTCCCCAAAGTCAAGCTGATCGAACCAGTCCTGGGGGTAAGTGTATACTGTGAAGATACTTCTGATATATTGTGTGGGCCACTAGTGGGAAGAAGGGGGGGTTTCAGTGACCCAGAGGGCTGTGACCAAGTCATACCAGACTGTCCTAACCCCGACCTCTGGGTGGCGGCACCTGCCATTGGGCCTAGGCCCCTTAACCTGTTAGCAGTTACGCAGGCAGGGGCAGTAGCCCTTAGGATAGTGCCACCTAGGGGTTACATCTTGGAGGCTCACCGCTGGGATTAGCGTCCTCTAGTGGCCACATTTACGAATTACTGTTAAAAAATAAATGGGTACCCCAACAGAAGTGGCTGTACACCAGTTGGTGAAGTGGTGCACTGGGGAGGAGATCGACCCCCAAAATGCTATACTTATCCTGGATATCCCACTGGGTACCATTACGGACACTGTAGAGGGAGTACTTGCCAAGGTCGAATGTTTACAAGACCCTGTGGTAGAGGGGCGACAGGCTGATCTGCTCGCCCAAACTTTCATGGCCCTAATAGAGTGTAAGGACCCTGTAGACAGTTCTAAAGTGCCACAGACTGTTACCCCAGGGGAAACCATCACTGTCTGGAGAGTGATAACCAGGGACAGTAAAGACCACTGGGAGAATGCACCTCCCCCATTATCTGAAACTTTTGAGGAGAAATTTGCTAAATTGTTGTTGGGGGAAGGGAAAATTGTGGAGGATTTAAAGAAGCTGTTATTGCCACCTGAGAACGTTCCTTGACCAACACTTTCTTCCCCTCCAGCACCTGTTATTGCCCCTCCTTCTGTGCCAGTGCAAGCCCCTATGTCTGTACCTGCCAATAGTCACGACTCTTACCGCAGGTTGAGAATTTTCTCCAGCACCCTCCCCACCCCACAAGAGGAGGATGATTGGGAGACCTGGATAGACTGTGTTGCCCCTTTGGTATCTGAGTGGCAGTGTGCAGAGATGTGAAGGTAGTTCTGATATATTGTGTGGGCCACTAGTGGGAAGAAAGGGGGGTTTCAGTGACCCAAAGGGCTGTGACCAAGTCATACCAGACTGTCCTAACCCCGACCTCTGGGTGGAGGCGCCTGCCACTTGGACCTAGGCCCCTTAACCTCTTAGCAGTTATGCAGGCAGGGGTAGTAGCCCTTGGGATAGCGCCACCTGGGGGTTACATTCATAATTTCAATAGTATCTGTCATATGTTCACTTAAAAAGTTCAGTACAGTGTTCTTTTTAACTTCAGTGTCAAAGTGATTTTTGAGTTCTTTACAGTTTTTACCTGAAGCATCTTTGCTCAATAAAAAAAAAAGGTCACCACATCAAAAGCAGAGTTTCAGCCACCTCCAGAACACAGTACCACCTGCTATATGTTACACTGGGAATTTTTCTCTGCTTAATGCCTAGCCGTGAACAGACAGCATAATATTTTCTTTTCTGTTCTCTGTTTATTGAAAATGATGCTTATGAATGCATAATAACAACCAGTACTTTTTTTAACAACTTTGATAATGTTAATGCAGCCTTTAGTACTCCATCAAGATGATGGCATGGATCACAGATTGGAAAGGCCTTGAAATCAGGCTCTTCTCTTCTAAGATCCTCAAAGAACTTTTTTATGTACCTCGCTGAGTCACTTCAAATACAGACCACATCTTTCCAGCTTTTCCCATACAGGTCTAGTACTTTCTGCTGCAAGGCCCCAATGGAAGCTGCGTTGCAGGATTTGAGTATATCCAGGTCAGCCACAACTGTTCGGCAAATGCAGCCCCTTTTTTGTCTGCAAATGTAAATATCACTGCAAGAGCCAGGAGTCTATGCATCTCTGGCGTTTTGTCGACAGTAACAGCCATCTGAGTCACATTAGTTAACTCCTGTATGTGGTCGATGTCTGCACTGAGTACTTCAGGTAAGTATCTGTCATACATCTGTGTGGATCTGGGCAATGTTCTTGCTGCAGGGGATTGTTTCCTGAAAAACTCTCCAATCGGCCCATCAGTTAGAATCACACTCACTCCGGACTGAATCATTGCATGGGTGAACTCATGAGCAACATCTCTGTCATCTTCCCATTTTCTTTTGAATTGGGTAATTTTTGCAGCTAGAGACATTTGACTAAGTCCATATTCCTCTTTCAGTGTTGGATGCTTCTGTTTGATATGTGCTTTTGACCGCATACACTCTGCAATATGGCTTGCAGTGTTGCCAGATAGAAGAGGAATAGTCACTGCAGAATTTACACACTAACAGCCTCTTTTCTGGTATTTCCTCAGCAACAAATTAGCTTTGTTCTGCAGACCATTAGTCTGCTGTTTTTGATCTTCAGGGCATTATTTTAGTGCTGTCTGTTATCTGGTTGTTTGCCGACTGTTCCCTCTCTCTTCTTGTCTGCTTGAAGTGGCTGTGATGTGCTGCATGATGTGTGCTGCTTAATTAGCATATGTACTGACCGTGCTTACATTAGGGTTTTAACATTTATAATGGACTACCTGTATTTTCACCTCAGTGGTGTTTTATTGGTGGTTATCAGTTAAAACCGAAAACCGGGAACACTAACTATAATGTAGGGTTGAAGGACAACATTTTTTACACTGGGGATAAAGTCTCATTACTGGTACCATCACATGAAAACAAATTGTTAGCAAAATGGCAAGGGTTTAACAGTGATGCATAGGACTTGACAGGTGGACTATGAAATGAGATCCCAGGCAAAAAATGGGTCTCTTATTTATCATGCCGACCTGATGAAGCTCTGGAAAGTGAGAGAGAGGAAAATAAAGACATGTTCCAACCCATGTGTACTGTACTTTCTAAACAGAGAGAAGGAGAATTAGAGCAAGCTTATCACAGCCTCGAGAAAAGCAGCTCACACGGGGAGAACTTAGGTAAAGAAATGTTAGAACAACTGGCAAAATGGCTAAGAAGGGGGAGGTGGTGCTGATCAGGGACTTTAATCTGCCAGAGTTACTGTGGATTGGAGCCTCCCTGCAGCAGCGTCAGCTAGAAGCAGATATATCCTGGATTCCCTGCAGGGGGTATGCCTCAGGCAACTGGTCAGTGAACTCACTCGAGGTGGGGCAATACTGGACCTGGTGCTCACTAACCGGAACTGTGTGGAGACATCAGGATGGAAAGTCATCTGGGAACCAGTGACCATCACACAATGTGGTTTAAAATACCAACAGTAATGCACTCCAACCACACAAAGGTGAGGGTCCTGAATTTCAGAAGGGCTGACTCTACAGAGAGTGGAAGATCCACCTAGCAGGACCTGGCAGGAGGAGATGCCCTGGGGTGGAGGGTAAAGGGGACAGACTAAAAGAGGGCAGAGTAAAGGCAACAAATAATGTACATCAGGCAAGTAAGTAAAAGCAGAAGAAAGAGAAGACTATTATGGTTCTCGAAGGAGGTGGCAGAAAGGTAATGGCAAAAAAGAGTGGCATTCAGAAGTAACAGGGAAACCCACACAGATGAGGATAGGGACGTGTATCGGAAGAAGCAGAGGGAGGCTGGCAAAATAGTGAGGAGTACAAAGGTATAAACTGTGGAAAGAAAATCTCAGGCAGTAACTAAAGGGAAGAAGACATTGATTTAATATGTTAGTGAGAAAAGGAACACAAAGGGGGTCTGTACAGATAAAGGAGGAGGGGGACTGCGTGGAGGTTTTCAAGAGAAAGAATATATCCTAAACAAATACTTCTGTTCGGTGTTCAGTGTAGATGGGGAAGGGGAGGGACTACGAAAAGGCACTAGGTGCTTTGAGGGGAGGGAAATGGGCACCATTTCCTTTTCTGAGGAGAGGGTTAGAATAACACTTGGTAATCTGAGGTTGGACAAATCATGGGTCCAGACGGGGTGCTCCCAAGAGTGTTGAGAGAACTCAGGAAGGTGCTAGCTGCACCCCTGACAGACTTATTTAACAGTTCACTGAAGAACAGCGTAAGACTGGAGGAAAGCAGACATAGTCCCACTTCACAAAAGAGGTAGCAAGGAAGAGGTGAGTAATTATAGGCCTGTCAGTCCGACGTCTGTGGGAGAGAAATTAATGGAAACCGTATTAAAGGAAATAATTGTGGAATATTTGAAATCTAATGGATTGCAGGGCCAGAGGTAACATTATTTCACAGTGGTAAGGTTCTGCCAAACAAATTGGTTCGATTTTTGTGACTGAGTGACCAAGATGTTGGATAAGGGAGGGGCAGTAGACATGGCCTACCTGGATTTTAGCAAGGCCTTCAACATCATTCCACATGGGAGACTGGTAAAGAAGTTGAGTAGCATGGGGTGGGCAATAAGGTGGTAAGGTGGGTAAAAAACTGGTTATGGGATAGGAGGCAGAGGGTGGTGGTAAATGGAGTTTGCTCCAAGAAAGGAAGAATGACCAGCGGGGTACCTCAGGAGTCAGTGCTGTGGCTGGTCCTCTTTAATATGTTTCAGAGGAAAAGGTGTTCTAGAACAAGGGGGTCATGATATGAAGCTGGAAGGGGCTAAACTCAGGAGAGGTTTGATGAACTATGTCTTTATAGAAAGGGTGGTAGATGCCTAGAGCAGTCTTCCAGAGGAAGTAGTGGAGGCACAAACAGTAGTGGGATTCAAACAATTCCTGGTATAGGTACAAGGGAATCACAGAGGAATGGAGTAGAAGAGACAGTGCCATAGACCAAGCAGGGTATGCACATAAGCAATCACAATGAAAATGGGCAGACTGGATGGGCTAAGCTGCCCTTGTCCACCATCACTTTCTATATTTCGATTAATTAGAAGGAATTCCCTTAGCTCCAAGTTTTAGTGGCAAGGATTTCAAACCCTCTTGTGTTTGTTTTTAAGGGGGGAGATATGTGATAGGCCTGACTTCTCCTATCACTGTTTAAGCAATTAAAAATACAGAATGAAGGGAGAGAGACTGAGCCCCTCCACCATCACACCCAACACTTCCCTTGTTTTGGGCAGAGAGATATTTTTTTCTATCCTGTGTTCTTTCCAAACCTGATCTCACCAGACAGGGTCTCTTGTGCATCTTTTTTGTCCGATTCCCTTTATTTTACCTGTTTCCTGAAACATACTGGAAGTGATATAATGTATGCAGAAACTGAAGTAGTAACTAAAGCTATGGTGCCATCTTGTGGTAAAAGATGAACAGTGCAGCAGATTTACAGTAGAGTTACTGATATGGTATGCTCCAGAAGCAAATGATTTGATACCTTTTAGTGGACCAACATAGATGTAACAACAAGAACAAAGTGCTCTAGCTTTCGGACCAACCAGTCCTTCTTCAGAAGCTCATGGCAGTTGTTTAGAAAATACAATACTTATAACAGCTAGATAATGCAGAAAAAAACAGAAAAAAATCCCCATTGGTTTAGAATACTCATTTAAAAAAAAAAACAGAAGATGATGTCAGAGAAGTTTAACAGTACCATACTGCCTTCAGCCAGGAGGAACCCTGGGTCAAAGGTGCTTGGTGGAACACAGATACAAAGAATCCTACTGCATATAAATTTAATTGACATAAGATAACACTGCTGAAGCAGATAACTCCTAAATCAAGCTATGAGTGTCACAGTTAGTATAAGGATGTGATTACTGAAAGGTAACCCCCACCCAGATTAAAGACAAACTAAGATTGTTATAGAGCTCATGAAATTTCAATGTCTGCATTATAGACAAGAATTTACCAGTAACGTTGTCTTAAAAACATCAGTGCACACTGTGTGATGTGTAAAACCTAGCTGGACCTGTCACCCAGCTGTATGCTCAAGCTAGATATAAGGCCCAAGAAATTTCAAAAACCTCAGGACTATATAAATGATAATTTAAATATAAATTGATAATATTAGTGTCAAACAGAAAAACTCTAGTTGAGGAACCTCAAGGAATTAAGACCATGTAGCCTGATATGTACTGATGTCAATATACACTGAGAATGTAGCAACTTGATGTACCACAAGTGTCTAAGGAATCTGAAAAAGAGATAAAAATGTAATTTCTCTCCTCCTCTTCATACAAACAATACAACCTAACCCACCCCACATCACCATAATGTGGGTGGGGGAGATACATATCTTAAAGGAGATGTTGTCTCTCTCGCTCTCTCACCCTTTTTTTTTTTCTCTCTCTCTCTCTCCCACAAACACACACACACACGCTCTCTCCTAGTGAACCTATATTAACTTCAGTCACTGCAATTGTTCCCCAAAGGAATTCAACTTGTCATGAAATCCTGAGTAAAAGGGCTTATGTCTCCTAATATCTACAGAGTAAACATGTAATACTATTTAACCGTACTACTGTCTACAAAGTAACATTTCCAAGGATACTAGATAGAACTACCATGAAATAAACCTGCCACCTCTCCCAGGATAAGGTAACTAGAAGTAAATATAAAGTATATGTGTAAGACCAGAGGTCTAACATACCTACATATCCACAAATTACTACAATATTAGCCTAATGTAAAAAGATCTGTGTAGGACCCCCATGCAAATGAGATCACACACCCCAATATGTACAGAGTTACAAAAATTACATATAACAGTATATGATAACACTCCTGTATGTACACTAGCAGACTGGGTAATCTGAATATGGTGCAATGGAATCAACCCCCCCCAGGCAAAGATAAAAAGTAAGGAGGAATTAATATTCATTATGTGTGTGAAATAAGAATAGTAACACATTATAACTCCATATATCTAAATAGAGACTTACCTCGATGTGACAGCAAGCCCCACATCTGTTATATCACATACCTCACAACACATACCCACACACATACATACACACACGCATCCACATCCCACAATGCTGAAGTCCTATAATATGTCAGTTTGAAGAAAAGGTCTGTGGATGTTAGTTTTGTAGTGTCCCATAAAGCCAAGATCAACGCTCATCCCATCTGCTACCATATTGAGATGTAAAAAGTTTAATCTCAAAAGCTCGTCTCTGTTGTGTGTTTTTGAGATTTCCTTTTAAGACCATTACTGACATATCTGAGACTGAGTGGTCAGGCTGGGAGAAGTGGCGCCCCACTGGTTTTTCAGTCTTCCTTGCTGTAATAGTATATCTGTGTGAGTTCATCCTAGTGCAGAGCTGTTGGCGTGTCTCTCCTACATAACCTGTTTGTGGCCATCTCTTGCACTGAATGAAATAAACAACATGTCGTGACATGCATGTATAACTCCCATGCACCTGGAATTGTCTGTTTTGTGATGTAACCACAAAGTCGGGTGAAATGAGCCCACAAGTCTTACAGGGCGTTGATAGCAGGATCGTGCTTGTTCGCGTGACATGGTATTCTGTTCCGGTGAAAGTTTGCTCCTAATAATTAGGCTGGATAAATTTGGTGGTTGTTTAAAAGATAGTAGTGGGAGTTCCTTAAAAATACAATTAAGGCTCTCATCACTAAATATTGGGTGAGATCTTTAATAATCTTACGAGATGTTCAAGGTCTGATGATATGTGACTACCAAGGGTATTCTGTCTGTAGCTGTCTTTTCTTTATATTGAAGTAGTTGTTGTCTTGGTACTTGCGTTGCCCGTTCTGTTATCCTGTCAATTTCCCTGGAAGAGTGTCCCTGCTCAATAATGGTGTTTCTCAACATTGCCAAATGTGTATCTCTGTCATCCTCATTTGAACAAAAACGGTGACAATGAAGTGCTTGGCTGTATATGACAGATTTTTTTGTATGGTTTGGGTGGTTACTTTTCTTGTGCAGGTATCTCTGTCTGTCTGTTGGCTTCCTGTAAATACATGTATGTAAGGTTCCATCCTTAATGATGACTGTGGAGTCCAGAAAGTTAACCTTGGTGGTAGAGTACTCCAGGGTGAGCTTTATGGTAGGGTGGAGACTATTAAGTTTGTGATGAAAATCTTTGAGTGCATCTGTGCCTTCCGTCCAGATGATAAACAAATCATCAATGTAATGGAAATAAGCTAGTGGTTTGTGGGGATACTGCCTTAAAAATTCCTCCTCCAAGTCAGCCATAAAGAGGTTAGCATACTGTGGAGCCATTTTGGTGCCCATTGCTGCTGCCATAGTTTGAACATAATGTTTACCATTGAAGTTGAAGTTGTTATGTGTCAAAATGAATTCCATAAGTTCTTTAGTTCCATAAGTCCATAAGTTTCTGGGTTCATAAATTTTGATATGGCATGCCTATTTCTTATCTATTTATAGTAATCAGGTACAGTTGTATTATTAAATAACATTGATACCATTGAATGCATTATCTGTTAAGCAATGCTATATTACTATTGTGTGAATTCTAGTACTTTCTGTCAATACTGATATCCTGTGGTGCCTATAGGAACTGAGGAGACAGAGTTTGTCCTCTGAAGGAATCCCTTCTGTGTGGAACTTGAATCAGTTGGTGGCTGGTCACTGTAGAGGAAAGATTACTTGCTGAAAGCACTGAAGGAAAGAAGGAACTGCGACTCTCAGATTTCTTCTCCAATATTTCAAACCTGCCACCCAGTATCCCACAAAGGTTCCACAGTGCTGGCATTTGATTGAAAATGCTGTGATATTCCAATCTTTTATTTGTTATTTGATTTTGCTTGTTCTTCAAATAAATGCATGCCTACTCAGCTTTCCTCAAGATTTGATGCTTGTGTGCTTCCTGAACACCTATGCTGTGACATAAACCATTTCAGTCCTTACAACATAAATAAACTAGGCATGGCTCATATACGCCACTTAACCCTATATTTTATAAGTATAAACTTTTCTTCTCTACTAAGAGTAAAGTTCCTTAAGCTTGCTTGTGAAACATGCAGATGTATTGTTTGGTAGCAGTCTGAGCTGTGAAATGACTTTTGGTGATGTGCCCCATAGACACCTATCACAGCTTCAGAATACTGAATCTCCTGCCTAACTTTACCTACTCTTCACCTTTCTGTGCCTTTTCCCTTTGAAGTTCTCATCTGATCACAAGACTGAAACATGCAAGATGAAGGCAGGTTTTCTTCTGTAACTCCTAATTCTGCTTGAAACCTTTCTTCTGCTTTCCTTCTACGTATACAGTGAAGCCCACCAGGATGAAGCGCAGCACTGCAGAATTTTGCAGTAGAGTTACTGCAGCAAACAATGCAGTTTCAATGGGAGTTAACACCTTTTGTCATGCAGTAAACCTGTAACACTGCACTTCATCCTGGCGGGCTTCACTGTACATTACTTCTTACTACATTCATGTGCGCTAATGTTCACTACTTTGTTTCTCATTGAATAGCAGAGCTGTTGCACAGCAGTCACAGCTTTTCCTGCTTGTGACTGCTACGTCAACATTCACCAGCTGTTCAACAAAACCAGTACCAGGAGCTCAATTTCGCCACTAGCATCTGCTGCTTGACCCAGTCACTACACACAATTATCAGAGAGTGTCCAATCTTGCTACCAATTTCCCCCATTCTGCATGAGCCAGCCCATAGAGAAAATCAGCAGTGGGTACTCCCCCCACCACTAGTATCTACCGCCATCTGACCTAGCCAGTACAGAAAACCAGCAGCAGGTGCTCAGTCCCACTGTCAGTATCTTCTCTCCCACCCAATGTATCTCATAAATCCAACATTGGGGTGCCCAGCACTTGGTGCTGGCTAACATCCCTTAGCCACTGTATGAGACACTGAGGTGTCCATGCCTAGTGCAGCCAAAGAACTTCGCAAAACTAGTTTCCAATCCCCAGAGCCCAAACCTGTAAAAAACATCCCTCATTCTTTTCTTAAACCTGAAAAGAAGGAAAACATTTCTAAATGTCTTCTAGCCCCTGACACCACCAAACCCTGCTCCCTCTCTCTGTACCCACAACCCCCACCCCACATTTACTTAAAAAGGGTAATTTCATTCTTCAAAGTGCCCCAACAACAATGAACTGAAAATAATATAAGCCTGATTAAAGGACACTGTCAGCCCACATAGGCCCCTAATTGCCTCTAGTTTAAAAAATACATTTAGTGTTTGTTGGGGGCTGTAACTGATGGGGACTGGGCACCCCACTGGCACATACTGAGTGTTTGGGGGGAACAAGAGCCATGAGGAATTGGGCACCCCGCCTCTGCACACAACAAATGGGAAGGGGAGGGCTATATGCCAATGAGAAGTGCATTCCCCGGTTGGCAAATTAACTGGGAGGCAGCATACCAACAGGGGGATTGGGCACCCCCCTCTGTTTCTTTATTTGAAGTGGCAGGGGGGCATGCCAACAGCCTAGGTTCAGCACGTTCACACTGCTGTAAGCTACAGCAGTGTGAATGCGCAACCAAGAATTTAACAATGCAGGAATGCAACATCAAAGGACCAAGCCGTGCCACGATTGGTGCGGCTCTGTCCTTTGAAAAGTTGGCCAACTCTGCCCCAACAGCTGAAAGGTAGTCATCGCCAGCCTGCCGACTGATTCCCCTCCTGCTGACCTGCCCCTAGAAATGGAGCTCTCCATTGGGCACATCCCAGTATAGCACCTCTCATAGCAATGAGTTTGTCTCCACCTGTACGCCACGACAAACTCAAAAATACATTTAGCCATTGCTTACTTTCTCTAAAGATTGTTGATGTAGCTGGTTGGTTGATTATAATCCCTTTTTTCTTATCAAAAGTGAAAACCTGACAGTTTACCATATTGGTGTTACCACACAAAAATGTATATGTTTACATCCTTGATCAGCTGCCACTGTGCCTTTCCTGCACTTGGAAATACCCTCACACAGTCTAGGCACTCATGATGTAGTGGGAGACCAGGAGACTATTGCATCATGAGAAGTGGCACTGTTTGGGTGTGTCCCTACTCTTCAGGAGGGATACAGTAAGAGCTGATTAAGGATTTGAAACAAAACACAGTACGGTATAATTGCACCATTATCATTCATTTCAGTTCTACTAAGAAAGGACTCAGATAAAACAACCAACTTTGTCATTTTTTTAAATATATTTGTCCTACATTTTCAAGAAAGCCTTTTTTTACCACTATTCATTAATAAGTCAGATGTGATTGTTTCAAATCTCCTCTGAAACAAGTTTTTGCAGTCGCTCAGTGAAATCACCTTTTGGACTGGATTAAAAAATTCTACCTTTCTTGGACATACGGTGGGCTCACTTTTGAAAAATGTGGACTCAAGATGTCAAAAAAAAAAGTAACACTAAAGTTATTTTTCAAGGTTTACTCATAACTTTGCTATTTCGTCCAATTCTGACCCCATATTTTTAACATAACCCTTTTGTTACCCCACCTCATTAGCATGACAGGTGTCATTTTTCAAATCCTGAAAAAAATTATTTTCACCCTCATGCCACAGAATGACATTTTGTCTAGGATTTTATAAATGACACCTGTCGTGTTCATAAGGCGATGTCATCGAACACTATGTTGAAAATATGGGTCTGACTCTCCAAAAAACAAAAGAAAAAAGAACAAAACAAAGTTATAAAAACATATTGACGTTTTTAAACATTTACTCATAACAATGCAATTTCTTTACTGTTTCAACCCACATTTGCAACCCACTTATTTATCTACCTCATCCCATGAACATGTCTCCCTCCCCCTTCCCCTCCATGCCAATGTTTCAACCCTCCCTAATGTCAGCTGCCTCCAGCAACACTGAGCATTCCCTGCTATTATTCTGCCAGCTCCAGCTCCTACTCCTATCCTGTTTGTCCACTACCTGTTACTGTGTCCTCCACGTCGACTGTACTTACTTGTGCACTCTTGTCTGCTGCAAAGCACCTTATGGTAATTTATAACCAATGTGCAACTAGCTCCTCTTATTTAATTTGGGAGGCAGTATAACGCAGTTGTTTAAGGCTCCGCGCTGCAAACCTGAAGACCTGGGTTTGAATCCCACAGCCCCCACTTGCATACTGTGTGACCCTGAGTAAGTCACTTAACTTCCTTGTGCTCCCAGGTCACACCTATAAACAAGCTTTCAGCTTAGTGTGTCTCTCCTGGTTAAAAAAAAATGTATGTTATTAGGTAAGTTACTAGGCCCTACTACATGTATTTTCTGTAACTGTATTTACTGTAACTACTGACTATCCTCGTATATACCTGTGTATCACTCGATGTTCTTCCCATTTGTATTATTTATTTATTTATTTTATTTATTCAATTTTGATAACCGGGTAAGCCCGCTGAGCCCCGAAGGTCCCTTTTTCAGGGGCGACCCAGAGTTAGTTACACAGTAGAACATTTCATATACAGAGATAGTACATGGCAAGAAGGAGCATTTTACCATTACAGGTTACAATCTGGTCATCACAGTGCGGAGGTCCGATCTTTAGTACATGGCATGGTTTAATCATTCATACATTAGGAATAAGAGTAATTAGTGTGGGGAGTGGACTTGGTAGACAGTCAGTGCAATGGACAATATACTTGACTCTGCCTGGCAGAGGACTGGACTGGTCTGGGCCAGCATAGGTTTGTGAACTAGTCTCTCTTGCTCAGTGTTCTTGCACATGTACAAGTGCTATTCCTTAAGTGGTGTGCCTGCAGCCCGGATTGGAAGATTCCCAAGGAGGTCACATCCTGCAATTGTTGTGGGAGCTTATTCCACAGTGCTGGAGCTGCATGGGTGAAGGGTTTGTCCCCCCCTGTAGTGCGTACCCTAGGTATTTCAAGGAGATTTCTCCCAGTGTTTTGGAGCTGTCTGCTGGTTCTCTTGAGGATCAGCAGCACAGTCAGACTGTCTGGGGGGCTGTTGAGTAGCTTAAATGAATTACATAACAATGGGTACTGCAGTCAATTTGTAAGAGATGGCCACTTGAGGGAGTCCAGTGCCTCACAGTGGTGTTTCCTTTTGTGAGATGATGTGATGAAGCAGGCCACCTTTTTGTATAGTACCTGCATTCTAGAGAGCTCCTGTTTTCCCAGGCCCTGCATGACAGAGGCGGCATAGGTCAAGGTTGGTAGCAGGATGCTGTTGGCTATTGTGATCCTGGTCTCGGGGACTAGCTGAGCATTCAGGTGGTAGAGCAGGCCAAGTTTGTGGTGCAGGGTTTCGGTTACCTGATCAACATGAAACTTCAGAGTAAGGCCTTGGTCCAATTTCAGACCCAGGTATTTTAGGGATTTCACTAACTCAGTAGTGATACCCATAGAGGAGACTACTGAGAGCAGAGAGTTTCGGTCTGCCCAATTGTTCTGGGGCCAAAGACCATGGCCTTTGTTTTTGTGGCATTGAGAATTAGCCTATTTTCTTCCAGCCAGGTTTCTAGTGATGCAAAGTCCAATTGGAGGTCAGCCCTAATATCCGCAGTGCTACTTGAGGATCGGTAGATCACTGTGTCATCAGCATACTGGACCAGCGAGCATCCTCCACAGTGTTTGTTCAGGTCATTGACAAATAGCATAAATAGGAGAGGGCCCAGTATGGATCCCTGGGGTACCTCTTCCTTAAGAATGAGTGGTTCGGATATAGCTCCTCTCCATTTGACCTGTTGGGAGCATTCCATAAGGTAGCTACCAAACCAGGCTAGTGAGTGCTGGTCGAACACAAGGTTACCTAGTTTGCTTAGCAGGAGGTCATGATCTACAAGGTCAGAGGCCTTGGTCAGGTCTATAAAAACAGCCCCAATAGGGGTGCCCTTGTCCAAGGCAGTTATTATGTCAGTTGAGAGCCTGATGAGGGCTGTGTCCATCCTATGGCTTCTTCTGAATCCATGCTGTGTATGCTCTTGCAGTTTGTTAGTTTCAGGTAGTCTCTGAGTTGGCAGTAGACTAATCTTTCCTGGATTTTGGCTAGCGTGCATAGTAAAGAGATAGGTCTGTAGTTGCCCATGGACTCCCTAGGCCCCCCTTTATGGATGGGAACCACATTTGCTTGCTTCCATCTATTAGGTACAACCCCTTCAGTTAGTGACCTATTAATGAGCCATGTGACCAGGAGTGTTATGGCTGGAGAGCTGCCCTGAGCAGTTTTGGGTCCAGTCTACCTGGACCGGCTGAGAATTTCTCCTTGATGGACTTGAGAAGGTGGAGTACTTCCTTAGCCCTTACCAGCCTTAAATGAAAGAGTGGTCTATCTGGGCTCTGAGTGTCCATACGTTGTTGTCCTGTGGGTCTTGGGGGGGAGGCTCACCTTGTAGTCCTCCAGGTTTGTGAATAGCTTGTTAAAGGCTGAGGACATTTCTTGCCCATCGTTAAGAATATGGCAATTGTGTTGTATTGGACCCTGAGGTGGCGTGCCACTGTCTTTTATCAGAGCATTGATGCATGACCAGAATGATTTGGGGTCTGCGAGACTGGACTGTTGGAAGCCCTTGACAAACTTCTGTTTCGCAGTCTTGGCTGCTTGCTTATTTGTTTATTAATTATATTTACTTGTACTTGTTCCCTTACCCCCTACCCTGGGTCACACCTGAAAGATGAATGAATGAATAAATAAATAAAATGTCACGTGTGATTTTCAACCCCCCCCTCCAAAGCCAGGTTTTACAGTCACTCTGCACAATCACATTTTGCGTGGCAATTGATAAACGACGCCTTGTCATGTTCATATCCTGGGACCATAAAAATTACTGTCTTGAAAATTCAGGGTCACAATTTAAGAAAACATTGACATTATGGGGCTGATTCTAAAAGGTGAGAGCAGCAAGCAAGGGACTTGTGTCAAAGGAGTGTGACACAAGTGATGAGTTGTGTCTTAACTTGCGGCATACTGCGATTCTGGTAGGCAGCCTGCAGCTACCACAGATACGATGTGCCAAAGCCCACTTGCACCAGGCTTATGTCTGACAACCCAGTGCACCAGGTCACGCCTCACTCAACAACTAACACACCGAAATCTGGCCAATGGAAAATCATGCACACAAATTCTCGCAGTCTGGGAAGTAAGATCCCAGACCTGCAGGCAATAATGACAGATGCTAAACTAGACATAGTAGCCATTAGTGAGACATGGTTTACCAGTAACCACACTTGGGAGACTTCAGTACCTGGCTATGTACTGTTCAGAAGAGACTGAGGTGCAAAAAGGGGGGAGGGGGGAGTGGCCCTTTATGTCAATGAAAATATAAAAGTTACAGAAATTCAGAATACACATAAGGAGCAAGAAGAAATGTGGGTCACCCTGGAAACAGGAAATGGGACAGCCATACGAACTGGGGTTGTGTACAGGTCTCCAGACCAGAGGGAGGACATAGACACATTACTGTTAAAAGATATACAAAACATGGCAGCTAAAGGGGAGGTTCTGATAATGGGAGACTTCAATATGCCAGATACAGATTGGTCAATACCAGCAGGGACATCTGCCAGAACTAGACACATGGTGGATTCCCGGCAGGGGTAGGGCCTAAAACAACTGGTACAAGAACCCACAATAGACAGGGCTATCCTAGATCTAGTACTGACTAACAGGGAAAGGATCACAGATTTCCAGGTAGAAGGTCACCTTGGGGCCAGTGACCATCACATGGTATGGTTCAATTTGGTCACTAGAACCAAATCATCCCATTCCAAGGCAACAATATGGGACTTCAGAGGAGCTGACTTTGATAAGATGGCCAACAGAGTTAAGCTAGCCCTGGCAAAAAGAAATACAGGTGAGGGGGTACAGGCAAAGTGGGCAAGCATCAAAGATGCAATACTTGAAGCAATGTCCTATTGTGTTAGTGATAAAAGAAAGTGCAAAAGAAGAAGGAAACTACTTTGGTTCTCAAAAACAGTAGCAGAAAAGGTCAAAGCCAAAAGGCTGGCATACAGGAAATATAAGGGAACGAAGCAGGATGAAGATAGGGAGGCATACCAAACTTCCCTAAGGGAAGTAGGGAAGGCAGTAAGGCAGGCAAAGGCCCAAAGTGAGGAAACACTAGCACAAACAGTAAAAGAAGGTGACAAGACTTTCTATAGATACATTAGTGAAAGGAGAAGGTCCAGAGGGGGTATTGTTAAGATGAGAGGGGATAAGGAGGCATGTGAGGAGGAGGACCCTGTAAAAACATCAATCCTAAATAGATACTTCTGTCAGTATTTACTGAAGAGAAGGTAGGGCAGGACCCACAGCTCAGCACCATGGACACAGGGGAGAGGGAGGTGTGCACTAGTCCCTTCACAAAAGAAAGGGGCCTACAAGAGTTCGATAAGCTCAGGGTGGACAAGGCAATGGGACCTGATGGAATACATCCCAGGGAAGTAAAGAAGCTAAGGGTAGAACTAGCAGAGCCATTGTCAGAACTGTTTAGTGAGTCTCTGAGCACAGGAGAGGTCCCAGAAGACTGGAGAAGGGCTCATGTGATCCTGCTCTACAAGAGTGGTAGCAGGGAGGAGGCAAGGAAATACAGACCAGTCAGTCTTACCTCAGTAGTGGGCAAAATTATGGAGGCACTCCATAAGGAAAGGATAGTGCAACACCTGGAATCCATAGGAGCACAGGATCCAAGACAGCATGGGTTTACAAAAGGAAGGTACTGTCAAACTAATCTCATAGATTTCTTTGACTGGGTAACCAGAGTGGTGGACAAAGGGGGAGCAGTTGATGTCACCTTACCTTGACTTCAGCAAAGCTTTCGATGATGTTCCACAAAGAAGATTGATTAATAAGCTTGGTAGGCTCGGGTGGATCAGACAGTCAACTGGGTGACAAACTGGTTGACGGGCAGAAAACAGAGAGTGGTGGTAAATGGTACACAGTCAGAAGAGATGCAAGTCACAAGTGGGGTACCTTAGGGATCAGTCCTGGGGCCAGTCCTTTTCAATATCTTCATCAGTGACATTGCAGATGGACTGGAGGGTAAGGTTTATCTGTTTGCAGATGACACCAAGATCTGCAACAGAGCAGATGATCCAGATGGGGTGGGCAGAATGAGAAGAGATCTGGATAAACTAGCAAATGGTCTGATGAGGAGCAACTGGGGTTTAAAGCAAATAAGTGCAAGATCATGTCCGTAGGGAAGAGAAACCCTGAAGCCACCTATAGGCTGGGAGGGGAGTTGCTGGCAGTCACAAGGGAAGAAAGAGACTTGGGTGTCATCATCACTGATGACCTGAAATCAACCAAGCAGACCACTAAAGCAGTAGGTAAGGCTAGAGAGATGTTGGGCTGTATTAGTAGGAGTATCACAAGTCGGAAGATGGAGGTAATCATTCCTCTTTACAAGACACTGGTTAGGCCCCATCTGGAGTACTGTGTGCAGTACTGGAGGCCACACTGTCACAAGGACATTAACCAAATTGAGGCAGTCCAGAGAATGGCAACAAAAATGGTGCAGAGACTGCATCAGAAAACATATGAGGACAGATTAACGGAGCTCAGTATGTATACCCTAGAGCAAAGGATGGACAGAGGTGATGTGATCGAAACATTCAAACACCTTATTGCATTAACAAGGTGAAAGAGTCTAACATGTTTCAATATAAGAAAAATAGCAGGACAAGAGGACACAGCATGAGATTAGAGGGAGGCCGATTAAGGGGTAATGTGAGGAAGCTCTTTTTCACAGACAGGGTGGTGAATGCATGAAACGGCCAGGGCTGTTTTTGTGCATAGGCTAACTAGGCTGCAGCCTCGGGGCACCAGCCACTTATGGGCACCTGCAAAATTAGGCAGCAAAAAAAAAAAAGTAAAAAAAAAAAAAAGTTTTTTTTTCTGGGCTGGCTGCTTGTGTTGTCTGCCAGTATGTCTTGCTAAAAACAAAACAAAACAAAAAGACACAAAAGTCTAAAGACGTTCCAGTTCAGACTCCTACTAAGAGACCCCCTGCCAGCGTCATTTAAACAATTGGCTCCCTGCCCTTCCCTTTGTCGTGACAGACATAAATGTTTATTGCTCCTGCTATTGTGCTGAAGACAAGCCCCCCCTTAGGCAATGGATGACGTGACATCAATGTACATGACTGCTGGTGCCCCCCAACCCCCGCTTAGGCAATGGCTGACCTGATGACTGACGCCGACTGTCGGTGCCCCACCCACCCACTCGCCTCACCCTCCCTGTATGAAACTAATATTCTCAGCAAGTCAGCAGTGCCCCGGACCTTGTGATTTAGGATTTCAATTAGGTCCGCGGTGGGCGTATACTGTGCTGTGCATCCTCCAATTGGCTGCCGTTTCAAGTAAGAGGGGCGGCAAGTTTAAATGGCCCCAGTACAAGTACAGCAAAGTACTTGGAAGATAGAAAGAGAACTGTATCAACCGCCACTCTGCCAGACGGAATTGGGAGGAAGAGAGAGAGAGCACCCCGCAAGTCACAAGCCACTGTGTCTTCAAGTCCACTGGGTCTCTGTCTGGGAGAGTCACCATCGCAGAGACAAGACAAGTGTGACTGCGTAGGAGATTCAGGAGTCAGAAGCAAGCAGCAGATGCGGAGCGGTAGTACTAGTCTGGAGCAGCTAGCCCAGCCAGCTACAGCTACTTAATTTTAGCCCAGCTAACTGTATTGTGGACTGAAGTGAAAGAAATTCAAATCCTCCATCCTCTCCTGACCTGACTGAGCGAGCGTAGAGGAGTCGGGTAGGCTGGAGAGCAAAGACTGAGAGGGACCTTCCTTGCCAGACAGTGAGTGCAGACAGTGCCGCCAGCCCAGTAGTCATGGCCAGTCTGGTCGGGGAGAAGTTTGAAAGCAAGTCGAGAGGTCACTGAGACGCGCATAGTCAGCGCCAGACCCACTTTACTTTAGTAAGTAATCAGAACTGTTCATCTTTTTGAGTGAGCAGTGCCAGCCAGTGTGTGTGTGTGAGGCGAGCTGTAGACTAGGTGTGTTCCAAATCAATGCATATGCATCATTCATCACAACTAGTCGGACGGACTGGGTCATCGTGTCCTGTTGGTCGGCTTCTCTGGATAAATAACTGCTGCCTGCAACTTCTGCCAGACTATTTACCTTCCCATAGAATCATTCAAGGCATATCAGGTACCATTTTTGCTTTATTGCACACAACGTCGTCTGACAGTTTGCTTGAAGCTTATCTTATTTTATTGTCTGTGTTATATAGTAACAAAAATAAATGCTGCTCCTGGTTGATCTGTAGTGTATCCATTTTTTTTTAGAAAGTTCAGGATGCATGCTACCTCCCCAACCCCATGACCTGCAGTGAATTTGAAGGTTTTTTTTTTCTCCTGTAAATTAAATTGATAGCAGCAGCTTCAGAGTTCAGACTGTTTACCCACAGGTTCTGTATTATCAGACAGTGACACTGACTAGCACTGCAGTAGCTTTTATTCTTAAATAATGTTATCACCACACTTAGTAACAAAAATGCTGCCCCCTGACCTTCGGACAATTTGGATAAAAATGTTTAACCACTAGCCTCCATTTTAAAATGCCCCCCCAATGACCTGAAGATTTTTTTTTCCCCTCTAACTCCTAAAGAAGTTAAAATGAGGAGTTTTGGGCAGTGCATTTATTCTTGCAGCTTGTCTGTTATGACACTAACTTTAGTTTATCCTTAAAATGCTACCCCTGAATGACTTGCAGTGATTGAACTCAGACCATTTAGGTAAAAGTGACTTTTGTTCTGTTCAGTGCATTACTTTTTTTCTAACTAGGGAGAGTCTGAATAAGAATGCACACTGTTTGGCCTTGTTCAGATCAAATGCATAAATAAGCGATTGTTTGTGCTTGCTTGTGTGCTGATAGACTGTTTTATTCCCACCTCTAAATAAGTGTAAACAGTTTATTAAAAGGAATTTTAACATTTTGACTGGAAAAATGTTCATATTCTGGAAAAATTTTATACAACTTTAGCTTTCAAAAGGGTATGAGTGGGACCAGGCAGGAACTCTGTGGTGTGGATGTAACTCAGCAGGACATGGCAGGGAGGGGTGTGTGTGTGTGTGTGTTGGGGGAGGACACACCTGGTGCACACTGGATGCACGGGTCAGTGGTGGGGGGAGCACCTGAAGTTTCAAGCCTATGGGTGCTATCTATGTAAACACAGCCCTGGGAACGGCCTACCTCAGGAAGTGGTGGATATGAATACAGTGCAGGGCTTCAAACAGGCATGGGAAAGGCATAAGGGAGCAATACAGATGAGTATGAATAGATAGGCCATTGACAGAGCAAAGGCCGATGGTACATTCGTAATGTAGAAAAAGAAATGGGCAGACTGGATGGGCCTTGCGGTCCTTATCTGCTGTCAACTTCTATGTGTCTATGTTTCTATGTTTCTATGTCACAAGGGGGCTTGCTCCGTGTCAGAGCTGCCACATCCCCTTTGGAGTTTGGAAGCCCCACCATGGATGCAGGAGGGCACACAACTTAGACCAGCGAGGACATGGTCTATGTGGCTTGCAACATGCAGAAGCCCATCAGTAGTCAGCAATAGTTCTGACACAGGAGCAGAAACCTCAGTAGTGTGGGGCAGGGAACAGTTGTTAAGCCGCTGTAAGGGTGTGGGACAAGTCAGTGTGCCCCCTTACTGCAGTGTGGGCACCCATGTGCCACCAGCCTGGAATGTCTGCCAAGGCAGGCTAGTGCCAACCCCCTCTCATCCTGGATTTGTGCACCCATCTCACAAGAGGCTCTGATTCACAGTGCCTTAGTGTAACACCGTCAGCTGCTCCATGTCCAGCTCCCCTCCATGGGGTGCTGCATGACACATGCCTGGCTTGAACCTGGTGGTCTAGTGACTCCCCAACCTCCCAATCCCATCAAGCAGTGGCCATCCACCCTGCTTCCACCGTCCACGTACTGCTTGTGGACTGGAACTTCCCTCCGCACACCACCATGGCCAGCCACAGAATGTAATCTCACAGACCCCATAAGTGTACACTTCCATGATCTGTGCTATCGCATTCTATGGCTGGCCTTAATGGTGTGCGGAGGGAAGTGCCAGTCCAGAAACAGTATGGGGACTGGGCAGGAGAGGGGTGGTTTACCACTGCCTGAGGGGGTGGGGAGGGTGGTGGTCACTAGATCACCAGGGTCCGTGTGCAGGGTAGTCTTGTTGGGGGATAGAGAATTGCTGGGGCTGCGGGGCACTATGCCACCACCGGACGACAGCCATATGGGGGAATTGGTGGTCTATAAGTAGCCTGACAGGCAGGTGGGACACAGTGTGGCACAAGGGTGCCTAGCATGTCTAGAGAATTTGCCCTTGGGCAGCAACACACCCTGTGCCATGGCTTTCTGGGACTGACACTTTTGTGCCGGGGTTCCAGGTTGCCTGTCCTTGGGGCACCTCAGCTGCCCCTGCCACCTTCTCCAGGGCTGCATCCCCACCCTGCCCCATAGCCTCTCACTGCATCCCTCTTCCTGGTGCGGGGCTGGATATTGTAGCTATTCCAGACAATTTTCTGAAAGTGGCAAACTTTCTCAAATAGCACAGTTTGTGTTTGCCACAGCTGTATCAGCTGCAGACCCTTTTTCTGCTGCAAGCTACACCCAATGCAGGCAGCTTCCAAAGTTGAACCCTATGTGTGAATCTCTTAATTGACCAATCATAACAGTTTCACTCTTGCAACTCTTGTCATTAATTGGTTAATTTTTATAAATGTGGTATCTATGCCTAAGAACTGCATACCAAATACAAGCAAGCAGGCATTTGTCATTAGCCAGTGCTTAGTAAAGGAAAGTTATGGGACTCGGCATTACCTCTGAAAGTCACCACAGTACTGGAAATGTAGTAGAAGCTGCGCAGTGGGTTACATCAGGTGTGCTGAAGTGTGTTATTCTAGGGGCATTGATCAATAACCAGTGCTTATTTAAGGAAAGTTCTGGGACTCAGCGTTATTTGTGACAGTCACCACAGTACTGGAAATGCAGTGAAAGCTGTGCACTGGTTACATCAGGTGTGCTGAAGTGTGTTATAAAACATGAATGCATCATGCTCTGAAACATGTTAATGCTACAGTAACGTCCTGTGTTTTCACTGAAAGGGGCGCCAGGAATAAACTGCTGCTGATTATTCACATCCTGGAGTCAGCTTCAACAGCTGATTACTCTCCTAAGAATTTAAAACACAGTTAAACGTGGCACCTGAGCTTTAACATTAGCAAATGTAAAGTAATTCACATTAGGAAAAGGAATATGCAGTATGAAATGAGGGAGGGGGGTGATCTTGTAAGACCAAACCAAAGAGAATGCCAGCATGCATAGGGAGGGGGATATGCTGTGGAAGTCAGGAGACCCTCCCACTGTACAGGTCACTGGTGTATCTGCACCTGGAATACTGCACAAGGTGCTGGAGTCCACACATGAGGCAAGCAAAGAGAATGCTGGGATGCACAGGGAAGGGGATAAGCAGTAGAACCAGGGAGGAGATTCTACCACTGTACAGGTCACTGGTGTATCCGCACCTGGAATACTACACAAGGTACTGGAGCCAACACAATCAATCAATCAATCAAACTTTATTTAACCAGGCAGTTACATCATTGAGCGAGCTCATTTGCAAGATTGTCCTGGACACACAGAACAAATTCCAGTTACAGTTTATAACAACATATCAAGACATATCATGCAAGAAAACAGCATAATTAAAAATAACATTACCAGACAGGTGATATTGGGAACACATCTTAGATAGCAAAGATTGTGTACATACGTAACTACTTCATCATAGAATGTTTGGGGACAGTAGGTGAGCAAGGCGTGAGAGGATGGCGGTGACACATAGGATACAGTGGGAAGGGGGATTGAAGTCACATAAGGGCAGGAGGGGTAACCATGCTATGTTAGGATCCCCCAAAGGGGGTTGCCACAGTGAGGGAAGCGGGGAGGGTGCTACTGGAGGTGAAGTTACCCTAGGGGCTGCCAGTCTACAGGGGGAATAGGTAGGCCAGGAGAATCTATGAGCTAAGGATATGTTCAAACATTAAAGGAAAGCAAAGAGAATGCTGGGATGCATAGGGAGGGGATAAGCAGTAGAAGTCAGAAGGAGATCCTCCCACTGTACAGGTCACTGGTGCATCCACACCTGGAATACTGCACAAGGCACTGGAGCCCACACATGAGGAAAGGAAAGAGAATACTGGTATGCACAGGGAGGGAGATAACAGTAGAAGTCAGCAGGTGACAGAAACATAGAAACATAGAATTTGATAACAGATAAGGACCTAGTCTGCCCATTTCCCTTGACCCTCCCACTGTACAGGTCACTGGTGCGTCTGCAGCTGGAATACTGCACAAGATATACTGGCGCCCCACATACGAGGAGAGACTGCTATGAGGTGCAGCAGCACAATGGAGGGCAACAAAGATTATCCATGGCCTTGGGGAAGTGATGTAAGAAGAGAGGCTACAGGACTTCAACATATATGCCATTGAGAAGAGAAGGGGAAAGGGGTAACATGATAAAGACATACAGGCATCTGCATGGGATAAACAGAGTGGACACCAATAAACTCTTCTTCATTTCAAACACAGAGATAATTCACAATGTATTAGTTACTTCATCTTTATTCAGTCACACAGCAAAACAGCCATTATGACTCATACTAGCTACACAAACATGAAAATATAGGAACATTTATGACACAGAACATGATGTATACAGAATAAGCAAGTTATTTACATATTAATTACAATATGTGCAAACACATGTTTAGCATTAGTTCAGAGTAAGCAAACATTTGAGATGTCAAATGCTCTCTAAACTTGCCTCTCTCCATTCTTTTCACACCCTGGGTGGGGCTACTGTTGAGGACCTTACCTCTTTAAATATCTTGTGGTCTGGCTGGCCCGTAATTTTGATTTCTTGGTTCATATTGATGCCAGTCACCAAAAGCTTCATCCAAAGTTTGGTGCATTTTACAGGAGCAAAGCAAACGTCCAGTTTCCAGTCCACCGAGAGACTGTTTTAAAGATGATCCTCCCTATTTTTATGTTGGCTCGTGTGTACGTGCCAGCCAACATATTGCATTAATAGCAGATTTGGAGGCGCAGTCACTATTGGGCAAATGCAGGGCACACCCCAGTAGGTGCTTCCCTCATTCCACAATAAGCCTGCATGCCGGTGCCACACCAGGAATAAATAATGTAAGGAAAGGTCCGCTGCAATGCGAGTAAAGCTCATCATACGCAGAGGCACCTCCCGACGTGCCTTCCCTGGTGAAACATTACATTAAACATGGCGGCACACTGCCTGCCACAATGCCGACTTCGGGGGTGCCCAATCCCCCTGTCGGCATGCCCTGACCCAATTTATGTGCTGACGGGGGAGCCCATCAGCATAACGCACCTCCCCATTTGTTATGTGCCAAGGGGGTGCCCAATCCCCCACGGCTCTTGCCCCCTCTTCGATATGTGCCAATGGAGGTGCCCAATCCCTCATCGGCTAGCTCCCCCAAACACTCAGATGGCATACTGTGAGCGCACCCCAGCGTGCCAAATGCCCCTGTAAAAAAAAGAAAAATCCAGTGATTCTTTTTGTTACCCGTAAAAGAAGAAAATGGTCCCTCGCAGTCTGTCCAGCTCTCTGCCCCAATCTGCATCCAGCCTTTACGCATCCTGCCTCCCCACACACCCCCACCCCATACTTATCTCCAGAGCCCGGCGTGACAGTCTTTGGTGGACCGGGAACGCGTCTGCACTCTTCAAAGCCGACCACAAACTGAAGAAATACCGGTAAGCTGTACAATGGCATAAATAGGGTTTTTTCAACTTTGGTGCATATCTCGAGCATTTTTTGAAATTTTTGCCCCTCCTCATGAATTCAGTCACTGTCGTGGCGTTATTCGGTCCGAAAGGTAATTTTGCAGTCACTGCACGGAATCACCTTTCAGGATCGAGTAAAGAAATGACAGTGCCACTGTTCATGAGGGGGGCTGTCAAAAATCCCATGTT
The DNA here is from genome assembly GCA_016271365.2 of Neoceratodus forsteri. Taxonomy (NCBI): domain Eukaryota; kingdom Metazoa; phylum Chordata; order Ceratodontiformes; family Ceratodontidae; genus Neoceratodus; species Neoceratodus forsteri. The sequence goes on from CM057455.1 coordinate 62,102,604, forward strand.
GCAAATGTGGTGAATAAAATAAAAAAAATGGCTGTTTTACGAGCGTGCGTAGCGCTGTTTCCACGCACGCTCGTGACTTTGTGAATGTGTAATATTTTCACTCCAGATTTTCAAAATTGGCATTTTTACACACCTCCTTATTAAAAGCACAGCTGTCATTTTACATATCCTGGCTGAAATGTGTTTTCGCACGTCCAACGCAGAATAGCGTGGTCGCTGTGCGCAATCAGTTTTCGAGACAGTTTGAGAAAATGACGGTGACACTGTTCATGAGCAGAGGTCCTAAAATGCTTATGTTGAAAATTTCATGATGAAAGTCCATAAAATGACTGTATTACAAGTGTGCGTTGCGCAGTTTCCACACACCCTTGTAACTTCACAAATTTGCAATATTTTCATGCCAGATTTTCAACACTGGCATTTTTTCACACCTCCTTATCAACAGTACATCTGTCATTTTTCACAGCCTACCCAAAATGTTTTTCCGCACCTGTGGCGCACAATGGCGTGGTCGCTGTGGGAAAGCAACAGATTAGCAAAATCACAGCGCCACTGTTCATGAGGGGAGGTCCCAAAATGCCTATGTTGAAAATGAGGCTAAAAACTCCCCAAAAATAATTGGGTTACGGGCATGTGTTGCGCAGTTTCTATGCATGCTCATGACTTCACCAATTTTTCATATTTTCACTCCAGATTTTCAACGTTACCATTTTTTTACGCCTCCTCATGCAGTTGTCATTTTCCATATCCTACCCAAAATGCGTTTTCGTCCCTGTGTTGCCAAATGGCATAGCCTCTGTGCAAAACCACCTTTCAGCTAACAACATGATTGTGCTGCTCTTCATGAGGTGGGCTCACAAACAGCCTAAGTTGAAAATTTTGAGTGAAAATACCAACAAACACATATAACGTTAGGGTTTCCAACTATGTAACGCCCCACCCTTTACAGACTGCCAGACGTCATGGGTGTTACTTGGGATCATTGGCTGTAATGCTCATGCCATTCCACCCTCACCTTCACCCTGCAGCCAGTGACAGCCATCGAGGTATGCCTTGGAGTGTTTGGCCCTAACGTTCACCCCGTTCTCCTATACTGCACCCATCTCAGCATATTTCCTTAAGGAATGGGGTAAGTATAAGGCCCAAAGACCCCAAAGCACACCACAACACTTATCAGTGTCTACAGGGTAGGGTGAGGCCCATTCTCCTATACTGCACCTGTCTCAGTGTATTCCTTATGGAATGGGCTAAGTATAAGGCCCAAGGACCCCAAAGCACACCACGACACTTGTCAGTGTCTACAGGGTAGGGTGAGGTAAAATGCAATGAGCGTTATAGCTGACGTCCCAGAGGAACACCCCAGCGCCTGTCAGTCTCTGCAGGGTGGGGGTGGGGTTGGCATCAGTTCCATACTTCACTGCCATTCCTATTATGCATCTCTAACTCCTGTACTACCTATGCCAATGCCAGCGAGACAGCATTCAGCATTGACAAATGCTTGTTGATTATGGTGACATAGTCTACAATAGAGCTTCCAAATCCTACCTTGCCAGACTGCACCCCCTCTTCATTTCTTTTTGTTGTTTTGCTTTAGCTTGTTCCCCATGTACTTACTGCTGTTTACTTTGCTCTTTTACTCACCTCTCTTGATGCTAGGTCCCTTTTCATCTGGTCTTCTTTATATCTAAATTCTGGTTTAATTCTCTTCATTCCTACCTAACTTCCCTCTTATCCTCTCCCTAAGCTTCCTGCTGTCCTTTATGTAATATTACATCCCATTCATTCACTATTACTTCTGGGAAATCTACAGCTGGTCAATCTGCTTTCTCTTATTACTTTCCTAAACTTTGGTCCTCTCTTCCCTTGTCTAGTCACTCTGCCTCTTCGGCTTTCTCCTTAAAGTCTCTTTTTCATGATTTTTTTTCTCCCTCCTCCAACTTTCCTTGACCCTCTTCTATCGCCCCCTCACCAGTTATGCCCTGGCAATCTGTCCCCTTTTCCTGTACTTATGTTATTCATTAACCTTCATTATTCTATGGCAATCAGTTCTCAGAACCAGCAGCTCCCCCAAGGGTCGCCCGAGAGGGATACAAAGGCAGAGGAAACGCAGCCCTCCCCCACAGCATCTATGGCAATCAGCTCTCAGAACCAGTGGCTCCCCCGAAGGTAGCCTGAGAGGGTCACGAGGGCAGAGGAATCACAGCCCTCCCCCACAGCTTCTATGGCAATCAGGTACAACCCAGGAAAGCTCAACCGTGCTCCATGACAGAGAAGGACTATTGGCGCCATTTTCAAAAAGCTTCTCTATTTTGTGTCGCCATAGCATTACAGATAGTTTTTGTGCAAGCAAACCTTGAGCCTAAACAGCTGCTTTAATACTGTTTCAGCAGAGAACTTTAAGAGACAGGGGTGCTTGTATATCAACCACATTAACTTAAAGGAGTGCTTGTACAGTATATCAACCACATTAACTTATTCTGGGCACTTGTACTGAGCACCTTAAGTGCGCCTAGTGAAATTTAGTCTTAAGGCTGTTGTTACTGCGCACCTCAGAAAAAAAAACTGCCCCAAACTGCTGCTTGTAATTATACTGCTTAAAGGTTCAAGTTGTCTTAAATGCTGATCTAGATGTGTACCTCGAATCATACAGTCTGCCTTTACTGCTGCTTGCATTTATATTAATTTTGCTGAAAGGCTACCATTAACTGCTGCTTGAATTTATATTCATATTGTGAAGTTCAAATTGTATTAAATGCTGATCTTTACTGCTGATTTGCTGTGCTCCCTCCCTGAAGCAGTCTGAGATGCAGACCCCTCCCCCCCAGCACCTAAAGCTCCAGGCCAAAAGTGTATTTTCCAAAATCATCCTGTTTGCAGCAGAATTAATTTTATTTATACAAAGTGAGCAGCCCAGCTGAGGTCCTGACACACTGTTCATCCCAAACCCTAAAAGGTATCTTAGAAATAATTGAGCAAGCGACTTTGCCTGCTAAGCGGCACAGCGTTTCTTTAATGTTTTTCATTAGGAGACAGTCTCAGCCATTTCAGCAGGCCATCACGCAACTCCCTCAGCCACACCTCTCACTGTACCTGCATTAATAGCGTTCCTCTATCCTCTGTCTCCACAGTTCTCAGAACAGGCTGCTCCCCTGAGGGTAGCCCGAGAGGGTCGCCAGGGCACAGGAATCACATCCCTGCCCCACAGCTTCTACAACAATCGGTATGACCCAGGAGAGCTCAACTGTGCTACATGATAGAGAAGGACCCCACCACCCCCACCGCCACCCTTGGTCGACACAGGCTTTTATAGCAGCCATCACATGATGGCTCAAAATCAATCAGGCAGCTTTCCCATCTGCAGATTATCAGTTCTCACTCCTAGTGGCCGCTAGCCCTCGAATCCAAGCATCAAATATTCCCATCTGCAGTTTATCCACTCCTGCCCCTAGTGGACACTACTAACAAAGCAGAGCCAAAATTCAGACGTCCAACCTAGGCTATTTTCTCCTACAAACTATCCTCTTCTCACCACCTGCGCCCTCCCTCTCTTACACTCATTTCAAAAACCCCTCTCGCCTCTCCCAAGTACACTTCATTCTCCCTGTTCCCTGACCACCCTCCCACCTCAATGATAACTCTTTTCCTATCCTCTACCATTCTCCCTTCCCTCACCCATCCCTTTGTACCCTCCCACCCATTCCCCACTCTCTGCTTCACTCCCACTTCCTTAACTTGAGGCTGTACTCTGATGCTTGAACCTCCAAGCGCCTCCCTCAAAGCATCATTCCGTGCATCCAAACACTCCCTGCTACTCACCTACACCATCCTTCGCTTGCTTCTGGCTAGTGACATGCATCCCAACCTTGGCTCATCTGTGCCAGGCAAACTCCTACATCACACAGCTCTCCAGGCCTGCCCTCCTGCCTCACCTCTGACCTTCTCCCCAAGGGCCTCCACATTTTCCATCTCAATGCTAGGATTCTCCTCCCTAAGTTGGATGCCCTAACCGTATGGGTCACCCAGTACCACCCAGACATACTCTACATCACAGAATCATGGCTATCTGCCAAAATCCCTAACTTCTCTCTTGCCATCCCAGACTATAACTTCTTTCACCGGGATCGGGGCAAGCAAGGAGGGAGTGTGGCACTCTACATCAGGCAAACCTTCTCGTGCTCTATCATTTTCAGCAAATCATGCCATGCTTCCCACCAATCCATTGTTGTGCACTTATCCTTCCCATCCTCTGCTCCCTCTTCATTGGGGCACTATACGCCCCTCCAAAGACCTCACCTGACTCACTCGTTGAGGCATTATCTTCAATCTCCTCCAGAACATCTAAAGGCGAACTAGTGCTTCTAGGCAACTTCAATCTTGACTGACTTTCCTCCACCGCCAAACCCACTACCCTAAGGACTGAAGCCCTAAATCTCTCCCAGCTAATCTGTGAACCAACCCGTCTAAACCACCAGTCTCATAACCACACCCTTCTGGACTGGATTTTATCCACCCATCCCCATCGTTTCACTGCCTCTGGCATCTTCTCTGATGCCCTTAGTGATCATTGCGTTACTTATTGCATCCGCAAAATCCACTCCCCGCTCTCTCATCCCAAATTCATCTGGTTCCACCCCCTACACCTCCTAAATGAATCTGACCTGCAACTAGACCTCACAAACTCAGATTGGCTACCAGTCTTCTTGGCGCCTGATGTAGACTTGACCCTATCACAGTTCTACAGCATCTTCCAGTGTAACTAAGACCATCATGCACCACTCAGAAAAGTCAGGGTAAAATGCTACCACCACCCCTGGATCACACCCAAACATTTCACCCTATGTCATTCCAGGGACAAGGTATGGAGACTGTACAAAGCCTCCCATGCCTCAAGGGATCTACAGTCTTACAAACACCTTTGAAATAAATGCACTCAGGTCACTCGGCAATCTAAATCTTCTTACTTAAAATCATAATTCACGCAGAACCAAAACCCACATGCCCACATGTGTCCTTCTGGAAGACAGTTAACTCCCTACTTGACTCCCCTTCCAAACAGGCATGCCCAGCCCTTAAAATTGACGGCAGTACCATCTCAGACCCAGCCTCCGTGGCTGACCTCTTCAACAAGTTCTTTGTCTCCTGTGCCCTCCCTGATTCCTCTCATCCCTCTCACAGCTCAGCCGAACCATCCTCCACTACTTCCAGCTTCCTCTTCCACCCCTCACTCTACTGGAAGTGTACAATGCTCTCGCCTCCCCTTAACACATCCAAAGCCAGCCCTGATGGCTTCCACCCTAAACTGCTCTGTATGTCTGCCTCCGCTATTGTTGTACCCTTGACTCACGTACTAAACCTCTCTCTATCCACAGCCACTGTCGCCAAAGCTTGGAAATTGGCCAAAATCATCCCTTTGCACAAAGGCGGTAATCCCTTCCTGCTGCAAAACTACAGGCCTATTTCACTCCTCCCCTCCCTTGCCAAAGTCCAGGAGTCCTTCATACTGTCCGAACTGTCTGAGTTACTCACTTCCAATAGCTCCCTCTCACCCGTACAGTCAGGTTTCAGAAAAAAACACTCTACCATCACCACCCTTCTGCATGTAACTGACTCCATCCTCTCTGCCATGGAGTACAGCCTAACCACAGCCACCATTTTCATAGACGTGGCTAAAGCTTTCAACTATGTCTCCCACCCACTGCTACTCCACACACTTACTTCTTTCGGCCTTGCCAAACCTGTCATCGACTGGTTCCACTCGTACCTCCATAACAGACAGCAGTCTGTTCAAATAGGCGACACTCTATCTACCCCCTCCCTATCTTAGCTGGTGTCCCACAAGGCTCTATACTTGGTCCCATTCTCTTCTCTCTCTTCATAAACAACCTCCTTTCCATCTGGCTCTCCTCCCACGTGCATCTATACGCAGGTGACACCATCATCTTTTACTCCGGTCTCTCCTACGCCAGTATTCTCCCCATTCTCCAAAATGACTTCAACAGAGTTCAGTCTTGGTTCCATGAAAACCAGCTTATACTCAATGCTAAAAAAGCTATCACCATGGTCTTTGGTTCCAGGCTGAAGCTTGCTACCCTCCCTGCCTCCCCCCCAAGTGATCACCACTCTGGATGGCTCTCCTATGGAGTTAGTCCTTGCTTTCAAGTATCTCGGAGTATGGCTGAACCACCACCTCAACTACTCTACTCACATCAAAGCCATCTGTGCTGAACTCTGGCCAAAACTCACCATCCTCTATCACCACAAAGCCAGCCTATCCATCTCCACCAGCTGCGAGCTCGTATGTAAAACATTCTTGCCTGTTATAGACTATGCTGACATAGTCTACAGCATGGCCCCAACCTCTTCTCTCTCCATGCTAGACATCCTTCTTAACAGTTGTTACCGCTTCGCCACTGACTCCTCCCCACTCACTCATCACTGCCTACTCTATGCTGCACTCCCCACTGCCCCACTCTCCCACAGGAGAACCACCTCCCTTACAGCAAAATACTGGCTTGGCAACCTTCCCCCCTACCTCACCTCCTGCCTCACCCAAGCCACCTCCCTAAACTACCCTTTTAGGCACAGGGACCCATGCACTTTCCACCTGCCCTGCCCTCACACTGTCACCAGCCAAGCTGCCTTTTGGTAAATAAAATTAATGTTGGGTTGTTTCTTCATTTAAACTGTATTGCTGTATTTCTCCAAATACATATTATAAATCCTGTATATAATGTCCCCATCCCATCCCCCCAGGATGTATTTGGAAATGAGCTACCAGCTCAGTGTGTCTTTCCTGGTGAAACATTTGAAATAAACAAATACATTTGGGTAAATAAATAGATAAATCTGGATTTCTTCAAAAACTGCAATGCAATATGGGGACATAACTTAAGCAACATAATCTTAGTCATGAATTGTATCAGTCCAATGCTCTATCTTGCTATTAAAATCCATTTATAGTTAATAGATATACACACTCATTATGTCAATAATAGGTAATGTTATAAGACAGAGGAATAAAGTACTCCAAATAGTCAATTAACAAGACAGGTACTGAAAAGGTATTCAAGTTAAGGAGGGGAAGGGACAAGAGAGGGCATGGTGTCAGAATGGAGAGGGGAAGATACAGGAGAGAAATGCAGCAACACTTTTTCACTGATAGGGTTGTGGCTAAATGGAACACTTTGCCAGAGGAAGTGATGTCCTGTAAGACAGTGGATAGTTTTAAAAGGGGATGAGACATGGTGACAGGGGGTTATTGTGAAGGGGAGGGAGGGAGGGGCAGCTGCATGGTAAGGGTGTCAGCTGCACATTGGAGCAGACTTGATAGACCATGTGGCCTGTTTCTGCTGGCAGATTTACGTGATTGCAGTCTTTTAATGACACATACAATAAAACTCATCACCCACAGCAACAGCTAGCCATTAGCTAATACTCTGAGAAGTTCCAGGGTATGAAGCATGATTTAGTGGGGGTTCAGCTCTGATTATCTACACCCCCACACTGCCGAGCTGGTACAGTAATCTCTGGGAATCAAAGGTACTTAAAAAGTGCATAAAATGGGGAAATGTCACCTAAGTCAAGTTTACCATACTTTGAGGGAAATCAAAAATGTTGTCAGTTTTGATGGAACAATTAGGCTGGGAGGGGAATTCACTAAAACTGATGCTAGGAAGACTCAAAATGGATGCCCGGACTGTAAGTACTTCATCATGAAAAGGGTGGTGGAGAAGTGGAATAAGATGCCAGTGGAAATTGTACAGGTCAGGTCAACCAGCAGCTTCCAGCAGAGATGGAACAGACATGGGGGTTTAGTTAGGAAAAGAGGGGACAGTAACAAAGATGGTAATTGCCACTAGGGCAAGAGAGAACAGTTGGGTAGATCAGACAGACTGGATCAGCTGCAAGCCTTGCTCTACCATCAGCATCTATGTATCTACACAATACTGACTATTTATTTGACTGAACTGTATCGATAAGTGAGTACACGGTTAGGAGTAAACCATCCCAAAGAAAGCAGCCTTGCATAAGTGTCCTGGAAAGAATATTATGATGCATGCTTTAGCAAAGCTGTTCATAGTGTGCAGAAAGGAGCTATCACTCAAGACATCAGCTAAAAGAGACCCGATTAGGGGATAATCCTAGATTCTAGGTGAGAATTAGAGACAGCCAGTGGCCGGGTAAACAACACATTGTGTGTCTACCATTTCATTCTCACATTGCACTTTGTGGCACAAGAACTTAGTAACCAAGAAACTGCAGTGTAGCAGATTAAATATAAACTATAGATGGCTTTTGATTTTAAATCGATTTCTTGTTTATTGTTCTTCTATTAGATGCCACTGACTGTATCAAGTGTCCAGAAGATTCTTGGTCTGATGATCGAAGGATAAGCTGCACCCTGAAGCATGTAGAGTTCCTGTCCTCTGATGATCTCCTGGGTGCAACATTGACTGGTGTCACCGTTTTCCTTTCCATCATTCCTGCTTCCATACTGTGGATATTTATTAGATATCGGGACACACCAATAGTGAAAGCGAACAACCGTGATCTCAGCTACTTTCTCCTGGTAGCTCTCATTCTTTGCTTCCTCTGCTCCTTAATATTTATTGGGAAACCACACAGTACAAGCTGCTTGCTTCGGCAATCTGCTTTTGGTATAACATTTTCTGTTTGTATCTCTTCTATTCTGGCAAAAACAATCACTGTAGTCATTGCATTCAGTGCAGCGAGGCCGGGAAGCATCCACCAGAAGTGGGTGGGATCCAAGACTCCAAGTTTTTTAGGCCTTTTCTGTGCCATTCTACAGGTCTTTGTATGTGCTGTTTGGCTTGGACATTCATCACCTTTCCCAGAGAAAAACATGAACTCTTACAAGGACAAAATAATAATTGAATGTAATGAAGGATCTATGGCCATGTTTTATTGCATGTTGGGATACCTTGGACTGTTGGCAAGTGTCTGCCTCATAGTTGCTTTTTTAGTAAGGAAACTGCCAGATAGATATAACGAGGCCAAATTCATCACTTTTAGCATGCTAATCTTTGTTAGTGTTTGGCTGTCATTCATTCCAGCGTACTTGAGCACAAAAGGGAAGTATGTGGTCGCTGTGGAGATATTTGCCATCCTGTCCTCAGGGTTTGGGTTACTGAGCTGTATTTTCTTTCCAAAGTGCTATGTTATTCTACTCAGACCTGATTTGAACACTAAAGAATCTGTAACACTGAAACAAAAATGAATACACTTTGTAAAAGAAGCCAATTTCTAGTTTTCAAGGTTGCTAAATACTAAAATATAGGATTTACGAAATGGAGTTTGAAGTACCAGCATTTCGATCCCACCACTCCTAGCAACCCTTGACACCTTGATTCAGATATTAAAAACTTTTCCAGGTGGCTGAAGTGATTGTGTCCTGTTAATTGAGATTTGAGCCAGAGTGCAATATTCAATAGAGGATGTGACACATTCTAAAAGGGTTAATAGACACTCAAATAAAATAGCATATGTGGTGGGTGAAGGGAGGGGAGGGGAAAAAATGCCAGTGCGGTGTAATATTCTGTGCATTTATGCTGCCCAAAAGGAGTAGTGCAGGCCACTTTGCACAGTGCAAATACCGCCATGAAGAATCCCAAATTACTCTGGTTAACCCTAGTGGCTAGCTGAGGCACTGCAACCAACAACCACATTGGCAGTGAGGGAGCACACCTGCTGCTTGGTGGCTAGAGGCACACCACCCTCCGAACCTTGTGCCTGTTAACTAGTTAAAACAAAGTAAGTCCCTGGTGGCCAGTGATCTCCCACCCTCTAATCACTGTCCTGTATCATTTTTCAAAGTTCTGCAGGTGACAAGTGGTCCCCTGCTCTCTGATAGCCAGTTCCTGTACAGGAAAAATAACTTCCTGGTTCCAAGTGGTCTCCATGCCCTCCTGTTGCCAGTCACAGTATACAAATAATCCCCTGGTGCCTAGCAGCCCTTCCACTCTCCAATTATCAGCCTCAGTATAATAGAAATAACCCCCTGGTGTGTAGTGATCCCCACACCCTCCAATCACTGGTCCTGATATAAGAAAAGAACTGTCTACTGTAAAGAGTACACATGCTCCCTTTACAGTACTGGGGATGTGTGTTCCCTGGCATCTCAAATGGTGGCCAGCCAAGGTGGTGAGAGAGGGCTGTGTCAGTCACTATATGGGCTCCTTCAGAATCAGTATTAAGGTAAGGGGGGGTTGGCAGGGTGGGTGATCAGTGTTCTCAGTGCAGGGGGTGCCATTAGATTCCAGAGAGTTATTCTGTTATATCAGGTCTGGTGAGCAGAGTTGGGAGGGGGCACTAGGCACCAATGAAAGTTTGAAAAACTATAAGGGATGGTGATCAGAGGGTGGGGAACCACTGGATACCAGGGAAAGTCTGAAATCCTTTACAGGATGGTGATCAGAATGGAGAGTGGACCACTGGACACCAGGGATTTTCTTTTAATCTACTGGGATGATGATAGTGGGGTGGAAAGTTTCACTAAACACCAGGGAATACTTGTTTTTATGGGACTGGGCAATTCTGGAGGTGGAGGAGCTGATCACAGGGGTGCAGACCTGCCACCACTTGAAATGAAAATGTGCCCATAACTGGCATGCAAATGGCCTCATAGCACCTTGCATGCCCAATGGGTTTATTTGCATGGTGCTGTCTATTGCACTGGGAGCTACCAGTGCTATTGGGTCTAGTGGTTCTGTTCCCTGCTTTGCCAGGATCAATTTTGGGCAGTGTTACAAGGCTTAACACTCTGCTAACATGCTCCTATAGTCAGCTGAATACCACCGGTGTGCTATCTGACTTAATACAGCAGCCTCAGGGTCGTGGGTGATGGTGAAGTGCCACACAGACTTTTGTACTCCGGTCTGCTCATTTTTTTATATCTGACCCCTGCATCCCAGCTTCAGTTTGTGTCCATCAGTTCATAATTATATTCTGGTATGAGGAGTGGCTCTGAGGTGAGGAACTCTCTGAGGGAATCCTATACCCAGTGGCCTGTGGGCCTTCCTGTTTAATATACCATTTCATTTTCTAAAGTGCAACCTGCATGACTACACAATCGTACCCATATGGTACTTATCTTCATATTTAGGGTAGCTCTGTTAATATTAATATGAACTTTTTTTTGTAAACTTTATTTAAAATAGGGCAAGTTTAGACATACCTTACCTCCCAACAAGGGGAGGGTGCAACCATTTTCATGAGATACAGGTACATATTAAGGATTCATTTAATCTCTTACATTCAATAGATTCAATAGAAGCTCATTTGGGAATAGTTCAGGGCAGTCATGAAAGCTACTCGGAAAAAGGAAAGGATGCAAGACATGGACAATGTCAGAGTCTTGCTTCCATTAGGATATTGGAAATAGCGGTGAGATAATAATAGTAAAATAATAAAATACTAGCAAGATAATAGAATAATAATGGACTGTCAAGGGATTGCACAGCCCATCAAAAGCAAGGGAACCAGTCTCTATGGAGGGCTTGTTCCAGGGGGAGCCAAATATCCTTATATTTACCAAGTTGTCCTCTGACTAGGTATTGTGTCCTTTCCAATTGCATTACTTGCATAAGGGACGTAGTATATGAGGCAATAGTCGGGACCTGTTTAAGTCTCCAATGCAGGGCCAGCTCCCGCATTCCTACTACTAAACCTATTCTCCATAATAGCTTGCCTCCCCCAGGCTCCCCAGTGTGGGAAGCCTCAACAGAATTTCCATTGGATCCGATCTAGGTATTATATTTAGGGTTTTCTTTTTTTTTGGTTGGTGTTGTTTCTGGGAGTCCCTCACCTAACCATCTGATGTCCCCCCTCTGTGCCGACCGGGTATCAGACCCCCTTCCCTTCAGCCCCCATGACTTACCCCTCATGGCAGGGGGTGGGGACGTACTTACCCACCAGTCCGGATCCAGTTCGTGGGAGGTGCCCTCCCAGTGGTGCTGTAAGGAGGGATCATTGGCATCCATGGCGAGGACTCCATTTTCTCTACTTTTTCTTCCCTGCAGAGAGAGGCGTACAGGATGTCAGCGGAGAGAGCGAGCATGCATCTGCATGCGCTCCCTCCAGACATCAGCTCCATCTCTGCCCTCTCATTTTTGTGGCATCGGCGCACTGCACCCCAGCCCCCACTAGGAGCCAGTCAGTGTGACCACTGGTGAATCCCCCTCCCAGGAGAGGGAGAGCAGTCCCTTGGACGCTCAATCCCTCGCCAACCCTGCCAACCCCCAGTGACCTGTGCTTGTTCCCGAACATGGGTCACCGGCGTAACGTGAGGTAAGGCAACCAGCGCCTCAGCCCTCAGCACATATTTAGGGTTTTCAACAGAATGTCTAGTATCCCTATCCAGAAACTATAAACTTTAGGACACATCCAGACCTTGTGGAAGAAATCACCCACCTGGGTGGAACATTTAGGGCAATATGGAGAAGACTCAAGGTCTAGCTTATTTGCCTGTTTGGAGGTATGATATGTTCTTAGAAGGAAGTTATATTGAATAGCTCTCAGACGATTATTAACTGAGCATTCTGAAATGTTTTTTAAGAGTAATCTCCAGTCCCCCCCGATGAGTCCCTCTAGGTCAATAGTTCTCAGACTTTGTCACAGTGAGCCTCCCCAAATCCATGGAAAATATTTTGAGCCTCCCTCAAAAATTGAAATAATCTTGGGCCTCCCCAAAGAAAATTAACATACTGTACTTTGCACAGTACACCATGAATAAATTGAAACCCCTTTAATTACTTGGCTCATATTCAGTTCTTTGTCTTATTCTGATGTGGAACCTTTGAAAAAGAGCGCCTGTGCTCAAAGGTGTTATCTGAATGACCAATAAATAAAATAAACAAACATTATTATTCAGCTTATTGTAGCAAGCACCCCCCCACACACACAGGCCAACCTACATACTCTGCTATTTTCATTCTTGGATCATTGTTACCCCTTGTTGCATTACCTTCATGGGTCAGACTACTTTCTCTGTTTCCTCTTTATATGAAATAACCTTCCTACATACTTTGCCTCTCCACATCCTTTCCTGCTCCTAAGCAACTTCTCAGGGATTACTTTGCTCCTTCCTGCTATTGCACTTAGTGCGTCTATGCTCAACCATTGTGTTTGGGCCGTTTTGCCATCAGACTACAAACTGATCAATTACCACCACTCATTATCAGTTTATTGTTCATATTTGTTTGCACTGTTGTTCATTATGTATTTCCTGATTGTTTTGCAGTTACCTTTTGAAATGTATTCACTCCCTACCCTTTCCCGGGTACACCTGAAATGAGCCTTGGCTCATTCTCCTTCCCCTGTCACCTATTAGTAAATAAATACATTAAATTCGCCTACTATTATCCTCTTTCAGTTTGCATCATCTCGTCACACAAAATATATAAAACTCAAAATTTAAATACAGTACTTTTTCAGACTTGCTTGAACCTCCCCTGGAACAGGTTGGGACCTCCCCAAGGAGGCTGGCCTCGCCATTTGAGAACCCCTGCTCTAGGTAGATATACTCCTCCTCCTCCCATGCCCTTTTAATTCTCTCCATAGGGTCTGGTAAGCTCCTTAGTAATATTCTGTAACACCTATTTAATGATCTAAAACCTCTGATATTGGAAAATTTTATAAACAGATCCTCAAGCGGGGAGCACTGTATGGGTTGGGAACCCTGAAGCCTTGGTAACTCTCCATGCAGTTTGTTTCTGAGCCTAAGGAAGAGAAAATATTGGGATGTGTGTAGCTCAAGGTTTCTTTTCAAGGCTGCAAACTGATGCACCTCTCCTCCCTCCAGGAATTGACTAAGTCTTTTTTTTTTTGTGTTCCATGCTTTGAGACCCCTAATGTCATTCTTAGTAAGTCATTTCCCCCCTTGAAAAGTACTTCCAGGGTCATATGGGGGAATAGACATGAGTTATGACCTAGTAATGAGTGGGCTACTGCCCACGCTCGCCAGGTTGATCTAGTGTAAGGGTTTGGAATGTTAGGTGGGGTTCCCTCCCTCAGGGAGTTAACAAACATGGTATGGTATAGGTGGGTGTCTCCTCCACTCTCCATTGTCCTCAAGGTTGGAACTCCCTCCCTAACTCTTAGCAAATCTTGGATATGGGCCAACTGAGCGGCAATATAATATAAGCACATGTTAGGGAGATTCAAGCCCCCCAAACTTTCTGGCTACCACAATATCTCCTTCCTAATTCTAGGTTTCTTTCCTTGCCACAACAGTTGCGTGCATGCTTCTTCCAGTGTCTTTAAATACTTCTGTGGGAGAGAGACTGGAATGGACTGAAAGAAATAGAGCACCCTTGGGAGGATGTACATCTTACTGAGATTAACCCAGCCCAGAAGGGTGAGGGCAAGAGCCCTCCAATTAGTGCAATTTGACTTAAGCTTCTGAATCAGAGGTCTATAGTTAAGTGGAGTAATTTGAGAGAGCCTACCTGGGAGCAAAATCTCCAAATATTTTATGTATTTAGTTGATATAGTCCCAGCTATCTCTATGGAGGTTTTCTGTTCTCCCAAAGGGAGACACTCGCTTTTATCCCAGTTAATCTTAGCCGGCAAGGGACCATACTTCTCAAAAATCCTGCCCAAGACTGGCAGGGCCTCACCAGAGTTATCCAGGAATAATAAAGTATCATTGGTGAACAAAGATATCACCTGGTTATCACTTCCCACCCTGCACCCTTTGAGCTCTCTGTTTCCCTGTATGGTGTTCGCTAATGCTTCCTTAGTAAAGACATATAATAGTGGTGACAGGGGGCAGCCTTGTCTTGCCCCCTAGATATGACGAAGGGGGCCAAGATAGTACTATTAGTTAATATCTGGGCTTGGGGATTGGTATATAAAGCTTGCATCCATTTAAGTAAGGATTCCCCCAGGACGGCCACTAGGGGCGCCAAATAGGATGGCAGCTTAAAGATCAGCTCCACAACCCAGAGGGAAATATCCTTTAAAATCCTTTTTCTACCAGCTGGTATTATATCCTCACTCTACTGTAACTTGTGGGGTAGTACTCAAGTTACACTAATTTAGCTTCATTGATACAAAAAGCCTTCATTTGCTGTGTGGAAACTGCTATTTTACTGAAGATCCTCCTGGACGAGGTAGGCCTGAAAATATGGCTGAAGGCTGCTTGCCACAAACCTGGGAGCAACCGTCAGTTGAGGCACTGTTCAGCCAACTTATGGCCCAGATGGCACAAGTCACTGTGGCAACTAATCGAAACACCCAAGTGGTTCAAAATTTAGAAGCCAGGATGCTGCATACCGAACAGTGGGTCTTGGTGATGGAGGGGCATGTTCAGGATTTAAGGGCAGAATTAAGAGATCAACAATGGACCATACAGATGCAGCACAGTAAGATGGATGACCTTGAGAATCGAGGTCGCCAGAATAATCTTCGTTTCCTGAGCTTCCCTGAGCATGTAGAAGGCAAAGATACCAAGGCATTTCTACAATTAGCCATTATTGAAATGCTACAGTTGGATCCATTGATACTGCTCCAGGTGGAACGCGCACACCGTACGTTAGCCCCCATGTCTCAGGCCCAGGACAGACCATGACCTATCATAGCCCGATTTTTTGATTTTAGGGACAAAGAGAAGGTCCTAACTAGAGCTTGTGAGTTACAGCATGTAGTGTGGAGATTGAATAGGATCCACATCTTTCAGGACTTCTCTAAGGATCTGTCAGACAAATGCCGAGCATACTATGAGGCAAGGCATAAATTGCACAGTATTGGACTGTCCTTTTCCTCGCATTACCCAGCCACGATGCAGGTTATGCATAATGGGGTCCTGAACAGTTTTGAATCTCCTGATGCACTCATGGTTTTTTTATGGCACAACAGGCCACAAGAATTCACCACCACTACCCCGGGAGCCCCTTCAGCAAAAACTGCTACCAACAGGTTGGATTTCCAATCCTCTCCATCAGTGAGCAGGCCTGCAGTTTGGCAAGACCTCAGGGAGCAACACTGGGAACTCTCCCCAAAAGCACACCAAAAGAGGCAATCCTCAAAGAAACACGCCTGCCGGGAGCATCCTTCGGAGACAGGGCAAGACGACACAGAGGAGGCCACAAGCACGGACACTGTTGCTCCAGATCCATTACAGGCCTACCACACTGCTAATCGATATGAAGCTTTATGCCCCAGCTCTCCAGATCATCACCCAGGCATTGTGGATTCGACTGTGAAAGGCAGGCCTACTCCTATGTTGCAGTCCAGCTACCTGTCTCTGTCAGCAACTCCTCACCAGCAGCAGAACAGAGCTACAGATAGCAGAGGGCAGCATCCACCAAAGGCTATGAGGGAGGCCTCCTCTACCAGCGGAGATCTCATCTTCAGTGTGGACCATCCTGAGCTCTCTACATCTCCAGGGCAATCGATCAGAGAAAACCCACCGGTGTGGTCAGATAGGTAGTCATCCTTCTATTTTCTTTCTATTCCTGTTCTTTTAATCCCCCGGGGAGTTGTAGGTATGGGGCAAGTTTGGGGTATCTAAATTGATCGTCAGTGGACAATCTCCTTGGCTGACCCATCTGCTACCCTTTCTCCATGTTACCCATGTAAGGGAACTTTCGAGCCCCTTTTCACCCCAACCTTGACCCCTGACTTGCACTGCCATATGGCAGAGAAGATGCCTCACTCCTTTACCAGGAGGGATTCAATGAGGCCTACCAACAAGCTCTCAGTGGATGTCCTGATCAAAGGTCCAGACATATCTAGATGGTAAAGTAGGCCTTTTTTGTACCATCTGATTGAACAGCAGAACTTCTGTGGGTTCTACCTCGCTTACTTGTATGTGTGGGGGGAGGATGAGGTCCGCTGGGAAGCTGAGTCATATAATATGAAAGTATTTGTCGGCATGCGTAAACTGTTGTGCTGAATGGGTAGCCAGGATGTGTTTTACATGAGGTCCTAAGTGGTGAATGGCACAGGCCTGTGCCCCTCTGGTATGTTTTTTATTTTTTTATTATTATTTTCTATCAAGGGGAGATCTCCCAGCTCCCACATTGGGTGGCTTACAGTACACTCTTCATAGGTGTGACGAACCAGACCTCACCAAGATTTTTGTTGTGAGAACACGTTGGCACCCATCAGCAATAACCCTAGACTTGCTGAAATAGTGGGCAGTCCACCCCCACTTTCTTTCCTGCAAATGCCCACCTCATTAGAAGCGTTGTGTAGTCCCACTTTAACAACTCCAGCTTCTGAGCTACACCACTGGGGCAGCTCTCTCAACCCTCTGGGGTTGCAAAGAGCCACATGGTCCAACCTTCTTATTAGATTGCTTGATTCTCTCGGGTGGGGACCACCCCCCCTGCACTCCCCGTAGTGCTAAGGAAGGATGGATACCACCTGATAATGTCCTGGGAATAGGGGCTGGCCTACAGCAGGGCTCTGCAGGCAAAGAGACTCCTCTATATCTCCAAATTGCATAGCACACTGTGCACAATGTTTATAGTTTGTTAATGTGTTTATGTATGTTTGTTTCACAAGAGATACACACAGATTTTTCGTTATTTGTTAGTATAAGGTCATCTGGTAGGAGCAGGGTATGTGGGCTTTACCCACTCTCTCCATATCTGGTGGCCTATAGAAATTTGCTTCTTCTGGTTGGGCTGCCTCCCTCTATCTGCTGGTTGTTCTTGATATATCTCTTAATTAAATATTTGCTCCCTATTACTAACAGGTGATATCACTTGTCTGACATGGAACGTCAGAGGGCTTAACACCCCAAACAAGAGGAAGCAAGTTTTGGGCCACCTTAAGAGACTGGGACTGAGGGTCACCTTCCTGCAGGAGACCAAACTTACCGTGGGGATCCTGAGAGACTGAAGAGGGAGTGGGTAGGTCAGGTCATTCATGCCACGGCCTCCTCTAGAAAGAGAGGGGAGGTGATTCGGCTTCACAAACAACTACAATGGAAATTGCAGAGACAAGTGAGAGACCCTGAGGGTATATGGATGGTGGTACTTATGGATACTGGGGAGGGCCCTCTGATCCTGGGTAACATATACACTCTGAATGAGGACTCGCCCTCTTTCTTTCACAAGTTGGCCCAGGTGCTGAGATCCATAGCTCTGGAAGACACCCCCATTTTATTAGGGGGTAATTTTATCTTACTCTGGACACTTTCATGGACAGATCCTCTTCCAATACTGAGCCCCACCCCAGGGCTGTAATGGCAGTGGCTCAATTACAAGATTTGGCCCTTATGGACATCTGGAGAATATTTCACCCTCCCAGCGGGACTACACCTTTCATTCCCCAGTACATAGTTCTCTTAGTAGAATGGACTTCTGGGTCTCCTCTCCTACTATTACTAGTAACACTTTTAATACCCGTATTCATCCCTTAGTTATCTCGGATCATGCCCCTGTGCATCTTGCCTTCACATGGGGCCCCCCCTCCCATAGTCTCTGGCATGGAGGCTGGACCCATTGCTACTTCATGACCCAGACTTTCCCCCTTGGCTTCAAAAGGAAGCAACGGAATTTTTTCAGCATAACCTCATAGCAGATACCGCTGCAGGTACCACATCGGAGGCAGTCAAAGCTACTCTAAGAGGGGCGATAATAGGGTATGTGAGCTGGTGTTGAAAGAAGAGGGAACAACATTTGAGGGGGCTTGAATGACAACTCCGAGAAGCGGAGCTTGCTTTTAAGGCTCTTTGTGTCCCTTCCCTTAGGTCAGAGGCAGGTCACAAAGTCACATCTCTGAAAATGCAAGTAAACGAGCTGGTCTCTAGAAAGGCAGAGATTTCGATCATTAGACTCAAGCATAAATATTGGGAAGGGGGAGAAAAGGGGGGTAAGCTGCTGGCATACTGTCTCAAAAAGCAGCAAGTTGAAAGGCATATAGTGGCTTTAGAGAATGCAGGGGGTAGGACTCAGACCTTGGTGCAAGGTATTAATCAAATAATGATGGATTTTTACTCCTTGTTATATAAATCCTCCAGAGCCCCAGACCCCCAAGGGGTCCGCCCATTTCTGGAGTCCCTACATCTTCCCCAAATGTCGGAAGCCCAAACTAATGCCCTAGATGCCCCGATCTCAACCCAGGAGGTGGCAGACACCATCCTCTCCCTTAAAAAGGGAAAGGCCCCAGGAGGGGATGGTTTCCCTATTGAAGTGTGGCAGCTATTGCATCCCATAATCTCTCCGGTATTGCAACAAGTATTTACTGAGTCATTGCAAATGGGGTCTCTCCCTTCATCCCTTAGGGAGGTGGCTATTACTGTCCTACCAAAAAAAGGTAAAGACCCTCTTAAAGCATCCAGCTGCCGCCCTATTTCATTACTGAATGCTGATAGCAAGGTGCTAGCTAAGATACTAGCTAATAGATTTAATCCTTTCCTTCCCAGTTTGATCCACCCATCCCAAGTAGGCTTTGCTAAGGGCCGCTTTAGCGTGGACCATATTAGATCGTTGGTAAATGTAATCCATAAGGCCTAAACATTATCTTCCTCCACTGCTGCCATTGCAATAGATTTCAAAAAGACCTCTGATTCTGTGGAGTGGGACTATGTCCAACAAGTACTTTGCACTATGGGCTAGGGGGCGGGGTTTCGGGCCTGGATTGGGGCAATATATTCATCCCCAGCTGCATAGATACTCATCAATACAATGCTGTCTCCCCCATTCATACTGGGTAGGGGTACCCGTCAGGGCTACCCACTTTCCCCACTGCTTTTTGTATTGGCAGTAGAACCCCTGGTGGCTGCTATTAGGCAAAATCCTCTAATTTCTGGGGTCCAGGTGGGAACAAGGGCATACCCTACTTTTATGTATACGGATGATCTGTTGCTCTCTATAGCCAATATTGTCACCTCCCTTCCTCTCCCACTGTCCTGCTTGTCAGATTTCTTTATATTTTCAGGGTTCAAGATTAACCAGGCCAAGACGGAGGTCCTACCTTTAAACTCTAAGCGTACCTCTCAAATGGTTACTCAGCATGGGCTCCGATGGGCCTTGTAGGGGATTACCTACTTGGGCATTACTATCTCTCCTAATCTGCATAAAATCTGGGACCTGACTATGAAACCACTTTTTGCGTCCATTCGTACAGAACTGGATAGATGGAAATCTCTTCAACTGTCGCTTTTAGGTAAAATATCCGCAATTAAAATGGTCACAGCACCAAAAAGTATGTATCTTTTCTCCCACATTCCTTTGAACATACCTCTTTATTAGTTTACTAAGTTAGACTCCCTGCTGGGATCCTTTTTGTGGGAGGGTAAGAAACCTAGGTACAGTAGAAATAAGCTCAGAGCTCATTGGTCAGAAGGGGGCTGGGGTCTTCCGTGGTTAGAGGGGTATAAATGGGCCTTTCAGCTGGCTCAGACATTAAAATGGTTCCTTTTCCTTGAACACAATGCTCCCCAGTGGCTGGATATGGAGAGAGAGGTATGTCAGTGTACTCACTTGGTACTATTGTTATTTAACTATCCCCCTAAGGGCGCTCACTCTTATCCAACTATAGGTCCCTCTCTGGAATATTAGGCCAAGGTGCATAAGAAGTTGGGCACCTCCCCATGTCTCCTAAGACTTACCCCACTCTGGGGTAATAGTGAGATTACCATCAATAAACAACCAATTGCATGGCCCTCATGGGAACGTGGTGGTATCTCATTGCTTCGAGATATGCTCATTCCTGGTACAGATACCCTTAATTCCTTTGAGGGCCACAGACAATTCCAGGTGCATGGGAGTTATACATGCATGTCACGACATGTTGTTTATTTCA
Source organism: Neoceratodus forsteri (assembly GCA_016271365.2). Lineage (NCBI taxonomy): Eukaryota > Metazoa > Chordata > Ceratodontiformes > Ceratodontidae > Neoceratodus > Neoceratodus forsteri. Next base: position 62,123,382 of record CM057455.1, read on the forward strand.
TTCAGTGCAAGAGATGTCCACAAACAGGTTATGTAGGAGAGACATGCCAACAGCTCCGCACTAGGATGAACTCACACAGACATACTATTACAGCAAGGAAGACTGAAAAACCAGTGGGGCATCACTTCTCCCAGCCTGACCACTTAGTCTCAGATATGTCAGTAATGGTCTAAAGGAAATCTCAAAACACACAACAGAGACGAGCTTTTGAGATTAAACTTATTTTACATCTCAATATGGTAGCAGATGGGATGAACTTGGATATTGGCTTTATGGGACACTACAGAAACTAACATCCACAGACCTTGTCTTCTTCAAACTGACATATTATAGGACTTCAGCATGTGAGATTGGATGCGTGTGTGTATGTATGTGTGTGGGTATGTGTTGTGAGGTATGTGATATAACAGATGTGGGACTTGCTGTCACTTTGAGGTAAGTCTCTATTTAGCTATATGGAGTTACAATGTGTTACTATTTTTATTTCACACACATAAAGAATTTCTCCTTACTTTTTATCTTTGCCTGTGGGGGGGGTTGGGGTGAGGATTGATTCCATTGCACCATATTCAGATTACCCAGCCTGCTAGTGTACATACAGGAGTGTTATCTTATACTGTATATATAATTTTGTAACTCTGTACATATTGGGATGTGGATCTCATTTGCTTGGGGGTCCTGCATATCTTTTTACATTAGGCTAATATTGTAGTAATTTACTCAGGATTTCATGACAAGTTGTATTCCTTTGGGGAACTATTACAGTGACTGAAGTTTATATAGGTTCACACGAGAGAGAGATGTGTGTGTGTGTGTGTGTGTGTGTGTGTGAGGGAAAAGGAGGGGAGAGAGAGAGAGAGAGAGAGACAACATCTCGTTTATGCTATATATCTCCCACCCACATTATTGTGATGTGGGTGGGTTAGATTGTATTGTTTGTATGAACAGGAGGAGATAAATTACATTTTATCTCTTTTCAGATTCCCTTGACACTTGGTACATGAAGTTGCTACATTCTCAGTATATATTGACATCAGTACATATCAGGCTGCATGGTCTGAATTCTTGAGGTTCCTCGACTAGAGTTTTTTAACACTAATATTATCAATTTATATTTAAATTATCATTTATATAGTCCTGAGGTTTTGTAATTTCTTGGGCCTTTTATTTAGCTTGAGAATACAGCTGGGTGGCATGTCCAGCTATGTTTTACACATCACACAGTGTGCACTGATGTTTTTAGACAACTTTACTGGTAATTTTGTCTTTAATGCATACATTGTAATTTCCTGAGCCCTATAACTATCTTAGTTTGTCTTTAGCTGGGTGGGGTTGCCTTTCAGTAATCACATCCTTATACTGACTGTGACACTCATGGCTTGATTTGGGAGTTATTTGCTCAGCAGTGTTATCTTATGTCAATTAAATTTATGTGCAGTAGGATTCTTTGCATGTGTGTTGCACTAAGCACATCTGAACCCAAGGTTCATTCGGACTGAGGGCAGTATTGTACTGTTAAACTTCTCTGACATCATCTTCTGGTTTTTTTAAATGAGTATTTTAAACCAATGGGGATTTTTTCTGTTTTTCTCTGCATTATCTAGCTGTTATAAGTATTGTATTTTCTAAACCACTGCCAGAGCTTCTGAAGAAGGACTGGTTGGTCCGAAAGCTAGAGCACTTTGTTCTTGTTGTTACATCTATGTTGGTCCATTAAATGTATCAAATCATTTGCTTCTGGATCTATTCTTGCAAGGACCAATACGGACAACTACTAAATCTAGATTTCAACATGGAAGATACCGGAATTACCGTGAGAATATGGCAGTTACATAACATCAAGAAGAAATTGGCACGGCTAGACAGTGACATCTATTTTCTAACCCAGTGCAAGAGGAGAAACATTATCCCTAAAGGTCTTACTATTTGGAATCCATTAAGAAATACAAACAATTCTACTTTATGCAGAACAACTTTGTCATAGGACCTCTGAGAAACTGAGAAATCACAGGATTCGCATGTCATATGCCCAAAAAGTTGTTCTTAACAAAGAGTTTGCTGAAATTGTAACCACTCTGGAAAGGGTGTCTGGGGAACCTATTCAAGACATCTTGCGAGAGATACACATTAACTACCAAAGGACCTTAAGAAAAGCCATGCTTGTGAAAAATAGGAAATTAGATGCCCTTCAACATACCATACTTCCTAACAACCATGAAGCACATAATGGAGTCACTGAACAACAACACAATACTGATGGGCACCTTTCAGTTGTTAATTTGTCCAACCACACACTGACTACTGGAGAACTGAATGTACTTTCAAAGGGCCTCTTTCTGCCCAACAAAACCACTGGATAACATACTGTTTTGTGGTGAACTAGAGGAGTACCTCCGAGATTGATACTTAAAGAATTTTTCATGGCAGGGAAGAAATCACTGGTAGTGAAGACAGTGCAAACAGCAATAATGTAATGGATAAGAAAAAGGAATATGATTTTACCCTCAAGTGGGCGTAACAAAAACTAGACATTATATTAATTGTTTCCGCCAACAAGTCAGTGGTCAGATCCTTACCAGGCAAAAACAAACCTGTTATAACCTCTCCACTGGAACGGAGAGCTATAGGGACACTGAAATCAAAACCACAACATTGTCATCAAAAGCTGATAAAGGTTCTGCAGTGGTGATTTTAAACAGAGAGGATTATATTACTGAAGCTAATAGACAGCTAACAGATCTTACATACTACAGAGAACTGGAGAGTGACCCCACTACAAGATATAAAGATGAACTATGTGACTTAATTAAAACTTTTCCTGACCATGTCCGAAAGAAACTAGCTCACCTCATTCCTGCTGAACCAAAGCCAGGGACATTCTACATGCTGCCTAAAATACATAAACCTGGCAATCCAGGGAGACCCATAGTCTCTGGTAATGGTACCTTGACTGAGGGGATCTCAGGGTTTATAGAGACCATTTTGAAACCACTGGTTATGGAAAGAGACAGTTATATCCAGGACACTACACACTTGTTGTGCAGTACTTTCTGGTTATAAGGATTTACACCTGATACCATTTTAGTGACAATGGATGTAACATCCCTTACACTAATATTCCACACACAGATGGCATTGCAGCATGCCTTAAATACATACATGAGAAAGGACCTGACCAAAACATCAACCCTGGAGTGGTGGGGAACTTATGGAATTCATTTTGACACATAACTTCAACTTCAATGGTAAACATTATGTTCAAACTATGGGAACAGCAATGGGCACCAAAATGGCTCCACAGTATGCTAATCTCTTTATGGCTGACTTGGAGGAGGATTTTAAGGCAGTATCCCACAAACCACTGGCTTATTTCCGTTACATTGATGATTTGTTTATCATCTGGATGGAAGGCACAGATGCACTCAAAGATTTTCATCACAAACTTAATAATCTCCACCCTACTATAAAGCTTACCTTGGAGTACTGTACCACCAAGGTTAACTTTCTGGACACCACAGTCATCATTAGGATGGAACCTATATACATGTATTTACAGGAAGCCAACAGACAGACAGAGATACCTGCACAGGAAAAGTAATCACCCAAACCATACAAAAAATCTGTCATATACAGTCAAGCACTTCGTTGTCAACGTAATTGTTCAAATGAGGATGACAGAGATACATTTGGCTATGTTGAAAACACCTTTATGGAGCAGGACACTCTTCCAGGAAATTGACAGGATAACAGAACGGGCAACGCAAGTACCAAGACAACAACTACTTCAATATAAAGAAAAGACAGCTACAGAAAGGATACCCTTGGTAGTCACATATCATCCAGACCTTGAACGTCTGCGTAAGATTATTAAAGATCTCCACCCAATATTTAGTGAGGATGACACCTTAATTGTATTTTTAGAACTCCACTACTATCTTTTAAACAACCGCCAAATTTATCCAGCCTATTTATTAGGAGCAAACTTTCACCGAACAGAATACCATGTCACACAATGGCACACTACCCTGCAATCGACGCCCCTGCAAGACTTGTGGGCTCATTTCACTCAGACTGTGTGGTTACATCACAAAACAGATAATTCCAGGTGCATGGGAGTTATACATGCATGTCACGACATGTTGTTTATTTCATTCAGTGCAAGAGATGTCCACAAACAGGTTATGTAGGAGAGACACGCCAACAGCTCCAGACTAGGATGAACTCACACAGACATACTATTACAGCAAGGAAGACTGAAAACCAGTGGCATCACTTCTCCCAGCCTGACCACTCAGTCTCAGATATGTCAGTAATGGTCTTAAAAGGAAATCTCAAAACACACAACAGAGACGAGCTTTTGAGATTAAACTTATTTTACATCTCAATATGGTAGCAGATGGATGAACTTGGATATTGGCTTTATGGGACACTACGAAACTAACATCCACAGACCTTTTCTTCTTCAAACTGACATATTATAGGACTTCAGCATGTGTGAGATGTGGATGCGTGTGTGTATGTATGTGTGTGGGTATGTTGTGAGGTATGTGATATAACAGATGTGGGACTTGCTGTCACTTTGAGGTAAGTCTCTATTTAGCTATATGGAGTTATAATGTGTTACTATTTTATTTCACACACATAAAGAATTTCTCCTTACTTTTATCTTTGCCTGTGGGGGGGTGGGGTGGTGGGGGGATTGATTCCATTGCACCATATTCAGATTACCCAGCCTGCTAGTGTACATACAGGAGTGTTATCTTATACTGTTATATATAATTTTGTAACTCTGTACATATTGGGATGTGTGATCTCATTTGCTTGGGGTCCTGTACATATCTTTTTACATTAGGCTAATATTGTAGTAATTTACTCAGATTTCATGAGTTGTATTCCTTTGGGGAACTATTACAGTGACTGAAGTTTATATAGGTTCACTAGGAGAGAGATTGAGTGTGTGTGTGTGTGTGTGTGTGTGTGTGAGAGAGAGAGAGAGGAAAAAGGAGGAGAGAGAGAGAGAGAGAGAGAGAGACAACATCTCGTTTATTATGATCTCCCACCCACATTATTGTGATGTGGGTGGGTTAGATTGTATTGTTTGTATGAACAGGAGGAGATAAATTACATTTTATCTCTTTTCAGATTCCCTTGATACTTGTGGTACATGAAGTTGCTACATTCTCAGTATATATTGACATCAGTACATATCAGGCTGCATGGTCTGAATTCCTTGAGGTTCCTCGACTAGAGTTTTTAACACTAATATTATCAATTTATATTTAAATTATCATTTATATAGTCCTGAGGTTTTTGTAATTTCTTGGGCCTTTATTTAGCTTGAGAATACAGCTGGGTGGCATGTCCAGCTATGTTTTACATCACACAGTGTGCACTGATGTTTTTTAGACAACTTTACTGGTAATTCTTGTCTTTAATGCATACATTGTAATTTCTGAGCCCTATAACTATCTTAGTTTGTCTTAAGCTGGGTGGGGTTCCTTTCAGTAATCACATCCTTATACTGACTGTGACACTCATGGCTTGATTTGGGAGTTATTTGCTTCAGCAGTGTTATCTTATGTCAATTAAATTTATGTGCAGTAGGATTCTTTGCATGTGTGTTGCACTAAGCACATCTGAACCCAAGGTTCATTCGGACTGAGGGCAGTATTGTACTGTTAAACTTCTGACATCATCTTCTGGTTTTTTTAAATGAGTATTTTAAACCAATGGGGATTTTTTCTGTTTTCTCTGCATTATCTAGCTGTTATAAGTATTGTATTTTCTAAACAACTGCCATGAGCTTCTGAAGAAGGACTGGTTGGTCCGAAAGCTAGAGCACTTTGTTCTTGTTGTTACATCTATGTTGGTCCATTAAAATGTATCAAATCATTTGCTTCTGGATCTATTCTTGCAAGGACCAATACGGCAACTACTAAATCTAGATTTCAAAAAGAGTAGGGGAATTTCCCCGGTGTCCTGGCCAAATTTCCCTCATTCACTAAAATACCACCAACAGCTTAATCTGGTTCAAGGTCAGTTGGAATACATCTGTATCCCCCTCCCCCGGGTCGTGCCTGAAAATAGGCAGGATTTGTCTAGTGCACTTACCTGGTCAACAAAAGCTAAATAAATAAAATAAAATAAATAAAACTAGCTCACGGGGTATATCCTGACATCAGTAGTCAATTAATACAGATCAAGTTAATTCACTCCTGGTATAGGACTCCTGTGGTCCTCGCCAAGGCAAAGCTGGCTCAGTCTGACCTGTGTTGGAGGTGTCAGGAACTCCCAGGTGACCTGTTCCATTTACTTTGGCCCTGCAGGCTGATTCAGCCCCTATGGCAGGCTACCTGTGAGATGGGGTCCAAAATACTTAGAAAGTCTGTGCCTCAGTCCCCTGACTTGCTGTTATTAGGACTCCGGGCCCTCACCTTCGTCTCTCCAAGTTGAAACTACTTCTGACACTCAGTATGCAGGTTAAAAGACTCCTACTGTGTAAATGGTGGTCTCAGATAATCCCCTCTCTGGAGGAGGCACTTACCTCCATGGCTCAAGTTGCCAACTGGGCCAGAATATCACATACTGTGACCAATACCCTCTTTAAATATACTGCCCTCTGGACTCCCTTCCTTCTGTTTTTGAAACCTAGGGAAGGAATCATCTGAATAGGCACAACCATGCTACTATAATGGTCTCCTCTCATGGTGCATTTAGGGGCAAGTGCTGGAGAGATTGTGACTGAGTTAAAGGGGACCCTGCTCTACGGATGACATGGTATAGTATCAGTAAAGGATAGTATCTTCTCTGACAATGAAGACCTGTTTGCTTTGTGTGTGAGATCTCTTGTATTTTGTAGGTGTAAAGTAGAGGGCAGCTGCCCTGGACCTCTCATAATTTCTGATGCTTTGTCAAATACTGCAGAAACTAGCAGGATGGGGCCAGGTAAGATATGTTTGTATGAGTTAGCCATAATGCAATGCACCAACTGTTAATACTTTCAAAGTTAATCTCCAGCTGGATAGGTGTTGTACTTCCAGGCACAGAGTATTATCCTACTGCTTACCTGGCTAGTATATTCAGTTTGTTACTATTTAGCCAGCATGCTCCGTTCTCTGCTTCTACATACATATCTACAGTAACAGTCTGTAAGATCTTTGCAATGTATCTGACTGTTTTAATGTTTGTGTCATCTTAATAAGTCAACTCAATAAAACTTATTAACCACAAAAAAGTAAGGATTTCCCCAACCCGAGCCTGCATAACACCGCAAACATAAAGGGCCACTCGACCCGATCAAACGCCTTTTCAGCATCGAGTGTTAGAAGTCCTCTATAGGGCCCCACCCTTTATTCCATCTATAAATGATATTAATGGACCTACAGAGATTGTGTTTAGTTTGTGGGCCTTTAATGAATCCCCCTTGATCTATGTGCACCAAGCTAAGCAGGACCCCCTCCAACCTTTTTGCCAAAATTGTAGCTAAAATTTTATAATCTGCGTTAAGAAACGAAATAGGGTGGTAAGATCCACACTTGGTAGGATCCCTACCGGTCTTGGGAAGCACTACAATTGTGGCCAACTTCTGACAGCTTGGCACTTCTCCTTGCATCAGAGCATTTTCTAAGACTTCTCCCATGAGAGGGCCAATTGCATCCCATGTGCATTTACAGAATTCAGCAGGAATACCATCGGGGCCTGGTGACCTTCCCTTATTTGTTTGCCAGACAGCCTGTCTGATCTCCTCATGGAAAGGGGAAGAGTTTAACTTGTCTCTTAGATCTCCACTCAGACATGGCATTTCCACTCCCTGGAGGAAGTCCTCAGGATCACCCTCAGGTGGTACCTGAGTAGAATATAGCTGGAAATAAAATGCCCTAAATACCTCATTAATTTATTTCTGGTCAAAGGTAAGAGAGCCATCTGGCTTAGTCATTTTAAGTATGGCCTATTCTGATTTTTTGTGTCTCACTAGGCTAGCCAACCATTTACCTGTTTTGTCCCCCTCGAAATGTTGGGGCCGTATATTGAGGCAAAGGTATACTTCCTGCCCCCCGTATCCACTTCAGCTATTGCATACCGGCCCTGGAAATTCACCACAAAGCTGTTCACTTTATTTTATTTTATTTATTATTTCAGATCTCGGATTAACCATTTGAGCTCAGAGCTCTTAACATAGGTTCAACATTAGTACATTTTGAACAAGTAGGTGATTATAGAGAGGATTGAGACAAACAAGTGAATAGAATTAGAATGAGAACATTTAGGAACATTTGATCTTTAAACAAAGAAATGCAAAAAATACAGCAAAAATTAAAACTGAAATAAGTAAGCACAGTCAGATACATACAGGAACAGACTAAATAACTGTGCCTAACAGGGAGCCTGTTAATTGTCAGCAACACGAGGGAGTTAGCGCATAGAAGTGCTGGAGAGGTGGGGTGGGGGGGTTGAGCCCCAAGTGCAGGATGTCCGAGAGAGAGAGAGAGAGAGAGATCTGTTTGGAAGAAGGGCAGATAGTAGGAGATGTCTTTGCTAGGTGCTAGCGATGGCAGACACATTAAGATTCCTGTATTAAATGGTTCTTTAGGTTCTTTTTGAAGGTCCACAGAGTGGGAAGGCTAATAATGTTCTCATGGAGGGAGCTGAACCACAATGGTGCCTGATAGGCAAAGGACCTTTGTCCTTGAGATGTCTGACATTTTGGAGTCAGGAAGGACTGCAGTTCTGAATTTCGTGTGGGCCTGGGATTAGTGCTGGGAACTAGGAGTTGTTGGACCCCAGTCAGGAGCTGACCAAGGCAGATCTTTTTGGCCAGGAGGCAAGATTGATATTTTAAGTGACCAAAGAGTGTTAGCCAGTGAACCTTTGCATAGATATGATAGGTGTGAGTTAGTCGGTGTGCCCCTAAGGTGAGCCTACAGGAATTGTTAAGGGCAATTTTTATACATTAGAGGGTAGTATCTGTGGCAGAGCCATATATCATCAGTCTGTAGTCCACTAGGGAACCCACTGAACTGTGGACCGCTATGCTGAGGGCTTCAGGGGTCAGGCTCTGCCTACGGCAATAAAGTAGCCCTAAGCATTTGTTGATTGCTTTAGCTGTGATGTCTATGTGGAGGGTGTAGGAGAGTGAGCTGTCATTAGTGATTCCAAGATATTTGAAGTGATGAACATGTTCAAGAGGAACACCACCCCATCACATATTGAGAGCGGGTAGTTTTTGTGCTTGTTCTTAAGGCTGGTGAACAACATGTTTTTTTGTTTTTTTGTAGTTCATTATCATTTTATGAGTTTTGAACCATGACTCAACACTGGTGAAGTCACATTGTAGCTGTTGCTCAAGAGCAGTGGGGTCAGAGCCATTAGAAAAGATAACAGCATCATCCATGTAGAGGAGGATACGGCACTGACCGGCTAGGGGGAAGCAATTCAGAAATAGGCTAAAGAAGAGGGGGCCCAGTATTGACTCTTGTGGAATGCCTGAGCACAGACTTGGTGTTAGAGAGAAAGGTACTGTATCTATTCTGACTTGCTGTGAACGGCAGTGTAGGTAGCTGCAGAACCATGCAGCTGCCTCAGGGGCAAGGCCTATGGCAGTGAGTTGGCAACTAGGAGGGCATAGTTGACTGTGTCAAAGGCCTTTTTTAGGTCAATATAGATAGCCCCGACAAGCTGGCCAAGATCAAGTGATTTGTGGATGAAGCCTGAGTATTCCAGGAGAGCTGTAGGGGTGCTATGCCCAGCCCTAAAGCCAATTTGCTCTGCACATTGGAGCATGTGCTTGTCCAGATAATTGACAAGTTGGTTGGCAATAATTCGTTCAAGGGCCTTTGAGAGTGGTGGTAGTATAGAGATGGGTCTATAGTTCCCGGGGAGGGCACAATCCCCACTCTTGTACACAGAGGTGACTACTGCAGCTTTTCATTTTGGGGGGAATACAGCGAGATGGAGTGAGAGGTTAAGGATATTTGATTTGATTTGATAAAATTTATTTTTCACAGGAAACAACATTTGTTAGGAAAAAAATCCAATTTACAACAAAGTCCTGCATTCTTTTTTTTTTTCCAATTCAAAGTTTATTCACCACATTTTCCACATTACAGGAGGCAGTAATGAACATTTTGACATAAGATTCGTAAGACAAGTCATACTGCCCCTGACTCTTCCATCCCCCCTCCCCCCCGGCACAACAGTTCATTCTAACACTGTTATCACCCACTAACTACCTTTACCAAGAATAAGCAAGGTGGTAACCTCGACTACACATTACTTCATAGCCACCATAATTAGAGTGTGAAGGGGATCCCAGATAACCTTATACCTATGTACTCTGTTTTGAAGCCTAGCAATAGCCTTCTCTGTATGTGTATTTGCTAAAATCTCATTGAGCCACTCCTGATATTTTGGACAGGTCCCTTCCTTCCAATGCCTAAGAATGAGTTTTTTTGGCCGAGAACGCAACCATGGATATATGAAATCTCAGGATTTTAACCTTTATGGAAGACAAATCCCCCAACAGGCAAATATCCGGTGTAAAATAGTCTTGTAAACCCAATAAAGGATCCAGGTTGGCTTTTATAAGCTCCCATAGCAAGGCTATCTGGGGACATGACCAGAATAGATGAAAAAGTGACCCTGTGTCCTGGGAACACTTATTGCACCTATCGGTATCGAGAAGGCCCCATTTCACCAGTTTAGTAGGGGTATAGTACAAATTATGCAGGATGTGAAACTGCATGAGATGTATTCTATCTTGAAATACATATTTATGACAATACATCCAGAGGACAGACCATTTAAAAGTATATTGGGGTAAAAATGAAACCCAAAAGTTAGTGGGGCCACTACCGTATCCAAACCACCATCGGAACAACACTTGATAAATCTTAGAAATCACACCTGAGGAGACGAGAAAAGGAGAAAGTTCAGATACCAATGCAAAGGCCACTGGACAGGGTGGAGTGGCCCCAAGAACCGTGGTTAACAAGTGCCTCAATTGAACCACTTTAAAAACCTGAGACTCCGGAATTTTGAACTTGTAAATGAACTGAGAGAATGAGAGCCACTCTCCAGCTTCATCCAAAAATGAGGATACTATCCCTTCTCCTAAATGAGGCAACTATGAACAGGAAATTTTCTGTTTGTTTATGGTGAAAGATGGGGAATTCCAAATGGATTGAGCAAGATCTTTACTTTGATTGTAATGCAGAATAGAGCAAAATTGCAAATGTACTCTTAGCGAAGTCATGATGGTGGAATATTTGTTAATATTTTGCAACTGAAACATTTTTAGATAGAGCATAGTCAGAGGGTCCATGTTCACAGATTGGATAAAATCTGATTCAATCTTGAGCCAAGCTGGGTTCATGCTAACTGGGCCCGGTCTTACCCATCTCAGGTATTTAGCCAAATGACTAGCCCAGTAGTAGATGGGCAAGTAAGGAATCCGCAGCCCCCCCTCATTTTTAGGTGCAGCTAGCTTGTGGTATGCCAGCCTAGAGGTCTTACTCGACCATATAAACTTGTTAAAGAGTTTATGCTTTTTCTGAAACCAACTTAAGGGGACAAGTGAGTTAAGATGCGACAGAGGGTAAAATAAAAGGGGAAACACATTCATCTTAATTATATTAATACGACCCCATAAAGATAATAGGAGTTTATCCCATCTCTCTAGATCTTGAGTGACCCCCCTGCAAAAGAGGGTCCAGATTTTCTTTAAACCACAAAGAAGGATTATGCGTTAGTTTTATACCTAAATACTTAATAGCCCGGGGTGACCAGCATAGTCCCAGAGAGATAATGTTGGTCTTGAAAACTTTATGGTTAAGAGGGAAAAAGGATGTCTTACTGGGGTTTAACTTGTAATTAGAGAAACTACTAAATCTAGTAACCTCCCTTAACATGTTCGGGATAGATATTACCGGATTAGCCAAGTAAGAGGAGTCGTCAGCGTACGCTGTTATTTTCACTACCTCGTTCCTAATGGGTATACCTTGTAGTCCTTCATTATTGAGAATATGTTGAATAAGGTGTTCCAGATAAAGATTGAAAAGTAATGGAGAGAGAGGACATCCCTGCTTTGTACCTGACTGCAGCGTAAAGGACTTGGAGAATGTCCCATTCCCTGAAATCCTCGCTGTAGGAGACCGGTAAATTGCCCTTATCCAATCTATGATCATGGATGGGAATCCAACTGCCTTAAGGGCTTGAAATAGAAAAGTCCAATTAACCCAATCAAATGCCTTCTCTGCAACCAGGGAGACCAACCTCGCAGGATATATGGCATTCCTGGACTCCAAGAAGGCATGCAAGAGGGTACGCAGGTGATCTGAAGATGCACGTCTCTCACAAATCCCACTTGTGACATACCCACGAGATCCGGGAGAACCACGGTTAGTCTATCTGTCAATATCTTCAAGAGAATTTTGACATCTTGATTCAGCAAAGATATTGGCCTACAGCTCTGAACCAATTCTGGGTCCTTGCCCAGTTTAGATAACAAAACTATCAATGCTTCAAACAAATGAGCATCTGCCGTCTCTCCAGAAAAAATGTGCAAATAGAGGCGATGCAGCACAGGTAGTAATTGTTCCCTGAAAACTTTATAAAATAAGGCAGAAAACCTGTCTGGACCCGGGACTTTACCCGGAGGCAAGTCTTTTATAACAGCAGCTATGTCTTCCTGTGATAAAGGGGAAGATAATGAAATTCTTTTGGGAGTTAGATAGTAATGGAAGATGTGCATCCCTGAGATACTCCTCCAGTTTTTGAATGGGTGGAGGACTATCCGTATCCCTATATAATTGCTCATAAAAAGTAGCAAACTCCTGGACTATCTCTGAGGGGGATACCTTCAGGGTCCCATCTGACTGTAACCTTACTGGGGGTATAAATCTTGCTGACTCTTGTTTTAAACGTAAAGCCAACAGGTGCCCCACTTTTTCTCCTTGATCTGTAAAACTGGCCTTTGTGCAGATTATAGCCAGCTATGCCCTTTCTCTTAACATTCCCAAGTATTTATCTTTATATGTTAATAGCTTCTGTGACTCCTCTTGAGAAATTTTTTCTGGGTGTATATTTTCTAATGCCCGTATCTGAGACAATAAGGACAATAACTCCGTTTCCTGTGCCCTCTTCCTCTTTGTAGCTAGACTAATGAGAATACCCCTTATATAAGCCTTAAAGGCTCCCCATAAAATATCCAGCCTTGCACTATCTATTGGGTTGGTGGAAAAGAAAAACTCTATCTGCTCCTTCACCAATCCTCGATACTTTTCATCTTTTAGTACTTGTTCGTTTAATTTCCATCTGGTCTCTCTTTTGGGAATGTTAAGGAAAGCCAGATTACCCAGGACTAAGGAATGATCTGATATTGGACCCGGTTGGATTGAGGTAGACAATACCCCAGGCAAGAGCTTGTGAGAAACTAGCAAGTAGTCAATGCAAGATTGCGTGCCATGTACTGGCAAGCAATAAGTATATTCCCTAATATTAGGATGTGTGACTCTCCAGACATCACACAACCCACACTGATCCATCATTTTCTTAAAGGCCCTGTGCCCAGGGGACAGTCCCCTCGACCCAATGCTTGCTCTATCAAAATTCGGATCAGAGACCAAATTAAAGTCTCCCCCTAAGATAATTGGAATAGGGAGTATAGCAATGATTGTAGAGATCAGTTTCATGAAAAAAGAGGGATCATCTGTGTTTGGTCCATAAATTGCCACCTAGAACCAATGGCATGACCCAAATAGTACCCTGAACTAGTACGTATCTGCCATCTGCATCCTTAAACACCTGAGAAGGGACAAATGGGATGTCTCTATTAATCAATATCATGACCCGGCAACTATTGGTTTCCCCTGAGGCATAAAAAACCTGGCCTATCTGTTTGTCTCTGAAGTTGTAATACTTTGGAATCCACTAAGAGAGATTCTTGTAAAAATGATATCTGGGCACGCAACAGACTCAGGTGTTTAAGTACCTGGTATTGTTTCAGTTTTTTCCTGATCCCCTTCACGTTCCACGTAGCAATATTAATATTCTGAGCCATCTATTATGTCAGGTATAAATCCAGATAAAACATCTATCGTATACTGCAACCATGTACAGGTGATTCTATTCCCCTGAACCTGCTGTGCCAAAACTCTGCATTATTTATAATACATTCCCCCCTTTTTGAGATGTTGGTAATAAAGAAAGAGAGAGGACTCAGCATCATTGCATTACAAGCCATTGTGTCCCTTGCCTATCCCCTAATGAAAGCCATTGAAAGCAAGCCAGTATCGATAAGGCATCACCACCAGAAACATCACGTCTTGCTAAGACATGTGGCTTGCTAGATATGAAAAGGCGCCTCGTGATGCCAGGTCAGGAAGTCGGCCGCAGCCTTACATGAAATTCACTATGCGGGCCGTTGTCTCAATAAGCTCTCCAGCCCCATAGGGACAGGCCCCCGTCCCTCTCCTCCAATTTGCTGTGCCTTTGCCCCAGTAAACCCCAGCTATCCTCTGGCCTTAGTGACCATTAACACTTAATGCATGAAACACAAGCTCCCTCCTGTGTTGCAAATGTGTAAGTGCACCCTGGTGCTTTACAAGGGAAAGGACATAACAGCCCTTGTAATTAGATTTCCCCAAAAGCTATAAACTTTTACCAGACCCATCCATACCAAACTCTTACAGGGGAAGGGGAGACTAAATATTGCTGAGTTGGCTTTGTTTTCTCCAAATACAAAAACTAACGAGAGATCACTTAATTACTTAAAATCCCAGACCCAGACAAAACAAACAAGAATATGCATCCATAATTGGAACACTATGAAAACTGAAGGGACCAAAACCCCAGACCCAGACAAAACAAATAAGAATATGCATCCATAATTAGATCATTATGAAAACAGAAGGATCCCTTCTGCCCTTATTCGAGCTGAAATGAGAGTCCAAAAATGTTTAACCGCTTCTTTCCAGAAGATTCCTTTGCATGATTGCCCAGCCTTCTCAGATCGATTCTCATCTTGTCGGGAAAGTCCTGAGGCCTTTCATGTGTCCCTAAAGAGATCTGGCAGGGATACTTTTAAGCCAGCAAGCACTGCCTCAGGGTCTTCGTAGGTAGCCCAGGAACCAGCCACCTGTACCTGTAGCCTGGCTGGGTGTCCCATCGAAATTTAAGTCCTGCAGCAATGATTTTTGAGACAACAGGAAGAAATGCTGCACATTTCAAATGGACTGAACCCAGAATATCTTGTGCTATTCTAAGCTTAGCTTGTTCCCAACGAACTTCTTGGAGTTCTCTTACTTTGTACAGAAAATACTGTCGTTCTAAAAAATTTAAGAAACGACAAATTATAGGTTGGGACATTGCTCCAGGAGGGAACTTCAGTCTTAATGACCTGTGGGCTGTCACTATAATATATTTGGCCCCAAATGGGGAAGGGCCAGCAATCTTCTCCACCAGCTTCTGGGTAAAAGCAATGGTATTCTGGCCCTCCTCTCCCTCCAGTAGCCCAAGGATCACTACATTATTTCTCCGGCTGCGACCTTCGAGGTCTTCAAGCTTAACCTCAAATCTGGACAATTTCTGGCACATTGCTGCCATCTCAGGCTAGAACCTCTCCAGTTGCTTCTCTAACGAGAAGATCCTAGTCATGTTGTCTGAGGTAGCAAGAGTAATCTCTTCTATTTTTCTCGTGAGTGATTTTATTCTGATGCCATCTCCTTAATCTCATCTCTAAATGGTTTAAATTCTTCCAGGAATTTAGACAATGTGAGTGGCTCCTGATGTGCCCCTGGATTCAAAGCGTCTCCCTTTTCTGCTCCACTTGAGGCCCGGGATTTTTTGGGGGCCTTTTCTGGTGTAACTGGAGGGGTGTGTTTCTGCTGTTGCTTTTTCATGTAGACGTCCATTCTCTCTCAAAATCGCTCTGCAAGGGCATAAAGTTGTAGGGAACCAGAATAACACAAAATAGTAGGTTTAGAGATTGAGGAAATATACCAGATAACAGTTAAAAAGAGACGGGAGGCTGGAGCTGTACTGAGGAGTGACTATCCAGTAGCTTGCATCACGTGGTCCCCCCCAAAGTCCTGCGTTCTAAACCTTATACAATTATACTAAACACTTTACTAAACTTTACGCAAATACAAAACACAATACAACATTTACATTAAAAACAGGTACAGGATGATGTCAAATAATTAAATAAAGTAGTTTTCAAACTAAAAAGATTTGTATCTAATTTCAAAGAATTAGATAGCTTATTCCAGCTACATGCTACACTATTCCGAAGTGTGTTGTCACCTAGTCTATCAAAGCATCTGTGCATAAAAATATTATTCACTGATTTCCTTGTCTTAATATGTACTTCCTTATTGTATTTTCTTATTAATTGTTTGTGTAGCGGATGATTATATTTTTTATGAAGAATCTTATGACATGTGACAAGCCATAGATAATTTCTGTATGCCTCTGGTTGAAGCCAGTTTAGTTTTTTATAAATTATACAGTGGTGCAAATTCTTACCACTGCTAACAGCAAATGTTCCTATCCTATGGTATACACGATTAATCTGTTTTAGAGCCAGTTGAGTTGAATTCATGTAAATAATGGATCCATATTCCACCACTGGCAAAAGCATCTGTTTAGCCAACCACTATCTGGCCAGTAAACTGCCCACTACTCTTCTAAGAGCTCCTAATCTCTGGTTTACACTTTTAATCTGAACTGCTATGTGCTCTGTGTATGTCATCCTTGAATCCACTTGAAACCCCAGATATCTATAACTTAATACATTTTTAATTATTGTGCCATCTTGGAGGTTGAGTTGCAACTCTGACCCAATTCCCCTTTGTTGACCCACTGAAAATAACATACTCAGAGTTTTTTTGGGATTAAGAAGAAGGCCAGAGTTACACATCCAGTTTTCCATTTGAAGAAAGTCATATTGAATTGTAGCTTTCATGTCTATCAAGTTGTCTGCAGATGTTATCAATACAGTATCATCTGCATACAGTCTTAGGTCGCTGTGTTCAATAACTTGGGCAAGATTATTAACATAAATGTTAAACAATAATGGTCCCAGAATCAAGCCCTGGGAAATGCTCCTCTCCAGTTTCTCAGGGCCTGACACTGAAGATCCACATACTACATATTGCTGACGATTAGTTAAATATGACTTAATCCATAGGAACATTGTCCCTTGAATCCCTATCTCCCCTAGCCTCTCCAAAAGCAATTCATGGTGAACTAAGTCAAAGGCTTTACTGAGATCCACAAACACTGCTCCAGTACTCTTCCCTAAGTTCATCGATGTTACCAACAAGTCATTGAATTCCCACAGGGCAGTGCTTGTGGATCTCCCTTTTCTAAAACCATGTTGTTTCTCTGATAATTTACTATTAGATTCCAAAAAGTGATTCAGCTGCAAATATACTGTACATTCTAGTATCTTTGACACGATTGGCAAAAGATCTATGGGCCTATAATTTGAGGGGATCATATTATCACCTCCTGTATGTATCGGAATAATGTTTCCTATTTTCCATACTTCAGGAACATTGGAGCTACTCAGGCTCCAGTTGTACAGATAAGTTATAACAGGGGTATCACTTGTGTGCCCAGCTTCAAAAATCATGCCTCTATGCTATCTCTGCCTCCAGATTTATTTTTGTTTAAGTTCTGCAATTCTTTTACTATGTCTTCTCATATATTTTCTCAAATTTATATATTTTAATGAGGTTTTCTATTCTGCCCTTTTCAGATACATCAATTATGTCTGAAGTTGGTTTTAGTATTTTGAGATCTGGTAAATTCAAAAAATAAGAATTAAAAACATTTGCTGCTTCCATGTGGTCAGTCACTAACTTATCTCCCTGCACTAAACTTATGTTATTAACAGTTTTATTTGGAGTTTTTAAGTTTGAAATAAATTTCCAAAATTGTTCGGAGTCAGAAGTGTTATTTATGTTATTCCAATGATATATATTTTTAGCGTTTTTAATTATAGTTTTATATTTATTCCTCCATTCCTTAAATGTGTTCCAGTCTTGTGTATTTTTAGTTTTACTGGCCTTTTTCCATGTTCTATTGCTTATCCTTAAATATTTTTTATCCTATCTGTAATCCATGGATCTTCCTTTTTTCTTCTAATTTTTTTAACTAATGGAGCTTGACACTGAATTACATTCATCATTATATCATTAAACTCCTGTATTGCCAGTTCTATGTCTGAAATCAAATAAACTCTCTCACATTGACTCTGTTTCAAATGATTTATGAAATGTTGCTCATTAAACACCCTATAATCTCTACACCAGTATGTACCTGAATGCTGGATGTTACAACTTGGCATTTCAATAGTACAGGTTATCGGATTATGGTCACCCAAATTCAATGGTAACACATCCTAACTTTTCGCTAGATCTTGGGATGCAAAAAATAAGTCTAAAACTGAACCCTGTTCTCCATTTTTAGTATTTCTCATTGGTTTTTGAATAATTTGGTTTAACTCCAATATAGCAAAACTGCTTTTTAATGTCTTGCCTCTGTCCTGTAACAAATCAGCAGTAAAATCACCTGTTAAGATCATTTGTTTGTCTTTTATTTTTTCTAGAATTAATTTTTCCAGAATATCAAATGATTTATTTGTAATCTTAGGGGGTGCATAAAAAACTCCTACCACTAACTTTGTTTTAAGTAACTCAATAATAAGACAATCAATTCCCTCCAAGTTTGTACTTAGGTGTATCTGATGGGGGCCAAGGGTATTTTTAATGTGTAACATCACCCCCCCTTCCCTCTTACCCCTATCTGTCCATTCAATAGTATATCCAGAAAGTTGAATTTCCTCCCACATTATACCAGGGTGCAACCATGATTCTGAAATCGGTAAGAAATCATACTCAGCTTTAGTTGCCCATGCTCTGTATTCATCTATCTTATGTACTATACTTCAGGCATTCTTGTGTACAGTATCAAACGTTTTAATTCTTTTACTACCAGGACCAGGATTCAGTTCTATATCTCCACTTTGTATCAATAGTAAGATACACAGTATGTTGGCACTCCTTGCAATGTTTAAGTTGCCAAAGTACGTATAACAAAGCAACCTCTGGTAATTTCGGGATCCATTAGTAAACTGGTTTCTTCTCCAGACAAAATTCTTCTCATTTAGGTAATGAGGGTTTCCTGCTGAGTAAAAATTCGTAGTTTTGCTCATATTATCACTAACCTCATTTAAATCATTTATATGTACCCTAACTAGACCCCATACCTAGCAACCCCCCAAAAATAACTGTAAAATAATCCCCATTTTTAAGTCTTTACCCTTTAGTAACAATCAGGGTCCAAGAAATTTCTCCCCATGGGGCACTCGAGCCACTCAGTTCACTCATGCCACGGCGCTCTAGCCCATGGTCAGCGCAAGGCTTTGTAGTGTAGAAGCCTATGCCTCCTTCACTAGCCGACCCCCTCCTGCTCGATTCTATTACTGAGTTAGGTGCAGGCAATCAGAAATAACATATGATGGACAAGGCAGTTCTCTAGCAGCTATAATAAATGGCAAAGTAAAAGACAGGAACAGTTTAAAGTGCACAGTCACATAAGTTCATGCAGCTCATGAAAAAGATTGTTCCGACTGAAGTCTGGCTATATGCAGCTCTCACCTGCCACCACGAAGTTGTTTCTCAGTCAGAGCACAAAATGATATGGGTGAGAGGGGATAGGATTTCTTCGAGTAAGAATGAGATTAGTTTCAGGTCGAGGTTAATCCCCACTGAATCTCCCCTTCCCAAGCACTTTGCGCGATATTTCCCAGTTTTTTTTCCAAAGGTAATAGTCTTGAAGCAAAAGGGGGGATGTGATGGGGATTACGTGGGTGCAGGAGGGATGGTGGGGGAGAAGAAGTCGATGGGGAGGACATGCTGCAAGTCACTGAAGGCATTGCTAAAGGTGTTGGTGATAGATTTAGGGTCAAGAATGGGGGAGCCATCAACGTAGAGCATAGTAGCATTCTTACCCAGAGACCTCATTTAGTTCTAGCCCAGAATTTGCACCTGTCATTCCAGTTCTTGGTTAGGGCATCTTTATAGTATACATTTTTGGCTAATCAGATGGTTCTGGTACAGTTGTTCTTCACACGTTTGTAGTTCAGGATATCAGACTGCTTGCCAGTGGCCCTAGCTATATGCCAGAGGTGGTCTCTATATTTCATTAGTTCAAGGGTATCAGGGCTCATCCAAGGGTTAAAGTAGCCTTTGATCTTCCACTTTTTTATGGGAGCATGGGTGTCAAAGATTGTATTGAAGAGGAAGATGAAATGGTTGCACGCACCGTCAATGTCGGAAGCCTCAAAAACCAAGAACCAGTCAGCATTAAGGAGATTCATTTTGAAGTGGTCAGCATGACCAGCTTTGAGAACCCTGCTGGTGATTGTGCAAGGAGGCAGTTTGGAGAAATTATTAGACCAACTGAACAAGACAGGGGAGTGGTCACTGATGTCATCTGGGAGGACAGAGACATTAGAGGCATTCTCAGTTCGGTTGCTGAGCACCCAGTCAATCAAAGAACTAGTGCACGTCCTGTACTTAGTCTTAGCGGATGTTTCAATGAGCTGGGTAAAGTGGATAGCCTGAATTGCATCCTTGAATTGGCTAGCTTCAGGGGCAAGCCAATTAATATTGAAATCACCAAAAAGTATAATCTCAGAGTTTAGGGTTAGGCTTCCAAGACAGTCTATGATGGCATGGAGACCTTGGGCGAGTTCTTTTGAGGGATGTAGACAGCTAGAATTGTGACAGTTTTGTTGTAGGCCCCAAGAAGAACCTTAATGGCAAGGGCCTGAGTGAATGACCCTAGGCTGGGTAAATTCAGGACTATGCCCTGAAGGCTTTCCTTAAGGTAGATTGCACAGCCGCCACCTCTTTTAGATTTATGATCTTGCCTAAAGATTAAATAGCCTGGCAACCTGATGGCTTCATCAGGGATCCTGGGAGTGAACCATGTCTCTATCACAAACAGTACGTCTGGATTATGTAGGGCTACCCAGGCTTGAAGTTTGTCAAACTTTGCTGTCAGGCTGCGGATGTTTAGTGACACAAAGGTTAAGGTGCCTGATTTTGGTGCACTCAACCCTTGATATAGAGGGATTTATGTGGATTATGGGATTATGTGGGAGACCAGAACGAAGCCAAATGGCCACCCCCCCTAGCCCTAGAGGTAAAGGGTGCCACTAAAAGGACCCCCCCCCCATGACTGGGTGAGTTTATCTGTTTCCTCCCTTGTAAGATGTAATTCTTGAAGAAGTACCACATCACTTCTTAATTTATTAATATACGACCACACCCTTTTCCTTTTAACCACAGTTTTCAATCCATTGATATTCCATGATAAAATAGTTAACTCTGCCATCGTTTCATTGTCAGAATATGAAACGCTTCATCCACATAGTAGTACCTAAACCTAATAATACTGAAAATAAAAAGGCATTGTCCAAACAGTCTGCAGGGTTTTAAATAATTGATTAGCAGTTTTTTTCTTGGGACTAAACTAACTGTACAGAAAGTATTTATATAGATTTTCTAGAAGTGCTGTGTTTGTTAAACACAGTGAGGCAAGTGCTATTCATTTTCACAAAGATTTAGCACTTTTATGAGTAAAACGCTAATCAATATTTAGAGTTAAATAAATCACTGGTCTGCAATTTTTAAGTTTTAACAGTCCCCCATTCTGAGAAGCTCCCTTCCCCTTCCTCCATATCCCTAAACAAACTAGCCCACAACTTTTATTTTGAAACAGTCCTGCCTGAACAAGATCCCCCATCCCCTGTCTCACAACAAACTTTAACCTCACCAAACAACCCCCTGTAGTGGTCCCTCACCTCCTCATTTATCCCTTGGGAATCTGTCTCCTCCCCCTTTGCTCTCTTTGAGAACTCCACTCCCTGCCCATTAACAGTCTCCGTGGAGATCTGTGGTCCCCTATCTTCTTTCCTCTCTCGAGATCTCAAAGCACTCAACGTCCTCTACTCCTCATGGATTGAGCTTTCAAATCCACTGAACATTAAAAAATTACCATCATATGTCTGTTCATCTTGTTTATAAACCAAGGGGTTGTAAATGGGGGAGAGATCTGCCCCCGGACGGATTCCACCAAGTGATGGCTGCCGCTGGGTGATAGAGTAATTCTTCTGCCTCTCTTACTTATATCACCCATCTTCTTGAAGAGGGCAGAGTGGTGTCAAGGAGAGCCCTCCCTCCTCACCCTGAGTGGTGTAGGTCAAGGCCCCTTCACCACATTTTAATGCTTGTTACAGTTTGCCACCATAGCTCTTCTGAAGTTAATTACATTAGCCCCGATGAGTTTATAGAGTGTGATAATCTCAATAAGAAGATGGGCAGTACTCACAATGTACCCCCTAATCCCCCGCAGCTTCTTTCCCCGCCCCTGTCTTAGTAATTGTCCCTTAAATAACATACGGCCCCATCCCTGTCCATTACTCAACAAAAACAAATGTTTCACAAAAGGATGAGTGATCATTGGAGGCAATACCATGTGCTCATTGTCTGAGGGCAATGGTAGGAGCACAGTCCTATCTTGCCACCCCAGGATGCCCGAGAAGACCACAAATCGAAAAGGGTCTTCCTCATCGGAAGCTGCAGTCATCTGCCTGGAAATCACCATGGCACAGCAGTCAGCCCCCACCCACAGACCACAGAGAAGCAGTACCAATGGTGATAACATTTTTTTAAATTTGTTCTCCCCCCTCCCAATCGCTTAGCAAAAATAATAGCTGAATTAACTTGCATCCATAACAGGTGGCTAGCACCATTCAAAACAGCAATCAAAACAGCAAAAACAGCAACTTTAAAGTGAATATTTAAATAGTCCTTCAACTGGTAGAACTGGGGGAGGGAGGGAAAAGGAATGTAAGGTGCCTGCCCAGCACCATGGCTTGGAGGGACAGGAAATGAATCCTCAGAATCATGGGAGCAGCTGCAAGAGGGAGTGAACTGGATGTCATTATCCACCTAGGAACGAATGACCAGGCTGGGAATGGGATCAGAGCAGTGCAACAGAAGTTTGTGGAGTTGGGGAAGGGCCTGAGACAAGTAGCACACACGGTAACTTTCTTGGAACTGCTACCTGTCTATGACATGGATGAGGCTAGGGTACTCCACACCATGGGATTCAATGACTGGTTGAAAACCTGGTGCAGATCTCAGGGATTTGGCTTCATTGGGAACTGGGGCTCCACCTGCAGGGATGCAGGTCTATACAGGCGTGATGGTCTGCATCTATCCAGGAGGGGAACCAGGATCCTAAGTGACAGATTTAAATGCTTCATTGGCAAGCATTTAAACTAGCCAAGGGGGGGAGGCACTGAAAGGGAGAAGAGAAATCCTAGTCCCCCCCAATACCTTTGAGCTGAGGCTCTTTTACAAAGGTTCCACATCAGCGTGTGCAACAGTCATCATTTTTAGTTACAAACATATAGTCATTGACTTATAGACATGTAATAACCAGTACAAAGACATAAGCTATGAGCAAGACAAGGGAAGGGGGTGGGTGGTGGGGGAAGTGAGGTGGAGATCGAGGGGAAGGAGGTGGGGTAAGGGGGAGTACGGGCAGTGGTTGGGGTGGGGGCAGGAGTGGAGATAAGGGGGGAGGTGAGTGAGGGTGGGAGACAGTTCAGCCAGGGGGCCTTATCAAGGGAATATGACAGGTAAGGTGCTAGGGGTGCCAAGACTGATTGTAAGTGTTGGGTGCTAGGGCATTTGCAGCTGGAACGGTGGAAATGTTAAGATGGGCAATCGCAGGATACAAACAGTGAGAGGTGCAGCTTGGCCTTGAAGATGCTGAGTGTTGGAGTGGTTGCTATGTCGCTGGCAAAAGCATTGAGCCAGTTGGATGCCCAACAGGCGAATGATCTTTGTCCTTGAGTCATGTGACATCATGGGATATGTAGTAGATGGGAATTGAATCTCCTTTGTAGTGACATTCCTATGTCTAGGCTTAAGGAGGGCACAGGCACGAGGTGGGGCCAGACCCATTGTAATTTTCTTGGCCGTGATGCAGGTTTGGTATTTTATGCGTTTGTCCAGTTGTAGCCATCCAGATTGGGAATAAAGGTCACAAGTGTGAGTACGGTGATGTGAGCCAGTGATGAGATGACAGGCCTTATACGTTTGACAGCAGAGGTAGTTGCAGACCCATATATAATAAGACTATAGTCTATGATGCTGACAATGGAGCTTTGGACAGCCACTACCAGTGCTTCTGAGGTTAGACGTTTCCTATGCCAGAATAATATTCCTAACCTCACATTGGCAGACTTTGCAACATTGCTGATATGGACAGCGTATGAGAGGTGGGGATCAAGGATGATGCTGAATTATTTGAACGAGTGTGTTTGCTCTAGGATGGCTCCTTGTTTGGTTGCAATGAAGAGATGAAGTTGTTTGTTTTTGTTGTGGGGCTACAGAAGACCATAGACTTGTTTTTTTTCTGATTGAGAAGCAGTTTATGATTTAGAAAGCAGGATTCAATGGAGGAGAAGGCCTGCTGAAGTTTATTTTGTAATTGGATTGGATCAGGGTCCAAGGTGAGGATCACAGCATCATCGGTGTAGAGAATTATTTGATCTGGGCAGCTGTCCGGTAGTGAGTTTAAGAATATGCTGAAGAGGAGGGGTCCCAGAATGGAGTCCTGGAGGACTCCCGAGTGTACCGGCCTAGAGTCTGAGAGTGTGTCAGCGATTCTTACTGTTTGGGACCATTCTTCAAGGTAGCTCTTAAACCAGCCAGTGGAGTCGGTTGACAGCCCAGTGTTCTGAAGCTAGACAAGCAGGAGGTGATGATTGATGGTGTTGAAGGCTTTAGTTAAGTCAATGTAGATTGAGCCTAGTGGTTCACCGAAGATGAGTGCATTGTGGATTGCACCAGTGAATTCAAGTAGGGCTGTGGAGGTGCTGTGACCTTTGCGGAACCTGTGTTGTTGCTTGCAAAGGATGTTGCATGTATCCAGGTATTCTGTGAGCTGGTCCAAGATGATGCGTTCTAGTGCATTGGAGAGTGGGGGTAGTAGGGAGATAGGCCTGTAGTTATCGTGGGCAGTTTTGTCACCACTTTTATGGATTGGGGTGACAGTGGCAGATTTCCATCTGTCTGGGAACTGGCTAAGGCTGAGGGAGAAGCTGAAAATTCTGCTCAGAGGACTAAGCACTTTATCAAGTGTGAGAGACAGGATTTTGAAATTGAGGGAGTCATTACTGAATCTTGATTTACCAAAGGCTTTGGTTACATATTTGCATACTTGGTGAGCCTTGACTGCTTTGAAGTAGAAGCAGGGGGAGCTGGTGGGAGTAGTGTTCATTGAGGACAGTGGGGCTTCATCATCTTTGAAGTAGTCCTGGGGTAGGACAGTGCTGAGGTTGGTAAAGGCTTTGTTAAAGGTATCCGCAATGGTTTTTGGGTTGAGGGTTGTAATTCCGTTGATGTTGAGTATTGATGGGGGGTTTTAGGGTGGATTCCCGGTGAGTTCCTTTATGTTCTTCCAGAATTCCCTACCATTGCCCGAGGAGTTTGTGAGGGCATGCTTATAGCAGGCAGACTTCATTTGCTGGATGGTTTTGGTGCAGTCATTGCAGGCATGTTTGTAGTTTTGGATGTTGTTTTACCTTCCAGAGTTTCTGGCCAGCTCCCATAGGTGGTCTCTTGTTTTTAGCATCCTGAGGAGGTCACCTCTGAGCCAAGGGTTACTGAGTGATTTAAGGTAAACACCAAGACAGAGCAGTCAATAGGGAGAAGGGCAGGGGTAAATGTAGAATAAGACAAAGGCAGTAGGGACAGGGATGGGGCAAAAAGAAATAAAGCCATAAAACAATGGAGGATGATGAGTAACAATGCCAGTAGTCTAGGTAAAAAGCTCCCCGAAATGGTGGCCTTGATGGGAGAGGGATGCCTGGATATCATGGCAGTTACAGAAGCATGGTACACAGAGAACCATGACTGGGATGTCAACATACAAGGGTACACAATCTACAGGAGGGACAGGGAGGGAAGAAGAGGAGAAGGAAGAGTAGCTCTTTATGTAAGGGAAGGGATCAAAGCAACAGAACTAAAGGGTAAACAGGGAGGAGAGGAGGCACTGTGGGTCACCCTGAAGACTGGAAATGGCTCCACAATCTGCACAGGGGTTATATACAGACCCTCATCTCAGGGGGAGGAAATGGACAAGGAAATGATAGAAGGCATCCATAGGATGGCAGAGAAAGGGGAGATATTGCTGATGGGGGACCTGAATATACCAGATCTTAAATGGAGCACCTTTGCTGCAGCCACATTCAAGAGCAGGGCCATTCTCGATCCCTTACAGGGGGCATGCCTCAGACAGCTAGTTTTGGAACCCACTCAGGAGGGAGCAATCTTAAATCTGGTACTCTCAAATGGGGATGGAGAGAGGATCTCCAGTATTGAAGTGGGTAGCCATCTGGAAACAAGCAACCACCAAACAGTGTGGTTCACGATAAACTTAGCTGTAGAGTCAAGGCACACAAAAGTGAAGGTACTGGACTTCAGGAGGGCTGATTTTGTCAAAATGGGAGAGTGCCTCAGGAAAGAACTAGCAAACAGGCTAGAAGGTGGAGTGGAGCAACAATGAGGAAACATCAAAACCACAATCACAGAGGCAACAAGCCTTTGTGTGAAGCAAATAAACAAATCAAAACAAAAGAAAAAAACACTATGGTTCTCAAAAGAAGTGCCGGGGAAGGTAAAGGAGAAAAATATGGCATTCAGGAAGTATAAGGAAACACAGAAGGAGCAGGACAGAGAACTACCAGTTAAAGCAGAAGGAAGCAGGGAAGGCAGTTAGAATAGCAAAGGTCCAAAGGGAGGAAAAGATAGCCAACTTGGTTAAGAAGGGAGATAAAAGCTTTTATAGGTACATTAGGGAGGAAAGAAAGACTAAGGCAGGGATCGTGTGGCTGAATAAAGAGGAAGGTGGTTGGGCAGAGAGTGACAGTGAAAAAGCAGGGATACTGAACGAATACTTCTGCTCAGCATTCACAATGGAAAAGCAGGGGATATACCTAATCCAGTCAAGAGAAGCACTCTGGATAGAGGGTTGATATTAGTCCTTTCACAGAAGAAAGGGTTCTGAAAGTACTCTTAAAATTGAAGGTGGATAAAGCAATGGGGCCTGATGGGATTCACCCCAGAATTCTAAAAGAACTAAGGGAAGAACTAGTAACACCACTGCCTACCCTTTTTAATAAATCATGGGAGGATGGTGTGGTAGCTGAGGACTGGAGGAGGGCAGATGTGATTCCTCTTCACAAAAGTGGGAGCAAGACAAAGGCAGAAAACTACAGACCTGTCAGTTTGACCTCAGTGGTAGGGAAAATGATGGAATCACTTCTGCAGGAAAGAATTGTTGAGTACCTAGAGGCCAGTGGAGCACAGGACCCAAGGCAGCATGGATTCACAGCAGGAAGGTCATATCAGACAAATCAAATTGATTTCTTTGACTGGGTGACCAAAGAAGTAGACCAGAGAGGGGCTGTGGACATGGCCTGCCTAGACTTTAGCAAGGCATTTGACACAGTCCCGCACAACAGATTAATAAACAAATAAGCCAGCCTGGGAGTGGGTCCCAGGGTGGTAGCCTGAGTAAAATACTGGTTGGACAACAGGACACGGCAGGTAATAGTTAATGGAGTTCATAGTGAAGAAAAAGGGGTTACTAGTGGGGTACTGCAGGGTTCAGTACTGGGTCCGGTCCTTTTTAATGTCTTCATAAGTGACATTGCAGAGGGACTGCAAGGGAAAGTACATCTCTTTGCAGATGACACAAAGGTCTGCAACAGAGTTGATACACAAGGTGGGGTGGAAAGGATGACAAGGGACTTGGCAAGGTTGGAGGAATGATCATATACCTCCATGCAGCTCCTCAGCTAGACCACGCCCCAATATTAATATGAACTTGCCTTGATGGACTTTGAAATCCTGTACACATTGAGTTTTCTTAGTTTTTTTTTTAATGGAGAAAGTCTAAGATCACAAAGTGAATGCAAGCAAACAGTGCAAATAGAATAGTAAAAAGTATGTACGTGCCACTCCTGAATGTCTGCTTATTGTGTAACATTTTAAATTCGATGAAATTCATGTTTTAAAAAAATACAAGCCTCTTTTCTACGTGCCTGTACTGCATCTGCAACCTGTTCCATAATCTCACCACTGCTGAGTACAGTAAATTGTTTTTCTTATCTCTATCCTTGCTGTAGTCTGAGATTACACCCCTGTTTTTACTGTATTTTAGTAACTGATTAATGTTATTAGCACCCTATATGACTGAATACTATGATCACCCATCTTACTTTTATCCAGTTTCAATATCCTCAGATGCAACCAGCCTGGTGGTGCTGAGGGCTGAGGTGCTGGATGCCTTACCTTGCGCTGTGCTGGTGACCCTGCTTCAGGAATGACCTCAGGTCACCAGGCTGCCAGCACGGGGAGAGAGGGAAGGTGGGAGCAGAATAGAGCATTCACTGTCCTTTCCCGGGAAGGGGGGGGTCGCCCATCCATAGTTCCGCTGTCACCTGAAGGAGGTCTGGTGATAGGAGAAGGTGGTTCCCGGTGTGACTAGTAGGGTAAGGCACCCATTGGTGCGCATGTGCCTCCACACACATAACTGTATGTCATGTCAGGGCGCAAGGGAGCGGAAGAAAAATGAGAAAATGCAGAGACTACACAGGACCTGTTATGGTCCGATCATGCCAGCGAGTTTGCCCCTCGCATAACCAGATTTGATTTACCAGGGTGGCAGGGGAACACCAACATCCCCCACCTGACCCTGCCACAAAGGGGGAATCCATGGGGGAACCTCGGGGGGGTGAGCTGGGTATGAGGCAAGAGGATGAACTCCTCCGAGGGAGGGGTCATAGCCCCTGAGGATCCAGCGAAGGAGGAGAAAATTCAATTAAAAAAATTTAAAAAAAAAGTCCTCAGAGGCCTTAATCATTCTTCATAAGTTGACCACACATTGTCACACTACTAGTGAATCCCATCCACAGCTAGTGGAACCAAAACAGACTGACAGGAAAATGATATACATTTTAAGAGGTAGTGAGTTGTAACTTTTTATTTCAGAAGTATTTTTCATTTTCCTTTACTCATTAGAAGGTTATCCATGTGATAATATTGTGCTGGATGTGGAGCACAGCTTCTGAAACGTCCAAGGGCAGGAATTCTAGTCACTTAGGAACCAGGCTGTGAGGTACAGGGACTGAAAGCCTGGGTTCAGTACCCCTCCTTTGTCTAGTCAGCAAGTCCACGCAAAAAGGCAACCACCACAGAGACTTGCTGCCGAGGCAGGGAAGATCCAGACACCAGAACTGTCTGGGCCAGTCAAGAGCTGTCAGAATCATCCATGCCTTGTCTGTCCAGGCCTTTACCACAATCTTGTGCATCAAGGGGAAGGGAGAAAAGCAGTATAAGAAGCGTGGGGTGCAGAACCTTGTACAGGCATACATAAGCAATGTCCAAGACTGTGGGAAGTGGGCACATTACAACCTCAGATTCTTGTTTTCCCAGGAGACTAACAGACCCACCAGAGGAGCATCCCACTGGGAGAATGGGTGGAGAACCACCTCCTGATGCAGGGATCACTCATGCAATGTCTATCAACATGCATCACCAGAAGATCTGCATCCAGACTGTGCACAAGGCTCCAGGTGTGAGGGGGCTCTTGACACGGAGGAAGGGAGTGAGTTCTGCCCTACCTGTTCAGGGAAAATATGGTCATGCTGTTGTCCATCTGGACCTACATAACCTGACCCCAGATAAGAGGAGCAAATTCTGTGAGCTCCAGAATGATGATGTGGTGACAGGACTCCCTGGATGATCAGAACCATGGACTCATGTGGTTCCTCAGTTGCACGCCCCACCCCAGAGACACATCCATTATGAGATTGACAGTCAGCTCTGGGCTAACAAATGGGATTCACTGCTTCAGATGCTGAGAGATCAGCCAGCACTGAATGGTGTCCCACATCAGATGAGTCACAAACACAGGCTGGTCTAGGTGACCAAGGTACTGGGACCACTGGTAGACCAGCACCCATTGTGCATTTGACAGCATTCCCAATGGACCAAACTGATGGTGAATGCCATGTACCCCAGCAGCTGCAAGAAATCTCAGGCAGGGTGTAAGCATCAATCATGAAATGATTGGTCAAAGGCGGTAAGGTCTTGAGCCCAGGCCACAGTAAGACAGACTTTGGCCTATAGGGCGTCTAACTCTGCCTTGATGAACTTAATGATCTGTGTGGGGGGGGGATCATTTCAGACTTGTCTGGGTTGACCAACAGGCCCAAGTCTCTGCAGGCTGGAGGGCCAGATCTCTGGATCGCTCTATGGACTTCTTTGACTGCCTGTCTATCAGCCAGCCATCAAGATAAGGCTACACCCCAAAACCTTTGTGCTGCAAGGGGGCTGCCACAGCTGCAGCACATTTGGTGAAGACCATGGGTGCAGAAGAGAGGCCAAAGACCCAGAACTGATACAGAACACCTTCTGCATGGAACCATAGGTACCACCAGTGGGATGGACAGACTGTAATGTGAAAGAACATATTCTGAAAATCCAGGGAGCAGAATCTCATGCCCTGCTCCAGGGATGATTTAATTAGGCTCAGTAACCATCCTGAACTTGCACCTCTGTGAGAACTGGTTCAGATCATGGAGATCCAGTATGGGGCCACCAGTCCTCTATTTCAGGACCAGCAAGTACCAGGACATGTACCACTTACTTGCCAGGGTCTATGGGACACTGGCTATGGCCCCTTTTGCAAGGAACTGAACCATGCCCTTCCTTAGGGTGGACAGCATGTCCTGTAACACTGAGGACTCTTGAGGAGCCTGGGGTTCATAAGGTGGGAGTTGGGAGGCAACCATCTGCCTTCTACTTTCAGTATGCACCTGTCCATAGTAATGATGGAACAATGTGGCCAGAAATGGTGTAGCCCACCCCACACAGGGAGCTGGGTCAGTGAACAGACCAGTGGAAGACTGACACTCCACCTTGATGAGTCACTGGGCAGCTTTGGAGGGGCACTGGCTGCTGGGGCTGAAGTAGCACCACTTCCTCCTCCCTCTTTTTGACCCCTGGCCAGTTAACTTGGCCTTTGTGCTCCAGGCTTGGTGTTCACGCTGCTGGGGATGCTGCTGATGCTGCTGTGGTTCAAAGAACTGGCACTGATAGGTCATCCTCATGGGCTTCTGAGACTTAGGATCTTTTTGGGATAAAGCCACAAAGTCCACAGAGGTGATGGACTTCTCTTTCCTAGTGAGATGTCCTTCCCTCCT
Source organism: Neoceratodus forsteri (assembly GCA_016271365.2). NCBI lineage: Eukaryota > Metazoa > Chordata > Ceratodontiformes > Ceratodontidae > Neoceratodus > Neoceratodus forsteri. The sequence goes on from CM057455.1 coordinate 62,154,742, forward strand.
GGGTCAAAGAGGTTGGTGCCAGGAAGGAGATGGCCCACTTGTGTTGTGTCCACTGTGAAGGGAAAGAGCCTTAGCCAGGCAATGAGATGCACCCCAGCAGCATCCCATGTCCATGGCTGTCTGGAGCTGGTGTTTGCCTATGCCTGGTCCTGGTCCTTGATCAACTTCGCTGGTTACTGCTTGTCAGCATGGAGCTGAGGTAGGATTTCTTTAAACACTTCTAACAGGGAGTGACCAAAGTTGGCCATCAGAACAACATAGCTAGCCTGATGCAGGCCCAAAGTGGAGGTGGCATTGACCTTTTTGGCCACATGGTCAAGTTTGTTTTATTCCTTATTGGGGGGGTACACACCCCCTTGGCTGCTGAGCTTTGGAAGGCCAAATCCAAGAGCAGCCCCTCTGCTGACAAGTGGTCTGAGAACCCCGTGAAAGGGATTCTATAAGGACCACATGTTTATGGATTAAATGGGTGGAGGGTGCCAGACAGGATGCTGGATGCTACCAGAGCTCCATGGCTGGTTCCAAGATGGCTTCAGCCATGGGAAAGGCTACCCTGGGAGAGTTGTCCTTGCACAAGATGTCCATAAAGAAGCATTTTGCCCTCTTCTGGACTGGCTTCATGGGAACATTCATGGACTCAGACATAATTCGAAGGAAAGCCCCAAGTGTTACCAGCCCATGGTGAATGGTCACTTCCTAAACCAAAGCCCAGTCAAAAGTATGGATCCTCAACAACATGAATGACACATTCGAGTCCTCTGAGGACTCTTCAAAAATGGCCCTCGATTGTTTGCTGTCATGGACCACTCAAGAATCTTCTGACTGGGCTATTTCCACCAACATCTGACCTGACTAGTCGGCTGCAACATAAGTGTCTGGTCGAGGCTCAAACAAATGCTGTGGGGGAGGTTGTTCCAGGAGTTCAGGTGGACCGGCTGATGCCAGAAACATCTGTCAAGAGTGGACTAGTGTGGGCATCAGTGGTGCCTTCTAACTGACCATTGGTAGAGCTTTACACCACAGCACAATGGTCCAAGGCTGCCAGAGGAGCTCCTTGTAGCAACTCCACATTCTACAGCAGTGCCTTTTCACTCTCAAGCAATGTTGACAGTGACACCCCCAGCTGAGTGGGATTGCGAGCATGAATGATGCCTCGACTGTCAACCTGATGGTCAAGGTCATGGACAAGCCAGTGGAGGGTCAGTGTAGACCACATACCAAGTCGTGCTCAGCAGCATCAGCTTCAGTGATCGGATCACTGGTGGAGGCTGATCCCAAGATAAACTGATTGGGGAGACTGACTGACCCACATCTTTCTGGGTGAGGACTGAAGAACGGGTGTGGGAGATAAGACTTCTTGATGTCCTCCAGCAAACTGCTTGACAGAGTCTGACAGCTGGTTGGCATGATCTAGAAAAATATCAACAGTGTTCTGGACCTTTGTTGAGGCTGACAAGCCTGACGGGCACCAAGGAGCTTTAGACTAACCCCTCAACTGAGCAGAGCACGCAACAGAAATTGAGTGCTTGGGTGATTCGAAGGAGCAGAAAGACCACAACCTCTGCAAATCCCATAACTGGCATTGGTGGCACTTATACATTTTTACCATGGTGGTCAGGACTTACACCAAAGATCTGGAGGGCCCAGCACATGTCCCAGAACCTGTCCAAGAAAGGCTGTCTGATGCTGGCCTCAGCTGTATGCAGTGCGGCGACTGACAAGATGCCAACTGTGGTGGCTGCCACCTTGTTTTCTGGGGCTGCAAGTTGAGTAGCAGATGCCACTGAAGTCAAGGCCATCTTGTATTCCTGAGGTCAGATCACTAGGTTCCTGTTGACCAGCCGACCAAGGAGTAACCCTACCATATGATCTTCCAGCAATCCCGAAAGGAATGCTTTGCATATAGGCCATGGATAGAAACATTGTGTTGTACCCCTAAACAATAAATGCAAGACACATGCGGGTCTGTATTCAACATTTTCTGCCAACATGTGACACAGAATTTGAAGCCAAGGAATGGCTTAGCTTCTTTCATATCCATCTTCCATCAATAGAGGCAGGGCTGGAGTGAAGGAGCGGAGTTTTGATCCAGGAATGAATCTCAATAAGTTTTCTGAGAAGAAAATCATCAAGAACACAATAGTAGCCTTCAACACTGCAGAGCTCTGAAGAAGGAGACCTCTTCCTTCCAGTACAAAGAAAGATCTGACATCACAGGATGATGCCAGAGCCTATAACCACAAGTGGTGAAAGAAGCATAGCTAAAAGCCATCAGATGAATAAGCACTTCCAGTGGAATTGCCAGAATGTGGACAGAAAACTGTTTTGGAATGGGAATGTTACTATGTTCAAGGTTAGGTACAGGAGGGGCAGGGGGTGCCACTGGACTACCAGGGATATAGGAATAATTGTAGTCCATTACAGGAGCATGGCTGGGAGGGTGTACTACTGGACTACCAGGGGTTAAGGGTGAACATTTACTGTGTGATACAATCTGGGATGGGAGGGACCCACTAGACTACCAGGGATATGGGAAAGCTGATGTTTTGTGACTCGTTTGGGGATGGAGGTGCTAGCTACCCAGGGACTGGTGGCTGCTTTGTTGCACTGTGCAATATGGCAGCTGGCCCGTGGGTGGCTACAGCTTACACCTGGTTTTCCAGATGTAACTTTGTGTGGCACATCTCCAAGTTGTGCAGGCATCTGTGCCACACATCTTGGCTGAATACTGTGATGTGCCACATATGCAGAGAATGCCCCCTCTGGACGTGCTGCATACATTACCTTTGTGCTGCATCACATCTGGAGGTGCGTAGCTCATCCCCACCTTTTGAATATGGCCCAGGGGTGCACTTTAGAGATACACCAGCGCAACTCAGTTGCACAGGGTGCATCTCTTTGAATATCTGGGCTATAATTTGTAAAATGCAACATTCTGCTCAAAGTTGTACACACATAAGAAAAAATTGAATTAATATATTTGCAATACTATATATATCTATAGTCAAGATCTAAATTTCTGTTTGAAACATTGATATTATTGTTCAAGCCACATTCCATATTTCCTAGCAGAGCAAAACCACCTGCTAGCCTCTGCAAGTCAGGAACTACCTGTGTCTCAGCAGGTCTCTGTACTGGGCTGCACCTGTAAATGAAATGGCAAACTATACCGTTAGCGCACGGTATTACAATAGGTTCCAGCAAATCACATTGTACCTCCATTATAGTAGAGAGTTCAGTCTTTTAACTAATGTTAAGACTCCAGTTGAGAGAATTTGGGAGTCCATTCATTAATATTAAGTAACCCCAGTCTCCCTTGCTGGATTTACATTATGCATGTACCAAGTTATTTGTAGCTGTGACTGAGAAAAGCTCCTATGATCTGCTGCTGATCCTCCTTTCTGTGCCTGGTCTTGCTCCAGTGCACTGGCCCACTCCCTGTGGACAGAAAAAACTCCTTCAAATACTAAACAGCTATTTTTGCTCTGTGTTCACTAGGGAAAATGAAGGGGATGGTAGTGGTGCAGGAAAAGCAAGGGCAGTGGGAGTGGGAGTGGATACGAGTCCGTTCAGGGTGGAGGAGAATCTAGGAGAATTTCACTGCCTGAAGGTGGACAGGGAAATGGGGCCAGATCGGGTTCACCTGAGGGTGTTGAGGGAACTAAAGGATATACTGGTAGCACCCTTGACTGCACTCTTCAACAGGCCCCTGGAGTCCAGTGCGCTACTTGATGACTGGAAACAGACAAATGCAGTCCCCCTGTATGGGGGGGGCAGGAGGTGGGAAACTACAGGCCCATGAGCTTGACATCTGTAGTGAGCAAGCTCACGGAGAAGCTACTGAAAAACAGGATTACAAGTTACATGAAGGTAAGCAGCCTGATGAATAAAAGGCAACATGGCTTTACAAGGGGTAGATCCCGCCAAACAAACTTGATCTATTTCTTTGACTGGTTCACCAAGGTAGTAGATTGGGGGGGGGGAACATAGCATATCTAGATTTCACAAAGGCATTTGACTCCATGCTGCACAGGAGACTCCAGAACAAGCTGACATGCCTGGGGCAGATGGTTGTTCGATGGGTGGGGGGCAAGAGACAGAGAGTCATTATAAGAGGATGGCATCCGGAAAGGGTATGGTCACCAGTGGGGTCCTTCAGGGGATGGTATTTGGGGCCACTACTTCTCAATCTATTCATAGGGGACATTGCCGAGGGCCTTGAAGGGGGTGTGTGTCTGTTTGCAGATGATATGAAGGTCTGCAATAAGGTGGACACTCAGGAAGGGGTGGAAAAATGTGGAAGGATCTAAGGAGGCTTGAGGCATGGTCAAAAGAGTGGCAGCATTCATTTATCATGGACAAGTGCAAGATCATGCATCTTGGTAACCAAAACTGGAGGGTGGGATACTGAATAGGTGTCCGTGACCTTGCAGTATCAGAACAGGAAAGAGACATGGGCATCCTATATCGAGAGACCTAAAGGTGGCAAAGTACTGCAAGAAAGCAGTGGCTAGGGGAAGCAGAATGCTGGACTACATCGGGAGGAGAATTGCTAGTAGGAGGAAGGAGGTCATAGTACCCATATACACCCATCTGGTTAGGCTGCATCTGGAATATGGGGTCCAATTCTGCAGACCATATCTCAGAAAGGATGTGGGGAGGCTGGAGAGTGTTCAAAAGAGGGCAACGGAGATGGTAAAGCGGCTTAGACACCTATCCTAAAACGGAAGGTTAAGGGAATTGAACATGTGCTTCCTGGAGCAGAGGAGGGAAAGGGGGGACATGATTGAGACCTTCAAGTATCTAAAAGGTATTAACCAAGTACCAGTGGAGATCATCTTCCAGCTGAAAGAAAATTAGAGGACTGGGGGCATGGGCTGCAGATTGTGGGCGGACAGTTCAAGGGGAACATTAGTAAGTAAGTAAGTAAATATTTATTTCTATAAGGCGCCCTTCCAAGGCTCAGGGCACCTTTACAATATTCTTCATACAATATTAAAAACCATAATTATAAACAACATTAAATTCAAAACACAATCTGATATAATTCAAGTCACTAAAAATGCTAGGCTAAAAAGGAAGGTCTTTAAAGCTTTTTTAAAGCTCTCCACAGTCAGGCTATTGTGTATCTGGCACGGTAGAGAATTCCACAGGGTAGGGGCCATAAAGGCAAATGTTCTTCCACCAGATGTTTTTAAAGTTACCCTGGGAATCTCCAGCAATCCCTCACCAGAGGATTGGAGGAAGCAGGAAGGACAGTAAGAAGTCAGGAGTTCTTTCAGGTAACGAGGTCCCAAACTGTGTAGGGCTTTATAGGTCATCAACATAACCTTGAAAGTGATCCGCCACTGTATGGGCAGCCAGTGCAATTCGTGAAGCACGGGTGTTATATGGTTGGACCTTGGGCTTCCAGTCAACAACCTAGCTGCCGCATTTTGCACCAGCTGTAAGCAGTGGATATCCACTCCGGCAGCCCTAGATAAAGGGCGTTGCAGTAATTAAGACGATTGGCAACAGAGGCGTGGACCAGGGTAGGAAGATCCTCTGATGGAATCAAGTGTTTCACCCATGCTATATTCTTTAGATGAAAAAAGGATGATTTGATTATGGCTGACACCTGCGTCCTCAGGGTCAAGCCCTGGTCAAATATAACACCAAGGTTACGCACTTGACCAGATACCATGAGTGGGGTTCCTCCCAGAAATAAACCTAAGGGTTTTCCCGCCCATGGACTTGATATCCTCACTCCCGGTTCCACCACCAATACCTCTGTTTTTCCCGGGTTCAGCCTCAGCCAATTGGTACTCATCCAGTTCTGTATCTCCAGGAGGCAGTTGTTAAACAATGTACTTGACTCAGACTCTTGCTCAGGCACAAAAGACATATAGAGTTGAGAATCATTGGCATAGCAATGAAAACTCAAATCATAATGCCTTCTAATGTCCCCTAATGGCAGCATGTACACCACAAATAACATGGGGGACAACACTGAACCCTGTAGCACTCCACAGTGTAGGCAGCGAGAGGTCGAGGAATAAATCCCTGACACTACTCTGAGTTCTACCCTGCAGAAAAGACTAAACCAACTGTGGACCACCCCCTTAGTCCACAGAGAAACCACAGGTGTTCAAGCAGCACCCCATGATCCAAGGTGTCAAATGATGCTGAAAGATCGAGGAGAACCAAGATAGAATGAGTTCTCCAATCTCTTGCCATCAGGAGATCATTCAGTACCTGAACAAGAGCCGTCTCAGTACTATGCCGTTTCCTGAAGCCAGACTAGAGAGGGTCATAGATATTGTGGATGTTTAAATGATCTTCCAGCTGCAAGACAACCACCTTCTCAATGATCTTCCCCAAAAAGGGAAGATTTGAGATTGGTCTGTAGTTTCCTGGGCAGTCGGGATCAAGGGAGGGCTTTTTCAGGAGGGGACGTACTATTGCCTCCTTCAAAGGATCAGGAAAGATCCCTCTCTCCAATGATGCCACTACTATCCCAGTAAGGATTGGGCCAATAACCTCTACACACCCCACAAGTAGTTGAGTAGGGCCTGGATCCAAACCACAGCAGGTTGGACGCAAAGTCTGGACGATTCTCACTGTGTACATGACTACCGGTTGACTGAACGAGAACCAAGTCAAATGGGTATTTGTGTCCCTTGATTGATCACTGCAAGAGCCAATGGGGAGGTCCTGGCTGATCTTATCTCTGATAGCAGACACCTTATCAGCAAAGAACGTCGCAAACTCCTCACACTGTAACTGTGATAATGCTCGACCGGCATGAAGACAGACTGGATTGCACAGTCTGTCCGCAGTACGGAAGAGCTGGGCCGATCTATTCTTTGCTGTAGCAATCTCCCTGGACAGTAACTCTACCTTCTTATGGGAGATTGCTAACTGGTAGATTTTATAATGATCTAGTAGTCTAAGCCTGTCAACTTCCAGATGAGTCTTCCTCCAACGTCTCTCCAATCTTCGGCCCTGTCTCTTCAACCGACGGATCTCCATGCTAAACCATTGTAAAATTAGGAAGTACTATTTCACAGAGAGGGTGGTGGATAATTGGAATAGGCACCCTGAGGAGTTGGTTAGAGAAACAACAGTAAAAGGGTTCAAAAGAGCAAGGGACAAACATAAGGGACTGTTGAAGGTGGGGGGTGGGAAGGCATGTCCTAGCAGATAACTAAGCAAGTGGGCTGACTAGGTGGGCCTGGTGGTCCTTTTCTGCCATTAATTTCTATGTATCTATGTAACTGTGCCCATGCACCTAGAACAATAAAATAATATGAGATGGGAAAATGAGGCAGTGCCAAAGGAAGGAAAGAGAGTTGCAAGCAGGGTGGGAGTAAGATGTGGAAAGTCAAGTGTGCAAATGCAAGAAATCTTGGAAATAAAATTCTAGATCTTGAGGCTATCATGGGGAGACAGACCTAGATATAGTGGCCATCACAGAGTCATGGTGTACAGGAAACCATGACAGGGACATGACTGCACAGTTTGGAAAATATGGGGAGGAGAGGATAATTGTCAGGGAAGACATCAAGGAAACAGAAATGCAAGGGAGTAAGGTGCAGGTGGAGGTACAGTGTGTCACCCCAAAAACAACAGTTGGAGACTCCATTCAAACTGATGTGATTTACAGACCGCCAGAACAGGGGGAAGATCTAGACAAGGAAATGTGGAAAGTCACTGGCAAGATGGCATTTAAGGGGGAGATGCCACCAAAATGGTGCAGGTTTTGCACCACAAAACATATGAAGTTAGGCTCAGCCAACTAAATTTATTCTCCCTCAAGCAGAGGAGGAACAAAGGAGACATGATTTAGACATCTAAACTTGTAAAAGGGATCAACACAGCACAAACCAGGAACCTCTTCAGGACAAACAGGGCTGCATGTTCGAGGCAACAGAACATGTGCCTGGTGGGAGGTAAATTCAAAACAAATGTTAAAAAGTACTTTTTCATGGAGAGTGTGGTGGACCCTTGGAACAGACTGTGAATTCAAACAGGCATGAGATAAGACAGTGTAGTCCCTTTAGCAAGACAAATTAACGGTGGGGGTAGAAAACCCAGGCAGACTAGATGGACCACACGGTCTCCTTCTGCTGGCAGATCCTTATGTTCTTATGCCGCTGATGGGAGAGTTCAAGCTACCAGATCTCGACTGGAACATCACGGCGATGGCCTCAGCAAGAAGTAGGGTCATCCTACACTCCTTTCAGGGGTGCTGTTTCTAAGTCAGCTAGTCAAGGAAATCACACAAGCGTGAGAGTCCTGGATTTCAGGAGGCACATTTACAAAAATGTGGTACTGTCAGAGACACTCTGAGGGTGGGATATTACACTGATGGAGTGGATGAAATTAAGGGATGGAATATAGTGAAGGCAAAAAACCTCAGTGCAAAAAAAATTAGCTAAAGCAGGAGAATAAAGAGTCCAATATGATTATCAAGGGAGGTGGTAGCAAGGGCAAGGGCAAAAAGTGCAGCACTCAGGAGATACAAGGAGACACAGAGAGGAAGAAATAGCCAGGGTGGCAACAAAGGCCGACAATAATTTGTTTTAGGTCTATAGGAGAACAAAGAAAGTCAAGGGGAGGAATTGTGAGGCTGAGGGGTGCAAAGGGAGACTTGTAGAGGATGATCAGGAAAAAGTAGATATCTTGAACAGATACTTTGTTCCATCTTCACAGTGGAAGAGGATGGGCCACGTACAGGTTACAGAACCACTTGAGGGAGGGAAGTAGACACAAGTCTATTCGAAGAAGAAACAGATCTGAAGGGACTTGCAACTTTGAGAGTCGATAAAGTTATAAGGCCATATGGGTACATCCAAGGGTATTTAGGGGTCAGGGAGGTAATGGCTGCACTTCTTTCCATCCCTATTCAATAATTCACTAGATACAGGAGTGGTCCCAGAGGACAGGAGAAGGGCAGATATAGTCCCACTTCATAAGAGCTGCAGCAGGGAAGAGGCTGGCAACTACAAACTGGTCAGTCTGACATCAGTAGTGGGGAAACTAATGGAGTCACTTTAAGGGAAAGACAGGTAGATTACCTAGCATCCAACAGGTAACAGAGCCAAGGGCAAACCAGAGAAATAGATCGGGGAAATAGTGGATGTGGCCTACTTAGCTTTCAGCAAGGCCTTACTGTAGACATTGTGCAATATAGGCTCATAAAAACTGGGAAGCTTGGGGGCAGGAACCAAGGTGCTTCTGCTTTTAGAAGCAGCATATTTAGGAGAGGAATAGACGAAAGCAACTACAGTTCCCCCTCCCCTTATCACTTAACTGCTAACTGAGACAGCTAAATTGAAGGGGCCTATGACATGTGAAGCAGAGCCAGTTGTGCCCCAGCTCCATTTTGCTTCTGCTTTGAGAAGCAGCATATGTGGGAGAAGAGCAGGGGAAAGCAGCTACAGCTCAATCCCCCATCTCTTAACTGCTAACTGAGACAGCTAAAGTAGAGGGGCCTGTGACCTGTGAAAGCAGAATCAAGTGTGCCACATGTCCATTTTGCTTCTACTTCATAAGGACTAGAAGAGGAACAGGGGAAAGCAACTACAGCTCTCCTCTCCCCATCATTTAGCTGCTAGCTGAGACAGCTAAAGGAGAGGGGCCAGTGACCTGTGAAAGCAGAGTCAGGTGTGCCACAACTCCATTTTGCTTCTGCTTCATAAGGACTAGGGCCTCCAAGTGGCCCCCCACATGTGGGATCCATGTGAAAAGGACATAGGAGTCTGCCCACAGGACTCAGCCCAACAAGGCAGCTGGCATCAGGTCACTCCACCCAGCACCGCAACAGTAAGTGAACAGGGGAGTAGGGTCCAGTGCCAGCAGCAAGCCAGGGAAGGAACAGGGAAGGGGGGGTCTGCAAGGTACAGTTAGAAGGAAGAAGAAAGCTAGGAGTGGGTGACACATCCTATTGTAGGGGTACATAAGGGTTGTGTTGAAAGAAAGGGAAAAAAAAACTTTCTTCTTATGGGTGAAAGGAGAAGCTAGCCAGAAAATTACACAGAACAAGACACTGGGCTAGGGGAGGCAAACATGCAGGTGCCATAGTAAGGTAAGATAAAGAGAAAAAAGGAAGGGACACTAACATACAGGGTACTACTAGCTAGATACACTTTAGAAGGGGGAAAGGGACCAAGTAGTTATAGGGTAGTAAGCAATGTAAACAAAATAGTAAGTATTCTGGGAGTGGTGCAATGCAGTGACTGTAGGGTGGCAGTTTCAGGGAGACTTTCTGGAGACTGCCCCATCGGCATGCACCTCTCTGGTCTTGGGGGAGGCTGCTCTTCTCCAGGCTGAGTGAGCTAGGATTTGGGGGGCCTCCTCCCTCACCCAAGGATGACCAAGTCCACCACTGCTGCCTCAGAGGGTGCCATGGAGGAGGAGGAGCAGCTGGACTATGGTGGGCTTGGGTTGGGTGAGGGTGAAGGGTCAGAGGCACATCCTCCTTATGGTATCATTACAAAATTCCTATGCTGCCTTGGTGGAGTGGGTTTGTCCAATGGAGGCACCTGTAGTTGTGACCAGGGATGATGTGGGGAGGGAGAGAAGTTGCTGCATGCTGTGTCACTGTGGAGGAGTACCAGAAGTAGGGTTCTGTGATACGCCTGTTACTATATAAAAGTAGGGATACTACCGTAACCTGAGTTTTTATTGTTGACTTTAATTTATCCAGAACCTTTCGAGTTCATGCTGTGCAACACAGTAAAATCTGCAGGATGGCTGCTGTGTTCCACTAACTGGCAGGGATTGCCTATAATTTCAACTGTGGGCTAGCCCACACCTCTTGCTGGTTGGCAGAGAAGCCCTGCAGAGGGTGATATTCATAGCAACCCTTCCCTGCTGCTTGTAGAAATCCATAAGGGTTGTAGCTTCAAAGCTGAACTCAGATAGTGGAACTTTGGAGATTCAGAAGTCAGCTTTGACTGACAATAGACTAATCTCTCAGTTCATGTTAGAAGTTTTAAACTAAAGACATTTTTATTTCCACATAAGTGGTAAACTAAGCTCCACATTGAAAATGGATTAAAAGCTAATAGCCTTACTGTCTTAATTAAATTAAAACATAGATGGGGCTCAAATCTAAAATATAAAATTGAAAGACATTAAAATTAAAACTCAATTTGTGCACCTGAGAATCATATGACAAGCACTATAAAACACACATCAGACAGCTTCTCCCAGATACCTTTGCCTAGCACACTACACCTGAGGAGAGAACAGAGGTAGACTGCAGATTCCAGGATGCTACGATGCCAGAGCCTAAACGCCAGCTGAACATTTTTTGAGCAAATGTTTGTTTAAAAATGATATATAGGATAAATGACTACATGACAAAGGTAACTGATTTAATTTAATGAAATTGTTTTAAGTCCCTGTGAATCTTACTTAAAAATGCAGGGGACATTAGAATATTAACAAACTCTGGTCAGAGATGTTATAGCTGTGGAGAGCTATTAGGAGTGGCACAAGTGTGGAAAAGAATATGCAGTGCTTTCGCTGCACCTCAGTAATAAACAGAAACACTGGAAACTATTTGAAGCACTGTGGCAGCAAATCAGACAGTGGTCCGCTTATGTGCTTCCACAGTGCTGTTATGCAGATCTGATGATAGCATGACATCCGTGGAGCTTGGCCTATGCAGTCGTACAAATGAGACTCAGGAGGAGTCTATTAACAAACTAGAGATCTGGTCTGGGACTTGCTTGTCATCACAGTTACTTTCTCATTCTTTTCTAACCATTAGTTTCTGGCAAATGTGCCTTATCCATATTGATCTTAGTGCTGGTAGACTACTTCTGGTTTTCCCCAGATTGTGTTAAGTGGAGGTAGTAGCAGTCGTGAAGTGGTAGCTGCCAGTGGTGGCGTGCTCTGAAAAAAGTGGTCCCCATGCTCGTCTACACATTTTAGAAATGATGTCTTTCCTTGTTTTTGCTGTAAAGAAACTGATCCCTTTAACACAAAAACAAGGAGTCAGTTATAGCCTCACCCCCTCCCTTTTTGCTTTAAGTGAAAAACATCATTATGGGTTTGCATCAGATGTACAGCGGCAACCATAGATGCTGTACCCCTAGGTGGCGCTATCCCAAGGGCTACTACCCCTGCCTGCTTGGCTAGTAGCAGGTTAAGAGGCCTGAGTTCTGAAACGGGTGCCTTCACCCGGAGGTCAGGGTTGGTAGTGGTCAAGCTAACCTGGGTACAGCCCTCCGGGAGAGTGTAATCCCCCTCTTTCCTTACTAGTGGCTGAAACAATACACAATAATGATTTTCACAATACCCCTGATACACCACACAAGTACTCACACTGTTTCCAGAATTTACCACCAGGGCTTTCCTCTGGCTCAGCCCTGGGGACCCCCTGTAAAACAAGGTGATACACTGCAAATAACAGCAGTACAGTACTCTTGCACAAACTGGAACCACAGTCAGGGTAAATGCAAAAAAGAGATCTGATTTATTTAAGGGACTTGAACAAGGGAGGGGCATAATCAGGTTAATTTGCTTAAAGACTCTATCATTCAAACAGTTATGCATGCACTTCAGGGTCTATAAACAGTCACACACTCTGGTTACCCAGATGGAGAATGGTGGGCTACCCAGGAAAGTTGCAGCTGGTTGGGGCCTTGTGATGGAAGAAAACAACATGCACCACACACACACTAATTTTAATCTGGAGCCGGAGGGCTCAGTTCATGAAAAGAAAACAAGACAATCTGATGACACACTTTTAGATTAGGCTGTTGTTGCAGGGAGCTACCCTGATGATTACTCACGATACCCAAGACTGGACACAGGCTGGATGAAAATTGAGACTGCAGGTGGCTGATCTGGAGTGCCAGGAGAAGCAGGGCCCACACGATTTGCCGAGGCGTCATTCCTGTTCAAGCGTGGAGCAGCGGACTGATCCCCAGACAGGTCTCTCATCAATGGCTGTGCAGCTGGTAGTCTGGCTGGGCCAGTGTGGCAAGGCCCCAGCCAAATGAAGACAGATTCGGATACAGTTCATTTTGGGTTGGATACAGCATCCAGCAAGCAGAACACAGTTCACACAGTGCGGAACCAAATCAAGACCCACTAACAACTCATAACACATTTACATGTAAGGAAATTCTACTGTACCAGGCAAACCGCTCTCCGGTCACGATCGCAGAGTCTCTGCACAAACCGGGGATTCAAACCAGCTGGAAATCCTGTTAGGCAGATCACATTCAGCCAAATTCCTTGGACTTCTTCAGGTACGAGCCTGGTAAAATCAGTGGCTTACTTCGTTCTCACAAATTTAGATTTAGTCCAAAATAATTCTCTTCTCTCCCTCTCAGGGGCAGCAGGCAGACATGCAGGCCACAACTCAGGCCTTTCCACAGTTCTCCCAGGTGAAACTACTCAGACGGCTGCTTGACTGTCTCAAGCTCTTGTTGCTTCAGCTCCCAACTTAGATCTGACTTAAACAGCAGGCAACTTAGGGATTTCCTTCAGATCCAAAAGGTTTGGTTGGCTGATTCGGCTGTCAGTCAAAGCAAGAGCTCCCCCTTCAGTTGCAAAAAGGTACTAAAAGCCCAAACCTACAATTCCTACAGATTTTGACTCTAGACAGCTCCTGTAGTCTGGCTCCATTTTAGGTCCCACCAATACTGATTGGTCCAATTTGGAAGTCCAGGACCAAGATAGTGGAGTTAACAAAACAGTCCTTGCTGCAAAGAAGGCAGGTTAAACAAACTACATTATCGTTATCACTCTAAATGATTTTCAGCAAATAGTTACATCTTTCAACAGAGCTGCCTCTCAGATTACTTATGACTGCAATCCAGGCAGCTCTTAAAGAGACATTACACAGAGGCTATACAGGCACTCTCTGGCAATCACATTTAAACTGCTAAAATGCAGGACACCAGCCTGGTAGTAAACATTTAGGCAAGCTCAAGGAAGACTTTTCGGGAACCACCATTTGTAGGGGGGTTACAGATGCAAAGATTGTTAAACAGTAATCAGCTGTATGTAAAAGCTGTTTTTTTTTGAATGTCTGCTTTGTTAATATTGTCAAAATCACTCCACCCATGTGTACTCTGCCCCTGGACTTCTGTGCCTCAAGTGCATCATTTTACATTTTTGTGTTCAGGACAAAAATGCCTTTCAAATGAAGGTAGTCACCAATCTAAATTCTTTATAGTTTTTTATGTTTCCTTGCATGTGTGCAAGAAACATCTTGTAGTAGAATGACATTTCAAAGGTGCGTCAGGGACAAGTCCATTGCACAGCAATCTACAGTGGGCTTGTCCCTGACAGACCAATGAGCATGCAACCAGACTGACAGTAGTCACAGTTTCACAGCTGGAATCCGTTCTCTAGTTGAAAGAAATAAAGTGCTCAAATGAGAGTGCTTAATTCCTTTCATTCATGCCCTAACTGCTCTTATTGCTTGTCACCCCACCCACCCTGCAGATGTCCAGGTACCCAGCCATACACTGCATCCCCCACTCTCTGTGCCATAAGCGGTAAACAGTCCTAGCAGTAAAGAACAAATAAATATTTGTTATCCTTCTCTAGACAGACGTCCGCATTGAACTTGTTTGTGTCTCTGTGTGAATGACAGTGCTTGTTCTTGTCACTGAGCTCCTCTCTCTCCAGTGCTTCATGTGTGCCACAATGCACAGCCTAAGCATTGCTCCCTGCGATAGTACCCGCTGACCCTCCCCAAGGAGCTGGTAGTGTCCATGCTGCCTCAGTGTAACCTCCACCCCACCGCACAATACAAGGAGCAAGAGTGCTGAGAAGTGAGGCAGCATTGCTTGCAGAGCTGTAGCTTAAACTTGGATGGCAGGGAGAGACACAGGCTGCAGGGACAGATACCAAGAAGGAGAGGCAGCAGTGCCCCTCCCTCAAAAGAGAGTGCAGGATTGAAAGAGGTGGTGAGTGGCACCAGTGTCAGGGACAGAGCAGAGAGAGAAAGACCCCAAACAGTGACAGCAACATGCTGAGATGTGGCAGGTAAGTGGAATGAGAGTGATCAAAAGGTGACAGGCTGTCACTATTGCAGCACCACCTTGGCAGTGTGAAATTGGGGGCAGTGCAATGTAGTTACCATAACCACGATGACCGGTGGCTCCCAAATCTGCACATGAACAAACATTCATTTAAATGTGTGGCCTGTTCCCTAGCAGTATCTACTCCCTTCCCCAACCCCTCTCAGCCCCCTCCTGAGAGAGACACAGCAATAGAGAGACCCGCTTCTAGTGCGGCATATATGTGTAGGTCCAATCTGTTCCAGTCAGAGATGGTGTCAACCCCCCTCTCCACACACACACACCAAACAGAGAAGTAGTGTACAGTGTGTGCCTCAGCTCAGTTGACATCCATTTTAGTTCCGCTCACTCTTCCGACACCTTGCTGTTGGTCTAACTATCTGTCTTTCTGAAGCTCAGTGGAAGCAGACAGCACATACAGTGAGGCAGAAAAAGTGGCAGCAAGAGTGCCATGACCGGTACAGAGAGCAGTGCTGCAGTTTTCCTTTCACCAAGAGTGAGAAAGACCAGGAGAGACACAGTGTAAAACAAACTTGGTGCATCTGTTCCACCACTGCACAAAAGGAGCACCCAGACAGAGCCAGGGGTGGGCTCCAGACAGGTGGCTCTGGGAGAATGATGCCCCATCCCCCCATCCCACCTCCACACAAGGGTAGCAACCTGTAGCTGCAAGGGATAGAGATGCAAGTTGCACATCGGCCCCTTCATACCCATCCCTGATCCACCAGAGCTAGCATGAGCGTTGTATTGGTCTTTAGGTGACTGGCACTTCCTCACCCCATGCCACATCTCTGCACTTGCAGAACACTCTGCTTCAGCCTGATGCTCTCCCCCATAATGTGCGTTACCCAAGGAGAGCACTCTGAGGTACTGAGATATAAAAATGTGGATCTTGTACCTGCCCCTCCACAACCATTCCCACTCTGCTGGGTGGGTGAGGGGTAGGATACAGTGGATGCTCCTGAGTGACTGGTGCCCCCTCTTGCACCCCCATCTATCAACCCAATACTTTACAGCAGCCAGAGAGGAGATGTGGATTGCACATCTGCCCCATCATAAACTGTGCCCATTCCAAAACGTTTCACACACAGGCTGGAGTGGGGTCAGGGATGGTGGCCATTAAGTGACTGTCCCCCCCAGCCCACCTCCACACATGGGGAGCACTCCTCTGCATTTATTACACATTTGCACTTAGAGAGCACTCCTCCCCCTCCATGCCTCCTTTGCATATGGGGAGCAATTCTCCTTCTCCAGCCCTCTTCCATATGGTGGACATAGAGTCTTATGTAATCATATTTGGTCTCAATCCTTGCTGAATGCAACATTGTACATATTATATATACTAATATAAAGAACATTGATTTATTTTAAGGTATATTATGTGTCCTTACTTTTTGTATCTCACACCACGTATTGTCTTTATCATTGCTTGTACAAGGGACCTCGTTGCAAATGAGCTTGCTCAATGAATTTTATCCCTTCACAATAAACTTGAACTTTAACATGGAAAGCATGCTTCCCACCATTCCATCTCCAGACATACTGTAGGTATCATTGCTCCACCTCCATCCCACCTCCATACATTGTGAGCACTCATCCCCTGACCCCTCCAGTACTTCTCCTGCTACATTTCACCTCCCCCACATAAAGAGCAGTTCTCACACTGCATCCCACCTCCTGCACATTGGGAGCACTCCTCTCCCTCCATTCAACCTCCACACATGGGGAGCTTTCCTCCCACTTCATATCAGCTCTGTACATGGGGGGCAATCCACCCCTTCATCTCACTGTCCCTACATTCCCCATCATCCCACTCCTACACATGGGACACCTCCACACATTTGCATCACTCCTCCGCTACCACCATCCCACCTCTGCATACAGAGAGAACTTCTAACCCCATTCCACCTTTGCACATGAGAGCACTCTGCAACAGCCAGAGACAAAGATGTTAAGCAGGCATCTGCTTTTTCACATCTATTCCCATGCCACATGATAAGCTCCAAGTTGGGCAGAACATCAGTGGGGTTGAGATGTAATGAGGGGGTTGCCCTGGGAGATGGTGCCAATACCCTTCACTACCTCTCTGAATGAGAGAAATCCCCCTCCCCCAAATCAATCTTTATTCTTTTCTCCACTCACCACTTTTCTGCTGATTATCTTTCTGTTAGCAGCTTGCCTTAACAGTCGCTCTCCTCCCAAGACATTACTACAGGCCACTAGGCCAGGGCAGATTTTTCCTCAACCTCTCCCGTCTTCTTTTTGGACCACACCACCAGTCCAACCAGTGTCTAACACAGTCAAGAAGACACACTGCATGTTACTAGCAGCTCAGCCCTGGACAGCTCTGTTCTTTCTGTGGTAGACCACACTTCACATTCTCCCACAGTTCAACTGAGGCTAGAGAAGAGCAGCACGTAGTCCTACTCTACTGCCCTGACAGTGAACAGGGCACCACAACTTGCTCGGCACTGTACAGATGATGCAGCACAGCAGCAGGCTCACTAGTCTGTCTCACCAGGCTTCCCCTGCTCTCTCTGTTGATGATGTTTCTATCTCCCCTAGCCATCAATGGTCCCATGCATGCACATTGTGCTGCAGCTATCACCAGCTGCTAAGGAGACTGCTGAGACACTGAATGTTGTAGCAGCTGAGCCTGAGGCAACCTGAAAATAAAATACAAGAATCTGAAAATTTCTGAGGTCATTTCGGGGGTTGGGGTGTTTGAACACCCTGAGCACCCCCTGCCTATGCCCATGCAATCCACAGCAGTTCGGACACATGCAGTTCTTACACTTAAATGCACTCCTCCTAGCCCAACCAGCCCCCTGCCTGCCCTAACGCACAAATGAACACCAACTGCTACTCTTCCCACTTCCTTTGCAAGAAGCAAGGCTCCCTTGCTTTCAAGTGGTCAGTCCTGAACAAGTAGCAGAGTTGGGGGTCTGGGGCTGCAGTCGGACCTGTTGCTGTAATGGAACTTAAGCCTGCCTGAATACAACAGGACAATTAAACTGAGTCCCTTAATCCCTATAGATACAGGACTGCTGGAAAAATGATTGCTACAGCCACTTAGGCATCACCAGGGATTTAAAACAAGAGCTGTACTATGGCAGGCAGCCTACCATCTGCTTCCTCCTCCTCCTACTCTGACTGTTTGCAGCACTTGCCCAGATCCTCCTCTGCTACCAGTGCCCACCAGCAGTCAGTAGTGTCAGTGAGTGGCCCCCGTTGGAGTGGTCAAGCAAGCTCCTCGACTTGCAACTAGCCCCCGCAACTGATACTCTCTTTTTGCTTCCTTCCATGCCTGGCTGCATTTGCCTGTTTCCAAACACCCAATAAACATTTTTACTAGTGTCTACTTAGATACAGAATATTAAATATATCAAAATAAAATATAACTGCTTTGAAGAAGATACAGTGGAAGCCTTTATTGTGGCTCAGCTTCAATGTATGGTTGAAGAACGCTGAACTATCATCTTGATTGTTTTACTTTCTATTGCTATTTTGTATTTTCAGGTTAAATCAAATATAATAAAATATAATTGCTTTTTGAGAAAATAAAAGCTTTTATTATGGCTCTTTCTGGTTTGATCCATGCACACTGAAGCATTGAAACAGAAAGATCACCATGATTTTGGCAGCCTTGCACCATTCCTCTGATCCTAAATACATGTATCACAATGATTGTTTAATTGTTGGTCTATAGTCAAATGTCTATAGCTCATTATAATTACGCACTAGGAAGAATGATCTTAATGAGTGCATTTAAGGCTCCATAATTTGACCTTTTGCAATTTTAATGACCTCCCAATCATGCAGTCATCAATTTGTTTTATCTAAACATTACTTTGCTCAGTTCATCAACAGTTCAATAAGATTTAGAATAACATTACTTTATAACACAAGCTGTATAAACTTTAGGTTTGATTTTGCGCAAATATTAACTTCTCTCTGAGTTGAAAATGCAAAGGTGATTAGTTGTACATATCTTTCTATCTCTCCAAACTTTTACTTTGGAAATTTGTAAAAAAAAATATGAAAAAAAAAACACTTGACCTTTTGCACTGGTCTTGACCTCCCATAAAGGGCATGGCTTAAAACTTATTTAGGAGTCATTCAAGTGTTATCCCAAGGTAAAGATTTAGTAAACTATATGTTCAATGCTTTTTAATAGTAGAAGTTGCTAACGAGGACATAATAAAAGACAAAAATCAGTGGTACTGCATAGATGCCTACAAGAGATTAAACCATTTGCTTCTAAAAGTTTCACAGACAGCCAAGTCTTCTTTATGTGTGTGAACATTGTTTTCTTCTGTGTCTTCCTTCTTCCCTCTATCTGGTCAGTGACAACTTCACATATAGATATTTCTGGCTAATAATGAAAAAAAAAATAATCTACTGCTTTTTTCCTGTAAAGATTTAACATGATCCCATTCTGAAATGATGAAATGTACCCCCAATAAGCAGATTATTTTGTTTCAAGTGTTTTGCTTGTTCATATTAAGAACTAAGGAATGTCATTGCTGTGTTCTGCATTGCTAGAATAACTTTAGCACCTGCTGTTAAATTAAGCATGACAAGAGTAGTGGTTTCAGAAATCAGGCTGTCAGACATACAATAAAAGTGATGCCAAACAAATGTAAGTATCTCTGAAAGTATAGGAGTTACTCATAACCCATCTTATGAAAGTTGTTCGGGATAACACTACCTTTCAAATGAGCCTATTTTTTTAGTTTCACTAATTATACTTTTTAAACTATGGCCATCTTGTTACTTGAATTTTCATTTTTCTTCACAATTTTGCCCTTTCAGGTGGCTATATTTAAAAAATCTAATGAATTCAGATTAGTGACTACCCTCATTTGAAAGGTCATTCTGTCCTAAATAATTTTCATGCTGCTTGTATACTGTTAACACGTGTACTTTCCAAGATATTTACATTTGTTTGGCATGACTCCTACTGTGTTCACTCAGCGAGAGAAAAAAATGAGGTTGTTTGGAAGACCATATTATACAAAATATAAAGAATTCAGATAAGTGACTATCCTCATGTGAAAGGTCTTTTAGCCCTAAATAACTTTCATATTGGTTGTTTTTGTGCACCTTCAATAGTTTTAAAGATATTTAGATTTGTTTGGAAGGTGTGCACATTTGCTCTCAGAGAAAAGCAGCATTGAGTTCTGTGTCCATCATTCTAAACAGAAAGAAGAGAATATTTTTTAACTGCCATAGAGAGTTGCACTGTTATGGAAGGATATATTGAAAACTACTAAAAAATGTGTTCCACGGAAACCCCTTTTCAAGCTAATGCGATATGGCTGTTATCTCCGTCCACAGCCATAAAAAACTAGGTGAATTTTATTTTTCAAGTAGCAGATTTTAAAGGACAAGACTCCTGTATATTTATGATTTGGATATGTTTGATGTATTTATTATACATTACATCAAGTATTGTACATATGTCAATAAGAGAGCAGCCATTTCTTCTGTTGCAACACATATCTAGAGTTTGAGGCTCTGACACAAGGTAGTAAAATGTCAAGCAAGCCTCCATTTACATCCAAATGAGTCACTCATAATACAGCCCCTCCCATTCCTTGATGTCACTGCAGCAACAGTGTAGAACAAAACATAAGGGTATCAATGCTGTCTATCCTGATTTTAGTTTAAGTTTGCAATGGCTTAAGACAGTTCTGTCATGCAACTCACACAGGGACTGGTACTTGTAGCCTTAATACTGCATGTGTAGAGCAAATAATACATCTAATAGTATTGCATTCACGGGAAACAAAAGCTGTTCCTGTATACTGCTCATTTCTCTCTGTAAGACTGTTGTAACATGTTGTGGAAAGCAGTAGACTGAATCAGTTAATCAACCAATCAACCAACCAATTAATCAATCTATCAGTCACTCTGTAGTGAACCAGGTGAATACCCTTAAGAGGAATCATTTACAAGGTAGGCTTGAGCATTTTCCCAAAGGATCACACAAGACTGAATTCTTCCTTTGCACAAATTATACACTCACTCCTTTTAACAGCCTGACAGTGGAGAGCTAGATCACTTACTTTATAAAGTGTATTGTTTTACATTTCAAATGCTCCTTACATCTGGGTTCTGACTGGAAATACCAGGACACAGAATGCATATGACATGGGAGGAATGAGCTAAGCAAATACAGAGTACTACAAACACTGAGACTGATTAGTTTCTTTACCTACAACAGCTGAAGTGTAGCATCTGATTTGTGAGCGACATCCTACTTCAAATGCTGGCATTACAAAGGGGGGGGCTGCCACAGCATGTTTTCAGTACCTTCAAAGTGAAGTGCTATAGCTCTCACATCACTGCTAATGATTTATGATGGGAATGGGGGCACTGTTAAAGTCATGGACCTGAGGGGTCATCACAGTTCCCAACGAGGTTAGGGGAACTTGTTAAGGGTTAGGGAATAAGGGACTTTAGTAGGATTTGAACCAGAGTTTCCCAGTTCTTGTGCCTGTGCTTTAACCACTAGATTACTCTTCTTCCAAATGCTGCAGTTGATGTCCTGGTAACCTATTCCTTGTTATAGCTGAACTCTGTATTGCCTTACATCAGCCATCCAATCACTAACTGCCTAGTTACAAAGGGAAAGGGCATTTTTTTTTGCAAGATTGTGTCTCACTGATGGTGTCAATCAAAACAGAGAATGCTAACACACACAGAACATAATAAAACAGCTATATAATGCCACTTGAGACTCTCGTTGTACCCAAAGTCATTTATTGGGTAAACTGTTTTTGCTAACAAAAACATCAACACAACTCATACAGGCACTTCCTTATAGGCATACTGTATATACATGTCAAATCAGTGCTGAATCACACTCATATGATTCTAGTCCCTATTAGACCTGCACTTCAGTATGTGCACAACACTTAAAGAGTTCCCCCATTACTCAAGTGGGGGACCAAACATTGTGGATTCTGTTTACTGGTAGAACAGCATTTAGTGCAGCACCATTATCTGTTGCTCTGATGACATCATCCTCCAGCAGCATTGATGATAAAATGGAGGACAAACACATTGATAACTTTTGGGGGCTGTATATTTTTTATTTATAATCTAGATTTGGATAGCGATAGGACTGCTGTCAACTAGAGGAGGAACACAACAGTTACACATAAGGAGCTGGGGGAAATATGGGTGTGAAACTATGGGAGACTTCCCCTTTAACACTGCAGTATATTGTTATTACTATTTTTCAGTACTGAAATACAGCTATTAAATGCCTTTAAAAGAACACAGCAATAATTATTCTATCTTAAAATAGGATATTGGTTTATCTAATTAAATTAATTAATTATTGGGGGGGATCCATTCCCTTCCATTATAGAATAATTTATCAATTTTAATTTAGAGCCTACTTGTGATGAGGTGGTCTGCTACTCTTCATGAGGTAAAGCTGGAAAAGATAGCAGGGCAGATTGTGGTTGGCAGATAATCTTATGGAAAGAACTCATTTGCACTGGAGTAATGAGTTGTGGAATTTGGGAAAGAGTTGCAGAGCCACATGTGGTTGAAACTGGGAGCTAAAGATCTCACGAAAAGCCTTTGAGACTAAAATAACTCATTCCTGGCATATTTAAGGCACCAGTTTGAAATCTGGCCGCTTGAAAGTTTGACCCTGAAGTTTCGTAGCCTGAAGTTCACCAGAAAACTTTAAAATCAGAAGGAAACTATAAAAACTGAAAATACCTTGATGCAGGCCCACCTATTGGTGAGAAATGTTACAAGTTGTAAGAACCACATTTTCATCATCATTTTCATCATCATCATAGTTTATTGTTTATCCATGACATAAAAATGTTGGACATTACAAGAATACATAGATATAATACAAAGTTAAAACACAAACCTAATGACATAAAAACAGTAAGTGCATTGAACAATGCATTAAAAAAGTTATTTTACAGAGTTATATGTGAGATGGCAACAGGTGCCAGTTATCAAGATACTCGGAATTCTAAATTTGCAATGTGAGAAAGTGCTTCCTTTTAGACTTAGTTATTAATCCAAGAAATGTAGGAATTAGCTCAGTGTCAGCTTTAGTTTTGGGATAATGCAAAACAAGCAAAGGGTCATACTCTAAATGTGCATATTTTATCAGAGATGTCTTTAGGCTTTGATTTCAAGCAGTATTGTTGAAGGGGTATTGTATTATAATATGATAATGGGTTTCATGAAAACCCCATTACATCTACAAAATTCCTGTGTGTGTCCAGTACTAGTAGGTTTGCTAAAATAAGTGTATTTAGAAACAAGGGTACCTACCCTGGCCCACATAATTATTTTCCTAGAAGTTAGGTCTATGGGTAAGGAGAGACGCTTCTAGAGTTGAATCCATTTTATTTAGCCCAAACCATAGGGCTTGTTTTTGTAACCTAACTTGCACCATCTATTTGAACTGGGCATCCACAAACATTTTTTGTTTCAATGTACCCTTAAAAAGGGAAGATATCTTATTCCCCTTCTGCAAATCTTCCCACAGATGAGTTAAAGAAGCTTTTAAAAGAACTGCTCTAAGGCTTTTTAGCCAAGGTGGTGAGAAGCCGTTCCCAGACCAAGCTATTTTTTCTTCAAGACATAATTTCGGAATTGGATTAAACTGATTATTGGTTATTTTAAGCCAGTAAGGGGCCAAACAATTATCTATTCTAGTGACTATGGAAAGCCTACCTAATTTGGCTTTCACCTCTGAATTAGCAATTGATGTGGGTACCTGCAAACAAGATTTATGAAAGAGGGATAACAGAATTTCTATTGCAGCAGGAGGACTGGTACCCCAAACGTCAGCCCTGTAGAGCAAGATGGGATTAACTTTAGCTTCACCTGCAACTAGTGCTGGAATAACTGTATGCCCTCCATATTTATAGCTGAAGTGTAATAAAGCTTTCATAGCCAATCTGGCTTTGGAGATCTGTTCTTTCCAATGAAGAAACCACTTGCAGTTAGCATAAATTTAATACTAAGATACGTATATGAGGGCACTACCTCAACTACCTCATCATCCAGGAAGATTTTTGACAAAGCAGGACATACATTTTGGGATCCAAACACAACACCTTTTTTTTTTTTTTTTTAAGATTAATTTTCAATGCAAGCTGATCACACCTAGACTTTAAGAGAGTTAGCTTCCGTTGAAGACCAACTGATGGATAATGAGAGAAGAAGCAATTGATCGCATAAGCTAGTATATAAATAGTGTTATGCATACTTTTAGGAGAATCTAAAATTAGAGTAGAATCAAAATAAAGTAATGAATATACTGAAAAGTAATGGTACTAGCAAACATCCTTGTTTCACACACTGAGAGGTATGAAAAAACCCTGATAAAGTTTCCTTGTTATCAGAGCAATGGTTGTAACTGTATTTGTGTATAATAAATAAATTGAAGTTAGATGATTAATGAGGATTCCACTTTTAAGAAGAATATCCCACAGTTTTCCTCTATTTACAGAATCAAAGATTGCCAAAACATCTATAAAAAAGATCATAAAGTTCCATCTGCCTTTAGAATCTGTATTTTCAAGAAGATGTGCTAAGAAAAAAATATTATCTGTTGTTGAAAAGCCCTGGTGAACACCTGCTTAAAAAATGGATAAAGTAGATATTGTTTCTATCCAATTTTGTAGTTTGCCTAATAAAATTCTAGACAATATTTTACCACTGGTATCTAGTAAACTAATCAGTCTGTAGTTAGAGGGATGTTAAAATGAGCCTTTTTTTATGAATTTGGACTATAATATTTTTGGGCCAATATAGTGAAACAAATTTTTGTAAGACATGTATTGACAAGGTTGAGAAAAAGCGGAACCCAGCAGTTCATATGGCTTTATACATTTCACTAGATATAGTGCCTGGGCCTGGAGCCTTATTGTTATTTAAGTGAAGAATATTCTGTTCTACATCATCTAAAGTAATACTCAGTGGGGAGAAACCTTCCAATCTCATCCAATTGGGTATAGTATTAGTGTGATTAATTAAGGATTCAGTATTGAAAAGAGATTTGTAATACTGAATCTATGACTCCTTAGGAATATAGAAGGGCAGAGTTGGTACATAAAGGTTAGTACCCTTCACCACCAACTGCCATAAATATTTTGTATCATTTGTATCTATAGCCTGATACATGGATTGCCATTGTTTCAACATAAATATAGATTTTATTTTTTTTTTGCATCAGAAACTTTTTGTAAGTTTTGTGGGCTTTATTTAGTTTAGCAAACTTAGATTTTAACAGGGTTTTCCTTACAAATCTGATCAGTTTCCCTGATTTACATTTTTCTGCAATACAATGAGTGTCAAACCAAGTATTAAAAGATTGCTTATTATTTGAAAAATGTATTTTTTTTATTAATTTGCTGAAAGCCAAGCTCCAACTGTTCACTCATAAATTTAGCATCCACCTTATCTTGGGCAAACGAAGAGAAGGTTGAAAAAGGTGGGGAACATATTAAATATGCCACATTATTCCATGTTTTCACATTAAGAGTCAATTTAGCTTTACCAGTTAGAGCCAATGGGCAAGTTTGAGTTAGCTTAGGTGCAATAGGGGACTTATCAGTAACTACCACAGAGAAAAGAATAGCAGCACAATCACTTCCAGGTCTTATAACTACAGAACAGTTCTGATATTGGTCCTAACAATATGGAGAACAAAGGACAAAGTCAATAGCGCTCTGTCCTTATGGAGAAAAGAAGCAGATTATATCCTCCCATTATATCCTTCCATTAGCAGATTATATCCTCTCACCACTAGAGGGCTATATATCTGGTAGCGGCTCCTATTCTATCTGGCACATCACACACTCTGTTCTTTTATCATCACAATGCTCCCTCCTCAGTGGGCTCTCCTTTTCCTCTCTCTCTCCCTTCTTAAAAACTAGATAAGTCTGCCATCCACTCTCACCCCTAACCACTTGTGCTTCTAGCTCCAGTCTACCTAAATGCAGACGCTCTCCCACCATCTGTAAACACACCTCTCAAACAGCTGCTGATTGGCTGGCCCTGTCTTCACTGCCTTGCTATGCTCTCCAGGCACTGCGCCCATTGACTTTGCATTACTTTTGCTGCAAAATTTTGCCTGCCACCCCACCCCCTTCCTACCTTACTTAAATAGACCTCTAACCCAACCCTCCCTCTTACATACCCTGCCTCTCACTGCCTTTTGGCCAACACTTGTAGCTTCCTCTGCTGAGCACAAATATGTAGTATGCAACCACAAAATGAAGTTTCCTCCCATTTGGATCTAAGTAGACCAGATTTAAACATCTAGGTTCACTACTGAGGAAAGCAGTGTTTTACTACAATTCACTAATCATAGCACAAGCAGCAGATGGAAAACTGCAGTAGTAGCAGCTACAGGAATGGGTTGATTTTATGGAAGGGGACAGGAGCACTGCAGGAAGGTTTGCCAGGTTTTCTGAGAGGTCCAAATTTTGTTTACCCAACTGAATTTGTCCCTCCTAAATTTGGCATTTCTGGCACTGAAAAGTGGAGATCTGAAGCACTGAATAAAGCCAGATAGTGTTATTTTATGTTGTCATTCAGAAAATGATTTTCCCACCTAAACCCACCTACTGTGCATTTTTTTGAGCTTATGTTACTCGTTTTTGATGATGCACTGTCCCCAGTCTGAGATTTTGTCTGACAGTACCAGAGCCATTCTTAATAGGCACAACAGGAAATATACAGTTTCACTGTCATGTGGGTATTTAAGAAAGAGTTTAGTAGAAACCTTAATGTTGCAAAGGGAACAACAGCTGCCAACTCATTTAAATAGCTGGACATTGCAGTCTTCTGTTCCAAGACATGTTTGTGTGGACAGTAGGCTCACTGTGTGAGTGCAGCTAATGAGGTGTGCATGTCCATGTGTGTAAGGAGTCACTGAGTGTCCACTGAGTGTCCACCAGTCAGTTGGTCATCCCTATTGATTAGTAACTAATTTCAGCTCTTTCTGCCACTCAAGTGGCTAATAACCCCACTGAAATTAGACCATTAAAGCTGTCTATGGGCTTATTAATCAAGTTAGCACCTCTTAAACAGCACAAGTAGCATCTAACTGGGCACTTTAGATAGTGCACAGGTCTCTCACTGGACACAGCTGTCAGAGCCGTAGGAAGGCATTTTGGTGCCCTGGACAAGAGACTAATTTTGTGCCCCCCTTCACAAAAGAGCCGTAGGGGGGTCTGGGGGGTTTACATGCTCTTTGGTGGGTTTTGGGGCTTTTCTGAAGAAAAACATACTTTTAATACAGAAAAGTAAAATCTAAAAAATACAATCTTTGAGCATGAGCAGACAGAGACAATATTTAAGAAGTGTGTAAACAAAGGAAAAACTAAAATCGAATTCTCTTCTCAAGCCTTGGCCCTGCCTATCTCCTCCTTCCTAGATACCCAGATCCAGTATTGTAACCCCTCTCCTCCAGCTTGTTCCAGCCTCCCTCTTTCTCCACGTTTGTTATGCCATATTGTTCCTTCCATGTTTTTTAGCAGTGTTGAGAGGCCATTTACGCTTCTTTCAGTTTAGTAGGTGCATTTGTTGTCCGCATCTGCACAGCATCTCCCTCTGCTGGTTTAAAGCTGCCTAATTTTTTAAATAATTCTTTAAACTTGCTCCCTGGTATCCTGATGCCCTCCTCAGAAGGTTGAGGGCCATCCAGCTTGAATAGTTTTCAGTCCATCTAAGAGTGACTCCAATATCCCAGGCACCCCATCCCTCCTGCCTGTACCACTCCATCAGCCATGAGTTGAAGTGAGCAATTTTTTGCAGGTGGGTGGTTAGTATCCAGTCTAATAGTGCATTGTTGATGGATCAGAGGTTGAGCCTAGTGGGGTCAGAGATGAGTTGTATGAGTTTAAGAGTCTTGATCTCATGTATGATAGCCCTGGTTTGGGGGGCCAGCCTGTTTAGACTGAAATTGCACAGGATGAGGAGGTCACCTGATGCGGCAGAGGAAGTAAGGGTAGCAAGTTTAGAGACAATGATGTCAGGGAAAGCATTGAGAGAGAAGTAACAAGTAGCAACAAAGAGAGGTGAGAATGAGGGGAACACCAGCTTGGAGAGGAGGATCTCATGAGATTTAGGGGTAACCTCCTGTTGGGCAGTAGAGGCATGTAGGGATTCATGGATGTAGATGGCAATGCCAACACTTCATTTAGCCCTATCTTGGTGGATACTGAATACCTGGGGATGGCAATTTGTGGAGAGGGAGAAGAGGAGAGGACAGAGTCACTTTGGGTGCAGCTCCTGGACTCCAAGGGCAGAAAGCTGAGGCTGGGAGTGGTGTATAGACCACCAGCCCCTTCTGGAGAACTGGATGGGGAGTTGGCAGAGCAGATAAGGAGGGTTTGTAGAAGGGGGAGTGTGGTGATAGTGGGGGATTTTAACCTACCACGGGTTGGCTGGAGCACCCCAGCCACTAGCAGTACTAAGGAGCAGGTGTTCCTTGATGCATTCCAGGACAGCCTTCTGGCACAATTGGTAAGTGGGCCTACAAGGCTTGGTAGTACTCTGGACCGAGTCCTGGCAAATGGGGAGGCGGTGAGGGAGGTAAGGGTGGAGGACCCATTAGCAGGTAGCGACCATCAAACAGTGTGGCTTGTTGTTGCACTGGGCAGGGAGACAGGAAGCATGGGTACTAAGCTGGTGGGCTTTATTAGCGTGGACTTTAGGGGGATGGAAGCAATACTGCAAGGGAGACGCCAGGATATAAGGCCGAGAATGGATGCAGAACAAAAGTGGGGAGTCATAAAGACTGGGCTAACAGAGGCCACAGTAGCCTGCACCAGGGCCAGGAGAAAGAAGAGCAGAGGCAAGAAACCGTGCTGGCTGAACAAGGAAGTGCTGCAAAGGGTGAGGTCAAAGACAGCTGCATACCAGATGTACAGGAGAACAGGGAAGGGAGAGGATAAGGGGAGGCTTTCAGGAGTTGGTCAAGGTAGGTTGCCAGGAGGGTGAAAAAAGCTAATGCCTCCAGGCAATTAAGTTCCACACAGGGCATAAAGAGAGGAGAAAAGGACTTTTTTAGGTATGTCAGGAAAAAGAGGAAGTGAAAGGAACATATTGTGAGGATAACGTGGGGAGGGGATTGGGTGTAAAAGGGGGAGAAGCAAGCAGAAATTCTAAATAAGTACTTCTGCATTGTTTTTACTAAGGAGAGGGATAGCCCACTACCAGAATGGGCTGGGGGGTTGGGGAAAGGTGGGGAGGAGTTTATGGACATAGTGATCACAGGAAGTAGGGTGCTAGAGGGTCTGAGAGCAGTAAGAGTGGACAAGGCACTAAGTGCCGAGGGCATCCATCCCAGGGTGCTGAGGGAGATGGCGGAGCTGTTGGCTGAGCTGCTGGCAGATCTGTTCAACACCTCCCTGGAAACAGGGAGTGTGCTCCAGGACTGGAGGGTGGCCCATGTGGTGCCCATACACAAGAGTGGGCCTAGGGAGGAGCCAGGAAATTATTGGCCAGTAAGTCTCACGTCCATAGTGGGTAAGCTTATAGAGCCGATACTTAAGGAGAGGCTGGTGGCATTCCTAGACAGTAATGGCCTACAAGATGGGTGGCAACATGGGTTCATCTCAGGGAGGCCTTGTAAAATCAACCTAATAGAGTATTGTAACTGGGTGACAAGGAAGTTGGACAGGGGCCATGAGGTACATGTCCTGTACTTGGACTTCAGTAAGGCCTTTGATACAGTGCCTCATGGGAGACTGGGGGGAAGCTGATGGCAGTGAGGGTGGGAAAAAAAGCTAACTAAATGGATAGAGAACTGGTTACAGGGGAGGATTCAGAGGGTGGTGGTGGTGGGGCAAGCTCTCGGCACCCAGAGCAGTGACAAGCGGGGTGCCGCAGGGGTCAGTGCTGGACCGAGTGCTATTTGGGCCTTTATCTCCAATATAGCACATGGAGTACGGAGCAGGGTTAGTCTGTTTGTGCAATATACCAAATTGGGGGTGGTGGTGGAACAAGAGGAAGGATGGGGAAAACTGCAGGGGGACCTAACCAAACTAGAGACATGGTCGGTAGAGTGGCAGCTAGGATTCAATGCAAAGACGTGTAAGGTGATGCACTTCAGGGCTAAGAACCAGAAGAGGGACTATTGGTTGGGGATCAGAGAGGAGGAGAAGGACCTACGGGTTTTGGTAACTGGGAGCATGAACAGCTCAGCCCACTGCACGAGAGCAGCAGCAAAGACAAACAGATTGCTGGGGTGCATCACAAGGGGGTTCTCATCCAGACACAGGGATGTGATCCCACCTCTCAACAGATCATTGGTCAGACCGCACCTAGAGTACTGTGTGCAATACTGGAGGCCGTTCCTGAGGAGAGATATAAAGTTACTGGAGGGGGTGCAAAGTAGGGCAACAAAAATGTTAAAGGGGATGGAAGGAAAGGAATATGAAGTTAGGCTGAAAGACCTGAACATGTACACACTGAAGGGGAGGAGGGATGGGGGATATGATTGAAGCGTGGGAGAGTGCCTCAGAAAAGCACAAGCAAACAGGCAAGAAGGTGGGGTGGAGCAACAATGGGGAACATCAAAACCACCATCACAGATGCAACAAGCCTTTATGTGAAGCAAATAAATCAAAATGAAAGAAAAAAAACACTATGGTTCTCAAAAGAAGTGGTGGGGAAGGTAAGGGAGAAAAAGATAGCATTCAGGAAGTATAAGGAAACACTGAAGGAGCAGGACAGAGAACTGTACCAGTTAAAACAGAAGGAAGCGGATAAGGCAGTCAGAATAGCAAAGGCCCAAACCAAGGAAAAGATAGCCAACTCAGTTAAGAAGGGGAATAAAATGTTTTATAGGTACTTTAAGAAGCAAAGAAAGACTAAGGCAGGGATACTGAGGCTGAACAAAGAGGAAGGTGGTTGGGCAGAGAGCGACAGTGAAAAAGCAGGGATACTGAACGAATACTTCTGCTCAGTATTCTTAATGGAAAAGCAGGGGGAAAAACCTAATCCGGTCAATAGAAGCACTCTGGATAGGGGGGTTGATATTAGTCCTTTCACAGAAGAAAGGGTTCTGAAAGAACTCTTAAAACTGAAGGTGGATAAAGCAATGGGGCCTGATGGGATTCACCCTAGAATTCTAAAAGAACTAAGGGAAGAACTAGTAACAGCACTGATACCCTTTTTAATAAATCATGGGAGGATGGTGTGGTACCTGAGGACTGGAGGAGGGCAGATGTGCTTCCCCTTCACAAAAGTGGGAGCAAGACAGAGGCAGGAAACTACAGACCTGTCAGTTTGACCTCAGTGGTAGGGAAAATAATGGAATCCCTTCGGAAGGAAAGAATTGTTGAGTACCTAGAGGCCAGTGGGGCACAGGACCCAAGGCAGCATGTATTCACAGTGGGAAGGTCATGTCAGACAAATCTAATTGATTTCTTTGACTGGGTGACCAAAGCAGTAGACCAGGGAGGGGCTGTGGACATGGCCTACCTAGACTTTAGCAAGGCATTTGACACAGTCCCGCACAAAAGATTAATAAACAAATTAGCCAGCCTGGGAGTGGGTCCCAGGGTGGTAGCCTGGGTAAAACACTGGTTGGGCAACAGGACACAGTGAAGAATAGTAAATGGAGTCCACAGTGAAGAAAGGAGGGTTACTAGTGGGGTACCGCAGGGTTCAGTACTAGGGCTGGTCCTTTCTAATGTCTTTATAAGTGACATTGCAGAGTGACTGGAAGGGAAAGTATGTCTCTTTGCAGATGACACAAAGATCTGCAACAGAGTTGATACACAAGGTGGGGTGGGAAGGATGAAAAGGGACTTGGCAAGGTTGGAGGAATGGTCAAATGTATGGCAGCTTAGATTAAAAAAAAATAAAAAAATAAAATTTTTGTTTATAGAGTGCTTTTCAATATATCAAAGCACTAATACACATCAAGAATAAACATCAACCATAATAAATAATGACATAAAACAGTAAAAACAGCCATAAGCTTATTCAAATGCTAGTGCAAATAAGTGTTTTTTCAGAGACACCTTAAATGATTCCACGGACAGGCACTCTAATCTGACAAGGTAGAGAATTCTACAGGGTTGGGGCCATAAAAGAAAAGGCTCTGGCCCCAGATGATTGAAGGTGAACCCTGGGAATCTCTAGCAATCCCTCGCCAGTGGAGTGGAGTGGGTGGAGAGGGCAGTAAAGATGATGGAGATCTTGCAGGTAGCCCGGTCCCTGACTGTGTAGGGTCTTATAGGTCAGCAATGTGACCTTGAAGGTGATTCTCCACCATACTGGCAGCCAGTGCAGTTTGCGCAGCACAGGTGTGATATGGCAAATTCTTGGTAACCCGGTCAACAACCTGGCCGCAGCGTTCTGCACCAGCTGCGGGCGATGGAGATCCACCCCCAGCAACCCTAGATATAGAGAATTACAGTAATCAAGACACAAGAAAACAAAAGCATGGACCAACACAGTAAGGTCATCGTGTGGAACAAGGTGTTTTATCCGGGCGATATTCCTCAGATGTTAAAAGGAAGACTTGACAGTGGCCAATACCTGTGACTTCAGCATCAGCCCACTGTCAAAAATAACACCCAGATTGCACACCTGTTCAGAAGGTCTCAACTGGTTACCCCCTAATAAAAGACCAGAGGGAGACCCAGGAGTCAACTTCTCTACAAGGTGACCCGGGTCCACAACCAACACCTCAGTCTTATCCGGATTTAGTTTCAACCAGTTCGTACTCATCCAGTCCTCAATCTCAGTGAGGCAGTTGTTAAAGCCGATAATGCATAGTTCTGTTCAGGCACAAAGGACATATAGAGCTGAGTGTCATCTGCATAGCAGTGAAAACTCAGCCCATAATGCCTTATAATGTATCCCAATGGCAGCATATACACCATGAACAACATAGGGGAAAGCACAGAGCCTTGCGGCACCCCACAGGACAGATTCAATGCAAAGAAGTGCAAAGTAATACACTTGTGAAGTAAAAACCCAGGGGAGGAGTACAAAATGGGGGGTAAGATACTGACAACAACAAAAATGGAAAGGTACCTGGGGGTAGTCATATCAGATGACCTAAAGGTGGGCCAGCAATGTGAGAAGGCAGTAAGGAGTGCTGGGGGTATACTGGGATGCATAGGGAGAGGCATCAATAGTAGAAAACAAAAAGTTGTTGGCCCTCTGTACAGACAGTTGGTAAGACCACATCTGGAGTACTGTGTACTGTTCTGGAGACTTCATCTCCACAAAGACATAGACAGGGTGGAGGATGTCCAGAGGAGGGCAACCAAAATGATGCAGGGTCTGCATCAGAAGACATATGAAGAAAGGCTAAAGGAACTAAAGATGCATAGCCTCAAGGAAAGGGGGGAGCATGATAGAAACTTTCAAATACCTCAAGGGAATCAACAAAGTCCAACAGGGTAGCATCTTTCAGAAAAAGAGATGTGCAAAAGCAAGGGGGCACAATTTGAAGATAGAGGGGGGACGGCTCAGAGATAATGTGAGGAAGTATTTCTTCACAGAAAGGGTTGTGGATACATGGAACAGCCTTCCTGAGGAGTTTGTAGAGTCAAAAACTGTGGAAATCAAGAATACATGGGACAGATATAAAGCAAATCTAGTGGGGGGTAGGAGGAAGTAGGCTGTTGGTTAACTAGGATCTGCAGCTTATCCATTAGGTAGGGAAATGGGCAGACTAGGTGGGCCAAGTGGTCCTTATCTACCATCAAATTCTATGTTTCTATGTTTAAATACCTGAGGGATAAATAAACCTAGCACCGAGGGGGTGTTTAAACTGAGGAGTGGAAGAGAGATGACGGGGCATGGACTAAGGTTGAAAGGTGGAGACGTTTCAAGAGCGAAATCAGGAGGCACTACTTCTCTGAAAGGGTGATGTCTAGTTGGAATGCATTGCCAGAGGGGTGGTAACATGTAGGACAGTCCATAGCTTTAAGAAGGAGTGGAATAAAGCAAAAGGAAGAGTTGGGGGGTAGGGGCTGGGACAAGCAGGGGAGTAAGTGAAGGGGAGGAGGCTGGGGTAGCTACAATCTAGGGTGCTAGCTGCACACTTAGGCAGACTTACATAGACTGATTGGTGTGTTCTGCTGGCAGATTCATATGTTCGTATGTAAAATCACAGTGACTCTGTTCATGAGCAGAGGTCCTATAATGCCTATGTTGAAAATTTGGTGACAAATGTCCATAAAACGATTGTGTTACAAGAAGCATGATGCAGTTTCTACTCACCCTCGTGACTTCGCAAATTTGTAGTATTTTCACTCCAGATTTTCAACATTGGCAGTTTTTAAGACCTCCTTATGACCAGTACAGCTGTCATTTTTCACATCCTGCCCAAAATATGTGTTTATACATCTGGCACAGAATATCGTGGTTGCTGTGGGAAATCAATGTTCAGGACAGATTACAAAAATCATAGTAATATTGTTCATGAGCAGAGGTCACAAAATGCCTATGCTGAAAACTTGGTGAAATAATTCCACTAAATAACTGTGTTACATGTGTGCATTGTGCAGTTTCCACGTATGCTCAGAAGTTTGAGCATTTTTAATACTTTCACTACAGATTTTCAACATTGCATCCCTTCACACCTCCCTATGAATGGTACAGCTGTCATTCTTCACATCCTGCCTGATCTGTGTTTTCCACATGTGGTATACAATGGCACGGTTGCTTTGGAAACTCAAATTTCGGGACACATTGACAAAATCAGATTTCCACTGTTAATGAGAAGAGGTCCCAAATGATTTCATGAGATGGGGGCCCACAAAATGCCCAAGTTGAAAATTTATACTGCAAATACTAACACATGCCCAGGGCATTATGGTTTCTAACCATAACATCCCAGCCTATACAGACTGACAGGCATCAGTTGTGTGCCTTTGGATTGCCGACTGTATTGCTCATGCCATTCCAACCCCACCCCCACCCTGCAGCCACTGACAGGCATCTAGCTGTGCCTTGGACTCTTTGGCCCCACAGTTCACCCAATTCTATATTGCACCCATTTCAGCATATGTCCTTATGGAGTGGGGTGACTGTAAAGCCAAACACCCCAAGGCACACCTCAACACTTGTCAGTTTCTGCAGGATAGGGTGAGATGAAATGGCATGAACATTATGGGCAACAACCCAAATGCATGCCCTAATGCCTGTCCATCTCTGCAGGGTGGAGGTGGGGTTGGCATGAAGTTCAATACTTCACTGCTATTCCTATTCTGCATCTGTCTAACTCCTGCATTTCCAATTGAAAAGTTTATTATATTTTCAAAAAACAAATCAACATATACATAACAATAAATGAATGATCTAAATTACTTTCTAAATAAACCATTTTTCAGTTTCCAAAGTATAAATAACAGAAACTCAGAAAACAAAGATTTACTCTGTGATGATAAAGATGTTAACAGTCCCATTATACTTATAATGACAAAAATGCAAAAAAAGTTTCCATATTTCATTGAACTGGTCCAATCTATTTGCAATTAGATAACTAATTCATTCATTATTAGCTATGGACCCCAAACAATCCAAAACCTCTCTTAAGACAGGAACTCTGAGAATTTCCAATTCCGTAATAGCAATTTCTTATATGCTAGTAACAGGTTTAATAACCAAAGTTGAAAAGATCTGGACAAAGAAAATAACTGTGAGGTATCTCCTAAGATAAACAGCAATGGGGAGAATGGGATCTGAACCTATAATATCTTTTGACATAACAAATTAATTTCCTTGCATTTAGGAAGAATCCTAGGACAAATGTCCCAAAGTTGCTGAAAGAGACACATTTCCAGCACACTTGACTATGGGATTGAAATATCTTATTTAATCTCATAGGAGAAAAATAGTACCTATGAAGAATTTTAAACTGTGTGAGTCTTCCGTTAACCTCTTTACTACATTTACAAGCATTTTTCCAATAACTGTCCCAGTTTTGATCTGAAATTATTACATTAAAATCTTTTTTCCCGTGAGGATTTAGCCAAGGTGGTTAGACCAATATCCCTATCTGAAATGGCCTTATATATAAACCTAGAGCCTCTCCTCTTCAAAGCTAATGTTAGGATTTGATTCCAATCAAGGCTCAACCCAAGGGGCATATATAATTTAGAATTATACTGAGTGATCTTCTCTCTAAGTTGTAAGAATAGCCAAAAATCTATTCTAGATATATGAAATTTCTCCCTAATATCTTTAAAGGAGAGGAAAATTCCTGATTCTGGGTCGAACAAGTACCCCACTTGGGTTAGCCCAGCTTTAATCCGTCTGCCATTTTTAAATTGGGTACCATTACATGTAAGACCCAGATTTTCACAAATAGGAGCTAGTTCTAGGGGTAAAGTGCCTAAATGAAGTTTATCCGCTATAGATTTGAATAGCCAACTAGTGGCAGGAATAGTAGGATGAGAATTAAGTTAGGAAGGACAGGTCTAAAGAGAAAGTCCGTCAGTTTGTGAGGCCTAATTATTTCTAATTCTGTAAGTAACCACAATGGCATATGTCTTGGGTTATCCTTAACAAGCCAAAGTGTTGACTGTTTGAGAAAAAATGCCCAGTGATAACCTTGCCACCAAAGAAAATTAAAACCCCCTACAGTCCATGGAGCGCTCAGTTTTGTAATGCTTAATCTAAGTGTTTTGTTATCCCATAAAAATTGTGAGAAAATCTTATCTAGCTTATTAAACCAATCCCTATGCTTTTTAGTTGGTAAATTGTTAAGGACATAAAAAATCTTGGGCGCAAGAATCATTTTAATTGAATTTATCTTACCCCACAGGGAAAGGTTAAGCTGAGACCATTTTCCAATCTCTGTTTGAATAGCTTCTATAAGTGTTGATAAGTTGGCTTGCACTATTTTGGGACTAGAACCAAAGACTTGCATTCCCAAATATTGAATCCCTTTATTCCCCTCCAAAAACCCAATATTCTGAGTTATAATTAAAGGGTCCTGGCTGGAGACATGAAGCTTAATTACTTCTGATTTATCTCAATTTACAGACAGCCCAGAGATTGCAGCAACATCTTTCAATATAATATTCAAAGCATTTAAGGATTTATTTGGGTGTGAAAGAGTTACTAATAAATCATCCTCAAAAGCAAGAATTTTGTTTTCAATTTTCCCAGTATGGACACCATGAATTTGAGTGGAGAGATTAATATATCTTAACAACAGTTCAAATGCTAATATAAAGAGGTAAGGGAAAAGTGGGCAACCTTGACAGGTACCCCTATATAACTGAAATTGTTAGAGATAAGCCCATTTGTAATAATAGCAGATTTGGGAGATGAATATATTGTTGTAATCCAATGGTTAAAAGTAGATCCAAATATAAACTTTGCTAGGACCCTCTGTAAATATGTCCAATCTAAAGAATCAAAGGCTTTTTCTATATCTAAAGATAAGGCAATTACAGTTGAATTATTATTCTTAGCAGCCCAAATAATTGATAAAAGTCTTCTAAGATTATCTGAAGCCTGTCAACCATTGACAAACCCCACCTGTTCCTCACCAATTAGGTGCTGAATAATATTGACAAGTCTATTAGCTAGAACCTTAGTTAAAATGTTATAATCAAAATTTAAAAGAGATATAGAGGATAATGGCTGGGGATTGGGTGATAACCATGCTGTAATCGCCTCGAGTGGTTGCTATGGCAACATGGTAAACCTCGAGAGCGCAGCTCAAGAGGTTTACTGTAGCCCTAGCAACCACGAGAGGTGATTTTAGCGTGGTTGTCACCCGATCCCCAGCAATCATCTTTTATAGTATATGGTCAAAAAAACACTGTTTGCATTCTATGTGTGAGAATTATGGAACTCTGGTGCATTCTTTTTTGTTATGCTACTGTTTGGAAGTTCCGAAGTGTGGTTAACAACTTTTAAAATTCTAAACAGTGCATAACAAAGCTATGTGACTGCTGATTATGGTGTTTAATAGGCACTTACCATACATTATATTGGCTCTAATGGATCTTTATTTTTCTTTGCAATCAAACATATGTGCGCATCATTCGGGGTGCCAGATAAGGGACCAGTCCTTAAAACTTCCTGAAATAGTTCTCCTAGATAGTCATAAATAATTGGATTATTATGTTTATAAAAATCACTAGAAAACCCATCTGGACCTGGAGCTTTTTGAGAACTAGAGGCTAGTATAACCTGAGTAATTTCTGATTTTGAAAGGGGTTTGTCTAACATTTCTTTCTCCGTTTCAGATAGACACTAAGTTTAGCTGCTTCTAAAAAATTGTCTGTATCTGCCATAGATTTAGTAGTAATAGGTTTATATAGATTTTCATAAAACTCCTTAATGCAGTCACTAATTTTTTGTAGATTATGAGTTACAGAATTTGTTTTCATACGTATCCTAGGAATCATGTTTTGGTGCTGCTGCTTTTTCAATCTATATGCTAAAAGTTTCCCTGGTTTTTCTTTACTCTCCCAAAATAATTGTTTTGCATGAAAAAGAGCAAATTCTGCTTTACTGGAATACAATTTATTGACTTCATATTTCAAGGCAATCATTTGATATACTAAATCTTGATTTTTGGGGGGATTTCATTTAAAAATTGTCCTCCAATTGTTTAATTAAATTTTCCTCTAATTTTCCTTCTTTTTGTGAATGATAATGAGAAATAGTGAATGTAACACGGCAGCGGGAGGGGTCCCACGCTCCCACTACGTAATGCAGCAGCAGGAGCACGGGGCCCTTTGGGCCCTGCACTCCCACCACATGATGTCTTGTCACATAGTAAAAATGTGCACGTAAACGGAAATAGTAATGCGCATGGTGATGCAAAGTGAAACAGAAAGAGAAACAATAGTGTAGACAGAAATGTTAAAAACAATGCAAAAGCAAGCGCAAATGAAAATGCCAAGGTTAACGCACATGATGGCGTAGACGTGAACGGTAAGTGAAATGGGAACAGAACCACAAGGGAAAACAGTAACGGTAATAGTAATATACACGCACAGGCTGGTTTTCCCAAAAAGCTGCACAAAGAAAGACAGTGAGTACAAAGAATGTATGCATAATAATGGTTCTCAGAGCAGAAAATGAGGAGTTGTAATACTAAATTGCTTATATCTCAGGAGTCATATGATGTAGAGAAAAATTTTTAAAGTCATATGAGTTATGACTTTCCTGGCTAGTTTTGTACCTAACCCCCCCTCAGGAGGCTAAGAAATTTTCCAATGAAAAGTCTGTATCTCGCACCATTTCTGAGATACGGGCCCTGAAAGGCGCGGTGAATGCCGTAATGTTATCCTATGGGGAAAAAAGAGAAGTTCCGAGTGCCAGAACTTTGGCTCCCTGTAATGTTTTTTCATCACACCACAAAAAGGCACATCTGTGGGATGTTGTCTGTGTTCCCTTCAAATTTCTGCCCAAAAGACCAAACTGTTATTTTGCAGCAGGGCGCCAAAGGATTCCTGTAGTGCATCGGACACCATAATGTTATCCTATGGGGAAAAAGCGGCAACTTTGGAGTGCTGTAACTTTTCCACCATGTAATATTTTTTTCAACAAAACACTGAAAGGCACATCTATGAGATGTCAGCTGTGTTCCCTCCAAATTTCAGACCAAAACACCAAACTGTTCTTTTGCAGCAGGGTGCCAAAGAATTGCTGTCATTTTCCCACAGCCTAGAAAAGTACTGTACTGTCAAAGTTTGCGAAAGCTTTCACAAATTCATTTGACAGTGTTGCAAGTGCGACAGTACTTTGTGAAAGTACTTTTTCCAGAAATTTGGAAAACATATTTCTGGGGTGTTTTACCCCAAAATAAAGACATGCCTAGCATCCTCAGGGTCCGACTAGGTGAATACAAAAAGAAATAGGTTGCTAGAGGATCCCAATTTTAAATGCCAAGCTGCGACAGTAAAAGGGCCATTTGCGAAAGTAAAAACTGCATTTGAGACACTGTCGAACTTTTTGTTAACTTTTCCCATTGACTTATAATGGGAACTTGTTTTTTGAATAACTTTTGAACTGTTTAATATTTTTTCACGAAATCTTCAAAAGGCACATTGGGGGGGGCCCAGTCGCATGTTCCCTGAAGATTTTGGACTGGTTGCACAAACCATGCGACCTATACGCATGACCGTAAAACTCCAGAAAAGTGTAAATGCACGTGCAGATCATGCTTAATAACTCCGCAGCCGTATAAGCGACTGGTACGAAACTTGGCAGATCCCAAGGCGTGTGGGTCTTGATTGTGTATTCCAAATTTCAGGCAAATCTGTTAAATGGTTGCAAAGTTATTAAGGTGCAAAATTTTGGGTTTAACATGTAAATGGCTCTCAACTTTAATTATAGTGGCATTACTATGCCACTATAACATATATATATATATATATATATATATATATATATATATATATATATATATACAGTATATATATATATATATATATATATATATATATACACATATATAATAAGTCTCTCTCTGTACTGCCTATCCCAACCCCATTTAGAACATCCAATGTGGTAAAGGGGCAAGACACAGCTCTACTGAAGGTAAATATTTAGATTTGCCTTAAAAAGTTAAATAATAAAGCATTAGATATTTGTGTTCATGCCTTCAGATAGACTCAGCTATCTTAAACATTTAAATAATAAATAATAAATTTCCTTCTGTAAGGTTTCCAGGCCCCAGCATGCAGCTAAATATGTAATTTGCCAGTAGCATCCCACATTAAGAACAGCGTGTGACATAAGCATAGCCCAAAACCACAGAAT
The DNA here is from genome assembly GCA_016271365.2 of Neoceratodus forsteri. Taxonomy (NCBI): domain Eukaryota; kingdom Metazoa; phylum Chordata; order Ceratodontiformes; family Ceratodontidae; genus Neoceratodus; species Neoceratodus forsteri. The sequence continues at coordinate 62,195,547 of CM057455.1, forward strand.
ATCTAGTAAGTGGATATTGACTCAAAGAGACTCCCTATAAACCCAACTGATGTAAAGAATGGACAAAAGCATACTACTATCTCTTGGAGATCATATATATCTGAGGGTGGGAGAGTGGAAAGTGTTTTAAACTTTTGTTAGGGCATGAATAAAATCCACCAGAGTTAACCAAGCAATGGGCATTGACAACGCACAATAGCTGAATCTTGATATTATAAAGGAAGCTTAGGTTGAGTTAGTTCTGAATTAAATTAAAGAGAACCAAGCTGGGATAAGTAGACCCAAGTTAAGTCTAGGTAAAATTTGTGATTTTAGCATTAAAATGAATCATCCAGTGTACAGACCCCCAACCCACACAGATATCGCCATTTGGAGGTAACACAGGCAGCAAAGAGGAACCTACCAGCAAAATGAATAAATACAAAATGATACGATAAAGCTGCACCTGATGAATCCTGTAAAAGGAAAAAATAGATAAATAAGGGAAAAATACTAATGTTAAAAAAGGATGCATTATTAGCATTCACCAGTAGGTGGCACTATTGCCCATTGCAGTCTTGTGTCAGAGGACTCTGACAAAGCAAATTAATACAAGACTGCCTAACAGTATAAGGCTTGGATGTCCTGAACAAATACAGTGCAAGGCAGCCTTCAAATTATGAGAAACGTTTCTCTCAGTCTGAAAAGTTGTAGCAATCAGCAGACATTCTGTTTTACAATGTGCAACATCTATCACCTCAAATATGTGTTCTCTGCCCTGCCCCCTATCTTATTTTTGAGTAAATTCCTAAATAAAGACATGTTAACAGAATAATCCAGTCAGATAGCTGTTAGTCGAAGTGATAACTTCTTCACATCTGGTGAAGAACTACAAAGCACAGCTTGAAGGAACCCAGACAGAACAGATCCAGAAGAACCATACATAGCCATGTAAGGCACAAGATCAGCCCTCTTGCAAACCACGAGAAACGTCAATTTCAAAATCAGCTTTCAAATCAGATTGTGATAACTGGGGTTCAAACTGCAAAGTTATGGTAGAGACCTGTGGGTTTAAGACTGATTTATTTTGCAGCTCTGTAGACATCGTAGATACCTCTATCAATCTGAATCTATGCTTAGAAATAGGAATGGTCTTCCTAAAGGACTTCGTAGACCAAGCTAGAGATTTTGGGAGGGGTTTGGTATTTACTGAAACAACAGCATTAGATTTAGTGGTCAGGGATTCGGGAGATGAATCATTTAGGGCATCCTTGTCAGCATGATCATGCGCAGTGTTGTAATGAACTGTGGGCTCTCGGGCATGTTTACAGGCTGGAGTGCTCATGGGTGAGCGTTGAAAATCTCTTCTCCTCAGAGAATCCTTCTGAATGGAAAAATTAGGCCAGTTTTTGTGAACAAAGGACCAAGCATCTTCAACTGTATTAAAGGAAAACATTTCTCCCCCCTTTTATAAGAACCAGTATTGCTTGGTATTTGACAAAGTATTTAATGTTTAGCTTCTGTAAACTATTCTTGTAGATAGTTTTCTTTTTTCTACCAGTTCTGCTAAAAAGTCCTGGAATATGTCAACTTTTTTCCCATTCCAAATAAATACAAATAAATTAACCTTGTGAAATATTAAGAATATATACAGTACAAGGGTGCACAAGCAATAATCTTTATTGAATGGTATGTGTATACACCAAAGAATTAAAAATGTACCAATATCATATCAAAAAAAAAAAAAGATGATCAGTGACATAAAATAAATGTATTTACAGATGTGTAATAAAGAATAAACCCCGTGAACAAGCTCCAAGTCGAGCGAAACGTAGGGGGAAGAGAAATAAAAAGAAAGATTGAAGAACAATAACTTGAGCGAAGAGTGTTTACTTCAAAGGGCCCCCCAACATTTCCTGTGTTTTTTCCATAATTTAAAAGAGCTGGGAGAAACTCCTGCAAGAAGTGAATCATATCGGACCCTTCCATGCCTTCTGGAATACCCACTATTCTTAAATTATTTCTCCATCTATTTTCCAAACCATCAATTTTCTCCATTAATCTATCCACTTGCCTTGCCTCCCCTTGTACAAAGTACTCAAGTTTCGTAAGAGATTCCTCCGTAAAAGGTATTCATTCCTCAAAGGTATCTAGACGTGTGGTAATGTCGTTTATTTTTGAAGAAGTGATGTTGTTTTTTAAAGTTAGGTTAGCAATATCTGATTTGATGGATACTAGCATATCTTTTATAAAATTCATGTAGTTTCTGTCACATTTGTCATCCTTGGTAGGGGTAGCAGTTTTACCTGAAGAGGTCATTTTTTTGAGGGTAACGCAGAGGAAAAGCTGGCACTCGCTCTGTTGTGTCAGTTGGAATGAGCCGCCGAATGCTTGCTGTTACCGGGCATCCTTCAGACTGTGAGGCGCTGACTGTAAGAAGTAAATTTAAGTAATAAAAAAAAGACTCACATAGACTTTTTTTACACCGTTAGAACCATGTATCGAGTACGAAATAATGTTGACTGACTAGCTAATGAAAAAGAAGAATTTGACAAAAAATACTTTAAAGGATATTAGGTTGGCATCGGAGGTCCCACCTCAGGCTGGCACCCTCACTGCGCACATGCACCAGCCCTTAACTCCTGCATTTCCTATGCTAATATCAGCAAGCAAACATTCGGCATTTACAAATGCTTGTTCTCTATCTATTTCCCTTCCCCCCTTCCCTAGGTCACACCTGGAAATAAGCATTGGCACTGTGTGCCTTTCCAGGTTATTAAAATGTTAAAATAAATAAAACTTGACTTTACACAAGTAAGGAGGGGACTATATACTGAACAGCAGACAGACCTGTTAAGCGAGGAACTGAATCATAACTCTGTAACTCATTTCCAAATTAAAGCATTAAGGAAACAGTCTGAGGCTGCTTATCTAGCAGCATCAGCAGACCAGCAAGGTGGGGCTCAGATGGTCATCCTGAACACCTCCTGCCTTGGAGAGGGAGGTCCTCATCTTTCGTTGTATCACGACACCTGGAAACAAGCCTTGGCTCAGTGTGCCTCTCCCAGTTACCAATTTTCAAAGAAAGAAAGATGTATTTTGCAGCTCACTCTGCTCACAAACCTCAAAAACTGAAATCAAATGTTCAGCAGGATTACAGTGAATTGAAATTTAGCTGCTTCCGAATTTCAGAATGCATTTTGTCAATTTTTGGTAAATTCCAACTTAGAATAGTGTAATGAATGTATGAATTCTGGATTAACGTGTTGAACTGCAGAAGGAAATTCACAGAAATGATTACCGAACTGCAGAATGATTACATATATTGCAGACTGATGTATTAAACCTTGGAACGGAATTCCTCAGAACTGTCATTCCACAATTCATATGTATCATTCTGCAAATCAACCAGAAAATTTCATGGAACAGGACAAAAATTCAGCAAACCCATTTGGAGGGTTCAGTTTTCACCAAAGTCGGAATTATGGAACAGTTTGCAAAATTTCTAAAATTTTGTGGAATTTCCACAAATTCGAAATTCACAGTTTCTGCCCCACACCAGTGATGTCCCACACTTGGAAATAAGTCTTAGTTTTCAGCCAGAGGCTCCAAAGTGGGATTTGATGCTGACAGTGGACAGGACACTCAGAGCACTCCTACAATATTTCGTTTATGTAGTTTTTTGACTGGGAAAGGAGGTCTAGTCAATCCCACCTATTTTCAGCCCCGTCACAACATACTGAATCAGGTTAAGATGTTGCTGGCAGTTTCAGTGAATAGATGAAATGTGCCCAGGGCACGTGAAATTATTCTATTCTTTAGAAACATGCCATGGTATCCTTACCATCCACCTGCTAAAGTACCAGAACAAGCAGACGGGACCTCAGTTTAATATCTCAACTGAAAGGCGGCACCTCAGGAGTGTAGCAACCCCTCATGCTGCACTAGTGTCAGTACTGAGATGTAACCCCAGGTTACTAGTGTGGGACTAGAACCCACAACCTTCCAACCTTCTAGCCTAAGAGGCAAGTGTGCAGCTTGCTGAGTTACTGACACTGTTGGCAGTAGGTGGAAAGGCTTGGGTAGACAGAAGGAAGATCTAGTGGCAGACAAAGAGAAAAGCTGGGCATAACCAGAAAATATAAAACAAGGAAATACAATGTAAAATCTGGGCAGAGTAAGTGTGCCAAGCGGTCCTATTTCTGCCCACAACTTCTGTGATTCTATGTTTCTCTGAAATCTGGACAACATGACCTGGGCAAAAAGAGTCTGTAAAACATTCCCAGAGACAGTTGCAATGTCTGAGTTTTGTTTCATTATTTAATGTACACTAGGTTAGTATAACTTAAATACATATCTGCATTGCTGTCGTGGGCTATTAATAGACATTGTGTGTTACGATGACTATAATTTGCAGAAAGTTCATAGCAAATCCCATAGTGTATAACCTGCGCTGTTTATCATTTTGGGATTATTGGATAATTGTAACACTGGGATTAGGAGAAAAAATTAGATAATGGCATCTGGGGACATTAACCATCATGGGGTTGGAGAACTAGTATTTCACTTAAGGTATAATTAAGTTAATTAAAAGTTTGATAATTTTTCAGACAATTTGGGAAAGTCAGACACCTCTGAAAATACTGTACACATATAAGCATAGTTACCTGCATATAATTTATATAATGTATGATTTATATTTAGTTATTTAATTCTCTTGAGAAAATTCTACAACATACAACAGGAGTATGTCATCATTGATCAAACAGTTCCAGCGAAGCCACTGGATCGCAGAACCCAATAAATAAATGTCAGAATAGCCAGAAATAAGCAGCAAAGATGAGCAACGGTAAGGATATCATAGATAGGCATAATTTACATTACACAAAATACTGTCTCTGTCTTACACACACACACACACACACACACACACACACACTGTCACTCTCTTACTCTGTCTCTCTCTCTCTCTCTCTCTCCCTCTCCAACAGTGTTAAACATTTCACTGTTGCTGTTCAGAACTTTAGCTGATACACTCCCTTTTTATTATATTTATGCTTTAGATGCCTTACAAAATAGTCACACTCACCCTCTGTCTTTTGGTTGTGTAGTGTATCCATCAGGTATGGAACCATGTGGTATTATTGTCCTGCTACTGTCCTGCATTGTCAGTCTCCTTTCCTCACATTCAGTCTCTCTTTTGTGGCTACAGTGTTTCCATCAGGTATGATACCATATGCTGTTATTGTCCTGCTACTGCTACTGCCATGTCAGTCTCCTTTCCTCACATTCACCCTATCTCATGTGGTTGTGCAGTGTCCCTATCAGGCATGGTACAATGCGGTATCATTGTCCTGCTACTGCAACTGCCATGTCAGTCTCCTTTGCCTCACACTCACACTCTCTCTCGTCTTGTGCAGTGTCTCAATCAGGTATGGTACCTTGTGCTGTCATTGTCCTGGTACTGCTCCTGCTTTGTCACTCTCCTTTTCTCACACCCTCTCTCATGGCTGTGCAATGTCTCTCTCAGGTATGGTACTAGGTATTGTCACTGTTCTGCTACTGCTCCTGCCATGTCAGTCTCCTTTCCTCATGCTCACCCACTCTCTTGTGGTTACGCAGTATCTCCATCTGGTGTGGTACCATGTGCTGTCATTGTCCTGCTCCTGCTCCTGCTGTGTAAGTCTCCTTTCCTCACAGTCACCATCTCTGTTCTGGTTGTGAAATGTCTCCATCAGGTATGGTACCATGTACTGTCATTGTCCTGCTCCTGCTTTGTCAGTCTTCTTTCCTCACACTCACCCTCTCTTTTGTAGTTGTGCAGTATCCCCATCACATATGGTTCCATGTGTTGTCATTGTCCTGTCACTGCTCCTGCCCTGCCAGTCTCCTTCCCTCACACTCACCCTGTCTCTTGTGGTTGTGCAGTGTCTCCATCAGGTATGGTACCACGTGCTGTCATTGTCGTGGTACTGCTCCTGCCCTGCCAGTCTCCTTCCCTCACACTCACCCTGTCTCTTGTGGTTGTGCAGTGAATCCATCAGGTATGGTGCCATGTGCTGTCATTGTCCTGGTACTGCTTCTGCTGTGTAAGTCTCCTTTCCTCACACTCACTTTCTCTGTTGTGGTTGTGCAATGTCTCCATCAGGTATGATACCATATGCTGTTATTGTCCTGCTACTGCTACTGCCATGTCAGTCTCCTTTCCTCACATTCACCCTATCTCATGTGGTTGTGCAGTGTCCCTATCAGGCATGGTACAATGTGGTATCATTGTCCTGTTACTGCTAAAACCATGCCAGTCTCCTTTGCCTCACACTCACACTCTCTCTCGTCTTGTGCAGTGTCTCAATCAGGTATGGTACCTTGTGCTGTCATTATTCTGTTAGTGTTTCTGCCATGTCAGTCTCCTTTCCTCACACTCATTGTCTCTCTTGTGGTTGTGCAATATCTCCATCAGGTGGGGTATCTTGTGCTGTCATTGCCCTGCTACTGCTCCGGCCATGTCAGTCTCCTTTCCTCATACCCACCCTCTCTCTTGTAGTTGTGCAGCGTCCCATCAAATATGGTACCATGTGCTGTCATTGTCCTATTGCTCCTCCTGCACTGCCAGTCTCATTTATTCACACTCACCCTCTTTCTTGGGGTTGTGCAGTGTCTCCATCAGGAATGGTACCATCTGATGTCATTGTCCTGGTACTGCTCCTGCCCAGCCAGTCTTCTTTCTTCACACGCAACCTCTCTCTTGTGGTTATGCAGTATATCCATCAGGTGTAGTACCATGTGCTGTCATTGTCCTGCTACTGCTCCTGCTGTGTAAGTCTCCTTTCCTCAAACTCACCCTCTCTGTTGTGGTTGTGAAATGTCTCCATCAGGTATGGTGCCATGAACTGTCATTGTCCTACTCCTGCCATGTCAGTCTTCTTTCCTCACACTCATCCTCTCTTTTGTAGTTGTGCAGTGTCCCCATCACATATGGTACCATGTGCTGTCATTGTTCTGGTATTGCTCCTGCCCTGCTAGTCTCCTTTCCTCACACTCACCCTCTCTCGTGGTTGTGCAATGTCTCTGTCAGGTATGGTACCATGTGCTGTCATTGTCCTATTGCTCTTCCTGTACTGCCAATCTCCTTTCTTCACACTCACCCTCTTTCTTGGGGTTGTGCAGTGCCTCCATCAGGAATGGTATCATCTGATGTCATTGTCCTTGTACTGCTCCTGCCCTGCCAGTCTTCTTTCCTCACACCCATCCTCTCTCTTGTGGTTATGCAGTATTCAAATTACATATGGTACCATGTGTTGTCATTGTCCTGTTACTGCTCCTGCCCCGCCAGTCTCCTTCCCTCACACTCACCCTCTCACTTGTGGTTATGCAGTGTATCCATCAGGTATGGTACCATGTGCTGTCATTGTTCTGGTACTGCTCCTGCTTTGTCATTCTCCTTTTCTCACACCCTCTCTCATGGCTGTGCAGTGTCTCTCTCAGGTATGGTACTAGGTATTGTCACTGTTCTGCTACTGCTCCTGCCATGTCAGTCTCCTTTCCTCATGCTCACCCACTCTCTTGTGGTTATGCAGTATCTCCATCAGGTGCGGTACCATGTGCTGTCATTGTCCTGCTACTGCTCCTGCCTGCCAGTCTCCTTCCTTCACACTCACTCTCTCACTTGTGGTTATGCAGTGTATCCATCTGGTATGGTGCCATGTGCTGTCATTGTCCTGCTACTGCTCCTGCTCTGCCGGTCTCCTTTCCTCACACTCCCCCCTTCTCGTGGTTGTGCATTGTCTCTGTCAGGTATGGTACCAGACACTGTCATTGTCCTGCTACTGCTCCTGCTGTGTAAGTCTCCTTTCCTCAGACTCACTTTCTCTGTTGTGGTTGTGCAATGTCTCCATCAGGTATGGTACCATGTACTGTCATTGTCCTACTCCTGCCATGTCAGTCTTCTTTCCTCACACTCACCCTCTCTTTTGTAGTTGTGCAGTGCTCCCATCACATATGGTACCATGTGCTGTGATTGTTCTAGTGTGGTTCCAGCCCTCCTGGTCTCCTTCCCTCACACTCACCCCTCTCTCTTCTGGATGTGCAGTGTCTGTCAGGTATGGTACCATGTGCTGTCATTGTTCTGTTACTGCTTCTGCCATGTCAGTCTTCTTTCCTCATGCTCACCATCGCTGTTGTGGTTATCTAGTATCTCCATCAGGTGTGGTTTCATGTGCTGTCATTGTCCTGCTACTGCTCCTGCTGTGTATGTCTTCTCTCCTCACACTCACCCTCTCTCTTGTGTTTGTGCAGTGTCTCCATCAGGTATGGTACCATGTACTGTCATTGTCCTTCTCCTGCCATGTCAGTCTTCTTTCCTCACAGTCACCCTCTCTTTTGCAGCTGTGCAGTGTCCCCATCACATGTGGTACCATGTGCTGTTATTTTTCTGGTACTGCTCCTGCCCTGCCAGTGTCCTTTCCTCACACTCACCCTCTCTCTTGAGTTTGTGCAGTGTCTCTGTCAGGAATGGTACCATGTGCTGTCATTGTCTTGGTACTGCTCCTGCTTTGCCACTCTTCTTTTCTCACACCCTCTCTCGTGGTTGTGCAATGTCTCTGTCAGGTATGGTACCAGGCACTGTCATTGTCCTGTTACTGCTCTTGCCATGTCAGTCTCTGTTCCTCACACTCACTTTCTCTGTTGTGGTTATGCAATGTCTCCATCAGGTATGGCACAATGTACTGTCATTGTCCTACTCCTGCCATGTCAGTCTTCTTTCCTCACAGTCACCCTTTCTTTTGTAGTTGTGCAGTGTCCCCATCACATATGGTACCATGTGCTGTCATGGTTCTGGTACTGCTCCTGCCCTGCCAGTCTCCTTTCCTCACACTCACCCTCTCTCTTGTGTTTGTGCAGTGTCTCCATCAGGTATGGTACCATGTGCTGTCATTGTTCTGATATTGCTCCTGCTCTGCTAGTGTCCTTTTCTCACACCCTCTCTCGTGGTTGTGCAATGTTTGTGGCAGGTATGGTACTAGGTATTGTCACTGTTCTGCTACTACTCCTGCCGTGTCACTCTTCTTTCCTCACACTCACCTTCTCATTTGTGGTTATGCAGTATCTCCATCAGGTATGGTACCATGTGCTGTCATTATCCTGCTACTGCTCCTGCCCTGCCAGTCTCCTTTCCTCACACTCACCCTCTCTCTTGTGGTTGTGCAGTGCGTCTGTCAGGTACGGTGCTGGGTACTGTCATTTTCCTGTTCCTGATTTTGCAATGTCAGTCTCCTTTCCTCACACTCACCCTCTCTCCTGTGGTTGTGTAGTGTCCCTATCAGGTACAGTACCATGTGGTATCATTGTCCTGTTGCTGCTCCTGCCATGTTAATGTCCTTTCCTCACACTCAACCTCTCTCTCTTGTGGTTATGCAGTATCTCCATCAGGTGTGGTACCATGTGCTGTCATTGTCTTGCCACTGCTCCTGCTGTGTAAGTCTCCTTTCCTCACAGTCACCATCTCTGTTCTGGTTGTGAAATGTCTCCATCAGGTATGGTACCATGTACTGTCATTGCCCTGCTCCTGCTTTGTCAGTCTTCTTTCCTCACACTCACCCTCTCTTTTGTAGTTGTGCAGTATCCCCATCACATATGGTACCATGTGTTGTCATTGTCCTGTCACTGCTCCTGCCCTGCCAGTCTCTTTCCCTCACACTCACCCTGTCTCTTGTGGTTGTGCAGTGTCTCCATCAGGTATGGTACCATGTGCTGTCATTGTCCTGGTACTGCTCCTGCTTTGTCATTCTCCTTTTCTCACACCCTCTCTCATGGCTGTGCAATGTCTCTCTCAGGTATGGTACTAGGTATTGTCACTGTTCTGCTACTGCTCCTGCCGTGTCAGTCTCCTTTCCTCATGCTCACCCACTCTCTTGTGGTTATGCAGTATCTCCATCAGGTGTGGTACCATGTGCTGTCATTGTCCTGCTCCTGCTCCTGCTGTGTAAGTCTCCTTTCCTCACAGTCACCATCTCTGTTCTGGTTGTGAAATGTCTCCATCAGGTATGGTACCATGTACTGTCATTGTCCTGCTCCTGCTTTATCAGTCTTCTTTCCTCACACTCACCCTCTCTTTTGTAGTTGTGCAGTACCCCCATCACATATGGTTCCATGTGTTGTCATTGTCCTGTCACTGCTCCTGCCCTGCCAGTCTCCTTCCCTCACACTCACCCTATCTCTTGTGGTTGTGCAGTGTCTCCATCAGGTATGGTACCATGTGCTGTCATTGTCGTGGTACTGCTCCTGCCCTGCCAGTCTCCTTTCCTCACACTCACCCACTCTTGTGGTTGTGCAATGTCTCTGTCAGGTATGGCAGCAGGTATTGTTATTGTCCTGTTACTGCTCTTGCCATGTCAGTCACCTTTCCTCATGCTCACCCACTCCCTTGTGGTTATGCAGTACCTCCATCAGGTGTGGTATCATGTGCTGTCATTGTCCTGCTACTACTCCTGCTGTGTAAGTCTCCTTTCCTCACACTCACCCTCTCTGTTGTGGTTGTGCAATGTCTCCGTCAGGTGTGCTATCATGTGCTGTCATTGTCCTGCTTCTGCTCCTGCCGTGTAAGTCTCCTTTCCTCACACTCACCCTCTCTGTTGTGGTTATGCAATGTCTCCACTAGGTATGGTACCTTGTACTGTCATTGTCCTGCTCCTGCCATGTCAGTCTTCTTTCCGCACAGTCACCCTTTCTTTTGTAGTTGTTCAGTGTCCCCATCACATATGGTGCCATGTGCTGTCATTGTTCTGGTACGGCTCCTGCCTTGCCAGGCTCCTTTCTTCACACTCACCCTCTCTCTTGTGTTTGTGCAGTGTCTCCATCAGGTATGGTACCATGTGCTGTCATTGTCCTGATACTGCTTCTGCTCTGCCAGTCTCCTTTTCTCACACCCTCTCTCGTGGTTGTGCAATGTCTGTGTCAGGTATGGTACTAGGTATTGTCACTGTTCTGCTACTGCTCCTGCCATGTCGCTCTTCTTTCCTGACACTCACCCTCTCACTTGTGGTTATGCAGTATCTCCATCAGGTATGGTACCATGTGCTGTCATTATCCTGCTACTGCTCCTGCCCTGCCAGTCTCCTTTCCTCACACTCACCCTCTCTCTTGTGGTTGTGCAGTGCCTCTGTCAGGTACGGTGCTGGGTACTGTCATTTTCCTGTTCCTGATTTTGCAATGTCAGTCTCCTTTCCTCACACTCACCCTCTGTCCTGTGGTTGTGTAGTGTCCCTATCAGGTACAGTACCATGTGGTATCATTGTCTTGTTACTGCTCCTGCCATGTCAATGTCCTTTCCTCACACTCAACCTCTCTCTCTCTTGTGTTTATGCAGTATCTCCATCAGGTGTGGTACCATGTGCTGTCATTGTCCTGCCACTGCTCCTGCTGTGTAAGTCTCCTTTCCTCACATTCACCCTCTCTGTTCTGGTTGTGCAATGTCTCCATCAGGTATGGTTCCATGTACAGTCATTGTCCTGCTTCTGCTTTGTCAGTCTTCTTTCCTCACACTCACCCCCTCTTTTGTAGTTGTGCAATGTCCCCATCACATATGGTACCATGTGTTGTCATTGTCCTGTCACTGCTCCTGCCCTGCCAGTCTCCTTCCATCACACTCACCCTGTCACTTGTGGTTGTGCAGTGTCTCCATCAGGTATGGTACCACGTGCTGTCATTGTCCTGTTACTACTCCTGCCCTGCCAGTCTCCCTCCCTCACACTCACCCTCTCTCTTATGGTTGTGCAGTGCCTCTGTCAGGTATGGTGCTGGGTACTGTCATTTTCCTGTTACTGATTTTGCAATGTCAGTCTCCTTTCCTCACACTCACCCTCTCTCTTGTGGTTGTGCGGTGTCCCTATTAGGTACAGTATCATGTGGTATCATTGTCCTGTTACTGCTCCTGCTGTGTCAGCCTCCTTTCCCCACACTTACCCACTCTCTTGTAGTTTTGTTGTAAAGTATCTCCATCAGAAGGTACTATGTGCTGCTCTTATACTGTTACTGGTCCTGCAGTGTCAATCTCCTTTACTCACACTCACCCCCTCTCGTGGTTGTGCAGTGTCCCCATCAGGTATGGTACCATGTGGAGTCATTGTCCTGTTACTGCTCCTGCCATGTCAATGTCCTTTCCTCACATTCATCTTCTCTCTTGTGATTGTGCTATGTCTCTATCAGGTATGGTACCACGTGCTGCCATTGTCTGGTTACTGCTCCTGCTATGTCAATGTCCTTTCCTTGCACTCATCGTCTCTTTCTTGTGGTTGTGCTGTGTCTCCCTCAGGTATTACACCTTGTGCTGTCATCGCCCTATTACTGCTGTCCTTTTCTGCTTGTGAGATCATTCCTCCTGGTTGCAAGCTGTCCCTTCCTAGTGTCAATGCATACTTCATGGATGGTGATTTTATTTTTGGTTCGATTTTATCTACATTCATGTCACGTGGCAACCCATCAATCAGCTTCACAAAGCCAGAGGAACACAGACAGTGTGTAACGTAAGTCATTTTACTTACTGGACAGGGCCCTTTTCATAAGTCACTGTGACTGCCACATTATATTATTTTAATTCTCCAGATGTTCCAGATGAATGAATTCTTATACGGTATGTTTGGAAGCTACAAATATTAAGATAATTGTACTGTCAGAGACTGGAGACATGCCGGATCATATTCTTTGTTGTTAACGGTGTGCTGTATACATACAGTGTACTACTGTATATTCTTTCTACAGTGCACTCTGCCTAGTCTGCAGTAGAGACGCTAAATTAGGGAACCCTTAGTACATGTAATATAGTGTAGTGTCTTCTACAGACTATGGGGATATTGTCAGTGTCTGTAGTACTATATAGCTGGAGGTAGGAAGGTAGATTAGGTATTATACAGGAAATGCTATGCAAAGGTTTATATATTAAGTGGGGTCACTGATAGCGGTAAATTGTTTTTAGTAATCTAATTAGTGTGCTTTATTTTGTACATTAGTATAGCTCTTTGAAACCTCAGGGAAAGGATACTGTTGTCCACCACTTGAACAACCATAAATAGCTCAGAATAGGGGGCAGTGGTGTGGTGAGGTTGTTGGATAACAGATGGACCAAACACCAGATTTTTATGTAACTGTGGAAAGGAGTTTGTCTCTGGTCATAAATAGATTCTGTTTCCCACTCCCTGTTGAGGGGTTGTGGAATAACAGATGGACCAGACACCAATTTTCAGTTTCAACACACAAACTCTGTATGATGTTTATTCAAAATACAACAGGTGACCTTCAGCAATAGCATATCCCTTCTTCAGTACATCAGTTTGTAGCAACAGACTATTCATGTCCTTGCTCTGCTCACTGATTTCTGATCTAACTTTGCAGTTGAGATTCATCTTCCCCTATGTGGGTCTTGTTTGCTTGGGTGGTAGGGGCTCAAAAACAAGCTAAAGACAAAGAACATCAGTGCAGAAGCAATGCAGCAAGGGTTACCCCAAAGGGCATTAGCAATAAAGCCAAGTTTCATAGAAGCACACCCTCACACATACTCCCAAAATGCAAAGCGTCATGGGATATATGCAAATCACCATGGCATTCCAGTCTGGCTCAGTTTACCAAAAATTCAAGTTAGTGCTGCACTCGTCGTGCTGTGTGAATCTGAATGAAACACCAACTTCTTTAGCAGGTGCATATAAAGATATTTATTCCAGGGTGCCCAGATTCACAATAGTGTTACTCCTTATTTTTAAATTCACAACGAAAGTTAGTGCATCAAACAAATCGCATGAATCCCAGTGCTTCATCCACGTGTGTGGTCTTCTTCAGGGATGGATAGTGCTTTGAGACATTTTCTTTTATAGCCACCACTGCCAGACATTTACTGCCCCTACTGGTTAACTGGTAGAACATTTCTTTATTTTCAGTGGCTCTGGTGGGTTTCAAACCTTAGATCTCAAAATCTGTTATTTCATTACATTTTTTACATTTTATGATATATTAGTATTTAAGTGAACAATCGATTACCACTTTTCACAATTATTTAACCGTTTTGGTATACAAAATTAATATTTTCAAAAATAATACAAAAAGATGTTTATGACAAAAAATGAAAATCATGAAAAACATGAAAAAATGTCTACAAAGAAGCTAGATGAAAAAGATGCCTAAGCCATTTTAACAGTAGTTATTGATTTCAAAATGAGATTATATTTATCTTTCAAACTTTAATTTTTATATATAAATCTCACTATAAATGGTTAGTTTTCTAACAGCTTATGCTAAACTTCTACTGTCCAATAGTTTATCACCTTGAAATAAAACATATTTTTAACTCTTTCTGAAAATTCAGTAACCTGTGTTTGTTATGGTTATCCATAATGTTACATAATTGGTGTCAAAACTGACAGAAACAACAACCAGCAATCTGGGAATTAGAAACAGTCTTACTTTATGAGGTTCAAAGTCAAGTTTCTCAGTTCAAATTGCAGGCAGAAAGCTCCAAGAATAGTGATCACATCCTTTGCCTTTCTGTTCCATTCTGTAGGTGGATCAACCTCCTAGGATTCCAGAGCATGAACTAGGGAAGGAGAAAATAGAAAGTCATTAAACTCATGTAGTATTTCCTGATCCTAAATTATTTTAAGAATGTTTTAAGGTCCCATTCTTTATTTAATCCATGTGGTTGAATGCAATTCAGGGTGAAGACCAATAACTCTCTCTCTGTAGGAGTTTATTGAGTCTATCACCTCCACGTGGATTTCTCTCAACCTGTTCAATAGCCATAAATTTTGTACCATCTGGTTTACTATTGTGCAACTTCATGTAGTGACTCACTAGTGGTTTGCCATAAGCTTCTGCTTTAATGTTTCTTACATGTTCTTGTATTCTTTGTTTTAATGGCCTAATAGTTCTTCCAATGTAAAATAGGCCACAAGGGCACCACAGAGAGTACACTACATAGGTGCTGTTACAATTTAGGAAGGACTGTATCTCTACTTTTCCATGTAGCCATCCAATTCTAAAGTTTTTCTCTGCCAACAGTAATTACAGATATTACACCTACCACATTTACACATACCAATGGGGGGGGGGGGGCACATTCTGTGCCCTGATGTTGGTGGTGTAACATATCTGCTTCTAACAAGTTTGTCCTTCAAACTTTCAGCTTTTGAAAAGGAAATTCTTGGACTTTCACTCAATTCCTGACACAGAACGGGATCATTAAGGAGCAAGGGCCAAAATTTTATCACTATTGCCCCAATTTCATCAGCCTGATTGCTATATTGGGTCACAAATGTTACAGGAATATTATCTTCCTTTTCAATAGTCTTCTGTTTTGGTTTAAGTAGATTCTTTCTTGATTGTAATTTAGCCTTATCTTTTGCTCCCAACAAGATTTCCTTTTTATATCCCCTCACCTGAAACCTCCTCATCATCTCATCTGCTTGCATTTCATATTCTTCGTCCCTCAAACAATTTCTCCTAAGCCTTAATTTTAAGAACTGGCTATAGGGTACAGAAATAATTAGAGATCTGTGATGTGAGCTATCAGCTCTAAGTAGGCTATTATTTGTTGTCTCTTTCCTGAAGGTTTTAGTCTGAATTTTATTACTACTATCTAAAAATAATGTCACATCAAGAAAGTTTATCTCTTGCCTAGTATAGGTGTGGGTAAACTTCAAATTCATGTTGTTATTCTCATTTATCCATTTTATGAATAGCCCAATTTCCTCTTCTGGGCCCTGCCATACACAAAGTATGTCACCAATAAAATGATCCCATCTATTGATGTTTTTAATTCAGGGATTTACAGTTTCTTTAAAGATAGAAATGTGTTCCCAGTAGCCCAAGAAGAGGTTAGCATAACTGGGGGCCATTGCTGCCCCCATCACAGTACCCTCCAACTGTAAATAACACTCCCCATTGAATTCAAAATAATTATGTGTTAATACAAAATTAAGTGCTGTCAATATGAACTCAATTGGGAAATCACAGTATTTAGGGTTATTTTTCAGAAAGTATGAACAAGCTTGTAAACCATCCTCATGCCTTATACTAGTGTATATGGACTCCACATCCATGCATAGCCAGAGATTTCCTGGTTCCCAGTCTAAATTTTGTGTTTTGTCCAGGATGTCCATAGTGTCTCTGAGGTATGGTTTAACTTCTTGGAGACACTTTTTGAGAAAAAAATCAATGAATTGATTAAGATTGTCTGTCAATGATCTGACCCCAGAGACAATTGGACATCCTGGTGAGTTCAGAGGGTCTTTGTGAATTTTGGGGAAGAGTATAAAGTGTTGGTAAAGTGGGTGTATCATTAAAAATGAATTTTATTTCATCTTCACTGATTTGACCTGAATGCTTACTCCACTCTACAAGTCTGAGAAGCTCCTTTCTATACACATCAGTGGGACTTTTGGGCACTTTCTTATATACATATGAGCTGTTAATTATATCCATACCATTTCTTTCATAATCCTGAATGTCCATTACTACAATATTTCCCCCTTTGTCTGCCTGTTTTATAACCATGGGTTTATCAGACAATTCTTTTAATGCTTTTCTCTCAGATATTGTAAGATTTCCCTTTTTCTGAACGTTATTTTTCAGAACCAGATCTACTTCCCTTAGTACCACAGATTCATAATTTTTAACCACAGAGTTATTACTGTAGGGACAAAACTGGGAAGGCACTTTAAAACATTTGTTTTCCTTTCAATAATGACTGAATCATTGTTCTCTTCTTCTATTAAATAATTTTCCTCCCTTTTCTCATGATGTTAATAAACTTTCAAGTGCTAGAATATCACTTTCCACAGGGTTCATTGATTCATTATTATACATCTCTGTAGCTGGATTTTCTAGAGCCAACAATAAGTTAATCATTTCAGGATTCACTTCCTTTTTTAGTTGGTTAACCAGGAGTAGCACACTAAGCTGAAAGCTTTTTTACAGGAGTGACCTGGGAGCACAGGGAAGTCAGGTGATTTGCTTAGGTTCACACAGTATGCAAGTGGAAGCTGTGGGATTCAAACCCAGCTCTGGTCTGCAGGATGTCACCAAATTTGCAGCTCAGAGCCTTAAACCACTGCACTATACTGCCTCCCTCCTTTATTGTTTCCATATTAGATTTGTCACCTTCCTCTTCCTCCATTACCACATTAAATCCCATTGCTGCAAGTTTCTGCTTGCCAAAGAATACCCTCAGTCTGATTTTTCTAAAGAATTCAAATAAGTCCACTTGAGTCTTAAATCGGTCAGAATCTCTGGAAGGGACAACGTTTAAACCTTTTTGGAGCAGTGATATTTGTGTATCAGTTAATTTTACCTGATATAAAGTAACCACCATTAAGGTTTCTTGGTATTGCTCCTTAGTTCTCTTTCTTGACCTTCCTTTCCTACCCCTCCTTGTTTTCTGTTTTTTGAAGCCTTCTTCTTGCTACTTACTACAAACAAAGGTTTAATGAATTTTCAGAAAGAGTTAAAAATATGCTTTATTTTAAGGTGATAAGCTATTGGACAGTAGAAGTTTAGAATAAGCTGTTAGAAAACTAACCATTTATAGTGAGATTTATATATAAAAAATTAAGTTTGAAAGATAAATATAATCTCATTTTGAAATCAATAACTGCTGTTAAAATGGATTAACCTTCTTATTCAGCTAGCTTCTTCATAGACATTGTTTCATGTTTTTCATGATTTTCATTTTTTTGTCATAAACATCTTTTTGTATTATTTTTGAAAATATTGATTTTGTATACTAAAATGGTTAAATCATTGTGAAAAGAGGTAATTGATTGTTCACTTAAATACTAATATATCATAAAATGTAAAAAATGTAATGAAATAATGAATTTTGAGATCTAAGGTTTGAAACCCACCAGAGACACTGAAAATAAAGAAAGGTTCTGCCAGTTAACCAGTAGGGGCAGTAAATGTCTGGCAGAGGTGGCTATAAAAGAAAATGTCTCAAAGCACTATCCATCCCCTGAACAAGACCACACATGTGGTCGAAGCACTGGGATTAGTGCGATTTGTTAGATGCACAAACTTTGCTTGTGAATTTAAAAATAAGGAGTAACACTATTGTGAACCTGGGCACCCTGGAATAAATATCTTTATATTCACCTGCTAAAGAGGTCAGTGTTTCATTCAGATTCACACAGCACGACGAGTGCAGAGCAAACTTGGATTTTTTGTCTTGACAGTTTGGGGTTACCAACCTCTCGCTCTGCACCGGCGTTGTATTGAGTACACATCTGTGGAGGATTGGACTGGCTCAGTTTACAGCAGTTTACATGCATTTGAAATAACATAGCTAACTTAATTTTTATAATACCGTCTCTTAGTAACTTTTTACCTTTATAAAAAACACCTAGCACCATGGTATTTTCAACATTTACAGGTTTCATACACATAAGTTACAGTATATACATCAAGGTATTCTATGACATAGTGCCATTGCCTACTAGATCCAACACTGAGGAACACAACCTGTTGTTTTACATCAGCTTAGCTGTCACAACCATATCCACCCTGTACAAGGACCTGAGAGGAAAAAAGAAAATGAAAGAGGACACTATAGCATAGTCAAGAAAGGGAAGGGGGTGTCCATAGGTGGCCATCCTTATGGACTAGAAATTGTAAAGAATAGATTAGGCTAAGAGAAGGATCACGTGATGCTATCCATGTAAGCAGACGCTTTTGAAACCTGCTCCCACCTCAAAGGCTTCAAATCTAAAGAAATATCAAATTTTGGTGCATATAAGTCATCAAATTATGATCGTCTTAATGGCAGGAAAACCCAGGAGCTCATAGGAGAATTAACAGACTAGAGGAACGGGAGTTTTTTTGAAGAATGGAGGCCGAAATGAAACAGGCCCTCCCGGCCTGTACACCACCTACAACTCCGGACAAGCTAGCTAAGCATCCAAAAACCCAAAACACAGCATCGAGCAAATCTTCGCAAGCTTTGACTTCTGCTACACCACTCTAAGAGGAAAAGTTCTTAGCTGAATTAGCTCCACTGAAGAAAGCATTCTTAGATTTCTCATCGGATCTTAAAGCTATCAAAGAAGACTTGAAGGATACAAATCGGACAGTGACAGACGTAGTAGCGCGCATATCCTCACTCAAGAAATGGCAGTCTAGAGTTGATTCAGTCATTTCTTCTATGCGGCAGAGAATGAGTAAATTAGAGCTCAAACTTGAAGATCTGGAAGGCTGTAACAGGTGCAACAACCTGGTTATCTTCAGCCTTCCAGAGGAGGCTGAAGGCCTATCTCCAGTTTTATTTGCTTAGAAAATGCTGTTCAAAATTGCTGGACCCCCGCCTCATGCTAATGCTTACATTGTTGAAAGAGCTCACAGGTCCCTGAGACCAAGGCCACTTGTGGGAGCCAAACCCAGGCTGTTTATCCTGTGACTGCTTAGCTATGTGGACCGTCAGCATGTCCTTGGGAAAACCAAAGAATTACAAGAAATCAAGTGGGACAAAGCTGATTTACGTATATCCCAGGATCTGCCCATTGCCACACGCCAGAAATGTGCAGAATATCATCCCAGCATTGTGAAGCTGATGGCGGCCAGTATTAAATTCTGGATGTTATAACCGACCAAACTCTCTGTTCTGCATCATGGATCATGGAAATTGTTCGATAATGCCGAACATGCTGCCTGAGAATTGGCAATCTTGTTTCCAGATTTATTTATGCAGCACTGATCCCTGAAAATTAATCAAGCGGAGGTGTCGATTCTAACTGGAACCTGAAATGACCCCTAAACGAATGTGTTTCTTTCAAGAATGGGACAAATCAAAGCATAAAAAGAACTCTAATCTATTTTGTTACTATGGTTTTTTTTCTGATAATCACAGGAGGTATTTGTAACTCTCTCCTGTCCTCAGAAATCTTCTGACAATACGGATCATGCGAAGAGAATTAGCTTTATTGCTACCAGACTTTTTTTTATGTAGCGCTGATCCCTGACAATCATTTAAGTGGAAGTGCTGATCATAACTGATTCCTGAAACGACCCCTAAATAAATATATACCGTTCAAGATTGGGGCTAATCAAAGCTTAAGAAGAGCTTTCACTCTGCTTGTTACTGTGGTTCCTTTCCTGGTTTCACTTCCTAGTCACCAGGACTGCTCACTGAGCATTTGCAGCTCTTTCTTGTCCTCAGAAAAGACTCGCCCGACTTTGTTTTTGCTTTATCTTTTTATTACAGGGAGACTGCTTTGTTGCCAGTAAGCTCATTTTTTCAGGGAATGCCTTTTTGTTTTTTTATATCTCTAATTCAGAGACATTCTAATCACCAACTTTAAGCAGACTGTATGAGTGGAAGTGCTGCTCGATTGTGTGCATGATAGCTATTTATGTTTAACATGGTTGAACTTGTGCTGTAGTCATTAGAGAAACGCTGTAACTAATTTACCAACTTGCCCATTATGTTTCTTTTACTTAAATCTAATACGTTCAGTTCACTTTTCCCTTAGTTTGCGATGATGGCATTATATTTCTGAGTAGTGCAAATCGGTCAAGCACTGGCTTGACTCAGTTTCAATGCATAATGATGGACTATTTTGTTGTTTGGGTTGATTTGTATACTACTGTACAAATGAAGAGGCGACTACATTGCGTATAACAGTTTAACTTAATGGGAGAATACTGATTTTAGTTTTAACAAACTAATATTGTTTTAATATTATGTTTTTAAGGTAAACTAAAAATTTTGGTAAAAGACATGTGGCACCATATTGATTTTTCTTATGGGTATTTTTTTTTCATTTTTCTTTCCTTTTTCTTGGGAATGGGGTGGGAGCGGGGAGTTGAGTGGGCTTGCCTAGGCTGGTCGCAGTCATGAAACAGACTATGGGGGTTGATCTTCCCACCTCAGCATCCAGACTTGGGATTCTTCTTTCATTAACAGTTAAAGGTAAAGTTGGAAGATCAAAGGAGTACTTTCATAGAACTGGAAGTCTGGAGTTAAGTAATTGGGATGGGGGGTAGGATAATTATACTACTTAGGATGTCTGCCACTGGTTTGGATGTAGTAATCATTAGATTAGATGTTCTGAGCTGGCTTTCACTTGAAGAAATACACTTCTTTTTTTTTAGGTTGTTGTAGCCTGTTGTATCAGATATGGCTGGGCTTAAGTATTGTTCCTGGAATATAAAAGGTGCACAGACCTCAGCTAAGAGAACAAACATTTTGCTTCACCTTACAAGTCTGCTAATAGATGTAGCCTTTCTTCAAGAGACACACTTGTTGTCTAATCAAATAAATTGCTTAAGGAGATACTGGGTGGGTCAGGTATTTGGTTCCAGTATTGATTCCCACAAAAGAGGGACAGCTATTCTTATATCCCGGAGAATTCCATTCCGACTCATTCATCCAACTGCTGACCCAGGAGGCTGATATGTGATTCTTAGGGCCCTGCTGGGCCACTCAGAAGTAATACTAGGCTCCATTTATGGACCGAACAATGAAGACCCTGAATTTTTTACTGGCCTTATGTCTACCCTGGCCACATGGTCTACATTTCCAATAATTTTGGGGGGTGATTGGAACCTGGTCATATCTAATCAGCTAGATAGATCTGGCCAGATAAGACAAAGATTAACACCCGCTCAAAAGACAATACATGAGTTAATGCACTCTATTGGTATTACTGACCCCTGGAGGCTTATGTATCTAGACAGTAAAGAATTTTCATTTCACTCCCTTCCTCACCACTCTTTTTCCTGACTGGATTATTTTCTTATTTCACTAGACTTATTACCGGGTGTCTCTATGGCTTATTATTCTTCTAAAGCAATTTCTGATCATCGTATTGCCCATCTCCTTCTTGATATCTCACCAAATATACACAGAGATAAATTCTGGAAACTAAATCATCAGCTTTTGAAATCCGAAGATCAAATAAAACTTATTCAAACTTTCATATCTAATTTCATGGATTTCAATGCCTCAACAGTGCTTAAAAAAGACTTTTTATGGGGGGCTCAGAAATGTGCTCTGAGGGGTGAATTTATTCGATTAGTGACAAAACATAAAAAACAGAGAGAAGCAACACTTTCCACAATCCAGGCCCAATTAGGGAGATCTAGAATGCCACCTCCTTCCCTTGGCTCCAGTAGAAGACTGGACAAAAGTAGAGTACCTTCGTGCACAATATAACCAGATTTTAAATGAAAAGACTGAATTTCTTAAGCTCCGATCCAAAATCTCATACTTTGATCAGGGGGAAAGGGCGGAGAAGCTAATGGCTCTCCGTCTGCGCATTCAAATGGCTGATAAAATAGTCACTTCTATTTACTCAACCTCAGGAGTCTTGCTTACCTCCCCTTCAGACATTGCAAATGCATTTCAAGAATATTACCGACAGTTATATTCAGCCCCAAACCATCCTTCCCTGCTTCAACAAATGGATCATTTTCTTCAAGATATCAATCTCCCAGTTTTATCTGAGGCTCAGTTTACATTCCTGAAAACTCCCATTTCTTTAACGGAAGTCCTGGCAGCTATAGACTCCCTATCATGAGATAAATCTCTGGGCCCAGATGGTTTCACTACAAACTTTTACCAGACCTTTAAAGAGAAGATTGCTCCCATTCTTTTAGATACTTTTCAGTACATTTTCAATAAAGGTATCTCCGGCACTACCCTGACTCAGGCCTTTATAATTGTCATTCCAAAACCAGATAAAGACCCTCTACTTATTCCCAATTATAGACCAATTTCTTTAATTAATGTGGATCTTAAGATCTTGGCCAAAATACTCTCATCTAGATTAGGTCAGGTCTGGGAATCTCTTGTCAGTCAAGAACAGGTAGGGTTTGTCAAGGGGAGACTATCATCTGATCACCTTAGGAAAGTTGCCTACCTCTCTTCTGTGTCCAGAGAACTCACTTCCTCAGCCGCTCTTGTCACCCTAGATGTGGAAAAGGCCTTTGACAGGGTCTCATGGGAATATCTCTTCTTGTTAGTGGCCAAATACAATATTCTGCAAGAATTTATTCAATGGATCAAAATATTATATACACTACCCAAAGCTCAAATTTATTGCAATGGCGTTCTCTCCACTTCCTATACTTTATCCCAGGGTACTAGGCAAGGTTGTCCCCTCTCCCCTTTTCTTTTCAACTTGTACTTAGAACCACTTATTAGGAAAATCAAAAATTCTGGTTTGATTTCAGCGATACCAATTAGGCATACTGAATACAAAATATTGACCTATGCTGATGATTTACTTCTGCATATTACCAATCTCTCCCAGCAATCTTTCAAATTATTTCTCAGTTTGAAACAATTTTGAATTATAAGCTCAACATGGGTAAAACGGAAGTATATCCATTCAATAAATTCACATTGAAGAGTGATATTGAACAATTGGGTGTACGCTGGAATACTGAAAAATTTTAATATTTAGGAATATTTATACATCCTCTTCCCCATGTTATGAAAAAATTGAACTTAGACGTTCTTAACAAGACCCTATCAGAAGACTTTAAGCGATGGTCAAAATTGCCTATTTCTCTACGGGGCCGTATGTATATAATAAAAATGAATGTTCTGATTCAGATTTTATACCCCCTACAAATGTTCAGTGGGGCCCTTCCACTCTCATGGTTTGTACAGATACACAGACTTATAAGTTCCTTTTTATGGCAAGGGAAGAAAGTCAGGCGAAGTTATCTTAAACTTACACGTCAGAAAATTGATGGTGGCCTTCAAGCCCCTAATGTCTATATTTATTATTTAGCTATACACCTGGCAAGAATTAGATTCTGGTTACACTCCTCAGAAGCTTTCTTAGAATCCACCTATTGTCCCTCCTGGGTCAGAATTGAACAGGTTCTATGTTTAGTGAATGGCATGGATCCTAAGACTCTCCCTTTTATTTCCAGGAAGAATCTCCCTAAAGCCTTACAGCAAACACCGTTATATGCCTTACTTCATACTCAACATCAGTTAAATAATTTCCTAAAAGTAGATGCAACTAGAGACATAACCCAACCTTTGTTCTCTAATCCTAACTTTTTAATCTCAGGTAAGATTATTAAACGTCACCGCTTTTGGCCACAAATGGGAATAAACACTGTAGATCAACTGGTTAAAGACCAAAAAATGCTCTCCTTTAAAGAAGCCAAATCCATTTTTAAATGGCCTGATAACCAAGTGTTTAATTTTTTTCAAATAGCCCATTTACTGGTAAAACACTTTGGGTCAGATATATGGACAAGTCCCATTATGTCAGTGGTTCTTCCATATGTAGAATCCATCCCTACATCACACATTATATCCTATTCATATACATTTCTACTAAAAGAAATAACTAACATAGAAGGTCAAAGATCTTATTGGTGGGAAAATGTTTTACCACCACTTTCCCCCTCTAGGAATTGGCTCAACATCTGGAAATACCTATATAAATATATCAAATGGGATAGGTACAGAATAATGCAATACTATATTAACCATAATTTATATTACACACCAGTTCAACTTTGTGAAATGGCGGCTTTATCTTTTAGCCGATGTCCAAAATGTCAACATGAACCAGCCAATTTATGTCATATGCTTTGGGCCTGTGATACTATTAACTCCTCTTGGAAGGATATTCAAAATTGTCTCAACCCACTGCTTATGGTTACTGACAAATTTACTCCAGAAATTTGTATTCTGGGGGATTATAGGCAGATTCAAGGGTCACAGCAGAAAGCCCATACGGCCTTAATTATTGCTTGTGCCAAGAAAATAATACTACAACATTGGCTTGACTCATCTACTCCCCTTTATTTAGAGTGGTTCAAAGAAATTATGTTTGCTTTACAGGCAGAACTTATACTGGCTGGAACCAAGAATAGACTAGGTGTGTACAAGCAAAGGTGGGAAACAATCCAAACTCTTATATCGGTACAATAGATCCAATCTAAACTTACTTTTATAGTGGTTCTAAAAGATGGTTATATATATTAGTTATATCCCAATAGCCAGCACTTCTGACTTATATTCTCAATTTTAATTTTTCTTTTTGGTTTTACTAGAAAAACAAGTGGCAGACGGGGTTGGGTGGGTGGAGGGTTATAGGGGGGAAGGGGTTTACAGACAACTTAAACGCATCATACTCTGTATTTGCTATACAATTATCTTCTCTTACTGAATGCAATTATAATGTAATTGTTTAATTCTGGATGTTCCTTTCATAGCATCGTCATGTTGTCTGTATTTGTTTGTTGTTAAACATTTAAAATGAATAACGATTATTAAATAAAAAAAGATTAGGCTAAGCAACAGAAGAACTTTTGCAACAGATTTATGCAAAGGTTGGTCCTCAAGAGTGGCAGGAGCTCCCAGTCACAAGTGGGACATTCTCATTTTACAGTGAGGTAGCGCTTCTCATCTCCTCAGTCAAGCTTTAGCCACCAAGAATGGGTTCGCTTTCCTAAAGCTGGTGATACCATGGGTAGCTTTTTATCAGTGCTGTTGTGAGGAAAATTCTCTTGTAGCCTATTTTCTAAAAAACTGTTTCTTGTTTCAACTCCAGTTAGAATGGCCAAGACGCTCCTATCCCACTAACTCTGCTTTGCAGAACCCAGTCTTCTCACGCTTAGGTTACTTGATTTTTGGCCATAATAAATACCATAGTTATGATTAGTAGGCTGGCTCAGGAGGAAGTGGAGACCATCAAAATGCAGGGTAGGATGTTATGCTGATGAATGTAAAATGAGTGAAGAAATCACTGTGTTCTGATTTGCCAAGACCTTAATTTTAGCCATGGCATTAAGATTGCACTACCAATGTTTTAAAATAAGTCCCTGCCAACCTGGATGCAGCACATTTCATATCCAGGGGCATATAGAATATTCATCTTTTAAATGTCAGTCATATTTATATTCCCCACACAGCAACTCTACATAAAATGAAACTTAACATATCTGCAGGATCTGCCTCCCCCATACAGTCATAGACTATCCATCTTTAATCTGTAACTAAACAAACTAAGTTCTTCTGCTTACTTTGGTAACTTATTCCAGCATCCCCTCTCCATCAGCAATAGAAACACAGAAACATAGAATTTGACGGCAGATAAGGACCGCTTGGCCCACCTAGTCTGCCCATTTTCCTACCTAACAGATAAGCTGCAGATCCTAGTTAACCAACAGCTTACTTCCTCTTACCCGCCCCTAGGACTGCCTTATGCCTGTCCCATGCATTCTTGAAGTTCCCCACTGTTCTTGACTCCACGACCTCCTCAGGAGGCTGTTCCATGCATCCACAACCCTCTCTGTGAAAAATACTTCCTCACATTACCCCTGAGCTGTCCCCTCTATCTTCAAATTGTGCCCCTTGTTCTTGCACATTTCTTTTCTGGAAGATGCTACCCTCTTGGACTTTGTTAATTCCTTGAGGTACTTGAAAGTTTCTATCATGTCCCTCTCTCCCTTCTTTCCTCAAGGGTATACTATTAAGCTCCTTTAGTCTTTCTTCAGATGTCTTCTGGTGCAGACCCTGCACCATTTTGTTGCCTCCTGACAGCCTCCACTTGTCTATGTCTTTATGGAGATGGGGTCTCCAGAATTGCACACAGTACTCCAAATGGGGTCTCACCAACTGTCTGTACAGAGGGATAACAACTTCCTGTTTTCACTATTGATGCCTCTTCCTATGCTTCCCAGTATCCCCCAGCCTTTCTTACTGCCTTCTCACATTGCTTGCCCACCTTTAGGTCATCTGATATAATTACCCCAGGTCCCTTTCTATTTTTCGTTGTCAGTATCTCACCCCCCATTGTGTACGCTTCCCCTGGGTTTATGTTTCCCATGTGCATTACCTTGCACTTCTTTGCATTGAATCTGAGCTGCCATACATTTGACCAGTCCTCCAACCTTGCCAAGTCCCTTCTCATCCTTTCCACTCCATCTTGTGTATCAACCCTGTTGCAGATCTTTGTGTCATCTGCAAAGAGACATACTTTTCCTTCCAGTTCCTCTGCAATGTCACTTATAAAGACATTAAAAGGACCGGTCCCAGTACTGAACCCTCAGGTACCCTGCTAGTAACACTCCTTCTTCACTGTGTACCCATTTACTACTACCCTTAGCGCCCTGTTGTCTAGCCAATTTTTATCCAGGCTACCACCTTGGGACCCATTCCAAGGCTGGCTATCTTGTGTATTAATCTTTTGTGTGGGACTGTATCAAATGCCTTGCTAAAATCTAGGTAGGCCATGTCCACAGCCCCTCCCTGGTCTACTACTTTGGTCACCCAGTCAAAGAAATCTATTAGATTTGTCTGACACGACCTTCCCATCGTGAATCCATGCTGCCTTGGGTCCTGTGCCCCACTGGCCTCTAGGTACTCAACAATTCTTTCCTTCAGAAGTGATTCCATCATTTTCCCTACCACTGAGGTCAAACTAACTGGTCTGTAGTTTCCTGCCTCTGTCCTGCTCCCACTTTTGTGAAGAGGAATCACATCTGCCCTCCTTCAGTCTTTGGGTACCACCCCATCCTCCCATGATTTGTTAAAGAGAGTAGTCAGCGATGTCACTAGTTCTACCCTTATCTCAGTCTCAGTCACTTGCTGTCCCTATTCAGACCCCTCATCCGCTTACCCTCTCCAAGAACCCTTGTCTCCCACCGGGCACTGACACTTACTTTAGTAAAAGTAAGTAGGAAAACAAAATGATCACAGTATCAACCCATCAGTCTTCAAAGCCTCACCTGTTCAAATTGTTAAACCAAAGTCTGCTTGCTTCCAATGCCAGAAGTGAAAGTGTCTTTTGGCTCAAACAGTGTAGCACTGTGGTACAGCCGCAATGTTCCTGTCCAATCACCCATATGCTCAGAATAATCACAAGCTTGTAGGAGAAGTAGAAAAAAGGCAAAAAAAGAGAGCTTGCTGTTTATTTAGTGATGTTGACCAAGCAGCTAAGACAGTGTGGTAGGAGAGCAAGAACCAGGGAGTACACTTACAGAGTAGCAGTTTCTCCCAGTGATGAAGACAGTGTGGTAGGAGAAAGAGCCAGGGAAAACACTGGCAGTTTAAGGCCTCACATCTGACCCACTGACACCAAGTCCAAATACACTCACACTCTAGAGAGAACCAGGCATGTGGCTAAGGGACTTATATCCTAGCAGATAAGATAGTCAGAAAGGTGAGGTAAAAAAAATCTTTATTTTACTTTGCTGTTTCTCTACTGCCATGCAGACTCTTCCTACTTCACAATTCACAACTGACAAAGAGGCAGCAGTCTCTTGAGCAGTACCTCTAATTTACAGGCAAGCAATAAAAAAAGCATAGTGACCCCTGGTGGCAAAAAACAGGTGGAAAAAGTGTTTGACACACACATACAGCATGTGTTTTGGTATAAGTACAGGGATAAAAAGTGATATCTGAGGCAGGCAGTGGAGATATCACTGATATCTCCATGTTCCTATACGTCATAGTGATATCTCCATGTTCCTATACGTCATGGAACATGGTGATATCTCAATGTTCCTATACATCATTGTTATGAAAACAAAGTGTGCACCACATGTTCTGCCTCTCCACGACCTGTATCTGGGTACACCCCCGCTTCACGCGAATCTGACATCTAGGTAATCCTGCCATCATCACTTTCAAACAGTTATTTAAACAAAAAAAACTTATCTGGTTGATCCTATCGATTTCCTACACACAAGCAGTTTCACTTTGTCAGATTCTAAATTCATAGCGTGGCCGAGCGCTTTCAACATAGTATAGTAAGGACCTGCCAGAGATTTTAAATAAGAATTCTCCATATAAAACATCGGAATCTGTGTTTTTTTTTAAAGTTTGCTAAATTACTGAGCTTTTGTAAAGTATCCTGCCAATAATAGAAAGAAGAGACAGACCGAGTCACACCTTCAGAGAAGAGAAAGCGAACCCGTGCAAGCGTTACAAGTGTTGCTATAGTAACATTGCTATAGCAACACTCGCAACAGTCGCTCGGGCTTGCTTTCTGTTCTGTAAAGGTGCAACTCAGTCTCCTTCTCCTCTGTCTACTGCTGGCAGGATATTTCCCAAAAGCTCAGCAATTCAGCAAAGTTAAGAAAAAAAAAAACAGATTCTGATGTTTCACAAGAAGTCTGGTTATTTAAAATCTCTGACAGGTCCTTACTTTACTATGTTGAAAGCGCTCAGACGTGCTACCAATTTAAAACCTGACAAAGTGAAACTGCTTTTGTAAGACATGAGGAAATCGGCAGAATCAACTAGATAAGTTTTATAAAAAATTTTGTAAAAAGCATCATATTTCTATAATTATACACAGAGTGTGACTTATTTTAACTCTCTGTCATGTCTTAATTTTATACTGAAAGAGCTCAGTCACACTACAAATGTAGAGCATACACAGAAAAACCGAACCATCACAGGATCAACCACATAACTTTTTTTTAAGGGGGGGTGCTGCCTGATAAATAAGATACATGGGTAATTCTGTTAAGTGGGGGATGTGACAGGTTCTCTCAAGGGGCCAAAACAGATTGTGTGTGTTGGGGGGCGTGTTTGTGGTCCCAAAACATGTTGTATAAACAGAACATGACATGGCATGGGTGAAGATATCACATTTATCTTCACTCGAGGCCAATGATATCAAGATATCTCACTCGTGGCTTCACCACTCGTGAGATATCATGATATCATTGGCCTCTTGTGAAGATAAATATGATATCTTCAGTCAGGCCATGTCATATCCCCTATATATGTATATATTCATATAGATATATACTCTACTTTTTCTTCCGCAGCTGCTGCTGTGCCAAAGGTGGTGGCTCTGACTCAAACTGTACATGCACGAGTATTGCACATGGCAGTTCTGTTGGAAGTACTATCTTGTTTTTTAATGTCATGTCCATTTTTCCAGTTCATCCATCCAGTAGTAGTCCACTGATAATAGTTCTCTTTCCCCCAAGCCTCTGGAGGGCAGATTACCCTTCATACTAATCCCAAAGACGTGCATTAGCTGTTTCTGCCCCCGCCCCAACAGGGAGCGGATCCATCCTGGAACCCATCTCACCCCAATCCTGTTGTCTGGTTGCAAACCTAAACTTTTTTATATGATTGCTACCCCTGTCCAATTTCTCATCCATTTAATGCTGTGGTTACACTTACAACAAAATGTATAAGGAACATGGCAGGCAATAAGATGGTGGAAATCTGGCAACTCATCTCATGCCAGACTCGGTTTATAATCTATGTACTTAAATGCCCTTGTGATAATGTAGGGTCTGGCCGAACACAAGAGCTTTGAAAAACTAATAAATGGATAGATACTGTAGATAGATACATAGACAGATAGACAGATAGATAGATAGAAACATAGAAACATAGCGGTTGACGGCAGATAAGGACCGCAAGGCCCATCCAGTCTGGCCATTTCTTTTTCTACCTTATAAATGTGCCATCGGCCTTTACTCTGTCAGTGGCCTATCTATTCATACTCATCTGTATTGCTCCCTTATGCCTATCCCATGCCTGTTTGAAGCCCTGCACTGTATGCATAACCACCACTTCCTGACGTAGGCCTTTCTGTGTATCCACCACTCTTTCTGTGAAAAAGAATTTCCTCACATTCCCCCTTAATCGGCCTCCCTCTAATCTCATGCTGTGTCCTCTTGTCCTGCTATTTTTCTTATATTTAAACATGTTAGACTCTTTCACCTTGTTAATGCCCTTAAGGTGTTTGAATGTTTCGATCATATCACCTCTCTCCCTCCTTTGCTCAAGGGTATACGTATTGAGCTCCGTTAATCTGTCCTCATATGTCTTCTGATGCAGTCCCTGCACCATTTTGGTTGCCCTTCTCTGGACTGCCTCAATTTGGTTAATGTCCTTGTGAAGGTGTGACCTCCAGTACTGCACACAGTACTCCCAGATGGTGCCTAACCAGTGTCTTGTAAAGAGGGATTATTACCTCCCTCTTATGACTTGTGATGCCCCTACTAATACACCTTAACATCCCCCTAGCCTTACCTACCTACCTACTGCTTTAGAGGTCTGCTTGGATGATTTCAGGTCATCGGTAATGATGATGCCCAAGTCTCTTTCTTCCTTTGTGACTGCCAGCAACTCTCCTCCCAGCCTATAGGTGGCTTCAGGGGTTTCTCTTCCCTATGTGGATGATCTTGCACTTCTTTGCATTAAATCCCAGTTGCCACTCTTCTGACCATTTTGCTAGTTTATCCAGATCTCTTCTCATTCTGTCCACCCCATCTGGATCATTTACTCTGTTGCAGATCTTGGTGTCATCTGCAAACAGACAAGCCTTACCCTCTAGTCCATCTGCAATGTCACTAATGAAGATATTGAAGAGGACTGGCCCCAGGACGACTGATCCCTGAGGTACCCCACTTGTGACTTGCATCTCTTCTGACTGTATACCATTTATCACCACTCTCTGTTTTCTGCCCGTCAACCAGTTTGCCACCCAGTTGACCAACTTCTGACCCACCCTGAGCCTACCCAGCTCATTTATCAATCTTCTGTGTGGAACAGTGTCGAAAGCTTTGCTGAAGTCAAGGTAGGTGACATCAATTGCTACCCTTTGGTTCACCACTCTGGTTACCCAGTCAAAGAAATCTATGAAATTAGTTTGACAGGACCTTCCTTTTGTAAACCCATGCTGTCTTGGATCCTGTGCCCCTACGGATTCCAGGTGTTGCGCTATCCTTTCCTTAAGGAGTGCCTCCATATCAAAATATGATAGATAGATAGATAGATAGATAGATAGATAGATAGATAGATAGACAGACAGATTGCTAGATAAACAGCTACTGTATATTATACAACAAATTGATGATAGTCAGAGAGATAGATAGATAGACAGACAGATAGATCGATAGATCGATAGATAGATGAAGAACAGATCTAGCATTACAAGTGGGATGACATTTTATAATAGAAACATAGAACATAGAAACATAGAATTTGATGGCAGATAAGGACCGCTTGGCCCACCTAGTCTGCCCATTTCCCTACCTAATGCATAGGCTGCAGATCCTAGTTAACCAACAGCCTACTTCCTCCTACACACCACTAGAATTGCTTTTTGTCTGTCCCATGCATTCTTGAATTCCCCCAATGTTTTTGAGTCCACTACCTCCTCAGAAAGGCTGTTCCATGTATTCACAACCCTCTCCGTGAAAAAATACTTCCTCGCATTACCTTTGAGCTGTCCCCCCATCTTCAAATTGTGCCCACGTGTTCTTGCACATCTCTTTTTCTGAAAGATGCTACCCTCTTGGACTCTGTTGATTCCCTTGATGTACTTGAAAGTTTCTATCATGTCCCTCCTCTCCCTTCTCTCCTCGAGTGTATACATACTAAGCTTTTTTAATCTCTCTTCATATGTGTTCTGCTGCAGACCCTGCACCATTTTAGTTGCCCTCCTCTGGACAGTGTCCATCCTGTTTATGTCCTTATGGAGATGGGGTCTCCAGAACTGGACGCAGAACTCCAGATGGGGTCTCACCAACTGCCTGTACAGAGGGATAACAGCTTCCTGTTTTCTACTGGTGATGCCTCTCCCTATGCATCCCAGTATCCCACCAGCCCTCCTTACTGCCTTCTCACATTGCTTGCCCACCTTAAGGTCATCTGATATTACTACCCCCGGGTCCATTTCCATTTATGTTGTTGTTATTATCTCACCCCCCATTGTGTACTCTCCCCTGGATTTTTGTTTCCCAGGTGCATTACTTTGCACTTCTTTGCATTGAATCTAAGCGGCCATATAGTTGACCATTCCTCTAACCTTGCCAAGTCCCTTTGCATCCTCTCCACCCCACCTTCTGAATCAACCCTGTTGCAGATCTTTGTGTCATCTGCAAAGAGACATAATTTTCCCTCCAGTCCCTCTGCAATGTCACTTATAAAGACATTAAAGAGGACCAGTCCCAGTACTGAGCCTTGCGGTACCCCACTAGTAACCCACCTTTCTTCAGAGTAAACTCCGTTTACTATTACCCTCTGTATCCTGTTGTCCAGCCAATTTTTAACCCAGGCTACCACCTTGGCATCCACTCCAAGGTTGGCTAACTTGTACATTAATCTTTTGTGTGGGACTGTGTCAAATGCCTTGCTAAAGTCTAAGTAGGCCATGTCCACTGCCCCTCCCTGGTCTACCACATTGGTCACCTAATCAAATAAATCGATTAGATTCATCTGACATGACCTTCCTGCTGTGAATCTATCATGCCTTGGGTCCTGTCCCCCACTGGCCTCTAATAACTCAACAATTCTTTCCTATAGAAGTGATTCCATCATTTTCCCTACCACTGAGGTCAAACTAACAGGTCTGTAGTTTCCTGCCTCTGCCTTGCTCCCACTTTTGTGAAGGAGAATCCCATCTGCCCTCCTTGAGTCCTCCAGTACTACACCATCCTCCCATGATTTGCTAAAAAGGGTAGTCAATGGTGTCACTAATTCTACCCTTAGTTCTTTTAGAATTCTTGGGTGAATCCCATCAAGCCCCATTGCTTTGTCCACCTTCAGTATTAAGAGCTCTTTCAGGATCTTTTCTTCTGTGAATAAGCTGGTATCGACTTCCCTATCCAGAGTGCTTCTATTCTTTGATTTAGGTATCTCCCCCTCCTCTTCTTTTGTGAATACTGAGCAGAAGTATTCATTCAGCATCCCCGCTTTTTCACTGTTATACTGTGCCTACCTTCCCTTCCCTTTAGTAAGCCTCACTATCCCTTCCTTCATCTTTCTTCACTCCTTAATGTACTTATAAAAGGTTTTGTCCCCCTTCTTAACTGAGTTGGCTATCTTTTCCTCAGTTTGATGGAAAGGCACTGCATCCCATTGTTACACATTCTGTTATATACAAACTTATGGAATTGCTGAATATGTAACACTTTTTTTTACAATATTTAGTTATATTATGTTTCTTTTTTATGTTTGTGCAAAGCAGCACTTGGTCATGTAACAGTGGTGAGTGTGTCTGTATTTTCTAACCCACATGCTTGGGATCCCTGAGGCTCAGGAGGCTATGGTAGAAGCAACACTCAAGGTCTGGTCCTTCAACTTTTGGTGGTAGCCAGTTCATTGTTTTTTTCTCTTCATGTCCATTTGTCCAGTCCATCCATCCAGTAGTAGTCCACTGATAAAAATAACCAAGGATCCTAGAATTTTGCGGCTGCAGAATTTTGCATAGAACTTGTAACATACCACAGAACTTCTGCAGTGCCACAGAATTCACTGTTCTTTGTGATTCTTTATTAATATTTCCATTCATCCAGAGAACCTGTGTCCCTGCCCCTCATTTTGTATCCAAAACCCCTCTATGCTCAGAATGTGATGTTATCAATGCTATAACATCACACATTAACTAATGAAATGGCTGCATTCTGCCACATAAATTAATAGTCACTTATCTACCACAGCTCCCACTGCCACAGGTGGTGGCACAGCACATCAGGCACAGTGATATTTGTTCAACCTGCACTACAGCCTAATACAAATTTCAGTCTTATATTATTACACTAGGGCCAACGTAAACAAAACCTTGACAATAGCATAGACCTGTTAAGTCCATACCTTACTTTGTACAATGCTTTTTTGGCCTTTAAGGTAACATAGAAACATATACTTTGATAGCAGATAAGGACTGCTTGGTCCACCTGGTCTGCCCATTTCCCTACCTACTGGATAAGCTGCAGATCCTAGGAAACCAACAGCCTGTTTCTTCCTACCCCCCAACAAGAATTGCCTTATGTCTGTCCCATGCATTCTTGAATTCTCCCACAGTTTCAGACCCCACAATCTCCTCGAGAAGGTAGTTCCATGCATCCACAACCCTCTCTGTGAAAAAATACTTCCTCACATTGCCCCTTAGCCGTCCCCCCTCTATCTTTAAATTGTGTGCCTTGTTCTTGCACATCTTTTTTTCTGAAAGATGCTACCCTCTTGGACTTTGTTGATTCCATTGAGGTACTTAAAAGTTTCTACCATGCCCCCCTCCCTCATTTCCACAAGGATATACATATTAAACTCCTTTAGACTCTCTCCATAAGGCTTCTGTTGCAGACCCTGCACCATTTTAGTTGCCCTCCTCTGGACTGCCTCCATCCTGTCTATGTCCTTGCGGAGATGGGGTCTCCAGAACTGGATGCAGTACTCCAGATGGGATCTCACCAACTGTCTGTATAGAGGGACAACAACTTCCTGTTTTTATAGAAACATAGAATTTGACGGCAGATAAGGACCACTTGGCCCACCCAGTCTGCCCATTTTCCTGACTACTGGATAAGCTGCAGATCCTAGTTAACCAGCAGCCTACTTCTTCCTACCCCCACCCCCTAGAATTGTCTTATGACTGTCCCATGCATGCTTGAATTCCACCACTGTTTTTGACTCCATGGCCTCCTCTGGAAGGCCGTTCCATGCATCCACAACCCTCTCTGTGAAAAAATACTTCCTTAAATTACCTCTGAGCCACTCCCCCATCTTCAAATTGTGCCCCCTTGTTCTTGCACACCTCTTTTTTTGAAAGATGCTTCCCTCTTGGACTTTGTTGATTCCCTTGAGGTACTTGAAAGTTTCTATCATGTCCCCCCTCTCCCTCCTTTCCTCGAGGCTATACATATTAAGCTCCTTAAGTCTCTCTTCATATGTCTTCCGGTGCAGACCCTGCACCATTTAGTTGCCCTCCTCTGGACAGTTTCCATCCTGTCTATGTCTTTGCGAGACTGGGTCTCTAGAACTGCCAGTACTCAGATGGGGTCTGACCAGCTGTCTGTACAGAGGTATAATAACTTCCTGTTTTCTACTGGTGATGCCTCTCCCTATGCATCCCAGTATCCCCCCAACCCTCCTTGCTGCCCTCTCACATTGCTTGCCCACCTTTAGGTCATCTGATATGACTATCCCCAGGTCTCTTTCCATTTTTGTTGTTGTTAGTATCTCACCCCCCATTGTGTACTCTTCCTCTGGGTTTTTGTTTCCCAGGTGCATTACCTTGCACTTCTTAGCATTGAATCTAAGCTGCCATACATTTGACCATTCCTCTAACCTTGCCAAGTCCCTTTTCATCCTTTCCACCCCACCTTGTGCATCAACTCTGTTGCAGATCTTTGTGTCATCTGCAAAGAGACATACTTTTCCTTCCAGTCCCTCTGCAATGTCGCTTATAAAGACATTGAAGAGACATCTAATACTGAACCCTGCGGTGCCCACTAGTAACCCCTCTTTCTTCAGAGTGGACTCTATTTACTATTACTCTCTGTGTCCTATTCTCCAGCCAATTTTAACCCAGGCTGTCATCTTGGGACCCACTCCCAGGCTAGCTAACTTGTATATTAATTTTTGTGTGGGACTGTGTCAAATGCCTTGCTAAAGTCTAGGTAGGCCATGTCCACAGCCCCTCCTGATCTACTACTTTGGTCACCCAGTCAAAGAAATCTATCAGATTTGTCTGGCATGACCTTCCGCTGTGAATCCATGCTGCCTGGGGTCCTGTGCCCCTCTGGCCTCTTGATACTCGACAATTCTTTCCTTCAGAAGTGATTCCATCATTTTCCCTATCACTGAGGTTAAACTAACAGGTCTGTAGTTTCCTGCTTCTGCCTTGCTCCCACTTTTGTGAAGGGGAATCACATCTGCCCTCCTCCAGTCCTCGGGTACCACCCCATCCTCCCATGATTTGTTAAACAGGGTAGTCAGTGGTGTCACTATTTCTACCCTTAGTTCTTTTAGCATTCTGGGATGAATCCCATCAGGCCCCATTGCTTTGTCCACCTTCAGTTTTAAGAGTTCTTTCAGAACCCTTTCTTCCGTAAATGGGCTGGTATCAACTTCTGTATCCAGAGTGTTTCTACTGTTTGTTTTAGGTACCTCCCCCTCTTCCTTTGTAAATACTGAGCAAAAATATTTGTTTAGTATCTCTGCCTTTTCACAGTCACCCTCTGCCCACCCTCCCCCTTTATTAAGCCTCACTATCCCTCCCTTGGTCTTCCTTCGATCCCTGATGTACCTATAAAAGGTTTTATCCCCCTTCTTAACTGAGTTGGCTATCTTTTCCTCGGTTTGGGCCTTTGCTGTTCTGACTGCCTTCCCAGCTTCCTTTTGCTTTAACTGATACAGTTCTCTGTCCTGCTCCTTCTGTGATTCCTTGTACTTCCTGAAAGCTTTCTTTTTCTCTTGAACCTTCACTGCCACTTCCTTTGAGAACCATAGTGGTTTCTTACATCGTTAGTTTTGTTTATTTGCTTCACACAAAGGCTTGTTACCTCTGTGATGGCAGTTTTTATCATTCCCCATTGTTCTTCCACCCCTCCTTCCTGCCCATTTACTAGTACATTCCTTAGGCACTCACCCATTTTGGCAAAGTCAGCCTTCCTAAAGTCCAGTACCTTTGCTTTTGTATGGCTTGACTCTATTGCTGTGTTTATTGTAAACCATACTGTTCGATGATCGCTAGTTCCCAGATGGCTACCCACTTCTACATCTGTGATCCTCTCTTCATCTCCATTTGAGAGAACCAGGTCTAAGATTGCTCCTTCTTGAGTGGGATCCAATACTAGTTGTCTAAGGCATGCCCCCTGTAGGGCATCTAGAATAACCCCACTCTTCGAAGTGGCTGCTGCAACTGCACTCCAGCTAACATCTGGCATATTCAGATCACCCATCAGCAATATCTCCCCTTTTTCTGCCATACTAAGTATACTTTCTATCATTTCCTTGTCCATTTCCTCCCCCTGAGAAGGGGGTCTGTATACAACCCCTATGCGGATTGTGGTGCCATTGCCGGTCTCCAAATTTACCCACAGTGCTTCTTCTCCTCCCTGTTTTCCCTTTTGTTCTGTTGCTTTGATTCCTTCCCTTATGTAAAGAGCTACTCCTCCTCCTCTTTTACCCTCTCTGTCCCTCCTGTAGATAGTGTATCCTGGTATGTTTACGTCCCAGTCATGGTTTTGTGCGAACCATGTTTCTGTGACTGCCACAATATCCAGATGTTCCTCCTCCATCAAGGCCACTAATTCAGGAAGCTTGTTACTCAGACTACGGGCATTGGTACTCATTGCTTTCCATTTTTTGAAGGCTTTACCTTCTGTTGCAGCATCCCCCACTGACCTTTCTACCTCGGTATCTAAACTGTGCCCTCACAAAACAATCAGCTAAGAGCTCTGACCCACCGCTGCGATGAGTGCCTTCCTGTCAGCAAGATACCATACACAACAATTTGACAGAGAAAATCCCTTGCTAATCAAACAGAGAAAAATCCAGACATCCAAGTCAGACACAGGTAAACCTCCCCAGCCCCAAAACAGCCTGGTGGTTTGTGCTCTGAAAGCAGTCAGCCCCAAAATAAGTCAGCTGTGCTTTAAACTCTTCCTGCACTGAAAATCTTAAGAATTGTAACAAGACTGTCTTTTCCTGATAATTCTAAGTTCCTTATTTCACCTTTCAGTTAGAAGTAGCCTCCACCTGCAGAATATCTGCTACAAACCAAAGACAATTGTAAGGTTCACCTCCCTCTGTTGTGAGCACAACTTGCTTTCTTGCAAATCCTATGTTCAGTATTGCAGCTTCCAGCAAGAGGTAGTTTGACTTGAACAATATTAGCTGTTCTCTACTGGTGATGCCTCTCCATATACAGCCCAGTATCCCACAGCCCTCCCTACTGCCTTCTCACATTGCTTACTAAACTTAAGGTCATCTGATATGATTACCCCCAGGTCCCTTTCCATTTTTGTTGTTGTTACTACCCCCCCATTGTGTACTCTTCACCTGGATTTTTGTTTCCCAGGTGCATTAATTTGCATTTGTATAGAGATGCAACCTGAAATGAATTATTGGTAAAATGAATTAACCTGTTATTTATAAGAAAAAGTAATTATGCCCAGAAAAGTGAAATATATAATAATGTGTAGATCTATTGAAAGAATAGATCTGTTAAAGAAATAATTATGCTGTACACATTTTTTTGTCAGGGTTTTTGATTACATATTGTCACTGGTTGATAGAATCACCTAAAAGTTATGGAGAAATGTTGTGTGCCAGGCCAGCTATTTGGCCAGAGGGTAGCATGTTGTGTTGCCATGCCGGCAACTCAGGTTCTGAGATGAGCTCTGGGAGCTGGCTGGGCAGCATATGGATTGGAGGGGGGGAACACACCCATGCTCTGAGCCTGGGAAGGTATGATGCACTGTTCTGTCACATGGGGGACACATTGTGATGGGCTAGAGAGCTTTATTTCACAATGGGTTCACATTAGTGATGCAGTAAATTTAAATTTCGCCCATGGAGTGCTGGTGGAGTGGTCAAATCTGCATCGCAGATCACTTAGCGAAACTGTCCCCCAGAAGGCTAAAATTCACATTCTCTGTTGTGCCTAGTGTAGCAGTCCCTCCCCCCCTCCTGTCCCTGTAATAATAATTCTCCATGGTGGCTAGTGGTCCCTCCCCTCCACCCGGTAATCTGCGGAAATGTACTAACCCCCCAACCCGCATCCCTCTGTATCTCCTCCTTCTCCTGTCCCAATCCCTAGTTAAAAATAAATCCCTGATGACCCAGTGCCCCCCACCCAGCCCCACCAGCAGCAAAATGTACCTGCCACAACCCCAGCTCCCACCCCCATCCTAAATCAGACTGGCAGCAGCAGACTGGCACAGTCCTCCTCTTTCCTCCACGGCCTGCCTGCCAGCAGAGTTGTCAATGAAGCTCATTCATTGACAGCTGAGCTCAGTCTGCTTGCATCATTTTCAATTTTCTGTTCTAGCTCTCAGTAACCTCTGTCCACCCTCACCTGAAAATAAGTTTCAATGTTGTCAGCCTTTCCATTTTACCAATTTTCAATAAACGAAAAAAATAAAGTTTCCTTTATTAGGAACCCTTTCTTGCTAATGTTTCCGTTGTTCTGCCTGGCATTTTGTTAAATGCTAAATGATTAAACTGCAATAAAAACAAATCCATACAGATACTGATTTTTTTAATTACTGATCAGTTCAAGTACTCTGTGACTTCAGCTGAGTGAAATCCTGCAGTGGATGTTTTACTCCAGGCTTCCAGTCAACTGGTCAATGGGTCCTGGAACAAATCACTAGTTTAGAAATGATAAAGCATTTCTTTTCAATATTGAATAGATGTGAACGATAGAAGCTGCAGCACATTAAAATCTCTTAAACAGCCAAGATATCTTTTTGTGCTTCTGGTTCCAAGTGTGCCCGTATGTGGTAGACCTGCATTCTACCAAATGACAGGATTAGGCACAGTGACAACTATCCTATATTCCTTTTTTTTTAAACCAATACATTTTCATTGATAGTACTGTGTATCTGGTTGATAAAACTTAATAAAGCACATTGATTGGCAAAAAACAAACAAACTAATAAATCTGTTGTGCAACAATATCTCTAACACCTATCCTGTTCTTTTTCTAACTCTGCAGTAGATTGGCCACCTGTGACAGTCTTTTCTTATCCTCTCTAAATCTCTTTACTTCCTTTCTTTGTCTACTTTTTCATCATTCTGTCCTTTATGCCTTGCCAAAGAAAGACGTGGCTAGAAATAAGAAACATTGCCAAGCCTGCTGACTGGCAGTTTAAGTAAATAAAGTGCTTGCGTGCTTTGTGAAAAGAAATGTGTACACATGTGAAGAAAAGTAAAGCACTGTTAGTGCTTTATAGAATAAAGGTTGATGTTGCTTCAAGAACCTTGTTATAAGTGCTTACATTACATATTAAAAAGATGACTAAAAGTGCAGCATTCCAAAGAAAGCTTTTGTATATTCTACAGGTTCAGTAGTTATTATTATAAAACGTATCCATGGGAAGTTATTTGCTTTAGAATTTCATGAAAAACGCATAGTAACTATATGATGGGGTGGGAGCTGGGGTTGTGGTTGTGGCAGGGACATTTTGCTGCTGGTGGAGCTGGGTGGGGACGCACTGGATCACCAGGGATTTATTTTGAACTGGGGATCGAGACAGGAGG
Source organism: Neoceratodus forsteri (assembly GCA_016271365.2). NCBI lineage: Eukaryota > Metazoa > Chordata > Ceratodontiformes > Ceratodontidae > Neoceratodus > Neoceratodus forsteri. The sequence continues at coordinate 62,236,501 of CM057455.1, forward strand.
TTCATTACCAAAACCACTAGACCACCATTGATTTTTAAAGGAATTGGAGAAGGAAGTGATACAGAGGGATGCTGGTGGGGGGGTTAGTGCATTTCCAGGGTGGGTGGATTACCGGGTGGAGGGGAGGGACCACTAGCCACCATGAAGAATTATTATTACAGGGACAGGTGGGGGGGAGGGACCGCTAGCCACCAGGGATCTTGTTTTAAGTTTATACATTTCACCGGTGGTCAGGCGGGCGAAATGTCACTGTGGCGAAATTTTGCCACGGGTGAAATTTCACATTCCACCTGTAGGTGAAATTTCGCCACTCCGCCAGGCAAAATTTAGAATTTTGGCCACTCAAAGTGGGTGGCATTTCACGGATTTCTCCACAAAGCGAATTCTGCCCACTTCGCCCACCACTAGTTCACACGCATGTCATGGCCTGATGGTGTTATGTAGTGTGTTGGGGAAGCAGCTTGACATGAAAAATAAGTTTTGTAATATCTCCTCTATTCTGTTTATTCCATTTCTAAAGGGACCTGTATGAATGGGGATGCAATTTCATGGAAATTAAAAAAAATAAAATTATATATATATTCTATGCAAAAGACTTTGTTAATGCATCATTTAGGGTTAAAACACAAAAAGTCAGGAAATGAGACCTTTAGAGTTGCCCCATCCCCCCTCATGGACCTGCCCATCATCCCGAGATTGACAGCTGACGGGGTGTGTCATTGGGGTTGTGAGGCCTAAATGTCACCCCACACCTATTAACATTTTACACACCTAACAACTGAAAAGTACATCCATGGCAGTAAGGCTAGCTACCCATGTAATTTCAAGCCACTACCACAATGGAAAACGCTGTCCACAAAACATAAATTGTGCCATGCAGTATCTCCACACAAAATGTATTGTCTGACACCTAAACACTATAACTCACATCTACAAGACATGCCGTCAACACCCTCCAAATTTCAAGTTAAAAGACCAAACCGTTTCCGAGATATTTAATTTGAAAAATTGTTAAAATTGTATTATCTAGTCCCTCCAAATCTGGCCATCTAGTCCCTCCCTTGCAATCAAAGAATCTCACGATCAAAGAATTTGCAGTCTCACGATCAAAGAATTTGCAGGATCACAATCAATCAATAAACAATTTTAAAAGTCAATTTTTAGGCAGAAATCCATGAAAACACAGCCATGCCTTGATAGAACGAAGCCCCCCTGAGCAAAACCCACCGTCATTTGGCTTCATAAGCAACCCCTGAGCTGAGAAAATTGATTTCTTCAAGTGACCATCTAGTCACACCCTCACGATCAAAGATCGCGGTCAAAGAATCTCGCAATCAAAGAATTTGCACGCACGCGACCAAAGATCGTTAGATCCGTGATCAAAGAATAAAAAGTTAAAAACTCTATTTTTTGACCATTTTGAAAGAAACCACAGGCTTGGCTCGATAGAGGGAAGACCCCTGAGCAAAACCCACCATAGTTTCACCTCAGAAGTCCCCCTGGGCCGAGATATTTTAATTTTTCTGACCGCAAACTGAAAACAAGACGGTGGCTATCGTGATCAAAGAATTCCTTGTGATCAAAGATTCTTTGATCGAGAGCATGCAAATTCTTTGATCATGAGGTGGGAATAGATGGCCAAAACCCCATTCTTCTTTCGCAAAATAACCATACAAATGTTCCCATTGACTTATAATGGGAACTTAAAAAGGTTAATAACTTTTCAATGGATTAATATTGTTTCACCAAATGAAAAGTGGCATGTTCCTTGACCCAAGCTCTTTCAGATGAGCCAAGTCACAGAGCAGCATGCCACACAATGGCCACGCAGCGCCATGGATAAAATCCAAACAACTGTCCACATAACTGACGAAAAGTGCATTTTTCAGCATTTTGGTGCGCAAAAACCATAAGTCCGACCGAAACAAAAATTGGTCAATCAAGAGATCTACCATGCCCAACTGCGTATACCAAATGTCGTGCACATCCATTGAACAGGGTCAAAGTTATTAACATGCAAAAGTTTGAGTTTAACTTGGAAGTGGCTTCATAACCCTAAATATAGGGGTGCGACCGGGCCCCTATAATAACATACTAACATACTAAAATGCCAGCAGAATAGGCCTAATGGTCTTTTGTGCCTGCTCGCTTGGTCAGCCTCCACCCTGGGAGCTGACATTGCTGCCCCCCTCTCCCTCTCTGGCTTCTGCCTTACCAGTCCTGGATATTCTCGCTGCACTGGTTTTTGCTTCCAGAACCCTTCCCCTGTAACTGTCCCACCCTCTCTTGAACCCCTCCACTGTTTCTACCTCCACCAGCCCCCTGGGCAGTGTATTCCATGGCTCCACCACCCTCTCAGTGAAGAAGCACCTCCTCCTTTCTCCCCTGAATCTCCCCCCTCCAGCTTCCACCCATGCACTCTAGTTGCCCCCCTTCCTTCGGAGCACCCTGTCTGCTCCTCCCCTGTTTACCCCTTCATGTAACTGAAGACCTCTATCATGTCCCCCCAGTCCCTTCTCTCTTCCAATGTGTACATATTTAGCTCTTCGAGACTCTCCTTATAGGTTCTATCCCCAAAGCCCCAAATCATTTTGGTTGCCCTCCTCTGAACCCTCTCCAGGAGTTCAATGTCCCTCTTTAAATGTGGCCTCCAAAACTGCATGGAGTACTCGAGGTGCGGCTTCACCAAGCAGTTTTACAGTGGGAGTATCACTTCCCTCCTTCTGGAGGTGAGCCCCCTAGCGATGCATCCAAGAATCCTGTTGGCCTTTGCCACTGCCCTCCTACAAGTCTCAGAGTTGTTCATTTTGACATCCACCACCACCACCCCCAGGTCCCTCTCAGCCATCGAGACTTGTAGCATCCCCCCCGTGCTCTCACCAACTTGCCCATTTCTGCATAACAATATGCATCTGAGGAAGCGTGGGCCCTCTGTGCCTGCACTGCAGATTATGCATAATTACAGAGCCTTACAGCATTCCTTTTGGCCACTGAATGCTTGTAATAGTAATTTGTCCATATCTTGGGATTCGTAACAGCTAGAAAAACAATTTAAGTATCATTGTAACCATGACAGGGAGTAGATTATGGCACAGTCACTGACTGTGCCCATATCTCACAATGATTCTGAGATATGGGCACCGAAAAACACTTGACAGGCACTTTTTCAACCCTTGTAACAGTAATTTCACAATATCTCATGAACCGTGCAACACATGAACAAAAATTATGCTGCAGGATTACCCTACGACTTCAAATCTTTTTCTAGTGACTACATCACCTTATGTAAGCCACTTGTAGTGAAAATTCTGTATCTCGCATTGTTTCCGAGATAACAGTGCCGAAAGTCATGACACAGACTGCAATGTAATCCTAAGGAAAAAATTGTCAATTACGTCATTGAATATCTCTGCAAAAAATTATTTCCACATCACCTAAATAGCATAGTTCACATCTCTATGACATTCCCTCAATACCCTGCAAATTTCAATTTAAAAGACCAAAGTCAGAGACATACCATTTTAAAGTTTGAGATTTTCATTGGTCAGAGTGGCAGAATTCTGCATCTGTTTACATTTTACATACCTAATGACTGAAAAGTATGTCCATGGCAGTAAGGCTAGCTACCCAATAAATTTCAAGCCACTACCACAATGCAAAACACTGTCCACAAAATGTAAACTGTGCCACGCAATATCTCCACAACAAATGTATTTTCTGACATCTGAACACGATAATTCACATCTACAGGATATCCTGTCAACACTCTCCAAACTTCAAATTAAAAGACCAAACCTTTTATGAGATATCTAATTTTAAAAGTTGTTAAAATTGGGCTATCTGGTCAATCCAAATCTGGCCATCTAGTCCTTCCCTTGGGATCAAAGAATCTTTGATTGTGAGCCTGCAAATCTTTGATCATAAGAAGGGACCAGATGGCCAAAACCCCATTCTTCGTTCGCAAAATAACCATATCAAATTTACCATAGACTTATAATGGGAAATTAAAACTTTAATAACTTTTGAATGGATTAATATTTTTTCACCAAACAAAAACTGGCATATTCCTTGACACAAGCTCTTTCAACATGCCAAGTTGCAGAGTAGTACACCACAAGACAGCCATGCAGCACCACGGACAAAATCTGAAAAACTGGCCACATAACGGGCGAAAAGCTCATTTTATTCAGCATTTTGGTGCGCAAAAACCAAAGGTCCAACTGAAATATAATTTGGCAAATCAAGAAATCTACCATGCCCCACTGAACTTACCAAATTTTATCCACATCCGTTGAACAGGCCCAAAGTTAATAATGTGCAAGATTTTGAGTTTAACATAGAAGTTTTGTCCGCAAAACGTAAAATGCCCCAAGCAATATCTCCACAACAAATGTATTTTCTGACACCTGAGCATGATAGTTCACATCTACAGGACATCCCATCAATACCTTCCAAATTTCAAGTTAAAAGACCAAACCATTTCTGAGATATTTAATTTTAAAAGTTGTTAAAATTGGGCTATCTGGTCTCTCCAAATCTGGCCATCTAGTCCCTCCCTCGGGATCAAAGAATCTTTGATTGTGAGCCTGCAAATTCTTTCATCATGAGGAGGGACCAGATGGGCAAAACCCCATTCTTCGTTCACAAAATAACCATATCAATTTTACCATAGGTTTATAAAGGGAACTTAAAACTATAGTAACTTTTGAATGGATTAATATTTTTTCACCAAACAAAAAGCGGAATGTTCCTTGACCCAAGCTCTTTCAATATGCCAAGTTGCAGAGCAGCACACCACGAAACAGCCATGCAACACCACGGACAAAATCTTAAAAACTGCCCCATAGCTGGTGAAAAGTGCATTACTCAGCGTTTTGTTGCGCAAAAACTGTAAGTCCGACTGAAACGAAATTTGGCAAATCAAGAGATCTACCATGACTGACCGTGCATACCAAATGTTATGCACATCTGTTGAACAGGTCCAAAGTTATTAATGCACACAATTTTGAGTTTAACATAGAAGTGGCTTTATAACCCTAAATATAGGGGTGCGACCATGCCCCTATAATAATAGCCACTAAAGAGCGCTGCCAAATATGCATAGCTACAGAGCCACACAGCATTACTACTGGCCACTGAATGCTTGTAACAGTAATTTGTCCATATCTTGGGAACCATAACAGCTAGAAAAACAATTAAAGTGTCATTGTAGATGCCAGTCCGGTGGCGCTGAGAGTTGAGGTGCTGAATGCCACATCTCGCACCACACTGGTGACCCAGGTTCGAGAACGGACCCGGATCACTCGAGGCTCAGCGGGGAGGTAAGGATTGAGCATTACAGCTCTCCTTCCTTAGGGTGGGGTGTCTGTGCTGTGGATAGCACAGCCAGGAGATTTGCCAGTGCCCAAGGTGCTTGGATGCCTCCGCGGAGGTGGAGACGGCTGCTGCACCGATTGCATGGTGTGGGGACAGAAAAAGAGGAGGGGACAAAAACAGAAAAATACCTGGTAGCAGGATGACACCCAACTCCCTGCAGGCACCGCTCCCAGGCCAGGCATAAGGTAATCCCCAGTAATTCCAGGAGATGGAGCTGGGGGGGGTCAAGCAGAAGAGGGCTGTCAGGGGAAGGAGAAATATCAGTTGCAATAAAAAATAAAGTGTCATTGTAACCATGACAGTGAGCTTCCCAGGTAACTGTTGTTGCCTGGTTACAGCGTGATTGACACATAGTAGTGACATCATAGCTCCTCCACATGGGTATAAGTGGGTAGGCCAACGCCAAGCCTCTTGCTGCTACTTTGAATTTCAGGAAGCTGTGACAGCAAGGATAAAAAGTAAGTTCTTGCTTTTACTAAAGAAATTAGATAAATTTTAAGGTCAAGTCTACACGATTACCATGTCGATTCTCTTTCTTAATAAGGGATAAAGGAAGTAAACCAAAAAACTAGAAAGGAACAGCGCGAACTGTGTTATCAAAGAAAAAAGAATTACAGAGGTAAACATTAGTGAGTTGAAATGGGAGATAATTTAAAGATTTTGAATGACTTTGGAAATGAGTTCATAAATTACTCTAATGTTTTAAAGATCACAGACTTATAGTCGAAAACAAGTGGCAATTATGAAACCGAATGGAAATTACTGAAAGGTGAATACCATATAAAGTATGAAATTCATTAAACATTATGAATGATGTTAGTAAACTGAAGGCTTTTTTGCATATTTTAGGTGGTATAGGATATCAATCGAATACTAGGTGGCCATCTTGGAGCCACTAGAAAGCCCACTAAAGGTGAATATTATAATAATTTGAAATGTTGTTTATGTCTTGAACAGATTTTCATTGGTTTAGCAGAGTTGTAATGAATTTTAGTGGATAAGAGATCTGTATCTTTAAAAATTGAAAGGAGTAGTTTGGATTTATTTATTTTTTGTATTGGAAAAGCATGTGGCAACAGGAAAGCTTGAGCTGTGACCAGTTTAGAATGGAGTTTAAGCCGTTATGGCGAATTTTAAGAATTGCAAGGCACCAGTTTGTGTATGTAGTAATACATTTTGGAAACAATATAAATGGATCTTTAAGCAGAAAACTTACAATAATATAAGATGTATTGTGAATGATTAGGAACAATACCCATAAAAATATTGAAGACTAACAAAGAAAATATTAAATATTAAATATGAATATATCATAAAAAATATTTTATATATTTAACAGTCCCCCAGAAGAAGCCAACTTGGCGAAATGTTGGGGCACAGATGAAAAAATTAAATAAAAAAGAAATGGAATATTAAAGATTGCAGCATTTAGTTATTACTAGAGTTGGTGCTTCGAGTTACAATAGATACTTTTTCGCACACTGCACCGTCTCCGCACCCGACAGACTGAAGAATTAAGGATGAAGAAGCAGATTTCCCTTGGAAACTTTTGTTTTTGGAGTGAGTAGATTATGGCACAATCACTGATTGTACCCATATCTCACATTGATTCCAAGCTATGGGCACAGAAAAACACTTGACAGGCACTCTTTCAACCCTTGTGACAGTAATTTCACAATATCTCATGAACAATGCAACGTATGAACAAAATTATGCTGCAAGCTTACTCTATGATTTCAAATCTTTTTCCAGTGGCTACACCACTACAGCCACCTGTAGTGAAAAGTCTATATCTAGCTTTGTTTCTGAGATAACAACACCGAAAGTCATGACACAGACTGCAATGTAATCCTATGGGGAAAATGTCAATTACATCATTGAATATCTCTATAGCAGATTACTTCCCCAACACCTAAACAGCATAGTTCACATCTCTATGACATCCCCTCAACACCCTGCAAATTTTAATTTAAAAGACTAAACCGTGTCCAAGATATAGCACTTGAAAGTTTGAGATTTTCATTGGTCAGAGTGGCAGAATTCTGCACCTGTTTACATTTCACACACCTAATGACTGAAAAGTACGTCCATGGCAGTAAGGCTAGCTACCCAATAAATTTCAAGCCACTAGCACAATGCAAAACGCTGTCCGTAAAACATAAACTGAGCCATGCAATATCTCAGCAACAAATGTATTTTCTGGCACCTGAACACCATAATTCACATCTACAGAACATCCTGTCAACACCCTCCAAATTTCAAGTTAAAAGACCAAACCATTTCCGAGATGTTTAATTTTAAATGTTGTTAAAATTGGGCTATTTGGTCCCTCCAAATCTGGCCATTTAGTCCTTCCCTCGAGATCAAAGAAACTTTGATTGTGAGTCTGCAAATTCTTTGATCGTGAGAAGGGACCAGATGGCCAAAACTCCATTCTTCATTCGCAAAATAACCATATCAATTTTACTATAGACTTATAATGGGAAATTAAAACTTTAATAACTGTTGAATGGATTAATACTTTTTCGCCAAACAAAAAGCGGCATATTCCTTGACCCAAGTTCTTTCAACATGCCAAGTTGCAGAGTGGTACACCACAAAACAGCCATGCATTATCATGGAAAAAATCTGAAAAACTGCCCACATGACAGGCGAAAAGTGCATTTTTCAGCATTTTGGTGCACAAAAACCATAAGTCTGACCAGAATTAAATTTGGAAAATCAAGAGATCTACCATGCCCGATGAGCTTTCCAAATTTTATCCACATCCGTTGAACAGGTCCAAAGTTATTAGTGTGCAAAATTTCGAGTTTAACATGAAGTTGCTTCATAACCCTAAATATATGGGCGCGACAGTGCTCCTATAATAGCTACTAAAAAGCATGTAGTGGTGGGCCATGCTCCCACCAGCTTGCCCATATCTGCATAACACTATGCATCTGAGGGAGCGTTGGCCCTCTGGGCCTGCCCTGCAACTTACACATAGCTACAGAGCCATGCAGCATTCCTATTGGCCACTGAATGCTTGTAACAGTAATTTGTCCATTTCTTGGGAACCGTAACAGCTAGAAAAACAAATCAAGTGTCATTGTAACCATGACAATGATTAGACAATGGCACAGTCATTGACTGTATCCATATCTCACATTGTTTCCGAGCTATGGGCACCGAAAAGCACTGGACAGGCACTCTTTCAACCCTTGTGACAGTAATTTCACAATATCTCATGAACCGTGCAACGTACAAACAAAATTATGCCAGCAGGCTTACTCTAGAATTTCAAATCTTTTTCCAATGGCTAGGTCACCTAAAGTTAATCTAAGCCACCTGTAGCGAAAAGTCTGTATCTCACTTCATTTCTGAGATAACGGTGTCGAAAGTCATGACACAGACTGCAATGTAATCCTATGGGAAAAATGTCAGATATGTTGTTAAATATCTCTGCAACAAATTATGTCCCCAACACCTAAACAGCATAGTTACCATCTCTATGACATCCCCTTAACACCCTGAAAATTACAATTTAAAAGACCAAACCGTGTTCGAGATGTAACATTTGAAAGTTTGAGATTTTCATTGGTTGGAGTGACAGAATTCCACACCTGTTTACATTTTACACACCTAACAACTGAAAAGTATGTCCATGGCAGTAAGGCTAGCTATCCAATAAATTTCAAGCCACTACCATGATGCAAAACGCTGTCCACAAAATGTAAACTGCGCCATGCAGTGTCTCCACAACAAATGTGTTTTCTGAATACACCATAATTCACATCTACAGGACATCCCATCAACATCCTCCAAACTTCAAGTTAAAAGACCAAACCGTTTCAGAGATATTTAATTTTAAAAGTTGTTAAAATTGGGCTATTTGGTCCCTTCAAATCTGGCCATCTAGTCCCTCCCTTGGGATTAAAGAATTTTTGATTGTGAGCCTGCAACTTCTTTGATCGTGAGGAGGGACCAGATGGCCAAAACCCCATTCTTCGTTTGTAAAATAACCATATAAATTTTCCCATAGATTTGTAATGGGAACTTAAAACTTTAATAACTTTTGAATGCATTAATATTTTTTCGGCAAACAAAATGCGGCATGTTCTGTGACCCAAGCTATTTCAATGTGCCAAGCTGCAGAGCAACACACCACAAAACAGCTATGCAGTGCCACATACAAAATATGAGAAACTGCCCACATAACTGGCGAAAAGTTCATTTTTCAGCATTTTGGTGCGCAAAATCATAAGTCCGACCAAAACAAAATTTGGCAAATCAAGAGATCTACCATGCCCCATCATGCATACCAAATTTAATGCACATCTGCTTAACAGGTCCAAAGTTATTAACGTGTAAAATTTCAAGGTTAACATAGAAGTGGCTTCATAACCCTAAATATAGGACACGACTGCACCCATATATATATACATATATATACATATATATATATATATATATATATATATATATATATATATATATATATATATATTATATATTAAAAAACTCCATTTAATGCATTAGTTAGGGTTGTTCCACAATGACAAAAGTGAGGAAATTCGGTGTTAGGGTTGAAAGCCCCCCTTGAGCCCCCATCCACACCACCAACCGGCATCGTGGTGCGCATCAGGGTTGCTGGCCCTAAGTCTCACCCCATCAGATGTGTGAAGAAGCAGAGGTATAGGAGAATGGGGTGAGAGTTAGGACCGATAACCCCAATGCACACCACGATACCAGTTGAGGGTGTGGACGGGGGGTCAGAGGGGGTCTTTCAACCCTAACACTGAATTTCCTCCCTTTTGTCACTGTGGAACAACCCAAACGAATGCATTAAGTGGAGTTTCTTGTCTGTAATTTCCCTTCTTTTTGAAAATGATAATGAGAAATAGTGAATGTAATGCGGTGGCGGGAGGCCCCGCTCTCCCGCCATGTGATGTCTTGTCACATAGTAACACGGTGCCCGCAAACGCAAATGGTAATGCGCATGGTGACGCAAGGTGAAACAGAAAGATAAACAGTACTGTAGACAGAAATGGTTAAAATAATGCAAACACAAGAGCAAATGAAAACTCAAAGGGTAACGCACATGGTGCCGTAGACGGGAATGTAAGTGAAACGGGTATGGAACTGCAAGCGGAAGTGATAACGGTAACAATAATGTAAGCGCACAGGCTGTTTTTCCCAAAAAGCTGCATAGAGAAAGACAGTGAGTGCAAAGAATGTATGCATAATAATGGGTCTCGGAGCAGAAAATGAGGAGTTGGAATACTAAATTGCTTATATCTGAGGAACCATATGACGTAGGAAAAAAATGTAAAAGTCATATGATGTATGACTTTCCTGGATAGTTTTATACTTAGCCCCTGCTAGGCAGCTAAGCAATTTTTCTGACAGAATGTCCGTATCTCGCACTGTTTCCAAAATATGGGCCCTGAAAGGCGTGGCGAACGCCGTAATGTTATCCTATGGGAAAAAAAGAGAAGTTCGGAGTGTGATAACTTTGGCTCCCTGTATTATAAATTTCACCAAACCACTGAAAGGCACATCTGTAGGATGTTGGCTTTCTTCCCTTCAAATGTCAGCCCAAAAGAGCAAACCGTTATTTTGCAGCAGGGCGGCAAAGGATTCCTGTATTGTGGCGGATGCCGTAATGTTATCCTATGGGAAAAAGTGTCAAATTTGGAGTGCCGTAACTTTGCCACCCTGTAATATTTTTTTACCGAAATACTGAAAGGCACATCTGTGAGATGTTGGCTGTGTTCTCTCCAAATTTCAGCCCAAAAGACCAAACCATTCTTTTGCAGCAGGGTGGCAAATTATTGCTGTCATTTTGCCATAGCCTGGAAAAGTAGTGTTGCAATTTGCGAAAGCTTTCTCAAAATCATTCGACAGTGTCATGAGTGTGACACTACTTTGCGAAAGTACTTTTTCCAGAAATGTACAAAACATATTTCTGGGGTGTTGTACCCCAAAATAAAAACATGGCTAGCATCCTCAGGGTCCGACTAGGTGAATACAAAAAGAATTAGGTTGCTAGAGGGTCCCACATTTAAATGCCAAGCATTTTTCTGATCACCAACTGAAAACAAAATGGTAGATTTTGACAGTAAAGGCCATTTGCAAAAGTAAAACTGCATTTGCGACACTGTCGAACTTTTAACTTTTCCATTGACTTATAATGGAACTTGTTTTTGAATAACTTTTGAACCATTTAATATTTTCATGAAATCTTTGAAAGGCACACCGGGACCCCGGCTGCATGTTCCCTGAAGATTTCAGACCGGTCGCGCAAACTGTGTGATCTGTAGGCGCGACCGTCGAATTCCAGAAAAAGCGTAAACACATGCGCAGATCATGCTTAATAACTCCGCAGCTGTATATCCAACCAGTACAAAACTTGGCAGATCCAAAGGCATATGGGTCTTGATCATGTATTCCAGATGTAAGGAAAATCCGTTCAACGGTTGCAAAGTTATTAAGGTGCAAAAGTTTGGGTTTGACATGTAAATGGCTCCTCAACCCTAACTATGGTAGCACTATATATATTAGAGGCAAAAAACTCTGTTTAATGCATCAGTTAGGGTTGTTCCACAGTGACAAAAGCAAGGAAAGTTGGTGTTAAGGTTGAAAGCCCCCCTTGGACCCCCTCAGCCCACCCCCGCAACCAGCATTGGGGTGCTCATTTGGGTCATCGCCCTAACTCTCACCCCATCACATGTGTAAAGAAGCAGAGGTATAGGAGAATGGGGTGAGAGTTAAGACCAATCGACCCCAATGTGCACCGCATGCCGGTTGGGGGTGGGCTGGGGGTCCAAGGGGGCTTCAACCCTAACACCGAATTTCCTAGCTTTTGTCTCTGTGGAACAACCCAAACTGATGCATTAAACAGAGTTTTTTTGCCTCTAATTTCCCTTCTTTTTGAGAATGATAATGAGAAATAGTGGATGTAATGCTTTGGGCCCCATGCTCCCGTCACATGATGTCTTGTCACACAGTAACATAGTGCCCGTAAATGGCAATGTGCATGGTGATGCAAAGCAAAATAGAAAGAGAAACAGTACTGTAGACACAAATGGTAAAAATAACGCAAATGCAAGCGCAAATGAAAACATAAAGGGTAACGCACATGGTGGTGTAGACGGGAACGGTAAGTGAAACGGGTAAGAAACTGCAAGCGGAAGTGGTAACGGTACAATAATGTAAGCGCACAGGCTGGTTTTCCAGTACAAAGTAAGTATGCATAATAATGGGTCTCGGAGCAGAAAATGAGGAGTTGGAATACTAAATTGCTTATATGTCAGGAACCGTACCACGTAGAAAAAAATAATAAAAGTCATACGATTTATGGCTTTCTGGCTAGGTTTGTACTCAGCCCCTGCTAGGAGGCTAAGCATTTTTCTGATGAAAAGTCCGTATCTCGCACTGTTTCTGAGATACGGACCCTGAAAGGCGCGGCGAATGCCATAATGTTATCCTATGGGAAAAAAAGAGAAGTTCAGAGTGCCATAACTTTGGCTCCCTGTAACATTATTTTACCAAACTACTGAAACACACATCTGTTGGATATTGGCTTTCTTCCCTCCAAATTTCAGCCCAAAAGACCAAACCGTTATTTTGCAGCAGGGCGGCAAAGGACTCCTGTAATGTGACAGACGCCATAATGTTATCCTAGGGGAAAAAGCGTCAACTTTGGAGTGCCATAACTTTGCCGCCCTGTAATATTTTTTCACCAAAACACTGAAAGGCACATCTGTGATATATTGGCTGCGTTCTTTCTCCAAATTTCAGCCCAAAACACAAAACTGTTCTTTTGCAGCAGGGTGGCAAAGAATTGCTGTCATTTTCCCACAGCCTGGAAAAGTACTGTCGAACTTTGCAAAAGCTTTCGCAAATTCATGCGACACTGTCGCAAATGTGAAAGTACTTTGCAAAAGTACTTTTCCCAGAAATCTGAAAACGTATTTCTGGGGTGTTTTACCCCAAAATAAAGACATGCCTAGCATCCTCAGGGTCCGACTAGGTGAACATAAAAATAATTAGGTTGCTAGAGGGTCCCAAATTTAAATGCCAAGCATTTTTCTGATGACCAACTGAAAACAAAATGGTGGATTTGCGACAGTAAAAGGGCCATTTGAGAAAGTAAAAACTGCATTTGCGACACTGTCAAACTTTTTGTTAACTTTTCCCATTGACTTATAATGGGAACTTGTTTTTTGAATAACTTTTGAACTGTTTAATATTTTTTCACTAAATCTTCAAAAGGCACATTGGGGACCCCGGCCGCACATTCCCTGAAGATTTCGTACAGGTCGCGCAAACCATGCGACCTGTAGAGACGACCAAATAATTGCAAAAAAGCGTAAACGAGTGCGCAGATTACGCTTAATAACTCTGCAGCTGTATATCTGAACAGTACGAAAGTTGGCAGATCCCAAGATGTATGGTTCTTGATCATGTATTCCAAATTTCAGGCAAATCTGTTGAACAGTTGCAAAGTTATTATGGTGCAAATATTTAGGTTTAACATGTAAATGGCTCCTCAACCCTAACTATGGTAGCACTACCTTGCTTCCATAATATATACTACATGTGTGTGTATATATATATATATTATATATATACAGTATATATATATATATACACACACACACATACACAAACAGTATCTTTTTCCCTCTCAAACACACATACACACACACACACACACACACACACGCACTCTTGCATGTATGTCATAGATTGCATATAACTATATTAAGTGATACACAGTGGGGACCTCATGAGTGGTATAGATAGCATGAGCATAGAAATACTTTATTTATCACATAAGATTCCCTCTGCATACTTCATTTATGCAACAGGCTAGGACTTTAAGGGATAGATTTATTTTTCTTTTGCCTTTTTAGGCATAAAATTATTTCTACAAGTGTTATTTTTTGAACTAGTGTTGCTGTGCTTTTCCCCATCCTGATTGCTATAACCATTGCCATGGAAGTGAAGTCAAGATCACAAGCTTACACTGTGATATGGTAGTTCATTGATGGCACAGAAGTTCTCAGAAATTACAAACCACCGCTGCAGAAGTTCTGTGGCATATGGTAATCTCGCCTGAGAACTTGGTCTCAGTGTGCCGCAGGAATGTAGGGGCCTTGATAATAACCCTCTTTCCCTCCAAAGCCTCTGCTGAGGACAGACCATCCTTCTTAACATCAAAGATATGCAGCTTTTGAATATGCTTAGCTTACATGCAGTGAGCTACTTTATCTGGGAAGAGATGCTCTTAGTTCTTGTTCCTATTCCTAATAAAAGGTGAGCTCTGAGAAATTTCTTGTTCTGAAATTTGGTACAGTACTGTATAGGGTTTGATGAAATACTGTAGGTCCTACAATTTTCATTCCAGAATCCGAATGTGAAAACCTGTGCAGTGATCTTGTTTAAGACATGAATAGCCAGAAAGACATTTCTACATTAGAATCACAAATTAAAAAAATAAGAATGTACTAAAAGTAAAACTAGGAATGCATTAAAAGAACAAGTGGCTCAGCGTTATGTGCAGTGAGCCTTGAAATAACTTGTGACTTCCAATGTAAAACAGTGCACTACAAGCAGACAGGTTACTGATAAGCGAGTGTTTAGAAGTGGTTTAATATTCAGCTGGCACTGCTTTTACATTAGCAGCAAAGGCTGAGAGAGAGAGAGACTGAACAAGAGAGAGAGAGACAAAGAGAGTGAGCGAGAGAGAGAGAGAGAGAGCTTCCTCCATAGTGTCGTGTGACCTGAATATAAGACACTCTCTTATCAGTAACCGGACTGCTTGTTGTGCACTGTTTTATATAGGAAGCCATAAGTTACTTCAATGCTCGCTGCACGTAACGCTGAGCCACTTGTTCTTTTAATCTGCTGCAGTTTTGTCGATATTTTAGCGGCACTGCTTTGCTCAAGGTTATTTTTAATTGATTACTACATTTCTTTTATTTCTGCAATCAGTTTGTGTGACTCACTGGGTGTTTTTTAAAGACTAACAAAAGTAAGTCACCTGGATATTTATTTAATATTTGTTTCCATTCTGTCATGAAAATGTTATCGTCCAACCCAAAAGATATTGGCATTTGGATTCTTAGGCACCATGGAATTTTCTTTTCTCTCCAATATTGTGAGAGAAAGAGTGGGTGACAGTGCATTTTTACTTGTATTTTCTTTACCGATTCTAAGGTAGAAATATTCTGGCTGAATCATGTCTTGCACATTATCACTGAACAGGCTTTTGTATTTTGATTCTGGAAAGGAAATTGTAGCACCTATTTCATGTGTAAATGACAATACATCTAAATTTCCTGTGTCCAGGGCTACAAAACTGCTCTGAAAAGCTCAGTGCCCATAGTTTATTGCAGTATCACAGTTGGAGCACCAGAGAGGGGTTTCTGCTTCAACAAATCCTATACAGTACCAAATTTCAGAACAAGAAAGTTCTCAGAGCTCAACTTTCTTTTATAATAGGAACCAGAACTAAGAGCTTGCTTTCCCAGATTAAGCAGCTCTTGGCATGGGTTGCATGTGATTTAAGCCGCAGCAAAATAGAGGTCATCATATCAGTGAGTGTACATTACCGAAAACATAAACGGCGATGTGCATTACACTGAGAACAATAACAGCACCCATCGGCACCATACTCGCAACGAGTGACAGTTACCTTTCTGCACCCCCCATTATTAAAATTCTCAACTCCAAGGGGGGGGGGCTGACTCTGGGGAGCAGGGGAATCTTCTGGAGAGGACAATTCAGTTTAATGGGACACACAGGGACAACAATACTAAGTCCCAATCAGCAGCATAAAAATATTTAGAGCACTAAGCTAGAGCCGAACCCAGAGCATCTCATGATACAGGCACACACCCCTACCACTACACCAAACAGCCAGCTGGCAACTGCTCATCCAAACTTCCTCTCATATGCTGTTCCCCTATATCTCCCTCCCACAGTCACCGCATCTCCCTTTTGTGATTCTTGTACATAACAGCTGCTGTTCTCCTCCTCGTTATCCTTTCCTACTAGCTCTTATTTCAGGTGGTTAAATTGAGTAGTCATATTGAGTCAATCAATTTGACTCACATATATCACTGGATACCCTCAACATGTAATCTAAGTGGATTCAAAGGCTGCTTAGCTTTGATCTTATTTTAACCAGCAGAGGCAGACATCAGTGTTGAAATGGTGGATTAACTCCTATTCTTCTTCAGCAGATATTTTATTGAACCAAAACAATACAATTTATAGTGGCAAAGCAAGTTACATATTCTGTCATATGCAAGCTTATGGAATTGCTAAGCACATAATTCATTTACAATATTTAGTCATACTGTGTTTCTTAGAAACATAGAAACACAGAAGTTGATGGCAGATAAGGACCGCAAGGCCCATCCAGTCTGCCCATATCTTTTTCTACCTTATGAATGTGCCACTGGCCTTTGCTCTGTCAATGGCCTATCTATTCATACCCAACAATATTGCTCCCTTATGCCTATCCCATGCCTGTTTGAAGCCCTGCACTGTATTCATATCCACTACTTCCTGAGGTAGGCTGTTCCATGCATTCACCACTCTTTCTGTGAAAAAGAACTTCCTCACTTTACCCCTTAATCAGCCTCCCTCTAATCTCATGCTGTGTCCTCTTGTCCTGCTATTTTCCTTATATTGAAACATGTTAGACTCTTTAACCTTGTTAATGCCCTTAAGGTGTTTGAATGTTTCAGTCATATCACCGCTCTCCCTCCTTTGCTCAAGGGTATACATATTGAGTTCAGTTAATCTGTCCCCATATGTTTTCTGATGCAGTCCCTGCACCATTTTGGTTGCCCTTCTCTGGACTGCCTCAATTTGGTTAATGTCCTTGTGAAGATGTGGCCTCCAGTACTGCATGCAGTACTCCAGATGGGGCCTAACCAGTGTCTTGTAAAGAGGGATTATTACTTCCTTCTTCTGACTTGTGATACCCCTACTAATACACCCCAACATCTCTCTAGCCTTACCTACTGCTTTAGTGGTCTGCTTGTATGATTTTAGGTCATTGGTGATGATGATGCCTAGGTCTCTTTCTTCCCTTGTGACTGCCAGCAACTTCCCTCCCAGCCTATAGGTGGCTTTAGGGTTTCTCTTCCCTATGTGCATGATCTTGCACTTCTTTGCATTAAACCCCAGTTGCCACTCTTCCGACCAGTTTGCTAGTTTATCCAGATCTCTTCTCATTAGTGCCCACCCCTTCTGGATCATCTACTCTGTTGCAGATCTTGTTGTCATCTGCAAACAGACAAACCTTACCCCTCTAGTCCATCTGCAATGTCACTAATGAAGATATTGAAGAGGACTGGCCCCAGGACTGATCCCTGAGGTACCGCACTTGTGACTTGCATCTCTTCTGACTGCATACCATTTACCACCACTCTCTGGTTTTTGCCCATCAACCAGTTTGCCACCCAGTTGACCAACATCTGACCCACCCTGAGCCTACCCAGCTTATTAATCAATCTTCTATGTGGAACAGTATCGAAAGCTTTGTTGAAGTCAAGGTAGGCAACATCAACTGCTCCCCCTTGGTCCACCACTCTGGTTACCCAGTCAAAGAAATCTATGAGATTAATTTGACAGGACCTTCCTTTTTTGTAAACCCATGCTGTCTTGGATCCTGTGCTCCTATGGATTCCAGGTGTTGCACTATCCTTTCCTTAAGGAGTGTCTCCATAATCTTGCCCACTACTGAGGTAAGACTGACTGCTCTGTAGTTCCCTGCCTCCTCCCTGTTACCACTCTCGTGGTGCGAGATCACATGAGCCCTTCTCCAGTCATCTGGGACCTCTCCAGTGCTCAGAGATTCACTAAACAGTTCTGAGGAAGACGTTCTAGTCGATACGTAAGTGTGACGTTGGTTCTGACGCTTCGTTGTCTCTTCCGGGTATCGGTTTCGGTGGAATTCATGGTGAGCAGAGCTTTTAACCTATGGAGTGTATGTGGTGTTGGGCCATTACACTTGCACCATATATCTGTGACTGACCAGTCTCTTTAGCCCTTGAGTGGTATGTTTGCTTTGTTTGCACATTTTGAAAGCTTGTTTTGCGATACGCACTTGCGGTTTTGCTGCCGTTTTCAGGTGTTCTTTGAGCTCCACAAGTACTGTATATTTCAAAGCTTTTTGACTGGTCAATGATACACAGAATATTTGTATTGGTGTCCTCTCTGCTCCCCTTCCCCCTTTTTTTGCTCTGTGCAATATTGCAATCTTTGCGATGCCCTTTTGTATTCTCTTATTGTTTCATGTTGGTACATGAGAGAATTTTATCAGTTTTTAGCATATTTTTGCAATAAAGCTAATAGTGATTACAGCCTTTAAGCTGCTGACCCCTTTGTTTGTTTTTTCTGAGAGTTCTGATAATGGCTATGCTAGTTCCACCCTTAGCTCCTTTAGTACCCTGGGACGTATGCCATCAGGTCCCATTGCCTTGTCCACTCTGAGCTTATCGAGCTCTTGTAGGACCCCTTCTTTTGTGAAGGAACTAGTGCACACCTCCCTCCCGCCTGTGTCCATGGTGCTGAGCTGTGGGCCCTGCCCTACCTTCTCTTCAGTAAATACTGAGCAGAAGTATCTATTTAGGATAGATGCTTTTACATGGTCCTCCTCCTCACACGCCCCCTTATCCCCTTTGTTCTTAACAATACCCCCTCTGGACTTTCTCCTTTCACTAATGTATCTATAGAAAATCTTGTCACCTTCTTTCACTATTTGTGCTAGTGTTTCCTTGGTTTGGGCCTTTGCCTGCCTTACTGCCTTCCCTGCTTCCCTTAGGAAAGTTTGGTATGCCTCCCTATCTTCATCCTGCTGCATTCCCTTATATTTCCTGAAGGCCAGCCTTTTGGCTCTGACCTTTTCTGCTACTGTGTTTGAGAACCAAAGTGGTTTCCTTCTTCCTTTGCACTTCGTTTTCTCACTAATACAATGGGATGTTGCTTCAAGTATTGCATCTTTTTTTTTTTTAAATTTAAGTTTATTCAACATTTTCCATTTACAGAGCAAGAAACAGTTGCGTACAACCGATCCATACACAAAACAATCAGTTATCATAGTGAGCATGTCCAAAGCATTATCCAAATGTCTCCTGCTCCTTCCCCCCCACTTTCTCCCACCCCTCTTCCCCAGCAGGCAGATCAATTTAACAGGGTACCCATTACTGAAACACCATGCGAGTTAGTCTTGCACCCAGGATAAGCGAGCACCTGTCTGGAGTAAATACAACTCATGTAGCCCTTCCAAAATCTTACGGTACCTCGGCAAGCACTCTCTTCTAATTGCACTGAATTTTGCCATGTTCAAATTAAAAAGTAATTCTTGTAACCAGTCTGTGTATGTAATCGCAGTGCCATCCACCCAATGTTTTAGTACTACTTTTTTAAGGAACGATGAGATAATTGCCATGTGGTATCTCCTTATTTTTATCATATTCCTGGGATAATCACCTAATAGACAGATCTCAGGCTTAAAAAAAGATTCAAGTCCCAGCAGGGGGTCTGCACGTTCCTCAATCTTGTCCCACAAGGACTTCACTCTAGGGCATTCCCAGAAAATGTGGTATAACGTCCCTTCCTGCTGGTGACAAGCATTGCAATTAAATTCAGGAATATGACCAATCTTGTTTAATTTTGAGGGGGTCCAAAAAATATTATTTAAAAATTGGAATTGCATCACTCTCAATCTATCCTGGATTATGTACCTGTAAGCGTTTTGCCAGATTGTGTCCCAATCCCTCTCTGTCCCCCCCCAGAGCGGTATCCCAATAACGGGAAGTTCCATCCAGATGCCGAAATGCTTGACTGAATAGGGTGTTATAAAACCTGGACACCACATGAGGTTCCCATACCATCCGGGCTAGACTCTCTAATAAACCCTCACAAGACTGGGAGCCCTCAAACCTTCTTTGAGATTGCACCATTAGGTGTCTAAGCTGAAAGAGCTTGAATGAATGGCCAGGAGGTATCCGGTATCTATTTATTAATTCCAGAACTGCCATACACTTTTCATCATGAAAGATATCTATTACCCTTAAGCCCTTTATCTCAGGAACCCAAGAGTCCGTAATTGGTTTCCCACCAATGTTTAAGTTCAGATTCCGACACACAGGTTGATGGCAGTCTTTACAGGGGATATATTTTAAAAATGCACATAACTGTGTGTGAATTCTTAGAGAGGTTTTTATAGGGGTAGGGAATAATCCGGTGGGGAGGGACTTAGGTGAAGGCTAGAGGGTCAAGTCCCGCTGCATTTATCAGCTCCAATTCTAGGTTAACCCAAGAAGGAATGTATGGCAGAGAACGCTGTTCTGTAGGTGTTACCAGCCATTTTAGGTACTTACTGCGCATTGCATGCCCAGTAGTAGAGTCCTATATGTGGCAGGCGTAGACCGGCTTTTTCTCTAGGAGCAGTCATACGATAGTAAGCTCTGCATGGAGTTTTCCCTTGCCAGATAAAAGCTGATATAAGAGTGTGACGACTCTTAAACCACTTTAATGGTAGCCAGGTATTCAACATGGTTAAAGGATAAAGTATCCTGGGTAACACATTCATTTTCACTAAACTTACCCTTCCCCATAAAGATATCGGGAGTTTGGCCCATCTTGTGAGGTCCAAGTATTGCATCTTTAATGTTTGCCCACTTTGCCTGTACCCCCTCACCTGTATTTCTTTTTGCTAGGGCTAGCTTAACTCTGTTGGCCATCTTATCAAAGTCAGCTCCTCTGAAGTCCCATATTTTTGCCTTGGAATGGGATGATTTTGTTCTAGTGGCCAAATTTAACCGTAGCATGTGATGGTCACTGGCCCCCAGGTGACCTTCTACCTGGAGATCTGTGATCCTTTCCCTGTTAGCCAGTACTAGATCTAGGCTAGCTCTGTCACTTGTGGGTTGTTGTACCAGTTGTTTGAGGCCCTCCCCCTGCAGGGAATCCACTATGTGTCTAGTTCTGGCAGATGTTCCTGCTGATATTGACCAATCTGTTGAAATCTCCCATTATCAGAACCTCCCCTTTAGCTGTCATGTTTTGTATATCTTCTAACAGTAACGTGTCTATGTCCTCCCCCTAGTCTGGAGTCCTGTACACAACCCCAGTTCGTATGGCTGTCCCATTTCCTATTTCCAGGGTGACTCACATTTCTTCTGGCTCCTTATGTGTATTCTGAATTTCTGTAGCTTTGATATTTTCATTGACATAAAGGGCCACTCATCCCCCCCTTTTTTCACCTCGGTCTCTTCTGAACAGTACATAGCCAGGTACTGAAGTCTCCCAAGTGTGGTTATTGGTAAACTATGTCTCGCTAATGGCTACTATGTCCAGTTTAGCCTCTATCATTATTGCCTGCAGGTCACGGATCTTGTTTCCCAGACTGCGAGCATTTGTGTACATGATTTTCCATTGGCCAGATTTCGGTGTGTTAGTTGTTGGGTGAGATCCGGCGTTTCCCCTGTGCGTGTATGGGGAGCCAAAACTTTTCTTTAGCTGGTGATGCAAATGAACTACAAACATGCTGAACTCCTGTTTGACCACTAGCTGAGGGGGGAGGGGTGTTCTTCCCATTCGACGTATGGGGTACTGCATTCCTCTCCCCATTTGCTAGTTTAAATATTCCACAAAGACGTCAAACTTCTGTCTCAATGCACTGACTCCCTCTTTAGTCAGATGCAGTCCATCAAATTTAAAGAACTTTCGCTCCCAAAACTGTTGCCAGTTCCCTACAAATGTGTGTCCTTTTTCCTGGCACCAGCCCTTGAACCACATGTTTAGCTCCCCTTTCTCCCCTTCTCTGACCTTCCGTCCATCTGTCCCCCTCTCCCAGATTGTCAGGATCTCAGAGAAGGAGATGCCAGACGAAATGGATGATAGTTTGTCACCCAGCCTGTTCAGGTGTTCCTTGGTCTCCACAACTGATCGGCTGGCGAGATCGTTAGTCCCTATGTGTACCAGGACATCAATGTTTTCTCCTGCTTCCTGAACAATTTTAGCATTGCGGTCAGTGTCTTTCCATGCTGATGTACCTGGGAGACATCTGACCATTACCCCTGGCTGGAGATATGTATCAACTCCCCGAATCATGGAGCCTCCTGTGATCAAAAGTTTTTTGGATTTCCTTTTTGCTTTTTTTGTTTTGGTTCCTGTTTTGGGTGAATTTTGTTGTGCTAGTTCCTCTACTGCAGTGTCCTGCTCTGCAGTGTCCTTTTCCCCTTTGTTTGATTTCAGAGAGAGAGGCAGATACCTGTTTGTAGTTTTTATATGGTTTGTGGAGGTGATATGTTGGAGAGCACCGAGTGATGCGGCACCTGATTTGACCCTCCTAACCACCTGCCAACCTCCTGGACCAACTACCCTCTGCGGTCGAGGTGCTTCTGTTGGATGTTGGGGAAATGGCGGGCAGTTCTTATAATACATTTCCTCTTGAATATGCAATTTGAGGCACACAACCTCTGCCCCTGCTGCCTGGAGCTGAGCCCTTAGATCTCCAATGGCCCAGCATGTAGGACAGTGTCCTAAATCTTATAAAACTGCCCTTCTGAAAAGTGTTCCACTGTACCTGCAGTTAATGATATCCATTCCAGATAAGTTGCTGGGTTTATAACCTGGTCAGAGTAATAAGAAGGAATAAAATGAAAGAAATCTTTGTGTAAAGCAGCACTTGGTCATGTAACAGTTTTAAGTGCATCTGTATACACATATGCTTGGGATCCCCGAGGCTCAGGAGGCTATAGCAGAAGCATTACTCCAGGTCTGGTCCTGCAACTCTTGGTGCTAAGTAGCCCATTTGTTTATTATTATTTTTTTAATGTTGTGTCCATTTGTCCAGTCCATCCATCCAGTAATAGTCCAGTGATAATAATAATCCCTCTTCCTCCCTCCCCCCACCTCTGCTGAGGGAGGAACACCCTTGATAGTAATCTCAAAGAAGTGCATTAGCTACAGCACTGAAAATTATAAATCTAAATATCCAAAGCCTTTTAGCAAAATGGACCCAATTTGTAGCCTGGAACAAACTCCATTGTTCTGATGTTATTATCTTATCTGAAAATTGGCTAAATAATAGAATCACAGACTCTGAAATCTCCCTTTCAGGATACAACTACACTAGCAGGACAGGTTAGGGCAAAGAGGGGTGGGACTATGATATATGTTCATAAGAATTTTAACCACATGGTTATCAATCACTCCTTAGGAGACTGTCAATGTGATATGGTATCTGTGGATCTTTTGTTTGGACAAAATGAACATTTAACCATCAGTACTATATATCCAGTGTCAGTGGCTCAGCAGGTAGTACGCTCGCCTCTGAGGCTGGGAGATCAGAAGACTGTGGGTTCTATCCCTACACCAGACACTTGAGGTAATATCCCAATACTGACACTGCAGTGCAGCATGAGGGGGGTGCTGCACTCCTGAGGTGCCGTCTTTCAGATGAGATGTTAAACTGAGGTCCCAGCTGCCTGTTCAGGTGGATGTTAAAGATCCCATGGCACTTCTTGAAAAGAGTATGGGAATTTCCCTGGTGCCCTGGCCAAATGTACCCCCATTCAATAAAAATTCCACCAACAGCTTAATCTGGTTCAAGGTCAGTTGGCATTCATCTGTATCCACCCGGGTCATGCCTGAAAATAGGCAAGAATTTGCCTAGTGCACTTATCAACAAAAACTAACAAATATGTACCTCCAGGAAGAATAGCACAGGACTTAGAACTAATAACAACTGTAAGGCATGAACTCCCTCTTATCGGAGGGGTAGATTTTATTAGGTGATTTTAATTGCAATTGGGACCACAGCCTTAAAAATGGAATTCGAGATTTGCTTTCCAATTTAGGTGTTAGCCAATTAGTGGAAGAAGTTACTGGGCCTAATTATAAAATGGGTTCAGGAACCACTCTTGATTGGATTGTGGTCACCCATGCAGACAGAAATGTTAACTATGGGATCATACCAGATACTGAGTGACCACCACCCAATCCAATGTGAATGGTCAGTTAAAGTTCTGAGGGGGCCTCCTAATTATATTGAATTTAAGAATTTGGCTATGTTATCCCCTGAAACTGTAGAGGCAGTTTGTGAGGAAATTAATTGGTCTCCCTTGTTCTCTTATATTCACATAGACCAACTTTGGGATTTCTTCTTCTCTGTTCATAACACCATTACTAATACGGTTGCTCCCCCCCCAAAAAAAAAGTTGAATTTGAACCAATAAACAAACACATGTGACTGGGGATTTGCTCCACTTAATGAGAACTTGAGATAAGAGAGGGAAGCACTTCAAGGTAAACCAAGATCCAGTGTCCCTTCAAGAATACAAGACACTTAGAAATAAGTGTAAATCAGAGATCAGGAAAGCTAAGGTTAATTATTGTCTAACTGAGCAGAGGAACTCCCAGGGTAACTCTAAAAAGACTCGACTTGCCCTAAACAAACTATTGGGAAGGGAAAAAAAAAAGATCTGACCCCTACTATCCTAGACAATGGTCAATATATTAGTGAACCCTCTCTTGTCTCTGATATTTTAATAACTATTTTGGGAATATTGATGATTACAGAACCCCTTTAGGTTCTGATATCAACCTAGTACCCAAAGAAGAATCCATTTCTACTGATCCTAAATTCTACTTTAAACACATTACTCCTAATCAGATAAAAAAATGTGTTCTTAAACATGATCCTAGGCCTTCTCTTGGTCATGATCGAGTGGACTTTAGAATCATTAAACTAAGTATAAATTATTTTGCATATCCCTTATCGTATATTTTTAATTTTGCACTCTGTCATACTGTTTTCCCTAGTTGTTGGAAACTAGCTACAATCAAACCAGTATTGAACAATGGTAATCCTTCTATTTTATCAAATTATCGATCCATATCACTTCTCACACCACTTTCTAAGATTCTGGAGAAGATCACTGTGGACCAAACCCTAGATTTTCTGGAAAAATACCCCCTACTAACTAGTTTTCAATATGGTTTCAAACCAAAACATAATATTGAAATGGCCTTGGTGGGGTTCATGAGCAGCATACAGGAAACCCTTGATTAAAGGCACCCTGGTGCTGCTTTGTTCATGGACCTCACCAAGACCTTTGATTTAGTCGACCATGGTCTGCTTCCTAGGATTCTACAAAGATTTCATTTTTCCAAGCATGTCATCAGGTGGTAAATAGACTATGTGTCTAGGAGGCAATGTAGAACCTTGACTGGAACCTCTGTTTCTCAGCTCATATCTGTTCCCTGTGGTGTGCCCCGTTCAATTCTGGGGCCACTAATTTTTTCACTTTACAGTGCATGGATTCATCTCCCAGTTTATGCACGCACACTAGAATGACACTTCAAGCAGATGATGACGTTATTTACAGTCTTGGTCCCAGTCCTGAAATTGTTCTCCAGAATCTTCAGAAATATTTTGATTATTTTCAAGTTTGGCTATCATCCAATCATATGGTCTTAAATTCTGAAAACAACAAAAGCGATGCTGTTTTCTCACAAAAAGCATGTTCTTACTGAACTTCCACCCATTACAGATAACAAAGGTACCATTTTTGAGTATATTGAAGTTTTTAAATATTTAGGGTTTTTTTGAGGATAGGGAGCTCACTTTTTGAATCCCATATGCAATATTTGAACAAAACTATACACCAAAGGTTGGGGTTATTATACAGGATTAAGTCTTTTTCGACTGTTAACTCTTGGAAATTGCTATCACATTGTTTTATGTTCAGTATTTTAGACTATAGGCTAGTAATTTATTCCTCTACTAGTAGACACACCTTAAACTGCCTAAACGTCACTTACAATTCTGTGTTAAACAGCAGCTGACGCCTTCAGGAGAACTTTAACAAAAAATAATATTTAGACATGGCTCAGCTTATATTTCACATTGGTTCTATATTTTTCCTCTCCATTATTTATTACTGAGGTCATGTGTATGAAAACAGGATCTTTGCTCCTGAAGACTTCATCTATTATTGTTGTTTTCTCCCTACCTAACATCATAATTCCCTGCTTGTGACATCACAGTTGCTCCCATGGTAACAGATTGTGATGTCACAACAGATGATTATGACTTGTAGTAGAGAGTAAGCTACAGAGGCAGATGAATTCTGAGGGGTAAAGATCATGTATTCATGAACATTTCCTCAGTAATAAATTAAGGGGAGGAGAAATCTATAGAATATATATGGAATGCAATCTGAATTGTACCCAGTTATTATAGTTTTGAAAGTTTTCTTTGAAGCGTCAGCAGCTCTTTAAGATTCTGGTAAAATCTTCCTTACCATATCCACCACTGTTGTTTATATGAACAATCTACTTATTTATCTTTTGATATTAGGGTCCATTATAAAATGGGAGTTTTTCTTTACAAAGTCATGAAGGGGTTCTACCCCCTCCTCCATAGTTGATATGTTTCCTAGGTTTGTTAATTCTGCTTTCACTTGATCTCAGTTCAGACACACATTTAAAATTCAATTTTTCTAATAAGCATTTGGGCAAAGATCTATATTGTTTATGCCCCCCACATTTTTTTAACTCTATTCCATCTGAAGTTGTAGCAAGTAGCACTATTAGGTGTTTTAAATCTCGACTTAAACAGTGGCTCTTAACTTGAAATGAATATATTTGTACAAAGCATTGATTAATGTTGAATGTGTTCTATTGTTTGTATGTTAAACTTGTCACCTGTGAAAATGGGCTGTTTGCTCATCTGGTCCCCAAGTATAAGAAATAAATATGAAAAAAAAAATGAAATAGCTACCCCCGTACCTCGAATGCCAACAGAGAGTGGATTTACCCTGCAGCCCATCTCACCCCTGATCCTGTTGTCTGGCTGCAAACCTAAACTTTTTCATATGATTGCTACCCTGGTCCAATTTCTTATCCATCTACTGCTCTGGTTACACTTAGAATCAAAAGTATAAGGAACGTGGCAGGAAATAAAATGTGGAAATCTGGCAACTCATCACATGCCAGACTCAGTACATATTCTAGGTACTTAAATGCTATTTGGATAATGTATGCCCTGACAGACAACAAGAGCTTTGAAAAACCATGTACTCGAATATATGGAATATAGGTAGACAGATAGACAGACAGATAGATAGATGGATAGATAGATAGATAGATAAATAGATAGATAGATAGATAGATAGATAGATAGATAGATAGATAGATGAAAACATATCTAAAATGACCAAATGGCAAGACATTTTATAATGGAAAGACTTTGCATCCTATCATTAATAATTATTTTTTGACTGGAACAAGTACCCACATTAAAATAGGGTGGAGATTAGGCGGTGATGCACAGTAGATAGACACCCCGACAGCAAAACCTGAAAAATTACTGTTACAGCAACCGTCATTGTAATGGTCCGGGTTTCACAGATGTGGTTTCTCCTGGTGTTCTGCGCCCTCCTTGAAACAACTCCGATATGTAGTTGATTATATTTAAATGAGGGGGTGGAGGGGCACAGCCCCCTGGGAAAAAACACTTGAAACATTGATGGCCCCATGCCGAGTGTTGGCATTGTGCCATCATTGTGAGGGATGTCAGCGGAATATCTGTCAACATTCTGTGGTGTTTCCAAGATCAGGAAGGAAATGTTTTTTGAGGGAAGCCTTCTGGACTGACAGATTCAGAGCAAGGGGTCCTCTAGTTGGCATAAGTGAGAAAATGAACTGGTCAACTTTATTATAATGATTCACTGCATTTCCAACTTTGTCGAAATGTACAAGTAATGTCCCCTGATACTCATGTGATCATACTGTCTTGGCCTTGCTCTGTACTACTGGACATGGATTCAAAATCCTTCTGTAGTGTCCCTCACATATAAGTTATTCAGTGCTGAGGGGATCCCATATGTCTCACAGGGCCCAATGGTATTGCTACTACAAAGAGGGGGGTTATAAGTTAAATTTGCTGGGTTTATGTAAATGAAATAGTATACAAGATTTTGTTTTCCTATCCCCCTTTTACAATTTAATTCTTTGATATAATATAAAATTGTGGTTGTAAGTCTTGACTTCAATGCCCCCCCCCCCACCAAGGTGAGTCAGAATATTTGGAGCAGACCAAGTACAGCAGTGACTAGTGGTTTGTACTACAGATATTTTGAAGAGATCCAGCCAATGGTTGGTCTGCGTGGATGACATTAATGTTCATTTTTTATTTAAAGAATTCTATTACTTGTAGTAACAGTTATTAAAACTTATTATTAAGTTATCAAAATGAGATCTGAACTCAAAGGTATTTGTTTGTCTGGAACATTAAGAGGTAGCAAGTAGAGTTTTATGGAGGTAGCAAGTAGAGTTTTATTTTCTCAGAAGAAGCCAGAAGGGGAAGGAAGGAAACATATTCAATTCAGTGCTTTAGAGTAACTGGTAATTGCTATTTTTCTTTTAAACTTAGATTGTGGGCTTTTAGTGACACTGTACTTTCTTTGTGGTCTTTACTTAGAATTGTTTTTGGGCTGTTGAAAATTTAAAACGTAGTGGTGGTGTAATTCTGTGCTGTCTTTAATTGCTGCAAATTTTATCTTGGCTTGTCTGACTGCCCTGTAGTTGGGTGAAGGGTGTTAATTGTCTGGCCTCTGACCTGAGCTACGTGATAACTGGAGGTGGGGCTTAGTCAGAGTTGAGGTAACAAGTAGAGTTTTATTTTCTCAGAAGAAGCCAGAAGGGGAAGGAAGGAAACATATTCAATTCAGTGCTTTAGAGTAACTGGTAATTGCTATTTTTCTTTTAAACTTAGATTGTGGGCTTTCAGTGACACTGTACTTTCTTTGTTGTCTTTACTTAGAATTGGTTTTGGGCTGTTGAAAATTTAAAACGTAGTGGTGGTGTAATTCTGTGCTGTCTTTAATTGCTGAAAAATCCCCCTACCCCTCCCTTCCCCAGCTCTTAATTATATGCTCTGTTAAATCTGATTGACAGGAGCTAAACACAGGGTATAGTAAGGGGTGTGAAGTAGGAGGGTCATAAGGGGGAAGAAGCCCACCCTCAGCATGACAAGTGTTTTTAACTCATTTATTTATTTATTGTTTTTTTTTTAAAGAAAATTATCTGAGGATCAGTAGCAGGACTTTTAGGACAGTAAATTAATAAAAAGGGAACTAGGAGAGCTTCAGTAGCAGACAAGTAGTGGAATTGCAGTATAATGTGGGGAGTGGTGCAATGCAGTGGCTGTGGGGCAGCCATATTCAGGCAGACCTTTTGGACACTGAGGTGCTGCCCTATCTGCATGCATCTCTCTCGACTGCGGGATGAGGTAGCCAGACTCAGAGCGGAAGTAAACTGGGTCAGAGTACCATCACCCTATCCAGAGACCACCCAGTCCAATGCAACTGCCTCAAAGGATGCCGAGAACAGGAGAACTTGGATGACAATGGGCTCAGGGAGGGTTAGAGCGGTCAGGCAGAGGCACATCCCAGATCCTATTCCACTCAAGAACTCATATGCCACACTGGCAAATGAGGACAACCAAATAGAGGTACCCAGAGAAGTGAAAGGAAAGGATGTGGAAGTTAGCCAAGGAGGTGACCTCAGCGGGGAAAGTAGTGAACCCCAGAGGAGGAGGATGCAAATTCTGGTGGGGGACTCCATCATAAGAGGGATCCAGCTAGGAACACAGGAGGGGGAGGACAGGGAGGTGAGGTGCCTACCAGGTGCCACGCATGGAGGGATGGAAGAAAGATCCTGGGGATCACTGGAAAGGCAAGATGGGAGGGTGAGCTGGATGTCATTATCCACCTAGGGTACCAATGACCTGGCAAATGGGAGCCAAAGGAAGTTCAGGAAGAGTTTAGGAAATTGGGGAGGGGTCTCAAGCAAGTAGCTAATTCTGTCACTTTCAGAGGTACTACCTGTGAGAGGCAAGGAGCGCAAAAGTGCATGCACCAGGAACTTTAACTCATGGTTGAAGAACTGGTGCTGTGAGGAAGGGTTTGGATTCATTGGTGACTGGGGACCCACCTGGAGGGATAGAGGTTTGTTCAAGCCTGACGGCCTGCATCCATCCTGGAGGGGAATCCAAGCACTCAATGATAAGTTTAAATGCTACACTGACAAGCATTTAAACTAGCAAAGGGGGGTGGCAGGCCAGCAAGGAGGGTACCTACTTGCTCACCCCCCACAGCTAGCAGTGGAACCAGTGAACCAGAGGAGTGGCTATCTCTTCAAAGCGATGTGCAAAAGATGGAGATTAGTGCCCAAGAGGTGGAGAGGCAGAAAAGGGGCAACATTCAGCAGAAGGGCAGACAGCAAGGAGAACCAGGGATAAAGGACAACCAAGAAAGGGGCTGGAGTAGAACAGTGAAACAGTCTAGAGAGGTCAAATCATGGAAAGCCATGTGTGCAAATGCCAGGAGCCTTAGCAACAAGATGGAAGATCTGGAGGCTGTCATGATGCAGTCAGACCTGGACATTGTGGCCATCACTGAAACCTTCGTGTAATGATAACCACGACTGGGAGATGGCCATACCTGGCTACAACATATTCAGAAGAGACAGAGCAGGCAGGAAGGGAGGAGGAGTGACACTGTATGTGAAAAATGACATAAGGGCCACAGAGATCCAGGAGGAACAAAATGGGAGAGATACTGTGGGTTAGCTGGAAAGGAAAATGGGGACCGCCATCCGCACAGGTGTGGTCTATAGACCACCGGCCCAGGAGGAAGAAACAGATAGGGAGCTGATGCTAGTCATCCAAAGGATGGCAGACAAGGGTGAGGTAGTACTGGTTGGAGACTTCAATATTCCAGACGTGGACTGGAGCATCCCAGCAGCAGCATAAACTAGGAGCAGATTTATCCTGGACTCCCTTCAGGGTGCCTTCCTTAAGCAACTGGTCATGGAACCAACTCGGCAGAAGGCAATACTGGACCTTGTGCTCACAAACAGGGACAGTGTGATGGGGGTAACAGTGGGGGAGCACCTGGAGAACAGTGACCACCAGTCATTGTGGTTTGAAATCTCAGAAAGAGCAGAACCAAACCACACAAAAATGCGTATCCTGGATTTTAGGGGGGCAGACTTTGGGAAAATGGGGAGATACTTGAAAGAGGCATTAAGGGGAATGGGACAGGAATCAGGGGTTGAGGAACAGTGGGCAGTATTTAAAATGGGGATTACAAGAACAACAGAATTATGCATTAAGCAGGTTAGCAAGAGGAAAAGGAAGAGGAGACCATTATGGTTTTCCAAAGAGGTAGCAAAGAAAGTGAAAGTCAAAAAGATTGCATTCAGGCAATACAAAATGACACAGGCAGAAGGGGATAGGGAGAAGTACCAGGAGAAGCAAAGGGAGGCAGGGAGGTCAGTAAGGGAAGCCAAAGCTCAGACAGAAGAACACATTGCAAAATCAGTGGGTAGAGGGGACAAAACCTTTTACAGGTACATAAGTGAAAAAAGAAAGACAAAGGGAGGGATAGTGAGACTGAAGGGTGAGGATGGGGGCTGTGTGGAGGATGACAACAGTAAAGCTGACATATTGAACAGGTATTTCTGCTCAGTCTTTACTGAGGAAGAGGAGGATAATGGGTCTGAACAGAGCACAAGGGTGAGAATGGTGCGAAATGGACACAAGTCCCTTTACGAGAAAGGGTCCTGAAGGAACTGGAAGTAATAAGAGTTGATACAATGGGGCCAGATGGGGTGCACCAGGTCCTTAAAGAACTAAGAGAAGTGGTGGCTGAACCTCTGGCTATCCTGTTTAGCCAATCACTGGAAACAGGGGAGGTACCCAAAGACTGGAGGACAGCAGATGTAGTCCCCTTATACAAAAGTGGGAACAAAGAGGAAGCAGGGAACTACAGACCAGTCAGCCTCACCTCGGTAGTGGGGAAGATTATGGAAGCACTACTGAAGGAGAGATTGGTGGAACAGCTGGTTGTCAATGGACTACAGGACCCAAGGCAGCATGGTTTCACCAGGGGGAGGTCATGTCAGACCAACCTCATTGAATTTTTTGACTGGGTGACTAGGGAGGTGGATCAGGGAGGGCAGTGGACATGGCCTATCTGGACTTCAGCAAGGCCTTTGACACTGTGCCACATAGAAGACTACTACACAAACTGGGAATATGGTGTGGGCAGGACAGTAGTGTGGTGAGTAGGTAACTGGCTGGGTGGCAGGACACAGAGGGTGGTGGTAAATGGCTGTCACTCCACAGAGGGAAGAGTGACCAGTGGGGTACCACAGGGATCAGTGTTGGGACCGGTCCTATTCAACATCTTCATCAGTGACATTGCGCAGGACCTAGAAGACAGAATTTCGCTGTTCGCTGATGACACAAAGCTCTGTAACAGAGTAGACACACCAGAGGGTGTAGACAGAATGAGAAGGGACCTGCAGGAACTTGAAGAATGGTCAGGGGTTTGGCAGTTGAAATTCAATACAAAGAAGTGCAAGATAATGCATATGGGGCACAAAAACCCTGGCACAATATATCAGTTGGGGGTTGAGGATATAGCATGCACCAAACAGGAAAGGGATCTTAGGGTTATCGTCTCTGATGACCTCAAGGTAGGGAAACAGTGTGACAAGGCAACAGGTAAAGCAAATAGGATGCTGGGATGTATAGGCAGGGGCATCACCAGCAGGAAAAGGGAGGTCATAATTCCACTATACAAGACACTAGTGAGGCCCCACCTGGAGTACAGTGTACAGTTCTGGAGACCATACCTACGTAAGGGCATAGACAGGGTAGAGAAGGTTCAGAGGAGGGCAACAAAGATGGTGCATGGATTGCATCACAAGTCCTATGAAGACAGGTTGAAGGAACTGAACATGTACTCCCTGGAGGCGAGGAGGGAGAGAGGGGATATGATAGAGACATACAAGTATCTCACAGGGAGGAACAGGGTGCAGGAATACACTATTTTTAAGCGAAAAAGATGTTCCAGGACTAGAGGGCATGGGATGAAGTTGGAGGGAGGACGATTCAGAGGAAATATGAGGAAGAATTTCTTCACAGAACGGGTGGTGGACAAGTGGAACACCCTGCCAGAGGAAGTGGTGGGGGCTGAAAGAATCACGGGATTTAAGAATGCATGGGATAGACATAAAGGAATTCTGGAGGTCAGGGGTAGGGGGCAACAGACTTCTAGGAAAACATAAACTGAACTTACAAGCTCAAATGGGCAGACTGGGTGGGCCACAGGCCCTTATCTGCCGACACTGTCTATGTATCTATGTAAGTCTTAATATTCACAAATGTATTTAAGTGTATTAACAAATGTTGCTAATATCATACGTTGTAAATTGTTCTTCTTTCCAAGTGATGTAAAATATTGTTTATATAATGCTGCAAATGTTACATTTTGAAGTATCTGTAATTAAATCTGGGTCACCCCTGAAAAAGGGACCATTACTGCACTCAGTGGGCCTACCCGGTAACCAACATTAAGTTAATTGATTAATTAATATTACCTTTTTTTGCTGTACTTTTTCTCCCCGTCCCAGTTGGCCCTACCTCATTGCCATCATCCCAGCCCCATTCCCCCGAACTTCAGACCCCCTCCCATGTTCTCCCATGGCTTACCCTCCATGGCAGAGGGGCAGGAGTCCCCAACTCAACTTGTCAAGTCTGGACCCAGTGTCACGGCAATGTCTTCTCGGGGGCAGTGCCTGCAGAGGATGGCCATTCATGCCGTGAAACTGGGACCAGATTTTCTGATTTCCCCTGTGTAGGGGAGCACGCAGTGCCAACAATGGCGGAGCTGCACATGTGTCTGCACACAGCACGCCAGTCGGCTGCTCCCACTCCATCCCCCATTGTACAGGACCTGGCATGCCAACACCTAGCTTCTGCTAGGTGTCAGGCAGGTGCCGGTCTCTGTTCCCCACCCTCCCCAGGAGAGGAGAGCTGTCTTCCGGACACGCAATCCTCTCCCTTCCGACCAACCCCAATGACCAGCTCAAACCATGAACATGGGTCACCAGCATGGCAGAAGATAAGGCATTGCTGCCTCAGCCCTTCACGCTGCAGGGCCAGCTTAGATATTCGGTACTTTTAAATCGTAAAGATTCTAAACATAATTTGGAAAAATATAGAGTTGGTTTCCCTGGTTAAAATAAAAAGAATTTTGTTTTGCATTTAATAGTTGAGTAATATTTTATAAAAGAAAACTATTATGGGATCAGTTGGTAGAGTTGTCACCTTTGGGTTACAATACCTTTGTACTGTGCTGTATTGGGGTACAATACCTTAGGATCTGACAAAGTAAGATGTAGTGTTTAGGACTGTGTAGCTATTCTGGTTACCTAGAAACCACCCTATCAATTCATTTTTGTGTTGCTTGCACTCATGTGCAAGAAACACATTGCTTTCAGCAGTTAAAGAGCATGCCACAATGTGTCAAGAAATTTGACCACATCACCACACAATCATCTGTTTTGGTGCATTACAAGCTACCACAACAGCTGATTGCATGGTGTCCCCATGGTGACGGCTTCTCTGTCAGCCTCAAACAGTCCCCAGAAAGCTGACAGAAAGCCGCTATCCACTGTTCAGTGTGCCTTCCTGGTGAAACATTTCAATAAATTAAAAAAAAGCCAACAAGTGCCCAATCCTCCTGGTGGCATGACCCCCTCCCCGGTTCATTTGTCAACGGGTAGCTGGCATAATGTGCCCTCCATGGTTCATGCATCTCCCCAGCACACTCTATGGCTGATGGGGGTGCCAAATCCCCAGTCAACTCCATTGCCCCCCAAACAAACTTCCATCTGCCACACTGGGAGCTCACCCCAGCATGGCAAAAGTCCTCCGTCATCTTTAAAAACAAAAAATAAGATCTAGAAAAAAAGTCTCTCATTGATTCTCTTTTCCCCTCCCCAACCCACACCCACCTCTGTATACCCCACCTCCCACACCCCACCTCACTCCATAGTTACCTCCGAGCCCAGTCTTCCAGTGGACCAGGAACATGTCTGCACTCTTCAAAGCCGACTACGAACGGAAGAAATGCAGCTAAGCTGTATAATGGCATAAATGTTTGTTTTCAACTTTGGTGCATATTTTGGCTATTTTGGGGAATTTTCTCACCAAATTTTCAACATGGGGTTCTTGGGACCCCACCTCATGAACTCAGTCACTGTCATTTTGTTATTTTGTGATCACTGTGTGGAACCACCTTTCGGGACCAAGTAATGAAATGACAGTGTCACAGTTCATAAGGTAGGCCCCCAAAAACCCTATGTTGAAAATTTGGTGAACAAATTCCCAAAAATGACTGTTTTATGAGCATGCATTGCACAGTTCCTACGCACGCTCGAAACTCCAAGCATTTTTAATATTTTCACTCCAGATTTTCAACATTGTCATTTTACCACACCTTCTTATGAACAATAGAGCTGTCATTTTTCACATCTTGCCTGAAATGTGTTTTCGCACTTGTAGCACAAAATGGCACGGCCAGTGTGCGAAATCAATGTTCAGGACAAATTAAGAATGTCACAGTGACACTGTTCATGAGGTAGGCCCCAAAAACCCTATTTTGAAATATTGGTGAAAAAAGTACCCAAAATGATTGTTTTACGATCGTACCTTGCGCAGTTCCTACGCATGCTCGTAACTTCTAGCATTTTTAATATTTTCACTCCAGATTTTCAGCATTGACATTTTACCACACTTCCTTATGAACAGTATAACTGTCATTTTTCACATCCCACCTGAAATGTGTTTTCACACATGTAGTGCACAGTGGAGTGGCCGACGTGCGAAATCAATGTTTTTGGACAGATTAAGAAAATCGCAGTGACACTGTTCATGAGCAGTGGTCTTAAACTTAAATCCATCTTTCGGATGAGACGTTAAACCGAGGTCCCATCTGTCTGGATTGGTGGTAGTTCAGGTGGATGTTACAGATCCCATGGCACTTATCAAAAAAGAGTAGGGGAATTTCCATGGTGTCCTGGACAAATTTCTCTCATTCACTGAAAATACCATCAACAGTTTAATCTGGTTCAAGGTCAGTCGGCATTCATCTGTATCCCCTTCCCCGGGTCATGCCTGAAAATAGGCAGGATTTATCTAGTGCACTTACCTGGTCAACAAAAACTAAATAAATAAAAATAAAACAAATAAATAAATAAATAAACAATCTGGCTATGTTAAAAATCTGGTGACAAAAGTCCAGAAAATGACTGTGTTACGAGCAAGCATTGTGCAGTTTCCTGCACCCTCCTAAGTTCATGAATTATTAATCTTTTCAGTCCAGATTTTCAACATTGCCATTTTCCACACCTCCTTATGAACAGTACAGCTGTCATTTTTCACACCCTGGTCGAAATGTGTTTTCGCACTTCTGGCGCAGAATAGCACAGTCGCTGTGGGAAATCAGTGTACAGGGTAGATTAAGAAAATCACAGTGACACTGTTCATCAGCAGAGGACGAGGTCCCAAAATGCCTGTGTTGAAAATCTGCTATAAAAAATCCCAAAACTAATTACATTACGGGTGTGCGTTGCGCAGTTTCTATGCACACTCATGACTTCACTAGTTTTTTTATATTTTTCACTCCAGATTTTCAACATTGCCATTTTTTTTACACCTCCTCATGAACAGTACAGCTGTCATTTTTCACATCCTGTTCGAAATGTGTTTTTGTACCTGTGCTGCCAAATGGCACAGTCGCTGTGCAAAATCACCTTTCCGCTAACAAACTGATAGTGTCACTGTTCATGCGGTGGGATCACAAAAAGCCCATGTTGAAAACTTGGAGTAAAAATAACAAGAAACACCCAAGGTGTTAGGGGTTTCGACCATAACACCCTACCCTGTAGGGACTGACAGGCACCAGGGGTGTGACTTAGAACTGTCGAAAGCCATGCTCATGCCATTCTACCCCCACCCTGCAGCCAGTGGCAGGCGTTGCGATGCGCCTTGGACCCTTTGGTCCCAGAGTTCACTCCATTCTCCTATACTGCACCCATTTCAGTGTATTTCCTTATGGAATGAGGTGAGTGTAAAGCCTGAACACTTCAAAGCACACCTCGACACTTGTAAGTGTCTGCAGGGTAGGGTGAGGTGAAATGTCATGACCGATGGACGATGACTCAAAGGCACATCCCAATGCCTGTCCATCTCTGCAGGGTGGGGGTGGAGTTGGTGTCAGTTCAGTACTTCACTGCCATTCCTATACAGCATCTGTCTAACTCCTGCACCTTCACTGCTAATGGCAGCAAGCAACACTTGGCATTGACAAATGCTTGTTTTGTATCTGTTCCTTTAAAAATGGACAGGGGACAGGTTACATTGTGAAGAGTCTTTATTAAAGAGGAACTGTCATCAACAGGGTGTTTTAATGTCTGAAAGACCATAAAAAGCTAATTTGAGTGAGCCATTGTATTTATTTATGAGTCTTTGCTTTCCAGAGTTATTCATATGTAAATTAGCCTGTAATTAAGGTCTGGGGAAGCCATATGTTTTAGGATCCTGACAGGAAATAATGTCGCTGAGGAACCTGGTCTTCCATTTACTGCAGGTTAAATAGGAAAGCATCTGCTTTATTAAATGTGTTTTAAGGTGTTATTACAACACTTTCTACGTTTATAATAACTGTTTTTTATGTGCATTGAAACTAGTCAGTTATCACCTTTACATTTCAAACTGTTAGTAGTACTCCATCTTCAGGATTGCTTTAACCTCTGGGCTATACTGCCAGCTGATCTTTAAAAACTACACATCTCAAGGCTGGCTCTGTGGTGCCAACAGGTATTGGGGCCCCACATCAAGATTTCTGAACCCTGGTTGTGTTCATGTCAGTACAGATTTCTGGGGCTGCCACAGCACCGACCTCTGTCTTATTCCATTCCCTTCTCTTACAGCCTTTTCTCTTACAATTTTGGGTGTGAACTCAGGTCTACAAGATGCAAATGTTGTTACTTACCTACTGGCCTAGCATCATGGGGCCAGCCTTGAAATGTGTAGTTTTGATTTACAGCTGGCAGTACAGCCTAGAGGTTAAAACCAAGAGCTGTGAACAAGCTTCTTTCATCCAGCAGTATGAGTTTATATTCCAACATGCTCTTCTTGTATATTGTGTGACCAGAACAAGTCACTTAAACCTAACCACACCCAGAAACATATAAACATAGAAATACAGAAACTGACAGCAGATAAGGACCGCAAGGCCAATCTAGTCTGCCCATTTCTTTTTTTACCTTATGAATGTGGCATCAGCCTTTGATCTGTCAATGGCCTATCTTTTCATACTCATCTGTGTTGCTCCCTTATGCCTATTCCATGCCTGTTTGAAGCCCTGCACTGTATTCACATCCACCAATTCCAGAGGTAGGCCGTTCCGTGCATCCACCACCCTTTCTGTGAAAAAGAACTTCCTCACATTACCCCTTAATCGGCCTTCTTCTAATCTCATGCTGTGTCCTCTTGTCCTGCTATCTTTCTTATACTGAAAAATGTTAGACTCTTTCACCTTGTTAATGCCCTTAAGGTGTTTGAATGTGTTTCGATCATATTACCCCTCTCCCTCCTTTTCTCTAGGGTATACATACTGAGCTCTCTTAATCTGTCCTCATTAGTTTTCTGATGCAGTCCCTGCACCATTTTGGTTGCCCTTTTCTGGACTGCCTCAATCGGGTTAATGTCCTTGTGAAAGTGTGGACTCCAGTACTGCAAGCAGTACTCCAGATGGGGCATAACCAGTGTCTTGTAAAGAGGGATTTTTCACCCCCCTCTTATGACTTGTGATACCCGTACTAATACACTCCAACATCCCCCTAGCCTTACCTACTGCTTTAGTGGTCTGCTTGGATGATTTCAGGTCATCTGTGATGATGATGCCCAAGTCTCTTTCTTCCCTTGTGACTGCCAGCAACTTCCCTCCCAGCCTATAGGTGGTTTCATGGTTTCTCTTCCCTATGTGCATGATCTTGCACTTCTTTGCATTAAACCCCAGTTGCCACTCTTCTGACCATTTTGCCAATTTATCCAGATCTCTTCTCATTCTGCCCACCCCATCTGGATCATCTACTCTGTTGCAGATCTTGGTGTCATCTGCAAAAAGACAAACCTTACCCTCTAGTCCATCTGCAATGTGACTGATGAAGATATTGAAGAGGACTGACCCCAGAACTGATCCATGAGGTACCCCACTTGTAACTTGCATCTCTTCTGACTGCATACCATTTACCACCACTCTCTATTTTCTGCCCGTCAACCAGTTTGCCACCCAATTGACCAACTTCTGACCCACCCCGAGACTACCCAGCTTATTAATCAATCTTCTGTGTAGAACAGTATCAAAAGCTTTGCTGAAGTCAAGGTAGGCAAAATCAACTGCACCCCCTTGGTCCACCACTCTGGTTACCCAGTCAAAGAAATCTATGAGATTAGTTTGATAGGACCTTCCTTTTGTTAACCCATGCTGTCTTGGATCCTGTGCTCCTATGG
The DNA here is from genome assembly GCA_016271365.2 of Neoceratodus forsteri. Classification (NCBI taxonomy): domain Eukaryota; kingdom Metazoa; phylum Chordata; order Ceratodontiformes; family Ceratodontidae; genus Neoceratodus; species Neoceratodus forsteri. The sequence continues at coordinate 62,276,333 of CM057455.1, forward strand.
ATTCCAGGTGTTGCACTATCCTTTCCTTAAGGAATGCCTCCATAATCTTGCCCACAACTGAGGTAAGACTGACTGGTCTGTAGTTGTGTGCCTTTCCTGGAAAAAGACAATAAAAGCTATCTGAGCATGTGTTATGATTCTGAAAATATTATTCTGTTTCTATTCAGATTTGACTTGAAAAGAAAACAAAATGGGACACCATTAATAGTTTATTAATTGCAAAAACACATAGATGGATAACATTGTTAAAACATGCATAATCAGGACTGCATTATTAAATTATAAAATAATTATATGGGTGGGTGGGTGTAACCATAAATTTACACACACACACACACACACACACACAAGATATGGGATGCTATATTAACCCCAGGGGCAAAGTCCTAGGGTTTTATAAAAACATCCCACACCAAGGGTGTGTGCACAATTCTGGTTTTTACACCCACCCACATATATATTATTTTATTTATTTAATGGTGATATTTTTTTTCCTTTCAGCACAGTTCAGTTAGTGCAGCACTTCTCTCAGAGATAGACATACACACATAAACACATGTGCACACACAGACATTCAGACGTAAATGCACGCGCGCGCACACACCCACACACACACACCCTGTCTCTCCCTTTTTACTCTTTCTTTTTTTTACATTAGAATGGGAATGGCATTCTGGAAAGTTGCAGTCCATTGGCAGAGCTGCAGCGTGTAAGACATGCTCGAAGGGCGTGAGCAGCAGGATCAACCAGATTCATTTGTTTCCTTTACGGTGGTAGAAAATCCCATTCCATCCAAAGTATTTCAGTAAGAAATTGTTATTCTTTTCACTTTATCAAAAAAAGTAAAATACTCTTTTAATAATCCATTTCAGGTTATGCATGTTTTAACAATGTTGTCTGTCTATGTGTTTTTGCAATTAATAAACAATTAATGGTGTCCTAATTTTTTTCTTTTCAAGTCAACATGTTCATATTGTTTTCACTGTCTTTGTCTGGGAAAGGCACACAACTACAGTACAGCTTGTTTCTGGATGTGTTTTGGGACCAGAGGGAGGATAAGTGACTTTCTCTGGTCACACAATATAGAAGTAGAGCATGTTGGAATCAAACCCCATTCTGCTGGATGAACAAAGCTTGTCCACAGCTCTTTGCTTTAACCTCTAGGCTGTGCTGCCAGCTGTTAATCAAAAAACTACAGATTTCAATGCTGGCCCCATGATGCCAGGCCAGTAGGTACATTGCCATATTTACATCCTGTAGACTTGAGTTCACATCTGAAATTGTAAGAGAGAAAATGGAATAAGACAGAAGTCAGTGCTGTGGCAGCCCCAGAAATCTGCACTGACATGAATTCAGCCAGGGTTTAGACATCCTGATACAGTATGGGGCTCCAGTACTTGTTGACACCACAGAGTTAGCCTTGAGATGTGTAGTTTTTAATGATCAGCTGCCAGTACAGCCTTCGGGTTAATGCAGTTCTAAAGATGGATTATTTTTACTAACAGTTTGAAATGTAAAGGTGATAAGTCACTAGTTTCAATGCACATAGAAAACAATTATTTTAAATGTCGAAAGTGTTGTAATAACACCTTAAAACACACTCAATAAAACAGATGATTTCCCATTTAACCTGCAGTAAATGGAGGGCCAATTTCCTCTGTGACATCATTTTCTGTCAGGAGCCAAAAACATATGGCTGTCCCCAGCCATTAATTACAGGCTGATTTACATAGGAATAACTCTGGACTGCAAAAACTCACACATGAATACAATGACTCACTCAAATTAGCCTTTTATGGACTTTCAGACATTAAGAAACCCTGTTGAGGACAGCTCTCCTTTAAGCTACTTACAAATGGAAAAATCAGTAGATTAACTAATAAACTGTTACAGAATTGGGAAAATGGAGGTTGGATATGTGAAGCCATCAAGGTTACGTTTCAGGGATGACAAAATGCACGTATGAAGCCCAAGGCTCAGTGTGGCACATTCTGCAGAATATAACAGCAGGATATGAGTCGGCACACTAACTTGTGAATATGCACACAGAGCAATACACGCTGCTCTTTTTACAAGCTGGTAAGCTTTTCCTAAAGGAAAAGACACTTGAATTTTGAAATGGGAAGTTATTTGTGAAATCGGCTTAAGCTGGTTTTTCTATTATTTTCAGAGAGAAAATTTACCTAAAACTGAAAACAGAGTATGTGCAGGAACTAAGTAAAAGTACATTATTAACAGGCAACTGTACAGCTATTTTTTGTTAAACCTTTTATAAGTAAAATAATTTTTAGTACAGAACTGCAGATTGTGACACTTTTTAGCTTTAATTTGAAAGACTTGTTAACCATTTATTTGGCTTAATGTTAAGCATGATTATTCCAAATGCACAGACCCCTTTTATAGCTGCATATTTTGATGGTGGTTTATAGTGGTGCCTCCCCCCCATCGCCATCCTATAGCTACCATAAAGAATACCATCCTTTGATTTTTTTTTATTCAAAGCCGTAAAAAAGAAAACAGTCCCTAGCCCATCTGACCCTGCCACCCTGACCCCTCACTCAGCATTCACCACCCCAGACCCCCAGTATAACCCCCCCACTCCCTCACTCACCTGAACAGGTCCCAGGAAGAACATCCACTCTGTCACCGAAGACGTGTCTAGCTGCTGTAACCAACAACTGTTATTGGAAAAACAAAGGTAATGTGATTCAACCTATTTCAATGAGGTTTTGAACTCTAATGCATAACCTTGGCAGTTGCACTTATTTTCACCCCAAATATTCAACATGATCTTTGTAGGACCCCACCTTATGACCAATGGCACTGGAAGTATGCAAATCAGGCCCAAAAGGTGTTTTCACTTCACTTGGCGAAATCACCTTGCAGGTGTGATTTGAAAATGTTCACTGACCTTGTTCATTAGTTGGGGTCATAAGATGGCTATGTTGAAAACTTGGGTTCAAAATATGTAAAACTGTCAAACTTAAGAGTGTATGTTGTCACTATTCTGACCCCAAATTTTTAACATACCTCTTTCATTTTCACAACACCTTATGAACGATACAACTGTCATTTTTCAAATCCTGACCTAAATGTGTTTTAACACCTGTGGTGCCAAATGATGTTTTCGCTTCAGAACATAACATTTTTGGTAGGTTTTTACATTTGTTTCCACCTTTGTTCATAAGGCGGGGTCATAAGAAGGCTATGTGGAAAACTTGGGGTTAAAATATTTAAAAATGGCTAAGATATGGGTGTATGTTGACATTTTGCAATGCATGCTCTATAACATTGATAACTCTCCCTATTTTAACCACAAATGTTCAACACAGCCATTTTCTCACATCGCCTCATGAATGTAACAACTGGCATTTTTCACATCCTGGCCAAAATGTGCTTTCACACATGTGGTGTGGAATGATATTGGTACTGTGTGAAATCACCTTTTGGGCAGGTTTTGAAACTTTTCTCCAGCCTTGTTCATGAGATGGGATCATAAGAAGGCTATGTTGAATATTTGGGGTAAAAATATTGCACAGCAACAATGTTATGAGTGTACATTGAACATTTCCATTGTACACTCATAACTTTGCTCAGCAGGTTGCACACTTGCCTCTGAAGCCAGAAGATCAGAAGGCTGTGGGGTCTAGCCCCACACCAGGCACTTGGGTTAAATCACAATAGTGAAACTGTGGTGCAGCATGAGGTACTGCACTTCTGAGGTGCCGTCTTTCAGATGAGACATTAAACCGAGGTCCCATCTGCCTGTTCAGGTGGATGTTAAAGATCCCAAGGCACTTCTCGAAAAAAAGAGTAGTGGAATTGCCCCGGTGTCCTGGCAAAATCTCCCCCATTCACTAAAAATACCACCAACAGCTTAATCTGGCTCAATGTCAGTTGGCATTCATCTGTATCCCTCTCCCCTGGGATGAGGCTGACAATAGGCAGAATTGTCAAGTTTTCCTTTCCTGGTCAACAAAAACTAAATAAATAAATGATGTCCCTTTAAAGCAGTATAGCAGCCATGCTGGCTCTGACCAGAGTTTTATTTTTTCTGTACTGTGCCTTCTTTTTACATGCAATATTTCTTGGGGTTTAGTCTGCAATAAGTGTTTATAGAAAGAGGCTCTGCTAGTTTGAACTGGTTCTTTGTTTTGAGATAGCTGTGCTTGGGTGAGGCAGCTTCAGTTAATTGGAGGGTAGTTAAAAGCTAACAGCGGAGCCATTAATTCTGTTGGGAAGAGTAGCCTGACAAAGGCCTCAGGCTGATCTGCCTCAACAGGGAGTGATGCCATAGTGTTTCTTTAAACAAGCTAGGAGTAAAGCTGTTTTTTTCCCCTAACTGGAGGAGGGGGAAGGGAGGACCCTCCAGCAAAACAAATGCAGTTGCATTTTTTTTTAAATCAAAACCAGTAGAGAGCTGGTTGTTTCTTTGCAGCCAGGGACTCTATCCAGCCAATCACAGTAGGGCAATCCCAGAGGAAAACATTCTGAAACTGGCTTTTTAAAGGTAGAACAAGGCTTGGAGAGTCAGTTTTGTTTGTAATGAGAAACTGATCGAATGGGACCCCTGTTTTGAATTCCATCACTAGAGGGGTAAACCAAAACAACTTTACTGGACCTTAACTCTATCAACTACAACTGAAACAAGGTAGAAACTATATGTTAGATTCTGAAAGTTAAGTATATGTTTTTTTTGTATATTGTCCAGCTTTTATTTCTTATTTCCTGTAACCAAATTTTGAATGCTATTAATAAGTTTAATTATCTTAACAAGTAAATATTAATAAAGCCTTTGGCATAAGTTTACAATACCTCTGAAACTATTGTATGTGTAAGCTTGGGATGGTTTTGTTCAAACAATACTATGCCTGATCTAATGCATAAAGGCGAAAAGCTACCAGCATGGAACACAAGAAGGGACTCTGTGGGTGTAGGGAGAGATACACAGAGTCTAACAGAGTGATCTGTGGGGTTTGAACCAGTCCCTGAATTTCTTTGGGAGAAAATGCATATAGGATTTACAGGGCACCCTGAAGGCCTGTAAATGCCTTTGTTTTGTTCTCCCTGTTGCACAAGGGCCACAAGTGCTATCTTCTAGGAACAGGCTTGTGGCTATATTTTCACCCCTTATACAGAGGAAGGGAAACCCCAGAACCTCCTGGTGGACACCCTGTTGTAAACCCAGCGAGTGCCCTGGAAGGACGGGGAGGGGGTCCTGACCCACACCACATGGGCTGTACTCAGGGGCGTTTGCTGCAAGCTCAGGGAATCCTGCCTCACAGGACTGGGCCTGTAACAGATTGGTAAAGGCATGTGGGACTGTGACTTGTTTAAACAAACCTCACACAACAGGGACACATGAGAGTGGTGAGGTACTAGGAGGTGGTGCAGCTATTAAGGCAGTCACTGGTAGTACAGAGATGGTGCACTAACATCCAGAAAAAGAACACACTTGGAAGTATGAATGGATGAAAAAGACTTCTTTCTTAATTCCAGTTCCATCACCAGCAGCAAAATCAAATAAGCAGATATAAATTGCTGCAAACACTCACCTTATGTTTCACCCTCTACAAGGGCTCCATCAGAGCTGATTATCAACCTGACACAGTATCGTTATATATCCAAAAAGCAGGTCACATGTGAAAAAAACAATCCGAAGTGCGGAAGATTTTTCAAACATTTAAAGTGCACCATCATTTTATTACAATTCTGTGAATGTGCAAAAATAATTTTTAACATTTGAATCAATTCATTCAGTGATGCCAACACCAAAAAAAATGCAAAGCATGTTAAATTATTCTTCAGTATATGAGATCTATATTCAGCAGGATGGAAAGCTTATCAAATGTTAGAGCCTGTAAAAGAGAAAACACCATAATATGTAAGAAAACAGATAAACTGTTTTAGAACCTCACATGGGTGTTTGTCTAAGGCATAACCCCATCCTATGGCTCATACTATGTTATTTAGATAGTAGAAGACATGTATTGCCCATAACTGCTATTCCAATTCACACTGGTTGTGTTTTTGCCATGTTTTATTAAAATACTTGTCCAGTTTATTTCTGAAACCTAGGAAGGTTCTCTCATTAATAATCTTTGTCGGTAGCTGGTTATAGACTCTAATTGTTTTTGGTAAGAAGGCACTGTTTCTCATGTTAGTCCTAGCTATCTCCCCGTTCAATTGTATATTGTGGGTCCTTAAATTATATTCTGTATTTATAACCTTAACTCCTAGGGTTGTTTTTAACTCCTGGTCATTTATGATCTTGTACATGGTTAAAAGGTTGCCCCTTAGTCTTCTCTGACTTAGTGGTCATAGTCGTAGGTATCTCAGTCTTTCAGGGTATGGGGTATGTTTAAGATTCCTAATCTGTCTGATATATCTACATTGTGATTTTTCTAATGTCTCAATGTCTTTCTTTAGGCTTGGATTCTAAACTTGTGATCAGAAGTCCATATGTGGTCTAACATAGGTTTTATATAGGGGCAACATTGTTGCTTCTGATTTATTTGTAAAGGCCCTATTAATACAGGTTGTTAGAAGATTTACTTTCTTTGTGACATGTTTACAATTATTACGGGACTTCATGTTGCTTGATAGCATCACCTCTAGGTCTTTAAAGTCCTCAACCTTTTGTAGGTTGGAGTCATGAATACTATAATTATGTCAACTGTTATTGCTTCCGCAGTGCATGATAACACATTTACCGAGCCTAAATTTCATGTCATTCTTGTCAACCCATTCCACTATATGTTCTGAGTCATCTTTCATTCTTTTGTAGTCCTTTGTAGTAGTTACCCTACACCCCAACTTTAAATCATCTGCAAATCTGAGTAGTTGATTCTCACCTTGTATTTGTAGGTCCTAAATAAACAAACTGAATAAGAGTGGTCCCAGGACTCAACCCTGAGGAACTCCAATAGACACATCTCCAATTGGTGATAGGAAGCCATTAACTCTTACCCTCTGAGTTCTATTGTGTAGCCATGATTTTACCCAATTTATCAGTTTGGCCTCAACATCTAGTTTATGAAGCTTATTAATTATGCCAGTATGTGTCAAAGAATCAAAAGCTTTCATAAAGTCAAAGAAGATAATGTCTACCAATTCTTTATGGTCCAGATGTTTAGTTATAGTATTGTAGAAATATATTGCTCGTATTGCAACTTCTATTTCTTTTTTTCAATTCAAAGTTTATTGATACATTTTTGCAATAAAAGGCAGTTACAATGGAAGTGATATTGAAATACAGTCACAATGCAGAGGGGTAACTGCCTAGCCCACCCTTTCCTCCCCTTACTGCAGTAACCAAACCTAGTGTCCCTAAAATGCCAAACTCTTTACCTAAAATCCTACATGACCATGTAACCTAAGACATACTTAGACCTGAACCAGAGAAATTAGAGAGTGAAGGGGATCCCAGATTTTGGTATGTGCTGCCAATCTGTTGTGAAGACTGGCAATCGCTTTTTCTGTGCGTAGATTGGACAGAATTTCGTTTACCCATTCTTGGACAGATGGGGAGGACTTATCTTTCCAGTGACGTAAAATAAGCTTCTTAGCCGATAAGGCAATCATGGAAATGTGAAACTTTCTTACTTTAACTCTAATAGAAGACAGGTCCCCTTAAAGGCAAATATCAGGAGTAAAATACTCCTGAAGGCCCAGCAGAGGGTCCAGGGAAGTCTTAATTGAGTCCCACAAGAGGAAAACTTTAGGGCAAGACCAGAACATGTGAAGAAGTGTTCCTTCTTCCTGCAGAAATTTATTACATATGTTGGAGTTCAAATAACCCCATTTCTGTAATTTAACTGGAGTGTAATACAAGTTATGTAAAATATGATATTGCATGAGATGCAGTCTGTCTTGAGAAATATATTTATGACAGGATCTCCACAGGGATTGCCAATTCAAATGGTGCTGAGGGAAGATATTATTCCAGAATCTTGTGGGTCCAAAACAACCTCCGTATTTCTTATGAAACAAAACCTGATATAATTTAGATATTACACCTGGGGATCCAGTGAGTGAAGAAACCTCAGGTATCAGGGCTGTGATGGTCTGGGAAGGGGGGATATTACCGAAATTGATTACAAGTAAGTGTCTTAATTGTATAACTTTGAAGTGAGAGGAAGCCGGAATATGAAATTTCCTGATAATATCTCCCACTGACAACCATTGCCCATCTTCATCCATGGGAGAAAGAAGTTTTCCATCCCCCAATTGGGACAGCCATTGACGGGGAATCTGGTTCTTATTAATAGTGAAAGATGGGGAATTCCAGATAGACTGGGCCAAATCCCAGTGGGGAGTATATTGCAAAAATGAACACAGTTGTGAATAAACCTTTAAAGATGTAAATATTGTGGGGCATTCCTCTGTCATACATACCTGGGGGATTTTAAGAAAGAATAAAGTAAGGGGGTCCAGATTCTTAGACATGATTACATCCAATTCAATTCTAAGCCAAGCCGGTTGCTCTTTTTCTGGGCCGGGAGATACCCATCTCAGACATTTTGCTAGATGACTGGCCCAATAATATATAGCCAGATGGGGAATCCATAAACCCCCCTCCAGTTTTGGAGCTGCCAACTTGTAATAAGCCAACCGAGGGTATCTATCAGCCCAAATAAATCTAGTCAATATGCCATGCATCTTTTTAACCAGAGTAGAGGGATAAAAGTATTGAGAAGGGATAAAGGGTAAAAAATTCTAGGAAATATATTGATCTTAATTATGTTGATCCGGCCCCATAATGAAATGGGAAGTTTGGACCACCTCTCGAGATCATGAATTATCAACTGCGAGAGGGAATCCAGATTTTCCCTACACCATGTTAGGGGGTTACGAGATAGCTTAATGCCCAAATATTTAAATGACCTGGGAGTCCAGCATAAACCTAAGGGACTAATATCATTTTTGAATACCTTATATTTTAATGGGAAAAATAAGGATTTGCTAGCATTCAATTTATAATTGGACAGGTCACTAAATCTTGCTATTTCACTCAGCAAAGCTGGGACAGAGGATACCGGGTGAGAAAAATGTATCAACAAGTCATCTGCATATGCAGTGACTTTGATTTCATGACGCCCGACCCTAATGCCTTGTATAGAAACGTTATTGAGAATATTTTGAATGAGAGGTTCCAGATATAGATTAAATAACAGAGGAGATAAGGGACATCCCTGTCTAGTCCCTGAATGGAGTGAAAAGGGCTTGGAGAAGGCTCCGTTCCCAGAGATTCGTGCTGTAGGAGTTTTATAAAGTGTGGCAATCCAGGATATAAATAGAGGGGGAAATTGAAAAGCTTCCAGAACTCGAAACAAAAAATTCCAATTCACTCGATCAAATGCCTTCTTGGCATCCAGGGAGACCAGTCCTGCAGGGAACTTGGCGTCCCTGGTAGCCGAGAAGACATGAGATAGGGTGCGTAAGTGGTCAGAAGATGAATGCCCTTTCATAAATTCTACCTGGTTTATACCTATTAACTCAGGGAGAACTACTGTTAGCCTATTAGCTAATATCTTCGAGAGAATTTTAATATCCTGATTTAGAAGGGAAATAGGTCTGTAACTCTGAACAAGCTCAGGATCTTTATTTGGTTTAGGGAGAAGAACAATCAAGGCCTCAAAAAGGTGAGGATCAGCCTCCACCCCAGTCAAAATATGTTAAAATAAACAACAAAGTACTGGTGATAACAGATCCCGAAAAACTTTGTAAAATAAGGAGGAGAATCCATCGGGGCCTGGGACTTTGTCTACCGGCAATTCCTTAATAACCTCAACAATTTCTTCCTGTGATATAGGAGTAACCAGAAAACCCTTGTGTCGATCTGAGAGGGAGCGCAAATGGAAATCCTTCAGATAGCTCTCCGTACTCCCAGGGCAAGGGGGATGCTCCATGTCACTGTACAAATTGGCATAGTACAGGGCGAATTCTTGCACTGTTTCAGTGGGAGATACTTTTAGAGACCCATCAGCCATTGCCCTAATTGGAGGGATAAATCTCATTGATTCTTGTTGCTTAATATGCAATGCCAGTAGACACTCCGCCTTTTCTCCCTGGTCAGTGTAACTAGCTCTTGTTCGAATAATAGCTAATTCTGCTTTTTCCCCGAAGTAGCTCTAAATATCTATCTTTCAACACTAGAAGTTTTCTTCTGTCATCATCAGGAGCATTAGTCGAAAAATGATTTTCAAGTGACCTAATTTGAGACAGTAAAGATATTAATTCCTTCTCCTGTGCCCTTTTCCTGCCCACCGCCATACTAATAAGGATCCCTCTCATGAAGGCCTTAAAGGCCCCCCACAAAATATCTGGCTTTGCACTATCTAAAGGGTCAGATGAAAAAAATGAATCAATTTGCTCCCTTATAAGCTTGCAGTATTTGACATCTTTGAGAAGTTGTTCATTAAGTTTCCATCCGGTTTCCCTGTTGGATAAATTAAGGATTTAATTTAATTTTACAATACCTCTGAAACTGTTGTATGTGTAAGCTTGGGATGGTTTTGTTCAAACAATACCATGTCTGATCTAACACATAAAGGCGAAAAACTACCAGCATGGAACACAAGAAGGGACTCTGTGGGTGTAGGGGGAGATACACAAAGTCTAACAGAGTGATCTGTGGGGTTTGAACCAGTCCCTGAATTTGCACAATACCAGTGAATGGTCAGAGATAGGGCCAGGTTGAATCAAGGAAGTCTTAACCCCAGTTAGTAAAACCTGAGAGATAAATAGGCAGTATGGCACAGTGGGTTAAGGCTCTGAGCTGCAAATCTGGAGACCTGGGTTTGAATCCCACAGCCTCCTAGGTGCACACTGTGTGACCCTGAGCAAGTCACTTAACTTCCTTGTGCTCCCAGGTTGCACCTGCAAAGAAGCTTTCAGCTTAGTGTGTCTCACCTGGTAAAATAATTGGTAAAAAAAAAAAAAATATGTAATCAATGCAGGACTGCGAGTCATGCGCCATTGACCTGAAGGTAAACTCTCTAGAATCAGGGTGCAAGACACGCTAGACATCGCAGAGCCCGCATTGGTCCAATAGGTCTTTAAAAGCCTTCTGCTCCGGAGTGACCCCTCCCAGACCTCTACCTGACCTATCCAAATTAGAATCAAGTACTTGATTAAAATCCCCCCTAAAATAATCCTGATGGGAAGCATTGGAAGAATAACAGATATAAGTCTCATAAAAAACCCTGGGTCATCTATGTTAGGGCCATAAATACTACCGAGTAGAAGTGGAACAGACCAGAGAGTGCCTTTAACAAGGATAAACCTTCCCTCAGGGTCTTTAATGGCCTGTGTAGAAATGAAGGGAATACCCCTGTTAATCATAAGCATGACCCCACAACTGTTAGTAGAACCCTGGGCATTATACACCAGGCCCACCTGTTGTCTCCTTAACTGAGAAGCTTCAGTTTCTAATAAATGAGTTTCCTGTAGGAAAGTTATCTGAGAATGTAATAAACTTGAATGTTTAAGAGCCTGATAGTGTTTGTGTTTTTTCCTGATCCCCTTAACATTCCAAGTCGCAAAAGTCACTTCTTTGGCCATCTAATAATGGTAGTTAGATTTAATGTGTTCGGCCCAGCTCTCGGGATACATAATACCTGCAACCCTACTCCCATGGTTACTGCAGTAAAACCCTCCCTCCTCCCCACCTCACCCCCCACATTTAAGCCTTTCCCATCCCCCTCATCAACCCCTACCCCTAACAATACCCCAGATCCTGCACCCCACCCAACCTCTACACTGTCACAAGCAACGTTCAGCACAGTACTGGTCTTTTCCTCCATCTCCCCCCTCCCGATAATGCACCTCTGCTAATGGCAACAAATCCTACATTCCACTGTGATTATTTGAAAAAACAAACAATGTTGATTACCCCCAAAAAAATGAGGGAACGGCCTTGGGCTTTCAATACCACCACACTTAAGTGTTAGCATGATAGTGACCTGGTAAACGAAGTGTACAACAAGAACCATGCATATCCCAGGTAACCTTGGAAACCAGAGTGAAACTGAGAATGAGAATTGAGAACAACCTTGCCTTGTGGGATAGCTATGCAGGAACTAGAACCAGATCGGGAACCTAGTGAAGGGTGTAACCCTTTCTACAAACTGAGAGCAAAGATCGGGAGAAACCTTGCAACCGTGACTCAGGAGAAGAAAACAGAAAAAAAACCAGTCTTCCCAGAGGTTACCAACCTCAGGTTGCAAAAAATCTCCTTGGGAAAATTTGTTGCCCTGCACTCGGGTCTAATGAAAAGATTAAGGGAGATCCCCCTCGAATTAAGAGCTGCACCGCTATGAATTACAAATGCATAGTGTACCCTCTAGTGGCCAGATCCTGATCCTAACAGTGAAAGTGAGCTGCAGAGAAAGCCCAAGACCACTCTGATTTCCGATCCAAGTGAAATAAACATTAATCTTAGCCTCAGTGAGACAAATTCCCCCTTCTGTTGTATGTACAATACTGAGGATACTGAAACATGAAACTCTGTTCCCCGAATAAACAAACCCCGAGACCCCAAGTGTCTTTTGCCCTTAACCGGCGATAACCCTCTAAGATTAGGTTCCAAAAGACTGCTAGCAGGCATGCCTTGCGCTGATCCCCCCAGTCCAAGCAAGACAACAGGTATTGCCGATCCAACTCGCTCTGAAAATTTCCTCAAAGAAGAAGAAAACAAAAGTTCTGATCCACAGCTCCAAGCAGCTCTTCATCCCACAAACAAGGCCTCTCAGGGCTCTCGGAACAGATCTGGTAGCATAGATTTAAAGCTCGTCAGGGCAACTGCAGGATCATCATAATTAAACCAGGATCCATTTATGAGAACTTGTAACCTGGCCGGGTATCCCATCCTAAATTTCAGGCCTGCCGCAATAATCTTAGATACAATGGGATGGAACGCTTTCCACTTCAGACGAACCGAACCAGGCAAATCTTGTGAGATTCTCAATTTCGTGTTCTCCCAATGAACCTCTTGTAAAGCTCTCACTTTCTGCAGAAAATTCAGAAAATTCTCTAGGAAATTCAAAAAACAACAGATGATAGGACGGGGGAGCCTCCGGAGAAGTCTTAGGTCGCAGAGACCTGTGAGCTCGCTCTATAATATATGATGGGCCAAAGGGAGAGGGGCCAGCGACCCGCGCCACCAACTTCTGTGTAAATGCCACAACATGCTGGCCCTCTTCTCCCTCTGGTAGCCCAAGTATCACCACATTGTTTCTGCTGCTACGGCCCTCTAAATCTTCGAGCTTGGCCTCGAGACAAGATAACTTCTGACGCGTAGACACCAATTCAGGATTGAGATTCTCTAACTTTTTCTCCATCGAGACTATTCGAGCTGTGTTATCAGAGACAGTTAACGTAACGTCATCCAGTTTTCTAGAGAGAGTTTTCAGGTCAATCGCCATTTCTTTCATTTCTTCACGAAAGGGTTTAAACTCTTCTAGGAACCTATTGAGCATTAGAGGTTCTTGCTCTCTGACTTGGCTCGGAGGATCAGGCCTCTCTGGCCCACCTGAGGTCCAGGATTTCTTGGAGACCTTTTCGGGAGTAGCAGGGGGAGTGTGCTTCTGTGGGGCTTTCTTCATGTAAGCATCCATCCATCGATCTAGCACTCAAACCAGATATCCAGAGTATTCAGATAGTACTAAATCTCCAGAGCAGAGGAAATGGAGATATTTAAATGTCCAAAAAAGATGATTTAGTGATCGAGAGGCAGGAGCTTCTTGAAGGAGCTTCTACTCAGCACTCTGCATCATGTGATCTCCCCACAACTTCTATTTCTATTGAAACCATGTTGTGTGTAATCTCCAACTCCTTTATTTTGTAGTCCTAATCGAATTTCATCCCTTATTATCCCCTCAATGGTTTTACTAACTATTGAAGTCAAGCTGCCTCGTCAATAGCTTGAGGGAGAATTTTTATTTCCTTTTTATGTTTGCTTGCGCGCATGCGCAAGAAACATTATGTGGCAGCTGAGGAGAGAAGCGGGTTGTGGAGATGCAGCACTGTGGTGGCCAATGTCAGTACAGAATTTTGAGGCTTGGCACTGTTGGACCAATACAGGCCCACTGTGCTGATGACACTTGTTTCCAGAAGTGCCACCAACTGGAAAGGACTTGGCTTCCTCAATCAGGGTCCCCCTCGTCATTGCAGCATCAGCCATTATCTCTGTGTTGGGCTGATGGTGTGAAGGTGGGTGGCCCCTGATTGTTGCTGCCGCCCCCTGTGCTATTTCATTTTCCTTTAATGCTGTCTAGTAATATTCAGTTCTGCCCTTGCATGGGAAGCCTGATCGGCAATAAAACGGTCTGCTAGTGTAGATGTGATGTGTTAGGAATGTCGTCTGAAATCTTTTCGGTCTGAAATCTTTTTCTAGAGATCTGGAGAGTAACAGCTTGTGAATTTTGGCTATTATCAGGTGCTTGCATTGTACAGCAAGCTGTGGACAGATTACTGATTTATAAAGAGCATTACATACGCACGTAGGAAATACGTCTGCAGGTTCCCTCGGGATAGGTTCAGAATTTTGTCAGGTTGGAGGACTTTTCATACTGTACCTCTTCATAACTGCGTCCTGACCTCTTCTGTCTGCAACAAAAATATGTCAGGCATATTCCATGTTTCACCCTTATTCAGGCTGTCTTGTCACTCTCTTGCATGATAAGAGTGGCTGCAACATTGCTGATGCAATAACTGGGATGGCAACATGGTGAGTGAAAACTGGGCAGAAGAGCAAATGCTGAAACAGTGACCTGCGGCTCTCCCCCTTCCCAAGTTTGGACTGTCCAACTGGGGTGGGGCTGAAAGCTGCAGGTGGCTGTTTCAGCATTCAGTGTTGGGCCCCATTTTCAGTCACCATGTTGCCGTCCCAGTTATTCCACTGACCTGCAATGTTGCAGCCACTGTTATCATGCAAGAGAGTGACAAGACAGCCTGAAGAAGGCTGAAACATGGGACATGCCTGATATATTTTTGTTGCAGGCAGTCACAAAGGGGTACAGTACAGAAAGTCCTGAAGCCTGACAGAATTCTGAAGTGATCCTGAGGGAATGTGCAGGCATATTTCCCACATGGATATGTAATACTGTTAATAAATCAGTAATGTGTGTGCAGCTTCCATACACACATGTGTGTGTGTGTGTGTGTGTATATATATATATATATATGGCAAAAACTCTATTTAATGCATCAGTTAGGGTTGTTCCACAATGACAAGAAGGCGAAATCGGTGTAGGTTGGGACCCCGCCCTCCCCACCAACAGGTACATGGTGTGTTGGGGTTGTTGGTCTAACTCTCACCCCATCCCATGTGTAAACAAGCTGAGGTGGTGCAGTGTAGGAGAATGGGGTGAGTTAGGACCAATGACCAAACACACACACTCTGATGCCTGTTGGTGGGAGGCGGGTGGGGTGGATACAAGATGAGTGGCAACCCTAACACTGAATTTCCTTGCTTTTTGTCACTGTGGAACAACCCTAACTGATGCATTAAACAGAGCTTTTTGCCATGAATTTCCCTTCTTTTTGAGAATGAGCACTATAAATAGTGAATGGAATGTGGTGGTGGGAGCGCGGGGCTCACCATGTGATTTGTTGTCACATTGTAACACTAACAGTAACATAAACACAAGTGCAAATGGTAACACACACGGTGATGCAAACATAAACGATAATGCAAACAGTAAGAGAAATGCCAATGCAAATGTTAACGAAAGCAGAAATGGTAATGCAAATGGTAACATAAACGCTAACGGCAGCAGAAACACAAACGTTAATGGAAACGCTAATGCCAATGGAAATGGAGATGGTAACAGAACGCTAACAGAAATGCAAACAGTAAAGGCAACGGTGCTGCAGAAGGAAACAGTAATGCAATTGACAATGGAAATGCAATGAGAAATGCAAACGCTAAGGCAAACAGAAATGCAAACGGCTGCAAAGATGCAAACAGTAACGGTAACACAATTGGAAATGCAAACAGTAACAGTAACAGCAACGATGATGCCAAAGTGAACAGTAACGTAAATAGAAACACAAACACAACTGCATACGTAAACACAAATGATAACGCACTCGGTCACGGTACCGCAGTTCAAAACACAAGTGCTAACAGTAACACCAACGATGACGCCAAAGTAAAGACAAACACAAACGGAAGCAAGTACACAAATTAAAATGGTAATGCATGTGGGTACTCAAAATGAAACAAATACAGAAACCACTAATGGAAACTCAAATAGTAACAGTAACGCAAATGCAAGCGCAAATGAAAACACAAAGTGTAACGCACACTGCGGCATAGACGGGAATGATAATGCAAACAGTAATGGAAACGCAAGTGGAAACGCTAACTGTAGCAGTAACGAAAGTGAAAACAAAGAATGTATGCATGATAATGGGCCTTGGAGCAGAAAATTAGGACTTGGAATACTAAATTGCTTATATCTCAGGAACCGTACGATGTAAAAAAAAAATTAAAATTTCATATGATTTATGACTTTCCTGGCTAGTTTTGTGCTTAGCCCCCATTTGGGGGGGCTAAGCATTTTTCCAACGAAAAGTAAGTATCTCGCACCATTTCAGAAATACAGGCCCCGAAAGGCGCGGCAGACGCCGTAATGTTAGTCTATGGGAAAAAGTGTCAACTTCAGAGTGCTGTAACTTTGCAGCCATCTAATATTTTGTCACCAAACCACCAAAAGGCACATCTGTGGAATGTTGGCTGTCTTCTCTCCAAATTTCAGCCCAAAAGACCAAACCGCTATTTTCAGCAAGGTGGCAAAGAATTCCTGTTATTTTGGCCATAGTGTCACAAATCACAACACTTTCACAAAAAAAATCACGAAAGTGTCGCAGGTGCGACACTACTTTGCGACATTATTTTTAAAAAAAATTTCAAAAACATATTTCTAGGCTGTTTAATCCCCCAAGAATGACATGGCTAGCATTCTCAGGGTTTGACTAGGTGAACACAAAAAGAATTGTGTTCCTAGAGGGTCCCAATTTTAAACACCAAGCATTTCTGTGATCAGTAACTGAAAACAAAATGGCAGATTTGTGACACTACAGGGGTCATTTGTGACACTAAAATCCGCATTTGCGTCACTGTCGAACTTTTTAATATTTTTTCGCAAAATCTTCGAAAGGCATATCAGGGAACCTGGGCTGCATGTTTCCTTAAGTTTTCGTACAGGTCGTGCCAACCATGTAACCTGCAGGTGCGAGCAAAGAATGCACAAAAAAGAGTAAATGTGCTATGGAATGTCACTTTATAACTCCACAACCATATATCCGACTGTTATGAAACTTGGTAGATCCAGAGATCTAGGGGACTGCTCCATGCATGCCACATTTCAGGCAAATCTGTCAAACTGTGGCAAAGTTATTAAGATGCAGAATTTCACACTTTAACCTTAAATGGGATACTCAACCTTAACTATGGTGGCACTACCGTGCCACCATAATATATATAGGGGTGTGAGGGGTTAAGCACCTGCAATGGGAGGGTGCGGGGTGAGGGCAAAGCCTCCAAAGTGATCTCAGTGGTATGGCTGCCCAAGGACTTCTTAGTATTATCCACTGCTTCTTAGGATTAGATTTCCTAAACTGTTCTACTTTTCCTTCATGGTGCACCCTTCTTTCCTTTCCTGTTCCCTAACACACAGAATTCTCAGTTTGTATTTCCCATGTCCATTTCAAAGTTGTCTGCCTCACGTAGGTTACTTTCTGAGAAATCGTCCGTTGTTCCACTGTTACCTGTTTTCCCTGGAGCTATCCTACATAGAAATGTAGAAAGACAACTATGGCAGGAACAGAGTAGTGGTTCATCTGATGTGTCCGCGGATGCTAATTTGCTCTGCAGCCTATTGTCTATAGGGGTTTGCACCCCTCCCGGCCCAGTCCTCTGGTCCCCTCTGTGCTATGGCTTCTTTAATGACACCTGCAAAGTTATTCCATTTCACCCCTTGGGTGACATCCTCCTTTAGCCATCTGTTTTGCAAGGCTTCCCCCCACTCTTTTTTTGCCTTACCTTTCCTCTCTCCTGTCCATTCTCTCTAACCCTTAGTTTGTGTCCCTTGTATTGTATGTTCCTCTGTTTAAAAAATCCATGCCCCAATCTGTGGTGAACTGCCACCACTTGCGATCGATTCACTTAAGTACACCAAGTTCATCCGCTTTAGTCACAACTACCCTAGCATTTGTGTTTATATTTCTTGGTGCATTTGATTTCACTGTATTTATACAAGATTTGGTGTATTAACCTCTGGCTCCGAGGGCCCTTCATTGCTGCAAGTGACAGCATTGTCCCACTGGGTAACCCTTACACGACTTGAATTCCCATTGCCCCGTTTGTTGCAAGCTTGTTCAGTGGGATAGCATACCTGCCTTTCTGTCTGTTTGGTTTTTGTCTTTATTCTGCTGGTAGTAACTGAACAGCATAGCAGTATTTTATATAAGCAGATATTTTCACAACTGAGGGGTTTGTGAGCAGAGTACTTTTCGAAACAAGCCACATGAATTACATTTAAAAACCACAAAGACATATATTTTAAGCACAGATGGGACATGTGATGAAAATCAATCAATTACTTCCATCCTAAAATGGGCACACAATATTTAAACTGACAAGTGTATAATTTAAGCTAACTTTAGCTTGTAAGGTCATACTTTAAAAGTATTTTTTTTAATCATTTTTATAATTATTATTGTTTTGGAAGTCAGTCTTCCTGTAGGGGGCACTCACAGGCCATCAGTGGAACAACATACCCGTACCGGTGGCAAGCTCACCTGCAGCAAGGAGCAAACACATGGCAAGTCAACCCAATACACCAAGGCAATTCCATCATGGCCGGAAATGGGGCAGCGAGAGTACAGCGTGCAGAAAAAAGATGCAGCAGATGAGGGGGCATTCATTCTTGATTCAAAGTTATTTGAAAAGTTTTTGCATACGGAGGACAGCTACAATGCTGTTAGAAACAAGTGAATAAAAATACTGAGTCGCAACAAGACTGCCCTCACCCCCTTCCTTCTTTCTCCTCCCTCCCTTCCCTTTTCCCCATCACCCTTCCTAAACCTCCCAGCACAGCACATACAAGGGGGTTAATTTATCTGCCTTAAACGATTCCAGTGCATATTGGTTATAAAGAGTATATGGTATGCAAGCGGTGCCAGATTTTCTTGAACTTTTCTAATCTATTGGTCAGACTTGCTACCACTTTCTCTGTTCTAAGATTGGCTAAGAGTTCAGTAAGCCATTCACCATAAGGAATTTCATCCGGATCTATCCAATGCCTCAGTACCAGCTTTTTGACAGACATAGAGATGAGTGCCATGTAATATTTGTGATTAAGAATTGTAATTCCTGTGACATCACCAAGCAGACAGATTTTGGAATGAACTATTCTTATAGGGTCTAAGAGAGGGTCAGTTCTTTGTTCAGTCTTGGCCCATAAAGGGGCCACTTTAGGACAGGACCAAAAAATATGGTATAGGGTGCTATCCTCTTGGAGGCAACAAATACATGAGGGTGACGGTATTAAACCAAGTCTGGCCAATTTTTTGGGAGAATAATACAAGTTGTGAAGTATATGCACCTGCCTGGGTTATGAACCTATGGCAATTATGCCATGGGACCGGCCTGTCTATCATGAGGTCTGGAAAGAAAGTAGACCAGTAGGTCATGGGGGCAAAGTAGTCCAGATGGATCCAATCAAAAAGGATCCCATAAATCTTGGAGACAGCCCCGTGGAAGGCCTGCTAGGTGGCTCAATTCTCTTTGGAGGGAGGGAGGGACAAACTGATGGGAGGGAGTCTGTTCCCAATACCTTTAAAAGAAGGTGTCTCGGTTGAAAAACCTTAAAAACATGGATATTTGGAAAATTAAACTTATGCATGATTTCAACAATGGAAAGCCATGTACAACCTTCTTTAACCGGGTTAGGGAGTAGACCTTCCCTTAAGTAAGGTAACCAACAAGGTGAAAGAACTATGCTATCGATCTTAAAATTAGGATTACCCCATATGGGTTGTATTGGGTCTATGGTGTGTTTTTATTTAAGAAAGGAGCAAAGTTGGGAGTGGACCTTTATTGATATGGCAATCAGGGTGTTTTTCAATTTGGCAGGAAGAGCACCTTCTCTTATATGTAAGAGTGCCGCAGGAGATAAGCCACTGGAGCGAATCTGGGCTAGTTCAATTTTAAGCCAATTTGGAGAGTAAGAGGAATTATCTAGTGAGAGCCATCTGAGATATTTATTGGCATGACTAGCCCAGAAATAAAGGCCAATGTGAGGGAGACATAGTCCTCCTCTAGATTTGGGAGCAACTAGTTTGTGGAAAGTTAATCTAGGTGTCTTATTGGACCAGATAAATTTGGTGAAAAGGCCGTGTACTTTTTTAAACCAAGACAAAGGAAGCCAATTATTAAGTAAACTAAGGGGATAACAAGCATTTGTCAATGCCGAATGTTATCACGCTGGCATTGGCATTGGCAGTGCCGGAGCTAGAGATGCATAATAGGAATGGCAGTGAAGTATTGAAATGACGCCAACCCCACCCCCACCCTGTGAGAGCGACAGGCATTTAAATTGTGCCTTTAGAGTAAATTAAGCTATAACGCTCATGCCATTGTACCTCACCCTACCCTGTAGACACTGACGAAGTGTCGGGATGTGCTTTAGGGTCTTTGGGCATTATACTTACCCCATTCCATAGAAATACACTGACATGGGTGCAGTATAGGAGCTGCAGTGAACTTGGTCGGAACAGTGCAAGGCTCACCACAATGCCTGTCAGTGGCTGCAGGGTGGGGGTTAGGTGGAATGGCATGAGCATTACATCCAATGATCCCAAGTCACACCCCTGGCCTGTCCAGTCTGTACCAATGTAGGGTGCTCAATTGGAAACCCTAACACACGTGGGTGTGTGGTGATAGTTTCACTCCACATTTTCAACATGGGCTGCTTGTCAGGCCACCTCATGAAAAGTGGCACAATCACTTTGTTAGCTGAAAGGTGGTCGCACAGTGGTTGTGCCATTTGGCGACAGAGGGACAAAAACACATTTTTGTGCAGGATGTGGAGAATGACAACTTTGTTCATGAGGAGGCGTAAAAAAATGGCAATGTTGAAAATCTGGAGTGACAATATGAAATATTGGTGAAGCAATGAGCATGCATACAAACTGCACAACACACGTCTCTAACCCAATTTTTGGGGGGAGTTTGTTAGCCACATTTGTAACATAGGCATTTTGGGACCTCTCCTTATGAACAGTGGTGCTGCAAATCTGTTAACCTGCCCAAAAAGTTGATTTCCCTCATCGACCACACCACTGTACGCCACAGGTGCAGGAACAGATTTTGGGCAGGATGTGAAAAATGACAGCTGTACTGTTCATAAGGAGGTGTCAAAAAATGCCAGTGTTGAAAATCTGGCATGGAAATATTGCAAATTTGCGAAGTTACAAGGGTGCGTGAAAACTGCGCAATGCACGCTTGCAACGCAGTCATTTTATGGACGTTCACCACAAAATTCTCAACATAGGCATTTTAGGACCTCTGCTCATGAACAGTGTCACCGTCATTTCCTCAAATGATCCCAAAATGTGATTTCACACAGCAACCACGTTATTCAGTGCAGGACGTGCGAAAACACATTTTGGCCAGGATATGTAAAATGACAGCTGTACTGTTCATCAGGAGGTGTGGAAAAAGGCCAATTTTGAAAATCTGGAGTGAAAATATTACAAATTCATGTTGTTACGAGTGAGCGTGGAAACAGCATGACACACGCTCACAAAACAGCCATTTTGTTTGATTTTTCCCACCAATTTTGCAAAATATGCTTTTTGAGAGCCCCCCCTCATGTACAGTGACACTGTCATTTCGTTAATCGGTCCCGAAAGGTGATTCCACCCAATAACCGCGAAATCACTTTTGGGGCCAATTAACGCCATGACTGTGCCAGAATTCATGAGTAGGGGTCTCAAAAACCCCATGTTGAAAATTTGGTGCCAAAATTCCAAAACATGCCTGAGATATGCATCAAAGTTGAAAAAAAAACTATTTATTCCATTATACAGCTTACCGGCATTTCCTCAGTTCCGGTCGGCTTTGAAGAGTGCAGACGTGTTCCCGGTCCACCGAAGACTGTTGCACTGGACTCCAGAAAGTAAGTATAGAATTGGGGGGTGTGGGAGGCAGGGTGCGGTGGGGTGGGTGCAGCTTGTGGAGGGGGCACCCACCCACTGCGCACCTGCCTCTCCACACCCCCCACCCCATATCTTACCTCTGGAGTCCAGCACAACAGTTTTCTTTTACAGGTTCAAAAAAACAAACAGGGGATGTTTTTTTTGCAGGGCTTTGCATGCTGGGGTGGGCTCCTGCAAAAGCACCTAAGGTTTGTGGGGATGCTGCAGCATTAGGGATTGGGCACCCTATTGGCACACAATGAAACCGGGGGGGCAAGAGCCGAGGGGGATTGGGCACCACCCTCGGCACATAACAAATGGGGGGAAGCATTATGCCGGCAGGGAGTGGGCTCCCCTGTCAGCACATACATTGACGCAGGGCATGCTGACAGGGGGATTGCTCACCCCCGAAGTCGGCAGTATGGCATGCAGTGTGTTGTCATGTTCATTTTTTCACCACCAGGGAAAGCACATCGGGAGGTCCGCTGCGTCTGATGAGCTTAGCTCGCATTGCAGCAGACCTTTTGATTGATCTCATGGCTACATTAAGTATGCATGGTGTAGCGCCGGCACGCAGGCTGATTGGGGAATGAAGGACGCACCTACTGATGCATGCCCTGCATTCACCCAACAGTGACCACGCCTCCAAATCTGTTTGCTGTGCAAGCGCACCGCCACATAAAGGCTTCAGAAGACATTCATTTTAAGTAAATTAATCCTGACCCATATAGAAATCGGGAGGGTGGACCAATGATCTAAGTCTTAACTAATTGTGTGCACAATGGATTCCAAATTAAGTTTTAAACAGATGCCTGGATTTCTTGTGAGTTCAATACCAAGATACCTTAGCGAATCCTATTTCCAGGAGAGTCCTAGTGCTAATATGGTTGGTTTGAATATCTTATGGTTAAGGGGCAAAACAATTGTCATGCTTACATTCAGTTTATAGTTTGATAATTGACTATATTTTTCAATAATTTCTAGCATTGGGGGGATGGATGAGACAGGATGGGAAAGTTGAAGAAGCAGGTCATCTGCATATGCTGAGACATTTACTTCCTGAGATTGTATAGGAATGCCCTGAATCATCTGGCAGTTGATTAATCTACAGATCAGTGAGTCAAGATAGAGATTAAAGAGTAGTGGGGATAGGGGGCAGCCTTGCCTCATGCCTGAGTACAGTGTGAAAAGACCTGCGATCACCCCATTGCCAGTTATTCTGGCAGTAGGGAACTGGTACAGAGCACTGATCCAATTTTGGAACTTTAATGGAAAACCAAAAGCCTTGACAGTCCGAAAAAGATAGTGCCAGTTCACCCTGTCAAATGCCTTCTCAGCATCCAGTGAGACCAAGACTGCAGGAAAAGGAGCGTCTTATCGAGAAAATATGAGACAGGGTGCAAAGGTGATCTGATGAGGATCTCCTTTTCATAAAACCCACCTGTTCTGGTTCAATAAGATCTGGGAGTATTAGACTGAGATGATTGGCAAGTAATTTAGTTAAAATTGTTAT
This sequence comes from Neoceratodus forsteri, assembly GCA_016271365.2. Taxonomy (NCBI): domain Eukaryota; kingdom Metazoa; phylum Chordata; order Ceratodontiformes; family Ceratodontidae; genus Neoceratodus; species Neoceratodus forsteri. The sequence goes on from CM057455.1 coordinate 62,300,058, forward strand.
GTCTTGGTTAAGGAGAGAAATGGGTCGGTAATTCGTGACCAGCTCAGGAGCCTTACCAGGTTTGGGTTAAAGGACAATCAGTGCTTCAAAAAGGGTCGGGTCAGTTTCAGCCCCAGAGAGAATATGTTGGTATAAGGGGAGAAGCAAAGGGATAAGTTACTTACTAAACTTTTGATAACAATTAGCCAAGTATCCATCCTTCCCTGGGGTCTTGTTCTTGGGAAGTTTATTAATTATTTCTGCCAGTTCCCTTTCATTGTTAGGGAGTAACAGTAATTTCTGTTATTCCTCAGAGAGATGGGGCAATTTAGACTCTTCAAAATACTTATCTAATGCCTGTTCGGTGGGAGGATCGGGCATTGGGTCATACAATAATTTATAATAATCAGTAAACTCTAATATAATATCCCTTGGGGAAGTTTTCAGGGAATCATCAGTCTGAGAGCATATTGAGGCTAAAAAGTGAGAAGATTCTTGTTGTTTTATTCTGAGGGCTAATAGGCATCCCACCTTTTTTCCCTGGTCTGTATAAGACGCTTTTGTTCTCAGTATGGCATACTCTGCCTTTTCTCTCAATAGATCTATATAAGCAGCTGTCAGTTTGATTAGCTCCTGACGGAGAGACTCAGGGGACTAGGAGGTTAAGTTCTTCTCTAAAACTCTAATTTGAGACAGTAGATGTAACAACTGTTGCTCCCTGGTTTTCTTTCTTCTGGAGGCTAAGGTAGGCTTTAAGGGTGCACCATTCCACGTCAGGTCATTCAGTGGATCCATGGTTGGTTTCGGTAAAATGTTCTATATGTTCTAGAATAGCTTGGACTATTTCTGGGTCTTTCAGCAACTGGTCGTTAAATTTACATCGGGACCCCCCCTTAGGTATAGACAGCAGGGAAAGATGGCTTATGAACAGTGAATGGTCAGAGGGGGGCCAGGATGAATCAAGACATCCAGAACCCCGGGGATGAGTGAATGGGAGAAAGGTAGGTAGTCTATGCGGGAAGAGGATCTATGAACTGGGGAGGTCTACGTATATTCCTTGTCAGTTTGGTGGAGAACCCGCCATATATCGCACAAACCCACCTGGTTCATTGATTCTCGGAGTCCTCATTGGACTGGGGAAAGCCCTATTTGATGGTGACCAGTCTGGTCTAGAGTAGGATCGAAGACCAGGTTAAGATCACCCCCAGGGATCATTGGGGTTGATAAAAAGGGGGTTATGGTTTGGATAAGTTGAGTGAAAAACCCAGGAGTATCCTGATTGGGGCCATAGATACTGCCTAGCAATATTTCCTTGGTGAAGATCATGCCCTGTACCAATATGAATCTACCCATAATCTACCCCAGTCTCTAATCTGAGTGGGTGAAAAGGGAACTCTTCTATTTATTAGGATCATAGTTCCACAACTGTTCATGGCGCCCTCAGCTGAAAAAAAACTGTCCCACTTGCAGTCTCCACAACTGGAGCGCTTCCGAGTCTAACAAATGGGATTCTTGAATAAAGGAGATTTCCGCTGATAGGACATTCAAATGTTTCAATACCTTATATTGTTTAAGCTTCTGTCGAACTCCTTTCACATTCCTTGTAGCAATATGCACGTCCCTAGCCATTTTCTATTTTAGGATAGAACTTGGGAAGTTCTAGGGTGATAGTAAATAAAAAAGATTTTAGAACTCTTTTACATATCCTTGCTGTGCTTTTCCCCACCCTCAGTTCCACCTTTACCCCCTTCCCTGCTTACAAATCCCCTTTCAGTACAAAAGTCCAAACAAATGCCCTGTAAAGTAGAAACAACCCAACCCTCCCACCTTCCCATACTGCTTTGATAGCATTCTGCAGAGCTCGCCTTTTCCTCCCTCCAGTTCTGCCCTCCCACCACTCAAGAATGATCCCGAGGTTATGTGACATTAGGAGATAAGATAACATACAGGGTAAAACTAATATTCTGGGTAAACAATACGGAGAGTTCAAAACCTTTTGTACGAAACATCCAGAATGTCTGCAACAAAAACGAAAACCCCCAACATGCGATTTTGTAAGGACTCCTTATGTCTTTACACCAGCTTGACAGTGTCCTAGAAATCAATAATTTGGCATAAAAGGAAAAGAAAACTGACTCGAACCATGTGTTGTCACGAAATATGGCTGGAAATCATTGTAAAGAAAAGGACTGTGATAGGAACAAATGTAAGGCTATGCCTGGAGTTTGGTGGCCAAGCAACCAGCCACTCCCACTTCATGAGCTATATAAGCAGTTCCTCTAAGCCTCATTGTGAAGCATTTTTTCTTTGCAGCCGGATGCTATGTTGGTTTGTCCTCTGAGCTGACTGGGGCCTAACCCCCCACCGAAGTCTGCTGTTTCTGTGTGTCTCTGCTGGACTTCAGTGTTTGTTTTCCTGCTTCTGGTTTGTATCTTTCCTCCAGCTGTGTTCTTCCCTGTGTTTTTTTTCTTGTTTTTGGGCATTTCCCTGTTTTCTGTTTTGCTGTGTTTTGATTTAGTCTTTTTTGGGGGGGCTTTCATTTTCTAAACTCCTAGCATACTGCTACTATAGTGCTCATTCTGCTTGCTTTCAGTTACAACTCTCAAATTACAGCACTGCAACTGCAAACCTACTTAGAGCTCATGCTACTGCTTTCAGTTACCTACAATTGTATCCACTGCTGTTTACTTTACTTACTATTGTACCCAGTGCTTGGGTTTTTTACACTATGCTCACCACGCTCAAACTACTGCAGTGCAACTGCTATTATCTGTGTGTTTCAGCTCAACCATAGCTGCTCCATGTTGCATACTTAATTCTTTTCACCTGACACAGTTTACTCTGACCCTAGCTGTGCTGCTCCTTCCTGCTCTCATTCTACCTGAGCTTCATTGCACTGCCTGGCTACACCTGCTTTAAAGCATTTGTCTCCATGTTTCATTGCAGTTATAACTCTGAGGTCAGCCAACTAAGCTCCTGCTGAGGCTGTTAATATTGCTTGTTATTAAATCTTGCTTCGCTGCCAAAATTCCTCAGTCTGTCACCTTGATTTGGCTTTGAACTGTCTGACTGGCTTGCTCCCAATTCAGTGCTGTTTAATTGCTATACAGTTTGACATGCTGGTTCACCTATCACGACTACTGCTTATTGACTTATGTGCAGGTCTATACTTGCTTACGTAGCTGTTACTCCTTGCTTACGCAATCCCTTACTTCATGCATACTGCCATCCCTTCGGCTTTGGCCTGGGATTCTGCTGCACTCAATCTGCATTTGACCTTGCAAGGTCTCAGCACTCCATGCTCATTATGATCTCAGCACGCCATGCTCATTCAGCTTACCAGCTTTCGGCTCTTAATCAATTTCTGGGGCATGCCAGCCATTCTAATCTGGTGCAGGGTTCCTGCAGCAGACGGTCTCACTCTGCATTTAGTCTGCATCATCGAACATGTCCAACTTGAGGTGGGATCCTTTTCACCTGGCTCATAGCTGGGAATGTTCTCGCCCTGGGCTTGGCTTTAGCTGCCTGCTATGTGGCAGCAGCTCCTGGTGTAGAATTTAAGACTAGCAGTGAAAGGTGGTTACGACAATCTCCTTTGGCTCTAGTGTTCCACTATAATGGTTGGCCATTGATTTTAGTGGTTTCCCTAGCAAGGCACCTTCACCGCATCCTCCCTATGACTGCCTCCAGTTCACCTGGTTTGATTTAGGGTGGGTAGGCCAGGTGAGTGCCTCAGCAGTTGTTGCTCTCCTTTTGCGCCTTGGATGCACGTATTGTTGCAGAGTTTTCTCTCAACCTTCCACGACGTTCCCACTAGAGGGTTTGAGTGAGAGCCTACCTCCAAATTGGAATATTTTCCACCTCCCTTTAATTGGGTTTTCCAAATTGCAGCTGCAGAGCTGTCACTAAATAAATTTTCTCAAGCCTGGAGGGAAGGTGACCTAGGCCTTGGATCCCGAGATTTCCTCCTCATAGGGGGTTTTCCTCTCCTCTCCTCTGTTGCCTCAGGTCATAACACTTACTTAGCATAGTTGTTTTCCCTAGTTTCTTTAGGTAGGTTCTGTTGTTGGATGGAGGTGGAGGATGTCCTGCCATTCCCTCTCTCCTTAGGGGATCCCCTTCTCTCAAAGCAAGACATCAGTATCATGCTATGCAGACCTGGGCTGTTACTATGACAACTGAGCATATCATTGCATTATCAAACTGCCTATGCTTCTCTACTACTACGTTATAGTTACTGCTTCTATGCCACTGTTACTGCTTGCATTATGCTTCGTGTTGCCTCCTCTTTGGGGATGATACTACATTTTTGGTGGGAGGATTCCTAAGGTACTTTTAGCCATGGGAACTGTCCATGGCACCTCTAGGGTGGAACCTTCTCTGATAGTTCCTTGCCATCGTACCCCTACAGGGTGGTAATTCCTCTAGAATACGGAGTGTGAATGGCCAAAACCAAACTAACACAGTTGCACAAGCATAACACTATACTGGCTGCGTAGGTCAGTGAAATGCAAGGCTATGCCTGGAGTTCTGTGGCCAAGCAGCCAGCCACTTCCACTTCCTGAGCTATATAAGCAGTTCCTCTAAGCCTCACTGTGAAGCATTTTTTCTTTGCCCCATGATCCTCCCCTTCCCTCCTCCTCCAGTGGCAGCACTCTCTCCTTAGAGGGATTTCTAAGGTACCTTTAGCCACGGGAACCGTCCTGTGGCACCTCTAGGGGTGGAACCCTCTCCGAGAGTTCCTTGTCATCGTACCCATACAGGGTGGTAATTCCTTTGGAATAGAGAGTGCAAATGGCCAAAACCAAACTAACACAGTTGCACCAGCATAACACTATACTGGCTGCATAGGTCAGTGAACTGCTGTCCATCAAAAATTCTGTTGTTCAAAACATAAACTCATTTATTGCTAAGTGAAGCACCAAAACATGTAGCTCATGGTCCCTCTAGTGGTGGCAGGCAAGAATTACCAGTAGCTGTTGAGGAGGTGATGTAGCCTCACAGTCATATGCTTAGGTCGAGAATAGAGGGAATGTCTCTGGGAGTGATGAAAGCTGTAAAATTCAGGGGAGTAAACAGTCTACAAAAAGAAATGTCACAAATCATGTGGAAACACTCAACTCGAACAATCCAAAAAGCCCCAAAAGATGCAACATCAACAACACTCAATGAGAACTAGGGCTTCTGGTAAATTTAGCTATATTTGCTTAAACCTGGCTAGATTCCTGTGTGAACTTCTAAGGAGATATAAATCTACCCCATTCTTTTAAATCAACCACTCACCAAAATGCCCTTTTGTTACTTTTTTAAAACCAGATAGATTAATCCTGCTACAGTCCTTGATCAGCGAGTATGAAATAAATCCAGGAAAGCTGCTTGTGAAGCTATATGTGCTGCTTCTGTCTCCTCAAAGGTGGTCCAGGTTCCTGCTATCAGTACCTGCAGTCGGGCCAGGTGTCCCATCTTAAATATTTTTCTGGCAGCTGTAAGTTTTGAAATAATAGGGTGGAGTTGAGTCCTTTGCTGCCTAACCATTGCTGGCAGGTCTTGGGTGACTCTAATTCTGGATCCTTCCCATTGAATTTCTTGAAGGTCTCTCACTTTCCCCACGAAATATTGCTTTTCTTGAAAATTTAGGAACTTGAGTATCAGGGGACGTGGAGTAGAGCTGGGTGCTGGCATCGGTCTAATGGATCTGTGGGCCCGCTCAATGGCATAGGCTCTGCCAAAGGGAGAGGGACCCACTAATTTTTCAATAAGCTTCTAAATAAAAATAATTGTATTGGTCCCGTCCTCTTTCTCTCAGAGTCCGATTATAACGACATTGTTTCTGCGACTTCTCCCCTTCAGGTCTTCGATTCTGGCCTCCAGTTTTTTGATTCTGTGCCTATTGTCCACGGTATCAGTATTTGTTTGCTCTGCTCATTTCTCCAGGGAAATTAGGCACATTTTGTTATCTGCCATCCTCGTAGAGATATCATCGTGCACAGTTGCCATCTGCTTAACTTTTGTGGTGAGCGATCTTAATTCTTCACAAAAAGGACTGAATTCCAAAAGGAAGCGCTCAAATGTGAGAGGAGTTGCTTCTGAGGCCTGTGCGGTGGCAGCAGTAGAGAGTTTTCTGCTGGCGCCCGGCTGGGCCTTGGCTCTCTTGCTATTTTTTTCTGTGGTCGCAGGAGGTGTATGCGTTGGCATGGCAAGATGCATCTCTGCTTCCATTCCTGCACTTACGGAGCTTCTTAGCTGTAGTAGGAGACACACCAGACCAAAGGTGAGCAGAATATTGCTAAACTAGGTATTTTAAATGTAGATTTAAGCGTTGGGTGGAGGGAGCAGTCGTGGAAAGCTGTTACTCTGAGCACTGCATCACGTGGTCTCGAGGGGGCATTCATTCTCCTCCAGTGTATGCCAAGATCTCAGACCAAGAACAACTACAACATCTTTTGCATGACTTTTTGCAAACTGATCCCCCCCAACACCTCCCATTCCCCACCCTGTTCCTAGCTGTGAGCATGTGGGATGCAGAGAAATGGGGTGGGGTTAAGGATGGCAGTCTGTTATCATTGCAATGGTCTTCTCCCCTTACCTGATAATTACATACACGACCAGACAGTTGGCCACCAGCTCCACCACACAGACAATGAGGTACACCACCACGATCATGATCTTGATGCCCAGGGGCAGGAATGCATCTTCTGAAGTGCCGCTGAAGAGTTATGATCCATTGGGGAAGGAGCTCAGATTGAGCATGAAGGAGGAGTTGACCAGCAGTTTACTAAACTTGGGGTCCCGGAAAATCGCTATGAGCTCCAGGTCCATCATGCCACAGAGATAGAGAGGTGCAGGATAGGGGGAGGAGGAGGAGGAGAAAACACAATGCAAAGGCAGTGCACCTAGGAAGGAAGCAAAACCAAAACCCCTTAAAATATGCATCTGCATTCACTCCGATATATTCCTATAAATAAGAAACCCATTAATTAAAATAAAAATCGGAGTAAGTCACGAGCACAAACTCCATCTCCACCAACTATCAACAATAGCCTGGTAACGCGGTGAAACAAAATGGAGAATCACAGTTCAGTTTATATATCAGTCCATCCATCAATTCATCCACACATCTTTCACATCTAATGTACAGTATATCGTGTGTGAATCACATACTGTATGCATGGATCATATATACAATTCCAACAAGCTGGGGTCGGACACTTTTGGATCAGTTTGCAACCTCTCTCCATAAGACACCCTGAATTCCCAAAATGTTTAGTATAGCCTAGTGGGAGCAAATTAACATAGGAGCAGCTATGTCTACATGTCTCTAATAACATCTCTCTATATACACATCTAATAGCATCTATCTATTCATGCAACTATATAATCTATCTATACATCTGTATAGCGTCTGTATACAAAATGTGCGTATACTGCGTCTATAGACAAATACTTCTGTACACACACACACACACACACAGTAATATTGCACATGTCCAGCGAATAGATGACTTTATAGATTGCCTGCAGACACCCCCAAAAAAAAAAACACCGGCAGCTCTCACCAAACAGTCTTGGCATCTCCACCTACCTAGGCACAGACTAGAGCCTCCTCTGTGAGATGCACTGCTGTTCTCTGCACAGAATTTGTAAACTCAGTACCTCTCTTTCTCTTCTCCAGGTCAGACAAAGCAAATCAAAAAATGGGAAAATATATATATATATATATATATATATATGTGATAAAACCACCTAATTCTCCAAGCCTACTACCACACCACAAAATTGCAGCACAGAGCCAACACACAGCATCCTAGTGAATGTGCCATTCCGGCAGGCAAGACAACTTAGAGAAGGACTCTAAGGAGGGCCGGGGCGATGGTATGTATCTTTGAAAGGGGGTTGTTGTTGGGTGGGGGGAGGTTTGTGATCACAGATTCACAGCTGATCCACTGTCTGAGCATGGCTGTCGCTTTTGGATATTCTAGGTGTGATATTTTTTCTTTCTCCCCTGCACTTCCAAGTCGTTGCATGAAGAGTTCAGTCCCAGGCAATCTGTCTGAATGTGACCACCTGATTTTTATTCCCTGTAAGTTCCAACATGCACTATCTGCTCACCTTCCCCCTTCCCCTTTCTCATTTATTACTATTGATATTATTGTTGCTGTGGCTGTCATCGTTCTTCCATTGGGAAAGGATGCTTGCCGGGCAGCAGAGGGTGCAATGAAAGGAGGAACTGCATGCAGTTCTGTTAGCAAATGCGATAGCCACATCTTCTTCAGTTCTGTTCTCAAAGCAACACAAAAAAGAAGGAAGAGAGAGAAAGTGAGAGAGAATGGGGAAATGTGACCTAACCACTAGAGCGCTTTTCCCAACCACCACACTATCTCTTTAATGCAAAGCCACCTGCTCTTCCTCCTCCTGAGAAACAGCTTGCATCTGCCTTAGAGCAAAGGAGAGAGACAGTCAACTCGTGGGGGGAGTTGACAGTGGGGATCACAGCAGATCTGCTCCAGCATTTAATGTAGTCTTGCCTCTTTCAGAACACACTAGCATATTTATTGTACCTCTGCCCATAACTTATTTATATAGTGCACTGTTCCAGGTGTAAAGCTACTACAGTTTCATAGAAGACAGAACACATTACACTGACAATACAAACATGCAATTACAAAATGAATTACTCACTGAAACATAATCAACAACAATAAAGGTCAACAGTCTCGATTTGTAACATTAGATGAACAGCTAATTAGTTAGAGACCAATGGAAGGACATCAAGGATGAAAAGCTTGCTGGAAAAGTCATGTTTTGCATGTCCCTGGGAGGAGAAACCACGACAAGGGGGAGCACTGGAAAAAGCTGGTTCCCAGCAGATTTTCAACATGACTTGGGGACCAAAAGATGCTGCTTCCCCACAGAGCATTGCTTCCATGTCTCCCTTATATTAGAACAGTGTGTGAGAAAACTCTAAGTTTACCTCCTAACTGTCCCTAGTTTTCAGGGATTTCCCTGATTCTGCCTAAGAAATATCCTTGGTCCCTCCTAAAGCAGGAATTTTTGTCATTGAGAGTATGTACCACCATCAGTGTTGCAGTCGCATTCCCATTAAGAACATGCTTTTTTTTTTAAATTTGTTTTAACCAGGAAGCAGTATAGCGTAGTGGTTTAAGGCTCTGAGCTGCAAATCTGGTGAGATCCAACAAACCAGACCTGGGTTTGAATCTCACAGCTTTCACTTGCTGACTGTGTGACCCTGAACAAGTCGCTTAACTTCCCTGTGCTCCCAGGTCACACCTGTAAAAAAGCTTTCAGCATAGTGTGCTAGTCCTGGTTACACAACTAACAAAAAGGAGTGGTGCCTGTCTGGTTAAATAAAGATTTTGGTTTATTGATATATTTTAAGCACAGACTGGACCAGTGATGAAAATCAGTCAATTACTTCTACATGAGCATGAAATATTTAAACTGACAAGTGTATAATTTAAGCAGACTATATCAAACAAAGTGGGGCAAACAAAACATACTAGCATACTAACATACTATGAAGCCAGTAGAATAGGCCCTATGGTCTATCGAGTCTGCTGGATGGTCAGTGCCTATGTCGGGCACTGATTTTGACCCTCCCTCCCACCCACACAAGGACTCCTATTTCCCAGCGGGGCTCCTGGATGTACCCTCCCCTTGTACCTATCTCAGCCTTTCTTGAACTCCTCCACCATAGCTGCAGCCACCAGCTGTCTGGACAGTGCATTCTAGAGCTCTACCACTCTCTCAGTGAAGTGGCGCCTCCTTGTTTCCCCCCTCAGCCTCCCCACATCCAGCTTCATAGGGTGTCCCCTGGTGGCCACCGGTTCCCTTACCTGTAGGACCCTCTCAAGGCTTACCCTGCTGCCTTGAGATACTTGAAAACTTCTATCATAGCCCCCCCGTCTCTTCTCTCCTCCAATGAGTATAGATTGAGCTCCCCCAGTAGCTCGTCATAGGGCATTTTCCCTAGCCTCAGTACCATCCTAGTCACTCTCCTCTGTACCCTCTCCAGTAACACAATATCCTTCTTTAAGTAGGGACGCCAAAACTGCAATGCAGTATTCAAGGTGTGGTCTAACCAGACTATTGTACAGTGGAAGAGTACCTCTCTACTCCTTGAGGTTATCCCCCTGGCTATGCACCCAAGAATTTCATTTGCTTGTGCTGCCACCCTTCTACACTGCTCTGAGTTGTTCATTTTGGCATCCACCACCACCCCAAGGTCTCTCCCCCCCCCTTGAAACCTGCAATGTCTTTCCCCCCCAAGGTGTATATATGAGTCAGGTTTTTCGTTCTCAGGTGAAGAACCCTACACTTCACAACATTAAACTTTAGTTTCCAGATTCCTGACCACCTCCCTGAAGTCTCCAAGTCCTCCTGGAGGTCCAACTTTCCCTCCACCTCATTCACCACTGCCCGTAGTTTAAAGTCATCTGCAAAGAGACTCATCCTGCTCCTGATACCATTTCTGATGTCCATGACATATGTGTTAAATAGGAGTGGACTCAGCACCAACCCCTGTGGTACCCCGCTTGTGACTAATCTTGAGGATGAGACCTCCGCCCCCACCCTCACCCTCTGTACCTGCCCCGTCAGTCAGTTTCCTATCCAACTGCCCATCCTGCCCCCACTCCCATACTCTCCAGCTTCTTCAGTAGCCCATGATGTGGCACAGAGTCAAAAGCCCTGAAGAAGTCCAGAAAGAGGACATCCACTGATCTGCCCTGATCCAACACTCTTGTCAACCATTCATAGAACTCCACCAGATTTGTCTGGCATGATCTGCCATTAACAAAGCCATGCTGGTGAATGTCTATGTTACCCTGAGCCCTCAGCATCCCCTCTATCCTTTCCTTCAGGATGCTGTCCATCACTTTGCCCACCACGGACGTCAGGCTAACCGGCCTATAGTTACCCGGCTCCTCTTGCAGGCCTCCCTTGTGGATAGGCACAATGTGGGCCATTCTCCAGTCTTGAGGTACCCACCCAGACTGCAGGGAGGAGTTAAAAAGATCTGCTAGGGGGGTGGCCAGGGTATCCGCCAGCTCCGTGAGCACCCTGGGGTGGATCCCATCAGGGCCCGGTGCTTTGTCCCCTCTTAGGGCCTTGAGTTCATCCAACACCCTACCTCTGGGTGTTTCCTCATCCATTTCCCCCTCTTCAACCACCATATCCCCTGCCCCCTCTCCTACTGATGCTGCTCTGCCCCCCTCCTTGGTGAGGACAGAGGCAGAAAAGTAATTTAGTACCTCTGCCTTCTCCCCCACCTCTTCCACCCACCCACCCACCCCCATCCTGAGTCGACTGATCTGTCCCTTCCCTTTCTTCTTTCCTGATATACCTAAAGAACCCTTTCCCCCCTTTTTATCCCCTGTGCCAATCTCAGCTTCACCCCTGCCTTAGCCGATCTCGTCACCCTTGTGACCCTCCTGATTGCCATATCATATTCCTCCTTGGATATAGCCTCCTGACAGCCTTTAGAATGGCTATAAGCAGCCTTTTTTCCCTCACTGCATCCTGGACCTCCTTTGTCCACCAACTCGGCTTCCTGGCTTTGCCCCCCCTTACATCTTTCCCTTGTGCAGACCTTGGTAGCCCCCAGGAGCCCTTTCCTTATTAATTCCCATCGTGCCTCCGTGCCCCTGCTTGGCCTGATCCCATCTAGCTAGCCTCTCAGGATCCACTCCATCCCCCCAAAGTCTGCCCCTCTGAAATCCACCATGGTCGTTCTTGTGTGCTCAACCTTGCCCCCAAGTTCTAGGGAGAACCAGACTGTGGCATGGTCACTACCTGCCAGTGGGTCCCCAACAGCCAGGTCCCTGATGAGCTCCCCATCTGACAGGACCACATCCAGGATGTGCCCCGCCCTTCCTTGTTGGCTCTGTCACCAGCTGGGTAAGGAACACATCCTGGAAGATGTTCAACAGGCGCTGCTCCTTGCTCAATGGGGACGCCATGGTTCCCCAATTTGCTCCTGGTATATTCAGGTCCCCATCACCACAGTGATGTCCTTACCTCCACCACAGTGGTCCTTAAGGTTAGCCACCAGGCCATCCTCCCATTCTTCCTCCTGCCCAGGGTGTCTATATACCACCCCCAGCTTCACCCATTTTCCACCCTGAACTTGCAGGGTGACCCAAAGAGCCTCTACCTGATCCTCTGCTTCTTCCACCTTGCTTATCACTATGTTATCCCCGAAGATAAAAGCCACCCCCTTCCCTTCCTTCCCCCATCCCTTCTGCAAGTGGTGTACCCAAGTATGTTTCGATCCTAGTCATGACTGGGTGAGGCCCACGTCTCCGTGACTGCCACCACATACACTCCACCCCCACCCCCACCATCAGCACCTGTAGCTCCGACTTCTTATTTCCCATGCTCCTGGTGTTTATCAGGACCACCTTCAAACCTGTCCCCTTGCCTTCTTTTTCCCCACCCTGAGGCCACCTTGTCTTCTGCCTACCAGGACCAACACTTGCCTATCTCTTGCTCCTGCCCTGTGTTCCCTACCCTCTGCCTGTGTTAGAAGGCCAGGGGCTTCCCTCCCCCCCCTCACAAGTTTAAATCCCACCTGGAGTGGATGAACTCTGCCAGTCTCAGCTGTAGGACCTCTTTTCCCTTACTGCTAAGGTGGAGCCTGTCCTTAGTGAACAGATCCTTGTCCCCCAGGTTGCTCCCCATCCCTTCCCACCCATATCCCCTGGTCTTGCACCATCTGCAGATCCATGCATTTACATCCTGTATCTTCTGCTTGTTTTCTACACTGGCCCTGGGCACCAGTAGGATCTCCGAGAAGGAGATTGAGCACCCCACATCCTGACACACTCTGGCCAGCTCCCTAAACCTAGCTTGTATCTCCAGCTCACTGTTTCCCTGTATATCGTTAGTACCTAGGTGTATTAATATGTCAGGGGTACCACCACACTCCTGCTCTAGAGAATAGATGTGATGTTTTGTCTAATGCACCGTCAGGCCAGGTATACTCCTTGACTTCACACCACAGGAAGCCCCCTCCCTCCCTCCCCTCCCCTCTCCACCTGATCCCCTAGTCATGGAGTCACCCAAAAGCAGCACCCTCACTGGCTCCTTATCCCCATTTCTGCTCACTATATCTGTGTCCCCCTTCCCCTTTGTGGAGTGAAGGTGAATTTGCAGAGTGTTCCGCAATGCGAATACGAAGTCCATTGAAAACAATGACTTTGAGTTACTCTGCTTTCCCAAACCACTACTCCACCAATTCTTAAGGCAAAGTACATTAAAAACAATGTACTTCGCCTCACTTCACCTTGTTTTTAAGCTCCAAAGGTGAATTTTTGCAGTGATTCATGGGATTTCAGGTCACATGGGCTCTAGATTGTTCTGCACAGCCTCACTTCTGGGTAGTGTGTGTAGGAAGCTGTAGGAGACAGTCTGCTCTAAGAGCTCTCTGCGATTCAAACCTTATAAAAGCTGTTAAAAAAGCCTTTTTGAGTCTTTTTTTTTACTGAAATTTTAGTTCATCGATTGTAGGAAACCCTCCTGTGCTCATATTATCGAGCGTTTATTGTTTGTGTGTGGATTTTGAATGTTAATGTAGAACGTTCTGTCTGTGTACTGAGAGACAGTGGAAGTGTGCTTTGCGGGAGGGGCGTATCTGTGGTGTAGGTAGATTAACTTGGAGAAAAAGACAGTTCTTTCTGTTTTGGTGATATTTTTCTTATAACTGTGTTAATGTACACACAGTAATATTTTCAATAATTCTTGCATTTTTTCGCTGATTGTTGTGGTGCATCAGTGCATAATTTTACTTTGTTTAAAACATGTGGTTATATTACTGAAGTTTTCAATTTGCTACGCAGTACTTGGTGTGTGTGTGTGAGTATGTTTGTGACGTGTGTCATCAAATCAGACACCTTTTATTGTGCCACATAGTAATTTCAGCTATGAGAACCTGCTATCCACTACAGCTGTGTGATTTTTGTACTTCTTTGTGGTATCTTTATTGGTACTAGTACTAGTGACTGTTACTGCAGAAGTGCAGTACACTGCTCCCCCCCCACCGCCGGCCCGCCCCAACCGGCAAAGGTATTCTTTTCCAGATTTGAATTTCTGATGGTGAGCACTGGTTAGGTGTTGTGCCTTTGCGTCTGCATCTCTTCAGTGTGCAGTGCAATTTTTTTTTTTTTAATATTCTGTTTTTATGCCCCTTCTCGTCACGGTGCTTTCTCACCTTCAGGAGTCTCCTATGGCCTTATACATCCCTGCTCGTCTGCCAGTTTGAGGTGCAGTCATCCCCCCATGCTGCCTTGGTTCAAGGATGGGGCTCCCCTTCCTCCACCCTGAGCATCTGTGTTTCATTGGGGATCCGTCGCCTGCGCTGACAAGGGTCCTGGGATCGGGGCCTGAAGCTCCATCTGCAGGGATCACTGCTGGGTATTTTTTCTGTTGTTTCACCCAGCCCACAGGACGTCTGCAAGCAAGAAGAGCCTAGGAGCAATGCACGTTGCAACGTGCTGATGCTCTGGCTCCCTGCAGATGTCCTCCCTCCCTACTACATGCTGTCTTCACTGCACCTCCACCCGTGGTCACCCAGATGGTGGTATCACAGCAAGACCTGCATCCCACCCCACCCAGAGGAGAAGAACAGCTCTGGGTGCTTGATCCTCCTCCCCCCGGCTGGCCCTCCAGCTGCCCGAGTCTGTTCCCAAACCCAGGTCACTGGTGCCACAAGCAGTAACCCTACCGCTGCGCCAGTGGGCCAGCAGTGCGCAGCACAATCTTAATCTGTCTATGCATTTGCATCTCTTTAGGGCCCAATCTCCATCTGTAACTTAAGTCACAGTTGTTTCTTTCTCTTCCCTTCAGAGTACTGGACAGGTGTGGTGCATAATTCTGCATGAACATTGTACTCATTAATATGCGTTTTTAAGTCAGGACCATCATCATGAGTCACTCTTGATACAAATCACGTTCTTCATCATCACGGTCACAAATGCAGTCACAAATCAGGATTCAAGATCATGTCATAAATCACAACATTAATTTTTTTACTAGTTACTTGGATGTATTGTAAGCCTGTTTTGTAGTATCTCTCCAGGTTTCACAACCCCACCATTGTACTCATTGATACGTGTTTTTAAGTCTGGGAGTTTTAAGTTAGAGCTCATCAGGGAAGTACAGCCATAGGTATTCATGTTCACAATACAATTTCATACTTGTTATCTCACACCATCGACACCGAATCACGTTCTTCATTATCACAGTCACAAATCACGATTCACGATCAGGTCACGATTCACAACATTAATCTTTTTTCTAGTTACTTGGATGTATTGTAAGCCTGTTTTGTAGTATCTCTCCAGGCTTCACCACCCCACCATTGTACTCATTAATACGTGTTTTTAAGTCGGGGTCCTGGGGAGTTTTGTGCTGCAACTCATCGGGGAAGAACAGCCATAGGCATTCATGTTCTCTCCTGTACAGCATGTGAGTTACAGTACTATAAGTAGTGGTGGGTGAAGTGGCCCCAATTCACTCCATGAAGTGATTCACGGAGTAACGTGGAACCCGCAGAGTACTCCACAGTGTGAAGCGGAGTGCTTCACTTCATAATGAGGAACACGAAGTCCATTGAAACCAATGACTTTTCGTTGTTCCGCCTTCCCCAAACCACTTCTCCACCAATTTTAAGGCGAAGTATATTAAAATCAATGTAATTCGCCTCACTTCGCCATGTAATTGCATTCCAAATGAAATTCTGGAGTGATTTATGGGATTGCAGGTCACATGGGCTCTAGATTATTCTGCATAGCCTCAGTTCTGGCCTGGGTAGTGTGTGTGTAGTGGTAGCTGGAGACAGTTTCTCTCAGAGCTCTGAGATTCAAAACCTCTAAAAGCTGTTTAAAATGTCTTTTTGAGTCATTTTTATTGCTCAAAATTTACTACATCAATTGTAGGAAACCCTTCTGTTCTCATATCATCGAGTGATTATTGTTGTGTGTGGATTTTGAATGTTAATTTAGAACAGTCAGTCTGTGCACTGTGAAGTATGCTTTGGGGGAAGGGTGTATTTGTGGTGTAGGTACATTAACTGGGAGAAAAAGGCAGTCTTTCCGTTTTGGTTATATTTTTCTTGTATAACTGTGTTAATGTACACACAGAAATATTTTCAGTAATTCTTGACTTTTTTTTGCTGACCGTTGTGGTACAGCAGTGTGTAACCCCCAGGGGGCGCTATCCTAAGGGCTACTACCCCTGCCTGCCCTAACTGTAGCAGGGTGAGGGGCCCAGATCCGTTGGCGGGTGCCTCCACCCAGAGGTCAGGGTTAGAACAGTTGAGGTTGACTCAGTCACAGCCCTCTGGGTTGCCGCAACCCCCCTTTCTTCCCACTAGTGGCCCACGCAGTTCAATTTCAGTGGTCCTTACCATATACACTTACCCTCCAGCTCGAACCAGTCAGCTCACTCCGGGGACCCCCTGGAAAGTAAGGTACAGTTACACAACATTCACTGGGCAATATTTCATCATTAATACACAGACTAACCAGTGTACTTTTGCAAAACAAGCAATCGGATTTATTTGAGGGGAAATAACAAGGACCGGGGCAAATCAGGTTGATTAGCTTACCACTACAGTATATGAAAATCTACCTATGGCTCTGTGCACAGGCCTAACCTATTAATTACTGTCTATGGGTACCCAAGCCCTAATGGTTAGTTCCTCGATGCAGCTGGTTGGGGCCCTGACACAAGCGAGCATTTAATTCCTGAGTAGATCAGATGGAGCCAGAAAGCTCAATTAGTGCAGTCAGCAATCCAACAAAACAAGTTTTGCATTTGTTTATAAGCTTTAACAGGGAGCTACCCTGATCCAGTACTCACAACTCCAGCAGAGAACCACTCTTTCATCACTTGCAGGGCTGAACCTGAGCTGAACTTAGAAGTGGCTGCTGCAACTGCACTCCGGTTAACATCTGAATATGCCAGATGTTAACTGGGTCTGTGCTCCACCTAGAATGAGGTTATTCTAGATGCCCTACAGGGGGCATGCCTTAGACAACTAGTATTGGAGCCCACTCGAGAGGGAGCAATCTTAGACCTGGTTCTCTCAAATGGAGCTGAAGAGAGGATCACAGATGTAGAAGTGGGTAGCCATCTGGGAACTAGCGACCATCAAACAGTATGGTTCACAATAAACACAGCAATAGAGTCAAGCCATACAAAGACAAAGGTACTGGATTTTAGGAGGGCTGACTTTGCCAAAATGGGTGAGTGCCTAAGGAATGCACTAGCAAATGGGCAGGAAGGAGGGGTGGAAGAACAATGGGGAATAATAAAAACTGCCATCACAGAGGTAACAAGCCTTTGTGTAAAGCAAATAAACAAAACGAAACGAGGTAAGAAACCACTATAGTTCTCAAAGGAAGTGGCAGGAAGGTTCAAGAGAAAAGAAAGCATTCAGGAAGTACAAGGAATCACAGAAGGAACAGGACAGAGAACTGTATCAGTTAAAGCAAAAGGAAGCTGGGAAGGCAGTCAGAACAGCAAAGGCCCAAACCGAGGAAAAGATAGCCAACTCAGTTAAGAAGGGGGATAAAACCTTTTATAGGTACATCAGGGAGCGAAAGAAGACCAAGGGAGGGATAGTGAGGCTTAATAAAGGGGAGGAGGGTGGGCAGAGGGTGACTGTGAAAAGGCAGAGATACTAAACAAATATTTTTGCTCAGTATTTACAAAGGAAGAGGGGGAGGTACCTAAAACAAACAGTAGAAACACTCTGGATACAGAAGTTGATACCAGCCAATTTACAGAAGAAAGGGTTCTGAAAGAACTCTTAAAACTGAAGGTGGACAAAGCAATGGAACCTGAGGGATTCATTCCAGAATTCTAAAAGAACTAAGGGTAGAACTAGTGACACCACTGACTACCCTCTTTAACAAATCATGGGAGGAGGGTGGTACCCGAGGACTGGAGGAGGGCAGATGTGATTCCTCTTCACAAAGTGGGAGCAAGGCAGAAGCAAGCTACAGACCTGTTAGTTTAACCTCAGTGGTAGGGAAAATGATGGAATCACTTCTGAAGGAAAGAATTGTTGAATATCTAGAGGCCAGAGGGCACAGGACCCAAGGCAGCAAGGATTCACAGCGGAAGGTCATGCCAGACAAATCTGATAGATTTCTTTGACTGGGTGACCAAAGTAGTTGATCAGGGAGGGCTGTGGACATGGCCTACCTAGACTTTAGCAAGGCATGTGACACAGTCCCACACAAAAGATTAATATACAAGTTAGCCAGCCTTGGAGTGGGTCCCAAGATGACAGCCTGGGTAAAGATTTGGCTGGAGAATAGGACACAGAGAGTAATAGTAAATGGAGTCCACTCTGAAAAAAGGGGGGTTAGTAGTGGGGTACCGCAGGGTTCAGTATTAGGACCAGTCCTCTTCAATGTCTTTATAAATGACATTGCAGAGGGACTGGAAGGAAAAGTATGTCTCTTTGCAGATGACACAAAGATCTGCAACAGAGTTGATGCACAAGGTGGAGTGGAAAGGATGAGAAGGGACTTGGCAAGGTTAGAGGAATGGTCAAATGTATGGCAGCTTAGATTTAATGCTAAGTGCAAGGTAATGCACCTGGGAAACAAAAACCCAGGGGAAGAGTACACAATGGGGGTGAGATACTAGCAACAACAAAAATGGAAAGGGACCTGGGGGTAGTCATATCAGATGACCTAAAGGTGGGCAAGCAATGTGAGAGGGCAGCAAGGAGGGTTGGGGAATACTGGGATGCATAGGAGAGGCATCACCAGTAGAAAACAGGAAGTTATTATCCTCTGTACAGACAGTTAGTGAGACCCCATCTGGAGTACTGCGTGCAGTTCTGCAGACCCAATCTCATGAAGACATAGACAGGATGGAAGCTGTCCAGAGGAGGGCAACTAAAATGGTGCAGGGTCTGCACCGGAAGACATATGAAGAGAGACTTAAGGAGCTTAATATGTATAGCCTCGAGGAAAGAAGGGACAGGGGGGACATGATAGAAACTTTCAAGTACCTCAAGGGAATCAGCAAAGTCCAAGAGGGTAGCATCTTTCAAAAAAAGAGGTGTGCAAGAACATGGGAGCACAATTTGAAGATAGAAGGGGGGCGGCTCAGAGGTAATTTAAGGAAGTATTTTTTCACAGAGAGGGTTGTGGATGTATGGAATGGACTTCCAGAGGAGGTTGTGGAGTCACAAACTGTGGTGGAATTCAAGCATGCATGGGACAGTCATAAGGCAATTCTAGGGGGTGGGGGTAGGAAGAAGTAGGCTGCTGGTTAACTAGGACCTGCAGCTTATCCATCAGGTAGGGAAATTGGCAGACTGGGTGGGCCAAGCGGTCCTTATCTGTCGTCAACTTCTATGTTTCTATGTTTCCACGGCCTCCTCACACATTTATATGGAAACAACAGAGGGGTACCATACCAGGCAGTTGCTTCCAGGACCCGAACTAACTCACAGCTATGCGGGCGTTTCATTGCAGCTTCAATGTCCTGATAGACCGAGCACGATTCAGCAGATTCTCCCGTCCTCTTCAGGTGAAGCCTGGTAGGTAGCTGTGCTTGTACACAGCCTCCTCTGACCGCAAGCCTGCGGCTTTAATCCGTGGAGCACTCTGGCAATACAAAACGGCCGCCTCAGGCCTTTCACGCACTTCCCGCGCGAACACTCAATGACGCAGCAGCTCATAGCTCCCTTCTCCTTCACAGTCACAATGCATCTGCCCCCAACAGCATGGGGCAATCCTTACAGCTCGGGAGCTACCCGATTCCATTGGCTGGTTACACATGCCAGTCACTTAGTCTGGCCCTCAGTGGTGCGAAAAGGCGCCATGGCCCATAATGCCACTTCCAAAAACTACAAGCGGTGACCCCATTGGTCATCTGGCTCTAGCCAGAGTCCTGACTCCGGGTTGGTCACCTCCACTCCATTTCCAGTGCCCCTTAGCTACTATTGGACCCCCTTCTACACAGTCCGGGTCCAATACGGAGGGGCACAACACAAAGACCCAGCTGCAATAAGAGAGGTTAGACAAACTGCAATTTAACCAATACTGTACATGTTTCTAAAGGGAACAACTACATCTTTCAGATGGGCTCCCTTAGCGCTCCTAGTGACTCCAGAAATGGAGTGATCAGACAGCAGTCCGGGGGGGGGGGATTCAAGCAGAGAAACCCCAGTCCTCTATTTGAACCACTAAAGCCTGCGAACAGGCAGCTCTTAAAGAGACAGTACGGGAGGCTTTAAAAGCACTCACAGCCCCCATATTTAGCGACCTTACCCCGAACACCAGCCAGGCATGGAGCATTTAAGCAAGCTCAGGGAAGGCTTTTAGGAACCCCCATTTGTAAGGGAGGTTACACCCTTCCTGGCCTGGAAAGAACTTGGCATCCGCATCAAGTAGTTACCCTTAAATCACTTTAAGGCAAACAGTTTAATTAACATTATATCACACTTTAGAGTACATGCATGGACATAGTATTCACAGTTTACTACGGTTTATGCAACATTACACACACACTTAACCGTTTTCTTTTTTGAATCATGTCATTATTTCCTGCCCATGACACCTGGAAAGAGGGAACCCCTTCCTATCAGCTACTGGTGGACTACCTAAAACAGGGGTACCACACTTTTATTTTATTTATTTAGCTTTTGTTGACCGGGTAAGTGCACTAGACAAATCCTGCCTATTTTCAGGCACGACCGAGGGAGGGGAGATACAGATGAATGCCAACTGACCTTGAACCAGATTAAGCTGTTGGTGGTATTTTTAGTGAATGAGGGAAATTTGGCCAGGACACCAGGGAAATTCCCCTACTCTTTTCGATAAGTGCCATGGGATCCTTAACATCCACCTGAACTAACACCAATCCAGGCAGATGGGACCTCGGTTTAACGTCTCATCCGTAAGACGGCATCACAGAAGTGCAGCACCCCTCTCATGCTGCACTACAGTGTCAGTACTGGGATATTAACCCAAGTGCCAGATGTGGGAACTGAACCCACAGCCCTCTGATCTCCCGGCCTCAGAGGCGAGTGTGCTACCTACTGAGCCACTGACACTTGAAGGGCAATACTAACAGGCTGGAGTTATCCCCCAAGACTAGCTTAGACCAGGAGCTCAGGGACACATACACCCCTTTATGGACCACATTTAAGGGCAAGTCCACAGGCTGACCCAGAGACTCATAACTCAACTTTACTACAGGCCGTACTTCTCGGCTGGAGCATCTAGGGGTCTCGGAAAACCCTGCTACAGGCCCCGATTCCATTTCAGCCTCATTGAGATTAGTAGGAGGAACCTCCACGGGGAAGGGGACCAGTGCTCATAGTACTTTCGGGGGCATGACCCTCTATATCAGGACCCACACTACTTGACTCAGCTGGGGACTGTTCAGGCACTAGTAAGGAACCATCAGGGCATTCAAAATATTCTTCAGGTTCCGGCATATCAGTGGCTTGTTCCCCCACATCACTTTCTTCTTCTGAAAAGTCAGATAGTTCAGCCAGGCCAGACAGTTCAGCCAGGCTCAAGGACCCCACCCCTTGGGCTTTGCTGCTACCCAATTCATTCTCTGGAAGCATTGGTTCTGGAGACAAAGCTGGAGGCTCAGAGAGTCCAGAAAGCCCAACCTCATCTCCAGAGTTAACAAGGGGATTGCCCCGAAACAGTTGGCTCATTTCATAAGAGGGATAGTTTTCAATATTATTTTCATTGTCTTCAGACACAGATTGGCGATCATCTTCATCAGAGGGGTTTGGACAAGGCCCTCTTATTTGGTTTGCTGAAGAATCAAGTGGTCTGGGTTTTTTTCTTGGCAGCAGATCTAGTCATAGGCCTGGGGGTGGGGGGGCATTGGGAGGTTCAGCTTCAATCAAGATTTGCCCAATTGGCAGCAGATGATTTCTGCATATGGTTTTCACATCTTTTGAATTGTTTTCATGCCACACTTTATATACAGGTAAATCTGCCAGTTTTCCCACAACAATATGAGGGAGGTGATGCCATCTGTCAGCAATCTTATGTTTGCCATGCAGTCCCAGATTTCTCAGTAACACTCTATCCCCATCTCTCAGTTCCATTGTTTTCACTTTCTTATTATACCTCTCCTTGTTGGCCAGGTTTCGTTTAGCAGCCATAGTCTGGGCCAGTTGGTAAGCATGGTTCAATTGGGCCTTCAACTTCTGTACATACTATAGATGATTTTCTGCTTGCACCCCATCAGGGGAAACCCTGAAACACACATCCACTGGCAGTCTAGCCTCTCTCCCAAACATCAGCCGGTATGGGGAAAATCCAGTGGCATCACTTTTGGTGCAGTTATAAGCATGGACCAGGGTGCTAATCTGCTGGCTCTGTCTAGGCTTGTCTTTGGGTTGCAGTGTGCCCAACATTTCAAGCAATGTGAGGTTAAACCTTTCAGGTTGGGGATCTCCCTGGGGATGGTATGGGGTGGTTCTTGATTTTCGTACTTTCCACAAAGATAGCATTTCTTTAATCAGGCGGCTCTCAATGTCCCTCCCCTGGTCGGAATGGATCCTCTGGGGGGCCCCATAGTGGACAAACAAGTTCTCCACAAGTACTTTAGCCACTGTGGTTGCTTTCTGATCTTTAGTAGGAAAAGCCTGTGCATACCAGGTAAAATGATCAGTGACTACCAATATGTTACTGATGTTTTTTAGATCTGGTTCTAAACTCAGGAAATCAATGCAGACCAGTTCCATAGGGGCACTGGTAGTGATATTGACCATGGGGGCAGCTCTCTGAGGTAGGGCTTTTCTTTGCAAATAGCAGCCACAGGTCTTGACATACTGTTCTACATCTGCACTCATTTTTGGCCAGTAGAATCGGGTCTGTACCAGGTCAAGAGTTCGGTCTATGCCAAGATGCCCCATGTGATTATGCAGGGACCTCAAGACCAGTTCTCTAAAAGCAGTGGGCAGCACCTGTTGTTGTTTGTCTACCCGGCCCTCCTTATCCACAGTCTCTATGTATGGTAGTTGGTTAATCAGTTTTAACTTTGATCTTTCTTTGTATAACAAGGCAGTTCTCAGGTCAATGGAACGCAACTTGGACACGTCCCTCCTGGCCTGCAAAGCCTCCACGGCAGCTTTTATCATGGGGTCTCGGGATTGAGCCCGTTGGAGACTATCATTATTGAACTGGGGCAGCAAACTAGAATCTAATGCAGAAAAATGACAGTAAGCAGCAGGTATGCAGTTCTCGGATGGCCCCAAGCAATCCACCATGCAGTCCACAGCATCAGGAGACACCAGTTCCTCCTTGTCAAATTTTTGGCAAAGGGCTCTTATATCAGGTTCTGACAACCTGACCCAGTCGGTTTGTGGCATAGGCCTCTGAGAGAGAGCATCTGCATCTATATGGTTTAGACCTGCTCTGTACTCAACAGCATAGTCATAGGTGGCCAACGCAGAGAGCCACCTATGGCCAGTGGCATCCAACTTGGCTGAGGTCTGCACATAGGTCAGAGGATTGTTATCAGTTTTTACCAATATCTTGGAACCGTACAAATAGTCATGAAATTGATCAACAATGGCCCACTTAAGAGTCAGGAACTCTAGTTTGTGTACTGGATAATTTTTTTCTGAAGGACTCAGATTTCTGCTGGCAAAAGCTACAGGTCTCAGACCATTCAAGTGCTCCTGATATAACACAGCCCCCAATCCTTGTAGACTGGCGTCAGTATGGAGAACGTACGGCTTGGCCGGGTCAGCATAGGCCAGCACTGGGGCAGCGGTAAGTTGATATATGATGTCATATAAAGCTTCCTCACACTCAGTAGTCCAGCAGTTTCCAAATACATCATTCGGCCGAAAATACTTCTTCTCCGTCTCAGACTGCACAACTTTCTTATACTTTTTGTGCGTGGGAGGGTACCCCTGAGTAAGGTTGAGGAGGGGGCGGATCACTCGAGAATAATCTTTGACAAACCGCCTATAATATCCACAAAATCCCAGGAACCATTGCAGCTCTTTCAGATTCCTGGGCTGAGGCCAAGTAGTCAAAGCCTCCACTTTGCTGGGGTCAGTCTCTATGCCTTCAGTGGATACTATGTGGCCCACATACTTCACAGTAGTTTGGAAGAATTGGCACTTGTCTATAGATAGCTTGAGACCGAAATCCTCCAGCCGATCCAGGACCTTGAACAATCGATGTTCATGTTCTTCCAACGAGCGGCCAAACACTATGACATCATCTAAGTAAACCAAACACTCGAGCAAATTCATGTCCCCCCACAGCACGTTCCATCAGGCGCTGAAAGGTAGTTGGGGCACCTGAAATCCCTTGAGGCATCCGGATAAACTCATAGAAACCTAGGGGGCAACTGAATGCAGTCTTCTCTTGGTCCTCTGGGGCCATCGGGATCTGATAGTACCCACTGTGGAGGTCTAACACAGAGAACCACTTACTGCCATTTAAACAATCCAAGGCATCCTGTATGAGTGGCATGGTATACTGGTCTGGGATGGTCCGCTGATTCAAGGTACGGTAATCTACACACATCCGAACCACCCCATTCTTTTTTTCTCACTACTACAATGGGGGAGGCATAGGGGCTCCTGGACTCATGTATCACACCAGTAGCAAGCATCTCTTGCAAATGCCACCTCACATTGTCTATGTCAGCTGGGGCCAGGCGCTGAGATCTC
Source organism: Neoceratodus forsteri (assembly GCA_016271365.2). NCBI lineage: Eukaryota > Metazoa > Chordata > Ceratodontiformes > Ceratodontidae > Neoceratodus > Neoceratodus forsteri. Next base: position 62,324,746 of record CM057455.1, read on the forward strand.
TCTCGAAAAGGCCTTTAATCATGCAGCCGAATGTGGTGCTCAGCCCCTTGCACACATCCCATGTCCCATTCCTTCAGGGAGAATACCTGGTCTCTTTTGGCAAGCTTCTCACTGATCCTCACTTTCCATTCAGCAGGCAATGGGGAGTCACCGAAATCAAACAAGTCGGGAGTTACTCTGTCATCCTTCCTCGAACCCTTGCTATTGGGCAGCACTGCAGTATCTGCACAATGTACACTTGCCAGGGTGCACACTCTTTTTATTCGAATCTCCTTGTCAGACACATTGTGAACTTGAACCATCACCCTCCTGGCTTAAGCATGGGCTCTAGCAGGCAAGATACTGGGTTTAACCAGCAGTCCCTCAGGCAATCTTCCCTCCCCAGGTGCATCCAACATCAGTAACTTATTCTTAACATCTGTTCTCATTCAGACTTCCCCTTGCAAAACACACTGGGCATTTGGGGCAAGTATTAACAATGCCGGATCCTACTTCCATACTACACCCACCGGGCCTTCAGGTTCCTCCTGGCTACCCTACCTCTGAGTTTCATAGGCCTTTTGGATCACACCGGGTATTCTTAGGGCTCGCCCAGTCCTAAACGCTTGCTTTTCTGAACACAATTGGGCTAATCGACCAAACATATGAGCATTTGTCCCAATCAACAGGGGCACCCCATCATGCAGTCCAATGGGGGGATAGACTAAAGCCAAGGTTTCCACCTGTTTTTCCACTCCAGCCACAGAAGTAGGAAACGACAACCAGATCTGGATATACCCCAAATACGGATAAGCCTTGTCACTTAGCCCCCATACATGTAGACCATCCAAGGGTTGTAGTGGCACCTCAGGTAGGTGTGTCTGATACCAGTCCTGAAACATGATGGTTACCTGAAAGCCACTATCTAATACAGCTCGAGTGGGAATCCCATTTACTCGCACTGGGGCCTCCATCGAGGGTCCGACCACATCAGACCATTCGGGAGGCACAGCATTGACAGTTACTTGGGCATTGGCCCGGGTCACAAAGCCCTTCCTGGGGGGTCGGACATGGGCCCTGTGATGCCAAGTGATCAGTCTGCTGTTAACCTGCCTTAAATTCTCCGGCAACTGGCACTCAGTCTGAAAGTGTCCATCCTCCCCACAATGGTAACAGAACTTGGGGTCCCAAGGGTCTCTATTGGGAGGGGAATACTTTATCTGCTGGGGGCCCTCCGGGGGGTGAGGGGGTTCCCCTGGGCCAGGGCATTGGTTTCTAGATAACTCAGGTTCCCCAGACCTAACAGGGTGGGTAGTGGATCACTTCAAGTCCCTCACCAGTTCTCGTAAATTTCTGACCTCGGCCCTCAACTCACTTTCTACTTGGGGATCAGAGGAAATAGCACACACCCCCACATCACCCTGAAATTCTGGGGATGCATCAGGCCTCCCTGAAAGGTGGGTCTCCTCGGGTGCACTAGACTCAGGGGTTCGGCTTGGGTTCACAGCTCCCCCATAGGGTTCCCACCTCTCCTCATCAGTCTCTATTTCTCTAATCTCCCTCATCAATTGACAGTATTCAGGCAGGGCAGCCCGTCTATCATGTAACTTAAGTTTTAACAGTATCACACTAGAAAATCTAGCAGACTTCAAAACATGTTCCAACCTGACCTGGTTCAAGGCCTTGGCTGTGATCCCCCCTTTTCGATAGGCCTTTTGTAAGGCCCACTCCACCCTAGTAACAAAGGTGGACAGCTTCTCATTTCTGTATTGCTTGGCAGACTTGAATTTCCATAATAAGTCTTCCCCAGTCTCTGTACTCCCGAACACTCCCTACAAAGCAGAAAGATACTCTGCTGCGGTGGCTTCCGAGTTAGTGGCCCACAAGAACCTAATGGCTTCTAAAGCAGGGCCCCGCAGACTCTCCATCAATTGCTTTCTTTTCTCCCCCTCAGAGCATTGCCACTCCTGAACTAAGGGGGTGGTGTAGTCCATCCAGGCCTCCAAGTCATCCTCCCCTGAAGGCACCGGCACTGTGCCAGAAAAAAGTTTCAGCCTACGGTAAGAATCGAGCTGTATAGGGGGAACTACTAGGGGCAGTGGAGCCAAAATAGAACTCTTCGAGAGAGAGGGAGAGGTACCTGGGGAGACCTGGGGGGTGGTGTCACTAGAAAGGTCCAATGCTTGCAGCAACTCCTGGGTAGTCCTCCCCTCCACAGCCAGCAATTTAAGCAGTTTATCTTTGAAACTATTAGTCTGGGGGGAACCCCCAGGAGTGACTGACCCACTCCGAATGTGAACAAGTCTCCACCCCTGTGGGGCACCCTCCAGGTAAATCACTGGAGGTACCCTCTCGGGGTCAATGGCCACACTACACAAAAGTAGCACCTGCAGGGTCTGATCGAGCAGGTCAGCCATACGCCCCTTCACCTCCACTTTGCCCAAACATTTAACACGCTCTACTGTAGAAATAATATCAGCTGTCAGTGTTCCCAGAGGCACATCTAATAGTAACACAATTCTCTGGGAGTCCAGCTCTTCGGCTTCGCCCCACCCCATCAGTTTGTGTACCATTGTCTTAATAGGGTCCAACTTAATTTTTGCCATAATATCCCCTTCCAGTTTCCCCGACAGCTTTTCCATTTTTATGCACTTCACCCACTTGGCCACTAGGGGACGCTAATCCCAGAGGTGCCTCCAAGTTGTAACCCCCAGGGGATGCTATCCTAAGGGCTACTACCCCTGCCTGCCCTAACTGTAGCAGGGTGAGGGGCCCAGATCCGTTGGCGGGTGCCTCCACCCAGAGGTCGGGGTTAGAACAGTCGAGGTTGACTCGGTCACAGCCCTCTGGGTTGCTGCAACCCCCCTTTCTTCCCACTAGTGGCCCACACAGTTCAATTTCAGTGGTTCTTACCATATACACTTACCCCCGCTCAAACCGGTCAGCTCACTCTGGGGACCCTCTGGAAAGTAAGGTACAGTTACACCACATTCACTGGGCAATATTTCACCATTAATACACAGACTAGCCAGTGTACTTTTGCAAAACAAGCAATCTGATTTATTTGAGGTGAGATAACAAGGACCATTGGAAATCAGGTTGATTAGCTTACCACTACAGTATATGAAAATCTACCTATGGCTCTGTGCACAGGCCTAACCTATTAATTGCTGTCTATGGGTACCCAAGCCCTAATGGCTAGTTCCTTGATGCAGCTGGTTGGGGCCCTGACACAAGCGAGCATTTAATTCCTGAGCAGATCAGATGGAGCCAGAAAGCTCAATTAGTGCAGTCAGCAATACAACAAAATGAGTTTTGCATTTGTTTATAAGCTTTAACAGGGAGCTACCCTGGTCCAGTACTCACAACTCCAGCAGAGAACCACTCTTTCATCAATTGCAGGGCTGAACCTGAGCTTCAATGGCCTCCTCACACATTTATATGGAAACAACAGATGGGTACCATACCAGGCAGCTGCTTCCAGGATCCGAACAAACTCACAGCTATGCGGGCATTTCACTGCAGCTTCAATGTCCTGACAGACCGAGCGCGATTCAGCAGATTCTCCAGTCCTCTTCAGGTGAAGCCTGGTAGGTAGCTGTGCTTGTACACAGCCTCCTCTGACCACAAGCTAGCGGATTTAATCCGTGGAGTGCTGGCAATACAAAACGGCCGCCTCAGGCCTTTCACGCACTTCCCGCGTGACCACTCAATGGCGCAGGAGCTCAGGGCTCCCTTCTTCTTCACAGTCACAACGCATCTGCCCCCAACAGCATGGGGCAATCCTTACAGCTCGGGCGCTACCTGATTCCATTGGCTGGTTACACATGCCAGTCACTTAGTCTGGCCCTCAGTGGTGTGAAAAGGCGCCATGGCCCATAATGCCACTTCCAAAAACTACAAGCGGTGACCCCATTGGTCATCTGGCTCTAGCCAGAGTCCTGACTCCGGGTTGGTCACCTCCACTCCATTTCCAGTGCCCCTTAGCTACTATTGGACCCCCTTCTACACAGTCCGGGTCCAATACGGAGGGGCACAACACAAAGACCCAGCTGCAGTAAGAGAGGTTAGACAAACTGCAATTTAACCAATACTATACATGTTTCTAAGGAGAACAACTACATCTTTCAGATGGGCTCCCTTAGCGCTCCTAGCGACTGCAGAAATGGAGTGATCAGACAGCAGTCCAGGGAGGGATTTGAGCTGAGAAACCCCAGTCCTCTATTTGAACCACTAAAGCCTGCAAACAGGCAGCTCTTAAAGAGACAGTATGGGAGGCTTTAAAAGCACTCACAACCCCCATATTTAGCGACCTTACGCCGAACACCAGCCAGGCATGGAGCGTTTAAGCAAGATCCAGGAAGGTTTTTAGGAACCCCCATTTGTAGGGGGGGTTACAAGTGTATACTTTTTCTGTTTAAAACACTTGGTTATATTACTAAAGGTTTTCAATTTGCTATGCATTACTTGTAGTGTGTGTGTGTGAGTGTGTGTGTGTGATGCATGCCATTAAATCAGACACCTTTTATTGTGCCATAGAGTAACTGCAGCAGTGTGAACCTGCTGTCTACCGCACCTGCATGAATTTTTTATACTGCTGTGTGATATCTTTACTGGTAGTGGATTGTTACTGCTGTGCACTAATCCCCCAATTGACAAAATGTATTCCTTTCTAGATTTGGATTTGTGACTTGTGTGCACTAGGTAGGAGTTGTTGTGCCTTTTCGTATGCATCCCTTGAGTGTGCAGTGCAATCTTAATCTGTCTGTGCATTTGCAGTGCACCATTAATTCTGTGAGACTGCAATTCTTGTTACGCTCTCATTTCACTTTGTTTGCACTGGGGAATTTTCTGGACACAAGACAGTAGCATTTCATCAGCACTGGGGAATTTTCTGGACACAAGACAGTAGTATTTTGGGGATGCACATTAATTCTGGTGACTCTGTGCGTGACCTGACCACTGCACACATGACTGAGTGTGCCATTAATTCTGGGAGACTTTGCATTTCTTGTTATGCTTTCATTTCACTTCGTCAGCACTGGGGAGTTTTCTGGACACAAGACAGTAGCACTTTGGGGGATGCAAATTAATTCTGGTGACTGTGTGTGTGGGGTGCTGCCAGTATTGTTGTCACTCTGCCTTACTTCACGTTTAAAGCGGATTGGCAACGCATAGTAATAATAACAAGGCGAAGTGAGCCTTTCCTATGGGGCACTCCGCGTATTGAACTGCCAACGCGAAGTGGCCACTTTGCATTCACTTCGCAGGCGGATTTTAAATTCACTGTATCTCTACTTAAAAGAGGCATATAGGTAGAATTTTTATTAAAAAGCATGAATTTAATGTGAAGCTGAACACCGTAGTTTGCACCATGAACAGTACTTCACTGCTGTAATTGTCCTAGTAATTCTGCATGCAGATGCTGCGTAGTTGCCAGACTACTTCGTAGATTTCGGTATTGCACAAGACATATACTATAATATCATCAATATTTATGACCCTTTCTATTTAACAGTATGTGTGCCTGCTGTAACTACAGTGCCTGATGAAGAGTTTCCTATTGGAAGCTCCAGGAAACTAGTCATGCAGCCGTCTCGTCTCTTACTCTTACAGTAATGTGAAGCATAATGTTATTCATCTACACTTTGTGGGGACATAACATCTCCCATTCGATCACAGTAGCAGTCTTGAAGCTACACACTACTGCACTCTACTTCAGATTACTGTTACATTTTGTAATCAGAAATCTGCATGCTGTACAGCATAACTGTTACCAGACCATGAATTATCTGCAACTAGAACAAATAACAGAGGCCAGAACGACCAGGATGGCTGCATATAAATTGTCACACAAATATATTACTTTTATCAAAGCAGCCAATGGAAAATATGGGAAAAGGAGAGAAACATATATGCGGGAATACACTATTTTTAAGCAAAAAAGATGTTCCAGGACTAGAGGGCATGGGATGAAGTTGCAGGGAGGACAATTCAAAGGAAACGTGAGGAAGAATTTCTTCACAGAACGGGTGGTGGACAAGTGGAACACCCTGCCAAAGGAAGTGGTGGGGGCTGAAACAATCACGGGATTTAAAAATGCATGGGATAGACATAAAGGAATTCTGGAGGTCAGGGTTAAGGGGCAACAGACTTCTAGGAAAACATAAAGTAAACTTACAAGCTCAAATGGGCAGACTGGGTGGACCATAGGCCCTTATCTGCCGACACTGTCTATGTATCTATGAAACAAAAGGTAAGGGAAGACAAAGAAAAGGGTACTACAGGAGAAATAAGAGACAGGAGGGGTTGAAATCAAAAGGGTTATACTAGCTACTGCCCTGCTTTTTAATGATGGACTTTTGCAGATCGGTCCTTTTCCCACAACCTTCTTTGTGGACCCCCTCAGTTCTGTTTTCATTCCCTTTGTAAAAAGGTATGTGTAGCCCTTCTGATCACAGTGACCTCTACTATCTCATTTACTTGCATATAATGAAAGGCCTGGCAAGAGTCATGTAGGTACATTTTTTATTACACAAATTTGACATTAATCTGAAGTGCAACACAATAGTTTGCAGCTCTGACAGTACTTCAATACTTTAAGGTTCCTATTAACTCTGCATGACAAAACTCAAGAGTTGTCAGACTGGTTTGCATATTTTGGTATCATTACTTAGTTAGAATATCTGTTTAGGAACACTGTGACAGAATCAGCCACCTTGCAGATTATGAAATGGGTGGGCTATAGATAACTGCAATGACATTCACGATATCTTCCTGCAAAGTGTATGACATTTGTATTGCACGGAACAGCCTAATGTTATCTTTCTTGTTTGGCAGCAGTTATACTTAGACGGCTGTAAGACTAAAGAACAGAAGTCACATTAAGATGTTGCACATGAAAGGTGGGGTGGTGGACTGCCCGCTTAAACAAACTAACAGCTTTGACATATTGAATTCTTTGTGTGGCTATGCTTCATTTTGGCACATATTCCTTCCAGGCATTATCTAATATGTATTTGGACTATATAAGGAGGATAAGGTAGCAAAGCACTTGAACTACAGGAATACTGCCAGTTTTTGCCCCCATGACAGCAGGACATAGCAGGCCACTTAAAAAACAAGCAAAAATAATAATGATGTGGTCTGACAGTTTCTATATATTGTGGACGAATAACTCCGTAAGGTAAAGAACATAGTTATGAGCCTAGCTTCAGTTTTACATACCTTTCTTCACTTTTACATACCTTTTGTTTTTGTTAGATCCCTCCTCCCCGGCCCTCCCTTCCTCATGACAGACAAATAAATACCACTATCTTCGTTCATTCACTACAATTGAAGCAGCCAAATAATAGGCATGACAGTAGCTTATTAAATGCAGGAGAAATGTGACACACAGTGCTGCTGATCAGCAGTACATAAATATAAACCTGGCTGTTGCTGGGGTGTGGGACAGATTCTGTCCTATTGAACTGTCATCCCATACAGCTACATTTCTACTGTGTGAGAAACCTGCAGTTTACAAAACTGCTGATGAGTAGTGCATGCAAATAATGATATCTGCCAAGCTGGTGTCAGGCTGACTGTCAAGTACTGAACTGTCATCATCTGCACGTCTTCCATGTGACCCCTGGTCTGCCATGCTGCCTTAGCTATTTGTTTTGCAAACCTTTTTTATGTTGGCTTGCGCATGTGCGCCAGCCAACATATTGCATTAGTAGCAGATTTGGAGGTGCAGTCACTGTGGGCGAATGCAGGGCACGCATCAGAAGGTGCATCCCTCATTCCTCAGTAAGGCAGCTGCAGGCACTGACACCAGACATATGTCAGGTGGCTATCAGATGTAACAAAACATCCTCTGCAATCATGCAGAGGCACAATAACACGCCCTCCCGACATGCATGTCCAGCACCTGCAGACTGCCCTGACCCACTTCACTTGCCAACGGGGGTGCCCACTCCCCATCAGCATAATGCCCCCCTCCCATTTAAAATGTATGCTGAGGGGGTGCCCAATCCCCCTCGGTATCATGCGCCCCCTCTGAACAGTCTTTCTTTGCTGACGGGGGGCCCAATTCCCATCGGCGTGAGTCCTTCTTCTTCCCCATTTATTTTGCTGATGGTAGAGCCCACTCCATGTTGGCATAATGTCCCCCCCCACTTTTGTTGTGTGCCGAGGGGGGTGCCCAATCCCCCTCAGCTCTCGTCCACCCCCTTCGGTATGTGTCGACAGGGGTGCCCAATCCCCCATCAGCTACAGCATTCCCCCCATAAAATAGTCAGATGGCATGCTGGGAGCCCACCCCAGCATGCCAAATGCCCCTGAAATACAAAAACCATCCCACAATGTTTTTTTTTTTAAACCTGTGAAAGAAGAAAACGATCCCTCACAGTCTCCCTGCCCCCTTCCCCAATCCATGCCCAGCCTCTGTGTACTCCGTCTCCTTACACCCCCCTCACCCCATACTTACCTCTGGAGCCTGGCATGACAATCTTCAGTGGACTGGGAACACATCTGAACTCTTCAAACCAACCATGAACTGAAGAAATGCTGGTAAGTTGTATAATGGCATAAATAGGGTTTTTTCAACTTTGGTGCATATCTCGGCCAATTTTGGCAATTTTAGCACCAAATTTTCAACATGGGGTTATTGGGACCCCTCCTCATGAATTCAGTCACTGTAATGGCGTTATTCAGTCCCGAAAAGTGATTTCATGGTCACTGTTCATGAGGGGGGCTCTCAAAAAGCTTATGTTGCAAATTTGGTAAAAAAAAAATCAAAAAAATGACTGTTTTACTAGCGTGCATTGCACAGTTTGCACACACACTCATAACTTCGTGAATTTGAATTATTTTCACTCCAGTTTTTTGAAATTGGCATTTTCCCACACCTCCTTATGAACAGTACAGCTGCCATTTTACATATCCTGGCCGCAATGTGTTTTAGCACATCCAGCCCACAATAGCGTGGTTGCTGTGAGAGATCAGTTTTTGGGACAGTTTGAGGAAATGATGGTGACACTGTTCATGAGCAGAGGTCCTAAAGTGCCTATGTTGAAAATTTGGTGACGAACATCCATAAAATGACTGTGTTACAAGCGTGGGTTGCGCAGTTTCCATGCACTCTTGTAACTTTGCAAATTTGCAATATTTTCATGCCAGATTTTCAACACTGGCATTTTTTCACACCTCCTTATGAACAGTACAGCTGTCATTTTTCACATCCTGCCCAAATTGTGTTTTCACACCTGTGGCACACAATGGCGTGGTCACTGTGGGACATCAACTTTTGGGACAAATTAACAAAATCACAGTGCCACTGTTCATGAGGGGAGGTCCCAAAATGCCTATGTTGAAAATGTGGCTAAAAAAAATCCCAAAAATAATTGGGTTACGGACGTGTGTTGCACAGTTTCTATGCATGCTCATGACTTCACCAATTTTTCATATTTTCACTCTAGATTTTCAACATTGCAATTTTTTACACCTCCTCATGAACAATACAGTTGTCATTTTTCACATCCTGCCCAAAATGGGTTTTCAACCCTGTGTCGCCAAATGGCATAGCCACTGTGCAAACCTATCTTTCAGCTAACAAACTGATAGTGCTGCTCTTCATGAGGTGGGGTCACAAAAAGCCTATGTTGAACATTTGGAGTGAAAATACCAATAAATGCCTACGGCGTTAGGGTTTCCAACTGTAACTCTCCACCCTGTAGAGGCTGCCAAACGTCAGGGGTGTGACTTGGGATCATTGGCTGTAATGCTCATGCCATTCCACCACCACCCCCACCCTGCAGCCAGTGACAGGCATCGAAGTCTGCCTTGGAGTGTTCGCCCCTAAAGTTCACCCCATTCTCCTATACTGCACCCACCTCAGAATATTTCCTTATGGAATGGAGTAAGTATAATGCCCAAAGACCCCAAAGCACACCACAACACTTGTCAGTGTCTACAGGGTAGGGTGAGGTAGAATGGCACGAGCATTATAGCTGATGACCCAAAGGCACACCCCAACACCTATCACTCTCTGCAGGGTGGGGTTGATGTTGGCTTCAGTTCAGTACTTCACTGCAATTCCTATTATGCATCTCTAACTCCTGCACTACCAATGCCAATGCCAGCGAGACAACATTCGGCATTGACAAATGCTTGTTTTTATTATCTTAACTTCTGTCTCTCCTGTCCATTCTCTTTGCCAATTAGTTGGCTTGCTTCATATTTTTTTGTTCTCTTTAGAAGTTGACAGCAGATAAGGACCGCAAGGCCCATCCAGTCCGCCCATTTCTTTTTTCACCTTATAAATGTGCCATCGGCCTTTGCACTGTCAGTGGCCTATCTATTCATAGTCATTTGTATTGCTCCCTTATGCCTATCCCATGCCTGTTTGAAGCCCTGCACTGTATTCATAGCCACCACTTCTTGTGGTAAGCCATTCCATGCATCCACCACCTTTCTGTGAAAAAGAATTTCCTCACATTCCCCTTAATCGGCCTCCCTCTAATCTCATGCTGTGTCCTCTTGTCCTGCTATTTTCTTATATTTAAACATGTTAGACTCTTTCACCTTGTTTATGCCCTTAAGGTGTTTGAATGCCTCGATCATATCACCTCTCTCCTCCTTTGCTCAAGGGTATACATATTGAGCTCTGTTAATCTGTCCTCATATGTCTTCTGATGCAGTCCCTGCACCATTTTGGTTGCCCTTCTCTGGACTGCCTCAATTTGGTTAATGTCCTTGTGAAGGTGTGGCCTCCAATACTGCACGCAGTACTCCAGATGGGGCCTAACCAGTGTCTTGTACAGAGGATTATTACCTCCTCTTACGACTTGTGATACCCCTACTAATACACCCTAACACCCCTAGCCTTACCTACTGCTTTAGAGGTCTGCTTGATGATTTTAGGCATCAGTGATGATGATGCCCAAGTCTCTTCTTCCTTTGTGACTGCTAGCAACTCCCCACCCAGCCTATAGGTGGCTTCAGGGTTTCTCTTCCCTATGTGCATGATTTTGCACTTCTTTGCATTAAATCCCAGTTGCCACTCTTCTGACCATTCTGCTAATTTATCCAGATCTCTTCTCATTCTGCCCACCCCATCTGGATCATCTACTCTGTTGCAGATCTTGGTGTCATCTGCAAACAGACAAGCCTTACCCTCTAGTCCATCTGCAAGGTCACTAATGAAGATGTTGAAGAGGACTGGCCCAGGACTGTTCCTGAGTACCCACTTGTGACTTGCATCTCTTCTGACTGTATACCATTTACCACCACTCTCTGTTTTCTGCCCGTCAACCAGTTTGCCACCCAGTTGACCAACTTCTGACCCACCCGGAGCCTACCCAGCTTATTTATCAATCTTCTATGTGGAACAGTGTCAAAAGCTTTGCTGAAGTCAAGGTAGGCGACATCAACTGCTCCCCTTGGTCCACCACTCTGGTTACCCAGTCAAAGAAATCTATGAGATTAGTTTGACAGGACCTTCCTTTTGTAAACCCATGCTGTCTTGGATCCTGTGCCCTATGGGATTCCAGGTGTTGCACTATCCTTTCCTTACGGAGTGCCTCCATAATCTTGCCCACTACTGAGGTAAGACTGACCGGTCTGTAGTTCCCTGCCTCCTCCCTGCTACCACTCTTGTGGAGCAGGATCACATGAGCCCTTCTCCAGTCTTCTGGGACCTCTCCTGTGCTCAGAGACTCACTAAACAATTCTGCTAATGGCTCTGCTAGTTCCTCCTTTAGCTCCTTAAGTACCCTGGAATGTATGCCATCAGGTCCCATTGCCTTATCCACCCTGAGCTTAGCAAGCTCTTGTAGGACCCTTTCTTTTGTGAAGGGAGTAGTGCTCACCTCCCTCCCCCCTGTGTCCATGATGCTGAGCTGTGGCCCTGCCCTACCTTCTCTTCAGTAAATACTGAGCAAAAGTATCTATTTAGGATAGATGCCTTTACCGGTCCTCCTCCTCACATGCTCCCTTTTCTCCATTAAGCTTAGCAACACCTCTCTGGACTTTCTCCTTTCACTAATGTATCTATAGAAAGTCTTGTCACCTTCTTTTACTGTTCGTGCTAGTGTTTCCTCAGTTTGGGACTTTGCCTGCCTTACTGCCTTACCTGCTTCCCTTAGGGCAGTTTGGTATGCCTCCTATCTTCATCCCGCTGTGTTCCCTTATATTTCCTGAAGGCCAGCCTTTTGGCTCTGACCTTTTCTGCTACTGTATTTGAGAACCAAAGTGGTTTCCTTCTTCTTTTGCACTTCCTTTTCTGTCTAACACAATGGGATGTTGCTTCAAGTATTGCATCCTTAATGCTTGCCCACTTTGCCTGTACCCCCTCACCTGTGTTTCTTTTTGCCAGGACTAGCTTAACTCTGTTGGCCATCTTATCAAAGTCAGCTCCTCTGAAGTCCCATATTTTTGCCTTGGAATGGGATGATTTAGATGTAGTAGCCAAATTGAACCATACCATGTGATGGTCACTGGCCCCCAGGTGACCTTCTACCTGGAGATCTGTGATCCTTCTTTGTTAGTCAGTACTAGATCTAGGATAGCCCTGTCTCTTGTGGGTTGCTGTACCAGTTGTTTGAGGCCCTCCCTGCAGGAATCCACTATGAGTCTAGTTCTGGCAGACGTTCCTGCTGGTATTGACCAATCTGTATCTGGCATGTTGAAGTCTCCCATTATCAGAACCTCCCTTTAGCTGTCATGTTTTGTATATCTTCTAACAGTAATGTGTCTATGTCCCCCCTCTGGTCTGGGGGCCTGTAGACAACCCCAGTTCTTATGGCTGTCCCATTTCCTGTTTCCAGGGTGACCCATAGTTCTTCTGGCTCCTTATGTGTATTCTGAATTTCTGTAGCTTTGATATTTTCATTAACATTAAAAAAAATCCTGCAATAACTATCACTACTTTCTGAATTGATGCCCCAATCTGCGGTAAAACTGCCAGCTCACCTGCGGCTGACACACATTTGTCAGCAGTCCATGTAGAATACTAGCTGACCTTGTTTTATACACTGGTGTATATTTTTGTTCCCCTGGGTAAGGAAAAGTTGCTTTTGATATTATTATAAATACTATTATTTCAGGAGTGACTTTAGATTTGCATTTGTAAATAAGTGTGATCATAATTTGTTTTGGCATTGCCATGCAGATAAAAGGTGTAATGAAATATCATGTGAACGAGGGCACTTTAGGTAAAACTACAATTGCAAAACAGACTCAGTACAGCACCTGAGATTTCATTGTAAGCTCTGCTGATTTGCAATATAACTTAGCAACACCTGTCTCTCTTGTATTTACCTCGTCATGTTGAAGCGACGAGCTGTACAACTCAAGAGAGTAACAAAAAGCCTTCGGCAGCATTTTATTACAGAAAAGTCCATTTGCATGCCCCATCTGCAGGGTGCATGTTTGCATGGCCCATCTGCAGGGTGCATGTTTGCATGGCCCATCTGCAGGATGCATGTTTGCATGGCCCATCTGCAGGGTGCATGTCTGCATGCTATTTAGACTACATGTAGTGCTTGTTTCTGTTCCAGGACTCAATTAAGGACAAAACTTTGGCATACTGCAGACATGGTTAGAATTTAATTTTTAGTACATTTAAAGGACAACTCTGCTCCCTCCATAATATTTCACTTTCACCTTTTTTCTATGCATAGTCTTTCGTTGCTATTGTTTATTTGTGCATTTGGAACATCATGCAATGACCTGTTGGTAGCCAGGCACCATATTTCTGTATCTCTAAATAGACTCTCACTGTGCAATACCTCCCCCCAACATAAATCTCAAAGCATTGTAAAATCTGTCATGTGCAGTATTCAGGACATTAGATTTGGGATCTAAACACCACTAACAATTGGTTTTGCATACCAAAGTGCATACGGCTGCTCGAGCATAGAGGTAGAAATAAATCCCACTACTAGGGGACATTCATTGAATATATTTATTTTTTTAAGTCTGACAATAGAAGGAGCTAGCGTCTTGATAAAGAGCAAGTGGGCTTGAAACGTTGACAGTGTGTTTTGGTGAGGTGCTACCAAGAATTTAAAAATTAAATATATTTAATGAATACCCCCTGTAGTGGGATTTATTTCTACCTCTATGCGTGAGTAGCCGTATGCACTTTGGTATGCAGTTGTGGTTAGTTTAGTACGGCACCACGAGGAGCTCTGAGGCTGCAATTTTGGAGATTTTTAACAGTTAGTTTTGGTGCCTTCAACAGCTTGGATGACAAACTCACAGCAAAATGCTACAAGACATCCATGCCACATCACAGTTTAAAAGAGCAGCCACTGAACCTCTGAGCATTCCCGGCTCTCTGTGTGTGACTTTTTGTACTACGTTGCGTGGTGATCTCTCTCTCTCTCTCTCTCATCATGTTGCAAGGGGGCTGAGGGAGAGAAACAGAGAGCAGTTCAAAGCATTCCTTTCTGAATGGTCCTGAAGTTTACAATACAGATTATCTTAGTGTTCCCTTCCCTATTTAGTCAGTAATGCACACTTAACAAATGAACAGGAGTTGAGGATTTAACAGTTTATGGTAGCAATTTTTTTTTCTGTGTGTTTTTTTACAATGACAAGACAGGCACTGCAAATAACAGCTTTGTTATGTCGCAGTTAACTGACTCAGTTACAGCAAATGACCAAACCACTATAGCAGTCTAGCTATTCCACTGCTTGCAAACTTCTACGCTCAGTGCTGCACACTAGGGTACATGCTAAATAATGACCTAGGGCCAAAGTGGGTTTCATCTGATAAATACTGTAGATAGACTTGGTATTTAACAACCAGGGCCCTGACATTTATAAAGTTTATATTTGGGGAAATTGTTTAACCAGAAAAGGCACACCAAACCAGAACTTACTTCCAGATGCAACCTGACGGCACAAGGAAGTTAAATGACTTGCTCAGGGTCACACAGTATGCAAGAAGGAGCTAATGGAATTCAAACCTATGTCTCCAGGTTTGCAGCTCACTGCCCTTAACCATGACGCTATACTGCCTCCTATTTCATTTGGACCTTCAAAGTGGACATTGTGAGAACTGTGCAAGCAACCCATATTAGGCATGCTATATATTCTTTAATTTTCTTTCTACTACCATGCCATGGTTTTGTAATTTTAATAGACAAAAAAGAGTCAAGGCATGAAAACAGCAATGATGTCATTTTTGCACTACTCTAAAATGCAGTTGAATACCTGCAGTTTACCAGTGGCAGAAACAGTCCATTAGCTTTACCAGCTCTTTGTAAGTTCATGCATGCACACATTGTGTATTCACAATAATGATGCTGAAAAACATGTAAGCCACAATGTAGTCTGATAATATTATGTGTTGCTAATTGTTTTACTTACCTCTACTATCACTATGTCCTGTGCGAAGACATGTCTGTCCTGCTAACATTGCACCACTCCACACTATTCTTGTATACCTCCTTCAATACATTGTTTAATAGATATAAAATACATTATTCAACACCATTACAGTACATGGTAGCACTTCCGCAATTGCCATTTCTTCCTGACTTACTAATGCTATTCATGTTTTGCACTAGGCTAAGCCAGACAGAACCCCTGTTGTGCTTCTAATGCAGACCTCAAGAGATCCAACAGGAGATAGAAACACTGTAGCCATAGACTGCCTGTCTGATAGTATGTCATAAAATGTACAAAGTATCACTTTCTGCTGCTTTTCAATGCTACAAAGTGCTCTATAGCAATAACAAGTCTACAGATAAGACACATCAAAGTACAGAACTGGTCTTAAACTTGTTTACAAACTTAGAAATCCAAAAAGAGAAAAGGAAATTTGCTACCCTAAATCGCAGGGCAGCTCAACCACAAAAAAGGAGCTACAGCTTCAATGCTCTTTATTAATAAATACAGATGCCAACTCTGTTATTGGTGAGCAAATTCATGGGTGGTCAAATGGTAGGGGAAAAAAACAGAAAAAAACTTTCCATAGCACTTTAAGTAATGCAAAAAGGATTTATTTTCCACAACTTAACTACAAATTGCAATAAAGTGCTTACAACAATTCAATGTAATACAAAAGTACTGTGTCCTACCATACATATAATCCACCCGAGTCCAGTGCATCGAGGCACTACTAACCCCTGTGCTTCACCGCTGTGGCTTCCTGAGGGGGTACAATTCCATATCCCCTTCATTCTTCAATACTCAAAGTGCATGTGCAACATAATTAGAAAATCCTAAAATGTAACTACTGTCTTAATCACTTAAATGCAACTAAATTTATCAGCAAAGTGGCCATTAAAGTTTATGTTCCATTTATATGTTAAGCATTTCTATTACAAATAAATTTCAACATTGCTCGAAGTTCTACAATAATAGGCTGCTCACATTAAATGTATTCACAGCATGTGCAATTCAAGAACCTATGCCCTGCTACATGCATGATTGCATTGTTATACACTTTAGGTTCACAACGTGTATATAAAATATATATATGTGTAACAAGACGTCCCATTCAATATAGCCTCTTACAAACATGCAGTACCATGCCACATCAATCCATTTAAATAAGCAACTATGTTAATTCTATTGTTCCTAATTCTAAAACAAATACTAAGCTCCCAATTCAGAGTCTAATAGTATAACTGCAACTCAATTCAATTTAATTTACTAATGTTCACCACTGAATGGGCTTGCCCATAACAGAGTCAGATTGCACTCATTATTGATGCTATTTACTCACTAAGATGAGTCACATGCAAATCTTATCCAATTCATTTGCAGCCCATAATTAAGGCTTCAAATTCATATTTATCAATCTTGACAGCAAAAGGAAAACATGCATTTGTCAATGCCTAATGTTGATTGCGTTGGTCTGTTGAGCTCGCTCACTGGCCCTGTGTCACGTGCTCAGTCTGTTTCTCCCGGTGGTGCAGGCTGCTCTTTTGTACTGGACTCCTGCCTGCATTGGCACCTTGTTCTGGCCACTAAGGAATCCGCAGCTGTCCCAATAGAGCTCTGTTGAGGTGGCTCACTCCCTCTCTCTCACTCGCTCATTCTGTTTCTCCCATCGCTGCAGGCTGCGCTTTTGTATTGGGTTCCTGCCTCTGTTGGTGGCTTTTTCTGCCCACAAAGAAATCTGCAGCAGTCCCAATACAGGTCTGTTGAGCTCGCTCACTCCCCCTCTCTCACTCACTCATTCCGTTTCTGCTAGCGCTGCAGGCTGGCCTTTTGTACTGGGCTCCTGCCTGCGTTGCTGCCTTTTTCTGCCAACAATGAAATCCACTGCAGTCACGATATAGCTTCATTGAGCTCACTCACTCCCTGTCTCTCACTTGCTCATTGTGTTTCTCCCACCGCTGCAGGCTGCCCTTTTGTACTGGGCTCCTGTCTGCATTTGCACCTTTTTCTGCCCACAAAGAAATCCACAGCTCTCCTGAAAGAGCTCTGTTGAGGTCGCTCACTCCCCCTGTGTCACTCACTCATTCTCTTTCTCGTGGCGCTGCAGGCTGCCCTTTTGTACTGGGCTCCTGCCTCTGTTGGTGCCTTTTCCTACCCACAAAGAAATCTTCAGGAGTCCTGACAAAGCTCTGTTGAGCTCGCTTACTCCCCTTCTGTCACTCACTCAGTCTGTTTCTGCCGGTGCTGCAGGCTGCCCTTTTCCATTGAGCTTCTGCCTGCATTGCCGTCTTCTTCTGCCCACAAAGAATTTTGCCTCAGTTACAACAGAGCTCCATTGAGCTCGCTCAGTCCTCCTCTCTCACTCGCTCATTCTGGTTTTCCCGCCACTGCAGGCTGCCCTTTTGTACTGGGCCCCTGCATGCATTGCTGCCTTTTTCAGCCCACAAACAAATCTGCAGCAGTCCCAACAGAGCTCCATTGAGCTCACTCACTCCCCCTCCCTCACTCGCTTGGTCTGTGTCTCCTGCCACTGCAGGCTGCCCTTTTGTACTGGGCTTCTGCCTGCATTGGCGGCTTATTCTGGCCAGAAAGAAATCTGAAGCAGTCTCGACACAGCTCCATTGAGCTCTCTCTCTCTCTCACTCACTCTTTCCATTTTGGCCTGCGCTGCAAGCTAGCCTGTTGTACTGGGCTCCTGCCTGCGTTGCTGCATTTTCTGCCCACAAAGAAATCTGCAGCAGTCACAATAGAGCTCCGTTGAGCTCGCTCACTACCGCTCTGTAACTCATGTGTTCTGTTTCTCTTGGTGCTGCAGGCTGTGCTTGTGTACAGGGCTCCTGGCTGTGTTGGCACCTTTGTCTGTCCACAAACAAATCCGCAGCTATCCAAACAGAGCTCCGTTGAGGTTGCTCAGTCTACCTCTCTCACGTGCTCATTCTGTTTGTCCTGGTGCTGCAAGTGGCCCTTTTGTACGGGACTCCTGCCTGCATTGGCGCCTTTTTCTGCCCACAAAGAAATCTGCAGCAGTCCTGATAGAGCTCTGTTGAGCTCACTCAGTCCTCCTGTCTCACTCACTCATACTGTTTCTCCCACCGCTGCAGGCTGGCCTTTTGTACTGGACCCCTGCCAGCATTGATGCCTTTTTCTGCCCACAAAGAAATCCACAGCTGTCCTGACAGAGCTCTGTTGAGGTCACTCACTCCCCCTGTGTCACTCACTCATTCTGTTTCTCGTGGCGCTGCAGGCTGCCCTTTTGTACTGGGCTCCTGCCTCTGTTGGTGCCTTTTCCTACCCACAAAGAAATCTTCAGGAGTCCTGACAAAGCTCTGTTGAGCTCGCTTACCCCCCTTCTGTCACTCACTCAGTCTGTTTCTGCCAGCGCTGCAGGCTGCCCTTTTCTATTGAGCTTCTGCCTGCATTGCCGTCTTCTTCTGCCCACAAAGAATTTTGCCTCAGTTACAATAGAGCTCACCTGAGCTCGCGCAGTCCTCCTCTCTCACTCGCTCATTCTTGTTTCCCCACCACTGCAGGCTGCCCTTTTGTACTGGGCTCCTGCCTCTGTTGGTGCCTTTTCCTACCCACAAAGAAATCTTCAGGAGTCCTGACAAAGCTCTGTTGAGCTCGCTTATTCCCCTTCTGTCACTCACTCAGTCTGTTTCTGCCAGCGCTGCAGGCTGCCCTTTTCTATTGAGCTTCTGCCTGCATTGCCGTCTTCTTCTGCCCACAAAGAATTTTGCCTCAGTTACAATAGAGCTCCACTGAGCTCGCGCAGTCCTCCTCTCTCACTCGCTCATTCTTGTTTCCCCACCACTGCAGGCTGCCCTTTTGTACTGGGCCCCTGCATGCATTGCTGCCTTTTTCAGCCCACAAACAAATCTGCACAATGGGGGGGGAGGTAGTAACAACAAAAAAGGAAAGGGACCTGGGGTAATCATATCAGATGACCTTAAGGTTAGCAAGCAATGTGAGAAGGCAGTAGGGAGGGCTGGGGGTATACTGGGATGCATAGGGAGAGGCATCAGCAGCAGAAAACAGGAAGTTATTATCCCTCTGTACAGACAGTTGGTGAGACCCCATCTGGAGTACTGTCCAGTTCTAGAGACCCCATCTCCGCAAGGACATAGACAGGATAGAGGCAGTCCAGAGGAGGGCAACTAAATGGTGCAGGGTCTGCAAGAGAAGCCGCATGAGGAGAGACTAAAGGAGCTTATATGTATACCCTTGAGGAAAGAAGGAGAGGGGGACATGATAGAAACTTTGAGTACCTCAGTGGAATCAACAAAGTCCAAGAGGGTAGCATCTTTCAGAAAAGAGACGTGTACGAACAAGGGGACACAATTTAAAGATAGAAGGGGGGGCGGTTCAGGGGCAATGTGAGGAAGTATTATTTCACAGAGAGGGTAGTGGATGCATGGAACAGCCTTCTGGAGGTTGTGGGGTCTAAAACTGTGGGAGAATTCAAGAATGCATGGGACAGACATAAGGCTATTCTTGACAGCAGCAGCAGCAGTAGCAGCAGTCCTGACAGCACTCCGGTGAGTTCGCGCACTCCCCCTCCATCACTCGCTCTCTTGTACTGTTTCTCCCAGTGCTGCAGGCTGCCCTTTTGTACTGGGCTCTTGTGTTGGGGCCTTTGTCTGCCACAAACAAATCCGCAGCAGTCCCAACAGAGCTCAGTTGAGCTCGGTCACTCTCCCCTCTCACTCATTCGATCTTAATGTGTTCCAAACAGTGATTTCCCATAGCCACCATGCTATTCTGTGGCAGGAGTGCAAAAACATGTTTTAGCCAGGATGTGAAAAATGGCAGCTGTACTGTTTATAAGAAGGTGTGGGAAAATGCCACTGTTGAAAATGTGGTGTGAAAATATTACAAAATTGTGAAGTTACAAGGGTGCATGGAAACAGTTCAATGCACGCTTGTAACAGAGTCATGTTATGAAGTTTCATCACCAAATTTTCAACATAGACATTTTAGGACCTCTGTTCATGAACAGTGACACTGTCATTTTCTTAATCTGTCACGAACAGTGATTTCCCACAGCAACTGTGTTATTATGTGCCAGAACTGTGAAAACACATTTCGGTCAGGATGTGAAAAATGACAGCTGTACTGATCATTAGGAGGTGTGAAAAAATTCCACTGGTGAAAATCTGGCGTGTCAATATTACAAATTTGTGAAGTTACAAGGGTGCGTGGAAAGTGTGCAATGCACACTTGTAACACAGTCATTTGATGGGCTGTCATCACCAAAATTTCAACATAGGCATTTTAGGACCTCTGCTCATGAACAGTATCACTGTCATTTTCTTAATCTGTCCCGGGACAGTGGTTTCCCACAGCGACTGCTCTATTCCAAGCTGGAAGTGTGAAAACACATTTCAGCCAGGATGGGAAAAATGACAGCTGTACTGTTCATAAGTAGGTGTGGGAAAATGGCAATGTTGGAAATCTGGAGTGAAAATAATATAAATTTGCAAAGTTACAAGCGTGCGTGCAAACTGCGCAACGCACGCTTGTAACACGGTCATTTTATGGAGTATCATTACCAAATTTTCAACATAGCCATTTCATGACCTCTACTCATGAACAGTGTCACTGTCATTTTCTTAATCTGTCCAGAACACTGATTTCCCACAGTGACCACGCTATTCTGCACTGGAAGTGCGAAAAACACATTTCTGCCATGATGTGAACAATGACAGCAGTACTGTTCACAAGGAGGTGTGACAAAATGCCAATTTTGAAAATCTGGCATGAAAATATTGCAAATTCACAAAGTTATGAGCGTGCGTAGCAACTGCTCAATGCACGCTCATAAAACAGTCATTTTTTGGATTTTTTTCCACCAAATTTGCAACATAGGCTTTTTGAGAGCCCACCTCATGAACACTGGCACTGTTGTTTCGTTAATCTGCCCCAAAAGGTGATTCCATGCACTGACCATGAAACCACCTTTCGGGGATGATTAACGCCATGACAGTTCAAGAATTCATGAGGAGGGGTCCCAAAAACCCCATGTTGAAAATTTGGTGAAAAAATTCCCAAAAATGCCTGAGATATGCACTAAAGTTGAAAAAACCCTATTTCTACCATTATACAGCTTACCGGCATTTCCTCAGTTCACGGTCGGCTTTGAAGAGTGCAGACATGTTCCTGGTCCACCGAAGATTGTCGCGCCAAGCTCCGGAGGTAAGTACTGGGTGAGGGGGTGTGTGTGGAGAGGCAGGATGCACAGTGGGTGGGTGCGGGTTGCAGGTGGAGAGCTGGGAGACTACGAGAGACCATTTCCTTTTTTGCAGGAGAAAAAAAAAGACATAGCGGGACCGCTTTTTCCTTTACAGGGGTATGTGGCACGCTGCGGTGGGCTCCCAGCATGCCACCAGAGGCTTTTTTTGGGGGGGCAGCAGTAGCCGACAGGGGATTGGGCACCCCATCAGCACACAAGGAGGGGTATTAATATGCCAACGGGGATTGGGCACCCCGTCGGCAGGAATAAAAGCAGGGGGGTTTACAGAATGCAGGCGGGGAGTGGGCTCCCCCGTTGGCAACAGAAACACAGGTCACTGAGGCCGGTGGGGATTGGGGCCCCCATCAGCAAATAAACATGGTGGGGGGAGGGGGGTTATATTGTTTGTGAACACGATGGCAAGCTGCCACCATGTTCACAAACAATATCAAGGCTTTTATATCCCCCCCTGCAATAACGGTTTGCTCCCTCATTGCAGCAGATAGCTGACGCTGCAATGACGAGGTGGCCCCTGATTGCAGCAGCAAAATTCTCACAACTTGGTGGCAACATTCCAAACTGCTGTCACCAGCAGCATGCCATGGCATTGGGGGAAGCGGGACAAGCCTTTGCAGGCTGTTTTGGCATTGGCCACAACAGTGCCACACCTCCACAACCTGCTTCTGAGCAAGCTGTCCCAATATGTTTCTTGCGCTGTGCGCAATCAACATAAAAAACTAAGAACAAGGACAGTCAGAAGCAATACAAAATGAAAATAAAGCGATTTGATCCAATGTTCAGTATTTCTTGCATTTCAAATGTTATGCTTCAGTTCTACATTAAATTGTATGTGATTAATTTAAAAGAAAAAATAGCCTGGCCCTGTGGTGCAGAGGGCTGAGGTGCTGGTGCCTTACCTCGAACCACTCTGGTGACCCGGGTTCGGAAATGGACTCAGGATGCCAGTGGTCAGCAGGCGGGGAGAGGATTGAGCATCTGTAGGACTGCTCTCCTCTCCTGGGGTGGGTAGCGGGATCGCTTCGCTCTGCAGCAGCCCCCGGTGGAGACCGGGAGCACTGCATGAGCGTCGCAACAGAGGGAGGAACCAAGAAAATGGAAAAAGCCCAGGATTGGCCAGATGATGGCGGCCAGCCTATCGACGCCTCCAAAGAGCCTCCTGTGGAAGTTCCACCTACCTCAGCAGTGCCCTGGGGCCGAGAGAAAGAGTGTGCTGGGTATCCCCCACCGGTGCCTTCCCCCTCGGAGGAGGGGGACCCACCCAGTGAAGAGTTACACTGGGCTACTCCAGGGGTCAGGCTGCAATATGAGGTGAGGTGGGGTCCAGGGGGAAGAGTAGAAGGAGGACGTCAGAGACCATGGATGCCCGAAGGAGTGGCAGATCCTGGGGACGTAGGAGCGGAAAAAGAAATAATGCAAAAAAAAAAGAAGAAGAAAAAAAACCAAAATGTAAACTATATATTTGTATATTCGGCAATTTAGTTAATTGTCCAGCAATTTTAGCATAAACGAACACTATGCTTTGAATAGTAACAGAGCCACACTACATCCCAGCAACTTTGCGCTTTGATGACAGATCAATAAATATAAATTTGAAGCCTTAATTATGAGCTGAAAATGAATTGGATAAAATTTGCCAGTGATTCATTTTAGCGAGTAAATACTGTCAATAGTGAGTGCAGTCTGACTCTGTTATGGGGGAACCCATTCACTGACGCACATTAGTAAATTGAATTGAGTTGCACTCATACTATTATACTCTGAATTTGGAGTTTAGTATTTCCTTTAGAATTAGAAACAATAGAATTAACATAGCTGCTTATCTAAATTGATTGATACGGCATGGTACTGCATTTTTCTAAGAGCCCTATATTAAATGGGACGTCTTCTAACAGATATATATTTTTATATACACATTGTGAACCTAAAGCGTATAACAATGTAATCATACATATAGCAAAGCATAGGTTCCTGAACTGCATATGCTGTGAATACTTTTAATGCAAACGGTCTATTCTTTAGAACTTGGGGCAATATTTAACTTAATTTGCAATATGAATGTTTAACATGGTTTTAGTGAGTAAATGCTGTCAATAATGAGTGCAGTCTGACTCTGTTATTCACACTTCACATGCAGGTGTTGGAGGGAATGGGTTGACAGCTGATCTCTAACTATACCTGCACACTGAAGCAGACGTAGATAGGCCAGGTGATCCATTTCTGCTGACACAGTCATATGTTTGTATGTTCACCATATGCTGCAATGAATATTCCTATGTGGTATAACTACATTCTTAACATTACTGTCGTTATACTGTATGTCAGAACGTTGTTAACCTTAGGAAATCATCATTTCCTAAGGTTGTTATACTATCGTTGTGACGTAGAACTGTTGTTAACCTATCGATGCTATGTCACATCGATAGGTTAACAACGGGGATCGCTTCACGCATGTGCACTACACGACCCAACGGCCTTCCAGAAACGGCCACGGCGGTGAAAGCATGACCCAGAATGCCTCCGGCAGTGACTAAAATGTCAACAGTAAGGATCCTGATAAATTTTTTCTCTAGAAATGCATGACCATACACTACAAAATATAATGTATGGTCATACATCGGCAACTGGTGTGAATAACTGGCTTGAGTTTGCCATGGCGACATAAACCTCTCGAGCTTCGCTCTCGAGGTTTACATGGTCACCATGGCAACCTCTCACCGGTTAACAAACCAGTTACCGATGCATGCCCATACATTATCCTCTATATTATACCTCTGCATTCCTATGCTTTCTATGGTAAGCCCTACTCTGCAAAATCTTCCCTTTTTCCCCTCATAAGTACCCTTCCCACCCTCCGCCCCCTCAGTTGTTACTATCTCCCGGCACCAATGAACGCCTGAAACTGTCTGCCAAGACTGTTACAGCACATGACACAAAGGTACCCTCCCAACACCTCTCACTCTCTGCAAGGTGGGGGTGGCAGTTGGTATTACTACAGTATCTCACTGCCATTCCTATTATGCATCTCTGTCACTCCTGCACTACGAATGCCAATGTCAGCAAGTAAACATTCGGCATTGACAAATGCTTGTTTAAAGATAGGGACCACAGTTGCTTTCCTCCAAACCTCTGGGACTGCCCCTTCCTTGATGGTTTTATTTCCAATTATAGCTATAGGCTGTGCCAAATCCTCTGCTAATTCCCTAAGGATCCTGGGGTGCAAACCAGCTGGTCCCTGTGCTTTGTTTATATCTAGAGTCTGTAGTTTTTGTTTAACATAATCTGTTTTACATATTTCTACTTTCTCTGTATGATATCTATTTACTGATATTTCTTGACTAGTTGTAAGCAGGTCTTCTTTCTTATAAATGGAGTAAAAGTACTCATTAAATACATTTGCCATCCTCTCTGGTTCACTGTAAAAGATATCATTGATTAAAAGTGGGCCAATAACTAGACGATTTTTTCTCGGTGTTAATGTACAAATAGAACCCTTTCATGTTGACTCTCACACCTGAATGACACCCACAGGAACAAGACGGCATCTACGGCCATCACTGCAGCCACTGCCTGACTTGGCTACATTCTCTGCCCGCCTTCCTGGATCCCAAGCCCAGACAAAATCCTGAGGACTCTTGCGTTCGAACGGCGCTTGCAGGAATAAGGCAGCACCTATGGCCATCACCATGGCTGCCATCCGACTTGGCTACATTCTCTGCTCACCCTCTTGGATCCCAAGCCCGGACACAATCCTGAGGACTCTCACGCTTGAACGGTGCCCACAGGAACAAGGCGGCACTTATGGCCATCACCACGGCTACCACCCGACTTGGCTACATTCTCTGCCTGCCCTCCTGGATCCCAAGTCCAGACACAATCCTGAGGACTCTCACACCTAAACGGCACCAGCAAGAACAAGGCGGCACCTATGGCCATCACTGCGGCCACCACCTGACTTGGCTACATTCTGTGCCCACCCTCCTGGATTCCAAGCCCAGACACAATCCTGAGGACTCTCGTGCCTGAACAGTGCCTGCAGGAACAAGGTGACACCTACTGCCATCAAAACGGCTGCAGCCCGACTTGGCTACATTCTCTGCCCGCCCTCCTGGAT
This sequence comes from Neoceratodus forsteri, assembly GCA_016271365.2. Lineage (NCBI taxonomy): Eukaryota > Metazoa > Chordata > Ceratodontiformes > Ceratodontidae > Neoceratodus > Neoceratodus forsteri. Next base: position 62,350,467 of record CM057455.1, read on the forward strand.
CCCAAGCCTGGACACAATCCTGAGTAGGTACTGTCACTAGAGCATCTCATTCCAGCTCTCTTACGATTGGTGCAGCGCTTGGCTGATCGGACTGTGATTGGATGGTTCTACAACCCCGAGCCATCCGATTAGAGCGCCTTTTGACTGTATATTGAATATCTTTTCTACGCCTTTTCAATGCTGAAAAACAGCTCCTATTTTACTGTGACCCACTTCTGTCTCTAACTGATTAGACAAGGGGAAATTAGTCTGTAAATGCCTGCTTGTCTGCCTAAATAATTGCATGTAATTTTAGAATGTTAACTATGCTTACTGCACTGCATTAATGGTAGGGTTTTTGCTTGGGTAGATGCACTGTTCACTATTATTTATACTTTTTGCTTGTTCTTTCTTTCGCTACCTGCCTTCCCCCTGTCCATTTTCCTCCTGACTATTTCCTTGGTTAAAATCTCTCTCACTGCCTGCCTTCCCCAATAGATCCCTTGCTGCTCAGTGAACTGTTGTCTCCTTTTACCAATCTCCCAGTCTCTAACCATAGCAACCCTTCTCCCATCTCATACCTTGTGTAATTATTTATCTACATCAGGGCTGTGACCTCACCTTTTGTCCTCCCTGATATCCCCACCCCTCTAATCTCTCTGTCCTTTACACATTTTGTTTTAGCCCCCACCCCAGCTGCCGCTAGTCTCCTGCCCCCTCCTGCTCTTGTACTTAACCTCCCTCTCTCTTGCTCGCCCAGGGATTCTCACACCCGAACGGCACACGCAAGAACAAGGTGGCACCTATGGCCATCACCGCGGCCGCCGACCAACTTGGCTAGATTCTCTGCCCACCCTCCTGGATCCCATGCCCGAACACAATCCTGAGTAGATACCACCACTAGAACCTCTCACTCTGGCTCTCTTACGATTGGTGCAGCGCTTGACTGATCGGACCTAGATTGGATGGTTCTACAACCCCGAGCCATCTGATAGGAGTGCCTTTTGACTGTATATTGAATAACTGTTTCTGTGCCTTTTTAATACTGAAAAACAGATCCTATTTTCACCTGCCCCCTCCACCCCTCCCAAGCCTCCTTTAAATACATCTCTTGCCCCTTCCCTTTCGTATATCTCTGATGTCATTGGCCTATGGATACCCTGCCTACCACCTGTCTTCCTGTCAAAGCTTAAGTGTAAAAGCTTGACTCTGTGCCCTATTTCTTATCGTTTTCTATCTCCACCTCTACTCCCTACTGCTCTGTCCCTCTCGTGCCTAGGCTGCTTATATCAAACCGAAACTAACCTGAACAGTTAGCCTTATTTTCTCTCATTCACCAACTAGTGAAGGCATTTTATTTCCACTGTCTCAACTCAGGTGGATAACATACTGGGATAATGGTTTCCCCCTATAGCCACTAAATACCCCAGAATGTCAGGCCAATGCACACAATGAGAGGGTTATTGCCTCTCCTGCTGCTTCTGGTCCCACTAGTGGGCACAAGTTTCAACACTTTAGGACCTGAAAAGGAACCTCCTACAACATTAGCAACATAGGAGCAGAAACTGACCATATTAATAGGAAAGACCACAGGATGTGGGGGACAGCTTAACCTCCCTCAAGTGCTATCAACGCTACCGGAGGCTAAAATCTATTCTTACCCTTTAGCAGCCCTACTGTGTGGCCGACCAGCCTACATTAGCTCCATTACTCTAGTACAACAAGGGTTCAGGCATTCTTATGCTAGTAGTAAACCATGGACGTGCCTATGCTGCAATCTCCTGCTGTTCCTCCTGCTGCTATCTGGGACTGTCCACCGTAACCCGGGGCCAGCCCCATGCAATCTACGGCAGGGAAGTATGCATCATAATGCTGGGACCGCCCCCAAGCAGCCTGTGTTAAAAGGAGCACTGAGAATCTTATCACTTAATATAAACAGCCTCCTCCCTAAGTTCCCCCAGATCCAAGCATGGGTGGGACAGCTAAAACCAGATATTATCGCCTTCACAGAGACCTGGCTATTGCCCAATATCACAAATGCATCCTTATCAATGGAAGGCTACAACTCTTTTCACCAAGACAGGCTCATCAAATGGGGTGGCAGCTGTCTAGTCTATGTCTGAAACTACATTAAAGTGCAGATGATGGACTGCAGCCTGCACACTAGTGAGGCACAAATCTTCCACCTTGAACTTACCATTGGTCAGCAAAACAAAATACTGCTGCTAACAACAGTCTACATATCCCCAGGGAAGCAGGGTGCTGGGCTCAAGCTCTTTGAGGAGAATCTGCAGTATTTGGGAAAAAAATGGGAGCAGGTAATTGTTGGGGATTTCAACATAAACTGGCACTCTAACAAAGAAAACATAGCTAGGGACCTAATAACTGTCCTATATCTTACACAGATGGTTACCCTTCCCACTAGGCATAACTACAAAGCATGCACCAGTACACTCATTGACTGGCTACTCCGCTCCAACCCGGATCACACATCAGATGTTAAGGTTCTGCCTGATAGCCTCAGCGACCACTCGCCAGTCATGTGCACTTGGGCAAACAAGTTCACAAAGTGCCCATCAAAGGTCACTACTTATCATGTGATGAGACCTGGGCTATTAAATGATTTCTAACTCCACTTATCCCTGATTGACTGGTTACCACTTTACCTTGCAACTGATGGCAACCACACCATTGAGTTCTTCTGAAATTCATTTATTTGGGCATGCAATATTTTTGGCCCCATAAAAAACCAAAAAGTCAAAGGAACCCACACCCCTGGGCTTAATACCACACTCTTAGATCACATGCATAATAGAGAAAACCTATGGCACAAAGCTAAGGACTCAGGAAAGCTGCACGATGTATCCACATACAAAGCTGCAAGGAAATGTTGTACCAGCCTCATTCACTCAGAGAAGGCAAGCTATTTCAAGGACCTCCTTAACAAAAACTAGGGGTCATCCAAAGGATTTTGGAACTCACTAAAATCCCTTAATGGAAGGACCTCCAGGGCATTTCCTGAACTCATCACCACTGGTGACTGGTCTATCCAGGAACCCCTACTGATTGCCAACAAGTTCAATGCCACGTTCACTTACCTATCGGGGTGCTTCCCAGAGAGTTCTTAAACCCACTGAATAACCAACCTCATGGCAACACCATACCCTCATTAGCGAGGGATGGGCTGCCACTTTTCTATTTTAGGCAAGTTTCAATCTCTGAGACCATCAAGCATGTAAAGAGGGTCCTCGGAAAGACCAGAATGGGGAGTGATCAAATAGATATGAAGCTGGTTGCCATAACGCTTGATGAACTAGCAACCCCAATCTCCAAGGTTTTTAATGACTCCCTAAGATCAAATCCAGAAGCAAATGATTTGATACCTTTTAATGGAATAACATAGATGTAACAACAAGAACAAAGTGCTCTAGCTTTCGGACCAACCAGTCCTTCTTCAGAAGCTAATGGCAGTTGTTTAGAAAATACAATACTTTTAACAGATAGATCATGCAGAAAAAACAGAAAAAAATCCGCATTGGTTTAAAATACTCATTTAAAAAATACAGAAGATGATGTCAGAGAAGTTTAACAGTACCATACTACCTTCAGCCAGGAGGGTCCCTGGGTCAAAGGTGCTTGGTGGAACACACATACAAAGAATCCTACTGCATATAAATTTAATTCACATAAGATAACACTGCTGGAGCAGATGACTCTTAAATCAAGCTATGAGTGTCACAGTTTGTATAAGGATGTGATTACTGAAAAGCAACCCCCACCCAGATTAAAGACATACTAAGATTGTCTTAGGACTCCAAGAAGTTTCAGTGTATGCGTTATAGACAAGAAACTACCAGTAATGTTGTCTTAAAACCATCAGTGCACACTGTGTGATGTGTAAACCTAGCTGGACCTGTCACCCAGCTATACTCTCCAGCTAGATATCATGCCCCATAAATTTCAAAAACCTCTAGTGTAGTGACAGGACTTTATAAATGATAATTTAAATCTAAATTGACAGTATTAGTGTCAAACAAAATACTCTAGCTGAGGACCATCAAGGAATTAAGACCATGTAGCCTGATATGTACTGATGTAAATATACACTGAGAATGTAACAACTTGATGTACCAGAAGTGTCTAAGGAAAAAAGAGATAAAAATGTAATTTCTCTCCTCCTCTTCACACAAACAATACACCCTACCTCACCCCACATCACCATAATGTGGGGGGGGAGGGTTACCTAGCTTTAAGGAGATGCTGTCTCTCTCACAGACACACACTACTCACACACACACACACACACACGCACATTCACACACTCTCCTAGTGAACCTTTACTCACATCAGTCACTGCAATTGTTCCCCAAAGGAATTCAACTTGTCATGAAATCCTAAGTAAAAGGGCTCATGTATCCTAATACCTACAGAGCAAAAATGTGACACTATTTAACCGTACTACTATCTGCATAGTAACATTTCCAAGGATTCTGGATAGAACTACAATGAAATAAAACTGCCACCCTCCCCAGGATAAGGTAACTGGAAGTGAATATAAAGTATATGTGTAAGACCAGAGGTCTAACATACCTACACTTCCACAAATTGCTACAATATTAGCCTAATGTAAAAAGATCTGTCCAGGACCCCCATGCAAATGAGATCTCGCACCTCAATATGTACAGAGTTAAAAAAATATATGTGACAGTCTATGATAACACTCCCGTATGTACAGTAACAGGCTAGGAAATCTGAATATGCTGCAATGGAATCAATCCCACTCCCGGGCAAAGATAAAAAGTAAGGAGGAATTAATATTCATTATGTGTGTGAAGTAAGAATAGTAACACGCTGTAACTCCATGTATCTAAATAGAGGCCTACCTCAATGTGACAGCAAGCCCCACACCTGTTATATCACGTACCTCACAACACATACCCACACACATACATACACACATACACCCACATCCCACACATGCTGAAGTCCTATAATATGTCAGTCTGAAGAAGAAGAGGTCTGTGGATGTTAGTTTCGTAGTGTCCCATGAAACCCAGATCAGCGTTCATCCCATCTGCTACCATACTGAGATGTAAAATAAGTTTAATCTTAAAAGCTCGTCTCTGTTGTGTGTTTTCAAGATTTCCTTTTAAGACCATTACTGACATATCTGAAATTGAGTGGTCAGGCTGGGAGAAGTGGCGCCCCACCGGTTTTTCAGTCTTCTTTGCTGTAATAGTATGTCTGTGCGAGTTCATCCTAATGTGGAGCTGTTGGCTTGTCTCCCCAACATAACCTGTTTGTGGACATCTCTTGCACTGAATGAAATAAACAACATGTCGTGATGTGCATGTATAACTCCCATGCACCTGGAATTGTCTGTTTTGTGATATAACCACACAGTCCGAGGTGGAAATGAGCTCACAAGTCTTAAAGGGGCATTGATTGCAGGGTCATGTGCCACTGTGTGACATGGTATTCTGTTCTGGTGAAAGTTTGCTCCTTATAATTAGGCTGGCTAAATTTGGTGGTTGTTTAAAAGATAGTAGTGGGAGTTCCTTAAAAATGCAATTAAAGGTTTCATCCTCACTAAATATTAGGTGGAGGTCTTTAATAATCTTACGCAGACGTTCAAGGTCTGGATGATATGTGACTACTAAGGGTATTCTGCCTGTAGCTGTCTTTTCTTTATACTGAAGTAGTTGTTGTCTTGGTACTTGCGTTGTCCGTTCTGTTATCCTGTCAATTTCCCTAGAAGAGTATCTCTGCTCAATAAAGATGTTTTTCAACATAGCCAAATGTTTATCTCTGTCATCCTCATTTGAACAAATATGGTGACACTGGAGTGCTTGACTGTACATGACAGATTTTTTTGTCTGGTTTGGGTGATTACTTTTCTTGTGCAGGTATCTCTGTCTGTCTGTTGGCTTCCTGTAAATACATGTATGTAAGGTTCCATCCTTAATGGTGACTGTGGTGTCCAAAAAGTTAACATTGGTGGTAGAATACTCCAGGGTAAGTTTTATGGTATGGTGGAGATTATTAAGTTTGTGATGAAAATCTTTAAGTGCATCAGTGCCCTCCGTCCAGATGATAAACAAATCATCAATGTAATGGAAATAAGCTAGTGGTTTGTGAGGACACTGCCTTAAAAAATCCTCCTCCAAGTCTGCCATAAAGAGGTTAGCATACTGTGGAGCCATTTTGGTGCCCATTGCTGTTCCCATAGTTTGAACATAATGTTTACCATTGAAGATGAAGTTGTTATGTGTCAAAATGAATTCCATAAGTTTCCCCACCACTTCAAGGTTGATGTTTTGTTCCGGTCCTTTCTCATGTATGTATTTAAGGCATGCTGCAATGCCATCTGTGTGTGGAATATTAGTGTAGACTAGAGGGATGTTACATCCACTGTCACTAAAATGGTATCAGGTGGTAAATCCTTATAACCAGAAAGTACATGCAAAAAGTGCGTAGTGTCTTGGATATAACTGTCTCTTTCCATAACCAGCGGTTTCAAAATGGTCTCTACAAACCCTGAGATCCCCTCAGTCAAGGTACCATTACCAGAGACTATGGGTCTTCCTGGATTTCCAGGTTTATGTATTTTAGGCAGCATGTAGAATGTCCTGTCCCTGGGTTCAGCTGGGATGAGGTCAGTTAGTTTTTCTCAGACATGGTCTGGAAAAGTTCTAATTAAGTCACATAGTTCATCTTTATATCTTGTAGTGGGGTCACTCTCTAGTTCTCTGTAGTATGTAAGATCTGTTAGCTGTCTGTTAGCTTCATTAATATAATCCTGTCTGTTTAAAATCACCACTGCAGAGCCTTTATCAGCTTTTTTGATAACAATGTTGTGGTTTGATTTCAGTGTCCCTATAGCTCTCTGTTCCAGTGGAGAAAGGTTATAATGGTCCTGTTTTTGCCTAGTAAGGATCTGACCACTGACACTAATACTGTCAATTTAGATTTAAATTATCATTCATAAAGTCCTGTCACTACACTAGAGGTTTTTGAAATTTATGGGGCATGATATCTATCTGGAGAGTATAGCTGGGTGACAGGTCCAGCTAGGTTTACACATCATACAGTGTGCACTGATATTTTTAAGACAACTTTACTGGTAGTTTCTTGTCTATAATGCATGCATTGAAACTTCTAGGAGTCCTAAGACAATCTTTGTATGTCTTTAATCTGGGTTGGGGTTGCTTTTCAGTAATCACATCCTTATACAAACTGTGACACTCGTAGCTTGATTTAAGAGTCATCTACTCCAGCAGTGTTATCTTATATCAAATAAATTTATATGCAGTAGGATTCTTTGTATATGTGTTCCACCAAGCACCTTTGACCCGGGGACCCTCCTGGCAGAAGGTAGTATGGTACTGTTAAGCTTCTCTGACATCATCTTCTGTATTTTTTTAAATGAGTATTTTAAACCAATGGGGATTTTTTCTGTTTTTTCTGCATGATCTAGCTTTTAAAAGTATTGTATTTTCTAAACAACTGCCATTAGCTTCTGAAGAAGGACTGGTTGGTCCAAAACCTAGAGCACTTTGTTCTTGTTGTTACATCTATGTTGGTCCATTAAAAGGTATCAAATCATTTGCTTCTGGGGGCGTGGCCAACAGCCAAATGGAATGGACGCGTAAACGGTTTGCTCCTGACAGTAACCCCTAAAATCCTGTATTAATCCATTTATTTCTGCACTGCGTTGTAAAGATCAGAATAAATACTCACTGGTGGTTGTCCGGTTATGGTTAGTCGGGCTGGCATGGTGAAATTAGACGCGTTTTGACCGACTTGTTCTTCTCACTTGCGGCGGGCCTACGAACTGCGCAGCAGCGACCTGGATTGACTACGCATAGTATGCAGGCCTCTACTACGTCCTCCCCGATGGCAACAGAAGGCAGCCTAGTAGAAATCAGGCAAATGTTTGCAGAAATCCTGCATCGTATAGAAGGAGTGGATGTGGCCACAAGAAAAAATACAGAAGATATTGTTGACTTGTTGCAAAGGGCCACTGTTCACGAGCATAGGATAGCCGAGGTAGAGGATGGCTGGCATAAATCCGGGGCTAAATTGCAAGAGCATGGACAGATGATTCAGCACCTTTGGGCCCGGTTGGAGGATTTGGAGAATCGCAGCCGCCGAAACAATCTGAGATTCATGGGGTTCTCTGAAGGCTGTGAAGGGAGTGATACAATAGCCTTTCTCCAACGTGAACTGCCTATACTGTTGGAATGCCAGGGCGATCCTCCGTGGGAGGCTGGACAGGGCTACATGATCCTGGCCCTGGGGGCCTCCACCCGAGGCCGTCCCCGGGCTCTCAATGGCCATTTCCTTCGGTTTCAAGATCGTGACCGGGTGACACACTTAGCTCGACAGAAGAAGGAGCTAGCTTGGAATGGCCACAAAATACAAATATTTGCTGACTACTCACTGGAGGTCACGAATAGGCGGAAGGCCTTCACAACAGCTCGGAGGGCATGTGCTGAACTCGGCCTTGAATATTACCTGCGATACCCCGCATCCTTACGGATTGTGATCAATGGAGCATCACGGGTCTTTGATAATCCAGTGCTAGCGGAGGACTTTATTGCTGCACAAGCACCTAAACTAAACTGGGGCAAATTGCATCCACCCTACAGCCCAAGACCTTCTCCTGCTAAGCCGGCCCTGATGGACACTTCTGGACCCGTATCCCTGAAGGAGGTGGCAGCTTCGACTTCTCTCTCAGAGGGACAGACTGTGGCCCCACCCGCCCACCCGCAAAATCCCCAGAAGAAAGAAGAAGAATAGAAGAAAGGACAGGATTGAAGGAGGGCACGTGGACAAAACCCCACGGCTTCGCTCTAGAAGTAGAAGCAGGAGTTGCAGCCCAGAGCCGAATTTTTCCCATGACTTCTTCGCCCCAGATATGAGTAATAACCAGTACAAAGTCCTGATGGATCTCCCTACCGAGGATATCCCCCGTGACCTTCCTCTCCCTCCCAGGTCTCCCAGCTCGGCCGGTTTAAAATCATCAGCAGTCGAACAACTGAGTTGGGCCGACGGAGCAGCTGACATGAATAGGAAGAGTTCGGAGGCCTCAGCTGGTGGACGGGCCTCGGAATCAACTGCAGGCAATATGGATAGTCGTACCATTCTAACAACAGCAAATGGCTGATTATCAACACCGCATGGTTGTTTGAGTTCTGAAATGCTCAGTGACCCAGTGGATTGTCAGACTTTGCCGTGGTTAGGGATCACTACTAAGCATTGAGTTAATGAAGACTTTCTATTAGAGGACAGTTTAGAGTGGCCCCTCGGCCCTTACTAGAGCAGTTTTTACATGCTGCCCTGGCTGTCACTGGTTACTTGAGGTGTAGATCTGAGGATCCTGGGCCTGTGCTGACTAAAATCTGGATCTAACCAAGCCCAATAAGGGTTGCTCAGGGCCTGTTCTGTGGCTCTGTACATTGTAAATATATCTTAGTCACTAGTATAATTATGAGAGTGGACCTGCTTTCTTTTCTATAACTGTCTACCTCACTAGGCTGGAAGAATTCATTATGGCAGTGGCTGTCTGGAAATTTTTTTTTGTCTCTCTCCCTAAAATCGGTTATTAAGAGAGCCTATTTAAATGGCTATGATGGGTCCATGGGGTTACATACCTCCCAGCGACCTCCACTGGTGTCTGGGCTTGTTTTTGTATTTAGCTGAGGCGTACAGTGGATACTGGTCTTTTTTGGGGTTGCAAAGGTATGAATTAGGGTGTGTGGGGAAGGGGTGGGTTGGGGTATTCATGAAGGCTCAAACTGTTTGCAGTTAATAGGGATAGTATATGTTAATACATATCCTTGTCAGATTTTAATGTTGATATTTGGTTGTTGTGTTTATATTACTATGGCAATCTTTCTAAAGGGGCCAAGGGGTGCTCCGTCAAGGGCTGTTGGAAAAGGAAGAAGAAAGGGGGGGGCTGGCTCGGACCCACCATTTAGTGGTTTTGATTACAAACTCCTGCTAACATGTTATATTCTAGATTTGAATGGAGTATAAGTTAATATCATGGAATGTGAGGGGACTCAACTCACCTATTAAACGGAAGAAGGAACTGGAAGGGGGACAGGATCAGATCTACAGTACAGTAGCTTCTTGTTTTACATTGTTTTTCATGGATTCTACTTGGTAGAATGTTTATTTTCTTTCTTACTACTAAGGGGCTAGTAGGGTATTGTTTGGGGCTGTTGGAATTTTGAAACCTGTTTTGGTAGCTAAAAGTGGGCTCATTTGTTTGGTTTACGGTGTGGCAGGCTGCATTTGTAGAGGCCTATTTCTCTCTTTTAAACATAATTGGTGTAATTTAACTGGTCTGTTTCTTTGAATTGGAGACCTATATCTTATAATTCCAAACCTATTTTGATGTATTGTTGGTGAAGCTGTTTGAATTGGTGTCCTGTTCTTTGGGTAGCAAACCTATGTTGGGGCTTTGAGTAGAATTTATTCATTGTTGCTGGCTTCACTAGCTGCAAAGTTTTGAGTGGGGGAAGGGTGCTAATTGTCTGACTAGAGGCCTCAGCTACCTGATTGTTTCCGGAAGACTTGGACTGGTCCCACCCACCCCTGGTCAATTATTCCCTTTGTACTAGGGGTTCTGACATCACTTCCTCAAACAGGCAAAGGATTTGCACCTGTCATAACAGAAGCAGACATCCAGGAAAGGAACTGCAGCAAGTGAAGAGGTGACGGCTCTCTCAGTGGAAGGAAGTAAATGCAAATCTAGGCGCTTCATTATTACTACTTCACATAGTTATTGCATTGGGTAAAGGGGAGTAGGAGTTGAAGAAGGTGTGCAATGGCTACTTAAAGTATTTTGAGTGTGGATAGGAATATACAAAGCAGTTGCTCAACATATCTAAACGTTGCAACAAAGGAGGTAAGGACATAAAGAATGTTTTGCACTGATAGAGGGGAGAGTGGGGACTTGGGGAGTGTTTGGTATCCTGCATCTGAAGGGTGGGGGTCGCTGGTGGGCAACACAGCAATGGGTAGGTGGTAGGTTGCAAACAACTGCGGTGCACCAATCTTTCTAAACATTGCCTGGAGAGTGGGAGGATGTTTAGTGTGCAACCACATAGAAAACTTAGAAAGGAGATTGAGGGTCTGCAGGAGGAACTAAGACAGGCAAGGCAGATTGGGGGTGGGTTTAGCCCAATACTGGAGGAAGGAGGAAGGGAGATGAGGGAGGGCAATTTAAGCCAACAGTGGTGAGGAGGAGGCTCAGAAGAAGGAAGAGAGACAGGGGCCCAGGCCAGGAAGAAGACGATGTCGGGAAACCAGGTCAGGAGAAAAAGTCAAATGGAAGGAGGCAATAGGGACTTGTGAGGGAGGCGAAGAAGTGGCAAAAGTCATGGAGTGGAAAGGAGAGAACAGGTTACTATGCAGAGAGGGAGCAGGCATTTGTGAAGGATCTTCAGAAAATAGTTTTGCACTGCTAGAGAGGAAGAGGTGGAGGAGGGAAGTGATGAAATTAGAGGAGTAATTGATAAATGCCTGACCAAACTGGGAGCGGGGAAATTCTGCTGGGAGAACTGCAACAGGGGTAAAGGGGAATAATGTGCAGGAGGAAGAAGAGGAGCTGGAAATTAGGGAGGAGATGAAAGGAAGCAAGCAGGGAGTAAGAGGGGGGAATCTTAGTGCTGGGGACTCAATACTAAGAGGAGTTAGGTGGGGTAGCAAGCGAGAGGCATAGTCGCATTTGGGTGGAGGCCTTGCCAGGAATGACAGCGGAAAGGTGGGACAGTCTGTTCTGAAATATGCTAGAAGGGGTAGGGACAAGCTCTCATTTAATTATACATCTTGGGACAAACGACCTGGCTGACAAGACAGTGGATATAGTCCAGAGGAGGTTTGAGGAACTAGCACAATTATGTGAGGGGCAGGAAGATCAGTAACTTTTTCGAGATACTTCGATGCCAAAGGCAAGCACAACAAGAAAGCTGAGAATAGAGGAATAGAGGAATTTAACAGATGGCTAAGAACCTGGTGTTGTGCTAAAGGGTATGGGCTGTTGGGGGGTGGGAGGGACCTGGGAGGACAGTAGTCTCTATGCCAAGGACAGACTACACTTGAGTGAGGAAGGAAAAAAGTGTTGAAGCAGAGGATGGAAGAATATATAGAGAAGTTTGGAGTTTAAACTAGGAGTGGGGGTGGCAGTTGGGGAAGAGATATGCAGGGACCACAGGTTGGGAAATCATATGAGCTTACACCCCATAACAGTGACAAAGGACAAATGGCAAGTACTATTGGTGATGCTAGGAAAGGAGGGCAGGATGGGAGGAGGGGAAAAGGGTGGAAGGTGGTTACCCTTAATGCTAGGAGCCTTGGGAGGAAAACTGCAGAGTTGCAGGTTCTCATGGAAGAGGGAGAGGTGGACATTGCAGCCAACACGGCCACCCAATATAATGACTGGGACCTGTCTGTACCAGGGTACAGGTTATTTCATAGGGACAGGGTGACTGGGAAAGGAGGGGGTGGCACTATATGTGAAGGAAGGACTGAGTGTGTAAGGGAGGAAGGGAGGAGGGCAGTACAGAGTCACTTTGGGTGCAATCCAGGATTCCAAGAATAGAGTCTTAGAATGGGAGTGGTGTACAGGCCACCATCTCAGATGGAGGAGTTAGACAGGGAACTAGCGGGACAGATCAGGAGGACCAGTAGAAGGGTAGTGTGGTGATTGTGGGGGACTCTAACATGCCAGAAGTGGACTGGAGCACCCCAACAACCAGGAACAGAAGGGAGCAGGTACTGCTGGATGCCTTCCAGGACAGCTTCCTGCTGCAATGGTCAGTGAACCAACCAGGTTAGGGAATACCCTTGACCTTGTGCTGGCAAATGGGGACTTTGTGAGAGAACTTACAGTGGAGGAACCGCTGTCAGGGAGTGACCACCACTCAGTATGGCTCACATTGGATATGGGCAAGGAAGGAGTGGAATCTGGCACAAGAATGCTGGACTTCAGGAGGGCTGACTTTGGGAGGATGGGGGAAGTGGTAAAAGGGTACCTGGCCAGAATTCAATCTAGTATGGATACTAACCAGAGATGGGAGCTCATAAAGTTGGGGATAGTGGAGGCAACCAAACCTCGCTGCAAAGCCCAGAGCAAGAAGGCTAGAGCTAAGAAACCGAGCTGGTTGAGCAAGGAGGTCATGGAAAGGTAAGGAGGAAAAGAGCTGCCTTTAGGAAATACAAGAAACAGGAGGAGGGGAGGACAGAGAGGGAGTATGACAGAATCGAAGGAGGTGACAAGGGCAGTAAGGGGAGCAAAGCATCTACGGAACTCAGGCTGGCACAAGGCATTAAGAAGGGAGAAGGACTTTTGAGTCACATCAGGAGAAAAGGAGCTGTAAGGACCACATAGTAAGGATTAGGAAGGAGGGTTGGGTGGAAGCAGGGTATGATAAAGGGAAGCACTAAATGAGTACTTCTGCTCAGTATTTACTAAAGAGAAGAGGGGGTGACACCCAAGATGGGTGAAATGGCAGACGAGGGGGAGGTGGTGACAGATGGGGAAATCATGGAGGACAGAGTTCGAGAGGGTTTGAAGGCACTGAGGGTGGACAAGGCACCAGGCCCAGATGGCATCCACCCCAGGGTACTGAAGGAGCTGGCAGAGGTCCTTGCAGAACCTTTGGCAGACCTATTTAATGCCTCACTACATTCGGGGTGTGTACCTCAGGACTGGAGGATGGCTCATGTGGTGCCCCTCCACAAGAGTGGCCCCAAGGATGAACCGGGAAACTACAGACCAGTGAGCCTCACATCCATCGTGGGTAAGCTAATGGAGACTATCCTGAAGGAGAGGCTGGTGGCCTCTTAGAGGCCAAAGGACTACAGGACAGCAGACAGCATGGCTTCATACGTGGCCGATCCTGCCAAAACCAACCTGGTCGGGTTCTATGACTGGGTAACTAGGCAACTGGACGGGGACATGCAGTGGATGTCCTGCATCTGGACTTCAGTAGGCATTTGACTCCAGTGCCACATGGAAGGCTGGGAAGGAAGTTAGTAGGCACAGGGCAGGTGCAATGCTGGTGAGATGGGTAGGAAACTGGCTGCAGGGAAGGCAACAGAGGGTGGTGGTGGGTGGGGAGCTCTCACACCCAAGGGCAGTGACGAGTGGTGTCCCACAGGGCTCGGTGTTGGGACCAGTGTTGTTTGGGATATTCATTGCAGACATATCATGGGACATCAAGAGCAAGATCAGTCTGTTTGCTGATGATACCAAGGTTGGCGCGGTGGTGGATGACCTAGGGGGATGGCAGGGGTTGCAGGATGATCTGGCAAGCTTGAAACCTGGTCAGACACCTGGCAACTGGGCTTTAATGCCAAAAGTGCAAGGGATGCATTTTGGGATGAAGAACCCAAGGAGGACTTACCAGCTAGGGGGAGTGCAGCTAGCCCAGACAGAGGAGGAGAAGGATCTGGGTGTGCTCATCACAGGGTCAATGAACAACTCGGCACAGTGTAGGAAGGCAGCTGCAAAGGCCAACAAAATGCTGGGTTGTATTGCAAGGGGTATATCCTCAAGGAGGGAGGAGGTGATTCTGCCACTGTATAGGTCATTAGTTAGACCACACCTGGAGTACTGCGTGCAGTTCTGAAAAGGGACATTAAGTTACTGGAGGGAGTGCAGCGCAGGGCGACAAAGATGATCAAGGGTCTGGGGGACTTATCATATGAGAGGAGGTTGAAGGAGTTGAACATGTACTCACTGGAGGAGAGGAGAGACAGGGGGGACATGATTGAAACCTTTAAATACATGAAAGGAATAAACAAGACAGGTACAGAGGGGCTGTTCAAAGTAAGGGAGGGGAGGGCCACCAGGGGCCATGATATGAGACTGAGCCGAGGGAAGGTTCAGGAGGAGATGAGGAGACACTTTTACAGAGAGGGTGGTGGCTGGGTGGAATGCTACTGCAGAAGTGGTATGCAGTAGAACAGTGGACTGCTCAAACGAGGATGGGACAGGACAAGGGGGAGGGTTAATGAAGGGGAAGGGTGGAAGGGAAGGGCAGCTGCAGAATAAGGGGTGCTAGCTGCACATTCGAGCAGACTTGATAGACCTCTAGGCCTTTATCTGCTGGCAAATTTCGTATGTTCGTATGTTCGTAAGGTTTTAACCCACCTAAAAAAGTTTGCTCCCACGGTAGTCTTCCTGCAAGAGACTAAACTCTCCTCTAATGAGGCCTCCAAGCTTAAGCGAGCTTGGGTTACTGATGAGCTTCATAGTGTGGCCCCTACCAGTAAGAGTGGAGTGTCTATACTTTTGCACCAAAATCTGGGATGGAAGGTGAAGGATTTTATATGGGATAAGGAAGGGAGATGGATTATTGCCGAAGTCGAAACCCCTGAAGGCCCTCTGATTTTGGTCAATATATATGCCCCTAACCAAGATTGCCCCCAATTCTTTCATACTGTTAATCAGGCCATCCTGGATTTTAATAAAAATAGAGCCCCAATACTATCAGGAGGGGATTTTAATCTAACATTGGATCATACCCTAGACAGAAGTAATAAATCCCCTGAACCCCACCGACAGGCCAAAGAAGCAGTGAAGAAACTCTTGTCTGAACTTGGATATTAGATGCCTGGAGGGCTTTGCACCCAGGCGACCATGATTACACTTATTTTTCCCCAACTTATGGTTCCTCCAGCAGAATAGACCTTTGGCTTGTATCCTCAGGTTTATATGAGAAAGTGCAGGGGGCTTCTATTCACCCAATCTATGTTTCCGATCATGCTCCACTTGAGTTAGTTCTTAAGAGGGGGTTAGATTCCCAACACTCTCAGTCCTGGTGGCTAGACCCATTGTTGCTAGAAGATAAAAAATTTCTTAACTGGTTTGGCCAGGCTGTAGCAGAATATTGGACTGATAATGATAATGGAGAAGTATCTGATTCAACTTTATGGGAGGCCTTTAAAGCCACCATTCGTGGTAGAATAATAGCCTTTGCGGCAGCCAGGAGGAGTAGCCGGATGGCTACTCAGAGGGCTTTGGAGAAGAAATTATATAACTTGGAAGCTCAGTACAAAGCTCTAGATAATGAACCTCCCCCCCCAGATCTGTTGGCACAATTAGCCAGTACCCGAATCTCTCTCAATGTCCATCTATCTCGGCAGGCGGAGCTGTATCTTAGACGTATGCGCCATGCCTTTTGGGAAGGGGGAGAAAAGGCCAGCAAGTTATTGGCCTATCGTCTTAAGTGCCAACATGCTTCTAAGATGATATATGCATTGGCAGATTCGTCTGGGAACCCCTGTCATGCTAATTCAGGGATAAATTTGATTATGTCTCAATTCTATGAAAAGTTATATTCTTATTTATTTATTTATTTATTAGCTTTTGGTAACCGTGTAAGTGCGCTAGGCAACAGACCTGCCTATTTTCAGGCACGACCCGGGAGAGCACAGGACATTGGTTACAATATGCAGAAATGCACAGACATAATATAGGTGTACAGGAGCAAAACAAGATATACATTGGGTAGCACAGTAATAGTTACATAAGGGTACATTTTAGGCATAGATCATAATAAGGATGTAAAATAAAGCAATTAGGGTAACCATAAGACAGCTGAGGACAGTAAAGACATCAAGGTTCATAGCCACCTAGACAAGCTATTGCATGGGAGAACATTAGTGTAGTACTCAGGTCAGACCCCACAGCCTGCAGGACAAAGTAAATTAAGAGCATTTGCATTGGCCAGAGGCTAGGGAGGTAGGTGAACAGCTAGTTTTTGAATTCTCGATGGGAGGCTGAAGTTTTCACCATAAGGGGTAGTGAGTTCCAGAATTTGGGAGCAAAATGGGCAAATGCCTGTTCACCCATTTTTTGTCATGCAAGGTCTAGTGGACAGCATGGGGACAGAGGAAGACCTGAGGGCACGGGTGTGTGAGGCAGGAGTCAGGAGGTTGGCAAGATAGACAGGGCAGGGAGGTCTAGACAGGGAGTTGATAAAGCAGCCCAGGGAGTAGGCTCGAATATCCTTAGGTGACAGCCAATTTAAGCCATAGGGAGACAATGATGGGTAAGACGGGGCAGTTAAGGTGAATCTACAGATGTTGTTGTAGACAGTGTCCCATTTGTGGAGTGTAGCAGAGTTTGCAGCAAGAGGAGGGCAGAGCATATTGGAGCTGGGGTAAGAGAATACCTCTTACAACAGAAAGTCTAGCGGAAGGAGTGAGGGAGTGGCGCACATGATAAGCTCCGCCAATTTTAGCATTGACGGCACGGCACACCATATTGACATGTTGAGACAGGTCAAGTGTGGGATCCAAAGTGACCCCAAGGTACTTGAAGGACTCAGTGTTTGAGATGAGGGAGCCATCAAGGCATTGAACCCAGAGCCTGTTCGCAGGGGCAGACAGTTTCTTAGAGGATCCGAATAGCATAGCACAGGTTTTTTCTAGGTTCAGGACTTGGTGGTTGCTAGAGAGCCAGGTCTGCAGGAATTGGAAGTCATTAGTGAGAGTGGAGTTGATGGCAGCAACCAATTTTGACCCAGAGTAGAGAACAAGGTCATCTCATGCATAAGAGTGCAGCTATGCCGGGACATGGTGGGAATATCATTTAGGAAGAGGGAGAAGAGTAGAGGTCCAAGAGTGGATCCTGGGAACTCCACTGGAGATGTTTAGGGGAGGAAGGGCCTTGTGAAATGCTACCGCCTGAGTCCGATTGTCAAGATAGCTATGGAACCAGGAGAGGGCTTGGTCAGATGCTCCAATGGATTGGAGCTTCTTTAGCAATGAGAGGATGGTGTACCATGTCGAAGGCTTTAGACAGGTTGGTAAAGACGGCCCCAGTGAGTAGGCCACGGTCCATATTATTTCTGATGTTATTTGTAAGTTGTGTAAGTGCAGAGGTGGTACTGTGACCAGGCCGGAAACCATGTTGGCACGGGGTTTGAAGATTAAACATGTCAAGGTGAGCAGCAAGCTGGTGGACTATTTTTTAAGCAGCTTACTGAGAGTGGGCAGAAGAGAGATATAGGGCGGTAGTTGGACATGAGTTTGACATCGCCCTTTTGTGTATAGGGATGGTTCTGGCAGTTTTCCAGGTGGATGGGACGAGTAGACATACGAATTGAGAGGTTAAAAGCCAGGTGATAGGTCTGGTCAGCAAGGTGCATACTGCTTAAGTATGCAAGGATGGATGCCCTCAGGCCCTTGACCCCCGCATGCCGGAAGGGAGTTGGGTAGCTTATGGAACTCAAGGTATGTGGTTGGAGCCAGAACGAAGGGAGGGGTGGGAGAGGCGAGGAGGAGAAGAAGGACAGTCAGGTTGTGGGCTAGTTAGAGTAGCGACTGGTGGAGAAGAAAAAGGGCATTGAAGGCGTGGCAATGGTGTCATGGTTGGTGCAGTGAACACCTTGAATGTTCATGTCAGCTGGATTCTGTTGCTTGTCGTTGCTGAGAATGTCCTTAATTTTGGACCAGTACTCGCGCGGATTTGTAGAGGATGTTATTAGTAGGTTCCTATAGTAGGTGCTTTTGGCAATATGAATTTGTCTTTGCAGTTGTTACGAATGAACGATAGTCTTCAAAGTCTGCACGGAGGTGGAGATCTTCCACCTGGACCAAAGTTTGTCCCTAGATTTGAGAAGTTGAAGCAGGGGCGTTAGCCACTTGGTTACTTTCCTGCCATCCCACGTGGTGGTGACCGGATGTGAAGGTTTTGAAGAGAGAGGAGGACTGAGTTTAAATATTCTGTGGCTATGTTAATGTCCTCTGTTTGGTAGAGAGGGGACCAGTCAACCTGGTTAAGGTCAGTTAAGAAGTCCTCATGACTTAGGCGGGAGATATTAGGAAAGGTTACAGTTTTAGCAGGGAGGGGAGGAATGACAGTGTTCCAGACACAGTAGATGGGATAGTGGTCACTAATTGTGTCAGGTAGCACACCGGCTGAGGCAACATATTCTGTCCTGTTAGTAAGTATCCAGTCAAGGAGGGTGGCACAGTTGCTCCCACGTGAGACCCTTGTGGGTTCATGTATGAGCTGGGATAGATTTGCCTTGCTAGCTAAGGAGGATAGGTTAGCTGAGTTTTTCTCGGACCAGTCAAGGTTAAAATCACCAAGGCAGATAATGTCATTCTTGCCTGTAACTGTAGGCAGAAACCCTAGGAGTTCAGCGATGCTTGTGTAGCATTTTTGGGGATATAAGTACAAAAATATGGAGTTTCTTTACACCCCCAAGAAGCAGTAGGGAGTGTAGGATTTCACAGTTTGGTAGGAGGGGTCCTGCAGAAGGGTAGTGTTTAGGTGAGTTTTAGTAGAGGGCAAGGCCACCTCCCTTTTAGTGCCAGGATGGTCGATACGAAGCATGTTGTATCCAGGAAAGTGGCACCAGAGTCAGGCACTGTGGGGCTTTGGCCAGGTTTCTT
Source organism: Neoceratodus forsteri (assembly GCA_016271365.2). NCBI lineage: Eukaryota > Metazoa > Chordata > Ceratodontiformes > Ceratodontidae > Neoceratodus > Neoceratodus forsteri. The sequence goes on from CM057455.1 coordinate 62,369,871, forward strand.
GTGATGGCGAGGACGTCCGGGACGTTATTATAGATCCAAGCCTGGAGGTCAGGGAGGTTGGCCATGGGCTCCTAGCATTCAGGTGGGCGAAAGTTAGTCCATCGGTTTTAGGGAGAGTGGTGGCCAGGGGGGCAAGGTTATGACGGACGCAGAGATGGACCAGGGTTGATCTCAATGTCACTGGATAGTATAAGAGATAGGGTTAGTAACCATAGCAGGGTGATGAGGTACGCCTGATGAGATGCAGGTGGCGGCCTATGAAGGTGAAGGTATCTGACTATTGGGCTAACACGCCTGCTGATGAGAGCAGAGGGGGTAGAGGTAGTGGAGTGGCAGTAGCAAGCATGTTGGAGTAGTAGAAGTCAAACTGAGTATAAGTATTGGCAGAAGCTGTTGATGTGTTCAAGCAGTAAAGCTCAAAGAGGATAGGAAGGCAAAGTATTCCCATGAGGAGCGCTAGGAGGGAGAAGGGACATTTTTGACTAGAGAAAGGAGTGAGGTAGAGAGGAAAGAGACAACAGAGGGCTCCTTTAATATAAATCACCAAGTGAAAACAGCTACTAGAGAGCAGTAAAATGTGACAAGTGAGGTATTGGGAGCAAATTGTTCGAACTTAATCAGGCTCCCTCTAGTGGCAAAACAATGTAAGGAGCTAATGGAGAAGTTGGGTGTTAAAAAAAAAAAAAAAAAAAAAACCTTCTGACCCAGCTCAAATCCAAGCTTACTTATCCTCACTACCCATCCCCAGTATCTCTAGTCGGGATGCTAAATTGCTAGAATCCCCTTTTACAATTGAGGAAATTACCCAAGCGATTCACGCCTTAAATCTCCAGAAATCCCCAGGGAGAGATGGACTGCCTATTGATTTATATAGACTCCCTGGTGTTAATGTGGCCCCTTATTTGGCCCGGGTTTTTCAGCACTCCCTAATGATGGGGCAGTTACCCCCTTCGATGAGAGAAGGTGTTATCACAGTACTTCCAAAAAAAGGGAAAGACCCATTGTCCCCAGGCAGCTATCGCCCTATTTCCTTAATTAATGCAGATGCCAAGATATTGGCTAAGGTTATCTCTGCCCATCTGGAACCCCTCCTGCAGGACCTGGTGGGTCCCTCCCAGGTGGGTTTTGTGAAAGGCCGTTTAGGATCTGATCATCATAGAATGCTGGGGTCACTAATGCATGTGGCTAAACGTTCACCAACCCCCTCAGTTGCTATGGCCTTCGATTTTGAAAAGGCCTTTGATTCGGTTGAATGGGCCTATATATTTCAGACTTTGTCCATCATGGGGTTTGGCCCGACTACATTGCCTGGATAAGGTTTTGTATTCTGCACCTTAACCTTTGGTGCTGACTAATGGCACCATATCTAGGCCTTCCTATTGCAAAAGGTACGAGACAGGGATGCCCCTTTCTCCACTCTTATTTGTTTTAGCTATAGAACCTCTGGCTATCGCACTTAGGTCGACCAGAGATATCCCGGGGATCCAGGTGGGGGAGGTTAATTATAAGACATTTCTCTACGCGGATGATCTGCTCATCACAACTGAACATTCTCAATTGGGGATTCAGACAATTTTCCGAACCCTGAATGAGTTCACCAAGATATCAGGATTAAAGTTGAACCAGTCCAAAACAGAAATTTTACCGTTAAATTCCTTAACCTCAGGATCGGATTTTACTGCCTTAGGGTTAAAGTGGTCCCCGCTGGGTATTAAATACTTAGGTATTATTTTGCACCCTGATCCGTTTAAAATGTTGGCTGCCAATTTCAAGTCCCTGATTGACTCACTTAGGGTTGATATGGGAAGATGGAAGGCATTAAAGCTCTCAATGGCTGGGAAAATTGATTCGATTAAAATGATGGCGGCCCCTAGGATGCTTTATTTACTGGCCCACTTTCCCTTCTTTATACCACAGAAATGGTTTCAGAAACTGGAGACCCTTATGGGAAATTTTATTTGGGAGGGAGCCCCTCCCCGTTATAGCAAATTGAAGCTCCGGCAGCATTGGAGAAGAGGAGGCTGGGGACTCCCTTGGTTACAGTGGTACCATATGGCCTTTGTGCTGGCCCAGACTCTTAGACGGTTTTCTAAAAATGGACAGGGCTCCCTGCAGTGGCTTCAGCTAGAAGCGACTCTAATGCAGGCTGTCTCCCCGGTGGTCTGTTTATATGCCAAGAAGAAACTGCCTTTGAACCTATCTCCTCCCATACTACTGTCAGTTAAATATTGGAAACAAGCCATGACTATGCTGGGCCATGACCCAGCCCCTTGGGAATACATGCCATTATGGGATAATCAGGCCCTGAAAATCGGGGAATCCACTCTGCACTGGAAACTGTGGGAAAGACAGGGTTTATTTTCAATACATGATCTCCTAATCCCTGGGACAACTATTATGGATTCATTTGAGTCTCTGACTGTGAGGTATTTACTCCCGACTTCTCATTTCTGGAGATACCTTCAGTTAAGAGATGCGATATCTCATCTCCCAAAGTTGCCTACTAGTAATTCCTCACAACAAAAAACATCCGATTGGTTCTTGGACTAAATTTACCAAGAGTATTGCTAGTAATATATATCACATACTCAGGGACTCTACTCCAGATCCTACCCAGAACGCTAGGCAGCAATGGGGGCTAGAGCTACGGACCCCGATTTCAGAACAACAATGGGAGGACGGGTGGATACGTATCCATTCGGCTTGTCAGGATGGTCGCACGAGGCTCATTATGAATAAGACCCATCACAGATGGTATAGAGACCTGGCGAAACTAGTCAAGATGGGACTTATCCCGGTCGACATTTGCTGGAGGTGTGGCAACCAAGGGGCGCATCTTCTTCATGTCTTCTGGGACTGCCCGATCCTTCAACAGTTTTGGCGACCCATTAAGTATATGTGTCAGCAATTGTTCCCTGATAACGTGGCTGGTCCCAATCTTCTCCTTTTGGGCTGTGTCAGTTCTGAAATTCCTAAGTATAGCCCAGGGGCACAATGGAGCACCATGGTGGGGGCATTGGCCAAAAGACTTATTCTGATGAGATGGAGAACCCCTGATAGTCCTACGTTTCATCAGTTTCTTTTGGCCCTAGCCCAAGGAGCCTCGTTCAAGAGGATCTCGAGTTTTGCCCATGGTTCCCTATCTCGTTATGACCAATGTTGGCAACCATACCTAAGGTCCAAGTACTGTCACAATAACTCTTCCAGTCTTGTGGTTTAGTCCCCCTCATCTCATTTAAAGGGTGGAGTCCCTCACCCCCCCCTTTGTTTACAAGTCCTCCCTTCTTATTTCTTTTCTTCATCCTTTTTCTCTTTCTTAAGCCCTTGCCATATATCCTTTTGATATACTTAAACATGGAGAATGATTGCCAAGCTGTAAATAGTTAATATTTCAATTTCATGGGTATTCAACATGCCCAGGGTAGAGTGAACAGATATTTTGAAAGGATACCCTGTATGGTCATTATTGATTGTCATTACGTTGGGTCAACTGTTATTATGATCAACCCTTATGTACACTATGTATGGATTCTTTCTATGTATACTCTGCCTTGTGTGTATGATCAGCCTTCTTCTCAACAATAAAAAATGTTTAACAACAAATCATTTGCTTCTGGATCTATTCTTGCAAGGAACAATACAGCAACTACTAAATCTAGATTTCAACATGGAAGATACTGGAATTCGCCGTAGAATATGGCAGTTACATAACATCAAGAAGAAATTGGCACAGCTAGACAGTGACATCTATTTTCTAACCCAGTGCAAGAGGAGAAACATAATCCCTAAAAGTCTTACAATTTGGAATCCATTAAGAAATACAAACAATTCTACATATGCAGAACAACTCTGTCATAGGACCTCTGTGAAATTGAGAAATCACAGGATTCACGTCATATGCCAAAAAAAGTTGTTCTGAACAAAGAGTTTGCTGAAATTGTTACCACTCTGGAAAGGATGTCTGGGGAACCTATTCAGGACATCTTGAGAGAGATACACATTAACTACCAAAGGACCTTAAGAAATGCCATGCTTATGAAAAATAGGAAATTGGATGCCCTTCAACATACCATACTTCCTAACAACCATAAAGAACATAATGGAGTCACTGAACAACAACACAATACAGATAGGCACCTTTCAGTTGTTAATTTGTCCAACCACACACTGACTACTGGAGAAGGAGAACTAAATGTACTTTCAAAGGGCCTCACTTTCTGCCCAACAAAACCACTGGATAAAATACAGTTTTGTGGTGAACTGGAGGAATACTTCCGTAGATTGAGAGTTAAATAATTCTTTCATGGCAAGGAAGAAATCACTGGTAGCAAAGACATCGCAAGCAGCAATAATTTAATGGATAAGAAAAAGAAATCTGAGTTTACCCCCTCAAGTGGGCGTAACAAAAAACTAGACAATTACATTCATTGTTTCCGCCAACAAGTCAGTGGTCAGATCCTTACTAGGCAAAAACAGGCCCATTATAACCTTTCTCCACTGGAACGGAGAGCTATAGGGACACTGAAATCAAACCACAACATTGTCATCAAAAAAGCTGATAAAGGCTCTGCAGTGGTGATTTTAAACAGAGAGGATTATATTAATGAAGCTAACAGACAGCTAACAGATCTTACATACTACAGAGAACTAGAGAGTGACCCCACTACAAGATATAAAGATGAACTACGTGACTTAATTAGAACTTTTCCAGACCATGTCCGAGAAAAACTAACTGACCTCATCCCAGCTGAACCCAGGCCAGGGACATTCTACATGCTGCCTAAAATACATAAACCTGGCAATCCAGGAAGACCCATAGTCTCTGGTAATGGTACCTTGACTGAGGGGATCTCAGGGTTTGTAGAGACCATTTTGAAACTGCTGGTTATGGAAAGAGACAGTTATATCCAGGACACTACGCACTTTTTGCGTGTACTTTCTGGTTATAAGGATTTACCACCTAATACCATTTTAGTGACAATGGATGTAACATCCCTCTACACTAATATTCCACACACAGATGGCATTACAGCATGCCTTAAATACATACATGAGAAAGGACCGGAACAAAACATCAACCCTGAAGTGGTGGGGAAACTTATGGAATTCATTTTGACACATAACAACTTCATCTTCAATGGTAAACATTATGTTCAAACTATGGGAACAGCAATGGGCACCAAAATGGCTCCACAGTATGCAAACCTCTTTATGGCTGACTTGGAGGAGGATTTTCTAAGGCAGTGTCCCCACAAACCGCTAGCTTATTTCCGTTACATTGATGCTTTGTTTATCATCTGGACGGAAGGCACAGATGCACTTAAAGATTTTCATCACTAACTTAATAATCTCCACCCTACCATAAAGCTTACTGTAACCCCTAGGGGGCGCTATCCCAAGGGCTACTACCCCTGCCTGCTCAGTCAACAACAGGTTGAGGGACCTGGATCGAATGGTGGGTGCCTCCACCCAGAGGTTGGGGTTTGGATAGTCACAAGAGACTTGGTCACAGCCCTCTGGGTTACTGCAACCCCCCTGTCTTCCCACTAGTGGCCCCCATGCGTTAGTAACAATATCCCGGCAATATACACTTACCCCCCCGAATAGGTGTAATCCTCTGAACTCTCGGGACCCCCTGTGGAATAAGATGCAAAACACAGTTGCCTAGATGCAGTATTTTAACATAAACACACAGTTCAGCCAGTGTGTATTTGCAAAACAACCAATCTGATTTATTTAAGGGGGAAGTAACAAGGACAGGGGGAAATCAAGTTAATTAGCTTAATCACGCTACTATATCAGAGCTCTGTGCACAGGCTACAATCCCTAACAGTCACTGTCACTGGGTATCCAGGCAATAAAGGGCTAGCCAAGTCCGGTGCAGCTGGATGGGGCCCTGAAGAACAAATACTTGTAAACTACCACTGTTGTAGTTAAGAGCCAGCAGGCTCAGTTTGTGCAGCCAGCGAGGTGAACAGCCCAACTTGCAATCAATAAATCAAGTCACAGGGAGCTACCCTGGTATTTTACTCACGACTCCGGGGACAGCACAGTTATATCTCTCTCTCTATCTCTCTCTCTCTCTCTGTCTCTGTCTCTCTCTCTCTCTCTCTCTCTCTCTCTCTCTCTCTCTCTCAGGACACAGCCTGTGGCAACACGCGACACATTTATATGTAGAAGCAGAGGGGTACCATACCAGGCAGCTGCTCCTTGGGCCTGACCGAACTCACAGCTAATCGGGGAGTCATGACGCAGCTTCACTTTTCCAGACAGACAGAGCATGATTCAGCAGATTCTCCAGTCCTCTACAGGGTGAGCCTGGTAGGTAGCTGCACTTTTGCACAGCCTCCTCTGACCGCTGCCTAGCGGGTTTGGTCCGAACTTGCAGGCATTCAAACTGCCTGAATCTGGCCTTCCACATGCACTTCTCACACGAAAACTCAATGCCACAGGAGCCCAGAGCTCCTTCCTCGCTCACAGCCACAAGGACTCTGCCCCTTGGCAGTTTGGGCAGGGAATCTCAGTTCGGGCGCCACCCGATCCCATTGGTGGGCTGCAGATGCCAGTCACCTAATTCAGCCCTCACTGGTGCAAAAAGGCACCACAGTCCAGAACTTAATTTCCCAGAATTACTGGCTGTATCCCCTATGACCAGCCAGCTCCAGAGAGAGTCCTGATTCTGGTTGGCTCAAGTGGTCTCCATTTCAATCACCCCTTGTTACCCCATTGGCCCAGCTCAGCAGTCCAGGTCCAAAATGGAGGGGCCAAACACACAAAGTACCAGCTGCAATGAAGGCAGGTTAGACAAACTGTAATTTCACTAATACTTTAAATGATTATAGCCGAACAGTTACATCTACCAGATGGGCTCCCTTTGCGCTTTCAGCAGCTACATAATGGAGCGATTACATTGCAGCTCAGGCGGGATTCAAGCAGGGAAACCCCAGTCCCCCCTATACAAACCCACTGGAGCCTGCGAGCAGGCAGCTCTTAAAGAGACAGTACTGGAGGCTTTAAAAGCACTCACAACGGCAGCATTTTGGCAGCATTGCACCGAACACCAGTTAGGCAAGGAGCTCTCAAGCAGCTCCGGGAAGGCTTTTAGGAACCCCCATTTGTAGGTGGATTACATTACCCTGCAGTATTCTACCACCAATGTTAACTTTCTGGACACCACAGTCACCATTAAGGATGGAACCTTACATACATGTATTTACAGGAAGCCAACAGACAGACAGAGATACCAGCACAAGAAATGTAATCACCCAAACCATACAAAAAAATCTGTCATGTACAGTCAAGCACTCCGATGTCACCGTATTTGTTCAAATGAGGATGACAGAGATACACATTTGGCTATGTTGAAAAACGCCTTTTTTGAGCAGGGACACTCTTCCAGGGAAATTGACAGGATAACAGAATGGGCAACGCAAGTACCAAGACAACAACTACTCCAATATAAATAAAATACAGCTACAGACAGAATACCCTTAGTAGTCACATATCATCCAGACCTTGAACGTCTGCGTATGATTATTAAAGACCTCCACCCAATATTTAGTGAGGATGAAACCTTTAAGTGTATTTTTAAGGAACTCCCACTACTATCTTTTAAACAACCACCAAATTTAGCCAGCCTAATTATAAGGAGCAAACTTTCACCAGAACAGAATACCATGTCACACAATGGCACACGACCCTGCAATCAATGCCCCTTTAAGACTTGTGAGCTCATTTCCACCTTAGACTGTGTGGTTACATCACAAAACAGACAATTCCAGGTGCATGGGAGTTATACATGCACATCACGACATGTTGTTTATTTCATTCAGTGCAAGAGATGTCCACAAACAGGTTATGTTGGAGAGACAAGCCAACAGCTCCACACTACGATGAACTTGCACAGACGTACTATTACAGCAAAGAAGACTGAAAAATCAGTGGGGCACCACTTCTCCCAGCCTGACAACTCAATTTCAGATATGTCAGTAATGGTCTTAAAAGGAAATCTCAAAAACACACACAGAGACGAACTTTTGAGATTAAACATATTTTACATCTCAATATGGTAGCAGATAGGATGATCACTGATCTGGGTTCCATGAGACACTACAGAAACTGACATCCACAGACCTCTTCTTCTTCAGACTGACATATTATAGGACTTCAGCATGTGTGGGATGTGGGTGCGTGTGTGTATGTATGTGTGTGGGTATGTGTTGTGAGGTATATAACAGGTGTGGGTCTTGCTGTCACATTGAGGTAGGCCTCTATTTAGATACATGGAGTTACAGTGTGTTACTATTCTAACTTCACACACATAATGAATATTAATTCCTCCTTGAGGCAGTGAGAGGATCTCAGATCTAGAAGTGGGTTGCCATCTGGGAACAAGTGACCATCAAACAGTGTGGTTCACGTTAAACTCAGCTACAGAGTCAAGCCATACTAAAGTGAAGGTACTGGACTTCAGGAGGGCTGACTTTGGCAAGATGGGAGAGTGCCTCAGAAAAGCATTAGCAAACAGGCTAGAAGGAGGGGTGGAGCAACAATGGGGAATCATCAAAACTGCCATCATAGAGACAACAAGCCTTTGTTTGAAGCAAATAAACAAATCAAAACGAAAGACAAAGCCACTATGGTTCTCAAAAGAGGTGGCTGGGAAAGTCAGGAAGAAAAAGATAGCATTCAGGAAGTATAAGGAAACACAGAAGGAGCAGGACAGAGAGCTGTACCAGTTAAGGCAGAAGGAAGTAGGGAGGGAAGTCAGAATAGCAAAGGCCCAAACTGAGGAAAAGATAGCCAACTCGGTTAAGAAGAGGGATAAAATCACATTTCAGATCCCTTCCCACTTTGTCGTGGCACGCGAAAGGGATGCCCTCTTTCTCCCTACCTGTTTAATTTGTATATAGAGCCTTTAGCTAGAATTCTCAACTTAGAACAGGGCATAAGGGGCATGCAATTTGAACATTTGGAACTTAAGTTATCCCTGTTCACCGACGATTTACTTCTGCATATTTCGAATAGCAGGCAGTCCCTCCCTCGTGCCCTTCTAATCATATCACAATTTAGTGAGTTTTCAGGATATAAATTCAATAAAAATAAAACTATGGTATGTTCCCTATCCCCTCTTGTTACAAGGGACCAAATTGAAAGTATGGGTCTCCAATGGGAAAAAGAGTACCGAACCTACTTAGGCATCAAAATTTCTAAAGATACTACTAAACTTAAGGAACTTAATTTGGACCCCTTGATAAAAACAACAAAAGAAGATCTGGCCAGGTGGAAAAATTTACTGTTATCCTTTTGGGGGAGGTCGAATGTTTTGAAAATGACAATTTTGCCCAGGTTTTTTTAACCCCTCAATAACCTTAATATTTATCTTTCTAAATCCTTCTTTTTGTCTCTTCAGAGAATATGTTCAGATTTTCTATGGAAAGGGAAGGCTCCGCGTAGGACATATGGGAAGCTTACTCGCTGTAGGGCATTGGGGGGGGCTACAATTACCAGATTTTTATGTTTACTTCTTGGCAATTCATGCTAACAGATTTTTGCATTGGTTTACGCCCAAGGCTAATGTCTCGGAGAGCCCCACTTGGTTACAACTGGATAACCAGCAATCAAATTCCAGCAATCTTGCCCTGGCAGCATTGTTGCACAACCCATGGTCAAATATCCCATTTAAGCTCAGAGACTCTCCTCTTGGGTTGGATGTGAGAGCCTTACAACAGTTATGTTCCTTGCTCCGGATCCATCCTACAAAGGATCTGAGGCAACCTTTGTTTAATAACCCAAATTTAAAAATAGCCAAGAACATCATTAAAACCCATCTCTGGGGATCCCATCATGAGTTATGTTTAAAAGACTTCATTTTGGGGAACTCATTGGTATCTATTTCTACCTTACAAAATAAGTTCAATGTTCCTTCTAAATTCCGGTTTCAGTTAATGCAAATATGCCATTGTATTAAACATTTTCTGGGCAAATTACCATGGTCGGATCATGCAGAGGAAGTCTTAAATACCCTCTGGGAATTTTCTAAAGGTCGGAAGTCAATTGCCAAATTGTATAAAGGAATCTTAAGTCAGGCCTTGGTAAATCCCTCCCCTATAGCGTATTACTGGAAAAATAATTATATAAAGGATTTTTCAGATAAAACATGGAAAACTATCTGGACTGACAACTTTCTTTTAATTAAGCAAGACCGTTTGAGAAACATCCAGTTTAACATTCTACATAATTTATATTATACACCTAGTAAATTATATTGGATGGGTAGGTTGTCCTCTGCAGAATGTAAGGATTGTGGTTCTGATTTCGCTACATTATATCATAAATTGTGGTTTTGCCCCAAGATAGCTAAATTTTGTGACACGATCAAAAGGCGGGTGGCACCTTATCTTAAAATTGCCCCTTACTTTGATGAGGACACCTGCCTTTTAGGCATGTACTCATCTATCCCCACCTCTTTTCAAAAAAGTCCAGGTAGCTTTGGTTGCTTGGTTACAAAGCTGTTAATTCTAAGACATTGGAGGGAGGAATGGGAACCCTCTTTTAGAGAATGGTGGGCAGAATTTCTTACCACCTTAAATGCAGAAAGATGTGTGGCTAGGTTCTCCCACTCTGGCGAGAAATTCCAGGAATGTTGGTGAGAGCTTTTTTCAATCCCTAAAAACAAATTTGGATATTGAATTAGCTCCCATCTGATTCTCCCTTTCCTCCTTACAATGTCTAGGATTCCCCTTTTATATTTATATTGCTATGGGATTTTCCTTTAAGGTGGTATTCCCATCACTACGCTTACGTTGGGGGTCACGGTATTTTCTGTTTTATTTATTTCCCCCTTTCCGCTGTGTTTGGTTCATTTCTTTGCTAAAGGGTTGTGCCATTAGTCCCTATAAGGGTCCAATTTGTTTATACTGTTATTGTGTCAGGTGTAACTGGGCCAAGGAAGCTGGGGCTGCTGCAGGGTGGGATGGGTTTTTTTGGGGGTTTCTTCTGTTAGTTATGGTTACCGTACTATAAACATATATGTGCTTGTCTAGTCACAAGATGGAATTTGTTCTGTTTTCTGTATATGTATATGTTAAAATCTGTACTAAGAAAATAAAGTTATTTGCAAAAAAAAAAGAAGGAGGATAAAACCTTTTATAGGTAAATCAGAGAGCATAGAAAGGCAAAGGGAGGGATAGTGAGGCTCAATAGAATGAATGGTGTGTGGGCAGAGGGGGGCAGTGAAAAAGCAGGGATACTGAATGAATATTTCTGCTCAGTATTCACAAAAGAGGAGGGGGAAGTGCCTAATCCAATTAACAGAAGCACTCTTGATAGGGGGGTCGATCCCAGCCCTTTCACAGAAGAAAGGGTTCTGCAAGAACTCCTAAAACTGAAGGTGGACAAAGCAATGGGTCCCTGATGGAATTCACTCAGAATTCTAAAAGAATTAAGGGGGAATTAGTGAAACCACTGACTACTCTTTTTAATAAATCATGAGAGATGGTGGTACCCAAGGACTGGAGGAAGGCAGATGTGATTCCCTTCACAAAGTGGGACCAAGACAGAGGCAGGAAACTACAGACCTGTCAGTTTGACCTCTGTGGTAGGGAAAGTGATGGAGTCACTTCTGAAGGAAAGAATTGTTGAGTACCTAGAGGCCAGTGGGGCACAGGACCCAAGGCAGCATGGACTCACAGCGGGAAGGTCATGTCAGATGAATCTAATAGATTTCCTTGACTGGGTGACCAAAGTAGGAGACCAGGGAGAGGCTGTGGACATGGCCTACCTAGACTTTAGCAAGGCATTTGACACAGTCCCACACAAAAGATTAATAGTCAAATTAACCAGCCTGGGAGTGGGTCCCAGGGTGGTAGCCTGGGTAAAACATTGGCTGGACAACAGGACACAGAAGGTAATTGTAAATGGAGTCCACTCTGAAGAAAGAGGGGTTACTAGTGGGGTACCGTAGGGTTCAGTACTGGGTCCAGTCCTTTTTAATGTCTTTATAAGTGACATTGCAGAGGGACTGGAAGGAAAAGTATGCCTCTTTGCAGATGACACAAAGATCTGCAACAGGGTTGATACACAAGGAGGTGTGGAAAGGATGAGAAGGACTTGGCAAGGTTGGAGGAATGGTCGGAAGTATGGCAGCTAGATTCAATGCAAAGAAGTGCAAATAATGCACCTGGGAAACAAGAACCCAGGGAAGATTACACAATGGGGAGGTAGTAACAACAACAAAAAGGAAAGGGACCTGGGGTAATCATATCAGATGACCTAAGGTTAGCAAGCAATGTGAGAAGGCAGTAGGGAGGGTGGGGTATACTGGGATGCATAGGAGAGGCATCACCAGCAGAAAACAGGAAGTTGTTATCCTCTGTACAGACAGTTGGTGAGACCCCATCTGGAGTACTGGATCCAGTTCTGGAGACCCCATCTCCGCAAGGACATAGACAGGATAGAGGCAGTCCAGAGGAGGGCAAGTAAAATGGTGCAGGGTCTGCAAGAGAAGCTGTATGAGGAGAGACTAAAGGAGCTTAACATGTATACCCTTGAGGAAAGAAGGGAGAGGGGGGACATGATAGAAACTTTCAAGTACCACAGTGGAATCAACAAAGTCCAAGAGGGTAGCATCTTTCAGAAAAAGAGACGTGCAAGAACAAGGGGACACAATTTAAAGATAGAGGGGGAGGTGGTTCCGGGGCAATGTGAGGAAGTATTTTTTCACAGAGAGGGTAGTGGATGCATGGAACAGCTTTCCTGAGGAGGTTGGGGGTCTAAAACTGTGGAAGAATTCAAGAATGCATGGGACAGACATAAGGCAATTCTTGTGGCAGGGTAGGAAGAAATAGGCTGTTGGTTAACTAAGATCTGCGGCCTATCCTGTAGGTAAGGAAATGGGCAGACTAGGTGGGCCAAGCGGTCCTTATCTGCCGTCAAAGTCTATGTTTCTATGTTTCCTTACTTTTTATCTTTGCCCGGGAGTGGGGTTGATTCCATTGCACCATATTCAGATTACCTAGCCTGTCACTGTACATACAGGAGTGTTATCGTAGACTGTCACAAATATTTTTTTTAACTCTGTACATATTGGGGTGTGAGATCTCATTTGCATGGGGATCCTGGGCAGATATTTTTACATTAGGCTAATATTGTAGTAATTTGTGGAAATGTAGGCATGTTAGACCTCTGGTCTTGCACATATACTTTATATTTACTTCTAGTTACCTTATTCTGAGGAGGGTGGCAGTTTTATTTCATTGTAGTTCTATCCAGAATCCTTGGAAATGTTACTATGCAGATAGTAGTACGGTTAAATAGTGTCACATTTTTGCTCTGTAGGTATTAGGATACATGAGCCCTTTTACTTAGGATTTCATGACAAGTTGAATTCCTTTGGGGAACAATTGCAGTGACTGATGTGAATAAAGGTTCACTAGGAGGTGTGTGTGTGTGTGTGTATGTGTGTGAGAGAGAGAGAGAGAGAGCATCTCCTTAAAGCTAGTATCCTCCCCACATTATGGTGATGTGGGGTGAGGTAGGTGTATTGTTTGTGTGAAGAGGAGGAGAGAAATTACATTTTATCTCTTTTCAGATTTCGTAGACACTTCTGGTACATCAAGTTGTTACATTCTCAGTGTATATTGACATCAGTACATATCAGGCTACATGGTCTTAATTCCTTGATGGTCCTCGACTAGAGTTTTTTGTTTGACACTAATACTGTCAATTTAGATTTAAATTATCATTTATAAAGTCCTGTCACTACACTAGAGGTTTTTGAAATTTATGGGGCCTTATATCTAGCTTGAGAGTACAGCTGGGTGACAGGTCCAGCTAGGTTTTACACATCATACAGTGTGCACTGATGTTTTTAAGACAACTTTACTGGTAGTTTCTTGTCTATAATGCATGCACTGAAACTTCTTGGAGTCCTAAGACAATCTTAGTATGTCTTTAATCTGGGTGGGGGTTGTTTTTCAGTAATCACATCCTTATACAAACTGTGACACTCATAGCCTGATTTAAGAGTCATCTGCTCCAGCAGTGTTATCTTATGTGAATTAAATTTATGTGCAGTAGGATTCTTTGTATGTGTGTTCCACCAAGCACCTTTGACCCGGGGACCCTCCTGGCAGAAGGTAGTATGGTACTGTGAAACTTCCCTGACATCATCTTCTGTATTTTTTAAATGAGTATTTTAAACCAATGGGGATTTTTTCTGTTCTTTCTGCAGGATCTAGCTGTTAAAAGTATTCTATTTTCTAAACAACTGCCATTAGCTTCTGAAGAAGGACTGGTTGGTCTGAAAGCTAGAGCACTTTGTTTTTGTTGTTACATCTATGTTGGTCCATTAAAAGGTATCAAATCATCTGCTTCTGGATCTATTCTTGCAAGGACCAATACGGCAACTACTAAATCTAGATTTTCCCTAAGATCAAGTTTGTTCCTAGATGCCTGGAAATCTGCCCTGGTTATACCAGTTTTCAAATCTGGGGATAAAACACTCACCGCCAACTGTAGGCCAATATTTATCCTCCCACCCCTCTCCAAAGCTCTAGAGAGAATAGTCTCTGAACAACTCTTTGACTTCCTCGACATTCACAAATTACTCTGCAGCAATCAGCATGGCTACCACAAAAAACACTCTACCATCACCGCACTGGTGGATTACACCACTCAGCTCTACAACGCCCTTGACCAAGGGATGGTGGTGGGGTCAGTTTTCATTGACCTCACAACAGTGTTTGACTCAGTTAATCACCAGCTATTATTAAACGCACTGCTCTCTATGGGATTAGCCCCTGATACAGTTCACCTGGTTTCGTAGCTATCTGTCTCAAAGACCTCAGTGAGTTAGAATCGGCGGCTCACTCTCTGACCCAAAGGTAGTGGCCCTTGGAGTACCACAAGGGTCTATACTTGGGCCACTCCTTTTCAGCCTGTTCATTAACTGCCTCCCTTAAGCCTGCTCAGCAAGCACTGTATTATATGCAGATGATGCCGATAAATCGGTCCCAGGCAGGGACCACTTGACCATCGAGGAAGGCCTACTCGATAGTTTCCACAAACCTGAAATCTGGTTCTGTCAACACAATTTGCTACTAAAAAATAAAAAAAAAAAAAAAAGCATGCTGTTCTCAGAACAAAAGGAATTTCTGCCCCCTTTGAATTCTGAACCTAAAAGGTGACACACTTGAACAAGTCTCCTCATTTAAATATCTGGGTGTTTACCTTGATGACACTCTGAATTTCTCCCACCACATTGATCAAGTTGTCAAAACCACCAACATGAAACTGGGCATCCTCCACAGAAACAAGCACTCAATGACACCGGCAGCCCTCAAATTAGCCACAGGCACAACAGAATTATCATCCACTGATTATGGGTTACCAATATACATTGCAGGATCAGACACTGCCCTAAGCAGGATACAAACACTCGTTAACAGGGCTTGTCATCTGGCACTTGGGGCAGATCAGTGGACTCACACCTGTGTGCTCTACTCTGAGATTGGCTGGCTCCCTCTGTACCTAAGAGCCCAATGTCAAATATGCCTGATCATAAAAAAAGTACAACTAGGCCTCATGCCAGAATCCATAAGCAGTCTGTTCAAGAAGGCAGTGCATACTAAACAAACAAGAAATGCGACAAAAGGAGGACTTCAAGTCCCATTCAAATGCACATCCTTGGCCCAAAAATCCATTCATTTTAAGGGCCCCAAATGGTTTAATGAGCTACCTGGCATGCTGACAGGAGGCACAAAGCTGAGTCAGTTAAAAAGGGGGTTACGGTCCCACCTTAAGAATGTAACTACCTGTAAATGCGCAAGTATATAATCAACAGATCCTCCTGCCTTTTCCCCCACCTTTCTCCCCTCTCCCTCCCGCTAGGCCCCCCTTTTTTTACTTACCACCCTCCTACACCACCTTACTCCTCTTCCTTTCTCCCAGCCCATACCACCTCTAGTTTCTTTGACAACACCAATCTGGTTGCTTACCCCCTCCAATATCATCCCCCTAACATAACACGACCATATTGTAAGACAATTTCATATGAGGATTGATTGACAAACTTTAATTTAATGTCTCTTGAGGAAAGAAGAGTGAGAGGTGACTTATTGCTTGTATGGGATTTACATAATGATGAACACCTATTCATGCATAGCTGTCTTGATCATAAACAAATCAAGATTGAAACTAGAGGTCATCCGCTTCAACTTTCCCGTAATAAATGTCTTACTAATAAGAGAGCTAATTTTTTTCTCAAAGGGTAGTATCATCATGGAATAAACTACCAACTAAAATTGTAATTAGTGATAATAAATTAACCTTCAAAAATAGACTTGATGCTTTGAGAAATGAGAACAAGTACTCAAAAAGTCAATCATAGTTGTGAGGCCTATATTGGCAATTTTTGCTTTTGTGCCTCTGACAGTGTCTTAGTATGAATCTTAGTATATTACTGACTTGTTCATTATTTCCAGGCTATCCCTACCCCACAACAATTGATGTAATGTACTTTATCTATTGTTAAAATGTACCTGAAACTAGCAATTCTTGAACCTCATGTGACATTGTAATGATTTCATGATGCCTACTATGTGATTCCTGCTATTTATATTGTATTGTATTTGTATTACTCTGTTTGCCCTGTCTTGGAACCTTTGAAAATGAGTCTTTGACTCAAAGGCATTAATCCTTATCGAAATAAATAAAAATAAAATAAATAAAAATTGTCTTTTGAATGTGCTAGCCTAAACTCTGAATCACTATGTGCCTTTTTATAGCACATTTTAAGTATTTGAGAACCTGTTTTTATTTCTTAATACTAGTGGGTGTTTGTATCTTTTTCATTATTGCATACGGTTTCTTTTTTTTATTATTAGTCTCTGAATTTTATTATTAAACCAAATGGATTTTTTACCTCTTTAATTATATACCTTCTTTTGTGGTATATATTGCTGTTCTAACGATGTGATACTATCAACAACGACTTTCACGGCCTCCCCTTGATTTAGATGTTTAATTTTCTCTGGTAAATTATAATCCTTCAGTTTTTGTTTGAATTCATCCCAGTTAGCCTTACTGTAATTAACAAAAACTGTATTCCCTTTGGTATTCTTCTTCCTTTTTTCCATTTGGAACTGAACAATATTATGATCTCTACTGGTTAATGATGCTTCTATACTAAGGTTCTTAATATCAGATGGTATATTCATCAGTAGGACATCAAGAATGTTTTCCCCCTAGTGGGTTGTGTTACTAGCTGATGTAGGTCAAGGGATTCCAGGGCATCAATAAATCTTTGATCCCTTGTTCCTGATGCTTCCATTGTCTTCCATTTTACTCCTGGTAAGTTCATGTTGCCTAAGATGATTGTGTCCCCCCTTACAGAGATGCTTTCTATTTGTTTTAGCAAAGAATACATATATTCAGCGCTGCAGTTAGGTGGGCTATAAAAAGCTCCCAAGTGGCAACTATTTCCAGCAAGTCTTGTGACATGTAACCAGATTGCTTCTACTTCCTGCCTTGCTGTTCCCTTATTGATGGTATGGCAATCAATACCAATTTTTATGTAAATTGCTACGCCTCCCCCTCTCCAGCGTTCCCTTGGCTTACCGAATAGTTAATAGCCCTCAATTTCTTGTGTCCAGCTACTGTTCTCATCCCACCATGTTTCCATTATACAGACAATAACTACACTATCCTTTATTGTCATAGCTATAAGTTCTATTAATTTGTTCCCGTTGAGGCTTCTTGCATTGATCAGCAAAACATTGGCATTATTTACTCTCTGTAACGTATCTGTGTTTTTCTGTTTATGTCCCGTGTTTTGGTCTGATGGCCCTTTCACCCCTGATTTATCAGTTTATATTATTGGCTGATGCTTTTGCTAGACTTTCCCCCAAAATTCTGCTTCCCTTTCTACTAAGGTGCAAACCATCCTTAGAGTACATATCTGTCCTGTTATAAAACTTACCCCAGTGCCTAATAAATCTTACATTTTTGTCTCTTGCTCAATTTCTTAACCATAGATTAAACCTTTTAATGTCTTGCTGCCTTTGTGTACTGGCTCCAGGTACTCAGAGTACTTCAGAGAACATTATTTAACATCTCCTATTTTGTCAGTTTGTCTGTTAGTTTTATAAAATCATTTACCTCTTCTCTTTCTTGTTTCCCCCCAATATTATTTACCCCCACGTGGACAATTGTTAGCAGCTTTTCTCCTGCTGCTTTGAATATTTTGTCTGTCATTTTTATAATATCACTAGCCCCTGCTCCAGAGTAGCTACAGACCATAGTGTTTTCATAATCGTATTTAGAGATGTACTGGTCTGTGTATTTTACAACTGAGTCCCCTACCACAATCAGTTGTCTTGGTGGTTTTATATTTGTTACTTTCTCCTCTGATATTTCTTTTTCCAAATTCATCTGTATAGAATGTTCATTATTTGTGTCAATGAGAGGGGAGTATATGTTATTTGTCTGGATATTATTATTTATTAATGGGGTCGCAAGGTGATTTGTGGTGTATAGGGTGCAAGTGTTTTGTAACTTGTCTCTCTTTTGATGTACAGTAGATGGGCCTATATCTAGCTCATGAAATGTGAATCTTTCTCCCTTCCTTTTCTTTCTTTTAATAGATAGCACCTCATACCACTCATTATCTGCATCATTAAGGTCTGAATCTGCTTTTTTTTACTTCCTGTATCAGGTGGTGCAAGAGAATGTGTGATTTTGTTAGTGAAGGGCATGCTCTTAGTTTATTTGCTAGCTCTTCCTGAGATGTTTCCAAGGCCTCTAGTTGTTTATTAAACATTAGCAGCTGGTTGCTTAAATCATTATTATTTCTACATTTTTCACACATATAAGACTCACATTGCATCTCTTCCCTCTGTATACTGTACACTGAACAAGTGGAGCACTAGTAGCTTATTTCCCCATCTAGTGTCAGTACTTTATTGATCATGTTGGTGGTTGCTCTGTGTAATGTGCAGACTGTGTATTTAGAGTCCTGCCTTGCTGCAATATCTCTGTAATGCCTTAATTCCCTTCTTCCCCAACAGACATGCCTGAAACAAGCAAAGCGCATATGTCTCGGCAGGTGCACCTACATGCGTAAAGCTGCATGTGCCCTACTCTGCTTGCCCTGCTCACAGAGGTGTGAGTTTTAAGCTCCCTGGCAACCCGGAACTGCTCCCGAGGTAACGCTTGCTTCAGTTTCACCAACTTAGCTAGGTACCCCAAATTATGGGTGAGGGCTATTCATTTGTAGTCCTAGCATGTATTTAGCCCTCCACAGTGCTTTGAATAAATAAAATATCCTGGTATGAGACTGCTATGCAGTGAGACAGACTTGGCATCTTGCTGTATATGTAAAAGCATTGCACTAAATCGTTTGGGGATGAGTGCTAACGCAGAGCAAACTGGGGCAGTTGCTAAATGTGCTAAGCAGTAAATTGTATAGATAGTAGGCTGCAAGAGCTTGCACGCTTGTTTTAAAATCACTTTTATTTTACTAAAAGTATGTACTTTACATCGGGAGCTTCACACATGACCCAAGGATATTTCTGGGCCTATGGCACATATATTAGCTGACTAGGGTGAGTAACAACTCTTAGTTTGATTCTTTTTTTTTTTATAATTGAGTATACTTTATTTGCGTATCACACCATACACTTCAATGTACACTTTAAGGCATTAACAGTGAAACAAAAGGAGATTTCTCTAGTTCCATTTTCGTGTGTATTCTAACATCTCAATAAACAGCAGAGGGAAAGACTAAAAAGGGAAGAAAAAACAACACAAAGCCCACCCATGCATGCAGTCTTTCCCACCCCCTCTTCCCCCCATTCTCCCTCTTATCCCCATACCAGGTTCAGAGTCCAACATGCTAAACCAGACTCTTTCTCCATAAGGAAGTAAAGATATGCAGCAAAGAGGAGGGCAGCAATCCCTAGGGTTTCCAAGTTACAAGTGCAGCATCAAGTGGGCCCCACAAGTCTAAATAGGTATTCTCCCTGTGGTTCATGTGGGCAATGTGCTTTTCTAGTTGCAATGCTAGTAGTGTTTCTCTATACCATTCTATAACCGAGGGCATTTGACCATCCTTCCAATGTTGTGCTATTACCAATTTAACATTCACTGCTACCAGAGCTATATGGGACCTAGTTTGTTTGGGTGTTCCTAGGGGAAATAAGTGTATCGGGCAGGTTTCTGGGGTAAACCCTGACTGTGATCTAATGAGGGGGTCCATCCCGTTCATCACCGCACTCCAAAGGGGACGGATTTTCGGGCAAGTCCAAAACATGTTTAACAATGTGCCCTTCTCCCCCTGGCATCTTGTGCAGCGAGGTGAAGGGATTAAGCCATATTTATACAATTTAGTTAGTGTATAATATAAATTGTGCATCATATTAAACTGGACCATTCGGAGCCTATCTTGTTTAATAATTTTGTACCAGTCCTGCCAAATTCTTTTCCACACCTCTCGATCCTGTGTTAATTTTAGCTCTTGCACCCAATAGTAGCATATACCCTTGGGCAGGTGTGGGTCTAGTGCTTGCAGCTGCCTATAAGTCCCGGATACAGCGTGGGGCTGCGATGCTATTTGAATTATCGCTTGGACTTTGGGACTTTCAACTATTTGGTCAGCCCTGGGCTCTATGAGAGCAAGGATTGCTTGTCTAACTTGGATATATTTAAACTTATGCTTGTCAGATGCATTATATCTAGACTGAAATTAAGAAAATGAGATTAACTCCTCTTGCTGGGTAAAGTCTATTAATCTAAGTTCTTTAATTAAAGTCCAAAAGGAGGGCAAAATGGGCCTCCCTCCTATTTTAAAATGCAGGTTGTTTGTGATCAGTTCACTGGGGGAGTGATGCCAATTTAAGGAAAAGTAGCCTTGCATTTGGTGGATTGCTTTCAGCGACCAACCTATAGGAGTATTACGAAGTTGTCTAGGAATGCGGAGGTACAGTGAACATAACGGCGGGTAACGCAAAGCAGTATTTAACTACCAGGTACTTTTATATCTCTACCCATAGGGGCACATATCTATCCCTATCTACTGAGGCGTCAGCTTGTAACCAGAATGCTAGCTTGCTCATATGTTGTGCACAGTAGTAGGTGAAGAAAGAAGGGGCTGCTAACCCACCTTGGGATTTGGGGGCCGTTAATTTATGGTATGTTCTCCTGGTTTGCTTCCCTTTCCATACAAATGTGTTTAGCATTTTCTCCAGTTTAGTGAACCAACTTTTAGGGAGATAACAACCTACCATACCAAGGGGGTATAGAACCTGAGGTAGGATATTCATTTTAACCATGCTAATTCTACCCCATAAGGAAAGAGGTAAAGACTCCCACCGAGCTAAGTCGGCTGTCAGTGTTTGGGACAGAGAACGTATGTTCTCTCTCGCTAAAAAGCTAACATCCCTTGTTATTTTAATACCCAGATGTAATATTGCCTTTGACTCCCAGGACAGGTTGTACGATGCCACTTGTGACCATATTAGCCAGCTATTCAATGGGAGGATCTTAGTCTAAGAGCAATTTAATTTATAGTACGAAACCTTCGAGAAGGAGCTAATCTTCTTTAATAATACGGGAATAGTATGTTGCGGTTCTTCGATGTGCATAAGTATATCATCCGCATAGACTGAAAGTGAGAATCTCTTCCCCCCCACTTGAATACCTGCGATCCCATGGGAATGTAAGAGCCGTCGAATTAAAGGTTCTAAATAAAGGTTGAAAAGGAGCGGTGATAAAGGGCAGCCTTGTCTAGTACCCCTCTTAAGGGGAAATGAGTTGGAGAGAATGCCATTGCTCCATAGTCTGGCCATGGGGAAGGTATACAGTAATCTAACCCACCTAATATATTCTTTGGGAAGGCCAAAACGAGATAAAGTTTCGAAGAGAAAGTCCCATGAGACCCAGTCGAAAGCCTTTTCGGCATCCAAGGATATTAAGGCCAATGGTTTATTGGAGTTATTAGCGACTGAAATAAGATGTAGCAATTTTCTTAGGTGGTCTCCTGGAGAACTCCCCGTCATAAAACCAACTTGCTCAGGGCTGATAAGCCCCTCCATAATAGGGGCTAGTCTGTTGGCCAGTATCTTGGCTAATATTTTAAAGTCCAAATTTAACAAGGAAATAGGCTGGTAATTCTCAGGATACATAGGATCTTTCCCAGGTTTTGGGATAAGGGTGATCAGAGCTTCAGAGAAACTCTGCTCTGAGAAACCATTATCATACCAGTAATTATAGACCTCCTGTAGTATCAGTAGTAGCATTTTGTGGCACTTCTTGTATAGGTTGTTAGGCAAGCCATCAGGGCCTGGAGACTTGTCAGAGGGTAACTGATTGATGGCTTGGAGTATTTCCTCTGAAGTGATATACCCTTTCAGTGACCGAGCTTGCGCTACTGGTAATTTGGGGAGGTCTGTCTTATCCAGAAACTGAGCAATTTCTATTCGGGGTGGAGAGGCGCTTGGTTCCACCGAATATAAAGTCTGGTAATAAGAACCTAGTCTTTGGGCTAGCTGTTTAGGGTCTGTACATACTTGGTCACTTCCAGGGAAGTAAAGACCTGGGATATATCTAGCTGCCTCTGCTTGCCTCATTCTATAGGCTAATAGTTTCTCGGCTCTCTCACCGGATTCTAAATAATGAATTTTGGTTCGCCTCAGGGACAGTTCTGCCCTCTGTGCCTGGAAATCAGCATACCAGCCACAGTCTGCTTAATTTACTTTCTTGGTCCACTGTTAGGCGGGTGCACGGTATGCTCTCAAGTTCCCGAATGGAACTTAGTATTCCTGAGACATGAGCTCTATATTTAGATGTCCTAATAGTGGCTAACCTGATACACTCGCCGCGCAACGCACACTTAAGGGAAGCCCATATCATATCCAATTTGAGGATTGTCCCCTTGTTAGTTTCTTGGAAAAAAGAAATGAAATCAGTTATACGCTGAAGGGAGTCTGTATTCTGCAGGAGTTGGGTATTCAGTCTCCATATGGAATCTATTTTGACTCCGGGCCCCAACAAAAATGTAATAGTTACCGGGGAGTGATCTGAGATCACTCTGACATGGATATCCATTGTCAGGATTCCAGGAAGTGCGAAATCACTCATCAAGAAATAATCTATTCGGGAATAAGTACGATGTGAGGGTGAGAAAAAGGTGTATTGTTGGTTATTTGGGTTTAAGACCCTCCAAACATCTATTAAACCGTCTGAGTCCATAAGTTCTTTAAGGGCTCTCTGAGTAGGGGTTGAATTGCCCCTCGTATAATCTGACCTATCCATGTTAGATTGTATAACAATTTTCCGGTCTCCCCTTAACAGTGTGAACTTTGTTGGTTCACTCATTATCAGATTAAGGAGGTGTACGAAAAAATCGGGCGAATCCTTATTGGGTCCATATATGACGCCTAACAGAACTGGGTACGATGCTAGGTAGCCATGAACCAAAATATAGCGTCCTTCCAGGTCCCATACTTCCTTATTTAATCTGAAGAGCATAGATTTTGCAATCAGAATGAGGACTCCACCCTTAGATGTGGAGGCTCCAGCTCCAAAAGCCTGCCCTACCCAATGCTTTTTCCATAGGTGAGCATCCTCCCTTCTTGTATGCGTTTCTTGCAGACATGCAAGGGCTACCTTTAAATGATTTAAGTACCTGAGGATGATTTGCCGCTTGCACCTATCACGGCCTCCTTTAACATTCCATGTTACACACTTGTATGAGCCCCCCCATAGGTTAGTTTGAGATTCGGGAACCCTTGTATCCATCTGTGTGACTTCTATTTAAGCTATCAACTTCTCTCCTCTTATGCTGCCGATGTGTTGGAGCTGTTCCTGGTAGACCCCCCTCCCTGCATTGAAAACCAGCAATTAAGCATCCCCTACCCCCCCACTCAACTGTTACAACAATCCCAACTATCCCAGTTCTAAATAACTGTCTCCTCACATACAT
Organism: Neoceratodus forsteri; assembly: GCA_016271365.2. Taxonomy (NCBI): domain Eukaryota; kingdom Metazoa; phylum Chordata; order Ceratodontiformes; family Ceratodontidae; genus Neoceratodus; species Neoceratodus forsteri. The sequence continues at coordinate 62,393,851 of CM057455.1, forward strand.
ATCGTCAGGTGATGTTCCTGTTGCTAGCCAGGTTGAAGCAATTACCCCTCCCTCGCCCCACCTCCACCCAACTTTCAATATGACTACCAGCTTTAATAACACTTTAAACAGTAGTAAACTTTAATTTTTGAATGACTTATTGTACACACACACTATGTCAGAGAGTCAGTCTCACATCTAGACTAATATTCCCCCCCCATAATACCATGTCATGTTATATTCTCCAAATAGTAATATATTGAATAAAAGGCAGTCTGATTCAACTTGGTACTTCTCTCAATGAAGAGTCTTACTCATTTAAAAAAAAAAAAGGGGGAGTAAGTAGTCTTATTATGTCCATTTCTTGACATCATGGAGATATACTGTCTTCACTCTATTGTTACCAAGTTGTCAGCACTGCTACTTCAGTAAAGTATTCTGAGGGTCATTTATGCTTAACTGCAGCACCCTTTACTTGACTTGCTGTTCTAGCCGGGTTCTTCAGTTCCTTCTTTGCTCGTGACCAGGAATATAAGACAGAACAGAATTAGTACACGGAAGTCTTCAGTGCTCCTTCTTTACAAATCGAGCACACATCAGGCTTGTATATTGTTTGCATCTGCAGCTATTCATTCAGGGAGTATGACACCATCGTGCGAACATTAACGGGAAATGCATTTTCAGCCACATCACTTGGCCCCCAGGAAGTAGCTCTTTAAGGTCACTTAAAAAGATCTGGCAGCAGTGACCTGAGTTCTTTTTTAGCGTGATCAGAACTCTCAAAGGAGTACCACTGATCATTATGTTTAACCTGCAGGGTCACTGGGTATTTAACCCGAAATGGCTTCTCAGCCACTATTAATTTGACCACCATGGGGTGTAACTCTTGCCTCTTAACTCGAACTGAATGCGGGAGATCTTGGGTAATTCTCAGTTAGTTTGATTCTAAAGGTGTCCACCTGCTGTGAGATTGCTACACAGTGAGACAGAATTGGCATCTTGCTGTATATGTAAAAGCATTGTACTAAATTATCTGGGGACGAGTGCTAACGCAAAGCAAACTGGGGCAGTTGCTAAATGTGCTAAGCAGTTAATTGTATAGATTGTAAGCTGCAATAGCTTGCATACTTGTTTTAAAATCACTTTCATTTTGCTAAAAGTATATACCTTACATCGAGATCTTCACATGTGATATTAGGATACTTCCGGGTCTATGGAGCCTAAATTTGCCTACTAGATCAAGTGGGGCGCATGTGTGCATGGCTCATGTGCAATAGTCATGTGAGGAGAAGCGTGCAGAGACATATGCATCTTAGCGCATGTCAAGCATGGTAAGTGGGGAAAAATGGAAAAAAGACCTCCAAATGGGGTCCAAGTAGATAACATTTACAGTGTGTGGGTGCATGCTGTATACATCTGGGTTAACTTATACTGTCTGATTGTAAGCAAAAAGGAAAAAGAAGCAGGTAGTAAAATCTGGTAGTATAAAAGTGAAGTACCACTCACTTGTCAGTCTTCATAACTGTATCAAGAACTATTAAAGTAATATAAGGTGCAATAAGGCATATATAACTTCTGGTAAAAAAATGGATGAAATAGAGGAAATCTTGAATACAATATGTATGAATGGGAAACTGCTTAAATGCAATAAATGCTGCATGTACTCACATTGAATCATGTAAAGGATGACTATGAATGTGAAAAATGCCTACAGTTTGATACAGAAAATTATAAATTACATAATGTTACAACACAGTTCAGTAACATGAGGGAACTATTAAAAATAGAAAATGAATATGATCTACGGAGTAAAAAGTCCCCAGAACCTTCCACCCCATTGTTGTTGGAAAATTCCACACAACGGGTCATTGAGAAAAGAACAAGAGATGATCTGCCCATAGAAAATGAGCAACTCGGTCCTTCTGGAATTCACCAATTACATAAAAAAAAACATACTGGGGTGTAGGAAAGTAATAATTGGTATGCTATAACTACGAGAAATAAACAAAGAAAGGGTAGGAGGGCATTGACGTCACAGGAAATAATTACAAACAGATACAATTCATTAGGGGACATCATTGAGAAAGACATGCCTATTACTGTGAACAATGATCCCAAAAAGAATTAATTGTGATGGGAGACTCCATAATAATAAGATGTGACACAATAATCTGTCAGAGGATAAAGAAAATAGACTGGTTTTATGTTATCCAGGGGCCAAAGTTTTTTGATATCCAAAAGAAAATTGCAAAAGTAATTAAGACAGATTATAGTAAAAAGAGGATAGTGACATTACATGTAGGCATAAATGATGTGGGAACAAATCACGAAAAGGATATTTGTTATGACCTGTTGGAAATTGCTGAAAAGTTACAACAACTGGGAGCACATGTTATTATCTCAGGGCTATTGCCTGTGCAAAATTCAGTAGAGGAAAAAACAAACCTTGAAAAGAATTAATACGTGACTTAAAATTGGGTGTACAAATAAGCACATTAATTTCCTGGATTTATGGGATCAATTTTTTGATAAGAAACAGCTATACAGAAATGATGGACTACATCTTAATTCCAAAGGAGAAAAACCTTTGGGAACTATCATAAAAACAAGTATGGAAAATGTAGATTTAAACTAGGCATGGGGGGGTAAACAGATATGATCAGCTTAAAAAAAGACTGTTAGAATTACAAAGAAGATCAATCCCCTGAACTACCTGCTAAGTAATGTAAGGAGTATAAAAAATAAATTCCTGGAATTTCAAGCTACATTAGACACCTTTAGTGTTGATATTGCACTAGTTACTGAAACCTGGTTGGATAGCAGTGATGACCAGGGAGTGAACCTTACAGATTATCATATGATTAGAGGAGACAGAATAAATAGGAAAGGGGAGGAGTAGCTATCTATGTATCCAAATATATAAATTACATAGAAACATAGAAACATAGAAGTTGACGGCAGATAAGGACCGCAAGGCCCATCCAGTCTGCCCATTTCTTTTTCTACCTTATAAATGTGCCATCGGCCTTTGCTCTGTCAGTGGCCTATCTATTCATACTCATTTGTATTGCTCCCTTATGCCTATCCCATGCCTGTTTGAAGCCCTGCACTGTATTCATAGCCACCACTTCTTGAGGTAGGCCATTCCATGCATCCACCACCCTTTCTGTGAAAAAGAATTTCCTCACATTCCCCCTTAATCGGCCACCCTCTAATCTCATGCTGTGTCCTCTTGTCCTGCTATTTTTCTTATATTTAAACATGTTAGACTCTTTCACCTTGTTAATGCCCTTAAGGTGTTTGAATGCCTCGATCATATCACCTCTCTCCCTCCTTTGCTCAAGGGTATACATATTGAGCTCTGTTAATCTGTCCTCATATGTCTTCTGATGCAGTCCCTGCACCATTTTGGTTGCCCTCTGACTGCCTCAATTTGGTTAATGCCCTTGTGAAGGTGTGGCTCCAATACTGCAAGCAGTACTCCAGATGGGGCCTAACTAGTGTCTTGTAAAGAGGGATTATTACCTCCTCTTACGACTTGTGATACCCTACTAATACATCCTAACACCCCCTAGCCTTACCTACTGCTTTAGAGGTTTGCTTGATGATTTCAGGTCATCAGTGATGATGATGCCCAAATCTCTTTCTTCCTTTGTGACTGCTAGCAACTCCCCTCCCAGCCTATAGGTGGCTTCAGGGTTTCTCTTCCCTATGTGCATGAACTTGCACTTCTTTGCATTAAATCCCAGTTGTCACTCTTCTGACCATTTTGCTAGTTTATCCAGATCTCTTCTCATTCTGCCCACCCCATCTGGATCATCTACTCTGTTGAAGATCTTGGTGTCATCTGCAAACAGACAAGCCTCACCCTCTAGTCCATCTGCAAGGTCACTAATGAAGATGTTGAAGAGGACTGGCCCCAGGACTGATCCCTGAGGTACTCCACTTGTGACTTGCATCTCTTCTGACTGTATACCATTTACCACCACTCTCTGTTTTCTGCCTGTCAACCAGTTTGCCACCCAGTTGACCAACTTCTGACCCACCCCGAGCCTACCCAGCTTATTTATCAATCTTCTATGTGGAACAGTGTCAAAAGCTTTGCTGAAGTCAAGGTAGGTGACATCAACTGTTCCCCCTTGGTCCACCACTCTGGTTACCCAGTCAAAGAAATCTATGAGGTTAGTTTGACAGGATCTTCCTTTTTGTAAACCCATGCTGTCTTGGATCCTGTGCCCCTATGGATTCCAGGTGTTGCACTATCCTTTCCTTAAGGAGTGCCTCCATAATCTTGCCCACTACTGAGGTAAGACTGAGTGGTCTGTAGTTCCCTGCCTCCTCCCTGCTACCACTCTTGTGGAGCGGGATCACATGAGCCCTTCTCCAGTCTTCTGGGACCTCTCCTGTGCTCAGAGACTCACTAAACAGTTCTGCTAATGGCTCTGCTAGTTCCACCTTTAGCTCCTTAAGTACCCTGGGATGTATGCCATCAGGTCCCATTGTCTTATCCACCCTGAGCTTAGCAAGCTCTTGTGGGACCCTTTCTTTTGTGAAGGGAGTAGTGCTCACCTCCCTTCCCCCTGTGTCCATGGTGCTGAGCTGTGGGCCCTGCCCTACCTCCTCTTCAGTAAATACTGAGCAAAAAGTATCTATTTAGGATCGATACTTTTACATGGTCCTCCTCCTCACATGCTTTAACAGAGACCTTGTGGATCAAAATAAATAATGGTACATCCAGCGAACAGATATTGGGACTATGTTTTAGACCTCCAGAGTCAAGTCCAGAAGTAAATAATGAGATATTAAAAGAAATACAAAATGCTCTTGAGATGGGCAATTTAATACTAACTGGTGATTTTAATTTCCAAGACATTAATTGGAAAAATAATACAGCAACTACAAAACATAGCAGGGATTTCTTAGAATTCTGTTTGGAAAATAATCTCAGACAATATGTGTTGAGTCCTACCAGAATAAACAATACATTAGATCTAGTATTGGTAAATGAAGAAATGAGTATAGCCAATTGTGAAGTTAAAGCCCCTATAGGGAACAGTGACCACAACACTGTTATGTTTAATTTAATGAACAAAAAAACCATAGGAGAGAGTGCTGGATGCATGGAACTGCCTTCCTGGAGAGGTTGTGGGGTCTAAAACAGTGGGGGAATTCAAACATGCATGGGACAGACATAAGGCAATTATAGTGGGGGGTTGCAGGAAGTAGGCTGTTGGTTAACTAGAATCTGCAGCTTATCCAATAGGTAGGAAAATGGGCAGACTGGGTGGGCCAAGTGGTCCTTATCTGCCATCAAAGTCTATGTTTCTATGCTTCTATGGATGTATTAATGTTTATAATTATAGAACAGCAGACAAAGAAACTATTATTAGAGAGTTAACAACTGTGGACTGACATCAGAATTTAAAAGATAAGCCAGTAAATGAATGCTGGAAAATGATAAAAACTGTTACACATGATACAATAAATAAATTTAAGAAAATAAAAAAATACACACAACAAAAAAAAACCTAAATGGCTTACGACCAAAATTAGAAAACTATTAAAAAAGGAAAATAGTATGTACAGAATGCATAAAATACAAACTAACGAAGCCTCATTGGAAGCATTTAAAAAAATGCAAAAACAGTGTAAAAATACAATAAATAAAGCAAATAAGACATTTGAAACTAGATTAGCCAAGAATACAAAAAAAAAAAAAGAAACAATTTTATAGTTATATAAACTAATTACGGAAACATAAGGGAGAACTAATATCAGTCGTCGATAATGGTCAAGAAATAACTGACCCGGAGGAAATGGCAAATAAATTTAATATACATTTTTCAGCAATTTATGGTAATAAAGTTAACTATGATATTGGTGAAATAAACACTGTAACAAATTCATATACTATTGAAACACAGGACATAGTATTCCTGATAACTAATTTAAAAGCCCGCAGCTCACCTGGCCCTGATAATATAACCCCAGAAATGTTGAAATTAATGAAGGATCAGATTTGCATCCCACTGAAAATATAATATGAGAAATCCTTAAATACTGGTGAAATTCCAAGAGATTGGAAATATTATGTCATCATTCCAATTTATAAAAAGGAGATAAGAAATCAATTAGATAATTATCAAACGATAAGTCTAACCTCCATTCCATGTAAGATGTTGGAAACCATAGTAAAAACAAGAATACTTCACCAACTAAAAAATAAAATTACCTTTCATACAAACCAACCTGGGTTTAAAAAAGGCAAATCTTGTGCTACCAACATGATTTGTTTTTATGAAGCAGTAAGTAAAAATTTAGAAAGCAATACATCAATGAAAGTGGTAATGTTCGATTTTAGCAAGGCTTTTGATTTGGTCCCACACTGGGCAATTAATCACAAATTATGTAAACACGGAATTGACAAAGGTATTATATATTGGATCAGTAATTGGTTATCTAATAGAAAACAGAGAGTGTAAATTAGAGGCCACTTATCAACTGAAGGTGATGTTACTAGTGGTGTGCCTCAGGGCTCAGTCTTGGGCCCAATAATTTTTCAAGTTTTCATTGCAGATATGGAGGAAAACGTGGATAATTATGTAATAAAATATGCAGATGACACAAAACTATGTGGATCATGTGATACAAAAGAAGAAATAGCTTTCTTACAGAGTGACATAAATAACATCGCTTTATGGACATCACAATGGGGGATGAGATTAAATACTGAAAAATGTTGTGTTCTCCATTTTGGAAAGAAAAATACTCACCATAATTATAAACTTAATGACAGGAATGATACAGAAAAAAGTGATAGAAAAAGATATTGGTATATTTGTGGATAATAACTTAAATTTTAAATATCAACGCACAAATATAATTGCTGGGGTGAATAGAATGATCCATGCAATTAAAAGAAACATAAAAAGCTGGTCAACTGAAGTTCTAATGCCATTATGTCAATCTTATGTCAGGCGATGCTTGACTATGGCAGTTACATCTGGAACCCATATACAAAAATGGAAATATTTAGATTAGAGAAAATCCAATGTAGGTACACAAAATCTATACATTCTCTAACGAACCATTCTTATGAGGATAGACTGCATATATAGGGACAACATAGTCTTTGAACTAAGATGGAAAAGAGGGAACTTGCTGTTTTACTATGACATTATGATTGATCCAAAATTGATGCTAGAATTAAATATAGATTATAAATCAGATAAATGTAATGTTAGAGGTCATCCATTACAGGTTAAAACACTTAAGTATAAATCAAATAAAAGAAAACATTATTACACAATGAGAACAGCAAATTTTGGCCTCCTTTTGCTCTTTACCTTCTTATTGAGTCTTAGTAAATCTCTCCTGTAGATTGGTAGTTCTCTTTCAGAAATAGAACTACCAGTCTCTCTTTCTGCTTCCTGTTGTGGTGAAGCAGGGCTCCAATGCTAAAATGGAGACTTCTGTAAAATCACAATTGGGGGGTTTCAATATAATATTAGCCAGCCTGCTAGGGCTAACACCTAGCTCACTGAGTGTACAAGCAAACAAGTGTCCTACTCACAGAGCTGTGAGTTTCAAGCTCCCTGGCGACCCGGAACTGCTCCCGCGGTCACGCTTGCTTCAGTTTCACCAACTTAGCTAGGTACCCCAAATTGCAGGTGAGGGCTACTCATTCATAGTCCTGGCATGTATTTAGCCCTCTACAATGCTTTGAATAAATAAAATATCCTCCCTTGTAAGTCGTTAGTTCTCTCTCAGAAATAGAACTAACAGTCTCTCTTCCTGCTTCCTGTTGTGGTGAAGCAAGGCTCCAATGCTAAAATGAAGAGTTCTGTAAAATCACAATCAGAGAGTTTCAATATAATATTAGGCTGCCCGCTAGGGCTACCACCTAGCTTACTGAGTGTACAAGCAAACAAGTGTCCTACTCGCAGAGGTGTGAGTATTAAGTTCCCTGGTGACCCGGAACTGCTCCCAAGGTCACGCTCACTTCAGTTTCAGCAGCTTAACTAGGTACCCCAAATTATGGGCTAGGGCTACTCATTTGTAGTCCTGGCATGTATTTAGCCCTCTACAATGCTTTGAATAAATAAAATATCCTCCCCTGTAGATTGGTAGCTCTCTCTCTCAGAAATAGAACTACTGGTCTTTCTCTCTTCCTGCTTCCTGTTGTGGTGAAGCAGGGCTCCATTGATAAAATGGAGAGTTCTGTAAAATCACAGTCTGATGTTTTCAATATAATATTAGCCTGCCTGCTAGAGCTACCACCCAGCTCACTGAGTGTACAAGTAAACACATTAAAAGACCTGACACTGGCAGGTCAGGGAGGATGAGGAAGGTCAAGGGGGAAGAGAAAACTCACAGACACCATCATCAGAGAGTCCCTCTTACTCCCACAAAACAAAAAGTAAAAAGATAATCCTCTAACTTTTGTTAAACAGAAAATTGGAACTGCCTCCTTTCTTACTTAAAAAGAAATGATACGTATGAAATATTTTGTTTACACAATATGAGTTTTCTCTCCCTCCCTTGACCTTCCTCACTCTCCCTGACCTCCCAGTGTCAGGTCTTTTAACATGTGATTATGCCTTAGACAAACATCCATTTGAGGTGAGCATGCAGCATGTACTGTAGGCTGTCATTCATAACTTTGAACAAAGTTGTGAATAACCACCTACAGTACGCACTGCATGCCTATTGGTCAACATGGATGACCAATATGCTGCGTGCTGTACAGTAGGCTGTCAGTCTCTGTCAGCATAGTTTGTGGGCAGCCATAGCAGTGTGCAGGTGGACTATTCTGCTTACCACTAGGGGACTGGCTGTGGGTTTTGGGCAGAGGGGTTCTGAGTGAGTTTGGGGGTGAAGGAGTACTATACCACCAGGGCAGGTTATGGGTCTGTGGCTGTTCTGACAGCCCTGGAGGGCACCCAGCACATCCGGCCTGTCACATCCCTGCAAATTGCTGCAAATGGGGCCATAATGACATGCAAATGGCCCCCCTGTGTCTTGCATGCCTAATGGCCCCATTTGCATGTTTGTGACTGTGAATGGTGGTTTTGGGCAAAGTGCATCCTGAGATGCACTGCCCAATGAAGATCCTAGCCTGATGTGCGGGATGCACCAACGCAACCTGGGCTGGGTGCAACAGTGGTATTTACAGAGGGGATGCTCTGGGTGCATTCCCCCATGCTTCTTCTGTGAACTCCAAAGTATACGCTCAGCACATCTCCACAGCGCCGGGAGGTTGAGATGTGCTGAGCGCATCTCCTTTGTGAATACTGCCCTGAATCTGCTTGTTTGATTTTATTGCTGGTGATGGAACTGGAATTAAGAAAGAAGGCTTTTTCATCCATTCATACTTCCAAGTGTGTACTTTTTCTGGTGGTGAGTGCACTATCTCTGCACTACCACACACAAAAGAGGGCAGAAATTTGCAAAGGGGAAAATTGGTTACAGAACATAGTTTCTCCTACCCTGTTTTTTTGGGGTTGCTGTTCTAAGTTAGACCAGTGATAGTGCAAGAATGGAAGATGCTTCCAGCAACAATGACTGAACTGTGGAACAGCTGAAAGAGCTGTGCCAGAAGAGAGGGTTCCTTTATGAGGGGTGCACTAAAAATCATCTGATTGAAGTCCTAGGTGAAACCAATGATCATGCGGCAGCATGGGACTTCGAGTCACAATTAGTGACTACAGGGGAAAAGACCTTGGTCATGGAGGTGCAAGATGGAATCACAGTGACCAGATCCAGCATGGAGGCAAGTGGGACAAGAACGGACCAGGAGCCACAGCACAAAGGGAAAGACACCACAGATTTTGATCTGCAGAGGATAAAACTTCAATTGGAGATGAGGAAATTGGAGCTTGCCATGCAAGAAAAAAGCTCACCATGCAAGAAAAACATCATGAAAGGGAGCTGAGTAGAGAAAGCTGGAAGTAGAGCTGCAGGACGAACAATGCCAATGGGACTTTGAGCTGAAGAAACTAAAGCTCCAACAAAAATCACTGGACTAGGTAGGTGGCAGGGTTGGAAATGAAACTCCAGGGCTGGGGTATAAGCTAAATTCTAAATTAATTGTGTAATTTAAAGGGGGAGAGGACATGGATGTTTTTAATTCATTTGAAAGGTCTGTAGTCAGGCAAAAATACCCAAGGAGGCCTAGATCTTTCAGTTATCCCTGCTGGTTCCTGGAAAGGGGCATGAGGTGCTGGGGAAATGGACAATGCTGATAGCCAGGACTATGATAAACTGAAAATTGCTTTATTAAAAAAGTATGATTTAAATACTGAGTCCTGCAGAGTGAAAATTTGTAAGCCCAGGAAGGGCCCTGAAATGAGCTTTGAGGAATTTGACACAAAACAACACCAGTTTTTAAAATGTTGGTGTGAGGGGGTAAAAGCTAACTCGCTAGAAACAATTGAGAAAGTCATATGGTTGGAACAGTTCTTTTGGGAATGTCCTGCAGAGCTGAAAACCTGGGTAGAGGACCTGATCCTTCAGAAAGCAAAACAAGCTGCTGAGATTGCTGACCGATATGCCAGGAGAAAGCCTGCTCCAAATGGAAGTGTGGGGGCAGGGACTGCAGTGGCAAGGGGGAAAAGTGCACCTTTAGGGCAGCTAAAACCCTTGTTGCCTCTGCAGAAAGGGGAACCACAGTTTACCAAAACAGGACTTTGTGGAAAATAAAAGTGATGATTGTTGATTCCGTAAAAAGCCAAGGCATGCTGCCAGTGTCCTAAAAAGACACAAGGTGTAAAAAGGGTCCCTCCAGCTGAGCTGATTGCTACTGGTAATTGTATCCCCGAGGCCATCCCTGTGAATATGAGGGAGCAGATGCATCCTGTTACAGTGAATGGGGTGCAGACCCAAGGGTTTTGGGACACTAGGGCGTCTCTTACCCTGGTAAAAGGGGATTTGGTTGAGTCAGAGCAAATCCTGCAAAATCAGTTTGCATCTGTAAATGGATTCACTGGGGAGGTGAAAACCCTGCCACTAGCCAGTGTTATCCTAGATTGGGGGCATGCAGGAGAAAGGGTGTGAAAGGTGGCTGTTGCAGACACACTCACTGTGGATATTGTTCTTGAGAATGATGTTCAGCTGGGGGTGGTACAGTATGTGCCGCTACCTACAGCCAGGCAGCTAGGGCCTCCTGTGATCTCCCAAGCCCCACAGAAGCTTATGCAAGAGAGAGATATTGGAAGGCTGGTCCACCAGCCTGCATCTCTTGCTAGGGAGGGTGATGAAAGGGAGATGGAACTTCCTCGAGTAGCCATTCACCAGACAGCTACTGAACTTGACTCTGAGGAGGGAGGGGTATCACATAGCAAGGGGGCTGTGGATTGCTGCGATGCTGAATTCCTGAACACTGCAGCTATGGACCTCAGTCTGGGAGCTGAAAGGGACATGTCCCATGCTTTGGGAAAGTGTGAGAATTTTGCAGCAGCTTAGAGGACTGACCATAGCTTAAAGAAGCTTAGGACCCATGCAGAGTCTTATGGGACACAAGGGGTGATGTAATACATAAGGTTTTCTGGGAAAATGGCTTGTTATACACACAGGACATGAGGACAGGAAGGGGGTGATGAGCAGGCAGCTTGTCATTCCTCAGGGATATCATGAGTTATTGCTCAAGATATCCCATGATATTCCCTGTTCGGATATCTGGGCATTACTTGCACTAAGCAGCAATTAGCTCATAATTTTTATTGGCCCAACTTTACCAAGCAGGTGAAGGAATACTGCAGATCCTGTTACCAGTGTCAGCTAATAGGGAATACAAGAGGAAAAGCAAAAGCTGCTTTCATTCCCTTACCTATTGTGAAGGAACCATTCCTAAATGTGGGAATGGATATTGTCGATCCTTTAAATACCCCAAGCTCCTCTGGGTAAAAGTATATTTTGGTGGTTGTAGATTATGCCACCTGATATCCAGAGGTGATCAACCTGTCCTCCATTAAGTCAGGAAAAGTAGCGGATGGCTTGCTAGGGATTTTTTCTTGTGTAGTTTCCCCTTGGGAGGTTAGCTCTGATCAAGGGGGTAACTTCATGTCAGACCCGATGAAGTGTTTGTGGGAGAGGTGTGGGGTGTTGCAGAAGTGCATAATGCATTACCACCTACAAGTGAATAGACTGATAGAAAAGTTTAATTGATCTTGAAAACCATGCTCAGGGCATTTGCAGAACAGCATGGGCATGACTGGGAGAGATACCCTCCCCACCTGCAGTTTGCCTACAGGAAGTGTCACAAGAGGCAACAGAATTTTCCCCCTTCGAGTTCTTTTATAGACATAGGGTTTGGGGTCCCCTAGATTTGATACGGGAGGATTGGGAAGGTAAGCATGCCATCCAGGGGACTCCAAAGTGGAGTTATGTCTTAAAGTTCAGGGAAAAGCTGAAGGAGCTGATGGGACTGGCCCAGAGCAAACTATCAGCTGCACAGTGGAGACAAAAGACATGGCACGATCGTGGAACCAGAGCTCGTTCATACAGAGTAGGACAGGAAGTCACAGTTCTGATCCCAGTCTGGAAAGATAAGCTGTAGGCCAAGTGGGTGGAACTATACAAGGCAGTCCAGCAGGTAAATGAGTTAAATTACATTGTAGAGTTACCTGACCAGAAATACACCCACCGAATGTACCATGCGAACATGGTGAAGCTCTATTTCAATAGGGCTGACATGGAACTTGAGGTTTGCATTCCTGGGAAGGAGATGGACAAGGAAGACCACCTTCTTGACTTGCTGGCTGAGAGCAAGCAGGAGTTATCTGTGGAGGCCATCAAGCTGTCTCCACAGTTGACACATGAACAGGCCCAGGACGTAGGTCATGTTTAACAGGACTTTGCCCCTTTGTTTAAATACAAGTCTGGACACTGACCCCACTAGCAATTCATGATGTGGACTCCGGTTCCCAATTGCCCATATATCGGACAGCCTACCATGTGTCTGAGGTGGTTCTAAAAGATATTAGAAGGGAGGTAGAACAGATGCTGGATCTAGGGGTGATCCAGAAATCCCACGGTCCATGGGCCTCACCTGTAGTCCTTGTCCCCAAGCCAGACAGAGCTACATGCTTCTGTGTAGATCATTGTAGGCTCAACACCATAATGAAGTCTGATGCCCACCCAATGCCCTACACACATCCGCGGCTGCACAAGCTGATGGGAGACCTACCTGACAACTATAGACCTGACTAAGGGGAACTGGCAGATAGGACTGATGGGCAGGGCTAGGGGATGGTCATCCTTCATCACCCCAATAGGCCTGTTTGAGTTTAAGGTAATGGCCTTTGGGGTGAAGAATGCCCCTGCCACCTTCCAACGATAGGTGAATTAGGTGCTGCATGGTACAGAGAATTATGCAGTGGCATATTTAGATGACATTGCCATATTTAGCCACAGCTAGGAGGAGCACCTGACCCATCTAGGGGGAGTGTTGGGCAGGATAAAGGCAGCAGGACTAACTGTGAAAGCAGAGAAGTGTCAGGTGGCTATGGCAGAGGTGACCTATTTGGGAGACATAGTGGGGCAGGGGAAAGTCTTCCCAAACAAGGCAAAAATAGAGATGATTGAGGCATAGCTCACACAGGTAAGGATCTTCACTGGGACAGCGGGGTAATACAGAAAATTTTTACCCAACTATAGCACCTTGGTAGCTCCTCTATCTGACCTATTAAACAAACTCTGGGCAGAGCCGATACAATTGTGGAAAGATTTTAGGAGTGGTAAGGGCGTTGAAAAGAATATATGGTGCTCTTGCCACACCAGAGTCAGCTGTAACTATTACTGCAGCATAACAAGTAACTAGTACTGGGCATGCGGGATACTCGTGCATGCACAGTTTGCCCTGGAGTAAGCCATGCGCAACATAGCAGCGTTGACATGACTACAGACATGCGATACTCGCGCATGTACAGTTTAAGTCAGAGCCACTATGTTGCACATGGCAGTCATCACTTTCGCAATTGCAAAAAGGAAAAATAGTGCACCAGGGAGGGGGTGTGTTTACCTATCGAGTAGGCTGAGGGAAAACTTGGAACCAGGTGATCTGCTACTGCACTATAATAGGGCAGTGTCTGTGACACTGGATTTCATAGTTCCTGTCCAGGTTCGCCCACTCACTCTCTGTCCTCGGTCCTCATGATTTGATGGGACCTTGAAGGAGTTGAGGTGTGTGGGGCGAAGGTTGGAGCATTGCTGGCGGAAATCCGGCTTGGCTGTTGATAAACTTAGATTGATGTCCCATTATAAGGACTATCAATCAACTGTCTCCTGTAAGAAGGCAGAGTTCCTGTCCAGGGAGACTGCCACTGCGAGAAATCAACCAGCTCAACTCTTCCAAACTGTCAACAGGCTGTGCAATCCAACCTGTCTTCAGAGTCAGAGAATGTTTTCACAGCTTAAGTGTAATGAGTTTGCTCAATTCTTCGCAGATAAGATTGACACCATCCGGTCGGAAATCCGTACAGCAGGTCTAATGAATGTTGCAGTGGTCAGTGGGAAGGGACAAGCACCCAGTTTGTCTGGTCTGACTTTGATCAGCTGGTGATCACAGACATTGTGAAGATAGTCGAGGGCATGCGACCGACTTACTGTAGTTTGGACCCTGGTCCTACCCGCCTCCTTGTGGGATGTGTGGAGGTCATCAGACCAGTCCTAGCGGATATAGTCTGGTGCTCATTGGAGACAGGGGTGTTTCCTGACCTCTTGAAGGGAGGCAGTGGTGACACTTCTATTGAAGAAATCTTTCCTAGACCCAGACTGTCTCATTAACTACAGACCTGTCTCTAACCTGCCTTTTGTGGACACGGTTATTGAGAAGGCAGTCGCGTTGCAACTGGAGAATCATTTTTCCACCCACAATTTCTATGATCCTCTCCAGTCTGGATTCAGGAAGAGACATAGTACAGAGATGACACTTGTTCAGGTACTTAACGATATCATGATAGCGAGATATCAAAAAAGTCATTTGATCTTGGTTCTTCTTCATCTCTCTGTAGCGTTTGACACCTTGGACCATGGGGTGTTATTGGAGTTCTTGAGATGATCTGTGGACTGTCTGGAACAGTCCTCAGGTGGTTTCACTCTTTCCTCACAGGTAGGTCCCAGAGAGTGGTGTCAAGGATTTTTTCCTTGGCCTCTCTCCCCTTGGCCTGTGGGGTACCGTGGGATGTTTTTTTATCACCCATGTTGTTCGTGGTGTATATGCTGCTTTTGGGGGACATTATAAGGTGGTATGGGCTGAGTTTTCACTGTTGTACAGATGATACTTGGCTATACATGCCCTTTGTGCCTGAACAAGATGAAGCCATCTCAGTCTTTAACAGCTTCCTCACTGAGATTCAAGACTGGATGAGTGCCAACTGGTTGAGGATGAACCTGGACAATATTTAGGTGCTGGTTGTGGATCCAGGTCATCAGGTAGAGGGGTCTTCCTTTGGTCAGCCATCTGGGCTGTGGCTGGGGGGAAGCCAGTTGATGACCTCTGATCAGGTGTGGAATCTGGGTGTTATGCTTGATGGTGGACTGACGCATACACCTCAGGTGTTGGCCACTATCAAGACCTCATTTTACCATCTGAGGAATACTGCACAGATAAAACACCTAATTCTTCCTGATGATCTTCCAACGTTGGTCCATGCCTTTGTGACCTCCTGCCTTGATTACTGCAATGCTCTGTACCTAGAGCTACCGGGGGTGGATATGCACCGCCTGCAGCTGGTGCAGAATGTGGTGGCCAGGTTGTTGACTGGTCTATCTAGATCAAGCCATGTCTCACCTTGTTCCATGGATTGCATTGGCTGCTGGTGCAGTGAGGGATCACCTTCAATGTTGGTTTGCTGACCTACAAGGCCCTACATGGACAGGGAATGCATTATTTGCAAGATCGCCTTTGTCCCTTCTGCCCCCTCCAGCCACTCCATTCCACTGATGAGGGATTGCTAGAGGTTCCCAGGGTCCATTTAAAGACCTCAGGGGCCACAGAATTTGCATTTGTAGCCCCGACCCTGTGGAACTCTCAACCTCATTGGGTTAGAGAGTGCCTGACCACTGAGGCTTTTAAATCTGCATTGAAAACATATTTATTTAGTCTAGTGTTTCCTGATGCTTGTTAAATTTTGCTGCCCTGTTATTATTAATATTATTGTTCTTTTTAATTATTGGATATTGATGATTTGTTTTTATTATTTATGTACAAGTGCTTTGGTTTTTTGAAAAGTGCTTTTTAAAAATAAAAATGACTTGACTTTATGCAGCCCACTGAGGAGAATGGCTGCATAAACAGAATCATTGGAAACTATACCAGAGCACTGTGGCATCACACCGGACAGCATTATCCAGTCACATGCTTCCACAGTGCTCTTATACACATCTGATAATGGCATAACATCTGCGGAGCTTGGCACATGCAGCTCTAAAAATTAGACTCAGGAGGAGACTATTACCATTGTGCAAGAATGTGCCATTGTAACCAAACTGGCTTATCTGTTTAACTGTTGTAATCTCATGTGCTTGCTAACTATGTAACCCATTTTGCTGTAACCAAAAGTCTGTTATGTATTTGTCCTCAATGTGACGAGGTACCTTTGGAAATGAGCCTCTGGCTCAAAGGTTGCAAACCGATGTACAAATAAATAAATTTACAAACTGGAGTTAATTAAAAGCAATTTAAAATGATTTTTTAACTCAAAGGAAAAAAACATGTGCCTTGGATCACTGAAAAACTTAAAAAGTTAATATGAATAAAGAGTAGATTATGAAAAAGGCAGGGAAAACACTAGACCCACACGCCTGGGAAAAATATAAATTAGAGAGAAATATTTTAAAATTAAAAATTAAGAATGCTAAGCAAAAATTCTTTAGTAATAAAACAAAAGAAGTAGCTAATTCGAGACAATACTGGAACTTGATGAAAACTTTTGAAAACCCAGTAATTCAAAACCATCCAATCCAAATTAGGGAACATTATTTAAACAGGAGTAGCACCCTAAGCCGAAGCTTGTTTCCAGATGCAACCTGGGAGCACAAGAAAGTTAAGTGACTTGCTCAGGATCACACAGTATGCACCTAGACGGCTGTGTGATTCAAACCCAGGTCTCTAGATCTGCAGCTCAGAGCCTTAACCCACTGTGCTATACTGCCTCCTAGAAAGAAAGGAAACAGGGAACATTGTTTAGAGAATTAGATAATTAGATAACAAGATAATTAACAAAAATGGAATAAATTAAACTCCAAAGTCATCGGCAGATATTCTCAATGAATATTTCGTGACTCTCCCTGATATTCAGATTCCAAATCCTATAAATAATAGTAATTTAACAGAAAATAAAACTTTACGAGACCACATGATGCAGCGTGCCTGATAGCAGTTGCAATTCACCACTCCAGCCACCCGGTTATTTAAAAGTCTGTTTTCCAATTTTCTAGCCCTGGTAATAATGCACAAACTAGATCAGAAGATTCTTACTTACTTGTGAGCTATGGTGGTTTTCAACACCATGGAGGTCGATATGCAGAAAGCGCCATCACAACATACTCCTCCAGTGATGCCGGAGAAGGCCCCACAAAAGCCAAGGGCCACTAGTATGACTGAATCTCCGGGGACGACCCATGCTCAACCCAATCAAGAACTGCTTACACTTGCCAGATTCCTGACTAAATTTTGGCCTTTCTAGGATGAGCTGCATACGATCACCTCAGAAATATATTCTCTAGCTTAAGCTTTGGAGGACATTACTTTATGTACCTCTGATAGTGAAGCCCATCTCAGTTCATTGGAAAAATGAGCGGAGAAGTTAAACCCAGAACTTGTGGTGACCAGACAGTGACTGGCAAAAATGAAAATGAAGGTAGAAGACCTTGAGGGCTGCAGCCATAGAAACAACGCGGTCCTCATCGGTCTACCGGAGTCTGAAGAAGGTCAAGATACCATTCTATCTGTACAAAAATTTGTGGAAAATATAGCAGGGCCATCTCCCTTTGGGCCCAAGTATGAAATTGAAAGGGCACACCGGGCACTTCGTCTGATCCCTCCAGCAGGTGCACCACCAAGACTGTTGATCTTCAGGTTTTTAAATTATCTGGAGCGCCAGCACTTTCCCTCAAAAGTGAGAGAACTACAAGAAGTTTGATGGGAAGGCAATACGATTCATGTTGCCCAAGATTTGCCAGCAACGATCCGGCAACACGGGACGGCCTTTCACCCCTTGGTCACTAAGCTCATCGCCGCAGGGGTGAAATTTAGAATGAACTACATGGTGAGGCTCCAGATTTTAATTGCAGGCAGTTGGCAGGCTTACGAAGATCCAGAGGCAGCCCAAGTTGGGCTCAAGGCCACCCTACCAGATCTTTTCTGTGGCACCTGAACTGGCTTGGTCCTGCCTTCCTAGGTTTATCTCAGAAAGTTAAAACATATGCTATTGTTTAATCTTAAGTAATTTACAGATTGGAAGGTGAAATAAAGTTTAAAGGGGGCCCCGATTTTTTGGCGATGTCTGCTTCAAGACCTCTGTAACGCTCATCGTTGGACTATCTGGTGCAGGCTCACCCTTGACGTTGTCTGAGGTCCTGGACTTGTAATGCTTTCTATTGAAGCTTACTTTCAGACTGGTTTCATCTCCATGCTCCTATGTTGCAAGAGTTCCACACGGAGCATTCTTTGCTTCCTCGAAGCTGCGCACAACTGCGAGGCTGCAGAATCCCCTCTAGTTCATGGTAATTTACCAATGCATCCACTAGAGGGGCCGTGTACTTCACGCTTCATTTCTCCACCCAAGTACATTTAGTTTATGTGACTCATACAGCAGGATTTTTTTTATGTATTCCTCGTCTCTGCCTCAGTTTTTGTTTTCTAATTCAAATGATTTTGTTGTATTTTTTGCAGAGATTGAATGTTACATTCCAGGACACTCTTCACTGTTGGACATTTTTTACCCTAGTCTATGGACTTACAGGAACTTGCTGCAGTGTCTCATTGTGATCAAGGGGATCAGATGAACCCTTATAAGCTTTAATTTTGAGCCTTTACATTTCCTCCTCAAAGTAACGATTTCATGACTGCTGTTAATATGGATCGTAGAGTCCTAGTCACTGATCCAGGGCATAATTACCTTTTCTTATGTTTGTTATTCTACAGAGTTTTATTGGACAGGAAACAGTCAAGGGTGGCTGGAGGGGGAATGGAAATGGGGTTCTGCAGAACGCAGTGCATAACAGTTTGGGGAGGGGAGGGGGTTAGTTTTCCATTACAGGGAAATTGTCTGGGCACTTCTTATGATTGTGGGATTTAGGAATAGGGATGAGAGGGCATTACGGGAGGGGGTTGGGGAATAGCACAAGAATCAGTATATAACAAGGTACCAAAGCCATTCTCCTTTGTTACAGCACTAAAAGCTCCCTGCTCTAGTTTTATTAAGGAGAATGGCTAGAGATTTGAAGAGAGCTACTTGGAATGTGAAAGGGGTCAGACAGAAAGTTAAACAGTATAATGTACTAAAGCACCTGAACATTCTAGCAGCTGAAATTATACTCCTACAAGAGTCTCATTTGTTGGATTCAGAAGCACTGCAGGTGCTGAGACAACATATAGGGCAAGTGTTTTCTGCTGGGGGCACCACTCAAAGTTTCCGAGTTATGATTTTAATAACCAGGAGAGTCCCATTTCCCCTATACTCAAATTGTCAGGGACCCCCAGGGTAGATTTATACTGGTTCGGAGTACAATTTATACCACAGAAATTATTTTGGGCAGTATTTATGGGCCCAGTGTGGATACTCCGGGGTTCTTCACACAGCTCATTAAGGCGCTAACCCCCTTTTCCATCGATTACAATTATCCTTGGGGGTGACCTCAATCTAGTCTTTGACCAGACACTGGATCGGACTGGTCCCTCCCAAAAAGGGCTCTCCCCAGCCCAACGGGCACTTTGAGAATTGATGGACTAGGTAGGCCTGTGTGATGTCCTTCATCCCTCTGATAAGGAATACACATTCATCTCTCCAGTTCACAGGTCCTCATCTTGTATCGATTATTTACTTTTTTCCCAAACACTCTTCTCCGGGGTTTTAGGCACCTAGATTCATCCTGGCCCTCCCTCGGACCATTCCTTGGTTACACGCCAACTTTTCCTTTCGTCTTTACCCAAGGGGGGGCACGTTGGAAGATTAATGACCAGTTGCTGAAAGACCCTGCGGTAATTCAACCTGTTTCAGAATATATAGAAAAATTAATTGAGGCTAACCACAATTCCACTACAAGGCCTGACATGGAATGGTGTGCTTTCAAGGCCTACTTAAGAAGAATTTTGATTGGCCTAGCATTAAGGAAAAAGAGAAACAGGGAACAACAGTTGTTACATACTCTCTCCCAAATCCAAGAATATAGAGGTGAAATTGACCCCAAAGTCCCCCGAATCCCTCTAACAGGAACTAGCTAAATTGAGGGACACCTATCTGGAACTCTTGAGAGAAAAAGCGGAATTTGCAGTTTTGAGAACTAAGGCTTCCTACACAGACCAGGGTGAAAAGGCAGGGCGCCTGTTAGCTCTTAGAATAAAGCAACAAGAATCTTCCTGTTTTATAGCATCAATCCGTTCTCAAGGTGATGGCTCTCTGAAAACGTCCCCAGGTGATACTGTAGCCGAATGTACCGATTACTACAAGCTATTATACGGGTCAATGCCTGACCCTCCCTCTTCACAGACTCTGGGCAAATATCTTGATGACTCCCATTTACCCCACCTCATTGAAGCACAACAACATGCTCTATTATCTCCTATTACTGCAATGGAACTGGCTGAAGTAATCAAAAACCTTCCTGCAGATAAAACCCCTGGGCCAGATGAGTTTTCGTCCAATTTCTACAAAACATTCAAAGACCAACTTATCCCTCTACTTCTCCCTTTATATCAACATATACTGTCAGGGGCAGAAACTGACCCCACTCTATTTGAAGCCCTGATTGTCCTTTTGTCCAAGGCTAGCAAGAGCCCCGATTTGGTTACAAGTTACCGCCCCATTTCCCTACTTAATCAGGACATTAAATTTTGACTAAATTACTTGCTGATCGTATTAACATAATTCTACCTGATCTTATCAGACTGGAACAGGTAGGTTTTATTTATTCATTTGTTTAGTTTTTGTTGTTCGGGTAAGTGCACTAGACAAATTTCTGCCTATTTTCAGGCACGACCCAGGGGAAGGGGATACAGATGAATGCCAACTGACCTTGAACCAGACTAAGCTGTTGGTGGTATTTTTAGTGAATGGGGGGAAATTTGGCCAGGGCACCAGGGAAATTACCTCACTCGGTCAGCAGGGGGAACCTTTGTCCCTCTGACAAAGATGGCCAACAATCAACATGGTGGAGGTGGAGGTGCTATCCTACCTGTGGACTATTCATCTTCAGTCAATATCATGGAGAATTCTATGGAGATTGAACTTGGGGCTCAACATGACATCATAGAAGGCTTACTTCATCCTGAAATTGATCAAGGTAAAATAGACAAAACTGACTCTAGCTCACAATCACGTTCTAACATAGAACCACAGGTCAACTCTGATAAGGCTGAGATGCCTGAAGCACAGTTAAGACAAATGTTCCAGTAGCATAAACAGTTTCTGCTACAACTCATAAAAGATGATGTTTGCTCACAGGATGAAATTCCTGAAGCCAAATTTTCTATGAACTCTAGTACACAGGAACCTGCTACTACTAGATCTGGAGTGGCTATTACTTCACAAGCCATTCCCCAAAGGCCCCAAGTACAATTGCAACCTTCAACCAGAACAACAATAGATATGAACAATACCTGGTCTCCTGAGGCTGCCTTACGAGCTGCAGGGTGGTGGCAAACTACTGAAGGGCTACCTTGGGCCTCGCCAGGTCCAATTTCGGCAGTAGAGATAATTGCATCCACTATAGAGGAGACTACAGCTGAAACAGACCCCCCCACTATGGTTGAAAACATTCGGTCAATTGTAAAGGATCTTATGATAGAACACCAAGCTGCTTCACAGGGTTCTAGGCCATCTACTGAACACTCACTGGAGTTACCTAATCAACCAACTGCAACTATAACTACTGATAATCAACTTGGAGATACAACAAGTCATGGGCCCCAACAAGACATCTGCAGGTCAACGTAAGGACTCCTCTGACACTACTTCTGCACAAGGAAACAATAATTTGAACTTTAAGATAAGTGACTTATTTAAAGCAGTGGGAGAGCTGGCTCAAAGGTGAAATGCTGTTCGCTTAAAATTTCTAGGTGATGTGTTGGTAGCTCCCTCCCGCAGAACTGTACTGCATAATATGTTAAAAGACACCATAGGGATTAACCCTTCAGAACTATTTGCTTTCATACATGTTAAGGGCGAGAGTATTTATGACATCAGTTTTAAGAATGTTTGTATTTTGGAAAAGTTCTGGATCCAGTATGAAGTAGTGAAACATGCATCACTGTGGACTTCATTTATGCTGATTCCCCTTACAAAACCTCTGGTCAAAATAATCATGATAGTTTTTTAGAAATGAAGGGGTCAACATAAACAATATCCAATACTGACTAAAACAATGTTGTGACCTTCTGGATACTCCTCGTCCCATTTTGGATAAGGATTTGGTGTGGATAGGGGGATGGAAGATAAAGGAACAACTTAAACAAACAGAACATGGGATACAGCACATACCTAGCAGTTTTTACATAGGGCAAGATAAAGGGTATATGCTTTTATCCAGGGCAACCACGCACTTGCCATAAGTGTGGGTTGAGGACCCATTTAAGTTATACCTGTGACCAGCCAAGGTGTACTTTGTGATTTACATTTGGATATGTTAGTCTGGGTTGCCCTAACTCCAGGTTTTGCAACTAATGTGAAGAGCAAGGTCATATGTATCCAAACTACCCATGGGTGGAACACAATGGAATAGATAGGGTCCCACAAAATAATTTGAACTTAATCTCAGAATCCCAAGCCCAAGCTCTTAGAAGACTGGAGGAAGCCTCTCTTGTAGCAGCTTTCCCAGGCCTGGTTATTGATCCAGATAGTCTTGGGCCACAGGTGATCTTCTCCCCACTTCTGTTCCCCATTCCCCATCTAACAGCAGTTTAGTGGGCCAAGACATTGTCATTGAAAATCCTTTACCCAGGCAGAACCCCTACTCCCATGTATAGTGACTACACCAACTTGTATGCCCCCTGCCTCCCCAACTGAAGAAGCTTTCACCACAGTATCAGCTTCTCAGTGGGGTAAACGCAAATGGAAATCCGAGACTTGTACTCCCACAAAAAACATAATTGCTTGGAAAAAATTTCAGATGTTGGCCAAAAGAAGGCAGTGTGGCAACACAGATGGGGAGGATGAAGACTCTGACTCTTCTAGATCATCCTCCTCTAGAATGGACTACTGTTTGGAATCTGATAGAGAGTTTTCTCAGGCTGAGAAAAAACAGAAAGATCAATTTCCACATACATGAAAATGTTGGATATTAGTTTCTGAAGTAATTTTCTGCTTCAGTATCTTTCCTTAATTTTCACTTCTTTTGGATATTTTAGATAAATGCATAACCTCACCCAATTCCGATGCTGCACTCTAAATGTGTGCAGCATAAAATCCTTTCAAAAACAAATCTCCATTTTAGCCCTACTACAAACCATCAAACACCACTTCTATTTTTTACAGGATACCAGGCTTATAACCAGGACTGAACTGGTTAAAGTTAAAAATAAGTGGTTCGCAGGCCCATCATTTTGGTCATTTGGGGAGGACACCTGTGATGGGGTGGGTATCCTATTCACAGGATATCATTTTAAAATCAGTAAAATTATAGATATAACTCCTGGCGGTGCAATGTTGATAGATGGAACCTCTGGGCCAGTTCAGTTTGTCTGATAAACACTTACGCCTCCCAAAGTATAGCTGCTAGATCTGTATTATATCTAAAAATTTAGCCATATCTGTTTACCACCTACCAAGTGTATTTTGGGGGAGACTTTAATTGTGGTCTCTCTCCTATAGACAGAGGAAGCAATATTCATTAACCATTCAGTGATACAGCAACACTGTTAAGAGTAATACACTCTGCCCAGTTAGTGGATGGATATAGGACAATTCACTCCATAGGAGTGAAGACATATTACAGGGGAACACTTGCAATGTGTGTAGATTACCTATTTGTCTCTAAAACCATTACTGTACTTCAAGTGACAGTACTCTCCTGTGAAATGTCTGACCACCACATGGTTTCCATATTGTGCTCCCCGGCAGGAGGCCCTTTTCCTCTAGCACCCCAGTCTACATGGAAACTAAATAGCTCCTTACTGGAAGATTTATTTATACATAAGAATTGCTTGAACCTGTTACAGGCGAGAGTCTCTGTGATGGATGCTTATCACTCCGCCATAGCATAGTGGGAAGATACCAAAGCAGATCTTCAAACATAATTTTTAAAAGCCGTGTGGCACAAATCATAATCAGCTTATTTCAAATGCACCCGACTGAGGAAACTCCTAATGGGTACCATGTCTATGGCCTATGAAACTATAAAAGATTACTCTTTTCAAATGAAAGACCTAAAATCAAATATGGAAAAGTACCAATATGATCAAGCTATTTCTTTAAAATTAGAAGCCCAGTGTGGGACTCACACCACTAAATCTTCACTAGATTTATTTAAAAACTGCAAGGACAGAATCTCCTCTACTTTCATAGAGCACCTCATCGACACTTTCACTGGTATAGTTAATTCTTCACTTGCACCTATAAAACACATAGTACAGGTTTATGTGGAAGAAGTGTTTGGAGTAGCACCAGAGACACTAGAACCAGCTCCCTTTCTTGTTAATATAGAAATACCTGAAGTCCATGTGGACTGTTTATGATTCCTTGTTAGGCCTGTAACAGTTGAAGAGACAGCTTGTGCCATTAAAAAGCAGAAGAAACACAGCTCCCCAGGAGTTCATGGATTAATGGCTGAACTGTATCACACTTATATAGATGTTTTTGCCTCTTCCTTAACCATGGTGTACAATAACATTTTAGATGCCTACTCGGTTCCAAGAAACTTTTCAGATGCTATCATGCTATTGTCATATAAAAAAAGTGACAAGGCTGACATTAAGAATTGGAGACCTCTTAGCTTTCTTAATGTGGATAATAAAATTCCTGCTGTCATAATTTGGAACAGGTTGCTACAGTACCAATTGCTGCACAGGTTATCTCACAAGAGCAGATCTGTGCTCTCCCAGGGAGGTCTATTCTCCACACCCTGTCCTTACTCAGAGATGTTACACATTCCTGCTCAGAGGAAAACTTGGTCCTTTTTCTCTCTCTATCAGGATAAAGCTTTTGACCGGGGGGGCATTCATTCCTATTTCAGGTTCTACTACATTACCGCATTCCCCCACAATTTGTATCGTGGATTGAAGTACTTTACAAAACTGCCTAGGTTACTCCCCATATTAACAACTCCCCAGGGAAAAACTTTTGGGGAAAAAGGGGGTAAGACAGGGTTGCTCCCATAGTTCCCTTTTGTATGCCTTTCAGATAGACCCATTATTAAGGAAACGTTTATACCATCCTCCCATTCCTAAACTGCTGCTTCCTAAGGGCATTATGCCCCTACAATACATGCATATGCTGATGACCTTTGAATTTGCACCACCCCTCAATTAGACCCTTCATATTTTATAGGACTAATCTCTGAATTTGAAAAATGTTCGGGTTCTAAACTAAATTATAAAAAAAAAGTGTGGCTAAATGTATTCCCAGTCTACTCAACATGCAAAATATAGGACTGATAGCCAATATCCCTGTAACTCAGGAGCCAATAAAGATTTTAGGGATGTTCTTTGGTACTTTAGATGACCCGTGCTTTAATTGTGAGTTAGCAATAGAGAAAGCTAATAATCTAATAGCTTCCTGGAAAGGAAAAACTATTGCAAAATGAAAGTGAGTAATGTTTCTGAAAATGCTACTGTTACCACTATTTTTGCATACTGTTACTGTGTATCCACTACCCTTTTCTTTAGAGGCTAAAGTCAACAACGTGTTCTTCAAAGGTTTCTGAGGATGTCGGCTGAATCCTATAAGAAGGGTTTACTTATACACTGAATATTGTTTGGTAGGGGTGAGGATGATAAATCCTATTCTCTTCTTTCATGTTTTGTTTATGAAATTCTTATTTCCATTACTGTTACAACATGCCCCCCAAGGGTTTCTATATTACAGGCACTTGTCACTCCCTTATGTGAGGTTTGGAGTAGACCTACAGTTGAAATACTGAAAAATGTTATAAAATACAGAATCTCTAAGTTTATGTTTCCTGTTTTTTCTGAAAATCAAGCAGTGAAGACTGACTCCTGGTCTGGTTCAGAGAATGCCCTGAAAGCAACTTTATGTCAGCATCTTACATTCCTGTTTCTTGGAGGCGCCTAGAATTACTGATTCTCAGGGCACAGAACTGGACAATAATTTGGTAATTCAACAACTAACAGATACTAAACTACCTCTAAAAGTATGGGACACTACTTGGCTTTCCTGTTATGGGAAGCTTGGGGTTGGGGGAACTTACAACATAAATCTTTAATAGATAGGATGCGTTTCAGAGATACTTGCATTTATCAACTAGAAACTATGCAACATTTTTTTTCTAGAATGTCCTTTCAGTATAAATTTTTGGACTAAGCTACTTAATAAATGGAAAGATAAGCATATATCCCATGTTACATACAAAAGTTAATATATGGTATTTTCCCCTAAACTTTGTCCCAATATCATAAACGTACTTTGCAACTTATTTTCACCCTGTGCAGATATTTCCTATGGCAGGCTAGATGTGCCCAGTTACTTCAGCAGAAATCTTATATGGAAATACAGGTAGTGAGTCAGATACTGACAGACCTACAATCAATTTGTAATTCTGAACAAAGGTTCATGTCTCAGGTGACCCATAGTTCATATTAGGCACATCGTGCATGGATATTTAATGAATAAAACATGGGGAACTTTGTATTAACTCTTGTATAGACTTTCAGTTTGTTTCCTGTTTAAAAAGTAATCTGAGGCAAGTTTACTTATTCATAAGACAAACTGTTATATGACATATAGAGGGGAGACCCTTTCTTTTGGAATTTATTCTTTCCTTTTACAAGGTTTTGTTATGCCAATGATTAAAATTTGCATCTCAAAATTTTTATTAGACAATTAGTTATATAACGCAGGAATGAAATGTGCATAAAGTCTCTTTAACAAATTGAACTCATTTGATTGGTGTGATACAATACTGGACTTACACCGGACTCATTTTATTTCTCTGATTTAATTACTTAGCAAAACTTAACACTATTTGTTATTATTACTTTTGTTATTTCTTAAATTATAATTAAGTTCTAATGAACTGGGGGAAGGGGGTAGCTTTGGAATGTCTCAAGTTCTTTTCAATAGGTTTTGTATGCAGTACTACTTTTTATGTCTCCTTATGTAATATTGTAAACTTTGATTTGATTTCAATAAAAATTCCCCTGCTCTTTACAAGAAGTGCCATGGGATCTTTAACATCCACCTGAACTACCACCAGAACAGGCAGGTGAAACCTCAGTTTAATGTCTCATCCGAAAGACGGCACCTCAGGAGTACAGCACCCCCCCTCATGCTGTATTACAGTGTCAGTATTGGGATATTAACCCAAGTGCCTGGTGTGGGGATAGAACCCACAGCCTTCTGATCTCCTGGTCTCAGAGGTGTGTGTGTGCTACCTGCTGAGCCACTGACAGTGAAGGGGAGATCCTTGGTAGACTACCTTTGCACCTTGGTCCATGTCTTCTCGGTGTCCAGAGATGTTCCCTTTCCTGCGGTCTTGGTATCTCTGGATGCTGAGAAGGCTTTTGATAGAGTAAAATGGCACTTCCTATTTCAGACTCTTAGGGCTTTTGGTTTCCCTTTGGATTTCCAGAAATGTATACATGCACTATACCAGTCCCCAACTGCCTGAGTGACCAGTAATGGGGTGATCTCAGACCTTTTCCCATTGTAATCAGGTACAAGGCAAGGCTGCCCCTTGTCCCCATTGCTCTTTAACCTTTATCTAGATCCTCTTATCTGCAGACTAACGGAATGTCAGAGGATACAAGGAATCACTATTCAATCCCAGGAAGTAAAGGTCTCCGCTCACATAGATGACCTCCTCCTTCAGCTTTCCCATCTGGTCACATCCATTCCTCCCATGCTGGAAATTATTGAAGAATACAGTCAACTATCTAATTAAAAATTGAATGTCAGGAAGACCAGTGTCTTCCCCCTCAACCACAGCATATTTAAAAAGTCTATCTCAATATTAGGGCTTTCCTGGAAACAGGATTCTTTAAGGTACCTCAGAATTGAACTTACAAGAAATTCAACACATTGCCTGCAACCGAATCTAGATTCCCTGGTGCACACTATTAGTCAGAATCTTGACCGTTGGTCCACTCTTCCAATTTCTATGTGGGGGAGAATCAGTTTACTCAAGATGAATGTTTTCTCTCACCTTTTTTATCCCCTTAACCTACTAAATACCTGGCTCCCACTGTCCTGGTTCAAAACACATGCATGGCCTCCTTATTAAGTTTATCTGGTCCAACAAGCCACCAAGAATAGTCTTTCACAAATTAGCTACTCCTAAATTTAGAAGGGGCTTATGTCTCCCTCATTTAGGCCTTTATTATTGGGCTAGTCACGCTGCTAAGTACCTCAGGTGGCTCTCCTCGGATGCTGTCTATTCCTTTTCATGCTGGCTCAAAATTGAACTAGCCTATATTTGACCCAGTAGTCTATCCCCTGCAGCACTTTTATACATAAAACTAAATTCTCTCTCCTCCAGCTTAAAAGCCTCCCCCATTGCTGTATCTGTAAAGACTCACTTCCAACTTTGTCTCTTCCTTAAGTATAACCACACTACAGACTTCATGCAATCCATATGGTGCAACCCCAACTTTAACATTGATAATGAAGTTCTTACTTCCCGATGGTTACCTTACTTGGGGAACAGCCTACTCATTAACTTTATTACAGAAGGTGGCTCTTGGTTTTCCTCTGTAGAGATCATGCGCTAGTTCAATATTCTGAATAATCACATTTTCAAGGTTTTTCAATTGAGGCACCTTCTCTTAAAAGTGTTGGGAACAGACCTTCCCCAAACTGCATGTCTACCTTTCCAAAAGGAGCTGTGCCATCTAGCGGGCTGTCCACAAGCTATTTCTAAGACATATGGGATCCTATATGATTGGATTTATCTGGTCTGTTTTAGCTCTATAGCTTATTGGACCACATTTTCCTGGGCCTGACAATAGACTGACCTGCCCTATGGCACAACTGCCACAAATTTGTCACCCAGGACAGGTTATGGTTTATGCAGGTACACATACTCCATAACCTGTATTATTCCTTACAAAAGCTGGCCAAATGCAGTTTAATATCCTCATCCTTATGTACCCATTATCAACAGGGGGATGGTACCCTATAAATTACTTTTTGGACTTGCTCTAAGGTGGCTCCATTACGGGCTAGTATTCAACACAGAGCAGACCATCTCTTAGGTTTAACTGATTTTGTTCACTCCTGAAATCTGTTTACTCGGTGACTACTCTGGGATCACAGTCCTCAGTCCTAAATATTACATAGCCCTTATTTCCATGTCCATTAAAAAATTGGTACTCCGGCACTGGAAAGATAATGATGATATCTCTTACACTGAGTGGTTCAATGAGCTGCTAGCCAATCTCAGAACAGAAAAGGCAATAGCAAGCCTTAGCAACAGGCTGAAAAAGTATAGAAAGATCTGGTACCCTTACATACTCTGTATTCCTTATAATCTGTATGTACTGATACCTTCATGCATATCTAGGTCATCAAGATTCATTTTTCTGTGATGGGGGGTTAGGAAAAATTGGGGAATGGGTCGGATGAGGTAGGGGGAAGGGGGAAATGGGAGGATGGCTCTGTCATTACATTATATGTTTGTACAGTACCTCATGTCACATTTGGACCTATCCTCTGTGTGGTAAGCTTTTCAATAAACTTTGAATTGAAAAAAAAAAAGGAAAGAAAACTTCACATCAAAACATACTCAGGTTTAGGTTCAAATATTTTACTTGCAAATAGGTAAAAGATGAGATAGGAAACTAAATCCATGAAAATCCTTTGGCATAGATGGTATTGAAATAAGATTTTTGAAGGATTTGGTTACCATCACAGCTCTAGTTTTGACTGGACTCTTTCATTGGAGCATGAAGGAGGGAACCTTTCCAAATTTGTGGAAGAAAGCAAAAACAGTACCAAACACGGGGCTCAACATCTGAACCCACCAGCTACAGACCTATTGCTCTGTTGTCAGTGGTGTTGAAGGTCTTTGAGCAAATAGTGCAGTGGCAGCTGGGAGAATTTCTGAAACAGTACTATCTGTTTTCCATGTACCAGTCAGGTTTTCAAAAAGAGCACTCCATGGACACTCCACTCATTGACCTAGTGGATCTTATTTCATCCCATATGGGGGGAGTCAGTGGGTGTGGTGTTCATGGATCTCTGAAAAGCCTTCAACATCATCAACCACAGTTTGATGTATGAAAGGTTATTGGAAATAAGATTATGAGTGGAGGCTGGTGGGTGGTTCAAATCTTACCTACAGAGACGCAGTCAGCAGGTTTTTGTTGATGGGTACTTTTCAAAGGAGGCCATGGTTCAAAGGGGAGTTCCACAGAGCTCCATTTTGGATCCCACACTATTTTTGATTTATATTAACTAACTTGCGGAAGTGGCATGGTTTTCAAAAATCAGGCTATGAGCAGACGATACCGTTGTGGTTGTACATGAGAAAAATCTAAACCAACTGGAGAAAAATCTTCAAATAGATTTTGCAAGCCTATATACGTGGATGTCAAACTCAGGTTTGGTACTAAATAGTAAAAATGACGAAACTGATGGTGTTCCAAAATAAAAGTAGAAAAAGCAAAGCCAATGTCTTAGACATCAATATAAAAACAAATAAGGGTGAAAAAATAACACACGAGAGTGCCTATAAATACTTGAATGTTTGGCTAGATAAAAACTTAAGTTTTGGATATCATATAGAAGACACACTGATGAAAGTAAACAAAAGGCTAGGGGCCTTTAGGTGATCAACATTTTAATTAATAAACAGATGAGGGGCCTGGTAGTAAACCACTACTGATGCCTATTCTCGACTATTGCAGCCACGTGTATGGTTTTGCAAATAAGTGATTTGTGTCTAAGACAGACATAATGTATAACAGACTTGGAAGGTTTATTTTACTTAGGGACTACAAAACTCACCACTGTTTACTATACAAAGAACTGGGATAGCTAACTCAAGAAAACAAAAGAAAAATGGTTTGGGCAAACCAAACCTTTAAACTTCTGCACTCCCAGAAACCCGTATACCTATTTGAAAAACTTGAAAAAACTAAATATCAGTACAATCTAAGAAAAATAAGTTTACATGGTTTTAAACCACCTAGATTAAGTAATAGATATGGTAGGATGTATTTTGCTGCTGTTAAATTTGAAATCTGGAATTCAATACACAAAACAAAATAAATTGACAATGTTAGTACCAAACTATTCATGAGAGATCTGAAATATGAACTTAGGACAAGATGTATGTGCAATGGTTAATTATGCTTTTTGCACCATGCTTAATGTGTGTTTGTTAAATAGTGTAGAATTTTATTGAAATTGTTTTTGTAAGTATTTTATGTGCAACTGTATTTAATGACGACAGAACCATCTTGTACACAGGACTCTGGTCCTAGTGATGTGATTTTCCACCATACCCTGTATAAAAATAAAGCTTTCTACTACTTGTTACTTCTAACATACAGTTACGATAAAACAGTAAAAGGTATACAAGGTTTGGATATGGTTCAGATAAGTATCTGAACCCTTGTTTGATTATCATAACCTTTTAGAACCTCAGAACCTTTCGAGGTTCTCCCATCCCTATTACTCAGTCACCTTGGAGAAATAGGTGACAATAATGAGTGCATGTCTTAAGACAAGGTAACTACTGGCTAACAAAATAAAGACTCTAAGCTGGGGCTTGTATGCAACTTCCAAAGGTGTGTCCCTCCCCATACCAAAAAGGCTTCATCTGTGATGCTAGCCTTAACTTGGTCTGCTTTCACAATGTATTTTTTGACTGGACTACACAAAACAAAAATGGTGTTGTAGTTGCATATGAAAAGACTGGTGACACTGTAGACAGGAGGCTACTACGCAACTGCCAAAGGGCTGCCCCCTCCCTCCAAAATGGGTTCACACATGACACAAACCTTTACTGGCTCTGTTTTCACAGTTTGTTTTTCATTGGACTGCACAAAACAAAAATGGTCCTGTGCTTGTGTAGGAAATAATTGATGATGCTGAAAACAAGGGCTACTATGCAAGGTTTCACAATTGAAACAATCCTTTACCGACTCTGCTTTCACATTATTTTTTTTTTGTTTGTTTACTAGAGTACACTAAACAAAAATGGTCCTGTATGTCCATGGGAAATGGCTAGTAATGCTAAAGATGGGGGCTATTATGCAACTGCCAAAGGGATATCCCTCCCCCCATAAAAGTCTTCACATATGATGCAAGCCTTTACTGGCTCTGCTTTTGCAATTCATTTTTTTATTAAAGTACACAAAACAAAAATGACTGCATACTTGGGAACTGGCTAGCAATGCTGCAGATAGGGGCTACAGTGCAACTACCAAAGGGCTATCCCTGCCCCTAAAACAGGATCCCCCCATACACATGCACGCACACACACACACACACACACACACACACTTTGTTGTAAAATAAAATGTAAAAGTTGTTCTTCTTTCTTGTCTTTTCTGTGAAATGGTACAATCTATTTTCTTTTCTTGTTTAAAGACTTTTCTTACTTTCTGTAAACATATTCTTGTTAAAAAACTTGATTTTTCTAATTTTATTTTTTGCAGTTGTGCACCGCTGTTGTGCACTGTAAGCAAAAGACAGTACTACTGTTTGTGTTATGCACTTGTGTGCACACTGACAACACAGTCTCTAGTCCAAGCAGTCATCCCAGTCTCCCTCTTGCTTTTTCCACACTTTCTTTTTTTACTTTTAAATGTTCTTCATAGGAATCATAGGAATGATACTGAGTCAAATGGACTTTCGTCCTATATGCTTGCCATCTAGTTATAAGCTTTAATTTTATTTATATATGCATCCCATCTAAATTTAAAAACTGAAGTTGTTGGGCTAGCCACAATCTCCAGTGGTAGTCTATTCCAGTCATGTACAACTCTCTGGTTGAACCACCATGTACTACGTACTTTCTTTCTATGTGGTGCTGTTAACTGCATAGGGTGAGACCTAGTGTTGTATACACTTGTGTTTATTTCAAGACTGGTAATTTCCTAAAGACCATCATTATTCCATGCCCTGTGCACTAGGCACATGTCACCCCTTTTTCTTCTTTCCTCCAAGGAATACATATTCAACTCAGATAAACGGGTCTCATAATTTTTTCCTACCATATTATGTATTGCTTTGGTGGCTCTCCTCTTTACTCTCTCCAACAACGTGATATCTCACTTTTTATATGGTGTCCAAACCTGGGCACCATATTCCATGATTGGTCTAACCAGGGATATGTAAAATGGCATTATATCAGCCCTACTTCTAGCTGATATGTGTCTTAATATACAATTTAGGATTATATTTCCTTTCTGAGCTATTTTTTGGCAATGTGATGAAAAGGACATGTCACTGGAAACTATGATACTCAGATCCCTTTCCTCATCTACTGTCTTTAAAACAGTATTTCCTAATTTATAAGATATTTTTGGGTTTCTTTTCCCCAAATGCATGATGAAACATTTATCTTGATTTAATGTCAACTTAAATTGATTTGTCCATACTTCTATGTTATCAATTGTATCTTGTAAGTCAGATGAATTTTTACTAGTATTTATTTCTGCACCTATCCTGCAGTCGTCTGCAAATTTTTGTAACCAAACGGTATTGTTTTTTATTTGAAGAGATGATAGATATAAGTTAAATAGGCAGGGGCCCAGCACCGAACCCTGGGTAACCCCACTAGTTACCTCTGACTGTTTAAATTCTCTACTATTCTGTACTTTTCTGCATGCTAGAAAGTGAGTGCCCCAATACACAGTCTCTGTGACATAGTCTCTCTTTTATTTTTTGTCTATTCTTCTTTACTGTTCTTTATTTATTTCATTGTTCAGAAAAAACCTTTGAGCGAAAGCTCTTTTGCAAAGGTTCACATCAAGTATGTGGCATATACAGTACAACAGAAGGGAAATTGCCCCCTCTGCAGTTCACACTTCATGGGAAGGAGTGTACACAATAAGAACAACTCAGGGAACATTTAAACAAACACTGCAATGGTAATGCAAACAGAGAGACATAATGTGGAATATAACTACAGAATAACAAGTAACCAGCTACAGAAGCTACTGATAAAAACCTTAAACAGAGTACGACTGTGAGCTTACAGCGGAACACAGAGACAAGGACCTCAGCAGCCCATAGTACAGGTTTTGTCCTGATAACAGGGATGGGGACTGAAAATAGCCAATTTGGAGGGAAGGGGAATGGCTATGGGGGGATCAGCTAGTACCAGGCATTTCCTCCAGTAGGACAGTAAGTGCTAAAACAAAGCAGAGTGCAAGCCTATAGAAGAGAGATCCATGTCTGGCCCACCTAATTGCAGGGGCTGTTAGTGTGGCGGGCAGGTGAGGACAGTCTACCCACTGCTAAGGCCAGCTATGACAGTTATGATGTGGGTCAGGTGAGGGAGGGAGTGTTCTTAATTTGCTTTTATTTTTTTCTATTTCTGTTACAAAGACATATCTGGTGTTCAAGGTCAGACTAATTAATTTTTTTATAGTTTGACCAACTTCAAACTCTGAAAATGTTGAAAGTACTATGAATGGCACCTACAAGCATCAGTGTAAATTTTAAATGGCATTTTTTTGGGGGGGATTGAGCTGCAAAGTTATAAAATGCAATGGTAAATATGATATATTTCTTATAAATATAGATATATTGTACAAACCATAAAGATTTCTGTTTAGTGAATACCCTCATTGTAAAGATCTTTTTGTCCTGAACAACTTTGTTGCTGGTTTTATGTGTGCAATTAGTATGGATTTCTAGATATTTACATTTGTTTGGCATGCCTGCGACTGTGTTTGCTCTGGGCAAAAAAAAAAAAAAAGGAAATTCCACTGCTCATGTTTGTGCATTCCAAACAAATGTAAATTTCTTGAAAACCATACTAGCTGCATATACACACCCAGCAGCAAAGTTGTTCAGGACAAAAAGACCTTTACAATGATGATATTCCCTAAACTGAAATCATTGCAGTCTTCAAAATATAGCAATCTGAACTGTGAGATTTAAAAAAAAACAATGCTGGTAATAAAATAACTGTATACTAAAAATTAATTGGAGTACCACTTAGTGACTACCCTTAATGTAAAGGTCTTTTTGTCCTGAACAATTTTTCTGCTCATTTTGCATATGTAGCTGGTATGGTTTTCAAGATATTTACATTTGTTTGACATGCTTGCTATTGTGTTTGCTTGTGGTGAAAAAGCAAATTCTGCTGCTCTGCACTGCATTTACACACATTTAGTAACAAAAATACACATTACTGAGATAAGCGTGACAGTGAAAGGATACACTTAATGTAAGAATAATGCATTTAGAACACAGCTTATGAATTAATCATACTTATGAAAATAGCAGCATAAGTACATAAGTGAAGTACTTTGAGGAGTGTACAATGCTAAATACACAAGGACGAAGAAGGTAGACAGAAAAAACATTTGTATGTGGATAGCAAGTGCTTACGGTGCAGTGGAAAAGGATACTAAGTGCTATGTAGAAACATGAGAGGAGGTAAACAGGCAGTATGAAGATAGGTGAGGGGGAGAAAAGATAGCCAGAACCTACTCCTTTTCAGGATGCTGAGAACCCTGCAAGGGAACAGGGAACTGGCAAGATGAATGGAGAGAGAGAAATAGAGGGGTAGAGGTACAGTAGCAGTGGAGTGGGGAGAATTGAGGGGTAGAGGTAGCAGTGGAGTGGGGGAACTGAGGGGTAGAGGTAGCAGAGATGGGGCAGGAGGTCAGAAGGAAGGTGGATGGAAGGGTACAGTATGGGGGTCAATCAGCTAGGTGAGCTGACCAGGTGGGGGAGACACTTTGAGGGAGGTGGGGAGGAATTAGAAGGGAGTGAAATGGAACAGGAGAGATGAAAAGATTTGCAAAGGGGGAAAGAGGAGTCTATAAGGTAGGAGGAGGGAGGAGGAAAAAAGGAATGGGAGTAAATAGGGGATGGTTTTCGGGGGGTTAATTGCAGTTGCAGCAGTGAACAGTGTGTCTGCGAATGAGGAGTGCAAGGGAAAGGTGAGATTGGGCAGAGTGAATTTCAAGGGAAGGGGAGAGAGTTCCAGCTGCTAGAGAATTTGTATGAGAAGTCAGCATGACCAGATGATGTACGCTGAGGTGGGATGGCAAGCGTTCTATGTGTGAAGGATCATAGGGAATAGCTGGAGAGAGGAGGGACAGACAAGATGAAGGACAAGTAAGATGGCAGATAGCCGAGCCAGTACTTACCTACTAGGTTAGAGGTGTGTGACAGGCATCTGGCAGAAAGAAAAGGGAAGGAAAGCGAGGTATAACGATTGCAGTGGTGGGTGAGAGGAAGACACCCAAGTATATAGCGGCAGACAGAATTGAAGAAAGTGTCCAGCTTGGATAGGGTGGTCTTAAGGGCAGAATTGTAGACAATGTCACCAAAGTTGAAGGCAGGGGGAATCCACTGACCACACTTTTTAAAAAATCATGGGAGGATGGGGTGGTACCTGAGGACTGGAGGAGGGCAGATGTGATTCCCCTTCACAAAAGTAGGAGCAAGGCAGAAGCAGGAAACTATAGACCTCTAAGTTTGACCCCAGTGGTAGGGAAGATGATGGAATCACTTCTGAAAGAAAGAATTGTTGAGTACCTATAGGCCAGCGGGGCACAGGACCCAAAGCAGCATGTATTTACAGCAGGAAGGTCATGTCAGATGAATCTAATAGATTTCTTTGACTGGGTGACCAAAGTAATAGACCAGGGAGGGGCTGTGGATATGGCCTACCTAGACTTTAGCAAGGCATTTGACACAATCCCACACAAAAGATTAATAATCAAGTTAGCCAGCCTGGAAGTGGGTCCCAGGGTAGTAGACTGGGTAACTAACTGGCCGCACAACAGGACACAGAAGGTAATAGTGAATGGAACATATTCTGAAGAAAGGGGGGTTACTAGTGGAGCACCTTAGGGCTCAGTACTGGGTCCAGTCCTCTTTAACATCTTTATAGGTGACATTGCAGAGGGTCTGGAGGGAAAGGTATGCCTCTTTGCAGATGACACAAAGATCTGTGACAGAGTTGATACATGAGGGGGGTAGAAAGGATGAGAATGGACTTGGCAAGGTCAGAGAAGGGGAGATAGGGGAGCTAAACACGTGGCTCAAGGGCTGGTGCCAGGAAAAAGGACATAGACTTGTAGGGAACTGGCAACAGTTCTGGGAGCGAAAGTTCTTTAAATTTGATGGACTGCATCTGACTAAGGCGGGAGTCAGTGCATTGGGGCAGAAGTTAGACGTCTTTGCAGAATATTTAAACTAGCAAATGGGAGAGAGTGCAGCACCCCACGTGATCGGAAGAACACCCCCCTCAGCTAGTGGTCAAACAGGGATTCAGCATGTTTGCAGTTCATTTGCATCACCAGGTAAGAAAAAAGGTTTGTCTCCCCATACGATGCACAGGGGTAATGCCAAACCTCACCCAACAACTAACACACCGAAATCTGCCCAATGGAAAATCATGTACACAAATGCTCACAGCCTGGGAAATAAGATCCCAGACCTGCAGGCAATAATGTCAGAGGCTAAACTGGACATAGTAGCAATTAGTGAGATGTGGTTTACCAGTAACCACACTTGGGAGACTTCAGTACCTGGCTATGTATTGTTCAGAAGAGACCGAGGTGCAAAAGGGGGAGGAGGCCTGTATGTCAATGAAAATATCAAAGCTACAGAAATTCAGAATACACATAAGGAGCCAGAAACTGTGGGTCACCCTGGAAACAGGAAATGGGACAGCCATAAGAACTGGGGTTGTCTACAGGCCCTAGACCGGGGAGGACATAGACACATTACTGTTAGAGGATATACAAAACATGACAGCTAAAGGAGGTTCTGATAATGGGAGACTTCAACATGCCAGATACAGATTGGTCAATACCAGCAGGAACATCTGCCAGAACTAGACATAGTGGATTCCTGCAGGGGGGCCTCAAACAACTGGTACAACAACCCACAAGAGACAGGGCTATCCTAGATCTAGTACTGACTAACAGGGAAGGGATCACAGATCTCCAGGTAGAAGGGCACCTGGGGACCAGTGACCATCATATGGTATGGTTCAATTTGGCTACTACATCTAACTCATCCCATTCCAAGGCAAAAATATGGGACTGCGGAGGAGCTGACTTTGATAAGATGGCCAACAGAGTTAAGGTAGCCCTGGCAAAAAGAAACACAGGTAAGGGGGTACAGGCAAAGTGGGCAAGCATTAAGGATGCAATACTTGAAGCAACATCCCATTGTGTTAGACAGAAAAGAAGTCAAAGAAGAAGGAAACCACTTTGGTTCTCAAATACAGTAGCAGAAAGGTCAGAGCCAAAAAGGCTGGCCTTCAGGAAATATAAGGAACACAGTGGGATGAAGATAGGAGGCATACCAAACTGCCCTAAGGGAAGCAGGTAAGGCAGTAAGGCAGGCAAAGTCCCAAACTGAGGAAACACTAGCACAAACAGTAAAAGAAGGTGACCAGACTTTCTATAGATACACTAGTGAAAGGAGAAAGTCCAGAGGGGGTATTGCTAAGTTTAATGGAGAAAAGGGAGCATGTGAGGAGGAGGACCCTGTAAAAGCATCTATCCTAAATAGATACTTTTGCTCAGTATTTACTGAACAGAAGGTAGGGCAGGGCCCACAGCTCAGCACCATGGACACAGGGGGGAGGGAGGTGAGCACTACTCCCTTCACAAAAGAAAGGTTCCCACAAGAGCTTGCTAAGCTCAGGGTGGAGAAGGCAATGGGACCTGATGGCATACATCCCAGGGTACTTAAGGAGCTAAAGGTGGAACTAGCAGAGCCATTAGCAGAATTGTTTAGTGAGTCTCTGAGCACAGGAGAGGTCCCAGAAGACTAGAGAAGGGCTCATGTGATCCCGCTCCACAAGAATGGTAGCAGGGAGGATGCAGGGAACTACAGACCAGTCAGTTTTACCTCAGTAGTGGGCAAGATTATGGAGGCACCCCTTAAGGAAAGGATAGTGCAACAACTGGAATCCATAGGGGCACAGGATCCAAGACAGCATGGGTTTACAAAAGGAAGGTCCTGTCAAACTAATCTCATAGATTTCTTTGACTGGGTAACCAGAGTGGTGGACCAAGGGGAGCAGTTGATGTCACCTACCTTGACTTCAGCAAAGCTTTGACACTATTAAACATAGAAGATTGATAAATAAGCTGGGTAGGCTGGGTGGTCAGAAGTTGGTCAACTGGTGGCAAACTGGTTGACGGCAGAAAACAGAGTGGTGGTAAATGGTATACAGTCAGAAGAGATGCAAGTCACAAGTGGGGTACCCTAGGATCAGTCCTGGGGCCAGTCCTCTCAACATCTTCATTAGTGACCTTGCAGATGGACTAGAGGGTAAGGCTTGTCTGTTTGCAGATGACACCAAGATCTGCAACAGAGTAGATGATCCAGATGGGGTGGGCAGAATGAGAAGAGATCTGGATAAACTAGCAAAATGGTCAGAAGAGTGGCAACTGGATTTAATGCAAAGAAGTGCAAGATCATGCACATAGGGAAGAGAAACCTGAAGCCACCTATAGGCTGGGAGGGAGTTGCTAGCAGTCACAAAGGAAGAAAGAGACTTGGCATCATCATCACTGATGACCTGAAATCATCCAGGCAGACCTCTAAAGCAGTAGGTAAGGCTAGGGGGTGTTAGGTGTATTAGTAGGGGTATCACAAGTCGTAAGAGGGAGGTAATAATCCTCTTTACAAGACACTGGTTAGGCCCCATCTGAGTACTGCGTGCAGTATTGGAGACCACACCTTCACAAGGACATTAACTAAATTGAGGCAGTCCAGAGAAGGGCAACCAAAATGGTGCAGGGACTGTATCAGAAGACATATGAGGACAGATTAACAGAGCTCAATATGTATACCCTTGAGCAAAGGAGGAGAGAGTGATATGATCGAGGCATTCAAACACCTTAAGGGTATTAACAAGGTGAAAGAGTCTAACATGTTTAAATATAAGAAAAATAGCAGGACAAGAGGACACAGCATGAGATTAGAGGGGCGATTAAGGGGAATGTGAGAAATTCTTTTCACAGAAAGGGTAGTGGATGCATGGAATGGCCTACCTCAAGAAGTGGTGACTATGAATACAGTGCAGGGCTTCAAACAGGCATGGGATAGCATAAGGGAGCAATACAAATGAGTATGAATAGATAGGCCACTGACAGAGCAAAGCGATGGCACATTTATAAGGTAGAAAAGAAATGGGCAGACTGGATGGGCCTATGCGGTCCTTATCTGCCATCAACTTCTATGTTTCTATGTTTCTGAGGTTGGAGGAATGGTCAGACATATGGCAACTTAGATTCAATGCAAAGAAGTGCAAAGTAATGCACCTGGGAAACAAAAACCCAGGAGAAGAGTACACAATAGAGGGGGGGGTTACTAACAACAACAAAAATGGAAAGGGACCTGGGGGTAGTCATATCAGATGATCTACAGGTTGGTAAGCAATGTGAGAAGTCAATAAGGAGAGCCAGGGGGATACTGGGATGCATAGG
The DNA here is from genome assembly GCA_016271365.2 of Neoceratodus forsteri. NCBI lineage: Eukaryota > Metazoa > Chordata > Ceratodontiformes > Ceratodontidae > Neoceratodus > Neoceratodus forsteri. Next base: position 62,434,811 of record CM057455.1, read on the forward strand.
AAGGGGCATCACAAGTAGAAAAAGGGAAGTGGTTATCCCTCTGTACAGACAGTCGGTGAGACCCCATCTGGAGTACTGTGTGCAGTTTTAGAGACCTCATCTACGCAAGGACATAGACAGGATGGAAGCAGTCCAGAGGAGGGCAACTAAAATGGTGCAGGGTCTGCATCAGAAACCAGATGAAGAGAGAGACTGAGAGAGCTTAATAAGTATACCCTTGATGAAAGGAGGGACAGGGGGGACATGATAGAAACGTTCAGGTACCTCAAGGGAATCAACAAAGTCCAGGAGGGAAGCATCTTTCTGAAAAAGAGATGTGTAAGAACAAGGGGGCACAATTTAAAGATAGAGGGGGGATGGCTCAGGGGTAATGTGAGGACATTTTGTTCACGGAGAGAGTGGTGGATGCATGGAACCACCTTCCTGGGGAGGTTGTTGGGTCTAAAACAGTAGGGGAATTCAAACATGCATGGGACAGACATAAGGCAATTGTAGTGGGGGGTGGCAGGAAGTAGGCTGTTGGTTAACTAGAATCTGCAGCTTATCCAGTAGGTAGGGAAATGGGCAGACTAGGTGGACCAAGTGGTCCTTATCTGCCACCAAAGTCTATGTTTCTATGAATCATCTTTTTGACAGTTTCACACCTGGCTTGCATGGGCAGTCACCTGTGGTGTCTGTACAAGGCACCAAGCTTAGGGAGGAGATTTTTATGTATGGCATCAAACGTGAACACTGAAGTCTAGATTTTTGTCTTGCCACAGCCCAAGGAACGTAAATGGGGAGACGTTATCCAGTTTAGAACCTGACAGGGTATGAAAGGAGGGTGTGGAGTCTAGTCTGGACAGCTTTTGTCTGGTGCCAAAGGTCATAGAGACCATTTTTTTGGCATTCAGAGAGAGCTGGTTAGCACTAAACCTGCACTGGACATTGTCAAAGTCTAGTTGAAGGCTGGCAGTCACTTCAGAAGGGGAGCTCCCAGAGGAGAATAACATGGTCTCACCAGCATACAGGTGGATACTAGCAGATGTACAGACGTCAGGTATATCATTCAGGAAAATGGAGAACAGAACTGGTCCAAGTACTAAGCCATTGGGGTACACCTGTGTTGAATGGGGGGGGGGAGGTGGAGTTGCCGACTCTGACAGATTGGGTCTGATCCATGAGGTAAGACTAGAACCAGTCAGTAGCGGTATCAGAGAGACCGGCCACGGTCAACTTGAAGAGGAGAAGGGAGTGGGCGACAGTGTCAAAGGCTTTGGCCAGGTCGACAAAGATGGCAGAGATGATGCATCCCTGATCCATCCCTGTGAGAATGGAGTCAGTGAGCAGGAGGAGGGAGGTGGTAGTGAAGTGGGCTTTACAGAATCCAGACTGAAAAGGGGTGAAGAAGGAGGAGGAATCAAGGATGAGGGAGAGTTGATCCAGGGTCAGGTGCTCTTGGACCTTAGCCAGGATAGGGAGCAAGGGTATAGGGCAGAAGTTGCTAGGAGTGGAGAGGTCCCCACCTTTGGGAAGAGGGACCATGGTAGCAGACTTCCAAGCCTTAGGTACCATTGTGTGTGAGAAGGAGAGATTCAGAAGACAGGTCAGTGGGACAGCAATAGCGTAAGCAGAAAGGCGAAGGAGTTTAGGGTCGAGGCCGTCTGAGATTTTTCCTTTGTCCAGATTAAGGGCAAGTAATATTCGCTGGGTATCATCAGAGAGGACAGGTTTAAAAATGAAGTGTGAGGTGGAGGGGAGGGTTGAGTGTAGGAGAGGGCATTAGGGGAAGGAGGGACAATAGGGGGAAGAGAGGCAAGGAGGGAGGAGGCACATGTAGTAAAGAAGTTGTGTTAGCCATCTATTATACATGAGCCAATATTTAGAACTGGAGAGTGGGGTTGGGAGGGTGGAGAAAACAAGGAGTGAACAACTTTCTAGAATTTGGAGGGTTTGTTAATTTTTGGGTAAGGCCCGAGGTGAATCCAAGTGCATCATTGTAAAAAATGGTATTATAAGCCTTTGTTCTGACATTTGCACTACACATTTTCAACATGTCCTTTTTGTAACCCTCACCTCATGAAAGCATTTGGGACCTCTGCTCATGAACAGTGGCACTGTGATTTTGTTAATCTGTCCTGAATGTTGATTTCCCACAGTGACCGTGCCATTCTGCGCCAGATGTGTGAAAACTCATTTTGGGCAGGATGTGAAAAATGACAGCAGTACTGTTCATAAGAAGGTGTTCAAAAATGGCAATGTTGAAAATATGGAGTGAAAATATTTCAAATTCTTGAAGTTACGAGTGTGCATGGAAACTGCGTAATGCAAGCTCATAACAGTTATGTTGTGGACTTTTGTCACCAAATTTTCAACACAGGTATTTTGGGACCTCTGCTCATGAACAATGACACCATGATTTAGTTAATCTGTCCTGAACACTGATGTCCCACAGCGACCGCACCATTGTGTGCCGGATGTGGAAAAGACATTTCGGCCAGGATGTGAAAAATTACAGCTGTACTGTTCGTAAGGAGGTGCGAAAAAATGCCAATGTTGAAAATCTGGAGTAAAAGTATTACATATTCTTAAAGTTACGAGTGTGCATGGAAACTGTGCAATGCACACTCGTAACAGTCATTTTTTGGAATTTTTTCACCAAATTTGCAACATAGGCTTTTTGGGAGGCCACCTCATGAACAGTGACACTGTCATTTCATTAATTGGTCCTGAAAGGTAATTCCATGCAGTGACTGTGAAATCACCTTTTGGGACCAAATAACTACACGACAGTGACTGAAATCATGAGGTGGGGTCACTAGGACCCCATGTTGAGAATTTGGTGCCAAAATTCATAAAAGTGGTCGAGATAGCCACCTAAGTTGAAAAATCCCATTTGTGCCATTATAAAGCTTACTGGCATTTCTTCAGTTCGTGGTTGGCTTTGAAGAGTGCAGATATGTTCCCGCTCCACCGAGGATCGTCGCACCGGGCTCCAACGGTTAACATGGGGTGAGGGGGGTGCAGGGATGTGGGGTGCACAGAGGGTGGGTGCGGCTTGGGGAAGGGGCAACAGAGCCAAATATCCTAAATAAATACTTTTGCTCAGTATTTACTGAAGAGAAGGTAGGGCAGGGCCCACAGCTCAGCACCATGGACACAGGGGGGAGGGAGGTGAGCACTACTCCCTTCACAAAAGAAAGGGTCCTACAAGAGTTCGCTAAGCTAAGGGTGGACAAGGCAATGGGACCTGATAGCATACATCCCAGGGTACTTAAGGAGCTAAGGGTGGAAATAGCAGAGCCATTAGCAGAACTGTTTAGTGAGTCTCTGAGCACAGGAGAGGTCCCAGAAGACTGGAGAAGGGCTCATGTGATCCCGCTCCACAAGAGTGGTAGCAGGGAGGAGGCAGAGAACTACAAACCAGTCAGTCTTACCTCAGTAGTGGGCAAGATTATGGAGGCACTCCTTAAGGAAAGATAGTGCAACACCTGGAACCCATAGGGGCACAGGATCCAAGACAGCATGGGTTTACAAAAGGAAGGCTCTGTCAAACTAATCTCATAGATTTCTTTGACTATGCAACCAGAGTGGTGGACCAAGGGGGAGCAGTTGATGTCACCTACCTTGACTTCAGCAAAGCTTTTGACACTGTTCCACATAGAAGATTGATAAATACGCTGGGTAGGCTCAGGGTGGGTCAGAAGTTGGTCAACTGGGTGGCAAACTGGTTGACGGGCAGGAAACAGACAGTAGTGATAAATGGTACACAGTCAGAAGAGTTGCAAGTCACAAGTGGGGTACCTCAGGGATCAGACCTGCGGCCAGACCTCTTCAATATCTTCATTAGTGACATTGCAGATGGACTAGAGGGTAAGGCTTGTCTGTTTGCAGATGACACCAAGATGTGCAACAGAGTAGATGATCCAGATGGGGTGGGCAGAATGAGAAGAGATCTAGATAAACTAGCAAAATGGTCAGACGAGTGGCAACTGGGATTTAATGCAAAGAAGTGCAAGATCATGCACATAGGGCAGAGAAACCCTGAAGCCACCTATAGGCTGGGAGGGGAGTTGCTGGCAGTCACGAAAGAAGAAAGAGACTTGGGCATTATCATCACCGATGACCTGAAATCTTCCAAGCAGACTTCTAAAGCAGTAGGCAAGGCTAGGGGGATGTTAGGGTGTATTAGTAGGGGTATCACAAGTCGTAAGTGGGAGGTAATAATCCCTCTTTACAAGACACTGGTTAGGTCCCATCTGGAGTACTGCTTGCAGTACTGGAGGCCACACCTTAACAAGGATATTAACCAAATTGAGGCAGTCCAGAGAAAAGCAACCAAAATGGTGCAGGGACTGCATCAGAAGACATATGAGGACAGATTAACGGAGCTCAATATGTATACCCTTGAGCAAAGGAGGGAGAGAGGTGATATAATCGAAACATTCAAACACCTTAAGGGCATTAACAAGATGAAATAGTCTAACATGCTTAAATATAAGAAAAATAGCAGGACAAGAGGACACAGCATGAGACTAGAGGGAGGACGATTAAGTGGGAATGTGAGGAAATTCTTTTTCACAGAAAGGGTGGTGGATGCATGGAACAACCTACCTCAGGATGTGGTGACTATGAATACAGTGCAGGGCTTCAAACAGGCATGGGATAGGCATAAGGGAGCAATACAGATGAGTATGAATAGATAGGCCACTGACAGAGCAAAGGCCGATGGCACATTTATAAGGTAGAAAAAGAAATGGGCAGACTGGATGGGCCTTGTGGTCCTTATCTGCCGTCAACTTCTATGTTTCTATGTTCTTGCCTGAGTCACTATACTGTTGGTGTTGGGAGAGGGGGCTCAAGGAAGGGAGAGAGGACACACAGCATCCACCTGGCCCTACTGTGACTTTGAGTGACTGTTTGGGAGGTGGTGATTGATGGGCGGTGGTGGTGGATGCTTGCTGCTGGAAAGGGACAGGATAAGAGTGGACAAAGCCTTCTCTTCTGGTTGTAGGGGGGGATGTCACTGCTTCACCTGGTGGCTCGGGGGGGAATGGCCCTGCTTTGTCTGGCTCAGGGGTGGTGGGGTATGGTCCTGCTTCTTCTGGCTTGCAGTGTGGGTGTGGCCCTACTCTTTGTGACTGTGGCCTGGGACGGACATGACTGGGATGGGGATGATCCAACTTTTTGTGTCTTGTGGGGGTAGTCCTGTTTCTTGTCCTTTCCTGCTTGGTTTTGGGGGGGAGGAAAAAAATGCAATGAAAATAATGTTTTTATTTCAGAGATATAACATTCATCATTTGTTCAAATATTTCAAAAGGCAGCTGCACAGGAATATGCACACATGCTTTCGATTCTGGTTTCTGTATGCGCCCTGTCTGCCAACTGTGGTGCCCACCCTGTGCCCTGGTTACCAGCAGAAGCTGGAGCCATCACTGTGTAGATCTGTGGCCCCTCCAGTACAATAATTTTCAAACGGGCAGGATACAATGCATATATTTTATAGTATGTGCTTGCAACATTGCAAACAATTGCACAACAGCTTTCCCACGGTGCTGAACAATCGTGGAGTAGTCATTCATAAATTATATTCTCTGGCCCCAACATTCCAATTTCCCCAGTCTCCAAGCCCTCGTTAAAATTTGCTGCTTGACCATATAATTGTAAAACCTGACAATGATTGACCTGAGGCGACGTAGGATCCTTAGAGGGTTGCATTAAGGATCTGTGTGCTCTCTCAATTGGAAGCGGCAAGAGGTCAGAAAGATCAAGGAGAGAATTTAGTAATTGTTAAACAAACTCCAAAAAATCCCTCCTGGCTTCAGTTCCCTGGGGTAATCCAAAGATTTGGATGCTGTTCTGGTGAGACCTATTTTCTAGGTCGTCGCAATTTTCCGTAAGGGTTTGGGTCTCTTGGAGAAGCCAAGTAAACAATCTTTCAAGTCGATCGACCGTGCCATCCATGCTAGTTGTATGCTGTTCCAGCTCCCAGATTTTTCCTTCAATATTAGCCACTGAAGATTTTAGTTTTGTATATAACGATCAAGTTTCCTGTTGAAAGTTCAGAAGCTCAGCCATAAGAGCTGCATTTGTGGGTTGCTGCCTTGCTTCCAAACTGCCTATTGCCATACTATTCAGAGAGGTTAAATGATGTGGCACAGATGTGATATGTGTTTCTTTTTCTGTTACCAATTTATATTTAGTTAGTCTCTGGTGCCTCCCCATTCAGTCCAAACCTCCTTCTTAATGAAATTGTGGAGCTAATGAATTTAAATTAATTTGACAAGGTATTTTATTGATGTACCTGACAGAGCTCAAATCTTAGCCCGCCATATGAAATGCAGCATCATTGGAAGTCATACCCGTGTCAGTCCTGAACATGTACTCCAATGTCCTTTTTACATTCGCTTGAGCGTATGCGCATGGAACAGTTTGGGACAGTACGACTTTCTGGAGGTGTGTGACCCTCCTGTTCAATGCAGTGTTCTGTGTAGTAGGTGCGACCACATTGCACCAATGGATGAGCGAGCTGTTTATGACAGCAGTTCAGCTGCAGTGGTCTTCAGTTCAAAGAAAATCACCTCTGCAATCAGCGGTGATAACGTGTGTGTATTTAGCATATTGACATCATGATCCCTCCCATTTCCTCCCTCTGCTGCTGTCCTCCCCGCTCCCTCATTCCCTGGCTCACTCATTGAACTCGCTCTGGCAGAAGCCCCTGCTTACTTAAAGAGAAACATCTTCAACCTGCCTCTGCTCTGCCTTGTGTTTATTTGTTTTTTTTACATGAATTTCAGGAGTGACACTGACACACCTCACACGCATGTCTCTCCAGTACTACTACAGTTGAGTTTAGTGCCTGAACACCTGCCTCCACCCACTCCCCACCTACATGCTTTCCTATTGGCTAAAAAGAATGCCAGTTATACCTCTCAGACCCCACAGCACTTCCTATTTACAACTGACATATGAAGTTCCTTGAAGTAGTGTCCTGGCCCCGGGCTGTGTCAGTACTGACCACTTGGAAGAGTAACCAAGATTTGGGGGCAACATGGGCTCCACTCTCCTGATGACATTGTATTGCACTATGGTTCTATGGGGTCTGGCTGTTTCTGTGGCAACCAAGTTCCAGACTCTGGAGGATCTGAAGGCTTGGGCCAACAACAAGAGCCAGACAGAGGCGATGAGAGAGCTGCTGCTGAGGCTCGTGCAGGAGAGGGCTGGCGAGTTCCTGGTTACCATGAACTGGTTGATGGGGGAAGGTGAGCTAGAGATGTATGAACTGCGGTCCTTAGGTGGTGGGAAGCAGGTATCAGTGGTGACCAGTATCGGGGTCACCATGGCCACTGACTGCATTTCTACCTGAAATACTACTAAGTGTCATATCTCATGGTCGGGAGACCAGCTCAGACTTCCCCGTCACTTGCCATTAATCCAGAGGGTGATCCGAGTCACCATGCCCAACAGGTAAAAACAAATGGGCAGGTATTAATTGCTGAACTAGCTGAAATGTTTGAGTACAAAAGTTTTTGACTGCCGATCAGTGTGCTGTCAGTGGGCGCCCTTGAAATATGCTTTTGAATACTAACTGTACTTCTTCTTGTGCATCATATGATGGGGAGATTGTGAAATTAAAAGTCTGACTATGCAAAAAGAGAAGGTGCTGCACCTTTGTAAACTGTACCCACTAAAGACATTAAGCCATGACCAAGTGCCACACATCACTGCAAATACCTGCAAGCGAATGTTCAGCACTGACAAATGTTTGTTACATGTAGCAAAGCAGTGGAAAAACAGACACTTTCAGTCACTAACATATGACACTGCTGTTCTAGGTATTTATCGTAGAGCTTGGGATAGCTTTCACAAGGGAGCACTACAGGTTGCATTTTCAGTTTTGAAATACTCAATCTGGTAGGCTAGGTGTAAAATGGTTTTACAGCAAGTGAATATTGCTCCAGAAAACATTTTTAAGAATGTACAGGTAGCTCTTCTGAAAGTATATGAAGATGATGAGAAAAAAGTCTCTAAAACGCAGCTAAGAGTGTTATGGAAACAATGTCATACTATGCTTTTTGATACTTAGGGGAAAAAAAAGAAAGAAGGTGAAATTAATTTGGGAATGCTATAAAGATGTAAATATTTAAAAATGTATAACAGGAAATCTATGACTTTTGTGTGGGGACACATTATTAATACCTGATCAGTTATGCTGTAATTGTTTTGTTTTGTACTTTGCTACCCTGTTCCCCCCAACAAAATTCCCCTCAATGGGCGATAGCAAACCATCTCAACGGGGTAAGGACTATCGGTGGGGGGTGCAAACAAAAACTCCACCATGGAATGATCAGACCAAGTGACCGGATCAATCCTGAGGTCAGTGACCTCAAGCCCCAGTGAGAATGCCAAGACATGGCTGTGATGATGAGACACAGAAGCAACTGCCTGTGCGGGGCCCAGTGATGTCATTATCTAGAGGAAGTCCTCTCCCCTAAGTGTGAGAGTTCATCATCAACCCCGGTGTTAACTTCACCCAGAATCAACTCTCTGGGCAACTCCAACACCCTATCGGCGATGAAGTCCGTGACTTCCTAAAGGAATTCTGTCTCGTGCCTAGGGGGACAGTAAATGAGGAGAATCCTGCAGCCTGCACCTGGACCCCCATGCATAGCCATGCATTCAAACAACAAAGTAGAACCCACTGGGGGGGTGTTTTTTATTTTAGTGTCCTACTTTTGTACAGATTCCTTAAACTTTCTTTATAGACTAGCAAACTCCAGGTGGTCTTTAAATAGTAAAATCACAGTTTCTTTGTATTGAATATCAGCTGAAAACGTAGGCTGCTGAACCTGGTAATCCTTAATAACTGATTTCATTAAGGCATCAGTCCCCAGTTGTAATGTGGCATGCCAGTCCTTCATGAACTCATCATGTTCTAAGTCATAGCCCAGATTTTACAGTACTCTCAAATCCCCAGGTGAGTGCCCCACCTTGAGGTAGGCTTCCAGAGAAAATTTCCCCCAGTAATGTTGTCACAGTTGAGCAATTACTCACTCAAGCTGCAAAAATACTGTGTTGATGTCTAGGGCTTCTACACTCTGCGTACCACTGGTATGCGGTACTGTTTCAGTGCTCCACACCTGTGGTGCATCAGAAACTAAGTCATTTTTAATATGCTCCCCAGCTATACTACACAAGTCAGTTTGCATAGGAGAGCAGTTGTGTATTATAGCTGCAGAGGATATTAAAAATATTATAAACTGCACAAAAACACTAATAATAATAATAATAATTCTTTATTTATAGTGCGCCTTTCAAAACCAAGGTGCATAACAGTCAGAACAATTAAAACATGCAAAAACATCATCATGTTCAGTAAATACAGACATGTCTGCCAACATTTTCACTATATGCCTTATTCCACAGGAAAGTTTTTAGGGCCTGTTTGAATCCCCCCACAGTCGTGCACTCCCTAATCTGACAGGGTAGAGAATTCCAGAGGGTCGGGGCCATGAACATAAATGCCCGGGCTCCTGCAGATTTTAAAGTCACACTTGGAATCTCTAGCAACCCCTCATCAGCCGAGTGAAGTGGTCACTCAGGGTGATAAGGAACCAGGAACTCTTTCAGGTAGTCAGGGCCCAGTCCATGTAGGGCTTTATATGTCAGTAACCCGACTTTGAAGGAGATCCGCCACTGGACTGGCAGCCAGTGCAGTTCCCGCAGCACCTGTGTATTATGGGCAGATCTTGAAATCCCCATCAACAACCAGGCTGCTGTGTTCTGCACCAGCTGCAAGCGACAGATATCAACCCCCGGTAGCCCAAAGTAAAGCGAGTTGCAGTAATCTAAGCATGAGGTCACAAAGGCATGGATCAATGTAGGCAGATCTACGGATGGAACAAGGTGCTTGATCTTGGAGATGTTTCTTAGATGGCAAAAAGATGACTTTACGATGGCCGACTCCTGCTCTCGAAGTGTCAGTCCCATATCTAACAACACCCCCAGGTCTTGCACCTGTTCAGAGGCCTGGAACTCTGTGTCTCCCAGGAACAATCCCAGGGAGCAGCCTGCCCCCAGCCCCCCTATCTGGCAGCCTGGATCCAAAACCTTCACCTCCATCTTCCCAGGGTTCAACTTCAACCAACTGGACTTCATCCAATCTTGGATTTCATCAAGGGAGTTATTAAATACCGAGACTGCTCCTTCCTGGTCGGGAGCAAAAGACAGGTAGAGCTGGGAATCATTGGCATAGCAATGAAACCTCAGCCCATACCATCTTACAATGCCTCCGAGGGGAAGCATATACACTGCAAACAACATGGGGGACAATACTGAGCCCTGAGGAACCCCACATGATAGCAGGATCGGATAACGGGCACCATTGACTCCTCTCAATTCTGTGGGATTGATAGGATATGTTTGGGGCCCCAAGAGGGAAATGTGGACCTCAAATTAACCCAGTGGGAGTCATTTTGGATTACTCTGGGGGCCTTGAACCCACCTGGATTGAAAGATTGGATAAGTATTCTGCAATGTATTAGGAAATAATGTATTTATTTTATATGTGATGTTGCCCCCTTCACTGCTCACTCTTAACTTTGTCATGTGCCCTCTTTCTAGGGTGCAGAGGAAGAAAAAATTATTTTACCTCCAGCATTGAAATTATCAGGATAAGGACCATGATACCATATTTTAACTGCAAAATAGCTTATTTTCTGAGCGATTTTCTCGTCATTTAAGTTCTTTTTGGTTTTGTATTTGTGTTATGTATTTGTGTTTTTGTAGTTGTGTTATGTATTTGCGTTTTTGTATTTGTGTTATGTTTTTGTATTTGTGTTATGGTAGCAGTGTATTTAATTGTTTTTATCTGCTTTGGTGGGTACTGAGCCTTTTAGCTCTCATTACACAAGTGATTGTGCTGTTTCTTTAATTGCACTATATTTAAAAGACCCCTTGTGACTTACTGGTCATCCCCCTGACTACGCACTAATATGCAAAACCGGTAGGGGTTCTGTGATGACACGTGTGATGTTCTGTAGTGGTATGTTTTTCTGAATAAAGATGCTTTTTTAATGCAGTTAAAGACATTCCCTGGTGTTTCAAATTCTAATTTTTCTGATGCACTCGAAAAGGTTTTCAGGGTTGTTTTCTAGCACAAGTGCATTCTTAAATATATGGAAGCATTATTAGAATAATGATTTTTCCTATTATGTCATATCCAGCTGAGAATATAAACAGGATGTCAGCAAGGAAATTAGCTCCCATAGTTGCAAACATCGGCATCATCAAGAGTGCTTTATCTGTCTGCTCCTGGTTACATGGTTTATTTTTATGTTTGCTTGCATTCGCAGCACACAAGAAACATGTTGAGATAGTACAGCACTGCAGAGGTGTGGCAGTGTTGTGGCCAATGCAGCGGATGCTTTCACGGGCACATCCCTCGGCCACCAATTAATGCTGAAGCTGCCAATGACGGCACTTTCAGAGCGAGCACTGCACATGAAAGAAATCTGCCACTGCAATCAGGGGCAGTTTCATCATTGCAGCGGCAGTCTCCCCTTCCTCCCAACAAGGCACACATCAGGACAACAAATTTAAATGTTAGCTCCCTCCCACTGCTGCTGCCTGCCCTGAACCCTCCATTCTCCATCCCCTGCTGACATCAGGGTGCTCAATCCCTGTGTCAGTATGTATCCCCCCTCCCACCATTAATGTGACACACTGGGAGCCCACCCCAGTGTGCCAAAAAATACTTCTTTGATGTTTCTGACACCAGGCTGTCCAGTCCCGTTGTCGGATGTGCCGCCACCCCCTGCACATCCCTGTGTTCTCAGCCAACCTTGGGGTGCTCAATCCCTGGGTCAGCACTGATTCCTCCCCAGTACTCTGGCACACTGGAAGCCCACCACAGTGTGCCAAAATCCATTTTGTTAATATTTCACCTGTAAAAAAGAAAACAGTCCCACATCTTTTTTTTAAACCTAAAAAAAAAAGAAAACAGTCCCTCGTCATTCCCTCCGGCCCCCCTCCACCAACCTGCACTTTCCCTCTGCACACCCCACCTCTGTGCATCCCCCTCACACAGACTTACCTCCAGAGGGCTGGAACAGTGATCTTCGGTGGACCAGGAACACGTCTGCACTCTTCAAAGACCAACCAGGAATGGAAGAAATGACAGTAAGCCCAATAATGGCAGTGAATGGGGGTTTTCAACTTAGGTTGATATGTTAGACAATTTTTGGAGTTATGGTCCCAAATTTCCAACATGGAGTTCTTGGGACCCCACCTTATGAACACTGGCACTATCATTTTGTTTCTCTGTCCCAAAAGGTGATTTCCCCGTCACTGTGTGGAATCACCTTTCAGGATCAATTAACAAAACGACAGTGCCACTGTTCATGAGGTGTGGTCCCAAAAAGCCCTTGTTGCAAATTTGGTGTAAAAACTTCAAAAACTGACTGCATTATGAGGATCCATTGCACAGTTTCTATGCACGCTCGTAACTTCATCAATTTTTAATATTTTCACTCCAAATTTCCAACATTGTCATTTTTTCAAACCACCTTATGAACACTACAGCTGTCATTTTTCATATCCTTCCTGAAATGTGTTTTTGCACCTGTGGTGCAGAATGGCGTGGTCTCTGTGCAAAAATCAACTTTTGGGACAGAATAACGAACTCACAATGTTACTGTTCATGAGGGGAGGTCCCAAAAAGGCCATGTTGAAAATCTGATGAAAATATTCCAAAAAATTACTGTGCTACAAGCGTGCATTATACAGTTTTTACACACACTTGTAACTTTGCCACTATTTCATATTTTCACTCCAGATTTCCAATATTGCCATTTCTTCACACTTCCTCATGAACAGTACAAATGTGATTTTTCACATCCTGCCTGAAATGTGTTTTCTTACCTGTGGTGCTGAATGGCACACTTGCTGTGTGAAATCATTTGGGATTAAGTAACAAAATGATACTGCCACTGTTCATGAGGTGAGGTCCCAGAAAGCCCATGCTGAAAATCTGGAGCAAAAATACCAACATCGCCCGGGGCATAAGGGTTTCCAACTGTAATGCCCACCCTGTACAGACTGGTAGGCATCGAGGTATGACTTGGGGTCATTGGCTGTAATGCTCACTCCATTCTATCCCCAACCATACACCCACCCTGCAGTCACTGACAGGCATTGAGGTGTTTCTTGGGGTCTTTGGCCCTAATGTTCACCCCATTCTCCTATACAGCACCCATCTCAGCTTATTTCCTTATGGAATGGGGTGAGTGTAAGGCCTGAAGACCTCAAGGCACACTGTGACACATGTCAGTGTCTGCAGGGTGGGGTGAGGTGGAATGGAGTGAGTGTTATGACCAACAAACCAAAGGCACACCCCAAAGCCTGTCAGTTTCTGCAGGGTAGGGGTGAGGATTGGTGTTACTTCAATACTTTACTATTATTCCTATTATGCATCTCTCTAACTCCTGCACTACCAATGCCAATACCAGCAAGCAAACATTCGGCTTTGACAGATGCTTGTATGTTAAAGTCCTTGCCATTCTGCATGTACTTTTGAATTGTTTGAATAGCTTTCTTGCAAGTTTTCTTTTTTATTGGGATGTTTCAGTTATTTTTGTCCTGAGCTGACCACCTCTGAAACTGCAACTTTGAAAGCAGATATAACCAAAAGAAGCATGGCAATCCCTATATTTCTTTCTTTTTCTGTATTCATAACAATATTTTACATCTATCAAAAAATGGTTATATGTATAAAAACATACAAATATTTTCCCCTTTTTTAGGAATATCAGTTCAAGAGGGTGTCATAGTATTGGTACTTTACTCTTTATTTTTGCATTTGTGGAAAAAATGAAGCAAGCACCATGACACACTCATGTTGACATAAAAATGATTGATCTTACAACTACATAAAACAATTTGACCCCTTCTGGATGTTTTCTATAAAGAGGGATTAAGTCTCACCAATGCAACTTAAAAACAAGTATGGCAACCCATGTTTTTTTGCTGTGGATTTTAAATGTTTAGATCATCATCATGTACTAGGCAAAAAAATATGACATTGACATAGGGATGCTGAAACACTAGGGAACATCCTTAAATTGTGCTGGTATTTGATTTTTGACTTTGATTGGATAGCCCCTGTGGATGGTCTGCCATTGCAGTTGATTGTCAGGAATTGTAGTCTGACTGGAGGGACCAGTGATGACCTTGGCAAAGGCAGCTTCTGCTGTTTGGGAATCCAATAGAGAGGAGACTTTGTTGAATTTTCAGAGGATGCAATGACTGGAAGTCAGGGAGTGATTATCTGGATGGGTTGAGAGCAGCCTAGCTGTTGGAGATGCAGCAGCAGATAGTACAGCACAATGCATTACATAGAAAACATATTGAAAGCTTTGAGCTGCTTGTGCAACCAAAGGTCAGATAAGGTTAAACAAGCTACAAAGTAATAATGATCCTCCCAAAGCATGCCATAGAGATGCCAAAGATGGATGAATACATGACCGAGACGTGTAAAAGGTGTTAATGTTCAAGAGACAGGATCCAGTGCTGCAGCATTTGATAAGAACCATTGCATGGAGGTTATAGGCAGTGAATAGCACATCTTCAAAGGAACCAATGAGTTGATGCCCAGGTTGGATGAGGACTGAGGCACAGATAAGGTGACAATGAGAATCATCTAGTAGCACAGTTATGGGAGTGAACGACAAGTAGGGAATAGCAAGTACTGAAGGTCCCAGTTGGAATGTCATTTAGGTTCTATGGAGGAGCTGATGGAGTGCTAGACAAGCCTTTGCAGCCGACTGCAGACTAAAATAGAGGAATACATCAGAGGGGAGCACACTGAGGTGCCTACGTAAACTCCATGAGAAGTTGGAAAGGATACAGTATATTGCAGAACTGGGTGAGAAGGATGGGAGCTTAATCCTTGATAGAGTCAGTGCTTGAAGTACTGTAGATGGAGGAATGATTGATGATTGTGGCAGTCAGAGCTTTTGGGCAAATAAAGCAATGCATGATGAAGTCACAGGAGTAGTGGATATAAGCATGCACAGCAAGTCCTGGGCAGCAGGAGTAGGTGCAGTTAAGGCCAGCTGGCATGACTCTCATGCTTTGAATAGGCTGGTCTAGAGTGTGCAGTCAGGCTCTATGGATGGAAGAGTACAGAAGGTCTGAGTGAGCCTTGCAAAGGATCAAAGTTTGAGCTTGATGTGTGATCTAGGCTTGCAAGGCTGGTGGAGAAAGAGTTGTATGAGCAGCTGTTGGAAGGCAGAAGAAGTCCAATGAGAAAGATCTGAATGGGAAGCAGGAGTAAGAGAGCCACCCAGAGAAATTACAAAAGATCCCATGTCTAGAATACCCAATGTATATTTGTAATGTAATGTGCCAATGCAGCCACACAGTATCAGAGGAGGGTCAATGAAAATCATAGAAATGGGGACCTCTGTAAGGACACCTAAAGCAGCAATAAGAGGTAGGGAGGAGTCTGGACATCACAACTGGCTGGCAATGCAGAATAATTTATGTTAAGATAGAGGCTGAATGCTAGGATGATTTCAAGCAGAGGAGTGTTCTGCAGGAATCTGGGATCTGGAGACTTCATATCACAGAATGTCACCATGAGATATGATTAGGTTATCATTAGAACAGAGTCTGGAGAAGAGGAGCTCTAGGGTGGATGAAGAACCTACATCTAGAATTACTCAGAGGAGCCAAGGTTATAGGAGCAGGTCTGGTGGATGGAGGGGCAGCAAAAGATGCAGTAGAGAGGCTTGAGAGGCTGAGACAAGAAGTGGACTTTAAGTGTTACAAAATGGGATTTCAGAACAACAATTAAAGGCAAGTGTAGCCATGAAGTCCCAAATAACTGAAGAAGGAGCTGATCTGTGTTGAGGAATGGACTGGCTGATATCAGGATGCCAGCACAGGGACAGATGTCAAAGTAAGGTATCAAAACTATGAGTCCTGATGTAGGCAGACGCTGCATAGTGGATGCCAGATGTCATCAGTCAGTCAGAAGACAGAGAATGGTCCAACCAGAAATGGAGTAGCAAACTTTGGAAGCCCAGGGCGAGCAGGGAGTCTGGGAGAAGTCTGGGGGACTGCAGAAGAATCTTCTGGGGTTGCAGGAGCATCAGATGGTAAAGAGTCAGCAGGAGTCAATATGTTGGTGTTGCAGTGAGCAGAATAAAGACCAGGGAACTTTGCTGGACTTGCTTCAGAAATGAAGGCAGAGAGGCAGAATGTGAGATGAAGTCAGGAGTCAGGAGGTGGCAGAGGATGGCGTCCATACTGAATGGAGGCAACATAGAAGATGCCCAAATGCTGGCATGCACTCTGTATTGCATTAGATGCAGAGTGGAAGAATGTGGAGTGACAGAATTTTCACCCCTAGTAGACTGGGCAAGCCTACCTGCACTTGAATACTTTAGAAGTATGGATTGAGATGGATCCTGGAAAACAGTAAGGAACTGCTGGTGAACTGAGAACAAATATGGTGGTTGTAGATGAGGAGCAACTGACTCTCATTTCCAGTAAACAGGGCTAGCCTACCTTCAGTCTAATACCTCAGAGAGCATGACTTAGAAATGGACACTGGAAGGTGGCAGGGACTGCTGGTAAGTTGAGTGATGATGAACAAATATGGTTGTTGTAGATGAGTGGCAACAGAACTCCCTTCTTCAGTAGATGGGGCAAGCCTACCTGCACATTAATGCCTCACAGGTATGAGTAAGAGATGGAGACTGAAAACGGCTGACACTGCTGGTGAGCTGAGCACTGATGCACAGATATGGTGGCCGTAGACAAGGAGCAACTGACTCCCATCTCCACTAGACAGGGTGAGCCTCCCTGCACTCTAATACCTCAGAAAGTATGAGTTAGAGATGGAGACTGAAAACGGCTGACACTGCTGGTGAGCTGAGCACTGATGCACAGATATGGTGATTATAAATGAGTAGCGACTGGGCTTCCATCTCTGATAGGCAGGGAAGCCTACCTTCACTCTAATAGCTCAGAAGGTATGAGTTAGAGACAGATGCCAGAAAACTGCTGTAAACTGCTGGAGAGCCGGCAAGGAACGAGCAGCAGGCTGCTGTGCAATAGAAGCAGGCTAGAGTGACTAGCAGGCAGGAGTGGAATTGAAGAAGCAAACAATGGAGGAAATGGACACTGAGGAGTAAAGGATGCTATAAAATGGAACTGGATAACATGAGACAAACACACACCACAGAGGTAGAGAAAACCATACAGAGAGAGAAACGGGAATACCTGTGAGTTGATAGGATGTTGCGAAGGTGAAGAGTTCACTCAAATTCATGCTTGCTCTGCATAGGTTAGCTGATGTTTCCACATGGTAGTGGCTACTGGTTGGCACGCAGACTATGAAAACATTCATTGACTTAATAGAAATAGTCCTTGACAATGAGCATATGGAATGCTATCTTAGGGATGTTATGGTTATCTGGGATAGTGCTACATAAACAAGCCATATGCTCTGAAGTATGGAATAGCAATGCCAAGCACTGCAATGCTGAGAGGTCGTGAGGATAACTGGGGAGTAACGCTCTAAGTCGGGTGATGGGGCACGTCAACCCAGAAGCACTGGGACCGGCAAGGAGAGCAGCTCCAGATAGCTGGAAGCCCCCAAAAAGGAAAGCCAAAAATGGACCAAGGGGAAGACAAGACACAGAATGTTAAATGCAGCAGATGTTGGGAGGCAGAGAGAGGGGGAGAGGAGCTGCATGGGTGAGGACATAGCAAGCATGGGCAGCAGTCAGCAAGGTCCAGGTACAGAAAACGGGGTGGGGGTGAGGGCGAATTTGGAAGAAGAAACACAGACAAGGTAAAAATGGCAGAGCCACATGGGGAGGAAATGGCAAAAAAAAGTGCACAAAGGGGCAAGGGGGAGAGGGGATGCCAAAAGCAGGAGCTGGGAGGGGAAACAGAGGGAAGGGGTGGACAAAATAGAAAGCATAAAAGAAACAGGTATGTGGGAACAGGTTGGGCACACATGCAGAGCAAGTGGGCAGAAAAAGAGCAGGCACAACAGGCATGGATGAGCAAAGCATGAGGAGCAAAAAACAGGCAGCACAGGGCCAAAAGAGAACAGGGAGTCAATATACGGCACAGAGGAAAAAGGGGAAGAAACAAGGCAAAGCAGAAGCAACATGAAACAGGCAGCACAGGGGCAGAGGAGAGAGGGAGTCATTCAAAAGCACAGAGGGAAAAGGGGGAGAAAAAAAGGAAAGCTGGGGCAGGAGAAAGGGTGGAGACATAGCCACAGACCATGCAAGAGCCTAGAATGAAACGACATCCAGGGACAAGACACGCTAAGTATGAAGACACAGCCACAGACCATGCAGAAGCCTAGAGTGAAATGACAGGCAGGGACAAGACACGCTAAGCTGAAGGGTATAGGCTGCTTTTATACAAGGTAGGGAAGGAGCTATTCCCCTACATTGAACTTCGGGCTTTAGCCATCCGATAAAAGATAACTGATTGAATAGATAAAAGCATACTAGGTGACATCATTTACCTTGAATTTTCCAAGGCCTTTGATTTAGTGTCACATTGGGCAATTATGAAAAAAAAAATGCAAGCAGCCAGAATAAATAACATATTAATTAAAGGGATATCAAATTAGCTTACAGATAGCCCCCAATGTGTAACCATACGTGGGTACAAATCAGATAACGGGTAAGTATCCAGTGCAGTACCACAGAGGTCAGTATTAGGTCACAATGTAACACCTGTGTAGCCCCAGGTTTCACTTCCTTTATAACAGGGGGTGTGACATCATTTCCTCAAGGGGGAAGGTGCATACAGCACATTTCCTTACCAGCACAGCACACTGCATTGAAGGTAATAGCACACTCAATAACTATATATAACAAACAAACACAAAAAAAGGCTTAACGCAAGAGAATCAGGAAAGAAGACAGACATGTGGGGAGTAGTGCAATGCACTGGCATTGGGGCAACAGTCTTCCAGGAGACTTTCTGGAGGCTGCGATACTGCCCTATTTGTAGGCACCTCTCTGGTCTGAGGGAGGAGATTGCTCATCTCTAGGCTGACTTGGCTAGAATGCGTGAAACGTCCTCCCCTATCCAGGGACCACCAAGGCCACTGCTGCTTCTTTAAAGGTTGCTAAGAAAGAGGAGCAGTTGGACTAAAGTGTGCTCAGGAAGGGAGAGGGTGGTGGAACAGACACACATTCCTCCAGTTGTACCGCTCCACAATTCATATGCTCTTTTGGTGGAGTGTAGTTCCTCTATGGAGGAACCAGCAGTGGAGACCAAAGAGGATGCTGGGAACCTCCACAAAGGAGTCGACAGGAGGGTGGTATGGGATCCCACAGGGGAAGGAAACAACTTCTTGTGGGGGACTCAATTATTAGGGGGGTAGATCTGGGGAATGAAGGGGAGAGAGAGGTAAAGTCCCTGCCTGGGGCCACAACTTGGAGGGACAGGGAGTGAATCCTCAGGATTGTGGGAGCAGCTGCATGAGGCAGGGAGCTGGATATCATTGTCCACCTAGGAACAAATGACCTGGCAATGAATGGGATCACAGCAGTACAAAAGGAGTTTGAAGAGTTGGGGAAGGGCCTTAGACAAGTAGCACATACAGTAACCTTCTCAGAGGTGCTGCCTGTCTATGGCAAGGGTAATGCTAGAGTATTCCACACCATGGGATTCAATGAATGGTTGACAAACTGGTGCAGAGCTCAGGGTTTTGGCTTCATTGGGGACTGGGGGCCCACCTGGAGGGATACAGGTCTATACTGGCATGATGGTCTACATTTGTCCAGAATCCTAGGTGATAGGTTTAAATCCATAATTGGCAAGCATTTAAACTAGCAAAGGGGGAGACACTGAAAAGGAGCAGGGAAAACCTAGCTTCCCCCCACAAAACACAGTAGTTAGAGAGGTAAACACTAAGGTAGAGAAGTTAATGGGGAGCAGAAAAGGGGTAAGTGCAGAAAAAGGCAGTAAGGACAGGGATGAGGTAAAAGGGGTAAGGCCATCAACAAATGGAGTGTGATGAGTGTCACAGCCCCACTCAGCAGGTCAGGCCCTCTGCTCCCACAGTGCTAACCTCCGAGCACAGTATTGTGGACAGGTAACAGAACAGGGTAACCCTCCTGTCTGTTTGTGGGTCCGAATAACCCTTGGTCTCAAGTTCTGGGGGGATTCAAACTGTGAACCTTATGCTAGTGTACCCAAATGTACAGGCTTGGATAATCTGCTCTTCAGGGAATGCCAGATATCTTTTGCCATGGTCACCTAACCAGGTATCCAAAATGAACCCTTAAAACTCTATGAAAGACCTTGGGTATTTCTTATCTTTTTCCAGTTCAGTAACAACATTAAGCTTATGCACAGTTGTCAACTTAAACCATCTGTACTTCACATGCAAAAGAAAGAATTTCGAAGGCACACCAGGCAGTCTCTTTAAAATAAGATGTTTACTTAGGAAATGGATAAAAATATTTAAAATGTAAACACAGAACAATATATCACAAAGCATACAATCACTTAAAAGAAAACAAGGAAAAAGTGCAAACAATCTCCTACCACAATACAATTAGACCTGTCTATCTAATGTATTATTACCTTCCTACAGTGCTTACAGTTAGATGTTGTTGTTTCAGAGTCCAACAGGAATGTGTGTAAGTGGAAATACAGAATACAGTTTAAAGCCTGTGTCTCCATCCCTTCTATGATGCCATCTAGCTCCTCCTTTTATAATATAAAAAATTATACAAACAGGATGTCCTAATCTGGAGGTATATTAAATAAGGTGACATCAGCAAAAACTCATTTCCCAATATGACTTCTCAATTAAGTCTTTCCTTTGATCTAGTGTGGTTTCCTGCTTTTCAAAGACATCACAGGACTTTTACAACTCTGCAGTTTAATCACCTAGATGTCATATGGCTTCTTTTAGCACCAGTTGAAATTAACTGTCCTTCCTCTGAAGATGTCATAAAATGGATATTTTAGTTTCCTGTCTACAAAGCAACACAGATCACAAACACAGCTATAAAAAGCAACTTGAAGTTAATCACATTACAGAGATCTGCTGTTTAACATATCCTGTCATATTTGAACTGAAACTGGGGAGGGTCATCCCAGGAGCACAGGATATCTCATGACAGGCACTCACACACCACCTTTTTATATTACAAAGTCATAGAGCAATCAGAACCAGCTGGCCAAGCATCACGATGAGTATCAGGGCCTGTAGTCTGTGTAACAAGCTCCCTGAACTAGTTGCCTTCATAGAAGAGGGACATCTGGATATCGTGGCAATCATAGAAACATGGTACACTGAGAACCATGACTGGGATGTCAACATACCAGGATACACAATGTACAGGAGGGACAGGGAGGGTAAAAGAGGAGGAGGAGTAGCTCTTTATGTACGGGAAGGGATCTAAGCAACAGAACTAAAGGATAAGCAGGGCATAGAGAAGGCACTGTGGGTTACCCTAGAAACAGGTTATGGCACCACAATCCGCACAGGGATGGTATACAGAACCCCATCTCAGGGGGAGGCAATAGACAAGGAAATGATAGAAGGCATCCTTCAAATGGCAGAAAAAGGTGAGTTATTGTTGATGGGGGACCTGAACATGCCAGACATTAGCTGAAGCACCCTGGCTGTAGCCACGTCAAATAGCAGGTTTATTCTTGATGCTCTGCAGGGGGCATGCTTCAGACAGCTAGTGGCGGAACCCACTAAGGAGGGAGCAATCTTAGACCTGGTACTGTCTAATGGGGCTGAAGAAAGGATCTCAGATTTAGAAGTAGGTATCCATCTGGGAACAAGTGACCACAAAACAGTGTGGTTCACGATAAACACAGCCATAGAGTCAAGCCATACAAAAGCAAGAGTGTTGGACTTTAGGAAGGCTGACTTTGGGAAAATGGGAGAGTGCCTCAGAAAAGCACTAGCAATCTGGCAAGAAGGAGGGGTGGAGGAACAATGGGGAAAAATCAAAACAGCCATCAGAGAGGCAACAAGCCTTTGTGTGAAGCAAATCAACAAAGAAAATGCTGGAAAAAAACACTATGGTTCTCAAAAGAGGTGGCGGGGAAGGTTAAGGAGAAAAAGGTAGCATTCAGGAAGTATAAGGAAACACAGAAGGAGCAGGACAGATAACTGTACCAGTTAAAGCAGAAGGAAGTGGGGAAGGCAGTCAGAATAGCAAAAGCCCAAACTGAGGAAAAGGTAGCCAACTCAGTTAAGAAGGGGGACAAAACCTTTTATAGGTACATTAGGGAGTGAAGAAAGACGAAAAAAGGGATAATGCGGCTTATTAATGGGAAGGAGGGTGGCAGAGGATGACAGTGAAAAAGCAGGGACGCTGAATTAATATTTCTGCTCAGTATTCGCAAAAGAAGAGGCGGGGGAGGTACCTAAATCAAAGAATAGAAACACTCTGGATAGGGAGGCCGATACCAGTCCAGTCACAGAAGAAAGGATCCTGAAAGAACTCTTAAAACTGAAGGTGGACAAAGCAATGGGGCCTGATAGGATTCACCCAAGAATTCTAAAAGAACTAAGGGTAGAATTAGTGACACCACTGAATACCCTTTTTAACAAATCATGGGAGGATGGTGTACTACCGGAGGACTGGAGGAGGGCAGACGTGATTCCCCTTCACAAAAGTGGGAGCAAGACAGAGGCAGGAAACTACAGACCTGTTAATTTGATCTCAGTGGTAGGAAAATGATGGAATCACTTCTAAAGGAAAGAATTGTTGAGTTCCTAGAGGCAAATGGGGCACAGGTCCCAAAGCAGCATGGATTCACAGCAGAAGGTCATGTCAGATGAATCTAATAGATTTATTTGGCTGGGTGACCAATGTGGTAGACCAGGGAGGGGCAGTGAACGTGGCCTACCTAGACTTTAGCAAGGCATTTGACACAGTTCCACACAAAAGATTAAATATACAAGTTAGCCAGCCTTGGAGTGGGTCCCAAGGTGGTAGCATGGGTTAAAAATTGGTTGGACAACAGGATACAGAGGGTAATAGTAAACGGAGTTTACTTTTAAGAAAGGGGGGTTACTAGTGGGGTACCGCAGGGTTCAGTACTGGGACCGGTCCTCTTTAATGTCTTTTTAAGTGGCATTGCGGAGGGACTGGAAGGAAAAGTATTTCTCTTTGCAGGTGACACAAAGATCTCCAACAGGGTTGATACAGAAGGTGGGGTGGAGAGGATGCAAAGGGACTTGGCAAGGTTAGAAGAATGGTCAAATATGTGGCAGCTTAGATTCAGTGCAAAGAAGTGCAAAGTAATGCACCTGGGAAACAAAAATCCAGGGGAAGAGTACACAATGGGGGGTGAGATACTGTACTAACAACAACAAAAATGGAAAGGGGACCTGGGGGTAGTCATATCAGATGACCTTAAGGTGGGCAAGCAATGTGAGAAGGCAATAAGGAGGGCTGGTGGGATACTGGGATGCATAGGGAGAGACATCACCAGTAGAAAACAGGAAGTTGTTATCCCTCTGTACAGACAGTTGGTGAGACCAAATCTGGAGTTTTGCATCCAGTTCTGGAGACCCCATCTCCACAAGGACATAGACAGGATGGAGGCTGTCCAGAGGAGGGCAACTAAAATGATGCAGGGTCTGCACCAGAAGACATACGAAGAGAGATTAAAGAAGTTTAATATGTATACACTCGAGTAGAGGAGGGAGAGGGGGGACATGATAGAAACTTTCAAGTACATCAAGGGAATCAACAGAGTCCAAGAGGGTAGCATCTTTCAGAAAAAGAGATGAGCAAGAACAAGGGGGCACAATTTGAAGATAGAGGGGGGAGGGCTCAAAAGTAATGTGAGGAAGTATTTTTTCACGGAGAGGGTTGTGGATACATGGAACAGCCTTCCTGAGGAGGTAGTGGACTCAAAAACAGTGGGGGAATTCAAGAATGCATGGGACAGACATAAGGCAATTCTAGTGGGGGATAGGAGGAAGTAGGCTGTTGGTTAACTAGGATCTGCACCCTATGCATTAGGTTAGGAAATGGGCAGGCTAGGTGGGCTAAGTGGTCATTATCTGCCGTCAAATTCTATGTCTCTGTGTTTCATACATGGATATAAATCAGGTAACGGAGAAGTATCCAGTGCAGTGCCACAGAGGTCAGTGTTAAGTCACAATGTGTAACCATACATGGCTATAAATCAAGTAATGGAGTAGTATCCAGTGCAGTGCCACAGGTGTCAGTATTAGGTCACAATGAGTAACCGTACATAGATACAAATCAGGTAATGGGGAAGTATTCAGTGCAGTGCTGCAGGGGTCAGTATTGGGTCACAATGTCTAACGTTACAGCGACATAACGTAATGAGGAAGTATCCAGTGTGGTGTCGCAAAGGTCAGTATTAGGTCACAATGTGTAACCATACATAGATACAAATCAGGTAATGGGGAAGTATTCAGTGCAGTGCTGCAGGGGTCAGTATTAGGTCACAATGTGTAACCATACATGGATATAAATCAGGTAATGAGGAAGTATCCATTGTAGTGCCGCAAAGGTCAGTATTAGGTCACAATGTGTAACCATACATGGATATAAATCAATTAACGGGGTAGCATCCAGTGCAGTGCTGCAGGAGTCAGTATTAGGTCACAATATGTAACCATGCATGGATACAAATCAGGTAAGAGGGAAGTATCCAGTGCAGTGCCGCAGAGGTCAGTATTAGGTCACAATGTGTAACCATGCATGGATACAAATCAGGTAACAGGGAAGTATCCAGTGCAGTTCCACAGGGGTCAGTTTTAGGTAACAAAGTGCAGCCATGCATCGATACAAATCCGGTAAAGGGGACTAACAAGGAAAGGATCACAGATCTCCAGATAGACGGTCACCTGGGGGTCAGTGACCATCACATGGTATGGTTCACTTTGGCCACTATAACTAAATCATCCCATTCCAAGGCAAAAATATGGGACTTCAGAGGAGCTGACTTTGATAAGATGGCCAACAGAGTTAAGCTATCCCTGGCAAAAAGAAATACAAGTGAGGGGGTACAGGCAAAGTGGGCAAGCATTAAGAATGCAATACTTGAAGCAACATCCCATTGTGTTACAGAGAAAAGGAGGTGCAAAAGAAGAAGGAAACCACTTTGGTTCTCAAAAACAGTAGCAGAAAAGGTCAGAGCCAAAAAGCTGGCCTTCAGGAAATATAAGGGAACACAGTGGGATGAAGATAGGGAGGCATTCCAAACTTCCCTAAGGGAAGCAGGGAAAGCAGTAAGGCAGGCAAAGGCCCAAACCGAGGAAACACTAGCACAAACAGTAAAAGAAGGTGACAAGACTTTCTATAGATACATTAGTGAAATGAGAAAGTCCAGAAGGGGTATTGCTAAGATTAAAGGAGATAAGGGGGAGTGTGAGGAGGAGGACCATGTAAAACCATATATCCTAAATAGATACTTCTGCTTAGTATTTCTACTTAGGCCCATTGCACCAAATGATCAGAGCACTGGGTGGCTTGCAGCATTCTCAGGGCTTTGAAAATCCAACCCATGCCAGCCGGGTGGTGCTAAGGCACTGGACGCCAAACACTCACACCATGCCGGCGACCAGGGTTTGGGGAACAACTTCAAGGTTGTCCCAAAAGGCCAGCAGAGGGGGGAGAGGTTGGGAGCAGGAACGCCAGCAGTGGCCTCCTCTGGGTGGGGAATATGCAGGTATCTGGGCAGGAGGTGGGGATGGGGATGGGGCCTGAGGGAGAAATGTGAGGCAAATGGGTCCAGTAGTTGCCCCAGGATCAGAGACACTTGTAGAATAGAGGGTGGAAGGGAGAGTGCAAGGGCAAAGGGGGTTCTGCTGGGATTGCAAAAAGGGTTATAGTTGCTGGCAGATGGTTGGGGGAAGAGGAGGACCGGGAGAGGTATGGACAGGAGCAAGTTGTGGGGGTGTATTGTCAGGGGGAAACAAGGAAATAGGCATAGACCTTAAAAACAGATTCACGCCTCTACTATTAAGGAAGGATGGGGAGGAGGGTGAAAACAGATTGGAGGTGGATAAGGGGAAGAAGGGAGGGCTGGTAACGGGGGATGGCCAGAAAAGTGCAGAGGGCAGGGATGAAGGGGCATCAGGACTTCCTCCACTGATAGGGGAAAATAGGGAGATGGCAAAGTGGATCCAGGGGGCTGAGGGTGGAGAGAGAGGGACACCTCAGATCAGATCAAACCAGATGGGGGCCTTGGGGGTCAGAGAGAGCAAGGACGAGGGCCCTAATGGGGAGTCACCCCTGATTGGGGCTGAGTAGGCCCCACAGCAGAAAAAGGACATGAAAACAGCCACAACACAGGAGGTGTCAATGCGGATCCAGGATAAGGTGCTTGGCACTGAAAGGGGACAATGGAGGCTAGAAGATGAGGGTGTTGCTGGGGACACAGGGTCTAATGCAGGGGGTCCAGGAGGACGCCACTTGGGGGGGGTCAGGTTGCTAGGACTAAGAAGAGTGAGTCAATTGTTAGAAAGGAGGTTCCAGGGACTGTGAAAGCACATTGCAAGAGAGGGTAGGATGCAGGAGAGCAGGCAGGGAGTGATCCCATTGTAGGCAAAGTGGAGGATAAGGTCATGACTGTTGGGGACTCCATGGTTAGGGGTATCACCTGGGGAGGGAAGGGCGATAGGGAGTTGCAAGGTTTGGGTCAGCTGCTTGCCAGGAATGACAGCTGCGGAGGTCATTGACTACATCCCTTCCTGGGGGAAGCAACAGGATATGAGAACCCACCTGGTGTTCCATTTGGGAACAAATGACCTTGCTGGACATAGTCTGATGGAAGTAGAAGTGAAGTTTGAGGCCCTATCGCAGTTCTGTAATAACCTGTGCTTTCATTTAGTGGTGTTCTCAGAGGTGCTTCCAGTCCCAAGAGATAGCACAGATAGGAAACAGAGGATAACGGAGTTCAACAGCTGGCTCTCTAAATGGTGTGCTTAGAAGGGTTATGGGTTGGTGGGACATTGGGGGACCATCTGGCAAGATGACAGCCTCTTTGCCCCAGACAGGCCACATCTAAATAGAGACGGTAAGGAGGTGCTTAAGTGTGAAACTGGAGGAGTTCTTTAGTACACACTTTAATTTAAACTGAACCCGGGGAGCTGCTAGTGACACCAGCCAGTGCACGCAACAAGGGGGACAGTTGTCACCTCCCCAGAAAACAAACCAGCTAGTTGGAGCTGGAAATGATACAACACGTAAGATGAGGATCATCGAGACAGGGGTGGGAGTTAGGGAACTCGCATACTGGAAGGCCATGTGCACAAATGCCAGGAGCCTGGGTAACAAGGTCCCAGACCTGGCAGCAGTCATGGCAGAGGAGGATTTAGACTTAGTGGGAATGATGGAGTCTTGGTTTCATGATGGACAGGACTGGGACATGAACATTCCAGGGTATATGCTATACAGGAAGGACAGGGTTGGCAGAAGAAGGGGTGGTGTAGCACTATATGTGAGGGAGGGGATCCCAGCATCAGAAACGTAGGGTAGGTAAGGAGACACAGAGGCACTATGGGTCTCGTTGACCAGAGAGAAGGGTGAGGTAGTGTGCACTGGAGTGGTATACAGGCCACCAAGGCAATCAGAGGGGGTGGACAACCAGACAGTCGAGGAGATGCTTAGGATGGCGGCTAAGGGTGAAGTGCTGCTGATGGGAGATCTCAACCTGCCAGATGCGGAGTGAGAATCAATGTCTGCAGTCTCATCCAGAAGCAGAGCAATTACAGACTCTCTCCCAATTGCCCATCTCAGGCAGCTGGCCAAAGAACCAACCAGGGAAGGAGCAGTGTTAGATCTGGTGCTTAAAAATGGAGACAGGGCAGGGGAGGTATTGGTAGGGGATAACCTAGACACTAGTGACCACAGCACTGTGTGGTTTATGGTACACACATTGGCCTCATGCAACCTCGCCAAGGTGAGGGTACTTGATTTCAGACGTGCAAATTTTGACAAGATGAGGGATTATGCTTGCCAGGCAATTACAGGGATGGGGGAGCTTTGAGGGGTGGAAAACATATGGGCCACGATAAAGGAAGCCATTATGAGAGCCACTGATCACTGCACAAAGAGTGTAAGCAAAACTAGGAAGAAAAGGAGGCCACTGTGGATCAATAGGGAAGTGGGGGCTAGTGTCAGAGCTAAGAGGTGAGCCTTCACACTATATAAAACAACGCAGAGTGAACTAGACTGGATGGAATACCAGGAAAAGCAAAGGAAGGTGGGGAAGGTGGTCAGATGAGCAAAAGCAAGGATGGAAGATAATATCGCCAAGGCGGTCAAGAAGGGGGGCTAAGACCTTCTTCAGGTATATTAGTGAGCGGAGGAAAGGGGAAAATGGAATACCTAGTCTGTTAGCAGAGAGAGAGGGGAGAGGGTGGAGGGGGACCGGGAGAAGGCTGAAATGCTGAACAATTACTTCAGTGCAGTATTCACAAGGGAAGAGGCATGGGAGGGAGGCAACACCAGACCAGCTGATATGGAGGGGGCAGGGGTGGATGTGAGTCCCTTCCAGGAAGAGAAGATCTTGAGAGAACTCAAGGACCTGAAGGTGGACAAGGCCATGGGGCTAGATGGGGTTCACCCAAGAGTGTTGAGGGAGCTGAGGGAGGTGTTAGCTGCCCCCTTGACCACTCTGTTTAACAAGTCATTACATTCTGGGGAAATCCCGAAGGACTGGAAGTGCGTGGATGTACTGCCCCTGCACAAGGGAGGGGGGGATGCAAGACATGAGCAATTACAGGCCGATAAGTCTGACTTCTGTGATCAGCAAGTTCATGGAAAAACTGCTTAAGGACAGAATCACCAGCTACCTTGAGGCAAACAGCCTCCTTGACCCAAGGCAGCACAACTTTTCCAGGGGCTGAGCTTGACAGACAAATTTGGTCGGGTTTTTTGACTGGGTCACTAGGGTAGTGGATCAGGATGGGTCAGTGGACATAGCTTACCTGCATTTCAGGAAGACTTTTGATACGCTACCGCACAGAAGGCTGTTGCACAAAATGGAGTGCCTGTGTCTGGTTACAAGGTGGGTGCGAAACTGGGTGGAGGGCAGAATACAGAGGGTGCTAGTCCATGGGGTTCCCTTGGGAGTGTCAGAGGTCACTAGCGGTGTTCCCCAGGGTTCAGTGCTTGGACCCCTGCTGTTCAACATCTTTATAAGAGACATAGCAGAGGGGTTGGAGGGTTGAGTGAGCATGTTTGTGGATGATGTAAAGATCTGCAATAGAGTGGACATGCAGGATGGAGCCGAGAGGATACAGAGGGACCTAGGTAAATTAGAGGAATGGGTCAGGAAGTGGAAGTTATTGCTCAGCATGCCAAAATGCAAAATCCTGCACCTGGGCAGAAAATATGGGAGAGTGGAATACAGATTGGGGGACAAACTGCTGGCAGTGACCAAGTAGGAGAGGGATCTGTATACCATCATCTCACAAGACTTGAAGGTGGCAGGGGCAATGCGGGAGAGCAGTGGCAAAAGCCAATAGTTTATTGGGTTGGATTGGGAGAGGGATTACCCACAGGAGGAAAGAGGTCCTGATACTCTTGTACACCCAGCTGGTCAGGCCTCATCTGGAATATGGGGTCCAGTTCTGGAGGCCTTACCAAAAAAAGGATGTGGAGAGGGTGGAGTGGGTACAAAGGTGGGCAACCAAGATGGTGAAGGGGCTCAATCACTTGCAGTATGAGGAAATACTGGGAGCCCTTGACATGAACTCCCTGGAACACAGGAGGGAGAGAGGGACATGATAGAGGCTTTTAAGTACCTAAAAGAGATCAACAAAGTGCCTATAGAGAACCTATTGCAATTGAAAGGGTGCTCCAGAAAAAGGGGTCAGGATCTCCAACTTAGAGGGGGGTAAGTTTAGGGGTAAGATTTGGACATACTTCTTTACCGAGAGGGTGGTGGACACCTGGAATGGGCTGCCTAAAGAAGTGGTGGGTGAGAATACAGTGGGGGAGTTCTAGAGGGCTTAGGACAGACAGAGAGGGCTGTTGAAGGGAGTGGGAGGGAAATCACAGCAAGCCTAGAGGATGCTAGGCAAATGGGCAGACTGGATGGGCCTGGCGGTCCTTTTCTGCCGTCACTTTCCTATGTTCCTGTGTTCCTATGACAGTATAAAAAGCACACCACAGTAATATTTACAATAACCCGGCCCATATGAAAAACACACAGACACACTTATTTAAAATTGTTACTACATAGCAATAGCATTTCACGTACTCCCCAACTCACGTTTTTTAAATCTGAAAAAAACCTTTCAGTACTAGTATGTGGGGGGAGCTGAGTTACTATGCCATAGAGAGCCTCACTGATTATTGAAACAGATTGCTTGAAGAAATCACAGTGGCTCTCTTATCCCTGAGAGTAGTGCTGTGCAGTGCCTGATTGATCAGGAACAAGACCACAATTATTGTGGACTTGGTTTCCTCGGTCGATCTGGCCTGCATTATGGAGACCTGGGTTGGGGATGATGTGGGCCCAGTTTTTGAGGCTGCTATCCGCCTGGGTATACCATAACACACTGCCACAGAGAGGAGCGTAGGGGTGGGGTTGCCATCTGTTTTAGATCTGACTTGGCCTTCACCGTGCACCCATTGGGAACACCGGGTTCTACTGAATGTGTGGCCATTCGTGGGGGGGTCCAGTTGTGGGCTGCAGGGTGTTCCTTATTTACCACTCACCTGGGGCAGTGGGGAATTTCCTGCAGGAGTTTGCCAAATCCGTTGCCGGTGAAATGTTGGAAACCCCCAGATGTATTGTTCTGGGGGATTTCAATGTTTGGGGCGATGACAAATCTCTCGGTGGTCATAGCTTCCTTTAGATTATGTCTTCTTTGGGCCTGTCATAAGCTGTTTCTGCTGTGACACACCAGGGAAGCCACATGTTGGACCTGGTGTTCTCGCTGGGGCTTGAGATAGTTAATCTCAAGATTGATCGGGTGGTATGGTCTGATCACTGCACAGTGCAGTTCATGTTCGGGGCTCCTGCCAGTTGCCCACCCCCTACAGAGATGATGAGCTGTTGCCCTTTGAGGGGATTGACCCCGGAGGGCTTTTTGGTGGCAGCTGATCTATCTAGTGTAGATGATGCATGCGTCGGAGGTATTGATGCTGGAGTTGGCACTTATAACAAGGTGCTATCCAACACCATTGACTCCCTTGCACCTGTCCGTGTATGACCCAAGTCTTCCTACCTGAGATCCCCATGGTATGATGGGGCTCTCAGGGAGATGAAGAGAAAAGGTCAGAGGTTGCAGCGCATCTGGAGAAGGTCTGGTCAGAAGGAGGACAAATTGGCCCTGCGTGTACATTATAATGTATACCAGGGGGCAATCAACCATAAGAAGGCAATGTTCTTGTCCAGGGAGATTGCTGCTGGGAAGAACCAGCCATCCATACTTTTTCGGACTGTGGACAGGCTGATTCATCCTGCCTGTCTACAACCGAAGAAGGTTTTTTCAGATGCTGATTGTGAAGAGTTTGCTTGGTTCTTCTCAGACAGAGTGTCCAACATCTGGCAGGGAGTTTCTCCAGTCAGCAATGTCATTGCTGGCAGTCGTGGCCAGAGGTGTTCTGAGACCACTCCAGCTGGTGGGGGTAGTTTAGACCAGTGGAGGTTAGTGAAATCATTGAGGTGGCAGCCAATCTAAAGCACACCTTTTGTGAACTGGACCCAGTGCCAACGCATTTCTTGATGAGATGCATCGACACCATTGGCCCGGTGTTTTCTCTGATTGTCTAGTGTTCCTTATTTGAGGGCATTTTCCCCAATGCCTTGAAGGAGGCATTGGTGAGACTGCTCTTAAAGAAACCATCATTGGACCTGGAGATCAGGGCAAATTACTGACCTAACTCTAATTTTCCCTTTTTGGTGAAGGTAGTAGAGAAGGTAGTGGCGCTTCAGTTGGAAAAGCACCTCGTGATTCATGAGTTGTACGAACCATTCCAGCTGGGGTTTCAGGCAAGGCATAGCACGGAGACCGCACTTGTTCGGGTATTGAATGATGTCCTCAGGGCGAGAGATCGAGGGGACAAGACAGATCTTGTTCTTCTCGATCCCTCTTCAGCATTTGACACTATGGACCATTGTGTGCTGCTTGACTGTCTCTGGGAACTCTGTGGTCTCACTGGCACTGTCATCAGCTGGTTTGAGTCTTTCCTTACCAACAGGAGGCAATGGGTTATGATGGGGAATTCTTTCTCCACCCCTAGCCTCCTATCTTGTGAAGTTCCTCAGATATTGGTATTGGCCCCAGTGCTGTTCGCAGTGTACATGTTACCCCTGGGAGGGCTCATTAGGAAGTCTGGCTTGGGCTTTCATTGCTATGCTGATGATATCCAGCTGTATCTTTCCTTTGCCCCAGGAACATCTAATGCGGTGGATGTGCCGAACAGCTGCCTTGCTGAGATCAGCGACTGGATGACCTCTATCTGGTTGCAACTGAACCCCAATAAGACAGAGGTATTAGTGGTGGAGTCGAACAGAGTGCATGATAGGCTGGCCTCTGAATCAGAGACTGGACTTGTTCTGGGATCTGTTTCACTGAAGACCTCCTCTAGGGTGTGAAATCTTGGTGTCATTCTCAACAGAGGCTTGTCTATGGAGGCGCAAATATCCTCCACGGCTTGCTCCTGTCTTTTCCATCTCAGAAATGTTGCCAGAATAAAGCCCCTTGTTCCACCTCTGGATCTCCCCGCTTTCATACATGCCTTAGTCACATCTAGGCTTGACTACTGTAATGCGCTTTACCTCAGGGTGATGGGAGAACCTCTCCACAGACTGCAACTAGTGCAGAACGCGGCTGCCCAGTTACTCACTGGGCAGCCTAAGTTTTGCCATATTACACCGGTGTTGCGGAACTGCACTGGCTGCCGGTCAGGTGGAGGATCCTCTTTAAGGTGTGTCTTCTCACCTATAAGGCCCTACATGGTCAGGGCCCTGGTTATCTGTTGGACCTCCTTGTACCTGCTGTCTCTGTCCGCTCCCTCCACTCCTCCTGTGAGGGTCCCCTGGTGATTCCTAGGACGAGGTTAAGATCAGCTGGTGACAGGGTGTTTAGTGTTGCTGACCCCTTCCTATGGAATTCATTGCCCCTTGGGGTTAAAGGGGCCCCCACTCTGGAGGTATTTAAGGCCCGTCTCAAGGCCCTCCTATTTGCACAGGCATTTTTGGATTGAATTATTAATTTCTTGTTTTTGATTTATTTAAACAGTTAAGCAATATATTATTATTCTGGGTTTTCTTTGTTTTGTATTTGTGTACAATTTTTCTTTTTTTTAAAGATGTGTCTATTTATTTGTACAGCACCCAGAGCCTCTGGGATTGGGCGTTTTTAAATAAATTTTGCCTTGTCTTGCCATTTGGATATTACAAAGCTGTGTTTAAAAGATAACCATGGAATAGGAGAAAAGTAGAGAGGGAAGGGAAGGAAAGGGAGCGGATGGGGGCAGGGAACAGGGGGTGTGGGGGAATTTTTCAGTTTTGGCCATAAGAATCTATGGAAAAAACATTGCTATGTCACAGTTAAACATTACTATGTCACAGTTGAACATTACTATGTCACAGTTGAACATTACGATGTCACAGTTAAACATTACGATGTCACAGTTGCGCCTGTGTTATTACATGGTGATACCCAGACCAGAGAGATATGCTTTGCACAGAAGAAACAACCAGAGTCACATTTCACACGTCTTCAATTGAACTGGTTCCCTGAAAGAGAGAACAGCAATAGATGTTAGGTTAACCACCGCAGCTCCTCAAAGTACCATGGGAAGTTGTGGAAGAATGCCAAGAGGCAAAACCACCATCCCTTATTTCAACTACCTCGGCTCCTCTCAGTACCATCAACAGCTGTGACAGGATGCCAAGCGGCACAACCTCTGTCCCTTAGTACTACTATGTCAGCTCCTCACAGTGCACTGGGGGCCTGTGGCAGGACGATAAGCAGTGAAACCTCCATCCCTTAGTTGAACCATCATTGCCCCTCACAGTACAATGTTTTGCTGAATGGATGCCAAGGGGAAAACCTCCATCCCTTAGTTCAAGCACCTCAGCTGCTCACAGTACCATGGGGGGATGTGACAGGGTGCCAAGGGGCAAAACCACTATCCCTTATTTCAACTACCACCATTCCTCACAGTACCATCAGGAGCTGTTGCAGGATGTTAAGCAGCAAAACCTCCATCCCTTAATTCAACTACCTCAGCTCCTTGCAGTACAATGAGGAGCTGCAGCTGGATGCCAAGGGGTGGTACTTTATCCCTTAGTTCAACCACTGAAGCTGCTTAGAGTTTTTTTATTTAATTTTATTTTATTTATTGAGTTCTTGGATAACACTTGTGAGCGGATGCTCTTTTGTAGGTTTCACATCAGTTGAACAGAAAATAGCAGAGAACAACAATGTATACATTTACAGAGTTGGTACAGTAAGTTACAGAAAGGTTCACACAAGTAGACATGGCTGAGGCATTGTACAATGTATGCCTGCATCCATGAGTTTGAACACCCTGGAGAAGACAGACACAGAGAAGGTAGCAGACAAAGGTGATATAGTGGAGGAATGTAGGGAGAGAGCGTTGAAGGAGGGGTGTGCCATGAGATTGGGGGGGTAGGCAGGGGCAGAATGGGGATCAGTGAAATGCTGAGGTTGGGAGGTGCCCCTGGGTCAAGAGGTGTGTCTAAGTGCAGCAGGTGACTACTATGGGAGGGGGGTAAGCAGATGCAGTCACAGGTGTCCTTGATAATGAGGTGCTGATGAAGACTTTGCTTGTATGCACCGAAAGTTAGATGAAGCAGTCACAACTGTTTTCGGCAATGAGGTGCTGACAAAGCTTATGCTTGAAGGCACCGATAGTTGCTACTCCGGAGACTGCAGGTGGTAGAGCGTTGATCCAGTGGGGTGCACTGTAGGAGTACCATGGGGAGCTGTGGACTGATGCTATGGAGCTAAACCTCCATCCCTTAGTTCAGGCACTGCAGCTCATCACAGTACCATGGAGATCTGTGACAGGATACCAAGGGACTAAAGCTTTGTCCCTTAGTTCAACTGCTACAGCTCCTCAGAGAACATTAAGCAGCTGTGGTAAGATGCTGGGGGCAAAACCTCCATCCCTTAGTTCAGTCATCACAGCTCCTCACAGTACCATGAGCAACTATGGCAGGATGACAGGAAGGGAATCCTCCATCCCTTAATTCTACCACCACAGCTCCTCACAGTTCTATGGGGAGCTGTGACAACATGCCAAGGGGCAAAACTCCATCCCTTAGTTCAACCACCACAGCTCCTCACAGTTCCATGGGGAGCTGTGACAACATGCCAAGGGGCAAACCTCCATCCCTTGGTTCAACCACTGCAGCTTCTCACAGTACTATGGGGAAAAGTGGCTGGATGCCATGTGGGGAGACCTCCATCTCTTTGTTCAACCATAACAGCTCCTCATAGTACCAGGGGAGATGTGGTTGGATGCTAAAGGACTAAACCTCCATCCTTTAGTTCGACCACCACAGTTTCCGACAACACCATTGATAGCTGTGGAAGGCTGCCAAGGGGCAAAACCTCCATCCCTTACTTCAGCCACTGCAGCTCCTCTCAGTATTATTTGGAGCTGTGGCAGGATGCCAAGGGGCAAAACCCCCATCCCTTAGGTGAACCAGCCCAGCTCCTCACATTACCATGTGGTGTTATGCAAATGGATGAAACCTAAGTTCCTTTTATAAACCACCACAGCTCCTCACAGTACAATGAGGAGCTGAGTAAGGCTGCCAAGAGGTAAAAAATCCATCCCTTACCAACCACCTCAGTTCCTCACAGTATCTTGGAGAGCTAATGAAGGATGCTGTGGGGCAAAAGCTCCATCCCTTAGTTCAACCACTGCAATTCCACACAATATCAGTGGGAGCTGTGTCAGGATGCCAAGGGACAAAATCTCCTTCCCTTCATTCAATCACCACAGTTCCTCACAGTACCATGCAGGGATGTGGCAGTATGCCAAGGGGCGAAACTTCCATCTCTTAGGTTCAACCAACTCAGCTAATCACAGTACCATAGGGAGCTGTGACAACATGCTCTTGCATAGTTCTACTATCACAACTCCTCACAGTACCATTGAGAGCTGTGGCAGGATGTTAAGCAATGAATCCTCCGTCCCTTAGTTCGACTACCACAGCTCCTCACAGTACTATGGGGAGATGTTCCTGAATGTCATGTGATGAGACATCCATCTTTTTTGTTTAACCACCAGTGCTTCTCACAGTGCCATGGGGAGCTGTGGTTGGATGCCAAAGGGCTAAATCTCTGCCCATAGTTCAACCACTGCAGCTTCTGTCAATTCCATTGGGGGCTGCAGCAGGATGCCAAGGGTCAAAACCGCCATCACTTATTTCAACAACCGCAGATCCTCATAGTACCATGGGGAGCTGTGGCAGTATGCAAAGTGGTGAAAATGCCATCCCTTCGGTCAACCACCACAGCTCCTCACAGTACAATGAGAAGCTGTGTAAGAATGCCAGAAGGGAAAACTCAGTCTCTTACCAACCACCTCAACTCCTCACAATACCATGGGGACCTGTCACAGGATGTCAAGGGGTGAAACCTCCTTCCCTTAGTTCGACCACTGCAGCTCCACGCAGTATCACTGGGAGCTGTGTCAGGATGCCTAGGGCAAAATCCCAATCCCTTAGTTGAACCAGTGCAGCTCCTCACATGGGGAGCTGATGGCAGAATGCAAAGAGGTGAAACTTCCATCCCTTTGTTCAAGCAGCACAGGTCCTCACACTTTAAAGGGAAGCTGTGTAAGGATGCCAAGGGATGAAAACATTGATCCTTACCAACCACCTCAGCTCTTCACCGTACCATGGGGAGCTGTCGCAGGATGCGAAGAGGAGAAACCTGTATCCCTAGTTCGATCACATCAGCTCTTCACAGTACCAGTGAAGATTTGGCAGGATGCCAAGGGATTAAAACCTCCATCCCTTAGTTCAACCACCTCATGTCCTCACATTACCATGGGGTGCTGTGACAGGATGCCAAGTGGCAAATCCTCCATTTCTCAGTTCAGTCACCTCAGCTTCTCACAGTACCATGTGGAACTGTGTCATGATGCCAAGGTGGGAAACTTCCATCCCTTAGTTCAACCACCTCAGCTGTTTACAGTACCATAGTGAGCTGTGGCAGAATGCCAAGGGATGAAACTTCAGTCCCTTAGTTCAACCACCAGAGCTTCTCAGAACTCCTCCCAAGGGGAGTGGTGGCCCAATACCATGGGGCAAAACATATGACCCTTAGTTTAATTTAATTTAATTTAATTAATTGTCTTGGATAACAACCTTCGAGCTTGTAGCTCTTTTACAAAGGTTCCACATCTGTGACAGGAGATAAACATCAATGTACAAGAATAGAAAGTAATGTAAAATACAGAGCATAATTCAAAATAGCTGGTAACATGGGTACATGATTATTAACAGAGCAATTACAGGAGGTCATAACAGACAGTCTGGAGAGTGGAGAAAGGGAGAGTAGCTGGAAGACAATGAGTGGCGGGTGGTATGCAGCCAGGAAATGGCTTTGTGAGAATGAAGATGTGTAGGTACTAGGAGGAACAGTGGGGGGGGCAGAAAAAAAAGTGTTGGGAGGGATGGTATGCAGCCAGGGGGAGACTTAGTTATAAGAAATTGGCAGGGTGAATGTGATAGGAAGGGTACATGGAGGTGGTGGGGGAAAGGAGGGGGAGTAATTTTTATGGCTGCATAGGCAGAGACCTAAAGGTGTTTTGGGATTACTAGGACAGAGAGTGTGAGGGAGGGAGAGAGAGAGAGAGAGAGAGGAGACTGACAGGAAATGATGATTGTTCTTCAAATGCTTTAGAGAGGACATACGTCAATGCTTCAGTCCAGGTTATCTCATTTAAAGCTGTGGTCTGTTTCTGTCTGTCTTCTGCCTCATTTCTTTTCAGCCTGCCTGCACTACATCTGGACTCTTAATTCACCGCTATCTCACTCATTGTATCTGTTACAAGAGCTGCCTTTTAAGAACCTAGAACAATATTAGACAAAAAAAATGTTTACACATCAGTGTGATGGATTAGAGGAGGAACAAAAATATAACTAAAGAGATAAATCCATAGGAGGGAATGGGTCAACTATCACAGAATGGAATGTTCCTGCAGTAAATTATCTGATAGCAAGTGCTTAGTAGGGATGCATACCTTAAAGAATGAAAGTTTGGGGCACTTTGCTACAGTCATTCAGTTTGCTATTATTTGTTTCTTTACTTACTTTTTCATCATTTTATTTTTTATTTTGCTGACTGCTAGTGAAAAGAATACAATGGAATCCTTGTATTATGAAGCCAGAAACTGTTTACTGGTAAGGCTGGCAGTGTATTTCAAAGGGAAACTGCAAATCTGTTTTCAGATTTGTATGGATAAATAATACTGTCTGTCACACTTGGACAGTTGGTTCTGATCCCTGTATCATTTTTTGTAAATATGAAAAAAAGTGTGATGGACTGTGTCAAGAGAAACCACTGTCTTACTGAAGTTGACACAAAACCCCCCAGAGATAAGTTCAAAGGACAGGAGGTATTTTAAACTGCAGATTTTTAAAATGCAATTACCTTGTCAATTTGCTTTGATCCCAGGAACGAAAATTAGCCATTCATGACGTCCTCAGGAAAATCCTTTGATTTTGCACTAGGTGTCATAATTGAAAGAGCATGCATGTGTTTTGAGTGTCTCCCAGGAAGCCAGCTCACTTCATCAAAGAGACCTTTAATGTACAGGTCCCAGATTGCATTGTAGTCCAATATGCATGTGTGTGTGTGGGGGGGGGTGTCATCAGAGGGAAGCCAGCATTTCATCAAAGAGACCTTTGATATCTGTAGATATCAGGGCCCAGATCAATTAAAGAGGCCAATACACTTTTTGCTTTGAATATACAGTGACTTATATCAAAAAGACTGTTGATGTGTGTGTGAAGCAAGGCACAGACTGGTTTAGACCAGTCAACATGAGAAGAGGAGATTTATTATGTCATCTCTTATTTTTTTAAATACCTTAGTAGGCCATTTTGGTGTTATAAAATATAGATTTTGTTACACCAAGGTGGAGTTTGGTGACCTCAGCGAGAAGGCCGGCTCAGGACTGTTTTTAACCTACTGAGAAAACCTTATAGTCAGTCTGCAAGGCAGAAGCAGGAAACTACAGACCTGCTAGTTTAACCTCAGTGATAGGGAAAATGATGGAATCACTTCTGAAGGAAAGAATTGACGAGTATCTAGAGGCCAGAGGGGGCACAGGACCCAAAGCAGCATGGATTCACAGTGGGAAGGTCATGCCAGACGAATCTGATAGATTTCTTTGACTGGGTGACCAAAGTAGTAGATCAGGGAGGGGCTGTGGACATGGCCTACCTAGACTTTAGCAAGGCATTTGACACAGTCCCACACAAAAGATTAATATACAAGTTAGCCAGCCTGGGAGTGGGTCCCAAGATGACAGCCTGGGTAAAGAATTGGCTGGAGAATAGGACACAGACAGTAATAGTAAATGGAGTCCACTCTGAAGAAAGGGGGGTTACTAGTGGGGTACTGCAGGGTTCAGCATTAGGACCGGTCCTCTTCAATGACTTTATAAGCAACATTGCAGAGGGACTGGAAGGAAAAGTATGTCTCTTTGCAGATGACACAAAGATCTGCAACAGAGTTGATGCACAAGGTGGGGTGGAAAGGATGAGAAGGGACTTGGCAAGGTTAGAGGAATGATCAAATGTATGGCAGCTTAGATTCAATGCTAAGAAGTGTAAGGTAATGCACCTGGGAAACAAAAACCCAGGGGAAGAGTACACAATGGGGGGTGAGATACTAACAACAACAAAAATGGAAAGGGACCTGGGGTAGTCATATCAGATGACCCAAAGGTGGGCAAGCAATGTGAGAGGGCAGCAAAGAGGGCTGGGGGGATGCTGGGATGTATAGGGAAAGGCATCACCAGTAGAAAACAGGAAGTTATTATCCCTCTGTACAGACAGCTGGTGAGACCCCATCTGGAGTACTGCATGCAGTTCTGGAGACCCAATCTCCGCAAAGACATAGACAGGATGGAGGCTGTCCAGAGGAGGGCAACTAAAATGGTGCAGGGTCTGCACTGGAAGACATATGAAGAGAGACTTAAGGAGCTTAATATGTATAGCCTCGAGGAAAGGAGGGAGAGGGGGACATGATAGAAACTTTCAAGTACCTCAAGGGAATCAATAAGTCCAAGAGGGTAGTATCTTTCAAAAAAGAGGTGAAAGAACAAGGGCACAATTTGAAGATGGGGGGCGGCTCAGAGGTAATTTAAGGGAAGTATTTTTCTCACAGAGAGGATTGTGGATGCATGGAACGGCCTTCCAGAGGAGGTTGTGGAGTCAAAAACAGTGGTGGAATTCACATGCATGGGACAGTCACAAGGCAATTCTAGGGGGTTGGGGTAGGAAGAAGTAGGCTGATGGTTAACTAGAATCTGCAGCTTATCCATTAGGTAGGGCAATGGGCAGACTGAGTGGGCCAAGCTGTCCTTATCTGCCTTCAAATTCTATGTTTCTATGTTTCATATTTCTGACTGAGAGAGGAGGAACATCAAAGCACTGAGAGAAAGATTAAGAAGTAAGAACCTTAGACAAGATTAGTCTGAGTGTTATTATTTGTAGGAATCTGCACTTTTAAACCTGTTTGTTTTAAGGCTGTATGTGTTGGGATATTTTGTTCTGTAACATTTTCTGTTTTCCTATTTTTTAAAGTAAAGATATATATTTTAAAACGGAAACTGCTGGTGTGCCTTGAAATTTATTTTTGTATAAGTGGAGCTGTAAAGTTACAGTTAACACTGTGTATGAACTTATTGTTATACCAAACTGGGAAATGGATAGAGTTCTCTAATTTCTTGCATGGAGTTCTAAGGGTTCATTTTGTAATACCTGATTAGGTACCCGTAGGCAAGGATATCTGGCCCCCCAAAGACAGAATTATCTAAGCCTGATAATTGGGTACACTAACAAGAGGTTATCAGTTTGAATACCTCCAGAACTTGAGACTAAGGTGACTCGAACTCACAAAACAGACAAGAGGGTTACCTTGTACTGTTTACTGTCCACAAATCCTACGCTCAGAAGTTGGCACTTTGGGAGTAGAGGGCTGACCGGTTGAGCGAATTTGTGACACTGTCTACCTCCAAAATACTGTATATTTAATAGAAATATATGAGTTTGATAACCTGTGATCTTTTGTTATAATTTAGCATGTGGCATTTTCTTCATAACCAGATTTTGCTTGGGAAGAAGAAAGCAAAGCTAATTATTGTTTAAAAAAATGTAAAGTCATACAGATGGATCACAACAGTGCAAACATATAAAGGGCAACATTTGTTACTGAAAGAAGTATCTACAGTATTTATTTTGAAAAAGAAAAAATTAGTTTCTCTTCAAATTCATTGGGCTCCTAACTAGCTGCCAGTTTCTAACATAGTAGTATCAGAATTCTATTGAATTCTTTCTTACTAACAGTGTGAAAAGTAAAGACAGAAACCTACTTGATTCACTGTGCTAAAACATATTTTGTTACAAAAGTAGAAAGTAATTACTGACACATCAAAATACAATAGATAAAAAAGTAATTTGTCTATTCTTAGAAGTAAACACCTGCTCTTTACATGTCTTTCTGAAAGTAAGTTGGAGAGTCTGTGTTTGTGTGCGTGCGCATGTGTGTGTGTGTGTGTGTTAGTGTGTGTGTGTGTGTGCGTGAGGTGTGTGTGTGTGTGTGAGAGTGAGAGTGTGTGTGTATGTGTGTGTGTGTGTGTGTGTACTAGAAACAGTAGGTCTGCAGTTTGAAATTACAATCCATGAACTCATCACCCACCACTTAAAATCAAACCTCTAACACACATAGTTCAAAAAATTAGACAGATCCTGGCCAGGATATTCAAAGGAGTTGTGCAGGCACACCTCCAGAAGTGCACCCCAAGGCAATATTCAAACACTGGAGATGTGCTGCACACCTCCAGATGTGCTGAGGTGCACCTATAATGTATGCAGTGCATCCCCAGGGGGTGTGCCCACGCATACGAGGCACATCACGATATTCAGCCAAGATGTGCGGCTCATCTTCCGCACATCTCGGAGATGTACCGCATAGATGTGCCCAAAGTTAGGCATGTAAAAAACATGCCTAACTGGTAGCCACACACAGGCAGACTATTGTATTGTGTGGTACAACACAGCAGCCACCAGCCCCTGGATGGATGCCCCACCCCGTGCCCCAACTCCCTGAACTGTTCAGACACATACCATACATAACCTGGTAATCTAGTGGCCCCCTCTCCCCTCCCCGAGACCCGATCCCCATAAATCGAAAATGGGGTCATTATGCATGCAAGGTGCAAATGGTCCAATTTGCATGTCATTATGGCCCTATTTGCATGAGTCATGCAGGGCTGGCCCAGCAAAATGCACTGGGCAACCTGCTTATGCATGCTGTAAGGATTCCCGTCAGTCTAGTGGCCCCTCTTCCCTCCCTGAGACTCGATCCCTGTAAATGTAGTAATAAGACAATCCCAGGTAGTCTAGTGGTCTCCTCCCATCCTTGAGCCCCAATCTTCGAAAATGTATTATAATAATCCCTGGTAGTCTAGTGGTCCCTCCTCCCATCCCTGAGTCCCGATCCCAGTAAATGAAATATCAAATTAATCTCTGATAGTCCAGTGGTCCCCCAACACCATCCCCAAGTCCAATCCTCATAAATGCAAAGAAGACAACCTGGTGGTCTAGTGGTACCCCCCCCCCACAGGACCTTCATCCCACCCACTTCCCCATCCAGGTAGTGGTCATATGTAGCAGGCAGTAAACCCACCCTCACACCTCCATGGTTGCCTGCCAAATGGCAATTTACAGTATCACCTGCAAGCTCATTGGTCGACACTGTGGACCAATGGGCTCACAGTGAGTGCTACACACTTCCATTTTTCAAAGTTGAACTTTGTGAATAGAAGTGGACAGTACACATTGTGAGCCCATTAGTCAACAGTGTTGACCAATAAGCTTGCAGGTGATGCTGTAAGCTGTCTTTCAGTGAGCAGCCATGGAGCTGTGTGGGTGGATTTTGCTGCCCGACAATGTACGGTTACTGCTGGGAAGGGGGAGTGGGGTTGGATGAGGGTCCTGTGTGGGTGGGGGGATTGGGGGT
This sequence comes from Neoceratodus forsteri, assembly GCA_016271365.2. Lineage (NCBI taxonomy): Eukaryota > Metazoa > Chordata > Ceratodontiformes > Ceratodontidae > Neoceratodus > Neoceratodus forsteri. The sequence goes on from CM057455.1 coordinate 62,478,060, forward strand.
CCCACTAGACCACCAGGTTGTCCTCTTGCATTTATGGGGATCAGACTTGGGGATGGGGGTGGAGGGACCACTGGACTACCAGGAATTATTTTAACATTTTTTATTTATGAGGATCGGGACTAATGGATGGGAGGGGGGAACCACTAGACTACCAGGGATTGTTTTAATACTACATTAATGGGGATCAGGTCTCAGGGATGGGAAGGGGTGACCACTAGACTACTAGGAATGGTTTTAATTTGGGTCGCCCCTGAAAAAGGGACCTCTGGTCTCAGTGGGTTTACCCAGTTACCAACATTTAAATAAATAAATAGTACTACATTTACAGGGATCGAGTTTTGGTGATGGGAGGGGGGACCACAAGACTACCAGGGATTGTTTTAATACTATGTATACGAGGATCAGGTCTCAGTGATGGGAAGGGGGGCCACTAGATTACCAGGGATTGTTTTATTAGTACATTTACAGGGGTCAGGGAGGGAAGGGGGGCCACTAGACTGCCGGGAATCCTTACAGCATGCATAAGCAGGTTGCCCGGTGCATTTTGTTGGGCCAGCCTTGGACAACTCATGCAAATGGGGCCATAATGACATGCAGATTGGCCCATTTGCACCTTGCATGCATAATGGCCCCATTTGCATTTGGGTTTGAATATCTGGAAATGGCACCTTGCGCATCTCCAGATGCACTGGCACATTCACATTCCGGGTATTCCAACCTGTCTGGGGGGATGTGCTGTCACATCATGGTTGCTTCACAAGTATTTTATGGTATATTCAGCCAAGAAGTGCCATTGCACATTTCGTTTGAATATATCACTTTTGTGCTCCAGTGCAACTCAGTTGCACAGAGCAACCACTTACGCCATAGCCGAGTGCAAGTTTGAATATCAGGGCCAACATATATAAACATATTAACACTATGTAAGACCAATGCAGAGTAATGGACCCATATTAAAAGGTATCAGGCTGCCTCTTAAGTCTCTTTCCTTAGTGCAAATTAACACAGTTCACAACATTTGCTGCTTTGGGCCAGGAACATTGCAGGACAAAACATTGTGGATGAAAAGAAAGCAGCTAATACACTGGCACCTACAATGCCGCTGGTACAACACAATGCAGGATGTTACAGTGCCAGCCAGCAAAACACAAGGGTGAACACTGCCCAATGCACACACATCCCAACCGGCACAGTACGGCAGTGGGCAGCAGTGCCCATGCACAGCAATGAGGGAGGACAACACTGACCAGGCACCAGCTGGATGTGAATAGCACAGGACGCCCACCATGGGTGCCACCAGGCACAGCTGCCTACATGGGAAATGAGCCCTACACGGTACTGGAAGATGTGGCCAAAAGGGCAATGGGGCATGATGGTGGATAGGTGGATCACGGCCAGCAGTGATACCACCATGCCACACAGTAGTAGTCACATAGTACGGGACCCAGACTGAGGTGTACACCCTGCACCGCTCATGACCGTGCAGGCTGCCAGTGCATGGAAGTTACTGGCATGGCCACTGGCTAGGAGGAAGAGGAAACAATGCAGGTGGCCATGGTCCCTGCACTGTCCCATGTGTGGATGGGTGGTGGTGTTCCTTTCTGTGGCTCCAGGATGGTGCCATGTGGCACACCTTGCACTGAATTGGGTGTACCTGTATGTGCCTGCCACCCTGCCGGTGGTTTCATGGTGTAGGCAGTATCAACTACACTTCACTGCATGGTTCTTTGTGCACACATTCACTTTGGCTGCTGTATTGCTGTGCATGGTTTTACACATTGCAGCAGTGTTGCTGGGCATTATCATGTCAACCGCAATGCTTATGTTCGTGATGTAACTTCGGCATTCTTTTTCCCATATTATTTTTTCCACAACGTTCCTGGCCCGAAGCACATTTGCTATACTCAAACATGTTTGGAGCAAAGTGCGACTGCCTCATCCATGTTTGAATATAGCCTCCCAAAACAACAAACTCTGGCCTAAGCTAGTATGGCTGCAGTCAATCTGATGGAGAAACACGGGGGACCGGAGAAACACAGCACTGTCCATGTTGAAGACAGCCACTGGAGCTTTTTGCGCATGCACGATGACTTGCACATGCGCACAGAACTCCAGAGGCCATCTTGGACACAGAGGACTGTGCCATCAAGAGACATCAACCAGACAGTTTGGGACCAGTTTTGTCAACTTCTGACACAACTCGTGAATTTTTGGTGAGCTCCTCTAAATATAAGAATTTTCTGGAATGGTCAGGAAACAGCTCAGTATGGCCCATTGCAGCTCTCAAGTAGTCAACAGACAGTAACTGGACAGTTTGGGACTATTTTTGGACAGATTCTGTCACTGTTCATTAATGATTTGTGAGCTCATCTAATTGCATGAATGTGCCGTAATTCCCAAGAAACTGCTCAGTGTGGCCTGTTCTTGCTCCCAACCAGTCAAGAGACTGCAGCTGGACAGTTTGGGATCATTCTTGTCAGTTTCTGTCATAATTTATGAATTATTGGTGACCTTCTCTAATTATACACAGACAAAATGGTCACAAAACTGCTCAGTATGGTCCTTCTTGCTCCCATACAGCTAAGAGACAGTAACCAGACAGTTTTGGACCAGTTTTGTCAATTTCTGACACAATTCATGAATTATTGGTGAGCGCCTCTCATTACACGAATTTGCCGGACTGGCCACAAAACTGCTCAGTATGGCCAGTTCTTGCTCCCAAACAGTCAAGTGACAGCAACTGGACAGTTTGGAACCAATTTTGTCACTTTCTAACACAATTTGTGAATTATTGGTGTGCTTCTCTAATTAAATGAATTTGTCAAAATGGCCACAAAACTGCTCAGTATGACTTGTTCTTGCTCCCAAATAGTTAAGAGACAGCAACCGGACAATTTGGGACCATTTTTGGACAGATTCTATCAATGTTCATGAATTATTCGTGAGCTTGTCTAAGTGCAAGAATGTTCCGTAATTCCCACAAAACGGCTAAGTATGACCAGTTCATGCTCCCAAACAGTAAAGAGACAGCAACCAAACAGTTTGGGACCATTTCTGTCAATCTCTTACACAATTCATGGATTATTGGTGAGCTCCTCTAATTACATGCATTTGACAAAATTGTCATGAAACTGTTCAGTATGGCCTGTTCTTGTTCCCAAATAGGCAAGAGACTGTAACTGGACAATTTGGGACCATTTTTGGACAGACTCTGTCAATCTTCGTGAATTATTCGTGAGCTCATCTAACTGCATGAATTTGCTGAAATGGTCTGGAAACTGCTTAGTATGGTCTGTTCTTTATCTCAGCCAGTCAAGAGAGACTGCAACTGGAAGTTTGTGGCCATTTTTTGTGCAGATTCTGACAATATACATGAATTATTTGTGAGCTCATCTAATTGCATGAATGTGCTGAAATTCTCACGAAACTACTCAGTATGGCCTCCGCAATTCCAAAATGGAAGTATTCCATGGTGTGAATCTGTTAGCTTGTTTTTAGAGCTACCACAAAATGACTGCAGGCTCCACCTACCTGCAGCCATAGAAATGAGGTGCTTAAACATGCCAGTCATTTTGGAATTATATCAATGTAGGAGAAAAGCCTAACCAATGTCCATGTTCTCCTACAGTGATGTGGTCTCCGGTCCACAGCACTCAAGTCGCTTGTGGTCTGCAGTGTCTCCTCCTCTTCCCTAGCTCTCCACAGATGCAGCTCCCCTCCATGGCACTCAGCCCCCACTGCACACTACTTTCCACAACTGCAGAAGTGATGGCCCCAATGCAAACTGCGCAAGCACAAGTATCATGCATGTACAGATCTGTCAGAGCTGCCATATTGTGCATGGCAGGCTCTGGTACATGGAACATTGTGGCACTAATGCAAACTACGCATGCATGAATATCACACATGCACAGGCATGTCAGAGCCATTCTCTTCACCACAGCAGGATCTGATGCAGCAAGAGTGAGTAAAACCATACCCAGAGCTCTCGCCATACAAAAGCACCACATTTGCTCTGGGCAGCCGTATCGGTTCTGATCAGAGTTTGTTTTAAGTGCTTGAGTTGATGTGGGGCAAGGAAAGTGGAGGGAGGGGGGAGAGAGATGTGAGGTTGAGGTTGATAGAGATATGTAAAGGGGCAATGGACTCAAAACAGGAGGATAGTGATGGAAGAGGGTGAGTGAGGAGGAGGGAGAGGTATGGGAGAGGAGGAAGGGAAAGAGTAGAACAGATTGTTGTTCCAGTGGAAAGGTAGCAGTGGGTGAAGTATTTGTTGGTGGGTAGTGTAGATGGGTGTTTCATAAAGATAGGAGGGTGAGAAAGTAAGAAATGTAGGGAGGGTAGTTTTTGGGGAGGTAGCAAGAAGAGAGGAGCAATTGGATGGGTTAAGTTAGCAGAAGAAGGTGAGAAAAAAGTGAGGGGTGGGGTCAAGTGATGTGGGGCACAGTTTTCGAGCTGGGGAAGGGAGTGTAACAGAAGAGAGTATGGAAAGGAGGAAGCTAATCTCAACAGTAGTTCAGACATTGCAGCTCCTCACAGTACCATGAGGAACCATGGCAGAATGTCACTGGGCAAAACCGCCATCCTTTAGTTCAACTACCTCAGCTCCTCACAGTACAATGGGGAGCTTTGTCAGGAGGCCAGGGGGTGAAACCTCCTTCCCTTAGTTCAACCACTGCAGCTCCTCACAGTACTATAGGGAGTTGTGGCAAGATGGCAACAGGCAACACCTCCATCTCTTAGTTCAACCAGCTCAGCTCCCCACAGTACCATGGGTGGGGTGCTGTGACAGGATGCCAAGAGGCAAAACTGCTCTTGCATAGTTCTACTATCACAACTCCTCACAGAACCACTGAGAGCTGTGGCAGGATGTTAAGCAGTGAAACCTCCATGCCCTAGTTCAACTACCTCAGCTCCTTACAGTACCATGGGGAGCTGTGACAGGATACCAAGGGGTGAAACTTCATCCCTTAGTTTAACCACTGCAAAATGAAAATGAGGAAAAACATCTCCAATGGCTAGATAAAGGAGAGGCTCACGGGTCCTGCCCCTTGACCAGCTGGACACTGACTAGAACTGGATTCAGCCTTTGGTGGGGGCCTGGGGACCCCCACTGACCCCACCAGGGGTGGCAAGCCCTGGGAGAAGATGGTCGGTGAGGCCTGGTGGATGATGGGGAGACAGGACTGGGGCACCCTCCAGAAAAAGGGCTGTCAAAGGGGGAGAAACAGAATAGAATAGAATGGAAAGCTGGCTCTAGAAAGTGGAAGCTGAGGTTCAATGCAGGAAAATGCAAGGTACTCCACCTGGGGGCCAGAAACCCAGGCCAAGTGTACACCCTGTGGGGAAATGCTACAAGTCTCGATGGCTGACAGGGACCTGGGGGTGGTGGTGGATGTCAAGATGAACAACTCAGAGACTTGTAGGAGGGCAGCAGCCAAGGCCAACAGGATGCTGGGATGCATCACTAGGGGGATCACCTCCAGAAGGAGAGAAGTGATACTCCCTCTGTATAATTGCTTGGTGAGGCCACACCTTGAGTACTGCGTGCAGTTTTGGAGGCCACATTTAAAGAGGGACATCAAACTCCTGGAGAGGGTCCAGAGGAGGACAACCAAAATGATTTGGGGCTTGGGGGACAGAACCTATGAGGAGAGGCACGAAGAGCTAAATATGTACACATTGGAAGAGAGAAGGGACCGGGGGGACATGATAGAGGTCTTCAGGTACATGAAGAGGGTAAATAGGGGAGGAACAGTCAGGGTGCTTCGAAGGAAGGAGGAGGGGGCCACTAGAGGGCATGGGTGGAAGCTGGAGGGGGGAAGATGCAGGGGAGAAAGGAGGAGGTGCTACTTCACTGAGAGGGTGGTGGAGCCATGGAATGCACTGCCTAGGGGCTGGTGGAGGCAGAGATGGTGGAGGGGTTCAAGAGGGGTGGGACAGGTACAGGGGAAGGGTTCTGGAAGCAAAATCCAATGCAGCAAGAATATCCGGAACTGGGAAGGGGGAAGCCAGAGAAGGCGAGGGGGACAGCAAGGTCAGCACTCAGGGTGGGGGCTGACCAATCGAGCAGACTCGAAAGACCGTCAGGCCTATTCTGCTGGCATTTTAGTATGTTAGTATGTTAGTAAAATACAAACTTCCGTCTCTTAGTTCAACCACCGCAGCTTTGGGGAATATCATTGGGAGCTGTGGCAGGCTGCCAAGAGGTAAAACCTCCATCCCTTAGTTCAAACACCACAGCTACTCACAGTGCCATGAGGCGGTGTGGCAGCATACCAAGGGGTGATAGATATGTCCCTTACTTCAAACACTGCAGGTCATCCCAGTATTATTGGAAGCTGTGGCAGGATATCAAGGGGTAAATCCCCCATCTTTTAGTTAAACCACCACAGCTCTTCATAGTACCATGGGGAGCTGTGGCAGTATGCAAAGGAGAGAAACCTCCTTCCATTTGTTCAACCACTACAGCTCCCGACAGTACAATTGGGAACAGTATAAGAAAACCAAGAGATAAAAGCTCTGTCCCTTACCATCCACCTCAGCTCCTCACAGTACCATGTGGAGCTCTCACAGCATGCCACAGGGAAAAATCTCCATCCCTTAGTACAACCTTCACAGCTCCTAACACTACCATGTGGTGCTATGACATGATGCAAAGGGGAGACATCTCCATCCCTTAGTTCAACCACTTCAGCACCTCACACTATGGTAGAGTGCTGTGACAGGAAACCATGGGGAAAAACCTCCATACTTTCATTCAACCACCGCAGCTCCTCACAGTAAACTAGGGAGCTGTAACAAGATGCCAAAAGGTGAATCCTCTGTCCCTTAGTTCAATAACAACAGCTGCTCACAATACCATGTGGAGTTGTGTCAGTATGCTAAGGGGAAAAACTTCCATTCCTTAATTCAACCACCTCAGGTACCAACAGTTCCAGGGGAGCTGTGACAAGATGCCAATGGTTGAATCATAAATCCCTTAGTTCAACCACCCCAGATGCTCACAGTTCCATGGGTAGCTGCGGCAGGATGCCAAGGACCGAAACTTCCATTCCTTAGTTCAACCACCAGTGCTTCTCACAGCACCATGGGGAGATGTGGCCGGATGCCATGGGGTGAGACATCCATCTCTTTGTTCAACCACCACTGCTTCTCACAGTACTATAGGGAACTGTGGCTAGATGCCAAAGGGCTAAACCTCCGTCCCTTAGTTCAACCACCGTAGCTTTGGACAATGTGATTGGGAGCTGTTCTAGGCTGCTAACAAGCAAAACCTCTATCCCTTAATTTAACATCCACAACTCCTCACAGTACCATGGGAAGCTGTTGCAGTATGTAAAGGGGTGAAAACTCCATCTCTTTGGTCAACCACTGCAGCTCTTCACAGTACCATGGGGAGTAGTGTAAGGATGCTGAAGTGTGAAAATTCAGTCCCTTACCAACCACCTCAGCTCCTCACAGAACCATGAGAACCTGTTGCAGGATGCCAAGGGGCCAAACCTCCTTGCTTTAGTTCAAAGACTGCAGCTCCTCACACTATCATTGGGAGCTGTGTCAAGATGTCAAGGGGCAAGCCCCTCATCGCTTAATTGAACCACCACAGCTCCTCACAGTGCCATGGGGAGCTGAGGCAGCATGAAAAGAGGTGAAACTTCCATTCCTTATTTCAACCACCACAGCTCCTCACAGTACAATGGAGAGCAGTGTAAGGATGCCATGGGATGAAAACATCATCCCTCACCAGCCACCTCAGCTCCTCACTGCACCATGGGGAGATGTTTCAAAATGCCAAGGGGAGAAACCTCCACCCCTTAGTTCAACCACCACAGCTCCTCACAGTGCTATGGGGAGATGTGCTTAAATGGTACTGTGGGGAGCTGTCGAAAGAGGCCAAGGGGCAAAACCTCCATCCCTTAGTTCAACCACCTCAGGTTCTCACACAATCATGGGATGCTGTAACAGGATGCCAAGGGAAAAAAACTCTGTCCTTCGTTCAACCACCATAGCTCCTCACAGTACCATGGAGAGATGTGACAAGATGCCAAGTGTCAATTCATCCATCTGTTAGTTCAACCACCTCAGCTGCTTACAGTAGCAGGTGGGGCTATGTCAGAATGCCCAAAGGGTGAAATCTCCACCCCTTAGTTCAACCACTGCAGCTTCTCACAGTACTATGGGAAGATGTGGCTGGATAAAATAGTGAGAGACCTCAATCTCTTTGTTCAACCACCACAGCTCCTCATAGGATCATGGGGAGCTGTGACTGGATGCTCAAAGGACTAAATCTCCATCCCTTAGATCAACCACCACAGCTTCTGACAGTACCATTGTGAGCTGTGGCAGGATGCCAAGGGGCAAAACCCCTGTCCCTTAGTTTATTTATTTGTTAAATTTTGGTAACTAAGTAAATCCACTGAGACAATGACGGTCCCGTTTTCAGAGGTGACCCAAGATTAAACACAGGTAGAGACAAGTACACATCTTTACATTACAGTAACAGGTCAACATTTTGTGAGTCATACAGTAGAACGTAGATTGGAATACATCAAATGCAATAATGTTTATAATACAATTTCAAGCTAACCTTATGGCAAGTTTCAATCAGTGCACTTAACATAGGCTAAACAGATAGGTGACATACACTGATTACAGACACAGTAACAGTAAGAAAATACTGTATATGTCATAAGAGAGTGCCAGTTTCACTGATAGCAAGCGCATTGGTTAAGTTCTAGAAGGTGAGCCTTGAGTCCCTTTTTGAACCCCCCGAGGGAATTATATGGCTGTACACTATCAAGAAGCGAGTTCCAAACTGGACCGGTGGTGCTGAGGGTTGAGGTGCTGGTCACCACACCTCGCGCCACGCCGGCGACCCGTGTTCGGGAACGGGCATGGGTTGCTGTGGGTCGGAGGGGAGGAGATGGATTGAGCACCAATGGACTGCTCATTTCTGGGGAGAGGGGATTTGGACGGCCGGGGCTTGCCTGACCCCTAGCAGAGGCTGGGAGGTCGACAGCACGTAGCTGCAAGCTTGGGGGGGCAGGTCATGGAAGATGCTTGATTGGGGCACGCATGGGAGTGTGCATGCACCCAGTCGCTGGCGTCATTGCACGCTATGACCCGCCGGGAGGAAAACAGTGAAAAAGCGAGCCCAGCAGCAGGAAGTTGTTCCCCCGTGGCGCCATTCCTGGAAGGGCGCCTCCCTGGCATGGATCCATTGGGGTTGGTTGAGTCACTCCCCACCACCCTGCCATGAAGGGTAAGTCGCAAGGTGCACAAGGGAGGGGGTCTGATGTCCAGGGATGGCGCTGTGGGGAACAACGGAGGGCGGGGGTCGTAGCCAGAGCTCTGGAGGAGAGAAAATAATACCCCCCCCAAAAAAAGAAGTGAGTTCCAAAGGTTGCGGATGCTGGCAGAGAACTGCTTCTGTCCCTGGGTGGACTGGACTTCAGGCACAGTGAGGAGCTGATGGCACGAGGATCAAAGGGGTCAGGTGTTTTGTTTAGTAGAAAACATTTTAGCCAAGACAGGTGGAGCCTTATCTGACTGTAGTTTGTAGGCTAAGCACAGGGATAGATATACTAGACACCCTTTCAGAGTAGGCCAGGACAGAGCTTGGAGCACATGCCAATTGAACTACCACATCTCCTCACAGTACCATGGGGTGCTGTGGCAGTCTGCAAAGGAATGACATTTCTGTCCTTCTGTTCAACCTCTGCAGCTCCTCACAATATAATGGGGAGCAGTGTAAGGATGCCAAGGGGTAAATACTCCTTCCCTTACCAACCATTTCAGCTCCTCACAGCACCATAGGAGGCTGTCACAGGATGCCAAGAGACAAAATCTCCATCCCTTAGTTCAACCACCTCAACTACTCACACTGTTGTGGGGTGCTGTGACAGGATGCCAAGGGCAAAACCTCCGTCCCTTTGTTCAACTACCGCAGCTCCTCATAGTACTCTGTTCCTTTGCTTAACCACCTCAGCTCCTCATAGTACCATGGGGTGCTGTGATACCTCCATCCCTTCATTCCATTACTGCAGCTCATCACGGTGCCATGCCACTTAGTTCAACCCCCGCTGCTCCTCACAGTACCATGGGGAGTTGTGGAAGGATGCCAAGGGGTGAAACCTCTGACCCTTAATTCAACCACCACAGCTTCTCACAGTACCATGGGAGCTGTGGCAGAATGACAAGGAGAAAAACCTCCATCCCTTAGGTCCACTACCTCAGCTCCTCACAGTACCTTGGGGAGCAGTGGCAGGATGCTGTGTCAAAACCTCTGTCCATTAGTTCAGCCACCACAGCTCCTCACAATACCATGGGGAGTTGTGGCAGAATGCCAAGGGGTGAAACCTCCATCCCTTCATTCAACATCTTTAGCAACTCACAGTACTATGGGGTGCTGTGAAAGGATGCCAAGGGGCCAAACCGCCATCCCTTCAGTCAGTCACCTCAGCTCCTCAGTGTGCTATGTTGTGGGTGGATGGCACGGGATGAAGCCTCCATCCCATAGTTCAACCACCACAGTTCCTCACAGTACCATGGGGAGCTGTGACAAGATTCCAAGGGGTGAAACCTCCATCCATTAGTTCAACCACCTGAGATCCTGACAATATGATGGCAATCTGTGGCTGTATGTTAAGGGGTGAAACTGCTGTTCATTAGTTCAACCACTGGAGCTCTTCATATTACCATGGGGAGTTGTGGCAGGAGGACAAGGGGTGAAACCTCCATCCCTTAGTTTGACCACCTCAGTCCCTCACTCTACCATGGTGAACTGTGGCAGGATGCCAAAGGGTGACACCGCCTTCCCTTAGATTAACCACTTCAGCTCCTCACAGTATCATGCGGTACTGTGGCAGGATGGCAAGGAACAAACAAAATTGGGTAGTATGAAATCAAGGGCAGGTACCTTTTGACTTCCAAGAGATCCAGTTTAAGGGTTCACTATCAGATTGAATTAAATGGTTTTTCCATAATGGACAGTATGGAGAGATAAGGGGATTCCATTTTAAGAGTTTGGAGACCTTAACCTATTGGTTATAAGTAGGAACTAATATCAAGTGTGTTTTTAAATGGTTAGGAATTCCTCCAAACAATACCATTTCTGAATGTAGTCCTTTTAGTAGATGTTCTTTGTATATAAACCCAGCTTGGTGGATTGTCTGATCCATCAGCCCATATTGTTCTTATAAAGTTTCCTGTGATCAATACCATGTGAAGTAATTGAAAATTGGGTAGGGAGAAGCCACCTTTATATTTGGGTAGCTGTAGCTTGCTAATGGAGGTTCTGGCTGGTTTTTGTTCCCAAAGAAACTGCAAAGAAATAGCTGCATGATTTTATAAACTTTTTAATAAATATATATATTTATTTATTTGAAATTTGGTACTTGGGAAAGGCACACTGAGCTGAGGCTTATTTCCAGGTTTGACCCGGACAAGGGAAAGGGAAGATATACTGTACATAAGATACAAGTGATACATAAGATACAGGAAAATGCAGTCATTTACAAAAGGTTCAGGGGTGAAGACAAGGCAGTTTACAGTTATAGCCAATGCATAATTTACAAATGGTACAGAATGAGGTCACAATTGATTACAATGATGCAGGAACGGAGTCAGTAGTAATTATGATACTAAATAAATAATGGCAGAAGTTGGTGCATGGGAAGAGAAGGTGGTTGGGGTTAGAATGGGGAAGGGGTAGGAGTAGGGGAGGTCAACTCTGAGGAGGCATGCAGTTATGGAGAGAGGGGACATAGGTGGGGGGGGCGTGGTTGGCAGACTGCATAAACTGAGAAGTAGTGTGTTGCATAGGGCAGGGAGCTGGTAAGTGAAGGCTTGCTTCCTGGCCAATGAGCACAGAGTGGCTAGGGTGAAGGAATGTTGGTCTCGGGACCACAAGGCATAGCCAGTACTGGGGGCAAGTGTTACAAAGGAGGAGAGACAGGAGGGATGAGTACTGAATCAGAACTTAGCGATGAAGAATGCACAATGAGTAAGGCGGGGCTTGCTTCGGGTGGAAGGGAGACAGAGTGGTAGAGGGGGCAGTGGCGAATACAGTATGGGAGGTTTGCAATGAATCGACAAAAGGCACGAAACAGTGGGTCAAGTTTGGCAAGGGATGATTGTAGCACAGAGCTATATACCAGATCAGTATAATCAATGGAGGGGAGGATAAACTTGGTGATTAATTCCTTCCTGATGGGGAGGGAAATACTATCCTTATGCCTGTACAGCAAGCCAAGTTTTGGACACAGCTTATTGTGGATTGCAGCAAGGTACAGTGAAAAGTCCAATTTGAGGTTGAGCCATACACCCAGGTATTTGAAGGAGTCGACTGCCAGGATTTTGGAACCATCAAGAACATAGAAGGAGGGAGAGGAAGGTAGTTTGGCCAGTTTTTGGGCAGTGCCGAGATCCATAGCAATGGTTTTCTTAGTGTTGCACTTGAGAGATTTGGATCTGAACCAGCACAACGTATTCATATAATCGATTTGGAGGAAGGGTTCAATGTGGACTATGGAGGGACCGAGGCAAAGATCATGGTGTTGTCAGCGTACATTTGAATGTGGGAAGCTGAGCTGACTAAAGGGAGGTTATTGGTGAATATTGAGAAAAGGGTGGGGCCAAGGATCGACCCCTGAGGTACTCTGGTGTGGATGGGAAGAGGAAGTGATTTGGATTACCCCAGTTGAATGCACTGAACCTGTTAGTGATGTAGGCTTTGAACCATTCGGTGATGGAAGGTGAGAGGCCTATAGAAGATAGGTCTTCCATGTTCAATTTATTAGCTTTCATTTACCTGGTAAGCGCACTAGACAAGGAATGCAGAATTTTAGGTATGACCTGGAAGATTACAACAGCATGGTTTACAGAACAGTGCAAGGGAATTACAACAATGTGAAATACAAGCAATGAGCAGGGTGATACAAATAAACAGGTACAAGGCTGAACAGATAAGCATATACATCAAAGTAAGAACAAGCAGGATACTTTATCAATCTAATTTCACTCACTGTGAAAACCTTAGTATTAAAACACTGGAAGGATCATAATCCTATTACCTATCAGGAATGGCTTGCTAGGTTATTATACAACCTAAGGATTGAGAAAACTATTGCTAGCTACAGAAATGCAATTTCCCGTTTCAACGCCAAATGGGAGAAATTCCATACTCTATGGTCATTTGTTCCACCGCATTGATATAGGGGGCAGAGATTCCTTATATCCTTTTGCTTTTTTTCTTAGGTGGGTACATGTTTCCAGATCTTTAAGCAATAACGTCCTCATAATTCTCTTTGTTCTTTCATTTTTTTTCCTAGTGGGGTTAGAAGAATGACCTGTAATACCACTATTTTGTACTGGCTCCTGGGATGGAGGGTTTAAACGGTGGGGAGGGAGAATATTTGGGAGGGATAAGAAAGAGGGGGTAGGTGGATGATGAGGTATGAGGGAGGGATGGGGGTGAGGGGGAATTTATGGGGCAGTTACCTTCTGTATTGTTTAGGTATTTGTACTATGCTTCATCCCCTGTAATGTACACTGCATTGTTTGTGAATGGCAAAAACTAAATGAAGTATATTTAATTTTAAAAAAAAGTAAGAACACGAAAATGGAAATTATGTACTTACTGTAATTATTGATCTTCTTGGACAGTCTTTATCACTCATTCACACTAGTGGGATAGCGCTGGATGCTATCTCGTTGTCGACCCTCCAACCTCCTCAGTACCTTTATGACCGAGGAGGTGCAGCGTAACTAATAAGAATAACTCATTCTGAGTTTCTGGGCCTCAGAGGGCCCAGACAGCCTTTGTAAGAAAGGTCAAAGAACAATGTCTTCACAGTACAAACCATAGGGCCATGAAGACCAGGAAAGAAGAACAAGGGAACCCAGGAGATGGTGAGTGGGCGTGTGAATGAGTGATGGAGATTGTCCAAGAAGATCAGTAATTACGGTAAGTATGTAATTTCCATATCTCCCTTGACTAAGTCTCCATCTCTCATTCACACTAGTGGGAGAGTACCGAGCTAAAACCAACAACCCTGAGTAGGGTGGCAGGAGATAGGGTTCACCCAGAAAGGACGACCAAGGACTGTCCTGTTAATAAAAGAGCTGTCTTGTAAAACGCATCCAGAACATAATGCTTACAAGATAAGCGCTGGAGTTGTAACTTACCACTTTGCAGACGACTGCAATGGGCACAAAATGAAACTCTGCCAGGAAGCTGCAACCACTCTGACAGAGCAGTGAGAACCCAGACTCACAATTTTGGTATTGGACCAAAATTAATAATGTCAAAGACATGTACTAAGCTAATGTAAAAGAACCTCAGGAATTGCAAGAGCAGGAGGTAAAGTGTACTGGTTCAGGATAGACCGAAAAGCACAGAAGGAACCCCCTCTACTGAGTATGGCTGACCTGCAAACAACAGGTCCAGGAGCACTTGAACCCCTTACTTGGTCAGCAAAAGAAGGTCCAGGTGGGGTTAGCCCATCAAGGAGAATGGTTTTCACTTAGTCACTGAAACCTTCCTGATAGAAGGTGAAGCACAACTTAGAAGCCTCTTGTGGTGGTCTAGTAAAATCAGATCCTAGTCACTGCATATTCCAAAAAGGAATCATCCTGCCCCTGTGGGTATAATTGTAGTAGCAGTCTCTGAACTCAGGGAAGAAAGGAAAAAGTGTACAGGTTGATGTGTCCACTGCAGAAAAAAACATTCAGACAGAAAAAATCAGGGGCTGGATTTGTAAGGCAAATAGAGGCAGATGTGCATCGAGGAGGGACACAGCAGGACCAAGCTAGGGCTAACCCATTTGATGAAGTGACCAAATAGTGGCAGAAGTGGCTCAATGCGGTGAGGCACTACTTACTCCGGCCTCCCTGAAGGGAGTAGGAGGACTCAAGTTTGCCTTGTTGAAAAAAACAAACATCACAGCTCCGTCATGCAGTCGGAGAGGATAGCTTCATGTGTGACTGGGTCGGAGCCAGTGCGCAGGAACTGAAGGTGTGAATATTTGAGAAGCTATCTTGGAAAAGACCTACTTGACTTATGATCAAGAAAGGAGCATGTCGTCGGTTAAGTTGAAACAAGCATGGAAGTAGGAATCCAAGTTCCGACTTGCTGAACAGTCACTTCTGTTGCTGCTAGGCTCTTATCAAGAGAAGAAAGCCTGATAAAAAAAAGAGGGACTAACAGACTGGTTAGACACCTAGGTTTTGGAAATATCTTAGAATAAGAGAAATCTCTCTAGAGAAAAGGGTGAGCCATACCACCACTGGAGCGGACTGCCTCTGGGGTAGAAGAAATCAGGTACTCTTTACCAAAGTTTAGAGATGTCCACCTCAGGGCTGAGGTGGAACCTGACCAGATCCAAAGCATGGTATCAGGAAATTTTGACTAGGCCCTGTGCTGTGAAAATTCTAACCCTTTTTTTTTTTTTTATCATTAGTCTGAGCCTGACAAGGTTGCAGGCTGCTATTTCTCAAGGATTGCCTGATACAGAAATGACAAGGATGTCATCCCTCTGAGGAGCAGGAGGAGCCTGAGGATCCATAACTGAACTCTTGACTGGACTAATAATAATAGCTAGACAGATGTTAACCACCTGTGCTGCAGCTGCCACCAGAGGGGCAGCATCAGAAGGGTGCTGTATACCCCTATCAAAGGAGTGGAAGAGACTGTGCATCTCCTGACCATTGAATTAGAATGTTCCACAGAGTGTAATTGTCTTGAAGACTGAAAAAGTCTAGACGCAGAGGTGTATGGTCCATGGATGCAGTCTGAACACTATGGTGGACCCCATTACTGAGGAATTACTGAAAAGAACTTCCATCACAGACTCTGATGATAGAGAGGGAGTGTCCTTCAGTATATAAAATGAGTCATCCACTGTATCACTGACCAGAAGGACAGGGAGAGACTCATCTAGATGCCTTTCTATCGTAGAAGGACCCCAAAGAGGGGTCTAGGTCTGAGCCACTAGAGACTCCACCACCAGGAAAGGTGTCAAGGAGCTTGGCACCATGCAGGGAGCTGAGAAAGTGCTGAGCAGAATGAGAAATTCTGCTGGCAGAACAGAACAGAAGAGTCCCATCAGCGGAAAACCATTGGATGGCACAAGATCTGATGCAGACCGCCACCCACTAAGATGTGTGGAAAAAAATAATCCGCAGAACAGAACTTCATTCTGTGGAAACTTCCTGCCACAAGTCCTGCGGAAGAAGAGGTCTGCAAATGGAGATCTGTCCCTAGTTCTGTCAGAGAGCACCAAGTGGCACCCCTGCGGCACCAGTGTCACTCGTGGCACAGGAGGGCACCAAGCAGTACATATGCCAACCTTGGAGACACCCAAGGGCACCCACGGCAGAACCCGCAGGAATCCTCAGCATCCATGGCAGCAATGGCACACAAGGGTGCCTCCGACACCCATGGCACCTATGGTATCATGGCACCCAAGAAACCCATGGCAGCATGGCACCCAATGGCACCCATGGCAGCAATGGCACCTAAGCACCCATGGACTCATGGTACCCATGACACCCATGGCGAACTCATGGCACCAAAGATACCCATGGCACCCGTCGGTGTCCGGCACTGCCTGCGGCACCCGTGAGTGCATGACACCACCTGTGAGTGCCAGCATCACCCTCGAGCACCCGCGTGCATCTGTGGCACCATGAGACACCCATGACACTGCTAACAGTGCTGGCAACAATGACAGCACCCATGGCACCACACAGAGCCCATGGCGCCGAGCATGGCATCGAGCCATGGCACTGATCCATGCTACCAACTCCCAGCACTGACCCAAACACCAGCGGTGGCGCCTACAGCACCGATGCCAAACCAGTGACCATGGCACCGAACCTGAGGCACCACCAAGGCGTCAGACACGGCGCCAGGAAAAACGCTTGGAAAAACCAATGGAGAAGATGTCGAGAAGGAAGAAGGTGGTGTGCGTGCCGGCCCCAGCATGGAAAAAGGAAGAGGGGGTAGGCATGAGGGGTTGACACGATGGCAAAGGCACCCAGAGGGCACTATGCTCATCCTGATCCAATTGACCCTGCTCCAGTCCAATGGCTCTGAGGCCTGGAGGCCCCAAAAACAGGAACACAGCCAGGAAAAAAGCAAAGTCAAACCCTCTGCTCCACAGGAGCGGGTCAGAGGTGAAACTGCTCACCGGAACTCCAACAAGGACAGAGATGGAGTCCAGAGTCGAGAAAGCAGCCATTAGGACCGGGGCTAAGGGGAACCCTCAAAAGTTGATTCAGGCCTATTGCCCCTTCCGACGAACAATCCTCATGCCGACATACCAAAGGGCAACCTCAAGCGGCAACAATTCTTCTTCCCCAAATGAGGAAGAAGAGCTCAAGACTAAATGGAGTGGGATCCCCAGAACCACTAGATTTGTGCTTTGGTGGACTGTCCTCCCCCCCTGAGCACAGGACTGTCCATAGTCAGACCCTCCTCTGTTACTTAAGGGGCGGCGGACAGGGCACAGCCCCTCTGCCATAACAACAGTCAAACGAAGTCTTCCTACCGTCACTGCCACTGTCTAAGGATGACTCCATTGACGGCAAGAAATAATTTTTTTCTTCATAATCTTTTCTTGTTCATAAAATAAGAAATTACTACTAAATAGTTAAATTAAACAGTTAAATTAACACTAAAAGCTGCTGTCGTATAGATGAAAACTTTGACTCTGGCAGACGAACGACGTCAACATCCAAGCACACTCGACGATGGGAGAAAAGAAACTGAGGTGGTTGGAGGGTTGACGCCGAGATAACCTACACAGGCATGAGTCAGTCTCATGGTGCTGCGCATGAGCGGTCCTACCTCGGCGCCAACCCTTCAGAAAATTTTTGGCTCCCGCTTGATCCCACTAGTGTGAATGAGTGATGGAGACTTAGTCCAGGAAGCTCAATAGTTACATTTTGTGGTATGGGCAACTGAATCAAAGACCTTGGCTAAGTCGATGAAAATAGCCAGCATCAAGTTACCTTTATCCCATGGCTGAGTGGATGTAGTTGGTAAGGTGGAGAAGAGAGGAGAAGGTGGAGTGGGATAGTAGCACCTGTGCATTCAGAAACTTTAAGGATCTGAACCACATATAGCTGGGTGGGGCAGGGGCAATTCTTCCTGTGGCAGTGAATGATACAGTGATCACTGTAGGCAAGCTGTATTTTTGCAAGTGGGTGGTTAGTATCCAGTCTAATAGTGCATTGTTGATGGATCGGAGGTTGAGCCTAGTGGGGTCAGAGATGAGTTGTATGAGTTTAAGAGTCTTGATCTCATGTATGATAGCCCTGGTTTGGGGGGGCCAGCCTGTTTAGGCTGAAATTGCCCAGGACGAGGAGGTCACCTGATGCAGCAGAGGAAGTAAGGGTAGCAAGTTTAGAGACAATGGTGTCAGGGAAAGCATTAAGAGAGAAGTAACAAGTAGCAACAAAGAGAGGTGAGGATGAGGGGAACACTAGCTTGGAGAGGAGGATCTCATGAGATTTAGGGGTAACCTCCTGTTGGACAGTAGAGGCATCTAGGGATTCGTGGATGTAGATGGCAATGCTGGCACTTGATTTATCCCTATCTTGGTGGATACTGAATACCCAGGGTTGGCAATTTGTGGATCAGGAATTTGGGCAGATAGCCATGCCTCTGAGATGCAGAGAATGTCGGGGGAATATTGAGGCAGCCAGACATTGATGAGATCCAGTTTTGGCATAAGGCTTCTAGCATTTAAGTGATGGATGCCTAAGACATTAGATATGGGGGGGGGGGCTGGAGGCTGAGACATAAGGCCCAGGATTGGGTTCAATGTCTCCCGAGAGGAGGAGGAGAATAATTAAGCAGGGGACAAGGGATTTAGGGAGGAACCTTTTTCTGTGAAAGTTTGATAGGAGGAACCTTGGTTTGAGGGTCCGGGGAAGAGGTTCACAGGGACTGGGGCGAGGAAGGGTGGTGACTCAGGATGTAGGGAGGGTGGAAGGGTGGAAGAAGAGTAAGGATCAAGGTTAACTGCTGGAAGGAGAGATGTGGGAGGTGGGTGAAGGAGTTAAGGATGATTAAAGAGGGGATGAGAAGGGAGAGTAAGGTTAGACAACTGAGAAGAAGGGTCTGTGGTTGGTGACGGATGAGAGACATTCTTGTAGTCAGAGGCTGGGATCAGAGGGATGTGCTGAGATGAGAGGAGTGGGGGTGCAAGGTTACGTAGTTGTACTGGGATGGGTAGCATTCAAGGGTTAAGGTTAAACTAGGACAAGATAAAATTGGGCAGCTGCAATGGCATAATGTTTTTTAGTGGAAGATGTTGAAGTACGTATAGTAACATTTCGGAGCAATTGTCATTCTAATGGTTTGTATCCTGCCCAAAAAGAAAGGTGTATAGTTTTTTTTTTTATCTTTAGAAATTGGAATACATTTTTTTTCTATGAGTGGCAACATATTTTTTTCTGACCATGGAACCGAGTTCCTTACAAAGTATGATTCCCAAAATACTGTACTTGATCTCTATATCGCAAATGTTTAAACCGTACATTAATATATGTTTATCTAACTGATCCCTCCCTTACTATACTGGCAACCTTTAGCTGTCTTAAAAGTAGATATGGTTTATCTAGAGCAGAATTCCATATATATCTTCTACTGAGAGATATATTTAGGGATAAAGGTAACCCTTATCTTTCCTTCCCTTCTTCAAATACTTAAGATAGCATCTTCATTAGTTCTACCAGGTACAAGACAATATATGATCTTGATCTAGTAATAGAGAATACTATTGACACTGTTAGACAGACTTGGGAAAATGAATTTCAAACTAATATTTCATCTAATGAATAAAATAACAGTTGGAATTTTACACTAAGAGCATGCAAGGAGGCAAAGGGCAGACTGATTCAATACAAAATAACACATACAGTAGATGGCATTACACTCCAGTGAAATTGTATGATCAGGGATTGTTAACAGATTCTAAATGTCAGAGATGCAACTCAGATAATGGCACTATATCCCACATCATTTGGCACTGTGATAAAATAACCCCTTTTTGGGAAGAAATTTGGATGGCACGTCAGACAGTTCTTGAATGCAACATCCCATACTTACCCAAATTCATACTGCTTGGCACAGATACTGACCTCTGTCATATAGAAGTATGTAAGAGATTATGGTTACTTAGAAAATTGACTAGACAGTAGGACTTTTCAGATTGGCTGAGCAGCACAGCAGGGGGGTACATTAAGTTTCGATAGACGACCATTGTAAAACCAATCCTAATTTGGGGTGCCCCATTACTTAACTTATTCTTGGGCACCCTGATTTTCAAACTGCCCAGCCGCCATGTTATTTTCTCTCGCTTAGCAAGATTTCCGTCAGCAACACAAGTCTATATCCCCGCTCACAACTATAAACAAAAACCTTGCACATCAATATTTCTTTGTAGGCAAACCTTAAAAACAAAAAATAACCTTTCTTTCCTGTTGTCCCTGATAGTAGCTCACTGCACAACTATCCTACAGTCTTGCCATTCCCACAATAACTCTGATACCAACAGTAGCTCCGTTCCAACTTCAGTCAAACCTGTCGTCGCGGCCACATTAAAATCACCCCAATAAATGTATTATTGTTAAAATCCGTTACCTTAGTTATACTGCCTCACTATTCTGCCTGGATTTAAAAAAAAAACACTGCAGGAGTTAAGCACCATACAACTGTTACAGGACTGGCTGCTCCACTTCCTGGTTTCACGTAACAGAGTCGCGGAACGTTGAGTGGCTAAACACCACATCATTGAGCCGCACAAAAAAAAAAACATGCTGCATTTTAAAAGACCAAAATTAACTGCTTGGAGGGAACTTCAAAAATACATTCTTTCTGTGCTTCTGTAAATAGTGGTGTGTGGGGAGGGGGGATAATTACAACAGAATAGCTGTGGGGGTGCAACAGCAGATGGAATAGCACAAAAACAAAGGACTATTTTACCACCAAAAAATAGTTTTCTGCTGTTTCTATCCAATTTCAAAATAATGTCCTCTTTTATTCAATAACCTAATAAAAATGTACACAGATATCCATTTTCTAAGCGCAATAATACCCTCCATAGTGGGTGGTATGGGCAATACTGCCCACCCTGTTGGGTATTATTGCTTGCATAGTGTTCTGATCTCTTCCAAGAATATAGTACTAAGATACTGGAGACAATCTGACCCTCCAACTTTTGTGGGATAGCTAGAAGAGCTTTCCACAAGAGTCAGTTATGAAATACTCTCAGTCTAGATGAGATACATTTTATGGAATCTGGAGCCCTTTTCTTAACTCACAGTTCTGTAAGTTTTCCTCAGTTAACTACACATACTTTCATTTAATAATTATAACACTAGCTTTTAGAAAGATAACCCCATACAGCATCCCTGTATTTGCTGATAGTAACTTTACCGATGAACATTTCTATCTGACGATCCTTATTACTCTAGACTATTATTTTATATTATACCCTTGTTTGTATATATGGCTAATTATTGTTATAATTTCTTTTGAAAATTCAATAATAAAATGTTAATTATAAAAAAGAAGTCAAGGGCAGATGTGAACATCATTTTACAGGCTTCCACAGCCTCCTCAGCTCCACTAGCACAAGTTGATGTCATGCTTTATAAGCCCAATACCACCAATAAGAAAATTCATAGCATACAATACCTCCCAGGGTGGTAAGGAAAAAAACAAAGAAACATAGACAATGATGGAAAAAAAATACCAAAGGTTCATGTAGTCTATCCGAAGTTCCCTATCTGCTCTGTGACCTATTGAATTCGCTATCTGCCCTGGACTTACTACTCATATACGGCATTTTACCTCCCAGTCCACCCACCATTCCCCTTCCTACTGCTACCGACCTGAGCAATTACCAGACCTTTCACTCTGTCCCAGCCATGCTTAAAAGCATTTATGGTCTTGGCACCTACCACCTCCACAGGCGGACTGTTCCATGGATCCTGCACACTTTCTGTCAGATAGAACTTCCTTATATCCCTTTCAAAGCTCCTATCTGGGCAGGCAGGTTAGGCCAAGCTACCTTTTTCTGCCAACAAATTCTCTGTTTCTGTGCTTTAAACAGCTAACCTTTAATTTCCTGTGCAGTACATCAGAGCTGGGAGAAGGAAACATTTACAGACAGATAACTTTTCGTTTCCTGTGTAGTATATCAGAGCTGCATGAAGAGAGAATTTGCTGACTGATAACCTTTTATTTCCTGTGTACTACTGTATATCAGAGATGGGAGAAGGAAACATTTACAGGCAGATAGCCTATCATTCCTGTGTAGTATCGGAGCTCTACTGGGAGAAGGGAACATTTACAGACAGATAACCTTTCATTTCCTGTGTAGCATATCACAACTGTACTGGGAGAAGGGAATATTTACAGACAGATAACCTTTAATTTACTGTATAGTATTAGATTTAAGAAGAAAGCATTTACTGACAGATAACCTTTCATTTCCGGTGTAGTGTATCAGTGCTGTACTGTCCGAAGGGATCATTTACAGACAGATAACCTTTAATTTCTTATGTAGTATATCAGAGCTGTACTGAGGGAAGGGAACATTTACAGATAGATGACCTTTCATTTTCTGTTGAGTATACCAGAGCTGTACTGGGAGAAGGGAACATTTACAGGCAGATAACCTTTCATTTCCGGTGTAGTATACCAGAGCTGTACTGGGTGAAGGGAATATTATCTATCGCACCTTCTTATAACACTCCCAGTCTCCACACATTGGTAATCTCTGGCACTCCTCTTAGGCTGATGCACAAAAGAATTTCAGGATCGAAATCTGATCCCTCTCCTCCCCTGCTTCCGTCTCCTCCCCTGTAGTTCCCAGATTCCTGTTTCTTTTGTGCATCTCTCCAGGCTGGTCACAGATTGTTGGCTCTGTGCCAAGAAAGGTAAGATTTTTTAACAAAACCCCCTAGATTATATTTCCAAAAGTCAGCCAGCATGTTTTAATGTTGCTACACAATTAGTTAGCAAATCAACGAGCATCAGGGACCGTCAGGGACTACTGTATTAAAATAAAATAGTAGCCAGAATTGTATGAAACTCTCTGTCTCACTCCTTCCTCAGTACACCTTGTTCTGCTGAGGAAAGGATACAGGTGCACATCGAGAGAAGATATCGCCTATGCGCCTAGCTTCTCACTGGCTCACCTTGTTCAGCCGGCGGGCAGAAGCTACTTTTACAATATTTACTTTGGGGCCCTCATAATCAAAACGCTGGATGCACGCCTCGCAGTTCACCTTGTTCATCCACGAGGGCGATGTTGTAATTCATGAATGTTCTGCCTCCTCCCCATATTCAGCATACCTGCCACATTATTGCGATCACAATCTCCGCCAGTCCAAACGCCATTTTGCAGCTTCTCTCACTCGACGTTCTCCATGCTGCAAGACAAGCCATACCTTCTCCCTTCCTCCTTTTGTCTCGAGAGCCCTTAGCCTCACGAGTCCCCAGTTGACATATCATGGCTTCTATACTCACCCTCCTTAGATGGCAGTGCCCTGTGGATCTCTCCCTTACCTAAAATGGCAACACAAGGCAGGCAATTCTTAAAGGGCCATGGCTCTTCCTTTTTAAAAGGGAAACGCTTATTTTTTCAGCGATTTTAAACTACTTATAAGAGGATACAGGATGCATACGGAGGCACAGCAGAGGAAGCAGAGAAACTGTTTTGAGCCTCATCAACAAGATTTCATTGTTCCTTAATGCAGGGGCAAAAGATCTTCTGGGTACAGTCATATTGCTTGGCCTTTACTTCAGAAGCTGAACCAGATCTAGATTCCATGCTTCTGTCTAGAAGCTGCATGTTTTTTTAATACTTTTTTAATAGTTATATTAAGGTGCTGAACAACAGTTATATCTCCTCCACTATTCTGTTATGTTTTTCAGAGGAGACAAAATGACTTAACCAGATGGATTTGCAGAAAATGTCCCCTTATTCTTTTAACCTCCGACTTGGGAGACCTATATTCCCTATGCATGGTTGATGCCAAACCAAATATTTTCAATTCAAATTCAGAGTCCCCAAAGGAGGACATACTACAAGACAGCACCTCCACCTCTTCTCAGAGCATAGTAGTTTAGCTTTTCCAAAAAACTGTTGGGCAAAATGGATGCATTGGGGACAGACAAATGGCCCCAGTCACCAGAGAAACCCCCTTCCCCAAAACGTCAGAGGGGTGTACCAATTCCTATCCCAGATGATGGGTCAGATTCTCCATACTCAGGGGACAAAGACCCAGAGGAGGAGGAGGCTGAGGAAGACATGGCCGCTAGGCTATGCCCCTTCGACTCCATCCCTGAGATCATCAGGGTAGTGTGCAAAACACTCAGAATTAATGAGCCCATGCAAGAACCACAGAACAGACTGGACCCTTTACTGCATGATAGAAAATGTTCCACCACCTACTTCTCCTTTTGCCCAGCCTTGGATAACATCCTGGCAAGGGAGTGGGAGGCTCCAGACTCAATAAAGACCAGGGTGAAGGTTACCTTTGAGAAGAGATACCCACTAGCACAGGAGAAAGAGAAGGCTTGGTCTACAGCCACAATAGTTGATTCTGAGGTCTCGGCCCTGAGCAATAAGATGATCATACCGTCTGAGTCAACATCTGCATTAAGAGACCCCATGGACAGGAAAGTGGATGATACAGTCTGGAAGGTTCACGACATGCAAACTATGAACATGAGAGCTTCCATGGCAGCCACGTACTCCTCCAGAGCTGTTCTCAGATGGCTGGAAACAGCTTGACTAGACATACCAAAAATAAGCGTCCATGGGGCCACTATGGATTACGCTATTCAAGCAATACAACACGTGGCAGATGCCACTATGGACACATTTAAAATGGTGTCAAGATCAGCAGCATCAGTAAACAGGGCCAGAAGATTAATTTGGCTTAAACTCTGGAACACTGACCAAGAATCAAAGTCCAGGATCATGAAGCTTCACTTCTCCGGGGACAAGGTGTTAGACCCAGGCATAGAGGAATTTACCATCAAGAAAGGAGATGACAAGGACAACCAAGGGGGGCAGAGCACTTTGCCTTCCTTTCAGAACAATAGATTTTGTCCCTATTAAACAGAGGAAAGAAGGGTCCTAGCTACCAAGGCCAAGACAGGTGCGCCTTTGGGTTCAAACCGAATTTCTTCAGCCAAAAACCCCAATATCATTCAAACCGGGACCATGGTAGCCACTTCAACCCCAAGCAAGGCTACAAACCCAACAGACAAAACAGAGGATTTCTACAATGAGAATCCCCAGGCCCAGGACAATGCGAATGCAGTAGGGGAAGGCTACAGCTCTTCTTCGCAACCTGGGCCGAAACAGTCAAGGACCGATGGATCAAAGAAATAGTCAAACAAGGATATGCCATCGAGTTCAACTCCTTGCCAAGACAAGACAGATATATAGAATCTCATGTAACAAAAGACAAGAGGACACCTACACAAATCAGAGCAATTCTACAACAACTGCTCAACAGCAAAACCATAAAACCATTTCCAAACCACGAGCGAAACTCAGGCATCTACTCAGTGTTCTTTCTGGTTCCAAAAAATACAGGAGATTTACACCCAGTACTGGATCTCAAATTCATGAACAAATTTGTGAAGTACCAAAGGTTCAAAATGGAGACCCTACAGTCTACTATTGTAGCAGTCAGCAAGGGGGACCTACTAACGTCCATAGACCTGAGGGACGCATACCTCCACATCCCAATCAGACCATCCCACCAGAGATTCCTCAGGTTCAGCGTCCTGGGGTATCACTTCCAGTACCAATGCCTACCCTTCGGTCTGGCGTCAGCGCCCCAAGTTTTCACCAAGGTCATGGCACCACTAGCAGCAACACTCTGCATGGAGGGAGTCCATGTAATCCCTTACCTGGATGACTGGATAATTCGAGAAAGATTACCAGAGGAGTCCCATGCAGCAACCTGGAGAGCGCTAAAGTTACTCACCTAACCTGGATGGATAGTCAACACCTCCAAAAGCCACCTGACACTGACCACAACTATAGAACACTTAGGGCCAGTGTTCAACACAGACACCGGGACAGTCAAACCTTCGGAAACACGCATCAGCGTGTTAGTGAACCAATGCAGGCACATACTACACTGCAAAACGACGACACTGTGGCACCTCATGCAGTTGTTAGGTCTAATGGTGGCTTGCATAGACCTACATGACTGGGCCAGAGCACACATGAGACAATTACAACATCTACTTCTCGACAAATGGAATTACAACTTACAAAATTACAATCAAAGGGTGACCATATCTACACAAGTACAAAGGTCACTGAGATGGTGAACAAACCCACACAATCTAAAACAGGGAGCGAAATTGGAAAAAGAAGCAAACAGAATCCTCGATACAGATGCAAGCCTGCAAGGCTGGGGTGCTGTAATGGACAGGTGATCAGTCCAAGGAAAGTGGACAGAACCAGAAATGAAATTGCCCATCAACATCCTGGAGACCAGAGCAATCTGACTGGTGCTACAGTGCTTCAAACCACAAGTAACAAGGCACTACGTAAAGGTGTGCACAGACAGCAATGTAGCAATGTCCTACATAAACAAGCAAGGAGGAACAAAAAGCAGAGCCATGGCTCAGGAGACAGAATCCCTAATGCTGAGGGCAGAGAGAGACACCTTCTCAGCCTCACAGTGGTACACCTAGCAGGCTTGCTAAACACCAGGGTGGACTGGCTGAGCAGGAAAACCCTACAACAGGGAGAGTGGCAACTCAACCCAGCCATATTCAGCAAACTACAAAGGAGATGGGGTCCATTTCAAATAGACCTCATGGCATCGGCAACAAATGCTCAGCTACCAATATATATATCCAGGTACAAGAATGCGGCCGGAGTAGACGTTCTTTTGACCCCATGGCAATTCCAGATAGTTTATGCACTCCCTCCAATACCCATGATACCTGTGATTCTACAGAAAATCAGGGACACAAGCACCACAGTGATTCTAATCACCTAGGACTGGCCAAGATGAACATGGTATGCGCTCATCAAAAAGATGTTGATGGACAGGCCTATGAAACTCACCCCATACCAGAAATGTACTCAAACAGGGGCCAATCTGGCACGAGGACCTACGACCGCTGAGGCTGATGGCATGGCCACTCAGAGGGTCAGACTGCTAAACCTAGGGGTGTCGACCAAGTTAGCAGATACTCTGCTACAGGCCAGAAGACACTCGACTAACAAGACATATAACAGACTCTGGGGCCATTTGTTTATTGGTGTAACTCTAAACAACATCAAGCTTCAAACTGCAGTATTGTACATGTATTAGACTAGATGCCACTACAGGGCATGGGTGGAAGCTGGAGGGGGGAAGATTCAGGGGAGAAAGGAGGAGGTGCTACTTCACTGAGAGGGTAGTGGAGCCATGGAATGCGCTGCCTAGGGGGCTGGTGGAGGCAGAGACAGTGGAGGGGTTCAAGAGGGGGTGGGACAGGTACAGGGGAAGGGTTCTGGAAGCAAAATGCAATGCAGCAAGAATATCCGGAACTGGGAAGGGAGAAACCAGAGAAGGCGAGGGGGGCAGCAAGGTCAGCAACCAGGGTGGGGCTGACCAAACGAGCAGACACGAAAGACTGTTAGGCCTATTCTGCTGGCATTTTAGTATGTTAGAGTTTCTGCAGGATGGTCTAGACAAGGGGCTGACAGTGGCATCTTTAAGGGTACAAACAGCTGCCATAGGAGCAATACAGGGAAAAACAGATGGACAGCTACCTGGGGCACACCCGTTAGTGCAGTCCTTCCTAAAAGCAGCCACCAACATCACTCATTCCCTTAGGCCAGTTACTGTCCCCTGGCACCTTAACGTAGTGCTGGACGCCTTAACTGAGGAACCTTTCGAACCTCTGGATTCAGCCCCACTACCCTTTATAACCATGAAAACAGTTTTTTCTGGTAGCAATATCTTCAGCTAGGAGAACCAGTGAGATACAGGCCCTATCGTGCAGAGAACCTTTTCTCACGTTCTTCCTGGATAGAGTGGTCCTTAGAACCATACCGTCCTTCATCCCTAAGGTGGAGATGGCTTTTCACATGGGTCAGGAAATTACAGTCCCAACCATTTGTTCAACTGAACAGGACTCTAACAGAGACACCCTCATCTGTCTAGACCCAGCTAGAGCCCTTTGCTTCTACCTGGACAAGACAGAACCTTTCCGACAGTCAGATAGACTCTTCATCCTCCACCAAGGACAAAAGAGAGGCTTACCAACTTCCAGAGCTACGGTTGCCAGATGGTTGTGAGATACCATCTCCCAGGCTTATAAGGCTAGGGAGACCGAACCACCTCCCATCATCAAGGCCCACTCCACTAGGGCAATAGCCACATCCTGGGCAGAAAGAAGCTTAGTGTCAGTAAGGGAGATCTGTCAGGCGGCTACTTGGTCATCCCCCCACACGTTTACCAGGTACTACCGATTGGATACAGGGTTGACAGACAATTCCAAATTTGGCCAAAAAGTAATTCAAACAATCTTGAGTCAGGTTCCTCCTCCCTCCCACATCAGTTCCAATACTGCTGTATAATCACCCATGTGTGGAGACTGGGAGTGCTGTAAGAAGGTGTGATAGATAATGGAAGTTTACTCACCTGTTAAAGGTGATTTTAGAAGCACCTTCTTACAGCACTCCGTAGCCCACCCAATGAGCAGGAACACGCAGTAGAAAATCATGAATAAAGATTCTGAAGAGTGCAATGATACGTTCATTAATGCTGATTTTAAACAATGTTGTGATTACAAGATTGTACACTACGCAAAGAAGCGAAGGCAGTAACGGCTTCATGTATGCACATTGTGTGCCACCAAAAATATAGAGTAAAGGATAAACTGTTTACATAACTTCACAATGTGTGGTATGTCTTTTCTACAGGTGGCACTCCTCAGGGAGACCACCGGGCTTCTTTACTGTTAATTCATATTTTCAGAAGGTTTCAAAAGCTCTGGAAGATCTTGTACTGAGGAGTCTGGGAACTACAGGGAGGAGACAGAAGCAGGGGAAGAGAGGGATCGGATTTCGATCCTAAAATTCTTTTGTGCATCAGCCTGAGAGGAGTGCCGGAGATTACCCATGTGTGAAGACTGGGAGTGCTGTAAGAAGGTGCTCCTATAATCACCTTTACCAGCTGAGTAAACTTTCATTTACAGACAGATAACCTTTCATTTCCTGTGTAGTATATCAGAATAGAATACCTGCCTCTTGTGAATAACTTGTATAATTGACTGCCAATCTCTGGCCACTAAGGGTTTCACTCAAACTGCTTTCACTATAGGTATCATCCTGCCCTTAAGTCACCATTTCTGTTACTTATATTCTACTCTTATAAGGAACAATCCACCTCTGATTTGCAGAGGCTTCATACAAGGCATACAAAATGTTCTCTCTTGCATGCCCAAGGTCACTTCTGGTGGTATCAGGATTACTACCCACCGTAATCATTCTCTCCTATCTCTCATGTAACATACCAGCTGGATACCCTGGGTCCCACTGCCATGAAGAATTCTCCTTTGTCTTCTCCAACCTTATACCAACAAGAACCTTGCTCCCTTCTCCTAACCTGTCCCTTCATATAACTCATCCTTCCAAATTAGGGCATTCTATTTCCTTCTCTACCACCCTCCTAGCGTGCCCAAATACCTCAAGTGCAATTATAGATTCTACAATTCTACAAAGAAGTTTGGGTGATGCTTCTGCGCTTATGCTTATCAGGAGACATAGAATCTAACCCTGGCCCCCACTGGAATGCCAGGTCCACGGATGACTCCTCATGGTTCTTCACTAAGGGCATGAAAATTGCCCACATGAATATCAGAAGTTTACCAGCAAACTTTCCTGAACTTGAAGCCTGGATAGCCCTCTACTGTCTGGACATACTTGGATTAACTGAAACATGGCTCAGACCAGAGATGCTGATTCCATGTACAAAATACCTGGCTACAGCTTGTCCAGACCCGATCGCCCCTCCAAACAAAAGGGTGGAGGAGTTGCCCTTTATTATAAAGAGCATCTCAATGTCTCTGTACTCCAGTCTTGGATAACAAATCACTGAAGCTCTGCATACAGTTCTACAACTAGGTGGTGATAAAAGCCTAAATCTGATCTGTGCCTACAATCCTCCAAAGGGGGCTCTCCCTGGCTTAAATGGGCTCTTGGATTATCTGGCCACTCTAAAGGGTAGATCTGAAGTCATACTAATGGGAGACTTCAACCTAGACCTATCAGGGAGTCACACAGGTACATATACTGAAGCTCTTGTCCGACTTAACCTCGCTCAACTTATCTCTAGCCCTACACGCATCTCTTCCAACTCAGAGCGCCAAACTCTCCTGGACTGGATGGCTACAAATAGAGCAAATAAAATAACTGCTGCAGGAACCTTTTCAGATTCTATTAGTGATCACCTGCCTATGTTCTGTATCTAGAATGGCCACTGCCTTAACCCCACCCCCTACAAGAATCATTCAATTTCGGGATTTTTCCAAACTAAACCGAACTGCACTTCTCGAGGATATTAATAATATAGACTGGTCTCCCATCTATCACACTGATGATGTAAACACTGCACTTGAATACCTGATGTCTCAGCTTCTTGTCCTTCAGGATCTGCACATCCCTCTGAAAAAAAGGCGTCTCAGGGGCTCATAGATACATAGATACATAGAAAGTGTCGGCAGATAAGGGCCTATGGCCCACCCAGTCTGCCCATTTGAGCTTGTAAGTTCAGTTTGTTTTCCTAGAAGTCTGTTTCCCCTTACCCCTGACCTCTAGAATTCCTTTATGTCTATCCCATGCATTCTTAAATCCTGTGATTGTTTCAGCCCCCACCACTTCCTCTGGCAGGGTGTTCCACTTGTCCACCACCGTTCTGTGAAGAAATTCTTTCTCATGTTTCCTCTGAATCGTCCTCCCTCCAACTTCATCCCATGCCCTCTAGTCCTGGAACATCTTTTTCGCTTAAAAATAGTGTTTTCCTGCACCTGTTCCTCCCTGTAAGATACTTGTATGTCTTTATCATATCCCCTCTCTCTCCTCTCTCTCCAGGGAGTACATGTTCAGTTCCTTCAACCTGTCTTCATAGGACTTGTTATGCAATCCATGCACCATCTTTGTTGCCCTCCTCTGAACCTTCTCTACCCTGTTCTATGTCCTTACGTAGGTATGGTCTCCAGAACTGTACACTGTACTCCAGGTGGGGCCTCATTAGTGTCTTGTATAGCGGAATTATGACCTCCTTTCCTGCTGGTGATGCCCCTGCCTATACATCCCAGCATCCTATTTGCTTTACCTGCTGCCTTGTCACACTGTTTCTCACTCTGAGGTCATCAGGAGATGACAACCTCAAGATCCCTTTCCTGCTTGGTGCATGCTATATCCTCACCCCCCAACTGATATATTGTGCCAGGGTTTTTGTGCCCCATATGCATTATCTTGCACTTCTTTGCATTGAATTTCAATTGCCAAACCCCTGACCATTCTTCAAGTTTCTGCAGGTCCTTCTCATTCTGTCTACACCCTCTGGTGTGTCTACTCTGTTACAGAGCTTTGTGTCATCAGCAAACAGTGAAATTCTGCCTTCTAGATCCTGCGCAATGTCACTGATGAAGATGTTGAATAGGACTGGTCCCAGCACTGATCCCTGTGGTACCCCACTGGTCACTCTTCCCTCTGTGGAGTGACAGCCATTTACCACCACCCTCTGTGTCCTGCCACCCAGCCAGTTACCTACCCACCACACTATTGTCCTGCCCACACCCATATTCCCCAGTTTGTGTAATAGTCTTCTATGTGGCACAGTGTCAAAGGCCTTGCTGAAGTCCAGATAGGCCATGTCCACTGCCCTCCCCTGATCCACCTCCCTAGTCACCCAGTCAAAAAATTCAATGAGGTTGGTCTGACATGACCTCCCCCTGGTGAAACCATGCTGCCTTGGGTCCTGTAGTCCATTGACAACCAGATGTTCCACCAATCTCTCCTTCAGTAGTGCTTCCATGATCTTTCCCACTACCGAGGTGAGGCTGACTGGTCTGTAGTTCCCCTGCTTCCTCTTTGTTCCCACTTTTGTATAAGGGGACTACATCTGCTGTCCTCCAGTCTTTGGGTACCTCCCTGTTTCCAGTGATTGGCTAAACAGGATAGCCAGAGGTTCATCCACCACCTCTCTTAGTTCTTTAAGGACCCTGGGGTGCACCCCATCTGGCCCCATTGCTTTATCAACTCTTATTACTTCCAGTTCCTTCAGGACCCTTTCTCGTGTAAAGGACTTGTGTCCATTTCTGCACCATTCTCACCCTTGTACTCCCTTCAGACCCATTACCCTCTTCCTCAGTAAAGACTGAGCAGAAATACCTGTTCAATATGTCAACTTTACTGTTGTCATCCTCCACGCGGCTCCCATCCTCCCCCTTCAGTCTCACTATCCCTCCCTTTGTCTTTCTTTCTTCACTTATGTACCTGTAAAAGGTTTTGTCCCCTTTACCCACTGATTTTGCAATGTGTTCTTCTGTCTGAGCTTTGGCTTCCCTTACTGACCTCCCTGCCTCCCTTTAATGGCTAAAAAAAGACCTCCTTTGAGCCATGATAAAAAGAGACAAGGTCTGGACCTTGGCAAAGAAGTCCCAACAATCAGAAGACTGGGTTAACTATAGACAACTGAGAAATGCCTGCAAAAAAGATATTCGGAAGGCTAAAAGGAGCTACTGCCTTAAGCTTCTCCTATCTTTAGCGGGTGATACCAGGGGTTTTTGGAACCACATCAAAAATTTCATTAGGCAAAGGCCCAAGACGGCCATTACCGACATGACACTGAATGACGCAAACTGTAATAAGTTACCTACTATTGCTAATGCTCTTAATGCACAATTCTCAGATCTGTCTGAATACACTGAGAAATTCAACCAACCTCTTTCACCTCCTTCTGAGGTGCAACTTTTGCATGAAACTCCTTTTCGTCTCACATTAGTCTCCTCTACCGAAGTGCTGCATCTCCTCAAATCAGTATCCACCTATGGATCTGCTGGCCCGGATGGGCTACTGCCAAGCTTCTTGAAGCAGGCAGCCCCTGTCCTTGCTGTTCCTATTCCAAGAATCTTTAATCTTTCCATAATAACCCAAACGGTACCTACATTTTGGAAAACTGCTCACGTTGTCCCTGTTCACAAAAAAGGGGATACCAAAAATATGTCAAACTATAGACCGATTGCCATTCTCTCTACCCTAAATAAACTTCTCGAGAAGGCTATCGCTACTCAGGTCACAAATTACCTGCACCTTCACAACCTTATATCCTTACCCAGCACGGATTCTGAATAGGACACAGCACAACTGCTCTACTTCAGCTGACAAATGCAGTCTTTACAGCGATGGATAAGAGCCTGCTCACTGGAGCCATATTTATCGATCTCACAAAGGCATTTGACCTTGTGAATCACTCTCTGCTACTTTCCAAACTGTCCTGCCTTGGCTTTGACCTGTCGACCATCTCCTGGTTTGATAGCTACCTCTCAGGGAGGTTGAAATTTGTCCAAATTGAATCCACTATCTCAGATCTTTCCCCTACCTCTGTTGGAGTCCCCCAAGGATCTATTCTTGGCCCACTACTTTTCTCCCTTTTCATTAACAATTTGTCCTCCCTTCCCTGCTCCTCCTCATTAATCCTTTATGCTGATGACATGGTGCTTCTCTCCAGTGGTAAAGATCCCTTATCAGTAAGAGCACATCTTCAAGCAGACTTCAACTGCTTTCAGGAGTGGTTACTACAGAACAGGCTCCTAATGAATGCTAAGAAAACCGTAACTATGCTTTTTGGCCCCCCGTCAAGAATCAGATCTTTTACTCCAGACTTAGATACATTCTCTAGATGACTCCCCTCTTGAATTCATTACCTCCTTCAGGTTTCTAGGAGTCACTCTTGACCCATCTCTTAACTTTAACCTCCACATTGCGGCTACATGTAGGACAGTTTACTCAAAACTTGGTCTTGCCTTTAAAATTAGGTCCTCCCTCAATGATGCTGCCTGGCTTGCTATTGCACAAGGATTTATCCTCCCTGCTCTGACATATTGCTCTCAGGTTTACCTTAAAGCTAAGAAAGGAGCGCTCCAGAAATGGAGCACCTACTATAACAGTATATGCAGATTTGATCTCTCCGCTCACAGGCTTACCCATCATTGCCTGCTCTACTTGAAACTAAATTGGCTCTCCCCAGACTCGCTCAGACACTATTCTGTGGGCTGTACAATTGATAATATGATCAGAACGGGGTCCCCTAAATACCTTGCCGAACTATTAAGTCAGCCCTCCCAGGCATTCTTCCTCTGGGCATCTGCTCAAACCCAACTTGAAATTCCCAGATATCTCACAAAAAAGGAGAACTATCCTTTGCCATATCTGCCCCCCCCCGCTCCTGGAACTCCATTCCCTCCCACATCAAACTCTCCAAATCCCACAAGGCCTTTAAACTGGGTCTTCCGGCACACCTATTAGAATCCGACTGCTGCTGCTGCTGCTGTTGTGCTGTAACTTGAGCCTATATCCTAGCATTTTCTCCTCCCTGTGGCACTTACTGATTTCCTGCTGGTCTCCAAAATCTGAAAGTTTCCCATATCCAGCAGAAATCCTATTGTTATAATGCTACTTCATTTAAGTTTTGTTTGCTGTTTGTCATTTCAGTTTAGTCATTGATGTATCATCAGATGAAAATAATTAATGTAATGTTATCTGTTTCTCTTTGTCATCACTGATAATGACTGTACCTGGCTGTATACTGTTCAAATGTTTGTTCTCACCTCATGCTGCATCATGAAATACTCTTTGATGTTGACTCTGGTCTCCCCTATCTGTACTCTCCCAGGTCATGCCTGAATATAGGCAACATTGTTGTCTAGTGTAATTACCCGGTAAACAAAAACCAAATAAATAAATATCAGAGCTGAACTGAGAGATGGGAACATTTACAGACAGATAACTTTTCATTTCCTGTGTAGTATATCACAGCTGTACTGGAAGAAGGGAATATTTACAGACAGATAACCTTTCATTTCCTGTGTAGTATATTACACTTGTAAGAAGGAAGCATTTACTGACAGTCAACCTCTCATTTCCTGTGTAGTGTATCAGTGCTGTACTGTCTGAAGGGATCATTTACAGACATATAACCTTTCATTTCTTATGTAGAATATCAGCATTGTACTGAGAGAAGGGAAAATTTACAGACAGACAAGCCTTCATTTGCCGTGTAGTATATCAGAGCTGTAGTTAGAGAAGGGGACAATTAGAGATAGATAACCTTTCATTTCCTGCGTAGTATACCAGAGGTATACTGAGACAAGAGAACATTTACTGACAGATAACCTTTCATTTCCTGTGTAGTATATTAGACTTGTAAGAAGGCAGCATTTACTGACAGATAGCCTTTCATTTCCTGTGTAGTATATCAGAGCTGTACTAGAAGAAGGGAACATTTACAGACAGATAATCTATCATTTCCTGTGTAGTGCATCAGAGCTGTACTAGGAGAAGTGAACACTTATAGACAGATAGCTTTTCATTTCCTGTGTAGTATATCACAGCTATACTGGGAGAAATGAACACTTACAGCCACCATTCTCTTTCCATGTTACATATCTGATCTGAGCTGAGAGAAGGGAATGCTTATGGACAGAAAACTGTTTCATGGGTTTCTTAGTTCCTGTATGGTCATCATTCCACATATAAAATATGCATTTCAGGAAATAAAGGTTATAACGTTTTTATAATGTGATACTGTAAACCACCTGTCAATTTTTATAGGATTTAGTAAATGAATTATGAAATGATTAATTCATTTGGTTTGTAATATTTTGTAATATTGTATACAAATGTAGGTTTAATGCAATTACATATCAGGCAACATTGACAATAGTTTTTGCCATTGCGGAAATTAATGGTGACCATTCTTTACTACCGAATGTCACGCTGGGCTTCAAGATCCTGGACTCCTGCTACTCAGATGCTTTTGCTGTTGAGTGCGCCTTGCATTTGTTGTCTGGACGACAAAAGTTTGTTCCCAACTATAATTGTGAAAAACAAATGAAGTTGCCAGCCATCATAGGAGATATCTTCTCATCACCAACTGTGCCAATTGCAAGACTACTGGGCATCTATAGATTTCCACAGGTGAGAGAATATATTTTTTTCTGTTAATGTTGAATTTGAAAAGAATTATACTGAAACAAACTAGACTGTCAAACAGAGACAAGCTTGCTGCTTGTGTTGGAGACCAGGGGTGTGGCTTCAGCTTGATCAGATGGTCACATACTCTGGAGAGGATTGATGCCAGCCACCACTACAGAATGGCCACCTTGCTGTCAGCATGCAGACATGTAGATGGGAGTGGCCAGGGAGGATTAATGCCAGCCATCATTGCAGCACCGCCACCTTGATGACCACACATAGAGATGTAGCTCGGAGTGGCCAGGGAGGATTAATGCCAGACACCTGCCTGGATTCATGTTCCATGGGGAGTTGGGGGCTCACTGCAGCCCCGCTGCAGGGGGGGGAAGCTGCAGGAGTCTGGGTGCCCACTGTAGAGGTGGTTGGCGGCTGGATGTCCCCAAGCTGGAGGCGAGGAGAAGGTAAGGGGAGCAGGTTAGGAGGCCAAGGAGGAAAAATCGATAAAAAAAAAAAAGAAGGTCAGACACATAGCCAGGGCCAAGTTCATGTAGGGCCTTATAGGTTGGCAAGCTCACCTTGAAAATAACCCTCTGCCTGACGGGCAGCCAGTGAAGTTTGCACAACACCAGGGGGAAACATGACTGAACTTAGAAAGTCCCATAAGTAGCCTGGCAGCAGCGTTCTGCACCAGATGCAGCTGGTGGAGGGCACCTCCAGAGACCCTAAAGTACAGCGCATTACAGTAATCCTGCCTGTTCATCATGAAGGCATGTACCAAGGTAGGGAAGTCCTGAGGCGGAACTAATGGTTTGATCCTAGCAATATTCCTCAGATGGTAAAAGCTGCTTTGGACAACAGATGACACCTGGGGTTCAAATGTCAGTCCATCATCGAGGAAGATGCCCAGAAGAAGCCTTCTATGGCAAAGGCCCCAGGAATAATTCTGTTGCCATGCCAGAGGCAATCCTATCATATCTTTGGTTCAACACCACCATCAGTACTTCCATCTTATCGGGGTTCAGTCATAACCAGCTGGATGACATCCAGTCATTGATCTTGGTGAGGGAGCTATTGAGCACTCCCAATGTGTCAGATGTTCCAGGGGCAAAGGATGAATATAATAGGGTATCATCTGCATAGCAGTGAAAACCCACACTGTATTTCCTAATGAGCTCACCCAGGGGCAGCATGTACACAGCGAACAACATCAGGGACAAAACCGAGCCCTTAAGTGCTTCACAGGACAGGAGGCTCGAGGAGGAGGAGAAGAAATTCCAAATCACCACCCGTTACCTCCTGTTCATGAGATAGGGCTCAAACCAGCAGATGACAGTGCCAGCAAGTCCACAGTATTCTCTAAGATGGTTGAGTAGCACAGCATGGTCCACTGTGTAAAACGCTGAGGAGAGATCGAGGAGAATGAGAGCTGACCTCTTTCCTCTATCTCTCGCCCTGAGCAGGTCATCATGCACCTAAATTAATGCCATTTCAGTGCTATGCCTTGCACAATATCCAGACTGGAGTGATTCATAGATATCAAAGGCCTCAAGGTGCTCCTCAAGCTGTTGCGACACAATCTTCTCTACAAATTTACCTAGAAAAGGAAGATTGGAGATAGGTTGATAATTCACCAAGATGTCAGGATCTAAAGATTTTTTTTCAGAAGGGGTCTCACCAGTTCTTCTTTCAATGAGTCCTGAAAGACCCACTCTGACAGAGAACACTGGACAATCAAGGCAAACACCAGCCCAATGGAGCCAAAACATCCCATCAAGAAATGCGTCGGCACCAGGTCCAATTCACAGTATGTGTGCTTTAGCCTGTAAGCATCCTCAATAACCATGGCCACCTCCATCAATTTAAACTCACCCCAAACAGGTGGAGTGCCTCTGCAATATCCATGGCAATTGTTGTAGGCTGTACAAGGCTCACTGGTGGCATTCCCTGCCTGATGGAGGACAGAAAAGGCTTTTTTCGGCTGCAGACAGACTGGGTGTAGCAGCCTATCTACAGTCTGAAATAGCACAGCTGGTTGGTTCCTCCCTGCAGCGATCTCGCTGAACAGGAACTCTGCCTTCTTATGGTTGATTTCCCCCTGATACTCACCATAGTGAGCACAGAGGGTCAGTTTATCCTCCTCCAGACCAGTCTTCCACCAGCAGCGCTTTAATTTCTGACCCACAATCGTCATCACTTTGAGCTCCCCATCAAAGCAAGGGGGCCTCAAGTGACAGGATTTGGGTCATACACTTACCGATGTAAGGGCATCAAGCACATTGGACATCACCTTGCTATAGGTGGCAACCACATCACTTGTGCCCTTCACACATGCAGTACCTACACTGGATAGATCAGCCACTGCCAGGAATCTCTCCGGGGACAATCCCCTCGAAGGGCGGTAGCTGACCATCTCCATAGGGGGAGGGATCTTGAGAGGGGCCCCAAACAAGAACTCCACAGTGCAATGATCAGACCAACTGACCTGATCAGTATTGAGGTTACAAACTTCAACCCCAGTAAGAACACCAGGTCCAGCATCTGACCGCCTTGGTGGCTCATGGAGGTAACCTCTTGTGACAGATCCAGAGATGACAATATCTGGAGGAGGGTGGAAAAAAATCTGGAGGATTTGTCATGAGCCCAGACATTGAAGTCCCCCAATACTATACATCTGGGGGCCTCCAACACTTCACCCGACAATGAAAACCACCTCCTCCTGCAGGAATTCTCCCGCTGCCCCAGGGGAACAGTAAATCAGGAGAATCCTGCAGCCTGGGACCCCCATGCATGGCCACACTTTCAAAGGTCCCAGTAGTTCTGACTGGGTGCACAGTGAAGCCCAGGTCAGATCTAAAGCAGATGGCCACTCCCCCACTCCTGCACTATGCCCTAGGGCAATGCACTACAGAGTACCTGGGGGGGGACAGCAGACTCCAAAACTGACCCAACATCATCACCCACCCAAGTCTCCGTAATGCAAGTCAGATCGACCACTGAAATCAAATCTGCTATAATTGTGATCTTATTTCTGATCGATCTGGTATTGCAAAGCACCACCCTCAGGGGACTGGCAGGCAATGCTACCCCACTGGATACCTGTCCACTTGGTCTGGTGGGACACCTGGGGACAGGTATCAAACACGTTTGGCCTATCTCTAGGTCCCATCTAATCCCAGGGCGCCTCCTGCACCTATGAACATACGAACATACGAAATTGCTACCAGAAAAAGACCCACAGGTCTATCAAGTCTGCCTGATTGTGCAGCTCTTAGTTTCATATTACTATGGCTACCCCAGCCCCACTGAAATCCCTCCCTTACTCCCCTTTCCTGGTCTTTCCCCCTCCTTGTGTTCTTGTCTGTACTAATCCTGCCCTTGAGTCTATCCCAACCCCGCTTAAAGCTAACCACTGTCCTCAGTTCGATTAACTCCTCCGGCAGTGCGTTCCATCATGCCACCACTTTCTCTAAAAAGTAGTGACTCATCATCTTCCTCTCAAACCTTTCTCCTTCCAACTTCAGACTGTGTCCTTTAGTGACCCTTCCCCCCTTTAAGCAGAACAATCTTCCTCTCTGACTTTTTTCAAGTATTTAAAGATCTCTGTCATGTCCCCTCTTTCCCTTCTTTCTTCCAGCTAATACATGTTGAGCTCCCTCAATCTTTCCTTATATGGCAACTCCCCCAGTACCATGATCATTTTTGTAGCCCTGCACTGCACCCCCTCCAGTAATCTCATATCCTTTTTTGTGGTATGGGCACCAGTACTGTACACAGTACTTCAAGTGTGGCCTCACCAGTGATCTATTCAATGGCAGGATGACCTCCCCTTTTGAGAGGTGATCCCTCTGGCAATGCACCCCAGCATCCTATTTGCCCTTGCTGCTGCCCTCCTACACTGTGCTGATACCTTCATGTCCTCTGTGACTATTACCCCAGGTCCCTTTCCTCCTCTGAAGCCATCACGTGCACTCCCCCCAGCCAGTAGCTGTTCCTGGGATTTCTAGCTCCAGGGTGCATGACCTTGCACTTCTTAGCATCAAACCCCAACTGCCACTCCCTAGAGCAGTGTTTGAGTTTAGCTAGATCCTCCCTGAGTGCCTGCCTCTCTTCCTCATTGTCCACTTTTGCTCAAATCTTAGTGCCATCCACAAATAGGCTGATCTTACTCTTGACCCCCTCTGCAATGTCTCCAATGAAGACATTAAACAAAACAGGGCCTAGCACTGAACCCTGTTGTACCCCACACGTTACTGATCGTGGCTTGTATATCTTCCCCCTTACAACTACCCTCTGTTGTCTGCCCTGCAGCCAGTTCTTACCCCACCCCACCAGTTTTTCCCCCACCCCTATGTCCCTCAACTTGCTTATTAACCTCCTATGCTGCACCAAGTTGAAAGCCTTGCTGAAGTCCAGATACAGTACATCCACAGCGCAGCCTTTGTCAACTGCCCTAGTGACCCAGTCGAAGAAGTCAATCAGGTTAGTTTGGCAAGATCTTCCCGTGACAAACCCATGATTTCTCTCGTCCTGCAGTCCATTGCTATTG
Organism: Neoceratodus forsteri; assembly: GCA_016271365.2. Taxonomy (NCBI): domain Eukaryota; kingdom Metazoa; phylum Chordata; order Ceratodontiformes; family Ceratodontidae; genus Neoceratodus; species Neoceratodus forsteri. The sequence continues at coordinate 62,518,860 of CM057455.1, forward strand.
AGAAAGATTATCAACCTTTTCTTTAGAATGGTCTCCATCAACTTCCCCACAATGGAAGTCAAGCACCGGACACAATGGAAGTCTGTAGTTACCGGGTTGGTCTTTGGGTCCACTCTTGTGAAGGGGCACCATCTGAGCCATCCTCCAGTCCCTGGGTAAATTCCCTGTCTCCAAGGATGTGTTGAACAGGTCCATCAGAGGGCATGCCAACAACTCTGCCAGTTCCTTCAGGACCCTTGGGTGTACACCATCCAGTCCTGGTGCCTTGTCCACCCACAAGGCTTTAAGGCCCTTCAGAACTCTATCCTCTTGGATGACCCCATCTGTTATCTCTGCCCTCCTCCACCCTTGCCCCCTTTCTGCTGCGGTATCGGGTCATCCTTCCCTTTGTGAACATTAAGCAGAAATATTCATTGAGTGCTTCTGCCTGATCTTCCCCTCATTCTGCCCATCCTCCCTCTCTCTTGATTCTAACGATGTCATCCTCACAACTCCTCTTGTCCCTTATGTATTTAAAGAACCCCTTTTCCCCCTCTCTGATCCCCTGAGCCAACTTCAGCTCCTTTGCTGCCTTGGCTGCCCTGACTGACCTGGTCACCTCCCTAGATGCCTTTGAGAACACTTCTGTATCCTCCTCATGCCCAGATATTTTAAACTTAATGAATGCCAGTCTTTTTTCCGTCACCTTCCCCTCCACCTTCTTGCTGAGCCAGCTAGTTTTTTTTTGTACCTGAACTGCTTACTATGAGATTTGGCACATGTGTCTGTGGCCTAATTTAGTCCCTTCCTAATGACTGCCCACTTCAATACAAATGGGCAGAGCTGGAAGCAGTCGGCATTCCAATCAGAGCAGAATTCCCAAGAAAGGAGCCAATCCATGTGCGGCAAGAGAAAGCATCTGAAAATTTAGAGAAGCGACTCTAGGCTGAAGATAGGGACCATACCATGAGCAGCTCTCACTGGGCTGAAGATAAAGAGGACTTTCCGGCAGGAATGGTGGAGCAGGTGGTGGCCATTAAAAGAAGGCCGAACCACGTCGCTTGTATTCCGGTGCATCGGGTCGGGGCCCTAGAGGTGGAGGGGGAAAACAGGGAGAAACTGATTAGTTAAATACGGAGCGAAGTCGGTGGGGGGGGAGGCTGGTGACAGAGCGTCAGTGGGGAGGCAGGGCAGACAGGGCAGATTAGAGACAAAAGAGTAGGTGGGAGTTTAGAAGGCAATTGAGTATTGGGAGTGAAAGCACAGTTTTGGCTGGCACTGCTTGCTAGCCGAGAGAGAAAGTGTGGGTAGAGGTTGTGCAGAGCTGAAGTGAGGAGGCAGATGTATGGGAGATAAGGTGGCTGGAGAGCTGATGGAAGAGCAGGTTGAAGATAGGGTAGAGATAGGGATTGAAGCAGCAGCAGTGGGTTGGGAAAACAGGCAATTATTGCATAACATAGTTACCTAAGGTCAACCAATACGTCAATACAAGTAACTTAGGCTGGCTAGGAATTCAACAATTTTAAAACACGGAAAAAAGTTGAAATTTCTAAAAAGTCACAGCAGCAAATTCTACACTTTGAGCCAGAAAAGCGCTGGTAGAAAAGCAGAAGCAGAGTGAAGAAGCAGGGCTTGGGACTGCAGAACTGGTGCAGTCGGGTGGCCCAATAAGGCACAGCTGGAAGTAGTCAGCAGTCCAATCAGGGCAGAGTTCCCAAGAAAGAAGCCAATCCAGGTGTGGCTGGAGAAAACACCTGAAAATATAGAAAATCAATGCTTGGCTGAAGATAGGGACCCTATCTGGAGAGGATCTCAGTAGGCCGAAGATGAGGAGGACTTGCAGGCAGGAGCTGTGGAATGGGTGGTGACCATTGAGAGAAGGCTGAACTGTGCCACTTGTATTCCAGTGTGCCTGTTCAGGGGCATAGAGCTGGAGCAGCTCTTGGTGGGCTGAAGATCAGGAGAACTTGCGGGCCGGAGCGGTGGAGTGAGTGATGGCCGTTAAGAGAAGGCCGAACCGTGACACCTGTATTCCAGTGTGTCCTGTCAGGGGCATAGAGCTGGAGCAGCTCTCCATGGGACAAAGATCAGGAGGATTAGTGGGTAGGAGCAGTGGAGCAGGCGGTGACTGGTAAGACATCAGGCCCACCTCCTGCCCAAACATGTTACAATTTTGCCTACAGAATAGACCATTGCAGAGCCACCTCTGGCCTTGCCTGCAACTAACTTGACCCCTCTGTCTTACACAAAGTGCCTGTGGGAATATGGAAGGAGCAATAGTAGTTTCTACTCTCCTATTTCAACCTTTTATAACCTATGACCCCAAATCCTTGGTCATCTTATCCCCAGGCAGGTCTCTACAGAATCCTACAGGAAGCCAAGAAAACTCCCATGCTGAATACCCTGCTATGTTGAACAGCAGGTTCATAAACCTTTTAACTCTGAGGTGTCTTAGTAAACATCCTTTTAATCACTGTGCTATTTTTAGCCATCTGTTACCATCTAGTACCTTGTGACATATGTGAGAGTTTTCCCTTTTTTCCAAGGGTGCCATTTTATTTCTTTAAATGATCTGTACCTCCCTTAATCTTAACATACTGTAACAGTTTGGCAACATTAGCATTTTTAGCATGCAGTATACCCCAGTCAATACTGTCAATAGATTTATCTGCATCAATACAAGAAAAAGTCCCTTCAGCCTCATAGGCTTCTTCTTGCTTGCTTGGAGTCTTCAGCCCCAGCACAATATCACTAGGCTCAGTCTTACCTTTGGTCTCACATTCCAGTTCCATACTTGCATCTCTGACCTCCATCCTGGGAACACAGGAAACAAAGGAATATCCTGCTCAGTCAGGGGGTCCTCCTCCAGCTGAGCCCATGAAAAATCCTTCTCCGACTCTTTGTTCAACCTCTCCAGCAGGAACCTCTCAAGCACCTAGCACCGGTGTTCCACCTCTCTGCATAGTCGGTCTGCCTCCAGTCATTGCCCACTCGTCCAGTGGCCCATCCTCATCAGGGTCTCCACCTCTAGGGTGATGTTTCTCACACCACCAATCTGTCTTGACCTACTTCTCTTCATCATCTTCGGGCTTGGCCGTCCTCTGAGTTCCCAAGTCCAGTCCAGGCAGCAGTTTCTCTCCATCTGTCAGCCATGGCTCTGGGCTGAACTCCACAGACTTTCTGCTCTGGCAGCTCCTGGTACATCAGTCTACCTGGGATATCTGGGCAATATCCAGCAGAAAACATTTCTCTTTGGCCAGTCCAGATGCTTCCAGCAAGTTATCCCACTTCTGACACCAAGTCTGTGGAGGGGTTGTGGGATACAGATGGACCAGACATCAAACTTCAGGTTCAACACACAATCTCTGTGTGATGTTCATTCAAAACACAAGAAATAACCTTCTGCAATGGCATATTTCTTCTTCAGTACATCAGTTTGCAGAAACAGACTATGAATGTCCTTTCTCTGCACTTAGCCAACACCTACTGACACTGATCTCTGATCCCGCTCACCAGTTGAACTGTAGCCATAACCCCTATGCAGGCTTCATTTGCCTGCATAGTGGGGGTTCAAAAAGAATAAAAAAAAAAAACAAGCTATAAACAAAGAACCTCAATGCAGAATCACTGAAAGAAGGGTTACCCCCAAAGGGCATTGGCAACAAATCAAGTTTCAGAGAACTACAACATCATACATACTTCCGTAATGCAATGCATCATGGGATATATGCAAATCACCATGACATTTCTGGTTTGTTAAGTTTACAATTTACATGCATTTTAAATAGCACAACTAGCTTAATTTCTATAGTAGTCACCTAGTACTTTTTACCATTATCAAAACACCAAGTGCCATGGTATTTTCAACATTTACAGGTTTCATAAACATAAGGTTTATACATTAAGGTATTTTATAACATAGTGCTATTACAGTACATACTAAATCCAACAACAGTAAACACAATCTGTTTTATGTACACTTGGGAAGTCACCACAATAACCTCCCTGTATGAGGATCTGAGAGGGAAAAATGAAAATTAAAGAAGACACTTTAGCATAGTCATGAGAGGTAGAAGAGGTGCCCACGGGTGGCCAACCTTATGGACTAGAAATAGTAAAGGATAGATTAGGTTTAGAAATAGAAGAACTGTTGCAACAGATTTTAGAAAAGTTCAGTCTTCAAGTGGTAGGAGCTCCCGGTCACAAGGACTACAAGTAGGGTTAAGGGGTTGGGTGCTCCCCCTTCATCCCCAACTTGCAGGGAGTACAAAGAATTGGAAGCCGGATTACAAGTAGAAGAAATGGGGTTGGGTGATCCCTATCATCCCCAACTTGCAGGGGGGGGGTACAGGGAATTGGAAGCAGGGCTAAAGGTAGAGGTAATGGTGTTCAATGCTCTCCTTTCATCCCCACTTTATGGTGTAGGATATAAAAGATGGACAGACCGCTCCAGAATAAGGTGCAACCCACCTGGTTAAGTGGGAATTTTATTATAAAACAAAAATAAAATAAACAAAAAAAACAATATAAATCACAGTCTTAGCTTTGGCACCTTCCTCAGCATTCACTTCCACTTGCACCAGTTTGTAGAACAAAATACGAACAAAAACATAAACGGAATAGCCTCATACCAGTGGAACCTTCCTCCACCACTGATCAGCAAGCACTGACCTTATCTAAAAAAAAAAGGCAGTTTACTAAAGGACATTTATATCCTCCCCCTGAATCATGTGACTTAAATTCATTATGTAACAAGCAATGAATTTCTTTAAAACTCATCTTAACATTTTAGAGTGCACATGAATTGCTGTACAATGCTTAAATGAATTGCAGAAGTCCTTTTAGTAATCGGTTTTGATATACAAAGCCTAAGTATATTCAATCACCATACATGACTTTGCAACAGTATAAAGAATGACACAGCTAATCATCAGAGCAGCTTCCATTTTGCATCTCTCCTGCCAAGCTTAAGGTACAATTTATTTATTCCTTTATTTTGGAATATACAATTTCTACTACTGTGGTATAGCTGAAGGGGGACATTTCAAAAGTGCAGAGTGTAAAAGTAGGAGCCACACTACTAATATATTGCTCCAAGGGAAAAGAAAAACAAAGAAAAACTCTCACAGGGAACTGGGGCTTACATTTGTTTTAACAGTGCTTCCTGGGCTTCCTGCAAGGACAACACCCAGATATTAAGCCTACTCACATTCTGCTGCAACCAGGTCCATTTAATTGGGAAGCACAGACTCTCACAGGGAACTGGGGCTTATACCTGTTTTAACAGTGCTTCCTGGGCTTCCTGCAAGGACAACACCTCTATATTAAGCCTGCTTACATTCTGCTGCAACCAGGTCCATTTTATTGGGAAGCACAGACTCTCACAGGGAACTGGGGCTTATACCTGTTTTAGCAGTGTTTTCCTGGGCTTCCTGCAAGGACAACACCTCTATATTAAGCCTGCTCACATTCCGCTGCAACCAGGTCCATTTTATTGGGAAGCACAGACTCTTGCAGCATGAAAACTGGAGGAAACCAAGTTTATTTAAACTATACAGCTGGCTTCAGTGCAGACTTGGCAGGCTAAGCCATCGGCAGCATTGTTTCTAAGCCCAAACAGATTTTATTACCCCTTTGGGCAACTTAAGGACCTTATAAACTGCAAAGCTCCCACAGTCTTTACCACAAAAGTGCAGGGGCTATGTCTTTCTTTATTAAGGGCATTATACCACTACATCAAATATTTTAAGGGAGCCACAACTCTTTTCTACCCAGTATAAGGTGGATTTATGCTGGAAATGTGTGAATAATGTTTCAGTGGAAGGAAGAGAACAAAAAAGAGGGGCAAAGAATATAGAAGACTTAAAAGGGGGGGGGGGTTACTTGATAAGGAGGTGGCCTGCCTCCTTATCAGGAAAATAAAAGGAATAGCTCTAGAAGACAAGAAGATAGATGGTTGCAACCAAGAGAAAGTATGGAACATTATTCCGTGACAGGTATTAGCCCTGTCACATTTACCACCCCTTAAAGAAAAGAGGAGAATACTCCCTCTTTTAGATATAAACATCCTTCCCTAAGGAGGGTGGAACTCCCACCCTCCCACTCTCACGAGTTCCATCCCAGGGCCCCTTTTTTACCAAGATACTGGCATCCATCATACCATTATTTCCTTTCCAAACTTTCCCTGAGATAACAATAGCCATCTTATTCTTTTGCTACTGTCTCGTTTTTCTGAGAAATCATGTAGTATCTATATGGTCCATCCTCTTCTTGTACTAAAAGGGATGGAGGAGCTCCGACCCACCCTCTTCCAAGATGCTGCATCTCAGGGACCCTTTACAGTGATCAATCCAACATTAATCAGATCCTAATTTCACCATATATTTGTCTACTACATTCTCCCTGAGATCCATATGATACTATATGTTACATTATTTTTGTAAACATTCATTCCTTGTCTAAGGGTCTGTTTTCTCCAGGTGTGTTTTCAACATCCACCCCATATTGGGATAGATAGTCAGCGTTTTTGTGTTCACTCCCTTTCCTATGGATAACTTTGAAATGGTATGGTTGTAAGGCCAAATACCATCTTATAATTCTGGGATTTTTCTCTCTCATTTGATGTAGCCAACATAAAGGATTATGGTCCGTAACAACTGTAAATTCTGAACCCCAGAGATAGTATTTCAAAGCTTCTATAGCCCACTTAAGGGCTAAACATTCTTTCTCTACAGTTGCATATTTCAGCTCTCTCACATGTAACTTCCTACTCATATATACCATTGGGTGTTCTTCTCCCTCTATAACCTGTGTAAGGTTTTTCAAAATCTGGACTTCTCAGAACTGGATAGGCACATAAGGTAGCTTTAATAATTCTGAATGCTTAATCGTATTCCTTGGTCCACTCTACCTTATTTGAATATTTTTTCTTAGTTAACTCCATTAGGGGTCCTGCTATGGCTGAAAATCTGGGTATAAAGTGTCGGTAATAACCGGCCAACCCCAAAAAGGCACAAACTTGTTTTTTTGTTTAGGGAATATCGCAGTGGGATACTGCTTCCACTTTATTCACTTCAGGTCTAATAACCCCATTCCACAATCATGTACCCCGGGTACCTTGTTTCAGTCTGTCCCAGGCTACATTTGGTAGGATTTATAGTGACCCCTGCCCTTTTTAATGCCCTTATGATCTCTTCTAGGTGGCTCAGGTGTGATTCCCAATCTGGACTAAAACACCCACCACATCATCCAGGTAGGCTGCAGAGAAGGATGTAGGGCTGTAGTATGCGATCCATGAAGCGCTGGAACGTAGCCGGCACTCAGTGCAGTCCAAAAGGCATTGTTAGGAACTCGTATAGGCCTATCGGGGTACTAAAAGCAGTAATTTCCCTTGATTGAGGGGCAAGGAGAATCTGCCAATACCCTTTTGTGAGGTCAAGGGTGGATATGTACCTGGCACTTCTTAGGCAATCAATAATATCATCTATGCGAGGCATAGGATATCTATCAAGGAGGGAAGCGGCATTCACCTTTCATAAATCAAAACAAATGCGAATACCCCCATCCTTTTTATTCACTATCACCATAGGTGAAGACCAGGCACTATGGGAGGGTTGAATTATACCTAGTTGTTCCATAGCTCTTACCTCCTTTATTACTTCTGTTCTAACCTGTACTGGTAACCGATATGGTTTCTGATGTATAGGATTATTTTGTGTTAATCTGATCTCATGCTGTATACCCACCGCACAACCAGGTACATGGGTAAAAATGTTGGTATATTTACTGAGCAAATGTTGCAACAGGGTATGTTGAGATTTAGATAGAGAGGGATTTATCTGCATTTCCTGTAGTTGGACCATATTTCCCAACCTTTCGTAGGCTATGTCCAGCTCGGACTGTTGGGGTTCTGTTTGTATATAGACACCTACTTCTTCCTCTTTGGGCCTTGCATGCCATAGCTTAAGCAAGTTTGCGTGGTATATCTGGTTTTTATTCTTTCTATGGGGCATCTGTATTTCATATGTTACAGGGCCAACTTGCCTAACCACACTATAAGGCCCCTGCCATTTCATTAGTAGTTTATTTTTGCTGGCAGGTAAAAGTAATAACACTTGTTCCCCTGGGATGAATTGTTTATGTCCTACCCTTACATCATAATGTTTCTTTTGTTGAGCCTGTTTATCGCTCAATGTCTGATGGGCTAAGGTAACATACCTTTTCAAACGTTGTCTCAAAGCTACCATGTACTTTAGGATCCCCTCCTTTCCTACCTTAATGTTTTCCTCCCAGGACTCTTTGACTACATCCAAGGGTCCCCTTGGGTTACACCTGTACAGGAGGGTAAAAGGGGAGTAGCCTGTAGAGGCCTGTGGTACCTCTCTATATGAAAGTAAAAGGTAGGGCAGAAATAAGTCCCAGTTCCTGCCTTCCTCACTAACAAATTTCTTTAGCATGTTCTTCAAGGTCTGGATGAATCTTTCTGTCAGCCCATCAGTTTGGGGGTGATAAGGTGAAGTCTGAATAGCCTGTATACCCAGTAGTCTATATAGTTCCGACAATAGTACAGAAGTAAAGTTGGTTCCCCTATCCGTCAATACCACCTTAGGGATGCCAACTCTACAAAAAACTTTTGCCAATTCTTCGGCCACTCTTTGTGCTGTGACCGTTCGCATTGAAATCACCTCTGGATAGTGGGTGACATAGTCACAGATGACTAAGATAAACAGGTTACTCTTAATGCTGGTCTCTGAAGGGCCCGCTATATCCATGGTGATTCTATCAAATGGCTGGTAAACTATTGGTATATTCTGGAGAGGTACCACCACCTTTCTTCCTATCTTGGCAACTTTTTGGCAGTCAGGGAAACTCTGAATATATTCAGCTACCATATCATGTATTCTAGGCCAGAAAAAATGATCAAGTATTCTTTTAAAGGTGGTATCTCTCCCAGAATGCCCTGCTATGGGTATATCGTGGGCCAATTGTATTATTTCTTTCCTAAACTTCTGTGGCACAATCAACTGTAAGACTTCATCCCCATTTTTAGGGTTGGTACATTCATTATACAAGATGTTATTCAATGATAAGAACTTATGTCCCATCAGTCCCATCATCTTTGTTAACCTGTAAGAAGAACTGGTTAAGGGTTTCATCCTTTCTTTGTTCCTGAGCTATTGTCTCAGAATCTTGACTCATCAGTCCATTAATCTTTTGGTTTCACCAGTCCATTTTTATTTTTCATTTTTCTGCCTTCCCTTTAGGTGTTTTCCCTGGGGCCTCGAATAAGTCATCTGAAAAAGGAAACACAGATTCCATTGTTTCATTTGCCTGTTTTTGCCTGGTTTGTGAACATGTTGTTACTGCCACCACAGGTGTTAAATCATGTATTTCCATTAAGTTGGAAAAGTCTGGATGATCTTGTCCTATTATCAGTGGAACAGGCAAATGAGGTACTACTGCTACTGCCAGGTCTTTAGTGCTTCCATTAATGGTGAGTCTCATTGGGGCAGTGGAGTAATAGTGGGTGTCCCCATGGATACATGTGACCCTGGTTCCTCCTTCCATCTTTGCTGTTTTCTCCACTAGGTCTGCTCTCACTAGCATTTGTCGACTCCCAGAGTCCAACAGTCCTATGATGTTATGGGGTCCCATTTTAACTGTGGTGATATAAGGGGCCCATTTGGCCAAGGCCAAATGTCCAAAATCTTTTTTAGCTGTTGGGCAGTTTCTAATCATATGTCCCTTCTTCTTACAGCCATGGCATACTACCTCTGACAGGGGCAATCTCTCTCTTCTCTCCTTTCTCATTTCTGGTCTGTTTCTATATAAATCAGAAGAAAAGGTGTTCCTTACCAGAGTAGTGGCAGGAGTATGGATGGCTCCCCCTGTGTATCGTCCCAGTGAAGGTCTCACTGCCAGGAAGTCTTCGGCTAGTTCAATGGTTTTTTCAGCTCCTTCAGGTTTATGCTGTCTAACACAGAGTTGTACGTCCTGGGGAGAATTCTGATAAATTGCTGGATGGTGATAGCCTCCATGATTTTCTGAATGGTTTTACTATCAGGTTGTAGCCATTTGTCGCTAAGATCCTTCGAGTGTGCATAACCTCTCTGGGAGCATCTGCTGGCTGCATCTTTAAGGAACAAAACCGCTGCCTATACGTCTCAGTGTTTATATCATATCTCCATAGAATTTCCTTCTTTACAAAGTCATAATCATCTGCCACTTGTATAACTAGTCGGCTATATACGACCTGGGCTCTTCCCATCACCTGGGGGGCTAGTCTCACAACCCATTGCTCCTTCGGCCATCCACATGTTTGTGCCACCCTTTCAAATGTCATCAAATAGGCCTCAATGTCATCAGTCTCTTGTAGTCTAGCTAATTTAATGTCTCTGGGGCCTTGAAGATGATCAGCATGCTCTACTCTGATAGCCTGTAGTACCCGCATAGTATCTGCCCATTTGGCATCTTGGCACATTTGATCCAGTTCTCATTCCTTATCCAACTGGACCTGCCAAACACATAACCATTTGAAGAGTTCTCCCACATCCTCCATGGGAGCTTGTTCCATGTATGAAACATCCACCTCCTTCTCGAGACCCTCTGATTCCAGTAGTTGTTCTGTTGGCAAGTTATCTCCAAGTTCACCTGGTTCCTCCTCTGACCTCTCAGAAGGTTGTCTCTTGACCTTGGGATGTACATCAGGCAAACCAGTCAATAATTGGGCCCCAGTCTGGGCTGCCATGTGTCCGGTAAGGGTGCCCTGTGGTTGTCCACCAGCCACCATGTCCATCCTGGGTATCCAAACAAATACCCGCTGCTTCAACTCTCTTCTTTATTCTGGTCCAAAAAATGGCAATTATATCCCACTTCTAACACCAAATGTTACGGTGTGGGATATAAAAGATGGACGGACACTCCAGAATAAGGTGCAACCCACCTGGTTAAGTGGGAATTTTATTATAAAACAAAAATAAACAAAAAAAAACCAATATGAATCACAGTCTTAGCTTTGGCACCTTCTTCAGCATTCACTTCCACTTGCACAAGTTTGTAGAACAAAATACGAACAAAAACATACACGGAATAGCCTCATACCAGTGGAACCTTCCTCCACTACTGATCAGCGAGCACTGACCTTATCTAAAACAAGCATTTGTCAATGCCGAATGTTGGCTTGCTGGCATTGGCATTGGTAGTGCAGGAGTTAGACAGATGCATCATAGGAATGGCAGTGAAGTATTGAACTGATGCCAACCCAACCCCGCCCTGCAGAGAGTTACAAGCAGTAGGGTGTCCCTTTGGGTGTTTGGTAGTGCAGTGCGGGAAAACATGTCGGGCAGGATGTGAGAAATGACAGCTGCACAGTTCATAAGGAGGCGGAAAAAAATGCCAGTGTTGAAAATGTGGCATGTAAATATACCAAATTTGTGAAGCTACTAGGGTGCGTGGGAAATATGCAATGCACGCTTGCAACACTGCCATTTTATGGGCGTTCGGCACCAAATTTTCAACATAGGCATTTTAGCACCTCTGCTCATGTACAGTGTTACTGTTATTTCCTCAAAGTGTCCCAAGAAGTGATTTCGCACAGCGACCACGCTATTCTGCGCCGGAAGTGCGAAAACACATTTTGGGCATGATATGTCAAATGACGGCTGTACTGTTCATCAAGAGGTGTGGAAAAATGGCAATGGTGAAAATCCAGACTGAAAATATCCCAAATGCACTACGGTACGAGCGTGCATGCAATCTGCCAACGCATGCTCGTAACACAGTTATTTTATGGAGTCTTACCACCAAATTTTCAACATAGGCATTTTAGGTCCTCTGCTCATGAACTGTGTCACTGTCATTATCATAATCAGGCCCAAACACTGATTTCCCACAGCGACTGCGCTATTGTGCGCCGGAAGTGTGGAAACACATTTCGGGCAGGATGTGGAAAATGACAGCTGTACTGTTCACAAGGAGGTGTACAAAAATGACAATGCTGAAAATCCGGCAGTAAAATATTGTGAATGCGTGAAGTTACGAGCCTGCGTAGCAACTGCACAACGCACGCTCGTAAAACATTCATTTGTTGGATTTTTTTCCACCAAATTTGGAACTTAGGCTTTTTAAGAGGACACCTCATGAACACCGCCACTGTCATTTCATTAATGGGCCCCAAAAGGTGATTTCGCACAGTGACTGCAAAATCACCTTTCGAGGCCGATAAACGCTATGACAGTAACAGAATTCATGAGGAGGGGCCCCAAAAACCCCATGTTGAAAATTTGGTGCAAAAAGTCCAAGAAATGGCTGAGATATGCAACAAAGTTGAAAACCCCCTATTCATTCCATTATACAGCTTACCTGGCATTTCCTCAGTTCGCGGTCGGCTTTGAAGAGTGCAGACGTGTTCCCCAACCCCTGAAGATTGTCGTGCTGGACTCCGGAGGTAAGTATGGGGTGAGGGGGGTGAGGGAAGCAGGGTGTGCAGTGGGGGAGGACGGACCTAGACTACGAGGAACCGTTTTATTCTAGGTACAGAAAAGCGTCAGCGGGACAGTTTGTACGCTGGGGTAGGCTTAGAGGTTTGGGGGTTAGTAGCCGACGGATTGGGCACCCTCGTTGTCACACAACATGGGGGTAATGCCGCCAGGATTAGCACCCCCTCATTGGCAAACAAAGCCGCTGGACTGTTTTGGCACGCTGGGGTGGGCTCCCAGCATGCCACCTAAGTGGGTTTTGGGGGTCACTAGCTGATGGGGATTGGGCACCCTCATCGGCACACAACACAGGGGTTAATGCGCTTGATTGGGCACCCTCCTTGGAAAACAAAGTCAGGGGCGCAAGCCGAGGGATTGGGCACCCCTTGGCATTCAACAGTTGGGGGGATGATACCAATAGGGAGTGGGCTTCTCCATTGGCATGTCACACAAGGTGGGGCACAAGCTTCATCTGCCATGCAGGGGCTAGGGAGCCATCTTTCTTGAAATGTTTGCCTTGCAAAGGCACGTACCGGAGGCGTGTCTTTATGCCGCTGCATGACGAGCTTCTCTCTGATTGCAGCGGCACTTTGTTTAGAAGTTTTGTCCACTTTCCATAATGTTAGTGTCAGCGCTAGCATGCTGGCTTATTGGGGAATGAGGGACGCACCTCCTGATGCTTGCCCTGCATTCACCCAACAGCAGCCGCGTCTCCAAATCTCCACTCTCCCAATATGTTGACTTGCGTGCAAGCACGGCAAGCCAACATAAAAAACGAAGTTTACTAAAGGACATTTATATCCTCCCCCTGAATCATGTGACTTAGATTCATTATGTAACAAGCAATTAATTTCTTTAAAACTTATCTTAACATTTGAGAGTGCACATGAATTGCTGTACAATGCTTAAATGAATTGTAGAAGTCCTTTTTGTAACCAATTTTGATATACAAAGCCTAAGAATATTCAATCACCATACACGGCTTTGCAACAGTATAAATCTAGCCCACTAGGGGCCGCTATTCCCCTATAGTTCCCTGCCAGAATGACACAGCTAATCCTCAGAGCAGCTTCCATTTTGTATCTCTCCTGCCAAGCTTAAGGTACAATTTATTTATTCTTTTATTATGGAATATACAATTTCTACTACTGTGGTATAGCTGAAGGGGGACATTTCAAAAGTGCAGAGTGTAAAAGTAGGAGCCACACTACTAATATATTGCTCCAGCGGAAAGAAGAAACAAAGAAAAACTCTCACAGGGAACTGGGGCTTATACTTGTTTTAACAGTGTTTTCTGGGCTTCCTGCAAGGACAACACCTCTATATTAAGCCTGCTCACATTCTGCTGCAACCAGGTCCATTTTATTGGGAAGCACAGACTCTTGCAGCTTGAAAGTGGGAGGAAGCCAAGTTTATTTAAACTACACAGCAGGCTTCAGGGCAGACTTGGCAGGCTAAGCCGTCGGCAGCATTGTTTCTAAGCCCAAACAGATTTCATTACCCCTTTGGGCAACTTAAGGACCTTATAAACTGGAAAACTCCCACAGTCTTTACCACAAAAGTGCAGGGGCTATGTCTTTCTTTTTTAAGGGCATTCTACCACTACATCAAATATTTTAAGGGAGCCATAATCCTTTTCTACCCAGTATAAGGTGGATTTATGCTGGAAATGTGTGAATAATGTTTCAATGGAAGGAAGAGAATAAAAAAGAGGGGCAAAGAATATAGAAGACTTAAAAAGGGGGAGGGGTTACTTGATAAGGAGGTGGCCTGTCTCCTTATCAGGAAAGTAAAAGGGATAGCTCTAGAAGACAAGAAGATAGATGGTTGCAACCAAGGGAAAGTATGAAACATTATTCTGTGACAGGTATTAGCCCTGTCACAGGAGGGTACAGGGAAATGGAAGTAGGACTATAGGTAGGGGTAATGTGGTTAGATACTCCCACCTTCATATCCACCTTACAGGGGGGTACAGGGTATTGGAAGCAGGTCTACTTGTAGAGGTAATGGGGTTTTATGCTATCCCTTCATGTCCACCTTACAGGGGGGTACAAGGAACTGGAAGCTTGACTACAGGTAGGGGTAATGAGTTTTGGTGCTCTCCCTTCATCCTCAACTTCCAGAGGAGATACAGGAAATTGGAAGCAAGACTCCAGGTGGGGATAATGGGTTTGGGTGTGCCCCCTTCACTCCTAATGTGCAGGGGGATGCAAAGAATTGGGAGCAGAACTACAGGTAGGTGTAATGGGGTTAGGTGCTCCTCTTCACCTCCACCTTATTGGGGGTACAAGGAATTGGAAGCAGGAGTACAGGTGGGGTAATGGGTTGGATTCTCCCCCTTCATCCCCACCTTACAGGAGAGTACAGGGAATTGGAAGCAGTACTACATGAAAGGGTTTTTGGGTTATGTGCTCCTTCTTCATCCCAAACTTGCAGTGGTTGCAGAGAATTGGAAACTAGATTACAGATGAGGATGATGTTGTTCCAGGTTCGGTGCCTCTCCTTCAAGCCCACCTTACAGGGTGGTACAGTGAATTGGAAGCAGGATTACAGGTAGGGGTAATGGGGTAGGATGCGTCACCTTCATCCCTGCCTTGCAGGGGTGTACAGAAAATTGTAAACAGGAATATAGATAGGGGTAAGGTGGTTGGGTGCTCCCCCTTCATCCTTAGCTTGTAGGGGAGTGCAGGGAATTGGAAGCAGGATTGCAGATTGGGATAAGGGTGCTGGGTGCTCCCCCTTCAACCCCACCTTACAGAGTGGTACAGAGAACTGGAAGCATGATTACAGTAGGGCTAATGGGATGGCTACTCCCCCTTCATCTACACCTGATGTGGGGTACAGGGAACTGGAAGCAGGACTACATGTAGTGGTAATGTGGTTGGGTGCACCCCATTCATCCCCAATTTACAGGGTGGGCACAGGGAATTGGAAGCAGGACTACAGGTAGTGTTAGTGAAGTTGCATGCTCCCCCTTGATGCCCAACTTGCAAGTAGTTTACGGAACTGGAAGCAGGACTACAGGTATGGGTAATGGGGTTACATGCTCCCCTTCATCTCCAACTTGCAGTGGGGTACAGGAACTGGAAGCAGGGCTACAGGTGGGGATGATCGGGTTAGATGCTCCCCATCATCCCCATCTTACAGGGAGGTACCTTGAAGTGGAAGCAGGACGACATGTAGGGTAATGGGGATGTGTACTCACCATCATCCCCACCTTACACAGGTTACAGTGAACTGGAAGCAGAACTACAGGTTGTGGTAATAGGGTTAGATCCCCTTCTTTAACTCCACCTTACAGGGGGAACAGGGAATTGAAAGCAGGACTACAGGTAGAGGTAAAGGGGTTTGGTGCTTCCCCTTCATACCCACCCTACAAGGGGGGTACAGAGATCTGGAAGCAGAACTACAGGTGGGGGAATTGGGTTGCTTACTCCTCCTCCTTCATCCCCAGCTTATGGGGGATACAGAGAATTGGAAGAATGACTACAGGTAGTGGTAATGTGGTTGGGTGCTCTTCCTTCATCCCCAACTTGCAGGGTGGGTACAGGGAATCAGAAGCAGGACTACAGCTATCTGTAGTGTTACTGGAGTTGCATGCTCTCCCTTAATCCCTAGCTTGCAGAGGGGTTTAGGGAACTGGATGCATGACTACAGGTTATGTTAATGGGGTTGCATGCTCCCCCTTCATGCCCAACGTGCAGGGGTTTAGGGAACTGGAAGCAGGACTACAGGTTGGGGTAATGGGATTGCATGCTCCCCCTTCATCCCCAACTTGCAAGGGGGGGTACAGGGAACTGAAAGTAGGGCTACATGTGGGGTAATCAGATTAGGTGCTCCCTGTCATCCCCACCTTACAGGGTGGTACCCGGAACTGGAAGCAGGACTGTGACAGGGTTGAATAAGACCAGTCCCATTTGTTATGTAGAAAAATGTGTTACGTAGAAATAGTTAAATGCAAGGATCTGTTTTTATCCTTTTCTGTTCTGTCTCTTGTCTGTCTGAATGCACAGTCAGATTTTCTTTGTAGACCTAGAAACTGGCCACTCTGACAGTCTCACAAGAAAATTTGACTGCGCAATCAGACAGACAAGAGGAAGAACAGAAGAGGATAAAACATAACTTGCATTTAACTCTTTCTGCACAACAAATGGGGCAGGGACTTATTCAACCCTGTTACATAAGCTCAAGGAGATAACCTGAGATGGTGATCCGCAAACTCTGCAGAGCTCCAAATAGTGCAATTTCCTACTTATGTATAGAATAGGATGTTCTGTCCCATCTGTAGTTTGACTCATGACATACAGGCCTACTTTTGATGCATCTGTCTATAACAAAAACTGTTTCTCAAAGTCTGGGTTTCTTTAGCCATGGGAATCTGCCAGTAACCCTTGGTGAGATAGAGGGTATTGATGTACTTGGCACTTCCCAATTTGTCCACCAAATCATCTATCCTTGGCATAGGATAACTGTCAAATTCAGATACTTGATTAAATTTCCCAAAATCAAGACAGATTCTTACATTGCTTAACCTGACCCAAAATGGGCACATAAGAATGAGTTAAGAAAAGGCAGCAGTAATCCACATTGTTCACTCTACCTCTCACTAACTAAGCCTTAATAACGGGGGAGGGGGATAGCAAGACTTTTGAAGTGGCCAGGTCCTTGGTTTCACAAGAAAATTTGACTGCGCAGTCTGACAGACAAGAGACAGAACAGAAGAGGATAAAACTTTCTACATAAATCTTTCTACATAACAAATGGGACATGGTCTTATTCAACCCTGTCACAAGGACTACAGGTAGAGTAATGGGATTGGTACGTCCCCTTATCCCCATCTTACAGAGGGGTACAGTGACCTTGAAGCAGCACTACAGGTAATGGTAACAGGGTTGGGTGCCCCCCCTTATCCCCGCCTTATGGGGGACGAAGTGAAACAGATCTACAGGTAGAGGTAAAGGGGCTTGGTGCTCCCCTTTATCCCCACTCTACCGGGGGTACAGAGATCTGGAAGCAGGGCTACAGGTAGGGGAAATTGGGTTACTTGCTCCACCTTCATCCCCAACTTGCAGGGGTGTACAGGGAACTGGAAGCAGGACTACAGATAGGGGAAATGGGGTTGTATGCTTCCCCTTCATCTCCACCTTACAGGGGGTACAGGGAATTGGAAGCAGGACTACAGGTAGTGGTAATGATTTGGGTGCTCCCCTTTCATCCCTGCCATACGTGGGGGGTACAGGGAATTGAAACCAGGACTACAGATATGGTAACGGGGTTGGGTGCACTCCCTTCATCCCCTCCTTGCAGGGGGGTACTGGGAATTGGAAGTAGGACTACAGGTAGGGTTAATGGGGTTGGGTGCTTCCCTTTGATTTCCACCATGTGGGGGTACAGAGAATTGGAAGCAGGACTAGAGGTAGGGTAATGGGGTTGGGTGCAACACCTTCTTCCCTACCTTAAGGGGGTTACAGATGTAACCACCCTCAGCTACTTTACATAGTTAGCTACCTTTGGCACCCATAACTGGGCACAGACTTAGAACATTTTAGAAATGGTACCACCCCTAGTTTTGGGAATGTATACCAGGCTCATTCTTCTAGAGATCAAGTAGTGGGGTTGTACAAAAACAATAACCTAGATTGGTATTTACAAAACCAGGTCCTGAGGAGAGAACTTTTCATTAGGCATATGCTAGAGCTATTTGGAGGGTTACCCAGTAACTCCACACACTGGAAGCAATAACATAACTGTCTAGACCATAGTTGGGGTTCTAGAGTGTGACTTTATTCCAAAAGATGTTCTTCAAAGCAAGGGTGGACCCCCAAGATTTGCACATTGTGGCACTAGGAACTTGCAGAACAACAAAATCAACTGCATCTGACAGAAACTCTTTGTATTCCTACTACAGTAGGACATAGAACAACTTGAACTTGTATTCCCATATGCCGTAGGACATAGAACATTGCTTCCAGTGGCACTGGCCACAACTGAAAACACATTTATTAACAGGACACTTGCACTAGCCCCAGCATCCTCGATGTACTCACTTAGGAACAATGATTCGTGCTTACTCTTTGTACCACAAATGTCCACTACGGCAGGCCAGGCAGCATTTCATTATCACATGCCTAAATTATGGAACTCCCTCCCTGTGCCCAATTGGTCCACCTCCACAAGTAGGGACTTCAACTCCCTTCTCAAACCTCACTTCTCCTCCAACTGCTCGTGTGCCCATGTTAGTTCTTACACCAAGGTATAGTCACTGAACTTCTAGAAGTTCTTCTCAGACTTGTTGGTTTACAATTGGTTTAACTCATTGAAAATGCTTATTTCACTGGTATTTGCCTTGCACATTTGCCCCTGTACATAATTCAATATGCTGTGCTCTGTGGAACTCTTCTGGTCTCCGTAATTGTGTATACTATGCTGCATGTATCATGTCTATTGACTTTGTATAGGATGTTTTTTGTTGTACATTGATGTGTGTACTTTGCTGTTATCCCTACTCTCCCCTCCCCAGAACACATTTGGGATCAAGCAGTAGTCTGCTCAGTATGCCTTCCTGGTAAAACTTTTAACTAAATAAATAAATCAACTTTGTATTCCCACATGTCTTAGGACATAGAACATTGCTTCCAGTGGCACCGGCCACAACTAAAAACACATTTTGCTAAGAACTAGTACCATTCTTCATAATCAGAGATACACTGTAACCCACTTCAGGGGGTAAAATCCTCTTCAGACATTTGGCCATTTGTCTAAAGTAAACAGGCACCCTTACTGAACCTGTTAGTCCTGAACTGGTTACTCTGGATGGGGGTCTGCCCACCCTTTGTTCCCAAATCCATACTCAGCCATTCTTTCAGAGTTACACCTTAAAACATTAGGAAACACACTTTGGAAATGCTTATTGAATGAAACTTGTCATCCAGCATTCGAATCACTACAACTGGTAGTGAAAAAGTTAAAGTCCCAAATAATGTGATATAGTCATACCTCTAGACATCACACACTTCAGCCAACTTTAGATTAGAACAGCCTCACATTTCTGAATTCACAGAAAAGTTGTGCCTTTCCTTTTAGCCAGAGAAGGCAACAGCACAGGTACTTGCTTTCTTAGCAAAATTCAGATCCTACTCACTGTTAGACTTTTCAGGCAGCTTCAAAACATCCTGGATCAAAAAGGGGGGATTGCCCCTAGGATCCATTCAAAAGCAGCCTGTTTCACCCCTCCAGGGATGAAAATCAGGAGATTGTGCTGTAGACAATGGTTTTCACCACTTCTCTTGGCAAACTGGAGAATACCAGGACTAGGGTGAGAATGCAGGGCTCTCAACTCAGAGCAGTTCTCACTCCTCCAACTTCAAACTGAACTCTCCACTACTGACTTACACTGACTCCTGTCTCAACATTCTAACTCCCTTCTCAAGCTGGCTCAAGGGTTATGCTAAAGTGAGAGTTCCAAACGAGCTCATCACTTCCATCTCAGCTGAAGCCAAGTAAACAGAAGAGTGAGCAGGTAAACAAAACATTTAACTAGTTAGTCACCAGCTACCTCTCCCTGCCTAGCACTGATACTGAGGGGATTCTAGTAACCCCACAGGACTGGGTGGTTATACAGGGATTTGGAGGAATTACTTCAGGTAGGGGTTATGGATTTGGGTGCTCTCCTTTCAACCACATCTTGCAGTGGTCAGACAGGGAACTAGAAGCAGTACTATGTGTAATCTAATGGGGTTTGGTGTTCCCCTTCATCCTTGCCATACAGGGAATTGAAAGCAGGACTAAAGAAAGGGGTACGATCATCCTTGCTTTACAGGGGAGGTACAGGGAGTTGAAATAACGGTTCCTGATGGGGGCGCTGTGGCTGACTGCTCTCCATTCAACCCTGCCTAGAGGGGCAAGGGATTGGAAGGAGGGCTGCAGTTGGGTAAATTGAGCGGGGTGCTACCTTTATCCCCACCATATGAGGGGAGACCAGGAAATTGGCTGGCTGCTTGCTCTTCATCTCCACTTTGCAGGACAGGGACTAGGGCATTGGAGGAAGGGTCACAGATTTAGGTAATGGGGCTTGATTCTCCACCTTCATCCTGGCATGACAAGGGAGACAAAAGAATTGGTCAAATGGCCATCTGTGGGAGAAATGGGGCTGGATTTTCCCCTTCATTCCCATGTTCCAGCAGTACCAGGGAATCGGACTGAGGGCAGCAGCTAGGGGTAATGAGTATCTGTGCCCCCATCATCCCTGTCTTGCAGCAGGGTCCAGAGAATTGGAAAGTGGGCTGTGGGGAGGGGGGGGTAATATGGGTATGGACTCCCCCATCATTCCCACCTTGCAGAGAGGTCCATGGAATTGGAAAGAGGAGTGCAGTTAGAGGTAATAGTACTCTGTGCTCCCCCATCATGCCTGCCTTGCTGCAGGGTCCAGGAAATTGGAATAAGGGCTACAGGTAGTGGTAATGGGGCACCACACTCCTCCATCATTCCTGCCTTGCAGCAGGGGGCCACGGAATTGGAAAGAGGGCTGCAGATAGGGATAATGGTGTTCCATACTCCCACAACATTCTTGCCTTGAAGAGGTGGTCTATGGATTTGGAAATAGGACTGCAGGTAAAGGTAATGAGGCTTTGGGCACCCCGTCATCCTCACCTTGCAGCAGGGTCCATGAAATTCTAAAATAGGCTGTAGGTAGGGATAATGGGGCTCTGTGGGTACTGGAGCAGTTCCAGAGGACGGAGGAGGGCAGATGTAGTCTTATTTCACAAAAGTGGTAACAGGGAAGAGGCTGGAAATTATAGGCCAATCAGCCTCACATTGGTGGTAGAAAAGTTAATGACAACACTGCTGAAAGAAAGGATTGAGGAATATCTTGAATCCAATGGGTTAGAGGATCTGAGATATCATGGATTCATAGGGGGGATGCCATGTCAGACATATCTGATAGATTTCTTTGGGTGAACAATGAAATAGATCAGGGAGGAGCAGTGGTTGTGGCCTGCCTAGATTTCAGTAAGGCTTTCAACATTATTCCCCACAGAAGACTAGTGAGCAAGCTGGGTAGCTTAGGGATGGGTAAACAGTTGGTAAACTGAGTAAGAAACTGGTTAGGGGATAGGAGACTGAGGATGGTGGTAAACGAAGTTCACGCAGGAGAAGGGAGAATGACCAGTGAGGTACCACAGGGATCAGTGCTGGGAGAGGTCTTCTTTAATGTCTTTATAAGTGACATTGCAGAAGAGCTGGTTGGGAAGGTCTGCTCTTTGTGGATGACACCAAGATCTGCAAAAGGCTGGACACCCTAGGGAGGCTGGAAAGAATGAGTAGAGATTTGAGAAGACTTGAGGAGTGGTCAAGGGTATGGCAGCTGGGTTTCAATGCAAGAAAGTGCAAAGTAATGCACTTGGGGCACAGAAATCCAGGGGCAGAGTACAAAATGGGTGGAGTGGTATTGATGATGACCAAGCAGTAAATGGACCTGAGGTAATCATATCAGGTGACCTAAAGGTGGTCAGGCAGTGCAACAAGGCAGTCAGAAGGATTAGTGGAATGCTAGGGTGCATAGAAAGGGGTAACACCAGCAGAAAGAGGGAGGTGTTGCACCTGTACAGATTGCTAGTAAGATGCCACCTTGAGTACTGTGTCCAGTTCTGGAAACCACATCTCTGAAAGGACACTGACAGAGTGGAGATGGTCCAGAGGAAGACAACAAAAATGGAGCATGGTCTGCATCAAATGCCCTTTAAAGCAAGACTAAAGCACCTCAAAATGTATATTCTGGAATAGAGGAACGAGAGCGGGGATATAATAGAGACATTTAAAAGGACAGGATATGAATTCTAATTTGTAGCTGTTTATGATGTTTTCATAAGCCGAAATGATCCATTTGGTACTGTACCTTAATAAAAAGTGATATGAAAACCTGTATTTTACAATGTTTTGTTTTTATGGGCAACATTGTATTATAGTTATCTTCATGGAACCAGTGATCTGGAGTTTTAACTATGACAGGGTTTGTGCACAGAACTCTGAGCATGGATCTGATAGGATAATAGCTCATGTTTAGCATTCTGTGTGCAAATCGTGACGTAGTAAAAACTCCAAATTACTGGTTCCATGAAGGGAACTGTGCAGAATGCTGTCCATAAAAAGAAAACAACTGAAAACACAGTTTTTCACATCAGTGTTTATTAAGGTACAGTTAAATACTTGAGCTGGGCATCGGGTTGGGTCACAAGTTCGGTACATTTGGGTTTGGCAGTGTCCAGAATTAATATTCTGAATCGGGTTTCACACTGCCAAACCTGAAACGGAAACCCAAAAATTCAGAAGCAGCAGCAAAGCATTTTGAATACAGCCCAGCCACTCTTGCAGCCCTTCAACTCAATGTGCAGATGGGGGGATACTGGCACGGGAGATTGCGCCTCGCAGGTGCTCCGTGAAGGGATGGGTATCACTGCACAGTGGAGGGGGGCACTGACTGGAGGGAAACTTCATGTCAGTACTGTACTGATGATGACTGATAGCTGTTAGTTCCTCCATTTCGACCCTGACTTCATCCAGTCTTCATGCCACTGAACCAGAGGATCATGTGACTGCAGTAATGGCAGTCCAATTAGAGCTGCTGTCTTTTTGGTTGTTGTCACCCTGCTGCTGTGTGCTGATGCTTGATTGGAGCAGATATGACAATGTTGAGAGGCAATATAAACCACCTCACATCACGCAGCAGCCAGACAGCCACTGGATTTGAACAGGCATGTCAGTGTGTGTCTGAGAGAGAGCAGAGAGTAGAGCATGTTCCTCATGGTGCTTGACTCTGTTTAATTGAATCTTTTTTTCTTCTTGATCAGAAATCATTGCCAGTCACCGACTTGAATAACTCCCCTTAAGTTTTGTTTTTATCACTGGCTTAAAAAATATGTAAGAGAGCAACAAATAGCAGCAGTCCTAATTTGGAGGGGCAAGGGTAAGGGAGGGGGGCTGGAGCCTGGGGAGGCCAAGGGCCAGGTGCCTGATCTCAGAAGGAAATTAAAAAAAAGAAACATTTTGTTTTGCTTGCTAATGAGGCTATAGGTGGTACTGGGCTGTGGGCAGGCAGATTACGATTTGTGTGTGTGTCTGTCTGAGAGAGAGATCAGACAGAACAGTAGAGCATGTTGTGTTTTGTTTTCCTTTTCTTCTTCATCATTCTAATTCTCCTTTTGGCCAGGCAGGAAGAGCAACTTCAGGCTTTTTTTTATCACTGAATTTGAAAAACAAATAAGAAAGTTTAAGAGAGTTGCAAACAACAGCAGTCTCCATTTTGGAGGTGCACGGCTACAGAACGTGGGGGGCTGCCTGATCTGAGGCAAATTAAAAAATAAGTAAACTTGTTCTTTATGCACGTTATAGGTAGTAAGACTTGTGTGTCTCTGAGAGAGCTGAGAGATTAGAGCACCTTGTTGTGCTGCTGTATTCATCTTGCAATTTTACTCTTGGTGGTTCTCAAAATAAATAAATAATATTAGACAGGCTGCAAAATCAAGCAGCAGCAGGCATATCTATATATATATATATATATATATATACACACACACATATTTTTTAATCTCCTGTAGATAAAAAAAATACTAAGCGGCAAAAAATAGCACAGCACTCATCAGTTCTTGGATGGCGAAGGGAAGGAGGGTGGGGGGGAAAGGCCAGCTGCCTGATCTCAGAGACAAATAAAAAAAGTGCATACAATTTTTTTCTTCAATTAATATAATAATTCTTAATAATAATGGAGAACAGTGGACTTAGAAAAGTAGGTCAAAAATGCCCCCAGAACAATACATCTAGCCCCCAAAAAAGTGACAGCACCATGTCTTCAGCTAATGTATCCCAAACAAGATCTGGTTGCACAGGTAAGCCCAAGAGGCTGTTTACACCTGCAAAACAAATTCATTATCATGATTTAAAAGAATAGTTTGTGCAAAAAGCTTAGTAGTTTCACAGCAAGGGACTAAGGTTCACTAAGGTAAAGAAATATAGGATAGTGCATGAGTACCAGTTAACAACAGGGCTATTCTTTCACCGAGTTGGTACTATGACGACAGATTACCTCGAGAGCGCAGCTCGAGAGATAATCAGTCGTCATAGTACCAATGAGGAGAAAGAACAGACCTGCTGTTAAATGGTACGCATGCACTGTTCTGTATAATGTATAGTGGAACGTTGTTGCCTCAAAAAAAAAAATGACTAAATCTTTCTTTTTAAAATAAGACTAACTGTCAGATTGCTGCTCGAGGACTCCATGTGTGATGTCCGCACTGCAGCAGAACGAAAAGTCATTCTGCGGTCCTGTGGACATCACTTTTTGGTTCTGCTGTACTACAGATGTCTCTAGTGCAGCAGAACAACATTTTGAGAGCGCTAGATTGCAGTGAACAACGACGTTCCATTATACACTATAAAGAGCTAGTAGGCCGAGGCCCATAATGCTCTTATGCTAGTCCATAGTATAATAAGATAAATCAAATCCAGAAACAATTAATTTATCCAAATTATGTTTAAAGATAAGTTTAGTATCACTCATAATGACGGAAGATGGAAGTTTATTCCAGGGTCCAATTGTACGTAGAGTGAAGAAAAATTTCCGACTGTTATGTTTAAATGATTTTCTGACCAGCTGCAATGGATGGCCTCTAGTATTATGTGAAAAGGACTTAAATTCTAGTCCTAATTCATTCATCACACAGTGATCATGTACGACATCATTCAGAAAGAGAAGATCACCTCTCAGACGTCTGGTAGAGAGTGACATGAGTTGCTGAGTTTCCAGCCTACTTTCATAAGATACGGAATTAAGGCCAAATATTTTTTTTGTGAATTTTCTTTGTATTTTTTCAAGGGATACTCCATCAGATTTTTTAATGGGCTCCATATCTGCGAGACGTATTCAAGATGAGGTCTAACATATGACCTATATAAAGGCATTAGCACATCACGATCCCGAGATCTGATGTTGCGAAGAATTGACCAAACAACCTTATTGGCTCTACAAATAACGGAGTGTAAATGTCTGGTATAAGTAAGATCGTTTGAAACTATGATTACCCATAATACTGCAGTAACAACAGAAAGAGCCAGTGAAAATTCTTTGAATGATGATGAGGATGATGCAGATCAGTCTGAGTTGCTTGCAGTTGAATGTGAATCTAATGTAGAAGTAGATAATGTTAACGGTGAGCTTGCAGATTTGGTGGTAGTGAAGGTGGTGTTAAGGAGGAGGATAATAATGATATCTTCCCAGGCAATTCTTCCCCTTCTGTCACTGTTGGGAATGATGATAATAATAACCAGGCATCATCCTCCACTCCTTCATCCTCCATGCCTTCTTTCTCAGTAAATAAAAATACAACTGTTGTCTTGTACAATACCACCAGCCCAACTCTGCAGTCTGTTGTAGAGAATACACACACTGCTGCTACAGGTGTCACTGCAATTCAATGTGTGACTTGTAGCATTCAAAGATATTTTCCAGCATTGTCTAACACTTCATAGGCACAGCCAGTATCTGATTCAGTACCAGGAAAGACTGGCAGAAAAAGTTCTTCTGTAGTGTGGAATAATTTCTCTACTTGCCCAAATGACTCCTTTAAAGCAGTTTGCATTCATTGCAAAAGTAGATTTAGCAGCGGGAAGTCAGCACATAACCTCAGTACGACTGCACTGATTAGACATCTCCGGCACTAGCATCCAACAGTGATGAAAAAGAATATGAATCTTGATGATGACGATGATGCTGGTGACTGGATGATGAGGGTGACTTTTTTGATGATGATGATGACAACAGGTACTTATGCAGTACTCTCACACGGCTCTCAGAGCCAGATAGCGAATCAGTTATTTCACAGTGTACAGAAGATGGTTCACCACAGTCAGCAGGAAAAAAATGGTACAAGATCCCACCATGTCCCTCAGAAAATAAACAATGCATATTTTCAAACTCCTTTGCACCCTGAGTTAGTCACACAAAAAAGATAACTTCAAAGGCATCATTTGCTGCGAAAACCAAATTTCAACCAGGTCATCAAACTGCTATAAAAATTGACTGCCTAATTGCAGAGATGATAGCACTTGATTTAGAGCCAAAAGTCAAAGTAGGACACATTGGTTTTCGGTGACTGTTACAGGAATTACAGCCTAGGTATCAAATAGAAACATAGAAACATGGAATCTGATGGCAGATAAGGACTGCTTGGCCCACCTAGTCTGCCCAACTCCCTACCTAAGTGATAAGCTTTAGATCCTAGTTAACCAACAGCCTACTTCCTCCTACCCCCATTAGAATTGCCTTATGTCTGTCCCATGCATTCTTGAATTCCTCCACTGTTATTGATTCCATGACCTCCTCAGGAAGGCTGTTTCATGCATCCACAACCCTCGCCGTGAAAAAATAGTTCCTCACATTACCTCTGAGCCATCCCCCCTCTATCTTTAAAAATTGTGCCCCTTTGTTCTTTTTTTTTAATTTAAGTTTATTGGTTTTACACAAAACAAACAATCATCACAAGAATATACAACTCGTAGGGAACATAGGATGTAACAAAGTAAAGAAAACCAAAACCCCCAACCAATCCCAACCCCCAAAACATCAGCAAAACAATAACACAAACCCCCGCCCTCATCCCCCACCCTCCCCAACAACCCACCCCCAATACCCATCCCCACCCCAAACCCCCACCCAACCCCCAATCAAGTGTGCCAAACAACCAACACCTTCAATCTGGACATTGAAACTAAAAACAGTACAGGGAGTAATCCATTCCCCAAGTTATTGATATAAAATCACCCTATTGTGACAAACTGGAGTGCCATTACGGGCATAGGGAAAAGGCCAGGAACTATTGGTGCAAATACAATGCATGCAGTTTACCCCACTTTTTCTGAAATAGGTCCATATGACACCGCACACTGGCTACTAGTTTTTCAAAATTTAAGTAAGCAGAGAGCTCTGAAAGCCATTCGGCATAGGACAATACCAATTGATCAGTCCAGTGTCTAAGGACCATCTTTTTAACTGCAGCGGATACCAACGCAATATGGTATCTACGCTCCACAGTATCTATCCCAGCATAGTCACCCAGAATACAAATCTGAGGAGTAAAACAATCTGAGAGACCTAATAGAGGATCTAAATTGTCCTGGATGGAGGACTACAGGGGGGCAAATTTACTACAGTACCAAAAAATATGCAAAGCATCTCCCTTCCCCTGCTTACATCTAGAGCAGAGTGGAGTGGAGTGAAGTGTTTCTTAATTTTAAAAAGCTTTTTAGGAGTATAGTATAAGTCATTCACTATGTAGTATTGGGTAATCCTGAGTCTGTCCCGAATGGTATTTGTGAAGGTCCTTCCAAACACGGACCAGTCCAGCCCCACCTCAGGAACCAATGGAGACCAGGTACCAGAGCCCTCCAACGCCTCGGGGAATTTATAATTTAGAAGAAAGGAATATATTAATGAGATAGCATGCGGTTTGGAAGCAAGGCCCATTATTTGAGAAAGGAAGGGACGAATCTTCGGTTCCTTAAAAATAGCACCAAATTTTCCAAGCACAAGATGTCTCAGCTGGTAGACTTTAAAAACCATGACCTTAGGAATAGCATACTTGTTGAGAATGTCTCCTGATGAGAGGAGAGAACCATGGTCATAAAGATGTTCTAGATTGACATCCTTGAGTTGTGGAAGCCACTCGGGAGTAATCATCGAACTACCCAGCTTAATATTGGGGTTCAACATGATCGGCTGGCTTAAATCCCGAGCGGGGAAGACATTAACAAAATGCCAGCACTGAACCAGAGATTTAAGAGATCCAAGAATCAAACGGTCATCTAACCATTGTGAAAGCACTGAGAGAGGAGTATAAAAAAATGGCGAAAGCCTAACTCCCGAAAGAACCGACCTTTCAATTTGGAGCCATATCGGACGGAAAGAGTCCGGATTAGTCGCAAACCATCTACCCAACTTAGCAAGTTGGGCTGCCCAGTGGTAAAACAGAAGATTTGGGAGCCGGAGCCCACCCTTATCCTTAGGAAGAGAAAGCTTAGTGAAAGACCGCCTCACTCCCTTTCCTCGCCAGACAAACTTAGAAAACATCTCATGATATTGCTGAAAATATGAAACAGGTAACCAGAGGTTAAGCAGGTTAAGAGGGTAAAAAATGCTGGGTAAAACATTCATTTTAATGATACTGATTCGGCCCCAAAGGGAGATAGGAAGAGCAGACCATCGCGTGAGATCCTGCTGAACAAGACTCTTGAGATCATCTAAATTGAGCTTCTTAAGCAGAGAGGAGTCCGTTGTAAATTGAATTCCTAAATATTTAATAGATCTGGGAGACCACCTCACACCAAAGTTCACAAATTCTTGCTTATACGTACAGGCATTTAAGGGGAAAATTTCGGATTTAGCAATATTCAATCTATATTGGGAGAGAGCCCCATATTGGTTAAGAATATCCAGTGCATGCCTGAGGGAATCTGCAGGGGATTCAACATGCAGGAGAATATCATCCGCATAAGCAGAGAGGACTAGTTCTTGTTGACCCACCACACATCCCTTGACAAGCACTGAGGATTTAAGTTTAATGAGAAGGGGTTCTAAATACAAATTGAATAAAAAGGGTGAAAGAGGGCAACCCTGCCTAGTGCCCGTGAACAACCGGAATACTGCGGAAAAAACTCCATTACAATATATTCTGGCTGAGGGGGCTTTATAAAAGATCTGAACCCATTCCAGAAAAGGACCTGGAAAACCCATTCTAGCCATCACAGCCCAAAGAAAGGACCAATCCACCCGATCAAATGCTTTCTCTGCGTCTAACGAAACTAAAACCATAGGGCGCTGAGATGTATGGGCATATTGAGATATGTGAGAGAGGGTTCTTAAGTGATCAGCCGAAGATCTAGAATGCACTAAACCCACCTGCTCCGGACTGAGCAGCTGGGTCCAGACCACCTTGATCTCTCAGCTAGAATTTTAGAAAGGATCTTCATGTCATAATTTTGAAGGATATGGGCCTATAATTCACTGGGTCCATAGGATTTTTACCGGTTTGGGAATTAAAATGATGGTGGCTTCTAAAAGAGAGGGGTCTATAACATGGGAAGAAAAAGATAGTCATATAGATTGAGAAGTATAGGAGCTGAGATCCTTAGAAAGAGCTTTGTAAAATTAATGGAAATCCGTCCGTCCGGTGCATTATCCAAGGTCATAGAAGCAATAACGCTTTCTATTTCCTCTAAAGAAAGAGGGCAGTCAGAAATTCTTTATGGGAAGGCATAAGCTGAGGATATCAAGACCATCTAAATACGCCTCAATATCTGGCAGGAAAGCAGGGAAGTGGGCGGCTATATAAGTCTTTATAATACTCTTCAAAAATTCGTACAATTCCTCTAGGAGAAGTTTCCACAGAACCAGTGAAGTTGCAAACTCGGGATTATCCTGGAACCCTCCAGCATGAAAGACGCAAAGCTAGGAGCCTTCCAGCTTTTCCCCTGATCAATGTATTTGGCCTGGGTTCTGATCAGACAATATTCTGCCTTCTTTAAGAAGATCCGTGTATTCATTTTTGGTTGCTACGAGGGCTTCTAAAGAAGATAGCGGAGAGGTCAAGATTGAGCAATCTCCAGACCCTGATTCTATTCATTAAGGCAACAGCTCGTCTAACCGGCCTTCTTCTTGCAGCGCTAACTTAATCAATTCACCCCTGAGATAACATTTAAAGCACACCAAATAATGTCGAATCGGAGACTAATCTAGGTTATCCGCCATGAAGAGAGAAATCCAGGACCCTATTTGGGTCACCGCTTGAGGATCCTTAAGTAATTGGGTATTAAGTCTCCAAGCTGTGTCACGGTGAAACTCAGAACTTAAAGAAAGCTTAATCCAGACTATGGCATGATCCGAAAGAATGATCGCTCAATACCAGACTGACGGAGCCCCGAAGACGAGATTGCTAAGCAGAATATAATCGGTGTCTCACCACGATCCATGAGATTGGGAGAAGAAAGAGAAAGCCCGAAGAGAGGGGTTAGAGAGTCTCCAGGGGTCATATATCCCCAACATCTGTGAAAAGTCATATAAAGCTCGTTGTGTGCTTGTCGGGGGCCGATTGTCTTGTGGGTCTCTATCCATAAGGTATGAAGGTGGAACATTCCAGTCTCCCCCCAGGATAATTTGTGAGGGCAGGAGAGCACTGATTTTATCAGCGAGAGCCATTAAGAATTCAGCACTTCCCCCCACAGGCCCATACACAGAACCTAGAATTACCACCTCCCCACTGAGTGTGCCTTTAACCAAAATAAACCTCCCCTCCGGGTCCTCCACTACCTGGTCTCTCACAAATGTTACATGTTTTTAATAAGAATAGCTACCCCTCTGCTATAATTGGATCCAGTCACTACATATACTTGTGAGAAACCAGAACGAGATAACCACTTAGCCTCCCCACCTTTCAAATGGGTCTCCTGTAAAAATAAGATATCAATTTGCAGGAAGGAACAGTGATTAAACACCTGAGTTCTTTTGACTTTTTCCCTAAGCCCACGCACATTCCACGACGCTATTTTAACATCACCAGTAACCATTTTAGAAACAGCATGAGAAGGGAAAATATAGCAGAACATCCAGAGATACAGAACACATAGGCACACTTGATCCCCAAACTCCCATACCCACCCCGCCTGCCCAAAGATACCCATTGACAATAACAGCAAAATATGAAATTTAACCAGAATTAGGGTACAATCGCCTAAAACGAAATTTGCAGGTGGACCCCCTCAAATTACCCTCATCAAGTCCCATCAAATAACAGCACATGATGCAACAAACCCCCAGAGCCACGAGGATCCCAACAAGAATATCCACAGCTTCACAGAGATACGTAGAAATAGTCTGAAATCCCAGGATAACATTGATTGGCAGGCCTCCCACCTCCCCCAAAAAAAAACTCCATAACCCCTTCAAACAACTATGTACAACATGTTCCCAGATTGATAGCTGTTAAAGATCTCACAAAGGACCCATGCTCTGGGGACACATACCCACCGCGAGTCCAGCCCCACCGATCATGCAGGGAGTAAGCAGAGAGACAAAACACCCAATACCACCCCGACTAAAAAAAAAAAAAACCCAAAACCAACCTGGGAAACCCTGCAAAGACCATACAGATGGGACTGAGCTGGCATTCCCCCCATCCATAGGCTCGCGATTCAGCCGCCTCCAAGGCTAGGCCCAGAAGCCCCCCCCCCCATCCAATCCCCACATCGTCACCACCCTGAGCCTCAACTCCCACTTCAAAATGAATAAAGGGAAAAGTCCCCATAGCAGGGGTCTATTACTCACCCCCTTAGAATGGGATGGGAGAAAAGACGAACACCTCGAGTTGGACGAACCGCAGGGAGAGGACTCGACTCCTGCCAGTTCGTCGTGTTTCCAGGGGGCATAAATAGTAAACGGACCCGAACCGGGTCCTACCGACATAAACCGCTCCTGGGGAAACTCCACCCTCAAAAAGAACGTTCCAGGAGAAGGCCAAGGCCCAGCTATCTCGGCCCCTTCCCAACCCCACTCAGCCACCTCGGATCTCACCCGCGGCAAGACCAGGGGAGACAGCCAGAGCGGGTAACCTCAACTCAGCCAACCAGCAGAAAAGAAAACCCTCAAAGAGGTAAGAGCCCTAATAAAAGGAAAAGGAAAGGAAAAGAAAAAGTATACAGAGGAGAGTATCACTGGAGATAGTCACAAGCCAAATCCTCCTGAGCACAATATATTTACGATTCAGTTCAGCCATTTAAACAAGTCCGGGAGTTTGATAGCCAGTTCTTGTGCAGTCTCTGGGGATTCAAAACTGTAGGTAGCACTGCCCACTGAAACTTTGAGGGTGGCAGGGTAGATCATCCTGAAAGGGATAGATGCCGCAATTAGCTTCTGCACCGTGGAGTGAAACGCTGCCCTTCTCACTCTCATCTCCTTTGGAAGATCCTGGGTGATCCTCAGCCTCGTCGATCCCCATATAATCTCTTGAAGCTCCCGAGACTTATTAAAAACGTGCTGCCTCTCAATGAAACTCAGAAACTTTATGATTATAGGACGCGGGGGAGAGCTGGGCGAGGGTCGGGGCCTCAGCGACCTGTGAGCCCTCTCAAGATGGTAACTCGGGTTAATCGGGGAGGGACCTACTACTTTGACAAGAAACCGCTGCAGGAATGCTAATAGATCTGGTCCTTCTTCCAACTCCGGCAACCCCAGAATAAGGAGGTTGTTTCGGCGACTACGGCCCTCCAAATCTTCAGCTTTTAATTGTAGCTTCCGAATCTGCTGGGATAGTCCGGATACCTCCGTATCCACCTTCGCCCTCCACTGCTCCACTGAAAAGATTCTGGCCTCCGAGTCTGATACCCTCATGGTGAGGAAAGACAGGTTGCCCCTTAACGACTTCAATTCCGCTGTCACCTCCTGGAGTAGAATTTTGACAGGGGCCAATTCCTGCATAAACTTATCCTCTGTAAGAGGAGCCGACGCCTGGGGCTTATCTCGGCCTTCTCCGACCCGATCCAGCTGATTCGTGGCTTTTTAGCCGACTTTTCGGGGTTGCAGGGGCGATGTTTTAGCCGTGGCCTGCTTCCTATCTACTTCCATCTCTCACTCAGCCCAATGGGCGGACCAGGAACCAGCCAAAAACCAGAGATCCGAATATAAATAGTTTAGCGCTGCAAGTCTGGTCAGTTTACTGAGACAAAAAAGATGTAGATTGTAACGATTAGGAGGACTGGAGGATGGAGCCCTAGGCCCTTACTGCCATTCAGCCAGCTGCCATCACGTGACCTCCCAGAATGTGACCCTTTGTTCTTGCACATCTCTTTTTCTGAAAGATGCTACCCTCTTGGACTTTGTTGATTCCCTTGAGGTACTTGAAAGTTTCTATCATGTCCCCCCATCCTTTCTTCAAGGGTATACATATTAAGCTCCTTTAGTCTCTCTTCATATGTCTTCTGGTGCAGAGCCTGCACTATTTTGGTTGCCCTCCTCTGGACAGCCTCCACCCTGTCTATGTCTTTGCGGAGATGGGGTCTCCAGAACTGCACGCAGTACTCTAGATGGGGTTTCACTAACTGTTTGCACAGAGGGATAACAACTTCCTGATTTCTAGGTCCCTTTTCATTTTTGTTGTTGTTAGTATCTCACTCCTCATTGTGCACTCTTCCTCTGGGTTTTTATTTCCCAGGTGCGTTATTTTGTACTTCCTTGTGTTGAATCTAAGCTGCCATACATTTGACCATTCCTCCAATCTTGCCAAGTCATTTCTCATCCTTTCCACACCACCTTGTGTTTCAATCCTGCTGCAGATTTTTGTGTCATTTTCAAAAAGACATACTTTTCCTTCTA
This sequence comes from Neoceratodus forsteri, assembly GCA_016271365.2. NCBI lineage: Eukaryota > Metazoa > Chordata > Ceratodontiformes > Ceratodontidae > Neoceratodus > Neoceratodus forsteri. Next base: position 62,552,724 of record CM057455.1, read on the forward strand.
GTCTCTCTGCAATGTCACTTGTAAAGACATTAAAAGGATTGGTTCCAGTACTGAACCCTGCGGTACCCCAGTAGTAGCTCCCCTTTTTTCACTGTGGACTCCGTTTACTACTATCCTATGCGTCCTGTTTTCAAGCCAATTTTTTTCCCAGGCAACAACCTTGGGACCCACTCCAAAGTTGGCTAACTTGTATATAAATCTTTTGTGTGGGACTGTGTCAAATGCCTTGCTAAAATCTAGGTAGGCCATGTCCACAGCCCCTCCCTGGTCTACTACTTTGGTCACCAAGTCAAATAAATCTATTAGTCATCTGACATGACCTTCCCACTGTGAATACATGCTGCCTTGGGTTCTGTGCCCCACTCCACTCTGGGTACGCAACATTTCTTTCCTTCAGAAGTGATTCCATCATTTTCCCTACAACTAAGGTGAAACTAATTGGTCTGTAGTTTCCTGCCACTGCCCTGTTCCCCTTTTTGTGATGTGGAATCACATCCGCCTTCTTCCAGTCCTCAGGTACCATCCTATCCTCCCATGATTTGTTAAAAAGAGTAGTCAGTGGTGTCACTAATTCTACCCTTAGTTCTTTTAGAATTCTAGGGTGAATCCTGTCAGGCCCCATTACTTTGTCTACCTTCAGTTTTAAGAGTTCTTTCAGAACCCTTTTTTCTGTGAATGGACTGGTATCGACCCTCTTATCCAGAGTGTTTCTCTTGTTTAGTTTAGGTACCTCCCTCTCCACTTCTTTTGTGAATACTGAGTAGAAATATTTGTTCAGTATCACTGCATTTTCACTATCACCCTCTGACCACATTCCCTCCCCTTTATTAAGCCTCAGTATCTCTCCCTTGGTCTTTCTTCGCTCTCTAATGTACCTATAAAAGGTTTTATCCCCTTCTTAGCTATCTTTTCCTCAGTTTGGGCTTTTGCTATTTTGACTGCCTTCCCTGCCTCCTTCTGCTTTAACTGATATAGTTCTGTGTCCTGCTCCTTCTGTGTTTCCTTATATTTCCTGAATGCTATCCTTTTCTCCTTAATCTTCTCTGCCACCTCTTTTAAGAACCATAGTGGCTTTTTTCTTCATTTTGTTTTGTTGATTGGCTTTACACAAAGGTTTGTTGCCTCTGTGATGGCAATTTTGATTTTTTCCCAATGTTCCTCCACCCCTCCATCTTGCCTGTTTGCTAGTTCTTTTCTGAGGCACTCTCCCCTTTTGCCAAAGTCAGCCCTCCTAAAGTCCAACACTTTTGCTTTTGTATGGCTTGACTCTACAGCTGTGTTTATTGTGAACCACACTGTTTGGTGGTGGCTTTTTCCCAGATGGCTACCCACTTCAGAATCCGAGGTCCTCTCTCCATCCCCATTTGAGAGTACCAGGTCTAAGATTGCTCCCTCCCGAGTGGGTTCTAACACTAGCTTTCTGAGGCATGCACCCTGTAGGGCATCGAGAATGACCCTGCTCTTGGATGTAGCTGCAGTAAAGGTGCTCCAGTTAAAATCTAGCATATTCAGGTCCCCATCAACAATATCTCTCCTTTTTCTGTCATTCTAAGGATTCCTTCTATCACTTCCTTGTCCATTGCCTCCCCTTGAGATGGGGGTCTGTAAACAAACCCTGTGCAGATTATGTTTCCATTTCCTGTCTCCAGGGTGCCCCACAGTGCCTCCTCCCATACCTGTTTACCCTTTAGTTCTGTTTCTTTGATTCCTTCCCTTATGTAGAGAGATTCTCCTCCTCCTCTTTTACCCTCCCTCTCCCTCCTGTAGAATGCTGGTATGCTGTGTTGAATCTGTAATATTACTGCTCTTATCTCCCACAAGGTGTTTATCTTTTGTTATGTTAATACTGTATAATCTATGCCTTACCATGTTTCGTATGTTGTGTTGAATCTGCATCCTCACGTGAACTGTAACATGTCTAATTTGTACAATGTCATTGTATGTACCTAAATCTATTATTCCTGTACTCTCCTGGGTTGTACCTGAAAATAGGCAATTGTCTTGTCTAGTGTACCTACCTAGTTAGCAAAAGCTAAATAAATAAATATCCAGGCATCCATCTTCCATCAAGGCCACTAGTTCAGGAAGCTTGTTACCCAGACTACAGGCGTTGGTACTCATTGCCCTCCATTTTATGATGGCCTTACCCCTTTTAGGCCCATCTCTTTTTCTACTGCCTTTGCCTTTTTCTGGATTTACCCCCCCCCCGCTTCCCATCAACTTCGCTACCTTTATGCCTGCTTTGCTAACTACCCAGTTTTGTTGGGGGGGGGGCTGGGATTCCTCTGCTTCCCTTCAGTGCTTCCTGCCTTGGCTAGTTTAAATGCTTGCTAATAAAGCATTTAAATCTATCACCTAGGATCCTGGTTCTCCTCCTGGACAGATGCAGACCATCACGCCAGTACAGGCCTGTATCCCTCCAGGTGGACCCCAGTCTCCAATGAAACCCAATCTCTTCTTGATGTGCTTTTTACAATCGTATAATTCCAGAAATATATGATGCAGTGAGAAATGCAGTTTCCAGTCAATTCGCAGAGGCAGAGTGAGGATTTGTTCACTTTATGACAGACCTTTGGACAAGCTTTGCATCACATGCTTTCTTATCTCTCATAGCTCATTGGGTCACGTTTAAAGAGTTTGCAGCATTGTCAGCAGTACAAACCAAAAATGTCAGTCAACCTAGTTTGCTTCTTGATTAATACAGGGGTATGGCACTACTTAATATGTCTGTAATGGACACTGAACATACTGCAGTAAATACAAGGGTAGTTTTGGAGAAACTGTGGAAAGAATGGACTGTGTCCAGGGGCCTTACCACTGGCATGATTGTAAGCAAGCAAACACATGTTTATTTCTTAAGCGCTATTCCAATAGATCAAAGCACTATACAAAGGTCAACACAATAAAATCGATAAAACCAACAGATAAAAATTTTAAAACAGTCTTAAAATAAAAGATGGCAGTAGGCTAACCCACACTTGCATCTGGGAATACTAGAGAAAATAAGTATGTTTTTAGGGCAGACTTAAAACACTTGACGGTCAGGCAATCTCTGATCCGACAAGGTAAAGAGTTCCACAGAGTTGGGGCCACAAAAGCAAAGGAGCTAGCTCCAGAGGTCTTCAATCGAACCCTGGGAACCTCTAGCAATCCCTCATCGGAGGAACGTGACAGATAATGGTGCAAATATTATTAAAGGTCTCAAGGACTGCAGTAATGAGCATAGAGTTAATGTTTTTTGCTTTGCTCACACTTTCAATTTAGTTTTGCGCTATGCCTGGCAACACCAAGTTGATGAATGTAACCTGGTTCACACTGCACGTAAAATATGTGTCCACTTTCACAGATCTGTAAAGGCCACTTCCATTCTGAGGCAGTACCAAAGTGACTACAAGGTAGCATCTAGCAATCTCATCCCAGATTAGAGACATTACGAGTAAAACTTCACCCATGAAGTCCTGAAAATTCATGCTTTGCAGAGCTTCACAAAACCTCCCAGTACCTGGGAAACTTTGGAATTCAAAGTTTTTCCCATGAATTGTGTGAATTTCAGTACAAAGCATGAAATTCATGGGCAAAACGTAACACTTTGCGGTGAATTGTGCGCAAATTCTCAGCCACAAATTGCACATATTTTGTGAATTTCACTTTACAAATTGCACAAAATTCACAAATTAATTCACGGGGCAAATTGTTGGGACTTTACCCAGCTCTATTCAAGATATAGTTACTCAGTGGAATTCCACCTATTATATGTTGGAACGTCTAGTGCAGCAGAAGTTGGCAGTACATAATATGGCCTTAGTCCATGACATCAGGGGCATGATCACACAATGGAAGTTGTTGGAAGCAGTTGTGAAAACACTGGCACTGTTTGAAAATGCAACAAATGTACTTAGTAGGAATAGTGCATCCAGTAGTCAGGTCATACCAATTGTACGCATCCTTTTCAAAGTGACAGCGGATGCCATGGACAATAATGGAGATGAAGGGCAATCCCAAGAAATGATGGAACTTGCTAGCATTTTAAATGCAGAGCTACACAGAAGATTTGATTCTGTTCTTACAGACAAGGAGTATGTCATTGCTACCATACTACAGTAGCTCCTCGTTTCATGGACATCTTTTTGGTGCAAGACAGTTTGCCAATAACAGATATCAAGGCACAGCTCATTGAAAAGATTCAGGAGGTCCAAGACAGAATGGATGGCAAGCAAAAGCCATCACCAAGGCAGTCATGGCAGGACTCAATTATTAGTTCTCCTGCATTGTCTCAGCAGACAAACTTTTTTTCTCCTTCCCCTTCTCATCGACTTCAAGTTAAAGTTAACAAAGCTGATGATATCTGGAATAAGCTACTGTAAATGTCCTTGACTGCTTAAGGTCAATATCAGAACAACCATGTGTGCCTAGCACTGAAATAGTCCTGAATACTTACCTCATGGAGCTTCTAAAAGCAACCATAAATATGACCCTCTTATACATTGGGAAAGCAAGCACTCTGTTTGGCAAGCCATGCCTCAAGTTGCAGTCAAATATCTTGGTTGTCCACCTACAAGTGTGCCATCAGAGTGCAACTTTAGTACTGCATGTGATGTTGCATCCTCTGCTCAGAATAGTTTGGACCCAGAGCATGTTGAACAATTAGCATTTCTGAAAATAAACTTGCCTTGACTTAATTACAAGTATAATACCTCTATATAAACTTACAATTCTAGAATCAGTGCCTTAGTGTGTGTTGCAAATACATGGAATATCCCTTCTGCCTGTCTTCATTTACTATGTGTAACTAAAGTATATGGGATTATTTAAATGGACAAAAAAGACAAAACTCCAGCACTACCCACTGAAACAGATTACAAGCAAACACGAAAGCAATGACATTGCTGCTTTTTAATAAGGCACATAAAAACAATTCAACATAAACTCACCGAAATGTGCCAAGACCCCATTCAAGAACAACAAAGGGGATCCACAAGCCTCTTACCGGTTTCGCTTCACAGCGTCATCAGGGAGTGTTCACCTGTTGCTGTTACACCTCATTTAAACCCCACAGTTAAAGTGACCCACTAATAAAATAAAAACACAAATATACAGGTGTAACCAACTAAAAATATAAAAAATACAATAGAAAAAAGGAGAGAACAACTGCACAGTGATGTTTCATATAGCATTTTTGTCCAAAACCTAATTAAGTAGTGCAACTGTAAATATAGAGGATTGTGTATGAGCAGTCATACATAACAAGGATATTCTTGTATCGAGAGGTTTCCTTGGTAACAGATGACCTCGAGAGCACAGCTCTGTTACCAAGGGAACCTCAAGATACAAGAATTTCCTTGTTTGTGTATGACTGCTCATACACAATCTTTTATAGTGTATGGGAAGTCACAGCACAGAAAATCACACAAAACCAGCTGGAGAAGACAACGGAGAATAGAAATTTTAATATTTTCTTTTTTTTAACTGACACAGTGTGCTGCAGATGTTTCTGCAAGTATAAGTTTAAAAAAACGCAACCTCCAGCTTAACTGGATTGAGGAACACAACTATGTGGCAGCATTCCAAGTTGTTATGCTGCAGTAGTGACATAACTAGTGCAGCATAACAGCTGTAATGACATTGCTACTGCAGCATAACAACTCCATTCTAGTTATGGATTTCTAGCCATAACAACATTCTACCATACACTATAATAACATTTATACATTCTAAATGTAAAACACTGGTAAACCGGTAATGCTTTTTCATACATATACATTATCCAAAGCTGTGGCTCTATAAAGACAAACATCATGATAACTAGATATTAGAAACTGTGTAAATCAAAGGAGACAAACAGGTGAATGAATAGAGAATGGTGTATAGGCGCCCACAGGACAGGGATCCAAAATGCATGCAAAAAGTAAAGAGCAGTGATGCCATCTCATTGGTGTTTGCCTGTAGTCTGTTTCAGTGGGTAGTGCTGGAGTTTGGGCTTTTTTTGTTCTGATTATTCTCCTGTGCACACCCGGCCAGCAGGGCTGCTTTATGTTTGTGTGGAATATTTAAAAGGAGCCTCAGTCTTGGGCATCATCATCATTCTCCCAACATCAGTGCCACCATGGGGAGTACTACCTAGAGGAGCAGGAGTGGGTGGGTTCTCCTGGGTATGCTGCTCCACTCCGGTGTCCTCCATAGCCCAGCCAGCTATGATATGTCTTTTCTGCAGGTTTTCTCAGTCTCACCAATGCAGCAGCAGCGTAGATCTCATTTTTCTGACTCCTGTCCCCATAATCAGTGCCACCACGGAGAGTACTACCTAGGGGAGCAGGGGTGGGTGGATGGGTTGGAAGAGTGGAGGAGGAAGTTGTATGTTGCCCCTGGGCATGCTGCTTCACTCCGGTGTCCTCTGTAGCCCAGCCAGCTACGATATTTGTTTTCCTCAGGTTTTCTCAGTCTCACTAATGCAGCAGCAGCAGCAGAGCTCTCTCATTTTTCTGACTGCTGACCCCACCATCAGGGCCACCATGGGGAGTGCTTCTTGGGGAGCAAGACTGGGTGGGTCGGGGTTGGAACAGTAGATGAAGAAGGTGTTTGCCTGACTCTGAGCCTCTTGGTAAGGTACCTGCCACACTCACTATGAAGGTTCTGCTTAAAGCTATTGTTCACAGCTTTTCATGCATTTTAACAGCATATTTTAATAGAACATGCACAGCCATTTAAAATAAAATGTATTTTGACCCTCAAAACCCTTAATTTAATTTCAGACCAAATCAGGCCAATTCAAGTTTTCACAGCCCGGCTTGAAATTGACCTGTCGGCCAAATTTGCCGACTTGCACGGCCCTATAAATAGCACTCATTTGGAGGCAAGTCTTTCATTTCTCTTACTAGGAACATTACTCACTGCTGCTAGTTAGCACACGTGTCCTGCCCCTTTAATTACTTTATTGGGTAGCTAAGGTACAGGATGGAAGTATTTTTCTGAAAAAAGGTGCTCAAGAACAAGGGGACATGATATGAAGCTGGAAAGGGATAGATTCAGGAGAGATGTGAGGAAACCCTTCTTTACAGAAAGAGTGGTGAATTCCTGGAACAGTCCTCAAGCGGAGGTGGTGGGGACAAAAACAATGGTGGAATTCAAGAATTCATGGGACAGGCACAAGGGAATCATAGTGTAAATGAAGGAGGGGAGGAAGAAAGAGCTGTACATCAAGAAGGGTCTATGGTGAGAATGTAGGTAGGAAAAAATGGGTAGACTGAGTGAGTAAAGTGACTCTTACTTGCTGTCAAATTCTATGTTTCTATTACCTGCAGCCCTCCTTCCATGTCCCTGGTCCCCCCCAGAAGGCAAGACTCACTCAACACCATTCGACCTACCTGCAGCTCTTCTTCAAATACCCTGCTCCCAATGGCAACATGATAATGAACTGGGAGCACACAGCCTCATTATCCCTACCCACAATCCTCCTTTCATGACCCTCATTTCCCCTGTAAGGTGGGGACAGTGGGGGAGATGTCAGTCCAAATACCACTACCTGCAGCCCTCTTTCTAATTCTCTGGATGGCGCTGCAAGGGAGGATTGATGGGGGAGCATGGAGCCCCATCACCCCCCTACCTGTAGCCCTCCTTCCAATTCCTTGGACCCCACTGCAGGGTGAGATTGATGTGGGAGCACGGAGTCCAATTACCCCTACCTGCAGCCCTCTTACCAGATACATGGACTGTGCTGCAAGGCAGAATTGATGGGGGAGCATAAAGCACCACTATCCCTATGTGCAGCCCTCTTTTCAATTCCATGGAGGGAGCATGGAGCACCATTACCTCTACCTGCAGTCCTGTTTCCAGTTCCTTGGACCCCGCTACAAGGGATAATGGGGTCGCACAGAGCACTCAACTCCAATACCTTTACCTGCAGCCCTCTTTCCAGTTCCTTGGACCCACTGTAAGGCAGGATTGATGGTGGAGTATGGAGCTCCATTATCCCTATCTGCAGCCCTCTTTCCAATTCCCGGGATGCCACTGCAAAGGCAGGATTGATGGGAAAGCACGGAGCCCCATTATCCTTACCTGCAGTCCTCTTTCCAAATCCCTGGACTGTTACCAGTTGTGGGTTTAGGATAACACAATATCAGGCAGACCACAAGTCAGGTACAAAAAAAACACACAAGTGTGCTTGTCATTTTATTTCAGCAAGTAAAATATACAGAAAGCAAAGATGAGTTTAGTTTTTCTCAGCACTATGGTTTAGCTCCAGCCTGCATCAGTTGCTCAAATAGCTAATTAGGTCAGAAAAAGCTAGGTACTTCCAAAAAGAACTAGAAAACAATAAAAACAACTCTGCCAAATTTTGGAACATCCTCAAAGAAGTCAAAGGTCAGTCCACTGCAACACCCCTTCCAAACAAAATTGTGTCTGATGGTACCACCTATACGGACAAAGCTGATATACTAGAGAAGCTTAATGATCACTTTGCCACTGCAGGGCTTGCCTTTGACACCTCACCCATCAGCAGACTTAGCCCGGCAAGAGACTACACTGTTGGCTTCACTGATAATCACAACCATAACCAACCGCATACCACTCCCTTCAGCTTCCTCACAATTACGTTCAAGCAAGTGGAGGACCTCCTCCTTTCTCTGGATATAAAAAAGAGTGTGGGTGCAGATAATATTGAACCTTACTTCCTAAAATTTGGCCATACCTATCTGACCGGCCCCATTACACACTTATTCAACACCTCTCTGATTCAAGGTGAGCTACCTGTCTTGTGGAAAACTGCCCACATCCTACCATTATTCAAGACTGGGATCCGAGTGATCTGAACAATTACCAGCCTATTCTATACTATCCATCCTCTCTAAATTACTTGAAAAAATTGTTAACATCCAACTTAGAGAACATTTGGATTCACAAAAGTTGCTAAACCCGTCTCAGTCCGGCTTCAGAGCCAAACACAGTACAGTATCGGCTCTTGCCAAAGTAACTACAGACTGGCAAATGGCCTTGAACTCTAAGAAGCATGTATTTGCCCTCTTCCTTGATCTAAGTAAGGCCTTTGATACTGTGGATCATACCATCATTCTTACTGCACTGAGTAACATCAGACTTGATAGTGCTGCCATTAAATGATTCACCAGCTACCTAACCAATAGGTTACAACAAGTCAATGCCTTGGGAGACCTGTCCCCACAAAAATCCTTGTTACAAGGAGTCCCACAAGGCTCCATCCTGGGCCCTATCCTCTTTGCAATATACATCAATAATCTGGACTCGCAGCTGGGCACAGCAAATGTGCACTTATTCGCAGATGATACTGTACGCTATACCACAAATTCATCCCTGGATCTGGCCCATGAGTACTTACAGAAAGACTTTGTCACCCTCCAATACAACCTTCTCACTCATAAGCTCCTCCTCAAGCTCCTCCTCAAGCTCCTCCTCAATGCTAAAAAGACTAAAGCAATGATTCTCTCACCAAAGTCTACTTCCTGATGTCCACATATCACACAGATCTGAACACTCTTAGATGAACCCCTTGAAATAGTTGATACCTTTAAATACCTAGGGTTCTGGCTGCATAACAAGCTCAACTTTCTGTGCCACTTAAATGAAACCTCGAAGAAACTAAGACAGTGATTAGGTTTATTCTATCGCATTAGACACCTACTCATGTTAGAAGCCAGAATGAGACTAGTACAAACTACATTCCTACCTATACTGGACTACACTGACTTCCTTTACAGTCATTGCGCATCAACAAAGCTAAACAAACTGGACACCCTTTACCACCGGGCTTTAAGATTTATCTTAAATCTACCCCGTAGTACACATCACTGTCATCTATACCAGGTTTTGGGATGGACCTCACTCTCAACTAGAAGAAAAAGGAATGCTCTCCTCTGGTTTTTTAGAGCATTATCTGATAACCTCCCTGCATATATTTTGAACATCTTCAAACAGGCTAAAGGTTCCTATGGCCTGAGACGCTTCTCCTTAATCTGCTTCCAGATTCCTAGAGTGAAAACTACCAATGGCTCAGCAGCAATCAACTTCTCACTTCCATCACTTTGGAACACTATGCAAGACTCTTTAAAATTATCCTCACTTCCAAGCATTTTCACATTCAAAGCTCTATTAATGGATTATCTGAAGGAATCATGCACCTGTTTCAGACGCCGATGACCCCTAAGCCCTGGATGCCACTCTCAAATCCTACGTCTAAGTATCTCATCCACCCAACATTCCTAACAACAGAAACCTAGGACCTACAAGCCTAGTTCCCTTAATCCAAGATGGCCCTACCTATTCTCTACCTTTTATCTATTCTGGCCTCCCTTTTGGCTGCCTACTCTTTCACCCTAATTTCTACCATATTCCTTAATACCTCCTTATTTTTTATTATTTACTGTAGGTATGAGCTCTTACTTAGCAGAGACTATATGGGATTGTTGTCTCTTCTCATTCCAGTAAAGCTTATCATTATGTACCTTTGCATGTTAATTATGTTAACCGGTATGTATAGGCCCATATTGACTGGCACCTTCACAGTGTTTTTATTTTTTTTTTGCACTGCTGTCCACTGTAATTGTAATCTTATGAAGTGTACTGTATTGTATTAATGCCCAGGACCACCTTGAAAATGAGCTTGCTCAATGGTGTTTATGCCTGGTTAAATAAAGTGATTGATTGATTGATTGATTGATTGAAATAGTGTCTCAACACACCCAGAGGGTCTTACACCTTCAACGGCCAGTAATCAACTGACTTTCCTGTCTAACTTCTAGCCCCTAGTGGTGTTTTTTTTTTATATGCTGTCAGAGGTGACGTCACCGTCAGGTGATCCACCCTCTTTTCTTATAATGTACATAACAGGCCTCAGGTTACCTTTTCACCCTTTTTCAACATTCACAGTGAAAAGGTACAATTACATTTCTCAGATAATGCATTATGTGATACTTTTGCCTAGGTTTGCAGGCAGAAAACAACTTTTACATACCTAATGAGCAATAATACAGCTAAGCCCCTCCTCCTGGCAATGACATCACCAGATGGGAGTGACAGATACCTTCTTATAACAAACTCTGGTCAGATCCAATATGGCTGTGGAGAGATTTTAGGAGTGGCAAGAGTGTTAAAAAGAATACATGGGGCTCTCACTACACGAGAGTCAGACATAACTGATACACCAGAGTCAGATGTAACTGTTACTGCAACGATTACAGAACTGCACGCATGATACTTGTACATGTGCAGTGTGCTCCAGTCAGCCATGTACAACATGGCTGTGCTGACGTGACTATGTATGCACGATATTCGTGCATGTGCAGTTTAAGTCAGTTCCACCAGCCATCACTTCCGCAGTTGCAGAAAGGAAAAGTAATGCATCGGGAAGGGAGTATATTTAGGCGGCCTGCGGAGGGGAAGGGCTGCATAAACAGAATCACTGGAAACTATGCTGTAGGACTGTGGCAGCACATCAGACTGCGGTTCAGTCATGTGCTTCCACAGTGCTGTTATACAAGTCTGATGATGGCATAACATCTGTGGAGCTCGGCTCACGCAGCTGTAAAAATCAGACTCAAGAGGAGACTATTAACAAACTAGAGATCTGGTCTGGGACTTGCTCGTCATCACAGTCACTTTCTCATTCTTTTCTAAGCAGTAGTTTCTGGTAAATGTGCCTTAACCATATTGATCTCAATGCTGGTAGACTACTTCTGGTTTTCCTCTGATTGTGGTAGCCAGGGGTAGTAGCAGTCTTGAAGTGGTAGCTGCTGGTGGTGGCACGCTTTGAAAAAAGTGGTCTCCCATACTCATCAGTACATTTTAGAAATGACTCCTTTACTTGTTTTTGTTGTAAAAAACCTGACCCCTTTAACACAAAAACAAGGAGTCAGTTATGGCCTCTACCCCACCCCCTTTTTGCTTCAAGTGAGGGAATGTGATTATGGGTTTGCATCAGATGTACAGTGGCAGCCATAGATGCTTAATATTGTTAAACAGTAATCAATAAGCTGACCATATTTTACTGAATATACTGTAAGGAGTTCAGATTAGTGACTACTCTCGTTTGAAAAGCAGTCTGGAGTTCTGTTTCCAATGTTCAAAACACGCAATGGGTCTGAATGAGTTACTCATTAAATATGGTGCTCTTATTACCTGTATTTCCATTTTTGTTTTTACCAAATTCACATTTCTGATGACTATTTAAAAAAAAAACTATAAAGAATTTAGATTGGTGACTAGCCTCGTTTGAAATGCCTTTTTGTCCTGAACACAAAAATGTAAAATAATGCACTTGGGGCACAGAAATCCAAGGGCAGAGTACAAAACGGGTAGAGTGATATTGACAACATTAAGAAAGCACACATTCTCCCAAAAAACAAGTTTTTACATACAGTTGATTACTGTTTAACAATATTATGCATCTATGACTGTCACTGTACATCTGATGCAAACCCATAATCACGTTCCTCATTTGAAGCGAAAAGGGGGTGGAGGCCATAATTGACTCCTTGTTTTTGAGTTAAAGGGGTAAGTTTGTTTTTTTAGCAAAAGCAAGGAAAGGAGTCATTAGAATGCAGTAGACAGAACTCCAAGCTGATTTTCTCTGAGAGCAAATGTGCACACATTTCAAACAAATCTAAATATCTTTAAAACAGTTCAAGGTGGGAAGTTAGGGGTACTAATGAGCATTGAAGAGTGAGGATGTGGTCTCCTATAGCTCCCACCTCTATGCTATTAAATTGATATAAAATCTACTGCATCCTGTCATCAAAGTGAATAAAACTTTCAAACTGGTGGAGCCTGATTGTTATGGACGAATACCTGTTCCAAAACCCTGGGAAGGGACAACGCTCTGCAGCTAAGAATCCAATGAAGCAACCGGCTGCCAAGCAACCTGAGGCGCTGGGCTCAGTTTCACCCTCAGCTGCTGAAATGGCCTCGATAGGCCGGAAAGTTACCTCACAAGTCATGGAGGCACTCAATTAGAGGTTGGTCAAAATGGAACAGAAAATGGATACCCGATTCCAAGCTATAATATCAGTCGGCATCTCAAGCTATTAAAATCACTGAAGCTGAGGAGCGAATATCTAACCTGTAGAACATGGTCGATCCGTTGCCCGGAAGAATAGTGGAGTTGGAGAAGGAGTAAGCAGAATTCAAAGAGTTGTTTGATTATCAGGAGAATTATCATCGTCGCCTTAATTTAAGACTCAGGGGACTGCCAGAGGGAAGGAGGGACCAGACATTTAAAACTTTTGTTCAGTTAAGTTCCTGGCCTTGCTCAGGCTAAATCCTAACAACAGTTGCTTTAAGTTGGAGCCCGCTCATAGAGCAGTCACCCCAAAACCGCTGGCAGGCCAGCCTCCATTTTCAAGACCGGGAGGCAGTCCTGTGAGCATTTCATGGTATGAAGGAGCTGGTTTACAAGGGGATTCAGCTTTACATCTTCCAGGATTTTTCCAATCGCCTGTTGAAGAAAAGGTGCGCTTTCAGCCTTGAGGGATTTCTAACTTATCCCATTGTGCTAAAGATAAAACATGAGGGAGCTTCCTATTCATTTTGGGAGCCTAAGAGAGTGCCTAGCTTTGTGGCAGACCTAAAGAAGAAGATTAGCTTAGAATAGAGTTGGCCAAGACTTTGCAAAGCGGGCTGGTTAGCCTCATTGATGCGATGGCTGTCAATGCCTATTGATTTGGACGGTAGTGCGTTTATCTTGGAACTGTGCTGAGTCCCCTCTTTCCAATGCACTGGGGCCCCCAACCCCATCCTGTGGGCTAGTGGATCCCCTTATGTGGAAGCAGACTGTACAGAGAACGAAGGACAGATCAACACATTTGGCCTGCTGGTCTCTCTGTTGCATACCAGCCTAATGGAAATGTACGTGTGCTGATGAAGGGAGGATCTCATGGGAGCCATTATCTATAAGCAGAGAGACTGTTTGGGCAAGCTTGCTATAATTTCTGGATACTGTCCTGAGACTAGACTGCTCTAATGCTGTCAAGGTAAGTCGGGGGGGCTGTGGGAGGTGGGCAGGTGCATGGCATATGATTTACGCTGCCTTCCTCTGCGTTGACCTTTCTGACCCATATGGGAGGGGAATTGAATCAAAATGGGACTTTACTGGGCTCACATTGACTCAAAATTTTGAAGCTGTTTGATGTATAATTCCTTGGGGGGGGCTGCTGGGGTGAGGAAGGGACAGGGAAGGCACAATACTATATTTGGGGCTGGCGTTGAGCCTGAGATCAGCACGTTTTTAACTTATGAAGCCTTGTATAAGAATTTGCTGGATTGTGGAATACCTGGGTGGGCTGGAATTCGGTCATGGGGGAGGGCAGTTTGCTGGGTTGTAGGCCTCACTTTGTCTAAAAGGGAAGGCTCTGTTGGCAAGGCAGGAGGATGGAAGCGCCCCATTACTCCTTGATGGGATTGGGGGGTGTTAGGGATGATTCCTTGGATGTTTCGGTGTAATATAGCCGGGGGGGCGGTCCTTAATTTTTACTGGGTAGCAGGGATGTTGATTGGTGGATGCAAATCGAGGTAGAGGCGGGGGCAGAGAGAAGAGCATCTACTATGAGGAGGGGTTGACTATTCCATTTGAATGATAAGCTTAAGGGCCATGTTTGGGATATTAAGACAGAAGGGGAAGGTGGAGGGTGGGGGGAAGAAGGGGGGTATTTGTATATATGTTTGGGTTATGTGGTTAAGGTTGCAAAGTTCCAACTGTTTATGTTATTTTTATTTTTATATGCTATACTAGACCAGGAGATACAAGCTGCGATTTAGGAGTACATGCACAGTCATTGTGGGTCATAATGGTTAAAAATGAAGGGGCAAGCAGGTGTAATAGAAATGGGAAGTGTCATGGCCACTAACAGAGACATAACTATAGCCTCGTAGAATGTAAGGGGGTCTCCTCCCCAATAAAGAGGACCAGTTTGCTGTCAGCATTACACAGGCAGAAGGTGCAAGTTGCTCTGCTGCAGGAAACACATTTAAATCCCCAAGAACATCAAAAGCTGGTTAGAGGATGGGTTGGGACATGTTACGCCTCTTCTTATAATTCGCATAAGAGGGGTGTGGCTGTCTTAATTAGTAAGCACCTCCAGCTCATTGTCTCTTGAGTGGTCTCGGACTCCACAGATGGTAGGTATATCTTTGTAGAAGGCAGCCTATTTGGGGAAACGGTTACCCTAGCAAGCATATATGCACCTGCAAATTTTGATCCTAGCTTTTATCAGAAGATACTGGATGTTCTAATCAGAGAGCAGTTTGGAGGCTTGATCATGGGAAGAGATTTTAATGCTACAGTGAACCCGAAACTGGACCACTCAGAGGCCAGGAGTAGGAATATGGGGCTGAGATCATGGCTGGAGGGAATGGTGGATCTGGCAATGATTGATAGTTGGAATTCGGTTAACCCCATAGTGAAATAATTCACCTTTTTTTCTAACCCTCACAAAACATGGTCCAGGTTGGACTATAGTATATCCCCCGAGAATAGTCTAACAGGATCCAGAAGATACAACATGGCCCAATTGTTATTTCGGATCACTCTATGGTCCTGCTGACCTGCACATTGAGGGAAGGGAGAGAAGATCCTCCACCTTCGAAATTCCTGAGTTATTTACTAGGTAATAAAGATTTTGTGGAATATATTAAAGAACAGTAGAACCTATATTAGCAGGTGAACAAGGGCATGGTAAATTCCACTGGACTTTATTGGGATGCTGGCAAGGCATACCCAAGGGGAGCAGTTATAAGCTTTGTTGCAAAGTTTAAAAATGAAAAACAGCTTAAAAGGGAGCAACTGGGGTGGCAAATAAAGCTTTTGGAGTGGTCTCTATCCCAGAGTTTCTTGGAGGAAACACTGAAAGAGTTAATTGCCGCCAGGGAAGCACTCAATGCCATTCCTCTGGGGGAAGTCTGTGCAGCTTATTTCTTTGCTAGAAATACATTTTTTGATTGGAGGAAACAAGCTAGGACCACTGCTGGTCCATCTGGTAAAGGGGAGGAGAACTTATTCACATATTGAAGGGGTTAAGAACAATCAAGGGACACTAACTCAAGATAAAAAACTAATAAAGGGACAGTTTAAACAATTTTATCAATGGCTGTATCAGGCAAAGTGCAGCGGAATGCTGGATAGTGCTAGGGAGTTCTTGGCTGGGATTGCTTTGCTGCAAATTACGAAACAGCAGAGGGACCAACTGGGAAGGGAAATCACCAAAAGTGAGATTAAACAAGCTATACAGATTCTAAAGAAAGGGAAGGAGAGTGGACCTGATGGGTTTTCCTCAGAAGTTTACAAGGTCATGCAGGATCAAGTGGTTGACACTCTGGGTGGGATGTTCGCTGAGGTTCGGGGGAGGAGGGGGTACTCCCTGCCTCCTTTAAAGAGGCAGTTATATGCCTGGTGCCTAAGCAGGGGAAGGAAACACAGGAATGCTTGTCCTACAGACCGATATCACTGCTAAACTGTGATGCCATGATACTGGCGAAGGTATTGGCCAGGCGGCTTGACCGACTCCTTCCGGAGCTCGTCTGCCCGGACCAGATGGGATTTGTGTGCGGTTGTTATTCCTATTATAATTTGTGCAAACTGATGAATGTTATATGGATGGCCTCTCAATGTGGGAATGGCACTGTGGTGCTGTCAATGGATGCTGAAAAGGCTTTCAATCGCATGGAATTGGAGTACCTCATGGAGGTATTGGTTCGGTTTGATCTGAGGGACGACTTTGTTGGGTTGGTCAAGAAGATATATAAGGAACCTCTCACCAATTCTTCTTGTTTCAAGGTACGAGGCAGGGGTGCCCCCTCTCCCTTTTATTGTTCACCTTGGCTATTGAGCCATTGGCGGTGGGGATTCAGGAACTTCTGGGTATAAAGGGGATATTAGGGAGGTCAGGCAGGTTGCATAAAGTCACGCTATATGTGATTGACATGCTTCTTTATGTGTCAGAGCCTTCTGGCTTTATCCCTCCACTGCTTGACCCGATAAAGACTTTTTCATCCTTTTCGGGTTATAAAATAAACCTCAGTAAATCTGAGATCACGTTGTGGAGAGACCTGGGAGAGTGGATCAGGGATGGAACCTGGACCTGAAATGGGTTACAAACTCTTTTAAATATCTGGGTATTTACATAGGTAGAGACTTGGGCTCCCTGTATCACCTTAATTACACCCCACTCATAAAGACCATTGAGGAGCAGTTGCGACATTGCAGGGAGCTCCTTGTGTCATAGCTTGGTTGTGTTAACCTGCTAAAGATGACTATTTTTCCATGGATACTGTATGTAATGCAGACGTTGCATATAGGTCTTGCTAGGATGGACCTAAAGAGGATAGAGAGAGCTTTCTCTGGTGGGGAGGGTGTCCAAAGGCAAGCCTATGATGACTACAAGCAGATGGGTCTAGGGGAGGTTTAAACCTCCCGGACCTCCAGAATTATTATCTGGCCATGCAATACAACTTTCTGAGCTACTGGGTTAACAGGCCTGAAACGACAGGGTGGATGGACTTGGAGGAGGAATCTTGCCCAGGAAGACTCTCGACATATCTGGTGAATGGGGAGTAGGAAGGCCTACAGTAGACTAGGCAGCCAAATCCCCTTAGTAGAGGCAGTTTGTGGTGGTTGGGAACAGATCTTAAGGTTGGTAGGAGTGGGACAAGGGAAGACTCTGCTGCTTCCAGAGGCTGGCAATCCATATTTCCTGGCTGTAGTGGAGGACAGGGGATTCCAGCTGTGGGAGACTAAGGGGATCAGATGCGTTAGAGACATATATGTGGTGAATAATCTGGGTTCCCCCGAAGACATTAGAGGAAGATTTGAGCTGCCCAGTGCACACTTTTTTCAATTTCTGCAAGCTAGAGCTTATGTTAATACTCTGGGTAGGGCAACACCCGCTGGCTCTCCCTTATCTCAAGTAGATCATCTGGTTCTCAGCACCAGGGTAGACTCAAAAGGACTAATTGGATAGGCGGCACATATGGGACGGCAGTTCTTCCCAGATTATACCCAGAAAACAAAGAAACAATGGGAGGTAGAGTTGGACAGGAACATATCAGAAGAGAATTGGCTCATTTTGCTTCAGCTTCATAGGGAGATTCTAATTTGTAACAAATGCCAGGAGTCTTTTTATAAGTTTACCCACAGGCTGTGTTACCCTCCAGTAATGGTTCATAAATTTTATCCTGCAGTCTCCCCGGTGTGCAGTTGTTGCAAAATTGAACTGGGTACCTACCTTCATTACTTCTGGGCCTGCACAGTTCTGCAGAGGTTTTGGGGTGAGGTGGCACAGGAGGTAGAGAAATATGTGGGGTAGACAATTATTGCTTGCCCCATTGGGCCTCTTGTTTGGGGTTGAGGAGACAAGCCATGTGGAGTGGGAAATTTTCCCAAAGTGGGCTCGGGTCTTGCTGGTGCTTGCTAGGCACTGCATATTAAATACATGGGTGTCGGCTGTAACATCAACAATCCAGCAATGGCATGCCCTCACTGTACAGGTCTTGGCCCTTCAGCTCCTGTCATATGTTACTAAAAATTAGGAGGAGCATTTTCTGAGGTTTTGGGAACCCCTGCTTGCCTCTTTGTCACCTGGAGAGGCTGCGGCTCTCAGAGAGGGCTTACAGTGAAGCTCACCAGGGAGGGATGTCTTCTCCACTACTGACTAACTTGCCCACATACAGTTGTTAATTTGACCTTGAGTGGATAAATCATAATGGATCTATTATGTGTGTAAGTTATGGACCCTGTATATTGGCAAGATGTGCATTTTTATTATTAATAATTTACTCTTCTGCGTAGCTCAAGGATCTTCGACTATAAGCTATTTATGGTGAATGTGTACTGAATCTAAACATATGGCATATATTTGTTGTTTTTTTGTGTTTGGTTGTGCTCTTTGTTTAATGTTAATGTATTGTCTGTATTTGTGGTTTGTTGATGAAACTTTTCAATAAATATATTATGCAAAAAAAAAAAAACTGTTCAAGGTACACGAAAACAACCAGCATGAAAGTTGTTCAGGACAAAAAGACCTTTCACATGAGGGTAGTCACCAATCTGAATTCTTTATATTTTATAAAATATGGTCTTCCAAACAGTCTCATTGTACCTTGTCCTTATAACTTTCACAGATGTTACCCTTTCCCAGTTTACCCTGGGTGTCCCTCCGATGTCCCATAAGCAGGAATTGTTCCCTATTATATTATAGTGCAATAATTTTTTCCTTTATACGGGATATTTGGTTGCCATAGCCCCTGCACCAGTGGGCATTAATGTTAGTGCTTTCACCAGCTGGATTTGTAAAGCTAGGTACTCCATATTGTCAGACCTATTTTCCTTAAGGGATGAATACTGGAAAAGTTTTGTTAAGTCCGCCTCAGTGTCCTCCCGCCAGTCATCTTCCAAACAAGTCACAGACTGACTGTCCCAAAATAAATCCTTAATTTTACTAACTGTTTTTGTATTGTCCAGTAAAGAGTTATTAAGTCTCTACAACCCCTTCCCATTCTTAATGACATCATGTCCACCAAAACTGCCCCCCACCATGAGATGATCGAAAGTCTCAGTAGGTAGAACCCGAATATCATGGGTTTCCAGTTGCGGAGAAGAAAAAATTAAATTCATTCTGGTAGCTAAAGAGTTCTTGTAAGTAAAGCCTTGTGCCGGATGTTTAGTTCTATAAGCATCCTGGAGGTCTGCGTCATGTACTAGTTTATTTAGAAAATTAGTATCACAGAAGAGTTTTGAGGTTTTTGCACCCCTATCGGTGACTGACAATCTGCATTTTAAGGATACCGAAACAACATTTTGACAACAAACTATTCAAAAATCTGACCTCAAACAGGACTAAAGGAAAGACTGCTGAATTCGTTAATGCTAAAACTACATTCATATATATTACCTAAATGTGATTCCAAATCATATGAAAAATGTAAAATCAGCCTTCCAATTTCAAAGAAACTGCATTACCTGCTTCTTAAAATGGCTGCCAAATGTTTTAAGTGATGACATCATCGGACCCAAAGTCAGAGAGCTATATGGCGCTGTCTGTAGGGCTAACTAGTTCTTTTTTCCCTTTGTATAGAATTGTTTCACCAAAATTGTCAAAACCATGTGCATTATTTAGATCAATATGCATGTTAGGCTATGGTTCTGTTCATTTTGTTTACTTTAACATGCTGAAATTGTGTTTTAATCCAACTGACTTTTTCTTTGGCAAACCACAGTGCAGTACAAATCTTGAATAACCTGTTGGTCTAGTGGTTATGGTGGATCCAGAATGCTACAATGGGGGGTGCTGGGAGTGTGTGCATACTTGATATGCACTTTTTAACATTTTTATGAATCCTTAATATTTTTTGCCATTATGCTTTTCTAGTATGTTTTTGACTGAAACCACAAATGTAATCCATATTTTTGAATGTATACATTTGTACAATCAATAAATCAGACTTCTTCAACAAAGTGAAATGCAGTAGCAGCAAGTGAGTACTTTACAATGGGGGGGGGTGTTACAGCCGCACCCTTCACCACCCCATAGATCCACCACTTGTTTGTAGCAGAGTTCTTCTGTAGTCCAGCGCCAGAGTTCATACTTTCTTGGAAATCAAAAATATGCTTGTCTTCTCTTCTTATCCGTGGGAAATAATAATAAGAATCAGTATTTATATAGTGCTTTCATGAAGTGACTGAATGTCTAGTGGCAGCCAATTCACATATTAATATCCACACACAGCCTTGGACAATTGCATGAACTGGTTTTATAGGAAGGGGAATGTTGGTCAGGACAATGGGGTCAGAAAGTGATCATGGTGCTGGCAGCCCCACATCTTATTTCTCACAGCAATCTACTCGTATTTCTCCCCTTCTGTCTTCCCCCTTCTCTGACTATAGCAGTACCTTGCAGGAGTGGCCTTCTCAGTCCCTCTCTGGTATTCATTCTCACTACTTCTCCCCACACCACAAAATGGTGAGCTCATCACCCTTGTGCATCATGAATGTAGGTAGTACAGTCCCCAGTTTTTTTGACATATCAAAAGTAAACAAATCTTTCCAGTAAGTCAGGCTGATAGCAACAGGGAACAAGGGGAATTATCGGCTTTCCCATCCTTAAAAGACCTAGGCTACCTTTGATTAGGCACTATTAAATGATGGGTGTGCACATCATTTTGCATGTCATTTAATAGTGCCTAATCATATGTGGATTAGATCTTATATGGGTAAGAATGCGTATGTTTCCCCTTGTGCCCTGCTGCTATCAGCCTGGCTTACCAGAAGATCATGTTTATTATTAATATGTAAAAATTACATGGGCTACTGTACTAATTGCATTCATAATGCAGAAGGGTAGTGAGCCCACTAGTTTTTGGTATGGGGAGCAGAAAAGAAGAATGAATGCCAGAGAGGGACTGTTGAGGCCATTCCAGCAGGGTACAGCTATATTCAGGATAGGGGAAGACAGGAAGGGGGGATGTTTGGAAGATCATTGTGAGATCTGAAATGTAGGGCTGCCAGCACCAGGATCACTACCTGACTGTGAATGAGAGCATCCAGCGATGACAAATACTCAATGGCAGGGCTGCACTTAAAGTGTTACTTGAATTCATTGTAGGGAGATTACCCTCAGGTGGGGGGGTGTTGACGTTTGTGAGGACATTATTGAGGGAGCTTTGTATAGATCATTCAAGATTTAGAAGGGTGGTAGCCAACCAGCTCGCATTGTGGAGAAGGGGACTAAAAAGTGCTGGAGAAGATTTGCTGGGAACTGTCCTGTGGGGTTCTGCAAATTACAGGTAAAGGAGTAGACGGATACTGGAAGTCTGGTGGATTGACTCAAGGCATTAGTATGCCTCTCCTGCTAATAAAAGTGTTATCCATAGTAAGCACAGCCCTTATGAGGGCATGAACAGCAGTTTTTCTGGTGAGTGCTGAGGCTTATTGCTTGGCCCTCCTTGAAAACCCAGTTGTTGGTTAATGAGGCAGGACAAAAACACAACAGGGGAACTGTACATACTGCCTTCACTGTGTAGAAGGGTAGTGATCCATTCAATGTTTTACTGTGGGAGCAGAAGTCAAACATTGAAAAAGTGGACTTCATGCAACCTCTTGTTAACAATCCGAACCTATTAATCGGTAACCAACCATTAAGAAGGGGAATGGGTAACTCCTCCAGTAAACCTAGAATTGCCGATTTTGTTTCGGGCGGCTACCCTGTCCCATTTTCAGAATTGATGGGTAAGTTTATAGTAGATTCTAAGGATAGGTTTCGGCTATATCAAATATGAAACTGTGTTTGTTCCTTCCTGAAAGGTGGACAGGGCAGGAGCAGGCAGGAAGCTTGATAAAGAAAATAAAAGATCTTCTGTATCCAACAAAGCAATATCCAAAATTTATAAATTTATTCTTACTCTAAGGATTCTAAGGCTTCCCTGCCCCGCACTATTGGAAAGTGAATTTGTCCCTAAACTGGCCAGAAGAGACCTGGATAAAAGTCTGGCAGGATCTATACAATTGTATCAAACAAGATAGACTACGGGTCTTCAATTTAATATTTTACACAACCTGTATCTTTCCCAGCTAAACTTTCACATATATACAAACACAGGTCCCTAAATGCCAAGATTGTGGCAACTCTTGGCTACTACCTTACACAAACTCTGGGAGTGCCCCAAGGTAGTTAAATTCTGGACTTAATCTGTTTATGGAGGACTCCTCTCTGTGACGTAGTACACATTTTAACCTCCAGACCTGTATTCTTGGCAAGTTTACTCATATTCCGTCCACAGCTCATAAATACCAGTTAGCTTTAATCACCTTGGCTGGCAAGCTGTTACTTCTTCGCCACTGGTGTAGAGAGGTATACCCTCATGTAAAGAATGGTGGGATACTTTCCTGGAAGCCCTGAGCAGAAAGGGTTGTGGCCTCTTTTTCAATTCGGAAAGAAATTTGATAAATGTTGGGGCAACCTATATCAGCCTTAAAAGACAACATGGCTATCAGTACAACTACCATCTAGTATAGCCCTGCCATCCCAAAATAGGTGACCCAACTTCTTATTTCATTTTATTCTCTGTAGAGGAATTGAAGTAGCTTAGGAATGGTTATTTCTTCCCTCCTCAGTCTTTTCCTCTCCTTCTGTTTCCTTTATTTTTCCTTATTATCATATGCCTTTAACCCGGCCTACTAACCCTTTCCTAAATCACTATTCCTTTTCTGTTTTGTATCTAAGGGTCTAAAGGACTCATTATACTAGGATACATTCTTTCCTTTTTTATAGTGATCCCTATGGAACTTCGATTTATTCTATTATGCCTTCACTTGTTGGGCTGCCAGACCTAGTGGGTGGGGGGATTTGGGATGGGTTGGTGGGGTTTCTTTTTCCTTATATAACCTTTTGTACCTTATTCCATTTTATGTACCAAATGTAAGGGATGTATTGGGTCGGGGGATGATGTGTAATGTTTGTTATTATTAAAATAAAGTATAGTTATTTGCAAAAAAAAAAAAAAAGTGGACTTCAGTGTGATTTGGGAGGTATTTTTTAACAGTGCCAGCTGATGATGCATATCAGTATAGGTGCGCACAACTCTTTGAGGTACAAGATTACAATCTGAGGTGTGATAATTATGTTCATGAGACCGTAAGCTAGTATGCAGCCCCAGGCAGTACTAAGGACACAGTATGGATGGTGGGGTGTTCAGCAGAAGCTAGGCTAGGTGCAGGAGGTTCACTTTGAAAAAGAATACAAGAGAAGCTTTTCTTGTGGATTAACAAGAATGCATGAACTTTGGAATTGGACCAGACCAGTACTTCACTGTGTGACCCTGAACAAGTCACTTAACTTCCTTGTGCTGCCTGGCCACATATGTAAGCAAGGTTTCAGTATAGTGTGTCTCGAAGAGAAGACTAATGACAACTGTCACAAGGGAGGCCCACAGGGAAAAGAAGCAGCTCCTGGTGGGGGACTCAATTATTAGGGGTATAGAACTGGGGGGAGCTGGGAAAACTGAAGTAAGGTGCCTGCCTGGTGCCATGGCTTGGAGGGACAGGAAGCGCATCCTCAGATCACGAGAACAGCTGCAAGGAGTCTGAGCTGGATGTAATTGTCCACCTAGGGACAAATGACTTGGCTCATCATGAGATTAGAGCAGTGCAGGAGGACATTGCAGACTTGGGAGGGGCCTAGACAAGTAGCACACACAGTATCCTTCTCAGAGGTGCTGCCTGTCAAAGGCATGGGAGGCGAGGGTAATTAGCACCATGCAGTTTAATGAATGGTTGAAAAAATGGTGTGGAGCACAGGGGTTTGGCTTCATTGGGGACTGGGGTTCCACCTGGAGGGACACCAGCCTATACTGGCAGGATGGTCTGCATCTGTCCAGGAAGGGAACAAGTCTTTTGAGCAATCGGTTTAAATGCTTCATTGGCAAGCTTTTAAACTAGTCAAAGGGGGAGGCACTGACAAGCAGCAGGAAAATCCCAGCCTCTCCCTACAAAACAGGGTACTAAATGAGAAAAAGACCGAGGTAGAACGGTCAGTGGAGGATGCTGCAACAGAAGGTAAAGCCATCAAAAAATGGAGAGCAATGAGTACTCAATGCCCGTGAGTCTGGGTAACAAGCTCCTGAATTAGGTACCTTGATGGAGGAGGAACATCTGATATCGTGGCAGTCACAGAAACATGGTACACACAAAACCATGACTGGGACATAAACATACCAGGATACACTATCTACAGGAGGGACAGGGAGGGTAAAGAGGAGGAGGTAGCTCTTTACATAGGGAAGAATAAAAGCAACAGAACAAAAGGATAAACAGGGAGGAGAAGAAGCACTGTGGGTAAATTTGGAGACAGGCAATGGCACCACAATCCGCACAGGGTTAGATCAGACCCCTTCTCAGGGGAGGAAATGGACAGAAATGATAGAAAGTATACTTAGAATGGCAGAAAAGGGAGATATTGCTGATGGGTGATCTGAATATGCCAGATGTTAACTGGAGTGCAGTTGCAGCTGCCACTCAAGAGTGGAGTTATTCTAGATGCCCTACAGGGGGCATGCCTTAGACAACTAGTACTGGAGCCCACTCGAGAGGGAGCAATATTAGACTTGATTCTCTCAAATGGAGATGGAGAGAGGATCACAGATGTAGAAGTGGGTAGCCATCTGGGAACTAGCGACCATCGAACAGTATGGTTCACAATAAACATAGCAATAGAGTCAAGCCATACAAAGAGAAAAGTACTGGATTTTAGGAGGGCTGACTTTGCCAAAATGGGTGAGTGCCTAAGGAATGCACTAGCAAATGGGCAGGAAGGAGGGGTGGAAGAACAATGGGGAATAATAAAACTGCAATCACAGAGGTAAGAGCCTTGTGTGAAGCAAATAAACAAAACAAAATGAAGTAAGAAACCACTATGGTTCTCAAAGGAAGTGGCAGTGATGGTTCAAGAGAAAAGAAAGCATTCAGGAAGTACAAGGAATCACAGAAGGAGCAGGACAGAGAACTGTATCAGTTAAAAGCAAAAGGAGGCTGGGAAGGCAGTCAGAACAGCAAAGGCCCAAACCGAGAAAAGATAGCCAACTCAGTTAAGAAGGGGATAAAACCTTTTATAGGTACATCAGGCAGTGAAGGAAGACCAAGGAGGGATAGTGAGGCTTAATAAGGGGAGGGAGGTGGGCAGAGGAGACTGTGAAAAGGCAGAGATACTAAACAAATATTTTTGCTCAGTATTTACAAATGAAGAGGGGGTACCTAAAACAAACAGTAGAAACACTCTGGATACAGAAGTTGATACCACCCATTTACAGAAGAAAGGGTTCTGAAAGAACTCTTAAAACTGAAGGTGGACAAAGCAATGGGGCCTGATAGGATTCATCCCAGAATTCTAAAAGAACTAAGGGTAGAACTAGTGACACCACTGACTACACTTTTAACAAATCGTGGGAGGAGGTGGTACCCGAGACTGGAGGAGGCAGATGTGATTCCCTTCACAAAAGTGGAAGCAAGGCAGAAGGAAACTACAGACCTGTTAGTTTAACCTTAGTGATAGGAAAATGATGGAATCACTTCTGAAGGAAAGACTTGTCGAGTATCTAGAGGCCAAGGGGCACAGGACCCAGGCAGCATGGATTCACAGTGGGAAGGTCATGCCAGATGAATCTGATAGATTTCTTTGACTGGGTGACCAAAGTAGTAGATCAGGGAGGGGCTGTGGACATGGCCTACCTAGACTTTAGCAAGGCATTTGACACAGTCCCACACAAAAGATTAATATACAAGTTAGCCAGCCTGGGAGGGGGTCCCAAGATGACAGCCTGGGTAAAGAATTGGCTGGAGAATAGGACACAGAGAGTAATAGTAAATGGAGTCCACTCAGAAGAAAGGAGGGTTACTAGTGGGGTACCACAGGGTTTAGTATTAGGACCGGTCCTCTTCAATGTCTTTATAAGCGACATTGCAGAAGGACTGGAAGGAAAAGTATGTCTCTTTGCAGATGACACAAAGATCTACAACAGAGTTGATGCACAGGGTGGGATGGAAAGGATGAGAAGGGACTTGGCAAGGATAGAGGAATGGTCAAATGTATGGCAGCTTAGATTCAATGCTAAGAAGTGCAAGGTAATGCACTGGGAAACAAAACCCAGGAAGAGTACACAATGGGGGTGAGATACTAACAACAACAAAAATGGAAAGGGACCTGGGGTAGTCATATCAGATGACCTAAAGGTGGACAAGCAATGTGAGAGGGCAGCAAGGAGGGCTGGGGGATACTGGGATGCATAGGAGAGGCATCACAGTAGAAAACAGGAAGTTATTATCCTCTGTACAGACAGCTGGTGAGACCCCATCTGGAGTGCTGTGTGCAGTTCTGGAGACCCAATCTCCATGAAGACATAGACAGGATGGAAGCTGTCAGAGGAGGGCAACTAAAATGGTGCAGGGTCTGCACGGAAGACATATGAAGAGAGATGAAAGGAGCTTAATATGTATAGCCTCGAGGAAAGGAGGAGAGGGGGACATGATAGAAACGTTCAAGTACCTCAAGGGAATCAACAAAGTCCAAGAGGGTAGCATCTTTCAAAAAAAGAGGTGTGCAAGAACAAGAGAGCACAATTTGAAGATAGAGGAGGGCAGCTCAGAGGTAATTTAAGGAAGTATTTTTTCAGAGAGGTTGTGGATGCATGGAGCGGCCTTCGGAGGAGGTTGTGGAGTCAAAATCAGTGGTGGAATTCAAGCATGCATGGGGCAGTCATAAGGCAATTCTAGGCGGTGGGGGTAGGAAGAAGTAGGCTGCTGGTTAACTAGGATCTGCAGCTTATCCAGTAGGTAGGGAAATGGGCAGACTGGGTGGGCCAAGCGGTCCTTATCTGCCATCAGATTCTATGTTTCTATGTTCTATGTTCTATGTTCTATGTTTCTCTCCTGGTTAACAAAAAAAAAATCAGGGCATCACATAACCACTAGATCATCAGTTATTTGAAGTGTTACACTGTTCTGCAGTTTGCCAAAGAGATAGTCCGCTAGATTGCAAAACATTTTCGGCAAGCTGAAGTAAATAAAATGAACAAAATCATAGCCTAACGTGTACTGATCAAAATAATCCACATGTTAACACATGGTGTTGATCAATCTGGTAAAACAATTCAAAACAAAGAGGGAAAGAAGAACTAGTTAGCCTATAGGAATCTATATTGGTCTCTGACTCTGGCTCCGATGATGTTATCATGACTCATCACTTAACACAGTTGGCAGACATCTTAGGGAGAAGGCAAGGCTGTTTTTTGTAAGTGAAAAGCGGATGTTTACATTTCTCAAAAGCTATGAAACTGCATTTATGTTATTAACATAAATGCAGTTTTAGCATAACTGTAAACAGTAAACTTTACTTTACCTCGCAATGAAGCCAGATTTTGGAGTTTGCAGTTCTAAAAAACTACTTGTTTAGGTATCCTTTAAAGTTCCCCCCCAAACAGCAAGTATTTAGTGATGTACAGGTAAGGCTGGATTAGTCTAATTAAATTAACCCTGTCCTTCTTAGCTTGTGGTGCATATATCGTTATGATCCGGAACTGTTCCCCCGGTACAGTACATCTACCAGCAAGGCTGTCCCAGGTTCTATGTCCACTAGTTTCTGCAAAGTGAAAGATGTTCCTGAAATAAAATGCCCACCTCATCACATTTGACAGTCCTGAAGGACCAAAACGAAGGTCCCCAACACCATAATTTCTGTGCCTGAGCAACATCAGTGGAACAAGTCACCCTAGTTTCCTGCACAAGGTAAATATCATAAGTCAACTCTTTCAGGATAGAAAAAAGGAGGCTGTGCCTTCCAACATTCTCTATACTATTAACATTTAAGATGTCTACTTTTATTGATGTAGCCATTTAAATAATAATTGGGTACAACACATTCCACCCCTCAAGTTCCATGATCATTCCCACTGCTGCTTCTGGTAACCATTATTTTTAAACATTTTTCTGTTGTTTTTTGGTTTTCTGGTTAAAGATGAATCCTCTTCCATGTCCATTGAGGCAGAGTGTTGAAACAACAAGGTAAAGGAAGTTTCTGATTCCAGGCTACCATCTGAATCAATTCGTTCTGTGTCTAGGACGTCATATCTGTTCACTAAAGGAATAGAGGTGAACTTGGAGTCAGGCTTTCGGAAGTTTAGGTTTAGTCTTAAGTTGTCTCAGGGTTCTTTTCCTATTTGCCAAAGTCATATTGGGGTGGGGGGGCATGATGTCTTCTTCCTACAGGTCCTGCTGAGATGTATCCATGGCAAGATAAGTGGTAGTTCTGGTGGACTGCAGCATATTGAAAACTCCTGGGTGCTCCGTGTCTGTTACGGGTATGGGCGCTGTACGCAGTGAAAGGGGGTTCCTGTTCCATAGGACCAGACTCAGGCACAATGATGTCTGTGTCATTTGTAGCAGCCATATGTGCAAGTTGTTGCACTGCTTCCTTGTGCATCTTTTAGATTAAGACTCTTTGGGCATTGTTCAGATTAGAATTCTGAGGTGGTCTGTCATCTCTGTTATGCCTGGCCCACTGACAGTTCCTGTAAGAATGACCTACCTGCTCAAAGATTACACCTGAATTAATTTGTGCAATGTAGCTGACATGTCCAAATTGTAAACAAAAATCACAATTAATCTTTTTTTATTTATTATTGTTTCACCTCCTTCTGCGGGCTCCATGGGGCTATATTTAACCAGTGGGCATCCTAAAGTCTGACCCCAGCTTGTCTGCCCCCTAAGGTTTCCCCACAGATTCCCACTCCGTGGCAGGGCCAGGTGGGGGGTGCCGGCATTCCCCACCACCCTGGTACAGCAAATCTGGTGGTGGGGGGCAGACTTTCTTTAGTGATCGGGACATTCTGGGTCTTGTGGAGCCCAGCATTTTTTTTCATTTCTCCCTCCCTCCCTTCGATGTAAGTACGTCGGCTTCTGAGCCTCCTGACCCATACTGCACTCCAGCCACCACCATAGGGCAGTCAGCGAGTGGGATGGCTAGTCCACTTCCCCAAAGAGAGGAGAGCAGGCCTCCAGACCCTCAATCCTCTCTCCCCCCTGCTGACCCCCGGTGACCCAGGCTCGTTCCCGAACTCGGGTCATCGGCATGGTGCGAGGTATGGTGTCCAGCGCTTCAACCCTCAGCACCACCAGGCCAGCTTAGATCACAATGAATCTTATCACAGATGCTGCTTACATGGTTCTCTGAGCCACATTTAAAGCAGGTTGTTGGTTGTCCAGAATAGAAGCATTACCTTCTGTCTCAGCTCAGATAAAAAACACTGGGAAAGTGTTGCAAACCAGCCAAATTATATGTCAGTTTCCTTGAATCTGCAAATGCCAGTCTAGATTTGCTCAGTACCTATGATCATTTCAGGGTCTCCCATTATATCACATCTTTGGGCAAGCCAGTATTTAACCTCATACACATTGAGGCCCTCATTTCTGAGGAGAATAGTGACTGTCCATAGGGCAGGTTTGGTCAAGGGGGTAACCTGAAAGGGCAGCTATAGTGGAGTGCGTTTTAAAGCGTTGTACTGCGACCAAGAGTGATCTAAGCTGGCAGCAGCTTTGAAGCTTATATCAAGGAAACCATCACTGGGAGTATGTATGAGGGCATATATTTCATCAGAGATGTAATGCAGAGAGTCCTTAAGTAGGGTCTTCCCAACATGAGACCGGTCTGGAGGTAGGTCCAGACCACCTTCATACAGCAAACAAACTGTGTCTCTCCATTGTGCAGGCGCTGGTGCGTTCAAAAAAATATCTGATCTCCAGAAATCTGTTCACTTAAGTGCTGAGTCTTGCTCAGGCATCCCTTTCCCCCCCTTTAGTTGTGGACTGATGTGGAAAGATTGCTGCCACTTCAACATGTTCCACCCTGTCTGCCCAGGAGGTACATGTTCCTTCCCCTGCCAAGGAACATTCATGGCAAGCAAGGCCATTAACATCCATAGCCAAAACCATACCAGTTGTAGTGCACACAGAAGCTAATTTTGAGCCAATGGCAAGCAGTTCCTGAGTCGAGGGAAAATCATGATCAGGTTGAGATATGCCTTCAACCCCCGTAGTGACATTTGCAGCATTGTGAACAAGAGAAAAAAGAAGCGCTGCAGTAAAATGTGTAGCAGAAGTATCAGTAGGTGAACAAATGTCTGATAGGGGTGTGTAAACACGAGACTCCAAAGGTAGGGAAAAGTCAGTATTCAGTACATGAGGTGAAACAGTTTGGGTGAGAAAGATATCAACAAATGAGCAAGGACCCTGGTTTTCCATTTTTACTGGTAACTCTGGTAAACATAACGGAATCCTGCTTGGTATGCAGATTTTTAATTCTTGTACCGGTGTCTCACTGAAATTGCATGTCACTGCACAGAATCCTCAAGATTTCGGCATCTTTTTTTTATTTTTTTATTTTCTCTTTCAGTGCCTCCTTCTCACAGCATCAGTCTCCACGTTTCAGAGATCCCTTAGCTGTGTATCCCCTAGCTTCACCCCAGGTAGTGCTCGGCAGCTCCTGTGTGCCTGCCCCATCCTGTCTGGGTTGTACCCCCCCCAGGCAGGAAGGGAGGGGAACCCAGGTCATCCCCTTCACTGTCCCTTAGTGTGTGTCGGGCAGCCCAGTCGGTCCCTCATGGAGTCTGTTTATGAAGTCTGGGGCAGCCGTGTCCCTTCTACCAGTGGCCAATGTACGGTGATTATTTCTGTTTTTCTGGTCTCTGTCCATGAGGGCACCAGCACACGAGGATGAACCAAGGAGGTAGTGCACATAGAGACAGCCACTGCTCCAGATCCCCGGCCAGCATCCTCCCTTTTCATGACTACACCTGTGGTCACCCAGGTGGAGGTAAAGCAGCAGGACCTGCAGTCCCCCCCCCAGAGAAGGAGAACAGCCTCCAGGGCATTCTCGATCCTACTCCTCTGGCCAGACCACCAGCCACGGAGTTTGCTTCTGACCCTGGGACGCTGGCATTGCAAGCAGTAGGGCTACCACAGCGCCGGCGGGCCGACCCAGATTTCAGCATCTTAAAATGAATGCTGCTCTGCTTTGCATTCTTTCAGCTTTGCTGCATACAGAATCAGTAAGGAAACCACCCGCACTGCTTTGTTGTAACCAGCCATGCTTCAGTTTAGCCACCCATGCTTCCCACCAACCTCTCCATCAGCTGAAGACTGCTTTCCCCTCCTAAAACCAAGTTTTCATTTAGTATGAGCCTAAACATCTTTTACTATTTATATAACACTGGATGATACAAAAAAAATACAAGTATCAGCACACATGGGCAGGGCCACTGGAAAAGTGTGAGAAAAGTAATCTGAAATTGCAGAGATTTTTTGCAAAAATTGCTGGGAACTTGCAGGAGTTCCACTATAGACCCTGAGTGCTTCACAATAAATCCTTTACTGTTTTCTGCTGCATATATTAGTCAGCATAAACTACTAAATGAATACACTGACACTTGAATATGTTTTAAATGTGAAGAAAAATTACATTCCTAAAATGAATCCGAAATGGATGTGTTGCCTCTCTTCCAACACTTAAAAAATATCTGCCTTATACAGTGCTAAATAGATTCTATTTAGTGAGCCACAGCAAATCAATATTAAATAAATGCAGAATAAACAGATTTTATCTGTTTCTGGATATAGAATAATGAAGCCTGCTCAAAAGCTATTTTTAGTGCCCTATCAACTATTCACCCAATTTGGTATAAGAAAGAATAAGCAGGTGGAATGGCGAATGATTTTAGTAAAATGTGAAGTGTTTAATGTTCATAATTTGCATTGTAAGTACTGTGCAGTATTATTGAAATCATATAGTAAAACATTATATCTGGGTGTTATGGCTGGCAATAGATTCTAGTAGTTAGAATAACAAACAGTGATTGAGCTAGTACATCCAGAAGACTTGGGTTTGATTCCCACAACCTCCACTTGCATACTGTGTGGCTCCAAGCAAGTCACTTAACCTCCCCAGTGCTCCTGGGTCCCCCCTGAAAACAGGCAGTTCTGCTTAGTGGGCCTTACCCGATTTACAAAGAATATAAAAAAGTCAACATAGGTTTACTACATCCTACAGTAGTCAGGGTACCCTGTAATTTACCTGAGTTTTACTTGGGCTGCAGTGAATTCTTATAGGTAAATATGAATGTTCAGATACTTTTTATGTGTTTTATAAGCTTGTGTTTACACTTTAGTCAGGTTTTTATTGTGTTCTTTGCATGGGAGCATCTAGGCTGTAGATTGCTAAGTGCAGGATCACTGTTACCAACTAGCTTATTCAGGTTTATAAACAGCAGGGTCATCAAAAATCCTCAGTTGTTTGAATAAAAACTAGTCTAAATAAAAATATGTTTACAAGGAAGAAACTACCTTACTACCACTTACAAAAAGACTTCACAGCACCTCATTTAGGTGAATGGGATCATTTGCACCATTTCTCCTACCTGCTGTTTCAGTCTCTGTGGCAACAAAATAGTTTTGTGAGAGACTGCTTCAACAAAAATCAAATGTTAAGTGGTGTTTAAGTGTACTTGTGCTTGGCCAGTGAATCTACTATATGGCCCAATGTTGTTGACATTCTACCTGCCACTGTATAATGCCATTAGGGGTGAGTGGGTTGCTGCAAACACACCTACGCCAGAAAGCACACTCAATGACACACAGAAGTTAAGACCCCAGGAGCTGTATGATGCTGGTGGGAAGAATGGTGTTCAATTCACATCTGAGCTCAGACATGAAAACTGAGAGACACCCTTTTCATGGAGACCAAGTGAAAAAAGCATTCACATGTTTGAGAGGTGCATGATTTTCCATTTGAAGGTGCTCTACTAATCACTTGTGGATTTTTTTTAGGCGAAGACACTTTATTTCAAAGAATCAAATTCAGGCAGGTTTTTTTGCTTCTCCTACACCCTGGCTACTTCCTTCAGGCCTGCCAAGGCCCCCTACCACTGCTGCTGAGTCCTGGCCACCATCCACCGCACCTTATTGCCCTGCTACCAGGTAAACCAAAGTAACCCTTTATGGGGTGGGCCACTACCCCTGTGAGCAGGCGCGTAGCCAGGCATTTCAGATTTGTACACCAACCTGCCACACTGCAACCCCTCTCCCACTGTTGTTCATGCCTGCCCCCCTACTACTCGAGTCCAAGGTTCCTGGCTCTAATCAGATGATTCCCACACTAGACCTGCTGTCTGTCTGCACTGCTAGTGTGGTGCTTGCTGCCCACTGGTAAATGCCACTGACTGCACCACGAATCCAAGACCACGGCAGAAATTTCCTCTCTCTCCCTTGCAGGTAGGCAGATTAGCTCCACTTGCCACTCCACATGAAGTCTTCATTCTTTTAGCTGGCTCTGTGGCTGTTGTTCTGTCTGCTGCTTCTCAGTTCTTCTACTGCTTCTCTCGCTCCCAGTACAATTGAACTAATAGTATGGCTTCTAACTTTGTTGGGGCATTTAAACTCACCACCCCAGACTTGCCACACTCCCTACCAGATGCCACAGCCAATCACTATGCAGGCGGACTATGCGGACCTAATTGAGACTTTCAGCTTCAACGTCCACTCTGCCCTCCCCCCCAAAACAAAGCTGAAAGAGAAGAGAAAAAGCCAAATAAAGGAATTTAAATGTGATGGACTAGAGAGGGCAGAACAATGCTAGCTAGCTTATTTGCTACCCCCTGCTACTAGACCTGGTATGCCATGGCTTACTTGGAGTATCAGTAGCTATGCCCTTGCCTGTGGGAGGCTACCTGGGGAGAAGAATCATCCCAAAGGGCTTCTGTGTATCCCGGACATGGAAGGGGTAAGAATGGATACATGTATCTGGGGCTTCGGGAGTATGAGGAAACCAGCAGTTGTCCTCTGGTTGGCCAGCAGGTGTTTTCCCACTTTTGTTTGGGAGCATGACAGGCCACATGATGTTATGGCACACGCTGACGTCCATCAAGCTCCCTCATGCAGTAAGGACCAGTGTGTTGCTGTACCTCTGGCCTCCAGCGGGGCCAGCAAATGTTGAGCCACGAACCCACCTCCTCCCAGGAGAAGGCAAGTAGTCATTGGACACTCTAAAGCCCTTCACCCCCGGCTGGCCCACCAACACCCAAGTCCATTCCAGAACCTAGGTCAGTGGTGTCGCAAGCTGAACTGCAATTCGGGAAGCTAAAAGATAGATAGGAAAAAACAGGTGGTCCACCTTAGTGGTGGTGGTTCTGATTAATTTACATCTGAGTTGTAACAAGCAGAGACCAAGTAATTTGTAACTTGTGAATGTGGGGTGTGGGTGTTGAAGGAAGGGGGTCATAGTGCTGTCTCTACTGCCATCACCCCCGAGGGATGTGAACTGCATTGTTGCTACTGTCGTCACATCTGAGGGGTGGGGGCTGTAGTACTTCTGCTATCGCCACTGGTGGATGGGGAATGTAGTACTGCTGCTGTTCCACGTGAGGGATGGGGACTATAGTGCTGATACTGCCATCACACCTGAGGGATGGGGAATGTAGTACTGCTGCCATCACACCTGAGGGACGGGGAATGTAGTACTGCTGCCATCACACCTGAGGGACGGGGAATGTAGTACTGCTGCCATCACACCTGAGGGATGGGGCCCATAGTGCTGATACTGCCATCACACCTGAGGGATGGGGAATGTAGTACTGCTGCCATCACACCTGAGGGATGTAGGCTGCAGTGCTGCTGCTTCTGTCACACCAGAGGGAGGGGTGCCATAGTGTTGTTGCTGCTGCCATCATACCAGAGGGATGGTGGCAGTAGTGCTGTTGGTGCTGCCATCACACCTGAGGGATGGGAATATAGTACTGCCATTACACCGGAGGGATGGGGGCCATAGTGCTTATATTGTCATCACACCTGAGGAGTGGGGAATGTAGCACTGCTGCCATCACACCTAAAAGATGGAGGCCACAGTGTTGCTGCTTCCATCACACCTGAGGGAGGAGGCAGTGGTGCTATAGTGCTGCTTCCATCACACCTTAGGGATGGGGGCAGTAGTCCTGCTGCCATCACATCTTGTACCTAAATTAACTTTAAATTGGTACAAGGATGGATCGATGTACAGCAGTGGAAGTCAAAATTTCTAAAATGCATATTAGCAGAGTTAAAAATTGTTAAATAAAGTACACAAAACCTAACACTGGTAAAACCAGATTTTGGCTTGGCAGACACCGGTGACAATACCGTTTTTTACAATGTGCAAACCGGAATTTGCCCTTTCTCAATCCCGGTAAACCAGTGTCCCTGCACATGTGGAAGAAGCAGAAATCAGCATACTTTGAAATGAGGTAGACAGCTATGGTTCCTGAGGAACTTGATGGTGCCACTGTTCAATGGAGTCTCTAGTCCAGCAGGTTCACTTCAGTGCTGAAACCGATGACCAGTCACTCGGGGGGATAGTCTGATGAAAAGGCTCTGCCACTTTTCCTATGAATCCCCAGGGGTTTACAGAAAGCAGTGTTCTGCTTAATCAGACTTACAGTCTCATGGTTCAGCAGTGCAGAATATAAATATTGGGGGTTGTGTGAGTCAAACATGTGGCATTCTGATGAACATTCGATCCTGAAGGACTAGAAGTCTCAGGAGGAATTGACAGCATAAGGAAATATCAGTAGTAGGCACCAGAGAAAAGGTGTCCATTAAAAAGAAGTCCTTAGTGTTCATGGCAAAAAACAGAATAAGGAAAGGCTGGCAGAGGAGCGACTGACATACCCTTCACCAAAACACCCTGAGGCAGCAGCCACTCTTTTGATGCTCCTGCATCTTTAATTTTGACAGGTTATAAACTGGTGTCAGGTGAGGTGGACCCAACCTACGGCAGTTCCTGTGCCTTATGCAGCATGTGCAGTGTTTCTTTTTCATGGAGGAAAGAGGCTTCTTCCTCTGCTATCAAGGTCAGGAAATATTGCTTTTTCTGGTGACGAGCTTACTGTAAATGAATCTATAGGCCTGTATCTGCTGTCGGTTTTGTACGTTTGTATGGACAGCTCAGTATCTGCAAACATCTCTAAAGGAGAGGTTATGGGGAAGGAGGCAAGCTTCCTCATACCTGGAGCTGCTACTCCGATGTTCTCCCAGTCTGCCATCTTGGCAAGATGGCCAGTGTTGCACTCTGCTACAAGAGCAGGGAAACGTCCCTGGTGTCCTGGTCAAATGTCCCCCCATTCACTAAATTACCAACAACAGCTTAATATGGTTCTGTATGTCAGTCTGCACCTGTATCTTCCCCCTCTACCCCAAGATGAGGCTGAAAATAGACAGAATTGTCTAGTCCTCCATTCCTGGGCAACAAAAAAATATGAAATAAAGAAATAAAACAAGCTGAGGAGAGATCAGGACAAGAACTGATTACTCTCCTCTCTCTCTGTTGCCGTGAACAGGTCATTATGTACCCTGTCCAGTGCAATCTTTGTGCTATGCCTAAGCCTAAAATGTACTCCCTAAGTGACCACCATATTATATTCTCAATAATGAAGGTTTTCAGGCCAAAGGACCCACCCCCCAGAACCCTGGTGATTAGATCCTACAAATCCCTGGACCTTATATGCCTGTTAAATGATCTTGCAAATATCAACTGGTCTGCCATCTCTCATGCCTCTTCCCTTGACCTTGTGCTGGATTTTTTTCAAGACAAAGTTTCTCATGGTCTGGGACTCCTACGCCCCTCATAGATGCATCAGAGTAAGGGGGGGCACACCTGCCTTTGATCTCCGCTGACGTAATGGCCAGCCTCAGAGACAGGGATCAGGCTTGAAAGGCCTGTAAAGCTAACGGTGCTTACCCAGCCTACCAAAAAAAAGCCCTCTTCGGAATGCATGCACTAGGCTAATACGTCAGGCTAACGCAAATTACTTTCGAGCCACTTTCCAATCAAATATAAACAACCCCACCAAATTTTGGAAAGTAATTCAATCTCTCTTCTCCCCTTCCCCCATCCCCCACCCCTGTCCTTAAGTGGGGCAACACCGCTCTAGATGACCCACTAGCAGTAGCAACTGAGTTCAACTCTTTTTCCACAAGCTGCATGGCTTCCCTGCTGTCCTCTCTCCCCCCATCCACACCAGCCCAGCCAACCCCTACACTAGCTACACTAGCCACATCCCATGCCCCCACAGACAGATTAGTAATTTATAAAGACGTCTGGGTCCAGAGGTGCTTTTTTTTTTTCCAGAAGGGGTCACACCTGTGAATCTTTCAATGCAGCTAGGAAGATCCTCTCTGATAAGGAACACTGGATAATTTCAGCAAACATGGGGCCCAGCTGCCCCATACAACTCACTAGCAGTCATGTCATACGTGGATTCAGTTCACAAAATAGTCATAGAAACAAGAACATAGAATTTGATAGCAGATAAGGACAGCATGGCCCATCCCGTCTGCCCATTTCTCCCATCCTACGCTATTACATCAGATCGTGCCTGATCTACAGCTCTGAGGAGTGCAGGATAGTTTTGGATTGCACTATAAGGACTCTCTCACTCAGGTTGCTGCCTTAAAACAGTGTCTGTGTGTGTTGTGCACAGACAGGACTTGAAGAGATTTTCAGAAACAAGATAAGTGGGGTAAGTTGTGGAGAAACTTGCTGAACTTGTGTCTTTCTTTTTGTCTGTAAAGTAAATTGAAAGCACGGTGGCCCACATTTTAAGAGCCTTGAACTACAGCTGTGTTTTTGCCCAGTAGTTTGGGGGCCGGGTGAGACTTGTTTGGCCTAATGGTTTGGCTTGGGGCCTCTGCTAGGTGGCAATTTAAAAGGAATAGTGACACTTTACAAATAATAGCGTGGTGGTTCCTAAGGCAGTTCTGCCTTGCTGTTAGATGCAGGAGTATCAGAGGGCAGAACACAGGGTTTGGGCTCAATTGTTTTATTGTTTTCTGATTGAAATTGTTTTTTGCAGGGTATATTTTCTGTTAAATTGTTATGCAGGTTGTCTTCCTGAAAGGAAGGAAAGCACTCACCAGGGTGGTGGGTCAGAGCTGTAGCTGAGTGTTTCTGGAGGGCACATGCTTGGTCCCACCCTCCCTGCCTCTACCCCACCCACACCAAGTGCATCATTTCCTTTACACCAGGGGTTTGGACATCACTTCCTCAAAAGGGCATATCCATAACAGACCAGCGTGTTGCATAGGGGTAAACACATGCACACGCTCTCACACATTAACAAAAATAAATAAATAAATAGGAAGGGAGAGAGACATGTGGGGAGTGGTGCAATGCAATGGCTATGGGGTGGCAGTCTTCTGGGAGAAGTTCTGGAGGCTGCAATGCTACTCTATTTGTAGGCACCTCTCTGGTCTGAGGGAGGAGGTTATCCATCTCCAGACCGACCTGGTGAGGATTCAGAAAACCTCCTACCCCACCCAGGGACCACTAGGGCTGCTGCCCCTGCCTTAGAGGTTGCCAAGAAAGAGGAGTGGTTGGACCACGGTGGGCTCAGGGAGAGTAAGGGTGGTGGAACAAAGGCACATCCCTGCAGTTGTACCTCTCCACAATTCATACACCATTCTGGTGAAGTTTGGTTCCTCTAAGGAGGCCCCCACAGTGGAAACCAAGGAGGATGCCAGGAACCTTCACAAAGGAGATCCACAGGAGGATGGCATGGGACCCCACAGGGGAAGGAAACATCTCCTGGTGGGGGACTCAATCATTAGGAGGGTAGAACTAGGGGAAGGAGGGAGGGGAGAGGTAGGTAAGGTGCCTGCCCAGCGCCATGACTGAGAGGGTCAAGAAGCAGATCCTCAGGATCACGGGAGCAGCTGCATGGGAGAGGGAGTTGGATGTCATTGTCCACCTAGGGACAAATGAGCTGGCTGTGAATTGGATCAATCAATCAATCAATCAAATTCTTTATTTATCCAGGTGAACACCATTGAGCAAGCTCATTTACAAGGTAGATCTGCATTACACAAGTCAAGTAAAAATGCATTTATACACAGACAAATAGACAGTAGATGCAAGAGTACAACAGTACAGGTAGGTCTGCAATAGACAGGATAAGCAAAAATACATTTGGGTTCAGGTAAAAGACAGTCGGTAAGGGTATACATAACAATAGGGTAGCAAGTCAGTAAACATTTATACCAGATACAACAACATACATGGTTTAGTATTTCTGTAAGGTAAAGGCATTATACTCCAGTGAAGAGATTAGTTGAAGTGGATGCTACAAGGGAAGAGACATACATAGTCAGTTTAAAAAGACCCAGGCTTATCAAGAGGGAGACATGTGTCGGGAGAAGTGGGCAGCCAGTGGGGGGTCTGGAACTGGGATAATACTAGGAGCGAAGGAATGAGATGCTGTGGGTATACAAGGAATAGGTGGGTAAGGAAGGGTGAGATTTAGGGAGGTAGATAAGTAGGTGGCTCAGGGACAAGTTATGCACTGATACAAGAAGGAAGGAGGATGGGAAAAGCAGGCAGGATGTGGAAGGGGGTGTAAGTAAGCTAGGATCATTGGAAGCAGTTACAAGCTGCTGTAATGTATTTAGAGTATAAGGTCTTAAACACAGTGAGACTAACAGGAGTCCTCAGTTTCAGTGATTTCTGTAGCACATTCCAGAGCTAGGATCATTGGAAGCAGTTGCAGGCTTCTGTAATGTATTTTGAGTATAAGGACATAAACACAGTAATAATAATAGGAGTCCTCAGTTTCAGTGATTTCTGTAGCACATTCCAGAGTGACAGTAGAATGAATCCAATGGCAGCTCTCCCAAAACTCGTTAGGGCTTTGGGCACTTTCAGAGAAATCAGTGAACAGCTTCTTAGGGCAGAGGTTCCAGGCATATTGAGAGCCAGGCAATCAGCAATGTACTGCAGAAGTTTGCCAGTGATAGTTCTGTATGTCCAGAGAGCTGCATTTTTATTTTGTCTCAGGTGTAGGGAGGTCCAACTTATGGCCGCATATAAAGAGCAGTGATGGGTGGAGAAGGGGAGACCAGTGATGAAGCACAGGGATCTGTAGTAAAGTATGTCTAATTTACCGAGGTATGAAGTAGCACATTGGCTGTATATAAAGTCAGCGTAATCAATTAGGGAAAGGAACGTAGACTGAACTAGCTGTCTCTTGGCTTCTGTAGTTAGTAGGCGGTTTAACCTGAAGAAGAGACCTAGTCTCTGCCTCAGTTTTTTTAACAAATCCTCCAGGTGGTCTGCAAAGGAGAGTTTGAAGTCTAGCCAGACACCCAAGTATTTGAATTTCGGCACAAATTCCAGGGTTTCTCCTAGGAGGGTGGTGATGGGGGGTAGAGCAGGGTAGGCTGCATGGTTAATAGGTGAAAATAGCATCGCCTTTGTCTTTTTGGTGTTAAGTAGCAATTTTTTACTAAGGAGCTGGTATTGAAGTATGTTGAAGTCAGCTTGCAGGTCACTACAGGCAGTTTCAGGAGTTGTACGACTTAGGTAGATCACTGTATCATCTGCGAACAGATGAATTTTCGCCTCATTGATGCCTGAGTCTATATTGTTGATGTAGATGGCAAATAGGAGTGGCCCCAGGATGTATCCCTGCAGGACACCTCTTTTTAACAGATTTGAGGGGGAGAGTTCACCTTCGGCCTTGACCTGTTGGTGCCTATCAGAAAGGTAGTTGTGGAACCAACGCAAGGAGGTAGAATCTAGACCAATAGCTTTTAATGAAGAAAGAAGGGGGCTGTGGTCGACAGTGTCAAAGGCCTTACTTAGGTCTAGAAAAATGGTGCAGACAAATTTTTTGTTCTCTACCTCGCACTGCCAGTCATTTGTCACCTTGGCCAGGGCCATGATTGTACTATGTTCAGTTCTGAAACCACATTGAATTGGGTTTAGCAGGTTAGTATCATCTATGAAAGATTTCAGCTGGGCATTCACGATTTGTTCCAGAAGTTTTGATAGTACCGGGAGAAGGGAGATGGGCCTGTAGTTGTTTAGATCACAGGGGTCTCCGGATTTAAACAATGGAATAACATGTGTGGTCTTCCACAGTTTGGGGAGGGTCCCTTGAGAAAGGGACAAGTTAAATAGATGCGTAATAGGTATGGCCAAGACATGATAGGCAATCTTTAGGTAGTATGGATTGAAGATGTCAGCGCCAGCACTTTTTCTGGTGTCCAACTGGAAGAGGAGATCTTCGACCTCTTTTAGTGAGTTAGGAGAGAATGAAAAGACTGCATCTGAGGGACTAGATTCTGAAGGTTGCGTGGTAAGCTGGGAGCGTAGGTTGCCTGCAGGTGAGTTATCAAAAGCTAGCCCTGCAGTAGCAAAGTGATTGTTGAAGGATTGTAGTATCTCTTTATTGTTGTTGATAGTTACATTGTCAGAAATAATTTTTGAGGGGAGAGTGTTTCCTGTGGTATTACCAGAAAGTTCTTTTATTGTGAACCAGAACTTGGTAGGGCAGTTGGAGGCAGTGTTGAGTTCAGAGCGATAGAAGTTGGACTTGGTTTCCCGAATTAGCTTTGTACAGTGGTTTCTGGCTGTTCTGAAAGGATGTCAGTCTTCGGCTTTGTGGGATTTGCGTCCTAGCTTCCAGAGCTTGTCTCTTTTTTAATAGTGCTGCCTTGATGTCTGCTGTAAACCAACGGAACTTTCTAGCCTTTATGTGGGTTTTGACTAAGGGTACGTGGGTGTTAAGAGTGCTGGATACAATTTCGTGGAAAATGGCATATGCTGTTTCTACTGATTTGGCTAAATAGGTCTGCCAAAGCAGGGAGGCGTTCAGGTCATTGATATATGCAAGCGGGTCAAAATTCCATTTTGATCTTTTGGTAGAGAACTTTGCTGAGGCTGTTGGTTTAGGGACTGCTGTTATGTCAGCAATAAAGCAATGGTCACTAACATCGGCAGAAAAGATCCCAGCATGGGAGAAGAAATGGGGTTTGCTTACTAGAAGTACATCTAATAGTGTACTTTTTGTAGGGATTTTCTTATTGATATGAGTAGGTTCATTAATAAGTAGAGTGAGCCCATGAGAGTCACAGAAGGATTTAAGTGGAAGAGATGCACTTGACAGCCAGTCATAGTTAAGGTCCCCTAGTATAATTGTTTCCATTGTGTCAGTACTCATAGTAGATGATAGGTGGGACAGGAGCTGTGACCCCCTAGGACGGGGGTCTATAACATTCTATGATATGGAGGGCCATTGATGTAGATATTTCAATTTTTAAGGACAGGCATTCAAAGGCATTGGCAATTGATGTAGTGTCGAGGGTAGCGACCGTAAACTTGTCCTTAACATAGATGGCTACATCACCGCCTCTGGTTAGTCTATCGGCTCTGAATAACAGATAGTTGGGGATATTGACCTCTTTGTCTGGAATGGATGGACAAAGCCAGGATTCAGATAAGATAAGTACATCTGGCTCCGTGTGGATAGCCCAAGCCTGTATTGAGGTGAGTTTCTTTAAGAGGCTACACACATTAACATGCATAAAGCTGATACCTTTATACTGCATGACTTCAGACGGTGAAGAAATTGCTTGTATAGGACCAGGGTTAAGTTTAACATTACCTGAGCATAGCAAGAGGAGGAGTACAACTTTCCTCAGGGCAACAAGTGGTAATTTGGAAGAACTAAACCTTCTTTGGCTAGTGGAAGTATTGGCGTTGGAATGCAAGGACCTATTCTTTGTACTGTTCAGTCCTAGTGATACACATGCTAAGACCCTAGCCATATGACACCAGTAGATGCAGGTACTGGGCCAAGTAGGTAACATTCCTTGGGTAGGTAATGAGATGCTGGTGGCTGTCCGATAGGGAGACTCAGCTGAAAGTGGGTACGACAACTTGGGGGCATAGCACAAGTTGTATAGGGACTCCATGAGTAGACATTCTTGTGGTAGGGGATACGAGTCCTCTTTGGGGTAAATTCCATCTGGCATGTAGCCTAATAAGGCAGTAAATAGGTAGAGCCAGATTGTAAGTTCCATGGTGAAAGTATGGGGGTCAGAAAGAGAAACAGTTGTAAGGGCTTAATCTGGGCAAGGTATCACCAGGTAAGGCTATGCGCCATGGGGTCTGAAAAGGGATATAGGTGCCGATGCTACTTGAAGGGAGCAAGGAGATGTTTCTATGGCACAGTTACTAGAGATCATTACTAGAAGTCATAAACCTGATCTAAGAAGTATCACCAACTAAGGCTACATACCACAGGGTCAGCAAAGGGATGTAGGCATTGAAACCACTTGTAGGGAGCAAGGAGAATTTACTATGACACAGCAACTAGGGACAGTAATAAGAAGTCACAAATCTGATCTGAAATGAGTGGTAGGGGAGACTGCAGTGGGTTAGTTAGGATGGGACACTTGAACCTGAGGCGGCAGCTCAAAATTTATATGTCTGTGGGCATCCTAGGGAGGTGGGAAGGATAGATTTGTAGGAAAGACAATGGCAGGGGAGGGTGGGGCAAGGAGATCTATATAATAATGGTCAGGGAAGGGGATGGGTGTGCGGGCATAAAATTTGCGGCCTTGCCGTAGCTCTCTGGGTCTGGAGTCTGAGCAAGTGGTCTCGGGTGGTGGCTTTGGAAGCGCTG
Organism: Neoceratodus forsteri; assembly: GCA_016271365.2. Classification (NCBI taxonomy): domain Eukaryota; kingdom Metazoa; phylum Chordata; order Ceratodontiformes; family Ceratodontidae; genus Neoceratodus; species Neoceratodus forsteri. The sequence continues at coordinate 62,596,761 of CM057455.1, forward strand.
ACCGCCCAGTGGCCGCGGTTCTTGCGGCGGATGAGCTGGGAGCCCTGGAGGGTTCTCGGCTGAAGGGGAAGAGAAAGCAAAGCCAATTAGTACTCATCCCAGACAATTGTCAAGCTACCCAGTTACAAAACTAATTTACAAATGAAAGGGGTCGATTTCCTTGGTACCCTGAAGTCTGGGCGGCAGTTACAGAGGCAAAGGAAAGGGCTGTTTCACTTTATCAATCTAGCAAGAGCAGTTTGCAAGTATTACAGCTTTTTTTAGGCAGTTTACAGGCAGATTCTAACAAAATAGGCATACATTAGCAAGCATAAGTAAAAAAAAGTGCCTTTTTAGCTCAGGAGACAGAGAAAAGATAAGAAGGGGTGAAGGACCAATTGGAGCAAGCCTGGAGAAGGTGCTCGCATTTCTATTGGTTTGCAGCTTTGCTGTACCTCTCTGGGTCTGGAGTCTGAGCAAGTGGTCTCGAGCGGCGGCTTCGGGAGCGCCCACTGCCCAGTGGCAGCGGTTCTTGCGGTGGATGAGCTGAGAGCCCTGGAGGGTTCTCGGCGGAAGTAGTAGGAGAGAATTAGCATGGTCAGCCTTATGAAGGGGGAGAGGAGGGTGTATTAGTAGGGGTATCACAAGTCGTAAGAGGGAGGTAATAATCCCTCTTTACAAGACACTGGTTAGGCCCCATCTGGAGTACTGTGTGCAGTATTGGAGGCCACACCTTCACAAGGACATTAACCAAATTGAGGCAGTCCAGAGAAGGGCAACCAAAATGGTGCAGGGACTGCATCAGAAGACATATGAGGACAGATTAACAGAGCTCAATATGTATACCCTTGAGCAAAGGAGGGAGAGAGGTGATATGATCGAGGCATTCAAACACCTTAAGGGCATTAACAAGGTGAAAGAGTCTAACATGTTTAAATATAAGAAAAATAGCAGGACAAGAGGACACAGCATGAGATTAGAGGGGGGCCGATTAAGGGGGAATGTGAGGAAATTCTTTTTCGCAGAAAGGGAGGTGGATGAATGGAATGGCTTACCACATGAAGTGGTGGCTATGAATACAGTGCAGGGCTTCAAACAGGCATGGGATAGGCATAAGGGAGAAATACAAATGACTATGAATAGATAGGCCACTGACAGAGCAAAGGCCGATGGCACATTTATAAGGTAGAAAAACAAATGGGCAGACTGGATGGGCCTTGTGGTCCTTATCTGCCATCAGCTTCTATGTTTCTATGTTTCTATGAGGGAGTGGGAGTGGTGAGGCAAGTGGCTGTTAGAAATGTAGTTCTGTGGGGCAGGACCGCACTCTAGGAGGTGTTCTGCAGCTTTAAATTTGTGTAGGGCAAGATGGCCAATGGGAGGAGGTGCACAGAAGGGGGAGTGGGTTAGGTGTACTTAAGAACTTGTGCAGGAGGGGGTGGGATGAGGGCGAAAAAAATCACACAAAGAGACACACAAAGGAGAGAATGGGAAGATTAAGGAGTCTAGCTAGGCTAAAACAAAGCAAACAAACAGTATTTTACTCTCTTTTTTTTCTACCAGAATGAGCAAATACAGGCTAGTAACAGTCCTTAAACAAACAAAAAATCAGCAGTAGGTATCCCGGTTTTCAGTTTAGCTGTAATTGGTATTATGTGCACACACTAGTAGCGAGGGCCAGGCAGCACAGACTACAGTATTTGTGCATGGGCATGCAATTAGTCCTGGGAAAGTAGCCACACTGGATTCCAGAGCTAGCCACTCAGGGAGTTCACCGAGATGGTGAGCAGCCATCTGCAGTCAGAGCAGTGCAGGACGGGTCTGTGGAGTTGGGGAGGGGCCTTAGACAAGTAGCATGCACAATAACCTTCTTAGAGGTGCTGCCTATCTATGGCATGGGAGAGGCTAGGGTACTCCACACCATGGGTTTCAATGAATGGCTGAAAAACTGATGCGGAGCTCAGGGTTTTGGCTTCACTGGGGATTGGGGGTCCACCTGGAGGTATACAAGCCTATACTGGTGTGATGGTCTGCATCTGTCTGGGATGGGAACCAGTATCCCAGGTGATAGGTTTAAATGCTTCATTGGTAAGCATTTAAACTAGCCAAGGGGGGAGGCACTGAAAAGGAGCAGGGAAATCCCTGCCCCCCCCCACAAAACAGGGTAGTTAGTGAGGTAAATACCAAGATAGAGAAGTCAATAGGAAGCAGGACAGGGGTAAAAGGAGAAAAAGGCAAAGGCAATAAGGACAGGGATGGTACTAAAAGGGGTAGAGACATCAAAAAATGGAGGGTGATGAGTACCAATGCCCTTAGTCTGGTTAACAAGCTTCCTGAACTAGTGGCCTTGATGGAAGAGGGACACCTGGATATCGTGGCAGTCACAGAAACATGGTACTCAGAGAACCATGACTGGAATGTCAACATACTAGGGTACACAATCTACAGGAGGGACAGGGAGAGTAAAAGAGGAGGAGGAGTAGCTCTCTACGTAAGGGAAGGGATCAAACCAATGGAACTATAGGGTAAACAAGGAGGAGAGAAGGCACTGTGGGTCGCCCTGGAGACAGGAAATGGCACCACAATCCACACAACAATTGCATACAGACCCCCATCTTAGGGGGGAGGAAATGGACAAGGAAATGATTGAAGGCATCCTTAGAATGGCAGAAAAAGGGGAGATATTGTTGATGGGGGACCCTAATATGCCAGATGTTAAATGAAGCACCTTTGCTGCAGCCATATCCAAGAGCAGAGTCAATCTCAATGCCCTACAGGGAGCGTGCCTCAGACAGCTAGTGTTGGAACCTACTCAGGCGGGAGCAATCTTAGACCTGGTACTCTCAAATGGGGATGGAGAGAAGATCTCAGCTTTAGAAGTGGGTAGCCATCTGGGAACAAGCGACCACCAAACAGTGTGGTTCATGATAAACACAGCTGTAGAGTCAAGCCATACAAAAGTGAGAGTATTGAACTTTAGGAGGACTGACTTGGCAAAATGGGAGAGTGCCTCAGAAAAAGCACTAGCAAACAGGCAAGGAGGGGTGGAGGAACAATGGGGAAAATCAAAATTGCCATCACAGAGGCAACAAGCCTTTGTGTGAAGCAAATAAAACAAAACAAAACGAATGAAAAAAACACTATGGTTCTCAAAACAGGTGACAGGGAAGGTTAGGGAAAAAAAGATAGCATTCAGGAAGTATAAAGAAACACAGAAGGAGTAGGACAGAGAACTGTACCAGTTTAAGTAGAAGGAAGCAAGGAAGGCAGTCAGAATAGCAAAGGCCCAAACTGAGGAAAAGATAGCCAACCCAGTTAAGAAGGGGGATACAGCCTTTCATAGGTACATTAGGGAGCGAAGAAAGACCAAGGGAGGGATAATGAGGCTTAATAAAGGGGTGGGGGTGGGCAGAGGGTGACAGTGAAAAAGCAGAGGTACTGAATAAATGCTTCTACTCAGTATTCACAAAAGAAAAGGAGGGGGAAGTACCGAAACCAAACAATAGAAGCACTCTGGATGGGGGGGGGGGTCGATACCAGTCCAATCACAGAAGAAAGGATCCTGAAAGAACTCCTAAAACTGAAGGTGGACAAAGCAATAGGGCTTTACGGGATGCACCCCAGAATTTATTTATTCATTTATTTAAGTCTTTGGTAACTGGATAAATGCGCTGATCCAAGGGACCGTTTTCAGGCATGACCCGGGCCACAGCAGGTGGCATTACAGAGAGAGAAAAAAACGCATAATACAGTGAGTACAGGTGAGTGAAAAATACAGACTTCACTTGTGGATAGGGTGAATTACATAGTGAAAATATAGACATCACTGGATGATAGCGTAAATTACAAATAGAAGAGAAGCAGAACAAGGAGATGCTGTACAAGCTTATTAACTAAAAACAAATCAGTTCATCAGGGTAATCGGAGAAAAAAAGACTAAACTGTACATTATATACAACAGGATAATGGACAAGTGTACTTTAGTGCATAACATGAGAGCACACTGAGGTGCTATCATTGTAGTACACGAGACGTATGGAGGGCAATTAAACAGGACACAGTGATAGTGGGAAAAGAGTGCTTGGTGGAGGCCAGATAATCAAAGAGGCTGTGGTGGTCAGTAGTGGAGGGGGAGGGGGTTAACCAGGGGAGCGACTGTACTTGGTCTCATCATGCAGCCAAGATTTGAGACGTATCCTGAAGAGGGCATAGGTGTCCAGGGAGCAGACGGGCACTGGGAGGCTATTCCACCGAGTAAGGGCAGCAACAGATAATGCTATTTCACCCATCACTGAGGAATCACTTGGGATTTCCAAGGGGGGGACTGAGGATGCACGCAAGCTTCTTGGGGGAGTTCTGGTCTTGAGGTGACACATATATGGGGAGGCATCATCGGGACACAGCCAAGCGAGTAGTCAAATATATGCTGGAGTGGGAGCCAGCTGAGAGTCTGGTAGAGGTGGCAGTGGTGGGTGGAGCACAGTGCTAGGAGAGCAAAAAGGCAGATATTGTTGTAAGTTGAGCAGAGGTGCACTCTCATGGCCAAGGATGTGTGCGAGTAAATGGGGGAGCAGTAGCCCATAATGGGTAATACGTTGCCTTGGGCAATGGTTAAGTGGGCTTCCCTGATGAGGAATTACTTTATCTGATAGGCCGCACCAAGTTTCTGGTTTACACGATGGATGACGGAGGTGATATGATCTGCATAGGAGACGGAAGGGTCCAGGATTATGCCCAGATATTTGAAAGTTAATACATTTTCAAGTACAGTATCATCCAACATAATTACTGAGAGTGCAGATCCTGCCTTGGCAACCTTAGATAGGAAGGGTTTAGATCCAAACAGCATGGATTTGTATTTTCTTGACATTTACAAGTAGGCGATGAGACTGGAACCAGTTATCAGCAGCAGTGTAGTTTCTGGATAAAAATGTGGATATGTTCCCAGGGGTCTTGTCACTGGCAAAGAGGACGAGGCTGTCTGCATATAATAGGGCATTGTATGTAAGACAGTCAGAGGGGAAGGAGTCAATAAACAGGGAGAATAACAGTGGGCCAAGGATGGAGCCTTGAGGTACACCGATGGTGACTGGGACGGTGGGGAGGTGTTAGAGCCTATACATACTGACTGAGATCTATCTGAGAGGTAATTATGGAACCATCAGGTGGGCCCAGAGGAGCAACCAAGGTTGTAGATGGAGGTGAGCAGCAGGGTATGGTCGACCAGATAAAAAGCTTTAGACAGGTAGACAAAGACAGCATCTGTAGCTCTCCCAAGGCCCATGTTCCTGTGAATGTGGTTAGTAAATAGGGTCAGGAAAGATGTGGTGGAGTGATGCTTATGGCAGCCGTGTAGCCACCTCGATATTAGATTGTAAGTGCAGATGTAAGCTGACAGTTGTTGGTGGACAATCCTTTCCAGGAGCTCACCAAAGTGGGGGAGCAAGGATATCGGTCGATAGTTGCCTGAGGATAGCGGGTCGCCCAGTTTGAAAATCGTGACCACCTTGGCATGCTTCCAAGTGCAAGGCACCAAGGAGGTGATCAGTGCCAGGTTAAAGAGGTCGGTGAGTGGTTTTAGGATGACAGAAGACAAGTTTGAGCGTCGTTACTAGTTCTCCCCTTAGTTCTAAAAAAACTAAGGGGAGAACTAGTAACACCACTGACTACACTTTTTAACAAATCATGGGAGGATGGTATGGTACCTGAGGACTGGAGGAAGGTGGATGTGATCCTCTTCACAAGAGTGGGAGCAAAGCACAGGCAGGAAACTACAGGCCTGTTAATTTGACCTCAGTGGTAGGGAAAATGATGGAATCACATCTGAAAGAAAGGATTGTTGAGTGGGGCACAGAACCCAAGGCAGCATGGATTCACAGCTAGAAGGTCATGTCAGACAAATCTAATAGATTTCTTTGACTGGGTGACCAAAGTAGTAGACCAGGGAAGGGCTGTGCACATGGCCACCTAGACTTTAGCAAGGCATTTGACACAATCCCACACAAAAGATTAATAAACAACTTAGCCAGCCTGGGAGTGGGTCCCATGACGGTAACTTGGGTATAAAATTGACTGGACAACAGGACACAGAGGTTAACAGTAAATGGAGTCCACTCCGAAGAAAGGGGAGTTACTAGTGGGGTACTGCAGTGTTCATTACTGGGACCCTTCCTCTTTAATATCTTTATAGGTGACATTGCAGAGGGACTCGAAGGAAAGGTATGCCTCTTTGCAGATGACAGAAAGATCTGAAACAGGGCGGATACACAAGGGGGAGGATAAGAAGGAACTTGGCAAAGTTGGAGGAATGGTCAAAAGTATGGCAACTTAGACTCAATGTAAAGAAGTGCAAAAGTAATGCACCTGGGAAACAAAACCCAGGGAGAAGTACACAATGGGTGGGGTGGTGGGGAGGATATTAACAGCAACAAAAATGGAAAGAGACCTGGGGTCACTATATCTGATGACCTAAAGGTAGGCAAGCAATGTGAGAAGGCAGTAAGGAGGTCTGGGAGGACACTGGGATGGATTGGGAGAGACATCACCAGTAGAAAACAGGAAGTTGTTATCCCTCTCTACAGACAGTTGGTGAGATTCCATCTGGAGTACTGCGAGCAGTTCTGGAGACCCCATCTCCGCAAGGACATAGTCAGGATGGAGGTAGTCCAGAGGAGGGCAACTAAAATGGTGCAGGTTCTGCACCAGAAGCCATATGAAGAGAGAGGAGACTAAAAGAGCTTAATATGTATACCCTTGAGGAAAGGAGGGTGAGGGGGGACACAATAGAAACTTTGAAGTACCTCAAGGGAATCAACAAAGTCCAAGAGGGCAACATCTTTCAGAAAAACAAATGTGCAAGAACAAGGGGGCACAATTTGAAAATAGAGGGAGGCTGGCTCAGAGGCAATGTAAGGAAGTATTTTTTCACAGAGAGGCTGGCGGATGCATGGAACAGCCTTCCTGAGGAGATCGTTGGGTCAAAAACAGTTGTGGAATTCAAGAATGCATAAGGACTGACATAAGACAATTCTAGTAAAGGGTAGAAGGAAGTGGGCTGTTGGTTAACTAGGATCTGCAGCTTATCTAATAGGTAGAGAAATGGGCAGACTGGGTGGGCCAAGCGGTCTTCATCTGCCATCAAAGTCTATGTTTTTATGTTTCTTTCTTCCTCCCCCCCATTCCTTTTCACTATGATTCCTTTGTGCTTATCCCATGAGTTCCTGAACCTCAATACAGTTTTCACCCCCACCACCTCCACAGGAAGGCCATTTTAGGAAAGTGGCACTCTTTCTTTAAAGAAGTAGGCTTCCTCACATCTCTCTTGAATCTACCCCCTCCAGCTTCATAGCATGTTGCTTTGTTCTTGAGCACCTTCTCATCTAAAAAAATACTCCCCTCCTGTACCTTATTTACTCCCGTGAGGTATTCAAAGGTTTCTATCATATCTCCCTTCTCCCGCCTCTGTTCCACAGTGTACATATTGAGATCCTTCAGTCTCTTCTCATAGGGTTTTTGATGCAGACGCTGCATCTTTTTAGTTACGTTCTTCTGGACCACCTCCACTCTGTCTATGTCCTTCCAGAGGTCTGGTCTCCAGATCTGGATGAAATACTCTAGGTGGGGTCTTACCAGAGATTAATACAGATGTAACGCCACCTCCCTCTTTCTAATGGTGGTACCCCCTTCTTATGCATTCCAGCATCCCACTTGCCCTCCCTACTGCCTGGTTGCACTGCCTGACTACCTTTAGATCATCTGATATGATTACCCCCAGGTCTCTTTCCTGCTTGGTGGGCAGGTATCTTTCCTGCTTGGTGAGAGTCAATATCACTCTACCCAATTTGTACTCCACCCCTGGGTTTCTGTGCCCTAAATCCATTATTTTGCACATCTTCATCGAGGGTATCTTTTGCAGCAGGCCACACCTGTAGGACTGTAGCCACCAGGCACTAGAACCACATGGAAACTTTTCCGGGCTAGCAGTCTACCAGGGGCCTACCACAGCGATGTCACATGCTGTCGTCATTACTCCCATATAAATGTAAGGGGCCCCGCACCCTTCTCAGATATTTTCCCATCATCAACCCTCACACGTGGGAACCTACAGACACTGCTGCTTCACTTGACTGTCAAATTTTGCGTCTCTTCAATTAATTTTATTTTCTCTCCCTAGTTGGTGTATCACTTTACTTTTAAAGTGATTTTAGATTGTTTTATGCTGACCGATTCCAAAGAAACTTTTTCGGATCTGTGCCTTAGGGAAGAAGATCCTTGAGAAGGACGACCACAAAGCCTGTGTCCACTGCCTAAACCTAGACCATGATGTGAAGACTTCCAAAATTTGCTGCAGCTTCAACCAGGCTAGCTACCCGGAGATACTGCCAGAAGGCCCAGTAAAATTTCCTACTAGAACAGAAAGTTACCCTCATGGAGAAGAAGATATGGGATAGGTGCTCTTCTGCTTCTCCATCCCTGTCCATGGGCTCCCATTCTTTCAAAGCCCAGGATAAGTCAGCCAGGAAGAATAAACAGTGGGACAAGGTCTGGACTAGGGAGAAGTCCCCCCTCCGGCTCGTTTGTGGTCACTCCTTCAAGTGCCAGCTGTGGCAGGGAGCGAATCCTCAGGATCGCCGGAGCAGCTGCACAGGGGAAGGAGCTGGATGTCATTGTCCACCTAGGGGCAAATGACCTGGCTAAGAAAGGGATCAGAGCAGTGCAGGAAGAGTTTGTGGAGTTGGGGAGGGGCCTTAGACAAGTAGCACGCACGGTAACCTTCTCGGAGGTGCTGCCTGTCTATGGCACGGGTGAGGCTAGGGTGCTCCACACCATGGGATTCAATCAGTGGTTGAAAAACTGGTGCAGAGCTAAGGGATTTGGCTTCACTGGGGACTGAGGTTCCACCTGGAGTGATGCAGGCCTATACTGACATGATGGGCTGCATCTGTCCAGGAGGGGAACCAGAATCCTAGGTGATAGGTTTAAATGCTTCATTGGCAAGCATTTAAATTAGCCAAGGGGGGAGGCACTGAAAAGGAACAGGGAAATCCTAGCCCCCGCAAAGAAGTCAGGGTAGTAAGTGAGGTAAACACCAAGACAGAGATGTCGATAGGGAGAAGGGCGGGGTAAATGGAGACAGTGACAAAGGCAATAAGGACAGGGATGGGGCAAAAAGAGTAAGGCCATCAGGAAATGGAGGGTAATGAGTACCAATGCCCATAGTGTGGGGAACAAGCTCCCTGAACTGGTGGCCTTGATGGAAGAGGGATGCCTGGATATCGTAGCAGTCACAGAAACATGGTACACAGAGAACCATGACTGGGATGTTAACATACCAGGGTACATAACCTACAGGAGAGACAGGGAGGGGAGAAGAGGGTGAGGAGTAGTTCTCTATGTAAAGGAAGGGATAAAAGCAACTGAACAAAAGAGTAAACAGGGAGGAGAGGAGGCCCCATGGGTCACGTTAGAGACTGGAAATGGCACCACAATCAGCACAGGGGTTGTATACAGACCCCCATGTCAGGGGGAAGGAAGGAATGGAGAAGGATATGATAGAAGGCATTCTTAGGATGGCAGAGAAAGGGGAGATATTGTTGATGGGAGACCTGAATATGCCAGATGTTAACTGGAGCGCATTTGGTGCAGCCACATTAAAGAGCAGGGCCATTCTCGATGCCTTACAGGTGGCATGCCTCAGACAGCTAGTTTCAGAACCCACTCATGAGGGAGTAATCTTAGACCTCGTACTCTCCAATGGGGACAGTGAGAGGATCTCAGATCTAGAAGTGGGTAGCCATCTGGGAACAAGTGACCATCAAACAATGTGGTTCATGATAAACTCAGCGACAGAATCAAGCCATACAAAAGTGAGGGTACTGGACTTCAGGAGCGCTGACTTTGGCAAGATGGGAGAGTGCCTTAGAAAAGCACTAGCAAACAGGCTAGAAGGAGGGGTGGAGCAACAATGGGAAAACATCAAAACTGCAATCACAGAGGCAACAAGCCTTTGTGTCAAGCAAATAAACAAATCAAAATGAAAGAAAAAGCCAATATGGTTCTCAAAAAAGGTGGCAGGGAAAGTCAGGGAGAAAAAGACAGCATTCAGGAAGTATAAGGAAACACAGAAGGAGTAGGACAGAGAGCTGTACCAGTTAAGGCAGAAGGAAACTGGTAGGGAAGTTAGAATAGCAAAGCCCCAAACTGAGGAAAAGATAGCCAACTCAGTTAAGAAGTGGGATAAAACCTTTTATAGGTACATCACAGAGCGTAGAAAGACAAAGGGAGGGATAGTGAGGTTGAATAGAATAGACGGTGGGTGGGCAGAGAGGGACATTGAAAAAGCAGGGATACTAAACGAATATTTCTGCTCAGTATTCACAAAAGAGGAGGAGAGGGAGGTGCCCAATCCAATTAACAGAAGCCCTCTTGATAGGGGTGTCGATCCCAGTCCTTTCACAGAAGAAACGGTTCTGAAAGAACTCCTAAAACTGAAGGTGGACAAAGCAATGGGTACTGACGGAATTCACCCCAGAATTCTAAAAGAATTAAGGGGAGAACTAGTGAAACCACTGACTACCCTTTTTAACAAATCATGGGAGGATGGTGTGGTACCTGAGGACTGGAGGAAGGTGGATACATAGATACATAGATACATAGACAGTGTCGGCAGATAAGGGCCTATGGCCCACCCAGTCTGCCCATTTGAGCTTGTAAGTTCAGTTTGTTTTCCTAGAAGTCTGTTGCACCTTACCCCCGACCTTCAGAATTCCTTTATGTCTATCCCATGCATTCTTAAATCCCGTGATTGTTTCAGCCCCCACCACTTCCTCTGGCAGAGTGTTCCACCTGTCCACCACCCGTCTGTGAAGAAATTCTTTCTCATGTTTCCTCTGAATCGTCCTCCTCCAACTTCATCTCATGCCCTCTAGTCCTGGAACATCTTTTCGCTTAAAAATAGTGTTTTCCTGCACCCTGTTCCTCCCTGTAAGATACTTGTATGTCTCTATCATATCCCTCTCTCCCTCCTCTCCTCCAGGGAGTACATGTTCAGTTCCTTCAACCTGTCTTCATAGGACTTGTGATGCAATCCATGCACCATCTTGTTGTCTCCTCTGAACCTTCTCTACCCTGTCTATGTCCTTATGTAGGTATGGTCTCCAGAACTGTACACTGTACTCCAGGTGGGGCCTCACTAGTGTCTTATAGGAATTATGACCTCCCTTCCTGCTGGTGATGCCCCTGCCTATACATCCCAGCATCCTATTTGCTTTACCTGCTGCCTTGTCACACTGTTTCTACCTTGAGGTATCAGAGATGATAACCCCAAGATCCCTTTCCTGCTTGGTGCATGCTATATCCTCACCTCCCAACTGATATATTGTGCCAGGGTTTTGTGCCCCATATGCATTATCTTGCACTTCTTTGCATTGAATTTCAACTGCCAAACACCTGACCATTCTTCAAGTTTCTGCAGGTCGCTTCTCATTCTGTTCTACACCCTGGTGTGTCCACTGTGATTCCTTCGCAAAAGTGGGACCAAGACAGAGGCAGGAACTACAGACCTGTCAGTTTGACCTCTGTAGTAGGGAAAGTGATGGAATCACTTCTGAAGGAAAAGAATTGTTGAGTACCTAGAGGCCAGTGGGGCACAGGACCCAAGGCAGCATGGGTTCACAGCAGGAAGGTCATGTCAGACGAATCTAATTGATTTCTTTGACTGGGTGACCAAAGTAGTAGACCAGGGAGGGGCTATGGACATGGCCTACCTAGACTTTAGCAAGGCATTTGACACAGTCCCACACAAAAGATTAATAGTAAAATTAACCAGCCTGGGAGTGGGTCCCAGGGTGGTAGCCTGGGTAAATAATTGGCTAGACGACAGGACACAGAAGGTAGTTGTAAATGGAGTCTACTCTGAAGAAAGAGGGGTTACTAGTGGGGTGCCGCAGGGTTCAGTACTGGGTCCAGTCCTTTTTAATGTCTTTATAAGTGACATTGCAGAGGGACTAGAAGGAAAAGTATGCCTCTTTGCAGATGACACAAAGATCTGCAACAGGTTTGATACACAAGGAGGCATGGAAAGGATGAGAAGGGACTTGGCAAGGTTGGAGGAATGGTCAGAAGTATGGCAGCTTGGATTCAATGCAAAGAAGTGCAAAATAATGCACATGGGAAACAAAAACCCAGTGGAAGATTACACAGTGGGGGTAGTAACAACAACAAAAATGGAAAGGGACCTGGGGGTAATCATATCAGATGACCTTAAAGTTAGCAAGCAATGTGAGAAGGCAGTAGGGAGGGCTGGGGGTATACTGGGATGTATAGGGAGAGGCATCACCAGCAGAAAACAGGAAGTTGTTATCCCTCTGTACAGACAGTTGGCGAGACCTCATCTGGTGTACTGCATCCAGTTCTGGAGACCCCATCTCCGCAAGGACATAGACAGGATAGAGACAGTCCAGAGGAGAGCAACTAAAATGGTGCAGGGTCTGCAAGAGAAGCCATATGAGGAGAGACTAAAGGAGCTTTATCTGTATACCCATGAGGAAAGGAGGGAGAGGGGTGACACGATAGAAACTTTTAAGTACCTCAGTGGAATCAACAAAGTCCAAGAGGGTAGTATCTTTCAGAAAAAGAGATGTGCAGGAACAAGGAGACACAATTTAAATATGGAAGGGAGCGGTTCAGGAGCAATGTGAGGAAGTATTTTTTCACAGAGAGGGTGGTGGACACATGGAACAGCCTTTCTGAGGAGGTTGTGGGGTCTAAAACTGTGGGAGAATTCAAGAATACATGGGACAGGCATAAGGCAATTCTTGTGTGGGGTAAGAAGAAATAGGCTGTTGGTTAACTAGGATCTGCAGCTTATCCTGTAGGTATGGAAATGAGAAGACTAAGTGGGCCAAGTGGTCCTTACCTGCCATCAAAGTCTATGTTTCTATGTTTCTATGGTAGGGCCATCCTCTGCTACTGTGTCGACCCCTCCCCACACCACCCATGCCCTATCTTTTATAGGGCTCATTGTGGCAATGTCCCTTGCAAGTCTTACTCTTGCAGATGCAGGATCCTTGGTATTGGGCCTTTCCTTGGCCCTGCCGACCTTCCAGCCCCTGCTGCTCCTGCTCCTCTTTTCCACAAGCCATCAGTCAGGGAGAAAAACTAGTCTGGCCCAAGCCACAGTTGGTACAGCACCATTAGGTGTCCTGCCAAATCTTCTGACACCATCTTTAGTCTTTTGCACTGCCCATACTTCAGCCTTGAGGTCCCGCTCTCCACGGACATCACCCCAGGCCATGATATCATCCTCAGAACTTTCCACGATGACTACCCAGGCCATAGGGCTGACATCAGGGCCTTAGTCTATCCTGATACCCATTTCTGTCCCACCACCAGCGCCAGTACCGCAGCCTCCTCAGCTGGCACCAATCGGTGTTCTGACACCAATCTCCATTGATCTACAAGCCATGCTATTCTCATTTTGGGAGTTCATGCCCCTCCTTATTCCACCTCAGGAGCCAGTGCCATAGGAGCCTACTAAGTCTACCCCAGCACCATCTCCATCCACGGCATCACGTCTTGCTCATCCTCATTCCTAAATGCCATTGGTGTCTATCTCGAAGCCTGGTGATGAGGATGAGTTTTGTCTTGACCTTCTCCCTCTTAATGATAAGGAGGAGGGGGTCAGTGATGATGATGATGATGAAGAAGGAGCTGCAAGCCCTTCCCATTCTACCTCAACTGTTTCCTCTGGAGGTGAGGACTCAACCAGATATATGCCACTGTCACCCCTGAAGACCCCTCCTTCATTTCATTGGTGCAGCAGTTACAGGCTGCCATGGGGTTTGAGGCTGAAGAGCAGGATCTTGCCCAGAGATTTCTGATACACTACTTAGAGCTATCAGAGTCTCCCCCTCTAACCATACCTACCTGATGGAGCACTTTGAGGATATCACCATGGCTGCCTGGTGTAGACCCAACTTGGTCCCTCCCACGCCCAGGAAGGCAGGCAAGATATACCAGGCCCCCAGGAGGAAGCCATTCTTTGCTGAACAACCACAGGCAGATTCTGTGGTTATAAATGCTGCTCATGACAGGTCTAAGCAGCCTAAGCATCTCAGCCCCTGGGATCTCAGCTCTCTTCTCCTGAGAAGGAGTCCAGAAGGCTGGACCTTATGGGCAAATGGGCCCTTGCCCCTGCTACACTGCCCAACAGGGCCCTTAATTACAATGCTCACTTGGTAAAATTCCAGAACCAACTGTCAGACAGGCCAAGGCTGCCACTCAGGCCATACCTGAGGATCCCCAGAGATAGGAATTGCTCCAAGCCATCAAGTCTGGGGCAGACGCGAGCAAGAATCTTCTGTGGTAGGCTTACAGAGCCGCTGATGCCTCAACTAGAGCAGCTGCGGTTGGAATCTGCCTAAGAAGGGTGTCTGGATTTGCCTTGTACGTGCAGCAGTCTATACTGAATGTCCCCATCAGAGGCTATAAGATCTTTGGGGTAGATGCGCAGGACATACTTTAAAACCTGCAGGCTTCTGGCTGGACACTGCCGTTGGTCCACTCTCTTTACCACATGCAGCCATAAAGTAGTTAGATGGTGCCCTTTTGTCATGCCTCTTATAAGCCCAAGCCAGGCACCAGACCTTCAAGCAAGCGAAGAGCAGCATCCCCTCTGCCTACCCCTACCTCCATTGCTGGGAAGGCTCCTAGGGGAGGTGGTGCGGCTTTGGCTGCAGGTGCTACTTCAGCCTGACTCCTTGCTTGACCCCTCCTCAGCTCTTCAGAAGGTGGTGGTAGTGGGGCAGTTCTCCCTGCACCTGGACAGGTGGTGGGAGATTACCATGGATGCCTCGGTACTGCAGTTCATAGAGCAAGGTCACACTCTGGAACCTCTGGAGTGGCCTCCAGAGCAACCTCCAGTTCAGTCCACCCCCCCCAGACCACATTCTAGTGCTGCGGGAGAAAATTCAAATGTTGCCACACACAAGGACCATAGAACTGATTCCAGCAGCTCAGTGGAACAGAGGGTTCTACTCTTCTTTCTTCCTGGTCCCCAAATGCACTGGGGATTTGCGTTCCACTCTGGATTTACAAAACGTAAATCTAAACATCAAGTACAAAAAGTTCCAGAAAGTGACGTTGCAGGGATTGCTGCTCCTTTTGCATTAGGGAGACTGGATATGGTCCCTCGACATGCAGGATCCATACCCGCATATCAAGGTGTGTGCTCCCTGTCAGGCAGTACCTCAGGTTCCAGTTCCAGGGAGAACACTTCCAGTTACAACCATTACCCTTTGGTTTGGCCTCTGCACCTAGAGTTTTTTACCAAATGCTTAGCAGTTGTGGTAGCCCTCATGAGGGAGGGTCTCTGTCTTTCATTACCTGGACAACTGGCTACTCAAAGTGTAGTCCAGGGAGTTTCTGCTCCAGACGCTGGCACACACCAGATAATTGTTCCATGCTCTGGTGATCACTGTCAATCTGCCCAAGTCAGTCTTGACCCCTTGACAGCACATGCAGTACATAGGGGCAGTACTGGACATAGCTCTGGGTATGGCCTTCCAGCCCCAGGACGGGGTGGACCACCTTGTGGCTGAGGCCCAGCTGCTCTACAACAGCCAGTATATTACAGCCATTGCCCTCCTGTGGCTCTTGGGCCTGATGGCTGCAGCCATTGTTACAGTTCCTCTAGCCAGGCTTCACATGAGGATCCCCCCAATGGACACTGAGGGTTCAAGTGGGATCAGCACACCGACAACCTAGAACAACAAGTTCTGATCTCCTCACCAGTCAAAAAGATGCTGCTGTGGTTGATGGAACCCAGCAGTCTGCTGATAGGGGTTCCCTTCCTCATTCCTTCCCCTCTGCAGATTCTCTCCACGGATGCCTCGGGGCTGGGCTGGGGAGCTCATCTGGGGCCTCATCAGACTCAAGGGATGTGGTTCAGAGTGGAGATTTCCCTCCACATCAGTGTCCTGGAGATGATGGCCATTCTATGTGCTCTATGAGCCTTCCAGACCCATCTGTCCCTGGGCCATCTGCTGGGGTAGGCAGACAATATCAGTGTAGTACATTACATCAACAAATAAGGAAGGGGACCATTCATACTCTCTGTGTCGGGAAGCCATGAGAATATAGTACTGGGCTCCAGAACACAGTCTAGAACTGTCAGCCATCCATGTTCCAGGTTTTCTAAATGTTGTGGCAGACAGGCTGAGCCAGTCACAGTCTCAGATGCATGAGACATCACACACAATGTAGATATGTCACCACAGCAATCAATGATAGGGCTTGGGGCACCTAACAGTGTAATACAGTCTAAATGGCTTTCTCTATGCTGCAGAGATGTCACACACTGTGTAACTATGTCACTGTAAAGGACAGGGCTCATGGCACCTGACAGACAGTGTAATACAACCTAAATGTCTTTCACTATGTTGCAGAGATATATCACACACAGTGTAGCTGTTTCACCACTGTAATAAATGACAGATCTCTGGACACCTAACAGACAGTATAATACAGCCTAAATGGCTTTTGCTATACCGCAGAGAGAGATGTCACACACAGTATAGCTATGACAGGGCTTGTGGCACCTAACATAGAAACATAGAGTTTGATGGCAGATAAGGACTGTTTGGCCCACCCATTCTGCTCATTTCCCTACCTTTTGGATAAGCTGCAGATCCTAGTTAACCAACAGCTTACTTCCTCCTACCCCCCCACTAGAACTGCCTTATGTCTGTCCCAATGCATTCTGGAATTCCCCACTGTTTTGACCCCACAACCTCCTCTAGAAGGCTGTTCCATGCGTCCACCACCCTCTCTGAAAAATATTTCCTTACGCTGCCCCTGAGCCACCCCCCATCTTCAAATTGTGCCCCCTGGTTCTTATACATCTCTTTTTCTGAAAGATGCTACCCTCTTGGACTTAGTTGAGTCCCTTGAGGTACTCGAATGTTTCTATCATGTCCCCCCTCTCCCTCCATTCCACTAGGGTATATATATTAACCTCCTTTAGTCTCTCTTCATATGGCTTCTGGTGCAGACCCTGCACCATTTTAGTTGCCCTCCTCTGGACTGCCTTCTTCCTGTCTATCTCCTTGCGGAGATGGGGTCTCCAGAACTGCATGCAGTACTCCAGATGGGGTCTCATCAACCGTCTGTACAGAGGGATAACAACTTCCTGTTTTCTACTGGTGATGCCTCTCCCTATGCACCCCAGTATCTCCTCAGCCATCCATACTGCCTTCTCATGTTGCTTGCTTACCTTTAGGTCATCTGATACGACTACCCCAGGTCCCATTCCATTTTTGCTGTTGTTAGTACCCCCATTGTGTACTCTTCCCCAGGGTTTTTGTTTCCCAGTTTCATTACTTTGCACTTCTTTGCATTGAATCTAAGCTGCCATACTTTTGACCATTCCTCCAACCTTGCCAAGTCCACTCTCATCTTTTCCACACCCACTTGTGTATCAACCCTGTTGCAGATCTTTGTGTCATTTGCAAAGAGGAATACTTTTCCTTCCAGCCCCTCTGCACTGTCACCAATAAAGACAGTAAAGAGGACTGGTCCCAGTACTGAACCCTGCAGTACCCCGCTAGTAACCCCCTTTTCCTCAGAGTGGACTCTGCTTACTATTACCCTCTGCGCCCTGTTGTCCAGCCAATTTTTTACCCAGGTTACCACCCTGGGACCCACACTCAGGCTGGCTAACTTGTTTATTTATCTTTTGTGTGAGACTGTGTCAAATGCCTTGCTAAAGTCTAGGTAGGCCACATCCACAGCCCCTCCCTGGTCTACTACTTTGGTCACCCAGTAACAGAGAGTGTAATACAATGCAAATGACTTTGGTTATGCTACAGAGACATCACAAACAGTGTATGTAGCTATGTCACCATAATAGTCAGTGACAGTGCTCAGGGCACCTAACAACAGACAGTACGGCTGTCCCCTCGACTGGCTGTCCCCTTCATCTAAGTTCGCAATAACCAAGTCAGAATCCCTGAACCTCTCTTAACTAATCACAGAACCAACCCACTTCAATGCCAGATCCTCAAATCACTCACTCTTATTTTGGGTTCTCTCTTCCCATCCTCACCATATATCAGCATCTGGTATCCTCAACCCACCCCTAAGCGACCACTGCATCACCTACTGTGTTAGGAAAACTCATCTACCCAAGTCTGCACCAAAATACATTGAAACACGCCCCCTAAGCTCACTAATTTCCCTCCTCTCTGACCTACATCATGCTAATTGGTCCCCAGTTTACTCTGCAGCCACAGTTGATACTGCCCTAGCTCACCTCACCAGGATTTTCAACAGCATATGGGATCTCCATGTCTCCCTATGAAAGTCAGGGTTAGGAGGCACCACCATCCTTGGATTACTGCCCTATTGTTGCACTCTGCAAGGCCGTGGCAAAGCTTGGACTGCTTTCAAAGTGTCTCAAACTCCAAACTCTAGACAAGTGTACAACACCACGAGAAATACTTGCACTTAAGCTATCCATCATGCTAAGGCTGTCTATTTTAAACATCGCCTCAACACTGCTGACACCTCCTCCTTCTGGAACATAGTACATTCCATAGTTGACACTCCTCCCCAATCCAGCACTCCTACTCTTAAGCACAATGGCCCCCAAAAATAAAGGCCTCTGTACAAGTTGCGGATACCCTAAATACCTTTTTCACCACTTGTGCTTCCCCTAGCCTGACCACATCAGTGCCCCTTACCTCAAATCCCTCCCCAATACTCACGCAAATCAAAAACCTCCTACTAGCCCCTGCTTCCACATCAGAAGTTCTTGCCCTCTTATCCCTTAAAATGACCAACTCAAGCCCTGATGGTCTACATCTTAGCCTCTTGTGTCTTTCAGTCCCTGCCATTGCCCCCCTGCCTCACCTACATCATAAATTTATCCTTTTCCTCAGGTGTAGTTCCAAAAGCCTGGAAATCAGAGTATGTCATCCCTCTCCACAAAGGTGGCGATCCTGCCATACCTGGAAACTACCACCTCATCTCCCTTCTACCTGCCTTAGCTAAACTACATGAACGCCTCGTCCAGTCCAGACTGTCCAATTTCCTTACCGCCACAAACTGCCTATTCCCCTACCAGTCTGGCTTTAGAAAAAAACACTCCACCATCTCCTCCCTTCTCCAAGTCACTGGCCACATTCAATCTGCTGCCGACAAAGGCCACCTCACTGCTGCAGTCTTCATCGACCTGGCTAAAACCTCTGATTCAGTATCCCACACTCTCCTTCTGAATTCACTCAAGGATGCAAGGCTCACCCCTCCACCATTCAGTGGTTTGATTCCTATCTAAAAGATAGACACCAGTTGGTTAAAACTGCAAACTCCTTCTCCCCCTCCCTCCCTATCATGGCAGCTATCCCCCAAGGTTCTATACTTGGCCCTATCCTGTTTTCTATTTTCATAAATAACCTCCCATCTGCTTGCTCCCCCTCCCTCATCCATATGTATGCAGATGATACTATCTTTTTCACATCCGGCCTGGACCTAGCCACAATCATCTCTACACTGCAGCAAGACTTACTTCAACTCAGTTCAGGCTTGGTTCATCTCTAAACAGCTTAAACTAAATACTACAAAAACAGTCTCAATGACCTTCAGAACTTCCCAAAGATTGGCCCAAACAATCAATGCCCCACCTATCACCTCCCTTGATGGCACCCGCTAAAAGTGGTCCCATACTACAAATACCTTGGCGTCTGGCTCAACCCACAACTAAACTTCTCTCTTCATATTGATTATATTACTGCAAGGAATTGTGCTTCAGGGCTAATAACCAGAAGAGGAGCTATCAGCTGGGGGGGTACAGCTGAAATGCACAGAGGAGGAGAAAAGTAGCTAGGGGTGCTTATAACGGGGAGTATGAACAACTCAGGTCAGTGCAGGAAAGCAGCAGCAAGGCCAACAGGATGCTGGGGTGTATAGCGAGGGGAATCTCCTCCAGAAATAGGGAGGTGATCCTGCCCCTCTACAGGTTGCTGGTCAGGCTGCACCTGGAATACTGCATGCAGTACTTGCACCCATTCCTGAAGAAGGACTTCAGATTGTCGGAGGGTGTACAGCGGAGGTGACAAAGATGATCCAGGGGTTAGAGGGATACTCCTATAAGAAGAGACTGGGCGAGCTGAACATTTACTCCCTGGAGGACAGGAGAGATAGGAGGTGTCAGAAATCCACTCCGGGGGTCAGGCCCTCTGCTCTCACACTGCCCAACACTGAAGTGCAATTTGTGATCAGGGGACAAACAGGGACACACTTCTGTTTGTTTTGGATCTGAGCAATTGTTTTGGATTCGAGCAAACTAGCAGTCTTGAGTTCTGGGGTCAAATATGAACCCTTTTCAGCTAGCACACCCAGGCATCAGGTCCAAATATCACAGTCTCTTTGGAGAAAGCAGCGCAATACTTGACTTAGCGGGTGTGTAACCAACCAGGTTCACAACCCCCTGCCGACTCAATTGAGACTCTGGTATTTTCTTACCTTTCTGGATCTTTACAGATCCTTGTTAGCATGGCTACTTATGGTGACACACTAATCAAGTGAACAATTAAGTCAGAATTATCAATACTGTTCCACCATTCACACTCAAAATGAGAAAATGTCTCAGGCAGGTTTCAAGAAAACAAAATGTACTAAAATTAAAAACAGTAAATAAATACAGTACGTAAAACAGAACATAAATACATTATGATTACAGTCAGAAAGAAATGGACAATTACAAACAAAGTACCTTGTAACTGAATTAACTAATTCTAACTCAGTTTTCAGTTGGCAAAGGATTGGGCTGTTGTTACCTCTCTTGGTAGAAGTTGTCTCTTTTGAGTCCAGGAACAAAGTGTCCCTTAGAAGTCCAGAACAAAAAGTGTTAGTCCTTTCAGCCAGCCAGACAATATCAGAGAGGCCAGAATATCCCTCCCATCCTGTGATGTCACAGCTCTGGGCTGCTAGAGTGAGGTCACACTCAGTTCTACATACTTAATTTGTAACATGCACTGCATAGGCAAAACAGGTTAGATTACTACTTAATTGGAATCTGCAAGTACAGCAATATTTTTAATTGTAACAAGACAGGCAGTCTTAATCAAAGTATGGTTTTATGGCAGGTTACAATTTCCCTTTAATCTTTTGGAGAAACATCCTGAAAACACTTCTCCTATTGGGTCGAGTTTTCACAGAGGTCTATCAGAAACAGCTTCTCTCTTGGTATACCGTATAATGTAATATTTTATGACCAGTTGCCTAGATTCAAAGCAGTGGCTTGTTATAACCTGTTTTTCATAACAGTCACAGGAAGTTTAGAAGATAAATGTTAGATTCTCTACAAGCCAGCTGTGTGCCCTTTAGGTCAGCAAGAGGGCAGAACATTTTTTTTCTTTAAAAAAATCCAATATCCCACGATGCATTGAGCTGACTGCCATGTTTCGCAAGCAGAAATAAAAAAAAAACACATATATTTTTAGCAAAAATGTAACACAAATAATAACAGGCAGACAGCTATTGTAACATCCGTCCCTTGTAGACTGAATTTGGTGGAATCTATTCCTAGGCATGGGATGAGTTTCCCAAATTCAGTTCACTGCTCTAACTAGCACGATAGACTGTCTGCATCTGCCAGTCCTGCCCTATAGGTAATGGTCATATTGTATCCCTGTAAGGCAAGGCTCCATCTTAGAAGCCTACCATTTTTCCTTCCCATTTGTGCCAGCCAAACCAGGGGGGTTATGATCCGTCTGTACCTCAAAGTGCCTCCCATATAGATATGGCACTAATTTCTTCATTGTCCACACCAGTGCCTGGCACTCCTTCTCCACTGCAGAATGAGTCTGCTCCCTGGGAAGTAATTTCTTACTAAGGTACACTATTGGGTGATATTTCCCTTGGTTAGAAGTCTGGCTAAGTACTGTCCCAATACCCTCATCTGAGGCATCTGTCTGGACTACAATTGGCTTCCTGTAGTCCGGACTGGCCAACACAGGAGCACTACACAGTGCCTCCTTTAGCTGTGTAAAGGCTCATTCACAGGTTGGTTCCCTGTTTACCTTTTTAGGCATTCTTTTCTTTAGCAGGCCAGATAGGGGAGTGGCCAGGACATTGTAATTTGGTACAAACATTATATAGTACCCTGCAGTCCCTAAAAAACTCCAGACCTGTTTCTGTGTTTCAGGTCTGGGCCATGCCTCTGTTGCCTCAACCTTGGCTTGATTAGGACGGAGCTTTCCCCGCCCCACTACATGTCCTAGGTATGCCACCTCCACCATGGTCACCTGGCACTTTTCAGCTTTGACAGTGAGCCTGGCTCTCTGTATCCTGTCCAAGATTTCTTTAAGGTTGGACAGGTGTTCCTTCCAGCTGGCACTGAAGATGGCGATATCATCCAGGTATGCCACTGCGTACTCTTCAGTACCATGTAACACCTGGTTCACCAACCTTTGGAAGGCGGTAGGGACGTTCTTCATTCTGAAAGGCATTACCTTTAACTCAAATAACCCTATCAGAGTGATGAAGGCCAACCTCTCTCTAGCTCTGTCAGTTAACTCCACCTGCCAGTACCTTTTTGTCAGGTCAATAGTGGTAAGGTAGGTCTCCCCTCCAAACTTGTCCAGTACTTCATCTGTCCATGGCATTGGGTGGGCATCTGACTTTGTGACTGTGTTGAGTCCATGATAATCCACACAAAAATAAGTAGAGCCATCCGGCTTGGGAACAAGGACTATGGGTGAGGCCCAGGTGCTGTGGGATTTCTGGATTACTCCTAAATCCAGCATCCCCTCTACCTCCCTCCTAATGTCCTTTAGGATGACCTCAGACACCCGGTATGCTGTCCGCTGTATGGGCGCTAGTATCCCCATGTCTACATCATGCGTAGCTAAGGGGGTTAGTCCAGGTTTGCATTAAACAAAGGGGCAAAGTCAGCTAAAACCTCTCTTACTTCCTGGGTCTGTTCTGGGGTCAACTGGGGGCAACAGTTTGATTGCATCCACAGAGGACTCCCACTTGCTTTCCTCAAGCAAGTCCAGAAGGTGGTATTCCTCATTCATCCCCTTCCCAGGACTACACGCTGCAAATACCATGTCAGCCCTATTTGCATACAGCTTCATCATGTTGACATGGTACATCCTACGGGTATGTCTCTTGTTAGGCAGTCCACCAATGTAGTTTATGTCATTGACCTGTCTGACTGTCTTGTATGGTTCTGCCCACTCTGCCTGCAGCTTATCAGTCAGGACTGGGATTAGGACCATGACTTCTTGACCTACAGTGTACAAGTGAGCTCTGGTTCTGCAGTCATACCATACCTTTTGCTTCTGCTGGGTGGCTGTAAGGTTACTCTGGGCTGTTCCCATAAGCTCCTTCATCTTTTCCCCAAACTTAAGGACATACTCCACTATGGTTGTTCCCTGGGTGGCATGCTTGCCTTCCCAGTCCTCCTTGATCAAGTCTACTGGCCCACGCACCATACATCCATATAAGAGTTTGAAGGAGGACAACCCTGTTGACTCTTGGGGTAACTCCCTGTATGCAAACAACAGACAGGGAAGGTATTTCTCCCAGTCCCTCCCGTGCTGTTCAGCAAAAGCTTGGAGCATCGATTTAAGAGTACCATTAAACATTTCCACAAGCCCACTGGCTTGCAGGTAGTAATGTGTTGTGTGTCTCTGCACCACCCCACACTTCTCCCACAAACACTTCATCAGGTCCAACATGAAGGTACCCCTCGATCAGTGATAACCTCCTGTGGGAACCCGACATTGGAGAAAATCCCGAGCAAGGCATTTGACACTTTGTCTGCCCTCAGTGAGGATAGGGTGACTGCCTCTGGGTATCGAGTGGCATAATCTACCACCGTCAGAATATACCTCTTCCTGGAGGAGCTTGCGGTACTCAAAGGTACCACAATATCCATTCCTACCTTCTGGAATGGCTCCTCCTCTATGGGCAAGGAAATTAGGGCTGCTTTGCTTTTACTGCATCCTTTCCCTATTTCTTGTCACTAGTGACAAGCACTGCAATATTCCTTCACCTGCTGGGTGAAGTTGGGACAATAGAAATTCTGGGCCAATCACTGTGTAGTGCGCATGATTCCCAGATGTCTGGACATGGAGATATCATGATCAATCTTGAGCAACCACTCACGGTACCCCTGGGGAATGACAAGCTGCCTGCCCATCACCCCTCTCTCTGTCCATGCTTCTTGTGTCCATTGTTCTAATACACTCTATATCTCGCATCACCTTCCTGTGTCCCATCAAATTATGCACAAGCACTCAGCCTCTCTAAACTAGGATCAGTCCTCTGAGCAGCTGCATAATCTGCACATTTTCCCAAGGCATGGGACATGTCCCCTTCGGTCTCTAAACTGGGGTTCATAGGTCTAGCATCAGGGCATTCAGGGTCACTGCCATCCTTAACCCTATGACCATCGGCTACTCTTCCCTCCTTAGAGTAACCTTCTGTAGTTGTTTTGTGAACAGAAGATTTTAGAAGAACTGGCAATAAATTTCTCTAGAACAGGCATAAATAAAAATGCTTATGGAAAAGAATGGTATGATAAGGAATGTATGCAAAAATGGAGGTTAATGCAAAAGGTAGGTAGAGGCATAGTTAAAAACAATAATATAGAGTCTAGAAAAGCACTTAAACACCTAAAAGTGGAATATAAAGATTTGATTTTAACAATGAAAAAACACCATCAGGAGGATTTATGGAGTATGTTACAAAACTCCATTGAGCAGAAAGATGGCAAGACCTTGTAGAGGATAATGGCCCAGGGCACAACAAATACTAGAAATAACATATTGGCAGTGATACCACCAGAGGACTGGACCAACTATTATAAGAAACTTTTTTTAGAGAAGGGACTCAAAGGTTAGAACACATAAGGAAAAAAGTTAATGAAAATGGCTGGTTAGATTTCACAAAAGAAGAAATTATAAATGCAATAAAGTTGCAAAACAAAAATAAAGCTTTGGGCACTGATAATATAGGTGCTGAAATGTACCATAATGACCCAAATTGCTGGGCAGACCTTTTAGTTTGTCTTACAGGAATATTATGAAATATATAAAGCTTCCAAATGGCTGTCAAGAGGGAATAATAATTCCCATATATAATAAAGGTCCTATGGAGAATATAGAGAATTATAGACCAATCACTCTTTTAAACATCAATCAAAAAATATTTTCTAGATTGATATTGTCAAGAATAAATTACTGGTTAGAGACTAACAAAGTTATCAATTATCAGTGGTTCCCCCACAGCTTCAGGGGAAAGGAAACATGAAGGGCACAAATCAGAAGAATTCACACGTAGACAGATCCTCTTGAACATTTATGTATATTTCCTTTATTATGAATATAGGCGCATATCCTCTATGTTTCACCAATATGTCATTGGCTTCCTCAGGAGATGCCTCTTAAACATTCTTCTATTCTTCTATTCCTATATACAGGCCAATGTTATTCACTTAGACGTATTGCGGTCAATGTTGTTTCTTATTCAGCCCTTTGTGTGTTCTGCACATCACAGTTTTAGAAAACAGGTAGATAGCCCTCTTTAAAAAACTCTTTCTGGACTTCTCATATGCACAGCCATGCTGTGGCTCAACTTGTATTAGGTTATGTCAGAAGTACAAGCTGGTTTTCGAAGAGGTAGATCTACAGTGTACAGATATTTAGATTGAGACATATATAGGAGAAATATATAGTGATGAAAGAGAAGAATATATGCTGCTTTTATTGATATCAAAGCAGCTTTTGATTCAGTAAATTGAGAAACACTGTGGGCACTTCTGGAATCTAAAGGTATGAATGACAAACTTCTAGAAGTGATAAAACTCTTGTATAAAGAAAATGAGATTTTAGTCAAATATAACAAAGAAGGAGATATGACAGCACCCATTAAAGTAAACATAAGGGTGAAGCAGGGATGCATTTTAGCTCCCATATTATTTAACTTCTGTATTGAGGTCTTGGTAGAAGAACTAAAGCATGAGAATACATTCCCACCAAGAATAGGTAGGGAAAGTGTCCAACTGCTATTGTATTTAGACGATGCAATATTGCTTTCACAGACAAAAATAGAACTAAAGCGGCTATTGTTGCATCATTGGAGATTCCTGGGAAATTAGATCTTATAATAAATCAAGGTAAGACTAAAATAGTGACATTTCAAAAAGGAAAGGCTAGAAACTTGACATATTGGAGGATAGGTAATTTGAATATTGAAGAAGTAAGTAGCTTCTGTTATTTAGGAGTCACTTTTAGTAAGAACTGGAGTTAGAAAGATCAAAGAGAACAAGTATGTAGTACGACATTGAAGGCATTGAATGGTATTAGGCATTTCTCAAACACTATAGCCAGTAATTAATTCCTGGCACAATCTAGATGCCTCAAAATGAAAATTGAGGCCCAGATGTTATATGGTGCAGACCTTTGGGGAATAGCCTATAACCATAATTTAAAAGATTTAGAAGTGATTCAAAATAATTATTTAAGAAACCTCTTGGGTTTACCTGGATATGCCATGGTGGCTGGGGTAAGGCTAGAAACTGGAACCCTTTCAATATATATCAAAACTATAAAGAAAGCCTTGCTCTATTGGCATAAAATTAGGTTAGCTGAGGAAGTAACTTAACTAAAAAATGCTGGGAAGAAGCAAAGACATGGGATAGGAATAGACAATGGACTTGGTTGGGAATATTAAATCAAGAATTAAATAAGAATGATTTGGATTATAATTATATTTATGGAGACTGGGTAAACCCTGTAATTTCTGTAAAGGAAGCTCTACAATGTATAGAGGATAATGCAAAAAGTATAGATTTCAGTAGAATGAGAGATTTCTGCTTAAATGACCCTTTAAAATATGTTAAGTCAGAATCTGGTTTGGAAAAATATTTACTTAAATAAGAACAAGTGAAACAAAGAAAGGTGTTAACTAGATTGAGATTCAGAATTTTTTCCAGTTGGCAAGCTTGGAGAAGTAATATACATTCAATCATGTGTGAAGATTGTAAGAAAGAGGTGCTGTCTATCAAACATCTACTTTGTGAATATGAAGCTTTTGAACAACAGAGGAGATTGTATATTTATCAGTGTTTTAAAGGTCTGGAACAGATGAATAATAAGCAAAAAATAATTTTGACACTAAATTGTAAAAATACAAAACAAATTTTCACACTTGCAAGTTTTGCACAAAAGATTGCTAAGAAACTAAACTGGAATGTATGGTTGATTTTATGATGTGTCTAATGTAATAATGTGTAGTGGCTATATGTTGAATTTTTATCTGATTTTTGTATGTGACAAAAAAAAAATTATATACATACATACATTGAAATCAAATTTTGAACCTTGAACCTTTATGAACTGCTACCGGGGGATGTTTTACCTCTCTTTCATTACTCTTGTTTCAGGACACACAGGCTGGGGAACCAGCCTCCCAGTGTTTTCCACAAGGGCTTCTATGGGGTTCAGGGAACTACAATCAGCCTTTGCCGTCTGACTGCTGGTAACAGCACATGCCATCCCCTTTTGTAGATTATTTCCGATACTCACATCTGGGGCGAGACTGTCTGCTACTGCCACTTTCTGCGCCCGCTCTCCTGTGTCACCAAGTCCAGGAGAACACTTGCTAGGGGTAGAGTTTTTTCCTCCACAGTAAATCCCCTTTACAGTTATGAACTGATTAAGTATAAGCTGTCCAGGCTCAGCTGAATCCCATTTTGAAGAAATAGGCTGTTGGTTAACTAGGATCTGCGGCCTATCCTGTAAGTAAGGAAATGGGCAGACTAGATGGGCCAAGCGGTCCTTATCTGCCATCAAAGTCTATGTTTCTATGTAAGAGACACCTCTGTGTATCTTAACCATTGGGTCTGCACCCCATTCACAGTAACGGGGTGTATGTGCTCCCTCATGTATACTGGCATGCTTTCAGGGATACAAAAAAAAAACACCTCTTTCCCAGCACCACTTTGTCCACTCTGTGCCTTTTTAGGGCACTGTCTAGCAAGATGCCCAGGTTGTTTACAAAACCAACAATCATCCATTCTTTTATCAGGCAAATCCTTTCTTGGTACCGTGAGGCTGCCCGCTTTCTGGGTAGGCAGTGAGGATTTTAGCTGCCCTGGAGGCACACTTTTTCCTTTCTGTGCTGCCACACCCATCCCACTCCCTTTCAGAGCAGGCCTGTTCCTGGCATAATGATCTAAGAGCTCTGCAGCCTTCTGCACTGTTTTCAGATCTCGGTCCTTCAGCCAGGTTTTCAGCTCTGCTGGGCAAGCCCAAAAGAACTGCTCCAAAAGTACCACATCCTCTATTTTCTCTACAGAGTCTGCTTTGATCCCCTCCCACCAACATTTTAAAAACTGACGTTGCTTTGTGGCGAGTTCCTTGTATCTCATGTCAGGGCTTCTCTGGAGCTTACGGAACTTAACCCTGTAAGCTTCTGGAGTTAACTCATACTTTTTAAGCAAGGCAGCTTTAAGTTTCTCATAATCACTACTGTCCTGATTGTCCATTTGACCGAAAGCATCACGAGGTTTACTAGTAGGTAACGGGGATAGCTGGAAGCTCCAGGACTCCCTGGGCATTTTAGCCTGAATACAGACATTTTCAAATGAATTCAAAAAAGCATCCATATCCTCCCCTTCTTTAAATTTAGTTATTAATTTAGAATTTAACTTGTATTCCAGTCCTGGAGGTCTAGGTTTACCCGTGCCACTTACCTCCTCTGGCACTGGTCTTTGGAGTTTTAGTTTTGAAAGTCTGAATTTCCTCTGGTGCTGGTTTTCTTTCCTCAGCCTCTCTCTGAAGCCGTTTTTCTCTTTCCTCAGCCTCTCACTGAAGCTGTTTTTCTTTTTCTTCAGCCTTACTCTCTGACACTGTTTTTTTTTTTCCTGCATCTCCAGCATGAACCTCTTTTGCTCAAACTCCCTCTGCTGCTGGGCTTCAAACCTTTTCTGCTTGAAT
Source organism: Neoceratodus forsteri (assembly GCA_016271365.2). Classification (NCBI taxonomy): domain Eukaryota; kingdom Metazoa; phylum Chordata; order Ceratodontiformes; family Ceratodontidae; genus Neoceratodus; species Neoceratodus forsteri. The sequence goes on from CM057455.1 coordinate 62,625,749, forward strand.
TCCAGCTCCATTCTCCTCAACTCTAGCTGCAGCCTGATCCCTTCTGGCTCCAGTGTTGCAGTGATCCTCCCCTGGTGCTATGACTCTCGGTTCTCACTAGTCTCACTGCCCTCCTCCCTGGGTCTGGACACTGCAATAGACTCTGGCAATACCACGTCCAAGGTCTGGTCCCCTTCAGTCACCAACTGTGACCTGAGGCACTGGGCAGTTGTTGTGCATCAGCTGCCATAAGAGCCTCCATGAGGTGCTATTTATTTTGCCCCTCACTCTGAACTCCTCTTTCCTGGCATAACTGCCTCCGGTATTCCACAGTGTAGTTGCTGTAGGTAGAAGCCATCTTCTTCCTTTATTTACAGCTACACTAGATTGCACCCGAAAAGGAAAATAAAACAGGGTGGGTGCCCCAAGACTGGAGGGTGGACCATGTCATGCTGATCCACAAGGGGGGATCAAGAGAGGATGCAGGAAATTACATGCCCATTAGCCTGACATCAGTGGATGGCAAGGTAATGGAGGGTATTGTCAAGGAAAGGCTGGGGAGTTACTGGAGCAAATTGGGTACTTGGATGATAGGCAGCATGGCTTTGTCATGGGATAATCGTGCCAGACAAATCTTGTTGAGTTCTATGACTGGGTGACAGTTGCCCTGGACCAGGGTAGGCCAGATGGGTGTCCTCTTTCTGGATTTTTAGCAAGGTGTTTGATTCAGTACCCCACAGTGACCTGCTGGCTAATCTGAAATAAATGGGGATAGGGAGACAGTCGCTAAGATGGATAGGAAATTGGGTCTCTGAGCATACTCAGAAGGTGGTGGTTGGAGGGTTAGCCTTATCCCCATGGTGAGTTATTAGTGGGGTTCCCCAGGGGTCAATGATGGGGCCACTCCTGTTCAATGCCTATATCTCAGATATCAGGATGGGGATCAGGAGTGAGAGGAGTCTCTTTGCAGATGACTCAAAGCTAGGTGCAGTGGTGGATGGGGAGAAGGGGAGGGGAGGGTGCCCTTGCAGGAGGACCTGGAGGATCTGGAAAGGTGGTTGGGAAAATGGAAACTAAAATTCATTGCAGGGAAGTGCAAGGTTCTGCACCTGGGAGTCAGAAATCCAGGCCAGGGGTATACTCTGGGAATAGACAAGATTCATGTCATGGAAGGAGACATGATTCAAGTCACGGAGGGTGAGAGGGACCTGGGGGGTAGTGGTATATGTCAAAATGAACAACTCAGAGACCTGTAGGAGGGCACGGTAAGGGCAAATAGGATGCCTGGATGCATCTCCAGGGGGATTACCTCCAGAAAGGCGGAAGTGATCCTTCCACTGTATAACTGCTTGGTTAGGTCACACCTTGAGTACTGTGTGCAATTTTGGAGACCACATTTAAAGAGGGACATTACACTCCTAGAGAGGGTCCAAAGGAGGGCAACCAAAATGATCTGTGGCCTGGGGGAGAGGACCTATGAGGAGAGGCTCAAGGAGCTCGACATGTATACCCTGGAGGAGAGGAGGGACAGGGGGACATGATAGAGGTCTTTAAGTACATGAAAGGGATCAAGAAAGGAGGCCCAGTCAGGGTGCTCCAAAGGAAGGAGGATGGGGCAACAAGAGGTCATGGGTGTAAGCTAGAAGGGGCAGGCTCAGATGGGAGATAAGGAGATGTTATTTCACTGAAAGGGTGGTGGAGCCATGGAATGCATTGCTCAGGGAGCTGGTAGAGATGGAGACTGTGGACGGGTTTAAGAGGGGATGGGACAGATACAGGGGGAGGGTAAATCTGACCAGGCACAATACAGGTGGAACATCTGGGACTGGGGACAGTATATCCCAAGGGGGAGGGGGGAGCTGAAAATCAAGCAGACTTGAGAGACCATTAGGCCTATTCTTCTGGCATTTTAGTATGTTAGCATGTTAGGTAGGGAACTTTAGACTGTAATCAAAATAATATATTTCTTTAAACAAAAAAAAAAAAACCTGACTTGTATGTGTGTGAAGTGTTACAGTTTATCAATTCAACACACTGGACTGTTAACACCCATGCCACCAAATAATTGCACAGTATGCAGACAAATCTTTTTGACCACACTACTGTGCACCAGATCGATCACAAATCCACTCTGGGGGTCAGGCCCTCTACTCTCACAGTGCCCAAATTTGAAGTGTGATTTGTGATCAGGGGACAAACAGGGACACCTTCCTGTTTGTTTTGGGTCTGAGCAAACTAACAATCTCTAGTCCTGGGGTCAAATATGAACCCCTTTTTAGGTAGCTCACCCAGGTAACAGGTCCAAATATCACACTCTCTTTGGGGAAAGCAGTGTAATACTTGACCCCTCTTGGGGGCTTGTAAATACACCTCGCTTAACACCCCGCCGACTCAGTTGAGATGAGGGTATTTTTCTATCTTGCCGGATCTTTTACACAGATCCTTGTTAGCACGGCTGCATGTGGTGACACACCAAGCAATTTAACAGTTAAGTCTGAATTATAAATACTGTTCCACTGCTCACACTCAAAATGAGAAAATGTCTCAGGCAGGTTTAAGGAAAACAAAATTTACTAAAATTAAAAATAGTAAATAAATACAGTACATAAAACAATATATATATATATATATATATATATATATATACACATTAAGATTACAGTCAGAAAGAAATGGACAATTACAAAACAAAGTGCCTTGTAACTGAATTAATTAATTCTAACTCAGTTTTCAGTTGGCAAAGGGTTGGACTGTTGTTACCTCTCTTGGCAGAAGTTGTCTCTCTAGAGCCCAGGTACAAAGTGTCCCTTAGAAGTCCAGAACAAAAAGTGTTAGTCCTTTCAGCCAGCCTGACAATATCAGAGAGATCAGAATATCCCTCCCATCCTGTGATGTCACAGCTCTGGGCTGCTAAGGTGAGGTCACATTCAGTTCTACATACTTAATTCGTAACATGCACTGCATAGGCAAAATAGGTCAGATTACTACTTGATTGGACTCTGCAAATACAGCAATATTTTTAATTACAACAAAATAGGCTGTCTTCATCAGAGTATGGTTTTATGGCATGTTACAATATCCCTTTGATCTTTCAGAGAAACATCATGAAAACACTTCTCCTATTGGGTTGAGTTTTCATAGAGGTCTATCAGAAATGGCTTTCCTTTTGGTACACTGTAAAATGTAATATTTTATGACCAGTTGTCTAGGTTCAAAGCACTGACTTGTTATAACCTGTTTTTTATAACAGTCACAGGACGTTTAGCAGATCAGTGTTAGATTTTCTACAAGCCAGCTGTGTCCTTTAGGTCAGCAAGAGGGCAGAACATTTGTTTTCTTTTAAAAAAATCCAATATCCCATGATGTCTTCTGCTGACTACCACATTTCACAAGCAGAAGTAAAAAAAAACATATTTATAGCAAACATATAACACAAATAATAACAGGCAGATGGTTATTGCCACAGGGGGGACATGATTGAAACCTTTAAATACTTAAAGGGGATAAACAAGACTAGTACAAAACAATTTTCCAGATTAGAAGGGGGAGGGTCATGAGGGGAAACCAGGTGAGATTGGAGGAGGGAAGATTCAGTAGGGAAGTCAGGAGACATTTTTTCACAGAGAGAATGGTGCATAAGTGGAATACTCTGCCTGAGGAGGTAGTAGCCTGTAGCATTATATATGGTTTTAAGAGGGGATGGGACAGAGTTAGGGGGGGTAATTATGAAGAGGGATGGGTGGGACAGCTGCAAACTGAGGGGCTATCTGCACAATCGAGCAGCCTCGATAGACTGTGAGGCCTGTTTGCTCATATGACATCCAAACTATGACCCAAGCTTGGAGTCCTCTACCAGAACAGATACTCTCTCCTCCTACCGGTACATTGTGTACATTGTGAACTCTTGACTGAGATTTGACTAAGATGATAATGCCAGTCTTTGACTTTGCGGATATTGTTTACGGTACTGCTCCCTCCACCTTGCTGTCCCAACTTGACTCCCTCTATTATTCCTTCTGTGCTTCACCTCTAACTCTCCTTACAGGACTCACCACTGTTCCCTTCTCTCCTGCCTGGATCTCCCTCTGCTCTCATATAAATATATCACCCACTCTGTATCCTTCATCTTTAAATTCTGGTTGAGTCTGCTCCCCTCCAACATCTCTTCCATCTTCTCACCTGCCCCTACCTCTACCTGTTCCCTATGTTCCAGGGACTCATGCACCTTCTCACTCTCTATCCCATCTTTAAACTTTGGTAAATCTGCCTTTAAATCTTGCCTCCCCTCTCTGTGGAACTCTCAAGTCCCTCTCTTTTGAAACTCTCCCCCTCACTTAACTGTCAGATCTCAGCTACACCTTCTACCCTTCCCTTCCTGTCCCCATAGCTCCACTTAGCACACACTGTAGGTCCCTAAATTGTTCTTACTCTGCACTCTGTTATCATCCATTCACCCATACCTTACCATGCATCCTGTACATCCAAGTAGCCTATTGTGTTATATTAATTCACAAAAAGTATCTTTCTGTGAGGCACCTTGTAACTGTATGCTACTATTCTAATTAATTGTATGCTATGAACTATTGCCTTGTACACTGCATTTGCTTGACTATGTATTCATGTAATGTATTACATGCTGTGTATCATTTGTAATTGTCTATTCATCCCTTGTTTCCCCTCACCCAGGTTGCACCTGGAAATGAGCCTTGGATCAGTGTGCCTTTCCCAGTCACCAAATGTTTAAATAAAAAAATAAATGAATACATAAAAAAGTACAGCCAAAATGGCTTTTGATATGTTTCAGAGAGATGTCACACACAGTGTAGCTATGTCACCATAAATGACAGGGCTCAGGGCACCTAACAGACAGTGTAATAAAGTCTAAAATGCTTTCACTATACTGCAACGAGGCACAGAGTACCTATGTCATAGACAGTGCTTGGGGCACCTAACAGCCGGTGTGTAATACAGGTTAAATGACTTTCACTATACTGCAGACAGACACACATATAGTGTGACTAATGTCACACAGATAGGGCTCAGGGCACCTAACAGACAGTGTAATACAGCCTAAATGGCTTTCGCTATGCTGCAGAGAGACATTACACACAGTGCAGCTATGTGTCCATAAATGAGAGGGCTTGGAGCTCCTAACAAACAGTGTAAATGATACAGCCTGAATTGCTTTCACTATTTTGCAGAGAGATACAGAGTACTTATGTTACAGACATGCTTGGAGCACCTAACAGATGGTGTGTCATACAGGCGAAATGGCTTTCATTATGCTGCAGAGAGACACACACAGTGTAGCTAATGTCACACAGACAGGGCTCAGGGGCACCTAACAGATAGTGTAATGCAGCCTAAATCACTATACTGCAGAGAGACACGCAGTAGCTATGTCATAGACAGAGCTCAGGTATCTAACAGATAGTGTGCAATACAATCTATATGGCTTTCTCTGTGCAGCACAGAGACACATAGTTATGCCACAGACAGGGCTCAGAGCACCTAACAACAGACAGTGTGCAATATAGGGTTGTGCGAATACCTGAATTCGAATATTCAGACAAATATTCGTATTCAGGACTCCAGATATTCGTTATTCAGCCCCATGTACAATTTTTTGTTTTTTTTAATAAGACAGTGTAACACTGTTAAAGTCCACCACTTCCTTCCACTGTTGAAGTACAACAGATAATTCTGCCATGAGCAACACCTAACAGCCTTTCAGCAGCCCAAAAAGGCAACAAACTACTGCACTGGTCAGTGGTCATGTGACAGACAGTCATCATAGATTGACCAAAGGCTGTAGATGAGATGACGTCTTGTGGCTTGTCTAGGGCAACTAAAATGGCACTGGTGTAAGTGCATTTTATGTGCACCCTGGAAGAGAGGAGCAAACGACATATACCATGAGGGAAACCTATACAAGTACCTCACAGGGGTGAAGATGGCACACATGGGGAGTCTCTTTCAAATGAGAAAGAACAAAAGTACCAGGGAAAACAGCGGCGTGTAATGAAGCTGAAGACAGATTTCAAGACAAATGTGAAGAAATATTTATTCAAGGAAGGCATGATAGATGCCTGACACAGACTGCCAACATAAGTAATGGTGGCAAAAACAGTGTGGGGCTTCACGCATGTGTAAGATAGGCATGGGGTGTACTGCAGAACAGGAAGGGAGGCAGCAGGGTTGCATCAGGGTCTGCAGAAGAGACTGACAAGGCAGGGATGGACAATCCGGGCATACTGTGTGGGCCAAGTGGTCCTTTTCTACCGACAGATAATTAGTAACCTAAAATACACAATACTAAGTGCACTAAAACATGATGAAGTATTTACATGTTTCTAGTTTAAAAGGGGCCTCATGGTGGCCCTGCAGTTATATGCCAGGGAGCAGAGAGTTACCCTTTAAATTAAATATTTAACGTGACAGAAAAAAGAAAGAGTCAGCCAAAAAAACAAGTAACATTACACTGTCGTAACACAGGCAGATTGCGAGTAGTACTGTACCACCAGTTTTATGTGGGCAGATCATATTTGTAGCCACCTACTGGCAAGATTAGCTTAATGAACACTAGCTGTCAATGTGTTGAGGTTCCAGCTTAGAATGGTGTGGGTCAATAATGTCACCAGCAGTGCTAAACATCCTCTCAGACAGCACACTTGTATGAGGGCAGCTTAGGTATTTTAAAGCAAGTTGTTCCAGGTGAGCAGAGGAATTCATTTTATGATCCCAGTAGCCCAGTGGATCAGCTTCAAATGTCTCAATTGATTCTGCACATAGAGGTGGAGACTGTGAGCATTTGTGTTGCTGTTGATGCAGTGATGTGCTGAGTAATGCCCAGTCACTCTCCTCTGCACTGCCACTATGCCATCTTTCCCCATCACCACCAGTATCATCTGATTCCAAACCACCACATGCCTGTCTCTCTCCCTCAGGAACCTGAACTGGAGCATCTTCTTCCCCTTTCGAGTGTCTCACTGCCTGCATCGCACAATTTAACTTTTCACTCAGCTCTTGCCTAAAATGAGTCACCCTGTGGCTGTCCATGGCTATATGATGGATCTCGCATTTGAACCTAGTGTCAAACATGGTAGCAAACATGTGATGGCAGGTGTCCATGACTTTGGCAAACCCTGCATCAAGTTCTGCATCAAGATGAATAACAAGTTCAGTGACCTTTTGTGTGCTCATTGTATTGTATGCCAAAAACCATTGTAACAATCTTTTGAGAATATGCACTGCTGGGGTAACTTGACTAAGTAAGGCTGTAGTAGCACTTAGGTCATGTGTACGCCTCTCAAATGGCACAAGAACCTTCACCATGCCCTCAAGAACTAACCAGTCATGATGTTCTAGGACCCCTTCAAAGTCTGCCTCCATAGACATTTTGTGTAGAACCCACTTTTGCTCCAGCAGTCTTGAAAGTATCAGGAATGAAGAATTCCACTTTGTGCTTACATCTTGTATTACATGATGTTGGGGCAGACCAAGGCATCCCTCAACTTCTCGTAATTTATTAGTGACTTTTACAGAGTGATGGAAATGGATGCTGATGGAACAGGCTGTGGATGATATGTTGTTGCTTCTAGTACTGTTGTACAGTGCATGAGTCACCACTAAATTTAGTGTGTATGCAAAGCAATGAATACTCACAAAATGGCCATCAATGATAGCTTTCACCATGTTTGTGCCAGTGCTGGTAACAAAATGCCCAACTTTTAAATTGGTGTTAACACCAGTCCAAGTCCGCAACATGTCTTGCAGGAATGTAAGAATATTATGTGCTCTGTGGTCTTCCTCCATCAGTCTGACGTTCAGCAAAACCGACCTAATGTGACTACCAGATTGTAGGGGGCCACAAGGTGATGCATCAGAAACAGCAGCAGCAGGCTGTTGCACACACCAGTGTGACACTAACTACCTGCATGCCTATCTCTCCTTATCGCTAGTTCAGATATCTGACGTGCAATGAAAAACATCACCAACAGCTTCTGCAAGCAGAGCAGCAACAGCAGATCGCAGGCCATCAAACAGTTGTGGCAATACACTCTGTGAAATTATAGTACAAGATGGTATCTGAAAACATGGGTGCAAATAGTTAAGAAGCCGTCTGAAGCCAGTGTCTTCTACAACTGAGATAGGCTGAAGATCCAACGCCATCATCTCAGCAATCAGCTCTCTGATTTGCTGTGCTGTTGGACGTGAGGCATGACACTTCATTCGTGCATGCACAGCAACCATTATTGGAACTGCTATGGGAGACATCGATGTGGATTGCTTCACCAGTGATGTGCAAAGAGCTGATGACTGTCTCTGCCTTGTAGTATCACTGGAATCAGAAGTGGCCAGAGCAGAGGAACTTTGTATTCGTGAGGGGGAAGGAGTGCCGTGACCACTGGGTTGCTCGAAATTAGATCTGTCAGTACCACCATCACTACTTCCAACAGTACATGCCTGCCCACTGTAGGGATTGTGTCTTGGTGAAACTAAGGATCCAGATCCAGACCTAGATGAGCTTCGATACAGTTGAGGGTGCTTAAGTGTCAAGTTGTTCTGTAATGATGTTGTGATTAAGTTAGAGAGTGATTTCCCTCAGCTTATAATGCTGTTGCAAAAAGAACAGACTGCCTTCCTTGTGTCCTCCTTTAACACAGTGAAATGCATCCACACCGCACTCTTAACACTGAGGTTACTACTGATTCTGGTAGCACCACATCCCCCAGTTCTTTTGTCAACAGATGTGCCTGTCTTGTCCTCATGTTCTTGCCCTGTGGCCATTGGCCCTGATGGTGCCATGCCCATGCTGCCATCACTTGGCTGTCCTTCAGGCTATGATGGAGCCTACTGAAGAAACATCAGTGCTGCTTGTTTGGTCTTCTGAGAGGGAGGGGGACCCTTACATGTACTGCTACTTCTACTACCCTGGGTACTAATGCTACTCCTAGAGGCTGTTTAGCCAGTCACCTTTTTTTCTGCCCTCAATGTACATAGCATACTCTGCCTCATCCTCCAAGTGACTAACATTTGCCTCTGATGAAGAACACGACGTGTCACTGGACAATTCATGTGGAGGGAAATACTCAGAACAAGATGACTAGGCCTCCTCTACAACTTTTTCAGGAATACTGAGAAGCTGAGAAGCAGGAAGCATAGCTGAATCAACTGTACTGGCCATACTGGTAATATGCACTGTGGCAGGGATAACAGTCTGTGATGATAGTGTTACAGTAGTGGCAGGGTTCATAGTGTCAGTAGTGGCTGTAGTGACAGTCACAGATGCAGGACTGGCTATAGTAGTCATGCTGCCAATTGTTGTGAAAGACATGGTCTCTGTGGTGGTGGTAGAGACAACAGATGTGATGGTTCTGGTGAGAGATGGGGACATATTGGTGGTTGTTGGAGTCAAGAACAGCCTTCTACTTGTGCTTTTTGTATCACTTTCTCCTGTGCCAGCCATAGAACAACTGTTGCTGGAAGAAATAGGCTTTTAAGGGTTAAACAATAATTTCAGCCATTGAATATGGCCTGACCGTCGCTCACATTCAGGCTCACCAACACCAACCTATTCCCACAATGTAGATTTGTATGGGCTGGACCAAGTACCTTTTTTAACACCTCTATCTGCCATTGTCTATTCCAGCAATTTCTAAACACTCTCAACTATTGTAATACTTTGTAAATGTACAGAACAACTGATTTATTTTAGCACAAATTCTTGCAAGCAGCACACAGGGCAGGCAAAGGTGTTCATGCAGAGCAATTGTGAGGCATCACTATCTGGCCCTAAACTGTGGGCGGTGGTAGTGCAGTCAGACAACTGTCCTCTGAGACTGCTGGCTGCTACTGACTTTTGTGAAACCTAAGCCTAACCTCAGATTACACCACCAATATTTTTATAGATAGATTTCTAGATCAGAACTACTGCAATACTTTTTATTTTTAAATGCACGGAAGTATTTCTTTATTTTATTTATTAAATTCTTGGATTCAATACCTTTGAGCTGGAAGCTCATTTACAAGGTCATCTGAGAGACACAGTAGAACATATATTTCTGAAGTTAACTAAATGGAACAATATACATATAAGGCAGCCTTTCACCTTTCAGCCAGTGTGCACTTGAACAATTATTTCAATATGGAGGACAAACAATTCAGATGAGTAGACAAATAAGTTTAGTAGAAATAGAATACATTTCAGGGTGGTCCAAAATTGACCTTGTCTGGAGGGGAGTAGGTGGGGAAGAGAGGAGAGGAATGTGAGCTAGTGGCTGGGGGGCAAAAAGGGGGTCAGCGTGGGTACATGGGCAAGGGGAGAGGACAGGCAGGGGCAGTAACTGCTGTTAGTGCATGGGGGATAGGCATAGCTTGCTGAGAATGACCAGCGGGACCCTGTGTAGGGCTAACAATTACAGCCACTAAGTGTGGTGAGGTAAAGGCATAACTTACTCTAGAAAGGACCCAGCTTGGGTTCATTCAAGATGACCCATGGAAGGGCATTTATCCAGTAGGGGGTGCGGTATGCAAAGGACAATTGTCCTTGCATTGTCTGGGAGAAAGGGACCTGGTAGGACTGTATGGTTGTAATACAAGTCTGGTGTAGGCTAGTAGTTGGGTTGAGGAGGTCCTGGATGGCTGGAGGGGTTAGGCCAAAGCAGGTTTTCTTGGCTAGGAGACAGGTCTGATATTTTGTTCAGCCCTCCAGGTTCAGCCAGTTTGCCATGGAGTACAAGTCACATATATGGATCAGTTGGTGGTCTCCAGTTATTAGTCTGCAGTCTTTGTTCAGTGCTGTGCTTATCCTTTTTAGTGTAGTATCAGATGCAGCACTGTACCTTGTTAATCTGTAATCTGCAGTATAACGGAGAGAACGGAACTGTTTACTGCAGGTCGGAGCGCCTTGGAGGTATGCAGGGCCTGTGCCCGTAGATGAGACCAAGTCTAGTATTTACAACCTTCGAGACTAGATCTACATGGTTGGCATATGATTGGGTGCTGTTGAGGGTCACCCCAAGGTATTTAAAGGTGGGCACCAATTTAAATGCATTGTTCTGGCTCTTCCGAGTAGTCAATTGATACGACTTGTGTTTGTTCCATGTGTTTGCGAATAACATTACTTTAGCCTTTTTGTAGTTCATGATAAATTTGTGTTCTGAAAACTAGGCCACAACATTAGAAAATTCTTGCTGGAGTTGGGACTCGAGAAGGTGTACGTCAGGGTTGCTGGTGAAAATAACGGCATTGCCCATGTAGAGAATAATTCTTTCTGAACAGCTGCAGGAGAGGTGGTTTAGGAAGAGGCTGAAGAGTAAAGGGCCCAGAATCGAGCCTTGGGGGATGCCTGAGAGCACTTGCTGACTGTCAGATAGGACTCCATTTATCTTAACCTGCTGTGACCTGCTCCCTAGAAAACTTTTAAACCACCCCACTGCGTTGACTGAGAGCCAGGTGGTGGAGAGTTTGTTAAGTAATATGGTGTGGTTGACCATGTCAAAAGCTTTGGTGAGGTCAGTATAGGTTGACATCACCAGCTGACCACAGTCAAGAGCACTGTGGACATAGCCAGTATACTCAAGCAATGCTGTTGTGCTGTGAGCCTTTTGAAAGACTTGGTGCTGTGGACATTGTATCTGGTATTTCACAAGGTAGTCGACTAGCTGATCAGATACAATGCTCTTGAGTACTTTTGGGGGGGGGGGTAGGATTGATATGAGACGATAGTTTGCATGCAGGGCCCAATCTCCATTTTTGTGAACAGGCGTTATCACCGTAGCTTTCCATTTCTGGGATAACTGGGCATGACATAAGGAGATATTCAGTATTTCGGTCAGAGGGTTGATACTTTGTACAGGGTGAGGGCGATAATCTTAAGGTCTAGGGTATCGCTACTATGCTGCGATTTACCTAGCACCTGTTGAAGGTATTTTCTGGCTTTGGCCTTGGTGATTAATTTGAGATAGGAAGGTGGTGGGCCTGGGGAGGGGATGCTATTGCTGACACTGATTTTGTTACTGTCAGCTTCAAAGAAGTCAGGTGGGAGCACACTGCTGAGGTCAGAGAATACATTATTAAAAGTGTCAGCTATAACTTCAGGTCCAGGGTGATTGTCCTGTTTATGTCTAACACAAAGGATGAGGCTTTGGTGGCTTTCCCCATCAGTTCTTTTATGTTTTCCCAGAACATTAGGCTGTCACCCCATGAGTTTGCTAGTTCCCCCTTGAAAATGATTATTATTGGTCAGATAGATTGCAAGAGTGCATTAATTCCTGGCCTTTTTATATTGCTGGGTGTCAATCTGTTTGCCAGTGGCTTGCACCTGGTGCCAGAGGTTGTCCCTGTTGGCCATTTGAGCAAGAAGGGTTGGAGTAATCCAGGAGATGTTTGTACACTTGACCTTTCATTTTCTTATAGGGGCGTAGATGTTGAAGGCTGAGTTGAACACAGTAATAAAATGTTCAAGTGATTAGTCCACATTCTGGGCAGTCAATGGGTAACCAGTCAATCTGTTTAAGGTGAGATTTCAATAGTTCAATCTGCCCTTTTGTCAGGACTTACCCTTCAATGGTCTTAGCTGGTGGTTTTGAGGCTTTATTAGACCAGTGGCAAATTACTGTGTATGGCAGTGGTCACTTATAGTGTCTGGGAGGAAAGTTGTGCCAGATATTCTAGCTGAGTGATTTGTTAGAACCCAGTCCAGTAGTGTACTGGTACTGGTTTGATAGTTACCTCTGGTTGGGGACTCGACCAATTGTGATATATTGATGGCAGAGAGGGCATCTTTAAATGGGGCTGCCTCAGGAGCCAGCCAGTTTACATTAAAATCTCCTAGCAACACCTCTTCAGAGTTTTGGTGTAGGCTAATCACATAGTCAGTGACTACATTAGTGCCAGAGGTCTGCTTTCTAGGGGGGATGTAGATGGATACACCCGTGATCATCTTTCTGTGATAGCCTAGTAGTATCTTGACCACCAGTGCTTGCACGTTGTTCCCTGAGTTAATTTGAGGAAGGGCATGGTCTCAAAGATTGTCCTTCAGATAGACTTCTGAGCCTCCGACTCTTTTGCTAACCCTATCCCGTCTGAATAAGGCATATCCATTTAAGGTGATTGCTGAGTCAGGGATCTTAGGTGTAAGCCAGGTCTACACTATGAATAGTACATCAGGCATGTGCTGTATGACCCATGCTTGGAGGGTGTCAAGTTTGACCAACAGGCTGCAAATATTGATAGATGACAGCTTAATAGAGGTGCGGCTGTTACCCGTGCTTGGCGTGTGCTGCACAGGGCCGGGGTTGGGGTTGGGGTGGATGTTGCCCAACAGCAGAAGGAGCAGCAAAGTAATTCAATTCAGCAAGTGTTTAATTAATTTGAGGTCAGCTGAGTGCTTCCACCTTTTAATCATCTGAGCTTTTGTGATTTGCTGCTGTAAGTTTAGTCTTGAGAGGAGACAGAAGAAGGTAGAGTTGTCACGACTGGGCAGACATATTTGGGGGCTGGCAACTCTGTGATGAGCTTCAATAATGTGACTGGAAGTACCTTGATTAGTGTTAACATCGGTGTCTTGGGTGGGGCAGTTGTTAGTGACCTGGTTTCTCTTATCCTTGCTATTTGATGACAATAAGGCTAGCATGAGGGTTAGGAGGAGCACCTGGCTAAAGGCACCCATACTTGATGAGACCTGCTGTAGAGAGATAGGAGCTCCTTGCAGTGCAGCACAGAATGTGTATGGTCTGCTGATTTTACTTACCGCCTAATAGTGGGAGGTGGAGCAGACCAAGACTGTGTCAGTGCAGGGGAGATTCAGGGGCAACCACTGACACTTGTGGTGCAGGGGGCAAAAGTTGGTTGATTGCTTCTGAAGGGACCCAATAAGTGTTGGATCACCTTTGGGTGAGGGGTGACTAAGTCAGAAGAAGAGCAAGTGAGGTCCAGTAAGCGATGAAACTTGGCAAGTGACTAGAAGAGTGATCAGAACAGTGTTGCAAGGAGGGCTCTGGGGCCAAGGGGGCAGGGAGGGCAATGGGAGAATAAATCTCAGACAGACTCTTACCATTGCGATAGCCTAGCTGTTAGGGCTACTGACTTTGTGCGGAAGGTTGGGGTGTATGTGAGACAGAAGCTGTGTCTAGATCGCAGGACCTTAGGTTGGAATAGAGAGGGCTAGGACTGGTTAGAAATGTTAAGTAGCACTGTAGTGGTACTTTAATTTAGGATTGTGTGGTGGAAATGGTTGGAGCAACAGTGACTCCTAGTGGCCAAGGAATATAAGTTGCAGAGGGAAATCTGAGGAGATAGTGTTAGAAGCACGAAGCATGTGATTGGTCACATGACCTAGATTACCATTAAACGAAAGCACCATCAGGGTGGCACACGACCTAGATTACCAATAAAAGAATGCACTGCCTGGGGGGGGGGTAGTCACTGCAATAGCAGCGATGGGCTAGCACAGTACAGGTATGCTGACAGGAGGGTTCCTCTACCTTTAGTGCCGCTCTGGTCTTCCTTGGTCTCCTGTTGGTGGTGGGGAGGAAGGTTGGAAGTGGGAGTATGCAGCCTGCAGAGACATGATAACAAAGTAATCTGAGAGCTCAGACAATTAAGGGGTCATGGAAAAAAAAGACCCAGGGTCAGAGCGGGAAAGGACACAAAAGGAGGGAGCTGAACTTGCCCTTAGCCCATGGGGAGCCACGCATGCTCGTTCAGGCCAGGTCCAGTGTCAGAACAAGGAGCGACTCTTCCAGTAAACAGACTCAGGAGGTAAGGGAATGGGACAACAGAGGAGCAAAGTCCTTAAAATAGCCAAAATAAATGCATAGCAGAACAGTGCAGTGTAATGAGACAGACTCCAAGCAATAGAGCAATGAGGAATTGGTTACAAAAAAGTTAAGGCAACAGTTGTAAATGGTAATAAATCTGGGTTAAATAGAGAAAATGGTCACAAAATGCCAATCAGTACAGGTACGCTGACAGGAGGGTTCCTCTACCTTTAGTGCTGCTTCGGTCTCCCATGGTCTCCTGCTGTTGCTGTGGTGGGGAAGAGGGTTGGAAGTGGGAGTACTGATTTATTTTATCACAAAAAAGTTTCTTGCAAACAGCACGTTAGGCAAGCAAAAGTGTGCATGCAGTGTAGCATCACCACCTGGCCCTAAACAGTGGGCAGTGGGAGTACAGTCTGCCGACTACCCTCTGAGATTTCTAGCTGCTACTGGCTTTTGTGAAACCTTAGCCCCCCCCCCAAAAAAAAAAAAATCTGAATACTTATTATTTACACCACTAAATTAAAGACCTATTTTTTTTTAAATAAGTACAGAGGCCAAGCTAGAAGTTAGAACTACTGTAATTAAAAGATATAAAATAGTTTCAGTAACACTGTCTTCTTCTCCTTCACCTCCAAGCACAGAGGCCTGTGAAACCATGATAGTGAAACTGCAAGTCTCTCTCTGCACAGCTCCTGGCACATATGAGATCAGATGATTTCTCTGGGGGGAAAAAATCCCACTAGTACCAGGCACTAAGAAACACTGGAAGGCTTGTGAAATCAAGGTAGTGAAACTGCAAGTCTCTCTCTCTCTCTGCAGGGCTTCTGGCAAATAAATCACTATATCAGACAATTTCTCTGAGAAAAAAAACTCCCAGTAGTACCATGCACTTAAGAATCACAGTATGCTTACAAACAAGCAAAGGTTTTGTGATGTAAAAATATAATTTGCTAGTGTTTAATCTCTCCCACTCTCAGAGCTCTCCCCACCACGTTTTTCTCTGCTGCAATGTGGCAGTCACGTGATCTGACTTTGGCAAACGTTCAGCAATCGTCCAACAAGTCCTGTGTGATCTTAAAATCCAGTGGAAAAGCCAACCTAAATACTGGCCAAACAGTGCCTGTATTTGGTATTCAGGTTCTAAATACGGAATAGATTATTATTCGTGGTATTCGGAATTTAATATTCATTACTCGCACATCCCTAGCATAATACAGGCTAAATAGCTTTCACTATGCTACAGAGAGACACATGCACAGTGCAGCTAATGTCACATGGACAGGGCTCAGAACACCTAACAGACAATGTAATACAGCCTAAATGGCTTTCATTATAGTGCAGAGAGACACAGAGCAGCTATGTCACATTGGGGTACCTAACAGACAGCGTATAATACAGCCTAAGTGACTTTCACTAGGCTGCAGACAGACACAGAATACCTATGTCATTTATAGAGCTCTGGGCACCTAACAGACAGCGTGTAATACATCTGAAATGGCTTTCACTATACTGCAGAGCAAGTGCTGTCAGCAAATGCCTTTTACCCCTCTCCTTTTCTCCTTCTCTCCCAAGCACTGCACTGGATGATCCCCTGATTCACCCTTCAGTCTCCAACCCCTAGCTCCTTCATGGACTTTTCTTTTGTTTTTTAAAGGTAAACTTTTTGAAATTTTGCCACAATTGAGGCAACGACATGCAGAGCGAGAGTCGATTCCTATCTCTCCCACCACACTCCACTGCTATCTGCATGTTCACAGCAGACACACAGCACGGACACAAGCACTAACCAATCAAATTCTCAACCTGGTGTTATATTGTCCTTTCTCCTCTGAGGATCCCACAGGATGTCGTTTCATGCCTGTTTCCAACCTTGGAAGAGTCCCAGGACCCCACAGGCTGCCTATAATGCCTGTTTTACAAAAAATGACCCATTACCCAACTTGTTACCTGAGTCAAAACCACCCGACCTATGAATTACAGTGTTATGTCGGGTAGCGTAGTAAATCACCCAAACTACCCTACCCAGCAAAAAATCATCAATACCCGACCTACCCAATTCAGCTACCTGACGGGTAACCCATCCCTACTCACCACCTCTACCAACCCCTGAGAAACCTTATTAAAGCAATAACTACAGTATCATTTTGGAATTAAATATAGTAAAAATTAAATTATACAATGTGGTAAATCCAATGTCCCAAATACTGCATCCTGATTGGTTGGCTGGCACAATTACCACCGTGATAAATCCTCCAGTGTACCCACTGGAAGAAGTGCCAGCCAACCTTATATCGTGCTAATCCTGTTGCTTTCACTTCAAACAAAACTGCCCCGATTTGTCCTGTCGCCGCTTCGCTAAAACACGGCGGTAAATTGTTTACAAAATGACATCCTCTTTCGAAGTGTAGGAACCTCAGTGAGTTAGAAAATAGTTCCAAACCATTAAAGAAACAACATTTGCCATTGTATAATATAAATTTATCCCTCCAGGGTGTGGGTACACTGGAGGACTTAACACGACTGCTGTGGTTCGGTCACGATGCGCAATCACCAGCTGTGGTAAATCCTCCAGTGTACCCATGCCCTGGAGGGATAAATTGCTTAAATGGTTGGTATTACACAAATGCCCCATAGGTATGTACTGTTATCGAAATATAGTGTCAGTCAAAAAGCTTTATTGTTCAGCAATACGCCATTACAGTTTAATATAAATGCATAGATAAAAAACATAAAACAAAGATTCTTTGCAAAAACCTTTGTTAATGCATTAGTTAGGGTAACTTAATTCCACAAAAGTAGGGAAATGTGGTGTTTGAGTTTGCAGCCTTAACTCCCCATCCCCACTCCCCCCAGCAGGAAAAGGAAAACACATTAGGGTTTTGGGTCTCTGGAGTCTTGCTGAATCAGTGATAGGGTCTTTCTTGGGGTTTTCAACCCTAATGCTCACCCCCAGCCTGTAGCCTCCAGTCTGAAGCATAAGGTACAGCTCCAGGCCAGTGCCTCATAGTGATACACTCTTCAAAGGCAGAGAAGTACAATATTTCTCACCACATGTTGCCAACACAAATGGTTGTAGCTTTTTTCATGCAGAGCCCTGTGTGAAGAAAGGAGATCACGTGAGATGTTTGCTCAGAGAATGAGGTGACCATTTGGGTTGACAACCCCAAGGAAGACCCCACCTCTGACTCGCCAAGACTCCAGAGACCCAAAACCCTAATGCTTTTTCTTTAAGCTGCTTGGGGAGTGGGGTTGGGAGTTAGGGTTGCAAACTCTGCTGCTACATTTCCTTACCTTTGTGGCGTTAGATTGCCTTAACTGGTGCATTAACAAAGATTTTTTGCAAAGAATTTCCTTTCTCTTTGAGATAGTGGAGTCTTATTCTCATTCATGCAGATCCCTTTGGGACCTGCGTGAACGAGTGCAGATGTCCAGAGCCCTTTGGACCTTGACCCATGGGAAGACTTCGTCCACCTACAGAAGTGCAGGATCTGGCACATTAACTCTTTACACATTCACTCATTACTAGAGATGTGCGAAGGCAAGAAAATACGCTCCGTGAAAAATTTCACAGATTACGCTCATTGCATGAAACGCATTCCACAGAATTCGCAGATTGTGGAGCACAGGTTCAAAAGTGAAATTCCACACTTCGCCACTTCATGCACAAACTTGCCCAATACATTTAAATTCCTGGTGTTGCTGGCCTGGTAGCACTGAGGGTTGAGTCACTGGATGCCACACCTCGTGCCACGCTGGCAATCCAGGTTCAGATGCGAGCCCGGGGCATCAGGGGTTGGCAGGGGAAGGAAGGGATCAAGCATCCGGGGGACTGCTCTCCCATCCTGGGGAGGGATCCAGGGAAACACCACTCTGTAGTGGCCCCTGGTGATGAACAGGGGCACTACTAGAGTAGTGTAGCAAGGGATGGAGTGAGGAGGACATCAGTGCGCACCGACATCATTGCACGCTTGCACTTCAGGGACAACATAGGAGGAAAATGGTAGCACAAGCCCATGGCAGTTTGATGACCACAGCTTCACCAGCCGGTGAATGCCTGGATAGAGGCATGTACCAGTATTGAATCCTGGCCTGGGCATGGGGGCATAGGAGGAGGCCTCTCTCGATGACACAGATGCGCATATCAGCTGGGCATGTACAACTTCCGGGTTCAGCGGTGAGGAGGAGTGGCGGCTGGAGGTCGGCAGGGCTGGGGCTGCAGGAGGATAAAAATAGTGGAGATGAAAAAAATAAATAAACCCCTGGGCCCAGATATTCAAAAGGGTTGCGCATGCGCAAGTCCTACATTGCGCCCATTCTGCTTATATTCAGCAGGAGGCAGTTATGCCATTGAAAACAGGTTGAGCAACAGTGCAATGCAAATGAATGCATGCTCAACAGGAGGGGAGGATCCATGCATAAACCGCGAACCCGATATTCAGTCGGGTTGTGCAGAGTTGTGCATGCAACCCCTAACCTGGCGCTTGCACAACTTTGAGCCAAAAAAAAAGGATCAAGTTGAGGCCACTACAGGTGAGCTGCTGTATTGCAGGCGCAACACAGCAGCTGCCACCTGTGGCTGGCCTCAACTCAGTCCCTGTGCCCCCACCAGCCCGATCACGGGCAGTATGTATCCAGACACCCCTCAAACATCTCCCGATGCCCGATGCGAGGCAGTGTGTCTGAATACATTCCCCAACATCTCCCGAAGCCCGATCGCGGCGGGCAGTGTGTCTGAATACATTTCCCCCCCACAGCTCGATGCCGGTCGGCGGGCAGAGCGTGGCACGCGCCCCCAGGCTGCTTTCGGCGGGCAGAATGTAAAAGCCCCCCAGCCGAATATCTCCCTGGTGGTCCAGTGGACCGTAATGCCCGATCGCTGGAGAAATGACTGTCCGGTAGGGCTGCCGCATTGGTGAGGTTTCAGCCAATGGGCGACAGTCTATACCAGTATGACAGTCCAGATTTGTGAATGACATCATTCACAAATCTGACTGTCATAACGGTGGATGCACGCCCATTGGCTGTAGCTCTGCACCAATGGGCATGCAGCCCTACCGACAGTCAGTCGGCGGCGGGCGGGCGGCAGGCGGTGGATGCTGCCGCCCACCGCTGCCGGGTGAGGGGCTTGGTGGGTGGGTGGGGGGGGACACTAGACACCAGGGAGATGTTTGGGGGTTGTAACTTGACATTCTGCCCGCTGATCGGGCATTATGGTCCACTGGACCACCAGGGAGATATTCGGGTTGGGGGCTTTTACATTCTGCCCACGATCGGGCACTGGGGGTTTGTTTCACGCTCTGCCCGCGATCGGGCATCAGGAGCTGTGTGGGTGGGAATGTATTCAGACATACTGCCCGCGATCGGGCTTCGGGAGATGTTGGGGGAATGTATTCAGACATACTGCCCGCGATCGGGCTGAGCTGTGGGGGGCATGTATTCAGACATACTGCCCGCGATCGGGCCGAGCTGTGTGGGGGAATGTATTCAGACATACTGCCCAAGATCGGCTTCGGAGCTGTGTGGGGGGAATGTATTCAGACATACTGCCCACGATCGGCATCGGAGCTGTGTGTGGGGAATGTATTCAGACATACTGCCCACGATCGGCTTCGGGAGATGTTAGGGGAAGAGTGTATACACAATACTGCCCACGATCGGGCTGCAGGGTAAGCGTCGGTCCCCGACGGCTGCTGCCTGGCAGGGCTGCCAGGTGCAAGTCCTCGGGGATCGGCGCACCTACATGCTAATGGCATGCAAATGGGGCCATAAATAGATGCAAATGGCCCCCCTGTGCCTTGCATGAATTATGGCCCCATTTGCATGTCACCTTTTGAATATCGGAAATTTGCGCATGGCGCAATGGTACTTGAGCCACCGCAAGTTTAATGCTCAACTCTGACAACTTGCGGTGGCGCAAGTTCCACTGCACCATGCACAGTGGCTGTGGCTGGGGGGTGATATTCAAAGGAGTTGCTCAATAGCGCAACTCCTTTGAATATCGCCCCGGACACACCCCTGCGCAACTATTTTGAGCAGCGCAGGGGCTTGCACCTCAGAATGGCGCAGTTTGAATATCTGGGCCTTGGTGTCTAGTGGTCCCCCTACCAATGATCACCAGTCCCCCCCCATTGCTGGCCACCCCAACCGGGCCACCAGCACAGCCCTCCACTCACCTCCACAGCTGGTAGCCTGACTGAGCTCTAAATGAATGAGTGCTTGCTTGTACAAGAACATGCTCATTCACTGACAGCTCATGGTCTTTTAGAGAGCTTTTCAGGGGGATTGAGAATAGAAGGGGACTGCTCCGGTCACCAGAGTGGGGGCCGGATTGGAGGGAATGGTCATTGTGGACCCCTCCAAGCACGGTTGGGCTGCCGGCCGTGGAGGTGAGTGGAGGGCTTTGCCAGTGGCCTGGTCAGGGTGGGACTGGGAGTGGAGGGAGTGAGGTGGTGTGATGAGGTACTCTCTGATGGGGTGGGGGTCCACTAGACAATACGGATTGAATTTACCAAAATATCCTTTATATTTTTATTGAGGCCGACTGGCCAGTAATCACCGGTGTATGTGGGAGCCTGGGGGGAGTTTCTTTATTTGAACTGTGGCTCATGATCAGTGGGGGGGACTACAATGGAATTAAAATATATATATATATATATGTATTTTTTTTTCACATTGTGGCCAGCTAGCTAGCGACGGTGGTGGTGGGGGTCAGCTGATAATTGGCTGGGGGATCAACTAGACATCAGGAATTTGGGATACCTAACTTCTTCTTGCTTTGAGAGTTTTTTAAGTGCAATTTGCATTTAACAAACCCTAAAAGTAAGTAGTAACAATTTGTGAATTTCAGGAAACTTCACAAATTTTATGTAAATGATTCATGTATTCACAAAATTTGCTACTTCACTGAAAATTCACTGGCAAAGTTAAATTTCGCTTCATCTCTAGTCATTACACATTCACTCTTTATGCATTCACTCATCACTCATTCACTCTCTTTTATTTAATTTTGACCCCAGATTTCCAAGATAGTCATTTTATGACTACCCTTATAAACATTGCATGTCGCATTTATAATATATTGGCAGAAATCAGCAGACAGGCAACCTGGAGGGGAGGAAAGAGAAAGAAGCAGTACCAGTGGTGGGCACCCTGGTCCACTTAAAGGAGAACTGCTTTGATTTCAGGGGACCTACTGTATGTGCTTGCAGCTAAGAAGAACAGTATCTGTGGCTACTACTAACAGTACTGCAAGTTTTAACCCCTCCATTTTTTTTAGTTTAGAGCTATGGACAAAGTGTGGTGGCAATGTTTATTTCAGTTTCACATTACATAGGTAATGACTCACATCTTGACCTGCTGTTAAATATAGTAATTAAGAAGTGCAGTAAGTTATTTATCCTGACACATTCACAATTTGCAAAAGCGTGAAGGACTCTTTTATTTTTATTTTTGGGAATGGCTGAGTGTTATTCATACAAGTACAACTTATTTTTCTGAGTTTCCAGCAGCACAGTAAGCACTGCAATTAAGTAAACATTAAAGTGTAAGTTTTCTTTTCGATTTCTTTAAATTGCAATCAGTCACATTAATGATATATTTTATAACTATACTATTTCAATCAATGTTTCAATTTTCATTCATAGCATATTGATGCTTGTTCATCAGTTTTGATTTTAATGACAGAGTGGTTATGCAATTGAGAGTCATATAGTCAACTCACAGAGTGTGTTCTGCTTCAGATGAATATTGCCAAAATGCAGCATTTTTTTTTATTAGGCATACTCTCATTTCACTTTGAATGGTCTTCTGCAATAATGTTAGCCTTAATGGACTGTTCATTGTATAAAATTACCGGCTCTCCCTTTTTCCCATAGGAAAACCGTGGCATAATTTGCTGTTATAAAGGAGCATTTATAACGGCAAACACGCGCACGATTTCCCTTCCTCTGCGCATGCTCGTGCAGCAGCGCGACCAGCCGAGACTGTTCACCGCTTCCGTGTTACTGGAAACAGAACCGCCACAAGAAAGGCGGTAAGTCATTTTCTTTTCTCCCCTCTTATACCCAGGAAACACAGAAACCCTCAAGAAATGGGAAAAAAAAGCAGCAGTTTAAAATACAAAAATCTCGCACCGGACTAAAAGGACCGATGTTAGGATACACTGGGAGGGTACAGAGCTGTTTATTTTACATAATTGCTGAGGCAAAAATGGAAACTCAGCAATTATATAAATAAAAATGGGTCGGGTAAAAATTGATTTGATGACAGCTCGCTAGGATGTTATTGAACCGGCTCACTTCGGGTTTATGTAGCATCCTCACAACTCGGTGTGTGTAAAATCTAGTTACACACCCCGACCCATACTTTATTCTATATATAGTAAACTTACAACACAGTTTGTGTGTGGGAGTTAGTGCAAATTTCTTGTTACTGCATTATGATTGTTATTGCTGTTATACATATTGTATATTCTCGATATGTGCAGCCTATTATATGTCAAACATTTTGAGATAATTAGCAAAATGAAGATTTATTTTTTAGTGTCCTTATACCAGTAGCCACTGACCACCTTCTGGATTAATTAAGGTTAAATTAAATTAGTTTAATTTCAGTTCTGAGCATGCTCACTGGGGTATCAAACATCTGTCCAAAAGACTCTACTGATCATGCTCAGAACTGAAATATCAAATCCTTATAAAACATGGGAACAAATTAATCATTTTTTCAGCAAACCAATGAAAAGCACCATTCTAGGGCAAGCCCTTTCTACCCTGAAAATTTCATCCAAAATTCCAAACTGTCTGGGCTGTAGATGGTGACAAAAAAAGACAGGAAAAAATGCCAATTTTTCCTAAAAATGCACTATCCAGATCTCAAAATTCATACATCTGACTGGAATGGAGCTTGGCAGCAAAAGATACCTTGTTCCCCTGGACTGCACATATACAATTTTGTGCAATTCTGTTGAATGGGAGCAAAGCAATTAAGTGCAAGTTTAGAGGCTTAACATTAAACAGCCTATTCAACCATGCACTACCATGACACTGTAATGTTATATATAAGGGATACACAATGGTGAGCTGTCAGATAAATGATTTATCTACACAAGTGCTGTTTGACCTCTGGTAACTTCACGAGTGGCGTAAGCCACAAGTGAGGTATCCGAGGTCAAACAGCACAAGTGTAGATAAATCATTTATCTGACAGCTCACCATTGTATATTTCATTTATGCAATAGAGATGGTTCTTATCAGTGCAGGAACATTTGGTTTTGACTGTTTATCTTCTTTTTTTTAAATGATAATTTCTGGGACTTTCTGGGACTTTCGGTTAACTTTTCTAGTGTATTTCCACCTAGTGTGGTGGTTGCTATTTAATGAAACACCACTCATTTTGTAGAGAATTTGTTGCTGAACAAAGTCATGGTCACAGTATCATGCTACTTTTTTTGTTTTAAAGTTATTCACATTTGTTTGTCAAAAAAGTGAAACAAAAATTGAATTTTATGCTGTTTTTTGCTAATTATAAAAAAAACTAAAAGGTATTTATTAATGAAACACCACTCATTTTGTAAATATTTATGTGCTGAACATTTTTCATGCTCACAGTACCATGCTATCATTTTTTAGTTTTAATGTGATTCACATTTGTTTGTCGAAAAAGTGAAAAGAAAATTTAATTTTATGCTGTTTTTTGCTATTTATGAAAAAACTAAAAGGTATCTATGAATGAAACACCACTCATTTTGTAGATATTTTCATGCTGAACATTTTTCAGGCTCACAGTACCATGCTATCGTTTTTCATTTTAAAGTTATTTACATTTGTTTGTCTGAAAAGTGAAAAGAAAATTTGATTTTATGCTGTTTTTTGCTGATTATAAAAAAAACTAAAAGGTATCTATAAATGAAACACCACTCATTTTGTAGATATTTTTGTCCTGAACATTTTTCGTGCTCACAGTACTATGCTATCATTTTTCGTTTTAAAGTTATTCACAATTGTTTGTCAAAAAAGTGAACAAAAAAGCTTTGACTGACAGTTTGCATTTATCCCACATATGAGGGATAAATCTAGTGTGGTTAGATTTATCCCACATATTATACTGTATATGTATTGTATATAAATATATTAAAAGCTTTGCCCCAATAAACAGAATTGCACAAACATTTGTATGTGCAGTCTGGGGGACAAGCTGTCTAGATTTGCCAAGAACTAGGTGATGACAAAAAAAAATAGCAAACCCCCCAATTTTTCCTACAAATGCACTATCCAGATCTTAAAATCCACATGTATGACTGGAATGCAACTTGACAACTCAAGAGACCTTACCTCCCTGGACTGCACATACAAACTTTTGTGCAATTCTGTTGAATGGGGGCAAAGCAACTAAGGTGCAAAGTTAGGGGTTTAACATTAAACAGTCTACTCAACCATGCGTTACCACACCACTAAATTGCTCTACGTAGATATACCTGTATATATAAAGCTTCGTGCCATACAATGGAGTTGCACAATAATTTGTATGTGCAGTCTGGGGGACAAGCTGTCTTGATTTGCCAAGTTTTGGTCCAGCTGGATGTGCAGATTCTGAGATCTGGGTAGTGCGTTTTTAGGAACAATTGGTTGTTGGTTTTTTTTTGCAGTTTTTTTGTTAACACCTAAAGCCCAGTTAGTTTGGAATTTTGGCATGAAATTTTCAGGGATGAAAGGGATTGCATTTTTTCTGTTTGGTGAAAACATGTTATTTATTTATTTATTTATTTATTGAATTTTGTTGGCCGAGTAGGCCCATTGAGACTAGACGTCCTTTTTTCCAGGGGTGACCTGGGGGTGGGAGGGGATGCAGATGGTAATCAACTGAAATTGAACCAGATTAAGCCGTTGGTGATATTTTTAGTGCATGGGGGGAATTTGGCCAGGATATCAGGGAAATTCCCCTACTCTTTTCGAGAAGTGCCATGGGATCTTTAATGTTCACCTGAACAACCAACCACTGGAACAGGCAGACAAGACCTCGGTTTAATGTCTCTTCCAAAATACACTAATCTAGTGTCCAAAATCTGAAAGACATCAATGTGTTCCAAAGTTATAAGGATTTGAAATTTTGGTTGTCAGCATGCTCAGTAAGGTATCAAATGACTATCCAAAAGACCCTACTGAGCATGCTCAGAACCAACATTTCAAATCCTTATTACATGGAAATGGATATTGTTTCATCAAACCAATAAATGGAATCATTCTGGAGCAAGCCATTTCTACCCTGAAAATTTCAGACCAAAATTCCAAACTGTCTGGGCTGTAGGCGATGACAAAACAAAAAACAACAACAAAAAAAAGATTCTTCCTAAAAATGCACTGTCTGGATCTTGGAATCAATACATCAGACTGGAACGAAACTGGTGCATGTTAGAAAGGTGCCACAAAGTGGTGCATATTAGAAATGGGCCATAAAGGGGTGTTTGTGAATACTTTGCTATACAAATAGTACATTTTATATGTCTGTAAATAGTGACATTTTATGAGGCCCTGATTATCACATTTGTTTTTAATTTATTTTTTTCTTTGGCAACCAGGTAAAGCCCACTAGGCACAGGTGCCCATTTTCAGGGGTGACCCAGGAGCAATGCGGAGATTAAGTGACTTGTTCAAAGTCACACAGTATGCAAGTGTAGGTTGTGGGAATCAGTCCCATGTCTATCTGCTGAATGTATCAAGCTCATTCACAGCTTGCTACTCTAACTTCTAGGCTATACTGCCTGCCCGTTACCTTTTTCCAAGTTATGTTTGTTAGTAATTTAAAATGTGCTGTTGATTTGTAGATAAACCATAGTGCTGGACTTGCACTACTGAGTGATAAGCATCAGTTTCCGTCATTCCTTCGTACTGTGGGGAGTGTGCACTTTCAACCATTTGGCCTTGCAGAGTTTATTAAGCACTTTGGTTGGACATGGGTAGGGATTATCTATGCAGATAATGACTTCGGTGTACAAGGAAGTCAGCAGCTGAAGGAAACATTAGTTGGGTCTGGTGTCTGTGTGGCATTTTATGAGATCCTTCCAACAGACCTTAAAAGGAAGAGAATTCTTTCCCTTGTGGAGACGATTGTGACTTCATCAGCAGTTGTGGTCATGATGTATGCCTATGCACCACAAATAGCTTTAATCATGGAGGAGATAACTGCACAGAATGTAACAGGAAAAGTCTGGATAGCATCTTCAAGTTGGATAACTGATCCTATTTTATCAAAGAAGGAACTCTGGAAAACATTAAATGGCACTATAGGGTTTGCAGTGTCCAGTGGAGATATCCCAGGGTTCAAAGACTTCCTTTACAGTATTCACCCTTCCAAACATCCACATGATATCTATATGAAGCCATTTTGGGAGACTGTATTCAGATGCAAATGGACAGATAATGAAACCATGAAAAATGCACAAAAAGAAGGAAAAGCTGCTGAACTGCACTTTTGCACTGGAGAAGAGAAATTGAACACACTGGATCAGACCATATATCCAGTTGATGATTTTAGATTTACCTACACTATGTCAAATGCAGTGTACTCGCTGGCACATGCATTACATGACCTGCAGTCATGCAAACCTGGAGAAGGACCATTCAGTAATAGAACATGTGCAGACAGGAATCATTTTCAGCCATGGCAGGTAAGAACCAATTATTTTCAAAATTAGTGAATAGTGTAATAAAGGAAACAGAGTTATGGTGGAGTGGAACTCGGGGCACTCAGTGCTGTCCTTCAAAGATAGAGATTAGGGCTATTCAACCTTTTCATCAATGATATAAAAGCTACAGTCTCACACAGGTTGCTAACATTTACTGATGACAATGAGTTGAACAGTGGGGTGGAATCCTATGAGGATGGACCTGAACAATCTGAGTTATTGGCAGGATTCTTGGAGTCTCAGAGTCAATGTAGCCAAATGCAAGTTGCACACCTGGGTAGGAAAGAGAGGTAGGAACTACACATTGTGTTGTGCTCCTCTTGTTACACATGAGGAGGAGGAGGACCTGGGTCATAACTGATATGCTGCTGAAGAACAACAAG
Source organism: Neoceratodus forsteri (assembly GCA_016271365.2). Classification (NCBI taxonomy): domain Eukaryota; kingdom Metazoa; phylum Chordata; order Ceratodontiformes; family Ceratodontidae; genus Neoceratodus; species Neoceratodus forsteri. The sequence continues at coordinate 62,653,561 of CM057455.1, forward strand.
CAGTGTGCAGCATCTGTCAACAGAGCTGGCAGAATACTGACATAATAAAAGGAATGGGGGGGGGGGGAGTGACCGGCAGGGTGGAAGGAATAAACCTGCCTTTTTTCAGGGTTTTAAATACATCCCATGGAGTATTGTGTGAAGTTCTTGGCTTCTCAGTATAGAATCATAGAAATCTGACAGCAGAAAAGGACCTCGCTGGCCCATCAAGTCTGCCCCTTACCCCACCTATTCATCTCCTTTGTCAAGGGACCCCCCCCAGTCAACCCCTTATGTCAGTCCCAAGCCCTCTCAAATCCCTCCACTGTTTGTAGTTTATTCCAGGGCTCCACCACCTTCTCAGTGAAATAACACCCTCTCACATTGCCCTTAAATCTTCCTCCTTCCAATCTTAGACTGTGACCTCTAGTTTTAATACTCATTTTCCTTGCGAATAAGCTCCCCTCTCTCACCTTATCACTCCCCTTCACGTACCTAAATGTTTCTATCATGTCCCCCATTTCCCTTATAGTCTTCAATGGGTACAGATCCAATTCCCTCCACCTCTCCTCATATGGCTTCCTATGCATAATGTGCACCATCATGGTTGCCCTTCTCCAAACCCTTTCAATCCCATCTATGACCTTACATAGGTGAGGTCTCCAGAACTGGACCCCGTATTCCAGGTGAGGTCTCACCATGGTTTTATAAAGAAGCAGCAGTATCTCCCTCCTTCTGCTTGTTATTCCCCTTCCTATACATGCAAGCATCCTATTTCCCTTTCTCACCACTTTGCTGCATTGGATACCCACTATAAGGTTATGTGATACTATAATCTCCAAATACCTCTCTTGCTAAGTTGGCTTAATTACTCCCCCCCATGAGTAAGTGGCTCGTGAGTTTTAATGCCCTATATGGTTTACTGTACACTTTTTGGCATTGAATTTCAGCTGCCAAGTTTCTGACCACCCTTCCAGAATCTTCAGGTCCTCCCTCATGGCCTCCAACCCCTAGGATGTCTACTCTGTTACAGATCTTTGTATCACCTGCAAATAGGCACACCCTCCCCTACAGTCCCTCTGCTATATCACTAATATAGATATTAAAAAGAAGAGTCCCAGTACCTACCCCTGGGGCACCCTGTTCATCATCCGATCTCCCCGGAATGTACCCCATTTACCACCACCCTCTGGCTTCTGTCCTTCAACCAGTTTTCCACCCACCTTGTTATTGTCTGTCCCACCTCTAAGCTTTCCAGCTTATTTACCAGCCTTCTGTGAGGGACGGTGTAGTCCAGAAAGGCCATGTCCACCGTCCCTTCCTGATCAACCACCTTTGTCACCCAACTGGAAAACTATATTAGGCTCGTCTGGCATGACCTTCCATTTGTGAAGCCATGCTGCCAGTCATCCTGTAGTCCGCTGTCCACAGGGTAGTTTATCACCCTTTCCTTTAATAGTACCTCCATCATCTTATCCACCACTGAAGTGAGGCTGACCGGGTGATAGTTCTCCCCCTCCCCCACCTTGCTTCTCTCCTTATGCAGTGGCACCAGATCATCTTTCTTCCAGTCACTTGGCACGCACCCTGTATCCAGGGACAAGTTAAACAGCCTCATCTGTGGGGCTACCAGCTCTTCCCTTAGTTCTCAGAGCACCCTAGGATGCAAGCCATCTGGCCACATTGCCTTGTCTACCTTCAACCTTCCTGGTTTCTCTCTTACCCTGTCTTCCCTGAGCAGGCTGGGATCCACCCTTTTGTCTTCCCTTCTCCCTCTTAACACTGGTCCCCTTCCCTTCCCCTCCACTGTGAAGACCGAGCAGAAGTAGCTATTAAGCACCTCTGCCTTCTCAAAGTCCTCCGGCACTTATACTCCCTTCTCCCCCCTCTCTGGTACTATCCCCTGCCTAGCTTTCCTCATCTCTCCCACATACCTAAAAAGGTCTTATACCCCCATTTTGCCTGCCTAGCAAGTCTCTCTTATGTGTCAGCTTTAGCCCTCCTAATCTAATGCCCTGCCACCCTCAGCTTCTCCCTGTAAATCTCCTTGTCCTCCTTCCTCAGGGTCATCTATATGTTCTGAATGCTCTTTTTCTTTCCCAAATGGCCGCTAACACCTCTCTGGTAAATCAAAGTGGCCTCCTTCTTTCTTTGCTCTTACTTGCTTTTTTATGCAGAGTTCAGTGGCTTTCATTACCCCTTAATAGATTCTCATAATTCTCCACTTGACCTAAATTCCCCTTTCCTTCCATTTCTTCCCTGAATATCCCCTTCATCCTGGTAGTCTGCCTGTCTGAAGTCCACAGCCTTTGTGCTTTTCCAGTTTGCTTCCCTCCACATCCTTACATTGAATCTTACTCTATTGTAGTCGTTTGTACCACAGCTATCTCCCACTACCTCTTATTCCACATTTTCCTGATTGGTTAGGACCACGTCCTGTATATCATTCCTCCTCATGGGTTCCCTTACCAGCTGTTGCATCAACGCACCTTTTAGTGATTCAATGATCTCTCTGCTCCTGGATGATGCTGCAGTCGGGATTTCCCAATCCACACTGGGGAGGTTTAGGTCCCCCACTATCAGGAGCTCCTCCTTGAGAGTCATTTGCTTAACTGCCTGCAACAGCTGCCTTTCCCCTTCCTCTCCCTTTGTAGGAGGTCTGTAAATCACCCCTAGTGTTAATGATGCTCCAGACCTTTTATTCAGTGTGAGCCACAGAACCTCCATCTGCCCTTGCTCTTCCTGCCCTTCTGTTGCACTAATGTCATCCTTGATGTACAATGCTACCCCCTTTCTTTCTTCTAGCTCTGTCCTTTCTAAAAAGTCTGTACCCCGGAATACCTGTCTACAAAGTATGATGTTCTGACCACCTGGTTTCAGTTATAGTCACAACGTCCTATCCCTTGTCCACCATTATGGTCTTCAAGTCCACAAATTTGTTCCCCAAACTCCAAGCATTTGTGGATAATCCTTTCCACCATATACCCCCTATCTCCCTGCTATCCCAAACTGCCTTACCTGCCCCATTTTGTGAGGGAGTGCTAGCTAGGCTATTCCCTGCCCTTCCCTCATTCAGTTTAAATGCAGACCTCCCCTTATGTAACAATCCAGTTTATCCTTTACATAGACATAGAAACATAGAAACACAGCATTTAATGGCAGAGAAGGACCGCTTGGCCCACCTAGTCTGCCCATTTCTAGACCAGATGGATAAGCTGCAGATTCTAGTTAACCAACTGCTTACTTCCTCCTACCCCCCCACTAGAATTGCTTTATATCTGTCCCATGAATTCTTGAATTCTCCCACTGTTCTTGACTCCAAAACCTCCTTAGGAGGGCTGTTTCATGCATCCACAACCTTCTCAATGAAAAAATACTTTCTAACATTACCTCTGAGCCGTCCCCCCTCTGTCTTCAAATTGTGCCCCCTTGTTCTTGCACATCTCTTTTTCTGAAAGATGCTACCCTCTTGGACTTTGTTAATTCCCTTGAGGTGCTTGAAAGTTTCTACCATGTTCCCCCATCCCTCCTTACCTTGAAGGCATACATATTAAACTGCTTTAGTCTGTCTTTATATGTCTTGTGGTGCAGACTCTGCACCATTTTGGTTGCCCTCCTCTGAACAGCCTCCACTCTATGTCTTTGCAGAGATATGGTCTCCAGAACTGCACGGAGTACTCCAGATGGGGTCTCACCAACTGTCCATACAGAGGGATAACAACTTCCTGTTTTCTACTGTTGATGATTCTCCCTATGCATTCCAGTATCCCCCCAGCCCTCCTTACTGTCTTCTCACATTGCTTAGCCACCTTTAGGTCCTCTAATATAATTACTCTCAGGCCATTGTGTACTCTTTCCCTTGGTTTTTGTTTCCCAGGTACATTACCTGGTACTAAATCTGAGCTGCCATACATTTGACCATTCCTCCAACCTTGCCAAGTCCCCCTTTCATCCTTTCCACCCCACCTTGTGTATCAACTGTGTTGCAGATCTTTGTGTCATCTGCAAAGAAACATACCTTTCCTTCCAGTTGCTCTCCAATGTCACTTATAAAAACATTAAAAAGGACCAGACCCAGTACGGAACCCTGAGGTACCCCACTAGTTACCCTCCTCTCCTCACTGTGGACTCTGTTTAGTATTACCCTCTTTGTCTTGTTGTCCAGCCACTTTTTTATCCAGGCTATTGCCTTGGAACCCACTCCAAGGCTGGCTAACTTGTATATTAATCTTTTGTGTGTTGGACTGTTTCAAATGCCTTGCTAACATCTAGGTAGGCCATATCCACAGCCCCTCTCTGGCCTACTACTTTGGTAACTCAGCTAAAGAAATCTATTAAATTCATCAGACATGACCTTCCTGCTGTGAATCCATGCTGTCTTGGGTCCTGTGCCCCACTGGCCTCTAGGTATTCAACAGTTCTTTCCTTCAGAAGGGATTCCATCATTTTCCCTACCAGTGAGGTCAAACTAACTGGTCTGTAGCTTCCTGCTTCTTCCCTGCTCCCACTTTTGAGAAGTGGAATCACATCTGCCCTCCTTCAGTCCTCAGGTACAACCCCATCCTCCCATGATTTGTTAAAGAGAGTAGTCAGTGGTGTCAATAGTTCTGCCCTTAGTTCTTTCAGAATTCTGGGGTGAATCCCATTGGGCCCCATTGCTTTGTCCACCCCCAATTTCAAGAGTTCTTTCAAAACCTTTCTTCTATGAATAGACTGGTATTGATTTTTCTATCCAGAGTGTTTCTCTTGTTTGTTTGAGGTATCTCCCCCTCCTCTTTCATTGTGAATACTCAGCAGAAATATTCGTTCAGTAACCTTGCTTTTTCACTATCAACATCTATCCACATTCCCTCTCCTTTATTAAGTCTCTGCATCCCTCCCTTGGTCCTTCTTCACTCCCTAATGAACCTATAAAAGGTTGTATCCCTTTGTAACAGAATTGGCTATATTTTCCTCAGTTTGGGCCTTTGCTATTCTGACTGCCTTCCCTGCCTCCTTCTGCTTTAACTGATAGAGTTCTCTGTCTTGCTCCTTCTGTGTTTCCTTATATTTCCTAAATGCTATCTTTTTCTCCTTAACCTTCCCTGCCACCTCTTTTGAGATCCATAGTGTTTTTTTCTTCATTTTGTTTTATTGATTCACTTCAGATAAAGACTTGTTGCCTCTGTGATGGCTATTTTGATTATTCCCCATTGTTCCCCCACCCCTCCTTCTTTCCCATTTGCTAGTGCTTTTCTGTGGCGCTCTCTCATTTTCCCAAAGTCAGCCCTCCTAAAGTGCAATATTCTTGCTTTTGTATGGCTTGACTGTATGGCTGTGTTTATTGTGAACCACGCTGTTTGGTGGTCACTTGTTCCCAGATGGCTACCCACTTCTAAATCTGAGATCCTTTCTCTGTCCCCATTTGAGAGTACTGGATCTAAGATTACTCCCTCCTGTGTGGGTTCCAACACTAGCTGTCTGAGGCATGCCCCTTGTAGGGCATTAAGAATGACCCTGCTGCTGAATGTGCCTGTTGCAAAGGTGCTCCAGTTAACATTTGGCATATTCAGGTCCCCAATCAACAATATCTCCCCTTTTTCTGACATTTTAAGGATGCCTTCTATCATTTCCTTGTCCATTCCCTCCCTCTGAGATGAGGGTCTGTCTGCTACCCCCATGTGGATTGTGGTTCCATTTCCTGTCTCCACGGTGACCCATAGTGACTCATCTACTGTACTTCATGTTTACTCCTTAGTTCTGTTGCTTAAATCTCTTCTCTTACATAGAGAGCTACTCCTCTTCCTCTTTTACCCTCCTTATCCCTCCTGTAAATTGTGTATTTTGGTATGTTGACATCCCAGTCATGGTTCTCTGTATACCATGTTTTGGTGACTGCCACAATATCCAGGCATCCCTCTTCCATCATGGCCACTAGTTCACGAAGCTTGTTACACAGACTACTGACATTGCTTCTCATCACCCTCCATTTTATGATGGCCTTACTCCTTTTAGCCCCATCTCTGTCCTTATTGCCTTTGTATTTTTTTGCATTTACCCCTGTCCTGCTCCCAAATGACTTCTCTACCTTGGTGTTTACCTCACTTATTACTGTGTTTTGTGGGGGGAAGCTGGGATTTTTCTGCTCCTTTTCACAGCCTCCCCTCTTGGCTAGTTTAAATGCTTACCAATGAAGCATTTAAACCTAACACCTAGGATCCTGGATCCCCCTGGACAGATGCAGACCATCGCACTAGTATAGGCCTGCATCCCTCCAGGTGGTTCCCCAGTCCCTAATGAAGTCAAAATCCTGAGCTCCATACCTTTTTTTCATCCATTCATTGAATCCCAGTGTGCAGAGTATCCTACCACCATCCTTGCCATAGACAGCCAGCGCCACAGAGAAGGTTACCATACATGCTACTTGTCTAAGGCCCCTCTCCAAGTCTACAAACTCCTCTTGCACTGCTCTGATCCCATTTCCAGGAAGGTAATTTGTCCCTAGGTGGACAATGACATCCAGCTCCCACCCTCATGAAGCTGCTCCCGTGATCCTGAGGATTCGCTTCCTGTCCCTCCAAGCTATGGTGCCAGGCAGGCACCTTACCTCCCTCCCTCTTCCCTTCCTCCCCCACTTCTACCCACCTAATGACTGAGTCCTCTATCAGGAGTTGTTTCCTTCCCCTGTGGGGTTTCATGCCACCCTCCTGCGGGTCTCCATTGTGGATGTTCAGCCTCCTTGGTCTCCACTGTAGGTGCCACCATAGAGGAACCACTCTTCACAAGAACAGCATATGAATTGTGGAGAGGTACAGCTGGAGGTATGCACCTCTGATCCCCCACCCTCTCTCTCTCTCTATCTCTCCCTGTGTGCACCTTGATCCAACCTCTCCTTTTTCTTGGCAAGCTCTGAGGTAACAGCAGTGGCCCTGGTTGTTCCTGGGTGGGGGAAGAGGTTTCACAAATCCTAGCCAGGTCAGCCTGGAGATGGGCAGCCTCCTCCCTCAGACCATAGAGGTGCTTGAATATAGGGCAGCATCGCAGCCTCCAGAATGTCTCCCAGAATACTGCAACCCCACAGCCATTGCATTGCACAACTCCCCTCTTGTTGTTTAGTAAGAAACTCTGTAGCTTTTTTAGTTAGCTGCTACTTGCTCTGAAAGCAAGATTCCTTCTGCCAGAAACTAGCAGCAGGAATCTGTAATTGGAGACAGCTGTTTCCTGCTGCTCAAGCCACATCCACAGTTAACTTCTCTACTCTAATCCTGATTTAGCAAATGAAGTTGATATAGTCCCCTTCCCCAAACAGAAAAAATACACAGTAACTTTCCTATTTTTTATTTAAATGAGACCCACTGCTTCTATTAAAGTATTTGTTTGCTTAATCCCACCAGGCACTGACTATTGTTAAAGACAAAGGACCTCTGTGCACAAACACTGAGGCAAGGGTTACCCCAAAGGGCATTTGGCTAGGAAGCCAAGTTTCAAGAAAATACAAAATCACACATGCCCACACAATGCAAAGCATCATGGACTGCATATACAAATCACCAAAGAATGTTATGCTGGTCCAACTTTAAGCAGAATTGCATGGTGCTGAAAGGCCTCTCACACAGTTTGCAAAGGGTGCTAACAGAAGACATAGACACGTGTTTTGTCCTACCAGGACTTATCAGTATGCCTCGTCTGTTTGACACCCCAGTGTAATGGACCAGCTACCCTTAAAACAGTGTGTCTTGGATATGTTGTGGTGAACCCATTAAAATAAAAAACTATTTAAAAGACAAAGAACCTCTGTGCGCAAACACTGAGGCAAGGGTTACCCCAAAGGGCATTTGGCTGGGAAGCCAAGTTTCAAGAAAATACAAAATCACACATGCCCACACAATGCAAAGCATCATGGGCTGCATATGCAAATCACCACAGAATGTTATGCTGGTCCAACTTTAAGCAGAATTGCATGGTGCCTGATTCTTGCTGAGACAGAAGTGATTTATCAGTTAGAAAAGCTGTAGTTTTAGTCAGCTGTTACTTGCTCTGAAATCAGGATTCCTTCTGCCAGAAACTAGCAGCAGAAAGCTGTAATTGGAGACAGATGCTTTTCTATTGCTTAAGCCACACCCCCAATTAACTTCTCTCCTCTAATCCTGATTTAGTTAACTAAATTGATACAGCCCCCTTCCCCAAACAGAGAAACACACAGTGACTTTCCTCTTTTTTTACTTAAATGATACCCCTGCTTCTAATAAAGTATCTGTTTGCTTAATCCCAACAGGCACTGACTCTTGCTGAGCAGAAGTGATTTATTACTGTAACTCCCCTGTTACCGGGGGTTACTAGAATCCCAGTAAGACCTAGTGGCAGGCAGGGAAGGCAGCTTGTCAAACTCCAGTTAAATGGGTTTCACACTGTCTCACTCTGTTCTCAGTCTCAGCTGAGACTGAGGGATGACATCACCAATAGAACTATCGCAGCTGCATGAGCCACATTGGAATCTGCAGCAAAGGGAGTTAGAACATTGGGAGTTTTGAAGTCAGTCTTCAGTTTGTCTTGAGTGAGTGTGTGTGTGTGAAGTAGGGAGCTTGCTGTTAAGCAGCTCAGTGAAGGCTCTAGGAGCCTCAGCCTTGACAGAGGGCTACTTTTAAGTAAATAGGGTGTGTGTCTCCACCTTAAAGAGAGACACAGAAGATTACTGAAGTGGTGAAGACCACTGTTTTTGGGTCTCAGTGCCCCCTCCCTCCAGGGGGGGATGAGAAGGTTTCCCCTGCAGATTCCTGGGGCAATCCCCTAGTTCTGCTTGTGGAGGCTGCCTATTCATTCCAGTATTTATTTGGGAGAAAAGAAGTTTGTGAGTCACCTGTGGGGCACCTGCAACGAGAGGGTGAGTGTCTGCTCTGGCTAAAAGGGCCTATGTTTTCATGCTGGGAGTTGTGTGACAATGTGGGGATTGAACTACAAAATATTGGGAAGCCTAGAGAAATGGGCTCAGCAAAGTAAAAGTAGTTTCAAGTTCCAGAGTTTGTTGGGATGCAAATAACATGTTGAGGTGATGTGACAGATGTCTACCCTTAATCTACATTTTGAAGTTCAGTAAAGGAATAGTTCAGTTTCTAGAGAAATGGCCGGGTATAGGCTTTGGGAGCTGGAGGTGGGTGACCCCCCATCTTTAGTGACCAGGTCCACCTCTATGGATTTCTTCTGTGGATTTCTACTTTGCCTGAGGCACTTGGCCAGTGATAGGGGAAATACCCAGACGTGGGATTCTAAGGAAAATTCTCTCTAAGAGCTACAGACTCTACTGTGGTTTGGGGAGCCACAACAGGATAATTGGTTCATTCCTCAAATGGACTGCAGATCAAGTGGCCGGAGGGGGAGTCGTGCCGGTGGGGAAAACCCAAGAGTGCTCAGGTCGGGCTGTGTACCCAAAGCTGCATGCAAGTCTGGGCTGTGTGCCTGGTGGGTTTAGAGCCTGAGGGCTGGAAATAGTGAAAAAGTGTTCTGTTGTCTCTAATCTGCATTACTAGGAAATGTAGCCCCATGGGGGTATGTCTATGCTTTGTTTCTTCTGCTTGGATGTGAATAAAAGCCACACTGAAGAATCCCATTCCTGGTTCTGGACATTACAGTTATTGCTTCCTGTGTTCATATTTTCTTGGGTGCCCCAGTACAGAGTAGCCAAACCTAGGTCCCCTGTTCCAAGTAACCTTATCCTTCCCGAACCCAGGTCCCCTCCAGGTACCGCTGTCAGCTTCAACAGCATGCCACCTGTCATTTTGGCAAAAAGGCAGGGGTGAGGGGTTACAAAAATGGAGGCACCACTTTGGATTTTGTTCTGGGAGGAAGGTGCTCGGGCAAGGGGGCTAGCGTTTTGGCTATCTGGCAGTGGATAGCCCAAAAAAGCTGAAGCAATTTCCCTAGTGTAGCTGTGTGCTGTGGATCTTGTGCTGCTGTTTAAAATTGCCAACTGTTTACCAAGGAGCAGTAAATTCAAAGAGTGTGCCCTTGTCCTGCATCAGAATAGTTTACAGTGTTTTTGCCTGCTTTAAAATGGATTGTGGTAAAGAAAAGTGTGGAAGACTAGGGGTAGCAACAGGAAAATTGTGCCATGGACATTGGAAATGCTTTTAAAATTGTTGTAAAGAAAAGTGTAAAAGACTAGGGGTAGCAACAGGAAAATTGTGTCCTGGACATTGGAAATGCTTTTTGAATGAAAAGAGAGACTTGCAGGTGTAATGGCTATGTTAAATGGCTAAAATGGGCTCCCGCCGTGGCCTCAGTTGAAAAAAAAAAGTTGCATTCTGCAGTTTAAATTTGCCTGCTCGACGATCGCCGTGAGGAGAAGAGCCCTCGCGAGGAAGAAAAGGCTCATTTGCATGGCGTTGTGTGGTTGGTCAGGCTTCAATCAGTCCTGCCCCTCAGCCAGATCTACAGAGATTGCCCCAGCATTCGAGAGGGAGTGTGAGTGGAGTGCATGTACTGGCAGTGGAGGAGCATCGCGAGTGTTAAAATCATTGTAAACAGTTTAAAAATAGACTATTTAGTTTAAAATCGGGCTCAACCCACTAATGGATCATTGAAATTGCAGAATTGATGGTCAAGAAGACAATCGGTAGGACTGCCTGCCCGTTTCTGTTCTGAGGCCTCCAAGAACTGGCTGCAGGCCATTTTTCCCCATCGCAGCAAATTGCTACTGATAACAGTAAGTAACCACCTTGAAACCGCTCAAACAGTAATTTTCTGCCCTATGCCATATAAACGTGTGTGCAGCAGTGTAGTCGCTTTCCAAGGAATGACTGTGTAAAGTCCTGCCAGCAAGTGCAAGTCTGTTAAGCCATTGACTGTGTGCATAGTAATAAATTTAGTCTCAGTTTAAAGTTTGCAGCCAGAGAGAGACTGTGGGTTGTAGCCAAAGTGCAGCACTAGTTATACAGGCAATCCTGTGCTAAAAACCTGAAGCTTTAGGGGACTGTGAATCAAATAAATGTTACCAGCATGTAAAAATTCCATGGAAAATCCTGTAAATGTGCTTAAAGCCAGAACAAAGCAAGTTGTGCAGTTTGAGCAAAAGTTATCAGTAGTTTGTGTAAATCGGGTGCGCAGTGGCTTGACCCAGATTCTGAATGTTGATGCACAGGAGTGCTGCCGCCGCCATTACTGGGTGGGGTAGTAAAGTAAACACAGCAGCAGATGAGCCATTTTACAACTAAAGAGTGTGTTCAGTAAAGTGGGACTTTCAGGTACAGTGAACTTTTGTTCATTTTTCTGCAGTTACGGCCTCAGGACCAGCTCGTTACTCGGATCATGCCTGGGTTGCAGTAACAGCAGCAGTGAATAGACTAAGGAATATTGAAAAGTGGTGCTAAGGAGGACAGCTACCTCCTCATGTGGTGATTCCTGGTTTTCCAGTGCATGTATGTCAAATATGCTTGAGAGCTGGAAGGGACGTCTTCATGATTCCTCACTGTGCTGGATGCCTAGAAAAATATGGCTTGTATAAAGCGCCTCCAATTCGTTTGGCTCCCATATGGACAAAGGTTCAGGAATCTGCAGTTGGCAGCCCACAGCACCAGGCAGAGCCTGTGGAGAAAGGCCCCTCCGGGGAGTGTGACACAAAGCTAGAGGGTGTAGAGTTAGAGACAGAACCAGAAGTTGAAGTTTCGGATGCTGGATCCCAGAAGGAAAGTTCAGATAAAGCATCAATAGACCCCTGCAGGGGGGGCCTAGCCCAAGTCTCTTAGATGAAGATGAGATGCGGGAGGCCTTTGAGTGGGAGGTGTCGACCTCCGAGCCTAGTGATGAGTAAATAGTCTCAGGAGTGAGAACGACTGCTCACTCCTTGGCTCAGATCCTCAGTGAAGAGGAAGATGAGGGGGAATCTATGTGGCCTTGTGAAAAAGGAACGGGTACACAGCCTCAAGATCTTGCCTCGGCGGAATGTATGGAAGGAAGTGGTGATGCTACTGCCCTGGCTTTACAAGAGGAAGAAGTCAGGGATCCATTTCTACTTTCTTTAAGGATGCGAAGCTGGCAGAACCAGAACTGGCCACCGCCAAGCCAGGCTAGCGGTCTCAGATTGACCAAAGCAAGTCAAGAGGAGAGACTGGTTCGTAGGAAGGCAAATGAGATCTATGGTATGACCTTTCCTACCTTTCCTCGAAAAGTCTGGGAGGAGATTGAGAACTGCAGGAAATCCTGGATCTGGAATGAAGCCGTGAAAAGTGTGCATCCTGAGGCCAACAAGCATGTAAAGAATAGACTGTTCCACGAAAAGTATACCCAGTGGGAGAGAGGCAGGACACTGTTTATAGACAGAGTGAGAATAGTATATGGAGAGAGACATGAAATCTCCCACTGTGTGAATTATGTGCTCCCAGATGGGGTAATAATTCAAGCTCCTGACCCCCGGTACTATTGGCCTCAGTGCAAGGACCTCTCAGCAAATGTGCCCATGCCTACAAAATGGAGAGCCGAGCAGTGGTAGTCAATACTGCCACACCAGCTTGTGAAGTGCCTTATTGATTCACCAATATGGACATCCAGGACTCAGGTGCCCCACATTCATCAGTCTACAGTGTACTGGCCTTCCCAGAAACCATTGACTGGCCCACCAGATGACTTCAGATCCAGAGAGAACACCAGTTCAGCTGTATCCTGTTCATCGCCTGGTAATCGGATGACGTCAGACCAGCTGTTTTCTTTTTGTTCCTGTTCTAAGGTTCCGTCTCCAGAGAAGACATCCACCCAGCTGTTCCCAGATGTGCACTCCTGTGGTTCCCGGAAGATGTCTGCCCAGCTGTATCAGAAGAAATGCTGCCAGGGAAAGTCTTCATCAGAGGAGCAGGTCGGTTAAGAATTTTTCATTCTACGAGTGACTGGTAAGTCCGAACTTTTCTATCTTTATGACATTGCAGTACACACCCTACACTAACAGACTTCAAAATGTGTGAACTGTCCGCAAAGACTCTCCCCTTCGGGACTTTGGCCTGTTAGAACTGTGCTTCACCAGGCTCCGGCCCAGGAGAGACTCTATTGGACTAGCCTTCGGGCATTGTGGTCGCTAGTTGGGACTTCTAGGGCACTCCATCCCCCAAAAGTGTATTGTAAATAATGTCATTGTTTCGTAATGTAAATACTGTTTTTTTTCTATCTTTTTCTAAAAAATCTTTTGGGGATTTTTCAGTGTTTTGATGGTAGGGGTCTAGGTAGACTATGTAAGCAGATTAGGAGTGTGTGTTGTCTTTTTCTTACAGGTGTTCCTGGGAAGACAGAAGAAAAGACAAGAAGAGGAGGAGGGGCTCATCAGAGTTCCTCATCAGTGCTTTAGTGTGTAGAAATTTAAAGTACTGTGGTGTTATGGTTGTTATTGTTGTACTAACCCTTGCCTTCCACAGATGTGGTTGTGGGGGTAGGGAAGAGGCAGTAATGTGGTATTTCAGTAGTGTGTGGTTGCAGGTTGCCCAAGGTCGGGGAGGTCCCCGGGTTGTTTTTGTTTTGGGGGTATTAGGTTAGAAGGAAGATAGGTTTTCCCTAGAGGGTTAGGGGGAATAGAGAGGCTGTGGCCCTGACCTGCAGTAGGGACCACAGTGCTGATCTATCAGGGCTATGCTCTGGATGGTTCTACCAGAGCCACTAGGTGTCCATAGTAAGTGGATAGTGTAGAGGCTGACATGACAGCTAAAGGCCTCTAGGCCCATAGTGTTGCCTGCCTGTGCTTGCACATGGTAGGAGGGGGCCTGATCACCCCCCTCCACAGGTAGCACATAGGGAGGGATGGCTTAAGGCCGGGTAAATAATGACTGCGGACAGTCATTTTCCTGGTGAAGGATGAGTGTAACCCCCTTGTTACCCGGGGTTACTGGAATCCCAATAAGATCTAGTGGCAGGCAGGGAAGGCAGCTTGTGAAACTCCAGTTAAATGGATTTCACACTGTCTCACTCTGTTCTCAGTCTCAGCTGAGACTGAGGGATGACATCACCAACAGAACTATCACAGCTGCATGAGCCACATTGGAATCTGCAGCAAAGGAAGTTAGATAGAACATTGGGAGTTTTGAAGTCAGTCTTGAGTGAGTGTGCGTGAAGTAGGGAGCTTGCTGTTAAGCAGCTCAGTGAAGGCTCTAGGAGCCTCAGCCTTGACAGAGGGCTACTTTTAAGTAAAATAGGGTGTGTGTCTCCACCTTAAAGAGAGACACAGAAGATTACTGAAGTGGTGGAGACCGCTGTTTTTGGGTCTCAGTGCCCCCTCCCTCTGGGGGGATAAGAAGGTTTCCCTGCAGATTCCTGGGGCAATCCCCCTAGTTCTGCTTGTGGAGGAAAAGCTGCCTGTTCATTCCAGTATTTATTTGGGAGAAAAGAAGATTTGTGAGTCACTTGTGGGGCACCTGCAACGAGAGGGTGAGTGTCTGCTCTGGCTAAAAGGGCCTATGTTTTCACCCTGGGAGTTGTATGACAATGTGGGGATTGAACTACTAAATATTGAGAAGCCTAGAGAAATGGGCTCAGCAAAGTAAAAGTAGTTTCAAGTTCCAGAGTTTGTTGGGATGAAAATAATATGTAGAGTTGATGTGACAGACATCTACCCTTAATCTACATTTGAAAGTTCGGTAAAGGAATTGTTCAGTTTCCAGAGAAATGGCCGGGTATGGACTTTGGAAGCTGGAGGTGGGTGGCCCCCATCTTTAGTGGCCAGGTCCACCTCTACGGATTTCTTCTGTGGATTTCTACTTTGCCTCAGACACTTGGCCAGTGATGGGGAAGTACCCAGATGTGGGATTCTAAGGAAAATTCTCTGTAAGAGGCACAGACTCTAGTGTGGCTTGGGAAGCCATAACAGGATAATTGGTTCATTCCTCAAATGGACTGCAGATCAAGTGGCCGGCGGGGGAGCTGGGCCAGTGGTTAAAACCCAAGAGTGTACAAGTCAGGCTGTGTACCCAAAGCTGTGTGCAAGTCCAGGCTGTGTGCCTGGTGAGTTTAGAACCTGAGGGCTGGAAATAGTGATAAAGTGTTCTGTTGTCTCTAATCTGCATTACCAGGAAATGTAGCCCCATGGGAGTCGGTCTATGCTTTGTTTGTTCAGCTTGAATGTGAATAAAAGCCACACTGAAGAATCCCATTCCTGGTTCTGGACATTACAGTTATTGCTTCCAGTGTTCAGATTTACTTGGGTGCCCCTGTGCAGAGTAACCAAACCTAGGTCCCCTGTGCCGAGTAACCTCATCCTCCCTGAACCCAGGTCCCCACCAGGTACTGCTGTCAGCTTCAACAGCATGTCACCTGTCGTTTTTGCAAAAAGGCAGGGGTGAGGGGTTACATCAGTAAGAAACTCTGTAGCTTTTTTAGTCAGCTGCTACTTGCTCTGAAAGCAAGATTCCTTCAGCCAGAAACTAGCAGCAGGAATCTGTAATTGGAGACAGCTGTTTTCTACTGCTCAAGCCACACCCCCAATTAGCTTCTCTCCTCTAATCCTGATTTAACAAACTAAATTGATACAGTCCCTTCCACGAACAGAGAAACACACAGTAACATTCCTCTTTTTTTACTTAAATGAGACTCTCTTCTTCTAATAAAGTATGTATTTGCTTCATCCCACCAGGCACTGACTCTTGCTGATATAGAAGTGATTTATCAATTAGAAAAGCTGTAGTTTTAGTCAGCTGTTACTTGCTCTGAAATCAAGATTCCTTCTGCCAGAAACTAGCAGCAGGAAGCTGTAATTGGAGACAAATGCTTTTCTATTGCTCAAGCCACACTCCCAAATAACTTCTCTCCTTGAATCCTGATTTAGCTAACTAAATTGATACAGCCCCCTTCCCCAAACAGAGAAAAACACAGTGACTTTCCTTTTTTTACTTAAATGAGACCCCCTGCTTCTAATAAAGTATCTGTTTGCTTAATCCCAACAGGCACTGACTCTTGCTGAGACAGAAGTGATTTATCAGTAAGAAACTCTGTAACTTTTTTAGTCGGCTGCTACTTGCTCCGAAAGCAAGATTCTTTCTGCCAGAAACTAGCAGCAGGAGGCTGTAATTGGAGACAGCTGTTTTTCTACTGCTCAAGCCACACCCCAATTAACTTCTCTCCTCTAATCCTGATTTAGCTAACTAAATTGATACAGCCCCCTTCCCCAAACAGAGAAACACACAGTGACGTTCCTTTTTTTTAACTTAAATGAGACCCCCTGCTTCTAATAAAGTATATGTTTGCTTAATCCCACCAGTCACTGATTCTTGCTGAGATATAAGTAATTTATCAGTAAGAAACTCTGCAGCTTTTTTAGTCAGCTGCTATTTGCTCTGAAAGCAAGATACCTTCTTCCAGAAACTAGGAGCAAATTAGCACCCTTGTGCCCCCTTTGATTAGGTGCAGCCTATCAGGAGCATAAAGCTCTGCATTTTCCCATGTTCTTCCCCATTCTCCCACCAGTCTGAATCCTTTTTCCTTACACCACCTCCTCAGCCATGAATTGAATTCCTCAATTTTCCGCTTCCTATCCAAGCTGACTTTTGGCACTGGCAAGATTTCAGAAAAAGAAACTGTGTTCCCCTCCTCTTAACTGATTCTTGCCATATCGTTGAATCTAGCTTGAACTTCCATCACACTGTTTTCCTCAATATCATTCATGCCCAGATGCACCATGATGTGGAGGGTCCCCACTTGTGCTCTTGCCACGCTGTGCACTAAGTGCCTGGCCTTGAATGCTGTCAGGCCCATGTTGTGGGGAAACAAACAGGGTGAGGCTTGCTGTTGATTTGGAATTAGATTAAATCTTTAACTCTGTAACTGATTTTTGTGAGTTTGCTGTGTGTTTGGGATTAGCTTAACTCTTTAACTCTGTTATTGATTTTCTGTGTGCTTGCTTTTGGCTTAGGAACATCTTAAAGCTTTCTTTAAACTATGTAATTGGTTTTCAGGACTATTGCTGGTTGACTGGAGGAAGAGATTCTTTGCACAGAGACAGAGCAGCCAATTAGGTTTGTTTGGAATTCAGTTTGAACCTCTATTTAAATATTCACAGGGCCATTTTGCCTGCACATTCTGCTTGTTGTGGGGAAACGGCGGACGGTGAGTTTTGCTGTGGGTTTGGGATTAGATTCAATCTTTATTTAACTTTGTAACTGATTTTTTTGAGTTTTCTGTTGACTTGGGAGCAGCTTAAAGCTTTCTTTAAACTCTGTAACTTATTTTCAGGACTGTTGCTTGCTGGCTGGGGGAAGGGGTTCTTTGCCCAGAGAAAGAGCAGCCTATCAGGTTTGTTTGGAATTCAGTTTGAATCTCTATTTAAAATTCACAGGGTAATTTTGCCTGCTCAGTCTCCTCGTTGTGGAGAAACAGAGGAGGGTGAGTTTTGCTGTTGATTTGGAATTAGTTTAAATCTTTATTTAGCTCTGTAACTGATTTTCTTGTTAGTTTGCTGTTGGCTTTGGAGCAGCTGAAAGCTCCCTTTAAACTCTGTAACTGATTTTCAGGACTGTTGCTGGCTGAAGTTAAAGCCCTCTCACCCACCCCTTCCAGTAGCCTTTCTTAAATACTGGAAATCCACTGAGGGCTGGGCTTGAAGGCTTTGAGGGAGGAGCTTGGGGAGCTACAAACTGCCCATATGCCCATAGTCTGAGTAACAGGCTTCCTGAATTAGTGGTCTTGATGGAGGAGGAACATCTGGATATCGTGGCAGTCACAGAAACACGGTACACACAAAACCATGACTGGGACATAAACATACCAGGATACACTATCTACAGGAGGGACAGGGAGGGTAAAAGAGGAGGAGGAGTAGCTCTTTACATAAGGGAAGGAATCAAGGCAACAGAACAAAAGGGAAAACAGGGAGGAGAAGAAGCACTGTGGGTAAATTTGGAGACTGACAATGGCACCACAATCCGCACAGGGGTTGTATACAGACCCCCTTCTCAGGGGAGGAAATGGACAAGGAAATGATAGAAAGAATACTTAGAATGGCAGAAAAAGGGGAGATATTGATGATGAGTGATCTGAATATGCCAGATGTTAACTGGAATGCAGTTGCAGCAGCCACTTCAAAGAGTGGGGTTATTCTAGATGCCCTACAAGGGGCATGCCTTAGACAACTAGTATTGGAGCCCACTCGAGAGGAGCAATCTTAGACCTGGTTCTCTCAAATGGAGATGAAGAGAGGATCACAGATGTAAGTGGGTAGCCATCTGGGAACTAGCGACCATCGAACAGTATAGTTCACAATAAACACAGCAATGAAGTCCAAGCCATACAAAGGCAAAAGTACTGGACTTTAGTAGGGCTGACTTTGCCAAAATGGGTGACTGCCTAAGGAATGCACTAACAAATGGGCAGGAAGGAGGGGTGGAAAAACAATGGGGAATAATAAAAACTGCCATCACAGAGGTAACAAGCCTTTGTGTGAAGCAAATTAACAAAACCAAATGATGTAAGAAACCACTATGGTTCTCAAAGCAAGTGGCAGTGAAGGTTCAAAAGAAAAAAGAAAGCATTCAGGAAGTACAAGGAATAACAGAAGGAGCAGGACAGGGAACTGTATCAGTTAAAGCAAAAGGAAGCGGGGAAGGCAGTCAGAACAGCAAAGGCCCAAACCGAGGAAAAGATAGCCAACTTGGTTAAGAAGGGGGATAAAACATTTTATAGGTACATCAGGGAGCGAAGGAAGACCAAGGAAGGGCTAGTGAGGCTTAATAAAGAGGAGGGAGGGTGGGCAGAGGTTGACTGTGAAAAGGCAGAGATACTAAACAAATATTTTTGCTCAGTATTTACAAAGGAAGTGGGGGGAGGTACCTAAAACAAACAGTAGAAACACTCTGGATACAGAAGTTGATACCAGCCCATTTACAGAAGAAAGGGTTCTGAAAGAACTCTTAAAACTGAAGGTGGACAAAGCAATGGGGCCTGATGGGATTCATCCCAGAATTCTGAAAGAACTAAGGGTAGAACTAGTGACACCACTGACTACCATCTTTAACAAATCATGGGAGGATGGGATGGTACCTAGGACTGGAGAAGGGCAGATGTG
Source organism: Neoceratodus forsteri (assembly GCA_016271365.2). NCBI lineage: Eukaryota > Metazoa > Chordata > Ceratodontiformes > Ceratodontidae > Neoceratodus > Neoceratodus forsteri. The sequence goes on from CM057455.1 coordinate 62,672,537, forward strand.
ATTCCCTTCACAAAAGTGGGAGCAAGCAGAAGCAGAAAACTACAGACCTGTTAGTTTAACCTCAGTGGTAGGGAAAATGATGGAATCACTTCTGAAGGAAAAGAATTGTTGAGTATCTAGAGGCCAGTGGGGCTCAGGACCCAAGGCAGCATGGATTCACAGCGGAAGGTCATGCCAGACAAATCTGATAGATTTCTTTGACTGGGTGACCAAAGTAGTAGATCAGGGAGGGGCTGTGGACATGGCCTACCTAGACTTTAGGAAGGCATTTGACACAGTCCCACACAAAAGATTAATATACAAGTTAGCCAGCCTGGGAGTGGGTCCCAAGATGACAGCCTGGGTAAAGAATTGGCTGGAGAATAGGACACAGAGAGTAATAGTAAACGGAGTCCACTCTGAAGAAAGGGGGTTACTAGTGGGTACCGCAAGGGTTCAGTATTAGGACCGGTCCTCTTCAATGTCTTTATAGCTGATATTGCAGAGGGACTGAAGGAAAGGATGTCTCTTTGCAGATGACATAAAGATCTGCAACAGAGTTGATGCACAAGGTGGGTGGAAAGGATGAGAAGGACTTGGCAAGGTTAGAGGAATGGTCAAATGTATGGCAGCTTAGATTCAATGCTAAGAAGTGCAAGGTAATGCACCTGGGAAACAAAACCCAGGGAAGAGTACACAATGGGGGTGAAATACTAACAACAACAAAAATGGAAAGGGACTTGGGGGTAGTCATATCAGATGACCTAAAGGTGGGCAAGCAATGTGAGAGGGCAGCAAGGAGGGCTGGGGATACTGGGATGCATAAGGAGAGGCATTACCAGTAGAAAACAGGAAGTTATTATCCCTCTGTACAGACAGTTGGTGAGACCCCATCTGGAGTACTGCGTGTAGTTCTGGAGACCCAATCTCCGCAAGGACATAGACAGGATGGAGGCTGTCCAGAGGAGGGCAACTAAAATGGTGCAGGGTCTGCACCAGAAGACATATGAAGAGAGACTTAAGGAACTGAATATGTATAGCCTCGAGGAAAGGAGAGAGAGGGGAGACATGATAGAAACTTTCAAGTATCTCAAGGGAATCAACAAAGTTCAAGAGGGTAGCATCTTTCAAAAAAAGAGGTGTGCAAGAACAAGGGGGCACAATTTAAAGATAGAAGGGGGGCAGCTCAGAGGTAATTTAAGGAAGTATTTTTTCACAGAGAGGGTTGTTGATGCATGGAATGGCCTTCCAGAGGAGGTTGTGGAGTCAAAAACAGTGGTGGAATTCAAGCATGCATGGGACAGTCATAAGGCAATTCTAAGGGGTGGGGGTAGGAAGAAGTAGGCTGCTGATTAACTAGGATCTGCAGCTTATCCAATAGGTAGGGAAATGGGCAGACTGGGTGGGCCAAGCGGTCCTTATCTGCCATCACAATCTATGTTTCTATGTTTCATATGAACTAACTCCTAAAGCTATCAGGTGGTAAAAAGTTATGTCATTCAAGCTTTTACTGGTTGGATTTTAGAGTTTACATTTTTTTTATGTAATATGTAGGTAGGACTGGCAGAGGTTTAGGGACTAGAGGTCAGCACACACATCGATGCTCTGTGCAGCACTGGATAGTCAAAGGAAGACATGGTACATATTGTGGCTGAGTATAGTAACAGAGATTGGGGCGTGGCACAGGAGGGGAGATGCGGACACCAGGGGTACATAGGAGGAGGAGGAGGAGTTGTGATCAGCAGGACAGAGGTGGTGAGGTTGAGGGGGGGGCAGACTCCAGTGGAGCAGGGGCAGAAGTAGGAACAGGGGGGACAGGCTAGTAATCTGCAATGGATGTTGGTCGGCAATCTGGATAGGCACTTAATGGAGGCTACGGGAGTGTCCTGTATATCACAGGATAAGAGACCTACAGGCAGATATCCAGTGGATGGAGGTGGAGATAGGGAGGTTGAGGAACATGGTCAAAGAGGGTGGGGTAGGTAGGCACAAGGGGGGAAGAGGATGCCAAGGAGAAATATAGAGCAGGAGCAAGGACACGGCAGGAGATGGGGGTGGGAACCGAGGTCATGCAACAGGTACAAGGTACTGACAACTGAAGTAGAAGAGGAGAGTGAGATGCTTGGGAGAGGGAAAGAGGGGGCCACGGGCGCCAGTGCTACAGATAGGGACATTGGTACATCAGGGAGAGGGGGCAATGCCATGGCAGTGGAAGGAGGAAGCACCCAGGATTACGAGGACATGGTGCATGGGGGATGGGGTGGACCACTGGGGAGAACGGATGCTTAGGAGAAATGGTGCAAGTGTGGACAGGAGGCTGGACAAGAGGGGAGGAGAAGGAGTAGGAAGAACAGCTCCAGAAATTAAGGGTTAGGGAAGAAACGAAGGCCGTGAGAAGGGTGGGGGGAAGGAATGGTGCAGCCAAAAGGAGAGTGTGGAAGAGGGTAGTTATACTGATAGGAGAGTCTATCCTGAAAGGGATCAGGTGGGGGGAGGGGTGAAAAATGCAGTCGGATTTGGGTGGAACCTGTACCTGGCCTGACAGCAGACAGGGCAGAGCAGGATCTGAGGAAGAGTGTTAGGGGAGGATGGCAGGAACCTCACATGGTGGTACATACGGGCACAAATGACCTGAGGGGCTGCACAGTAGAGTTGGTACAGGAGAGGTTTGAGGAACCAGGGAAGTTTTGCTTGGAAAGAGGGAGGTCCATGGCATTCTTGGAGGTGCTACCACTTCCAAGGATGAGCAGCGCAAGAAAGGAAAGGATAGTGAAGTTCAAGTTCTGGCTGAGAGACTGGTGTAAAGCACAAGAGTATGGATTGGTAGGAGGATGGGGAGATACATGGACTAACAGAAAATTGTACTCAAGGGACAGTTTACACCTGAATGGGGCAGGTAAGGGGGTGTTAAAAAGCAAATCAAAGGATTATATTGTTTCAAGAGGGTATTTAAACAAGGTAAGGGGGGGATGTGAGTGCACAGCTAGCATGCAGGGTCACCAGGTTGGAGTGCAAAATGCACTGTGCCCCCTTGATAACAATGAGGGTAAGGGGAAGGGACCACTGAGAGGAGGGGCAGACTAAGGAGCCAAGGGGGGGATGGATGGGAACAGGTGGAAGGTGGTCTCTCTAAATGCAAGGAGCCTGGGTAATAAAACAGCAGAACTTCAGGCACTCCTTGTGGAGTGGAGTGTGGACATCATTGCAGTGACTGAGACTTGGGCAACCCAGTACCATGATTGGGATCTGTCAATCCTGGGAAAGACTGGGGGTTGGGTAGAGGGGTGGGTAGCAGTCTATGAGGGAAGGGACTGATGTACGAGGATGAGGGGGAGAAAGGGAGAGCCGAGGTACTATGGATGCAGCTTCTGGACTCCAAGGGTAGAAAACTGAGGCTGGGGGTGGTGTAAAGACCACCAGCCCAATCAGTGAACTGGACATGTAGTTAGAGGAGCAAACAAGGAGGGTGTGTAGAAAAGGGAGTGTGGTGATTGTGAGGGATTTCAATCTGCCAAGGGTAGATTGAAGCACCTCTGCCACCTCCAGTGCCAGTGAGCAGGTGCTCCTGGACGCAATCCAGGATGATCTCCTGACACAGCTGGTCAGTGGGCCAACATGACTAGATAACATGCTGGACTTGGTGCTGTCAAACGGGAAGGCAGTGAGGGAAATAAGGGTAGAAAAACCCACTAGCTGGTAGTGATCACCAAACAGTGTGATTCACTCTCAAGTTGGGATGGGAGTCTGGAGACACAGTGACAAAGGCGGTGTATTTTAGGAGGGTGGACTTCGGGAGGATGAGAGAAATACTGCAAGGGAGACTTCAGGGTATTAGGCCAGAGATGGATGCATAGCAAAAAATGGAAATTATTAAAACTGGGATAAGAGAGGCTATGGAAGCTTGCACCAGGACTAACAGCAAGAACTGCAGAGCCAGGAAACCATGCTGGCTGACTAGAGAAATGTTGGAGGGGGATGAGGGCAAAGACACCTGTGTATCAGAAGTACAGGAGAATGAGGAAGGAAGAGGACAGAGAGGCTTATGTAAGTTGGTCCAAGGAGGTGACCAAGCAAGTGAGAGTAGCCAAGACCTCCAGGGAGCTAAGGTTAGTGTGGGGCATCAAGGGAGGGGAGAATCAACAAAGTCCAAGAGGGTAGCATCTTTCAGAAAAAGAGATGTGCCAAAACAAGGGGGGCACAATTTGAAGACAGAGGGGGGACGGCTCAAAGGTAATGTGAGGAAGTATTTCTTCTCAGAGAGGGTTGTGGATACATGGAACAGCCTTCCTAAGGAGGTCGTAGAGTCAAAAACAGCGGGGGAGTTCAAGAATGCATGGGACAGACATAAGGCAATTCTAGTGGGGGGGTAGGAGGAAGTAGGCTGTTGGGTAACTAGAATCTGCAGCTTATCCAATAGGTAGGAAAATGGGCAGACTAGGTGGGCCAAGTGGTCCTTATCTTCCATTAAATTCTATGTTTCTGTTTCTAAGGACTTTTTTTTGATACGTCAGGGAAAAGAGGAATTGCAGAGACCATATAATGAAGATAAAGTGGGGAGGAGGGTGGAAAGGGAGAGAAACAAGGGAAGTACTAAATGAACACTTTTTCTCTATTTTAACAAAGGACAAAGAAGGCCCACTACCACTATGGACTGGGAGGGAGGCGATGGGAGGGGAGGAGAAGACGGATGGAATGATCAAGGGGAGTAGAGTACTAGAGGGTCTAAGGACATTAAGGGTGGACAAGGCACCAGGTCCTGATGGTGTCTACTCCAGGGTGCTGAGGGAGATGGCAGAGGTGTTGGCCGAGCTGGTGGCAGACCTGTTCAGCACCTCCCTGGACACGGGAAGGGTGCCTCGATTGGAGGGTGGCTCATGTGGTGCCCATACACAAGAGTGGCCCTAGGGATGAGCCAGGAAATTATTGGCCTTTCAGTCTCACTTACATAGTGGGAAACATATGGAGACGATACTGAAGGAGATGCTGGTGTTGTTCCTTGAGAGTAATGACCTCCAGGATGGGTGGCAGCACAGGTTTGTCTCAGGGAGGTCTTGTCAGACCACTCTAATAGAATATTATGACTGGGTAACAAGAAAGCTGGATATGGGTCATGCTGTCGATGTCAAGAACTTGAACTTCAGCAAGGTCTTCGATTCAGTGCCTCATGGGAGGCTGGGGGGAAGCTGACTGCTGTGGGGGTGGGGATAAACCCTGGAGCAGTCATTGGCAGTTGAAATAGTCAGTTGCAATTCAATGCAGTTGTAATCAGTTGCAATTGCATTGGATTGTAGTCATAAAATAGTGGAGTTGAAATCCACTGCAGCTGATGATCCTGTGACCAGTCCAGGTTTGTTTCTGTGGTACACTGCAGTGTGTTTTCTCTTCTTTTCTTTCCTGAGGGGGAGAGGAGGGGGGCTGGGGGGGCCACGAATATCTAGTGGTCCTCAACCACTAGCACCGAGCCTTACAGTCAATAAAATGCACCCCTGACTCCTGGACATGAAGCATCCACTAATTAGGAGAGATAGAAAAAGGAACTAGGAGCTTGAAAGTGTCTGTGACTGGCTGTACGAGGTGTCGGGAACAGTGTGCCTAGGTAGGAGAGGAGACTGTTAGGAGAGGAGGCATCTCTATTGGTGCGTGGGCAATGGAGCGAGCAACGTTTCTCTGCAAGGGCAATGTTTGGTGGTTTGACCTTTAATTTGAAAATAAGTTAACTGTGTCCACTGTCCTGATGTGTCTGGTGCCTGGAGAGAGACTAGTGTGTGGCTGTGCAGGTCCCAGTCAGTCCTCCAGCAAAGCCAGGCAGCAATCATGTGAAGGCAGCAAGTCAGTGGTCTGGTTATGATTGGGATCAGCCCATGACCCTGTCAGTTGGTCCCATTGGGTGACTCTTGCTCAGTCTTGGTCAGGTCTTCAGAGTCGGTGAGGAGGAGGAGTGGTAGGTGCACTAGTTCCAATGCATGGCATGCCGAAGTGTGGATGTGGGTTTGGGTTGAGGACCAACTGTGTGGGTTGGGAAGAGGGAGCACACAGCTCTAAAAAAACACCAGCACCACCACCAAGTAGAGCAGCAGTGGCAGCCTGAGCCATAGAGCCACCCGACGACGCCAACTGAATTATCACTTGACACCTGACCGAACTGGAAACATGGTACTACAGTGAGCAAGGCAATGTATGGGATGTGTATATAAGGCCCGCCAAGGCTGGGCAGTAGGAAGGAGGAGGAGGATTGTCTCTCACAGACTGCTTAGTCTGTCTGTGTGTCTGTTGCATGCTGGGCTGGCTTATCTGGCTGGTTGAGGGCTTGGGGACTATGGGGCCCGGGGGGGGGGGCTGAACTTGAAAAGCTAAGCCAATCAATTATCATTGATGTACTGCTGGTGGCCCAGCTGGGCTCTCTCTGACTGTGGTGGCATTTTGAGTAAGTCAGACTTCCCATGAGGTCATGGAGCAGGCCAGGTACAGGTGGTCGGTTGGTGAGTTCCCGGACCCATAGGAGGCCGGAGCACAGAGTATGGTCGGTCATGTCCAATGGACAAAATGTTTCATGCTTGCCACTGTAGGAATCAGTTAGACTAAATATTAAAGTCCTCATGGCAAGATGAATAAAATAAAAATAAAAAACATTAGCGTACATGCTGAAAGTCAAAACAAGTTCAGAAACTGTGTCAGAAAATGTTTTTTTAAGATGCATAAGTTTTTTTAGCTTTAAATTTAAGCTATGGATACATCCCCGTTCTGGTGTACCATACAGGAGACATTTCTAGGGGCCCTCCCTTAAACTGTTTTTAGTCTCACAGATTCTATGACTACTAGTAAACTAACATATATTGACAGTTAGCTTTGTTTGCAAAAGGGTAACTTCTAGCTTCTGTGAGGTGTTTAAGATGCCCTGCCCTGCCTATACTGTATTTTAGACTCACAGTTCTTTTTCTAGATAACTAGTATTACTGCTGCTTATTGTTCTGTAACATATACTGTTTTACTGCCCTGCTTCAGCTTGTTACTTTCAGGGACTTAGAACATTTTGTTGTTGTTTTGACTGGTTATTGTGCTTTATTGGGTCCCTTCTGTGTGTAGATTTGTTTCACTGCACTTTGTATTTGCATTTTAAAGAGCAGCCAGCTTCTTAGCTGCTGTTGACTAGTTGCTGCTCCCTCCAATATATACAATACCTCACCTACCCCAGAGCTGAGGGACATAAGTAATTCCTTTTGTTTCTGCCCATGTATGAAGTTATAATGCTGCTAAATCCCAAATGCTAAAGCTGGAGCTGCTTCCTGACCTTAACCCACCAACATGCCCCCAAGTAGGCGCATGCAGCCCCGTTTTGTGATGTCAGAAGGTGAAGGCTGTGTGTGCGCGCACCCCATTGATTTCAAAGGGGGGGGGGGTACTTTTCCATACATTTTATTAACTTTTATAGTCAAAATTTTAATTAAAAAAAAATACGAAGTTATAAAGATATGACAAAGTACTACATAATAAAATTCAACGATGGTAAAAGTTGAAAAAATTGGTTGGATTTTCTTCAGTTGGTTGTGGAGTCAGACATTTCAAACTAGTTGAAAAAATCAGTCATAATGTGTGGTAAGTCAGTCATAATTGGTTTTTCAAGCTCACTCCGGGGTCTAGGTGGGGATGAAGCTGACAAACTGGATAAGGAACAGGCTGCAATGGGTGGTAGTGGGGAGGAGCTCTCGGCACCTAGACTGGTGAAGAGGGGTGTGCAACAAGGCTCAGTGCTAGGCCAGGTGCTATTTGGGCTCTTTATGTCAGATATTGCACATGGAGTTGGGAGCAGGTTTAGTCTGTTTGCAGATGATACCAAAATGGGGGCAGTGATGGACAAAGAGGATGGATGGAAACAACTACAAGGGGACCTATCCAAACTGGAGGTATAGTTGGAGAAGTGGCAGCTGGGATTCAATGGAAAAAAGTGAAAGGTTATGCACTTTGGGGCAAAGAACCCAAGTAGGGACTTTTGGTTGGGAGGGGTGAGGCTGGAGATCACTGAGGAAGAGAAGGACCTAGGGGTGTTGGACACGGGGAACATGAGCAACTCCTCCCAATGCAGGAAAGCAGGTGAGCAGGATGCTGGGCTGCATCATAAGGGGTTTCTCATCCTGGCGAAGGGAGGTGATCCTTCCCATCTACAGATCTTTAGTAAGGCTGCACTTGGAGTACTGTGTGCAGTACTGGCAGCCATATCTGAAGCAGGATATTAATTTACTGGAAGATGTGCAACAGAGGGCAACAAAAATGTTACAGGGGATGGAGGGCAAGGCCTACGAGGACAGGCTGAATAAGCTGAATATGTACATGCTGGAAGAGAGGAGGGATAGGGGACTGTCATTGAAACATTCAAGTATTTGAAGGGGGATAAACAAAGCTAGCAATGAAGGGGTGTTTAGATTGAGGAAGGGTAGGGACACAAGGGGGCGCAGACTAAGACTGGAGGGTGGAAGATTTAGGAGGGAGATGAGGAGGCACTACTTCATGGAGATTGTGATGTTTAAATGGAACACTCTACCAGAGGGGGGTCTTACCATGTAAGACAGTAGGAAGTTTTAAGAGGGCATGGGACAGAGCACGAGGGAGGGTCTGGTGAAGGGGGGCTGAGGCCGTCTTGGGAATGACAGATGGGGATGGGGTTGGGGCATCTGCAGTCTAGGGGGCTACCTACACACTCGGGCAGACATTGATAGACTGGGTGATCTGTTTCTGCTGGCAGATTCATAAGTTCTTATGCACGTAGGTGTAATAGAGCATTTCATCCCTCCCCCTTCCCCATTTGATGCCTCTACTTATGGAGTCCCCCAATATAAATACCCTGCTATCCTCAGCCCCTCTGCTGTCTATGGATTCTCCACTTAACTGTTCCCCATTAGATTTTGCCCTTTCCTCCCCACAGCTTTATTCCCCCTCTCTCTAGAGTTCTCATGCCCAATTTGCCTGTATGCACCTTTGTTCCTCCCATCTTCTGGGGTGCCTAACACTGTCCTCCCTTCCCTGGTCTTGTCTCCCCCCCCATCCTTATTCACTTGCTTATTGCCCCATCTTGCACCTCTTTCCATCATCTCTGTTGGGCTTCCTAGGGTGTCTAATACTGTCATCCCTTCATTGGCATGCCTCCCTTTGAGTATTCTCTTGCTCATTACCCCTCTTGCACCTCTTGCCATCACCACTCTTGGGTTTCCTAGCCCAAGTGTGCTCTCCTTTCTCCTAACCATTTCAATTTCCCCATCCCCCTGTCTTAGCCCACTCCCTGCCTCTCATACCCATCTCCCCTCCCACCCAAGCAACCTTTTCCCCATCAGCTCCCTTTCCTCATCTCTCCATTCCTATCCACCTTGTTTCCCTCCCACACCTGTTTATCCTTGTCCAGCAGATGTCTTATGGGTGTATACCTATTCATCAGACTAATCCCACCCCCCCATTAAATACACTCCACCCATAGTCTCGCAGCTATCCACTTGACTAGTTTCCTCATGCCTTCTCACATTTCGTTTACTCTCACATATTCCCCCTCCTTCTCCCCCTGCCCTGCCCCCATCTGCCCTCTATCCCTCATCCAACCTGAACCACTCCCTGCACTGAACGGGTTCCCCATATACCTCCCCTTTAACAAATCCTCTTCTCCCATGTTGTTAGCCCTCCTGCTGTGTTCCCTGCCCATATTCCCCATGCCCCTACTCCCCCACTCCCTCCTAAGCCTAACAACTTCTGCCTCCAGCTGTCCCAGTTTGTTACATATTGGGCAAAACTCCACTCTCCACAGCATATCCATAAAACTACAGCTCTGCAGCCATTACACCCCACTATTCTCCTTGATCCAGTTCTCGTCCCCTTTGACTCCTGCCCATGCCTTGTATCCCCCATCTTCCCTAGCTGCCACACTCCCGCCCTGACCCCCAATCCCCTTCCCAGCTACGCCGATATCCCCCTTCAAAATGGATGTTAAGCCTTTGCCAGTGCCTACACAATGAGCTTTACTATACAGGTATTATGGAATTAAATATTCCCTTTCCTGTATAAATGCTGTAAATATACTTCACCCAATCCCTCCTTGTAAATATCACTATCATGACTTATAATGTAGCAGGTATATGGATACAAGAGCTCCCTTCCTGTGTATTCAGTGTATTCACTTTGATTTAAAATATGCTTCTCCCAAACCTCCCAGCAATATCCTACAAAGAGTTTAGAAAATAGTTTGCATACTGATTCCAAAATGTTTTCAACATTATTAAGTTGTCAAGATCAACAGAGATTAAATACACTTGTCCAGATCTAAAATATTTTTAGTAGCTCCTCCTGTTGTTTGCATTATTTGCTCCAACCCGCCCCTGAGCAGAGCTTAAATGCCCCTCCCTTCTATTTGAGCATTTAATAAAGTGTGGTGGTGGGGGATGGGGGTGCGGGAAACATTTTATCATTGTCTTTACAGTGCAGGGGGAGAACTGAAAACCTGAACAAAAGTCAAAATATCCTTAATGTCCTCCTACCCGTGTTCCCGATGGCTCCAGTGGCTGAATGATGCAAACTGCAGCTCCTCGGTAGAAATTCATTAGGTGCAGCCTTTTGAAAATGGTGCCCTAGCTCCGAACCCCTTGCTGATTGGTTCTGCCCCCAAACTTATCAACTGTTGGGCAAGACCCTCCGTAGGCCAAAACCTCCATTAGCCGTAACTTCAAAAATTTTATCTTTGTTTTTACGATGCAGGGGGAGGACTGAAAACTTGAACAAAAGTAAAAAAGAATGCTTAACGTCCTCCTACCCCTGTGTTCCCGATGGCTCAGGCAGCTGAATGATGCAAACTGCAGATTCTCAGTGGAAATTTTATAGGCACAGCCTTTTGAAAAAGTACAGTACAGAATGGATCTTCAGACAGTTAAATATATACGACACAGGACCACCAGATGTAATAGTCTCAGCTAGGCTATTCCATCTAGTTAGTACCAACAATTATAGCTCAGTTTTGTATAGCAGAAAATTAGGTTGCCAAAGATGCAGGTTCAAATCTAGGACTAGGCAGGAATCCTAAGTAAACAGCAAAATTAATTATTCTAATAGACAGACTTGGATAGCAATCAAATAAATAAATAAATAATAAGTATTTACAACTAAAATAGATGGGCTTCGTGAGCATATAAGTAGTGGTTATAGGGGGATGTAGAGCGCGGGTCAGGGGGAAGGTTGATGACCTGATGCTGCCTCTGGTTGCTTGCACCCTTGCAGTTTTCCTCTTTTTATAGTGTATTGGTGATTTTTTGTATTTAAAATATGTAAGAGAATTAGAAAAAAGTAATCTAGTTATATTGGTGGCCAGTGGTCATGTAACTTTTGGCCTGGCTATTTTTTCACACAAACCCTGGTGGTCCAATGGTTGTAATTAATGAACAGAGTTCTCATTGATTGAACAAGCAAGGTCTTGATTTAAAATAGTATGTTTTTAGATGGAGACACAAAAAAATGTTGCTGCTGCTCCTGATTAAGAAATGGGATTTACTCACCTGGTAAAGGTGATTATCTGAGTACCCTTTATAGTACTCCACAATCAAATACCAGTTGGTATTCCTCATCCATCCTATAGGCTGATGCCAGAACCAATCAAAACGAAGGGGTCGAGGACAAATTTCTGTGGTCATCAGAGCTTCTCCAGTGTGATTCTTCCATAGCTAATTCACGATAAAGGAAATAGAGACATACAGGCCAGAGAGAGAGAGAGAGAGAGAGAGATAAATGTGGACACTGTAGGGAGTAGGGTGGCCTCTGCCTCCAGGTAGCATCCGCTCTGGCTACTGCCTGGTAGCCTGCACTATAAGGTAGAGTAGAGCAGACAGAATAGACAGTACTAACTCTGTAATTATCTGTCCTTAATTGTGGAACAGTTCCTGAGTACAGTAACAGTAATACACATATTGGCATGATGCAACATTACAAAACATGCACTTTGTCACTTCACGTGAAACAGTTAGAGACTGGGAATCATCCCCTATTGTTGCTTACCGATACTCTTTAGTAAGCATACCTCTGTCGACCCATCTCATGGAGCAATCTACCATCCCGGGTGGGGCTGTGGAGTACTGTAAAGGGTACTCAGATAATCACCTTTACCAGGTAAGTAAATCCTATTATATTTCATACCATTTAAAGTACTCTGCAGTCAAACACCAGTGGGACCTTAGTAGCAGTGAAAAAACATGAGTGATCACTCCTGGGAGAGTAAAGTTAAGGCAGATTGCTTCGTAGTTATGAGTGCCTGTGAACCTGCCCTCAGAACCGATCTGGAAAAGGCTGTTCTTTCTTGTGATGCTATGTCTAGCCTATATTGCCTGGTGAAAGTATGTATAGAGGACCAGGATGCTACTGAACTAATGTCTGTAATTGATACATTCCCCCATTCTGCCCATGATGCTGTCACTGCCCTGGTGGAGTGAGCTTTGATTCCCTCAGGTGGGGTTTGCCCTGCTGCCCTGTAGGCCTCTCTAATGGTCTGTCTGATCCATCTAGCAAGGGTGTCTTTGGACGCTGCCTGCCCTGCTCTCAGCCCCTTGTGTAATACAAATTGTCTGTTTTATGGATATCCCTTGTCCTGTTGAGGTACTGCCTCTGCAGATGACCGACGTCTAACGGGTGGAGCCGAGATGTGTCTGTGGGGTCACCTGCTATGTAAGGCAGAAGAACATCCTATTCCCTGTGGTATGTGGAAGCTACCTTGGGGAGAAAGGAGGGTACTGCTCTGAGAACTACCCTATTGCTGTGGAATGTTATGAATGGTTCCCTGCATGACAGTGCTTGAATCTCTCCAATCCTTCTTGTGGAGCACATGGCCACCAGGAAGGCTGCCTTTATTGAGCACCAATGCATGCTGTCATGCTGGAGAGTTGGGGATTGTAGGGCATCTAGCACTGTGTTGAGATGCTATGGAAGGCATCTTGGCTTTACCTTCAGAGATGCTAATGGCACTGCCCTAAGCAGTCTGACTGTGTCTGGGTGTGAGCCAATGTTACCTATTCCTAGCAGTGGTCCCCAATGGTGGATATTGTCAATGTTTGGACTCTGAGGAATGCAGGGCTGAGGTTTCTGTTTGCCCCTTCATTTAGAAAATCTAGAATCTGTGGGAGTCCCACTACTAATAGGGAAGTTCCCATTTCTCTTCATCATTTGTGGAAAATCTGCCATTGTCTATGGTAAGTCTTACTGGTGGAATGTTTCCTGGACTGTAGCATTCGATCCACCACTGTGGTGTGGTAGCCTTGATTTAACAGTCTGTTCCTTTTAAGAGCCATGCAGTCAGCTTCAGGCTGGATGGGCTCAGATGCTCAATTGGTCCCTGTGACAGAGGATCTGATTGGTGATGTGAAGCCATTGGCCAGTCCACTGCCATTGCTTGAATGAGGGAGTACCGTGGCCTCCTCATCCAATTGGGTGCCACCACCACTACTGACACCCATGTGCATCGAATCTTGTGGAGTAGTTTGTACAGCACTGGAATGGGGGGAAGGTGTAGGCCTGCCTGAATTTCCACGGGGCTGAGAGGGTGTCCACCTCCCATGCCTTTGAGTCTGAGAAGCTGGAGTGGTAGTTGGGTAGTTGCGTGTTCTGGTGAGAAGCCATGACATCTACTTGGAGGGGGCCCCATTTGGTTGTAATTTCCAGAAGACCTGACGGTTGAGTTTCCACTCTGCCTGGTTGATGGTAGTTCTGCTTAGCCAGTCCACCTTGATGCTGGATGTCCCAGTAAGGTATATGGTTGTGATGGACTGTAGATGTCTCTCCAACCAGTGAAGTAGTTGTAGCAATTTTTTGATCATAACTTTGCTTCTGATTCCCACCTGTTTGTTTATGTAGGCAACTGTCACTTGGTTATCGCACCTTATTAAGACTGTCTTGTTGCTAAGGAGGGGAGTGAAGAATGCTAGAGCCAGTTGGAAAGATCTCATTTCCACTATGTTGATAGGCAATTTGGTCTCTGACTGTGTCCATAGTCCCTGGGTTACGTGGTTCTTGTAGGTTGCCCCCCAGCCTAGCAGACTACTGTCTGTGGTTATCACCTCCGGGATTCCCTTCGTCAGTGATCTCCCTTTCTGGATGTTGCGTTGCTGGATCCACCATTTGAGTGCAGTGATAACTCGGGGTTGGGGTGATAACTGGAACTTGAAGTTCTGGGTTGTTTCATACCATGATTCTATGAGAAACCTCTGCAGCATCCACATGTGTAGTCTTGCCCATGTGACCATATCTATGAGGGCTGCCATGACTCCCAGAAACTGGAGGTAATCCCATACTGCTCTGTTTGGTCTGCTGATCAGACCTGATGCCAGTTTGTGGAAGTTGTGTGCTTTTTCAGGTGTTGGCATCACCTTGTTGTTTGTCGTGTCTACCACTGTGCCCAGGTGAGTGATGGTTTGTGAGGATGTTAGTTGGCTCTTGGCTGTGTTTATTACGCAGCTGTGGTGCTGCAGGAATTCTATCACTAATTGCATGCTGTGCCTGCCTTGTCCACCATCCTGACTCTTATTAGCCAGTCATCCAGCCATGGGATGACGTGGACCCCTAGTTTTCAGAGGTGCACTGCCAGAACCACTAGTGTTTTGGTGAATACTTGGGGGGCTGATGCCAGGCTGAAGAGGAGGCAGCTATACTGGAAGTACTGACCCTGAAAGTTGAACTTGAGGTACCAGTGGTGTGAGGGACAAATGGGAATATGGAGGTATGCATCCTTGAGATCTATTGAGGTGTGGAAATCCCCCGCTGTATGGCCAGCAGTGTTGGCTGCAGGGTTTCCATCTTGAATTTTTTGTAGGTCACAAAGCGGTTCAGATACTTCAGGTCTAGCACCGGATGCATGTCACCTGTCTTCTTTGGGACAACAAATAAGAAGGAGCGGTAGACTCCTGTGTCCTTATCCCCTATGGGGATGGATGTAATAGCCCTATTGTTAGTCAAGTCCCGTATTGCCTTCTGTATTACTTGTAACTTGATTGGGCACTTTGGGAGGGGCAAAGTAAGAGGCCTGTGCTGTGATGGGGTAGTGTTGAGTTCTATCACATATCTCTTTGTCACCACCTCCAGTACACCTTTGTCCAGTGTAGTTCGGGCCCATTGTTGCGTGAACCACTGGAGTCTTCCGTCTAGTGGTAGGTCTGCACGGGCCCGCGCACCTTCATTTATTGTTACCTTGTGGCCTGAAATTCAGTTTGCGGCCTCCATTGGAATAATTGCCACCAGCATTGCCTTTGGATTTGTTATTGTAGCCCTGTGCTAGAAGCAGGGTTTTTGGTTCCACTGTCTGGAGGCTGGTGGGTTGTAGGACTGTGCCATGGGTGTAAGAATTTACTTTCAGGATGAAAAGTTTTGTCCGAGGGCAGGTAGACATCCTTGTCACTTGGAGCTTCTTTTCCTCCCCTGTGTTTGAGGTAGGGCATCAGTCCTTCCCCAAACAGTGTACCCTCTTTGAAGGGGAGGTTCATTAGTGCATTCTTGGATTCGTTATCCTCTTTCCAAAGCTAAAACCTCAGTGCCCTCCTTGCCCTGTTGGTGAGTATGGCTGCTCTAGTGCTGAACTTGAGGATGTCTGAGAAGGCATCGATTATGTATTTCATTGCCTGAATGGCGCATTCAGCTGCATCAGCCTGTGGAGAGTCCTCAGAAAGGTTTTCTGTGAGGATGTCTAGCCACCTGTCCAGCACTCAGGATGTGAACCACAACACTCTGTCTACTGAGCGCAGCATACCTGAGACCTCATTAATTTTTCTGAGATGCTCCTCTGTCTTTTTGCCAATTGGGTCTTTGAGGGCTGAGGTGCTTTCTATTTGTATAGTGGTATGTTTGGAGAGCTCAGACAAGGGTTGGCCTACTTTGGGGGCCTTTCCCCAACAATTGCTTCTTTCTTGGGCCATGGGGTACCACTTGCTCACCATACTTCACTCGGGGAGTTTGGTCAGTTCAAAGGTTTCATACTCCTTTTTTAAGAATATTGTCTATTATTTTGCAGGATAGGAAGTGAATTCTTTCCTCCAGTTCACCCATGGAGAGGAGCGGGTCCTTCGAGGTGGATGGTTGTTCTGATTGTTGGGGTATTTTTAGAGCTGCCTGGACCATTGTGATGAGCTCATTAATATTGTCCCCGTGGCACAACCTGGTGGACTTGTCCACAGGGGCCTCCTTCTGGTCTGTCATGGCCTCGGTTGTTGTGCTGTCCATGTCTAGCCATGGCTGTTTCTTGAGGGGATTCTTCCGTGGGTTTTGGGGTGCTTGTGGTTGCCTGCAGAGCACCTTTTTTCAATGCTTCAAGGAGTTGGAAGAGGAGTTATGCTTGGTTGGTGTACTGTGGAACTGGTGCTGTAGAGGATGGTGGGGATTCGGTTACGAATACATCTTCTTCCAATTCTGCCATGCCCCTACATGGAGTCAGGGTGCAGACTGCGCATGTTGTGTCATCCTGTGATGCAGCTTAATGAATGATTGCAAAACTGGTGCAGAGCACAAGGCTTTGGCTTCATTGGGGACTGGGGGTCCACCTGGAGAGATAAAGGTCTATACTGGCACGATGGCCTGCATCTGTCCACGAAGGAAACCAAGCTCCTAGGTGACAGGTTTAAATGCTTCCTTGGAAAGCTTTTAAACTAGCCAAAAGGGGAGGTGCTGATAAAATGCAGGAAATTTCAAGCCTCCCCCCACAAAACATGGCAGGTAGTAGGGTAAACACTGAGGTACAGAGCTCAACACAGGGCAGGACAGGGGTAAATGGAAAAATAGACAAGGGCAATTGGAGCAGGGATGGGGGAGAAAAAAGGATGAAGCCAACATTAAATGGAGAGCATTGAGTACCAATGCCCATAGTCTGGGAAACAAGCTTCCTGAGCTAGTAGCCCTGATGGAAGATGAACAATTGGATATTGTGGCAGTCACAGAAACATGGTACACAGAGAACCATGACTGGGATGTCAACATACCAGGGGACACAATCTACAGAAGGGACAAGGAAGGTAAAAGAGGAGGTGGAATAGCTCTATACATAAGGGAAGGGATCAAAGCTACAGAACTAAAAAGTAAAGGGGGAGGACAAGAGGCACTCTGTGTCACCTTGGAGACAGGGAATGGCATCACAATCTGCACAGGGGTTGTATACAGACCCCCATCTCAAGGGGAGGAAATGGACAAGAAAGTGATAGAGGTCATTCTCAAAATGGCTGAAAAAGGGGAGATACTGTTGATGGGGGACCTGAATATGCCAGATGTTAACTGGATGACATGTACTGCAGCCACATCCAAGAGCAGGGTCATTCTTGATGCCCTGCAGGGGGTAGACCTTAGATAACTAGTGCTGTAGCCCACTTGGGAGGGAGCAATACTAGACCTGGTACACTCAAATGGAGAGAGGATCACAAATTTAGAGATCAGTAGACATCTGGAAACACCCAACCACTGCACAGTGTGCTTCACAATGAGCACAACCATGGAGATAAGCCATACAAAAACAAAGATACTGGACTTTAGAAGGGCTGACTTTGGCAAACTGGGTGAACACCTGAAGAATGCACTAGGAAATGGCCAAAAAGGAGGGGTGGAAGAACAATGGAGAAAAATCAAAACTGCCATCATAGAGGCAACAAGCCTTTGTGTGAAACAAATAAAGAAAACAAAGCGGAGAAAAAAAACACTATGGTTGTCAAAAGAGGTGGCAGGGAAGGTTAAGGAGAAAAAGGCTGCATTCAAAAAGTATAAGAAATCACAGAAGGAGCACAACAGGGAACTGTATGAATTAAAGCAGAAAGAAGTGGGGGAGGCAGCCAGAATAGCAAAGGCCCAAACCGAGGAAAAAATAGCCAACTCAGTTAAGAAGGGGGATAAAACCTTTTATAGGTACATTAGGGAGCATAGCAAGGTTAAGGGAGGGATAGTGAAGATTAATAAAGGAGAAGGGAGGTAGGCAGAGGGGGACAGTGAAAAGGCAGAGATACTGAATGAATACTTTTGCTCAGTATTCACAAAAGAAGATGAGGAGCAGTTACCTAAACCAGACAGTAGAACCACTCTGGGAAGGGGGGTTGACACCAGTCCATTCACAGAAGAAAGAGTCCTGAAAGAACTCCTAAAACTCAAGGTCAACAAAGCAATGGGGCCTGACGGGATTCACCCCAGAATCCTAAAAGAACTAAGGGAGGACCTAGTGACACCACTGACCATGCTTTTTAACAAATCATGGCAGGATGGGGTGGTACCTGAGGACTGGAAGAGGGCAGATGTGATTCCCCTTCACAGAAGTGGAAGCAAGGCAGAAGCAGGAAACTACGGACCTGTAAGTTTGACCTCAGTGGTAGGAAAAATGATGGAATCACTTCTAAAAGAAAGAATTGTGGAGTACCTAGAATCCAGTGGGGCACAGGACCCAAAGCAGCATGGATTTACAGCAGGAAGGTCATGTCAGACAAATCTAATTGATTTCTTTGACTGGGTGACCAAAGTAATAGACCAGGGAGGGGCTCTGGATATGGCCTACCTAGACTTTAGCAAGGCATTTGACATAGTCCAGCACAAAAGATTAATAATCAAGTTAGCCAGCCTGGGAGTGGTCCCAGGGTGGTAGCCTGGGTAGCAAACTGGCTGCACAACAGGACACAGAAGGTAATAGTGAATGGAACACATTCTGAAGAAATTGGGTTACTAGTAGAGTACCTCAGGGCTCAGTACTGGGTCCTGTCCTCTTTCATATCTTTATAGGTGACATTGCAGAGGATCTGGAGGGAAAGGTATGCCTCTTTGCAGATGACACAAAGATCTGTAACAGAGTTGATACACAAGGGGGGGTAGAAAAGATGAGAAGGGACTTGGCAAGGTTTGAGGAATGGTCAGACACATGGCTACTTAGATTCAATGCAAAGAAGTGCTAAGTAATGCACCTGGGAAACAAAAACCCAGGAGAAGAGCACACAATAGCAGGGGAGGTACTAACAACAACAAAAATGGAAAGGGACCTGGGGGAAGTCATAACAGATGACCTAAAGGTGGATAAGCAATGTAAAAAGTCAGTAAGGAGAGTCAGGGGGATACTGGGATGCATAGGAAGGGGCATCACAAGTAGAAAAAGGGAAGTGGTTATCCCTCTATACAGACAGTTGGTGAGACCCCATCTGGAGTACTGTGTGCAGTTTTGGAGACCTCATCTATGCAAGGACATAGACAGGATGGAAGCAGTCCAGAGGAGGGCAACTAAAATGGTGCAGAGTCTGCAACAGAAACCATATGAAGAGAGACTGAGAGAGCTTAATATGTATACTCTTGATGAAAGGAGGGACAGGGGGACATGATAGAAACATTCAAGTACTTCAAGGGAATCAACAAAGTCCAGGAGGGTAGCATCATTCAGAAAAAGAGATGTAACCATATGGTCTGGTTATGCCTCTGTATGCAGGCCTTCTGGCAGTCCATTAATAATATCTTAGACCCTATCCTTGGCTTAGAAACTCTGTTCACCCCTGAGGTATGTTTGATGAGTCTTTTCCCAGCAGGTACCGCTAAGATTAGGAAAGCCCAAATGTCACTTATCTCAGCGGTAGCTAAACTGATAATTTTGAGGCATTGGGCTAGTGACAAATCTCCCTCCTTGATGGAATGGTATAGAGAGTGCATCCTGGCATTACAGCTAGAAAGACATATTGCCCACATGCAAGGCAGGGCTAAGACATATACGTCATCTTGGAGTTCATTAGAGGCGCTCCTAATAGCTTGGAAACCTGACGATCAGATTGCCTCAGGAATGACGACTTAGGGTCAGGTTATTTGTGTAGCCTTGGGAGGGGAGGGAGGAAGGAGGGGTTTAATTTGTGAGTTAGAATTTAGCTGATAACTGGTACAAAAATAGATACCTCTAATTATATTTGTTTTGTTTGTTTTGATGTGATTATGGTGAAAACAATAAAACTGGTTTAATAACAAAAAAAAAAAGATGTGTAAGGACAAGGGGGCACAATTTAAAGATAGAGGGGGGACGGCTCAGGGGTAATGTGAGGAATTTTTTTTTCACGGAGAGAGTGGTGGATACATGGAACCATCTTCCTGAGGAGGTCGTTGGGTCTAAAACAGTGGGGAAATTCAAACATGCATGGGACAGACATAAGGCAGTTATAGTGGGGGGTTACAGGAAGTAGGCTGTTGGTTTACTAGAATCTGCAGCTTATCCAGTAGGTAGGGAAATGGGCAGACTGGGTGAGCCAAGTGGTCCTTATCTGTCATCAAAGTCTATGTTTCTATGTCCTCCTCAAGTGCCATGAAGGCTACACCGTATTCCCTGCATTTCATCATGGTACTACCCAATCTGTGGGAATTAACAAAAAACTGCATCATGTATGGTCCATGTGTTTCAGCAGGCCACATAGTAAGCAGTTACCTCAAACTATTGAAAAGTACTCAGAAAAATGCTGCCTGTCTGTTTAAATGTGGCTGGGGTATCTCCATGTGCTGGAGAACAAAGGAGAGACCCGGGAAAGATGATGGTGGTGGTGAAATCTCATGGAAATTGCCGAGATTTGGGACTCCTATATTCAATATGTAGCCCCATTCAAGATGGTGCCGTGCTGTCATGTGATTACGTGCGAGAATAGCTTGGCCCTTTATTCTGGTGGCTGTGGAGCTCACGGGAGTCATGGAGCACCATGGGCTTGTCAGAGGGCTGAGAGGAGTCAGTGATGGCTGCAGCTGTCTTGAGAGGTATGGGACAGTGATGTATGGCCTCCCCAGACAAAGAACTGCACCGATGCATGCCAAAAGGGATCTGAGGAGGTTGGAGGGGCTTGGGATTAATTTTTGCCCTGTGACTGATGTGGAGTCAGCTAAAAACTGCATTGTGCAGATTGGGATCACCCAGCAGTTTGTGGAGCTGTGAGGGAGTGATTTTTGGTGACATTGTTGGGACTGTAGCAATGAGGGGAGCCAGGCATTGGAGCTGTGGAGGTCACTACAGGAGGGACCTCCACAAGCTTGTTGGACAAGCTGTATGCTTCTTTTTTTAGTATTATGCAGAGAAAGGGTCGCTATAGGAGGGACCCCAACTCTAAAGGCACTTTTTGTGTGGCATGCATAGGAGAAGTGGAGGAACAGGATCCGCTGCTGGAGGAGATGCCTGCCACCAAAGCCTGTGACTCTGTTTATTTAAAAACTTTTTCATTTATTTTGTAGTTTTATTCTGCTTTTGCTCCTTTTGCTTGTAGGCTGTGGGATAGGTCCCACTACTGGAGTAAGTACCCACCCTAATAGTAGAAAATTACACTCTAGTGACTGTTTCCTTGATACTCTCTAAGAATGACCATATATTTCCCGAAGCAAAATGAGACCCTGCTGTTAGAGAGATGGTGTTAGACAGATAGATTAGTATAGATCCTATGCTGGCTACCAAGTCTGTTAGTTTAGAAAGGAGAGGTGAAGTAAAAATTAGGACTGTATCTGTGATACTAGAAACGTTACTGGGAGCAGTTTGGAATGTGACCAAACTATCTTGATGCACACAGAGAACTGGAGAAGATCTGATGACCACAGAGGTATGTCCTTGCTCCCTTCATTTTGATTGGTTCATGCATCAGCCTATAGGATGGATGGGGAATACCCACTGGTATTTGACTGTGGAGTGCAATAAAGGGTACAAAATATAATGGGGGTAGTTGTGTAGGCTGAGGCACTGCTGTGTTGTGAGGGAGTGTGAGCAGCCGAACGTTGGCTCCACAGTGGCCCCAGAGCTTAGCCAAATCACTAGGCTGTGGTGGTGGGCACTCTTAACTGGAGCCTCAGTTGGAAATGCAGGCTGCAGCCTGTGCATTTTGGGAAGATGTGAGATGGAGTGTTAGGAGAAAAACTCCTCTCACAAGCGGATCGACCAGATCTAGTCCCCGATGTAACAGGTGACTCGCACTTTAGTGGAAGAGGTCTGGTTAGCTCACCAGTGGCAATACAAAATAAGTAAAAACGTGAACTAAAGTAAATAATTGTGTAAAGGGGCTTGCTGGTCCCAGGTGAGAGAAATAAAATGAACTCCTCGGAGCCAGTGTAAAAAGCATAAAAATGAGCATATTATGAGTCTACAAATACAAAGTACACACATATGTAAATAAAGTTTTTTGTACTTAAAATAAAGCCATACGGGAGAAGGGAGATTTGGAAAAAGGGGAGTATTTATTTTGGGACATGAGAAATGCATTTTGACAAAATTGGAGCAGTTTAAGAGAAAGCTCCACAGAGAGAGCAACTGATTACAGGGAAAATAAGACAGATTTTAATGCTAACTTTGAGATATCACTGCCAAGCCATTTCTTTATCAATTTGCCTCGAATTTGGTAGAGATGTTCAGAATAATGTTATTGTCAAGGAAAATAGTTTTGTACATAAAAATGCAAAACAGAGGCATCACTAACCTGTAAAGGGGGAGTGGGTCCTGGTGCAGGTTAATCCAGCTAAAGTAACACAGAAGGAGGAGCTAAAGTGTGGGAAAAATAAATATTAATTTCCAATTGCCAAACTGAAAGGAAACAATAGTACTTAAAGGGGAATCCTTATTTTTGTATGAAAGTGAATTAAAAGAAGGTGTAAAATAGATGTTAATTAAATAGTTAATACGTGCAAGTTCAAGACTTAGTGACTTTCCTATGGAGCTAATTTTCTAAAATAATGCTGGAGTTAGCGCAGAAAGTCAGCCTTCAGATAGTAACAGTGAGAAAGTGCTTAAACAAAGGGAAAATGTTTATTTTGTTGCCAAAGTGAATGTGTACACAATGTGAGATTTTTAACTAACTAAAAAAGGAAGCCTTAGAATTTGGGGAAAGGTAGTTAGATTTTAAAAAGTGATGAATTCCAAAGTGACCTATGCTGCTCCAGAGAGAAAGAAAGAGATTTGATTGGTGCTGAGCCTCAGTAAAGGTCAGTGTCCACTCAGTGTCCAGAAATTCGCATATGCAAATGAGTTTTGTCTATAAAAGTAGCTGCTCAGCCAGTGTGCAGTGAGTTCAAGCAGGGAGAACGACCAGGAAGGAGGGTCCCGAGCCAAGTGGGTGTCACGTCAGAAGAGGCCTACTGTAGTGGTAGGGCCTGAGGGACAGCCCTAAGCTAATGTACAGTAACAGGAATAGGCGATCGCCTGTATCCCAGAATGGGGACAGTCAGGTTAATAAGTGAGAGTAGGTAGAGAATAGTTAGCCTGCTGCTCCAAGTTCCTCATGTTCCAGTTGTATCGAGTTTTTCTACATCAACAACCAGACTGAAGAAAAGCTTTGCATCTCCAGTACCAACTGTTACAACTGCTTGCTCCAGAGGTGGTCCCTCTGTCAAAAGACTTCGCCAACAGATGTTTGCCAAGAATTTCTTCAGAAAGATTTCCTCAGAAGATTCCTTAAGTAACCAAAGGAGAGTGGTATTATACAATTTTGTTGATACAGTTTGGGGACTGATTTAAAAGTCAAGTGGCATTCAATAGAAGCAATTTACTTCAATCCTTCTGAATTTAAAAAGACTATGTGCCATCTGAAGGACTGAATTTAAGAACTAGGAGAAGGATGTCTTTATGAACTGCTATGAAGTTCAGCAATTGGACTGGTTGGAACACTGACTTTTGGGCATTGATTAGGAACCCCAAGGACTCTAAGGTGCTCTGAGTAATTGACAGGGTGTCCCTCCCTTGCTGTGGGGACTGCCCACTACTAGCCAGTCACCTAAGTAAAGGAACACTGTAATAGAAAACATAGAAACATAGATTTTGATGGCAGATAAGGACCATTTGGCCCATACAGTCTGCCCATTTCCCTACCTAATGGATAAGCTGCAGATCCCAGTTAATCAGCAGCCTACTTCTTTCTGCCCCTACCCCCTAGAATTGCCTTATGACTGTCCCATGCATGCTTGAATTCCACCACTGTTTTTGACTCCTCAACCTCCTCCGGAAGGCTGTTCCATGCATCCACAACCCTCTCTGTGAAAAAATACTTCCTTAAATTACCTCTGAGCCACCCCGTCTATCTTCAAATTGTGCCCCTTGTTCTTGCACACTCTTTTTGAAAGATGCTACCTCTTGGACTTTGTTGATTCCTTGAGATACTTGAAGTTTCTATCATGTCCCCTCTCCCTCCTTTCCTCGAGGCTATACATATTCAGCTCCTTAAGTAGCTCTTCTATATGTCTTCGCTGCAGACCCTGCACAATTTTAGTTGCCTCTCTGACAGCCTCCATCCTGTCTATGTCCTTATGGAGATTAGGTCTCCAGAACTGCATGCAGTACTCCAGGTGGGGTCTCACCAACTGTCTGTACAGAGGGATAATAACTTCCTGTTTTCTACTGGTAATGCCTCTCCCTATGCATCCCAGTATCCCCAGCCCTCCTTGCTGCCCTCTCACATTGCTTGCCCACCTTTAGGTCATCTGATATGACTACCCCCAAGTCCCTTTCCATTTTTGTTGTTGTTAGTATCTCACCCCCCATTGTGTACTCTTCCCCTGGGTTTTTGTTTCCCAGGTACATTACCTTGCACTTCTTAGTACTGAATCTAAGCTGCCATACATTTGACCATTCCTCTAACCTTGCCAAGTCCCTTCTCATCCTTTCCACCCAACCTTGTGCATCAACTCTGTTGTAGATCTTTGTGTCATCTGCAGAGAGACATACTTTTCCTTCCAGTCCCTCTGCAATGTTGCTTATAAAGACACTGAAGAGGACCGGTCCTAATACTGAACCCTGCGGTACCCCACTAGTAACCCCACTTTCTTCAGAGTGGACTCCATTTACTATTACTCTCTGTGACCTATTCTCTAGCCAATTCTTTACCCAGGCAGGCATCTTGGGACCCACTCCCAGGCTGGCTAACTTGTATATTAATCTTTTGTGTGGGACTGTGTCAAATGCCTTGCTAAAGTCTAGGTAGGCCATGTCCACAGCCCTCCCTGATCTACTACTTTGGTCACCCAGTCAAAGAAATCTATCAGATTTGTCTAGCATGACCTTCCCACTGTGAATCCATGCTGCCTTGGGTCCTGAGCCCCACTGGCCTCTAGATACTCAACAATTCTTTCCTTCAGAAGTGATTCCATCATTTTCCCTACCACTGAGGTTAAACTAACAGGTCTGTAGTTTTCTGCTTCTGCCTTGCTCCCACTTTTGTGAAGAGGAATCACATCTGCCCTTCTCCAGTCCTCGGGTACCACCCCATCCTCCCATGATTTGTTAAAGAAGGCAGTCAGTGGTGTCACTAGTTCTACCCTTAGTTCTTTTTTAATGCCCTGCCTTCTCAAGTGTGCCACCACAACTGCCAGATACTTTGTGAGGACTTTGAGAGTGGAGGTAGGCTGAATGACAGAGCTGCAAACTGGTAGTGCCCTGAGGAAAGCCTGAACCTTAGTTACTTCCTGTGTGATTCCCTGATGGGAATGTGAAAGTAAGCATCCTTGAGGTCCAAGGACACCAGCCAGTCTCATTGTTGGAGTGAGGGAAGGATCTTTGCCAAAGTCACCATCTCAAACTTTGGCTTGGTGAGTTGTTTGTTCAGAAATCTCAGGTCCAAAATGGGTCGCCACTCCTGATTTTTCTTTAGGTTCAGAAAGTATCTGGAATACAACCCTTTTTCATTTTGGGAAAGGAGGGCAGGTTCCACTGCTTTTTCCCAGCAGAAGATTGAACACTTCTGATTCCGGAAGTGCCCTGTCTGTCAAGGTAGCTGATCTGAAAAGTCTTGCCCTCATTTTGGGAAGTGACTTGAAGCTGAGGGAGAGACCTTGGCTCACTACCTCCAGGACCCACCGGTCTGTGGTAATGTTTTTCCAAGCCTGAAAGTAGTGAGTTAGCCTGTCCCTTACTGGAAGTGGGGAGGTGACCCTGACAAGCACATCAGGGGTTCTGCTTAGTCTGGGTTTTAGCCTGGGGAGCTGGGTCTGTTCACTGAGAGCCCCTTCTACCCCTGCCTCTGAAGTACCCTCTTTGCTGTTGGTAGTCAGGGTGGGATTAGGCCTGGAAAAAGAGCCTTGTGTAAGGTGTCCTGCCCCTGCCTCCCTTTTCCTGAGTTCTGTAAGAGGTGAAAGCTTTTTCTTTGGCTGCATTACTCTTGTAGGTGGTCTTGTACCCATTCATATTCTTCATAAAACCTCTATCTTATCCCCAAAAATTGAGTTATTCTCACAGGGGAAATACGTGGCTTTAGTCTGAGTATCCTGTGAAACATAGGTGGCCTTGAGCCATGCAAACCTTCTCAGGGACACTGTTAAAGCCATCCATCTGGCTGCAGTGTCGGCATCTACAATCATGTGGATTTGGTACTTAGTTGCCTCCAACCCACATCTGGTTACCTCAATTAAATCAGCAGCCAAGCCAGTAGGAGCTTTGTCACCAAGGGCCATGACTGAGTTCCACAGCAACTTCTGGTACTGGGCAGCATAAGCCATATAATTTGCCTGTCAAATGGATAGAGAGGCAGCCAAATACCTTTTCTTTGCCATGCTGTCCATTTTTCTGGAGTTCTTGTCTGGGGATGGGAAGAAAGAGGCACTTTTGCTCTATCACAAGCCGCTGCCTGGACCACCCCCTCATGGTCAGGATGTGGAAACAGAAATTCTACACCAGTCCTGGCCAGCTAGTATTTCTTATCCACCTTCTTATCCACAGGTAAGATAGAAGTGGGATCACCAAGGTTTTCATGATCTGTTTTTTCAGGGATTTATTAATGGGTAACAACAAGCGTTTGGTGGGAGCTAACCCCATCATGTCCAGAAATTCATCCTCCTCCTCCACATCCTCCACAGTTTCCTGTGTGGAAAGGTACAAGGCATCCAGCATTTGTTTTACAAAGGTGTTAGGAGAACAGTAGTCTTCAGATAACCGTGGAGGAGACTCATACTTATGTTCTGGGGAATACTCTGGTTCAGTAGGCTTTCCTAAACCTTCTTCATCATCATCCTTGAACTTCTCGTAGGAGAGGGTCATTCCTGGGAATACAGAACCGAGGATGGAATCGATGATGGAAATGGACCTGAAACCAGTGCTGGAACCAGTGACTGTTGTTGAACTAGAACCTGGACTATACCCTACATGGCAACCAATTGCAAGGCCTGTAAAACTTTAAGGGCCTGAGCAATCTCCTCAGCTGAGGCATGACTGGTTTGTATGCTGGGAGCTCCTTTGCCTTTTTAGCAGGAGGCACAGCAAAATGCATTTCTTTATGCTTTTTCTTAGCTGGAACTGGTTCTACAGTTGGTTCCCCAGTTTGCTTTAATTTAATGTAGGTGTCTCACCTTTATGTGATGACTTTGGATCTGGTTCCTTAGTTTTCTCCATTTTGGAATGGGAAGAACCCGTTTCCTCTGTGTATTGTTCAGTAGATGCTGAGGTAGTGGATGTCTTCTTTTTGTACTGTTCAGCTCTCTTTTCCAAGGTTTTAGGGCAGAAAGTCTTACAGATGGCATAATGTGCCTGAAAATGGGAAGCTCCCAGACAAAACAAACACAAGTCATAGTTGTCAGCTTTGGCAAAATTTCACCAAAGCTGAGGCAATTTTTAAAACCAGTAGGCCCAGTTCTTTTCTTAGGTCTCTGTGACATAACACCCAAACTTAACAGTCTTCACAAAGTGAAGAGAAAAGTTAGTGGTCAGTTCCCGCACATAAAGTTGCAATTTAAATTAATGTAATAAAGTTAAGAAAGTCTGGATCCAGTCAAGGACTGAAAACCCATAGCGGTCGGTTCCCAAAAAGGAAAAGAGAATTGCAAAGTGTTTAAAAGTAAGCAACGAAATATGGGTCAGGAACCAAAAATTTAAATAGAGACTTAGACAAAAATACAGACAGATAAATATACTTCCATGATTCTATGTCAGTCCCAAGGAACCACTGAGGAATGGCAAATAACAACAAAAAAAAGACAAAATAAATATGCTAACTACCTGAAAACACTAAATATGGGGCAGCACTTGAAGAAACTAAAGCAATTTGCTGTTTTCTTAAGTGTAAATATAATCAAATATCAGCTGAGCTGAGCAGCAGTCTCAGAGGTGTCTTAATTAGGCAGGCAGAGAAATGAATCAGAGTGTCATAGAACACAACCATTGAAGAAGCAGCAGTTTGAATGGTGGCATGAGCCAATTAGGTGTTCTATCATTTGCATGCATTTCAATCTCTCTGTCTGTCTCCGGGGCAGTCCAACTCAGGAGGCTGACTGAATTAATCATATTGAAGAATCCCTTAGGTGTAGATGAACATAAGGACATAACAAAAGAGTCAGCAGATGGGAATCATGTGGTCCATCTAGTCTGCCCAACGTGGCTACCCCAATTATATTGTTTTACTAAGTTGCCAACATTGTCTGTCCCAATCAAGTTTGAATTCCCTTACTGTCTTTGATGCCACCACTTCTGGTAGCAGGCTGTTCCATAGATCTGTCACTCTCTTGGTGAAAAGTACTTTCTAGATGTAACCCCCTTGTTCCCCGGGGTTACCAGAATCCCACTTAGAACCAGTGGCAGGCAGGCAAAGGTAGTTTGTAAGATGTCAGTTATATGGGTTTCACACTGTCTCACTCTGTCTTCAGTTTCAGCTGAGCTGGAGTGATGAAGTCACCATACAATTTTCGCAGCAGCATAAGCTACATTATAATGCTAGCTGCAGGGGGTTAGCAGTAGAACATTGGGGAATTCAAGTCAGTCTTCGTGGAGATTTAAGTGTGTGAGCAGTGCTGCAGTTGGCAGCCCCTCGGAGCCAAGCTCTGATATAGAGCTACCTCAGACAACTGAATTGTGCGTTCTCACCCTAGAGAGGAACACAGAAGAGACCAGAAGAAAGTGGTAGAGACCATTCCTAGAATTGTTTTAGTGCCCCATCCACAGAAGGATGGGGATTCAGGAATTAGGAAATCCTTGTCCAGCCAGAGAGGAGAAGCTGCCTGAAAGCAGTCTTATTTGTGAGAACCTGAGACAATTTGTGGGAAGAAGTCCTGGGGCACCTGCATACCGTGGTGAGTTTGCTCTGATATAGAGACTATGTTTCACTGAGACAGAGTGTAGAATAAAAATGTCTGCCTACTGTGGGGTCAAAGGAAGACTTGCCAAGTACAGAACTTTTAAACTGTGTATGGCTTAGAAGCATCTGCAACAGAGGGGATCTAGGTTAAAGACAGAGCCACTTACAGTACTTTTAAAGTCAGGACACCTCCAGAAATGCAGAATGTTAAATGTGTAAAACACTTATAGAGAGCATCTACAAAATCTGTTTCGAAGAAAGGTGTTGTATCCAAATGAATGACCGAGAATAGATTTGGGAGCAAGAGGTGGGTGACCCCATCTGGAGTAACCAGGTTTACCTTTCTGGGATCAGTATGGGCACCTATGGCTTTCTCTCAGACACTTGGCCAGTGACTGAAGAAAGCACCCAGATGTGGGAATGTGGATTTTCCCTTAGAGCTAGAAAATGCTCATGGGTGGTTTAGGGAGCCACCATGAACCTCCATGCCATATGGAAAAGTGTCCTAGTACTAGCCGAGGTGCCAAGTCAAGGAAACCAAGGGAAGTGTACCAGTTCAGGCTGTGTGTGCCCAGAGTCATTCAGAACCTGAGGGTTCAATTGTGAGAAAGTGTGCTCTGTACCACCGTAATCTGCATTGCCAGTGAGAGTAGCCCTGTGGGGTTCCATCTTTGCTTTGTTTGTTCTCTGTGTCATGTGAATAAAAGCCACACTCTAGAATCCCATCCTGGTTTGGACATTTCAGTTATTGCTTCCTGTGTCCAGATTTACTTGTGTGCCCTGTCCAGAAGTACAAACCTAGCACAATGATGAGCAGCTGCTTTCCCCCAGGACCCAGGGTTACAAATGGAGGCACCGCTGAGGATTTGTTTGAATTTTGGGATAAAGCACCAGAAAGGTTTGCTCAGATTGTGGCTAGTGTTTTGCCTGTCTGGCAGTAGGTAGCTCAAAAATCTTAAGCATTGTCATCCATATGTGCAGCTGTGTGCCTGCTGTTCATGTGTTGCTGTAATTGTACCACCAGTTTACCAAGGAGCAGTAAAGCCAGATTATGTGTGCTCCTTGTCCTGCATCAAAATATAACGTTTGCCAGCTTTTAAAATTTCAAGTGGTGACAAGAAAAATTATATAAAACTGTGGGAGACAAAGACAGATTTGTGCCCTAGAAGTTTAAAGTGCTTGTTGTGTGGACTGGGGGAGTCACTGAGTAAAATGGCATGAAAAATAATTAAAATGGTGCTCCCAACGAGGAGTCACAGTTGAAAAAAAAAATTGCTTGCAGTTTAAATTTTGCCTGCTCGACGGTCGCGGTCGAGAAGAAGAGCACGAGAAGAGAAAGAAGCTCATTTGCATGGTGCCAAGTGATTGGTGAGACTGCAATCAGTCCTGCCCCCAAGTCAGCTTCAGAGGCTGCACAGTGTTTGAGAGGGAGAGAGAGAGTGGTGGGCGAGATGGCTTGCCAGGAGGAGCGTTGAGGTGACTGCAAATGTTGTTAAAGTAATAAAATCAGACTTTTTTGTTTAAAATCGGGCTCAACCCGTATTTCAATCATCTGGGAAGAAAGCATGGTGTTCCTAGGGACAATCAGCAGGACAGTCAGCCAGCTTCAATCCAGAGGCCTCCAGGATTGGCTGTAGGCCGAAACTTCCATCACAAAACGAGCTATTGATTCAGTGAGCACCATTCAGAAAAACAGCTCAAGCTGTGGGTGATTTTTGCTAAAGCCAGCTGATTCTGTATGTAAACAGTGTGATTGTTTTTGCAAAGAAAGACTGTGCAAAGTGAATCAACCTAGCAAGAATTATTAGCATTAGACTGAGAGCATAATTATGGGTTCAGCAACAGTGTGATTTTCAAAGCAATGTGAGAGGCTGTGGGTTGTATGAGAGATGCAACAAAACAGGCAAGCCTGTGCATGAAATACTGTGACTTTAGGGACTTTAAGCAAGAACAAGTGATTTAAAGTGAATGAAAAGTCCTGTAAAAATCATATAGATGTGCTGAGAGAGCAAAACAGTGCAGTCTGTGCAGTCTGAGTGAGCTTTTTTAGTTAGCATGTAAATTGAATGCACAGTGGCTTGAGTCAGAAACAGAATGTGATGCACCAGCAGTGCTGCTGCCGCCATTACAGGGTGGGGTAGTAAAGTAAACACAGCAGCAGGGAGCCATTTTGTGAGACTTTTCCAACCAAAGTGAGATATAACAGTGAACTTTTGTTTTCTCTGCAGTCATGGCTTTGGGATCATCCTGCTACCCGGATCATGCCCAGGCTATGATAGTGGAAGAAGTTAACAAGTTGAAAGACATTGAGAAAGGTTACTATGGGGGACGTTTGCCTCCTCATTTGGTGATTCCTGGATATCCAGTTAGAGTGTGCATAATGTGCTTAAAGGCTAGAAGGGATGTCTTCATGGTTCCTCACTGTTCTGGGTTCATAGAGAAACATGGCCTAACTAATGCACACAAGATTCATTTTGCTCCCACGTGGACAAAGCTTCAAGATTCTGCAAGTAGTAGCACACAGTACCAGGTGGAGCCTGTTGGAGAAAGCCCAGCAGAGTGTGGCACAAAGGAAGAGGGTGTGGATGTAAAGGCAGAGCAGAGTAGTGCTGATGTCTCTGAGTCTGGGTCACAGAGAGACAATGTGCAGAGAGAGCATCAGCAGATCCGTGGAGAGAGGGGCCAAGCCCTAGTCTCATAGGGGAGGAGAGGATAAGATGAGAGAGGCTCTTGAATGGAAGGTGTTGACCTCCGTGCCCAGTGAAGAGTGGACAGTCTCAGGAGTGAGGACAACTGCTCACTCCTAGGCTCAGATCCTCAGCGAGGAAGATGAGGAGGGAGAACCTCTGTGGCCTTATGATGAAGGTACTAGTTCACAGCCTCGGGCTCTTGCCTCAGAGGAGCAAAAAGAAGGAGATTTGTGACTCCATAGACCTGTCCCCACAAGGAGGAGTCAGAGATCCATTTTACGTTGCGTTGAGCATGAGTCACTGGCAGAACCAGGACTGGCCACCCCCAAGCCAGGCCAGAGGTCTTAAGTTGACCAAATGTAGTAAAGAGGAAAGACTGGTTCATAGGAAGGCGAATGTCATCTATGGGATATCCTTTCCTCCCTTTCCTCGGAGAGTCTGGGAGGAGATTGAGAGAAACTGGAAATCCTGGATAGTGGGAAGAAGCAACAAAATACGTGCATCCAGGTGCAAGTCAATATGTCAGAGACAGAGTGATCAAGGAAAAATTCAAATATTGGAAAGTGGGCAGGACACTGTTCATAGATACTGTATGGATCATGGATGGAGAGGGCCATGAGACTTTCTTCAATGTGAATTATAAGCGCCCAGATAGAGTAATAGTTCTCACACCTGACCCATTGTGGTACTACCCTCAATGCAACACACTTCTTGCAAAGGTGCCCATGCCTACCAAGTGGAAAGCAGAGCAGTGGTAGCCAGTGCTGCCATCCAGCCGTTGCCATACCCATGTTGTTCCACCAGTCTGGTGTTCCAGGATCCAGGTGCTTCTAGATTCATCAGCCTTGCAGTGTACCTTCCAGTTCCATCACCTGGCCTTCCAGATGACATCATACAGAAAGGACACCAGCCCAGCTGTTTTATGATTCATCACCTGGAATTTTGGATGATTTCAGACCAGATGTTTCTTTCCTGTTCCAAGGTTCTATCTCCTAGATCACATCAGTCCAGCAGTTTCCAGATGTTCCATCCTGTTGTTTCCAGAAGATTTCCGTCCAGCTGTTTCCGAAAAATTTTGCCAGGGAGAGTCTTTAGCTGGAGATCCAGGTGCTGTACCATTTTCATTCTTCAAGGGACTGGTAAGTCCAGACTTTCTTATCTTATTGACATTGCAATACACATCCTACATCTGACAGACTACAGACTGCATGAACTGTCCACAAAGACTCTCCCCTTTGGGATTACAGTCCTGCAAGAACAGTGCTTCACTGGGCTCCGGCCCAGGAGAGACTCTTTCTAGGACTTGCCTCAGGGCACTGTTGTCACTAGTGGGGCATTTAGAACGTTCCATCCCCAAAATGTGTATTGTATATAATGTTAATGTTTTTCTACTGTTTTCTACTTTTCTAAAAAATATATTTTTGTGGATTCTCCAGTGTTTTTATGATAAGGGTTATGATTGTGTACTGTGTTTGCAGATTGGGAGGATGTTTTTTGTTTTTCTCTTTCAGGTGGTTCCTGACGAAGACAGAAGAGAAGTCAAGAAGAGGATTGGAGGGACTCCTCAGAGTTCACCATGTGCCTTAAAGTAGTTGTGTTTGGAGTACAGTGTTGTTGTTAACATGTGCTAACTTTTCCTTCCACAGGTGTAGTTGTGGGGGAGTGTGGGAGTGTAATGCTTAGGTGTAGTATTAGCTCCTTGGTTTGGTTTGCAGGTGTCCAGGGATGGGGGCAGGTTCCCTTGTTTTTGGGTAGTTTTGTTTCTGGTCAGATAGGTTTTCCCTAGAGGACTAGGGGACAGACAGGCTGTGGTCCTGACTGGCCATGGGGGCCGCAGTGCTGGTCTATTAGGGCTATGCTCTGGACAATTCTTCCAGGACCACTGGTTAGCATAGTAAGATCATAGTGTAGGGGCTGATGTGTCAGCCAATAGCCTCTGGGCTCTTAGTGTTGCCTGCCTGTGCCTGGCACATGGTAGGAGAGGGCCTGATCACCCCTCTCTGTAGGTAACACATAGGATAGAATGGTCTGGTGCCAGGTAGACAATGACTGCGGACAATCATTTTCCTTGCTGAGGGTGGGTGTAACCCCCTTGTTCCCCAGGGTTACTAGAATCCCACTTAGAACCAGTGGCAGGCAGGGAAAGGCAGCTTGTGAGATGCCAGTTAAATGAGTTTCACACTGTCTCACTCTGTCTTCAGTTTCAGCTGAGCTGGAGTGAAGATGTCACCATACAATTCTCGCAGCAGCATAAGCCACTTTAGAATGCTAGCTGCAGGGGTTAGCAGTAGAATGTTGGGGAATTCAAGTCAGTCTTCAGGGAGAGACTCTTCAGAGGGCAGTCAGGGTGGAGACTCATGGGTGTGAGGAGTGCTGCAGTTGACAGCCCCTCAGAGCCAAGTTGTGATATAGAACTACCTCAGACAACCGGGTTGTGTGTTCTCACCCTAGAGAGGAACACAGAAGATACCAGAAGGAAGTGGTAGAGACCATTCCAAGAATTGCTTCCAGTGCCCCATTCCAGGAGGGATAGGAGGAATTCCAGGAATTCAGGGGCAATTCCCTGGTCCTGCCTGGAGAGGGAGAAGCTGCCTGAAAGTGGTCTTGTTTGTGAGAACCTCAGATGATTTGTGGGAAGAAGCCCTGGGGCACTTGCATACCGTGATGAGTTTGCTCTGATAAAGAGACGATGTTTCACTGAGACAGAGTGTAGAATAAAAGTATCTGCCTACTGTGGGGTCAAAGGAAGACTTGCCAAGTACAGAACTTTTAAACTGTGTATGGCTTAGAAGCATCTGCAACAGAGGGGGTCTAGTTTAAAGACACAGCCACTTACAGTACTTTTAAAGTCAGGACACCTCCAGAGATGTAGAATGTGAAATGTGTAAAACATTTCTAGAAAGAATCTACAAAATGTGTTTTGAAGAAAGGTGTTGTATCCAAATGAATGGCCGAATAAAGATTTGGGAGCAAGAGGTGGGAGACCCCATCTGGAGTAACCAGGTTTACCTCTCCGGGTTCAGTATGGGCACCTATGGCTTTCTCTCAGACACTTGGCCAGTGACTGAAGAAAGCACCCAGATGTGGGATTGTGCATTTTCACTTAGAGCTAGAAAATGCTCATGGGTGGTTTAGGGAGCCACCATCAACCTATATGCCATATGGAAAAGTGTTCTAGTACTGGCTGGGGTGCCAAGTCAAGGAAACCAAGAGAAGTGTACCAGTTCGGGCTGTGTGTGCCCACAGTCATTCAGAACCTGAGGGTTTGATTGTGAGAAAGTGTGCTCTGTACCACTGTAATCTGCTTTGCCAGTGAGAGTAGCCCTGTAGGGGTCCATCTTTGCTTTGTTTGTTTTCTGTGTCTTGTGAATAAAAGCCACACTCTAGAATCCCATCCTGGTTTGGACATTTCAGTTATTGCTTCCTGTGTCCGGATTTACTTGGGTGCCCCTGTCCCAGAAGTATAAACCTAGCACAATGCTGAGCAACCACTTTCTCTCAGGATCCAGGGTCATATACAGTTGCTGTTAAGTTTGCTTCCCACTAGACAAAAGTTGTGCCCTCTTGTATGTGTCGTCCTGTTTTCCTGGAAGAGGTTTTCCTTTTGAGCTGTGTTAATTCCCTTGATGTACTTAAAAGTTTCTATCAAGTCCCCCCATTTCTTCTCTGTTCTAGAAAGAATAAATTAAATTCTTTAAGTCTTAAACATAGAAACATAGACTTTGAGGGCAGATAAGAACCACTTGGCCCACCCAGTCTGCCATTTCCCTACCTAATGGATAAGCTGCAGATCCTAGTTTTACCAACAGCCTACTTCCTCCTACCTTCCACTAGAATTGCCTTATGTCTGTCCCATGCATTCTTAAATTCCCCCACTGTGTTTGACCTCACGACCTCCTCAGAAAGGCCGTTCCATGCATCCACCACCTACTCTGAGAAACAATACTTCTTCACATTGCCACTAAGTCACCCCCATCTTCAAATTGTGCCCCCTGTTCTTGCACATCTCTTTTTCTGAAAGATGTTACCCTCTTGGACTTTGTTGATTCCCTTGAGATACTTAAACATTTCTATCATGTCCCCCTCTCCCTCCTGTCCTTGAGGGTATACATAATAAGATCTTTTAGTCTCTCTTCATATGACTTCTGGTGCAGACCCTGCACCATTTTAGTTGCCCTCCTCTGGACTGCCTCCATCCTGTCTATGTCTTTGTGAGATGGGGTTTCCAGAACTTCATGCAGTATTCCAGATGGGGTCTTACCATCTGTCTGTACAGAGGGATAGCAACTTTCTGTTTTCTACTGGTGATGCCTCTCCCTATGCAACTCAATGTATCCCTCCAGCCCTCTTTACTGCATTCTCACATTACTTGCCTACCTTTAGGTCATCTGATATGGCTAGCCCGAGGTCCCTTTCCATTTTTGCTGTTGTTAATACCTCCCTGTGGAGGGGTTGTGGGAAAACAGATGGACCAGACACTGAACTTCAAGTTCAATACACAATCTCTGCATGATGTTTTTTCAAAATACAAGAAATAACCTTCAGCAATGGCATATTCCTTCTTCAGTACATCAGTTTGCAGCAACAGACTATGTATGTCCTTTCTCTGCACTTAGCTAGCACCTACTGACATTGATCTTTAATCTTACTTACCAGTTGAGATGCATCCTCCACCCCTATGTGGGCCCAGTTTGCTTGGGTAGTGGGGGCCCAAAAAGAAAAAAAAAACAAGCTATAGACAAAGAACCCTAATACAGAATCACATCACTGAAAGAAGGAGTACCCCAAAGGGCATTGGCAACAAATCAAGTTTCAAAGAAATACAATATCATACATACTTTCATAATGCAAAACATCATGGGATATATGCACATCACCATGACATTTAGACTTGTTTAGTTTAGAGAAATTTACATGCATTTTAAATAGCACAACTAATTGCTATACTAGTCACCTAGTACTTTCTACCATTATCAAAAACACCTAGTGCCATAGTATTTTCAACATTCACAGGTTTCATAAATATAAGGTATATACATCAAGGTATTTTATGACATAGTGCTATTACATACTAAATTCAACAACAATAAACATAAACTGTTTTACAGACACTTGGAGGTCACCACAATAACCTCCCTGTATGAGGACCTGAAAGGGAAAAGGAAAATTAAAGAGGACACTATAGCTTGGTCAAGAAAGTTGAGGGGGTGCCCATAGGTGGCCAGCCTTATGGACTATAAATTGTAAAGGATAGATTAGGCTAAGAAAAAGAAGACATTTTGCAGCAGATTTAAGAAAAGGTCCTTCCTCAAGAGTAGCAGGAGCATCTTGTCACATATCCCCCTCCTTAAGAGGGAAGCAGTTATTGCAGACTGTTTACCAACTTCCTGTCCCAGGAAGGAATGAAGCTTCCACCCATCCATCTTCAGAAGCTCTGTCTCAGGTTCCCTATTAATGATAAACATTCTATCATAAACATAGTGGATATCATCATTCTTTACCCTGAAGCATTAACACATTTCTCAACAGAGACTAATGCTACCTTTCCTGAACCATCTCCTTTTAGGGAGGGTACATCATATTTCTTAACCAAAAAATCTGGATGGCTGTAAAGTCCAGTACCATAGAAAGACTTTCTCTGGGGTGAGTAATTATCTGCTCCAACCCCACCAGACATGTTGGTTTTAAGCAGTAGCCCAATCCTAGTTTCAACCCCTCTACATAAACCCAGTATGTCTCTTGATTAATTTCACTTGTTACAGATATAGACACCTGAGGGTAGACACTCTTTCGGCATTTCCCCAACACAGGTTTCTATCCATTTTCCACCCACCTCCTCCTTTGTAGGTTTTTCATCAACAAAACAAAACACATATACCACCTCCTTAATCTTAACTCATTGTAACATGCTGGCAATATTAGCATCTTTAGCCTGCAGTATGCCCCAGTCAATACTGTTAATAGATTTAGCAGCATCAATACAAGAAAAAGTCCCTTCAGCCTGATAGGCTTCTTCTTGCTTGCTTGGAGTCTTCAACCCCAGTACAATATCACTAGGCACAGTCTTATCTGGGGTATCAAATTCAAGTTCCATACTTTCATCTTCGACCTCCAGCAGGTAACATCCTAGGATCAAAAGCAACAAAGGAATATCCTGCTTAGTCAGGGAGTCTTCTTCAAACTGAGCCCACAAAAAATCCTCCTCTGACTCTTTATCCAAACTTTCCATCAGGAACCTCTTGAGCACCTGGCACTAGAGTTCTGTTGCTCTGTGCTGTTGGTCTGCCTCTAGCCATTGCCCACTTATCCAGTGGACCATCCTCATCAGTGGCTCCACCTTCTGGGTGTTGTCTCTCACACCTCCAGTCTGCCTCAATCTACATCTCTTTGTTGTCTTCAGGCTTGGCCTTCCTCCAAGCTCCCAGGTCCAGTCCAGGCAGTAGCTTCTTTCAATCTGTCAGCCATGGTTCTGGTCAGAACTCCATGGACTTTCTTCTCTGGGTTCTTTTCTGGCAGCTCCTGGTGCATCAGTCCACCTGGGATATCTGGGTGATATCCACTGGAAAACACCCCTCTTTGGCCAGTCCAGATGCTTCCAGCAAGTTATCCTATTTTTAACACCAAATCTGTGGAGGGATTGTGGGATAACAGATGGATCAGACACCGAACTTCAAGTTCAACACACAATCTCTGTGTGATGTTTATTCAAAATACAAGAAATAACCTTCAGCAATGGCATATTCCTTCTTCAGTACATCAGTTTGCAGCAACATACTATGTATGCCCTTTATCTGCACTTAGCTAGCACCTACCGACACTGATCTTTGATCTAACTTACTAGTTAAGATGTAACCTCTACCCCTGTGTGGGCCCCATTTGCTAGGGTAGTGGGGGTTCAAAAAAAAAAAACTATAGATAAAGAACCTCAGTGCAGAATCACTGAAAGAAGGATTACCCCAAAGGGCATTGGCAATAAATCAAGTTTCAAAGAAATACAACATCATACCATACTTCCATAATGCAAAGCATCATGGGATATATGAAAATCACCTTGACATTTAGACTTGTTAAGTTTACAGCAATTTACATGTATTTTAAATAGCACAACTAACTTAATTTCTATAATAGTCACCAGTACTTTTTACCATTATCAAAAACACCAAGTGGCATGGTATTTTCAGCATTTACAGGTTTCATAAACATAAGGTATATACATCAAGGTATTTTATGACATAGTGCTATTACATACTAAATTCAACAACAATAAACACAACCTGTTTTACATACACTTGGAGGTCACCACAATAACCTGCTTGTACGAGGACCTGAGAGGGAAAAGTAAAATTAAAGAAGACACTATTGCATAGTCAAGAAAGGGGAAGGGGGTGCCCATAGGTGGCCAACCTTATCGACTATAAATTGTAAATGATAGATTAGGCTAAGAAACAGAAGAACCTTTGCAACAGATTTAAGAAAATGTCCTTCCTCAAGAGTAGCAGGAGCTCCCTGTCACACTCCCCCAATTGTGTACTATTCCCTTGGGTTTTTGTTTCCCAGGTGCATTACTTTGCACTTCTTTGAATTGAATCTAAGCTGCCATACTTTTGACCATTCCTCCAACCTTGCAAAGTCCATTCTAATCCTGTATCAACCCTGTTGCAGATCTTTGTGTCGTCTGCAAAGAGGTATAATTTTCCTTCCGGTCCCTCCACAATGTCACCTATAAAAACGTTAAAGAGGACTGGTCCCAGTACTGAACCCTGCTGTACTCTGCTAGTAACCATTTTTTCAGAGTGGATTCCATTTACTATTACTCTCTGCATCCTGTTGTCCAGCCAGTTTTTTACCCAGGTTACCACCCTGGGCCCCACTCCCAGGCTGGCTAACTTGTTTATTAATGTTTTGTGTGGGACTTGTCTCATATGGCTAATGATGCAGCCCTGCATCATCTTTGTGGTCCTTCTCTGCATCATCACCAAATGGTCAATATCCATGTCTAGGTGAGGCCTCCAGCACTGGACACAGTACTCGAGGTATGGCCTCACTAAGGATCCGTAGAGGGGCATGATAACTTCCTGCTTTCTACTCATAATACCTCTTCCTATGCATTTGAGGATACCACTTGCCTTCTGCGCTGCTTTTTCACATTGTTTTCCTACCTTTAGGTCAGTAATGATCACTCCCAGATCCCGATGCATCTATGTCTCCTCTAATTGATTCCCTTCTAGTACATACTTTTTTCCTGGGTTCCACTTCTCCAGGTGCATTACATTACACTTCTTGTGTTAACTTTTAACTGCCAATTTCTGGGCCATTCTTCCAGACTCCTTAGGTGAGCTTCCATACCTAATGCCCCTCTCATGTATCCACTCTGTTGCCTAGATTTGTATCATATGTGAACAGGCAAACCTTCCCCTCCAGTTTATCAGTGATGTCACTGCTGAATATGTTGAAGAGGACTGGACTCAGTACTGATCCCTGTGGGACACCACTGGTCACACCTCCCTCCCTCCCTTGGTACTGCGCTGTTGACCAAAACTCCCTGGGTCCTATTCTGCAACCAGTTTCTAATCCAGTTTACTATTTTCTGTCCAACTCTTGTGTGTTCTAGTTTGTTAGCAAGTCTTCTGTGGGGAACGGTATCAAAGGCCTTGCTGAAGTCTAGGTATACTACATCCACCGCCTCACCCTGGTCCACTGTTCTAGTAACCCAAACAAAGAAATCAACCATGTTTGTTTGGTACTAGCACCCTGATGTGAAGCCATGCTTTATGGGATTGAGTTTTCCAGTATCCTTGAAGTAGTCAGCTATTATCTCCTTTAGTAATGTCTCCATTATTTTTTCCACTATAGAGGTCAGGCTGACTGGGTGGTAGTAATTAATCATACTTTCAAACAACTGTTCAAATACCATTTTGTAAATTTGGGACAGACTTATAAATTATATTAAACCTCTTTGTAAAATAGTTTCTACAAATACAGTGAAACCTTGAACATGGTTTAATAATGAGTGTAAAATAGCCAAAACTACTCTTAATAAGAAGATAACAGAAGCAAAGGAGAATAAAAATGAACAAAACATTAAAAAATTAAATAAATCCAGGAAACAATATATCACAATTTTGGATTCTGAAAGAAAGAAATATTATAAGTTACAATGGGACACGTTGCACAATACTATATTGCAAATTGATACTAAGGCCTTTTGGAGATTGGTAAGCAGTGGATATGGACAATATTCTAATAGAATTCAAGCACATATTACACCAACTACATGGGAAAAATACTTTGAATCTTTATATTTCTCAGCAGAAGAAAGTCTGGGATTACAAATTCACTGAAGGAATCACCAGAAATGTATCCTTTGCCCCTTTGTATTAATGAAGATGAGATCAGTCAGGCAATTTTGTTACTTAAATCCAATAAGGCCCCAGGCTCTGATAGCCTGATTGGAGAAATATATAAAACATTTACACAATGGTGAGTTTCAATTTGTAAAGTACTTTATAATGCCATAATACAGGGCCAAGATGTCCATCATAGTTGGCTTGGCAGTGTTGTCTACCCTATCCTGAAGAAAGGAGATCCTTCTCATCCAAAGATGTACAGACAAATCAGTCTGATAGATAACTCAGAAAATATTCTGTAAAATTCTGCTTAATAAACTTCAGGACTGCACAGACAACAGAGGCATTCTTAGTGAATATCAAAATGGGTTTCGAACAGCAAGATCAATTGTACAACATTGTTATGTTTTAAAACATCTAATTTGGAAGTACATGACTGTTAAGAACAGCAAACCATATTGCTGTTTTGTGGATTTGACATCCATGTTTGATAAAATCAGTAGAAATCTACTGTGGGAAAAATTACAATTGCTGGATTTGGACAGTTCATTACTAAATATGATAATTAGACTTCATACAAATACTTGGATGCAAGTTCAGTATAATCAAAGGGGTGAACTGACTTATTTATTTATTTATCAAGTCTAGGATTACAAATACCTTTGAGCCATGGCTCTTTTACAAAGGTGCCATGTCAGAGAAATACAGATTATGGGGAACAGCAAGACAGGCATTACAACAATGTGGACATTGCAAACAGAGTACAGATTAATACAGTTCAAGGGTAGCATTGTAACAAGGCAGCCAACGGCATTTGTCAGAGAAAATAGACAACAGATAAGAAGTGCCAGAGTCATAGGGAGAGGGAAGAGGGTGGGGGGCAGAAGGAATGTAGGAAGGGTGGCGAGGGGGTGAAAAGTGCAGCATTGGGAATACCAAGATGCGAGGGTAGAATCCAGTGAGGAGGTGATGGGAGGGGTGGACAACTAGAGCAGAAAGGGAAGTGGAGAAACAAGGTTAACTTGGGGAGTCACAGGAGCTGCTGGTAGTGAGATAGTCCTGGAGCCTAGTTTTAAACATACCAATAGTTGGGGCAG
Organism: Neoceratodus forsteri; assembly: GCA_016271365.2. Classification (NCBI taxonomy): domain Eukaryota; kingdom Metazoa; phylum Chordata; order Ceratodontiformes; family Ceratodontidae; genus Neoceratodus; species Neoceratodus forsteri. The sequence goes on from CM057455.1 coordinate 62,714,632, forward strand.
AGGAGGTGGTTGGGCTGAGGCCATTGAACCAGAGTGGTGCTTGATAAGCAAAAGAGCATTGTCCCTGTGAAGTGTGACAGTGGGGGACTTTCAGTAGCTGTAGCATGGATCTCCTAAGGCACCATTTGTTAATTCGGTGTTGTAACAGAGTTGAAACCCCAGAAGGTGCAAGGCCAAGGTAGATTTTTTTGACCATGGAGCAGGTGAGAAACTTTATGCGGTTTGATAGTTGGAGCCAGCCGGTCTGAGTGTACAGGTCACATGTGTGGGTGAGATGGTGAGCACCAGTGATGAGCCGACATGCTTTATTTAAGGCAGTTGAGAGGCATCTAAGGGTTGTGGTTGTGGCCAAGCCATAAATGATGAGACCACAATCTATTACAGAGATCACAGAGCTCAGGACTGCAACCTTCAAATCTTCTGGCGTGAGGTGTGGTCTGTGTTTGTAGAGGAGACCAAGCTGTGTATTAGCAGCTCTAGCTACATTATCTACATGAAGTCCATAGGAGAGATTAGGGTCAAGCTGTATCCCTAAGTATTTGAAGGACACCACCTGATCTAGAGTGTTCCCCTGGGTGGTGGAGATAGCCAAGTGGTGTAGCTTGTGTGGGTTATGAGAGCTGCAGAAAAGCATAGATTTGGTTTTCTTGTCATTGAGGACCAGTTTATGATTAAGAAACCATGTCTCTACAGAACTGAAACCGAGTTGAAGGATGTGTTGAAGAGTTGCAGGATCTTTGTGAGTGGAGAATACAACAGCATCATCGGCATATAGTATGATCTGCTCAGAGCAGTGGTAAGGGAGGGAGTTTAAGAAAAGGCTAAAAAGGAGGGGTCCCAGTATGGATCCCTGTGGGACACCCGAGCGAACAGGCAGGGTGTTAGAAAGAGCGTCCACAATTTTTACTCTCTGTGACCAGTTTTCTAAGTAGCTTTTAATCCAGAGAGAAGAGTCAGGTGATAGCCTGGGATTCAGTAGTTGGTGTATTAGTAGTCCATGGTGTACCGTATCGAAGGCCTTGGAGAGGTCGACAAAAACGGCCCCTGTGAGAAGGCCATTGTCAAGGGATTTGTGCAAAGCTCCAGTGAACTCAAGAAGGGCTGTGGTGGTGCTGTGACCTTTCTGGAAGCCGTGTTGTTGTGGACAAGGTATACTGTATTTATCCAAGTGGTCGGTAAGTTGATCAGCCATGATGCGCTCAAGTGCCTTAGAGAGTGGGGGCAGTATGGAGATAGGGTGATAATTTGAGTGAATCGTCTTATCCCCACTTTTATGGATGGGTGTCACGGTGGCTGTTTTCCATAGGTCTGGGAATTTTCCACAGCTGAGAGAGAGGTTTAGGATTTTTGTTAATGGATGAATTACCTCATCGAGGGTGAGCAACAGAAGCTTAAGGTCCAGGGTGTCGCTACTAGATCTAGATTTAGAGATAGCTGCAGTAATATAGTGGTGAGCTTCATTCAGCCTTACCTTCCTGAAGTAGAAGAGGGGATGGTTAGACTGAGGGGCTGAGGTATTTGGGGAGTAGGCCCTGTTTTCAAAAAAGTCTTGGGGTAGAACAGCACTAAGGTCTGAAAAAGCCGTGTTAAAGATGTTTGCAATCACCTTGGGGTCAAGGGTTGAGGATCCATCAACCGCTAACATGGCCAGAGAGGTTTTTGACTGCTCCCATGTGACATCCTTGATATTGTCCTAGAAAGCTTGACCATTTCCTCATGTATTGGTGAGAGCATCTTTGTAATAGGTGGATTTCATTAAGGGTATGGCTTTTGTACAGGCATTTCATGCTTGTTTGTAATTTTGGATGTCCAGTTGTTTGCCAGTGGCCCTGGCAATTGCCCAGAGGTGATCCCTTAGTTTCAGCTGTGAGAGAAGAGCCGTGGTGACCCATGAGTTAGAGAGAGATTTTGTTTTGTGCCTTTAAGCAGGGGCAAAGAGGTCGCAGGCTTTGTTAAAAATTGAGATGAAGTGATCAAGAGCCAAGTTAACATCTGTTGCTTCATAGATGGGTAGCCAGTCTTGTAGAAGCAGGTGTTGTTTGAGATGTGGAAGTTTTCCATGAGGAAGGATTCTGCTAGCAATAATTTTGGGAGGGGGCTTAAGGAATTTGTTAGACCATGCACACATGACTGGGGAGTGGTCACCGAGTGAGTCTGGGAGATTGGTCATACGAGAAATCCTCGTGGGGTGAGTAGTGAGGACCCAATCCAAGAGGGTACTGGTGCCAGTCTTGTAGTTAATCCTAGTAGGGGAGTTTACCATTTGTGTGAGGTTAGCAGCTGAGATGGAGTCTTTATAGGCACTGGCACTCGATGCTAACCAGTTTATGTTGAAATCCCCTAGTAGAATAAGTTCAGCTTTGGGAGGATGAGAGTTGATAAAGTTTAGGACGTTGTTGAATCCATGTTTAGGGTCCCTGGGTGGGATGTATACAGAGACAATAGTCAGGGCTTTATGGTTGGGACCTATGATGATTTTTATTGGCAGAATCTGGGCTAAGGCAGAAAGTGAGGGAGTTGCTACAGGGTGCCAAGACAGGGAGTCTTTGATATAGATTGCACAACCACCATCTTTTTGGGATATCCGGTCCAGCCTGTGGACATTGTAGCCCTGTATTGTTACTGCTGAGTCAGGAACTTTAGGTAGCCAAGTTTACACCACTGCAAGGATGTTAGGGTTGTGTTGGCATATGAAGGCTTGGAGTGCATCCAGCTTTGGTAGTAGGCTGCAGATACTAATGGCTGCAAGGATAAGGACCTGGAGTTTGTTTGTGGCCTGAGCTTCTAGGGCCAGGATTGGGATGGATGCTGCCTGAGATGAGAAGGAGGAGGAGTAGGAGTTTTAAGGAGCAGAGTCGCAGCTCTTTGAGAGATAGTTTTGATTGTTGTTTCCTGGAGTAGAAGTTGCAAGGTTCCAGGCAGTGTCCCATATGGACTGCAAGGTGGTACAGTGAAGGGAAGTGGCCACACTTGTTGAGAGTAGTGGTCAGGTTAAGTAACCAGGAATAGCCAAATGGTGCACCAAGCACAAGTCTTGAGTGGAAGTGGAGAGTTCCCTTGGAGTAGCAGTGGAAACCAGAGTATAAGGTGGAGGGGGTGGGGTGGTGGTGGGGGTGGCTAGGACCAGGGAGAGAGAAGAGGGGGACCAGGGCAAGGAGGAGCAGGAGAGGTGAGAGAAAGGCAGAGAGAGCCCACATGTCTTATGTACTAGATGAAGAGATAGAGATATAGCCCTCTAGTGGTGAGAGGATATAAACTGCTAATGGAAAAGTCAAAAAAAAAAGCTCTAAATTAATTTCTAATATCAACTCAGAACTTAAAATGACTGTAAGGATTAAACAAATTATTAAACCCTAGCACATAAATTCAACTAGAGACACAGAGGGAGATACAGTAGTTAGAGGTGTGTTCGGCAGGAGATAGTGTGGGCCACTTGGAAATCAGCTTCCACTGGTACCAAATCCAAAAGTCAGGGCTAGTACCTTGCAGTACAGAGGATTTCTGAAAAACTGTTTAGGTTCCAGAAATTGAGGGGTCCGTGGCCTGGTCAAGGCACGCTGGATCCCTTGCAGTACAGAGGATTTCTGAAAAACTGTTTAGGTTCCAGAAATTGAGGGGTCCGTGGCCTGGTCTAGGACTTCTACAATTAAAACAAATCTGAGAGTCAGACAGGGGTGTATTTTGGCACTAACTTTGTTTAATTTATACATCAATACAATATTACCAAATTTAGAAGATGATGGTTTACATTCTCCAAAAGTAGGGATAGATAGGATGTCACTCCTGGCTTATGCTGATGACATTGTTATGCACTCCACTTCTCTGCTGGGATTACAAAAAAAAATAAATAAATACATTCTTGGATTTATGTACCAGGGATGCTTTGTTAATTAATGGAACCAAAACTAATGTAGTCATTTTTGGAAACAAAACCAAGAAATTACCCAGAGTCTACATTGGGAAAACTAAAATAGATACAGTTAAGTCATATAACTAACTTGGACTGCGCTTCTCACAGGCTACAACCTGGAAGGAGCAATACGATTTTGTTAAATCTAAAACTAAGATTGCATCCAGTGTTTTCAGGCAATTCAATTCAAAGATCAGAAGAGCTTCTATTCTGGGAATCTTGATAAATGATAAATGCAAAAATCAATACCTCCATAACTTATGCCTCAGAAATATGGGGAGATATTAAACTGAATGACATTGAATGTGTAATTAATAAATTGTATCAGTACAGTCTAATGGTACTCCAAGCTGTTCCTAAAGAGATTTTACATCTAGAATTAGGACAACTTTCCTTGGAGGTGATAATTTTGGAAAGTTGTAATTTATTTTTATTAAAGACATTTCTGTTATCAGAACAAAGAATTCCAAGATGGTGTTTGGAGGAAGAAATATTACTATGCTTCCATGAATTTTATATCACTCAGTATCCATCTTATTTGGAGGGAAATATATCCTAGGGGATTGGGTCATGTACTAATTGATATATTCTTTAAAACTCTGGAGAAAATTATTTCTCTGGTAAAGATTAACGTTAGAGATATAGCCAGAACAAAGGATTTGGAGAGATTGGCAACACTAAAAAAGTATAGATGGTATAAAATATTGAAACAGAAATATGTTCTAGAGCTGTATTTAATCAGATTAACTAATCCACAATCTAGACGTTTAATTACCCGGTATAGACTAGAATTATATAAAGCAAATTATATTTACTTGAGACAAAGGAGATGGAATGCTGATACTTCATTTTGTCCTTGCTGAAATTCTTCAGAGGGTGACTTGAATCATGTGTTATTGTTCTGCCCCTTCTATAGTTCACACAGGAAAAAATGGTTGGGGGAAATCCTGGAAAGTACTAACCTCCCTTCCGACCAGTTGGTATCTTTCATCTTCAACAGTACAAATATGGATGTTTTGGAGAGATTAGTGAATTTTCTATCTGCTCTTCATTTATGAATATTTGCACATATGCTCTATAGTTAATTAAGTTATTGTCTAATGTATTGTTATAAGCAACATTGCAGAGGGACTGGAAGGAAAAGTATGTCTCTTTGCAGATGACACAAAGATCTGCAACAGAGTTGATGCACAAGGTGGGGTGGAAAGATGAGAAGGGACTTGGCAAGGTTAGAGGAATGGTCAAATGTATGACATCTTAGATTCAATGCTTAGAAGTGCAAGGTAATGCACCTGGGAAACAAAAACCAAGGAAAGAAGTACACAATGGGAGGTGAGATACTAACAACAACAAAAATTGGAAAGGGACCTGGGGGTAGTCATATCAGATGACTTAAAGGTGGGCAAGCAATGTGAGAGGGCAGTAAGGAGGGCTTGGGGGATACTGGGATGCATAGGGAAGAGGCATCACCAGTAGAAAACAGGAAGTTGTTATCCCTCTGTACAGACAGCTGGTGAGACTCCATATGGAGTTCTGCATGCAGTTCTGGACACCCAGTCTCCGCAAGGACATAGACAGGATGGAAGCTGTCCAGAGGAGGGCAACTAAAATGGTGCAGGGTCTGCACTGGAAGACATAAGAAGTGAGACTAAAGGAACTTAATATGTATAACCTCGAGGAAAGGAGGGAGAGGGGGGACATGATAGAAACTTTCAAGTACCTCAGTGGAATCAACAAAGTCCAAGAGGGTAGCATCTTTCAAAAAAAGAGGTGTGCAAGAACAAGGGAGCACAATTTGAAGATAGAGGGGGGGGTGGCTCAGAGGTAATGTAAGGAAGTATTTTTTCACAGAGAGGGTTGTGGATGCACGGAACAGCCTTCCAGAGGAGGTTGTGGAGTCAAAAACAGTGGTGGAATTCAAGCATGCATGGGACAGTCATAAGGCAATTCTAGGGGGTGAGGGTAGAAAGAAGTAGGCTACTGGTTAAACTAGGATCTGCAGCTTATCGATTAGGTAGGGAAATGGGCAGACTGGGTGGGCCAAGCTGTCCTTATCTGCCGTCAAATTCTATGTTATGTTTCTATGTATATTATATGTATGAAGAATACTGGTATCGGTATTCATGTGTATTTAGGTTTTTGTAAAAGCTTATGCTGAACAATAAACAATGATGATGACTGGGTGGTAGTTTCCTGCCTCTTCCTTGCTACCACTTTTGTGCAAGGGCACAACTGTTGCCCTTTTCCACTTTTGAGGTACTCTGCCGCTTTCTAGCGATAGATTGAACAGCTCAGCTAGTAGTGAAGCTATTTCTTCCCAAAACTCTTTCAGTATTTTGGGGTGGATACCATCTGGCCCCATAACTTTACATAGAAATTGACAGCAGATAAGGACTGCTTGGCCCACCCAGTCTGCCCATTTCCCTACCTAATGGATAAGCTGCAGATCCTAGCTAACCAACAGCCTGCTTCTTCCAACCTCCACCCCCTAGAATTGCCTTATGTCTGTCCCATGCATTCTTGAGTTCCACTTAAGTTTGCTTAGCTCTTCTAAGACCCTCTCTTTCATGAAGGAGCTTATGTCTGCCCCTCCACTATCCTGCTCTGTCTTACTTGGTGTAGGTTCTTTGCCAACATCTTCTATTGTGAAGACTTAGCAGAAGAATTCATTTAACAACACTCTGCTTGTCTTCATCTTTCTCTAACAGCTAGCCCTCCCTTGTTGCTAGTCAGACTAACCCCCCTTTACTATTCCTTTTTTTTTTATGTATCTATAGAACGTTTTATCTCCATTCCTAACCCCCGTGCTATTCTTTCCTCTGTTTTGGCTTTGGCTATCTGAATTGCTTTTTCTGACTCCTTGAGTTTGTTCCTATATTCCTCCCTGTCTGTTTCTCCTTTCATTTCTTTGTACTGCTTAAAAGCCCTATTTTTTCCTTCATTTTGGTTGCTACCTCTTTGTGAACTAGAAAGCATTCTTCCTTCTTTTGGCTTTGCTGATTCGTCTTGTGCATTGCTCAGTGACTGCATTTAAGGCATTCTTTAAGTTCTCCCAGCAGTGTTCTGCATCCCTCTTGTTACTGGTGTCAAGCATGGTCTTGAGCTTGGATTTCATTTCGGGAATGTTTGCTTTCCCGAAATTAAGTATCTTGATTTTTGTGTGATGCTTACCTTCCTCTTTATTTACTGATAACCAGACTGACCTGTGGTCGCTGGTCCTGAGATTGATACCCACATGGACATCTGAAGTCCTGTTGCTGTTTGTCAGTGCCAGGTCCAAGGTTACTTTGTCTCTGGTGGGTGAATCTACCAGCTGATTTAGACCTGCCCCCCACAGCATGAACAGGAATTCTCTGCTCCACTTTGTGGCTCTTGTTTATGAGGTCCAATCCACATCTGGAAGATTGAAGTCCCCAGCAAGCAGCAACTCACCCCTGTCTACCATCACTGAGATGGCTTCCAGGAGGTCTTCATCGATTTCACTTTCCTGGGTTGGGGGTCTGTAAATAACTCCCACCTGGATGGGGACCTTTTCCCCTGTTCCCAGGGTGACCCATAGGGTCTCTGCTTTACTGTGCTTCCCATGGATCTCTGTTGCACTGATTCCCTCCCTTACATACAAAGCCCCCACCCCCTTCTTTACCTCCTAGTCCTTTCTGAAGAGTCTGTAACCTGGGATAGTAGCATCCCAGGTATGGCTGGTGGTGAACCAAGTTTATGTAACTGCAACTCAGTCCAGTTGTGCCTCTGCCACCAAGGCTGTGAGTTCATTGCTTTTGTTTGGTAGACTACAAGCATTGATGCACATAGTCTTCCACCCCTGGTAGTTAGTTTGCCACGTACCATTTCCTTGTTCTGATCCAAATTTTGTGTGTCTTAATCACTTTATGCCTCTCCCTAGTGGATCAGGCTTGGCAGTGCCTTTACTGTGACTGCTGTTGTTATCTTTGTGGTATCTAGGCGCTGTGGTAGCTGATGCTGGGGGAAGGGTAGTTGGCGTCCCTTGCAATGTGAGGATTGCCTACTGCTCCTCCCCTCCACTAGTTTAACTGATCAATATGGAAGTCAAATTTCTGTCCGAGCTCTCAAGTCCCCTTCTTAGTGAGGTGCAGGCTGTCAAATTTAAAGAAGTCCCTTTCCCAGAAGGTCCACCGATATCCTAGAAAGTGATGCCCTCTTTCTTTGCACTAGTTTTCTAGCCAGCAGTTACATTTGGTGATGTCATTCTCTCTCATCTTCTGCCTGATGTCCTCTTTTTCCCAGATAGGCAGAATCTCCACGAAAGAGATAGTGGATGAAAGAGAAGCAAGTTTATCACTTAGCCTAGTAAGATTTTGTTTAGTTTCTTCCATGGATTGAACAGCAAGGTCATTTGTACCTGTGTGGAGAATGACTGTGTGTCCTGTTCCACACTGCACACAATTTTCTTGATGCAGTCCATGTCCCTCCATGCTGATGTGCCAGGGAGGCATCAGACCACAACTTTGGCCTGGTCGTAATGCTGAAGTTGCGACTTTACTTATCATGGAGTATCTGACTATCAATACTGGATTTTAAATTTTTTTAGTGATCTTTTTGGTGGAGCACACATCCTTGTGCTGTGTTGGGCTTCTACTGCCCTCAATGTCTGCTGCTTTAGTAGTCCTGGAGGATAGTGGCATGTATTTATTTGATGTGTATATAGGTGTGCTTCCCTCCTTAGTTATGGGTTTAGGATTTGTCCTATGAGTTCCCCCTATTTGCCAGCCCCCCCAGCCTGTTTGTACTTTGGTGTAGGGGTAGCTGTGAGATCAGTTTTCTGATTCTTCATGTTATATTATTGCCCTTTGAGGACTGACAGAGTTTTTGACAGAGGTAGTGTATCTCAGTCCATGCTGCCTGGAGGGTGAAGCATGTAGGACAGTGCCCCACCCTCAGGACAAATGCTTTAGTGAAGAGTGTTCCAAAGTTGTTGCAGTTTACAAGGTCCATAGCTGGTAGGAGTTAGTCTTAATTATGAGGAGACTCCCAGCCAAGCAATGTGTGGACAAAAGTCAGTGAAGAGAAAAGAAGATAATTTTTTTCCTGAGATATGCAGTAAGTCCTGTCCCTTCTTACTTCTGCAGAAAGGATATGAGGGGTCTGAGCTATAGTGCAGGATGAGCATGGAGTAGGCATGAATGGGGGCAGGGTGGTGGGTATTTCCTATAGAAAATCAAAACAGGCACCTGTAGAAAAAAAAACACTCAACTTTTGGCAGTGGCTCCAACAAATACTACCAACCACAGTACCCTCGGATGAAAGTAAAGGTAACCTGACCTTTTAAATCTTCCTTTTGTTGGAAGATACTAAGCCTTTGTCGGCTCCGTCCCCCAGTTACACTCCTAATCCCCATAGAAGAGCTGTGGAAGAAAAACAATTACCTCCTTCGATGTGAGAAAGAGACTGAAACACATGGAAGCCCAAAACAAAACCTGTAAGCACAACATGTAAGCACAAAATAAAATAGTAACAAAACAGTAACTCTGCTTAGCCTAAAGAGAGATCAAACTGTAAAATCTGTAAGCACAAAACAAAGCAATAACAAAACCTGTAAGCACAAAACAAAATAGTAACAAGACAGTAACTCTGCTTAGCCAAAAGAAGCCTAAATGTTTCTCCTTGTTCTGTACAAGTATTCAACGAGTTGTTTCATGCCACAGTTTTCCTAATGATGAATGTCTATGTTATGAAATGCTAATATCTAAATGTGCTAATGTGTTGAGTATAAGTAAGTGTAACTGGTAGTAGGATACAAGGGAGGGTGCTGGCAGAAGGGGTCAGTGGGCTGACTGAGGTGGGTAAAGGCCTAGTAGTCACTGTACAGACAGCTGGTGAGACCACATCTGGAGTACTGCGTGCAGTTCTGGAGACCCAATCTCCGCAAAGACATAGACAGGATGGAAGCTGTCCAGAGGAGGGCAACTAAAATGGTGCAGGGTCTGCACTGGAAGACATATGAAGAGAGACTTAAGGAGCTTAATATGTATAGCCTCGAGGAAAGGAGGGAGAGGGGGGACATGATAGAAACTTTCAAGTACCTCAAGGGAATCAACAAAGTCCAAGAGGATAGCATCTTTCAAAAAAAGAGGTGTGCAAGAACAAGGGGGCACAATTTGAAGATAGAAGGGGTGGCTCAGAGGTAATTTAAGGAAGTATTTTTTCACAGAGAGGGTTGTGGATGTATGGAACGGCCTTCCAGAGGAGGTTGTGGAGTCAAAAACAGTGGTGGAATTCAAGCATGCATGGGACAGTCATAAGACAATTCTAGGGGGTGGGGGTAGGAAGAAGTAGGCTGCTGGTTAACTAGGATCTGCAACTTATCCATCAGGTAGGGAAATGGGCAGACTGGGTGGGCCAAGCAGTCCTTATCTGCCGTCAAATTCTATGTTTCTATGTTTCTATGCCCTTAAGATAAATACAGTGTGCTCAGTAATTGGATACCAGGAAGGGTATTGGGCAGAGGGGGTCAGTGGACTGACTGCTTGAGGAATAGGCCCAGAATTCACTATACATCCTTAAGGTAAATATACTGTGCTCAGTAATACTAAGGAGAGTATCTGGCAGAAGGGATCAGTGGACTAACTGCTTGAGGAACAGGCGCAGTAGTCACTGCATTCCACAACTGGTTAGGCTCAGGGATCAAGTCCAGGGGGGTGCTTATCTTGGACCTGTGTGTTATCTGGAGGGCTGGTGGGAAGAGTGTGCCTGAAGTCTCCAGGGAAAGTGTGGTGAAGTGGAGTGCTCTGCTGGAAAAATGAATTACAAAAAGTGAATGCAATTTATGTTTGTTACAATTCATGCAAAGCGTTTACTGCTGTGTTAGTGGCTATTCAAGCTATTTTCTCAAAATTGTTTTCAGTAAAAGTTACCTTCTATGTTCAGCAACCCAAGTGTCAGTGTCCTTGCTTGCAGAGGCATTGTCTCACAGTCCTGAGAGTCTCAAGGTCAGTTTGGTGCAGTCCCTTTAATCTCTGGCAGCCCTCTGCCACACCAGTTAGGGAGGTAAGCTGCATTCTAAGGTGGTAACTGACTGGAAGGGTGTTAGGGGAAGAGGCAATGAACTCAGGTAAGGTTGATGCATCTTGCGGGATGAATACTGTGTTACATCCTCCTCTAGGGTGACCAGCTCTTACATTTATTGGTGCCCAGATACGTAGGCTGCACTGTGGCTGTTTTTTGTTGCTTTGTGTGAGGTTAACACAACTGCAAGACTGACATGTTCCAGGTTACACCTAATTGTGGAATACTCTAAATTGCTGTTTGTTTTTGAATTGGTTGGAGACTCTGCAAAATTATTTTGTACAGGCACTTTAGTGTTATGCTTTACACTAAAGGGGTGTATTTTTTTGTGAAATCACCTGTAAGTATGAAGAGTATAGTGAAGTTGATTCGACTTTGTTAGGCCTTGGCTTCTGTGAAGCTCGGTTTGACATTGGGTTACAAAAAAGTGGTATGGATTCGAGACTGGGTTACAAAAAAGAGGTATGGATTCAAGACTCTTGGGAATGCTGGAACAATGTGAGGGACCTAGAGATTTAGGAGGAGCACGTGGTCTAGATCCAGTTGTGGGGGTCAAAATGAATTTTCCTTCTGTGGAAGCACCAGAGTTTAAGCTGAGAAGTATGGAATCGCCTATAACAGGAATCATGAAGGCGCCCACGGGACGTGGTAGAAGTCTGGCCAGAGATATGCCCATGAAGAAGATGTTGCTTTTTTTTTAAACTGTTTTATTAATTTGCAGTGAGGTAAATATTCTCAGATCTTACAACAATTTAAATTAGAAATCAAATATCATGCAATGGAGAAGATGTTTAACGCAGAAGAAGTGGAATGAAGGATGAGTAGCAAGTTGGAGAGGTGGAACAAAAGTTGGAGGTGTTTATGGATAAAGTCACGAACAGCCTGCAGAATGTAAATGTTACACCTGAACAAAAAGAGAGTATGCCTAATGTGAATGCTTTCAGAACACGTGAAGCCCAAGAAACTCTGCAAGGGACACAGAATCTGTCATAAAGTTACGAGAGCTATGATGCCTATCATTCTTTTTGTTGCACCATGGATTGGTGGAAACCTACTTACTGTAGCTACAGTAGAGAAAAGAAAGAGGATGTATCTGAATTCCTCAGAACTTTTGGGAGAATGTTATGAAAAGCCCAAATACCAGGAAATATGTGGATTCAGCACTTTGCAGGAGCAGTTTGTAGTGTTGCAAGTAAATGGTGCAGTTCTAAAAAGGACCAGAAACAGGATTGGAGGCAGCGTAAAGCCTAATTTCTAGAGTACTTTAATAAGGCACATAGCAGACGACATTTACAAAGAGATTTGGATTGTTCACAGAGACGCAGAGATCAACTTGACATGTTTGTCCTGGACAAATGAGACATATACAAACAGTTGTACCCTCAAGCTAAAGAGAGAGAAGTAGTCAAATTCATAGTCGGAACTCAGCCAGCCCAGGTCTGCTGAAGCCAATAGATATGAATGGAAGGAAAGGTTTCAGGAGAAAGGACCTGAATGCAAAGGAATGCAGCACTCAATCATGCCGGAAGGCCAACACGACAGTCGTACATGCAACAAAGAGATGACAAATTTGCATTGTGATGCTATGAGTATAATGAAATTGGTCGCAAGCAGCCAGATTGCTCTAAAAAGAACCCAGAAGTAAAAGCAAATAAAGCAGCAACTATTTTAATATGAGATGAGGAGAAGTTGAAGCTGAAGCCAATAGAGAGTGTCAAGAATAAAGGAGTATCAGAAACATTAAGCACAGTTACAAGTTCAAATCTATTATATTTGCCAATTAAGCTTGGAGATGTGGTCTTCCAAAGTTTGGTAGATACAGATGCAACTACTTTGATTATCAAAAGACCAACACTTATGCAGAGTACTGATGCATGGAATTGATTTCAGAGGAAACCAGAGATGGAACTCACATTAGTCTCAAAGAAGTCTTATAGTCCTTAGGGACATAGAGAATTGAATCTCAGTATACGGGATGCACCATGGAAAGGAATGGTGATTATCTTTGACAATGCTGTCTCAGAAGTTATCATCGGAACTGATATCCTTAGAAATTTGCAGCTGATAATCAATATTGCCAATCAGAAGTTCCTAAGCAAGGAAGAGAGTATAGAGCAATCACCAGAGGAGATAGAGGAAGCAGAGATAGAAACTGAAAAGTCACCAGAGATTCTGGAAAATTCTGAACCTGGTAATCCACAAATGTAGACTGTAATCATGATGGAACCTGAAGAAATCTTACAGAATATAAAAGTGTTAGCGAGTCCATATTTACAAGGTCTTCTCAAACCAGATGTCAGTCATGAAGAGTAATTAGAGAGTATCCTCAGATAATTTCCTGAGGTGGCCATGGAGAGAGTGAGATGTACAGAACTGATTTATCATACAATAGATACCTGGAATGCACAGCCACTAAGAAGTAGACCATACGCATAGTCCACTGCAAAGAGGGAAATAATTTGTGAGCAAACCAAGAGATGTTAAAAAAGGGGATTATCCAGCCATCATTGTCAGCTTGGTCATTGCCAGTAGTGTTGGTATCAAAAAAGGATGTAACCATCAGATTTTGTGTGGACTACCGGAAGGTCAATACTGTCATCATAGGAGACACATAATCTATGAAGAACATGATAATCAATACACTTACAGGAGCTCAAGAATTTTCTACTATCGATCTAAAAAGTGCAAACTCAGGACTGGTGTAAAACAGCCTTTATAACGCATGAAGTCCTGTACGAATTTAATGTATTAGCTTTTGGACTGAAGAATGCACCTACGATTTTTCAAAGAATGATAGATGAAGTATTTCGAGGAATCCAATACCAGTTCTGTTATACTTTTTTTTTTTTACTTGTTTAACCAGGAGTAGCACACTGAGCTGCAAGCTTTTTTACAGGAGCATCCTGGGAGCACAGGGAAATTAAGTAACTTGCCTAGGGTCACACAGTACGTAAGTGGAAGCTGTGGGATTCAAACCCAGGTCTGGTCTGCTGGATGTCACCAGATTTGCAGCTAAGAGCCTTAAACCACTGTGCTATACTGCCTCCACTTACATGGATGATGTGATCATCTACTCCAAGGCAAAGGGTAAGGAGACATTGCCAGACTTTTAAAAGAGAAATGTGCAATTTCTTGCTAACAGAGATAGAATTTTGAGGTCACATAGTTATAGATGGAGGAATATTGCCTGAACCAGATACAGTAATGGTTATCAGAGATTTTCAGAGACTACAAAAGGTAAAGGATATCCAAAGATTTCTAGGACCATGCAGTTGGCATGGAGCTTTCATACAACAAATGTTAGATATTGTAGAACCTCTGAACCAGCTCAGAAGAAAGCAAACCAAATGGGGATGAACACCCATCCAAGAGAAAGCATTTCAAATAACCAATGGAAGGAGTATAAAAGTTATATTTCCCAGACTTTGACAAACTGTTTTTTCTTGCTACAGATGCCAGTGACAAAGGCATTGGAGCAGTGTTATATCAAGAAGAACAAGGAGAGAAAAGAGTAAGTTTGTAAGCTGGCAGAATGCTAAATGCAGCTGAAAGAAAGTATCACACTTCCAGAAAAAAGTGTTTGGCCATAGTATGGACAATCAAAAAGTAAAGAGGTTATTTGGACCATAAACCTTTAACGTTTTACACGGATCACAATGCTTTAACCTGGTTATTCACGATGAAAGACACCAATGGAAAGTTGGGACAATGGTCACTACTTTCACAAGACTAAGCATTTAAGGTGCAGCATTGCAAAGGGAGTACCAATGTAATTGCAGATTAGCTATTGTGAAGTATAGAAGGTCATGGAGAAGATGCAGAACTAGATGTCACAGACGTGGAGAGAGTCATCTTAGGTATGTGTTGTACCATTACGACGTCTCATGCCGAGATAGCAGAGGAAGAAGAAGAGCTATTGCCATTCATCAGAAAATAAGTTGCAAGTGCTCAGACCTGAGATAGAGAACAAAAGAGAATGATAGAGGTTGTTTAAACTGGAGATGAGAACGTGACTTTACCCACTCAATGGAGAATACCATGTCAAGAGCATCATTATGTGTTGGTAGATGGTATACTCATGCTACATACTCAAAAACTAGAAGAATGGGAGGTGATTCTAGTCAAGAGACTCAGGGAGAAACTACTACAGCTAATGAACAATTGCTCCATATCAGGACATACGGGGCAAAAGAAAACATGTTATGTAATGTGGTATGTAGTGCACAAGCGATGAGGAGAGACTGGTAGCCCTTAACATATTTATGATGGAGAAAATGAGGATGACAGGGGACATGTTCCCAGTCCTCCCCAATAATTAAATGTATTAACATACTTACACCGGCCGAGATGTTTGATCCAGTGTCATACAGCAGATCATTAGACCATGCCCTGCAGTGTATTCACAACATTACTCAGGCATAAAAAACATAGAAACAGAATTTATTAACTGAAAACAACCGCTTGGCTCACTAAGTCTGCCCAGGTGTTTCTTGCCTTATGCATCTCTGCAGATCCTAGCTGGGCTCTGGTGACGTTCCCTCCTCCCTGACTATATACTAATATTCTCCTATGCCTATCCCATGCATGCTTGAAACCTGTTACTCTTTTTGTCTTCACCACTTCCACTGTCGGGCTGTTCCAGGCATATGCCACCCTTTCTGTGAAGTAGTATTTCCTCACATCTCTCTTAAACTCCCTTTCCTGCTTCATTGTATACCCCCATTCCTGGTGCTCTTCCTCATTTGAAAGAGACTCCTCTCCTGCACCCTGTTTATCCCTGTGAGGTATTTGTAGGTCTCTTTGATTGCCTCTCTTCCATAGTGTACATATTGTGATCCCGTAGTAACTCCTCATAGGGCTTCTCATGCAACCTCTGCTTCATTTTAGTTGCTTTCCTCTGAAGTGCTGTCTATGCTCTTTCTGAGTTGCAACCTCCAGAACTGAACACAATACTCCTGGTGGGATCTCCACAGTGAGTGATACAGTGGCAACACCACCTACCTCTTCCTGATTAAGATATCCCTCCCTATCTACTCAACATCCCAATAGCCCTACCCACTGCTTTGTCTCACAGCTCTGACACTTTGAGGTAATCAGTTATGATAACCCAACAGTACCTTTCCTGCTTAATGCCTGTCAGTATTCACACATCCCATGCTTTGTTCCTGAGTTTCTTTGTCCTAGGTGCATGATTTTGTTCTTTTTGACATTGAACTCCACCTTCTATGCTCTTGGCCACTCCTTGAGCTTCATCAGAACCATGCATATTTTCTCCACCCTCTCCTGAGTGTCCATACTACTACAAATTTTGTTGTCATCTACAAAAAGGTATACCTGCCCCTCCAGTTCTTCTTCAATGTCCTTATGAAGACATTTAAGAGAAAAGGGCCCAGTACTGAGGTCTTTGCACCTGGCTGGCCATTCTCCAACAGCAGGAGGCAGAACCATTCCATGAAGGTTATTAATAACAAGATTGAAAAGGCAGAGATGATTGATATGGTGTCCTGCATCAGGAAATGGGAACCATTCCATGAAGGGTATTGACAACAAGACTGAACAGGCTGAGATGTTTGATCGTGTGTCCTGCAACAGGACATGGGACCATTCCATGAAGAGCAATTATAGCAAGATTGAACAGACAGAGATGTTTGATCTGGTGTTCTACAGAAGGACATGGGACCATTCCATGGAGGGTATTAATGAGACTGAACAGGCAAGGATGTTTGATCTGGTGTCCTGCAGAAGGACATGGGACCATTCCACAAAGGGTATTAATAACAAGACAGAACAGGCAGAGATATTTGATCTGGTGTCATGCAGCAGGACATGGGATCATTCCACAAAGGGTATTAATAATAAGACAGAACAGGCAGAGATGCTTTATCTGGTGTCCTGCAGCAGGACACAGGACCATTCCATAAAGGGTATCAACAAGACTGAACAGTCAGATATGATTGATTTGGTGTCCTGTAGTAGGATACAGGACCATTCCATGAAGGGTATTAATAACAAGATTAAACAGGCAGAGATGTTTGATCTGGTACCCTGCAGCAGGACATTGGGCCATTAAATAAAGGGCAATTATAACAAGATTGCAGTCAGAGATGTTTGATATGGTGTCATGCATCAGGAAACAGGACCATTCCATGACGAGTATAAACAAGATTGAACAGGCAGAGATGTTGAATCTGGTGTTCTGCAGCAGAACACAGGACTATTCCATGAAGGGCAATTATAACAAGATTGCACAGTCAGAGATGCTTGATCAGGTGTAATGCAGCAAAACACTGGACCAATCCATGAAAGATATTAGTAATACGATTGAACAGGTAGAGGTGTTTGACCTGATGTCCTGCAACAGGATAAAGGACCATTCCATGAAGAGTATGAATAAGACTGAACAGGCAGAGATGTTTGATCTGGTGTCATGCATCAAGGTATGCATAAATTCCATGAAATATTTTAAAAACAAGATTGAACAGGCAGAGATGTTTGATCTGGATTCATGCAGCAGGACATGGGATCACTCTATGAAGGGTAGTAATAAGATTGACCAGGTAGAGATGTGTGATCTGGTGTCCTGCAGCAAGACACAGGACCATTCCATGAAGGGTATTAATAACAAGATTGAACAGGCAGAGATGTTTGATCTGGTGTCCTGCATCAGGATGAGGGACCATTCCATGAAGGGTAATAACAAGACTGAACAGGCAGAGATGTTTAATCTGGTGTCATCATGGGAATTGGACTTCCTCCAGCTAATGACTTCATTGGGCCTTACACAGGTTATTACCTCTTTGACCCACAGGTGTGGTCACTTCTTGGACTTGGTGTTCCTCCTGGGGATGGAGATATCCAACATGGTGGTGGAGCCAGTCTGTTGGTCTGACCATCACACCATAGGGTTCAGTTTCATGGCTCCCTCCAATGGGCCTGCCCCCATGGAGATGGTCCAGTACCAACCTTTGAGGGGTGTTACCCCAGACGGTCTAAAGGCAATGCTGGACCTATTGGGCATATTGAGTGAAAACATGGATCCAGGGAACTTAGTACTAGCCTCTAATAAGGAGGTAGTGGTGGCCCTGGATTCCATAGATCCTGTTTGGGTTTGTCCCCTCACTCTTTGCCCAAGGTCCCCTTGGTTTGATTGGATCTTGAAGGAGTTGAGGAGAGAGGGACAAATGCTAAAGAAGTGCTGGCAGAAATCAGGCCTGGATGGTGACAGATTTAGATTGATGGACCATTATGTTGTCTATCAATCGGCAATCACTCATAAGAAGACAGAGTTTTTGTCCAGAGAGATTGCCACTGCGCAGAACTGACCAGCTCAGCTCTTCCGGACTGTCGACAGATTGTGCAATCCAATCTGTCTTCAGCCTGGTAGAGCTTTTTCACAAGAGATATGGGATGAGTTTGCTCTGTTCTTCGCAGATAAGGTTGTCACCATCAGGTCTGGGATCTGTGCAGTCCCCTCTATTGGGTATTACGGAGGTCGGCAGGGGGATGCGGACACCCAGCTTACTTGGTTTAACTTCGGCCAGCCAGAACTCATGGACATCATGAGGATCATCCTGACTCTGCGGCCAACCTGGATGCGTTGATGAGATCGGCCCTGTCCTAGCTGAGATAGTCTGGAGTTCACTGGAGAGGAGGGGGTTTTCCAGACCCCCTAAAGGAGATGGTTGTATGACTTCTTCTTAAGAAATCTTCCCTTGACCTAGACTGTCTGGCTAACTACAGACCTGTCTCTAACCTGCCTTTTGTGGTTAAGTTTATTGAGAAGGTAGTTGCGCTGTAGCTGGATGATTATTTATCTATCCACAATGTCTATGATTCTCTCCATTCGGGTTTCAGGAAGAGACATAGTACCAAGATGGCTTTTGATCTGTTGATAGCGAGAGATCGAGGATACACTCCATTTTGGACCTCCTTGATCTCTCTGCAGCGTTTGACACTATGGATCATGGGGTGCTACTGGAGTGCCTGCGGTTCAATGTGGACTGTCTGGTACGGTCCTCAGATGGTTTTGATCTTTCCTCGAGGGTAGAACTCAGAGAGTGGTGTCTGGGATTTATTCCTTAACCCCTCTCCCCCTATCCTGTGGGGCACCGCAGAGTTCCATCTTGTCACCCATTTTGTTTGCAGTGTACATGCTGCATTGGGAGATATCATTAGGTGGTACGGCTAAGTTTACACTGCTAAACAGATGATACTCAGCTGTACATGTCTTTTGCACCTTGGCAGGATAGCTTTCTCTTGGTTTTTAATAACTGCCTTTCCAAAATCCAGGACTGGATTAGTGCCAGCTGGCTGTGGTTGAATCCAGCTAAGACTGAGGTGTTGGTTGTAGACCCAGATTATTGGGAGGTGGGTTTGTCAGTGGGACAGCCCTCTGAGCTTTGGGTCAGGGACATTCAGCTGACTACCTTAGACCAGGTGTGGAACCTGGGTGTTATTTTTGACAGTGGATTGACCTTTAGATCTCAGGTATCGGCCATTGTCAAGACCTCATTTTTTCATCTGAGGAATATCGCCCTGGTGAAGTATCTGGTTCCTCCTGATGATCTTCCAACATTGGTCCATGCCTTTGTGACCTCCCACCTTGACTACTGCAATGCCCTATACCTAGGGCTACCAGGGGTTGATATCCGCCACTTGCAGCTGATGCAGAAAGCATCAGCCAGACTTTTGACTGGTACCACTAGGACCAGTCATATTATGCCTGTGCTGTGCAGACTGCACTGGCCACCAGCACAGTGGTGGATCACTTTCAAGGTCAGGTTACTGACCTATAATGCCCTACACAAACAGGGACCTCATTACCTGCAAGATCTCCTTTGTCTCTACCACCTCCTTCGCCCACTCCGCTCCACTGATGAGGGTTTGCTAGAGATTCTCAAGGTGTGTTTAAAGATATCTGGGGCTCGGTCTTTCGCTTTTGCAGTCCCCACCCTGTGGAATTCTCTTCCTCATCAGATTCAAGAGTGCCTGACTGTCCAAAGCTTTAAAATAGCTTTAAAAACATATTTATTTAGTCAGATGCTTCCAGACTCTAGTGCAGGACTTTATGCTTGGTGAATGATTTTAATTTGCTGATAATGGATATTTTATTTTATTTGGTGAATTTTGATTGTTTTAAATGTTTATTTATATGTTTTTTATGTGCAGGTGCTTTGGCTTTGGAAAAGCGCTTTTTAAAAATAAAGGATTGATTGATTATAGGAATAGTATCAAGTCTACAAGTGTCAGGCATTACTGACTCATCAATTTTCATTAGACATAATGTCCACCTAAATACCTATCGAGAGATGCTATAAATATATCAATCGATGGACTTTTAGCAATATATTCAGGTAATGAGTTCCACAGTGACACTACCCTTTGGTTTACATAGAAACATAAAATTTGATGGCAGATAAGGAGCGCTTGGCCCACCTAGTCTGCCCATTTCCGTACCTAATGCATAGGCTGCAAATCCTAGTTAACCAACAGCCTACTTCCTCCTACCCCCCACTAGAATTGTCTTATGTCAGTCCCATGCATTCTTGAATTCCCCCATTGTTTTTGAGTCCACTACTTCCTCAGGAAGGCTATTCTATGTATCCACAACCTTCTCCTTGAAAAAAGACTTCCTTATAAACACAATTGTTTCTTTTAGTTTTTTGTTGTTGTTGCACTGCAACTCTAGTACCATTTATTCGTAGTGTTATTTCCTTACAATTATGACCTAATTCAGCATGTTTGCCGTTCATTTGCATCATCAGGTAAGAAAAAAGGTTTGTCTCCCCATACGACACACAGGGATAATGCCAAACTTCACCCAACAACTAACACACCAAAATCTGGCCAATGGAAAATCATGTACACAAATGCTCACAGCCTGGGAAATAAGATCCCAGACCTGCAGGCAATAATGTCAGAGGCTAAACTGGACATAGTAGCAATTAGTGAGACGTGGTTTACCAGTAACCACACTTGGGAGACTTCAGTACCTGGCTATGTATTGCTCAGAAGAGACCGAGGTGCAAAAGGGGAGGAGTGGCCTGTATGTTAATGAAAATATCAAAGCTACAGAAATTCAGAATACACATAAGGAGCCAGAAGAACTGTGGGTCACCCTGGAAACAGGAAATGGGACAGCCATAAGAACTGGGGTTGTCTACAGGCCCCAGACCAGAGGGAGGACATAGACACATTACTGTTAGAAGATATACAAAACATGACAGCTAAAGGGAGGTTCTGATAATGGAGACTTCAACATGCCGGATACAGATTGGTCAATACCAGCAGGAACATCTGCCAGAACTAGATTCATAGTGGATTCCCTGCAGGGGAGGGCCTCAAACAACTGGTACAGCAACCCACAAGAGACAGGGCTATCCTAGATCTAGTACTGACTAACAAAGAAGGGATCACAGATCTCCAGGTAGAAGGTCACCTGGGGCCAGTGACCATCACATGGTATGGTTCAATTTGGCTACTACATCTAAATCATCCCATTCCAAGGCAAAAATATGGGACTTCAGAGAGCTGACTTTGATAAGATGGGCAACAGAGTTAAGCTAGCCCTGGCAAAGAAACACAGGTGAGGGGTACAGGCAAAGTGGGCAAGCATTAAGGATGTAATACTTGAAGCAACATCCCATTGTGTTAGACAGAAAAGGAAGTGCAAGAAGAAGGAAACCACTTTGGTTCTCAAATACAGTAGCAGAAAAGGTCAGAGCCAAAAGGCTGGCCTTCAGGAAATATAAGGGAACACAGCGGGATGAAGATAGGAGGCATACCAAACTGTCCTAAGGGAAGCAGGTAAGGCAGTAAGGCAGGCAAGTCCCAAACTGAGGAAACACTAGCACCGAACAGTAAAGAAGGTGACAAGACTTTCTATAGATACATTAGTGAAAGGAGAAAGTCCAGAGGGGGTATTGCTAAGCTTAATGGAGAAAAGGGAGCATGTGGAGGAGGAGGACCCTGTAAAGGCATCTATCCTAAATAGATACTTTTGCTCAGTATTTACTGAAGAGAAGGTAGGGCAGGGCCCACAGCTCAGCATCATGGACACAGGGGAGGGAGGTGAGCACTACCCTTCACAAAAGAAAGGGTCCTACAAGAGCTTGCTAAGCTCAGGTGGATAAGGCAATGGGACCTGATGGCATACATCCCAGAGTACTTAAGGAGCTAAAGGAGGAACTAGCAGAGCCATTAGCAGAATTGTTTAGTGAGTCTCTGAGCACAGGAGAGGTCCCAGAAGACTGGAGAAGGGCTCATGTGATTCCGCTCCACAAGAGTGGTAGCAGGGAGGAGGCGGGGAACTACAGACCGGTCAGTCTTACCTCAGTAGTGGGCAAGATTATGGAGGCACTCCTTAAGGAAAGGATAGTGCAACACCTGGAATCCATAGGGGCACAGGATCCAAGACAGTATGGGTTTACAAAAGGAAGGTCCTGTCAAACTAATCTCATAGATTTCTTTGACTGGGTAACCAGAGTGGTGGACCAAGGGGGAGCAGTTGATGTCGCCTACCTTGACTTCAGCAAAGCTTTTGACACTGTTCCACATAGAAGATTGATAAATAAGCTGGGTAGGCTCGGGTGGGTCAGAAGTTGATGAACTGGGTGGCAAACTGGTTGACTTGCAGAAAACAGAGAGTGGTGGTAAATGGTATACAATGAGAAGAGATGCAAGTCAGTGGGGTACCTCAGGGATCAGTCCTGGGGCCAGTCCTCTTCAACATCTTCATTAGTGACCTTGCAGATGGACTAGAGGGTAAGGCTTGTCTGTTTGCAGATGACACCAAGATCTGCAACAGGGTAGATGATCCAGATGGGGTGGGCAGAATGAGAAGAGATCTGGATAAACTAGCAGAATGGTCAGAAGAGTGGCAACTGGGATTTAATGCAAAGAAGTGCAAAATCATGCACATAGGGAAGAGAAACCCTGAAGCCACCTATAGGCTGGGAGGGGAGTTGCTAGCAGTCACAAAGGAAGAAAGAGACTTGGGCATCATCATCACTGATGACCTAAAATCATCCAAGCAGACCTCTAAAGCAGTAGGTAAGGCTAGGGGGGTGTTAGGGTGTATTAGTAGGGGTATCACAAGTCGTAAGAGGGTGTAATAATCCCTCTGTACAAGACACTGGTTAGGCACCATCTGGAGTACTGCGTGCAGTATTGGAGGCCACACCTTCACAAGGACATTAACCAAATTGAGGCAGTCCAGAGAGGGCAACAAAATGGTGCAGGGACTGCATCAGAAGACATATGAGGACAGATTAATGGAGCTCAATATGTATACCCTTGAGCAAAGGAGGGAGAGAGGTGATATGATCGAGGCATTCAAACACCTTAAGGGCATAAACAAGGTGAAAGAGTCTAACATGTTTAAATATAAGAAAAATAGCAGGACAAGAGGACACAGCATGAGATTAGAGGAGGCCGATTAAGGGGAATGTGAGAAATTCTTTCTCACAGAAAGGGTGGTGGATGCATGGAATGGCTTACCACAAGAAGTGGTGGCTATGAATATAGTGCAGGGCTTCAAACAGGCATGGGATAGGCATAAGGGAGCAATACAAATGACTATGAATAGATAGGCCACTGACAGAGCAAAGGCCGATGGCACATTTATAAGGTAGAAAAAGAAATGGGCAGACTGGATGGGCCTTGCGGTCCTTGTCTGCCGTCAACTTCTATGTTTCTATGTTTCTATGTAATCTTAACTTTAGTACAGTAATCTTTATATGCATATCATGTTCTCTCTTCTATGTTCCTGGTTAACTGACATATCTACTCCTTATATATAACATGTTGTGTACCAGTATTATTTGTTTGTATTACCTTTGTGGAAAATTTCAATAAAATGATAAAGTGAAAAAAAAGACCTCCTCACATTGCCTTTAAGCCATCCCCCCTCTATCTTCAAATTGTGCCCCCTTGTTCTTGCACATCTCTTTTTCTGAAAGATGCTCCTATCTTGGACTCTGTTGATTCACTTGATGTACTTGAAAGTTTCTATCATGTCCCCCTCTCCCTCCTCTCCTAGAGTGTATACATATTAAGAAGCTTCTTTAATCTCTCTTTGTATGTCTTCTGGTGCAGACACTGCACCATTTTAGTTGCCCTCCTCTAGACAGCCTCCATCCTGTCTATGTCTTTGCAGAGATGGGGTCTCCAGAACTGGATGCAGAACTCCAGATGAGGTCTCACCAACTATCTGCATAAATGAATACAGTAACAACTTCCAGTTTTCTACTGGTGATGACTCTCCCCAGGCATCCCTGTACCACACCAGCCCTACTTATTGCCTTCTCACATTGCTTGCCCACCTTAAGGTCATCTGATATGACTATTCCCAGGTCCCTTTCAATTTCTGTTGTTATTATCTCACCCCCATTGTGTACTCTTCCCCTGGATTTTTGTTTCCCAGGTGCATTATTTTGCACTTCTTTGCACTGAATCTTAGCTGCCATGTATTTGACCATTCATCTAACCTTGCCAAGTCATTTTACATCCTCTCCACACCACCTTCTGTATCAACCCTGTTGCAGATCTTTGTGTCATCTGCAAAGAGACATACTTTTCCTTCCAGTCCCTCTGCAATGTCACTTTTAAAGACATTAAAGAGGACCGGTCCCAGTACTGAACCCTGCGGTACCCCACTAGTAATCCCCCTTTCTTCAGAGTAAACTCCATTTACTGTTACCCTCTGTATCCTGTTGTCCAGCCTAAAACCTATTTAAATGGTCTTTTGGATGAGACGTTAAACCGAGGTCCCATCTGCCTGGATTGGTGGTAGTTCAGGTGGATGTTAAAGATCCCATGGCACTTCTCGAAAAGAGTAGGGGAATTTCCCCAAGCCCTGGCCAAATTTCCCTCATTCCCTAAAAATACCACCAACAGTTTCATCTGGTTCAAGCAAGGTCAGTTGGTATTCATCTGTATACCCCTTCCCTGGGTCGTGCCTGAAAATAGGCAGGATTTGTCTAGTGCACTTACCCGGTCAACAAAAACTAAATAAATAAATAAAGTTCTCTCCTCTAAGCTGGAAGGTGTGTGCTGTTAAGTCTCTATTAATATGCTTATGTTGTAAGCCTATACATTCCCACAAGTATTTCATTTTAAAGGCCCTAAAGACCAAACAAAGGTCACCACTTGTACACAGATACATAGATGTCAGTAGACAAGGGCCTTCAACCCACCTAGTCTGCCCATGAATGCACATAACTGTGCTTCTTCAAGCTACCCTGGAACTAAGTTGTCCCCTTCCCCCAATTACCAGGATCCCCTTATGCCTATCCCATACATTCTTAAATCCTGTAATAGCTTCAGCCCCCACCATCTCCACTGGCAGGCAGTTCCATTTGTCCACCACCTTCTCTGTGAAGAAGTACTTTCTTATGTTCCCTCTGAACCTCTCTCCCTTCAGTTTTATCCCATGTCCCCTTGTCCTGGAGAACAGTACAAGTCACATTAAACTGTTCCTCCAATGAGTTGCTTTAGCATTCTTGACTGAGTTGCACAAGTGTTGCTGGATCCAGCGCAATGCCTTACACAAACTGTTTCTTAAGAGTCAAAATGCAGCTTTGCATTGCACTGTGACTACACTGCAGATTTATTGTGAGTTGTAAAATAATTTTAAAAACATTGCTCATCAACTGGTTAAGCATTGAAAAATAATGTAATATGAGTTGCCAATGCATTGCCAACTCAAAAAAACAATGCTAGACCAACTCATTGATGGAACTATTTAATGTGACTTGCACTGTATCTTTTTCTTTGCAAAACTGTGTTTTCTTGCACCTTGTTTCAACCTGTGAGGTACTTATATGTCTCAATCATATCCCCCTTTCCCTCCTCTGTTTGAGAGAGTACAGTACATATTTAAGTCTTTCAGCCTGTCCTCATAGGGTCTGAGATGTAATACTTGCACTATCTTGGTTGCCCTCCTCTGAACCGCCTCCACTCTATGTCCTTACGTAGGTAAGGCCTCCAGAACTGGACAATGTATTCAAGGTGTGGCCTCACTAATGTCCTGTATACTGGAATTACGACCTCCCTTTTCCTGCTGGTGATACTCTTGCCTATGCATCCCAGCATCCTGGTTGCCTTTCCTGCTGCTTTGTCACACTGACTCCCTACCATGAGATCAGCGGAGATGATAACTCCTAGTTTCCTTTCCTGCTTGGAGCATTGCATAACCTCCCCCACCCCCCAGGTGACATACTGTTCCAGGGTTTTGTGCCCCATGTGCATTATCTTACACTTTTTTGCATTAAATCCCAACTGCCAAAACCTTGACCAGTCCTTGAGTTTCTGCAGATCTCTCCTCATTCTATCCACACCGTCCAGCATGTCCACCCTGTTGAAGAGCTTTGTGTCATCAGAAAATAGGCACATTTTCCCTTCTAGGTCCTCTGTAAGGTCACTGATAAAGATATCGAAGAGGACTGGACCCAGTACTGATCCCTGTGGAACCCCACTGGTCACCTTTCCCTCTGCAGAGCGATAGCCATTTACCACCACCCTCCGTGTCCTGCTACCTAGTCAATTCTCCACCCACTTCACCATCATCTTACCCACACCCATGTTCCCTAGCTTGTGTAACAGCCTTCAATGTGATACAGTGTCAAAGGCCTTGCTGAAGTCCAAGTAGGCCATATCCACTTGCTCCCCCCCCAGATCTACTTCCTTTGTCACCCAGTCGAAGAACTCAGTGAGGTTAGTTTGGCATGATCTTCGTCAAGTAAAACCATATTGCCTTGGGTCCTGTAGACCATTGGCAACTAGGTGTTCCACTGTTCTTTCCTTCAATAGTGATTCTGTGATCTTCTCCAGGACTGAGGTCAGGCTGACTGGTCTGTAGTTTCCTGCTTCCTCTCTGTTTGCACTTTTATATAGGGGGACTACATCAGCTCTCCTCCAGTCTTTGGGTACCTCCCCTGTTACCAGTGACAACTGAACAGGGTTGCCAGAGGTTCTGCCACTACCTGTCTTACATCTATATTTGAGTGAGAAAAGTCCTAGTTCCCTAAGTCGTTCCTCATATGATATTTGCCTTAAGTTGGTTATCCATTTGGTAGTTTTTGGTTGGACAGTCTCAATTAAGGAGACATTTCTTGCCTTGTATGGTGCCCAGAACTAGCTGCAATACTCCAGATGGGGCCTAACCAGTTCATCATATAAGGGCATTATCACACCATTGTCCCTGCTTCTTACATGTCTGAAAATACATCCAAGCATTCTATTAGCCTGACTTATTACCTCCCTGGTATGATTACTGAAAGACAGTGTATTGTTCATAGTAACAACCCAGTCCTTTTCCCTATCTGTTGTTTGAAGTTCTATTCAGTCTAGCAATCAATTATTCAATCAATCAATAGTTTATTTGTTCAGTGCAAATTTCAGGGAGTCAAGGCGCTTTATATACTATCAAAAAAATTCAAAAAGATTCTATTGAGATAATATTTATGCATTGCATTATTTCTGCATTTTTCATTAAAAAGCAATATATGCACTTTTGCCCATGATTCAGTTTTATTTAGAAGTCCACGACTGGCTTCTTTTTTTTCCGCAGCAGCTCCGAGTTTTTTGTCATCCACAAACTTACATGTCCAAGAAATATAAGATGTTACCACAGATGCCACAAATGTGTTAAGGAGTGTCTGTCCCAGTACCGATCTATGAAGGACACCACTGGTACCAGTTCCCAAGTCTGAACTATACCCTCTATTAGTGACATGTTGATGTCTATTATTTAACTATGAAACAATCTATCTGATAATACTTGAGCTGAATTTTTGTTTTAAGAGTTCATCAAGTAATTCTTTATGCGGTACTAGGTCAAACACTTTCATATCATCTAACTATAACATTGACAGGGAGCCCATTAACCAATGCACTATTGATGGGCTCAAAGAAATTATAGATATTTGTTTGGTATGATCTATAAGTTGTGAATCCA
Organism: Neoceratodus forsteri; assembly: GCA_016271365.2. Taxonomy (NCBI): domain Eukaryota; kingdom Metazoa; phylum Chordata; order Ceratodontiformes; family Ceratodontidae; genus Neoceratodus; species Neoceratodus forsteri. The sequence goes on from CM057455.1 coordinate 62,742,540, forward strand.
TTTTTGGGTCACATCGCCTAAGTTGTTTTCCTTTAGATGATCTTCCATAAATTCTTTAACAAATTTTTCCAAAACCTTCCCCAGAGCAGATGTCAGGCTAATTGGTCTGAAGTTCTTAACATCATATCTAGGGCCTTTTTTTAAAAAATCGGTATAATATTTGCTTTCTCCCATTCCAGGATGACCCTGCCTAGTGACAGGAATTTTGTAAATAGCATTGTTATAGGTCCTGACAGTTCTTTAGATTGCTCCTTTAATTATCTTGGGTGTATATTATCAGGTCCAGGGGACTTATACATTTTTAAATTATCCAACTTATGTTTGACCTCACTTTCAGTGATGTTAGGTATAGTGTCACTAATTAAGTAAGTATCCTCTAAAGACAGTTCACAATAAGTTTTTGACTGAAAAACACTTAGAAAATATTTGTCAAATAATATCGCCATTTCACTTTCATCTTGAATTAAAATATCTCCAGAAACAATTGATCCCACCTTTTGTTGCCCCCCCAAAACCACTGATATAATTAAAAAAAGCCTTTTATTTTCTTTTGCTTTATTTGCTAGTTTGCGTTCTGCAGCTTTTTTTTTTTTTACATTTTAATTAAATGTTTATACCTCTTAAGTCTTTCTTTACATTTGACCCTGTTCAAGTCAGGGGGTAGATTTAAACTTTCTAAATGCCTTATTTTTCTTTCTTATTGCTCTTTTAATTTTGTTTATTATGTTGTCTTGCACATGCAGTGCAGACAACATATTGTGGCTGCTTCAGTGAACAAGCAGGTTACAGAGGTGCAGTCCTTCTGCAACCAGTGGCACTACTGCTTTTTGAGGCCGTGTTCTGTGGCACCAATGGCATAGCATCACTGTCTATGACAGCAGTTGAAAAAACGTGCCACCACCTTGCAAGAAATTAGTTGCTGAAATCAGGGAGCACCACTGAGTCAATTATTGCTTGCCTCCTCTGGTCAAGCAATATGGTGGCGGCTTCCTTGTCAGCTTCTTACAGTCCCCAGAGAAGCAGAAGGACAGCCGCCACATTTTACAGTCCCTGTGAAAGCCAACAGGGGTGCCCAGCCCCCCTGTCGGCATGCCCCCTCCTAAATTAATTTGCTCACAGGGGTGCCCAATCCCTATTGGCATTATGTACCCCCCCATTTCTTGTTTGCCAAGGGCGTGCTCAATGCCCCTTGGCTCATGCGACCCCCCCACCTCTGTATGGCTGGCAGGGGTGCCCAATGCCCCATCGGCTACAGTCCCCTCCAAACAACACTCCAGGTGGCATACTGGGAGCACACCCCAGTGTGCCAAATGCCCCTGTAAAAAAAAAATATCCATGATGTTTTGTAACCTGTAAAACAGAAAATGGTCCCTCATCAATCCGAGGCCTCCCCAACCCGCTCCCACCCTCTGTGCCTTGCCTCCCCACACACCCTCACCCCATACTTACCTCCGGGCCAGCTGATTATCTTCAGTGGACCAGGAATCGTCTGCACTCTTAAAGCCGACCGCAAACTGAAGAAATGCCGGTAAGCTGTATAATGGCATAAACGGGTTTTCTTTAACTTATGTGGATATCTCAGCCATTTTTTTTACTTTTGCTACCAAATTTTCAACATGGGTTTTTTGGGACCCCTCCTCGTGAATTCTGTCACGGTCATAGTGTTATTCAGTCACGAAAAGTGATTTTGCGGTCACTGCGTGGAATCACCTTTTGGGACCGAGTAAAGAAATGATAGTGTCGCTGTTCATGAGGTGGCCTCCCAAAAAGGCTATGTTGCAAATTTAGTGAAAAAATTCTAAAAAATTACTGTGTTACGTGCGTGCAGTGCGCAATTTCATGCACACACATAACTTTGCCAATTTGAAATATTTTCACTCTAGATTTTCAACATTGGCATTTTTCCACACCTCCTTATGAACCGTGCAGCTGTCATTTTTCACATCCTGGCCAAAATGTATTTTAACACTACTGGCACAGAATAGCACGGTCGCTGAGGGAAATCAGTGTTCAGGACATATTATGAAAATCATAGCAATGCTGTTCATGAGCAGAGGTCCTAAAATGCCTATGTTGAAAATTTGGTGACAAAAATCCATAAAATGGCTATGTTACAAGTATGTGTTGTGCAGTTTCCACGCGCACTCATAACTCCAACAATTTGTAATATTTTCACTCAACATTTTTAACACTGTCAATTTTGCGCACGTCCTTATGAACAGTACAGCTGTCATTTTTCAGATCCTGCCCAAAATGTGTTTTCCCACAAGTGGCGCACTATGACACAGTCGCTGTGGGAAATCAACGATCAGGACAGATGAAGAAAATCATAGTGACAGTGTTCATCAGCAGAGGTCCCAAATGCCTGTGTTGAAAATTTGGTGAAATAATTCCACTGAATGACTCTCTTCTGAGTGTGCAATGTGTAGTTTCTACGTATGCTCGTAAATTTGCGCATTTTTAACATTTTCACTGAAGATTTTCAGCACTGCCATCTCTTCACACCTACCTGTGAATGCTACAGCTGTCATTTTTCACATCCTACCCGAATGGTGTTTTCCCACATTTGGAGCAGAATGGCGCAGTCGCCGTGAGTAATAAAACATTCGGGACAGATTAACAAAATCACAGTGCCATTATTCATGAGCAGAGGTCCCAACCCTTTCATGAGATGGGGTTCACAAAAATCCTGTGTTGCAAATTTGTAGTGCAAATACCAACACACGGCCGGGGCATCAGGGTTGCTAACCATAACGTTCCACCCTCTACAGACTGACAAGCATCAGGGGTGTGTCTTAGCATTGCCAGCTGTCATGCTCACACCATGCCATCCACCCCCATCCTCAAGCCACTGACAGGCATCAAGGCGTGCCTTGGACTCTTCAAACCCACAGTTCACCCCACTCTGCTATGCTGCACCCATACCAGTGTATATCCTTATGAAATTGGGTGACTGTAAAGCCGAACACCCCAAGGCATACCTCAGCACTTGTCAGTATCTGTAGGATAGGGTGAGGTAAAATGCCATGAGTGTTACGGCTGAATGGAGTGAGTGTAAGGCCCAAGGACTCCAAGGCACACCGTGATATTTGTCGCACTGCAGGGTAGAGTGAGCTGAAATGCCATGAACATTATGGCCGATGCCCAAAGGCACACCTCAGTGCCTGTCACTCTCTGTAGGGTGATGTGGGGTTTGATGTCACTTTCATACTTCACTGCCATTCCTATTACGCATCTGTTCAACTTCTGCACTACCATTGCCAATGTCAGCAAGACAACATGCGGCATTGATAAATGTTTGTTATATTTTACTACTTCAGTCAGAAATTCATTAATGCAGTAGTCTAAATGGTGTTTAATTACATTCCACATGGATTCTAGTGAAATACCATGTAGTTCTCTTTTCCAATCCCAGGAGCACAGGTACTGTCTTATGTCTTCATAGTGTGTCTTATTGTAACACTTGATCTTACTTAGTAGTACCAATTTGAATTTTCCAATTACCTTTGAGAGTCACATGAATCACATTGTGATCACTATTTATTAATGGATTTTTAACTTCACATTCAGTTAATTCATTATCCAAATTACTTAGCACCAAGTCAAGTGCGTTAGGGTCTCTTGTATTTGTCTTACATATTGTTCCACATTGCTAGTTATTGCAAAGCCAGTGAAGGATTGGCCCGGGGGGTCACCCTTATAATTGAACCGGTTTATATGGGCCAAGTTGGAATCACTCAGAATCAATGTACTGGGGTTTACTCCCATGTGTGTTAAGGCCTTTACAAAGCAATTATTTTCCTCCTTGCTCAATGAAGGAGACCTCTAGCAGACTCCCACAGTAATTCCTTTACTTTTAGGTATATTGACTTGTACCCAAATTTGCTCAATGTTATCAGCAGTGTTCATGGGTATTTCTATCTCATTTTCTTTGAGCATGTTTTTTAAATACAATGCAGCCCCCCAACCCCACCATCTTTCCGATCCTTGTGGAACAAATTATAAGCTGAGATTTGTTTACCACAGTCATCCGCTCTCCACTATGTCTCTGTTATTCCACAGAGATCTATATTTTCCTTTCTGAGTAACAGTTCCAATTCACTAGTTTTGTTAGACAGGCTACAGTACGTGCGTTATTCAAAAAAGCTTTTCATCTCATTTTATTCTTAAATTTTTTTTTAGTTCTTCCCTTTATTAGATGTAGCTACTGGTGTCCCATCTCAAGGTTTATGATAGGTAATTGTGTTAGATTTTCTCCCTCTCCCCTCATCATTTAGTTGAAATTGCCCTCATTAATTACTGTAAAGGAACATATTACTCAATAATCTTCTACCTCTTTTGCTTAAATGTAATCCATCCTTACTGAACAGTTTATATCTTCCATTAAACTTTTCCCAGGTTTTAATGCTTGGAATATTGTTAATAAGACACCATCTTCTTATTATTTATTCTAATTATCTTTCTGTCCCAGGACTGCTTGAGCGTTGATATTGACAAAAATTCTGAAAACACTACCTCATAATTTTCTTCTTTCAGTGTTTTGTGAATTTTTTGGAAGTTGTTAAGGATATATTTTTCTGCCTTTTTTCTCACATCATTTGTTCCAACATGCAAGATAACTAAGCCCCTTTCATTTGTTGTCTTAATTAACATTTCCTGACTATCCTGGATTCTAGCACCAGGAAAACTGCTACTTATTATTTTATCCGTATTTATTCTGGTTGCAAATTTGTCCATGAATTTAGTTATGGACTCTCCCGATATGAGGATTTTCTCTGGTAATTGTGAACTGGTATCAGTATCCATTACTATGGTAAGTCTGATTCTATGTCCGAATCTAATTTCACTATTGTTGCAGAACCACTGTTTTCACCATTATCTGTAGGGTCATTTTTATGTGCCTTCTCCTTTAAATAACTATTCGATGTGAAGGGTATATTGATCTCTGGCTCTGCTACAGCATTTCTTCTCCAACATCTACTCTTGACAATAAGTTTCTAACATCTGTGGTGTTTTCTGTTATCGTAGTTTGTTCCTCTGTTCTTTTATCAGTGTTTATATTAGTATCGTTGTTACTACATACATCCAAAAGCTGCTGAGACTTTTCCTCTAGTATGTCTGTCATATTAAAAAGTGGGGTATACCTACTTTCAACTGGAATAACAAATTCCATAGCTTTTATACCCCTTTTTACATGCTTATTTGTGTACACTTTACTCCAATCATCACCATCCTCTACTTCTCATTTCCTTTTCTGTGCACCATCATTACCAGGTCTGGAGCTCCAATACTGCAAGCTCCTTCTCATTTTCCTAACTGGATTTTTAAAATTTTATTTTCTAGTTCCAAACCAATTATTTTAATATGTTACTCTTTCAGCTCCTGACATTGCTTACACAAAAATACACTTAAGCTGTCACATTCAGTGATACTAAACTTCCCACATTGCTCACACATAGTCCCCATCTCCCCCGAGGTTAACTGAACATTATTTAAATCCATTTCAAAGACTAGTATTTTAAATGATGAACAAAATCTCTGGCAAACTCTCTGCAGGGTTCCCTGGTTAACTGGCTGGAACAGGTGGTCACTGGCAGACCCGCTTGCCTCCACCTAGCACTCGCCTCTGCTTACAAGGGAAGTAGATATATAATTGCCCAACAGGAAGTGCCACTCTGGTCACTTCCTGTCACTTGTAAATGATTAAAACTTTTGACTACACCAGTAAACTGCCCTCAAAAGGACAAAATAAAGGAGCCTGTTGTACTCAAATGGTTCCTCAGACTGCAGCACAGCTGCAGCAGCCAAAACCTCAGACTCTCACACCAGGGAGGTCAAGGATCAAATCCAAATTAAAACAAGCTCCTAATACCTCTCTCAGAGGTTGCCAGTAATATCTTAAGTAGAATTCTTTCTCTGACAGCTCCCTGAGGGTATCTGGAGTGCAAATCTCATGCATCAGGACACAGGACCATGCTATGAAGGGTATTAATAACAAGTTTGAACATGGAAACATAGAAAAATAAATTTTGATGGCAGATAAGGACTGCTTGGCCCATGTAGTCTGCCCATTTCCCTACCTACAGGATACACTGCAGATCCTAGTTAACCAATAGCCTATTTCTTCCTACCCCCTCAAAAATTGCCTTATGTCTCTCCCATGCATTCTTGAATTCTCCCACAGTTTTAGACCCCACAACCTCCACAGGAAGGCTGTTCCATGCATTCACCAGCCTCTCTGTGAAAAAATACTTCCTCACATTGCCCCTGAGACATCCCACCTCTATCTTCAAATTGTGTCCCCTTGTTACTGCACATCTCTTTTTATGAACGATGCTACTCTCTTGGACTTTGTTGATTCCACTGAGGTACTTAAAAGTTTCAATCCCTTATGGAATACTCTTCTGAGCACACTATTAGAATTTTCCAACCCTGCTAAATTCAAACAGAATCTTGACTATTATTTGGCATAAATATTAGGATGATGTACCAGCCTGGCTGGAGATATACATATATGGGTCACAGCTTTCTGTATATCTACTTTTCATAGTATGAATCTTAGTATCTCCCTCCCCCTCTTTCCTCAAGGGTATACATATTAAGCTCCTTTAGTCTCTCCTTGTATGGCTTCTCTTGCAGACCCTGCACCATTTTAGTTGCCCTCCTCTGAACTGCCTCTATCCTGTCTATGCCCTTGTGGAGATGGGGTCTCCAGGACTGGATGTAGTACTCCAGATGGGGTCTCAACAACCGTCTGTACAGAGGGATAACAACTTCCTGTTTTCTGCTGTTTCATGAACAGGCAGAGATGTTTGATCTGATGTAATGCATCAGGCCACAGGACGATTCCATTATGGGTATTAAGAAGACTGAACAGACAGAGATGTTTGATCTCATGTTCTGAAGCAGAACTCTGGACCAGTCCATGAAAGGTATTAATAACAAGATTGAACAGGCAGAGATGTTTAATCTGGTGTCATATATAAGGACATAGGACCATTCCATCAAGGGTATTAACAAGAATGAAAAGGCAGAGATGTTTGATTCAGTGTCCTACAACAGGACATGGGACCATACCATAAAGTATAATAACGAGACTAAACAGGCGGAGATGTTTGATATCATGTCCTGCAGCAGAACACAGGGCCATTTCATGATGGGTATTAACAAGATGGAACAGGCAGAGATGTTTAATATAGTGTCATGCAACAGGACATAGGACTGTTCCATAAAGAGTATGAATAATAAGACTGAACAGGTGGAGATGCTTGATCTGGTGTCTTGCAACAAGATACAGGACCATTCCATGAAGGGTAATAATATGCCTGAACAGGCAGAGACATTTGATCTGGTGTCATGCAGGAGGGCATTGGACTGTTCCATGAATGCTACTAGTAACAAGATTGAAAAGGTACAGATGTTTGATCTAGTGCCTTGCAGCAGGATGTTGGACCATTCCATGAAGGGTATTAACTAGACTGAACAGGCAGAGATGTTTAATCTGGTGCCTACAACAGGATGCAGGACCACTGAGATGGAGAGCAACAGTCTCCAGGATAGTAAATAGCATGAATTCATGGCAGTAGGTTTTGTCAGACTAACCTAATAGTTTTCTTTGGTTGATGAGTGAACTGGATAAGGGCAATGCTGTGGATCTGCTCTAGTTCAACTTCAGCAAGGATTTTGACTCGGTTCCTCATAGGTGTTTGCTGAAGAAGATGGAGGATCTATGTGAAACAAAAGTCATAGTAAAGTGGGTAGGCAACCTGCTAAAGGGGAGTCAACAGTGGGTTGTGGTTAACAGGGTCAAATAAGAAAAGAGGAAAGTCACAAGTGGGGTACCACAGGAATCTGTCCTGGGTCTGGTCCTCTTCAATATGTTCATCAGCGACATTGGGGAGGGAATCCAGGGCAGTTTATGTCTCTTCACAGATGACACTAGGCTGTGAAGGAGGTGGTTAGTAATGAGGGAATTAGAGAAATGTAGAGTGACTTACAAAAGTTAGAGGGGTGGTCTAAGGTATGGCAGTTGAAATTCATCACCAAAAAGTGCAAAGTAATGCACCTAGGGAACAAGCACCCCAGGACAGAGTACTGGATGGGTAGGATGAGACTAAGCACTATGACTGAGGAATGGGACCTTGGAGTTATCATCAGTGACTCCCACAAACAATTGAGTCAGTGCAACAAGTCATATAGCAATGTGGGTAGGATGCTGGGATATATTGGGAGGGGTATTAACAGCGGAAAGGAAGAGGTAGTACTTCTTTATATAGATCCATAGATCTACTGTATATAAAGTCCTTTGGGACCCTATTGAAAATGAGCTTTAGCTCAAATGGGGTATCCTTTTTTGAAAATCTCAGAATAAAATTTTTACTACTACTTACTACTACTACTACTAAAACTGCTATCTTAGAGAGGCCATACCAGGAGTACTATGCCCTGTTTTTGTGCCCTCACCACAGGAAAAATAAGGATTTACTGGCACTGGTACAGCAAAGGGTAGCAAAAATATTTAATGGCCAACAGGACAGGTCCTTTGAGGACCTCCTCAATGCACTGGACATGTACTTGCTGGAGACCAGAAGGGAGAAGGGAGATATGATAGAGACCTATTCCTAAAAAGAATTAACAGGATGAACTGCAGGAACTATTAACTTGAATACTAGCTTGTGGTTCTGTGGCCATAAGTTTCAATCAATCAATCAATCAGAATCTTTATTTATCCAGGCAGGCGCCGTTGAGCAGGGCTCATTTGCAAGATGGACCTGGTCATACAAAAATCATAGTACAGTAACATGGTAAAACATAATGCAATATTATACAAAGAAGAAAAATATACATATGTATATCAACATTTGAGTGAGAGGGCCATTACAACAGATAGGCTCATAACTGGGTACAGACAGAATGTTCACTTAAAAGGATTGAGAAAGCCAAGAAGAGGGATACCAGCTTAGGAAGAAATGACGGGGTTGGAATACTTACCTGGCATACTTCAGGGAAGTGGGTGGAACTTGGCCATGGCTAAAGAGAGGCAGAGAAGCCAGTATTTTGGTAGGGAGAAAGAGGCAGGGGCAGAGGCAGGGCAGGAGGCAGGAGGGAAACTGGAAAATAGGTGAGCTAGCGATGTGGGAAACATTTGCAGGATTCCTTCATGGAGCGGTCATAGAGAAACTTGAAAATATTCAGGCTAACAGGACAGCTCAGCTTCAAGTTTTTTTACATATTGTTCCACAAGGAAGGCAACGAGAATCTTATGGCAGCTCTGCCGAAATGAGATTTGACCTTAGGTAATTGCAAGGCAATTAGAGAATAGCTTCTTAGAACATAGGCACCTATCACACTTAGGGGAATACAATCAGAGAAGTATAGGGGGAGCTTCTTGGTAACCGCTCTGAAAGCCCATAGAGCGGCATTTCTTTTTCTCCTATAATGAAGGGAAGTCCAGCCCACCGCAGTATACAAGGAGCAATTGTGAGTGGAAAGTGGAAGGCCCGTTATGAACCTGATTGCTCTGTGGTATAGGGTGTCCAACTTAGCCAGGGTAGAAGCAATACAATGGCTATAGAGAAGGTCCGCATACTCTATTAATGAAAGGAAAGCGGCTTGAACCAACTGCTGCTTGGCATCCCTAGTAAGGAAGTGGTCAATTCTGTAGAATAGTCCTAGTCTTTGTCTTAGTTTCTTCTGTAGTTCTTTGAGATGTTCGGAGAAGGATATTTTGTGATTGAGCCATACACCCAGATATTTGAATTTTGACACATACTCTAGATTTTCTTCAAGTACTGTGGTAATCTGAGGGATAGCCCCAATGCAAGTGGGGTTCACCACATAGGAGGAAGGGGAAAAGAGCATCACTTTTGTTTTTTTTGCATTAAGTAGAAGCTTTTTGCTTATGAGCTGGTATTGCAATAAGTTAAATTCAGCTTGTAGGTCTTCACAGGCTTCTTCTGGTGTAGGACGACTCAAATACAGTACTGTGTCATCAGTGAACAAGTGGATATTGGCCTTATTGATGTTGTCATCAATGTTGTTAATGTGAACTGCAAACAACAGGGGACCAAGGATAGACCCCTGTGGCACACCTTTCTGTAGGGGTTTAAGTGGCGAAAGATCACCTTCAGCCTTAACCTGCTGTTTCCATTCCGCAAGGTAGTCAGCAAACCAGCATATAGAGTTAGGGTCCAGACCTAAGTTAAATAGGGAGGAAAGAAGCAGGCTATGGTTGACTGTATCGAAGGCCTTACTTAGATTAAAAAAAATGGCACAGACAAAATTCCTATTGTTAAGGTCAAGGAGCCAATCATTAGACACTTTTGCTACGGCAGTTATGGTGCTGTGCTTTGCTCTGAATCCAGAGTGTACTGAGTTTAACAGACTCCTGGATTCAAGGTACACCCTTAGCTGACCACTCACTATCTTTTCCAATAATTTGGACAGAATAGGGAGGAGGGAGCTTGGTCTATAATTATTAAGGTCGCAAGGGTCACCTGATTTGAGGAGAGGGATGCCATGGGCTACTTTCCATTGCAAGGGGAGGCTTCCCTGGGATAGTGACAAGTTGAAGAGGTGCGTGATTGGCACTGCCAACACATTGTATGCACTTACCAGAAAGTAAGGCTCTATAGAGTCTGAACCTGCTGAAATCCAACTGCAGCAATAGATCTTCAACCACTTTTAGAGAGGGAGGCAGGCAGGAAGGAGAAAGCCTTTTTGGTATCAGGGGACTTGTGAAACAATAATCCCTGCTGAGTGTGGATGGCATTAGCAGGGGATGTGTCAAATGCTAGCCCAGTGGTTGCAAAATGATTATTGAGGGCTTTCACTGTCTCTGATCGGTCTGAAATGGTGTTACTACCGGATATAATTTTTGATGGGAGGGAATTTCCAGGTGAATGACCAGACATGTCCTTTATTGTTTTCCAAAATTTTGAAGGATTACTTAAGGCAGAGTCCAGCTCGGTGGCCTTGTCTGCTCTGACCAACTTGGTGCACTTATTGCGTGCCCTCCTAAACTGACACCAATCCAAGTCATTCTTGCTTCTGCATGCTTTTTCCAAAGCATATCCCTATCTAGCATGGAAGCTTTGAGTTCTGGTGAAAACCAGTGGCAAGTGTTGCTCCTTACAAGTACCTTTACCATGGGGGCATGCCTGTTTAAGGCCGCAGTTAGTATTTAGTGAAAGATAGTATATGTCTCATTAACCGTTTTGGCTAAGTAGAAATCCTGCCATCACAGGGAATGTTTCAATTCGACGAGGTAGGCAAACAAGTCGGAGTTGCGTTTACACCTTTTGATTGAGAACTTTGCTACAAACTGTGGATCATGCACAGATCTGATGCTGGCGATGAAACAGTGATCACTGATGTCAGAGAAAAATGTTCTGACATGGGAGAACAGGTGTGGTTTGTTAACCAAAATTACATCTAAAAGGGTGCTGTTACTAGGGTTCTTTTTATTTGGGTGAGTGGATTCACCAATGTGTTGAACCAGCCCCAAGGTGTCACAAAAGGATTTCAAGGGAGCTGAGGCTTTTGATAACCAGTCGTAGTTCAGATGACTACCTTCAGATCAAAGACATAGTCAGGATGGAAGCTGTCCAGAAGAGGGCAACTAAAATGGTGCAGGGTCTGCACTGGAAGACATATGAAGAGAGACTTAAGGAGCTTAATATGTATAGCCTCGAGGAAAGGAGGGAGAGGGGGGACACGATAGAAACTTTCAAGTACCTCAAGGGAATCAACAAAGTCCAAGAGGGTAGCATCTTTCAAAAAAAAGAGGTGTGCAAGAACAAGGGGGTATAATTTGAAGATAGAAGGGGGGCGGCTCAGAGGTAATTTAAGGAAGTATTTTTTCACAGAGAGGGTTGTGGATGTATGGAACAGCCTTCCAGAGGAGGTTGTGGAGTCAAAAACAGTGGTGGAATTCAAGCATGCATGGGACAGTCATAAGACAATTCTAGGCGGTGGGGGTAGGAAGAAGTAGGCTGCTGGTTAACTAGGATCTGCAGCTTATCCATCAGGTAGGGAAATGGACAGACTGGGTGGGCTAAGCGGTCCTTATCTGCCGTCAAATTCTATGTTTCTATGTTTCACCAAGAACAATAGTATCCAGCGTACTAAGCCCCAGGGCAGAGCTTAGGTGTGACAAGAGATGTGAACCTGTAGATGGGGGCCTGTAACAGCCTAATACACAGAGTGCGCAAGAAGGTGATAGTTCAACCTTTAGGGACAAGCATTCAAATTCATTAGAGGAGGAGGATGATTCTATATATGATACAGAAAACTTGTCCCTGACATAAATTGCCACCCCTCCACCTCTCGATTGCCTATCAGCCCGGAAGAGCAAATAACCTGGGATGTTGATTGGAGTGGCTGGTCTAAGCCAGGTCTCAGTAATCACCAGAACATCAGGTAAGGTGTGGCTAACCCAAGTCTGGATCACAGTCATCTTTTTCAAAAGGCTGCAGACACTGACATGCAGGAATGACATTCCTTTAATTCCAGCAAGGTCAGAGGGAGAAGCAAGGGTATCTAGAGGCCTTGGGTTGAGCTCGACATTGCCTGAGCACAGCAGCAATAGCAGCAAAATCCTTTTTAAGGCAGCAAAAGTTAATTTGTAGTCTTTGTTCTTTAAGCATCTGGGAGGGCGGTGAAGTTGAACATAGTTATCTCCACTCCTTGTGCTATACCGACCTAGGGTTTCAGCCACTAGAATCCTGACAGTATAACAAAAGGGAGATACAGGAGGAACATGAGGAAGTACTATATTACAGAAAGGGTGGTGGAGTCGTGGAACAGTCTGTCAGCTGAAGTGGTGGGTGTGAAAACTGTTGGTGGTTTCAAGCACAGCTGGGACAGAAGGAAGGGTTTAGTGTTTGCCTGGGGTGACAGAACGGAAGGGAAGGGGTAGGATGGGGAGGGCAAGGACCTTGGAGGGACAGTATATCCTATGGATAAATAAGGAACTTGGGCAGACTGCATGGACCACTGCTGTGTTTCTGTTGTCACTGTGTTTCTATGTCCTATACATTTGTTTGATTTGTAATGTATCCTGATGTTTAGGGGAAGCACAATGGAAATAAAGCTACTATAGCTACTACAACGAAATAATGTAACCTTGCTTAAACAGTACACAGTACATCACTTCCTCTAGTCACCAGCTCTACAAACCCCTGTGGAACTGTATTAAGGTGATTAACATTTTAGAATAAAGCACACAATAAAGGAAAATGGTAGGAACGACAAGACAAGTGTTCTAGAGGTGTTTATCATTACTGAAATATAGTCTGTTATCAGTTCTGTGCATCATGTGAGCTTGACTGCAGCAAGCATAAAATGCTTGTGCCATTTAGTGGTGCAACATACAATTCATCCATACAGCCATAATAAATGTTAATCAAGTGTTCATCTGGGCCATAAAAAGACCCAGACAATAACATTTCATTAATTTTGAGATCCCCGTCATCTTTTGCTGTGTAACACCATTATAATATGGCGATATCTTCCATAACAAGAGAAATAAGCTGTGTTCTTCCCTATAGTTAGGGTTGAGTAGACTGTTTAATGTTAAACCCCAATTTTGTACCTTAATAACTTTAGCATTGCTTGATGAAATAACACAAAATTTGGCATGTGCCGTCAGGCTGCCAGACTCTCAAGACATGAAAGTTTCGTGACAGCATTTTGTTTGTTTTTGTAGAAATTTTGTGACATTTCCTGGAAGCGAAATCAGAATTTTGTCAGAATTCCACAGATGGAAAATAAATTTCACCCAGTCCTAGTCTCTTGTACCTGTTTCATTTTGTAAAATTCCTAGCCAGGCCACCGGTGCAGTGGTTGGATTTCCGCTTGCGATGCCGATGACCTGGGTTTGGGAATGTACCCGGGAGTCAAAGGCCAGCTGCCGGGAGAAGGATTGAGCATCCTAGGGATTGCTCTCCTTCTCCGGCGGGAGGGAGGTTGAGTGTTTGGCACCTCACGGATCCCTGGCAGAGGCCAGAAGTACCATTGCGACCGGCACCATGTCCTTGGGAGGCGGGGTAGATGCTGGACGTCATTGCACATCCTTGCCCCCATGGGTCCCCTACTTGAAAAAATTGATCTGCCAATGAATGACATCGGTGCTGGTCCTGCATCACAGATTGGATCCTCTCTTCACCCAGATCTGTTGCAGAACTGTCAGGAAACCGGTTGCCCCTCCCCTTAGAGTAATCCAGGATACAGGAAAACCCTCGTCCCCAGATCTGATAGAATACACCAGCAAGCTGACAGCTCTGCTTCCGGAGGGGGTAATCTGTTGGTGCTTGGGGGCAGGAGGCTGAGGAGAGTGCTCCATAAAGTGGTGCAGGGTGGGGCAAATGACTGACAGGCATCGATCGAGCCCCCCCGAAAAATGTGTAAAATTCCTGTGCATGACTTTATTGTCTTGAGAATGTTCCCCTTGATTGTCACCCATTTTTCCTCTATGCATCTGAATCTGTCCACCCTGGTCAATTTGTCTCAGACCAGCTCCCTCATCTGGTTGAAGTCTGCTCTTCTGCAATCTAGGACTTCAGTTTTTGATTGGGGCATTCTGGTCCTGAAAGCCAGTCTTAATCAAAAGGAGTTATGGTCGTTGGACCCCAGTGGCTCCCTACCATCATTCCACCTACTAACTCTGTGATGCTGAGCACCAAATCAGTGTGGAGGACAGATGTGTCCAGAAGAGGCACGTGAAAATGTAGAATTTAAATAGTTGGCATCTCTGTGTCTCAGATTTATGATTCTCCACCTGGAGCCGCAGCATCTAGTGGTCATGAGGGAGCCCACACCTCCCTCCACCCACAATTGCCTAGGGATGTCTTCTGAGCAAAGGACAGCTTTGGCCATTGGGCCCTGTCCCATGCTCAATGGACAGGCATCTGCCTTCTGTTCCAGACCTCCAATCAGTGTGGAGGACAGGCATGGCCAGAAGAGGTGTGCAAAAAATTTAAATTTACAAAGCCAGTGTCTCTGCATCTTGGAGCACAGATTTTGCACCTGCAGCATCAGGTAGTCATGAGGGAGCCTTCCTCCACCTCACCGTCCCCCATGATTACTGAGTGATATCATCTGAGCAAAGCCCCCCTTCAGCCATCAGGCCCTGTCCCTTGTTCAATGGACAGATATCTGCTTTCTGCTCCAGCCCTCCAATCAGTGTGGAGGACAGGTGCAGCTAGAAGAGGTGTGCATCTCCTTCTTTCAGAGTGCTGATTCCGCACCTGTAGCTGCAGCATCAAGTGGTCATGATGGAGCCCCCCTCCTCCTCCTCTCTCCTCCCCCCACGATCACTGAAGGATGTCTTCTGAGCAATGGACCAGCTTTGATCATGAGACCCTGTCCATTGCTCAACAGACAGACATCTATTTCTGCTCCAGCAGTCCAACTGTTGTGGAAGACAGGTGTGAACAGAAGAGGTGTCTGGGAACTTGAAATTTATAAAGTTGGCTTTTCTGCTTCTTGGAGCACTGATTGAGTACCTGCAGCTACAGCACTTGGTGGTTGCGAGAGAGTCCCACTCCGCCCTTCTCCCATAATCACTGAGAAACATCATTGGAGCAAGGGCTAACTTCAGCCAATGCGCCCTGTCCCTTGCTCAGCAGACAGACAGACGTGTCTTCTGCTCCAGCCCTCCAATCAATGTGGAGGACGGACACAGCCTCTGCCCTCTTAGCTGCACTGGTCCACAAGTGAGCCTCCATGTTGCTGGCCATAGTCCTAAGGGCAGAAGCACAAAGGGTGTCATACTGTCACCACACTGTTGCCATGCTGCCCAACAGTGCCCAACCTTTCTCAGTATATGATCCTGTTGCAGCCAAACAAGGATTCTCGGACTCTCACATTTACCCCTATGTAAGTTGTTTAACTATCTCCATACCATATGGAACAGGCCTTCTTAATACATGCCTGTGTATTGTTGTACTGCTAGCTGCTCCCTGCTGCTGCCGCTGGCAACACCACCGGGGCTGGTTGCTCTTTAGGCAATAACCACTGGCAGAAGTTGCTATCTGTTGTTGCAACTGACAGTCACACTAGGGCCTGCTTGCTAGCATAATAACAGCATTCAGTTTACAGTTTACTCAGTTTGCTGCCTTGGAACTGTCTTGCTTGCTGCTAAACTTACACTGCAACTTCCTAGATGGGGTCTGTTATCATGGTAAATGGTTAGTTGTTACCTAGATCCTAACAAGAACAAGTTCTCTGGTTACAATCTAATTTGAGCACTGTCTTGTTCTTAACCTTTCTGTCTACTGTCTGTCTTTCAGGTGAGAAGTTAAACCAAGGTCCCATGTGCCTGGATTGGTGGTAGTTCAGGTGGATGTTAAAGATCCCATGGCACTTAGCTAAAAGAGTAGGGGAGTTTTTATTGATAAAATAAATAATGTAAACAATATAAACAAAAACAGTTTCAGAAGAAAACATCAGTCAAAACAAATAGTGCACTGACAAATACACATTACAATTGATCACAGCAAATGAACAGAAAAAATAAAAATAATAAAGAATAAACTTTTACGAAAGTCAAATCAGGTCCAACAAGTTTGAACCAAGAACTAAAGGCATTTAAGGAACAAATATACAAGAAAATACCCTGCTTATAAGTCATTATTCATAGATTCACCTTATTTAAACTTAATAAAGTGCAGAAAGCCTTTCCACCATTTAAGAAGAGTCCCTGACTCTATTCGTGATGCATCCTGAGTATAAATTAGCATAAGTTCCTTTACAATCAATAAACTAACACAGGAATAAGACATTTTCTTTTGATAAAGAACCCATTGAACCCTAGCTTGCCATAAATAATATCATAAAGACCCCAAAAATAAGGATAAAGTCCCATCATGAAACCCAGAGAAATGAACCGGGTAACATCCTAGGATCAAAAATTCATAAGACATACCAGACAACCACTGAAAACCCCATAACTCCGCTAGATAAGCCCATAAACCTTTAGCGTATGTACAATATAGAAAAAAATGTTCCATCGATTCTTCCACATTAATGCATTCCAAATATGGGCACAGTCTTTCCTGTAATGCTTTATACTTCGGATTGCTTCTAACATTTAATTGACCATAAAAAATCAGCCACTGGGTTTCCTATTGTTTCTGAGGCATCCTATGGTTATTTAACTGAGCCAAAATAATAGAGTTCATTGCAGAAGGACAGTTTTTAAAACCAGGCCCTGAGGGAAGTAATAGTGACATTAAATAGTGATAGAGCCCCTTCATACAGTGATTCAAGATTATTCCTTTCTGCATTTTCCATTTAAATAATTTCTGCGCTGCAGGCCTAAAATACAATGGGATATACAAGTGCTGATTTAATTTTGGGGCAAAATTATGCCAATTCTTAAAATATTTACCCATAGATTTTAAGGTTAAAGAGTCTTCTGCCTTCAACTCGGCTACTAATCCAGCCTTAATTGAATGTATAATGAATAAGGAATGGGCAAAGACTACTGGATCTATCATTCCCAGACCACCCAAATTTTTTTGTAGATAAATATAGCCTTGCTTCACCGGATTTAATCGGTTTCCCCAGAGCATCTGAAAAAACAAGCTATACATTCTAGTCTCCAAAGGGACCGGGAAGGGGAAAATCATTGCCACATACTGAACACAGGGGAGAAAAAACTGTTTAATCACCTGAACACGTTTCAATTTTGACAATTTCCACTTTTTCCTCCTTTGCACCTTAATCTCTACTTTTTGAAGAACAGCTTCCCAATTTTCACTTGGCATATTCTGGGGGCCAAATCTAATCCCCAAAATGTTAAGCGGAGTCCTAGAAAAATGAATACCTGCTTGCCACACCTCATCCAAGCCAGATGCACCGATAAATAATCCCTTGGTTTTACGTAAATTTAGTTTTGCATTTGAGACTTTAGCAAAGGCATTGAAAGCTGACACGAAACCAGACACCGAAGTAATACCTTCCAAATAGAGAACCAAATCATCTGCATAGGCTTGTATCATTAACTGAGAATCCATCTGTACATTAACTGGTATACCCTGCCATTTCTGTAAGAAAATTGCAGTTCGCAAAAAGGGGTCTATGGCAAAAGCGTAAAGAAGAGGACTAAGAGGGCACCCCTGACGAACACCTGTAAATAAATGAAAACTTTCGGACTTACAACCCTTCAAAAATGGGAACACCTCATAGTGGTCATACAATTTTTCTATTATCGTCACCATTTGTTGTGGAACTCCATAATGTGCAAGAGTCAAAAAAAGAAAGGGTAAATACACTCTGTCAAAAGCGTTGTCCAAATCTGCAGCAATCAAACACCGAGACGCTCCTACATCAGTAAGATGTTCAATGACATCTCTTATCAACATAAGGGCAGATTGCACCCATCTGTCTGGTAGGCCGCTAAATTGGTAAGGTGAAATAACCCCTCTGGCAAAGTTTTTCAACCGACTGTTTAAAATACAGGTAAAGATTTTGTAGTCTGAATTTAAAAGGGTAATTGGCCTCCAATTAGCAATAGTCTGCTTATCCCGGTTTAAATATGTAAGTTAATAACCCTTCTGAAAAAGAGGAAAAAATAACTACTTTGTCTAAAAAAAACTTAAATAAAATATACAGACACTGACTTAATTCTTCTGAAAAACATTTATACAAATTATTTGACAGACCATCTATGCCGGGTGAAATATTCATTTTTAATTTACCAATTGTGCTTAAAATTTCTGCTTGCGAAATAGGGCCCCACAATTCTACCCGATCTACTTGGGTGACAGGGACTACAATCTTATTTAAATAGGAGGTCATGTCTGTTGTAGAAATTGATACTAGGGTATCAAGAGACCGAAAATGCCCCACTATAACGTCACGATGTTGTGCCACAGAAGTAGCCAAAGAACCATCTGATTTCTGCAGTACATCCATCGTCATGGAGTCCCTTAGCTGCTTACACATTTCAAAAGGATCCCCAATACGTGATTTTTTTGTTCCATTGGTAAGGATGGCTTGCATAGTTTTACCTCTGTCATATTGGAATTCTCTCATTTTCTTTTTTAAAATAGAGATTTGCTCAGAATAGTCTAATCTAGATGTGTAAGCTACGGACATAAGTCTTTGTAATTGCTGCTGAAGGCCTAAATAGTGCAGGAATTTATAGTTTTTAGTTCTAACTCCCTGTGCTTTAAACCAGTTTCATAAATTAGCTTTTGTTACTAACCACCAGTCCCCTAGATCTGTATATAAAAAGGTTACCGATAATCTTGCTCTTAAAAGATATTTAACCCCAGATTGTATATAAGGGAGTACCAGAGATGAGTTATTAAGTTTCCATCTAAGTTGTCTTTTGTCCAGAAAGACTGTTGGACAAAAAATACAGTGCAAAAAGGAATGATCCGAGAATTCACAAGGCAACATATGAAAAGATTCCACTTGCATGTTTGGTGAGACCAACATATGGTCAATTAAGGTGAAACTTTTCCCTTTTTAAAAGAAAAACTAGCCCCTGCCGAAAAAGAGGAGCTACAATTTAACAGACCAGCATCTTTGATAATTTTACCCAATGCATTAGAGTCACAATATGTTTTTTTTTCTTTAGAATGAGAGGAAGACGGAATGGGACAATTAAAGTCTCCCCCCCATAATACTCTAACAGAAGTTAACAGAAAGGGCTGTATAGCTTTTAGGCAATTTACCCTACCTGCTTTTGTTTGAGGGTTATAGATGTTAATGAACCGAAAACATAAGCCTTGCCACTTCCCATCCACGATCAATACCCTTCCCGGTATTAGGTCAATCAAATTGTGTAGCTGAAGTGCATATGAATTAAACACTATACCTATGCCATCAGCGGAATCTTCACTAAATGACCAAAAAGAAGGGCCCCAAACCCAATCCTTTTTGAAAGATGTAAGCTGCTCCATAGAAAACATCCATGTCTCCTGTAAAAAACACACCGAGAAACGTTGATCATGAATATAAGAAAAAATAGCTTGTCTCTTAGCCATATTTAAAAGGCTATGCGTGTTCAAAGAACCCCAAACCAATTGCATGTCTGATTAATATTCACTCCATTATTTTTTTCTCTTTTTCTTTTTTTTTTCTTTATAGCTATCTACTGGCTGCGACCTAGTAGAAAAGGAGGATTTTTGTGAATCTGAATCCCCCATATCCTGCTCAGTGTCACCCCATGGGGAAAAAAGGGCTGCATATGAATTACTAGTTTCCAGGGACACCACCTGAGAGGGGGGATGTTTGGGGTGCAAGTTCCTAGAGGACCTTCTTTGGGACAATATCGACAAAGGGCCAATTGCTGAAGGGTTAACACCTGCCCCCTCTGTGACCTCTTAAGTATAATAAACCGGGGAAAACTGTAAAGGATCCGGGGGACCCATGCTCACTTTGGGCAAAATAACTACATCTGAGGCAGACCGTTGCATATCCTTAACATTCACCGAAATAGGTTTATTGTCGACCAAGATTATATCTTTTGACTGTCCTTCTAATGCAGTTTGTGTCCTAACTGGGGGAAGTTTTGCCTGTAAAGTGGCAGAAGGGAGAGGGAGACCAGCGGGAGGAAGGGGCGCCTGAATTATGGCTTCTTGTGCTTTCTGAATAAGTATATCAGAGTTAGAGCAAGAGGATTGATTCTTGGCAGCTCAGGGGCATACTTTAAACACATGACCCTTGCCTTCACACAAATCACAGCAAGACTGATTATTACAAAACATGGTCAAATCGCCTACCTCCCCGCAATTATCACAGAGAGGTTGGTCACAAACACTAGAAAGATGTGTCTTGGCTCCACACTTGTAGCATGCATGGGGTTGCCCACTATAAAAACATACGCCCCTATCCCTACCCAGCAAAAAGGAGTTGGGGATGTGCTCTATCCCAGTCTCCAATTGCCGAAACTTAATTTTATACTTCCAACCCCCTGTCCAAAATTGTTCAGAGTCTAGAATGGGATCAGGCTCGCTCAACACCTCACATTTTTTTTTTAACCAAACGGTGATGTCCTCTACTCTAAACCCTTCATTTCGAAACATGACAGTTACAAATTTGATCAGAGGTTTGGAAAGGGGGATAACAAAAAAAGGGGTCCACACCGGAGAAAACTTAGCCTGACCATACCTAACCCAGAATAGGTCTAAAGCATGTTGTGTACGAAAACTAATATCAAAATTATCCTCCACTGAAATGTTTATAAAAGCATAAACATCATGCGGAGTAAAGTGCAATGAATCTTTCAACAGAGTTTTCCCCACGTAATATCTGTCAGGCCTAACTTCCAACCCTCCTTTATACCTCAGCCGCACAGCATTACGCCTAGGAGCAGCTTCCCTATTGGAGTTAGAAAAAAGCTCAGACATCAATGGCTTGTGAGCTGGGGGGGGGGGCAAACTAGCTATGGCATGACCCTCATGTAAGATCTCCTGAGGTTTTTTATCCTGACTCAAGGATACTGTGGGACAATTGTCCGGCCCTGGAATACCCAAGGAGGGCTGCAAAATCTCTTTCACAGCAGCTTGATGATGCTGATAATTCTTCCCTCTAGGCTGCTGGCCAGCAGGTTTCCACTCTGGGGAGTGTTGCGAAAGAGACAAATCCGAGTCCCATGTTGGGTAAGGCTTCCATATACCCATTTCTTCCTGCTTCCAGCCCGCCTCGTGTAAAGCTTTCTGAGGAGACCAAGAGTCTTGGATGTCCTTGTCCTGTAACTGAGGGGGTTCAGTTACCCGAGAGTAACTATCTGGAGTCAGAGTTCACTTAGGTGCTGATTTACTCGAAAAGTAAAAGTCAGTAACCCCAAGTTGTGAATCCTTGGAAGATTGATAAGTCACTGATGATAGAGCTGACATATTGTCCTGTTTTTGGTGTTTCAAAACAAAACCAGTAATTTTGTTCAGGGGAGCCGCCTCATTTTGAGCAAAAGTCCTGGAAAAATGTTGACTGGTAATGGTAACATCACTTTGTTGAAGGTTTCCAGACATTAGAACAGGCTGTAGGCACTCGCTATCTCCAGCGATAAAATTGCCAGCCTGTAAATCAGTTGAACTATCAACAGACATCCCCAATTTAACATTAGGGATATGAGACTCCATATTCTGCCCCTCGGGACTAATAACACTCCTACGGTCTGCCGGGGAGTTGACAATTAGTTCCCCACAGCTGTCACTAAGGCAAGCATTCAGAGGCTCTGCGCCAGACTGCAAAGCGTTAGAACATGATGAAGCAGTCGGTGTTACTAACGTTTGTGCTGTGTTACTGTTTGTCAAAGGCAATCCTCCTGTAGTAAAGTTTAAAGAATTCACAGTACCTGCAAGCCCAACAGTCTCTGATTCAAGAGCCGCAGTCCAGCCGACCCTAATCTCCATCTCCATTCCTGACATTCCATCTCCATTTAAGGAAGCCTGCTTCTGTAGAACCCTGTCGTACCCCTCGGAACCTCTCGAGGGAGAAGCACTCTGTTTTATGGTAGTTAAAGCTGAAACTGCACTTTCGCAATGCTGACGACCGTTCTGCCGTCCGAAATTCACTTCTGTGGGCTCCGAAGACAAGACTGTGCTAGCCGCATCAAATTCCATCTCAGGTAGTGCTGTATACTTCAAACAAGGCAATTCTTTAACTGTTGAGGCTATTGTAGGTAGCGAAAGCTCCCAATTCACCACGGCATCCTGGAACGCTGTATCTGAATCTATTTCAGCCACAACCTTGGCTGGAGCCTCCGTAAGTTTCAGAGCGGGAGCTGAGGCTAGCTCTCCCACTCCACAGATGTCCTCCTCCTTCAGCAGTCCACTGCAAGTGGCCATCTTGGCAATGGCCTGTCCCCCTACTGGCAGCAAAGCAGCAATCAAGTAGGGGAATTTCCCCAGTGTCCTAGCCAAATTTCCCTCATTCACTAATAAAATACCACCAACAACTTAATCTGGATCAATTTCAGTTGCTTACCATCTGTATCTCCCCTCCACCCCGGTCACCCCTGAAAAAAGGACTTCTAGGCCCAGTTGGCTTACCGGGTAACTGAAATTCAACAAATTAACAAACAAACAAACAAACTAACCTGTTATACTGTAACTCCCTATCTGGAGTGTGCTAACAGGGCGGATTGCTGTTTTGCAGTTATTTGTGCTGCCTATCAAGCTGCTATTCTGCACCTCCCTCTGCGGCCTGCTAACATGTACTCAGGGTTCAGTTTGTTACTGGAATATTGCATGAATCTTGGTGTCTGCTCCTAGCTAGTGTGCTGCCCTGCAGATAGCCTTTTGGTTTTGCGATCAGGAAAACTGCTACCCTGCAACTCCCTAAGCTGAGGTCTGTCACATTACTGGATCAAGAGTGGCAGCCCACACTGGAGGTGCTGCTCACTAATCCACCAACACTCTGCTGCCAGTTGACCTATTGCCCAAATACACTCCTAGGTTTGCTGGTACCCTAAAGTCTGCCTGATAATACTAGATGCAACCCCCAGGTGGCACTATCCCAAGGGCTACTACCCCTGCCTGCCTGACTACTGACAGGTAGAGGGGTCTAGGTTCTATTGCGGGTGCCTCCACCAGACATCAGGGTTTGTTGTGGTTAGACTAGCTTGGTCACAGCCCTCTGGGACACTGAGACCCCCTTTTATCCCTACTAGTGGCTCACACAATGCACAGAAGTTACAATCCCAATACACCACATGTACACACTGTTCAAACATAAAGTACCACTTACCTTCAAGACTTATTCTGAGGTTCGTCTCTGAGGACCCCCTGTAGAATAAGGTTAATCAATATATACCAACTACTACAATTTTTGATAAGTAGGTACTGACACTTCAAACAGTTTAAAGTTTAACAACATCAAATCTGGTTTATTCAGGGGACAATAACATGGGAGGGGGAAATCAGATTAATTGGTAGCATTAGATCACAGTACTGTGCACATTACAGGGTCTAGAAAGTCAGACTCTGGGTACCCAGGTTGGGGGTGGGGTAAGCCAGGTCCATTGCCCAGGGTTGGCCAGCAGATGTAGATGGATGGGGCCCTGTAGAGAAAAATATGCACAACACCCAATTGTAATCCGGAGCCGGCTGGCTCAGTCCTTGAAGAACTGAAGGAAAGGAAATCAGATGAAACACTGTTGATAGATAATCGATCACAGGGGATGCCCTGATTGGTGCTCACAATACCCCATGCTGAAAACCTGGTGCAGATGGCGGTTCTGGATTGCCAGACACACACACACACACACACACACACACACACACAGCAAGGAGATGAGATTCTACAAGCCAGGCACGTAACTTTGATCAGCAGACAGATTCAGTCCGCATACATTCACTTGGCTTTCAGTCTACACCGCACGGGGAAAAGAGAACCCAATTAGCTGTTCCTTCCAAGCATTCCACACATTTATATTAAAGGAAATTACTATACCAGGCAGCTGCTTTCAGGTCCCGATTGCACTTACTGCTAAACCCGGAAGTTCACACCGCAGCTTCACTTCCTGACAGACTGAGTGCGATTCAGCAATTTCTCCAGTCTTCTACAGGGTGACCCTGGTTTCCACTCTTTCAGCCTCTCTTCCTCTCCGTAGTCTCGGATTCAGTCCGAATTAAATTGGCAATGCAACAGCCTGACTTTAGGCCTCCCACGCGCTTCCCACGCAAAACTATACAGTGCAGAAGCTCGGAGCTCCTTCTGTCATCATGGTCACAACGGATATGATCTGTCCAGCCACAAGGCAGAGCATTCCCTTCGGGTGCCACCCGGTTCAATTGGTGGACTCAGCTGTCAATCACTCAGAACTCTCCCCATTGGTGCAAATAGGTACCAAGGTCCAGAACTTCACTTCCCAGAATTATTAGCTATATCTCCTCATGGTAAGCCAGCTCCCAAGAGAGTCCTGATTCTGGTTGGTCCGAACAAACTCCATTTTAGAGGCCCCCCTGTACTGATTGGACCTATTCAACAGTTCAGATCCAAAATATAGGGGCAAAACACACACAGTCCCAGCTGCAAGAAAGGCAGGTTAGACAAATTACATTCTACTTAATACTCTAACTGGTTTCAGGCAAACAGTTACACCTGTCATTTAGGCTCCCTCTGCACTCTTAGTGACTGCAGAAACAGACCATTTACTCAGTGGCCCAGGCGGGATTCGAGCATTAAATATACAGTCCCCCCCCATACAAACTAAGGAAGTCTGCAAGCAGACAGCTCTTAAAGAGACAGTATATGGAGGCTCAAACAGCACTCACTTGGAACCACATTTAGCGACTTAAACACCAAACTCCAGCAGGCAGAGAAACACTGAGGCAGGCTGTACAGAATCTTTTCCCGAAACCCCATCTGTAAGGGGGTTACACCCTTCCTGGTCTGAAAAGAACTTGGCGTCCACGTCAAGTAGTTACCCTTATAACAATTGTAAGACAACTACTACATACATTTACATTACTAATGGCTGGAGTTGCATTCTGTAAATCACCATCAGACGTAGGTCTTGATCATACATACTTATTCTGTATTTCACAGCTTACCACAGGTTATCAAATTGTATATACAACAACATTTCATCATTAGATCACCCGTCCTGCACATGAAATTGGAAAAGAGGGGGCCCTTCCCTATCAGCTCCCTTGGGGTTGGATGGGGCAGGGGCACCATACTCACAGGGCAATACAAGTAATCTGGAATTATTTCCCAGGCTTAGTTTGGGCAACTAGCTTGGGGTCATGTACACTCCCTTATGGACCACATTAAGGGGCAGGTCCACAGGTCTGCCCAGGGACTCATAACTTAAACGTACCACAGGCCTCACCTCTCAGCCAGTCCTTCTAGGGGGAACTGTTACAGTCTCTGCAGTGTTAGACTCACTTTCGTCACTGTCTTTACTTGCCAGGGGAGTCTCCCTTGGGGTAGAGAGGCTAGAACTTGGGGGACTTTCAGCTCCAGGATTTGCAATCTCTGAGTCCACAACATTTGGTTCAAATTGGGAGTCTTCTGATACTGGCAGTGAACTATCAGGGCACTCAACACACTCTTCTTGTTCTGGTATATCACCATTTTGTCCCAGCCCATCATTTTCCTCCTCTGAAAACTCGAGCAGTTCAACCATACACTATGGTTCCATATCATCTGACTTAATGCTTTGCACTTCACTTTCTGGGAGCATTAGCTCCAGGGACAAAACTGGGGGCTTAGATAGTCCAGAAGGCCCAGCTTCATCTCCAGGATTGACTAGGGGATTGCCCCGAAACAATTGACTCAGTTCATAAGAAGGGCAGTATTCAAAGCCACACTCATTTTCCTCTGACATGGACTGACAGTCATGTTCAACTGGGACTTGTGGAGGGGAGCGTTTTAACTCAGCTTCTGTGGGTGCAGGCTTTCTTGATTTTTTTTCTTAGCAGCAGCTCTAGTCAGTGGTCCAGAGGGGGCATTTTCTGGAGGTTCAGACTCCATCAAGATTTGTCCAATGGGTAGTAAATGATTTCTATGCATAGTTTTCACATCTTTTGAGTTATTCTCCAGCCTTTCTTTGTACACAGGCAGATCATTTAGTTTGCCTACCACAATGTGGGGAAGATGGCGCCACCTATCAGCAATCTTGTGTTTGCCATGCAATCCCAGATTTCTTAGCAACACCCGATCTCCCTCCTGGAGTTCCATTGCTTTCACTTTTTTGTCATACCTTTCTTTATTGGCCAGATTTCTTTTTTGGCAGCCATGGTTTGAGCCAGTTGGTACCCATGATTTAGCTGGGCCTTTAACTTTTGCACATACTGTAAATGATTAGCTATTTGAACCCCATCAGGAGAAACTCCAAAACAAACATCTACTGTAGTCGGGCTTCTCTTCCAAGCATCAGGTGGTGGGGGAGAACCCAGTGGCATCACTTTTGTTGCAGTTATAGGCATGTACCAGGGTGCTAATTTGTTGGCTCCATCTGGGCTTGTCCTTTGAGTGAAGGGTACCTAGCATATCTAGCAAAGTGCGGCTAAACCATTCAGGCTGTGGGTCCCCCTTGGGGTTGTAAGGGGTGGTTCTGAACTTTCACACTCCCCACAGAGAAAGCATCTCTTTAATCAGACGACTCTCAAAGTCCTTTCCTTGATCAGAATGGATTCTTTGTGGTGCCCCATAGTGAACAAAAAAGTTTTCTATTAGCACTTTGGCCACAGTAGAGGCCTTCTGGTCCTTGGTGGGGTAAGCTTGAGCATATCAGGTGAAATGGTCAGTGACCACCAGCACATTATTGATATTTTTTTGATCTGGCTCCAAACTCAGAAAGTCAATACAGATCAATTCCATGGGGGCACTGGTGGTGATGTTAACAAAAGGGGCAGCCCTTTGGGACAAAGCTTTTCTCTGTAAGCAGCGATTATAAGTTATAATGTGTTGTTCAACATCAGCCCCCATTTTAGGCCAATAAAATCTGGATCTCACCAAATCAAGTGTTCTGTCTATGCCAAGGTGTCCCATGTGGTTGTGTAGGGACCTCAGCACCAAGTCTCGAAAGGCAGTAGGCAAAACTAACTGTTGCTTGTCCATTTACCCCCCATCTACCATCTCTCTATATAACAGTCCATTGATCAGTTTCAACTTAGGGCCTTCTTTATATAACAATGCAGTTCTCAAATCCGTGGAACATAACCTTGATACATCTTTCCCTGCTTGGAGGGCTTCTAGAGCTGTTTTTATCATGGGATCTCGGGATTGAGCCCACTGAATACTGTCATTATTGAATTGAGGCAAAGCACCAGTGTCCAAGGCAAAGAAGTGGCAATAAGCAGCTGGAATGCAATTTTCAGAGGGTCCCAAACAATTCACCATACAGTCCACTGCGTCCGTGGACATTTGTTCCTCCCTGTCAAACTTCTGGCAGAGTGCTTGAATATCAGGTTCTGACAGTCTGACCCAGTCATTCCAGGGGACAGGTCTCCATGAGAGATCATCAGCATCTATGTGGTTCAGGCCTGCTCTGTATTCAACAGCGTAGTCGTATGTAGATAATGTGGACAGCCACCTATGGCCAGTGGCGTCTAATTTAGCTGAAGTCTGAACATAAGTCAAAGGATTGTTGTCAGTTTTTACCAGTATTTTAGCCCCATACAAGTATTCGTGGAATTGGTCCACAATAGCCCAATTCAAGGCTAGGAATTCTAACTTGTGTATCAGATAGTTCTTTACAGAAGGGGTCAGGTTCTGGCTGGCAAAAGCCATGGGTCTTAAACCATTCTCATGTTCCTGGTACAACACAACCCCCAATCCTTGCAAGCTAGCATCAGTGTGCAGGACATAAGGTTTTGTTGGATCTGCATAGGCCAATACTGGAGCATGGGTAAGTTGATATATGATCTCATGAAAAGCAGTCTCACAATCAGGAGTCCAGCAGGCCCCAAATACTTCACTTGGATGAAAATACACTCTTTCAGTCTTGAGGGACACTGATTTTTTGTATCTTCTGGGGGTTGGGGGATACCCTTGAGTAAGGTTAAGTAAAGGGCGGCTCACTCTTGAATAGTCCTTAATGAAACGCTGATAATAACCACAGAAACCCAGGAATCTTTGCAGTTCTTTTAGATTTTGGGGCTGTGGCCAGGTGGTCAAGGCCTCAACTTTGCTTGGGTCTGTCTCTATTCCTTCAGTAGAAACTATGTGCCCCACATACTTTACTGATGTTTGAAAGAATTGACACTTATCAATGGACAACTTCCAGCCAAAGTCCTCTAGTCAGTCCAACACCTTGAACAGTCGATTCTCATGTTCCTCCAGCGAGCTACCAAACACAATAACATCATCCAAATACACCAGGCACTCTAATAAATTCATGTCCCCCACAGCACACTCCATCAATCGTTGAAAAGTGGCTGGGGCACCTAAAATCCCTTGAGGCATCCTCATGAATTCATAGAAGCCAAGAGGACAGATAAAGGCTGTCTTCTCACAGTCTTCTGGGGCCATCGGGATCTGGTAGTACCCACTTCGAAGATCCAGCACACAGAACCACTTGCTACTGTTCAGGCAGTCCAAAGCATCTTGAATGCGTGGCATTGTATACTGATTAGGGATAGTCCACCGGTTTAAGGTGCGATAATCAACGCACATCCTCACAGTCCCATTCTTTTTCCTCACTACCACAATGGGAGAAGCATATGGGCTTCTGGATTCTTGTATTACACCAGCAACCAACATCTCTTGCAAATGTCATCTCACATCGTCTATGTCAGCAGGGGCCAGGCGTCGAGACCTCTCACTAAATGGCCTATCATCCTGCAGCCAGATATGGTGCTCGGTCCCCTTCACACAGTCTATGTCCGACTCCTTTAAAGAGAACACCTGGTCCTTTGGGCAAGCTTCTTACTGATCCTCACTTTCCATTCTGCTGGCAACAGGGAGTCACTAAAATCAAACAGTCGGGCGTTACTCTATCACTTTTTCCTGAACTCTTGTTACTGGATAGTACGGCAGTATCTGCACAGTGCACAGTAGCCAGGGGGCAACCTCGGTTTACTCAGATCTCCCTGTCAGACACATTGTGAACCTGAACCATCACTCTTCTGGCAAAAGCATGGGCTCTAGCAGGCAGAATACTTGGCTTGACCAGCAGCCCCTCGAGCAGTTTTCCATCTCCTGGTGCATCCAGCATTAATATTTTGTTCTTGACATCCTTTTTCATGTGGAGCTCTCCTTGCAGGACACATTGGGCATTTGGTGCCAAAAGCAGAGATTCAGCATCCTTCTTCCAGACATCCCCAACAGGTTCCTCTGGTTCCATTCTGTCAGCATCTCTCTGTGCCTCATTGGCCTTTTTAATCAAGGTCGGAATTCTTAGAGCCCTACCAGTCTGGGACCCTTGTTTTTCAGAACACAACTGCGCCAGTCAACCAAACATATGTGCATTAATTCCGATCAACAATGGGACCCGACCATACAGTCCAGTAGGGGGACACACTAAGGCTAAGGTCTCCACTTGCTCTGCCACTCCAGCCACAGAAGTGGGAAAGAAGAATCGAATTCGGATATAGGCAGAGTAGTGGTAGGTCTTCTCACTCAAGCCCCACACATGTAGTCCTTCCAGGGGTTGCAGGGGTACATTAGACAAATGCTTCTGATACCAGTCCTGGAACATAATTGTCACTTGGGAGCCACTGTCTAGTACAGCTCTGGTGGATACCCCATTCACTTTCACAGTAGTCTCCATGGAGGGACCCACCACCTCGGACCATTCGGGGGGGCAATACTTGGGACGTCACTCGGGCATTGGCCCTGGTGACAAAACTTTCTGGGTGGCTCCCCCTGGTGACCAGGCACAGGTTTTGTGATGCCAGGCCACTAACCTGCTGGTAACTTTCCTCAGGTTCTCTGGCAGCCGACAATCAGACTGAAAGTGTCCATCCTTTCCACAATGGTAGCAGAACTTAGTATCTCTGTTGTCCTTGGAGGGAGGAGGATCTCTTATCTGGTTGGGCATCTTGGGGGCTCTACATGGCTCTTCTTGAACTGGGGGTTTACCCCGTTGGGTCTCTGATTCTCCACTTCTATTGGGGGTAGAGCAGCCCATTGCAGTTCCCTCACCATCTCTCTTAAGTCCCTGATTTCTGCTCTCAGGTTGCAGTCAATCTGGGTTTCAGGGGAAATGACATGCACTCCCACTCCACTTTTAGGCTCAGTGGGAGCTTGATACAGATCCGGTTCCCAGTAGGTCTCAGTCAACCCCTTAATCAACCCTCTTAGCTGTTGAGCCTCATCTGGCTCACTCTTCTCAGGGGTCTGACAAGGGTTCACAGCCCCAGCATAGGGTTCCCACCCCTCTTCATCAGTTTCAGTTTCACGGATCTCTATCATCAAGTTGCAATATTTGGGAGGGTTGGCCCTCCTGACTTGCAATTTGAGTTTCAGTAATATTACATTTGAAAATCTTGCTGATTTCAATATATGGTCTAATCGGACCTGGTTTAGCGCTTGGGCAGACACTCCCCCTTTTTGGTGGGCCTTTTGCAAAGCCCTTTCCATCCTGGTAACAAAAGTAGACAATTTCTCATTTCTCCACTGTTTAGCTGACTTGAACTTCCATAATAGATCCTCTCCAGTTTCGGTGCTGCCAAATACCACCCCTAGTGCGGAAAGATATTCTGCTGCAGTGGCCTCTGGACTCGTGGCCCATAGGAATTGAATGTCTTCCAGTGCAGGACCGCTCAAACTTTCCATCAACCATTTTCTCTTTTCCCCCTCGGAGCACTGCCACTCTTGCTCTAAAGGGGTATCATAGTCCATCCAGGTCTCCAAATCATCTTCCCCGGAAGGCACTAGAACAGTACTGGAGAAGAGTCTCAATCTCCGATAGGAATCCAGTTGAATGGGGGGAATAACCATGGGGGTGGGGCTAGTATGAAGCTCTTAGAGGACCCGGGAGATGTACCTGGGGAAGGCCAGGGAGTGTGGTCGCCCGAGATGACTAATACTTTTACCAGTTCCTGAGTGGTTGTCCCTTCTGCGGCTAACAGTTTGAGCAATTTTTCCTTAAAGATTTTAGTACTAGGGGACCCACCCAGGGTGGGCAAACCACTATGTGTGTGAATAACCCTCCATCCCTTCTGGGCACCTTCAGGCAAAATCACTGGGGGCACCCTCTCAGGGTCTATCAGAATACTGCATGACAGCAGCATTTGCAGGGTTTGTTTGATCAACTCAGCATATCGCCCTTTTACTTCCACCTTGCCCATACATTTGACATGTTTTACAGCAGAGACAATGTCAGCGCTTTTAATCCCCAATTGGACATCCAGCAATAAAACAGCTTTTTGGGAATCCATTTCCTCAGCTTTGCACCACCCCTTCAATTTGTGTACCATCATCTTAAGGGGGTCGAGTTTTAACTTGGGCGTGGTACTCCCCTCCATTCTCTCCTTTAAGTTAGACATAATAGGGTACTTGCTTCACTCGGCCACTAGAGGACGCTAATCCCAGCAGTGCCTCCAAGATGTAACCCCCAGGTGGCGCTATCCCAAGGACTACTACCCCTGCCTACCTGACTACTGACAGGTTGAGGGACCTAGGTTCTATGGCGGGTGACTCCACCCAGAAGTCAGGGTTTGTTGTGGTTAGACTAGCTTGGTCCCAGAGCTCTGGGACACTGAGACTCCCTTCTATTCCTTCTAGCAGCTCACATAATGCACAGAAGTTAAAATCCCAATACCCCACATGTACTCACTGTTCAAACATAGAGTACCACTTACCCTCGAAACTGATTCTGAGGTTCCTCTCTGAGGACCCCTTGTAGAATAAGGTAAATCAACATACACCAACTACTACAATTCTTGATAAGTAGGTACTAACACTTCAAACAGTTTAAAGTTTAACAACATCATGGTTTATTCAGGGGACAATAACATGGGAGGGTGAAATCAGATTAATTGGTAGCATTAGATCACAGTACTGTGCACATTACAGAGTCTAGAAAGTCACACTCAGGGTACCCAGGTTGGGGGGGTGATCTAGCCAGGTCTGTTGCCTGGGGTTGACTGGCAGGTGTAGATGGATGGGGCCCTGTAGAGAAAAATATGCACAACACCCAATTGTAATCCGGAGCCAGATGGCTCAGTCCTTGAAGGACCGAAGGAAAGGAAATCAGATGAA
This sequence comes from Neoceratodus forsteri, assembly GCA_016271365.2. Lineage (NCBI taxonomy): Eukaryota > Metazoa > Chordata > Ceratodontiformes > Ceratodontidae > Neoceratodus > Neoceratodus forsteri. Next base: position 62,775,156 of record CM057455.1, read on the forward strand.
ACACTCTTGATAGATAATTGATCACAGGGGATGCCCTGATTGGTGATCACAATACCCCCATGCTGAAACCCTGGCGCAGATGGTGGTTTTCCATTGCCAGACACATTTACACACACACACACACACACACACACACACACACACACACACACACACACACACACACACACACACAGCAAGTAGATGAGATTCTACCAGCCAGGCACACAGCTTTGATCAGCAGATGGATTCAGTCCGCAAACATTCACTTGGCTTTCAGTCTACACTGCACAGGGACAAGAGAACCCGATTAGCTGTTCCTCCCAAGCATTCCACACATTTATATGTAAAGGAAATTACTATACCAGGCAGCTGCTTTCAGGTCCCGATCACACTTACTGCTAAACCCGGGAGTTCACACCGCAGCTTCACTTCCTGATAGACCAAGCACGATTCAGCAATTTCTCCAGTCTTCTACAGGGTGAGCCTTGTTTCCACTCTTTCAGCCTCTCTTCTTCTCCTCTGTAGTCTCGGTTTCAGTCCAAAATAAATTGGCAATGCAACAGCCCGACTTTAGGCCTCCCACGTGTTTCCCACGTGAAACTATACAGCGCAGAAGCTCGGAGCTCCTTCTCTCATCACGGTCACAATGGATCTGATCTGTCCAGCCACAAGGCAGAGCATTCCCTTTGGGCACCATCCAGTTCAATTGGTGGACTCAGCCGTCAATCACTCAGAACTCTCCCTGTAGGTGCAAATAGGTGCCAAGGTCCAGAACTTCACTTCCCAGAATTACTAGCTAAGTCTCCTCATGGTAAGCTGGCTCCCAAGAGAGTCTTGATTCTGGTTGGTCTGGACAAACTCCATTTTAGAGGCCCCCCTGTACTGATTGGATCTATTCAACAGTTCAGATCCAAAATGGAGGGGCCAAACACACACAGTCCCAGCTGCAAGAAAGGCAGGTTAGACAAATTACATTCTACTTAATACTCTAACTGGTTTCAGGCAAACAGTTACACCTGCCATTTAGGCTCCCTCTGCACTCTTAGCGACTGCAGAAATGGAGCGTTTACTCAGTAGCCTAGGTGGGATTCAAGCATTAAATACACAGTCCCCCCCATACAAACTAATGAAGTCTGCAAGCAGACAGCTCTTAAAGAGACAGTATGTGGAGGCTCAAACAGCACTCACTTGGAACCACATTTAGCGGCTTAAATGCCGAATGCCAGCAGGCAGGGAAACACTGAGGCAGGCTCTATGGAGTCTTTTCCAGAACCCTCATCTGTAAGGGGGTTACATAGATTCTCTGTGACAAGATGCTGGTCCTTGCATTTCTCACACTGTAACTTCTCAGCCCACTATAGGACCCCTGCAAATCTGTCCCTAATGATCACTACTAGATCATACATTCAGGCATACTGCCATAAAACTGGAATATACCAGAGGCACTATTGAGGCTAAAAACCCTGTGACCCTACAATGTCTGTACCAGTCCACACACAAATGAGAAACACACACAGCAGGGCAGGCAACTCTTAATCCTCATTCTGCGTATACTTAGAGGGACATGGAAGTCCACCCCAGAACAACCCACAAACATGCCAGTGGCTGTATCCCGTTGCACAGGCTAAGCTGTCCCTACCAGTCAGCACTCAACTCATAAACCCACCAGCAGGGCAGGCAATTCCTACTGGTCATTCTGCTTATTCTAGGAGGGGCATCAAGGTCAACCCCAGACCGAGCCACAACCCCGCCAGTAGCTCTATCATACTACCTAAGAATCTTAACATCTCTCATGCTAAGAAGAGAAGCCTCTTCCCCAAGCTTGACCCAGTAAAGACATGGGTCTCATTCAATAACCCAGTCTTCCTTATTCTAACAGAAACATGGCTTTCTCTCGATAGGGCCTCCTCGGTCATTGACATCCCTGGCTACCTCACCCACTGGTAGGGAAGCTCTAAGAGAAGAGGCGGAGTTCTCATACAGTATATTTAGCCTGAAAACACAATGCCAACATCTCCTCTCAAGACACCATTTCCAAATCTCATTAGAATATCTTGGAGGTCCTCATTAGGCCCCATTCTAGCCCTATCATCATCACAGGTGCATACTGGTCGCCCAGGTCCTCTCCTGATGCAATTACGTGAGTCCTACAAAAAGTTCCTTACCCTCTGCCCAATGTAGTGCACATTATAATTGGGGACTTTAACACCAACTGGAGAGCAGGGGCTAGCCCCTTCCCTTCTTCCAATCTCCACTCATAAATTAATGCCCTGAACCTAAGTCAGCTAATCTCAACTCCTACCAGACTCAATGCCAGATCCAACAACCACAGCACAATAGACTGGGTGCTGTTATCCCATCTACAGAGAATCCAGTCTGAAGACACATTTCCAGACATGTTTAGTTATCAATTTGTTTGTTTGTTTGTTTTTATACTGAATAACCAGTGAGCAAAAAATGCCCATTTTCACTGGTGACCAGTTACAAACACATAAAAAATGCATAATACAATACATACATAATCACAAAGAATGTGTAGCATAAAATACAAAATTAATTAAAATATCGACATTCAGCTTCAGATAATAATTCTAGAAGAACACATTTAAAAGATGATATGTTAGCAGACATAGTAATCATTTGAGGCAAATCTTTATACAATTATACAGCATGAAATTGTAAAGAATTCTGAGCCACTGATGTTTGAAAAAATGGAATCTGAAATTTGTATCCTACCTGAGACCTAGTTGAAATTAGCTTAATCTGTCCAGAAAACAGTTCTGCAATTATAACAGGTAAAAATGCTAAGTGTGATTTATGAAGAAAATTTAGTGCACACAATCTGAATCCATCAAAAAATGACAAACACCCAAAATAGCTATATAAATGACAATGATGTGTCCTTTTATTCTGTCTGGTGGCAAAACGTATAATGTTATGATAAGTGGTTTTAAGCTTTACAAGCATTCTATCTGTAGAAAAATAGGCCCAGATATTCAAAAGAGTTGCGCCATGCGCAAGTCCGAACTTGCTCCATTCTGCGATATTCAGCAGGAGGCAGTTGCCCCACAGAAAACATGCTGAGCAACAGCGCAATGCAAATGGATGCATGCTGAACTGGAGGGGGAGGAACCATGCATAAACTGCACAGCCTGATATTCAGCCGGGCTGTGCAGAGTTGTGCAGGCGCAACCCCCAACCTGCGCCTGCACAACTTTGAGCCAAAAAAGGCTTAAGTCGAGGGCTATCTACAGGTGAGCTGCTGCATTGCAGGGTGCAACACAGTAGCTGCCACCTGTGGCTGGCCCCCAACCCAGTCCCTGTGCCCCCCTGCAGCCCGATCGCGGGCAGATGACTGTAAATCCCCCACCACCCCCACTGGCCCGATCAAGGGATAGTTTATTCCCCACCCCACCAGCCCGATCACGGGCAGCAATATAAGCCCCCGAGCGTGTTCCTGGTGGTCCAATGGATTGTAATCCTATCATGGGTAGTAGTGGTTTATCAGTCCCCTCCTCTCGGAACATCTTCAGGGTCCAGTGAATCGATCGCTGCAGTTGCTTGACAGAAGTCCCTCCTTCCTCACCATCTCTCAGGAATTAGTGGCACATCTCGAGTCATGGATGTGTTGACACTTTTAACGATAAGTTTCGGTGGTTGCGTCTCACCTTCACCCACCATTTGCCCCACCACTGCTCCTCAGCAGTCGTGGGTGGCGGCAGCATCTCACCGCTTGCCGCCCCGCCGCCGCCAACTGATTTCTGGGGCTGTGATGCCATTGGCAGAGCATGGCGCTAGCCCATACGAGATGACACAGATTTGTGAATGAATACATTCACAAAACTGGACTGTCTTTGTACGGGTATGGGCTGCATGCCCATTAGCTCTTTCTCTGCACCAATGGGTATGCAGCCCTACTGGGCAGTCAGTCAGCAGGCGGCGAGCGCAGGTGGGTGGGATGCTGCCCGCCGCTGTGGGGAGCGGGTGGTGGGGCTTTGTGGGTGGGTGGGTGGGGACACTAGCCACCAGGGCTATGTTCGGGTGGGTTGTTCAACTTTACATCCCACGATCAGGATGTGCCACTGGACCACCAGGGATGAATTCGGAGGAGGGTGGGGTTTATTAAACAACTACTGCCCGCGATCGGGATTTTCAGTCCACTGGACCACCAGGGATGAATTCAGGAGGGGGTTTATTAAACAGCTACTGCCCGCAATCGGGCTTTTTGGTCCACTGACCACCAGGGATGAATTCGGAGGGGGTTTATTGAACTACTGCCCGCGCGATCGGGCTTTTCGTCCACTGGACCACCAGGGATACGCTGGGGGGCAACATTGCTGCCCCGATCGGGCTGGGAGGGGTGGTGGTGGGGATTCTACACTGTTTTGCCCGCGATCGGGCTGCAGGGGGCGTCGGTCCCCGATGGCTGCTGCCTGGCAGGGTGCCAGGCACAAGTCCTCGTGGATCGGCGCACCTGCATGCTAATGGCATGCAAATGGGGCCATAATCAGATGCAAATGGCCCCCCCTGCACCTTGCATGAATTATGGCCCCATTTGCATGTCACCTGTTGAATATGGGGATTTTGCACATGGTGCAATGGTACTTGTGCCACTGCAGGTTGAATGCTCCACTCTGACAACCTGCGGTGGTGCAAGTTCCACTGCACCATGCACAGTTGCTGTGGCCAGGGGGTGATATTCAAAGGAGTTGCTCAAGGGCGCAACTCCTTTGAATATCGCTCTGGACACACCCCAGCGCAACTATTTTGTGCAGCGCAAGGGCTTGCGCCACAAAATAGTGCAGTTTGAATATCCAGCCCATAATATATAATCAATCCATAATCAATTATTGAAAATAAAAAAATGTGCGCAAGTATAACTCTTGAGTTAACTCATAAGTTAAATGTCTAATCGATATAACATTTAAAGTCTTTGATGTATTTTACTAACTAGTTTTATAATATGTAACTTGAAAGACATGAATCTATAATAAGTTACAAGTATTTTATGTCAGTAACTTTCTCAGTAACATTACCATAATTATCACACAATAACAGATCAAAAGTAACATTGGTCCTAGGATTCTTAAAGACCATCCATTTTATTTTACTTCAGTTAAGGATTATTTGTGCCTGATAGACCATTCATGCATTAAACTAACATCTTTTTGTAAATAATGTTCTACTCTTTGGCAAGATTCTCCTATACATAATAAAACAGCATCATCCACATATAAAATAAGTTCAGAGTAGTTACAAACATTATGTAAGGAATTAATAAAAAGCGAGAACAACAGGGGTCCCAAAATGGACCCCTGGGGAACTCCACAATCCAATTTACCTTCAACAGATAAAATATCTAATGTCCCCATACCCAAGGGTTCTTCAGTAATCGGACAAGTGCCGAGGTCTTCCCCGACAGCTCATCCTGCCTTGGCGGTGTTATGTAATGCCAGATCAATTAAGAACAAGACAGCTATTATTGCTGATCTTGTTAGTTCATCTGATCTGACTTGCATCACCGAGACCTGGCTTGATGAAAATCCAGGCCCTATACTGGCCTTGGTAACTCCAGCTGGGTTCTCAGTGATACACCGTCCAAGGCTGGATCGTAGGGGTGGGGGTGTGGCCATTACGTTTAAATCTGAGCTTGGCCTTGTGGATGTGCCACTGGGAAACACCATCTCCTTTGAATATATCCTGGGTGAGGGTGCAGGCTGTGGGATTCTCCTCGTCTACCATCCACCAGGTGATGGTGGAGAATTCCTGCAGGAGATTGCAGACTTCATTGTCGACCTGGTGCTGAGGTTTCCCAGACTGATACTTCTGGGCAACTTCAATGCCTGGGTCGATGATGAACTCTCTCTTGTTGGTCAAAATCTCCTCCAGCTGATGAGTATGCTGGGCCTGACACAGGTTGTTACCTCCTCTACCCATATAGGAGGTCATTCATTGGATCTGGTCTTTCTCTTGGGTATGGAGATCACTGATTTGGGGTGGGAACCAGTCAGTTGGTCTGACCATTACACCATAAGGTTCAGTTTCAGGGCCCCCTCTAATAGGTCTGCCCCTACGAAGATGGTTCAGTACCGCCCTTTAAGAGCTGTTAACCCCAATGACCTGATGGCGGTGCTGGATCTATCAAGCTTGTCGGGTGAATGCATGAGTCCAGATGATCTTGTATTAACCTATAATAAGGCTGTGGGAGATGCTGTGGACAAAATTGCTCCTGTTCGTGTTCAGCCTCTCACCCTCCATCCAAGGAGCCTGTGGTTTGATGGCTCCTTGAAGGAGTTAAGACGAGTAGGCCGAAGGCTGGAGAGAGCCTGCCGGAAGTCGGGTCTTGATGCCGACAGGCTTAGATTGATGGCGCATTATGATAGCTAGCAATCATAAATCACTCATAAGAAGGCAGAATTCCTGTCCAGAGAGATTTCTGCTGTACAAAATCGACCGGCTCACCTTTTCCAGACTGTGGACAGACTGTGGACAGACTGTGCAATCCAGTCTGTCTTCAGCCTAGAGAAGCTTTTTCTCAGCTAAGATGTGAGGAGTTTGCTCGTTTTTTTGCGGATAAGGTTGTCGGCATCAGGTCCGGCATCAGTCCAACCTCTCCTATGGGGGACTGCAGTGGTCGATTGGAAGTGGCCTGCCCTCAGTCTGTCTGGTTAGATTTTCTCGGGACAGAATTCGGGGACATTGTGAAGATCATCCAAACAATGCGACCAACTAGTTGGAGTTTGGATCTGGGTCCTACACCGCTTTTAGTAGGTTGTGTAGAAGTTATCTACCCAATCCTTGCAGACATTGTCTGGAAGTCTTTGGGGGGGGGGTTCCTGACTCCCTCAAGGAGGCTGTAGTTCGACCACTCCTTAAAAAATCTTCCTTGGATCCAGATTGTCTAGCTAACTACCGGCCTATCTCTAACCTGCCATTTGTTGGTAAGGTTATTGAAAAGGCAGTTGCATTGCAATTGGATGATCACCTTATATCTCACAATGTCTATTATACTCTCCAGTCTGGTTTCAGGAAAAGGCATAGTACAGAGACTGCCCTTGTCTGGGTATTGAGCGACCTCCTAATGGCCAGAGATCAAAAGGCGTGTACCATTCTGGTCCTTCTCAAGCTGTCTGCTGCATTTGACACTGTAAACCATGGAGTGCTATTGGAGCGCCTACGGGTCTTTTGTGGGCTGTCTGGTACAGTCCTCAAATGGTTTCATTCTTACCTCATGGACAGGTTTCAGAGAGTTGTCACTGGAATTTATTTCTCTGGTGCTCACTCCCTGCCTTGCAGGGTACCACAGGGCTCCATTTTAGCTCCCATGTTGTTTGCAGAGTATATGCTGACACTGGGAGAAATCATCAGCCGATACAGTCTGGGTTTTCACTGCTATGCAGATGATACTCAGCTGTATTTGTCCTTTCTCCCCAGTCAGGGTGATGCACTCTCTATACTTAATAACTGCCTTGATGAGATCAGACTTTGGATAAGTTCGAGCTGGTTGAGACTCAATCCGGATAAGACTGAAGTGTTGGTTGTGGATCCAGGTCGTTCGCAGATGGGTGTGGGAGTTGGACAACCATCAGGTTTATTACTTGGTGATGTACCACTCTCCACCTCTAGACAGGTACGAAATCTGGGTGTTATCTTTAATGATGGTCTGACCCTGAAATCTCAGGTGTCAGCTGTCCTCAAGTCCTCTTTTTACCATCTGAGGAATATCGCCTGGGTGAAATATCTGATTCCCCCGGAGGATCTTCCAACATTGGTCCACACCTTTGTCACTACCCGTCTGGACTACTGCAATTCCCTCTACCTAGGGCTACCTGGGGTTGATATCCACTGCCTGCAGCTGGTGCAGAACACAGCAGCCAGGCTACTGACTGGGACTTTGAGAACCAGTCATACTATGCCTGTGCTCTGCGAACTGCACTGGCTGCCAGTTTGGTGGCGGATCACCTTTAAGGTTGGTTTACTAACCTTTAAAGCTCTACATGATCGGGGATCCAGTTACCTGAAAGATCTCCTGATTCCCTACTGCCCCCTCCGTCCTCTCCGTTCTGCCAATGAGGGATTTCTGGAGATTCCCAGAGTTCGATTAAAGTCATCAGCATCTCATGCCTTTGCTTTTTCAGCACGAACCCTGTGGAATTCTCTACCTCAATGGTTGAGAAAATGTCTAACCGTCGATAATTTTAAAGTTGCTTTAAAAACATATCTTTTTGGATTAGCGTATCTCTGTTAGTCATGGCTGACTTTTAAATGTTTGGATTTTATTAATTTTAATAATTTGTACAGCACCTTGGCTTTGAAAGGTGCTTTATAAATAAAATTGAATTGAATTTAATTGAATTGAATCTTTGATTAAAGTCTTCTGCGCTCTCCCTGATAAATAATCATTCAACCAAAGTATCACCTCATCAGAAAAGTTAACTTTAAGTAAACTTGTTAGTAATTCTTTTTGATCCACAAGGCTGAATGCCTTGGTGAGGTCCACAAATACCGAGGCCACTATTTTACCCTCGTCTAGGGCTCTATGGACCTGGCTTGTGAACCTCGCCAAGGCAGTCTCAGTGTTGTGTACTGATCAAAATCCATGTTGAGAAGAGGACAATAACCTATATTTATCTAAATGTTCTGTAATTTGGTCTGAAACAATCTTTTCTAAAAGTTTGGATAGAGGAGCCAACAATGTGATAGGTCTGTAGTTATTAACATTTAACGCACTACCAGTTTTATATATTGGTCTAACTATTAGTGGTGGGTGAAGTGGATGAAATTTGCTCCGTGAAGTGATTCGTGGAGTAACTTGGAATCCTCAAAGTACTCCGCAATGCGAAGCGGAGTACTTTACGTTATAATCGGGAACACAAAGTCCATTGAAAATGATGACTTTGCATTATTCTGCCTTCCCCAAACCACTTCTCCACCAGTTTTAAGGTGAAGTACATTGAAATCAATGTACTTCTCCTAGTTTTCAAGCTCCAAAGGTGAATTGTGCAGTGCTTCATTGGATTGCAGGTCACATGGGCTCGAGATTGTTCGGCATAGCCTCAGTTCTGTGTAGTGTGTGTGTGTAGTGGAAGCTGGAGACAGTTTCCTCTCAGAGCTCTGTGATTCAGATCCTCTAAAAGCTGTTAAGAAAGCCATTTTGAGCTATTTGGTTTACTCAAAATTTAGTACATCGATTGTAGGAAACCCTCCTGTGCTCATATCATCAAGTGGCTATTGTTTGTGTGTGGATTTTGAATGTTAATTTTGAACAGTCAGTCTGTGTACTGTGAAATGTGCTTTGGGGGAGGGATGTGTCTGTGGTGCAGGTAGATTAACTGGGAGAAAAAGGCAATCTTTCTGTTTTGGTTATTTTTTGGTATAATTGTGTTAATGTGCTCACAGTAATATTTTCAGTAATTCTTGAAATTTATTTGCTGATTATTGTGGTGCAGCAGTATATAATTTCAGTTTGTTTAAAACATTTGGTTATATTACTAAAGGTTTTCAATTTGCTACGCATTACCTGTAGTGTGTGTGAGTGTGTGTGTGATGTGTGCCATTAAATCAGGCACCTTTTATTGTGCCACAGAGTAATTGCAGCAGTGTGAGCCTGCTATCCACCGCACCTGCATGAATTTTTTATACTGCTTTGTGGTATCTTTACTGGTAGTGGACTGTTACTGCCGTGCACTACCCTCCAACTAGCGAACGGTACTGTATTTTTTTCCAGATTTGGGTTTGTGACTTGTGAACACTGGTTAGGTGTTGTTGTGCCTTTGTGTCTGCATCTCTTGAGTGCACAACACAACCTTAATCTGTCTGTGTGTTTGTAGTACACCATTAATTCTGGGAGACTTTGCATTTTTTGTTGGGCTCTCATATCACTTCATCAGCACTGGAGAATTTTCTGGACACAAGACAGTAGCATTTTGGGGATGCACATTAATTCTGGTGGCTGTGTGTGACCATTGATATGGAGTGCACCATTAATTCTGGGAGACTGCATTTTTTTGTTACCCTCTCATTTCACTTTGTCAGCACTGTGGAATTTTCTGGACACAAGACAGTATCATTTTAAGGATGCAAATTAATTCTGGCGACTGTGTGTGGCCACTGCACGCATGATGGAGTGCACCATTAATTCTGGGAGACTTTGCATTTTTTATTACCCTCTCATATCACTTCATCAGCACTGGAGAATTTTCTGGACACAAGACAGTAGCATTTTGGGGATGCACATTAATTCTGGTGGCTGTGTGTAACCATTGCATGGATTATGGAGTGCACCATTAATTCTGGGAGACTGCATTTTTTATTACCCTCTCATTTCACTTCGTCAGCACTGGGGAATTTTCTGGACACAAGACAATATCATTTTGGGGATACAAATTAATTCTGGTGACTGTGTGTGATGACTGCACACATGACTGAGTGGTGCCGTTAATTCTGGGAGACTTCACATTTCTTGTTATGCTTTCATTTCACATCATGAGCACTGGGAAATGTTCTGGACACAAGACAGTAGCATTTTGGGGATGCACATTAATTCTGGTGACTGTGTGTGACTACTGCATGCATGACATCTGAGTGCACCATTAATTTTGGGAGACTTTACATTTCTTGTGCTCTCATTACACTTCCTGAGAGTTTTTTGGACAGAAGACTTGAGCATTTTGGGGATGCACATTCATTCTGGTGACTGTGTGTGCGAAGGGCTGCCAGTATTGTTGTCACTTCACCTTACTTCACGTTAAAGTGGAATGACAATGTGAAGTAATAATCACAAGGCGAAGTGAACCTTTTGCATTGTCCATTTCATGTAGCAGAGTTACAATGGGCCAGTGCAATTTAAATTTGCTGCATCTCTACTAACTATACCACATTTCCATTTAGAGGGAAACACATTATTACAAAGAGAAAAGCTTAAAAGTTTAGTCAACTGTGGGGCCAATACTGAACCAAGCTTATTCAGAATCCTAAAGTCAATCCCATCAATACCAATACTGGGTCTTGGATCCTTCTTAATAATATAAGACAGTGTCTCAGAAGATAATAACCTAAAATAAAACTTAAGAATTCCTATACATTCTAATTTGGCCCTCTCCTCAATCAAAACCTCATTCAATTTAGTATTTAAAACCTGCCCCAGAGGCCTATACCTATCAAGATTAATAAAATGTGAATTAAACCCATTAGCAACCTTAATTGGATCACTTACAAGTTGCCCATTAACCTCAACCAAAATGTTATCTGGTTAATTTACTTTACCGATTAAGCAGTTTAAGGTTTTCCAAATGGCTTTGGAGTTGCCAGTTCTCCAAAATTCATTTTCTCTTATAATAATCACATTTTGATTTTCTTACTTCTGACTTACATACATTACTTAACCTCATATATTCTTGCTGTAACTCTAATGTTTTACACTTCTTGAATCTATACCAAGTCTTATTGCTTACTTTCATAAGCTTAACCAATTCTGCATTTAACCAGTTTATTATCTGTTCTAATTCTGGCAACTTTCATTGGTAGTAATTTATCACAAATGTTAATAAAAAGGCAGCAACGTTTCTCAAGGGCTGTGTCTATGTCCTCAATGGCATCCAATAATGACCAATCAATTAACTGTAGCTCATCAGAGAATGACTGCAGTTGAAAGTCATTTACTAGGTGGTACTTAATAACCCTAGGGGGCTTTTTACAGCCCTTCACTGACCACCCACAGTAAACAGCACTGTGGTCACTAAGACTGTCTGCTTTGATCCCCAAAGTGACCACATGGCCAGGAAAGTTAGTTATGACCCAATCAATTGTTGACTCATACCCAGTTCGATAGTTATACTGAGTAGTATTAGTCATTGACTGATACATCCCCAAGCCAGATACCAAGTTTCTAACATGAGTAGCTTGAGGTGAAGACCAGTCTAAGTTAAAGTCTCCAACAACCAGCCATTCTCTAGACCATGGAAAGGACATATTATGAAAAAAAGCATCAATACCCATTTTAACACTCAACAGTGGAACATATACATTAATTAAGGTCAGAATTGTATTGCCTTCTAGGACCAAATTAATTGCAAGTGTCTCATAATAAGTACTGTCTGCACTGTCATGGTTTTCACTTACTGAAAAATTATTTCTGACATAAAATAAACAACCCCATCCCCTCTTTCCCTTCCTGTCTTTTCTGAAAACAGAATAACCTTCCAAATATACTTCATCATTTGACACTTCATCTAATAGCAAAGTCTCTGTCAGGGCCAGCACATCAAATTAATTATCCACCAACCAACCTTCCAATTGATCCTTTCAAGTAACATGAAGTCTTGCTATATTATAGACATTAGCAGTTTGTTCCAGCTCTAGAACTGCCCAGGAGTGAAATGGTTAAAACCATTCCAAAACAGAATTTTGGCACGAGAGCAGCTCTATCTGTGTCATTTCAAACTTGAACTGTCAGATTCTTTACTCCGCCTCAGTGAACAGTCGCTCCAGAGATTTCTCCTTCTGCTCGGTTCATTTCTCAGTTTAAAAAGTGTTTTCTCAGTTGGATTTAACCGAGAATAGTTTTATTTTAACCGCAAAACCGTTCGGTTCAAGCTCTATCTGTGGTAACCGTAAGTAAATGAAGGTTTTGTCTGTGTGGAACTTGTGTTATCGGTTCGGTTTTGAACCGATCAGTGGGTTTAAAACTCATTTAAAACTAAAAGTTACTATTTTAGATGCGGTTCCGGTTCTTATCGGTTCTAAAAAACGGATTTATTACGTTTTTCCAATACCCGTGAACGGTTAGAACCGATAAGGGTTCTTGCCTGGCACTGCAGTTAAAAGGCAAGTTTTTGGTTAGGCTGGCATTATGTCTGAGAAACCCAAAAGAAAAACCGGCCCACTGGGTTTCAACACTGTGATGTTTGTGGGGAAGTCTTTGCCAAGGCTGATCCACACACCACATGTGTTTATTGTCTGAGGTTTGACCACCTCCAGTCAGACTGCCAGGTATGTAAGAATTTCCCTGCAGCCACCCTGGAAAAAAGATTGGGCAGGCTCAGGGAACGAGAGGCCAAAAAGTCCGCTGACCCGGATGACCAGCCCGGTTTGGTGCCAACCAAACCAGAGGGAGTGCCCTCTGACCAGGGCCAGACTTCCTCTGGCAAAAGAAAAGCTGGTTCTGAGGAACCAATTCCTGTAAAGAAAACAAGAAAATCAGCATGTCTGGAGTCCAAAATTCCTTCTCCAACTGCTGCAGAGATAGCAAAAGCCATACAAATTGTCCAGTCACTGTCTCAGGGTCCGTCCGAACCACCACTGTCTGGTAAAAGGTCGGTTCGTCCGGTCTCAGTGGTTCAGGATTATGATATTGAGGAATTTTATGAACCAGAGGAGGGGGAGGAGGATTATGAACAGTATGAATGTGGCTGGGAAGGTCTGGGTGTGTCCATTGAACCGACATCTCCCCAGACAGACCTTTAGAATCTCCCCATGCTGTCTGAGTCCCCATCTCATTTTATGTTTTATAAAAGTTGTTGAAACCCTCCAGCTTCCTTTAGAAGAGGCTGTGGATGAGCAAGAGGAACCTGATTTTGTAGAAATGATGGATATTCCAGAGTCTAGGAGATTGTCTATTCCTTTACATAAGTCTTTTAGGAAACAAACAATTAAAATTTTAAAAGCTCCTAATTCTGTGCCTCCTGTAGATAAAAAGATGGACAGAAGGTATACATTGTCAGGCCTGGATACATAATTCCTTTCTCAGCAATGCAGTCATGTTGAGTAGTTCAGGCTGCTGCCTGTGATAAAGCTAATATTCCTTGGCTTCACATCCTCCTGACAAGGATTCCAGGAAGATTGATGCCATGGCAAAAACAGTATATGGCAGACTCTTCTGGGACTCAGGCAAGCAAATTATATGGCTTATGTAGCTAGGTATCAGAAATCTAGATGGGATACTGTTATGCACTGGCCAAGCAGGCCCATGGCCAGCTGCCTAGTGAACTAGAATACATGGCTGCTGATGGCATTGAAGCCTCTAAGGTTCAGTTTCATGCTGCTGTGGATGTTAATGATGTTTCCTCTAGGGTCATGGCCACATCTGTAGCTTTTCATAGGTTGGCCTGGCTCAGTGTACTAGTTTGTCACAGGATACCCAGACAAAGGCTATGGATTTTCCTGTGGGAAATTCTCTGTTTGGAGAGCAGACAGAGAATTACATGAAGAAGATGGATGAATATAGGACTACTTACAAGAGTGCCCAGGCTAAGGAGCGGCAAGCCACTCCTCAAAGGCATGCCCCAGGGTAGGGGTAGGCCTTTCACAGGCCTTTCTACCAGACTCAGGCCTCCTCTGCCTATGCTCAGAGGGGCTTTTTCAGAGGCAGGGCAGATGAGGGGTGGGCAGACCTGCTCCACCCCCAGCCTAAAAGCTCCTGAAAACAGGCACCCTGATGGGGTGCCCAGGGCCGATTCTCCTGTACCAGTGGGGCAGGCTGGCTTACTTCAGTCAGAATTGGGCTTTAACCTCAGACAAGTGGGTTCTGGAAGTAGTGTCAGGGTCTGGTTCTCAGCTCAAAAAGCTTCCCAAGTTGAGAAGCAGACTTTTTCTACCTGCAAGTGCTTCAGAGACCCTCGCTCTGGAAACAGAGGTCTCATCCCTGTTAGCTCTCAGAGCAGTAGAAAGGGTTCCTCCCTGCATCAGGGCAGGGGTCTGTATTCAGATACTTCCTTACCCCAAAAAAGACAGGAGAATGGCAGCCCATTTTAGATCTCAGATATCTGAACAAGCATCTTTTGAAACCAAAGTTCAAAATGGTAACTCTGGCAATAATTTTACCTTCCCTAAGGCCAGGGGACTGGCTAGCCTCCCTGGACCTCAAGGATGCCTATTTCCATGTCCTAATTAGAAGATCCCATCGAAAGTACCTCAGATTCGAACTGCCCTCAGGTCATTACTGGTTCAGAGCAATGCCCTTCGGCCTTACCTCTGCTCCAAGGGTATTCACAAAGTGTCTAGCAGTGGCAGTGGCCCACTTAAGGAGGCAGAGGATTGCTGTTTTCCTATCTAGATGACTGGCTCATTGTAGGCCAGTCCCAGAACAGGTAAAATCTCACCTGCAGGTCACCCAGCAGCTTCTCACCTCCCTGGGTTTTCTACAAACTCACTAAAGCTGGTTCTGGAACCAGTCCAGGTACTCACCTTATAGGGGCAGAATTGGACACAAAGCTAGCCAGAGCCTTTCTTCCCAGAAAGGGTAAGGAATTTAGTGGCTCTGGCCTCTTCCTTCACTCTGCAGGCTCTCGACCAGCAAGACACTTTCTGCAGCTCCCTGGGGCACATGGCTGCATCCACAGCTGTTGTGCAGGAGCCAGATTTCAGATGAGAGACATTCAGTTCTCACTTGAGAACCTTTTGGTCTCAGAGAAGAGACCCCTTTCCAAGTTGGTCCCAGTGACTCGAACCTTGATCCTAGCTCTCCAGTGGTGGCAGGATCAGAGCAATTTAAGAGTGGGGTCCCTTCATTTCCCTCTCTCATGACTTGACTCTCACTACAGATGCTTCCCTTCTGGGTTGGGAGTTCACATGGGCGACCTTTCCACTCAGGGAGTTTGGTCCCCCAGGAATCTCTGCTCCACATCAATTTGCTGGAACTCAGAGCTGTCTTTTAGCTCTTCAAGCTTTTCTGCATCTGTCCACGACAAGGTGATACAAGTCAGAACAGACAACATCACAACAATGTGGTACATCAACAAACAGGGGGCACTCGGTCTTCGGCCTTGTGCACCGAGGCAATGAAGTTGTGGTCTCTGGCCTATTCCCTGAACACTTCCCTCATAGCAGTTCATCTTCTAGGAAGGACAATGTCCTACCGATGCCCTCAGTAGGATTTCCCAGGCCATCACGTAATGGTCCCTGGATCCTCAAGTGCTGAGGATAGTTTTTGCCAGGTGGGCATCCTCAGATAAATCTTTTGCAGCCCCAGACAATCACAAACTTCCTCTGTTCTGTTGCAGGCCTCCAGTGCTGGGCTCAGTTCCCTGGATGCCCTTCTTCTGGATTGGGAGGGAAGTTCTTCTGCTTCCCCTTCCTCTCCTATTCAAAGTACTAGTCAAAATCAGATCTCAGCCTTGCAGGGTGATTCTGATTGCCCCGGATTGGGCCAGGCAGCCCTGGTACCCACTCCTTCTGTCTCTGACAGTCCATATTCCCCTGTGCCTCCCCAGGAATCACAATCTGTTGACTTGTGCCCAGGGAAGGGTTTGGTATCTGGACCTCAAATTCCTCAACCTCAAGGCCTGGCTCTTGAGGAGTTAGATTTTGCTGATTTACACCTCTCTCAGGGTGTTCTTGAGATCCTAAAGGCTTCCAGAAAGCCTTCCACTAGGGCTACTTATAGTTCTAAATGGAAAAGGTTTTCCATTTGGTGTGCTGGGAAAAATATTTCCCCAGAATCTGCTGAATTGCCCATTTTGTTAGATTACATGGTACATCTTAATTCCTTGGGTCTCAGACCAGCTACCCTGAGAGTTCATTTGGCAGCTGTGTCTGCTTTTGTGTCAGCAGGAAAGTCATCCCCTTTCCTCTCATCCTGTGTTTTCCAAGTTTTTAAGGGATTACCCATACTAATCCTCCTTTCGGAACCGCCCCTGCTTGGGACCTTAATGTTTGCATTGCCCAGTTAATGCAACCCCTTGAACTCTGTCTTCTGCAGAGCTTAAGTACCTAACTTGGAAACTGTTTTCTAGTGGCTATCACTTGCCAGACGCATAAGTGAATTGCAAGCCTTGTCAGTGGAGACTGACTTTATTTCTTTCCACAGGATAAGGTAGTCCTTAGGACTAATAGGAAGTTTTTGCCTAAGGTGGTTTCAGATTTCCATCTTAATCAATCTATCTCCTTCCAGTATTTTTCACTGATCACCTCTTCGGGTGAGGAGGTTGCACAGCCTGGATGTTAAGAGAGCTCTTAGTTATTATATAGAGCGTACCAAAGGTCACAGGTCTCGAATCCTCCAACTTTTCCTTACCTATGGTGAAGTTGGGAAAGGCAAACCTGCCACTAAGAGATCAATAGCCAGGTGGATTGTCTCTTGTATCCAATTTTGTTATCAGAAAGTGGGCAGAGCCTTCCCTGGTTTGAGGGCTCATTCTACCAGGGGTACAGCTGCGTCTCTAGCTGCTGCCAGAGCTATCCCTTTATTAGAGATTTGCCAGGCTGCTACTTGGAAAACGGTACACACTTTTACCAAGCATTACTCCCTGGATGTCCAGGCCAGGAGAGATGCTCGGTTTGGCACAGCTGTTCTTCAGAGCCTATTCCCTAAGTAGGTTCTGCCCCTCCTCCATGGGAGGTACTGCTGTGTATTCTGTTAATGTCTATATATAGCAAGACTTCATGTTGTTTGAAGAAAAATTACTCACCTTAGTAATGTTGTTTCTTCTAATGGAGTCTTGCTATATTATAGACCTCCCAACCTGCCCTCTCAGAACCTCTCATTGGTGGGTGCGGCAACTGAGTGTGGGCACTTACTTATGTCCTGTTAGCATTTTGTCCCCTTTGGGACTTTGGGGTGTGTATGATGCGTGTGTGTTTTATTATACTTATGTTCCATTTTCGTATTATTAGAATGGTGTTAGTATTTCTGGTCCCCTGACTTGAGTCTTGGGTGTTGGGACCATCAATGGTTGTTATTATTTAGGTAGCCATTTGGCTAGTGTAGGTTACAGCTTCCACACAGACCTTAGTGAGTTTGGCTCGTAAAGATCTGACAGTTCAAGTTTGAAATGACACAGATAGAGCTGCTCTCATGCCAAAATTCTATTTTGGAATGGTTTTAACCATTTCACTCCGGGGCAGTTCTAGAGCTGGAACAAACTGCTAATGTCTATAATATAGCAAGACTCCATTAGAAGAAACAACATTACTAAGGTGAGCAATTTTTTCTTTTGAACATAAGGCTCTGAACAGTTACGTGGCTGATACTTAACATAGTGTCCAAACCAGTATTAGTTAGCACATGAGAACCAATAACTGATCCAGGATTTGGATGAACTGAGCCTGACAACATTAGTAATAATAATAAAAACCGCTTATGTCTTATGTCATTTTTGCCATACTTCCCAGCAGAACAGTCATGCCTAACATTACTATTAGTAATAAAACTATTTTTACCACCATAAGACATGTATGTAAATCACTCAACTTGTTTAACATTAAAATTAAAACTCTTGACCACAACCAAATATTCTATTGGTAATATGTGTTAGTAACAGACTAAGTGCAGAATAGTATTAACCATGTATAGTACCCACATAGTCAGTTCTGACCCCATAGCATAAACAGATTTCTATGGAGCAGACTTGGCCAGAGTCAGACATGATTACCCACTGTAAGGCACAGACTGACACAAACAACAGCAGTTTCTCCATAATTTGTCCCAGACTTTACTTGCTAAATTTACAAAGCAGCCTCCCTGCAGCCTCTTGCTGTAGACTCTCACTGGTGAATTTTTCCACTCATGCGGAGAGCTACTGCACAGACAGCCACTAGGGTAAATGACCCCTTATAGTATAGCACCCCTCTTCCTTCCGATGTCACCTCCAATTGTCCTGGTTCCGGTACTGACCACTGTCACCAGGTCGGACCAGTAAAGAAACAGCAGGCTGCACAGTCCTTCAAGCAGGAATGCTGTTATCTGGGAGTGAGCAGGCAGTTCAAAGATGCAAAGTGCAAAATGTACTGGAAGGTAAAATCGCAGCTGATTTTTAAACTGTAGTGCCCCTCCTCCTTCCCACATCACCTTCAGTTGTCCTGGTTCCCGGTACAGACCACTGCCACCAGGTTGGACCAGTAAAGAAACAACAGGCTCTGTAGTCCTTCAGGCAGGAACACTGTTATCTGGGAGTGAGCAGGCAGTTCAAAGATGCAGAGTGCAAAACGTACATGATCTCCTGCATGCAAAAGGTCAAAACAGCCAAAACACTCCACAGGATTACTTTAGCCAGAATCTTCAAAAGGTTTAAGCCAGATACTTTCATGCAAGACCTACTTTCCACAAACTGGACCCTTCCCATGACAGCTACTGACCCACATGAGGCATCAACCCTCTTTAACACAACCTTCTCCTGTAGTTTGTAACAAGTACCCTCCACAGGGTGTAGACAGAATGAGAAGTGACCTGCAGAAACTTGAAGAATGGTCTGGGGTTTGGCAGTTGAAATTCAATGCAAAGAAGTGCAAGATAATGCATATGGGGCACAAAAACCCTGGCACAATATATCAGTTGGGGGGTGAGGATATAGCATGCACCAAGCAGGAAAGGGATCTTGGTGTTGTCATCTCTGATGTCCTCAAGGTAGGGAAACAGTGTGACAAGGCAGCAGGTAAAGCAAATAGGATGCTGGGATGTATAGGCAGGGGCATCACCAGCAGGAAAAGGAGGTCATAATTCGCTATACAAGACACTAGTGAGGCCCCACCTGGAGTACAGTGTACAGTTCTGTAGATCATACCTATGTAAGGACATAGACAGGGTAGAGAAGGTTCAGAGGAGGGCAACAAAGATGGTGCATGGATTGCATCACAAGTCCTATGAAGACAGGTTGAAGGAACTGAACATGTACTCCCTGGAGGAGAGGAGGGAGAGAGGGGATATGATAGAGACATACAAGTATCTTACAGGGAGGAACAGGGTGCAGGAAAACACTGTTTTTAAGCAAAAAAGATGTTCCAGGACTAGAGGGCATGAGATGAAGTTGGAGGGAGGACGATTCAGAGGAAACATGAGAAAGAATTTCTTCACAGAATGGGTGGTGGACAAGTGGAACACCCTGCCAGAGGAAGTGGTGGGAGCTGAAACAATCACGGGATATAAGAATGCATGGGATAGACATAAAGGAATTCTGGAGGTCAGGGGTAAGGGGCAACAGACTTCTAGGAAAACAAACTGAACTTACAAGCTCAAATGGGCAGACTGGGTGGGCCATAGGCCCTTATCTGCTGACACTTTCTATGTATCTATGTATCTATGTATCCTGTTAAAAGATCCAGAGTCCAAGGTCACTATCTTCCCCGGATTTCTCCTGAAATAATTGAAAACTTCCAATGCAGAGGCATAACGTGGGATGGGCACAAATCTTCAGGGCTCTCTTTTGGATAGGCATGCCTTCACATCACTCTGTAACCTTTATATGAAGCTCATAATGAAGGACAATGCCACCTACTTCCACAGTAAGCTAGAGTGTGAAGGATGAAAGCTGTCTAAATTCTGGAAATCAATTCATGGCCCCCTCATTGGCTGTCAGGAACCAGGCTACTCCTAGCTCCATGCTAACTGCTGAAGACCTAAATTAATACTTTACTGGAGGTCTGAGGACTCTAATTCTCTCACCTGTGCTTCACTCAGAATCACCAGCCCTTCCCAAATGGCAATCTACACCTCCAGGCAATCCCCGCTGATGAGGTATACAAAGAGCTCTCTGTGTTTAACATATCTTCCAGCTGTGGGGATGATGGCACATTCCCCAAGTTCCTAAGAATAGATGCCCCTGTCATAGCAGCACCCATCACCCACATCTTTAATCAGCTCACCATAGCTAGTTCCATCTCCAGTAAGTGGAAGCATGTGATAGTCATCCCCATTCACAAAGGTGGCCCTGCAGATGCTCCCTCTACCCACCAACCCATCTCCCTTTTACCAATCATTTCCAAGGTCTTCAAGAGGCTTGTGAGCAGGCAATTTGTTAACTTTTATTCCAGCTTGGGCTTTCTGACCCCATACCAATTCAGTTTCTGCTCTAACCATTCCACCTCTACCTCCTTTCCCCATGTCCTCGATCACATTCACACTAACATGAAAAAGGACATAGGCACAGGGGCCAGCTTTACTGGCCTTGCCAAAGCATTTGACACTGTAGATCACAATCTACTCCTGGAAAAACTGACAGCCTCTGACATCTCTCCTTCCTCTCTAGTATGGATCTGCTACTACCTAATCAACCAATCTCAGTCAGTCAAGCTAGCCAGAACCACGCCCCCTCTACCAGTCACCCTAGGGGTCCCAGAACCACGCCCCCTCTACCAGTCACCCTAGGGGTCCCCAAGACTCTGTTCTTAGCCCTTTTTTGTTCACTGTCTTTATGATTGACCTCCCCCAAGCCAGCTACTTCTGTGCCAAAAACATGTACACCGATATACAGGCGTCTATGCATCTGAACCTTCTGTCCCCTCCATTGAGAAGCCTTTGCAAAAGGACCTCTATGCTGTTCAAAACTGGTTGCAGAAAAAGAAAATTAGTTATGAACCAAAAGAAAATGGTATCTATGCTGTTCAGATCCAGATGCTGGTTAAGTCCACCTTCTGACTTACTTAACCGATGCATCTCCCAAGGTATACGTCTTGACCTGATGCCTTCTTACAAATATTTAAACGTGCACTTGGACCAATGTCTCAATTATTCTGGCCACATATCTCAAGTAACAAGTAAGTGTTACACAAAGCTTGATGCCCTCTACAGGGTAAAAAGCTGCCTTTAGCCTCATACCAAAAGATGGTGGTTGAGCAGTCCATATTCCCCTTCTGGACTATTGGGACACTGTCAATGCAGATGTCAGCACCACCACCATCCTATCCAAACTGTCCACACTATTCAATGGCATGCACGGATTAATTCATGCCTGTTTGCCCAAAACACCCCACTATATAATGTACAATGAACTTGGATGGCTAATCCCCTTGAAGAGGCATTTGCTGCGCACTGCTATAGCGACTTGCTGTACATTGCTCTAGTGGGGAATAGACACTAGAGAGAAAACTCTCTAGTTACTTCCTGGGTCTCTACACACTGACGACAGATCACTCTTACTTCCTCAGGTCTGAGGACAGTTGCTTCTTTCACATCCCATGTTGCAAGAGAAACCTAGGGCAAGCCTCAGTCACCCGCAGGGTTCTCTCCATTTGGACTACTTTCCTGCCAAAATCATATCAGTCAATTCTTTTCCTTCATGCAAGTGGCAAATCAAAGCTCATGATAGCTCACCAACTTCATGCCCCAGTTGCCCCGGCATCCCTTCCTCTGGTAGCAACCATCAGAGGCCTCATACCACTTAGTGGGACTGCTGGGCATCCAACTTCCCCTTCTGCAACCTATGTCTACTTAGCACACTGCCAGAAGTATTGTTAGGCTGATAACATGCTCTGTAGATGAAGTGACTCTCTACTGCGCAGACTCCAACTGTACAATACCTGCCAATTTCTGCACATTGTAAGCAAGTTGTGTTGTACCTTATATTATGTACTGTGGCTGTTTAATAAGGTTCTGTGTGGGACAATGCATTTGCTCTATTTGTGTTGTTTTATCACTGTACTTTGCTACTAGCAAGACTCTTGTGGGTAAATGTATTCTTCCTTATAACTCTCCTATCCCCTCCGGGTCACAACTGGAAACAAGCCTTCTTGGCTCTGTTTATTTACCTGGTAAAATATGTTTAAATATAGAAAAAAGAAAGAAATCAAGAATGACCACCTGTCTAGTGGGTTCCTTAACTTGCTACAGCCGCAGGCAGTCCTGCAATGTATGCAACAGGGCTTGATTTCAGTTGCACCTGGCTGCTGGAATGCCTTAGTTGATACCAACAAAGATTCGGACTATCCATCAACATTTCCCCCTTCCTCACTCCTCTTACCATGTCTTCCCTAAGTTCCCTATCTGTCTCTCCCCCTTGTGCTGGTGGACTATAGATTAACTCCACCTGCATTTTCTTCTTCGAGGGTGCCGTGAGGTAAACCCACAGTCACTGTTTCCCCATTACTTCCCCATATGTGTCCATTATCCATAGCTTTTATGCCCTCCCTGACATATTGGGCTACCCCCCCCTTTGCCTTTCCCTCTACCCTGACTAAATGTTGTGTAACCTGGAACTAACAAGTCCCAGTAATAATTATCTGCGGCCCAAATTTATGTGATGGCTATGATGTCCAGCTCCATGTGTGCCACTAGTGCATGGAGCTCAGGGATTTTATTACCCAGACTCCTCTCATTCAGACAGATCCCATTCCAACTAGATCATGATCTGCTTTTGCTGTTTTGTGATCCACACCTGCATTCTGATTCCATTCTCCATACCTTCTTACATGTTTATATTCCTTACATTCCCCAAGATCCTTTCCCTCTTGCCTCTTTCACTACTCCTTTTTGAAAATAAACCTTATTTTTACCCACCTTATTGCCACCAGTCCCCCATATAGGGGGAACACTAGCTAGGTTCCCCTCTCTCCCTCCCTTTACCATAGTTCCCCTAGCCTCAGTGTCCCAGACAGGCAGTTTAACTGCTGATATAGATGTTAGACTTCTATCCCAGCACGCTGTTCCCTTCTTTTGTCAGGCGAAAGCCATCACCTTTAAAGAGCTTACTGTCCCTGAAGACCCCCTTCCCCTAGAAAGTGGTACCCTGTTCTCCAGACACCATAACTTCTCCACACACAGCATATGGATAGAGGCTCAGTTAAATTCAAAACAAGCTTCTTGGTGCACATGTTTGTGCTATTATTGTTGCATCTTCCTCTTGTATTTTGAAACTTGTATATATTCCCTGTATTTATTACCTTCCTATCACTGTATACGATAATTGTATATACTTTCACTCTTTCATACACTGTATCCTTGTTTTTACCTGCGCAATTGCACCCTAGTTGTGCCTGAAAATGGCTTCAACTGACAGTGTACTTACCCGATCAGCAAAGTGAAATAAATAAATAATTTAATTCTATAACACACTCCTGTCGACTGATGGAACAAAGGTCAGCACCCAATTGATGTAAAAAAGTAGCTCGCCACCTTCTAGCCTCATACATCCATATTTATTTGCTTCACATCAATGCAGTAGCTATTACCATCTAAACAAGCACTGGCTACAGCTGCTAGGGCTTCAGCTAAAGAATCTGGGGTAAAAATATTTAAATTTAATAAAGTTAGGACCCTGCATTGGCAAAATGTAATGCAGGTTCATAAATGTGTTGTTTTTAAATATTTTATCACCAAATTTTCAACATAACCTCGTTATTATCCTGCCTCATGAAGAAGGACAGGGAAAAAGTTCAACTCCTGACCTAAAGGTGATTTCACGCAGGGACTGCAAAATCAACTTTAGAGATACAGAAACACATTTTGGGTGGGGAGCTGAAAAATGACAGCTGTCACATTCATGAGTTGCTGTAAAGAAATAGCTATGTTGAAAATTTTGGGTAAAAATATTGAACATTACCAAAGTTACGAGCCTGCATTTCCTAAATTCAATGTAGGCTCATAACTTTGTTTTTTAATATTTTTACACCAAATGTTCAAAATAGCCTTCTTATGACTCCACCTCATGAACAAGGGCAGAGACAATTTTCAACTTCTGCTGAAAAGGTGATTTCATGCAGGGACCGTAAAATCACCTTTCGGTATGTAAAAATATTTTGGGCAGGATTTCAAAAATGACAGCTGCCACACTCATAAGGAGCTGTAAATATATAGCTATGCGGCTGCATTCACAAAATTGCATATAGGCTAATAACTTTGTTTTTTAATATTTTTACACCAAATTTTCAACATAGCCTTCTTGAATATGTTGGGCCGAGAAAATGTTCAACTCCTGCCCAAATAGTGATTTTGTACAGGGACTGCAGAATCACCTTTTGGGACAGATCTGCCAAATGCCAGTGCAATTGTTCATGAGGTGGGGTCCCAAGAAAGGCATTTTCAACATCTGGGGTAAAAATTTGCAAAAATGGTCAAGTTATGCCACTAAGTTCAAAACCCCATTGAAATACATTGAACTGCATACCTGTTTCCTCAGTTTGTGGTCGGGCTTTGAAGACTAAAGACATGTCTGTGGTTCTGAGATGATGGCACTGGATCCCACAATAGGTAAGTAAGTGTTTTTGGGGGTGGAGGGACAATAATGGTGCAAAATACATTGATAGACAGTATTCTTTTTACAGGAGAAAATAAAAAGGGCCAAAGACATTGATGGACAATTTTCTTTTTACAGGTTGAGGGGAAAACATTGAACCCAGGATTTCAGATCATGACATTGGGGGATTGGGTACCCCCAGTGTCACTGTTATGTTTCTGGGGGAGGCAGATCATGACACAGAGGGACTGAGCACCCCCAGTGGTTCTGGGGGCTTGTGGGGTTGGATCGTGACACTGGTAGATATGGCTCCCCCAGTATCATTGATGTTTAATAAAATATACATATTTTTTTTAATGAAAAATGGGTTTAGTGTTCATGGCAGAACATGGCACAGTCTGTCATGACCAAGATGGCCACCACACTCTATCACGTATGCGTGGTCGCTTGCACATGCGCAATAGAGTTCATCAGCCATCTTGGACATGGTGGATTGTGCAGTGTTCCACTGTGACCTCAGGAAAAAATAGTACTCTGCCACTAGAATCAATGGGCAGCATGGAGTGCTTCACAGTTGCAAAGGTGACTGTGAGACAGTTCCACACATTGTTCCACACACTGTTGTGCGGTTGGAAAAAAATCTCCTTTTTTCATATCGCAGAAAGTCTGCAGGTCTCCGCCCACTGCAGCCCTAAAAAGAAAGGTCCAGGATATGTATTCAGCTAGATAAATCCTAAAATACTTGTATGGTCACCTAAAATGTTGTGGTACATTATACCCATATTCGAACTTTGTGTTACCCGCCAACAGTCGCTTTTCCTGGATCAAACAGCACATCACTAACATTTCAGTGTCACTATGACATCTTCTTCATTTCTCTTTCTGTCTCTCCCACTATACAAAAGGAGGACCTCAGGAAATTCCCAAGAGACTGTGTGCCTGCAATCTGTCCCCCAGGCCCTGAAAGTTCCTCTTCACTTGCTCCACAGCCTGGTTCACTAGATTGTTTGTACCCACATGTATCAACACCCCCAGCTCCCCTCCTCCCTCCCTTTCTGCTATCTTCTGTATTCTGCCTATGTCTTGGATGGCTGCCCAAGTACCCACCTCCTCTGGGAACAACCATCAGAAGCCTGACACTGCATAGTGGGACCACTAGACCTCCAACTTCCATTTCTGCAACCCAAGCCTACTTGCTACATTGACATAAGTATAGCTATGCTGCTAACATGCTCCCTACATCATTCATGTCTCTATTGTACAAACTCCAGCAGCACCGATCAAATTTACCTTTTTCTCAACTCTATTTTTGTTCCCGGTCTATGGACTGGGGGTAGCCCCATTCAGTGCCCTGGATTACTCTTCTGACACCCCTTCCCACCTGGCCACCTGACTGGATAGCCTGTAGCTTGCCCCTATGGTGGAGCTCCCTCAGAGGGCTAGGGGGAGACTGAGATCCACCAGAGGACCCAGCCAAGGCTTACGCCTGAGGTGTCATTCAGGAGATTGTCTTGGGGCTTCACAGAGCTTCTGTGACCAGACGGTTGCCTTGGATACCCCTCAGTGGTGCAGATATGCAATGACATCAAGTGCAGGATGGGCATGCCCCTGCACCTGATCCATAGATGTCTGCCATCAATTCCTCCCCTGTCTAGAGTTTCCTCGACAGTTGTGCACCAAGCCTCTGCTGGATGTCATTGATAGCTTGTGAAATCACAACCCACCCCCCTGGAGGAGAAAAGCAGTCCATCAAACACCCATCCTGCCTCCCCTGGCTGACCCTCTGATGCCCGTGCTTGCCTTTGAACATGGGTCATCAGTGCCGTCAGTAGACACATGTGCCCCTGCACCAACGGGCAAGCATGGCACCTGTCAATTATTACACATTGTCTGCAGTCTGCATTGTATCTTATATTATGTACTGCTACTCTTTTATAAGGTCCCTTGTGGAAAATGCATGCCTGTATTTATGTAATTTTATTACTGTACGTTGCTACTAGCAAACCCCTTGTGGATAAATGTATTCTTCCCTATAACGCTCCTATCCCTTCCCTCCAAGTCGCAACTGGACACAAGTCTTCTGGGCTCTGTTTATCTGCTAAATATGTTTAAATCAATCAATAAATAAATCAACAATAGCCACCTAGCTAGTGTGTTCCTTAACCAGCCACACCAGTAGGCAGTCCTGCAGTGTATCCAACAGGACTCTACTTCTGGTGCATCTGGCTGCTGAAATGTCCCAGCCGATATCCAGCAGACATAGATTGCCCACTGTGACCATTTCCCCCTTCTTCACTTCTCTTGTCAGATCTTCCCCAGACTCCCTGACTTTCCCTTCCCATTGTGCTGGTGGTCTATAAATTACCTCCACACATATTTTCTTGCCTGTGGATGCCATGAGGTGAATCCACAGAGACTCTGTTTCCCCATTGCTTCACCTGATTAGTCCATCCTCCATAGCATCAATGCCCTCCCTGATATAATGAGCCACACACCCCTTTGCCTTTCCCTCTGTCCTGTCTAAATAGTGTGTAATCTGGGACTGTCAAGTCACAGTGATAATTATCTGGGGCCCAAGTTTCTCTGAAGGCTACAGGGTCCACCTCAGTGTGTGCGCCACCAGTGCCTGCAGCTCACTGATTTTATTACCCAGACTCCTGTGATTAGGGCAGATCATTTTCCAACTACCTCTGGATCCTCTTTTGTTGTTTTTTGTGCCTACATCTGCATTCTTTCCCATTCTTCCCAAGCAAGAGGAAAAAAGAGACTGCTATGGTTTATGAAAGAGGTGGGGGAAAGTAAAGGCGGAAATAGTTGCATTCAAAAGATTCAAGGAGATGCAAAGGGAGGAGGACAGTGAGGTGTACTGTGGAAGCAGAGGGAACCAGGGAAGCACTAAGGAGTATAAAAAGGCACAAACCAAGGAGAATAGGCAGTATCAAAAGTGAACAAAACACTTTTTAGGTAAGTAAGCAGGACAACAAGACCAAGGGAGGGAGTGTAAGGTTAGAAATGGAAGGTGGGAACTGTACAGAGGGGAACCAGGAAAAGGCAGACATCTTAAACAAATACTTCTGCTTAGTATTCACAGATGAAGGAGACAAGACCACATAAAAGTAATAGGGACCTTATAGAGAGGGAGGGAGGTACACACAAGTCCTTTTTCAAAGAGACATCCAAGGATGCTGAGGGAGCTCAGGGATGTACTGGCTATGCCTCTTACAGTTCCTTTTAGCAGATTACTGGATACGGGAGTGGTTCCAGAGGACTGGAGGAGGCAGATATAGTCTCACTTCACAAAAGTGGGAGCAGGGAAGAGGGCAGAAATTATAGGCCAGTTAACCTGACTTCAGTAGTGGGAAAGTTAATGGAATGCCTGTTGAAAGAAATGATTGTAGAATATCTTGAATCTAATGGGTTGCAAGACCCAAGACAGCATGAATTCACAGGGGGATGTCAAGTTAAACAAATCTGATACATTTCTTTGACTGTATGTCAAAGGAACTAGATCAGGGAAGAGCAGTGGGCATGGCCTATCTGGATTTCATTAAGGTTTCAACACCGTTCCACGAAGGAGACTAGTGATCAAGCTGAGTAGATTAGGGGTGGATAACAATGTTATAGATTGAGTAAGAAATTGGTTGGGGGAATAGGAGACAGAGGGTGGTGATAGACAAACTTCACTCCAAAGAAGGGAGGATAACCAGCAGGGGTTGGTGCTGGATCCATTCTTCCTTAATTTCTTTATAAGCAACATTGAAGAGATTATGGAAGGAAAGGTTTACCTCCTGGTGGATGACACCAAGATCTGCAAAAGGGTGGATACTCCAGTGGGATGGAGAGGGTGAGCAGAGACCTATGAAAACTTGAGCAGCGGTCAAGGGTATGTCAGCCAGGTTTCAATGTAAAAAAGTGCACAATAATGCAATTTGGGCACAGAAATCCAGAGCCAGAGTGCAAAATGGATGGAATGGTATTGACAACATCCAAGCAGGAAAGAGACCTAGTGGTAATCAGACTGGATGACCAAGAGGTGGCCAAGCAGTACGACAAGGCATTCGGGAGGGCTAGTGGTTTGCTGAGGTGCATAGGAAAGGGTATCACCAGCAGAAAGAGGGAGGTGGTGTTAACTCTGTATAGATCACTGGCAAGACCCACCTTGAGTACTATGTCCAGGTCTGGAAACTGTATCTCCATAAGAACATAGACAGAGGGGAGGTTGTCCAGAGGAGTGCAACATAAATGGTGCTGGGTCTCTATCAAAAGCCTTATGAGAAGAGACTAAAGGATCATAACATGTATATCCTGGAAGAGATGAGGGAGAGGGGAGATATAATGGAGACCTTTAAATACCTCACAGGGGTAAATATGGTAAGTAAGGGAGGGGAGGGCCATCAGGGGCCATGATATGAGACTGGAGCGAGGAAGGTTCGGGAGGGAGATGAGGAGACACTTTTTTACAGAGAGGGTGGTGGCTGGGTAGAATGCGTTACCTGCTGAAGTGGTATGCAGTAGAACAGTGGACTGCTTCAAACGAGGATGGGACAGGACAAGGGGGAGGGTTAATGAAGGGGAAGGGTGGAAGGGAGGGGCAGCTGCAGAATAAGGGGTGCTAGCTGCACATTCGAACAGACTTGATACAGCTCTAGGCCTTTATCTGCTGGCAAATTTCGTATGTTCGTATTATTCAGAAAAAAAGGTTCTCAGAAACAAGGAGACTTGATATGAAGGTGGAAGAGGGTAGTTTTAGGAAAGGTGTGAGGAGGTACCTCTACAGAGAATGAGTGCTGGTTTCTGCAACAGCCTCCAGCAGAGGTGATACGGTGAAAATAGTGGTGTGTTTCAAGAATGCATGGGATAGATACAAGGGAATCATAGTGGAAAGAAAGTGTGTGCGGAGGGGGTGGGATAAAGAGCTGTAGATTAAGTAGGTGCTGGATAAAAATGTAAGCAGGGAAAGATGGGCAGACTGGGTGAGCTAAATGGCCCTGATCTACTGTCAGGTTTTGTTTCTATGGTTCTGTGATTCATTCTCCTTACCTTCTTATTTTTTCAATTGCTTTCAGACACTGAGATCCTCCCCCTTTGCCTCTTCCACTATTCATTTTTGAACCTCAACCTTACTTTTGCTCACCTCACTACTACCTATCTCCAGTATAGGAAGAACAGTAGCTAAGTACTGCTCCCTCACAACCTTAGCTATGGTTTCTTTAGCCTCAGTGTCCTGCACAGCACCAAGTATAAGGGGAGCCCTCCCTTACTTGCTTTACCATGGTTCCCTTAGCCTCAGTGTCCTGCACTGTCCCTTGAACTGTCTAATGTAGATGGTATCTTCTACCAGAGCACACTGGTCCCCTCTTTTGTCAGGTGAAGGCCATCACTTTTGATGCGCCTCCTGTCTCAAAGGTCCCCTAAAGTCCCCCACAAAGTACCCTCTCTTCTAACACCATCCCTTTAACTAGCCACTTAATTCCTCTCTCTTCCCACCTTAATCTATCTTTCTATTTTTCTCCCCCCCCCCCACTCCACACAGGGAAGACCTCAGAAAAGGCCAGGGAGACCAAGTGCATCTGCAGTCTTTCCCCAGCCTCTGAACGTTCTGCTTTACTTGATCCATAGTCTGGTTCACTAGATTGTCTGTACCTAAGTGTGCCAGCACCAACAGCTCCCTCTTCCCTCTCCTCTATATTCCCTATTCTGTCTATGTCTTGGATGGCTGATGCCCTAAGAAGGCATCTGGCACTCTCCACCCCTCCTCCCGCCACATCCCACATTCTGCGCCCCCCTGATCATGGAACCCCCTACCACTAAGGCTCTCCTAGTTGCCTGTTTCTTACAATCAACCTTGAGTGCTACCTATGAAAGACCTATTAAGCTCTGGATCCATGTAATAAATACGGATAGTGGCAGATCACCAAAAATGTATCGGATGGAATTCATGAGCAGTCTGCAACGTGGTCCATTAAAAGAAAACTGGTTCACTAGATTAAACAGCCTTACTAAACAAACTCTAGCCAAAGCCAATAGGGGTGTGAAGAACTACCAAATGACCAAAGTCATTTTCTTGTTGGTGCCCTATAGTGCTGCTTAGTCACAATCATCACAGTGCTCCCAGATCCAGATAACCATTTTCCTGTAACAAGCCCTCATTTGTCCTGTATTTTCCCTATAGAGGTAGCATCAAATCCCTGTTTAAATCCCTGTAGATTTTTCCACAAGCCACTAGTTCCTTATTTGTGACTTTGATGTTTATTTAAATGTAATATGTTGGCAGCCTTTTATCAGGAAAAGGGCTCTGATTTGCTGTTAGGTATCAAAATTGTATGTCAAGATTGCCTTGGAATGATTTGGATTTACATGGAATCCATACGGCATAATGAGGGAATGTATTTATTTGTTGAATTTTGTTGACCGGGTAGGCCCACTAAGACTAGAAGTCCCTTTTTGAGGGGTGATGGGGGGTACAGATGGTAATCAACTGAAATTGTAACATGGCATAAATCCTTGAACCAGATTAAGCTGTTGGTGGTATTTTTAGTGAATGGGGAATATTTGGACAGGACACCATGGAAATGCCTCTTCTCTTTAAGAAGTGCCATAGGATCTTTAACATACACGTGAACAGGCAGACAGAAAAGACAGGAGCCCCCATGCTGCACTACAG
The DNA here is from genome assembly GCA_016271365.2 of Neoceratodus forsteri. Taxonomy (NCBI): domain Eukaryota; kingdom Metazoa; phylum Chordata; order Ceratodontiformes; family Ceratodontidae; genus Neoceratodus; species Neoceratodus forsteri. The sequence continues at coordinate 62,806,680 of CM057455.1, forward strand.
TGTCAGCATTGGGATTTAAGGAGTTAGTGAAACTAAACAAGGCAGACAGGACAATAATATAAATTTTAAGAAGTAGTCAGTTATAAACTTTTTTTTCTGAATTACCTTTCTTTTACCTTTTGCCCATCAGAGATTCTTCTATGTCATACACAAGCAGTACACAAGCTCTTTAACCCACATGCTCAGTGTGGGGATAGAACCCACATCATTCTGATCTATCAGTCTCAGAGGCCAGTGTGGAGAAATACACACAAATGTCTAAAATGGAAGTTCTAGAAAAAGCCATTTTAAGAGCTACAGAGGACAGAAGGGCTGCAGCCCCCCCCCGCCCTAAAAATTAAGACTGGAAGATCTATGGTCAAAGAAGGCCACCAGTAACCCAGAAACATTTATAGCAGAAGTGAAACAAAGGATTCAAGGTATTAACAGATAAATGGACATTGAAAAGCTGCGTAACATAAATACATTTGGTCTACATGTACATATTAAAGTGAACTGGGGTATAGAAAAATATTTATTTCTTGGTGAAAATAGTGTCCATAGAAATATTTTAAGTAGACTTAGATTAAGTGTACTATGTGGGTTTGTTTATTTATTTATTTATTTGCTTTTGTTAACCAGGTAAGCACACTAGACAGCCAAGTGCCTATTTTCAGGTGCGACCCAGGAAGATTACAATTGTACAAATCAGAGTAAACAGGAAGACAGGGTGCGCACAAAGCATTGGAACATTGGTTACATTAAGAGGTACATTTTGATCACTGGGCAGACAGGGTTCATACAGGAGCAGCAGACATAGTGAATTGGGACGTGTGGAGTATAAATAAAGTACATAACAACAAACATCAAACTAGCTAGGTACATAGAAAAGCATCAGACTCATAGGTTACACCAAGAGGTAGATGACTGTGTGGTACCGGCCTGGGCAACAAATGCATACAGGACTAGTCACCAGTACCCCTCTGGAGCGCAACAGGTAATTGAGAGACAAGCTACATAGGACGGGCAACAGATTGTGGGTAGGGGGGTGGACTAATAATAAACATTTGAAAAATAACCTCTGTCAGTGCACAACAGGTAACACTCCCTGATAATACATCAAATAATGGAGTGCAAAGACTGGTCAGAAGAGAGAGAGAGAGAGAGCTAAGTGGCTCACACCTTGGTTGTTCAACAACTCTAACTTATCTGGAGTACATGATGAAATTTGATCACGTCAAATTAATGTACAGTATGGCCAAGTTAATCTTGGCTATGCAGAAGTATTTCCCATAAAATCTCTATGAACACTGTTGCTCAATTGGGATCTAGAAAATATTATAGTGTCTCATTGTTGTCTATGTAAATATAAGATGTCTGTTTTTAAAGCTTGCTTTGTGTATGAAATGTCATAAATTTGTTGAAATGTTATGCATTTCTCTAAATAAAATTTGAACCTTGAACCTTGGGTGTCACCAGGTAGTCACTACTATTTCCCTCAACTAACCCAGAGTCTCCCCTAATCTAGTCAGGTACCTGATTTTCCTCCTGGGGTCCAAAACAATTTTCCATCAGGATGGTGTAGGGTTGGTTGACCTCCTTTTCACAGCCACCGCCACCCTTCTCCTACCCCTTCCTCATCACTCTACACCCCCTTGAACCAGTGGGCCTCTTAAAGAGCGTGGGCTGTGAGCTCCAGCTGAGCCAGTGCCATGGTACAGATCTCTCTTCCCTTGCTGCTACAGCTGAGCATGAAGCTCTACAAAGGTCTTGCAGAAGGGTCAGTGACCGCTTCTCCAGAGCATAACCCTGGAAAAGAGTCCCCCATCATCCCTGCAATTGACATGCTCCCTGCTAAGTCTCATCCCCATTCTGATCCTTACAATAACCCTAAGACTTCCAATTGAAATGTTGTAGCTACCTCAGTCTGCTACCTCCTTGCTCTGATAGCAAGAGTTACTTGTTTAGTTCATTTGAATCAGTTTGCTTTCACTACTAGAAGTCTTACTGTAGTCCTTGCATTTCATTTCCTTTCTTCACTTTTTAGCTTCTCCATTATATTAAGAAAGTCCACTTCAGAAACAAAGCTGGCCAGGAAGTGTATTTTGATGAAAATGGTGATGTACCGGCATTGTTTGACATAATTAACTGGCAGCTGAGCTCCAAAGAGTCCATGAGGAGTGTAAAGGTTAGAAGGTATAAACTGCAAGAAGACCCAAGTCAAGTGCTCATTATAAATGGCAGTGCCATCATGTGGAGTGGAGGATACTTGCAGGTGAGAGAATTTATCTCTTAAATCTTAAAGCAGCAGTGCAAGAACATTTTTTTTCCCACAATGCTAGTTTCAGTTACAGTTAATAGAACTAATACTATATCTGTCAAATCTGCTTTGCTAGGTACCACCTGTGCTGTGCACCATAAGGTGTTTTTTTTTATTTTCTTGATCCTAAAGCTTGACAGGTTTACAATGCTATTTCTAAGCCAAATGGGGTGGCCATTTTTTTTTCTTGAAAAAAAAATAAAGCATTTAAAAACACTCAGACGTTAACGCAACTACATAATGTTACCACCAAATAAAGTGGGCAGATGCCTAGGATCTCTTACAGTAAACAAAAAGGGAGGGTAAAATAATTTGCCCAGTTTTGTTGTCAGGCTGCGGTGGGGGGGGGGGGATAGATAAGGTACTGGTGGAAATCATCCAAAAGATATCAACTAAGGAGGAGGTACTGCTGGTGGGGGACTTCGATCTGCTGGCTATGGATTGGAGCATCCCAGCTGCAGCTTCAACTAGGAGCTGTGACATCCTGGACTACTTGCAGGGGGCATTCCTCAGGCAACTAGTAAGACAGCCCACTCATGAGGGAGCAATATTGGACTGGGTACCCACCAATGGGGACAGCATTGCAGAGGTCACAGTGCGGTTACCCCCCCGACAGTGACATTTCACCAGAGAGGTCCCCCACAGCAACTACAGTGCTATGCCACTGTGGGAGACCTGCTGGAACCTGGTGCTGTCTGTTGGGGGTCCTGCACCCCCAATCAGCTCCAACTGAAGTTGAGAATCATTAAGTGGTGGCGGTGCAAGGGTACAGCCCCCCACATGGGGGTTCTAGGGCTGAAACCCTCTGAAGAAAACAAAGAAACACAGTGTGAACTGGCAGCTGACTGCAGAATGCAGTCGACCTGCTGGTGTCACTGACGGGGCGTTTGCCAAAATTTTTGTTGGGCTTCCGTCATGGATCCATCACAGTGGATGACCACCTGTGGACCAATGATCACCACACAGTGTGGTTCAATATAACTACTGAGCCAGAATTGAACCACACTAAGGCAAGAGTCCTGAACTTCAAGAGGGCTGACTTTACAAAATGGGGGAATGCCTCAGGGATACCCTGTTGGGAAGGAGGACATGGGTGGAGTGGAGGAACAGTGGGCAAAACTAAAAGGGGCCATATGGAAGGCAAACCTTTGCATCAGGCAAATAAGCAAAACCAAGAGGAAAAGAGGCCACTATGCTTCTCAAATGAGGTGGAGAGGAAGGACTTCTGAAGCTATGCACTCTTGTGTGTTTGTGGAGGAGATCCAAGAAGCAGGATTACACAGCTAGTTTTTTTTCTTGAACAGTGTATTACCTGGTGAAAATACAACAGATCACTCACACTGTTTTTGATGGCGTACTTATTGGCTGTCATCCCACACTGTGGATAAGGTCAGGGATTGAATTGAAAGACACAAACCAACCCTGTCCAGCAAACCTTCAAGCCATTTCTGGAAGCTTTCATAGAGGAGTTAGCCACATGTTGGAACTGTATTTGAGACAAAAAAGACACCGACTGAAAACTATTAAGAAGCTGACTCTCGGGTTCTTGCTGGGTAATTGGTGCAGACTGGGGGTAATTGTCCATAGATGTTCTGAGGTTGAAATTTATCCAGAGACAACCAAGAAGTTTTAGAGGCTTAGTACCTCTGAACAATTTGCTTGCTTTGATCTATAACTAGAAGGGCCTTTTGTAATGATAGTTGGCTGATAAATTTCCAGAAAGCTGAGGTGCTCCTAATTCTGTATTTCCTGCTGCATTACCTCTGTTTTTGTGCTTTTGTGTTCAGCTTTTTGAACTGTCACTGTTGTAGTGCTTTTGTGTCGAGGGGGATAAATGATTTTTGATTTTGATTTTCCTTATTATGGTATTAACTAGATGCCAGCTACAGGATATGGAAAGGGAAAAGGGTGAGGTCTCCAGCATTATCATGGACCCCTCTAGTTCCCCAGTCATACTTAAAGATGCAGGAGCTGGTGCTACTATGTTATGACAGAGCACCAATTGCACATTTATTTTTTTATTTAGTTGTTTTACCAGGAGTAGCACACTAAGCTGAAAGCTTTTTTACAGGTGCAGCCTGGGAGCACAGTGAAGTTAAGTGACTTGCTCAGGGTCACACAGTATGCAAGTAGAAGCTGTGGGAGTCAAACCCAGGTCTGATCTGCTGGATATCACCAGATCTGGAGCTCAGAGCCTTAAACCACTGTGCTATACTACCTCAACTGTGTGTCAACTGTAACAGCCCAATATATTGCAGTAACAGCCCAATATATTGCAGAAACACGTTCAACCCCCATAATAGGAGGGAGAATAGCAAGAAAAAATAACAATAAGGGGGGAAAAGATTAAACCTTTATCACAAAACAAAGATAAGATGTGCAAAAAAAAGAAAGAACAACAGAGTTATTGAAGTAAAGACAGTACTAGATGCAGGAAAGGAAAACAAAATGAAAAAAAAATCATTACACAATCTAAAATAAAAGATTACTTGCCAAAGTGGGGTCTATTCCACCTTCCCCCAACAATACAGCAAATGCTGATTTGACTGGCAATAGGGTTGATCATAAGCAGTATACTGAAACAGCTATTTCCCCCAAAGTACTTGAGAACAAAGACATTTGGAGGGTAGATCCCAGTCTCAGTAAAGGAGAGGCAGAAGGTGTAGATTTACGTAGATTTACATATAACAAATGAGGCATCAGGGAGCGTGAATAATGATGACCTCCTTAGCTTTATTAACTCATTAGATCTTTGTCCAAAATTATTTTTATGAATCAAACCCACACCTATGTGGCATACTGTAGTGATCTTAGAAATATCACTAGCAACCTACAGGAGACGATAAATGGCCTCAAACAGTTCACTACTTCTGTACAACCTAATCAGTCCCCAAGTTATTTACATATAAGGCTGCTGCTACTTATCCATTTACTGTAAGTGAGGAGTTAAAAAATCTGTACACAACCCACACACAGCACATTTGATGATCCTTGATCACTTAATTAATCTTAAATTCAAGTTAGATACATTAAGGAAAATATAGCTATTAATGGTTGCAGATTGGAGGAAGTGCTGTCAAAGTTGAACAAAATAACTCCCCAGGAAGGCACACCCTCATTTGTTGTGGATGATCCTGAGGAAGATATTATTCAGTTAAGATCTGATTTACCTTCTGTTGACTTTTCTAAAAATAGGAAGAAAAGTCAGGGAAAATCAAGAAGAAAAGTTGGGGAAAAAAAGAGAGCAAACCTAAACAGGCACCGTTAGTTGCTGACAGTATTTCCGATAACACCTTGTTGCAGGCGGAGGTTTTTAAACCAACTGTGCATAATGATGGTAGAGTACAAAGTGTGTATGTGAATATGCAGATCTGGCAGGATAGCTTGTGGACCAGTACACAAACTGAGTGTCCCCTTATGGAGAACCTAATGATACAATTGAAGGAACTTGAGCAGATTCTTAATTTGTGCAAGGAGGACTGGTACAAATAGAAAACCTGCCATATGGAAAACAGGCATTCCGTGATTGTAGAAGGAAATGATAATCCTAAAAAACATGTGTCACAGACCTCCACTATAGATTCTGCAGGAAATCCAGCTATAGATGTTGCTGATTGCGTAATCCTAAATTTGTATGGTTTTTGAGGAGAATCTAACTGTCTTCCTATGATGCTGAGAGATAATATTGTGAACCTGTTGAGGGCAGCCACAGGGGCAGATATTGTTAACACAGATATTGCACAAATATGGAAGGATAGGGATGTAGAGGGAGTGGAGTGTCTATTTATCTTTTGTACAGCACCACAAATTACAAATGAAATTTGGATTAATAAGGAATCCCTTGAAAAGTCTGGTTACACTCTAGATTATATAAATAGGAACAGGATTAATAAAATGAGCTGAACAAACAGAATGCAAACAGCTCACATTTGCATTTATGGTTTAAGAATCCTGGAAAGAGAAATAGGAATACTAAAGTGACCAGATGGCGAAACGATTCCAACAAAGGTTGAGTAGATGTGCTACTATATATGTATATGTTCTTAATATGTATACCCTTGAGGAAAGGAGGGAGAGGGAACATGGTAGACACATTTAAGTACCTCAGTGGAATCAACAAAGTCCAAGAGGGTAGCATCTTTCAGAAAAAGAGACATGCAAGAACAAGGGGACACAATTTAAAGATGAGGGGGGTGGTTCAGGGCAATGTGAGGAAGTATTTTTTTTCACAGAGAGGGTGGTAGATGCATGGAACAGCCTTCCTGAGGAGGTTGTGGGATCTAAAACTGTGGGAGAATTCAAGAATACATGGGACAGACATAAGGCAATTCTTGTGGGGGGGTAGGAAGAAATATGCTGTTGGTTGACTAGGATCTGCGACTTATCCTGTAGGTAGGGAAATGAGCAGACTAGGTGGGCCAAGCAGTCCTTATCTGCCATCAAAGTCTATGTTTCTAGGTTTCTAGGTTTCTATAGTCATGAGAAATGGTAGACACTATCTTAAATAGAGCTTCTTTATTGGATGAAGCAGGGGTACATATAGTCAATGGGGAGATTCTGAATAATTCAGAGGCTTGATTGGCTTGAGCCTGGACAGAGGAACAGGAAGAAAATTCTACTAATATATTACATCTGTGTGGTTTGGGTAGAACCAAAGATGAAAAATGCACAGTGCTAGACTTGCTCGAGCAACTATTAAATGTGTCAGTTGATAATCTTGAGGTATTAGTGGTCAAAAGGCAGACAGGAAATCCAGATTGTGATACAGTCTACATAACTGTCAGATTCTAGAGCTTTTATAAAGAAATAGTTGAAAATCTAGCACTATTAGATGCCCTGGGTTTGTATATAGTTCCTGCCATTGCTGACCATCACTCTAAAGAAGTAAGGCCAGAGCTATACAGTATCCCTGAGTCCAATGAGGTGGAAAAAAGTTCAGGAGAAAAGGATATAATCCTAAAATACAATATACCAATTTCCAATAAATTTCAGGAATTAGCCACGTGTGAGAAATGACTGAGCGATTCAGATAATATTGTTAGGATGGAAGATCAGACTAGGCTATTGCTGGTATCTTGGCATATTTCAGGTGTAGCAAATAAATTAACAGAGGAAGACTGGAAGAATTGTGTTACTAAGTTTTGCATAATATGTATACAAAAAACTTGGCATAGTAAAGAAATGGATCCATCTCTCAAAGGTTATAGAATGTTTCAGTCGTGTGGGATAAAGGAAGCTAAAAAAGGCAGAATGGCTGGGGGTTTAATAACTTAGAATAAAATAGAGGAAGACACAAAAGTGGACCTATTATGCACTAATAATACTATATTAATAGTGTATGTCCAGCAGAAAGGGATGACATTTTATTTAGCCTATGTTTATGTCCCCCAAAAAATTACAAATTTTATGATCAGGCTATCTGGAAACTAGAAGAAGATATGCTACACAAAAGCTGGGCGGTTGCTGCCTGTGATGAAGTTCTGCTTCATGGGAATTTTAATGCAAGAACTGGTAAGCATGATGGTTATGCTGATATTGATTAGTGGTGGGCGAAGTGGCTGAAATTCGCTCCACAAAGTGATTCACGGAGTAATGCGGAGTCCGCGAAGTGCTCCACAACGTGAAGCAGAGTACTTTGCGTTATAATGGGGAAGGCAAAGTCCATTGGAAACAATGACTTTGCATTATTCTGCCTTCCCCAAGCCACTTCTCTACCAATTTTAAGGTGAAGTACATTGAAATCAATGTACTTCGCCTCACTTCGGCTTGTTCTTGAGCTCCAAAGAAAAATTTTGCAGTGCTTTAAGGGATTGCAGGTCACGTGGGCTATAGATGGTTCTGCACAGCCTCAGTTCTGTGTAGTGTGTGTGAAGTGGAAGATGGAGACAGTTTCCTCTCAGAGCTCTGTGATTCAAATCCTCTAAAAGCTGTTAAAAAAGTGTTTTTGAGCTATTTTTTTTTTGCTCACAATTTACTACATCGAGTATAGGAAACCCTCCTGTGATCATATTATTGAGTATTTATTGTTTGTGTGTGGATTTTGAATGTTAATTTAGAACAGTCAGTCTGTGTACTGTGAAGTGTGCTTTGGGGGAGGGGTGTATCTGTGGTGTAGGTAGATTAACTGGGAGAAAAAGGCAGTCTTCTTGTTTTGGTTATATTTTTCTTGCATAACTGTGTTAATGTACGCACAGTAATATTTTCAGTAATTCTTGATTTTTTTTTAATTGTTGTTATTCAGCAGTTTATAATTTCAGTTTGTTTAAAACATTTGGTTATATTACTAAAGGTTTCCAATTTGCTACGCATTACTTGTAGTGTGTGTGTGTGTGTGTGTGTGTGTGTGTGTGTGATGCGTGCCATTAAATAAGACACTTTTTATTGTGTCACAGAGTAACTGCAGCAGTGTGAAAATGCTATCCACCACACCTGCATGAATTTTATATACTGCTTTGTGGTATATTTACTGGTAGTGGACTGTCTGTTACTTCTGTGCACTAACCCCCCCCCAAACCGGCAAAAGGTATTCTTTTTCCAGATTTGGATTTGTAACTTTTAAGCACTGGTTAGGTGTTGTTGTGCCTTTGTGTCTGTGTCATGAGTGTGCAGTGCAATCTTCATCTGTCTGAGCATTCATAGTACATCATTAATTCTGGGAGACTTTGCATTTTTTGTTACCCTCTCATTTCCCTTTGTCAGCACTGGGTAATTTTCTGGACACAAGACAGTAGCAGTTTGGGGAATTAAATGAATTCTGGTGACTGTGTGTGACCACTGCACACATGACAGAGTGCACTATTAATTCTGGGAGACTTCACATTTATTGTTATGCTCTCATTTCACTTCGTCAGCACTGGGTAATTTTCTGGACACAAGACATGAGCATTTTGGGGATGCACATTAATTGTGTTGACTGTGTGTGACTAATACTGAATGCATGACATCTGAGTGCACTATTAATTTTGGAAGACTGCATTTCTTGTGCTCTCATTACACTTCATCAGTACTGGGGAGTTTTCTGGACACAAGACATGAGCATTTTGGGGATGCACATTAATTTTGGTGACTGTGTGTGAAGGGCTGCCAAATATTGTCACTTCACCTTACTTTGAGTTAAGGGGGAAGGACAACACGAAGTAATAATTACTAGGTGAAGTGAGCCTTTTGCATTAGCCACAGAGCGACACTGTGAAGTGCCCACATTGCAGGAAGTTCGCTAGTGAAATTTAAATTTGCTGCATCTCTGTTTGTGATACGGGTCATTGCCATCAGGGAACTACAGCTGTAGGCATTTGCATTCTTGTACAGAATGTGAGTTTCAGTACTGTAAGCCATGTGATGTGTGGGGGCCCGGGGGCTGCCAATATGGTTGTCACTCTGCCTTACTTTGGGTTAAGGCGGAATGACAATGAGAAGTCACAATCACAATAACGAGGGAAGTGGACGTTTCATGCTGGCCACTCTGCGTAGTGAAGTGACAATGCAAAGTGCCCACTTTGTGGGCACTTCACCAGCTGGATTTAAATTTGCTGCATCCCTAAGATGGGAGACTTTGCATGTCTTGTTACACCCACATTTCACTTGGTCAGCAGTGGGGAATTTTCTGGACACAAGACAGTAGCATTCTGGGGATGAACATTAATTCTGGTGACTATGTCTGACCACTGCCCAGATGACTGAGTGTGCATCAATTCTGGGAGACTTTGCATTTCGTGTTACGCTCTCATTTCACTTCATCAGCACTGGGGAATTTTCTGGAGACAAGATGACAGGAGCATTTTTGGGATGCACATTAATTCTATCGACTGTGTGTGTGTGTGGGGCTGCCAATATTGTTGTCACTCCACCTTACTTCACTTTGAGGTGGAATGACAATGCAAAGTAATAATAACAAGGTGAAGTAGGCGATTCATGCTGGCCACTCTGTGAAGAGGAGTGACAATGCGAAGTGCCCACTTCGTATTCACTTTGCCGGCGAAATTTAAATTCGCTGCATCGCTAATATTGATCACCATAATTGGCTACGGATGCTAACTTTCCTAGGGTAACAAAGGACATTAGATTGAATAGTATGGGTCGTAAATTAACTGAGATATTAAACCTACATAATCTAGTACCATTAAATGGCAGAATACAGAGTGATAAACCCAGAAACATTACTCATTTGTCATCAAGAGGCCCCTCTAAAATAGATTACTTCTCCTGGAATGGAGATGTTTCAGTAGGGGACACCTTAGTAGTCCCTATAAAAGCTGATAGTGACCATTTTCCATTAGTATTAAAAACTAGACAGTTGGATAATAACATTGTTAAATTGCCATCACTCTCTGAGTTAGAGATCTGTTACAGCAAAATCAAATGGAATATAACTGTTTCTGCCCAGATTAAATATCTAGTAGTAGGTATCATTAAAGAAAGCCTTGGAAAAATGAATGATCTTGCAGCATGAAGTATGAGGTGGCCTTATGCTTAGGAAAAATTAAATCTCTTTTAACTAGCCAATGTACCAAAGGATATACTGCTGGTCTCAAGGCAGCATCATGGTTTGACAAGGAGTGTTGTAGAGGAAAAAATAAACTTACTAGGATCTTAAGGTTGGTTAAGGCACAAAAAGATGGTTTTACTTACGAAGAGTTAAATAAATGTAAAGAGCAGTATAAGGTATTTCTAATGAAGAAAAAGGGAGATTTTCAACAGAAGCAGTGGCAGTATATGCTATGAGTTGTAAACAAAAAAGACCATAAATCATATTGGCAATTAATGGCAAAAGGCGCAGACAATATTAGGTTTGAAATTGACACATACATTGCATCAGATAATTGGATATCTTATTACTCAAAAATTCTTCAGCAAACAGCCTGAAGAAATACAGGTGTTATTAAATTTTGAGATAAGTCAGTTTGCTCTGTTTTTGTATTCAGAAGTCTGTCAGGCATTTGCTTCTTTAAAACCTCAAAAAGCACCAGGACCTGATCAGATTCATTCAGAGGTATATTTGAATTCTCTGTCAGTGTGGGCTAATCTTCTCACTATATTCTTTAACTATTGTTGTAGTAAGTTGGATTTTCCCCCATCATGGAAGGGTGCCACAATAATCTCATTATACAAAAAGGTAAACAGGGCTGATCCAGCCATGTATGGGCCGATTTCCCTCCTAGATCATACGGGGAAAATGTTTGCCAGGTTATTTTTAAACTGGTTTAGAGAACAATTGGTCAGATTAGGAGATCTACAGTATCAGAATCACAAGAAGGTTTTCACGTGAGTTACTCTACTACCGACAATTGTTTTGTAATCAGTCATTTGTTTGAAAAATACATAATATTACAAAAACAAAAACTTTATGCAGCTTTTATAGACTTTAGCACTGCGATCAATACTATATCACATAATAAACTATGGGAAACAATGAAGGATAAAGGGCTTTCACATGAAATAATTGTGATCATCAGGGAACTATACTCCCATATTTGGGCACAAGTAAAGCTAGGTACTACAGGGCAGCTGTCACTCATCTTTCCAACTAAAATGGGCATCAAACAGGGCTGCTTTCTTGCACCAGCTCTGTTCTGCATTTACCTGGATAAATTATTGATAGAGCTAGAGAATGCTGAGACTTACTCTCCAAATATTTGGAGTAAGGGCTGTGCAACCCTTGACTATGTGGATGATCTGGTCTTGTTCTCCCTTACAGTCAGGCTTACAGGCCAAATTAAACATACTGGATAAATTTGCTAGGGAGTATAATTTGAGAGTAAATGAACAAAAAAGTCACATTTTAATTTTTGGAGCAAAGGGTGGGACACAGAGTTGGAAGATCAGCAATAAAGATTTGTCTATAGTAAGGGAGTATACATACAGTGCTGCTCATAGAAAAGTTTCCCGCTACCACAGTATTACTGCACATGTGGTAAAAAATACTGTGGTACCACAGTAAAAATAACTATGATAGTCAATTGGATTTTTTACCAGGGTAGCGGTATTTTTCATTTTTGCACATGCTTTAATACCGTAGTAGCGGGAAACATTTCTATGAGCAGCACTGTACTTAGGCCTCCAGCTCACAAGCAATGAAAAATGGACTAAACATACACAAAAATTAATTTCGAACTTGAAAGAACAGCTAACTCATTACATAGATTTAATAAAACATATGGAGGGAATTCAATCAAGCCCCTTCTACTAGCTATTAGACTAACTACAATGCCCAAGCCCTGTGCAGTGGGTAAGTATGGCAACCTAGAGAGATGAATAAACTAGAAATACCAATAAATAAAGTACTAAGATCCAGTTTAGGACTGGGAAAATCTGTTCCCTCTTCTACAATGAGAGCAGAACTAGGGCTAGCTTGCACTGATGCATGTTTTGCAGTAAGAAAAATTAATTACTGAATCAAAATATTGCACCACAAGAATCATAGATTGACCCACTGCTGCCTTAAGGAAGAATACTCTTAGTTAAACCTGAGACATTTAAAATCTAGATGGTTAGCCTCCATTTTTAACATTTTTCAAGAATCTGGTCTAGAATATTTAAGGAAATATGCTGAGAAGGGCATTATGATTTGCCTAAAGTATCAATCCTATGTCCCATCCAGGATTTTGGAGTACTATAAAGTCTTAGACCTGGAGTATATCTCCAATTTGAAAATTTTCCCCTGGTTCAGAGTAAATGATAATGTACATTTCATAGATACCATTATGATATTCTTACTGACCCAAAACAAAGGACACTATATACTAAATATAAGCTAGAACTGTTCCCTGGTAATTTTTTGTATGCTTTATATAGCAAGGAGTACTTCAGGCATACTAAAATTTGCTTGTGTACTAACAGTTATGTAAAGGACCTTGAGCATGTCATATTTGTGTGCCACTGGTATAATAAGCCCAGAGCCAAATGGATCATACCAATCTGCAATACAATATTAACCGTTGACTTAGATCTTTTATTGAAAATATTATTTACTAGGAGCGATGAAGTGATTGTTAAGGCAGTTGCAATGTATTTAGTAAGCATTGTCAAAATCTGCCCAAGGTATAAAATCAAAGAGGTACAGTAGAGCTAACTGACGAACTGTAATATAAACTATGTAGTATAGAAGGATTACCACAACTGGAGGATGTTAAATACAATGTAGAACCGGTCTCTGTTAAACAAAAATTGGTATGTGATGGGTATGTGCTCCTCTCACCTATAATGGTCTAACCAAGCACCTTATGTATTTAAGATGTTTTTATATGTATTTTATGTGTGTCATTTGAAGTTCTTTCAGTACGTTATTTTGTAATGGTCTATGACTGATCAATAAACTACTACTACTACTACTAAAAAGGGTGGCTGTTGGGAAGGTAAGGACAAAAAAGTTAGCATTCAGGAGGTTTTTTTTTTTTAAACCACAGAGACACACTAAACTGAAAGCTTGTTTACAGGTGTGACCTGGAAGCACAAGGAAGTTAAGAGACTTGCTCAGGGTCACACAGTATGTAAGTGGGGGCTGTGGGATTCAAACCCAGATATCCAGGTTTGCAGCTCAGAGCCTTAAACCACTGTTCTATGCTGCCTCCTAAATATATATGTACTGTATATATATATATTATGGTGGCACAGTAGTGCCACCATAGTAAGGGTTCAGTACCCCATATGAGGTTAAAGTGTAAAATTTTGCAGCTTAATAACTTTTCTACCATAAGATGGATTTACCTGAAATTTGGCAGAGTTATAGAAATATCACAGCTCTCTTGATCTGCCAAGTTTCATACTGGTCGGATATACGGTTGAGGAGCTACAAAGCACCATTTCTGTGTGCTTTTTGCTCATTCTTTGCTTGCACCTACAGGTTGCACGGTTTGCACGACTGGTCCAAAAACATCAGGAAACATGTGGCCAGGGTCCCCAATGTGTCTATCAAAGATTTTGTGAAAAAATATTAAACGGTTCAAAATTTATTCAAAAAATAAGTTTCCCATTATAGTCAATGGGAAAAGTTAACAAAAAGTTCAACAGTGTTGCAAATGCGGATTTTAGTGTCACAAATGACCCCTCTAGTGTTGCAAATCTGTCATTTTGTTTTCAGTTTCTGGTCACAGAAATGCTTGGTATTTAAAATTGGCACCCTGTAGGGGCACAATTCTTTTTGTGTTCACCTAGACGAGCCCTGAGGATGCTAGCCATGTCTTTTTTGGGGGGTTAAACATCCCAGAAATATGTTTTTGAAATGTTTTTAAAAAGTAGTGTCGTACCTGTGACACGTTTGAGATTTTGTTTTGTGAAAGTGTCATGATTTGCGACACTACTTTGCGACACTATGCCCAAAATAACAGGAATTCTTTGCCACCCTGCTGTGAAAGAATGGTTTGGTCTTTTGCGCTTAAATTTAGAGGGAAGAAAGCCAACATCCCACACATGTGCCTTTTGGTGGTTTTGGTGACAAAAGATTAGAGGGCTGCAAAGTTACAGCACTCCAATGCTGACACTTTTTTCCATAGACTAACATTACGGCGTCCGTCGCTCCTTTCGGGGCCCGTATCTCAGAAACGCTTTGAGATACAAACTTTTCATCATAAAAAAGCTTAGCCCCCCCAATTGGGGCTAAGTGTAGAACTAGCCAGGAAAGTCATAAATCATATGAATTTTTATTTTTTTTTCTACGTCATACAGTTCTTGAGGTATAAGCAATTTAGTATTCCAAGTCCTCATTTTCTGCTCTGAGGCTCATTATTATGTATACATTCTTTGTATTCACTGTGTTTTTCAATGCAGCTTTTGGGGATAAATAGGGTGTGCACCTTCATTACTGTTACAGTAACCATTTCCACTTGCACTTCTGTAACCGGTTGCATTACCGTTACCGTCTACCCCACCATGTTCATTACTCTTTGCATTTTCATTTGCGCTTGCATTTGCATTACTGCTACCATTTGCATTTCCATAACTGTTTCTGTTTGCATTTCATTTTGCATACCCATGTGCATTACTATTTGCATTTGTGTACGTGCTTCCGTTTGCATTCGAGTTTGTGTTTGTCTTTCCTTTGACGTCATCGTTGGTGTTACCATTAGCATTTGCTTTTCCAATTGTGTTGGGGTCATCAGTCCTAACTCTCAACCCATTCTCCTATACTGCACCACCTCAGCTTGTTTACACATGGGATGGGGTGAGAGTTAGAGACCAATGACTTCAACGCACACTCCGATGCCTGTGGGGTGGGGACAGGGTGGGCGTCGGGTGCAAGGGGTGTAACCCTATCACCAAATTTCCTTGCTTTTGTCACTGTGGAACAACCCTAACTGATGCATTAAATGGATTTTTTGCCATGAAAGAAAAAAAAATATATATATATATATATATATACACAAATATATATATATATATATATATATCATATACATATTGCCTCCTAAATATATGTAAGGATAAGGTATATATATATATATATATATATATATATATATATATATATATATATAGTAAAAGGAGACACAGAGGATAGAGGATAGTGAGGTATACAATGAGAAGCATAGGGAGGCTGGGAAAGCAGTCAGGAGCACACAGGTGTAAAGTAGAAGAATATAGCCAGGCAGTAAAAAGGGGACAAGATATTTTACAAGTATGTAGCAAAATGAGAAAGACCAGGGGAGGGATTGTAAGGCAGAAAATATTTAGTACTAAATATTTATGAAGTTTTTTAGTATGTATTTTTGTACTACTGAAATATTGTGTACTTTGTATTAATGATTATTGTTTTTAATGTTCTTATCGTATATGTTACATTGTATGCAACTTCAGCCACCCCTTTGGGGTGTTGGCTGCAATATGTTTAAGTAAACTAAACTAAACTAAACTAAAGTAAAAGGCTAAGGAGGGAAGAAAAAATTACTCAGCTTAGTAATCTTGTTTCTTCAAAGGGATCACTCATTATGATTAAACCAATGCAGCAGTCAACCTCGAGTGTTCAACTGCTGGGAGAGAACAGAATTATATGCAAATGACAGAACTCTTATTGGCTTGTGTCAATTACAAACTGCTGCCCTAGCAATTGCTGCACTCAGAGTGCTTCAGACTCTTTCAGAACCTAACTGGATATCAGAACCCTTAGCTAATAGTATTATAATAAATATATAAACTAACTCCCCCCCCCCAATGTTAAAAGTTTCCCAGCGACAGGCCTAACACGAGACAAGGAAACCAACTGGTTTAAACAGAATGAGTCTCTAACCTGTGCTATATGTAATGCCCTATCAGGGATGCAGAACCAAAAAACCCATAACATTATCTTTTTTTTCCTAGGTTCTAGTAGGGGAGGCAGAGTGAATGCTTTAATCATAATGAGCAATCCCTTTGAAGAAACAAGATTACTAAATTGAGTAACTGTTTTCTTCTAACCCCAGGAATCACTCATTATTATTAAACTAATGCAGACTACCAAGCAGTACCTTTGGAGGTTGGGCAGAGAACCTATTTGGGAAACAGATTCTTCAGAACTGCTGCACCACACCTGGCATCACTTCTGGATTGCAGATTCACGCTGTAATGCTTTGTGAAGGTGTGCACTGTTTTCCATGTAGCTGCTTTGCAGATTTCCAGTAGTGGGATATCTCTTAAAGCTGTCACTGACGCATCTGTACCCCTTGTGGAATGTGCCCTTAGGCCTAAGGGCACCTGTTTATTCACTTTTTCATAACCAAACCTTATACATGCCACTATCCAGAGAGCAACTGTACATTTTGTGACAGTTCTACTCTTGCCAGCTTCCCCATAAGTGAGGAAGAGCTGCATCTGTCCTGGTCTGTATGCTAAGTTCTGTCAACGTAGTGGCTAAGTGCCCTCTTAACATCAGTAGAACTGGAGTTCTCTGTAAAGAAAACAGGCAGAGTCATGGACTGATTCAAATGGAAATCAGATACCACTTTGGGAAGGAATTTCCTGTTGGTCCTGAGTACCACATTGTCCCTGTGGAATGAAATGTAGTCTACATCTGTACAGAGTGCTTGCAATTCACTGATCCTTCTGGCTGAGGTAATGGCCACTAGGAATATTGTCTTCCATGTGACATATTTCAGGACTGCAGTTACCATGGGTTCAAATGGTGGTTCCATCAGCTTTTCAATGCAGATGTTTAAGTTCAAGACCAGAACAGGTTCCCTCAAAGGACGGCAAAGGAGGTTAAGATCTTTGAAATACTTACTGAAAACTGGATGAGAGGCAATGGCCCTCTCCTTTCTAGCCAAAAGGTAAGGCGAAACTGAAGCCAGGTGAACCTTAAGGGTTGAGGGCCTCAGTTCTAATGAATGAATGAAGATATGTCAGGTTATCCAATAGGATATCAAGGTCCACCCTGGAGGGATCAATATCTTTACCTGAACACCAAATGGAGAACCTCTTCCACTTAGAGGAATATGTTTTTCTAGTGAAATGTTTCTTGGAACCCCTGGGCACTGTCAGAACTTGTCCAGACAGCTTGAGATTAGCAAACTCTAACTCATCAAGAGCCAGGCCTTGAGTCTTAGTAACTTGAGGTTGGGATACAGGATCCTGCCCTGGGAGGAAATTAGCAGGTTGTATTTCCTGGGCAAGTGAATTGGTGAGGTCACTGAAAGGGACATCAGGAGCAAATACCAGTGTTGCCTCACCCAGTCTGGTGCCACCAGTATCATCTTTGCTGGTTGGTACCTTAATTTCACCAAGGTCTTGAGAATCATTCGGAAAGGTATGAAGGCATACACAAACTTCCCTGAACATCCAGGGCCATAGCATCCAAGAGAACTGTACCCTTGTGAGTGGGGCCAGCAACAGTACTGGGGCAATTGGTGATTTTCTGCAGAGGCAAAGAGATCCACCTCTGGAGTACCTCACTTTCTTGAAAACTGCACTGAGGATCTGAGGATTCTATGACCACTTGTAGTGGTCCTGACTTATCCTGCTGAGAGAATCTTCCAGTACGTTGTCCTTCCCTGGAAGATGTATGGCCAACAGAGCTACTTGAATGGCATATGCCAGGGACCACAGCTTCATTGGCTACATTCAAAGAGGTGTGGACCTGGTTTCTCCCTGTTTGTTGATATAGTACTTGGTTGTGGTGTTGTCTGTCCTGATCTGCATCACCTTGTTTTGCATATGTGGGGCAAAAGCCAATACAGCCAGGTACACTGCACTGAGCTCCAGCAGATGTATGTGCAACAAGGACTCTCGAGGGGACCATGTACCATTTGCTGTGAGATTCAGCATGTGAGCCCCCTAGCTAAGAAGTGAAGCATCTGTTGTGAGAATTATGGATTGCTGTTCCTTTAGAAAAGGTACGCCTACCCTGAGGTTGTGTTTTCCAGCCACCACTGAAGTGCCTGCAGTAGACCATGTGACTGGTACCAGTTTGGACAGTGGATCTGTTCTTCGTGACAAGTACTGTCTTAAATAAAACCATACATCCCTTGTCTGGAACCTGGAGCCTGGCACGACTACTGTGGAAGCTGCCATGTGTCCCAACAATCTGAGAAAGTCTCTGGCTGGTTTGGGTTTTTCTCAACATGAAGGAACCTGAAAGCTCTATGATGCTGAACACTCTGTCCTTGGGCAGGAAGGCTCTGCCCAGGGTGGTATCTAATTCTGCTTTTATGAAGTCCAGCATTTGAACTGGATCTTGATGTGATGTCTGCTCTTTTATAAGGAAGCCCAAGGATTCCAGAGTAGATTTTGTGAATGCCAGTGACTGCTTGGCATGCTGTAGGGTCTGGCCTACAACCAACCAGTCATCCAAGTAAGGAAAGACTGTTGCATCTTATTTTCTCAGGTATTGAACTACCACTGTTAGGCATTTCATGAATGCCATTGAAGAAGAAGTTAGGCCGAATGGGAGTGCTGCAAATTGATAGCAACTGGAGGCTAGTCTGAATGTCAGGTACTTTCTGTGAGTTAACCTGACAGGAATGTGGAAATAGGCATCCCCTAAATCAAGGGATGTTAACCAATCCCCTTATTGTATTGTGGGGATTATGATCGATAGGGTCACCATTTTGATTTTTGACTTTAGGATGCGTTTGTTTTGAAGCCTTAGATCCAGGATAGGTCGCCACTCCACATTTTTCTTTTTGGTAAAGAAGTATCTGGAATAGAATTCTTTGCCTCTTTGCTTTCAGGGGCACTGGTTGCACTGCTCTGATTGATAGCAGATGTTTTACATCTGCTTCTAGTAGAATTCTGTCTGCAGAGGTAACTGGAGCAAAGGTTCTTGCCGTCAGCTTGGGAAGTGATTTGAAACTGAGTGACAGCCCCTGGCTCGCTACTTTCAGGACCCACCTGTCTGCAGTGATGGTATGCCAATCCTGGAGGTAGTGAGCCAGTCTGCCACCCACTGGGGATGGTGGTGGAGTTGATGGTGGGGAGGTGACCTATACTAGCCCATCAGGGATTCTGTGTGGGCTGAGTCTGGGGCTGTGGTGAGAGTGAAGCCTGCCTTATAGACCTTCTACCCCTGCTTCTGAAATTACCTCTCAGTTCCTGGTAGACTTATGTAGCCTGTGCCTGAAAAAATGTTAAGGGGTAGGATCCTCTGTGACATAGACAGCCAGTTCTGAGTGCTGTATCATTTTTTTTATATAAAATGTATTACTGACTGTTACTGCTGAAAATCTGATGCTCTTAGAATTACCTCACTCAACCCCTCCCACCCAGGTTTCAGCTGAAAGATGAAAGCCATGAGAAATGCTGACAGCATGTGTATCACACACACTTAGGTTTTAGAGACAATGTGTTACATGGAAGGCTTTATTCAAGGATCCTGTTTGTCTGAGTTTATTACAGCCATAGTTGCTATATCATATCCATTTTATGACGTTGGAGAGGAACCTAGGTTGTTACACAGAGGTGCAAGGTTGTAAATGCTCTTGTGAAGCCTGTGTGAGGGACGATGCAGCATGGATCAAAGAGATGTCATTTGAAAGATGAGTCATGCTGAGGATTGCAAAATATAATACTTTAAAAAAAGACGTCCTATTTTTTTAATAAGATATATATTTTTTGTACATATAATCTGACGAGGAGGAGCTAGCTGACCTCACACAAAAAGGGGTTGGCCAATACAGTTGTTTAAGGAATACTCTGTTTTACTTACACACACTTTCATCTAGACTCTGACTAAGAAAACATCTTTGGAGCACTTGTAAACAGGTAGTTAGAGAGTCAAATCTAAGTACTGCAAGTAGGAATTTGCACTGTTTAAACCTTGTTCTTTTAAAAGATTTGTATGTCTTGTGATATCAGAGTTCTGTATTTTGTGTTTTACATATTTTTAACTATTTTAGTAAAACTCTTTTTAGAACTCACTTGGTCTGTCTTTGACTTCTTTTTAGTTGTAAGAAAAGTATATGGTTATTGCAGATACTAAACATAAGCTTGAATGGTGGTACCAAAGTGGAAAGAGAAACATTTTAAATCTGAGGTCTTTATTAAAGTTTTTATGGGTTCATCTTTGTATACCTGGTTAGGCGCCCAAAGGTAAAGATATCTGACCTCCCAAAGACAGAAATATATGAGCATGTACATTGGGTACGCTATCAAGAGGTTCACAGTTTGAATCCCTCCAAGACTTGGGATCAAAGGTTGATCCGAACTCACAAAACAGACAATAGGGTTACTTTGTTCTGTTAAACTGTTTATAAGACAGTGCCCAGAGGTTGGCACTTTGGGAGTAGAAGGCTTGACCTGCTGAGTGGGTTTGTGACACCCTCTACCCCTGCCTCCCCTATTCTGGGACCTATACAAAGTGGAAGGCCTCTTTTTTGAGTTACTTCTACAGGTGGCTTTATATTCCTCCATCTTCTTTGTGTGTGCCTCAGTTTTGTCACCAAACAGTACATTTTTCTTGCAGGGAAAATCCATTGCATTGGCTTGAGTGTCAAGGGTTAAACTGGTAGCCTTTAGCCAGGCGAACCTCTTAAGGGAGACATATAAGCCCATCAGTTTGGCTGCATTGTTGTTGGCATCCACTGCCATATGAAACTGATACTTGCTTGCATCATGTACAGCCCTTGCAGTTTCTTGTAAGTCTATTGCCACTTTACCTGGTACCTTATCTGACAGAGCCAGTACAGAATTCCATGGTGCCTTCTGATACTGTACAGCATAAGTCATATAACTTGCCTGCCTAATGAGTGAGGCTGCCATATCAGTGTCAGTGGCTCAGCAGGTAACACACTCACCTCTGGGGCTGGGAGATCAGAAGGCTGTGGGTTCTATCCTCACACCAGGCACTTGGGTTAATATCCCATTACTGACACCGTAGTGCAGCATGAGGGTTGTGCTGCACTCCTGAGGTGCTGACTTTCGGTTAAGACATTAAACTGAGGTCCCATCTGCCTGTTCTGGTGGTAGTTCAGGTAGTTGTTGAAGATCCCAAGGCACTTCTCAAAAAGAGCAGGGGTACTTAGTTTTTATTGTAAATCATACAGAATAAACAGAAGAAAACAACATATTGATACATAAGTACATAAAGCATCAAAAAATGAACACAAAGAAAAAGGAAAGAAGGAAAAAACAGAACTTATGAAAACCCATCAAGTAATCTGGATGCACCTTATCAAAATAGTTACCATATCCCTGGTAAAATTCCCCTTAACATTCTATATACAATGTTCAAGAAAAAAAGAAAATATAAGCAGTTATCCTTAAGTAATGGGTGCATCAGAGTCAGTGATCCAAGGGAGATTTCTCCAAGAGTGAAATACCCCAGTTTGTACTCATTCTTTCAGTTCTTTATGATAAATTAATTTCAGCTCTCAGGTAATTTTTTCTATCAAATTTGTATGATTATATGCAGCAAAACATGACTATAGGACTCACCATCCCTATTCCTCCTTTATTCCTAGGAAGATATAATATGTTTCTTTTTAATGGGTTTAATCTACTTCCCCATACAGGTTGGAAAAAATGCTGTATAAAGTAGCTTCCATTGGTTTTGGAGGGGGGAAATAAAATGCTAATATGTAAAAAAATAGGTAGTAAGAAGCTTTTCACCAGTCGCACCCTCTTTTTCTTGCTCATCTGCCACTTATTCCAGTTCTGGACCATGCCCTGTGCTTGGCAAATCTTAGGTCCCCAATTGATAATATCCAGCTGCCCAGATCTAAAAAGAATCCCTAATATGTTTATGGGTTCCTGGGTGAAAGTAATACCAGCTAAGGATGGTACTAAAGAATCAGTCTTACCTAATTGCCTCCCTATACTTTTCTCTAGGTTTAGAGTAGTTCCTGATAATGCTCCAAAAGTATAACATATATCTATCACTTGTTCCACAGAGGCCTTAGTTTTTATCAAAATGGTAATGTCATCTGCATATACTAGTGCTATGTGTGGCATAGTAAATGTATCAATGCGTATATGCGTAAGTAGTGGGGTAGAGTTAGGCACTCTAAGAAGAGGATCAATGCTGAAAACATATGGCAGGGGGCTAAGTGGACAGCCCTGTCTCACTTCTCTCCTTATGTGAATCATTGGTCCCATCCATCCGTTTATATTAGGTGTGACTGTTGCTGTATTATATAAAGCTTTGAGCCACTGTATAAAGGAGGCTGGTATCCCATAATAAGCAAGCATTTCCCATAAGTATTGGTGCTCTACTGTATCAAACACTTGCTTTTGGTCTAGAGAAAAAATAAATCCTTCTATTCCTGCACTATTGTCCCTCTCGATTAATTCCCTTAATAGTAGGAGATGGTCACTCATTTTCCGTTCTGGAATAGAACAGGATTGTGAAGGTGAAATGAGGTAAATAGCTGCTTGTAACAACCTGTTGTGCAATATTTTTGATAACATTTTTAAATCAGTATTGAGGAGACTGATAGGTCTCCAATTCGCCATATCAGCTCAATTTGCTTTCTTAAATAAAATAAATAACATTCCTTTTGCCATTTCTAATGGAATAGCATCCTGCCTTAGCACATATGTAAACGCTGCAGCTAGCTCTATTGAAATAGAGGCTCCAAACATATTGAATAATTTACAACTCAAGCCATCTGGCCCCGGTGCATTATTATTATGTAGTGTTTGAATTGCAATCTCTATTTTTACAGTTGTAATATCTCTGGTGAGTTTCTCCAACACAAATGAGGGGCATACCAGTACATGAGCTATATTTAGAAACGCCTGCACGCTACCTGTAAGAGGATGCATCTGAGTAAAAAGATTTGTTGCATGCTGCGTAACCAGTCTTAATAAATCATCCTTGTGTGTAAAAAGTGTACGATCTGAATCCATAAGGTAGTCTATCTGTTTCTGCTTTATTGTATCCTTCACATGTATGTATGGACATATGCTTTCTGCTTTCCCTTGTACACTGAAATTCTGATGGTATTGCAGGTTTTCTTGCTGTTTTAAATGAAAACCCTGCATTTCTTGATTTAAAAACTTAATTTGGGCTGAAAAATCATGTTTTGTATTTGTAGCTAAGGCTTGCAATTTTTGAAGTTGCTGTCTCTGCTAAAGATATTGTATATATATTGTGTGTCTATTTTTTTTTTTTAATAATGATTTTAACAAGCATTTGTCAGTGTCGAATGTTGTCTTGCTGGCATTGGCACTGGTAGTACAGGAGTTAGAGATGCATAATAGGAATGGCAATGAAGTATGGAACTGACGCCAACCCCACCCCCACCCTACAGAGACTGACAGGTGCCGGGGTGTGCCTTTGGGTCATCAGCTATAACGCTCATGCCATTTTACCTCACCCTACCCTGTAGACACTGACAAGTGTTGTGGTGTGCTTTGGGGTCTTTGGGCCTTATACTTACCCCGTTCCATAAGGAAATATGCTCAGACAGATGCGGTATAGGAGAATGGGCCTCACCCTACCCTGTAGACACTGACAAATGTTGTGGTGTGCTTTGGGGTCTTTGGGCCTTATACTTACACCATTCCATAAGGAAATATGCTGAAACAGGTGCAGTATAGGAGAATGGGGTGAACGTTAGGGCCAAGCACTCCAAGGCACACCTCGATGCTTGTCACTGGCTGGAGGGTGGGGGAGGGGGAGGAATGGTGTAAGCATTACAACCAGTGATCCCAAGTCACACCCCTGATGCCTGGCAGTCTCTACAGGGTGGGGTGTTACAGTTGGAAACCCTAATGTTGTAGGCGTTTGATGGTATTTTCACTCCAAATTTTCAACATAGGCTTTTTGTGACCCCATCCCATGAAGAGCATCACAATCAGTTTGTTAGCTGAAAGGTGGTTTTGCACAGCAGCTATGCCATTTGGCGACACAGATATGAAAACACATTTTAGGCAGGATGTGGAAAATGACAACTGCATTGTTCGTGAGGAGGTGTAAAAAACTGGCAACGTTGAAAATCTGGAGTGAAAATATGAAAAATTGGTGAAGTCATGAGCATGCATAGAAACTGCGCAACACATGTCCGTAACACAATTAATTTTGGGAGTTTTTTAGCCACATTTTCAACATAGGCATTTTGGGACCTCCCCTCATGAACAGTGGTGCTGTGATTTTGTTAATCTGTCCCAAAAGTTGATTTCCCACAGCGACCATGCCATTGTGCGCCACAGGTGCGAAAATACATTTTGGACAGGCTGTGAAAAATGACAGTTGTACTGTTGATAAAGAGGTGTAAGAAAATGCCAGCACTGAAAATCTGGCATGAAAATATTGCAGATTTGCAAAGTTACAAGGGTGCGTGGAAATTGCGCAATGCACGCTTGTAACACAGTAATTTTATGGACTTTTGGCACCAAATTTTCAACATAGACATTTCAGGTCCTCTGCTCATGAACAGTGTCACCATCATTTTGTCAAACTGCCCCAAAAACTGATTTTGCACAGTGACCATGCTATTCTGCGCCGGATGTGAGAAAACACATTTTGGGCAGGATATGTAAAATGTCAGCTGTACCGTTCATTAGGAGGTATGGAAAAATGGCAATTTTGAAAATCTGGAGTGAAAATATTACAAATTAATGAAGTTACGAGCATGCGTGGAAACGGCGCAGCCGCTCATAAAACAGACATTTTTTTAATTTTTTTCACCAAATTTGCAACATAGGCTTTCTGAAAGCTCCCCCTCATGAACAGTGGCACTGTCATTTCATTACTCAGTCCCAAAAGGTGTTTCCACACAGTGACCACAAAATCACCTTTTGGGACCGAATAACGCCATGACAGTGACTGAATTCATGAGGAGGGGCCCCAATAACCTCATGTTGATAATTTAGTGCAAATATTCCCAAAAATGGCCGAGATATGCACCAAAGTTGAAAAACCCCTATTTATGCCATTATACAGCTTACCAGCATTTCTTCATTCTGTGGTCGGCTTTGAAGAGTGCAGACATGTTCCCAATCCACTGAAGATCATAGCGCTGAACTCCAAAGGTAAGTATGGGGTGAGGGGGGTGTGGGGAGGCAGGGTACACAGAGGGTGGGTGCAGGTTGAGGCAGGGAGCTAGACAGACCGCGAGGGACCATTTTCTTCTTTTACAGGTAAAAAAAAAAAACATTGCAGGATTTTTTTTTTTACAGGGGCATTTGGCACGCTGGGGTGGGCTTCCAGCATGCTACTTGAGTGTTTGGGGGGCTAGCCGATGGGAGATTGGGCATCCCTCATCGGCACCTACTGAAGGGGAGCAGAGCGAGGGGCTGGGCACCTTTAGGCAGAAAACAAATGGGGGGGTTCATTATGCCGATGGGAAGTGGGCTCTCCCGTCGGCACATAAATTGGGTCAGGGCATGCAGAAAGGGGGGTTGGGCACCCCCGAAGTCAGCATTGTGGCAGGCAGTGTGCCACCATGTTTAATGTAATGTTTCACCAGGGAAGGCACATCGGGAGATGCTGCTACGTATGACAAGCTTTGCTCGCATTGAAGCGAACCTTTCCTTAGATGTGCTCGCCACATTATGTATTCCTGGTGTGGTGCCGGCATGCAGGCTTATTGGAGAATGATGGACACACCTACTGATGTGTGTCCTGGATTCGCCCAACAGTGACTGCGCCTCCAAATCTGTTACTAATGCAATATGTTGGCTGGTGCACACGTGCGAGCCAACATAAAAACCATCTAAGTGCACTCTTCTTATCTTCCCACCAGAGGGCAGAGTTGTCTTGCATTTCTAGAGTAGATTTCTTCATAGATATGAAATAATGAATATTTTGAGACATTCCCATGTTTAACAACAGGGAAGAGTTGCATTTCCAGATGCCAGGACCTTGAGACATGCTCTGTGAGGGTCCAATTCGCAAATCAAGTATTTTATGATCTGAAAATTCTACTTCTATTATCTGGGAAGATGAAATAGCTAGATTAGCTGAGATAAAAAAGAAATCTATTCTGGTGGCTAATTGCCTTTTTTGAAAGGTTGGGTGTGTTCTAGTCTGAAAGGACATGTATGCATCTTGTAGATTGGAAGTAGCAATAATGGTTTTCAAAGTTGACATCTCACAAAGTATTTTGTTTGTTTTTGTATCTGTACCCCTATCATTCTTATCCAGTCCACAATTAAAATCTCCTCCTAATATGACTGCTTGGGAAGACACCAGATATGGCTGTATGGCTTTAAACAGTGCAATCCTGTCTGCTTTAGGTTGTGGAGCATAGATGTTAATGAACCTATGATACTGCATGAAATGTTTGCTTCAAAAATTAACACCCTGCCTGGACTAAGTCTACTAGTTTTATCAATTGCACTTGAATACTGGATTTAAAAAGGAACCTTACTCCCGAACAGGTATCTGTGCCAATAGACCAGTAAGAGGGACCAATATGCCACATTTTAACATTTGTTACAATTTCAGTTGTGGTGTGGAGTCTTGTGTCCTGTAAGGATAAGATGTCAAAATGGCTTGATAGTAGGACAAAACTATGCTTCTTTTCCTACTACTCTTCTTACTATTTACATTAATAGTAACCAATAGCCAAGGAAACAGGTGATATTCGAGAAATTAAATAGTGTGTTTAGAGAAAACTAACTATAACAGGAATAAAAAACTTTCAAGGTTTCTTTTTGGTTCTTTTCGGCTTTGTTTGTTTCCCCTTTGGTTTCTCCTGTTGCACCTCAGGCTCAGATAGAGGGTCAACTTGTGAAAACCAAAGGGAGGAGTCTTCTGAATCTGCATCTGAAATTTCAGAGGTAGCTTGGAAAACCTCATACCTATTGTGCAGTGGTAGTTTAGATGTTCTAGAAACCTTAGGGGCAGGTTGTTCTGAGGACAAAGTCCTTGTGGTAGATCTTTTTGTCACTTGGGGAGGGGGGCATTACTACTGAGTCTGTTGAAGAGGTTGCTACCTCTTCCATGGGGAGAACTTTATTACCATCGTCATTCTGGCCTGGTGTAAGGGGGGGTCACCTTAATTCCCCTGTGTGGAGGGGAGGAAGCTCTGGGAGGGTCTGGAAGAGGGATCTAAACCCTGGGGTTTGGGCCTTGATGTGCGGGGGAGTGGAGATTCCCTCTGAATAATAGCAATCAGTAAATGCTGCTCTTCACCATCAGTGGAGTCAGCTTTATTATGGGCTGCTCATGTACAGCTCTGATAAGTGTGGCCTAAGGAATCACGAAGATTACATTTGGGCTCATTAAGGCAATATCCACTAGTGTGGTCTAGCTCCTGGCATGGTGTGCATTTAATCTTGTCACATATACTACTGAGGGGAGAGGTGGAACCACATTTGTAGCAGGCTTTGGGCTGGCCTGCATAAAAGAGCACTCCCCTAACCCTGCCTAAGAAAAAACAGTTAGGGAGATGACTTAGATCAGCATCTGTTGTATGCAGCATGACTATAACCCTCCATCCCCCTGTCCAAATGTGCACAGAATCAAAAATGGCTTCTGGAGCTTCTAACACAGAACACCTCGGCTTAAGCCAGTGTGTCAGGTCTGTGACACTTACTCCCTCATTCTGAAACAAAACCGTAATGGTTTGTAAGCAGGCTTTGTCAGGGGTATGGTGTCAAATGGGGTCAATAATGGAGTTTGCTTCAACGTTTGATATTTTGACCAAAACCTCTATAAAGCCGTACTCAATTTAAAACTAATATCAAATGTGGTCTCGCCTGAAACATGGATAAGTGCATGAATTTCATTTGCAAAAAATTTCATCAACTCTTTTAACTGTAGCACCCCCTGTGGTCGACACCCCGACGGCAAAACACAGAAAAAGACCATTACGGCAACATTCATGGTAATGGTCCTTTTCTGTCTTCCTCTTCCCAATGTTCTGCCCCTCCCGGACAAACTCTGACCTGGAGTTGGAATCCTAGAGCCTGGGGGCATGGGGACAGAACCCCTGCATGGAGCAATGTGGGAGGCACAGCCTCACAGAAAACAGCGATAGAAGAAATGACACAATACCTGCATCGGTATTGTGCCGCTGCTGTGGGAGCGGCATTCTCGCTGATGAGATATCTTGGTGCGTCCCTTTTAACAAAGATCTAGCAACAAATACTCGGTCCAGTAATGAGTCCATTCCACCTTTATACAATAGTCTCGCGGCATTATGCCATTTTGTCGGAAAAATAGGTTGACGAAATAAAGAAGCAAATGATCGGGATGAAGTTCTATTAATCTGTTGAAGTGGTGCTTTAGGGGGCCCCTCTGATGCAACTGGTGCTGTAGACAAATTAGCAGT
Organism: Neoceratodus forsteri; assembly: GCA_016271365.2. NCBI lineage: Eukaryota > Metazoa > Chordata > Ceratodontiformes > Ceratodontidae > Neoceratodus > Neoceratodus forsteri. Next base: position 62,835,600 of record CM057455.1, read on the forward strand.
TTCAGGTACAGAAGAAACATTACTAGGTACTTGTAACGCAGGATTATTAATTAACTGCAGTTCCTCTGGTAGTGCTAGAGGAGAGTTTGATAAACTTTCAACAATGTTCCCATTCACTGTCTGTGCAGTAGAGAGTTCTGAATTTACCTGCGTTGTTGGTCGTGAGGTGATCATGATGGGCGTCGGTCCAGACATCCATTGTCCCACTTCAGAATGAACCCAGCCCACTCCTTCCAGGGCTTTGTTGACTGTCCAAGAGTTTGTTATGTCCATGGTAGCTGAGGGACATCTTAATCCATACCCACTGTCTGTACTCACCATTCTCGGTGCACGTATCCTGGATTTTAGGGGGGCAGACATTGGGAAAATGGGGAGATACTTGAAAGAGGCATTAAGGGTAATGAGGCAGGAATCAGGGGTTGAGGAACAGTGGGCAGTATTTAAAACGGGGATTACAAGAGCAACAGAATTATGCATTAAGCAGGTTAGCAAGAGGAAAAGGAAGAGGAGACCATTATGGTTTTCCAAAGAGATAGCAAAGAAAGTGAAAGCCAAAAAGATTGCATTCAGTCAATGCAAAAGACACAGGCAGAAGGATAGGGAGAAGTACCAGGAGAAGCAAAGGAGGCAGGGAAGTCAGTAAGGGAAGCCAAAGCTCAGACAGAAGAACACATTGCAAAATCAGTGGGTAGGCGACAAAACCTTTACAGGTACATAAGTGAAAAAAGAAAAGCAAAGGGAGGGATAGTGAGACTGAAGGGGGAGGATGGGGGCCACGTGGAGGATGACAACAGTAAAGCTGACACATTGAACAGGTATTTCTGCTCAGTCTTTACTGAGAAAAAGGAGGGTAATGGGTCTGAAGGGAATACAAGGGGTGAGAATGGTGCAGAAATGGACATGAGTCTCTTTACATGAGAAAGGGTCCTGAAGGAACTGGAAGTAATAAGAGATGATAAAGCAGTGGGGCCAGATGGGGTGCTCCCCAGGGTCCTTAAAGAACTAAGAGAGGTGGTGGCTGAACCTCTGGCTATCCTGTTTAGCTGATCACTGGAAACAGGGGAGGTATCCAAAGACTGGAGGACAGCAGATGTAGTCCCCTTATACAAAAGTGGGAACAAAGGGGAAGTGGAAAACTACAGAACAGTCAGCCTCACCTCGGTAGTGGGGAAGATCATGGAAGCACTACTGAAGGAGAGATTGATGAAACATCTGGTTGTCAATGGACTACAGGACCCAAGGCAGCATGGTTTCACCAGGGGGAGGTAATGTCAGACCAACCTTGTTGAATTTTTTGACTGGGTGACTAGGAAGGTGGATCATGGGAGGGCAGTGGACATGGCCTATCTGGACTTCAGCAAGGCCTTTGACACTGTGCCACATAGAAGACTATTACACAAACTGGGGAATATGGGTGGGCAGGACAGGAATGTGGTGGGTAGTTAACTGGCTGGACAGCAGGACACAGAGGGTGGCGGTAAATGGCTGTCACTCCACAGAAGGAAAAGTGACCAGTGGGGTATCACAGGGATCAGTGCTGGGACCGGTCCTATTCAACTTCTTCATCCGTGACATTGTGCAGGACCTAGAAGGCAGAATTTCACTGTTCACTGATGACACAAAGCTCTGTAATAGAGTAGACACACCAGAGGGTGTGGACAGAATGAGAAGGGACCTGCAGAAACTTGAAGAATGGTCAGGGGTTTGGCAGTTGAAATTTAACACAAAGAAGTGTAAGATAATGCATATGGGGCACAAAAACCCAGGCACAATATATCAGTTGGGGGGGGGGTGAGGATATAGCATGCACCAAGCAGGAAAGGGATCTTGGGGTTATCATCTCTGATGACCTCAAGGTAGGGAAACAGTGTGACAAGGCAGCAGGAAAAGCAAATACTGTAGGATGCTGGGATGCATAGGCAGGGGCATCACCAGCAGGAAAAGGGAGGTCATAATTCCACTATACAAGGCACTAGTAAGGCCCCACCTGGAGGACATAGACAGGGTAGAGAAGGTTCAGAGGAGGGTAACAAAGATGGTACATGGATTGCATCACAAGTCCTATGAGGACAGGTTGAAGGAATTGAATATGTACTCCCTGGAGGAGAGGAGGGTGAAAGGTGACGTGACAGAGACATACAAGTATCTTACAGGGAGGAACAGGGTGCAGGAATACACTATTTTTAAGTAAAAAAGATGTTCCAGGACTAGAGGGCATGGGATGAAGTTGGAGGGAGGATGATTCAGAGGGAACGTGAGGAAGAATTTCTTCACAGAACAGGTGGTGGACAAGTGGAACACCCTGCCAGAGGAAGTGGTGGAGGCTGAAACAGTCACAGGATTTAAGAATGCATGGGGTAGACATTAAGGAATTCTGGAGGTCAGGGGTAAGGGGCAACAGACTTCTAGGAAAACATAAACTGAACTTACAAGCTCAAATGGGCAGACTGGGTGGGCTATAGGCCCTTATCTGCCGACTCTGTCTACGTATCTATGTATCTATGTACCCTCAGTCTCATGACTCATCACTTCGGCATTTGCACTACTTTCACTGGCCTTATTGACAGCTTTAGGCATTGTTGAGGGAACAGCTCTATCAGGGGTGCCGCTTACCTCCTGAGATGGTTCTTTTGCAGAAAATACTGTTGCCAACTGACATGCAGAATTTTGTCTTGCACCATGCTCCGGTTGCTGCACCAACAACAAAGCTTGTTTAAGGACGAACTGTTTCAGGGCAAAATGTTCTTCTTCTTCCTGCATTAGTGTTTGAAATTTGTACTGTTGACATCGCAGCAGTCTGTGCAACATCCATAACATCTGCTGAGGTTTCTGCTATACTTTTTGAAACAGGTGTAAAAGGTACTGCATTACCATTCAAGCTTTCCTCCATGCTTTCCACATTTCTCAGAACTGTTCCTTGATTTTCTTTGGTTTCAGGAAGATTTGAGGCAGGGGATGAAACCTGTTCCACAGCCTCTTCAGCATCCACCTGTACCTCCAGCTCCTCCAAGGCAGCCATCTTGGTTGTTGACCAGGATGACAAATGTTCCCCTACTGGTGAGCAGAGGAATTTCCCCAGTGCCCTGGCCAAATTCCCCCCCCCCCCTTCACTAAAAATATCACAAACAGATTAATCTGGTTCAAGGTCAGTTGGCATTCATCTGTATCCTCCTCCCCTTGGTTGTGCCTGAAAATAGGCAGAATTTGTCTAATGCACTTACCCGGTCAACAAAAACAAAATAAATAAAAATACCACTTTTTACCCATAGTATCTATCTTCCTTGAGTCCTTGTCAGGGGGATGGTTTGCTAGAGGAATTCTGGCTTTGTCACAGGCAGCCATCTGGACCACCCCCTCAGGATCAGGATGAGTGAACAGGAAATCAGCAGTGGTACTGCCCGGCTGACACTTTTTGTCCATCTTCTTATCCACTCCAGATATCGAAGTAGGGGACTTTAAGATTTGTAGCACAGCCTTTTCCAAAGATTTGTGCATTGGTTAACAGGAGGCATTTTTTGGGAGCAAGTCCCATCATGCCGAAGAAATCTGCTTCCACCACATGTTCCTCCATGTCCTGGAGAGGGAGATTGAGGGTGTCTATCATATTTTTAACAAAGGCATAATGTGAAGAGTAGTCCTTTGTTCCCCTGGAGAGGAGCCAAAGTCCTGCTCTGGGGAAGCCTCTGGCTCTATAAATTCCCCTGTATCCTCCTCTTCCTCCTACTCTGGGTTATCAAACAGAGGCTGAGGTTCCTGTGGTGTTGCAACTTGAACAGGAACCGGTGTAGTTGGTGTAGGAACTGGTACCACAGTCAGCAAGGCTTATAAAATCTGAAGAGTCTTAGAAATGTCTTCAGCTGAGGGTATATTCTGTTTGTCTGCTGGGAGCTCATTAGTCTTCTCAGCCAGAGGCACAGCAACATGTTTTTCTTTATATGTTTTCTTAAGTGGAACAGTTTCAGCCACTGTCATTAAAGCCCTTTTAGATTTACCTTGATCATTCTTTTCTGATATTTTTTTCAGTATCTTTGGGCTTACTTTCTTCCTTACTGGAAACAGAGGAGGAGGAGGAGTTTTCTTATTTTATGTTATTTATTTTTATTTACTTCAATCTTGGATTGCAATACCTTTGAGCAGGAAACCTCTCATTTATAAAGGTTCTACATCATTAGGGTGCGAAAACATACAATGGGAGCGAACAAGAGTCTCTCGCTAAAAAGATTATACGTAGATGTTTTAAGCATTCAAATACAATGTGATTCAGTAAAAGCGAGGATTTAAAGATCATGTGCAACTGTTTTTACATATTTTTAATAAAAGCTTAAAAAGTTGCAGTTCAAATCCTTGTGTCATGATTAGTGTTTTCTGAAAATTTCACACTGTTTGATTTTGTGTTTTTCTTTAAATCAGCATTTGTTAACTTGCTCTGTAGTGGCTGAAAACAGTGGAGTTATTTCTGTCCTCTCAGCCAAACTTAGAGTGCGATGACATCATTTTGGAATAGATTGCTGTTTCAGATTCCCAATCAGAGCAGCACTCTGCAGAATTTATGGTCTGCTGAGCTCTCCAGGTTTCTTACAACCCAGTCTCTGGTTTGTGTTCAGATAGATCAGCTTAAAATATATAATTCTCTTCCTTTAAAAAGCTGTTCATTTTAGTTTCAATGCTGAACTGAAGTAGTGGAAATCTTTTTCTGAGAGAAATCAGCATGTCTTTATCACAGCTCTGTTCTTTCTAATCAAACCTCAATTTTTTTTAACTATGTAACACAGGGCTGTTTAATGAATATAAAATAAATCTAAATTTTGTTCATTTACAGAAATGTTGTTTTTGATGTAGCCTTCATAAATATAATCATGTAAGAACATTTTTTTTCATGTCAGATTAACAAACAGGTGCCTGTCACATTCTGCTACAGTATTTCAAGCACATGTCCTGTCAGAACTCACAAATTTCAGTTATTTGGTGGTTTCTGTGTGAAAATACATCATGTATGTGTATAACTAAAAACACTATGTGGCTTCCCGATGCACCATGTCTCTGCCCCACAGTTGAGGCAGCTGCAGTCTACTGCCACTAGTCCCCTGTTCCACAAGCCCCCTGCCTTCTGCTCCACATTCGAGGCTGCTGCCCACTGTCGTCTCCCACACAGTTAAGTGATTGTGCACCTTGCTGTCTCCATCTCTTGCCTAAAGAATTGGGACTACAGCACCCTCCAACCCTGCTGCTCTCTCTCCCCCACCCTCACAGTTAGGGATGTTGCACCTGTTGCCCCATTCCTGTCTCCACAGTCAGGGTTGCAGTGCTGTGCTAAGCCCTAGAGTGCCAGATTCCTTGCCTGCACAGCTGGAGCTGCTGCACCATGCTGCCCTAACACCAGAGGTGGGGCTTTTGATGCACCGTGCTACCCACTTCCATTGCCCCACATGGTCAGGGCACCATGCTGTCTTCTATTCCCTGTCGCCACTGACAGGGCTGCTGCACCCTGCTCCTTTCTACACAGTTAGGGTTGCTGTGTCCTGCTGTACCCTATAGCCCCATTCCTCTGCAGTTAGGGCTGCTGCACCATGATGCAACTTGCCACAAGATTCAGGGCATTTGCTGCACCCTGTTGCATGCCTCCACAGTTGAGGCAGTTGCACCCTGCTGTCTCCCTACCACCAGAGTCAGATCCTTTGCTACACCCTGCTGAGACAGGAACAGGGGGCAACATGTGCAGTGTCCCTGATTGTGAGGGTGAGAGGGAGAGGGTAGCAGGGTGCAGCAACCCCAGCTGTTTGGGAAGGGTGCAGCACAAGAGTAAGGGCATTTACTGCACCCTGTCCCCTGCCTGTGGAGGCAAGGGGCTTTGTGGTGCAGCAAGGCACAATGGTGGCAGAGGACAAAGGACAGCATACAGCAGAAGCCCTGACTGTGGGGCAGGACACAGGTGTGCATCAGGGTACAGCAGCCCTGACAATAGCACAGGATGCACATTGTGCAGCAGCCCAGACCATTTGGGGCAATGTGTAGCAGGGTTCAGCAGCCCCAACTGTGGATGAAGGCAGCATGATACTCTAGGGTGTAGCACAGCACAGTAGCCCTGACTGTGGAGATTGGAACAGGGGGCAACAGGGTGCTGTAGCCCTGACTGTGGGTGTGGGGACAGAGGGCAGCATGGTGCAGCAGCCCTGAATGTGCAGGCAGGAGATAAGGGTGGCAACAGGATACAGCAGCCCGAACTGTGGGACAGGGTGCAGCAGTCATGCCTTTTTGGGACAAGGGGTGTGGGAAGCAGGGTGTAGCAAAAGATTTGACTTTGGTGGTAGGGGGGACAGCAGGGTGCAACTGCCTCAACTGTGGAGGCATGCAACAGGGTGCAGCAAATGCCCTGAAACTTGTGGCAAGTGACAGCATGGTGCAGCAGCCCTAACTGCAGAGGCATGGGTATCTAGAGCACAGCAGACCACAGCAACCCCAACTGTGTAGAAAGGAGCAGGGTGCAGCAGCTCTATCTCTGGTGACAGGGGATAGAGAACAGCATGGTGCCGAAGCCTTGACTGTGGTGCAGAACACATGGGGCATCAGGGTACAGCAGCCCTGACTGTGAGATGGGGTACACGTGGTGCAGCAGCTCTGACCATTTGGGGCAATGGCAGTGAATAGCAGGGTGTAGCAAAAGCCCCACCTCTGGTGGCTAGGGCAGCATGGTACAGCAGCCCCAGCTGTGGAGGCAGGGAACCTGGTATTGTAGGGATTAGCACAGCATAGCACAGCACAGCAGCTCTGACTGTGGAGACAGGAACAAGGGGAAACAGGTTCAGCTTCCCTAACTGTGAGGGTGTGGGGGAGAGAGCAGCAGGATGCAGCAACCCCAATTGTTTGAGCAGGGGGAGGCAGGGTACAGCAGCCCTGATTCTTTAGGCAGGGGATGGAGGCAGCAGGGTGCACAATCCTTGATTGTGTGGGAGAAGATGGTGGAAAGCAGGATGCAGCAGCTTCAAATGTGGAGCAGAAGGAAGGGGGCTTGTGGGGCTGGGACAGGTGGCACTAGGCTGCAGCTGCTTCAGCTTTGAGGCAGAGACATGGTGCATCAAGATGCCACATAATGTTTCTAGTTACACCTAGCAATGTATTTCACACAGAAACCACCAAACAACTGAAATTTGTGAGTTTTGACTGGTGCCTGTCTCACTCTGCTACAGTATTTCAAGCACATGTACTGTTTGTCAATCTGATACGAAAAGAAAATGTTCTTACATGAAATATATTTATGGAGGCTACATCAAGGACAAACTGTTTCTGTGAATGAACACAATTTAGATTTATTGTTATATACATTTAATAGCCGTGTTATATAGTTAGAAAAACAATCAGTTTTGATTAGAAAGAACTGAGAGCTGTGATACAGAGAAGCTAATTTCTCAGAGAAAGATTTCCACTACTTCAATTCAGCCTTGAAATTAAAATGATCAGCTTTTTATGAGAAGATAATGTTATATTTTAAACTGATCTATCTAAACAGAAGCCAGAGACTGTGTTTGTAAGAAACTTGGAGAGCTCCACAAACCATTAACTCAACAAACTACTGCTCTGATTGGGAATCTGAAACAGCAAGTTACTCCAAAATGATGTAATTGCACTCTAAGTTTGACTGAGAGGACAGAAATAACTCCACTGTTTTCAGCTACTGTAGAGCAAGTTAACAAATGTTGATTTAAAGAAAACCACAAAACCAAACGGCATGAAATTCTCAGGAAACACTAATCATGACATAAGGACTTGAATTTCAGCTTTTCAAGCTTTTATAAAAAATATGTAAAAACCATTGCACATGATCTTTAACACAAGTATTAGCAAGTCATGGAGCAGCCTAGGAGGCATTGTCAGGACAAAGAAGAGGTACATGTACACAAGAAGCGGACAAGGTAATTAAGTGAGGGGAGGTGAAGGGGGCAGTGTGGAGAGAGGAGGGGGAGAAGGCATAGTGCCAGGGTCAAGAGAAAAAGGGAGGGAGAGCGAGAGGAAGAGTGCTTTCATGAAGGATAGAGGGAACTCCAGGAAGGAATAGGCCCTAGAGGAAGGAAGGTGTAGGATGGGGCATGCTAGGAGGGAACAGATCAGAATCAGGATCTGGAAAAGGGGAACTGTGCTCATTTAACTGGCACACTCACAGCAGTTATTCTTCAGCAGACGTTGTCATAATTGGATTTTGAAAGTGCCCAGTCTTGGTATGGTGGCAAATTCAGTTCTGATGTTGTTGAGCCAAATGGGAGCACAGTAGGAGTAAGACGTTTGTCCTTGAGAAGTTCTGCACCTAGGTACATTGAGAAGCTGGTGGTCAGAGTTTCTAGTGTGATGTGAGCCCACGTAACAGCTTAAAAGGTTTGCAACTCCAGGAGGCACAATGCCAAGAAGTGTTTTTTTAGCTAATAGGCAGGTTTGATAATGAATTCTGTGGTTAAGCTGTAGCCATCCAGGCTGCTCATAATGGCCACAAGTGTGCGTAAGTCAGAGGGAACCAGTAAGCAGTCTATTGCTATCCTGCGAAGCGAGGTAGGAGGCACGGCATTGTAAATGACCAGACCATAGTCAATAATAGAAGTACTGTAATTGAGCTAGAGATTGTGGTTCTTAGAGCTTTGGGTGTCAGGCATCGCTTGTATCTGCGTATGAGTCCTATGTGGATGTTGACAGTTTTGGCCACACTATGGATGTGCTTAGCATAGGACAGGGAGCAGTCCATTCTTCTGTAGTACTAGCAGAAGCAGAGGCCATTTCTTCTAATTTCTTACAACTTTTTTTAAGAGTCTTAGGTCAAAAATTTTACAGATCTCACAGTTGGAAAAAATATGGCTAGTTCCCAGACAAAAAACACAAAGAGAATGGTTGTCTGCTTTATCTATAAATTGGTCACAAGACTCACAGTATTTAAAACCTCGCTGTGCTCCTGCACTCTGCTGCGTAGAGACTTTGAACTTGGTGCCATTTGAGTCGGCGCATAAGTGAAGATAGGTTTTTGTAATTGTTTGTATGGGATGCTGACTTCTATTTAATTTTATGCTTGCATTTAAAAGGGGAGTTTAAAGGTGATTGATTCTAGCCTTTATCTTGGGGGATAGCAAGGCAACAATTTGTTCAGTAAACTCAGCCTTTTTCTGCCTACTGACCCTCATAGCGATAAATGGAAGCACACTTTATGTAATTTTTTATACTGTCTAATGTAGCCTTGTATGCTTAACGCCCTTCCTAGGCTGAATTTAGTAGGATTAACTGAAAATGCTTTTAAAAGTTACACCCAAATGCCTGCTTAATTTAGTATAGCTAGTATTTGTATTGGGCTCATATTTCAACAGTGCCTGCCTGTACTCGACTGCCCCCCCCCGATCCCCCTTCTCCTCTCTGTGTGCAATTTCTCTGCCACTCCACGCCATTCCATAAAAAGCCCTTACCTTGTCTTTCTTTTTCTTACAGCAACTGGCACTCAGAGCTAGCTGGACTCGCATGGCGGTCGTGAGGGCAACAGCAACTGCCCTCCCCCACCCCCACCCCCTGAAGCCTGCATCATAGCTTTACAAGGTAATTTTGCCCTACTGGTGTCCCAAAATGGCACGCAGTAAAGATGCCAGGACCTGAAAAAATCAAAAGCCGAATTTGCAATAAGCTTGATTTTTACAGCTACCCAGAGTAAATAATAAAGCCAAAATTGTTTACTGGGACAAATTTGGACTGCAATTGTCTGGCCTGCTGCTCACCTCACTGTGCTCCTGCACTCTGCTGCGTAGAGGCTTCTGCCCCACCGGTGCTGCACGCTGGCACCCCACCACCCCCACAATCACCCTTGGTGAGCTCCTCCTCTTATAGGCAGTGTCATGTGGCTGAAAATAACCTATCAGCCTACTTTTCCATTTGCATCTTATCAGCTGCCTACACCAGAGGGTGCACTACCAGTTTAGCTGCTCTCCCCCTTTGCACTAGCAGCCAAGCTGCCTTTCACACTCCTGCTCCTATTAGCAATGGCCTCGCTGTCATCCCAGCCCCCTTGCCGAATTTCCAAGAGGCGAACCCACCCACCTGCCACCATGACTCACAACAGAGCCACTCCATGTTGCTACTCACCCCCTTACTACCCATGCTCAGGAACACATTCGCCACTGGTACATTAGTGCCACTATCCTTCCTCCTTCTTTCCACCCGGGGCTCTCTGTTCTGCACATACCAGCCAGCCACCCCCGCAGACAGTTGCCCACACACCTTCCGCCTGTCCAAATAACGACTGGCCCAGAACAAAACTGCTCATCTGCCTACTTCTGCTCATGTCTGGGGATATAGAGGCAAACCCTGGTCCAAACTCTTCATTCACTAATAACCCTTTCTCTTTCCCCAAAGGACTAAGGATCCTGCACCTTAACACCTGCAGTCTTCTATGTAAAATTTCTCTCCTACAGCCTATCGCCCAAACACAACACCCTGATATCCTGGTTTTCTCAGAAACCTGGCTAAGACCCCAGCATACAGATGCGGAAGTGTGCATACCTGGATACACCATCATCAGACACGACCGCCGAGGTAAAAAGAGAGGCAGTGGAACTGCAATGTATATCTCCAACATGCGACAGTTCTCAATAGTGAACATCCCATCACTCCCAGCCCACATTGACTCCCTTCTAATTAAACTCTCTCTCTCCTGTGCTCCACCCCTATTTTTGTGGCCGGCACCTACTGCCCACCCAACACACCCCACATGGACATCCTTAACCATCTGGTCACCCTACAGTCCCTAGCTGCAGGAGGTGAGCTCCATGCCACCGATGATTTCAACACAAATTGGCTAGCTTCTGACAAAGCTCACCTCAAGACTAAAATCAAGGCCCTGAACCTCACTCAACTCATAGCCGACCCCACCAGGCTAAATCACAAGACCCAAAACCACACATTGCTGGACTGAGCTCTCACCACCCACCCACACAGGGTTTTCAGCGCAAGCCTGCTCCCTGACTCCTTAAGCGACCACCACATGATTTTTCTGATCAGAAAGGTACACAGGCCCACAGCCCCCTCTCCCAAGATGCTGCACACCAGATCATACAACTCCCTGGATGTAGCATCCCTTTTATCGGACCTAGGTCGCATAAACTGGTCTTTCATCCCCCTAGCCTCAACCATGGATGCCACGTTTGATGGTTTCAAGACAAATTTCCTTCAGGTCTGGGATAAACATGCCCCCCTGCAAACCAAATGGGTCACAGGGGCGCACCTTCCTTGGATCACAGCCGACATAATTAGGACCTGTCACTCTAGGGGCCATGCTTGGAAAGCCTATAAGAAACAGGGTTCCCTGGCTTCCCTCCTTAACTACCGAGCCCTTTCTAACTTATGTATAAACATCATTCACCTGGCAAAGAAGTGTTATTTTTTATTGGCAAATAGTGCAAACACAAATGACCCCACAGACTTCTGGAAATCACTAAATCCTTGCTATCCCCCACCCACCCCCACTCCTGACCCTAGCAGTCCAAGACACCCTCATCACTGACCCCTGCAGAGTTGCTGAGGCTTTCAACACTCAGTTCGCCAGCTGTGCCAACGTGCTGCTATCGTCCCTCCCAAGTCCGACCCTTACTGCCCCTTCCCAGTTTTACAGCTCTCAACCTCCAATCCCACAGTTCTCCTTCCAGCCTGCAACCCAATCTGAAGTCCTTAGATTCCTATGAGCCCTAAACCCCAATAAAGGCAAATGCCCCACGTCCCTGAATGCCAAGATGCTTTTCCTATCCGCCCCAGCCATTGCAGCCCCTCTTACTGCACTTTTTAACCTCTCATTCACCCTGGGAAAGTTACCCACAGCTTGGAAATTGGCCACCATCATGCCCCTCCCTAAAGGGGGGGATCCATTCTCCCCAGCCAATTATTGTCCCATCTCCCTACTCCCAATCCTGGCCAAACTGCAGGAATGCCTCATCTACTCCCAACTCGCCCCCACCCGGACACCGCCTCATTTTTCACCCCCTTTCAATCTGGTTTTCACAAATCTCATTCTACCACCACCTCCCTTCTATCACTGGCGACATTCTGTCCAGCATGGACAATGGACACATCACTACTGCGATATTTATTGACCTAGCCAAGGCTTTTGACACCGTCTCCCACTCCCTGCTCCTTGACGAACCCACTGACACAGGGCTCTCCTTATCAGCAAATGCTTGGTTCCATGACTACCTAATAGGCAGATTCCAATCGGTCAAAATTGCATCACATATCTCATACCCACTGCCCATATCCACCGGTGTCCCCTAAGGGTCAGTCCCGGGACCGTTGCGTTTCTCCATATTTTTAAACGACCTCCCATCAGCTTGCCGACACTCCTCCATCCAGATGTATGCAGATGACACTGTCCTGTATGCTTCCGGCCCAACTACAAGCAATGTGGCTACCCTCCTTCAGGAGGATGTCAACGCCATCCAGGAATGGTTTTGTTCCAACCAGCTATTTCTAAACTCCAAGAAAACTGTGTCATTAACTTTCAGCTCCCATCAAAGACTCTCCCATCAAGCCTCCTGCCCCCCTTTCAAAACCTCAGAAGGGACCCCTCTGGACAACTGCTCCAGCTTTAGATACCTAGGAGTCTGGCTTGACCAGCACCTTGATTTTGCCATTCATATCAACTCCCTGCATAAGAGGCTTCTCCCCAAACTTGGCGCATTATACCGATACAAAAGCTGCCTCCCCTCTCCTACAAGGCAGGCCATAGCCCAAAAAATGATACTACCTATCCTCGATTATGGTGACATAGTGTACTCCATCACTCCCTCATCTACTTTGGCCAGCCTCGACACCCTATTCCACTCATTCTGTCGACTCATCCTCAACTGCCCTCAATCCACCCACCACTGCTCACTCTACAGCTCTCTAGCCCTGCCATCCCTCCAAGATCGCAGACAAATACACTGCACCAGGTTCGCTGCTAAATTCTGGTCCCTCTCCCTCCCACCTTACCTGGCATCCTCCGTAGCCCAACAGCCTCCCCCGGCCTATGCCCTAAGATGCACAGACCAAAGGCTTCTCCACGTCCCTTTCATGCGCACAACTAAAGGTCAAGCCACTTTTTCCTACCGGATCCCCAGATCTGAAACGCCCTACCACTTACCATGAGAAACGCATCAAATCCTACTCATCGCAACCAGCTACTCCGCACACATTTCTTCTCCAGCTGCACATGTTTCTAGCTGCACCTCTTCTAACTACTTCTAACTCCAATGTACCTACTGCTCTATGTTTAAGGACATTTTTCTAGGTATAATCATGTGATTTCTCTATATTTCCCGAGCAGTATTCAAACTGTCTACTTGAAGCTATTCTGCCGTTGTCTGTAAGGCAGTTAGCCATGCCTCTTGCTGTTGTAATGTCTCAATCTGACACTGCGTTTTGTTTTGTATTGGGTCCTGGCCCCCAGGTCTCATCTGGAATGGAGCAATGTTGCTCGGTATGCCTTCCTGGTAAAACTTGTAAATAAATAAAAATAAATAAATAAATAAATATAAACCTGTGGGCTCCGTTTTAGATTTGTCAACAGGGACCTCTAACATTGAGCAGAAAGTTTGATTTAAAAGCCAGCGAAAAAAATTATTGGTTTCCCAGAACCGACCCAATCAGATGTAAGCAACCACTGGTGGTTCATGGAACCGAGGGTTAATTGGTTCCCTGAAGGAAAAGAAACCAATAAAATGTAACTTAAAATAAAATTTTAACTATAGACATATGCTGAGTGGACCCGTTTAATAACAACAAATAACATTAGTTTTGAGGTAAAAACCTCACAGAAATAGCAGATCCCTTGGCTCCAAAGAACTGTGAGAGAACCATAAGAAAACACAAAAACAATAAAATACTGAATAAATTTGTACTAAATTAACCTATAAGGGCAGCAATCTAAAATGAGTAATTAAGAAATACTTATAGAACCAAAATAAGGGATATAGGAAGTAAGCTGGAGGAGAGCTTTCTCTACTAGGCATACGGAGTAAAGAATCTGAAGCACTCTGAGAGCAGCAGTTGCTAGGGCAGCAGTTTGAAGCTGGCACAAGCCAATGAGAGTTCTGTCATTTGCATATAATTCTATTCTCTCCAGGCAGTCGAACACTGGAGGCTGACTGCTGCATTCGTTTAATCATAATGAGTGACTCCTGGGGTTAGAAAGAGGATAGTGTGTAAAGGTATACAAAGAAAAATCAGACATACTGAACAAATATGTTTATTCAGTGTCCACGGGGGAAGGGGAAGGCAAGGGACCATGTGAGTGGTTAAGATGTTGGGGTGCATTGCCAGAGGAATCACCTCCATGAGAAAGGAGGTCATCCTGCTGCTGTACAGGTCACTGGGTAGACTGCACCTGGAGTACTGTGTGCCGTTTTGGTGCAGTTTTGGTGCCGTTATTTAAAGAAGGATGTCAGACTACTAGAGGGGGTACAGTGCAGAGCAACAAGGATGATCCGTGGAATGGAAGACAAACCCTATGAGGAGAGACTGAGGGAGCTCAACATGTACTTCCTGGAGGATAGGAGGGAGGGTGGGAATATGATCAAAACCTTCAGATCTATGTGGGGCATAAACAGGGTTAGTACAGAGGGAATTTTGAGACTAAAAGAAGAAAGGGACACTAGGGGGCACAGTCTGAAAATGGCGAGTGGAAGATTCAGGAATAGTGGTGGGTGAAGAGGGCTCAATCCACTTCATGAAGTGATTCATGGAGTAAAGGTGGATTCATGGAGTATTCTGCAACGCGAAGCAGAGTACTTCGTGCTATAATGGGTAACACAAAGTCCACTGAAAGTGATGACTTCACGTTACTCTGCCTTCCCAGAGCACCACTCCACCAATCTTAGAAGCAAAGTGCATTGAAAACAATGTACTTCACCTCACTTTCCCCTTGTTTTTAAGCTCTGAAGGTGAATTTTGCAGTGATTCATGGGATTTCAGATCACATGGGCTGTATATTGATCTGCACAGCCTCAGTTCGGGGCAGTGTGTGTAGGAAGCTGTAGGAGACAGTCTGCTCTGAGAGCTGTCTGTGATTCAAACCTTCTACAAGCTGTTAAAAAAGCATTTTTGAGTTTTTTTTCTGGGCTCAAACTTTAGTTCGTTGACTGTAGGAAACCCTCCTGTGCTCATATCATGGAGCATATTTGTTTGTGTGTGGATTTTGAATGTTAATGTATCACATTGAGTGTGTGTAGTGAAAGACAGTAAAAGTGTGCTATGGGGGAAGGGCATATCTGTGGTGTAGGTAGATTTAAATTGGAGAAATAGGAATTTCTTTGTTTTTTGGTTATATTTTTGTTATATAACTGACTGTGTTAATGTAAAGATGGTAACACTGTCAGTAATTGTTGAAATGTTCTTGCTGATTGTGTGCTGTGTGGATCTGGTGCAGCAGTTCCTAATTTCAGATTGTTTACAATACATGGCATATTACTGAACTTTTCAATTTGCTACGCATTACTCGTTGACCATTGTAGACAAACTGTTCTGTATATGTGTTTATGTGAGTGTGTGAGTGTGTGTGTGTGGTGTTGCATGACATCAACTAATACACCTTTTATTGTGCCACAGTGTAATTGCAAGTGCAGCAGTGGGAACCTGCTATCCACTGCAGCTGCCTGGTTTTGTACTGCCATTGTGGTATCTGTTCTTTGTTTTGTTGCTTGTACTGCTGTAAAAATCTGCAGTCTGTGCTCCCCCCCAACCCCACTGGCAAAAGGAATATTTTTCCAGATTGGATTGTTTGTGACCTCGGCATCACTGGTTATTGAAGCCACAGTTGTTTTTTTGACATCACATCCAACATCCTCCCAATCAGAGACTTAATGTACCAAGATCTAAATTTGTTTAGAATATTGATGTTGATCCCCCAAAATGCTTGCAAGGAGACGTGCAAGCAAAGCTGGTTCTCATCATGGCACTGCTGCCAGTAAGATAGTCTGTGGGCATGGTAGTATACAGAGGCAGAAGTGCAATGCTGATCTGAGGAAAGGTATTTCTCCTGCAATGTTTTTTACAGCTGAATCAGTAGCTTTACTCATAGTTGGAGGAGATGATGTTTTCCCAGCTGGTGGTGTTAGTGCAATTGGTGGCGGTGGTAGTGTGAGTATTGCTGCCTCAAGTTTGACTTCTGACCAGTGTACCGTATCCAAAAATATAGTGGAGTGTGAAGCAGTGCAAGTGAGTGGCAGTGTAGATGATGTCATACTTCCCAGTAACATCCCAGTAACTGAACCTGAGGATTCTGATAATCATGTCAACAATAGCATACAATGTGATATTTTGTCCACCACGGTTCATGTCATGCATTTTCCATACAGTGATTCATGGTGTGGTGAAAAAATATCAGGTGATGGTGGTGCTGCTGCTGATGATGACTGTGATGATGACAATGATGTTGCTGTGGTTGAACATGCAGTCCACATGCCAGCATTCAAGCAGAAGATGTGGACGTGGCTGATGTTGATGAATATGATGATGATGATGTAATTGACCCCAGTTGGAAACCAGAGAAATAGAAATTCAAGATGAGTCTGAGTCTGTTATCATTAGCCCTCTCCTTGTAAAAACTTGTGATTTACCAGTTTTAGTTGATGATGACCCAGTAATAATGATAGGTAGTCATGGTGGTCAGCTGCAGTCCAGGTGTGCTGTGCCCAAATCATCACATAGCACTGCCCCCACTTCAGTGCTTAAAAGAACAGAGTTCAATAAGCAGCATCATGGACATGTTAAAAGTAGAGCATCACAATCCCTTGTTTGGGATTTTTTTGTTCAAGATGCAAATGATAAGTCAGTTGCAATCTGCCAGGTTTGCCATGTGCGTGTAAGTCGAGGTAAAAATGGGAGCCATCTGGGCACAGGAGGACAGCATACGCATCTTAAGAATAGGCACATGGCACTGTGGACCCAGCACAAGATGGTAGATAATACCACAGTGGGGCATTCACCCTCGTCAGCAACCATAATGAGCATGTTATCCTCTTCCATGAGTCTTAAGTCCAGTAGGAAATTAAACACATGCAGTAGTGAGGAAATAAGAGGACAGGATTACTACGGGCATGATGAGGTGGAGGAGCAGAATGATTTTGAAATGTTGTCCGGTGCTGGTGAGAGTAGCAGTTTTGGTGTTGTTGGTGGTGAATGCAGTATGTCTAATGCAAGTGGTACATCAACCGCTGTTGTCAAATCTGGCAAAATAACTGCATTTCTGGGTTTGTCATCATCACCTGTGCAACCGTCTTCATCAAACATCCACACTCCACCCCCTGCCATTCATCACAGAGCAGAACAATTTGTCATCACACCCTGTGTAAAACATTTAAGTCAGACCATGTTACAGAGTGTTTTTGCGCATAAGCTGAAGTACCCCCCAGTCATACAATGTCACACGAACTTAATGCTGCTGTAGCTGAAATACTGAAAATTGATCTTTTGCCCTTCTCCTTTTTGGAGAATTCTGGGTTCCAGCAGTTTACTGCACGTGTCTGTCCAAAATGGAAAGTCCCATCCAGGGCATCCTTTTCTACCCATGCTGTCCCCGAGTTGTACCATACTGTGTCCGACTCAGTAAGACATGCCCTTCAACATTCCTCCTCTCCATTCATCCATTTAAGTATGGATATATGCACAAGTGGCAAAATAGCAGGGAGTTCATATTTGTGTATAACTGCACACTGGGCGCAGGTGCCGGGGGTTGTTTGTGATGTTGGTAGTGTGAATAATCAGTGCAGTAAGGTGGATTGTTGTGGTAGCAATCTTCCAGGAATTCAACAGCATCCAATGATTGCTATGTGCAATGTGATCTGTTCACACACTAGTGAAAACATGTTGGACGTGGTACTGACTGAAATTGACAAGTGGCTGAACCGCCTGTCCATGACAGCTGGGTTCATAGCAAGTGACAATGGGTTAATTGTAGTGAAATGCATCGCGTATGGTGTTTTTTTTTTTGTGTTCCATGCATGGCCCATTGTTTAAATCTTGTGGTGCAGGAGTAGACTCTGCTACCAAGACTCCAACCAAATTCTGGAATACTATTAAGGACCTGTTGGGCCACTCCCCAGGTAATTCCCTTAAGACCAAGATCATCTCCAGCAACACTACTATCACCAAAAGGATGGAGATCCTAGACTCCTTTAACAATCACTTCGCAACCACAGGCGTGGTGTTTAACAATTCCCCAGCATGTAAACTACGCTCCTAGGTAGACAACTACCTCTCTATACCCCAGCTACCTCTTTGTTATTCATGCTTCAACCTGCTTCCCTAAAAGAGGTTGAAGACATATTACTGTAACTGGATACCAGAAAAAGTGCCGGCACTGACTCACTGGACCCATATTTCCTAAAGATTGGCTACCATGTCCTAGCTGTCCCCATCACTCACCTATTCAATGTATCCTTGTCCCAGGGTATTTTACAGCCTGTATGGAAGACAGCTCATGTCATCCCTCTGCTTAAATCAGGCAATCCATGCACCCCCAATAACTATAGGCCCATTTCCCTCCTCCCAGTGTTGTCGAAACGCCTGGAGAAAATGTTATGCACAACTGAGATCTTACCTTGAAACAACAAATTTATTAAATGCTGTGCAGTCGGGCTTCAGAGCTCAACCCAGCACCATCTCAGTCCTGACTAAAATAACCAATGACTGGCTGGGAGCCCTTGACTCCAGAAACTTTATCTGTGCGGTCTTCCTGGATCTAAGCAAGGCTTTTGATACAGTCTATCACAGTCTCCTCCCTTCTTCCTTATGAACCATAGGTGTGGACTCTTCCTCTCTGCGCTGGTTCACTGACTATCTTACAGGGTGACTCCTGCAAGTTAAAGCCTAAGGTGAACTGTCCCCTCTCAAACCCCTTCTAAGAGGGGTACCGAAGGGATCGATTTTAGGCCCCCTTCTATTTGCAATCTACATTAACAATATCTACAACTGCATCAAAAATGACAATATCCATTTGTTTGCAGATGATACCATTCTCTATGTTAGTAGACCAACACCTGAAGCTGCCTGCAATGATCTCCAAGCAGAATTCAACCTCCTGTAATGCCAACTAATTCACAAAAAGCTACTCCTGAATACTAAAAAGACAAAAGCAATGTTTTTCCCCCCAATTGCCCATGTAGCCAACCCGGCGTCCTGTGGGTCAGTTCCTCAAATAACCACAATCCTAGATGAAAAACTTGAATTCATCACAAAATTCAAGTATTTGGGAGTATGCATTGATCACAGACTTTCCTTCATCGAACATATCAAGGACCTACTAAAAAAACTCAGACAAAGGCTAGTACTTTTCTTCAGAATTAAACAATTTCTTACCAGGGACGCCAAGCTATGATTGGTCCAATCCACCTTTCTATCACTGGTTGATTATGCGGATTTCTTCTACAGTCAGTGTTCTAGCTCTTACTTGGTAAAACTGGATACGCTTTACCACAGAGCCCTGAGGTTTATTACAGGTCTTCTCATGGCTATTCACCACTGTGCTCTGTACGCTGCTGTGGGGTGGACCTCTCTTAAACTCAGGCACCACAAAAATGTTGCACTCTGGGCTTTCATGCTGTCACAAAAAAATTACCCCTGTACATCTCTGGCTGCCTTCCTTTATGTGAAATAGGAACCTATGCGCTTAGAAGCTATTCATTCATCACTCTTGAAATACCTAAAGCAAAATTCCGCTTCGGCAGAGCGGCAATAAGCTTTGCGCTGCCCACCCTAAGGAACAACCTACAAAGAATCCTTAAATTGAGCGCCTTTTGTCTCACTACCTGCCTTCAAGGTGTTATACTCCCACACAATCAAAGAAATGTGCAACTGTTTTGATCTCCCAGGACCAGCTGTCATGTCCACCTTGGACCACTTCCGTGCTCAGACCCACTCGTAGTCACTACCACATTGTCTTGCCTCCTCCCAGTTTCTATGTATCCTCTCCCCTGCTCTATCGACATGTCATTATAATCCTTCTCCCAGTCTTCCTTCTTTGGTTGGAGCTCTCCAACCCTCTGGATTGAGATAATCCCTTTAGCTGCTTCCCTTTCCATCCCTTGTACCCAGCGTTCCACTTTTCCCCTTCATACTCCCTTGGACTTCCTTTCTTCCCCCTCCCTATTATCTTATGACCTTCATAGCCCTTCCTCCCCCACTACTCCCCCAGGTTCACTCTGCTGCCCAAGCACTTTCTCCCCTGCATTACTTATTCATTTTCAGCCCCACTACCCTGTAGTCCCTGCTCTGTATGTATTTGCGTATTGTACCTAGTACCCTGCCTGTACTATCCCATGTCTATACGAATCTCTGCTTTGTATTATCTATGCTTATTGTATTTGGTGTGCCTTTTTACTCGTACGTAATAATTTCTTGTGGCTGTGCCCATATGAATGTATTATCACTGTGTGGTTTGTTCAACCTTATGTACATGTTCTAACCAGGTCCATCTTGCAAATGAGCATTGCTCAACGAAGACCGACAGGATAAATAAAGACTTTGATTAATTGATTGATAGGAGTTTCTGCAGCACCCCAATGTAAAGGAAATGCTGACCATTGCACGCTGTATCTGCCCTCACTTTTCACGATCTGCAAAGGCCCGTGACCAACTGCGGCAGTCACAGATGCAAAACAGCCTCCCTCAGCACCGCTTGAAGCTGGAAGTTCTCACCTGATGGAACTCCACTTTATACATGGCAGAGAGGTTGTATGAATGATACAAAGCCATCTCAGAATATCTTGTGATGCACACTAGCCGTGACAGTTCCGGGGCCTCCATGTCTATGACAACTAAACAGTGGCACCTCATGGACTCTGTAATAACAATGTTGTGGCCTTTTGAACATGCCACATAGGCAGTGAGTGGAGAGTCTGCCTCCATTAGCCAATCAATTCCACTGCTGCAGGTGCTGAGGCAAGCATTGCTGAATGTACAGCATAGCCTTGATGTTGCCGGAGACAGAGCTAGCAGTATGTTGCTGAAACACATGCTGACAGTATTCAACCAGAATCATCACATTTTGAGCATTCAGCGTAGTGACAACTTTGCCATAGCAACAATGCTGGATCCACGATACAAATGTGGAATTGCATCAGTACTGGAGGGAGGGCCTGAACAGGTAAAAAATATCAGTGGGCAACTGGTGCGCTTGGTTCATGAGGCACAGAAGTCACGTGCCAAGGTCAGCAAACCTCAGCAGAATAATCCAGCTAAAGGTGTACTTGGAGGACCATCAAGCATATCCTGCAAGGGGAAGGGCACTGTAGTTCCAAGTGGTCTGTCATCCAAAGCAGTTGGCATCAACCTGCTTTGAGAGGCTTTGTCCCAAGTGGGGATTTGTGAAATGATTCCAGAGAACAGGATGATGCATCAACCACTGGACTTAGTGCGGCACAGAGAATGGATGAGTAATATTTGTCTGAAAACAGGCATCTGACAATAACTGATAAACCTCTTTTGTACTGGAGTGGAAATGTCAGTGAATGGCCAGAGCTGACTGCAGTGGCACTGAAGAACCTCACATGCCCACCCTCCAGTGTAGGTGTCGAGAGGGTATTCAGCTCAGCAGGTGAAATAGTTAGGGATCGTCAGACAAACCTCTCTCCTGCAAATGTTAGTTTGCTAACATTCATAAAAATGAATGAGAGGCATATACAGCACCAGCACAGACTGCAACCTCGGTATTCGTACCCTGGCTTGGTCATGGTGGTTTTGGTGATGTGGAAATGGACCATCCTGGTGGCACTGGCAGTGGCAGCCTGAAATGGCCCACCACTGATGTAGATGATGACACAATGGAGAAATAATTTCCCAGTCACATAGATGACTGTGAGGGCAGCTATCTTTATGAGGATGATGATGTGGTCAATGTTGACAGGTTTTAACTGAAGTTGTTAAAAGGCGGTGTGCCCCCATGGATTCAGACCACCACCACCGGGACTGATGCTAGCCACTGCAACCACTGACCTTGAGTTTTTACACCCCTCCAGACCATCACCACCACCAGGATTGATGTTAGCCACTGCCACCACTGAGCATGAGTTTGTCCACCCCCCCAGAACACCACCACCACTGGGACTGATGTTAGCCACTGCCACCACTGAGCATGAGTTTGTCCGCCCACTGGACCACCACCACTGGGACTGATGTTAGCCACTGCCACCACTGAGCATGAGTTTGTCCACCCCCCCAAACCACCACTGCCACCACCGGAACTGATGTTAGCCACTGCCACCACTGAGCATGAGTTTATCCACCCCCCCCAAACCAGCACCACCACCAGGACTGATGTTAGCCTCTGCCACCACTGAGCATGAGTTTGTCTGCCCCTTGGACCACCACCACGGTGACTAATGTTAGCCACTTCCACCACTGAGCATGAGTTTGTCTGCCCCCCCGAACTACTACCACCAGGGGGACTGATGTTAGCCACTGTCACCACTGAGCATGAGTTTGTCCACCCTGGACCACCACCACTGGGACTTATGTTAGACACTGCCACCACTGAGCATGAGTTTGTCCACCCCCAGACCACCACCACTGGGACTAATGTTAGCCATTGCTGCCACTGAGCACGAGTTTGTCTGCCCTCCCCAGACCACCAGAGGGACCGATGTTAGCCACTTCCACCACTGAGCATGAGTTTGTCTGCCCTCAGACCACCACCAGCAGGACTGATGTCGGCCACTGCCACCACTGAGCATGAGTTTTTCCACCCCCGGACCACCACCATCAGCAGGACTGATGTTAGCCACTGCCACCACTGAGCATGAGTTTGTCCGCCCCCTGGACCACCACCACTGTGACTGATGTTAGTGACTACCACCACTGAGCATAAGTTTGTCCACCCCCCCAGACCACCACCACCGGGACCGATGTTATCCACTGCCACCACCATCAGATGCAGGAAGGTGTCACAGGGAATGTCATCATGTGCTACAGCTATCACCACTGGCACCCACCACCAGTGTCATTCAGACAATATTTCCCCATTACATTTACATTTACCATGCCAAGGCAGAGGGAGTCAAACAGGAGACCTCATCCATCAACCACAGACATAAAGCTTCTTAATATTTAAACTATAAAGTGAGTATGTGTACTAATGTTTTTTTATGCTATTTAGCTTCCTTTAGCTGTATGTTTTGTTTTGTGTAGCTTTTCTGAGCAGCAATCATCAAACACATATGGTAAACTTATTTTTTTTTGCGGGTTAACAAAAAAACTCTCCTTCGCTGAAAGTCAGCATGAATGGTACTATAGCTGTACCATACACAGGAGCCTATGGAATATCCATTTGAAATCCATACTGGTAAGTATCAAGATTTTATTTCATCTGTTCAATTTTTTTTAAAAGACCTAAGCAAATGAGACTGAGTACGATTCATAAACTAGGTGATGTCTACGCCACCAACACTATTTCTGTAAGATATCATGCACTGTATTCTGAACTTGCAGCTGTGCAGCCATGACCATGACAATGTTGAAAAAGTTGCACAGAGGTTGTGTTACTTGACAAGATGTGGTTTTGAAATGTAACTTGACTTGAGATTGAGAACCAGGGACAATCAAGTTGTAAGAAGTCATTCATTTTTTTAGGAAACTTCCAGATGCTTTATTGTTGTGTCAAAATGGCCTTATCCAAAGAAGTTTTTCAATATCAGGCCCTCCTTCTGGGCTGGGGCAGATGTGCAACATGCAGAAGTTGTTTCATTCAATGACCATGACCATCATTAACAACCAGACTCAAGAAGGATGCAGATGAAATCTGTGAAGACGTAACCAAATAAGAAACCACTGCTGAGACAAACCTGCAAATATTATTCCCCCCATCCCCCCAAACAAATACTTACCTTCATTTGCTTGAGAGTTATCCATTTCAAATTTCTACACAAAAAGTTTTCATCAAGCACTGGAATGTGCACACCAACAGTATCTGTGACCTGTGATACAAAACAATATAATGAGTACATGTCCATGTCAACCCCCCACCTACAAAATACACAAATATATATCTATATACATATCAACACACCAAGGCTACTATTAGTATCCAGACAAAGGGCACTCTTCCTTTCAGTGGAGATGATCACATTGCATTTGCTGGAATCGCAGCACACATTGGAGCAGCAACAGTTCGCGCATGGTCATCATTTTATTCTGGGGGGACTTTGCATGTGGTGTAATGCTCACATTTGACTTCATCACCACTTGTCAATTTTCTGGACAGAAGACAGTTGCATTTTGTGCATGCAGAAAAAATCTGGGGACTCTGTGTGAGTGCTGCACACATGACTGAGTGTGCCATTAATTCTGGGGTCTTTGCATGTGGTGTAACGCTCACATTTGACTTCGTCAACACTTGTCAATTTTATGCACATATGACAGATGAATTTTGTGTGTTGTGATTGTGAGCTCATGATGTCATACTGACATTATCAATTAAAGCAGCATTGCAAGAATGTGGAGACAATTTTGAACTTATTTTTCATGCTATGTTACATTGCCAGCCACTAGTTACCTCTGAGTCATGACTTGAATGATACCCTTCTTTTCACAATTTCTGTCTGCTTTACTACTTTTTGTCATGTCTAAAAAAAAAAAAAGGAGCACTCCTTTCAATATTGTTCTGACCAGGTTTGTAGCACTATTTGCAGCTGCTTTTCAATAAATATTGTTCTGTGTGGTCATAAAACACTGCCTGCTGCATAACTGTTAATTTACAACAGAAGTGATATATAACAACTGATGTGATGGAGAAAAGCAGCGGAAAATACTGACAAAGACCTAGCCATGACCATATTAAAAGGTGTGCTCCTTTTATTATTTCAGACATGAAAAAAAGTAGTACAGCAGACTCAAATAATGGAAATTATTGTATCATACAAGTCAGGATGTAAGTAAAGTAAGTGGCAATGTAACATAGCATTAAAAAATATAGGTCAACATTATCAACAGATTGTTGCACTGCTGCTTTACAGGAGATCATTGATCACCTGAACCAAAGCAGTCTCAGTACTATGCCTCTTACTAAAACCAGACTGGAGAGGTTCATATACAATATGGATGGTCAAGTGGTTATCCAACTGAGCAGTCACAACTTTCTCAATACCTTCCCCACAAAAGGGAGGTTAGAGATTGGCCTGTAGTTTGCTAGGTCATCTGGGTCTAAAGAAGCTTTCTTCAGAAGTACTTCACCCACCCTCCCCTATTATTATCCCTCCTTTCCCCCATGGCCGGAGTAGCTGTGCTCCTCTCTTGCTGTTCTATATGATGTCTCTTGCCCATGCCTGAATTATGTCATGACTAGCTGTTGTATTAGATGCTAATGATGTTGCCAGCTCCCTTGTAACTACATTGTGCTCTTCCAATGATTTCATTTTCATTTTATTAAGGGTTAGACCATTGAGTAAAACTCATTTAAAATGGTGACGCAGAATCTCAATACAAAACAGTTACATCACACATAAATTTCACATATACACAAATAACACACGTAAAATACAATACAATAAATTATGTTAGTGCATTCAACGTACAATATTATTGTCTGATGTTGCTACAACAGTCTTTAACTAGACTTGCTGTCTTGTAATGATGGAAATTTAGCATGCAAAAGTCAACATTTTGGAGGTAATCTGTTCCAATATAAAGAAACTAGGTGACTAAATAAATACTTCAATCTTTTTAATCTTATCTTTGAGACAACTAATTCACAATAAGCAGACTTTCTAAGTGAAGCATTTATTTTTCTAACCTGCAAATTTTCAGTCAAATAAGTAGGGATTTTACCTAAGATGCTTTTTTATGCTAGTATACATTTATGAAGTTGACGTCTCTCTGACAGAGACACCCATCCTAGACTATTGTACATTTGGCAATGGTGTGTGTCATTGGAGCACTGGAGAGTCAATTTGGCCAGGCAATTATACAAAATATTCTCTTTATGCAATTTGACATTTTTAGACTAATCATATGAAATGTCACCATAATTCTATAGGGGAAATATCTGGCACTCGACAATCTTTTTTATCATGTTACCAGCCAATCAATTTTTATTTCAATGTAATATCCCCACCCTTTTCCCAATTACTTTTGTAAGGTTGTCCACAAGCATATTGCCCAAGCCTAAGGAGTCCATTTAGTAGCCAAGATATTTATAAGATGCCACAGACTCCAAACTAACTAATTTTGCATCAACAATTTTCATTTCAGAACTATTTTTTAATTTAAAACTTGTGCCAAAGACCATGTATTTTGTTTTGACTAACTTTATTTTAAACTTTGATCTTGTAAAAAAGTCTTGTAAGCCATTAAAGTTTACTGGTAGACTGGTCTCAACTTCAACAGAGGTTGGAGCTGAGGTATATAATATAGAATCATTGGCATATAAATGATATGTCGTGACTGAAATACTATTACTAAAACCATTAAGGTAGACCAAAAACAACAAAGTTCCAAGCACTGAGCCCTGGGGGACTCCTTGGTGTATGGGCAATGGTGTGGAAACCATATCATTCACCTTAGTGGTTTGCATACGGTCACGTAAGTAAGACCCAAACCATTTTAATGCACTTGGTGACACCCCTAGGTTTGCCAGTCTTTGCAAAAGAATTTGGTGGTCATCCATGTCAAAGGCCCTGGAGAGGTCAACAAAGATGATTCAGGTCAGTTGACACAAGTCCATAGCTTCACTGACCTCATCCAAGACCCTCACCATGGTGACCACCATGCCATGGGATTTGAAAAATCCCAATTGGTATTTATTATACAAATCATTCTGATGCAAAGAATTGGTCAGTTGTTTACTTATGAGTTTTTCAAACACTTTCAAGACCTGTGATGATAGAGACATAGGTCTGTAATTGATTAGTTGTCTAGGGCTAACCCCCTTAAAAATGGGGATAACCCAGGCCAACTTCCAATCACCTGGGACCATCCCCTCAGTTATAGACCAGTTAAACAATTATGTAAGGGAAGCAGCAATTTGAAGGGCTGAACATTTTATAAGAGAGGGGATCAACCCTCCTGGGTCACAGCTCTTATTGGTTTTCAGGTCTAGCAATAATCCAAAACTTCATATTCTTCCATTTTACTAAAATTAAAGTTGGAAGAATCCTTTGTTTTAACCCACAATCCCCTTCTCTCCAGTTTCATGATCAGAGTTTTCAAAGAAGTTTCCTGCATTTATAAAATACTAATTGAAAACATCAGTCTTTGATTCCTCACAGCTACCCCCAAGTACTTTAGCATTTTTTGGACAAGTTGTTTCTTTTTACTTGACCATTCAACCCTTTAATTATATTCCCAAATTTAGTTTGATCTCCAGCAGTTTCCTCAAGTTTTAGGTTATAAAAGTATCGCTTTGCTTCTCTGACTACCGAAACATAGGCATTCCATAACTTTCTATAGTGTTCCCAGTCTTGATTCTGACAAGGCTTACGTGTGCACTCCCAAGATTGCTTTTTTTAATTTTTTTAGTTTCCTGAACTCACAGGAGAACCAGGGAGCTGAGTTTTGTTTTACCTTCTTAATTTAATAGACAGGTGCAAATTATATACTTGCATCAGCTTTGACATAAAATAACTCCAGGCCAGATCTATAACTGGAATTAGTTGAAGCCTTTCCCAGTTTATATCATCCAACTCTCTTGAAAATGCCAAATAATCAAAGTTTTTAGTAGAATAAAACAAAATGAATCTAGGTTGAATGTGTACAGCATCTTTGCCTCTAATGCAAAAATAGTATTATGGTCGGTGTTTATATCTTCCAACAGTCCTGCCAGTGAGTAATTCTATGCAGCATTTGTCAGAGTTACTGTAAGTCAAACAGGGAAGAATCAGTAGGTTTCCTAACATTTGTATGTGTGGGGTCTTTAATCAGTTGTTCTAATCTTAGATTAAGTGCCAGATTCTTCATTACACTAGTATCTCCTGATGTCAACCAGACTTTATTAAAGTCCCTAACAGAAGCAACTCATGAGTTTCTGAATAGGGGAGTAAAATGTCAACTCATTGTAACATCTTACTATTTAAAGTTTTCAGAGTGTGATAACCACCAAGCAACAGTAAGGGCTTCTCAGCTGGAAATCCAATTTCTACAGCTAAATGCTTGCAACAATTAGGGCCCAGATTTAAATAAAGTTGTTTGGGGCAAAATTTATCTAATGCGTAAATCAGTACCCCCTCCCTTTTTATTCCTATCTGCTCTAAATACATTATAACCCTGTACTGAAACATTTGAGTCACTAACTCTGTCACTCAACCGTATTTCAGTAAATACCATAAAGTCAGGGTGATAGTCCACAGAACATTCCCTTATTAAGTCTAATTTCTGCACTAAACTCCTTACATTGGAGTGTGTAATAAGAATACCCTTTGTTTGTTTAAGTAAATGTGTAACCAGGCCTGGATTTGGATGAATGTCTCCACATTTCAACAAACCAAGGACAAAAAGTAACCCACTCACAATCCCTCCTCCCTTTATACTACCCAAACCAGCGTGGAGTAAAAATGTAAAAAAATATCCAATTTCTATGATTTTGCTTAAGAATTTGAAAGATCTGATTCCTAATCAGGACCACCAATAATGGCAGCAAGGGACAACATGTATAGTATCTTGTACTATGTTACTCATTTACTGTACGGTTCTTTTTTATCACTGTTCTACCAGGACCTCCTTGTAAATGAGCATGCTCAGTGGAGTTTTCCGGAAAAAAACTTGAACTTACCTGTTTTGGCCTGGGAGCCCATAGCTGCTCTTGTTTCCCCTGCAACCTTCCGCTACCAGTCCTGGGACCTGGGTGCCCTCTTGGTCTCTGTCCAGCCTCTGCATCTGTCTCTGGAGTAGTTTGGGCAGGGGGAACAAGTTTCAGAGCCCCTGTGCTGTCTGTGCACCTTGATGTATGTGGGTGGTCAGTGCATGCACAGTAGTGCATGTTGAATGTAAGACCACTGTAGTGGTCAGTGAATTGCCTCTCTGGTGCTTTTGACACCCAAAATAAGTTGATCAGGAATTGAACACCTAGAGAAGGCACATAGAAACATAGACTTTGATGGCAGATAAGAACTGCTTGGCCCACCTAGTCTGCCCATTTCCCTACCTACAGGAAGCTGTAGATCCTATTTAACCAACAATCTATTTCTTCCTACCCCCCACAAAAATTGCCTTGTGTCTGTCCCTTGCATTCTTGAATTCTCCCTCAGTTTTAGACCCACCCTCCTCAGGAAGACTATTCCATGTGCCTACCACTCTGTCCGTGAAAAAATACTTCTTCACATTGCCCCTGAGCCGTCCTTCCTCTATCTTCAAAGTGTGCCCCCTTGTTCTTGCACATCTCTTTTTCTGAAAGATGCTACCCTCTTGGACTTTGTTGATTCCACTGAGATTCTTTAAAGTTTCTATCATGTCCCCACTCTCCCTCCTTTCCTCAAGGGTATGCATATTAAGCTCCTTTAGTCTCTCCTGGAATGGCTTCTCTTGCAGATCCTGCACCATTTTAGTTGCCCTCCTCTGGACTACCTCCATCCTGTCTGTGTCCTTGCGGAGATGGGGTCTCTGGAACTGGATGCATTATTCCAGATGGGGGTCTCATAAACTGTCTGTACAGAGGGATAACAACTTCCTGTTTTCTGCTGGTGATGCCTCTCCCTATACATCCCAGTATCCCCTCAGCACTCCCTACTGCCTTCTCACATTGCGTGCTATCCTTAAGGTCATCTGATGTGATTATCCCCAGGTCCCTTTCCATTTTTGTTGTTGTTACTACCCACCCACCCCCATTGTGTAGTCTTCATCAGGGTTTTTGTTTACCAGGTGCATTATTTTGCACTTCTTTGCATTGACTCCAAGCTGCCATACTTCTGACCATTCCTCCAACCTGGCCAAGTCCCTTCTCATCCTTTCCACACCTCCTTGTATATCAACCCTGTTGCAGAACTTTGTGTCATCTGCAAAGATGCATACCTTTCCTTCCAGTCCCTCTGCATGTCACTTATAAAGACATTAAAAAGGACTGGACCCAAAGAAAAATGGTTGCACTATTTCAGGATCATGGGGCATGTATGAATGCTAATGATCTGGGCATGAATATTAATTAGCTGCCTAGCTGCCTAGGGGACTGTGACTGTCGGCAGCCGCAACTGACAAACAGAATGGCTTACAAATGTAAATCTGCAGTCACTTTGTAGTGGACACTGGCTGCTACAGGACCATGGAGTAAATGTGTGACTAAACTGTATATTTTGATTGCAAAAAAAGCTTTAAATTTGGGACTGCCAATAAACTGTGTGGAACTGTGCAGAACGGCAGCCATATGTGCTACTTTAACCCCCCCCCCCATGCTAATCAATCATTAGCTTAGGCACCCTAAAACTGGTGAATTGCTTAACTGGAGAAATGTGAACCTTATTCCATGTGCTAGCACTCTGTTACCAGTCAATAACTGAACTGAGGTAATGATTATTAATATTTGTGATTGCCAGCAGGATCTAACCAATCAGAAGCCAGAATTTTTGTGTGAATCCCCAGAGACTTTGGGCAATTGGGGCAATCTGATCTGGGTTCTGATTGAGTCAAGAATGGCGTAGGCTGTGTGCTGGAAAGGCAAGAGGCCTTTTACAGGACTTAATTGGTCAATTGGTCAGCAATCTGAGAGTGGAAAAAGAGGATTTTCTTTGGCCAAAAGAACAGTGGTGTTGCAGTTGAACATCCAAGGAAAGTTGGTGAAAGTTCCTTGTGGTTTTAGAGATCCAGTGTTGCAGTGAGTCTGCATCATTGTGGGAAATCCTGAACCAGTGAAAAGGGTGGTTTGGTACTGTGAGTGCTGGGGCTGAAAGTGGGCACTGTGCCTGAATTTGAGGACATTGGAGGAAAAAGGTTTGCAGGTGTCCAGAGTTCAGGAACCTGTTGTTTTTGCTGAAAACCAGCTGTGGAAAGGTAGAGGTAGAATTCAGAGACTGCATGTCAGTAGCCAAAAGCCACTGGAAAGGTAGAAATTCAGAGAACTTGTTGCTGCACACTGGAGCTGTTTGTTTTTGTCCAGGAGAAAGGTAAAAGCTGAAATTCTCTACAGCTGCAATTTGGAGCCAGATAGGGAAACTGCTAACCCCTATTGAGTGAGACAGACTAGGTTGCAGGGGGTCACGGGTGCATGCCTGAGTGCTAGAGCACTCTGGACCCATTGGGGAGCTGGGTTCTTTGTGGCTTAGCAGACTTTATGTCTGGGCTCTGCAATCTGGACTGCTTGGCAGGCTGAAGGTGACAAGCTGCATGAGTTTTCAAGCAAGTCAGAAGGTGACAAGCTGCAAGAATCTTCAAGCAAGTCCAAAGTTGACCAGCTGATAGCCATTGATTCACCCCCTGGACCAACAACTCCTGCCCTTGATTGGATCCTGAATTATCTGAACCTGCTGTGCCAGTAGCTGATCTCCAGTCTACAGGACTGTGAGTACCCAGGGCTTGCGTGCCAAAAGAGAGTAAAAGTTTAAGAATTGTAGCAGTCTAGAAAGAGATACCTCAAGGTCCCCAATGCTGGCCAACCCACAGCATCTAGCAGGCCTACGTGAAATCTGGGTACCTACTCAGGACAGTCGGGACATGGGGGTGAGCACTGGTACCAGTGGGGGTAGGCAATGTCAATGTTCTGGTCTACGGGTCATGTTAACCTTACTCAACCCTTTTTCTCTCCCTCACAGAAATTCTGTACCTCCTTCTCTAGCCCTCCCCTCAAAATAAAGCTGTTGTAATTCCTGTGTTGTGAGCATTATATTGGTTATAGCTGTGAAGTATATGTGTTTTACAGTATTTGTTTGCATCAGGATGTCTAGTGTGTGAGGTGGCTGGAAGGGGAAGTGTGTAGAAACAGCATCTTTGGGGCTTCTACCAGTCAAACACCTGGCCAAGTATTACTTTACTCTGGGTGCAGGCATCAAGCTACTTTCTTTCTATTCTAGGATAGAACTCCCAATCGCCATCACAACAGAACCCAGGCCCCTTAACCTGTGTGATAGTCAAACAGACGGGGGTAGTGGCCCACTGGCACATGACACCTGGGCTACATATACATTTGCAAACCAGGAACTCCAGTCTAATACAAAGAATCACATCTATTTTTATAAACATAGAGAAGCAAGAGAGAACAAGGAAACATAGAAACAGCAAGAAATACCAGGTAAAGGCAGAGAGCTAGCAGGGGGAAGCACGGGACCTTTCAGGCTGGCCAGATCCTTGGTACCACAAGAAAAGTTGATTGTGCCACCAGACAGGAGAGAGACAATGAGAGAATGAGAGGGAGGGAGAGAGAGAGAAGTGACAGAAATAGGAGATGAAAGAACAGACCCTTGGCTTTTACTCTCTATGTATAACAAATGGGACAGGGTCTTACTCAATCCTGTCACAGGTGGTAAATGATACTCAATCTAATGGAGGGGAGAGTGATTAGAGGGTTGCTGCAGGGTTCAGTACTGGGACCTGTCCTCTTCAATGTCTATATACAGTAAGTGACATTGCTGAAGACCTGGAGGGGAAGATATGCCTTTTTGCAGATTGATACCAAAATCTCTAATTGGGTGGATATGCAGTAGGGGGTGGAGAGAATGAGTAGGGGCCTTCAAAATCTTGAGGAGTGGTCAAGGCCATTGCAGCTTATGTTTGATGCCAAAAGGTGTAAAATCATGCACCTAGGGCACAAAAACAAAGGAGCTGAGCATAAAATGGGAGGGAATATTGATGGTCATTAGGCAGTAAAGAGGCCTGGAGGTTATCATATCTGATTACCTCAAAGTGTCATGGCAGTGTGACAAGACAGTGGGCAGGGCCAGGGGGATGCTGTAGCGTAGAGGGAGCGGTATCACCAGCAGTAGGAGGGAGGTGGTATTACCACTATATCAGTCACAGGTAAAACCCCATCTGGAGTACAGTGTCCAGTTCTGGAGACTGCATCTCAGAAAGAATATACACGGGGTGGAGGCAGTCTAGAAGAAGTAACCAAAATGATGCAGGCGTTACATCAAAAGCATTACATCAAAAGTCTGATGAGGAGAGACTGAGGGATCTCAACATGTACACCCTGGAAGAGAGGTGGGAGTGGAGGGACATGATAGAGACCAACAGGTACCCCAAGGGGGTGAACAAGGTACAGGACAAAATCTATTTCAAATGAGGACATGCACCAGAACCACAGGGCATGCAGTGAAGCTGGAAGGGTAGAAGTTTTAGAGGTATGCAAGGAAGTACTTCTTCACTGGAAGAGTGGTGAACACCAGGAACAGTCTGCCAGCAGAGGTGGCTGGAGTAGAAACAGTGTGAGGCTTCAAACATGCACTGGATAAGCATAAGGGAATACTGGTAAATGGGCAGGGTGGGTGGGAGGGAGGACTGCCTGATAACAGGAAGGGTCTGTAGAGACAGAATAGGAAAGGGGACAGCTGGGCAGAATGGACGGGCCAAAAAGTTCTATGTTTCTATGTTTTAATACAGGGAATACTTCTAAAAGCATCCCAAAATATGCATTATTTGTATACGTTACAGGAAGCACTTCTAACAGCATCCCAAAATATACTGCATATTATTTTGTTTACAGGAAACACATTGAACAGCATACCAAGGTAAACTGTTTATTATTTTGTATACAGTGAACACTTATTTTTTATTGTATAAAAATTGATTATTAAGTTTTTAAGTGCAAAACATGTTCCAGTTCATACAGAGCTTAATCACAATACCATATCCTTGCTGGGAGGTATCCCCCTTGGAGAAACAACTTTTGTATGTTCTGAAACAGTTTATTACTTATAATAAATGATATTTATACTACATGGAAGTTAACCTTGCATCACCATAAATACAGGGAACACTTCTAACAGCATCACAAGATAGAGAGTATATTATTTTGTATACAGTATGGAGAAACGTCTAACAGCATCCAAAGATCTGTATTATTTTGTATACCGGGAATGATTCTAATATTGTCCCAAATTATATAGAGAATATCTTTCTACAGCATTCCAAGACATTGGTGTTTGTATACAGGAAAACCTTCTTATGACATCCCAGGATATTCCAGTTTGTGTACAGGGAACATTTCAAATAGCACCCCAAGATATTGCAGCTTGTGTAAAAGGAATATTCCCAACAGCATCCCAAGGTCTTCCAATTTGCATACTGGGAGCATTTCCAACAACACTCCAAGATATTGCAGTTTGTGTACTGGGAATTCATCTTAACAGCATCCCAAGATACAATGTACAGTATATGATTGTTTATACAGGGAACACCTCTAACAGCATCCAAAGATATACTGTCTATTAATTCATAGACAGGGAACACTTCTGACAGCATCCCAAGGTACACATAGAAACATAAATGTTTTTGGCAGATAAGGGCCTTTGACCCATTGAGTCAGCCCTATCATCCCAAAGAAATATGCTTTTTCAAATTCTGCTGGTAATATGTTGTCCAACTCCCCTATTTGTAGTACAAGAATGGATCTCCTCAAAATAGCAGTTCATCTGGGGAAACAAAACAGTCATAAACCAGTAGGAAAATCCCTTGCACTTGGCTCACAGTAGAAACATAGAAAGTTGTCGGCAGAAGGGGACCATTGGCCCATCTAGATCTGCCCAAGGTAAAATCCTGGAACCTTTGTGGGGGTCCAGGGCCTAACTAGTTGTTATTTAGTATGTCCCTGAGTGACCTGCTTTGCATGTCAGGATGGCATGCTTTGTCCCAACCCTGTTTGAAAGCCATGACTGTTTTTGCTTTAACCCCTGTAGATGGTAATCTATTCCACAGTTCAATAACTCATTTGGTAAAGAAGTTTTTTCTTAGCTCGTGTTTGAAATTACCCCTACCCCTTGAGCTTCCAAGCATGTCCTCTCATGCAGGTGTTACTAGACATGGTGAAGAGTTCCATGTAAGGGACCTTTGTTTATTCCTTTTAGGAATTTGAAAGTCTCTAGCATGTCCCCTCTCTTCCTTCTGTCCTCCAAGGGGTAGATGTTCAGCTTTGCTAAACGCTCATCGTACGGCAACATGTTCATCCCACCTGAATATTTGTAGCTCTTCTCTGCACCGATTCAAGCCGATTTATATCTTTTTTGAGGTGAGGGCTCCAAAACTGCAAACAATACTCTAGGTGTGGCCTCACCAAGGACCTATACAGTGGCAGGATGACTTCCTTATTTCTGCTATCAAAGCTTCTGAAGATGTACACCAACATTTTACATGCCTTGCTGTATGCCAGTTTGCATTGCTTGGACATCTTAAGGTTATCTGTGATTTGGACACCCAAGTCCCTTTCCTCAGTTGAGGAATTTAGTTTGACGCCGTTAAGCCAGTAATCTGTTTTCAGGTTTTTTCTACCTACATGAATTACCCTACACTTTTTGGCATTGAATTTTAGTTGCCAGTCCTCTGACCATTTTTCTAACTTAGCCAGATTCTCTTTTAGGTTACTTACTGAAGCCCAAATCACTGTCTACCCTACCTCCCAGCTTTGTGTCATCAGTGAAAATAAGTATTTTCCCTTTATTTCTACTGTAATGTCACTAAGAAATAGGTTGAACAGAAGGGGCTGAGCACAGAGCCCTGGGGGACTACACTAGTGACCTCCCCAAATTCCAACCCTACTCCATTCACAATTACCCTCTGCTTTCTACCTCGCAGCCAGGAAGCCATCCATCTGACAATGCTAGCCTCAATGCCCATGTCTGTTAGCTTCCTTAGTAGGCATTTGTGGGAAACCAAACTGAAGGCTTTGTTGAAGTCAAAATACAATAGATCGATCGGATGTCCCCTATCTACTTCCTTAGTAACCCAGTCAAAGAATGAGATTAGATTAGTCTGACATGATCTATCCACAGTGATACCATGCTGATTGCAGTCATGAAGACAAAAATGATCCATGTATTCCACTACATCCTGTTTATCAATGGCTCCATCAATATGCCTACCACCGATGTGAGACTAACTGGTCTATAGTTGCTGACCTCCTCTCTGTCAAATCCCTTATGCACAGGTATGATGTCCACCATCTCCCAATCCTACGGCACATCACCTGTAAGGAGTTAATGGTAAAAGTGGTTGGCAAGCGGCTCTGCTAGTTCTTCTCTTAATTCTTTCAGGATTCTAGGGTGTTTGCCATTGGATCCCAGATATTTGTCCTATTTAGGATTCTTGAGTGCCCCATGGACCCTGTCAATAGAAAATGTAGGTGTACCCATAACAAACCGGTATACTCTTAGCAGAGGTTTTTATGCCACTAACAGGTAGAGGGCCATCATGCTCTTTAGTGAAGACTGAACAAAAAATTTGTTGAGGACAGAGGTCTTTTGCTGGTCCTCCTCTTCTGTTTTGTCTCCTCCTTCTTCAAGCCTTACTCTTCCTTATGTTTCTCCTTGATGTAGCAAAAGAACTGCTTATTTTCTGTAATGACATTGGTAGCTAGGCAAAGCTCTGTACTCGCTTTGGCTTCTCTAATCATTGTTTTGTTTCCTTGCTTCTAGTCAGGTATTCCTCCCATAATCCATCCTTTGGATTTTTCTTTAAAGTCCAGGAAGGCTTTACAATTTGTTTTAATGGCTGATTTGATATCGGTGTTGAACCACAATCGTACCTTCCATTTGTATTTCTTAAGAGTTTACACACAGGTTAGTGTAGTTTCTATGATAGCCTGCCTAATATCAGCCCAAAGTTCATTTACCTCTCACCAATAGTTGAAAGAACCCAATTTATTCTTGATGTGTTCCCTCATGTAGTCAAAACTGGCACCCTTGAAACACAGCATCATAGACTTTGATCATGAAGGAGAGGCTCCTAGAGAGATTCAGAACCACATGATGTTGTGGTCAATGTTGGCCACTGGTTCTAGGACCAGCGTAGTATCCACCATATTTGAGTTGGTAAGCACTAGATCAAGTTTTGCATTTAGTCTAGTCGGTTCTAATACCAATTGCTTCAAGTGACAATCCTGAGAAGCCTCTACCATGGATTGGTTCCTAACCAGTTTGGCAATAGGAATAGACAAGTCCACATCTGGCATGTTAAGGTCTCATAGGATGGTAGTATCTCCCTTAGCTGTGATAGAGCTAATTTCGTCAATAAGGGATTTGTCTGCATTGGCTGAATGTGCAGGGGGCCTATAAATTATGCCAGTAAAGACTTTCTTCCCAGAAGGAGCACATAACTGAAACCAGAGGGATCCAACCTCAGGATTTTTTTGCATACTGACTGCAGATGCAGCAATGCCGTCCCTTACGTATAGTGCCACCCCACCACCCCTCAAACCTATCCTATCAAATCTGTAGAGTGAGAAGCCTGGAATTACATAACACCTGTGCTATGCGAACTGCACAGGCTGCCAATACAAAGGAGGATCACCTTCAAGGTTGTGCTGCTGGCCTATAAAGCCCTATATGATCATGGACCTCAGTACCTGCGAGATCTGTTGTTTCCTTACTGCCCCTCCCGTTTGCTCTGATCCTCCAATGAGGGATTGCTGGAGATTCCCAGGGAACGTCTGAAAACATCTGGAGGTAGATCCTTTGCCTTTATGGCTCCTACCCTGTGGCATTCTCTACCTCATCGGATACAAGATAGCCTGACCATAGAGGGATTTAAAGGTTCCCTTAAAGCCTATTTATTTGCACAGGCATTTGATGGAATGCTGAAAATCTAATTATGCTACTGTGTTGCCACACTTTGAAACTGTAATTGAATTTCTTAAGAATTTCAATTGATTATATTATTGTTTTTAACTCATTGGGCTCGATTCTTATTTAGCTTTTGTTTACCGGGTAAGTACACTAGACTAAGTAGGGTTATGCATGTTGCAAGCTGACTTGCGCCAAACTCAGTGGTGCAAGTTGCACCTTGCGACATGCATTACGCCGATTGGATTTTCAAGAGATGACCTGCACTATGGCGCAGGCGGCCTGCACCCTAGGGTACATCTACCGGCTGCAGCCCCTACAGCATGGCAGAAGGGAGGGCTACAGCAGCAACTGCACCCTATTCTGAGAGGGCAGCTGCCGTAACCTAGTTATGCATTTCTAAGACCCGTTGTGGCACTGCGAGGTTAGACCCGCTGTTAGCGGGTCTAATGGTCTTCTGTCCTGGCATAACAGCTGTTGCCCCCCCACAGTGGCGCAACCCATACACAGTCATGCCACATGGACCTCCATTACAGAGCAATCCCCCCAATACCAGGGTGACACCCCCTGGCACCCAGGTCCGTATTTTGCCAGCACCACCCTTGAGCCTGTGCCACGCTGCTGACCCCCCCCCATGACCCACAGGGACTTGCAGGCTTGTTTTTGGACAGGGGGAGCTTGGGGGAGCTGCACCCTGCAGTCAGCAGCATGTGGCACCCAGGTCCATTGTGCCGTTCCTGTGGTGCAACCCTGTGGCTGTTGCAGGTTGCAGGGCATAAGTGCTAGGAACCCTGCCTTTTCTGGAATAGGGTGCAGGGTCCCCCGCATAGTGGCAAATGTTGCAACTCTCATACGCCTGCGAGTTCTGACATTCATCTTACAATTGGGCCCATTGAAAGATTAATTTTAGGTTATAATTTGTAAAGGTGCCCTGAGCTTTGGAAGGGCATCTGATGTAAACAAATTATGACTTGACTATATCCCACTCATTACAATATGAAGCGTAAGTTTCAGTAATGTATACTACATCTAACTTGGACTCTGCCATTACTGCCTGGAGCTCACTAATCTTATTGCTCAAGCTTCTGGCATTGAGACTGAGTACTTTCCATACTACTGAGGACTAGCCATTTGGTTTAGGAGTCTTTGATGTCCTGATTTGAGACCCTGATGACCTATGTGTAAGGTCTTGCAATCGCTTTGAAGTGTAAGGATCCGTATGTGGGACTCCAAGGACATTTGCAGTGAAGAATGGCTAAGTGAATGAACCTTACTATCTGGAGAAGCTATGCCTGAAGTACCATCTAGAGCATGTTCTGAGATGGGTTCCTTTGCTCCGTGCTCCCTGCTTGTTAGTATAAGGGACATAAGTGCACATCAAATTTCTGACCCAGTGCACTTACCCCTTCCCTGTTCAGGTGTAGACCATCAGCTTAGAATAGTCTTCTTTCCCAGAAGTCACCCCATTGACCAATGCTTCCGAACCCATTCTCCTTGCACCATGAGTGGAGCCATAAGAATAACTCTGAGTTTTCTGTGCCTTAATTCTGGTATTGACATCCCCCTTGTCCCTTACTGAGAGAACTTTGGAAAAGGCAACTATAGCTGTAAACTCCTTAAGTTGGTCCCAAGATTGCTGAAGTTAGCTATCACCTCAGCCAATGAATGGTTCCAAAGGTTCTTGGTCCCCAGGTGGATAAGTATATTGTGAACGTTTGTGTTCTTGCTGATGATTTTTATTATTCACTCAGAATCTCTCCTGACCAAGGTACCTGGGACACAACAGATGGAAGTGGTTTGTGCCAAGTTTTTGTCCAAGTTTACGAGGGGTTTGACACCTCTAATCATCGAATCTCCCAGGATGAGAGATGACTCATATCAGATATGACTGATAAGTCATATCAGATTACTTAAAGGTGGGCAAGCAATGTGAGAGGGCGGTAAGAATGGCTGGGGGATACTGGGATGCATAGGGAGGGGCATCACCAGTAGAAAACAGGAAGTTGTTGTCCCTCTGTACAGACAGCTGGTGAGACCCCATCTGGAGTACTGCATGCAGTTCTGGAGACCCATTCTCCACAAGGACATAGACAGGATGTAAGCTGTCCAGAGGAGGGCTACTAAAATGGTGCAGGGTCTGCACCGGAAGACATATGAAGAGAGACTAAAGGAGCTTAATATGTATAGCCTCGAGGAAAGGGGGGGCATGATAGAAACTTTCAAGTACCTCAAGGGAAGCAACAAAGTTCAAGAGGGTAGCATCTTTCAAAAAAAGAGGTGTGCAAGAACAAGGGGGCACAATTTGAAGATGGGGGGTGGCTCAGAGATAATGTAAGGAAGAATTTGTTCACAGAGAGGGTTGTGGATGCATGGAACGGCCTTCCGGAGGAGGTTGTGGAGTCAAAAATAGTGGTTGAATTCAAGCATGCATGGGACAGTCATAAGGCAATTCTAGGGGGTTGGGGTAGAAAGAAGTAGACTGCTGGTTAACTAGGATCTGCAGCTTATCCACTAGGTAGGGAAATAGGCAGACTGGGTGAGCCAAGTGGTCCTTATCTGCCATCACATTCTATGTTTCTATGTTTCTATGTTATTCTGCCTCTTTTTGGCAGCCTACCTTCCTTTTTGGGATTGTGTAGTGTCCCTGAGGGCACCTGTTTGATATGAGGATGATTCCTGTACTGAGTCAAGAGCAGCGTTCCTGTTTGTTGTTGGAATGGGGTTGTTAGCACTTGAAGGCCCTTGTGCCATGGATGAAGTCTTATTGCCCCTCCTTCCCACAATCTGCCATCCCTCACAGTTGTGGTCCTTTGTGGAAGTAGGGTTGGAAGGGGAGGCAACAGCACCTTCTGGGAAATATGCTGCCTGAGGTATGCTATTTCACTTGAGGCATCTGCCAGTTGAGCCCAAATTGAGGCCAGTTGCATACACACTTGGCACTACCCCGACTCCCATAGAAGTTGATGAAAGGTTAGTGTCCAGTACAAGATAAAGACTGCTTTACTCCACTGCGGTTTTCTATCTGGTACAATGAGCAAGGAAGCACAATGAATTTTTCCTTCTGGTCCCCCTCTGAACCCCCCCCCCTCCACCAGCAGCCTACTATGCCTAACCCAAGCTTTTTTTAAACTTATTATCGTTTCTACCTCCACGACCTCTGCTAGCAAGCTATTCCATTTTATCCACCATGCTCTCTGTGAAGAAGTTCTTCCTCACATTCCCCCGAACCACCATCTTTCCTGTTTTGTCTTGTGCCCCTTTGTCCCTGAGCATCTTTTTCATTGAAAAATTGTATGCTCCTGCACTTACACAGTGTATTATTTCTTATACTGGGAACACTTCTAACAGAATCCCAAGATACACTGCATATAATTCTTTATCCAGGGGAGCACTTCTAAATCTTTCCTAAATGGTACAGAGAAATCCTACTCAGGTCTTGTCAGACTGCCTGCATTATCCTTCTCTGTTTTTATTTTTTCACAGACCCCCCACTCTGCCTGCAGTAGCAGTTGCCCTCCAGGATACCGGAATGCTCCACTTCAGGGAATGCCCGTCTGCTGTTATGACTGTGTGTCATGCTCTGAAGGAGAAATTGCCAACCAAACCGGTGAGTATTCATAATTTTTGGTTTTCATTTTTTGAGTGAAAATTCATCAGCATGGCATAAACCCATACTGTATGTGAAGTAAAATGTCCTGTATGCCTGTTCAGTAGCATCAAACAGGCATGACTTCCTTTGCATGACTTGAAGAAGACTCAGAACTCTTGTCTCTTTTCATAGGTTGATACGTATGAGTTAAGAGCCAATGACCTTTGGGACTTGACCAATCAATGTAAAAAGACAGACTTACTATCTCCCATATATTTATTACAGGATGATTTCAAGGCATCGAGTGTGGTACTTGCTGTGATTTCATTTGACAGCCTGTTCCACACATTTATTATCCTTTGATTTATCCAGTGGCTGCGATTGTTAGTCCTATAGGATTCACCCTTTAATTGCTATTGATGGAATCTATTATTCCTTCTTTTATCATTACCTGTGAAATCTACAGATTGCCACAAGTCTCCATCACGTAGAGTTTTATATGCCAGACACAGATCGCGCCTAAGTCTCCTGTACTTCAGTGAGTACAGGCCCAGCTCCCTTAACCTTTCTACATAAGGAATGCCTGTCAGTTATCTAATATTTTTAGTAGCACGTCTCAGTGTCCTCTTCAATGCATTGATATTCTTTTTGTTCTGAGGCACCCCAAACTGAATGCAATACTCCAAGTACGACCATACAGTGATGGATACATAGAAAGCAATACATGTCTATCTCTACTCATGATGTTACCAAATATGCAGCCCATGATCTTACTTCCTTTACTAATAGAAGTTTTCCATTGTTCTGAGGGGGAGAAATAATTTGTTGTTAAGACGCCCAAATCCCTTTCTTTATCAGTGACAGGTAAGTCTTCCACCATACAGGAGGTATGGTATGTAGCACATATGTTCTTTCTACCCAGTTGCATTACTTTACATTTCTCTCTATTTAGAGATACTTTTTTCTATTTTACCCATTCTCCAATTTTGTTTATTTCAATTTGAAAAAGATTGATAGAGTCATTATCATTAACTATGGCACCTGTTTTAGCTCCTCACTCCCATTTCCTTCCTCTGTACAGCAACTTACCCTTACTACCCAGTTGCCATTGCTTAGCCTTGGCCCCTGGCAGGGTTCTCTGCATTCTGGATGGGTCCAGAATCTAGGCAAACACCTTCCTCACCTCCTACTCCCACCTCATTCTTTCCTGAAAGGGCTAGGTCTCAGCCCCTCTTCTTTCCCACCTCTCTCTCTCTTAGTCCTTCTGAAGCCAACTCCCCATTGCTGCCTTCTTCCCTCCTGTCATGCTTTACTTCTGCTGCCTACAACCTGCTTCCTTCCTGTTGTGCTCATTGTGCAGGCGATATCCACAGCATACTGAAGGGGCCAGGCCATGGCAGACTCTTCTCTTCCCCCTCTTTTCCTTTCTGACATGCTTTAACTCCCATTGCCTACAACCTGCTTCCCTCCTGTTCATGCTTGACCTCTGTCTGGTACAGGCAGGGTCCCCAGCATTCTGGAGGGGGCAGACCCTGGCAGACACTTCTCCTCCACCCCTTTGCCTTTCCCTCCTCCAAATCCGCCCTTTCTACCCTCTGCTCTCCGCCAATATGCCTCGCACCCACCCACTCCTCCCCTTCCTTTCTGTAGGTATTGGAAAACCCTAATCAATAATGCACTTATAGTCAGCCTTGCACTTTTGTTACACTTTACAAATTGTGTTCTGTCTGTGTCTCTCCTTGCAATCTTGCCCTAGTTCAACCTCCTTGTATTCTGTTAAGCCATTTTCTATCTCCAGAGCTATGTCCCACCAAGTGTTTGCCAAGATATTTGTGCTGTTGTATCTGTCTATTTCAAGACTGTTAGCATTGTATCCATCTAGTTCATAACTGTTAGCATTCCTCCTTTTCAGTGCTTCTGCATAGTCTGCTCACTTTATTGAATGTAATCAAATTGTATATCTATACTGTGTACCAAATCTCTTTATAATATCCTCATATTCCTCTACCTCCCCTCCCAGGTCACACTGGGAGATGAGCATCATTTTTTTGTTTCTCCGCTGACCATACACTATAACGTATGGTCAGTGGTGTGCAACAACACTGTTTGACTTCTTGTGGTTCCCTTGGCAACCCTGTAAACCATCACTCTCAAGGTTTAACATAGTTGCCAAGAGAACCACTCGAAGGCAAACATAATGTTGTTACACACAGGGGTGTAGCCAGGAATTTCTGAACTGCACACCAAGTGTGGAGTCACTGCTACCCCCCCCCGGTTAGGGTGAGCTACCCCTTCCCCATCCATACCCCCTCACCCAATGTGTTATTTTCTGTATTATACGCCAGCACACCACTAGCCACACCACCAAAAGGTGTGGCAGGCTGGATTTTGGTTACAATATTTTACTGTGACCACCCTATACCTCATCAAGTTAGCCAGTCCCAAAGAGGTCCATTCCCACCATACCAGACATGTCACACCAACAGGTTTCAGACTAACAGACTGGCTTTTGGTTACAATATTGCATTGTGACAAGCCTCTGTACCACATCAAGGTAGCCAGTCATACACACACACACAGACAGAATTCTAGCAGCCATGGGAATCAATCATGGGGTACAGTTCAGTGAAGGAGGGCTCGTCCCAGCACACATGGGGCTGGAATTAGTGTATGTACTGTAGTACTTAAGCTCCATTATGGAAAACTGTTTGCATTGTAACTATTCAGAAACTTCTTGGCTCTGTTAT
Source organism: Neoceratodus forsteri (assembly GCA_016271365.2). Classification (NCBI taxonomy): domain Eukaryota; kingdom Metazoa; phylum Chordata; order Ceratodontiformes; family Ceratodontidae; genus Neoceratodus; species Neoceratodus forsteri. The sequence goes on from CM057455.1 coordinate 62,879,591, forward strand.
TCAAAACCTTTTGCAAACTTTGAGGAGGCAGTATAGCGCAGTGGTCTAAGGCTCTGAGCTGCAAATCTGGTGACATCCAGCAGACCAGACCTGGGTTTGAATCCCACAGCTTCCACTTGCATACTGTGTGACCCTGAACAAGTCACTTAACCTCCTTGTGCTCCCAGGTCGCTCCTGTAAAAAAGCTTTCAGCTTAGTGTGCTATACCTGGTTAAACAACTAAATAAAAAAAAAACTTTGCTGCTTCCCACAACTCAGGCCTGCACCATCAACTCATGGAACAATTGATTGTGCCTTGCTGTCCAGTTCAGGCAACTTAGGTTGCTCCTGCCACACCATCAGAAAGGGACATGCACCTCTTCTGCAAGCATGAGCATACCATATTCAGTATGGTTCCATGACAGCAACTGCTATCTGTGCTTGGGGGGAGGGCTAGTGCTATGTACCACACACATAAAGCATATCTGCATCCCAGTAATCACTAGAGTGCCAAAAAGGGTGTGTTTTACCCAGTATCCTGGGGGAAAATGCATAACAACAAAGGGCAAGACTACTAACTTGAAGTAGTTTTCATAGGTGAATGACTCAAGATTAGAAGCAAGCCAGCAATTAGATGCCCACTGCCCTAAATCTATTCCAGAATCCAAACAAGTCACGGTCCCTAAAAAGATTAAAGGACTCACCTGCAGTGCCTCAGCAGACAGCTCAGCTCAGTATGATGACTGTCAGGAGTGTCTTAACTTTCCTCGCCTGAGTCCCGACTCCGTTGCTTGCAACAACGTTACGCAAGTGCAAGCAACTTATAGGCTGGGTCTCTAGAGACTCTGGAAGGAATCTCGCTAGCGCTTCCCTCCGGTGGCGAAATTTACTCTCTCAGGCAGCAGCCCTTAGACGATGAACAAAACCGCTGATCTGCAGGCAGCACATGAGAACCTTCCGAAAATGCACTCAATCCTCCGCCGCGGGCGGCTCCAGGACAAAAATCCCAAATCCGATGTTCCACTGCTGCACTATGTCCTGACTCCATCCTGACCTGTCCTCTCCCAGTCGCAAGGTAAAAACAGAAGAGCACAGCATTGGCACGGGCATTTAAAGAGCCCACCCGCCTTACTACATCACTACGCCATGCCTCCTTTCTTGGCAAACGGACCTGATTGAGACACAGCAACATATTTCTCAATCAGGTCTGATGGGCTTGTATGCTTAAGCTGACTCCACCCCCAACCCCTACAACCTAAAAACAAGTACAAAGAGTGGCCGGGGAAGCCCGCGAAAATCAAACAAACAAACAGAGGAATACAGAGCAACGCCAGAGAGACCAGCTGGTGCCTGCTACCCGCTGATCTGCAGCAGCACGCCATGGCGTGTCTGGCGTAACGGTAGCTACGCCCTTGGTTACACACCGCTGCCCATACGTTATCCTCTATTTACTGTCACTGCAGATGACATTGCATATTACTATTCATAACCCAACCAATTCTAATCAATAGTGTACAGAGATAATTACTGAATGCAATCTGTTTACTAGAAATATTAATATGGCCAGATTGCTTAAATCATTTCACAACAATACCTGCTATGTGCAATGAGTTTGCTAAACCACATCAGTCTTCTCTTAGCTGCAATGCTGAGAACATCTGTTTAGAAAGAGATTATTGCTACAAAGTATACAGTTCTATTGTCACGTGTATTGAAACATATTGATGTCAGTTGTCTTCCCTTATCCTGAACATTCAGTAAAACAATCCTTTTATACTTCTGAATATTTGGTAATTTAGTATTCATTATTTGTGTTATTTAATTAAAAAAAATACTGGCATAACCCATCCACCTCCATGGTCAGCTACTGACTTTCAGAAAATTCCTGTCCTAGACCCCACCTTAGCAGAAGCTCCCTCCTCCACTCACCGACCTCGTGCATGTGCACCACACCCAATTTATACCTGTAAGATGAATAGAAAAACAACTGTCACAGCCCACCCTGCTCCATAGCTTGCATCTTCTTCTGAATGAAAGCACTTACATGCTTGCTCATATGGTAAAACCAGCCCATCTTAACTGGTTTTACCATGTAAATAAGCAAGTTAGTGCTTTCATTCAGAAGAAGATAGCCAGCTGAGCTGCAGGGCAGGCTGGCCGGTTGCCTTCCTGTTCATCTTTCAGGTCAGAATTGCATGCAGGGTGTATGCATGGTGGGGAGGAGGAGAATGCTGTTGCTAGGAAAGGAATTGTTGAAAGTCAGAGGCCTGCTGTGGAGGTGGGATGACTGTGCCCATCACCCGTCATTGGAGTTTAAAAATTAAAATAATTAATTATCAAATTATGGTGCTGGGGGAGGAGGTGGACTTGGAGCTTTAAATGAGGATGGAGGAAGGGGGCTTATCTATGTTAAAAGATGTGGGCTAGGGAGGAGGGCATTTTTTTTTCTGTTTCCTTTCTTTTAATATGATTTCCCATATAGTGGGACAACAGTGCTACTGTTCATTATTCAGATCCAAATATGGAACAGTGCATTTTTTGTGGTATTCAGAAAATAGGATTCTGTTAATCGCACGACCCTTCTCTTCTTACTGTGAGATGACTGTTCTTATATGTTGTCTCAGCACCTTCTCTTAAAAATACATCATTTTTTAAAACCAAACTTTAACATTTGAAACACTTTTTTAAACACTTTTCCAATATAGTGTACGTAGCTCAAGTTAGAACTAGTAGCTAAAAACTTTCAAGTATCCCACTGAGTCTGATTTGGTGCCTACACCAGTTAATATAGCGATATCATTTTGTTCATTAGCATCAATATTTTAAAAAAGTGTTTTACTTGGTAAATATGCAGGATGTTAAATGGAGCACCTTTGCTGTGCCTCATCAAAGAGTAGGGTCATTCTCAATGCCAAACGGGGACATGCCTCAGACAGCTAGTGTTGGAACCCACTGGAGAGTGAGCAATCTTAGACCTGATACTCTCAAACGTGGACCGGGAGAGGATTTCAGATCTAGAAGTGGGTAGCCATCTAGGAACAAGTAACCACCAAACAGTGTGGTTCATGATAAACACAGCTGCAGAGTTAAACCATACAAAAGTGAAGGTACTGGACTTTAGGAGGGCTGACTTTGTCAAAATGGGGAGAGTGCCTCAAAAAAGCACTAGCAAACAGGCAAGAAGGAGGGGTCGAGGAACAATGTGGAAACATCAGAACTGCCATCACAGAGGCAACAAGCCTTTGTCTGAAACAAATAAACAAATCAAAACAAAAGAAAAAAAACACTATGGTTCTTAAAAGAGGTGGCGGGGGGGGGGTGCTGTGGAGCCTGAGTGGAGCGGTAGCCTGGAACTTCAGCTCTGTTTACATTTAATATTAAACATTCAAAACTAAGTGTTCCGGGAACTCAAGTCACACCCTAACCGACTTCCTTCGTGAGTTAACCCCTTTGTTCAAATAATGGGGAAAACTCATAAAAATCAGCCCTGTAGGTAAGGTCAGAAAAACATTGGCAAAACATTGGCGGCAGACCCCAAGTACACAGTCGGTGCAGTATGGCACAGCAGAAGCAGAAAGCTCAGATGAGACCCTACAGTCTCTGGGAGCTAAAATGAAGCAACACCTAGCATCGCCGACCCTGGTAAATCAGAAGCTGGATCTTCTAACAGGCCACTTTACCACAGTGGAGCAAACAATGGATCTGCTACAAGGCGAGATGAAGGAGATAAAGCGGCACTCGGAGACCTGTAACGGTGCTTTTGCGCAATGAGTTCAGGAGAGGTAACATGCTGATACCTCTCTAGAGATGCTGGAAAATCAAGTAAGAAGTCAGAACTTGAGGCTTATCTGCCTATCGGAGGGTTTGTTAGGGGATTCAGCTCATCTATTTATAAAGGACTGGCTCCTCGAGCAATTTTGTGCATATGTGGCAAGCATTGACTTTTCTGTGGTGAAGGCTTAGTGGATTCCACACAGAAGTAAGGCGACGGTAGAGCTCCCTAGAGTAATGATAGAAATTTGGGACAGTACGGTGTCTTGGGATACTGTTCTGAACATGGCAAAGAGATATGGGCTGCTCAGTGTGGAAGGAGACATGGTGCATATGTTTCCAGATATTTCTTATGCAACCAGTCTAAGACCGAGAAAATCTGATGGCGTTCGTTCTGTCCTTAGAGACTTAAATATTACCTATACCATTCATTTTTCCACAAAGCTGTGCATTGTACATGATGCCAAAGTCTTCATGTTTACAGACCCTGGGGATACAGGCAAGTGGGTGGCGAAGATGGCTGCCGCACAAAATAATGATCCTGCAGCAGAAGAATCAGACAGTGCAGCCTGAAGGACTATTATTTGGCTTTGATTAATAAAAAAATAATGCTGTCCTCTTAAACATAGCATCATAGAAACATAGACTTTGACGGCAGATAAGGACCGCTTGGCCCATCTAGTCTGCCCATTTCCCTATCTACAGGATAGGCCACAGATCCTAGTTAACCAACTGCCTATTTCTTCCTACCCCCCACAAGAATTGCCTTATGTCTGTCCCATTCATTCTTGAATTCTCCCACAGTTTTAGACCCCACAATCTCCTCAGGAAGGCTGTTCCATGCATCTACCACCCTCTCTGTGAAATAATACTTCCTCACATTGCCCCTGAACCACCCCCTCTCTATCTTTAAATTGTGTCCCCTTGTTTTTGCACGTCTCTTTTTCTGAAAGATGCTACCCTCTTGGACTTTGTTGATTCCACTGAGGTACTTAAAAGTTTCTATCCTGTCCCCCCTCTCCCTTCTTTCCTTCTAAAAGGGGAGTTTCCTCCTGGGGGATCTGTTGGGCACTGATTCTGGGTTCTTTAATTGGAGAAGGATATGTTGACTGATGTTTATTGTAATTAAAATTGTTAAGGTGGGGTGGATATTATATTGATTGCTTTTTAAGTCCATAATATTTCTATCCAATGCTCTCTTCCATAGTTAGGTGGGGAATGATAAAGTTACATTGTCTTAGATACATGTGATATTGCAGGTGTAATTGTACCTGTCTATATTGTTCATCATTCCTATGATCAGGCTGAAGTTCCAATAAGGTGACTGATTTATCTGATGTAGTTCTATACATGTGGTTCTATACTTGGCACCATTAGTCCTTTAAAGGGTGCTGGACTCTTCGTTGGACATTATGTAACTTTTATAATGATTTAATGCCTTATGCTCTGGGCTACAGTTCCATGGTTATATTTTACTTTGTTAAAGGGAATTGGTAATTAAAGGTCACCTCCATATTTGGGGTATAAGTAAGGGATACTATTATCCTGTATATGAGTGGAATAATTTCCTGTTGACAAGTGACCATGTAGATGATCCTTACAAGGTATGTCTGTATTTTGTACAACTTTTCTTACAAAAGGAATAATATACAAATTTCAAAAAAAAAAAGAAGTCACAGGGAAGGTTGGGGAGAAAAAGATAGCATTCAGGAAGTATAAGGAAACACATAAAGAGAAGGACAGAGAATGGTACCAGTTAAAGCAGAAGGAAGCAGGGCAGGCAATCAGAATAGCAAAGGCCCAAACAGGGGAAAATATAGCCAACTCAGTAAAGAAGGGGGATAAAGGCTTTTATAGGTACATTAGGGAGTGAAGAAAGACAAAGGGAGGGATAATGAGGCTGAATAAAGTGGAGGGTGGGTGGGCAGAGAGGGACAGTGAAAAAGGAGGGATACTGAATGAATACTTCTGCTCAGTATTCACAAAAGAAGAGGAGGAGAGGTACCTAATCCAATTAATAGATGCACTCTGGATAGGGGGGTTGATACCCATCCTTTCACAGAAGAAAGGGTTCTGAAAGAACTCCTAAAACTGAAGATGGACAAAGCAATGGGCCCTGATGGGATTTGCCCCAGAATTCTAAAAGAACTAAAGGGAGAACTAGTGACACCACTGACTACCCTTTTTAACAAACCATAAGAGGATGATGTGGCACCTAAGAACTGGAAGAGGGTGGATGTGATTCCCCTTCACAAAAGTGGGAGCAAAGCAGAGGCAGGAAACTACAAAACTGTTAGCTTGACCTCAGTGGTAGGGGAAATGATGGAATCACTTCTGAAAGAAAGAATTGTTGAGTACCTAGAGGTCAACTGGACACAGGACCCAAGGCAGCATAGACTCACAGTGGTAAGGTCATGTCTGATGAATGTAATAGATTTCTTTGACTGGGTGGTCAAAGCAGTAGACCAGGGAGGGGCTGTGGACATGGCCCACCTAAACTTTAGCAAGACATTTGACACAGTCCTACACAAAAGATTAATAAACAAATTAGCCAGTTTGGGAGAGGGTCCCAGGGTGGTAGCCTGGGTAAAAAATTGGCTGGACAACAGGACACAGAGGGTAATAGTAAACGGAGTCCACTATGAAGAAAGTGGAGTTACTAGCGAGGTACCAAAGGGTTCAGTACTGGGTCCAGTCCTTTTTAATGTCTTTATAAGTGACATTGCAGAGGGACTGAAAGGAAAAGTATGCCTCTTTTCAGACAACACAAAGATCTGCAACAGGGTTGATACACAAGGGGATGGAAAGGATGAGAAGGGACTTGGCAAGGTTGGAGGAATGGTCAAAGGATGGCAGGTTAGATTCAATGCAGAGAAGTGCAAAGTAATGCACCTGGGAAACAAAAACCCAGGGGAAGAGTACACAATGGGGGGGGGAGGTATTAACAACAACAAAAATGAAAAGGGACCTGGTGGTAGTCATATCAGATGACCTAATGGTAAGCAAGCAATATGAGAAGACAGTAAGGACAGCTAGGGGGATACTGGGCTGTACAGGGAGAGCATCACCAGTAGAAAACAGAAAGTTGTTTTCCATCTGTAAAGACAGTTGATGAGACCCCATTTGGAGTACTATGGGCAGTTCTGGAGACCCCATCTCCGCAAGGACACAGACAGGATGGCGGTAGTCCAGAGGAGGGCAACTAAAATGGTGCAGGATCTGCAACAGAAGCCACATGAAGAGAGACTAAAGGAGCTTAATATGTATACCCTTGAGGAAAAGAGGGAGGGGAGGGGCATGATAAAAACATTCAAGTATGTCAACAGATTCAACAAAGTCCAAGAAGGTAGCATCTTTCAGAAAAAGAGATGTGCAAAAACAAGGGGACACAATTTGAAAAAAGAGGGGGGATGGTTCAGGGGCAATGTGAGGAAGTATTTTTTTTCACAGAGAGGGTGGTAGATGCATGGAACGGCCTTCCTGTGGAGACTGTGGGGTCAAGAACAATGGGAGATTTCAAGAATGCATGGGATAGACAGAAGGCAATTCTGGTGGGGGGGGGTAGGAAGAAAACTGCCAACACAATGTCAATGTATGGAGAGGTTGAGGGACGGTGCCCTATGTGTTTATGTGAGGTGATCCATACTTTGAGGGTGGCATCTGAAAAGAGGTTTGTCATAGCTGGAGGGACTAGGGTTACCAACGGATGTGGAGAGGAGTTGGTAATATAGGGGACCCCCCAGCTCCTCCTCCTCTATTGCAAGCCAGACCCCCCCTTCCCATAGCAGAAAGGCCAACTAGACTGCTTGGTAATACTGTAGGAAGTTTGGAAGGCTCCCCAGGTGCAGTAAGCTGTAGAATACTGAGTTTTATGTGGGCCACCTTGCCTCTCCACAGGAATTTGTAGTTAATGGAGTTAAGCATCCTGAAGTGTGCTGCTGGAACTGACTGGGGCAAAGATGATTGATGTACAGTAAATATAGGCACCTTAGGAAAATTATTATCTTTACTGCATTGAACCATCCCAGTAAAGATAGCGGCAGGGATTGTCATCTCATGCAGTCTTCTACCAACCTGTGAACCAGAGATTTATAGTTTAGAGAATATAAGAATCCCAGCTTAGCTGTCAGATAGATGCCCAAATACTAAAGCCACTCAACCAATGTCAGACCCCACAGACTTGCAATTAACTGGAGTCTGTCCAAATGTCCAATGGGGAGAAGTTTACTTTTGGTCCAGTTGACCCTGTGACCAGACAGGGAGTCATATTCCCATAGCAGGTTGTGTACAGCAGGCAAGTCATGCTAAGGTAAAGTAGCAGGTCATCTGCCTATAAAGCTATTTTATGGTCTACTCCCCCTCCCTGGAGACCATGAATGTTTCTGTGGTTCCAAATAGCAGCAGCCAGTGGTTGCAGAGAGAGAACGTATAGGAGAGGTGACAAGGGGCAAGCCACTTGGGTACATCATCCCATTGCAAGGGGGGGGGGTGCTCACCATTGACTACTATTTGTGACATGGGGGATTTGTACATAGCCCCTATCCATTCCACTTGATTTGTACTCACTTCCATGCACCTGAGGGTTTCAAGCATGTACCCCCAGTCCATGTGGTTGAAAGCCTTTTCAGCATTGAAGGCAAGAATGACTGCTCCATGCTTGGAGGAGGCCTTATCTCAAGTGTAAATCAAATTTAATGTCTTGTGGATATTATGCTTCCCATGATGCCCCTATACAAACCCCACCTGGTCTGAATGGAGCAGTAAGGGAAGCAGAGGTTCTAGGCGGGATGAGATCACCTTGTCAAGGATCTTGTAGTCTGCCATGATCAAGGAGATGGGGCAATAGGAAGTACATAAGGTGGGATCCCTTCCCTGCTTGGGGAGCACCATTTTTGTAGCAGACCATGTGGAGGAGGGGCAGGAGTCCTCTGTCCAGCCTCTTCAACAGCATATCATGCATGGGTTCTAGTAGATCAGGAGTGAACCTCTTAAAAATCTACAGGCAAGCCGTCAGGTCCGGGGCCTAACCACCCTTAAGTGCTGTGATGGAATGGTCAAATGTATGGCAGCTTAGATTCAATGCTATGAAGTGCAAGGTAATGCCCCTGGGAAACAAAAACCCAGGGGAAGAGTACACAATGGGGGGTGAGATACTAAGAACAACAAAAATGGAAAGGGACCTGGGGGTAGTCATATCAGATGACCTAAAGGTGGGCAAGCAATGTGAGAGGGCAGCAAGGAGGGCTGGGGTGATACTGGGATGCATAGGGAGAGGCATCACCAGTAAAAAACAGGAAGTTATTATCCCTCTGTCCAGACAGCTGGTCAGACCCCTTCTGGAGTACTGCGTGCAGTTCTGGAGACCCAATCTCCGCAAAGACATAGACTGGATGGAAGCTGTCCAGAGGAGGGCAACTAAAATGGCGCAGGGTCTGCACTGGAAGACATATGAAGAGAGACTTAAGGAGCTTAATATGTATAGCCTTGAGGAAAGAAGGGAGAGGGGGGACATGATAGAAACTTTCAAGTACCTCAAGGAATCAACAAAGTCCAAGAGGGTAGCTTCTTTCAAAAAGGAGTGTGCAAGAACAAGGGGCACAATTTGAAGATAGAGGGAGTCGGCTCAGAGGTAATTTAAGAGTATTTCTTCACAGAGAGGATTGTGGATGCATGGAATGGCCTTCCGGAGGAGGTTGTGGAGTCAAAAACAGTGGTGGAATTCAAGCATGCATGGGACAGTCATAAGGCAATTCTAGGGGGTAGGGGCAGGAAGAAGTAGGCTGCTGGTTAACTAGGATCTGCAGCTTATCCATTAGGTAGGGAAATGGGCAGACTGGGTGTGCCAAGCAGTCCTTATCTGCCGTCAAATTCTGTTGCTATGTTTCTATGATAGCTTTTTGGATTTATACCTTCATCAAGGCCTCCAAGCTCTGGGCCTATGTAGCAGACAAAGATGAAATAGGAGCCCTCTCAAAGAAGGACTCCATTTGTTGGGTGGAGGGAGAGACCTCAGATGTGTACAGTGATTTGTAAAACACCCTAATTTCCTCTCCCATCTGGGATGTGGACAGTGTAACCTGGCATGTTGAAGTCTGGAGCTGGGTAATCACCCTCTCCCCTCACATCGGTGCACCTGGCACGCCAGGTATTTTCCCCCCTCTGTCTCTGTCAAAGTATGTCTAGCATGTGATGGCAAAACAGACTACTCTAGTCAAGAGCTACTCAGTAGATTAAAATGGCATTTCAGCTTTTGAACCACCCATACAGGGAGGGACCAGGCCTATTCATGTGTGCTTGCCCACAAGCTGCTATTTTGTCTCTGAGCAGCCTGAGCTCTTGTTTCATAGTTTTTTGCTGTGCATTGAAGAAGCCAGAAGGTGAAGGAAGGAAACATATTCAATTCAGTGCTTCAGAGTAACTGGTAACTGGTATTTTTCTTTTAAACTTAGATTGTAGGCTTGTAGTGACACTATACTTTCTTTCTGTGTTGTCTTTACTTATAATTGTTTTTGGGCTGTTGAAAATTTAAAAAATAATGGTGGTGTAATTCTGTGCTGTCTTTAATTGCTGCAAATTTTATCTTGGCTTGTCTGACTGTCCTGTAGCTGGGTGAAGGGTGTTAATTGTCTGGCCTCTGACCTCAGCTACGTGATAACTGGAGGTGGGGCTTAGTCACAGTTAAAGCAGCAAACAGAAGTTCATCTTCTCAGAAGAAGCCAGAAGGTGAAAGAAGGAAACATATTCAATTCAGTGCTTCAGAGTAACTGGTAACTGGTATTTTTCTTTTAAACTTAGATTGTAGGCTTGTAGTGACACTATACTTTCTTTCTGTGTTGTCTTTACTTATAATTGTTTTTGGGCTGTTGAAAATTTAAAAAATAGTGGTGGTGTAATTCTGTGCTGTCTTTAATTGCTGCAAATTTTATCTTGGCTTGTCTGACTGTCCTGTAGCTGGGTGAAGGGTGTTAATTGTCTGGCCTCTGACCTCAGCTACGTGATAACTGGAGGTGGGCCATACAGTTAAAGCAGCAAACAGAAGTTCATCTTCTCAGAAGAAGCTAGAAGGTGAAGGAAGGAAACATATTCAATTCAGTGCTTCAGAGTAACTGGTAACTGGTATTTTTCTTTAAACTTAGATTGTAGGCTTGTAGTGACACTATACTTTCTTTCTTTGTTGTCTTTACTTATAATTGTTTTGGGCTGTTGAAAATTTAAAAATAGTGGTGGTGTAATTCTGTGCTGTCTTTAATTGCTGCAATTTTGCCCCTCCCACCCTTCCCCAACTCTTAATTATATGCCCTGATAAATCTGATTGACAGGAGCTAAACACAGGGTATAGTAAGAGGTGTGAAGTAGGAGGGGCATAAGGGAAGAAGACCACCCTCAGCACGACAAGTTTTTGACTCATTTATTTATTTATTGGTTTTTTTCCTTAAAAAATATATATCTGAGGATCAGTTACAGGATTTTAGTACTGTAAATAAATAAAAGAGAACTAAGAGAGCTTCAGTAGCAGATAAGTAGTGGAATTGCAGTATAATGTGGGAGTGGTGCAATGCAGTGGCTGTGGGGCAGCCATATTCAGGCAGACCTTCTGGACACTGAGGTGCTTCCCATCTGCATGCATCTCTCGGGACCGGGGATGAGGTAGCCAGACCAGAGCGGAAGTAAACTGGGTCAGGAGTACCATCACCCTGTCCAGGAACCACCCAGTCCAATGCAGCTGCCTCAAAGGATGCCGAGAACGAGAGCACTTGGATGACAGTGGGCTCAGGAGGGTTAGAGCAGTCAGGCAGAGGCACATCCCAGATCCTATTCCTCTCAAGAACTCATATGCCACACTGGCAAATGAGGACAACCAAATAGAGGTACCCAGGAAGTGGAAGGAAAGGATGGAGGTTAGTAAGGAGGTGACCTCAGTGGGAAAGCAGTGGACCCCAGAGGAGGAGGAAGCGAATCCTGGTGGGGGACTCCATCATAAGAGGGATCCAGCTAGGAACACAGGAGGGGGAGGACAGGGAGGTGAGGTGCCAGGTGCCACACGGCATGGAGGGATGGAAGGAAGATACTGGGGATCACTGGGAAGGCAAGACAGGAGGGTGAGCTGATGTCATTATCCACCTAGGTACTAATGACTTGGCAAATGGGGAGCCAAAGGAAGTTCAGGAAGAGTTTAGGAAACTGGGAGGGTCTCAAGCAAGTAGCTACTTCTGTCACTTTCTCAGAAGTACTACCTGTGAGAGCAAGGAGAGCATAGAGTGCATGCACCAGGAACTTTAACTCATGGTTGAAGAACTGGTGCTGTGAGGAAGGTTTTGGATTCATTGGTGACTGGGGACCCATCTGGAGGATGGAGGTTTGTTCAAGCCTGGCCTGCATCCATCCTGAGGGGAATCCAAGCACTCAATGATAAGTTTAAATGCTACATTGAATGCTATTTAAACTAGCAAAGGGGGTGGCAGGCCAGCAAGGATGATACCTACTTGCTCACCCCCACAGCTAGTAATGGAACCAGTGAACCAGAGGAGTGGCTATCTCTGCAAAGCAGTGTGCAAAAGATGGAGATTAGTGTCCAAAAGGTGGATAAGCAGAAAAGGGCAAAATTCAGCAGAAGGGCAGACAGCAAGGAGAACCAGGGATAAATGACAACCAAGGAAGGGGCTGGAGTAGAACAGTGAAGCAGTCTAGGGAGGTCAAATCATGGAAAGCCATGTGTGCAAATGCCAGGAGCCTTAGCAACAAGATGGAAGATCTGGAGGCTGTCATGGGACAGTCAGACCTGGACATTGTGGCCATCACTGAAACCTGGTGTAATGATAACCATGACTGGGAGATGGCCATACCTGGCTACAACATATTCAGAAGAGACAGAGCAGACAGGAAGGGAGGAGGAGGGCACTGTATGTGAAAATGACATAAGGGCCACAGATCCAGGAGGAACAAAATGGGGAGAGATACTGTGGGTTAAGCTGGAAAGGAAAATGGGGCCAGCTATCTGCACAGGTGTGGTCTATAGACCACCAGCCCAGGAGGAAGAAACAGATAGGAGTTGATGCTAGCCATCCAAAGGATGGCAGACAAGGGTGAGGTAGTACTGGTTGGAGACTTCAATATACCAGACGGGACTGGAGCATCCCAGCAGCAGCATCAACTAGGAGCAGATTTATCCTGGACTCCTTCAGGGTGCCTTTCTCAAGCAACTGGTCATGGAACCAACCTCGGCAGAAGGCAATACTGACCTTGTGCTCACAAACAGGGACAGTGTGATGGGGGTAACAGTGGGGAGCACTGGGCAACAGTGACCACCAGTCATTGTGGTTTGAAATCACAGAAAGAGCAGAACCAAACCACACAAAAACACGTATCCTGGATTTTAGGGGGCAGACTTTGGGAAAATGGGAGATGCTTGAAAGAGGCATTAAGGGAATGGGACAGGAATCAGGGATTGAGGAACATGGGCAGTATTTAAAATGGGATTATAAGAACAACAGAATTATGCATTAAGCAGGTTAGCAAGAGGAAAAGAAAGAGGAGACCATTATGGTTTTCCAAAGAGGTAGCAAAGAAAGTGAAAGCCAAAAGATTGCATTCAGGCAATACAAAAAGACACAGGCAGAAGGGATAGGGAGAAGTACCAGGAGAAACAAAGGAGGCAGGAAGTCAGTAAGGGAAGCCAAAGCTCAGACAGAAGAACACATTGCAAAATCAGTGGTTAAAGGGGACAAAACCTTTACAGGTACATAAGTGAAAAAGAAGGACAAAGGAGGGATAGTGAGACTGAAGGGGAGGATGGGAGCCAAGGGAGGATGACAACAGTAAAGCTGACATATTGAACAGGTATTTCTGCTCAGTCTTTACTAAGGAAGAGGGGTAATGGGTCTGAAGGAGTACGAGGGTGAGAATGATGCAGAAATGGACACAAGTTCCTTTACACGAGAAAGGGTCCTGAAGGAACTGGAAGTAATAAGAGCTGATAAAGCAATGGGGCCAGATGGGTGCACCCCAGGTCCTTAAAGAACTAAGAGAGGTGGTGGCTGAACCTCTGGCTATCCTGTTCAGCCAATCACTGGAAACAGGGAGGTACCCAAAGACTGAGGACAGCAGATGTAGTCCCCTTTATACAAATGTGGGAACAAAGAGGAAGAGGGAACTACAGACCAGTCAGCCTCACCTCGGTAGTGGGAAAGATCATGGAAGCACTACTGAAGGAGAGATTGGTGGAACATCTGGTTCTCAATGGACTACAGGACCCAAGGCAGCATGGTTTCACCAGGGGAGGTCATGTCAGACCAACCTCATTGAATTTTTGACTGGGTGACTAGGGAGGTGGATCAGGGAGGGCAGTGGACATGGCCATCTGGACTTCAGCAAGGCCTTTGACACTGTGCCACATAGAAGACTATTACACAAACTGGGGAATATGGTGTGGGCAGGACAGTAGTGTGGTGGTAGGTAACTGGCTGGGTGGCAGGACACAGAGGGTGGTGGTAAATGGCTGTCACCCACAGAGGGAAGAGTGACCAGTGGGGTACCACAGGGATCAGTGCTGGACCGGTCCTATTCAACATCTTCATCAGTGACATTGCACAGGATATAGAAGGCAGAATTTCACTGTTCGCTGATGACACAAAGCTCTGTAACAGAGTAGACACATCAGAGGGTGTAGACAGAATGAGAAGGGACCTGCAGAAACTTGAAGAATGGTCAAGGGTTTGGCAGTTGAAATTCAATGCAAAGAAGTGCAAGATAATGCATATGGGCACAAAACTCTGGCACAATATATCAGTTGGGGGTGAGGATATAGCATGCACCAAGCAGGAAAGGGATCTTGGGGTTGTCATCTCTGATGACCTCAAGGTAGGGAAACAGTGTGACAAGGCATCAAGTAAAGCAAATAGGATGCTGGGATGTATGGGCAGGGGCATCACCAGCAGGAAAAGGAGGTCATAATTCCGCTATACAAGACACTAGTGAGGCCCCACCTGGAGTACAGTGTACAGTTCTGGAGACCATACCCACGTAAGGACATAGACAGGGTACAGAAGGTTCAGAGGAGGGCAACAAAGATGGTGCATGGGTTGCATCACAAGTCCTATGAAGACAGGTTGAAGGAACTGAACATGTACTCCTGGAGGAGAGGAGGGAGAGAGGGATATGATAGAGACATACAAGTATCTTACAGGAGGAATAGGTGCAGGAAAACACTATTTTAAGCTAAAAAGATGTTTCAGGACTGGAGGGCATGGGATGAAGTTGGAGGAGGACGATTCAGAGGAAACATGAGAAAGAATTTCTTCACAGAACGGGTGGTGGACAAGTGGAACACCCTGCCAGAGGAAGTGGTGGGGGCTGAAACAATCACGGGATTTAAGAATGCATGGGATAGACATAAAGGAATTCTAGAGGTCAGGGGTAAGGGGAAATAGACTTCTAGGAAAACAAACTGAACTTAGAAGCTCAAATGGGCAGACTAGGTGGGCCATAGGCCCTTATCTGCCGACACTGTCTATGTATCTATGTATCTATGTACTTGGTGCCTGATGTAGACCTTAAGCACCTCCCAGCTAGTCCAGTGTGAGGTATTCCTGCTTGCATTACAGTGCAAGCAGTCTTTGACTATATTAGACATAAATTCTACAATGGCACTGTCTCTAAGCAAAAGTGGGTCCAGGCATCATGGTCAGGGTCATGGTGGAGATCCAGGGGTCAACAGGAGCAGGGGCAGGGAGGTATGATCAGAGACCAGGATCAGAAAATATGCAGTCGGGCCCATGTCCTAGAGAAGGGTTGGACTAACCAGCAGTCAGTCCAACCTGGCGTATGAATGATGACCATGCGAGAAGAAACTATACTCCTGGCCTGTCGGGTGCTGGTGTCTCCACACATCCAACATATGATATGTGTTTTCCAGTTACCTCAATGCCCTGGCATTTCTAGAGGTGGACACAGGTGAGGGAGTCAACCTATCCATCACTCCATCTTGGACACAGTTGTAGTTCTCTCCCAACACCCAGGGCCCCAGCAGGGCTGCCATGTCTACTACCAAATTCTGGAAAAAGCTTGGGTCCTCAACATTTGGGGCATATACTGATTCAATAGATAAGGTTCCAGCCTCCTCAAGCATGACATTGGTCAATACATATCTCCCCCCCGCCCCCGTGTCTGCCACTGTGTGGTTGATTTTGGCTCGGGTCCCCCATGGGAACCAAATGGCCACCCCCTAGCCTTTGTGGAGAAACATGAGGTGATCCACTCCCCCATACTTCCCCCAGTCTTCACTGCCTCAGTCTGTGATCTATGCATCTCCTGCATGAGCAGCACTTGGATTTTAGATCATTTCACCTCTACCATGCCTTACTTATGTTTGATAATGGACGTGAGACCGTTGACATTCCACGTTGCTAAGTTTACCATATTAACCATTTTCCCATTCAAAGCAACAAGGCCCCTTTTGCACTGTAGATGAGGTCCAGCATCACCACAATTCAACATTTATATACATTACCCTCATAGTATAACACCATTGATTCCTGCCTGCATGTTTAACACTGTTACCAACCCATGCTCTCCACCCTTTGGAGACACTTTCACCCCCCCCATCCATGTATAAACTAACAAACATTAACAGCAAATGACTAACCAGAAAACTTATTACCCTCCACTCTACCCCCTACCCCTCCTTGACTGGGTACAATTCCACCCTGTCAGTAATCCCGTGCAAACTATTGGTGGCAATTGCACTTTATGTGTTACTCTTCCTCATGTGAGGACACAATCCCAAAGGTCAACTAATCACAAATGCCCAATTTCCAGAACCCTCAAAAAGAAATGGCTTAGTGGATGCCGGCCTGGTGGAGCTGAGGGCTGAGGCACTGGACGCTTTACCTCATAGCATGCCAGCGACCTGGGTTCGAGAATGAGCCCGGGTCATCGGAGGTCTGCAGTGGGGGGCGGAGCTGGACTGAGCTGCCAACAGGCAGGCTCTCCTCTCCAGGGAGGTGATGTGGCATCCCTTGGCCAATGGTGACCCCTAGTGGAGGCTAGGAGCTGCACAGACTCAGAGGGGGTTGGGTGTTAGGCCATGAGGTTGAAGATAGGGGTCGTAACCGGGGCTGTAGGTGCATGCATGCCTCCACGTGCATGCATTCCTACTCCTGGGCAAAAAAAACGGAGGCAGGAAAACCCGTCAGCAAGCAGGATGATGACTGACTCCCTGCAGGCTCCGCTCCCGGGCCAGGTACAAGGTAAGTGCCAGTGATTCTGGGGGATGGGGCTGGAGGAGTCAGTCAGATGGGGGCGGCCAACCGGAGGAGGTAAATAAGAATAATAAAAAAAAAAGAAATGGCTTAATGAACACTCCCTGTGAGGCAAGAGAATACTAATTATGTCAGAAAGAGGAGCTGACCTGCCATGCTCAGCAGAAGAGGTGATACTTCTGTCTCCCCTCCAAACCCGTTCACACCAATAGCATCATTGTAGATCTGCATCGCACTCATTGCCCAACTATGGGCAGCCGAGCCCCCCCCCATTCCGCAACCAACAGGGCTGCATCTTGTAACATCAATACCATAAATCATGAACTGGGCAACAGAGAGGAAAAGAACTTAAATTAACGGTAGTGCCAAGTGTTATCTACTTGAATAGTAGTTCATGCCAAGGATTATCAGACACTTGAAGATCAGCTTCTAATTTGGTGCTTGAAGTTGTTTGTTTAACATTTGTTTTTATACAGTTTATCGGTTGGGAAATAAATCCCCATTTACAACAAATACCTGTGGTATTTTACAAAACAACAAAACATAACAAAATACACACAATACAAAAATACAATGACCTAAAAACAATTACAACTAACATTTAAGTAATTATACAATTCGGGCCAGATATTCAAAAGGGTTGCTCCATGCTCAACAGGGTTGCGCATGCTCAAGTCCTACATTGCGCCATTCTGTGATATTCAGCAGGAGGCAGTTGCGCCACTTAAAACAGGCTGAGCAACAGTGCAATGCAAATGAATGCATGCTCAACAGGAGGGGGAGGAACCATGCATAAACTGCACAGCCCGATATTCAGCGGGCTGTGCAGAGTTGTGCAGGCGCAACCCCCAACCTGAGCCTGCAGGACCTTGAGCCAAAAAAAAAAAGGCTTAAGTAGAGGGCCACCCACAGGTGAGCTGCTGTATTGCAGGGCACAACACAGCAGCTACCACCTGGCTGGCTAACTCAATCCTACTTGCCCCAGCCCGATTGCGGGCGCATAGTGTACTCCCCACCAGGCCAATCGCGGGCATCAATGTGGCTCCCCCCCCTCCCGTTCACATCCCTGGTGGTCCAGTGGACCGTAATGCCCGATCGCGGGCATACCTCTCAAGTGTCCCTCATTACGAGGGACATCCCTCATTTTGCCCCTTAAAATTGCTCTGTCCCTCATCCGTTCCTCATGGAAAAGGAGCTGCCCGCATAACGAATGTGCTGTAAATTCATACTTTAAAGCGGAAACACTTAACATTCTAAAATACTAATTCCAAAATAAATGTTGTACAAGTAAACGCTATGGTTTTCACAGTGTTCTGAGCTTGTATCTCCATGTTTGAGGATATGTCCCTCATTTTGAGGGTCTGTGTCCCTCATTGTCCCTCATTTTGAGTGTCCAAAAATGTTCATGTCCCTCATTTCAATGACAAAAGGTTGAGAGGTATGATCGTGGGCAGTAAGTAAAGTGAACCCCGAACATCTCCCTGGTGATCCAGTGGACCGTAATGCCCGATCGCGGGCAGAATGTGAAATGAACCCCGAACACGTTCCTAGTGCCCGATCGCGGGCAGAATGTGAAATGAAACCCCAAACCGTTCCTAGTGCCCGATCGCGGCAGAATGTAAAGAACCCCCAACATCTCCCTGGTGGTCCAGTGGACCGTAATGCCCGATCGCGGGCAGAATGTAAATGACACCCCCGCCCAAACATCTCCCTGGTGGCTAGTGTTCCCCACCCCTGCCACCAGAGCCCACCACCCGCTCTCCCGGCAGCAGGCGGGCGGCAGCATCCCCCGCCTGCCGCCCGCCGCCCGCCGACTGACTGCCCGCTAGGGCTGCACACCATTGGTGCAGAGCAAGAACCAATGGGCGTGCAGCCCATACTGTACATGACAGTCCAGATTTGTGAAAATCATTCCATACTTCTTGATTCCCTGAGTAGCCTTGGTCTAACTTCTGCTGCATTAAAGTGGTTCTGCTGCTACCTCACAAATTGTAAACAGCAAATTAAAGCCCAAGGGGAATTCTCCCCACTAGAATTACTGCCTCGAGGCGTTCCACAAGGTTCCATTTTGGGACTTATCCTCTTTGCCCTTTACATCAACCGCATCGGCTCTGGCCTGGTTGCTGAAAACGTTCATCTCTTCTCAGATGACACAGTCCTCTACATGACCAACCCCTTCTTTGACATTGCATACAAGGAGCAACAGCAGGATTTTATCATCCTCCAGCACAACCTGCTGAATCGAAAGCTCTTGTTAAATGCAAAAAAAGCAAAAGCTATTATTATCTTTCCATCCCACAATACGGGGATACCTGGAACCCCACAGATTATTACCCTCCTTAATGAACCACTGGAGCTAGTGGATATATTTAAATATCTGGGAGTCTGGTTGGATAACAAACTTACCTTTGGTGTACTTTTAAGTGAGTTAACAAAAAAGCAAAGGCAGTGCCTTGGTACTTTATACTGCATAAGATGCCTACTCACCCTGGAAGCTAGAAAGCAGCTGGTTCAAACAACCTTTCTTCCCCTGATTGACTACGCTGACTTCTTATATATCCATTTTCCCCAGTATGCACTCCAAAAGCTGAATACACTCTATCATGGCGCATTGAGATTTGTTCTTGACTTGCTTCTCAGACTCATCACTGCTCGTGCCAAGCATTAGATTGGCCATCCCTCTCCATGAGGAGCCAAATAAATGCCCTCATGTGGCTGTTCCGGACTTTGTCCAACAGACTACCACCCTATATCTGTGACCTGTTTGAACGTTCAAAGGGTGCCTATGGACTAAGGAACTCCTCCTTTGTCCTCCTTAAGCTACCACAAACAAGGACATGTCTTGGCTGAACTGCCATTAGCTCCTTTTTACCAACACTTTGGAATAGCATGCAAAAATTACTTAAAATCTCCCTGCTGCCCAGTCACTTTATATTTAGGGGGCTGCTGTACAGAGGCCTGAAAATTGCATGTAATTCTTTCAGGTAAAACCTTACCCCACTCAGCTGAGTCCCTTAACCTCTGTAATTGTGGGCTGCCTATTTCCCGTGTCAGCCAGCATCCCTTTAGGGCAACCACCTCCCCCCACTTCCCTCGTCTTATCAATTAGCTTCGCAGGGGTCCTCATTCCATTAGGCTACCCTATTTTTCCCTCTCTACTATGTGTCTAATACCATTTCTTTCCACTGCCCTTCTCTATGTCCCTCCTTCCTCTCCTCACTTGTACTCTATAAACTATAACCTGTATACGCTGCACTTTAAATGCCTATATTTGCACTTGTTTTACATGTCTGATTCATCCAAGTACTGACTTTGTATATTGTAACTGCCTGTATCGATGTCTACTTTTGTATGAAGTGTTGTCTACTGTAAGCAAAGTGTCCTGTGTGTCCAGGACTATCTTAAAAATGAGCTTGCTCAGTGTTGTAACTGCCTGGTTAAATAAAGTTTGATTGAGTGATTGATTTGATTGATTGACTGAATCTCAGCACTTTTCCCTAGCCAGGTCATTAGTACTAAGTGGAAAAATGACATCCAGCTCTTCCTTCTACCACACTGCCCTAGCGATCACTAGGATCTGCTTTTCATCTCACCAAGCTAAGGCAACAGATAGGTACCTTCCCTCCCTCTTTCCCTCCCTTTCTATTCTCAAGTCTACCCCGCTCCAACAATGGAGTCCCACACCAGAAGTTGCTTCCTTCTCTTATGGGGTCCTCTACATCCAACCTTGAGGTTTCCCCTATGGAGAACCTACACATTCTCCCTTGTCACTACCATGGGTGCCTCCTTCTTAGTAGTCTAGTCCCTCCAGAAGGGCAAATAAATTATGTAGTGTTACAGGCTGAGGAGTGTGCCCCTGATCTGACACCCCCAACCCTAATGGAACCCATCACACTTCAGCTGCACTCTTTCATCTAGGCATCCTCTGTGGGAAGAATGGCAGACTCAGTGGCCTCTTGGTGGGGGAAGAGGTCCTCCTACTCCTAGCCAGCTCAGCCTGGAGTCCAGTGACTGCCTTCCTTAGCTGAGATGTGTGCGTTCAGGTGGGGCAGCACCTCAGTCTCCAGAACGTCTCTCTGTAAAAACTGCAGCTTCACAACCACTACACTGCACCACTCCCAAAATGCCCTTACCTTCACTCTTTGCTTCTACTGGAAATTACTTGTAACCTTGCCCAAGAGAGGGTGTTTTTAGTTTTTACCTTTTTCCCTTTACTTTACTCCTTTGTAACCTTACCCAAGATAGGGCGTTTCTAGTTCCCCCCTTTTTCTTTATTTTTCCACTTGGTACCTTACCCTAGATATGGTGTTTCTAGTTTTTCCCCTTTTCACTTTACTTTACCACTTTCTAACCTTACCCTAGATAGGGTGTTTCTAGTTTTCCCCCTTTTCACTTTACTTTACCCCTTTGTAATGTTACCCTAGATAGGGTGTTTCTAGTTCCCCTTTTTGCTTTACTTTACCCCTTGGTAACCTTACCCTAGATACGATGTTTATGGATATTTTTCCCCTTTTCATTTTACTTTACCCCTTTGTAACGTTATCCTAGATAGGGTTTTTATAGTATTCCCACTTTTTTCCCTTTACTTTACCCCTTTGTTTATTTATTTATTTAGTTTTTGTTAACCGGGTAGGTGCACTAGCCATGAAATGACTATTTTCAGGCATGACCCGGGAGAGTACAACAATCAAAGACAGGTACATAGCATGAGTACAATGAAATTACAATAGCATAGGTCAGAACAGTTAGTAGTAATGAATACATGCAGCCAGGACAATAACAATCAATGCAATTCACATAGAATTTTTAAGCAGAGGAAACCTACAGAGTCTTGGAAGAGATACCACAACATGGCAGCAAAGAAATATTGTTCAAATTAGTCACAGCAATA
The DNA here is from genome assembly GCA_016271365.2 of Neoceratodus forsteri. NCBI lineage: Eukaryota > Metazoa > Chordata > Ceratodontiformes > Ceratodontidae > Neoceratodus > Neoceratodus forsteri. The sequence goes on from CM057455.1 coordinate 62,901,488, forward strand.
AAGATTCAAATAGGCAGTGAAACCAGGCAAGGGCAAATTCCTGAATGGGCAGGATGCATTATCACAGCCTCTGAAACAAGACTGAGGTGTGGGGGGAGTTGGGGTAGGTTAGCTTTCAAGGAGATAGTAAGAGTAAGGGTAAGAAGTGCTATGAGGTAGGGAGGTTAAAGTTAGGCCAGGCAGCATCTGGCAGGTGAGTGGATTAGGAAGGATTAAAACAATTGCAGAGATCAGCATTACCCCAGGTAAGGTGTTTCTAGTTTTTTCACCCTCTTTCTTTATTTTACCCCTTTGTAACCTTACCATGGATTGGGTGTTTCTAGTATTCCCCTTTTTTCTTTACTTTACCCCTTTGTAGCCTTATCCTAGATAATGCATTTCTAGTTTTTCCCCTTTTTGCGTTACTTTACCTCTTACTAACCTGTCAGTGTCAGTGGCTCAGTAGGTAGCACGCTCGCCTCTGAGAGTGGGAGATCAGAGGGCTGTGGATTCAGTTCCCACACCTGGCACTTGGGTTAATACCTCAATACTGACACTGTAGTGCAGCATGGGAGGGGTGTTGCACTTCTGAAGTGCCGTCTTTTGGATGAGACGTTAAACCGAGGTCCCATCTGTCTGGATTGGTGGTAGTTCAGGTGGATGTTAAAGATCCCCTGGCACTTATCAAAAAGAGTAGGGGAGTTTTTATTGGAATAATAAACATAAAATTTAACACAGTATAAAAATACATCTCAAGACCATATTAATAAATCCACATTCAAATAAAGAAAAACAAAAAGAAAGACAAAATTAGAGCAATTATTAAACAGACTTAAAGTATGGTAGTTAGTTCTCCCTAAACAATTATTTGTACTTAATAAAACAAGAGAAACCTTTCTACCATTTTTTAACTTTTTCTGAATTAAATAACTGTTCCTCCTTTAAATAAATTATTGACATTTCTCAGGATACCAATTGACTGCAACATTCATATGACATTCTCCATTGATTAAGAACTATTGACTTCTTGCCTGCCATACATAGAACCTTATACAAACAAAAAATATGGCTAATGTGCTTTTATGATACAGAGCGAAACTGGGGGTTAATACCTAATACCAAGATGTCATAGTTTATAGTCGTAAAACATTTCAAATTCCATTTCCCCATTAGGTAAATCCATAAATTTATAACATAAGAGCAATATAAAAAAAAATGTTCCATAGATTCCTCTATGTTAATACAGTCTGGGTATGGACAGTTTCTCTCTTTTTTTCGCTTTATATTTTGCATTGCCCTTAACATTTAGACGTCCATACATAATTAACCATTGAGTTTCCCACATGAAAGGGGGAAGTCTAGTATTATTAAGTTGTACTAAAATAAAAGTGTTCTGAGCTGTAGGGCAATTTTTAAAGCAAGGATCCTTTGGATGGATATTATTCATTATTATTCTATACAAGGCATGTGCATTATTCCTTTTTAGCATTACCTTAGTAATCTGCCATCTATATAACTTCTGCACTGCAGGTCAAAAATATATGGGGATGTGTACATGAAAATTTATTTTTGGGGCCACATTATGCCATGCTGTAAAATACTTTCTTAAAACCATCCTAACCCAAATCCATCCCACACTCTCTGAAGACTGAAAACCTTTTTTTACTGTTTGAGAAAAAAACAAGTATGAAAAAAGATTATTGGGTCTATCATTCCAAGGCCCCCATTTTTTTTCCAGGTAGGTATAACACCTCTTGACCAGATTCAACCAATTCTCCCATAGCATTTGGAAAACATTACTGTAAATTCTGGTCTCCAAATGAGATGGTAATGGATAAATCATAGCTACATGTTGCAAACATGGTATAATTTATTATTTTATTATGTGCATACACTTTTGTTTAGAAAGTCTCCACTGCTTCCATCTGTTTACCTTTTTCTCCACTTTAATAATTGCTGACTCCCTATTCTCTACAGGAAGATTTTGTGAGCTAAAAAGGAGTCTTACGATTTTAAGTGGTTCCCTTGAAATAAGACTCTCATTCTGAAAAGCTGCTGCTGATAAATCAGCCCCTATAAATAAGCCTCTAGTTTTCTGAATGTTTAATTTAGCATTTGAGACTGCTGAAAAGTTTTTAAATTCAGAAAGAAACTTGTGTAATTGTTCATAATCTAAAAAAACAAACATACATCATCAGCACAGACTTGCAGATGTAACTGATGCTGAGGTTCCTACCCCTGATACAAATCCACTTAGGGGCGGTAGTAAAGGAGAGTAAAAGGGGATCTAATGAAAAAATATATAAGAGGGGACTCGGGGGGAAACCCTTGTCTAACCCCATCTTGTACCCAAACACTCCTTGATGTTTCGCCTTTTGGAAAGGGATAAACCAAATTAGACTTATAAAGAAGTTTTATAACCTTAAGCATCTGCTGGGGAATACCAAAGCTGTTCAATACTGTGAATAGATAAGGGAGATGAACCCATATCAAAGGCTTTTTAGAAAGTAGCAGCTATAATACACCCTTTCTTACCTATCAATGATAAATGTTCAATAACATCTCTCATAATCATAATATCTGATTGAATTCTTCTGTCAGGAAGACCACAAAATTGATAGGGTGAAATAATGTTATTGGCATATAGTTTTAATTGGGTATTCAGTATTATGGTGAATATTTTATAATCTGAGTTTAACAGAGTAATAGGCCTCCAATTTTTTTATATTATGCCTATCTCCAGTTTTAAATAAATGGATAAGAAGTCCATCTGTGAAAGAAGGAATCATGAATTTGTTTCTATAAAAATTGAAAGACTAGCTGGAGACAGACTACTAATTCTTTTCTAAAACTTTTATAAAACTAATACGGAAGCCCATCTAAACCTGGCGAAACATCATTTTGCAAATGTTGAGTTATCACTTCTATTTCAGTAATCAAAACTGGGGCTTGTAGTTTTATTGCCTCATGAGGTAAAGAGGGCACATTTATTATAGTCAAATTATTATCTGTATCCAACTGTAAGATAGAAGTGATTGATGCCAATGCCTGATAATGTTTTCCAATTAAACTTCCTATCTGTTCTACGGAGTCTGCTTTATTACCTTCTGAATCTATCAAATAAGCAATGGTCATTGAATCTTTTATTTTTTTGCATACCTCAAATGGGTCACCTATGGGGGATTTCTTGGTACTATTGGAGAGCATAGCTTGAATAGTCTGCACTCTATTGTATTGAAATTTCTTCATTTCTAATTTAATACAGCTAATCTGGTCCATATAATCCAGCCTTGAAGTATAAGATAAAGTAATCAGCTGTTGCAGCTGTTGTCTTAATGACAAATATGTAAATAATTTAGAATTCCTTAATGATCTTCCATATTTTTTGAACCAATTACATAAATAGTTTTTTGTGTCCATCCACCATTCACCTAGATTTAAATATAAAAAAGCCACTGAAAGATGGGTCCAGAGGATGTTCAAGATTATTGATTTCACTTTAGGATTAGTGAGAATTGAGGTATTTAGTTTCCATCTTTTCTGTTGATGGGTCATCGACCCTGCTGATTTAAGTGTGCATAGTAACAGCAAATGGTCTGAAACTTCTACAGGTTTTATCTGTAATGAATCAACCAGTACTGAAGAGGAAACCAGCATATAATCAATTGTGGTCTGGAATTTTCCTCTCATATAAGTGAAATCAGGCCCATGCTTAAGATATTTAAAATAATTATCTAATCCGGCTGTTTTAATTATGAACTCTAATGCATTTCAATCACAATAAATTTTCCTATTATATTGTGATTTGTTAAATAGACTGCAGTTAAAATCACCCCTTCAAAAGACCATGGTTGATGTTACTAAATATGGCTGTACTGCTTTCATGCAGGCAACTCTGTCAGCCTTAGTTTGAAGATTATAGATATTGATAAATCTGCAGTGCATACTGTTCCATTTCCCATCTAATATCAAAAGCCAACCTGGTAGAAGGTCTATTAATTTATAAAGAGAAAAAATCAAAGGAATTAAATAAAATACCCACCCCGTCTGCACTGTCAACTCCAAAGGACCAATATGAGGGACCCCAGGACCAATCCCTTTTAAATGTTGATATTTATTCTAAAGAATACACCCATGTCTCTTGTAAAGAGCCAACAGAAATATTTTCCTCATGTATATACTGAAATAATGCTTGTCTTTTTACAGTATTCAATAAACACAGAGGATAGCGTATGGGCAACAGTGAACAACAACAGTGTTGTTCACTTTGAGAGGTTGTCATGACAGCCGTTGAAACCTCGAGAGTGAAGCTCGAGAGGTTTGAGGGTGTCATGACACCTTGAGAAGTGAACGGCACTGTTGTTGTTCACTTTTGCGCATACATTGTCTTTTATATTGTATGGGCAAAAACTATATCCTGTAACAGCGTAAGACTATCACCTCAGTCACGCTGTGATGTCAATGACTCCCTGCCATCACCCCTCCCGTGTTAAATCAGTACAGTTCAGCCATTTCCACAAATATAGTCTTACTTCCAGAGTTTTAAAAATAAATACGGCTGTCCTGTTGTTTGAAGGCCACTATTGAAAAAACGACACTTACTCTAAGATTTTGATGTCCTCCTGTGCTGTTGGTGAACTGCGTGGACATTTTTTGAATGGCTTTGAACCGCAACTTGCGCATGCGCAAACGCGATCTGAGCTGTTGTACCATCGTTGTGATGTACCCACGATGGTACAACAACATCGTGACGTCAAATCAATGGTACAACAACTCTGGGAAAAGCTAGATTTTTACAGATAACAACGTTCTAACATACACTATTATGTGTGTTGAGCATTCCCCATATTCTATCTGTCATAGGCCCCTTTTTTTAACCTCCTTGTTTATCTATTTTTTCTGTTTTTTTTCCTTTTCTTTCCTTTATAATCCTCTGTAGACAAGACAGTAGGTGTCTGTATAGATTCTTGGGAGTCAGAATCCCCAAGATCCATTTCTGAATCACCCCATGTAGTGAACAAGGCAGCTAGAAGGAAGCTACATTTAAAGACTGCCTTAGACAGATTCTGCTAATAGCTTGGCAGAAGACACCAGGAGAAAGGACTGCTGTGTGACTGAACTTCTCTGCTGGGACTAAAGAAGAAGAACTTTTGTATTTGGACCTTTAATTTAGGGTAAAAAAACTAACATACAAAAAAAAAGTGTGTGTTTGGGTTAACTGAACTGAATGGGTAACTGAAGAGTTATCTAGGTGTAAATCTCAGGTGACTGAAAGGACTTAATTGCTGTGAGGTTTAAATTACTTGTAGAAAGATCTGGTAAGGAGGGGGAATGGCTTAGCTAGAAGGAAGCTACATTTAAAGACTGCCTTAGAAAGATTCTGCTAATAGCTTGGCAGAAGACACCAGGAGAAAGGACTGCTGCGTGACTGAACTTCTCTGCTGGGACTATATTGCCCTCCTTCCCTCCCCGCCTCCCACCCAAAGCTAGTTCTATTTTTATAGGCACAGGATTTGACTGACAACAGGAACTTCCTGTTTAGGGACAGGAAGTGAGTGATCACAGAACCACCAAGGACCCACCATCCTAGAAGAGCAAGAGTAGCTCTCCGGCCCCCTCTAGCTGCTAGAGGTCTGCCTCTGAACAAGTAAGTGGTCTACTGAGAAATAAAGGATATTCTTGTCTCAGAACAGGACAATCAGGAGCTTAGAGGGCATACAGGCAGAAAGTAAGGAGAGAGAGAAAAAAAAAACAGAGGAAAGAGTAAGGATTGCAAACAGTTAAGGGGCCAGAAATAAGACATGATTGGAGTGGTGCAGTGCAGTGGCTGTGGAGCAGCAGTCTTCCGGGAGATGTTCTGGAGGATGCGGTGTTGTCCCATCTGCAGGCACCTCTCTGGGCTGAGGGAGGAGGTTGCTCATCTCCAGGCTGAGTTGATCAGGATTTGTGGGACCTCCTCTTCCATCCAGGGACCACCAGTGCCACTGCCATTGCCTCAGAGGTTGCCAAGAAAGAGGAGCGGTTGGACCACAGTGTGCTCAGGGAGGGTGAGGGTGGTGGAACAGAGGCACATCCCTCCAGTTGTACCTCTCCACAATTCCTATGCCATTCTGGCAAAGTGTGGTTCCTCTATGGAGGCACCCACAGTGGAGACCAAGGAGGATGCTGGGAACCTCCACAAAGGAGACCCACAGGAGGGTGGCAGGGGATCCTGCAGGGGAAGGAAACAACTCCTGGTGGGGGACTCCATTGTTAGGAAGGTAGAACTGGGGAAGGAAGGGGAGAGGGAGGTAAGGTGCCTGCCTAGCACTGTGACTTGGAGGGACAGGGAGCGAATCCTCAGGATTGCCGGAGCAGCTGCACAGGTGAGGGAGCTGGATGTCATTGTCCACCTAGGGACAAATGACCTGGCTAAGAAAGGTATTAGAGAAGTGCAGGAAGAGTTTGTGGAATTGGGGGGGCCTTAGTCAAGTAGCACGCACGGTAACCTTCTCAGAGGTGCTACCCATCTATGGCATAGGAGAGGCTAGGGTATTCCGTACCATGGGATTCAATCAGTGGTTGAAAACCTGGTGTGGAGCTCAGGGATTTGGCTTCATTGGGGACTGGGGGTCCACCTGGAGTGATGCAAGCCAATACTAGCATGATGGGCTGCATCTGTCCGGGAGGGGAACCAGGATCCTAGGTGATAGGTTTAAATGCTTCATTGGCAAGCTTTTAAACTAGCCAAGGGGGGAGGCACTGGAAAGGAGCAGGAAAATCCTAGCCCCCAAACAATCACGGTAGTAAGTGTGGCAAACACCAACATAGAGGTGTCGATAGGGAGAAGGGCAGGGGTAAATGGAGAAAGTGACAAAGGCAACAAGGATAGGAATGGGGAAAAAGGGGGTAAGGCCATCAGGAAATGGATGGTAATAAGTACCAATGCCCGTAGTCTGGGCAACAAGCTCCCTGAGCTGGTGGCCTTAATGGAAGAGGGATGCCTGGCTATCATAGCAGTTAGAGAAACATGGTACACAGAGAACCATGACTGGGATGTTAACATACCAGGGTACATAACCTACAGGAGAGACAGGCAGGGGAGAAGAGGGGGAGGAGTAGCTCTCTATGTAAAGGAAGGGATAAAAGCAACTGAACTAAAGAGTAAACAGGGAGGAGAGGAGGCACTGTGGGTCACCCTGGAGACTGGAAAGGGCACCACAATCCGCACAGGGGTTGTGTACAGACCCGCATTTCAGGGGGAAGGAATGGACAAGGATATGATAGAAGGCATTCTTAGAATGGCAGAGAAAGGAGATACTGTTGATGGAGACCTGAATATGCTAGATGTTAACTGGAGCACATTTGCTGCAGCCACATCCAAAACAGGGCCATTCTTGATGCCCTACAGGTGGTAGGCATTAGACAGCTAGTTTCAGAACCCACTCGTGAGGGAGCAATCTTAGACCTCATTACTCTCAAACAGGGGCAGTGAGAGGATCTCAGATCTAGAAGTGGGTTGCCATCTGGGGACAAGTGACCATCAGACAGTGTGGTTCACGTTAAACTCAGCTACAGAATCAAGCCATACAAAAGTGAGGGTACTGGACTTTAGGAGGGCTGACTTTGGCAAGATGGGAGAGTGCCTCAGAAAAGCACTAGCAAACAGGCTAGAAGGAGGTGTGGAGCAACAATGGGGAATTATCAAAACTGTCATCACAGAGGCAACAAGCCTTTGTGTGAACAAATAAACAAATCAAAATGAAAGAAAAAGCCACTATGGTTCTCAAAAGAGGTGCCTGTGAAAGTCAGGAAGAAAAAGATAGCATTCCGGAAGTATAAGGAAACACAGAAGAAGCAGGATAGAGAGCTGTACCAGTTAAGGCAGAAAGAAGCAGGGAGGGAAGTCAGAATAGCAAAGGCCCAAACTGAGGAAAAGATAGCCAACTCAGTTAAGAAGGGGGATAAAACATTTTATAGGTACATCAGTAAACGTAGTAAGACAAAGGGAGGGATAGTGAGGCTGAATAGAATGAACGGTGGGTGGGCAGAGGGGGACAGTGAAAAGGCAGGAATACTGAACGAATATTTATGCTCAGTATTCACAAAAGAGGAGGGGGAAGTGCCTAATCCAATTAACATAATCACTCTTGAGAGGGGGGTCGATCCCAGTCCTTTCACAGAAGAAAGGGTTCTGCAAGAACTCCTAAAACTGAAGGTGGACAAAGCAATGGGTCCTGATGGAATTCACCCCAGAATTCTAAAAGAATTAAGGGAGGAACTAGTGAAACCACTGGCTACTCTTTTTAATAAATCATGGGAGGATGGCGTAGTACCCGAGGACTGGAGGAAGGTGGATGTGATTCCCCTTCACAAAAGTGGGACCAAGACAGAGGCAGGAAACTACAGACCTGTCAGTTTGACCTCTGAGGTAGGGAAAGTGATGGAGTCACTTCTGAAGGAAAGAATAGTTGAGTACCTAGAGGTCAGTGGAGCACAGGACCCAAGGCAGCATGGGTTCATAGCGGGAAGGTCATGTCAGACGAATCTAATAGATTTCTTTGACTGGGTGACCAAAGTAGTGGACCAGGGAGGGCTGTGGACATGGCCTACCTAGACTTTAGCAAGGCATTTGACACAGTCCCACAAAGATTAATAGTCAAATTAACCAGCCTGGGAGTGGGTCCCAGGGTGGTAGCCTAAATAAAACATTAGCTGGACAACAGGACAGAAGGTAATTGTAAATAGAGTCCACTCTGAAGAAAGAGCGGTTACTAGTTGGGTACCATGAGTTCAATATTGGGTCCAGTCCTTTTTAATGTCTTCATCAGTGACATTGCAGATGGACTGGAAGGAAAAGTATGCCTTTTTGCAGATGACACAAAGATCTGCAACAGGGTTGATACTCAAGGAGGCGTGGAAAGGATGAAAAGGGACTTGGCAAGGTTGGAGGAATGATCAGAAGTATGGCAGCTAGGACTCAATGCAAAAAAGTGCAAAATAATGCACCTGGGAAACAAGAACTCAGGAGAAAAATACACAGTGGGTGGGGAGGTAGTAACAACAACAAAAAAGGAAAGGGATCTGGGGGTAATCATATCAGATGACCTTAAGGTTAGCAAGGAATGTGAGAAGGCAGTAGGGAGGGCAGGGGGTATACTGGGATGTATAGAGAGAGGCATCATCAGCAGAAAACAGGAAGTTGCTATCCCTCTGTACAGGCAGTTGGTGAGACCCCATCTGGAATACTGTGTCCAGTTCTGGAGACCCCATCTCCGCAAGGACATAGACAGGATAGAGGCAGTCCAGAGGAGGGCAACTAAAATGGTGCAGGGTCTGAAGAGAAGCCATATGAGGAGAGAGACTAAAGGAGCTTAATATGTATACCCTTCAGGAAAGAAGGGAGAGGGGGACATGATAGAAACTTTCAAGTACCTCAAGGGAATCAACAAAGTCCAAGAAGGTAGCATCTTTCAGAAAAGAGACTTGCAAGAACAAGGGACGCAATTTAAAGATTGAAGGAGGCGGTTCGAGGAATGTGAGAAGTATTATTTCACAGAAGGTAGTGGATGCATGGAACAGCCTTCCTGAGGAGGTTGTGGGGTCTAAAACTGTGGGAGAATTCAAGAATGCATGGGACAGACATAAGGCAATTCTTGGAGGGGGGTAGGAAGAAATAGGCTGTTGGTTAACTAGGATCTGCGGCCTATCCTGTAGGTAGGGAAATGGGCAGACTAGATGGGCCTGCGGTCCTTATCTGCCGTCAAAGTCTATGTTTCTATGTTCTATGTTTCTAGGAGTTATTAGATTCAAATGTAATGGAAGAAGAGATTTAGGCTGTAAGTTCCTAGAGGATCTTCTATGGGGCAAAGGGGAGGTGGGAGCAGAGGCCACTGAATCCTTATCAGTACCTACTGGGTCTACATAACATACTGGAGTCAGAGCCAATGGATCAGAGGGAACCGTCTGGGTTAATTCTACCTCTAAAATATTTGATGCATGATTTGTTATTTCAGTTTTCAAGGAAGCAGGGGGAGGTGAGTTATTGGAAGAAGTAGGCTGTGGGGGAACCACTACAGTCTCAAAAAGGGGGGGGGGGTTGAGCTGCATCCTGAGCCTGCTGTATCAAGAAGTCAGGGCTTACGCAAGAGGCCTAATTTTTTTACAGCCCAAGGACACTAGCTAAACACGTAACCATACTCTTCACACAGATAACATTTGGTGTCATTAACACATTGCATTGCAACATGCCCTATTTCCCACAATTGTCACACTGGGGCTGATCACAAACTCTTGAAAGGTGAGTCCTTGATCCGCACTTATAACAGGATCTCGGCTAACCCCCATAAAAACAGATGCCTTGGTTCCTGCCCAACAAAAATGAATTTGGTACATGTTCAATTCCTGTATCAGTTTGCCTTAATTTTACTTTATACTTCCATCCACCTGTCCAGAATTGTTCCGAATCTAATATTGGTTCTGGGGCACTCAGAACATCACATTTCTGTGACAACCAGTAGGTGATGTCCTCTACATGGGCTCCCTCATTCTGAAAGACAATGGTCACATAGTTTAACAGGGGTTTAGTGAGGGGAATAACCAAAAAGGGAGTCCATGTAGGGGAAAACTTCACCTGACCATACCTTTCCCAAAAAAGGTCTAAAGCATCAACTGATCTGAAGCCGACATCAAAATGATCTTCTCTTGGTACATTTATGAAAGCAAAAACATCTTTAGGAGAGAAATGCAGTGAGTCTTTTAATAAACATGTGCCAACATAATATCTGTCTGGCCTATATTCTAGGCCTCCTTTATAATGAATGTGAACTGCATTTCTTCTGGGGGCTGCTTCCCTTTTAACTTTAGAAAACAGTTCGAAAATCAGAGGTTTTTGCTTTGGAGGAATCATGAGGTCCGAATCCAGAGAAACCTCCTCAGTCTTTATAATAGCTTGATTTTTAGAAGACTTTTCAACAATAATAATTTCTTTTGAGGGTGGTGTGGAGAGCTTTAAAGCAGACACCGATTTTTCAGTCATAATTTCTTTCATTTTTTCACCATGTTTATCACTATTATCAGCCCCTGGTTTCCAAATAGGAGAAGATTGTGTAAAAGCCAGATCTGAATCCCAAGCTGGATCTGGAACCCACATGCAGGTTGGAGCTTGCTTCGATCCTGCTCCCACTAATGCCTTCTGCAGAGACCAAGGTTCAAAAGGCAAAACAGGGGAAGGAACATGAGGATGTTCAGTTTCTAAGGGTGCATTTCCAATAGCTGGATTAGTAATAAGCTTCCTTGTGTTATTTGTTGCTTTCTTTTGGACTGATTTTGGAAACATAAAGTCCGTATTGCCTTTTTGTGAGGTTGCATTAGTCTGAAAAATTATTGAACTAGACTTCTGTTCTGAGACAATTAATGGAGTTTTAAAAAAAAAGCCTGCCATTTTTGTCAGTGATGTGCTAGCATTTGAGATGAAGCCCTAAATTGCAGCTGGTTGAACTACTTTGCGCCCTTCTTGTCCGACTACAGCGTGCAAAATGTCAGCGGTATTTATTACCCTTTCCTGGATAATTACAGGCTTTAGGCACTCGTTGACCACAATGTTTTCACTGCCAGCCTTGCAAAGTATATTATCCTGACATAAAGGGTTAAACAATTTGGTAGAAACTGATACTTGCTAACCCAACTCCGTCGGGGCCTTTGAAATTGCTTTGTCATCCAGGGAACTGACAGGCTGGCTTGTGCCTTTGACAGAAAAATCAGCTGCGTTATGTGATGTCTGCAAATTTCCTTTGTTTTCCAAATTGGTCTGCTTAGAAAGTTTTTCTGTTTCCTTGGATAACTTTGTATTACAGCTTTTTGGGGAAAACATGCCTGTCTCAAGGACATCATTTAATGTGCTTAAATCTTCCATGGAAATAAAAAACGTCTTGTAAATCCTCCTCCAAATCATACTCAGGACAAACATCTTAATTAGCCTCTGGCTGCTCCCCCAACAAACGAACATCTTCCTTCTCCGGCGTCCTGTTTTGAGTGGCCATCATATGAACAGATATCCTGTCCCTCTACTGGCAAGAGTAATGAAATTTTTTATTAAATCATAACAGAGTATATACAGATCAGTCTTATGTTATATCAAATCATTAGGGAGAAAAAAAATCAGCCATAAACAGATATTTTGCTCACACAGAAACTCTAAAACATAAAAAAAAAAAACGAAAACAAAACAAACTGAAAACTACCCCCTCCCCCTCCCCATTAAAGCTGGGAAAACTTTTGTTTGTATTCAAATCATAAATTAACAAGCTCTAAAAATTTAAATCACAGAAAATAAATATTCAATAACTAGAATTATACAGATATTTTACTTTGTATAATATGATATAATAGAAGGAAACCTCCCTCCCCCCCTTTTTTTTTTGGATGGACCATTCGCATATGTCTGAATCTCTAATTTACCCGCCCCCCAAAAAAACAATTTAATAAAATTAAATGGTGACCTTAATTTGGACCAGATGTGCAAACCATATTTTTTCAATTCTGTTTGTTTCAATAAACATAAATCAGTTTGTATGATATAAAACAATTCTAGTTCTGAGATTAATTGTTGTTATAACACCAATCTGCATCTACACATCCACAGCCAATATAAAAAATGAATATGAACTACCCACAGGGTACTAAGAGTCCTATTTTTAAATGTTCTTGAGGGAATCCCATAGAATAACATATTCAAATTTGGGGGGATATCAAAACCTCCTTTCCATATATCCCTTACTAAGTCCCAAAAACATACCACATGAACACATTTAAAATGCAAATGATGCATTGTTTCGAGTTTCATAACAAACACATTCAGCCCTTGGGCAATATCTTTCTTGCACTGCTTTATGTTTCTGATTTCCCTTCATGATTATCCTGCCATGCAGCCCCGGCCATACCGTAGCCCACATGTGAGCTGGAATACAGACTTCCTTAATATAATCAAATAAATATACTTGCTGTATTTTTGAAAATGCTATAAAAGGATACTCCACAAAGCATGTCTCCAAAATATGTTTATATAATCCTTTCTGTATTGTTGATAAAACCTGTGAGAATCCAATACCCCATAGTTTTATTTTGTCAAACAACACTTCCCACCTTTGTAGTAACCGTGGGCGTCATTTATTGTTATGCATAAAAGCATCATTTTTCCATTCCTGCAAAATTCCTTTCTAATGTCACCATTCCCCATTTCCCCAATAATGTTTTTTTCTGCCCAAAAAGTGGTACTATATTATTTATATACGGGTTTATCATATCAACTCCACCTTCCCGAAATCCAAAATACAACACATTTCTTCATAGTGGATTTAGTCTACTTCCCCAAAAACAACTAAAAAAAACCTAGTAATGATGTTTCTAATACCTTTGGGAGAGGACAGACTATGCTAATATATAAAAAAAATAGGGACCAAAAATGTTTTAATATAATAAACTCTTTTTTCTTTGAAAGTTTCCATTTGTTCCATCCTGTTACCTTCATTTTCCCTTTATTTAATGCATTATTCCAATTAAAATGGGCCATATCTGTACCTCCAATAGAAATCCCCAATATACGGATAGGTGTCATTGCTACCGGAAATCCTCCTACCCATTTCTGTATTGTTGGAAACCCTGTTATTTTCAATACTTTTGTTTTTGCTAAATTTAAAGGAGCCCTGTATATTTTCCTATAGTTTGTAATAAATCACATGCAATTTTTAATGAGGATTCAATTTTTACCACCAAACAGATGTCATCTGCATATGCTAAACATTTACATTGCAGGTCACCAAAACCATTCATACCACGAATACGTGTAGTTCTCTGTAATATTCTTAAAAGTGGATCTAAGGCCAATACACATAAGCTCAGGTTCAAAGGGCAGCCCTGTCGAACCCCTTTTAAATCCTATGTCTTGCATCCTCCCAACCATTTTCATAAGGAATTACATATGCCAGTGCATAACATAAACATATTCATTGGATAAACTCATCCAGTAAACCATAAGTCTGCAAAACCAACCATAAATATGAGTGAGAGACTTCATCAAAAGCCTTGGCTTGATCCAAACTGATTAAATATCCTCTACATTCTTGTGACAGAGTAACATTGTTTGTAGGCTCCATCATTTCTCATAAAATTAAAAGGACATCTGAAATACTACGTTCCGGAACTGCACAAAATTGTCTAGGGAAAATTAAATCCGACATAACGTGAGACAATCTGTTACTTAATAATTTTGAAAAAATCTTAAAGTCTGTATTAAGTAATGTAATCGGTCTCCAATTACCAATCATTTCTCTATTACCTGATTTAAACAAAAAAATCATCAATCCTTCACAAAATTGTGTCGGTAAACTATAATCTAATAAAAAATATTATATAATGTAACCAACTCTGTAGGCATAATTTCCCACAAAACCTTATAGAATTCATTTGTCAATCCATCTGAACTCAGAGAAACTTCCTTATGAAGAGATTTAATTACTATTTCAATTTCTGCCTCTGAAAACAGATTCACTAGAAATTCTATCCATTCAGATGTCACCTGTGGAAGGTCTGAAGCCCTTAATACATGTTGTATTTCTGGGGAATCCACCCCTGGGCACCCATAAGTATCCTGAATAAATTTATCTATCACTTCCATAATACCAATATTGTCTTTCTGGACCACCCCCTCCTTTGAAATTAATCCTTCACTCTTATTCTGTTCTCTTCTGACTAGCCACAAAGGGGTTAACCTGTTCCATTTTCTCTTGAGTGCCAAATTGTTGTTCTTTTTTTAAGGACAACATTCTATCATAATGATACTCTTCCATCTCCTGTTTAACAGTCCGAATTTCTTCAGAGAAATCTATGTGTTCCTCCACCTGTCGAGTTAACAAAACTCCTAACTCAAAACGGAGTTCAACGTACTGATCCCTTTTATTCATAGCCCAAATTTTCCCCACTTGAGAAAAAAAAAACTACTCATGCAAGTCTTAAAATCCTCCCACCAAAGGCTGATATTCTCATATAAAAACATAGTGGTTAATTTATCTTGCAGAACAATCCGTAACTCCATCCTAATTTGTTCCACTTCCAACAAAGAACTGTTTAATCTCCAATGTCCTCTCCCTCCCTGCCTCCCTAATTGGTACTGAATTAATGGACATACTTATTAATAAATGATCCGATGTTTCAATAGCTATCACCCTAATTTTATCTACTATCAAAGTGTTTTTTACAAAAATAAAATGTATTCTTGCCTGTAACTTCCCTTTAAAAAAGGTAGCTTTCGGAACTCGTAAAACACTATCCTGCATTTCATGTAAACCAGTCTGATGTATAACCTGTCTCAAAAATTTTTTATCACAATATTGTTTGTCTCCTGTTTTTCCTGGAAGGAGATTAATACTAAAGTCTCCTCCCAAAAACAGTTGCCGGTTGGTGTGTATAAAAGGCCTTATATTCATTAATAATTCTATCCTCGAAGCTTTCATTAGAGGATTATATATATATAATAATCGACAAGATAATCCTCTAATTACTATATATAACAATAATGCACGTCCTGGGAGATATCTATCCATTTTTGTAAAGTCCAATCTGTCGTGGAAAAACAAATCCCCACCCCACTACACATCTCTTCTCCTAGTGACCAATATGAAGACCCCCAACTCCAGTCTTTAGAAGCTAGAGCATCAAATACTACATCGATCTGTAAAGAATGTAGTATACCAAAGGTTGTCAACCTTCTCTTTGGAGATTTAACACTGTTGACATTTAAACTTGCCAACTGCAATGAGAAGGGCTCAGGGAGGAGGTTTAATTATTTTCCCACTAGATCTGGTAACTTGTTTATTTGTTGACAATGTTCTTAATTTACATGGTGCCAGCATCTCACTCTTACCTTGTGTCTCTGAACCCATTATTGCTGCATCTGTACTATCTTCCATGGGATGTTCTACATCAACTTGTTCCCCCAAGATTCAAAGGGGGAAAACCTATTAGATAATGGTATTGGGGATACTGGGTCTGTAAAAACACCTGCTTCCTCCCCATTTTCCATTACACACTCCTGCTCCATTTCTATGTCAGAAACTTCCCCATGTGATTCGCAAAAGGATTTTTGTGATAATAAATGTCCTATTTTTTGTGGAGACCCCACGGGAGTCACATATGGGGTTTCCTGAGTAACAATATCATTAGACTGTGTGCAGTCACTAAGTACACCTGACTCAGAAGCATGTAAAGGTATCATTAAGCTAGGAATAGGGTCACACAACCTATCTCTATCATTGGTTCTTGAGCCTCTCCCTCTCCTCCACCCTCAGGAACCCAATTCTAATCTGGAACCTCTCGAAATCTCATAAGGTTTTCTAGCCTGCTGTAAAAAAATTCCTGGTCATTAGCCTCATCATTATCGTGAATAGCCCATTGACAATTTGCAAATGAATGATTCATCTCCCCACATAAATTACAGCTTGGCGGGGCCTCACACTGTGCTATAGTGTGCCCCAGAAGTCCACACCCAAAACATTTAATCTGATCACAGTCGGTGTTTAACTGATCCAACGAACCACATTTGTAACAACTCTTTGGTTGTCCTGCATTGAAAATGATGCCCCTATCTCTGCCTAAGTAGAAAGAACTGGGCAGGTGTTGTATTCCAGAATCAGTGTGAAAAAAATGGACGCGAATAGTCCATCCTGCAGTCCAGAACCCATTATCATCTAGGATTGGTTTTGGTCTATCATATAAAGTGAATCTTTTTCCAGCCAATGTACAGTGTTTGAAATATTCACCCCTTCATTTCGAAACAGTACCATAATCGTTTTAATGGTTGGTTTTGTAATCAGTATAAATAAAAAGTCCCGCCAATTTTCCGTGTCCTTAACATTGTAATAAAGTCTCCAAAATGTATCTAACAGTTGCATCATACAAAAACTAATGTCATAATTATGCTCCATTGGAGGGTATATGAATGCATACACATCCGCTGGGGTGAAACCTATATCATTTATTAAAAGGTTTTCCCCCACCCAAAGCTGGTCCAGGACCACTGAGGACTTACCCTGATAACGTAGGCGAACTAAAAACCTATGTTTAGTGGCCTCAGCTGGCTGTTGGAAAAGTCCAGCATAAGTTTTTGGGCCTAGAGGTCCGTGTTGTGGTCGAGTTCTAGCCCCACCCGTCGATTCCTGGATCTGCATTCATTGCATCTGTGTTCTGCATCAGAATTGTTATGGTGGACATAACCAAGCACTCAGCCTCGGTCTCATCCATTTGCGCAGCCGCCGATGTTCCTTTCCGAAGCATAGCAGTTACCACTTTTGAAGAATGGGGCTGGGACTCATCAAAACTTATCGGTTCTGGTTGCACACTCAAATTAGCCTCAGGGGAGCCAGGTAAGGGGACTTCAGGATCGGGAACCCAAATCCCCTGTTTTAACAACCAACCTGCCCTTTGTAATGCTTCCCCTGGTGTCCAATTTACTGCAGTTTCATTTAAAGGAAAAAGTTTTGTCAACATTCTTTGAGCCAACCTGTTCAGATTCCATCTTGTCCATTAATGCAGTTTCTTTTTCTAATAACTTGGCAAGCGTTTATGTCCCATAGATAAAGGGTTAGCCCCAGATTGTTTCCTTTTCTTTTTTTCTTCTTCAATTTTTTGTAGGCAAAGTGCAAAATCTCTTTTTGCTACATTTATCATTTCCAATAATTGAGTTTTTTTTAAATCCAATTCTTTCTGTAAATTTTCTGTCTCTCGTGAATCCTCCATATCCTGATTTATTATACCATCCATACTTCCAGCGTCTGAAGCAAATATCTTGGGCCAAACCTGATACATCATTGCCAGGTAATAAAGGCAATACTTCCAAGAGCTCCAGAGCTCCAGCAGTAGCTCCTTCTCCTCCTCCAATGTCCAAAGCAAGACTGGGATCCTCCATCCCTGCAGACATACAGACAACGCCACCTGCCTACAGAGCAGGGGAGTTTATTGAAAGAAGAAACCATACAATAATAAACAAAGGAATGTAAGAAAATAATACAAAAGCATAAGAGGAAAAAAAGAAGAATCCAATTAACAATGAAAAAAAACAAAGCAGAACACATAATAAACATAAATAAAAAAAGAATCTAAGAACACATAGTCCTTAAAGTAACAGGGACGTCCGAGTCCGTTATCCAAGGCATGTTCCTCCACACAGCCCTCAATCTTCTGGAATGCAAAATCCTAGAATCCTCCCCATATTGTGATTTTAAATCTTTAGTGATTTTGCCAAGAAGTTCTTCATGCAAAACAAATTTCTGCTGTAATGAAAATAAACATCTACTATTCCAAATATGTCATTTAATAATTAACACAAGTCTATGGAGAGTTTTCCTGTGCCACACATTAACCCCAATATAATCCCCCCAAATCAAATCCTCCATAGTAATAGACTGGAACCAAGGGACATTCCAAACAGACGCTAGAAAAGACCAAAAAGGCTTAATATATACACAAGTCAAAAAAAGGTGACATGTGGTTTCTAACTGCTGAATACACCCAGGCTTTACACACAAACATTCAGCCAATTGTTTATGCTTTTGGTTTGCCTTAATATTAATTCTATCATGACAACTCAACCAATGGAAATCCAGAAATTTATCTGGAATCCGAGGCGTATTTAATAAACTCAAAAGTGCCCCTCTATGAGAAGAAGGACAACGAAGAAAAGTTTCCATTTCAGTAAATTGAGTCTGTATAACCCAAATATATAACCTTCTTCGCTGTTACGAAATCAAAAAATGACTAGTAAGCCTCCAGCATTTAATATATACAAAAGTTTCCCCTAACATAAGAAGGAATATTCAATGATCTGCGTAACACCCCTAGTTCCCCTCGAACCCATTGCCTCAAACATAAACCATAATTTAACTCAACCATAGATGTCCAAGATTTATCAAAGGAAATCAATAGTGGATGGAAATTCGCATAAAGGAAAATAGAATAAAAAAATACAATTGGATTTACCATACCCAAACCCCCCTGGTGGATAGGTAAATATAAAATATTTCTCTTTAAAGGATTCAGCCGACTACCCCATACTGCCTGAAAAAAAAGACTATAAACTATTGTAACTAATTGGCTAGGGGGAGGGAAAATATAACTAATATAGAGGAATACCGGAATGAGAAAGGTTTTAATCAGATATATTCATTTTTGTTTACTAAATTTCCACCTATTCCAATTTGCAACTAACAATTTCCCTCTTTTAATACACGGTTCCCAATTTAGGACACCCATATCCCCTGGACCATAAACAATTCCCAAAATGGTCAAATAAGTAGCTGAAAAACTAATACCAGAAATTACTAAGTCAGGTAAAAAAACAGAACCAAGCTGAGTACCTATACATTTATCTAGATTCAAACTAGTACCAGAATGTAAATTATAGGTTGTACAGATGTCAAGAGCACACTGAACTGAAACTTTGTCCTTGACTAGAATACAAAGATCATCAGCGTAAGCTAACACTTTAAACAGTAAAGGGGTAGAAACCACAGTTATAGGACTTATAGATACTGAAACATTAAGAAGTTTAAGTAAAGGGTCAATGCAGAAAGCATATAGCAGAGGGCTAAGGGGGCACCCCTGACGCACCCCCTGTCTTACAGGTAACATGGGCCCCTTCCAGCCCTTAATAAAAGGAGTAACTGTTGCCGTGTTATAAAGGCATTTAACCCAGTTTACAAATTGCAATGGCAAACCATATCGTTGTAAAACAGCCCATAAAAAATCATGACTAATAGAGTCAAAGGCTTGTTTTTGATCCAGAGAAAGCACCAAACCATACGCTCTAGATCGAAAACTATGCTCAAAGAGCTCCCGTAACAGAATTAAATGGTCTGAAATATTTTTACCAGGTAAAGAACAGGCCTGAGCAGAGGAAGAAATGTGAGCCGCTACCAATAAGAGACAATTATTTAGAATTTTAGCTAAAATCTTAAAGTCTGTATTAAGTAAGGAGATCAGTCTCCAATTATTTATGCACCACCTATCACCTTTCTGTATAAAAAGGTGAATCAAAATACCTCCAGTCATACGCAAAGAAGGGGAACCAGAGGCAAGAATTGCCATAAAAACAGCCGCCAATTCCACCCAAATGTATGGACCAATGAATTTATATAATTCGCTAGTCAAACCATCACCACCAGGAGCTTTATTGGTCCCCAAGGCCCGAACAGCTTCTTCCACTTCAAGAGGCTGAATAGCCGCTGTCAGAGGTTTCAATAACTGATCTGTAAGTTGAACAGTAGGGACTGAATCAAGAAAAAAACCACAGTGTCTAAACTAACAGAAGGTGGACTAAAATTTAAAGATGTATGTTGTGAAACAATATTCAGCATCCGCCTAGGATTTATACAGACGTTACCTCGATCATCAAATAAACCATCCATATTCCTGTTTAAAATCCTAGCAGTGTGCCCCTCATACGGGTAAATGCATCCTTTTCTCCCCTGTGTACAATATAATTGCTGAAATAGCAGATGTTGTTCCTGCACTAAATGATATTGTACCATTTGTTGCTTAATATGTTGGATTTGCACACATAAATCATGGTGTACAGTGGAAGCAACAGATAAAGTTTTGAAGATGTAACCTATTATTTAGATAAACCCTATAATCCTGATCCCGAATTAACTTTCCATAGGATTTTAAAACATTAGTCAAGTCCCTCACAGTGTCTTCCACAAAGACCGGATAAATGTATAAGTCAAAAACAGATTTCCTAGCTTGAATAAAATACCCCAAATCTTGTTGAACGACAGTTTTAGCTAATAATAATGAATTTAATTTCCAGTAACCCGGTCCACAAGAGGGAGCACCAGAGTTACCTATCAAGATAAATAAAATTCTATGATCAGAGAATTCCACTGGAAGGATCCGTGCAATTGCAATTTGTACACAAGGAGAAACAAAAAAATAATCAATTCTAGTAGAAAAAGTAGATCTGAAAAAAGTAGGATCTGCTGTCCCCACTGTTTCAAGGTAGGCATCCCTAAGATTCGCATTCTTAATCATGGTAGATAAATAGGTCATATCGCAAAATACTTTCGTAGTTATAGTTTGTCGTCCCCTATCCCTTAAATTAAGTCCACAATTAAAGTCACCCCAAGCACAATATGATGAACAGAGTACAAATAAGGCTGAATGATCTGAAACAATTCAATATGAGCCACCTTTGTTTGACCCACATATATGTTAATAAGCCGGAACAGAATATTTGATATCCTAACATCTAAGATTAGAGCCCGACCAGGAATAAGGTCAATTAATTTAACCAAATGGACATCTACATTGTGAAAAAGAATGGCTAACCCAGAGCACATTTCTTCTCCAAGTGACCAAAAAGAAGGTCCCGAAAGCCAGAATTTTATGGCTTGTTTTAATTCCAAAACAGCATGCAACCTGGTGTCTTGTAAAAAAATAATCCCAGCAGCAAGAGATCTCAGATGTGAGAATACAGCCTGTTTTTTCCGGATACTCTTACTAATGTTCACATTGATAGAGTAAATGGATAAAGATGGCATCAGTATCACATAAAAGGAAGAAAAAAGACAACAGGGCATAACTGTACTTCAGGGGCTAGAGGAGGCCTAGTAGTCCGACTATGTTTGGTTTTCCCAGTGCGCTTACGGGGGGTTCACATCAGAAGGAGGTTCTTCCAATTCAGAACCATGATCCAAAATGGTGGAGAAAACAGAGGACCCCTCAGAGTCATTCCCTGAGAGTTCTCCATCAATGGGCAAGGCAGAAAATCTGTTTTTAATTTGAATGTCAGACATTTTAGGCATTTTAGCTGCAGGCTGTGTCCATTGCTGCCATCGTCTAGGGGTCCTAATTTGGGGTAATGAAGGCACTTGAGAGACCACAGTGGCAGGTATAGGAAGAGATTATCCCACCTCAGAAACAAGGGGTACAACCATCTCAGGAAAAGAAACCTCCTGTTGAATAACCATAGGAACAGTCTTCGTAACTCTAGACCCAGGGGGAGGCATCTCAGAAAGTTGAACTCCCATACCAGAGGTGGTAGGAATAGGTTCCGGTGGGTCCAAGGGCCTATCCTGTGGCTTAAGGGCCAACCTCTGGGCCTGGGCCCATTGAGCCAAAACAATAGATACCTGCTGTTCATCTCTGTCAGCTTGCTCAGCCAGATTATGAGCGGCTGCAGGACAGGAATGATAAGTATGACCCTTTGTCTCACATAAATTACATACCTGATCATTTCAACAAAGTGCAGCACTATGGCCCAATTCATTACAAGTGTTACATTTAAGACGGTCACACATACTACTAAGGTGACCCATAGCACCACAACGATAACAGGCTTTGGGCTGTCCTGCATAAAACAAAACCTCTCTATCTTTCCCTAGAAAAAAACTATTCAGCAAGTGTATTAAGCCTGAATCAGATGTATTCAAAATCACCTGCACCTTCCACCCCCCATTCCAGATGTAATCTTCATCAAAAATGGGCCCAGGATTACCTTTTACTGTACATCTTTGCTTAAGCCAGAACAAAAGATCAGAAACACGCAACCCCTCATTTCTAAAAAGAACTGTTATCATACGGTGTGCTGGTTTAGTTAAAGGCGTAACCTCAAAAGGAACCCACAAAGCAGAAATTTTAAGCTGCGAATATTGAGACCAAAATTTTTGTAACCCACTGCCTAGTTTAAAACTAACTTCAAACACTGGTTCTCCTGATACATGTATTAAGGCATAGATTTCAGCCGGGGTGAAAAACATAGAACCCATAAGCAGATCCCTTGCAACATGTTTACGGTCAGGAAAAACGTCCAAACCCCCTTTATTCAGTAACCTAATGGCATTATGTCATTTAGCAGGAAAAACAGGTGCTCTAAATAAAGATGCAAAAGTTTTAACAGGCTGAGGATTACCTTGAGAGAGTGGTTCCTTAAGTTCTATTGAGGGAATAGGCCCACCCTGCTTAACCATTTTGTCATGTAATAAAGATAGCACCGGGTTCTGAGTAAGTTCCAGGCCAGCCGGCACCTGTAAAGGAGAAACAAGATCCATCACAGTTCCCCAATCTTCAGTAACTATAGAGGAACAATCTGGGGTTGTTGCTGTTATTTTGCTAGGAGACACTGCAATGGGAGAAGGACCCGACACCCAGGTACCAGTTCTACATTTCTCCTACCCAGCCTTCTGTAAAGCAGTCTCAACCGACCAAGTCTCAGTTTCCGTCTGACCCTCCCATCTAGGAAGGGAAGGAACCTTCGTAACCCCTTCATGAACCCTGCTTGAGGTCGAGGGACCTACTGACAGTCCCGTAGAATCTTAAAAAAGATTTCCCTTAAAAACGAACAAGGGCGTTTGCCCTGTACCTGCAGTGGAAGCGCAAGAACTAACAGCAGCTCCAGAACTCGTCGATTGCATCTCATCAAGAACAGCTGCCATCTGTTGTTGAGGAATCTGCAAGGAGGGCATTTCTTCAGCGGCAAGAGCAGCGTTTTGCTGGACCTCTGCCACAGGCAGCTCACACACAAGATGTTGATCTGCAGCTGCAATAGCAGCACGTAATTCAGTTTGACGAAACTGAAAATGGGCTTCTTCTTCACGCAGCTGTTGTTGCAGGGTAGGTAACACACAAGCAGGCACATTTTTCAGCATTTTAACCTCTTTATCATCCTTTTGTAAATCCAAGTCTTTTTCTTTTTCCATGGCACGTACATTAGTTGCCGTCTTCACATCCATACTGGCAGCATCAAAGAAAATCTCTGAATCTAGAACATCAGATCGCCGCTCAGCAGCTGACCCCGCAGCCTGCAAGACATCCTCTCCCTTCTCCATCTCAGTTCATAATGACAAACTCACTGGCCAGCAGTCCCCCTACTGGCCAAGAGTAGAGGAATTTTCCCAGTGTCCTGGCCAAATTTCCTTCATTCACTAAAAGTACCACTAATAGTTTCATCTGGTTCAAGGTCAGTTGGCAATCCTCTGTATCCCCTTCCCCTGGGTCATGCCTGAAAATAGGCAGGATGTGTCTAGTGCATTTGCTCAGTCAACAAAAACTAAAAAAAAAAAAAAAACCCTTACCCTAGATAGGGTGTTTTTAGTTTCCCCTTTTTTCTTTACTATACCCTTTTGTAACCATATGCTAAAAAGGGTGTTTCTGTTTTTTCCCCTTTTTTCTTTATTTTACCCCTTGGTAGCCTTACCCTAGATAGGGGTGTTCTAGTTTTTCCCCTTTTCACTTTATTTTACCCCTTTGTAGCCTTATCCTTGATAGGGGGTAGGATTCATAAAGAAGTTGCACTCAGTGTATCTCAGTTGTGCTGAGCCCAAACATTGGTATTCACAGAATATGAGCCATAAGATGCTTCCGGTGCAGCTTCTCTGTGAATACCAATGATGCACACAACCCATGATGCACCGGTGCATCCCCCAGTTGGGCTGGGAAAGTGATGGGCCAGCACATCTCCAGATGCGCTGTGCCCAAGTTTGGTATTCACAGCCTGACACATGCAAATGAGGCCATTAGGCACGCAAGGCACAATGGGGCCATTTGCATGTCATTATGGCCCCATCTGCATGACCCTTGCAGGGATGCACCTGGCAAAATGCGACTGGTGTCCAGCAAGGGTTGAGGGCAGTGACCTAAAGAGCACTAACCCCTGGTAGTCTAGTGGTTCCCCCTCCCAGTCCATATCCCTGAACATCATAAAATATCCCATCGATTATCCCTGGTAGTCTAGTGGTCCCCCCACCCTGCCTCAACCCAGTTGCATTGTCATAATAAAGTCTAAAGTATCCCTGGTGATCCAGTGGACCCCCACCCACTCAGGCACCCCCACTCCACCTCACTCCCCCATCCCACCATGGGCAGAAAGTCAGCGGCAGCTCAACTAACCCGCAAACCACCACGGCTGCCCACCGACTAAGCTGTCAGTGAATGACAGTGTACAGTACTCCTGTAAGCCCATTGGTTGACCCTGTCAACTTAGTGGGAGGTTTAAATGCTACTGCACTTGAATGAACATTTTAACTAGTCAGGAGAAGGCTGTAAGACTAAAGGAAACAGTCACTGCCCCCACCAGATGATGAAGGTGCAGGGAGCTAGAGCTGAGGGAAGCAGCGCAAGAAGACAGGAGAGGAAGAAGAGAGGAATGGGACAAGGCAGAGGGCAATGGGGTTATCAATCTGTGAAACAAGAAGGAAGGAGTAAAGGAGACAGGTAACAAAGAAAGTAACAGTGGAAAAGAAACACAGAATTTGTCTGCAGATAAGGACCATTTGGCCCACTTAGTCTTCCCCTTTTCTCCCTGCCTACACTTTAACTACAGACCCTACCTGATCTCTGACCAACCCCAGTGTTTCCCAACTGAGATTCCCTTGTGTATATCCCATGCATGCTTGAAGTCCACCACTGTTTCTGCCCCCACTACCTCCAATGGAAGACTGTTCCATGGAGTACAGAGGAGGGCTTTAGTTACATTGGGGACTGGGGTGAACCCGGGAAGATATGAGCCCCTGTTGGAGAGTCAGCTTGCATCTCTCCAGGAGGGACCACAGACCTTAGTGAAAGGTTTAAATGCTACTTACATGGGCATTTAAATGAGTTAGGGTGGAGGCTGTAAAACCAAAGGAGGCAAAAACTGCCCCCCAGATGATGAAGCAGCAGAGAGGGAGAGCCTGAGGGGAGTAAACCCTCTCAGAACAGAAGAGCAATAAGACAGGATGGGGACAAGACAGAGGACAAGAGCGGTATACATCAGAAAAGCAAGAAGAACGGAGTAAAGGAGACAGGTAACAGAGAAGGTAACAATGGAAGGGGGATAGGAGGTGCTTCAGGGAACAGCACAGACAGGAAGGAAGTGAAGCAGGCAGGGAAGGAGTAAGGTATGGAGAGCCATGTGTGCCAGTGCTGAAGTCTATACAGTACTGGGCCTGTAAGATATCATGGAGGAAGCTAGCCTGGATTTGGTGGCCATAATGGAGTTATAGTACACAGGCAGCCATGACTACGATGTGAACATACCAGGCTACTCTCTGTTCAGGAGATACAGAGCAGGAAGGAGGGGTTTTACTATATGTAAGGGAAGGAATCAAAGCTACAGAAGTTCAGGGGCACCTGGAGGAAAAGAAAGAAACTGAAGTGCTGTAGGTCATCCTAGAGACAGGTGCTGGGGCTGCTGTCTGTACAGAAGTGCAATAGAGACCTCCACTGCAGGGAGAGAAGTTAGATGAGGCACTTGGGGAGGACACCATCAGGGTGCAAATAAGGAGAGGTGCTGCTGGTTAGTGACTTCAATCTGCCAGATGTGAATTGGAGCCTTCCAGCTGCAACTTCAGCAAGGAGCACAGCCAGCTTTGCCTCCCTTCAAGGGACCTTTCTCAGGCAGACAGTCAATTAACCCACTAGGGACAGGGCAGTGCTCGAGCAGGTGCTACCAAACAGGGGCAGTGTTGCAGATGTCACAGTAGGCAGTTCCATGGGTACCATATAGTCTGGTTTAACTTTAAGATGGGGACAGAGACAAACCACATGAGGACAAGGATCCTGGACTTTAGGAGAGTGAATTTTTAGAGAATGGGAGACTGCCTCAAAAACTGTCAAGTATTGTGGTAATGCCAGGGAGGGATAGAGAAACTGGGAAAAAAAGGGTGGGCATAATTAAGGCAACCAGGCTCTGCATGAAGGAAGTGAGTAAAGATAAAAGTAAAAATAAAAAAGAAACTGATATGAGACACTAGCTAAGTGGCCATGGTGGCGAAGGAAAAATGGTGGCATTCAGGAGGTACATATAAAGATACACAGTGGGAAGAAGAAAGGGGGGCGTACCAGGAAAAGAGAGAAGCAGGTAAGGCAGTATAGGAAGCAAAGGTACAGGTAGAGGAAAGGAGAGTGAAAGGGTAGCAAATGGGGACAAGACGTTCTTCAGGTACATACAGTAAGTGAGAAGAGGAAAGCAAGGGGAAGGACAGTGAGGATAAGGAGGATAGCAGAGGGATACGGTGCAGAAAAGGACCAAGGGAAAGCAAACAACCAGAACAGGTACTTCTACTCAGCCTTCACAGTGGAGGGAGGGGGGTGGACTACTAGTGAGAAGCAGGAACAAAGGGTGAGGTGACATGGATTCAAGACCATTTTCCGATGAAAGAGTCCTGAAAGGACTTGCTGCTCTGAAAGTGGGCAAGGCTTTGGGACCAGATTGGAGCAACCCGAGGGTACTGAAAGAACTCAGGGAGGTGATGGCTGCCCCATTGATGGCCTCATTTAAAAACTCATTGGAATCAGGTGTGGTTCCGGAGGACTGGAGGAGAGCAGACGTGGTCCCACTACATAATGGTGGCAGCAGAGAAAAGGTTAGTAACTATAGGCTGGTAAGCCTCACCTCAGTGGTGGTAAAATTAATGGGAGGCACAGATAGAAGAAAAGTTGGTGTAACATTGCAATTCCAATGGGCTGCAAACTCAAAGGTAGCATGGGTTCACGGTGGGGGAGGGCATGCCAGATGAATCTGATTGAGTTCTTCAACTGGGTCACTGTGGCAGGGTGGACCCTTCCATTGTTTTGTGATTTATAAATAAGGCCCCCCAGCGTTATGAATTCTAAATGGTACTGCCAAAGGCAATGGTTAGTCAATATAGGAAATATGGCTTCAGTTTAAGGACCACTTTCTGGAAAAAAGCAAAACTGAAACACACCTTTTCTTTATCTCTTAGCTAAACTGCTTGTATCCTGTCTGTCTATGTTTCTTTCTTACTGCTTCTCCTGTACTGATCACCCAGGAGAACTCCCTTGTCTCTTCTGTCTCTCTTTCTATCTTTCACCACCTTTCCCAGTTACGAAAGTGAAGACATGTTAATTCTTTGTGGTTTCCTTTTTTTTTTTAGCATTCTTTCTCCTCCCTGATAGCAGAAACACTTGTAGGAACTCATGTATGTTACAGTATATTTAATTACCCTTGCTCTAGTGGGTTAGTAGTGGACCATGAACAAGAGAAACACAGGGCTCAAGATTTGCTTCAGCTGGAGTGAATAGCCCTCCCCCCCCCACACACACACACACACTTCCACAGTGACCATGGAAATAGATCAGGGGAGGGCAGTGGACATGGACATAACATTAGCAAGGTCTTCAGAGACCGATTAAAAAATTGTGCAGCCTAGGGGTGGGATACAAAATGAGGAACTAGATTAGAAACTGGTTAATGTATATGTCACAAAGGGTGCAGGTTAAAGGCACAAACTCTAATGTTGGAAGAGTGACCAGCGGGGTGCTGCAGGGTTCAGTACTGGGACCAGTTGTCTTCAAAGTCTTCACATTGCAGAGTAACTGGAAGAGAATGTATGCCATTTTGCACATTATACCAAAACCTGTAATAGGGCGGACAATAAGGCAGGGGTGGAAAGGATGCATAGGGATCTTGAAAAACTTGAGGAATGGTCAAGAGTATGGCAGCTGGGGTTCAATGCCAGAAAGTGCAAATTCATGCACTTAGGAAATAGGAACCTAAGAACTGAGCATGGGGTGGAGAGAAGGTACTTTCTGTCACTAGGGAGGAAATCGCCTTGGGGTTATCATATCTAATGACCTCAAAGTGACAGGGCAGGTGACAAAGCAGTAGGGCCAGTAGAATGTTAGGATGTGTAGGGAGAGGTATCCCCAGCATGAGGAGGGGGGTGGTGATGCCACTATGTCACTCACTGGTGAGACCCTACCTGGAGTAATGTGGCCAGTTCTGCAGGCCGCACATCAGAAAGGACACAGAGTGGAAGCAGCACAGAGGAGGTCAACTAAAATGGTGCAGGGAATACATCGAAAGGATTATGAGGGAAGGATCACAACATGTACACCGTGGAACACAGGAGAGCAAGAGGGGACATGATAAAGACCTACAAATGCTTCACAGGGGTTAACAGGGTGAATGACTGGAGTCTCTTTCAAATAAGGAAGAGCTCCAGAACCAGAAGGCATGCAATGAAGCTAGATGAGAGAAGTTTGGGAGGAATGTGAGGAAGAACTATTTCACTGAAAGAGTGGTGGATGCCTAGAGTGGACCGCCAGTGGAGGTGAAGACAGTAGGAAGCTTCAAACATATGTGAGATAGACATGGGGATCATTAGGAAATGGGCAGAGAGGAGGGAGGGCTGTCGGAGACCAGTTAGGGTCTGCAAATACAGAATAGGCAGGGACCATCTGGACAGACAAGGTGAGCCGAGTGGTCCTCTTCTGCCAACAAAGTCTGTTTGTGACAACAGGACACAGAGGGTAATAATAAACGGAGTCCAAAGTGAAGAAAGGGGGGTTACTAGTATGCACTTAGGCGGTTGTGTGATTCAAACCCAGGTCACACTTGGTAGAAGGCAAGTGGGGGAGGCAGGCATGGGTAGAAAACTAAGGGGAGGAGTACTGGAGTGGGGGGAGGCATGAAAGGAGGTTGTGATATAAACAACAAGGGAGGTAGGTGGTGTGTTAATGGAGGGGGTTGTGTAGGAGAGGAATTGGGGTGGAAATATTGGGGCAGGAGAGGGTGGGGGTTGGGAGATGGAGGGATGGTGGTATAGGAGGGATTGGGTGGGAAAGAGGGAGGGTGGTGGAGGTGGTGGGTTATTCAGGCTAAAGAGTCCTGTAGTTGGCTAGTCGAAGCATGCACAGGCCAGTATACAATAGATAGATAGATAGATAGATAGATAGATAGATAGATAGATAGATAGATAGACAGACAGACAAAGAGATAGATAGCTAGATAGATAGATAGATAGATAGATAGATAGATAGATAGATAGATAGATAGATAGATAGACACAGATAGATATAGATAGGTAGATAAACAGACAGACAGAAAGATAGATAGATTGATTGATACATAGATTCAATTCAATGTATTTATTTTACTAGGAAAAGGCTCCATTGAGCAAGATCATTCACAAGAATGTCTTGGGTTGGACAGCTGAGATACATACAGTACAGTGAACAGTAATAAAAATACAGAAAAATAGTACAGCATCGAGAACACAAGCATCACATACTGAAAGTACAATTAGTGCTTAAGAACAGAACTAGCAAAAGATTATTGAAAGATATTTATAACAGTGATGTTATTATGCTAACAATAAAATGTATCTTTTGATACATGGTTAGTTGGACTCTCTAGAAGAGCTATGATCCATTTATCAGCTATGTAACTTTGATAGATACTTTGGTGCCCTCCAGGTAGCACATCATGTGTAAAGCATAGTTGGGTCCTGGCCTAGTGCATCTTATTTACGTGTGCAAACTTCCAAGCAGCTGCTATTGACAAGAGATTTAAAGTGCTGTCTCCTAACCAAGGAGCTAAGGATAGGATAGGGTAGGGTAGGATAGGATAGGATAGGGTAGGGTAGGGTAGGGTAGGGTAGGATGGGATGGGATGGGATGGGATGGGATAGGATAGGATAGGATAGGATAGGATAGGATAGGATAGGATAGGAAGGAACTTTATTTATATAACGCTCCTCCCCAGAGGCGTGGCGCACTTAACAAAATACCAAGATACATATTTAAAATAACATATAAAGCAGAGACTAACATTAAAACAGTTTACCTATCCTACATTCAGCATTTAACAAGGTTTCAGTAAAAATAAGTTAATAACAGATTAAATAAATTAACCCATAATTAATATAAACAGGGTAATAGTAATCAAATCAAATGCCTGCCCAAAAAGCAGTGATTTTAGGCCTCTTTTAAAGGCCTCCGCTGAGGGTGCCTCCCAGAGATGTTAAGGTAAAAAGTTCCACAGTGCTGGCACAGCAACCGAGAATGCCCTGTCCCCAGACTGCCACAGCCTAGCCCTGGGAACTACCAGGAGGTCGCCCTCAGAGAAGCGAAGAGACCGAGATGGTGATAAGGAATCAGAAGGTCTTGCAGGTAAACTGGTCTCCCCCCCCCCCATGCAGGGCTTTATAGGTCAGCAACCCGACCTTGAAGGCAGTCCTCCACCTCACTGGCAGCCAGTGCAGCTCACAGAAAAGAAGTGTGACATGGTCAAATTTCTTGACACCCATCAACAACCTCACCACAGCATTCTGAGGCAGTATAGCACAGAGGGTTAAGGCTCTGAGCTGCAGATCTGTAGACCTGGGTTTGAATCCCACAGCTGCCTAGGTGCATACTGTGAGATCCTGAGCAAGTAAGTCAACTTCCTTGAGCTCCCAGGTTACATCTGGAAACAAGCTTCGTCTTAGTGTGCTACTCCTGGTTAAACTCCTGGTTAAACAATGTTCCATTTCTGCACCAGCTGTAGTCAGTGGAGGTAGCCTCCAGATAGCCCCAGGTACAGAGCATTGCAGTAATCCAGCCTGGATGTGATGAAGGCATGCACCAGGGCAGGCAAGTCATCAGATGGTATTAGGGCTTGGATCCAGGTGAAATTCCTCAAATAGTAGAAACCACTCTTGACAATGGCCGACACCTGAGCCTCAAGTGTCAGGCTATCATCAAGGTCCACACCCAGATCCTTTACCTGATTGGAGGGACCAGGGGAACACCCCCTAGGGCTAGCCGAGGGGGATCCCCAGGTCCCCTTCCATCACAGCGACGACCTGGCTCCACCACTAGTACTTCCATCTTATCCAGGTTGAGTCTTAGCCAATTGTGTGACATCCAGTTCTGGATCTCTTCCAGGCAGTTGTTAATCACTGAGTCTGCCATCTGGTTTTTGGGTGCAATGCAAAGCAAAGCAAATTTCATTTATAAAATGATATTCCAGCTTGACCATAGCATTGTACATGTAACCCCTAGGTGGCACTATCCCAAGGAATGCTACCCCTGCCTGTGTGACTAGATGCAGGTTGAGGGGCCTGAGCTCATGAACGGGTGCCTCCACCAGGAGGGTAGATTTAAGGGCAGCATAGCTGCTCTGGGTACAGCCCTCCAGACACTGATACCCCCTCTAACATCTCTAGTGGCCTGTACTGGTCAGTAAATACACAATCACAATTAACACCAGAATGTAATGTTAACCCCACACTTGGTACACTTAACACCAGGGCTATGGCCCTGGAGACCCCCTATGAAATAAGGCCTGCAACAGATAAATGCAGCAACATAGTATTCCCCACACAGAGATACACCACAGTCAGTTTAGATGCAAAAAAGATTTAGATTTTATTTATTAGGGGGATGTGAACAAGGGAGGGGTAGTAATCTAATGACTGATTTTAGATCTGAAAGGTTCAGGTTATAAGGCATGCACTCAAAGGTCCCTGTAACACAATCACTCACACTCTGGGTACCCAGTTGTTAGTATAGGCTAGCCTGAAGCATTGCCCTGGGTAAGCCGGTGTTGCAGCTGTTGTTGGAGCCCTTTGGAAGAAAGAAAACACAACATGCACTTTAACCCTTAATTTGTTATCTGGACCCAGATGGTTCAGACTGAAATTATTAACAACAATTAAATCAGGTGACACACTTTGATTTGAGCTTTGTTGCAGGGAGCTACCCTGGTGTTTACTCACGCTACCAAGGTCAGGATGCAGGATGGATGAAATGAAGACCTCAGGATGAAATGCTGGTTTGCCAGCAGAAGCAGGACCAACATGATGCACCGTGGCTGTATTTCCTGTTCGATGGTGTTGAGCAGGGAGGCGAATCCCCCAGTGGGTCTTTTCGTCGGATATAACTACATCATGAGCAGCAGTCTAGGCCGAGATGGTGAGGCCCAGACCTGGTGAACAGTTCAGATACAGTCCAGTAAAGTGCTGGATGTTCCAGCAAGCATGACACATTAGGCAATGTGGGGAACCAAATCGCGACCCACACTTCACATTCAGCACAATTATAGTAAAGATAGGTAAAAACCACAGTTCAGATGATCGTCTGGCTGCTATTCACAGTGTCTCTGCACAAACCGTACATTCTGCGGTGTTTTCAAATCCTGACAGGCCGATCACTACTTGCCAAATCTTCAGTCAACTTTAGGCGAAATTCACTTTTTCACAATTCAGGTTCTGATCGTAAAAGCTGCAATTTCAGATGAAGTCTGAGTTCAGGCTCAAGGTCTCTTCACTTGGGAAGATGGTAGCAGGCAGGCCAGACATAGCCTTCCCGACGATTTCCCGTGCGCACCACTCAATTGCAGCTGCTTGAATTACTTGAGCTGTTCACTCTCTCAACTCCAACTACACACTGACCCTCTGCTGCGGGCAGCTCAGGACTTTCCCAGTGATCCACAAGGTTCGGTTGGTTGATCCATCTATCTGTCACAGCTAGGAATCCCTCCCCCTCCAGGTCCATTTAGGTGCCAAAGGGTGAAAACTACAATTCCTACAGAAATTCACTCCCACAAGACCCCTGGGGACAGACCCCATTTTAGGGTCCCCAAAGGTACTGATTGGTCCACACTGGCAGTCCAGAACCAAGATGCTGGTGCAAACAGAAATGTCCATGCTGCAAAGGAAGGCATATTAGACAAACTGTGATATTATCATTATTATTATTACTAAAGCAGATAATCAGCAAAGAATTACAGCTCCTATTAAAGCCCCCTATATGCAATTAGCGATGACAAAATGAAGCAGCTGTATTGCAGCCTGGGAGGGATTCGAGCCTGAAAACACTCGGCCCCCACTCAGAATAATTATACACTACGAAAATGACACTTCTTAAAGTGGCAGGCATGGAGGCTAACAGGGCACTTGCATGCAAGCACTTTTAAAGCTGTTAGAACACAGAACACTAGCTTGGCAGTGGGCATTTAGGCAAGCCCAGGAAGACATTTTAGGAACCCCCATTTGTAGGGGGGTTACATATATACAGCATTAAAAACTTCAATAAAAACTGAAATAAATTCATATCTTATTTATAAAACAAATAACACCACATCAGTACTTCAAGTATCAGAAAAAGCAGCAGTAAATAAGTGAGACTTTAGGGCAGATTTGAAGACCTCAATGGAAGGGCAGTCTCTAATCCGATGAGGTAGAGAATTCCACAGGGTTGGGGCAATAAAAGCAAATGATCTACTCCAAAACTGGTCAAATGGACCCTGGGAATCTCAAGCAATCCCTCATCAGTGGCACAGAGAGGACAAAGGGGGTGTCAGGGACAAAGGAGGTCTTGCAGATACCACAGTTCCTGTCCATGTAGGGCTTTATTGGTCAGTAATCCAACCTTAAAGGTGATCCTCCACTGCACCAGCAGCCAGTGCTGGCTGTGGAGCACAGGTGTGATATGGCAAGTCCGTGACAAGCCAGTCAACAACCCGACAGCTGCATTCTGCACCAACTACAGACAGCAAAGGTCCACCCTTGGCAGCACTAGGTATAGAGCATTGCAGTAATCAAGGCATGAAGTCACAAAGGTGTGGACCAATGTCAGAAGACTGTCAGGTGGGACCAGGTGATTTATCAGGCAATGTTCCTCAGATGGTAAAGTGAGGTCTTGATAACAGCAGACACCTGCAACTTTAGTGTTCGTTCATTATCAAGCACACCATCCAGATTCTGCACCCAGTCAGAAGTCAACAGCTGGTTACCTCCAAGCCAAAGCCCAGATGGTTGCTCAGTTGCCAACCTCTCTGCCCAATGGCCTGTGTCCACAACCAAAATCTCAGTCTTATCCGGATTCAGACTGAGACAGTTGGCACTCATCCAGTCCTGGATCTCAGAAAGGCAGTTATTAGACCGAGACTGCTTCATTTTGCTCGGCCACAAAGGACATGTACAGTTGAGTATCATCTGTATAACAGTGAAAACTCAGCCCGTACCACCTTACAATGTCTCACAATGGCAGCACACAAACGACAAACAACATGGGTGAGAGCACTGAGCCCTGAGGCACCCTTCATGGCAGGCAATGAGGGGTGAGGAAAAGAACCCTGATTCCACTCTCTACACCCTGTCTGTGAGGAAGGATTGAAACCATCTGAGGACTGTACCAGACAGTCCACAGAATAGCCGCAGGTTCTCTAGCAACACCCCGTCTATAGTGTCAAATGCTGCAGAGAGATCAAGGAGGACTAAGATGGAATGACTCTTCTGATCTCTCACTATCAGGAGATCATTAAGTACCTGAACCAACACCATCTCAGTACTATGTGTAACCCCCCTACAAATGGGGGTTCATGAAAAGTCTCTCTTGGGCTTGCCTAAATGCTCACTGCCAGGCTGGTGTCCTGTGTCTTAGTAGTTTAAACGTTATTGCCAGAGAGTGCCTGTATAGCTTCTGTGTATTGCCTCTTTAAGAGCTGCCTATATTGCATTATAAATGATCTGGGTGGGAGCTGAGTTTTTCTATGCTCGAGTCCCTCCTGAGCTGCCAGATAATAGCTCCGTTCTACCATTGCTACTTGTGCAGAGGGAGCTCTGTGAGAAG
Source organism: Neoceratodus forsteri (assembly GCA_016271365.2). Lineage (NCBI taxonomy): Eukaryota > Metazoa > Chordata > Ceratodontiformes > Ceratodontidae > Neoceratodus > Neoceratodus forsteri. The sequence goes on from CM057455.1 coordinate 62,936,834, forward strand.
TTGTACTTATTTGCTGAATAGCTGTTGTAATAGTAATGTTATTGGAGTTTGCCTAACCTGCCTTTCTTGCAGCATGGGCAATTCTGCATTGCGCCACCATCTTGGTTCGGGACTAAATGTTTGGACCAATCAGTACCTTTGAGGACCCTAAAATGGTGTCTGTCCCCAAGGGTCTTGTGGGAGAAAAATTCTGTAGGAATTGTAGTTTTGGAACTTTGGCACCCAAATAGACCTGGAGGGGGAGTCCTGGCCATGACTGGCAGATGGATCAGCCAACTAAACTTTTTTGGATTCTGGGGAAAGTCCCAGGCTGCTTGCAGCTAGGGGCAGTCTGACTAGGGAAGTGAAAGAGTAAACAGCTCAAGACAGTTGAGCAGCGGTTCTGCATAGTTTCATGCAGGAGAAGTGTGGAAGGGCTGAGTTTCGGCCTGCCTGCCTATTATCCCTTGTGAGAGAGCTCTTTACAGATCTGGACTACCTCCAAAGTGTGGGAGAGATTAAAGCCACTGGACTGTAATCAGGCTTGAAACCTGTAGAAGACCGAAGATTTGCTGAATGCGATCAGCCTGTCAGGACCTCAAGTACTGCTGGAATCCCAGTTTGGCGCAGAGACTCTGTAATTGCGACCTGACTGCCATCTGCCTGGTACAGTGGTATTACTTTACTGTAAATGTGCTGTGTGCTGCTAGTGGGTCACAATTTGGTTCTCCACTGTGTGCTGAACTGTGTTCTGCTTGCAGGAGGCTGCATCCAACCCCACCAGACTGAATCCGCATTCATCTCCACTTGGCCTGGGCCTTGCCACACTGGCCCAGCCAGACTACTCACACCACAGAGAAAGACATAGAATAGAGACCTGCCTGGGGATCAGCCCCCTGCTCAACGCCTTGAACAGGAATGATGCCTTGGTGATTCGTGTGGGCCCTGCTTCTCCTGGTACTCCAGCTCATCACCCTGAGGTCTCAATTTTGTCCTGCCCGTGTCCTGCATGGGGTATCATGAGTAAACACCAGGGTAGCTCCCTGCAACAGAAGCTAAATCTCAAGTGTTGTCAACTGATTGCATTGTTGTTTTTCCTTTCATGAACTAAGCCCTCCAGCTCCGGATTACAAATAGTGTGTGTGGTACTTCCATCACAGGGCCCCAACCAGCTGCGATGCCGACCTACCCCGGGCAATGCTCCAGGCTAGCCTACCCTAATCCCACCTGGGTACCCAGAGTTTGCAACTGTGTAGGGACTCTGAATCGCATGCATGTCTGTCTGATTGATTTAGCCATTGAGCCAGTCCACCTGATCACGCCCCTTCCTTGTTCAGGTCCCCTGAATAAATCAGATTTAATTATTTTTTGCATTCAATCTGACTGTGGTTCCAGTTTGTACCAAAAGCACTGTACTGTTGTTGTTTGCTGCACCTTACCTTGTTTTACAGGGGGTCTCCAGGGCTAAATTGGTGAAATCTGTCCTGGTGGTAAGTGCCAACAGAGTGGGGAATTGTATGCTGAATAAGGGTTACAGTGAAAGTGTGTGTTGTATACTGCCTGGGCCACTAGAGGGGAAAGAGGGGGGTTACAGTGTCCCAGAGGGCTGTACCCAGGTTAGCCTTGCTATTAACAACCCTGTACTCTGGGTAGAGGCACCTGTTTCTGTACCAGGTCCCTTAACCTGCAACTAGCCAAGCAGGCAGGGGCAGTAGCCCTTGGGGTAGCACTACCTAGGGGTTACATATGCATCTTTCTGAAACTGGAGTGAAGAGAATCATAGATATAATGGGTGGTAAGATGCCCCTTGAGTTGCAATGCAACTGCCTTCTCAATAACCTTACCCACAAAAGGCAGGTTAGAGACAGGCCTGTAGTTCGCAAGACAGTCGAGGTGGAGAGAGAGTTTTTTAAAAAGTGGGTGAACCACCGCCTCCTTCAGGGTGTCCAGAAGCACCTCGGTCTCTAACGAACACCCAACAATCTCCGCAAGGACTGGTCCAATTACCTCCATGCACCCCACCAGTAGTCATGTTGGACCTGGGTCCAAACTACAATATGTCGATTGCAAGCCCTGGATAGTCTTCATAACATCCCTGATCACCAGCCGGTCAAAGTCAGACCAGACTGACTGGGTGGCTATAATCTCCCACCTTCCACCGTTCTGCCCATTTGAGCAAGCCATGCAGATCTCTGACCTGATGATGCCAACCTTAACTATAAAAAATAGAGCAAACTCTTTATACTTCATTTGTGAAAATGCTCCCCAATTCTGGAGACAGGCTGGATTGCACAGCCTGTCCACATCTTGGAAGAACTGAGCTGGTTGATTTCGCACATCTGCACTCTCCCTGGACAGGAACTCTGTTTTCTTATGGGAGACTGTGGATTAATAATCCTTATAATGGGATAACAATTTAAGTTTATCATCAATCAGGCCAGATTTCCACCCACATTGCTCCAACTTTCTTCCCACTCTTCTCATCTCCCTTAAGGTCCCATCAAACCACGGGGACTGAGGGCAAAGGGTGAGGGGCAAACATGGACAGGAGCTATTGAATCCAGAGCAGCCACCACTGCCTATTATAGGTCTGAAGAAGATCTCTTGGATCCATGCTTACACTCAAACTCCACGATAGGTCCAGGACCGCCAAAAGACCATCGGGGGTTACACCCCGTAAAGGGTGGTACTGGACCATTTCCGTAGGGACAGGTCTATTGGAGGGGCATGAAACTGAACCCTTTAGTGCGGTGATCAGACCATCTGACAGGTTCCATCATCATCTTCATTCCCAGGAGAAACACTAGGTCCAGCGAATGACCTTGTGAGTGGATCGCAGAGGTAATCACCTGTGTAAAACCCAAAGCAGTCAACAGTTGGAGAAAATCTTGTCCAAAATGTGAGAGTTCATCATCGACCCAGGCATTGAAGTCTCCCAGCACCAACCACCTGGGGGACGCCAACATCATCTCGACGATGAAGTGACTTCCCTGACTTCCTGAAGGAAACCCTTCTCGCCCCAGGGTGGGTGGTAGACAAGAAGTATCCTACAACCCACACCTGTGCTCATGATACATTCAAAGGATCTAGTAACTCCAACTGGCATATCTATAAGGCCCAGTTTCATCTTAAAACAAATGGCTACCCCCCCCCGCCCCTATGATCCAACCTCAGGAGGTGTATCACCGAGTACCCAGCCAGGAACGTCTGACTCCAGAATGGGACCTGCATTCTCATCCAGCCAGATCTTAGTGATGCACGCCAGGTCAGATGTTCCAACAAGATCAGCGATTACAGCTGTCTTGTTTTTAATCGACCTGGTGTTACATAACACCACCCGAGTTAAATGAGCAGTCAAGGTTGACAGTGCTCTTTGCTCACATAAAGTAGAGCCCTTGGTTATGGGAACCTGACAAGGTGGACCCCTCTCCTGAACCCATTTCTCCTCAGGGTGCCTCCTTGAGCCCACAACCCCAATTTGTCCACCCTGATCCACTCCCCCACCAGGTTCATGCCCCCCGCCCCTCCGACACCCCTTCACTATACCCAAGGCATGGCAGCGCCTATGCACTTCACCCAATAGTGGGGGGCAATCAAAAGGGCAGACGGCCTGAAGCTCAGTGGAGGAGCAGCATCCACTCGCCAAAGCCCTCTGCCAACACATCCTGCCATTCCCCAACAGCCGGCAGTTACCCATTCGACTAACAATCACACACTCATACAGACAACTACACACTCACTCTCACACATTCATAAATACCTCAAACTACCCCCAGACTAAACTAAATAACAAATTACCCCCAAAATTCCTTCCTAAAACAACCTAAATATTAACATAAACCCCACATTAACAACCATAAACCCAAAGTAGCAATATCACACTTAGTTCCTCCGTTTGCTGTCCAGAAAGTTTTTTACTCCTCACTATAACCAGTACTTTGAATTCAATGCTGTCCCAAAAGACACACCATAAAGGCTGCCCGTCGGCGCAGCGGTTGGATTTCCACCTGTGACACTGTCGACCTTGGTTCGGGAATGGACTCAGGTCGCCAGAGGGCTGGCCGGGGGAAAAAGGAAGGAACATCCTGTGATTGCTCACCTTTTCCAGGTGGAGGGTGGGGACATGGCTCAGCATCTGCTGGCCCCTAGTGGAGGCTGGGAGTGCAGCAAGAATGTCAGGCCCTGAAGATGTCTGGTGAGTGACGGATGTTAGCGCTCGCCTGACGTCAGTGGCACGTCACACCCCTGGGGAGTAAAGGAGGAAACTGGGCTCCCTGGCCGTTTGGATGATGGCTTCCTCGATCCACATCCTTGGACTCCTGGACCTCAATATGCCACCCCAGCAGCAACACCTCAGGGTCATGCCTCATGGCCATAAGGCTGTTCTGCTACGGAGGTAAGAGACCCACCTGAAAAAAGGATACTTCGGGGATACAGGGGAGGGACTGGCTGCGATATGGGGTGGCAGGGTGGAAGGTCACCCGAACAGGTAGGTCGTGAGGCCCGAAGGAGGGATCAGCCAGGGAGCCTGGAAGGAGTGAAAAAAGACACACCATGTCCTCCATGAAACTTGAAAGGAGAGGAGGAGCTCTCACCAACTCCTCACCCACACATTGTACCCAAATACTGTGGCCCTCTCACTAGGGTTCTCAGAACCCTCTAATGTTCTGGGTTCTAGTACTAGTCTAGAACTTTTGAAAACATTCTAGGGTTCTAATCTTTTTATGAACTTTTTAGAACTTGAACTCTATTTTTTTAATTGTGCTGCCAGTAATGAAGATAGTAATAAAATACATGTCAAATCGAGGACTTTCTGTCAATAAGGAAGATACTGTTGAAATACACATGAAATCGAGGACAGAAAGAACTACAAACTGTTCAGTATAAGAAGGGAAGAGAAATGATCATGTGTGACTTTGATATGGCTATAGCTAGGTTTGTCTATGGTTTCTTGATCTGTTTGCTAAAGTCAGCAACTTATAGGTGTTGACTGCTAACAAGCCCACACCCACCCATTTGTTAAGTGTGTTTGTGCTGCAGCTGCATAATAGCTCCTTAGTGAAAATAAAGTGGCACATTAGCCATTTATGTAATCAGTTATATAGTCTCATCATCATGAATTATGAAAAAAAAATACTGATATTACCTTAACTCAGCTGTTTGCTGCTTTCTCTTAAATAAATAAATCGAAAGTTGCTAAGTTTAAAAGAAAGTTTGTATAACAAAGTCAAGGTACTGCAGCAACAGCACATGGAACTGGTGCAAGACATTATGTCATAATGTAGTAAGTCAAGACATCTGAATATAAAAAATACCAATCATTCTTGTTGGCAAATAATATCTGCAATTTTCTAAGATAATGTTTACATATACCAACATTCTTGTTGGCAAATTGAAGTAATAAATGCAATTTTCAAAGATAATGCATCGACTTTCCAGCTGATATGTAAATAAAATGTGTATTTCAGTCACATAAAGAAGAAAAAGAGTTTTCCTTACCACATACTTTAATGTAGCTGCAGCAGTTGGCATGTGATGTTGAAAGGACAGTGTTTGTCAATCCCCGGCCCTTATGTATCAAATTATCACTATTTGTAAACAAACATACTTAACGATTGGTCACATTCTGTAAAAACCGCCGATGTCACTGTTTTTTTTCTGATTCCTTTCTTCTTTTTTAAAGGGGACAGAAAAAGTGTGCTAGGTGGCAGCAGTTCGTAATGTCCTTAACAAGTGAAATGAAAGTCTTGTCTCCAAGAGAGCCATAGTTAACTGTTCCTTAATAAACACTGATGTGAACAACTGTCTTTTCAATTGTTTTCTTCTTATGGATAACATTCTGTACAGTTCTTTTTATGTAACCAGTAATTTAAGTGTTCTTACTATTATGCCATGGTTTGCGTACAGCAGAATGCTATTGTCATATAAAACCTATGCTTACAGCTTTGTGCTCAGCCATGACATAGGTAAAACTCCAGATCATTGTTTTCCTGAAGAGACCTGTAACAGAATGCTGCCCACAAAAACATAACAACACAAAATACAATTTCCCATCACTTTTTATTCAGTAAAGTTACATATGGATCCTTCTGGTTTATGGCTAACATTTCTGTAATTGGGCAAATAATACACAGCTACCAAGTAGAAATCATTTTCTGTCCTGTTGAAAACTTAAAAATAGACGCCCCCGGCTCAGCCCACACTGCTAATGCACCATAAAGTCACAGACTAAGTTTGATTGCAGCAGTGTACTGTTGCAGTCCTTGATCAACTTCAACTGCATCTTTCATGGCTTGGAAGTAATACCACCACACAGTATAGCCAATCACGATGCAGTGAGAGAAGAGAGAGGAGACACAGCATCATGAGTGGCTTTTTTCTGGGGGGGGTGCATTGTTCAGGAGCCTGGAATTGGAATTCCAGTTGATCAAGGTAAGATTTGCCAGGCATGTTAATATTTGTCATTACATTGCTGCCTTAGGTAAGTGGTACTTACTACTAAGAGGAAGCAAATAAAACATGACCAGCAAAATCAATCAATATTACAAACATTTAATCCTAAAATATGTGTTTTCATTTCAACTAGAAATAATATGATACAGAAAAGGTTGACAGTGTCTCTTTCATGCCAAATTTGGGCCTGTTCCCACTGATGTTAAAATTTTCCTGTTAAAAAAAAAAACCTTGCTGACTTTAGACCCTAGCTACAAAGCAGTTTGCCACAGAAATTATGAAAGTTTTGGGGGTATACAGTCCATGGTAGGAGATCAAGAGAGGAGAGAGAGACAACCCACTTCATCACAGTCTGTAAATTTTCTTTTTTTGTCCAGAGAGACTCTGTCCCATACAGTATTTACCAACCACCACCATCTGAGTTGTCATCACTATCAGCATCCACAACATCAATCACTTCAGGATCAGTTTGTATACTCTTGTAGGGATACGAAAATCTTGACTTATTAACTTTAATAAAAGTTAACGTGTGTACATTTTCTGGCAGCAACCTATTTCTGGTGTCTGTCGCAATATTGCCAGCTGTACTAAACATGCATTCTGAAGAGACACTTGTTGCAGGACAACCAAGATATTTACGCGCTTCATCACACAGCTCGGTCCAAATTGACTTTTTTGATCTCCAGTATTCAAAAGGGCATGCATCAATAGGAATAGGCAGTTCTTGCAGGTAACTGTCTACCATGATGGACAGAGACCACTCAGAAGAGGAATTACTGTAGCATAAGCTGGTATGGCAGCAATTTGGGAAAGGTTTTGCCACAGATTTAACGTCTTACTAAGGGTTGAAGAAGTGCAGTTGTGGAACAACTACTGGTAATGTTTGGTGACTTTTCCAGTTCTGTATCCCTTTGTGAAGATGAACCTGCATGTTGTGGTGATGACAACCTGAGGGTACTGTGCGTGTCTGTGTTTGACTCCTGTGAGTGCTGCAGCTCATCTAGCAACAAATATTTGTAGTGCTCTACAGCATCTGTTTGTGGAAGATGTATAGCCTTGAACCTGGGATCTAAGAGAGTTGCAAGGATGTAGTGTTTTGTTTCCATCATTGCAACTAATCTGTCATTGGTTTTGAAGTGCTCACTCATTCTCTTTACGTGATTCCCATGATACAGCCGACATGTTGTCTGAGCTTCAGATCTGTCTTTTTCTATCTGTAGAGTTAGAACACTAAGGTGATGTGAAATCAACATTATGAGTGGGATAATCTGACTCAGAGATGTGCCTTCTGAAGACATGTCCCTTGTAGCTGTCTCAAAAGGAACAAGGATGCAGCACACTGTCTCCATTAATTTCCACTGCAGCACAGACAGCATAATGCCATCTCCAATAATGCAATTGGAGCAATATTCATGTACAGCTTGCTTTTGTTCCAAGAAGCGCTGCAGCATATAAAGCGTTGAGCTCCAACGAGTGGAAAAATTTTGAATCAGCTTTTGCTGGGGCAGTTTGTGTTTTTTTTTGCAGTTCGGACAATGTTCATATAGCCTTGGTTGAATGTGAAAAGTGAGTCACAATTTTTTTACAAGCAGCAATCATACCATCCGCTTGTGTTTTATTGCCGAGAAATCCCATGACAATTAAATATAAGCAATGCACAAAGCAAGAAGCATGCATAAATCCTCCATCCTGTACTGCTTTCAAGATGTTGGCTCCATTGTCACTTACTATGAAGCCACATGTTAGACTGTGAGAATAACCCCATTCATCAAGGAGGTCATTTAGTTCCTGCACGATGTTTGCAGCTGTATGACTTTGCCCAACTTATTTATATGCAGCAGCACCATCTTTTGGGGTGTCTCTGTATTTGAAGAAGCACAAGAAAATGTGACCCAATGAGCGGTAAGGGACATATAATCTATGTTTTGACTGCTGGTCCACATATCTGTTGTGACATGAATAACCCCACCGTCTGCATTTTTAAGCGCAAGCATCACTGCCACTTTTAAAGCCTGATAAATGTTTGGTATTTCAACGTAGGAAAAGTACAGTACCTTTGAGAAACATTGTAATAAGGCTCTGCAAGTTTCATTAGCTTTCTAAAATCCTCATGATCTACCAAAGAGTATGGGAGAAGGGCTTCAGCTAACAGTTCACCAATTCTGTGGTTAAGATGAAGGGTCTTTGGATGATTTTTAGTAAAAGTATTCTTCCTTTCAAACGCCTGAGACAGTGTTAGCTGTTTACAACATGTCCCTTCTGGTTCATTATACACTGAGCTTCGATGGCCAGATGGACGCTGGGATGGTGGACTTGGATTGATACATTCAGTGCCATCACTGGATGTGCAACTGGTTCTAATGGTGTTGGCATTGGTGGTAATGGTGATCCTGGGGCTGGCACTGGTTCTGTTCATATCAAGATCAAACAATTCAGTATCCATTTCAGATTTCTGACCCTTTTCACATGTGGTCTGCAAGATGGAGGACATGGGTTTTGGACAATCAAGCAAACTGAAATGTTTTTTCAGATGGCATTTAAGAGCTGTAGTGCCAAGGCATGACGCAAATTTACCACGACTTACACTCTGTTTACACAGGGAACAAATTGCTCTGCATGGATCACTTTTACTGGCAGAGAAATAATTCCACACCTCAGATGTGAAAGATTTTGTTTGAGTTAGCTAGTTTGTGTCTTTTCACCTGTCCTAATAGAACCCAGGACATGCTCCGAGTCCTTGGTGCTAGAAGAGTGGGCAGGGGACTTTGATGGGTTTTCACTGTTGGCCAACATAGAAGTGGTGAATTCAATGAATATGTCCTTTTCACTGCCAAAAGTGCTGGATGTATTTGCAAGTGCACTACCTGATTCATTGTCAGCAGACTTGTTTATTTTACTTCGTTGAGGAACTAACGATACGTTACCAGATGCAACAGTGTCAGACTGAAACAAAGAGCTACTGTCTGAGTCAGAGAGGGACTCATTGTCACTTGTATTATTATAGCTAGTCACAGGGATTTTAACAGCATGAATGACATACCTTATGGTGCCTCTCCATGTGACCCCAACAGCAGCAGCAGCACAAGTTTTTTTAAAAGGTCCCCCTTTTCCAGCCTTCGTTGTTGCTCTTTTGGTGTTTGTTGAATTTTTATCACATGAAACATTTTGGTTATTTTCGATAGCACCAGGATTACCACCAACACCTGCTCCACTACCAGCAGATTCTTCATCTATGTTGGTGTCAGCCATAACAGTGCCAGTATACTGCACACAGTCACACACACAATTCCTGTGTAAGAAAGCAATGTGATCTGCAATCGTTGTCTACAACTCCACAATTTGGTTTGGCTCTATCACATTGTGATGCAGTGGACTGAAGGTAATTGAAGAATGTAATGGTTTGCAACTAAAGGATCCCAGGTCAAGGCTTACAGAATGATTGGGCTGCTGGGCATAGGCATATGCATAGAAGCCGGGCAAGGTTTACAGTCAGGAATTCTATTTCTCAATCAGAGTAAAAAAATTATTTTTTCATTGCCATTACACAAAATTGTACCACCACACAACAGTCCACTGGGCTCCTCTCTGTAACACACACTGGGTAGGGTACAGTGCACTTAAGGGGCACACAGCAGCAGGGTTATGGGCTAACCACAGGAGATGGAGTCACATACACAACACAGGGAATGAGAAATACATTTCTAAGCTTCTGTCATGTAAGGGTAATACCTGCACACAACTCTCTGTAACACACACTGGGTAGGGTGGCCATAGGAGATGGAACTGAGTCACATAACACAACACAGGGATTGGAGAGTAGACAGAGTGGAGAAGTAGAAGTCTCACACACAAGTAGAAGTCTCACACACATACAGAGGAGTGGTGTCCCAAAAAATTAACTGCCTTCAGTCAGTGCCTTACTGCCTTGTGCTCTTGTATAAGGATTAAGGAGTTTTTGAGGGTGAAGGAAGAGGATTCCCCTCAGCACAGCACAATGAGCACAATCCTAATACACTGTTCTGACAAATATTTTTGCCTTTTTTTAAGTTTTTTGTGGGAGTGGGACTGTGGCTTTTTTCACCTTGTTATATGCTTGCTGCCGAGTGTACAATGCTTAAGTTGCACTGCAGTTTCTTTTTTGCTCACAGTCACAAAGGTTCTTTCTGTTTCACTATTTTTTTTATTGTCTCCTTCTACTGATATTGATCAATCCCAATTACTGATTAGTCCCTCCTGAACTTCCCCCAGTCCCACACCCGACTGTTAATTCATGGCGCCTTTCTTGGTCTCAGTCTCAGGCCTGGCCCCCCGTTCCCTTTCCCTTTTGAACTTTGCAACGTTTGCTTTTTTCACAGGAAAATAAGATGGGTTTGGATGATGGAGGAATTTTTAAAATAATTCCTCTGAGCAGCAGCTAGCAAGTGCTACAGTCCGATTCGCAGCCACACTGACCTGGACCCCGGCCTATCGAGCAAGAATGTGGCAGTTAACTTGCTGCTGCCTCCTGAAATCAGGAACATGAAGTCACACTCAGAGCCATGCATCTGCACTTAAATAGCACTCCATGATCTCGCAACTCGTGAGGCTTACTCGACCCCCATCTGACCACATAGTAAATGGTCAGGTGGTGAGGATGACTCAAACGCAAGTGCACCAAGAAAACTCGTGGAAGCTAGCAGCCCCATCTGAACTAAAGCAACACTGCTGCACCCCCCCCCCCGCATTGGGGCTGCCTGGGACATACCCCCTCCACACACACACACATCAGCTGGGGCCAGGAAAAGACATGACAGGAGTCAGGACTCGGGAGGGACACAGAGCTCAAAACAAAGTAAGTTAAAGTTAGTTAAACTTCTAGATTCTAACCCTTTTGCAAACCTTTTAGTGTTCGAGTTCTAAGTTAGAACTCGAATACCAGGGTTTGAGGATGGTTAGAATCTTTGATGAACTTGTTCTGACAACACTACTTCTCACTGCCACACTTATGTAATGAAAGACTTATGAGTCAAAAAAGAGGCACTCTCATTGCCTCCCAGTATAAGTTATATTAGAGTTTAAACATCCAACTTGGAAGTTTGAGCGAACTCACTCACAACAGGTTGCACTTTGCTGCATACAGTAGATTGTCAACACAGAAGCCGCTCCTGAGAAAACTGGATCCTCCAAGTTGCCAAGCCTTGACCTACCACAAAGCAGACACCACAGTCCAGGAAATTCTCCCACCTAAACCACCTGAGCCACCCTACCTAGATCAGGCAGCCTCCAGTGGCTCCAGGAGAATGAGCTAAGCATCCACCCTCCAGTCGGCACCCTTTATCCCAATAGGGTAATCCCCGAACCTGACACCCACCTCTGGGCAAGCCGGTTTAGCTAGCCAGTCCACCCTTCTAGGACAGGTGATCCTTCCCAGCCTGACTACTAAACTCCTCAGCCAAGTCCAACAAAAGGGCAGCCCAACAAATCCACTAATGCGGCTGCCCTTATCACCGTTCCAATCACCTCCCTATCTTTCAGGACCTCAGGTATGTACTACAACTCTGGTCAGTTGATCAGATGCAACTGCTCTGGCTCATCAAGGCAGGTACTCCCAGAGCCTTCATCCACAGCAGCCCGACTCCCACAGTCTTTTTTCTCCCAACTCCCAAGTGGCAGGGAATAAATATAAGGTGCTAAATGAAGAGCAGCAATTATAATTCCAATACTGCCCAGACAAGCAAATACAAATACAGTTCACCCCAAATAAGAGAGTGAGCAGTTGGCATCCAAAGAGCAGTGGTTGAACTGCAGGGATGACCGGGGCTCATAAAATTGTGGAATCGCTGTCTTTCGGCTATGGTCTAAATACTCTCCACTTGATCAGATGCCACAAACAAAAAATACACTATAAAATAACTAAACTAGTTAAAAGGCAGTAACTCCTGAGCTAAACTGATGGCTGACCCAGTGTGGCCACCATCTTGAAAGGAGGGAAGTATTTTTCAGAAGAAAAGGGTGCACAGGACAGCTATAGTTGGGTGTCATTGGTGTAGCAATGAAAACCCAGCCCATACTGATAATGTCTCCCAATGGAAGCATATACACAGCGAACAACAAAGGTGCCAGGACCAACCCCTGCGGGACACTGCAGGATAGTGGCATCGGGTCAGATGAGGTTAACCCCATTGTTCCCATTGCACCCTGTCCATGAGGAAGGACCTAAATCAGTTGATGACTGTTCTCGTTAGTCCAACACAGTTCCACAGGTGGTCCAGCAGTACTTCGTGATCAATAGTGTCAAATGCTACCTAGAGATTGAGGAGGACTAAGATGGTATGCTCTCCTTTGTTCCTCACCATTAGAAGATCATTTAGCATTTTCACCAGTGTGGTCTTGGTGCTGTGCCTGGACCTAAATCCAGACTGGAATCATTCATAAGTGGTGGAGGAGGCAAGATGCACCCCTAGTTTAGTGGCCACCTCTTTCTCTAGAACCTTCCCTAAAAATGGGAGGTTTGAGACTGTCCTGTAGTTACTGAGACACTCTGGGTCCATTGAAGGTTTTTTCAATAGAGGTCTAACCAATGCCTCTTTCAAGGCTCCAGGAAAGACCCCACTCTCGAGTGAACTCTGGACAATCCAAGCAATCACAGGCCCTATCAGGTCCACACATCTGAACAAAAGATGGGTTGGACCTGGATCAAGATCACAATATGTTGGCTGCAGCATCAGGATTATGTCTGCCACCTCCTTCACTCCAACCAGATCCAACTCAGCCCAGGCAAGAGGGATGCCCCACTATAGCTCAGGACGACTCGGCAATCTCTTTGGGCAGCACTGGAAGAGACCTCAGCCTTGATAGAAGACATCTTGTTGGCAAAGAACAGAACAAACTTATTGCACTTTATGCTTAAACCTGGTCCTCCCTCATGGAGACAGGCCAGATGTAATAGCCTATCTACCATATAGAAGAGCTGAGCTGGTCTGTTCTCTGCTGCAGCAATCTCCCTAGATAAAAAAATAGCCTTCTTTCAGGGGATTTCCCCCTGGTAGGCATTGTAATGTGTCCTCAGGGTCAATTTGTCCTCCACGAGGCCAGAACTCCCCCAGAGCTGCTCTAACCTCCGACCCTTAGTCTTTAACTCCCTAAGCTCCCCATCAAACCAGAGGGGCCTTTGGCGAGTAGACAAAGTTTGGACACAGACAGGTGCTATCAAGTCAAAGGCCATCCCAACAGCCCCATTATAAACCGCCACAGCTTCCGCCAGCCTGATTGCAAATGCAGTCTCCACAGTCTATAGGTCCAGCATCACCTGTAGTTCTACTGATGTCAAACTCCTCAAAGGGTGATACTGGACTATCCCCACATAGGCAGGACCTTCCGGGGGGGGGGTGCCCAAATGTGAATCCCATGGTGCTATGATCCAAACAAATGATGGGATCAATCTTGAGGTCATGGACCCCAAGGCCCGGAACAAACACCAGGTCCAGAGTGCGGCCGCATAAGTGGGTTGCAGAGGTGACAATTTGCGACAGGCCCAGGGCATCCATAATTTGCTGGAGACATAATCTTAAGTGTACCCTGAAGCTTGTTCCAGGATAGATAGATAGATAGATAGATAGATAGATAGATAGATAGATAGACTGATTTGCTTATTTAAGTTGCTTTACTTGAGTTTGGTGTTCTATTTGAATGCTTTTTATGTTAGCTTGCAAAGCTTGCAAACAGTCTGAATTGCAAGATGGCTTTTGGAGGCACACCCCACCTCCATTTATCACAATTGCGGAATACTGAACCTCCTCCATCATTTCACCCCCTCTCTGCCTTTCTCCTTCTTTTCTAGTTGAAGTCCTTGTCAAATCATAAGGCTAAAAAAATGCAAGGAGGAAGTGGGTTTTCCTGTGCAACTCTTATTTCCTGCCCGAAACCTTTCCATTGCTTTTCATTCCGTATATGTGATACTGTTTAGTATTGTCACATATGCTGCTTTTTAGTGCTTTGTTTCTTAGGAAATGGCAGAGATGTTGCATCACCTATTTCATTTATATACCCATGATGCAGTGCATGCAACTCATTGGATTAATATAGTCTCATACTGTGGTGAACAGCAAATAAAACAGTTCTTTTGGCAAGTTCCTGCACTCATTTATCAGTTTGGCTAATGAGCTGTGTTACTAATCCGACGTCTGTTTTGAACACAGCAAGTAAACAATGTTAGTCCTTACAAAATAAACAAAATACAACATTTATATATATATATATATATACAGTATATATATATATATATATATATATATATATATATATATATATACCACTTATCCCTACATTTTATAGGTGTAAACTCTATCTTCTCTTCCAGAGACAAGTTGATTAAGGTTGCTTGCAAAGCATGTAAACATATTGATTGGTATCAGTTTGAGATGTGAAAGGCTTTTGGGGATGTACCCCTCCCATGGCTGTCTCAGCTTCAGAATACTAAATCTCCTCCCTAATTCTACCCACTCTCTGCTTTTCTCCTTCTTTTCCCTTTGAAGTTCTTGTTAGATCACATGGCTGATAAATGCAATATGAAAGTGGGATTTCCTCTGCAACTTCTAATCCTGCTTGAAACCTTTCTTCTGCTTTCATTCATAGGTTTCATGGGTTTTTGTACAGGCCAAGAGAGCCATAGGCCCATTTGAGGCTCGCCCTTTACACAAAGGGATAACCTGGGAATCCTAATTCAGAGAAATAAGTATCCAATCTATTTTTAATGACAGTCATGGTGCAACTTCCAATAACGTCTAAAGGAAGGCTGTTCCATACATTGATGACCCTCTAACTAAACCAGTTTGCCCTTCTTTTTGTTTTATTCCTACTACCTTGTAGTTGTCAGTCATGTAACCTGGTTACATAGTTCTGTTCTCCGAGTTTAAAGCCTAAACAGTTCCAGATGTCATCATTAATAAAGGACTTAAAAACTAGACAGAGATCTCTTCTGAGCCTTCAGGTTTATACAGATCTAGACTGGCCAGCCTATTCTCATAGTACATGTGTTCCAGGCCAGATATCATCCTGGTGACCCTTCTCTGCACCCCCTTCAGAACGCCAGTCTCAGCCTTGATACTCAGAGACCAGAACTGTGAGCAGTACTCCATCTGTGGCCACACCAGGAAGCTGAAGAGGGGAATTAGAACCTGACTCTTTCTACTGCGGATATTTCTGCGAATACAATGCAGTACTACCCATGCCTTTCTTTCCACTTGTCTGCCATATGTTTTGAGCTTAAAATCATTTGAAATGATAATACCCAGGTCCTTTTCTTGTGTTATCACTTTGAGTTGTGTTCCATTTAACATATAATCTGCATGTGGGTTGTTACTACCTAGGTCCATGACAGCACACTTTTGCACATTAAAGCTCAATTTATGTGTTCCTGCCCATACTTCTAGTTTTTTTAGTGCTGTTTGTAATTTATCTTTATCCTCTTGGTTATTTATAGTCATGCTGACTTTAGTATAATCTGCGTAGTTGGCAATCCAGACACCCTCATCACAGGCCATAGAAGTCACAACTACATTAAACAATGTAGGCTCCAAAACAGATCACTGTGGGGCCCCACTTAACATAGCAGATCTGCCTGATGTAGATTTCCTGCTTCTGATCTGTTGTGTTCTTCCACACAGCCACAATGTTATCTATGCCACCACATTAGCATTAACACCTAATTCAATCAGTTTCTATATCAGTTCCCAGTACGGCACAGTGTCAAATGCTTTACTGTAGTCGGGAAACACGACATTCACCAGGGATTGGCTAATATTTTTGAAAAACTGTAATAGGTTTGTCTGGCAAGATCTGCAGGAAACAAAGCTGTACTGGTATTCATCAATCTGTCCTGTTGTTTTAATAAACTCCTCAAGATATTCTTTAATGAAGCCCTCAAAGATTTTACCTAGGTTCGACGTTAGGCTTATTGGTCTGTAGTTATTAGGTAGTTTTTTGTCTACCTTTTTATATATAGGTGACACCAAAGCTTCCCTCCAGATTTTTGCTACTCAACCTCATTATAGTGAAGTTTTAAACGAAGCAGTTACTGGCCCCACCAGTTCCACTGCCAGCTCTTTGATCATTCTGGGATGAACACCATCAGGGCCTGGTGTTTTATATGGATTTTTTATTTGTAGTTTGGTCATAACCTAAGATTCACTGGCCCACCAGTGCAGTGGTTGGATTTTCAATTGCGACGCCAGTGACTCAGGTTCAGGAACGGACCTGGAGAGCTGGAGGACCGGCCGGGGCAGAAGGATTGAGCACCCTAGGGCTGCTCTCCTTCTCCAGGGGGAGGGATGGGGACACTGCTCTGTTGCTGAGGACTCCTGGCAAAGGCCAGAAGGAATCGCAAGCACCCACTTTAAATTGCAAGGGGCAGGGCAGACACAGGACATCATTGCATGTCCCCGACCTTGGGGTTAAAAAAAAATCCTTGCTTGTGACCACCATGCATGATGCCCACCCCTGGCCCTAATCAGCCTCCAGGCCAGCTCCCAATTCTGGTCCCACGATTGCGGCACTGAACTCAGGTGCTACAACCCCATCCTGAGGTGGAAAGCTGGCGGTGTCGGGGAGCTGCAGCCAGTGTGGAGGTGGGGGTTCAGGGGTCCATGACCAGGCTGAAGATCCAGTGGCCACGGGCAGCATAAAGAAAGAATTAAAAAAAAAATAACCTGAGATTCAGTAACGTAAAAGGGTAACTTTACTCTCTCTCTCTCTCTCGCTCTCTCTCTCTCTCATCCACATCTAGAAATGGGGCAGATAGCTGATCTCCAAATGCTAATATGAAACAGCTGTTCATGACCTTTGCTATATCTTTAACATCTGTGATTATTCCACATATATGCTACTGCTTACTATGTTACTTTCATGTGTGCTGCTGTTTATTACTTTGTTTCTCAAGGAATGGCAGAGATGTTGTACAATGGTCACAGCTTTTTCCTGTCTGTAGCCACAATGATAACATCCACCAGACATGCAACAAAACCAGTGGTGGATGCCTAGTCCCACTGTTGGTGTCTACCAGCTGACCCAGCCACTATCCAAAACTGGAAGAAGGTGTTCACTCCCACTACTGGTATTCCCCCTTCTACCTGACCCAGCCCATACAGAAAATCAGTAGTGGGAGATCACTCCACCACTGGTACCTGTAGTGATTTGGCCACTGCTGTGTAATATTGCAGATATACTGCTGTTATCATTTTTTGTGATTTTGGTTATGTTTAAAAGTTCCAAATAGGCCGAACAAAGGGTTACCAAAAGAATGCCCAGTGTTACTGAAAAGGTCAAATAGGATAGAAAGAATGTATATTACAATTGTCTGACATTCCTCTGTGATCTGGAGACAAAGGCTTAACCAGGAAACTAAAATTAAATTTCAAAGAGGATTAGCAGTTCCTTGTAAGCTTATTAAATGGAAACAGAGTTAACAAAATCTCAGGAGATGGGAAAAACTTCCCTTGTCTTAAAACTTTAAACTCAAAGAGAAATGGGTTTTAGGCAGAAGGTGTCAGCAAGGTTACTACCAGTCTCTTTACATTTTTAATAAGTGGCAGAAAACTAGGAATATCTACTCTGGAAGCCAATTGTGATTACACTTTAAGTGTTATAATTCATCTCCATTTAGAAGAAGTCAATAGAGTTGAGGGAAGATCAAAGTATGTTGGGACTGTAGGACACCTAAATAGTTATAAATCCTGAGTCCCTTAAAAATCTTGGAAAGAGCAAGAGAGACCCCTGCTGGCCCAAAATGATAAGGCCACCAAAGAGTTGCAGACTACATGGAACAAGGTATATAAAGCCCTCTGAACAGGGCATGGTACATACTTTTTCATGGGACACTCTTTCTGACTCACCGAGCAAGACTGCCACAACACAGTGTCAGACTAAGGCCCAGTGAATGCAAGTGAGAACTGGGTCTCTGCAGACTTCATTTATGTTCTGGACTTTTGATTTTCCACAGATAAGGTAGAAACTAGGCAATTACATTTGACAGTACATTTTATATTTTGCATTTTCCAATTTTATTTTGTTATTCTGTAAACAGATTTCTGAAATCTAGAAACATAGAAGTTGACGGCAGACAAGGACCGCAAGGCCCATCCAGTCTACCCAATTTTTCTACCTTATGAATGTGCCAGAGGCCTCTACTCTGTCAATGGCCTATATATTCACATTCACATTTATTGCTTCCTTATGCCTGTCCCATGCCTGCTTGAAGCCCTGCAGTGTATTAATATCCACCACTTCCTGATATAGGCCATTCCATGCATCCACCACCCTTTCTGTGAAAAAGAACTTCCTCACATTCATCCTTAATCGGCCTCCCTCTGATCTCATGCTGGGTCCTCTTGTCCTGCTATTTTTATTATATTGAAATATGTTAGGCTCTTTCACCTTGTTAATGCCCTTAAGATGTTTAAATGTTTCAATCATATCACTTCTCTCCTTCCTTTGCTCTAGGGTGTACATATTGAGCTCCATTAATCTGTCCTCATATATTTTCTGATGCAATCCCTGCACTCCCTCCACCATTTTGGTTGCCCTTCTCTGGACTGCCTCCATTTTGTTACTGTCCTTGTGCAGGTACGGCCTCCAATACTGCATGCAGTACTCCAGATGGGACCTAACCAGTGTCTTCTATAGAGGGAATTTTACCTCCCTCTTATGACTTGTGATACCCTACTAATACACCCCAGCATCCCTCTAGCCTTACCTACTGCTTTAGCAGTCTGCTTGAATGATTTCAGGTCATCTGTAATGATGATGCTCAAGTCTATTTCTTCCCTTGTGATTGTCAGTTACTCCCCCTCCCAACCTATAGGTGGCTTCAGGGTTTCTCTTCCCTATGTGCTAGATCTTGAACTTCTTTGCATTAAACCCCATTTACCACTCTTCTGACCATTTTGCCAGTTTATCCAGATCTGTTCTCATGCTGCCCACCCCATCTAGATAATCTACTCTGTTGCAGATCTTGGTGTCATCTGCAAACAGACAAATCTTACCCTCCAGTCCATCTTCAATGTCACTGATGGAGATATTGAAGAGGACTGGCCCTAGGACTGACCCCTGAGGTACCCCACTTGTGACTTGCATCTCTGCTGACTGTATACCATTTACCACCACTCTCTGTTTTCTGCCCGCCAACCAGGTTGCCACCCAGTTGACCAACTTCTGATCCAGCATGAGCTTACCCAGCTTATTAATCAATCTTCTATGTGGAACAGTATCAAAAGCTTTGCTGAAGTCAAGGTAGGCAACATCAACTGCTCCCTCTTGGTCCACCACTCCAGTTACCCAGTCAAAGAAATCTATGAGATCAGTTTGAGAGAACCTTCCTGTTGTAAACCCTTGCTTTCTTGGATCCTGTGCTCCTATGGATTCCAGGGGTTGCACTATCCTTTCCTTAAGGAGTGCCTCCATAATCTTGCCAACTACTGAGGTAAGACTGACTGGTCTGTATCTCCCTGCCTCCTCCCTGCTACCACTCTTGTGTAGTGGGATCACATGAGCCCTTCTCCAGTCTTCTGGGACCTCTACTGTGCTCAGAGACTCACTAAACAGTTCTGCTAATGGCTCTGCTAGTTCCACCCTTAGCTAATTTAGTACCGTGGGATGTATGCCATGGGATCCCATTACTCTGTCCTCCCTGAGCTTAGTGAGATCTTGAAGGATCCTTTCTTTTGTGAAGGGACTAGTGCACACCTCCCTTCCCCTGTGTCCATGGTGCTGAGCTGTGGCCCCTGTTCTACCTTCTCTGCAGTAAATACTGAGCAGAAGTATCCATTTAGGATAGATGTTTTTCCTTGGTCCTCCTTCTCCTCACATTCCCCCTTATCCCCTTTGATTTTAGAAATAACCCCTCTGGACTTTCTCCTTTCACTAATGTGTCTATAGAAAGTTTTGTCACCTTCTTTTACTGTTCATGCTAGTGTTTCCTTGGTTTGGGCCTTTGCCTGCCTTACTGCCTTCCTTGCTTCCCTTAGGGAAGTTTGGTATGCCTTCCTACCTTTGTCCCACTGTGGTTCCTTATATTTCCTGAAGGCCAGCCTTTTGGCTCTGACCTTTTCTGCTACTGTTCTAGAGAACCAAAGTGGTTTCTTTCACACAATGGGATGTTGCTTCAAGTATTGCATCCTTAATGCTTGCCCACTTTGCCTGTACCCCCTCACCTTTATTTCTTCTTGCCAGGGCTAGCTTAACTCTGTTGGCCATCTTATCAAAGTCAGCTCCTCTGAAGTCTCATATTTTTGCCTTGGAATGGGATGAGTTACTTCTAGTGGCCAAATTGACCCATACCATGTGATGGTCATTGGTCCCCAGGTGACCTTCTACTTGGAGATCTGTGATCCTTTCCCAATTTGTCAGTACTAGATCTAGACTAGCCATATCTTTTGTGGGTTGTTGTACCAGTTGTTTGAGGCCCTCTCCAAGCAGGGAATCCACTATGTGTCTAGTTCTGGCAGATGTTCCTGCTGGTATTGACCAATCTGTATCTGGCATGTTGAAGTCTCCCATTATCAGAACCTCCCCTTTAGCTGTCATGTTTTGTATATCTTCTAACAGTAATGTGTCTATGTCTTCCCCCTGGTCTGGAGGCCTGTACACAACCCCAGTTCATATGACTATCCCATTTCCTGTTTCCCTGGTGACTCACAGTTCTTCTAGCTTCTTATATGTATTCTAAATTTCTGTAGCTTTGATATTTTCATTGACATAAAGAGCCACTTCACCCCCCTTTTTTTGAACTTCAGTCTCTTCTGAACTGTACATAGCCAGGTACTGAAGTCTCCCATGTGTGGTTACTGGTGAACCATGTCTCGCTAATGGCTACTATGTCCAGTTTAGCCTCTGTTATTGTTGCCTGCAGGTCTGGGATCTTGTTTCCCAGACTGTGAGCATTTGTGTACATGATTTTCCATTGGCCAGATTTCAGTGTGTTAGTTTTTGGGTGAGGTCTGATGTTCACCTGTATGTCATATGGGGATCTTTTTCCTTACTTGGTGATGCAAATGAACTACAAACATGCTGAACTCCTTTTTGATCACTAGCTGAGGGGGGTGGGGTGTACTTCCCATTCGACATATTAGGTGCTGCACCCCCCTCTCTCCATTTGCAAGTTTAAATAATCTGCAAAGACATCAAACTCTACCCCAATGCACTGGCTCCCTCCTTAGTCAGATGCAGTCCATTGAATTTAAAGAACATTCACTCTCAAAACTGTTGGCAGTTACCTACAAATTTGTGTCCTTTTTTCCTGGCACCAGCTCTTAAGCCACATGTTTAGCTCCCCTACCTCCCCTTCTCTCACCTTCTGTTCATCTGACGTCCTCTCCCAGACTGTCAGGATCTCAGGGAAGGAGATGCCAGATGAAATGGATAACAGTTTGTCACCCAGCCTGGTCAGTTGTTCCTTGGTCTCCACAACTGACTAGCCAGCAAGATTGTTAGTCCCGATATGTACAAGGACATCAATATTTTCTCCTGTTTTCTGCACTTTTTTTTTTAACCAGGAGAGGCACACTAAGCTGAAACTTGTTTACAGGTGCAACCTGGGAGCACAAGGAAGTTAAGTGACTTGCTCAGGGTCACACAGTATGCAAGTGGGGCTGTGGGATTCAAACCCAGGTGTCCAGGTTTGCAGCCCAGAGCCTTAAACCACTGCACTATACTGCCTCCTCCTGTTTTAGCAATGCTGTCAGTGTCTCTCCACACTGATGTACCTGGGAGACATATGACCATTACCCCCAACTGGAGGTAGGTATCAACTCCCCGAATTATGGAGTCTCCTATGATCAGAAGTGTTTTGAATTTTCTTTTCGCTTTTTTTGTTTTGGTCCCTGTTTTGGGTGAGTTTTATTGTGCTAGCTCCTGTGCTGCAATGTCCTGCTCTGCAGTGTCCTCTGCCCTTTTGTTTGATTTCAGAGATAGAGGTAGAT
Organism: Neoceratodus forsteri; assembly: GCA_016271365.2. Lineage (NCBI taxonomy): Eukaryota > Metazoa > Chordata > Ceratodontiformes > Ceratodontidae > Neoceratodus > Neoceratodus forsteri. The sequence goes on from CM057455.1 coordinate 62,959,216, forward strand.
ACCTGTTTGTAGTTTTTATATGGTTGTGGAGGTGATACGTTGGAGAGTACTGAGTGATGGGGCATCCAATTTGCCCCTCCAAACCACCTTTCAACCTCCCAGACCAACTACCCTCTGTGGTCAAGGTGCTTCTGTTGGATGTTGGAGAAACGGCAGGTGGTTCTCATAATATATTTTCTCCTGAGTATGTGATTTGAGGTGCACAGTCTCTGCCCATGCCGCCTGGAGCTGAACCCTTAGATATCCAATGGTCCAGCATGTAGGACAGTGTCCTAAACCTTGTATAACTGCCCTGTTGAAAAGTGTCCCACAGCACCTGCAGTTAATAATATCCATTCCAGATGAGTTGCTGGGTTTATAACCTGGTCAGAGTAATCAGAAGGAGGAAAATGAAAGCAAAAGTTTGATTTTGTGTTTTGTTTGTTTTTGTATAACTTGTTATAACAATTTAGATTACTTGTGCCCCTGTAAATGAGGTCACTGTATGAATACTACTCTGATCCTCACCTTCCTGTTTTGCTACAGGAAATATCATGACTGTGCTACCCTATAAAAGGAGTTAGCGTGGGGTGGTTGGGGATGGGGGAGGGTGACTGGGCTCTTCCCCTACCAAAAAAGAAGAACCACAGATGAAAAAACAAGGAGATAAGATCAAAAACAATCAACCAACAACAAATGCAGTAGCCCTGAAAATGTAGCCTAATGATAGATAAAACTGTAAAACCTGTAAAGCACCACCTATAATAATTTCACAGAAGACATACCCTGCAAAAAACACTTTGCTACCGAGAAAAATAAAGCAGTAACAGAAGACATACCTTGCAGAAAAACAATTTGAATCAGAATATTACAGAATAAGAAGATCTTTTGTTTGTAAACTTTGCATAATAACTATTTAGAAGTAGTAAAAGTGATTTGCTTTTAAAACTGCCTGTGAGTGATTTGTTTTTTGAAGGTGGAAGGATTATTCAAATCTGTGACCAAACTGGTTAATGCAAGGTGTCACCATGCTACCAAAGATAGGATCCTGGAAGGGAAAATCTGGGTGCCTTAAGTAGGGGAGATACACAGGTCTCAGGAACAGTCTGTAAGGGAGAACTAGGTTGCTGTATCACCTGTGGGAGAAGACATCAATCAGGGTTATGACAGGCCAGCCCTGAGAGGTCATAACGTCTGGGCCTCCCTCCCACAGTACAGAAACCAAGGAGAGTCCTCACCTGGCTACAGACTTATGGCTGTATTTTACCCTTACCCAGATTATGAAGAGGAAGCCCTGGGACCTCATGGTGAGTATTCAGTTGTGAACACAGTGAGCACTCTAAACGGATATGTGGAAGGTATTCCTGTTCCCCCATCACATATTGCACTTGGGGTGGGCACTGTGAGCTCACTGGACATGACATCCAGGAGTGGGTTGTGACAGATCTGGTGGCATAGTGGTGGGATCTAAGAGATAGTGGTGGGGCAAGCACAGAGGACAGATTTGAAGCCAGTGTATCTGATTGATAAACTGAAAACAATCCACACACAGACAGGGCAGAGATTTGGAAAAAGTCAAATTTGGTTACAGTATGAAGTTCCCTACTCTATTTTTTGTTTGTTTTTTTGGTGTAAGTGTAGCAGTAGTTAGGGAAGAAGATGTCTTCCAACTACAGTGAATCCTCTGTAGTCCACCTAAGGCAGTTGTGTCAAGAAAAAGGGGTCCATTATGAAAGGCGAATAAATAAGAACCTTGTGGTGATCTTTTGGCAGCCGTTGAGCAAGCGGTTGCCTAGAATTTCAAGTCATGGACCATGACTGAAAAGTACCAGACCTTGGGCATGGAGGTGCCAAATGAATGTTACAGTGTCCAGTCCCAGGAAGGAGGACAGTGAGACCAGAGGGAACCCAGAGCCACAGCACCAAGGGAAGGCCACCACAGAGCTAGAGCTGGAAGGGATTAGGATACAATTTGAGCTGAAGAAATAGGAGCTGGAGAAGAGAAAGTCAAAGCCCAGTAGCAGAGGGAGTTCGAGCAAAGAAGGCTTGAAATAGAGGCTGAGGAAAAGCAGCACCAGAGGGAGTATGAACTGGAGATGCTTAGACTCCAATGACCAGCACCAGAGGAGGTAAGTGGCAGGGGTGAACCTTAAACTCCAGGGCTGGAAAATAAGTTAAATTTCAAATTAATAGCTGAATTTAAGGGAGCCAGCCTGGTGGCACTGATGTTTGAGGTGCTGGCAGCCCGGGTTTGGGAACGAGCATGGGCTACTGGTGGTCAGTGGGGAGGACAGTATTAAGCATCAAGAGGACTACTGTCCTATCCTGGGAGGGAAGGGGTATTGTTCCCAGGTGCTGGTGGCCCCTGGCAGTGGCTGGGAGCACAGCAAGCCAACAATCCAGCAACTAAGGGATTGACTGCTGCATCGATCCTGCAGGCATGCACAGGAGCGTGCATGCCAGCGTTGGATGCATTGCAAATCCAAGCCTAGAGGAGGGCATACTATGAGGAAATCCTTGTCCATGGGGATAAGTGAAGGCACCTCTGCCCCTGCCAAGCCACACTCCCAATACCGGACACTCCTCTCCCAGGTTGATCGCCCAGCCCAGCATACTAGATTGTAGATAGAGCACCTGGGGCAGATAGAGAGGCTCCACCTCGGGGGGTTCAGAGCCAGGGGGTTTCACCAGACTGGTGTGAGGAGATGGAAGTGTCTAAAGTGGGAGCTAGAGCTCGGGGTGAGGTAGAGGCTGCTGGAGAGAGTTCCCTGAGGATGGTGCAGAAATAGAGTCCACAAAAAAAAAATAGCAGAATTTAAAGGGGGTAGGATATGGTTACATTTTTGAAATAATTTGAAAACGTCTGTATCCTGGCCAAGATGTACAGGGAGTCCTGGTGCTTTCAGCTGTCCCTGCTGTTTACTGGTAAAGGGCGTGAGGTGCTGGGCCAAATGAACAATCAGGACAGTAGCGATTATGAGAAACATAATGCTGCTTTGCTTAAAAAGTATGAACTAACTCCTGAGGCCTACAGGGTTAAATTCCATAAACTCAGAAAAAGCCCTGACATGAGCTTTGAGGAAGTCGCCACATTCATCAACAGCCATCTAAACTAACATCTCGGGGGAGAATGGGACAGTGCTCAAATCTCTTACTACAATGAATTCCTTACTAAATCAGAATTCTCCTAATGTTCTTTCACTTAACACCTGCTCTCTAAGCGTCTCTAAATTGGCTGAACTAGATGTTAAGATCCAAGCATTAAACCTAGTATTAAGAGCTGTAACCGAGACTTGGGCTAATTCAGACATCCTATGGACAGTTGAGATACCTGGGTTTAAACTCTACTCCAAAAAAAGATCCAATAAGAAGGGATGGTCTTCATTTATGTTAGGAATGATATTACCTCATTTGAATCCCCTCTCATCACTCAAACAAAGAGCACTTGGGTTAATATACATATAAAAAGCCTTCCGGACCCCAAGATTTTGTAGGTACTTGCTACCGACCGCCTTCTGTTGACCTTGACCACACCAAACACTTAACTACTGTAATGAAATTTCCCAACTGGCAAATAATGGCACTTTTCTCATTTTGGGAGACTTTAACCTCCCAACTATAGACTGGGAAGCCCTATCCGGTACACCTAACATGACAAATTATTCTTCTCATCAATTATCGAGCTCGGCCTTGTCCAACTTATGAGGGAACCAACCAGGGGATGTAACACCTTAGATTTAGTCATAACTAATATTGAAAATAAAATTACCAATCTTTCCATTACTGACCCCTTGGGTAGCAATGACCATGTGTCTATTCAACTTACAATATCATATGATTCTCACATTTCAACAAACAAACTTAAGATCAAACAATATGAAACGGCCGATTTCAAAACAATCAATGCACACTTAAATAATATCCAGTGAGATAACATATTCCCCCCACTTAAGGTCGAAGATGCCTGGAACCTTTTAAAATCTGCAGTTCAAGAACTTGAAGATTTACATGTGCCGGAGAAAAATAAATACAATAACAAAGGGAAAATCCCTTTATGGTTCAACAATGCAATTAAAAAACAAATCAAACTTAAAAATTGTTTCCATCTTTAAAAAACTGCTCCGACAATCAAACCGAGAGAGCACTAAACAAATATAGAGCAGCAGTCAGAGAACTAAAAAAGCTCATCTTATTAGCCAAGCAAAATCTTGAATTCGAAACAGCACACACAAACGACTCCTACAAGGCCCTCTATTCATATCTTAATGGAAAAAAGGGGGGTATAGTAGATCCATGGGTCCAATAATCATTAATGGAACTATAATCACGTCTGATAAGGAAACTGCCGAAGCATTTAACAACTATTTTTGCTCAGTATTTTCACAGAATGATTCACAGACCCTGCCCACTATTCATACTCTTGAACCACCTGAATGCAGAATTTCATTAGCTGATACAAAGAATGCATTAGAAACCCTAAAAAAGGACTAGTCCAGGCCCTGAAAAATATTAACTCAAAATTTCTATTTGGAACAATTGATACAATAATTTCACCACTAACCATTATCTTTAATAAATCTTTAAGCAAATGAACTGTACTCTCTGATTGGCTAACAACTACTGTAATCCCTATTTTTAAACAAGGCATACACTCAAAAACAGAAAACTACCAGCCTATAAGCCTTACATCAATACCCTGTAAACTTATGAAGAAAACAATTAAAACCATTATTGAATCTGAAATACACTCTTTAAATATTACTGACCATTCCCAACATGGGTTTAAACAGGGCCATTCATGCATCACCAATTTGCTCTCCTTCTATAATCGCATAAGCCAAAACTTTGACTCCAACACCCCATGGACATTATTTTACTCAATTATAGCAAAGCCTTTGACAAAGTGTCTCATGCCATCTTGATAAGTAAATGATTCCATTTAGGATTTTCCCCTAACCTTGTTAAATGGTTGCAATGCTGGCTTATGGATAGGACCCAGAGAGTTAGGGTGAATGACATACTGTCTGATACAGGGGAGGTTTCTAGTGGTGTCCCCCAGGGCTCAGCCCTGGGGCCTACACTTTGTAATATCTTTATTAGCGATATGAATATCGGATCTAGTAATATCATTATAAAGTTTGCTGACGACACAAAGCTGGGAGGAAGAGTAGATAGTGCCTCTAACATGAGGGTACTTGTATCTGACCTTGCCACCATTGAACAATGTGCAGACTCCAACAATATGCAGTTTAATGTATCAAAATGAACTGTTTTACACCTGAGGACAAACAACCCAAAACAGACATGCACCTTAAATAGCTCAACCATTAGAAACTCAAACAGCGAAGATGATCTAGGAATAATAATCAATAACAAGCTGTCCTCATCTGACCACTGCAATAAAGTAGCCAACCTTTCCAATGCATTCCTGAGACTGATCAACCACACTTTTACCTCCAAAACAGAGCAATGTGTAGTCACTTTATATAGATCTCACATCAGACCATATTCCGACTATGGGTCCCCCTTCTGAAACCCTTACTTGATCTCTAACAAAAATAGGATAGAGCAGATTCAACGTAGGGCAACCAAGATCATTCCCCACTTAGCCCATCTCAGTTATGAAGAAAGATTAAAAAAGACAGGTCTCCACTCTCTGGAATCAAGAAGAATCGGAGGAGATCTACTCCAGTTATTTAAAAGCCTACAATCACCCACTCTAATGGAGCAATGTGGCATCACTTATTCCAAAAGGAAAATAGCAGCCAGGCTATCTAACAAGCAGTTTGTAGTCAGTAGAGCCAGGATCAACAAAAGGATAAACATTTTCACCATTAGGGCCCCTAAACTGTGGAACGAGCTCCCACAGGAAATAATCAACTGCACCAATATTATAATATTTAAAAAACACCTATACAATTGGCTGCAATACTAACCAACCTAGGTTTCAAGACCTACTCCTGTGGGGGACAATCCTGATGGGCCTTAGCCTTTTGTCCTTTATACCAAGTTGCCAAGTTACCAAGCAACGTCAGTTTTTGAAACATTGGTGAGACAGGGTGGAAGCAAACTGTGTGGGGAAAATTGAGGAGGTTGCACTTTTAGAGCAGTTCTTTTGGGGTTGCCCAGCGGAGTTGAAAACCTGGCTAGAGGACTGAGATCCAAAAACAGCACAGCAGGTTGCTGACCTCTCAAATCAGTATGCCAGGAGCAGGCCTGCTCTGAAAGGAAGTGGGGGAGTGGGTGTGGCAGAGCAGAAAGGGAAAAGTACACTTTCAGGGCAGCTAAAACCATCGCTGCCTCTGCAGAAAGGGGGGAGCCTCAACTTACCAAAAAGAGATTTCTTGGATAAAAGAAATAATGACTGCTGGCTTGTAAACAGCCTGGGAATATTGCTAGACAGTGTCCTAAAAAGGCACAGTGTACAAAGTGGTGCTCAAACAGAGTTGGATGCACTGTGCATCCCCGAAAGCATGCCTGTAAACATAAGGGAGCACATACACCTGGTTACTGTAAATGAGGTGCAAATCCATGGTTTAAGGGACATGGGGGCTTCTCTTACCCCGGTAAAAGGGGATTTGTTTGGGTGTGAACAGCTTATACCTAATCAGTGTGTAACAGTGAGGGGATTCTCTGGGGAGAAGAAAACTCTGCCACTAGCTAGTGTTCTCCTGTATTGGGGTGAGACAGGAGAGAGGGTGTAAAAAGTGGTACTGGCAGACAGCTTCGCCCTGGATGTGATTACTAGGGAAAATCTACAGCAGGGGGTGGTGTGTGTGGTTACCTGCAGTCAGACGGCTAAGGCTGCTTGTGATTCCCTGAACCCCACAGAAGCACTGGTGGAAAAGAATAGGAGGCTGGTTATAGAAACATAGACTTTGACGGCAGATAAGGACCACTTGGCCCACCCAGTCTGCCCATTTCCTTACCTACTGGATAAGCTGCAGATTCTAGTTAACCAACAGCCTATTTCCTGCAACCCCCCTCTATAATTGCCTTATGTCTGTCCCATGCATGCTTGAATTCCTCCACTGTTTTAGACCCCACAACCTCTCCAGGAAGGCGGTTCCATGTGTCCACCACTCTCTCCGTGAAAAAGAATTTCCTCACATTACCCCTGAGCCATCCCCCCTCTAACTTTAAATTATGCCCCCTTGTTCTTACACATCTCTTTTTCTGAAAGATGCTACCCTCCTGGACTTTGTTGATTCCCTTGAGGTACTTAAAAGTTTCTATCATGTCCCCATTGTCCCTCCTTTCATCAAGGGTATACATATTAAGCTCTCTCAGTCTCTCTTCATTATGGTTTCTGATGTAGACCCTGCACCATTTTAGTTGCCCTCCTCTGGACTGCTTCCATCCTGTTTATGTCCTTGCATAGATGAGGTCTCCAAAACTGCACGCAGTACTCCAGATGGGGTCTCACCAACTGTCTGTATAGAGGGATAACCACTTCCCTTTTTCTACTTGTGATGCCCCTCCCTATGCATCCCAGTATCCCCCTGGCTTTCCCTACTGACTTCTCACATTGCATACCCACCTTTAGGTCATCTGATATGACTACACCCAGATCCCTTTCCATTATTGTTATTGTTAGTACCTCCCCTGCTATTGTGTACTCTTCTCCTGGATTTTTATTTCCCAGGTGCATTACTTTGCACTTCTTTGCATTGAATCTAAGTTGCCATATGTCTGACCATTCCTCCAACCTTGCCAAGTCCTTCTCATCCTTTCTACCCCCTTGTGTATCAACTCTGTTACAGATCTTTGTGTCATCCGAAAGAGGTATACCTTTCCTTCCAGACCCTCTGCAATGTCACCTATAAAGACGTTAAAGAGGACTGGACCCAGTACTGAGCCCTGAGGTACTCCACTAGTAACCCCCCTTTCTTCAGAATGTGTTCCATTCACTATTACCTTCTGTGTCCTGTTGTGCAGCCAGTTTTCTACCCAGGCTACCACCATGGGGCCCACTACCAGGCTGGCTAACTTGATTATTAATCTTTTGTGCGAGACTGTGTCAAATGCCTTGCTAAAGTCTAGGTAGGCCATATCCACAGCCCCTCCCTGGTCTATCACTTTGGTCACCCAGTCAAAGAAATTGATTAGATTTGTCTGACATGACCTTCCTCCTGTGAATCCATGCTGCTTTAGGTCCAGTGCCCCGCTGTACTCTAGGTACTCAACAATTCTTTCTTTCAGAAGTGATTCCATCATTTTCCCCACCACTGAGGTCAAACTAACAGGTCTGTAATTTCCTGCTTCTGCCTTGCTCCCACTTTTGTGAAGGGAATCACATCTGCCCTCCTCCAGTCCTCAGGTACCACCCCATCTTCCCATGATTTGTTAAAAGTGTGGTTAGTGGTGTCACTAGGTCCTCCTTAGCTCTTTTAGGATTCTAGGTGAATCCGTCAGGCCCCATTGCTTTGTCCACCTTGAGTTTTAGAAGTTCTTTCAGTACTCTTTCTTCTTTAAATGGACTGGTATCAACCCCACTATCCAGAGTGCTTCTAATGTTTGGTTTAGGTAACTCCTCCTCTTCTTCTTTTGTGAATACTGAGCAAAAGTATTCATTCAGTATCTCTGCCTTTTCACTGTCTCCCTCTGCCCACCTCCCCTCTCCTTTATTAATCTTCCCTATCCCTCCCTTAACCTTTCTATGTTCCCTAATGTACCTATAAAAGGTTTTATCCCCCTTCTTAACTGAGTTGGCTATCCTTTCCTTTGTTTGGGCCTTTGCTTTTCTGACTGCCTTCCCCACTTCTTTCTGCTTTAATTGAAGTGGTTCCCCAGCCTCTGTCTCTTGACCTGGAGAATAGTGAATGGGAGGTAAGACTTCCCCAAGTAGCAGCTCACCAGATAGCTACAGAAGGTTACTCAGTGGAGGGAAAGGTAACTAATAGTCAGAAAGTTAGGGATGGCAGTGACTCTGAATGCACTGACACTAGAGCTATTGACCCCACTATAGAAACTGAGAAGACAATGTCCCATGCTTTGGGAAAATGTGAGGACTTTGCCACTGCTCAGAGAACTGATACTAGTTTGAAGAGGCTGAAGGCTTCTGTAGAATCTGATGGGACATAGGCAGGTGACATAAGATATAGGGTATTTTGGGACCAAGGACTGCTAAATACACAGGATATGAGGACAGAGGGAGGGGTGATGGGTAGGCAGCTTGTCATTTCCCTGGGGTATTGTGAACAGTTGCTCAAGATCGCTCATGATATCCCCATGTCCGGACATCTGGGCATTGCACGAACCACAAAGTGATCGGCCCAGAATTTCTATTAGCCCATCTTCACCCAGCAGGTGAAGGAATATTGCAGGTCTTGTCACCAGTGACAACAAATAGGGAAGGCAGGTAGTACCTGGTGACAAGGTACCTTTGTAAATGAGCCTATGGCTCAAAGGTTTTCCAAACTGCTGTTTAAATAAAATAAAAAATAAATAAAAAAATAAAACCAAAGCTGCACTAATTCCCTTGCCTATTGAGCAGGAGCCATTCCAGAGGGTAGGAATGGATATTGTGGGACCATTGAGTAACCCAGGCTCCTCTGGGGAAAAAGTTTATACTGATGGTGGTCGATTATGCCACCTGATACCCAGAGGTGGTCACCCTCTCCTTACTTAGGGCAGGCAAAGTGGCAGACGCCTTGCTAGGGATTTTCTCCCATGTCAGGTCTCTGCAGGAGGTTATCTCTGATCAAGGGACCAGCTTCATGTTGGACATGATGAAGCGTTTGTGGGAGAAGTGTGGGGGTGGTGCAGAGATGCGCGACAACTTGTCACCCACAAGCCTATGGACTTGTGGAACATTTTAATGGTACCCTAAAATCGATGCTCTAAGTGTCTGCTGAACACCATTGGAGGGACTGGAAGAAATACCTTCCCCACCAGTTGTTCCCATACAGAAAGGTACCCCAAGAGTCGACAGGGTTCTCCCCTTCAAACTCTTATATGGACGTAGGGTGCGTGGGCCCCTGGACTTGATCTGGGATGATTGGGAAGGCAAGCACTCCACCCAGAGAACTCCTATAGCTGAGTATGTCCTTAGGTTTAGGGAGAAGCTGAAGGAGCTTATGGGGTGTCCCAAAGCAATCTGTCAGCTGCCCAACAGAAAGAAAAAGTCTGGAACAACCATGGAGCAAGAGCTCACTTGTACAGTGCAGTCAGGAAGTAATGGTCCTAATTCTGATCTGGAAGCACAAGCTGCAGGCCAAGTGGATGAGACCATAAAGGTAGTCCGAAAGGTCAGTGGCATAAATTATATTGTGGAACTTCCTGACAGGAGATGTACCTATAGGATGTACCATGTTAACATGATGAAGCCATATGCAAACAGGGCTAACATGATATTTGCAGTGTGTAGTCCTTGGGAGGGAACAGACAAGGAAGACCCCCTCCTGGACTTGCTAGAGCAAAGCAAGCAGGAGTCATCTGTGGAGGCACTCAAACTGTTGCCCCAGTTGACCCCAGAAGAGGCCCAGGAAGTGAGGGAGGTTCTAGAGGACTTTGCCCCTTTGTTTACAGTCAAGCCTGGACAAATCCCCTTAGTGACACAAGATGTAGACCTGGGGACACAAGCGCCCATACAGCAGACAGCCTACTGGGTGTCTGAGGCCGTCCTAAAGGACATTAGGAAGGAGATGGAGGAAATGCTGGATTATGGGTAATCCATAAATCCCACAGTCCGTGGGCCTCACCTGTAGTCCTTGTTCCCAAGCTGGATTACTTTACTAGCTTTTGTGTGGAATATCATGGACTTAGTGCAGTCATGAAGTCTGACACCCACTCAATGCCATGGATGGACAAACAACTGGACAAATTGGGAGGGGTAACATACCTTACCACAAGAAAGGGTACTGGCAGGTGGAGTTAACTGTCAGAGCTAGAGAATGGTTGGCCTTCATCACTCCAATAGGATTATTCAAATTATGGATAATGCCTTTTGGAATAAAGAATGCCCCTGCCACATTCCAAAGGTTGGTCAACCAGGTGTTACATGGTACTGACGAGTATGCAGTGGTTTAGCTGGATGATACTGCCATCTTCAGTACCAGCTGGAAGGAACACCTGTCCCATCTGAAGGAAGTGTTAGGCAGGATACAGAGGGCAGGGCTCACTGTAAAGGCTGAAAAGTGCAAGGTAGCTATGTCAGAGGTGGCATACCTAGGCTGAGTAGTTTGGTGGGGGCAGCTTTGTCCTAATCAAGCAAAGAGTGAGGCAACAGAGGTGTGGCCCATGCCTGAAACCCAGAAGCAGGTTAGGAGCTTCCTAGGGACTGTGGGGTACTACCGAATGTTTGTGCTCAATTACAGTACCCTGATGGCTCCCCTTTCTAGCTTGCTGAAGAAAAGATAGCCCAACATGGTAAAGTGGAAGCCAGCCTGTGAACGAGCATTCACATGGCTAAAAGAGGCACTGTGCAGTGCCCCTGTGTTGTCCAGTCCAGATTACACTAGACAGTTTGCAGTACAGACTGATGCCTCGAATTTGGGGATTGGAGCAGTCATCAGCCAGACATCTAATCAGGGAAGAGACCACCCAATAGTGTACCTGAGTAAGAAGTTACTTCCCTGGGAGTAGGCATACTCCACGGTAGAAAAGGAATGCCTGGCATTTATATGGGCCGTGAAGAAATTAGAGCTGTACCTCGTTGGCAGGCACTTCGAGGAACAAACTAATCACAGCACCCTGGTGTGGTTAAATCAGATGGGGGCCAAAATGGACAGCTCATCAGATTGAGTATTGCCCTGCAGGTGTATGACATGACAATTACCCACAGGTCTGGGTCAGCCAACACAAACACAGATGGTCTATTTTGCCAGTTAGAACAGTAAACAGAATTATGGAAACTCTACCATAAGACAGGGGCGTGTTCCCATAAATTCAGTCTAAGGAGGGAAGATGTGTAGATTTGGCCACTGCTGTGTAATATTAAAGACTTACTGCTGTTATAATGTTCTGTGATTTTGGTAATGTTTAAAAGTTCCGAACAGGCCAGAACTAAGGGTTACCAAAAGATTGCCCAGTGTTACTGAAAAGGACACATAGGATAAGACAATGTATATTACAATTGTCTGACTTTTCTCTGTGATCTGGGGACAAGGCTTAACCAGGAAACTAAAATTCCATTTCAAAGAGAATTGGAATTTCCTTGTAAGCTTAGTAAAGGGAAATAGAGGTAATAAAATCTCAGGAGATGGGAGAAACATCCCCTGTCATAAAACTTTAAACTCAGAGAAAAATGGGTTTTAGGCAGGAGGTGTAAGCAAGGTTACCACCAGTCTATTGACATTTCTAATAAGTGGCAGGAAGCTGAGGAATATCTGCTCTGGAAGTCTACTATGAATGCACTTCAAGTGTTATAATTCATCTCCATTTAGAAGAAGTCAGAAAGGATGGGGAAGATCAAAGACTGTTGGGACTGTAGGACACCTAATTAATAATTCTGAGTCCCTTAAAAATCTTGGAAAGAGCAAGAGAGACCCCTGCTGGCCCAAAAAGATAAGGTCACCAAAGAGTTACAGGCTGCATGGACCATGGTATATAAAGCCCTCCGAACAGGGCATGTTGCACACTTTTTCATGGGATACTCTTCCTGACTCACCGAGCAAGACTGCCACAACACAGACTAAGGATCGGTGAATGCAAGAGAGAACTGGATCTCTGCAGACTTCATTTATGTTATGGACTTTGTATTTTCCACAGATAAGGTAGAAACTTGACAGTTACCTTTCACAGAGCATTTTGTATTTTTACAATTTTGTTTTGTTATTCTGTAACCATATTTCTGAAATCTTTTGTTTGTAAACTTTGCATAATAATTTTTTAGAAGTATTAAAAGAGTTTTGCTTTTAAAACTGCCTGAGTGATTTGTTTCTGTGAAGGTGGAAGGATTATTCAAATCTGTGACCAAACTAGTTAATGCAAGGTGTCACCATGCTACCAAAAATAGGATCCTGGAAGGGACAATCTGGGTGCCTTAAGTAGGGGAGATACACAGGTTTCAGGAGGAGTCTGTAAGGGAGAACTAGGTCACTGTATCACTCATGGCAGAAGACACCAATCAGGGCTATGAAAGGCCAGCCCCAAAGAGGTCCTAACACCTGGGTCTCCCCCCCCCATACAGCTACCAAGGAGAGTCCTCACCTGGCTACAGACTTGAGACTGTATTTTACCCTTACCCAGATTTTAATGAGGAAGCCCTGGGACCTTGTGGTGAGTGTTCAGTTGTGAATGCAGAAAGCACTCTAGATGGACACATGGAGGATATTCCTGTTTTCTCCTGTGATGGATTACACTTAGGGATGGGCCCTGTGAGCTCAGAGGACCTGGCCCCCAGGAGTGGGTTTGCTACATTACCTACCACCGTGTGACCCAGCTAGTACAGAAAACCAGCAGCAGGTGTTTAATCCCACTGCCAGTATCTTCTCTGTCACCCAACGCATCTCATAAATCCAACACTGGGGTGCCCAACACCTGGAGCTGGCCAAAATTCCCCTGCCACTTTATGAGACTCCAGGGTATCCACTGCTGGTGCTGACAAACAACTTTCCAAAACCAGTTTCCCAATTTATAGTGTCAGAACTTGTAAAACATGCCCCTCATTCTTTTTTATGTTTGCGTATGTGCATTTACAGGAAACATTATGTTGTAGCTTAGGAGAGAAGCGAGTAGTGGAGGTACGGCACTGTGGCGGCCAATGCCAGCACTGCATTTGTGGGCTTGGCAGTGCTCAGCCAATGCAGGCCCCATGTCCTGATGACACTGGTTCTGCAGAAGAGCCACCAACTTGTAACGATTTCACTGCTGCAATCGGGGGCCACCGCGTCACTGCAGTGTCAGCCATTCCGCTGCAATGAGGGAGCTACCCATCATACACCTTACCTAGTGTAACATTTCCAGAAACATGGTAGCTCTATGCCGGCACCTCAGAGTCCCATGAAAGCTGACAGAGTGCCCAATCTCCCTGTCTGAATGCCCCCAACCCAGTTCATTTGCTGATGGGAGAGCCCACTCCCCATCGGCATAGTGTCCTCCCCCAAATTTCAGTTGTGTGCCGAAGGGGTGCCCAATCCCCCTCAGCATCATGCACCACCCACACATGTTTCTGTACCAACAGGGGGCCCAATCTTTGTTGGCTTCATTCCCCTTCTTCCCAGTTCCAGTTGCTGATGGAGGAGCCCACTCCCCATCGACATAATGGTCCCCCCAGTGATTTAATGCCTGTGCTGAGGGGTTGCCCAATCCCCATCGGCCTCATGCACCCCTACTCATTTCTGTGCTGATGGGGGGGCCAATCCCCATCGGCTTTAGTCCCCCTCTGCACAAATGCCGGTAGCACACTGGGAGCCCACCCCAGTATACCAAACACACCTGCAAAAGGAGAAAACCAACATGCATTGTCTGTATTTTTTTTTAGCCTGTAAAATGAGAAATTGGTCCCTCAAAGTGTTCAGTGCCCATCTCCCAACCCGCACCCACCCTCTGCATACCTCACCTCCCCCTACAACCCCACCACATACTTATCTCCGGATCCTGGCATGACAATCTTCGGTGGACCGGGAACAGGTCTGCACTCTTCAAAATTGACTGCAAACTGAAGAAATGCCAGTAATATGTATAATGGCATAAATAGGGTTTTTTTTTCAACTTTGATGCATATATAGGGCATTTTTGAGAATTGTGACACCACATTTTCAACATGGGGTTTCGAGACCCCTCCTCATGAATTCAGTCACTGTCATGGCGTTATTTGGTCCCGAAAGGTGATATCTCTGTCACCATGTGGAAACATCTTTTGAGACCAATTAATGAAACAACACTGCCACTGTTTATGAGGTGGGCTCTCAAAAAGCCTATGTTGCAAATTTGGTGAAAAAAAAATCCCCAAAAATGACTGTTTTATGAGCATGCATTGCGCAGTATCCATGCACGCTTGTAACTTTGCAAATTTATAATATTTTCATGCCAGATTTTCAACATTGGCATTTTACAACACCTCCTTATGAACAGTACAGCTGTCATTTTACACATCCTGGCCAAAATGTGTTTTTCGCACTTCCAGCATAGAATAGAGCGGTCGCTGTGGGAAATCAGTGTTTGGAAAAGATTAAGAAAATCACAGTGACACTGTTCATGATCAGAGGTCCTAAAGTGCCTATGTTGAAAATTTGGTGACAGAAGTCCATAAAATGACTGTTACGAGTGTGTGTTGCACAGTTTCTATGCACTCTCGTAACTTTGCAAATTTGTAATATTTTCACTCCAGATTTTCAACATTGGCATTTTTTCACACCTCCTTATGAACAGTACAGATGTCGTTTTTCACATCCTGGCCGAAATGTGTTTTCGCACTTCTGGCGCAGAATAGAGCAGTCACTGTGGGAAATCAGTATTTGGGACAGATTAAGAAAATCACAGCGAGTCTGGTAATGAGCAGAGTTTTAAAGAGCCTATGTTGAAAATTTGGTGACAAAAGTCCATAAAATGACTGTGTTACGACTGTGCGTTGTGCAGTTTCCATGCACCCTCATAACTTCACAAATTTGCAATATTTTCACACCAGATTTTTAACTTTGCCATTTTTCCAGACCTCCTTATGAACAGTACAGCTGCCATTTTTCATATCTTGCATGAAATATGCATTTACACATCTGGCACAGAATAGCACAGTTGCTGTGGAAAATCAATGTTTGGGACAGATTAAGAAAATCATAGTGACAGTGTTCATGAGCAGATGTTACAAAATGCCTGTGTTGAAATTTGGTGAAATAATTCCACTAAATGACTGTGTTACAAACATGCATTGTGAAGTTTCCATGTATGCTTGAAAGTTTGAGCATTTTTGATATTTTCACTACAGATTTTCAACATTGCCATCTCTTCACACCTCCCTATGAATTGTACAGCTATCATTCTTCATATCCTGCCCAATCTGTGTTTTTGTACCTCTGGCACACAAGGGCATGGTTGCTGAGGGAACTCAATGTTCGAGACACATTAACAAAATCACAGTGCCACTTATCATGAGAAGAGGTCCCAAATGCTTTCATGAGATGGGGGGTCATAAAAAGGCCACGTTGAAAATCTGTAGTGCAAATACCAATAAACGCCTGGGGCATTAGGGTTTCTAACCATAACGTCCCACCCTGTACGGACTGACAGGCACCAGGTGTGTGCCTTTGGATTGCCGACTGTACTGCTCATGTCATTCCACCCCCACCCCTGTACCCTGCAGCCAGCCACAGGCATTGAGGTGTGCCTTGGACTCTTCAGCCCCAGAGTTCACCCCATTCTCCTATACTTGCACCCATTTCAGCGTATGTCCTTATGCAGTGAGGTGACCGTAAAGCCAAACCCCCCCCAAGGCACACCTCAACACTTGTCGGTGTCTGCAGGATAGGGTGAGGTGAAATAGCATGAGCGTTATGGACGATGACCAAAACGCATACCCCAATGCCTGTCTGTTTCTGCAGGGTGGAGATGGGGTTGGCATGAAGTTCAATACTTCACTGCCATTCCTATTCTGCATCTTTCTAACTCCTGCATTTCCAATGCTAATACCAGCAAGCAAACATTCGGCATTGACAAGTGCTTGTTTAATTTGAAAAGAAGAATAACATCAAGAAATATCTTTTAGCCACCTGTGACCCCCTAAACCTTGATCCCCTCTCAGCACCCATGAATCCACACTCCTCATGTACCTATGAAGCATCCCAAAAAGTAGTCCTTGCATAACCAGGAAAGTTTCTTTCCCTAAAATGCAGCAGAGACAACTGTCAGAAAGCAAAGTAAGTTCAGTTAATGTGCTTTTAATGTGTTTTTGTCTTTTACTGTACTCATAACTTAGTCATTTTTTTATATTTTTGCCCCACATTTTTAACACAGCCTGTTTTAACCACACCTCATGAACATGTCAGGTGTATTTTTCTTCAAATCTCCTCTGTAACAAGCTTTCACTTTCAATCAGTGAATCACCTTTCAGACTGGATTTAAAAATCCCACCTTTCTTGGTCAGTTCCATGTCAAAAGGGAATGCTCAAAAGTGTGAATACAAAAAACCATGACAGCAAAACAGTGCAGACACAAAGAGCGACCAGGAAATAACAGTGATCTCCAAAACGGTGACAACAGTGCTGCAGTGACTTTCACACTTCATCCCCCCACACCCCCTTTACTACAGATAACCAACTCCTGGGAGGCCGGGGACGCAACTTGGGGAAGGAAAGGAAGCTGTAGGTTGCTGTTTCAGTGATCACTGTTATTTCCCGGATGCTGTCTCTATCCACGCTGTTTTGATGTAACCATTTTTGTATTCACCCTTTTGCAGAAGCCCAAGATTCATAACAAATACTCTCCCATCCTTCCTGTTATGCAAACTAACTTGAACCTACCCCAATCAAGTACAACTTCAGATCCTCCAAACTGCCCACATACAATCAACTAAAAAAGTGCACTAAATCTGGGGAATATGCCCTCGCTGCTACTGTCCTACATACTTGGGAGAGCATACTAAAAACAGTAAAAATTGGTCACTATAATTCCAATTAACCACTTCAAGTACTGTACATATATAACCTATTACATCCCAGTGTGACTACTGCAGCTGAATCAACCTCTATTGTTGTGAACTTACTCAATGTCTGCTTTGAAACTGTATATAGTGTGTGGTAGAATGTTATATTTAGCAGAAATCCATCATTTACCAGCGTTGTTTTACTATTGATGAGATTTTCGATGTTGTTATACCATCGATCAAATGTTACATCGATGGTACAACAAGATAGAATCTGGTCGTATGGCCGTCTCATCGGTGTCTCGCATGATGGAATGGACAGGATTCAGTCTAAAGCTGTGCATCATTTAATAGTCACAAATTTCATTGTGAAAGCCACTTGGTCATTTAAAACTCATGTTCTGTAGTAATAATGGCACAAAAGGTAAGAAACGTTGTAATATGGAAAAAAGAGCCCTCTATGCCCATACACTATAAAGAACGATGAATGGGCATGGATGAACAACCGCACTATGCTTTTATCGAGTGGTCACCTTGGCAACTCATGTAAACCTTGAGAGTTTTTCTATTTTCCCTGATTGTGATCCCATATTTTAACATAGCCCTTTTGCTACCCCACCTCATTAGCATCACTGGTATCATTTTTCAAATCCTGTCCAAAACGTCTTTTCACGCTCATGCAACAAAATTATGTGTGGCTAGGATTCTATAAATAACATCTGTCATGTTCATAAGGTGGTGTCATAAAAGATTACGGTGAAAATTTAGGACCAAAATCTCCAAGAAACAACAAAGATATAAACATTGACATGTTTCAGCATTTACTGGTACCAATGCAAGTTGTTGCTGTATGAATCCACATTTTCAACACACGCATTAATGTACTGGAAAACAAAAAAAGCAACAACTGAACACCCCGGAACCAGGGTTAGAAAACAAACTGGAAAAAATTAAAACCAGAGACACAGAGTGCAGACAAGCCAAACAGTGACAGGATTAGAAAGCTGTTTAAATCTTTATTAGAAGTGACGAGGGTGCACAAAAAAAAACACTCAATGTTTCACCATTACAGCTTTATCTGCAGTGTTTGGCACCACCTAGAGTGCTAGTTAAATAGTAAACACTTAAAGGCACAGTCCCAAACTACCATCAGCAGTGCAATGAGTGTGTAAGTGCTAAGTGACAATTATCCTAAAACTGCAAAACATGAACTCTCTCAAAAGTGACAGATTATTTGAACTCACAGATTATCTCATGATATAGAAAAGTTAGTCACTACAAAAAATTATTCCTCAATTCATTACTACTGGCAAAAGTTCAAAGTGCATTATGCAAATATATTCTTAAAGTAACCTGGTATCTGAAACAGATAAAAAGACAACCAGATTAATAGATACTTGATTAATCCATCTGTTTTATAAGACTGGAGTTGATTTGATCTAGTCAATTTGACTTAGTATTTTAAACTGGGAAGCATGGTTGCCTGGAGTTTAAAGATCCAATAATTTTCCCATTGTGCTAGTTCCAAGTCTAGATCTCCACCCCTTGCTCCGGTGTATATATGTTAGTACCAAGTCTAGCTCTCCACTCCTAGCTCCAGTGTATATATGTTAGTACCAAGTCTAGATCTCCACTCCTAGCTCAACGTGTATATATGTTAGTACCAAGTCTAGATCGCCACCCCTAGCTCCAGTATATATAAGTTTAGTACAAAGTCTAGCTCTCAAGCCCTAGCTCTGGTGTATATATGTTAGTACTGAGTCTAGATCTCCACCCCTAGCTCTGATGTATATATGTTATTGCCAAGTCTAGATCTCCACCCCTAGCTCCTGTGTGTGTATATATATATATATATATATATATATATGTCAGTACCAAGTCTAGATCTCTACCCCTAGCTCTGGTGTATATATGTCAGTACCATGTCTAGATCTCCACCAACAAAAACAAACCTGCACCAGGACCGCACCCAGCACCCTACACCAAGTTGTGACCCGACCCGCTACACCACTGGGCCAGCTCGGCAGTCACTGCAGCGCCACCCCTCAAATCCTCCCACCCTCGCCGCTTGCTTACCTCACCCTCCCCGGCTACACTGTAGTGACTTTCTGTCATTAGGGTTGCCAACCCACACGATCTGGTCGCTGTAGCTGCTGGGTTGCCTCTGTGATATGCGCTGTGATTGGGTCGTCCTTTCGCGGGTCACTCAATTGCGGTTGCCCACGTCACAGTATACCATTTTACCATTTGTGGTGTTAACAAAAAAAGATTCCTCTTTCACAACAGGACATTATTTACATGACACACATTTCTGATTTACACTTAGGCAGCTGTTCAAATCTTTATTAAAGTGACAATGGTGCACACAAAAACACTCAAAGTTGTGCCATAACGGCTTTATCAAAAGATACCCAGATTAACACAGATACCTGACTAATCCATGTATTTTATAAGGAATGGAGTTAATTCAGCTCGGTCATTCTTATAAAATAGATGGATTAGTCAGGTATCTGTAGCTCTGTAAGTGTGATGAGCTAGCTCTGTTCTTCGCAGATAAGGTTGCCAGCATCAGGTCTGGAATCGGGCTGGCTTTCTCTATGAGGGGTTGTGGAGGTCAACGGGAGGTGGTGAGCACCCGGTCTGTCCGGACAGATTTCGGCTGACTGGAATTCATGGACACTGTGAAGATTGTCCAGACTCTGCGCCCAACCTGTTGTAGTTTGGATCCAGGCCCTACCCCCCTTTTAGTGGGGTGTGTAGATGTTATCTGCCCGATACTAGTTGAAATTGTATGGAGATGCTTGGATAGGGGGTCTTTCCAGACCCCATAAAGGAGACAGTCATTCAACCACTCCTTAAAAAACCCTCCTTGGATCTCGACGATCCAGCTAACTACCGACCTGTCTCTAACCTTCCCTTTGTGGGGAAGGTTATTGAGAAGGTAGTTGTGTTGCAACTGGAGGATCACCTTTTAACTCACAATGTCTATGAAGCTCTTCACTCTGGTTTCAGGAAGAGGCATAGCATGGAGACTCCCCTTGTTCAGGTATTAAATGATCTTCTAAAGGTGAGAGATCGAAAGGCTCATACCATCTTGGTCCTTCTTGATCTCTTTGACACTGTGGACCATGGAGTACTTTTGGAGACCCTGCAGTTTCTCTGTGGACTATCAGGTACAGTCCTCAAATGGCTACAGTCACTCCTTATAGGCAGGATTCAGAGGGTGGTCACAGGAATTTATTTCTCTGATGCCCTCCCACTCCATATTAGCACCTATGTTGTTCACAGTGTATATGCTGCCATTGGGAGATATCATCCGGCAATACGGCTTGAGTTTTCACTGCTATGCAGATGACACTCAGCTATATATGTCCTTTGTGCCCAGACAGGTTGATGAGGTCTCTGTGCTAAATAATTGCCTCTCCGAGATCAAAGACTGGATGAGCTCTAGTTGGCTGATACTGAATCTGGATAAGACTGAGGTGTTGGTTGTGGACCCAGGTCGCCCGGGGGCAGTTTTGGGGGCTGGGCACATCTCGTACCTGTGGCTTGATGATGTCCAGCTTACTACCTCAGATTGGATGCAGAACCTGGGAGTTATTTTTGATGATGGCTTGACCATGAAATCTCAGGTGTCAGCTGTAGTTAAATCCTCATTTTACTATCTGAGGAATATCACCCGGGTGAAACACCTGATTCCACTGGACAACCTTCCAACACTGGTCCATGCCTTCATTACTACCCATATTGACTACTGCAATACTCTCTACCTAGGGCTGTTTGGGGTTGATATCTGCTGCTTGCAGCTGGTGCAGAATACTGTAGCCAGGCTGCTGACTGGTGCCTCTAGGTCCAGTCACATTATGCCTGTGCTGCGTGGACTGTACTGGCTGCCGGTTCAGTGGTGGATCACCTATAAGGTAGGCCTGCTTACCTTCAAAGCCCTACATAATCAGGGACCTGACTCCCTGAAAGATCTCTTGATTCCCTACTTCCCCAATCGCCCCCTCTGATCCACCAACGAGAGATTGCTAGAGGTTCCAAGGGTTCTTCTAAAAACATCTGGAGCTTGTGCTTTTTCATTTGCAGCACCAACCCTGTGGAATTCTCTACCTCGTTGGTTAGGAGAATGACTGACCATCATTTGTTTTAAATCCTTGTTAAAAACTATTTATTTTCACTGGCTTTCCCAGACTGATTTTAAAATTTATACCGCTGTTTGCTTGCATATTTATGGTTTATGTGGTACAGCACCTTGATATTGAAAAGTGCTATAAATAAAGATTTGCTTGCTTGCTTGCTTTGGGTTTTCTGTCCTCAGTGTGCCATGTTTTTATTTTTATCTCATTTGTTTACCTTATCTCACGAACATGGCCGGAGTCATTTTTAAATCTCCCTCCAAGACCAGTTTTTGCAGTCATTCTGTACAATCACCTTTCAGGTGGCAACTGATAAATTACAAGTCATTTTCAGGGATACAACTTAAGGAAACATCAACATTATGTGTGAACTTCTTCATTGCCCAGTCATGACAATTTCACTTTTATAACTCTTATTATTACTTTCTAAATTTTAATAGTTGCAGTATCTATGCCTAACAACTACACAGAAAATTCAAGTGGACATTTGTCATTGGCCAGTGCTTATTTAAGGAAAGTTATGGGACTGAGCACTATTTGTGACAGTCACCACAGAATTGGAAATATAGTGAGAACTGTGCACTGGGTTACATCAGGTGTGCGGAAGTGTTTTATATAAAATATAAATGCATCATATTCTGAAATGTACTAATTCTGTAATAATTTCCTGTGTTTTCACTGCACAGGACACTAACAATAAAACTGCTGCTAATTACCCACATCTAAGGGTTTGTTTCAACAGCTGAGGATTTTCCTAAAACTTTAAAACACAACTAAACTTAAAGGTGGCAGCTGAGCTTCAATGCTATAAAATATGAAGCAATGCACATTGGGAAAAGGAATATGCAATATGAAATGGGGATGGTGATGGTGAAGAGCACTATGGAAGAAAAGGATTTAGGAATGATGATATATTGTAGCCCCTTAAAACAGCTGTGCACTGCAATACCATGGTGAGCAAAACAAAGAGAATGCTGGGATGCACAAGGAGGGGGATAACCAATAGAAGTTTGGAGGGGATCTTCCCACTGTAAAGGTCAATGGGACATCCACACCCAAAATATTGCACAAGGTACTAGAGCCCACACATGAGGAAAGACTGTAACATGGTGTAGCCAGCAGAGTGGAGGGCAACTTAGATGATCCATGGCCTTGGGGGAAATGATGTATGAAAAGAAGCTACAGGGCTTAATCATGTACACCATTACGAAGAGAAAGGCAAGGGAAGACATGATTGAAACATGCAAGTACCTGTACGAGATAAACAGAATGGACACCAATAAACTCTTCTTCAGTTCAAATTCAGGGATAAGAGGGAATTCATTAGTTACTTTACCTTTTCATTTCATTTTTAATTTTTATACTTGTAAATCCAGATGAGCAAAGTTGCCCATTTTCACTGGTGACAAGTTCAGTCTAAAAATACAATATAACAATACAAATTAAGAGCAGACCATTCAATCCAATAAAGTGCAGTTACAGAAGCAGATACATTTTGTTTTTGAAAAAAGCCAGTATTTTAACATTTTCTTAAATCACTGTATAAGATTACTCTCAGCAATTTATGTCGGTATCTTATTAAAAAAAGTAGGTGCTCTAAATAATAAAGGTCTTTGCCCAAAAGTAGTCTTAAAAAATGGTATTTTGAAATTAAATTTGTACTGGGACCTAGTGGATAATGCATTTATTGCCCTGGAAACATTAGAGAAGTAAACGGGGGAAGAAGGTTACATTTTACTTTAAATAAAAAAGTACCTGTTTTAAAAAGAACTCAGTCATTGAAAGATAGAGAATAAGACTGTTTATACAAGTCAGAACAGTGAGTTCGAAAAGGCAAATCTAGCCAGAATCTTAAGGCTGAATGATATATCACTCTGAGTGGGCTCAAAACATTACAACATGAGGAGGTATATATCAGTATACCATCATCTAGTACCGAAAACAGGAAGCTATGGACTAAAAGCTTTCATGATTCGAGGGTCAGAAGGGACTTAACTCGATAAAGAATACACAATATTTGGTGCAGAGTTTTTCTAAAGCTCTGAATATGAGGTTCAAAAGAAAACTGATTATCTAAGGTTATTCCTAAATATTTGAATATCGAAACAAATTCGATTTCATTGCCCCTTCAATCAAAAATTAAAGGAAAATCAGTGGATGCCTTCTTATGCTGAGAAAAAAACATTACCTTTGTTTTTTGTGAATTCAGCACCAAATGATTTAAAGATAACCAATCCTGCAGATGATCAAAATCAGTCTGAAGACAGGAAAGAGCAATATCAGATCTGGAATTAGTACAAAAAATAACAGCGTCATCCGAGTAAAGGATCATCTCTGTATTAGTACAAATATTTGGGGCTGAATTCATAAATAAAGAAAAGCAGTCAAGCAGCAAAAAAAAAACATTATGAGACATACTACTTACACAAACATGAAAATATACAAACATTTATTACACAGAAATACATGTAAACAGTCATTTACATAGTAATTACAGTATGTGCAAACAAATGTTTAACTTTAGTTCACAGTAAGCAAACATTTGGATGTCTTCAAAAACTGCAAGGTAATATGGGAACATAGCTTAAGTAAGGATGGTGTGGTACCTGAGGACTGGAGGAGGGCAGATGTGATTCCCCTTCACAAATGTGGGAAGCAAGACAGAGACAGGAAAATACAGACCTGTCAGTTTGACCTCAGTGGTAGGGAAAATGATGGAATCACTTCTGAAGGAAAGAATTGTTGAGTTCCTAGAGGCCAGTGGGGCACAGGACCCAAGGCAGCATGGATTCACAGCAGGAAAGTCATGTCAGACAAATCTAATTGATTTCTTTGACTGGGTGACCAAAGCAGGAAACCAGGGAGGGGCTGTGGACATGGCCTACCTTGACTTTAGCAAGGCATTTGACACAGTCCCACACAAAAGATTAATAAATAAATTAGCCAGCCTGGGAGTGGGTCCCAGGGTGGTATCCTGGGTAAAACACTGGCTGGACAACAGGACACAGTGGGTAATAGTAAATGGAGTCCACAGTGAAGAAAGGGGGTTACTAGTAGTGTACCGCAGGGTTCAGTACTGGGGCTGTTCATTTTTAATGTCTATATAAGTGACACTGCAGAGAGACTGGAAGGAAAAGTATGTCTCTTTACAGATGTCACAAAGATCTGCAACAGGGTTGATATGCAAGGTGGGGTGGAAAGGATGAAAAAGGACTTGGCAAGGTTGGAGGAATGGTCAAATGAATGGTAGCTTAGATTCAATGCAAGGTCTGTCTGTTGGAGTAACGAACCTCTGGTGAGAGGTGGTGTATTTATCAAAAATCAGCTCTTTGCTTTTAACATATATAAACCTTAGGAACTGTCTGTGACTGTGTTTGATATACCTATTTGTGCACTGTCTCCTTGATTGAGCTAGGCATTGTGGGACATTGGAGGCCTTGGTCTTAGCCCAGCATACCTCCTCTCCCCATTTCAGCACCAGTACTAGCAGAGGGGCAGTGAAAACACTTTGTTTGCACTCATATTGTGTTTTATAACTTTCAGGAAGTTGTTTTTGCTGATTTAACTCCTAAAATTTGTTCAGTAGTTCAGCGCCGAAAATGGAAGTGAACGGATGCCTACTTCTGGGTTTTTGCCTGATATACAGCCCCTGTAGTGAGTAGGATAAGTGAGCTGGTGGCCGCTTGAGCAGACGCGTGCAGAGACATGCATGTCTGCACGTGTCTACACATGTCTGCTGTATCTGCTGGATACGCTGATACCACTGGTCATTTAACAATACTGGTAGTACATTCTGGACCTTGACTCATTTCTAATCAGTTATGTAATACCAGTACTAAATCACTATGGAAGGGGGCATATACCAAATGTGTCCAATGTTTTATGTTTTGTGAAGGACTGCTTGGAATTGATTTGGTATGTAGTAAGTGTCTCTTAATTACTACTTTACAAACAGAATTAGCACTTTTGCTTAATGCTAAACAAATTCCTACGGATATCAGAGATTTGGAGAATTTTATCGACAATATGGAGGAACAATTACAACCTCATTATCTCCCCCCATCTTCACCTGATACTACCACCTTTCCCCTTAATGGGGGAGATAGTCCAAACTCAAAACAGTTTGGAGCACTCTGCTTTCACTTCTGTCCCCTCAAATATGAATGCAGCACCGCCACCATTACATTACGAAGACAATGATTGGGCTTATGTTACCAAACCCAGTAGAAAGAGGAGGGCTGGACCCAACTTTAATAGTGCACCTGTAGTAACACATAACAGATTTGAACCCCAAACAAAACTAGGGAATGAAGTAGACATCAATATTCCCACTATATCATCTTCACTCAATAATACATCAACTACTGTATATCACTTTCACCCGACAACTTGCATCCTAAGGGGGCACTTGAGCATACATTCACTCATATCTCCATAAATATCCCTTCTAGTAAGCTCCACCACATTAGCCCATCATCTACTGAACCACCTGACTCCAACCCTACTGTCCTACTTGTGCCCCTCAATGATGTCTCCCATAGTCCTGACCCCCAAGAGGCAAGTGTTTGTTTTGGGAGATTCCAGAATCAAACACATTGACTGGACTGCGGGATGAGGTAGCCAGACTCAGAGCGGAAGTAAACTGGGTCAGGAGTACCATCACCCCTATTCAGAGACCACCCAGTCCAATGCAACTGCCTCAAAGGATGCCGAGAACGAGGAGCACTTGGATGACAGTGGGCTCAGGGAGGGTTAGAGCCATCAGGCAGAGGCACATCCCAGATCCTATTCCACTCAAGAACTCATATGCCACACTGGCAAACGGGGACAACCAAATAGAGGTACACAGAGAAGTGGAAGGAAAGGATGTGGAGGTTAGCCAAGGAGGTGACCTCAGCGGGGAGAGCAGTAGACCCCAGAGGAGGAGGAGGAGGAGGAGGAAATGAATCCTGGTGGGGGACTCCATCATAAGAGGGATCCAGCTAGGAACACAGGAGGGGGAGGACAGGGAGGTAAGGTGCCTACCAGGTGCCACGGCATGGAGGGATGGAAGGAAGATCCTGGGGATCACTGGGAAGGCAAGACGGGAGGGTGAGCTGGATGTCATTATCCACCTAGGTACTAATGACCTGGCAAATGGGGAGCCAAAGGAAGTTCAGGAAGAGTTTAGGAAATTGGGGAGGGGTCTTGAGCAAGTAGTTACTTCTGTCACTTTCTCAGAAGTACTACCCATTTTCCCAGAATATGTTAGAAGTTACCTGTATACAGTGTCATGTTTGTTTATGAAGTTTGTTAAAATAAATAAACTTGAATTTCAAAAAAATAAGTACTACCCGTGAGACGCAAGGGAGAGCATAGGGGTGTATGCACCAGGAATTTTAACTCATGGTTGAAGAACTACTGAAGGATCATGGAAGCACTACTGAAGGAGAGATTGGTGGAACATCTGGTTGTCAATGGACTACAGGACCCAAGGCAGCATGGTTTCACCAGAGGGAGGTCATGTCAGACCAACCTCGTTGAATTTTTGACTAGGGAGGTGGATCAGGGAAGGGCAGTGGACATGGCCTATCTGGACTTCAGCAAGGCCTTTGACACAGTGCCACATAGAAGACTATTACACAAACTGGGGAATATGGGTGTGGGCAGGACAGCAGTGTGGTGGGTAGGTAACTGGCTGGGCGGTAGGACACAGAGGGTGGTGGTAAATGGCTGTCACTCCACAGAGGGAAGAGTGACCACTGGGGTACCACAGGGATCAGTGCTGGGACCGGTCCTATTCAACATCTTCATCAGTGACGTTGCACAGGACCTAGAAGGCAGAATTTCACTGTTTGTTGATGACACAAAGCTCTGTAACAGAGTAGACACACCAGAGGGTGTAGACAGAATGAGAAGGGGCATGAAGAAACTTGAAGAATGGTCAGGGGTTTGGCAGGTGAAATTCAATGCAAAGAAGTGCAAGATAATGCATATGGGGCACAAAAACCCTGGCACAATATATCAGTTGGGGGGAGAGGATATAGCATGCACCAAGCAGGAAAGGGATCTTGGGGTTATCATCTCTGATGACCTCAAGGTAGGGAAACAGTGTGACAAGGCAGCAGGTGAAGCAAATAGGATGCTGGGATGCATAGGCAGGGGCATCACCAGCAGGAAAAGGGAGGTCATAATTCCACTATACAAGACACTAGTGAGGCCCCACCTGAGTACAGTGTACAGTTCTGGGAGACCTTACCTCACGTAAGGACATAGACAGGGTAGAGAAGGTTCAGAGGAGGGCAACAAAGATGGTGCATGGATTGCATCACAAGTCCTATGAGGACAGGTTGAAGGAACTGAACATGTACTCCCTGGAGGAGAGGAAGGAGAAAGGAGATATGATAAAGACATACAAGTATCTTACAGGGAGGAACAGGGTGCAGGAATACAGTATTTTTAAGCGAAAAAGATGTTCCAGAACTAGAGGGCATGGGATGAAGTTGGAGGGAGGACGATTCAGAGGAAATGTGAGGAAGAATTTCTTCACAGAAAGGGTGGTGGACAAGTGGAACACCCTGCCAGAGGAAGTGGTGGGGGCTGAAACAATCACAGGATTTAAGAATGCATGGGATAGACATAAAGGAATTCTGGAGGTCAGGGGTAAGGGGCAACAGACTTCTAGGAAAACATAAACTGAACTTATAAGCTCAAATGGGCAGACTGGGTGGGCCATGGGCCCTTGTCTGCCAACACTGTCTATGTATCTATGTATCTATGTAACTGGTGCTGTGAGGAAGGGTTTGGATTCATTGGTGACTGGGGACCCACCTGGAGAGATGGAGGTTTGTTCAAGCCTGACGGCCTGCATCCATCCTGGAGGGGAATCCAAGCACTCAATGATAAGTCTAAATGCTACATTGACAAGCATTTAAACTAGCATAGGGGGGTGGCAGACCAGCAAGGAGGGTACCTACTTGCTCACCCCCCACAGCTAGCAATGGAACCAGTGAACCAGAGGAGTGGCTATCTCTACAAAGCAGTGTGCAAAAGATGGAGATTAGCGCCCAAGAGGTGGATAGGCAGAAAAGGGGCAAAATTCAGCAGAAGGGCAGACAGCAAGGAGAACCAGGGATAAAGAACAACCAAGGAAGGGGCTGGAGTAGAACAGTGAAACAGTCTAGGGAGGTCAAATCATGGAAAGCCATGTGTGCCAATGCCAGGAGCCTTAGCAACAAGATGGAAGATCTGGAGGATGTCATGGTGCAGTCAGATCTGGACATTGTGGCCATCACTGAAACCTGGTGTAATGATAACCACGACTGGGAAATGGCCATATCTGGCTACAACATATTCAGAAGAGAGAGGGAAGGTAGGAAGGGAGGAGGAGTGGCACTGTATGTGAAGAATGACATAAGGGCCACAGAGATCCAGGAGGAACAAAATGGGGAGAGATACTGTGGGTTAAGCTGGACAGGAAAATGGGGCCAGCCATCCACACAGGTGTGGTCTATAGACCACCAGCCCAGGAGGAAGAAACAGATAGGGAGCTGATGCTAGCCATCCAAAGGATGGCAGACAAGGGTGAGATAGTACTGGTTGGAGACTTCAATATTCAGGCGTGGACTGGAGCATCCCAGCAGCAGCATCAACTAGAACAGATTTATCCTGGACTCCTTCAGGTGCCTTCCTCAAGCAACTGGTCATGGAACCAACTTGGCAGAAGGCAATACTGGACCTTGTGCTCACAAACAGGGACAGTGTGATGGCGGTAACAGTGGGGGAAGCACCTGGGGAACAGTGGCCACCAGTCAGTGTGGTTTGAAATCACAGAAAGAGCAGAACCAAACCACACAAAAACACGTATCCTGGATTTTAGGGGGGCAGACTTTGGGAAAATGGGGAGATATTTGAAAGAGGCATTAAGGGGAATGGGGCAGGAATCAGGGGTTGAGGAACAGTGGGCAGTATTTAAAATGGGGATTACAAGAGCAACAGAATTATGCATTAAGCAGGTTAGCAAGAGGAAAAGGAAGAGGAGACTATTATGGTTTTCCAAAGAGGTAGCAAAGAAAGTGAAAGCCAAAAAGATTGCATTCAGGCAATACAAAAAGACACAGGCAGAAGGGGATAGGGAAAAGTACCAGGAGAAGCAAAGGGAGGCAGGGAGGTCAGTAAGGGAAGCCAAAGCTCAGACAGAAGAACACATTGCAAAATCAGTGGGTAGAGGGGACAAAACCTTTTACAGGTATGTACGTGAGAAAAGAAAGGCAAAGGGAGGGATAGTGAGACTGAAGAGGGAGGATGGCTGCCACGTGGAGGATGACAACAGTAAAGCTGACATATTGAATAGGTATTTCTGCTCAGTCTTTACTGAGGAAGAGGAGGGTAATGGGTCTGAAGGGAGTACAAGGGGTGAGAATGGTGCAGAAATGGACACAAGTCCCTTTACACGAGAAAGGGTCCTGAAGGAACTGGAAGTAATAAAGAGTTGATAAAGCAATGGGGCCAGATGGAGTGCAACCCAGGGTCCTTAAAGAACTAAGAGTGGTGGTGGCTGAACCTCTGGCTATCCTGTTTAGCCGATCACTGGAAACAGGGGAGGTACCCAAAGACTGCAGGACAGCAGATGTAGTCCCCTAATACAAAAGTGGGAACAAAGAGGAAGTGGGGAACTACAGACCTGTCAGCCTCACCTCGGTAGTGGGGAAGATCATGGGAGCACTACTGAAGGGGAGATTGGTGGAACATCTGGTTGTCAATGGACTACAGGACCCAAGGCAGCATGGTTTCACTAGGGGGAGGTCATGTCAGACCAACCTCATAGAATTTTTTGACTGGGTGACTAGGGAGGTGGATCAGGGGAGGGCAGTGGACATGACCTATCTGGACTTCAGCAAGGCCTTTGACACAGTGCCACATAGAAGACTATTACACAAACTGGGGAATATGGGTGTAGGGAGGACAGTAGTGTGGTGGGTAGGTAACTGGCTGGGCGGCAGGACACAGAGGGTGCTGATAAATGGCTGTCACTCCACAGAGGGAAGAGTGACCAGTGGGGTACCACAGGGATCACTGCTGGGACCGGTCCTATTCAACATCTTCATCAGTGACATTGTGCAGGACCTAGAAGGCAGAATTTCACTATTAGCTGATAACACAAAGCTCTGTAACAGAGTAGACACACCAGAGGGTGTAGACAGAATGAGAAGGGACCTGCAGAAACTTGAAGAATGGTCAGGGGTTTGGCAGTTGAAATTCAATGCAAAGAAGTGCAAGATAATGCATATGGGGCACAAAAATCCTGGCACAATATATCAGATGGGGGGTGAGGATATAGCATGCACCTCAAGACCTTACCTATGTAAGGACATAGACAGGGTAGAGAAGGTTCAGAGGAGGGCAACAAAGATGGTACATGGATTGCATCACAAGTTCTACGAGGACAGGTTGAAGGAACTGAACATGTACTCCCTGGAGGAGAGGAGGGAGAGAGGGGATATGATAGATACATACAAGTATCTTACAGGGATGAACAGGGTGCAGGAACACACTATTTTTAAGTGAAAAAGATGCTCCAGAACTAGGAAACATGAGGAAGAATTTCTTCACAGAACGGGTGGTGGACAAGTGGAACACCCTGCCAGAGGAAGTGGTGGGGGCTGAAACAATCACAAGATTTAAGAATGCATGGGATAGACATAAAGGAATTCTGGAGGTCAGGGGTAAGGGGAAAACATAAACTGAACTTACAAGCTCAAATGGGCAGACTGGGTGGGCCATAGGCCCTTATCTGCTGACAGTGTCTATGTATCTATGACAGAATGGTCTGCAATGGGGACAAAAGTAATCGAACATGCTTCAGTTTCCACGGAGCAAAGGTATCTGACATTATTACTATGGTACCAAACATCTTATAAAAGCCTGGAGATAATCCACTTGTTGTTCACGCTGGTATATTAACGACATTAATCACACCTCATTGAAACAGTTACAACAAGATTTTGTTGCATTATGTAACATTCTGATTGAAAATGGCTGCTTTGTTTGTATATCAGAGATTTTACCAGCTCCAAGGGCAACATCAAATATGACACGGCAGATTAAAGCCATCAATAAATGGCTGAGGAAATGGTGCCTTAAGCAAGATATACTTTGCATTACTCTCTGGGAAACATTCCTGGATTGAAATTCACTGTTTTGCTGTGATGGTTTACATCTCAGTCGTAGAGGCAGCATACTTTTGGGGAAAAGTGTTACAGGAATCATCAATCAATATTTAAACTGAATTCTTTGGGGGAGAATGGGTATCCTCCCAAGTCTCTAAAACAACAGAAACAAACTACTGTAAACAAGTATACATTTCTTGCTTTAAACGTACGATCATTAAATTAGGCCAAACTGGCAGAATTGGAAGTTAAATGTAAAATCTTAAATTTGGGAGTGGTTGGAGTTACAGAAACCTGGTGGGACTCACCTTTAGTTTGGTCTAGATAAATCCCTAATTACAAGCTCTATTACAAAAATAGAATTAATAAACAAGGTGGTGGGGTTTGTTTGTATGTTCAAAATGACATTCCTTCATATGAAATATACCCTCTCTCCTCTTCTTCAGAAAGCATTTGAGTTAAAATCCAGTTAAAGGGTCACTCTTATGTCACCATTGGTAACATGTTCAGACCACCATCTGCCGATCTTGACTATACAACTAATATGCTTAATGAGATACAGAATTTCTCCGAAACTGATTATACTGTTATTTTTTGAGATTTCTATATACCCCATAGTGATGAGGATTCTCTTATGGGTCATTCTGGTGCACAGAAGGGTCTAATAGAAGTGATCACTAAAACTGGTTACTTAGAAACAAAGAATTTGATGGCAGATAAGGACTGCTTGGCCCACCCAGTCTGCCCATTTCCCTACCTAATGGATAAGCTGCAGATCCTAGTTAACCAGCAGCCTACTTCTTTTTACCCCCAACCCCTAGAATTGCCTTATGGCTGTCCCATGCATGCTTGAATTCAGCCACTGTTTTTGACTCCTCAGCCTCCTTCAGAAGGCTGTTCCATGCATCCACAACCCTCTCTGTGAAAAAATATTTTCTTACATTACCTCTGAGCCGCCCCCCTCTATCTTCAACTTGTGCCCCCTTGTTCTTGCACACCTCTTTTTTTGAATGATGCTACCCTCTTGGACTTTGTTGATTCCCTTGAGGTACTTGAAAGTTTCTATCATGTCCCCCCTCTCCCTCTTTTCCTCGAGGCTATACATATTAAGCTCCTTTTGTCTCTCTTCATATGTCTTCCGGTGCAGACCCCGCACCATTTTAGTTGCCCTCCTCTGGACAGCTTCCATCTTGTCTATGTGCTTGCAGAGATTGGTTCTCCAGAACTGCACACAGTACTCCAGATGGGGTCTCACCAGCTGTCTGTACAGAGGGATAACAACTTCCTGTTTTCTACTGGTGATGCCTCTCCCTATGCATCCCAGTATCCCCCCAGCCCTCCTTACTGCCCTCTCACATTGCTTGCCCACCTTTAGGTCATCTGATATAACTACCCCAGGTCCCTTTACATCAACTAATTACGTAACCAACCAGGGGTTCTAATACCTTGGATCTACTACTCACCAATACTAAGGCTCAAATTAGCAACCTCCATATATGGGATCTACTTGGAGCTAGTGACTATTCTTCCATAATGTTTGAAATTTAATATAATGAAATTTCACAAAGGAAAATTACTAGTAAAAAGAATTACAACAAGGCCAATTTATCTGAAATTTACAAATAGCTAGCTAATGTTAACTGGGATTCACTTTTTTCAACCTTACAACACAACACACATGGAATTCCCTTAAATATATAATCTACTGTTTGGAACATACATATATTCCAAATAAGAAAAAATATAACAGTAAGGGTAAAATACCCCCGTGGTTCAATAATTCTATTAAAAAGCAGATAAATCATAAAATTAAAGCTCTTACCTACTCAATAACTAAATATAGGATATCTGTTAAAAACTTGAAGCACTCTATTAAAATGGCCAAAAGTAAACTTGAATTTAAATTAGCTCACACTAAGGACTGTCACAAATCTCTCTTTGCATACTTAA
Source organism: Neoceratodus forsteri (assembly GCA_016271365.2). Taxonomy (NCBI): domain Eukaryota; kingdom Metazoa; phylum Chordata; order Ceratodontiformes; family Ceratodontidae; genus Neoceratodus; species Neoceratodus forsteri. The sequence goes on from CM057455.1 coordinate 62,992,953, forward strand.
ATAAAAAAAGGGTAATTTCAGGGCTATTGGTCCCTTTATCCAAAATGGATCTCGACTAACTGATGCTGATACATCTAATCTTTTTAATAATTATTTCTGTTCATTTTTTTCTCAACAAACAACTGCTACCCCTATTTTTTCTTACCAAAACAATTTTCATAAACTCGCCATAACTGATATTTTACTGGCCTTAAAGAAGTTGAAAAAAACCCCACAAGTTCTGGACTGTATAATATCCATCCATGGTTTCCATTTGAAACATTTACTAATATCTCGATACGCTCGTTACATATTTTCAATAAATCTCTGCAAGAAAATTCAATACCGGATGATTGGTGCACAGCTTCTGTTACCCCTATATTTAAGAAGGGTAACAGGGGTTGTGTACATAACTATCGTCCTATCAGCCTGACCTCTGTGGTTGGTAAAATAATGGAAAGAATCATAAAGACACTGATCGATCAAGAGTGTGAAAAACTCAGAATCCAAGATTCTCTGCAACATGGGTTCACTCCGAAGCATTCCTGTACCATGAATTTGATATCTTTTTATAATAATGTAAGTGTACTATTGGATGCAGGTGTCCCTTCAGATGTCATATTACTCGACTTCAGTCGAGCTTTCAATAAGGTGCCCCACAATAAAATGTATAATCTGGGCTTTTCTCCAGATATTGTTAAATGAATATCTGATTGGCTAACAGGACCCAGAGAGTTAGAATTAATGACACTCTTTATAACCTGGGTAAGGTGTCAAGTGGTGTCCCTCAGGGATCAGTATTGGGTCCTATGCTGTTCAATCTTTTTATTAGTGATCTACAATCAGGGCCTAACAATTGTATGATAAAATTTGCAGATGATACTAAATTGGGAGGTAAAGTCAATAATTATGATAATGTGGTATTATTAAAGGCTGATCTGGAAAGATCTGTGCTCTGGGCAAAACAAAATGGTATGCATTTCAATCAAGACAAATGTATGGTTATTCATTTTGGTAAAAATAACCCACAATATGAATACTACATTAATGGTTTACAACTTCAATCTTCAAACTGTGAGAAAAATTTGGGTATTTACATTAGTAATAGACTCAAGTCCAGAGACCACTGTACCAAAATTGCATATAAGGCCAATGGGCTCCTAAGGCAAATCAATACAGGATTCATTAATCACTTTGAGAAATGCCTTATTCCACTCTATAGGGCATATGTTAGACCATACCTTGATTACAGATCTCCTTATTGGAATCCAAACCAGAAATGGGACATTGCTGCACTTGAACAGGTCCAAAGGAGAGCAACAAAAATGGTATCTAGACTGGCAAAACTAGATTATCAAGCCAGGCTTCAAGCTACAGGCCTGCTTTCACTTCAAAACAGAAGACTGCGAGGTGATATGCTCCTAACCTTTAATTTGCTTGAGTCAACAGAACTTATGCAACAATGTGGATTGTTATCTTCCAACAGCAGATTAGTTCCACGATTACATCACAAACAACTACAGGTTCAACCATACAAAACTAGTAGAGGAGGTAATTTCTTTTCAGTAAGGGCACCACATGTATGGAACTCTCTTCCTCATGAACTAATTGATGCCTCAAGTATACGTAGTTTTAAGAATAAACTTGATGTTTGGATTTGGGAAAATCATTAATAATGTCCCACATTGTGTGGGGAACAGTCTTGATGGGCTCTGGCCTTCTTCTGTTCTTCCCAACCAAGTAACCAAGTAAGTAATATCAAAGAAGTGCAAAGTAATGCACCTGGGAAACAAAAACCCAGGGGAAGAGTACGCAATGGGAGGTAAGATACTGACAACAACAAAAATGGAAAGGGACCTGGGGGTAGTCAGATCAGAAGACCTAAAGGTGGGCAAGCAATGTGAGAAGGCAGTAAGGAGGGCTGTGGGGATACTGGGTTGCATAGGGAGAGGCATCGCCAGTAGAAAACAAGAAGTTGTTGTCCCTCTGTACAGACAGTTGGTAAGACCACATCTGGAGTACTATGTACAGTTCTGGAGACCCCATTTCCACAAAAACATAGACAGGGTGGAGGCTGTCCAGAGAAGGGCAACCAAAATGTTGCAGGGTCTGCACCAGAAGACATATGAAGAGAGACTAAAGGAGCTTAAGGTGTATAGCCTCAAGGAAAGGAGGGAGAGGGGGGACATGATAGAAACTTTCAAATACCTCAAGGGAATCAACAAAGTCCAAGAGGGCAGCATCTTTCAGAAAAAGAGATGTGCAAGAACAAGAGGGCACAATTTGAAGATAGAAGGGAGACAGCTCAGAGGTAATGTGAGGAAGTATTTCTTCACAGAAAGGGTTGTAGATGCATGGAACAACCTTCCTGAGGAGGTTGTAGAGTCAAAAACAGTGTTGGAATTCAAAAATGCATGGGCCAGACATAAGATGATTCTAGTGGGGATGGGAGAAAGGAGGCTGTTGGTTAACTAGGATCTGCAGCTTATCTGTTAGGTACAGAAATGGGCAGACTAGGTGGGCCAAGTGTTCCTTATCTGTCATCAGATTCTATGTTTCTATAATTTTATTCATGAATTGTATTAGTCCAATGATTTATGTTGCTGTTAGATCCATTTATAGTTAACAGTCATAAACACAGACAGTTGTTATTTCAGTAATAGGTAACATTATAAGACAACGGTATGAAGTACTCTAAGCAGTCTTCTAATGGCACAAAGAGTAAAATGTAGCACCCTAGGCAACAGTTAGCCATTTGCAGATTCACTGTAGTTTCAGCTCTGGTTATCTACACTCCATACTGTATAACAGACACAGTAATCTATGGGAAGGCAAAGGTACTTAAAAAGTTCATAAAATAGGAAAATGTCACCTAAGTCTAGTTTACCATCCTTTATGGGAAACCAGAAATGTTGTCAGCTTTGATAGTACAATTAGGTCAAGAGAGGAATTCATTAAACCTGGCAAGAGGGAGATTCAAAAAGGAAATTTGTACCATAAGTACTTCTTCATGAAAAGGGGGTGGACAAGTGAAAAAAGATGCCAGTGGAAATTATACAGGTCAAGTCAATCAGCAGCTTCTAGCAGGGATGGGACAGGCATGTGGGCTTAGTTAAGAAATGGGGGCAGTAATAACAATGATGACTGCTACTAGGACAAGTTAGAATAGTTAGGTAGATTGGGCAGACTGGATCAGTCACAAGCCCTTATCGTCTATGTATATACAGTATACAGTGCATACCATTTGACTGAACTGTATCCTAAAGTGTTACAAGGTTATGAGTAGATCATTCCAAGGGAAGCAACCTTGTGTAACCATTCTGGAAAGAATATTATGATGCATACTTTAGCACAGCTGTTCATATTGAGCAGAAAGGAGCTATCAATCAAGACATCAGATAAAATAGAAACAAATATGGGAGAATACTAGATATAAGATAAGAATTAGAGATGACCAGTGGCAGGGTGAACAACAAATTTTGCGTCTCCCATTTCATTCTCACATTGCACTTTCTGGCACAAGGACTTAGTAACCAAGAAACAGTGGTGTACTAGAGTAAATGTGAACTACTGTATAGATGGCTTTTGCTCTTAAATCAATTTCTTTATTTATTGTTCTCTTATCAGATGCCACTGACTGTATCAAGTGTCAAGAAGATTCTTGGTCCGATGAACAAAGGATAATTTGCATCCCGGAGCACGTCGAGTACCTGTCCTTTGATGATCCCCTTGGTGCAACATTGACTGGTGCCACCATTTTCCTTTCCATCATTCCTGCTTCCATACTGTGGATTTTCATTAGATATCGGGACACACCAATAGTGAAAGCAAACAACCGTGATCTCAGCTACTTTCTGCTGGTTGCTCTTATTCTTTGCTTCCTCTGCTCCTTAATATTTATTGGGAAACCACGCAGTACAAGCTGCTTAATTCGGCAATCTGCATTTGGTATAACATTCTCTGTTTGTATCTCTTCTATTCTGGCAAAAACAATCACCGTAGTCATTGCATTCAGTGCAACAAGGCCAGGAAGCATCCATCAGAAGTGGGTGGGATCCAAGACACCAAGTTTTATAGGCCTTTCCTGTGCCATTCTACAGGTCTTTGTATGCGTTGTTTGGCTTGGATATTCATCACCTTTCCCAGAGAAAAACGTGAAGTCTTACAAGGACAAAACAATAATTGAATGTAATGAAGGATCATTAGTCATGTTTTATTGTATGCTGGGATACCTTGGATTATTGGCTAGTGTGTGCTTCATAGTTGCTTTTTTAGTACGGAAATTACCAGACAGATATAATGAGGCCAAATTCATAACTTTTAGCATGCTAATCTTTGTTAGTGTTTGGCTGTCGTTCATACCAGCGTACCTGAGCACAAAAGGGAAGTATGTGGTTGCTGTGGAGATATTTGCCATCTTGTCCTCAGGGTTTGGGTTACTGAGCTGTATTTTCTTTCCAAAGTGCTATGTTATTCTATTGAGACCTGATTTGAACACTAAAGAATCTGTAACACGGAAATCACACTAAACACACTTCGTACAGGCAGCCATTTCCATCTTACACTGACGTTAAATACAAAAATATAGGAGTCAGGAGATGGAGTCAGAAGTACCAGTATGTCAACCCACCACTCCTAACTACCCACAACATCTGGGGCCAGATATTCTAAACTTTGTCTGGTGGGCAAAATTACTGCATCTTGTTTGCCTGGGGTTTGCACCCGAGCACAATATTCAAGTGGGGCTGTGGCACACACTAAAAGAGTTAGCATACATGCAAAAAAATGCATGTAGTGGGCAAGGGAGGGGGGACAGAAAAACTGGTGCAGTGCAATATTTGGCACATTTTCACTGCATAAAAGGGTTGGAGCAAGCCACTTAGTGCAACACAAGTATGTAATAAAATAGGCAAACACAATAAAGGACTCATAGTGGTCTCAGTCTTCATCCCCCCTAAAGAGCAGACAAATGACTTTAAAGTAGTTTTAGACACTCTAAATACAGTAGCTTACACCACAAATCTGAGGTGATCATGGCAGGGGACCTTAACATTAACTGTCTGTCCCCTGAGGCAGCCCCATGCAAAGATGCGCTGTTCTCCATTAATGTTGTTGTTGTTAAAATGTTATTTTTAAACAGGATAGAACTTCAGATCCTGAGACCTATTTTCAAAGTTGTCCTGTACATAATAGTTGTCATTGATGTTGCACAGTTAGCTGAATCCCCCACTAGAATAAATTACCGCACAGGATCATGCACCCTTATAGATTGGCTACTCACCAGCTATCATGAAAGAATCAGAAATACCTCTGTTCTCCCAGATTCAATTAGTAACCACTCTCCTATCCTCTGTAAATGGTCCAACAAACCTGCCAAATCCCTCTGCCAGAACTATTCTTAGTAGAGTATTAACAAAGGGACAACTTGCCCCCTTAAAATCCCATCTCACTCAGCAAGACTGGTCCTCCATTAACTCCTACAAAGATGTTAATAAGGCTGTTGACTACTTCATAGCCACATTTAATGCAGTCTGTGACCTCTACACCCCTGTCAGGAAACATAAGATTAAGGGCTCAAGTAAGTCTTGGGTCACACAGTCCCTTATAAACCTTATGATCACCAGAGACAATTTTTGGCAACGGGCACGAGCCACAGGTAAACAATCTAATATGCAGAACTATAAAAAGGCCTGGAATGCCTGTACAAAGGCTAGTCACATAGCCAAAATCAGTCAATTCAAAGAGGAATTTGCCAGCACTTGGGTCAATGGCAGAAAGTTCTGGGATGACATGAAAGTCTTGACCGTGAAAGCTAATAAAGATTTGCCAACCATATTAGACATAAATGGTGTCATCAACCAAGACCAGAAAGTAATTGCAGACACTTTCAACTCTGCGTTCACTGACCTCAGTGGCATACTCCCCCCTTCCCGAATTCCTTGAGGCAATAGATAGCAGCAACAATAATGTTAGCAATAACCAACCCCAGACTCCCCCCTTTTACTTCAAAATAATCACTTAAAAGGATGCAAAAAAGTTCCTACAACAGGTACAAGGTAAAATCTAGATTCAGTGGAGACTCACTGGATCTCAAACTTGTAGACTTTATGCTTGATGAGCTACTATCGCCATCGATAAAAATTCTAAACCTTTTGCTAAAGTTTGCCAAATTTTCACAGAAATGTAAAGCAGCCATAGTAACACCAGTCCATAAAAGTGGTGACAGGGCCTCACATTCTAAATTATATTACTGCCATAACATAGAAACATAGACTTTGACATCAGATAAGGACCATTTGGCCCACCCAATCTGCCCATTTCCCTACCTACTGAATAAGCTGCAGATCATAATTAACCAACAGCCTGCTCCCTCCTACCCCCCACTAGAATTGCCTTATGTCTGTCCAATGCATCCTTAAATTCCCCCACTGTTTTTGACCCCACAGCCTTCTCAGGAAGGCCATTCCATGCGTCTGCCATCCTGTCAGTGAAAAAATACTTCCTCACGTTGTCCCTGAGCTGTCCCCCCTCTATCTTCACATTGTGCCCCCCTTGTTCTTGAACATCTTTTTCTGAAAGATGCTACCCTCTTGGACTGTTGATTCCCTTGAGGTACTTAAAAGTTTCTATCATTTCCCCCCTCTCCCTCCTTTCCTCAAGGCTATACATATTAAGCTCCTTAAGTCTCTCTTCATATGGCTTCTGGTGCAGTTCCTGCACCCTTTTAGTTGCCCTCCTCTGGACTGCCTCCATCCTGTCTATGTCCTTGTCCTACATCTGTACTCCCCCCTCTCTCCAAAGTGCTAGAGTGTATCGTCTCAAGATCAGTTAACTGAATACCTGGACAAATACCAGATGCAGTGCCCCCAGCAGCATGGATTTAGAAAGTCTCATAGCACCACCACAGTGCTAGAAGAGTTCACAAGCTATGTACAGAAAGCACTAGACCTTGGATTGGTAGGAGAGCCTTCATAGGCCTTACCAAAGCTTTCAACAAGGTCAACCATACAGTACTGCTAGAACAACTACGCTACACTGGGCTCTCCTCTGACACTGTGGGGTGGTTCAGTAGTTACCTAACGGACAGAACACAGCGAGTAAAGATAAATGGGGTCCTTTCTGATAGTCATCATGTGTGTACAGTGGTCCCAGAAGGTACTCTTTACTAACAATCCGGATCCTTCACTTCTCAAGACATAGCTTCAGAGGAATTCCTCTAATGCAGAGACGTGGGTCATGAGGCATAAACTACTCATATATGGCAGCTTATATTCAATTCAAAGAAGGGCAGTCAAAAGTATGACAGCTTAGATTCAATGCAAAGAAGTGCAAAGTAATTCACCTGGGAAACAAAAACCCAGGGGAGGAGTACAATGGTGGGGAGAGGTATTAACAACAACACAAATGGAAAGGGATCTGGGGGTAGTCATATCTGATGACCTAAAGGTGGGTAAGCAATGAGGGAAGGCAGTAAGGATGGCTATGGGAATACTGGGATGTATATGGAGAGGCATCACCAGTAGAAAACAGGAAGTTGTTATCACTCTGTACAGACAGTTGGTGAGACCCCATCTGGAGTACTGCATGCAGTTCTGGAGACCCCATCTCTACAAAGACATAGACAGGATGGAAGCAGTCCAGAGGAGGGGAACTAAAATGGTGCAGGGTTTGCAACATAAGCCTAAGAAGAGAGACTAAAGGAGCTTAATATGTATACTCTTGAGGAAAGGAGTGAGAGGGGGGATGTGATAGAAACTTTCAAGTACCTAAAGGGAATCAACAAAGTCCAAGAGGGTAACATCTTTCAGAAAAAGAGATGTGCAGGAATAAGGGGATACCAATTGAAGACAGAGGGGGACAGCTCAGGGGCAGTGTGAGGAAGATTATTTTTCACAGAGAGGGTGATGGACTCATGAACGGTCTTTCTATGGAGATCATGGGGTCAAAAACAGTGGGAGAATTTAAGAATGCATGGGACAGACAGAAGGCAATTCTGGTGGGGAGTAGGAAGACTTAGGCTGTTGGTTAACTAGGATCTGCAGCTTATCCATTAGGTAGGGAAACTGGCAGACTAGGTGGGCCAAGCAGTCCTTATCTGCCATCAAAGTCTATGTTTCCATGCTTACTCATGAACTACAAAGAGACCAAAACCATGTAATTTGCAACTACAGATAATAAACACAGATTGCATCAGCTCACAATCTGAAATAACTTGAACTCCCCACCTGACCTAGTCCAGGATTTCAAATACTTAGGGGTTACACTTAATAGCAACCTGTCATACGCAGCCCATGTTGACCATGTGGCCAAAACTGTTAATGTAAAAATTGGCCTACTTCACAGGCTTTAGTGCTGAATGAATGATGTGGCTCTCAGGCTTGTAGTAAATAGCTTGGTGATCTCCATAATAGACTATGGTCTGGTTGTTTATGGAGCAGCATCAGACTCCACCCTTAAAATAATCTCCACAGCCTTAAATAAAGCTTGCAGGCTCACCACAGATGCCCACTTGCTCATGCACACATATGATCTGTACTCCCAAGCTGGGTGGCTACATCTGAAGGGCAGGATGATGCATCGTACATGCCTTCTTGCTGAAAAAAATCTAGGAAATTAACCACCCTCGGCATTCATAACCTCCTGTGCCTATCCGAAAAGTCGCTCCCCAACAGACGATTTAACATTTAGCCTTTCAAGGTCCCTTTGTGCAGCACTTCACAAGAGCAAAGATCATTCAAGTACCATGCCACTACCTGGCTCAGCTCACTCCGTCGTGTGACATCCTGACAGAAGCTAAGATTGGCCCTTTTAAACAGAAGTAAGGGTACACCTCTCTGCACTCCAGTAACTGTGATTGCATAGCTTAAGAAAGTAACTGTAAGTGTGATACAAGCTACCCATTATCAATCTTGACTGTTTTCCACTCTCACTCCTCTAATACCCTACTCCCCACCACAAGCACCATTATCCTCCCATTCCCCCTTTTTCCCCTCTCCCACCATTACCTCCCCACCCCCTTTTTACCTCCATGCCACTACTTCATCTATCCCTTCTACAAACCCTTCCCTCACCTACCCTGGCTCTTGACAAGGCCTCCTGACTGCTAGTCTAAAATATGTTAATGGTGAATTGGCTGTGCTGTAAACAAAGCCTGCATTGTATTACTGCTACTTCAGATCCACTGTAGTATTCTAGTAGCTTTACTGTACTGTTCATCACAGCGATATATCCAGCAGATCTTATATGTACTGTTCCTGATTGTTTCAGAATTTTATGTTTGTCACTTACTGTAACCCCATGATATGGAACCCTCTGTAAATGAACTCTGTCTCAAGGGTGTTATTCCGAGATCTCAATAAAGAAATAAAAAATAGCACTGAGAAGAAGCCTGAATTACTTTGGGTAACCCTAGTGGCTGGCTCAGCAACTGCAGCCAACAACCACCTTGATGTGGGTGAACACACCTGCTCCCTGGTTGCTAGTAGCACTCCCCACCCTCCGAACCTTAGCTCTGCTAAAACAAGGTAAGTCCTTGGTATCTAGTGTTTAACCCCACCCTCTGATCATCATCCTGTGTAGTTTTTCAGACTTTCGTTTATGTCAGGTGGCCCTCCCAACTGTCTATCACCAGTCCTAGTACAGGAGAATTAACTCCCTGGTGCCTTTTGGACCCCCATGCCCTCCGATCGCCAGCCCCACTATAGGAAAAATAATTCCCTAGTGCTTAGTGAACCTCCCGCCTATGATCTCCAGCCCTGATATAGTACAAATAATTTGCTGGTGCTTAGTGGTTCACATCCTCCCTCAGATCACTAATCACCAGCACTGGTATAGTAAAAATAATTCCCTGGTGACTAGAGTCCTCCCCCCCCAAAAAAAATCACTAACCCTGGTATAATAAAAAAGTGTCTGCTGTAGACAGAGCATGTGCTCCCTGTCATTGCATACAGCAGCTGGCCGTGGTTGTTAGAGGAGGGCTGTGCTGCAGCACCGGCTCTTATCCAGTAGTGGTGGTTTGAAGGGTGAGTGGTCAGTGCTGTCAGTGTGGGGGATCCACTAGATGCCAGGGAGTTATTCTTGTATACTGGGACCTGTGATTGTAGTGCAAGGGGAAAAGTAGACACCAGGGAGTTATTTTTCTGATACCAGAGCTGGCAAACAGATATTGCAGGGCACCATTGGACACCAGGAAGTTCTTTTATTATACCTGGGCCAGAGAGCGGAGGGTTGGGGTGACTCCTAGGCCGCAGGGAGTGATTTTTCCTATACTGGGCCTGACAAGCAGAGGTTATGGGGAACCACTAGGCACCAGGGAATTATTGGTACTATACTAGGGCTGACAATCAGAAGGCAGTGGGACAACTATGCACCAGGGAAAGTTTGAAACATAATTCAAGATGGCAATCAAAGGGTGAGGGGGACAACTGGACACCAGGGATAGTGTGAGAAACTATATGGGACAGAGGTCACGTGATGTCTTGTTGTGAGTAGATGTGTCTCCACTCTGCTCCAGCTCCTTGTTCTTAATACTGACTTAATTTTGGTAGTTTTTAGTTGTTAATTGTTTTAGTTTAATGCGAGTGTAGCTCACAACATCTCCAAATACAGTTTTGCTTGTTTGTTTTGGATTTTGGCTGAATATAGACTCTGAAATGAAGTCAGCACCTCCGCACCACACTGCACCCCAGATTCCAGACAAGGCAGCTAAATTAGCTGAAGGCCACGCCCCCAGGTGGGTCATGCACCTCCTCACAAGCTCCTGTCCTCATTCAGCTATCAGAGGCCAAATTCATGGAAGAATTTCAGCCCTTCAACGAGTTCCAGAAAGAGCTGATGGTAGAGCTGAAGTCTATGCAGGCTGATCTTCAAGACCTGAACCATTGGGTTGGCGATACCGAGACCTGCACCACTTCTCTGGAGCAGTGGAAAGGCCGCATCAAACCCGATGTCACTGCCGTTAGACAAAGTCTTGCAAAGATTGACACTAAACTTGAAGATTTGGAAGGCCATTTGAGGTGGACCAATTTTGTTATTTTTGGTCTCCCTGAAGATACAGAGAGAAACTCCCCGATGCCGTTTACTCAGAAATTTCTGGAACAAAAATTACGGGCCCCTCTCCCCGATAATGCCTTCTACATAATGAAGAGGCACACCACTCTCTGCGCCCAAAACCTGCACCAGGTTCCCCTCCAAGACCATTGATTCTTTGGCTGTTGAACTATCTAGATAAGCAGTATGTCCTTAGCAAACTCAGGGACCTTAAGGAGATTCTTTGGGAGGGACATAAACTCCGGGTTATTTAGGACCTACCCTTTGCAACTCACCAGAAATGAGCCTCCTTCCACTTGGTGGTTTTGAAACTGATTGCTGCAGGCATCCACTTTAGGGTGCTTTATCCCTCACGTCTCTAAGTCTCCTTGTCTGGTAAATGGCACTCCTTTAAAGATGCTGATTAGGCTAAAGTTGAACTGCAAAAGATTCTGCCAGACTTATTCACCAGTCGTTGACCTGCATAATGCCTCCCGTCTTTTCGATAGGTCAAACATGGACCTTGAAAATCTACATATTTAAATATTTTCGTTTTGCTCTCTGTATACCTGACTGTGTCTGGACTGAGCTCTGCATCCCCAGCCTGACTACTTGATGTTGTGTTCTCTGCTTTTATCCTAGCTCCACCTGTGCAAAGACTCCTCTTTTATTGTGGACTGGTTTTCTCATTCCTCACCTTGGCTGAACCTTGCATCACAGGGGAATTCTATGCTGCACTTGGGTGGAAAGCCAATCTGTGCAGGCAGACCACTTGTGCTGTATGTGGCTCGGTCCTTTCTGGGAGGTAGCCCTTCAAGCTGTTATGGTATTGTCCTTTTAAAAGGGAATGTCTTCTTCAATAGTGTGAGTCAATCCGATGTGACCCAGGATTATTTCTTGAACTGCCTCTCTTCCTTGATCACCAGCTCTCTGTTCAACCTGCACAATGTCTCCTGTATTTCGATCTAGGATAGTTGGATGAATATGGCTCCCAGGACTCCATACATGTCATTTCCCCTTCTCAGTGCATATGCCTGTAGCCAGGCCCAGTGTGGTACTCACAGCCAGTCTAGATGCTGATCTGATTACCCTGACTATGTTCCAGCTTCAGCAGCCCTATGAACCTCTCCTTACAACTGTCTGGCTCTGCTGTCTCACACTTTGTTCGGATTATACACTTCGTCTGAGTGGAAAGTTGGTCCGGGCAGGTTGGCTACTTGTACTGAATGTGGTTTGGTTTTCAGTGATGTGGTGTTCTTTATAGCTGTCAAAGTGACCCTACCTAGAAGGGGAAGCTCTTCTTGACAAACACAACCCTCTCATGTATGGTTGCAGGTTCACCTTAGGAGTATATATGGAACTGCCTTTTCCTAAGACTATCGGATCGCTGTTTTCCATCTTTCTGCTGGCTCCTTAGTCTGAACAGTTGGATTGTGCCACTGTCCCCATCACTGGCTATTACTTTTGGCATAATCCTTCCCAGATTGGACATGAGCATCTATCACCTGGATCTGCATATTTCTACTCGATATGGTTGACTCCCGCAAACCCTGTTCTTGTACTTTGGACATTTTTTTGGATATACTTTTATCTTCCAACTTTGTTTTATAAGCCACCTGGCCTCTCTGATACAGGACAGGGGCCACACTTTACTGTGGGTCAGGGGTGTTATCCCCCTCCTTTTTTTTCTCTCTCTGCATGGCACTATTTAATGGGTGGGAGTGGAGGGTGTTAAGAGTTGATCTGCTCTAAATGGTTGGCGTCATGTCCTGGGACAAGGGGAAGGGGTGGCTTGGGATCCCCAATGGGGTTAATAATTTTGCATACTGGAACTTCTATAGGATATTACATAGAAGCAAAGAAGTTGACTGCAGATAAGGACCACAAGGCCCATCCAGTCTGCCCATTTCTTTTTCTACCTTATGAATGTGCCATCGGCCTTTGCTCTGTCAAAGGCCTATCTATTCATACTCATCTGTATTGCTTCCTTATAATAACTACAGCAATACAGCTCCTCCGTGTACAGAGGGTATGAGAAATACAACCAGATATGTGAAAACAAAAGTCTGCACTCCTCAGCTGCAGAAAAAGGCTTTAATAATTATAAAACAGGCCGCTGCAACCAGAATACGCTTCACTCAGACCCTGACCGGTTTTGTACACAGTATATCATCAGGGGGTTGTCCTTTCAGTGTAATAATGGCTACCTATATCAACAACAAATTTAAAGCAACAGTACATATAATCTAAAATAGCTATATTAAAAAAACATTTTTCAAACCATGTTACCACTAATACCAAATACTGCAAAGGCTAATTATATATGTGTAAAGTCACTAACTGTTCTCACATATATATATATATATATATACACATTGACATACACATCTTCCTCATCCTTTATATATATAAGAGGAGAAATTAAAAATATATTTAATTTCACATAACATATTATTATATTTATAGATACCACTATGACATACCACTATGACTGTCATCAGTTCATCCTTTTCAATACCCATATGTCACATTTTCCAAAAGTTAAATGTTCCAAATCATCCCAATCAATCTGAAATAAAAAAAAAAAAAAAAGAAATAGTTAGAAATTCTCCCTGGAATATTTTTCAATCCTAAAGCACAAATAAAGTTAACTCAATAATTTTAAATAATTTCAAATAGTATGACTCCAAAACATCTACAGCAACACAATCCACAGTACTGGACATAAAACATGCCTTCTTGAAACAAAGACTTTGACGGCAGATAAGGACCACTTGGCCCACCCAGTCTGCCCATTTCCCTTCCTATTGGATAAGCTGCAGATTCTAGTTAACCAACAGCCTACTTCCTGCAACCCCCACTACAATTGCCTTATGTCTGTCCCATGCATGTTTGAATTCCCCCACTGTTTTAGACCCAACAGCCTCCCCAGAAAGGCGGTTCCATGCATCCACCACTCTCTCTGTGAAAAAAAATTTCTTCACATTTCCCCTGAGCCCCCCCCATCTTTAAATTGTGCCCCCTTGTTCTTAAACATCTCTTTTTCTGAAAGATGCTACCCTCCTGGACTTTGTTGACTCCCTTGAGGTACTTAAAAGTTTCTATCATGTCCCCCCTGTCCCTCCTTTCATCAAGGGTATACACATTAAGTCTCTCGTCATATGGTTTCTGATGCAGACCTGGCACCATTTTAGTTGCCTTCCTCTGGACTGCTTCCATCCTGTCTATGTCTTTGCGTAGATGGGGTCTCCAAAACTGCACACAGTATTCCAGATGGGGTCTCACCAACTGTCTGTACAGAGGGATAACCACTTCCCTTTTTCTACTTGTGATGCCCCTTCCCATGCATCCCAGTATCCCCCTGGCTCTCCTTACTGACTTCTCACATTACTTACCCACCTTTAGATCATCTGATATGACTACCCCAAGTCCCTTTCCATTTTGTTGTTTTAGTACCTCCTGCTATTGTGTACTCTTCTCCTGGGTTTTGTTTCCCAGGTGCATTACTTGCACTTCTTTGCATTGACTCTAAGTTGCCATATGTCTGACCATTCCTCCAACCTTGCCACGTCCCTTCTCATCCTTTCTACCCCGCCTTGTGTATCAACTCTGTTACAGATCTTTGTATCATCTGCAAAGAGGCATACCTTTCCCTTCAGACCCTCTGCAATGTAACCTATAAAGATGTTAAAGAGGACTGGACCCAGTACTGAGCCTTGTGGTACTCCACTAGTAACCCCCCTTTCTTTGGAATGTGTTCAATTCACTGTTACCTTCTGTGTCCTGTTGTGCAGCCAGTTTGCTACCCAGGTTACCACCCTGGAACCCACTCCCAGGCTGGCTAACTTGATTATTAGTCTTTTGTGCAGGACTGTGTCAAATGCCTTGCTAAAGGCTAGGTAGGCCATATCCATAGCCCCTCCCTGGTCTATTACTTTGGTCACCCAGTCAAAAAAATCAATTAGATTTGTCTAACATGAACTTTCTGCTGTAAATCCATGCTGCGTTGGGTCCTGTGCCCCACTGGCCTCTAGGTACTCAACAATTCTTTCTTTCAGAAGTGATTCCATCATTTTCCGCACCACTGAGGTCAAACTAACAGGTCTGTAGTTTCCTGCTTCTGCCTTGCTCCCACTTTTGTGAAGGGGAATCACATCTGCTCTCCTCCAACCCTCAGGTACCACCCTATCCTCCCATGATTTGTCAAAAAGTGTGATCAGTGGTGTCATTAGTTCCTCCCTTAGTTCTTTTAGGATTCTGGGGTGAATCCCATCAGGCCCCATTGCTTTGTCCACCTTGAGTTTTAGGACTTCTTTCAGGACTCTTTCTTCTGTAAATGGACTGGTGTCAACCCCCCTACCCAGAGTGCTTCTATTGTCTGGTTTAGGTAACTCCTCCTCATCTTCTTTTGTGAATACTGAGCAAAAGTATTCATTAAGTTTGTCTGTTTCCTCCCCTTGAGATGGGGGTCTATATATAACCCCTGTGCGGATTGTGATGCCATTCCCTGTCTCCAAGGTGACCCACAGTGCCTCTTGTCCTCCCCCTTTACTTTTTAGCTCTGTAGCTTTGATTCCTTCCCTTATGTATAGAGCTACTCCACCTCCTCTTTTATCCTCCCTGTCCCTTCTGTAGACTGTGTACCCTGGAATGTTGACATCCCAGTCATGGTTTTCCGTGTACCATGTTTCCGTGACTGCTACAATATCCAATTTTTCTTCTTCCATCAGGGCTACTAGCTCAGGAAGCTTGTTTCCAAGACTACGGGCATTGGTACTCATTGCCTTCCATTTAATGTTGGCTTCATCCTTTTTTCCCCCATCCCTGCTCTTATTGCCCATGTCTATTTATCCATTTACCCCGTTCTACCCTGTGTTGAGCTCTGTACTTCAGTGTTTACCTTACTACCTGACATGTTTTGTGGGGGGAGACTTGAAATTTACTGCCTCTTATCAGCACCTCCCCCTTGGCTAGTTTAAAAGCTTGCCAAAGAAGCATTTAAACTTGTCACTTAGGAGCTTGGTTCCCTTCGTCCCTTCTCTGCCTTTTCATTGTCTCCCTTTGCCTACCTCCCCTCTTCTTTATTAATCTTCACTATTCCTCCCTTAACCTTTCTATGCTCCCTAATGTACCTATAAAAGGTTTTATCCCCCTTCTTAACCGAGTTGGCTATTTTTTCCTCGGTTTGGGCCTTTGCTATTCTGACTGCCTTCCCCACTTCTTTCTGCTTTAATTGATACTGTTCCCTGTTGTGCTCCTCCTGTGATTCCTTATACTTTTTGAATGCAGCCTTTTTCTCCTTACCCTTCCCTGCCACCTCTTTTGAGAACCATAGTGTTTCTTTACTACGCTTTGTTTTCTTTATTTGTTTCACACAAAGGCTTGTTGCCTCTATGATAGCAGTTTTGATTCTTCTCCACTGTTCTTCCACCCTTCCTTTTTGGCTATTTGCTAGTGCATTCCTCAGGTATTCACCCATTTTGCCAAAGTCAGCCCTTCTAAAGTCCAGTATCCTTGTTTTTCATGGCTTGTCTCCATGGTTGTGCTTATTGTGAAACACAATGTGCAGTGGTCACTTGTTCCCAGATGTCTACTGACTTCTAAATTTGTGATCCTCTCTCCATTTGAGAGTACCAGGTCTAGTATTGCTCCCTTCCCAGTGGGTTCCAACACTAGCTGTCTAAGGCCTTCCCCCTGCAGGGCATCGAGAATGACCCTGCTCTTGGACGTGGCTGCAGTACATGTCATCCAGTTAAGATCTGGCATATTCAGGTCCCCCATCAATAGTATCTCCCCTTTTTCAGCCATTTTGAGAATGTCCTCTATAATTTTCTTGTCCGTTTCCTCCCCTTGAGATGGGGGTCTATATATAACCCCTGTGCGGATTGTGATGCCATTCCCTGTCTCCAAGGTGACCCACAGTGCCTCTTGTCCTCCCCCTTTACTTTTTAGCTCTGTAGCTTTGATTCCTTCCCTTATGTATAGAGCTACTCCACCTCCTCTTTTACCCTCCCTGTCCCTTCTGTAGACTGTGTACCCTGGAATGTTGACATCCCAGTCATGGTTTTCCGTGTACCATGTTTCCATGACTGCTACAATATCCAATTTTTCATCTTCCATCAGGGCTACTAGCTCAGGAAGCTTGTTTCCAAGACTACGGGCATTGGTACTCATTGCCTTCCATTTAATGTTGGCTTCATCCTTTTTTCCCCCATCCCTGCTCTTATTGCCCATGTCTATTTATCCATTTACCCCGTTCTACCCTGTGTTGAGCTCTGTACTTCAGTGTTTACCTTACTACCTGACATGTTTTGTGGGGGGAGACTTGAAATTTACTGCCTCTTATCAGCACCTCCCCCTTGGCTAGTTTAAAAGCTTGCCAAAGAAGCATTTAAACTTGTCACTTAGGAGCTTGGTTCCCTTCGTGGAAAGATGCAGACCATCGTGCCAGTATAGAACTTCATCTCTCCAGGTGTACCCTCAGTCCCCAATGAAGCCAAAGCCCTGTGCTCTGCACCAGTTTTGCAACCATTCATTAAATGGCATGGTGTGCAGTACCATAGCCTCACCACTGCCATGGACTGTCAGCACCTCTGAGAAGGTAACCGTGCTTACTACCTGTCTGAGGCCCCTCCCCAACTCCACAAATTCATCCTGCACTGCCCAGATTCCATGCCTAGCTAGGTCATTTGTCCCAAGGTGGACAATGATATCTAGTTCCCTCTCCTGTGATGCTGCTTCTGCAATCGTGAGGATTCGCTTCTTGTCTCTCCAAGCCATGGCACCAGGCAGGCACCTTACTTCCCTCTCCTCTCCCTTCCCCAGTTCTACCCCCATAACAATTGAGTCCCCTATCAGAATCTGTTTCCTTCCCCTGTGGTGTCCCTTGCCACCCTTTTGTGGGTCTCCTTGTGGATGTCCTCAGCATTCTTCTTGGTCTCCACTGAGGGTGCCATCATAGAGGAACCTTGCGCTACCAGACTGGCATATGATTTGTGTAGAGGTACAACTAGGGGGCTTCACCTCTGTTCCACCACCCACACCCTCCCAGAACCCACTGTGGTCCAACTGCTCTTCATACTTGGCAACCTCTGAGGCAGTGGTTGTGGCAGTGGTGCTCTTTGGGTGGGGGAGGCCTCCTTAGTTCTTAGCAGTTCAGCCTGGAGGTGGGCAATCTCCTCCCTCAGAGCTGACAGTTGCTTGCAAATAGGACAGCAACACAGTTTCCAGAATGTCTCCTGGAAACCTACTGCCCCACAGCCAGTGTATTGCACCACTCCCCACATGTCCCTCTCCCTTATAATATACAATATGTAATATATATAATTTTTTTTTTTGGTGGCATGCACATACCCTTTATGCACTGTGATGGGTTATTGAGAATATGACAGTTTTTCCCCAAGACCTGTTGAGGAAGTGATGTAAGAACTTTGGCTATAAAGGAAATGCCATGCCTGGGGGTGTGGGGAAAGGAGAGGTAGTCCACAACCACAGGTGACTGTTAGAAACATTCAAATACACCTCTGCTCCACCACCCTGGTGAGTACTGTCCTTTACAGTAATTCAAATAACCTCCAGTAACTTATTTAAAGATAGTTTAACTATCACAAAATCCTACGCATCAGTAAATTATTTAAAAATAGTTTCTGTCCCAAAATCCTATTAGTCAGTCCAGCTACCCCCAAGGGACAACCAAAATGCAGTATTCAAACCCTTGTGAAGTTACTTCCAAGATAAGCAGAGTTTGCAAGCTCCTTTTTCAACTCCTCAGCCACCTGTAAATTATTTAAAAATAGTTTAATTGTCAGAAAATCCTAGTAGACAATCTAGCTACCTCCAAGGGTCTATCCAAATGCAGTATTTAAATCCTTCTGAAGTTACTCACAAGATAAACAGAGTTTGCAAGCCCCTTCTTGGTTAAACACTAAATAAATATGTAAATAAAAAGCAATTACCAAGGGTAGTTAGTTTCACCTCCCACAGAATTGAGCAAAAGTGCACGTTTGTTGCAGATATCAAGTGCAATCTGGAATTTCCCACACAGCACTCAGCTGAATAAAGTAGTGGTGTCCTTCCAGGTCAAGAAAATGTGCTTTGTGGAATTGGAAAGAGCTGTGCTCAGGGGACGCAGACACCATTGTGCGTGAGTTACACCTGAAACCTATCTTACGGTGGGTCGCTCACCCAGAGGTTTGAGAGTCACAAACAAAGCTGGCTATGGATGGGATCGCGATGAGTTTATCTCTGACTGGAAACAGTCACTACAAATTGGAACTGGTTCTCTGATTAGGTCTGTCATTAGGGATTATGAATCACAAAAAACGGAGGTTACTAATGATATTCTGAAAAAGGAGGATGTTGTGGCATTATTTAAGGAACACCCTGAATTTGTAACCCAGGACACCAGATTGAAAGAAACCATAAAAAGGGAGGAAGAAAAACATTTAAAAAATCAAAATCACTAAATGGGAGCGTGACCATCAGGATTGCCTTAAAGATAGAGTTTGGGATTGGAAGAAACAGACATCCTCCAGAAACTACAGAAATCCTCCAGAAATTACAGAAAGAATCCACAACAAGTGAGATCTATACTGAAAAATAGAAGTGGTTCCCCAAACTACAATACATCTAAGAGTGAATCAAAGAAAGATGACCCTTTTTTAGAGGAAGACAGTCGAATAATAGAACAACAAGGAGGAAGACGCACTGTTCAAGTTCAGGAGTCCAATCAAGAACAATCTACCCTGAGGGAGAGGAACAGAGGGTGGCCCAATCAAAGGGAACCAAATGAACCAGAAGAGGTGGTCGTAAACATCAGAACAAGACAAAAATACAGGAGGAGGAGGAGGACCCAACTGAGAATATAGTCATTAATATTTCACATGTGACATTAACAGCAGAACAGGTTCAAATTCTGCAGAAAGGACTATCCTTTGTTCCAACACAGGATTCTACACCCTTTGAGATCTTCATAGATCTACACAGGTTTACAAGGGATTTGAACTTGAAAGCGTTTTTCTGAAGACAGGAATTTAGAAAAAGGGGAATTAAATATGATTGGGGGAACTCAAGAGGTAAATTTGGAGGATACCATCACCAAGGTAAGAAATTTTAAACCTCCCTCCACTTTCATGCCCCCCTACAATGAGAGTGTATGAACTTTTGAGAAAATATGTGAGAGACAGTTTGATCTTTTGTTTCAAAATATGGCTAAACCTAAATATGTTAATCTAACTGAAATTAAATATATTTTTAATTTCCCCTCATATATATATATATATATATATATATATATATATATATAGGAAGAGGAAGATGTATATGTCGATATGTGTGTATATATATGTGAGAGCAATTAGTGACTTTACACATATATAATTAGCCTTTGCAGTATTTGGTATTAGTGGTAACATGGTTTGAAAAAAAAAAAATTTAATATAGCTATTTTAGACTATATGTACTGTTGCTTTAAATTTGTTGTTGATATAAGTAGCCATTATTACACTGAAAGGACAGCCTTCTGATGATGTACTGTGTACGAAACCGGTCAGGGTCTGAGAGAAGCGTATTCTGGTTGCAGCGGCCTGTTTTATAATTATCAAAGCCTTTTTCTGCAGCTGAGGAGTGTAGATTTTTGGTTTCACATTGCTTCCTTATGCCTATTCCATGCCTGTTTGAAGCCTTGAAACTGTATTCATATCCACGACTTCCTGAGGTAGGCCGTACCATGCATGCACCACCCTTTCTGTGAAAAAGAACTTCCTCACATTACCCCTTAATCGGCCTCCCTCTAATCTGAGGCTGTGTCCTTATGTTCTGCTATTTTTCTTATATTGAAACATGTTAAGACTCTTTTACCTTGTTAATGCCCTTAAGGTGTTTGAATGTTTCAGTCATATCACCTCTCTCCCTCATTTGCTGTAGGGTATACATATTGAGCTCCATTAATCTGTCCTCATATGTTTTCTGATGCAGTCCCTACACCATTTTGGTTGCCCTTCTCTTGACTGCCTCAATTTAATTAATGCCTTGTGAAGGTGTGGCCTCCAGTACTGCACGCAGTAGTCCAGATGGGGCCTAATCAGTGTCTTGTAAAGACAGATTATTACCTCCCTCTTACGACTTGTAATACCCCTTCTAATACACCCCAACATCCCCCTATTCTTACCTACTATTTTAGTGGTCTGCTTGGACGATTTCACGTGTTCTGTGATGATGATGCCCAAGTCTCTTTCTTCCCTTGTGACTGTCAGCAACTCCCCTCCCAACCCACAGGTGGCTTCAGGGTTTCTCTTCCCTTTGTGCATGATCTTGCACTTCTTTGCGTTAAACCCCAGTTGTCACTCTTCTGACCATTTTACCAGTTTATCCAGATCTCTTCTCATTCTGCCCACCCCATCTGGATCATCTACTCTGTTGCAGATCTTGGTGTCATCTGCAAACAGAAAAACCTTACCTCCAGTCCATCTGCAATGTTTCTGATGAAGATATTGAAGAGGACTGGTCCCAGGACTGATCCCTGAGGTGCCCCACTTATGACTTGCATCTCTTTTGACTGTATACCATTTACCACCACTCTGTTTTCTGTGCATCAACCAGTTTGCCACCTAGTTGACCAACTTCTGACCCACCCTGAGCCTACCCAGCTTATTAATCAATCTTCTATGTGGAACAGTAGTCAAGGTATGGGATCTCAACTGCTCCCCCTTTGTCCACCACTCTGGTTACCCAGTCAAAGAAATATATGAGATTAGTTTGACAGGACCATCCTGTTGTAAACCCATGCTGTCTTGGATCCTGTGCTTCTATGGATTCCAGTTTTTGCACTATCCTTTCCTTAAGGAGTGCGTCCATAATCGTGCCCATTACTGAGGTAAGACTGACTGGTCTGTAGTTCCCTGCCTCCTCTCTGTTACCATGTGTGTGGAGTGGGATCACATAAGCCCGTTTCCAGTCTTCTGGGACATCTCCTGTGCTCAGAGACTCACTAAACAGTTCTGATGATGGCTCTGCTAATTCCAACCTTAGCTCCTTTAGTACCCTGGGATGTATGCCATCAGGTCCCATTGCCTCGTCCACCCTGAGCTTGTTGAGCTCTTGTAGGACACTTTCTTTTGTGAAGGGACTAGTGCATGCCTCCCTCCCTCCCCCTGTGTCCATGGTGCTGAGCTGTGGGCCCTGCCCTACCTTCTCCTCAGTAAATACTGAGCAGAAGTATCTATTTAGGATAGATGCTTTTACATGGTCCTCCTCCTCACATGCCCCCTTATCCCCTTTGATCTTAACAATACCCCCTCTGGAGTTCTCCTTTCACTAATGTATCTAAAGAAAGTCTTGTCACCCTCTTTTACTATTCATTCTAGTGTTTCCTCGATTTGGGCCTTTGCCTGCCTTACTGTCTTCTCCGCTTCCCTTAGGGAAGTTTGGTATGCCTCCCTATCTTCATCAAGCTGCGTTCCCTTATATTTCCTGAAGACCAGACTTCTGGCTCTGACCTTTTCTGCTACTGTTTTTGAGAAGCAAAGTGGTTTCCTTCTTCTTTTGTACTTCCTTTTCACTCTAACACAGTGGGATGTTGCTTCAAATATTACATCCTTAATGCTTGCCAACTTTGCCGGTACCCCCTCACCTTCATTTCTTCTTGCCAGGGCTAGCTTAACTCTGTTGACCATCTTATCAAAGTGAGCTCCTCTGCAGTCCCATATTTTTGCCTTAGAATGGGATGATTTAGTTCTAGTGGCCAAATTGAACCATACCATGTGATGGTCACTGGCCTCAGGTGACCTTCTACCTGGAGATCTGTGATCCTTTCCCCGTTAGTTAGTACTAGATCTAGGATAGCCCTGTCTCTTGTGGGTTGTTG
Organism: Neoceratodus forsteri; assembly: GCA_016271365.2. Classification (NCBI taxonomy): domain Eukaryota; kingdom Metazoa; phylum Chordata; order Ceratodontiformes; family Ceratodontidae; genus Neoceratodus; species Neoceratodus forsteri. Next base: position 63,015,823 of record CM057455.1, read on the forward strand.
TACCAGTTGTTTGAGGCCCTCCCCCTGCAGTGAATCCACTATGTTTCTAGTTCTGGCAAATGTTCCTGCTGGTATTGCTTAATCTGTGTCTGGCATGTTGAAGTCTCCCATTATCAGAACCTCACCTTTAGCTGGCATATGTTGTATATCTTCTAGCAGTAATGTGTCTTTGTCCTCCCCCAGGTCTGGAGGCCTGTAGACTACCCCACTTCATATGGCTGTCCCATTTCCTGTTTCCAGGGTGATCCACCATTCTTCTGGCTTCTAATGTGTATTCTGAATTTCTGTAGCTTTGATATTTTCATTGACATAAAGGGCCACTCCACCCCTCCCCCAATTTTGCACCTCGGTCTCTTCTGAACAGTACATAGCCGGGTACTGAAGTCTCCCAAGTGTGGTTACTGGTGAACCATGTCTCACTAATGGCTACTATGTCCAGTTTATCCTCTGTCATTATTGCCTGCAGGTCTGGGATCTTGTTTCCCAGACTGTGAGCATTTATTTACATTGGCCAGATTTTGGTGTGTTAGTTGTTGGGCGAGGTCTGGCATTTCTCCTGTGCTTCTTATGGGGAGCCATACCTTTTTTCTTACCTGGTGATGCAAATGAACTACAAACATGCTGACCTCCTGTTTGATCACTAGCTGAGGAGGGAAGGGTGTTCTTCCCATTCGACGTATCAGGTGATGCACCCCTCTCTCCATTTGCTAGTTTAAATATTCTGCAAAGATGTCAAACTTCTGCCCCCTCCTTAGTCAGATGCAGTCCATCGAATTTAAAGAACCTTCTCTCCCAAAACTGTTGCCAGCTACCTACAAATTTATGTCCTTTTTCCTGGCAACAGCCCTTGAGTCACATATTTAGCTCCCCTGTCTCCCCTTCTCTGTCCTTCCGTCCATCTGCCCCCCTCTCCCAGACTGGCAGGATCTCAGAGAAGGAGATGCCGGATGAAATGTATGATAGTTTGTCACCCAGCCTGGGCAGGTGTTCCTTGGTCTCCACAACTGAATGGCTGGTGAGATCGTTAGTCCCTATGTGTACCAGGACGTCATGGTTGTCCACTGCTTCCTATACAGTTTTAGCAATGCAGTCAGTGTCTCTCCATGCTGATGTACCTGGGAGACATCTGACCATGGCATGGGGTTATAATGTCGCAAGACATTATGCACGCGTAACAAATCGCTACAATACAGTGTAATATTGCCATGCGGCATATGTCTTTTTTCTGTGAGGGCTCTGCCCCCTCCGATATGGGGGCTGTGCCCCAGCTCCACTGAAGATTCTCAACTCCGGGGGTCCAACTCAGGGAGCACACAAATAGTGTAAAAAATTAAATGTCTGGAGCCAGGAATCAAACCCGGTCCCAGATGCAGTACCTTGGTTCCTGCTGCTGTAGCTCAGTCCTGTGAGCACGGCAGCTGCTTGGCAGAACCCACTCCCAGCAGAGATCTTATCCTCTGCCTGGGAGTGTGTGAATGGTGCAACACTGCATACAGCAGTAGATGCAGTGTTGCACCATTCACTCTTTTGGGTTAGCTATAATGTCGTACGCTATTAAGAGTACAACATTATGACCCAGTAGGCTTGACCATTACCACTAGCTGGAGACAGGTATCAACTACCTGAATCATGGAGTATTCTATGATCAGAAGTCTTTCGGATTTCCTTTTTGCTTTTTTTGTTTTGGTTCCTGTTTTGGGTGAGTTTTGTTGTGCTAGTTCCTGTGCTGCAGTATCCTGCTCTGCAGTGTTCTCTGCCCCTTTGTTTGATTTTGGTGATAGAGGCAGATACCAGTTTATAGTTTTTATATGGTTTGTGGAGGTGATATGTTGGAAAGCACTGAGTGATGGGGCACCCGATTTGCCCCTTCTAACCACCTGCCAACCTCCTGGACCAGCTACCCTCTGTGGTCAAGGTGCTTCTGTTGGATGCTGGGCAAAAGGCAGGCAGTTCTTATAATATATTTCCTCCTGAATATGCAATTTGAGACATGTAGTCTCTGCCCATGCTGCCTGGAGCTGAGCCCTTAGATCTCCATTGACTCTTTCCCCTAAGGGAAGGGGGATTAGAGATATTTTTTTAGTTCTTTTCTCCTATAATACCCTTATTGTACCCTTATGGAGTTTCCCCCTGTTGTTACAGTTATCTGTTAGATATTTTGGACCCAGTGGGTTTTATATCCCAAACCAGTTCAATTGTCAAATAGTTTGTTCCAGTTTAGGTTTAGCATTATTGGTTGTTTGTCTGTCACTTGTACTTGGGCTACATCTTGATGGAGTATTTTTTGAGAGCAGTGGTTAAAGAATGTTAAGGTAATATGGCTTTGGGGCCTGAGATTTGGTGGGGGTAGGGGTGGGTGGGGTTTGTGTTTGGTGCTTAATTTTAGGATGGTTTGGAGGGTGTTGGGGATGGCAGCGCTACCCATTGGGACTGGTTTGATTATCTAGTTGTCTTATGCATTGTTTCTAATTTTTGAATGACTTATATTAATGTCTAATCTCCTGAGATATGCCTCTTGGAATATTAAGGGAGCCAGGTTCCCAGTTAAACAATATCAAATTCTTAAAAATTTACTACATCTACGATGTCATATTGTCTTCCTGCAGGAAACCCACCTTCTGCCCTCAAAGGGTAATCTGTTCCGAATGCAGTCGGTAGGCCAGGTGTTTGCAGCTGGCTCTGCTAAGTCTAGTAGGGGTGTGGCCATTTAATCTTCAAATCAGTTAATTTTCAAAGTCATCAATGTCTCTTAGACCCTCAAGTCAGTTATGTTTTCGTTAGGAGTGTGTTGGATCAAACTGATATTATTCTTGGCAGTGTGTATGGTCCATACATATCAGACCCTTCCTTTTTTATGGAATTGACGGGCCTTCTTCCCCTTTCCTTTCTATTCCGTTAATTATTGGAGGGGATTGGAATGTCGCTCTCACATCGATTTAGACAGGACCAATAGACCCTTGGCCAGTTTGTTCCCTGACCAGCACTCTTTCCATGGCATTATCGAGCCTCTGGGATTATGTGATCCCTGGCGGGTATTCTATCCACAGGACAAAATCTATACATATTTTTCTCCAGTACATGGATCCTATTCCAGGGTGGATTATATGCTGCTCAGGCAGTCTGCATTGGGTGGGGTGCTTGATGGAGTGACAGCCACATGGGTGCTCTCTGATCACTCTTTCGTGTGGTTGAGGCTTTCCATATCCACAAATTCACAATGGGATACTTCCTGGAAGCTCAATAATCAGCTTCTCAGTGATAAGTATGTAGTTAATAGGATCAACGATCAAATTGTAATATTTGTTCTACACAATTCTGGCTATATAAATAAAGGTGATTTTTAGTGGCCCACTTTTAAATGCTTCCTTAGAGGGCAACTTATTAGACTTTTCTCTAAGCATAAACATATACGTATGCAAGCTGCCGCGGACCTTTTAAAATGCATCACTGATATTGAACATACCTTCTCCCCCCAGACTTTGGAAGCTCCCACAGGGAACTAACTATTCTTTGGGATAAATATGCAGACCTCCTGTGAGAAAAGGATGAATATACTGTCATCAAAACACAGTCAAAATATATAAATCAGTGAGAAAAGGCAAGCCGCTTACTTGCATTATGCCTTCAAAAACAAGAGGCTTCCAGGTTAGTTTTTGCTATTAGGACCAGGGATGGCACTGTGAAAACCCAGCCCAGGGACATTGTCCATGAATTTGCATCCTCTTATAAGGATCTGTAAGGTCCAAGAGGTAACCCACCAGAGAGATCTCTTATTGTCGATTATTTAACTAATATTCCTCTACCACAATTGACTCCAGCTCAACAGGCTCTCTTGAGTCAACCTTTGTCTTACGATGAAATCCATACGGCTATAATAAGTCTGTCCTCTAACAAGGCTCCTGAGCATGACAGCTTCACAGCCAAATTTTTATAAAGTTTTTGTCAATGAATTGGTCCTACTCTTCCACCATTTCTATCTCTCCGTATGTGACTCTGGTATCTCTGACCCCACCATCCTAGAAGTTTTGATAGACCTTCTGCTGAAGCCTGGAAATCCCCAGATTTAGTTTTCAATTACAGGCATATTTCTTTGATAAATTATGACATTAAGATTCTTACTAAAATCCTTGCTAACATTGTTAACCAGATGTGGGCTGGGCTTATTAGACAGGAACAGGTGGAGTTCATGTCTACCCACTCTTCCGTGGATCATCTATGAAAGCTCGCTCATATTTTCTCCGCATCCAGGGATTCCATTATCCCCATGGTTTTGGTTTCCCTGGATGCAGAGAAAGCGTTTCATAGGGTTGATTGGGACTCTATGAATTTGACCCTCAAAAAATTTGATTTCCCGCAGGCCTTTCTTCATTGGGTCCAGATCCTATATTCCTCCCTAAGCACCAGGATTTACTGCAATGGTGTGTTCTTCACAATGTTTGCTTTACTTTCTTTTACCTGGCAAGGATGTCCCTTCTCCTCTTTAATTTGCATTTAGAACCACTAATTCGGAAGTCAAAGGCCTGCCCTAGCCTGACTGTTATCCCTGTGGGCTCTCATACTTTACAATTATTGGCATATGCAGAAAACATTTAACTCCATATTACCCACCCCTGGCCTCATTGCCCACTGCTTTACATATAATTAAATAATTCAGCTCTTTATCTAACTACAAATTTAACCTTAATAAAATGGAAGTCATGCCCCTTACCCCAACAGTGGTTAAGGAGGATATTCTGTCACTTGGCATGAATTGGTCCCCCCTTTGTATTAAATATTTAGGTCTGCATCTCGAGAGAGATACCGCTGTCATATGCAAGCTTAATCTGAATGACCTGGTAGTTAAGCTCCAACAAGACTTACAAAGTTGGCAGGCCCTCACGTTGAACCTATGGGGAGGATTAACATCATTAAAATGAATGTTCTCATATGTTAAATGTTTTGCTTCCCCTGTCCTTTTTTCAGTTGTTCACAGAATAATTCAGAATTAGAAATGTGGACACCTACATCACACTGCCACATACCTTACTCCCTGTGCCAGAAAGATCATTGCTTCAGCTACTCTCCTCTTGAGATTATTCTATGGTGCTGCCATAATTTACTCGGCTAGGACCACTTCACTGGCTAAACTCAAACAAGCCTATCACAGTGTGGCTTGCTTTGCAGATGCAGCTCCTGCTTGGGCCAATCACTGTGATGTTCTCAAGTCCCTTAACTGGCCATCTTTGGAGCACAAACTGGACTTCCCTTCGCTATGTACCACCTTTAAGCTCACCCCCCCACCCATCCTCTCTGGTCTGCTCACCCTGAAAACCTTCCCCAGAACACTCCAGCACTCCCACCTCTCAATGCTGAACAATCCCAAAGTTCGTCTTGGCATTGGCAAGCAGTCCTTTACATTCTCAGCCCCACAAAAATGGAATTCTGTACCTCATAGTCTACTTTTCTGCTCGTCCCGTCCCCTCTTTAAAAGAAGCTTCAGGGAAATTTTCTTTTCCCCTCCTATATGCAGAGGCAATTATACTTAACCCCCCTCCAACTCCCATGCTCTCTCCCCTCTCTGACTACCCTTCCTCTCCAAAACCCCTTCTCTTACCAGTCTTCTCCCTATCTCCTCCCCTTCCCCACTCCCACACTTTCCCTACTCTTTTGTAATTACATAATTTTTGTGCTTTGAATTTGCACTATTGCAACTACTCCCAAGCAGACTTAGTTGTTTCTGTTCTACGGCTACCACCTACTCAAAGAATTTCAAAAATAACTTCCCTGGACGGAATATGGATTTCATCATCCTGCTTATGGAAACTGACTTTCTTCCACAGCACCCTTTTATATGTATATATATATATTTATTTATGTATTTTGTATCATGCCTCATTTGTACTCTCACCTCTCATTATTTCTTAAGCTTGCATCTTATGAATACAGTGCAGGGCTTCAAACAGGCATGGGATAGGCATAAGGGAGCAATACAGATGAGTATGAATAGATAGGCCAGTGATAGAGCAAAGGCCGATGGCACATTTATAAAGTAGAATAGGAAATGGGCAGACTGGGTGGGCCTTGAGGTCCTTATCTGCTGTCAACTTCTATGTTTTTATGTTTCTATCTTAATGTATTATGTACCTGCATCTTAATGTATTGCATCTTAATGTATTGTGTACCTGCTCATGGAATTGCTTTTGTTCCCTGGGTTGCCCCTGAAAAAGGGACTTGTCTGCCTCAGTGGGCTTACCCAGTTATCAAATTCTAATAAATAAATAAATTATAATTGCTGAATTTATTTGGTTCATGAAAGCCAGGAGGTGTGCTTATAAAACTTGCCCTCCTACATTTCTGGGGAGCCTAAACTCCCTCACTTCCTTATCTATTATATTGCTAGCCATTTCAGCAAGCTTTTTCCAGTGGCTTACCTCTGCTCCTCAAGACCCCACTTTTCACTACATACCCATATAGTTAGAGTTGGAATTAGAACCAATCAGGGTTCTGTTTTTTTATTTTTATTTTTATTTATTTTAGTCTTTGGTAACGGGTAAGGCCCACTAAACACAAGTGTCTGTTTCAGGGTGACCTGGGAGCACTGGGTGGTTAAGTGACTTGCTCAGAGTCACACAGTATGCAAGTGGAGGTCATGAGAATCAAACCCTGGTCTGGTCTGCTGGATGTACAAGCTAATTCAAAGCTCATTGCTCTAACCTCTAGGCTATACTGCCAGCCCAATCCGTGCCATCCCTGTTCTTTACTCCTCTGAAATCTCTTCCTTTGTGGTTGCAAGATATTGTTATAGGATTATCAGTTTGAGCCTATTCTCAGTTTTGATCCTTGTTGATACACCCTATTCCCAAAGATATTACCCAACCTATTGTTGGATGTAGTCCCTTATACAAAAGTGGGAACAAAGAGGAAGCAGGGAACTACAGACCAGTCAGCCTCACCTCGGTAGTGGGGAAGATCATGGAAGCACTACTGAAGGAGAGTTGGTGGAACATCTGGTTGTCAATGGACTACAGGACCCAAGGCAGCATGGTTTCACTAGGGAGGTCATGTCAGACCAACCTCGTTGAATTTTGACTGGGTGACTAGGAGGTGGATCAGGAGGGCAGTGGACATGGCCTATCTGGACTTCAGCAAGGCCTTTGACACTGTGCCACATAGAAGACTATTACACAAACTGAGGAATATGGGTGTGGGCAGGACAGTAGTGTGGTGGGTAGGTAACTGGCTGGGTGGCAGGACACAGAGGGTGGTGGTAAATGGCTGTCATGCCACAGAGGAAGAGTGACCAGTGGGGTCCCACAGGGATCAGTGGTGGGACCGGTCCTATTCAACATCTTCATCAGTGACATTGCGCAGGACCTAGAAGGCAGAATTTCACTGTTAGCTAATGACACAAAGCTCTGTAACAGAGTAGACACACCAGAGGGTGTAGACAGAATGAGAAGGACCTGCAGAAACTTGAAGAATGGTCAGGGTTTGGCAGTCGAAATTCAATGCAAAGAAGTGCAAGATAATGCATATGGGGAACAAAACCCTGGCACAATATATCAGCTGGGGTGAGGATATAGCATGCACCAAGCAGGAAAGGGATCTTGGGGTTGTCATCTCTGATGACCTCAAGGTAGGGAAACAGTGTGACAAGGCAGCAGGTAAAGCAAATAGGATGCTGGGATGTATAGGCAGGGGCATCACCAGCAGGAAAGAGGAGTCATAATTCCGCTATACAAGACACTAGTGAGCCCCACCTAGAGTACAATGTACAGTTCTGGAGACCATACCTACGTAAGGACATAGACAGGGTAGAGAAGGTTCAGAGGAGGGCAACAAAGATGGTGCAAGGATTGCATCACAAGTCCTATGAAGACAGGTTGAAGGAACTAAACATGTACTCCCTGGAGGAGAGGAGGGAGAGAGGTGATATGATAGAGACATACAAGTATCTTACAGGGAGGAACAGGGTGCAGGAAAACACTATTTTAAGTGGAAAGATGTTCCAGGACTAGAGGGCATGGGATGAAGTTGGAGGAGGGACGATTCAGAGGAACATGAGAAGAATTTCTTCACAGAACGGGTGGTGGACAAATCGAACACCCTGCCAGAGGAAGTGGTGGGGGCTGAAACAATCACAGGATTTAAGAATGCATGGGTTAGACATAAAGGAATTCTGGAGGTCAGGGTGAGGCAACAGACTTCTAGGAAAACAAACTGAACTTACAAGCTCAAATGGGCAGACTGGGTGGGCCATAGGCCCTTATCTGCCGACACTGTCTATGTATCTATGTATCTATGTAACCTATACTCTGTAACCCCAATTTTAAGATTGGGGATGCATTATCACTGAAGACTAACTACCCAACTAGCTAATGTCAGGGTCTGTGATGTGCTGCATGGAGGGTCCTTACTACCATAATAAGACATTCTGGATTATCTTCATGTAACCCCCAGGGGGCGCTACCCTTAGGGCTACTACCCCTGCCTGCCTCCACTGAGACAGGGTGAGGGGCCCAGATCCGTTGACGGGTGCCTCCACCCAGAGGTCGGGGTTAATGCGGTCGAGACTGCCTTGGTCACAGCCCTCTGGGTTACTGCAACCCCCCTCTTGTCCCACTAGTGGCTCACACTGTTTACCAACAATTCTTTTCACCAGTACACTTACCCCCTGGGCAGTATCTCTCAGCTCACTCCAGAGACCCCCTGTAAAGTAAGGTACAGTTATATCACAGTCACTATGTAGCAGTTCACCAGGGATGCACAAACCAGCCAGGATGTAGTTGCAACACAATAATCTGATTTATTAAAGGGAGCAGTTAACAAGGAAAGGGGGTGAATCAAGGTAATTGGCTTATACTATAATTATCTACCTAGGGCTCTGTGCACAGGCCTAACTCTAAGATTTACTGTCCCTGGGTACCCAAGCCCTAACGGCTAGTCCAAATGTGGCAGCTGGTTGGGGCCCTTAACATGGATAACCGTTACAACTCTGAGCAAGTCGGAATAGGAAGAAAGTTTAATTAGGCAGTCAGCAGTATAATAATACAACTGGAAACCACCATTTGCACCCTTGGCAGGGAGCTACTCTGATTCAGTACTCACAACTCCAGCAAATAACGATCCCTTCCACACTGGCAAGGCTGAGCCTGAATTTCACCAGCCTCCTCACACATTTATATGGCAAACAACAGAGGGGTACCATACCAGGCAGCTGCTTTCAGGCTTTCATGAACTTGAAGAAGAACTCGGGCAGCAAACAGCAGCTTCAACATCACGGGTGGACAGAGAAGCGGTTAACAATTCTCTCCAGTCCTCTCAGGTTGAACCTGGTAGGTAGCTGGACTGGCACCAACCTCCTCCGACACACGCCGCTGATTTAGTCCAACTTATTTTGAAAGCGAAACGGCTGCCTCAGGCCTTCCAGCGTGAACACTACTCCAGCGCAGAAGCACAGAGCTCCTCTCTTCTCCTCAGCCACAACGCATCTGCCCCCCAGCAGCAAGGGGCTCTTCTTTCAGTTTGGGCGCTACGCTCCTATTGGCTGGCGGCACCTGCCAGTCAACTTCTCCTGCTCTCAGTGGTGAAAAGCGCCATAGTCCATAATGCCTTTCCCAAATTACAAGCGGTTTCCTCATTGGTCAGTCAGCTCTGTAAAGTCCCAAGGCACTGATTGGTCCCATTCAGCAGTTCTGGACCAACATGGAGGAGACAGTCGAAACAGTCTTTGCTGCAAAGGAAGGCAGGTTAGAACAGCTGCATTATCATTATTACTACGTTATTTCCAGCAAACAATCACATCCTCAAATAAAGCTGCCTCTGCACTACTAGCGATGGCAAAAAAAAAAAAAAAGCTATCTTTCAGTGTCCCGGCGGGACTCGAGGCATACAACTACACAGCCGCCACCTCCATGTCAGTTAATTGTGGCTGCAACAGGCAGCCTGAAAGAGACAGCAACAGAGGCTTCAAAAGCGCTCACTGGCTACCCGTTTAAATGGCTTTATGCCGATCACCATCCAGGTATGGAGCATGGAAACGAGCTTCAAGAAAGCTATTAGAACCCCCCATTTGCAAGGGGGTTACACCCTCCCTGGCCTGGAAAAACTTGGCGTCTGCGTCAAGTAATTACCCTTGAATCAGTTTAAGGCAAACATCTTAGTTAACACTATATCACACTTTGCATTACATACATGAATAATGTTCACAGTGTACTATGGTTTACACAACATTATACACACAGACTGTTATTCCTCATTCTAAGTCAGGTCATTAGGTCCGGCGGACGACCCCCAGGATTGGGGGAAAACCTCTCCCTTTCAGTTACTTGCGGGTTACCTAAAGCAGGGGCACTACACTCAAAAGGCAATACTAACAACCTGGAGTTATTCCCCAAGGCTAACTTAGGCAAGGAACTCGGGGACACATACACCCCTTTGTGGACCACATTAAAGGGCAGGTCCACCGGCTGACCCAGAGACTCATAACTCAGCTTTATCACAGGCCGTATTTCTTGGCTGGATCACCTAGGGGTCTCGGAGACCTTGAAACAGGCTCTGACTCCACATCAGTCTCCTGGACATTAGCAGAGGGAATTTCTATGGGGAAAAGGGCTCAGCACTCATAGTACTACTGGGGCCTGACCTTCTATCCCCAGACCCACCCCACTGGGCTCAGCTGGAGGCTGTCTAGGCACCAGTGAGGAACCATCAGGGCATTCAAAATATTCTTCTGGGTCTGGCATATCACTTGTTTGCTCCCCCATCTCACTCTTTTCCTCTGAAAAATCAGATAATGCAGCCAGGCCAGACAATTCAGCCATGCTCGAGGACCCCACCCCCTGGGCGTCGCTGCTACTCAATTTGAGCTCTGGAAACAGGGGTTCCAGAAACAAAGCTGAGGGCTCAGACAGTCTAGAAGGCCCAACCTCACCTCCAGAGTTAACAAGAGGATTGCCCGAAATAGCTGACTTAGTTCATAGGAGGGATAGTATTCATTATCATCTTCGTCGTCTTCTGACACCAATGGTTGATTATCTCTTCCTGCAGGATTTAGACAATGCTCTCTTAGTTGGCTTGCCGAAGAATCCATGGGTGTGGTTCTTTTCTTGTTAGCGGATCTAGTCACTGGCCTGGAAGGGGCAGCAGTGGAGGGTCCGGCTTTCAATCAGGATTTGCCCGATTGGCAGCAGATGATTTCTGTGTATAGTTTGCACATCTTGGGAATTATTCTCAGGTTGCACTTTATATACAGGCAAGTCTAACAATTTTCCCACAACAATGTGAGGGAGGTGATGCCACCTGTGAGCAATTTTATGTTTCCAGTGCAGTCCCAGATTCCTTAGTAACACTCTGTCACCTTCTTTTAACTCCATTGTTTTTTACTTTCTTATCATATCTTTCCTTGTTGGCCAGGTTTCGTTTAGCAGCCATGGTCTGGGCCAGTTGGTAGGCATGGTTCAATTGGGCCTTTAATTTCTGCACATACTGTAAATGGTTCTCTGCTTGCACCCCATCAGAGGAAACCCCAAAACACACATCCACTGGCAGTCTAGCCTCTCTCCCGAACATTAGTCGGTATGGAGAAAATCCGGTGGTGTCACTTTTCGTACAGTTGTAAGCGTGAACTAGGGTGCTAATCTGCTTGCTCCATCTCGGTTTGTCTTTGGGTTGCAATGTGCCCAACATGTCAAGCAATGTACGGTTAAACCTTTCAGGCTGAGGATCTCCCTGAGGATGGTAAGTGGTGGTTCTTGACTTTCGTACCCCCCACAAAGACAGCATCTCTTTAATCAAACGGCTCTCAAAGTCCCTTCCCTGGTCGGAATGGATCTGCTGCGGGGCCCCATAGTGGGCGAAAAAGTTTTCAACAAGTATCTTAGCCACCGTGGTTGCTTTCTGATCCTTAGTTGGGAAAGCCTGTGCATACCGGGTAAAATGATCAGTGACCACCAATATGTTACTGACACTTTTCAGATCGGGTTCTAGACTCAAGAAATCAATACAGACCAGTTCCATAGGGGCACTAGTGGTAATGTTGACCAAGGGAGCAGCTCTCTGGGGTAGAGCTTTCCTTTGCAAACAGCGGCTACAGGTCTTGACATATTGCTCTACATCTGTACTCATTTTCGGCCAGTAAAATCGAGCCCGTACTAAATCAAGTGTTCGGTCTATGCCGAGATGCCCCATTTGATTATGCAAGAACCTTAAGACCAGATCTCTAAAAGCTAAGGGCAGCACCAGTTGTTGTTTGTTTACCCAGCCTTCCTTATTCACAGTCTCTCTGTATAGCAGTTGGTTAATCAGCTTTAATTTGGGCCCTTCTTTATACAACAAGGCAGTCCTTAGATCAGTGGAATGTAATTTGGACACGTCCCTCCCGGCCTGCAAAGCCTCCACAGCCATTTTTATCATAGGATCACAGGATTGAGCCTGTTGGAGACTACCATTGTTGAACTGGGGCAGGGAGCTAGTGTCCATTGCAGAGAAATGACAATAGGCAGCAGGTATGCAGTTTTCAGATGGCCCCAAACAATCCACCATACAGTCCACTGTGTCAGGAGACACCTCTTCCTCATTGTCAAATTTCTGGCAGAGAGCTCTTATGTCAGGTTCGGGCAACCTGATCCAATCAGTCTGTGGCATGGGCCTCCGAGAGAGAGCATCCACATCTATATGGTTCAGGCCCGCCCTGTACTCTACAGTATAGTTGTAGGTGGCCAAGGCAGAGAGCCACCTATGGCCAGTGGCATCCAACTTGGCAGAGGTCTGTACATAAGTCAGAGGGTTGTTATCAGTCTTTACCAATATCTTGGCACCATACAAATAGTCATGAAACTGATCAACAATGGCCCACTTCAGAGCCAAGAACTCTAGTTTGTGCACTGGATAATTTTTTTCTGAAGGCGTCAGGCTTCTGCTGGCAAATGCTACAGGTCTCAAACCATTCAAGTGCTCCTGATATAACACAGCCCCCAATCCTTGTAGACTGGCATCGGTATGAAGAATATATGGCTTGGCCGGGTCAGCATAGGCCAGCACTGGGGTATGGGTAAGTTGATATATGATGTCATAGAAAGCTTCCTCACACTCAGCAGTCCAACGATCCCCAAACATATCATTCTGCCAGAAATACTTCTTTTCTGTCTCAGAGCGCACAACCTTTTTATACCTTTTGTGCGTAGGCGGATACCCCTGAGTGAGGTTGAGGAGGGGGCGAATCACTCGAGAATAGTACTTAACAAACTGCCTATAGTATCCACAAAACCCCAGGAATCGTTGCAGCTCTTTCAAATTCTTGGGTTGAGGCCAAGTGGTCAATGCCTCCACTTTGCTAGGGTCAGTCTCTATGCCCTCAGTGGACACTATGTGGCCCACGTATTTCACAGAAGTCTGGAAGACTTGACACTTGTCGATAGACAACTTGAGGCCGAAATCCTCCAACCGATCCAAGACCTTGAATAATCGTTGCTCGTGTTCTTCCAATGATCGGCCAAACACTATAACATCATCTAAATAGACCAGACACTCGAGTAGATTCATGTCCCCCACAGCCCGTTCCATCAAGCGCTGAAAAGTGGCTGGGGCACACGAAATCCCTTGAGGTGTCCAAACAAACTCATAGAAGCCTAGGGGGCAAATGAAGGCAGTCTTCTCCCTGTCATCTGGGGCCATCGGAATCTGGTAGTATCCACTGCTAAGATCCAACACAGAGAACCACTTGCTGCCATTTAAACAATCCAATGCATCCTGTATGTGTGGCATGGTATACTGGTCCGGGATGGTCCACCGATTCAAAGTGCAATAGTCTACACACATCCGAACTGCCCCATTTTTTATTCTTACTACTACTATGGGGGAGGCATAGAGGCTCCTGGACTCTTGTATTACACCAGCAGCCAACGTCTCTTGCAGATGCCACCTTACATCATCTATATCAGAGGGGCCAGGCGCCGGGATCTCTCTCGGAAAGGTCTTTCGTCATGCAGCCGAATGTGATACTCAGCCCCTTGTACACATCCCACTCTTTCAGGGAGAAAACCTGGTCTCTCTTGGCAAGCCTCTCACTGACCCTTTGTTTCCATTCCGCTGGCAGTGGGGAGTCACCAAAGTCAAACAAATCAGGAGTGACTCTATCATCTGTCCTGGAACCCTTTCTGTTTGGTAGTACTGCAGTATCTGCATAATGTACGCTTGCCAAGGTGCACCCCCTTCTTATTCGAATCTCTCTGTCGGACACATTATGCACTTGAACCATCACCCTCTTAACATAAGCATGAGCTCTAGCCGGCAAGATGCTGGATTTGACCAACAGTCCCTCGGGTAATCTTCCCTCCACAGGTGCATCCAACATCAACAACTTATTCTTAACATCCGTTTTCAGTCATACTTCTCCATGCAGGACACATTGGGCATTTGGGGCAAGTGTCACCGGGGCCGGATCCTTTTTTCCCACCACACCCACCGGGCCTTCAGGTTCCTCCAGACTAACCTTCTTCTGAGTGGCACAAGCCTTTTGAATCACAGCAGGTATGCTTAAAGCTCGCCCGGTCTCGAATGCTTGTTTTTCTGAGCACAATTGGGCCAATCGTCCAAACTTATGCGTATTCGTCCCAATCAACAAAGGCACCCCATCATACAGTCCAGTGGGTGGGCAAACTAAAACTAGGGTTTTCACCTGCTCATCCATCCCAGCCACAGTTGTGGAGAAAGATAACCAGACTCAGATGTATCCCAAATAAGGATAGGCCTTGTCGCTCAACCCCCACACATGTAGACCATTCAAAGGTTGCAGGGGCACCTCAGGTAAGCGTGCCTGATACCAGTCCTAAAACATGATGATTACCTAAGAGCCACTGTCTAATACAGCTCGAGTGGGAATTCCATTTATCCGCACCGGGGTCTCCATTGAAGGCCCGACCACATCAGACCAGTTGGGGGCCGCAGCATGGATAGCCAGCTGGGCATGGGCCTGAGTTACAAAACTTTTTCTGGGGACCCGAGACTGGGCCTGGCGGTGTCGGGCGATCAGTCTGTTGTTGACTTTCCTTAAATTCTCCGGCCTCTGGCACTCGGGTTGGAAATGCCCATCTTCCCCGCAATGATAACAGAACTTGGGGTCCTGGGGGTCACTATTTTGCAGGGGGCACCTTATCTGTGGGGGGCTCTGAGAGGGGCGAGAAGGCTCTCTTTGGCCTGGGTTCGGGTTTCTGCATGACTCAGGGGCCCCTGACCTGACAGGGTACATAGTAGCTTGCTTCAAGTCCCTCACCAGTTCCCATAAATTCCTGACCTCAGCCCTGAACTCACTCTCTACGTGGGGGTTGGAGGAAATAACTCACATTCCCACAGTACCTGGAAAATGTGGGGATCCCTCAGACCCTCCGGACAGGCCAGTATCCTCAGGCGTATTAGGCTCAGAGGTCCCACTAGGGTTTACCGCCCCCACACAGGGTTTCTACCCCTCTTCATCAGTCTCCACCTCCCTAATTTCCCTCATTAATTGACAATATTCAGGTGGGGTGGCCCGACGGTCATGTAACTTAAGTTTCAGCAGTATTACACTAGAAAATCTGGCAGATTTTAAAACATGTTCTAACCGGACCTGATTCAGGGCTGCGGCAGTGATTCTCCCTTTTCTATAGGCCTTCTGCAAGGCCCGCTCCACTCTAGTAACAAAAGCGGACAGTTTCTCATTTTTCCACTGCTTAGCAGACCTGAATTTCCATAATAAGTCTTCACCAGTCTCTGTACTCCCGAAAACCCCTTCTAAAGCAGAGAGATACTCTGCAGCGGTGGCTTCCGGACTGGTGGCCGGAAGAATCTAATGGCTTCTAAAGCAGGACCCCGCAAGCTCTCCATCAGCCTCTTCCTTTTCTCCCCCTCAGAGCATTGCCATTCCTGGACCAAAGGGGTGGCATAGTCCATCCAAGCCTCCAGGTCATCCTCCCCTGGAGGCGCTGGCACCGTACCGGAGAAAAGCTTTAACTTACGGTAGGAATTGAGCTGTATGGGCGGGACCACCAGGGGCAGGGAAGCCAGCACAGAACTCTTTGGCGGGCAAGGGGAGGAGCCAGGAGAGCCCTGAGGGGTAGCATCACTGGATAAATCCAAGGCTTGTAGCAGCTCCTGGGTAGTTCTCCCCTCCATGGCCAACAATTTAAGAAGTTTGTCTTTAAAACAGTTTATTTGAGGAGACCACCCAGGAGTGACTGACCCACTTCGAATATGAATTAGCCTCCATCCCTGTGAAGCACCATCTGGATAAATCACAGGAGGTACCTTCTAGGGGTCGATGGCCACACTGCATAGAAGTAACACCTGCAACGTCTGGTCGAGCAAATCAGCCATACGCCCTTATACCTCCACTTTGCCCAAACATTTTACTCGCTCTGCTGCAGAAATGATGTCAGCAGTTGGGTTTCCCAAAGGCACATCTAACAGTAACACAATCTTCTGGGAGTCTAGCTCTTCGGCTTCACCTCACCCCATCAGTCTGTGTACCATGGACTTAATGGGTCCCAGCTTAATTTTTCCAAGCATATCCCTTTCTATTTTTTCCATTTCTTATATGCTTCCCCACTTGGCCACTAGGGGACGCTAATCCCAGTGGTGCCTCCAATTTGTAACCCCCAAGGGGTGCTACCCTTAGGGCTACTACCCATGCCTGCCTCCACTGAGACAGAGTGAGGGGCCCAGATCCGTTGACGGGTGCCTCCACCCAGAGGTCTGGGTTAATGCAGTCGTGACTGCCTTGGTCACAGCCCTCTGGGTTACTGCAACCCCCCTCTTGTCCCACTAGTGGCTCACACTGTTTACCAACAATTCTTTTCACCAGTACACTTACCCCCTGGGCAGTATCTCTCAGCTCACTCCAGAGACCCCCTGTAAAGTAAGGTACAGTTATATCACAGTCACTATGTAGCAGTTCACCAGGGATGCACAAACCAGCCAGGATGTAGTTGCAACACAATAATCTGATTTATTAAAGGGGGCAGATAACAAGGAAAGGAGGTGAATCAAGGTAATTGGCTTATACTATAATTATCTACCTAGGGCTCTGTGCACAGGCCTAACCCTAAGATTTGCTGTCCCTGGGTACCCAAGCCCTAACGGCTAGTCCAAACGTGGCAGCTGGTTGGGGCCTTTAACACGGATAACTGTTACAATCCTGAGCAAGTCAGAATAGGAAGAAAGTTTAATTAGGCAGTCAACAGTATGATAATACAACTGGAAACCACTGTTTGCACCCTTGGCAGGGAGCTACCCTGATTCAGTACTCACAACTCCAGCAAATAACGATCCCTTCCACACTGGCAGGGCTGAGCCTGAATTTCACCAGCCTCCTCACACATTTATATGACAAACAACAGAGGGGTACCATACCAGGCAGCTGCTTTCAGGCTTTCACGAACTTGAAGAACTCGGGCAGCAAACGGCAGCTTCAACATCACAGGTGGACAGAGCATGATTTAGCAATTCTCTCCAGTCCTCTCAGGTTGAACCTGATAGGTAGCTGGGCTGGCACCAGCCTCCTCCGACTGCACGCCGGCAGATTTAGTCTGACTTACTTTGAAAGCGAAAACAGACGCCTCAGGCCTTCCCGCGCTTCCCGTGTGAACACTACTCCAGCGCAGAAGCACAGAGCTCTTCTCTTCTCCTCAGCCACAACACATCTGCCCCCCAGCAGCAAGGGGCTCTTCTTTCAGTTCGGGCGCTACCTGCTCCTATTGGCTGGCGGCACCTGCCAGTCAACTTCTCCTGCTCTCCGTGGTGTGAAAAAGCGCCATAGTCCATAATGCCTTTGCCAAATTACAAGCGGTTTCCTCATTGGTCAGTCAGCTCTGTAAAGTCCCAAGGCACTGATTGGTCCCATTCAGCAGTTCTGGACCAACATGGAGGAGACAGTCGAAACAGTCTTTGCTGCAAAGGAAGGCAGGTTAGAACAGCTGCATTATCATTATTACTTTACGTTATTTCCAGCAAACAATCACATCCTCAAATAAAGCTGCCTCTGCACCACTAGCGATGGCAAAAAAAAAAAAAAAAGAGCTATCTTTCAGTGTCCCGGGCGGGACTCAGGCATACAACCACACAGCCCCCCTCCATGTCAGTTAATTGTGGCTGCAACAGGCAGCCCTTAAAGAGACAGAATACGGAGGCTTCAAACGCGCTCACCGGCTACCCGTTTAAACAGCTTTATGCCGATCACCAACCAGGCATGGAGCATGGAAACGAGCTCCGAGAAAGCTATTAGAAACCCCCCGTTTGCAAGGGGGTTACATTCAGATAGAGAATTCCTATATTTTTAAAATATTTCAGCTCGGACATGTTTTGCTTCTTTGGTTTGGGCCTGGCAGTTCGACCACTGATTTTTCTGAGCTCCTATCCACTATTAAGGACCTGGTGTTAAAATCAAATGCAGTTTCTAATTTGTATTCTTTTCTTTTTTTAAGGTGTTTCCAGAATTGGAAGGATGCCCTTCCTCATGGAGTAACTTGTTTCCTTTAACTCCTTCTCAGTGGTGAGCCATCTGGACCGACTTGTATCATTACGTTGCCCAGGATAGACTCAGACTTTCTCAGTTCAATATCCTAACCAATCTTTACTTCACCCCTAAAAAATTATCCAAAATGGGGAGACTGCCTTCTTCTGCCTGCACTAGATGTGGGCAGGATGAGGGCTCCATCTTACATATTTTTTGGAACTACCTTAAGGTAGCTCCATTATGGGGTCTCACTGAAGCTAGGGTGGATCCTCTTTTGGGACTTCAAGGTTTCTTCAGGCCCAAGATTTGTATCCTGGGAGATATAGTTCTGTCCCAGTTAAAGAGAGGAAATTCCATATGGCTTTAATTTCTCTTTCAGTGAAAAAAATGGTCTTACAGCACTGGCTTGACCAGGTTTCTATTTCCTACTGGAAGTAGTTACAGGAACTGTTGTTCAACCTTAGGGGGAATGCATGATTGCAAATCTCCATCACAGACTCCCCCTTTTTGACAAGAGATGGGGCAAGCTTCAGTCTCTTTACACCATCTAGCTCCCTGCAGCCTTTCCTCTGTTATTTGGGATGTTACAGCTGTACTGCTACACCTGACTCTCTAAGTGGTTAACCTATGTGGTTTTCGATACTATTTGCGCATTTTGTTTTCTGTTTCAGGGTAGCTTCACGAGATTGGGGGAGGGACATTCACCTGTTGTATTATCTGTGTATGTCATGTTCTTTGGTGTTGTTCTTCAATAAAGTTTAATCAATTAAAAAAAAAGAAACTATATGGGATAGTTGTCAGAGAGTGTGGGGGGTGGGGGCACTAAACACCAGGGAAAGTTTGAAAAACTTTACAAGATGGTGATTGTAGGGTGGGGGAAACCACTGGACACCAAGGATATTCTTTTAATCTACTGGGACAGGGATCAGAGGGTTGGGTGAGTTCACAGGGGAATACTTACTTTGTATGGTACTGGGCAATCAGGGTGGGGGCAGAGACCATTACGGGGTGCAGATCCACTGCTGCTTCCCATACAAATGTGCCCTTAGCGCCTTGCATGCCCAATAGGGTGCTGGGAGCTACAGCCACTATTGGGTCTGGTGGCATTGTTCCCTGCACTGCTAGGATCCATTTTGGGGCAGCGTTACATGGCTTAGAACTGCAATGACATGCCTCTACATTGAGTTGGATAGCACTGGTGTACTATCAAACTGAATATAGCATCCCCAGGGCCAGGGGTAATGGGCAAGTGCAGTGCAAACCATTGACCACTGCTTTGCTAATTTTTGAATATCTGGCCCCTGCATCCCAACTTCAGTTTGTGTAGATCAGTTTCCATCATAATAGTCTGCTGTGGGCACTAGTTCTGAGGGGAGGAACATCCTGAAGGAATCCTATGCCCAGTGGGACTACCTCTTCCTCTTAAATATACAATTTCATTTTCTAAAGTGCAACCTGCATGAGTAAATAATCATGCTGATATGCTACTGACCTTCATATTTGGGGTAGCTCTGTTAATATCAATATGAACTTGTCTAGATGGACTTTAAAGTTTTCTATGCAATGAGATTTATTCTGAGTTGTTGTTGTAGAGAAAGTCTAAGATCACAAAGTGAGTCCAAGCAAACACAATGCAAATAGTATAGTAAAAATTATGTACATGCCACTCCTGAATGTCTACATGTCTTGTAACATTTTAAATTAAATAAAATTCATGTTTTAAAAAATGCAAGCCTCTGCTTTACTTGCCAGTACTGTGTCTGCAACCCATTCCATGATCTCACCACTCGTGAGTACTGTAAGTGTTTTGCACTATCTCTTACCTCACTGTAGTCTGAGATTATGCCCCTGTTCTTACTGTAGTTTAGTAACTGATTAATGTTATTAGCACCCTATATGATCGAATACTATGATCACCCATCTTACCTTTATCCAGTTTAAAAATCTTCAGATGCCTAAATCATTCCTCATAAGTTGACTGCACATGTTGTCATGCTACTAGTGAAGCCCAGGTACAATTTTTTTAAAAAGCTAGTGGAACTAAAACAAACAGACAGGAAAATGATGCAAAGTAGAAGAAGTACAGTAGTCAGTTGTAAGTTTGTATTTCTGAAGTATATTTCTTCTTTGCTTTGCTCATTAGAAGGTTATCCATGTGATAATATTGTGCTGGATGTGGAGCACAGCTTCCAAAAAGTCCAAGGCCAGGAACTCAAGCCACTTAGGAACCAGGCTGTGAGGAGCAGGGACTGAAAGTCTGGGTGCAGCGCCCCTCCTTTATTTGGTCAGCAAGTCCAGGTAAAGAGGCAACCACCATGGAGACCTGCTGCTGAGGCAGGGAAGATCCGGATGCCAGAACTGTCTGGGTAAGTCAAGAGCTATCAGAATCATCCGTGTCGTATCCAGCAAGGCCTTTACCACCACCTTGTGGATCAAGGGGAAGGGAGGAAAGGAGTATATGAGGCATTGGATCCAGAGCCTTGTAAAGTAATCCCCAAGCAGTGTTCTAGATGCGTATTCTGTAGTGCACTGCCCTAGGGTGGAACACCAGGGCAGGGGAGTGGACCTCTGTTTTAGATCTGACTTGGGCTTCACTGTGCACCCAGTGGGAACCACCAAGTCTTTTGAATGTGTGGCAGTACATGGAAGTCCAGGTGCAGGCTGTAGGATCCTCCTTATTTACCAACCTCAGGGGGTGGGGGGAGAGTTCCTGCAGGAAGTGATGGATCTCATCATTGGAGAGGTGTTGGAGTCCACCAGATGTTTGGTTCTGGGAGACTTCAACACCTGGGCTGTTGATGAATCCTCCAGGCACAGTTCAAACCTCCTCTAGATGATGTCATGTCTGGGCCTGACACAAGAGGTTACTTCTGTGACTCACCACGGTGGCCACATGCCGTACCTGGTGTTCTCACTGGGGATTGAGGTATGCAACCTCAGTTTTGATCAGGTCATTTGGTATGTTCATTGGATGGTGAAGTTGTTGTTCTGCTCCCCCCAAGAGCCCTCTACCTGTTCAGATGGTCAGTTACTGCCCTTTGAGGGGAATGTCCCAGAAGGATTTCTGGTGGTTACTGATCTATATGGTGTAAATGCTGCATAGTCTTCACAGACAATTCCAGCTCAGGCAAATGCATGCTGCACAATCTGGATGTAAAGAGAGCCATCAGCTATTATATGGACAGGACTAAGAATCACAGACAGGGTTCCACCCAGCTGTTCCTTACCTATGGGGAAGCAGGTAAAAGTAAGCCAGCCACAAAATGAACCATAGCCAGATGGATTGTGGCTTGCCTTTAGTTCAGCTATGGCAGACTGAGGAAGGATGCCCCTCTAGGTGTGAGGGCTCATTCCACTAGGGGTACTGCGGCATCAGTGGTAGCAGCCAGAGATATCCCTTTGTTGGATGTTTGTAAAGCAGCCACCTGGAAAACTGTTCACACATTCACTAAACACTACTGCCTGGATACCCAGGCCAGGAGTGGTGCCAGGTACCAGGTACCAGGTGCCAGGACACAGAGGGTGGTGGTAAATGGCTGTCACTCCACAGAGGGAAGAGTGACCAGTGGGGTACCACAGGGATCAGTGCTGGGACCGGTCCTATTCAACATCTTCATCAGTGACATTGCGCAGGACCTAGAAGGCAGAATTTCACTGTTCGCTGATGACACAAAGCTCTGTAACAGAGTAGACACACCAGAGGGTGTAGACAGAATGAGAAGGGACCTGCAGAAACTTGAATGCTCAGGGGTTTGGCAGTTGAAATTCAATGCAAAGAAGTGCAAGATAATGCATATGGGGCACAAAAACCCTGGCACAAATATATCAGTTGGGGGGTGAGGATATAGCATTCACCAAGCAGGAAAGGGATCTTGGGGTTATCAACTCTGATGACCTCAAGGTAGGGAAACAGTGTGACAAGGCAGCAGGTAAAGCAAATAGGATGCTGGGATGTATAGGCAGGGGCATCACCAGCAGGAAAAGGGAGGTCATAATTCCGCTATACAAAACACTAGTGAGGCCCCACCTGGAGTACAGTGTACAGTTCGGGAGACCATACCTTCCTAAGGACATAGACAGGGTAGAGAAGGTTCAGAGGAAGGCAACAAAGATGGTGCATGGATTGCATCACAAGTCCTATGTAGACAGGTTGAAGGAACTGAACATGTACTCCCTGGAGGAGAGGAGGAGAGAGGGATATGATAGAGACATACAAGTATCTTACAGGGAGGAACAGGGTGCAGGAAAACACTATTTTAAGTGAAAAAGATGTTCCAGGACTAGAGGGCATGGGATGAAGTTGGAGGAGGACGATTCAGAGGAAACATGAGAAAGAATTTCTTCACAGAACGGGTGGTGGACAAGTGGAACACCCTGCCAGAGGAAGTGGTGGGGGCTGAAACAATCATGGGATTTAAGAATGCATGGGATAGACATAAAAGAATTCTGGAGGTCAGGGGTAAGGGGCAACAGACTTCTAGGAAAACATAAACTGAACTTACAAGCTCAAATGGGCAGACTGGGTAGGCCATAGGCCCTTATCTGCCGACACTGTCTATGTATGTATCTATGTGCAAATGGCATGAGTGCAGCAGTTGCTGCCTATAATAAGGAGATGTCCATGGCACTCGAAGCACTCACACCGGTTCACGTATGACCCAGATCTTTTCACTTGCGGTCTTCTTGGTTTGATGGCGAGCTCAAGGCGATTAAGACAAGGGGTTGGAAGTTAGAGCATTGCTGTTGGAGGGACCAGGTGGGTGGAGGAAAGCCGGCCCTGTGTACTCAGTATTGTGAGTACCAGAGGGCAATCAACCATAAGAAGGCAGAGTTCTGTCCAGGGAGATAGCTGAAGGGAAGAAACAACCAGTGATACTTTTGCGACTGCAGACAGACTATTACATCCAGTCTGTCTGCAGCCGAAGAAGTTATTTTTTGTTACTTTGTGTAATGAGTTTTTGTCACTTTGTGTAATGAGTTTGCTCAGTTCTTCACTGACAGAGAGTCCTCTATCTGGCAAGGAATCCTGCCAGTGAGTCATTCTATGACTCACAGTGCTCACCTCAGAGGTAGCAGAGGCACTGTGCCTTTCTGGGGGGAGATTAAGCTGGTGGGGGTGGATGAGGTCATCATGGTTGCCTTGAAACTGAAGCACACATATTGTGAACTGAACCCAGTGCAAACACATTTCTTAATGGGATGAATTCATCCCACTGACCCGATGTTCACCTTGATTGTTTGGTGCTCATTGTCAGAAGGGGTCTTTCTGGATTCCTTGAAAGATGCTGTGGTGAGGCCTTTTCTGAAGAGGCCCTCTCTTAACCCAGACATCTTGGTGAATTACTGACCTATCTCCAACCTTCCATTTCTGGGAAAGGTTGTTGAGAAGATTGTGGCACAACAGCTTGAGGAGCACCTCATGACCTTTGATATCTATGAGCCATTCCAGTCTGGTTTCTGAGCTAGACACAGCACAGACGCAGCGTTAGTTTGGGTGCATAATGACCTCCTTAGGGCGAGAGATAAAGGAGATGAGTCAGTTCTCATTCTCCTCAATCTCTCCTCAGCTTTCGACACTGTCGACCACTTTGTACTTCTTGATCATCTCAGAAAGCACTGCAGGCTTGCTAGTACTGTGGTTTGAGTCCTATCTCACTGACGGGAAACAACATGTAGTGATGGGGAATTTGTCCTCCTCCCCAAAGCTCCTGTCATGCAGAGTACCTCCAGTATCGATCTTGTCACCAATGCTGTTCGTAGTGTATATGGTGCCCCTAGGTGAGCTCATTAGGAAGTACAATGTGGGTTTTCACTGCTACACAGATAATACTCAGTTGTACTTGTCCTTTGCCCTTGGATCATCTGATGCTGTGAATGTGCTCAACACCTGTGTGACCAAGATTAATGACTGCATGTCCTCCAGCTGGTTATGACTGAACCCTGAAAAGACAGAGTTTCTAGTGGTGGGAGTGGCTGAAGGTGTGATAGGAATGCCTCTGGTGCTGCAACTGGATTTTTTCTAGGATCAACACTGTTGATGGTTCCTCTAGGGTGCGAGATCTTGGCATGTTCTTGGACGATGGATTGGCATTTGAATCTCAGGTCTCATCAGTTGTTTAAAGTGTTTTTTAATCATTTGAGGAATATTGCCAGGATCAAATCATAGTTCTGCCTGAAGACCTGCCCTCTCTAGTCCATGCCTTTTTTAACTTTCAGGCTTTTGATTACTGTAACACCCTCTAATTTGGGGTCTTGGGAGTTACCATCCTCTGGCTGAAACTGGTGCAGAACACAGCTGTCAGGTTGCTGATAGGCCTTTTGAGGTTCTGTCATGTAACTCCAGTGCTGCATGAACTGCACTGGCTACTGGTCAGGTGGAGGGTTACCTTCAAGTTTGGTTTACTCACCTTTAAGGCCCTGGCTATCTGTCTGATCTACTAACACCTGCTGACCCAGTCTTTTCCCTCCATTCCTCCTCTGGGGGCCTCCTGCTGATTCCCAGGATGAGGCTTAAAACCACCGGTGACAGGGCGCTTAGCATCACTGGCTCCATCCTGTGGAATTTTCTTCCTCTAGCCATTAGGGTGGCCCCTTCAGTTGAGGTGTTTAAGGGCCGCCTTAAGACCCATCTCTTTTCACTGGCATTCCAGACCTAGTTATTTAAATACGAGAGAAAGACTGCTGATCTGTATTAACTGTTATCTTACAGCTGCTGTAGATTATTGTTGTTTATGTGTACTTGCTGTATGCTCTACTCCCTTTTATAATTTTATGTAAGGTGCCCAGAGCCTCTGAGAATGGGCACTGGAGAAATAAACTTTGCCTTGCCTTGCCTAGACTGTAGGAAGTGGGCACATAACAACCTCAGACTTTAGTTCTCCCTGACTAACTGACCCACCAGAGAGGCATCCCACTGGGATAACAGGTGGAGAACCACCTCTTTATGCAGGGAACACTTATGCAATGTCCAGTGACATGCATCACCAGTAGACCTGCGTCCATGTTGTGCACAAGGCTCCAGCTGTGAGAGGCCTCTGACAAGGGGAATGGAATGAGTTCTGCCCTACCTGTTTGGGTTAAATATGGTTGTGGTGTTGTCCGTCTGGACCTACATGACCTGACCCCAGACAAGAGGAGCAAATTCTGTGTGCTCCAGCAGGCTGATGTGGTGACAGGACTCCCTGGATAACCAGAACCATGGACTCTGTGGTTCTTCAGTTGCACTCCCAAACCCAGAAACACATCCATCATCATGAGATGGTCAGCTCTGGGCAGAAAAATTGGATTCATTCCTCCAGATGTTGAGGGATCAGCAACCACTGAATGGTGTCCCATATCAGATAAGTTGCAAGGATGGGCTGGTCTAGGTGACCAAAAATTGGGACCACCGGCAGAAAAGCACCCATGATGTATCTGCCAGCATTCCCAATGGTCTACACTGGTGGTGAATGTCAAGTACCCCAGCAGTTGCAAGAAATCTCAGGCAGTGTATGAGCATCAAACATGAAATGATCGAGCAAAGAGGTAAGGTACTGAGCCCAGTCCACAGTAAGACACGTATTGGCCTAGAGGTAGTCTAACTCTGCCCTGATGAACTTGATGACCTGTGGGAGTGATCAGTTCAGACTTGTCTGGGTTGACCAACAGGCCAAAGTCTTTGTTCCAAAAGTAAATGTCCTCCCTGTGCTCACAAGTTAGCAAAGGGGTGCAGCAATAACAGGTGGCAACCTGCAAATTCAATATTCCAAGAAGGTTTTTTTGCACTCCAGCCCTTGTCAAAGAAAGAATCACCACCATCCAGTTTGAAAATTCCATTTATTCTTTTTATTTTTCCAAAAGATGTAACACTTAGATAATAGCCATTTCAGCAGCAATTTACAACACTTGGTGTGTCTAAAACCCCAGTGCTTCGATGTTAGACTTCCTCAAGGGGTGTGGCTTATTCAAGGCTCTCATTCAGTATTTATAGGACACAGTGACATCACTCATTTCATTACACATATTAGTCATAGCATTTATGTGATAGTATCTAAATAAGGTACTTTCTACTTAACATATATACATTCTATCAGTGTTGGGTAAGTTACCTTTTCTATTACTTTCTATTACTTTTGGAAACTTGTTCCAGGAAGCTCTGTACAGTCACTAGAAAGGATGGAGAAGTACTGGAAAAAGTAATACACCTTAGAGTTACAAATACTTATGTCTTTTCATACAAAAGTAATACGTAACTGTAACTCATTTCATTTATTTGAAAGTAACTAGTAACTAACCTATTACTCACAAATAAATGTAATCTGTTTTAGTTATTTATTATTTTTGTATTGTTTTTGTATAATACGAAATAAATAACTGTAACTGTAAGGTGTATTATATTTTCTAATACTTCTCCATCCTTGCTAGTGACTGCACAGAGCTTCCTTGAACAAGTTTCCAAAAGTTATAGAAAGTAATAGAAAAAGTAACTTACCCAACACTGCATTCAATCTCTCACTATCAAATTCATTCACCCTTTCTAAAACAAATATATACAGTAACAAACATGTATTTTATCCCTAAACAACAAATACCTGGACAGATTTGATCTAACTATAAATATCACAAAATATTGAAATCTTTCTTGACCATAATTCTTAGTTTTTCATGTTAAAAACAACTGCCTCTCTTAATATCTGTTTTAGTCAAGACAATCTCACTTTGTATTGTCAATCTCCCACACAAGGTGGGGATTAGACAACATCCATTTTATATGTAAAATACAATTATTTACTATATACAAAGTGCTATCTCTTAACATTAAAGCAGACAAAACAGATATTAACATTAACCAGGCAGTAAAACAGACAGATAGGGAGTTTTGTTTGTTAGATTTTCTTTTCTATTGAAGTAAAAAAAAAAAACTTTTCAATGATACAATTGTGGGTTTTTTTTCTTTTTATTTCACCTTAAAAGTAAAAAAGAGAGAAAAAGGGACATACATAAATTTTCTTGTACACCTGTACATTTTTCATTCACAGGATCCTAAACTTGCATACAGTGTCCTGGCCAAATCCTAATATTTTCACAGAGCTGAGAAAAGGAAAATGAAGGGAAAAATGTAAATAAATTAAATAAAAAGATACAAGGTAAGAGGGAATTTATATATAGAGGGGGAAAAAAATAAGTAAAAATATTACATCATTCCTAAAAAGGAGACAGGGGAATAGGAAAGGAGGGGAAGAAAATGGGGGGATGAGGGGGGAGAGGAAGGAGAGGATTGGAAAGGGGAGGGGGAGGAAAATTTCTCAAAAAATTAATTACATAATTTAATACATCAGTATTCTATTTTCCTTTTCTTAGAAAGGGTTTCAAGTCCCAATTATCATTTAATCCTTCAGGTTTAATTGTCTTTAGTCTGAAAATTCTATAGCTCTCTCTCTGAAGTAATAATTCTTTCCTATTACCACCCCTTTGTGGGGTTTTCACCCATTCCAAACCAATACATCTTAATGTTCTTGGATCTGAATTATGTACATTCAGGAAATGTTTGCCTACGGGGATATCTATTTGTTGATTTACTATTAAATGTACATGTTCCTGTATACGTTCCTTGAGTAGTCTTACTGTTTTACCAATGTAACAACGATTGCATTCACACCAAAGGATATATACCACAAAGAAAGTATTGCATGAAATAAATTCCTTTATTGTTACTTTTTCACCATTGCTTGGTGATATAAAACCCTTTGTTCGTACCGCATATTTACATATGTTACACCTTAAGCACTTATAAGACCCCTGGGGTTTAACTGGCAGCCAGGTTTCTGGTCTTTCTTCCCATTTGAATTGGCTATGAACCAGTTTGTCTTTTAAACTCAGACATTTCCTGAATGTTATCTTTGGGACAGTATTTACAGATTTTTTCAAAATGTCTTTGCTCCTGAGAATATACCAGTTCATCCAGACAATTTTCCCTATCTGTCAAGAAATATGATTACATTCTGTTGAGAAGGTAATCATCTCACCACTAGAGCCCCACCCCTCTCTCCCTCCCCTCTCTCCCTTTCACATTTCCTCATTATCCACCCTTAATAACTCTCCCTGTGTAATCCCCTCCACTCTATCCAATGCATCATACAAAGTTTATTCTTGATACCCCCTTTCCCTGACCCTTAGAATTAGTTCTTCTGCCGGTTCTTGGAAGTCTTCATCCCTTGTGCAATTTCTTCTGATCCTTATAAGTTGGCTATAGGGTATAGATTGCTTCAGCTCTGCTGGGTGTGAACTATCATTTTTCAAAAGGGAGTTCACTGAAGTTCTTTTCCTACACCCCTTTGTGTAATATCTAAGAAATCCTTTTGAGTCTCATCAATCTTAGAGGTAACCTCAACTTTCTATTGATCACGTTCAGCCATTTTACAAAGCTGTTAGCACTCTCCAATGAACCTTTCCAAACACACAGACATTCATCTATAAACCTCTCCCACCTCACTATTTTAGTGTGGTGGGGGTTAGTCACAGAATTACACAACATCTCCTCTTCCACAAATCCATAAAAAGGTTTGCATATGCTGGGGCCATAGAGGCTCCCATCACTGTTCCACACTACTACAAGAAAAATTCACCTTTAAACTCAAAATAATTATGAGAGAGGACAAAATCAAGACCTTTTATCAAAAACTCAATAGGTGCATTGGTGTTTCCCTTATCTCTTTCTAACAAATATCTAGCAGCGCTGAGGCCACCCATGGCTCAGATATTCAAAACTTTGCCCCGAGCCTCAAGTAGCACTTCCTGGCATGCAAACATTATCCAGCCCAAATTACCTGCCATATTCAAAAGGAATAGCCTGGAGTTAACCCTGCTGAATATAGTATGCGAAGGAAGCTGGGCAAACTGACCTTGGAGTGCAGGGCAAACATAGCCCAGGAATAAGACAGCACTGAATATAGCAACAGGGAAGTACACACTACAACTG
Source organism: Neoceratodus forsteri (assembly GCA_016271365.2). Taxonomy (NCBI): domain Eukaryota; kingdom Metazoa; phylum Chordata; order Ceratodontiformes; family Ceratodontidae; genus Neoceratodus; species Neoceratodus forsteri. Next base: position 63,045,246 of record CM057455.1, read on the forward strand.
CAGCCCAGTACACCCTGGAGCAAGCCAGTGTTGCAGGTGGAGAACATTGTGTGTGATTACACAGAGAAGACTCACAACACCTGCAAACAACAATGCAAGCCATACACTGCAGAACTGTGCTATGCTGACATGTAGTTTGCCCAGGCTAACCTGATTGCAAAGTGCTAACACATTAGCCTGGCACAAACTGGTTAGCACGGGGCAAACAGGAGCTATATTCAAAGCTCTCATGCAAATTAGCCTACTTAGGTAATTCATGGGCAAACAGGTACATTTGCATCTCATTGCTCATTGCTCATTGCTTAGCATACATTACCACACAGTTTGGCCAGTGCAACTGCATGGATCATACAGCTCCACCTTTTGCTTGGAATGGAAGTACAGGCTGGATGCTGCAGGCCAAGGCATGCCAATGGCATCCCCTGTTGGTCGGCATGGGAGAACAGGGTGGTAGTAGCAGGAGCTGTGTGCTGGCAGGCACAAACATAGCAGACAGCCTGTCCATTCAGCACTGCAAGCAGTAAAACACAAGGTACATATATGTAGCGAGAGACTGGGGGAGTGTGATAGCTACATGACACATAGCTATAAATACATATGAAACACAAACACACGCATATATATATACATATATATATATAGAGACACACACATCTACTGGCCATATGTGCCCTTGTAGATGCCCCACCTAACAACATAGGCACCCCATGGCAGGTGTGGGTGGGACACAGTGGGGGGAACCATGAATGCATGGGACAGGCATATGGCACAACTGGTGGGGGTGGAGGGCATAGGCTGTAGGTTACCTAGGGCTTGCAGCATATCCAGTCAATAGGGACCTGGGCAGATTGGCTGGGCCTGGCAGTCCACCCTGCCATCATGATCCCTGATGCTGTGTGTGCCTGTTGCACACCCTGGTAGTCTAGTGGTCCCCCCACCTCCCTGCACAATCCCAGGCCCCTGTTCCCCATCACAAAGCAGCCATTACCCTGGTAGTCCAGTAATCCCCCCACTACCCAGAATGATTCCCAACCCTGTGCACCTTGCAAGACTGAACCCTTGTTCTCTGATAGTGTAGTGTCCCCCCACCCAGCAGTGACAGCCCCTGCTCCTCCCACCAGCCACCCATGAATAGAGCCAGTGACCAGCTCAGCCCTCATCTCACCACCACGACCAGCCACTGACTGAGGAATGAATGAGCTGTACTATGCAATACAGCTCATTCATTCCTCAGTTGGCAGCTGGCTGTGGTGGTGAGAGGAGGGCTGAACCAGTCACCAGATCCATTCATGGTTGGTTGATGGGAGAAGTGGGGGCCATCACTGCTGGGTGGGGGGACACTAGACTGCCAGAGAACAAGGGTTCAGTTTTGTTGTAAGGTGCACAGGGTCAGGAATCATGCTGGGGAGTGGGGGGACCACTAGACTACCAGGGTAATAACTATTTTGCGATCGGGAACGGTGGTTGGGGATCATGCTGGGGGTGGGGACCCTAGACTACCAGGGTAATGACTGCTTTGTGATGGGGAACGGGGGTCAGGGATCATGCTGGTTGGTGGGGGGACCACTAGATTACCAGGTTAATGACTGCTTTGCAATGGGTAATGGGGTGTGGGGATCATGATGGGGGGGGCACTGTCACTGCATTATTGTTGCATTACCAGCAGCTCTTTGTTGGCAGTATTTAGCACTGCGCTACAGGTCGTGCTACTGCCTGTAGCACAGCACTATACTATTGAATATGCTGGTGCGCCAGCATTCAGAGCCCCTCCCCTCTGTCCCTCCCCTGCATACATTATGGTTTAGCATTGGCACTAACACCTAGCACCAGCGCTACCTGTCCTTTTGAATATTACAGTTGAGCGCAAAGTCAACGCTAGTCCAAGTGCAACCAAATTTCACCCAGTGCTAAGCTTTGAATACCTGGGCCCACATGTCTAAACAATGGGAATGTCTCAATCATATCCCCATCTCTGGAAGCTGCATGCTGTCCTTCTGAGGAGGAGAAGGAATAGCAGGGACACAGAAACGTTTCATTCTCTTTTAGAACAGGTATGCCATTGTTGCCTACACTAAATGGGATAGTTCTGTGACCTTTCCAGTCAATCTTGTGCTGCAGTAAGAGAAATGGTATAAAGACCCCTGGTTCCATGATTTGAGAGCTGATTTGGCTGAGTCCGGGTAGTGGCGGAGCTCCTGAACTGCAGCATCTCTGAGGGGCATCCCTGCAGAGGGATGGTCACCGGGAGATATTTTACCTCAAAAATATAAATATTTTTGGTCTCTCTCCTTTTTGTATTTTTTTTTTCCTTTCTATGTTCCTTTTAAGATTGTCTGGGCTGCGTATGCTGTTTGCATGTGTCTTTCTGTGTCTTTGCGGCATGCGCTGAATGGTTAGAATAGAATAATGCATAATTTATCATTTTCATCATTAATAATCCCTGAGTCTTCACAAGGCAAAAAGAAAAATAGGTCACATAAAAGTAAAAAACTGAAGGAAATAACAAAATCTAGAAGAGCTAAAAAAAATAAAGCTAAGAAAAACAATAATAACAGGAAGCACATAAACGAAAATAAAAATGAGGTGCACCCCATAATAGCTAAGACCAAGGGACAATATCTGCTGGATTGGTTAGCTATGGGTCAAGAAAACTCTCTGCTATCAAATAAGTTGAAAGTAGACAAAAAGCTAGTGAATGGGGGCCTATCTAAAAAGCAGGTAACTTTAAAGGAACATACTTTGGATGGTCTAAGTCCCACATTGGATTTAGGAACATCAGTCTCTGAGAATCTTATAAGTAAAGACCAGGTTAAATTTTCTTCTGGACAAAAGTTATCCCTATTATTAGAGGATGCCCAGCCTTCTAAATTGGAAGTAGGCATGCCTTATAATTTAATAAGTACAGGTAACGAAGTAGTATTTAAATTGGATCAGATGCATGCTAAAAAAGATGAAACAAATGCTTCACTGACGGACCTGATAGCCCACCTTCTAAGAGCGGAGTTGGGGCTTCCTTTGGTGGCTGCTGCTCTCAATTCTGTGAGCAGGGACTGCTTATGCTACCTAACATGGATATGGCGACACAGGTTTGGACAAATCAAGGCCTGATAAATTCATTAGGTATGCGGATATCATCTCCAGTTACATGGGCTACTATTTGGAAATATACCTATAATGGGGTTAAACCTGAAAAGATTTTACTATTTGACAAGTTTGTTTCCACTTTAGCTTGGTTAAATTGGGACTTTGGAGTTATCCCCTCTCAGTATGCATTTTCTATATTTGGAATAAATACCTTTGAGGGGGAAAACTCTGCTAATTTAGCCTCTCATCTAAGGGTGATTCTTTCAACTATCACCAAAATTCAGATTCACAGTGATGTTAGTTCAAGCAGAAACCATCCTGGAGGGTAGAGGGGGAACTCAGATTGACTGCTATATTTGCTCTGCACAATTATTTGCATTGCTTTTAGAAAATAGACATATGTTGGATGAGTTGTGTATACACCTGGTGGCTTTGAATGAGTGGGAGTCTCCTGTTCAATCCAGACAAACTTTTGCATGACTACAAACATCTGAAAGTCAAGAACAGGACATAATAATAGAACCCGATCGAGGGTTAATAAGTACTGATAGTTGTAACTTTCTCAACTGGAACATTGCAGGAATTTATAATAAATATGCAGACTCTCAATGGGTCAGTTTTGTCTCTGGATTTGAAGCCATTACTTTTCAGGAAACATGGGCAGTAACCCTATCATAATGGCTTTGAATCCTGTTATGTTCCAGCAATTAAAGGGAAAGTTTATGGGAGAAACAAATGGGGATTAGTGACTTTCATAAGGATTAGGGATGGACTGAGGGTATTATTGAATTATTCTCCTACCCCAGAAATTCCTATGGTAATGGTTACTTGGGATGCTAGTACAGTATTGATTGTGAATGTCGATATTCCTTTGAGTTTTCACTCTCATGCTACACACGGCATTTGGTCAAAATTAATCACTGAGATGGATGCACTTACACCGCAAAACACGGTGGCTACTGTACTACCTGCAGGAGATTTTAATGCCAGAATAGCGAATTTTGATAACCTTCCTTTTCTGCAAGATCAACTATATATGGCAGATCTCAAACCTAGAAAAACAACAGATATGGTACTTAATGAGCCAGGGAGATGTTTTCAAAGATTCAACATGAATAATAATTTTTTGATTCTTAATGGGAGACTGGACAGAGATGGGGAGGGGGAGATCACTTTTTTTTTCATCAGTTGGAAGGAGTGTAATCGATTTTATACTTTGTTCCACCTCAGTTATTATCTCTTTAAGAGGTTGGAGGTGGTTATGCACCCTGAAAGTGATCACACAGCAATACTTTTTTCATTTATGAACTATGATAATAGAATTCTACTGCCACCCAAACCAATGGCGGATGTAGAAATCCAAGGGAAATTGAGGCTGATGATAAATATTAAAACCATGAATGGGGTTTCAAATCTAATTTATTCTCCCACATTCTCTCTCCTTTTTTCAAGCACTGATAAAGATTTTAATAGTGAGCAAATTAATCAGTTATTGGAGATAGGTTACCAACAAATAAATAAGGATATATATTGCACAAATAAGAATAAGCATAAGTTAATATCTTGGTTTGACCCTCAATGTGCAAAAGAGAAAAGTAATCTGGGGCAGCTTATTAGACAAACAAAAAAGAAACGATAAAGAGTGTGATTTTAAAATTAAATAAAGCTTGTAGAGATTATAAAAAATTTCTCACAGAAAAAAAATTGAGTATACACATAAGCAGTGGGAAGTCATGTTTCAAGCCATCAAAAATAATAACTCTAGGCTGTTTTAGTCATTAGTAGCTAAAGGAAATAAAAATCAGGGGTCAATTTTACCTATACATATTCCAAAAGAAGCTTGGACAGCATACTACAAATCATTACTTAATAAGGGATCTAATATAGGGACGGATTTAGTGGATATTTATCATAAAGGGGGGAGTATTTACCTTAAGTGTTTACATTTTTGGAAGTACAATACGCCAGATTGAATCTCCCAAATAATAAAGCCCTGGGTCCTGATCTAATCCTGGGAGAAGTTTATAAAGCACATTTGAATTATTGGGTCATCTTTTTTTACACATTTTTTTAATATATGTTTAAGGAAGAGATTCGTTCCTCCTTCTTGGACCAAAAACATAATTGTACTGATCCATAAGAAAGGACATTTTCAAATACCATCAAACTATCATCCAATTAGTTTAATAGATATTAGTGGGAAATTTTTTACCAAAATATTGTAGCAAAAATTTCAGCTCCGGACAGAGACGACTACCCCCTTATCTATATTCCAAGCTGGTTTTCGTCATAATTTTTTGAATATAGATAATATCTTTATTCTTTCACACTTGGTGGAAAAGTATGTCATTTCATAAAATGAAGCTATATGTCCTGTTCGTTGATTTTTCAGCAGTGTTTGACTCTGTTAATAGAGGTAAGCTTTGGGAAATATTAGTTGATAAACAGCTCCCTTTGAATCTTGTGGTTCCAATTTATTTTTTATATACACATACTTCATCTGCTGTCAGATATGATAATAATGGAACATTTCAGATTATTTTCGAACAACGGCAGGAGTGAAACAAGGATGCCTTTTGGCACCTCTTTTATTCAGCTGGTATATTGACTCCCTTCTGTCATATAATGAGGTATCATGTTTGGACTATCCTAAAATTAATAAGTTTTCTATACACACTCTTGCATATACAGACAATTTGATTCTGTTTGCACTTTCTAGTCAAGGACTTCAGAATAAAATAATGCAACTTAACTCCAAGTATGAACAGCTACATTTAACAATAAACCTTCAGAAAACTAAGTTAATGATTTTTGGTCCACAATTGGGAAAAATAAAAAATAAAACTTTATTTAAATGATAATTTTATAAAATTGGTGACTTCATACACATATTTGGGTGTCAAGTTTACTTCAAAAGGAGCATGGTCATCGCACTGGCTGGCCCAGGGTGCAAGGGCAAGATTGATAGCCAAAGCACTGTTACGTTTTAACACCAAATATGGGGGACACTCGGTTCTTCCCACCTTAGTGGCTAGTGGAGCTAAAATTAACCCCATTCTTACGTATAGTGCAGAGGTTTGGGGCACAAATTCTCCTTCTTATCTAGAAACTCCACTTTCACTTTTTTATAAATCTTTATTATAGGTCCCAATAGCTACATCTAATGCCATAGTAAGGGCTGAACTGGGAAGAGTTCCCATTGCTATGATAATTGATTTATGAAAGGTAGGCTATTGGCTAAAAATTATTAATAATTAGACTAATCCCTTGCCTCTTCTGTGCTTGAAAGAAAAGATCAGTTGATATGAACAAAATGATAAATCTCCATGGGTAAAAACTCTTAAAGGAATTCTGGGAAGGATATCCATGCAACATCTTTGGTCAGATTTAGAAAAATCATTTGTAACATCCCCTTTGTTTAAGCAGCTCATTAAAAAAGAAACTTATAAGGTATGCTCAGGAAAAACAAATGGAGTTACAGTAGTTAGAAGCCAACGACAGGCTATTTGGTTTGCTCAAAATAAAATAGATGCTTCTTTAGAGAATTATTTAGTTATACCTCTCACCCCATTAGATAGGAAAAATATTACATGGGCAAGGATGGGAATTATTTGTTCTAAATATGTATATTTTAGTATAACTGCTTCTGTCAGCTGCCATCCTGAAATTTGCAGGTGTAATAAGGGTTTTGAGGAAAATCTCTATCATATTATGCTACAATGTCCATTATATAAAACTCCACGGACAAATTTATTAAATAATTTTCTTGTAAGATATATAAAATCAGAATATGATCCGTTGTTTGTCCTCTTACATCCTCACATAACTGAGGATGCGAAGGATGGCTGCAAAGTTTTTCATGAAGTGATGAAATAAAAAAAAAAAATCTCCCTGCCCTGCTAAAGTAAAACTGAGACTGAAACTTAAAATCATTTTAACTCTCATTCTTCAACATATCAGGGAAGTCTATTTTTTCTGCTTATGGAAATTTATTGTAATTAGTAACAACGCAAGCACAAGGAATTTTAATGTTTGTAGTTTTTTTTGCATTAATCCTTTCTAATGTATTGTGTATGATTGTAATGGCTATATGATTTTATGGAAGAATAATAAACATTACCTAACCTCATCTAATTGATGTATACAGTGCTTCAACATCTATGCAAATCCATTTATATTCAGTTTGCCACTCAATGTTAATAAATTTTGACATGGTATCATCTATATCTTTAAGAAATAATGGCAATTTTGTCACACTATACTGTAAAAATAAAACAATGAATTCACTCAAATGTGTCAGGGACCCAATTCTGGAGACAATTGGTCTTCTGGGGGGTCTTCTAAATTTGTTTGTGTTTTTGGAAGAGCATAGAAGGTGGTCAAAATCAGATTTTCACAATACAAGTACTCATACTCTTTCTTATTAATATCTCTGGAATTGGACACCCTTACTAGTACTGTAGCAACATGAGCAATGACCACAAAATTACAACAGCTCATTGTCACAAGCAGTGACCACTCTTACTGCTACTTTAGCAACATGAGCAATGACCACCACACTGTGGCAGCCCATTGTCACAAGCAGTGGCCATCCTTACTGGTACTGTAGCAATGTGAGCAATAACCACCACATTCTAGCATCCCATTGTTACAGGCAGTGGCCACCCTTACTGATTCAGTAGCAACCTGAGCAATGACCACCACATTGTTGCAGCCCATTTTCACAAGGAGAGACCACCCTTACTGGTACTGTAGCAACCTGACCAATGACACCACACTCTGATAGCCCATTGTCATATGCAGTGGCCACCCCTACTGGTACTGCAGCAACTTGAGCAATGACCATTACTCTGTGGCAGCCCATTGTCAAAGAAGTGGCTATCTTACTGGCACTGTAGTAACCTGAGAAATAACCTCTACACTGTCACAGCCTATTGTCACATGTAGTGGCCACCCATACTGGTACTTCAGCAACCTGAGCAATGACCACCAAATTGTACCAGCACATTGTCAGAAGCAGAGGCCACCATATTGCTACTGTAGCAAACTGAGCAATGACCACCACACTGTGGCAGCCCACTGTCACAAGCAGTGGCCTCCATTACTGGTACTTTAGCCATCAGATTAAAGACCACCACATTGTGACAGTCCATTGTCACAAGCAATGGACACCATTTCTGGTATTGCAGCAACCAAAGCAATGGCCATCACACTGTTTAGGCCATTGTCTCAAGCAGAGGCCACACTTATTAGTACTGTAGCAGTCTGAGCAATGACCTCCACAGTGTCACAGCCCATTGTCACATGCATTGGCCACCCTTATTGGTATTGTAGCAATCTGGACAATGAACACCACATTGTGATAGCCCATTGTCATAAGCAATGGCCACTCTTACTGATACTGTAGCAACCAGAGCAATGGCCACCACATTGTAGCAGTCCATTGTCACATGCAGTGGCCTCCATTACTGGTACTGTATCAACCTGAGCAATGACCATCACATTATAGCAGCACATTGTCACAAGCAAAGGCCACCATACTGCTACTGTAGCAACCTCAGCAATGACCACCACACTGTGGCAGCCCATTATCAGAAACAGTGGCCTCTATTATTGATACTGTAGCAATCTGAGCAATGACCACCACATTGTGACAGCCCATTGTCACAAGCAATGGCCACCGTTACTGGTACTGCAGCAACCTGATCAAAGACCATCACACTGTTCAGCCCATTGTCACAAGCAGAGGACAGCCTTAGTGGTACTCTAGCAAACTAAGTAATGACCTCCACTCTGTAACAGACCATTGTCACATGCAGTGGCCATCTTTACTGGTACAGTACCAATCTGAGCAATGAACACCACATTGTGACAGCACATTTTCATAAGAAATGGGCACCCTTACTGGTACTGTAGAAACCTGAGCAAGGATCATCCCATTGTGGCAGCCCATTGTCACAAGCATTGACCACCCTTACAAGTATTGAAAGAACCTGAGCAAAGACCAACACATTGTAGCAGCCCATTATCACAAGCAGTGGGCTTCATTATTGGTACTGTAGCAACTGGAGCAATGGCCACTACACTGTGACAGACCATTGTCACAAGCACTGGCAACCCTTACTGGTACTGTAGATATCTGAGTAATGACAATCACATTGTAGCAGCACATTGTCACAAGCAGTGTGCAAACTTACTACTACTGTAGCAACCGGAGCATTGAACACCACACTGAGGCAGCCAATTGCCACAAGCGGTGGTCACCCTTACTGGTACAGTAGCAATTTAAGCAATGAACACGACATTGTGACAGCTCATTGTCACAATAATGGCCACCATTACTGGTACTGCAGCAACCTGATCAAAGATGATCAAACTGTTCAGCACATTGTCACAACCAGAGGACAAGCTTAGTGGTACTGTAGCAAACTGAGCAATGACCTCCACTCTGTAACAGCCCGTTGTCAAATGAAGTGGCCAGCCTTACTAGAACTGTTGCAACGAGAGCAATGATGACAACATTGTAGCAGCCCACTGTCACAAGCAGTGAACACCATTATTGCTACTGTAGCAACCTGAGCAATGACCACCACACTTTGGCAGCCCATTGTCACAAGTAGTGTCCATCCTTACTGGTTTTGTAGAAACCTGAGCAATATCACCACATTGTGACAGCCCATTGTCACAAACAGTGGCCACACTTAAAGTACTGCTACTGCAGCAGCCTAAGCAATGACCACTACACTGTGACAGCAAACTGTCACAAGCAGCAGTCACCATTAGTAGTACTGTAGCAACCTAAGCAATGACCACTACACTGTGACAGACCATTGTCACAAGCATTGGCTGCCTAAGTGGTACTGTAGCAACCTGAGCAATGACCTCCACACAGTGACATCCCATTGTCACATGCAGTGGTCATTCTTAATGATACTGTGGCAACCTGAGCAATAACCACCACATTGTAGCAGCTCATTATCAGATGCAGTGGCCACCCTTACTGCTACTGTAGCAACCTCAGCAATAAACACCATACTGTGGTGGACAATTGTCACAAGCAGTGGCCACCCTAACTAGTACTGTAGCAGTCTGAGCAATGACCACCACATTGTAATAACCCATTGTCACAAGCAATGACCACTATTACCAGTATTGCAACAACCTGAGCAATGACCATCATACTGTTCAGCCCATTGTCACAAGCAGAGACCACCCTTAATGGTACTGTAGCAATCTGAGCAATGACCTCCACACTATGACAGCCAATTAGCACACACAGTGGACACCCTTACTGGTACTGTAGCAACCTGAGCAATGACCACAACATTACAACAGCTTGTTGTCACAAGCAGTGGCCACTCTTACTGCTACTTTAGCAACATGAGCAATGACCACCACACTGTGGCAGCCCATTGTCACAAGCAGTGGCCATCCTTACTGTTGCTGTAGCAATGTGAGCAATGACTACCACATTCTAGCAGCCCATTGTTGCAAGCAGTGGCCTACTTTACTGGTTCTGTATCAACCTGAGCAATGACCACCACATTGTTGTAGCCCATTTTTAAAAAGCAGAGGCCACCCTTACTGGTACTGTAGCAACCTGATCAATGACACCACACTCTGATAGCCCATTGTCATATGCAGTGGCCACCCCTACTGGTACTGCAGCAACCTGAGTAACGACCATAACTCTGTGACAGCCCATTGTCAAAGAAGTGGCCACCCATACTGGTCCTTTAGCAACCTGAGCAATGATCACCATATTGTACCAGCACACTGTCAGAAGCAGAGGTCACCATACTGCTACTGTTGCAACCTGAGCAATGACCACCACACTATGGCAGCCCACTGTCAAAAGTAGTGGCCTCCCTTGCTGATGCGGTAGCAACCTAACTAATGACAACCACATTGTGACAGCACATTGTCACATGCAATGGACACCATTACTGGTACTGCAGCAACAGAGCAATGGCCATCACACTGTTCAGGCCATTGTCACAAGCAGGCCACACTTATTGGTACTGTAGCAATCTGAGCAATGACTTCTACAGTGTCACATCCCATTGTCACATGCAGTGGCCACCCTTACTGGTATTGTAGCAATCTGAGCAATGAACACCACATTGTGACAGCCCATTGTCATAAGCAATGGCCACTCTTACTGGTACTGTAGCAACCAGAGCAATGGCCACCATTGTAGCAACCCATTGTCACAAGCAGTGGCCTCCATTACTGGTACCGTATCAACCTGAGAAATGACCACCACACTGTAGCAGCCCATTATCATAAGGACTCGCCATCCTTACTGTTACTGTAGCAACCTGAGCAATGACCACCACACTTTGGCAGCCCATTGTCACAAGTAGTGTCCATCCTTACTGGTTTTGTAGAAACCTGAGCAATATCACCACATTGTGACAGCCCATTGTCACAAACAGTGGCCACACTTAAAGTACTGCTACTGCAGCAGCCTAAGCAATGACCACTACACTGTGACAGCAAACTGTCACAAGCAGCAGTCACCATTAGTAGTACTGTAGCAACCTAAGCAATGACCACTACACTGTGACAGACCATTGTCACAAGCATTGGCTGCCTAAGTGGTACTGTAGCAACCTGAGCAATGACCTCCACACAGTGACATCCCATTGTCACATGCAGTGGTCATTCTTAATGATACTGTGGCAACCTGAGCAATAACCACCACATTGTAGCAGCTCATTATCAGATGCAGTGGCCACCCTTACTGCTACTGTAGCAACCTCAGCAATAAACACCATACTGTGGTGGACAATTGTCACAAGCAGTGGCCAATTCTAACTAGTACTGTAGCAGTCTGAGCAATGACCACCACATTGTAATAACCCATTGTCACAAGCAATGACCACTATTACCAGTATTGCAACAACCTGAGCAATGACCATCATACTGTTCAGCCCATTGTCACAAGCAGAGACCACCCTTAATGGTACTGTAGCAATCTGAGCAATGACCTCCACACTATGACAGCCAATTAGCACACACAGTGGACACCCTTACTGGTACTGTAGCAACCTGAGCAATGACCACAACATTACAACAGCTTGTTGTCACAAGCAGTGGCCACTCTTACTGCTACTTTAGCAACATGAGCAATGACCACAACACTGTGGCAGCCCATTGTCACAAGCAGTGGCCATCCTTACTGTTGCTGTAGCAATGTGAGCAATGACTACCACATTCTAGCAGCCCATTGTTGCAAGCAGTGGCCACCTTTACTGGTTCTGTATCAACCTGAGCAATGACCACCACATTGTTGTAGCCCATTTTTAAAAAGCAGAGGCCACCCTTACTGATACTGTAGCAACCTGATCAATGACACCACACTCTGATAGCCCATTGTCATATGCAGTGGCCACCCTACTGGTACTGCAGCAACCTGAGTAACGACCATAACTCTGTGACAGCCCATTGTCAAAGAAGTGGCCACCCATACTGGTCCTTTAGCAACCTGAGCAATGATCACCATATTGTACCAGCACACTGTCAGAAGCAGAGGTCACCATACTGCTACTGTTGCAACCTGAGCAATGACCACCACACTATGGCAGCCCACTGTCAAAAGTAGTGGCCTCCCTTGCTGGTACGGTAGCAACCTAACTAATGACAACCACATTGTGACAGCACATTGTCACATGCAATGGACACCATTACTGGTACTGCAGCAACCAGAGCAATGGCCATCACACTGTTCAGGCCATTGTCACAAGCAGAGGCCACACTTATTGGTACTGTAGCAATCTGAGCAATGACTTCTACAGTGTCACATCCCATTGTCACATGCAGTGGCCACCCTTACTGGTATTGTAGCAATCTGAGCAATGAACACCACATTGTGACAGCCCATTGTCATAAGCAATGGCCACTCTTACTGGTACTGTAGCAACCAGAGCAATGGCCACCACCATTATAGCAACCCATTGTCACAAGCAGTGGCCTCCATTACTGGTACCGTATCAACCTGAGAAATGACCACCACACTGTAGCAGCCCATTATCACAGGGACTGGCCATCCTTACTGGTACTGTAGCAACCTGAGCAATGACCACTACATTGAGCAGCCCATTTTCACAAGCAAAGGCCTCCCTTACTGGTACTGTAGTAACCTGAGCAATGACCATCACACTAAGGCACATTGGGACAAGCAATGGCCATCCTTACTTGTACTCTAGTAATGTGAACAATGACCACCACATTCTAGTAACCCATTGTCACAAGTAGTGGCCAACTTTACTCGTTCTGTAGCAACCCTAGCAATGACCACCACATTCTAGCAGCTCATTTTCATAAGCAGAGGCCACCCTTACTGTAGCAAACTGAGCAAGGACAAAACACTGTGATAGTCCATTGTCACATGCATTGGCCACCCTTACTGATACTATAGCAACCTGAGTAATGACCATCAGACAGTGACAGCCCAATGTGAAAGCAGTGGCCACCCTTAGTGGTACTGTGGCAAACTGAGCAATGATGTCTACACTGTGACAACCCATTGTCACATGCAGTGGCCACCCTTACTGGTACTTTAGCAACCTGAGCAATGACCATCACATTATAGCAGCACATTGTCACATTCAGAGGCCACCATACTACTACTGTAGCAACCTTAGCAATGACCACCACACTGTGGCAGCCCATTGTCAGAAACAGTGGCCTCCATTATTGATATTGTTGCAATCTGAGCAATGACCACCACATTGTGACAGCCCATTGTCACAAGCAATGGCCACTATTACTGGTACTGCAGCAACCTGATCAGAGACCATCACACAGTTCAGCCCATTGTCTCAAGCAGAGGACAATCTTAGTGATACTGTAGCAGACTGAGTAATGACCTCCACTCTGTAACAGCCGATTGTCACATGCAGTGGCCATCTTTACTGGTACAGTACCTAGCTGAGCAATGAACACCTCATTGTGACAGCGCATTGTCATAAGCAATGGGCATCCTTACTGGTACTGTAGAAACCTGAGAAAGGATCACCCCATTCTGGCAGCCCATTGTCTCAAGCAGTGACCCCCCCCTTACAAATACTGAAAGAACCTGAGCAATGACCAACACATTGTAGCAGCCCATTGTCACAAGCAATGGCCTCCATTACTGGTACTGTAGCAACCTAAGCAATGGCCACTACACTGTGACAGACCATTGTCACAAGCACTGGCAACCCTTACTGGTACTGTAGATACCTGAGCAATGACAACCACATTGTAGCAGCACATTGTCACAAGCAGTGTGCAAATGTACTGCGACTGTAGCAACTGGAGCAATGAACACCACACTGAGGCAGCCCATTGTCACACGAAGTGGCCAGCCTTACTAGTACTGTAGCAACCACAGCAATGACGACAGCATTGCAGCAGCCCATTGTCACAAGCAGTGAACACCATTACTGCTACTGTAGTAACCTGAGCAATGACCAGCACACTGTGGCAGCCCGTGGTCACAAGTAATGTCCACCCTTAATGGTACTGTAGCAACCTGAGCAATGTCACCACACTGTAACAGCCCATTGTCAAAAGCAGTGGCCAGACTCACTGCTACTGCAGCAGCCTAAGCAATGACCACTACACCGTGACAGCCCACTGTCAGAAGCAGTGGTCACCATCAGTGGTACTGTAGCAAATTGAGCAATGACCAACACACTGTGACAATCCATTGTCACACACAGCAGCCACCCTTACTGGTACAGAAGAAACCTGATTAATGACCACCATATTGTAGCAACACATTGCCACAAGCAGTGGCCACATTACTGCTACTGTAGCAACCTGAGTAATAACCACCACTCTGTGGCAGCCAACTGCCACAAGCAGTGGCGACCCTTACTAGTACTGTTGTAATCTGAGCAATGACCACCACATTGTGACAGTCAATTGTGACTAGCAATGGCCACCAGTACTGGTACTGTAGCTGTCTCAACAATGACAATCACACTGTTGAGGCCATTGTTACAAGCACAGTCCACCCTTTCTGGTACTGTAGCAACCTCGGCAATGACCTCCACTGTGACAGCTGATTATCATCTGCAGTGGACACCCTTTCTGCTACTGAAACAACCTGAGCAATAAACACCACATTGTAGCAGGTCATTGTCACAAATAGTGGACACCATTACAGGTTCTGTAAAAACTTGAGCAATGACCACAACATTGTAGCAGCCCATTGTTACAAGCAGTGGCCACCCTTACGTCTACTGTAGCAACCTGAAGAATGACTACAACACTGTGGCAGCCCATTGTCACAAACAGAGTCCACCCTTACTGGTACTGTAGAAAACTGAGCAATGACCACCACATTGCAGCAGCCCATTATCACAAGCAGTGTCCACCCTTACTGTTACTGTAGCAACCTGAGCAATAACCACAACATTCTGGCAGCCCATTGTTACAAGCAGTGGCCACCATTACTGGTATTGTAACAACCTGAGCAATGACCATCACACTGTGACAGACCATTGTCACAAGCATTGGCCATCTAAGTGGTACTGTAGCAACCTGAGCAATGACCTCCACACAGTGACATCCCTTTGTCACACACAGTGGTCACTCTTACTGGTACTGTGGCAACCTGAGCAATAACCACCACATTGTAGCAGCACATTCTCACAAGCAGTAAACCCCCGTAATGCTACTGCAGCAAGCTGATCAATGAACACAATACTGTGGTAGACAATTGTCACAAGCAATGGCCACCCTAACTGGTACTGTAGCAATCTGAGCAATGACCACCACATTATGATAGCCCATTGTTATAAGCAGAGGCCAACCTTAATGGTTGTGTAGGAATCTGAGCAATGACCTCCACACTATGACAGCCCATTAGCACACACAATGGCCATCCTTACTGGTACTGTAGCAACATGAGCAACAACCATCACTTTCCAGCAGCCCATTGTCACAGGCAGTGGCCACCCTTACTGGTTCTGTAGCAACCTGAGCAATGACCACCACATTGTTGCAGCCCATTTTCACAAGCAGAGGCCACCCTTACTGGTACTGTAGCAACCTGACCAATGACACCACACTCTGCTAGCCCATTGTCATATGCAGTGGCCACCCCTACTGGTATGCAGCAACCTGAGCAATGATCATTACTCTGTGACAGCCCATTGTCAAAGCAGTGGCCATGCTTACAGACACTGTAGTAACCTAAGCAATGACCTCTACACAGTCATAGCCCATTGTCACAAGCAGTGGCCACCCATACTGGTACTTTAGCAACCTTAGCAGTGACCACCACATTGTACCAGCACATTGTCAGAAGCAGAGACAACCATTCCATTCTGCTACTGTAGCAACCAGAGAAATTACCACCATACTGTGGCAGCCCCACTGTCACAAGCAGTGGTCTCCTTTACAGGTTCTGAAGCAATCTGAGTAATGACCACCACATTGTGATGGCCCATTGTCACAAGCAATGGACCCCATAACTGGTACTGCAGCAACCAGAGGAATGGCCATCACACTGTTCAGGCCACTGTCACAAGCAGAGTCAACACATACTGGTACTGTAGCAATCTGAGCAATGACCTCCACAGTGTCATAGCCCATTGTCACATGCAGAGACCACCCTTACTGGTATTGTAGAAATCTAAGCAATGAACACCACATTGTGACAGCCCATTGTCATAAGCAATGGCCACTCTTACTGGTACTGTAGCAACCAGAGCAATGCCCCCCCCATTGTAGCAACCCATTGTCACATGCAGTGGCCTCCATTACTGGTACTGTATCAACCTGAGCAATGACCACCACACTGTGGCAGCCCATTATCACAAGGAGTGGCCATCCTTACTGGTACTGAAGCAACCTGAGCAATGACTACCACATTGTAGCAGCCGATTTTCACAAGCAGAGGCCACCCATACTGGTACTGTAGCAACCTGAGCAATGACCATCACACTATGGTAGCCCATTGTCACAAGCAGTGGCCATCGTTCCTGGTACACTAGTAATGTAAGCAATAACCACCACATTCTAGCAACCCATTGTCACAAGCAGTGGCCACCCTTACTGGCTCTGTAGCAACCCAAGCAATGACCACCAAATTGTAGCAGCCCATTTTAACAAGCAGATGCCACCCTTACAGGTACTGTAGCAACCTGAGCAATGAGACCACACTGTGACAGCCCATTGTCACATGCATTGGCCACCTTTACTGATACTACAGCAATCAGAGCAATGACCATCACATTATATCAGCAATGCTGAAAACATTGTAGCAGCTCATTGTCACAAGCAGAGAACACCATTACTGCTACCGTAGAAACCTGAGCAATGGCCAACACACTGTGGCAGCCCATTGTCACAAGTAGTGTGCACCCTTACTGGTATTGTATGCAAACTGAGCAATATCACCACACTGTGACAGCCCATTGTCACAAGCAGTGGCCACCCTTACTGCTACTGCAGTAGCCTAAACAATGACCACTACACTGTGACAGAACACGGTCACAAGCAGTGGCCACCATTAGTAGTAATGTAGCAAAGTGAGCAATGACCAACACACTGTGACAATCCAATGTCACACGCAGTAGCCACCCTTACTGGTACAGTACAAATCTGATTAATGACCACTATATTGAACCAGCACATTGCCACTAACAGTGGCCACCTTATTGCTGCTGTAGCAATCTGAGTAATAACTAAAACACTGTGGCAGCCAATTGTCACAAGCAGTGGCGACCCTTACTAGTACTGTAGTAATCTGAGAAATGACCACCACATTACAACAGCTCATTGTCACAAGCAATGGCTACTCTTACTGCTACTTTAGCAACATGAGCAATGACCACCACGTTGTGGCAGCCCATTGTCACAAGCAGTGGCCTTCCTTACTGGAACAGTAGCAACGTGAGCAATAACAACCACATTCCAGCAGCCCATTGTCACAAGCAGAGGCCACCCTTACTGGTTCTGTAGCAACCTGGGCAATGACCACCACATTGTTGCAGCCCACTTTCACAAGCAGAGGCCACCCTTACTGATACTGTAGCAACCTGATCAATTACACCACACTATGATAGCCCACTGTCATATGCAGAGGCCACCCCTACTGGTACTGCAGCAACCTGAGCAATGACAATTACTCTGTGACAGCCCATTGTCAGAGTAGTGTCCATGCTTACTGGCACTGTAGTAACCTGAGCAATAACCTCTACACAGTCACAGCCCATTGTCACAAGCAGTGGCCACCAGTAATGGTACTGTAGTGACCTAAACAATGACCACTACACTGTGACAGCTCACTTTCACAAGCAGTGGCCACCATTAGCAGTACTGTAGCAAAGTGAGCAGTGACCAACACACTGTGACAATCCATTGTCACACGCAGTAGCCACCCTTACTGGTACAGTACAAATCTGATTAATGACCACTATATTGTAGCAGCACATTGCCACAAGCAGTGGCCACCTTACTGCTACTGTAGCATCCTGAGTAATAACTACCAGACTGTGGCAGCCAATTGTCACAAGCAGTGGCAACCCTTACTAGTACTGTAGTAACCTGAGAAATGACCACCACATTGTGACAGTCAATTGTGACTAGCAATGGTCACCAGTACTTGTACTGCAGCAGTCTCAACAATGACCATCACAGTGTTCAGGCCATTGTCACAAGCACAGTCCACCCTTACTGGCACTGTAGCAACCTGAGCAATGAACTCCACTGTGACAGCTGATTGTCAACTGCAGTGGACACCCTTTCTGTTACTGAAACAAGCTTAGCAATAAACACCACATTGTAGCAGACCATTGTCACTAGATGTGGACGCCCTTACAGCTTCTGAAATAACCAAGTAATGACCACAACTTTATAGCAGCCCATTGTCGCAAGCAGTGGTCACCCCTACTTCTACTGTAGCAACCTGAACAATGACCACCACACTGTGGCAGCCCATTATCATAAGCAGAGTCCACCCTTACTGGTACTGTAGCAACCTGAAAATGACCACCACATTGCAGCAGCAAATTGTCACAAGCAGTGTCCACCCTTATTTGTTACTGTAGCAACCTGTGCAATGTTACCACACTATGGCAGCCTATTGTCACACACAGTGGCCACTCTTGCTATTACTGCAGAAGCTGAAGCAATGACCATCACACTGTGAAAGCCCATTGCCACATGCAATGGCCAATCTTAGTGATACTGTATCAAAGTGAGCAATGACCTCCACACTGGGGCAGTCCATTGTTACACATTGTGGCCACACTTACTGGTACCATAGCAACCTGATTACTGACCACCAAATTGTAGAGGCACATTGTCACAAGCAGAGGCCACCATACTGCTAGTGTAGCAACCTCAGCAATGACCACCACACTGTGGCAGCCCATTGTCAGAAACAGTGGCATCCATTACTGATACAGTAGCAATCTGAGCAATGACCACCACATTGTGGCAGCCCATTGTCACAAGCAATGGCCACCGTTACTGGTACTGCAGCAACCTGATCAAAGACCATCACACTGTTCAGCCCATTGTCACAAGCAGAAGACAATCTTAGTGAAACTGTTGCAAACTGAGTCAAGACCGTCACTGTGTAACAGCTCATTGTCACATGCAGTGGCCATCTTTACTGGTACAGTACCTATCTGAGCAATGAACACCACATTGTGACAGCGCATTGTCATAAACAATGGGCACCCTTACTGGTACTGTAGAATCCTGAGAAAGGATCACCCCATTCTGGCAGCCCATTGTCTCAAGCAGTGACCACCCTTACAAGTACTGAAAGAACCTGAGCAATGACCAACACATTGTAGCAGCCCATTGTCACAAGCAGTGGCCTCCATTACTGGTACTGTAGCAACCTGAGCAATGGCCACTACACTGTGACAAACCATTGTCACAAGCACTGGCAACCCTTACTGGTACTGTAGATATTTGAGCAATGATAACCACATTGTAGCAGCACATTGTCACAAGCAGTGTGCAAACGTAATACTACTGAAGCAACCGGGGCAAAGAACACCACACTGAGGCAGCCAATTGCCACAAGTGGTGGCCACCCTTACTGGTACAGTAGCAATTTAAGCAATGAACACCACATTGTGACTGCCCATTGTCACAACAATAGCCATCATTACTGGTACTGCAGCAACCTGATCAAAGATCATCACACTGTTCAGCCCATTGTCACAACCAGAGAACAAGCTTAGTGGTACTGTTACAAACTGAGTCATTACCTCCACTCTGTAACAGCTCATTGTCACATGAAGTGGCCAGCCTTACTAGTACTGTAGCAACCAGAGCAATGATGACAACATTGAAGCATCCCATCGTCACAAGCAGTGAACACCATTACTGCTACTGTAGCAACCTGAGCAATGACCACCACACTGTGGCAGCCCATTGTCACAAGTAGTGTCCACCCTTACTGGTACTGTAGCAACTTGAGCAATGCCACCACACTGTGACAGCCCATTGTCGCAAGCAGTAGCCACACTTACTGCTACTGCAGCAGCCTAAGCAATGACCACTACACTGTGACAGAACACTGTCACAAGCAGTGGTCACCATTAGTGGTACTGTAGCAAAGTGAGCAATGACCAACACACTGTGACAATCCATTGTCACATGCAGTAGCCAACCTTACTGGTACAGTAGAAACCTGATTAATGACCACCATATTGTAGCAGCACATTGCCACAAGCAGTGGCCACATTATTGCTACTGTAGTAACCTGAGTAATAACCACCACACTGTGGCAGCCAATTGTCACAAGCAGTTGTGACCCTTACTAGTGCTGTTGTAATCTGAGCTATGACCACCACATTGTGACTGTCAATTGTGACTAGCAATGGCCACCAGTACTGGTACTGGAGCAGTCTGAACAATGACCATCACACTGTTGAGGCTGTTGTTACAAGTACAGTCTATTCTTACTGGTACTGTAGCAACCTCAGCAATGACATCCACTGTGACAGCTGATTGTCAACTGCAGTGGACACCCTTTCTGGTACCGAAACAACCTGAACAATAAACACCACATTGTAGCAGGTCATTGTCACAAGCAGTGGTCACCCTTAAGTCTACTGTAGCAACTTAAACAATGACCACCACACTGTGGCAGCCCATTGTCACAAACGGAGTCCACCCTTACTGGTACCGTAGAAAACTTAGCAGTGACCATCATATTGCCGCAGCCCATTATCACAAGCAATGCCCACCCTTATAGGTACTGTAGCAACCTGAACAATAACCACAACATTCTTGCAGCCCATTGTCACAAGCAGTGGCCACCATTACTGGTATTGTAGCAACCTGAGCAATGACCTCCACTCAGTGACATCCCTTTGTCACACACAATGGTCAATCTTACTGGTACTGTGGCAACCTGAGCAATAATCACCACATTGTAGCAGCACATTATCACAAGCAGTGGCCACCCTAACTGGTACTGGAGTAATCTGAGCAATGACCACCACATTGTGATAGCCCATTGTCACAAGCAATGGCCACCATTACTGGTATTGCATCAACCTAAGCAATGAGCACCACACTTTTCAGCCCATCATCATAAGCAGAGGCCAACCTTAATGGTAGTGTAGCAATCTGAGCAATCACCTCCACACTATGACAGGTCATTAGCACACAAAGTGGACACCCTTAGTGGTACTATAGCAACCTGAGCAATGACCGCAAAATAACAACAGCTCATTGTCACAAGCAGAGGCCACCATACTGATAGTGTAGCAACCTCAGCAATGACCACCACAGTGTGGCAGCCCATTGTCAGAAACAGTGGCCTCCATTACTGAGACTGTAGCAATCTGAGCAATGATCACCACATTGTGGCAGCCCATTGTCACAAGCAATGGCCACCGTTACTGGTACTGCACCAACCTGATCAAAGACCATCACACTGTTGAGCCCATTGTCACAAACAGAAGACAATCTTAGTGGTACTGTTGCAAATTGAGTCATTACCTCCACTCTGTAACAGCTCATTGTCACATGCAGTGGCCATCTTTACTGGTACAGTACCTATCTGAGCAATGAACACCACATCGTCACAGCGCATTGTCATGAGCAATGACCACCCTTACTGGAACTGTAGAATCCTGAGAAAGGATCGCCCCATTCTGGCAATCCATTGTCTCAAGCAGTGACCACCCTTACAAGTACTGAAAGAACCTGAGCAATGACAACCACATTGTAGCAGCACATTGTCACAAGCAGTGTGCAAATGTACTGCTACTGTAGCAACCAGAGCAATGAACACCACACTGAGGCAGCCAGTTGCCACAAGTGGTGGCCACCCTTACTGGTACAGTAGCAATTTAAGCAATGAACACCATATTGTGACTGCCCATTGTCACAACAATAGCCACCATTACTGGTACTGCAGCAACCTGATCAAAGATCATCACACTGTTCAGCCCATTGTCACAACCAGAGGACAAGCATAGTGGTACTGTAGCAAAACTGAGCAATGACCTCCACTCTGTAACAGCTCATTGTCACATGAAGTGGCCAGCCTTACTAGTACTATAGCAACCAAAGCAATGATGACAACAATGCAGCAGCCCATTGTTACAAGCAGTGAATACCATTACTGCTACTGTAGCAAAATGAGCAATGACCACCACACTGTGGCAGCCCATTGTCACAAGTAGTGTCCACCCTTACTGGTACTGTAGCAACTTGAGCAATGTCACCACACTGTGACAGCCCATTGTCGCAAGCAGTAGCCACTCTTACTGCTACTGCAGCAGCCTAAGCAATGACCACTACACTGTGACAGAACACTGTCACAAGCAGTGGTCACCATTAGTGGTACTGTAGCAAAGTGAGCAATGACCAACACACTGTGACAATCCATTGTCACACACAGTTGTCACCCTTATTGGTACAGTAGAAACCTGATTAATGACCACCATATTGTAGCAGCACATTGCCACAAGCAGTGGCCACATTATTGCTACTGTAGCAACCTGAGTAATAACCACCACACTGTGGCAGCCAATTGTCACAAGCAGTGGTGACACTTACTAGTGCTGTTGTAATCTGAGCAATGACCACCACATTGTGACTGTCAATTGTGACTAGCAATGGCCACCATTACTGGTACTTCAGCAGTGTCAACAATGACCATCACACTGTTGAGGCCATTGTTACAAGCACAGTCCATCCTTACTGGTACTGTAGCAACCTCAGCAATGACATCCACTGTGACAGCTGATTGTCAACTGCAGTGGACACCCTTTCTGGTACTGAAACAACCTGAGCAATAAACACCACATTGTAGTAGGTCATTGTCACAAGTAGTGGACACCATTACAGGTTCTGTAAAAACTTGAGCAATGACCACAACATTGTAGCAGCCCATTGTCACAAGCAGTGGCCACCCTTAAGTCTACTGTAGCAACCTGAACAATGACCACCACACTGTGGCAGCCAATTGTCACAAACAGAGTCCACCCTTACTAGTACTGTAGAAAACTGAGCAGTAATCACCACATTGCAGAAGCCCATTATCACAAGCAGTGCCCACCCTTACTGATACTGTAGCAACCTGAGCAATAACCACAACATTATGGCAGCCCATTGTCACAAGCAGTGGCCTCCCTTACTGGTACTGTATCAACCTAAGCAATGACCACCACACTGTGGCAGCCCATTATAACAAGGAGTGGCCATCCTTTCTGATACTGTAGCAACCCGAGCAATGACCACCACATTGTAGCAGCCCATTTTCACAAGCAGAGGCCACCCTTACTGGTACTGTAGCAACCTGAGCAATGACCATCACACTATGGCAGCTCATTGTCACAAGCAGTG
The DNA here is from genome assembly GCA_016271365.2 of Neoceratodus forsteri. Taxonomy (NCBI): domain Eukaryota; kingdom Metazoa; phylum Chordata; order Ceratodontiformes; family Ceratodontidae; genus Neoceratodus; species Neoceratodus forsteri. The sequence continues at coordinate 63,069,159 of CM057455.1, forward strand.
GTCATCCTTACTGGTACTGTAGCAACCTGAGCAATGTCACCACACTGTGACAGCCCATTGTCACAAGCAGTGGCCACTCTTACTGCTACTGCAACAGCTTAAACAATGACCACTACGCTGTGACAGCCCACTGTCATAAGCAATGGCCATTCTTACTGGTACTGTAGCAACCAGAGCAATGGCCACCACATTGTAGCAGCCCATTGTCACAAGCAGTGGCCTCCCTTACTGGTACTGTATCAACCTGAATAATGACTACCACATTCTAACAACCCATTGTCACAAGTAGTGGCCACCCTTACTGGTTCTGTAGCAACCCAAGCAATGACCACATCTTTGTAGCAGCCCATTTTCACAAGCAGATGCCACCCTTTCTGGTACTGTAGCAACCTGAGCAATGACCACCACACTGTGACAGCCCATTGTCACAAGCAGTGCCCACCATTAGCAGTACTGTAGCAAAGTGAGCAATGACCAACACACTGTGACAATCCATTGTCACACGCAGTAGCCACCCTTACTGGTACAGTACATATCTGATTAATGACCACTATATTGCAGCAGCACATTGCCATAAGTAGTGGCCGCCTTACTGTTATTGTAGCAACCTGAGTAATAACCACCACACTGTGGCAGCCAATTGTCACAAGCAGTGGCGACCCTTACTAGTACTGTGGTATTCTGAGAAATGACCACCACATTGTGACAGTCAATTGCGACTAGCAATGGCCACCAGTACTACTACTGCAGCAGTCTCAACAATGACCATCACGGTGTTCAGGCCACTGTTACAAGCACAGTCCACCCTTACTGGTACTGTAGCAACTTCAGCAAAGACCTCCACTGTGACAGCTGATTGTCAACTGCAGTGGACACCCTTTCTGGTACTGAAACAACCTGAGCAATAAACACCACATTGTAGCATCCCATTGTCACAAGATGTGGACACCCTTACTGCTTTTGTAACAACCTGAGCAATGACCACAACTTTATAGCTGCCCATTGTTGCAAGCAGTGGTCACCCCTTCTTCTACTGTATCAACCTGAACAATAACCACCACACTGTAGCAGCCCATTATCATACGCAGAGTCCACCCTTACTGGTACTGTAGCAACCTGAGCAATGACTACCACATTGCAGCAGCAAATTGTCACAAGCAGTGTCCACCCTTATTGGTTACTGTAGCAACCTGTGCAAAGTTACCACACTATGACAGCCCATTGTCACACACAGTGGCCACCCTTACTATTACTGCAGAAGCTGAAGCAATGACCATCACACTGTGAAAGCCCATTGCCACAAGCAATGGCCAGTCTTAGTGGTACAGTATAAAAAGTGAGCAATGACCTAAACACTGTGACAGTACATTGTCACACGTTGTGGCCAGCCTTACTGGTACCGTAGCAACCTGCTCACTGACCACCACATTGTAGAGGCACATTGCCACAAGCAGTGGCCACCCATACTGCTACTGTAGCAGCCTGAGCATTGACCACCACACTGTGGCAGCCCATTGTCACAAGCAGTAGCCACCATTACTAGTAATGTTGCAATCTGAGTATTAGCCACCACATTGTGACAGCCCATTGTCATTAGCAATGGCCACCATTACTGGCACTGCAGCAATCTCAGCAATGACCATCAGTCTGTTAAGGACATTCTTACAAGCAGAGACCACCCTTACTCCTACTGTAGCACCCTGAGAAATGACCACAACATTGTAGGAGCCCAATGACACACCCAGAGGCCACCATTACTGGTACTGTAGCAACCTGAGAAATTACTACCACACTGTGATACTGGTTTGTCACAAGCAGTGGCCACACTTCTTGGCACTGTAGCAATCTGAGCAATGACCACCACACTGTGACAGACCATTGTCACAAGCAGAGGCCACCCTTACTGATAGTGTAGCAATTTGAGCAATGACCACCACACAGTGACAGAGCATTGTGACAGGCAGAGGCCTCCCTTACTGGTACTGCAGCAACCTGATCAATGATAATCACACTGTGACAGCCCAATGTCACAATCAGTGGCCACAATTAGTGGTACTGTAATAAACTGATCAATGACCTCCACACTGTCAGACAGCATTGTCACACACTGTGGCCACCATAACTGGTACTACAGGAACCTGAGCAATGACCACCACATTGTAGCTGCCCCTTGTTACAAGCAGTTGCCACCCTTACTGGTCCAGCAGCAACCTGAGCAATGACATCACACTGTGTCAGCCTATTGTCACATGCAGTTGCCACTCTTACTGGAACTGCAGCAACCTGAGCAATGACCATTACACTGTGACAGCATATTGTCTCAAGCAGTGGCCATCCTTACAGGTACTGTAGCAATCTGAGCCATGACCACCACATTCTGACAGTCCATTGTCAGAAATAATGGCCACCATTGCTGGTACTGCAGCATTCTGAGCAATGACCATCACACTGTTCAGTCCATTGTCACATGCAGTCGCCACCCTTACTGGTACTGCAGCAACCTGAGCAATGACCATTACACTGTGACAGCCCATTGTCACCAGCAATGGCCAACATTACTGGTACTGCAGCAATCTCTGCAATGACCATCCCGCTATTCAGGCCATTGTCGCAAGCAGAAGACGCCCTTACTGGTAATGTAGCAACCTGAGCAATGACCACCACATTGAAACAGCAGATTGTCGCAAGTAGCGGCCACCATTACTGCTGCTGTAGTAACCTGAGCAATGACCATCACACTGTGGCAGCCCATTGTCACAAGCAGTGGCCCCCCTCTTTCTGGTACTGTAGAAATCTGAGCAATGACCATCACATTGTGGCAGCCCATTTTGACAAGCAATGGCCACCATTATTTGTACTGCAGCAACCTGAGCAATGATCATCACACTGTTCAGCCCATTATCACATGCAGTGGCCACCCTTACTGGTACTGTAGCAACCTCAGCATTGACCTCTACACTGTGACAGCCCACTGTCACATGCAGTGGCCACTCTTAGTGGCACTGTATCAATGTGAGCAATGACCTCCACACTGTGACAGCCCAGTGTCACACATAGTGGTCAGCCTTTCTGGAACCGTAGCAACCTGATCAATGACCACAACATTGTAGCAGCCCAGTGCCACCTGCAGTGGCCACCCTTACTACTACTGTAGCAACTTGAGCAATGATGTTAACTGGACAACATGGACTGCAGCCACATCCAAGAGGTGGGTCATTCTCAATGCCCTACAGGGGGCATGCCTTAGACAGCTAGTGGTGGAACCCACTCGGGAGGGAGCAATATTAGACCTGGTACTCTCAAATGGAGAGAGGATCACAAATTTAGAAGTCAGTAGACATCTGGGAACAACTGACCACTGCACAGTGTGCTTCACAATAAACACAACCATGGAGACAAGCCATACAAAGACAATGATACTGGATTTTAGAAGGGCCAACTTTGGCATAGTGGGTGAATACTTGAATGCATTAGCAAATGGACAGAAAGGAGGGGTGGAAGAACAATGGAGAAAAATCAAAACTGCCATCACGGAGGCAACAAGCCTTTGTGTGAAACAAATAAAGAAAACAAAGCGGAATAAAAAACCACTATGGTTCTCAAAAGAGGTGTCAGGAAAGGTTAAGGAGAAAAAGGCTGGATTCAAAAAGTATAAGGAATCACAGAAGGAGCACGACAGAGAACTGTATCAATTAATGCAGAAAGAAGTGGGGAAGGCAGTCAGAAAAGCAAAGGCCCAAACCGAGGAAAAGACAGCCAACTCAGTTAAGAAGGGGGATAAAACCTTTTATATGTACATTCGGAGCATAGAAAGGTTAAGGGAGGGATAGTGAAGATTAATAAAGGAGATGGGAGGTGGGCAGAGGGAGACAGTGAAAAGGCAGAGATACTGAATGAATACTTTTGCTCAGTATTCACAAAAGAAGAAGAGGAGGAGTTACCTAAACCAAACAATAGAAGCACTCTGGGTAGTGGGGTTGACACCAGTCCATTCACAGAAGAAAGAGTCCTGAAAGAACTCCTAAGACTCAAGGTGGACAAAGCAATGGGGCCTGACTAGATTTACCCCAGAATCCTTAAAGAACTAAGGGAGGACCTAGTGACACCACTGACCACACTTTTTAACAAATCATGGGAGGATGGGGTGGTACCTGAGGACTGGAGGAGGGCAGATGTGATTCCCCTTCACAAAAGTGGAAGCAAGGCAGAAGCAGGAAACTACAGACCTGTTAGTTTGACCTCAGTGGTGGGGAAAATGATGGAATCACTTCTGAAAGAAAGAACTGTTGAGTACCTAGAGGCCAGTGGGGCACAGGACCCAAAGCAGCATGGATTCACAGCAGGAAGGTCATGTCAGATGAATCTAATTGATTTCTTTGACTGGGTGACCAAATTAATAGACCAGGCAGGGGCTGTGGATATGGCCTACCTAGACTTTAGCAAGGCATTTGACACAGTCCCACACAAAAGATTAATAATCAAGTTAGCCAGCCTGGGAGTGGGTCCCAGGGTGGTAGCCTGGGTAGCAAACTGGCTGCACAACAGGACACAGAAGGTAATAGTGAATGGAACACATTCTGAAGAAAGCGGGTTACTAGTGGAGTACCTCAGGGCTCAGTACTGGGTCCAGTCCTCTTTAACATCTTTATAGGTGACATTGCAGATGGTCTGGAAGGAAAGGTATGCCTCTTTGCAGATGACACAAAGATCTGTAGCAGAGTTGATACAAGGTGGGGTGGAAAGGATGAGAAGGGACTTGAAGGTTGGAGGAATGGTCAGACATATGACAACTTAGATTCAATGCAAAGAAGTTCAAAGTAATGCACCTGGGGAAAAAAAATCCAGGAGAAGAGTACACAATAGCAGGGGAGGTACTAACGACAACAATAATGGAAAGGGATCTGGGTGTAGTCATATCAGATGACCTAAAGGTTAGTAAGCAATGTGAGAAGTCAGTAAGGAGAGCTAGGGGGATACTGGGATGCATAGGGAGGGGCATCACAAGCGGAAAAATGGAAGTGGTTATCCCTCTGTACAGACAGTTAGTGAGACCCCATCTGGAGCACTGCGTGCAGTTTTGGAGACCTCATCTATGCAAGGACATAGACAGGATAGAAGCAGTCCAGAGGAGGGCAACTAAAATGGTGCAGGTTCTACATCAGAAACCATATGAAGAGAGACTGAGAGAGCTTGATATGTATACCCTAGATGAAAGGAGGGACGGGGGGACATGATAGAAACTTTTAAGTACTTCAAGGGAATCAACAAAGTCCAGTAGGGTAGCATCTTTCAGAAAAAGAGATGTGTAAGAACAAGGGGCATAATTTAAAGATAGAGGGGACGGCTCAGGGGTAATGTGAGAAACTGTTTTCACGGAGAGAGCGGTGGACGATGGAACCGCCTTCCTGGAGAGGTTGTGGGATCTAAAACAGTGGGGAATTCAAACATGCATGGGACAGACATAAGACAATTATAAGTGGGGGGGGGGGGTTGCAGGATGTAGGCTGCTGGTTAACTAGAATCTGCAGCTTATCCAATAGGTAGGGAAATGGGCAGACTGGGTGGGCCAAGTGGTCCTTATCTGCCATCAAAGTCTATGTTTCTATGTTTCTAATGACCTCCACACTGTGGCAGTCCATTTTCACAAGCAGTGGCTACCCTTACTGGTATTGTAGGAATCTGAGTAATGACCACCACATTGTGACATCCCATTGTCACTAACAATGGCCACCTTACTGGTACTGCAGCAATCTCAGCAACAACCATCAGTCTGTTCAGTCCATTGTTACAAGCAGAGGCCAGCCTTACTGATACTGTAGCAACCTGAGCAATTACCTCAACTGCAACAGCCGACTGTCAACCTCAGTGGACATCCTTACTGGTACTGAAGCAACCTGAGCAATGACCACCATATTGCTGCAGCCCATTGCCTCAAGCAGTGGCCACCCTTATTGTTTCTGTAGCAACCTGAGCAATGACCACCACACTGTTGCAGTCCATTGTCACAAGCAGTGGCCACCATTACTGGAACTGTATCAATCTGAGCAATTACCACCACATTGTGACAGCACCTTGTAACGAGCAATGGCCTCCCTTACTGGTACTACAGCAACCAGAGCAATGACCATCACACTGTGACAGCCCATCGTGACAAGCAGTGGCCACAAGAAGTGGTGCCGCAGCAACCAGAGTAATGACCTCCATACACTGACGGTCCATTATCACATGCAGTGGCAACCATTACTGCTACTGTAGCAACCTGATCAATGATCATAACATTGTAGCAGCCCATTGTCACAATCAAAGGACACCCTTACTGGTACTATAGCAACCTGAGCAATGATCACAACATTGTAGCAGCCCATTGTCACAATCAAAGGCCACTCTTACTGGCACTGTAGCAACCTGAGCAATGACCACAACACTGTTGTAACTTTTTTTCACAAGCAGTGTTCACCCTTACTGGTACTAAAGCAACCGGAGCAATGACCACCACAGTATGACAGACCATTGTCACAAGCAGAGGCCACCATTACTGGTACTGTTGCAATCTGAGCAATGACCACCACATCATGATAGCCCATTCTCACAAACAAAGGCCACCCTTACTGGTACTGCAACAACCTGAGCAATGGCCTCCATAGTGCCACAGAGCATTGTCACACGCAGTGGCCACCATTACTGATACTGCAGCAACCTGAGCAATGACACCACATTGTCACAGCCCCTAGTCACAAGCAGTGGCCACCCTTACTGCTACTGTAGCAACCTGAGCAATGACCACATACTGTGGCAGCCCATTGTCACAAAGAGTTGCCACCCTTGGTACTGTACCAACCTGAGCAATGTCACCACACTGAGACAGCCCATTGTCACATGCAGTGGCCACCCTTACTGGTACTGCAGCATCCAAAGCAAGGACCATCACACTGTGACAGCCCATTGTCAGAAGCAGTGGCCACTCTTTGTGGTACTGGGGCAAAGTGTCCAATGACCTTTATATTGTAACTGCCTATTGTCACACGCAGTGGTCACACCTTTCTGGTACCATAGCAACTTGATCAATCACAACCACATTGTGCAGCACTTTGCCACAAGCAGTTACCAACCTCACTGATACAGTAGCAACCTGAGCAATGACCAACACACTGTGGCAGCCCATTGTCACAAGCATTGGCCACCCTTACTGGTACTGCAGAAATCTGAGTAATGACCACCACATTATGACAGCCAATTGTGACTAGCAATAACCACTAATACTGGTACTGTAGCAATCTCAGCAATGACCATCACTGTTCAGGCCATTGTGGCAAGCAGAGGCCACCCTTGTTGGTACTGTAGCAACCTGAGCAATCACCTTCACTGTGACAGCTGATTGTCAAGTGCAGTGAAAACCATTAGTGGTACTGAAGCAACCTGAGTAATGACCACCACAATGTAGTAGCTCATTGTCACAAGCAGTGGTCTCCCTTACTGCTTCTGTAGCAACCTGAGCAATGACCTCAACATTGTAGCAGCAGATTTTCACTAGCAGTGACCATCATTACTGGTACTATAACAACCTGGGCAATGACCACCAAAATGTGACTGCCTATTGTCAAACGAAGTGGTCTCCCTTACTGGTACTGTATCGACCTGAGCAATGGCCACCAGATTGTGGCCACTCCCAATTTTTACGAGCAAGGGCCACACTTACTGGTACTGCAGAAACCTGACTAATGACCATCACACAGTGACAGCTGATTGTCACATGCAGTGGTCAGCTTAAGCGGTACTACAGCAAGCAGAGCAATGTCCTCCACACTATAACTAACCATCATCACCCTTACTGGCACTGTATCATCCTGAACAATGACCAAGACTTTGTAGCAGACCATTGTCACTAGCAGAGGCCACCATTACTGGTACTGTAGCAACCTGGCAGCCCTTTGTCACAAGTAGTGGCCACACTTACTAGTACTGTAGCACTCTAAGCAATGACCACCACACTGTGATAGACTATTTTCACAAGCAGAAGCCACCCTTATTGGTAGTGTAGCAACCCGAACAATGACCATCACACTGTGACAGCTCATTGTCACAAGCAGTGGCCACCCTTAGTGATACTGTAGCAACCTGAGCAATGACCTCCACACTGTCACAGAGCATTGTCACATGCAGTGTCCACCATTACTGGAACTGCAGCAAGTTGAGCAATGACCAACACATTGTAGCATCCCATTGTCACAAGCAGTGGCCATCACAAGCATTGGCTACCCTTTCTACTACTGTAGCAACTTGAGAAATGACCACACTAGGGCAGCCCATTGTCACAAGTATTGGACACCCTTACTGGTAATGTAGCAGTCTGAGCAATGACCTCCACATTGTAGCAGCAAATTGTCAAAAGCAGTGGCCACCTTCACGGTTAAAGCAGCAACCTGAGCAATGACACCACACTGTTGCAGCCCATTGTTGCATGCAGTGGCCACCCGTACTGCAGCAACCTGAGCAATGACCATTACACCGTGGCAGCCTATCGTCACAAGAAGTGACAACCCGTAGTGGTACTGTAGCAACCTGAGCAATGACCTCCACACTGTGTCAGCCCATTCTCACATGCAGTGGCTACCGTTACTGCTTCTGTAGCAACCTGAGCAATGACCACCCCACTATTTATTTATTTATTTATTTATTTATTTATTTATGCGAGTCTATGATTACAAATATCTTCGAGCCATGGCTCTTTTACAAAGGTTCCATGTCCAATGTTACAGTAGACCACATAAATTGCAATAGGACAAATAACATTTTGGTTGATTTAAAGACAGGACACAAACACATGCTGTGTGGGGAAGGTGAACAAGGGAATAGCAGAGGAAGATGAAGTGAGGGAAAGGAAATCATGGTGGAAGGAGTTAAAAGAAAGAGACAGGGGATGGGATGGGGGTGCAGGGAGGAAAGGGAGGGATAGTGAGGAGATGGAGGGGAAAGGTGGTTAGAGCAGCCATGGCGGTGTTGTCTGGAGGATAAGAGCATGAGAAGGGGGGCCATGGAGGCAAGTGCAAGAGGGGGCAAAAAAAACCCCACACAACAGGTAATGGGAGGAGTGCCGATTTGCTAGCCAGGGCAGTCACAGGTGCTAGAGGCAATGAGGGTGTTTCGGAGCCTGGATTTGAAAGCACCGAGCCGGGTGGTAGAGGTAGTGTCGCTAGCAAGACCATTGAGCCAGGTGGGGGCCCTATAGGCAAAGCATCTTTGACCATGTGTTGTGCGGCAGCGAGAAACCTGAAACAGCTGTGGCTTTGATCCTCTGGTGGTTCGACTGTTGGTTTTCGGTTGGAGGAGAGTACAGACTCCTGGGGGGGCAAGGCCCATCTGGATTTTCTTAACAACCACACAGGTTTGGTATTTTATTCTATTTTCCAGTTGCAGCCAATTTGTTTGAGTGTAGAGATCACAGGTGTGAGTGAGAAGTTTGGCACCAGTGATGAGTCGACAGGCCTTGTTTAGTGTGGTAGTTACCCGTCTAAGTGCTGTGGCAGTGGCAGAGCTGTAGATGACAAGGCCATAGTCAATTGAGGAGATGATGGAGCTCTGGACAGTGGCTGCAAGGGCCTTTTGAGTTAGGTGTTGCCTGAGGTGGTACAGCAGGCCCAGTCTGGAGTTTGCAGCTTTGGCAATGTTATTTATGTGGGCAGCATAGGATAGGTGGGAGTCAAGGGTGATCCCAAGATATTTGAAAGATTGGACCTGATCCAGAGGGCCACCTAGGCTGGTGTTTATGGAGAGTTGGAGATACTTATGTTTGTTATGGGAGCTGCTGAAAACCATGGTCTTGTTTTTTTTTCTGGTTAAGGATTAACTTATGTTTTATTAACCAGTTTTCAACCGAGGTGAAGCCATGCTGCAGGTTCAGTTGTAGATGGTTTGGGTCCTGATGAGAGGCAAGAATGACTTCGTCATCAGCGTACAGTATGATTTGTTGGGCACAGGAGTCCAGGAGTGAGTTGAGAACAAGCTGAAGAGTAGCTGGCCCAGGATGGAGCCCTGGGGAACACCAGAGCGGACCTCTTTGGTATCCGAGAGCACATCCACAATTTTCACACGTTGGGGCTGGTTTCCCAGGTAACTTTTGAACCAGGCAACAGATTCAGTGGAGAGCCCAGCGTTCTGTAGTTGACTCAGCAGGAATCGATGGTGGACGGTATCAGAGGCCTTGGTCAGGTCTATAAATATTGCTCCAGTTAGAAGACCACTGTCCAGAGAGTTGTGAATGCCACCTGTGAACCCAAGTAGGGCAGTGGTAGTACTGTGACCTTTTCTGAACCCATGTCACTGCTGGCAGAGAATGTTACATTTGTCCAGATAGTCGGTGAGCTGGTCAGCTGCTATTCATTCCAGGGCCTTAGAGAGAGGTAGAAGGCTAGAGATTGGGCAGAAATTTCCGGGTGAGGTCCTGTCACCACTTTTATGGATAGGAGTGTCTGTAGCAGACTTCCATTTGTCAGGTAACTGGCTGAGTGAGAATGAGAGATTAAAAATCCTGGTGAGAGGCCCTAGGACTTCCTCTAGTGTGACAGACAGAAGCTTGAGGTCAAGTGTATCCGAGCTTGTTCTGGTGTTGCAGATGGCTTTGGAGATGTACTTGTGGACTTCATTTCTACTTACCGCTTTGAGGTAAAAAGAGAGGGGGTTATTGGTTTGGTTGGGAAGTGTGGATAGAGGAGCGTCACCATCATTGAAAAAATCTGGAGGGAGAACACTGCTAAGGTCAGTGAAAGCATCGTTGAATGTGTCAGCAATGATTTTATCATCCAGAGTAGTGCTCCTGTTGACCTGGAGCATGGTCGTTGATGATTTGGATTGCTTCCCTGTGATGCCTTTTGAGTTGTCCCAGAAAGCTCGCCCATTTCCCCATGAGTCAGTGAGAGCTTTCTTGTAGTACTCCGATTTCTGTTGGTGAATGGATTTGGTGCAGTCATTCCATGCGCTTTTATATTTTTGGATGTCGGCTTGCTTCCTGGTGGATCTAGCCAGTTCCCAGAGATGGTCCCTAAGTTTTAACTTCTTCAAGAGGGCACCAGATAGCCATGGGTTGCAGAGCGATTTAACTTTGTGCTTTTTTAGAGGAGCATAGATGTTACAGGCTTCATTAAACATGCAGATGAATTGTTCCATACCCCATGATAATAGCGCTGACAAAATAGCAAGTGACACAATAGTGACTCACAGATAATAGCGACTCGGAATAAAAGTGTTCCGAATATGTAATTCTCCTCCGCAATCAATGAGCGGTGTGGTGATAGAATATATAAGATGGGGGGGCGTGGGAGGCACAGCCCCCCGCATATGTATCAAGTTTTCATGCCAGGAAGAACAGTCAAACGAACAGGTAATAGCAGCTGTTCTTGGCAGTGGAAGTCGCTATTTTGATGTTCGCTGTTTTGTCAGCGCTATTATCACATGGAACCAGTTGTTCCAGGGCGATGTTTGGGTCAGTGGCCCTGAGGACAGGAGACCAGTCCAGATGGAGTAGGTGTGATTTTAGGTGGGATAGATGACCCCGAGGCAGGATTCTGCTGAGGATGGTTTTTGATGGGGGTTTGCAGAATTTGTTTGACCAGATACAGCTGATGGGAGAGTGGTCGCTGAGTGAGTCAGGAAGGATGGAGGAGTTTGTGATCTGAGTGGGGTGGCTGGTCAGGATCCAGTCCAGTAGGGTGCTGGTTCCAGTTTTATAGTTCTTTCTGGTTGGGGAGTCCAGCATCTGGGTAAGATTAGCAGATGAGCCAGAATCCCTGACAGCTCCCGCCTCAGCTCCCAGCCAGTTAACATTGAAGTCCCCGAGCAGGATGGTTTCTGAGTCAGGTGGTAGTGTTTTCATGAGGTCCAGCACAGCGTTGAGGCCAGGTCCCTGTTCTTTAGGTGGGATATAGACGGTAATGACAGTGAGGGCTTTATTATGGGCACCAAGTAGGATTTTGATCTGTAGTAACTGGGCAGAGGAAGTCGGTGGGTCCAAGAGGACAGGGTACCCCAGAAGATTGTCTTTTAGGTATAGAGCACATCCTCCCCCTCTTTTAGATTTACAATTGAGCCTAAAGATATTATAACCTGGGAGGGAGATTGCTTTTTTCAGGCACCTAGGGGGTGAGCCAGATTTCTACCACTGCCAAAATATTGGGGTGGTGAATGCTTGCAAAGGCTTGCAGTTGGTCAAGCTTCGGTAGTAAACTACAGATGTTCAGGCATATGATTGAGAGAGTACCTGATTGCTTGTTGTGGGTGGGAACCCTTGCTGTCTTCGGACCTGGGTTGGGGTGAACATTTCCCAACAGTAGCAGGAGTAGGCGCAAGAGTTGCAGGGTGGCCTGGCGTAATTCCCTGAGGGAGAGCTTGCAAGTCTTTTTTGTGAAGGAGAATGCTGCGGAGTTGATGCGGGGGTACAGCAGGAGCGTTGTGTAATGGGAGGACAGCGGGCTCCAACGCACACTCATAAGAAGGTGCAGATTTGTGGTGAGGTGGTGAACCCTGTGGGCAGGGTTTGCTTCGTACGGGAGAGTGCCAGTGCTGCAATAGGAGCAAATGAATTTATGGCTTTGGAGAGGGGATGGGAGACAGACTGAAGGAAAAAGGAGCAGAGGAGGGAGGACAGTGAGGAGGGGGAGGAGGTAGGTCATAGTTTGGGCGGTATGCATATAAGCTCAGGTAGTGGGGGTGAGGGGGCGAAAAAAAGGTGGTTTGGATGGGATCCAGGGGGGATGCCTAAACTCCATCGATTTTATGAACGTTCCTGGGACCAGTTGGGGGTACTGGGGCAGCCCTATTAACTCACGGTCCGTAAGGAGGTTCACCTTGTGAGATTTGGCAACATTTAGCTTTAAGGGGTAGTGCCTACTTTTAGAGAGTTCCTCAGATGGGCAGGTACGCAGTGAGAGGAGAGGTGGAGAAAAACTTGGTGGGAGGAGCAAGAGCATATTTAAAGGAGGCCTGGGAGGGGGTTGGGGCGGGAAAAAACCTCAGTGCTTATCCGGCAGACAGGGCAAGCTGTGGTGCCAAAAAGCCTATTTATAGTCAATGGAAAAGGCGCACCAATCGGTAACGACAGTGAAAGATGGCCGTCCAATCAGAATACGCCTGCAGGTCCCAGCACCAATCAGAAGCAAAGGCTCCATTCGAACAAGCTGGCGGCAGTACCTGGAATGTTGAATCTGGGGAGGAGAACCACAGGGGCAACCAAGCAGCCGAGGAATGGTCGGGCAGCAGCCATGGAGTCAGTCTGTTCAAAAGCCTTGCTGCTGTGGAGTGCAACATCGGGCGCGAGTCCCTGGGGTATTGAATCCAAGGAGGAGAACCACGGGGGCAGCCAAGGAGCCCAGGAATGGTCGGGCGGTGTCTGTGGAGTCACTCCATTCAAAAGCCTTGCTGCTGTGGAGTGCCGCCTCGGCCCATTGTCACAAGCATTGGCCCCCCTCTTTCTGGAACTGTAGCAATATAAACAATGACCACTTTGTGGTGACGTGCCATTGTTACAAGCAATGGCCACCATTACTGGTACTGCAGCAACCTTAGCAATGACCATCACACTGTTCAGCCCAATGTCACAAGCAGTGGCCACCCTTAGTGGTACTGTAGGAATCTTAGCATTGACCTCCACACTGTGACAGCCCATTCTGACACACAGTGGATACTCTTACTTGTACTGTAGTAACCTGAGCAATGACCACCACATTGCAGCAGCCCATTGTCACAAGCAGTGGCCACCCTTACTGGAACAGTAGGAACCAGAGCAATGACCACAACATTGCAACAGCTCATTGTCACAAGCAGTGACCACTCTTACTGCTACCGTAGCAACATCAGCAATGACCACCACACTGTCGCAGCCTATTGTCACTAGCGGTGACCATCCTTACTGGTACTGTAGCAACCTAGGCAATGACCCCCACATTGTGGCAGCCCATTGACACAAGCAATGGCCACCATTACTGGTACTGCAGCAACCTGAGCAATGACAATCACACTGTTCAAGCCATTGTCACAAGCAGTGGCCACCCTTAGTGGTACTGTAGCAACCTCAGCATTGACCTCCACACAGTGATAGCCCATTGTCAAATGCAGTGGACACTCTTACTTGTACTATAGTAACCTGAGCAATGACCACCACATTGTAGCAGCCCATTGTCACAAGCAGTGAACACCCTTACTGCTGCTGTAGCAAGCTGAGCAATGACTACCACACTGTGGCAGCCCATTGTCACAAGTAGTGGCCACCTGTACTGGTTCTGAAACAACCTGAGCAATTACCACAACATTGTTGCAGCCCATAGTCACACGCACTGGCCACTCTTACTGGTAAAGCTGGCACCTGAGCAATGACACCACACTATAACAGCCCATTGTCACATGCAGTGGCCACTCTTACTGGTACTGCAGCAAACCTAAGCAATGATCATTACACTGTGACAGCCCATTGTCACAATCAGTGGCCACCCTTTGTGGTAGTGTAGCAACCTGAGCAGTGACCTCCACACTGTGACAGCCCATTGTCACAAGCAGTGGCCCCCTTCTTTGTGGTACTGTAGAAATCTGAGTAATGACCACCACATTCACTAAAAATACTACCAACAGCTTAATCTGGTTCAAGGTCAGTTGGCATTCATCTGTATCCCCCTGCCCCGGGTCGTGCCTGAAAATAGGCAGGATTTGTAGTGCACTCACCCGGTCAACCAAAAAAAAAAACATTGAAACAGCAGATTGTCACAAGTAGTGGCCACCGTTAATGCGACTGTAGCAACCTAAGCAGTGACCAACACACTATGGCAACTCATTGTCACAAGCAGTGCCCCCCCCTTCTGATACTGTAGCAATCTGAGCAACGTCCACCATATTGTGACAGCCCATTGTCACAAGCAATGGCCACCATTACTGATATTGCAGCAACCTAAGCAATGAACATCACTCTGTTCAGCTCATCATCACAAGCAGAGGCCACCATTAGTGGTACTGTAGCTACATCAGCATTGACCTCCACACTGTGACAGCCCATTGTCACATACAATGGACACTCTTACTTGTACTCTAGCAGCCTGACCAATGATCAACACGTTGTAGCTGCCAATTGTCAGAAGCAGTGACCACCCTTACTGCTACTATAGAAACCTGAGCAAGGACCACAGACTGTGGTAGCCTATTGTCACAAAGAGTGGCCACCTTTACTGGTACTGAAGCAACCTGAGAAAAGTCCTCCACATTGAAACACCCCATTGTCACAAGTAGTGGCCACCATTACTGGTTATGTAGCAGCCTGTGCAATGACCACCACATTATAGCAGCCCGTTGTCACAAGCAGTGGTCACCCTTTCTGATACTGTAGTAACCTGAACAATGACAAGCACACTGTGACAGCCCATTGTCACCAGCAGTCACCACCCTTAATGGTACTATAGCAACCTGAGCAATGACCACCAAAATGTGACAGCCCATTGTCACACGAAGTGGTCTTCCTTTCTGGTACTGTACCAACAGGAGCAATGGCCACCACATTGTGGAAGCCCAATATTACAAGCAATGGTCACCATTACTGGTACTGCAGAAACTTGAGCAATGACCATCACGCTGTGACAGCCGATTGTCACATGCAGTGGCCACCCTTAGTGGTACTACAGCAAGCAGAGCAATGACCTCCACATTATGGCAAACCATTGTCACAAGCAATGGTCACCCTTACTGCTACTGTAGCATACTGAACAATGACCACAACCTTGTATCAGCCCATTGTCACTAGCAGAGGGCACCCTTACTGGTACTGTAGCAACCTGGGCAATAACAACCACACTGTAGCAGCCCTTTGTCAAAAGCATTTGCCACACTTTCTGATACTGTAGCAATCTAAGGTATGATCACCACACTGTGACAGACTATTTTCACAAGCAGAGGCCACACTTACTGGTAATGTAGCAACCTGAGCAATGACCACCACACTTTGACAGGCCATTGTCAGAAGCAGAGGCCACCCTTATTTCTTATTTGCAGTGTAGTAATCTGAGCAATGACTACCACATTGTGACAGCCCTTAGTCACAAGCAATACCACCCTTACGGGTACTGCAGCAACCTGAGCAATGACCTCCACACTATGAAAGACCATTGTCAGAAGCAATGACCACGCTTACTGGTACTGAAGCAACCTGAGCAATGATGACCACTCTGTGGTAACTCTTTGACACAAGAAGTGGCCACGTATACTTGTACTGTAGCAACTAGAGCGATGACCACCACATTGTGACAGACCATTGTCAAAAAACATTAATGGTACTGTAGCAGCCTGAGCAATGACAACACACTCTTACAGCCCAGGGTCACACGCAGTGACCACCCTTACTGGTTCTGAAGCAACTTGAACAATGACAACCACTCTGTGGCAGCCCTTTTTCACAAGCAGTGGCCACAGTTACTGTTACTATAGCAACCTGACCCATGACCGCCACATTGTGACAGACCATTGTGAAAAGCAGAGGCCACCCTTACTGGTAGTGTAGCAATCTGAGCAATGATTACCACAATGTAACAGACCATTGCCACAAGGAGAGGCCACCTTTATTGCTAGTGTAGTAATGTGAACAATGACCACTGTGCTGTGACAGACCATTGTCACATACAGAGGAAACCTTTATTGGCAGAGTAGAAATCTGTGCAATGACCACCTTATGGTGACAGCCCATTGTCAACAGCAGTGGCCACCCTTACTGGTACAACAGCAACATGAGCAATCACCACCACACTGTGAGAGACCATTGTCAGAAGCAGTGGTCACCCCTACTGGTAGCGTAGCAATCAGAGCAATGACCAGAAAACTGTGCCAGACCATTGTCAAAAGCAAAGGCCACAAGTACTGGTACTGTTGCAATCTGAGCAATCACCACCACATTGTGACAGCCCATTGTCATAAGCAATATCCACCATTACTAGTACTGCAGCAACCTGAGAAATGGCCATCACACTGTGACAGTCCATTGTTAAAAGCATTGCCCACTGTTAGTGGGTCAGTAGCAACCTGAACAATGACCTCTACACAGTGACAGCTCATTGTCACATGCAGTGGTCACCCTTAGTGGTACTGTAGCAACCTGAGCAATGACCTTCACACCTTCAAAACACATTTTCACAGGCAGTGGCCATCATTACTGGTGCTGCAGCAACCTGAGCAATGGCCACCACATTGTAGCAGCCCACTGACACAAGCAGTGACCACCTTTACTGGTACTGTAGCAACCTGAGCAATGGCCACCACACTTTGGCAGCCCATTGTCAGAAGCAGTGGCAACACTTACTAGTACTGTAGTAACCTGAGCAATGACACTGCACTGTGACAGCCCATTGTCACACCCAGTGGCCTCACTTACTGGTACTGTAGCAACCTGAACAATGATGACCACACTGTGGCCACCCTTTGTCACAAGCATTGGCCACACTTACTGGTACTGAAGCAAAGGGAGCAATGACCAGCAATCAGTGACAGACCATTGTGAAAAGCAGAGGCCACCCTTACTAGTAGTGTAGCAGTCTGAGCAATAACCACCACACTGTGACAGACCATTGTCACAAGCAGAGGCCACAATTACTGGTAGTGTAGTAATCTGAGCAATGACCACCACATTGTGACAGGCCATTGTCAAAAGCAATTGCCACCCTTACTGGTATTGCAGCAACCTGAGCAATGACCAGCACACTGTGACAACCCATTGTCACAAGCAATGGCCACCATAACTGATAGTGCAGCAACCCGAGCAATGACCACCACACCGTGACAGCCCATTGTCATAAGCAATGGCCACCTGTACTGGTACTGCTGCAATTTCAGCAATGACCACCACACTGTGGCAACCCATTATCACAAGCACTGGCCACCCTTACTGGCACGGTGGCAACCTGAGCAATAACTACCACATTATGGCAGCCCATTGTTACAGGCAGTGGCCACTCTTACTGGTACTGTAGCAGTCTGAAGAATGACCACCACACTGTGACAGACCATTGTCGCAAGGAGAAGCCACGTTTACTGGCAGTGTAACAATCAGAGCAATGACCAAAACACCGTGACAGCCCATTGTCACATACAGTGGCCACCATTACTGGCACTGTAGTAACCTCAGCAATGACCACCACACTGAGATGGCAAATTGCCAGAAGCACTAGCCAACGTTAGTGGTACTGCAGCGACCTGAGCTATGACCTCCACACTGAGACAGGCCACTGTCACACACAGTGGCCACCTTACTGGTACTGTAGCAACCTGAGCAATGACCACAACATTGAAGCAGCAGATAGCCTCAAGCAGTGGATACTATTACTGCTACTGTAGAAACCTGAGCAATGACTATCACACTGTGGCAGCTCATTGTTACAAGCAATGGCCACCATTACTGGTTCTTCAGCAACCTGAGCAACGAACATCACACTGTATAGCCCATTGTCACAAGCAGAGGCCACCCTTAGTGGTACAGTATCAACCTCTGCATTGACCTCCCCAGTGTGAAAGCACTTTTTTACTTGTACTGTAGCAACCTGAGCAAGGACCACCACATCGTAGTAGCCCATTGTCTGAAGAGTGGCCACCCTTACTGATACTGTAGCAACCTGACCAATGACCACTGAACTACGGCAGCCCATTGTTACAAGCTGAGGCCACCTTACTGGTACTGTAGGAGACAGAGATATGACAACCACATTGTTGTGGAGCATTGTGACAAATAGTGGCCACCTTTACTGATGCTTTAGCAACCTGAGCAATGATCACCACATTGTGACAGCCCATTGTCATAAACAATGGCTACCCTTACTAGTACTGTAGCAATCTTAGAAATGACCAAAATATTGTGGAAGCCCATCATCACAAGCAGTGGCCACCCTTACTGGCACGGTAGCAACCTGAGCAATTACCACCACATGGAGGCAGCCCATTGTCACAAGCAAATGCCACATTTACTGGTACTGCAGCAACCTGAGCAACATCCTCCACACTGAGACCGCCCACTGTCCCACGCAGTGGCCACCCTTACTGCTACTGATGCAACCTGAGCAAAGAAAACCACAATGAAGCAGTAGATTGTCATAAGCAGTGGACACTGTTACTGCTACTTTAGCAACCTGAGCAATAGCCCCCACACTGTGACAGCCCATTGTTACAAGAAGTGGGCCCTCTCTTTCTGGTACTGTATCAATCTGAGCAATGACCACCACATTGTGGCAGCCTATTTTCATAAGCAATGGCCACCATTACTGGTACCGCAGTAACCTGACCAATAACCAGCACACTGTTCAACCCATTTTCTCAAGCAGAGGCCACTATAAGTCGTGCGATGGCAACCTCAACATTGACCTCCAATATGTGAGAGCCCATTGTCATATGCATTGGCAACTCCTACTTGTACTGTAGAAACTGAAGCAATGACCACCACT
The DNA here is from genome assembly GCA_016271365.2 of Neoceratodus forsteri. Classification (NCBI taxonomy): domain Eukaryota; kingdom Metazoa; phylum Chordata; order Ceratodontiformes; family Ceratodontidae; genus Neoceratodus; species Neoceratodus forsteri. The sequence continues at coordinate 63,088,601 of CM057455.1, forward strand.
TTGTAGCTGCCCATTGTCAGAAGCAGTGGCCACCCTTACTGGTACTGTAGCTACCTAACAAATGACCACTGCACTGTGGCAGCTCATTGTTACACACTGCGGCCACCCTTACTGGTACTATAGCAGCCTGAGAAATGACCACCACATTGTAGCAGCACATTGTAACAAACAGTGGCCATCCTTACTAATACTGTAGCAACCTGAGCAATGACACCACACTGTGACAGCCCACTGTCACGTGCAGAGGCCACCTTTATTGGTACTGATGCAACCTGAGCAATGAAAACCACACTGTGACAGACCATTGTCAGAGGCAGAGGCCACCCTTACTGGTAGTGTAGCAATGAGACCAATGACCAGCACACTGTTATAGACCATTGCCATAAGCAGATGCCATCCGTACTGGCAATGCAGTAGTCTCAGCAATGACCACCACATCGTTGCAGCCCATTGTAACAAACAATGGCCACCCTTACTCATACTATAGAAACCTGAGCAATGACCACCACACTTTGGCAGCCCATTGCCTCAAGCAGTGGCATCCATTACAGGTACTGTAACAACCTGTGCAATGACACCACACTGTGACAGCCCATTATCTTATGCAGTGGCCACCCTTATTAGTTCTGTAGCAACCTGAGCAATGGCAACCACACTGTGGCAGCCTTTTGTCACATGCGGTGGCCACACTTACTGGTACTGTAGCAACCTGACCATTGACCACCACACAGTGACAGACCATTGTCACAAGCAGAGGCCAATCTCACTGGTAGTGTAGCAATCTGAGCAATGACCACCACAATCTGACATACCATTGTCACAAGCAGAGACCACCCTTATTGGTAGTGTAGTAATCTGAGCAATGATCATCACACTGTGACAGGCCATTGTCCCATGCAGAGGCCACTCTTATTGGTAGAGAAGTAATCTGAGGAATGACAACAACATTTTGATAGCTAATTGCCACAAGCAGTGGACACCCTTAACGGTTCTGTAGCACCCTGAGCAAATACCACCATAATGTGGCAGACCATTGACACAAGCATTGGCCATCATTATTAGTAAAAAGGCAACCTTAGCAATGACAACCACACTTTGACAGACCATTGTTAGAAGCAGAGGCCACCCTTTCTTGTATTGTAGCAATCAGAGCAATGACCACCACGCTGTGGCAGCCCATTGATGCAAGCAGTGTCCACCCTTTCTGGTACTGTAGCAACCTGAACAATGGCCACCACACATTGGTAGTCCATTGGCAGTCCATTGTCAGAAGCAGTGGCATCCCTTACTCGTACCGTAGCAACCTGAGCAATGACACCACACTATGACAGCCCACTGTCACACCCAGTGGCCTCCCTTACTGGTACTGTAGCAACCTGAACAATAACGACCACACTGTGGCCGCCCTTTGTCACAGCAGTGGCCACACTTACTGGTAAAGTAGCAAAGTGTGGAATGACCAGCAATCAGTGACAGACCATTGTGAAAAGCAGAGGCCACCCTTACTAGTAGTGTAGCATTCTGAGCAATAACCACCGCACTGTGGCAGACCATTGTCACAAGCAGTGGCCACCCTTACTGGCACGGTACCAACCTGAGCAATAACTACCACATTATGGCAGCCCATTGTCACAGCCACGGCCACCCTGACTGGTACTCTAGCAGCCTCAACATTGATCACCACACTGTGACAGACCATTGTCACTGTCACAAGGAGAGGCCATGCTTACTGGCACTGTAGCAATCAGAGCAATGACCACAAAATGGTGACAGCCCATTATCAGATACAGTGGCCACCCTTACTGGCACTGTAGTAACCTCAGCAATGAATGTCACACTGAGACAGCAAATTGTCAGAAGCAGTGGCCACACTTAGTGGTACTGCAGTGACCTGAGCAATAACCTCCACACTGAGACAGGCCACTGTCACATGCAGTGGACACTGTTACTGCTACTGTAGAAACCTGAGTAATGAACATTGTACTGTGGCAGCCCATTGTTACATGTAATGGCCCCCCCTCTTTCTGGTACTGTAGCAATCTGAGCACTGACCTTGCCATTGTGGCAGTCCATTGTCACAAGCAATTGCCACCATTACTGGTTCTGCAGCAACCTGAGCAATGAACAGTAATCTGTGAGGCGCATTGTCAGAAGCAGAGGCCACCCTAAGTGGTACAGTATCCACCTCAGCATTGACCTCCCCAATGTGAAAGCACTTTCTTACTTATACTGTAGCAATCTGAGCAAGGACCACCACATTTTAGTATCCCATTGTCTGAAGCAGTGGCCACCTTTACTGATACTGCAGCAACCTGACCAATGACCACCGCACTATGGCAGCCCATGGTTACAAGCTGTGGCCACTCTTACTGGCACTGCAGCAGACATATATATGACAACCACATTGTAGCGGTGCACTGTGACAAACAATGGCCAGCCTTACTGATGCTGTAGCAGCCTAAGAAATGACCACCACACTGTGGCAGCCCATTGTCACAAGTAGTGGCCACCCTTACTAGTACTGTAGCAACCAGAGCAATGACACCACACTGTGACAGCCTGTTGTCACATGCAGAGGCCACCCGTACTGGTAATGTAGTAATCTCAGCAATGACCACCACAGCTTAACAGCCCATTGTAACAAACAATGGCCACCCTTATTGGTACTGTAGAAACCTGAGCAATAACCGACACACTTTGGCAGCCCATTGCCTCAAGCAGTTGCATCCATTACAGGTACTGTAACAACCTGAGCAATGACACCACACTGTGACAGCCCATTGTCATACGCAGTGGCCACCCTTACTGGTACTGTAGCAACCTGAGCAAGATAACCACACTGTGGCAGCCCTTTGTCACATGCAGTGACCACACTTACTGGTAGTGTAGTAATCTGAGCAATGACCATCACACTGTGATAGACCATTGTCACATGCAGAGGCCACCCTTACTGGTTCTGTAGCACTCCGAGCAAATACCACTACATTGAGGCAGACCATTGTCACAAGCATTGGCCACCCTTACTGGTACTAAGGCAACCTGAGCAATGACAACCACACTAAGACAAACCATTGTTAGAAGCAGAGGCCACCCTTTCTGGTATTGTAGCAATCAGAACAATGACCACGACACTGTGGCAGCCCATTGACAGAAGCAGTGGCCACCCTTTCTACTACTGTAGCAACCTGAGCAATGGCCACCACACTTTGGCAGCCCATTGTCAGAAGCAGTGGCAACCCTTACTGGTACTGTAGCCACCTGAGCAATGACACCACACTGTGATATCCCATTGTCACACCCAGTGACCTCCCTTACTGGTACTGTAGCAACCTAAACAATGATGAACACACTGTGGCCATCCTTTGTCACAAGCAGTGAGCACACTTACTGTTACTATAGCAAACTGAGCAATGACCAGCAATTAGTGACAGACCATTGTGAAAAGCAGAGGCCACCCTTACTAGTAGTGTAGCATTCTGAGCAATAATCACCACATTGAAACAGACCATTGTCACAAGCAGAGGCCACAATTACTGGTAGTGTAGTAATCTGAGCAATGACCACCACATTGTGACAGCCCAAGCAATTGTCACCCTTACTGGTATTGCAGCAACCTGAGCAATGACCACCACACCGTGACAGCCCATTGTCATAAGCAATGGCCACTCATACTGGTACTGCTGCAACCTGAGCAATGACCACCACACTGTGGCAGCCCATTATCAAAAGCAGTGGCCACCCTTACTGGCACAAAAGCAACCTGAGCAATAACTACCGCATTATGGCAGCCCATTGTCACAGGCAGTGGCCACCTTTACTGGTACTGTAGTAGCCTGAAGAATGACCTCCACACTGTAACAGACCATTGTCACAAGGAGAGTCCATGTTTACTGGCAGTGTAACAATCAGAGCAATGGCCACAACACCATGACAGCCCATTGTCACATAGAGTGGTCACCCTTACTGGCACTGTAGTAACCTCAGCAATGACCATCACACTATGACAGCAAATTGTCAGAAGCAGTGGCCACCCTTAGTGGTACTGCAGTGACCTGAGCAATGACCTAAACACTGAGACAGGCCACTATTACACACAGTGGCCACCCTTACAGGTACTGTAATAATGTTAGAAATGACCAACACATTGTGGAAGCCCTTTATCACAAGCAGAGATCTTCCTTACTGACACAGTTTCAACCTGAGCAATTACCACCACGTGGAGGCAGCCCTTTACATAATAAAAGGCCACAATTACTGGTACTGCAGCAACCTGAGCAATGACCTCCACACTGAGACAGCCCACTGTCCCACACAGTGGCCACCATTACTGATACTGTAGCAACCTGAGCAATGACCACCACAATGAAGCAGCAGATTGCCACAAGCAGTGGACACCGTTACTGCTACTGTAGCAACCTGAGCAATGACCACCACACTGTGACAGCCTATTGTTACTAGCAGTGGCCCCCCTCTTTCTGCTACTGTAACAATCTGATCAATGACCATCACATTGTGGCAGCCCATTTTCATATGCAGTGGCCACCATTACTGGTTCTGCAGCAACCTGAGCAATGACCATCACATTGTTCAACCTATTGTCTCAAGCAGAGCCACCCTAAGTGGTACTGTAGCAACCTCAACATTGACCTCCACTATGTGAGAGCCCATTGTCACACGCATTGGCCACTCTTACTTGTACTGAAGCAACCGGAGCAATGTCCACCACATTGTAGCTACCCATTGTCAGAAGAAGTGGTCACTGTTATTGCTGCTGTAGTAACCTGACCAATGACCACTGCATGGTGGCAGCCCATTGTTACAAGCTATGGCCACCCTTACTGGTACTGTAGCAGCCTGAGAAATGACCACCACATTGTGGCAGTCCATTGCACAAACAGTGGCCATCCTAACTGATGCTGTAGCAACCTGAGCAATGACATCACACTGTGACAGCCCATTGTCACATGCAGTGGCCACCCTTACTTGTACTGATGCAAACTGAGCAATGAAAACCACACTGTGACAGACCATTTTCAGAGATGAGTCTACCCTTGCTGGTAGCGTAACAATGAGATCAATGACAAGCACACTGAGCTAGACCATTGTCACAAGCAGAGGTCACCTGTATAGGTAATGTACTAATCAGAGCAATGACCACCACATCGTTACAGCCCATTGGATCAAACAATGGCCACCCTTACTGGTACTGTAAAAACCTGAGCAATGACCACCACACTTTGGCAGCCCATTGCCACAAGCAGTGGCATCCACCACAGGTACTGTAACAACCTGAGCAATGACACAACACTGTGACAGCCCATTGTCATACGCAGTGGTCACCCTTACTGGGACTGCAGCAACCGGAGCAATGACAACCACACTGTGTCAGTCCTTTGTCACTTGCAGTGGCCACATTTACTAGTACTGTAGCAACCTGACCATTGACCACCACACAGTGATAGACCATTGTCACAAGCAGAGGCCAACCTCACTGGTAGTGTAGCAATCTGAGCAATGACTACCACAATGTGACATGCCATTGTCATAGCAGAGGCCACCCTTATTGGTAGTGTAGTAATGTGAGCAACGATCATCAGACTGTGACAGCCCATTGTCAAAATCATTGGCCACAGTTAGTGGCTCTGTAGCAACCTGAGAAATGATCTCTACACATTGACAGCTCATTGTCACACACAGTGGACACCCTTACTGGTACTGTAGCAACCTGAGCAATGACCTCCACATTGTCAAATCACATTGTCACAGGCAGTGACCACCATTATTGGTGCTGCAGCAACCTGAACAATGACCACCACATTGTAGAAGCCCATTGTCACAAGCAGGGGTTAACCTCACTGGTAGAGTAGCAATCTGAGCAATGACCACTACAAAGTCACATACCATTGACACAAGCAGAAGACACGCTTGTTGGTAGTTTAGTAATGTAAGCAATGATCTTCACACTGTGACAGACCATTGTCACATGCAGAGGCCACCCTTATTGGTAGAGTAGTAATCTGAGGAATGACCACCACATTGTGATAGCAAATTGCCACAAAGCAGTGGCCATCCTTATTGGTTCAGTAGCACCCTGAGCAAATACCATCACATTGTGGCAGACCATTGTCACAAGCATTGGATACTCTTTCTAGTACTAAGGAAACCTGAGCAATAATAACCACACTGTGACAGACTATTGTCAGAAGCAGAGGCCACCCTTTCTGCTATTGTAGCAATCAGAGCAATGACCACCACACTGTGGCAGTCCATTGACACAAGTAGTGGCCATCCTTACTGGCACTGCAGCAACCTGAGCAATGGCCACCACACTTTAGCAGCCCATTGTCACACACAGTGGCAACCATTACTGGTACTGTAGCAACCTCAGTAATGACAGCCACACTGTGGCAGCCCTTTGTCACAAGAAGTGGCCACACTTACTGTTACTGAAGCATCCTGAACCATGACCACCACACTGAGACAGACCATTGTCACAAGCAGAGACCACAATTACTGGTAGTGTAGCAATCCGAGAAATGACCACCACAATGTGACAGACCATTGCCACAGGCAGAGGCCACCCTTATTGTTAGCGTAGTAATTTGAGCAATGACCACCACACTGTGACAGACCATTGTCAGAAGTAGAGGCCACCCCTTTGTGGTATTGTACCAATCAGAGCAAAGACCACCACACTGTGGCAGCCCATTGTGACAAGCAGTGGTCACCCTTACTGATACTGTAGCAAACTGAGCAATGGCCACCACACTTTAGCAAACCATGTTCACAAGCAGTGGCAACCATTACTAGTACTATAGCAACCTGCGCTATGACAACACACTATGACAGCCAGTGTCACATGCAGTGGCCGCCCTTACTGGTAGTGTAGCAACCTCAGCAATGACAACCACACTGTGTCAGCCCTTTGTCACACACAGTGGCCACATTTACTGTTACTGTAGCTACCGGACCCATGACCACCACATTGTGACAGGCCATTGTCACATGCAGAGCCCACCTTTAATGGCAGAATAGTAATCTGAGAATTACCACCACATTGTGACAGCACATTGTCACAAGCAATGGCCACCCTTAGTGGTACAACAGCAACCTGAGCAATGACCACCACACTGTGACAGACCATTGTCACAAGCAGTGGCCACCCCAACTGGTAGCCTAGCAATCAGAACAATGACCAGAAAACTGTGATAGACCATTGCCAAAAGCACAGGTCACCCGTTCTGGTACAGTAGCAATCTGAACAATTACCACCACATTGTGACAGCCCATTGTCATAAGCAATATCTACCATTACCGGTACTGCAGCAACCTGAAAAATTGCAATCACACTGTGACAGCCCATTGTCAAAAGCATTGGCAACAGCAAGTGGTTCAGTAGCAACCTGAGCAGTGACTTCTACACAGTGACAGCTCATTGTCACATGCAGTGGACACCCTTAGTGGTACTCCAGCAACCTGAGTAATGACCTCCACACAGTCAAAACACATTGTCACAGGCAGTGGTCACTATTACTGGTGATGCAGCAAGCTGACCAATGATTACCACATTGTAGCAGCCCATTGTCACAAGCAGTGGCCACGCTTACTGCTACTGTAGCAACCAGAGCAATGACCACCACACTTCGGCAGTCCTTTGTCAGAAGCAGTAGCAACCCTTACTGGTACTGTAGTAACCTGAGCAATGACACCACACTTTGACAGCCCATTGTCACATGCAGTGGCCACCCTTACTGGTACGGTAGCAACCTCAGCAATGTCGACCACACTGAGGCAGCCCTATGTCACAAGCAATGGACACACATACTGGTACTGTAATAAATTGAGCAATGATGACCAGCAAAGAGTGACAGCCCATTGTCACAAGCAGAGGCCACCCCTATTGGTTGTGAAGTAATCTGAGCAATATCCACCACATTGTGACAGCCCATTGTCACAAGCAATGGCCATCCTTACTGGTACTGCAGCAGCCTGAGCAATGATCACCACACTGTGACAGTGCATTGACATAAACAATGGCCACCATTATCACAAGCAGTGGCCATCCTTACTGGCACGGTAGCAAACTGAGCACTTACCACCACATAGAGGCAGCCCGTAGTCACAAGCAAAGGCCACACTTACTGGCACTGCAGCAACCTGAGCAATGACCTCCACACTGAGACAGCCCATTGTCCCATGCAGTGGCCATCCTTACTGGTTCTGTAGCACCCTGAGCAAATAACACCACATTGTGGCAGGCTATTGTCACAAGCACTGGCCAACCTTTACTGGTACTGTAGCAATATGAGCAATAGCCACCACACCGTGACAGCCCATTGTTACAAGCACTGACCCCCCTCTTTCTGGTACTGTAGCAATCTGAGCAGTGACCACCACATTGTGGCAGCCCATTGTCACAAGCAATGGCCACCATTACTGGTACAGCAGCAACCTGTGCAATGACCATCACACTGTGACAGCCCATTGTCAAAAGCATTGGCAACAGTAAGTGGTTCTGTAGCTACCTGAGCAGTGACCTCTACACAGTGACAGCTCATTGTCACATGCAGTGGACAAACTTAGTGGTACTCTAGCAACCTGAGCAATAACCTCCACTCTGTCAAAACGTATTGTCACAGGCAGTGGTCACTATTACTGGTGCTGCAGCAAGCTGAGCATTGATTACCACATTGTACCAGCCCATTGTCACAAGCAGTGGCCACGCTTACTGCTACTGTAGCAACCTGAGCAATGACCACCACACTTTGGCAGTCCCTTGTCAGAAGCAGTGGCAACCCTTACTGGTACTGTAGCAACCTGAGCAATGACAAAATACTGTGACAGACCATTGTCCCATGCAGATGCCACCTTTTTTGGTAGAGTAGTTATCAGAGCAGTGACAACCACTCTATGACAGACCATTGTCACAAGCAGTGGCCAACACTACTGGCAGTGTCGCAATCAGAGCAATGACCAGAAAACTGTGATGGACCATTGTCACAAGCAGAGGCCACCCATACTGGCACTGTAGCAATCTGAGCAATTACCACCACATTGTGACAGCCCACTGTCACAAGCAATATCCACCATTACTGGTACTGCAACAACCTGAGAAATGGCCATCACACTCTCACAGCCCATTGTCAAATGCGTTGGCCACAGTTAGTGGTTCTGAAGCAACTGGAGCAATGATCTCTACACAGTGACTGCTCATTATCACACGAAGTGGACAGCCTAAGTGGTACTGTAGCAACCTGAACAATGAGCTCCACACTGTCAAAACACATTGTCACAGGCAGAGACCACCATTACTGGTGCTGCAGCAACCTGAGCAATGACCATCACATTGTAGCAGCCCATTGTCATAAGCAGGGGCCACCCCTACTGCTGCTGTAGCAACTTTAGCAATGACCACCACAATTTGGCAGCCCATTGTCACATGCAGTGGCCATACTTTCTGGTACTGAAGCAAAAAGAGCAATGACCAGCAAACAGTGACAAACCATTGTCACAAGAAGAGGGCACCCTTACTGGTAGGGTACCCGTCTGAGCAATGACAACCACATTGTGACAGACCACTGTCACAAGCAGATGCCACCCTTATTGATAGTGTAGTAATCTGGGCAATAACCACCACATTGTGAAAGCCCATTGTCACAAGCAATTGCCATTCTTACTGGTACAGCAGCAACCTAAGCAATGATCTCCACACTGTGACAGCCCACTGGCATAAACAATGGCCACCCTTACTAGTACTGTAGCAACCTGAGAAATGACCAACACATTGTGGCAGCCCATTATCACAAGCAGTGGCCATCCTTACTGGCACGGTAGCAACACGAGCAATTACTACTACAGGGGGGAGGCAGCCCATTGTCACAAGCAAAGGCCACATTTACTGGTACTGCAGCAACCTGAACAATGACCTCCACACTGAAACAGCCCACTGTCCCATGCAGTGGCCACCCTTACTGATACCGTAGCAACATGAGCAATGACCACCACAATGAAGTAGCAGATTGTCACAAGCAGTGGACACTGTTACTGCTACAGTAGCAACCTGAGCAATAGCCACCACACTGTGACTGCCAGTTATTACAAGCAGTGCCCCACTCCACTCCCTTCTGGTGCTGTAGCAATCTGAGCAATGACCACCGCATTGTGGCAGCCCATTGTCATAAGCAATGTCACTATTACTGGTACTGTAGCAATCTGTACAATGACCAACACATTGTGGCAGCCCACCATCATAAGCAATGGCCACCATTACTGGTACCACAGCAACCTGAGCAATGACCATCACACTGTTCAACCCATTGTCTCAAGCAGAGACCACCCTAAGTGGTGCTGTAGCAACCTCAACATTGACCTCCACAATGTGAGAGCCCATTGTCACATGCATTGGCCACTATTACTTGCACTGTAGCAACCTAAGCAATGACCAACAATTTGTAGCTGCCCATTGTTAGAAACAGTGGCCACCCTTACTGCTACTGCAGCAACCTGACCAATCACGACCGCATTGTGGCAGCCCATTGTTACAAGTTGTGGCCACCCTTACTGGTACTGTAGCAGCCTGAGAAATGACCACCATATTGTAGCAGTCCATTATCACAAACAGTGTCCATCCTTACTGATGCTGTAGTAACCTGAGCAATGACACCACACTGTGACAGCCCCACTGTCACATGCAGTGGCCACCCTTACTGCTACTGATGCAACCTGAGCAATGAAAACCACACTGTGACAGACCATTATCAGAGGCGGAGGTCACCCTTACTGGAAGTGTAGCAATGAGAGCAATGACCAGCACATTGTGATAGACCATTGTCACAAGCAGAGGCCACTCATACCAGTAATGAACTAATCTGAACAATGACCACCACACTTTGGCAGCCCATTGCCACAAGCAGTGGCCATCCTTACTGGTACTGTAACAACCTAAGCAATGACACCACACTGTGACAGCCCATTGTCCTCTTCAGTGGCCACCCGTACTGGTACTGTAGCAAACTAAGCAATGACACCACACTGTGACAGCCCATTGTCCTCTTCAGTGGCCACCCTTACTGGTACTGTAGCAACCTGAGCAATGACGACCACACTGTGGCAGCCCTTTTGTCATAGGCAGTGGCCACACTTACTGGTACTGTAGTAACCTGACCATTGACCACGACACAGTGACAGACCATTGTCACAAGCAGAGGCCAACCTCACTGGTAGTGTAGCAATCTCAGCAATGAGCACCACAATGTGACATACCATTGTCACATGCAGAGGCCACTCTTATTTGTAGCGTAGTAATCTGAGGAATGACCAGCTCATTGTGGCAGCTAATTGCTACAAGCAGAGGCCACCCTTACTGGTTCTGTAGCACACTGAGCAAATACCACCACATTGTGGCAGACCACTGTCACAAGCATTGGCCACCTGTATTGGTACTAAGGCAGTTTGATCAATGACAACCACACTGTGTCAAACCATTGTCAGAAGCAGATGCCACAATCTCTGGTATTGTAGCAATCAGAGCAGTGACCAGAAAACTGTGATAGACCATTGTCACAAGCAGAGGCAACCCATACTGGTACTGTAGCAATCTGAACAATTACTACCACATTGTGACAGCACATTGTCATAAGCAATATCCACCATTACAAGTACTGCAGCCACCTGAGGAATGGCAATTACACTGTAACAGCCCATTGTCAAAAGCATTGCCCACAGTTACTGATTCTGTAGCAACCTGAGCAATGAACTCTGCACAGTGACTGCTCATTGTCACACGCAGTGGACACCCTTAGTGGTACTGTAGCAACCTGAGCAATGAGCTCCACATTGTCAAAACACATTGTCACAGGCAGAGACCACTATTACTGGTGCTGCAGCAACCTGAGCAATGACCATCACATTGTAGCAGCCCTTTGTCACAAGCAGGGGCCACCCCTACTGCTGCTGTAGCAACTTGAGCAATGACCACCACAATTTGGCAGCCCATTGTCACATGCGGTGGCCACACTTTCTGGTACTGAAGCAAACAGAGCAATGACCAGCAAACAGTGACAGACCATTGTCACAAGAAGATGGTACCCTTACTGGTAGGGTACCAGTCTGAGCAATGACAACCACACTGTGACAGACCACTGTCACAAGCAGATGCCACCCTTATTGATAGTGTACTAATCTGAGCAATAACCACCACATTGTGAAAGCCCATTGTCACAAGCAATTGCCATTCTTACTGGTACAGCAGCAACCTAAGCAATGATCTCCACACTGTGACAGCCCACTGGCATAAACAATGGCCACCCTTACTAGTACTGTAGCAACCTGAGAAATGACCAACACATTGTGGCAGCCCATTATCACAAGCAGTGGCCATCCTTACTGGCACGGTAGCAATACAAGCAATTACTACTACAGGGGATGCAGCCCATTGTCACAAGCAAAGGCCACATTTACTGGTACTGCAGCAACCTGAACAATGACCTCCACACTGAAACAGCCCACTGTCCCATGCAGTGGCCACCCTTGCTGATACCGTAGCAACATGAGCAATGACCACCACAATGAAGTAGCAGATTGTCACAAGCAGTGGACACCGTTACTGCTACAGTAGCAACCTGAGCAATGGCCACCACACTGTGACTGCCAATTGTTACAAGCAGTGCCCCCCCCTTTCTGGTGCTGAAGCAATCTGAGCAATGACCACCACATTCTGGCAGCCCATTGTCATAAGCAATGGCACCATTACTGGTACTGTAGCAATCTGTACAATGACCAACACATTGTGGCAGCCCACCGTCATAAGCAATGGCCACCATTACTGGTACCACAGCAACCTGAGCAATGACCATCACACTGTTTGGCCATTTGTCTCAAGCAGAGACCACCCTAAGTGGTGCTGTAGCAACCTCAACATTGACCTCCACAATGTGAGAGCCCATTGTCACATGCATTGGCCACTATTACTTGCACTGTAGCAACCTAAGCAATGACCAACAATTTGTAGCTGCCCATTGTTAGAAACAGTGGTCACCCTTACTGCTACTGCAGCAACCTGACCAATCACGACCGCATTGTGGCAGCCCATTGTTGCAAGTTGTGGCCACCCTTACTGGTACTATAGCAGCCTGATAAATGACCACCATATTGTAGCAGTCCATTATCACAGTGTCCATCCTTACTGATGCTGTAGTAACCTGAGCAATGGCACCACACTGTGACAGCCCATTGTCACATGCAGTGGCCACCCTTACTGCTACTGATGCAACCTGAGCAATGACACCACACTGTGACAGCCCATTGTCACAAGTAATGTCCACCATTACTGATTCTGCAGCAACCTGAGCAATGACCATCACACTGTGCAGCCCATTGTCATCAGCAGAGGCCACCATTAGTGGTACTGTAGCAAGCTCAGCATTGACCTCCACAATGTGAAAGCACTTTCTTACTTGTACTGTAGCAACCTGAGCAAGGACCACCACATTGTAGTAACCCTTTGTCAGAAGCAGTGGCCACCCTTACTGATATGGTAGCAACCTAACCAATGACAACCGCACTATGCCAGATTATTGTTACAAGTTGTGGCCACCCTTACTGGTACTGTAGGAGTCTGAGCAATGACGACCACACTGTGGTAGCCCTTGGTCACAAGCAGTGGCCACACTTAATGGTACTGTAGCAAGCTGACCATTGACCACCACACAGTGACAGACTATTGTCACAAGCAGAGGCCAACCTCACTGGTGGTGTAGCAGTCTCAGCAATGAGCACCACAATGTGACATACCATTGTCACAAGCAGAGGCCACCCTTATTGGTAGTGTAGTAATCTGAGCAATGACCATCAATCACACTGTGACAGACCATTTTCACATGCAGAGGCCACCCTTATTGGTATAGTAGTAATCAGAGGAATGACCAGCACATTGTGACAGCTAATTGCCACAAGCAGTGGCCATCCTTACTGGTCCTGTAGCACCCTGAGCAAATAACATCACATTGTGGCAGGCCATTGTCACAAGCACTGGCCAACCTTTACTAGTACTGTAGCAACCTGTTACACGAGGTCCCTGCACCCTAATTGATACCCTCAGGGGTACACCGTAGACAGCTAATGTTTAGGCATAGGCTATACTAATACATAGGGCTAAGGGCTTCTACCGTATAAGAGTAGATGTCAGGATATGAATACATATTATTGTAACTCACTTTGCTTGCTAATGCACACACATTATACCATGTATTTTCTGCCTATTTCTTACTTGTCAGATGCCAAGACACCTGTCCTTGAAGTAATTATAATGTGTAAGGCAACATTGCCATCTTTCGGTGATGGACACCACTTCACCTTGTTATGTAAGACTTTGTATACGAACGTCTTTGTTCTAAAACTGATGACTTTACAGAATTATATAATGTTATCTTGGACCGTGGAGCCACCTCTAATTTAGCCAATAGGGCTCATCTCTGTAACTAGAAATGTTTCTATCTTTTAGTAACCATAGTAATTATCACAGGTATATAATGTTATGCACAGACTTTACACCTCGGAGACCCGAGAGATCCCAACAGACTACAGAGAAACCTCGAGATGTAGGAAACGCTTAGCACTGGCTCCCGGTTCGTATTGGTAAGAACTGCTTAGGGCAACTGTGATTTACCAGTTTTTGTAGTAATAAACTTGTTTATCACTCGAATGCAACTTGTCTGTGATTATTTGCATCTCCAATATTGCCAAGAACCTGAAGGTGAGGTTTAGACCTCTTACAAACCTGACCCAAGATCAACACACTGTTACAGCCCATTGTTACAAGCAGTGGCCCCCCTCTTTTTGGTACTGTAGCAATCTGAGCAATGACCACCACATTGTGGCAGCCATTGTCATAAGCAATGGCCACCATTACTGGAACCACAGAAACTTGAGCAATGACCATCACGGTGTTCAATCCATTGTCTCAAGCAGAGGCCACCCTAAGAGGTACTGTGGCAACCTTAACATTGACCTCCATAATGTGAGAGCCTATTGTCACACGCATTGGCCACTCTTACTTGTACTGTAGCAACGTAAGCAATGACCACCAGTTTGTAGCTGCCCATTGTCAGAAGCAATGGCCACCCTTACTGCTACTGTAGCAATCTGAACGATGACAACCACACAGTGGCAGCCCATTGTTAAAAGCTGTGGCCACCCTTATTGGTAATGTAATCTGAGGAATAACCATCACACTGTGACAGACCATTGTCACATGCAGAGGCCACCCTTATTGGTAGAGTAACAATCTAAGGAATGATCAGCTCATTGTGACAGCTAATTGCCACAAGCAGTGGCCATCCTTACCGGTTCTGTAGCACCCTGAGGAAATACAACCACATTGTGGCAGACAATTGTCACAAGCATTGGCAACCCTTACTGATACTAAGGCAGTCTGAGCAATGACAAACACACTGTGTCAGACCATTGTCAGAAGCAGAGGCCACCCCTTCTGGTATTGAAGCAATCTGAGCAATGATCAGCACACTGTGATAGACTATTGTCAGAGCAGAGGCCACCCGTACTGGTACTGTTGCAACCTGAGCAAGGACCACCACATTGTAGTAACCCATTGTCAAAAGCAGTGGCAACCATTACTGGTGCTGTAGCAACCTGAGCAATGACAACACACTGTGACAGCCCAGTGTCACACTCAGTGGCCACCCTTACTGGTACTGTAGCAACCTAAGCAATGACCACCATACTGTGGCAGCCCTTGGTCAAAAGCAGTGACCATAGTTACTGTTACTGTAGCAACCTGACCCATGAGCCAAAACATTGTGACAGACCATTGTCACAAGCAGAGGCCACCCTTATTGGTAGTGTAGCATTCTGAGCAATGACCACCACATTGTGACAGCCCATTGACACCAGCAATGGCCACCCTTAGTGGTACAACAGCAACCTGAGCAATGACCACCACACTGTGACACACCATTGTCACAAGCAGTGGCCACCTCTACTGGTAGCGTAGCAATCAGAGCAGTGACCAGAAAACTGTGATAGACCATTTTCACAAACAGAGGCAACCCGTACTGGTACTGTAGCAGTCTGAGCAATTACCACCACATTGTGACAGCACATTGTCATAAGTAATATCCACCATTACAGGTACTGCAGCAACCTGAGAAATGGCAATTACACTGTAACAGCCCATTGTCAAAAGCATTGCCCACTGTTACTGCTTCACAGCAACATGAGCAATGAACTCTACACAGTGACAGCTCATTGTCACACGCAGTGGACACCCTTAGTGGTACTGTAGCAACAAGAGCAATGACCTCCACACTGTCAAAACACATTGTCACAGGCAGTGGCCGCCATTACTGGTGATGCAGCAACCTGAGCAATAACCACTACATTGTAGCAGTGCATTTTCACAAGCAGTGGCCACACTTACTGCTACTGTAGCAACCTGAGCCATGACCACCACATTGTAGCAGCCCATTGTCACATGCAGTGGCCACCCTTACTGCTACTGTAGCAATCTGAGCAATGACCAACACAATGAAACAGCAGATTGCCACAAGCAGTGGATACCATTACTGCTACTGTAGCAACCTGAGCAATGGCCACCACACTGTGACTGCACATTGTTACAAGTAGTGGTCCCTCTCTTTCTGCTACTGTAGCAATCTGAGCAATGACTACCACATTGTGGCAGCCTATTGTCATAAGCAATGGCCAGCATTACTGGTACCTCAGCAACCTGAGCAATGACAATCACACTGTACAACCCATTGTCTCAAGCAGAGATCACCCAAAGTGGTGCTGTAGCAACTTCAGCATTACATAGATACATAGATACTTAGACAGTGTCGGCAGATAAGGGCCTATGGCCCATCCAGTCTGCCCATTTGAGCTTGTAAGTTCAGTTTATGTTTTCCTATAAGTCTGTTGTCCCTTACCCCTGACCTCCAGAATTCCTTTATGTATGCATTGACCTCCATAATATGAGATCCCATTGTCACATGCATTGGCCAAGCTTACTTGTACTGTAGCAACCTAAGCAAAGACCAACAGTTTGTAGCTGCCCATTGTCAGAAGCAGTGGCCACCCTTACTGCTACTGCAGCAACCTGACCAACGATGATCACACTGAGGCACCCCATTGTTACAAGCTGTAGCCACCCTTACTGGTACTGTAGCAGAATGAGAAATGACCACCACATTGTAGCAGCCCATTGCCACAAACAGTGGCCATCCTTACCAATACTGCAGCAACCTGAGCAATGACACCACCCTATGATAGCCCATTGTCACACTCAGTGGCCACCCTTACTGGTACTGATGCAACCTGACCAATAAAAAAACACACTGTGACAGACCATTGACAGAGGCAGAATCCACCATTACTGGTAGTGTAGCAATGAGAGCAATGACCAGCACACTGTGATAGACCATTGTCACAAGTAATGTCCACCATTACTGGTTCTGCAGCAATCTGAGCAATGACCATCACACTGTACAGCCCATTGTCATCATCAGAGGCCACCATTAATGGTATGTAGCAAGCTCAGCATTGACCTCCATAATGTGAAAGCACTTTCTTACTTGTACTGTAGCAACCTGAGCAAGGACCACCACTTTGTAGTAGCCCATTGTCAGAAGCAGTGGCCCCCCTTACTGATACTGTAGCAACCTGATCAATTACAACCGTACTATGGCAGCCTATTGTCACAAGTTGTGGCCACCCTTACTGGTACTGTAGCAACCTGAGGAATGACGACCAC
Organism: Neoceratodus forsteri; assembly: GCA_016271365.2. Lineage (NCBI taxonomy): Eukaryota > Metazoa > Chordata > Ceratodontiformes > Ceratodontidae > Neoceratodus > Neoceratodus forsteri. The sequence continues at coordinate 63,106,368 of CM057455.1, forward strand.
ACTGTGGCAGCCCTTTGTCACAAGCAGTGGCCACACTTACTGGTACTATAGCAACCTGACCATTGACCACCACACAGGGACTGATCATTGTCACAAGCAGAGGCCAACCTCACTGGTGGTGTAGTAATTTCAGCAATGAGCACCACAATGTGACATACCATTGTCACACGCAGAGGCCACCCTTATTGGTAGTGTAGTAATCAGAGCAATGACTATCACGCTGTGACAGACCATTGTCACATGCAGAGGCCACCCTTATTGGTAGAGTAGTAATCTGATGAATGACCAGCACATTGTGACAGCTAATTGCCACAAGCAGTGGCCATCCTTACTGGTTCTGTAGCACCCTGAGAAAATACAGCCACATTGTGACAGACCATTGTCACAAGCACTGGCCAGCCTTTACTGGTACTGTAGCGACCTGACCCATGACCAGCACACTGTGACAGCCCATTGTTACAAGCAGTGGCCCTCCTCTTTCTGGTACTGTAGCAATCTGAGCAATGACCACCACATTGTGGCAGCCCATTGTCATAAGCAATGGCCACCATTACTGGTACTGCAGCAACCTGAGCAATGACCATCACGCTGTTCAAACCATTGTCTCAAGCAGAGGTCACCCTAAGTGGTGCTGTGCCAACCTCAACATTGACTTCCACAATGTGAGAGCCTATTGTCACATGCATTGGCCACTCTTACTTGTACTGCAGCAACCTAAGCAATGACCACCATTTTGTAGCTGCCCATTGTCAGAAGCAGTGGCCACCCTTACTGCTACTGCAGCAACCTGGCCAATGACGACTGCACTCTGGCAGTCCATTGTTAAAAGCTGTGGCTGCCCTTATTGGTAGTGTAATAATCTGAGCAATGACCATCACACTGTGACAGACCACTGTCACATGCAGAAGCCACCATTCTTGGTAGAGGACTAATCTGAGGAATGACCAGCTCATTGTGACAGCTAATTGCCACAAGCAGTGGCCATCCTTACTGGTTCTGTAGCACCCTGAGCAAATACCACCACACTGTGGCAGACCATTGTCACAAGCATTGGCCACCCTTACTGGTACTAAGGCAGTCTGAGCAATGACAACCACACTGTGTCAGACCATTGTCAGAAGCAGAGGCCACCCTTTCTGGTATTGTAGCAATCTGAGCAAGGACCACCACATTGTAGTAGCCCATTGTCAAAAGCAGTGGCAACCATTACTGGTACTGAAGCAACCTGAGCAATGACAGCACCTATGACAGCCCAGTGTCACACGCAGTGGCCACCCTTAATGGTACTGTAGCAACCTGAGCAATGACCACCATACTGTGGCAGCCCTTGGTCAAAAGCAGTGGCCACAGTTACTGTTACTGTAGCAATGTGACCCATGACAAACACATTGTGACAGACCATTGTCACAAGCAGGGGCCACCCTTATTGGTAGTGTAGCATTCTGAGCAATGACCACCACATTGTGACAGCCCATTGACACTAGCAATGGCCACTCTTAGTGGTACAACAGCAACCTGAGCAATGACCACCACACTGTGACACACCATTGTCACAAGCAGTGGCCAACCCTACTGGTAGCGTAGCAATCAGAGCAATGACCAGAAAACTGATAGACCGTTGTCACAAGTAGAGGCAACCTGTACTGGTACTGTAGCAATCTGAGCAATTACCACCACATTGTGACAGCACATTTTCATAAGTAATATCCACCAGTACTGGTACTGCAGCAACCTGAGAAATGGCAATCACACTGTGACAGCAAATTTCCAAAAGCATTGCCCACAGTTACTGCTTCTGTAGCAACCTGAGCAATGACCTCTACACAGTGACAGCTCATTGTCACACATAGTGGACACACTTACTGGTACTGTAGCAACCTGAGCAATAACTTCCACACTGTCAAAACACATTGTCACAGGTAGTGGCCGCCATTACTGGTGATGCAACAACCTGAGCCATGACCACCACATTGTAGCAGTGCATTTTCACAAGCAGTGGCCATACTTACTGCTACTGTAGCAACCTGAGCAATGACCACCACAATGTGAGAGACCACTGTCACAAGCAGATGCCACTCTTATTGATAGTGTAGTAATCTGAGCAATAACCACCATATTGTGATAACCCATTGTCACAAGCATTGGCCATCCTTACTGGTACTGCAGCAACCTGAGCAATGATCACCACACTGTGACAGCCTATTGTCATAAACTATGGCAACCCTTACTGGTACTGTAACAACCTGAGCAATGATCACCACATTGTGACAGCACATTATCAGAAGCAGTGGACATCCTTACTGGCACAGTAGCAACCTGAGCAATTACCACCACATGGAGGTAGCCCATTGTCATAAGCAAAGGTCACATTTACTGCTACTGCAGCAACCTGAGCAATTACCTCCACAATGAGACAGCCCACTGTCCCATGCAGTGGCCACCGATACTGATATTGTAGCAACCTGAGCAATGACCACCACAATGAAGCAACAGTTTGTCACAAGCAGTGGACACCGTTACTGCTACTGTACCAACCTGAGCAATTGTCACCACACTGTGACAGCCAATTGTTACAAGCAGTGGGCCCTCTCCTTCTGCTACTGTAGCAATCTGAGCAATGACCACCACATTGTGGCAGCCCATTGTCATAAGCAATGGCCACCACTACTGGTACCACAGCAACCTGAGCAATGACCATCACACTGTACAACCCATTGTCTCAAGCAGACACCACACTAAGTGGTGCTATAGCAACCTCAGCATTGACCTCCATAATGTGAGAGCCCATTGTCACATGCATTGGCCACTCTTACTTGAACTGTAGCAACCTAAGCAATGACCATCAATTTGTAGCTGACAATTGTCAAAAGCAGTGGCCACCCTTACTGCTACTGAAGCAACCTGACCAATGACATCAGCACTGTGGAAGTCCATTGTTACAAGCTGTGGCCATCCTTACTGGTACTGTAGCAGCCTGAGAAATGACCACCACATTGCAGCAGCCCATTGTCATAAACAGTGGCCATCCTTACCGACACTATAGCAACCTGAGCAATGACACCGCACAGTGACAGCCCATTGTCACACACAGTGGCCACCCTTACTGGTACTAATGCAACCTGGGCAATACAAAATACACTGTGACAGACCATTGTCAGAAGCGGAATACACCCTTACTGGTAGTGTAGCAATGAGAGCAATGACCAGCACACTGTGATAGACCATTGTCACAAGAAATGTCCACCATTACTGGTTCTGCAGCAACCTGAGCAATGATCATCACACTGTACAACCCACTGTCTCCAGCAGAGGCCACCAGTAGTGGTACTGTAGCAACCTCAATATTGAGCTCCACAATTTGAAAGCACTTTCTTACTTGTACTGTACCAACCAGAGCAAGGATCATCACATTGTAGTAGGCCATTGTCAGAAGCAGTGGCCACCCTTATTGATAGTGTAGTAATCTGAGCAATAACCACCATATTGTGATAGCCCATTGTCACAAGCTTTGGCCATCCTTACTGGTACTGCAGCAACCTGAGCAATGATCACCACACTGTGACAGCCCATTGTCATAAACTATGGCAACCCTTACTGTTACTGTAGCAACCTGAGCAATGATCACCACATTGTGACAGCCCATTATCAGAAGCAGTGGCCATCCTTACTGGCACGGTAGCAACCTGAGCAATTACCACCACATGGAGGCAGCCCATTATCACAAGCAAAGGTCACATTTACTGCTACTGCAGCAACCTGAGCAATGACCTCCACACTGAGACAGCACACTGTCCCATGCAGTGGCCACCGATACTGATACTGTAGCAACCTGAGCAATGACCACCACAATGAAGCAGCAGATTGTCACAAGCAGTGGACACCGATACTGCTACTGTACCAACCTGAGCAATGGCCACCACACTGTGACAGCCAATTGTTACAAGCAGTGGGCCCTCTCTTTCTGCTACTATAACAATCTGAGCAATGACCACCACATTGTAGTAGCCCATTGTCAGAAGCAGTGGGCCCTCTCTTTCTGCTACTGTAGCAATCTGAGCAATGACCACCACATTGTAGTAGCCCATTGTCAGAAGCAGTGGCCCCCCTTACTGATACTGTAGCAACCTGACCAATGACAACTGCACTATGTCAGCCCATTGTTGCAAGTTGTGACCACCCTTACTGGTACTGTAGGAGCCTGAGCAATGACGACCACACTGTGGAAGCCCTTTGTCACAAGCAGTGGCCACACTTACTGGTACTGTAGCAACCTGACCATTGACCACCACACAGGGACTGATCATTGTCACAAGCAGAGGCCAACCTCACTGGTGGTGTAGCAATTTCAGCAATGAGCACCACAATGTGACATACCATTGTCACAAGCAGAGGCCACCCTTATTGGTAGTGTAGTAATCTGAGCAGTGACCACCACACTGTGACAGACCTTTGTTAAATGCAGAGGCCACCCTTATTGGTAGAGTAGTAATCTGATGAATGACCAGCACATTGTGACAGCTAATTGCCACAAGCAGTGGCCATTCTTCCTGGTGCTGTAGCACCCTGAGAAAATATCATCACATTGTGGCAGACCATTGTCACAAGCATTGGCCACCCTTACTGGTACTAAGGCAGGCTGAGCAATGACAACCACACTGTCAGTCCATGGTCAGAAGCGGAGGCCACCCTTTCTGGTATTGTAGCAATCTGTGCAATGATCAGCACACTGTGATAGACTATTGTCAAAAGCAGAGGCCACTTGTACTGGTACTGTTGCAACCTGAGCAAGGACCACCACATTATAGTAGCCCATTGTCAAAAGCATTGGCAACCATTACTGGTACTGTAACAACCTGAGCAATGACAACACACTATGACAGCCCAATGTCAAATGCAGTGGCCACCCTTACTGGTACTCTAGTAATGTGAGCATTGACCACCACATTCTAGCAACCCATTGTCACAAGCAGTGGCCACCCTTACTGCTACTGTAGCAACCTGAGCAATGACCACCACGGTGTGACAGACCATTGTCATAAACTATGGCCACCCTTACTGGTACTATAGCAACCTGAGGAATGACCATAACACTGTGACAGCACATTGTCACAAGCTTTGGCCATCCTTACTGGTACTGCAGCAACCTGAGCAATGATCACCACACTGTGGCAGCCCATTGTCATAAACTATGACCACCCTTACTGGTACTGTAGCAACCTTAGAAATGACCAACATATTGTGGAAGCCCATTATCACTAGCAGTGGCCATCCTTACTGGCACGGTAGCAACCTGAGCAATTACCACCACATGGTGGCAGCACATTGTCACAAGCAAAGGCCACTCCTACTGGTACTGCACCAACCTGAGCAATGACCTCCACACTGAGACAGGCCATTGTCCCATGCGGTGGCCACACTTACTGATACTGTAGCAACCTGAGCAATGGCCACTACACTTTGACAGCCCATTGTTACAAACAGTGGCCCCCTCTTTCTGCTACTGTAGCAATCTGAGCAATGACCACCACATTGTGGCAGACCACTATCATAAGCAATGGCCACCATTACTGGCACAGCAGCAACCTGAGCAATGAACATCACACTGTGCAACCCATTGTCTCAAGAAAAGACCACCCTAAGTGATGCTGTAGCAACCTCAACATTGACCTCCATAATGTGAGAGCCCATTGTCACATGCATTGGCCACTCTTACCTGAACTGTAGCAACCAAAGCAATGACCAACAATTTGTAGCTGATAATTGTCAGAAGCAGTGGCCACCCTTACTGCTACTGAAGCAACCTGACCAATGACATCCGCACTGTGGCAGCCCATTGTTACAAGCTGTGGCCACCCTTGCTGGTACTGTAGCAGCCTGAGAAATTACCACCACTTTGTAGCAGCCCATTGTCATAAACAGTGGCCATCCTTAACTATACTGTAGCAACCTGAGCAATGACACCGCACAGTGACAGCCCATTGTCACATGCAGTGGCCACCCTTACTGGTACTGATGCAACCTGGGCAATAAAAAGCACACTGTGACAGACCATTGTCGGAGGCAGAATACACCCTTACTGGTAGTGTAGCAATGAGAGCAATGACCAGCACACTGTGACAGACCATTTTCACAAGAAATGTCCACCATTACTGGTTCTGCTGCAACCTGAGCAATGTTCATCACACTATTCAACCCACTGTCTCCAGCAGAGGCCACCATTAGTTGTACTGTAGCACCTCAGTATTGAGCTCCACAATGTGAAAGCACTTTCTTAGTTGTACTGTAGCAACCTGAGCAAGGACCATCACATTGTAGTAGCCCATTGTCAGAAGCAGTGGTCACCCCTACTTACGCTGTGGCAACCTAACCAATGACAACTGCACTATTGCAGCCCATTGTTGCAAGTTGTGGCCACCCTTACTGGTACTGTAGGAGCCTCCCTCATCAATGATAATAGTCTCCCTTGTTGATGGATCTTGACCAGCCCATATCTTCTGCAGAAACCAAAGTTGCAGCAAGCAGGATACAGTGGAAAATCAAATGGGCAGGTAGGAAGACAGTGAACCAGTTGTTTTAAAAAATATCATTACTATATAGCACAAAGCAACACTTCAAACACCACAAGCAAGGCAGACTGTGGTTTGGTGTGCGAATGTCCAAAGTTCCAGCATAGATCTCAAACTCCACCCTCTACAATAGGCACATCTAGGCACTCAAATAAAGGCATGAATCTACATACAAACCGGGCACCGAATATACAAGACAATACTCCATCACTAGGATGACAGTGTAACGGCTGTGTAACGGATGCTAGATAACATTAGCCCATAGCCATCTTCAAGGAGAAACAAAATAAAAACACTAATGGGCAGGCCGAATGGTGTGTTGTCCTGGGTGAACATCACCTGTTCCAGGGAGATATGGTGCTGTGGAGAGAGAATGTATACGCAGTCAGTAATGCAACGGCACTTGCACATGAGACAGTAACAGACAGATGTAAGTGGACATGCAGGACCATGACACGCTGGGACCCACCACACAGGGATGGCCTTGTGACCAGGAAATAATGCATGCACCGCAGACAAACACAACACACTATAGCACATCTCCACACAGCAGCATATTAACAGCATCCACACAGTGCCCCTCCACCAGTGCTAGTGGTACAACCATATACATCCTGGCCAACAGTATGCTACATGCGACAGGGCTACTTACACTGCTTGGACAGGCTCACAGTAGTCTCAAAACCCCCTTTGGGTACACCTGGAATGGCCAACTGTCGGAGGGTGGTGGCCATCAGCTTTTCCTGAGGTGTCAGATGCCAGAGGTTTAAGTGGCCTCTACCTGTGGACTATAGTTAAGACCGGGCCCTGGCTATCAATTCTTTGGTCCAGATGTGCAGGCCACTGGCATGCTTATGACACTTCTACAGGGTCCTTCACATGTGGCCCTGGACATTAACAGCTTCTGCCACCTCCTTCCAGGACTGCTCCAGTTCGACTTTTGGTGTGATGGCTGCCTGGTGAGAAGCTCTTACCAGTAGCTCCCCTGCCTTCCCCAGTATATTTGCTCTGTTTCTAATTAAGCACCCCAAGAGTAGAAATAAACTCACCTGAAACTGAGAAGAACACCAGACAAACTTAATCATTCGATTAGCAGCAAAGATTCGGGATGAAAACAGAAATGAAAGCACCATCTCTCCAGCACACTCCACTGCCGATGCCAGGGAAGGAGAAAAACCCAAAAAGGCCTAAAGCGGGTGGTCCAGAAAGTCCTGCCTCGATAAAGCAGCAAGTCGCTCTTTCGGAAGAGCGGTTTTTAGAAGTGCTGGCACCACTAAAAGAAGCTCTCTTAGCCCTAGCCACTGATGTTAAAGGGCTAAAAACCACCATGGAACATCTAAATACCCACACCAGCGATAATGAAGCTCGGATCTCCTCGCTGGAGGATTGGAGAGTGAAGCTAGACCCAGAAGTGGTGAGTGTGAGACAGAGAATCAAAAAGGCAGAAGATCGATCAGAGGATCTTGAAGGTCGCTCAAGAAGGAACAACCTCATAGTTCTCGGCTTGGCAGAGGGTGAGGAGGGGTAGCAAGCAATCATATTTGCACAAAAATTGTGTGAGAAGTTAGCTGGGCCCTCTCCAAATGGGCCCTCCTATACTATAGAAAGAGCCCATAGATTGCTGAGCCCTATGCCTTCAGTAGGATGCCCCCTCACCCATTTATCTTTAGAATGCTGAATTTTTTAGACAAGCAGCACATTTTGCAGAAGCTCAAGGAGGTAACAGAAGTCCAGTGGGAAGGGAAGAAAGTGTGTGTGGTTCAAGATTTACTTTACACAGTTCGCCAGAAGAGATCAGCTCTGCACCCACTGGTGTCTAAACTAATGTCTGCTGGGATCCGCTTTAGAGTGCATTACCCTGCCACTCTGCAAGTTAACAAGGATGGTCACTGGCACTCGTTTGATACCCTGGATTTGGCCACAGAAAGTTGTAAAAAGTGGTATCCAGACTTAATAAAATGAGCTCAGGATGCAGTCACATCACGGTGAATGCTGCCATCTAGTGGGCATTTAGTAGTATAAAATCTTGTACAGTAATGTACATGGAGCTTTACCCAGTCATTTTGGTTATCAGAATTGTTATTTCAGGGGTAAAATTTCACTAAATAAGAATGCTGAAGGGCTACTGTTAGAGTGATAAAGACATCCTTTTTGTTTTCTATTTCTTTTTTTTTTTCAGTTCTCGGGATGTTAAGATAGCATAGTAGAGTAACTAGAGAGTCATGGCTTTTATTTAAAATGTGAAACAGCTGGCTCTCTCTGATAATGCCTTTAAGTTTTTTAATTCCAGTAAGGGATCTGGGGAATTTTGCGATGTAAAGAATCTCTAGACATATATATGGACTATTGCATATACATTACAGAGGCGAGTTAATTGGTATATGGGACTGAAGTAAAAGGTTTGGGGTAAGACTGGCAGATTTACAGTTCTACCATGAGGGTTGCAGGTTAAGAGTTTATAGTTTTATATTCATAAAGTAGGATAGGATGCAGTTAGTGTTAAAGTTTAATAGCATTATAGAGAGCATAGTCAGACTTAATGCAGCATGAGATAAAAAGGATAGAAGGGTGGGGGGGGAGTGGAGGGGTAATCAGAGGCAGCAAGATAGACATCGCGCCGAGTGAACAGTTAGGAGTTCAGTCTCAGGGACTGGGGGTAGTTTACGTTATATTATTTTATAGAGGCATAACCTACAATTATGAACTTATGCCCAGGGAGCATTTAGCCGGGGTTAGGGGTTGCAATCTTATAACCAGTATACTATCTAAGTTAGTGGAGGGGGATGGGGAGGAGAAAGCCAGTATTGGAGGAGATACTTTAAGATAAAAGTAATCTATGTAAGGTTAAAAACTAAAATCTCATGTAGGGGAAGACATACCAAACTGATAGAAAGGAATGAGAATTACCTCGTAGAATATTAAAGGGGCAAGAGCTAGAGTGAAACGCCACCAAATTCTTCAGCACTTAGCACTTGTGCATTCGGATATCATGTTCTTGCAGGAGACACACTTGAAGGGGGATGAAGGCAAGTTGTTTCGAAGAGATTATATTGATTTAGTCTATATCACTGATAACTCCACTTCGCAGAGAGGGGTTGCTATCTTAGTTTATTTAGTTTATTGAATACTAGGAATTAATACCTTTGAGCCAAGGCTCTTTTACAAAGGTTCTGCGTCAAATTAGGTACAAGCAATAAGGTTACAATGAGTGATACAAGTAAAGTACATTATGGAATGCTATATACATGGACAGAGCAAATATCAAAAACATTAGTGCAGGGATAAGTAATTACCAGGTGAAACACTTTAATTCAATAAGCAATCAAATTGGGGGGGGGGACAGGAAAGTAAATGTGAGAGATAGGGCAAATAAATGAAAGGAGGGAGGAGCCGACCACAGGTAGTGGAAAGGAATCATCTACCAGGCCTTTGTCAGGTAAAGTGGGCTGGAGAGAAACAACTTAAATGGAGAGAAATTAGTCAAGGCAGTAGCAGGAGTTGGAGGTGGCAAGGTGAGAGAATAGGCTAGATTTAAATGCACCTAAAGAGGTAGAGGAGGTAATAGAGGTGCTAAGTGCATTTAGCCAGGAGGGGGCATGATAGGCAAATGATCTCTGGCCCTGGGAAGTCCGGCAACGGGGGACCTGAAGGGGATGATTTTCTGATCTTCTGGTGTGTCGAACACTTGTATTCTGGCATATCAGGTCTTGAATGCCAGGTGGAGTGAGGCCCATGATGGATTTTTTAGCCATAAGGCAGGTAAGGTACTTTAGGCGGTTTGAGAGTTGTAGCCATCCAGTTTCAGCATACAGCTCGCAGGCGTGAGTATGTTGATGAGCGCCAGTAAGCAACCGACAGGCCTTGTTAAGGGAGGTTGTAATACGTTTAAGTGCGCTAGTAGAGGCAGACCCATAGACAATTAGGCCATAGTCAATAATTGAGTTGATTGAGGATTGAATAGCTAGCTTCAGTGCTGGTAGTGTGAGAAGCTGTCTGTTCCGGTACAGTATCCTGAGCTGCTGATTGATAGTTTTGGCTGCACTGTCGATATGAATTGCAAAGGTGAGGCCCTGATCAAAGGTGATTCCAAGATATTTGAAAGTAGCCACCTGTTCAAGAGTGGATCCCAAGGATGTGTTGATGGTGAGTGGTGTTTGCCTTTTCTTGTTTTGCGGACTTGAGAAAAGCATAGATTTAGTTTTTTTATGGTTTAGGACTAGCTTATGTGCCACGAACCACTTTTCAACACTGGCAAATGCATGCTGGAGGCTAAGGTATAAGGGAATAGGATCTTTATGAGAGGATAGAATCACAGCATCGTCAGCGTAGAGAATAATTTGCTTGGAGCAGGATTTAGGGAGGGAGTTTAGAAAAAGGCTGAAGAGGAGAGGGCCTAAGATGGATCCCTGCGGAACTCCCGAGAGGACAGGCTTTGGTTCTGAGAGCACACCTGCTATTTTTACAACTTGGGAGCGCTGAGCGAGGTAACTTTTTATCCAGGCCCCTGAATCCAGGGAGAGCCCAAGAGACTGCAGCTGACTGATGAGTAGGCCATGATGTACCATGTCAAAAGCTCAGTGTTCCAAAAGAATTAGGAGGCTGAAGCTCCCAAAGTTTTATCACTACTATTTGGCAAGTCACATGGCCAAGTACATGCGGTGGGTGAAGGCGCCTTTAAAAGATGGGCATTCCCAATATTGCCCCCTATGGCTACAAATAGAGAGGAATCTTATAGCAGGGACCAAAATAACATATGATAGCCTTTGGTATATACTCCCAAAGGATTTGCCTAAGTCACTTGGATTTACAGTTATTTACACTTCCGTTAGGGTTCATAACCAGGTGTGTAAAACCTTAGGCATAGTCAATATTAGGGATGTTTCCCAACCACTATTTGGGCCTATGGGCAGTGGCCAAGATATAGATCCAAGGTATAGGGTGGTAGATTATTAGCCCATTAAAGGAAGTAGCTGCCATTCCTTCTTTCTCGCTTCCCTTGGCTGATTGACTTTAACCTTAATTCCGGTAGAAATAGAGTAATATTGGGTAACACTACAAGGTGTGTACTGGCGGGGGGGTAGGCAATGGGAAGAAAGGGGGGCCTTTTCTAGGGGGGTTTACATGGAGGGGTTAAAAGATGCTGTATTTCCCTGTCAGAGGCTTGGGATTGTCGTTGCTGGAGCCAACAATGTTTTTTGGAGTGTTTTCTGCTACCAGACTGGATTCTGTGTGGTTATCCTCAGCTCTGAATCTACAGGAGTCTATGGGAGGAACAACAAAAAAAAAATAACTTTTACTCAGTATTGTGAGTAGGAAAATACTGTGCTAGTGTGAAGCCTGACTGGAGCCAGAATCATTGTGTCTGGGTACAGTGTGGAGAGGGGGAGACCTCCTCTGTGTAGCCGAAGACATCTTGGGCATTTTTCTGGGACTTTGTAGGATCGACGGGGAGATCCGAAGTTCTCCAGGGTGCAGGATTAAGGAGCTTTTGGTGGCTCAAGGGCAGCCAGGTTTCAAATCGGAGTGTGGCGTGGCTGGGAGCTGCATTGGCTGGGTCCTCCCTTTGCGCCTAGGGTCAGTCATCGACTTAGATCTGCTTGCGACCGAACAGGAGTTGCCCCCATGTGCTCCAAGGAGTCAGAGTCACGGAGGAACTCTCCTAAAATCCTTAGAGGGACAGTCTGTGTGGCCTGTCACCTGGGGTTTGTAGTTGCAGGTCGTGGGTGATCTGGCAGGGGGCTTGTAAGTTCTGGCGCACTTGAGGAATGGCTCCCCTTGAGACTGTGCTACATACCCGACCTATTCACTACACTGGTGCCCTTTGAGTTTGGCTCTGACTGCTACCTGGTCTTGTGTGTTTTTTTCCCCAAGATTGCTGTTTTGTGATAACTTGCAGGAAGACAGCCAGTTTGTATGTGGTAGCTGATTCGACTGTTTCTAAATCGACGAGCCTTCTTTCTTGGTTTGCCTACATTACATGGAACACTATTTATTTTTGCTCCGAAAGTACAACTGGTTTTAGAACTCTGCTGCTCTGGATAGAATTGTGTAGTACTCCCTGGTGGTGAGAGGACCTGGTGAGAACTTTCCAATCTAAAGTACTTTTGTTTTGTTTACTGTTTATTATTATAACCAATGTGAGAGACTGGCTTAGTGGAAATTATTATTTGGTTTAATTTTTCTATTGGAGGTGAGAGCTCCAAGGAATTCACTTATAAACATGGTATGATTTAGTTTAAAATCATTTATTTAATTGTTTTTCCATTGGAGGTGAGAGCTCAAGTGAATCTTTATCTTTATCTATAGCTGGAACAACTGATTGGACTTCAATTCTGGACTGTAAATCTGAACTCTGTGTATCAATTTCTTCTAATATTTTAAGGGGGGTATTTTATTTTATTTCATTTTATTTATTGTTCCTTTTAGGGTTGTTTAAATTGGGGGTTGGAGGGTTTTGATTGTATGAGGGTGAATAAATAGGTTTAAAATATGTGTAGGGGTGTAAGTAAAACGGTTAGGCAGTACTCCCCCTCAAGACTTTGGGATCTCCGTCCCTTTGAATTACCCCCACTTACAGGGGAGGTTTATGCTAGATGTCAAAATCTCGGCATTATGAGATCAAAATGAGGAAAGATACAGGGATCCTGGAACTCTTGGAAGGGATGGGAAGGAAGAGAACGGATAAGGGCAGTGAGGGCTAGGAGACACCTTGGGGCAAAATGGGTACTGGAGCGAGGTCCTCCTTGCTTAGTTCCCATACCCAAGGGCACTGACTTGGAGTGTGTCAGGCAGGAAGTGGGATCACCCTCGGATTTCCATCCCTTTCGGGCAGTATTAAGCAATGCCAGGTCGATTAGGAATAAGACTGCAGTGATTGCGGACCTTATTTCCTCAGTCAACTTGGCTTGCATCACCGAGACCTGGCTAGATGGAAATGCTGGTCCTGTGTTGGTCTCCATGATTCTGGCTGAATTCTCGGTGATTCACTGCCCAAGAGAGGACCGGTGGGGTGGGGGAGTTGCGGTCTGTTTTAGACAAGATCTGGATCTCAGGGAAGTGCCAGTTGGTGATACCAACTCCTTTGAGTGCATAGTGGGTGCAGGTGCAGGCTACAGGACCCTTCTTATATACCGTCCACCAGGGGATGAGAGGGAGTTCCTGAGGGAGGTTGCAAACTTCATCGCCAATATGGTACTGGAATCTCCCAGATGGTTAATTCTGGGGGATTTCAATGCCTGGGTCGACGATGAACTCTCGCCATTTGGTCAAAACCTCGTCCTATTGATGGATTCATTGGGCCTGTCATGTGTAATTACCTCTGCAACCCATGGGGGGGCACACATTGAACTTGGTGTTCCATCTGGGGATGAAGGTATCTGATGTGGAGGTGGAGCCAGTCAGATGGTCTGACCATCACGCCCTGAGGTTTAGATTTGCTGCCCCCCAAAATAGACCTGCCCCTAGGTAGTTAGTATAGTTCTGTCCTTTAAGAGGGGTTATCTCAGAAGGCCTAATGATGGAGCTGGACTTCTAGGATTTTCCAAGGGATAGCATGGATCCAGGGCTTTGGCCTTCGCCTATAATAGGGCTGTAACTGAGACCCTGGATGCCATAGCTCCAATTCGTGTTCATCCCCGTACTCTTCACTTAGGGGCTCCCTGGTTTAATGGGGAGGTCCGTGAGTGGAAGAGGAAGGGACGGAGATTGGAAAGACACTGGCGGAAAACTCAGTTGGAAGTGGATAGACTTGAATTGTTAGAACATTATAAATTCTACCAATGAGCAATTTCCCATAAGAAGGCAGAGTTCCTGTCCAGGGAAATTGCTGCAGCAAGGAATAGACCATCCCAGCTCTACCAGACTGTGGACAGACCATGCAATCCAGTCTGTCTCCAGACTGGTAGAGCATTATCATAGGTACAGTGTGAGGAGTTTGTGAAATTCTTCGCTGACAAGGTATCCACCATCAGGGATGAGATCCGCCAGTGTCCTTCTATTGGACATTGCACTGATCAATCGGGTGGTACTAACACCCAGTTGTACTGGTCTACCTTTAGACTACCAGCAGTAATAGCTACAGTGAGGATCAACCAGACTCTGCAACCTACCTACTGTAAGTTGGATCCAGGCCCTACTCACCTGGTGGTGTGATGTGTAGATATTATTGGCCCAGTCCTGGCTGGGATAGTGGTGGTGTCATTAGAGAGAGGGGATCTTTCTATATCCTTTAAAGGAGGTGGTAGTATGCCCCCTGTTGGAAAAGCCCCCCTCTCTTGACCCTGACTGCCCAACAAATTATAGACCAGTCTCTAACCTTCCCTTTGTAGGGAAATTTATTGAGAAGGTGGTCGCTCTGCAATTGGAGGATCATTTGTCCAACCACAATATCTATGACCCTCTCCAATCCAGCTTCAGGAAATGGCATAGTACAGAGACAGGTCTTGTTCAGGTATTGAATGATCTCCTGATGGCAAGAGATCAGAGGACCCGTTCCATCTTGGTTCTCCTGGATCTCTCAGCAGTATTTGACACCGTGGATCATGGGGTATTGCTCGACCGCCTGCAGTTTTTCTGTGGTCTGAGGGGAGCAGCCCACAGCTGGTTTCAATCTTTTCTGGAGGGCAGATCTCAGAGATTGGTGTCTGGAATTTACACCTCGACCCCTCATTGGCTGCTCTGTGGGGTACCACAGGGGTCGGTGCTGTCCCCTATGTTATTCGCGGTTTATATGCTTCCATTGGGGGACATTATAGGATGGTATGGGCTGCATTTTCATAGTTATGCTGATGATTCTCAGCTGTACCTGTCTTTTATGCCTGATCAGGAGTCTGATTCCATCACGATGTTTAGTAACTGCCTCCTGGAGATTCAGGATTGGATGAGTGCTAGTTGGCTTAGGTTGAATTCAGGGAAAACTGAGGTGTTGGTTGTGGACCCTGGAGGGATTACGACAGGGGCTTGGACTGGGAAACCCTCGAGTTTATATCTTGGTGGGGCCCCGCTTCTTGGCTCTGGCCAAGTGCGTAACCTTTGCGTGATTTTTGATGGAAGCCTGACTATGAAGATGCAGGTGTCGGCCGCAGTCAAATCTGCCTTTTTTCATCTGAGAAACATTTCCCGGGTGAAACACTTGGTTCCACTGGAAGATCTTCCCATCTTGGTCCACACCTTTGTCACCTGCCATTTTGATTACTGCAATGCCCTCTATCTAGGGCTGCCGGAGGTGGCTATCTGCCACTTGCAGCTTGTGCAGAATGCGATGGCCAGGTTGTTGATGGGAGTTTCAAGATCTAGTCATATGACACCTGTGCTGCTTAATCTGCACTGGCTGCCAATACAGTGGCGGATCACTTTCAAGGTTGCATTATTGACCTTTAAGGCCCTACATGATTTGGGACCTCACTACCTGAAAGAGCTCTTGGTGCCTTACTGTTCTGCCCGTTCTCTTCGCTCCTCTGACGAGGGATTGCTAGAGATTCCCAGGGTAGGTCTAAAGATGTCTGGGGTTAGATCTTTTGCCTATATGGTATCAACCCTGTGGAATTCTCTACCTCGTCAGATATGAGATTGCCTAACTGTTGAAAGTTTTAAAAAACAACTAAAGACTTTCCTTTTTGCCCAGCATTTGCTGGAATATAATAAGTAAGTGTATTGTATGATTGTTTGATTTATTGTTCTGAAACATGTTTTTAAGTGATTTAAATTATTGTAAAAGCGCTCTGAGCTTGGGAAGGGCGCATGATATAAATAAAATTTTACTTACTTACTTAGTATAACAGTGATGCATTCTGTGGAAGGAAGGTGAAGCTTCAGTGACACAATCTCAAATTATTTAGGCTTAGATTTACAAAAGATATTGCTGACTGCATACTTGGATCTGGTATAGATGACCACCCCCCAGTATCCCTGTCTGCCCTAAATAGTTTATAGTCTGGGAGAGTAATTTGTTGGTCATGATTAGCATTTTTAAGCCATGACTCAGTGATAATGATAATATCCAGGTTAGTATGTGAAGCCCATGCCTGAAGTTGGTCAAATTTTTTAGTCAGGCTTAGAATGTTAACCAGCATCATTTTTAAGCATTGCAGCTGCAAAGTCTGATGGAGAGGAGAACTGAAGTGAAGGAAGGTGTGTAGCTATAATGCTTCAGTCCATGGGTAATGGGATACTGTTAAGACAGTTTGTTGAATGGTTCCACTTATAGGACTAAGTCAGTGTTAATGTTCAAAAATGTGGGGGGACCAAAAAATACTCCACTCAGGCTGTTGTAAAATTTCTCAACGTTATTTATTTATTTTTGTTAATTGCCCTGACGTTTCGCATTCTTGTGCTTTTTCAAAGGGCTTTTCATATATTCTGTAGGAATAATAGATAAATATTGTTTATAAATCTTACATTTTTGAATTCCATTTCTTTTCATTATTCTTCTATTAAGGTTTTCTATTATACTTCATTACCACTGTGCTTCTTTCCCATGCTACTTATAGTACACACTCTGTACTCTATTCACTCTTATAACTAAAACTTTACAAAAATAATATACAGTAATAAAGAATATGTACCCTGTATTCGTGCTTTGTTTCCACACTGGCCAGATGCTTTTTACTTCTGCCTTTGCATGTTCTACTGATTCTTCACGGCAAGGAATTGTACCAAACTTGTGTCTTAACTATAATAATATAAACAATATGTGAAAATGCCTTCAGCAACCTTATTTAGCAGGTTATTTTCGATACAATAATCAAACAACTTTCCCATATTGCTACCTTTTCTGTTATAACAGTGTACCATTTTAAAAGATCTTAGTTGGCTACATTTTACCTTTTGCAGCTTTATCTTTCAGCTCAGCATGTTCAGTTTCCTTTGTTCTTTGTCATCCTTGAATTTCAGGTTCTGTTTTTAAAACATTTAAAGTTTTAATACAATGAAATTTCTTGGTAACTGTTTAAACACTTCAACAATGTGTCTTTACCTGTATAACTGGTTTTAACACTTTTTACTCTCTTTTGTGCTGAATGTTGTTTCCAACTCCTTATTTCTTTATTTTTTTATTTTATTGTCAGTCCCTAAAAAGAGAATCAATCCTTTCAGTACCCTTCAATATTTTATTTTTTCAGTCCTATTAATCTTCAATTGTATGTTACTATCTCACTTTACCTGGCTGGTATGTGTAGATACTTTGAGTATAGTGTTAAAAGTCACCTTCAATTCTTTCTTTAGCTTTATTGTGTGAGCCCTGTATCTGTATGTAAAGAAAATAAGCTCTTTTAGTCACATTTTAAATTTATTTGACTTAGCCACAGCTCCTAGATATCTAAATATTTGTCTTTTCTTACCTTGTGCTGATTCTGTTGTTCCTTGCGTTGTTTGGTGCAGCTACTGTGTGTGTATGTGTGTGTGTGGTGCAAACTCTCTTGCTAAATACCTCTCGGCATGATCACCACATTAGGTAGGGAAATGGGCAGACTAGGTGGGCCAATCAGTCCTTATCTGCCGTCAGATTCTATGTTTCTATGTTCTATAGATTCTTAACAACTGTGGACTGGGGTGGAAAATCTGAGTGAAGTTACAGCAGACAGACTTATGGTATTCTACATTTGCCTTGCACCTTTTATTTGGGAAGGGATAGGGGAACCTTGTTCTGTCACAGCTAACTGAAATCTCTTGGGCACACTTCAGCAATGCTTGTGACAGTGCTCACTGTAGTTTCTGTCTGTTTTTTGGCTATTCTGCAATGGGTTGCAAAAATTAATTCTGTTGCAATTTGTGTGAGTGGCAGGACTTCTTCAGGTACATCAGGGAGAAAAGGAGCTATAAGGGCCCGATAGTAAGGATTAAGAGGAATGGGGGGTAAAAACAGGGGCAGAACAGGCAGAAACATTAAACAAGTACTTCTGCTCAGTATTTACTGAATAGAAAGGGAGGTTTACCCAAGAGGGGTGGGCATGGGGAGGTGACAGATGGGAAAAATCCAAGTGGGCAGGGTACTGGAGGGCATGAGGGCACTGAGGGTGGACAAGGCATCTAGACCAGGTGGTATACACCCCAGTGTGCTAAAGGAGCTGGTAGAAGTCCTGACAGAACCCTTGGCAGACCTGTTCAAAGCCTCCCTGGACTCAGGGAGTGTACCTCAGAACTTGAGGATGGTGCACGTGGTACCCCTACACAAGAGCATCCTCAAGGATGAGCCAAGAAACTACAGACCAGTAGGCCTCACATCCCTCATGGGAAAGCTGATGGAAACAATCCTGAAGGACAGGCTGGTTTCCATCCTAGAGGCTAATGGGCTGCAGGACAGCAGACAGCATGGGTTTGTCTCAGGCAGATCCAGGTAGACCAAACTGGTGGAGTACTATGGTGGGGTAACCAGGCACTTAGGCAGGGGCCATGCAGTGGATGTTCTATACCTAGACTTCAGTAAGGAATTTGATTCGGTGCCACATGGGAGGCTAGGAAGTAAGGTTGAAGGCATAGGGGCAGGGGTAAAGATAGTGGGATGGGTAGTGAACTGGCTGCAAGGGAGTCAGCAGATGGTAGTGGTGGAAGGGGAGCTCTCATCTCTCAGGGTGGTGACAAGCAGGGTGCCACAGGGCTCTGTACTGCTGCCAGTTTTGTTTGGGCTCTTCATAGCAGACATCTCATTAGGCATCAAGAGCAAGGTCAGTTTGTTTGCAGATGCCACCAAGATGGGAGCACTATTGGAAGACTTAGAAGGGTGGCAAGGGTTGCAAGATGATCTGGAAAAGTTGGAGGCCTTGTCAGACACTTGGCAGCTGGGGTTCAATGCCAAGAAATGAAAGGTGCTACATTTCAGAGCAAAAAACCCAAGGAGGACTTACCAGCTAAGGGGGATTCAACTAGGCAAGGTGGAAGAGGAAAAGGATCTAGGGATGATCAGAATGGCAGCAATGAACAACTCAGCACAGTGTAGAAAGGCAGCTGCAAAGACCAACAGGATGCTGGGTTGTATTGCCAG
Organism: Neoceratodus forsteri; assembly: GCA_016271365.2. NCBI lineage: Eukaryota > Metazoa > Chordata > Ceratodontiformes > Ceratodontidae > Neoceratodus > Neoceratodus forsteri. The sequence continues at coordinate 63,125,910 of CM057455.1, forward strand.
AGGCATATACAGTATATCCTCTGAGATATGAACTTCAGTAATCCAGACTGTTCGGTCAACCGAATGGGTACTCCCCCTCCCCCCCCAACACATCACCACCATCACGAATTAGCTAACCATGGACAACTGTAACACCTTTTCACACAGTATAAAAGGCGTTAATGTGCTGCGTTGGTGAAGCAGTAGTGCTAACGGGGTGTTACAAGCATGGCAGTCAGCAACAAAAGAAAACGAGTAACGCTGTCTATTGAGACTAAACTAGACATAATAACCAAGCTGGAACATGGTGCAAGTCTCAGTACTGTTGCTGAGGAATATGTTATCAGTAAATCTACTGTCTTCGACATTAAAAAGGGACAGGAAAAAATCAAACAGTTTGTAAGGGAAATGAAGGACATTGGTGCTTCACAGACCCACTACATTGTCTGAAAAGCCGCAAATGAAGATTTTGACAGAGCCATGCATTTATGGTTTACCCAGGAACACTGTAAGGGTAAACTGATTAGCGGTGTTCTAGTCACTGAGAAAGTAAAGCTACTGTATATTTATTAGCTTTTGGTAACCGGGTAAGTGTGCTAAGCAACAATCCTGCCTATTTTCAGGCACGACCCGGGAGAGCACAGGACATTGGTATACAAATTACAGTAGCACATAATAAAAATCTGGGTAAATATAAGACAGCAATAACAATTAACAACATACAAGGTGATTAGAGCAACAAAATCTGATACAGTGCAAATAAAAGATATATTGTAACAAGAAATGGGCTGAGGTCCGTCCGCAGGCCGGCAAAAGGGTGTAGCAAATTATGAGCATTTGCAATGACCAAGGGCGTGAACGTCAGAAAATAGCAAGCTTTTAAATGCACGGTGGGAGGCAGAATTTTTAACCTGTAGGGGGAGTGAGTTCCAGTACATAGGAGCAAAGTGAGAGACTGCCTGTTCGCCCATTTTTGTAGCGCAAGGTCTGGTTGAGAGCATAGGGACAGAGGAGGACCTGAGGGTATGAGTTTGGGAGGCAGGAGTCAGCAGGTTAGCCAGAAATTCCGGGCCAGGGGGTCTGGTCAGTGAATCGATAAAGCATCCCAGGGAGTAGGCCCGTAGATCCTTAGGTGAAAGTCAGTTTAAACCAGAGTAGAGGAGGCAGTGATGAGTAAGGCGAGGGGCAGTTAAGGCGAGCCTGCAGATATTGTTATAGACGGTGTCTCATTTACTGAGTACAGAAGAGTTGGCCAAGTAGATGAGAGGAAGAGCGTATTGGAGCTGGAGTAAGAGGACTCCCCTAGCTACAGATAATCTGACAGAAGGTGTGAGGGAACGGCCCACATGGTAGGTGCCACCAATTTTTGCATTAACTGCGCAACATACTGCGTTGACATGTAATGTCCAGTTGAGGGAGGGATCAAGTGTGACCTCCAGGTATTTGAAGGATGCCATGTTGGTGATAGGGGAATCATCCAGGCAGTGAACCAAGAGCTTGGGGGCAGAGGAGGGCAGTTTTTTTGAGAAACCGAATAGCATGGCTCGTGTTTTGTCTTGGTTAAGAGATTGATGGCTGTTTGAGAGCCAGAGTTGAAGGACTTGAAAATCATTTGAGAGAGTGGAGTTGATGTCATCTATCGATTTAGATCCTGACTAGAGAACCAGGTCGTCGGCGAACATAAGAATGCAGCTATGTCGGAAAGAGAGGAAATATAATTTAGGAAGAGGGAGAAAAAAAGAGGTCTGAGTGTGGACCCTGTAGAACTCCATGGGAGATCTTTATGGGGGAGGAAAGGGTCTTGTGAAAAGCTACCACCTGAGTGCGATTGTCCAGGTAGCTGCGGAACCAAGATAGAGTTGGGTCAGATGCTCCAACGGATTGGAGCTTCTTCAGCATGAGAGGGTGATGAACCATGTCAAAAGCTTTGGACAGGTCTATGAAGACAGCACCAGTGAGTAGGCCGTGGTCCATATTACATTTGATGTCACTGGTAAGTTGTGTCAGTGCCATAGTGGTGCTGTATTCAGGCCTAAATCCGAGTTGGCAGGGGTTTTGGAAATTGAACTTGGCGAGGTGTTCGGCGAGCTGGCGGTGGACTATTTTTTCTAGAAGCTTACTGAGAGTGGGAAGGAGAGAGATGGGATGGTAGTTGGACATTAGTTTGACATCACCATTTTTGTGAATTGGGATAGTTCTGGCCATTTCCCAAGTAGATGAGACAGTGGAAGTGCTGATCGAAAGGTTGAAAAGCCTAGTGACAGGCTTGGCCAGCCATGGTGCAAACTGCTAGAGTATACCAGGATGGATGCCATCCGGCCCCGGGCCTCTGAGGGCTGGAAGGGTGTTAAGTAACTTGCGTACTTCTCGGTATATGGTTGGAGCCAGCACAAGGGTGGGTGGAGTGAGGGTCGAGGAAGGGGTAGGAGGACAGTAATCTTGGGGCATAATCAGAGCTGCACCAGGTAGCATGGAAAAGAGGGAATTAAAAGCATTGGCAATTGTACTTGGGTTGTTACAGTGAATGCCTTGAATATTCATGTCAGTTGGAGCCTGCTGCTTATCATTGCCGAGAATTTCCTTGATTTGGGCCCAGTACTTTTGAGGGTTTTCGGATGAGGATTTTAGGAGGTTCCTGTAGTAGGAACTTTTGGCAAGGCATAGTTCTCTTTTTCATTTGTTCTGCGAGGCTCGATAGGCTTTGAAGTCAGCGTGAAGATGTGAGACCTTCCACATGGACCAAAGTTTGTCCCTGCGTTTCAGAAGTTGAAGCATGGGGCATGTTATCCACTTGATTACCTTCCCTGCCACCCTACGTGTGGTGACTGGGATATGTAGGTTTTGTAGAGTGAGGACGGAGTTGAAATAGTCAGTTGCATAGTTAATGTCCTCGGTTAGGTAGAGAGGAGATCAGTCAATTAGGCTGAGATGATTTGTGAAAGCATCCACGCTTAGGTGGGAGAGGTTAGGAAAGGTAACTATTTTAGAAGGGAAAGATGGAGTGACGGTGTCCCAGATACAGTTAACTGGATAGTGATCACTAATGGTGTCAGGGAGCACTCCAGCCGAGGTGACATATTCCTTTCTGTTTGTGAGTATACAATCGAGCAGGGTGGCACAGTCACCACCCCGGGAGACCCTAGTGGGTTCCTGGATGAGCTGGGATAGGTTTGTCTTACTAACCATAGAGGATAGGTTGGATGAGCTATTCTCAGACCAGTCGAGGTTAAAGTCCCCAAGGCAGATAATGTCATTTTTGCCTGTTACTGTTAGCAGGTTATCCATGAATTCCAAAAGACCCTGTTTGGACATTTTAGGAGGGACATAAATACAGAAGATATGGAGTTTCTTAACTCCACCCAGCAGAAGGAGGGAATGGAGGACTTCACAATTAGTTAGTGTGGGATCCAGCAAGTGGGTGATGTTCAGGTGCGTTTTGTAATAGATAGCCAGGCCACCCCCCCCTTTTGGCCCCGATGCGGTCCACACGTAGCATATTGTAGCCTGGAAAGGAGCACTGAGAGTCAGTGATTGAAGGCTTTAGCCAAGTTTCAGTGATGGCTAGGATGTCTGGGCTGTTCACTGTCACCCAGACCTGCAGGTCAGGGAGGTTGGCGAGAAGGCTCCTGGAGTTAATGTGAGCCATGGTAAGGCCATTGCATTTTGGGAGGGAGGTAACTGGGGGAGGCAGAGATTGAATGAGAACCTGAGGAGGACCTGGATTAGCCTCGGTGTCCCCGGCTAGCATAAGTGCCAGGATAAATATCCAAAGCAAGATAATGAAGCAGGCCCTAACTGAAACTCTGAGGGAGAGCTTCAATTTAAAGTGAAGGTATCGGGCTAGAGGCCACATACGCTTGCTGATGAGAGCAGTAGGGGGAAGAGGTGAGGGTGTGGCAGTAGCTAGAAGGTGGGAGAAGTATAAGTCTACATATGAGTGAACATTAGTAGGTGAGGTAGGATTGTTAGGGCAGGAGAGCTCAGAGAGAATAAGAAGACAAAGTGACCCCATGAGGAGAGCCAGCAGGGGTGGAACAGCCATGATATAAATAGAGAAAAGGAGAGAGATTGAAGGGAACAGAGCAGATGGCAGGGCTGATAATGTGCAGAAAGCAGTTATTTTAAGCACCTGCGGAATTACCAACCACGAGTGGCAAGGATTAGGATTTCATCTGTGCAGAGTGTCCCAAGTATGCTCAAACAGATCAGGCTCCCTCTAGTGCCCAAAGGTTATAAAGAGCTAATGGAAAAGTAGGCTGATGGCGTCAAGATATCATGAGGATAGCCTCTATATGTGTAACACCCGCCAAGCATGCGAGGCTATTGGGGGCGGGCGGGGAGCAGTCATGCAGCGACTGTGGGGAAGATCACAGAGCTGCTCCCTTTGTTAGAGGGAGCCAGGTCCTTAAGCTACCTTGCGTTTTGGCTATAATCCAAAGGCAGAGGGGTAAGGAGAGCCTCCGGGGAGTCGAACAACGGCTCTCACTTCTTCGGGAGAATGGAGCTCCTTACGGTGGATGGGGTGGGAGAGCCCCTGAGCTTGGCTGGCCCTCGCGACCTCCTGAAGCGTGGAGCTCCTTTCAGGGGGTGGGGGGAGAGCCCTGGTGCTGCACCTCTGCTTGCGGTGGTCTGCCTGAGGAAGTGAAAGGTAGGCAGACTTTAAATACTGTTTGCCAAGCAGATCAATACTGTTTTTTTTTTTTGTTTGTTTTTTGTTTTTTTTCCATTTTAAATGGCCAAGTTAGCTATACTGGCAAGGGAGCATACAGTTCAAACAAGTAGTAATCCCATTAAACAGTTGTACAGTTCCTGAAAGGTTATGCCTTTAAGTTCATTAAAGTAACACAACTAAGCAGTAAGAAATACAGTGCAATATCAGAACTATCTACACTGTTGTGGGGACAGATAAGAAAAAGAAGCTATACTTTTTTTAAATAAAAAAGGTGTGAATCAAGATCACAGAGCTGCTCCCTTTCCCTGAGCTTGGCTGGCCCTCGCAACCTCCTTGATCGCGGAGCTCCGTTCGGGGGGTGGGGAGAGAGCTCCGGTGCTGCACCTCTGCTTACGGTGGTCTGCCTTGGTGTTTTGGCTGTAATCCAAAGGCAGGGGGGTGGGAAGAGCCTCAAGCAGATGTTTCCTGAGAAGGAGGAGGAGGATGATTTCAAGACCAGTTCAGGTTGGTTGCACCGATACAAAAAATGACACTGCATATGCCATTTTATATGCTTGATAAATTCAAATGATTTTTTAGTGTCTCAAATGTGATATCTCTGCAGTTTTGGGGTAAATTGGTACTGTTTCAAATATACATATTTTTTTAGAGATATGAACACCACTGAGTCCCATGGTGTTCGTATCTCCGAGGTTGTTCTTTACTCCAGGAGGGGGGAGGTGATTCTGCCGCTGTACAGGTCACTGGTTAGACCACACTAGGAGTACTGCATGCAGTTCTGGTGACCGTACATGAAGAAGGACATTAGGCTACTGGAGAGGGTGCAGTGCAGGGCAAAAAAAAAAATTATCCAAGGGCTAGGGGACTTACTGTATGAGAGCAGGCTGAGGGAGCTGACATGTACTCCTCGGAGAAGAGGAAGGATGGGGGAACATGACTGAAACCTTCAAATACATGAAGGCAATAAATAAGATGGGAATGGAGGGGCTTTTCAAATTAAGGAGGGGCAGGGACACTCAAGGGCATGATCTGAGACTGGAAGGTAGAAGGTTCAGGAGGGAAATGAGGAGACACTTTTTTATGGAGAGAGTGGTGTCTGTGTGGCACCCATTGCCAGAGGAAGTATTATCCTGTAGAACAGTGGGCTGCTTCAAAAGGGGATGGGATAGGGTAAGGGGAATGTCACTGGAGGGGGAAGGGCAGCTGCAGTATAAGGGCTGTTAGCTGCACAATTGAGCAGACTTAATAGACCATAAGGCCTTTATCTGCTGGCAATTTTGTATGTCCATATGCACTCTTATGCCAAATGCCCCAGGGCTTCCCATAATAGAGGTGTTTCTCAATCTCAGGAAGATCTGGTCTCCACAGCTCAGCTAAAACACTCTGCTGCGTTACTGAGCCACATGGTACAGGCACTGTCCCTGTCCCTATGGCAAATCTAACTAATGTTGACTCCTTATTCCCTGTTCAGGTTCACAGTCCTGCTGCTCCTGACCTTGACAGTAGCCCACACCCTGGTACTTCATCTGTGGACTTAATCAGTGCTGTCCTTTTCACAGGCATTGCCATGTCTGACTTATCAGAACTAACCTCCTTGCTTGTCCAGTCAGATCCTCAGCATTCTCCGACACCTTTCCACTAAAAGGAAGAAGAAACAAACTAATTAATCACCAGTGCCAAAAAATCTAAAGGGAGGTGAGATGCTGAGGTTATAGAACATAAAAACCAGTTTGGTGTCTTAGCTAAGGGCACAAACTGGGGTGACTCTGAAATTGAGGAGGCAGATTCTGAGGCTTCCTCAGCCCCCTGCTCCCACGTTGATTTGTCCTCCAACATGGAGATTGCTCAGGTGGACGCTGTTCTTCCTAGACGGCCAAAATGGAAAAGGAGATCTCAAGATGTTGTTAAACAATGTTTGTCTTTATAACTTTACTTATTCTGCTTTCCTTGATGGGGTCCCTTAAAGTAGCCACAATCAATGTTTATAGTATAAAAAGTAATGGAAAGAGGATTGCCGCTTTTGCAACATTACATATGAACATACGAATATATGAATTTGCCAGCAGATAAAGGCCTTGTGGTCTATCGAGTATGACCAAATTCTCTTTCTGCAGGCTGCTCATATAAAAACTCAGTTTGAATTGACTCAAGCATCCAGGTTGTGGACTAAAGGCCCTACCTTTTGGTGAATTGCACCTGACAGGTGTGACGAGGTGTGGATTTTATTATTTACTAATGAAGCAAAGGTATCAAGGTTAGTAGACATCCCTATCAGCAGGGCTTTATCTCTTGATGTCTCTTATGGATGTGATAGGCTTCACCTGATTGTAAGTTACATCCCCCCAGACAAAAGCAGGCCATGTGCAGGTTTTTTTTGCTCTCCAACCTTCCCTTCATGTACCTCTGGACTTGTAGTATGTGGAGGGGATTTTAACTGTGGCACGTCAAGTGAGGATAGAGGTTTGCAAATAGATAAGATATTCATTGATTCTAATTGTTTGAAATCAATAGTACAAACTGTGCTGCTTATACTGTAGATTCCTATTGAACTCAAAATCACATGGGTGGTCACATTTACTTTAGAGGCACCCAATCCAGGAGAAATGATTTTTATTTTTGTGTCCTGACTTGCAGCAGTTTTGTCTGCATAGACCTCCAGTGTGGAACTTTCTGAACACAAGCTCCTGCTTTGCTCTTTTATGTGGGCTGGAGCCCCCACCCATGGTAAAGGACCATGCAGAATGAATAATTTGACTTTGGATTATTGTCTTTTACTTGACAAATTGCTTTTTTATGGACTTCCTGTACATTTGTTAAGTGTATGAATGACTCTTCTGCAACTTGGTAGGTAGACAAAAAGGATGATATTCGAGCCTTGCTTTAATCACACAATGGTACCTGGACTATGGGTGAGTACCTTTGTTCTTTCTCCTTCCAAGGTCAGTTAGAAAAAGTTTTTTCTCACTCAGAAGTTGACAAGAGAGATTGTAGTTTCCAGATTTTTTTTTTATCAAACTGAAATGAGAAAATTACAGTATGAAAGTGCACAATCCTTACAACAAGAGTTGCATTTTGGTACACAATGCACCAAGGAACCTTTTGATCCATTTAAAGATTGTAAACACCGGATGGAAAGTAGATCCATACAAACAATGTATGACACAGGTGGTTACCACTGGAACAGACATTTTGCAGGTGGCCTCTAGATTTACAAGAGACACATTTGCCCCTGCCCCAGTCTCTACGAGTCATAGGAGTTTCCTTTTCTAATGCAGTGTCACCTGTTTAGACAACACTGAGCCTCGGCCTCTGAATTTCCCCATACTTGTGCTGAGGTAATTAAGAGTATAGACTCCCTGAACAGTAATACAGCTCTGGATCTGGATGGCTGACATCCAAAATTTTACAAACATTTCAAAGATATGGCCCACCTCCTTTGTTAAGATTTACAGTCATTGTCTCCACCAAGATGCCTTCCCTGCTTCAATGTTGCAAATCTATTTTATTGTACATATATAAAAAGGGCGATATGATGGACCTCCGCAATTGGAGACCCCGAGTCTCCTAGACACAGACTACAAGATTCTGGCTAGGATTCTTGCATTTCAGCTGAGCTGTGTTGCTGGTTACCTCATTAGTCCTTTCCAGATAAGTATGATCCCAAAAAGAAGTATTCAGGACAATTTGATTACCTTCAGGGAACATTTTTTTGTTGTGGTGCTGAAAACGTATTGGAAGATTTTGTTTTAAGTTTAGATCAGGAAAAGGCTTGTGATAGGGTATCGCATGACGTGATCTTGACTCCCCAGGGTCAGTTGAGCTGGCAACATCTTTCATGCCACTTGGCTTAGGATTGCAGACAACTCATACTCTGTGGCTGCCATTGATGCAGCAGCTCACTACAGAGCTGCAGGTATCTGCATCAGGCATCACTACTGGATGTGGATTGCTGGTTTCACCCTGGATGTCCAGCAACAGATCATGAATGTGTCATTTGATGGCACTTGTCTGTCTGGACAGCATATAACAGTCTGTTAAAGAGTCCAACAAAAATGAGAACAACTCTTAAGATTTCCAGACCTCCTCCCTTTAAGTGTCAGTGGCTCAGTAGGTAGCACACTCGCCTCTGAGGCAAGGAGATCAGAGGGCTGTGGGTTCAGTTCCCACATCTGGCACTTGGGTTAATATCCCAGTACTGACACTGTAGTGCAGCATGAGAGGGGTGCTGCACTTCTGAGGTGCCGTTCTTTCGGATGAGACGTTAAACCGAGGTCCCATCTGCCTGGATTGGTGGTAGTTCAGGTGGATGTTAAAGATCCCATGGCACTTATCGAAAAGAGTAGGGGAATTTCCCTGGTGTCCTGGCCAAATTTCCCTCATTCACTAAAAAAAAAATACCACCAACAGCTTAATCTGGTTCAAGGTCAGTTGGCATTCATCTGTATCCCTCCTCCCCCGGGTCGTGCCTGAAAATAGGCAGGATTTGTCTAGTGCACTTACCCGGTCAACAAAAGCTAAATAAACAAAAACCCACAAGAAGATAAGCTCTTTTCATAGCTAGCAGTTAGCAGTCCTTTTGTGGTAGGGGCACGGGAACCCCAAACAATAAACCCCAGTCTCCCCAGGCCCGGTAGAAAGCACAGTCGAAGGTACTGGTGCTGAAAGTGCAAAGTGCCACCCTCTGTAGCTCCAGCCCCAGGTCATCTTTAGCTGCACAAGGTAGACCACTCTTTCCCAGTAGGGAGATGCTAAACCATTGTTGTTTTGGCTTGTGTTGTTCTTTAATGTTCTATTTAATTAGTTGTATTGTTTATCTGTTCTGGTTGCCTGTGAAAACAGGCCCGTTGGCCCATGGACTTTTCCAGAGTATAAATAAACAGACCAAACTCAGTTTTACTGTCAGCGGGAATCCATCTCGATGGCCAAGTGAGTCCTAAGGATCATACTAGAAGAATACTCCCTGGAATTGTTGGAACCACCCCCCCGACAGTCCTCCCAGAAGGTAACTCCCCTTGTCAGCTCATATGTCAGAGCTTCTGACTCAGGAGATTATGGGCCTTCAGCAAAAGGGCAGTGGAGAACTGACTATGGGCTGGTTATTTACAGCACTGCAACAGACACAGCTCTAAAACGGATTAAGCTGCTACTCAGCAAGGCTTGCAGGATTACTCTAAGAACAGACAAACTAACACAAACAAGTACTTACCGTATACTCTCAAACCAGCTGACTCACCCTACACAGCAAGATCAGGTATCAAATATGTCTGCTGGTAAAAAAAGCAGAATTAAACCTAACCCCTGCCCCCCGAAGAAGTTTTTCCAACTGACTATAAGCACAGAACATAGCAGAAAGAAGAACTAGAAATGCCCTCCAGGTCCCCTTTAGACACACCAACCTAGCACAAAGGTCTATAGCTTATAGGGGTCCCAAATGGTTAAATGAACTCCCTGACACCCTTCACATGTTCAATAAAATTACTCCTTTCAAAGTGGCACTCTGGAACCATGTATCCAGTCTGGTGGATATGACTGCTATACCCACCCTCCCCTCTCAGACAGACAGCACATCCTCCTTCCAACTTCCAGTACCTTGCTTAAGTTTCTCTTCCAACCTGTAGCACGTAAATAAAACATGACAATGCCATGTTGGCTGCTTACTTGCACCTTTCTGTCCTATTGTCCCTCCACCTCTTTGTCCTGTGTACTACCCACAATTGTCTGTACAACTTTGATTCATCGAGGAACTGCTATACTTGTGTAACTCTAAATAGTCTCTGCGCCTTGATTTTTGACGTGGAACCTTTGTAAACAAGCTCTCTAGCTCAAAGGTTATGTAATAACAAAACATGACAGCTAAAAGGGAGGTTCTGATAATGGGAGACTTCAACATGCCAGATACAGATTGGTCAATGCCAGCAGGAACATCTGCCAGAACTAAACACATGGTGGATTCCCTGCAGGTGGAGGGCCTCAAACAACTGGTACAACAACCCACAAGAGACAGGGCTATCCTAGATCTAGTATTGACTAACAGGGAAAGGATCACAGATCTTCAGGTAAAAGGTCACCTGGGGGCAGTGACCATCACATGGTATGGTTCAGTTTGGCCACTACAACTAAATCATCCCATTCCAAGGCAAAAATATGGGACTTCAGAGGAGCAGACTTTGATAAGATGGCCAACAGAGTTAAGCTAGCCCTGACAAAAAAGAAATACAGGTGAGGGGGTACAGGCAAAGTGGGCAAGCATTAAGGAGGCAATACTTGAAGCAACATCCCATTGTATTAGAGAGAAAAGGAAGTTCAAAAGAAGAAGGAAACCACTTTGGATCTCAATAACAGTAGCAGAAAAGGTCAGAGCCAAAAGGCTGGCCTTCAGAAAATATAAGGGAATGCAGCGAGATGAAGATAGAGAGGCATACCAAACTTTCCTAAGGGAAGCAGGGAAGGCAGCAAGGCAGGCAAAGGCCCAGACCGAGAAAACACTAGCACAGACAGTAAAAGAAGGTGACAAGACTTTCTATAGATACACTAGTGAAATGAGAAAGTCCAGAGGGGGTATTGCTAAGATCAAGGAGATAAGGGGTCGTGTGAGGAGGAGGACCGTGTAAAAGCATCTATCCTAAATAGATACTTCTGCTCAATATTTACTGAAGAGAAGGTAGGGCAGGGCCCACAGCTCAGCACCATGGACACAGTGGGGAGGGAGGTAGGCACTAGTCCCTTCACAAAAGAAAGGGTCCTACAAGAGCTCGATAAGCTCAGGGTGGACAAGGCAATGGGACCTGATGGCATACATCCCAGGGTACTAAAGGAGCTAAGGGTGGAACTAGCAGAGCCATTATCAGAACTATTTAGTGAGTCTCTGAGCACAGGAGAGGTCCCAGAAGATTGGAGAAGGGCTCATGTGATCCCGCTCCACAAGAGTAGTAGCAGGGAGGAGGCAGGGAACTACAGACTAGTCAGTCTTACCTCAGTAGTGGGCAAGATTATGGAGGTATTCCTTAAGGAAAGGATAGTGCAACACCTGGAATCCATAGGAGCACAGGATCCAAGACAGCATGGGTTTACAACAGGAAGGTCCTGTCAAACTAATCTCATAGATTTCTTTGACTGGGTAACCAGAGTAGTGGACTAAGGGGGAGCAGTTGATGTCACCTACCTTGACTTCAGCAAAGCTTTCAATACTGTTCCACATAGAAGATTGATTAATAAGCTGGGTAGGCTTGGGGTGGGTCAGAAGTTGGTCAACTGGGTGGTAAACTGGTTGACGGGCAGAAAACAGACAGTGGTGGTAAATGGTATACAGTCAGAAGAGATGCAAGTCACAAGTGGGGTACCTCAGGGATCAGTCCTGGGGCCAGTCCTCTTCAATATCTTCATCAGTGACATTGCAGATGGACTGGAGGGTAAGGTTTGTCTGTTTGCAGATGACACCAAGATCTGCAACAGAGTAGATGATCCAGATGGGGTGGGCAGAATGAGAAGAAATCTGGATAAACTAGCAAAATGGTTGGAAGAGTGGTAACTGGGGTTTAATGCAAAGAAGTGGTAAATCATGCACATAGGGAAGAGAAACCTTGAAGCCACCTATAGGCTGGGAGGGGAGTTGCTGGCAGTCACAAGGGAAGAAAGAGACTTGGGCATCATCATCACCGATGACCTGAAATCATCCAAGCAGACCACTAAAGCAGTAGGTAAGGCTAGGGGGATGTTAGGGTGTATTAGTAGGGGTATCACAAGTTGGAAGAGGGAGGTAATAATCCCTCTTTACAAGACACTGGTTAGGCCCCATCTGGACTACTGCGAAGTACTGGAGGCCACACCTTCATAGGAAATTAACCAAATTGAGGCAGTCCAGAGAAGGGCAACAAAATGGTGTAGGGACTGCATCAGAAAACATATGAGGACAGATTAACGGAGCTCAATATGTATACCCTAGAGCAAAGGAGGGAGAGAGGTGATATGATTGAAACATTCAAACACCTTAAGGGCATTAACAAGGTGAAAGAGTCTAACCTGTTTCAATATAAGAAAAATAGCAGGACAAGAGGACACAGCATGAAATTAGAGGGAGGCCGATTAAGGGGTAATGTGAGGAATTTCTATTTTACAGAAAGGGTAGTGGATGCATGGAACGGTCTACCTCAGGAAGTGGTGGATATGAATACATTGCAGGGCTTCAAACAGGTATGGGATAGGCATAAGGGAGCAATACAGATGAGTATGAATAGATAGGCCATTGACAAAGCAAAGGCTGATGGCACATTTATAAGGTAGAAAAAGAAATGGGCAGACTGGATGGGCCTTGTGGTCCTTATCTGCCGTCAACTTCTATGTTTCTGTGTTAATCTGAAGCTGAAAAAAATAAATAAAAATAAATAAAGAATGTATTTAAATGTTTTGGAACAATTAAATTCCCCCCCCTCACTTTTGTAGGATTGGTTAAAAGCCTTTACAGTCATGCATCTGCCATCCCTCTTATTAATGGATGCATTACTTCTCCATGTGCCCTCCAAAGAGGAATCTGTCAAGGCTGCCAGCTTAATCCCCTTCTATGTTTTTACTTTAGACCCCATGTTGCATCACATACACAAATGCACCTCCATCATAGGCCTACAACTTAATCCCCAAGCAGAATCCTTGATGGTCATGGCTTATGCAGATGTCGTTGTTTTATGTCACACCATATCTGCAGGCAATGCTCTCTGACACCTTCTACATAAACACTCTCATACCTCCACTTCCAGGGTTAATTATGTCAACAGTAGAGGGTTCCCTTTGGGACGCTCTTCATTTACTCACACCCCAGATATTAACCTTCATGTAGATTACTACAGATGACATTAAAATTGTGTGTTTCTTGTGGTCTTGTGAAAATGACTGAAACTAATTAGAATGCCTGTTTTCAGCTTTTTTTAACAAGGAGAAACATGCTAATCTGAAGCTTGTTTACAGGTGTGACCTGGGAGCACAAGGAAGTCAAGTGACCTGCTCAGGGTCACACAGTATGCAAGCGGGGGCTGTGGGATTCAAACCCAGGTCTCCAGCTCAGAGCCTTAAACCACTGTGCTATACTGCCTCCACTTGCTAATGCTAAAGTAGCTAAATTGAAAGGCATGCACATTTCCAAATTAAAATGGATTATGCTGATCCCGTCCCTTTTACTGCAATTTTTCTTTATGTGAGTTACATTTTCCTCACCCGCAGAATCTTGAGTCTAGAATTTACAGTGTATTTTTTCAAGCCATGTGGGGGAGTCAACTCAACCCAGTAAAAAGGGATATAACATATCGACACAAATCACGGGAATGGTTAGGCATGATAAATCCCATTATTTTATACTTTGGTTTCTTTTTCTTAACCAATATTATAGCTGTTTTAAATGGAGTGGATAAAATACGGTTGCAGCTGTCCGAGAATGGATCTCAGTCTAGTTACCAGAGTGCCAGTCTACTGGGTTACATATTATTAAGAAACCTTAGTTCACCCCCCTGACTAAATGATAGCAACATAACATTTCTAAAACTAAAGAAATGGAGAGTCTCATATGGTATGCTAGTCATGGCTGCTAGACAGTCGCTATATCAAAATATTATAGCAGTCAGTTTTAACCCTGAACTGATATTTCCCAAGTGTGATACTTCACACATGAAGATCATAACTACACTTCTCACAAATTTGAGGATGCCTTCCTTTTGTGTGAGAGGTGGTGTGGTTAAGTGACCACAGAATATTAGGTGTTCAAAACACACACAAACATAAGCAATTGTCAGAGAGGTACTTCCCAGGATAAGTTGTGGTACCCAACTGGAAACCCAAGAGCACCTATTTTCTTCTTGCCCCTATGCATAACAGCTTTGGACTTTTGTTGCTGGCAAGTGGAGTGATCCCCATTTCCTCACCCTTACTTATCAGGAGTTGATTTTGGGAATTTTTTCTACCCTGTGGACTCCCCATAATTTTTCTACCATTCTGGTTGCTTGCTTTGTTTAAATATTATACTGTGTCTGGCAATTGAGATGCTCTTGGATACTCCAGCAGAAAGGGATCTCCCCATCAGTGTCATTGAGGCACAGGTCAGGAAGCAGACAGACCCTAGTGCATGTTGAAGTGCTGGGAAAACACTGTACAAAAGGACCAGGTACTGGTGTCATCTGCATCCACAGGGACACTCAATATTATGCCACCACCCAAGTGACTCTGACCATTAAGGGTGTGTTGCACCAAATGAAAGTGGGGGTAGTACCTGAGTTACCTGTACCTGTGATTATTGGAAATGACATTCCAGGATTTTCTGCGTTAATCGAAGGAGTAAATCCTGATGTTTTCGCAGCTGTGGTGACAAGAGCTCAGGCAAAGAGAATTTCAGACAGTGGGGACACTTTCCCTTTCAATGATTTTGATTTGGACTCAGTTTGAGCACAGCTCCAAGATCCAGAAATCCAGGAAAGAAAGACGATGCCTGAAGAAACTGTGGCAACAAATGACTGGTGGACATGAAGGGTTAAAATATGAAAATGCTGAAACTAAATTGATAACGGATTGTGATTTTCATTGAGAACAAGCTAACAATGTTTCTCTCCGGGTTATTTTAAGCAGCTGGGGTGAAACCAAAACAGGGTGGACCAATGTTTAAAAAATGTAATGGGTCACTGTACAGAGTTTGGGTTAACCCTCAGACACAGGAACAGACAGAACATTTGGTTATACCACAGAAGTATAGAATAGAGCTGTTACAGATCGCACATGATAGTCCTATGGCTGGTCACTCAGGGAGGGATCACACCCTTGCCAGATTGCTGTATAGATTTTACTGGCCTGGAATTCATGAAGATGTTGCTACCTATTGTAATTCTTGTGCTGGGTGTCAGAAAGTAGCCCCAGTCACTAGAAAAGACACACAGAGATAGAAGGAAAACTCTGATTGATTTTCATTATTGTATTCTGCCTTTGTAAATAGTTGTACAGAATACGTTTATTTTTTGTTACTGCTAGTACAAATAAAATACTTTTTGTGAATTCTACAACTGCTACTGTTTTTTCCTGTGCATTCTGACCTGTGCCTTGATGGCAATCAGGAATTGCTTACCAGTGTTCAGTTTGAATTCTATGAAGTTTATGATCAGAATAAGAAGTCTCTTCCCACTTTTAAAGTCCAACAGTTATGGCGTTCGTGTGTCCAGTACTTATGACTCACTGTGGACAATTGTAAAACACAGATAACTTTGCTTTGCTGGCTTAATTTGGTTCCTATATGTTTTCATTTCTTGTGTTTCATTTACTAAGCTGAATTATTAATATTTTATAATAAGCACTGAACTATTTACTGTGTTGGTTCTCTGAACTCATGTTTTATTTTCTGTACTGTTTCTGTAGTAACAAAAAAATACCCCTGCTCTTTCCACACTACTGTACATTAAGTAGGGATGTCTTCTTTCACATTTGACTGTATGGGTTTTTTATTTGGTTTTGTATTTTTTTTATGGTTGGTTGGTTGTTTTTTTAAATAAAACTTCTCCTCCTCTTTGCAAACATGCCACGGTATCCCTGCTATCCACCTGCAAAACCACCAGAACAGACAGAGGGGACCACTGCTTAACATCTCAATTGAAAGACAGCACCTCAGGGGTGCAGCACCCCCATCATGCTGCACTATGGTTTCAGTATTGGGATTTAACCCAAGTTCTTGGTGTGGGGCTAGAACCCACAACCTTCAAAACTTCCAGCCTAAGAGGCAACTGTGCAATCTGCTGAGTTATTAACACTGTTGGCAGTAGATGGAAGGGCTTGGGTAGACAGAAGAAAGACCCAGTGGCAGACAAGGAGAAACTGTGGACATAACTAGAAAGTATAAAGCAAATAAATACAGTTTGAAACCTGCTCAGAGTGGGTAGGCCAAGCGATCCCCTTTCTGCCAACAACTTCTAAGATTCTGTTTTTATGAAATCTGGTCAACATAACAAGGGCAAAAAGTCTGTAAAAAGTTCTCGGAGGCAGTTACAATGTCTAAATTTTGTTTCATTATTTACTGTACACTAGCTTAGTATAACTTAAACACATATTTCCATTCCTGTTGTGGGCTATTAACAGATGTGTGTTGCAATGACTAATTTGCAGAAAGTGCATAGCAAACCCATAGTGCATGACCTGCACTGTTTATCATCCTGGGGTTATTGAATAATTGTAACATTGGGATTAGGAGACAATTAAATCATGGGATTTGGGGACATTAATCATCATGGGATTGTGGAACGATTTCACTCAAGGTAAAAATAACAGCAATTAAAATTTTAGTATTTTTTCAGACTACCTGTGAAAGTCAGGCACCACTGAAGATACACATCTAAGTATAGTAACCTGCATACAATTTATATTTAATTATTTGATTCTCTTGGGCAATTTTTCAACATACAAAAGGAGTATTCCACCATTGGTCAAAAAGTTTCAGCAAAGCCCCGTGGATCCCAGAATGCAATAAATAAATGTTGTAACAACCAGAATTAAGCAGCAAAGATGAGCAACGGTAAGGTTATCATATATAGGCATAATGAACTTTAGTAGAATGAAAAGGATATCTCTCTGGCTAACTTTCTATCTCACACACACACACACACACACCTCTCTTTCTCTCTCTCTCTCTCTCGCGCTGTCTCTCATTCTCCAGCAGTGTTAGACATTTCGCTGTCACTGTTTAGAATTGTATCTGACACACTACCTTTTGATTATATTAATGCTTTAACTGCATCACAAAATCTTCACACTCACCCTCTCTCTTGTGGTTGTGTAGTGTCTCCATCATGTATAGTACCATGTGCTGTCATTGCTCTTTCACTGCTGCTGCTGTGTGAATCTTTCCTCACACTCACCCTCTCTCTTGTGATTATGCAGTATGTCCATCAGGCTTGGTACATTGTGCTATCATTGTCCTGTTACTGTTACTGCTCCTGCCATGTCAATCTCCTTTCCTCACACTCACTCTCCCTCTTGTGGTTGTGCAAGGTCTGCATCAGGTCCAGTACAATGTGCTGTGATTGTCCTGTTATTGCTCCTGGTGTGTCAGTCTCCTTTCCTCACACTCACCCTCTCTCTTGTGGTTGTGCAGTGTCTCCATCAGGCTTGGTACCTTGAGCAGTCATTGTCCTGTTACTGCTCCTGCCATGTCTGTTTCCTTTCCTTGCACTCATATTTAGTTTTTTGATTCTCTTGGGAAAATTTTTCAACATCCAAATGGAATATGCCAACATTAATCAAAAGGTTCCTGCTAAATCACTGGATCCCAGAACCCTGTAAATAAACATTGTAATAGCCAGAATTAAGCAGCAAAGATGAGCAATGATAAGGTTATTATGATAGAGAAGCATACATTACTTTGATAGAATTAAAAGGATGTCACTCCCTGTTACAAAATGCTGTAACTCTGTCTAACACACACACACACACACACACACACATACACACACTCTCTCTCTCTCTCTCTCTTTCTTCAGCAATGTTAAATATTTCACTGTTGCTGTTTAGAATTTTAACTGAAACAGTCATATTTCATTATATTAATGCTTTAGCTGCATCACAAAAGACAAACATATGAATGTGCCTGCAGAAACCGACCACCCGGTCTATCTAATTCTGCTCGAATGTGCAGCTAGCACCCCTAGTTTGCAGCTGCCCCACCCCCTCCTCTTTGTTATCCCACTGCCACCCCCCACATCCCCCACCCTCACTCTCCCCTGTTCCCTGCCCCATGCCCTTTTGAAGCTGTTCACAGATTTACATGATACCACTTATTCTGGTAGTGCATTTCATTTGCTACCACCCTCTCTGTGAAATAGTGTCTCCTCGTTTCCCTCCTAAATCTTCCTCCCTCTATTCTTAGCCCATGCCCCTGGTGTCCCTCCCCCTCCTTAGCTTAAAGACTCCATCTGACCCATCCTTACTGAATCCCCTCAGATACTTGAATGTCTCTGTTATGTCCCCCCTGCCCCTTCTGTCCTGCAGGGTGTATGTATTCAGGTCTCCAAGCCTGCTCTCATAGTCTCTCCCTCCATTCCACATATCATTGTTATTGCTGTCCTCGGTATCATCTAACCTTATCACACACACAATCTTCACACTCACCCTCTCTTGTGGTTGTGCAGTATTTCCATCAGGTATGGTACCATGTGATGTCATTGTCTTGCTACTGCTCATGTCATGCCGTCAATCTCCTTTCCTCACACTCACCCTCTCTCTTGTGGTTGTGCAGTGTATCCATCAGGTATGGTGCCATGTGGTGTCCTTGTCCTGTTACTGCTTCTGCCATGGCCATCACATTTCCTCACTCTCATTCACCCTTGTGGTTATGCAGTGTCTCCATGAGGTATGGTACCACGTGCTGTCATTGTCTTGTTACTGCTCCTGCCATGTCAACCTCCCTTCCTCACACTCAGCCTCTCTCTTGTGGTGGTGCAGTATCTCCATTAGACATGGTATCTTGTGCTATCATTGTCCTGTTACTGCTCCTGTCATGTCAGTCTCCTTTCCTCACACTCACCCTCTATCGTGTGGTTGTGCAGTGTCACCATCAGGTATGGTACCATGTGCTGTCATTGTCCTGCTACTTCTTCTGCCGTGTCAATCTTCTTTCCTCACATTCACACTCTCTCTTGTGGTTGTGCAGTGTTTGCATCATGTATTGTACCATACTAGGAGTTTATACTAGGAGTACATAAGAAGTGCAGAAGGCTATAAGCCCATAGGTACTCCTCCCATAACTGGGTCAATGTTCCTACAAATAATATGTTATTAATCAAATAATTATCTAGATTATGTTTAAAGGAACTAAAAGTACCCACATCTACTACCCAGCTAGGTAAAGTATTCCAGTAGGGAATGATGCACTGAGTAAAAAAAACTACACCTAAGGAGTCCCTTTGGATTGGTCAGCATAAGCTGTGAATGGTGGCTTCTCAAGCTTGCTTCTCTATGATTAATAACCAATCCTAAGTCTTTTAGTAGTAATTTATCTTCCAGAATTTTAAACATTAAGAATAGGTCCCCTCTAAGCTCAAGATGGTAAAACTCCAGAGCTCTCAATCAGTTCTCGTAACACACATGCTGCAGGCCGTCGACCAATTTAGTAAGTCTTTGCACACCCTCCAGCTGTCAACGTCCCTTCGCAAGTAGGGACTCCATAGTGGGAACAGTAGTGCAGTATTGGATGAACATATGCCTGATATAGTGGGATGATACAGGCTCTCTGTTTCTACTAGAAATAGACCTCTTTTTACCATGTTCCATGTGCTGTCATTGTCCTGCTACCGCTCCTGCTGTGTCACTCTCCTTTCCTCACACTCACCCGCTCTCTTGTGGTTGTGCTGTGTCTCCTTCAGGTATTACATCTTGTGCTGTCATTGCCCTGTTACTGCTGTCCTTTTCTGCTTGTGTGATCATTCCTCCTGGCTGTAAGCTGTCCCTTCCTAGTGTCAATGCATATTTCATGGATGGTGATTTCATTTTTGGTTCGATTTTATCTACATCTATGTCTCGTGGCAACCCATCAATCAGTTTCACAAAGCCAGAAGAACACAGACAGTGTGTAATGTAAGTTATTTTACTTATTGTAGAGGACAAGTTCCTTAAGTTACTATGACTGTCATATTATATTAGTTTAATTCTCCAAATGTTCCAGGAGAATTCATTCTTATACAGTATGTTTTGTTGCTACAGAAATTAAGATATGTGTACTATTAGAAACTAGTGCCATGTCAGATCATATTTAAGCAATAATGCACGACAGAGTGTGGTATATCATGAGATATCATCACATCGCAGGTGGTTGGGCATAAGGCTGAAGGCCAAGTTCATCCAACTGCCCAAGACGTGATGATATCTCATGATATACCACACCCTGGAGTGCATTATTGCTATTATGAACTGGAGCCATGATTGTAAAAGTAAAAAAATAATGCAAAAAAAGTTTCAAAATGTTTTTCTAAAATGTTTTTGTATTTAATTTTTAGTGTGGAGGAATACCTAGAAAAAAGATAGTGCTATTACTTATAAGCAGCTAGTGGTGCTGTTGTATAGTGCTGGATGTGTAATCGATCAGCGATCAAGCAGAGTGTACTTTCTTTCATTATGTTTTTAACAAATCTTTGTTGTGGCACTACCGTTTGGGGACATGAAGATCTCAGCAGAGAGAAAAGACATTTTTTTCGTGCGTGTCTTTTTTGCTCTGCTGTGGCAGGATCAGCCCCAGCATGTGGCATAGCGGCTGGATTTCTTTCAGACATCTACTCCCACCTTCTATTCTTTCTGAAGTGTTTGAGGTAAGTGGCAGCCTGAGAATAGTTGACGTTTCCCTGTCACTTAAGCATTTTTTTCTGTGAGTTTGAGCTCGGTAAAGGGGAGCAGTTACTGTAGTTGTACTGAGCTGGAGGGATTTGCATTCCCACGAGCAGACAGACTGTTGCTGATGTGGTCTTCGATAAGTGGGCAGGTTAGTGTGAGGTTTACAGTGATGGTCTGCAGTGGTTGCATTGAGGATTTCATGTGGTTTTATTCTTTTTCTTAATACCATCCACCTCTAGTCACTGCTACAGACTGTAGGAGGCGCTCTGATGGGGTTCTGTGCAGCACAGTGAGGGATGTGGGAATGAGTGAGAATGCTAGACTTAGAGGAGTTTGCTATGAGTGAGGAGGCTGGTGGCTGGAGGCTGTTTGAAACCATGATTATGTAGCAGAGTATCCTCACAGTTTCACATGCAGCTCTGCCAATCAGCTTTGTCCAATTTTTTTATCCAGTTCATAATATCTCTTCTTCTCGGTGTGCTGTCTACAAATACTATGGTATATCCTTTCTGCAGTGCATATTGCATAGTCTGCAGTACAAACAGTATATTAGAGATACCTTACTATATGTACTATAGTGTTTGCTGCATACTTTAGGGATACCACCAACATCTGTAGTGCTTTATAACTGGAAATAGGAAGGTGGATTAGGTAAGAAATGCTATGCAAAGGTTTGCATATTAAGTGGGGTTACTGGTAGCCTTAAATTGTGTTTAGTAATCTAATTAATGTGCCTTATTTTATACATTAGCAAAGCTCCCCGAAACCTCAGGGAAAGGAAAGTGTTGTCCACCACCTGAGCAATAGCAACCAGCTGAGAACAGGGGGCAGAGGGACATTCTCAGTTTACAGTGAGGTAGCATTTCTCATATCCTCAATAAAGCTTTAGCTATGAAAATGTGTTCTCGTTCCTAAAGCTGGTGATCCCATAGGCAGCTTTTTATCGATGGTGTTGTGAGGAAAATTCTCTGTTGGCCTATTTTCTAAAAACTGTTTCTTGTTTCAGTTCCAGTTAGAACTGCCAAGAAGCTCCTATCCTACTAACTGTGCTTTGCAGAACCCAACGTTCTAACCCTTAGGTAACTTTTTTTTTTTTTACCATAGTAATTACAGTAGTTGTGGTTAGCAGGCTGTGGAGGAAGTGGATACCATCAAAATATAGAGAAGGATGTTATGCTGAATATGAAATGAGTGAACAAATCCCCATGTCCTGATTTGACAACACATTTGGTTTTAGTCGTGTTATTTAGATAGCACTACCAATGTCTTAAAACAAGTCCCGCCAGCCTAGACGTAGCACAATTCATATCTCTTGGCATATGGAATTTTCATCTTTTAAATGTCAGTCATATTTTTATTCCCCACACAGCAACTGCAAATAAAATGAAACTTAACATACTTGCATGATCTGCTGCCCCCATGCAGTCCTAGACTGTCCATTTTTACAATGTAATCCAACAGACCAATGTCTTCTGTTTACTTTGGTGACTTAAACCGACATCCCCCAACCCCCAGCAGCAATCCCAATCACTCACTGTCCCTGCTCTGGCCCCTCACCAGCTTGTCTGCTCTTAGTACACTTTTCTCATATTGGGCATGGACACTTAATCTAGTAACCGTAAGTAGGAAAACAAAATTCTAATAGTATGAACATGTCAGTGTTTAAAAGTCTCACCTTTAATGCTATTAAACTGCAGATTGCTCACTTCCAAAACTGGGAATTAAAGTGTCTTTTGGCTCGAACAGCACTTCAGTGTGGCACAGTCACAGTGTTCCTGTCAAATCAACCCTATGCTCAGAATAATCACAAGCTCATGGGAGGTATAGAAAAAAAGTAAAAAAAAGTGAGATCTTGTTTGTTTTGTGGTGTTGACCATGAGGCTAAGACAGAGTGGTCAGAGAGTGATAGGCAAGGAAAACACTGGCAGTTTAAGTCCACACACCTGACCCCCTGACACCGAGTCCAACCACACTCACACTCAAGAGAACCAGACACGTGGCTAAGAGACTTACATTCTGGCAGATAGGATAAGAGACTCAGAAAGGAACAGTAAATATAATCTTTATTTTACTTTACTGTTTCTCTACTACCAGGCAGTCTCTTCCTATGTTACAACTGTCAAAGAGACAGCGGTCTCATGGGCAGTACCTCTAATTTACCTGATCCTGGCTTAGAGAAGCTGATGGCCTTTGCAGAGTCTGAAAGGACACAAGGGGGTGGCATAAAACATCAGGATTTCTGCGACAATGGACTGTTATACACACAGGATGTGAGGACCAGGGGAAGGGGGTGATGGGCAGGCAGCTTGTTGTTCCTCGGGGATTTCATCAGTTATTGCTCATGATTGGTCATGAATGATATTCTTATGTCTGGACCTCTGGGCCTTGCTTGTCACATCAAGAGTCACCGGAAGCACTGACTCTGATTCACTCTGGATTAAGTTCACATCTTTCAAAATATTAATAAAATGGGTTGTGTCCTTTACGTACGTTGGTATCAATTCAACAAGGGGCTATAGGTGATAGTTAACATACTTGGAAATAGGCTCAGATAGACTGGAGATACCAGATACTATCGGACGTCCTGGTGGATCCCACAGATTTTCATGTATTTTTGGAAGTGTGTAAAAAACGGGTATCCTAGGATATTTTTGTATAATCAAGTCTCCTTTTCAGTCTCTTAAAAAATCAGATAACACTAATTTTTCCACCAATTCATATAATTCCTTTCTATGTTGGTGCGCTTGAGCAGCCAACATCGTGGGACAGTGCAGCTTTAGAGGAGCGGTCGCTGTTGGGTGAATGCAGGGCATGCACCAGTAGGTGCATCCCGCATTCCCCAATCAGCCTGCATGCCGGCGCCACACCATGCATACATAATGTGGCGAGCACATCTAAGAAAAGGTCTGCTGCAATCTGAGCAAAGCTCATCAGATGCAGTGGTCCTTTTCTTGCCGTGCTTGCCGCCATTATGTACATGGCGGGACACTGGCTGTAGAACTGCCAACTTCGGGGGTGCCCAATCCCCTTGTCAGCTGCCCCTGCCCCCTGTGAATGTGCTGACAAGGGAGTCCACTCCCCGTTGGTATAAAGCACCCCCCAATTGTTTAATGCCGAGGGGGTGCCCAATCCCCCTTGGCTCTGCACCCTTCCACCCTTCTTTGTGTGCCGACGGGGGTGTCCAATCCCCGTCGACATAAATCCCCCCCCCGTGTTGTTTGTCAACGAGGGTGCCCAAACCCCCGCCGCTACAGAAACCCCCAAACAGTTAGGTGGCATGCTGGGAGCCCACCCCAGCGTGCCAAATGCCCTGCAAAACAAAAACTGTCCTGTGATTTTTTTTCTGTTTTTAACCTGTAAAACGAAAACAGTCCCTCATAGTCTCTGTGCCCCTCCCCACCCGCACCCACCCTCTGTGCACCCTGCCTCCCACACCCCCCTCACCCCATAATTACCTCCAGAGTCTGGCATGACGATCTTCGGTGGACCAGTAACACGTCTGCACTCTTCAAAGCTGACCGTGAACTGAGGAAATGCCGGTAAGCTGTATAATGTAATAGATAGGGTTTTTGCAACTTTGCTGCATATCTCAGGCATTTTTGTGAATTTTGGCTTCAAATTTTCAACATGGGGTTTTTGGGACCCTTTCTCATGAATTCTTGCACTATCATGGCGTTTTTTGGTCCCGAAAGGTGATTTCGCCGTCACTGCATGGAATCAACTTTCGGGACCACATAATGAAATGGCAGTGCCTCTGTTCATGAGGGGAGCTCTCAAAAGCCCTATGTTGCAAATTTGGTAGGAAAAATCCAAAACATGACTGTTTTATGAGCGTGCGTAGCAACTGCGCAATGCACGCATGTAAGTTAGCGAATTCTCAATATTTTCATGCCAGATTCTCAACATTGGCATTTTACCACACCTTCTTGTGAACCGTACAGCTGTAATTTTTCACATCCTGGCCGAAATGTGTTTTTGCACTTCCGGCGCAGAATAGTGTGGCCGTGGTGTGAAATCAGTGTTCGGGACACATTATGAAAGTGACAGTGATTTCATGAGCAGAGCTCCTAAAATGCCGGTATTGAAAATTTGGTGACAATACTCCATAAAGTGACTGTTTCATGAGGTGCATAGCAACTGCACCATGCACGCTCGTAACTTAGTGCATTCACAATATTTTCATGCCAGATTCTCAAATTTGGTATTTTGCTACACCTTCTTGTGAACTGTATAGCTGTCATTTTTCGCATCCTTGCCGAAATGTGTTTTTGCACTTTCAGCATGGAATAGCGTGTTTGCTGTGCGAAATCAGTGTTCAGGACACATTACAAAAATGACAATGACACTGTTCATGAGCAGAGGTCATAAAATACCTGTGTTGAAAATTTGGTGACAATACTCCATAAAATGACTGTGTTACGAGCGTGCATTGTGCACTTTGCACGCACGCTCATACGTTCGCAAACTTCTAATATTCTCACTCCAGATTTTCTACAGTGCCATTGTTCTGCACCTCCTAATGAACAGTATAGCTGTCATTATTCACATCCTGACCAAAATCTGTTTTCGCAGTTCTGGCGCAGAATAGCGTGGTCGCTGTGGAAAGCCCATGTTCAAGACACATGATGAAAATGACAGTGACACTGTTCATTAGCAGATGCCCTAAAATGTCTATGTTGAAAATTTGGGAACGAAAGTCAATAAAATCAGTGTTTTATGAGCATGCGTTGCACAGTTTGCACGCACGCTCATGACTGTGAGTTTGTAATACTTTCACTCCAGCTGTTCATCACTGGCATTTTTCCATACCTCCTTATGAACACTGCAGCTGCCTGAAATGTGTTTTCACACGTCTGGCACAGAATTGCATGGCCGCTGTGCAAAATCAGTTTTTGGGACAGTTTGAGGAAATGACGGTGACACTATTCATGAGCAGAGGTCCTAAATGCCTATGTTGAAAATTTGGGCCGAACTCCATACAATGACTGTGTTGCAAGCGTGCATTGCGCAGTTTCCATGCACCCTTGTAACTTCGTCAATCTGCAATATTTTCATGCCACATTTTCACCACTGGCATTTGTGCACATCTCCTTATCAACAGTCCAGCTGCCATTTTTCACAGCCTGCCCAAAACGTGTTTCTGCAGCTGTGGCGCAAAATGGCGTGCTTGCTGTGCAAAATCACCTTTTGAGACACATTCACAAAATCACATCACTATGCGTCTCTAGCTACGCCACTCCCACTGCCAATGCCAGCGCGACAACATTCGGCATTGACAAATGCTTGTTTAGTTTGTCTGTAGGGTCACTACTTAATTTTACATAGTTTTCTTCGTTATCCAGTAGCCGCACACAAATATCTTTATAATGTTCATAATCCAAAATTACAATTCCCCCATCTTTGCCTGCCACTTTTATTATGATATTTTGATCATTCTTTAATCTATTAAGGGCATGCCTCTCTATTTGTGTCAGATTATCATATCTAGGTTTTTTATCTGTCTCTGTTTAAAATAGATCACGTATCTCTTTTTTCACTATTTCTACATGTGTCTCGTTGACAGAAAAAAGTCCAGTCTGTGGACTGTATGACGACTTTACTTTTAATGCACTCCTTGGTCCTTGTTTATAACTGTCTACTTGTTGTTGGCCACTAAATTGTACTTTTAGTCTTAAGGACCTAAAGAACAGCTATAAGTCACATTCCATATCAAACATATTCACTGCTGTGGAGGGTGCAAATGATAACCCCATTGACAGTACTCCATTTTCTGTTTCATTAAGTTGTCTTTTACTCAAGTTAAATATAGGAATTATTTCGGATGGTATTTCTGTCTGGGGCGGGTGTCTCCTCGTCCTCTGCCTGTACCTGTTCCTCCTCCTGTACCTACCTTTACCTGCTCTATGTACTCTTCTATAATGCCTGTGGTTCTCATGATATATCTGGGTTCCCTTTGCTCCTCTATTCTGGATTTTCCTTGTGATTCCCTGGTTTCTGTGTCCTTTCTGGAAAAATGTTCCCTTATATTTGTTTCTTGATTCTGTCTGTATGCTGTGTCTGTTCTATATGGCACCCTATTCACAGATCTCTCATTATCTGATTGTGATCTTAACGTTATATTAGTCTGATTGCTAGCCCTGCTATAGCTGCCATCACTTTTGGATCTGCTCTGTTCATATCTATTCCTAAAGTTCCAATTTTGTTTGGGGATATTTTTTGTATGTGTGTGTGACAGAAATGGGAAACATAGAAACATAGAATTTGACGGCAGATAAGGACCGCTTGGCCCACCCAGTCTGCCCATTTCCCTACCTAATGGATAAGCTGCAGATCCTAGTTAACCAGCAGCCTACTTCTTCCTACCCCCAACCCCTAGAATTGCCTTATGACTGTCCCATGCATGCTTGAATTCCACCACTGTTTTTGACTCCACAACCTCCTCTGGAAGGCCTTTCCATGCATCCACAACCCTCTCTGTGAAAAAATACTTCCTTAAATTACCTCTGAGCTGCCCGCCCCATCTTCAAATTGTGCCCCCTTGTTCTTGCACACCTCTTTTTTTGAAAGATGCTACCCTCTTGGACTTTGTTGATTCCCTTGAGGTACTTGAAAGTTTCTATCATATCCCCCCTCTCCCTCCTTTCCTCGAGGCTATACATATCAAGCTCCTTAAGTCTCTCTTCATATGTCTTCCGGTGCAGACCCTGCACCATTATAGTTGCCCTCCTCTGGACAGCTTCCATCCTGTCTATGTCTTTGCGGAGACTGGGAAAGAGTTAATGGTTTGGATTCTGTAGGTGCCTTATTTTTTTAGCAGTTTGAAAAAAATACACTCAGGCTAAAATCCTCTGTCCAGCAGTATCCAGCTTGTGGAATTCCTAGCTGCTAGATAAGAGCTGGGTCATAAATCTTGAGTGGACATTTCCATACACACACACACACCTGCAGACATGTACACAGGACAGTTTGAATGGATTGGATCATTCAAATATAAACTTAAGGTGAAAAGGGAATATAATTGGTCACTGATAGGTGTTCACTCTGATTGGGGCAATTAAATACATACATGTTAGTTGGTTGGTGCATTCAAAGGGAGAATAGGAATTTCCTATTCTCCACAGAGTATATAACCTTCTGAAAGACAGAGAAGGCTCTCTCTTGCTTTGGGAAGCTGGAAGGGGAAACATAAGTTTGGAGCCTACCTTGTAGCTATGTCCGTGGGAGCTGGCAGTTAGAACAGGGTCCAGTGTCTCTTGCAAGAAAATGGAAGGGTAAGTTTAGTGATAGCATATTTCAGTCATAGCCTTCTTCTTTTGCCATCTGTTATTTAAAAACATTTGTTTACTTTTCCTATATGTGTGTTATTCTCTTGTGTTGTAAATACATATCCTATAAATGCTCATTGCACTTTCTAAGTAAAAAGCTATTTATTTGCTCAACAGTTGTGACTGTGATGTTATTTTTCTAAGGTAATATTTGGTTTCCACTGGCTGAGGTAAACTCTCTGTAGCATCCACCACCCAAGAGAGACACACTACCATACTTTAATTTGTGCAATTGCACGTTTAATTATTCAAGTTTGTGAACTTGAAGGTTGGCGCTGGATGACTCCAGCTGGTGGCAGCTAGTACCTGAGGACAGATACCTCTCTAAAAGCTGTTTCAGCCCAGAGGGAGAGGTGGGTTGTCACAGTGTGTAAATCCTATTTTCTTTATAGTCATTTGTATCACGGTTAAATTTGTTAATCTTTGTTGTTTCAAATTCCTTTCATATATATCTGTCTTTTGTTTAATTTGTTCCAAAGTTCTATTAAATTCATCCAGCTGTAGCTTCAACTTCAAGGCTTCTTTATCTAAATTAATTTGTTCAGCCAATTTACCTCGTTCTTCAATTATAGCTTCAATTAGAGCATAGATGAAAGCAACAGAACATCTTGTTCTAATCCCATCCCATTTCATGTCAAGTTTTGCCAATTTTATTCCTATATTATGTTCCACATATATTCTCATACCCCTTGGTATTAGGTTATGTGCTAAATACTGTCCTAGAGTGATGGCATGCCAGTCAAGGCTGCAATCCTTAAACTGCTGGTTTTCTATTTTTTGTGCTGTTTGTTTCACATTATCAAGAGAACCAGTGGCCAGATCCCTATCACCTCTAATCTGACCCAAAGGTTTCTCTTTCTTAGCTTCAGAAAAAGTGGTGAAATGGTATTTAGCATTTGCACTAGCCCCAAATTCACTAAATATGTCCATGCTTCACACTTCAAAAATCTCCTTCAATATTGGCACTTGTTATAATAGTTATACAATCCTAAAGCAATGAAGCAGCTCCAGTGTTATTCAAATCATTAAAAATTCCATATTTAGAGATAATTATTCTTTATATTTATATAGCCCCAATGGGCTTACAATACAGCATGCTAATGCACCTAACAATTTTCAAAATAGTCCAACGTCTGTGGTTCAGATGCCACACATCTCTGCCATCCAGTAATTCATACAAAAGAGGAAAAAGGAGATTTCCACAGGAAATGGACAGTCCTTAATAATATTCCAGGCAGCCTCACATGATGTGATGCAAATATAGAACAGTCTCTGAGTTCAGAAAGTGGTGGGGGGGTGGTGGGCGCTGAGCAAATAATACTGCAGACAGACGTGTTCAAGTCCAATAAAAATCATTTTTATTTTTAATACGGCCAACACCTCAATGTTTCACCTAGAGTATAGGCTTTTTCAAGATATGCCTTTCTCTAGATAAGTAAATAAATATACATTAATTAAAATACTGTCCACAAATAAAAATAGACTTCAAGAGATTGATATTCCAAACAACAGTTGGTGCCACTCACATTATATTGCTTTTAATTATCACAAAACTCCTTCATTTGTACTCTTATTTAAATTATCCTGCAAAAATATATAAAGAATATAGAAAATCATTATTTTCAGTTTATTTTTCAACAATCCTAATTTCTATCACCCAACACCAAACACCATACTATATGTGCTTACAAAAGACATTACAGTGGCATAATAAATGCTACAATTTCAATATTCCATTATACCTGTGTCATCAGATATAAGCACATCTAAATTCCATCACACCTTCAATATCTATTTTCCTATTTTTACTGTATTCTATATCATTTCATTATTTGTCCCCTTTAGGTTCCTGTTCAAAATTAAACACAACAAATATTTAAAAAAGTCCCAACAATATAGATGTCAGCATTATATAACTTTCTTCATTTTAGTTATGATTTGCCTGCTCCAGTTTCATCTCTACATCATATAGGAAGAACCATTCAGAAGTTCACATCAATGTACATAGCAGTATAACATTCATGATCTTTTACTTTAAATCCCTTTACTTACATCTGCATTTAGCCAGAAAATGTAACATCATATACAGCAATATAGCATTCATTTTCTCACGCTCTACATCATTTTACCTGTATCATTCAGGTAATTTTTCTAATTCAAATTCCTTTTTAAGGAATAAACTTCAGTTATCAGAGGAATTCTCTTAAAGAAATTCACAATAATATATACAGCAACGTAACACTCATGTTCTTTTATTATAAATCGCTTCACTTACATCTGTGCCCACCTAAAAAGTTTCACAGTACTACATGCGGCAGTGTGTCATTCAGTTCCTTCTCTTCATCCCCCCCTCCCCCTTCCTCACTGGATTCTACCCTCACATCTTGGTATACCCAATGCTGCACTTTTCACCCTCTCACCACCCTTCCTACATTCCTTCTCCCCCACCCTCTTCCCTCTCCCTATGACTCTGGCACTTCTTATCTGTTGTCTATTTTCTCTGACAAATGCTGCTGGGTGCCTTGTTACAATGCTACCCTTGAACTGTATTAATCTGTACTCTGTTTGCAATGTCCACGTTGTTGTAATGCCTGTCTTGATGTTCCCCATAATTTGTATTTCTCTGACGTGGAACCTTTGTAAAAGAGCCATGGCTCAAAGGTATTTGTAATCCTAGACTTGTTAAATAAAAATAAATAAACTATGCCCACATCTAAACCATTCAGGTCATTTCCGTAATTGAAATTGAAGGAGGGGTGGAAGAACAATGGGGAATAATAAAAACTGCCATCACAGAAGTAACAAGCCTTTTTGTGAAGCAAATAAACAAAACAAAATGATGTAAGAAACCACTATGGTTCTCAAAAGGAGGTGGCAGTGAAGGTTCAAGAGAAAAAGAAAGCATTCAGAAAGTACAAGGAATCACAGAAGGAGCAGGAGAGAGAACTGTGTCAGTTAAAGCAAAAGGAATCTGGGAAGTCAGTCAGAACAGCAAAGGCCCGAACTGAGGAAAAGATAGCCAACTCAGTTAAGAAGGGGGATAAAACCTTTTTTAGGTACATCAGGGAGCGAAAGAAGACTAAGGGAGGGATAGTGAGGCTTAATAAAGGGGGGGGTGGGCAGAGGGTGACTGTGAAAAGGCGGAGATACTAAACAAATATTTTTGCTCAGTATTTACAAATGAAGAGTGGGAGGTACCTAAAACAAACAATAGAAACACTCTGGATATAGAAGTTGATACCAGCCCATTTACAGAAGAAAGGGTTCTGAAAGAACTCTTAAAACTGAAGGTGGACAAAGCAATGGGGCCTGATGGGATTCATCCCAGAATTCTGAAATAACTAAGGGTAGAACTAGTGACACCACTGACTACACTGTTTAACAAATCATGGGAGGATGGGGTGGTACCTGAGGACTGGAGGAGGGCAGATGTGATTCCCCTTCACAAAAGTGGGAGCAGGGCAGAAGCAGGAAACTACAGACCTGTTAGTTTAACCTCAGTGATAGGGAAAATGATGGAATCGCTTCTGAAGGAAAGAATTGTCAAGTACCTAGAGGCCAGAGGGGCACAGGACCCAAGGCAGCATGGATTCACAGTGGGAAGGTCATGCCAGATGAATCTAATAGATTTCTTTGACTGGGTGACCAAAGTAGTAGATCAGGGAAGGGCTGTGGACATGGCCTACCTAGACTTTAGCAAGGCATTTGACTCAGTCCCACACAAAAGATTAATATACAAGTTAGCCAGACTGGGTGTGGGTCCCAAGATGATAGCCTGGGTAAAGAATTGGCTGGAGAATAGGACACAGAGAGTAATAGTAAATGGAGTCCACTCTGAAGAAAGGGGGGTTACTAGTGGGGTGCCGCAGGGTTCAGTATTAGGACCGGTCCTCTTCAATGTCTTTGTAAGCAACATTGCAGAGGGACTGGAAGGAAAAGTATGTCTTTGCAGATAACACAAAGATCTGCAACAGAGTTGATGCACAAGGTGGGTGGAAAGGATGAGAAGGGACTTGGCAAGGTTAGAGGAATGGTCAAATGTATGGCAACTTAGATTCAATGCTAAGAAGTGCAAGGTAATGCACCTGGGAAACAAAACCCAGGGAAGAGTACACAATGGGTGTGAGATACTAACAACAACAAAAATGGAAAGGGACCTGGGGATAGTCATATCAGATGACTTAAAGGTGGGCAAGCAATGTGAGAGGGCAGTAAGGAGGGTTGGGGATACTGGGATGCATAGGAAAGGCATCACCAGTAGAAAACAGGAAGTTGTTATCCCTCTCTACAGACAGCTGGTGAGACCCCATCTGGAGTACTGTGTGCAGTTCTGGAGACCCAAAGGACATAGACAAGATGGAAGCTGTCCAGAGGAGGGCAACTAAAATGGTGCAGTGTCTGCACCGGAAGACATATGAAGAGAGATGAAAGGAGCTTAATATGCATAGCCTCGAGGAAAGGAGGGAGGGGTGGACATGATAGAAACTTTCAAGTACCTCAAGGGAATCAACAAAGTCCAAGAGGGTAGCATCTTTCAAAAAAAGAGGTGTGCAAGAACAAGGGGGCACAATTTGGAGATAGGGGGGGCGGCTCAGAGGTAATGTAAGGAAGTATTTTTTCACAGAGAGGGTTGTAGATGCATGGAATGGCCTTCCGGAGGAGGTTGTGGAGTCAAAAACAGTGGTTGGATTCAAGCATGCATGGGACAGCCATACGGCAATTCTACAGGGTGGGGGCTGCTGTTTAACTAGGATCTGCAGCTTATCCATTAGGTAGGGAAATGGGCAGACTGGGTGGGCCAAGCGGTCCTTATCTGCTGTCAAATTCTATGTTTCTATGTTTAATTCATTTCCAAAAGGTGAACTTCGCTTATTTTCACTCACTGCTTCTACCTCCAGACAATTAAAAGAATGAGTCTCTTTTTGTGATATTATAGTTCTCATTCTAGCCCCCCTGATTTATTTACAACTTTCACAAACATCTCATTATGTTGAGAGCAGAAACTATTAGTTTCCGAAGTGCTTTTACCCTGGCATAAGGAGAGAGGAAAGTGATGACTTTAAAAGACAGACTAGTTCACGCTGAGCATACACAGGGTAGGCATGAAGAAAACAAACTACTCCTTTTGGGACCATTACAACCTGGCATGATGCCATGTGGCAGGTGCTCAGTGTGTAATCATACAAATAAAAAGCAGAGGTATAAACATCCTTATACAAATGAGAAATATGATATCAAGCAGTTTATCACCTATGACACTGCAGGGGTGGTTTATGTCCTGCAGTGTCCATGTGATAAAATTTATATTGCAAAAACTATTAGACCCCTCAAACAAAGGATTCAGGAGCATAAATCGAATATAAGAAATAAAAAATCCACATCAGTAGTAGACCATTCTTTAGAAGCAGGACATACAGGGGCATCACTGAGATTCTGGGGGTTAGAGGCCATCAAACCCCCTGAAAGAGGTGGAGATTATAATAAAATGGTAGAGAAGACAGAAACTCGATGGATCCTGGAAATGAAAGCACTAGAATCAAGGATTGGGCTAGATAAAGATATAAATTGTAACTCCTGTCGTAGATAGTCATCGATATTTAGATATGATTGGAAGTGTTATATATATGAGACATTAGGTGAAAGAACATACTAGGATACCGTAGGGGCATAAAAAATAGAGATAAAATATTCCAAAACATTTTGGGGATGATACATGATTGAATAATAAAAAGATTTGAAACATGTCATAATATAAAGAAATAATTTGAGGTGGGGTATTAGGAGAAGTAAAAACTTTAAGAATGAGGGACTCCATATAAATTGAGATACTGTGGAGGTATATAGATGAGATAAGATTTAGAGAGAGGAAATATAAAACATTCAGATCTGGAAAATACCCCATATTACTATAATGAGGGACACTAGAGTGAATAAGATGTTGTGATTATAAAGATGAAAAAGAAACTATTTTAGAAGTGAATAATATCAAGTAAGGATATTACTTGGATGGTGATATTTAAACACCATAGGGGGATATTATGTAAATAGATCCTAAGCTCATAAACGGTGTCCCATATTATTTATGGTATGGTATCTATGCTAGTCCATTACTGTATGGTGAGGTTGCAGCCTATTAGGCATGTTTGCATTATGAGATGCATCACTGTAGAATATACAAAGATAACACTTGGACGTTCAGCTATTATTGCCTCTTGTCTGATGAATGTAAATAATTTGCTTAGAATATAAATGTGCCAGAAATAGGTAGAGATGGATATAGGCTGATACATGAACACATACTATTGGGTCTGTACCTTTAAGGTAGTAAGAAAGTGATGTAAAAGACCTAGTGCCCTTTGAGGTTAAATGCGGGTGATGGGTTTGTAGTAAAATACATGAGGAAAAAAGTTAGCATTTGGAGTGGGAGAAGTAGCCTAGAATGTATCAGGGTAAGAATCCTGTAAATCTACATCTTATTCTGTTTGAAGATATAGTAAGTAGTAACAGAATTTAACGCCAGAGTCTGAGATAAGATGCGTAATGAGAATGTTTAGCAAAATATACCAGGAGAAAGGAAGCTGGCATTTGGCGTTTGGAGAGCGTGATGAAATATGCCAAGGTAAAAGCACTTCAGAAACTAATATTTTCCGCTCTCAGCATAATGAGAAGTCTGTGAAAGTTGTAAATAAATCATGGGGGCTAGAATGAGAACTATAATATCACAAGAAGAGACTCATTCTTTTCATTGCCTGGAGGTAGAAGCGGTGACTGAGTGAAAACAAGTGAAGTTCACCTTTTGGAAAGGAATTTCAATTACGGAAATGATCTGTATGGTTTGGATGTGGGCATAGAGAAGGAATTGAATAACACACTGCCGCATGTAGTACTGTGAAACTTTTTAGGTGGGTGCAGATGTAGGTGAAGCGATTTATAATAAAAGGAAATGAGTGTTACAGTGTTGCACATATTATTGTGAATTTCTTTAAGAGAATTCCTCTGATAAATGAAGTTTATTCCTTAAAAAGGAATTTGAATTAGAAAAATGGCCTGAATGATACAGGTAAAATGATATAGAGCATGAGAAAATGAATGCTATATTGCTG
This sequence comes from Neoceratodus forsteri, assembly GCA_016271365.2. Taxonomy (NCBI): domain Eukaryota; kingdom Metazoa; phylum Chordata; order Ceratodontiformes; family Ceratodontidae; genus Neoceratodus; species Neoceratodus forsteri. The sequence continues at coordinate 63,161,321 of CM057455.1, forward strand.
TATATGATGTTGTTAAATTTTCTGGCTGAGTGCAGATGTAAGTAAAGGGATTTAGAGTAAAAGATCATGAATGTTGTACTGCTATGCACATTGCTGTGAACTTCTGAATGGTTCTTTCTATATGAAATAGAGATGAAACTGGAGCAGGTAAATCATACCTAAAATGAAGAAAGTTATATAATGCTGACATCTATAGTGTTGGGACTTTTTTAAATAGTTGTTTTGTTTAATTTTGAACAGGAACCTAAAGGGGACAAATAATGAAATGATACAGAATACAGTAAAAAGAGGAACATAGATATTGAAGGTGTGATGGAATTTAGATGTGCTTACATCTGATGACACAGGTATAATGGAATTTTGAAACTGTAGCATTTTTTATGCCACTTTAATGTCTTTTGTAAGCACATATAGTATGGTGCTGGGTGATATAAATTAAGATATCAGCCTCTGGAGGATCTTTGAGAAGCAAGCTGAAAATAATGATTTTCTATATTCTTTATATATTTTTGCAGGATAATTTAAATGAGAGTACAAATTAAGGAGTATTGTGATAATTAGAAGCAATATAATGTGAGTGACATCGACTGTTGTTTGGAACACCAATCTCTTGAAGTCTCTTGTTTGTGGACAGTATTTTAATTAATGCATATTTATTTATTTATCTATCTAGAAAAAGGCATTTCTTGAAAAAGCCAATACTCTAGGTGAAATGTTGAGGTGCTGCCCGTGTTAAAAATAAAAATGATTTTTATTGGACTTGAACATGTCTGTCTACAGTGTTATTTGCTCAGCGTCCCCCACCCCCCTTGTTTGAACTACACAATGATGTGCTTATAATTTTTATTTGCCAACTTTACCAAGAAGGTGATAGAATACTGCAGATCCTGTCACCAGTGTCAGCTAATAAGGAAGGCAAGAGGAAAAGCAAAAGCTGCTTTCATTCCCTTACTGTGCTGGAACCATTCCAAAAGGTGGGAATCGATACTGATGGTCCTTTAAAAACCCCAAGCTCCTTCGGGAAAAAGCACATCCTGGTGGTGGAAGATTATGCCACCCGATATCCTGAGGTTGTCACCCTGTTCTCCATTAAGGTAGGAAGTGTAGTGGATGCCTTGCTGGGGATTTTCTATCATGTAGGGTTCCTGCAAAAGGTTATCTCTGATAAAGGGGGTGACTTCATGTTGGACCTGATGAAGTGTTTGTGGGAGAGGTGTTCTGTATTGCAGGAGGGCACAATGTCTTACCACCCACAAGCAAACAGGTGGGTAGAAAGGTTTAAAGGGACCTTGAAAACCATGCTAAAGTTTTGTTGAACAGAACAGACAGGACTGGGAGAGATACCTTCCCCACCTGCTGATTGCCTACAGGGAAGTGTCACAAGAGTTGCCAGGATATTCCTCCTTTGAGCTCTTGTATGGATGTAGGGTCCTCTAGATTTGATACAAGAGGATTGGAAAAGAAAGCATGCCCCCCAGTGGACTCCAATAGTGGAGCATGTCTTGACGTTTACAGAAAAGTTAAAGAAGCTTGTGGGAGTGGCCCAGAGCAACCTGTCAGCTGCCCAGCTGAGACAAAAGACATGGTATGATCACAGATCCAGAGCTCACTCATACAGAGTGGGACAGAAAGTCAAAGAATCATAGAAATTATCAGCAGATAAGGACCACTAGGCCCATCCAGTCTGCCCATAGGCCCTATACATGTATGCACCCACTCACCCAAAGTGGTCAATGGCTTTTCATCACTCCCTTCCTGCCCAAGGTTTCCCTGTGCTTGTCCCAGGCATATTTAAGCCCCTCCACTGTGCTTGCCCCTACTACCTCTTGTGGCAGACTATTCCAAGTGTTCACCACCTTCTCTGTGCAGAAAAACTTCCTCACATTACCTCTTAATCCCCCCCTTTAATTTCATATTGTGCCCCCTTGTTCTGGTATCTTTCCTACATTGGAAACAATCTCTCAACTGAACTTTGTTTATGCCCTAGAGGTACTTAAAAGTATCTATCATGTCACCCCTTTCTCTCCTCCTGTGAATATATACTAAGGTCTCAGTCTCTCCTCATACGTTGTATGATACAAACCATGCACCATCTTTGTTGCCCTTCTCTGGACAACCTCCATCATGTTTATGTCATTATGCATGTGCGGTCGCCAATACTGCAGGTAAAGCCTTACTAGTGTTTTATACAATGGCATCACCAATTCCTTCCTCCTACTAGTAATACCTCTGACTATGCACCCCAGCATGTCATTGGCCCTCCCTGCAGCCACTGCACACTGCTTTGATACCTTCAGGTCATCAAATATGATAACCCCTAGATCCTTCTCCTCTTTGGTGATGGTCAGCACCTCCCCCCTATCCTGTAGGTCTCCCCAAGGTTCCCCTTGCCCAGATACATATCTTGAAGTTTTTTGCATTGAACCTCAGTTGCCACACCTCTGACCACCTATCAAGCTTCTCCAGGTCCCTCTTCATTATCTGCACCCATTCTGGAGTATCCACCCTGTTGCAGATCTTGGTGTCATCTGCAAATAGGCACACCTTTCCTTCCAGCCTCTCTGCAATGTCATTAATGAAGATATTGAACAGGACTGGTCCCAGTACTGATCCTTGTGGCACTCCGCTGGTCACTCCTCTCTCCCCGGATTGGATCCCATTTACCACCACCCTCTGCTTTCTGCCTGTCAGCCAGTTTATAACCCACTGTATCACCTTATGCTCCATGCCCAGACTACTGATCTTGTTATCCAGCCATCTGTGTGTGACAGTATCGAAGACTTTGCTGAAATCCATGTAGGCGATGTCTACGGCTCCTCCCTGATTCACTTCCCTAGTCACCCAATCAAAAACATCTATCAGATTCATTTGACAAGATCTTCCTGATGTGAATCCATGCTGCCTCAGATTCTGGGCACCAATGGATTCCAGGTGTACCACTATCCTTTCTTTCAGCAGTGTCTCTATGATCTTCCCCACCACTGAGGTGAGGCTGACTGGCCTGTAGTTCCCCACTTCAACCCTACTATCACTTTTGTGCAGTGGGACTACATGTGCCTTCCTCCATTCTTCTGAAACCATGCCTGTATTGAGTGACTATGTGAACAGGGTGGCCAGAGGTGCTTTTAGTTCCCTTCTCAGCTCCCTTAATATCCTCAGGTGTATGTCATCAGGCCCCTTGACTTTATCCACCTTTAGCTTTGTGAGTTCATCCAGAACTCTCTTCACTGTGAATGGACTGGTGTCCAATTCTCTGCCCAATTGCCTCTGCTCCCCAACTGTGGTTCTTGACCCTCTCCCTCCTCAGTGAATACTGAACAGAAGTATTTGTTCAGTACTTCTGCCTTGTCTAGATCCCCCTCCTTACATTCTCCCTCCTCCCCTTTGAGCCTCACAACTGCTCCCCCCAGTTTTTCTTCTATTGCTGATGTACCTATAGAATGTCTTATCCCCTTTTTTCACAGACCGCGCTAAACCCTCCTCTGTTTGTGCCTTGGCTTTTCTAACAGCCTTCCCTGCCTCTCTGAGATGTTCAAGGTACACCTCCCTGTCCTCCTCCCTTTGGGTCTTTTATACTTCCTGAAACTTGCTCTTTTAGCCCTTCCTTTGTCTCCCACCTCTTTAGAGAACCATAGTGGTTTCTTTCTTCTTTTCCCTTTGGCCACTGTCCTAATGCATTGGTTAGTTACTTCCAGAATGGCTCCTTTTAGTCTCCCCCATTGTTCCTCCACCCCTCCATTACCTCTGCCTTCTCCAGTGCTGCTGATAAACATCTTCCCATTTAACTGAAATCCGCCTTTCTGAAATCTAATACTTTTGCCTTTGTGTGGCTTAATCGAGTCCCTGTCTTCATGCTAAACCACACCATGTGGTGGTCGTTGAATCCCAGCTGCCATTCCACCTGGATTCTTTCAACTGTTTCCATTGGTTCATACCAGGTCTAGAATCGATTTGTCTCTGGTTGACTGGGCAGACTGGATGTGCCTTGCAGTCCTTATCTGCCATCAGCTTCTATGTTTCTATGGCTGTTGCACCAGCTGTCTGAGTCCAGTGCCCTGCAGGGATTCCAGGATGGCCATGCTTCTGGCTGAAGCAGCTGCCTGGGTGGTCCAATCCACGTCCGGCATATTGAAATCTCCCATCAACAGGATTTCTCCTTTAGCTGCCATGTCGCGAATTTCCTCCACTAGTACTATGCCCACTTCTTCTCTCTGTCCTGGAGGTCTACAGATCACCCCTGTATGTATTGCTGTGCCATTTCCTGGTTCAAGGGTGACCCACATTGCCTCGGCCTCCCCCTGCCTTCCCTGTACTTCTGTAGCCTTTATGCCTTCTCTGATGTACAGGGCCACCTCCCCTCCATTTTTACCTTCCCTGTCCCTTCTGAACAGTGTATAGCCTGGTACAGTGATGTCCCAGCTATGAGTAGCAGAATACCATGTCTCTGTTATTGCTGCTATGTCAAGGTCTGCATCCATCATCAAGGCTTTCAGGTTTGGAAACTTATTTCCCAGACTGCTGGAATTTGTGAACATGACCTTCCATGTTTTGCTCCCTGCCTTCCCTCTATTCTTGTTTTCTCTACTTTGCCTCCTCCCCCCAGCCTGGTATTCATGCTCATGTGCTCTTGCCCCCCCTTTATCCCCCTTTATAAAAGTTTCCCGTCTGCCCCTCACTGCTCACTTGCATTGTTCCTGTTGTCAATTTGTACTTTTGCATGTTTTTCCGGGGGGGGGGTCCTAAGTCACCTGTCTCTCCTGGCTTTTCCCCCTTGGCCAGTTTAAATGCTCTCTGCTGAAGCATTCCAACTTCTCACTAAGAAGTGAGGTCCCCTTTCTAGACAGATGCAGGCCATCCTTCTGATACAAGTTCTCATATGCCCAGGTTGGGCTCCAGTCCCCTATGAAGTCAAATCCTTCCCTTCCACACCAATTATTCACCAGGAGTTGAAGGATTGGATGTGGTGTGCCCTGGCCTCTCTCATTCCTTGGACAAGTAGTACCTCCGAGAATGACACAGAATGTGTTACCTGTTTCAGGTCCTCTCCCAGCATTACTGAAATCCTCCTGGACTCTGGCTAACTCTACCCTTCTCCTTGCCAAGTCACTGGTCCCCAGGTGGATGATGACATCCAGCTCCTCCCTCCTGACTATTGCCCTAGCGATCTTATGGATTTGCTTTCCATCCCTCCATGCAGCGCTTCCTGGGAGGCACTTGACAACCCTTTCCCCCCTGCTAGTTGTCCCTAATTTCACACCTCATAAAATAGAGTCCCCCACTAGAAGAAGTTTACCCCTACTCAGGGGTCCCTTATCCCCCTTCTCTGGGACTCTGGATTGGAGGTCCCAACCAACCTCCCTGGTCCCACCTGTGGGTGCCTGTGTGGGGCAGTCCCATTCCTCCAAAACAGTGTAGGAATTATTAAGCTGGACTGGTTAGGAGATGTGTCTTTAACCCCTCCCCACTCTCACTGAGCCCACTGTGGTCCAGTCATCCTTCTTACTGGGCAGACCTTGAGGTTGATGCTGTGGACCCAGTGGTTTCTGGGTGGGGGTGGATGTCACCCATAATATAGCCACCTCTGCACAGACACAGGCAACCTTCTCCCTCAGCCCAGAGAGATGCTTGCAGATAGGGCAGTGTTGCAGCCTCCATAATGTCTCCCTGAAGACTGCTGCACCACAGTCACTGCACTGCACCACTCCTGTCATGTCTGATGTGACCTGGCCTGCAATATAACCTAGGTATGTCCTCTAGATGAACCCTAGGCTCCTCCCTTTCCTTGGTGTGGAACTTCATGTGTGGTGTAGAAAGGTGTAACAGTATGGGCCCACACCCTATAAAAGGAGGACTAGCCTAGGGGTGGGTGTTATTACTTTCTGACTGAGTCCAGAAACAATCAGCTGAGGATTCCTTTACCCTATGTTCGCAAAGGACAAGCCCCGATGAAAAAAGAAAAAAGAAAAAAAGAAAAAAAAAAAACAGATGCCCCAAAATCCATTGAAATATGAGACCTGCCCTAAAGTTAACAGACTCAAACAAGTACAAACAGTTCCAAACTTACCAGCAACTAAATCCTTTACTCCTGCCTCTCCACAAACTTAGCAGCAACAAAAAGGTACATCTATCTGAGCCAAAGTGAGTCTGCTTCTGCACTACTGCTGTGTGGGAGAACCCACTGGTATTTAAACCACAATTAGCTGTAAATTGATCCTAGCTGAGGGGAGAGAGGAGTACCTTCCAGAAAGCTGTTACCAATGCATTTTGAAAAAATAAATGGATCTCCAGCTCACACTATAGATCATACACACAAAAAATACACTGTATTAAACAAACTCAGCACTACTGCCCTAAAGGTAACAGACTCACACAAGTACAAACAGTTCCAAGCTTACCAGCAACTAAATTCTTCACTCCTGCCCCTCCACAAACTTAGCAGCAACAGAAAGTTACATCTACCTGAGCCAAACTAAGTCTACATCTGCACTGGTTCTGATCCCAGTCCAGAAAGACAAGCTACAGGCTGAGTGAGAGGGACCATGCAAGGTAGTCCTGCCAGCAGATAACACTGTGGAGTTCCTTGACTAGAAACACACCCACATGATGTACCATGAGAACATGATGAAGCCCTATTTCAATATGGCTGACACAATATTTGCGGTTTGCAGTCCAGAGGAGGAGACGGATGAGGAGGACCCCCTTCTTGACTTGCTGGCTGAGATCAAGCAGGAGTCATCTGTTGAGGCCATCAAGCTGTCCCCACAGTTAACACCTGAACAAGCCCAGGAGGTAGGGCAAGCTTTACAGGACTGTGCCCCTTTGTTTACTTCCAAGACTGGATGGACCCTGCTAGCAGCTCACGATGTGGACACCGGTTCGCAAGTGCCCATACATCAGACAGCCTATCGGGTGTCTGAGACAATCTTAAAAGATATTAAAAAGTAGGTTGAAGAGATCCTGGACCTAGGGGTGATCCAGAAACCCCACAGTTCCTGAGGTTCACCTGTAGTCCTCGTCCCCAAGCTGGATGGAACTACATGCTTCTGTGTAGATTATTGTGCTTATAACGCCATCACAAAGTCTGATGCCCACCCAATGCCCAACACAGATGAGCTGCTGGATAAGCTGGAGGGTGACCTACCTGATGACTGTAGATCTGAATAAGGGGTGCTGACAGGTAGAACCTATGGCCAGGGCTAGGGGACGGTCAGCCTTCATCACCACAAAAGGCCTAGTTGAGTTAAGGTAATGGCCTTTGGGATGAAGAATGCCCCTGCAACCTTCCACTGATTTGGAGAATCAGGTGCTGCATGGTACAGAGGATTATGTAGTGGCACATTTAAATGACATTGCTAAATTCAGACATAGCTGGGAGGACCACCTGACCCATCTTGAAGTGATCAGCAGCGTACAGGCAGCAGGACTAACTGTGAAAGCAGAGAAGTGCCAGGTGTCTATAGCAGAGGTGACCTATTTGGGACATGATGGGGAGGGGACAACTCTGACCAAACCAGACAAAAATAGAGGTGATTGAGGCATGGCCCATGCCTAAGATCCAGAAGCAGGTAAGGATCTTCCTTGAGACAGCAGGGTACTACCAAAAATTTGTGTCCAGGTCCAGCACTTTGGCAAGTTCTCTATCTGGCCTATTAAAAAAGACCCTAAGAGGGTGAAATGAGACCCAGCACATGAGAGGGCCTTCACACAGCTGAAAGTCTCACTGTGCAGTGCCCAGCTGCTGGCCAGCTCAGACTATATCCATCTGTTTGTGATACAGCCAGAAGCCTCTTATGTGGCGATTGAGGCAGTCCTCAGTCAGACATCCCAGCATGGGAAAGATCACCTCATTATGTACCTCAGTAAAAAGGTTGCTGCCATGCAAGTAGGCTTACTCCACTGTGGAGAAGGAGTGTCTCACACTGGTGTGGTTGCTAAAGAAATTAGAGCTTACATCTCTGGGAGGAGGTTCAAGGTACAAATAGACCACGACCATCTAAAATGTCTGAACAAAATTGAAGAAACTATTGGGAAGCTGCTAAGATAGAGTATTGTGTTACAGGCATATGACATGAACATAACACATAGGTCGGAGTCTGTAAATGCCAGTGCAGATGACTTATTGTGCCAGTCAATTTAAGGGACAGAACTTATAGAAACCATGCCAAGTAAATGGCACGTTTCCTCAGGTTCTGTTTAAGGAGGGGGGTGCGTGGTGGAATCGCATCTTGTCATATTTCTGATGTTTTGATAGTTAATATTCTCTCTGTTGTTATGGTGGTGGTTAAGCCTGTTGTTTTTCTATAACTTCTTTTTCCATGGAATATTTATTGGTGTTTAGCCTGCAATATGAGTTCAAGGAAAGAGGTTCTGCTAGTTTGAACTGGTTCTTTCTTTTCAGAAAGTTGTGCTTGGGTGAGGCAGCTTCAGTTAAAGAGCTGGTGACAAGTTCAGGAGAACTTTAACAAAACACAATATTTAGGAACTGTCCAGCTTGTATTTCCCATTAGTTCTATATTCCTCCTCCCCATTATTTAGTAGTGAGGTAATCTGCATGGAAACATGATCTTTAGTCCTGAAAAATTTTATGTATTTCTACTTCTTTCTCCCTACCTGAAGTTATAGACTCTCTGCGAAGTCCGAATACTATCTTTTTGTCTTCTTTTTCCCTTTTTTATGTTTGCTTGCGCGCATGTGCAAGAAACATCGTGGGAGAATACGACTTGCTGGAGGTGAGTGCCTGTCCCTGCCAGTGAAGTGCACAATCTGTGGGGTGTGCCCCATATGCACCAATGGAGCAGTGAGATGTGTATGGCAGCAGATTGACAGCAGTGGCCTTGGCTTCAAAGAAAAGGTCCACTTCAATCACTGCGTGAAACGTGTCTTCACAGCACATGCACTCTCCATCTCACCCACTAGCCCTGCACTGCCATTAGCAAAGGACTACTGAGCAGCATTTGCAATATGAAGAAAGGGAAAACCCTGTTTCTGTACAGACAGCCACTGCAGTACACATCATTCTCATCATCAACCCATGCAACATGTCTCCAGTTTATTTACTAATGTGTTCCGTGCTGCCCCTGGCTTGATTCTCATTTGTAAAAGGAAGCGAGGCTTACACACAGTGCATGCAACTACCATGCCCTCCCGAGGTTCTCACTCAGTCTCCAGGCTCCATCCCATGCCCACCGGGGTGCCTGCGCAGGAGCAGCATTCAGCGCCCGCCCTGGGCTCCCACAGCAGAATCCCAGTAGCCTGCCTGAGGGCTGTCAGTGATGCAGGTCAGGAGCATTGCTGAGCGGAGGGCTGAAGGTTCCAACTGTTAGATGGAGCTGAACTCTGCCTACACTTGCCAGGAACTGGACTGGGGACCCGGACTGTGTTTCAACCTGTAAAAACACCTATGTATTAACAATGTACTTTTTATTTGCTTGATTACATACTGGTTTTGTTTCTCTTTTACTTTTACTGTCGGCAGTGTTACTGCACTTGCGGTGAGGGAATTTCTGTGCAGCAGAGGTAAGACGTTCAGGTGCAGGTTCCAATGCCTAACACAGTAACCTAGCAGCAGGAAGACAGAACCACTGCAACATGAGGAGATTACCCCTTACTTGGTTGCCAGACCAGCTTCAGAAGAAGAAGCAGAAGAAGAATCAGCATTTATATAGCGCCTTTTATACAGTGTATCCAAAAGTGGTTTACAAGCAATGCTAGACTGGTAGTGAAGTGACTGAATGTGTACAGATGGCCATATCACACATCAGCACCAACACACACACAGCCTGGATGATTCATTAACCGGTTTACACCTGGGCCCTCAAGAGAGACCATCACTTGTGAATAAAAAATAAAAACCTCTTCCTTTGCTACACTACTCAGGACTACATTCATCCTCCCACATAGGCCTACACACACACACAGAGTCTTCAGTGCGGTTCAGTTGGAAGGACGTGTGGAAACGATTCCCTATCATTACAGGGGCAAACTCCTTCATTGTCTCAATGGTGCTTAATAAATCACTGAGACTGTAATCTAGAGGATACATTTTTCCTCTACAAAGCCAGAGTAATATTCTATGCATTTTTTCTATTGCTGCTGTTAGTTGTCTGAATTGTGTTTTGCCTTATGAAACACAGACTGATTTGCTTTTATTTAATTAATGTGGCAGTTTTGGTTATGCAACATTATCTTTGCCCCTCAGACTTATGCTATTATGACCTTCTCTGCAACACTTGGCGGGATAACAAAAACAAGCATTTGTCAATGCCGAACGTTCGCTTGCAGGTATTTGCAGTGGTGTTTGGCATGTATGATGCTGTACCCTAATGCCCTGTGCGATTGCTGGTATTTGCACAATAAATTGTCAGCATGACCTTTTTGTTACCCCCATTGAGCGCTACATAGGCGGAAACACGTTTTGGGCAGGATGTGAAAAATGACAGCTGTACTGCTCATAAGGAAGTGTGGTAAAATGGCACTGTTGAAAATCTGGAGTAGAAATATTGAAAATTCACAAAGGTAGGAGAGTGCGTGGAAACTGTGCAATGCACGCTCGTAAAACAGTCATTGTTAGGAATTTTGTCACCAAATTGTCAACATTGCCATTTTAAAACCTCTGCTAATGAACAGTACCACTGTGATTGTCTTACTGTGTGCCATACATTGATTTTGCACACCAACTGCGCCATTGTGCACTACATGGGCAGAAACACGTTTTGGGCAGGATGTGAAAATGACAGCAGTAGCTCATAAGGAGGTGTGGTAAATGGCAATGTTGAAAATCTGGAGGAAAATATTGAAAATTCACAAACTCTACGAACGCAAGGAGAACTGCACAACGACGTCAGAACAGTTATTTTAGAATTTGTTCACCAAATTTGCAACATAGCCATTTAAGATCTCTGCTCATGAACAGTGACACTGTGATTTTCTTAATGTGCCCCATACACTGAGTTCACACAGCGACTGTGCCATTGTGCACTACATGGGCGGAAACACATTTTGGGCAAGATGTGAAAACTGACAGCTGCAGTGCTCATAAGGAGGTGTGGTAAAGCAATGTTGAAAATCTGGAGTGAAAATACTGAATTACAGTACCTACGAAGCGCATGAGAACTCGCATCTAACGACGCCAGAAACAGTCATTTTAGGACTTTGTTCCACCAAATTTTCAACACAGCCATTTTAAGACCTCTGCTCATGATCAGTGTCACTGTGATTTTGGTAATGTGTTCCATACATTGATTTCGCACACCAACTGCGTCATTGTGCGCTACATGGACGGAAACACGTTTTGGGCAGGATGTGAAAAATGACAGCTGTACTGCTCTTGAGGAGGTGTGGTAAAATGGCAATGTTGAAAATCTGGAGTGGAAATATTGAAAATTCACAAACCTACGAGCATGCGTGGGAACTGTGCAACGCACGCTCATAAAACAGTCATTTTTATTAATTTTTTCACCAAATTTTCAACATTGCCATTTTAAAACCTCTGCTAATGAACACTGTCACTATGATTTTTACTGTGCATACACTGATTTCTTGCACCGACTGTGCCATTGTGCACTACATGGGCGGAAACACGTTTTGGGCAGGATGAAAATGACAGCTATACTGCTCATGAGGAGGTGTGGTAAAATGCCAATGTTGAAAATCTGGAGGGAAATATTGAAAATTCACGAAACCTATGAGCTGCAAGGTGGAACTGTGCAACGACGCTCATAAAACAGTCATTTTAGAATTTTTCACCAAATTTAACATTGCCATTTAAAACCTCTGCTAATGAACACTGTCACTGTGATTTTCTTACTGTGCATACATTGATTTCGTACACCGACTGCGCCATTGTGCACTACATGGGCGGAAACACATTTTGGGCAGGATGTGAAAAATGACAGCTGCACTGCTCATGAGGAGGTGTGGTAAAATGGCAATGTTGAAAATCTGGAGTGAAAATATTGGAAATTCGCAAACTTACGAGCATGCGTAGGAACTGCACAACGCATGCTCATAAAACAGTCATTGTTTGGAATCTTTGCACCAAATTTTCAACATGGGGTTTTTGGGACCCCTTCTCATGAATGATGTCACTGCCATGGTGCTATTCAGGCCCGAAGGGTGATTTCATGCAGTGACTGTGCAGTGACTGCGAAATCACCTTTTGGGCCCGAATAACGCCATGACAGTGACATCATTCATGAGAAGGGGTCCCAAAAACCCCATGTTGAAAATTTGGTGCAAAAATTCCAAAAAAATGCCTGAGATATGCAATAAAGTTGAACCCCCATCTAGCCCATTATACAGCTTTCCGGCATTTCCTCAATTCGCGGTCGCCTTTGAAGTGTGCAGACGTGTTCCCGGTCCACCGAAGATCATCGCACCGAGCTCCGGAGTTAAGTATGGGGTGAGTGGGGGGGTGTTGGGAGGCTGGGTGCGCAGTGGGTGGGTGCAGGTTGTGGGAGGGGTGACTGGGAGATGCGCCGCGGTACCGTTTTTTCTTTACAGGTGAAAACAAAAAAAACGACAACGTGGGATGTTTGCCACACTGGGATGGGCTCCCAGCATGGCAGAAGATGGCTGGAGGGGCCGAGGAGCTGACGGGGGATTGGGCACCCCTTCAGCAAAACAAAGCGGATGTTTGCCACGCTGGGTGGGCTCCCAGTGGCAGCAGGATGGCTTGGGGTGCTGTGGAGCCAACAGGGATTGGGCACCCCGTCAGAATAACATTTGCCACGCTGGGGTGGGCTCCAGCATGGCACCAAAGCTTTGGGGGGGCGGCGTGACACGCACGGGGAGCATGTGACGCGGTGCTCGGTATGGCAGCGGTGGTTTTCTTTGACGCAGAAGACCACCGCTGTCATACAGAGCTCCCACACCCATTGGTGCAGGACTGCCACACCTGCTCAAGGGAGCAGTGCTGATGGCAGAGGACACCTCCAAAGTGTGCTATCTCCTAAAACGCCTCATGCTGGCTGCGTAATGTAAAATCAGTAACTCTTGATGGAATTGTATAAGTAAGCAGCAAAATGTTTTTTTTTCTTTTGGACTGCAGATCAGTGAATGATAGACGTGTATCATGCTTCTGAGCTTCTGCATAAACCATTTGTTTATGCCATACATGAGAGGTTCAGCAGCCTGGTTGTGTACTGATTCAGGCTGCACAGCTTATAAATAGTCTGATGATAAGGGGTCCAGTGATGTCCAAATATGCAGGGAAGATTACTGAAAGTAATAGCACACAGGTCTGTTACCAATGTGGTTTTCATGAAAGAGAACGTTTCTTATTTTGATTCCTACCTAACCTAACTATTCATCAGAAAACTTGCGATGCGTTTCACCATTTTGCCGTCTTTTACCACAAGCTCAGAGTAAAAGGTTGAGCAATGTGGTCATGTACTTATCCCGCCTACATAGGATATAAATAAACAGTCCGATGATAAAGTGTCCAGTGATGTGCAAATATACAGGAAGACAACAGAAAGCAGTAGTACAACGGGTCTGTTACCAATGTGGTTTTTATCAAGGAGACTGTCTCTTATTTTGATTCCTGCCTAAGAATTCATCAGAAAACGTGTGATACCATTGCATTTAACAGTACTATAATTGCATTCCTGCAAAACTAAATAACCGAGACTGTAATCTACTGGATAATTCTTTTTTTTTTTTGCCAGACCTGCAGAGAAATTTTGAAAGCATTTGTTTCTGTTGCCACGGTTAGTTGTCTCAATTGTGCTTTGTCTTATAAAATAACAGGTTTGTTACAAGTGTGGTTTTCATCAAGGAGAACATATCTTGCTTTGATTCCTACCAAAGTATTCCTCCGAAAACTTGTGACACAGTTCTATTTAACACTAGTGTCATTTTATTCCAGGAAAAATAAATAACTGACCCAGTAATCTACTGGATAATTTATGTTTTACCAGAAGCACATAGTACTTTTGAAGGCATTTGTTTCTATTGCCAAGGTTAGGTGTCTCAATTGTGCAACCTCTTATAAATAATGATTGCTTTGATGTGATTTTATTTGATTCCTATGCCACTTTTGCTTAGGCAAGGTTACATTTGCCCTACAGACTTATGCTATTATTACCTCCTCAGCAACACGTGGTGGGGCTAAAACAAAACAACAAATTTTGCCACATTGCACAACCAAACAGCAGCATGTTTTTTATTTTTTTATTTTTTTGGATGCCGCACAAGGTTTTTGTCCCTCTTTTTGGACTACACTTCAGTGAATGGTGGACTTGCAACATACTTCTGAGGTTGTACAAAAAAATGTGTTTATTGCATTCATAAAAGGTTCAGCATTGTGGTTGTGTGCTAATTAAAAGCCATATTTTACACTGAAAAAATAAAAAGGGAAGGACAGCGGTAATATGATTGAGAGTTGCAGTTCTTTGAAGAAAAGGCAGCTTTTATTTACACTTGTACAAACAAGCAGCAAAACATTTGATTTTCGAGAGCTCATGAATGAATGGTAGACTTGTAACATGCTTCTGAGCTTGTACTTAAACATTTGGTTCACAACGTACATACAATATTCATCAGTGTGGTTGTGTGCTAATTACAAGCCACATTTCACACTGACAAGAAATCAAAATTGATGGACAGTGGAAAGATGGTTGAGAGTTGCAGTTATTTTTAAATTAGATTGCAAATCGTTGAAGAAGCCTCAGTTTTGTATACTTGAAAATAAAAAGAAGAATAATTATAAGACCGATAGTCATAAAACCTTTGTTTTTTCCATGTAGGGAATCAAATGTCAGATCTTTCAATTAGAGGCTACTGACTATGCATTTATTCTGCTGCGCTTGTGAATCATGCTACCTTCTTGCTTTACTTCTTTTTTTTTAATATTTTTTATTGTCTTTTCAATTAATCAACATTGAAGAAGAATAGAGGAAAAAAGTGCTATGACATTCTTGCATTATTACACCGTGGACTATGTCTGTTACACCAAGCATTATGACAGCTATCATAACATATGCAAATACCATTGTCTGAATACATAGAACAAGCTTGGGGCCATACTGTAAACCTGTTGTAAAAATAAGTTCAGTAAAATTGTCTGGACCCCCAAGACCGCATTGGTACCTGCAATACTGATGCTGATGCACATGTTTGCATTGTGACTTGTTGCTAATCTGTCCATTCTTAGAGCCAGTGCATCCTTTGCAGTGACAAAAAACATACATATCAGCTGGAGTATCTTGTGCAATGACTAAAACATGGTGGATGACTATTATCACATTAGGAAACCTAAGGTACAGATCACTGTTTAAACAAATCAGTGACTGAGAAAATTAGAACATAGCTATGCAAACAAATGACAAACATATAATCACTGTACTACACCATGTGCAAGAATAACTAATATATGAACATTGCATTGTGTCATAGGTGCTAATAATGGACTTCTACTGACATCCCTGGGTACAACTAAACATGTCCATTCTGAATGAAACATGTACTACAGAATATATATATATTTATTTATTTAGCTTTTGTTGACCGGGTAAGTGCACTAGACAAAATCCTGCCTATTTTCAGGCACGACCCGGGGGAAGGGGGATACAGATGCATGCCAACTGACCTTGAACCAAGCTGTTGGTGGTATTTTTAGTGAATGAGGGAAATTTGGCCAGGACACAGGGGAAATTCCCCTGCTCTTTTCGATAAGTGCCATGGGATCTTTAACATCCACCTGAACTACCACCAATCCAGGCAGATGGGACCTCGGTTTAACGTCTCATCTGAAAGACGTCACCTCAGAAATGCAGCACCCCTCTCATGCTGCATTACAGTGTCAGTACTGGGATATTAACCCAAGTGCCAGATGTGGGAACTGAACCCACAGCCCTTTGATCTCCCGGCATCAGAGGCGAGTGTGCTACCTACTGAGCCACTGACACTGCAATATATACAGTATATAATTACATGGCTAACCAGACGCGATCTCTCACTGCTACATATTTGCAGCTCCTTCTCTCTTGCTGTTTGATGTTTGTGATTATTACTGAAAAAAACTTCTTTTCTCTTTACTATCTTATACCTTTAGCTTCATGTAGTACGGTCAATATCACATACTATACGGGAATCAGTATAGTACATAGCATTATTATAATCTTGGTAATACATAACATTTCCATCAGGTTACTTTTTCTTTACTATTATATATTATACCACAAGATCTCAATATGTATAATTATTTTTGTGCTGTGCTATGTCATGTTTAAGCAGTTCCAATAAAAAGATTAACTGCAAAAAAAATAATTACATGGCTAAGAGGACAAATGCCCATTGTACTTTATTATGTGGAAAACACAACCACCCTGAGTTGAAAAAACAAAACTGCCAACACAGTATGGAGACACATCGCTCACAGACATGCGCGAGTGCACACCCACACACACACACACACACACACACTCCAATTCTCTGCTACTTTAAGTAATGCCCATATAATACAAGTTCATTTGTGCTACATACCTCTCGCTGACAATGTTAGCATATTCCAAACATCAATTATATGGACTGCAAGCCTAGTTTTTTTTTTCATGCCAAGATGCAGTACGGATATTAGGATTGATCTATATAATGCCTGTAAAGTTGTACTACATATCTTTCAGTGACAATGTTAATAAGGCACTCCTATGAACAAGTACAAAGACTGCAGTCCTACTGTGTACATGTGTAGCACCGGCATATACTACTGATACCAATTCAGAGTTCCCGTTCTGACTGCTCAAATATCCAAAGTGCTATTCGCAGCATTCTAAAAGAAAATAGCTTACTATATGTTTTTTCAGTATGGCAAGTGTCATTGGCTGATGCCTCTAACTGACCTGAGAAATGTAACAGCTCATTAAATCAAAAGTGCATGTTTTTCTAGCCAGCCAGTCGCCATTTAAAGTGAAATATCTCTTTATAACTTTAACAACTGTCACTAAATATTTACGACACCATCTGGTTAGGATTTACAGATTCCACCCTTCTACATTGTTTATATAGGTGGTTCTTTGTACATCATGAAGCACAACAGTGAATTGCACTCTTTTACACATGATGTTACACTTTTGGGGATATATAGAATTATTTAATTGTTTAGAGACCATACTTAAATCAAGGTTACACCAAGTTCCTTAAATTATATGTTCCACTGCATCACATATTCTGAACCAGTTGATATGCTGAGCTAAGAAACCTACTGGCTTTGAAATCTGAATGATTAATAACAGTGCCCTGCACTAAAAACACATTTAGAGGCAGACACAGACATGCAGTTCAATTCTGAAGCACGATAAGCATGCAAGCCTTCAATCCAGTAATCATCTTCCACTCACCAGCTCACATACTAACTTGCATGTGTCCCACGTTAGAATTTTGTTACCTTACCTGTGACCATATGGTGATGAGATGCTAATGTTTTTACTGGACTCTATTCTTTCTCACCATGTTACATAGAAACATAGAAACATAGAAGTTGACGGCAGATAAGGACCGCAAGGCCCATCCAGTCTGCCCATTTCTTTTTCTACCTTATAAATGTGCCTTCGGCCTTTGCTCTGTCAGTGACCTATCTATTCATAGTCATTTATATTGCTCCCTTATGCCTATCCCATGCCTGTTTGAAGCCCTGCACTGTATTCATAGCCACCACTTCTTGTGGTAAGCCATTCCATGCATCCACCACCCTTTCTGTGAAAAGAATTTCCTCACATTCCCCTTAATCGGCCTCCTCTAATCTCATGCTGTGTCCTCTTGTCCTGCTATTTTCTTATATTTAAACATGTTAGACTCTTTCACCTTGTTTATGCCCTTAAGGTGTTTGAATGCCTCGATCATATCACCTCTTTCCCTCCTTTGCTCAAGGGTATACATATTGAGCTCCGTTAATCTGTCCTCATATGTCTTCTGATGCAGTCCCTGCACCATTTTGTTGCCCTTCTCTGGACTGCCTTAATTTGGTTAATGTCCTTGTGAAGGTGTGGCCTCCAATACTGCGCAGTACTCAGATGGGGTCTAACCAGTGTCTTGTACAGAGGTTATTACCTCCCTCTACGACTTGTGATACCCCTACTAATACACCCTAACACCCCTAGCCTTACCTACTGCTTTAGAGGTCTGCTTGGATGATTTTAGGTCATCAGTGATGATGATGCCCAAGTCTCTTTCTTCCTTTGTGACTGCTAGCAACTCCCCTCCCAGCCTATAGGTGGCTTCAGTGTTTCTCTTCCCTATGTGCATGATTTTGCACTTCTTTGCATTAAATCCCAGTTGCCACTCTTCTGACCATTCTGCTAGTTTATCCAGATCTCTTCTCATTCTGCCCACCCCATCTGGATCATCTACTCTGTTGCAGATCTTGGTGTCATCTGCAAACAGACAAGCCTTACCCTCTAGTCCATCTGCAAGGTCACTAATGAAGATGTTGAAGAGGACTGGCCCCAGGACTGATCCCTGAGGTACCCCACTTGTGACCTGCATCTCTTCTGACTGTATACCATTTACCACCACTCTGTTTTCTCTGCCCACAACCAGTTTGCCACCCAGTTGACCAACTTCTGACCCACCCCCGAGCCTACCCAGCTTATTTATCAATCTTCTATGTGGAACAGTGTCAAAGCTTTGCTGAAGTCAAGGTAGGCATACATCAACTGCTCCCCCTTGGTCCACCACTCTGGTTACCCAGTCAAAGAAATCTATGAGATTAGTTTGACAGGACCTTCCTTTGTAAACCCATGTTGTCTTGGATCCTGTGCCCCTATGGATTCCAGGCGTTGCACTATCCTTTCCTTAAGGAGTGCCTCCATAATCTTGCGCTCTACTGAGGTAAGACTGACCGGTGTTCCCCACCTCCTCCTTGCTACCACTCTTGTGGAGCGGATCACATGAGCCCTTCTCCAGTCTTCTGGGACCTCTCCTGTGCTCAGAGACTCACTAAACAATTCTGCTAATGGCTCTGCTAGTTCCTCCTTTAGCTCTTAAGTACCCTGGGATGTATGCCATCAGGTCCCATTGCCTTATCCACCCTGAGCTTAGCAAGCTCTTGTAGGACCCTTTCTTTTGTGAAGGGAGTAGTGCTCACCTCCCTCCCCTGTGTCCATGATGCTGAGCTGTGGGCCCTGTCCACCTTCTCTTCAGTAAACATTGAGCAAAAGTATCTATTTAGGATAGATGCCTTTACAGGGTCCTCCTCCTATGCCCCTTTTCTCCCATTGCTTAGCACAATTTCTGGACTTTCTCCTTTCACTAATGTATCTATAGAAAGTCTTGTCACCTTCTTTTACTGTTCGTGCTAGTGTTTCCTCAGTTTGGGACTTTGCCTGCCTTACTGCCTTACCTGCTTCCCTTAGGGCAGTTTGGTATGCCTCCCTATCTTCATCCCGCTGTGTTCCCTTATATTTCCTGAAGGCCAACCTTTTCTGCTACTGTATTTGAGAACCAAAGTGGTTTCCTTCTTCTTTTGCACTTCCTTTTCTGTCTAACACAATGTTGCCTTTACAATACTGGGGAATATGGTACAGAAAGCATTTCATCATTTACACATGCAAAACCTTCACATGGCCTGTAACATGCAAAGTACAACTAGAAACATACTGTATAAAAAACAGTTATATCTTCTGTCTCTTTATCTGGCCTTCTCTCTGCCTCTGTGGAACTTCTATTCCCTTGCATAACTTCACTTGTCTGTCTGTCTGTCTAGTTATCTATTTACCTGCCTACCTATCAGCCTGTGTGCCTATGTAACTGTCTGTCTACCTACTGTGCTTGCCTGGAGACACTGCAGCTAGAACTGGTTTAGTTAAACCATTGCACCTTAAAACACTTTTAGGCCCTGGACACACTGGGGAACTCAAAATGGTTTAAGTGCCTTAAAACAGTTTAAATCCCCCTACCACTGTTTGCAGACAGACTACAAGCCTTTTAAAATGTTTTAACAAAAGTGTTTTTAATCCCTGCTAGATACCTAGTCTTAAAACCATTTTTAAAACCATTTTGGAGCTAGCATGGTTTTACTCTCAGGTCTGTTCAGGAGTAAAAGTGTTTTAAGCTGTAATGGTTTAACTAAAACAGTTCTAGCTGCAGTGTGTCCAGGCAAGCACAGTTCTGTGTGTTGGACTTAACACAAAATAGTTACAAGGAGAACAGGTTTAACACTGGCAGTGTGGCCACACTAAACCATTATCAACAAGCATTTGTCAATGCCGAACGTTCGCTTGCAGGTATTTGCAGTGGTATTTGGCACTTGGACATGGCTTAAAAAAATCAGTGACAAAGAAGTACAAGCATTTGTCAATGCTGAATGTTGCTTGCTTCTATGTGCTGTTTAGGTATTTGGAAGTCATTGGAATGCAAATATTGAAAATTTGCGAACTTACGAGCATGCATAGGAACTGCGCAACGCACGCTTGTAAAACAGTCATTTTTAGGAATTTTTTCACCAAATTTTCAACATAGCCATTTTAAGACCTCTGCTCATGCACAGTGTCACTGTGATTTTCTTAATGTGTCCCATACATTGATTTCGCACACCGACTGCGCCATTGTGCGCTACATGGGCCGAAACACATTTTGGGCAGGATGTGAAAAATGACAGCTGTACTGCTCATAAGGAGGTGTGGAAATGGCAATGTTGAAAATCTGGAGGAAAATATTGAACTAAAACTTATTTACATGCGAGGAACTGCTAAATGCACCGTGGTCAGTCATTATTTTAGGAATTTTTCACCAAATTTCAACATAGCCATTTTAAGACCTCTGCTCATGCACAGTGTCACTGTGATTTTCTTAATGTGTCCCATACATTGATTTACACCGACTGCCAGTGTGTGCTACATGGTGAAACACGTTTGGAGCGGGATGTGAAAATGACAGCTGTACTGCTCATAAGGAGGTGTGGTCAAATGGCAATGTTGAAAATCTGGAGTGAAAAATATTGAATTCACAAATGTCTGACGTGCGTAGGAACTGTAACCTGCGCTCGTAAAACAGTCATTTTTAGAATTTTTCACCAAATTTTCAACACAGCCATTTTAAGACCTCTGCTCATGCAGTGTCACTGTGATTTTCTTAATGTGTCCCATACATTGATTTACATACACCGACTGCACCGGTATGCGCTACGTAAGCGGAAACGCGTTTTTGGGCAGGATGTGAAAAATACAGCTGTACTGCTCATAAGGAGGTGTGGTAAAATGGCAATGTTGAAAATCTGGGTAGAAATATTGAAAATTTGCAAACTTCTGGCGTGCGTAGGAACTGCGCCAATGCAGCACCGTAAAACAGTCATCTTTAGAATTTTTCACCAAATTTTCAACATAGCCATTTTAAGACCTCTGCTCATGCACAGTGTCACTGTGATTTTCTTAATGTGTCCCATACATTGATTTTGCACTGACTGCACCAGTGTGTGCTACATGTGAGGAAACAGTTTTGGGCAGGATGTGAAAATGACAGCTGTACTGCTCATAAGGAGGTGTGGTAAAATGGCAATGTTAAAAATCAAGGTGAAAATATTGAAAATTCACAAATGTCTGGCGTGCGTAGGAACTGCATAACCTGCGCTCGTAAAATAATCATTTGAATTTTTCATCAAATTTTAACATAGCCATTTTAAGACCTCTGCTCATGAACAGTGTCACTGTGATTTTCTTAATGTGTCCCATACATAGATTTTGCACACCGACTGCGCCATTGTGCGCTACATGGGCGGAAACACATTTTGGGCAGGATGTGAAAAATGACAGCTGTACTGCTCATAAGGAGGTGTGGTAAAATGGCAATGTTGAAAATCTGGAGTGAAAATATTGAAAATTTGCAAACTTACAAGCCTGAGTAGGAACTGCGCCGCTACGACGAATGAACAGTCAGTTTTGAATTTTTAACCAATTTCTTTATGGGGTTTTGGGACCCTTCGATATGTCACTGTCATGGCATTATTCAGGCCTGAAGGGTGATTTCACACAGTGACTTCGCAATCACCCTTCGGGCCCGAATAACGCCATGACAGTGACATCATTGATGAGAAGGGGTCCCAAAAACCCCATGTTGAAAATTTGGTGCAAAAATTCCAAAAAATGCCTGAGATATGCAATAAAGTTGAAAACCCCCCATCTAGCCCATTATACAGCTTACAGGCATTCCTCAGTTTGCGGTCGGCTTTGAAGAGTGCAGACGTGTTCCCGGTCCACCGAAGATCGTCGCGCCAAGCTCCAGAGGTAAGTATGGGGTGAGAGGGGTGTGGGGAGGCTGGGTGCGCAGTGGGTGGGTGTGGGTTATGGGAGGGGCTGGGAGAAGCGTGGGACCGTTTTGCTTTACAGGTGAAAAAAAAAAAATGACTCGTGGGGCGTTTGCCACACTGGGGTGGGCTTCCAGCGTGGCAGAAGGATGGCTGGGGGGGCCGTGGAGCCGGCGGTGGTTGGGCACCCGTCGGGCAGATGAGGCGGGTCATTTGCCACGCTGGGGTGGGCTCCCAGCGTGGCAGCAAAGATTTGGGAGCGAGGCTGTTAGGCGACAGCAGTAGGGTTTTCTTTGAAGAGAAGACCACCGCTGTCACACACAAGTACCTTGTCTGGATTGGTGCAGGATTGCCATGCCTGCTCAATGGAGCAGGGGATTGGAGAGGAGGGGCACACCTCCAAAGTGTCCCATTCTCCCAAGACGTTCCTTGCGCATGCGCGCATGCGAACTTAAAAATGGTTACTGAGTAGTGTGGCTGCACTGAAATGGTTTAGCTAAACTGGTTTTAAAAACAGTTTTCAAAAACAGTTCTGTAGTATGACCAGAGCCTTACTCCTGGACAGACCTGTAAGTAAAACCATGCTAGCTCCAAAACGTTTTTAAAAATGGTTTTAAGACTAGGTATCTAGCAGGGTTTAAAACACTTTTGTTAAAACATTTTAAGGGGCTTGTAGTCTATCTGCAAACAGTGCTAGGGGGATTTAAACCATTTTAAGGCACATAAACTGTTTTTAGTTCCCTAGTGTGTCCAGGACCTTACATGAACAACATGAATGATGGCAAGCATTGGTATACATATGGGTATGTTCACTCAGTCAATCATTTTTTTTTTGGCTTATCTAACTTGTGTACTCAGGAAGGTCAGACAGACTTTAAAAGCATTTTGTTAACCACTCGACAACTTTAACATTCGGTGACATAGACTTGACACAATTAAGGTCATGCATTCCTTGAGACAATATTGCGACATCTCTGATGACAACTGGAGTTTGTGCATGCTAACATATGGAACTAGTTTTAATATATTCACTTCAGATTTTCAACATTGCCATTTTTTACAACTCTCCATGAACAGTACAGCTGTCATTTTTTACACCCTGTTCGGAATGCGTTTTTGCACCTGTGGTGGCAAATGCCGTAGTTGCTGTGCAAAAGTAGCTTTCAGCTAACAAATTGATATTGCCACTGTTCATGAGGTGGCGGTCACAACAAAACCATGTTGAAAATTTGGAGTGAAAATACCAATGAATGCCTGAGGCGTTAGGGTTTTCGACCATAACGCCCCACCCTGTAGAGAATGACAGGCATCAGAGCTGTGACTTGGGATTGTCACCTGAAATGCTCATACCTTTCCACCCCCACCCACACCCTGCAGCCACTTAGAGGCAACGTTCACCCCATTCTCCTATGCCGCATCCATCTCACTGTATTTCCTGATGGAATGAGATGCGCATAAGGGTCAAAAACCCCAAGGCACACTGTGACACTTGTCAGTGTCTGCAGGGCAGGGTGTGGTGAAATGGCATTGCCATTATGCCTGATGACCCAAAGACACACCCCAATGCCTGTCAGTCTCTGCAGGGTGCTGGTGGGGTTAGCTTCAGTTCAATACTTCACTGCCCATCCTATTCTGCAGCTCTGTAACTCCTACACTACCAATGCCAATGCCAGCAAGCAAACATTCGGCATTGACAAATGCTTGCTACTAGTATTGCAATAGTAATTTAATAATAATTTTGGGTAGTATTCAGTAGTAGTAAAGCAGTCTGCCCAAGAGCCGAAAAATGTAAATGAGCTATTTATTTGAAGACTAACTCAGTAATAATTAAGTACTCGGTTAGTGGTTAGGTAGTTTTATATGCAAATGTATGCAAATTAAGGCAATGCTGTGAAGATTAGATGATTACTTAAATGATTACTTCTGAATTGTATAACAATACTAATGAAGACTAGCTGAATACTTCTCAATAGTAGTAAAATAGTAGTACTCAATTAGTATTTATATAGTGCCATATATGTCATTTGTGCAGCATAGGCCATGCGCTGTGCTCCAGCTTTGCTTGCAGCTAGCCCAGCTGCAGGTGCTGCTCAGAGGGACTGGTTTTGAGAAGCAGCACGCATGTGGCCTTTATACAGTGCCAGTACATGGGGGCAGGCTAGCTAGTCTTCCCCCATGCACTGGCACTCTATACAGGCCATATGCATGCTGATCCTTACTCAAAACCCATCCCCGTGAGCTGCACCTACAGCTGGGCTAGCTGGCATGCACAGCTGCAGTACACCATGCAGCCTATATGCCTGCAGACCATCCTGCTGTTTGTGCCCCTCAAAGCAGATGATATATCATGGCTTGAGGGTATTCCAGTCCTGTTATCCCCATTTCTTCAGTAGTGTAAAAGAAACACAAATTTAAAGTGTGTGTCTGAACACTGCAGGTGTGACTGAACTTCATCACTCTGTGGCACACAGAGTCTGTATGCTGCTCTTGTAATCTTCATGTGGCCAGCATTTCATGCTGAGTGACAGCTTTGGGCCATACCAATACACAGCTGTTGCTCAATATGCACCCATGTGCACATTGGCAATGTAAAGCAATACAGAAATGCTGTTGCCTACACTCTTATTTTTCCGATGTATCTACCTCTGTTAGTGCGCCAATATGCATTGGTACTTTTACACACATCTCCTTAATGTAATGGTACACCAGTACCCACAATCCCATGCTCTGCATGGTTCAGGAGATCCAGTCTGCTGGCAGAATGGGAATCCAACTGGATGCCCTCTGGCGTCTTCCACTTCACTTGCATTTGGCTCCCTGTCCCCACTACACTTCTATATGCAAAAGTGGGGAAGGGCAAGACAGACAAGATTTTAAGGTACATAAAAAGATGTTTGCCCAGCTTCGTTATTTCCCAAAATAAAAGTCTTTATCAATACGAAATGAACTTATCTTTGCTGACATTCAACCAATCTGAAGATTACACCAAATGGAGGGACCAGATCTTTTGCTGTGTAGAACCACCTAAAAAAAAATAACTATTGAAGTTACATAGGCATGTTACTTTCTGGCCAAAATGAGTGATGAATAAACTTGAACATTAAAACACAGTTGTGTACTACATTTTTTAAGTTCTTTAGAAAAACTGCAGTAAAATGCACACTTTTTTCTAAATCATATAGGCCTCACACTATTTGAGTACATTTAACATTGCATATCTGCACGTACACCTTAAAGCCAGCAATTATGATGCTCTCCACCCACTACAATTACAGATCAGTAAGCAAGATATTACTGAATATATTTGAAATTTGTTTGCTCAAAGCAGACTTTACAACAAAGAAAAATGACCAATGTGTGCCTTAATATCTCAGGAACTAGAAAGTATGGACGCAGATTAGGTGATATCGTATACGAACATATGAATCTGCCAGCAGAAACAGACCTTAAGGTCCATCAAGTTAGTCTGCTCGAATGCGAAGCTAGCACCCTTATATTGCAGCAGCCTCCCTCCTCTCCACCCTTTGCCACTTATCACTGTGAAAAGAATCTGTAAATATATACAACTACCACATGGGTGGATAGCAGCCCTTACCACCTCACCTCCAATCCCTGCCAAAGGTATCAGCTCCCCCTGCTACAGGCTACTCATGCCAACCTGCCTCACCCCCAGCTCCCATAGCCCTTCCCCAGGAAAAGCAAAGCTTCCCCCTGCTTTAGTGCCAGGCTACCCTAGCCCACCTTGGCACTCTCAGTTCTGATGGACCTTCATCTGGATCACACCAGCTCCCCTTGCCCCAGGCTTTCCTGCTGCCACCAGGCTTACAGGACCCTTCCCCATTTCAGCACCAGTCTCTCCTGGCACATGCTGTCCCCCGGGTCACCCCAGTTCCCTTGGTCTTGCCTGTGGACCACCCTAGCTTTTCTGCCATGACCGAGCCACCACCCGTTTTCCCTCTGCCCTTGCCTGCCCATTGGCCCCTACATATTGAAGCTCCACTATGCACCATCCCTAGGATATCCTGTTTTGCCCCCAGTTCTCATGGCCCTGCTCCTAGACCACTGCATTCCACCTTGCATGAGCCACCATCTTCCCTGGTTTTATCCATCGTCCACACCTGCTCCCTCTGACTTCCCTGGTCTACTTTGCTCCCTAGCTCACATAATCCTGCCCTAGGACAACCCCAAGTCAGGGCTGCTCTGGCCCACCCCAGCTGTCTCTGTTCCCATGACCATACCCCTTGACTACTCCAGATCTCCCTGCCCTGGACTTATGTGGCCCACTAGCTCACATGGCCTCGCCTCTGTTCCACTGCAGCTCCCCCCAGCCCAAGCAAGGATCTGCAATCCCTTCCCCAGAAGGAGAGCAGTTCTTTGGATGTTCGATCCTCCTCCACCCAATGACCCTCCTTCTCCCCCTGATGACCCTCCAACACCCCGGGTTTGTCAGCATCAGAATGTTACCATTGTAAATTGGGGAGCAGGGGCACAGAACAGTATACATCATTCATGAAGTTATTCAGAAATTAACCTTTCCTAGCATTATCGATGACATTCACCGCTCTAGGCACTCCCTCTCACTTGTTGGTGCTTTCATGCTGTATTCAGCAGCTGACCGATACAACAGGTGGCCGTGCTTTGGGCTCTGGGGGCGGGGCACAATTGGGCTATCCTGAATATCAATACAAAGTCAGCTTCTTCGGTGGTTTCTAAACCCAGTAATCCACCTTTTAAAATGTTTTCACTATTAACATGAATTATTTCCAACAGCTGCACTAATCACACTCACACTCCAGCAAACCAGACAATCTGATTATGACAGGAAAACCCCTTCACGAGTCCCAATTTCAAAATACAGCCCAGTAAAAAACAATACTGTGTATTTTCTTAAAATCAGCACTTATGAGGGGTTTTGCCTGTCGCTTGTATGATTTGGAAACACCTTGTTCATATCATTATATATAATAAACCCACCTCCTTGCAGAATAAACTGGTAACCTCACAATTTGTGAGGTTAGTGACATCATAGGGGGCACTCTAACTTTGCTGTCATGCTCATGATATCACTAACCTCAGTCAATGTGGCTTGTTCTACATGGTAGGGGACTCATTATTCCCTGTATGTGCCTGCAGCCTTCTATTAAATCTCATAAGCAAGGTCGGACTTGGTCAGGAAACCTCCAATGAATGCCAGGTACTATAGATTTGAGTCTAAAAATAGCTCTCATTTCCAAGCCAAAATAAATACCCCATGTCCTTTAACTGTTGTTCAGGCTAAATAGTTCCTCACAGTTCACCCTGTGTGTTCCTTTCAAGTAATTCCTGAGTGAGGGGGAAAAGGGATGGAAGTGGGTCTAACACCACATGACCAGGAGGTGGCAAGTCAGATTTTATTTTTCTGGAGCCCAATTCCTGAGGCTCTGGGCGCCAACAACAAGAAGAAATGATTACTCACCACAGTAGTCTTCTTTCTTCCATGGGGTCCTTTAGCATCAGTAACTTTTTTGCACTTAGCTGGCTAGGTGCAGTTGCCCTGGAAGTATGCCTTTAAGAGATATTTAATGAGCATAGGGCCAAGCCAATCAAAAGACAGGAGGGGGGTGTGAACTGAGTGAGAGCTGTTGACTGCTTCAGAATGTTTTCACAGAAAAACGAGGGCAAATGCTCTGAAAAAGAATTAACAGGATTCAAAAAACATGCAAATGTTCAAAAGTGGAAATAGAAACAACAGCAACACAAGGTAAAAACTCATCAATAAGAAACGCCAAATTTGGTAAAAGGTGACGTAAGAGCCCTTCTCTGATATGTGAACCGGGGAGGAAGTGTAGGAGCTTACTGATGCTAAAGGACCCCATGGAAGAAAGAAGATTACTGAGGTGAGTAATTTTTATGCTTGTTTGTGCACATGTGCTAGAAACATTATGTGACAGCTTAGGGGAGAAGTGGGTTGAGGAGGCTCAGCACTGTGGCAGCCAAGGGAGGCACAGCATTTCGGGGCTTGGCAGTGCTGGACCAATGGAAGCACAGTGTGCTGATGACGCTGGCTTCCAAAAGTGCCACGGAGTTCTAACATTTTCGCTGCAGCAATTAGAAGCTGCCTCTTCATTGCAGCATCAGCCATTTTGCTGCAATGAGGGAGTGACCTGTCATTGCTGGGAGGAACTTGCCTACTGTAATATTGTTTGTGAACATGGCGGGCAGCTTGCCGCCTGTTCACAAACAATATTAATCAGCCCCCACTACTGAGGGGGTGCCCAATCCCCCTCGGCAGCATGTGCCCACCCACAACAGTGTTTTTGCAGATGGGGCCCCAATCCCAGTAGGCTTCAGTCCCCCTCCTAGTTAAAGCTGCTGACGGGGAGCCCACTCCCGTTGGCATAATGCCCCTCCCACAAAAACCCAGTAGATTTGTGCCGGGGTGCTCAATCCCCTGGGCTCTTGGCGCCTCTTTGTGCTGATGGGGTACCCAACTTCATCGGCTACAGAGGCCCCTCCAAAAAACTCCATTGGCATGCTGGGAGCCTACTCCAGTGTGCCACATGCTCCTGTAAAAAAAAAAGTCCCGCAATGTTTTTTTTTTAACCTATGAAAAAGAAAATGGACCTCATGGTCTCCCTGCCCTCTCCACAACCCGCGCCCACCCATCAAGACCTGCCTCCCTATACCCCCTCACACCATACTTACCTCTGGAGTCCAGTGCAAAATCTTCAGTGGACCAGGAACACGTCTGCACTCTTCAAAGCCGACCGCGAACTAAGGAAATGCTGGTAAGCTGTATAATGGGATAAATAGGGTTTTTTTCAACTTTGATGCATATCTCAGGCATTTTTTGGAATTTTGGCACCAAATGTTCTACATGGGGTTTTTGGGACCCCTCCTCATGAATTCAGACACTGTCATGACGTTATTTGGTCCTGAAAGGTGATTTTGCGGTCACTGCGTGGAATCACCTTTCCGGACTAATTATTGAAACGACAGTGCCAGTGTTCATGAGGTGGGCTCTCAAAAAGTGTATGTTGCAAATCTGGTGTAAAAAATCCAAAAATGACTGTTTTACGATCGTGCGTTGTGCAGTTGCTACGCACGCTCATAACTTCACGAATTTGTAATATTTTCACTCCAGATTTTCAACATTGCCATTTTTCTGAACCTCCTTATTAACAGTACAGCTGTCATTTTTCATATCCTGGCTGAGATGTGTTCTTGCACTTCCTGCACATAATAGCGCGGTCGCTGTGGGAAATCACTGTTCGGGACACATTACAAAAATCACAGTGACCCTGTTCATTAGCAGAGGTCCTAAAATGCCTATGTTGAAAATTTGGTGATGAAAGTCTATAAAATGACTGTTACACGAGCCTGCGTTGTGCAGTTTCTATGCACACTCATAACTTCGCACATTTGTAATATTTTCACTACACATTTTCAACATTGTCATTTTTCCGCACCTCCTCATGAACAGTACAGCTGTCATTTTTCACATGCTGGCTGAAATGTGTTTTTGCACTTCCAGCACAGAAGACCGTGGCTGCTGTGGGAAATCAGAGTTCGGGACACATTAAGAAAATCACAGTGACACTGTCCATGAGCACAGGTCATAAAATGCCTATGTTGAAAATCTGGTGAAGAAAGTCCATAAGATGACTGTGTTACGCGTATGCGTTTCGCAGTTTCCACGTATGCTCGGAAGTGCAAGCATTTTTAATATTCCCACTACAGATTTTCAACATTGACATCTCTTCACACCTCCCTATGGATGGTACAGCTGTCATTCTTCATATCCTGCCCGATCTGTGTTTTCGTACATGTGGTGCAGAATGGCACTGTCACTCTTGGAACTCAATGTTCGGGACACATTGACAAAATCACACTGCCACTCTTCATGAGAAGAGGTCCCAAATGCTTTCATAAGGTGGGGTCAGAAAAAGGCCATGTTGAAAATTTGTACTGTAAATACCAACAAATGCGCAAGGCGTTAGGGTTTCTAACCAAAATGTCCTACCCTCTACAGACGGACAGGCATCAGGGTGTGCCTTTGGATTGCTGACTGTACTGCTCAAGCCATCCCACCCCCACTCCCCAGCCACTGACAGGTATCAAGGTGAACCTTGGACTCTTTGGCCCCAGACTTCACCCTATTCTCCTATGCTGCACCTATTTCAGCGTATGTCCTTATGGAATGGGGTGACTGTAAAGCCCCTAAGGCACACCTCAACATGTGTCGGTGTTTGCAGAATATGGTGAGGTGACATTGCATGACCCTCATGGGCAATGACCCAAACACTTACCCCAATGCCTGTCCATTTCTACAGGATGGAGGTGGGGTTGGCGTGAACTTCAATACTTCACTGCCATTCCTATTCTGCATCTCTCTAACTCCTGCATTTCCAATGCAAATACCAGCAAGCAAACATTCGGCATTGACAAATGCTTGTTTCTTCTTCCCCCAGGAGTCCTTTAGCATCAGCAACTTTTTTGCAGACTACCAAGTAGTACCAAGTGGGAAGTGGGTAGAGAACCTACTTAGGAAAGAGGCTCTGCAGAACTGCCCTGCCAAATTTGGCATCAGATCTGGTCTGCACATCCAAACTGTAGTGTTTCACTAAGGTGTGCACAGATTTCCAGGTAGCTGCTTTGCAGACATCCGGTAGGGGAATGTCCCTTGCTGCTGCAAGCGAGGCTGCAGCGCCCCTGGTGGAATGGGCCCTGAGCCCCACTGGAGGTTGTTGACCAGCTTTCTCATAGCAGAATCTAACACAAGAGACCAGCCAATGAGAAATAGTTCTCTTGGTAGCTGGTCTTCCACTGCCTACATCCCCGCAGGTGAGGAACAACTGAGTGGAAGTGCCTCTGGACTGTCTAGCATGCTCTAGGTAGTGAAAGATGGCTCTTTTGACATCCAAGCTATGGAGCTTTTGCTCACCAGGAGTGGATGTCTCAGTAAAGAAGACAGGCAGAATAATGGACTGGTTCAAGTGAAACTTTGAAACAACTTTTGGCAGAAATTTCCTATTTGTCCTGAGCTCAACTTTATCATTGTGAGGGATGATGTAATTTGGCTTAGTGCACAGGGCCTGTAGCTCTGAAATCCTCCTGCCAGACATAATGGCTACCAGGAAGAAAGTCTTCCAAGTTACAAACTTGATGTGGGCTGTGGACATAGGCTCGAAAGGTGGATTCATGAGCCCATCTATGCAAAGTTTCGGGCTCCAAGGAGGAACAGGCTCCCTGGTTGGATGCTGGAGGTGCAAGAGGCCTTTGAAAAACTGTTTAAAAATGTCATGGGAAAAAACAGATTTCTTCTTTCCCACCGAAAGGTAGACTGAAATTGCCACCAGATGTAGCTTGAGTGAAGATGGTTTCAAGCCTGATGTCTGTAGGTCTACCAGGTAGTCTAGCAGCTGAGGGTCTGAAGCTGATAGGGGTTTGACCTTTTCACTTCTGCACCAGAAGGAAAACCTTTTCCATTTGGCTGCATAAGTCTTCTTAGTGTTTGTTTTTTTAGCCATCCTCAGTATCTTAAGAACCTGTTCAGAGTACTGTGAGGATGGAAACTCTAACTCCTCAAAAACCAGGCTTTGAGGTGAAGAGAGTGTATGTCTGTGTACTACACTCCCGTCTGAGGAAGGGTCAGCATGGAGCGAGTCGGAGGCAGGCCAATGGGCCTGTTGCTGGACATTGAGAGAAGGAGAGGGTATTAGGCTTTCCTGGGCCAGTCCGGAGCCACTAGGATCATGGATGCAGGCTGCTGCCTGAGTTACTGCAAAACCCTGAATATCAGGGGGAAAGGGAGGAAATGCGTATAGGAACCTCCCTGACCAGTTCAGGATCAGGGCAACCAGAGGAAGTGTTCCCAGAACTGGGGGCCTGTAACAGTACTGAGGAAGCTGAAAATTGAGAGGCGAGGCAAACAGATCCATGTCTGGTGTGCCCCACAGCCTGAACACTGTGGCTAGAACTTGCTTGTTCAGTGTCCATTCATTCTGACCTTGACTGATGCAGCTTAGAGCATCCACCAGAGTATTGAGTTCACCTGGGAGGTGAATAGCTGGGAGGCTCACTCCCAGGGACAATGCTAGAGACCAGAGCTTCAGAGCTTCCAAACAGTATTCCTGATCTGGTACCACCCTGCTTGTTTATGTAGAACATTGCAGTGGTGCTGTCCATTCGAATTTGAACTGTCTGCCCTTCTATGCTGGCAGTGAAAGCTTTGAGAGCTAGTAAGACTGCTCTGAGTTCCAAAAGATTTATGTGCAAGTGTGACTATTTGGGAGTTCAGTTGCTGCTTACTGAGGCACTGTCTAGATGAGCACCACAGCCCAACAGGGAGGCATCTGTAGTGATCACCTTTGTGGGAAGAGGAGCTTGAAATGGAACCCCTGACTGCAAATTTGCAGGGTCCTTCCACCACAGCAAGTTTTGGAGGAACTGCTCCGATACTGGTATTAACCTTAAAAATTTGCTGTTTCTCTGAGACCAGTGAGCTCTGAGGCAGGCTTGCAGGAGTCTCATCCTGTACCTAACCCCTGGGACTACTGCAGTCATGGAGGCCATATGTCCCAGAAGTTTGAGGAAATGTCTGGCTGGTCTTGGCTGTCCCTGGGTGAAAGAATCTGCCACTGAAGGGAAACTCTGAATTATTTCCTGTGAGAGGAAAGCATATCCCTTCTGAGTGGCCAGCTGGGCCCCTATGAAGGTGAGCAGCTGGGTGGGTGAGATTTCTTGAGATTTGCCAGGTAACCCAGAGACTCCAGAGTGCGTTCTGTGAGGGGAAAGAGATTCCTTGACTTGGCAAGGAGACTTTGCTACTATGAGCCAGTCATCCAGATAGGGGTAGAGAGTGACACCCAGTCTCCTGAGATGTGCTGCTACCACTGCAAGACACTTGGTAATGACTCTTGGGGCTGGGGACAGACTGAAGGGCATTGCAGTGAACTGATAGTGACCCGAAGGAAGTCTGAACCTGAGAAACTCCCTGTGAGATCTCCTTATAGGTATGTGGAAGTAGGCATCCTTTAAGTCGCCGGAGGCTAGCCAGTCACCCTGCTGTAAGGACTGTATGACCAGTGACAGAGTGACCATTTTGAATTTGTTTTTTTTCAGATGTTTGTTTAAATATCTGAGATCTAAGACAGGTCGCTACTCCCCGGTTTTCTTTTGTATCAGAAAATACCTGGAGTAGAGGCCCTTGCCCTTCTCGTGGGTGGGGACCCTCTCCACCGCTCATAAAGCCAGAAGATTTTGTACCTCCATTTCCAATAGCAGTATCTGTGATGACAACAGAGGTCTTGACACCTGGAAAAGTTTGAGGTCTGGCAGCTGCTTGAACTGTAATGACAGACTCTTCTCCACTATCTCCAGCACCCATTTGTCCGACTTGATGAGGGACCAGTGCTGAAGATAGTGAGAGAGTCTGCTTTCAACCAGAAACGGGGAGGCAACCTGGACACTCACATCAGGACTTAGACTGAGAGGCAGATGGCTGGGTAGAGGTGGCTCTTCTTTGGCCTCTTCTTCCCCTGCTTCTGAAAGACCCCCTGTACTGGCTAAAGTCAAACTGGGGATAGGGATTGTAAGGCCGGGGAACAAATCTTCTGCCCCTACCACCCCGGGATGGGATTTCTAAGGGGTGGCGGGTTTAGGCTTGGATGAATGTCTCTGCCAGGAGGCCTTGTACTCATCAACCTTTTTCATGTAGTCAGTGGTTCTGTAATCAAACAACATATTTTGATCACAGGGAAAATCCATTGCCTTGTTCTGAGTGTCTGTGGTCAGACTGGTTGTTCTAAGCCAGGTGAAGCATCTGAGATATGGCATGGGCCATCACCCTAGAGGCTGCAATTGTCATCTGCCACGTGGAATTGGTACATAGTAACTTCCAAGGCAGTTTTTGACATATCCACCAGCACCTGCACCATAGAATCTGATCCATTGTGGACAATAGCCTGGACAGATTTCCAAAGGGCTTTCTGATATTTGGCTGTGAATGCCATGTAAGAAGAAAGCCTGAGAAGCAGGGAAGCTGTGTCATACATTTTTTTGCTATAAAGTCAATTTTCTTGGAATTCTTGTCAGGTGGAGAGGGTGACAAGAAGACTCCAGCTTTCTCACAAGCTGCCTGCTGCACTATACTCTCGTGGCTAGGGCGTGCTGACAGGAACTCAGTACTATTTTTAGACAATTTATATTTTCTCTCAAGCCGCTTATCAACGCCTAGCATTGAAGTAGGGGGTTGAAGCACCTTCATGGTATTTTTTCTAAATGCATTATAGATAGGGATGACCAGGGTCTTTGAGGATGAAAGACCCTTCATCTCCCTATAATCTTCATCTTCATTGACATCCTGGTTGGGCTCCTGCATAGGGAGGTCCAGAGTATCCAACATATTTTGTATAAACATAGAAACATAGAATTTGACTGCAGATAAGGACCGCTTGGCCCACCTAGTCTGCCCATTTTCCTACCTAACAGATAAGCTGCAGATCCTAGTTAATCAACAGCTTACTTCCTCTTACCCACCCCAGGACTGCCTTATGCCTGTCCCATGCATTCTTGAAGCCCCCACTGTTCTTGACTCCACGACCTCCTCAGGGAGGCTGTTCCATGCATCCACAACCCTCTCAGTGAAAAATACTTCCTCACATTACCCCTGAGCCGTCCCCCCTCTATCTTCAAATTGTGCACCCTTGTTCTTGCACATCTCTTTTTCTGGAAGATGCTACCCTCTTGGACTTTGTTAATTCCCTTGAGGTACTTATAAATGTAAACAAAGAGGAAGGATCCTCGTAGTCACCCCGGGGATCCCCAAGGTGAGGGTCCAGGGACTCCTGAGGCTCAAGACCCTCAAAATCCATGTCGGGTGCATCATAAAATTGATCATCTGCATCACCCTCACAGTCTACAGAACAGAGAACTGCAGAAGAGTGCTTGCCAGCCCCAGTAAATTGACGACTTGTCTTTTGAAGGGTCTGAAACAGTTGCCATGCTTTTTCCATATCTTGTACTGATGGAAGAACCTGCACAGTTTGTAAGTGTTTTGTTTTTTCTGTATGCTTTAAGCTGCCTGTTTCACTATTGGCTTTCCCAGGAGCAACGGGAGCATATCTGTCTTAACAGAGTTTCTTTTTAGCCACTTCATCAGCGGTTCCATCAAGCTTCTTTTTTTCATCACTCTTATTATTTTTCAATTTGTGAGGAACTTCATTTTTGGAAGCTTTATTTTTTGACTGGAATCTGGAGGGTTCCTCAGCACCTCTGCTTTTGGTATTAGTACTTTTGAATGGCCCATCATAGGAAGCCTTTGATTTATCCTCAGCCATAATTAGCAAAGGTTTATCTGCTATGTTCACCAATTTAAGCAAAGCAAACCAGTTCTGGACCTACGAACTGAGTGCAGGTTTCTGTGAAAATGCCACCGGCCAGTCCTGCCCGAGTTAATAAACTCTGTCTATTACCAGTGCCTTTTTTTTTTTTTTTTGGTTATAAAACTGGGATCTGTACCAGTGCCAGTCTTAATAGAAAGCCAGTTATACTCAACTGTGCATAGGTGGCTGCTGGACCCTTACAGACAGTCCTGACACAGATGATACCAAGGTTTAGTAATATAACAAAAAAGGTTTTCTCATAATTGCCAATCTAGAGAGCGAACTCCCAGGCACTGTTTAAGTTTGAAATCTACTGCAGGTGCCTCGTGGTAAACCCTGCAAGGTCTGAGGTAAAAAACAAGGCAACTGTCCTCAATTTGACAGTTCCCACAAGAATTTAGCCAAAAATGAAGGAAATCGTCAAAAATCAACACTCGTGATAAAATTAGTCTTTAAACTAAATAGTCACTGTAAAAATAAATTCTGAATAGTGCCGTCTCACTAAAAATTAAAAATGTGTGCAGTGCTGTTGAAAAAGTACAATTTTCACTCAGCACACTAAAGGAAATAATTTATGAGGAAAACTTTACCCAGATAAGCACTAGGAAGCTGTCAACAAGGAAAGTTGGGAGACACCTCAGAGGCAATATTGCTCAGTCCAGCCGAGAAAAAATTCTGAAGCAGTTAACAGCTCTCACTCAGTTCACACCCCCTCCTGTCTTTTGATTGGCTTGGCCCTACACTCATTTAATATCTCTTAAAGTCACACCTCCAGGGCATTTGCACCTAGCCAGCTAAGTGCAAAAAAGTTACTGATGCTAAAGGACTCCTGGGGTAAGAATAAACTGACATACTACAATGTCAGCAGAATAGGCCTAGAGGTCTTTCATGTCTGCTCATTTGATCAGCCCACACCCTGGGAGCTGACCTAGCTGCCCACCCCACCCTCTCAGGCTTCTCCCTTCCCAGTCCAAGGTATTTTTGCTGCATTGGACTTTGCTTCCAGCACTCTTCCCCTGTACCTGTCCCACCCACTCTTGAACCCCTCCACAGTCTCTGCCTCCACCAGCCCCCCTGGCAGCACATTTCATGGTTCTACTAACCTCTCAGTAAAGTAGAACCTTCTCCTTTTCCCCCCTCCACCTTCCATCCATGCCCTCTAGTTGTCCCCCCTCCTTCCTTCAGAGCACCTGACTGCACCTCCCTATTTACCCCTTCATGTACTTGAAGACCTCTATCATGTCCCCGGTCCCTTCTCTCTTCCAATGTGTACATATTTAGTTCTTTGAGCCTCCCCATTGGTCCTTTCCCCAAGCCCCAAATCATTTGGTTGCTTCCTCTGGATCCTCTCCAGGAGTTCAATGTCCCTCTTTAAGTGTGGCCTCCAAAACTGCATGCAGTACCGAGGTGGGGCCTCACCAAGCAGTTATACAGAGGGAGTATCACTTCCCTCCTTCTGGAGGTGATCCCCCTAGCGATGCATCCCAGCATCCTATTGGTCTTGGCTGCTCCCCTCCTACAAGTCTCTGAGTTGTTCATCTTGACATCCACCCCCACCCCCAGGTCCCTCTCAGCCATCGAGACTTATAGCATTTCCCCCCTCAGGGTGTACACTTGGCCTTGGCTTTTGGCTCCCATGTGCAGTACCCTACATTTCCCTGCATTGAACCTCAGTTTCCACTTTCTAGACCACCTTTCTTCCGGTCTTGGAACCAGTTTCCTATCCATCTGACCATCTGGTTTCCCACACCCATCTCTCTCCCCCAGCTTATCCAATAGGCCCCTATGAGGGACACAGTCAAATGCCTTGATGAAGTCAAGAAAGAGGACATTCACCAGCCTACCCTGGTCCATGGCACTCATCTCCCAATCATAGAACTCCACAAGGTTTGTCTGACATGACTTCCCCAAGACAAAGCCATGCTGTCTATCATCCAGGCACCCCAACTTTTCCAGTCCCCCCCAGCCCCTCCTTAACAATACCCTCCATCACCTTGCCTACCACCGGTGTCAGGCTGATGGGCCTGTAGTTCCCTGCCACCTCCCTTGATCCACCTTTGTGGATAGGCACTATATGTGCCACCCTCCAGTCCTGGGACACCCACCCCATCCTCCGAGAGATGCTGAAAAGCTCCACCAGGGGTTTTGCCAAGACATCTGCCAGTTCCCTCAGCACTCTGGGATGTAAGTTATCCAGCCCCGGTGCTTTCTCCATCATAAGGGATCTGAGGGCTTCCCTCACTCTCTCTACCATGATTTCCACCTCCGCTTCCTTGTCCCCCTGTTTTGCCCTCCCCCCTTCTGCTAGTGATGGGGCCCCCCGACTCACTGATTGGTAAGGGCCACCCCCTCAGTTTCACCATCTCCTCCCATGTATGATGCAACCCCCACATTTTCCTTGGTAAAAACTGCGGCAAAGTACTCATTTAATACCTCAGCCTGCTCCCCTCAGTCTTGTGCCCATCCCTCCCTTGTTTTAATCCTACTAATCTGTCCCTTCACCCTTCTCTTTTCCCCAATGTATCTAAAGAACCCCTTGTTCCCTCTCCTAATTTCCCTGGCCAGGTTCTGCTCCTTCCTTGCCTTAGCCAACCACACCACCCTAGTGGCCCTTCTAGCCATCAGCTCGTACTCCCCTCGATCCCTTTCACTCCTTGAGCACTTGAAACATCCATAGGCCACCTTCTTTTCCCTCACCACCTCCTGAACCTCCCAGGTCCACCAGCAGGGTTTTTGAGCCTTACTTCATTTGTGTCTCACTCTTGCACAGGTGCTGGTAGCATTCTGCACCCCCTCCTGATGATTTCCCACCTATTGTCAACATCCATGTCTGACCCTGTCCCGTCCAAATGCTCCTTAAGGATTCTTCCCATTTTCTTG
Source organism: Neoceratodus forsteri (assembly GCA_016271365.2). NCBI lineage: Eukaryota > Metazoa > Chordata > Ceratodontiformes > Ceratodontidae > Neoceratodus > Neoceratodus forsteri. The sequence goes on from CM057455.1 coordinate 63,199,802, forward strand.
AAATCTGCCCACCTGAAGTCAGTTACCTCCATCTTTGTGCAGCCTTCTACCCCTCCTAGGTCCAGGCAGAACCAGACCGTGGCATGGTCACTTCCCGCCAACGAGTCCCTTAACTCCAGGCTCCCAATCTGGTCACTGCTCACCAGGACCACATCCAGTATCCATGCCCCTCTGGTCAGGTCCCCCACCTGTTGGGTTAGGAATATGTCCTGAAAGACATCCAGCAACCTATGTTCCCTGACCACTGAGGATGTCATAGTCCCCCAGTCTGTTCCTGGCATGTTTAAATCCCCAATACCACCACCCTTCCCCTGCCCAATCTACAATGCCTCCCAACATCTGCCACCAGACTCTCCTCCAGTTCCTCCACCAGCGCAGGAGGTCTGTATACCACTGCTGTTTTTACTGTCTTGCCCCCCCTTGTTATTAAGGTGACCCAAATCGCATCCATGGTCCCCTCTGCCTCCTCCACTCCTCCTATGCCAATGTAGTTATTTACTATCAATGCTACCCCCCTCCCCTTCCCTCCCCCCGTCCTTCCTGTACATAGTTTAACCTCAAGGTTCAGGTCCCAGTCATGCCCTGCGGTGGCCCCAGGTCTCAGTGACAGCTGCCCCATCCACTTCTCCCTCAGCTAGCATCGCCTGGAGCTCAGGCATTTAATTGCCCAAGCTCCTGGCATTTAGCAGGACCACCCTCCACCCCTTCCCTATACTCCCATTTCCACTGCTCACGTTCCCATGGGGCCTCCGTCTTCCCCCGGTCTGCCCCTTACCAGTCGGTCTTATCCTGCATTTCTCTAGCTCCTTTGGGGGGTGGGACAGAGTCCATCCTTTTGGACCCCTTGACAGCCTCTTCCCCATCCTCCCCTTCACAAGTTTAAACCCCACCTTTCACCAACGAACCTCTATTTTCAGCTTAAGGATTTCCCTCCCCTCCAAATTGAGATGGAGTCTATCCCTAGAATACAGCCCCTTATCCTCCCAGGTCTCTCCCAATCCCTTATCAACCCATACCCTCTGGCCCCACACCACTCCCTCAGCCACTGATTTATCTCCCTAATCTTCTTCTTGTTTACTCCACTAGCCCTTGGCACCAGCAGGATTTCAGAGAAGGAGATTGCGCATCCTATGTCATGACAGACCCTGGCTAGCTCCCTGAACCTATCTATCTATCTATCTATGAACTATCGGTATAATAATATAAATCAATATAAAAACAATAAAATATCAGTATACATAAATATACAACTAAAAGCTGATACTCAGTAAATAAGCCAGGTGCCCAGGGAAGACTAATGACCTTAAAAGCCTCAACCAAAGGGTCTCCCGAATTGATAGAGACAACGAGTTCCACAGGACAGGACCGGTGACATTAAATACTCTGTCTTAAGCCTCATCCTGGGAATTGCCAGAAGACCCCTGGATGAGGACCGGAGGGAGCAGTCCAGGATGGCAGGTGTAAGAATATTCAACAGATAACCAGGACCCAGCCGATGTAGGGCCTTAAAGATGAGCAAGCCCACTTTGAAGAGAATCCTCCACCTAACTGGCAGCCAGTGCAACTCACGCAAGACTGGAGTAATATGACAGAATTTAGGCTGCCCAGTGAGCAGCCTAGCAGCCGTGCTCTGCACTAGCTGCAGCTGGCGAACGTCCCTCCAGGGACCCTGAGGTAGAGCACATTACAGTATTTAAGTCTGAATGTCATGAAGGCATGTACCAAGGTAGGGAAGTCCAGAGACTGAACTAGGGGCTTAACCCTGGTGATATTACTAAGATGGTAAAAGCTAGTCTGAACAACGGATGACACCTGAAAATCAAATAACAATCCACTGTCAAAGGTCATGCCAAGGTTTTGCATCCTAGAGAAGTCCTCAATGGCACAGAACCCAGAAATAAACCAGTTTCAGTGCCAGAGGACAACCTATCCGGTCTTCTGTTCAAATCCACCACCAGCACCTCTGGCTTGTGGGGGATCGCAACCAGCTGGAGGATATCCAGGGTTTATCTCCATGAGGCAGCTGTTTAGTACTTCCACTGCACTAGAGATTCCAGGGACAAAAAAAAAAAGATACAGCTGGGTGTCATCAGCATAGCAATGAAAACCCAAACCATACTTTCTAATGTGTTCACTCAGGGGCAGCATGTACACAGCAAACAACATTGGTGACAAGACTGAGCTCTGAGGTACTACACACGACAGGAGGCTAGAGGAGGAGGAGAAATTCCCCATCACTACTTGTTGCCTCCTGCTTGTAAAGTGCGATTCAAACCAGCAGATGACAGAGCCGATGAGCCCACAAAATTCCCTTAGGCGGTCGAGCAACACACAATGGTCCACCGTGCAGTGGTATGTTGCATTCCAGGGGGTCACTACTGCATCAAATGCCATTAAAGCGGCATTAGAAACCCATTAAAATTTCCATTAAAGTTTACCATTAATTTTACATTAATCGGTATATAAATAAGGGCCAAATTAGCACTCTAATTTATCTCAAAGCATTAAAAATTCCCTTAAATGTAATGGACCAGATATTCAAAAGGGTTGCACCATGTGCAATAGGGTTGTGCCTGCGCAAGTCCAAACTTGCTCCATTCTGCGATATTCAGCAGGAGGCAGTTGCACCACAGAAAACATGCTGAGCAACAGCGCAATGCAAATGAATGCATGCTGAACTGGAGGGGGAGGAAACATGCATAAACTGCACAGCCCGATATTCAGCCGGGCTGTACAGAGTTGTGCAGGCACAACCCCCAACCTGCGCCTGCACAACTTTGAGCCAAAAAAGGTTCAAGTCGAGGGCCACCCACAGGTGAGCTGCTGCATTACAGGGCTACACAGCAGCTGCCACCTGTGGCTAGCCCCCAACCCACCTCCTTGTGCCCCCTGCAGCCCCGATCAGGCAAAGAGTGAAAATCCCCACCACCACCCCCCACTGGCCCGATCACGGGCAACAGCAGAAATGTCCTCCCCCACCAGCCCAACGCGCGGGCTGCATTAATTTAAAAGAACCCCGAATACATCCCTGGTGGTCCAGTGGACGAAAAGCCTGATCGCGGGCTGTATCAGTGTAAAATATAACCCCCATCCTCCCGAACATAGCACTGGTGGTCCAGTGGACCAAAACTCCGGTTCACGGGATGTAGCTTAAACCCCCGAACATAGCCCTGGTGGTCCAGTGGACTGAAACTCCTGTTCGTGGATGTAAGCATTAACTCCCGGACATAGCTCCTGGTGGTCCAGTGGACTGAACTCCCGATCCGGGATGTATGCAGTAAATACCCATCCCAACACATCCTGGTGCCTAGTGTCCCCACCCCACCACCACCCACAAAGCCCCACCACTGCTCCCCGGCTGCCCGGTGCCGCGCTGCAGCATCCCACCCGCCCGCCTTCACACTACGACTGACTGTGCCAGTAGGGCTGCACGCCCATTGGTGCAGAGTAAGAGCAATGGGCGGCAGCCCATACCATACAAGACAGTCCAGTTTTGTGAATGAAATTAGGAGGCAGTATAGCGCGAGTGGTCTAAGGCTCTGAGCTGCAAATTTGGTGACATCCAGCAGACCAGACCTGGGTTTGAATCCCACAGTTTCCACTTGCATACTGTGTGACCCTGAGCAAGTCACTTAACCTCCTTGTGCTCCCAGGTCGCTCCTGTAAAAAAGCTTCTAGCTTACTGTGCTATACCTGGTTAAACAACTAAAATAAAAAAAAAAAAAAAATTTGCTGGCTAATGATCACCAAATGTGCCACTAATCTCTCCACTAAAACGGCCATTAATTTAATCTGTATTTTGAATCAGTATAATAATGGCCATTAAACCATAGTTAACATGTTAATGGTATAATTAATGGCATCTATCCCATTAGATAACCCTTAAAACCCCCATTAAGCAGTACATAAACAATGGCACCATTAAATTGTTTTCACACTTTTAATAGCTATTTCTCTTTTAATGCTATTGTAGCATTTTAATGGTCCCATTAATCACACAACATGCCGTTACGAACGATGAATGTTAATAGGCCATTAAGTGTACTTAATTAAACCCTGACTGTTATGCACAATAATTCACCATTAAGTTTGTTTTTGATGAGCTAATTACTGTTACAGAAAACACTGACACATAGCAGTACCCATCAGCATGCAGTTTCCTTGAATATAGAGTCTAGATGATTATCTGACAATAATGCACTAATTGCACTTTTAGCTGTTTACATTACAACTTGTTAAACCTCAATAGCGCAGACTGCAATGTGGTTATAGTGTGTTTCATATAATTCAGTCTTTACGTGGCTGGCAGTATAGGTTAGAGTAACGAGCTGTGAATGAGCTTGATACATCTGGCAGACCAGGGTTTGATACCCACAGCCTTCACTTGCATACTGTGTGATCTTGAGCAAGTCACTTAACCAGCTCAAAACTCCCAGGTTGCCTCTGTAAACAGGCACCTGTACCTAGTGGGCCTTACCAGGTCAACAAAGAATAAATAACTGAAAAATATGTGTATGGTGTTACATAAACTATTATAAGTATTTGATTTCTTCAGCACTATCACAACTGATCTTTTTAAAGCTCATGTATGAGCTATGATCGCCATGTAATAGAGCTATACAGCCTAGCATCTTGTTGACTTTCACTGCTGCCTTATTCCTGCACTGGGTCAAGCTGTTCATATTTCCCGTTATAATCACTCCCCATGTCCTATTCCTCCTCTGTGCTCCCAAACTGTACCCCTCCCAGCTGATAGCTTCTCCTCTGGTTCTTAGCTCTGAAGTGCATTACCTTGGATTTCTAAGCACTGAACCTCAACTGCCATGTTCCCAACCACCCCCATAGTTTGGCCAAGCCCTCTTGCTGCCCTCTCCACCGCTCAATGTCATCAACCACAGCTCTCATCTTGGCATAGTCTGTAAACAGACTGATCTTACTCTGGGTTCACATGTGAAATATCTGCTATGAATATCCCAAACAGCACTGGCCTCAGTACCAATCCCTGTGGCACCCCACTTGTTACTGCTATTGGCGATGAGAGTTTCCCCTCTATCACCACCATTTGCTGCCTGCCATGGGTCAAAATTAGCATACCCAGCCTGTTCACACTGCAAGTAGGAAAAGGCTGGTGTATGTAGTTTTGTCACTGAAAGGGTGCAACATGGCAGCTGGCACCTGTGGGTGGCCACCTGAGTTCCATCTGCACCTGGCGGCGCCCCCCCATGCCCGATCGCGGGCATTTAACGTCCTAGATCCCTGGTGGTCCAGTGGACGATTCTGCCGATTGCGGGCATCTGTATTAAGTAAAACCTTGTCCAATATCCCTGGTGGTCCAGTGACACCCCCCTTCCCACCTGCCAACTGAGTCCCACCACCCTGCTCCCCCCCGTCAGCCGGTGGGCGGCAGCACCCCACCAGCTTGCCGTCCCGCTGCCTGCCAACTGAAACCTCAGAAGGGCTGCACGCCCATTGGTTCACAGCATGAGCCAAAGGGTGTGCAGCCCATACCGTACTACACATTCCAGATATGTGAATGATTCGATATCGGCTGCCACGGATGGCTCATCTTTGCCGAACCAATGGGCATGCAGCCTGTGTCAGTTGGCGGGCAGCGGGGGCGGCAGGCTAGGCTCAGTGCTACGCCCGCCGGCAGGCAAAGTGGTGGAGAGCCCGGTGGCGAAGAATGAGGCTGAACCACCAATGTAACGCTGTGGTTTATACTCTGAATGCCAGCAGATGGTAAATCGATCCCACTCAGGGGATATAGAACTGAGGGATTTCACCAATACAGCTGCCTGCGAGCGAGGCAGACATAGCAGTCACTGGACCACAGCCAGGATATAGGATGGGGTTTTACTTAATGTAGATGCCCATGATCGGGCACATAGCATTCCACTGGACCACCAGGGATATAGAACGGTTTTCTCTTTTTGGACAGATACCCGCGATCGGGCTGCAGGGGGCGTCGGTCCCCAACGGCTGCTGCCTGGCAGGGCGCCAGGCGCAAGTCGTCGGGGATCATCGCACCCTGCATGCAAATGGGGCCATAATGACATGCAAATGGCCCCATGTGTGCCTTGCATACATTATGGCTTATTTGCATGTCAACTTTTGAATATCGCTGGTGCTGTGAATGGCGCAATGGAACTTGTGCTAGCGCGTCTCCAAGCTCCGCTCTGGCCACTTGTGCTGGTGCAGTGCCACTGCGCCATGCACACTGGGGGTGGCCAGGGTGCGATATTCAAAGCTGCTGAGCCATGGCGCAGCTCCTTTGAATATTGCCTAGGCCACACCCCTGCGCAGCCATGTTGAGCTTCCCCCAAGCTTGCGACACAGCCTGGCGCAGTTTGAATATCTGGGCCACTGAGTATAGTACCGGAAGCAATTGTAAGAAAAATTTAATTTTTAAAGATTTACTGCTCGGGTATAAAATGCTAAATTCCATGAAATTTTTGGTTTTACTGGTGTTCAGGCTGCCCAAATTCTGGAATTTTACTGGGTTTCCCGTTAAAAAACCAAAACTAGTGGCCTTGATTAATACCAGTGATTTTGTTCTAAATAAACCATTTAAGCAGGTTGCCAGTGTCAGATTTGCTGCAGCCCAGGCAAATAACGGTAGTTTCTTTTTTTTTTAATCTAATATAAAGAAAGGATAAAAGGACTTAATTGGCTGCCACAACCTTGGCACATTCTGAATTGATTCCCCGCCATCCCCACTCATTTATTTTTTTACGACAAAAAAAAAAAAAAAAAATTGGTTTTCCAACTGCTTTACTTTTGTGGGGGCAGCGAAGTCTGTGTAAAAGGCAAAGCTGTTTTACTATATTAGCAGGAGATCAGCTGCAGCAGAGGTGTGCAGGGGACGGGGGTCAGTCTCAGTGTGGATCAGTCCGACCCAGCCAGGTACACTTAACTAAAGTACTGTTGTTCTCAACTCAGTCTCACTCCTGTCCTGTTCAGTCCAGTTAGTACCACCAGTCCTCTTCTTCTGTGCCTAAATAAGTGATTGGGAAAGCCTGTAAATCATTACATAAATATGATATCGGTGGCTCACGGTGTGCTACAAATACAGTAAATCATTTAGAAAAGGCATTGTGAGTGAGATTTGCTGCCTTGCCTATATAAAAAAGATAGTTTTAACATAGAATTTGACAGCAAATAATCACCACCTTTGGCCGACTACGCTTGCCCCCTGGTTTACCTAACTAGTCTGCCTGCCAATTTGTGTATGTGATGCTGTGAGCTAGCTTTGTTTCACATTTATCTTATACATAACATACTTTTGTCAGTAATGTAATTTAAGGAGAATTACATATAGCTAGCTATCTTGGCTACACTCAGCTGAGCCTTTTCTTCAGTAATACTTTTGTCTGTGACCTTTGACAAAATTTAAGGGAAAAATACCCCCCCAAACTAACCACTGAATCCACTGTCTATAGTCTAAATAGTGTGTGTGTGTGTGTGTGTGTGTGTGTGTGTGTGTGTGTGTGTGTGTGTGTGTGTGTGTGTGTGCGTATACTCAGTCCTCAGAAAAGTTACTGAACTGAAACTGAAATACAGACAGTCTATCTCTCTCTCTCTTTCTAATTTTGGTCGGAGTACAGTTACCAGTTTTGTTGGGATAAATAAATCCCTAAATGGAACTTCAGTGGTGGCCTTACCTTGGCCTTGCAGACTAACTTGTTGGTTTGGCTTGGCGAGCCTGGCCTGGGCTTAAGGAATTTAATCTAATTTTCCTGAGATAATCTCAGATTACTGTCTGAACTCAACTTATTTGAGTGCCATCACTCACCTGCCTGCTCTGAGGGATCCATCTAAGTATTTATCAAATTTGGTGATTTAAAAAAAAAAACACACAGATACTTTTTTGACTCAGCAGAGCACTTTTTATTGACATTTCTGTAGCATAAGAAAGCAAAAAGCAAGTTCACTATTAGACGTCCATGCCACCCAAGAAAGTTTTACCCAAACCAGTTAGTAGTCTTTTTCACTACACGTTTAGCAAAACAAGTGGTGAAATGCAGCAGTTGCTGCTGCAGTTGTTCCTGTAGCTGATGTCCAAATGCAGTCTTGTGTGTCTCAGTCTGGTGGTGGTAGCAGCCATTCAGATGCCAGTAGTGCAGTAGACATTCCCAGCACTAGTACTTCCAATGTTAATGTGTCAGTAATGGAATCTAACTCTGATTCTGAACTTGCATGTGTAGTAGAGTCCTGCCTTCTTTGCACATTTCTTCTCCTACCCCTATTTCTGAATCTGACTGTTCCTGAGTCCAACAGTGCAGCTCAACCTCAGTGCCTCCTCTTCAGCTTTCTCTGTCTCCTACTGCACCAAATGATGGAGAGCCACCCTTAAAAAAACATATAATATACATTTGTGGACTCTTGGAAACAGAATCATAAATGGCTTAAATAGGACAGTGACCTAAACATCCTGACATAACATTGATGAGAGTATTAACAAGGCCAACATACACCTGTTTGATGATGACACAGTTGTATATATAAGTCATCTGACACCTGAAGCCACTTGTGCTGACCTCCAGGAGGAATTTAACCAGCTCCAGAACCAGCTCCTCCATAAAAAACTTCTTCTAAATGCTAAAAAAAACAAAAGCAATGTTGTTCTCGCCCTACAGCCATGTGATGAATCTGGCCAGCTGTGGAGCACTACCTCAGATTACCACAATTCTTGCAGAGAAACTGGAGTTTGTCTCTAAGTTTAAATACCTAGGTGTGTGGTTAGATCATAATCTATCATTCACTGAGCATGTTGAGGACCTTGTAAAGAAGTTAAGGCAGAGGCTGGGGCTATTCTTTAGAATTAACTAGTTTCTTACTAGAAATGCAAATGTGCACCTTGTCCAAACTACATTTCTTTTGTTGATAGATTATGCAGATTTCCCTTTTTGTCAATGTCCCAAAACCTCACTTGCAAAGTTGGATATGCTTTACCACAGGGCCATCTAGTTTATTACTGGTCCCCCATCTCTACCCATCATTGTTCCTTGTACAAAGCTGTAGGGTGGTCTTCTCTTATGTTTAGGCATAATAGAAACGCAGTCCTTTGGGCTTATAGAATCTTCTTGAAGTGGCTTCCACAATATATAATAGACTGCCTCCCATTAAGTGAGCCAGAATCATATGCCCTAAGAAGTGCATCCTACATCACATTATGTATCCCCAAGGCTTCTTCTCACTATGGCAGAGTGGCCATTAGTTTCCCATTACCAACGTTGTAGAACAAAGTACAAAAATTATTGAAATTATGCTGCCTCCGCAGTGTGAATGTCTTTATTTATTTATTTTTTTTATTTATTGAAGAGAATCGGAATTACAATCCTTTGAGTCATAGACTCCTTTGCAAAGACTCCACATCAGTACAGAAAGAACAAACATAGCATTTACTGGTAATATACATAGGTACAGTATATACATTGCGTCAAGGATCATAAAGTGGATTTTTGGTCTGAACTGTGACCAGAGGTAGATTACAGATTCAGGGGGTCCTAATAGAACCCTGAGTTGGATTTTGTATACATTGTGATTGTGGGACATGAGGATATTGTCAGGGTTAAGGTTGGGGATTTTTTAACCCTGTCATTATGTATGTTCTGCATTCACTGATGCTAGATAGACTGCTAGCAATGAGCTTCCTTTTGTGTTCTGGAGATGGTGAAGGTGTAGCGGTTGCAGTTGCAGTCGCAGGTGGCTGTTACAAGGAGGAGGTTCTTGAGGCCAGATTTAAATTGGCCAAGACTAGGGGCTAGGGAGATAGAGGCTGGTATGCTGTTTAGCCAAAGGGGAGCCCGGTATCAGAAAGACCTTTGTTCTAGAGTGGTCCTAGAGTGGGAGACTAGGAGAGAGGTGCCAGTGGTGCCTCTCAGGGCCCTTCTGTGTGGGATAGTCTGGATGAGGGGGTAGAGGCCTTTGGGTACTAGATTCATGAGAATTTTTTTTGCTTGGAGGGTGGTGTGGTACTTAAGCCTATCTTCGAAGGTGAGCCAGTTAGCACATTTGTAAAGCTCACATGTGTGGGTGTCTCTATCATTCCCAGTGACCAGTCTGCAGACTTTATTGAGAGCAATGTTGATGTTGCATAGGGTTGTTTGGTCAGCAGAACCATAAATCATAATGCCATAGTCGCCCAAAGATAGGACAGAGAAAGTTACAGTGAGATGTAGGGCCTGAGGGGGCAGGCAATGCTTACGTCTGTATAGGATCCCCAATCTGGTGTTTACAGCAGAGGAAAGGTGTTGGATGTGTGTGTGGTAGGTAAGGGAGGTGTCTAGAGTGATACCCAGGTATTTGAAACTAGAGACCTGTTCAAGAGGGAGACCCTGGCAGTTTGAGATGAGTAGCGGAGTACTGCTGAGTGGGCCTTGGCGGTGGGCAAAGATCATCAATTTCGTTTTGTTGTAGTTGAGTACTAGGCAGTGCTCATAAAACCAGGATTCAATTTCACTTATAAAGCCTTGTAGGGCTGCTTGAAGGGAGTTAGGATGGGGGGTTTTCCAGAGCAGTACTGCATCATCTGCAAAGAGTAAGAGCTTCCCATTGCATTATTGAAGGAGGGAGTTTAGGAAGAGGGTGAAGAGCAATGGGCCGAGAATGGACCCTTGGGGGAAACCCGATTGGACTAGTCTTTCAGAGGAAAGAGTGGCATTAATTTTAACCTGTTGCATCCAGCCAGAGAGAGATAGTCCTTGAACCAGGAGGTGTCCTCAGGGGAGAAATGTTGGGAGGGAAGGGCATGGAGCAGAAGTGTGTGACTGACGGTGTCGAAGACTTTGGTCAAGTCAACGTAGAATGCTCCTGCTATGGACCCCTGATCCAGGGCCTCGTGAACGTATGAGGTAAATTCCAGGAGGGACATGGTGGTGTTGTGCCCCCTCTGGAACCTGTGTTGTTTGTGGCAGAGCAGTGAATATTTGGTTAAGTAGTCGGTGAGCTGATCCGACACAATTTCTTCGAGTGCCTTTGAGGGGAGGGAGGATCGAGATGGGTCGGTAATTGCTGGTGGAGGTGGGATCACCACTTTTCAGTAAGGGGGTAATTATAGCTCTTTTCCATGGTGTGGGGAACTGGCCGAGGCATAGCGACCAGTTAAGAATTTTGGTAAGCTGTGGTAGGGATACATCCAGGGTTAGTCTGAGCATTTTGAGGTCAATAGTGTCAATGCTATAGCGTGCATTCATCAAGGCTTTGGTGAGGCAGTGTTTAGCCTCACCACAAGAGATGGTTCTCAGCTGGAAAGGAGGGGGGCCACAGTGGCAGAGGTGTCTATGGGGCCTTTAGGAATTGGGTCAAAGAAGTTATGTGGGAGGATGTGACTGAGGTCTGAGAAGGTGGTATTAAGGGCATTGGATATGGCAGTGGGGTCCTGGGTGAGGGTACCATCCACTAGAATCCGTGAGGGTGCCGGAGAATTGGTTTTCCCAGACAGCTCTTTTACATTGTTCCAGAATTTTTTTCCTGAGCCCCAGGTGGTGGTAAGGGCGTGTTTGTAATAAGTGGCCTTGGCTAGCCGGATGGCCCAAATCTGTATATGCTCGATATGTGTGTGAGCCTTGCAATTGCTACCTCAGCCCTAATTTTTGTCCCAAGCATCAGGCTGCTGCCCTCTGAGCATAGTTGAGTTTATGATCGCTTGTAACCTTTGGTGACCTTAACTCTGTGAGCATCTTATGCCTTAAGTATTTTTCCCTCTAGAAATTCCTGTAGGGTTATCTCTTCATGGCTTTCGTGGCCGCTACACCTTATTCACCCTACTGTCTTATACATATTGCTTGTTCTGTGCCTCTTATTCCCCTATCCTGTACCATTTAAGTGCCCTATTTCATCTTCATATTCCCTTTCCACTGCATTCCACTCCTACTATCTTTCATCTGTCCCCTTTCTTCCCTGCCATAGACTAGCCCTTCAGGGGTTCCCTGCCCCTCAGGTGGGAGAAATGCAGATAGTGGGCGGTTGTCACTTCCATAGCTGCTGCCTGAGACACCTAGACCAGACTCCTTACTAGTGAGGTGCGGCATTGCCGATACCCAATCGGAACACGGGCGCTTTTCTGCTCTGGCGTCTGACTGGCTCCTGCAGTCTGCTCCTGTGTCTCCCTCAATACTAAGGTAAAGTCTGATTTTCTGTCTAAAACTTGCACAAAAAAGAGCTGTACTTACTTATTGCCTAACAGTCATGACATCTATTTTTTCCTATTTAGAGTGTCAAGATTTGGGACTCTGTTTGTTTACACTCCTTTCTGAAGTTCTGTGATTGGGCCAGTCTTTAGGCATCAAGGAATACCCAATTCGGTTGTCCTGCTATTTTGGTCCTCCTGCTGGTTCAGATGTTCCATTGTCCATGGCCCAGTACTTAATACCGACCCCTTCCTCCATTCCCTGTCAAGGATATGCTCTCCACAGGATCCCTGCTCATAGGCATGGGAAACCCGGGCACCAGGTGGTCAGCACTGCCTCTACCACTGCCAGGAAACCTAAGCTCGGATTCTCCATTAGCAAAGCACGGCATTAGCAGCCATCCAAGCGGAATGTGAGCGCTCCTCAGCATTGGCTTCTGATTGGTTCCTGCAGTCTGCTTCTGTGTCGGTTCTAAAACAAGCACAAATCTGATTTCCATGCTGAAATTTGCCAAAAAAGAACTGTAAACAGAAGAATAAGGGTATTAACAGTCAAGGAGAAAAGTAATTAGAGTGTTACATTTAGGGATACTGTGTGATTACACTACTTTTGAAATTCTGTGCTTGCTTCAGCTCCCTACGTAAGCAGCCGATTACTTCTCCCTACTGAAGTTCCTACTAAGCCTCATCTTATGTCCTCCTTAAATATTACAGAAGCATTCTGAACTGATATGACTGCTGTAACATTGAGTACTTGCTTGCATTAATTGTTCTTTACTTGTGTTATTTGGCTTTATTGTAAATATCTCTGTATGCATTGTACCATTTGACCCGGAGCTAACCATGTCCATCTTGCAAATGAGCTTGCTCAACGATGTTCACCTGGATAAATAAAGATTTTGATTGTTTTTTTTTTGATGTGAATGGTGCAAACTATTTGATAAATTAGGAAAAATAATTATTTCAGGGATGGGTGTTTATCTTTTAGAAAAGCAAATGTTGAATTTCATGAATCATCAGATTTACACGAAGCATCCAGAAAAACATTTCTTGCTCACAGTCGAACCCCTGCAGAACAGGAAGAAAAAGAATTTGAGCAAATGAGGGTTCTCATTAGAACTACTTTTTTTCTTGCTAAAAAGGTACAACCATTTACTGATCTAAAAGAAAAAATAAACTTATTACGAGTGAATAGGGTGTCAGTCAATGAAACTTACTGTAACGACAAACAAGCAATAGTATTCACAGAATATATTTACAGAGATAAAATGGAGGATCTAATATCATTGGTGTAGTCTCAAGATTTTTTTTCCATTCTGTCAGATGGCTCAACAGACAAAAGTATTACTGAAGAGTAGGTAGTGTATGTCCGCATCTTGGAAAAGGGTATCCCTCTCACTAAATTTGTGGCACTTATACCTCTAGACAAAGCAGATGCAGAAAGTATAACATTAACTTTAAGAAATACAATGGAAAATGATCCCCGAATACAGGACTGGAAAAATAAACTAGTGGCTTGCTGCTTTGATGGGCATCAGTCATGATGGGCAGTAAAACTGGAGTAGCCACAAGACTGAAGGAGGAGGCCAAACTTGTAAAAGTTGTGCACTGCTGTGCACATAGACTTGAGTTGGTCACTAAATATGTGATAAAGGGGGACACCACTGCACTCCACAGTGGAGGATTTGCTGTCCTTACTGCATGGCTTCTATAAGCACTCTGCTTTAAACTGGACTGGCTTACAGGCTGCAGGGGAGGCACTGGGCATTTGGGTGCCGTGTCTGGTAAATACTAGAGGAACAAGGTGGCTGCCACAACACCAGCGCGCTGTGAAAGTGTTGCAGACAAATTATCCAGCAATTGTTACGCCACATGGAGGATGTGTCAGTAAATGGCACAGGGGATAAAAGAGAAAAGGTCAATGCAATCCTGAAGCAGATAAAATTGCTGAGGATACTGTTCTTCATCAACTTCCTAGAGTTCTACATAGTAGTCATGTCCAGTCTAATGCTGACTTTCCAGCAAAGTAACTTAACAGTAGACTCAGTGCAAGCTAAAGTTCTTTCTCTCATGACAAAACTGAAATCACTCAGAGATTCAGAGACTATGATTGCCTTGACACAGGAATCAGTCTTGTGGATGGTAAGCTGCATTACAAAGGTGTGGAGCTTGGTTCATCCAGTTCAGCAAGACGCAGTAGATCAGATCCTGATGAGGATGCAAACACTGCAAAGAGCAGCATTGTGGCCATTGTGAAGAAAGTGCTGTCCGTCACCCTAAATCAAATGGAGAATTGTTTCTCTGAATTTGTTCATGACCATGTCATACTGAAATGGGAATTTTCAACCTGTCTAACTGGTCTACCTCTGATTCCCTGGCAGAGTATGGAGATATAGATGTCAAGTCATAATTTTCTCACTACAGTGACATTCTGGAACCAAAGGGGTGCAGTGCTGTTTCAGCAGTCTTGCTGTGGTCAGAACTGAAAGCATGTGTCCAGATCCTAAATGCAGCTTACTTTCCACCTTTAGATTCCACTACTATGTGGGGTAGAGTTCTTTCTGCAGAAAGGGATGACTTTAAAGACATTCTTTCACTGCTGAAAATATTTCTTCTCATTCCATCTTCTACTGCAGAATGTGAAAGGGGTTTCTCGTTAATGTCAAGGATGAAACATGACTGGAATGCAAACTTAAGACCAGAAACTGTGTCAGCTTATTTTTTGTGTGTATTGTATTTATTCCCCTCACTCCTGTTCAGATGCCCCCCCCAGACCTTCTCTGCCATACCTCCCTACTTCCCCACTCAAATCCTGACCCTCCCACAAGCCCCATATCGCAGCCCTTCCCATGGTATCCCAATGTTTCACTTCACTAGGTGGGTCCCCCCCTTTGGGGGGGAATGCACCAGTGGAGGGGCACTCACACCTACCTAATAGGCCATAGGAAGCTGCTGAAGCCTGCGGGAAGTGGCTCACTGGAGGGTTTGGAGGCACAGAGGGTCTGGAGGCTGTCATCTGGTGAGCACCCAGCCATTTTTCTCTTTTTCTGTTCAGGGTGGCGTAGTGACGTAATGGCTGATGCCGATGTCCACCCCTTCCTGATGTATGTGAACTGGTGTCCTGTGATACTCCCAGCCTCCGCTAAGAGCCAGCAGGCACCAGAGCATTCCCCCCCTCCCCCTGGAAAAAGAGAGCTGTCCTTGGGATGCTCCATCCTTCTCCTCTCCGCTGGCCCTCCAGCAACCTGGGCTCACTCCTGAACCCAGGTCACTGGTGTCGCAATCGGAAATCCAACTGCTGTGCCGACGGGCCATCTGTCAGCTTTAATGACAATTAGTCTGAGCAATGACACAGTGTCCACATACTCACCAGATAATGCCATAGCTAGGTGGTGGTCAGCAGGAAGAGAACAAGGAGACCTCAAACAGCACCTTATGGTGCCAGAAAAGATGAAAAGATCTGGGAAAGTGATGAAGACACTGATATGTTGTAGAATAGTATTGTATTCATTTTTGTATGTAATAATTCCTGAATCAGTTATCTTTTATCAATTTTTATCATTCTGACCACTGGTGCAAGTAACCTGACCTTGGTGCATGTAACTTTTGCCGCCACATTCGCCTTGGTGCAGGTACCAAAAAAAGTTAATTTCTATCCTTGGGTAAGACATCCAGCACCTCAGCACTTTGCGCCACCAGGCTGGCTATTCTTTTTATCTTTATTAAATATTTCACATAATTTTATGTTTATTAAGTTGGCCCTAGCTTTTGGGTCATGATAAGAAATGTCATTTTGTACAAAAGGCCCCACTTGACAATTTGTGTTTTTTTAGTAAATTTATATAAGAGAAAAATTGTTTACCATTAGTTTTTTTTTTTGCTGTTTTTGCCAGGTTATATTTGCAGTTCATTTTTGCTTTCCTTATCTTCATTTTGCATTTTTTCTGTATGATCTTATAGTTTTCCAATGTTTTTGTGGTATTGATTTTTACATACGACCTGTATTTTTTGGTTTTTAATTTAAGTAGTCTTTTTATTGTTTTATTTAACCATTTAGAATGGTGTTTTGTATGGAAGTACTTTTGTTGAGTAGGTATATACTCTTTCACAAGATAATGTAATGTATGTTTAAAGTAATTCCAACATTCATATGTGTTTAACTCTTTAAAAGCTATATCCCAACAAACTGGGTTTAAGACTGCCTTCATGCTTATTAAATCCATTTTGTCATATTGATATAATTCAGTTGACTCTGTGTTGGGTATAAAGTCCATTTATAAAGTAAAAGAAACAGAACTGTGATCACTGTTTCCAATAGGTGAATTAATATCTACATTCATAAGATCTACGTGATCATTTATAAGTACTAGATTAACGGAGCTCAATATGTATACCCTTGAGCAAAGGAGGGAGAGAGGTGATATGATTGAGGCATTCAAACACCTTAAGGGCATAAACAAGGTGAAAGAGTCTAACCTGTTTAAATATAAGAAAAATAGCAGGACAAGAGGACACAGCATGAGATTAGAGGGAGGCCGATTAAGAGGGAATGTGAGGAAATTCTTTTTCACAGAAAGGGTGGTAGATGCATGGAATGGCTTACCACAAGAAGTGGTGGCTATGAATACAGTGCAGGGCTTCAAACAGGCATGGGATAGGCATAAGGGAGCAATACAAATGACTATGAATAGATAGGTCACTGACAGAGCAAAGGCCAATGGCACATTTATAAGGTAGAAAAAGAAATGGGCAGACTGGATGGGCCTTGA
The DNA here is from genome assembly GCA_016271365.2 of Neoceratodus forsteri. Lineage (NCBI taxonomy): Eukaryota > Metazoa > Chordata > Ceratodontiformes > Ceratodontidae > Neoceratodus > Neoceratodus forsteri. The sequence goes on from CM057455.1 coordinate 63,216,701, forward strand.
GGTCCTTATCTGCCGTCAACTTCTATGTTTCTATGTTTCTATGTTTACTAAATCAAGGATCCTGTCTCCTCTTGTTGGAGTGAGAACATGCTGATGTAATTAGAGTTGTTTGCAGACTGAGTTGAGTTTTATATCATTTCTGGAGCTAGCTGTTTTATTAGTTCAGTCAACTGTGCAAAAGTTAAAGTCACCAGTTATGATGATATCACCTAACTCAGTAGCATTTTCAATTTCTGGTATTATGGCATCTAAGTAGTCAGAAGAGGAGTGTGGTGGCCTGTAACAAGTATCAGGTATTCATGTTGTGAGTTTAGGGGGGATAGTTTTACCCAGTCTCTGTTTTAATATCATGCTTTCGGATTTTATCTGATATCTCTATTGTATTTATACAATTATCAAACATAGCCACGCCTCCACCTTTTTTGATAGGACAATCAAATTTGTATAGGTTAAATCCAGAGATAGGAGTGTCCCATGATGCTTTATTGTCACCCCATGTTTCCATGACCAAAATTATATCAGTATTATCTTATTTAGATCAGATCCTTAATTCATATAGCTTGTTATTCAAACTTCTAGCATTGAAATATATGTGATTGAATTTAGTTTAATTATGAATTAGTTTGAGTTGTACCTTATTAGAAGTTACACCTGGTGTTTTTAGAGGACGGAAAAGTGTCCCCTTCTCCCCCTGTTTTGTTAGTTTAAATATAGTGAAATGGAATCAACTATATGTTTTCCAAAGAGAAAGTTACCCCCATGGCTTAAATGTAATCCATCGCAACAATAGAATTCAGGTCTATTACTAAATTTCTCCCAATGAGTGATACATGTCCAACCCTGCTTCAAACACCATTTATAATCTAATCTATAATCTATAGCCATTCATTTATGGTCTTGATTTTCTTTAGTTGGTATTCAGTAGCCTTTGGAACTTGTAGAATTTCAGATATACAAATCTCATGCCCTACGTGGGCAGACTAGGTGGGCCAAGCGGTCCTTATCTGCCGTCAAATTCTATGCTTCTAATTCAACCAGTTTATTTATTAATGCAACAAAGTCTTGCTTGATTTTATACACATGGTCGGAAGTATTATTATTTGCACCTACATGTAAGACTGTTGGTGGGCTGGTGCCACAGTCTTTTAAGATGTTATCAAACATTAAGGTTAAATCTGAAATTTTAGCACCCCTGAAAGTTGAATATGTGCGGTTAGTGTCATCTGGATTACAAATGGCCCTATCAAGATATTTAACAAGTGAGTCACCTAAGACATATACTTGTTTGTCAGTATCTGAAGTCGAGCGTGAGGCTGCCTCCATATCGGCTGAGTCAGATTGGCTAATGTTATTTGTATTTGTAGAATTTGTTTCATTTGTTAAGGAAAGATGTGTTCTGGGGGTCTATAAACATACAGGAGTGTCCAGCAGGGGAATGGGGACATTTACGGTGCCAGAAACTGGCAAAACTGGTTGTGCAGCGATAATGTTTTGCCTATCTATATCACTAAAATGTGAACAGTCAGAGGAGGATGGGGGATCCAAGCAACATGTAAAGTCTGAAGAGGCTGTGCTAGTCTCTTGGGTATCATTTCTAATAGGATCAAACTGATTTGAAACAGGAAGGCAGAAATGCTCAGCCTTGCTTCCTTTTTCAAGAACTCTGGTGCTTTGTACTTTATGTCAGGTTTCATCAGACAAGCCACCTGTGTCTTCTTCCCTACTCCTTTTCTTTTTTACAGAGGATGAAGGTATGATAGAAGATTGACTCGGTATAGCTTTCGTTAGCTGACCATGTGATACAAGATCATCAGTGTTGTCTGAACCACCTATTATCACATTGTTATGTGTATGCATAAAAACAGTGGAGTGATGAAGTCTGTTTTCCATTCCTAGCTGGCTGTTCTCTAGAGTAGCTAGCCTCATACCAAAGCTTATTTCATGTAACAAATCAGCATTTTTCAAGCATTTTGAACAGATATAGTGTTGCATGGGTGTATCAGCTTTGGTAATAGTAAACATAAAACAGCTGGTACATTTAATGCCTATCTCACCATCCAAAGTCATGATAGTTTCTGTTATATTTGGATTGTTTATATGTATGGTAATAGCTGTTTACAATGAATACATTGTACCTTAAGTAATGCTAGAGTTGTTGTATAGGCTATATATATATATATATATATATATATATACAGTATATACATATGTAAGCATTAATCACCGAAGAGCAGGGCTCTACCGGTGGATTAATGCCCTGCTGGGGGCCTGCCGCGAGACCCGAGATCGAGGGCTTCCAACCACCCAGCAGGCATTAATAACCGGTAGAGCCCGACGCTGGAGGTGATTAATGCACTTGTAACATGGGCTCACCGCGGGAGCGAGGAGCCTATGTTACAGGTGAGTCACAGTGAGAGACGGTGAGACCAGGGACAAATATACAAGGAGACGCGCTCGTGGAACAGGCTTTATTTAACTTACAGTTATCAAGGTACAGGAAACACAACTTCTGTCACAGTTGTAGCGCAGTCAATGATTGCTCTGCTACTCATGGTGCCGCTGAAATCGGGGCAGATGGTTCTGTGGCAGCCAGCAATGAGTAGTGCTGTGCAATAATTTGTGGCTTTTCCATGGGCCGGCGTGCATGATATGGAGATCGGGGGTCGTGGGCAGCGCTGCATGTTTCTGTGGATGCCTGGTGCACTGTAGATGTCATCATGAACAGCTAGGTTCTATTCAGGACGATTTTCTTCCCCCTAGTAGCAGAATGTCACTGACCCATGCACTGTGACATTCTCAAAGTGGAAGGACTGGAGTGCACTTGACTGGCGGCTGATAGTTCGCCCGCTGCCGTGCTGTTTGTCCCAGTTCTTTCCCTCGCTGTTGCTGGCCTGGCATTCAGCAGGCTGTGACTGCATGGGCAGGGGTGCTGTCTGCTCCAGTGTGGTCAGAGGAGGCCGCTGCTCAGTGCAAGCGGGGTGGAAGTCTGAGGATCCTGGATGGCTTCCTTTGTGGGTCTCTGTGCTCTCAGTGGTCTGAGGGACTGTGGGGCTGGCTGTGACTGCTCCGAGTGGTGTTGCTGGGTTCATGGCTTGCTGCGCTGGCCAGGTAGCTGGTGGCGGTGTCCGGGGGCAGGAGAGGACTGTGGACCACTTTCTCCTGTCATCTGGAGAGGGAGACCAGTAGCTTCTCAGGCTGGTCTCACACCGATGTCCCATGACAGACATTATCTCTCTGGATCTGAGACCAGCCTGAGACAGCATACTGACAGTGGTGCTGTGGATACTATGGTTGGTGTACCATGCAGAGAGCTCTGCGTCCTCTGAGATCTGCGGCATGAGACCTCCCAGGTAGTTTTTGCCCATTGGCTGCCTGCTGTACTAGCAGGTGCGATGTTGCACCCATGTGTGGTCCACCCTGCGAGGATGCAGGCAGAGGGTAGGAGCATTGGTTGGGCAGCGCTGGATGTACTCCTTGTACATGGAAACGACAAAGTCCTTGCTACCTGGCATGCTATACAGCACTCCTCTAAGACTGTGCCAGTTGGTGTCACTGAGCTGGGCATGATTTTTTGTTTTCTCGTTGAAAGCGAGGGCCAGGTACTGTTGGCCCTCGTTGTCGACCTTCACCACAAAGGAGTTCTGTTGGAGCTCCCTTTGCCCCTCTCATCCTCTGCAAGTGAGTCCAAGCTGGATCTTGAACCAGTCTTCAGACAAGCCCATATGGAGTCTCTGGACTCAATCTCTGGCTTGTCCTGATCTTTCTGAGATTGCTGTCAGTGATCTTTGGGTGGTGGGTTGTGGTGTCCTGCCCAGCCCTCCTGTACTCTTTCAGGACAGCAAAAAATACATTGTTGGCTGAGACAAAGTCTCCATCAGTTATGATGTTGATGACTCTTTTTATCTGGCTTCCAGTCAGATATCGCTGTAGTCCAGCATGCAGTCCCACAAATGAGCTCAGACTGTACTGCTGCTTGTGCTTTGTTCTCACGGTGGCGTAGAACTGCCTGAGGACTCGTGCCAGCTCAGGTGGTGCAACTGTCTTTAAATCTATGTGTATGCCAGTGGTGGCTAGCCAGTCCTTGAGCACATTCCATGCCCAGGCAGTGTTTTTGTGTGTGTTTGCCTCCTCCCTTTTTGTCTCTAGGGTGTCGAACTGCTTGTCACTGAGGACTGCATGCCGTGTGCTCTCTGTGCTGTGGGTGAGCTGCCAGGTATCTATATCGTTTTCTTGCTGACTACAGCTGCTGTTACTCACTGTGTGCTGCAGATGCTCTGTCTCTGTGTCCATGGACAGCTGTGCCTCATCGTCCACTTGGACGCTACTGTGACTGTTGTGACCATGCTAGTCGAGGCTATCTCCCTCCCCAGCTGTGCCCATCATCATCTGCTCATGCCACTGTCGTGGGTCGGAGGCCTGCGTGGTGCCTACATCACTGTTGTACTCAGCACACCTGGTGCGACTCCCTGACTGGTCTATATAGTCTGTGTTGTTGTGTCTGTGAACAGCTGGGTCAGCATCGCAGTCTACTGTGCTGTCACTGCTCTGTCTCTCATGCTGTGGACAGTGTTGGTGCCTAGGAGGCAGGTGGATCATCTGCTCGTACCATGGCCGTGGCACGCTTGCAGTATGCCCCCTGTTGCCATTAATAGCGCCTGCTCCGTACTCATTGTCCACCCACCTAGCGATACCCTTTACACCACAGAGACTGAATGTGGCTACGAACCTCTCCATTTTGTGCTACGTTCATTGCCGTGTGTCACTCCATCAGCTCTCACAGACATATAGAAGCGTGCCTGTGTTAGCACTCCTCGCGTATGTCTTGTCAGTCTGTGCCTCGTCAGTGTGGAGACTCGCTTCGGTGTGGCTTGGCGCAAGACAGTGTGGCGGGTGGTGGTACTAACCCAGCAGGCTCTAACAGTGTACTGCCTCAGTGGACAGTGGGGGTATTACCCTAGTGGGTTCTACTGTTGGCTTAATCACTGCTGGGAATCGATCAGATGATGAGTTTCCACCAGTCAGTGAGCTCTATTTCAGTCCTCTGTCCAGAGCCATGTTACAAATATGTATAATGACAATGTTTATTCATACACTCACTAACCTACATTCCTTATCTAGTACTATATGTGAAGCTGTGAAACTTAGTAGCATAGTTTACCTTGTCCCAGACCCAGCTTTCTCACCTGACACGCAGTGCGCATGTTTCGGCACGCATCTCCATGAGCTGTGCCATGTGCCCTGCTTGGCTCACTCTGCTCACTGAGGGATTGCTATTTAATCATGCAGGTGACCCAGAAGTCCAATTACGGGGTCACTGAGTTCAAAACAAGAGCTGTTACAAATATGCTTAAAATAGGTCTACAATGTGTGAATACTGTTCATGCACAGTTCTGGCAGGTTATAAAAACAAACACCTTGCCCCAAGAGTGAATATAATTCCCCAAATATAGTCTGTAGTTCAGAGGCAGAACAAGTGGAACTACAGTGTCTCTTCCTATTTCCTGTACATTCAGGACCTAAGAGTCTACCTCTATTATGCACCAACTGCTGGATTTAACAGCAAATTCAGTTTTATAGTTGCTAAAAGAGCTCTGTGTAGTAGTAGAGCTTCACAGCTTAATTCAAAGGTACAAATGCTGTATAGCAAGTGCCCTGCTCACAGAGGGATCACTATTTAATCATGCAGGTGACCCAGAAGTCCAATCACAGGGTCATGGAGCTTGAAACGAGAGTTGTTACAAATATGCTTAAAATATATATAAAACATGCAAATACTGCTCATGCACAGTTCTGGCACATTATAAAAACAAGCACCTAGCCCCAATAGTGAAAAGAATGCACCAAATATAGTCTGTAGTTCAGAAGTAGAACAAGTTGAACTACAGACACTCTTCCTGTTTCCTGTATACTCAGGACCTAGGACTCCACCTCTATTATGCGCCAGCTGCTGGATTTAACAGCAAATTCTGTTTTATAGTTGCTAAACGAACTCTGTGTAGTAGTAGAGCTTAGCAACTTAATTCAAAGGTAAGGGAAACTGCAGATATATCATCTTACTAGAGGAACAAAGGAACATACAAGTATTCTTGTAGTAATAGGTAAGACCACGTTATTAGGTAATGGGTCCTCCAAATGAAGCAAAACGCAAAAATAATCAATTCTATCAGTGAAAAGTTATTACTTAGGACAGTCAGATCATCATTTGGCTTGCAAGTACACATAAATAAAGAAATCAGTACTGATAAGAGTATAACTGACTAGCTACTCTGGTTACAGTGCCTTTTATTCATAAAGAAGTGCTGATTCTAGCAATGAGACCAAAAGCTGTAGATGGCGCACTAGCACCACAACTGATAAGTATGTACTTTGCTAAGTTTTGTTAAGCAAACTAAGTAAGTGTATTTTTTTTTTTTTTTAGTCTTTGGTAACTGGGTAAGGCCTACTAGGCACACGTGCCTGTTTTCAGACTTGCTCAGAGTCACACAGTATGCAAGTGGAGGTTGTGAGAATCAAACTCAAGTCTGGTCTACTGGATGTACCAAGCTCATTCACACCTCATTCCTCTAACCTCTAGGATATACCTCCATCCCCAAATGTAACTTATGCTACGATTACTGTATAAAAGGAAATATTCAGTCTTTTTCTCCTGCCCTTTCTCCTCTTACTTTCCCATCTACTGCCTCCTCTAGCTCCTCAGTGCACCATTTCTATTACTCCCATTTTTCAATATCCTAACACCCAGCGATGCTTGAAAATTAGTGTGTCTGTAGTATTTCACTCTTCTACTGGCTATCCTTCTGTTAGATTAGATCAGCATGCCATGATTTGCTGCTGCTGCTGACTGTACCATCTGCCCATGTATTTAGCAGTATATCCATATTTTTTGGATAGTTGTTTCACCTTTGTTACCTCTCTGTACAGCCACTGTTGCCCAGTGCACTGTCTCTATTTAAAGTGTTTGGCCTCGTGTTGATGTGTGCATTGTCCTGTTACCATGCGATTGTATTTCTACTGTAACAATCAGCTATGTACTATATCACTGTTGTTGGTTGTTGACTGCCACTATGTGGCCTGGGTAGTGACTGAAAATAGTCCTTTGGATCAGCTTACCTACCCACTTAACAAAGACATAAATCAATCAATAAATCAATCAATCAATTAATTAATTAATACATTTTTATTTTCACTATATTCTCTAGTGCCATATTAGAGTAAAAATAAAAGGACAGTGAACATGTGGGGGTGTACTTGAGACACTAAATATAAAGGGCGTGAATATAAACTACTATACAGTATATGTATGTTATACATGGAGTGATGTAGGTGCCTTTGGGATCCCAGGGTAACATATTCCTCCACACCCCCTTGTTGCCCAAATAAAGAGACAACACTAAGGAAAAAGGATGGTGGGTTAGAGCTTGGTAGAATGAGTATTGCATAGGAATTTTAACTGAGCTGTAAGTTGTTTTACAGTCTTATGGAGACAGCATAAGGAGATCATAAGGAAAATGATCAAAAATACTTAAATTACCACAAACCTTTGAAAGTGAGCTCTAACCATGTGCTGGATAATGAGGTACTTAAAGCTCCATCATTAAATAGGTAATTTAGAGAATTTTCAGCTTTACTAATGTTATTTCTGATATGAATCAAATGGGTATCCTTTCTATCTAACAAAGATTTGAGATTCAGGGTGAGTGGGTAGATGTGCACATTAAAAACAAGTAAATACATAGAGAATAATGGCTAGGCAACTGTGTGTTCTGGATTTGTTTTACACACCGAGGGTGTGTAAAAAAATCCTTAACACAGTTGCATAGGCATTATTTTTTATAATTACTGGTGCAGGTATTTCTGTGACAGATGCAAACACACAAACACACACACACACACACACACACACACACACACACACAGGAGACCACTACCTGTTTCACCCACTACCTGCAAGGAAGATCCCACCAAGTGACGATAAATGGCACCATATCCACTAGTCTGCAGGTTCGCTCAGGGGTACCTCAGGACTCCATTCTTGGCACACTCCTATTTGCCCTGTACCTGAACTCTCTCTCCCCCCTCAGCCTGCACCAGACGTGTCCTCCTCTATGAGGATGATGCAATGATTTTCAGTTGCCACCCTGACACCAGCCTGCTTCAACAGGACCTGTAGCTCTCCTTCAAGGAGGCTGAATCCTGGTTTTCAACCCATAAACTTATTCTCAGTTATAAAAAGACAACGGTAATACTTTTCTCCCATCACCAAAATAAGTACAAGTCCTCCACCCTCTCCATCCTCGATTCTCCTGGCACCCCCTGGAATCTGTTCCCTATTTTAAGTACCTTGATATCACCCTCGATCCTGCCGTCACCTTCCATGAACACATTATCGCTACCTGCTCCACAGTTAATGCCAGAATTGTCCACCTCTACAGAATTAGGTCCTACCTCCCATCTGCTGCTCTTAGACTGGCTATCTCCAGCTCTGTTCTATCCTGGTAGACTATGGTATAGTCATCTATGAGTCTGCCTCAAACTCTGCCCTGTGTAAAATTAAACTTGCCTTAAACAAAGCCTGCTGCCTGGCTACTGGCTGCAACACATTGACGCATACCTGTGATCTCTAGCAACACTTGACCTGACTAAATTTCCAAGGACATTTCTACTATCAGACTTGCCTACTAGCTAAAAAATCTCTATGGGCCACTCACCCCCTGGTTGTAATCTTTTTCTCTCTCCAGGGCAGCACAGGTGGGTGCAGACACACCAACAAAACTGTTTTCAAGTCCCCTTCTATAGAACCACTGCCAGTCAAAGGTCCTTCAAATATAAGGCCCCTTCATGGATGAACTCCATCCCCGGTTCCCTCTTATCTATACCCAGGTTGGGCCCTTTCAAAAAAGAACTGTGGGACCACATCCTGGTTTCATCAAACTGTGACTGCCTGTAGCACTGTTGTAACCTCCCAACTATTTCCTCTCCTGCACCTTAGCCCCATGACAACACCCATTGTGCAGCTTTCTGGTCTCTACTATATTTTCAGCTCTCCTTTCGTTCACCTCCTGGGCCTATGTCTCACTTTCTCCTCCATTACTCCATCGCTCCTGTCTCCAATATTTATTTTTTCTCCTCTGACTTATTTCAACAATTTTGGTTACTCCCATGTCAACTGACAATGCTTATCATATTGCATCATTATTAGATAACTCCCTATTGTATAATTTTCTGTCTGTATATAATTACTGTCTTTGTTCATGATGTCTGCAACACTTGCCTGCCACACTTTGTACTGACATGCAACCTTTGAAAAAAACTCCCTGACTCAAAGGATTGTAATTCCTAGACTTCAATAAATAAGTAAATAAGGGCAATACCATATAGCCATACGTTTATCTCGGATCATTTCATTTCATATTTGTTTTTTAAACTTGTTAGCAAGATAGGCAAATTGCCCGTTTTCACAGTCAAATCTGTGATTCTCCCAGATTCCAAATCCAGGAAGAGATTTGTAATAAGTGTGTATGGCATATCTGCCATAAGGTGAACAAAGATTTCCCTGTCTATGTGCTGCTCTCTTGCTTCTTTGTTATTGTAATAAACCAATTAATTTACTTTGTTCTGGGTCTCATTAAAAAAAAATTACAATATTGTTCATGTTATATATTGTGAATCTTTCCTCCAGCGACAAACCTTGAATACCGTATAGCATGGACTATGTCATATTTTGAGCCTGTTTATCTTGGAAGTATGTTGCATGACATGCAATTTTGGTCAAATCAGCCCTTTTCCAAATTGACATACCTGATCCAAATAGGCCTGAGACAGCACCTGCAATGTCTGTGACATCTGTCACACCCAAAGCCCTTTTGAGGCACTTTGAGTGGAATACACCTCGGTGCTCAGTTGTGTGGTGCCCAGCTACAAGGTCTTGTACATGTGCCTGATGAGCTGCAACAATATCTAGCAACATGGTGGCAAGAAACTTTGGTCGTTGGTCCTGGAACAATGACCAAACTTGGCCTTGTTCCAGTGGGTGATGTTAAAAGCATCAGGAACATGCATTAATTAAATATTATTAATTAATGTCCCAGGAAGTGAAGTTGCTACCAGTCTGCTAGGTGGATCTGGCTCCAGAACTGGATGTTGTATTTCTTTATCTGGCTCAGATGAGGCTGGGGTAACTGTAAGGAAAAGAGCAGCAGTGACAACTGAATGAATCAAACAATCATTTTGCATGAAGGAATTAAAGATTTTAGCACAAACGTTTGGGTCTAAAGATGCCATGATGTTATATGGCCCTGTATGACGTTGGTTGACTTGATGTAAACACAGAGTTCCATTTTCACAGATGCAGGTATTGGTCCAGTCTTGAAAAGTTCCTTTTGGAAGGAGGGCCACTTAGAGTCCTGAATCAAAAGAATCAGAATCTGCCTACCTGCCTGCCCACAGAACTAGGAAGCACCCCTGACAGGGTGATTAAGAGCTGTCCAGAGGCTGTGGCTCGGAACTCCTCTTTGGTCGGCCGCTCTCTGGGAACCCACCCACCTGCCTTCCCACAGAACCAGGAAGTGCCCCTGACAGGGCAACTAAGAGCTGTCCAGCAGCTGTGGCTCAGAGCTCCTCTCTGGTCAGCAGCTCTCCGGGAACCTGCCACCTGACTGCCCATGGAACCAGGTATGCTCCTGTTAGGATCCTAACCTGCAACTACCATTGGCTTTTGCAGCCACAGCACTGCTTACTATTGTCTGGACTGCACACCTACCAAACTGTAATTGGCAGCTTCAAACGGATTTTTGCTGCTCTTATTTTCTCTGCTGTCTCTCCTCTCTATATGAATTTGCAATAGAATATTTAAACAGGACCTGTCTGATTATATCTTAACAAGACAACACTATTTTTTTTTCTTAACAAAACTTTGATGTTTAGCTGTGTATCTGATTTCTACTAATTGTAAAATGCCTTATCTTACTGTGATAATAAGTTAAGATTTGAATCTGTGCAGTTTGCACCTTTACTGTATACTAAAATCTATAGCTCTGTTTTTCCATGCCTTTCACTCCTCTGCATCTCATTTAATCTCTTTGGAGCATTTTGTTCTTGCCTACCCACTTGCTGCCTGCCTCTGTCTTTCTGGTTTTTTGTTTTGTTTTGTTTTGTAAGTCCCTGCTAGCCTCATCTACTGGGCTTGGCTTCTCCCCGTCACACTGACTTTTTGAAAACTGTTTTCTTCCTTTCTGCTCGTCTCTGTCTCCACTTCCAGTCCTGCCCACCTCCAGCTTCATTGTGCTAAATGACTGAGTCACCACCAGACCTGCATTTTCCTTCTGTAATTCACTTTCTTTACCCTGATCTCTCTCACTCTTTGCTTCCTTTTGTCTTCCCTGTGCCCACCCCAGCTCAACCCGCTTACCACTTAAGTGAATTGTTCCCCTGTGGAATGTTCTATATTAGTCCTAACCCCTAATCCTTCTCCCTATTCCAGGAAACACCCCTGACAGGATGACTAAGAGCCGTCCAGCAGCTGCAGCTCGGAGCTCATAGAAACATAGAATTTGATGGCAGATAAAGATCGCTTGGGCCACCTAGTCTGCCCATTTCCCTACCTAATGGATAACTGCAGATTCTAGTTAACCAACAGCTCTCCAGGAACCCACCAGCTGCCTGCCCACAGAACCAAATACACTCATCTCAGGATCCTAGCCAGCGACTACCACTGGGTTTTTCAGCCACAGCACTGTCTACTATTGGCTGGACTGCACCTCTGCCAAACTATAATTGGTAGCTTCAAACAGACATAGACTTTTGCTGCTCTGAATTTTTCTGTTGTCCCTCCTCTCTAATTTTTTTTCCTGCCCACCCACCCTGCCCATGGTCTCTATTAAATCAGCCTAAGCTCCTCCCATTTCTTTTCTTCCCAACCTCTCATTTTACTCCAAACCCTAGGCAGCCCATCAATCTTAAAGGACAACACCATTTCCCGGCCCTTGTCACATTCTGTCCCCTCTCTTCTTCTGTCTTTCAGTTACTACGTGCCATATTTCACTTATGATAGTTATTTACATTGTCCATGCTTGGGCTAAAACCCCTTACTTTAGAAGCACCATTCGTAATTACTACCCGCTTGTACAGCCACCTCCTTTATAGATCATAGTCTCTAAATTACCTAGCTGTGCACTCTCAGTCCACTGTTATCTAACATTATGGTGTCAGCCATCCGCTTGCCTAGACTATTAACCGCCTACATGCTGACCTCCCTAACTGGCCCTACTGGTGTGTGTTCCCTCTACCCTCCTTTTGTTCTCACTGATGAATACCCAATGTATGCTTATGAGTCAGTAATTACTGGCACTGCAATAAACAGCATAGATATTAATTCCTCTTTGTTAAAACAGAACTGGTTGCTGTCTTGCCCCCAGTGAAAATGCTCACTTGCTACTGCATGGCACCATTACTATTTAGCCTCAGGCCACTATATCAGAAAATCTATAACCAACTCTCAGAAAGACAGGTACGCTTGCTTCGGAGCAAGTACCTTAAGGAACTAGTAAAGCAGTTAATACTACTACTTCTCCTTATCTTGGGCAGCATTCACCCTAACCCATCCCTGGCACACCTCAGCTTAGTTCTAATGGCAAAAATCACTCAGGGTCACTCACAATGGCTAGCATCAACATTTGTAGCATTCTGTCTAAACTTGACACCCTCACCACCTGGATCACCTAGCACAACCTGGACATCCTATCAGTACTTGAGATGTGACTGTCCACTGTGATCCCTGATACTACCATTGCAATACCAGGATACATAGTTTCAGACAAAATAGGATGTCTAAAAAAGGGAGGTGGCTGTGCACTGTACTTAAAAGAATCTGTAATGGGACATGCCCTGTCCCTGCCCAACCCCAGGGTTGACATTCTGATCCTTGCCACCAAGATATTGTTTGGTGCCCACAGCAGCTCAGCTCAGCGGCTGCCCTTGACTGGAGCCAACCCTTGCTCCACTGCCTGCTACCTCCCCATGGTTGGACAGCACTTTAGAAGCCACCAACTGCCTCACCAAGCCTGGATTCATCCAGCTGCAAGTGGCTGCCCTTGACTGGGGCCAGCCCTCGCTCCACTGCCTGCTACCTCCCCATGGTTGGACGGCGCTTCTGAAGCCACCAACTGCCTCATTAACCTGGATTCATCCTACTGCAAGGTACAGCCCCAGGCCAACCAATTGGATCATGGGTGCCATGCAGAAAACAGCCCCGATTGGTTCTGAGCACCAGAATTTGAATCTGCGTATTTTGGCCCCAGAGACTAAGCTCTGCTCACTTTTACTTACTAAAAAAAGTTGTTTTTGCTGTATTAGCAAAGTCTGCATGATTTTTAGAAGTTAATCAGAGCTAAACATTGTAAAGTGATTACAGCTCTATTCAAGTGGAAGTTAAAATTGTTTAAACTGCTCCCAGCTGATTTTGGCGCCTAAACTAAGTACCCCTTTTGTCTTGCTAATTTTTCTGTGTCTCGCTACTCTGTGTCCCTGCCCCAGCTGTCTTTAAATTCCAACTTCTTCTTTCTTTTTCCAGCGGCTGCCCTTGACCGGGGCCAGCCCTTGCTCCACTGCCTGCTATCTCCCCATGGTCGGACGGTGCTTCAGAAGCCATGGACTGCCTCGCCAAACCCAGATTCATCCTGCTGCAAGCTACCGCCCCTGGACAACCAATCGGATCATGGGCACCACACAGAAAACAGCCCTGATTGGTTCAGAGCACCAGACTTTGAATCTGCATATTTAGGCCCCAGGGACTAAGCTCTGTTCACTTTTACTTTTTCGGCCCACCTATCCAACCCTCTCCCAGACCTACTGTAAATACACCCTTGCCCCTCCCCCTTTGGTGCTGCTGCCTTTCTATTGGTCTATATCAGGGCCAATCACAGTGCCACAACTTTCTATGATAGCATAGGTGCTGATCCTTCCCTTTCTTACATTTCACTCCTCTCTTGGAACCATGGCATACTTCACTTCCAGCATCTTACTATTCTTATGCTGCGCACCTATTGTTCTTCACATGAATAAAGTACTAGTTCCTAGCCCATTCTTGGAATTTACCATCGCAGTCAGCCTTGCCTTCTGTCTTTGCACTGCCCTCCACCTTGCATGTCCCCATCCATTTGCCCACACCCTGCTATCCCCCATACACTTCCTGCTCCCCTCATCTATGTCACTTGGAGTCCTTTCACTCTCATCCTTAAATTGTCATACTAGTCTGTCTCACACCAGCAAAAATAGACTGTCTTTGCCATCCACCAATATGCGGTCCAAAAGGGAAAAAGCATTCAGGTCCTTTTTGAGTTCACTAAAGAAATTGTTACTCCTGCTCCTTCTCTGCTCAGGTAATGTGGAACTAAACCCTGGCCTTCCTTCTCCACTTACTTCACCCACTGAATCTGCAGCAGCCCCTGGACTTAAAATAATGCTGGTCAATATTCTAAGCTTGCCCCTTAAAGTTGACCAACTACAAGCATGGGCCCTACACACAGAGCCTGATAATTGAGTCATGGCTAAAAAAAAAGCAATACTGACCAACAAATTACCCTTCTGGGCTATAAACTGTACAGGGCAGATAGGGGCACCAGGGGTGGGGGAGTAGCTGTTTACACTAATACTTAGTACACAGTTAGTGTTATCTATTGTAACCCAAAACAGAAAGAATATGAAATTGTATCTTTAAAGCTACACCTTCCCTCTACGGAATGTATTACTGTTATTGGTAGTTACAGGCCCCCAAATGGTGGGACTGATTTCATTAATATCCTTAAATCCTTAACCATCTCTGCCAACTCTGAAGTAATAATCCTTGGGGACTTCAATATGGACTGACTCTCACCCAGATCACACAGCCTGAAATCTCTCTGCAATGAACTTGGCCTTGTCCAACTAGTAACTGAACCTACTAGGATTAACAACTCAAACATTGCAAATAGCTCTCTCCTCGATCTTATACTAACCACCCACCCCCATAAAATCCTCCACTCAGCAGTTTTTCACAATGATATGAGTGACCATGGAATCGTAGTCTGTATAAGATTGCAAGTCAAAGTTCGCCACCAGCCTTAGTTTATAACCATACGGTCCTTTCGTAAGTTCAGCATGTCGAACTATCTGAATGACCTAAGCAAGGTTAGATAGCAAGATCTCTATCTTGTCAAAACGCCTGATGAGGCTGTCGCTGCCCTCAATGACAACCTCATTACCCTAGCAAACAAGCATGCACCTTTTATCAAGGTTAGTATGCACAACATCTTCCACCCCTGGTTTTCAACAGAGCTTAAGACTGCTCTCACAAACCGTGACAAACCCTGGACCCAGGCCAGACACACAAAGAGCCCAGTGGATTGGCAGGCATTCAGAACTGCTAGGAATGCCTGCATTAAATGTATTCACTCCACCAAAGTCAACTTCTATGTCTACACCCTAGAACAGACCAAAGGGAACTCCTAAAAAATTTGGAAGACCCTTAAGTGCATCGAAGGGCGGCCAATGGCCCTCCCTTACCACCAAAGATCTTCAAAAATGATACAATTGTGGAAAGCATCAGCCAAATCCTCGAAGAATTCAACTCCCACTTTAGCACTGCTGGCCTAGGTTTTAACTCCTCCCCCTATGCAATGTGTGCTGATAATTAGGGTTGTACAAACATTACCCCTCAAACTTCAATCTGCCCATTCCAGCTGTTCCCCCTTAACTTCAAAGAAGTCGAAGATTTGCTCATTAATCTAGACACTAAGAAAAGTGATGGGGACGATGAAATCAAACCGCTTTTCCTAAAACTCGGGCACCCCTACCTTACTGCTCCAGTCCTCCATATTTTCAACCTTTCTATTACTTCTTCCGTAGTCCCTTCCTGTTGGAAATCAGCTCACATGCTCTCCCTATTTAAATCAGGGGACCCATGTGATTTAAATAACTACAGACCCATTTCTATCCTGCCTATCCTCTCCAAAGTCTTCAAAAAATGGATTTATTCTCAAAATACCACATTGAAACCTTTTTGCTCTTAAACCCAGCTCAGTCTGGCTTCCACTCTAACGACAGCACTGTCACTGCGTTGGCTAAAGTAACCAATGACTTAGTCTCCACTATGGACTCTAAGAAGACTACAGGAACTGTCTTCTTAGACTTTAGTAAAGCATTCGATACTGTAGACCATAACCTAATAGTGAACAGCCTCGCTAAAATAGGTGTCACCCTTCCTACCATTCAGTGATTTAGCAGTTACCTATCAGGAAGGATGCAGAAAATCAAAGCTGGCAGCTTGTTCTCGGCCCCCCTGCCAATCATTAGGGGAGTCTCGCAAGGCTCCATCCTAGGTCCTATTCTCTTTTCCTTATATATTAATGACCTCGACCTTCATATGACCAAGTCAAAACTGCACTTCTTTGCTGATGATACAGTTCTTTATACATCTGGCTCAACATTACCTGAAGTTAGGAACACAATCCAAGCTGACTTTACTCAGCTTGAATCTAATCTCATTAATGCCAAATTTCTCTTAAATGCTAAGAAAACCAAAGCCATGATATTCTCTCCTAATATGTTACCCTCCATCCCTCTCACCCTACCCAAGGATTTTATAGTTGCCTCCCTAGGTGATCCTCTGGAAGTCAACCCTAAATTTAAATACCTTGGCTTTTGGTTAGACAACAAGCTCTCCTTTAATGATCACCTTGATGACCTGTCTTGAAGACTAAAAGTAAGGCTAGGCTTCTTCTTCTGCAACAGGTCTCTCTTCCCACTAGAGACCAGAATTAGGCTTGTCCAGGCCACATTCCTCCCTTATTAGACTATGGGGATATAATCTATGCATCTTCTGCAATTACTGACCTAAATAAATTGGATATCCTCTATCACTGTGCCCTGCGTTTCATTACAAACTCCATGTACTGAACACACCACTGCGACCTGTACTCAGCGGTAGGATGGACGTCACTTACCATTAGATGTATATTCCAAGCTGATACCTGGACCCTAAAGCTTCTCCTAAATAAGCTCACGAGCTACCTAACTTCTCTCATCCACATTTCCTGCATACTTACTCACTTAGGAAATTGGATTTTATCTTCCTTGATGTGCCCAGGACTCGCACCACCTTTGGAAAATGCGCCATTTCTATTGCCTTCCCAGTTACCTGGAATTGGCTTCAATCTTCCCTGAAACTATCTAATGTAGTCTCTGTCAGCATCTTTAAAAAGACAGCTGCTGACAACATAAAAGATGCCTGTAGCTGTTTTTAAGATTCATGTTTTTTAGGTCTTTTTTTAGAATTAAGCACCATATGGACCGAAACTGCACCTTAATCAAGGGTTTGTTGATTTGCTTAATGTGCTGTAAAGTATTGTCTGTACACTTGTCCCATATGGACCAAACTGTACTTCAGATATTGTTATGTTTATTTACCATATGTTCTGTTAGCCCTCTCTGTAGATATCTTCCAGGTCCTCCTTGTGAATGAGCTTGCTCAATGGAGCTTTTCCTGCAATAAACTTGAACTTGATATAACCCCACCCCAAGCTGATGGCACTGGACCTAAACCCCCTCCTGTCCTGGACTGCATTTGCAACATTGGTTATAGTTCTGAAGTTGTACTACTTGGTGACTTCAATGTAAATTGGCTCTCGCTTAGTGCAAATAACTATAAGGATACCTTGATGGCTGCTAACTGCTCGCAATGTTTTCAGTCACATACCAGGATAAATTACAGAACAGGACCAGTACACTATTGAATTGGATACTTATTAACCATCCTGACCACATCACTAATATGGAAGTCCTTCCCAATTATATTAGTGATCATTCCCCCATCATTTGCCAGTGGTCAAACAAATTCATCAACCCCCCAGCTAAAACTATCAATAGCAGGTATTGACCCAGGGAGACCTTGAGGCACTAAAAGCATTCCTGTGACAGTATAACTGGTCACCAATTGACAGTGTTGATGATGTTTATACTGCCCTGAACTATTTCATCTCCAGATTCAATGTTGTGTGTGATGTCCTTGCCCTCTACAAAAAACAAAAGCTCAGGGGAGTAAGCAATCTTTGGATTATGCATGATCTCCTAGAGCAAATGAAAATATGGGATCATCTGTGGTTTTGGGCAAGAGCCTCTGGCAAACATGTTGATACTCAGGCATTCAAGACAACTAGAAATGCCCATTCCAGAGCTATCCATTCTGCAAAAGCCAACTAGTACAGAAGCACACTAGCCAACTCATGGAAGGATGATAGAAGATTCTGATGAATAACTGAATAACTCTGAGCAGTGCAGGAGAGCGGCTAGCAAAGCAAACAGGATGTTGGGATGCATCGTAAGGGGGATCACCTCTAGGAGCAGAGAAGTGATTCTGCCGCTGTACAATGGACTGGTTAGACCATACCTTGAGTACTGTGTACAGTACTGAAGACCACACTTGAAGAGGGACATACAGCTCCTGGAGAGGGTACAGAGGACGGCAACTAAGATGAAATGAGGGCTAGAGTTTGACGTATGAGGACAGACTGAGGAGCTCTGCCTGTTTCATTGGAGGAGGAGAGGGGACATGATTGAGGTCTTCAAGTACCTCAAGGGAATAAATAGGGTAAACATGGAGGGGATCTTTAGACTAAAGCAGGGAAGTATCACCAGAGGGCATGGTTTGAAGTTGGAAGGGTGAGGGGGAAAAGAGGAGGAGGTTTTTCACTGAGAGGGTGGTGGACCCTTGGAATAGAAACATAGAAACATAGAGACATAGACTTTGATGGCAGATAAGGACCACTTGGCCCATGCAGTCTGCCCATTTCCCTACCTACTGGATAAGCTGCAGATTCTAGCCTACTTCCTGCAACCCCCAACTATAATTGCCTTGTGTCTGTCCCATGCATGTTTGAATTCCCCCACTGTTTTAGACCCAACAACCTCCTCAGGAAGGCTGTTCCATGTATCCACCACTGTCTCTGTGAAAAAAAATTTCCTCACATTACCCCTGAGCCGTCCCCCCTCTATCTTTAAATTGTGCCCCCTTGTTCTTACACATCTCTTTTTTTGAAAGATGCTACCCTCCTGGACTTTGTTGATTCCCTTGAGGTACTTGAACATTTCCATCATGTCCCCCGTCCCTCCTTTCATCAAGAGTATACATATTAATCTCTCTCAGTCTCTCTTCATATGATTTCTACTGCAGACCCTGCACCATTTTAGTTGCCCTCCTCTGGACTGCTTCCATCCTGTCTATGTCCTTGCGTAGATGAGGTCTTCAAAACTGCACGCATGGGGTCTCACCAACTGTCTGTACAGAGGGATAACCACTTCCCTTTTTCTACTTGTGATGCCCCTTCCTATGCATCCCAGTATCCCCCTGGCTCTTCTTACCGACTTTTCACATTGCTTGCCCACCTTTAGGTCATCTGATATGACTACCCCCAGGTCCCTTTCCATTTTTGTTGTTGTTAGTACCTCCCCTGCTATTGTGTACTCTTCTCCTGGGTTTTTGTTTCCCAGGTGCATTACTTTGCACTTCTTTGTATTGAATCTAAGTAACCACATGTCTGACCATTCCTTCAACATAGCCAAGTCCCTTTCATCTTTTCTACCCCCCCCTTGTGTATCAACTCTGTTACTGATCTTTGTGTCATCTGCAAAGAGGCATACCTTTCCCTCCAGACCCTCTGCAATGTCACCTATAAAGATGTTAAAGAGGACTGAACCCAGTACTGAGCCCTAAGGTGCTCCACTAGTAACCCCCCTTTCTTCAGAATGTGTTCCATTCACTATTACCTTCTGTGTCCTGTTGTGCAGCCAGTTTTCTACCCAGGCTACCACCCTGGGACCCACTCCCTGGCTGGCTAACTTGATTATTAATCTTTTGTGCGGGACTGTGTCAAATGCCTTGCTAAAGTCTAGGTAGGCCATATCCACAGCCCCTCCCTGGTCTATTACTTTGGTCACCCAGTCGAAGAAATCAATTAGATTCATCTGACATGACCTTCCTGCTGTAAATCCATGCTGCTTTGGGTCCTGTACCCCGCTGGCCACTCAACAATTCTTTCTTTCAGAAGTGATTCCATCATTTTCCCTACCACTGAGGTCAAACTTACAGGTCTGTAGTTTTCTGCTTCTGCCTTGCTCCCACTTTTTTAAGGGGAATCACATCTGCCCTCCTCCAGTCCTCAGGTACCGCCCCATCCTGCCATGATCAGTTAAAAAGTATGGTCAATGGTGTCACTAGGTCCTCCCTTAGTTCTTTTAGGATTCTGGGGTGAATCCCGTCAGGCCCCATTGCTTTGTCCACCTTGAGTTTTAGGAGTTCTTTCAGGACTCTTTCTTCTGTGAATGGACAGGTGTCAACCCCCCTACCCAGGGTGCTTCTATTGTCTGGTTTAGGTAACTCTTCCTCATCTTCTTTTGTGAATACTGAGCAAAAGTATTCATTCAGTATCTCTGCCTTTTCGCTGTCTCCCTCTGCCCACCTCCCCTCTCCTTTATTAATCTTCACTATCCCTCCTTTAACCTTTCTGTGTTCCCTAATGTACCTATAAAAGGTTTTATCCCCCTTCTTAACTGAGTTGGCTATTTTTTCTTCGGTTTGGGCCTTTGCTAGTCTGACTGCCTTCCCCACTTCTTTCTGCTTTAATTGATACAGTTCCCTGTCATGCTCCTTCTGTGATTCCTTATACTTTTTGAATGCATCCTTTTTCTCCTTAACCTTCCCTGCCACCTCGTTTGAAAACCATAGTGTTTTTTTACTCCGCTTTGTTTTCTTTATTTGCTTCACACAAAGGCTTGTTGCATCTATGATGGCAGTTTTGATTTTTCTCCATTGTTCTTCCACCCCTCCTTTTTGGTCATTTTCTAGTGCATTTTTCAGATATTCACCCATTTTGTCAAAGTCAGCTCTTCTAAAGTCCAGTATCCTTGTTTTTGTATGGCTTCTCTCCATGGTTGTGCTCATTGTGAAGCACACTGTGCAGTGGTCGCTTGTTCCCAGATGTTTAATGACTTCTAAATTTGTGATCCTCTCTCCATTTGAGAGTACCAGGTCTAATATTGCTCCCTCCCGAGGGGGTTCCAACACAAGCTGTCTAAGGCCTGCTCCCTGCAGGGCATCGAGAATGACCCTGCTCTTGGATGTGGCTTCAGTACCTGTTATCCAGTTAA
The DNA here is from genome assembly GCA_016271365.2 of Neoceratodus forsteri. Lineage (NCBI taxonomy): Eukaryota > Metazoa > Chordata > Ceratodontiformes > Ceratodontidae > Neoceratodus > Neoceratodus forsteri. The sequence continues at coordinate 63,237,875 of CM057455.1, forward strand.
CATCTGGCATATTCAGGTCCCCCATTAACAGTATCTCCCCTTTTTCAGCCATTTTGAGAATGTCCTCTATTATTTTGTTGTCCGTTTCCTCCCCTTCAGATGGGGGTCTGTATACAACCCCTGTGTGGATTGTGATGCCATTCCCTGTCTCCAAGGTGACCCAGAGTGCCTCTTGTCCTCCCCCTTTTCTGTAGCTTTGATCCCTTCCCTTATGTATAGAGCTACTCCACCTCCTCTTTTACCTTCCCTGTCCCTTCTGTAGATCGTGTACCCTGGTATGTTGACATCCCAGTCATGGTTCTCAGTGTACCATGTTTCCATGACTGCCACAATAGCCAACTGTTCATCTTCCATCAGGGCTACTAGCTCAGGAAGCTTGTTTCCCAGACTATGGGCATTGGTACTCATTGCCCTCCATTTAATGTTGGCTTTATCCTTTTTTCCCCCATCCCTGCTCTTACTGTCCTTGTCTATTTTTCCATTTACCACTGTCCTGCCCTGTGTTGAGCTCTGTACCTCAGTGTTTACCTTCCTATCTGCCATGTTTTGTGGGGGGAGGCTTGACATTTCCTGCCTTTTATCAGCGCCTCCCCCCTTGGCTAGTTTAAAAGCTTGCCAAGGAAGCATTTAAACCTATCATCTAGGAGCTTGGTTCCAGTCATGGACAGATGCAGACCATCGTGCCAGAATAGACCTGTATCTCTCCAGGTGGCCCCCCAGTCCCCAATGAAGCCAAGGCTCTGTGCTCTGCACCAGTTTTGCAACCATTCATTAAACTGCATGGTGTGCAGTACCCTAGCCTCACTCCTGCCATGGACTGGTAGCACCTCTGAGAAGGTTACCATACTTGCTACCCATCTGAGGCCCCTCTCAACTCCACAAATTCATTCTGCACTGCACTGATCCCATGTCTAGCTAGGTCATTTGTCCCAAGGTGGACTATGATATCTAGTTCCCTCTCCTGTTATGCTGCTTCTGCAATCCTGAGGATTCGCTTCTTGTCCCTCCAAGCCATGGCACCAGGCAGACACCTTACTTCCTTCTTCTCTCCCTTTCCCAGGTTTACCCCCCTAACAATAGAGTCCCCTATCAGAAGCTGTTTCCTTCCCTGTGGTGTCCCTTGCCACCCTTTGTGGGTCTCCCTGTGGATGTCCTCAGCTTTCTTCTGGGTCTCAACTGAGGTGCCATCATAGAGGAACCTTGCTCTGCCAGAATGGCATATGATTTGTGTAGAGGTACAACTAGGGGGCTTTGCCTCTGGTCCACCACCCACCCTCCCAGAACCCACTGTGGTCCAACTGCTCTTCATGCTTGGCAGCCTTTGAGGCAGTGGTTGTGGCAGTGGTGCTCTTTGGAAGGAGGAGGCCTCCTTAGTCCTTGCTAGTTCAGCCTGGAGGTGGGCAACCTCCTCCCTCAGAGCTTACAGTTGCCTGCAAATAGGACAGCAATGCAGTTTCCAGAATGTCTCTCAGAAAACTGCTGCCCCACAGCCAGTGCATTGCACCACTCCCCACATGTCCCTCTCCCTTATAATATACTATATATATATATATATATATATATATGCCTTTTTAATTATTATTTGTGGTGTGTACCTACCCTTTTTGCACTGTGCAGGGTTATTAAGGATATGACAGTTCTGCCCCAAGACCTGTTGAGGAAGTGATGTCAGAACTGTGGCTATAAAGGAAATGCCACGCCTGGGGAGGTCCGGGGTGTAGGTGGGTGGGTAGTCCACAGTCACTGGTGACTGTTAGAAACAATCAAATACACAACTGCTCCACCACCATGGTGGAGTATTGCCCTTATAGTCGTCAACTAGCACCACAATTTACTAGACCACGTCTCCTGCACAAATCACTCTACTGAGTCCAGGGATAAAAATTAACTCACTCCTCAGCCAGCAGGACACTTTTAAAATGTTGCAAAAATATCCTTCCAAATCCTAGGTCTCAACCCCAACAATCAAGCAAATTCAGTTGTATCTCACTCCCTCTGGTTATAATATTACTACACTTTTAATGGAATCCTGCAATTATCTGCTTAATGCCAATAAGGGAAAAAAAATGAAACTTTTTGTAGAAAGCGTAGCTCCCTTTCTTTACAAGTAATATGCCTCACCAGGTTTCCAGGTCTTAAATGAAGTCATAGTTTGTTCTTTGCAGTGTAGCAAGGTTCTCAGCTTCCACAGACAAATCAAAGTCAGACTGACTGACTTCTAACTGTGAAGGATGCCTAAGACAGCAGTGATGAAACCCCACCCAGAGCCAATTGATTGACTAGTGACACCTGTGATGTAAGCAGGCCTTTCAATGCAGGCAGTCTGCTATGTCTGATTTCAATACACAAAATCTTTCAGTGAAACCAGGGATGAAAACTTAACATCTCAGCCAGCAGGACACTTTTAAAATGTTGCAAAAATATCCTTCCAAATCCTAGGTCTCAACCCAAACAATCAAGCAAATTCAGTTGTATCTCACTCCCTCTGGTTATAAAATTACTACACTTTTAATGGAATCCTGCAATTCTCTGCTTAATGCCAATAAGGAAAAAAAAAAACTTTTTGTAGAAAGCGTAGCTCCCTTTCTTTACAAGTAATATGCCTCACCAGGTTTCCAGGTCCTAAATGGAGTTATAGTTTGTTCTTTGCAGTGTAGCAAGGTTCTCAGCTTCCACAGACAAATCAAAGTCAGACTGTCAGACTGAATGCACTGCCTGGTGAGCTGGTTCAGAGATCCACAGTGGAGGGCTTCAAGAGAGGGTGGGACAGACACAGAAAGTGGATGTATCAGATGATGGCTTGGCCCAGGGGGGTGGGGATGGATGATAGGGGTTTCTGGAACACAAGGGGGGGAGGGCCTCAGCACCCAACTAGGGATCTGAGGTTTGAGCAGACTCGATACACCGTAAGGCCTAATCTGCTGGCAATTAGTATATTAGTATTCTGAGCTAACCTTACAGAATTAACAGGGAAAGTCTTGAAAATGGCACCTTCCATGCTCATCATTGATGGCACCATTACCCTCAACCCCTTAACCATTGCCAATACTTTCAATACTGTGTTCACAGATCTTAGTCACATGCTACCTGCAAACATCTTTGATATCACCACTGATGCAGACTGCTGCTCCATCCCAGAAAAGAAAATGGCACGCCCATCATTTTAATTTAAAGTGGTAACAGAAAGGGAAGCTAAAAAATATTTACTTAAAGTTCTCAGTTGAACAAGATGAAGTGCAGATTTGCTTGATTTAAAACTTATTGCCCTCACCCTGGATGAAGTCTTGCCCCCCTCTTACCAAGATTATAAACTGCTCCCTCATGAATGCACAATTTCCCCTTAAGTGGAAGTCAGCCTTGGTGACTCCAGTACATAAAAGTGAGGACAGGGCTCTGCCTGGCAATGGCAGACCTATCTCCATTCTCCTCCCCTCTCCAAAGCACTCAAAAGAATTGTTGCAGACCAACTGGTAGATCATCTGGACAAATACAATCTTCAGTTTTCCAGCAACATGGACACAGTGCCACCACTGCTGTGCTGGAATTTTCTAGCTATATCCTCCAAACTCTGGACCAAGGACAATTTGTTGCCACCACCTATATTGTCCTTTCCAATATGTTTGATATGGTCAATCATTCTTTGCTGATCACACAGCTAACAGAGACTGGGCTATCCAAGGACACCACAAGATGGTTTAACAGTTACATCAGTGATCATATGCAACAGGTGAGAATCGGAGAGGTCCTCTCAAATAATCAACTTGTTTGGTCTGGCGAACCTCAAGAGTCAGTTCTGGGGCCCCTGATATTTAGTATTTTCTTAAACAAGCTCCCGGAATCTTTCCCTGACCAGATTTTGCTGTACGTGGATGATGCGGTAATATACATGAACAACTCTGATCCCTTCCGTCTGGAGTACTAGCTTCAAAACAGCTTTATGGAAGTCAAGGCCTGGTTCAAGTCACAGAAACTTGTACTAAACTACAAAAAAACAAAAATAATGCTATTTCACAACTTGCACAGCAAACATAAAACCAAACAACTAACTGTCAGAAACTGTTCAGGCATTGCACTGAAACAGACAAACTTGTTCAGATATCTAGGTGTCACTTTAGACAGCACTCTATAGTATGTCAATCACATTGACAATGTAGCTAAAGCTGTGAACACCTGTCCTGGTCTACTATTCGGACATAAACACTGTCTAACCCCAGAAGCCCTTAATCTGGCTATCCACAGTTCAGTAGTTTCCATCATAGACTATGGTCTTTTCATCTATGGATCTGCCATTAATACTACATTATGTTGGATTGCTATTGCCCTAAACAAAGTCTGTCTTCTCCTTACTGGTTCTGCACACCTTGTACACACCTGTGAGATTTATGAGCAGGCTAACTGGCTCCAGTTCCAGGGCTGACTCTTCTATCAAACTTGCTTATTAGCCAGAAGGCCCCCCCTTGATCTCCTGCATCCAGAGGTGCAGAAGCTCCTTGGCCCATCCTGCAACAGGCACCATACAAGAAGCTCTGAAAACCCAGTTTTCCATGTACCCCATTGTTGTACATCACACGGTCAGCAATCTTTTGCAGTCAGAACCCCAAAGTGGTATAATATCCTTAACTGCAATGTTGCCAACATCTCCTCACTAGGTCCATATAAGCTTAAACTACATGAACTCCTTGTGGCCTGTGCCACCTGTGATTGCTTCTCATAAAACTGGCAAGGCCTCTCCTCTCTGGTAGTACCCGTCTCTCTCAGTTTCTCCTATTTCACCTAATCACCCCATCCCCACCCCTCCTCCCTCCTCTCACCTCTTCTGCCTTTCTGCTACACCCTTCCCTCTTACTATCTCCCACACCCTCTCCTTCTCTACACCTCTCCCTCTTGCCCTGACAATGCCTCTGGCAGCATTTTCCACCAATAACCATTGAACTACTTTTTATCACTCTGGTACTAACTATGTTGTTATTTCGCTATTTTTTTTTTCCCATTATTTCTAGGAATGCAGTGTCCAATGCCTATGTATAGTTTCCTGCCTCAATATTAATGTTTTACTTAGCCTCTGAAAAGACCCGCTGTGTTGCTCTCACATACAGTATTGTACTATAATGTATAACCTATCAACACAAGATTGGTTGTTGCTTTCATATAGTTTATTTTATTACTTCTTTTCCAGAAATACCCTGTGTAATGTTTCCTTGTCTTCCTGTAACACTGTGCTATTGCTTATCTGTCTACTAACTGTAATTGTATCAAAATCATCTATGTTCCTTGATGTGGAACCTATGTAAAAGAGCCTCTGGCTCAAAGGTGTCAATCTGAAACCTAAATAAATGAATAATTACCAGTTCTCCATTCAATTTGCAGTGATGACTGGTCTGGGGAGACTACTTTGGCCTGAAGACAGGTGTCTTTACTTTCTCACACAGTTAAATTAGTAGATGGAAGTTGGATGGACACTCCACCACCACCTCAGGATGTGGAAGCCTGGTAAAGAGGGTGGAATGGATCCAAAACATGGAGAACTGCCTGAAGATTTCTGGGGATTGCTTCTCAACTACTGGTCCACAGCAGCAAGAAAAGGATAGTAAACATTACCTGAAAAAGAAAATGGAAAAAAGTTAAAAACACAGGATCCCCCTGCCCCCCCCGCCATCTGGAGGAAGGAGGCTAAACAACCTTAAAGAGGTTCAGTTGATTGGCATGGTACCACTTTTGAATGGGCCTGTTGTTTTTACCAGTTGTCATCTGCATCTGGTAGACAGTAGAGCTCAATTTGTTAATGATGGGATAGGGACCAGCCCACTTGCTTGACAGTGGATGAGCTGGTACTCTGTACTGAAGTACTGTTACCTGATCTCCAACCTGCCAATTGACTTCTTTGACACATTTGTCAAAGCACATTTTGAATTTCTGTTGGGCTTTGCCTAGATTTTTGGGTGGCAAAGTGGTAAGTCTGGACAAAGTTGTCCTATAGCTATTTGACATAAGTGTCAGCCAACACTCTGTTAATGGTTGGGGTATTGAGGTCTAGCCACAGATGTTCTGGGATCCTTATCTGTTGGCCTGTCATTATCTCAAAGGGGGTGCATTTAGTAACAGCAGCAGGGTGGCTCTGATTGCAATTAGGAGTAAGGGCAACAGAGTATCCCAATTTTTGGTGTTGTCTTTAGCAAATTTGAACAATATTAACTTGATATGTCTATTGACTGTCTCCATAGCCCTGATGATTACGGATGGTAGTCTATGTGGATTTTCTGCCTGACGCCCAACAATTTCAGATATTCCTGCATAAGTGCACCAGTAAAGCTTGACCCCTTATCTGAATCTTTCTTGATAGGTAGGCCCCACCTAGAGATTACCTGTTCCACTAGTATCTTAGCAGTGGCCTTTACAGTGTTTTATCTATACAGAAAGGCCTCAGTCCATTTGAAAAAGAGGTCTGTGATTACAAGTGCATACATGTTGTGCTGGTAATGGGTAGCAGTTCAATAAAGTCAAATTGGATCACATTACAGGGTCCAGATTGCCTTTGGAGCAATAATTTGACATTTTGCTTACCAGGAATAGAATTGTTTAGAGCACAGGTGATGTAATTGTCCACATAGTGCTGGACATCTGTAGAGTGACCAGGCCATCATCCCACAGTTTTGAGTCTTTACAGTGTTTTCTCTGCTCTTTGGTGTCCACCTGTGGGTGTATCATGTGCCTGGTAAATGAACTCCATCTGGAACTCCTTGGGAACTATCTAAAATGTTGTGTCCCCAGTATTGCAGAAGACCAATTTCTGGTCTGCAGCAAGCATAAGATCTTTTGAATATTTTCTGACGGGCTTGTCCATAGATATCTCTTTCTCTGTTTCCTTAAAAAGATATTCATATGCCTCTTTTATCTCAGTATCTGCCATTTGTACCATGGTCAGATCCACTGGGACTGTTGTTGTATTCCTTTATGCAGCCACTTTCTTGGCCTTTGGCATCATCTGTATCTCCCCCCTCGAGCACCATCCTTGGCTAAGGAGTCTGCTTGAACATTATACTGGGCAAGTGGGTCAGGCTACAGTTTAAAGGAATGGCTTTCTGCCAAGTAGCTGATGTACATAAAGAAATCTTTGTGTTTGAAGGGTGTTCCATCTAAGGACTTGTAGGTATAGGTCTTCCAAAAGGGGAGAAATTCTGTGAGGAAGTGACACACTCTGAATGAATTGGAAAATTTTATGGTATCTGTCTGTTCCTCTTTAGTGGCAAGAGCTTCCAGAGTACAAGCAATAGCTGCCAATTCTGCATATTGACAGAACTGAATGGTACTCTGTTTGGACAGCTCTATGCTGCCCCCTCCTGGGACCAGGATGAAAACACCATATTCAGCCAATTGCTCTCCATCTTGGTAGAAGAAGGAGCTACCGGTAAACACATAATGTAGGGCTGAGTTGGACAACACTGTATCTGTGGCTGGCAGAAAAGGACTTGGCTCTGGTAAGGATGGTGGTTCTATACAACACTCTTGGATCTCCCTTGTAAAGGAGTCCATGTGCCACTAGGAATGGTGCCTTTGTTTGAAAGACTGTAATATCTCTGTCTTGTTAAGAGTTACTAATGGGTAAGTCTGGTGTTGGAGACATTACCGTCTTTCACTTGATCAGAGAGCAGGAAGTAAGGTGGGGTGTGGATGTTATGCAGTACCACAAGACTTAAACCTGTGATGTAGATTAAATGTTTGATGGCCCAAGCTGTGGCCATGAGGTGTGATTCAAAGAGGGATTATTTCCATTCTACTGTGGTTAGAACTTGGGAGGCATAGGCTATTGGCTAAAACACTCCATGCACTTATTGTGCCAGTACTGCAAATATAGCAGTGTCAGAGGTGGAAGTCTCCTAATGAAAAGGAAGATCTGGATTAGGGTTGACCAGAGCTGGAGCTGAGGCCAGTGTCTCTTTCAGAGGCGTAACTGCAGCAGTGTATTCTGGCCCCAGAACCAGGGGATGTCTTTCTTGGGTAGAAGGAAGTAGGCTGTTGGTTTACTAGATTCTACAGCTTATCCAATAGGTAGGGAAATGGACAGACAGGGTGGGCCAAGTGTTCCTTATCTGCTGTCAAAGTCTGTGTTTCTACAGTACGTTTCTATGCAGCGAGTAGTGGAAGACTTTCAATGCCTTGGACTTTGCCCAGAACAGGACTCTTACTTCTGCTGTAATGTGCAGGCCTATAAATGTCACCTCTGATCAAACAAGTTGTGCCTTGGTAGAATTTCACTTGAGGCCTGCCTTGTGCAGAAGAGTAAGAAGTTTCTATAAGAGTTTCAGGTGCTGTTCCAAGTCTGCTGTTGCCAAAAGGAGATCATCCACATACTGCAGGAAACAGTCAGGGAAGAGAAGTCCATTAGGGCATTCTTCATGTTGATGTGGAATAGGGTGGGGCTGTTGTAAAACCCCTGTGGGAGGCATGTCCACATATGCAGACATCCTTCTAAGGTGATGACAAACTTGTACTGGCTGTCAGGGTCCAATGGCAATGATCAAAAGCCATTGGAAATGTCCAGATCACTGAACCACTTTTGTCCAGGTTTCAGATATTTTAGTAGATCCTTGGCAGATGCCACAGTGGGTGCACAACTGGGAGTGGATTGGTTGAGTTTCCTGTAGTCAGTGGCCAGTCTGAAACTGTTTTTTTGGCTTCATCGCTGGTCAAATAGGGGAACTGGATGTGCAGACACAAGGCCTGATGACTCCTTGTTCCAGGTGAGATTCAATTCTGGCCTTCAGAGAAGGGATAACCTCAACTGGAAAAGGGTATTGCCTTTGTCATTGTGGGTCATCACTAGTAACCCTTATGAGGGAGTTCATTCTACCACAGCCATGTTTGCTTTTGGCAGATATATCACAATCTGCTTTCAGGATAGAACTTAACTGGTCAAAAATGGAATGTTGCAGAAACAAGGTGGTGATGTCAAATGTGATGTCATTTGCCTTCACTGCTGCAATGACATACCAATCAGAGATGAGCATTGTTTGCCTGCAATAACCATCTGTTGGCTAAGTCCACCATGCATCCGTATCAGGAAACAAAATCTGCACCTAAGATGCTTTGGTGATTGTTCAGTACCATTAAGTTAAAAGAGCATTCCATCTCCAGGTTACCAATTGTGATAGGGATGGGCTTGAACAGGTAGGTCATAAACACTCTCCACTTGAAGATCTCAGTGGAAGTAGCCCTTCCAGTAGACCAAGGATAACATTTGGGATTGTCTTGATGTAAGATTGAAGCAATGGTACCCATGTCTAGAAGGAGCTCAAGCTGTGGGCCCCCAACCAGCTGTTCCACACAAGCACATCCAGATTCATCAGTAACAATTGGAGTGAGGAGTCTAGCTGGGGCTGACACCATCAGTCGGACTTCTCATGTCCATTTGCGGAGATGGAGGTCTTAAGTATCTTTTGCACTCTGGCATAGGGGTTTCGGTCTTATTCAGTTTCAGAGTCCTCCTGGGGAGAGGTAGATGGCACTACTACTTCTGAGCTTTTCCCTCAGGACACAGCTGCAATGACTCTCGATTCTTCCAACCTAGCTGTCTAGGCCTTAAGCTGATTCAGTTGATCCATGAGCTCCCTATAGGTGGGCCCTTTCCGGTTCTGATTTTTCTTGCCCTTCCAGTTTTTAGAATCTTTTCAAGAATCTTTCCTGTATCTTCCCCTGCTTTTGGTATGATGAATCACTATTCAGAGGCTTTCTGGATTGCATCTCCACCTCATAGCATGTAGAAGGATCCACTTTCAGTTGCACAGCAGAAGCTTTGAATTTATTGACTGACATAAAGTTTTTGCCATGGACATGATAGACACACTCCACCCAATCCATGACAGACATACAATCCTGTATGGGACAGACATGGACTTATACCTTTTCATGGATGGCTGGCAGGTGACACAGACATTTTCTTGTATTCAACCGAGTCCTAATTTGCACAGTCACCAGCCAGGTTTTGTCTAGCGATGTACGCAAGCCACAGGTGGCTTTAATATTGGGTGGGGGTTTCTTTGGCATGCTGCTTCACTGGCTGGGCTTACTGCATGCCAGCTGCATTGGGGTCTTGCACTGCCTGCAGGTGAGCCATGACTCTGTCAAATGAGATTGTGACATCATTGCACACATCCTCTGGCAGTCTCACCCACAGTGTGGGGTCCACTGTCTGTTTTAAGACTTGGAACTGGTGCTCAAGCTGTAAGCTGAGCATTTGGCAGTGCTGCTGCACTTTATCCAGCTGGCATCTCAGATTGTTGTCAGGGGCCATATGACCAATTTTGTCCGTAATACTTTAGATGGCCGGTGTGGAATGCATAGCATTGTGACTGGAACTGGGCTGGTTTCCGGTTAACATCTTAACAACTGCCTCTGCTGTGGCAGTGGCCACACCCTGAATGAGCGTATTCTTTTCCAGCTCATTTTGGAGCATGTCATGGATGGCCTGTCTCATCACTCTGGCCTGGGAGTCAGTGACTCCAGTTTTTGCAACTGTTTATTGCACCAAGATCTCAATTTCTTCCTTGTCCTTTTCACCCAAGGTGGCTACTGTAGAAGCTTTCTATGGGAAGCAAATGGATCAGCTGATGGGTGAGACCAACACCTTCTAGAGTCCCATGGATCACCCTCTTCATCGTTGTCACCATCCTCCAGTGATGACAATGGGATAAGTGAGGGATATGGTAAAGCTTTCATGTGACCCCTCAACACCGTCAATTGCTAACACAATTGTGAAATTTTCCTTCTACACGCTGAATGATCCATTCTGTCTGAAAATGTACCCTTGCTGGCATTTTCTCACAAAACTCTATACACGGTGCTTACTTTATGATGTTCCCGACACTGTCTATCAAGTTTATGCTGTCATCTTTCATACTCCTCATTCAACTCACCACATTTATTTTCCAACTCTTCATTCTTACTCAAAAGCAAACCATTCACATGCAGCATCTGCATGTATTCCCACTGTAACCTAAGATTCTCTCCCTGCAAGTTGAAAAACATTTTCTCATATTCCTGTCTAACACATTCAATTTCTACCTGCTTTACTTTCTAGGTTTTGTTAACCTATTCCTCCAAACCTCTCTGGTGCTTGCTGTCTGCTCAGCACTTGGAGCCTAGCTCTTGCTTCAGAGTTACAACTTCCGCTTCCATTATCTGGATGAGAGCATGAAGTGTGGCAACCAGAACACTTTTTTGTGGGGTTTCTTATTTCCTACCTTTTTCTCCGAATATGGTCTGGTGACATACTGCATCGAACCTGTTTGCGATTTGGCGTCCAGTACAAAATCTTTCCATCCTCCATGGAAGGACAGAAAATGTAGGATGTTCACTTTGCGCACAGACATTATGGCCATTTTGGTAGGGATTCCCTTTTTCTGCACTCACCAAAGACCCGAGGCTTAACAGTTCACCTCGTATCATACAGTTAGACAGCTGTACCTTCTGGATGTGAAGGCCTATGCTCAAGCTACAATGCTTGGTTGAACGAGAAATCTCATTCACCTATGTACCCCTTTGGTGTACTTGTTCAGTTCTGTCCAATCGGGTCCTCCTGTCATCAACTTTGTTGCAAGCAGGAATATAGACCTGATGGTTAAACACAACACAGAGGCTAGAGTGCATAAGAAAGTTTATTCCAGACATACAGTAATACAACATACCTGGCTAGGAGTTCAGGAAAACCCCCAAAACTGTAGATTCATCATCTAACTCGAGGAAAAAAGTAAGATACAAGTGTTCTTATAGTAACAGATAAGAAGACCATGTCATTAGGTAACGGGTCCTCCAAATAAGGGAAAAAGCAAAAATAATACAATTGTATTGGTGAAACGTTATCACAGAGGACAGTTAGATCATCATTTATCTTGCATGTACACGTACTGATAAGGGTATAGCTGACTAGTTACTTTGGTTACAATGTCTTCTATCCATAAAGAAGTGCTGGTTCTAGCAATGAGACAAAAAGCTGAAAATGGCACACTAGCACTACAAATAATAACTATGTACTTTGCTAAGTTTTGCTACGCAAACTAAGTAAGCATAAATGTACCTTATGCTGCAATTATATGCATGTTATACATTGGGTGTATGTGGGTACCTATGTGCCCCCTAGGTAACAACAAGATGCCAAGGGCTGAAACATAAATCCCTTATTGTAACCACTGCAGCTCCACACAGTAGCATGGGAAGCTGTGGCAGGATGCAAACTGGCAAAACCTCTGCCCCTTTAATCATCTACCGCAGTCTATCACAGTACCACTGGGAGCTGTGGCAGAATGTTATTGAAACTTCTGTCCCTTAGTTCAACCACTTCATCTCCTCACAGTACCATGGGAAGCTGTAGCAGGATGCAAGGGGAGAAACCACCATCCCTTAGTTCTACCACCACAGCTCCTTACAGTACCATGGGGAGCTGTGGCAGGAAGGCAAGGGGCAAATCCTCCATCCCCTAGTTCAACCACCACAGCTCCTCACAGTAACAAGGGGACCTTTTGAAGAATGCCTAGGAGTAAAACCTCTGTCCCTTACTTCAATCACCTCAGACCCTCATAGTGCCATTGGGTGCTGTGACAGAATGCCAAGGAACAAAACCTCTATCCCTTAGTTCAACCACTGCAGCCCCTCACCGCACTATGTGGCACTGTGGATTCTTAGTTCAACAACAGAAGCTCCTCACTGTAGTATGTGGCTCTGTAGCAGGATACCAGTGGGCAAAACCCCATCCCTTAGTTCAACTTCTGCAGCTCCTTACAGTACCTAAAGGAGCTGTTGCTATGCCAAGGGGTGAATCTACCATCCCTTAGTTCATCCACTGCAGTTCTTCTCCTCAATACCTTGGGGAGCTGTGGCAGGATGCAAAGGGGCAAAACCTCTGTCTCTTAGTTCAACCACTGCAGCTCCTCTCAATACCATGTAGCGCTGTGGCAAGACACAAAGAGGGGCAAAACCTCTGTCCCTTACTTCAATCACTGTAGCTCCTCACAGTAACATTTGGAGCTGTGCCAAAGTGCCAAGGATCTATATCTCCATTCCTTAGTTGAACCATTGCAGTTCCTCCAAATACCATGTGGAGCTGTGCCAGGCTGACTAAGGGACAAAATCTCCACCACTTAGTTCAACCACTGCAGTTCCTCACATTACTACTGATAGACATGCCTGGATGACATGGGGCAAGACATACAAATATATGAAAATGCCAGCAGAAACAGGCCATTTTGAGCCATCTTTCATGCTTGAGTGTACAGCTCTCAAATTTACTGAAGCTACTCCCCTCTTTTTTTCCACACAGAGTCTTCCTCCATCTCCCTCTCATCGCCCAACCTCCATCTCATTGTTAAACCACCACAGCTCCTCAGAGTACCATGGTGAGCTGTGGCTGGATGCAAAAGGGTGAAACATCTCTCCCTTTATTTAACCACCACATCTTCTCACAATACTATCGGATGCTGTGGCAGGATGCCAAAGGGCAAAACCTCCATCCCTTATTCAACCACTGCAGTTCCTCACAGTACCATGAGGAGCTGTGGAAGGATACCAAGGGGTGAAACACCTGTCCCTTAGTCCAAGCACTGCAGCTCCTTACAGTCACATGAGAAGCTGCCCCAAGGTGCCATGGGGAAAATTATCCATCCCTTAGTTCAGCCACTGCTCCTCCTCAAAGTACCATGGGGAGCTATTTCAGAATGCCCAAAGGGTGAAATCTCCATCCCATAGTTCAACCACTGCATCTTATCACAGTACCATGGGAAGATGTGGCCAGATGAAATGGGGAGAGACCTCCTTCTCTTTGTTCAACCACCACAGTTCCTCATAGAACCATGGGGAGCTGTGGCTGAATTCAAAAGGTCTAAACCTCCGTCCCTAAGTTCAACCACCAAAGCTTCTAATAATACAATTGAGAGCAGTGGCAGGATAAGGTTCTGATATCCTGAGTTGTGTGGTGCACTGTCAAATATTTGGAAATAAAGCCTTTTTTTGCACTCAGATTTTCTGGTGCTGGAGTTTGTTAGTGAGTAAGCTGTGGCAGGATGCCAAGGGTCAAATCCTCCATCCCTTAGTTCAAACACCATAGCACTGTATAATTGGGAGCTGTGGCAGCATGCCAAGAGGCAAAACCTCCATCCCTTGGTTGAACCACCACAGCTCCTCACAGTACCATGAGGAGCTGTGGCAGTATGCAAAGGGGGCAAAATTTCTGTCCCTTTGTTCAACCACTGCAGCTCCTCACAGTATAATGTGGAACTATATAAGAATGCCATGGGTAGGAAAACTCCTTCCCTTACCAACCACCACAACTACTCACAGTACCATGGAGGGGGGCTGTCACAGGATGCCAAGGGCAAAACCTCCATCCCTTAATTCAACCACCTTAACTCCTCACAATTCAGTGAGGTACTGTGACAGTATGCCAAGGGGAAAAACCTCCATCCCTTTGTTCAACCACTACAGCTCATCATAATACAATGGGGAGCTGTGGCAGAATGCCAAGTTGTGAAATTCTGTCCCTTTGCTAAACCACCTCAGCTCCTCACATTACCTTGATGTGCCATGACAGGATGCCAAGGGGCATAAGCTCCATCCCCTCATTCCACTACTGCAGCTTCTCACAGTACCATGGGGAGCTGTGACAAGATGCCAAGGGGTGAAACCTCTGTCTCTTAGTTCAACCACCTCAAGTCCTGACAGCATGACAGGGATCTGTGGCAGGATGTCAAGGGGTGAAACTGCCTTCCTTTGGCTCAACCACCAGAACCCCTCACTGTACCATGGAGAGTTGTGGCAGGATAACAAGGGGTGAAACCTCCATCCCTTAGTTTGACTGCCTCAGCCCCTCACAGTACCATGGTGAGCTGTCACAGTATGCCAAGGGGCTTTTCAAGTTCAAGTTTATCTTGTCCTACTTAAGTCACTACAAAATTAAGAATATAACAAAATATATATATATATATATATATATATATATATATATATATATATATATATATAAATAAAGGGAAGGATACACAGTACATTTAATATGTTATAATTTTTTTCTAAATACATCTTTAGACAAAACAATAAAAAATAGACAATACTCCTACATTATTTTATATTTTTTTCTAGTTGAACAGTTTTATTAAATCAGGCTAGAACTCAAATATACTATGGTTCATACTACTATAATATGATTTATACTAATGGATTGTCAGGAGCTAGAAGGCATATGTCCATTATTGCTCCTATAGGGCTTATCTGAAGGACCTAATTCTACTTCCATTTAGAATGTAAATATCTTCTTTTTTAATTCTTAGTTTTACTAATAAATACTTCCAATAACAGGTCATTCCATACATTTACCACCCTTGATATAAAAAAGTACTTCCTAGAATTACCCCTAAACTTAATTCCATTAATTTGTAATGGAAGTCTCCTAGCCTCCATAATTCCATCTTTAAATGTAATATTTAATTCATTAAATAGAGTTGGATCCTGCATGATATCATACATAAATAGCATATCACCCCGTATATGCCTAGTAGTAAGAGACATTAGATTTAAAGAAAAAAAGTGTTCCTCATAATTTTTCCTCTTTAGTCCATTAATAGACTTTGTGAATCTTTGCTGAACTCTTTCTAGGTCATTAATTTATTTTTTCTCAAAGGGGTTCCATAATTGAGAGGTGAACTCAAGATGTGGGAGGACACATGCCATTTAAAAGGGCATTAGTACTTCTTTGTTCCTTGAGGAGATGTTTCTTCTAATAGGCCAGATGATTTTATTTGATTTTCTTACAACTTCTGTTGTCTGTTTAGAAGACCTGAAATCATCAGATATTTGAATGCCAATGTCTCTTTCACTACTTGATTCCTGCAGGGGGAGCCCATGTATGTGATATTTGTATGCAGGGTTACTTTTCCCTATACCTTAGCTAACTCAGATTTGTTTTGAGTGTAAACAGAACTCTGCAAGATTTGGATCTGGTTACCTACATTTCTTAGCAGTGTAGCATAATCTGTAGTCACCTATCCAATTTAGGAAAAAAAGTCTAATAGACATAAAAAGTAATTAGAGCTCTTTCCTGATTTTGTCATTTTAAACTTGACTTCATGTTTTATCCAAGTTCAGATTCAAACTTGATATATGGCCTATGATAATGACTTTACAATTTACATTTTACCAAGATTACCTAAATGTATTCTTTTAAAAATGTAACTGAAATTAAAGGCATTTCTATTGGTAATATATAATATACCTCTTTGTCCTACACAGATAACCTGCTTATTTTACTTGAAAATTTAGAATCTGCTGGCCAACCACTCACTCAACTGTTGAATACATTTGCTAATTTATCCGGGCTGGCAGTTAACTACAACAAGACTGAGATATTACTTTTAAATGAGTATTGCAGACCTTATATGAATAACCCACTTGGGTTTCGATGGGCCCCTTAAGGTATCACTTATTTAGGAATTAAGGTCCTACCTAATTTTGACAAAATCTGGGATGCAAATTTTTCTCCTTTACTTCACGAAATCAAAATAATTTTAGACAGATGGAAGACCTTTAATCTGACTCTAGTTGGTAAAATTGCAGCAGTAAAAATTACCATCACACCAAAGGTTCTTTATTTTCAAATATTCCACTTACCTTAACCTCTTCTCTCTTTTCTAAACTTGATAAAATAATAGGAGACTTTATCTGGGAAGGACATACAGTATCCCAAGGTTTAATCGAATTAAACTATGGGTTCATTGGTCTCAAGGCAGTCTTGGGCTTCCTTGGTTTTTAACCTTTCTTTGGGCATTCTGAGCTTCACAAACCATTAAATGGTTTATTAAACCTAATATCAGCTCACCATTATGGCTTGATATGGAAGCCTCTCTGACCCTGGGCAAGATCCCCACTAGTTTCATATTCTATACCCTAACTAAAAATTTAAGGAAACACCCCACTATTGCCCCATCAGTCCATTACTGGTTTAAATTGCATAAATGGCTCAAAACCAATCCCATTCTAATGCTCTACACTCCAATCTGGGGGAACCAGAACATAACCCTTGACGGTCAACCATTATTCTACAACTCATGGAAAAATAAAAATATATTCTTTTGGAGCAATGTTTTAACTGATGGTGGTTATACTTTAAACTCCTTCTCTAATGTATAAACCACATAGGGTATATCTAGACATGAATTTTGGAAATATCTACAAGTCCACTCTGCTACACTTCCTATAATACAACAAATCAATATATTGATGTCCACCTGTCCCCACATTACTGCTTGGATTAATAACTTATCTGGCCTAGTTAGCAAAATTTATCAATACATTACAAATTCTCTACCAAATCAATCCTTGTCAGCCAAAACTAAGCAGATTCAAGTTTTACAAGACAATATAACAGACTCCCAATTGAATGAATGCTGGACGTTCTGCCACGGCACCTTTAAAGATGTTTGCAGTAGGCTTAATCTGTATAAAATCCTTCGCCTTTGGTATATAAACCCATTGCCCCTTTATAAAATTATATTATTACCTAATGATCATTGTTGGCATTGTAACTCACCAGGTGAAGATCTTTTACATGTACTCAGGTTCTGTAATCCAATCTCTAAGCTTTGGTGGTCTCCAACATCATAAGACGCTCTATCCCCTTTGATTCTAAATATTTTATTTTAGGTGTCATTAACAAAGATATCAAAATGTCAAAACATCAACATAGATGGCTGCATATATTATTTATGCAGGTTAAGCATCTAATTTCATGAAAATGATAGAGAGCATTCTCAAAATGGCTGAAAAAGTGGAGATACTGTTGATGGCAGACCTGAATATGCCAGATGTTAACTGGGCGACATGGACTACAGCCACATCCAAGAGCAGGGTCATTCTCGATGCCCTACAGGGAGTCTGCCTTAGACAGCTAGTGGTGGAACCCACTAGGGAGGGAGCAATATGAGACCTGGTGCTCTCAAATGGAGAGAGGATCACAAACTTAGAAGTCAGTAGACATCTGGGAACAAGCGACTACTGCACAGTGTGCTTCACAATAAACACAACCATAGAGACAAGCCATACAAAGACAAGGATATTGGACTTTAGAAGGGCTGACTTTGGCAAAATGGGTGAATACCTGAGGAATGCATTAGCAAATGGCCAGAAAGGAGGGGTGGAAGAACAATGGAGAAAAATCAAAACTGCCATCATGGAGGCAACAAGCCTTTGGGTGAAACAAATAAAGAAAACAAAGCAGAATAAAAAACCACTAAGGCTCTCAAAAGAGGTGTAAGGGAAGGTTAAGGAGAAAAAGGATGCATTCAAAAAGTATAAGGAATCACAGATGGAACACGATAGGGAATTGTATCAATTAAAGCAGTCAGAAAAGCAAAGGCCCAAACTGAGGAAAAGATAGCCAACTCAGTTAAGAAGGGGGATAAAACCTTTTATAGGTACATTAGAGAGCATATAAAGGTTAAGGGAGGGATAGTGAAGATTAATAAAGGAGAGGGGAGGTGGGCAGAGGGAGACAGTGAAAAGGCAGAGATACTGAATGAATACTTTTGCTCAGTATTCACAAAAGAGGAAGAGAAGGAGTTACCCAAACCAAACAGTAGAAACACTCTGGATAGTGGGGTTGACAACAGTCCATTTACAGAAGAAAGAGTCCTGAAAGAACTCCTAAAACTCAAAGTGGACAAAGCAATGGGGCCTGATGGGATTCACCCTAGAATCCTAAAAGAGCTAAGGGAGGACCTAGTGACACCACTAACCACACTTTTTAAAAATCATGGGAAGATGGGGTGGTATCTGAGGACTGAAGGAGGGCAGATGTGATTCCCCTTCACAAAAGTGGGAGCAAGGCAGAAGCAGGAAACTACAGACCTGTTACTATAACCTCAGAGGTGGGGAAAATGATGGAATCACTACTGAAAGAAAGAATTGTTGAGTACCTAGAGGCCAGCAGGGCACAGGACCCAAAGCAGCATGGATTCACAGCAGGAAGGTCATGTCAGATGAATCTAATCAATTTCTTTGAGTGGGTGACCAAAGTAGTAGACCAGGGAAGGGCTGTGGATATGGCCTACCTAGACTTTAGCAAGGCATTTGAGACAGTCCCACACAAAACATAGAAACATAGAAACATAGAAACATAGACTTTGATGGCAGATAAGGACTGCTAGGCCCATCTAGTCTGCCCATTTCCCTACCTACAGGATAGGCCGCAGATCCTAGTTAACCAACAGCCTATATCTTCCTGCCCCACAAGAATTGCCTTATGTCTGTCCCATGCATTCTTGAATTCTTCCACAGTTTTAGACCCCACAACTTCCTCAGGAAGGCTGTTCCATGCATCCACTACCTCTCTATGAAATAATACTTCCTCACATTGCCCCTGAACCGCCCTCTTCTATTTTTAAATTGTGTCCCCTTGTTCTTGCAAGTCTCTTTTCTGAAAGATGCTATCCTCTTGGACTTTGTTGATTCCCTTGAGGTACTTGAAAGTTTCTATCATGTCCCCCTCTCCTTCTTTCCTCAAGGGTATACATATTAAGTTCTTTAGTCTCTCCTCATATGGCTTCTCTTGCAGACCCTGCACCATTTTAGTTGCCCTCCTCTGGACTGCCTCTATCCTGTCTATGTCCATGCAGAGATGGGGTCTCAGAACTGGACACAGTATTCAGATGGGGTCTCACCAACTGTCTGTACAGAGGATAACAACTTCCTGTTTTCTGCTGCTGATGCCTCTCCTATACATCCCAGTATACCCCCGGCCCTCCCAACTGCCTTCTCACATTGCTTGCTAACCTTAAGGTCATCTGATATGATTACCCCTAGGTCCCTTTCCTGTTTTGTTGTTGTTACTACCTCCCCACCCATTGTGTATTCTTCCCCTGGGTTCTTGTTTCCCAGGTGCATTATTTTGCACTTTTTTGCATTGAATCCTAGCTGCTATATGTCTGACCATTCCTCCAACCTTGCCAAGTCCCTTTTCATCCTTTCCACGCCTCCTTGTGTATCAACCCTGTTTCAGATCTTTGTGTCATCTGCAAAAAGGCATACTTTTCCTTCCAGCCCCTCTGCAATGTCACTGATGAAGACATTAAAAAGGACTGGACCCAATACTGAACCCTGCGGTACCCCACTAGTAACCGCCCTTTCTTCAGAGTGGACTCCATTTACAATTACCTTCTGTGTCCTGTTGTCCAGCCAATGTTTTACTCAGGCTACCACCCTGGGACCCACTCCCAGGCTGGTTAATTTGACTAATAATCTTTTGTGTGGGACTGAGTCAAATGTCTTGCTAAAGTCTAGGTAGGCCATGTCCACAGCCCCTCCCTGGTCTACTACTTTGGTCACCCAGTCAAAGAAATCTATTAGATTCGTCTGACATGACCTTCCCGCTGTGAACCCATGCTGCCATGGATCCTATGCTCCACTGATCTCTAGGTACTCAACTATTCTTTCCTTCAGAAGTGACTCCATCACTTTCCCTACCACAGAGGTCAGACTGACAGGTCTGTAGTTTCCTGCCTCTGTCTTGGTCCCACTTTGTGAAGGGAATCACATCCCCTTCCTCCAGTCCTCAGGTACCACACCATCCTCCCATGATTTATTAAAAGAGTAGCCAATGGTTTCATTAGTTCCTCCCTTAATTCTTTTAGAATTCTGGGGTGAATTCCATCAGGACCCATTGCTTTGTCCACCTTCAGTTTTAGGAGTTCTTGCAGAACCCTTTCTTCTGTGAAAGGACTGGGATCACCCCCTATCAAGAGTGCTTCTGTTAATTGGATTAGGCACTTCCCCCTCCTCTTTTGTGAATACTGAGCAGAAATGTTCGTTCAGTATTCCTGCTTTTTCACTGTCCCCCTCTGCCCACCCACTGTTCATTCTATTCAGCCTCACTATCCCTCCCTTTTTCTTTCTACGCTCGCTGATGTACCTATAAAAGGTTTTATCCCCCTTCTTAACTGAGTTGGCTATCTTTTCCTCAGTTTGGGCATTTGCTATTCTGACTTCCCTCCATGCTTCTTTCTGCCTTAACTGGTACAGCTCTCTGTCCTGCTCCTTCTGTGTTTTCTTATACTTCCGGAATGCTATCTTTTTCTTCCTGACTTTCACAGCCACCTCTCTTGAGAACCATAGTGGCTTTTTCTTTTATTTTGATTTGTTTATTTGCTTCACACAAAGGCTTGTTGCCTCTGTGATGGCAGTTTGATAATTCCCCATTGTTTGCTCCACACCTCCTTCTAGCCTGTTTGCTAGTGCTTTTCTGAGGCACTCTCCCATCTTGCCAAGTCAGCCCTCCTAAAGTCCAGTACTCACTCTTTTGTATGGCTTGACTCTGTAGCTGAGTTTAACATGAACCACACTGTTTGATGGTCACTTGTCCCCAGATGGCAACCCACTTCTAGATCTGAGATCCTCTCACTGCCCCGTTTGAAGTACAAGGTCTAAGATTGCTCCCTCAGGAGTGGGTTCCGAAACTAGCTGTCTAATGCCTGCCACCTGTAGGGCATCAAGAATGGCCCTGCTCTTGGATGTAGCTGCAGCAAATGTGCTCCAGTTAACATCTGGCATATTCAGGTCTCCCATCAACAGTATCTCCCCTTTCTCTGCCATTCTAACAATGCCTTCCATCATATCCTTGTCCATTCCTTCCCCCTGACATGGGGGTCTGTACACAACCCCTGTGCTGATTGTGGTGCCCTTTCCCATCTCCAAGGTGACCCACAGTGCCTCCTCTCCTCCCTGTTTACTCTTTTGTTCAGTTGCTTTTATCCTTTCCTTTACATAGAGAGCTACTCCTCCCCCTCTTCTCCCCTGCCTGTCTCTCCTGTAGGTTATGTACCCTGGTCCCAGTCATGGTTCTCTGTGTACCATGTTTCTGTGACTGCTACGATATCCAGGCATCCCTCTTCCATTAAGGCCACCAGCTCAGGGAGCTTGTTGCCCAGACTACGGGCATTGGTACTCATTACCCTCCATTTTCTGATGGCCTTACCCCCTTTTGCCCCATCCCTGTCCATCTTGCCTTTGCCACTTTCTCCATTTACCCCTGCCCTTCTCCCTATCGACACATTCATGTTGGTGTTTGCCACACTTACTACCATGATTGTTTGGGGGGGCTAGGATTTTCTGCTCTTTTCCAGTGCCTCCCCTTGGCTGGTTTAAAAGCTTGCCAATGAAGCATTTAAACCTATCACCTAGGATCCTGGTTCCCCTCCCGGACAGATGCAGCCCATCATGCCAGTATAGGCTTGCATCACTCCAGGTGGACCCCAGTCCCCAATGAAGCCAAATCCTGAGCTCCACCCAGTTTTCCAACCACTGATTGAATCCCATGGTACGGAACACCCCTAGTCTCTCTTATGCCATAGATGGGTAGCACCTCCGAGAAGGTTACCGTACTGCTACTTGACTAAGGCCCTCCCAATTCCACAAACTCTTCCTGCACTTCTATAATCCCTTTCTTAGCCAGGTCATATGTCCCTAGGTGGACAATGACATTCAGCTCCCTCCCCTGTGCAGCTGCTCCAGCAATCCTGAGGATTCGCCCCCTGTCCCTCCAAGCCATGGCGCCAGGCAGGTACCTTACCTCCCTCTCCCCTTCCTTGCCCAGTTCTACCTTCCTAACAATGGAGTCCCCCACCAGGAGTTGTTTCCTTCCCTGCAGCATCCCTGCCACCCTCCTGTGGGTCTCCTTTGTGGAGTTTCCCAACATCCTCCTTGGTCTCCACTGTGGGTGCCTCAATAGAGGAACCACACTTTGCCAGAATGGCATAGGAATTGTGGAGAGGTACAACTGGAGGGATGCCTCTGTTCCACCACCCTCACCCTCCCTGAGCCCACTGTGGTCCAACCACTCCTCTTTCTTGGCAACCTCTGAGGCAACGGCAGTGGCACTGGTGGTCCCTGGATGGAAGAGGAGGTCCCACAAATCCTGGCCAACTCAGCCTGGAGATGAGCAACCTCCTCCCTCAGCCCAGAGAGGTGCCTGTAGATGGTACAACACCGCATCCTCCAGAACATCTCCCGGAAGACTGCTGCTCCACAGCCACTGCACTGCACCGCTCCAATAATGTCTTATTTCTGGCCCCTTAACTGTTTGCAATCCTTACTCTTTCCTCTGTTTTTTTATCTCTCTCCTTACTTTCTGCCTGTGTGCCCTTAAAGCTCCTGATTGTCCTGTTCTGAGACAAGAATATCCTATATTTCTCAGTAGACCACTTACTTGTTCAGAGGCAGACCTCCAGCAGCTAGAGGGGGCCGGAGAGCTACTCTTGCCCTTCTAGGATGGTGGGTCCTTGGTGGTTCTGTGATCACTCACTTCCTGACCCTAAACAGGAAGTTCCTGTTGTCAGTCAAATTCTGTGCCTATAAAAATAGAACTAGCTTTGGGTGGGGGGAGGAGGGAAGGAGGGCAATATAGTCCTAGCAGAGAAGTTCAGTCACACAGCAGTCCTTTCTCCTGGTGTCTTCTGCCAAGCTATTAGCAGAATCTTTCTAAGGCAGTCTTTAAATGTAGATTCCTTCTAGCTAAGCCACTCTCCCTACTTACCAGATCTTTCTACAAGTAATTTAAACCTCACAGCAGTTAAGTCCTTTCAGTCACCTGAGATTTACACCTAGATGACTTTTCAGTTACCCATTCAGTTCAGTTAACCCAAACACACACTTTTGTTTGTTTTTTTTTGTTTTGTATGTTAGTTTTTTTAACCTAAATTAAAGGACCAAATGCAAAAGTTCTTCTACTTTAGTCCCAGCAGAGACGTTCAGTCACACAGCAGTCCTTTCTCCTGGTGTCTTCTGCCAAGCTATTAGCAGAATCTTTCTAAGGCAGTCTTTAAATGTAGATTAATAATTGAGTTAGCCAGCCTGGGAATGGGTCCCAGGGTGGTAGCCTGGGTAGCAAACTAGCTGCACAACAGGACACAGAAGGTAATAGTGAATGGAATACATTCTGAAGAAAGGGGGGTTACTAGTGGAGTACCTCAGGGCTCAGTACTGGGTCCTGTCCTCTTTAACGTCTTTATAGGTGACATTGCAGAGGGTCTGGAAGGAAAGGTATGCCTCTTTGCAGATGACACAAAATCTGTAACAGAGTTGATACACAAGGGTAAAAGGATGAGAAGGGACTTGGCAAGGTTGGAGGAATGGTCAGACATATGGCAACTTAGATTCAATGCAAAGAGTGCAGTAATGCACCTGGGAAATAAAATCCAGGAGAAAGTACACAATAGCAGGGGAGGTACTAATGACAACAATAATGGAAAAGGATCTGGGTGTAGTCATATCAGATGACCTAAAGGTGGGTAAGCAATGTGAGAAGTCAGTAAGGAGAGCCAGGGGGATACTGGGATGCATAGGGAGGGGCATCACAAGTAGAAATAGTAGAAAAAGGGAAGTGGTTATCCCTCTATACAGACAGTTGGTGAGACCCCATCTGGAGTACTGCATGCAGTTTTGGAGACCTCATCTACGCAAGAACATAGACAGGATGGAAGCAGTCCAAAGGAGGGCAACTAAAATGGTGCAGGGTCTACGTCAGAAACCATATGAACAGAGACTGAGAGAGCTTAATATGTATACCCTTGATGAAAGGAGGGAAAGGGGGGACATGAAAGAAACTTTAAAGTACCTCAAGGGAATCAACAAAGTCCAGGAGGATAGCATCTTTCAGAAAAAGAGATGTGTAAGAATGAGGGGGCACAATTTAAAGTTAGAGGGGGGACGGCTCAGGGGTAATGTGAGGAAATTATTTTTCATGGAGAGAGTGGTAGATGCATGGAACTGCCTTCCTGAAGAGGTTATGGGGTCTAAAACAGTGGGGGAATTCAAACATTCATGGGACAGACATAAGGCAATTATAGTGGGGGTTGCAGGAAGTAGGCTGTTGGTTAACTAGAATCTGCAGCTTATCCAATAGGGAGGGAAATGAGCAAACTGGGTGGGCCAAGTGGTCCTTATCTGCCGTCACAGTCTGTGTTCCTATGTAATTTTAATTCACTGGAAATCCCAGATAATACCTACAATTACTGATATTCTTAACAATCTAACACATACCATATCCTTGGAGTGCCTTTCATACCTGGCCCTAGATTGACTGAATGAATTTAAGTTCTGTTGGCAGGACTATTTTAACTATCTACAATCTATAAATTGCAGTGTCAGTGGCTCAGTCAGTAGCACACTAGCCTCTGAGACTGGGACATCAGAGGGCTGTGGGTTCAGTTCCCAGATCTGGCACTTGGGTTAATATCCCAATACTGACACTGTAGTGCAGCATGAGGGGGATGGTGTCCTTCTGAGGTGCTGTCTTTTGGATGACACATTAAACCAAGGTACCATCTGCCTGGATTGGTGGTAGTTCAGGTGGATGCTAAAGATCCCATGGCACTTATTGAAAAAGAGTAGGGGAATTTTTTATTTCACAGAATAAAAGAAATGCTTTACAAATGTAGTATATCCATAGTCTTACTTCACACTTTCAATTTACATTCAATAGAGAGGGAAAAAAAAAGAAAAAAAAACTAAGTTTCACACTTTTGGTACAGAGGATATTCATTTCATAACATATAAACCATCACATAACAAATGTTTCCATTGCCATATCATGTCACTGGAATATCATTATCTGTAACCCAAGGCATTCCCTTCCACAGTTCCAACAACACATTCCAATCCACTTTATTTGTTTCCTCCTTATATATAGTTTGTAAGTCCTTCATCATTTTATTATTTAACTCCAAATGGTTTCCTTCTTTTTGTTGCAATGTAAACCCACATCTCATTAGCCATATAGTCCATTTAAAAATCATCATAATAACTTGCAACGTATTTACATTCCATTTCCCCCAGTTCTTGTCAAATACGACATAAATTATATTTTCATAAATTATTGTACTGAATATAGGTTCTCCCGACTGATCTGCTTCATACTGCCAGAAACCTTGAATAAATGAACACACAAAAAACAGATGTACTATAGCTTCTTGCTGCTGTATACAGTTAATTCTACTGCATATCCTTTCCTGCAGTTTCTTGTATTTTTGGTTTGCTTTCACATTGATTTTTTCATGGCATGCTAGCCAGTGTATAGCCCATATTCGTTCCAGAATTCTGTTATTATTTAACATAGTTATTACATTTTCTTTGAATATATCAGGACATTTACAAAAAATGTCATCCTCCCTACACAATGTTTCAAATAACACAAAATATAATTTCTTCCTTTGTATTGTCATAATCTGTTGTGTTGTTACCTGCCATTGTTTTAACCTTAGAAAAGTACATCTGACATATTCCGGAATCATCGCAGATCTTTTAAAAGTTCTCAAGGTCGGAGGCTCCCATTGAGATAACCATTGTTGATATTTTTCTCTTAATAACCACTCCCAACCAAACCCTTGATTTCTCAGTAATGGTTTTAAATTACTGTAAAACAAGAAAGTGCTGAAGAAAATTATTGGATTAATCATGTTTAACCCTCCCTCCCTGATTGGTAGATATAAAATGTTCCTTTTTAAGGGATTCAATTGACCCCCCCCCCAGCATGCCTGAAAAAAAAATACTTGAAAGAGCCATTTCTATTACTTTTGGAGGGGGAAAATATAACTAATACATAGGAAAATAGGAATAAGAAATGTTTTAAAAAGATATACCTTCTTTTTTTTACTAAATTTCCACTTATTCCATTGTGTTATTTTCAGTTTTCCCACTTCTAACTTTTTTTTCCAATGTAACTCATCTAAGTTTCCTGGACCATATGTGATACCTAAAATATCTATAGGATCTGGCTTTATCGAGATCTGTTCCACCATACCAGTAAATCTTAATAAATCATTCAGCCTTTGTCTTACACATTTATTAATGTTTAAAGATTCTTCTGATAAGCTACCAAAAAATTCTGCAAAGATTTAATACCCTAGATATTGAAGATTTATTTCTAAGCATTACATTCATATCATCAGCAAATGCAATGACTTTGTGTGCAAAGCAATTTCCTTTAAATAATGCAGGTATGATTTCATTATTTTCATTTATCTTCCTTAGTAATTGGTCTATAAAAAAATCATAAAGAATGGGACTCATTGGGCACCCCTGTCTGACTCCTCTATGTATCTTAGTTATAGGCCCCTTCCAGCCGTTTACAATGGGTACGACCGTAGCTCTTTGGTAAATGCATGTAAATCAATCAGTCATAACTTCAGGAATGTGATAATGTCTTAACGCCCATAAAAATATGTGGCTCACCTGGTCAAAAGCTTTCTTTTGATCTGATGAAACCAGAAACCCATCCAGCTCCCTTACCTTACCTAATTCAACTTATTCTCTAGATAGAAGTACATGACTCTGCACTTGCCTGCCTGGAATCGCATACGTTTGTACTGGAGAGATCATAATATTTGCTATTGATGTTAGTCTTTTAGCCAGTATTTTAGTTAATAACTTAAAATCTGAGTTGAGAAGACTAATTGGTCTCCAGTTATTCAGATGCTTTTTGTCCCCTTTTTTATAGACATACGTTAAAACACCTCTTTTGTTCATGTATAAAGGCATAAGTTTAGTAAATAATATCTGATTAAATACTTCTTTTAATTCCACAAGAAGCTCCATTCCTATGATTTTTAAAAGTAATTTGGTAAACCATCAGGTCCTTGTGTTTTACTGCCTGCCAGTGTGGATATTGCCTCCTTAACTTCCTCATCCTGTATCAGCCTCATCAATTCTGTCAGTTTAGATTGTTCTATTTCTGGTATTTCCATATTCTTCAAGATATCTATTATGCCATCCTGTGCTAGTTCCTATGGTGCATACATTTTTCTAGTATAATCTGTAACACTTTGTGAAATCTCTGGCTGTGTACACACTTCTTTCCCTGTATCATCTCTTATACTTAACATTTCTTTGGCCTTTGCAGATTCTACAGAATGTTCAAAAGGGCAAATAATCTCAGATCTCCCCCCACTTCAAATTTCTGTTGATAGTATAGCAACTTAACTTTAGCATTGTGAAAGGTCACCATTTGTTGCTTAACTCTCTTTATTTGTACAGTAAGATTCTGTCCTGTCTCATATGACACAGACATTAATTATTGTAATGTTTTCCTATTCTGCAGATAAGCTAGAAATGTTCTTTTGCACTGGGTCCTACTTAAGTGCTTATATAATGTCTGCATTTACCATTTAGTATCTTCCCACCATGCTACAGCAGTGCCCTAAACAATAAAAACTGACTTCC
The DNA here is from genome assembly GCA_016271365.2 of Neoceratodus forsteri. Classification (NCBI taxonomy): domain Eukaryota; kingdom Metazoa; phylum Chordata; order Ceratodontiformes; family Ceratodontidae; genus Neoceratodus; species Neoceratodus forsteri. Next base: position 63,266,117 of record CM057455.1, read on the forward strand.
TGGCTAATATGAACATTTTTGTAGTTTGCAAAATATATATATCAGCAAACAATGAGTTATTTCATTTCCAATACCCCAGATCTTTCCTTAACAACTCAGAGGTTTTGATTTTAACTGTGACAATACTATGATCAGAGAATTCTGCCAGAAACACTTCAGCAGTCTCAATCTGTATATTTCCAGATGTAAAAATATAATAAATTCTAGAGATTAGATTACCTTTCTGAAAAGTGAATGTTGTCATATGAGTGTAAAAAAAATATGCATCCTTTAATTTTGCCTTACTGGTTATTTGTAACAAAAGAGTAGAATTGCAATATTTCTTTGCTGTTTTTGCAACTAGTGGGCAATTAAAGTCTCCTGCCAAAATGACATGTTGTGCTGTATATAAATATGACTGTATTAAGTTTAACATTTCACACCTACAGGCTTTGGATTGTGGGGCATAATGATTTATTAATCTATACTCTGTGTTCTGTACAATTACATCCATTATCAAAATTCTCCCAGGTATTAGATCATATAACTTTAGTACCTTAACTTCAGGTATCTTAAACAAAATTCCTACTCCTGAACAAGGCTCCTGTCCTAGGGACCAAAAGGAGGGACCAATCAACCAGTCCTTTGTAGCTTTCTGACATTCTTTTAATGTATGCAGGTGAACATCCTGCAAAAAGAAAATTCCGAAATGCAAATACTTTAAAAAGGAAACAACTATTCTCCTTTTTCCCAATTTCTTAATACTATTTACATTTATAGTATAAAAGGAAAAAGGCTCAAACATTATTTTTTTTTCACTTTATTTGTATTTTCTTCTCTTAGCATTTTGTTCATTATGCTTGGTTTTAATTTTTGCTTTCCGTTTTTGAGTCCCTCTGGGCCTTTCTTGTTTTTCAGTGTCAGTCATGACCTCTGGTAATGAAGATGCCACAGAGGAATCATTTGATTATTCATCCGTATGATCAGATTGCAATATCTCATATCTGTTTCTAAAATTCGCAGCACTTAGTTTTACAAACACCTTCATTTTCACTTTCTCAACTTGTTTCCCTTTAAGACTGTTTGGACTGGGTGAAGGGAACAGGGAATCTAGTAATGGTGGGGAGGGGGAGCATAACATTCACATTTATACTTATTTCTGATGCGGAATGAACCCCTGACCCAGGAGCTTCAGCTGCAATCTTCCCTTCTTCTGCTCTCTCCACAGGTTCCTCTTCAACTTGTGTTATGACTTTGTGTGTACCAGTCTGTCTGTCTGTGTACTAAAACCTCCACATTCTGTACTGTAGAAGCATCTACATTTTGTGGTGCAGGTCCCACATTAGACTCCCTTTGTAGTGTTGGCTTTTGTTTCTCCAACCTCTTCTTTTGGGTCAATGTGATTTACAGCCTTTGTTCTTCACCATCTCCCTGATCTGGGGTATTATGTGCCACCCATTTACAATTTTGAAAAGTATGTCTTTTCTCATCACATAAATTACACCTACACTCATTTAAACATTGAGTTGCTATATGCCCCAACTCACCACATACCAGACATCTTTGTTTATCACAGAAACTGCTCAAATGTTCAAAAGAGCCACATTTATAGCACATCTTTGGCTGATGTGGGTAGAATAAAATATCCCTATCACTTCCCCAAAACAATGAATTTGGGAGATGTGCAACCCCACCATCAGTAGTTTTCAACATCACCTTCACCCTCCACCCCCAGTCCAAATATTTTCAGTATCCATGATTGCTTCAGGGTCCTCTATAATTGTGCATTTTCGTTTTAGCCAGTGTATTAAGTCTGATACACTTACACCTTTGTTCCTAAAAAGAACAGTTATTGTTTTCTGTGCTGGTTTTGTCAAGGGTATAGCCACAAATGATGACCATACAGGTGTTTTCTTTAATGCATTATACTTTATCCAGAATCTTTCCAGACCATGTGCAGTTTTAAGGCTAATGTCAAATGTGGTCTCCCCTAATATGTGTATCAACACATATATCTCGTTTGAACAAATCTTCATAGAGGTCTTTCAGTAAGGACCTTGTAACAAACAAGCGGTCTGGAGGTTCTGACATTCCCCCTCTATATGATAGTCTGACCACATTATGTCTCTTTGTGGGGTAAATTGGTGTTTTGAAAAAAGATGCATATGTTCTAGGCACCTCTCTGTTAGTTAAATTTAAAGGCCTTTGTGCAGAATCAGAAGTTGCCTCGGGGTGTCCACCCGTTTGCTGTACAACTGAAAGTACTGCCAACTCTTGAGTTGACTCTACCACCTACTTGAACTGAAGCTGTGGGTTTTGAGTTAATTCTAGATCTGGAGGCAATTCCAAGTTGTTTAAATGGTTTTCATTTTCTTTATCTTTACTCAAAAGATTAATTTCAGTAGAACTTGGCATCACTATGGGTGAAGTCCCAGATTCCCACTGACCTGTGTTAGCGTTCCACTCCCAGCCTGCTGCTAGTAGTGCACTGTCCACAATCCTAGTTTGATCTGATGTTTTGCCATTGATTTCTAGAGTGTCTTAGGCCAGGAATATCCGTACCTGTATCTGCCATTCCTGAGGCAATATCTGGTGACCACTTCTCTTGTGCTTTTCCTCACTTGTTTTCTTTCTGGGCTACTTTTTCCACTTGTTCTACTGCCTCCACCCAGCTTGTAGAAGCCTTCGATGAAGCTGCATCATCACATCTCAGCTATGCCTGCTTGACAAGCTGCTTCTGTCTGTCTGACTGAATCTCTCTCAGTTGCTTCTCTAGTTATGATTTTTTAAAGTGAAAACTCGGTATTTCTTTATCTATTTGTGCCTATAAGTCAGTCTCTTCAGCATTTATGTCCTTCTTTCTCTCTTCAACTACTGTTTTCTCTGTTTCTGTGTCACTCCAGTCTGTTAAACTTTCCTCAGGCTCCTTCACTAAATTACAGTCTTTTAAGGGTGCTTCATTTATAGAATTTAAAGACTCTTTCTCTTTAACATCTCCAGAGAGCACTTCCATTGTTTCCAAAATTTCTTCCATCACAATATATTCATTAAACACAGCCTGAACACAGTTTCCATCCAGCTCCATTTCCACCACCTCACCTCCAGTCTCCAGATCAGCCATCTGGTGCAACAGACAAAGAGGTCACCTCTGCTCACAGGAAGCAAGACCCCCTGCAGCAAGAGTAGGGGAATTTCCCTGGTGTCCTGGCCAAATTTCTCCCATTCACTGAAAATACCACCAACAGCTTAAACTGGTTCAATTTCAGTAGCTTACCATCTGTATCCCTCCTCACCCCAGTCCTCCCTGAAAAATGGACTTCTAGGCCCAGTGGGCTTACCAGTTCAACAAAATTCAGTAAATAAATAAATAAATCTACATGGTTGAGAGGTACCTTCATACCCTTTACAATATTAGACTCTTGATACAGGATACTATTCAACACATTTGTTGCATCTCTCTTTGGTATAACTTTTGTTACATTTTATTCTTGTGATTAGGTTTCTTCGTATACAGTGCAATTTATCTGTTAGTCATACTCTGGTGGATAATGGATACTAAGATTTATACCGGATTAATGCAATGTTATCTACTGTTATTCTTTTTTGCTACTCATTGTATATTTTATAATACAATATGCTGTATCATCGATTCATCATGTCTAGCTGTACTGTATATGTACACTAATGGACATGTTATTTTTTTGTTATCTAAATAAATAAATTAACTGCAAAAAAAAATATGTAAGTGCGAACAATTTATATAAATACAATTTTTAAAATATACTTTCCTTTGTATACTTCAAGACCTCAATAATTCCAAAATTATTTCCTGGGTATTGCATTAACAATAATATTTCCATCATTCCTTTGCCTTAAGTACTGTTCTTTCTGCAAATGTTATTTCTTTTTCTTGATGCAGAGAAGGGAAGCCACAAAGTCCAATGTTGGTCTAAACTGGGATTTCATTAAATAAGTAGCTATGTCTTTCTGTTCCATTTCCAAATCCTTTAATATTTCCCCTAGATATTTCTTCCTCTCTTTCTCATTTAATGGGCATAGTATTAGGAGATGGGTTAAATCACCTTTTCCCAGATTATACCTACAATACTCCCTGTTCCTTTTACTCTTATCATAAAGAGCTGCCAACCAGTTTCTTTAATTCACCTCAAATCTGCATCTTGATGTGAATTTCCTTCTTTTTCGGTCCTTTATTAATTTTAGATATTGTTCTAGTTTGACTTCTTTTATTTTGTGTCGTTCACTTGCTTTTTTATATTATTTACAATATTTCAAATCTCTTTGCTTTAATATGTCTTTTATCCTTGTTTTTATCTCATCTATAACAACCTTGTGGTGGAATCTGAATACATCTGTTAGACAATGAAGTAGTCCATGTGGTTTCATAAACTTTCAGCTATCATCATGCTAGGAAATACAATATTCTGTTGTACAGTAAATACTTGATTGATTCTTTCATACAGAGTCTAAGAAGTCTGTTCTTTCATCTTATAAGCTTTGACCCAATAACAGACTATTCCTTCTTGAATCTGATAGTTTACTGGTTACTAACTTAATTCTGCCCTAAGGTCTTTTGGAAGTCCTAGTAGTTCTTTTTTTTATGATATACATTTAAATTTGTATCTAAATCTATTTTACCATGTATTCCCCATATTTCTCTCCCATACAACAACTGGCTAAGAATTTTAGCACGTATCACCTTTAAACATCCTACTAGTGAATATCCTCCATATTTGTACTGGAAATTACCTGAAATAGGCAGACACCTTTTTGTTTTTAGTTCTATTTCTTTGGCATGTTTTCTCCATTTCAGATCATTAGTTATATGTATACCTAGATAACAACAACTATTTACTACTTCTATATGATTCCCATTTATATTGTAATTATAGTTTCTCTTTGTCCTACCACATATCATAATTTTGGTCTTATCATTTATTTGTAAATCTACCTTATTGCAATCTTCAGAAATATTTTTCAGCATTATTTTTAACCCCAAGTAACTGGTGGACATTAAGACAATATTGTTCACATATCCCAAGTATAGGCATGCCCTGTCTCCAATTCTTGGCATGTGATGACCCGGATTTTTCATCTGTATTTAAACTGGATTTAAATATAAATAAAACAATGCAGGTGATAGAGTACAACCCTGCTTTACTCACTTGTTAGTTTGAAACTGCTCACTTTTATCCCAGTTTGAATTGTTCCCAACCTGAGCTAGTTATCTTGGTACAAGACTTTGATGATATTTAATAAACTTCCCTCCATTCCCAGGTCTTCTAGCGTAATTGATAATGTATATCTTTTTATGCTGTCAAAAGTGGCTATCAAGTCAATGAATGCACAATAAAGATTCTGTTTCTTAACAAATTTGTATTTATATATCAGATGTACAGAAAAAGACAATACTGGATAAGAAAAGGCCCACGCTCCCAAAAAGTGTAGAAAATCTTGAATTTTATTCCTGAATAATTTATTCATGTATCTTCCAGATAAACATCAACGTTTCAAGATATACCCTTCATCAGGAAACTGGTCAGATTCTAAAGGGTAATAACACATAAGACATATATTAATAGATCTTTTTACATCATTATGTCAAAGGCATGGGGGAGGTGAGGGTAATTGGCACCATGCAGTTTAATGAATGGTTGAAAAAATGGTGAGGAGCACAGGGGTTTGGCTTCATTGGGGACTGGGGTTCCACCTGGAGGGACACCAGCCTATACTGGCAGGATGGTCTGCATCTGTCCAGGAAGGGAACAAGTCTTTTGAGCAATTGGTTTAAATGCTTCATTTGCAAGCTTTTAAACTAGTCAAAGGGGGAGGCACTGACAAGCAGCAGGAAAATCCCAGCCTCTCCCTACAAAACAGGGTACTAAATGAGAAAAAGACCGAGGTAGAACGGTCAGTGGGGGATGCTGCAACAGAAGGTAAAGCCATCAAAAAATGGAGAGCAATGAAGTACCAATGCCTGTAGTCTGGGTAACAAGCTTCCTGAATTAGTGGCCTTGATGGAGGAGGAACATCTGGAGTCACAGAAACATGGTACACACAAAATCATGACTGGGACATAAACATACCAGGATACACTGTCTACAGGAGGGACAGGGAGGGTAAAAGAGGAGGAGGAGGAGGAGTAGTTCTTTACATAAGGGAAGGAATAAAAGCAACAGAACAAAAGGGTAAACAGGGAGGAGAAGAAGCACTGTGGGTAAATTTGGAGACAGGCAATGGCACCACAATACACACAGGGGTTGTATACAGACCCCCTTCTCAGGTGAAGGAAATGGACAGGGAAATGATAGAAGGTATACTTAGAATGGCTGAAAAAGGGGAGATATTGCTGATGGGTGATCTGAATATGCCAGATGTTAACTGGAGTGCAGTTGCAGCTGCCACTTTGAAAAGTGCAGTTATTCTAGATGCCCTACAGGGGGCATGCCTTAGACAATTAGTACTGGAGCCCATCGAGAGGGAGCAATATTAGACTTGATTCTCTCAAATGGAGATGGAGAGAGGATCACAGATGTAGAAGTGGGTAGCCATCTGGGAACTAGCGACCATCATAGAAACATAGACCATAGAAACATAGAATTTGACGGCAGATAAGGACCGCTTGGCCCACCCAGTCTGCCCATTTCCCTGCCTACTGAATAAGCTGCAGATCCTAGTTAACCAGCAGCCTACTTCTTCCTACCACATCCCCTAGAATTGCCTTATGACTGTCCCATGCATGCTTGAATACCACCACTGTTTTTGATGACATGACCTCCCCCGGAAGGCTGTTCCATGAATCCACAACCCTCTTTGTGAAAAAATACTTCCTTACATTACCACTGAGCTGCCTCTCTATCTTCAATTTGTGCCCCCTTGTTCTTGCACACTTTTTTTTGAAAGATGCTACCCTCTTGGACTTTGTTGATTCCCTTGAGGTACTTGAAAGTTTCTATCATGTCCCCCCTCTCCCTCCTTTCCTCGAGGCTATACATATTAAGCTCCTTTAGTCTCTCTTCATATGTCTTCCGGTGCAGACCCTGCACCATTTTAGGTGCCCTCCTCTGACAGCTTCCATCCTGTCTGCTTTTTGCGAAGATTGGGTCTCCAGAACTGCATGCAGTACTCCAGAAGGGGTCTGACCAGCTGTCTGTACAGAGGATAATAATCTCCTGTTTTCTACTGGTGATGCCTCTCCCTATGCATCCCAGTATCCCCCCAGCCCTCCTTGCTGCCCTCTCACATTGCTTGCCCACCTTTAGGTCATCTGATATGACTACCCCCAGGTCCCTTTCCATTTTTGTTGTTGTTAGTATCTCACACCCCATTGTGTACTCTTCCCCTGGGTTTTTGCTTCCCAGGTGCATTACCTTGCACTTCTTAGCATTGAATCTAAGCTGCCATACATTTGACCATTCCTCTAACCTTGCCAAGTCCTTTTCATCCTTTCCACCCCACCTTGTGCATCAACTCTGTTGCAGATCTTTGTGTCATCTGCAAAGAGACATACTTTTCCTTCCAGTCCCTCTGCAATGTTGCTTATAAAGACATTGAAGAAGACTGGTCCTAATACTGAACCCTGCGGGACCCTACTAGTAACCCCCCTTTCATCAGAGTGGACTCCATTGGTTCTCAAAAGGAAGTGGCAGTGAAGGTTACTCTCTGTGTCCTATTTTCCAGCCAATTTTTTACCCAGGCTGTCATCTTGGGACCCACTCCCAGGCTAGCTAACTTGTATATTAATCTTTTGTGTGGGACTGTGTCAAATGCCTTGCTAAAGTCTAGGTAGGCCATGTCCACAGCCCCTCCCTGATCTACTACTTTGTTCACCCAGTCAAAGAAATCTATCAGATTTGTCTGGCATGACCTTCCTGCTGTGAATCCATGCTGCCTTGGGTCCCGTGCCCCTCTGGCCTCTAGATACTGCAATTCTTTTCTTTCAGAAGTGATTCCATCATTTTCCCTATCACTGAGGTTAAACTAACAGGTCTGTAGTTTCCTGCTTCTGCCTTGCTCCCACTTTTGTGGAGGGGAATCACATCTGCCCTCCTCCAGTCCTCGGGTACCACCCCATCCTCCCATGATTTGTTAAAGAGGGTAGTCAGTGGTGTCACTAATTCTACCCTTAGTTCTTTTAGAATTCTGGGATGAATCCCATCAGGCCCCATTGCTTTGTCCACCTTCAGTTTTAAGAGTTCTTTCAGAACCCTTTCTTCTGTAAATGGGCTGATATCAACTTCTGTATCCAGTGTGTTTCTACTGTTTATTCTAGGTACCCCCCTTTGTAAATACTTAGCAAAAATATTTGTTTAGTATCTCTGCCTTCGAACCATCGAACAGTATGGTTCACAATAAACACAGCAATAGAGTCAAGCCATACAAAGACAAAAGTACTGGGCTTTAGGAGGGCTGACTTTGCCAAAATGGGTGCGTGCCTAAGGGAATGCACTAGCAAATGGGCAGGAAGGAGGGGTGGAAGAACAATGGGGAATAATAAAAACTGCCATCACAGAGGTAACGAGCTTTTGTGTGAAGCAAATAAACAAAACAAGACGATGTAAGAAACCACTATGGTTCTCAAAGGAAGTGGCAGTGAAGGTTCAAGAGAAAAAGAAAGCATTCAGGAAGTACAAGGAATCGCAGAAGGAGCAGGACAGAGAACTGTATCAGTTAAAGCAAAAGGAGGCTGGGAAGGCAGTCAGAACAGCAAAGGCCCAAACTGAGGAAAAGATAGCCAACTCAGTTAAGAAAGGGAATAAAACCTTTTATAGGTACATTAGGGAGCAAAGAAAGACCAAGGGAGGGATAGTGAGGCTTAATAAAGGGGAGGAAGGGTGGGCAGAGGGAGACTGTGAAAAGGCAGAGATACTAAACAAATATTTTTCTCAGTATTTACAAACGAAGAGGGGAGGTACATAAAACAAACAGTAGTAACACTCTGGATACAGAGAGTTGATACCAGCCCATTTATAGAAGAAAGGGTTCTGAAAGAACTCTAAAACTGAAGGTGGACAAAGCAATGGGGCCTGATGGGATTCATCCCAGAATTCTAAAAGAGCTAAGGTAGAACTAGTGACACCACTGACTACCCTTTAACAAATCATGGGAGGATGGGGTGGTATCCGAGGACTGGAGGAGGGCAGATGTGATTCCCTTCACAAAAGTGGGAGCAAGGCAGAAGTAGGAAACTACAGACCTGTTAGTTTAACCTCAGTGATAGGAAAAATGATGGAATCACTTCTGAAGGAAAGAATTGTTGAGTATCTAGAGGCCAGAGGGGCACAGGTCCCTAGGCAGCATGGATTCACAGCAGGAAGGTCATGCCAGACAAATCTGATTGATTTCTTTGACTGGGTGACCAAAGTAGTAGATCAGGGAGGGGCTGTGGGCATGGCCTACCTAGACTTTAGCAAGGCATTTGACACAGTCCCACACAAAAGATTAATATACAAGTTAGCCAGCCTGGGAGTGGGTCCCAAGATGATAGCCTGGGTAAAGAATTAGCTGGACAATAGGACACAGAGAGTAATAGTAAATGGAGTCCACTCAGAAGAAAGGAGGGTTACTAGTGGGGTACCGCAGGGTTCAGTATTAAGACTGGTCCTCTTCAATGTCTTTATAAGCAACATGGACTGGAAGGAAAAGTATTTCTCTTTGCAGATGACACAAAGATCTGCAACAGAGTTGATGAACAGGGTGGGGTGGAAAGGATGAGAAGGGACTTGGCAAGGTTAGAGGAATGGTCAAATGTATGGCAGCTTAGATTCAATGCTAAGAAGTGCAAGGTAATGCACCTGGGAAACAAAAACCCAGGGGGAGAGTACACAATGGGGTGTGAGACACTAACAACAACAAAAATGGAAAGGGACCTAGGGGTAGTCATATCTGATGACCTAAAGGTGGGCAAGCAATGTGAGAGGGCAGCAAGGAGGGGTGGGGGATACTGGGATGCATTGGGAGAGGCATCACCAGTAGAAAACAGGAAGTTATTATCCCTCTGTACAGACCGCTGGTGAGACCCCACCTGGAGTACTGTGTGCAGTTCTGGAGACCCAATCTCCGCAAAGACATAGACAGGATGGAAGCTTTCCAGAGGAGGGCAACTAAAATGGTGCAGGGTCTGCACCAGAAGACATATAAAGAGAGACTTAAGGAGCTTAATATGTATAGCCTCGAGTAAAGGAGGGAGAGGGGGGACATGATAGAAACTTTCAAGTACCTCAAGGGAATCAACAAAGTCCAAGAGGGTAGCATCTTTCAAAAGAAGAAGTGTGCAAGAACAAGAGGGCACAATTTGAAGATAGAGTGAGGGCGGCTCAGAGGTAATTTAAGGAAGTATTTTTTCACAGAGAGGGTTGTGGATGCATATAACAGCCTTTCCGAGGAGGTTGTGGAGTCAAAATCAGTGGTGGAATTCAAGCATGCATGGGACAGTCATAAGGCAATTCTAGGGGGTGGGGGTAAGAAGAAGTAGGCTGTTGGTTAACTAGGATCTGCAGCTTATCCAGTAGGTAGGGAAATGGGCAGACTGGGTGGGCCAAGCGGTCCTTATCTGCCGTCAAATTCTATGTTTCTATGTTTCTATTAAATTCTCCATATAAGTTCAAAATACCTCAAAATAAATGTTAATCAAATGTGAGAAAATGTCCTTACATTTCAAAATTTAAATTCGTACATCTCTGTCTTCTTGTACTAAACACATTAGGTATTAGATTTGACTCCCCCTTACAGCCAGAGAGTGGGCCTTTTCTTATCCAGTATTGTCTTTTTCTGAATATTTAGCGTCAGCTATATACTGGAATTAGGCCCCCCCCATAGAACTTTTATCCACATTTTCTTGAGGAATATGGGCGGTACTGGATGATTCTTCTTTTTGATATATCAGATGTAACAAAGTGAAACACTAATCTATGGTTGAGTATTTGTTCTTAGACCCTGCTTGTGCTTCATTCAGTATCTGATTTGTATCCATCCAACCATAATTCTATTATTAATTATTCTACTTAGTATCTTTTTGGTGCAATCCATCAAGCTTATCGGTTTATAGCAACCAGGATCTTTTTGGTCATCTTTTTTGAACAGTCGCACTATTACATTGAGTTTCCAACTTAATGGAAACTTTCCAGTTTTGATTATTACCCGAAACACTTATTTTAGTATTAATGCCCACATTTCCTTATTTCTACACATTATTTCAATTGGCACTCCATCTGGACATGGTGCTTTATGTGCAGAAAAGGCATCTATTGCTGTTTGAATTTCTTAATGAGATTTATATGTTTAGTTTCTCCCAGTTTTTATCCACTTTGATTTTCTCCAAATTTGAGACACATTCCACATCCTCCTAATAAAACACTTTTTAATAATATTTGACCCATTACTGTGATTCCGTATTTGATTCTGGCTCATTTCTGTATTCTCCTACTCGTTTGCTTATACCATTCCAGAACTTCTTATTATCTTTTTCATATATTGCTGCTTCTAATTTATCCCATAACTGTTTTCTATAGTTTTCTTTACGTTCCATAATTATTTTATTATATTCTTTTCTTAGTCTATTCAGTTTTTTTTTTAGTTTCCTTACTTCTATTATTTTTAACCTTTCTTAATTGCTTATAAATAAGTTTTGTTGCATTTTGGCACTCTTTGTTATACCATGCTGTCCCCTTTTGTTCTTTTAAAGTTGTTTCTTTTGTGGTAAGATTTGAAATACCGTATGTCTCATAATCTCTTCATATAGCTTCAATAATCCGATGTCCTCTCTCTTTTTTGATACATTCATGCATAAAGACCTTACCCCTTTCATTTCTAATAGTTCCAGAAATTCTGAATTTTCTATTATCTTCCAACTCATGCAAGTTTTATTTTTAACTTGAATTGGTATTGACTTTGTTTTTTTTGCTAACTTCTATCCTCATTCTGCTTAAACAGAGCACAACTACACAATGTGTGCTCTCAGCTTTAGATTCAGTTTTCAGGCCTATACAGTCATTCAGTACATTCATATTTAACCATATGTGATCTATTACAGATGACCCATTACCCTATGTACATATAATCCCCCTCTTTATCTGACTTTAATCTACCATTTAATAGCAAAGGATTTTTATTTGTCAAAGTCCCATAGTAAAATTGTGCATTCCTGTTTTCTCACAGATCTTTGGAATTCCTATGTATGCATATTTCATTTTTAGCTATTGTCATTATAAAATAGGGGAATTTCTTCTCTAATCCTTGATTGTGTTCCTATTCGCATATTAAAATTGCCCATTATCAAAATGTCCATATGTGGATATTCCTCCACAATTTCTTCCAAAATTAATTCTAGTTGTTTCAATATCTCTTTATCCTTATAAGTACTATTATGACATGACTGGTATACATTTATTAATATAGCTTCTACTTCTTTTTATTTAATTTAATTATAATTGCTAAGCTGTCATCATTTGACACATTTAGTTCTATTGATTCTTTATTAGTGTCTAATTTGCATAATGTTACCAGACCCCCAATTCAACCATATCTTTTTTGTTTTTAGCTTGTTTTGCATATGATTAAATCTATTTATATTCAAATAACCTTCTAATCATGTGTGCTGTAAGGGTATGTAATGAAATGTAACTAAATAGTTTCCAAATTCACTGTCTGCTAACTTATCATTCAGTCCAGATATATTCCATGATAACATCCTAGTAGTCTCTTTCTCACCACCTTCCTTGTTCTGTACATTTTCCTGTCTGCTCCCTTCTTTACTAATTCATTTTTGATGTCAGATTTCTATCTCCAGTTCTTCCAGTACCTTAAATCTATTTGAGGTCTTCAGCAGTGAAACCCATTTGCTGGAAGTCTTTGGGTTTTTGGGATAATCTGAAACCTAATTCTGTGATTATTGTTCTTCATCATATATGCAAATGCCTATATCATCCAATAAATTACCTTATTTTTATCCATGACACATCATCTTCTTTTTCCCACCTGACCACCTTGCTGAATTCTCTTCCTCGTGTTTCCGATTTCAACAGAACACTGAGTGTTTCACTTAGTTTTATATGAATGTTTCTGGGTGTTTCATTGTAAAACTGTTTCAGCCCAAAAGTGGAAATACATTTCTCCACTTTTTTAAGTGCTCTCCTTTCTAGTTTATAGCTTTCTGGAAAAGTTCCTTTAGTGTTGTTATTGTTTCTAGTTCAATTCCAATTTCTTCTAACTCTTTTTGCTATTTGCTTATACCTTTGTAGTTTTGTTTCCTATCTAATTTTGCTGTACCTTTGTTATTGTGTGCCTAACTGTAACTTGTATACATTTGTTTCTTATCCAGTTTTCTGTACTTTGTAATTTTGTAACTTTGTAGCCTTCCTGGTCGCATCTGAAAATAGTCACTTCTGTATCTAGTACACCTTCCCAGTAAACAAAAACTAAAACAAATAAATAAAAATGTATACTCACCTGCAAGATGTAATATGGATAAGAGATCACTAACACTAGTTCTAATTCACACATTGGTCTCACTTTATTTATATGTTCAGTAAAACACTTGATCTTATTCTGCAAGGTGTTTGGCAGGCTTTTATTAGCATTTTATTCAAGCCTTCTTTATTTTCATTGGGCAGTATACCCACCTTATACATTGGAAGTACAAAAGCAGTTCTCAAGGATTTTTTCCTGAAATATTTTGAAATCCCTTTCTAGTTTCCTCTGCTCTTGCATCTCCTTGTTTCTGTGATCTTTGGTTTCTATTTTCCATCTTTATTTTTGGGTTCCTCTAAATACAGTTTACTATGCTCTAACAGTACCAAAGGGTAACTACTCTCTTTCTTTCCCTCTAAGGTTCCTAAATTGCTAATTTTTTTTGTTTTCCCTTTTATTTTGACCCCTTCCTCTGTTTTTTTCCCAGGTTTCTATTCTTATTAATATTTTTTCTTTTCCCCTTCTTAACTTTCTAATTTTTTGTGTGATTTTCCCATTTGTAACAGGGACCTTCTCCTTTTGAATTTGTTCAATATTCTCTGGCTCACTTTCCTCTATTTGTGTTAGTCTCTTCCTTTGTTTTTTATTCTCCTTTTGCCTTTTTTCTTCATTTTTTGGTCTATTTACTTTCCTTTCCTTTTTCTTATCAAGTTTGATACGTGGCATTCTATCCATTTTGTCTTTTTCACTTTTTCCCCAGAATTGTGTATGTTTTTCCTTAATTCTTTGCATATATACTATCATCTTTGAAGCTGATCCATGGTATCATTATCAGTTCACTCTTCTCACTATTATCCCACACTATTTCTACTGAATCATCCTGATGGGGGCTGTCTGGAGTCTTCTCTATAATCTTTTCACTCTCTAATTTACTATTTTATCAACTGTCCTATCTGTAATATCTCTTAAACTGGGCTTCTTTTTTAAATTCTTCTGGTGTTTTTTTTGTATTATTATCTATACATATTTCCTTTAAATAGTGTATGAGAGATCATGTTTCAATTCTACCAATTGTTTATACATTATTATATTGGCAGTACAAGGATCTCTAAGCTAGATTTGTATCCTTAGTAATTCCTTCTGCATCTATTATTTCTGAACTCTGCAGGCTTAGCTCTTGTGTTCAATTTAATTCCTCATCCAACTCTTCCCCTGTAATCATAGTTTCCTCTGTCTTCTTCTAAGTTGTTGAATATCTCAGATAGGTCCATTGAAATTTCCTGCTCTTCTTCTTGCTCTCTGTTATATTCTTTAAGTGTTCCCCTTTCTTTGAAACCCATCTATATCAGAGCACTTCCATTTAATGTCTTTTTATTTGCTTTATTACCCTCTAGTTCAATTCTAATTGAATTTCTTGTGTTTTTAACATCCCTATTAAGTTCATTAAGATTGCCAAATATCCCAGAAAAGTCTGTCACTATATATTTGATAGCTACTGGAGCCATAATTGATTCCTCCTCTTTCCTACTAGAAGTCTTCTGAGCATGAAGAGTTCCCAATGCTGATAATTCTTTATTCTTACAGTTCCACACTGGAAAATAAATGTGTTATGTTTAACACCAGGGTAGATGTTTTTTCAGAGCCTTTCCTCTCAGTTGTCTTATTAGTGGATTTTTTTTTTTTTTGGCTTTTTCCCTTTCCCTTTACTATTCTTAAAATCTGTCTGTGAGCTATCTAGCTCTCTTAGTTCTTCTTGGACTATATAACTAGGACAGTCTGTTTTTATTATTATTCTGTAGGGTTCTTCCACTACAAGTTGTCAGTGACATCATTTTTAATATCCACTAAATGCCCTAATAATAATATTTAATACTTATCCAATACTTATCCAACTCACTTTAAAGTTAGTCAGTTAGTCCTGGTATTTTTATGATCAGAAACTGTGGGTCTTATTCCCCATGCACGCAAATAGTATATTCCAAGTGATTTTGTCAGAATTATATAATTAAATAATTTGATTATTTTACTAATAACCAGTAACCAATACCCAGCTTGTACCTATACTATGTACTCTATATACTACCCCTGCATTGCCCCTTCAGCAACTCTTTACAATGTACCAGAGAAAAAAGAAATACAAAGAGAGTGAAAAAAATGTGAATTTGAAGCTTCAAGTTGTTTTTATTTATTTTCCATGCAATGCCTCAGCATTTAATTCTCTCCTCTTTCCATCTCTTTCCACTTCTTGTTGCAACCTTCTTTCCACAAATTCTTCTCTCTGGCACTAGTTTCAATATCACAATGTCTCAATGTCTCAGTGTCTTTTAAAGCAACCTTCCTTCTTTGAAGTTCCTTTTCATATTCTTTCCTTCCTTTTAAACCAAGACAGCCAAAGCAAAAATGGGCACCATTTATTCTCTGGCAACAGGGTCCTTGCTGGCATTAATTTCCTGCAATTCCATTTGATGCATTTGCAATGTTTTCCTTCCATGAGAAAACTAATGCTTGAAGTGTGCATGGTAACTCTTCCCCTGTGACTTGATGTTTGTTGATTTCATTAGTGTGGGAACAATAAAAGGGGGTACTGAAACTATTGGGTCATTTTTTTAAAGAATTTCAAGCACAGTTTCAAACTGCAAAATTCTAGTCTGTAGTTACAAAATAGTTAACTTTACCCATTTATTTAAATACCCTCCATTTCAGAGCTCTGCCTAATAACTACACTAAAGCTGCTGCACAAGTATTAATTTATAAACCCTTAAAGTGAGGAAAAAAAGAGTCACCCTGGTAAGATCTCCAAATATTATAAAAATTGCAACTTACTTTTTCTTCATGTTGTTTAAACACAGAAATGCTTGATTGATGATTGGATAACCAGGCAACTGGACAGGGGCCATGCAGTGGATGTCCTGTAGCTGCACTTCAGTAAGGCATTCAACTCGGTGCCACATGGGAGGCTGGGTAGTAAGCTAGAGGCTTGAGGTGGGGCAAAGCTGGTGGGATAGGAAGTGAGCTGGTTGAATAGGAGGTAACAGAGTGTGGTGGTAGGAAGGGAGCTCTTATCACCTAGAGCAGTGACAAGTGGGGTGCCACAAGGATCTGTGCTGGGGCCAGTGTTAGTTTGGATCTTCATAGCAAACATTTCGATAGGCATCCAGAGCAAGATCAGTCTGTTAGCAGATGACACCAAGATGGGAGCAGTAGTGGATGACCTAGAGGGGTGGCAGGGGTTACAGGATGATCTGGCAAAATTGGAGGCCTGGTCAGACACTTGTCAGCTGGGGTTCAATGCTAAGAAATGCATGGTGTTACATTTTGGAGCAAAGAACCCAAGGAGGAGCTACCAGATAGGGGGTATAGAACTGACCAAGATGGGGAGGAGAAAGATCTAGAGGTTATAATAACGACAGCCATGAACAACTCCACACACTGTAGAAAGGCAGCTGCCAAGGCTAACAAGATGCTGGGTTGTATTGCAAGAGGCATATCCTCCAGGAGAAGGGAGGTGATTCTGCCACTGTTCAGGTCACTGGTTAGACCACACTTGGAGTACTGTGTGCAGTTCTGGTGGCCATACCTGAAGAAGGACATTATGCTGCTGGAGGCAGTGCAGCACAGGGCAACAAAAATGATCCATGGGTTGGAGGACTTTCCTTATGAGAGTAGGCTGGAGGAGCTGAACATGTATTCCCCTGGTGGAGAGGAGGGATGGGGGGACATGAATGAGACCTTCAAATACATGAAGGGGATAAATAGAATGGACAAAAGAGTGCTTTTCCAGTTAAGGAGGGGGAGGAACACCAGAGGGCACAGTCTGAGATTGGAAGGGGGCAGGTTCAGGAGGGAAATGAGGAGACACTTTTTCATGGAGAGGGTAGTGGCAGGTTGGAATGTTTTACCAGAGGAATAGGTATCCTGTAATACAATGGGATGCTTCAAAAGTGGATGAGACAGAGTAACTATGAGGGCCATCAGAGGGGGGAGGGGAAGGGGCAGCTGCAATATAAGGGTTGCTAGCTGCACATTAGAGCAGACTTGATAGACTGTGTGGCCTTTATATGCTGGCAGATGCATATGTTTGTAAGTTCATAAGTCCTTGTAAGTCTCTAGAAACTCAATGACTTGTCAGCTGAGTCATGCTGAGGCTGAGGCAATGGTGGCACTAAATACAGAACGCCATGCATGGACTTTAAAGTCTAGCGACCATGTGACCCCCTGGTGTGAAAATTATAACTTTTTTTAAATACTCTGCTTATTTAAAACACTAATGCTGACTAAAATAAAATTTCTAAAATGCTTTCAGATTGCAATACACGCATGTATCTTTCGCAATTTATATAGTTTAAGCAATCTTATGATTAAATACGATAAAACATAACTAAGCATTCGAATTGTAGCCTCCTTTAATTGGAGTGAGAAATACACATGTACGACTGATGAGCAACTTCTTTCCAGAAAGTGTTTCTTTCCTTTTCTCCTTTTTCTGTTTAGCCTTTGTTGCACACCCTCCACAGGATTACCACCAGCTCAGCAGCCAGAGCAGGCCTGTCCACTGCTCGGCTCAGAATCCCAGCTCTCGAACCCTCCATGGAATCATCTAGACAGCAGAAACACTCTTTCAACTGCAACTAAGCTACCAAAATGTGTCTGGAAAAAGCCTTAGAGATTTTTATCACATCGGCAATGGTGGCATACCCATTAAAAGATTAAAAATCACCTGTTTCAAACTCCTGAAAACTCCTGCAGTGTCCACCACTCAGCTTTGCTCCATGGCATTCAATGCACCAAAACTGTCTGAACATGTGCCCATGCTAAGGGGTGAAACCTCCATCCCTTAGTTTAACCACCTCAACTCCTCATATTACCATGAGGACCTGTGGCAGAATGCCAAAGGGCAAAACCTTCATCCCTTAGTGCAACCTCCTCAGCTCCTCACAGTACCATGGGATACTGTGGCAGGATAGCAAGGGATGAACAAGGTTGGATGGTATGAAGTCAATGGTAGATACCATTTGACTTCCAAGAGATCCAGATTAGGGGTTCATTATCAGATCAAATGAAATGATTCTTCCTTAATGAATAGTGTGGAGGGGTGAGGGGATTCCATTTTAAGAGTTTGGAGACTTCAGGCCAGAGGGTATAAGTGAGAACTATTATCGAGTGTATTTTTAAATGCTTAGGAATTCATCCAAATAATATCGGTAAATGCAATCCTATTAGTAGATGTTTTAAATATAAAAACAGCTTTGTGGATCACCTGATCTGTCAGTCCACGGGTTATAAAGTTTCATGTGATAAATGCCATGCAACCTTATTGAAAATTAGGTAAAGAAAAGCCACCTTTATGTTTGGGTTGCTGTAGCTTGATAATAGATTCTGGCTAGGTCTTAATTCCAAAGAAATAGCCAAATGATTTTATATATTGTTTTATAATTATATCGGGGGAATTTTAGTGGAAAACGTTGAAGCATATAATACATTTTTGGAGCAGTCATCATATTGATTGCGTCCTGCCCCAGAAGAAAGGTGTACAGTTTTCCATCCCTGAAAATAAGAATCAATTTTTTTATGGGTGGCAGCATATTTTTCCTGACCAAGCAATTGAGTTCCTTACAAAGTATGATTCCTGAATATTTGATCTCAATCTTGCAAATGTTTATACCATATGTTAATAAATGTTTATCTAATTGATCCCTTCCTTACCACATAGGTAACCTTTAACTGTCTTAAAAATAAAAAATGGTTTATCTAGAACAGAATTTGATAGATGTCTCCTACTTACAGATGTATTTAGGGATAAAAGTAACCCTGGTCCCTTCCCTTCTGTGAATAGTTTAGACAACATCTTCATTAGTTCCACCAGGTACAAGACAATTTATGATCTATTAATATATGAATGTTAAAATACTATTGACACTTTTAGACAGACTTAGAGAAAAGGAACTTCAAATTAATATTTTATCTAATACATGGAATAACAGTTGGAATTTTATGCTGAGAGCATGCAATGAGGCCAAGGACAGAGTGATTCAATAAAAGATAACACACAGATCGCATTACACTCCAGTAAAATTGTATGATCAGGGTTTCATGTTGGAGATGCAAATCAGTTAAGGGCACTATATCCCGTATCCTTTGGCACTATGGTCAACGAACCCCTTTTTCAGAAGAAATTTGGATGGCATGTCAGACTATTCTTGAATATAATGTTCCATTCTTACCCACATTTATACTGTTTGACATGTATACTAACCTCTGTCATGTAGAATTGTGTTAGAGATTATGGTTATACTGTATATTGCTCTGATTTCTGCCAAGAATACAGTTCTAAGATACTGGAGACAATCTGACCCCCCCCCCCCCAACTTTTGCGAAATAGCTTAAAGAACTTTCCACGAGAGTCATTTATGAAAGACTAGCCAGCTACTCTCAGTCTAGATTAGATACATTTTATGGAATATGCAACCCTTTTCTAAACTCACAATTCTTTAAGTTGCCTTACTCAACTATACACACGTTCATTTAATAATTGTAACACTAGCTTTTAGAAAGATAACCATATATATCACCGCTATATTTGTTGTTAGTGACTTTACCAATGACCATTTCTATCTGATGATCCCTGTTACTGCAGACTATTATTTTATGTTATACCCTTGTTTGTATATAAGGTTAATGGTTGTTATATTTTTTTTTTGGAAATTCAAGAAAAAGTTATTTACAAAAAAAGAGAAGTTAAGGGCAGATGTAAACATCATGTTATACACTTATGCATCCTGCTCAACCCCACTAGCACAAGCTGATGTCATGCTTCATAAGCCCAATACCATCAATAAAACAAAATAATGGTATACCTCCCAGGGTAGTAGGGACAGAGGCATAGACAATGATGGGAGAAAAATACCAAAGGTTCATGTAGTCTGTCTGGAGTTCCCTATCTACCCTGGGACCTACTGAATTCAATATCTGCCTTAGACTTATTGCTCATATAGGACTTCTTTTTTTGTTTTTACTTAATTTTCTTTCTTAATAAGTTTTGAGTACAATACAACCAAACAACATAAACAAGAACAACCATCACAACAGGACAGAAGCAAAACAAAACAAAACATGAACAATAAAGTGGATAAAGACACAATATATCCATTTCAGTAAGGTGGAAAGAAAAAATAGATAAATCTTCAGAAGTCAGGGTATGTGAAACAAATCACCAAATACAATTCTAGTAATAATCTTCTTTAACCCAACCAGTGTTAAACAGGAGAGCAATAAATTACAAGAACAACTAATTACTCCTAAGCCCCTAAAAACAAAAAAGTTATTAAACCAAATATGTATCAAGTATCAGAAAGGCAAATTGTAAATAACACATGCATTGATAACAACGGTAAACAATTTCTCCCATCTGTTACAAAAGGAGGGAGAGATCCAGAAGCAAATGATTTGATACCTTTTAATGGACCAACATAGATGTAACAACAAGGAGGGAGGGAATCTTGCATACTAGTAACACATTTCTCCATGTGAAGCAGTGTAAAAAATGTCATTGTGCCACTCTCGATATATCAAAGGTTCATTATCAACACAATGATGCAGTATAATCAACTTTGTGACAGCTGCTATTAACGCAATATGAAAACTCTGGGCCCTCAAAAGCTGATCAAGACCTAGTCCCAATAAAAAAAATCTTTTATTTCCTTTGTAGTATATCAGAACTTTACTGACAAATAACCTTTCATTTCCTGTGTAGTGTATCAGAGCTGAAAGAAGGGAGCATCTGCTGACAGATGCTAACATACTGTACTAATGACACAGGATCATATTATTGCAAGACATTATGCTGCAGCAATATACCATGCTGCCAGTACAGCACAATATATTGCATGTGGCACAAGTCTTGTTTTTCTAACCCAGTCCCAAACACACTGCCTGCCTTCTTTGCTGCCAGTGGCTCATCCCATCAAGCTATGGCAGCTGTTCTATGGATCTCCATCCCAGCGGAGGTCTTATCCTCTGCTTGGGACAGTGAGAGGGTGCAGTGCCAATCACAAACCCATTTGCAGTATTGCACCCTCTCACTGTCCTGTATTGTGCTGTTTCTGTTTTGGGATTTTGTCATGCACTATTAAGCGTGCAACATATTTACCCGGTAGGCATACTAATGTACTAAGATGCCAGCAGAGTAGGCCCAAATGTCTATCGAGTTTGCTCAAGAATCAGCACCTGGTACTAACATACTAATTGCCAGCAGATTAGGCTTTATGGTCTATCGAGTCTGCTCGAACCTCAGCTCCCTAGTTGGGTGCCAAGGCCCCCCCCCTTGTGTTCCAGAAACCCCTATCATCTATCTCCACCCCCTTGGCCAGGCCATCATCTGATACATCCACTTTCTGTGTCTGGGCCAGGCCATCATCTGATACATCCACTTTCTGTGTCTGTCCCACCCTCTCTTGAAGCCCTCCACTGTGGATCTCTGAACCAGCTCACCAGGCAGTGCATTCCAAGGGTCCACCACCCTCTCAGTGAAAAACCTCCTCCTCTTTTTCCCCCTCACCCTTCCACCTTCCTACTTCAAACCATACCCTCTGGTGATACCTCCCTGCTTTAGTCTAAAGATTCCCTCCATGTTTACCCTATTTATTCCCTTGAGGTACTTGAAGACCTCAATCATGTCCCCCCTGTCTCTCCTCTCCTCCAATGAAAACAGGCAGAGCTCCTCAAGTCTGTCCTCATACATCAAATCCCCTAGTCCTCGTATCATCTTAGTTGCACTCCTCTGTACCCTCTCCAGGAGCTGTAAGCCCCTTTTCAAGTGTGGTCTCCAGTACTGTACACAGTACTCAAGGTGTGGTCTAACCAGTCCATTGTACAGCGGCAGAATCACTTCCCTGCTCCTAGAGGTGATCCTCCTTATGATGCATCCCAACATCCTGTTTGCCTTGCTAGCCACTCTCCTGCATTGCTCAGAGTTATTCATACATGCATCCACCATGACCCCTAGGTCTTTTTCCCCTATTGAGGCCTCCAGCGCCTCCCCTCCCAGGGTGTACCTGTGTTTAGGGTTTCCCCACTCAAGATGTAACACCTTGCACTTGGTGATATTGAAATTTAATTTCCATGTGTGAGCCCAGCTTTCCAGGGTGTCCAGGTCCCCTTGCAGGGCCAACCTCCCCTCTTCTCCCTCAACTACTGCTCCCATCTTGGAGTCATCAGCGAAGAGACTTATTTCACACCCTATACCCTCCCTGATGTCCAATATGTATGCATTAAACAGGATCGGACCCAGGACTGAGCCCTCCGTTACCCCACTACTGACTTCTCTAGGGTTCGAGAGCTCCCCACCGACCACTACTTTCTGGGTGCATCCAGCTAGCCAGTTTTCAATCCATCTGACCAACCCCATCAGTTTCTCCACCAGACCATTGTGGGGGACAGAGTCAAACACCTTGCTGAAGTCCAAGAATAATACATCCACAGGCTTTCCCCTGTCCAGTTCTGATGTTACCCATTCATAGAACTCCACAAGATTGGTTTGACATGATCTACGTGGCACAAACCCATGTTGCCGACTATCCAGACCTCCCACCTCCTCCAAGTACACCCCCAATTGTTCCTTTAGTATACTCTCCATTAATTTTCCCACCACCGAGGTCAAACTTATAGATCTATAGTTACCTGGTACTTTCCTCGACCCCTCTTTATGGTTGGCACCACATGTGCCTCTCGTCAATCCCTAGGTACTCTCCCTGTCTCAAGCGACCTGTTGAAGAGCTGTTCCAGGGGTGCAGCCAGTATGTCCGCCAATTCCCATAGTACTCTCGGATGAATGCCATCCGGCCCAGGAGATTTGTCTTTCTTTAGGGCCTTGAGGGCTAACCACACCCTTTTGGTGGAGATAGCATCTTCCATCCCCTCCACCTTACTGGCCTTTTTATCCTTATCCTGATGTGACAACCCTGGGGTACCTCTCCCTCCCTCTTGCTCCATTTCTGTTGCTCCCCTGATCCCACTCACTGCCGTTTCTATCCCCATCATGCCTTGCTTTGTAGATATCCCATCCCCCTCCCTAGTGAACACAGATGCGAAGTACTCGTTTAATACCTCTGCCTGGTCCCTCACCTCTTCCACCCACCCTCCTTCAGATCTCAATCTGCTGAGATGGCCCTTAGTTTTTCTCCACTCTCCAAGGTACCAGAAGAACCCCTTTTCCCATCCATGTATCCCCTGTGCCAGCCATTGCTCTTTACTGGACTTTGCCCCCCTCACCATCCGGGTGACTTTTCTAGATGCAAGATGGTACATTTCCTTATCCCTATCCCATCTTGCTGTTTTATATTCTTTGTAGGCCACCTTCTTTTCTCTGACCACTACCTGAACCTCATTGGACCACCAGCATGGTTTATGTGACCTTGCTCCCTTACGTTTCACCTTAGCGCAGGTCCTGATTGCCTCATGAAGTTCCCGTTTTATGACCTCCCATCTCTGGTAGATGCATCATTTTACTGCCTTCCTCTCCCAGTCTCATCCCCCATTGGGGGTGCATCTCCAGGTCTGTCATTACTCAGCCTAATCTTCTCTCTATACCTCTCCCAGCCCCTTTTGAAGCCCTCTACAGTATTCAGTACCACCAGTTCCACAGGTAGTGCATTCCAAGGCACCACCCCCCCTCTCTGTGAAGTAGCATTACTTAGTCTCTTCCCTGGGCCTCCTGCCTTCCAGCCTCATGAGATGTCCCCGATGACCCCTGCCTCTCTCAGCTGGAAAATCCTATCTGGGAGTACACTATTTACCCCCTTTAGATATTTAAAGACCTCAATCATATCACCTCTGTCCCTCCTCTCTTCCAGGGAGTAAAAGTTGAGCTCCTTGAGTCTCTCCTCATAGGTCTTTTCCCCCAGCTCCTATATCATCTTGAAGCCCTCCTCTGGACCCTTTCAAGGAGTATAATGTCCTTTATCAAGTGTGGTTGCCAAAACTGCATACAGTATTCAAGGTGCGGTCTAACCAGGGAGTTATACAGAGGGAAAATCACCTCCCACTTCCTGGAAGTTATCCCTCTTGCAATCCACCCCAGCATTTCATTTGCTTTGGCCACAGCCTTCCTGTACTGTTCAGAGTTATTCATGTTGGCATCCACCACCACCACAAGGTCCTTCTCTCCATTCAAAACCTGCAGTTTCTCCTCTCCTAGAAAGTATTCTTGAGATGTGTTTCTAAGCCCCAAGTGTAGAACCCTACATTTCTTAGCATTAAACTTCAGTCTCCAGCTGGAAGACCCCCCCTCAAAAGTTTCCAAGTCCTCCTGAAGGGCTCTTCTGCCCTCCACCCCATGCGCTACCACCTCCAGCTTTGAGTCATCAGCAAAGAGGCTCGTCTCACTCCTGATACCACTTCTGATGTCTGAGATGCAAGCATTAAACAGGAGTCAACCCAGCACTGACCCTTGTAGTACTCCACTGAGGACTCTCCCAGGAGATGTGACCATCCCCACCACCACCCTCTGCAACTGCCCAGTTAGCCAGTTTCCTATCCACCTAACCAATGTCGCCCCCCCATTTCCCCCAGCTTATCCAGCAGCCCAGGATGTGACACTGAATCAAACGCCTTGCTGAAGTCTAGGCAGAGGACATTCACCAGCCGGCCTTGGTCCAGTGCCTTTGTCACCCAATCATAGAACTCAACAAGATTAGTCTGACATGATCTGTCATGCACAAAGCCATGTTGGTGTTCATCCAAGTGGTCCTCTGCCTCCAGAAACTCATCCAGCCTCTTCTTCAGTATGACTGCCATCAGTTTACCCACCACGGACGTCAGGCTAACATGCCTGTAGTTGTCTGGCTCCTCATGTGGCCCTCCTTTGTGGATGGGCATGACGTGAGGCATCCTCCAATCCTGAGGCACCCTACCCCATCCAAAGGAAGGAGTTAAGAAGATCGGCCAGGTGTACAGCCAGGACATCCACCATTTCCTTCAGCATCCTAGTATGTAGGCTGTCCAGACTGGTGTCTTATCTGTTTTCAGGGCCCTGAGGGTTTCCCACACCCTACCAATAGGAATTTCACCATCTGTGACCTCCTCCCTTCTTTAAATTTGACCCCCCTTTCCCTGTAAGGTACTGTCCTACCATCATCTCTAGTGTAGACTGTGACAAAGTAGTCATTTAGTACCTCAGTCAGCTACCCGGCCTCCTCAACCCACCCACTCTCTGATCTCAGTCTGCTAATCTACCCCTTCAGTTTCCTGTGTAGTCAATCACAGCTGTAAGAAGGGAGCATTTACAATAACCTTTCATTGCTTGTGTAGTATATCAGAGCTATACTGGGAGAAGGGAACACTTACAGACAGATAACCTTTCACTTCTTGGGTATGTATATCAGTTCTATAATGGGAAAAGGGAGCATTTACAGACGATAACCTTTCATTTCATGTGTAGTATGTGTAGTATATCAGTTATATACTGGGTGAAGGGACATTTACAGACAGATAACCTTTCATTTCCTGAGTACTATATCAGAGCTATACTGGGAGAAGGGAACAATTACAGACAGATAACCTTTCATTTCTTGGGTATCTATATCAGTTCTGTACTGGGAGAAGGGAACATTTACAGACAGATAACCTTTCATTTCCTGTGTAGTATATTTATTTATTTATTTATTTATTTATTGTGATCTCGGATTAACACCTTTGAGAACAAGCTCATTGCATAGGTTCCATGTCAGAATTACATTAATAGTGATTTAAAACAAAAGACATTTAGGTATACAGTAGAACTATAAGTGCAGGCTAATAACAAATAGGATTCTAAGTATAAATCTAAATATAAACAAGAAGACAAAGACAGTGGGCTAACTCAACAGGCTATTATAAGCATAAAGAGTATCTGAAAGGGTTAAGGCAGTTAAGGGAGAGAGGACAAGTCAGATTGGAGTGCCTGAAAGGCAGAGAGAGATACTGCAGCAGACTGTGTTGTCAGGACGGAGGGCATTGTACAGGGATTATAGCAGTCTAGTGCAGCCACTCCCACTCAAGAAATAGAGAAACCTCAGCCCAGGAAGGCCTTGTTGAAGCTTTTTTGGGGGGGGTTGGGCTGAAGGCAGATGGAGGGGATCGTAAGAGAAAAGAGGGGATGGAGGTAAGAGGGGAGTTTGATGGAGGAAGGATTAAGACACAGGGTGGGAGAGAAACAAGAAGTGCAGGATACTAGGGTCCATGTGGTCATAAGGGAGTGCTGCCTAAGCATGAGGTAAAACAGCAGTTGAGGGGCTAAGGGAAGCAGTCTTTGCTGACATTAGCACTGAGTTGTTTTAAGTGCACACGTTGGAAGGGGTCTATTGCTGTTATAGAGAAGATGGCAGAAGGAAGATTATTAATCCATTTGGGAGTATGGTGGGCAAAAGCTCTTTGACCAAGGGAAGTGTGACACCTAGGAATTTTAAAGATCATGCTGTCTGAGCCTCTAGTGGAAGGGCTGTTTTCATACGGAGCAAGGTGCTCCTGGATGCCCACTGGCATGAAGCCCAGGCACACTTTCTTGGCCAGAAGGAACGTTTGGAACCTCAGCCTGCCTGTGAACTGGAGCCAGCTAGCCTGCTCACATGGGTCACACATATGTGTGAGCTGTGTGGAGCCAGTTAAGGGTCAACAGACTTTATTTACAGTGACTTTTATATGGTGGAGGGCTGTGTCCATAACTAAGCCATAGACTATTATGCTGTAGTCAACAAGAGAGACCACTGTACTCTGGATAGCGAGTTTTAGGGTCTCCGGAGCAAGACTTCGTTTATGTCTATGAAGCAAACCAATATGGACGTTCACAGCCTTTGCAACATTTTCAATGTGATAGGCATGTGACATAGTGCTGTCTATAGTGACCCCCTAAATATTTCAAATGATGGATGAGTACCAATGTAGTTCCAGACTCGTTTTTATATTGAGTGGGTGTGAACGATGCCAGTTCTGGGGACTAGAGAACAGTAAGGTCTTGTTTTTTTATAGTTCATAATGAGTTTTTGTTCTCGGAACCATCTTTCAACCGTAGTAAAGCTGTCTTGGAGCTTGCGTTCCAAAGTAAAGGGATTGGAGTCACTTATATAAAGGACTGTATCATCTACATAGAGCAGAATCAGACAGCTACTGGTCACTTGGAGCCTGTTTAGAAACAAACTGAAGACAATTGGGCTAGGATGGAGCCCTGGGGCACACCGTAGTGAATGTGTCTGCTGTCAGATAAGACATTATCAATCCTAACTTGCTGAGAGCAATTCATGAGATAGCTCTTAAGCCAGCTGACAGTATCATTAGACAGATCAATAGATGCAAGCTGTTTGAATAGAAGGTCATGATTAACCATGTCAAAGGCTTTTGACAGGTCTATAAATGTGGTGCCAACTAGTGCGCCATGTTCCAGGAAGCTGTGAATATAACTGGTAAACTCTAGCAACGCAGTAGTGGTGCTGTGTCCTTTGTGAAACCCATGCTGCTGCGGGCACTGTTTATTGTGCTTTTCTATGTATTCAGTTAATTGGTCAGCAACTATTTTTTCTAGAGCCTTAGACAGAGGTGGGAGTATAGAGATGGGCTGATAGTTACCTAGTTAGGTTTGATCACCATGCTTGAAGACGGGTGTTACCAGGGCATTTTTCCATAACTGTGGGAACTGAGAAAGTCTGAGTGAGGTGTTGATTATGTGTGTTAGCAGTGCCACAATGTCTTCTAGGGTAAGAGCCACAAATTTGAAGTTGAGGGAGTCACCACTGAATCAGGACTTACCCAAGACTGTTTGGAGATATTTCCTAGCCTCACCATGAGAGATGGTTCTATTGTGGAGAGGGCGGTGAAAGAGTGGTAGGATTACAGGGCTTGGTTTAGAAGATGAGACTGTTTGGAGGACGAAATCGGGGGGAGGATGCCGCTGAGGTCTGAGAAGGCTTAATTGAGAGAATTTGCAATGGAACTGGGGTCTGAAGAGGGTAAACCATCAGTGTTCAACATAGTGGGGGCTGACTTAGTGTCCTTACCAGAGACTTCTTTAAGGTTTGTTCAGAATTTTCTGCCATCACTCCAAGTACAAGTGAGGGCTTCCTTGTAATATTGATGTTTTGCTGTGTGAATGGCCCCAGTGCAGTCGTTCTGGGCTTTTTTGTAGGCATAAATGTTATTTGTTTACCTGTAGCTCTGGCTATATGCCACAGATGATCCCTTGATTTCTTTCATTTAAGGAGCTCAGGCATGAAGCAGGGGTTGTTTTAACCTTTGATTTTGCACTTTTTTAGTGCAGCACGCTGGTCACACACCCTATTAAACAGCAGGATGAACTTGTTTAAGGCTGCATCAACAGAACTGGAAGAGTAGACTGTAGACCAGTTTTGCCAGTGAAGGTCGGCTTTTAGCAATTCAAGGAGACCGTGTTTAAGGACCATGTGGATAATTGTTTTCGGTTGGGGTTTGGAGAAGTTGTTAGCCTAGGGAACTAGAACTGGTGAATTGTCACTAAGTGCATCCAGGAGCACCGAGACGTGAGAGATGTGGTCCAGTCAATTAGACAAGACCCAGTCAAGCAATGAGATGGTGCCAGTCTTGTAGTTTATCCTGGTAGGAGACCTGACAAGCTGGAAAAGGTGCAGAGTGGAAACCGCATCCCTACAGGGACTTGAGGCTGGTGTGAGCTAGTTGGCATTAAAGTCACCCAGCAGCACTGTTTCATTGTTTAAGTTCAAGGCACTGAGACATTCCATCAGCGAGTTTAGCCCAGGGGTCTTCCGACCTGGTGTAATGTCCACCAAGAGAACTGTGAGGGTTTTGTTGTGCTTCCCAAGTAGCACTTTTAAAGCTAAAATTTGCAGGTTGGTCCCAGCCTCTGGGAGAGGCAGTATGATGGCTTGCACGTCCTCCCTTATGTAGATTGCACATCCACCCCTGTGTTTAGTTAGATGATCCATCATGTACACAATGTAGCCTGGGATCAAAACTGATGCATCAGCAATGTTAGGAGAGAGACAGTTCTCTACCACTGAAAGGATGTCGGGGTTATGTTGTAAAAAAACAGGCTTTAAGAAGGGCGTGGTCTAGTCACTGGCATGATGGCTGCTTAATCTCTGGAGCTCTCTCTGAATCGAGTGCTATCTGAGCTCTATCACTGGGATCTCAGGGCAGCGACCCTCCCTGTTTGGGTTTTAGCCCCTCTACCAGCTGACGCCTAAATTCTGCAGATTTCATCACAATTTACTTTTTCAGTAGTGTTGTACTCCGTGAGGTGTTTTGGCTGACTAGGCCACTAGGCCCCCACTGCTATTTCAGCCCAGTGGATGCTACCTGCCCCACTCTGCTGGCATTAAGGATGCTTCTTGAGGATGGGAGGAGTGTTAAATCAGCAGCTGTGTTCCTTCATTCCATATAGCTCATTGCCTTTTACCCACAGAGTCGTGATGGCCTCCCAGAATCCCTCCACCGAGCTCCTTCCAGCCTGCCTCCATAAACGACTCACTACAATATATTACAAAGATGCTAGAGGCTGTACTGATCCATGTAGAAGACATTAACATTGCCCTGTCTGGGACTGCTGCTAATGTGAGACAACTACAGGACCACATGAATGTGGTCAAGCAACAGACATGGGCTGTAAACAGCAACACCGTTTACAAATGCAAGAGGAGAAGCAGGCAGCCCTCTGCGCCAGGGTGGAAGATCAAGAAAACTGGGCTCAAGGATCATAGGAGTCCCTGAGGGGGCAGAAGGACCTTCCATGAAATGCTTTCCTAATGAAACTTTGCCCCTTATGCTCGGTAATAGGCGGAGAGGCCCGATGGATGTTGAAAGGGCTCACCGAGTTGCCGGAGGGACAAGGCTGCCTCCTCTGCAAGACCCATCATTGCAGATTTTCTTTGCTACACTACCAAAGAGTGAATTTTAAGAGCTTCCAGGGATCTTGGGGACGTCCGTTGGCAAGGAGCCGTAATTTTCTTCTACTGCGATTTCTCACAAGAAACAGCAGCCAGGAGAAGATCCTTCGGCCCCCTGAAAAAAATTCCTCTATCAAAACATCTTCCAGTTTAAATTTTGAGGGCTTGCTAGCTTACTAGTGTCTAAGGATGGCAGGTAGCTCTTGGTAGATCATCCGTCTGAAGTGGAGAGATGGCTTATGAGATTTTGGCCTCACCTGCCTGTACCAACTACAACTCCCAGAAGGCTCTGGGACCCCAGCAAAGATACAGGCATTAGTGGGAACCAAAGCATATGGTGCAAGGGTCCAGAGGATGGTTTTCTGGCTGGACATCCCACACTTTCAAATGGCCCCCCTACCATGGTTGCCCCTATGAACCAAAGCCCTCTGCCTAACATCACTATGCCACAGACCCTGCTCAAGGCGACCTCTCAGGTACTCCAATCACCTGCAGAGCCTCTCCCTGTCAGAGGCATTGTGCTAGGAGTGGAAGTCAGGGGGTACAGGATCCATATTTGGCTGCCCTTCCCACCAGAGTATCTATAGAAGACCTTGCCTGTCTCCTGAGCCTCCGCCCATCTCTCCTGAGCCCTTGGACATACACACTGTTGCTAGCACTGACTGGACTGATCTCCCTGACTCCTCACTTCTGGCAGTGGTTGAGGTCTCTGCTCCAATACTTCCAGGTTTTCTCTCCTGTGTGACTGCTGTCAATGCTGAGGCCTTGAAGTCTACAGCACCCCCGGTGATGCCCAGGCAGGTCGAGAGTCGGTTTGAATGAATCTGTGACACTTTGGTCTCTCTGCTGTATACTTGTTGTCTCTTTTATGCCATATCCTGGGTGCGAGCAGTATCTGCCAGTTACTGAGGAGTTTGTCCTTTGGGGTGAGATGCTGCTTCGCCTTCATTGCCTCCAATGGGCAGGCTGCCTCTGCCTTCCCACTGCTGGATCCTGGGTGGATGCAGCTGGTCCCTTCTAACCTTATGCGGCCTAGAGTACCTGTCTTTTGGTGCTCCAGCTCCCTTTATTATTGCCTCATCTAGAGTGGGGTTCCCCACCTGTTGGGGGGTCTCTTTCACTGATATTTTGTGGGCCCTCCCCCATTGCCTATGCACTCTGTATTTGGTGGGCCTTACCGTTGCTGGTATAAGGGGTCACCTTCCCCTTCCCCCCCTTGTCCTCCCATCCCGATACTCCCGTGTACTTCTTCATTCCCTCCTTCCCCCCTTCCTCCCCTCCTCTACCCTCCCCCCATCCTTTCGCCCTGCTATCTAGGTGCTCGATCTCCAGCACCTCCCCCAGCTAGGAAGGGTTACCTTTGATTGTTACTTGTATACCTCCCCTCCTCTGGGCTTCGTGAGCTTGTGCAGCCAAGGGTACCACTCTCTGATTACCTTCTTTCACTATAAGCTCTAACCCCTTTAGTGCTTTGCACTTGCTATCTGCAGTTATTTCAGTGTTATGTATAATAGTTACTGTTTCTTATATTTGTACTAGGCAACTTTTGGTTACACTCTTACTGTAGCCTTATATTTTTGAGACACAGAAACATAGAAACATAGAATTTGACAGCAGATAAGGATGCTTGGCCCACCCAGTCTGCCCATTTCCCTACCTAATGGATTAGCTACAGATCCTAGTTAACCAGCAGCCTACTTCTTTCTATCCCCACCCTCTAGAATTGCCTTATGGCTGTCCCATGCATGCTTGAATTCTACCACTGTTTTTGACTCCACAACCTCCTCCAGAAGGCTGATCCATGCATCCACAACCCTCTCTGTGAAAAAATACTTCCTTACATAATCTCTGAGCTGCCCCCCCCATTATCTTCAAATTGTGCCCCCTTGTTCTTGCACACCTCTTTTTTTGAAAGATGCTTCCCTCTTGGACTTTGTTGATTCCCTTGAGGTACTTGAAAGTTTATATCATGTTCCCCCTCTCCCTCCTTTCCTCGAGGCTATACATATTAAGCTCCTTTAGTCTCTCTTCATATGTCTTCTGGTGCAGACCCTGCACCATTTTAGTTGCCCTCCTCTGGACAGCTTCCATCTTGTCTATGTCCTTGCGGAGATTGGGTCTCCAGAACTGCACACAGTACTCAGATGGGGTCTCACCAGCTGTCTGTACAGAGGGATAACAACTTCCTGTTTTCTACTGGTGATGCCTCTCCTATGCATCCCAATATTCCCCAGTCATCCTTACTGCCTCTCACATTGCTTGCCCACCTTTAAGTCATCTGATATGACTACCCCCAGGTCCCTTTCCATTTTGTTGTTGTTAGTATCTCATCCCCATTGTGTACTCTTCCCTGGTTTTGTTTCCCAGGTGCATTACCTGCACTTCTTAGCATTAAATCTAAGCTGCCATACATTTGACATTCCTCTAACCTTGCCAAGTCCCTTCTCATCCTTTCCACCCCACCTTGTGCATCAACTCTGTTGCAGATCTTGTGTCATCTGCAAAGAGACATACTTTTCCTTCCAGTCCTCTGCAATGTCACTTATAATGACATTGAAGAGGACTGGTCTTAATCTCTGAACCCTGCGGCACCCACTAGTAACCCCACTTTCTTCAGAGTGGACTCCATTTACTATTACTCTCTGTGTCCTATTCTCCAGCCAATTCTTTACCCAGGCTATCATCTTGAGACCCACTCCCAGCTGGCTAACTTGTATATTAATCTTTGTGTGGACTGTGTCAAATGCCTTACTAAGTCTAGGCAGGCCATGTCCACAGTCCCTCCCTGATCTACTACTTTGGTCACCCAGTCAAAGAAATCTATTAGATTCGTCTGGCATGACCTTCCCACTGTGAATCCATGCTGCCTTGGGTCCTGTGCCCCTCTGGCCTCTAGGTACTTGACAATTCTTTCCTTCAGAAGTGATTCCATCATTTTCCCTATCACTGAGGTTAAACTAACAGGTCTGTAGTTTCCTGCTTCTGCCCTGCTCCCACTTTTGTGAAGGGAATCACATCTGCCGTCCTCCAGTCCTCAGGTACCACCCCATCCTCCCATGATTTGTTAAAGAAGGTAGTCAGTGGTGTCACTAGTTCTACCCTTAGTTCTTTTAGAATTCTGGGATGAATCCCATCAGGCCCCATTGCTTTGTCCACCTTCAGTTTTAAGAGTTCTTTCAGAACCCTTTCTTCTGTAAATGGGTTGGTATCAACTTCTGTATCCAGAGTGTTTCTATTGTTTGTTTTAGGTACCTCCCCTCTTCATTTGTAAATACTGAGCAAAAATATTTGTTTAGTATCTCTGCCTTTTCACAATCTGCCCTGTGATGGTGTAAGTTTTCATTTAAGTGATTGTTTTCTCTACCTTTTCCAACTTCAGCTCAATTTTCTGGATTGTGCACGTAACTCCTGGTCCTCCTCAACCCCTTTTCCTCTTACTGGTACCACGGGTTTGTATCCAACTAACAGTCTCTACAGGTTTCTGGATTTTCCTTTTTTCCATTGTGCTTCATTATCTCCTTCTGGTCTGAGTAAGTACTATTTTTCATCTTCCCTGCTCCCTGGACATAGGTGACAATGGCAGCTTCTACCATCCAGGGGACAGTAATGGTGTCCTGGAATGTTAAAGGTTTGAATCACCCCATAAAGTGCACTAAAATGTTGCAACACCTTCGGTCACTCCATGCAGACATTGCCCTTCTTCAAGAAACCCCCTTGTTAAGCAGAACAGTGTCCTGGCTAAAGAAGTCATGGGTTGGTATAGTCTGTGCCATCTCATCCCCATCTAAAACTAAAGGGGTTGCAGTTCTGATCTGTAAGTCCTCTCCCTGGGTTGTGGAGGACTCTCAGCATGACTCACAAGGGAGATGGGTGGTGGTCAGGCTCTTATCCCCATCAGGGTGCTTACTAGTTGGCAATGTCCATGCTCCTAATGCCGGCCATGCTCTCTTTTTCCCTGTAGTTAGCCTGGCCCTCTCTGCACTATTACCTGCTGGACCCCCTACTCCTTTACTCATTGGGGGTGACTATAACCTTGCTCCTGACATTTTCCTGGATAAGTCCAAACTCACCTTCCAAGCCAACCTGAAAGCTGTTCTGTCGTTGCAAGCTATGCAGGAAGAGTGGGGGCTAACTGATGTGAGGAGAAGGGATAACCCCACCGGGAGGGACTATACGTTCTATTCCCCCATGCACCCCACTCACAGCTGGATTGATTTCTGGCTGACTAACATGGAAACGGCCCAATATACCTCCAACTCCAAAACTGGGAACATTCTGATCTCTGGTTATGCTCCTGTTTTGGTCCAGTACACTCCGATTGGGCAACCTGTGTCTGGCACCCATTGGAGATGTATCCCCCTTCTACTGAAGGACCCAGATTTCTTGGAAACAATCACCCAAGCAGCACAGGGCTACTTTCTTCTTAACTCCAATTATGGGGTATTCCTGGGTACTGTCTGGGAAGCCTTCAAGGCAGTGCTTCTAGGTTGCATTATTGCTTTCTCAGAGGCCAAGAAATAAAGCATGGCAGGCCACTGTGGCCAAATTATAGGCTGACTTGGCTGTGCTTGAAGACCATTTCAAGTCCTAACCTGCTACTTCCTTGCACTTTCCTTTAGAGTGCCAGATTGTTGGCCTCATGTACCAAATCAACACCATTCTCCGTCAAAAGGCAGAGTGGTTCTTACTAAGATCAAAGCAAGCCTACTGGGAGGGGGAGAGAAGGGGGTTTTGCTCCTAGCATTTCGACTGTGAAAGCAGCAAGCCTTCTCTCTGATTCACACCCTCCGATCTCACCTGGTCCAGATAGTCCACAGCTCCCATGAGATTAATTTAGTAATGTGTTCCTTCTACCAGTCCCTCTATCAATCGCACTCCTCCCTTACCTCCTCTCAATTGGAAGAAGCCTTCTGCAACTTCTGCCAGCAATCTGACAAGCCCAGCCTCTCCCCTGTGCAAGCGGCACATCTAGATGCACCAATCACAGAGGACGAACTGTGCCAAGCCCTGTCCTGCATGGCTAAAGAGAAATCCCCTGGCCTGGATGGGATGTCAGTAGAACTGTATCAAGCACTTGGTGCTGACATAGTTCAACCCCTTTTGCACACCCTTCAAGAAGCTCATGCAATGGGATCCTTCCCTCTGACCATGCAAGAGGCCCTGATTACCCTCCTCCCAAAGAAATCTAATGACCATCTGGACTGTGCAAACTACTGCCTTATTTCCCTGTTACCTGCTGACACCAAAATCTTAGCTAAAATCTTGGCCACCCAGATGCTTGAGGTGCTTCCTTCCATTATCCACCCGGCTCAAGCTGGTTTTATGAAAGGTAAACCAGGGACAGCCAATACCAGACTCCTACTCAACCTGAAGTGGCTGGCATCTCGTTCCACTGTACCTATGGCTGCCTTGGCCATAAATTTTACCAAGACCTTTGATTCGCTGGAGTGCGACTACCTGCATGTTGTGCTCAAGCAATATGGGTTTGGCCCCAGTTTCTGCCAATGGGTACCCACTCTTTACTGCTCCCCGATGGCCAGGATTTTGACTAGCAAAACCATATCAATGCCATTCCCCATTGTATAGAGGCATGAAGCAAGGCTGCCCGTTATCCCCACTTCTTTTTTTGATAGCTTTGGACCCCCTTATCCCACCCTTTGTAGCATCTGATAAGGTCTCGGGCATAGAGGTTGCCAGTGAGTCCTACCTGGTAGCAGCCTACGCTGACAACCTCCTCTTGACCCTCACACGACCTCAGCAAGCCTTACCTGCAGTGCTCTCTCTTCTGCAGAGCTTTGCCGACCTCTCAGAGTTATGGGTTAATCAAAAGAAGACCACCTTGGCCTCCCTGAATGCAGCTTGCTCTAACAGCTGCCTTCAGGGTACTGAGCTATCCTGGGCATCGCAGGGTTTTACGCACCTTGGTATATACATCTCTACTAAGTGGGTGGACCTGGCGTTGACTAACATCCCCCCCCCATTGGTGCAATTGTCTTCAGAGATTAACAGGTGGTGCAGATTACAGCTTTCCTTGCATGGGAAGGTTGCTGCAGTTTGTATGCTCTTTGTCCCTCGGGTTATGTATCTCCTTAATAACCTTCCAATACACCTCTCTCCTAAACTGTTTTCTTCCCTGGAAGATCTCCTGTCTCATTTCTACTGGGAGGGGAAATCTCCCAGATGGAGTAAAAATAAGTTGAGGGCACATTGGTCGAAGGGTGGCCTGGGTTCCCCCTGGTTTCAAGGATACCACCTGGCCTGCCCAGCTGCTGAGGTGACAAAATGGTTTGTCCCCGGCCCCCACCCCCCCTGCACCTTGGATACAGTTAGAGGCCACGCTAATGAAAGACTCTAGCCTTTACCTGCTCCTATATCCTGGGTCTCATAGACCTTATGACCTATCCCCTCCAATGGAAGAAACCAGGTGGGCATGGTGCTCACTTATGTCCCTGACCCATATCTCCCCAGTGGCATGGTCTCCACCATGATGGTATACCCCTCTCTGGAGTAACAAACTCCTTTTGATTGGAGGGACCCCAATCCACTGGCCTAGATGGGAATCATGAGGTATCGGGCTAGTACAGGATCTATACCTCCCTAACTTCGAAATACTGCTCACTTTCCATCAGCTTAAGTCCAAATTTAACCTTCCCAATAGGGAGCATTTACAGATAACTTTTCATTTCCTCTTTAGTGTTAAGATCTGTTAGAGGGGAGCATTTACATACAGGTAACCTTTCATTTCCTGTGTAGTCGATCAAAGCTGTAAGAAGGGAGCATTTACAGATAACCTTTCATTGTTTGTGTAGTATATCAGAGCTGTACTGGGAGAGGGGAACATTTACATACAGGTAACCTTTCATTTCCTGTGTAACATATCAGAGCTGTAAGAAGGGAACATTTACTGAGAGATCATCTTTCATTTCCTGTGTAGTATATGAGAGCTGTACTGGGAGAAGGGAACATTTATAGACAGATAACCTTTTATTTCCTGTGGGGTAGATCATAGCTGTAAGAAGGGAACATTTACAGATGGATAACCTTCATTTCCTGTGCAGTATATCAGAGCTATGAGATGGAAGCATGTACAGACTGATAACCTTTTGTTTCCCACATAGTATATCAGAGCTGTAAGAAGGAAACATTTACTGATAGATAACTTTTCATTTCTTGTGTGGTACAGCAGAGCTGTACGAAGGGAACATTTAGGCAACGCAAGGCAAACTTTATTTTTCAGGCACCCAGTCCCAGAAGCACTGGGTGCTGTACAATCAAAATACAACAAAAAGCAGTTAAAACACAATAATTATAATACAAAACATATCAATTAAGAACACCTAATAGCATACCACCCAAAATGGGAGTCCTGACCTAGCACCAGATTCCTGAAGGTGCCATTTTTTTAGAATACTTCGGGAACAGTATCTAAAAAACAGTGTCTGGGAATGCCTTGCTGAATAAAAAGGCCCTGAGGCAGGCTTTGAATACCTCAACTGAAGGGGCCTCCCATGCTAGTGCAGAGAGCGAATTCCTCAGGATGGCTCCAGCAACACTAAAAGCTTTGTCACCGGCAGTTTTTAACCTCATCCTGGGAACTGCAAGGAGGCCCCTAGAGGAGGAGGATCAGAGGGAATGGGCTGAGGTAGCAGGTGTTACAGAATGATAACCTTTCTTTTCCTGTGTAGTATATCAGAGCTTTAAGAAGGGAACATTTACAGACAGAT
Organism: Neoceratodus forsteri; assembly: GCA_016271365.2. NCBI lineage: Eukaryota > Metazoa > Chordata > Ceratodontiformes > Ceratodontidae > Neoceratodus > Neoceratodus forsteri. The sequence goes on from CM057455.1 coordinate 63,304,146, forward strand.
AACCTTTCATTTCCTGTGCAGTACAGTATATCAGAGCGGTACTGTGAGAAGGGAACATTTACAAACAGATTATCTGGTACCCATCCATAGACCCCTTTCCCCAGAAAGAATACACTGACACCAGTCTTGGAGGAAATGGCCGCAGTCATGCGCTTACTGAACCATTCAATCAGATTGAGAGCAGCGTGCACACATGGGAGGATCATTGGTCCGAGGTTACCAGGGCCAAGGCTTACCAGCCACCCCCCGTTAGGCGCAGTTAGCCTTGCAGGATAGCTATACCTGCTGGAGGCGGACCTCGACCCCTCGCCCGAGTCAGGCTACTCAGTTTCTGCCTACATGCCAACCAGAGCAGGGGGGACATGAGCCTATTGAAGAACACTGCTCGCTACCACCCTTGCCAACCATTCTCTGTAATCATGATCCTCCCGAGACACCATAAACATGACTGCAAGTAATTGACATTCTTTTATGCCCTGACTATTTGCTCTACCCTATTTGGTACTCCCATTTCTAACTCGGTTTTCACACCCTTTTTGGAGGAGGTGAAAAACCTGGGAAACCCTTTTACAGGGAAAAACCAGGAAAAGCTGCTCCCTGACCCCTATTGCCGTCACCCTTTAGGGGTCAGAAAGAGGGGCCCTAGCTGCCTGGACCCACTACCCTGCCTTTCCAAGGACAGGAGGGTGGGTGATCCTGCAAGGGTGAAAGGAGAAAGAGGCAGGACTGCTGGCTACAGTCTCAGATATCCCACTTCTCCTCTTCCCCACAGGATGTGACCCCCCCCTTCCCATGTGGGAAGCCTTGGTGTTCCCTGTGTCCAATTACTCGACTCCTTCTACACCCCTCAGGACCACCATCTGTTCACCTCCCTCCCACACTTCTTCCTGAGTCTAGGGGAGGATGGCCCCAGACAAAATATGGCTGCTGCCAGTTGTTGCAGCCTATGCATTTCCTGTGATATATCATAGCTGTAAGAAGGGAGCATTTAGAGACAGAAAACCTTTCATTTCCTGTGTAGTATATCAGAGCTGTAAGAAGGGAGCATTTACAGACAGGAAACCTTTAATTTCCTGTGTAGTATATCAGAGCTGTAAGAAGGGAACACTTAGACATATAATATTTAATTTCCTGTGTATTATATCAGAGCTGTACTGGCAGAAGGGAACATTTACAGACAGAGAAAACCTTTCATTTCCTGTGTAGTATATCAGAGTTGTACTGAGAGAAGGGAACATTTACAGACTGGTAACCTTTTGTTTTCTGTGTAGTATATCAGGGCTGTAAGAAGGGAGCACTTGCAGACAGAAAACCTTTCATTTTCTGTGTAGTATACCAGAGCTGAAAGAAGGGAGCATTTACAGATAGAAAACTTTTCATTTCCTTTGTAGTTCCTGTGTACTGACTTATAAGACCCTACATGGACTTGGCCCCGACTACTTGAAAGAGCTTCTTGTTCCCTATCACCCTGAGCAACAGCTCTGTTTCGCCTACGAGGGGTTGCTGGAGATTCCGAGGGTGTCTTTGAAATCCTCTGGGGCCTATGCATTTATGTACATGACTCCTACCCTCTGGAATTCTCTACCCAGTCAGATGCGAGAGTGCACGACTGTGAGAGGTTTTAAACAGGCATTAAAAACTCTTTTATAGTGCCAGGCCTTTAATGGTACTGAATGAACGAACCCCGTCAGACTATTGTTATTGTTTCATATTCTATTTATTGATTTTATCACAGTTGTTTTAATCTTTTGTAAACTGCCTTGATATTTTGAAAGGCGTTTTTGTGAATAAAGTTTATTATTATTATTAGTAGTAGTAGTAGTAGTATATCAGAGCTGTAAGAAAGGAGCATTTACTGACAGATAACCTTTCATTTCTTGTCTAGTATATCAGAACTGTAGTGGGAGAAGAGAAAACTTACAGACTGTAAGAAGGGAACATTTTCAGACTGAGAACCTTTCATTTCCTGTGCCATTGGCTTGCGCTGCATCATGTCATTCACTGCCATACAGTTCAGCTGACTTCTGGCCAGTGCAGTGTTTGGTGGGCTGTGCCAGTCACCAGTGCCTGTCAGGTGGGTGAGGGGTGCAGGATGGTGGGTCACTGAATACGAGGTTGGGAGGATCCTCAGCTACCTGAAGTGGGGTGCATTATTATTGAATGGCAAGCATGCTCGGGAGTGGGTATGACTGCTCTACCAGCATTGAAAAAGTCTTTCATTCATTTTAATTTTATTTATATTCTGATGGGGATCAGAGCATGGGGGGGTGGGGGGAACAACTAGAATACCAGGGACTCTGGTTTTATTTTTAGACATTACGGTAATCATGGCATGAGAAGGGGGACCCACTAGACTACCAGGGACTTCGGGTTTATTCTTAGACTATACGGTGATCAGGGCATGGGGGGACCATTAGACTAACAGTGATAATGGGTTTTGTTTTTTACCATTGTAATGGCAATTGTGGATTGGGCGTGGTGGACATATGGGCTGTGTTCCATACTATGCATGGGACACCGTCTGCCCTGTGCATTGTTAAAGGTGGTTTTCAAAGCATAACTATGCTCCGGTGCAGTCTGCCACAGTTACACTTAGGTGAGTTTTAATATAGCGATGCGGGGCATTTGCATGAAGGACCCCTCATGTGCATGCCCGCAACGCAATATTCCACATGGGGCGCAGTCTGGTATGCAGGGTGCATCAGAGGCTTCTGAATATTGCCGTGCCCCGATGGCCCTCGCAAGTCCAAGATGCACTGGTGCATCAAGGTATGCAATATGCATCTCCTTTGAATATGTGCCCTGTAATGTTCACAGACAGATAACTGTTTTATGCTTTACTCCAAGTTCCTAAATGGTCATCATTCCGCAAAAAAAATATGCACTTCAGGAAATTAAGGTTATAAACTTTTTATAATGTGATGCTGTAAACCAGTTAGCTAGCATTAATTTTTATAGGATTTAGTAAATGAACTCTGAAATGATTATTCCATTTTGTTTGTAATATTGTCTACAAATGTAGGTTTAATGTGATTATATATCAAGCAACATTGACAATAGTTTATGCCACTGCGGAAATTAATGGTGACCATTCTTTACTACCGAATGTCACGCTGGGCTTCAAGGTCTTAGACTCCTGCTACTCAGAAGGTTTTGCTGCTGAGAGTGCTTTGCGATTGTTGTCTGGGAGAGAAAAGTTAGTTCCCAACTATAACTGCAAAAAACAAATGAAGTTGTTGGCCATCATAGGAGATGCCTTCTCATCAACAACTGTGCCAATTGCTAGACTCCTGGGCATCTATAGATTTCCACAGGTGAGAAAATATATTTCTTCTGTTGATATTAAATTTGAATAGAAGAATTATACTGAAACAAACTGACCTATCAGCAATGTGACAAGCTTGCTGCTTATGTCGTTGGAGACCAGGGGTGTGATTTCAGCTTGATCAGATGGTCTCTTGCTCCGGAGATGATTAACGGCAGCCACCACTGCAGCACTGCCACCTTGCTGACCACACATAGACATGTAGCTGGGAGTGGCCATGGAGTATTAATGATGGCCACCACTGCAGCACTGTCACCTTGCTGACCACATGAAGACATGTAGCAAAATGATTAGTGACTCTGTAATGTGACATGTGGCTGTCTGCAGGCACATGCACTGAAGACCTTGCTGCTGACATCTAGAGGGAAAATACACAAGCTCTGTACGCTCATGCCCTTTTGTGAACTTACTAGCTGTAGGTCCAATCTCGAAACAGAATATCCCCTTAGCCTGCTAAATGTTTTTGAGCTCACTGGCTCTTTTCTTTTTCAAAGCTGCTCTGGAGAGGATTAACGCCAGCCACCAGTGCAGCACTACCACCTTGCTGACTACACATGGACATGTAGCTGGGAGTGGCCAGGGAGGATTAATGTCAGCCACTACTTCATCATTGCCCCTACCTGACCACAAATAGACATATGCCAGGAGTGTCTGGGAGGATTAATGCCAGCCACCACTGCAGCACAGCCACCTTGCTTACCACACTTAGACGTGTAGCTGGGAGTGGCTGGCGAGGACTAATGCCAGCCACCACTGCAGCACTGCCACCTTGCTGACCACATGTAGATATGTAGCCAGTAGTGTCCGGGGAAGATTAATGCCAGTCACCACTGCAAAACTGCCCCCTTGCTGACCACATGTAGAAGTGTAGCTGGAAGTGACCGGGGAGGATTAATGCCACACACCACTGCAGCAATGCAACCTTGCTGACCACACGTATACATATAGCCTATCTGGTCAATATGTCATATGCTTAATAGCATATGACAAAATCCCGAAACAGAAACAGTGCAGTATAGGACAGCGAGAGGGTGCAATACTGCGAAAGGGTCTGTGCACGGTACTGCACCCTGTCACTGTCCCAGGCAGAGGATAAGACCTCTGCTGGGACAGGGATCTACTAAGCAGCTGCCATGACTTGACGGGATGAGCCACTAGCAGCAAGGGAGGCAGGCAGTGTTTGTGACAGTGTTCGATTCCTGGTCCCACACACGGAATTTTTCATTTTTTCACACTTTGTGCAATGCTTACATTGAACTCCCCCCTCCTTGAGTTAGTTATTTTAGTTGGGGAGGGTTCGGGGGGGTGGATTCCCTCGTAAAAACAAGACTTATGCCACATGCAATATATTGGACTGTATTGGCAGTGCGATATATTGCTGCAGCATAATGTCTTGCAACATTATGACTCCATGCCTACATGTAGCTGGGAGTGACTGGGGATGATTAATGCCAGTCACTACTGCAGTACAGCCACCTTGCTGACCACATGCAGACATGTAGCTGGTAGTTGCCAGGGAGGAAAGGATGTTTACTGGGCCTGTAATATGACACGTGACTGTCAACAGGCAAATGCACTGGAGACCTTGCTGCTGACATCTGTAGGAAAAATACACAAACTCTATGTGCTAAGGTCCTTTTCTGAGGGTGTTAACTATAGAGCTACTCTCAAAGAAACAACACAGATAAACAGCATTACAGTAGGAAAAAATTGAAAAACAAATGTTTAACTGCAAAAACTTGGTGGGCTCAATTTTAAAAGCTTCCCTGAATGACACAAGGAGCTCGGGTCATGGGGAATGGTGCATGGTGCTGCTTGTGCTAAAAGGTGCACTGAGAGCAATTCTCAAAAGCAGCATGTGCCAAACACAGGCTGCACACACCAAATGGGGCCTGCACCATCCTTGTGGCACAAACTGGGCTGCAGCATAGCACAAGGGGGCTTGCAGAAAAAGCAAGCTGCCATATCCCCTGACTCGGGATTCTCTAAACCCTCCCAGAGGGCATGCTTCTCAGAACCCTTAGACCAGCCAGGGCTGGTGAAGGGTACTTAAAAGTGTATCCTCTGGGAGGATTCAGAGAACTTGTGCCACCCCCTGAGTCCACCCTGGGTGGTAGGGAACATTGCCATGATCCCCCCTCCCTATCCAAAAGCTGTCCATATAATATAAATATATAACTCCCTGGTGGTCTTGCGACCCCCCCAGCCCTGATTCCCCTATTATTAAGAGTAATCATATCCTTGGTGGTCTAGCAGACCCCCCAGTGCCAATCCAGTTATTATTAATAGTAATCACATCCCTGGTAGTCTAGTGGGCCCCACCCCCAGCCTGGTCCCCTCTTTTTACAGTAATCACATCCCTGGTGTTGTAGCAGATCCCCTGCCCTATCCCCGATCTGTCCGTATATTATGTTATTTTTTTATTTCTTGGAATTACAAATACCTTTGGGTCAGAAACTCATTTACAAAGGTTCCACGTATGAGCACACAATAGGTTAGAATACAGACAAAGTACAATAAATAGTACAGACAATAGAAATTGAATCACAGGGCAGAATTATGTGGTAAACAAATTTATACACATTTAGGTAACAGTTGGCATTGTGTACATTTGTTGATACAGAGGGAACAGATGGTAATAGAGGGCACAGACAATGAGAACATTAGGTGACACTTGAGCCATCAGTGAGGACACATTGTCAAAAGAGCATGGGGTTCCAATCCCAGTGAAAATTGATAAATAACAAGGAAGGTAACAGCATGAACATTTACAGGAAAACAGGTAAGGTGGGTTACAGGTTGAAAATACAAGTTTACAATATGAATTAAAGGTTGGTGCACCAATAGTGTGATGCAGCAACGTTTGAGCAGTCAGACTATTGGTTTTGTCAAGTAACAGAGTGGAGAGAAGGAGAAGGGGGCAAAAGCAGAGAAGTCAGAGAGGAGATTTTGTTGGGCCGAGGGTTGGGGGAGGAGAGTGGAGTGGTATGGGAGGAGAGTGGGAGGGAGGGAGCACAAAGGACATGGCGGTGAGAGAGAGAGAAGGATCGGGGGAGAGTGTAGAAAATCTGGGAGCTGTCAGGGGGTGAGGATAGGGGGAGTGGGAAGGGAGTAACCAGCAAAGGGAAGGGGAGCAGATAGAGAGAGGGAGTAGTACAGTGCTAGTGCAAAATAGGAAATGGGGTGGCAATGTTCTGCAAGGATAAAAAGCTAGTTAGGACAGTCACAGTTGCTAAGTGCAGTAAGGTGCTGTCTGAGTTGGTGTTTGAAGGCACCAGCTTGGGTTCATCGAGGAAATCCTGGGGAGAGGTTGTTTAAGCCGCTAGATGCTCAGAACATGAAACAACGCTGAGCCTGAGTAGTCTGATAGAAAGGCACAAGGAAGGTGTGCTTATATGCACTCTTGGTTCTATGCGAGTTAGGTGCACATATGAGAAAATGCTGGGAGATTGGCAGGGTGAGCCCTAGACTGATTTTTTTCACAATCAGCCAGGTCTAATATCAAATCCTCCTCTTAAGGTGCAACCAGTTGGACAGAGCACATAGGTCACATGTATGGGTACAACTGTGAACACCACAGACTAGACAACATGATTTTTGAGTGCTGTACTTGTTCTTATAAGTGTAGTGTCTGTGACGGAGCCATAGATGACTAATCCATAGTCCACTATAGAGATTATTGAACTGGTGGCAGATAACTGTAATGCCTCAGGAGTTATGCTGTGCTTGTGTTGGTACAGGATTCCAGTTCTGGAGTTGACTACATTCAAAATAAGGCAGATATGTTCGGCAAAAGACAGGGCACTGTCAAGTGTAATACCTAGGTATTTAAAGGTAGAGGCTTGCTTAATGGGGACATTCTGATTATTAAAGATGGTAACAGGGGCTGGTTTTTGCTTGTTGTGGGGACTAGCAAAGAGCACAGTTTTAGTTTTTTTGTAGTTCATAATCAGTTTATCCTGGATGAACCAGGACTCAACTACTGAGAAGTTAGGCTGGAGACTACTAACAAGGGGGAATTGGGTCAGGCTGACTAGTAAATAAAATCACATCATCCGCATATAGGAGAAGATTATTGGTACAGACTTAAGGAAGGGTATTTAGAAAGAGGCTAAAAAGTAGAGGACCCAGTACTGAGTCATGGGGAACATCCAAGCAAAGTAATCAGAGAGCTGGTCTGAAATGATTTGCTCCGGGGCTTTGGAGAGGGGTGGGAGAATGGAGATCGGGTAATAATTTGTGTGTAAGAGTCAAGCCATACAAAGGCAAAAGTAATGGACTTTAGGAGGGCTGACTTTGCCAAAATGGGTGAGTGCTTAAGGAATGCACTAGCAAATGGGCAGGAAGGAGGGGTGGAAGAACAATGAGGAATAATAAAAACTGCCATCACAGAGGTAACAAGCCTTTGTGTGAAGCAAATAAACAAAATGAAACGATGTAAGAAACCACTATGGTTTTCAAAGGAAGTTGCAGTGAAGGTTCAAGAGAAAAAGAAAGCATTCAGGAAGTACAAGGAATCACAGAAGGAGCAGGACAGAGAACTGTATCAGTTAAAGCAAAAGGAAGCTGGGAAGGCAGTCAGAACAGCAAAGGCCCAAACCAAGAAAAAGATAGCCAACTCAGTTAAGAAGGTGGATAAAACCTTTTATAGGAGGAAGGGTGGGCAGAGGGTGACTGTGAAAAGGCAGAGATACTAAACAAATATTTTTGCTCAGTGTTTACAAATGAAGAGGGGGAGGTACCTAAAACAAACAACAGAAATACTCTGGATACAGAAGTTGATACCTGCCCACTTACAGAAGAAAGGGTTCTGAAAGAACTCTTAAAACTGAAGGTGGACAAAGCAATGGGGCCTGATGGGATTAATCCCAGAATTCTAAAAGAACTAAGGGTAGAACTAGTGACACCACTGACTACCATCTTTAACAAATCATGGGAGGATGGGGTGGTACCCGAGGACTGGAGGAGGGCAGATGTGATTCCCCTTCACAAAAGTGGAAGCAAGGCAGAAGCAGAAAACTACAGACCTGTTAGTTTAACCTCAGTGATAGGGAAAATGGTGGAATCACTTCTGAAGGAAAGAATTGTTGAGTATCTAGAGGCCAGAGGGGCACAGGACCCAAGGCAGCATGGATTCACAGTGGAAAGGTCATGCCAGATGAATCTGATAGATTTCTTTGACTGGGTGACAAACGTAGTAGATCAGGGAGGGGCTCTGGACATGGCCTACCTAGACTTTAGCAAGGCATTTGACACAGTCCCTCACAAAAGATTAATATACAAGTTAGCCAGCCTGGGAGTGGGTCCCAAGACAGCCTGGGTAAAAGAATTGGCTGGAGAATAGGACAGAGAGTAATAGTAAATGGAGTCCACTCTGAAGAAAGGAGGTTACTAGTGGGGTAACACAGGGGTTCAGAATTGACTCGTCCTCTTCAATGTCTTTATAGCGACATTGCAGAGGGACTGGAAGGAAAGTATGTCTCTTTGCAGATGACACAAAGATCTGCAACAGAGTTGATGCACAAGGTGAGGTGGAAAGGATGAGAAGGGACTTGGCAAGGTTAGAGGAATGGTCAAATGTATGGCAGCTTAGATTCAATGCTAAGAAGTGCAAGGTAATGCACCTGGAAACAAAACCCAGGGAAGAGTACACAATGGGGGGTGAGATACTAACAACAACAAAAATGGAAAGGGACCTGGGGGTAGTCATATCAGATGACCTAAAGGTGGGCAAGCAATGTGAGAGGGCAGCAAGGAGGGCTGGGGGGATACTGGGATGCATAGGGAGAGGCATCACCAGTAGGAAACAGGAAGTTACTATCCCTCTGTACAGACAGCTGGTCAGACCCCATCTGGAGTACTGCGTGCAGTTCTGGAGACCCAATCTCTGCAAAGACATACATAGGATGGAAGCTGTCCAGAGGAGGGCAACTAAAATGGTGCAGGGTCTGCACCGGAAGACGTATGAAGAGAGACTTAAGGAGCTTAATATGTATAGCCTCGAGGAAGGGAGGGAGAGGGGGGCATTATAGAAACTTTCAAGTATCTCAAAGGAATCAACAAAGTCCAAGAGGATAGCATCTTTCAAAAAAAGAGGTGTGCAAGAACAAGAGGGCACAATTTGAAGATGGGGGGGCGGCTCAGAGGTAATTTAAGGAAGCATTTTTTCACAGAGAGGGTTGTGGATGCAAGGAACGGCCTTCCGGAGAAGGTTGTGGAGTAAAAAACAGTGGTGGAATTCAAGCATGCATGGGACAGTCATAAGGTAATTCTACGGGGTGGTGATAGGAAGAAGTAGGCTGCTGGTTAACTAGGATCTGCAGCTTATCCATTAGGTAGGGAAATGGGCAGACTGGGTGGGCCAAGCGGTCCTTATCTGCCATCAAATTCTATGTTTCTATGTTTCTAAGGCCATGTCCCCACTCTTGTGAATGGGGGTCACCACTGCAGCTTTCCACCTTTAGGGAAGCTGTCTAAGGGAAAGTGAAAGGTTGAGAATTTTGATGAGTGGCAGCAGTATTGGGTCTAGGGTAAGGTATAGCAACTATGGGTGTCATTGCTGAAGCAAGACTTGCTAAGTACTTTCAGGAGATATTTTTTTATTCCCTTAGGGTGACTTTCTTAAAATAGAAAGTTTTTTTTTTTTTAGGGCCGGGTCTGGTGTAGTGGGGTTAAATGAACTAGATAGTAACTTATAACATTCCTTGTTGGTTTAGTGGACCCCTAACATGGCAGGCAGTGCCACACTACCCAGCGCCCCTCACCCCATCCCCAAGCCAGCAAACAGCACAGCCCTCTGCTCTCCACCACAGTCCGCCACTGACTGAAATGTGAATGAGCATGTACTGTAACAGCTGACTGTACAGTACATGCTCGCTGTCAGCTCAGTTGGGTGCCAGACAAAGTGGAAAACAGAGGACTGTGCCAGTTGGCGGCTCAGGGATGTGATGGGGAGCAGGATTGTGGGGCACTGCCTGCCAGGGTGGGGAGTTCACTAGACCACAGGGAAATGTTATACGTTATAATCTACAGGCAGATTGGTGAAAGGGAGGCCTGCTAGACCACCATGGATGTGATTACTATTAATAAAATGGTGTCAGGGTCGGAAGGTCCACCAGACCACCAGAGATGTGACTACTATTAATAAAAAGGAATCAGGGCTGAGAGATCTGCTGGTCACCATCTGTTTCTGCTGTTACAAGAGTGCCGATTGACTATGCCTGCAGCTTGTGGCAAATGGTCTAGATGCACCATTGGTTTGGTGCATGGTCACAGTTGCCACAAGCTACTGGACATTGCCACCGGGACCCCATCCAATAAAGAATTGGGCACAGTGTCCCTGGTGCACTGGCAATTGATGCAAGCTGCTGTTGGTGCAGCATACATCACCCTTTGAGAATAGGGCCCTTAGTTTATTAAGCAGAGCTCCGTGAGGTACTGTAACACTGGAATTTTTAATAAACCATGAGCTTTCTGCAGTTAAACATTTTATTTTATTTCTTCCTACTGGAATGAAGCTTATCTATGTTCTTTTACAATGGCAGGGAAATAATTTCAGGGGAAAAAAATCACTGTTCTTTAAAGGTGATGCTCAGTATAGATGGTGCCTGAAGAGCCACCCATACCCCTTTAATTATGTGTGCTCCAAGGGGAACTGCTACACAATCTCCCCAGCCTTGTGGGGTTGGGGGGACAAGCAGTTGGAAGCAGGACTGCAGATAGGAGTAATAGATTTGGGTGCCCACTTCATTACCAACTTGCAAGGTGGTACATGGGACTGGAAACAGGACTATAGAAAGGGGTAAGGGTATTGGGTGCTCCCAGTTCATCTCTGCCTTACAGAAAATTGGAAGAAGGATTACAGGTAGGGGTAATGGGGCTGGGAGCTCCCCTTCATCCCCATATTAGAGGGGGGTACATGGAATTGGAAGCATAACTTAAGGTAGGGGTAATGGGGTTGCATATTCCCCCTTCACCCCAACTTGCAGAGGGGCACAGGGAAATGGAAGCAGGACTACAGGTAAGGGTAATGGGGTTTGATGCTCCCCATTCATCCCCACTTTACAGGTGGTACAGGGAATTGGAAGCAGGTATACAGGTACAGGTCCCCACCTTACGGTGGGGAACAGGGAATTGGTAGCAGGATTAGAGTTATGGTGAGGGGGTTGGGTGATCACCCTTCATCACCATCTTGAAGGGGGATAGGGAAGTGGAAGTAGGACTACAAGTAGGGGTGATGGAGTTGGGTACTCCACCTTCATTCCTGAGTTGCAGGGGGAACCATGGAATTGGAATCAGGACTACTGGTAGGCATAATGGGGATAGGTGCTCACTATCATCCCCAGCTTGCGGGGGGGGGGGTTACAGAGAGTTGGAAGTAGGACTACAGGTAAGGGTAATTGGTTTGGGTGCTCCCCCCCTCATCCCTAAATTCCAGGATTAGTACAGGAAGTTGGAAGCAGGACTACAGGAATGGGTAATAGGGTTGGGTGCCCCCCCCACCCATCCATACCTTACAGGGCGGAACAGGAAACTGGAAGCAGGATTGCAGGTAGAGGTAATGGAGCTGCGTGCTGCCCTTTCATCCCCACCTTACACTGTCTTCTTCTTCACCTCCGAGCACAGAGGCATGTGAAATCAAAGTGGTGAAACTGCAAGTCTCTCTCTGCACAGCTCCTGGCAAATAAATCACTAGATCAGATAATTGCTCTTGGAAAATAACTCTCAGTAGTACCAGGCACTAAGAAACACAGTACACTAACAAAAAACAATACATTTTGTGATACAAAAATATAATTTGCTAATGCTTAATCAATCCCACTCTCAGAGAGCTCTCCACCATGTCTTTTTGAGCTGCAATGTGGCAGTCACATGATCTGACTTTGGCAAACGTTCAGCGATTGGCCAGCAGGTCTTGTGAGATCTTAAAATCCTGCAGGAAAGCTGACCTGAATACCAGCCGAATAGTGCTGATGTTCAGTATTTGGGTTCCGAATACCGAATAGCGTATTAGTCGTGGTATTCAGAATTTAATATTAGTTACTTGCACAACCCTGGTGTAATATAGGCTAAAGGTATACTTACATTTTCTGGAAGCTCATAATCCCGACAAGCAATAATCCCAACAAGGAGACTCAATCTCTGCAAGGACATAGACAGGATGGAAGCTGTCCAGAGGAGGGCAACTAAAATGGTGCAGGGTCTGCACCGGAAGACATATGAAGAAAGACTAAAGGAGCTTAATATGTATAACCTCGAGGAAAGGAGGGAGAGGGGGGACATGATAGAAACTTTCAAGTACCTCAAGGGAATCAACAAAGTCCAAGAGGTAGCATCTTTCAAAAAAGGAGATTTGCAAGAACAAGGGGGCACAGTTTGAAGGTAGAAGGGGGGCGGCTCGGAGGTAATGTAAGGAAGTATTTTTTCACAGAGAGGGTTGTGGATGCATGGAACGGCCTTCTGGAGGAGGTTGTGGAGTCAAAAGTCTATGTTTCTATGTAAAACAGTGGTGGAATTCAAGCATGCATGGGACAGTCATAAGGCAATTCTAGAGGGTGGGAGTAGAAAGAAGTAGGCTGCTGGTTAACTAGGATCTGCAGCTTATCCATTAGGTAGGGAAATGGGTAGACTGGGTGGGCCAAGCGGTCCTTATCTGCCATCAAATTCTATGTTTCTATATTTCTATGTAAGCAGTACTGTGGATGGCATTGCCTGATAGACAGGATGACCCAATGCTACTACACCCGCCGATATTCCTCCCGACAGGGTAAGGTAGCAGATGTGATCAAATGCTACCTTACCCCTCTGATGCACAGGAAAGGACAGCTGGATTTGGTTGCTGGCTAAGCTGCCCCAGTGGTGTGGAGAGGAATACCACCGGTGGGTCAATCGGCATGCTGTGCGTGACCCAGGTTCTGGTCCCTGTAAAAGATAACACTTTACTCTGGGGTTCGCTCCCCCTCAGAGTTAGATATTTTAGTTACGTGGAGTGTGGGGGAGTGAAGCCCCCAGCATTTTACCACTTATTCTTGTGTAATGCCCAAAATCTGTATGTTGGGCATAGGAGTAATTCCGGGCTATGGATTTCGGGTAGTATTACTTGGTATGCTGAGAGTCAGCATACCGAGTTTAGGGATAGCATAGTATATCCAGGCTAAATGGCCTTCACTATGCTACTGAGACACACACACACACACACACACACACACACACACACACACTCACGCACAGTATAACTAATGTCACACAGACAGGGCTGGAGGCATCTAACAGACAGTGTAACACAGCCTTAAACAGGGCTTGGGGCACTTGACAGACAGTGTATAATACAGCTGAAATTGCTTTTACTATACTGCAGAGAAAGCAGCTGCCAGCGAGTGCCTTCCTCCCCTTTCTCTTTCTCACCCAAGCACCACACTGGGTCATCATACCCCAATTCCCCCTTCAGTTTCCAACACCTTGCTCCTTCATGGACGTTTCTTTTTTTAAAAGGTTACATTTTTGGAATTTCACCTCAACTTAGGCAAAAACTTGCAGAGTGAGTGTCAATTCCTATCTTTCCATACACACTCTGCTGCTATCTGCAGGCTCACAGCAGACACTGAGCACAGACACCAGCATTGACCAATCAGATTCTCAGCTCAGTGTCCTGTGATGCTTTCTGCTGTGAGGACTCCATAGGCTGCCCTTTCATGCCTGCTCTCAACCTTGGAAGAGTCCCACGACCTCACAGGCTGCCTGTAATATCTGTTTTACAAAAAAATATCCACCACCCAACCTGTTGCTTGACAAAACTACTCGACCTGTGAAGTACACTGCTACGTCAGGTAGGGTAGTAAATTACCCAAACTACCCTACCTAGTAAAAATCACTACCTGACACACCAAATCCAGCTTTTTATTTTACCAGGAGATACACTGTTGAGTCAGACTCATTTACAAGGTGGTTCTGGGGGACAATCAGACAATTGAGAATTCACAATACAAAACTGCATATCAACATAGCATGAGACACAACAAGAAAGGTGAATCAAGGTTTACAATGGATGTTTGATACCAACAATGCGAGTGATAGTAGCAAATATGACAAAATCAAAGGTTTTCATTTCAGGGAGCAAACTCAGGAACATGTAAACAATGCAATATAGCTACTAAGTACATATTAAGAGGCAACATGATTGTTCAGTAAATAAGACAAGGTGATAATATTAGAAAATGAATAATCAGGAGACGGAAACAGAAATATAGACTTTGATGGCAGATAAGGACCACTTGTCCCACCTAGTCTGCTCATTTCCCTACCTACAGGATAAGTTGCAGATCCTAGTTAACCAACAGCTTATTTCTTTCTACCCCCCCCACAAGAATTGCCTTATGTCTGTCCCATGCATTCTTGAATTCTCCCACAGTTTTAGACCTGACAACCTCCTTAGGAAGGTTGTTCCACGCATCCACCACCCTCTCTGCTAAAAAATACTTCCTCACATTGCCCCTGAGCCATCCCCCCTCTATCTTCAAATTGTGTCCTCTTGTTCTTGCACATCTCTTTTTCTGAAAGATGCTACCCTCTTGGACTTTGTTGATTCCACTGAGGTACTTAAAAGTTTCATCATGTCCCCCCTCTCCCTCCTTTCCTCAATGGTATACATATTAAGCTCCTTTAGTCTCTCTTCTTATGGCTTTTCTTGCAGACCCTGCACCATTTTAGTTGCCCTCCTCTGGACTGGCTCCATCCTGTCTATGTCCTTGAGGAAATGGGGTCTCCAGAACTGGACGCAGTACTCCAGATGAGGTCTCACCAACTGTCTGTACAGAGGGATAACAACTTCCTGTTTTCTGCTGGTAATGCCTCTCCCTATACATCCAAGTATCCCCCCAGCCCTCCCTACTGCCTTCTCACATTGCTTGCTAACCTTAAGGTAATCTGATATGATTGCCTCCAGGTCCATTTCCCTTTTTGTTGTTGTCACTACCTCCCCCCATTGTGTAATCTTCCCCTGGGTTCTTGTTTCCCAGGTGCATTATTTTGCACTTCTTTGCATTGAATCCAAGCTGCCATACTTCTAACCATTCCTCCAACCTTGCCAAGTCCCTTCTCATCCTTTCCACACCTCCACGTATATCAGCCCTGTTGCAGATCTTTGTGTCATCTGCAAAGAGGAATACTTTTCCTTCCAGTCCCTCTGCAATGTCACTTATAAAGACATTAAAAAGGACTGGACCCTGCAGTACCCCACTAAGAGGAGGAAGATAGGAGGGGCAGCAACATGAAAGGACATGACAGGTGTGAGTTAAGGAAAAGGGGGAAGGGGAAGAGCAGCAGTTAATATTGAAGAAGAGGATAGACAGAGGAATGATTGAATGCCTGGAAGTCACACACAGAAGTACAAGCCTACTGGCCTTTAAGACTGAACTTAAACAATGTCTCCTCTCCAGGAACACCTGTAATTGCCCGTGGGGCACTTAAATATCCCTTGCTCCAGGCACCATCCATTAAGCAGTCCTGCTCCTGACCATATCTCCCCCTTTGTTGTTATCTCCCCGCATCTCCCTGTCTTCTACCAGCTGACTGTGACATCATTTTCTCCTTATTTTCATACCTTCCTTACCCTCCTCCTCTCACTCCTTCCTACTGTACCTTGCTCCTTACAACCATCTTTCTCCTTGGCCCTATCCCTTTTTCCCTGTCCCCACCCTACTCTACTCTGCCCCTTCCACTGTTCACTCACCTTTCCTGGTGATGCACCCCTCTCCACTATCTGATTTGAGAAGGTCTTCTCCTAGACTGCTAACTTTTCTCCCTCCTCCTCCTCCTCCTCCCACCTGCTAGAGGAGCCCCAATACTCATTACATTACATTAATGCCTTTGTCAAATGCTATCTTACACTGTTGACTATGCTGATTGTTAATTCTGTAATCTGTGTCTGTTGTTTATGTACATATTTTTTATTATTTGTGTAAATTGTGACTATGTCTGATGTGGAACCTTTGTAAAAGAGCTCCTGCTCAAAGGTTGTTTCTGAATAATTAACAAATAAATAAAAATAAAAAGGCAGCAGGAAGAGGAGAAAAGTGCAATAAAGACTGAAGTTAACTCTAGTGCAGTGAAATGGGGTAAGCATTAGGGTTGACAACTCTAAGGATGACCCCACCACTGATTTGACAAGACTCTGGAGACCCAAAACCCTAATGTTTTTTCTATGTGCTGCTTGGGTAGTGGGGATGGGGAGTTAGGGTTGTAAATCCTAATGATGCATTTCCTTACTGTTGTGGCATTACATTAGCCTAACTGGCACATTAACAATGTTTTTGCAAAGAATTCCTTTTTCTTTGAGATAATGGAATCTTATCCTCATTCTCGCAGATCCTTTTGGGAGACCTGCATAAAAAGTGTAGATCTAAAGAGCGCTTTGGATCTTCTGCCATGGGAGGACTTCATCCAGCTACAGAAGTGTAGGGTCTGGCACATTCACTCCTTACACATTCAATTTTTACACATTTGACTCATCACATATTTACTTTTACACAATTGCTCCTTACTCATTCACTTTCTTTTATTTAACTTTGATCCCAGATTATGACTACCCTTATAAACAAGACATGCCATGTAGCATTTATGGTATATTGGCTGAAATCACCAGACAGGTGACCTGGAGGGGAGCAGAGAGAATGAAGCGGTACTGGGGGTCAGCACCTTCCACTTAAAGGAGAACTGATTAATTTCAGGGGACTTACTGCATGTGCTTTCAGTTAAGAAGAATAGTATCTGTGGCTACTACTAACAGTACCACAGGTTTTAACCCTTTTCTTTTTTTTTAGTTTAGCACTATGGACAAAGTGTGCTGGCAATGTTCATTTCAGTTTCACACCATGTAGGTAAGGATGTGCATCTCAATCTGCTGTGAAATACAATAATTAAGAAAAGGAGTAAGCTATTTATCCTGACCCACTCATAATTTTCAAAAGCATGAGACACAATTTTGTTTTTATTTGTGGGAATATCTGCGCGTGTTATTGATACAAGTACAGCCTCTTATTCTGAGTTTCCAGCAGCACAATAAGCAGTGTAATGAAGTAAACATCAAACGTTATGTTACCTTCCTGATTTCTCCGAACTGCAATTAGTCAAAGTAATGTTATATTTTATACCTATACTATTTCAATCAATATTTCAATTTTCATTCATTGCATATTGATGCTTGTTCATCAGTTTCGATTTTAGTGACAATCAGGGTGGTTATGCAATTGAGAGTCATATAATCAGATCACAAAACATCTTCTACATCAGATAAATAATGCTAAAATGCAACATTTTTTTCTCGGCATTCTGTCATTTCACTTTGTATGGTCTTGTGCAATAATGTTAGCCTTTTGGGACTGTTCATTGTATATAGTAAACTTACAACACAGCTTGTGTGTGGGACGAGTGCAAATTTCTTGTTACTGCATTATGATTGTGAGTGCTGTTGTTACACAGATTGTGTATTCTTGATATTTGCAGCCTGTTATGATATGTCAAGCATCTTGAGAAAATTAGCAAAATAAACATTTATTTTTGAGCGTCCTTATACCACTAGTCACTGACCACCTTCTGGATTAATTACAGTTAAGTTAAATTAATTTAATATAATTTAATTTAATTTCAGTTCTGAGCATCCTAACTGGGGTATCAAACATATATCCAAAAAGCTCTACTGAGCATGCTCAAAATTGAAAAATCAAATCCTTATAACATGGAATGAATTAATATTTTGTCACCAAACCAATGAAGAGTGCCATTCTGGACATTTCCAGCCAAAATTTCAAAACTGTCTGGGCTGTAGGTGATGGAAAAAAAGCCAAAACAACAATAAAAAAACAGGAATTTTTCCTAAAATGCAGTATCCAGATTTCAAAATCCACACATCTGGCTGAAAGACAACCTGCCAACTCAAGAGACCTTGCCCCCCTGGACAGGCATATAAAATGTGCAATTCTGTTGAATGGGGAAAAGCAATTAAGGTGCAATGTTAGTGGCTTAACATTAAAAACCCTACTCAACCATGCGTTATCAAGTCACTATAATACTGCATGTAGATGTATGTATTGTATAGAAATATATTAAAAACATCACCCCATTCAATAGAATTGTGCAAAACATTTTATGCACAGTCTGGGGAACACTTGGATAGTGTGTTTTTTAGGAAAAATATTTTATTTTTTTATCACCTAAAACCCAGATGATTTAGAATTTTGGTATGAAATTTTCAGGGAAGAGAGGACTTGCCCAGAAAGGTGCCCTTTCAATCATTTGCTGAAAAAAAATATGTATCTGTTCCCAAGTTATAAGGATCTGAAATTTTGGTTGTGAGCATGCTCAGTAAGGTATCAAATGACTATCCCAAAGACCCTACTGAGTGTGCTCAGAACCAACATTTCAAATCCTTATTACAGTGCACTCCACCAAAGACGGACACGGGTAATACAGACAATCGGGTTACATGGACAAAAATTCTCTACCAAAACCAAAGCCAGTTCTAGCAATGTTAAAATCACAAAGAAGGTGTTAATTGGCATAGTACTAAGCTAAACATGTAAATGCAGCAGCTTATCACCTTCTAGTCTGTTGTACTGTGTGAAGATCTTGGGGGTTTTGTTTTTCTGTTTTTGTTCCACCAGACATGTCTAAGAGACCGGGCTCCCCTCTAGCTCATAAGATCGAGCTTCTAAAGTAGATTGCAATGCGCTTGCCCCAGAGCTGCAAGGAAGAGAAATGGAACAGAGCATACCAAAAGAAGAGTCAGTAGGGTGGAAAAGAAGAGCGATGGGGGATGAGGTTGAGGAGGTAAGCAAGGAGAGAGAGCGCCAAGTGCAGGGGAAATGTGGAAGGGCAAAGTAAAGGAACAGACAACAGCTGAATGGAGGCAGAGCCAAATGACAAGGTAGACAGGGCACCAAACTGGACCTCAGGACAAAAACAGGCTTACCAGGAATGTAAGTATGACTGTAGCATTCACCGCCTTATCGTGTACACTAACTTGGTTGCGCTGATTGTCCTGCAACACCACCTGCCGGCAACTATGGACATCACATATCGCGGACAAAATAGCACTGCATGAAATTGTCCCAATTAAGTGGCTTACACTGTACATGGAAATGGATTGATATTGTTTCATCAGACCAAATAATGGCACCATTTTGAAGCAAATCCTTTCGATCTTAAAAATTTCATACCAAACTCCCAAAGTCGCTGGGCTGTTGGCGATGACAGAAACAAAGCAAAAAGAACCAACCCCCCTCCCACAAAAAAAAGCCCTGATTCTTCCAAACAATGCACTATCCAGATCTCAGAATCAGTACATCAGACTGGAATGAAACAGGTGCATGTTAGAAAGGTGACACAACATGGTGCACATTAGAAAGGTGACACAACATGGTGCACATTAGAAATGTGCTACAAAGTGGTGCACATTAGAAAGGTGCCACAAAGGGATGTGTGATATAAATGTGCCACAGATGGGGTGTGTGTTAGAAATGTGCCACAAAGAGGTGTGTATTAGAAATGTGCCACAAAAGGATGCATGTCAGAAATGTGCCACAAAGGGGTGTGTGTTAGAAATGTGCCACAAAGTGATGAATGTTAGAAATGTTCCACAGAGTGGTGCATGTTAGACATGTGCCACAAAGAGGTGCATGCTAGAAATGTGCCACAAAGGAGTATATGTTAGAAATGGGTCACAAGGGGTGCATGTTAGAAATGTGCCACAGACTGGTGCATGTTGGAAATGTGTCATATAGTGATGCATGTAAGACATGTGCCACAAAATGATGCATGTTAGAAGTGTGCCACAAAGGGGTACAAGTTAGAAATTGGGCAAAAATTGGTGCATGTTAGAAATGTGTCACAAAGTGGTGCATGTTGGAAATGTGCCACAGAGGGGTACATGTTAGAAGTGTGCCACAATGTGGTGCACATTAGAAATGTGCCACAAAGTGGTGCATGTTAGACATGTGCCACAAAGGGGTACACGTTAGAAATGGGCCAGAAAGTAGTGCAGGTTAGAAATGTACTACAAAGGGGTACATGTTATAAATGTGTCACAAAATGGTACATGTTAGAAATGTGCCACAAAGTGGTGCACATTAGAAATGCACCAGAAAGTGCTGCATGTTTGAAATGTGCCAAAAGGGGTACACATTAGAAATGGGCCACAAAGTGGTACATGTTCGAAATGTGTCACAGAGGAGTACTCATTAGAAATGTGTCACAGAATGGTGCATGTTTGAAATGTGCCACAAAGGGGTACATGTTAGAAATGAGCGACAAAGGAATACAAGTTAGAAATGTGCCACAAAGGTATGCACATTAGAAATGTGCCACAATGTGATCCATGTTAGAAATATTCCACAAAGGAGTGCTTGTGAATACTTTGTTGTACAAATAGTGACATTTCATGGGGCCCTAATTACCAAATGTTATCTTTGTTAGTAATTTTAACTGTGTCCTTGATTTGCAGATCAGTCATGGTGCTGGATTTCCACTACTGAGTGATACGCATCAGTTTCCATCATTCCTTCGCACTGTGGGGAGTATCTACTCTGAACCTTTAGGCCTTGCAGAGTTTGCTAAGCACTTTGGTTGGACCTGGGTAGGGATCATCTATGCAGATAATGATTTAAGTGTACAAGGAACTCAGCAGCTGAAGGAAGCATTAGTTGGGGTTGGTGCCTGTGTGGCATTTTATGAGATCCTTCCAACAGACCTCAAAAGGAAGAGAATTCTTTCCATTATGGAGACAATTGTGACCTCATCCGCAGTTGCAGTCATGATTTATGCCTATTCACCACAGGTAGCTTTAATAATGGAGGAGATAACTGCACAGAATAAAACAGGAAAAGTCTGGATAGCATCTTCAAGTTGGATAAGTGATTCTATTTTTTCAAAGAAGGAAATCTGGAAAACATTAAATGGCACAATAGGATTCACATTGCCCAGTGGAGATATTCCAGGGTTTAAAGACTTCCTTTACAGTATTCACCCTTCCAAATATCCACATGATATGTATATGAAGCCATTCTGGGAGACTGTATTCAGCTGCAAGTGGAAGGACAATGAAACTATGAAAAATGCACTAAGTGAAGGAAAAACTGCTGAACTGCAGTTTTGTACCAGAGAAGAGAAGCTGAATACACTTGAGCAGAGCATATATCCAGTTGATGATTTGAGATTGACCTACGCTATGTTAAATGCAGTGTACTCGCTGACACATGCATTACATGACCTGCAGTCATGCAAACCTGGAGAAGGACCATTCAGTAACAGCACATGTGCAGACAGGAATCATTTTCAGCCATGGCAGGTAAGAGACAATTATTTTCAAAATTAGTCAGTAGAGTAATAAAGGAATCAGAATGTCATGGTGGAGGAGAAGTCGAGCACTCAAGTGCTGTCTCTCAAGGATAGGGATTAGGGCTATTGAATCTTTTCATCAATGATCTAAAAGCTGAGATCTCAGGAAGGTTGCTAACATTAGCTGATGACATAGAATTTAATGGCAGATAAGGACCGCTTGGCCCATCTAGTCTGTCCATTTCTCTACCTAATGGATAAGCTGCAGATCCTAGTTAACCAACAGCCTACTTCCTCCTACCCCCCAATAGAATCGCCTTATGTGTGTCTCATGCATTCCTAAATTCCCCCACTGTTTTTGACTCCACAACCTCCTCAGGAAGGCCGTCCCATGCATCTACAACCCTCTCTGTGTAGAAATACTTCCTCACATTACCTCTGAGCCATCCCCCCTCTATCTTCAAATTGTGCCCCCTTGTTATTGCACAGCTCTTTTTCTGAAAGATGCTACCCTCTTGGACTTTGTTGATTCCCTTGAGGTACTTGAAAGTTTCTATCATGTCCCCCCTCTCCCTCCTTTACTCGAGGCTATACATATTAAGCTCCTTTAGTCTTTCTTCATATGTCTTCTGGTGCAGACCCTGCACCATTTTGGTTGCCCTCCTCTGGACAGCCTCCACCCTGTCTATGTCTTTGTGGAGATGGGGTCTCTAAAACTGTACACAGTACTCCAGATGTGGCCTTACCAACTGTCTGTACAGAGGGCCAGCAACTTCCTATTTTCTACTGGTGATGCCTCTCCCTATGAATCCCAGTATCCCCCCAGTCCTCCTTACTGCCTTCTCACATTGTTGGCCCACCTTTAGGTTGTCTGATATGACTACCCCCAGGTCCCTTTCCATTTTGTTGTTGTCAGTATCCCACCCCCATTATGTACTCTTCCCCTGGGTTTTTGTTTCCCAGGTGCATTACTTGCATCTTTGCACTGAATCTAAGCTGCCATACATTTGACCATTCCTCCAACCTTTGCCAAGTCCCTTTTCATCCTTTCCGCCCCACCTTGTGTATCAACCTTGTTTCAGATCTTGTGTCATTTGCAAAGAGACATACTTTCCTTCCAGTCCCTCTGCAATGTCACTTATAAAGACGTTAAAAAGGACCGGTCCCAGTACTGAACCCTGCGGTACCCCACTCGTAACCCCCATTTCTTCACTGTGGACTCCATGTACTATTACCCACTGTGTCCTGTTGTCCAGCCAGTGTTTCACCCAGGCTACCACCCTGGCACCCACCCCCAGGCTGACTAATTTGTTTATTAATCATTTGTGTGGGACTGTGTCAAATGCCTTGCTAAAGTCTAGGTAGGCCATGTCCACAGCCCCTCCCTGGCCTACTACTTTGGTCACCCAGTCAAAGAAATCAATTTGATTTGTCTGACATGACCTTCCCACTGTGAACCCATGCTGCTTTGGGTCCTGTGCCCCACTGGCCTCTAGGTACTCAACAGTTCTTTCCTTCAGAAGCAATTCCATCACTGTCCCTATGACAGATGCCAAACTGACAGATCTGCAGTTTTCTGCCTCTGTCTTGCTCCCACTTTTGTGAAGGGGAATCACATCCACCCTCCTCCAGTCATCAGGTACCAGACCATCCTCCCATGATTTATTAAAAAGGGTAGTCAGTGGTGTTACTAGTTCTTCTCTTAGTTCTTTTAGAATTCTGGGGTGAATCCCATCAGGCCCCATTGCTTTATCCACCTTCAGTTTTAAGAGTTCTTTCAGAACCTTTTATTCTGTGAAAGGACTAATATCAACCCCCTCTCCAGAGTGCTTCTTTTGACTGGATTAGGTATCTCCCCCTGCTTTTCCATTGTGAATACTGAGCAGAAGTATTCATTCAGTATCCCTGCTTTTTCACTGTCGCTCTCTGCCCAACCACCTTCCTCTTTATTCTGCCTCAGTATCCCTGCCTTAGTCTTTCCTTGCTCCCTAGTGTGAAATCAATGTTCGGGACACATTAAGAAAATCACAGTGATACTGTTCATGAGCAAAGGTGCTAAAATGGCTATGTTGAAAATTTGGTGACAAACGTCCATAAAAAGACTGTGTTACAAGCGTGCATTGTACAGTTTCAACACACCCCCATAAGTTCATGAATTTGTAATATTTTGAGTCCAGATTTTCAACACTGACATTTTTCCACATCTCCTTAGGAACAGTACCACGCTCCTTTTTCACACTCTGGCCGAAATGTGTTTTCGAACTTCCGGCACAGAATAGTGTGGTCACTGTGGGAAATTAGTGATTGGGACAGATTAAGAAAATCACAGTGACACTGTTCATGAGCGGAGGTCCCAAAATGCCTATGTTGAAAATCTGCTGTAAAGAATCCCCAAATTAATTACATTATGGGTGCACATTGCGCTGTTTCTACGCACGTTCGTGACTTCAACAGTTTTTTTATATTTTCACTCCAGATTTTCAACAATGCCACTTTTTACACCTCCTCATGAACAGTACACCTGTCACTTTTCAAATCCTGTTCAAAATGTGTTTTCGCACCTCTAGCACCAAATAGCGCAGTTGCTGTGCAAAATCACCTTTTGCCGAATGAACTGATAGTGTCACTGTTCATGCAGTGGGGTCACAAAAAAACTATGTGGAAAACTTGGAGTAAAAATACCAAGAAACTCCAAGGGTGTTAGGGTTTTTGTCCATAACACCCTACCCAGTAGGGACTGACAGGCATCAGGGGTGTGACTTGGGATTGTTGACAGTAATGCTCATGCCATTCCACCCCCACCCTGCAGCCAGTGACAGGCATCGAGGTGTGCCTTGGACCCTTTGCCACCAGAGTTCACCCCATTCTCCTAGACTGCACCCATATCAACATATTTCCTTATGGAATGAGGTGAACGTAAAGCCCAAACACCCCAAGGTACACCTTGACACTTGTCAGTGTCTGAAGGGTAGGGTGAGGTGAAATGTTGTGACTGTCATGGGCGATGACCCAAAGGCACATCCCATTGCCTGTCCATCTCTGCAGGGTGAGGGTGGAGTTGGCATCAGTTCAATACTTCAATGCCATTCCTATACTTCATCTGTCTAACTTCTGCAGTTCCACTGCTAATGCCAGTAAGCAAACATTCGGCATTGACAAATGCTTGTTTATAAACTGGTGTAATATTTGCTTCCTCCCATTCTAGGATGACCCTGCCTAGCAATAGGGATTTTGTAAATAGCATAGCATAGCTATAGGTCCTAACAGTTCTTTAGATTGCTCTTTTAATAATCTTGGGTGTATATTATCAGGTCCTGTGGATTTATACATTTTTAACTTGTCTAACTTATGTTTAATCTCACTTTCAGTGATGTTAGGTATAGTGTCACTAATTAAGAATGTACCAGTCCCTTGCTGACTGCTGTGCCTTGACTCTGTACTGTTATTGCCTGTACCTTGTAATTCTCCCAGGTCATACCTGAAAATAGGCACCTGACTGTCCAGTGTGCTTACCTGGTAAACAAAAGCTAAATAAAAAAATAAAAGTAAGTATCTTCTAAAGATAGTTCACAATCAGTTTTTGACTAAAAAAAACACAAAGTATTTGTTAAATGATATTGCCATTTTACTTTCATCTTCAATTAAAATAGTTCCAGAAACAGTTGGTCCCACCTTTTGTTCCCCCCCAACCACTGATATAATTTAAAAAAGCTTTTTATCTTTTGCTTTATTTGCAAGTTTGCATTCTGCAGCTTTTTTTGCCTTTTTAATTAAATGTTTATGCCTCTTAAGTCTTTCTTTATATTTGATCCAGTTCATATCAGGGGGTAGATTTAAACTTTCTAAATGCCTTATTTTTCTTTCTTATTTTTTTTTAATTTTGTTATTTAACCAAAATGGTACCTTACCATGTTTATTATATTTCACTACTTCACAAAGAATCCATTAATGCAGTAGTCTAAATGGTGTTTAATTACGTTCACATGGATTCCAGTGAAATACCATGTAGTTCTCTTTTCCAATCCCTAGAGCACAGGTTCTGTCTCATGTGTTCATAGTGTGTCTTATTGTAACACTTGACCTTAGTAGTACCAGTTTAATTTTTTCAATTACCTTTGAACCATATTTTGATCACTATTCATTGATGGTTCTTTAACCTCACATTCAGTTAATTCATTTTCCAAATTACTTAGAACCAAGTCAAGTGTGTTAGTGCCTCTTGCATATTGTCTTACATATTGTTCCATATAGGGGTGGGCGAAAGTTATGAATTCCGCTTTCGCGAAACTTCCGCAAAATTTCTGAAATTTCATGGAAATTGGGGAACTTTCGCCATTGACGAAACTGGGATTTTCCGTGGTTTTTTGCCGAGTTCTACGGACTTTTTTGTGAACTGTGGAAAAATGCATAGAAACTGGGGAATTTATTCTATCCACAGTTTAATGAACTGTCAGTGAATGAGCGCCTGCTTGTACAACTGTGCGGTCATTCACTGACAATTCAGTGGGCCACTGGTAGTGGAGTGCTGCACTGGTGGACTGCTCAGGACAAGGTGGGGAGGGGAGTGGGGTGGTGGCAGATGAACCATCTGGGTGGTGGTTGGGGGGGTCCAATAGACACCAGGGAATTGGGATTATTTTTTGATAGGGGATCTGGGATGGGGAGGTCCACTAGACACCAGGGAATACTGGGCCTAGAGGGGGATGAGTTGGTGGACTGCTGGCTGTTTTTTTGTGGATTAAGAAATCTAGGTTAGGGAGGGGGGTCTGCTAGACATCAGGGAAATAAAATGTTTTAGGGGCCATGATCAGTGGGTAGGAGGGCCACTAGAAACCATGAGGGTCCAAGGAAGGGATTGGAGGTATTTACTGGGACCCCTGATCAGTGGGGGGTGGATTAATGAATTAAACTGCAGTTAAGAAAAACCTCAGAAATGACCACTGGCAGTGATCATTTCTGCGGATTTGTTTCCCGCAGTTTAATAAATTAACCTGCAGCTTTTTATATTTTTTCTGCAGTTTTAAGGCGGAACTTCCGTGAAAGTTCTGAAAATGATTTCTGAACTTTTGCGGAAGCTAAATTCACACTTTTGCCAAAATTCCGCTAGTGGAAATTTTTTTTCACACATTCCTAGTTCCATATTGTTACTTATGGTAAAGTCAAAGAAGGATTGGTTGGGGGGTTGCTCTTATAATTTAATCAGTTTATATAGGGAAAGCTGAAATCACACAAAATCAGTTTACTGGCACGTTCTCCCTCATGTGTTAAGGCCTTTACAAAGTAATTATTTTCCTTCTTGCTCAATTAAGGAGACTAGTAGCAGACTCCCACAGTAATTCCTTTACTTTTAGGTATATTAACCCTTGCTATACCACCAGTGTGTATACATGTCCTGAAAATCTATACATTCTAAATCTTGTGGCAGCCTAAGGGTTAACTTGTACCCAGATTTTCTCAGTATTATCAGCATTATTCATGGGTATTTCTATCTCATTTGCTTTGAGCATGTCCTTTAAATACAATGCGTCCCCCACCATCTTTCCAGTTCTTGTGGAACAGATTATAACCTGAGATTGGTTTACCCCAGTCATCAGCTCTCCACCATGTTTCTGTTATCCCACAGAGATCTATATTTTCCTTTTTGAGTAACAGTTCCAGTTCACTAGTTTTGTTAGGCAGGTTACATATATTAATCAAAACAGCTTCCATCTAATTTTGTTCTTTAACTTTGAGTTCTGCCCTTTATTAAATGTAGCTACTGGTGTTCCATCACAAGGTTTATGATGGGTAATTGTGTTAGGTTTCCTTCCTCACCCCTTATCGTTTGCTTTAAATTACCCTCATTAATTACTGTAAAGGAGCATATTACCCAATAATCTGCTACATCTTTTAATTAAATGTAATCCATAAGTACTGAACAGCTTACATCTTTCATTAAACTTTTCCCAGGTTTTAATGCTTTGAATATTGTTCGTAAGATACCACCTTCTTAAGCTATTATTTATTCTAATTATCTTTTTTGTTCCAGTACTGCTTGAGCCTTGATTTTGGCAAAACGTCTGAAATCACTACTTTACAATTTTTATTCTTCAGTGTTTTGTGAATTTTTTGGAAGTCATTATGAATATCTTTTTCTTTTTCCTCACATTACTTATTCCAACATGCACAATCACGAAACTCCTTTCATTTGTTATCTTAATTAATCTAGCCACCATTTCTTGACTGTCACAGGTTCTTGCACCAGAAAACAATTTTCCTTATTTTTTCGTTATTTATCCTGGTTGTAAATTTAGTTACAGAGTCCCCCAATATGAGATTTTCTTTGGTAATTGTGAACTGGTATCAGGATCCATTACTAAGTCTGATTCTATGTCTGAATCTAATTCACTGTTGCTGCAGGACCGCTGTTTCCACCTTTATCTGAAGGGTCATTTTTTATGTGCCTCCTCCCTTGAGAAACTATTTAATGTAGAGGGTATGGCTCTGCTATTTCTTCTCCAATATCTACTCTTGACAATAAGTTTCTAACTTCTGTAGTGGTTTCTGTTATCATTGATTGTTTCTCTGCTCTTTTATCAGTGTTTGCATTAGTATCTTTGTCACTACATGTGTCCAAAAGCTCCTGAGACTTTTCCTCTAGTGTGTCTATCATATTAAAAAGTGGAGTATACCTATTTTAAACTGGAATAACACATTTCATAGCTTTTCCACCCCCTTTGTATGCTTATTTGTACCAACTTTACTCCAATCATCGCCATTCTCTGCTTCTCTTAGTCTTTTCTGTGCACTTTCATTACTAGGTCTGGGTCTTCAATACTCTCTGGGTCTCCTTCTCATTTTCCTAACTGGATTTTTAAAGTTTTGTTTTCTGGTTCCAAACCAATTATTTCAATACATAACTCTTTCAGTTCCTGACATATCTTGCACAGAAATACATTGAAGCTGTCACATTCAGTGATGCTAACCTTCCCACATTGCTCACACATAGTGCCCATCCCCCCCCCCGAGGTTAACTGAACATTATTTAAATCCATTTCAAAGAGTAGTATTTCAAATGATAAACAATGCCTCTGGAAAACTCTCTGCAGGTTTCCCTGCCAAACATGCTGGAACAGGTGGACACTGGCAGACATGCTTGCCACATCCCAGCACTCTCCTCCGCTCACTAGGGCATTAGATATATAATCTCCCAACTGGAACTGCCACTCTGGTCACTTCCTGTCACTTGAAAATGCGTACAACTTCTAGCCGTACCAGTAAATTGTCTCAAAGGGCACAATAAAGGTGCCTGTGATTCTCAAAAGGTTCCTCAGACTGCAGCATAGCTGCAGCAGCCAAAACCTCACACTCTCACACCGGGGGGTCAAGGGACAAATCCAAATTAAAACAGGCTCCCAATACCTCTTTCAGAGGTTGATAGTATTACTTTAAGTAAAATTCTCCCACTGACAGCTCCCAGAGGCTTTCTAGAGTGGAAATATCATGCATCAGGACACAGGACCTTGCTATGAATGGTATTAATAACAAGTTTGAACAGACAGAGATGTTTGAGCTGATGTCATGCATCAGGACACAGGACAATTCCATGATGCAGACTAACAAGACTGAACAGACAGAAATGTTTGATCTTGTGCTCTGAAAAGAAAGGGTTCTACAAGAACTCAATAAGCTCAGGGTGGACAAGGTAATGGGACCTGATGGTATACATCCCAGGGTACTAAAGGAGCTAAGGGTGGAACTAGCAGAGCCATTATCAGAACTGTTTAGTGAGTCTCTGAGCACAGGTGAGGTCCTAGAAGACTGGAGAAGGGCTCATGTGATCCCGCTCCACAAGACTGATAGCAGGGAGGAGGCAGGTAACTACAGACCAGTCAGTCTTACCTCAGTAGTGGGCAAGATAATGGAGGAACTCCTTAAGGAAAGGATAGTGCAACACCTGGACTCCATAGGAGCACAGAATCCAAGACAGCATGGGTTTACAACAGGAAGGTCCTGTCAAACTAATCACATATATTTCTTTGACTGGGTAACCAGAGTGGTGGACCAAGGGGGAGCAGTTGATGTCACCTACCATGACTTCACCAAAGCTTTCGATACTGTTCCACATAGAAGATTGATTAATAAGCTGGGTAGGCTCTGGGTGGGTCAGAAGTTGGTCAACTGGGTGGCAAACTGGATGACAGGCAGAAAACAGAGAGTGGTGGTAAAAGGTATACAGTCAGAAGAGATGCAAGTCATAAGTGGGGTGCCTCAGGGATCAATCCTGGGGCCAGTCCTCTTCAATAGCTTCATCAGTGACATTGCAGATGGACTGGATGATAAGGTTTGTCTGTTTGCAGATGACACGAAGATCTGTAACAGAGTAGATGATCCAGATGGGGTGGGCAGAATGAGAAGAGATCTGGATAAAATGGCAAAATGGTCACAAGAGTGGCAACTGGAGATTAACTCAAAGAAGTGCAAGATCATGTACATAAGGAAGAGAAACCCTGAAGCCACCTATAGGTTGGGAAGGAGGCTGCTGGCAGTCACTAGGGAAGAAAGAGACTTGAGCATCATCATCACAGATGACCTGAAATCATCCAAGGAGACCACTAAAGAAGTAGGTAAGGCTGGGGGGATGTTGGGGTGTATTAGTAAGGGTATCACAAGTCATAAGAGGGAGATAAAAATCCCTCTTTACAAGACACTGGTTATGCCCCCATCTGGAGTGCTGTGTGCAGTACTGGAGGCCACACCTTCACAAGGACATTAACCAAATTGAGGCAGTTCAGAGAATGACAACCAAAAAGGTGCAGGGACTGTATCAGAAAATATATAAGGACAGATTAATGGAGCTCAATATGTATACCCTAGAGCAAAGGAGGGAGCGAGGTGATATGATCGAAACATTCAAACACCTTAAGGGCAATGACAAGGTGAAAGAGTCTAACATGTTTCAGTACAAGAAAAATGGCAAGACAAGAGGACACAGCATGTGATTAGAAGGAGGACGATTAAGGGGTCATTTGAGAAAGTTATTTTTCACAGAAAGGGTGGTGGATGCATGTAACAGCCTACCTGAGGAAGTGGTGGATATGAATACAGTGCAGGGCTTCAAATAGGCAAACATGGGATAGGCATAAGGGAGCAATGCAGATGAGTATGAATAGATAGACCATTGACAAAACAAAGGCCAATGACACATTCATAAGGTAGAAAATAAAATGCACAGACTGGATGGGCCTTGCAGTCCTTATCTGCCATCAACTTCTATGTATCTATGTATCTATGAAGCAAAACTCAGGATCAAGTCAATGAAAGGTATTAATAACAAGATTGAACAGGCAGAGATGTTTCATCTGGTGTCATGTCTCAGGACATATGACCATTACATCAATGGTATTAACAAGACTGATCAGGCAGATATGTGTGATTCAGTGTTTTGCAGCAGGAGATAGGACCATTTCATGAAGGGTAATAACAGGACTGAACAGGCAGAAATGTTTAATCTGGTATCCTTCAGCAGGATACAGGACTATTCCATGAAAGGTAATAGAAAGATTGAACAGGCAGAGATATTTGATATGGTGTAATGCAACAGGACATGAGACTGTTCCATAAATGATTATGAATGACAAGATTGGACAGGTAGATGTTTGATCTGGTGTCTTGCAGCAGAAGACAGGACCATTCCATGAAGGGTACAGTAATAACATGACTGAACAGGCAGAGATGTTTGATCTAGTGTCACGCAGCAGAACACAGGACCATTCTGTAAAGGATATTAACAAGACTGAACAGTCAGAGATGTTTGATCTGGTTGTGACAACCCACCTCTCTCTCTCTGGGTTGGAACAGCTTTTAGAGAGGTGTCTGTCCTTGGGTATTCACTGCCACCAGCTGGAGTCATCCAGCACCACTCTCCCAAGTTTACAAAACTGGGTAATCAAACATGCATTGCACAGATCAACATCTGGTAGTGTGTATCTCTCTGTTGGCAGATGATAAACAAAGTTTACCTCAGCCAGTGGAAACCATGTATTACCTTAGAAAAATGACATCACAGTCACAACTGTTGAGTAAATAAATAGCTTTTTACTTAACAGAAAGTGAACAGAGATTACAGGATATCTTCTGTATTTACAACATAAGAGAAGAACACTGATACAGGAAAAGCAAACTGATGTTTTTAAATAACAGATAGCAAAAGAAAAAGGCTATTACTGCAATATGCTTGTATTGAACTTATCCTTCTCCAATCTTTTCAAGAGAATACTGGACCCTAAGCTAACTGCCAGCTCCCATGGACATAGCTAGAAGGTAGGCCCCAAACTTAATTCTTCCTACAACTTTCAGAGAGTAACCAACAACAACCCTCCTCACTGTCTTTCAGCATCTTATATACTCTCTTGAGAATGGGTGATTCCTATTCCACGTTTGAATGCACCAACCATCTATCATGTATGTATTTAATTGTCCCAAGCAGATGGCATACCTAACAGTGTCCACTAATATTCATCCTTAACCTTGGGTTTATATTTGAATGATCCAATCCATTTAAACTGTGAGTCTGTGTGTGGACATGTCCACTCAGATTTATGACCCAGCTCTTATCTAGCAGCTAGGGAGGACAGTGAGAATTCCAGCTTGTGGCATTTCAGCTTGTATTTTTTTTTCCAGACTACAAAAAAAATAAGCCACTTACAGAATCCACCATTAATGCCTTCTTTTCCATTTCTGTCACACTGGTGTCCTGCCGCAGGACATGGGATCCTTCCCATATGTTTGTTTGATTTGCAAGGTGCCTTGAACGTTAGGGAAAAGGCACAATGGAAATAAAGCTACTACAACTACTACTATGTAATGTAACCTTGCTTAAACAGTACACAGTACATCACTTTCTCTAGTCACCACCTCTACAAACTCCTGATGAACTATATTAAGGCAATTAGCATTTTAGAACTAAAAATACTATAAATAAAAATGGTAGGAACGATATAACAAGTGACCTGTCGGTATCTATAATTACTGAAATATAATCTGAATCAGTTCCATGCATCATGTGAGCTTGACTGCAGCAAGCATAAAACACTTGTGGCATCTAGTGGTATGACATACAAGTCATCCATATAGCCATAATACAATGCTAATCAAGTGTTCATCTGGGCCTTAAAAAAACCAAAAAAACAACATCACTTCATTAACTTTGAGATCCCCACCATCTTTGTTGGCCATGTACTGTAACATCATTGTAATAAGGAGTTACATTCCATACCAAGAGAAATAAGCCATGTTCTTCCCTATAGTTAAGGTTGAGTAGGCTGTTTAATATTAAACCCCAACTTTTGTACCTTAGTAACTTAAGCATTGTTTGATGAAACAACACAACATTTGGAATGTACAGTCAGGCTGCCAGAGCCTCAAGACATGAAAGCTTTGTGACAGCATCTTGTTTGGCTTTCGAAATATAGAGTGGTAAAAAATGGGAAAAACACAATTGGTTTCCCTATACTTAACACTGAATATTTTTTGTTCTCGCCTACAGCCTAGATGGTTTGGGATTTTTTCATGACATTTGAAAGGTTGGAGGATCCCATACCAGAGATGTCTCTTTGGAAGGTTTTGTGAAAAAATATTGTATGAAACACCCCTCTGGATAGAAATGGAATCCTCGTTCAGTACAGGGAATTGCCCTACCATCTTTATTTACAACCCTCATCCTTCAAACTTAAGCTAGCACCCTACTATCTTCTCCTCAGTTTATTACTGGAAACAATTACATAAAAAATTAAAATCGAATCCTACTCCTTTAATTTATGCTCCTATTTGGGGCAATCAAAACGTATCCTTTGAAAAATACCCTATTTTCTGTCATTCATGGCAAAATAATGGCATAACCTTTCTGGGGGATATTTTGGGAAAGAATACCTTCACCTTAAAATCCTTTAATGAGCTTTGTGCTCAGTGGGATCTTCCAAAACAAGATTTTTGGAAATATTTACAGTTACGCACCGCTTGTAATATCTTTTTCAAATATTCTCATATACAGGACTTATAGGACCATTATGTTTCTTTATGGATCAGTACTGCCTCAAATTTAACTAGTATCATTTACAAAGATATCAGAAACACTTTACCGGATCAATCTCTGAAAGCCAAAAATAAATGGAGCCAAATTCTGAATTACGATATATCTGAATTACAGTGGAGTAAGTGCTGGCTTCTTACTCACAAAACGTTTAAAGATACACGTAGCTCTTTAATTCAAACAAAAAATGTACACTTCTGGTACAGAACACCTTCAGTTCTTCACAGTATGGGCTTGCTTAATGTTAATAATTGTTGGTGCTGCAATAAATCACACGGAGGTTTACTTCACATATTATGGAATTGTGACCCTATACTTAAACTTTGGTCCAAGGTACATCAATTTGCTTCTAAAGTACTTAGTCACAATGTCTCTTTTGACCCCAAATTAATTTTACTTGGAATTTCAACTTCTACTAACATCTTCCTCTCTCGATCCCAAAATAAATGGCTTAACCTGCTTTCTCTTCAAGTTAAGTGACTTATACTGATGTCCTGGAGAACCACTAATATTCCTTCTGTTTCTGATATTCTCAAAAATCTTTCACAGTATGCCTCTTTGGAATGTATCACCTACTCTGCTCATAACCGACTAAAAGAATATGACAAATGTTGACAGGACTATTTTAATTACCTTAATAACACTCATTTAATGGACCATTAAAGAAACCTTTACAATATTCTTACATTATTTTCAACAAATATATATATATATTTTTTCTAGTATTGATGTTTGTCTTTTTTATTTAGGAATCTTAAGATTTTTTTCTGAGATTCTTACATTATAATAGAAACACGGAAACATAGACTTTGACTGCAGATAAGGACCACTTGGTGCACCCAGTCTGCCCATTTCCCTACCTACTGGATAAGCTGCAGATTCTAGTTAACCAACAGCCTATTTCCTGTAACCCCTCACTATAATTGCCTTATGTCTGTCCCATGCATGTTTGAATTCCTCCACTGTTTTAGACCCCACAACCTTTCCAGGAAGGCGGTTCCATGCGTCCACCACTCTCTCCATGAAAAAGAATTTCCTCACATTACCCCTGAGCCGTCCCCCCTCTAACTTTAAATTGTGCCCCCTTGTTCTTACACATCTCTTTTTCTGAGAGATGCTACCCTCCTGGACTTTGTTGATTCCCTTGAGGTACTTAAAAGTTTCTATCATGTCCCCCGTCCCTCCTTTCATCAAGGGTATACATATTAAGCTGTCTCAGTCTCTCTTCATATGGTTTCTGATGTAGACCCTGCACCATTTTAGTTGCCCTTCTGGACTGCTTCCATCCTGTCTATGTCCTTCGTGAGATGAGGTCTCCAAAACTGCACGCAGTACTCCAGATGGGGTCTCACCAACTGTCTGTATAGAGGGATAACCACTTCCCTTTTTCTACTTGTGATGCTCCTCCTATGCATCCCAGGATCCCCTGGCTTTCTACTGACTTCTCACATTGCATACCCACCTTTAGGTCATCTGATATGACTACACCCAGATCCCTTTCCATTATTGTTGTTGTTAGTACCTCCCCTGCTATTGTGTACTCTTCTCCTGGATTTTTATTTCCCAGGTGCATTACTTTGCACTTCTTTGCATTGAATCTAAGTTGCCATATGTCTGACCATTCCTCCAACCTTGCCAAGTCCCTTCTCATCCTTTCTACCCCACCTTGTGTATCAACTCTGTTACAGATCTTTGTGTCATCCACAAAGAGGCATACCTTTCCCTCCAGACCCTCTGCAATGTCACCTATAAAGATGTTAAAGAGGACTGGACCCAGTAGTAAGCCCTGAGGTACTCCACTAGTAACCCCCCTTTCTTCTCTTTAATTCTTCACCAGTAAGTGAACTATCACATCTCAATATTATAGATTGGTTGATGCATAACAACTTTCTCTTATCCATCATAAAAGGTGTAATTTTTGAATAGCTATGATTACATAGTTTCTAAGATCTATCTGATAAATATTTACCAACTGGATTAGTATAAGATAATGATAATTTACTGTTTGTATGCGTCTTGCACTTAACCGTAATTGTCGTGCTTGATATTGACTTACTATCCTGCCTGTAATGGGAAGTCTATTTGTATCATTTAAAATCATGAATAAAAAGATAAAGTGAAAAAAAAAAGAATAATTTTGCATAAATAAGTATATACAACTACAGTAATATGAGCTGTTGTGGATCCAGGATTTTATAATGGGGGTGCTGAGGTGGTGTGCAGTTGATATGCATTTTTTTTAATCCTTTATATTGTATGCTATTACCTTCTTCATTACATTTCTGACAGGAATTCAATTGAAATCTGTAGTTTTGAATGTATATTTTCTTACAATCAATAAATCAAAGTTCTTCAACAAAGTGAAATGTAGCAGCAGCAAGCAAGTAAGTTACAAAGGGGGGTGCGGCTGCCCCTTCGCTCCACCCTAGATCCACTACTGAATATGAAGTTCTGCATCAAGCTGTAACTATATTTTACAGAGGTTTCACAGATCTGATATTCTGTGGTGCAAAATTGCAATAAACGTACTAGTAGGCATTCAGCCTATATGGTTCCACAGTTATAATGTGTTTTGAGTTAACATAAAATGCCAATTGTTAAAAAAAGGTGTGTGTGCTTATTTTAATGCTTTACCTGTCATGCAGAAGAAATGGCTTCCATGTTTTTTTCCTTTTGAACTAACGGACACTGAAAAAAAATAAAAATGATCTCTTTAAAAAAGAAAAACACCTTAACATAGTTAAATAGTTCAGGTTTAGCTAGATTCTGCTGTTTGTTTGTTTTGTTTTTTAACTTGCCAGAAATACATTTTCTGGGCACCTCAGAATCCAGGGTGCCCAGGTTAACAAGAGAGCAATTTATTTGCATTTTCTGTATGAGAACTGAGGTTTTCTTGAGTTCTGCAGCCCCTGCTGGAAGCCATGCTGCTGCCCTTGTTTGCTTATGGAAGGGGGAGAATTAGAGTTGAAAAACCTAAGGAAGAGCCCAGCACTGATATGACAAGACTCAGGAGAGTCAAAACCCTAATGTTTTGCTGCTTGGTGAGTGGGGGTGGAGAGTTAGGGTTGAAACCCTAACAACACATTTCCCTACTTTTATTGCTTCAAGCTGAACCCTAACTGGTACAGTAACATAGCTTTCTACAGTTAGAATCTATGTAGTACATACATTATAGGGACATAGAGTAGTTAGGGTTGCGTAGGGTGTTTATTTTTAAACCTCTAACTTTGCCCCTTAATAGCTCTGCCCCATTCAGTGGACTTGCACACAGTTTTGCCTACACAGTCTTGGGGGAAGGTCTCTTAAATTAACAAGTTTCATGATGGTCAGATCTCTAGAGACCAAGATCTGTGTACTGCAAAAGTGAAAACGTTTCACGCCATGAACATAGCGGAGGAAATATCATGGGCAGAGCAACGCTGAAGGAATGCTGTGAACAACAACATTGCGGCACACCCAACAATGCAGAGTGCAAATGCCGCAAACCCCAAGCAAAGTGGACCACCACAGTAGCATCAGTGTAGGGGTGCACAAGGCACTGTACTGAGAGGAGATGCCAGCATTGCCAAAACCCTGAGATTGCCAGCAGAGCTGCAAAACCAGACACACCGGCTGATGGCAAGACAGGGAACAACACACAACCCAAGGTGTGAGAGGCACCTAGTGCATAGCAGAAGTCAGAAGGCGCATAGTGTGTCAGACGGTCCCTGAGATGGGGGGGCACAACCACAAGTGAGCAAACCATAGGGCCTACTGGTAGGGACCCAGACCACACATGGGGTAGGATGGCCTGAACACTTCCACAGGGCCACATGGGCGACCCAGCCACACAAGGGGTATGCAGCATGTGGGAATAGGGGCAATGGGACAGGGGCAGGAGGAATACACCAGAACAGGAAACCTGCACCCAATGATGCACCACACACAGCTGTAAGGGTGGAGGGCCTCACAGGGGCAATGCCACAGCATGGAGACTGGTCCTGCATGAACATAAGCAAGTGATGCACACAATATGTGCGTCAGCCCTGCCAACAGACGCCAGGACACACAGAGGGTGGGTGCGAGGCACCACATCATGGATATAGGGCTAATAGGGCACACCTGTGAGCAGGGTGTGGGCAGCCTGGCCAGGTGCTGTGAATCCCACATGCAGCTGTGGTCCCATAAAGCAGCACTTCACTCAGACCACACTGAGGAGCATGGGAGAGCTGCACAGAGCAGCACTGTGTGGGAGGCACCTGAACAGTCCAAAGAAACATGTCACTATAGTTTGTAAATAGTCAAAAGGGGAAGACCCTACTGCAACATGAGGGCTACCTGTACTACAAGGAGTGGAACCTGCCAGAGAAGACATATTGGAAGTGCGCGGAGTATTACAGGGCAAAATGCCCTGGGGCATGTCCACACCACAGGAGAGGAGATCATTAGGGTGGTGAACAGCCACAACCATGTACCCAACCACTGGGCCATAGATGTCCAGGAGGCCATCACTGACATAAAGCAGAGGGCCCTACAAACAATGGAGACAGCCCATCAGGTGGTGGTGGTGGAAGCATGCAGTAGAAATGTATCCACTGCTGGGTTGGGTAGATTGCCCAACATACACCTCCTGAAAAGGAGTGTCTGCCATGAGCAGATGTCCGCCAGCCAGCCACCACCACTGCCAACATCACTAGAGGACTTCACCATCCCAGACATGTACAGTGTGATGCACAATGGTGCCTGGTTCCTGCTCCATGACAGTGGTGGTGCCTCCAGAATACTATCATACACCACTGACAAAAACCTGCAGCTGCTGTCACAGTGCCAAACATGGTATGCAGATGGCACATTTAAGACTGCACCACCACACTTTGCACAGCTTGACACCATACCTGGGGAGCAATACTGCACTGTAGTACCCACTGTGTACCTCCTGTTGCCAAATAAGACAGGGGTGACATACACAAGGGTATTCACCGCAGTGAAGGAGCTCCGAGAAGACCTCAAGCCATCTGTGACAGTCACTGACTTCGAGCAGGCTGCGATTAAGTCCTTTGGCACAGTCTTCCAGGATGCTATCCATCATGGCTGCTTCTTATGCCTGTGTCAGGCCCTGTGGAGGAAGGTCCAGGAGGTTCCTGAGGCTGTGCACCACTACACCAAGGATGAGGACTTTGCACTCCATGTGTACCTGCTGCCAGTACTTGCCTTCGTCCCCTTAGGGGAAATGTCCACCGTCTTCGAGGTGCTCAGGTCATTTGAATTCTTTATCACATATGATGAGATGCTAACACCAATAGTGGACTACTTTGAGGACATGTGGGTAGGGCGGCCCATCTGTGGCAGTGTCCACAGGCATCCCCTGCTCCCCGTTGACCTGTGGAGCTGTTAAGATGCGGCCAGGACTGGCAGTGCCTGGACAAATAACTCAGTGGAAGGGTGGCACTGTGCCTTCATCACCCTCATAGGTGCCTGCTACCTCAGCCTGTGGAGGTTCATTGATGCCCTGAAGTCAGAGCAGTGGCTCAATGAGCTGATAATTGAACAATGAATCATTGGGCACTATGCACCACTATCACAGAAGTAGTTCAGGGATGTGACGGACCGTATACAGCACATTGTTGAAGAGTATGGCACCAGAACAACATATGACTATTTATGCGACATTGCTCACAATTTCCAGCTGCAGGTCTGACCAGGTACATACCAGTGGCTGCAGCCGATGGATATGGAACACACACCATTGTGACGTATGAGGGTACCAGGGACTACTAAACACCTGTACTGTGTGCTACCGCACACACACCTGGGAGGGTGCAACTGGTGTTGGTGGTGGGTTACTATGTATCAATAGGGGGGTGCTGCCCATGCTGATTTGTGGTTGATGTTCTGCCTGGGGGGTATGCTGTTGCTAATATGTGGTTATTGATCTGCACATGGGGGTTCATCTGCTGATATGTGGGTATTGAACTGTACATTGGGGTTCATCTGCTGATATGTGGGTATTGATCTGCACATGGGGGTTCATCTGCTGATATGTGGGTATTGAACTGCACATGTGGCCTTCATCTGCTGATATGTGGGTATT
Source organism: Neoceratodus forsteri (assembly GCA_016271365.2). Lineage (NCBI taxonomy): Eukaryota > Metazoa > Chordata > Ceratodontiformes > Ceratodontidae > Neoceratodus > Neoceratodus forsteri. The sequence continues at coordinate 63,343,938 of CM057455.1, forward strand.
GAACTGCACATGGGTGGTCATCTGCTGATCTGTGGGTATTGATCTGCACATGGGGGGGTTCATCTGCTGATATGTGGGTATTGAACTGCACATTGGGGGTTCATCTGCTGATATGTGGGTACTGAACTGCACATGTGGCCTTCATCTGCTGATATGTGGGTATTGAACTGCTCATGGGTGGTCATCTGCTGATCTGTGGGTATTGATCTGCACATGGGGGGTTCATCTGCTGATATGTGGGTATTGAACTGCACATGGGGGGGCTCATTTGCTAATATGTGGGTATTGATATGTGCAGTGGGGGGATGTCTGCACTGGTATGTGGTTCCTGATCTGTTTGGGGGATGCCTATGCTGATGTTGGGATATTGTGCTGTCTGTGCCGGGGGTGGTGCCTCTGTAACTGTGGGGGCTGTGCACCAATACTACCAGGGTGGTGCACCAGGTGGTGTTGATGTCTGCACACCAACTGTGGTGAGGCGTGTGGGGTGCACCACACCTGTGGTGGTCACTGGCACTGCAGGTGCATGTGGTAGCTGCAGTGGTGCTGTGTCCTTGCCTTGCACAGGAATGGTACGGTGTCCCAGGGGTGTGTGCTACATGTGGTGCATGTCTGCATCTGTGCCATTCTGGGGCTGCATGTTACACCAGTCACTGTCCTGTGAACCGCCTAGTCCTGCATTGGTGACAGGTCTGTGCCATGTCCACTGATGTTGCGTGTTAGGCATGCCTGGTGTCTGCAGGTGGGGGCACTGTGTGTGCTGTTTTGTTATGGACTTCTGCTGCTGTCATTAAACACTTTGTGCATCACTTTCCCCATGTCTGGTGGTCAGTCTGTTGTGGCTCAGCCAATGAGGTATACGCCGGCTGAACATTGCCTTCTGGGCCCCAGCAGGCTGGCAATGGTCAAGGCCAATGCAGCCCATGTCCATACAAGTGTGCCAACAATGTGCATGCCCCTAGCTCATCCTATGGCCATGTGTGCCAGTGGCTGTGCTATCTCTGCATACCTGTGTGGGTAGCAGTATCTGCCTGCACTGCCAGATGCCCCTTGTCTGCCTGTGGCTCGTCTGCCACATGTCGTGTCCCCCATGGGCATGCCCCTACACATCGCAGCCAACCATAGACACCTGGGAGCACATCCCCCCCCCAGTGTTCTGGCCATGTCCCCCCATCCTGCTCTGCTGTGTGTCCTGTGAAGTGTGCATATTGTACTGGGTTGCAGCAGCATCTGGCTGCCACACTGTTGCATAACAGTCCTGCAGCCACCAGTTGTCCACCATTCAGCACACATGTCCTCAGTGCCCCGTGGACACTGTGGCAGTCACTATCTGGGGTCGTTCCCCTATGGGCATCCTTGCTTGGTGGCAATCGAGGGGCATGTTGGCCTCCCACTGGGGTGCCCGGCCGCTGTTGCCATACCATGTTTGCACCCCTGTGCTCAGTGCAGGCACTGGTGCCCCCTACTGTGCTGGTGTCCTTATGTGCACAGCAGCCATTGTTTCCCCCTGCGGTGTTGTGCCAGGCACCATTGTTCCCTGCCTCATGTTGTGCAGCAGCATTTCTGATGTGTGTTCTGTTGACCACCTTTGTTTGGGCGTTTACTGTTTACCCCTGCGGTCTGCATACCTGCACTGTTCTGGGCCATGTTTGGGTGTGCCGGCGGCATTTGCATGTGTGTTGTGTTGTCTGCCCTTGTTTGGGCAGTCACTGATTACCCCCGCAGTCTGTGTCCCTGCACTATTAACGTCCACTTTCTGTTGTGCCAGCGGCATTGTGGTTGGCGATGTTCTTGCCGCTTCATTCCTGTCCGTGATGTTTTTTCCCGCACTCTTCATGGCCTGAAGCAGTGAAAACATTGGGGGGGGGGGATTGCTGTTTTTTTTTTCTGTCACCTATAGCCCAGACAATTTAGAGTTTTGTTCTGCAATTTTCAGGGAAGAAGGGCTTGCCTTAGAAAGTTGCCATTTTTTTTTAGTTTTCTGGAAAAAATATTAAACCATTCCTTAGGTATAAGGATTTGAAATGTCAGTTTTGAGCTTGCTCAGTTGGTTCTTTACATGTCTGATAAAAAAGAAGAATTCAGGCATTCTTTTTTCTTTTAAATGAAGATTCCTGTGTCGTGAGCTAAAATTCTTCTTCCATGAGAAAACAATCTTCTTTTATATGGCAGCCATCTAGGGCTTAGAGATGTGGTGAAGTAACACTTCACCAGTGAAGTTCACATAAATTCCCCAAAATGTCACTTCACAGAGCTTCAGGACTTAGACTTTGCCCAAAGCATGGATTTGTTATTATGAACTGTGTGAATTTCACAGTGAATTTCTCCAAGAGGTGAACAATTCGAGGTTGAAATTTCACACTTTGTGGTGAAATTAGCACAATTCACAGTCCACGAATCATGCAAATTGAGCAAAATTCACTCTGCGAAATGTGCAAAATTCACAAATTAATTTGTGGAGCGAATTTTGCAGACTCTGTCCATTTCTACTAAAACTAGCTGAAATTAGCAAATTCTGATTTCATGAGATTTTCAGGAAATTCTGCAAAATTCCACCAAATTTCATAAAATTCTACAAAATGTCATGGAAGTTTCTTAAATGTATAATTGGTCATGCCTCAGTTAGTGTTAAAGATAAAGATCTTAAATCTGGTATGTATAATATTTGGATAAGGCCCTATTATATGGCAAGTGTCATGATATTGAGATCAGGGGCAGGGAAGTTATGGGTGCAAGTCTGGCAATTTAGTATTCATGTACACATTTGTGAAAATATTTCTCTGCTTCTAACTTAGCCACCTTTGGAGCTAGAAAAGTGAAAATATATATGCATATCTTCTTGAAAGAGTCATAAATCATAGCAGTAGTTACTGAGACTTGGGCAATACCTAACCATGAATGGGAATTAGCAATCCCCTGTTATAAAATGTATAGCAGGGATAGGGAAATTGGGAAGGGGGAGGGGTATTAGCTTACATCAGGGAAGGGATTATGTGCACGGGGAAGAATTAGATAAAGGAAATGTGAAGGCATTATTGGTTCAATTGCAACTGATTATACAATGGGGTTCAAGAATCCAGGATTCTGATTGGCTGAGTTGCACCTTTCAGCCATGGTAAATCCTGGCATAATCCATGCAAAAGGTGCCAGTCAGCCGCATCAGCAATCCCAACTGTAAAATCTATGCGATCCACCAAACCTCAGGTGAAAATCTGGCATCTCTACTCCACACTAAACCATTCTACTGTAGCAGGAAGTTCAAACCGACAGAATGCGCATATGAATTCAAGGGCCAGGAGTCTCAAAAATCCATTGTACAGCCTCACAAAGAAATGAAGTCTGATAAGCAACAGTAAAACCACACACTGCCTCTCCGACTCCATCCCCATATCGCAGGAGATAGTTATGTGCCAGCTTGTCAGACGCTTTCTCCCTCCAGTTTCCATTGCCTGCTAAGCTCATTGCTGACCATCGTTTCTTCCTTCCTATGTTACAGTATGTCTAGCTCCATTACAAATAAATAAATAAAAAAGAAGAAAACATATTGTCATAAAAGACTGCATACCAGAAGTGATTCATCTGGCACTGAGCACCAAGACACTCGCTCCCTCCAGTTTCTATTACCATGAGAGCCACTGCACCCTCTCCAAAAACAAAAAAGGAAAGAAAAAACACTGGGAGCATGACTTCACCTACAGTAACACTGGAAACCAGACCTGTCTTCCTCTCTTGCTTTGTGGAAAATAAGTGTCACATTTTCTTCTCTTGCTGCCATCACCCAACAGTTTTAGGCACAGAAGGAAAGCACTTTTTCCCTAGTCATCAGCTTAGCAACTCCACACCAGACAACCCCTCTAACTCTTGTAAGCTTTCTTGTGCCACTGTTCCCTGAAGTGATCTAACAACCCCAACCCACATTTCACTAGGGCTGTCACCTACCAGAGTACAAAAAAAAAATACTACAAATTAATAAAACAAGTCAGAGAGAGAGAGAAGGGGCATGAATGGGACCTTCAAGTACTTGAAAGGGATACATAAGGTTGATAAGAAGACTCTCTTCAGGCTGAGTGGCAACCATAACACAAGAGTTAACAGTCATAAGTTGGAGGGTGAGAGGTTTAGGAGGGAGGTCAGGAAGCACTTCTTCACAGAGAGGGTGGTGGACACTTGGAATGCACTGCCAGAAGAGGTCATCTCATGGAAGACAATGGGTGGCTTTAAGACAGGCTGGGATAGGCATGGGGAAAGGTAAGGATCATGAGTAGGGAGGATGGGAGGTGTGGGGAGGGAAGGCAGGGACATTAGCTCAAGCTGTGGACCCTGCAATACGAGCAGACTTGATAGACCAAATGGCCTTCTTCCCCTGGCTTCTTCATGTGTTTGTATGTTAGATATTTCCTCACGATTAGAAAAGCTGCAATGACTTTGGAACCTCTGAACAGCGGCTGTCAGCACTCACAGCTACTGTGGCTCTTTTACTCCATAAATGACAGTGGCAAATGGAACTCGTACCAGGCTTTTAGTGAAAGGAAAAAAATACCTTTGCGCACTGTGTGTGTGTGTTGGTGGGGTGGGGTGGTGGCAGATGACTCTTGACAGCAGCAAAAAAATAAAAATAAAAATAAAACAATTTGAAAATGACTAGTCCAGAAAAGCTTACATTGAAAAATTGACTATTTTTTCTGGCATAAGAATATGTTAAAAAATAATTTAAAATGCCAAAAACTGTTTTTTTTTTTTTTTAATGTTTTGATGCAAAACCGAAGGCTCAGACATTGGAGCATCGCACAGTCCACCCAGGGTTTGGGTTATGCTGGGATTTACCTACCGCTGACCTGGTTTGACCACTCAGCATGCGGCCTCGTGGCCAATCCATGCCAGCCATGAGTAAATCCCATCATAACCCACACCCTATCATGGTTTATTGTTTCAATAAAGGTAGGAAAATAAAGTTTGGGGTCATTCACAGACCACCCCACCAAGATGAAGAAAGGGATCGGGAACTGGTTTCACAAATACTGAAGGCTGCAGAAAAAGGAGAGATAGTAATAGTGAGGGAATTTAACCTGCCAAAGGAGGACTGAAGCATACCATCCACAAACTGTGCAAGGAGTCAAGTGTTATTAGATAGTCTACAAAGTGGATTCCTGACTCGGGTCATCACAGAACCAACAAAGAGCAGAATCAGTTCTAGATTTGGTACTCACAAATGGAGAACACATACAGGAGGTAACAGGTAAGGAGCTCCTGGGTAGCAGTGACCATTGAACAGTGTGGTTCCACTTGAATATGGGAGGGGAGAACAATCCAATCATAACAAAAGTCTTAGACTTTAGAAGAGCAGACATCAGAACAATGGAACAGGTGTTAAACAGTCACTTGTCCGGTAGCACAACTTATATGGGGGGGGTGGAACAAAAGTGGTTCATCATTAAAAAATGAATACTTGTAGCCGTAGAGGAATGTGTTAGCCTAAGAAGAGAGAACACGAAGGCCAAAAAAACAATTTGGTTCAATTCTAGTGTCGCCCAAGCAACACGAGAGAAGAGGGTAACATATAAGAAGTTTAGAAGGACCAAAAGAGAGGTGGACAGGGAAAATTACATTAAATTGACGGGTGTGGCAAGTAAGGAAGTCCAAAGAGTTAAGGCACAGAAGGAGCTACAAATTGCTGAAGGAATTAAGAATGGAGAGAAGGCCTTCTTTCAATACACAAAAGAGAAAAAAGACCACATTTTTAAGCTTAAGAAAGGAGAGGAATGGATGGAGGATAACAGGGGGAAAGTAGAAATATTAAATGAGTACTTCTATTCTGTATTCACCAGGTAGAAGAATGGACCATTACCTTAAGGAGAAAGAAGAGGGGCAGGAGGAGAGAAATACACAGATATAGTGATTGATGAAAATAGCTTAACAAAGGGGCTACTTGATTTGAAACTGGACAAATCACCAGGGCCAGACAGAGTTCATCCAAGGGTGTTAAAAGAACTAGCAGACATCTAGCAGTGCCACTAGCAGATCTATTTAATTTCTTGCTTGAGTCAGGAGTGGCACCACAGGACTGGAAAACATCACGTGGTGCCCCTTCATAAAAATGGTCCCAAGGATGACCCAGGGAATTACAGGCCAGTCAGTCTGGCCTCAGTTGTGTGTAAGATCATGGAGACCATACTTAAGGAGAGGCATGGTTTACAAGATTCAAGGCAGCATGGGTACATAGGGGGAGATCTTGTCAAACAAACATAATAGACTTTTTTAACTGGGTAACAACGAAAATAGACAAAGGTCAAGCAGTGGACATTCTTCATCTGGATTTCAGTAAGGCCTTTGACTCAGTAGAACATAAGAGTTTGATCAGCAAGTTGAATGATCTCGAGGCTGGGGAGAAGATGATCAGATGGGTGGAAAATTGGCTAACAAATAGAAAACAGAGGGTGGTTGTGGGAGGTGAACTATCTGATAAATGGGAAGTCATCAGTAGAGTCCCACAGGACTCATTGCTGGGGCCAGTATTGTTAATTGTATTCGTAAATGACACTGGGATTGATATTAAGGGTAAGATGTGCCTATTCGCAGATGACACCAGGCTCTGTGGGAGGGTGGACACAGTTGAAAGGATTCAGGATCTGCAGGATGATATGGAAAAGTTGGGTAGGTGGTCAGGGATTTGGCGGCTCGGCTTCTATGCCAAGAAGTGCAAAGTAATGCATATGGGGAGCAAAAATCCAAGGACAAAATATCATCTGGGTGGAGTCCAGGTATCTGTAGTAGAAGAGGAGAAGAACCTGGGAGTGATGATCAGTAGTGACGTGAGACAATCAAATCAGGAGAGCAGCAGAAAAGGCAAACACAATGCTGAGATGCATAGCTAGGGGGTGACAGATGGGAGAGTGGAGGTCAACCTACATTTGTACAAATCTCTAGTGAGGCCACCTCTGGCATATGGAGTTCAGTACTGGTACCTACATCTGAAAGAAAGACATAAACCAGCTGGAAAAGGTCCAGAAGAGGGCTGCTTAGATGATAACAGGTCAGCAAGGTAAAACATATGAAGAGAGGTTGAGGGCATTGAACATGTTCTCCCTGGAGGTTAGAAGAGAGAATGGCGACATGATAAAGACATTCAAGTACTTAAAAAGGAAAACACCATGGATGTAGGTCTTTTTAAACCAAGTGACAACTATTTCACAAGGGGGCATAGTCTTAAGCTTGAAGGAGGGAAATTTAAGAGGGATGTCAGGAAGCACTTCTTCATAGATAGAGTGGTGTACTGTTGGAATCTACTACCAGAAGAAGTAGTCTCATTGAAGACAGTGTACAGTTTCAAGAAAGGATGGGATAGGTATAAGGGGAAGATACAGATCATTGGTGGAGAACATGGGAAGAGTGAGGAGGTGGGGCAGGGTCATTAGCCAAAGTTGTAGACTGCGCTATATGAGCAGACTAGATAGAGAAAATGGCCTTCTTCTGCTGGGTTCTGTGTATGTTCATTTGTAAAAACTGCTTTATAGAGAGGTAATTGGTTTTGTAAATTGCAAGTTACAGGAGTTCAGCATTTCCCAGTTTGAGTATTTGTTAAATTGTGTAAAAATTTTCAAAATATTGGTATGTTTATAGCTCCATTGCTATTGCAGGTATACACTCAAGAGTTGGCAAGCATACCAAAGTAAATATGTCCTGTAATCTAATCCAGTTGGACAAATCTTATCTAGTAGGTTACATTTTTTTTTTGTGGTTACGTTAGAAATAATTAATTGGTAACATTTGTTCAAAAATTCATTGATGCATAATAAGTAATTCCGCTAGTATTCCACTTGTGAGATTTAACTTTTACAAAGTACTTGTCACCACTGAATCCCCTTACCTGCATTAGAATCATGGCCCTGCAATACCTTTCCAACACAGTGGTATAGTGTATGGTAGAATGCTGTTATACATGGAATTCTATGCCTGGAATATGCTTATAGTGTATGGTAGAATGTTGTTAACCTTAGGAAATCATCATTTCCTAAGGTTGTTAACCATCATCTGTCTGTTCCAATGTTGTTAACCTATCGATGCTACGTTACATAGATAGGTTAACAAGGGATCGCTTTGCGCATGTGCACTACACCACTGAGCTTCCAAGAAACGGCCATGGCGGTGAAAGCATGACCCGGAATGGCTGAGGTGGTGCCTAAATTTAAACAGTAAGGAGCCTGTTTAATTTTTTGAAATTAAAATGTGTGGTCTTACACTATAAAATATAATGTATGGTCATACATCAGCAACCAGTTTGAATAACTGTCTTGAGGTTACTTCGCTCGAGAGGTTTACATGGTTGCCATGGCAACCTCTCACCGGCTAACAAACTGGTTACCGATGCATGCCCATATGTTATCCTCTATGTTCTGCTGCAGTAGTGACATCAGTATAAGAATGCCGTAGTGATGTCACTACGGCAGCAGAACAACTTGGAATGCTGCCACAAATTTGCTTTCCTCTATCCAGTTAAGCTGGAACTTTTTTTTTAAACTTGATCTTGCAGAAACACCTGCAGCACATTGTCAGTTAAAAAAAAGAAAATGTTAAAATGTATATTATCCATTTTCTTCATTGGCTGGGTTTGTGTGATTTTCTATGCTGTGACTGCTCATACACTGTAAAAGATTGTGTATGAGCAGTCATACACAAACAAGGATATTCTTGTATCTTGAGGTTCCCTTGGTAACAGAGCACCTCTCAAACTGCACTCTCGAGGTCATCTGTTACCAAGGAAACCTCTCGATACCAGAATATCCTTGTTGTGTATGACTACTCATACCCAATCCTCTATGTCCACCATCATACCCCATCATCAAATCAAACCAAGTCAAGCTTTATTTTTATAGCATCTTTCAAAAAACAAGGCACTGTACATATTATATAAATACATTAAAACAACAAATATAAACTATTAAAATCTACTTAGTTCAATTCATTTATTTCCAATCAATCCGGGAAGGCCAGAGAAAATAAATATGTTTTTAACATAGATTTAAAATGAGTGATAGTCAGGCATTCTCTTAACGGATGAGGTAGAGAATTCCACAGGGTCGGTGCAGCAAAAGAAAAAAGCATGCACTCCAGATGTTTTAAAATGGACCGTGGGAATCTCTAGCAATCCCTCGTCAGTGGATAGGAGAGAGTGACCAGGGGAGTAGGGAGTCAGGAGATCTTCGAGGTAGTCATGACTAAAGATATACAGATACTGCAGTCACAATAGCCTAATTCACAACTAGTTGTGAGGCTTGGCATCACTTGGTGCCACTATTTTCAAAGATAACTGTTAATATATGCATTGTTATCTACAGGGTTATTAAAGAGTCAGTGGGTGGCATTGCATAGAATCAATGCTGCACACATATCTGCTTCCACAAGTCAGTGAGCTCTGGGGTTTATCTGGCATAAAGCAAGAATTTAGGCTAGTGCACAATGGTGTCCATGACTATTGTTCACAGTTCTTCACTCAAGATAGTGATCTGACACTTGGCACCACTATACTTTAACTATGGAGTCTCCTATGAATGGTACTGTATTGCCACTGTCCCAGCCTTTCTTTCTCTGCAATGGTAACTTAGGTATATAACGATGTATTGGCATGACATTGACAAAAGTATCACAACATTCCAAAATTTTGTAAAAGCTCATGAAATTCAACTATACAGATGTTATTTTGGAATCTTTAGCTGCTTTTAACTTGGTCATCCAATGAGCAAGAATGAGAGGGTCGACACACACATACAGCCTCTTTTTTTTCCATATTTGATTTAATCCCAGAGGGCAGCACATCTCTCAGGGATATACCCTTTTAACAGGAATATACTCTGATCAGGCTGAACCCAGCCATCATTCAGTTGGCTATTGGGTTTTTATCCCCTCCCATATCCCTTAGTGGGGCAGTGACTCTATCAGCCTCACACAGCCACAATTTCTCCTGTGGCAAGAGAAAACTCCATGACATAGCCACAAAGGTCACTGTGTTGGTGGCTCGCACTTCCAACCCTCCCTGACCAAGCTGCAGAGTTAAGTGATAGCTATCTTAGGTATGGTCTGCCCCAGCGTTACTTGGGTCATCAGCATGACAGTATGATGTTCTGCTGCTGGGCTCTGGGGGTGGCCTCAAAGCCTGACATTTAGGGTCAATGAACCTATCAAAATTGGTGATATTCCATGCTCTAGTTTTAAAGTTACAAAGGCTTTAAATTCTGCAGTTTGCATATTTGTGAAATGTGATTTTAAATTTTTGAAGCTCAAACTCAGTCACTTGTAAAGACATATGAAACTTGGTACATGTCTGTATGGACCTTGGTAAAATCATACCAACTGCAGTGTTATTTGGACAAATGCATCTTAAAGAAGAGGGAAATAACTGAAATCACAATTTTGTTGAAATTTCATGACATTTTTGTAGAAATTGTGTGCACTTTCCTGGAAGCGAAGTCAGAATTTTGCCAGAATTCCATGGATGGAAGATAAATTTCACCAAGCCCTAGTCTCTTGTACCTGTTTCATTTTGTAAAATTCCCATGCATGACTTTGTTGTCTCGAGATGGTCCCCTTGATTGTCCCTCATCTTTTCTCTATACCTCTGAAGCTGTCCACCCTGGCCAGTTTGTTTTGAGACCAGCTCCCTCATCTGGTTGAAGTTTGCTCTTCTTAAATCCAGGTCTTCAGTTTTTATTGGTGCATTCTGGTCCCAAGAGCCAGTCTGACCAAATGGAGTTATGTTTGCTGGACTCCAGTGGCTCTCTACCATCACTCCACCCACCACCTCTGTGGTGATGAGCACTAAATCAGTGTGGAGGACAGGTGTGGCCAGAACAGGCATGTGAAAATGTGAAGTTTACATAGTTGGCATCTCCACCTATCAGATTGCCAATTCTGCATCTGGAGCCACAGCATCGGGTGGTCATGTGGGAGCCCCCCACTTCCCTCCACCTACAATTGCCTAGAGATGCTTTCTGAGCAAAGGACAACTTTGGCAATTGGGACCTGTCCCATGCTCAATGGACAGACATCTGCCTTCTTTTCTAGACCTCCAATAAGTGTGGAGGGCAGGGATGGGCAGAAAAGGTGTGCAAAAACTTGAAATTTACAAAGTCAGTGTCTTTGCTTTTCAGAGCATAGATTCCACACCTGCAGCAGCAGCATTAGGAGGCTGCGAGGAAGCCATCTTCCACCTCTCCATCCCTTATGAGCGCCGAGGGATGTCTTCTGAGCAAAGGACCAGCTTGAGCCATTGGGCCCTGTTCCTTGCTCAATGGACAGACATCTACCTTCTGCTCCAGCCCTCCAATCAGTGTGAAGGACAGGTGTGGCAAGAAGAGTTGTGCAAAAACAGAACATCTGCAAAGTCAGCATCTCCTCTTCTCAGAGTGCTGATTCCGTACCTGCAGCCGCAACATCAGGTGGTCATGATGGATTCCCTCTCCACCTCTCCCCCCCACCACGATCATTGAGAGTTGTCTTCTGAGCAAGGGACCAGCTTCAATCATTGGGCCCTGTTCCTTGCTCAATGGACAGACATCTTCCTTCTCTTCCAACCCTCCAATTGGTGTGGAGGACATGAGTGAACAGAAGAGGTCTTTGAAAACTTGAAATTTATAAAGTCGGCTTTTCTGCTTCTTGGAGCATCAATTCAGCATCTGCAGCTGCAGCTTCAGCATCAGGTGGTTGTGAAGGAGCCCCTCTCCACCGCTCCCTCCCTATCATCACTGAGGAACATCTTCTGAGCAAGGGACCAGCTTCAGCCATCAGGCCCTGTCCCTTGGTCCACAGATAGACATGTGCCTTCTGCTCCAGTCTTCCAATCAATGTAGAAGACAGATGTAGCCTCTGTTCTCTTAGCTCCTCTGACCCACAAGTGGGCCTCCATGTTGCTGGAAATAGTCCTAAGGTCAGAAGTGCAAAGGGTGTCATACTGTCACCACACTGTTGCCATGCTGCCCAACAGCGCCCACCCTTTCTCAGTATATGATCCTGTTGGAAACAAACAAGGCCTCTCAGAATCTCACACACACTTACCCCTATGTAAGTTGTTTAACTATCACCATCCCATATGGAACATGCTTTCTTAATACATGCCTGTGTATTGTTGCACTGCTAGCTGCTCCCTGCTGCTGCTGACTCCTCTGGGGCTGGTTGCTATTTAAGGAATAACCACTTACAGAAATTGATGTCTGTTTTTGCAATTGACAGTCACACTAGGGCCTGCTTGCTAGCATAATAACAGCATTCAGTTTACTTAGTTTGCTGCCTTGGAACTGTCTTGCTTGCTGCTAAACTTTTATGCTGCAACTCTCCACATGGGTCTGTTAACATGGTAAATGGTTAGTTGTTATCTATCCTAACAAGAACACGTTCTCTGGTTACAATCTAATTTGGGTGCTGTCTTGTTCCTAACCTTTCTGTCTACTGACTTATTATACTGCAACTCCCTATCTGGAGTGTGCTAACAGGGCAGATTGCCGTTTTGCAGTTATTTGTGTTGCCTATCAAGCTGCTACTCTGTACCTCCCTCTGGAGCCTGCTAACATGTACTCAGGGTTCAGTTTGCTACTAAAACAATAAATAAATCTTGGTGTCTGCTCCTAGCTAGTGTGCTGCCCTGCAGATAATTAATATTTTGTTTTTGCAATCAGATAAACTGCTACCTTACAACTCCCTATGTTGAGGTTTGTCAAATTACTGGAAAAAGAGTGGCAGCCCACATTGGAGGTGCTGCTCACAATTCCAGCACTCTGTTGCCAGTCGACCTGCGACGCAAATACACCCCTAGGTTTGCTGGTACTGTACCCTAAAGTGTGCTTAATAATACCATATACAGTGGCATCCCCTAGGATGAAACACAGTTCTGCAGCATTTTGCAGAACTCTGCAGAATGTTGCAGCAGACCTACTGAATAAAACAATGTAATTTCAATGGTAATTAGTCCCTTTTGCCATTCAAGGTAATGTGACACTGCCAGGATGAAGTGAATGTCACAATTTCCTGCATGACAAAAGGGACTAATTGACATTGAAATTACATTGCTTTATTCAGTAGGTCTGCTGTAGCATACTGCAGAATGCTTTAAAAGTGGGTTTCATCCTGAGGAATGCCACTGTACTCTGTGACAAGATGCTGGTGATTATATTCCTCACCGTGTAACCTCTCAGCCTACTGCATAACCCCTGCAAGTCTGTCCCTAATGGTCACTATTGGATCATATATTCCAGCATACTGCCAACAAACTGGTATAAACCAGAGGCACTGTTGAAGCTAAAGACCTTGCAGCCCTACGCTGTTAATAGTAGCTGGAACTTAAGTGAAATACCCACACAGCAGAGCAGGCAACATCCTAATCCTCATTGGACTTATACTGGTAAGGACATCAAGGTCAACTCCAGACCAACCCACAACCCTGCCAGTGGCTCTGTCATGCTACCTAAGAGTCTTAACATCTCTCATCCTAACAACAGAAGCCTCCTCACCAAGCTTGATCCAGTAAAGACATGGATCTCATTCGATAACCAAGCCTTCGTTGTTCTAACAGAAACATGACTTTCTCCCCACATTGCCTCCTCAGTCATTGACATCCCTGGCTACCTCACCCACAGGCAAATGCTCTAAGAGAAGAGGTGGAGTACTCATACACTTAGCCTGCAAACACAATGTCAGCATCTCATCTCAAGAGACCATTTCAAAATCTCATGAGGTTATCTTGGGGGTCCTTACTAGTGGTACTGGTAGATTTTATTTGTTTAGGGTACCTTTCCCAGAAGGCTCAGGGCACCCTTGCAACAATATTACAAATACAAAAGTAAAAATCAACAGTAGGGACAGTAAAAAAACATGTTCATAAAAATCTCAGATATAGTTCAAAACAGCTGAACCTATTCAATTATGTTAGATGGCCACCTCAGACCCCAAACACCTGCGGAAACAGAAACGTTTTCAGATGTCGCTTAAAGACTGCAATAGACAGGGCTCTCAGTGGTGCTCCAGCAGTGAATTCCATGGCACTGGGGCAGCCACCTCAAATACCTGGTCTCAGAGCTCTTTAACCTCACTCTGGGGATCTCCAGGAGAGCACCAGTAACTTGTCTGAGGGGGCAAGGCAGGACATAGGGGTGCAGGAGATCTTTAAGCTAACACAGACCCAATCTATCTAGGGGCTTGTAGGTCAAAAGGCCTACCTTGAAGGTGATGCGCCAGTGCACCGGCACCCAATGCAGTTCCCACAGCACTGGAGTGATATGACTGAGTCTAGATTGGCCAGTCAACACCCATGCTGCTGCATTCTGCAACAGCTGCAGGTGCCACAGCACACCATCTCTGACCTCGAGGTAGAAGGCAATGCAGTAGTCGAGTCTGGAGGTAATGAAAGTATGGACCAGTGTGGCCAGGTCTTCAGCCAGGACAAAGGGCGTGATCCAGGCAATGTTCCGGAGATGAAAAAATCTGGTCTGAACAACTGCTGACACCTGGCAGTTGTCCAGACCAGATACTAGGCCTCATTCTATCCCTATCATCATCACAGGTGCATACTGGTCACTCGGGTCCTCTCTTGATATAATAACATGAATGCTACAAAAAGTTCTTGACCCTCTGCCCAATGTAGAGTACATTATAATCAGGGGCTTTAACACCAACTGGCAACCAGGGGCTAGGCCTTCACCTCCTGTCAAAGTTCTCTCAAAAATTAAAGCCCTGAACCCAAGTCAGCTGATTTCTTCTCCTACCAGATTCTACACCAGATCCTACAACCACAGCACAACAGACTGGGTGTTATCATCCCACCCACAGAGAATGTTGGCTGAAGTCACATTCCAAGACATGTTTAGTTATCACTTCATGTCACCCTGCATGCAAAAGGTCAAAATAGCTAAAACAGTCCACAGGAACACTTTAGCCAGAACCTTCAAAAGGTTTAAGCCAGATGCTTTCATGCAAGACCTACTTTCCAAAAATTAGGTTACTCCCCTAACATCTGCTAACCCACATGAAGCATCAACCCTCTTAAACACCACCTTCTGCTGCAATTTTAACAAGCTCCACCTGTTAAAAGATCCAGAGTTCAAGGTCGCTATCTGCCCTGGATTTCTCCTGAAATAATCAAAAACTTTTGATGCAGAGACATGGCATGGACCAGGCACAAATCTTCAGGGCTCCCCTCGGCATACCTCTCAAGTGTCCCTCATTACAAGGGACATCCTTTATTCTACTCCCAAAAACTGCTCTGTGCCTCATCCTTCCCTTATTGAAAAAGTGCCAATCAAAAAGAAAATGTGATGTAACTTCAGACTTTAAAGTGGAAAGTCATAATATTCAAAGATGCTAAATCAAAAAGAAACATTGTACAAGTAAACACAGTGCCTTCCACAGTGTTCTGAACTTGTATATCCATGCTTGAGGATGTGTTCCTCATTATGCGGGTCAGTGTTCCTCATTGTCCCTCATTTTGAGTGATCATATCCCTTATTTCAGTGAAAAAAGGATGAGAGGTATTCCCCTCGGATAGGCATGCCTTCACATCACTCTGTAACCTTTTTATGAAGTTCATATGGAAGGACAAAGCCACCTTCTTCCACAGCAAGCTGCAGTATAAAGGGTCAGAGCTGTCTAAATTCTGGAAATCAATTCACTTCCTCCTTATTGGCTTTCAGGGACTAGGCTACTCCTAGCTCCTTGCCGATAGTCAAAGATCTAAATTAGTACTTTACTGAGGGTCTAAGGGCTATAATTCTCCTGACCATGCTTAACACAGATATTCACCAGCCACTCCCAACTGGCAATTTCCACCTTCAAGCCATCCCAGTTGATGAGGTATACAAAGAGCTCTCTGTGCTGAACATATCATCCAGATGCAGGGATGATAGCATATTCCCCAAGTTCCTGAGAATAGGTGCCCCTGCCATAGCAGTGCCCATCACCCACATTTTAACCAGCTCCTCACAGCCTGTCCCATCCCCAGTAATTGAAAATATGCGATAGTCCTCCCTTTCCACAATGGTGGCCCTGCAGACGCTCCTTCAAACTACCGACCCATCTCCCTCCTACCAATCCTTTCCAAGGTCTTTGAAAGGTGAATGAGCAGGCAACTCATCAACTTTTATTCCAGCTTGGGCTTTCTGACCCCATACCAGTCTGGTTTCTGCTCTAACCATTCCATTTCCACCTCCCTTCTCCATGTCCTTAATCACATTCACACTAACATGGACAAGAGCATAGCACAGGGAGCATCTTCTTTGACCTTGCCAAAGCATTTGACGCTGTAGATCACCGTCTACTCCTGGAAAATCTGATAGCCTCTGGTATCTCTCCTCCCTCTCTAGTGTGGTTCTAGTCCTACCTGACCAACCAAGCTCAGTCAAGATAGTCGGACCACATCCCCCCCTCTACCAGTCACCCTTGGGTCCCCTAAGACTCTGTTCTGAGCCCTTTGGTGTTCACTGTCTTTATAATTGACCCCCCCAAGCCCTCCCCTTCAGTTCCATACACATGTATACCAATGATACAGTTGTCTATGCATCTCACCCTGCTGTCCCCTCCATTAAGAAGACCTTGCAATAGGATTTATATGCTGTTCAAAACTGGTTTCAGGAAAAAAAAACCTTTTATGAGCCAAAGGAAAATTGTATTTATTTATTTATTTATTTAGCTTTTGTTGACTGGGTAAGTGCACTAGACAAATCCTGCCTATTTTCTGGCACGACCCGGGGGAGGGGGATACAGATGAATGCAAACTGACCTTGAACCAGATTAAGCTGTTGGTGGTATTTTTAGTGAATACTGGTATCTATGCTGTTCGGATCCAGGCACTGGTTAAGTACATCTTCTGATTTACTTAATCAGTGCACCTCACAAGGTATACACCTTGACTTGATGCCTATTTAAAAATATTTAGACATGCACTTGGACCAATGTCTCAATTATTCTGGCCACATATCCCAAGTAACAAGCAAGTGTTACACAAAGTATGATGCCCTCTACAGGGTGAATTGTTGCCTTTAACCTCATATCAAGGAGATGGTGGTTGAAAACTCCATATTCTCCCAGCTGGACGATTGGGACACTGTCTATTGCTGGCATCAGCACCACCACCCTATCCAAACTGTCCACACTATTCAATGTCCTATATTGATTCATTCTGGCATGTTATCCCAGAACATCCCACTATATGATGTACAATGAACTTGGGTAGCTACCGCCCTTATGAACATACAAAATATGCCAGCAGATACAGACCTCAAGGTCTATTGAGTCTGCTTGATTGTGCAGCTAGCAGTGTGTTACTCTGTAGTTGCCCCCTTCCGTCCAGTAGTGACCTTTCCCTTGACCTTCCCCATGACCCTCTTCCACCCCTCCTTAAAACTGGCCACTGATTTTAACATTACCACCACTTCCAGGAGTGCATTTCACTCATCCACCACTCTTTCCATAAAGTAGTGTCTTCTCATTTCCATATTGAACTGTCCCCCCTCCAATTTCAGACTATGTCCCCTAGTGTTTCTCACCCCATTTAATCTTAAAATCCCCTCTGTATTAACCTTGTTTATGCCCCTCATATGTTTGAAGGTTTCCATCATATCCCCTCTGTCCTTCCTCTCCTCCAGGGAGTACATGTTGAACTCCCTCAGTGTGTCCTCGTAGAGTTTATCCTCCATTCCTGTGATCATCCTGGTGGCTCTGCGCTGGATCTCCTCCAGTAACCTGACATCGTTCTTTAACTAGGGCCACCAGAACTGCACTCAGTACTTTAGGCTTGGTCTGCCCAGTGACCTGTACAGTGGCAGGATGACCTCCCTCCTCCATGAGGTGATGTCCCTGACAATGCACTGCCAGCATCCTGTTGGCCTTTGCTACTGCCTTCCTGCACTGTGCTGAACAATTCATTTGCCCTGTGATTATCACTACTATATCCTTCTCCTCCTCCTCTGTATTGAATAACTGTACCCCACCCCAGTCTGTAGCAGAACTTGCAGTTTCTGACTCCCATGCACAAAATCTTGTGCTTCTTTGCATTGAAACCCAGCTACCATGTGTCCAAACAGCGTTCTAATTTATCCAAGTCCTCCTGCATGCCTAGCCACCCCTCTGTGCTGTCAACAACTGCTCTGATCTCTGAGTCATATGCAAACAGGCTGATCTTGTTACTACAGTGCCCACTGCTTATAACGGGCCCATTATAGTGGGTAGTCGCTATAATCCTAAGTGCATGTTTTCATCAATTTTAACACTGTATGGTACTTAGCGCTGTATTAAGCACACAATGTACTGTATTGTAAGTAACCAAATACTTTATTAAGTGCAATAAAATGTATTAAGTGCAAAATGTTTAAGCAAATAAAGTTTGAATCACTGATAAGCATTTTTATGGACTTTTAAAAAAAGAAACAAAGAAAAAATATTCAGTGGTGCCGAGGTACAAGCATCACTCCTACTTGAACTACTCAGTTATACAAATCTGCATTGTTTGTCATTGGCAGTATGGAGGCCAAGTTGCCTCTATGTTTTGGAGTATGTCCCACTCAGTTGTAAGTTCTCTTTTTGCTCCATGGCACGGCAGTGTGTTAGAATTACCAATCAAATGGCTACGGTTGTTACGAGAACTTCACCATGTTTGTGTCCAAGTTCCCCTCTGCATCGTCTTCATTATCCACAGCTGCTTCCTGAGTCATTTCACCAGTCACAGCCACAATATTGTCCTCTTCTGCTTCAGGAGGTGGATCACTGTCTCCAAGGTGACGAATTTGGTTAAACTCCTCATCTGTCAAACCTTATGGTGCTTGAACAGCTTTGGTCTCTAGCTTAGTCTCTAATTCTGTATGAACATCACCTTCAGCCCAACAAAATGCACTTGCCAAACACATTGCTGCACTGTCTGCTGCCCCACAAGATACCAAGACTTTGCCAATAAACAGAAGGCCTCTAGCAGGTTGATTTTTTTTTACACAATCAGCAGCACTTATCTTAGTGTTCGAGTCAAACTAAGGTGGGGAAGTGTCGGGACGGTGTTTCTTATGCACCGCTAATTAGTATTAACTGGCGCTAACAGTGTGTGAACATTGCTGGTGACTGTGTTAACTGACCAAACTCTGCCTGATATAGCAGGTGGACATACATTGTTATTAACGGCTGGTTTTATATTGCTTCCTATGCATTTGGCAAATGGTTTTGACATTCTACCCAATGTAAGCAGCTGCCCGGATTATCAATGGGTGATATAAGTGTAGCCGATGGTAACGCCATCTGCTGAACAACACTGGACCCAGCACTGATCCCTGTGGAACCACACTTGTTACAGCCCTTGGGGATGAGAGTTCCCCCCTGAAAACAACCCTCTTCTACCTATCCTGCAGCCAGTTTTTGACCCACTCCACCATTCTCTCCTCTATCCCCAGATGACCAAATTTGCTAATGAGCCTTCCATGTGGCACTGAATCAAAGGTCTTGCTGAAGTCCAAGTACAGGACATCCACCACATGGCCCCTGTTAATAGTCCATTTACCCAGTCATAGAAGTCTACCAAGTTTGTCTAGCAGGATCCCCTGGTGACAAACCCATGCTGCCTGCTGTCCTGGAGACCATTTTCTTCCAGAAAGGTTACAAACCTCTCTTTAAGGATAGTCTCCATGAGCTTCCCAATGATGGAAGTGAGGGTGACCAGCCTATAATTCCCTGGCTCATCACTGGGCCCAACTTTATGGATGGGCACCACATGAGCCATCCTCCAGTCTTGGGGCATGCATCCAGTCCTCAGGGAGGTTGTGAATAAGTCTGCCAGCGGTCCTGCTAGGACCTCTGCCATCTCCCTGAGCACCCTGGGGTGTATTCTGTCTGGATCTGGTGCTTTATCCACCCTCAGTGCTTTAAGACCCTCTAGCACTCTGCTGTCTGGTATTTCCATCTCTGTTGGTTCAGCTCCCCCTATACCCACTGTTCCATTCCCCTGTGGCATTGGCCCCTGCTTTTCCCTGGTAAATAGAGAGCAGACATAGTCGTTGAGTGCTTCTGCTTGTTCCACCCCATTCTCATTCCATCCGTTGGCCACCTTAATCCTAACTCTTTGATCCTTACAGCTTCTTTTCTCCCTTGTGCATCTGAAGAAGTCTTTTTTGCCCTCAAGAGGCACTCACTGCACACTGCTTTAGTGACTTGCTGTACACAGTTCCAGTGGAGGATATATACTAGAGAAGAAACTCCCTTGTTACCTCAAGGGTTTCTTCACGCTGGCTACAAATCACTCTTACTCCCTCAGGCCTGAGGACAGTTGCCCTTTCTATATCCCATGCTGCAGGAGAAGCCTAGGGAAACCCCAATCACCTACAGACTTCCCTCCATTTGGACTAGTTTGCCTGTCAGCCAATTCCTTTCCTTCATGCAAGTGGCAAATCAAAGCTCATCATACCTCCCTGACTGCATGGCCCAACTGCCCCAATAACCCAAAATCTGGTATCAACTGTTAGATGTCTGACACCGCTTAGTGGGACTGCTGGGTCACCAACTTCCCCTTGTGCAACCCAAGTCTACTTGACACACATCCAGAAGTATTGTTACATTGGTAACCCGCTCCGTAGATAAAGTGAGTCTGTATCGTACAGACCCGAGTTGCACCTATCTATTATTGCACATTATACGCCATTTGTGTTGTATCTTATATTATGTATTGCTGCCGTTTTATAAGGTCCCATGAGGGAAAATACATTGCTATATTTATGTTGTTTTATCGCTGTACTTTGCTACTAGCAAGATCCTTGTGGGTAAATGTTTTCTTCCCTATAACTCTCCTAATCCCTCCCCCATGTCAAAACTGGAAACAAGCCTTCTGGGCTTTGTTTATTTAAAAAAAAAAAAAGAAAACAAGAATGACCACCTGCTTAGTTTGTTCCTTATCCAGCTGCACCAGTAGACAGTCCTGTAATGTATCCAACAGGATTCAAGGCAGCATAGCTTCATGGCAGGAAGGTCATGTCAGATGAATCTTCTTGATTTTTTTGACTGGGTGACAAAGGCTGTAGACCAGGGTGGAGCAGTCGACAACACATATCTAGGCTTCAGTAAGGCCTTCGACACTGTGTCACACTGGAGGTTGGTAAATGAGCTGGCCAGCAAAGGGTTGGGCGATAAGGTGACAAGCTGGGTTAGGAACTGGCTACAGGACAGGAAGCAGAGGGTGGTGGTGGTGGTAAATGGGATCCAGTCAGGGGAAAGGAGGGTGGCCAGTGGGGTACCTCAGGGGTCAGTTCTGGGACCAGTCCTGTTTAATATCTTCATTAGTGATATTGCAGAGGGACTGGATGGAAAGGTATGTCTATTTGCAGATGACACCAAGATCAACAACAGTATGGATACACCAGTTGGGGTGGATAGGATGAGAAGGGACCTAGAAAAATTAGAGGACTGGCCTGAACCGTGGATGCTGAGGTTTAATACCAAGAAGTGCAAAATCATGCATGTGGGGAGAAGGAACCCCAGGGAGACTTACAGAATGGGGGGGGGGGCTGCTGGCAGTCACTAGGGAGGAGAGTAACTTGGGTGTCATTATCATGGAGGAGTTGAAGGCCAGCAGACAGGCAGCCAAGGTGGTGGGGAAGGCTAATGGAATGTTGAGGTGTATTGGAAGGGGTATCACGAGTCAAGGGAGGGAGGTCATAGTTCCACTATACAAAACATTAATGAGGCCACATCTGGAGTAAGGCTGGGAGAACTTGGTGAAGTTTTGACCCTTATTAAATGAGCACCAGAACACAGTGAAGTTCTGATTTGTTCTGATTAATTCTGATTAGTTTTGATTCATTGACAAATATTTGAAAAAATGCAAAAATATGCATAAAAGTGGCCAAAGTCGGTCACAATTGACACAGAGTCCCAAGGAAATAATTTAATGGATTACCGTATATCTTCGATTTGTAACCATGGCTAATATTGCAAAAGTACAGTCAGCAATGCGGCTTATGAAAGAGGGCAGCTAATTTTAGAAGGCGGTTACTAATTAATCATCCGATTTTTTGACTTATGCTGGCTATCAATTTCTATAGAAACCTGATTATGCTTGGCTACTACAAGAAGCTAGAGGCGAGTTCATCCGCAAGATAGTCCAAAGTGAAAATTCCGATTTACAGCTGAGCCATTAACTGACAATGGAGAACCCAAAAGCAGTTCTGAATGTGAGCTGACAAGTGCCAAACAGATCTAGTAAAAAACAATGAATCAACTTACAAAAAACTGTTGTGGAGTTCTTTTTCTGTGTGTGTTTTGTTAAAATAAAGTTTATCTTTTAAAGCAGCAGTGCTTGTTAATTAACATACACATTTTTCAGTAATACAGTTTGTCTGGCAAAAATATCAAAATACATGTTTTTCTTTTTATTTTCATTCCTGAACTGAGATATGGGGTCTTGAAGTTTTTAAAAGTTGCCACACCCATGCCACACCCTTGCCACGCCCATGCCACATCCACCACAAACAAAATTAAATATTTTGTGCTGTTTACTATCAGAAGCATGTGGAAGAACTATCCTAATGCAACTACAGCATGGATCTAGCATGCAAATTCATCAAGTAACACCAGGGGGAGAGGTTTTTAAGAAATGGCTAATGGCGGCCATCTTTAGTGGCGTGAATCATTAATTACATGATCAGCTATAAAAAGAGTTGTAACACACCTGTGAAAACATAAAATATACTGAGCATGAATTTTAGGTTGTCAGAAATACATTTATGCTAAAAAATCATACATGATTAATTTTTTCACTAAGAAATACTGCTGCTTTAAATGCCATTCTTTTGCTGTTCAGTCATCCATTACCATATCACCAAGGCACAGAGTGTTGCTAGACCCTAAGACACTGAATGGAGATGCCCTGCGATGCTGACAAACATGCAACTCGTACAAGGAGATACTGGTACAAGGAGAGATCTTGCAAGGAGTAGGGTATAATGGAAATGAAGTGACCACAGTAAGAAAACATCGCTACACTGTGTGGGAAGTTGGTGTCAGGGGGGGTTGCGGTTGCATTTGGGAATTCAAGTGGGGTGAGAAACGTCTCTGTTTGGTGGCTTTGTAGATAATGTGGTTACTAATCGAGGGCGGCTTTAGTTAGAACTTGCCATTCATGTGTGCGGCTTCATTTAGAAGGCAGTTTATGTTTGAGAGCAGTCATAAATTGAAATCTTTCTTGGGCCTCCAGTAGTCTCTCCCTCTTTCCTCTGGATCTGGAATGGCACAAGTCAAAGATTTTCCTGCCTGCTCTTTCTCATGTACTCGGCTACAGTGACTGAGGTCAAAAAAGAAAAAGGAAAAAAAATTTCATTTGGGATTTTCTGTAACAGTAAAATTTCTCTTGGGCCCCCAATAATCTGTCCCTTTCTCCTCTGGATCTGGAATGGCACAAGTCAAAGATTTTGCCAGCCTATTCTTTCTCTAGTACATGCTGCTACACTGTCTGAGGCCAAGAAAGAAAAAAATACTCACCACAGTAATCTTCTTTCTTCCATGGGGTCCTTTAGCATCAGTAACTTTTTGCACTTAGCTGGCTAGGTGCAGTTGCCCTGGAGGTGTGCCTTTCAGAGATTTTTTAATGAGCATAGGGCCAGCCAATCAAAAGACAGGAGGGGGAGTATACTGAGTGAGAGTGGTTGACCGCTTCAGAATTTTTTCAAGGAAAAACGAGGGCAAATGCCCCGAAAAAGAAATAACAGGATTCAAAAAACATTGTCCAAAAGTAGAAACAGAAACAGCAGCACGAGGTAAAAACTGATCAATAACAAATGCCAAATTTGTTAAAAGGTGTCATAAGAGCCCTTCTCTGACAGCTGAACAGGGGAGGAAGGGTAGGCGCATACTGATGCTAAAGGACCCCATGGAAGAAAGAAGATTACTGCAGTGAGTCATTTTTTCTTCTTACCCTAGGAGTCCTTTAGAATCAGTAACTTTTGCAGACTATCAAGCAGTACCAAGAGGGAGGCGGGCAGAGTTCCTACTTAGGAAAGAGGCTCTGCAGAACTGCCCTGCCAAATTTGGCATCAGATCTGGTCTGCACATCCAAATTGTAGTGTTTCACAAAGGTGTGCACAGATTTCCAGGTAGCTGCTTTGCAGACATCCAGTAGGGGACAGTCCCTTGCTGCTGCAAGCAAGGCTGCAGTGCCCCTGGTGGAATGGGCCCTGAGCCCCAATGGAGGTTGTTGACCAGCTTTCTCATAGCAGAATCTAATACAAGAGACCAACCAATGAGAAATAGTTCTCTTGGTAGTTGGTCTTCCTCTGCCTACATCCCCATGGGTGAGGAACAACTGAGTGGAAGAGCCTCTGGACTGTCTAGTATGCTCTAGGTAGTGAAAGATGGCTCTTTTGACATCCAAGTTATGGAGCTTTTGCTTGCCAGGAGTGGATGGCTCAGTAAAGAAGACAGGCAGAGTAATGGACTGGTTCAAGTGAAACTCTGAAACCACCTTTGGCAGAAATTTCCTATTTGTACTGAGCTCAACTTTATCGTTGTGAGGGATGATGTAATTCGGCTCAGTGCACAGGGCCTGTAGCTCTGAAACCCTCCTGGCAGACATAATGGCTACCAGGAAGATGGTCTTCCAAGTTACAAACTTGATGTGGGCCGTGGACATAGGCTCAAAAGGTGGATTCATGAGCCCATCTATGCAAAGGTTCAGGCTCCAAGGAGGAATAGGCTCCCTGGTTGGAGGCTGGAGGTGCAAGAGTCCTTTGAAAAACTGTTTAAAAATGTCATGGGAAAAGACTGATTTCTTCTTTCCCACCGAAAGGTAGACTGAAATTGCAGCCAGGTGTAACTTGAGTGAAGATGGTTTTAAGCCTGATGCCTGTAAGTGTACCAGGTAGTCTAGCAGCCGTGGGTCTGAAGCTGATAGCGGTTCAACCTTTTTGCTTCTACACCAGAGGGAAAACCTTTTCCATTTGGCTGCATAAGTCTTCTTAGTGTTCATTTTTTTAGCCATAGTCAGTATCTTATGGACCTGTTCAGAGTACTGCGAGGATGGAAACTCTAACTTCTCAAGAACCAGGCTTTGAGGTGAAGAGAGTGTATGTCTGGGTACTGCACTCCCGTCTGAGGAAGGGTCAGCAGGCAACAAGTTGGAGGCAAGTGAATGGGCCTGTTGCAGGACATTGAGAAAAGGAGAGGGTACCAGGCTTGCCTGGGCCAGTCCGGAGCCACTAGGATCATGGATGTAGGCTGCTGCCTGAGTTTCAGCAAAACCCTGAATATCAGGGGAAAGGGGGGAATCCATATAGGAACCTCCCTGACCAGTCCAGGATCAGGGCATCCAGGGGAAGTGTTCCTGGAACTGGGGGCCTGTAACGGTACTGAGGAAGCTGAAAATGGAGAGGAGAGGTAAACAGATCCATGTCTGTTGTGCCTCACTGCCTGAACACTGGGGCTAGTACTTGCTTGTTCAGTGTCCGTTCGCTCTGACCTTGACTGATGCAGCTTAGAGCATCCGTCAGAGTATTGAGTTTGCCCGGGAGGTGAATAGCCGAGAGGCTGAGTCCTAGGGAGAATGCTAGAGACCAGAGCTTCAGAGCTTCCAAACAGAGTATTCCTGCTCTGGTACCACCCTGCTTGTTTATGTAGAACATTACAGTGGTGCTGTGCGTTCAAATTTGAACTGCCTGCCCTTTTATGCTGGGAGCGACAGCTTTGAGAGCTAGTAAGACTGCTCTGAGTTCCAAAAGATTTGTGTGCAACTGTGACTCTTCGGGAGTCCAGTTGCTGCTTACTGAGGCACAGTCTAGATGAGCTCCCCAGCCCAACAGGGAGGCATCTGTAGTGATCACCTTTGTGGGAAGAGGAGCTTGAAATGGAACCCCTGCCTGCAAATTTGAAGGGTTCTTCCACTACAGCAAATTTTGGAGGAACTGCTCCGACACTGGTATTAACTTTGAAAATGTCTTTCTTCTCTGAGACCAGTGAGCTCTGAAGTAGGCTTGCAGGAGTCTCATCCTGTACCTGACCCCTAAGACTACTGCAGTCATAGAGACCATATGTCCCAGAAGTTTGAGAAAATGTCTGGCTGGTCTTGACTGTCCTTGGGCCAAAGAATCTGCCACTGAAAGGAAACTCTGAATTCTTTCCTGTGGGAGGAAAGCATATCTCTTCCAAGTGTCTAGCTGGGCCCCTATGAAGGTGAGCAGCTGGGTGGGTTCCGGGTGAGACTTCTTGAGATTTACCAGGAAACCTAGAGACTCCAGAGTGCATTCTGTGAGGGAAAGAGATTCCTTGACTTGGCAAGGAGACTTTGCTACTATGAGCCAGTCGTCCAGATAGGGGTAGAGAGCGACATCCAGTCTCCTGAGATGTGCTGCTACCACTGCGAGACACTTGGTAAAGACTTTTGAGGCTGAGAACAGACTGAAGGGTATTGCGGTGAACTGATAGTGACTTGAAGGAAGTTTGAACCTGAGAAACTTCCTGTGAGATCTCCTTATGGGTATGTGGAAGTAAGCGTCCTTTAAGTCGAGGGAGGCTAGCCAGTAGCACCGCTGTAAGGACTATTTGACCAGTAACAGAGTGACCATTTTGAATTTGGTTTTTTTCAGATGTTTGTTTAAATATCTGAGATCTAAGATAGCTTGCCACTCCCCAGTTTTCTTTTGTGTCAGAAAATACCTGTAGTAGAGTCCCTTGCCCTTCTCGTGGGTTGGGACCCTCTCCACTGCTCGTAAAGCCAGAAGGTTTTGTACCTTCATTTCCAACAGCGGTATCTGGGATGGTGACAGAGGTCTTGACACCTGGGTATGCTTGAGGTCAGGCAGCTGCTTGAACTGTAATGACAGACCCTTCTCCACAATCTCCAGCACTCACTTGTCCAACGTGATGAGGGACCAGTGCTGAAGATAGTGAGAGAGTCTGCCTCCAACCAGAAACAGGGAGGCAACCTGGACACTCACATCAGGACTTTGCCTGAGAGGCAGATGACTGGGTAGAGGTGGAGGTGGATCTTCTTTGGCCCCTTCTGCCCCTGCCTCTGAAAGACACCCTGTACTAGTTAAAGTCAGAATGGGGATAGGGATTGTAAGGCCTGGGAACAAAACTTCTGCCCCTACCGCCCCTGGGACGGGATCTCTGAGGGGTGGCGGGTTTAGACTTTGATGAATGGCTCTGCCAGGAGGCCCTGTACTCATTGACCTTTTTCGTGTAGTCAGTGGTTCTGTAATCAAAGAACATGTTTTGATCACAGGGAAAATCCATGGCCTTGTTCTGAGTGTCTGTGGTCAGACTAGTTGTTCTAAGCCAGGCAAAGCCTCTCAGAGATATGGCATGGGCCATCACTCTAGCGGCTGCATCATTATTGTTATCTGCCATGTGGAATTGGTACATAGTAGCTTCCAAGGCAGTTTTTGATGTATCCACCAGCTCCTGTACCATATAATCTGATCCGTTGTGGGCAATAGCCTGGATAGATTTCCAAAGGGCTTTCTGATATTTGGCTGTGAATGCCATTTAAGAAGAAAGCCTGAGAAGCAGGGAAGCTGTGGCATACATTTTCTTTGCTATGAAGTCCATTGTTTTAGAATCCTTGTCAGGGGGAGAGGGCGATAAGGAGACTCCAGCTTTCTCACAAGCTCCCTGCTGCACTATACTCTCGTGGCTAGGGTGTGCTGACAGGAACTAGGTACCAATCTCAGACAATTTATATTTTCTCTCAAGCTGCTTATCAACCCCTAGTACTGAAGTGGGGTGTTGAAGCACCTTCATGGTATTTTTTCTAAATGCATTATAGATGGGGACAACTAGGGTTTTTGAGGATGAAAGACCCTTCATCTCCCTATAATCTTCATCTTCATCTTCATCGACATCCTGGTTGGGCTCCTGTGTAGGGAGGTCCAGGGTATCCAGCATATTTTGTATAAATGAAAACATAGAGGAAGGATCCTCGTGGTCACCCAGGGGATCCCCAAGGTGAGGGTCCAGGGACTCCTGAGGATCAAGGCCCTCAAATGCCATGTCAGGGGCATCATAGAATTGATCATCATCTGCGTCACCCTCACAGTCCACAGAACAGAGAACTGTGGAAGAGTGCTTGCCAGCCCCAGTAAATAGAGGACCCATCTTTTGAAGGGTCTGAAACAGTTGCCATGCTTTTTCCATATCTTGCACTGACAGAAGAACCTGCTTAGTTTGTAAGTGTTTTATTTTTTCTGAATGCTTTAAACTGCCTGTTGTCTCACTATTGTCTTTCCCAGGAGCAATGGGAGCATATCAGTCTTGACAGAGTTTCTTTTTAGCCACTTCATCAGAGGCTTGATCAAGCTTCCTTTTTTGTCACTCTTATTATTTTTCAATTTGTGAGGAACTTCATCTTTGGAAGCTTTATTTTTTGACTGGGATCTGGAGGGTTCCTCAGCACCTCTGCT
The DNA here is from genome assembly GCA_016271365.2 of Neoceratodus forsteri. NCBI lineage: Eukaryota > Metazoa > Chordata > Ceratodontiformes > Ceratodontidae > Neoceratodus > Neoceratodus forsteri. Next base: position 63,372,329 of record CM057455.1, read on the forward strand.
TTTGGTATTAGTATTTTTGAATGGCCCCTCTTTGGAAACCTTTGATTTATCCTCAGCCATAATTATCAAAGGTTTGTCTGCTATGTTCGCCAATTTAAGCAAAGCAAACCAGTTCTGAACCTATGAACTGAGTGCAGGTTTCTGTGAAAATGCCACCAGCCAGTCCTGCCCCAGTTAATAAACTCTGTCTAATACCGTTGCCTTTTTTTTTTGGTTGTAAAACTGGGATCTATACCAGTGCCAATCTTAATAGAAAACCAGTAATACTCAACTGTGCACAGGTGGCTTCTGGACCCTTATGGACAGTCCCGACACAGATGTTACCAAGGTCCAGTAATATAACAAAAAAGGGTTTCCTCGTAATTGCCAATCTAGAGAGAAAACTCGCAGGCACTGTTTAAGTTTGAAATCTACTGCAGGTGCCTTGTGGTAAACCTAGCGAGGTCTGAGGTAAAAAACAAGGCAACTGTCCCTAATTTGATGGTTCCCACAAGAAATTAGTCAAAAATAAAGGAAACAGTCGAAAATAAATAACCACGATAAAATTAGGCTTTAAAGTAAATAGTCGTGGTAAAAATAAAGTCTAAATAGTGCCATTGTGCTAAAAATCAAAAATTTGTGAAGCGCGAATGAAAAAGTAAAAGTTGTCACTCAGCACACTAAAGGAAATGATTTACGAGGAAAACTTTACCCAGATAAGTAGTAGGAGGCTGTCAACAAGGAAAGCTGGGAGACACCTCAGAAGCAATAAGCTCAGTCCTGCGGAGAAAAAATTCTGAAGCAGTCAACCACTCTCACTCAGTTCACTTCCCCTCCTGTCTTTTGATTGGCTGGCCCTACGCTCATTAAAAAATCTCTTTAAAGGCACACTTTTGGGGCAATTGCACTTAGCCAGCTAAGTACAAAAACTTACTGATGTTAAAGGACTCCTGGGGTAAGAAAGGAAAAAAGCTTTAATTTGGGATTTTCTGTAATTGCAGGAGTAGCTGGGATTATGTGGGGGAATAACTCCTCCCCCTACAGCCTATTTAACGGAAGCAGCTGATTCCCACTCTGCTTAGAATGAGTCGCACTCACTAGTTTGCGGTGCTGGTGTGCAGCTGCTGCTCTGTTCTGTCCTTGCTCTCCCCCTCTTCTTTGTATGCCTGTGCTCCCCCCCCCGCTCTGGTGTTTTCGCTCTTGTTTTCGGGGCTTGTTTCACTTTACTCTTATCTGCTCCTCTGTGTCTCTTGGCTTTCCCTGCCGTTCCCTTTCTGAGCAGCCGCTACCTGTTGCACCATGTTTTGTCAGTCAGAAACCTATCAGTCAATCAGCCGTTTGCTGGATCTTCATTACCTGCGTAGCTGTGGATGCCTAGGAATCGCAATGGGTTGCTTTTCTTCACACTTACTTCTAGCTGGACATTTCGATGCTATCTGGACGCCGTGATCTGCCCTGTCACTCACCGCCTTACCTGCAGCATTTATCACTGCTGCTGAGTTGGTGCTCCTGCCTCCTACTCCCTGCTACTTGCGGCTCCCGACTCATCTATGGCAGCACTTGCTGGCCTGTGCCTGAGCCGCTGACTTCCTCTTTGGATTACTTCCTCAAGCTGCACCTCATTGCTATACCTAGCCTGACATCCCAAGTTATTTCCTTGTGCCTTTCACAGAAGTTGGCCCACGGTTAGCACTACAGACTTTCTATCACTCTTTCCTGCTTGTGCCTGGACATTTCTAGCTCACAGGCTCTCCGTAGCACAGGATGTGTAGCTGCCTCCATTTGTTGCTTACCTGTCCTGCTGCTCGGTATTGGTGCCTCCCATACGCATACCTCTACATTGCTATTGCTTTTTACTTAGCACCATGTGTTTCGCACTGGATGATATTATTATGAGATGAACTTGAGCATTCCTTTGGGCTGCCCTGTGTAATTTAGTGCTTTCTACTGTTCTACCTGCTTCTCATTCATGTACGACTGTAACCTTTGGATTGTTGTTACTGGACTTATAACAGAGCTCTTTCATGAACTGGCACTGACATTTGAAAAGCCCTCAGCCTTCCGGACAGTTGTAATTTCAAGGTGCCATGCACCTGTCTCATGCATTCTAGACTTCCTCCAGCGGTTCAGACCATGCTACTTTGGCACTCGCTATGATTTGAAAGCCAGTGCTATAGTTCCACCTGTGGCTACGGGGCTTGGCCTTCTGTATAATGCTTCCTCCCTGACTGCACCTCGTTACACTTCAGCCTGTCTACCCACTTCATTCACGGATTGCCTGATTGGATTCTGCTCATGGTGGTCTGGTTGCCTGCCGCCATTCCAATTACTGCCCTTTATGCATGCCTTCTTGATGTTGTTGAGATCCTATTTCAATCAGCCCTTCTCCACCATACTTCTCAAACTGGATTTGCAAGCATTATGCCTGCTGTGGCATTTATATATGAGTGCTGCAACCTGGCTATACCGTTCTCAGCAATCCTGCCACCTGTTTCAGCATGCTACTTAGGAGCTCCTTACTGTGGTTTCCCCTTTGATATTCGACAGTCTTAATTTACTCTTCAGTCATTTTGCCCAGCTTCCATGCTAACGTTTTCATCATGTACCTCACTTACTATATTACGTTCGGGTTCACTTCTTACCTTCATTGCTCATATTACCTGTTTGCCCTTCAGGAGCTTAGTGGTCATTCAGACTCATCTGCCTTTCCAACCTACTACGCTCTGCTGAGCTGGCATCCATCTAGCCCATGTTTGCATATTTACTGGGATCCCTACCTACCAGGACACGTCATTCTGCATTGCATGCAGTTCATCATTCAGTCTTCGCATTTGGTCAGGCCTGTGCCCCTTATGGGCCTTTGTTCCTATATGTTACTGCTATATACTCGCTTACTTTATGACCTGCCTTCACTCATTGGGATGGGAGGTTTCGTGCTACTCACCTGCTTCTCTGACCTGCCTTCGCCTGTCAAGCTGGGAGGTTTGCTACTACTCGTCTGCTTTTCCGACCTGCCTTCGCCCATCGGGCTGGGAGGTTTCCTATTAATAATTTGCTTCTACGACCTGCCTTCTCCCATCGGGCTGGGGGGGGTTCCTCCTCCTGCTCTACTTCTGCCTCGCCCAGCTCAAGGCTAGAGATTCACACATTCTACTATACGCCTTCCTGCTGCTATGTCAGCCAGCTGGAAGCTCCTTCCCTATGGATTCACATCTGGCTGTTTCTTTGATCTTCTATTCTTGGATGCTTTGCTTTGCCGCTTCCACCATATAGAATTACTGCTCTTCGCCATCCAGGACACTTTGTTGAGCTTCTCCTGAAGACTTTACTTATCCTGATTGTGCTTACCGCTTCTTGGACCCTGTGACGCTACTCCATTTGACTCAACCTATTCGATTTTCTCCATCTGGGACTCCTATGCTCAACTATTCGGGTCTCATCAGGTTATTGTTGCCTCACACATTGACTGCCTACTATTGCGGATGTTATTCCTCATCCATTGCCCTCTCTCTACCAAGATCTCTTCAATGCGATCTCTGCCATCCTTGATCTACTGGATATGTCATTTCTCAACACCGTTCCATTCTCTAAGTCTGCCTTTCAAATGAAGTATTGATCTGCTCTAAACTGACTCAAGCGACGTTTCTAGAGGCTATATACCACACTTTATTCCGACTGGCTGACCCCCGTAGGTCTGTCTGCATTTCCTATTTCATGGAGCTAGTCACCTCTATTTACCTAATTAGCTGATGAATTGCTGCACATCTTGTCTAGGGACTGCCTGACATGCTCTATTTCTACAGCAGACCTCCCTGGGTCTGGCTGTGCTTTTCATGCCTGGAATCAGACACCTCTCTCTCCTACCTCACCGGTTGTCAGTTAAGCTGTGTTTCGCCAGGGGCTGGTTGCCACGTTCCATTCTTTCTCACCTCCCTACGTTGGTGCAGTCCTTGCCCATCCTGCCTGTCGATTAGGCTTAGCAGTCCAATTGACTTGCTTACTTTTTGGGCTTGCCATAGTCTACTACTTGGATGCTTCATAACATCGCACCAGTCTCTGATTATCCTCTACAGCCTACCATTACTCCAGCTTAGCTCTACAGCCGTTGCATTCATATCAATTCCTAAGACTTTACTTCACTTATCAGACCTGTATTCATCAGTTGGTAACCTGGTTCAAAGCCTTCTCTCATTCCAAGTACTATTCAAGCCCTCTATTATTAGAAACCTGGAAGTCGTACTACTTATATCATCCTGCCTCATTGACGTCAAGTTTGGATGCAACTATCTACGTCTGGTCTCCTGTATTGAATTCATCAGTCATCAACTTCATCACCATCATACATTTCCCGGATTATGCACTCTATCAACTGAAGTCCGAAAGAAGGCTCTTCATATCCACTCTCCATCATTCCGAATTGTACATGGATTCTCGGACTTGTCTTTATTAGGAGGAAATTATTTCACTGGACATTTACAATTCAGTTCTTCTTAAGCTCCATTTATCTGGATTAAATTCTACAAATTAGAATTCAGATTTAGCAGATTAATTTAGTTTAATTGGGATCTCTCTCATTTAGTATGCCCAGAAGGATGGACAGGTCGGTAGCCATGGGTCCTCAGAGGTTCCCCCCAAGGGGGGTTTTCCTCTTCTGAGTGCTACTGGTCACACTCTCCAGAACTGGAGGAGGTGGTTGTCTATTCCTATCATTAGGTGTTGTCATACACGACTTCTTCTGCATTCAGTTAAAGAACAAGCATTGATATAATATTCTTTTTGGGGCTATCATAATTCTAAACCAAGCCTCCTTTCTACAGGTGGGATACAGAGAAAGGCTAAAACCATCAAATATTATCAAACAACTCAATTCAAGCATCTAAGTACCTAAGCACAAACATTCTATACTACTACCTAATAAACATTGTCCTCTTAATGCTGGCCTCTGTATCCCCAACCATCTACATCACTCCAGTATTTATGTACATAAGCACTCAGCTATGAACCACACATAATTGCAGGAGTAGCCGGGATTGTGTGGGGGAAGAGCTCCTCCCCCACAGTCTATTTAATGGAAGCAGCTGACTCCCACTCTGCTTAGAATGAGTCACACTCACCCACCATCCTCCCCGACACCTCCTCCTTCTGCGGCACTCTTATGCCACAGGAGGGGCTATCATAATTCTAAACCAAGCTTCCAACATTTATGTACATAAGCACTGAGCTATGAACCACACATAACTGTAGAATCTCTCTTGGGTCCTTTTTAGTCTCTCCCTCTCTCCTCTGGATCTGGAATGGCACAAGTCAAAGATTTTGCCAGCCAGCCCTTGCTTATACATGCAGTCACACAGTACTACCACTCTGCCTTAGTTTTCATCCCACCCAGCAGCCAACCAAGTCACCACTATATCCCCAGTACCGACTCCCCAACCTGCTTTTAGACACCCCTAACGATCGTTTTCTCTACTCCTCTTTTCTCTCACTCTCCCTAATTTCTTCTCTTCCCTCTCTCTGGCTCATATATTTCTGGCATTTTTGGGGGGTTTTGGAGTTTTTGTTTGGCAACTCTGTTTGCTGGCTGCCTGACAATGCTGAGCACAGTTCCTGCTCCTGCAGTTCTCCCTGCTCATCTGTGGCCACTTTGCACACTCAGCATGGTTATATTTACCATAAGTGCATCACGTGACCCTCTGTTGTCTAATTGGATGCCGCTGTCCAACTGTATGTGCTGAAGGCATCCCCATGGCAACAGACAACAAAATCACAGGACTGGAATGTCCATGGACCTGGAACCAGACTTCTACAGTAAAGTCCATATTTATCCTGGTCTGTGGACTGCGGGTTTGATCTAGGGATTTGGCTGTCCTGTGGAACAGTCTGCCCAGCCCTAATTTGGAGTATTGTGTGCAGTTCTGGAGGCCACACCTTAGTAAGGATATCGACAGGATTGATGCGACGTAGCAGACAGTAACTAAGATGGTGGGTGGATTACGACAAAAAACATATGAGGAGAGAGTGTGAGAGACATCAATATGTACACACTGGAACAGAGGAAAGAGCGAGGTGATATGACAGAAACATTCAAATATCTTATATAAATAAGGTTAAAGGGGATGATGTATTCCAGTTTAAACAGTGTGCCAGGACAAGAGGTCATGACATGAGACTAATGGAGTCCATTTTAGGGGAAATGTGAAGAAGTACTTTTTCACAGAGAGTGTGGTGGATACATGGAATGGCATCCCGCACAAGGTGGTGGTGGTGAGTACTGTGGCAGGATTCAAATATGCATGGGACAGGAATAAGGGAATCTTAGAGATGGGAAGAAAACCCCTACAGCCAGTGACCAAGTAAGGTCACAGGCTGCTTACTCAGGTAGTATAAACAGGCAGACTGGATGGGTCGGGTGGTCCTTATCTGCTGACAATTTCTATGTATCTATGTATTTAACATTGCCTGACTTCTGGTGTACCTGGCAGCTGGAATGCCCCAGTCAATATCCAGAAAGGTTCAGATTACCCTTCACTAATTTCCCTTTCTTCACTCCCCTTACCAGATCTTCCCTGAGTTCCTTATCTCTCTCTCTAACCCTTGTGCTGGTGGTCTGTAGACCACCTATATTTTCTTCCCTGAGGGTGCCATGAGGTAAAGTCACAGTGACTGTTTCTCCATTGCTTCCCCTAATGTGTCAATCATGACCTCCCTGACATATAGGGCTACCCCACCCCTTGCCTTTCCCTCTCTCCAGTCTAATTATTACATAGAAACATAGACTTTGACAACAGATAAGGACCACTTGGCCCACCCAGTCTGCCTATTTCCCTACCTATTGGATAAGCTGCAGATCTTAGTTAACTAACAGCCTACTTCCTCCGACCGTCTACTAGAATTGCTTTATGTCTCTCCCATGCATTCTTGAATTCCTCTACTATTTTTGACCCCAAGACCTCCTCAGGAAGGCAGTTTCAAGCATCCACCACCCACTCTATGAAAAATTACTTCCTCATATTGCCCCTGAGCCGTCTCCACTGTATATTCAAATTGTACCTCCTTGTTCTTGCACATCTCTTTTTCTGAAATATGCTACCCTCTTGGATTTTGTTGATTCCCTTGAGGTGCTTGAAAGTTTCTATCATGTCCCCCCTCTCCCTCCTTTCTTCAAGGGTATACATGTTAAGCTCCTTTATTCTCTCTTTGTATGGATTCAGGTGCAGATCCTGCACCATTTTAGTTGCCCTCCTCTGGACTGCCTCCATCCTCTCTATGTCCTTGCAGAGATGGGGTCTCCAGAACAGCATGCAGTATTCCAGATGGAGTCTCACCAACTGTCTGTACAAAGGGATAACAACTTTCCATTTTCTACTGGTGATGCCTCTCCCTATGCATCCCAGTATCCCAGTAGCCCTCCTTACTGCCTTCTCACATTGCTTGCCTACCTTTAACTCATCTGATACCCCAGGTTCCTTTCCATTTTTGTTGTTGTTAGTACCTCCCTCCACATGTGTTCTCTTCCCCTGGGTTTTTGTTTTCCAGGTGCATTACATTGCACTTCCTTGCATTAAATCTAAGCTGCCAGACTTTTGACCATTCCTCCAAGCTTGCCAAGTCCCTTCTCATCCTTTCCACCCCCTTTGTGTATCAACCGTGTTGCAGATCTTTGTGTTGTCTGCAAAGAAGCATATTTTTCCTTCTAGTACCTCTGCAATGTCACCTATAAAGACATTAAAGAGGACCAGTCCCAGTACTGAACCCTGTGGTACCCCACCAGTAACCCCCGCTTTCTTCAGAGTGGACTTCATTTAATATTACCCTCTGCGTCCTGTTGTCCAGTCAATGTTTTACTCAGGCTACCACCCTGGGACCCATTCCCAGGCTGGCTAACCTGTTTATTAATCGTTAGTGTGGGATTGTGTCAAATTCCTTGCTAAAGTCTAGGTAGGCCATGTTCACTGCCCCTACCTGGTCTACGACTTTGGTCACCCAGTCAAAGAAATTGATTAGATTTGTCTGATATGACCTTCCTGCTGTGAACCCATGCTGCCTTGGGTCCTGAAACTGACAAGTCCCGGTAATTATTATATGTGGCCCATGTTTCTCTGAAGGTGATGAGTTCCATTACAGTGTGTGCCACCAGTGCCTGGAGCTCACTGATTGTATTACCCAGACTCCTGGCATTAAGACAATCAATCAATCTTTATTTTACTGGAAGAAACACCATTGAGAAAAACTCATTTGCAAGGTGGTCCTAGGTGGACATAGCATAGAAAACATATATAGACATTAAGAACAATGAACATAGGATGGGGTGTAGGAGGGGGTGAAACAATAAGGATTTATAATGTACATCGATACATAGGAATGAAAACCAATCAACAGTATATACAATTATGTAAAATGCATACAATATAAATTACAGTTCTCAGTCCCAATTTCAGAGGTACAGTATATGATAAAATGTGCTTAGACAAGCCTAGGTAGTTGAGGTTGCTGGGAAATGGAGAACTGATGGGAGGAAGGAAGGGTGCACACCAGGTATAGGGGAAAATGGAGGCAGGGTAGAGATTGAGTTGGGAGAGCATAGGAAAAGGGGAATACAGCTGGGAGACAGTGAGACAGAGTAAAACGCACAGAACACAGATACAGCCTGTGTGGAGAAGCAAGAAAGATTTGCAGCATGGAGAGAGGGGAGGATGACAGGGAACTTCTCTTAGCAGTTTGGTAGGCAAGGAGATTGTTATCCAGATAATGGGTGCTAGCCCCAATGGAAGGAATTGCAAGTTTTGTCCAATAGGTGGTGAAGCAACAGTTTGAAGGACACCAGATTGACAAATTGAGTTAGTTTTAGGGAGTTTTTGATACTGTTCCAGAGACGAGGGAGGCAGCAGCTTAAGGAAGAAGTGCCAAACTGAGTTCTAACCCTGGGAGTATCAAGAGTGATATAAAAGTATTTCCTAAGGAAATAGGACCCTGAAGACAGAACTAGTAGTTTGGAAATATAATGGGGGAGTTTGCCTGTTAGGGCACTGTAGGCCATAGTACTGTGTTTTTCAGCCTCCTGGTTTTCAGTGAATGACTGCCCAACAATGAATAAATGGAGCAATGGTGTGTATTAAATAGTGCATCAGTAATGAATCTAAGTCAATCAATCAATTAATCAATCAAGTCTTTATTTAACTAGGTGTTCATCATTGAGCAGAAGCTCATTTGCAAGATGGACCTGGGGTGGAGCATGAACAATTGTATATACAGGTCAACACAGGTATTTACAAGGCTATACAGATAATACTCTTTACAGAGAGGAAGAAAAAGAAGTTCCTATGTACATAGAATTATACAGATATTGTACAGATTACACGGTATTTACATACATAGAAGTGTCTATAGGAAGATAAAGCAGGTTATCTAAGGTTGCAGGAGGAAGTAACGGAAGAAATAAAATAAAAATAAAAATATACACCAGGTAGAGGTGAAGGTAGGGGGGAAGGGAGGGAGGTAGGGGGAGAAAGGCTAGGAGGGCACGGTGCACAGAGAGGAGTTGGTAAAACAGTATGTAGAGAAGATGGATGGAGAAAAGGAGTATGTGTGAGCCCCGGGATCGAATGCTATAAAGTACGGGGGCATGGTAGGATGTCACAACCCAGGGTAGTGAGCTCCTATCCGAGGTTGGGAAAGGAAGAATAAGGGGATGGACGGTTCTAGTGTTGATAAGACAAATGGATAAGAGAGAGAGAGAACAATTAGGCTGGTGAGGAGCAAGTTGGGGGGTCAGTACTTAAAATTGGGTCTAGGCGTGGCTATATACCAGTGCAGACACCGGTACTGGGTCTGAGTGCGTAAAATAGTTACATACTTCTCTGATTGTACAGAAATAAAGCATCTTGAAGGCATTTATACCGATTAGAGTGCTTAATTTGAGGGTTTTTTGTAGATTGTTCCATAAGGTAGGTATCATGAAGCTTATGGCTGCCCTGCCGAAGCGGGATTTTGCTTTGGGTACTTTAAGTTTAATAGCTGAGTAACTTCTTAACCCGTATTTCCCAATTATACTCAGAGGAATACAGCAAGAGATATAGTAAGGTAGCTTATTAGAGATGGCTCTATAGGTCTAGAGAGCTGCGTTTCTGTGGCGCCTGAACTTTAGTGATGTCCACCCCACTGCCGCATATACGGTGCAGTGATGCGTGTTGAAGGGGAGTCCCGTTACAAACCTCAGTGCTCGATGGTAGAGTGTGTCCAGTTTAGCCATGTAAGAGTTGGGGCATTGGCTGTAGACGAAGTCAGCGTAATCAACCAATGATAGGAAAATGGATTGGACCAGTTGTTTCTTGACATCTCTGGTGAGAAATTGGTTGATTCTAAAAACAGTCCAAGCCTTTGTGCCAAGTCAGTTTAGCAAGTCCTTGATATGTTCAATGAAGGAGATTTTTGGTCTATCCAAACTCCCAGATACTTGAATTTTGTAACAAATTCTAGTTTTCACCTAGAACTGTGGTAATTTGGGGAACTGTCCCAGTGGACACAGGGTTAGCTGTACGGATAAAAGGGGAGAGGACCATCGCTTTAGTTTTTTTGGCATTAGGGAGTAGCTTTTTTTGGAGGAGTTGGCTTTGCAAAAGGTTTAATTCTGACTGTAGGTCATTGCAGGCAGCTTCAGGTGTTGGGCCACTCACGGAGAGAACTGTATCATCTGCAAACAGATGGATGTTGGCTTCTTTTATACAGTTGTCGATGCTATTAATGTAGATTGCAAAAAGTAAGAGCCCTAATATAGAACCTTGAGGTACCCCTCTTTGCAGAGTTTTTAAGGGGACAGGCCTCCTTTGGCTTTAACTTGTTGAAGGCGCCCTGTAAGATAGCCAGTAAACCAACGAGAGAGGAGGGGTCCACACCATGGTTTGAAGGGAGGAGGAGCAGACTATGGTTGATGGTGTTAAAAGCCTTCATTAGATCAAGGAAAACAGCACAAATAAAGTTTTTGCTCTCAAGATTACGTTGCCAGTCATTAGTAACTTTGGCGAGGGCTGAGACAGTGCTATGTTTAGCTCTGAATCCAGACTGCATAAGATTTAGCAGTTCCCTAGACTCAAGGTGAGTCCTCAGCTGTGCATTTACAATTTTCTCTAGGAGCTTGGACAGGACCAGAAGGAGAGAAATTGGCATGTAGTTATTGAGATCACCAGGATCACCTGATTTGAACAATGGTATGACATGTGCTGTCTTCCATATAGGTGGTAAGGTGCCCTTAGACAGGGATAAGTTAAAAAGGTGGGTGACGGGTATTGCTAGTATTTGGTAGGCAATTTTTAGGAAGTAAGGGTCAAGGGTGTCGGCCCCACCACTTTTTCTAGTATCCAACTGAAGCAAGAGGTCCTCTACCTCTTTCAGTGGGGCAGATTGAAGCAAGAAAGGCGGAGAAGCTATCGGAGTTTCAGGCAGTTGGCTGGCAATCTGGGAGCAAAGTATGTTTTCAGGGGAGTTATCAAATGCCATGCCTGCAGTAGCAAAGTGGTTATTGAATGCGTCAAGTATATCCATCTTTTCGGTTATAGTCAAGTTGCCAGAGGTAATCTTGGTTGGGAGTGAATTTCCTGGGGAGTGGCCTAGCAGGTCATTGATTGTGTTCCAGAGCTTGATTGGGCTCTTTGTGGCAGAGTTCGGATTTGAAAAAAGGTGGCCTTCAATTCTCTGATTGTTTTGGTACATAAATTTAGTAGTCTCCTGAACTGGTTCCAGTCCTCTGCAGTGTTCAGTCGGCGTGCTTTTTTCCAGAGCTTATCTCTTTTTAGAAGCAAGAACTTGATCTGAGGGGTCAACCATTTACAGGTTGTGGTCCTAGTTTGAACTTTAATCAGGGGAGCATACTTATTAAGGGCCCTTGATATCATTTTGTGGAAGATATTGTAAGCTGATGTAATTGTTTTGGCCAGGTAGAAATCTTGCCACTCAGGGGAGTACTTAAGCTCGTTTAGGTAGGCATGTTCATTGAAGTTGTGCCTGGATCTCTTCATAGAGAACTTGCTGATTGGTGCTGGGTTGTTGGTGGATCTTACTCCCGCAATAAAACAATGGTTGCTGGCGTCTGAGAAGAAGACATTGGCGTGGGAGAAGAGATGAGGTTTGCTCACCATTAGCACATCCAAAAGTGTACTTTGACTGGGGTTCTTCACGTTTGGGTGTGTTGGTTCAGTAATAAGTTGCATTAGCCCATGTTCATCACAGAAGGATGCAAGGGGGGCAGCTGTGTTAGAGAGCCAGTCAAAGTTGAGGTCTCCTAAAATAATAGTTTCTGGCAGCCCTTGTCCCAACTTGCCACTTAGATATGACACAAGCTGTAGGCCAGCAGACGGTGGTCTGTTGCATCCTATTACGTAGAGTGCAGTAGTCTGTAATTTCCACTTTGAGAAATAGGCATTCAATTGCTTGTACATGATGCCGAGGATAAACAGAAGGCAGAAAATTTGTCTTTAACGTAGATAGCTACCCCTCCTCCTCTGGCATGCCTATCAGCTCTGAGCAAGGCATAGTTAGGTATGTTTACTTCTCTATCAGTGGTGCTGGGTTTAAGTCAAGTTTCGGAAATCACAAGTATGTCAGGAGAGGTATGATTTACCCAGGTTTGTATTAAGGTTATCTTTTTAAGGAGGCTACATATGTTAATATGCAAGAAGCTTATTCCTTTTAAATTTGCTAGTTCTGCTGGCAAAGCAATAGCTTCTGGGGGGCCAGGGTTGAGTTCTACGTTGCCTAAACATAGCAGGAGGATATGTAGGATTTTCCTAAGAGCACTAATTATAAGCTTGTAATTCCTGCCTTTCTCCCGTCTAGTAGATCTGATGTTTTTAGGGACTTGAAAGTAGCCACCATAGAAGAGCTGATCTGTTGTAACAAGAGCTAGTACTCCTACCACAATAGGCGGGAAGGAGATAGAAGTCTGCGTGGTGGGAGGTGAGCCTTGTGGTGGGGGAGTGTTATAAGTACTACTGGTATATGTGGTCCAAGAGCAGGGTTCGAGGTATTGGTACTGGGAATCATGGAGGCAATTAAAGGATAAGTTGCCATGTGGTATACAGCACAAGGTGCCATTGTAGACCAAACATGATGGTAGTTCAGGTGTCCAATGCTGGGCAGCTGGTATCAGCAGAAGAAGGGGCAGTATAAGGAGCCATATAGGGACCGACATGATGGTACCTCAAAAAAGGAGCCACTCAGTTAGCCCAGGGGCCAGTGAGTTTGCTGGATTAATGCAGCTTATCAGTAGCTTTCCAATCTAGGTCAACCAAAATTTGATAGCATTAAAAGTATTTAGTAGTGAAGGCACAGCCAAGGAGAGCCTATGCGTTTTAATATGGGGAGGCCCTGAGAGTTGGATCCCGTAGGCTGGACAGAGAAGAGGGGGATCACGAGCTAAGTCTCTATTGGTGGGTCACTGCGCCAGGGGATGTGGACTAATATTTTGGCAGGAGCTACTGTATTTAATAATCAGCGGAGGTGGGGTGGTCGAAAAAGTTGCGGCAGTTGTTGTACCTTGTAGGGCCTTGGGTCCATGGTCTCGAGTGTCGGATAGAGGGGTGCCGACCGCCTAGAAGCCGGGAATCCCGTGGCTTAGGAGCTGGGAGCCTGGGCAACATTTCCTCAGCTGAGGGAGAGTAGGAGAATGAGGGTTAATAAAGGAGATTCACAGAAAGGGTTAGACAGAGCAGCGGGCAGTCCAAAATTTGCAGAACAAAAGGACGTGTATTACTTTGGCACCCAAAAGTGTCTAGAGCCAGTGCACATATGCAGGGAAAGGGCTGTAAACACTACTTTTCTTTCCCAAACCACAATTCAAGTCCTTTCAAATACAGACTGGGTTAACACTTCGGCTTTTTAACATTTGTCCCAACATAAACAGTTTTAGAGTTTAAAATCAAAGAGCAGAAGCCGGCTTCTGCCAGGGACCAATCAGAGCGTGGTCTGAGAGGGCACTCGCAATCCGGTTGGTTGCAGCAGTTGCCGTACCTTGTAGAACCTTGGGTCCATGTCTGCAGTCTCGAGCGTCGGTTAGAGGGGCGCTGACCGCCCGGTAGCCGGGAATCCCGTGGCTTAGGAGCTGGGAGCCTGGGTGGCAGTTCCTTGGCTGAGGGAGAGAAGGAAAGCGAGGATTAATAAAGGGCATTCATACTAAGGGTCAGACAGAACAGCAGTGAGTCCAAAATTTGCAGAACAAAAGGACGTGTATGGTACCAGCAATGCCAAAAGAGGTAGTGAGGAGTAGTAGAAGAAGAAGAATCTGCATTTATATAGCACTTTTCTTACATCCAAAGCACTTTACAAGCAATGCTAGACTGGTAGTGAAGTGACTGAATGTGTGGTGGCGGCCATATCACACATCATCACCCACACACAGCCTGGATAATTGCATGAACGGCTTATGGAAGGAATATTGGCCAGGACGAGAATGTTCCCTACTCTTTCTGAAAGAGTGCCGCGGTTCTTTTACTTCCACCTGGACACCCACCAGGATGGGTAGAAGGGACCTCGGTTTAACGCCTCATCCGGGCGGACGCACACCCAGCAGTACAGCACCCCAATACTGCACTCGGATGCCAGCGATTTTTAGGTGCAAGTCCAATCCCGTGGGCGGAACCCATGACCTTCTGGTCCAGAGGCGGATGTGCTACCAACTGAGCCATGCTGACACCGTAGTAGTAGGTGGTTGCACCCCATGGTAGTTTGTTTGGTGTTGCTGGCCTGCTTAACTGCTAGCTGGTTTATAGTTGAAAGGGTATATAGTCGAATTAGGGTGAGGTCCCTAACAATAGGGCAGGTAGAGCAGTAATTGAGAGGAGTTAGATGGAGTGACTGGAGAAAAGGTTGAGAGGAAATGTGTGATCCTGTGGGTGGGACTGCTTTAAAAAAGGGGTGGTCTGTTAGCTGTGGTCTGCTTGGAGAGAGCCAAGGCCACAGGAGCAGCTTGAGAAGCCCACAGATGGACTGTCTGTGTCTAAGTGCTCTATGATATAAGATGTCTTGGCTGGACAGGGAGGCAACAGGGCAATGGCTGTAGACAAGGTTGGCATAGTCGAGGAGTGGGAGGAAGGTTGAGTGCACCAATCTAATTTTAACTTCATAGCTGAGGAGGTGCTTAATTCTACTAAAATGCCAAGTCTCTGACTGAGCTTTTTGGTGAGTTCATTGGTGTGAGGTGTAAAAGAGAGCCTACTGTCTATCCAGAGCCCAATGTATTAAAATATATCCACCATCTCTAATTGTTCTCCAAGAAGAATAGTAATTTGGGGTCTACTGCCCAAGTGATGAGTGATTGCTGGATTTGTATGAGGAGAAAGAAACATGACCTTAGTTTTTTATGGCATTAAGAAGAAGCTTGAGGTGAAGTAGGTTTTGTTGCAACGCTTGGAATTCTTGTTGAAGGACAAAGCAGGCCTGTTCCAAGGAAGGTTTTTCAATGTATAGAATGATATCATCCACAAAGAGATATATGTTGACAGATGGGATGTTAAGGTCTATGTCACTGACATAAATTGCAGATAATAAGGGCCCGAGGACAGACCTCTGGGGGACTCATCTTATAAGGGTCCTAAGCAGTGAGAGGTCGCATTGAGACTTAACCTATTGCTGATGTCCCACTAGATAAAAGGTAAGCCATTTCATGGGGGGGGGGTTGTTTAAGCCAATATTGCATAGCATGTATAGAAGGATCTTGTGGTCAACCATATCAAAGGCTTTACTTAAATCCAAGAATAAAGCACAGTTTTTTTGTTTTGTTTTTTAGCGTGGAGTGCAGTTTTCCAGTCGTTGGTTACTTTGGCTAGAGTTGTTGTAGTACTGTGTTTAGATCTGAATCCAGATTGTAAGGGGTTCAGCTAATTATGTCACTCAAGGTAATCCCTAATTTGTACATTAACTATTTTTTCAAGGAGCTTGAAGTGGGTTGGCAGTAAGGAAATAGGCCTGTAAGTGTTCGGGTCACTTGGCTCACCCAATTTGAACAAAGGTATGATGTGTGTTACTTTCCAATCATGGGATATGACCCCTTAGGGGAGGGATTTGTTAAAGAAATGTGTGATAGGTTGGTCAGCATGTGGTGTCTAAGTTTCAAGAAGTAGGGGTCATTTTGATCTACCTCAGTGTACTTATTTACATCAAGTGCTAGCAACAGGTCTTCCACCTACTTAAAGGTGACAAGTTTGAAAGAGAAGGAATTATTATGGGAGAGGCCCTGGTGGGGGGTGGAGAGGTGTCAGAGTTGAGTAGAGATGCATATAGTGCATTTGTTGGAGATATATCGAATGCAAGACCCACCATGGAAAAGTGATTAAGGGATTTAGGATGTCTTCTTTGCTGGAAGTAGAGGTAGTACCAGTGGTGATCTTAGTGGGGAAGGTGTTGCCCTGAATTTCTCTGTGTCTTCCAGAATTTACTGGGATTTTTAGTGGTAGAATCCAAGGCAGATTGCAAATATTTCACTGTTTCAGCTCTGATCAGTTTTGTACAAAGGTTCCTGGAGGCTCTGAAGGCTTCCCAGTCAGAAGGTAAACTAGTTTGCCTTTCCTTCTTCCAGAGGGCCTCTCTTTTGTAAAGGGCTGCCTTGTGCGAATCGTTGAACAGGGCAGGAATTTTTTCCTGGTTCTGATTTTGACTAAGGGTGCATGCTTATTAATGATCTTTAATAGCAGAAATTTAAATCTAGTATAAGCTAAGTCCACTGAAGAAGTTAAGTAAAAGTCTTGCCACATGTTATCATTTAGTTCTGAGGAAGTGTACACAGTTGAATTGGTGGCGACTTCTTTTATACATATAGGTGGAGGACGAGTATGATTTAGGCAGATATTGGACACAAACGATAGCACAGTGATCACTTATGTCATTAAAGAAGATCCCTGTGTGAGTAAAGTTGTGATATTCATTGATAAGGATAAGGTCAAGTAGGGAATTGTTTGCAGGGCGTTTGGTATTGATATGAGCAGTTTCTGAAATTAACTGGGAAAGGCCGAGTAGGTCGCAGAGGTTTTTTAGTGACGTTGAACAGGGAGAGAACCAGTCCAAGTTCAGGTCACTCATAATGATCAATTCAGAAGTTAGCAGCCCAAATGAGGATTGGAGATGCTGCAACAGTCTGAGCCCCATAGAAAGAGGCGTTTAACAGCCAGAGATTGTTAATGATTCAGTTAGGGAGTACAGACATTGACCGTAAGACATTCAAATTCACTAGGTACAGATATGGAGTCAATTAATGTGACCAAGAATTTATCACGCACATATATTGCGACCCACCCCACCTTGTAGGTCTGTTGATCCTGAACACATTGTAGGAGGGAATGTTTATGGCCTGGTCTGATGTGTGGGATTTTAGCCCAGTTTCAGATATTACTAAAACACCCAGTTTGGAAAGACAGACCCAGGCTTGGATAGCATCCAAATTCCTTAGAAGGCTGCAAGCATTAATGTGAATAAAACTGAGACCTTTTGCCCATGCCAGATCAGACAGCACTAGGATTAGAGCCTGAGGGACAGGATTTAGCTCCACATTCCCAGAGCTAATAGGAGTATGAGCAGTAATCTCTTGAGAGGACAAAGTAGTACTAGTACTTTTCAGAACAGTGCCCATTCCCACTTAGACTGGGAGGGGGTAGGGCACATGGACTGCAGTGTAACATGGTTGAAAAGGGGGAAGGAGACATGGAGAGCCACTTTTGTAGGTATCAAGCAAGGGGTGCAGGCATAGGTAGCAGAATTTTGGTTTTTAAGGGATGTCAAAGTAAGTAATGGACAAGAGCTAGTGTGGAATAAATAGGCCACTGGGACACTGGGGTAAAAGCTGGAAACATATGGCGTTGAATTAGGGCGAGAGTCCAGAGTCGGAGGTACAATCAGCAGAAGACTGGTAATGGAAGGGAAATATGGACTTAATAAAAGCATAACACATTGCATTGTGAAAGGTGTGCTTTGAAAATTTACTGGGATGTAGCTAAGTACAGCACAGATGCACCTATACCCTTTGGATCCAAACACTGAATTGGCAGCAAAGCTATGAAACAACTCTGCATAACAGGTAGAGCAAAGAGCAGCTGAGGGTTTAAGCTTAAGACTTATGAGAGTTGCACCTTTACCCTCTGGAACTAAAGCCCAAAATGGCAGCAAAGCTAAAAACAACTCTGCATATTAGATAGAGAAAAAAATGCAGCTGAAGGTTTGAGTTGTAAAACATTTGGCAGGTGAGCCCTAATGCAACTAGGAGAGCTTAATTTTCTTGCAGTGAATGCAGTGTCTGGTGGGAAAAGAGAAACGCAGAAGGTGGCACAGGCTATATCTTTTTAGAACAAATTAAATGGGAGAACAGACTAATACTTAATCCAATGAACAAAGCAGGAGATGGCAGGGAGGAGCTAAGGTGTAAAGGCAAAGATCCTTTGCCTTCAGAACGCCTAGCTGGTTAAATGCACTCAATCCTGACATCTCCTCCACTACCACCCTTGGCTCATTCAAACATAAACTCCACCTCCACCTCACTAACTCTAGCTCCTGTGAATGCTACCTATAATCTCCTCAGCTCTCTCGTTTTTGTTCCCTCCAACTATCACCTACCATGTCTCCACCCCCTCCTTTTCCTCTATGTTACTTCTTTATTTCTTCTTTCTTTTCACCACTCCTGACTCTCCCCTTCACCCGCCACCTCTTCTGAGCCCTCAGTGATCTTTCCCTTTTGTTGACTAGTTTCAGCCTGCTCCCAGTTGATGACCATGCCCTTTGGCTGCAATTCCTGCCCTCTCCAACTTCGCTCCTCATGTTTATCTTCGTCTTCCACCCTCCCTCCTACTTATCTCTTTGTTACTCTGTGTTCCCATGTATACATTCTACTTATTCTAGCTTTTGTATTGATCTACCATTGTCACCTAATATGCTGACCTATTTATTGTTTTGTTCCTATTTCTGTAACTTGTATTGTATTTGTTTTCTGATGCAGAACATTTGTAAAAGAAACTGGCTCAAAGGTACTTGTAATCCTAGTAGTAACAAACAAAAAAAAAAGTGTATTTAATTGAGGCCAGGGCAGGGGAGTATGGGCAGGAAAAATTTCAAAGTAATCAGAAGCAGCCGAACACAGAGTAGGAGGAAAGCCGGTCTGCTGAAAAAACAAATGGATAGTTAGGCTAATGTCTGTGCATCTAGAAGGCAAGGCGGACCAATAGCTGACAAGGCTGTAGTTGCTCAGCCCAATGGGATTCAAAGGCTGAGAGCCAGAAGGAGCTGTACCTTGAAGTGTGCGCTGTCGGACCATTTGGTCAGGAGTGGCAGTTGGCAGAAGGAGCTCTGTGCCACAGCCACTGGTGGCTGGGAAGTCCAGTCAGGTTCAAAAAGTCTGAAAGGGAGAAAAGAGGGAATTAGAAACAACTAAAGAACCTGCCTCAAGTGTAGGTGCTCTGGGTAATCGGTGGGAGTGCCTACAGAGATGCAGACAAAAGAAAGGGGAGTGGGTGAAACAGTTAGCAGGAAACAAATGCAAGCATTGAGAGAGAGTGGGGTGCCAGGTCTAAGGTGCTGGGGGCATCTGGGTCAGAAACCAAGGGCACAAGGAGGAAAGCAATGCTGAAACTAAAACAAACGGAGAAAAATGGAGGAAGGGGAGATAGGAATTAACAAGAGGGAATACCAGGGGGAGGAGAGGGTTCGCACAGCTGAGCTGCATGCAGTGTATGATGGAAAAAAGAGAAGCAGGAGGTACAGGCAGGACAGCGAGAGGGATGAGGAAGGGAAAAAAGAGAAAAAGCTAAAGTTACAGGCAGGAGAGCGAGTGAGATGAAATAGTAAGTTAGAAGAGTTCAGCAAAGCAGGAAAAAGTAGCGCATTTAGAACAAAAACTTGCTGTTACAATAACATTGATTTCTTATTAACTATGGCAAAGGATAGAAACAGGCTGTCCGCACACAGTCAAACTAGCTAGCTGGATGAACAAGCTGTATTGTGTCAGAACAGAGAATGTTTTGTATCGAACAGTATATTTAAATTACAACTAAGCAAAGTTTCAAAGTAATCTGAAGCCGCCAGACTAAGAGCGAGAGGAAAGACGGCCTGCTGAAAAAAACAAAGCAGATAGTTAGGCCAATATCTGTGAGCCAGGAAGGCAAGGCAGACAAATAGCTGACAAAGCTGTAGTTGCTCAGCCCAATGGGATTCAAAGGCTGAGAGACAGAAGGAGCCGTACCTTGAAGTGTGCACTGGTGGGCCATTGGGTCAGGAGTGGCAGCTGGCAGGAGGAGCTCAGTGCCGCAACCGCTAATGACCGGGGAGCCTGGTCAGGGGCCAAAAGTCTTGAGGTGTGCATTGGTGGGTCATTGGTTCAGGAAAGGAGGCTGGCAGGAGGAGCTCCATGCTGTAGCTGCCGTTGGCCAAGGAGCCCGGTCAGGGGCCAAAAGTCTTGAAGTGTGCACTGGTGGGCCATTGGGTCAGGAGTGACGGCTGGCAGGAGAAGCTCAGTGCCACAGCAGCTGATGACCGGGGAGCCCCGTCAGGGCCCAGAAGTCATGATGTGTGCACTGGCGGGCCGCCGGGTGAGGAGTGACAGCTGGCAGTAGGAGCTCCGTGCCGTAGCCACTGGTGGCCAGAGAGCCCAGTCAGGGGCCAAAAGTCTGAAAGGACAGATCCCATTCCAACTAGATCTATACCCAGTTTTGCTGTTTTGTGATCCTACACCTGCATTCTTTTCCATTCTCCATACCTTTTCATATTTTGTATTCCTTCCAGACCCTGAGACCCTTGCTCTCTTTCCTCATCCATTACTCCTTTTTGAAAATAAACCCTATTTGTCTCATCTTATTGCCACCAGTCACCAATATGGGAGGAACACAAGCTAGGTTCCCCTCTTTCACTCCCTTTACCTTGGCTTTTCTAGCCTCAGTGTCCCAAACAGTCAGTTTAACTGCTGATGTAGACATTAAACTTTTATCCCAGCACGCTGGTCTCCTCAATTGTCAGGTGAAGGCCATCACCTTTAAAGAGCCTTCTTTTCCAGAAGTCCCCCCTTCCCCCACAAAGTGGTACCTTTTCTCCAGGCACCATCCCTTTACCACCACCAGCACATGGCGAAAGGGTTAGTTAAATTTAAAACAAACTTCTCGGTGCACATCCTTACACTATTATTTAAGTCAGTAGTGCACAGCTGTAAAGCAAATCTGAGATTTCTTTGACTGGGTGTCAAAGGAATTAGATCAGGGAATTGAATGCGGCATATCTGGATTTCATTAAGGTTTCAACACTGTTTCATGTAGGAGACTAGTGAGCAAGCTGGCCTAGCTTAAGGGGTGGGTTTAAATGTTATAGACTGGGGAAGAAATTGGTTGGGGGATATGTGACAGAGGGTAGTGATAAATGGTCTTCACTCCAAAGAAGGGAGGGTGACCAGCAGGGATCAGTGCTGGGTCTGATCCTCCTTAATTTCTTCATAAGTGACATTGAAGAGTTTCTGGAATGGAAGGTTTACCTCCTTGTCAATGACACCAAGATCTGTAAAAGGTTGGACACTCTGGAGGGGGAGGATGATCAGAGACCTGTGAAAACATGAATAGCAATCAAGGGTATGGCAGCTGGGTTTCAGTGTGAAAAAGTGCAATATAATGCACTTGGGGCACAGAAATCCAAGGGCACAGTACAAAATGGATGGAGTGGTATTGACGATGTCCAAGCAGGAAAGAGACCTATGGTTAATTGAACTGGATAGTGTAAAGGTGGCCAAGCAGTATTACAAGGCAGTCGGGCAGGCTAGTGGGATGCTGAGGTGCATAGCAAGGGGTATCACTAGCAGAAAAGGGGATGTGGTGCTACCCCTGTATAAATCACTGGTCAGACCCACCTTGAGTACTATGTTCAGGTCTGGAGAAAACATCTCCATAAGGACATAGACAGAGTGGGGGTGGTCCAAAGGAGGGCAACTCAAATGGTGCTGGGTCCTCATCAAAAGCCCTATGAGGAATGCTGGCCCAGTGGCACTGGAGGTTGAGGCACTGGATGCCACACCTCGTGCCATGCCGGCAATCTGGGTTTGAGAATGAGCCCGAAGCATCGAGAGGACTGCTCTCCTCTGTCAAGGGAAGGAAGGATTGTCATCCCGCCGTCGATCGCCGTCTGGTGGGGGCTGAGGGTGGCGACACAGGTCAGGAAGGATGCAGCTGGCGACAGCATCATGCGCATGCCCCCACATGCATGTGTCGTTCCACACGCCAGGAGGGAGGGAAGGACAAAACACGAAAAATGGAAAAATGTTGATTAAAAAAAAGTCCTATGAGGACAAACTAAAGGATCTCGACATGTACACCCTGGAAGAGAGGAGGGAGAGGGGAGTTATAATAGAGACCTGTAAATACCTCGCAGGGGTAAATAAGCTACAAGAGGAAAAGTATTGTTCAGAAAAAATGGCATCAAGAACAAGGGGACATGATGTGAAACTGGAAGACGGTAGTTTTTGGAGAGATGTGAGGAGGTACTTTTACATAGAAAGAGTGCTGGTTTCCTGGAACAGCTTTTCAGCAGAGATGGTGGGAGCAAAGACAGTCGTTTGTTTCAAGAATGCATGGGTTCAGTACTAGGGAAACATATTGGAAAAACAGGGGATGAGGGATAAAGAGCTGTAGACCAAGTAGGGGCTCGGTTAAATGTAAGCAGGGATACACGGGCAGACTGGATGGTTGAGGCAGTCCTTATTTGCTGTCAGATTTTGCTTCTATTTCATTTTCCTTACCTTCTTTTTTTCCTATTACTTACAGACACTGAGAGCCTTCCCCCCTCCTTTTCCTCTTCCACTTTTCATTTTTGAACCTCAACCTTATTTTTACCCACCTTACTGCTACCAGTTCTCAGTTTAGGGGCAGCACTAGCTCAGTACCCCTCTCTCACTCCCTTTACCATGGTTCCCTTTACCTCAGTGTCCTGCACAGTCCCTTTAAATGTCTAATGTAGTTTATCTTCTACCCCAGCAAACTGGTCTCCTCCTTTTTCAAGTGAAGGCCATCACCTTTGAAGAGGCTCCTGTCCCAAAGGTCCCCCCAAGTCCCCCATAAAGTGGTACCCTCTCTCCTGACACCATCCCTTTAACCAGCCACTTAATTCCTCTATCTCTTCCCTCCTTACTCTAGCTTTCCTCCCCACTCCACACAGAGAGGAACTTGGAAAAGGTCAGGGAGGCTGAGTGTGCTTGCAGTCTGTCCCTCAGCCTTGGAAAGTTCCACTTCACTTGCTCAGCAGACTAGTCTACTGAATTGTTAGTAGCCAAGTGTACCAGCACCACCAGCTCCCCTCCTCCTTCTCCGCTGTCTTCTTTATTTTGTCTTTGTATCGGATCAATGATGCCCAAAAAATGCATCAGGCACTCCACACCCCTCCTCCCCACACATCCCACTCTCTGGTCTCTTCTGATCATGGAATCCCCTACTACTAAGGCTCCCCTAGCTTCCTTTTCTTTCACTCAACCTTGTGTGGAAAGCAAGGAATTATGTATCAGTAGATGAAACCGAGCATGTGAAACCAGCGCATGGAAAACAGCGTCACGAGTAATGGGGCGGCACATAATATTGCCGCAACAGAAACATCGCACACCTAAATAGTCTCTTTGTTTTTGTAGGGAGCTTTGCACCCTGCACCCCCTTGAATTATTATAATTAACTCCGAGGGGTTGTGGACACAGAGGCAAGAAGAATATCCCGATCGGCACTTGTCCTCAGCGCGCAAACAAAAAAAAAGTAAAAAGGTTCCCTAGCAGGAATTATAAGTCTAATTAATTATTCATGAGCTGAAGTAGCTCCTTGATTGGCTGCCCTGCCAGTCTGAAATCTCTTAGAAATGACCGGCAGGGCAACCACACAGCAGAAAGCACACTGTAGCAAAACAAGAAGAGTTTTTACCGCAGCTGTCAGTGTACACTATCTGTAAGGGTTTTGATACAGTAGCGATCGGCAAGGCATACAGGAAAAACTTGAGGGAATTGCAAAAAAATAGCACAACTCAGATGCCAGCACATCACCATCGCTGACACCTGATGCTCTCTGGCTTGCTGGTACAAGCGTGGTCCTCTCCATTGTGGACTGTGGTTTAGTTATTTATAGCTCTGCAACTGAAACAACACTAAGCAGGATAAAGGTCACACTGAACAAACTTTATTGCCTTGTAGTTGGTGGGTATAGGCTCACCCACACCTGTGATCTCTACAATCAAGCAAACTGTCTGAGTCTTAGTGGGAGAGTGCAATACCATACCAGTCTGCTAGCTCAGAAAGTAACCCTTGGCCCCGCTTAAGTACTTGCTCAGAAGCTTCTTACTGTCACCCCTGCTCCCTGGGTTACACATAGCTTCTCTAAGGTATCCTTCCTTGTCCCTTTCTGCAGAACTGCATAGGACAGAGGGCCTTTATGTTTAGGGCCCCTGTCTGGCTAAAAAGTCTACCTACAGAGGTTCTTTCTGAAATTAAGCTAGGCCTCTTTAAACTCTGGCAGCATCTTCTTACATTAAATAGGTGTGACTGTCCCTTCACCCACTCTGCTTCCTTATTATTCACTCCCTGAGAGCCCTGCTTGAAGAGCAGCACCGGAGCCCTCCCGCCCTAGATGGAGTAAGCTGACACAGATACTCCTGTGTTAGCCCGTCTGTGCCGCGCAGCGACTGCCCCACCCTCGGCCGTCATTTCATTTATGTGCTCTACTGGTCATGTGACTGATCACATGATGAGAGGCTGTCTTTCCTAACACACCAGTTTCCCTATCTGCTGCCTATACTTTTTGACTACTAGGAGTCACTATCAGCTCCTACATTTCCTGTTCACCTCCTTATCCTCTTTTCTCCTTCACAAGGAACCAAGAGACCTAAAACTCACCTCACCCTCCTTTGTTCACCTCCAGTACTCCCTCTCCTCTAAAGTATTTCCTTCCTGGCACCACCCAGGATTCAAACACTGCACTTTGTGCCCCAAAGGCTGTGTTTCTAACCCTTACTCTATTGGGTCACCTCAAGTACTTAATCTTTTTAACAACCCATTAACTTTCCTGCAAATTTTCCCATTTTCTGTCCACTCTCACTCGGCAGTTATCCTTCACTCTCGCCTTCAGTCCTTCATTGTCTGCATCTACCTTGGCAATTCTTCTTTCACTCCTTTTACTTCTGCACCCTTCCCTCTTGACCTCACCCTATTGTCCTAGTCCACACAGAATGTCCAGTCTAACTACCCCCCACCTTGATCTCCCCCTCCAGGATATTTTAACCTTAGAAAAAGTATTTTGTTCCCTGATTGGCTAAAACCACTTCCAACCTGGGCATCTATTTTTCAATAGATGCCGAGCTAAAAATAAGAGCCAGTCCAAGTGCCACTTCACTGAGTAGCATTGTTCAGTGGTGCCCAGCCTCCTTTGTAATTGACTCAAGCATCCCAGAAAATTTGGAAATGCCCACCCTGTTTTTCTCTCGGCTTAAGCGAGGAGCTCTAGTCCCAACACTACTTGCTTTGCGAGCTGCCTGCCTCTTAATAAAAAAAAAAATAAGAAAGCACACTGATTTTGTGGTCGGGAGAGTGAAGAAATTCTCACAGCCGTATTCTTTACAATGGCACCACTCTCCTGATCGAGGTATTGCACTACCACGCTGGACAAAAAGTAAATGGAAGCTGTTGGTCCTATCAGCTTTATGGAGTGAAGCGCAGCTTTAAAAATGTCCGCTACCACTGACTGCACTGCCTACACAGTAAACATGTCCCCTGAGAGTCGGTGGGGGGGGGACCAGAACCACACCAGTAGCCGCAGGTTGCAAAAAAAAAAAGCCTTCGAAGGATGAATAATGAAGCCATCAGACCGAACGGCTTCACATAGCTGTCGGTAGCAGAGTGCACCTATCCATGGAAAACCACACTCATAGTACTTCTCCATGGTTCCTCTGACGACCAGTAGTGACCCAATTTTTTTTTCCCTCCATCCACACAGAAATCCTTTACAGACAGGCACAACTCTGCCCCAGTCTCACCTGCAACTCAAAGTAAACAGTTTCCTCCTCAGCCATGCTATGTCTCCCAAACATGCACTTAATTCCAGGCCGCGCTTTGTACTGCTGAGCTGAACCACAGCAGCTCCTGGCCCTACAGAAACAGGGACACACATTAAAAAACAAATATACTTTCTCTCATTTTTTGTAATTCACTTTATTTTATTGTCATATTCGTTACAAATATCGTAAGTAACAGATAAGGCTGGTACAAAAGAGTTTTTACAAAATAATCTTGGGTACATTATACACATAGACTACCAGCTCATTACAACAATGCTTACATTACCTATAAACACAGCCACTCTAACCCCCACCCTTCACCCATTACTCGACCATAACAGCATTCACACGCCAATAAAAAGAAAACCCATTTAACCTTCTTATCAAGGGGATACCTCCTATGGGTGACTTTGAGAGCCCCATGCTATCAAGACTGCATCTAGGGAACCCCACTGTGAATAATAACCCTCAATCCTGTTATGCATTTTGGCAATATGGGACTCCACTTGTAATGCTAATGTAATTTCTTTATACCATTCACCGATAGAAGGTGCCAAATTATCTGTCCAGTGCCTCAAAATAACAGCCTTTGCAGTCACTGATATTAAAGCAATATACTTTTTCTGTTGCCTGGACATACCATTATTGAAGTTATTCAATAGGCAAATTTCAGGTGAAAAGAGACCATCTAAACCCAAGGCTTGTGGTAGGGAAACATGGATTGCCTTCCAGAAAGGCTGAATCTTAATACATTCCCACATTATGTGGTATATGTCACTACCTTCCACCCCACATCTAGCACATGTAGACTGCATTGATTTGCCCATTCTATATAGTTTCAAAGGGGTATAATACATATTATATGTAATATAGTACTGCTGTAGTCTATATCTATCTTGTCTAATATTTATATATCTATTTAACCATATATTCCTCCATGTATCCCTATTCTCTACTATTCCTAACCTACCTGTCCAATAATAACCAACCCCATTTGGAAGACTATCATCAAGCTGTTGCAATGCGTTATAAACCCGTGCGATAGAATGTGGCTGGTTAGCTATCTTAATCAAATCTATTAACTCAACTCCACTATCTATCTTCATTATATTTTTTTTGTTCTAATGGGTTCTGATTGATTCAGCAACTTGTCGGAATTTAAAATGTTGGCCCTTTGTTTCTGGAAACTTGGCTTCAACTTGTTCATAAGATAGTAACTTACCCTGAGGAGCTAAATCTCCTAGTTTAAGGCCTTCTAAAATTTTCCAGAATCTCGATGAGAGTGGTACCTGCTGAATTAAAAAGTGAGGGTTCTGTATCAACATTTGTTCTAATGAAAATTGCCAGTTAACCCGTAAGAGTTTTTGTACCTGTTGTAAAACCTTTAAGGACCAACCAATAGGAGTATCTTTTAATTTTCCCGGAAGGAGTTTGAAAGCAGTGTATGCTACCGTACATAACGATAGTTTGTGCATTCTGATTAGGTCTCTTTCAATAAAAAGCCAAAGCGGTGTATAATGGCGTATAGGCATGGATATACTTGGTTTAAACCAATATACTATCTTACTTACATGCAAAGCCAAATAATACTTATGAAAAGACGGTAAAGAAAGTCCCCCCTTTTCTCTTGGGCCTGTAAGTTTCTGATATGTTCTCCCAACAGTTTTCCCTTTCCATAAGTACTTGCTAATCATCTTTCTTAAATTTACAAACCAAACTTTAGGTAAAAAACATCCTAACATGTTCAAGGGGTAAATAACCCTTGGTAATATGTTCATTTTGACAGTTTCTATCCTGGCCCATAACGACAGAGGCAAATAATTCCATCTATTTAAATCTTGTTTAATGGTCTTAAGGAGGTTGTCACAATTTTCTTTAATCATAGACCCTATCCACCTCGTAATTTTAACACCTAGATATGTCAACCTTTTAGACTCCCAGGCCAAGCCGTATTCCCTCGCAATATTGGGGTGACATATATTATTCGATGGAAAGAATTTCGTCTTAGAGGGGTTGATTTTATAATTAGAGACCCTAGAGAATCCAGCTATCTCTCTGAATATCTCTGGTACACTAGTGTCAGGTTCTTCTAAGTGCATCAAAAGGTCATCAGCATATGCTGAGATAAGATATCGCCTACTCCCCAGTTCAATTCCTTTAATCACCTGTGATGTCTGTAACTCTGCAATCAGGGGTTCAAGGTATAGGTTAAACAGGAGTGGCGATAGGTGGGCATCCCTGTCTAGTACCACAATTTAGAGAAAAGGGGGATGATAGAATACCATTGCACCACACCCAGCTGTGGAGCACTATAGGATTCAAACCCAAGTTAGGAACTCTTCAGGTAGCCCAAGATTATCTAGCACTGCAAAAAGAAAGTCCCAAGACACTCGGTCGAATGCCTTTTCGGCATCTAACGCTAATAGAGCTGCTGGGAGGTGCGCTCCTTGGGCATGAATAATCAAGTGTTGGACCTTACGCAGATGATCACTAGATAACCTTCCACTCATGAAACCCACCTGTTTAGCACTAACCATAGTACCCATGAGAGGACTCAATCTGTTTGCTAATACTTTCTCTCATTAAATTAACACACTGTATGGTGGGGGGTATAAACAGACTGCTATGGGAGGGTGTAACTGCTTATGAGCAGCTTTTTTTTTTTTTTTAACTATAGAGTCCCTAGTAGGGCAAGACTTCATAGCTCATGCAGGCGGTGGAAATATTTTATTACAAAACTGATGTTAAACATTTATTGACAATTTTTTCTTCTTCTTTTTTTTTTAAATAGTGCCCATTTTCTAAGCTCAGTAATGCCCTCCAGGGAAATAGCAGGGAAACAGCAGACCTTCCAGGGGCTATAAGGCCCTCCGCCTGTGCCATCAGGCCTCATTACGCCTCTGGGCAGTCCGGTATTTCCCAATAAAACCCACCCTGTTGGGTATTATTGCTTACTTACACTTCATCCTTACTCTTTCAATCCCCCGGCCCTCTGCTCAACTCTCCCCCAATGACTCTTTGTCCCTCCTCCTCTTCTTCCCCCAGCCCCTCTACTATATTCCCTAGTGCCATGCTTTGCGTGCTCCCATCACCACCATTAAACACTCCAGAGCCAAAAAACATAAGTCGCTAACTCTCAGCTCTCTTTTTTCCAGGACCCTCATCCTTCTACTCCTCTCTGTCACCATCCATACAAACCCCAGCCCTGGAAACCCCAGCTCCCCTACCCTACAGCCCCTCCGTTATAAGGAAAGGAACATCAGCATAGTCCACCTTAACATACAGAGTGTCCCTACTAAACTAGATGCTGTCTAAGCCTGGGTTGCCTCAAATGATTTTGATGTCACCACCTTCTCCAAAATCTGGCTCTCCCACAAAATCTCAGATGGGGAAATCAAGCTCCATGGCTATACCTCTGTCAGAAATGACAGACAGAGAAAAAAATGAGGGGGGAGGAGTTCTACATCTCCAACAGATTATCCTTTACTGAACACATTCCTTGCACTGAGTTTGCACTTCTTGAAACCCTCTCAATCCACCTCCTTTTGGGCCAAACAAAACCCTCACCCTCACCACCACCTATCTCCCCCAGGAACCCTGCTCTCTGACCAAGAGGCACTGCCTGCCCTCAAACACTTCTTTCCAATGAATAGAGAGCGAATTCACCTAGGGGATTTTAACATTAATCGGGACTCTAGCCTTGCCGACACTGCCAAAGCCTGTGTTACAAACCAAGATCTCCACTAGCTTATCTCCTCACCTACTAGATCCATCTATAAAACTGACAACTCAGTCACTTATTGACTGAATCATAGTCACTCACCCTTCCTGCATCACTGACTCCAGCATACTGCCTGACTGCATCAGTGATCATTGTGCCATTTTTGTCTATGGTGGGCCCCGTCTACCCAAACATCCCCCCCCCCCAAAAAAAATTATTTTCACAAGGAGACTAAGTAATCAGAACATCGAGTTAATAACCACAATCTCAATCTTGTTGGCTGGTCTTTCACCTAGGGACCAGGTGACTACAACTCTATCCTCAACCGATTCTCCAAGATTCTTTTTAGCATCTGCAATAAGCATGCTCCTTTAAAAAGAATTAGAACCAGGGGACCAAACTAATGAATGGATCTCTACCCATATTATCAAACTCATGAGAACCAGGGACAAAGCCTGGGCCCATTACCCAAAGCACAGAGACCTTGCCCAGCTTTCCTTTACAAGTTGCTATGAAACAAGTGTAAATCAACTGTAAGAAAAGCAAAAATTTACTTCCTACCGTACATGATAAACAACTTGGTGAATCCTCAAATCCCTGTCGGCTTTAGGGTGCCAACAATTCACTGCTTGGCAAGATCAAAAATTCAGATTCCATTACATTGTACCACGGTGACAAACAGACCAATGACCCAACCGAAGTAGCGAACATCTTCAACACTTTCTTTGGTGATCTCAAAAATACAAACCCACCACTCCTCCCTTCACCACCCCATCCCCCCTCCACCCTCTGCCCAGACCTGTTTGGTAGACCTTTCCCCAATTTCTACTTTAAGGCCCTAAAACCTGCAGGCACCATCAAGCTCATCTGTGGGAACAACCCCAAACCCAGTAAAGGTGCTGACGGCAATAACTATAAAATCCTTAAACTCTCCATCAATACCTTGGTGGTCCCCATCGCCAACCTACTCAACCACTCCCTCTGCTCTAGCTATTTCCCTACCACTTGGAAAACTGCTACCATCAGGCCATTATTCAAGTCCAGGTCCAGAAATGAAGTGGGAAACTACCATTCTGTTTCCCATCTTGCTCCTCTCTTAAAAATTATCGAGAAAGTTGTGCATACTCAACTTATCTCCTACCTTGAATCCAACAACTTACTCTCTAGTGCCCAGCATGGGTTCAGATCTGAGCACAGCACCAAAACAGCCCTGGTCAGGCTCACCTGTGACATCCTCATAGCTAATGACAAAGGCCAGTACACTGACTCTGTCTTTGTTGACCTAACCAAGGTATTCGACCTTGAGGATCACACCCTTCTCCTGAACACCCTAAGAGTTATTCAACTCTCTGAAAACACCATCAAGTTGTTCAGCAGCTACCTCTTCAGAAGATCCCACAAGACCTCAATTGAAGGCCACTTCTCTGCCGAATGTCTGATTAAATATGGGGTCCCCCAAGGATCGAGTCTAGGCCCCTTTCTCTTCTCACTCTTCATTAACAACCTCCCCTCTATCTGCCATTCCACTCAACTTGTCCTCTATGCCAACAATGCGGCTGTGTTCTGCAGCAACAAAACCCCAGTCACTATGTTCCAGAATCTGCAGTCTGATTTTAGGAGGCTGCATTCTTGGTTCGCCAGTAAAGGCTTGGTCCTCAATTCCAAGAAGACCAAGTTCATGATCTTCTCAGGTCTTAGGAAAGCCCTTATCTCCGACCTTAAACTTTTCGACAACTCTGGTAACCTCATTGAACAAGTATCAGAATTCAAATATCTGGGTCTCCACCTTGACCCCCACATCCGCTACAATCTCTACATTAGCAACCTCATTAAGTAGGTCCATGTCAGGCTCGGTCTTCTATACAGGATTAGAAAGTTCCTGATCTCCACATCCAGATTTCGCCTAGCCAGCTCTCTACTCCTGGTTCTTATTGACTATGGGTCCATCATCTTCTCTCTTCCTACCGCTTCCCTCCTGTACTTGAAACTTAGAGCCACATACAACAGCATAGCTCGTTTCGTCACCAGTCTCCCCTGGCAAACACAGCACTGCACTCTCTACTCCACACTTGGCTGGCCCACTCTAGAAGGGAGGTTTCAACTGATGATGCTCTCCTTTCTCCACAAGATATCCCTCAATATTCTCCCCTAGTGTTAACTCCCTATTCCCATTCACAGCCCCAGCGTGGTTGACCAGGGGTGCCACTGTTCTGATCTTTGACACCCCTTTTTACAGGACTAAACAGGCCCAGAACTCAATCACCTTCAGGGACACAAAGCCGTACAACAAACTGCCCCCCAAAATCCAGGCCTGCGGATCAGTGTACTCTTTCAACACCACCCTCAAAGAGCACCTGCTTGAATCATCCACTTGCCACTGCCCTGATAGGCCCCACCTCGGCCCACTCACTAAATCCAGTGTATATATCTTCTGCAATACCTGCATCCACCCCCTGACCCCGTAGCCCTCTTCTGCCTTCTACCTGACTCTTCAGGAAAACACTCCAGCTACAAATTACCCCATCTCTCCTGTTAACTCTACTGTTCTCTTGATGACATCTCTTTACCTTCTTTTCAGCCACAAATCACCTCACCCCAACTGATAACACTATTTTTCTCCTATTGCCTTATGTTTGCTCATTGTACTCATTGTACTTTGATTACCACTGTATATACGATGTCCTTAGTGTATACCTGTTAATTTCTTTTTTGTGTTTAAGCCACTGTAAATATGATTATAAAATGCTATAAATTTACTACTGTAAAAACGATGTATATACTATGTATTCTCTTTGGTCTTTGTAATGATTATCTGTTGTGTTCCAACACTGGATATTTGTGAAAATGGGCATTTTTTGCTCACATACCTTCCAGTATGTAAATTGATTGATTGATTGATTAGTTATTCCTCTAACTGTACCTCCTTTGTCTTGTTCATCCTGTCCTCTCCACCCTGCCTGTTCATACCCCTTTATTTCACATTTCCCCCTTCCATTGTTCTCTACCTTTGCCCCCCCCACTCATTACCTTCTCTTCTCCTGTTCATTATAGCCTGTCTTCCCCCCCACCTTTGTTTTCTTCCCTTCTAATTTGTTTGACAATGTCCTCTGGACCACCTATCCTCTGTTGTCTGTGTATTCTTGTCCCTGCTCTTGCCTCTCTGTTTATACCCTTGCCCCCCTACTAGTGAACTTTGTAATCTCACTGTTATATCATTTCCAATACTGCTAACATTTACCTCACCTATTCTACGTTATTCCTTGTTCTTATACTTCCTTTGCTGGTCACTTTATTTCCTCATGCAAACTATTGTTGATTGCACTTTCATTGCCTTGTACTTAATTACTGTAATGCTACAGTACACTGTTATTGTGCTTGTTATGTTTTATCCTCACATTGCAGTGTTTTTTGTCTCCCTTTGTACACCAACTGTATTTGCACTGCCTTGTTGTTTTGCTTTGTTTATTGTTAATTTCTTTTGACATGAAGCCTTTGTAAATGAGTCTCTGACTCAAATGAATATAATTCTGAAATTTTAATAAATAAATAGCAAATAAGAATCTAACCCTGGCCCTCCCCACCTTTTCACTGCTGTGTGAGGTGCTCTTGCCAGTCCACCATGGGAGTGGCTCGACTGAGCACCTGACCAGCAGTGGTTACATCCACTTCCCCTTTCTGTGCAGAGCAACAGGGGTAGCAATACTTCCTTATTGCTCATATACCCCTGTCACTCTGAAGCACTTCATGCTATAGACCGCGTGGGTCTTCATGCACTGTTTAGTCCACAACTCAGTGATCTGGTACCCTTTGGGTGCCACAAGGTTGTAACTGCCATTTCCCTCGACTGACCCAGAGTCTTCCCTGGTCTAGTCAGGTACCTGATTCTCCTCCAGGGGTGCAAACAATCTGCCATCGATATAGTGTGGGGTTGGTTGACCTCCTTGTGGTTGTCTGTACCTGAGACTCTCCAAGGGTACAAAACAATATGCCATCAGGATGCAGTGGAGTTGGCTGACCTCATTTTGGGTGCCCCTGCCACCCTTCTCTCACCCCTTCCCCATCACTCTACACCCCCTTGGACTTGTGGACCTCTTAAGGAGTGGGGGTGTGGGCTGTGGGCTCCAGCTGAGACAGTGTCATAGGAGAGATCTTTCTTCTGTTGCTGCTACCAGTTGAGCATGGAGCCCTAAAAAGGTCCTGCAGAAGGGTCAGTGACTGCATCTCCAGAACATAACCCTTTAAAAAAGAGGCCCACAGTCCTTGCAACTGACTTGCTCCCTGCTAAGCTTCATCTCTATAGTGATCCTTATGATAACCCTTAGACTTCCAATTGAAATGTTGTAGCTACCTCAGTCAGCTGCCTCCTTGTTCTGATAGCAAGAGCTACTTGTTTAGTTCATTTGAATCAATTTGGTTTCACCAATGGAAGTGTTACTACAGCCCTTGCATTTCATTTCTTTCTTTTGACTTCTTAGCTTCTCCATTATGTTAAGAAAGTCCACTTCAGAAACAAAGCTGGCCAGGAAGTGTATTTTGACGAACATGGTTATGTGCCAGTATTGTTTGATATAATTAACTGGCAGCTGAGCTCTGAAGACTCCATGAGGAGTGTAACGGTTGGCAGATATAAACTGCAAGATGACCCAAGTCAAGTGCTTATAATAAATGACAGTGCCATCATGTGGAGTGGAGGATACTTGCAGGTAAGAGAATTTATCTCTTAAATCTTAAAACAGCAGTGCATAAAAAATGTTTTTCTCCAAAGTGTTAGTTTCAGTTACAGTTAATAGAACTATTGGCATATCTGTCAGATCTGCTTTACTAGGTGCCTCCTATGCTGTGTGCCATGAGTTTTTTTTTTTCTTGATCCAAAACCATGACAGGTTTAAAATGCTATTTCTAAGCCACATGTGGTGGCCATCTTTTTTTTCTTAAGAAAAAATAAAGCATTTAAAGAGGGACTTCTGCCAAAAGTGCTACATTGCAGAATTAGAATAAGCATACCCCAATGAATCTTATACCAAAAATGTGGTTTCTAGGTTACATCGTTTTAAAGTTATGAGCTATTTTGTAACCATGATTTCACTACCTTTTCAAAACAGCCAGTTTCAGTGAAGAACCACTGATGACGTTATCTCCTGAACTCACACTCTCGTCCTCCCTGTCAGCAACCCTACAGGACCTGCTTCTCCAAAGTTTAAGAAACTGTCACTGTAGTAATTCTTTAAAAAATGACATAGGGTTGGCTGCAGTGCTTGCATTTCCAGAATGTTCAGATGCATGGCACTG
Source organism: Neoceratodus forsteri (assembly GCA_016271365.2). Lineage (NCBI taxonomy): Eukaryota > Metazoa > Chordata > Ceratodontiformes > Ceratodontidae > Neoceratodus > Neoceratodus forsteri. The sequence continues at coordinate 63,407,331 of CM057455.1, forward strand.
TACATCAAAATATGTCAGAAGGTGGTTCTGGAATACAGCACTGAACCAAGGCATAGAATGTCAAGGTGGTGCACAATTTTAAAATGTTGGAGGGGATATACAATTTCAGAATGTTACAGGGATGTGCCATCTCAAAATGTGCTTGGACAATTAGTCTTAGAATGTAACAGTGACACACATCAAGGAATTTGGTGGGAACTGGCAATTTCAGAATATAGTGGGGATGCACACTGTTGGAATGTGACAGGACACACCATTTATTCTGAAACTGCTTGTCCCTGCCATATTCCAGAATTGTACATCACGCACCCCCATATTTCAAAATTATGCATCACAACCTCACCACATTCCAACATTATGCATCCCACCACATCCTAAAATTATGCTTGTGCACAGAGGTTCTCTGTCTTTTAACTTGTTTTTTGTTATAGTTGGGTTCACCACTACAAAACCCAGATAGACCATCTTAGGGTAGCTGGTTCATTCCACTGGGCTGTCAAACAGACGAGGCATACTGATGAGTCCTGGTAGGTTGAAACACGTGTCTATGTCTTCTGTTGGCATCCTTTGCAAACTGTGTGAGAGGCCTTTCGGTACCATGCATTTTTGCTTAAAATTGAACCAGCATAATATTCTGTGGTGATTTGCATATGCAGTCCATGATGCTTTGCATTACGGGGGTATGTGTGATTTTGTATTTCTTCTGTAGCCTGGCTGCATTCCAGAATTGCACATCCCTTCCTCATTCCCAAATTGTGCATCCCTGTCACATTCTGAAATATTGCAACCTTGCCAAATTCCATAATTGCACATCACTGCCATGTTGTGTTTCAGTGCCACATTCCAAAATTGTCACTGCCACATTCCCAAATTGTGCATAACATCACATTCAAAAATTATGTGTCACCACCACATTCCGAAACTGAGCATAACTGCCACATTCTGAAATTAAGCATTGCTACCACATTCTGAAAATATGTATCACCACCACATTCCAAAACTATGTGTCACTGCCACATTCCAAAACTGTGCATTACTGCTGCATTCTGAACCTGTGCATCACCGCAGCATTCCAAAATTATGAGTCACCACCACATTCCAAAATTGTGCATCATTGCCACATTCTGAAATTATGTGTCCCAGCTATTGTCTGATCTGGTGTCATTGCTGCATTCTACATTTGCACCCTGGTGACATTTCGAAATCTCATACCTGCAGTATTTGTAAAATTGCACACAGCTTTGTCTTCCAAAGCCATGTTTGTCACCGCATTCCATCCCCCCATCACATTCTGAAATACTGTAACTTATATCTACATATTATGGAGGTGCATGTGCTGACCCATCCAGTGTCCATTTTCCTTTTTCAGATGTTTACTTCACCTTCATTTTTAAGTAACATAGGAGAAATAAGTAACATAACGTAGCTTGCAGGAAGGACTAGGTTGTGGTTTTGGGAGATGACATCAGCAGCAGCGCTTCATGGAAACTGGCTTTTTTGAATAGGCAGTGAATTGAGGGTTACAAAATGACATAACTTTTAAACAAAGTAACTTACAGGTCTGAGTTTTTGCATGAGGCTTACTGAGGATATACTGATCCAAATGCTAAATTTATTGATGGCAAAAATGATGGCCTCAGTCCCTTTTTAGAATTATGCAGATGTTCGTGGAACTAGGTAATGTTACCACCAAATAAAATGGGCAGATGCCTGGGATCTCTTACAGTAAAGAAAAAGGGAGGGTGAAATCATTTGCCCAGTTTTGTTGTCAGACAGCTAAGGGGGGAAGATGGATAAGGTATTGATGGAAGCCATCCAAAAGATGATGACCAAGGGGGAGGTACTGCTGGCTGGGGACTTCAATTTACTGAATGTGGATTGGAGTGTCCCAGCTGCAGCTTCAGCTAGGAGGAGGGACATTCTGGACTACTAGCAGGGGGCATTCCTCAGGCAACTAGTAAGAGAACCCACTCATAAGGGAGCAATATTGGACCTGGTACTCACCAATGGGGACAGCATTGCAGACATAATGGTGGATGACCACCTAGGGACCAATGATTATCACATGGTGTGGTTCAGTATAATTTCTGAGCCAGAATCGAACCCCATTAAGGTGAGGGTCCTGGATTTTAGGAGGTCCAACTTTACAAAAGGGGAACACTGGGAAAAAACTAAAAGGGGCCATAGGGAAGGCAACAAACCTCAGCATCAGGCAAGTAAGGAAAACCAAGAGGAAAAAGAGACTGCTATGGTTCTCAAAAGAGGTGACTGAGAAGGTAAGGGCATAAAAGTTAGCATTCGGGAGGTATAAGGAGATGCAGATGGATGAGGATAGGGAGGTGTGCAATGAGAACCAGAGGGAAGCAGGAAAAGCAGTCAGAAGTGCAAAGGCACAAATGGATGAGAAAATAGCCATGTAGTAAAGAAAGGGGACAATACATTTTATAGATATGTAAATGAAAGGAGAAAGAACAGGGGAGGGATTATAAGGCTAAGGAGGGAATGGGTGGAAGCGTGTGGAGGGGGACAAAGAGAAAGCAGACATCCTGAACAAATATTTTTATTCAGTGTTCATGGAGGAAGGGGAAGGCGAGGGACCACAGAAAAGAGACAAGACCATTGCAGGAAGGGACATGGAAACTAGTCCATTTAAAGAGGAAAGAGTCCTGAAGGAACTAGGAAATCTGAAAGCGGACAAGGCAATGGGGCCAGATGGGATTCATCCAAGGATACTGGAAGAGTACAGAGAGGTGCTGGATGCACTTCTGATAGTCCTGATCAGCCAATCATAATGGGAGTGGTCCCAGAGGACTGGAGGAGAGAAGAAGTAGTTCCAACCTGAGACAGGTTGGCATTCTTGCTCTTATCTCTGTACTTTCATGGGGAAAGAGCCAGCTCCAATATTGCCCTTTCCTGAACATATCACTTTGCCAGCCAATAATTTTTTTTTTAAATAACCACCATTTTATAGGTCAACTCCAGTTATGTTTGCATGTTTGTATTGGCTGTGTAGTTGCTTTGGGCATTGATTTTATTTAATTAATTTTACAGTTTTGAGCCCAGAAAGACACAACCTTACAGAAATAATTATATGGAACTTTTTCTTGCTGTGCACATAAAACTACACATGTAACATGCATGCTGCAAGCATGATTTTTATGTTAAATTAGAACTGATTGCATGTATGAGGCATGCAAGCAGCAAGTAAGTGTGGCAAGCATGCAAAAAGCAAGTGGTTACTGATAACTGCACACATAACTGTTAAATGACTTGCTCAGGATCACACAGTTCATAAGTGGGGGTTCATGAGTTCCAACCCAGGTTTCCAGAGCTCCAGGTTTGCAGTTCAGTGCCTTTAACTGCCATGCTATACTGCCTGCATACATATGGTTCACTTGTACTCTGCATTCATCTGCACACTTGCAGCATTCTTATGGCCACTGATATACTTTTTAGTTTTCTTGTCCCCACTCATCTCAGCTGCACAGCTGAACCATAGCACACATACTGTAACATCGGAGACACATGTGGTTCTTCCCACCCCTATATACATACTTACCCATAGAACTACTTAATCACTTCTGTCTGACCTGTACTCCTACTATTTTCTCTCCATAGTTTTGAATGCTTCTATGCAAACAGACTTTAAGGAGCAAACACAAAAGTAGCAATAACTCAGCACCCACCCACATGACCAGCCCCCCCCACATACACACACACACACACACACTGCAGCAGGTGAGAGACCATACTGTTACAGACCACCCACCAAGTCTAGGTGCAAGCCAAGAATCTCTTACCTGAGTACTAGGGAGCCAGAGGCAGGTGTTTTTAAGAGAGGATGTCCATGGGACAAAGTGTTGGGGCATGCCCCCTTGTAATGAATAGAGTTTTTTTTATTATTACTATTTTATTCATTATGATGGTGAGTTAGAGAATAATGAAGGCCACTGTTCTACAAACAAATCCCTTGTTAGTGAAGTGGTGGACTTCATTAATCTCCAACTCACCATCATTAGTTATAAAATAGTAACAAAAAAATACCCACATTCATTTCAATGGGGCACACCCCTGCACTCTTTCTTGCCCTTTGTCACAACATGCCTGAGTGCGGGCTCTGGAGATCCACTTCACTGGGGGGTGGGGGCAATATTCCTGACTATAGTGGGGTTTTAATAGTATGCGTATACCATACTGCTCAACTGTCCCTGATTGCACCCTAATTTGACCCCTGAAAGCTGCTCTATCCCTCATCCATCCGTCATGGAAAACATACTGCTCTTATAGAGAATGTCCTGTCAATATAGACTTTGTGACGGGGTGCCAGTTCAGATTTCAACACGGGAAGCCAACAACCACTAGAGGCCAGGTGTCAGTTAACCCCTAGAAGGCAAGCTCTGGAATGTCTGGAACATCTCTAAAAGTTAAAACTTATTTGTTGTGATAGAAACGTAATATGCAAATCAGGAAAAATTCAAATGTATAACATTCATCTGTCTATACCCCAGAACAGTACATTAGAGTTGGGCTTAAACCCATCCAGTTACTAACCATTTTTTCCTGGCTGAAGTTCTGAACCCCCCCCCCCCAAGAAAAAGTATTTTGCACTAGCCTCTCTCCCTGAATCCATTCATACAAACATATGAAAATTGTCAGCAGACAAAGGCCTTACGGTCTACCAAGTCTGCTCGGTTGTGCAGCAAGCAACCCTTATTTTACAGCTGCCCTTCCCTCCTTTGCTGCCAATCCCTTGACCCTCCCCCCTGCCCTGTCTCTTCCCCTTTTGAAGCCCCCAACTGTTCTACTGGATACCACCTCTGCCAGTAGCGTTTTCCTCCTGGCTAACACTCTCTCAGTAAAAAAGTGTCTAATCTCCCTATTGAACCTTCCCCATCCAGTCACATATCATAGCCTTGGGTGTCCCTCCCCTCCCTTAGTTTGAAAAGCCCCCTCCATACAAGACTTGTTTATCCTTTTCATATACTGGTACTTGAAGATATAAATCATATCTCCCTCTCCCTCCTCTCTTCCAGTGAGTACATGTTAAGTTCCCTCAGCCTACTCTCGTTAGGTAAGTCCCTCAGACCATTGATCATCTTTGTCGCCTTACATTGCACCCCATCCAGTAACTTCAAGTCACTCTTCAGGAATGGGTGCTAGTACTGCACACAGTACTCCAGGTGTGGCCTAACCAGTGATCTCTTCAAGGGCAGAATCAGCTCCCCTCTCCTTGAGGATGTACCCCTAGCAATGCAACCCAGCATCCTGTTAGTCTTTGCAGCCACCCTTCTACACTGTGTTGAGTTGTTCATTGCTCCTGTAATGAGCACCCCCAGATCCTTCTCCTCCTCAGTCACAGATAATTGCTCACCCCCCCAATTTCTAGCCTCTCTTCTGGGTTTTAGCCCCAAAATGCAGTACCTTGATTTTTTTGGCATTGAACACCAGCTGCCAGATGTCTGATCAGGACTCCAACTTTGACAGATCCTCCTGTAACCCTTGCTAACCCTCTAGGTCATCCACCACAGCTCCCATCTTGGTGTCATCAGCAAACAGACTGATTTTGCTCTTGAAGCCCACCGAAATGTCTGCAATGAATATCCCAAACACTGGTCCCAATACCGAGCCCTGCAGAATTCTGTTCGTCATTGCCCTTGGGGATGATAGCTGCCCCCACCACAGTCTGCTTTCTCCCTTGCAGCCAGTTCACTACCCAGCCCACCATCTTTACATCCACCCCTGTAGACTATACATTACTTGCTAGTCTCCCATGCAGCACCAAGTCAAACTCCTTACTGAAGTCCAGGTACAAGACATCCACTGCATGCCCTTGTTCAGTTGTCTAGTTACCCAATCATAGTACTCCACCAGGTTGGTTTGGCAAGATCTGCCAGGGACAAAGCCATGCTGCCTACTGTCCTGTAGTAGCCCATTGGCTTCCAGAAAGGACACCAGCCTCTCCTTCAGGATTGTCTCCATCAGTTTACCCATGATGGATGTGAAGCTTACCAGTCTATAGTTCCCCAGTTCGTCAATAGGGCCACTATTATTGAGGGGTACCATGTGAGCCATCCTCCAATCCTGAGGTGCACACCCTGAATCTAGAGAGGTACTGAACAGGTCTGCCAAAGGACCCACTAGTACCTCTGACAGTTCTTTCAAAACCTTCAGATGAATGCCATCTGGCCCTGGTGCCTTGTCCATCCTCAGTGCCCTCCAGCCCTCTATCACACTGTCTTCTGTGATTTCTATGTCTGTCACCCCTCCCCCTCCATTCCTGATCTCAAGCCCCCTTTGGGTATCCCCCACTTTTCTTTAGTAAATACTGAGCAGAAGTAGTCATTTAGCATTTCTGTCTTTTCACCTCCTACTTCCACCTGTCCCCTTTCCCTTTTAATCCTTACAGCCCTTTTTCTCTCTGATGTACATGAAGAATTCCTTATTCTCCTCCAGCCTAAGCACCTTTGATGCCTTGGCTGCCCTTACTGCCCTTGTCACCTCCTTTGCTTCCTTCAGGTACTCCTCCCTGCCCTCCCCCCTGCTTTCTTGTACCTCTTAAAGGTGGCTCTTTTCTTCCTTATCTTTTCCATGACTCCATTGGTCACCCAACTAGATTTCCTTGCCCTAGCCTTCTTACTCTTGGCCTAGATGGAGGTTTTAGTTGCCTCCACTACCTCATCTTTATGAGCTATCACCTCTGGTTAGTGTCTGTACTAGGATGAATTTTGGCCATGTACTCCTCTACTATTTCCCCAATTCTCCTGAAGTCAGCCTTGCTGAAGTCTTACACCCTTGTGTCAGATACTACTCCCTCCTTACCCATATCAGATGTGAACCATATCAAGGGGTGGTCAGTCCCCGCCAGAGGTTCTTCCACCCTTAGTTCCCTCACAAACTCCCCATTTGCCAGAACTAGGTCAAGGGTGTTCCCTAACCTGATTGGTTCATTGACCATCTGCATCAGGAAGGTGTCCTGGAAGGCATCTAGCACTACCTGCTCCCTTCTATTATTTGTGGCTGGGGCACTCCAGTCCACTCCCAGCAGGCTAAAGTCCTCCATAATCATCACACTCCCCCTTCCACAGGCCTTTCCAAACAGTTCTGCTAGTTCTCTGTCTAATTCTTTAGTTCAAGAGGGTGGCCTGTGCACCAATCCCATCCTAAGAGTCCTATTCCTTGAGTCCTGGATTTGCACACAGAGAGACTCCACACTGCCCTCCTGCCATACACACTTCAGTCCTTCCCTCACATACAGTGCCACACCCATTTCTGCTTTACTATATCCCTGCAGAAAATCCTTTATCCTGGTACTGGCAGGTCCCAGTAATGGTACTGGGTGGTCCATGTTTCAGTAATGGCCACCATGCCGACCTCCCCTTTTGCCATGAGGGTCTGAAGCTCCTCAGTTTTATTCCCCAGGCTTCTATCATTGCAGGTGACCACCTTCTACCCTCTTACCTTCCCACATCCTTATCCTTGTATCCCATTCTTACATCCTCCTTAGTATCTACTCTTAATCCCATTCCATTCAATACCTGTCCCACATGGGTTTTGAAGCCGCCCAAAGGTGCAGAAACATGATAAACACATCAATATTTCAGTCCTTCATCCTTCCCCAATCACCCTATAAAAACAATTATTTACTTTTACTTATGCAGCCATCTGGCTGGAACATATGGCCTGGTACACACAAGCACAGTTTTCAGTCTATTTCTTCTCCTTCCTTCTGCCAGAAGCAGAATGCTGGAACTGACTGTTCCAGGTCCACTCCGTGGTCCTTGACCAAGTCACCTTACCAACTGAACCCAGCCAACCTGTGTTGCTTGCTTCTTGCTTGGCTGTTGCTGTAGCTGCTGTCACCCTGCACTAATCAAGGCCTTTGAAGGTTGCCCATGCCACTGACACTACTGCTGCTAAGCCTAGCTTGCTGTCAGGGGGGGCCACACTGTTTTTATTCTGAGACAAGCCTAGTAGTGTAGGTAGATAGCCTTGTCAATGAGCTAGCTTCTAGTTCACCCCCTGCCTCTTCAGCCACCATGGGAGACGGAGACTCACTATGACTAGACCAACAAAAATATGCCACCAAAACACTGGTATTGAGAACTCAGTGCTCACCAACTCCTCCAAGCTGTAGTGTGCAGCCTGTCTACTCTGTGGCAGGAATGACAGTGTCACACTTGCACAGCTTGAGCATCTTTGTTTGGTTGGAGCTCCTTTACATCGCCTGTGACACTGCCACCACTAATAGGTGGAGAGAGTGGACAGCACAATATAGATACAGTCAAGCCAGAAACTCACCAACAGCATGAATGCACATAGACCAAGGGGCACTTATTGTGCAAAATATTAAAACTAAATGTAATGTCATTATTGCCACACCATAAGAACAACATAGGCACAAATGGGGGGGCAACTGTCTCCTCTGCCCTACCTTAATAGCACCCCTGCTTTATGGTAGAAATTTATTCTCAGGTGATAATATCTGTAAAAGTAAATACAGTGGTTTCAACTGTGTTCTGAGGTACTGTATCTCCATGTTTCAGGATGTGTCCCAATCATTGCAAGTGTTAGTGTCCCTAATTTTGAGTGTCCATGTCTCCCATTTCAGTGACAAAAAGTGAAGTATGGTGCATGCTTCCAAGGCCCTACTCAGCGCAAAGAGTGCTGAACATAGCCATAATGTACAGTATATGCCCCATACAGAATGACAAAAGAAAAGTAGGTGAGCCGTAGCAGTGGAGACACAAATATGCATATCAAGTATCATAGTCACATACAACCAGAATGAATTGATTACCCTTTTTGCTTTGTGTAAGGGGCAAATCACATCCTTTGCAATTATCTCAAAAGGCGTATCTATCAAGGGTAGGGGCACCAGGGGCACCTTATATTTTTAGAGTTGCAAGGGTAGAGCCCTGCAGACTGTTTTGCTATAACTGTAGGAGAGAGAAGGGGCCATGAATAAATTTGATCCCAGTCCTTTCCAACAGTGATGTGCTCATTTGTCTACAGCGCTCCACTCATAGGTGGTGTATTGTGTTTCCCCTGCCCCTCTCCTACAGTGATGTGCCCATTTGTCCACACTGTACCATTAATTGGTGGTGTATTATGTTTCCCCTGCCCCTTCCCTCCATGGCCACATTTCCCCTATGTGGTGCCATAGCACTGCTTTAATGTAATATGGCTTTTGAGTTCTTATCGTAAGCTATTTTAGTCTTATATTGTGTTGTGATCAATAACCTCATCTTTTTTATCAGAATAAAATTTGCTGGTGACTGTAATCTATCTGTGTATTCTTTGTAGTTTGCACTATATATCTAACATGGTGCTGACAGCTGAAATGAAGTCTGATCTGCTGAAACTCCCCCTGTTCATGCTGGAAAGCCCCGACAGCCTCACACAGATGCACTGAACATAGCCTCTGAGTGAATACTCTGTTGGCAGCACAAACTCCATCCTGTCAGTCAGCTCAATTCAGTTTGAGTCAAGAATGTCACTTGATCATCATTATTCAGTAATTTTGTGAACGAAAGCAAGGCTACTTTGTGTTTCTGTTTACTAACAGTATCAGTTTATAAATGGTTAATCTAAAGTCTACCGGTGTGAATGGTTTTGGTAAGGGAAATCCGTCCAGTCAGTGAAACTGAGTAAAAAATAAATGTCTGTCATCTGATTTATGTTGTTTTACAGCATACTTTCTGGGTTGTTTAGAATACTCTAGAATCATAGAAGCTTGATGGCAGAAAAGGACCACACTGGCCCATCTAGTCTGCTTTAATTCACCCCTACTGTACACCTCACCCTCCCTGCCAGTATCCACCCTCACCACACTACTCAGCCCCATATGCCTGTCACATGCCCTCTTGAATCCTTCTACCAATTCAGCCCCCACCACTTCATCTGGTAGTCGGTTCCAGGGCTCTGACTACTACCCTCTCTGTGAAGAATCTCCTTTTCACATTGTCTCTATATCTTTTTCCCTGCAGTCTGAGACTATGCCCTCTAGTTCTGGCCCCCCCTTCTTCTTAAATTAACCCACCCCCCCTGCTTTATTAAGCCACTTTATATATTTTAAAGTTTCAATCATGCTTCCCCTTTCCCTCCTTGTCTCCAGCGTACACAGATCCAGCTCCTTACACCTCTGCTCATATATCTTTCCCTGCATACCCTGCACCATCTTGGTTGCCCTTCTCTGAACCATCTCCATCCCATTTATATCCTTGTGGAGGTGTGGTCTCCAGAACTGGACCCTGTACTCCAGTTGCGGCCTCACCATGGCTTTGTAGAGGGGGAATTATTATCTCCCTTCTTCCTTCTACTAGTAATGCTGCTGCCTTTGTATGCCAACATTCCATTGGCCTTTTCCACCAGCCTGCTACATTGGTTTCCTACCTTAAGGTTGGAGGAGACTATGATCCCCAAATCCCTCTCCTGTTCTGCTACTTTGATTTTCTCCCCTCCTAGGGTGCATCCTGCTTGCATGTTTCTACTCCCTACATGCACCACAGCACACTTTTTGGCATTAAATTTCAGCTGCCACATCTCTGACCACTCCTTGAGGGTCTTAAGGTCCTGCCTCATCTCCCCACCCCACCCTGAGGTGTCCACCCTATTGCAGATTTTGTATCATCAGCAAACAGACACACTCTCCCCCTCAGACCCTCCACAATATCATTGATGTAGATGTTAAAAAAGCAATAGACGCAAAACTGACCCCTGTGGCACTCCACTCTTCACCATTGCCAGTCGCCATCCTGGAGTACACCTGTTTAGTACCATTCTCTGATTTTTACCCGCTAGCTAGACCTCCGCCCACCTTGTTATTTTCCCACCCACCCCCTGGAATTTCCAGCTTGCTCAGCAGCCTCCTGTGGGGGATGGTGTTGAAGGCCTTACTGAAGTCCAAATAGGCAACATCTACCACCCTCCCTGGTCAATCACCTGACTCACCCAATCAAAGAATTCAGTCAGGTTTATCTGGCATGACTTTCCCTTCATGTAGCCATGCTATCCACTATCCTGCAAGCCACTCTCCTCAAAGTAGTCCACCATCATCTCCTTGATTAATGCCTCCATTTCCTTCCCCACAACTGAGGTGAGGCTGACAGGTCGATAGTTCTCCTTCAACTCCTTACTTCCTCTCTTGTGTAAAGGCACAATGTCTGCCCCCTTCCAGTCCTCTGGCACTGGTCCCATATCCAGGGATAAGTTGGCAAGGCTTGTCAATGAGGTGGCCAACTTCTCCTTCAATTCCCTGATTACTCTGGGGTGTAACCTGTCTGGCCCCATTGCCTTGTCCACCCTCAATCTATCTAGCTTGACCTTAACCCTATCCACATTGGACGGGCTCTGATCTACCCATTTGCCCTCCTTTCCCTTCGTCTTTAGCTCACGTCCCCTACCATCCTCTTCGTGAATACTGACCAAAAGTACTTGTTTAATACCTCTGCTTTTTTTCAGTCCCTTTCCAATTTTATCCCACCCTCCCCCCTCAGCCTTGCAATCCCTTGCCTTGCCCTCCTCCTCGCCTCACACTTCTGAAAAAAGTTTTATCACCCCTTTCGGCTTTTTTGGCTGTTATCTCCTCAGTATCTGCTTTTGCCCTCCTGATCTTCTGCCATGCCAATCTCCTCTTCTCCCTATATGCTTCCCTATCTTCCTCACTGAGTGTTAACTTAAATTTCCTGAAAGCCCTCCTCCTTTCCCTGACTACTTCCACACTTCCACAACCTCCTTTGTAAACCAAAGTGGTCTCCTCACCCTTCTGCTCTTCTTAACCTTTTTTATGCACATTACTGTGGCTTTTAGTAACCCTCCTTTGATAGATTCCCACAACTCCTCCACTGCCTCTAGTGAAATGTGAAATTTTGCCTGGTGGAGTGGCAAAATTTCTCCTGGCGAAATGGCAAAATTTCACCTTCCATAGTGAAATTTCACCTGCGGAAGGCGAAATGTCACCTGCAAAAGGTGAAATTTCACCTAGGTGAAATTCCGCCTAATGAGGAAAAATTTTGTGAATTGCTCTGACAGGCGAATTTGCTCACTTTGTCAGCACTTCTCTGGTGAAATTTAAATTTGTTGCATCTCTAAATGTGATCTGGGCACCCCTGGTGATTCAACACTATACTCACAATATTTCTCCACACCAAATTGCCACAATTCCACGCTGCTACAGAGAACTCTTAAGCAAATAGAACTATCAAAGTCAGAAAATACAGCATAAAATGTAGCATAAGTGAAAATATAGAAGAAGTGTCACAGCTCCTTTGAACTTACCCCGGTTTCATCTGCCAGGCACTCCACAGTATCTACTGTGATTTCCCCCCTAGTTCCCCAGAACCATTTATAACCATAGAAGCCCAATATATGTCACAATACCTTAGTTCTGAAGCAATGAGCATCAGTGTCACAGATCCTTTGCAGTTGTTGAAGTGACACAGTTAAGTCCTTGCCAGCACCAGAAGTTGTCCCCTTCTCCAGCCTGGAAGCCTCTGAGCAAACTGCGTTAGCAGCACTTCTTGGTCTGGTGTGTGGTTGAGCCCAGACTTAAATAGCCCAGCTGTGAGTTCCAAATTTGCACCCTTTGGTGCTCCCTGCTGTGATTGGCTTCAGCAGGAGCGAATCTGTTCCCCTTTAGATCTGGCATTTAGTTCCACCACAGATGTGGCCCCATTGTCTTGCAGTTATGGGCACCTCCTCTAATTTGTGCCAACAGCCACTGAAGATCCCTGCTGTCAATGCAGCCTTCTTGCAGTGCGGCTGGTGTCCCTTGCCACAGATGCAGCAAAATGCATTAGCAGCTCTTCTTCACAATTCATGAATATACTTGATAGATGGAAAATACATTCCCTCACCTAGAGTTGAACTTATCACCCTCTGATTGTAAAGCAAGCACACATACAGTGTGCTCCTGAGGAGCTTACCGACCCTTGTTTTGGCATACTACTGTGTATGGCATGTCATTACCTAATGAGTTTTGAGATATAGTTGTTTTATGATGTTTGTATTGGTGAAATCAAAATTCATTGTATTTGACAGCATATGCATTTTGACACAAAAACTCTGTTTGCAATATTGGCAGTCTGTGAAGATTGTAAGCAAAAAGGGAAAAAAAAACAGCAGATGCATTTCACTTTGGTCATAGTGAGGAGTTTAGAATATTGCCAGTTTTTATTAATCTACATATTTCACATTTAACCAATGTGACATTTCTGTATTTGTGGTAGAGAAAAAAAAAACTCAGTTTGAATCATTTGCAGAGCTAATATATTGAGCCAGTAACAGTGATGTGATGTGTATATAAACTTTTTTATTCGACATACTACAGCAATTAATCCGATTTTTAAGTTACAAGTCATGATATTCCAATATATTGCATGTCTTGAACCACAAACCCACTCCTGAGGGTCAGGTCCACTGGGCTCACTAAGACCACCCCTAAGTGCAGTTCATGACAGGGAGGGGGGGAAACAGGGGGATACCCCCTTCATGTCCTTCTATAGTGTTCGCTGAGTTCACATTTGAACACTCACTACAGAGTCCTAGGGTCCCCTCTTTATTCTGGATCAGGGTAAAATACTAGTCTCGGGTATTGTAACCAAATATGCACCCTTCTTGGTTGTTACACAAAGGGGGAAGATCCAGGCATTACAACCTTTTTGGGGTAGCGTTGTAACCCTAATTCTGCCTTCTTCCGCAAGGTGTGCAATAACCTTGTTCAAATCCCTACAGATCTTTCTTTGAGACTTTCCCTTTTCTGACCCTTTGTTCGATTTGGTAGCTTATGATGGTACCCCTTAGCAATAACTGTTTAGACACAGATTATTACTGAAACATCCCACAATCACAAACACAGTATATAATTCTTATGCGGGCAGGATTCTTAAATAAAACAAATGTCTTTGCTAAATAATTATCATACATTATAACAAAAAGGTTTGTAAAATTTTGGTCACAGAATAAAAGTGGATATGTACAACAAACTGCACTATAAGTTACCTAACGTCCTACCTTAAATTCTTAGTGAAATGAAGCCCAGAAAAATAAATGTTTTTTCAAAGGTGTCAGTCCTTTCTGTAGCAGTCTTGCTTCTTGTGTGTCTGCTGGCAGTTGTTTTCTTGTGGTCAAGAGACTGTCCAAAAACAAAATGCCCTCAGAATGCTCTGTGGAGGTCTTAAATACCTGAGGTCCAAGGCAGTCTGTATGTCTTGGTCTGGTCCTAATGTTTAATGTTGTGCTTTCCCCAAAACTTCTTATTAAGATACTCATGCCTCTATTAGTCAGACTCTCTTACAATTCCAGTATCCTGCTAGATAACCAATGTAATTACACCATGACAGCTTCCCAGAATCTAGCACTGTCCTTTGAAGTGTAAAGTTTTTTGTTTTTTTTTATGAGAGGGCTAGCTGTTAACATCTCATGAGTTTATAACCCTTTTTCTCATTAATAGCTACTCCAATGCTGTTTTCTGAAGCATCCTGTCTTTTCAAGTGACAATTTTTACTATAGGTGATAGATTTAGGACCATTGTGTAAGTTAGCCAGGAAGACTGTTTTGAAATGCATTATCCAGCTTCCCTGGGAAAACCAGTTTCTCTTAGGTCACAGGGAATTTGCAGATCTTTGAAAAAACAATTTCCTTGTTCCATGTGCCCCTTGTATCCATTTTTCCTTGTTTAGAAACATAGAAGTTGACGGCAGATAAGGGCCGAAAGGCCCATCCAGTCTGTCCATTTCTTTTTCTACCTTATAAACGTGCCATTGGCCTTTGCTCTGTCAGTGGCCTATCTATTCATATTCATTTGTATTGCTCCCTTATGCCTATCCCATGTCTGTTTGAAGCCCTGCACTGTATTCATAGCCACCACTTCTAGAGGTAGGCCATTCCATGCATCCACCACCCTTTCTCTGAAAAAGAATTTCCTCACATTTCCCCTTAATCAGCCCCCCTCTAATCTCATGCTGTGTCCTCTTGTCCCACTATTTTTCTTATATTTAAACATGTTAGACTCTTTCACCTTGTTAATGCCCTTAAGGTGTTTGAATGCCTCTATCATATCACCTCTTTCCCTCCCTTGCTCAAAGGTATACATATTGAGCTCTGTTAATCTGTCCTTATATGTCTTCTGATGCAGTTCCTGCACCATTTTGGTTGCTCTTCTCTGGACTGCCTCCATTTGGTCAATGTCCTTGTGAAGGTGTGACCTCCAATACTGCACGCAGTACTTCAGATGGGGCCTAACCAGTGTCTTGTAAAGAGGGATTATTACCTCCCTCTTCCGACTTGTGATACCCCTACTAATACACCCTAACACCCCCCTAGCCTACCTACTGCTTTAGAGGTCTGCTTGGATGATTTCAGGTCATCAGTGATGATGATGCCCAAGTCTCTTTCTTCCTTTGACTGCTAGCAACTCCCTCCCAGCCTATAGGTGGCTTCAGGGTTTCTCTTCCCTATGTGCATGATCTTGCACTTTTTTGCATTAAATAACAGTTGCCACTCTTCTGACCATTTTGCTAGTTTATCCAGATCTCTTCTCATTTTTCCCACCCCATCTGGATCATCTACTTTGTTGCAGATCTTGGTGTCATCTGCAAACAGACAAGCCTTACCCTCTAGTCCATCTGCAAGGTCACTAATGAAGATGTTGAAGAGGACTGGCCCCAGGACGGATCCCTGAGGTACCCCACTTGTGACTTGCATCTCTTCTGACTGTATACCATTTACCACCACTCTCTGTTTTCTGCCTGTCAACCAGTTTGCCACCCAGTTGACCAACTTCTGACCCACCCCAAGCCTACCCAGCTTATTTATCAATCTTCCATGTGGAACAGTGTCAAAAACTTTGCTGAAGTCAAGGTAGGCGACATCAATTGCTCCTCCTTGGTCCACCACTCTGGTTACCCAGTCAAAGAAATCTATGAGATTAGTTTGACAGGACCTTCCTTTTGTAAACCCATGCTGTCTTGGATCCTGTGCTCCTATGGATTCAAGGTGTTGCACTATCCTTTCATTAAGGAGTGCCTCCATAATCTTGCCCACTACTGAGGTAAGACTAACTGGTTTGTAGTTCCCTGCCTCCTCCCTGCTACCACTCTTGTGGAGTGGGATCACATGAGCCGTTCTCCAGTCTTCTGGGACCTCTCCTGTGCTCAGAGACTCACTAAACAGTTCTGCAGAGCTCTCAGGCCCTATTAACACCTTACCAAACTGTTTAACACCTCTGTCCTAACAGCAATTATCCTGCTAGCCTGTAAAGGACATTCATTTTAAACATACAAAAAAATAACAGAATATAACATTATTTATCTGTACATCTGACAGGCAGTGGCAGAGCTCACAACATTGCAGGCAGACTGAGACAATGTATGCAAGAGTTCTTCTATTTTCATTGTGAGCACCGATTTCTTGATGCATAGAGATATAAAAATAAATGTCATATTAATAAAATACAGAAAATTCAAGAAGCAAAAGAAAAATAAAGCATAGACTATTTGAACCGGAACCATGGGATGAAGGGGGGGCATCCGCCTTTCCTCTATTGTTCTCACAAAAAAAGTGTCCTCTCTGCTCCAGTACAAAAAGAAATCAGTCTCAGACAATGCATAGTTCAGTGAACATAGAAATTGTTCCTGAGTTCAACACTTCATGGACTTCTCTGCATAACAGATAAGCACTGCTTTGCTCTCAGGCCCTATTAACACCTTACCAAACTGTTTAACACCTCTGTCCTAACAGCAATTATTCTGCTAGCCTGTAAAGGACATTCACCTTGCATAGAGTCCCAGTGATGTCCATTCCCAAGTAAAAAACACATTTAAAGTGTTAAATTGCCAACTTAATTTCTCAGGTAGCCAGTTCCAGGGAGACGCTAGTATTTGACTTTTTTTTGCTCTTCCCCTACTCCCTGACTGGCCACTCCTTTGGGTCACATTGGACCGCACTGGCACTCCATCCTCACCGCCAACCACCACCCCACATCACAGCCCTCCCTGGTTAAGCTGGCATAACCCTTCGCTAGATGGGTATCCCTCCAAAGGGGAAGGTACCAGTGGGGTCTGGCCATCGCACTATACCTTTGGCCCAGGGTGCTGCTGAGATGGTCTGGGCTGTCAGGGGCTTTGCAGCAGTGGGGACCAGCAACTGTCATCCAGTCAGCCAGGGAGTGCATTTCCTCATTTCCCCATGGGAGCATGGCATGCCACTGATGACAGGGCATACGCCGATGTCCATCACACTCCCCTAGGCAATGGGGTCTGATGCATTGCTGTTCTCCCAGCCTCTACCAGGAGTCAACAAGTGCTGGGCCATAGACCCTTCCTCCCCCTGGAGAAGGCAAGTGGTCATCGGACACACATGCCTTCTCCTCATCCCCGGCCCTCTGTTGCCCGAGCCCATTCCTGAACCTGGGTAGCTGGTGTCGCAGTGGTAAGTCTTTCTGCTGCACCAGCTGGCCAGCGTACATGACTTTTAATGGTTAGTTGTTTGCTCTGTCAATAGAATTTCAGCTCCATCTGTCCATCTTTCTGTGGAGTAAGATGCAAGCTGTATGCTTTGGAACACAGTCAGGATGTTGATGCCTGCTGCTTTTTTGGTAAAAGAAGAGTTTAATGTGCATTTAATTTAGCAAATTTATGTGTTTATTTGTCCAATTATTTTTTGAATAATGTTAATAATATAGCCAATGCACCAAAATAGCCAAATGTGTTTTAATTATAATTTTATATAGCTAAAGTGTACTTAAACTTTGTAAAGTCCTCAGCTGGTATCTGGTTGTTGCATTGAAAACAAACCTACATAATGTCTCTCAGCCTGATCTGAGATTCAGCAGTACAAAGGGGAGAAACCAGCAGTTGGGAGGAACAGAGCAAAACTTTGTGTAGTGGAAAGGGGATGCCTTGAAACTGAGTTGCGTTACTGATGGTTAGTTCATAAACTTTACTTGACCTTTCTATTCTGCTCTGGAGATGGAATGTGCTCAACCAGAACAAAAGTCAAAGAGCAACTATCAGAACCATAAATCTAAGCACTGATGCTACTGTTTCTATTCTATTGTAAGCTCTTAACCTGCGATTTGTGACTATATGTATTAATAACTGAATGAAGGTAACCACATTTGCTAAACTTACATGTAGGTACATGTGTGTGCTTTATTTTTGTTTGACTTAGGCTATCAAGTGACACATAGTATCTAATGAATTCAAAATATGGTGTATTGTAATTAAACACATCAATAAATGGGGGCTTTTGTTTGGTTTCTTTTACAAATTCATTTTTCTGTTCATGGATATACTAAAACAAAAAATTCCCCACTGAACAACATGTTTAAAATTAAGGAGCTGAGCAGTAATTTTGGTAATGTGGGGTAAAGAGCTGCTCCCTGGAAAATTACCTGATTTGGAGGGGAGGGTACTGCCACAAGCAAGCAGAATGGGACTTTGAAGAGGGGGAGCCCATGAGAGCAGAAGATGTATGCAAGTATAAAAACTTAACAGAGTGGGTGCAGAGGCACCAATATTTGAGTAGGACTTTGGCGGGGACAATATGTGACTTGGGAGTGGGGCGCACATCAGGAATTGAGCGAGTCTTAGATTTTTTTATCATTATGGTTTTCTGAAACTTCAACCTTCGTTGAGTTAAACTCTGCTTCCATCTGTACAGTACCTCACTAAGCCACATGCAGTGGGGTATGGGTAAACACGGTTCCATGTCAGAACAGTGATCGAGCAATAGAGATCGCTATCATGGCGAGTGTACATCACCAAAAAATTATTTTGGTGATGCACACTAGCAGCGCACTGAAACATGGCCCCCGAGACCTACCCCCATACTTATGGATTCTCTACTCCAGGGGGGTGCATGTCAGGGGATGAAACTTGAAGCACTACATGCCACCACGCAGGGGAAAAAAACCTGCATCACAACCCGGTACCCCATGCCTCCCAGCTGACCATCCTCCCCATGATGCCAGCGATACAGCTTGACACCTGCTTGCTGCAACCCCTCCCACATGCCATCCCTCCACAGCATTTCTCCCCCCTTGTGGGTACACATGCATGTATGTGCAAGTTCCTGTCACTGTTTTTGCTGACTGCAGTATGTAGTCACCTTCATCCCTAAGTAGCCATGATCACAGTCGCCAAGATTGAGTTGCTGTTTTTCTAGGTGCTCAATCTCAATCGTTATGATCATGGACTTCTGACAAAAACCAGACCACCATACTCGGACCAGAGCTGTAAAATCTGGGCTGGGTGCAGTTTGTGCAAATATTGCTGATTCAGTCACCCCAGATGGTTCTGTCTGGCTTTTACCTATCTGATCTGGTCTTGGTGATCCAGTTTTGAACCCTGCCAAGGAAGGAGTGAAAACCAGACTTCCTGGACTGGACCAGATAGGTAAACCTCAGACTGTATTGTACAGGTCACAGGTAAGGCCACATCTAGAGTATGGAAATCAGTTCTTTTGCCCACACCTCAAAAAGGACATTAGCCTGCTGGAGAAGGTCCAGAAGAGGGCTATAAAGATGATAGCGGGTCTAGACCCCAGAGTCAGTTGAAAAACCAATTATGACTGACTAACCACTCATTCTGACTGATTTTTTTCAACTAGTTTGAAATTTCTGACTTCAACTACTGTAACTGAAGAAAATCCAATTAAGTTTGAATTTATTATGTAGTAGTTTGTCATACTTTTTAAGCAGGCTACGGCATACCAGGAGAAGTTGGTGGCACTGAACATGCACTCCCTGGAAGACAGAAGAGACAGAGAGGACATGATTAAGACCTTCAGATACTGGAAATAGAAAAATAGGATAGATAAAGAGGGTGTCTTTAAGCTGAGTGGCAACCATTACACAAAGGGACAGAGTCTTAAGCTGGAGGGGGGGTTTAGAAAGGAGGTCAAGAAGCATGTCTTCACAAAGAGGGTGATGGACTCTTGGAATGCACTGCTGGAAGATGTGGTTTCATTGAAAACAATGGGAAGCTTTGAGAGAGTCTGGAATATGCATAGGGTGAAGGTAAGGATCATGGGTAGGGAGGATGGAAAGGATGGGAGGCTTGGGGAGGGGGGCAGGGTCAGTAGCTCAAGCTGTGGACCCTTCAATATGAGCAGACTAGGTAGACCTTCTTCTGCTGGCTTCTTTGTATGTTGGTATGAACAGTGCAGCCAGAGTGGCCAGAGCAGCAGTATTTGCACAAGTTGTGCCCAGTCTGGCCGGTCTGGATTTTTACAAAATTGTTGTGGTTCAGCTCTGGCTAACACCCTGTTCCATCCATGCTGAAGCTGGCCACTACTACAGCAGCCCCCCCCCAAGCTGTGAGGTGTATCATACCTTAATGTAAGTGGGGGGTAATCTAGATGCACCTCAGGGCAGATTCTGGCACTCATGAAGGTGGAAGTCATGCAGCAGTTGATGTTGGCAACTTTGCTTCTGACCTGGAATCCGGTGCTTGTGCTATGAATCTCTCTCTCTCTCCCAGTTTTGGTGGTTCATTTTTTAAAAAGTACAGCACTATAGTTCAACAACAAGACTGCTAGCACAATGACTTCTTAATAAACAGCATTCAGTTTTATTATATACCATTTTAGCGCAGCAAGAATATTGTTTTCTTTACTGATTTAGCTTTAATTATTAATTATTATAATTAATTGATGGGTCACTATTCCTTTGGCATAATGGCCCAGATATTCAAAAGGGTTGCGCCATGCGCAACAGGGTTGCGCATGCGCAAGTCCAAAACTGCGCCATTCTGTGATATTCAGCAGGAGGCAGTTACGCCACTGACAACAGGTTGAGCAACAGCGCAATGCAAATGAATGCATGCTCAACAGGAGGAGGAGGAAC
Source organism: Neoceratodus forsteri (assembly GCA_016271365.2). Classification (NCBI taxonomy): domain Eukaryota; kingdom Metazoa; phylum Chordata; order Ceratodontiformes; family Ceratodontidae; genus Neoceratodus; species Neoceratodus forsteri. The sequence goes on from CM057455.1 coordinate 63,428,176, forward strand.
CATGCATAAACTGCGCAACCCGATATTCAGTCGGGTTGTGCAGAGTTGTGCATGCGCAACCCCCAACCTGCGCCTGCACAACTTTGAGCCAAAAAAAAAAGGATCAAGTTGAGGGCCACTCATTAGGTGAGCTGCTGTATTGCAGGGCGCAACACAGCAGCTGCCACCTCGTGGCTGGCCCCAACTCAGTCCCTGTGCCCCCCACCAGCCTGATCGCGGCAGAAAGTAACATGAAACACCCCACACACACATCTCCCGATGCCCGATCGTGGGCAGAAAGTAACATGAACCCCCCACACACACACATCTCCGATGCCCGATGCGGGCAGAAAGTAACATGAAACACCCCCACACACACATCCCGATGCCAGATCGTGGGCAGAAAGTAACATGAAACACCCCCCATCTCCCGATGCCCGATTGTGGGCAGAAAGTAACATGAAACACCCCCACACACACATCTCCCGATGCCCGATCGCGGGCAGAAAGTAACATAAAACACCCCCACACACATCTCCGATGCCTGATCGTGGGCAGAACATGAAACAAACACCCCCAGTGCCCAATCACGGGCAGAATGTATAAAGCCCCCAACCTGAATATCTCCCTGGTGGTCCAGTGGACGTAATGCCCGATCGCGGGCAGAATGTCAGTTACAACCCCCAAACATCTCCCTGGTGTCTAGTGTCCCCCCACCCCACCCACCCATGAAGCCTCTCACCCGCTCCCCGGCAGCCGGCTGGCGGCAGCATCCCACCCGCCTGCCGCCCCGCCACCCGCCGACTGGCTGTCCGGTAGGGCTGCACGCCCATTGGTGCAGAGCTACAGCCAATGGGCGTGCAGCCCATACCATACATGACAGTCCAGATTTGTGAATGAACATCATATTTGGTTATGTTAAACAAACAAATAAATAAAACTTAAATCAACCTCTAATTCAGTAGACTTGCCTCAGAGAGGAACTGCCAAGTTTGTTTCATTTTAGTAACACAATCAGGTTTGTAAGTGAAACCATATGTAAATAGGAAGACAATCTGCAGGTAATTAAAACAATTGGAAATATTGTATTGGCAGCCTCCTAATATGAAAACATATTTGCTTAAAACATATCCTGTTGAGAAGGTGCAATGCATTTATGATGACATTTAGTACTATATGGCTGAATCAAGGCTGCATTTTATCATTTCTCTCTTTTGTATGATATTTGCTACAAATAACAAAGCATTGGTTATGTAAGTAATAAGACACAAGTTGGATGTGCATTGAAAGATTTTAGTGCACAACCCAGTGGCATGCAAAGAGATAAGGCCAGTGGCCAAGTGTCTTTATGCCCCTGGTAAGTGCCTTACAATCCTTTATAAAATGGCAAGAAAAAATCTAGAAATCTCATTGGCCAAGAGCCATCAGCTGACAGTACATAAAATCTCTATGTATACACAGTCATCCTGGTCCTACACCACATCACACAATGAGCAAGTTAGTCCTCCTACAAACAGAACTATCTTCCATCAATCCCTCTGCAACCAGCACTGATCTTCCATTATAAACATGGCTGCCACATTTACACTGTAAAAACCTTCAACTGGGCCCTAAAAATAAAACTACCTTAAATAAAAGGTTAAACAAATTAATTAAATATTGTTTCCCTGATCATCACACTCTCCTTACACACAAAAAAAGTGGAAATATTAAGTATTGTTTATAGTTTTCATTACAACAGTTTCTTTACTAACAGTGAAAAATGCCCCTTCCGTCTTTACCTGCTCATCAGGGAAATATCTTCTGCTTGCCCTAACAGTGATATAATCGAGTCACTAGCTCTAAAACAGGCCTTTGTTGTCTGTGTGTACAGTATGATAGGAGAGTAACATTCTACCAGAGGAACTGAGCAGAATTATGAATCCCTGTGTTCCATGGTAAACATTTCATGATAAACATTCTATGTCTTGAATGAGGGGAAAAACAGAAAAAAACAGAATGAAGAAAGTAAGCAATACAGTAACACTTTGTTAACAAAGAGAAAAGGTGAGAAAACACAGTTATATATGCAGAGGCAGACCCAAACTGCTCAAATAATATGTTGCTGCCCCTCCAACTCATTAATTTAGCATTCTTCAGTCAGTTGCTATTCAATCAATTTTACCACTCTGCTACCCAAGTCTGGGGACTAATTTTTCACCATATTTAAATAAAATAACATATTATTATTACATTTTTAATAATGTGTCCAGAGTTTTATTTGATTGTTATAGAAATGGTTGTTACTTATTTTATAAGAATCATAAGACACTTCAGGGTGTGGGTTGTTGATTGATAAGAGCACTACTCAGCTGCTGTAGTCACTTGACGCAAGTGCCTCATGCCTAAAAACGCACCTGGGGGCGTGCTGTTATCAATTAACAACCCACATCCTGTTGTGTCTTGTTACTTTCTTAATGCACACTCCTGAGTGGTGTATCACACTTATAAAATAGACTACCATCATAAAAGAAATAGGGATTAAAGCTTCTTTACTTTTTTAAAACAAGTAAAAATATATTAACTCTAAAAGTTTTAAAAACTGAAAAAGTATTCCCTATTAATGCATAAATAGCATATTTCAGCAATAGATTAACTAGTACTTTGCAGTAAAAGTATTTATTGGTAGTTAGTTGAACATATGTATTTACAGTATCCGTAATGTAATTCTCATATAAATGCACTGTAACATCTGTACATTTGTATAAATGAACAGTATTTAAAATGTAATTTTTATTACACTCTAGTAATATAGTTTCACTGAAGGCAACATTCTCTTTATGTTTTAAAACATGGTACCTTGCATTTCAAATCAGTACAAGTATGGGTTCTTAAAAGCAGTGTCAGTGACTCAGTAGGTTGTACACTTGCTTCTGAGGCTGGAAGATCAGAAGGCTCTGGTTTCTATCCCGGCACCAGGCATTTGGGTTAAAGCCTAATACAGACACTACAGTGCAACTTGGGGGGGGGTGCGCTGCATTCCTGAGCTGCTGTCTTTTAGATGAGACATTAAACCAGGTCCCATCTACCTGTTCTGGTGCATGTTAAAGATTCCATGTCAGGTCTCAAAAAAAGAGTAGGGGATATTTTTTATTAAAGGAAAACATTAACAACAAATGTACTTTCAATACAGAACTCACAATCATAAATCAAACAACCTTGTATAATCAGGCTATGATGAAGAAAAAAGAAAGCACAATCCTGTGTGGTCAATAAAGCATTCTTATGAAATAGTTCATAAGCCATTATTTGGTAAATATTCCCTGTCTCTTTTATACTTTATAAAAAGGGATAAACCATTCGAACATCTTTGGACTCTATGTAGTAGATGTATTGCTATATCAGTAGAATATACTTCTAAGAGTGCTTCCTCACATAATAGTTTAATGACAGAGAAGGGAACCCTTTGCTGTTTAAGGACCTATTGTACACGTGCCTGCCAATTGTAAAATTTTAGGACAGCAAATAGAATTGAGAGGGCCCCTGGATGAAATTTGGCAAGCCAATTTTTATAGATACCTAACACTGTATTTTCATATAAATCAATCAATCAATCAAAATCTTTATTTAACCAGGTGAACATCATTGAGCAAGCTCATTTTCAAGATGGACCTGGAAAGGAGAGGTTAAAAATACATACAAAAGATTACTAAGTTACATCATAATTGAGTAAACAACATATACAAAATGAATTCATACTTACATAGTACTTACATAGAGCAGTGATTATACACAGGGGCCCAGATATTCAAACTGCGCCATTCTGAGGTGCAAGCCCCTGCGCTGCTCAAAATAGTTGTGTAGGGGTGTGGCCGGGGCGATATTCAAAGGAGTTGAGCTATTGAGCAACTCCTTTGAATATCACCCCCAAGCCACAGCCACTGCGCATGGCGCAGTGGAACTTGCGCCACCGCAAGTTGCCAGAGTTGAGCATTAAATTTGCGGTGGTGCAAGTACCATTGCGCCATGCGCAAATTTCCGATATTCAAAAGGTGACATGCAAATGGGGCCATAATTTATGCAAGGCGCAGGGGCGGCCATTTGCATCTATTTATGGCCCCATTTGCATGCCATTAGCATGTAGGTGCACCGATCCCTGAGGACTTGCGCCTGGCCGCCCTGCCAGGCAGCAGCCATCGGGGACCGATGCACCCTGCAGCCCGATCATGGGCATAAAGTAACATGAACCCCCCACACATCTCCCAAAGCCCGATCGCGCATACAGTAACATCCTCCTCCCCACACACAGCTCCCAAAGCCCGATTGTGGGCATACAGTAACATCCTCCCCCACACACAGCTCCCAAGCCCGATCGCAGGCATACAGTAACATCCTCCCCCACACAGCTCCCGAAGCCTGATTGCGGGCGTACAGTAATATCCCCACACAGCTCCAAGCCCGATCACGGGCATAACCAATATCAACCCCCACCAGTGCCCGATCGCGGGCAGAATGTAAAGCCACCCCCAACCCGAATATCTCCCTGGTGGTCCAGTGGACCATAATGCCTGATCGCGGGCAGAATATCAAGTTACAACCCCCAAACATCACCCTGGTGTCTAGTGTCCCCCCACCCACGAAGCCCTCCACCCTGCTCCCCGGCGGCGGTGGGTGGCAGCATCCCACCCCCCTGCCGCCCCGCCGCCCACTGACTGACTGTCCGGTAGGGCTGCACGCCCATTGGTGCAGAGCTACAGCCAATGGGCATGCAGCCCATACCGTACATGACAGTCCAGATTTGTGAATGATGTTGTGATGGTGTTGTACCCTGCAATACAGCAGCTCACCTGTGGGTGGCCCTCAACTTGATCCTTTTTTTTTTGGCTCAAGGTTGTGCAGGCGCAGGTTGGGGGTTTCGCATGCACAACTCTGCGCAACCCGACTGAATATCGGGTTGCGCAGGTTATGCATGGCTCCTCCCCCTCCTGTTGAGCATGCATTCATTTGCATTGCTCTTTTGCGCAACCTGTTGTCAGTGGCGCAACTGTCTCCTGCTGAATATCGCAGAATGGCGAATTTTTGGACTTGAGCATGTGCAACCCTGTTGCGCATGGCGCAACCCTTTTGAATATCTGGGCCCGGATGTTTGTAATACACATGAAATAGAATATTAAAAAGAGCCATTAAGCAAAGACCACGAAGAGAATGCAGCTAAAATGTATAGCAACTGCAGTACAATACATACAGGTTAAATGTACACAACTATAATTGAAGTGTGTATTTAAAGCATCCTTGAATACAATAATTGCTTGAAGGAGCTTGGTGGGTCATGGGAGGGGCTGGGAAGGGAACGCAAGAAGGTGAGTATGGAGAGGTACATGGTACATGCCCACAAGGGCATGTAGTAATTGAAGGTGGGAGGGTGGAAACAGGGAGTGAAAAGCTAAACACCATGACAGTGTCAAGGAGGGCAAGCAAGCAGTGTAGGTAGGAGCCGGGGGACATGGAAAAGGAACTAACGATAAGGGAAAAAAACACAGGTTCGGGATAGAAGGAGCAGTCAGGCAAGTTCTTATAGACTGTAGCATTGCCCAAGAGGGGTGGGAAAGAAGCACCAGTTAAGGGATACACTATAGCAGATGGAGCTGAGGCTTGGGGAATGTGACATCAGGGGAAGCAGTTTGAGGATTCCATGATGGAGCGAGAATAAAGTGCTTGGAATGCTGATAGTTTGATTGGGTAAGCCAAATTCAGGGTTTTTTGCAAGTTGTTCTAGAGAGAGGGTAAAGCATGAGATGGCAGACCTGCTAAAGTGTGATTTTAACTTTGGTACTGCAAAGGAGATAACAGAGGAACTCCTTAAGGCATATTTACCTATTACACCTAGAGGAGGACAATCCAAGATGTACTGAGGCAACATCTTTGTGATGGCCCTAAATGTCCAGAGAGCTGCATTCTTCTGTCTTCTGCAGTTAAGGGATGATTAACCTACTGCAACGTAAAGGTAGCAGTGATGTGTGGAGTATGGGAGACCAGTTATGAACTTCAAGGCCTGATGGCACAGTGTGTCTAATTTAGCCAGACAGAAATGGGGCCTTGGCTGTAAAGGAAATCTGCTTAGTCCAATAAGGTAAGGAATATGGTTTGGACCAATCTCTTCTTGGTATCCAGTGTCAGAAAATTGTTGATCTTTTAGACAAGGCCAATCCTCTGCCTAAGCTTCTTTAAGAGATCCTCAACGCAATCACAAAATGAAAGCTTTTGGTCTATCCGCACCCCCTGGTATTTGAATTTAGTAACATATTCCAGAGATTCACCAAGAAAAGGGTGGATCTGGGGAATATTGCCTTGAGTTGTGGGGTTACTGATGTATGAAAAGGGAGAAAAAAGCATTGCCTTTGTTTTTTTTGGCATTCAGGAGCAGTTTCTGGTGCAGTAGTTGTAGTTGTAGAAGATTAAATTCTCTTTACAGATCCCTACAAGCTGCTTCCAGAGAGAGTCTTCTGATATAAAGTACCATGTCATCGGCAAATAGGTGGATGTTAGCAGATTTGATGGCAGCATCAATATTGCTAATGTAAATTGCAAAAAGCAACAGACCTGATATAGAAACTTGTGGTACACCCCTCAGTAGAGGTTTCAGGGATGAGACTCCCACTTCAGCCTTGATCTGCTGCTGTTGTCCTGTTAGATAGTTCGAGAACCACCTCAGCGATGGGGGTCACAGCAGATGATTTTGAGGGAGACAGAGAGGAGCTCATGGTCAACTGTATTGAATGCCTTGCTTAAGTCGAGAAGTACTGCGCAAACAAAGTTCTTCGAATCCAAGGCACACTACCAATTATTGGCGACATTTGCAAGGGCTAACATAGTATTGTGATGAGGCCTATACCCTGACTAATAAGTATTGAGCAGGTTCCCACTTTTGAGGTAGTTCCAGAGCTGCACACTCACTATTTTCTCCAACAGGTTGGAAAGGGTGGGAAGTAGGGAGATTGGCCTATAGTTATTCAGGCCACTGGAGTCTCCAGATTTAAAAAAGGCTCATTATGTGAGCCATGTTCCATATGAGAGGGATATCGCCCAGCAAAAGGGAGAGGTTAAAAGGTGCATTATGGGCACAGCCAGGACGTGAAGACTAAGCTTCAGGAAGAATGGGTCCAATTGGTCTGCCCCTGCACTCTTCCTGGTATCCAATTGTAGGAGGATATCCTCAACTTCTCTCAAGGTGGTAGGCTGAGGGAGAAGTCCAGTGCTCCAAGACTAGAGTGGAGGTTATTGGCAGGGGAGGCACTGAAAGCAAGACCTGCAGTAGTAGCAAAATGGTTATTAAAAGTGTTGAGGGTAGTCAATTTATCTGACACCAAAGTTGAGCCAATGGTGATTTTTGTGGGTAAATTGCTCATAGCTGTGTACCCTTGAATATCCTTGATGGTTTTCCAGAAGTTTGCCAAGCACTTGGTAGCAGCGTACTTTTTTTTGTGGACATAGCTAGCCTTAACCTCACTAACCAGATTGGTACAGTGGTTTCTAGCCTTCCTGAATGATGTCTAGTCATCTGGAAGTTCTGATTTCCAAGCTTTTTTTAGGTTAGGTTTTTGAGCCAGGGTAAATTCCAGGCTTGGGCTAAAAATACACATAGGTTCTTTGAGTATGAAGAATCTAAAATAAAATGTTCCATGGATTCCTCTATGGCTATACATTCTGCATGAGGGCAATATCTTTCATAGAGGGATTTATGCCTGCTGTTGCTGCGTATGTTTAGTCTCCCATAAGTACACAACCAATGTGTTCCCCATATTTTGACAGGCATTCTTTTTTTGTTGAACATGTTTAATACTTCACCCTGGTTTTAAGGATTAACATTTTTAAATACCGGGGCAGCAGGGCCTTGTTTCTTCATCACATGGTGGTATACTTGCTTACGAGGGGTAGAAATCAAAAATGTTTTTTAAAATATTACATTTATGTACTTCCTGGATTGCTGATTTCATAAATGCAGGTACTTTTAAATGGCTGTTATATTTTACTGGAGAATCCATCCATTTATTAAAAAATCCCTGACAATTGTTCAGCATCTATTTGTGCATTAATGAGTCTGGCTGGCTTAAGACAGATTTCAATGAAAGAAACAGGAATATGGTATGAAAACAGGTCACCGGGGTAATCATGCCCAGGCCAGCTTTAGTTTTGTGTAGATACTGTAAGTAAATTATCTTTTTATTGGGTTCAGTCTACTTCCCCGAAACATGCAGAAGAAAATATTATATATTCTAGTTTCTAGGGCTAATGGAAGGGGAAATATTGCTCCTACATATAGTAAGCTGGGAATTAAGAATTTCTTGATGATGTACAGTAAATATGTTTAAGCTTGGAGAGTTTCTAGCCTTTCCATGAATGTAATATCCCCTCACAAATATTCAAGGATTTCTCCCAATTCAAGGCTGCTGTGTTTGAGGTATCAAAGGTGATTCCTAGAATCTTTGTGGGACCTGAGGCTATAGGGAATCCTTTTACATGTGTGTGGGAAGATCATCCCAAGTTCCTAGAAGAAGAGCATTATATTTACTAATATTAAGCTGAGCATTGGAGACCCGGGAAAATTGTTCCAGAACATGTGATACTATTTTTGTTTTTGATTAGTAGAAAAGTATAATCTGCATAAGTGACTATATTAATATGGTCATGTGGATTATCCCTCATCAGACCTTCTCTTTGTGTGTGTAATGACATTGTTTCCCATAGTGGGTTTAGATAAAAGATATACCGTATAGGCGAGAACTCAGGGGGCACCCTTGTCATACTCCAATATTTACTTTATGTTCTGGTCCTGTCCCATAATTATGGGGCTATAGCATGCATTACACCCCCCACCCTGTTACACTGTTTTTTTTTCTTTTTTTAATTTACTGTCTGTCTTGTTTCTTATGGCATTGTATGTAATATTCCATTACCTAACAATTGTCCTCGTTAGTACTTACAGCTAATGTTACTAGACTCATTATACACCATGAAGGAATTGATCCACTGTTTCCAAACTGTTCTCCATTTATGACTATGTTTAACTATTGTATCTCTGTATTGTATAATATTACTGAGGTGTTATGTTGTGACTGTTCATATACTGTATATCAGCTGTTTCTATGCTAATCAGGTCCATCTTGTAAATGCGCTATGCTCAATGGTGTTCGCCTGGATAAATAAAGATTTGATTGATTACTACACAGTAATTGTAAGCATAGGATGAATGTATGAGGTATTCCATATGTTGTAGTAGTAGTAGTAGTAGTAGTAGTAGTAGTAAGTAGTAGTAGTAGTAGTAGTAGTAGTAAAAATGTTTAGATGTAGACAGGATAGTACTTTAGGCCCTAAGACCTGTTTACAAAGTAATCCCGTTTCACATTCTCACAAGTAAAAAGGTATTTATGTATTACAGAAACATAATAAACAAATGTCATACAAAATCCTAAAGATTCCTATCGTAACCATAATTACAAGATTTCGGCATCTTATTTCAATACTCATATCAAACATACAGACATGCAAGTTATTATAGTCAGTATATTACCAGAGAAAAGACAGAAAGTTGAACATTCCATCCCCAACTTAAAGATACTACTGACAGGTACATTCTATAGTGTAACTGTCATCCAGTCTGGATTTGAACAAAGACAGTTTTGCTGAAAAAAAGAATTTGTAACTGACCCCATTGTAAGCTTATTTCTGTTCTAATGATATGATCCAACCTTTTTCATAAGTTTTTGTAAAATATTCACAAACATTTCTAATAATGATTAATGGGTGATGAACTGACCTACGGGGTAAACCGCAAGACTGTAATGAGTGTATTATGTATGCAGCTACCTTATCAAATCTTAAATGTACGATTTGTGAAAGGATTTTAAAGTCAGCATTAAACAGGCTAATTGGGCTGCAGTTATCAATTACTATTGTATTACCAGATTTATATAAGAAAATGACTAGGCTTTTTGAGAAGTATAGTAATTGGGAATGAGTTTCCATAGGAAAAAAAATATTCAAACCCTCTCTCTAAGCATGCTGCCGTTTCTTGTGGAAATGCCTTGCACAATTCATAAGGGAGGCCATCTGGACCTGGGGATGTTCCAGTATTCCTTGACATGAAGACCTTTACAATTCCTTGTTGTGTAATGGGGGACATTAAGGAGGTTGCGGCACTTTGGTTTATGTTGTGGGCAGGGAGCTTAGAAAGGTAGTCATTGATAATTGCATCAGGTAAATCATCAGTCATGTTGTTAGGCTGTAAAAAAATATGAGCTTATTCTGTTTAATTCTGTAGGGGCAGAGACTTCTCTCCCATTTGTTTAAGAGGGATGAAAAGGTGGAAGATCGTCTTCTGTTTTTACATACTTCACAGGGGTCAAAAACAAGAGTTCTGTGTGTGCTCTAGGTAAGTTTAGCCTTAATTGAACTAGACCTGTCATATTGCAGCACTGTCATTTCCTTTTTAATATTACTTATTTGTTGTGTGAGGCCAGAGGTGGGAGGGAGAGAATATAGGTACTGGAGTTGGGATGGTGTTTTATATATTTAAAAAATGTTGTTCGTGATTGTTTTCTCTGAATGTACTGGAAGAGCTGCTTAACTTCGAATTCTGTGTCTTTCCACCATTCGCTTTTGTTGTCATAGAGATTAAAGACTGTCATGCATGCCTTTAGTCGAGATTTGATATGCTGTCAAATGTTTGGGTCTGTGAGTGTGCTAGTGTTTAGTCTCCACCTACATCTAGGGATAGGGATTTTGTTTACATGCCCTATGGATGAAAGAACAATCAGATGACCTGAGAATTCTACTGGGATGTTTGCAGCTGCCTGAATTACAAAGATTCTTGAGACAAATATAAAACTGATTTGTGTTGTAAGCTGAGCTCTCTTGTAAGTAAAAGTTGCACTCTTCTTAATGTATTCAGAGCTATCAATGAGATCTGCAATATTTATGCATTTTTGAGGGCTACAGAATCACAATATATTTTTCTCTCTATTTTCTGTCCTGTCAAGCTACAATTAAAGTCACCACCTATTGCAATCAGTTTCCCTGGGGCCAGGTAGGGCTACACCATTTCAAACAGTGCAAACCTATCTGCTTTAGATTGAGGTGCATATACATTTATCAGTCTACATGGTTCGTTATCCCAGTATCCATCTAATACTAAAGTTCTACCCAACACCAGATCTAATTATCCGAATATCTTAACTCTCTGCCTGAGAATAAAATACTTATGCCATCAGCCCTGTCTTCTCCAAAGGACCAATATGCTGGTCCCCATAGCCATTCGGATTTGAACAAGGATGATTGGGATATTGAGCTCATCCAAAATTCTTGGATAAACATGATATCAAGTGACATATTTTTTACAGTCCTCAAGAGTGTGCACATGGATGTGGTGCAAAGAAACTCACCAAACAAAACTGCTGTAATGGTTTCCTGCACACACAGACCCATTAATTGGGATGCCAAAAATAAGTAGAAAAGGTTACATTTATTAAATATGTGGATGACAGTGAATGCCTGACATGTTTCGGACAGCTTTGTCCTTTCTTACTCTAGTTCTGAGAACCATCTGCCTGCCAGTAGAAGTGGTGGAAATCGTCTAGCAGGAGTTCCTGATTTTTCTCATCCCCTGTGAGATGAGGAGAACTGCAGAATGGATCCAAGGGGCAATCCCTGATTAATCCAGGACATTGAAGCTCCCTTTTTGTGTACAACTGTGAGTAATTTGACTTTGGTTATCCCAGAAAAAGGAAAGTATCTGTGTTTTATTTTGGGGTGCACTCTGGCAAAGGTAAATGTACACCAAGTTCTGTAATAGTTTTAGACTGTTCTAATCCACTCATAAAGTTGGCTGACAATTGTGGAGTACCCAGTGAGACCTGACACATTGTTCAGGACTTTAGTTTACACACAGAAGCAGTATTTTTCAAATGCTGAATGTGAAAGTCATTCCAAGGAGCATTGTTCTACTGTTTTACTAAAATTTTGAGGTGCAACTCAAAGAATGGCTGGCATGGACTGTGGAAGCAAAAGGTGGACAACCCCCCATCTGGAGTGACCAGTTCAGCACTACAGGTTCCGTAAGGGTGCCTGCTTATTCAGAACATGGTGGCCAGTACCTGAAAAGAAAGTTTACCCCCTGGCGTGGGTTGTGCTAATTTGAGCACCAGTGTGCTCCATCATTGCCAGTTGCCAAACTGCCAAATGTTTAAATCCAATGCCATATGGGAATTATTCTAAGTTGTGGCCAGTGCCACTAGAAGAAATTGTGTGCTCTGTTGTGGCCAGTGCCACTTGAAGAAAATGTGTGTTTCAGCTGATGCTTAGCCGCAAAAGAGAGTTCAAGGTCCTATGCAATATGGGATGTTTAGAGTTTCTGTCCACTACAGATGTTGCTGTTCTGCTTTGCCTTGTGCCACGAAGTGTAAACCCTTAGCGGTCAACTTTTGCTTTTGTGTACCATCTTTGGAATAAAGCCACACTCTAGAACCCCAGCCTGGTTTGGACATTCTTGTTACTGCTTCCTGTGTGGAGTTACTGGGTACCCCTTCAGAAGTACAGACCTAGCATAGCCCCTAGCAAAAGTTATCTCCTGAGGACCTGGGTATAATGGTCATTTGTGTGTAATTTGCTTTTGTACATACCCCCAACCCTTTTCTCACCTCTAGAAGTAGCAAGCCTGGTATACATTCCCAAAGCTAGGGAGTATCTGAAATAGTTTGGGTGCCCAGTCGAGAGCCCCAAGGGGTAGCTTACTGTATAAAGTAGTGGGGGGTGGGCAGTTACACATCGACAGGGGAAAAGTTGATTAAGTCATCGATTAAGTTTTTTTCTGATACATTCTCGGTCAGGTCATGGTTCTAATCCTCTCTTTTACCTTAGCCTGACTGATGTCTCTGAGTTAGAGGTTCTGATTTGTTACTTTTGAACAGTCAGATAAGAGTGGTCTATTGGGTACTGATTTGCCACTTTGTTTATTACCATCATTCACATTTGAGTTATGAGAAGCATTTTGTGGTGGGTTTTTGTTATCTGTTATAGTTCCTGTCAGGGGATTGTCTGTTAGCACTGTGTTAGGTGTCTGTAGATTTGGGCCGGGTATGTCCTTGGTTAGGCAGGTTTGCTGCATTTCAGCTTGGGTAGCTGGGGCTTGCACTGACATTACTATATTGTCTTGTTTTTGAGGGAGGGCTCTAGTGCTGTGTTTTTTGTGTTGAGAGGTTCACTTGGTGCTATTGTGGTAACTAGGGGATGCCATTCAGGTGTTGCGGGCAGTTGAAGTGAGATACTTGCATCCCAGTTTGGATCAGGGATCCATCTTTTACCTCCAAGTTGTTTCCATCCTGCAGCTACTATGGCTTTTTCTGGGGACCAGGAGGATTCCAGCTCCTGTGAAATTCCAAATGCTGAAGGAACAGCTACAGCTGCAGACATTGGCTCCTGTTCCTCAATTTGTTTTGGATAATTTTCCTCCTGCCGCACAGTTTGTTTTTCTGCTTATTTCTGGTGATAAGTGTCAATGGGACTGGACAATGTTGTCTCTTTTTCGTTGAAGTTCGTCCTTTTTCTTCTTAACAACTGGATAATCTTAACCATAAGTTTTATTAAAGCAGCCTTCTTATTATTCAGTTCAGAGTCCAGGGTTTCATTGGACCCTTCCGGGGATTTGACTAACATTCCAGCTCTACAAGGGTATTGGATTTTGTTCTCAAGGGAAGGTCTTAGGCCAGGGATAAATCCCCTGTATTTGCCATTCTTGACCTATTTCCCACCCTTGCCTTTGTGCAGTAGTTTCTGCAGTTAATTCTTTAATGAGTACTACCTCGGTGCATGTTTCTATGGTACCATGAAGCATTGCCTGGGCAACTGTTCTCGTACTTGTATGTACCAAAATTGGTAGCATTGGACTACTTGAATACAAGCATTCAAAAGGTACAGGAGGACACAAAAGGATGAGGACTGGGAAACCTGCAGGGAAAAAAGAAAGGAGGCAAGGCAAAAGATAAGGAGGGCTAAGGAGGCCACTGAGGAGATGATAGTGAAGTAGACAGGGGGACAAAATCTTCTTTAGGTACATTGGAGAAGGGAGAATGGCACAGCATGGGATTGGGAGGATAAGGGGGGAAGTGGAAGATTACTGGAAGGGGATTTTGAAAAAGCAGAGCGTTAAATAGCTATTTTGCCTCAATCTTCACAGAGGAAAAAGGGAGTAGGGGACCAGGATGGGCTGAGAGGGTGACAGGCATAGGCAAGTGGGTGTGGCAGAATTCACAGCTGAAGGAGTAAGGTAAGAGCTGGGAAGACTTAGGGTGGATAAGGCAATGGGGCCTGATGGGATATACCCAAGGGTTCTCAAGGAGGTGAAGGATGAACTGGCACCACATCTGGCGAGGCTGTTTAACTTGTCCTTGGTCACAGGGGTGGTGCCAACAGACTGGAGGAGGGCAGAGGTGGTGGAAGGACAAGGCCAAAAACTACCGTCCCATTAGTCTTACCTTGGTGGTGGGGAAGGTAATGGAAACACTATTTAAGATCAGGTTGATAGAATACTTGGAGAAGAATGACTTGCAGGATGACAGGCATCATGACTTCACCAAGGGAAGGTCCTGTCAGACTAACTTGATGGAGTTTTTTGATGGGGTGACACAGGTAGTGGACCAGGGAGGAGTGGCGGATGTGGTTTATCTGGATTTCAATAAGACATTCAACACTGTTCCACATGGTGGAATAGTGCATCAGCTGGACAGACTAGGGGTGGACCTCAGGATCACCAGATGGGTGGAAAACTGGTTGAAGGGAAGGAGTCAGACGGTGGTGGCAAATGGGACATATTCCAGGGAATGAGCAGTGACCAGTGGGGTGCCACAGGGGTCAGTGCCAGGACCAATATTTTTTAACATCTATGTTAGTGACCTAGCGGAGGGTCTGGAGGGATTGATGTGCCTGTTAACAGATGATACAAAGGTCTGCAATAGGGTGGATTCACCTAGTGGGGTGCAAGCCATGAGGCAGGATCTGGAGAGGCTGGAGAGGTGGTCTGACACCTGGAAATTGAAGTTTAATGCACAAACGTGCTCACTGATGCAACTGGGGGGGAGGAATAGGAGAGAAACTTACTTGGGTGATTAAGGAGAAGGAAATGGAAAGCGACCTGGAGATTATGGTATTGTGTTACATCAAAGTGAGCAGCCAGTGTAGCAGGGCGGTTGGAAAGGCAAATGGAATGTTGGCCTGCATTGAGAGGGGTTTTAATAGCTGGAAGAGGGAGGTGCTAATGCCATTATACAGAACCATGGTCAGGTCACATCTGGAATATGGGGTGCAGTTTTGGAGGCCTCACCTATGAAGAGATGTTGAATTGATGGAAAGGGTACAGAGAAGGGCAGCCAAACTGGTACGAGGGATACAGGATGTACCCTATGAGAGAAGATTGAGAGGGCTGCAGATATACCCTCTAGAGACTAGGAAGAAGAGGGGGAACATGATTAAGACCTTTAAGTATCTGAAGGGAATAAATAAGGTGGAGGGTGATAGCTTGTTCAAACTGAAGAATGGAGCGAACATGAGGTGACATAGCCTCAAACTGGAAGGTGGGCAATACAGAGGTAATGTCAGGGGGCAGTTTTTCACAGAGAAGGTGGTGGAGGCCTGGAACAGGCTGCTGGAGGAGGTAGTAGCAGCTGAATTGGTGGCGGGGTTCAAGAAGGTTTGGGATAGATTTAAGGGGTTGGGAAAAAAGGGAGGAAGCATAACAGAAGAGGGGAGGTAGGGTGTTGGGCAGATTAGGTGGGCCATGGAGCTTTTCTCTGCCACCACATTTCTGTGTATCTGTGTAACTGTCCAGTGGGATATTTCAGGTGTTGCTGGCTGTTTTGTTTGTGAAGAGGACTGCTTCTGGGGAAAAAGCCAAGTTCTGCTTGTTTATCGGGAGGTTGCTTTGCAAAGACTCCTGTTTTTTTCCCTATCTATCCAGCTCCTGCACAAAAGGTAACTATCATTGCTGATCCTTAGTTTCCTGAGGAGGTTTGATAGAGTATTCTGGGGAAAATAACATTTTGTGCAGGTGTATTGTTATCATGGGATGTATCGTGTGTATACGTGGCAGCGTTGCTGGAAATGTTTTCATCACTCACTGAACCTGTTGCAGGGCAAGTTGTGCAGTCTTGTAAAGCATTTAATGTCAGTAACAACTCTTTTTGCTTTTCTGAAAATCGTTTCTCTTCATTCATAAACTTTCTGAAATCATCAGCAGATTTAAATTCAGATTTTTTGGTTGTCAGACCTCAAGGTACTGGATCATCATTTGGCAAATGGGTTGTAGATTTATGTTCCGGGTTCTCCACAATGGCATTTGCATCAAAACATTCTTCTGTTTCCAGTGTATTTGAAGTTGGTGTGCACATTTGTGGTCGATTGCCCTCCACCTGCATACCAACCAGCTCCTTCTCCAAACTGACCATCCGAATGATGGTCAAGGGTTCCCCCTAATGCTGAGTAGGGGAATTTCCCATGTGCCCTGGCCAGATTTCCCCCATTCACCCCAAAATAATTACCACCAACAGCTTAAATCTGGACCAATTTCAGTTGCCATCCATCTTACCCCGGACGAGGCTGAAAATAGGCAAAAATTGTCAAGCCCTCCTTTCCAATCAACAAAAACTAAATAAATAATTAAATAATGAAAATATGTTCAAAACATTAAACCTGCCAGGTTCCCTTTTTTGGTAGGGGTGAAAGATTTCACCTGAAAACACTCATATCTGATTCAAATGTACATGCTTTTTTTAAACTTCTGGAATATATTTGAACAAATTGGGTCTACCCCTGGCTATGCATCTGTGTTTTTCCCACATTTTCTCTTATTTATGAAGTATTATTGCCTACTTTATCATCATGTTATTTTGTTTGTTTTTTTCTCTGTTTTTCCCCACATTCAAGATATGGAATTTTTATCATGAAATGTTTACCATGGAATACAGGGATTCAAAATTCTGCTTAGTTCCACTGGCAGACTGTTCCTCTTCTACAGCGAGACACTCAATTATCTCACTGTCAGGGCAGGCAGAAGAGATTGCCCTGATGAGCAGGTAAAGATAGAAGGGTTTTTATTCATTGTCAACAAAGAAACAGTTGCAATGAAAAATATAAACAATACTTAATGTGTTCAGATTTATGTGTGTAAGGAGAGTGTGACGATCAGGGAAACAACATTTAATTCATTTGTTTTATGTTAGCTAGTTTTATTTTTAGGGCCTACTTGAAGGTTTTTACAGTGTAAAGGCAGCAGCCATAGGGCCAGATTTCAAGACATATGGTGCAACTCACTGGCACTTGCGAGTTGCGACATATGCCAATTCGCTGGGGACCCTGGGCCAGATTCCAGAACAGGAAGGGTCCCCAGCAGTTAAGTCCTGTGACTTGTGGCACCACAGGAAGTGCACCAAAAGTAAAGCACACCACAACAGGGTGCTGCAAGTCATAGCAATGCCCTCTGACAGGGCACAGGTCCCATCCCCCATAGCTCCAAATGCACAACCCCCCACAAGGTCCTCACCCTGAAACAATTGAACAATTGTCCTGCCTCACAGGGCTATACAGGCATCCCCCCCACACACACACACAAACAGCCCCCATGCCTGCCACTGGCACATACTCAATATCTCTGGTAGTCCAGTGGCCCCACACCCAGCAGTGCCAATCCACCCCCACCCTCCACACCCATTACCAGTCAGCAACTGGCACAACCCACCTCTCTCCTCCATGGCTAGCTGCTGACCAAGCTCCCTCAGTATGCACTCCATCAGTTATTGAGTGCGTACTGTATACAGTAGTATGCGGTTGGAGGGAGCTCAATTGGTGGCTGGCAAAGAAGGTGAGAGGTGGGTTGTACCAGTCACTGACTGGTAATGGGTGTGGGGGGCTGGGGATGGCTGACACTGCCAGGTGGGGAGGTGGGGGCCACTGGATTACCAGGGAATAATTGGTATGGTATGAATGCCAATAGCGGTGAGTTGGGAATTGGGGATTGGGCCTTGGGGCCAGGGGACAAGTTCTGCCCTGCGGAGCAATACTCAGGGATCGGGACTTGGGGGTGCCAGCAGCCCAAAAAGGGCTTTCCTGCCAAAGGGGGACAGGTGGGGGGGCTTATGTGTGACTGTGGGAGTGTGGCTGTTGGGGCACCAGGCACAGAGGTGCACCTCGGGTGGTCGTAGAGTACACTTAGACCAGCTAATAGCTGGTCTAACTGTAAGTAGACCAGTGTCCTCTGGGGTTTGTCTTGGAATAACACATTTGCTCTTCTAACAGACACCATCACAGAACAGTGTGTAACAGCTGCCATAAACCCACTTGCACCATATCGCAAGGGGTTTATGGTGTGACTAGTGGAAAAGAAAAACTTTGGCGCAGGCAGCCTGCAACATGTCGCAGGCTGCCTTCTGGAATACTGAATGTCATAATGCATGTTGCACAGTGCTACTTGTGCCATTTTGTTTGGTGCAAATCACTTTGGGACATGTATAACCATTCTGGAATCTGGCCCCATGTTTGTAATGGAAGATCAGTTCTGGTTGTAGGGGGCTGATGGAAGATAGTACTGGTTGTGAGAGGACAGATTTGCTCATTGCGTGATGTGGTTTAAAACAAGGATGACTGTGCATTTAAAGAGATTTAATGAATGGTCACATGATATGTTTTGACCAATGAGTCATTTGTCATTTGGATGCCCATTTTATAAGTGGTTATTATAGGCACCTATGAGCATATGAATTTGCCAGCAGGTAAAGGCCATATGGTCTATCGAGTCTGCTCAAGTGTGCAGCTAGCAACTCTTATACAGCAGCTACCCCATCCCTCCCCAAACCTTCCTCTTACCCTATCCCATCCCTTTTTGAAGCAGTCCACTGTTCTGCAGGATACCACTTCTGCAGGCAAAGCATTCCACCCAGGCATCACTTTCTCCATAAAAAAGTGTCTTCTCATTTCCCTCCTGAACCTTCCCCCTCCAGTCTGAGATCGTGACCTTGAGTGTCCATACCCCCCTTACCTTGACTAATCCCTCCATGCCTGTCTTGTTTAGTCACTTCATTTACTTGGAGATTTCAGTCATATCCCCTCTGTCTCTCCTCTCCTCCAGTGAGTACCCGTTCAACTCCTTCAGCCTGCTCACGTAGAGTATGTCCCCTAGCCCCTGGATCATCTTTGTTGCACTGCGCTGCACCCCCTTCAGTAACTTAATGCTCCTTTTCAGGTATGGGCACCAGTACTGCATACAGTACTCCAGGTGTGGCCTAACCAGTGACCTAAACTATGGCCGGATCACCTCCCCTCTACATGAAAATATATCCCTGGCAATACAACGCAGCGTTTTGTTGGCCTTTGCAGCTGCCTTCCTGCATCGTGCTGAGTTGTTCATTGAGCCCATTAAGAGATGATTGCTTTTGTTTATTCCTTATTTAATTGATTCTTCCAGCTGGGGTCTATAACAGTGTTTTACTTGTTGAGTCATGACTTATACTGGGATGGTAAACTGTAAAATAAAAACAAAAAAACTGTAAGCACACTGAGGTGCTGCTGAGAAGTGATACACCAATGGTGTAGCAACCCAAAAAGAGTGAACCAGGAAGCAACAATTATTGTACTCAAACCAGAAAAAACTGGGTGAAACATTTGAAGATCAGAGCTCTGTTCTAATATCAGTAGCTTCTCAGGCTGATAGTGATGAAATTGAAAAAAACAATGCAAAAAATCCCCCCAAAAAACAATCCGTACCATGAAATCTCCAGCACAGAGCCCGGTGCTGTGGCTCTTTGCTCACAAAGAGTTCAGCATGGAGAAGATACCTGGAGTGGAGACTCCTTTTTTTGTGGCCGGGTTTCATGTCATCCAGGAACACCGAACTGGAATCTGCAAAGGTAGTTCTGCTCATTTACACTAGATTGACAGCAAAGTGACCCTGGGAAGTCAACCCCAGAGTTTCATCATGGGGCAGGAGCCTGGGGTGGAGACTCCTCTTTTGTGACTGTCATATCTTCCAGGAACATGTGACAGGTAGTTCTGTCCTGTTACAATAAATCGATGGCAAGAGGCTTCTGGTGGGAGTTAAACCCAATGTGTCAGAAAGTGCATGTTCAACTAAGTGGCTTCAAAATAACAATTGTAACAGTAAAGAAAAGGTACACACAAAAAGGGAAAAAATCAGAAAAGATGACAAACAAAATTATCATTCACAGCTTAGTCAAAACTTTCTCCATAAGGTCCAAAGGAATGAACAGACAAGAGTTTTATGAGTGGCCTCTGCAAGTCCTGTTTACATCAACTGAGATGTTTACTATTTCAACTATTACTTTGAAGTCTCTCTGGCTGTAAGTGCACTTTTTGACACATTGGGTTCAACTCCCCCCAAGGCCACTTTGTCATCAATCTACTGGACCTGGACAGAACTAGCTTTGCCAAGTTGTATTTGGTCACATTTTCCTGGATGACAGGTGGGCAAAGTGGGTGGAATTCACTTCGCAGAGCAATCTACGATATTCTGCCCATTTCGCATAGCAGAATGTGAAATTTCACCTGGCAGAGTGGCGAAATTTCACATTCCGAAGCGAAATTTCACCTTCTGCGATGAAATGTTACCTTCCGTGGTGAAATTTCACCTCCGTCCATGGACAATATTTCACCTTAGCAGGTATAAGTTAAAATTAGTAGATCCCTGGTGCTTGCTGTCCCTCCCCCCACCTGACCTATTACAAAATTACAGCCGTACATTCTACATGAAGAAAGTAATGTAAAGGATATCCAGCCAGCATCCAGAAGGCAGGTGTAGGAACCAGCCATGGTTGGTACTGGTATTGCTGGAGATACCTGATGTCTGTTGACTGGCCCCTTTCATTTCAGTGAATGATACCACCAGTATTGCAATGCTGTTGCTGGAATTGGTAGCCAATGTGGATAATTCACACTATCATAATGGGGATTAGGGAAGCAGGACAGCCTCTCCTGAGCCAGAGCAACAATCACTTCCAAGTACAAGTGAGATTGTGCAGGTAAAGGAAATGAGAAGGGCTGGCCCACCAGTGCAGTAGCAAGGTGTCCCCTTGCAGTGCTGGTATTCCAGCTTTGACAATGGGCTCGAGAGTCAAAGGACTGGTCAGGGGAAAAGGATTGAACATCCTGGGGGTGGCTCTCCTTCTGCGGGGGAAGGGAGGGGAGTGTCCAAAGCACTACAGACCCATGGTGAAGGCTGGGGGTACCTCTGCGACCAGTGCCATCAACTTGGGGGGCAGAGTGGATGCTATCCATCATTGCACACCCTGCCCCAAGAAATTAGCATCTTAAATATGACTGGAGACTTCCATGATGTCCGCCCCCAGTTCTGTTGTCCCTGCCACACCTCCCAGTCACCACCAGGACAGTGTTTCAC
This sequence comes from Neoceratodus forsteri, assembly GCA_016271365.2. Taxonomy (NCBI): domain Eukaryota; kingdom Metazoa; phylum Chordata; order Ceratodontiformes; family Ceratodontidae; genus Neoceratodus; species Neoceratodus forsteri. Next base: position 63,449,582 of record CM057455.1, read on the forward strand.
TGTTGAGCTCTCCTTTACAGCCCTACCCTAGGGGCAAGCCCCAGGAGTCCTGCCACTGGTAATCTGGATGAGTTTCCATAGGGTAGGGTCATCTTGGTGGCCACACCTTGTGGGGGCAAGCCAGGGTGGTCAGCGGCAGTGGAGGTTGCATTGGGGGGCCAGGTTCTGGTGTGATACAAGCAGAATTACAGGGATCCCTGCTGCAAAAAAAAAAAAAGAGGAAAAAGGAAATGTGAAAGAGGAAGGGGGCACAGTCAGCTGCTTGTAATTTGCAGATAGTTTCGTGGTTTGCTGGGGGAGGCTATGTGCATAGGTGGGTGCACACTTGTGTGTGTGTGTGTGTGTGTGTGTGTGTGTGTGTACTTTGTGAGTTGTGTATAAGCTGTAGATGCCATTTTTATCTTACCATTTAGATTTGAACTGGTATGGTGTTAGTAGATTTAGCAAATAAATGTACATTCATCTAATGAGCAGTAGTCTTGGGTGCGTCACCGAGCCTCAGCCAAAGTCTATTAATACTTACTATTTGAAAGAGAGAACTGCATTTGTGAAAGTGCACTATTTATCTCGAGCAGTATTTGTATTGCTCAGCCCTGCTATGAAGTGGTGCAGCAGCAGTGCAATCACACTACCATCTGCAGATGAGGCCCCATATGGCTAGATGCATGACGGGGACAAGGGATTTGGCTTTTGAAGATGAACAGCACGGGTCACTTAGCATTCATGCTCCCCGTACTTGTCAATGCAGGAGTAATGTTGGCATCAGCTGTGATTTCATTTGATTATCCGCAACAGGAGAAGGATGCAGTCGCGGCCATCCCAATCATCTGCGGGGGCGGGGCAGTGGTACAAATGGTGGGTACACATCGTTCACTGAAAGCCCATTTATCACAGTCACTTTTGCTTTGTATTTTAAGAAGCAGACCACACCTGCTTACAAAACACAAAGAGGATTCCTCCCAAATGATGTCCTGCAACTAATGGAAGCATTCTTTCCACGTCATGAATGGCAAACTCAGCTTGCTGCAGCATTCGTCATCATGTCACTTTTTAGCAACAGTGTAACTCTGGCAACAACATTATGGCATTATTTTTTTAATTAAGTTTCATTTCTGAATTGAAATATGTGATTTTCATTTTTGGTTTTTTGCTATTTAATAAACTTTATTGAACATTTCCAAATATCATATGCATACATTCATTTTTATTTTTAAAAAAGGCATTGGTTCTCTGCAATGCCCACCCTGGAAACATTAAACATCTTGGTGTTGTGCAATGCAATTTGCCATCAGAAGCTTTTGCTAGAAAGGGAAGAGATTTTTAAATATTTCATGTGCCAATCACGTCAATATTGAATCATTTAATTACAACACATATTATAAAAGCTGTTTTCTAAATATCTAGGGGAATTAGAAAAGATACTACTGATGAATGAAGATATGAGAAAAGCATATTTTTCTTACAACTATGTGATGAAAATATTTGCTAACAAGAAGAAGTCCATTTAGGGCACACAGTTCACACACAGGTGGACTGCTACACAAATGAAGTTGCTAGGCTAGCATCCAGCAATAATGACTTCCCAGAAATTATTTCTGAAATTAAAAAAAGTAAGAAACAGAGGAATAAATGAAGGAGAAGCTTGAAATGAAGCTATATTGGAATACACGGGATGGTCAGGAAAGAGCAACTACAGACCTCAGTGCACGGCATATTTACTTCAGTGCTTCATGTACATATTTATTGTAGTAAATGTTCACATTAATGGTAATTGGAAAGGTAGCAAGTCTAGGTTACTATGGATGTGAGGAATGTGACTGTGTTTTCAGGAACTTAAATAAAAAGATAATACAGTTGAAGCCTCTTAAAGGGGATGCTTCCGTGGATGGGCTTTTGTCTCCTTTAAGGGGGCGTCTCTAATAACAGAAGATCTAAAAAACGCAATGTTCAGAGACAAACGGAGCAAACAAACATCAGGAACAAACAGAGACGTACATTAGCACTAAACCAGCACTTACTGATGTCAGCTCTTTTGTGACTTTGTGCTGTACATCTCAAGTTAGGTAATGATACTTTATTTTATTGAGAAAAAAATGTTAAAAAGTGTTTGAAAATAGTACAGAGTTTAGCAATCTTGGACGTTGATGCACCCAGCTCCTGCAGCGCTTTGACAGCCTTCACTTTGTCTGCCAAGGGAAGATCCACTCGTTTAGACTCCATCATGACAGATAAATGTGCACAGGTTACAGCAAGAGACACAACCTTTGTTGATTAGCAATTTGTGACTCTTTTTGTACAGCATGTACTGATTAACTGCACCTGATTAGGTGTGAAATGTCAGGTGTCTTAGCAGGTGGTAATGAAAGATAATGATTGGATAGTAGAGGAAACAGGCACAAAAGCGTCCCCATTAAAGGGATTCCTATGTCCCCTTTAAAGGTGTGATACTGCCATTTAGTTGCATAGCCACTTAATCGGTGTCTGGGGGATCATCCCCTTAAAGCGAATGTCCCCATTAAGCACATCCCCATTAAGTGGCTACAACTGTATTGTACAAATTACTAGTACAGTACATCCTGCATTTCAAAATACATTTGCACATGCTGAGTTGACAAAGTCATGTTCATACAACGTTAATCCAAAAACAGAGTGCACAACGTATACATTAGGTACCCTCCTATTTTCTGTAGAGAAACAGGCACATGAGAGACACTTAAAGTGTTACTGGTTGGGCCACAGTATGCAGAGTGTCTAGTCTTTTTCTTAGATCACCTCACTCCTAGTTTCTCCTGTTCTGTTATCTACATTTCTGATACGCTTTGACTGGTTATTTTACTCTTTTTTTTTTACTGCAACTTTGTCAGGCTAATATTCACCTGGTTTGATGTTTAACTGTACTCCATTTCTCTGTTCCATGGACATTCTATTATGTCAGCACCACTAAGTGCTGTTTACTGAAAGATATGGAACCTTGGAATAATATAGGGATACTGTGTGATCAGTGGTTAGAGCACTGACTGGAAAAGCAACAGTCCACTGGTTCAAACCCTGCTAAAGTCAAATATTCATTGGGTGATATGGGGCAAGTCACTTAACCTCCCAACATCCCTGTCCATCCAGCTCTGCATGGGAGAATGACTCCAGTGGCAAGGAAATGTTGCATCTCAGCTGGACAATCTGGGATAATATATTGTGAATAAGCAGTGGCAATGACATCATGACATGTCCAGGCAACAGAAATAAATGACAGTTAACTGTGAAGAAGTAACATTTGAGGCAATCTCAGGACCAGTTAGCAAGACATTAAACTAGTATGTTTAACAAAGACATTCCCTCATTATATCAAAAATTGAAAGGAAGAAACAAAAGGGTACATATGGAACATGTGTGCCTGTACTACTGACACATTAACTACTGTGCTTTGCACTCATTGCTGTAAATAATTGTATTCTATTCCCACTTCCCCCTCCCCCCCCAGGGTGCATCTGGAAACAAGCGTTATTTCCTCAGTATGCCTTGCCTGGTAAAACATTTATATAAATATATAAATAAAACATATGCTACTGACTGTTTCATATCACCATTTTGAGAAGTAAGTAGATTTACACATATATACTCAGCCTGCTGTGAGCAGGGCAAGCGTGAGCAGGGTGCATGAAGATGCACGCAGAGACATGCGCATCTGCACATGTTTATGGTGTCAATGGGGTCAACAGGGTACAGGGCCTAAACATATCGCCGACTTCCTAGTCCAGTGAGTATTGTATGATCCTTGTGACCTGTATTGTTTATGAAAATAATGGAGGATCCTAATAACTACTGTGCCTCATGCAGATGTTTGGTCGAGGGCAACAGATAGTCGATTTTGTATGTGATAGATGTTTGCTACTACGAACACTTCAGGCTGAAATAATTCGCATACAGACACCAAGAGGGGTTAGATCAGAGACTGAGGCGCTTGAAGCTTTCATTGATCTAATGATGGGCCAAATTACATCTCAAGTGGAAACCCCTAATGGTAATCAGATGCCCCCTTTAAAGAATAATGATGTCTGTACCCCCCCCCACTGCTATACCTACTGAGGATTCAGATTCCTGGACTTTAGTCACCAAGCACAAAACTAAACACAGGGGAGGCCAAATTTACCAAAGTACTCCTACAATTGCATTACATAATAGCTTTGAGACCCTAAGTGAAAATCCCAATGACCCACAGTTGGAAATTAATCAGGTATCAGTAGATTATCACACTTCTGTTCCCTTTATTCATTCACATCCTGTTGAAGCTACAATGAATAAAAACTCTCCTGAAGACCCTCATTATCAAATAGGCGATAACTTAAATACTTTAAGGGAGGTTAAACCAACAGTTCTGAGTAATAATTCTAGCTACCCCCAAACTTGTAATCAGATTTATGTATTTGGGGATTCCATTATTAAACACATCGATTGGACTGTGTGTAATATTGATAAGGCCAATCATACATGCTCTAGTTTAAGGGGTGCAAGAGTATCAGACATCACCACGATGGTTAAAGAAGTATTGGTGGGGGCTAAACAAAATCCAGCATTTATCATCCACGCTGGAACTAATAACATCATGAGGGATACCCTGGAGAGTTTAAAACAAGATATTGTTGCACTTAATAATTTATTGGCTAAAAAAGACAGTCTTGTTTGCTTTTCGGAAATTCTTCCAATCCCTAGGGCATCCAACTTTATAACCTTCAAAATAAAAGCATTCAATAATTGGTTAAGGAGATGGTGCCTTAGTCAAGGTATTCTTTGCCTAACAAATTGGGAACAATTCCACCACAAATCCCCCCTATATTGCTGGGATGGGTTACACCTTAGCAGAAGAGTTAGCACTCTACTGGGTAAAAGTGTGAATGACGCAATCCATTTACTTTTAAACTAGTGGATCGGGGGGAGAACAAGCCAGTACTTGATTCTCTAAAGAAATCAGATAATTATACTATTCCCTTTGAGGTTCTTTCACTTAATGATAGATCCTTAAATCTGGCTAAAATGGCTGAATTAGAAGCCAAATGTTTAATATCTAAATATGGTATTGTATCAATAACTGAAACATTGTGCGACCATAACTCTGAATGGATAAAACGACTCCATGGTTATAAATTATTTCATAAAGACGATTCAGGTCAAATAGGCAGTGGCGTTTGCCTCTGTGTTAGGGAGGATATTACATCTTTCCAACTTACTTCATCTAGCGACATTGAATCCCTCTGGGTTAAGATACAAACAAAGGGACAACCCCAAGTTTTAGTGGGTACATATTATAGACCCCCTTTGACCAATTATGGACTATACCTACACATTAATAAATTAGATTTCTGATATGGTCTCTCAAGGTAACATCCTGGTTTTAGGACACTTCAATATGCCTATTATTAACTGGGAATCTCTTACAAGAAAATCTCCAGAGGAAAAATAACTAATATCACTTGTTGTTGATTATGGCCTCGAACAACTTGTTACAAAACCAACTCGGGGTATGAATATTCTGGACTTGGTAATAACTAATATGGGAAGTACTATACAAAATGTTAGTATTGGTGACCCTTTGGGCACAAGTGATCATTATTCACTCACATTTGAAATATTTCTCAGTACAAGGCAGTGTCAAAAAGGTGTCGAACTTAAGAATTAAGACAATGCTGACTTCACTGCCATAAATGATCATCTTTATAATACTCCATGGGTAACACTCTTAGATCCACTCTCCGTTGGTGAATCTGGGAAATATTTAAAAACATCTATTCACAATTTGGAATCCCTATATGTTCCAAAAAAAAGAAATATAATAGAAAAGGGAAGATTCCACTTTGGTACAATAACAATATTCAAAAATTAATAAATAAAAAAGAGGCTATTTATGGCCTTAAAGAGGAGCGAGAGAATAAATAAAGCCATAGCAATCCAGAATTATAAACATGCCTTAAAACTTGTAAAATCTAGTATTAAATTGGCTAAAAAGAAATTAGAATTTCATCTGTCACATAACAAGGATAGTTATAAATCTTTACATTCATACCTCAATAATAGAAAAATTGATAACAGACATCTAGGCCCTATTACAGTTAATAATGCTTTAATTACTGACAATAAGGAGATTGCTAATGCTTTCAATGAACAGTTTTGTTCAACATTTTCAAAAAAATATGATCCAACAAATATTATTCCCTCAATAGATTTAACATCATCTTATATTATTCCTGAAAATGAAACCCTATAGATTTTGCAAGCTTTAAAGAAAATATCCAGTCCAGACCCTTACGATATTAACCCAAAATTTCTATTAAAAACAGCAGATGCTATAACATTACCATTAACCATCATTTTTAATAAATCCCTTCATAAAGGACTTATTCCCCAAGATTGGGCTATAGCAACAGTGGTTCGCATATTTAAAAAGGGTGATCATTCTAATCCCATAAACTATCGTCCCGTTAGTCTAACCTCTGTTATAAGTAAACTAATGGAAAAATTCAGTAAATACTTCTTGGAACAAGAAGTAATTTCAAAGAACTTGATAGAGCCATCTCAACACAGGTTTCGGCAGCAGTTTTCATGTACCACTAATCTGTTCTCCTTTTACAATCATATAAGTCAAGGACTGGATAGAGGAGAACCAATGGATGTCATTTTGCTAGACTTCAGTAGGGCATTTGACAAAGTACCACATGGTAAACTCTTGGATAAATTGATATAAATGGGGTTTTCAAATATTTTGGTCAGATGGGTTGCCAGTTGGCTATCTAATAAAACCCAACATGTAAGGATCAATGATTCTCTATCTGAAACCAGGTATGCGACCAGTGGAGTCCCACAGGGTCAGTCCTGGGACCCACATTGTTCAATATATATATATATATATATATATATATATATATATATATATATATATATATATATATATATGTCAGCGATATACAGATTAGCTCCAATAATCTGTTACTTAAATTCGCAGATGACACCAAGTTGCGTGGTATAGGTTATTCACCATCAGATAGGTCTAGACTTGCTAATAACCTTAGACTTATCGAAAATTGGGCATTGTTGAATGGTATGACACTTAATTCTGACAAGTGTACTGTCCTTCACTATGGAAACAACAACCCAAGACAAACTTATTTATTAAACAATACTCCCCTTAGAGTATCTGTCTCAGAGAGGGACCTTGGTATTACTATAAATAATAAATTAACGTCAATTGATCATTGTGAAAAAATGGCCAATACATCGAACGCACTTCTAACTAGAATTAAAAGAACTTTTGTAACTAGAACACAAGAATGCATTATCCCTTTGTTCAGAATGCATATTAGGCCATGCTCAGACTATGGGTCCCCCTTTTGAAGCCCGTGCCTTAAACAGGATATTGAAAGGATTGAGAGAATCCAGAGAAGGGCAACTAAATTAGTTCCCCGATTAGTACATAAAGAATACTGTGATAGACTCCTTGAAACTGGGCTTCATTCGCTTCAAAATAGGCATATTAGAGGGGACTTGTTGTTTTTATATAAAATTTTAGTATCTATGGAAATAATGGACCAACTTGGCCTAAAATTCTCAGTTAGAAGGACCTCACCTCAATTACATAACAAACAGCTGGATGTACTGAAAGCCAGGACTAATAGGAGATTAAATTATTTTACGGTTAGAGCACCAAGATTATGGAACAACCTCCCCCAACATCTAGTGGACTGTACATCTATCAATTCCTTTAAAAGTGGCCTTGACCTGTGGATTGCATCTAACGATATAGTTATATAAATGGGTTTCAACTACATAATTGCCCACTACAGTAGTGGGGTACATTCTTGATGGGCTTTGGCCTTCTCTTGTCCTATCTAACCAAGTAAACCAAGTACACTACAGTTTTGTTATTTCTATGCTTTTCTCTTTGTTTTATTTATTTATTTATTTATTTATTTCATCATTTAGATAAAAAAAGAACCTTTGTGTGAGAGCTCTTCTGCAAAGATTCCACGTCAAGTGATTCTGTCACTCCTGTGGTGTTTCTAGTGCTGTAGCCCATTACTAGGAACCACCTTCCAAGGACACTTCTTTACCTGCTAGCAGCCAATGAAGTTGAATCAGTGTGGGTGCTAACTAGACCACTACTATACCTGGCCTCAGCTTACTCACACTTCCTGAAGACCTCCACTGTCACTGGCTTACTCATATTTCCAGCCTTGTGCAGAAAGTGGGCCAGACAAACTCTCCAATGATGCGTGTTCTCTGGGATACTTGTTATCCCTTCCAGTGTTAGGCAGGATGTGCTAGTCTGTAAAAAATTAAGGCCAACAGGGTGAGCTCCTTACGATCAGATGACAGGGCACAAAGGCCAGAGCAGCCCTTATTGGCATGCCAAAGGGATTGTTCTCTTCCTCTGCCTAATACATCCTCTATTTAGATCCTCTCCCTCCCACACAGTATTATGATCTCAGATGTCTGATATTATTGATGTGAACCATACGTGATTTTTTCAGGTAACATCCCTGCCAGAACTGCAGTATAGCTTACTGAGTAATTTGGGATCAACTTTAGTTAAGGAGCCTTATTTATAAACCAATGTTTTCAATTCCATGCCTATAGCAAGCATCATTTGAGAAAAGCCCGAGTTGTATTTCCTTGTGTAGGAAGAGCACACAGACACCGAAAATGAAAAAGAGAAACCTTGTGCAACAGGTGCTACATTTCTGAACTGCTTAAACTTTTCCTCAGTTCCAAAGGAACATTCTACATGTACTAGAGTAGTGACTCTTTATCAGTCTGAAATGTGTTCACTGTACTCTGTAGAACATTATATGCACAGTAGTGCATTATGAGTTTTTCTTTACACACCTGAGGTGTATCATGCATAATAAACCATAAAAAGAAAACTCAAGTGGTGATGTGAAGGGCTTTATGCAGCCATGTTGGCTCTGACTAAACCTGTTTAGTCACTGGGGCTATTTTCTGATATTCAGCAGAAAGCTGCAATAAGTACCAACATCTTAATGATTTCCAGACCAGTAAAATCTGTATAGCAATCTGGCGAGGGTGTGATCCCTCCTAAGTGACCAGCCATTGGACTATCATCTGCTATCAGCAACATCTCAGGTCTTTACTTCTTTGGTATGATCAGTTATGCTATTTGTTCTGGCGTTAGATGGATTAGCACAAATTCTGTTCAGCAGCCCATTACATTTTTTAAACAGTGGTTCACCCTGTTTTTGTTTCACCCCAACTGCTTAAAATAACCTTGAAGAGAAGCATCATTAGTTTACTGGGATATAAAATGACAATCAGTTATCAGTTTAGATTCAGCATTTTCATGCATGAACCCGTTATAGACATCAGACTTTCGTTGCCACTGTTTCTTCAGGCATCTTCTTTCTTTCCTGAACTTCTTGATCTTGGAGCTGTTCTCAAACATGCCCAAAGGAAAAGTGTCCGCACTATCTTGTATTTTCTTTGCTTGTGCTCTTGTCATCACAGCTGCTGAGACTACAAGTTTTACTCCCTCTGTGATTATCTCATCAAATCCTGCAAATCATTTTCAATAATCACAAATGCTGGTAACTTGGATACTACCCCCACTTTCATTTAGTGTGATACCCCATTTCATAGTTAAGTTTCATAGTCACTTGGGTGGTGGGATGGTATTGAGTTTCCCCCATGGATGCAGATGACACCAGTATCTGGTCCTTTTTCACAGTTATTTCCCAGCACTTCAACATGCACTAGGGTCTGTCTGCTTCCTGAATCAATAAACCCCTTCACATTATATCTCCCACTTCAGCATCTGTTAAATACTTTCCCCAATTTTCTAAGGCCAAATCTGTTCTGGTGTTACGCTCCTTGTTTCTATAGAAGTTTCTTGCAATATGGCCTGGCTTGTTACTCTTACAGCAAATAAAATCTTTTTTTTTATTTTTATTTATTTTCGAAAGTCGGATTTACAACCTGTGGGTGCAGATTTAGTACCCCCACCAGTGTTCTTATCTGATCTGGAGTTAAATCATGAAAGAGAGAGTCTTATCAGTCCTTAGCTGTTACTCTGCTGCTGTGTGGTCCATCTCGGGTGTGCTGACTCTAGAGAGAAACTTCTAGAATGAGGTACATTACAGCTACAAATCAACCATGTTAGTGTAATGTATAGTACCTGCGGGAACCCAGCACTGCTTCCTCTGAGACTTGCACCCCCCAAATGAACTCTGAGTCAGAGTTGATTATAATATATGGGGCGGAGGCAGAGCACCCTGCATGGGGGGATGTAGGAAACAAAGCCCCCTACAGAAAAGGAACCTTCTGTGTGATGGCTTTCTGCAGACCATGATTGCAGTCAACATAAAGCTGTCACTCTACTTGCGGTCAACACATTTTCTGTTGAACCACACCGGTGGATCCTTTGTCTGGCCACCTGATAGTCCTTGACCACAGAAACAGCCTTTTCTTCACTTTCTGGTTGGTGTTCTTTTATCCAAAGCTTCACATCTGTGGGAAGGATATTGAAAAAATGCTCCATTGCAAATATGTCAGTATTCCGTGGGACTGTTTTGACATCTGGTTAAAGACATTTAATGAGAAGTTCTCTGAATCAAGAGAATGCTTCTTGAGGAATGCCAACTAAGCAGTACTTCAAGGACCAAAATCTCTACCTGCAGGTCTCTCCAGAGATGTCATATCCTTTAAGGATTTATATTTTTGTAAGGTCATACTTCCCTGACTGCAATGTCCATATTGCTATAGACAAGTTGGACTTTACCTGTCACGTAAGGTACCAGCCTGATTGTCCATTGCTGCTTTGTCCACTGGCAGGCTGTGGCAACCCTTTGAAAACTTGTGAGGTATGCTTGATATCTTCTGAGGGACACAGCTTTTTCAGTTTAATGTCTTTTAAGTTATTTGAGTTTTGTTGATCTGTTGGATCTGTGCCAAATCCTCCAGCTTTGATAGTGTGCAGGCATTCGGCCATCACTGCATCTATTCTTTTCTCTGCTGCTCCTGCTGTTGCATCTCTTCTTTTCTGTCTCTTTTTGTTGTACAGCCCACATTTTAAGAAAACAGACAGGCTTTCAGGTTCTGCCCCTGCCTGTGCTTCTTCCATCACTGGTTCTGGCTGTATAGCCTCAGTTTGGACATTTGTCTCTGCTAGTTTGGTTGCCATTCTTCTGGTAATCACCCCTGGGCTTGCTGTTGCAGGATCCATGCCTTTCTGCTTTTCTGGTACCAGGTCTATAGTCCATGTATACAATTCCTGGCTTAGAGTTCACAAGGTATAAATCCCACTCTCATACCATCTGTGGTTGAGTCATAGGTCAGGAATCATAGGAAATCCAGGAAAAGTTATAAAATTCCCAAGAAACATTTTATTATTATCAATAACAATTACGTTAAATATTCAGCACAACTATTTACAATGGCAGCACACAAATAAAGAAAGTCCTTCATCTGAGGGTGTATCTAATTTTAAATTTCAGTCTCTCTCTAACAAAGATTGCTACTCTTTTTTATAGTAAGTCTTTGTCTGGCAATTAATTTCTGCAACCTCATCTCATTAAGAGACATCCTGTTTCTCACAAAATGTTTCAGAACTTTTTCAATGTCTTTGCAGGTGCAACAAAATAGAAAATGGGTCCCAAAACTACCCTCTTGTTGACAGTTCTGCAAAAGAGCTTGTGCTGCATTTTAAGGTCAACCCTCTGAGTTCCAAATATATTTTTGCAATCATTTCAACAATATAACTATATAATGTACAATGACAAACCAAGGGATCCAAGTTTCACATACAGATTCACATGTATTTTTACAACCACATACATGCAAGGGGGAAGAAAAGATAGGAACAACACGAAACAGCATGTGAAGGCAGGGAGAAAGCGGGGGGGGGGGATTGCAAGACCATCAGAGTGATCAGCTCCTAGGTCTTACAAGAAAACAGACCAGAGACAGAAATGGAGAGTATAGAACAGATCCTTGCTTTAAATGTTTTCTGCATAACAAATTGGAGAATGTCTTATTCAGCCCTACCACAATCATATAGTGCCTCAAGCTGGTGGTGGTCAACTGGAAGCTGCCCATAATGCTCACCATGGTGAGTATGTTAGGGTTGCTGTGTCGGCACCCCACCTGGCACTACCAGATGCTTTTGTGTGGTTCATATGAGACACACAGGTGGACTTTCCTGTACATCTTTGGAGTGGGATGGAGAATCTGATTTACATTACATCATCAAGGGTAGTAGGGAAAAGCAAGGTGCTTGGAGGAGGAGAAGGAGGAGGAAGACCATGCACAGTGGAACCCACCCAGTAAAGAAAAGTACCCAAAAATATAGTAGTATCAAAAACAGAGTAAACGCACTCAGTTAGGGGTGCTCAGGATATGAATTACATAGTACAAAAAGAAAATACAGCACTCGCCACCAAATGTAACAAAGAACGCTGCTCTCTGAAGATATAATTAATGCCCACATTTATTTAAAGTGCCACAATATCACAGTGCCTAGATGCGTTTTGAATATTTTTTGATGTGTGTTTCCTCTTTGCTATAGCTCATTTCAGCACCCACAGATGCACTATTGGACACTGACTGTGACTGACTGTGAGCTCCGGCTTAAAGTAGGCATACAACCAGATGATTTCTGTGGACTATAGAATCCCCATTGTTCCTCTGGATGCATTATTACACAACCCATACTTAGATGCCTCTCAGTCTTGGACTCACCACCACCAGCACCATCAACACCATTGCCACTCCCTGTCTCTGTCCTTCTCCCTCTAACATCCTCACCATGTACAAGACCATCCTAAAAAAACATATTCTCTCCTTGCGCCAATGCCAGAGCAGCTGCTAATCCTCCTAACTGACCTGCACAGAGCTGCACTATGGCCGCTCCCCATTGACATTGCCACCAATTGTATAGGACTAACTGTATAGGACATCTCTGCTGCTGATCTCTGTCTCTGCTATATGACAATGCCCTAGAGGCTGCACCTACACTGCAACTATACCTCCTTTACTAATACCAATACCCTAGCTACTAAATGTATAGGTCAACAGCCACCCAGGCTACTATATGTAATTACTTCCTTAAAACTGTGATGTCTCACTATTGCATAGATCACTGTTACTACTATACGACAATGCCCCAGAGGCTGCACTTGTATTATAATTGTTCCACTGTAATAATATTAATACCCTAGCTACTACATGTATAGACTTTCAGCCACCTTGGCTATTATATGTGATTACTTGAAATGTGATGCCCCACTAATGTACTATCTCTGAATGTATGACTATGCTGACGTGGAGCCTTTGTAAATGAGTCTATGACTCAAAGGATTGTAATTCCTATGATTGACTAAATACATAAATAAACACCCCCACCATGGGCCACATGACCATAACCGTTACTTGCTGTGGAGATGAGTACCATAGTGGAACCTTTCTCTGCGGTGCCGTCTCTTCTTGCAGTCCTCCAAGCTTCCCTTTCAGGACATCCTTGCTTCATGTTTCTGGCATGCCAGGCATGACACACACTGCCTCTCATGAAGGCTAAGTTGCAATGAGATACTGTGTTTCACAAGATTTTTTGGGTGGGGGGGGTTCCGGCTCCCACAGGCAGGCCAGACACGGCACACACATTAAAGTATGTGGCACTCCAGGCTAGCATTAAAACAATCTTTATATATTAATTAAATGGAAGCATAAATAAACAAAATACATTACATATTGAATACATATTGTAATGGTTCACACACCAATAAAGAGCAAACAGCCCAGCACTTCAAGGCCACCAGGACCTCTTCATCAGGGATCACGGGACACACATTGTTTGTCACAATGACTAAGCTGCAACTGGACAAGGTACTTCACAAGATTTTTTGGGCGGAGGGTCGGGCAAGCTGGCAGCTTGTGGCACCCTGTCCCCGACCCAGCAGCAGCCCTGCCAGGAGTCACCCACAAACAATCACCCAAAACTACAATTTCATAAGGTTATGATTTGGGCCTTAGGCACCCACCCAGTCAAGAAAAGTACCAAAAAATAAAGTAGTATCAAAAACAGAGTAAACACACTCGGTTAGGGGTGCTCAGGATATGAATTACATAGTACAAAAAGAAAATCCAGCACTCGCCACCAAATGTAGCAAAGGACGCTGCTCTCTGAAGATATAATTAATGCCCAAATTTATTTAAAGTGCCACAACATCACAGTGCCTTGATGCATTTTGGATATTTTTTGATAAAGGATTCATATCTGAAATGCATCCAGGCACTGTGATGTTGTGGCACTTTAAATAAATTTGGGCATTAATTATATCGTCAGAGAGCAGCGTCCTTTGTTACATTTGGTGTTGAGTGCTGGATTTTCTTTCTGTACTACCAAAAAATATAGTTTGGAAGATTTGAGTACAACAGCCAACTGGACTACTGTGGCAGAGCAGGCTCAGGGCCCATCTCCCCTCTCCTCCTGCTTGCCTTCACAATGCTCCCCCCCAAAAAAAAAAATATATATATACATACATATCTGTGGAACTGCAATGGTAGCTTGCAAGTTAACTCCAAAACAATGATCTTCACAAATTGGAATTTGGCAGCCTTTTCCTGACAAAAAGAGTAAAAACAGCACAGTACACATTGCCTCTTACAAAGACTAAGCTGCAATTGGTTAAAGTGTTTCACAAGATTTTTGGGGGGCTCCAGGTCCCACACTGGCAGTCCAGTCATGGCACACATTGCCTGTCACAAAGACTAAGCTATAACTGGATAAAGTGTTTCACAAGATTTTTTGGGGTGGTAGAGCTCTGGCTCCCACACTGGCAGACCAGATATGGCACACACTGCCTGTTACAAAGAGTAATTTGCAACTGGATAAAGTATTTCACGAGATTTATTTTGAGGGAGCTCCTGCTCCCACAGGCAGGCCAGACTGGTAAGGCACCCACTGCCTGTCATGTCAAAGACTAAGTTGTAATTGCATACAGAGTTTCACAAGTTTATTTGGGGGGGTGCTGGCAAGCTGGAACCTAGTGGCACGGTACTCTGTCCCTGACCCAGTCCCAGCCTCACAGCAATGAGCCACTCACAAACAATCACAAAACTACAGTTTACTAAAGTTACGATTTGGGGCACAGGCACACACCCAGTCAAGAGAAAGTAGCAACAACTTTTGTTTTGTAAGATTTAAGTAGAATAACAGCAACTGCTGCAGGGCTGGCTTTAGAGTTTGGGGGGCCCCCAGCAGGATTAGTAAAGTCATGGCAGCCCCTTAATTGGCCGACCTTTGCCTGTTTGACTGTAACTCATATGCACATCATTGTGTATTATTTTCAGTACAACCAGAGGTATATTTTAAGTGTTTTTTTATTGGCAGACAGCAGAGTTACTCCTTTGGGCAGTTCTTCCCATTCCAACTATTGTTGTTCATTTGCCTCGTACTGACAGGGTCATATAGCTTGGTAAGGCATTTCAAGATGTCATGATGCCACATCAGAAGGAGTTGCACAGCCCTTTGTTGCTGTTCCAAGAAGATAAAAAAATTAAAAAAATTAAGGTACAGTGGTCTGGTTGGGGCTGCAAAAGCAAGGGGCACCCAGCGACTGCAGGTTTCGCTGGTGCCTAAAACTGGCTAAGACTGCACTGACAGGACTACTGCAGCAGGGCATTCCCTAGGCCCTCCCTCCTCCCCCGCTGCCTTTTCAAAGCTCTTCTTCTCCTTCTCTTTCCCTGCCTAAGAAAATCTCTGGAACTGCAGGGGGAACTTAAGTTAATTCCAAGAAACTGCTCCTTAACAAATTGGTGGATTTTAGCAACCTTTTCTGACAGGAACAGTAAAGACAGCACAGTACACACAGCAAGGTCCTTCCTCCCTGACACCAGAGTTGCAATGACACTCAGAGCTGCAGAATGCTCAGTGTTGCTGAGATTCCACATCACTGATTGGTTACTGATGGTCAGATGGCTGCCAGATAGTGTTTGCACATGATCACTGTATTATAGCAGTGTCATGCCCACCAAAGCACTGAAGAGCCCAAGTGAAGATGGCAATCTTCGGACCAGCTGCAGCAAAGTGGAAACTGCAGAAGTTTTACAGTTCACTGAATGCCCCATTAGTTTCATGCTCACCCTTACCACTCTGACAACTACAGAGAACACTTCAAACAACATCCCAAGATATTCCAGTTTATGTACAGGGAACATGTTCAACAGCATCACATGATATTCCAATTCATTTAAAGGAACATTTCCAAGAGCATCCCAAGATATTCCAGATTGTGTACAGGGAACATCTATAGCAGAATTCCAAGATATTCCAGTTTATGTAAAGGGAACATTTCCAGAAGCATCCCAATATAATTCCAGTCTATGTCAAGGGAAACTTTTCAGAAGCATACTAAGATATTCCAGTCTGTGGGCAGGAAACACTTTCAACAGCATCCCAAGATATTGCAGTTTGTGTACAGGGAACATTTTCAGTAGCATCCCAAGATATTCCAGTCTGTGGACAGGAAACACTTCCAACAGCATCACACAAGTTATTCCAGTTTGTGTACAGGGAGCAGTTCTAACAACATCCTAAGATATTGCAGTTTGTGTGTAGAGGGAACATGTCTAACAGCATTACAAGTTATTCCATTTTTTTTTCATTTAAACATTCGGTAACCGGGAAAAGCACACTGAGCCGAGGCTCATTTCCAGGTGTGACTCGGGAACAAGGGCATAGGGAGTTTTGCATAGTTTTACAATTCAGTTGCAAAGACGAAACACATGCAAATAAATGCTTAACTATACAAAGTATACAGGTGAGAGCTGCACAGAATACAAATGTGAAAATATACACATAGGAGAATTATTGAACACAAAGTATACAGGTAAAGGCAAGACTAGATTACAAAGAAGTAGCATCTTGATTGAACAAGCTATTGTGGTTGGTATTGCGTGAGGTGGGTGCATGGGGAAGGGTGCCGTCCATAACAGCGACTTCTTCCTGGCACAACCCCTCATGGTGATGGGAGGGTTGGGTGACCGGATATGGGGTTGGGTGAATGGGGCGACAGGATGTCGCTATGTGTATGCCCGCACGTGGGGGGTAGCAAGCATGGCAAGCATGGGCTGGGAGGGGGCAGAGGGGCTGTAGGGGTGGCGCTGTGGTGGATGGATGAGCTTCATCGTGGTGTCAATGGTTGGCTAGTGATTGGGGTGGGTGAGGTACCTGGTACGGGTCCGGGTGCTGGTGCGACTTTAGTGCGCCTGGCCCAAACCTTTATTTTTTTTAATGCTTTCACCTCCCCTGACATGAACCCCCCTAGATTTGAGAATTCTTAAGTAGGGGGGTGCAGGGGGTGAAGCCCCCATGAGAGGGGTCTGGGGGAGCAGCCCCCCTACAGAAAGCATTAAAAAAATCTGCTGCTGCTATTGTCCTGTGCGCCGGGGTTGTTAGAGTGCCGAAAAGGTTTTCAGCACTCTGACTGTGCGATAACGGTGATCACCTTTAGATGTTCGCCATTATCACATAAACCCATCATGGTTGATGTTTATACAACAGTAGGCCAATGCAGCTGATTGCAAGTAGCACATTTGCTGAAATTAAGGGAGGCAGCAGGTGTAATGCATCAAGGGAGTCAGGTGCCATCCTGCTATGGGTTAATGGTGCACCTTAGGGATTTGGGAGGGCAAGATTGGGGAGTGATAAGCTGAGTTTGTGTGCAGGGAGCACCTCCAACAAATCCCAAGATGTTCCAATTTGTGTACAGGTAACACTTTTTTCAGTATGCAAAGGTATTGCAGTTTGTGTGTACAGGGAACACTTCTAACAGTATTCCATACTATTCCTGTTTGTCTACAGGGAGCACGTCTAAAATAATACAAAGATATCACTATTTGTGTACATGGAACACTTGCAACAACATCCCAAGACATTACCTTTTGTGTACAGGGAACACTTCCAATAACATCACAAGATATTCCAGTGTGTGTTTACAGAGAACACATCCAACAAAATCCCAAGACATTAGCGTTTGTGTACAGGGAACACTTCCAATAACATCACAAGATATTCCAGTGTGTGTACTGGTAGCACTTTCAAAAACATCCCAAGATATTCCAGTTTGAGTGCAGGAAACACTTCCAACAGCATCCCAAGATGTTCCAGTTTGAGTGCAGGAAACACTTCCAACAGCATCCCAAGATATTCCAGTTTGAGTGCAGGAAACACTTCCAACAGCATCCCAAGATATTTCAGTTTGTGCACATAGGACATTTATAAAACAGCCCAAGATATTCCAGTGTGTGAACTTGGAACACATCCAACAGCATCTCAACAGATCAAAATTGTATTAAAAATCCAACACAAGGTATTTTAGTGCATGTAAGGAAAGGAAGGCAATTCTTTTTTAAAGAGTACCCTTTCCCAAGGACACAGAGGACTGCACAATAATCACAGACTGTAAAACTACAATCAGTTAATAAGACAGCAAGCAACAAAGCAGTAAAAATATTTATAAATGTCAGCAATAATTTAAAACAGTCTGGGAAATGCTTCATGGAATACATTTGTTTTAAGGAGGTGTTGAAGGACTCTTCTGTTGGAAAAATCTAATACATAGTGGCAAGGCATTCAAAAGGACAGTCACCATTACACAGACAGCTCTGTCCTCAGATTGTCACAGCCTGGATAGAGAGATGGATAAGTCAGCATCAGAAGAGCAGAAGGAGTGAGTTTGGAGATAAAGAAATATGAGTTCATTTAAGTAGTCTGGTCCCAAAGCATATAGGGCCTTGAATGTTGGTAAACATATCCTGAAGGTTAAGCATCACTGTGTAGGCAGCCATTGCACTGCACACAGAACCATGTAGGGCCTTGAATGTTAGCAATCATATCTTGAAGGTTATGTGCCACTGCATAGGCGGCCATTGCAGTGCACACAGAACCATGTAGGGCCTTGAATGGTAGCCAACATATCTTGAAGGTTATGTGCCACTGCATTGGCAGCCATTTCAGTGCCCACAGAACCATGTAGGGCCATGAATGTTAGCAAATGTATCTTGAATGGTATGTGCCACTGTATAGGCAGCCACTGAAGTGCACACAGAACTGTGTAGGGCCTTGAATGGTAGCCAACATATCTTGAAAGTTGTGTGTCATGCATAGGCAGCCACTGCAGTGCACAGAGAACCACGCAGAGTTTTGAATATTAGCAAACATATCTTGAAGGTTATGTGCCACTGCATTGGCAGCCATTTCAGTGCACACAGAACCGTGTAGGGCCATGAATGCTAGCAAACATATCATGAAAGTTATGTGCCTCTGCATAGGCAGCCATTGCAGTGCTCACAGAACTGTGTAGGGCCTTGAATGTTAGCAAACATATCCTGAAGGTTATGCACCACTGCATAGGCAGCCATTGTAGTGTACATACAACTGTGAAGGGCCTTCAGTGTTAGCAAACATATCTTGAAGGTTGTGCACTACTGCATAAGCAGCCATTGCACTGCACACAGAACCGGGTAGGGCCCCAAATGTTAGCAAACATATCTTGAAGGTTATGTGCCACTGCATAGGCAGCAAGTGCAGTGTACATAGAACCGTGTAGGGCCTTGAATGTTAGCAAACAAATCCTGAAGGTTATGCACCACTGCGTAGGCAGCCATTGCAGTGCACATAGAACCATGCAGGGCCTTGAATGTTGGCAAACATATCTTGAAGGTTATATGCCACTGCATAGGCAGCCATTGCAGTGCACACAGAACCATGAAGGGCCTTGAATGTTAGAAAACATATCTTGAAGGTTATATGCCACTGCATAGGCAGCCATTGCAGTGCACACAGAACCATGCAGGGCCTTGAATGTTAACAAACATATCTTGAAGGTTATGTGCCACTGCATAGGCGACCATTGCAGTGCACAAAGAACCAGTGTAATGTGATCCCTATGACAGGTGCCCACAGTCCACTGGGTTGCAACATTCTGGACTAGCTGTAGGAATTGCAGCCAACTTACAGATAAGCCTTGTAACTCAGGATGTAATATCAACATGATACCAATGTGCTGTTACCTACAGTACTAGCACCATTTGTATTGCATTGCCTTACTTATGTCTAAAGGCATTTAATTCTAGTATTGCTACATTGTACACTTACAACTTACTCTGCAATTGTAGTCTTTTATTGTACCTGACTCTAAACCCTTTGAAAATAGGCTCTGCCTAAAGGGATTTGTGTGAAATAAAAATTAAACTAAAACTAAATTGTTGCAATAGTCAAGCCTTGAAGTGACAAGGTCATGTGCTGTTGTAGCTAGGTCACAGTGGCTATATGTGGTTTAATCCTGCCAATATTTCAAAGCAGGTAAAAGCCAGCCCAGATCACAGCCAACACCTGTTGGTTAAGTGTAAGCGTTCCAGTCCAGGAAGGTATTTACAAAGCCTCAAAATTCTTAACTGCATCTGCAGATCTGAGTGGTTGGCTGCCCAATGAAGGAAATAATGTCAAACCACTTGTCATCACTGTGCCCTGCCCAACTGACTCAACAATGATGACCTGCATCTTGCCTGGGTTGATACATAGCCAATTTGAGGCCATCCAGTCAGTTATTTCAGCCAAACACCTCTCCAGCAGAGAAATTGCATCACATCCACCAGCCATGTCAAACAGGTATAGCTGAGTATCGTCTGCATAGCAGTGAAAGTCAATGCCATACCATCAAATGATTTCACCCATCAGCAGCATATGCACTGAAAACACAGGAGCAAGGACTGAGCCTTGAGGAACACCACAGGAGATTGATGAGCACTGGAAACAAAACTTCCTAGAGACCCCTACTGTGTTCTACTGGTTATGTAGGAATCAAGCCAGCTCAACACAGTGCTGATAAGTCCCACATAATTCTTCAGTTGATTCAAAATCACACTGTGGCCCACAGTGTCAAATGCAATGAAAGATCCAGTAGGACCAGGGTTGTACTAACTCCTCGATCCCTCTCCATGAGGACATCATTCATCACAGTGATGAGGGCAGTCTCCATGCTGTTGCGAGAACAAAAACCAGACTGGAGAGGTTTGTAGATGTTAAACTTCTCCAGCCATTTGACAAGATGCTCAGCCACTACCTTCTTGATAATCTTCCCCAGAAAGGGGTGATTAGGGACAGGTCTGTAATTTCCCATTACATCTGGGTCCAAGGAGCTTTTTTTAAGAAGAAGCCTCACCACTGCCCATTTAAGGGCAGATGGGAAAACACACTGTCACAAGGAATACCAGATGATCTGGGGAATACATGGATTCAAAACCTCCTGGCAATCTAAAAGTAGACAGGTAGTACCAGGATCAAGTAAAGAGCTGTTGGGATGCAAATCTGTGATCACCCAGAGCACCACATCCTCCACAACTGGCTTAAACTCTCTGCAGGCTGGCAGGTCAATAATGCCATCCAGACTCTGACCATTACTGGCCCATGACAGACCACTTGCGCAGATACCTGATCTAATGGAGGATACCTAGTCAGCGAATAAATTTCCCAACTCACTGAATTTTTCAGCAGTAAAAACTCAAGCAGATCCCAGACAGGAAGGATTTAATAGCCTGTGAAAGATTTAAGCTGGATGATTTCCCTGGCAGCAATAACTCATTGATATTCATCCTAGCAAATTTTCAATGACAAATCATCATTCATATACTGGGACCTACAGTAAGAATGCTCTAATCTTTGTCCCTTAGTTTTCAACTGGTGCAACACATCTCAATACCATGGTGAGATGCATTGGGAGGTTAAGGGATGAGCAAGATAGGGTACTAGGAAATCCAAGTTGGATATTAGGTCACCATTATAGTGCTCCACGGCATTCTCAGAACCCCGAAAAGCAAGTATCATGCCTGAGACATACAGTTCCTCCAAGAGTTTGAGTGACTACAGATTATATTTTGAATGATACTGTATCATCTCCACAGGAGGAGCGCTACAACAGGGGACCCCACCAAGGAATGAAAGTGCGTGATGAGCTGACCAAGAGACTGGATCAACCTTGACAACACAAATGTCAAGAACTGATGGGAAGATTATGTTTAAAGTGTGATCGATCTGATGCCTACTAGAGGTTACAGCCTGTGCTAGCCCCAATGAATTCATCAGCTGGAGATGCTTTTGACCAAGGTGCGAGGTCTCTTCATTGATCAAGGTGTTGAAGTCCCTCCAAAAGTCTGGAAGCATTCAAAACCTATTCAACAAAGAACTTCGCCAGCTCCTGCATACAATCAACCCATACCCTCGTGGATGATATAAAAGGATGATCTTACAACTAACATTGCCTGAATGTTAAACCCTGGACCTCTCCATGGTTTTTACAACACCTCCTGAGAATCACCAGCCCCATGCAGTGGCTGAGGACCTCTGCAGGGAGGGCTAATGGGGAGTCAACAAAAGGATGAAATGTACTCCAGGTGGTCCCCGGAGTAAATGTGCCTCACACCTGTATCTGCCTTACAAATCCTATCCCCGAAAGTGAAGCAACTTGAAAAACCCAAGAAACCCCATACAACCACATTAAACAACCCCTTAGCAATAAACAGCAATATCCTCTCTAGCCCACCAATCAAACCAGAAAACACACAAACACAGTAAATATCTCATCAATTAAACTCCATACATACAACAATTAATTATATAACAAAAAAAATGAATAAAGTAAACAAAAAAATTAGAGTAAAACAAGTTTGAGTCTAAGATTTCAAACCCATATATTATTGCAAACTTTCATCAGCAACACAGACATAATAAACTTAAAACAATTCTAGTTCTAGTACCCCACTAGCTGCCATCAGGTAAAGAGCCACCATCACAGGGAATCTTCTAACAACATCCCAAGATATTCCACTGTGTGTGCAGGAAACACTCCCAACAACATCCCAAGACATCTCAGTGTGTGCACAGGGAACACTTCCAAAAACATCCCAAGATATTCTAGCAGGTCTACAGCGACCACGTCCAACAATATCACAAAATATTACCATTTGTATACAGGGATCATGTCCAACAACATCCCAAGATATTCCAGAGTGTGCACAGAAAACACTTCCAACAACATCACAAGATATTCTAGCAGGTCTACAGGGACCATGTCCAACAATATCACAAAATATTACCATTTGTATACAGGGATCATGTCCAACAACATCTCAAGATATTCCAGTGTGTGCACTGTGAACACTTCCAACAACATCATAATATATTGCAGCATGTCTACAGGTACCACTTCTAATAACATCACAATATATTATTGTTTGTGTACAGGGAGCACTTCCAACAGCATCTCAAGATATTACTGTTTGTGTACTGGGAACACTTCCAACAGCCTTCCTAACATATTACTATTTGTGTACAGTGAACTTTTCCAACTAAATCCCAATATACTGTATTACTGTTTGTAAGCGGGGAATGTTTCCAACAGCATCCTGAGATATTACCATTTGTTTTCAGGGAACATTTCCAACAGCATCCCAAAACATTACTGTTTGTGTACAAGAATATGTCCAACAGCATTCCAATACATTATCATTTGTGTACAGGGAACATTTTGAACAGCATCCCAAGATATTCCTGTTTGTGTACATAGAAACATATAAACATAGAATCTGATGGCAGATAAGGACCACTTGGCCCACCTAGTCTGCACATTTCCCTTCCTAATGGATAAGCTGTAGATCCTAGTTAACCAACAGCCTACTTCCTCCTGCCCCCCACTAGAATTGCCTTATGTCTGTCCCATGCATTCTTGAATTCCCCCACTGTTTTTGACTCTACAACCTCCTCAGAAAGGCTGTTCCATGCATCTACAACCCTCTCTGTAAAGAAATACTTCCTCACATTACCTCTGAGCCACCCCCCCTCTATCTTCAAATTGTGCCCCCTTGTACTTGCACATCTCTTTTTCTGAAAGATGCTACCCTCTTGGAATTTGTTGATTCCCTTGAGGTACCAGGAGGGACCAGGACAACGAGAGGGAGCTCATCAGAGCTCAGGGACTGGAGCAGAACATTTAAATTTAATTTTCAGTGCCAAAACACTGCAGACTTGCTGCCCTATTTAACAGGTGGCCTGCAGCAGTGCTGGAGAGTGAGAGGGACCGGACTGAAATTTTCTCCCCCACCCGCCGCACCACCACCTTTTTAAATAGTCTTTATGGGCTGGTAAGGGGAGGTGTTCCCTGGAGGTGGACAAATCAGGACTTCTACCTACATAGCACTGTATCAGTCTGGGGCGTGGAGATATTGGTGGGGCTGTGATATTACAGGCAACTGGGTTGTGAAACAGAGCAAAGATATATTGTATGATTACTTGTTCAAGCTCAAGTTCAAGTTTATTGCAGGAAAACTCCATTGAGCAAGCTCATTCACAAGGAGGTCCTGTGACATAAACACTTAAAGTACAAACACAGATAGGTAATAACAGTATATACATGAAATACACATTACATGATGCAGGCTGGATATACATACAAGGGTACCACACAGGGTGACCGCAGGTGGTAAACACTGATATGAGACAGGGAAGCGACTTATAGGTCGCATACTGATAAATGAAACATGATGACTGGTGTGATTAGATTTAATCAAATCAAATCAAATCAAATTTACAGTATTTTGGCAGCTAGAACAAACAACAGTCTACAACTGATATGGGAGGGAGGAGCGATTTGATAGAGTAGCAGTGGAGCGTAAGCAAAGATAAAGCCAGGAGTAGAAGGGGAAGTGAAAGCAGTTAATATGACAAATCAATTATACCTTACCAGTGGATAAATATGGCACACATGGGGAAGGAAGAGACTTAATGACAGTTACAGGTGTCTTTATTTTTGGCTGAACTTAGCGATTTGTAGAAGTTTATTGAAACTGCGTAGTTAGTTTCAATCACAGTTTATAATTAGGTTCCAAATGGAGAAAGGGCATATGCAATATACGTTTACCAAAGGAAGTCGCGTCCTTGGTATGTCAAGCATAATAAAGTCAGATTTTCTTAACAGTATGCACTATGTGAGATACTAATAAGGAAGAGAGATAGCTTGGCAATTTCTTCAGGAGCAGTTTAGAGTCCATAGCCCAGCATGGGCAGGCGTCTAGTAGTAAGGATGTCAACCAACAGCTGCATATAAGTCACAGTGGTGCGAGCGGTAGAGGGAGTTGGTAATGAACCGTAGCGCCGGTGATAAAGGATGTCCAGTTTACTTAGATTTGCAAGAGTGGTGGAGGAATAGATTACATCGCCATAGTTGAGTAGGGGAGAAAAGTGGCCTGTACAAGCTTGTTTCAGTTTCAAGGGGAAAAGGGCCTATTTCTGTAGAAGAAACCTTGCTTTTAACCTTCTAGAGATATCTTGATGTGGTCACTGAAAGATAATTTATTGTCGATCCAGATACCTAGATATTTAAATTTGGTTACAACTTCCAGAGGCTCGTTTAGCGTGGTGACAATGAAGTCTTGGGCAAGAGTATTGGGGGGGCCTGAGACAGCACTGCGGGAGAATATCATCGCTTTAGTCTTCTTGGCATTGAGCAGAAGCTTTACCTTTATTAAATTATGCTCAAGTTGTGCGAAGTCCGCTTGAAGCACTCCCTTGACTTCAGATAATGATGAGCCAGAAGTATACAACACAGTATCATCTGCAAAAAAGTGCACTTGGAAATTGTTTATTCTGGGGCTGTGATATTACAGGCAGCTGGTTGTAAAAAAAACAGAGCTAACCTATACTACATGATTATACTGTTTATTCTGTTTCTTCAGTTAGAGTTTGAGTCTATTTAGAGCCTGTTTACCCTGTCCCATCAGTTAGAGTTTAAGTGACAATCTTGAGCTGGGCTGTGTGTCGAAATGAATATGGCTGACCTGGGATACCCCGGTGGCCACTTGGAGGGGTAGTAATCCAGAGGGAAGAGAATGGGAAAAGGTGGAAGTGCCTATAAGGAATAGAGAAGGGCAAAAGGGGTGGCTGATTTCCAAGATGGCAGGCATCTTCAGAAGGGTTGTAGGATGCACAGGCTGTGGGGTGGCAATAATTCTAAAGTGGGCCTGGAGAAAGGGAGTCTGCCCACTCTGTAGGCAGCTATCTTAGATTTGGAGTGAAGTTTGTTGATTAAGGAGCAAGCTGGGAGATTTGGGGGGGCCGGTGACCAGAGATAAGGGGTGGGGGTATGGGTGGTAGAGGGGTGGAGATGAGAGGAGGCAGGGGCAAGGCCCAAAATCAAGAATTGGACACATTATAACTAGCAAGGGGGGATATTAGGGGTAGAGGATCCCTGGATAGGGATGTTGAGGTGAAGGTGAAAACATATGGGGTGAACACTCAGAAAATACAGATAGTAGAGGGGGAAGAGTCAGGAGATGCTGATGGGGGGGAAGACTAGAAGAGCAGACAATGGGAAGGGAGCTCTGCAGGTGGATAGGGCAAGAGGGGAGAAACAGGGGTGGCTTACAGGGCCAGTCAGGGGACACTCAGGACAGGTAATGGAGGCTGACATAGAGTGTCATAATACATTTGGGCTGCTTGGTAATCTAGTGGGGGAGGAAGGGGTTAGTGGAAATGAGAAAACTGGGACAATGGCCATAGGGAGGGAGTTGGATTCCCATAGGGCATCACAGGTCGGAAAAGGAAAGGATAGAAATAGCCCCAAGGGGAGAAGGGGAAACCTCAATGAGAAGCAGAGAGGGGAGATGCAATATATAGCAGAAACATGGAGGAAAGCAGGACTGGAGAGAACCTAGTAGACAAGGGGGTGGGGGAGGGACCCCCCTCAGGAGGGGGCCTGTACCAAGGATGGGGACCTAGGTGAACGGGTCCCGCAGAGGGCCTCTGGAGATAAGGGTACCATTATAAGGGGTGAGGATGATGGTGTGGGGAAGGGGATATGTTCAAGGCCAGGATAAATGGCCCGGAAATGAGTGTATTTAAGGGGACACCTATACAGGGGGTCTGAGCCAAGTTGACAAAATGTTAAGGGAGATAAAAAGGGGAGGGTAACAAGGGGGTCTCTCATATAGTGCAGAAAGACTCCCACGACTTTGGGAGTTTGGATAAAGGGGGGGAGGAGGGGATGAGAGTGCAGAGAGAAAGTGGAAGTAACCATTAGGATGATGGAGGCGTTAAGGTTCTGTTACTGGGTGACTCAATGATAAAGGGTATCCAATTGGGTGTGGCAGGGGGGCGGATGCCAGAACCAGGTGATGGCAGTAGGTATCTCTGGGCTGATGGTGAACAGAACTAAGTTCATGGTGTACGAGCTGGTAAGGGATTGTGGAGGAAAACCAGATTTCCTGGTGCACTTGGGGACTAATGATATAGAGGGGCACAGTGTCTTGAAAATCCAAGCAAGGTTCCGAGAACTTACTAGGGTCTGTCAGGACAATGGATGCAACACTTTCTTTTAAGAAATATTGCTGGTACCTAGTGCCTCAGTGGAAAACAAAAGGAAGATCACAGAGGTAAATGACTGGCTCAGGAAGTGGGGGAAAGAAAGGGGGATGGGTGTTAGATAACTGGGAGGGGGTTTGGGAGGATAAGAGACTGTATGCTAAGGACAGGCTTCACCTTACCCCCTTAAGGAGGAAATCCTTAAACTGGGGGTGGTGGATTACATTCAAGAAACGTGGGGTTTAAACTTGTGAGGGGAGGGACAAGGGAGGGGCTGACCTGAAGCATCCTCCTCCAGATGAAGGGAGCAGCCATCAACCCCAAGGGGAGGAGGGGGAACATAGTCAGGGGAGGAGGTTTCAGGAGGAGCAGACAGTGGCAGGAGGCACAAGGAACTCGGGTGTGATTCGGCAAAGGGGGCCAGGGACAACGGGTGGGTGGTGGTGTTAGTGAATGCCAGGAACTTGGATAACAAGTTACCAGAGTTCCAGGCCATGCTGTTCAAGGGGGTGGTGGATGTGGCAGCAGTTAAGAAAACGTGGGCCAACAACAACCATGAATGAGACCTAAACGTGAGGGGTTACGTCTTGCTTAGGAAGGATAGAAATGAGGGCAGAGGGGGAGGAGTGTCTATGTACATTAGAGAAGGCATAGAAATTGCTAGGGTAGAAGAGGCAGAGGGAAACATGGAGGCCTTATGGGCCACCTTGCGAACCCCGACAAGAGGTAAGGTCAAGCTGGGTGTAGTATATAGGCCCCCTGGGATGAGTGATGTTCTGGATGATGGTTTGCTGGACAATGTAATTGCCCAGTGCAGACCAAAAGGGGAGAGAGTGGTGTTGATGGGGTATCTTAATATGCCAGAGACAAACTGGGGAACCATGTCCTCTAAGGTGGCCAAGGAGCAGAGGCTGCTAGACGGTTGCCAGGATGTGTTTTTAACACAGCATGTGAGGGAGCTCACAAGGGATGGTCATGTTCTGGACGTGATTTTGGTGGATGGGGACCTGGAAAGGGACCTGGTGGTAGAGGACCCCCTGACTGGAAGTGACCATGACACTATATGGTTTCAAATTAGCATGGGGGGAGAGATCTAGGACACTGGCAGTGGATTTCAGTGGAGCTGACTTTATGGACACAGGAAACATTCTAAAGGTCCACATGAAAGGGATTACAATAATGATGGACAAGGAAAAGAGATGGGAGGTTATAAAATGGGGACTTCATGAGGCAGTCAGGTCCTGTGCTAAGGTGAAGAGCAAGGGAGCATGGTCACATAAACCATGCTGGTGGACCAGTGAAGCTCAGGGAGTGGTCAGGGAGAAGAAGGCTGCCTACAAAAAATACAAAACATCAAGAGGGGAAAGGGAAAAGGAAACATACCACCTTACATCTAGAAAAGTCACCCAGGTGGTGAGGGGGGCTAAGTCTAGTAAACAGTACTGTCTGGCACAGGGGATTCAGGGAGGGGAAAAGGTTTTTTTCCAGTACATCGGGGAGCAGAGAAAAACTAAGGGCAAGCTTGGCAGACTGGGAACAGATGGTGGGTGGGCAGAAGAGGCGAGAGAGCAGGCAGAGGTATTAAATGAGCACTTTGCCTCGGTGTTCACTAGGGAGGGAGATGGGATATTTGCTAAGCAAGGCACAAAGGGGATAGAAGCAAAATTGAGTGGGACCAGGGATTAACAGAAAGGAGCATAAGGGAGGGAGTTACACCCCCGGGATTTCACAGCAGAACATGGATAGAAAGACCAGCAAGGGGGACAGATGAAGCTATCTCCACCAAACGGGTGGGCAAGCCCTGAAGGCCCTGAAGAAAGATTAATCTCCTGGGCCAGATGGCATTCATCTGAGGGTATTATGGGAGTTGGCGGACGTACTGGCCACACCCCTGGCAGAGCTCTTCAATAGGTCGCTTGAGACTGGGACGGTACCTCGGGACTGGCGTGAGGCACATGTGGTGCCAATACATAAAAGGGTCGAGGGAAGTACTAGGTAACTATAGACCCATCAGTTTTTCCTTGGTAGTGGGAAAAGTAATGCAAGGTATACGGAAGGAATGACTGGGGGTGTTCCTAAAGGAGGGGGAGGGCTGAACAGTAGGCAACACGGGTTTGTGCCAGGTAGATCATGTCAAACCAGCCTTGTGGAGTTCTACGAATGGGTAACATCGGAACTGGACAGGGGGAAGCCTGTGGATGTAATATTCTTGGACTTCAGCAAGGTGTTTGACTCTGTTCCCCACAATGGGCTGGTGGAGAAACTGACAGGGTTGGGATTGTGCCCTTTGATGGTCAGATGGAGAGGAAACTGACTGGCTAGTCACACACAGAGAGTGGTGATCGGTGGGGAGCTCTCGAACCCTAGAAAGGTCGGTAGTGGAGTCCCATTCCTGGGGCTGATCCTGTTTAATGCATACATAACTGACATCAGGGTGGGTATAGGATGCGAGATGAGTCTTTTCACTGGAGATTCCAAGGTGGGAGCAGTAGTTGAGGGGGAGGAAGGGAGGTTGGCCCTGTAAGGGGACCTGGACACCCTGGAAAGTTGGGCTGTGACATGGAAGTTAAATTTCAATACAACCAAGTGCAAGGTGTTACATCTTGGGTGGGGAAACCCCAAACACAGGTACACCCTGGGAGGGGTGGTGCTGGAGGCCTTGTCTGGGGAAAAAGACCTAGGGGTCATGGTGGATGCATGTATGAATAACTCTGAGCAGTGCAGGAGAGTGGCTAGCAAAGGAAACAGGATGTTGGGATGCATTATAAGGGGGATCACCTCTAGGAACAGGGAAGTGATTCTGCCACTGTACAATGGGCTGGTGATGCCTCATCTCGAGTACTGTGTACAGTACTGGAGACCACACTTAAAGAGGGACATACAGCTCCTCAAGAGGGTACAGAGGAGGGCTACTAGGATGATTTGAATACTGGGGGAGTTGACGTACGAGAATAGACTTGAGGAGCTTGGACTGTTTACTTTGTAGGAGAGGAGAGACAGGGTGGACATGATCGAGGTCTTCATGTACCTCAAGGGAATAAATAGGGTAAACAGGGAGGGGATCTTTAAACTAAAGGAGGGAGGTATCACCAGAGGGCGTGGTTTGAAGTTGGAAGGAGGTAGGATGAGGGGGGAAAGAGGAGGAGGTTTTTTACAGAGAGGGTGGTGGATCCTTGGAATGCGTAGCCTGGCGAGCTGGTCCAGATTTCCAATGTGGAGGGCTTCAAGAGAGGGTGAGACAGACACAGAAAGGGGTATTGGAACACTGGGGGGGGGTCTCAGTTCCCAACAAGGGGTCTGAGGTTTGAGCAGACTCGATAGACCATAAGGCCTAATCTGCTGGCATTTAGTATGTTAGTATTTGAACATTTCTTTCATATCCCCCCTCTCCCTCCTTTCTTCGAGGCTAAACATCTCAAGCACCTTTAGTCTTTCTTCATATGTCTTCTGGTGCAGACCCTGCACCATTTTGGTAGCCCTCCTATGGACAGCCTCCACCCTGTCTATCTCTTTGCGGAGATGGGGTCTCCAGAACTGTACACAGTACTCCAGATGTGGTCTTACCAACTGTTTGTACAGAGGGCCAACAACTTCCTGTTTTCTACTAGTGATGCCCCTCCCTATGTATCCGAGTATCCCCCCAGCCCTCCTTACTGCCTTCTCACATTGCTGGTCCACCTTTAGGTCATCTGATATGACCACCCCCAGGTCCCTTTCCATTTTTGTTGTTGCCAGTATCTTCCCCTGGGTTTTTGTTTCCCAGTACATTGCTTTGCACTTCTTTGCATTGAATAAAAACTGCCATACATTTGACCATTCCTCCAACCTTGCCAAGTCCCTTTTCATCCTTTCCACCCCACCTTGCTTATCAACCCTGTTGCAGATATTTGTGTTATCTGCAAAGAGACATACTTTTCCTTCCAGTCCCTCTGCAATGTATAAGAAAGACTTCCAGTAGCACCCCAATATATTATTGTTAATGTACAGTGAATATTTCCAATAACATCCCATGGTACCACTATTTTTGTACAGGGAACATTTTAAACAACTTTCTAATACATTACTGTTTGTGTAGAGAGAACATTTCCAACAGCATCCAATATATTATACTGTGCATGCATGGAACATGTCCCACAGCATGCAAGATATGCCACTATTCATACATTGAACATTTCCAACAACATCCCAAAATATTACAGTTTGTGTACAGAGAACACTTCCCAAAACATCCCAAGATATTGCATTGTATTGTTTGTTTATTGATCAACCAAAAGGTAATTTCAAGTTAACAACATAGCATAAATATTACACATATCAATAAAATACATCATTAAGTATGCACATCTGCTCCAATAAGTTCTCTATTTCCCATCACAGTTCATTAAGTTTTGCAGGGTACAAATATATTACTCATTTAACCATTTTTCCTCTCTTTCCCAGAAAATGCTTCCATTATATCTTTGTAGTTCTAATTTTATTTATTATCAGAAAATAATTTATCAGTATATGAACTGTCCAATCATCTTGGGTATGAACTCGAATTGACAGCAAAGTATCCGATTGATGGCATAGTTAGCATTTATAAAGGAACCCAGCCAAAACTTTTGTTCCTTGGTGTACCATTGGCAGTCCCAACAAATGTGTCTCAGATTTTCTATTCCTCCTTTAGGACGGGAGCAGTCTCCATCCCCTCCTGTTTTTTTATATCTTGCTAATAAACATGTTGCTGTCATACGTTTCAAATTGATGTTTGATAAACATTTTTTTAAGGGAGGGGTCTATGAGGTCATCTAAGTAATGTTTATAACCAAAGTGGTGATTAGTGTGTACAAACCACTTGCATTATGATGAGGACAATATGTGATTCATGTCTATCTATGTCCAGTGGTTATATAATTTTGTCTGTACATACTTTTTATACTTGAGAGTTAACATTATATATTTTTCTACATATATTTCTAGAAACAGTAATTTGCATTTGATCAAATACTATCTTATTCTTGTAAACCAAGATGATTGTATACATTTTATTTGATACCATTTCTTTTTTCCATGAGAAAGAGAAAAGGAAATCTATATTTTTCCATTCTTGTAATTTTTATCCAATAGTTCAAGGATCTGATTTCAATGAATGCATTAATATTATAAAGTCCTAATTCAGACCTAGTGTATGCTGCTGGGCAGGAGTGACCCATCCCCAAAACATTTTCGTAGCATCTTGAACAATGAAGTATTTAATTTATCTCTATTTTTTTGTGTCCCAGACTTCTGTACCATAGAGAAGTTGGGAGTTAAAGTTAGCATTTATTGATTTTAATTGTAGCTTAACTGACAAACCTCCATATGTATAATCAAACTTTGCAAACTATGTATTGATTTTTTTATTTTTGTATTATGTCTATGGATTTTTGTGCTTGAGCTTTCCAAGATCCATTACCTTTAAATATTATTCCAAGATCTACATAGGTATTAACAATTTCAATCCTTTTTGATTTGATTCACTAGACACCTTTTCATTTTGTGTTACAGAAAATCATAATCTTAGTTTTATTATAGTTGATACTTCATTTCAGCTCTTTCATCATGTCAAGAAGGCACTTTAACATTTTTTGTATGCCTGCTTTTGATAAGGAGAACAAAATTAAGTTGTCTGCATATGCTAATGCTGAACATGAATAATTTAATATTTTTGGTGAATCTGATTCTAGATTAGCCATTTCCTTCAACAGATCAGCTATCTGCACTGATTGGGCTTGATGGCAGCACTGGCCCTCAACTCTTCTGCTGGGTGCAATCTCCTACACCTCCCTGGAACCTCCCACCAGCTTCCGCAGACCACCTGCAGCTCTTTGGCTACAGCATGGCACTTGAAGTTGCTGCTGCTTTCCTCCCTTGGTGCTGCTCACAGCTATCTGCCCTGAGTGGGTTTAATGGCAGCCCCGGCCCTTAACTCTTGGGCAGGACACAACCTCCTGCATCTCCCTGGAACCTCCCACCAGCTTCCCTGGACCACCAGTACCTCTACGGCTGCAGTGTGGCACTTGAAGTGGCTGCTGCTTTCCTCCCATGGTGCCACTCACAGGTACGCTCTTCTTGGAGCTTCTCAAGTATCCTAATCCACAGTTCTGATTGGACTGCTTTCACCACTGGTGTCCATTGATTGTTTCACTGCCTGGCTTCACTATGAACTTTTGGGGCTGACAGAGCTCTCCTTTAACTTAATCCTTTCTTGATATATTGTCCCCCCCGCCCACCTCGTCCCTGACGAACTTGTTCCTTTCTTGATATTTTTCCCCCCTGTCCACCCCAGCCTTGACCTCTATTAAATGCTCCAGTTTCCCCTCCCCTTTCTCCTCATTGGCTAGATAGTTTTTCTGTTTGACTCTTTCTCTTAAAGGGGCGCTCCTCTCCTCTCTAGCAGGTCTCAAATCACTCCCTAAGTGATCTGCTGAGGCCACCTCTAAACGCAAACCTCTCACAAAATCAAACACCTGCGCCCACTTCTTTTAATCATTTAAGTATCACTATGGTGCCTGTTACTTACATAATAGCAAGAACAGTGATCCTGGTCACTCTTCTAATCATAACAGCAAATCCTATGAGCAACTCACAGTCTATATGTACAGCAATTTTAAATGAGATTTTGCTTGATGTGCACAGGACCGCAACATTATCCTATAGCAATAATTTTAATTCTCTACTTTGAATCCTACCAGTAACCTTTAGATGGGACTTACTCTACCACTGCCCTCGCTGGCTGCCTAAATTAGTCCTTTTCCCAGGGATCTTCTGCATTCTTGAGAAATGCACCTGACAATACAATACTGGCCAGCAAAATAAAATCAACAACAAGCAATTAAAAGAGTACCTCTGCAAAATTGCCTTGCTATTATTACCGCTCTCTGGAAATATCTACCCAAACCCTGCCCCCCCCATTCTGCTGCTCTCTTCCAGAGAACTACAGGGCAACTATCAGTTGCCTCTATGAGCATATGTAGTCTCCTTCCTAAGATGGACACCCTGAATGCTTGGATCCTGCAACATAATCTGGATACTTTCTCTATGGTCGAGACATGACTGTATCCTAAAATACCAGATGCCTCCATCTTGATAACTGGATACACAGTGTACAGACTGGACAGACTGTCCAAATGGGGTGGTGGCTGTGCAGTCTACATCAGAGACAACTTTCAGGGCCACATCCTGCCACTCCCAACCACAGGTGCACATATACAAGCCCTAGCTTTGAATGTGCTACTGAGTGCACATAACAAAGCCATTGCTTTTACAACAATATACCTTCCACCTAAATTGAAGACCCAAGGGTTAGACTCTCTTATGGAGTGCCTGGATACACTAAATCTCAACTCAGAAACTATACTGCTAGGAGATTTAATGCCAACTGGCTCTCCCCAGATGCAAGACCTTATAGGGATGCAGTCTCTGCAGTACACCTCTCCCAGCTAAATTAGTAGAATCATCTACTAGGATGAATTACAAGACTGGCACATCCACACTGCTGGACTGGGTAGTATCTAACTGACTGGACCATATAACCCATACAGCTGTTCTCCCTGACTCATTAAGTAATCATTCACCTGTCCAGTTCCTATGGTCAAACAATTTCTCTAGGCCTTCACCTGGAACTACAACAAGTAGGGTGCTTAAATGAGGGCACCATGATCTAATGAAAGCTGACCTTCACCAGCTTGACTGGTCACCTGTCTTTTCCTCCACCTATGTGAATACTGCGCTGGAGCAGTTTATTCTTATCTTCAACAAAGTGTGCGATAAACAGGCACCATTAAAAGAACAGAAAATTTTAAGGGATATTGCAACCATTGGTTCCCCTATGAACTGCTAGAAATTATGAGATCATGTGACCATCTTTGGCATAGAGCCAGGGCTGCAGGAAAGCAGGCCAACATTCAGTCTTATAAAAATGCCCAGAACGGCTGCACTAGGGCTATTCGAGCAGCAAAAAAATCAGCACTCTAAGGAAGCACTCTCTTGCACATGGAGTGATGGCAAAAGATTCTGGTCGAATCTAAAAGAAGTTACTGGGAAAGAACTCAACTCCCCCCACCCCCCACCATGTTAAATATTGATGGTGACCCCACACAGGATCCCAGAACCATTGCAAATGCTTTTAACAGAACATTCATTGACCGCAGCAATGTTCTCCCCCTAGATTTCTTCCATAAATCTACTTTAGCCCCCAATTCAAGGACAGAGGAACAGCCCCCTTCTCATCCTCCATTCCACTTCAGAGCTATGTCAATTAGGGAGGCCAAGAAGTACTTCCTAAAGGTCCTGGGAAAGTATAGGTTCAGTGGCGATTCCCCTTAAATTAATTGTTCAAACTCTTGATGAAATACTAACTCAACTAACACACATCATAAATACATCTCTGAGGGATTCACAATTCCCAGATAAGTGGAAAGCTGCTTTAGTAACACCACCAGTATATGGCACCCAATATTCACTTCACCATCCTTGTACTCATTATGTGAGTGACTGTCATGGACCTCATTGTGATATATATGTATTGTACATATTGTAGATGTTAGTTTAACTTCCTCTTGCCAAGCTTTAACATGTGAATTCTCTGTATATTATTGTGTTATAAATAACATTTTCTTGTTTCTGTATGTATAACTGTCTCATAAGTATGTGATGTAATTGCTGTGCACCAACTCGAACCTTGACCTTATCAGGTCCATCTTGTAAATGAGCCTTGCTCAATGATGATCGCCTGAATAAATAAAGATTTGATTGATTGATTGATTGATTGATTGATAGTAATGCGAGTATTCAAGAGTGGGGATTGTACCAGTTGCAGAAACTACGGACCATTGAAACACAGAAACATAGAAGTTAATGGCAAATAAGGACTGCAAGGCCCATCCAGTCTGCCTATTTTTTCTACATTATGAATGACCCATCTCAATCCTCCTGCCACTCTCTAAAGCACTTGAAAGAATAGTGGCTGATCAGTTAGAATACCTAGATAAATTCCAGTTACAATGCCCGCAGCAACACAAATTTCATAAGGAACACAGTACAACAACTGCCCTCCTTGAGTTCACAAGTTATATTCATTACTCCCTGGACCAAGGTACCCTGGTTGGGGGAGTTTTTATTGACCTTACAAAAGTGTTCGATACAGTAAATCATGACTTTCTGATCGAACAGCTAGCACTCTTAGGAGTTGCATGGTTCAAAAGCTACCTGCAAACATGCTCCCAGCAAATCCAGATTGACAATGTACTCTCGGATAGCAAACAAGTTCACTCTGGTATCCCACAAGGATCAATACTGGGACCACTGCTGTTCAGCATATTTCTAAACCAGCTCCCAAACTCCTGCCATGGTGGCAAACTGCTCTACGCTGCTGATGCAGTCCTGTACACCAGTGATCCTAACCCAAAAAATCTGGAAATTAACTTACAGAGATATTTCAGTGGAGCAGAGAAGTGGTTCAGTGAGCATAAACTCATCTTGAATTATGAGAAAACTAAAGCAATGATGTTCTCCAGCTCCAGAAATAGGCACACATCTTACCCTCTCTTAGTCTTAAATGTGGTGGGTACATCACTCAAACTAGTACAACACTTCAAGTACCTAGGGTTACTTCAGACAATACCATGTCCTATGCTCAACACACTGACATTACAGCCAGGGCAATCAATATGTGCATTGGTGTGCTCCATATGCATAAGAATAGCCTAACCACCAAGGCCCTCAGCCTTGCCGTTCAAAGCTCTGTGGTCTCTCTTGTAGTCTATGGCCTAATTATCTATGGCACTGCTAGGGATATAGCCCTCCACCACCTCAAAGTGGCCTTAAATAAAGCTTGCCATCTAGTAATTGAAGCTGCTCAGCTCACACATGTGACCTGTATGCCAAGTCTAGCTGGCTCCAGTTTACAGGCACACATAAGTACCAAACCTGCCTCATGGCAAAACAAGTAAGTCTTAGCCTAGTACCCACTGGGGTACAGAAAGTACTCACCCCATTTGAATCCAGTTGCTGCACCAGAAGTTCTAGTAGTATGATTTTCAACCTTCTATCTTCCCGTACCACATTAGTTCAAAGGTCTTTTGTGATCCATGCTCCTAACTTGCTAAATACCCTTCCACCCTACATCTCCTCTTTGGACACAACTGAACCTTCTAAACAAATGTTAAGATGTCATCTAGTTGTGAATTCCAGCTGCAATTGCTTCCTATAACTCCACCCTGTATATTACTGTCTGACCAAAAAAACTGCCCTCCTCCCTCTCTCCTTCCCCACCCCCCACCATCCTTCTCTATCCCTCTGCCGACTGCACACAAATCCTAATCTTGTTATATCTTCTCTACTCTTATTTTCACCTAACGACACCCTCTGGGTTGATAATTTTCTCCCCTGACCTGTAACTCCTTACTTTGTATCATTCTTGATGCGCTCTGTCCTTTGTACAAAAGAATGATCACATCGTACACTACTGATTTATACACAATGCTATTTGTATTGCCTAAGTTTTATTGTTTTGCTTAATTCTAAACTTGTTAAAAATATGTTTTTTATTGAAACCCTGTAACATTTTTGTTTTCACTGTTTGTCTCTTCTCTGATGTGGAACAAATATAATGAGCTTGTTCTCAAAAGGTGTTAATCCAAGATTACGATAAATAAATAAAAACAAATATTGTCTATGTACAGAGAAAAAAGGGTTGGGGCAAGTATACACCCTTGCCTTACTCATTTGTTGGTGTTAAATGTCTGTCATTTGTCTGTTTACTCCTACTCTAACCCATTCCCATATATATTTGAATATACATTTTGTATTTTGTGTACTAGATTGGGGTCTACACCATGTTTAAGCATTAGTGTCCATAATAAATATATTGATAAAGAATCAAAAGCAACCAAAACATAAATAAAAGCTACATATAATTTTTGCTTTCTTAAGTAAACATATTTTTCAATAGGGTGATTAAGTGTAAAACAATGATGTATTATTGAATACCCTGACCTGCCTGCAAGTCACTCAATCCGCCTGTTGCCTCAGTTTGTTCTGCAAGCCTCTCTAATATGACTTTTACAAATATTTTTAGATTCACATCCAACAAAGATATTGGTTGATACATCATTTGGTTTGAAAGGCTTCCCTTTTTATGAATGGGGACTATCTTGGCCCCTCTCAATGACTCTGGGTAAAAGTTTCCTATAATGTATTTATTAAAAATGCTGTACAGTGCATTGCACCAAACTCTTCTGTTACAGAAATAGATTTCAGCAGGCATTTTGTTGATTCCTGGTGCTTTAGCTTTATTCTGGGTGTTTATTGTGAGATACAATTCTTCCATACAAATTGGTTTGAAACTGCTCTTATTGAACTCAGGTGCCATTAATGATATGTCAGCCTCACTGTCATAAAAAATGTTTGCATAATGAGTAATCCATTGTTGTTCTGAGATATATGTGTCTAATTCGTTTTTGTAGTTGTTTGTTCCTTCAATCACTAAATTCCAGAACACCTTAGCATCCTCATGTTCTACTGCCTTTAACATCAGCAGCCATTTAGCCTTTATATGGGAAATTATTTTTTCCTTCAGGGAAAGTTTGCATCTTTTTCTTTTCATATTTATCTTTTTTAATGCTTCCTTGGTTCTTCCTTTCCCTATGTGTTCTAACTAATGTATTTAATTGAGATTTTCTTTCTTTAAACTCCTTATCAAACAATCCCAAATGTACTTCTTTTTTGTGAGTCCTAGAAGTCTGTGTATATAATCCTACCAAATAATGTTTCTAATTCTTTCTATAAGGATCAATATCCATTAATTCCAACTGTATGTTGGGAAGGTTTAAGAAGGAGTTTGCAATTATCTGTTCTAATTTTTCTTCAATTTAAATATCCCATACAGCTTGTTTGTTTGCCATAATGTAATCAAATGCTAATTCACTCTCCTGTCTATGCAGTGTTGAAAGTGAGTTCATACCCTGCAGTACCAGTGGAAAGTGGTCACTCTCTGCTCTACTTGGAATAAGTGGATTCTAACACACTTCACTTTTACCTGACCAAAAACAAAGTCTAAAAAGGAAGCTCCAGTAGAGTAAACACAGAATAGTTTGTCTTCCAGGTCACCTTGAAGTCTTGCATATTTTGGGTTCAGATTAAATTCCATCAGAATAGCCCTTAATTGCAACCCTGCATTATTAGTTTTTTATCTTCTGTTTTTCTTTCTGGTAAAGCAGGAACAATATTAACATATACAAGAACAGAGGTGTCCCTTAACCCATCGAACTCTCCAATTCTTGCATTGAAGTCACCCAATAATAGGACTTCTCTATCTGGAAAGTTTGTATTTACCTCATTATTAATTTTATTGAGAGACTCCCAGGTGTTCTGTTTATACATTTTGGATGATTGTAGAGATATGTAATAATTCATTACAACTAGTTTGTACTCCTTAGTATCTATTAAAATAATAGTACAAAAGTCTGTTTTTGTATCACATTCCGTTTTACAAAATGAACCTATTTTTGCATATGTGAGTAGTCCCTCGAGCATCTTCCCTGCTTGTGCAATTTCTTCCCGAAGACTCACATATTTCATATCCATTTAGCTGGATGTTACTGTCTAAATAATGCTACATTTCTTGAAGACATATAAGAGCTGCCCTAGTAACAAAATTTAACCAGTCATCATCACATAACTTAGTACATAAACCACTAATAGTACATGACATAATTATAACATTATTCATCCCACTTTCCCTACTTATGTTAAAACTTCTGTTTGTACCTAAACCAGCATTTATTGAGCTAACATTTAATATACTTTCCTCTCATATCTGGTTAAGTCAATCCTTGTACCCTACTAGCACTCTGAGTCTATTGGCCAATGTTATGGGATTAATATCCCTTGAATTAAAATATTGTGCATTCTGTTTATTTTCAGCTATTATTTCTGAATTTACCAACAGTCCCAAACTGTCTAAAATCTCTGTTTTACTCAAAATTTCATTTGCCAGTTCTATGCTTTTAATAATAATGTCTATCTGGCTCCCCCAGGGTCTCCTCTGTATATCTAAGATAACATCCTGTCCTAAATTTATCTTTAGAAAAATTTCCAAAAGATTTGCTAAAGTGTGTCCTAAATCTGAATTTGTTTCCCGTGGGAGAGGGTCCATTTCAGATAAAGTACAGTAAATGGGTTCAATGTTTCACTATTTTTTCCCGTTTCTCTTAGACTAAACCGATGCCTATTAGGGAAGAAAACTTTAACCCCACTTTTACTAAGGGCTTCTTCATTTAGCTAGATGAAATTAGCTAATCTTGGTGCAGTACATAAAACATCAGTCAAAGTTACATCCTCTATTGGGTATGCCCGTACCTCTTTAATATCTGCAGATTGGATGTCTAAGTCCATATCCAACCTTATTTGATGTATCAGCTGTTGTATGTTATTCCCATTTGAGAGGTTTCCCCGTAAAGGTGGCCCATACAGCTCAACTTGTTTTTCTACATGATTGTCCTTCTTCAGTTCATTCCTCCATTCTTTCGTACAGTTATACTGCCACGCACGTTCTTGTATCACCCTTTCATTTTTCACTTGGATGCTATCTTCTAAGTCATAGACTTTATTACTGTTCCCCCTTTCTGTTCTAGTTAGAGGCTCCTCTCTGCTAAAGCCTTTTATTGCTTCCTTTATTTGTTTTTTTAATAATATCATTTCCTTTTCCAGAATATTCAGATTTTAGACTAAACCAGTGTTTTCTCCTTTTAATTGTAATACCACATTATCCATGTTTTTATTTATTTCTATTGGTAGATGGTGAGCCCCTACAGGTTTGCTTCTATCTTGTAATGCCTCCAATTTTGTAGAGGTACAAAAAGGGGTCTCTGAACTGGCAATTGCTTTTCCCATCTCCTGATTATCTGTTCTTGATAATTCAAAACTCAGCATGTTTATACTTGGGAAGTATGGTCTCTGGCTACTTCTCTCTCCTTCCTCTATAACTATTGAGCTAGATGCCTTTGTTTGTGCCAAACTTTCTGTTTTGGAATTTACTTCAGTAAGCTTTTCTCCAATAAAGACCATATCCTCCCTCAATGCCTCAATCATATTTTTATTATCCTAGAATCACATATCATAGAATCATAGAATTTATAACCAATTGTTCCATAATCATCAACTGTGCAGTGTACTGGTTTTTAAACAGACTAA
This sequence comes from Neoceratodus forsteri, assembly GCA_016271365.2. NCBI lineage: Eukaryota > Metazoa > Chordata > Ceratodontiformes > Ceratodontidae > Neoceratodus > Neoceratodus forsteri. The sequence continues at coordinate 63,491,205 of CM057455.1, forward strand.
CTGTATCTTCACTTAAGTAATATGCGGTGTTACGAACCCACAGCATCAACATCTTCCCAACACGACCCTACAGTGAAGGATTTATGTTGACCACAATTTGTGGTTGACATAAATCCATCAGAGAACCTCTTTGTGTTTATTTGGGGGTTCTGCTCCCACACCCCCTGGACTTGGGGATTGTCAACTCCGAGTCAGAGTTGATTCGAGGAGGGGGTACAGGACCAGGGGAAAGAGTGCTGGGGTTCCAGGTTGACTTTACAGTGAAACATAGAAACATAGAATTTGATGGCAGATAAGGACCGCTTGGCCCACCCAGTCTGCCCATTTCCCTATCTAATTGATAAGCTGCAGATCCTAGTTAACCAACAGCCTACTTCTTCCAACCCCCACCCCCTAGAATTGCCTTATGACTGTCCCACATGCTTGAATTCCACCACTGTTTTTGACTCTAACCTCTCTGGAAGGCTGTTCCATGAATCCACAACCCTCTCTGTGAAAAATACTCCTTAAATTACCTCTGAGCCGCCCCTCTCTATCTTCAAATTGTGCCCCTTGTTTTTGCACACCTCTTTTTTGAAAGATGCTACCCTCTTGGCTTTGTTGATTCCCTTGAGGTACTTGAAAGTTTCAATCATGTCCCCCTCCCTCCTTTCCTCGAGGCTATACATATTAAGCTCCTTAAGTCTCTCTCTTCCTTATGTCTTCTGGTGCAGACCCTGCACCATTTTGTTGCCCTCCTCTGGACAGCTTCCGTCCTGTCTATGTCTTTGCAGAGATTGAGTCTCCAGAACTGCATGCAGTACTCCAGATGGGGTCTCACCAGCTGTCTGTACAGAGGATAATAACTCCTGTTTTCTACTGGTGATGCCTCTCCCATGCATCCCAGTATCCCCCAGCCCTCCTTGCTGCCCTCTCACATTGCTTGCCCACCTTTAGGTCATCTGATATGACTACCCCCAGGTCCTTTCATTTTGTTGTTGTTAGTATCTCACCCCCATTGTGTACTCTTTCCTGAGTTTTTGTTTCCCAGGTGCATTACCTGCACTTCTTAGCATTGAATCTAAGCTGCCATACATTTGACCATTCCTCTAACCTTGCCAAGTCCCTTCTCATCCTTTCCACCCCACCTTGTGCATCAACTCTGTTGCAGATCTTTGTGTCATCTGCAAAGAGACATACTTTCTTCCTTCCAGTCCCTCTGCAATGTCGCTTATAAAGACATTGAAGAGGACTGGTCCCACACTGAACCCCGCGGTACCCCACTGGTAACCCCCTTCTTCAGAGTGGACCTGCATTTACTATTACCTCTGTGTCCTATTCTTCAGCCAACTTTTACCCAGGCTGTCATCTTGGGACCCACTCCCAGGCTGGCTAACTTGTATATTAATCTTTGTGTGGGACTGTGCCAAATGCCTTGCTAAAGTCTAGGTAGGCCATATCCAAAGCCTCTCCTGATCTACTACTTTGTCACCCAGTCAAAGAAATCTATCAGATTTGTCTGGCATGACCTTCCTGCTGTGAATCCATGCTGCCTTGGATCCTGTGCCCTCTGGCCTCTAGATACTCGAACTTCTTTCCTTCAGAAGTGATTCCATCATTTTCCTACCACTGAGGTTAAAACTAACAGGTCTGTAGTTTCTGCTTCTGCCTTGCTCCCACTTTTGTGAAGGGAATCACATCTGCCCTCTTCCAGTCCTCGGTACCACCCCATCCTCCCATGATTTGTTAAAGATGGTAATCAGTGGTGTCACTAGTTCTACCCTTAGTTCTTTTAGAATTCTGGGATGAATCCCATCAGGCCCCATTGCTTGTCCATCTTCAGTTTTAAGAGTTCTTTCAGAACCCTTCTTCTGTAAATGGGCTGGTATCAACTTCTGTATCCAGAGTGTTTCTACTGTTTGTTTTAGGTACCTCCCCCTCTTCCTTTGTAAATACTGAGCAAAAATATTTGTTTAGTATCTCTGCCTTTTCACCGTCACCCTTTTCCCACTCTCCCTTCCCCTTTATTAAGCCTCACTATCCCTCCCTTGGTCTTCCTTCACTTCCGGATGTACCCATAAAAGGTTTTATCCCCCTTCTTAACTGAGTTGGCTATCTTTTCCTGTGGAGACCAAGGAACACCTGACTAGGCTGGGTGACAAACTATCATCTATTTCATCCGGCATCTCCTTCTCTGAGATCCTGCCAGTCTGGGAGAGGGGAGCAGATGGACGGAAGGTCAGAGAAGGGGAGATAGGGGAGCTAAACACGTGGCTCAAGGACTGGTGCCAGGAAAAAGGACACAGATTTGTAGGAACTGGCAACAGTTCTGGGAGCAAAGTTCTTTAAATTTGATGGACTGCATCTGACTAAAGAGGAGTCAGTGCATTGGGGCAGAAGTTTGACGTCTTTGCAGAATATTTAAACTAGAAATGGGAGGGGTGCAGCACCCCATACGTCGAATGGGAAGAACACCCCTCCCCTCAGCTAGTGGTCAAACAGGAATTCAGCATGTTTGCGCTCATTTGCATCACCAGGTAAGAAAAAGGTTTGTCTCCATACGACACACAGGAGTAATGCCAAACTTCACCCAACAACTAACACACCAAAATCTGGCCAATGGAAAATCATGTATACAATGCTCACAGCCTGGGAAATAAGATCCCAGACCTGCAGGCAATAATGTCAGAGGCTAAACTGACATAGTAGCAATTAGTGAGACGTGGTTTACCAGTAACCACACTTGGGAGACTTCAGTACCTGCTATGTATTGTTCAGAAGAGACCGAGGTGCAAAAAGGGGGAGGAGTGCCTGTATGTTAATGAAAATATCAAAGCTTACAGAAATTCAGAATACACATAAGGAGCCAGAAGAACTGTGGGTCACCCTGAAACAGGAAATGGGACAGCCATAAGAACTGGCGTTGTCTACAGGCCCCCAGACCAGAGGGAGGACATAGACATTACTGTTAGAAGATATACAAAACATGACAGCTAAAGGGGAGGTTCTGATAATGGAGACTTCAACATGCCAGATACAGATTGGTCAATACCAGCAGGAACATCTGCCAGAACTAGACTCATAGTGGATTCCTGCAGGGAGGCCTCAAACAACTGGTACAGCAACCCACAAGAGACAGGGCTATCCTAGATCTAGTACTGACTAACAAGAAGGGATCACAGATCTCCAGGTAGAAGGTCACCTGGGGCCAGTGACCATCACATGGTATGGTTCAATTTGGCTACTACATCTAAATCATCCCATTCCAAGGCAAAAATATGGGACTTCAGAGGAGCTGACTTTGATAAGATGGCCAACAGAGTTAAGCTAGCCCTGGCAAAAGAAACACAGGTGAAGGGTACAGGCAAAGTGGCAAGCATTAGGATGCAATACTTGAAGCAACATCCCATTGTGTTAGACAAAAAGGAAGTGCAAAGAAGAAGGAAACCACTTTGGTTCTCAAATACAGTAGCAGAAAAGGTCAGAGCCAAAAGGCTGGCCTTCAGGAAATATAAGGAACACAGCTGGATGAAGATAGGAGGCATACCAAACTGCCCTAAGGGAAGCAGGGAAGGCAGTAAGGCAGGCAAAGTCCCAAACTGAGGAAACACTAGCACGAACAGTAAAAGAAGGTGACAAGACTTTCTATAGATACATTAGTGAAAGGAGAAAGTCCAGAGGGGGTATTGCTAAGCTTAATGGAGAAAAGGGAGCATGTGAGGAGGAGAACCCTGTAAAGGCATCTATCCTAAATAGATACTTTTGCTCAGTATTTACTGAAGAGAAGGTAGGGCAGGGCCCACAGCTCAGCATCATGGACACAGGGGGGAGGGAGGTGAGCACTACTCCCTTCACAAAAGAAAGGGTCCTACAAGAGCTTGCTAAGCTCAGGGTGGATAAGGCAATGGGACCTGATGGCATACATCCCAGGGTACTTAAGGAGCTAAAGGAGGAACTAGCAGAGCCATTAGCAGAATTGTTTAGTGAGTCTCTGAGCACAGGAGAGGTCCCAGAAGACTGGAGAAGGGCTCATGTGATCCCACTCCACAAGAGTGGTAGCAGGGAGGAGGCGGTGAACTACAGACCGGTCAGTCTTACCTCAGTAGTGGGCAAGATTATGGAGGCACTCCTTAAGGAAAGGATAGTGCAACACCTGGAATCCATAGGGGCACAGGATCCAAGACAGCATGGGTTTACAAAAGGAAGGTCCTGTCAAACTAATCTCATAGATTTCTTTGACTGGGTAACCAGAGTGGTGGACCAAGGGGGAGTAGTTGATGTCACCTACCTTGACTTCAGCAAAGCTTTTGACACTGTTCCACATAGAAGATTGATAAATAAGCTGGGTAGGCCTGCGTAGGTCAGAAGTTGGTCAACTGGGTGGCAAACTGGTTGACGGGCAGAAAACAGAGTGGTGGTAAATGGTATACAGTCAGAAGAGATGCAAGTCACAAGTGGGGTACCTCAGGGATCAGTCCTGGGGCCAGTCCTCTTCAACATCTTCATTAGTGACCTTGCAGATGGACTAGAGGGTAAGGCTTGTCTGTTTGCAGATGACACCAAGATCTGCAACAGAGTAGATGATCCAGATGGGGTGGGCAGAATGAGAAGAGATCTGGATAAACTAGCAGAATGGTCAGAAGAGTGGCAACTGGGATTTAATGCAAAGAAGTGCAAAATCATGCATATAGGGAAAAGAAACCCTGAAGCCACCTATAGGCTGGGAGGGGAGTTGCTAGCAGTCACAAAGGAAGAAAGAGACTTGGGCATCATCATCACTGATGACCTAAAATCATCAAGCAGACCTCTAAAGCAGTAGGTAAGGCTAGGGGTGTTAGGGTGTATTAGTGGGTATCACAAGTCGTAAGAGGGAGGTAATACCTCTGTACAAGACACTGGTTAGGCCCATCTGGAGTACTGCGGCAGTATTGGAGGCCACACCTTCACAAGGACATTAACCAAATTGAGGCAGTCCAGAGAAGGGCAACCAAATGGTAGGGACTGCATCAGAAGGCATATGAGGACAGATTAACGGAGCTCAATATGTATACCCTTGAGCAAAGGAGGAGAGAGGTGATATGATCGAGGCATTCAAACACCTTAAGGGCATAAACAAGGTGAAAGAGTCTAACATGTTTAAATATAAGAAAAATAGCAGGACAAGAGGACACAACATGAGATTAGAGGGAGGCCGATTAAGGGGAATGTGAGGAAATTCTTTTCACAGAAAGGGTGGTGGATGCATGGAATGGCTTACCACAAGAAGTGGTGGCTATGAATACAGTGCAGAGCTTCAAACAGGCATGGGATAGGCATAAGGGAGCAATACAAATGACTATGAATAGATAGGCCACTGACAGAGCAAAGGCCGATGGCACATTTATAAGGTAGAAAAAGAAATGGGCAGACTGGATGGGCCTTGCGGTCCTTATCTGCCATCAACTTCTATGTTTCTATGTTTCTATGTTTCCTCGGTTTGGGCCTTTGCTGTTCTGACTGCCTTCCCAGCTTCCTTTTGCTTTAACTGATACAGTTCTCTGTCCTGCTCCTTCTGTGATTCCTTGTACTTCCTGAATGCTTTCTTTTTCTCTTGAACCTTCACTGCCACTTCCTTTGAGAACCATAGTGGTTTCTTACATTGTTTCACTTTGTTTATTTGCTTCACACAAAGGCTTGTTACCTCTGTGATGGCAGTTTTTATTATTCCCCATTGTTCTTCCACCCCTCCTTCCTGCCCATTTGCTAGTGCATTCCTTAGGCACTCACCCATTTTGGCAAAGTCAGCCCTCCTAAAGTCCAGTACTTTGCCTTTGTATGGCTTGACTCTATTGCTGTGTTTATTGTGAACCATACTGTTCGATGGTCGCTAGTTCCCAGATGGCTACCCACTTCTACATCTGTTATCCTCTCTTCATCTCCATTTGAGAGAACCAGGTCTAAGATTGCTCCCTCTTGAGTGGGCTCCAATACTAGTTGTCTAAGGCATGCCCCTGTAGGGCATCCAGAATAACCCCACTCTTCGAAGTGGCTGCTGCAACTGCACTCCAGTTAACATCTGGCATATTCAGATCACCCATCAGCAATATCTCCCCTTTTTCTGCCATTCTAAGTTTATTTTCTATATTTCCTTGTCCATTTCCTCCCCCTGAGAAGGGTGTCTGTATACAACCCCTGTGCAGATTGTGGTGCCATTGCCGGTCTCCAAATTTACCCACAGTGCTTCTTCTCCTCCCTGTTTACCCTTTTGTTCTGTTGCTTTGATTCCTTCCCTTATGTAAAAAGCTACTTCTCCTCCTCTTTTACCCTCCCTGTCCCTCCTGTAGATAGTGTATCTTGGTATGTTTATGTCCCAGTCATGGTTTTGTGTGTACCATGTTTCTGTGACTGCCATGATATCCAGATGTTCCTCCTCCATCAAGGCCACTAATTCAGGAAGCTTGTTACTCAGACTACGGGCACTGGTACTCATTGCTCCCCATTTTTTGATGGCTTTACCTTCTGTTGCAGCATCCCCCACTGACCTTTCTACCTCAGTCTTGTTCTCATTTAGTACCCTGTTTTGTAGGGAGAGGCTGGGATTTTCCTGCTGCTTATCAGTGTCTCCCCCCTTGACTAGTTTAAAAGCTTGCCAATGAAGCATTTAAACTGATTGCTTAAAAGACTTGTTCCCTTCCTGGACAGATGCAGACCATCCTGCCAGTATAGGCTGGTGACCCTCTAGGTGGAATCCTAGTCCCCAGTGAAGCCAAACCCCTGTGCTCCACATCATTTTTTCAACCATTCATTAAACTGCATGGTGCAAAGTACCCTTGCCCCACTCATGCCATTGACAGGCAGCACCTCTGAGAAGGATACTGTGTGTGCTACTGGTCTTAGGCCCCTCCCCAATTCTACAAAGTCCTTCTGCACTGCTCTAATCTCATGATGAGCCAAGTCATTTGTCCCTAGGTGGACAATGATGTCCAGCTCAGACTACCATGCAGCTGTTCTCGTGATCCTGAGGATGCGCTTCCTGTCCCTCCAAGCCATGGCACCAGGCAGGCACCTTACTTCAGTTTTCCCTGCTCCCCCCAGTTCTATCCCCCTAATAATTGAGTCCCCCACCAGGAGCTGCTTCCTTTCCTTGTGATGTCCTCTGCCTCCTTCCTGTGGGCCTCCCTTCTGACAGTTGTCCTCAGCCTCCTTAGTCTCCTCTGTGGGTGCATCCATAGGGGAGCTATGCTCTCCCAGAATGGTGTATGAATTGTGGAGTGGAACAACTGACTGGGTGTGCCTCTGTTCCACCATCCTCACCCTCCCTGAGCCCACTGTGGTCCAACTGCTGTGCTTTCTTTGCAACCTCTGAGGTAATGGTGGTGGTGGCTCTGGTGCTCCCTGCATGGGGGAGGTTCATTTCCTACCATCCAGTGTGGCCTGGGGGAAGGTTCCCTTACTACTGTCCAGTGTGGCCTGAAGACGGGCAACTTCCTCCCTCAGGGCAGAGAGTTGTCTGCAAATCGGGCAGCATCTCAGCCTCCAGAAAGACTCCTGAAAGGCTGCTGACCCACAGCCATTACATTGCACTACTCCCCACATGTTTATCTACTTTTTTTGTGTGTGTGTGTGTGTGTGTGTGTGTGTGTGAGTGTGATTCAGTGAATTGTCGATATTGGCATCAATGCGTTCGCTGTAAAGGTTTTGCTGCAGTATCAGTATACAACAATATGGTATACATTCTGTATGTTTGTTATAGCTGTCTTTCTCAGAAATGGGGTACTTAGAGTTACATTCATTCCTTGACCCATTCTCTGATCTTTGTGATTTTCCTGGTAACTGCTGCTCTACAGTTTTGTGTCCATTGATAGTGGCTTATAAATCTTGCAACACTTCACATAGGATATTATTATTGCTTACCTTTCCTCCCCCAAATATCTGGTGTTTCTTCTAGTTCCCTCAGACTACTGTTGTCAATCTTTATACTATCTCCTGTTGCAAATGATGTCCCTCTATGGTCTAAATGCTTTACCTAAGATTTGGAGCTTGGATTATAACTCTGTTTCCCTGTATATACATCCTGATATAGGGTTATCACCATAGATTCATTTAAATCAGTGGAAATCAATAAGCTATCATTAGTCATGGGAGTGGATATCCTATCCTCTTTCTCTTTTTTGCTAAAACAGTGGTCTGTAGTTTTCATTTGCTTACACTTTATTTGTTCCTTCACTGCTGAATCAACATTAGAAAGCAGGGAAGAGAGGTCTCTGTTGTTTTTTATTTGAAGTCTGGTATTCACCATTTTCTTCACTCACTAATTCCAGTTATGCTTTTCCACCTTGCACATACCCTAATAGGCTTATGCAAGACTATAAATATAGCAATAGTATAACCAATATACCGGGGCGGGGGATAAATGAATGCCCAAATGTTTGTATAGGAGTATTGAAATTAAACAGTAGTAAAATCTCTTTGATCCCAGTTAGGCTCCTTGTTTGCAAAACATCACTATAACTCCACAATTACAAAATTACACAACAGTTGTTTCATTAAAATGTTTCTGTTTTTTTCAGTGGGGTCAGAAGTCTTTGAGTTTAAATACATCTTTCCAATAAAAATGTCCGACAATGTCACTAAATTGCTGGTTACTAATTAGGACTTAATCAAGTATCTCCATAAAGTTTAAAGAGATATTTCTACAGATTGTACATACATGTGGAGATAATCCACAAAACCAACCAGACCAGACCAGACCAGTTTTCAAAAGCCAAGTTAAAGTAGTAGGACTTTCACTATAATGTAGAGAAAATGTACCAGTTCAAACAAAAGTATTTATGCACTCTAAATCTTATCACTGTATTGGTTAATAAACTCTTGTTGAATATTAGAAGTATGCCACAGGTTTGTATTCCCCAGTTCAGAAATGAAGTGCCATGATCCAAAGTTCCCCTCAGCTGAAAACCACAACTTACTGGTTCCCAAGTCACTTAAAGCAAAGGACAAAAAAAATAATCTTAGCAAGAGGGAATTTTTGTGGAAAAGCTAAAATAACTCCACAATAGGTTACATTGGTAGTTACAGAGCTGAGGGGATGCAAGTCCATAGTGCTCACTTTCTGATTTTTTTAATTTTGTTTTCTTTTGTTTCATTGGAGACTTTCTCACTTATTTTAAATTTTACCTGCCTTGTGCAGCCTAACCAGACTGTGTTTAAAAACATCAATAGAAGAGCTCTCCACTATTTCAGTTGTCAGGTTATTCCATACTGGAATAATCCTTTGGGTATACCACATTTGCCTTCACCTTGTTCTACATGTTTCTCCCACTAGGCATTAAAAAAACTGTATCAGTTTATAAATGCTCATAGAATATTATAGTACTCTTAGACAATACTGATATATGGTCAGGCCAAATAAATCGAGGGAATGCCGAAAGAATTGAGAGACTGAATAAAAGAACAAAACACTCTGTTCTGTAAGTTCTAAAGCAGTCTTAATGAGTATCTAACTGCAAGATGCCGAAATAAAAATCCTTTCAGAGAATTTAACCAGCATAAAAAATGCTTACTGTAGCTGTTTAGTATTGAATTACACCTGATAAGAACTTCTAGGCTTCTTCATTTACAGATGGCTTCCGTTTGAGAGGGGGGAAAACAATTCTGTTAGGCCAACTGACTTTTCACAAGGTTAGATCAAACAGTGGTTAAAACCTGCCAAAAAAATAAATATCCTGTTTTGGATTTTAAACTCTTATCATGCAAAAAAGATACAGATATACTAGTTTTAAGTAGAATAGGATGACATAGATTAATAAAAGGTTGCCACTTCTGATGCCATGATCTGGAGCCGAATGAGCTGTCCCCCCAAGAAAACAATGAATGTAAGGGGAGATGGTCTCAGAAGGGAAGGGGCAGTCCAAGGGACCATGGGGGGAATGGATGGGAACGGGTGGAGGGAAGTCTTCCTAAATGCAGGGAGCCTGAATAATATAATAGCTGAGCTTCAGGCACTCTTGGCTGAGGGGAGGGTGGATGTCACAGCTAAAACTGAGACTTGGCCACCCAACACCAGGATTGGGATCTGGCATTCCCAGGGTATATAATTTACAAGAAGGACCAAGGGATCAGGAGGGGGGAGGGGTGGTGCTATATGTGAGGGATGGGATCAGATGCATGAGAGATGAGGGGGAGGAAGGGAGGGCTGAGGCACTGAGGATGCGACTTCCAGATGCCAAGGGTAGAAAGCTGAGGCTGGGTGTGGTATACAGACCTCCTGTCCAGTCTGAGGAGCTGGACAAGGAGTTAGTGGAGTAGATTAGGAGGGTATGTAGAAAGACGAGAGTGGTGATTATGGGGATTTAAATCTGCCGGGGCTGCATTGAAGCATCCCTGCAATGTCCAGTTCCAGGGAGCAGGTACTCTCGGATGCATTCCAGGATGGTCTCCGGACACAGCCAGTCAGCAGGCCAACTCTGTTAGGTAACACACTGGACCTGGTACTGTCAAATGGGGAGGCCATGAGGGAAAAAAGGGTGGAGGACCCACTAGCTGGAAGCAACCACCAATCAGTGTGGTTCACACTTAGTTTGAGTAAGGAGATTGGGGGCTCAGTAACAAAGGTGATGGACTTCAGGAGGGAGGACTTTGGGAAGATGCAAGAAATACTGCAGGGGTGATTAGTGGGGATTTGGCCAGAGATGGATGCACAGCAAAAGTGGGATATTAATAAAATTGGGATAGCAGAGACTATGGAGGCTTGCACCAGGACCCAGAGCAAGAAGAACATAGCCAAGAAGCCAAGCTGACTGAACAATGGAGTGATGGAGGGGGTGAGGTCAAAGAGGGCAGTGTTCCAGAGATTCAGGAGGATGGGGAGGGGAGAGGACAGGAAGGCATATGAGAGTTGCTCCAAAGAGGTTACTAAGCAGAAGAGGGAAGACAAAGCCTCCAGGGAACTAAGGTTAGCTCAGGGCATTAATGGAGGGGAAAAAGACTTTTTTAGATATGTGAGAGAAAAAAGGAAGTGCGGAGACAACATAGTGAGGATAGAGATGGGTAGAAAGTGGGTGGAAAAGGGAGTGGCACAAGCAGAAGCACTGAATGAATACTTCTGTTCCATGTTCACACAGGAGAAGGTTTGTCCACTACTTCTTTGGACTGGGAAGGTGGGGTGGGGGGAAGGGATGATGGATGGACAGATTGAGGAGAATAGAGTGTTAGAGGGGTTGAGAGCACTAAGGGTGGACAAGGCACCCGGTCCTGATGGTATTCTCCCCAGGGTGCTGAGGAAAATGGCTGAGGTGTTGGCCATGCCATTGGCAGACCTGTCCAGCACCTCCCTGGACATGAGTTATGTGCCCCAGGACAGGAGAGTGACCTGTGTGGTGCCCATTCACAAAAGCAGCCCACGGGACAAACTGGAAAACTACCGACCAGTCAGTCTCACATCCACTGTGGGTAAACTTATGGAGGCGATACTGAAAGGGAGACTGGTGGCATTTCTGGAGGGAAATGAACTCCAGGATGTGCAGCAGCATGGGTCCATCTTGGGGAGGTCTTGTCAGACCAATCTAGTAGAATATTATGACTGGGTTTCAAGCGAGCTGGATAAGGGTCGTGCTGTGGACGTCCTATACTTAGACTTCAGCAAAGCCTTTGATTCAGTGCCTCACAGGTGAGTATGGGGGAACCGACTTCCATAGGGGTGGGGAAGAAACTGGCAAACTAGATAGGGAACTGGCTGAGGGAGAGGCAGCAACAGGTGGTGGTGGTGGGGAACTCTCAGCACCTAGGCCAGTGATAAGTGGAGTCCCTCAGGGTTCTGTGCAGGGTCTGGCACTGTTTGGGCTATTTATTTTGGATATCCCACAGGGAGTTGGGTGCAGCTTTAGTCTGCTCACAGATGATACTAAAATGGGGGCCATAGCTGAGGAAGTGGACAGGTGGAAACAACTACAAGGGGACCTAACCAAACTGGAGGAGTGGGTGGAGAGGTGGCAGCTGGGCTTCAATGCGAAGAAATGCAAGGTTATGCACTTCAGGGCAAAGAACCAGAATAGGGACTACTGGTTGGGTGGGGTGAGGCTGGGGGACACTAAGGAACAGAAGGACCTTGGGGTGTTGATAATGGGGAGCATGAACAACTCTGCTCAATACAGGAAAGCTGCAGCTAAGGCTAACAAGATGCTGGGATGTACTGCCAGGGGATTCTTGTGCAGGCATAGGGAAGTGATCCTGCCCCTCTAAAGGTCATTGGTCAGGCTGCACTTGGAGTACTATGTGCAGTACTGGTGTCTGAATCTGAAGAAGGGTATTAAATTGCTGGAGGCAGTGCAGTGGAGGGTGAAAAAAATGTTATGGGGATGGAGGGCAAAGCATACGAAGGCAGGTTATGTGAGCTGAATATGTACACCCTTTAAAAGAGGAGGGATGGGGGGATATGACTGATACATTCAAGTATTTGAAGGGGATTGTGACAGGGTGCCCCCTGTCATGTCACTGATCCTAGTAAGAAGACAAAGGTCTGCCTTGTAAATTTCCAACCCCCCCTTATTACATGGTACTGAAGGCTTAGAAGCCTGAATAAAGGTGCTAAGATACAAACAATGTGCATTTTAAGAATAATAAAGGAAGTGTTGAGAACTTTTTATAAGACACTTCTTGCAGTAAGAAATGGCTCATTAAATTACCTGTGCATAGTCTAGCTGATTATGCTGCTCCTCTGTAGCCTGCATTGAAGCAGGAATTGTTTAATACTGAGTGGCGTTGCCTACTTTATTTGCCGCCGCTCGGTACATGAATCCAACCCCCCACCACCACCTTACAGCTCTTCTGTAAAGAGTAAGGCTCTAGGCTGCTGGCAGTAGGGTAAGGTACAAAATGATTTTGCCAACTGAGCCATGTAGGAGCTGAGGAAGTGTTCAGCAGACTTAGGCTGAGTGGGAATTAGGTTTGAATCCTGATTTGAAGTGGGATACGAGCACGGAGCAGTGGTCTAGACGTTTTAGTTCATTTTAGCTGCTCCACGTCTCAATAGATACTCCTGGTACCTCTCTGTGTGTAAGACCGTATGGGGTCAGTAAAAAGAAAAAAGAATAGATCCTTCTGTGAGGTTGGTTTGCGCCGAAGCCCCTGGACTGCCACAGGATGTGGCATAAGAGTAAAAGCAATATCTGCAGGTGAGACACTACTGGAAGGGAATAGATAAGTCCCATAGTGACCACAAAATATGAAACTGTGTCTGGTGTTAGGATTGCAGCCCCAGAATGGTGTGACTAGGGCTGCATTAATAATAAAGAGGAGCTGTCCTAGAATGTGTTACTGCTTTGTGCGTCTTGCCCTGGTAGTTATTGTCACTAGTTGCAGATATCCAGGAAGCTCCTTCTTGCTTCAGCTGGCCCCATTTTAAAAGTGGGCAAGCAGTTTTCTGGAGTGAGTCTAGCACTGAAATCTGTGTGTGTGTCCACGCAGTATCAGAGCAAAAGGTGCTCCAATGCAGGATAAAGAAGTATTTTAAATGAGCACTTGTGGTTCGGAGCTCTGAACCAGGAGGTGTGTGCGCACATTGTGGTGCTGGCTCCCAAACAGGGTGAGGACAGTGGAACTGAGTACACTGGTAAAATAAAGGGCCCCCTGTAATCCTTTAAAAAAATGAAAGAAAGCACTCTAGAACAAGAAAGCCCTAAAGAAGGAGTCCCCCTTTCAAAATAAAGTGTTTTGTGGATTTGAGGAAAAAGTATAGGGCTAATAAAAGCCCAAAAGAAAAATGGGCCAAAATGAAAAGTGAAGCCGACGGACCAACATTTCAGCCTTCGGTCAATATAAAACTGCACTAGAGAATACAGTAGTTGTGCCCTGCAGCTTATCTACCGTATATAGCAGCACAGAAGAAAAGAGTAGGGCTTGCTATTTGAGATAAGGCCTTTGGGTTGTGTGGTTTCAGAACAAATAAAACATGTTTTGAGGTAATAAAATATAAGTACAGATACTGAAGGTCTCTAAGGTGCCTTTCCCTTTGCAGTAAGCCCTGTAAGAAGTGTTTGGAGGGCTGTTAATTGTAAACCAACAAACATAAAGATCTGTTTTATACAAATAAAGATAAAGGGCTGAAAGCTGCAGGGATAGAGATAAGCAGTCGAGCCCTTTCTAGTAAAACAAGAAAGAGGTTAGTACCTTTTGTTTCAATGGTCATTTTCTGTAGGTTTTACTGGTAGACTGTAACGAACACAGGAAGGAAACCAAAGGCCTAGTTTCTTACCTGACTGCAGGAATGCATGTGGGATTTTCTTGAGGGAGCAGCGCCTTTTGCTGTCCCCATCTTATACCACTCCACCTGTCAATCAAGAGTAACTAAGGAAGGTTCTTTTTTGGTTGCTATGTAATTAACTCTATTTTAGGCTTAACAGGCTGACAGGGATAAACAAAGCTGGTGCAGACAGGTTTTTCAAGCTGAGGAAGGATAGGGACACAATGGGGCATGGGCTAAGTTTAGAAGGTGCAAGATTTAAAAGAGAGATAAGGAGACATTACTTCACGGAGAGGGTGCTGTTGAAGTGGAACACCCTACCAGAGGGGGTGATATCATGTAAGAGGGTGGGAAGTTTTAAAAGGGCATGGGACAGGGAGCAAGGGAGGGTCTAGGTGAATAGTGCTGAGAACTGAGGCAATAGTGCGAAGAATGTCTTGATGATGGAAGAGGGGGTTGGGGCAGCTGCTGCAATCTAGGGGTGCTAGCTGCACACTCAAGCAGCTTTTGATAGACCATGAGGTCTGTTTCTGCTGGCAGTTTCATATGTTCATATGTATCTAGTACTTGGTATATAAGCAGGGGTTTGTTTCTTGAGAAAAATGGTAAATTTTAATGCCAGCACATGTGTTAACTTTGTGTGAAACAAATAAAGAAAACAAAGCAGAGTAAAAAACCACTATGATTCTCAAAAGAGGTGGCAGGGAAGGTTAAGGAGAAAAAAGGGGCATTCAAAAAGTATAAGGACTCACAGAAGGAGCACGACAGGGAACTGTATCAATTAAAGCAGAAAGAAGTGGGGAAGGCAGTCAGAATAGCAAAAGCCCAAACTGAGGAAAAAATAGCCAATTCAGTTAAGAAGGGGGATAAAACCTTTTATAGGTACATTAGGGAGCATAGAAAGGTTAAGGGAGGAATAGTGAAGATTAATAAGGGAGAGGGGAGGTGGGCTGAGGGAGACAGTGAAAAGGCAGAGATACTGAATGAATACTTTTGCTCAGTATTCAAAAGAAGATGAGGAGGAGTTACCTAAACCAGACAATAGAAGCACTCTGGGTAGGGGGGGGTTGACACCAGTCCATTTACAGAAGAAAGAGTCCTGAAAGAACTCCTAAAACTCAAGGTGGACAAAGCAATGGGGCCTGACGGGATTCACCCAAGAATCCTAAAAGAACTAAGGGAGGACCTAGTGACACCACTGACCACACTTTTTAACAAATCATGGGAGGATGGGGTGGCACCTGAGAAATGGAGGCGGGCAGATGTGATTCCCCTTCACAAAAGTGGGAGCAAGGCAGAAGCAGGAAACTACAGACCTGTAAGTTTGATCTCAGTGGTAGGGAAAATGATGGAATCACTTCTGAAAGAAAGAATTGATGAGTACTTAGAGGCCAGCAGGGCACAGGACCCAAAGCAGAATGGATTTACAGCAGGAAGGTCATGTCAGATGAATCTAATTGATTTCTTTGACTGGGTGACCAAAGTAATAGACTAGGGAGGGGCTGTGGATATGGCCTACCTAGACTTTAGCAAGGCATTTGACACAGTCCCGCACAAAGATTAATAATCAAGTTAGCCAGCCTGGGAGTGGGTCCCAGGGTGGTAGCCTGATAGCAAACTGGCTGCACAACAGGACACAGAAGGTACAGTGAATGGAACACATCCGAAGAAAGGGGGGTTACTAGTGGAGTACCTCAGGGCTCAGTACTGGGTCCAGTCCTCTTTAACATCTTTATAGGTGACATTGCAGAGGGTCTGGAGGGGAAAGGTATGCCTCTTTGCAGATGACACAAAGATCTGTAATGAGTTGATGCACAAGGGGGGGTAGAAAGGATTAGAAGGGGCTTGGCAAGGTTGGAGGAATGGTCAGACATATGGCAACTTAGATTCAATGCAAAGAAGTGCAAAGTAATGCACCTGAGAAACAAAAATTCAGGAGAAGAGTACACAATAGCAAGAGAGGTACTAACAGCAGCAAAAATGGAAAGGGACCTGGGGATAGTCATATCAGATGATATAAAGGTTGGTAAGCAATGTGAGAAGTCAGTAAGGAGAGCCAGGGGGGATACTGGGATGCACAGGAAGGGGCATCAGAAGTAGAAAAAGGGAAGTGGTTATCCCTCTGTACAGACAGTTGGTGAGACCCCATCTGGAGTACTGTGTGCAGTTTTGGAGACCTCATCTACACAAGGACATAGACAGGATGGAAGCAGTCCAGAGGAGGGCAACTAAAATAGTGCTGGATCTGCATCAGAAACCATATGAAGAGAGACTAAGAAAGCTTAATATGTATACCCTTGATGAAAGGAGGGACAGAGGGACATGATAGAAATGTTCAAGTACCTCAAGGGAATCAACAAAGTCCAGGAGGGTAGCATCTTTCAGAAAAAGAGATTTGTAAGAACAAGGGGGCACAATTTAAAGATAGAGGTGGGACGGCTCAAGGGTAATGTGAGGACATTTTTTTTCACAGAGAGAGTGGTAGATGCATGGAACCGCCTTCCTGGGGAGGTTGTTGGGTCTAAAACAGTGGGGGAATTCAAACATGCATGGGACAGACATAAGGCAATTGTAGTGGGGGATGGGAGGAAGTAGGCTGTTGGTTAACTAGAATCTGCAGTTTATCAAGTAGGTAGCGAAATGGGCAGACTGGGTGGGCCAAGTGGTCCTTATCTGCCGTCAAAGTCTATGTTTCTATATAACGAATACTCAATCACATGGTATCTCTTGCACCTGGAAGAAACCTCCCCAAAAAACCCTACTTCTGATTTTTAACAGAAATGTATAATAAATATTTAAAATCATGCAACATGAGCTTGTGACATTTTTTCAGGGCTATGCCTACACATAAAATAATCTATCTGTGATGAAAATATGAGTTGATTAAGAAAAAAGACAGAATGGACACAACCAAAGTTCATTTTTTCTAAACTACCTCAAAATAAGTGCTAGGTCACACAAACTGTGAAATCCAAGTCAGAATGACTAAAAGGATTCGGGGGCTGAGGGGTCAAATAAACCAAAGCCGTTAGCTCTCTCCAGAGCCCTTGGCGGCACTTCTCTAGGTGCAGAATTAGCTCCAAAGCATCGCTATGGACTCCATCCTGTGTGGAAGACAGTACAGTGGCCTAGGGTTCTTCCCATGATTCTAGGCAGTACAAAGTCAGTCCGGAAAGAGTCCGTACTCGTAAAAAAATAGGGCAATGGTGGCATACCTTTTCTAAACATTTTAAAGCTTGTACTGACTCCTGCCTAAGCAATTAACTCCGCAGCAGCTCAGTGTTCAACTGCTCTCTCTCCCATCAGCTCTCCCAGAATCCTTCAATTGAATTCCATCTTGAGATATTACCATTTGAGAACAGGGAACACTTCCAACAACATCCCAAGATATTTTACTATCTGTGTACTGGGAACACTTCCAATAACATCTTTCGATATTACCATTTGTGTACAGGGAACATTTCCAATAGCATCCCAAGATATTACCATTTGTGTATAGAGAACGTTTCTATCAACATCCCTATATATTTCAGGTTTTGTACAGGGAGCACTTCTTACAACATCCCAAGATATTACAGTTTGTATACAGGGAAGATTTCCAACAACATCCCAAGATATTACAATTTGGGTACAAGGAACATTTCCCGCAGCATCTCAGAACATTACCATATGTGTACAGGGAACATTTCCTACAACATCCCAAGATATTCCAGTTTGTGTACAGGGAACACTTTTAATAGCATCCCAAAATATCACAGTTTGTGTGTACAGGGAACACTTCTTGCAGCATCCCAAGCTATTCCAGTTTGTGTACAGGAAGCACTTCTAACAACATCCCAAGATATTCCAGTGTGTGTGCTGGGAACACATCCAACAGCATCTCAACAGATCAAAATTGTATTAAACATCCAATACAAGGTATTTTAGTGTATGTAAGGCAAGGCAAGGCAACCCTAGTTACTCAGGATGTAATGTCAACATGATACCCCACCTGTAACTAGTCTGCCTTTAACCAAAAGAACACAGTTTAAATGTCAAAACCACTGTACTGTACATTATTGTATTCATGCAACTGATTGTAAATAACTGTATATCTGTAACTGAATGTAAGTAACTCCTTTGTACTAAATAATGTCATTGTATGCAATATTCTCATGTATCTGTGTTATGTATATATACTGTTGTAACTCCCTCACCTTCACCCCCTTGTCACACCTGGAAATGAGCCTCAGCTCAGTGTGCTTTTCCCAGTTATCAAATGTTTAAATAAATAAAATACCTATCTACTGTTAACTACTGTACTAGCACCCATTGTATTGCAGTGTCTTACATGTGTCTAAAGGCATTTCATTGTATTATTACTGAATTGTACACTTGGAACTTAGTCTGTAATTGTGGTATTCTGTTGTACTTGACTCTAAACACTTTGAAAATAGGCTCTGACTGAAGGGGTTTGTGTGAAACGTTAACTAAACTAAAACTAAATTGTTACAATACTCAAAGGCATGAACTACTGTAGCTTGGTCAGCAGGTGCTAAATGTGGCTTGATTCAGGCAATATTTCAAAGATTGTGAAAGTAAGCATAGACCACAGTCAACAACTGTTGGTTAAGAATTAGCTTGCAGTCCATGAGGGCCTCAAGATTCTTAACCACATCTACAGCTCTGAGTGGTTGGCTGCCCAGGGAAGGAAATAATATCAAACCATTCATCATCACTGGGTTCTGCCTACTGGACTCCACGATCATGGCCTCCATCTTACATGGGTTAAGACATAGCCAGTTTGAGGACATCCAGTCACTTACTGTATTTCAGTCAAACATTCCTAAAGCACAGAAACAACATCATGCCCACCGTTAGTGTCTATCAAGTTTAGCTGAGCATCATCTGCATAACATCTAATGATTTCATCCGACAGCAACAAATAAACTGAAAACAGAGGTATAGCTTGTTTGGCGTGGGCCCTGGTGCAAGAAATGAAGATATCCCCCCCATGAAATAAATGAAGATGGGGGCCCCCCATGAAAGAAATGAAGATGGGGCCCCCCGTGAAAGGAATGAAGATGGGCCTACCATGAAAGGAATGAAGATGGGGCCCTCTGTGACAGGAATGAAGATGGTCTCACCATGAAAGGAATGAAGATGCACCCCACCGAATGGTTAAAAATGGGTAAACCTTTCAGTCAGCTAGTGAAGTGGCCTTTTCCATGCTTTTTGCTGAGAGAAGACAACAATTATTTTGGCGACATTTAATTTCCTCTCACGTTCATTTTCTATTGATAAAAGAGCAAGGCCACTGAGTCATTCTTGCGCCATCGTACTTCTTAAATAACTCTTGATAAGTTTTAGTTTAGAAAACGAGTGCTCTGCAGTTGCCACTGTTACTGGTATTGTCATAAACAGTAAGTATGCCTTACAAATGTCTGGAAAACTTGAAGCGAGAGTGTGGTTTTCAATCAGCAGCAGTTCAGCTACTTCCTTCACTGTAGATTTCCTTGAAATGTCCAATTTCAGACAATTTCTGAATTACCATAGTTGGCCTGGGAGCGAGGGTGACAAGTCAGATTCATATTGTTTGACCAGATTTTCTCCAGCAGCATATAACTCATTGTCAGTAGCTGAAGTCAAGGTGGACGGGAGAATAGCCTTGAATGTGGACACTACTTCATTTAAACCTTCAAAGCGGCATTCCAGTTGTGAGATGGCTCTGTCCAGAGTTGCGTAAAACACAGTAACTTTGAACCTTTCTGCTGCAGATGTAAGCCTATGGTCTTCACAAAGTTCATCACAGAACCATTTTACTCTTGCACGTGACACTTTTCAGATTTTTCTGATATTCCCCAGACTTTGGCCATTTCAATGGCAGTTTCATGAAATGTTTCAAATTTGTTTCTAGATTCCTGCAAACTACTATGGGCAGTTTGAAGAAGTGTGGTGGCTTTGGTGAAGTCTTCTTGTGGTGACTGCAGCAGCTTTGAAACACAGTTGACAGATTCCAAAATTTTGGTGAGCAGTACAACTAAAAATACAAATTGGAACTTCTCCGTTTTTAACTTCAAAGCTGTTGCCTCTGTAATATCTTCTTTCTTTGTACTAATAAGTATTATCTTTGATAATGCTTTAAGGACATCTTTAAAATGGTAATGAAGAGACACTAAGGAATCATACTGCGATGACCATCTGGTTGGACATAGTCTCTTTAACGTGACATTGGAGGAGGACGCGAATGACGACAGCATGTGCCAGCGCTTTATGCTGTGTACAAAGAAGGTGTACAGATTTTCCACTGTACCAAAGAAGTTCCTCACTTTTGGTACATCTGACAGGGCATCATTCAGGACTAAATTCAAGTTATGCGCTGCACAGTGAACATAAGTTGCTTTTGTTTGTCTGGCCTTAATTCTTGCTTACACACCTGCATATATGCTGCTCATAGTTGCAGCCCCATTGTATCCTTGGCCTCGCAGTTTGGATATGTGCAACCTATTTTTTTCAATACTATTAATAATCATCTCTTCCAAGCCTTCCGCTGACTGGTCCTCTACTTTCACAAATCCCATGAAAGACTCATTAATTTTTATGTGTCTTGGTTTCCCACTTTCATCTGTATCGATGGACACAAAGCGAATCACTTGACTGAGCTGATCTGTTTTTGCAATATCCTGAGTGGTGTCCATAATTACAGAAAAGAATGGAGAATTATTGACATAATCTATTATTTTGTCCTTGACACTGTTTGAGAGTATTGTAATCAATTCATTCTGTATGTCAGGGCTTAAATATTTCACTGTTTCCTCCGGCATACTTATTAGCTTTTCCAGTACTGGATCATACTGTGCAAGAAGTGTAATAATGGAAAGAAAATTTCCAAAATTTGCATCGGACCTTATATTCTCCCTGTGGCCCCTGAATGCCAGGTTAGACATGCTAAAGTCAACGTAACGTTGATAATTCTGTAAAGTACTTGTCTCCAGTAGTTTGCTTCTTTGTTGATGGAGTCTTCCAAATCTTCTGTTAATGTCTTGTGGCAACGCCATTGTTCCAATATCAGGCAGCACTGTAAGTGCAGGGTTGAGTTTTCATGCAAGTCTATTTTTGCGGACAGATGGCCTCAATCCCGCTGTCCTTTCACCCATGTAGCATTAGCTCTATCCTTTTTTGTATAAAACAGCCAAGAAGCCTGGCAATATACACGGTCTTAGTCTGGTGAGAAGCACAGCCATGTGCACTGTAGTTTAACACCAGCTTTGTTACTTTCTCATGGTAGGTTTCAGAAAAACATCTCTCCTTCTGAAGAGGGTTACGTGGAAATGGGTCTGATGGTTAGCATGGCCCATGCGATATTACGAACTGTTTGTCTTGAGCACTGAGGGTCTCACTAAAGTGTGCTTTGTCGGTGGGGAATTTTTCTGAAGCCATACTAACAAGTTGAACATCATAACTTTCAATCTTTGCTGAGGAACCTTCACCAGGACCATCTCTCTCTCTCTGTCTCTCTCACCGCTATTTGTACTGTCATTTATTACATCATCACTATCATCAACCTTCATATCACTACCAGTATCGTGGGCTTGTGCATCAATACTAATGTGTTCTTCAGTGTTCAGACTTGGCACTGAGTCACCCACCACATCATGAACAGTATCCATATCCATCATAACCTGGCACACACCACTGTCTTGCAAAGGTTCTTAAACCTCCTTCTCAGACGTGTCTACACTGTCTTTTGTTAAAAAATGTGGAGATTTTGAGTAACTTCTTTAATTTCTCATCCCTCTCTTTGCTCAGCTTTCTCTTTGCTGCACCACTAAGATGCTTAGATGGAACACTCAACATTTTTACAATTAAAACCTTATGAACAACCGCCTGCCACTGGCTTGCTAAATGTATTTATACCTCACTCATGCACTACAATGAGGGAAGGAGACTGATTGGTTTACAGTGATGATACAGTGAAAGTTCAGTTTTGCAGAATATTGGACACTCCGTTACAATTATTATGTCTAATAAAACTTACAGACATGTGTGTTGTGTGTTTTCTTGATATGGTGGGGGGGTCAGAGCAGAGGTAGGTGCATGAGACTGATAAGTAAATGCTTGTGTGTAACTGTATTTTTCTTCAAACAGCCTTTTAACTTGTGTTTTTTTTGAGGGGAGCAGCTTTGAAAAAGCTGTTTTCTTTCACCCACCTACCATACTCTGAGACCTTTCCCAAACTCCCAACTGTTCCTCCCCGTCCCCATACTGTACTTGTTCTCCTTCAAAAAGGTAAAATGCTTTCTCTTTTTTAAGGTTTTGGAAATTCTCTCTGTATTTGTTTATTTTATAATCTTATTATGTGAACAATAACTTCCACACACTACAAGTTTCTGTTTATTATTTTGCTATGCAGCAGCACTACTGCACTTGCTGTTACTGTTCCCTAACTAATCTCGACCGTCCGGCCTTTCTCTACCTTACTTTATCAGATTTCCACCTCTCCTTGGTCCCTTCTGTTGTCTCTCTCTGTCTCAGTCCCTCTGCTGTCTCAGTATATAGTATACCTTCTGTAACCCCAGTAGAAATTCAGTTTTTTACTATGAGTGGCATACATGCAGGCGTGCAAGCAAGTTTCTTTGCTTTGGCTTTCAACCTGGGCTTTTGCTAATTGCTGTCTTGCCTTTTAAGTTAGAAGAGACATTGAGAGTTTCTGACTCCCCTAGACAACCCCCTGAGTCTCATCTCTTTCTGTAATGTATAATGCAGCAGCTTCTGTTATTCCCTAACTAATCACTGCCTTTTGTTTTGTAATTCCAGACCAGCAGAGTAATTCTTTCTTTCCTTTCTTTGCTTTGGCTTTGGCTTTCTGGGATAAGGGCTTTGCTGATTGCTTTCAATCAAACTCCCCCAGCCATGCAGCTGGGTCCTCAGTCACCCACTGCCTCTGTATTTAAGAATGTTTTTATGTTTGCTTGCACGCATGTGCAAGAAACATAGTGCCATCATCCGAGTTTTCCAGAGGTGTGTCAGCCTCTTCCAATTCAATCAGTGTGTTTGCAGGCACGGTCGCAGTGCGCTAATCACTGCTCCAGCTGTCTATGACAGCTGAAAATGCAGTGGCATACAGTTGAAAGGAGCTCCACTTCAGTGAGCAGAGCTCCCCACGCACGCACGCACATGGCGTGCTGACGTCCCCCCATGCACATACTGTATGGCTAGGTGCCCAACTCCGCCGGCTGTACACCCCCCAAGATCCAGCTGCCACACTGGGAGCCCACCCTAGCGTGGCAAAATGTTTTATGGTAACGGGGTGCCCAATCCCCGCCAGCTGCACGCCCCAAAACATCTCAGATGCCATGCTGGGAGCCCACCCCAGCTGGCAAATGTCCTCATAGTCTTCGCCTCGTAGTCTTAGAAAAACAAAACCTGTAAATACAAAACTTTCCTCGGCGCTTCTCCTGCCCCCTCCCACAACCCGCACCCACCCATAGCACCCTGCCTCCCCCACCACGCCACCCTCCAGAGCTTGGCGCAACGATCTTCGGTGGACCGGGAACATGTCTGCACTCTTCAAAGCCGACCGCGAACTGAGGAAATGCCGGTAAGCTGTATAATATAATAGATAGGGTTTTTTCAACTTTGCTGCATATCTCGGGCATTTTTTGGAATTTTTGCACCAAATTTTCAACATGGGGTTTTTGGGACCCCTTCTCATGAATGCTGTCACTGTCATGGCGTTACTTGAGCCCAAAGGGTGATTTTACAGCCACTGTGTGAAATCACCTTTCCAGAATGATTAATGAAACAATACTGCCAGTGTTCATAAGGTAGGCTCTCAAAAAGCCTATTTTGAAAATTTGGTGGAAAAATTCTTAAAAATGACTGTTTTATGAGTGTGCATTGCGCAGTTCATACGCAAGCTCGTAAGTTCGCGAATTTTCAATATCTTCACTCCAGATTTTCAACATTGCCATTTTACCACACCTTCTTATGAGCAGTACAGCTGTCATTTTTCACATCTCACCCAAAATGTGTTTCCGCCCATGTAGCACACAATGGCGCAGTCGGTGTGCGAAATCAATGTACGACACATTACGAAAATCACAGTGACACTGTTCATGAGCAGAGGTCTTAAAATGGCTATGTTGAAAATTTGGTGAAAAAATTCCCAAAAATGACTGTTTTAGGAGCGCACATTGCTCAGTTCCTACGCACGCTGGCAAGTTTGAGAATTTGTAATATTTGCACAACAGATTTTCAACAGTGCCATTTTACCGCACTTCCTTATCGCCAGTACAGCTACCATTTTCACATCTCGCTAAAATGTGTTTCGCACATGTAGTGCACAATGGTACAGTGGTGTAAGCAAAACAATGTTTGGGACAGATTAAGAAAATCACAGTGACACTGGTCATGAGCAGAGGTCTTAAAATGGCTATGTTGAAAATTTGGTGACAAAACTCCATAAAATGACTGTATTCGAGTGAGCATTGCGCGGTTTCACGCACCCTCATAAATTCATGAATTTGTAATATTTCAGTCCAGATTTTCACCAGAGGCATTTTTCCACCTCCTTAGGAACAGTACAGCTGTCATTTTCCACAACATGGCCGAAGTGTGTTTCACTTTCAGCATGAAATGCGTGGTCGCTGTGGAAAATCATTGTTTGGGACAGATAAAGAAAATCACACTGACACTGTTCATGATCGGAGGTCCCAAAATGCCTGTGTTAACAATCTGCTGTAAAAAATCCCCAAACTAGTTACATTATGGGTGTGCATTGCACAGTTTCTACTGCGCTCGTGACTTCACCAGTTTTTTAAGATTTTCAGCAGTTTTCAACATTGCCATTTTACACCTCCCCATAAACAGTACCGCTGTCATTTTCACATCCTGTTCGAATGTGTTTTTGCACCTGTGGTGCCAAATGCCATAGTCGCTGTGCAAAAGCAGTTTTCGCTAACAAACTGATATTGCCACTGTTCAGAAGTTGGGTCACAAAAAACATGTTGAAAATTTGGAGTAAAATACCAACGAATGCCTGAGGTGTTAGGGTTTCCGACCATAACGCCCCACCCTGTAGAGAATGACAGGCATCGGGGTGTGACTTGGGATTCTTGCCTGTCATGCTCATACCATTTCCACCCCACCCACCCCTGCAGCCAGTGAGAGGCATCAAGGTGTGCCTCGGACTCTTCGGGCCAAATCTCACCTTATTCGCATACCACACCCATCTCACCGTATTTCCTGATGGAATGGGGTGCGATAAGGGCCAAAGACCCCAGGCACACCGTGACACTTGTCAGTGTCTGCAGGGTAGGGTGTGGTGAAATGCGTGGTAGTTATGCCTGACGACCCAAAGACACACCCCAATGCCTGTCACTCTCTGCAGGGTGGTGGTGGGGTTGGCTTCAGTTCAATACTTCGCTGCCATTCCTATTATGCAGCTCTGTAACTTCTACACTACCAATGCCAATGCCAGCAAGCAAACATTCGGCATTGACAAATGCTTGTTTGTTTTATTTCAATCAACAGGACCACAACTGCCAGCGAGTGTCTGTTGCGCTCACTTGCTCAATTGAGCAGATAAATGCCTGGCTGCAGCACTTTCTTGCTGCTGCTGGTGTGTCTGTCTGAATGAACAGACAGCCTTTTACTTTACTTGTAGTGTACTTCTACTTTTTCTCTAGTCTTTATTCTCTCTCCTTAGCTGAGCTCCTCTTTCATCAATTATTCTCTGTCAGTCAGTCTAACTAGCCCATGAGAGTATGCAGACCCCGTCCCCGCCTCCCCTGTTGTTGTCTCTTTAATTTAGAGTTCCAAGAGGAAGGCCATTACAGTGACATCTGTCATCCACTGTTGCTTTATTGCTTATTTGATTTGGCTGCTCAAAGCACTGAGAGCCAACAGCCAGCAGCACTTATTGCTTCTATGATTATCTGTTCTGTCTAGTCTGTGTGACTCTGAACCATGATAACCACATCTTTTCTTTTTTTGTACACAGTACTTTTTCTCCACAAATCTTTTTATCTTTATTCTTTCCTGTTTCTTTCTTATCTATTCTCACTCCTCCTTGCTGAGCTGCTCTGCTCCCCTTCTTTTAATTATCATTCATTCAGTCATCAGTCTGCGACTGCTGTCTGCTCTGCCCTGGGCTGGCCCACCCAGTCTCTGTGTGACAGTCAGTGCAAGTCTGCAGACAACAGAAGACAGACTATCTCTAATATTATTTTTTAATAAAACTTAAACTTCCCAGTTCCTTCTCCAAAATCTTAATAATATGATCTCATCATCAGAGAGCCCCTGCCCCCTGACACAGTCCCTTTTGTCTGCTGGCCTTGTCCCTGCCTGCCTGCCTGCCTGTGGTCAGGTGTTCAGTAAGACAGAGACTGTTATGTTTTATTTTTATAACCAAAAAAAGGTCCTTGTTCAGTTGTTCTATCTTTAAGTTGTGAAGTTGTTCCTTCCTGGCTTCCTTTGAATATTGAGTCTCAGTCCACTCATCCACCTGCATCCTAATTTCTCTCTGAGAAAGAGTCCTCCCCACTGCCTCAGACCCACAGGATTAAATACATGGCCTGGCCAGGCCCACTGCCGCCTCGCGCCTGCTCTCACCGCAAGCACACTCAGTCAAAAAAAAATCTATTTATCTTTTCTCTCTCTCTCTACACCTAAGCAAGTGCAGCTGAAGCCAGCCCAGGAGGGAGGAGAGCACTGGAGGACTTCACAAGAAAGTCGTAGTCTTGAGTTGATGAACCCGACAATTATGGCAAAAAGAGATGGATGCACTAGCACTACACATCTGTTTTGCAGACAAAGTAGCAAGAAATGGTGGAGGATTCAGTTCTTTGTCTGCAGCTTTGGACGTGATGACGCACTGCCCCCCCAGCCCCCGATTCCTATAGATCGACGCTGGCTCGCTGTCTAATCTGTCAATCAACGATCTCTCTGGTTAGTCTTGACAGATAGGCAGCAGCCTGCGGGAGTGTGTGTGTGTCCTCTCTCCTCCACCTCAGCTCGCTCACTCAGTCATGGGCATGGCACAGCTCCCAGTCTCAGCACTGCCTGCGGTGCCCTGCTCGCTCCCTAAGGGGGCCCACGTGGTGTACAGATAGTACAGTCACATGGTGCACTGATGGCTGCATATAGATTTATACTAGCCAAATTTGGGCACAACCACGCACGGGCACTGGGGGTGCGCACAGCATCACCGTGCATGCACTCACTCAGCTCAGCAGCTGAGCTACTGTGACCTCTGACCTGTCAACAGATCTCCACAGACAAACTTGCCAGGCTTTGCCAGCAGCTGGCCTAGACTGGCACATAGTACAGTCTGGAGGGATCATGGGATGGGAGAGGAGCGATCTGAGCGAGAGTACTGAACTGAGCAGAGTCACAGCTGATGATGCTGCTGCTGGGTGGGTGCTGATTTTCTCAGCTGAGAGAGAGTCACTGAATGGACCGACCTGCTGCTACTCTTGACTACAGCTACGAGAGCCAGAGAAGAGCAAAGTTGAAAGCACTGGGGAAGCAACAGGGGGATTGCAATTATTCAGGCTGGGGACTGAAAGAGACTGTGGTGGTGAGTACTGTAGTCAGTGATGACAGGCTCAGTGTTGACTCCTCACTCCTGGGCACTCAGGGCAATGGAGGAGGTGATGATGGGTTGGTGGGGTGGGTCAGGGACAAAATCCACTGTCACTCTATGACTCTCACTCAGGAGGACTTACTCCGTCGGGAGCAAGTGCGAGACCGAGTGCCACTGCCACCTGCCCCGCGGCCCGTGTGGGACAGTCCGGTAAGCAGTAAAAGTTTAATGCTAATAAAAAAATAAAATAAGCATTTTGTTGCTGCAGCCAGGTGGGCAGTCTGGATGGACCCTCTAGTTCATGGGCCCCAGTGCAGGTGCACCACTTGCACACTCCATTCCTACTCCCCTGTCTGAAAACAACACAGGAGCAAGGATCGAGCCTTAAGAAACACCACAGCAGATTGCTGAGGCCATAGAAACAAAACTTCAAAGAGCCACCTGCTGCATTCTCACAGTTATGTACAGTAGGAATCAAACCAGCTTATCACAGTGCCGATGAATCCCCACATAATTCCTCGGGCGTTTTAAAATCACACTGTGGTCAACAGTGTCAAATGTTGACAAGAGATCTAGTTGGACCAAGATGGTATGAAATCCTCAAACCCTCGGCATTAGGACATCATTCGTCACTATGAAGAAGGCAGTGTCTGTGCTGTTGTGAGACTGAAAACCTGACTGGAGAGGTTTGTAGATGTTAAACTTCTTCAGGTATTTGACAATTTGCTCAGCCACCACCTTCTCAGTAATCTTCCCCAGAAAATGGAGATTAGAGACATGTCTGCAATTTCCAATCACATCAGTGTCCAAGGAATTTTTTAATAAGGTACCTCACCACTGTCCAACTACAGACAGATGGGAAAACACCCTGACCCAAGGAATAAATAGCAATCTGAGAAATAACTAGACCCAAAACCTCCCAGTAATCTAAAAGTAGCTAGGTAGGACCAGGATCCAGAAAATGGCTGATGGGATGCAAACCTGTGATCACCCAGAGCACCTCGTCCTCCACAACTGGCCCAAACTCTCCCCAGGCAGACAGATCAACAATTCCACCCAGGATCTAACCATCATTGGCCCATGATAGACCACTTGCGCAGATACCCCATCTAATGGAGGACTCCTTGTCAGTGAAGAAATTTCCCAACTCATTAAATTTTTCAGCAGTAAAAACTCAAGCAGACCCCAGATAGGATGAATTTAATAACCTGTCCATGATGTGAAAGAGATGAGCTGGACAATTTCTCCCTGCAGCAATTGTCTGTGACAGGAACTCTGTCTTTCTCAGGGCAATTTCTCATTGATACTCACCATAATGAATTTTCATTGCCAAATTATCATTCATAGAGCAGGGCGCATGGCGAGAATGCTCTAACCTGAGTCCTTTAGTCTTCAACTGGTGCAACACATCTCAGTACCGTGGAGAATTGCATTGGAAGATCAAAGGATGAGCACAATAGGCTGCTACAAAATCCAAGGCGGACTTAAGAACACCATTATAGTGCTCCATGGCATTCTCAGAACCCTGCACACAGGCGATCATCATGCCTAAGACATCCAGTACCTGAAGAAGTTTACAAGACTACAGATTATATTTTGAATGATGCTGGATTGTCTCCACAGAAGGAGTAATAAAACAGGGAACTCCGCAAAGGAGTGACCCTGGTAATGATCTGTTGAAGAGACTGCATCAACTCTGAGCACACATATGTCAAGAACCAATGGGAAGATCATGTCCTAAGTGTTGTCATGCTGATTCCTACTAGAGGGAACAGCCTGTGTTACCAAATGACTTCAACAGATGTTGGAATCCTCACCATCAAAGCTCTGGCAGCATTCAACAGCTGCCCCACAATGAGCTCTGCCAGCTCATGCATGCATTCCCCCCACACCCCAGTGGATGGTATAAAAGAATGATCTTACAACTAGCAATGCCTGAATGTTATACCCTGGACCTCCCCCTTGGTTGTTGCACCACCTCCTGGGAATCACCAGCCCCATGCAGCAGCTGAGGGCTTCTGTAGGAAGGGCTAATGGGGAGTCAACAAAAGGATGAAATGTACTCCAGGTGGTCCCTGGAGTAAATGTGCCTCACACCTGTATCTGCCTTACAAATCCTATCCCTGAACGTGAAACAACTTGAAAAAATCCAAGAAACTCCATACAACCACATTAAACAACCCCTTAGAAATAAACTGAAATATCCTCTCTAGCCCACCAATAAAACGACAAAACACACTAACACAATAAATATCTCAATATTCACACCACATACATGGAGCAAGAAATTATTATAACAAAAATTAAATGAATAAAGTAAAACAAAAAACAAAAAGTAAAACAAGTTTGTGTCTAAGATTTCAAGCCCAAATATTGTTGCAAATTTGTAACAGCATCACGGACATATTAAACTTAAAAGAATTCTAGTTCTAGGCCCCCACCAACTGCCATCAGGTAAAGAGCCACTATCTCAAGCAACACTTCCAACAATATCCAAAGATGTTCCAGTGTGTGTGTGTGCAAGGAACACTTCCAACAACATCTCAAGATATTCCAGCATGTCTAACAGTAGCACTTCCTACAACATCACAAGATATTAACATTTGTGTACAGGGAACAATTCTACCAACATCCCAAGACATTACTGTTTGTGTGCAAGGAACACTTCCAACAGCATCCCAAGAAATTACTGTTTGTGTATAGGGAACATTTCCAACAGCATTCCAAGACATCACCATTTGTGTACAGGGAACAGTTCCAAAAGCATTCCAATACATTTTCATTTGTGCACAGGGAACAGTTCTAAAAGCATCCCAAGATATTCCCATTTGTATACTTGGAATATTTCCAAGAGCATCCTAAGATATTCCAGATGGTGTACATGGAACATTTCCAACAGCATCCCAAGATGTTACCACTTGTTTACAGGGAACATATCACAAAACATCCCAAGATATTTCCATTTGTGTACAGGGAACATTTCCAATACCATTCCAAGATAGTCCACTTTACGTACAGGGAACATTTCCAACAGCATCTCAAGATATTAGTTTGTATACAGAGAACACTACTAACAAACTCCCAAGATATACCTGTTTGTTTACAGGGAACATTTCCAATACCATTCCAAGATATTCCATTTTGTGTACAGGGAACATTTCCAACAGCATCTCAAGATATTACAGTTTTTGTACAGATCCAGAAGCAAATGATTTGGTACCTTTTAATGGACCAACATAGATGTAACAACAAGAACTAAGTGCTCTAGCTTTCGGACCAACCAGTCCTTCTTCAGAAGCTCATGGCAGTTGTTTAGAAAATACAATACTTATAACAGCTAGATAATGCAGAGAAAAACAGAAAAAAATCACCGTTGGTTTAAAATACTCATTAAACAAACAAAAAAAAAAACAGAAGATGATGTCAGAGAAGTTTAACAGTA
The DNA here is from genome assembly GCA_016271365.2 of Neoceratodus forsteri. NCBI lineage: Eukaryota > Metazoa > Chordata > Ceratodontiformes > Ceratodontidae > Neoceratodus > Neoceratodus forsteri. The sequence continues at coordinate 63,522,411 of CM057455.1, forward strand.
CAATACTGCCTTCAGCCAGAAAGAACCTTGGGTCAGATGTGCTTGGTGGAGCACACATACAAAGAATTCTACTGTATATAAATTTAATTGACGTAAGATAACACTGCTGAAGCAGATAACTCCTAAATCAAGCTATGAGTGTCACATTTAGTATAAGGATGTGATTACTGAAAGGCAACCCCCACCCAGATTAAAGACAAACTAAGATTGTTATAGGGCTCATGAAATTTCAATGTTGGCATTATAGACAAGAATTTACCAGTAAAGTTGTCTTAAAAACATCAGTGCACACTGTGTGATGTGTAAAACCTAGCTGGACCTGTCACACAGCTGTATTCTCAAGCTAGATATAAGGCCCAATAAATTTCAAAACCCTCAGGACTATATAAATGATAATTTAAGTATAAATATATAATATTAGTGTCAAACAAAAAACTCTAGTCGAGGAACCTCAAGGAATTAAGACCATGTAGCCTGATATGTACTGATGTCAATATATACTGAGAATGTAGCAACTTGATGTACCACAAGTGTCTAAGGAATCTGAAAAAGAGATAAAAATGTAATTTCTCTCCTCCTCTTCATACAAACAATACAACCTAACCCACTCCACATCACAATAATATGAGTGGGGGAGATACATAGCTTAAAAGAGATGTTCTCTCTCTCTCTCTCTCTCTCTCTCTCTCTCTCACACACATACACACACTCGCTCTCTCCTAGTGAACTTATATTAACTTCAGTCACTGCAATTGTTCCCCAAAGGAATTCAACTTGTCATGAAATCCTGAGTAAAAGGGCTTATGTCTCCTAATATCTACAGAGTAAAAATGTAACACTATTTAACCGTACTACTATCTGCAAAGTAACATTTCCAAGGATACTAGATAGAACTACCATGAAATAAACCTGCCACCCTCCCAGGATAAGGTAACTAGAAGTAAATATAAAATATATGTGTAAGACCAGAGGTCTAACATACCTACATATCCACAAATTACTACAATATTAGCCTAATGTAAAAAGATATGTGTAGGACCCCCATGAAAATGAGATCACACACCCCAATATGTACAGAGTTACAAAAATTATATATAACAGTATATGATAACACTCCTGTATGTACACTAGCAGGCTGGGTAATCTGAAAATGGTGCAATGGAATCAATCCCGCCCCAGGCAAAGATAAAAAGTGAGGAGGAATTAATATTCATTATGTGTGTGAAATAAGAATAGTAACACATTATAACTCCATATATCTAAATAGAGACTTCCCTCAATGTGACAGCAAGCCCCACATCTGTTACATCACATACCTCACAACACATACCCACACACATACATACACACACACGCATCCACAACCCACACATGCTGAAGTCCTATAATATGTCAGTTTGAAGAAGAAAAGGTCTGTGGATGTTAGTTTCTGTAGTGTCCCATAAAGCCAAGATCAACGTTCATCCCATCTGCTACCATATTGAGATGTAAAATAAGTTTAATCTCAAAAGCTTGTCTCTGTTGTGTGTTTTTGAGATTTCCTTTTAAGACCATTACTGACATATCTGAGACTGAGTGGTCAGGCTGGGAGAAGTGGTGCCCCACTGGTTTTTCAGCCTTCCTTGCTGTAATAGTATGTCTGTGTGAGTTCATCCTAGTGCGGAGCTGTTTGCGTGTCTCTCCTACATAACCTGTTTGTGGACATCTCTTGAACCGAATGAAATAAACAACATGTCATGACATGCATGTATAACTCCCATGCACCTGGAATTGTCTGTTTTGTGATGTAACTACACAGTCCGAGGTAGAAATTAGCCCACAAGTCTTACAGGGGCGTTGATTGCAGGGTCGTGTGCCATTGTGTGACATGGTATTCTGTTCCAGTGAAAGTTTGCTCCTAATAATTAGGCTGGATAAATTTGGTGGTTGTTTAAAATATAGTAGTGGGAGTTCCTTAAAAATACAATTAAGGGTTTCATCCTCACTAAATATTGGGTGGAGATCTTTAATAATCTTACGCAGATGTTCAAGGTCTGGATGATATGTGACTACCAAAGGTATTCTGTCTGTAGCTGTCTTTTCTTTATATTGAAGTAGTTGTTGTCTTGGTACTTATGTTGCCTGTTCTGTTATCCTGTCAATTTCCCTGGAAGAGTGTCCCTGCTCAATAAAGGTATTTTTCAACATAGCCAATGTGTATATCTGTCATCCTCATTTGAACAAATACGGTGACAACGAAGTGCTTGACTGTATATGACAGATTTTTTTGTATGGTTTGGGTGGTTACTTTTCTTGTGCAGGTATCTCTGTCTGTCTGTTGGCTTCCTGTAAATACAAGTATGTAAGGTTCTATCCTTAATGATGACTGCGGTGTCCAGAAAGTTAACCTTGGTGGTAGAGTACTCCAGGGTAAGCTTTATGGTAGGGTGGAGATTATTAAGTTTGTGATGAAAATCTTTGAGTGCATCTGTGCCTTCCATCCAGATGATAAACAAATCATCAATGTAACAGAAATAAGCTAGTGGTTTGTGGGGATACTGCCTTAAAAAATCCTCCTCCACGTCAGCCATAAAGAGGTTAGTGTACTGTGGAGCCATTTGGTGCCCATTGCTGTTCCTATAGTTTGAACGTAATGTTTACCATTAAAGTTGAAGTTGTTATGTGTCAAAATGAATTCCATAAGTTCCCCCACCACTCCAGGGTTGATGTTTTGTTCCGGTCCTTTCTCATGTATGTATTTAAGGCATGCTGCAATGCCATCTGTGTGTGGAATATTAGTGTAGAGGGATGTTACATTCATTGTCACTAAAATGGTATCAGGTTGTAAATCCTTATAACCAGAAAGTACACGCAAAAGTGCGAGTGTCCTGCATATAACTGTCTCCTTCCATAACCAGTGGTTTCAAAATGGTCTCTAGAACCCTGAGATCCCCTCAGTCTAGGTACCATTACCAGAGACTATGGGTCTCCCTGGATTGACAGGTTTATGTATTTTAGGCAGCATGTAGAATGTCCCTGGCCTGGGTTCATCAGGGATGAGGTGAGTTAGTTTCTCTCGGACATGGTCAGGAAAAGTTTTAATTAAGTTACGTAGTTCATCTTTATATCTTGTAGTGGGGTCACGCTCCAGTTCTCTGTAGTATGTAAGATATGTTACCTGTCTATTAGCTTCAGTAATATAATCCTCTCTGTTTAAAATCACCACTGCAGAGCCTTTATCAGCTTTTTTGATGACAATGTTGTGGTTTGAATTCAGTGTCCCTATAGCTCTCCGTTTCAGTGGAGAAAGGTTATAATGTTTTTTTTTTGCCTAGTAAGGATCTGACCACTGACTTGTTGGTGGAAACAATTAATGTAATTGTCTAGATTTTTATTACGCCCACTTGAGGGGGTAAAATCAGATTCCTTTTTCTTATCCATTACATTATTGCTGTTTGCACTGTCTTCACTACCAGTGATTTCTTCCCTGCCATGAAAGAATTCTTTAAGTCTCAATCTACGAAGTACTCCGGTTCACCACAAAACAGTATGTTATCCAGTGGTTTTGTTGGGCAGAAAGTGAGGCCCTTTGAAAGTACATTTAGTTCTCCAGTAGTCAGTGTGTGGTTGGACAAATTAACAACTGAAAGGTGCCCATCAGTATTGTGTTGTTGTTCAGTGACTCCATTATGTTCTTCATGGTTGTTAGGAAGTATGATATGTTGAAGGACATCCAATGTCCTATTTTTCATAAGCATGGCTTTTCTTAAGGTCCTTTGGTAGTTAATGTGTATCTTTCGCAAGATGTCCTGAATAGGTTCCCCAGACACCCTTTCCAGAGTGGTAACAATTTCAGCAAACTCTTTGTTAAGAACAACTTTTTGGGCATATGACATGCTAATCCTGTGATTTCTCAGTTTCTCAGAGGTCCTATGACAAAGTTGTTCTGCATATGTAGAATTGTTTGTATTTCTTAATGGATTCCAAATAGTAAGACCTTTAGGGATAATGTTTCTCCTCTTGCACTGGGTTAGAAAATAGATGTCACTGTCTAGCTGTGCCAGTTTCTTCTTGATGTTATGTAACTGCCATATTCTACAGCAAATTCTGGTATCTTCCATGTTGAAATCTAGATTTAGTAGTTGCCGTATTGGTCCCTACAAGAACAGATCCAGAAGCAAATGATTTGATACCTTTTAATGGACCAACATAGATGTAACAACAAGAACAAAGTGCTCTAGCATTCGGGCCAACCAGTCCTTCTTCAGAAGCTCATGGCAGTTGTTTAGAAAATACAATACTTATAACAGCTAGATAATGCAGAGAAAAACAGAAAAAAAAATCACCATTGGTTTAAAATACTCATTTTAAAAAAAAAAACCAGAAGATGATGTCAGAGAAATTTAACAGTACAATACTGCCTTCAGCCAGAAAGAACCTTGGGTCAGGTGTGCTTGGTGGAACACACATACAAAGAATACTACTGCATATAAATTTAATTGACATAAGATAACACTGCTGAAGCAGATAACTCCTAAATCAACCTATGAGTGTCACATTTAGTATAAGGATGTGATTACTGAAAGGCAACCCCCACCCAGATTAAAGACAAACTAAGATTGTTATAGGGCTCATGAAATTTCAATGTTAGCAATATAGACAAGAATTTACCAGTAAAGTTCTCTTAAAAACATCAGTGCACACTGTGTGATGTGTAAAACCTAGCTGGACCTGTCACCCAGCTGTATGCTCAAGCTAGATATAAGGCCCAAGAAATTTCAAAAACCTCAGGACTATATAAATGATAATTTAAATATAAATTGATAATATTAGTGTCAAACAAAAACTCTAGTCGAGGAACCTCAAGGAATTAAGACCATGTAGCCTGATATGTACTGATGTCAATATATACTGAGAATGTAGCAACTTGATGTACCACAAGTGTCTAAGGAATCTGAAAAAGAGATAAAAATGTAATTCTCTCCTCCTCTTCATACAAACAATACAACCTAACCCACCCCACATCACAATAATATGGGTGGGGGAGATACATAGCTTAAAGGAGATGTTGTCTCTCTCTCTCTTTTCCCCCACCCCTTTCTCTCTCTCTCTCTCTCTCACACACACACACACACACACACACTCTCTTTCCTAGTGAACTTATATTAACTTCAGTCACTGCAATTGTTCCCCAAAGGAATTCAACTTGTCATGAAATCCTGAGTAAAAGGGCTTATGTCTCCTAATATCTACAGAGTAAAAATGTAACACTATTTAACCGTACTAGTATCTGCAAAGTAACATTTCTAAGGATACTAGATAGAACTACCATGAAATAAACCTGCCACCCTCCCCAGGATAAGGTAACTAGAAGTAAATATAAAGTATATGTGTAAGACCAGAGGTCTAACATACCTACATATCCACAAATTACTACAATATTAGCCTAATGTAAAAAGATATGTGTAGGACCCCCATGAAAATGAGATCACACAACCCAATATGTACAGAGTTACAAAAATTATATATAACAGTATATGATAACACTCCTGTATGTACACTAGCAGGCTGGGTAATCTGAATATGGTGCAATGGAATCTATCCCCCCCAGGCAAAGATAAAAAGTAAGGAGGAATTAATATTCATTATGTGTGTGAAATAAGAATAATAACACATTATAACTCCATATATCTAAATATAGACTTACCTCAATGTGACAGCAAGCCCCACATCTGTTATATCACATACCTCACAACACATACCCACACACATACATACACACACACATCCACATCCCACACATGCTGAAGTCCTATAATATGTCAGTTTGAAGAAGAAAAGGTCTGTGGATGTTAGTTTCTGTAGTGTCCCATAAAACCAAGATCAATGTTCATCCCATCTGCTACCATATTGAGATGTAAAATAAGTTTAATCTCAAAAGCTTGTCTCTGTTGTGTGTTTTTGAGATTTCCTTTTAAGACCATTACTGACATATCTGAGACTGAGTGGTCAGGCTGGGAGAAGTGGTGCCCCACTGGTTTTTCAGTCTTCCTTGCTGTAATAGTATGTCTGTGTGAGTTCATCCTAGTGCAGAGCTGTTGGCGTGTCTCTCCTACATAACCTGTTTGTGGACATCTCTTGCACTGAATGAAATAAACAACATGTCGTGACATGCATGTATAACTCCCATGCACCTGGAATTGTCTGTTTTGAGATGTAACCATACAGTCTGAGGTAGAAATGAGCCCACATGTCTTACAGGGGCGTTGATTGCAGGGTCGTGTGCCATTGTGTGACATGGTATTCTGTTCCGGTGAAAGTTTGCTCCTAATAATTAGGCTGGATAAATTTGGTGGTTGTTTAAAATATAGTAGTGGGAGTTCCTTAAAAATACAATTAAGGGTTTCATCCTCACTAAATATTGGGTGGAGATCTTTAATAATCTTACGCAGACGTTCAAGGTCTGGATGATATGTGACTACCAAGGGTATTCTGTCTGTAGCTGTCTTTTCTTTATATTGAAGTAGTTGTTGTCTTGGTACTTGCGTTACCCATTCTGTTATCCTGTCAATTTCCCTGGAAGAGTGTCCCTGCTCAATAAAGGTATTTTTCAACATAGACAAATGTGTATCTCTGTCATCCTCATTTGAACAAATACGGAGACAACAAAGTGCTTGACTGTATATGACAGATTTTTTTGTATGGTTTGGGTGGTTACTTTTCTTGTACAGAGAACACTATTAACAAAAGCCCAAGATAAACCTGTTTGTGTACAGGGAACAATTCCAACAAATTCCCAAGATATTCCAGTCTTTGTACAAGGACCACTTCCTTACTGTTTGTATACCTTAGTATGCTGTTAGGCCATATATGGTTTCCAGAAAACAGCAGAAAATCATGCAGAATGGTTTCCTTTCATGCCAAGTGAACCCAGAAAACACCTTGGTGGTTCAGTATAGCTGCTTATGTATCGAACTGTGCATTATCAGAGGTCTGATGATGATACACAGGTTGATACATAAGTGCATATAATGGACCACCAAAGTGTGCTTTTGTTTCACACGGCATGAGAGGCAACCATTCTGCATAGTTTTCTGGATAACTATGTACATTAGCGCTTTGAGTAGCAACTTCAAGCTGAGATTGGAAAAAGGAAGCAATTAACTACAGTACTTGGCCAGGACCTTGAACCCTAAAATTGCTTTAAGCCTGTTATACTATGCTAGCCATTGTAACCAAAAGAAACAACACAAGTGTGGGTAAGCCTTCCATTTTTAATCTTTGTACACATAAATAAAGCTTATTTTCTTCATTGGCCAGCTATGGAATGAACTATTGTGGTGCTGACCTTACCCCAATGCAGGTGTTTTTTTGTGTATATATTGTATATTATTTTGTATACAGGGAACACCTCTAACAGCATCCCACATTATACAGTACATTATTTTGTGTACAGGGAACACTCCTAACAGCATTCAAAGTTATACTGTATAATATTTTGTATACAGGGAGTTATCTCTTCTAACAGGATGGCAACATATACAGTAAATTATTTCATACACAGGGAACACTTCTGACAGCATCCCAAGGTATACAGTCCATTAGTACTACAGCACTTAGTGGTACCTCTAGTCCCAATGGGCACGTACCTACCCAACACTGCAGTGGTTCCCCCTGTCTGCCCACCTCCCCTCCCCACAGGGCACCCCCCACTCTCCCCCATCACCCCCCCATGGACAGTGTTGTTTGTTATCTTCACTGTCTCCAGCCTCCTGAGTCTGTAGTAACCCACTTACGCAGGCATTCATTGTACATTGCCTTAGCTGTGTCTAAATGTGTAAACCACTTGCAAATAACAGTACCTTCACTGTAAATGCATTGTTTTTGTTTAGTAGCATGACTTTTAATGTATTGCTTTGTAACTACTCTATATTATGTAAACTGACATGGAACCTACAAAAGAGCATCCTCTCACAGGTGTTTCTCCTAGATCTCAATACATAAATAAACAAACAAATTATCTCATATACAGGAAACACCTTTAACAGCATCCCAAGGTATAGAGCACATTATTTTGTATACAGGGAACACTTATTTTTTTATTGTATAAAAATAGTTTGTAAAGTTTTCAAGAGCAAAACACGTTCCAGTTCATACAGAGCATAACCACAATATCATATCCGGCTTGGGGGGGGGGGGGGTGGCACCCTTGGAGAAACTAGTCTAGTATGTTCTAAAAGAGTTTATTACTTATAACAAATAATATTTGTACTATATGGAAGTTAACCTCACTTTACCATAAATACAGGGAACACTTCTAATAGCATCCCAAGATACACAGTACATTATTTAGTATTCAGTACGGGGAAACTTCTAACAGCATCCATAGATCTATATTATTTTGTATACAGGGAATACTTTTAACACTGTCCCGAATGGTACAGAGAACATCTTCCAACAGCATTCCAAAACATTTCCATTTGTGTACAGGGAAAACTTCTAATGACATCTCAGGATATTCCAGTTTGTGCACCAGGAATATTTCTAACAGCATCCCAAGATCTTCCAGTCTGTATACTGGGAGCAATTCTAACAGTATCCCAAAATATTCCAGTTTGTGTACAGGTAACACTTCTAACAGTATTCCAAAATATTCCAGTCTGTGTACAGGGGACACTTCTAACAGCATCCCAAGACATACTGTATATAATTATAGTGTATATTGAGGGCTTATTCTATCTTAGCTGAAATTTTTTGTATCACAGGTCTAAGGTCATAGAATGTGAAAATACCCTACTGTGGTTCAACAAGATTTCAGCTGTTTTTGAAAGTACGTGAGCCACAGTTTAACTCAGGCAACCAGAAAGACTCTCATAAACTCTCGCAGCGGTGGCACAATCACTCAAACAAATCCCACAGATGCAGGATCAACCAGATAGTAAAAACAATTTCAGGATCAACCAGATATCTTCCTTATACAAACAGCAAATGTAGGATCAACCAGATATTTAAATCTATACACAGAATTAAAAACCATTCCCCCTGTAACCAGCTTCTTGCAAAGTGAGAAGTATAGATGCCATTTTTTTTTAGAAATCCCTCCCAAACACAATTTACAACCAATAAAATATCACGTTGTACATGTACAGACATCTTGTCCCTAACAACCACACCACTGAGCCTAGCAACCAGTCCTTAGCCAAGGAATAAAATGCAGTCATGAACAATATGTTTTTTTGTATAAAAAAGTAATAAAATAGTATGAAACTATGTTGGGGGCACTATACACTATAAAAAATATTGGATGGGCAACTCTATGCACAACCAGTGTGTTCTGCCACCTCAGGGTTCTGATACCCATGAACGTCTCAAGCTTCCCTCTCAAGGTCAGGGGGAATCAGAACCCCTCTGTGGCAGAATACACTGTGCATAGTTGCCCATTCAGTATTCTCTATGTGTATTCAGGTAACACTCCTAACTGCATCCCAAGAGACGCTGTATATAATTGTTTATACAGGGAACACTTCTATCTCTCTCCTAAATGGTACAGAGAAAGTCTACTCAGGTCTTGTCAGACTGCCTGCATTGTCCTTGTCTATTTTTTTGTTTTGTTTTCACAGACCCCCCGCTCTGTCTGCAGTAATAGTTGCTCTCCAGGGTATCGGAAAGCTCCGCTTGAGGGAAAGCCCATCTGCTGTTACAACTGCGTGCCATGCTCTGAAGGAGAAATTACCAACCAAACTGGTAAGTGTGCATCATTATTTTTTTATTTGTTTAGTGAAAGTTCATCAGCATGTCATAAATCCATAACATCAGACAGCAGACATTACTTCCTCTGCATGGGTTGAGGAAGACTCTGAACTCCTAGTTCTTTTAAAGCATATTAGTAATTATTAATTGCCTATTAGCCTTGCCTTAGGCCACTATGCCTTATTAGACTTGTCCTGTGTAAAATGACAATGCCTACATTGGTTGCTTCTTTTAATTACATGTTTGCCTATTGTATTCTACCTCCTATATGTAACTATATGTTCTGTTTCTGTTGTACCACTTTGTTAACATATATGAAACCTTTGTTAATGAACATTTGTGCTCAAAGGTATACATCCGAATACTTAATAAATAAAAAAAATAAATAAATACAAAATTTAAGTTGTTATATGCACCAGCTATCCTAGAAAACAGTTGATATTTTGTGGACAAGGTGGCCACTTCTACAGGGCCTACAATGTTCCTATTGTGAAAACAAAATACAATTTTTTACTCGCTAGTGTACAATCAGCCTCATATACTGTACAAACCATTAGATTGCACATTTTTTCCAACATTCCTTGAAATTTCACTGTTTTACTGTTCATGCAGCTTTCTATTTTTTATGTAATGTACCTTTAATTTGAACCTTACAAACCCTTAATAGACTGTTCAGTGCTAGTATGTGCCAGAAACTCTATTATTGGTTCAATATTCATTATTAACCGTATTATTATATCATAATCTTTTTTTAACATCACTGCAGATGACATCACACCATGCTGTTCATAACCCAACCAATTCTAATCAATACTGTCCAGAGACATTTACTGAGAACAATCTGCTTACTATGAAATTTAATATGGCCACATTGCTTGCTTGCTTAAATCCTTTTGCAGAAATATCTGGTATGTGGAATGGGTTTGCTAAGCCAAATCAATCATCTCTTACTGTAGCACAAATTTTCAGAACATCTGTTTAGAAAGAGAGTATATTGCCCCAATATATAGAGTTCTATAGTCACAGGTATTGAAACATATTGATGTCAGTTATCTTGCCGTATCCTGAACATTCACTCAAATGTTCTGTTCAGACCCCCGCATATTCAGGCATTCAGTATTAGTTATTTGTGTTATTTTAACAAAAACCAAAAGGATTGGCACAACCCACCCACCTCCGCGGCCAACTACTGGCTTTCAGAAATTCCTGTCCTACCCCCCCCCACCCTAGCAAGAGCACCATCCTCTGCTTCCCCACCTTGCACATGCACCCCTTACCTAATTCTGACCTGTAAGATGAATAGATAGATGACCTACATAGCCTGCGCAGCTCCACAACTCACACCTTCTTCTGAATGAAAGCACTTGATCTCAGCTGGTTTAACCACATGAACAAGCAAGTGAATGGTTTCATTCAGAAGAAGGTGACCAGCCAAGGTACAGAGCAGGCTGTGTCAGTTGCCTTTATATTCATCTTGCAGGTCAGAATTGGGTGCCCAGTGCACATATGAAGGGGATAGGAGGACAATGCTTCTTCCTGGGTGATGGGTAGGAAAGGAACTGATGAAAGTCAGAGTCCGGCTATGGAGGTGGGAGAGTGGTGCCCATCACCCATCATTGGAGTTTAAAAATTAAAACAACAATGAATTATCAAACTGTGGTTGCTGGGGGGGAGGAGGGGGAGTTGGGGCTTTAAATGAGGGTAGGGAAAGGGAGCTTATCTATTTTAAAGGATCTGAGCTTGTGAGAAGGGCGTGGGGTGTTGTTTCTTCCTTTTTTTCTTTTAAGATAGACTTTCCTGAATAGGGGACAAATAGTGCTACTCTTCATTATTATGATGCAAATAAGGAACAGTGCATTTTTTTGGTATTCAGAAAACACTTTTCTGTTAAACGCACAACCCTTCTCTGCTCACTGTGAGATAAATGTTCTTACATGCTGTCTCAGTGGATATACTATGTATGCCCAACACCCATAAGCCCGACACACAATATAATGAGTCTGATATACCAGCAAACATGATGCACGGATCCTAAGAGGGTCCCTGAGGTGAAGAGGGCTGCGGGTAACAAGGATCCCTCCCCCACCCCTGAATTTCGGCAGTTTACAAACACGGATCCTAAGAGGGTCCCTGAGATCAAGCGGGCCGCAGGAAGCAAGGTGCCCTACCCCACCCCCCAAATTTCAGCAGCTTACAAATACAGATCCTAAGAGGGTCCCTGAGGTCGAGAGGGCCGCGAGATGCAAGGTGCCCTCACTCCCCCGAATTTCGGCAGCTTACAAACACAGATCCTAAGAGGGTCCCTGAGGTCGAGAGGACCGTGGGAAGCAAGGCACCCTCCTCCACCCCCCAAATTTTGGCAGGGATGTGCGCAGCCCACCAGGAGGAGCTCCTCTCTTCCAGCACACAAGGACTTGGCTTATTTGAACTTGGCACCATTTTTACCTCTTGCTTTGTTACCTTAAATATTACTGTTGGCGTAGGCTTGGAGATAGTTTTCTGTTCTAACAATTTTATGTCCTAAAGCAGAAATGCCAATTGTTTTAACTGTGTTTTAATAATAATAATAATAATTTTTATTTATAAGGTGCCTTTCAATTGTCAAGGCGCCGTACATAAATAACAGATTAAAACAGTTAAAATCATTAAGAAAAATTCAGCTAGATCAGAACAATTAATTTAGTCAATATTCTAAAAATGCAGTTTGCCACAAAAAGGTCTTCAAACCTCTCTTGAAACCCTCCACAGAGGAATGCTCCTGCAACCGATGGGGTAGAGAGTTCCAAAGGGTGGGGGCCACATACGTAAAAGCTCAAGCGCCCAAGGATTTCAAATTCACCCTTGGAACATCTAGCAACCCCTCATCGGCTGAGTGGAGTGATCGATCAGGGTGATAATGAACCAGAAGTTCTTTCAGATAGACTGGGCCCCTGATTGTGTAGGGCTTTGAAAGTCAGCAATCTGACTTTAAAGGTGATCCGCCACCGAATTGTCAGCCAGTGCAGTTCGCGCATTACCGGAGTAATGTGACAGGATCTACTAGAACCCATCAAAAGCCAGGCTGCAGCATTCTGCACTAGCTGCAGGTGATGGATTGCAACCCCAGAAAGCCCTAGATAAAGGGAGTTGCAATAATCCAAGCCCGAGGACATGAGGGCATGGACTAAAGTTGGCAGTTCAGCAGACGGAACAAGATGCTGAATCCTGGCAATGTTTCTAAGATGATAAAAGGAAGTCTTGACAACTGCTGACACCTGTGAGTGCAGTGTCAGCCTGTTGTCAAGAACTACTCCCAGGTTCTGCACCCGTTCAGAGGTCAGGAGAGAAACGCCACCAAGAAAAATTCCGGAAGTCGCACCATCATCCGACTCCCCCATCTGTTGACCCGGGTCCACAACCAGTACCTCAGTCTTATTAGAGTTCAACCTCAGCCAGCTAGAATTCATCCACTCCTGGATTTCTCTTAGACAGCTATTAAAGACCGAGAGAGCTACCTCCTGGTCGGGGGCAAAAGAAAGAAAGGTAGAGCTGGATATCATCTGTGCAACAGTGAAACCTCAGCCCATATCTCCTTACAAAGTCTCCGATGGGTAGCATATAAACCGCAAATAACATGGGTGACAATACTGAACCCTGAGGCACCCCACACATCAAAGCCGTTGAATCCAAGGAAGAAACCCTGGACTCAGCTCTTTGTGATCTCCCAGTGAGGAATGATGTGAACCATCTTAAGACAGTTCCAAATATTCTACAAAACATCCTCAGGTGTTCCATCAACACCATATGATCTACGGTGTCAAACACTGAAGAAAGGTAGAGAAGAACCAAGATGGAATGACTCTTCCAATTTCTAGCCATCAAGAGATGATTGAGCACCTGAACCAGCGCTGTCTCGGTACTATGTCTTTTACGAAAACCGGACTGGAGGGGTTCATAGACGTCATGGATGGTCAAATGGTCCTCCAGTTGTGCAGCCACTACTTTCTCAATCACCTTCCCAACAAAGGGAAGGTTAGAGATAGGTCTGTAGTTTTCGAAACAGTCAGGGTCCAGGGTAGGTAGCTTTCTTCAAGAGGGATGTCACCACCGCCTCTTTCAGGGAGCTAGGAAACTCACCAAATTCCAGGGAGCACCTGACTATCTGCACAAGGACTGGACCGATGATGTCAATACAACCCAACATGAGGGAGGTCGGTCCAGGGTCCAAACTGCAGCACGTAGGGTGCATATGCTGGATGATCCTCATGACATCCATAAACTCCAGCTGACTGAAGGAACTCCAGGAAAACTGAGGCACTGTGATCTCACACCGGTCCACAGCAACCCCGCTAAAGTGTGATGACAGCAGTTCTGCCCTAATGTCAGCCACCTTATTTGCGAAGAACCGAGCAAGCTCATCACACTCCAATTGCGAAAAAGCTTTCCAAACTTGCAGACAGGCTGGGTTGCACAGTCTGTCCACAGTTCAAAACAGCTGAGCTGGTCGATTCCAAGCAACCACATTCTCCCTGGGCAGGAATTCTGCCTTCTTATGGGTGATTGCAGATTGATAGACCAAATAATGATCCATCATTTAAGGACATTACAACTGTGTTTAAGGATTTATGGTATTCCCTAATGTAGTAATGCCTGCTGTTTCAACTGTGCATTAAGGATCTCCTCTACTGTGGCATGCCCTTAAATTCTATTTAGCTGTACTGCTTCTTGAGCCCTGAAACCTCTTTACTGTTACAGTCCACTAAATTTACAAATTGATTTCTGCTGTTAAGAGCCCTGATTAAGACTACAGTCCCCTAAATTTACAAATTGATTTCTGCTGTTAAGAGCCCTGATTAAGACTATAGACCCCTTAAATTTACAAATTGATTTCTGCTGTTAAGAGTCCTGATTAAGACTACAGTCCCTTAAATTTACAAATTGATTTCTGCCGTTAAGAGCCCTGATTAAGACTGTGTCCCGACTCTACAGCTTATACTGCCCCTAAGGTGCCCTTCAGGTCTCTGCTGTGCTGCGGCCCTGGCTCTTGTATAATAAAAAAAAAAAATTGCATTCAAACAGTTGGTTTCTTTCTTATTTAGAGCTAGAACAACCTGATACAGCAATGCTCCATTTAATCCGAATTAGGATTTTCTCGATCATTTCTGCCTTTGCCTACACCCCTCCCCCCGCTCTCCCACAATATAAATTTTTTTACCTCTCCTGTGCTTCCCTCCACAGCTTACAAACATGGATCCTAAGAGGGTTCCTGAGGGTGAGATGGCAGGGGGATGCGAGGCACCCTCCCCCACCCCCTGAATTTCGGCAGGTATATGCGCAGCCCACCACAAGGAGCTCCTCTCTTCCAGCACACAAGGACTTGGCTTATTTGGCCCCACTGACTCAGAGTGTCAGCTCCCCACCACCCCCACAACCACCCTTGGTCGGCATGGCCTTATATAGGGGCGAGCTCACTTTCACCACTAGTGGCTGCTTTACTGCCTTACTCCTGGCTTCCTCTTATTCCTTAAGACTACACTTAAATGCCAGGATGTTTCTTCTAATTCTCCAGCTATGCTCTCTACTACCCACTGTCCAGACCCCCCCAACCATTACTCTTCATGAATACTCTCCCCGATTTTGGGTCTGACAATAACCTGGCTGCCTGGCAACCTTCTAACTCACAGGAGGCTCCTCTCTCCCCCCCAGCCTTTGCGTATGGGTCTGTGCATGTGACCTTCACCCCATTATCACTTCCCATGAGCACCGCCCTAGGTGTATCACACTGTATTTGCCTTGCTGCACTTGGCAGCCATACCACCCACAACCTCTGGTGCAGACCCCCCCTCCCCTCATTTCAACTCCTCCTCCTTGCTACCCCCATATACTAAACCTACCCATTCCTACCTTCTCTACCCCGTATGCTCAGAATGGCTGGTTCACTACAGTGAAAAAAGGTCCTGGTATCCTGCACTTAGGTTCTTACTCCTCCTCCTTCTTATGTCAGGCAATGTCCGCCCTAATCCTGGGCCTCCAGTACCCCAGGCATCTAACCAGTCCCCTGCCCGTGGGCTATGCATTGCCTCCCTTAATTTTTGCAGTCTCTTAAAAAAGTGGGACTCCTTCCAGGGCTGGGCCCTACAGCATCAGCCTGATGTCATAGGCATAGATGAAACCTGGCTTACCCCTCTGATCCGTGGCTCATCCATTACCCTCTTCGACTACAACCTCTACCTCATCGATTAGCAGGGTAAGAGTGGGGGTGGATGAGCTATTTACAGCAAGGCTATATTCCATGAGCAGCTGCTCCCCACCACCCAGCTGGGTCCAGGACCACAGGCACTCATACTTAAACTTACCTTGGGATGCTCCCAAACCCTGCTCCTTATCACTGCTGTATACATTCCCCCCAGGGACCAAAAGGTAGGCTTCCTCTCGGTACTGTCCTATCTGGACACCCTCCCATCTCAAATGGAAAAGATTATACTCGGGGACTTCAATATCAATTGGCTAGGAAGGGATGCCTTACTGCTCATTGATGCTGCCACAGCCCAAGACCTATCCCAAGTGGTCACATCCCCCACTCACCTGGACCTGCGCTCTGGGTCTTCCTCTCTGCTAGACCTCATTTTCACCAGTCATCCTCACAACATCACTAGTGTCACTGTTCTTCCAAATGCACTTAGTGACCACGCCCCCGTTCTCTGTTCCTGGACTTGCAAAGCTCTTAGATCTCCTCCTAAATTAATAACACAGTGCAAACTTGGCCCTGGTAAACTGGCACTTCTTAAAGCACACCTCAGTGCTATGGACTGCTCCTTCATAACTAACTCCACTGACCCTGATAGAGCCCTTGACCTCTTCATCCTGGCTTTCAACAATATAAGTGACAAATATGCCCCACTTACTTACCAAAAGAAAGGTCAAAGACAATCCGGTGCCTTGGATCACTGATTGCCTCCTGGCCTTGATGTGGTCTACAGATTAATTGTGGCAACTCTCCAATGAGACCGGCCTTTCGCTCGATAGGCAAAAGTACAGAGAGTCTCGGAACAAGTTCATCTGGGCTGTGCACAAAGCAAAAGCAGAGTATTATAAATCCTCTTTAACCACCTCCTGGGGCTCAGGGCATAAGTTCTGGAACAATATTAAGGAAATCTGTGGTAATGATCCTAACCCAGTTCCCGATCAGGTCATGTTTGATGGGTCCTTGACCTCTGACCCTTCCCGAATTGCTGAGTCCTTCAATAATGCCTTCACAAACCTCAACCATATTCTCCCTCCTAATTTCTTTGATCCACATTCATCCAGTGCCCCCATTCCCCCCCCCAGAAGCCCCCCCTTTTACCTGAGCCAAATTACTCCCAAGTTTGAGGAGCCATACCTTAAAAAAGATCTTAGCCACTCCTCCTATAGTAGCTACTCTCTAGATATGAAGCTCCTTCATCTCACCCATCAAGAGGTCCTCTACCCACTAACTCACATTTTAAACCACTCTCTTTGTCTAGGTAAAATCCCCTTTAAGTGGAAATCCACCTCCATCACACCTATCTTTAAAAGTGGGGATCGATCCAATACCAATAATTACCGCCCCATCTCCATACTCCCACGATTATCCAAGGCCTTAGAGTGGATTGTATCGGACCAGCTCACTGATCACCTCAGCAAATATAACCTACTCTGTAAACAACAACATGATTTCCACAAAGATCACAGTACTACCACTGCCCTTCTTGAGTTTACCACCCACATACACTCTGCCATGCACAAGGATCACATCACTGGTGCTGTCTTCATAGACCTCACAAAGACATTTGACACCGACAACCACTCCATCCTACTAACCACCATGGCCAACCTGGGTTTCTCCCGTGATGCTTTGGGCTGGTTCTCTGACTACCTCATGACCTGGTCTGAACAGGTCAAAATTGGTAACACCTTATCCAATAGTCTGCCTGTCCTGTCTGGTGTACCTCAGGAGTCCATTCTCAGGCCATTTCTATTCAGCCTCTTCCTCCACTCCCTCCCCATGTCCTGCCCCGGCAATCTATTACTGTACATGGACGATACTGTCCTCTTCTCCTCCAACCCTGACCCCTTTCAACTCCACCACTCCCTCCAGTCCTGTTTTAGCTGTGCTGAAAACTGGTTCGCCGCACAGCGCCTTACTCTCAACTATAAAAAAAAACAAAGTTATGCTGTTCTCCCACCCGCAGAACACCCAAAAGGAGCTTTGACTTCATGTACTAACTTCAAATCAGACCCCATTGGAGCAAGTGGATTCCTTTAAATACCTGGGCATCACCTTGGACCCTGCGCTTAACTTCCACCATCATATTTACCTTATCTAAGGCCCTAAATGTTAGGTTGGGGCTGTTGCACCGCTTCAAACACTGTCTTACCCCAGATGCCCTCAGGCTTGCTGTCTCCTCATCGGTCCTCTCACTGCTTGGTTACGGCTTACTGATTTATGGAGTGGCAAACACCTCAGCCCTAGTTAGACTCCATCTCTCCCTAAATAAAGCATGCCGCCTCATCCTTGGTGTGACCGTCTCACCCATACCTGCTCACTTTATAACGCTACCAGTTGGCTTAATCTTGACAACAGAATCAGGTTCCACACCTGCCTCATTGCTAAAAAAATTGCCCTTGGCCTCTCCCCCATCTGATTCATCCCTTTAGTCTACCCAGATCTTAAGGTGATTTGAAGCATACCCGTAGCTCTGACAAGCACCTCCTCTTGGTTCCCTCCTGCCATACCTCCCTATTCCAAAGGTCCTTCAGCTACAGGGACCCTTTGTGGATGAACAGCCTAACCACCTCCTCGGTAAATGAACTTAGACTTGGGCTGTTCAAAACCCACCTTAGGGTACACCTCCTGACTTCAAGTGCCTGCAACTGCAACTGAACCCTGCCCTCTTCCCTTTGCTTTCACCACTGATGATGGCCACTGACGATGGCCTTTGGCCTGACTCTACCACCCCCCCGGCTTTTCAGCCTAACCAGAATCTGTTAGGTACTTATTCATATCTGTGTTCATCCTGTATTGTGTAGGACCTGTGCTAAGTAATCCCAAGCATTTGAATGTTTGCCTTTGCTGTTCTTTGTAACAAAACTGAACTTTATCTCTGATCAATTGTTAGTAATGTCAGTCTGTATCTTATCTCTGTGATGTGGAACCTTTGTAAATGAGTCTATGACTCAAAGGTATTTTCTGAATCCAAATAAATAAATAAAAATATCAACCATGATGAAATCCTGACTCCATCAGCCCGAGAAAAGTAGTGATAAGGTACACAGATTTGTGCGAATATCATATTGTTGCATTTATGAAGGGGGGCTTTGGCCCCTGCACTCCCCCATTGTGGAGGGCTCTGCCCCAACCCACCCAGTTTCTAAATATACATCTTCTGAGTCTGACGTGGCTCGGGAATGGTATGAATTAGTTACTAGTGCACAATTTAAGGTATTGCACCTGTGAGGAGAGCACAGGTGCAACAGTGACTAAGGGTTGAAATCACAGGGATTGTTATTAGTTCTGAGAGCTAATATACTAAAGTACACAGCGCCACAGTATCACGGCTCCCAAACCTGGAGAGAAGCAAAGTGAGACACGATGCTGTATACAGCAAATTGCAATCATTGAACCAAAACCATACAGCAGCAAAACTGGAGAAATGGACGTGGGTACTGATGTGCCATCTGTGAAAGAGAAGCATAAAATAAATCTACAGGGGTACATTCTCATACAGAAACACAGCCTGAGTAAAAAAATGTTTACTGGTGCTGCAAATACCGATGATCAAAGAATTGCCTGGGATGAGTGCTGACCAGGCTTCAGAACAGACAACACCACCTTATCAAACAAAATGACCACAGTCATGCTCCTGACTTCAGAATATGGCACAAACCAAGTCTTTAGCTTCAAAATCAGTCAAAATGTTGCACTGGTGCACCTGCCTCCCCAAGAAATACCTCAAGAATTTCAACAACTGAAAACAGTAATGCCACCCTCAACTGAGCCCCTACTAAACTGGTTTAAAAAAAATTACATTCTTGGAAAACTTCATCCCAACATGAAGAGACCCAGTTCAGCAAGATACCTACCACTGTTTCGTCCCGCATTGTCATCTACCCTCAACCTTACAGCACAAGGGATAACCAGAATAACTTGGAAGCCTGAAATAGACAGCTATATTCCCTCCTGGGGAAAGCCCTTGTCCAGGTCCACATGATGATATGAGAAATCCACAGAGAGAAACAATGAACAGATGACAAATGTGAAAGCATCACTAAAGGACACCCCCGATCACCACTATGATGCAATTATGCTCAGAGAAAAGACAAAATTCAACACATTATTGCAAATAAAGTGCACTGCACCATAGCAGAATATCTTCATGCTATAGCCCACAATACATCCTTATATATGATCCCTAACAAAGCAAACGCACCTCCCTGCACACAGTAATGCACAAAGCAATTCCCCAAAACACATGTAAAATAGAGTAAAACCACACAAACAAATCATGTGAAATACAGAAAAACACACAGAACACGGTTAATAAAGTGCAAACACACCAGAAAAAACACACATCTTAAAATGCACGTCGGGATCCACTGCCAGGATTCCCGATGTTGGTCACACAGCTCTGTCGGGCTCCTGGACTTGGGATCCTGGGTGTCAGGATTCTGAGTTTCAGTCTTTTAAAATACTTCCACTTCAGTATCTTCTCTTTAAAATAAATCGGCATTTTTTAAAAAACAAACTTTACCAAATTAAACACTTTTTTAAAACATGTTTTTTAGCTGTTTTCCCAATACAGTGCACGCATCTCAAGTTAGAGCTAGTAGCTAAAAGCCTTCAAGCATCCCACTGGGTTTGATTTGCTGCCTACACCAGCTGTGATAGCGATGTAGTTTTGTTCATTAGCATCAATACATCTGATGGTAGCCTTCCTCCTATGCTCTCTACTCATTACTCATTTCAGTGCCTCCATACTTGCCCTTAACCAAAAATGCCTTCTCTCGTACTCCTGTCCTTAGATCTGACCTCCCCCCTCGCCGTCACAAGAAGGGAACTTACTCCAATAGGCTCCCTATTCTATGCATGCCTCATGAACTTCGAGTGTCGCTGACTTGTTTTTTTCCTGTTCTTCCTTGCATTTGCTCCCTCCTCACTATCCTGCCCCTACAACCTAGCCTGTTCTCTGCTATTGCTAGCAGAGGACATACTGTAGAAAGCAACCTGGGTGCCACAGATTTACCTACGGCCCACTCCAACAAAAAGTGGAATAACCCCACTGGTCTGAAAATTGCCCATATCAACCTTTGTAGCCTCCCATCTAAATTTCCTGACCTTGAGTCCTGGGTAGCACTCCACAAACCCCTTGTTCTTGGTCTCTCAGAAATGTGGTTAAAGGGACACTGTCAACCTTTTTTGCATCATATTATTTATAGTTAAAAAATGCATTTTAAGATTGTTTGCCTTGTGTAAAATTCATGGGTGTTGCTGGTTGCTTTATCTTCTTCCTTTCTTAGTATTATTGAAATGCATGCTAATGGTATATTTGTAAACAACCTTGTTTTGTTTCAAATATGTGATGTGCTCTTACTGTATACTACCTGAAGACAGGAATGCCCCCAAAACTGCAACCACTCATGATACAGTTGTCTACTCTCCCCTAATACATAATTAGTGGTTAGACTATTTTAGGGGTGCTCCCAAGCCCAGGAAAAATGCAGTGGGAGTTGATGAAGGAATGTAAATAAACATGTTTTGGTGTGGTTATACCAGTATAGTGGGCAGTCTAATTTTCACTATTTGAAAGAGAAAAAGGATTGGAATCAAACTACCAGCTGCATCTACAGCCTCTACAGAATGTGAACAATCGTAACATGTGCTTTTTAAACTAGGGATACTTTGAACCCTTAGGGGGTTGACAGTGTCCCTTTAAAACCCCATATCTCTAATAGTACCTACCACCTTCCAGAGTACTCTTTGCTACCCCAGGATAGGCCGGGCAAAAAGAAAGGTGGGGGTGTGGCACTTTATTTCAGTGAACCCCTATCTGCCTCCTCTGTACACTTCTCTGACCCCACATCCCTCAAATAGCTCAAAGCTGAAGTGACCGTAGGCTCAGTAAAAAGATATATGTGGGTTGTTATTACAACCTCCCAGCAGGAGCACTCCAAGACTTGTTAACCACCTGGCTGGCCTAGACAACCTCTCCCCTCCCAGGGACACAGTTCTCCTTGGGGATTTTAACGTTAGCTGGTTGAGTTCCCTTGCTATGCTAACCTATTAAAACAGCACAGTTTGGTCCAAGTTATCTCTGTCTCTACCAGGCACAACACTTGGACCCAAAACCATTCTCTCCTAGACATGGTGATCGCAAACAGAGAGGACAAGGTGCTCCAGTCAGGATGATGTCCGACTCTATCAGTGATCAGTGCCCCCATGTATATCACCTGGGACATCAAGTCCAAATGCCCCCCCCAAACACATGTCCTTCCGAAATTTTAATTGTCCTGATACTTCCACCTTCCCTGAGGACATAAGGGCAGTAAACTGGGCAGTTCTTTACTCCTTCACAGATGTAACAATGGCTATAGGATTTTTCACCAATGCCCTCCTTCAGACACAAGGCTAACACTTACCTCTCACTACCCGGAGAGGGGGGGGAGTGGCTGTACCCATTGGGTCTAACAAGAACTCATAGCCTTGATGAAGGTTAGGGACAAATCATGGGCTGCCTACAAAAAAGGCCCTCTCCCCTGCTCTCTGGAATTAATTCAGGCACCTAAGAAATCAGTGCAAACAAGTCACCAGGGTTCAGAAGCGCAATTTCCTCTGTAATCAGCAGTGGGATCTCCTCGAGGACCCGCATCACTTCTGGAGTGCCGTTGGTTGCCTACTCAACCCATGTACCCATAACTCTACAATCCATCTTAGCTTGCCCATTGGTACTCTAGCTGATGCCGTCAATGTTGCCCAAGCATTCAACAAAAAGTTTACACTTTCTATACCCACTGTCGCTGCATCATGTACCCCGACGACCTGGTGCACTATGCATCTTCTCGCTCAGTTGCTGACCTTAATGCTCACCTGTCATCGGCATTCCAACAGATTCAGTCCTGGCTCTCCTTGAACTCCCTAGTCCTCAATCTACCAAAGACTCAGGCCATGCTCTTCGGGTCTGCTAGAAAAGTTCATGCTGAGACTCCCAAGCTACGCGTACTGTGTCATGATGGGTCTGCAATCACATCAACTGACTCTTTCAAATACCTTGGCGTGACATTGGATCCTGCACTTGACTTCTCTTCTCACATAAACAAGGTATGTAGATCAGTTAACATCAGAATAGGTGCCACCAACCATGTGCATCACTCCTTCACTCCTGCTGCCAGGATCTCTGTGGCTAGAGGTGTCTTGCTCCCAAGGCTACAGTATGCCCTCCCTATCTTTTCCCATGCCAATTGGGTGAGGCAGTATAGCGTAGTGGTTTAAGGCTCTGAGCTGCAAATCTGGTGACATCCAGCAGACCAAACCTGGGTTTGAATCCCACAGCTTCCATTTGCATACTGTGTGACCCTGAGCAAGTCACTTAACTTCCCTGTGATCCCAAGTCGCTCCTGTAAAAAAGCTTTCAGCTTAGTGTGCTATTCCTGGTTAAACAACTAAATAAAAAAAAAAAAAAAAATGCTTGTATTCTTAAATGGGACACCACATACAACAGTACCTGCAGATTTGCCCTATCAGCCCCTCGCCTTACTCACCACTGCCTCCTGTACTCCTCCCTACACTGGCTATCCCCTTAAAATCTGTGCTAATACTCTCTGGGCTGTTTATTTGACTCCATGACTAGAAATCCTCACCCTGACAGTCTTGGGGCAATGCTCACCCCTGTGCCGCACTCCTGCCCAATTAGGTCCTCTAATTCCTTACAACTCTCTGTTCCTCTCTGTTCAACTAGAATGGGGGAGCAAGCTTTCTCTCATTTTGCCCCTAAATTCTGGAATTCTCTGCCTCCCACTCTTAAGTGCTTGCTATCTCACTCCTCCTTCAAGTCTGCACTTTTCTCCTACCTTTAAGCACTTGATTCCTGTGACTGCTCATAACCTCCCTGGCCCCTGTTTCAGTATCCTCCTATCTACTACTGCTTGGCTTCTGTAACTTGTGCATTGTGCTTGGACTGTCACTCTGTTCCCTTCCATCCCTGTGTGGATGTGTACCACCTGTAAGTTTAAATCCCCCTATATCCCTGTGAGGATAGCTGTGTTGTTAAGCAATCAAAACTGTCTGTATTTTATCTGTCTTAAACCTGTATACTGTAATTCCTGGTATATTCTGCAAGTATATCTGTTATATGACTTCAATAGCTATTTATAATCCTCCGACGTCTTGCTTGTTGATTGCACTGTATCTTGTACTCTCCCGGGTCGTGCTTGAAAAAAGGCAGGTTATTGCCTAATGCACCCACCCAGTCAACAAAAACTAATAAATACTCTCGATGCTTACCTAAGCAAACTACCCTCAGAGCCACCTGCTGGTCTTACTTCTGGTCCTACTGATCAGCCCTCCTCCCCCACTGGCACTCCCCCCTTCTACTTTAGGGTAATCTCATCCAAAGACACCACTAAGCTCCTTAAAAGTCTCCCCAATTGTGGCAGCCCTGGCAGCAATGGCATCTTCCCATTCGATGCTTAGGCTGATCTCCACCACCGTAGCTAAACCGCTCACCTTTATTTTTAATCTGGCGTTGATGACATTTACCAAGCCAGATTCTTGGAAAGTGGTTCCCATTTTTAAAGCTGGGGACCCCCCTCCCTTCCAATATTTATAGACCAATCTCCCTGCTCCCCCACCTGAGCAAGTTGCTAGAGAAGATTGTTCAGGCGTCAACTGTCTGACCATGTTGGGAAATATAACCTGCTGTGTGGCCAGCAACACAGTTTCCACAAGTTGTACAATACCACATCTGCTCTTGCCCAGTTTACAAATCATGTTTTTAGAATCATGGATATGGGCAAAGCTACAGGTGCTGTGTTTGTGGACCTGAGGAAACTACAGACCTGTCAGTTTGACCTCTGAGGTAGGGAAAATGATGGAATCACTTCTGAAGGAAAGAATTGTTGAGTACCTAGAGGCCAGTGGGGCACAGAACCCAAGGCAGCATGGATTCACAGCAGGAAGGTCATGTCAGACTAATCTAATTGATTTCTTTGACTGGGTGACCAAAGTAGTAGACCAGGGAGGGGCTGTGGACATGGCCTATCGAGACATTAGCAAGGCATTTGACACAGTCCCACATAAAAGATTAATAAACAAATTTGCCAGCCTGGGAGTGGGTCCCAGGGTGGTAGCCTGGGTAAAACATTGGCTGGACAACAGGACACAAAAGGTAATAGTAAACAGAGTCCAATCTGAAGAAAGGGGGTTACTAGTGGGGTACCGCAGGGTTCAGTCACTAGGTCCAGTCCTTTTTAATGTCTTTATAAGTGACAGTGCAGAAGGACTGGAAGGAAAAGTATGTCTCTTTGCAGATGACACAAAGATCTGCAACAGGGTTGAAACACAAGGTGGGGTGGAAAGGATGAGAAGGGACTTGGCAAGGTTGAAGAAATGGTCAGAAGTATGGCAGCTTGGATACAATGCAAAGAGAGTGCAAAATAATGCACCTGAAAACAAAACCCAGGGAAGAGTACACGGGGGTAGTAACAACACAAAAATGGAAAAGGACCTGGGGTTAATCATATCAGATGACCTTAAGGTTAGCAAGCAATGTGAGAAGACAGTAGAGAGGTCTGGGGGGTTACTGGGATGTATAGGGAAAGACATCACCAGCAGAAAACAAGAAGTTGTTATCCCTCTGTACAGATAGTTGGCAAGACCCCATCTGGAGCACTGCGTCCAGTTCTGGAGACCCCATCTCTGCAAGGACAAAGACAGGATAGAGGCAGTCCAGAGGAGGGCAACTAAAATGATGCAGGGTCTGCAAGAGAAGCCATACAAGGAGACTAAAGGAGCTTAATATGTATACCCTTGAGGAAAGGAGGGGGAGGGGGGACATGATAGAAACTTTTAAGTACCTCAGTGGAATCAACAAAGTCCAAGAGGGTAGAATATTTCAGAAAAAAAGATGTGCAAGAACAAGGTGGACACAATTTGAAGATAGAGGGGGGACTGCTCTGGGGGAATGTGAGGAAATATTTTTTTTCACAGAGAGGGTGGTGGACAAATGGAACCACCTTCCTGAGGAGGTTGTGGGGTCTAAAACTGTGGGAGAATTCAAGAATGCATGGGACAGACATAAGGCAATTCCTGTGGGGGTAGGAAGAAATAGTCTGTTGGTTAACTAGGATCTGCAGCTTATCCAGTAGGTAGGGAAATGGGCAGACTAGGTGGGTCAAGCAGTCCTTATCTGCCATCAAAGTCTATGTATCTATGTTTCTATGTACCACTCTTCTACAACTAGGCTGCTCCTCAGAGACCTCACAATGGCTTTGGAGCTACTGATCTAGCTGATCCCAGTCTACTGTATGTGTATCAAAGCTACCGCCTCCTCTGACATGCCTATCTCCACAGGCATCCCCCAGGGCTCCATCCTGGGCCCATTATTGTACTCCATCTTTATTAATTCCCTTCCCACTGACTGCCTTACCTGTGAAGTACTACTATATGCAGATGGTTTTGTCCTCTTCTGCAGTGATAAGTCACTGACAAATATATCTTCTACCCTGTCTCACAACTATGGCTCAGTCCATAACTGGTTCCTGTGACACAGGCTCCTGGTTAATGTAAAAAAAAACAAAAGCAATGCTTCTCGGGTCCAAACCATAGCTGGCCAACATTGTCAAGTCCGGCCCCTTCCTCTCGGTGCTCATGCCAGATGGACCCTTTGTAGAAAATGTCCCACATTTGAAATACTTGGGTGTAACCTTTGACCCCTCCTTCTCTTTTGTGGAGCATATAAACTCTATTGTAAGACAGGTGAATCAAAAGTTCAGAGCTGCATATTGGCTAAAACACTTCCTGACCGGAGAGGCACACCTAGCAATTGCCCAAGGTAACCTGCTCCCTATCCTCAATTATTGCTCCACTATTTTCTCCCATATGTCCTCTGCCCTTTGCTTGCATCTAACCTCCGGCTATAACAATGTATGTCAATTTGCACTCCTGGCAGCCTGCTCCACTCACCACTGTAACCTGTACCAGGCTCTTGGCTGGCTCCCACTCTCTGGCCATCATGACTATGCACTAGGCTGCATCTCATTGATAACACCCTAAGAGGTGGCAACATGTCCCCGTACATGTCCCTCCTAAAAATCAGAGCAGCTTCCAGATGCCTACATATGTCCTCTACCCCACCCATAGAAATATTTAAATCTACAATCTATATTTTATCTACAGGTAGCAAAGTGCTTTCAGTTACTGCTCCCTCCCAATGGAATACCTTCCCTGCTTCTCTCCGATCTGTTGACACCCACTACTCCTTCAAACTCCGACTCAAAGCCTGGTTACTGAATGAGGCCAAATGCCTGTACCAGCCAGGGTAATCTACACTGACCTGCTGTTCCTTTATCCCCAGTACCCCGCTCCTCTTTTTCTTTTTTTGCTCTTATAATTTTACTACGATATAGCTCTCTGTTTTCTGCTCCTTAAACTTAGACCAGTCTTTCCTGTAGTTATGGAATCAATATGCCATGTTTACATGTACAGTATTTGCTATTTGCACTGTTCTCCCCATTGTCTCATATCTCCCTACCCTGTTTACCCAGTGTAAATTTGTAAAGTATTCCTTGTCCTCCCAACACTGTTGTAAATTGTAGTGTATCTGCTGATTTTCCCTCAACACATTTTAAAACTGTACTGCATCAATTTCCTCTGTCTGTACTTTGATTGCACCTGTATGTAAATTTTGTTGTGCCACTTTGTTGACCCGGGTCATGCCTGAAAATGGTCCCTTGGATCAGTGCACTTACCTGGTAATCAAAGACTTAAATAAATAAATAAATTCTTTGAAAAGGTGTTTAATTTGGTAAAGTTTGGTTTAAAAAAAAGAAAATGATGTCTTTTAAATAGAAAATACTGAGTCAGAATATAAGAAGCTTTGTCTCACAGTAAGAAAAGATAACTGACATCAATACTATACGTTTCAATATCTGTGACTATACAACTGTACATCTTAGAGCAGTAAACTCTCTTTCTAAACAAGTGTTCCAAGCATTTCTGCAAAGAGATGACTGATGCAACTTAACAAGTTCACTTCACATACTGGGTATTTTTTGCAAAAGGATTTAAGCAAGCAGGCAGTGTTTATTTATTTATTGATTGATTGACTTATTGAAAATGTGACAACTAAGAAAGGCACACAGAGCTGGGGCTTATTTCCAGGTGCGCCTCAGGGGAGGGGTTACAATAGGGAGTGACAGCACACGTAACAAAAACAGAGGAAGATGAAATACAATACCAATAACAATAAAGAGATATGAGTATACACAATGGTGATGTGGCCATATTCATTTTGAAATAATATCACTTGCATGGAATTAAAGTATACAGGCAGGATTTTCAAAAGTCTTAGATCCCCGCAAGCCCTGGTGCGTCAAGGTTATGGCTCCTGGGGCTTGCGGTGATCGAATGGAATTTTCTATCCTGTACAGATTGCCACAAGTTAGACCAACTTTTTCTGGCCTACCTTGTGGCAGTTCTGGGTTTGCACCAGATGTTTGGTGCAAGCTGCCATAATGCATGGAAACTGTCACAAATGCGCCATAGATTGTAAAATCGGGTGCAGTTTCTGCAAAGGGTTTGGCACACTGCAACAACCTAAGTATCGTGGCACTGGACTGGACGCAAACCCTGTGCCATGCTTTGAAAATCCTGCCCAATGTCTGCATTTCTATACATTAGGAAAAACAAGAAATCAGCTCACCTAGTAGGTGTGATTATCATAGTAAACAGATTGCTTACAGTAAGGGTCTCTGGACAGTGCTGACTAAAATTGGTTAGTTTATAAATAGCATGGTGTGATGTCACCCGAGGTGATGTTAAAAAATATTATGACATATTAATATGATTAATGATGAACATTAAACTGATAATAGAGTTTGGGGCACATAATAGCCCAAAATAGTCTCTAAGGGGGTTATATGGTTAAAATTAAAGGTGAATTATATACAAAAACAGAACCTTGTATTAACTGTAAAATGTCAAAATTTCATGAAATGTTGGCAAAATGTGCATTCTAATGGCATGTACAGAAGGTTTTTATTTTTTTTTTATTTTTATTTAGCTTTTGTTGACCGGGTAAGTGCACTAGACAAATCCTGCCTATTTTCAGGCACGACCCGGGGGAGGGGGATACAGATGAATGCCAATTGACCTTGAACCAGATTAAGCTGTTGATTTATACTACTGAGTAAACAATATTCTACTTTCACAATTGGACCACTTTGGGCCCTGAAGAAGTGGCCCCAATGTTCATGATACATTGGCTGTTTGTTAGGATATGTGGCTGTTAGAACAATACACTGGAATATCAGTAGCTTATTATGACCACTTAGCTCAGACTCAAGCCTTAGCTTTATAGATCATGCAAAACAGTGGAACATTCGCTCTGGTTTTCCTCCACAACCTACCATATATAAAAGGTTCTTATAATTTATAAATGAAAATGGCATGTGTCAATCTTAAAGTGATAGAAAACATGTATTATTCCTGTGCAATATAAATTAATAAACTAGCAACTAATAACACAGTTGCATAGACATCAACTTTTGTGGCTCATTGAAAGAGGTAGAATTACTACAAAGCAATAAAGTTTTCAAAAACAATAAACAAAAATAAACAGACACAATATGCAGGTCTTAGTAAACTTCTGAAAATAGCATAATCGTTCTTGCATATAAAATGTTTAAATATCTCTTTGCATATAAAGGGCAGGATTCACAGAAGGGGTGCACCCAGCACATCCGGGATGTGCTGGGGCATCCCCAAAATGCACCCAAGGGCAATTCAGGCAGGGTGCAGATGTGCCGGCGCATCCCCAATGCACTGCATACCACTATTAATGCTATGCGGTGCATCCAGAGGGGCTGTGACGGGGGGAGCGTGCCCATGCATACCAGGCACAGCCCCATTCACAGCCCATATCTGTGGTGCAACCCCAGGGCAAGTCTGGGGATGCATCACAGAAAGACAAGTCTAGAAAAACTAGACTTATGTCGATGACCACCTACAGGCTGGCTGCCACACTGCGGGCAGCAGCACAGGTGCCCGCCCACCCTGGCAGTCCAGTGAGCCCCCCCACCTCCAAGCCCCCATACAATGCTGCTCCTGGCAGCAGTAACGGACTTGGTGCACCCCCAACACCCATTCAATCCTGATCCCAATGGCATTAACAGTAATGAAGCCCCCCCATGCCCCCGTATGAAGCTGCACCCATGGATCATCTTAGCTGACCTCCATTGTGCTGCCTGCACCTTGATGTAGTCTTTCCTCATGTGTCAGCTCCAGTACCTTGTGTGGTATTCCAGGTGTGAATGCACCAGTGGCCTGTACTGTGGGAGGGTTGCCTGCTGACTTCTACTGCTTATCCCCCTCCCTCTGCATTCCAGCATTCTATTTGCTTTACTCTTGTGTGGGCTCCAGTTCCTTGTGTAGTATTCAAGGTGTGGATCCACCAAGTGGCCTGTACCTGATTGAGACATGATTGAGACATACTGTACAAGCTGTACAGGTACCTGTGCTGATTAAAGAGTGGACACCAATGAACTCTTCCTGAGTTCAAACAGAGGGATAAGACGGAATTCATAGGTTACTTCATCTTTATACATTCACGCAGGAAAAAAAAAGCATTTATGACACATCACACAGGAGTGCAGTGTGCATATTCATGGAACACATACAAACAGAGGTGAGAAACACAAATATTTACTTGGATTCAAGTCCCAGCTGAGGCACTTACTTCTTTCTCACCTCTGTTTGTATGTGTTCCATAAATATGCACCCCACACTCCTGTGTGATTGTTATAAGTAAATATTTGCGTTGCCAATGGGTTGTACATTTGAGAAAGAGTAATGTGCTTGGGGATAGCCCGTGTTCCAGTTGTCTCAGTGGCACAGCTGGTTAGCACAATCAGAGTGCCATTCTGGGTGGCCTCGGTTCAAGTCCCAGCTAAGGCACTTACTCCTTTCCCACTTCTGTTTGTATATTTTCCATTTATGACACATACTTGTTATACAAAAATGAAAATATATAAACATTTATTACACAGAAAAAGATACATAAAGAGTAAGCAAAGCCATTCACATATTAATTACAATATGTACAAACAACTCTTTAACATTACTTCAGAGTAAGCAAACATTTGGATTTCTTTAAAAAACTGCAATGCACTCTGGGAACATATCTTAAGCAACATAACCTTAGTAATGAATTGTATCAGTCCAGTACTTTATCTTGCTGTTACATACATTTATAGTTAATAGTCATACACACACTTGCTATTTCAGTGATAGGTAACATTATAAGACAGAGGTATAAAGTACTCCAAATAGTCTTCTAATTGCACAAAGAATAAAATTTATTATCCTAGGCAACAGTTAGCCATTGGATAATATCCTGAGACAACCTAGTGTATGAAACATGATTCAGTGTGGGTTCAGCTCTGGTTATCTACACCTCAACCCTGCCGAGCTGGTACAGTAATCTCTGGGAAGGCAAATGCACTTAAAAAGTGCATAAAATGGTGAAATGTCACCTAAGTCAAACTGACCATACTTTTGAGGAAAATCAAAAATGTTGTCAGCTTTGATAGTGCAATTAGACTGAGTGGGGAATTCATTAAAACTGACAGGGTGGAGAATCAAACAGGACATCTGGGCCATAAGTACTTCTTCATTGACAGGGTGGGAGGCAAGTGGATTAATGTGCCAGTGGAAACTATACAGTCCAAATCAATCAGCAGCTTCCAGCAGGGATGGGACAGACATGTGGGTTTAGTTGGAAAAAGAGGAGATTGCAACAAAGATGGTGATTGCTACCAGGAAAATAGAGAATAGTTAAGTAGATTGGGCAGACTGGCTCAGTCACAAGCCTTGTTCTGCCATCAACACCTATGTATCTACACAATGCAGGCTATATGCTGAATAATTATTTGACTGAACTGTATCCTAAAGTGAGGACATGGTTATGCTTAGATCAGCCAAAGGAAAGCAGCTTTGCGTAACCATTCTGGAAAGAATATTATGATGCATGCTTTAGCAAAGCTGTTCATACTGTGCAGAAAGGAGCTATCATTCAAGACATCAGCTAAAAGAAACCTAATGAGGGGAGAATACTAGATATTAGATCAGAGTTAGAGACAAACAGTGGCTGAGTGAACAACAAATTGTGTGTCTACCATTAAATTCTCCTACTGCAGTTTCTGGCACAAGAACTTAGTAACCAAGAAACTGTGATGTAGTAGATTAAATGTAAACTATACATGGCTTTTGATCTTAAATCAGTTTATTTATTGTTCTTCTATCAGATGCCTCTGACTGTATCAAGTGTCCAGAAGATTCTTGGTCCGATGAACGAAGGATAAGCTGCATCCTGAAGCGTGTTGAGTTCCTGTCCTTTGACAATCCCCTGGGTGCAACATTTACTGGTGTCACAGTTTTTCTTTCCATCATTCCTGCTTCCATACTGTGGATTTTTATTCGATATCGGGACACACCAATAGTGAGAGCAAACAACCGTGATCTCAGCTACTTTCTCCTGGTAGCCCTCATTCTTTGCTTCCTCTGCTCCTTAATATTTATTGGGAAACCTCACAGTACAAGCTGCTTACTTCGGCAATCTGCATTTGGTATAACATTTTCTGTTTGTATCACTTCTATTCTTGCAAAAACAATCACTGTAGTCATTGCATTCAATGCAACGAGACCAGGAAGCATCCACCAGAAGTGGGTGGGATCCAAGACACCAAGTTTTATAGGCCTTTTCTTTGCCATTCTACAGGTCTTTGTATGCAGTATTTGGCTTGGACATTCATCACCTTTCCCAGAGAAAAACTTGAACTCTTACAAGGACAAAATAATAATTGAATGCAATGAAGGATCATTGACCATGTTTTATTGCATGCTGGGATACCTTGGACTATTGGCAAGTGTGTGCTTCATAGTTGCTTTTTTAGTACGGAAATTACCAGATAGATATAACGAGGCCAAATTTATCACTTTTAGCATGCTAATCTTTATTAGTGTTTGGCTGTCGTTCATACCAGCATACCTGAGCACAAAAGGGAAGTATGTGGTCGCTGTGGAGATATTTGCCATTTTGTCCTCAGGGTTTGGGTTACTGAGCTGTATTTTCTTTCCAAAGTGCTATATCATTCTACTCAGACCTGATTTGAACACTAAAGAATCTGTAACAAAGAAATAAAACTAAACACACTTTGTATAAGAAGCCATTTCTGTTTTACAAGGACGTTAAATGTTAAACTATTGGATTCATGAGATGGAATCAGAAGTACCAAAATGTTTAATCCACCACTGCTAACTCCCCATAATACCTGCATCCCAAGTTTAGTTTATGTAGCTCATTTGCTGCAAAGCATCATAATACTCCACTATGTGCACTGGCCCTGAGGGGAGGAACATGCTGTCGGAACCCTATGCCCATTCCTCTCAATAAACAATTTCATTTTCTAAAGTTCAACTTGCATGACTACATAATCATACCCATATGCCACTAATCTTCATATTTGGGGTAGCTCTGTTAATATCAGTATAAACTTGCCTAGATGGTCTTTAAAATCCTGTATGCAATGAGATTTATTCTGAGTTTTTTCACATAGAAATTCTAGGATCACAAAGTGAATGGAGGAAAACATGATGGAATAGTATGGTAAGAAATATACACATGCCACTCCGGAACATCTGCATATTTTGTAACATTTTAAAATCAATAAAATTCAGGTTTTAAAAAAAATGCAAGCCTCTGTTCTACTTGCTTGTACTGTGTTTGCAACCTATTCCATAATCTCACCACTCTTGATTACAGTAAGTGTTTTGTGCTATCTCTTCCCTAATCCTAAAATTGATCCCTTATTCTTTTTCTAGTTTAGTATCTGATTAATGTTATTAGTACCTAACATACATAGCAGACAGCAGCTCGGCTATACATCACCACTGATATAAAAAAAAAAACTTGTCGCAGTCAGGTTATAAGCAAAAAGACAAACTTATCAAGACCTTGAGAAAGCGCAAGATTTGTGCCAAAATGTTTGGTTGTTTGGGGAGGAATGCTTTCAGCTGTGAACTGGTGTCTTTGGTGCAATAAAAGTTTGTCTTTTTGCTTATAACCTGACTCGACAAGCTTTTCTTTTTACACCAATGTTGATGTGTAGCCGAGCTGCCGTCTGCTATGTGTGAGTACCATGCTTTTTGGTTCCTCTTTTGCTTTTGTAGCCACCTGTCTGTTGTAGTACCTAACATAAACTTGAATTGAAGGATCACCCATTTTACTTTTATCCAGTTTAAAAATCCTCAGATGTCAAAATTATTCGTCATAAGTTGACTGCACATATTATCACAATACTAGTGAAGTCCACATACAGGGCCGGATATTCAAAAGGGTTGCGCCTGCGCAAGTCCAAAAGTGCGCCATTCTGCGATATTCAGCAGGAGGCAGTTGCATACAGAAATATGCTGAGCAACAGCGCCAATGCAAATAAGCGGCATGTGCGCAACTGAAGGGGTGGATCCATGCATAAAGAGCGCAATGCAATATCAAAAGACTTGCGCAATGCGCAACAGCGGAACAGCCGGATGTTGCGCCCCAGCGGAAATGAGCCAAAATAAAAAGGCTCAAGGAAGAGGTGCAAGAACACTACAGGGATGCCAAGTGGGGAAGAGAGAGAGAGAAAGACAGACAGTGACAGGCCAGGGCAGGCAAGGGAAGCAGTGTGGGCCATAGGCTGCAGAGGCCAGCGGGGGTGCCTGGTGCAGTGGAAGTAGCAGTCAGGAC
Organism: Neoceratodus forsteri; assembly: GCA_016271365.2. Taxonomy (NCBI): domain Eukaryota; kingdom Metazoa; phylum Chordata; order Ceratodontiformes; family Ceratodontidae; genus Neoceratodus; species Neoceratodus forsteri. The sequence continues at coordinate 63,557,138 of CM057455.1, forward strand.
AGCGGGGGTAACAGAGCAACATCAGCCAGGGGGTCACAAGCCAGGGAGATGGACAGTGGCAGCTTCCACATGGAAGCTGTAATGAGAGTGAGAATGCAAGGTGCAGGGGGCGTGGCCGTGGATGGGCCCATTGGCGGTATGCCCCCAACAGAGCAATACGTGCCCGGCATCAGCTTTGAGCTGTACACAGATGTAGAGATGAAGTGGCGTACCGCCTGAACAGGGCAATACTGAGGTGGCTCTGTGAGCTGTGCAGTGATGTGATGCAGGCACCCTCACGGCGGAGTCATGCTCTGTCAGTGGAGACCAAGGTGACAGCCTGCATGTGCCTGCTCGCCACGGGCACCTTCCAGAGGCCAACAGGGGACACCACAGGCATCACACAGTCGGCCACGTCATGCATCCTCACCCAATTCCTCAGCGCACTGCTGCCACATGCTGCAGAGCACATCCATTTCCCCAGCACCGCGGCACAGCGTACAGCAAACATGCAGGCGTTCCACAGTGTAGCACGTATGCCTGGCATGCTAGGGGCCATAGACTGCACTCATGTGGCCATTCGCACGCCATCTGGCCCTGATGGGGCCACATATAGGAATAGAAAGGGCTTCTCCAGTGTCAACTGCCAGGTGGTGTGTGATGCCACTGGGCGTATAATCAATGTCTGTGCCACACACCCTGGCGGAGCACATGATGCTTTCATATGGCATCAGTCTGCACTGTGCCATTGATTTGAGAGTGGGGACATCCCCACAGGCCATCTAGTGGGTGAGTATGCATGTAGGAAATGCAAACTCAGGGCAAGGGTGGGAATGCCACAGGTGCCATGGTAGTGGCACACAGGGATATGGGCAATATGGACCTGAACATGATACTGATCTCCACTATCTCCACACAGGTGACAGCGGATACCCACTCCGTCCCTGGCTGCTCACACCCGTACTGGCACCCCATGACCCCATCGCAGCAATGCTATAATGAGGCACATGCCGCCACACGCAACATCATTGAGCGGGTGTTTGGGATGCTCAAGGCACGCTTCCGATGCCTAGACACCTCCGGCGGTGCCCTACTGTACAGCCCCTCAAAGGCTTGTGGGATATTCCTGGCCTGTTGTATCCTGCACAACATAGCCAATGACTGTGGGATAGCCATACAGGTTGAAGAGGGGGACAGCGATTGGGATGCCAGTGGCACCAGTGTTGATGGTGATGAGCAGCCCCCCCTTGGACGGCGGGACCCCCGACTGATCCGGCAGACCCAGCTGCACCCGGGACACCATCACGGAGGAGCATTATGCACAACACAGGTAAGTCAAGGGGCCATGTGCAAACAACACTGTCCTGGCACAACCCACAGGCACACAAAGTAACACACCAGGGGTGCATGACGGCAAGGGGGGCGGAAGGGACCAGGCACACAAACACACCATCAGGGAGGGACGAACAGTCATATGGACACACACACACACACAACACACCAGGCACAAAGCGTACATGGGCAGGTGCACAGCAGACCAGGAACAGACATGGCAAACACACAGATCCACAGACCACACTACCACCTGTACTGTCCAAGCACGTGTGTCAGATGCTGGGCACCCTTGCACCTTGGTGTACAGTACAATGCAGGCATCATCATGCACACACACCTGTGGACAGCAGTCGGGATGGTGTGTAGGTGGTCTGTATGTCGGCGTGATGGGCAGGGCACCCACCAGTGCACTGCCCACCATGACGCACAGTGCACACAGGGCAGCACCAGACAGGACCCGCACTGGGAGACAGGTCAGTCATGTTGCACCATTCCGCAGCCACCGTGGATGCATGGGTGGCCCCGCCGTGACCCAACAGCACTGGCAGGCTGAGCAGGGGCCACATGGGGTGGCACCGATGGACCACCAGGGGTCCCACTGCGCGATCGCTACCTTGTCCGCAGTGGGGTTTGTAGGATGCCAAACATACCTGCACCAGGGGTGCTTGGGATGCCCACAGCAGAACCCGGCGTTGACAGGCTTGGTGTTGCATGACACCGGGAATGGGGAGTGGAGAGCGTACTGTGTGGGGTGCGTGGTACAGGAGCACCTGCTTGTGTGCCCAATGCAGCCACGACAGCGACCAATGCCTGGGTCTGCCTGTCAATGGCGGCGGTCACATCCATCCGCATATAGACCATCTCTGCACGGTCCAGAGCACAGTCCCTGCTGTAATGCTCCACAGCCGCACACAATGCCTCCACAGACGTTGCAACCCGCCTTTGCTGCTGTACTGATTCCCACAGCAGGTGGGTGTGCTCTTCAAATGGGTACTCTGCCACAACGGCATCCTGTCCCCCAGGGTGTGGAAGGTCCTGATGCTCAACACCCCTTGAGGGTGGGCGCTGTTCACCAGGACCAGGAATGGGCGTATCAAAGGGCAGCGGGCACGTGCCACTGCTGGACACTGTACCCCCAGACCTGGTGGGTGACTGCTGCTGCTGCCCCTCCAACCGCTGTGCCCCAGGGACCACTCATTCCACTGCTGTGGCGCAGCAGTGCCAGACACCTGCACAGCCACGGTGCTGCCCACTAGTGCTGACAGGCACAGCCTGGGACTGTGCCGACATGCTCAGCACACATTGGAACCAGCTAGGCCCAGGGGCACGTACTGGCCTGCTGTGTGCCCATCATGGGACACACACATGTCACTGCCCATTGCAGTCCTTGCATCATCAATGGTGCAGTCGTGCTACAGCCACAGTCACAGTGTGCTGGCATGCTTGCATGCCAGACTGCTGAGACACAGGCGTGCACCTCCTGGTACACCCGAATCACCGACACCAGAGTTGGCAGCCCAGCGTGCATGCTGGTGCAGTGCATGCTGGCTGGTGACAGAGGTGGATGGACCCTCCTCCATGTCCAGCAGGTCTTCCTCACTGCCTGGACCCACCACCACTGTCCCCTGAAGATGAACAGGATCTGTAACAGAAAGAGAGGACATGTGAGTGCATGTGAACAACCTCCCCCCCCAACACCACCATGTCATACCGTGCAGTGATGGGCTTCCACCTGTCTGGAATCCACCTCCTGGTACGTCCTCAATAGCACTGCGCTGCATTGATGCAGCCAGTCGGTCCTTAGGCGGGGTCAGCTCCACCACCGCTGGCTAGCCCCCGCCAGTGCCAGCACATGCCGCCCTGAGGGCTGCCACCTTCTCCTTCACCCTCCTGCGGTCTGTCCCTATCTTCTTTTTGCATTCCTGCACGGAGCACTGGTGGCTTCCATGCAGGTTCACTGCCCGAGCTACCCCCTCCCATGCAGCTGCAGGGCCTGAGGGGTGCCCCGCCATCCACTCAGTAGTGACTCCTCCTCCAGGTAGGCCTGGAAGAGGGCCTCTGTCTCTGCCATGGTGAAGTTGGGCCTCCTCCTCCTTCGCCCACCATCCTCACCCTCACCTTGGCTCTGCTCGGTCATGGCGATCTGTATGGGTGGAAGTGGACACCTGTCACTGTGCAGTCTACAGCGTTATCCCATGTCCATTGTCCAGAACATCCCACAGCATGCAACCCACCTCTCACCTGCAGTAACCGAATCTGGCCAGCGCAGCCCAATGTCACACATTTATAGTGCAATGCATGCAAATTAGGAGTGGAGCAACTGTAATGAGATGCAAATCGCGCCACTCGCGCCTTTGAATGGCTGATCAGATGATTTGCATGTGTCGGCTGAATATCGCTCCATTGCAGCTTTCTTGTCTGGTTAAACCAACATGCCAATGGCGCAGATCTGTGACTGTGTGGTACACTGCAATGCGCATGCCCAGGTAGTTTATGCAGGCGTCTGCCGCGCTGATGACGTGCTGTGCGTGATCGGCAATTCAGGCCATGGCCACCATTGTGCCAGTGGCGCTACAGCACTGGGCGCCATATGGCGCTGTGGCAGTACTGCGCAATAGTCCACTGTGGCACTGGCACGCAGGTGGTCAGTCGCGCAGGATGCGTAGACATCAGATGGCGCTGTGTGTGGCCTTGCGTCATAGACCCTGACCTGGTGTCAGGCCTTTTGCCCCTGGCTGTTCGGCTGCCATGTATGCGGCCCTATTGCGCTGTTTGGTGACAGCGCCATGTGAACCGGCGCGCTGTACGAACAGCGCGATTGGAACCTTGGTGGTCTATTACGCAACATTTCCACTTGGGGTTGCCGCGCTGAGGGGCGCCATATTGCCTGCTGTAAAACTCCAACTATGGCACACAGGAGAGCACCCCAATGGAGCCCAGTGGAGGAGGCCAACCTGGTGGCCCTGGTTGAGCCCCACTATGGGGCACTGTATGGGGAGGAGCCCCTCACCATGGCTCACACCCAGGTCTGGCTGCAGGTGGCCACTGACCTGGTGAGGGTCACAGGGTGGTGCCGGTCTGCAGAGCAGTGCCAGCACAGGTTCAGTGACCTCCGCAGGAGGGAGCCAGATGTGCTGCAATGCCTACGGTCACATGCCAGGTGGTGCATTGTGCCTAGGCCAGGTGGGTGTACCATCTATGCACCTGTATTCTCCGTAGGGGTGTGAGTGTGTTTTGGTGGCTGTGCATGGGGGATGGCTCTGCCATGGTTGGCTGTGTCAGTGTGTACAGGTGTGAGATGCATGGGTCTGGCTGTGTGGGCAGGCACACTCACTGGGGCAGGGGGCAGTCTGCTTTGGAGTCACACTGATGTTTTTCCTCAACATTTGTCTCCCACAGGCCAGGCAGAGAGGATGCAGGCACGGGCTGAGAAGGGCCAGGGGCAGGGCCCAGGTGGTGGACAGTGGTGATGCGAGGGGGTGGGCCACAGCAGCAGCAGCAGCCACAGCTGCTTGCTGAGTGTGAGTATCATTACATCATGGATGCTATTGCATGCTGGAGGGGGTGGGCATGACCACCAGCCATGGACAACACAACCATGCATGACACGGGCGACAGTCATCACTGTCCAGTGTTACTGCACGTCTGTGTGTGCGTCACTGGTGGTCCATGCATGCACTGGGCACATGGCTGTGGAACTGGCATCCCACCACATTGCCACATCACTTGACAGCCTTGTTTGTGCTGTGATGGACATGGGCAGTGTGTGTGTGCAGTGGTGCACATAGCTGGTGCCACCTGGTTGGGCATGTCATGTGCATGGTCACTGTGGGTGGGTGCATACCATCACAGGTGTGGGACATTGGGCTATATGCCTTGCAGGTTGGGTGGTGTTCAGGGTTGTGGGCAGTCACAGCCATTGACTGTGTTCCCTTTTCCTAGGCCTCATCGTCCTACGCAGGATTGAGCGTGCCCTCCACCAGCTGACCCTGGTGTCCGTTGAGAACCGTGACATCCTCCAGGACATCCAGCGCCGTGGGCTCCGGCGATGGCACAGCCAACCGAGATGGCACCAGGCAGCAGAGGACCAGCCTGCTAGGCCTTAGACAGGCTTCCCCTTCCCACTTCACCCATCTCTCCCACCCTGCCTTCCCTCTCCCAGTTGTTCACCCCTACCCCTTGCCCACCCCTACCTTGTACCCCTACCCCCCCGCTCTTGTAAATGGTTTTGTTATTGTTCTTGTTGTTCTACTTTCTATTTTTGAAATATATATATATTTTGTTATGAATACTGTGGTGGTCTCTGATTTGCAGCTGGCTATGGTTGCTCAGTTGCAGTGGTGTGCATGCCATCTGGGGTGGTATGGTCCTGGGTATGTGTGTGTGTATGTGCATGTGTGTGTGTGTGCATGGGGAGGTGTCTCCAGTGTGGCAGTGACTTTCTGTCGGTCTTGCCATCTGCTGCCACCCACTGCTGGGTGCACAGGGTGGGTCTGGCTTGTATGGTTCTATGCTACACGAGGTTGACGTCTGCCGGGGGAGATGCATGGTGTTTACTGCAGTGACAGTTACTGCACATGGGTGGTGTCTTGGGGTCATGGTGCAGGGTGTGCTGTGCAGACGGGAGGGGATGATGTGCACTGTGGTTGTCAACCCCCTGTGTGTGGCAGTCTCAGCCTGCCAGTGGTTGTGCTGGGGCGTCATGGCCCTGCAGTGCTTTGTTGGCTTGTCCCCATGGGCCAGTGGATCATCCGTCCCACCCCCAGTGATGCTGTGCTTGGGGTGTGTGGGTGTCTTGTTGGTTCTGCAGTGTGTTTCTGTGCCCATGTGTGGCATGGCTGGTGGTGGGCCCCAGCCTGCCTCCCTGGTTGTGCAGTTCCATTGCTCGGCTGGGGGTGGGGGGGCTCTGCTTGCACTATGGCACCTCTGGACTGCTCAGCTGGGCTAGCCTTGTTGCGCTATGGCGCAACCTTTCTGCTCAGCTTCCCCTTCCTGGTTGCGCTATGGCGCAGTTTGTGTGATATTCAGACGTTGACTGCTTGCGCAATTTGTTTTGCTCCATGTTTGAATATCGCGTCTGTTGCGCATATGCACAATTGAATTGTGCTTGCTCCTGCTGTTGCGCACATTTTGGGCGCAGTTTGAATATCTGGGCCAATTTATTTAAAATATTAAGCAGTACTATCTTTAACTCCAAACCTTATATTGCTTCACTTAACTTCTCTCCAGTTTTTCTACAATCTCGCTGTCACTAGGTCTCCCTAAAATCTCAGTCAGTGGTCACCCAATTTACATAGATACATAGATACATACATAGACAGTGTCGGCAGATAAGGGCCTATGGCCCACCCAGTCTGCCCATTTAAGTTTGTAAGTTCAGTTTATGTTTTCCAGGAAGTCTGTTGCCCCTTACCCCTGACCTCCAGAATTCCTTTATGTCTATCCCATGCATTCTTAAATCCCGTGATTGTTTCAGCCCCCACCACTTCCTCTGGCAGGGTGTTCCACTTGTCCACCACCCGTTCTGTGAAGAAATTCTTCCTCAGGTTTCCTCTGAATCATCCTCCCTCCAACTTCATCCCATGCCCTCTAGTCCTGGAACATCTTTTTCGCTTAAAAATAATTTTATGCAATATTTCCCATAATATCATGGAGCACAGCCTATCAAGCCCTTTTAACTTAATCACTGTTAGCCTCCCTACATGTTCCACCACTGTAGTATCTGTGAAGGAGACTACAGCATGTTGTATTCTTCTTCACATGCTCCTGAGTCTTCTGAATCCATCTGTGACTCTGTCCTCACTTCCTCAGTAAATACTAAACTACAGTACCAGTTACACATTCTCGTTATGATAACTCCTGATGCCTCCCACTCAATTTTCAGTTGCTCATCTCTGTCCCTAACCATCCACTTTCTTCATACTCAAAGAACCATTTATTATTTCCTTCACTATCTCTAGACCCTTTAAAATTCTGGTTTACCTTTGTAATTTCTTTCTTGCATGTCATCTGCATTATACATGTGATGTAGCGTCTGTACTGTATGTTAGGTTGTGTGTGTGTATTTGTGTGATAAAATTGGGGGGTTTGACTGCATATGTCTCAGTTATCATAACAACCAGAGCCATGCAATTTGGTATGCCTTTTCTCAGTCCTATGAGCTAATTGTCTGACACATTTGGTGAAAAGTGGTCAGGCCATTTAAGACGTATCAATGTGTGTATTTCTGGTATGCATAAATCCCTGTTTAGGATGTTTTTTTTGCACATGAAGAAAGACACAAAGCTTTAAATTGTGGAACCTACAGTTTCATTAGTGCTTGCTCCTAAATAAGATTGCTTGGTTGCCTCAGTTATTAAAGACTAAAGTTCCAACATCTCAAGCATGTGCACACCACAGAAAAAAATTGCGGAAAAATTGAACTTTTTGGGGAGTTAAAGTTGGACACAGATAAAAGCTTTAAAAACTGAAAATGGTTTATTTTAGTCTTTGGTAACTGGGTAAGGCCCACTAAACACAAGTGCTTGTTTTCAGGGGCAATCTGGGAACACTGGGGGGTTAAATGAGTTGCTTAGAGTAACACAGTATGCATGTGGAGATTGTGAGAATCAAACCCAGGTTTGGTCTGCTAGATGTATTAACCTTATTCACAGCTTGTTACTCTAACCTCTAGGCTATACTGCCAGCCAGCAAATGAAAACAAAACTTAACTCTAAAGGTTGACTTGTGTGTGTATTTTCAGAAGAGAATCTAACAAGATGTTTAAGTTGATTTTCACATAAAACAATTACAATTACTGTTGTCTGAGTGACCACTGACATATCGTTTGTTTATGGTTAGCCAGGAAATCTGGCCTAAAAACAACATTTATTTCAGTTACGAAAATTAGGGATGATAAATCAGATGCATTTAACAAAGCAATTTCGAAGACATATTGGGTCCCAATTTCAAAAGGAATGTGTGGTGCATGCAGGAAAGAGTGCAGTAGAACAATATTCAAAGGGAACGTATGATTGAGAACATGCAATAATGCAGCGGTGCACAAATAATGTATGCAGTGCAAATATCGGAGGTGTACACCAGCATATGTCGTGCACTGGGAAATTCAGAATGGGAGCGCAGCACATACGTCGTTCAGTGTGGCAATGCACCATGCACAATAACATTTATAAAGGCAGCCCTTATCCAGGCTCAGACACACAGGACAGTTGAGGAACTTCAGGGATTGCCCACAAAGCATTCCATATGGATGCTGTAGTGACTGACCTAAGGAAGGAGAGGCAGAAAAATGACCCCAAAGGACCACAGAAATAGGTCTGCAGGCAATATGCCGCCCAAAGATTGTATTGGCCACAGATCACATTTAAAGGCCTAAGTGACGCACAGACTGTAGACCGGAACAGACCCAATGTGGCAGTGCTCATGCAGCTGTGTGAGCTGCTGCATGAGGTGCTCCAAGTACCCATACACTGCAGTCATGCCATGTCTGTGGAGACCAAGGTTACAGCAGCCCTGTGCCTCCCTGCCACCAGCACTTTCCGGATACCTGTGGGTGACACCATTAGTATCACACAGTCTGCTACCTCACACCTCCTGAGCCAAGTTTCTCAATGCCCTGCTGCCCCATGCTATGGAGTTCATCCAATTCCCTAGCACACTGGCAGAGTGTGCAGCAACCATGCAGCATTTCTACATGGTAGCACACCTACCTGCTATCTTAGGTCAGTGACTGCACCCATGTAGCCATTCATGCACCACCTGGCAGGAGATGGACATCTATGTCACCAGAAAGGGATACCACTCCATCATCTGCCAGTTGCTGTATGATGCCACAGGGCACATCACTAATGTCCTGGCATGGTTCCCTAGGAGTGCACATGATGTCTATATCTGGCACCAGTCTACCCTGTGCCAGTGATTTGAGGCAGGGGACATACCCAGTGGGCATTGTGGGCAAGTGCAAGAACAGTCAGCAGTGCATGTACACACACTAGAGTGGGTACTAACCTGTCATCTTTCTCCACACAGGGGAGATCACCTACTCTCTGCATCCACGGATGCTAACTCCCATACTTTATCCCACATCTGATGTGGAAGAAAGATACAGTGAGGCACACACAGCCACCCGCAACATCAACAAGTGCATGTTTGGCTTTCTGAAAATGTGCTTCAGATGCCTAGACAGATCCAGTGCTGCCCTGCAGTACAGCCCAGATAAGGTCTGTGGCATATTCCTTGCTTGATGTATCCTACACAGCATGGCACTACCATGGAGTAGTTGTCCACGACCTGGAAGGCAACAATGTGGAGGATGTTGAGTGACAGGATCAGGTGGAGCAGGTGTGGCATGATAGAGGGACCCTCACATAGCCCAGAAGTAGTGTCAATAGAGGGCACGTATAGTGGAGGAACATTTTTGAGCACAACAGTGAGTACAACCAACACATGGGACACAGCAATGCGGCTTGCATGCACACAGTTGGGGACTACAGTGTGGGCCATATGGTGATGGTGAAGGTCAGCAGGGCAGGCTCCAACTATGTGTGCATGTGTGTGCCAAGGGCTGTTGTTGGGTACACAAAAGAGACAACATGGCCCACATACCAAACAGTAATGGGTGGCATCTGGATGTGGGTCAGAGAGGTAAGATGGCACACACCATCACCGGCATGTCACAGATATACTCATCATACCCATGCTAAGCCAAGGCTGCCAGGCACCACATCTGAGGATGATAATATCATCCATATAGTACACCCATACCACTGGGTCTGTGAGGTGGGGTATAGTGGTTGTGGGAGATGTCGGCAATGCACACCTGGAGGTAACCCAGGGCAACCTTTGCCCCACTAATGGGTCAGAGGCATTATGGAGATTCCATGTAGATCCTGGCCCCTTCAAGTGCTGCACCTGCAGCAGTCATGGGCACATGGGATGCAGTGACTGCATGCTGCAGTTGGCCACAGTGGGGACAACCAGCCTACTTGGGGGGGGATTCACCCACACTGGATGGGGTAGGCCCATGTGTCCATGCACAGCCCATGGGGGTGGTCATTCAGGCAAATTGAATGCCACAATCAGGGGAGGGAGAATGTGCTAACTTACGAGATGAGGTGCGGGATGTGCAGATGCCCGGGTGTGTGGGTTGTGTGGGGTGTTTGTCGCCCACTTCCACCTTGGGATATGCATCCACTGGCAGAAGGTGCATGTGGGACCACAGCTGTTGGGCCATCACATGCAGCACGGGCCACTGTCGGGTCCCCAATGGCTTCTGTAATACCAGTGAACCCCACTGCCAGCTCCTCAGTATACTGCAGAGATCCCCTGTGGTGAGATAAGGCCATATCTTATTGTTTTGGTTATGTTTTATATAATTTTGTATATATAATGCATCAGAGACACCCACAGTGACCAGTGTAAGTGCAACAGAGAATGGTATAAGTTCATGGACCTGTAGAATGAAGTGAGTTTCTTGTTACTGTGCAGGAAAACTGTTTACTACTAGCCTGGGCTAGAGTTAATTAAATTATTTAGAAGGAGGCAAAATAAATAATTAAGCAGAGCTGGCATGCAGGCAGGTCCATTTGTGTCTGAATGGACCACAGCATCGTCAAGAGCAGAATTTTTTATTTATTGAGGTCTAGGATTACACCAGTGAGCAGATGCTCATTTATAGGTTCCACATCAGTTACTTAGACAACACAAAACAGATGACAGGGGTACATATGGTACAGGTAAGTTACAGGGTACAACAGCATTAAACAGCTTAGGCAGTAAAGCAGCTAGCTGGAGTCAGAGGTTAACTCTCTTCTTGGAAGCTCTCTGAGGTGAGAAGAAGGAGGGTTTGCAAACATGTTATGATGGGGGGGTAGGTGTAAACTAAAGTGCTGGGATTGAAGTCCCTCAACCCAATGAGTTGTCAGGAGGTAAGTGCAGGTAGATGATTGATGCTCCAGGAGGGTTCTAATGGCAGCAGTCACATTTACTAGATTTTACTAGGTGTTGCCGGAATCTGCATTTGAATGATCCAATAGATGTGGCATTGATAAGTTCAAGAGGTAAGGCATTGGTCCATAGTGGAGCATGATAGTAAAAGGCACGATGTGCCAGAGCTGTGCAGCATCTGGGAACTTCGTAGGTCTAAGTGAAGGAGTTCCTTGTGCATTGGGTGATTGAGTGTGGAGTTAGGAGGTTCTGGACCCCTGTGGGTAGTTGGTTGAGGAAGTATTTCTTGGTGATGAGGCAGGTTTGGTAGTTTATTCTGTCCTTCAATTGTAGCCAACCTGCCTGGGTGTAGAGCTCACAGATGTGCATTAGCCTTTCTGTACCTATGAACAGTCTGCCCACCTTCTTTAGTGCAGTGGTGATGTGGTTTAGAGCTGTGTCTGTCACCGACCCTTAGATTGCCAGGCCATAGTCAATGAGGGAGACTATCAAGCTGATGACGGCCAGGTCCAATGCCTCATGTGTTAAGCAGTGTCCATGCCTGTATAGGATCCCTGTTCTTCTATTAATTGCCCTTGTTGTGTTGTTGATGTGTTGGGCGTATGAAGTGTAGAGTTGAGTGTGATGCCTAGGTATCTGACCTGCTCGACTTGTTTCAGTGGGTCCCCACTGGCATTCCTGATTGCAAGGAGAATGCCTTATGCTTGCTCTGTGTGCTGGTGAACATCATAGTCTTAGATTTGTGCAGTTCATGACTAGTCTGTGATCCATAAACCATTTTTCAGTGGCCAAGAACCTCTTTTGGAGATCCACTGCCAGTTGTTCGTGATTAGAGTTGCTGTTGAATATGACCGCATTGTCTGTGTTTAGGAGCATTTGGCCCGAGCATGCCAATGGCAGCTTGTTTAGGAATAGACTGAACAGTAGGGGTCCCAGAATTGATCCTGGTGGGACCCCTGAGTAGACCGGTCTGTTATCAGAGGTAGAGGTAATCCACCCTATTTTGACCTTTTGTGAGCGATTGTGAAGGTAGCTGCTGATGCAGCATATTGATTCTGAGGAAAGTCCCATAGCTGACAGTTGGTTCAGCAGGAGCTCGTGATTCACTGTATCAAATGCTTTTGATAGGTTGATGAAAGTTGCCCCAACAAGGAGGCCTTGATCAATTGAATGGTGAATGTGTCCAGTGAATTTGAGCAAGGCCGTGATAGTACTGTGACCTGATCGGAAGCCGTATTGCTCAGGACAGAATAGTAGGTATTGGTTCAGGTGTTCAATTAACTAGTCTGCCACTATGTGCTCAAGGACTTTGGAGAGGGGGGGGAGTATGGAGATAGGTCTGTAGTTAGTATGTAGTGTCCTATTGCCACCTTTGTGCACTGGAGTTACTGTGGCTGATTTCCATCTCTGGGGGAACTGTGAGAGGCAGGGGGAGAGGATGATTACTTTAGTGAGTGGGCCTACAACTTCAGCCAGGGCCAACTTGATCAATTTTAGGTCCAGAGTATCCCCGCTATACCTAGATTTCCCCAGTGCCTTCTCCAGGTACTTTTTAGCTTTGGCTTGAGAGACTTCTTTAAAGTAGAACAGCAGGAGGTTAAGAGATGGTTGTTTGGACATATTAGGATCATTCAGAGGTGGGGGGTTAAAGTAGTCTGTTGGTAGCACACTGCTTAGGTCCGTGAATGTGATGTCAACTTCATTGGCAATATGCATGTGGTCCAAGGATGGTACTCTGTCAATCAAGAGCATGGCTGGTGCAGATTTGGGGTCCTTGCCGGTTATGTCATTAAGGTTATCCCAGAACGACTTGCTGTTATTCCAGGTGCTGGAGAGGGCTTCTTTGTAGTATATGTTTTTGGTAAGTCGAACGGCTTTAGTCCTCTCATTCTGAGCTTTTTTATACCTCTGTATGTTAACAGTGGCACAATGTGCTCTAGCTATCTGCCATAAGTGACTTCGGGCTTGTAGTTGCTCTAGGACATCAGGGGTGATCCAGGAGTTACTGTGCCATTTATCTTTCTGTTTTTTTATTGGGTCATGCTTGTCACAGATGACATTGAAAGTTTTATGAAGTGGTCCAGGGCTGTTTCCATATTGTTGGCATTATAGAGTGCTGTCCAATCTGCGCTCTTGCTCTCCATTTTTAGCAGCTCCTGGTGCCCTTTTAGTAAGCCTTGGTTTATAATTGTTCTGATGGGTGGCGTACAATAGTTGAAGGACCAGGTACGAATGTCTGGCTTCCTATTGTATCTGCAAGGCTACAGTGACTTAAGCTTGTTACCAGCTAAAATGGGCTACCATGTAAGTAAATGACTGTACTGAGTGCAGTTTAACTACAGCTATCTCCTAGCAGGGAGGCTGGAATGTTCCCCCAGAAATCTGGTATGAGCTGGCTGACTACTGAGTCTTTTTTTTTCTTCAGATCCTCATATCTGTGATACTGTAATAAAATACTAAACTCTGATTGGTTGGATAACCATAGAAACAGAATGCTAGCCAGTCACAGGGCCAGCCATTATCCACTGTACCTGCCCTTTTGAAACCCTTTAAATCTAGGATTCAGAGGGGTATCTGAGCCTTTTAGCTTTTGTCTTTTTGCTTGAAGCCTTTTGCCATTGTTGCATTCAGGACCCTCTCTACCTATTTGATGAGAGAGCAGAGGCAATTTTCTTTTAAAGAACATTCTCCTGGATCACCAGAGCCAAATCTTCAACTATGATACTTCTAAGGATACTTTGCACTTTCAAACTTCAACAACTAAGGACTCAAGTTAGAATTTTAATCTCCAAGTTTTTAAGTGCAGGCTTTTATGTATACTTTCCTTTTTATTTTCAATATCCTGTAACCAACGTGTAACATTATTTGTCTTTGTTATTCACTGTTTTCTTATTTATTTAATTAGTAAAGCCTTTCTCTTATTTTAAAATAATTTGGCCAATGTCTGTTGTGTGGTTTGCCTTGATAAGGGTTGTTCAAATGATACAACACCTGTGTGACTGTTTAAGGCAAAAAACTACCAAGTGTAGTACCATTAGGGACTTTGTGACGAAAGAAGGGGAGGAAATATGAAGGGTCTCAAGAGGAGTCTGTGAGGGGTTGAACAGAGTTCTGCATTTCTAGGGAAAGACACACAATAGGGTATATAGGGCACCCTGAAGCCTATACATTCTTGTGGCTTTCTGGTTTGTGGTACAGTGGCTGAAAGGGTTCTATCCCAGAAACATTGAATCAAGACTGCATTTGTAATGCTTCATATGAAGAGAGGGTGCCCTGGGACTCTCTGACACACGTTCAGTTGTGCAACAGCAAGCATGCTAGAAGGATGGAGAAAGGGTATTCCTGCCCCCTCCCATCACCGGAGGGATTTTCTGTAATGCAGAGAGAAATCCCACCACAGGGGAGAGGGCTAGTGACAGATTTGGTGAGCAGTGGTGCGATTGGTGAACTGTTTGTACAACCACTCACAAAGAGGGCAGAAAATTGGAAAAAGGGCAAATTGGTTACAAAATGTAGTTCCCATCGTTTTTTTTTCTCCGAGTAAAAGACAGACTAGTGGTAGTGTAGGGAAGAAAAATGACTTCCAAGTACAGTAACTACACTGTAGAAGAGCTGAAGCAACTGTGCCCAGAGAGAAGAGTTCATTATGAGGGGTGAAGCAAAAAGAACCTCATGGAGGCTCTTGTGGCAGCTGATGAGCAAGTGACTGTCCAGTGCCTCGAGTCACAGCTGGTGACTGAGAAGGACAAGACCTTGGGTGTGGGGGTGCCAAGGGACATCACTGTGTCCAGTCTCAGGGAAGAGAACAGTGAGACCAGAGGGAACCCAGGGCCACGGCACCAGGAGAAGGCCTCCACAAAGCTGGAGCTGGAAGGGATCAGGCTGCAGCTGGAGTTGAGGAAATTGGAGCTGGAATTTGAGCAGAAAAAGTCTTTTTTTTTTTATTTAATATATTTTATTAGTTAACCAAGCAGTACAATTGGCAGGCAGTTAACATTGAAAAATTATCTAATTATTAAACACACATAGAGTACTCTGGAATAGAGAGAGAGTAAGAACCTACATAGCTCATCATTGCAAAGTTTAGAGTTAAATTAAGTAACAGACCTCCCTCCCCCTTCCCTCACCCTCTTTAAACCCCCCTCCCCGCCAATGTGGTGCATATTAGCTCCAATACATAAAGCCATGTTACCTATCTAGGTAACGGAGAAAGAAAGAGGACGAAAAAAAGGGAATGTTATGGGTCATTACCACAAAAATCAGATCCCACCATAAAACAAGAGATTGACCCAAAATTATCATTTTGTTCTCTCCTAAGCAAAATTTAATATAGTGAGAAGCAGTATAATGAAGAATGGAGAGGACAAAAAGATGTAAACCGTTGAACGTCAATATCACAAGACATAGAGGTATTACAAAGCATAGAAGACATAGGAAATATAGAAAACATGGAGAACATGGAGAACATGGAAGAGCCCGCAGCCTGTCCCAGACCCAGGTATCATTTGAGGCAGAGGGCATACAGCTTATCCCATTTCTTGGTGAAGGAAGGCAATCGTTGGTTAACCCGAGCCATCAAATTCTCCACACGGAGTGCAAAAGAGAGCTCGTGTAACCATTCTGTGTAAGTTAAAACAGTTTGGTCTTTCCAATGTCTAAGTACTAGCTTTTTAACCACCATGGATATTAAAGCCAGATGAAATCTTCTTTCTCTCACTTGAATTCCGGAATAGTATCCTAGAATACAAGCTTGGGGTGAAAATAATCCTTGCAATCCTAACAGTGGATCAAGGGTGTTTTCTATTTGTTTCCATAATGGGGCTACTAATTCACATGACCAAAGTATATGTAATAAGGAACCTTCTTCGTTACCGCATCTGGAGCATATTGACGAGGAGGTACGCCTCATTTGTAAAAGTTTAACCGGGGTATAATAAAGATTGTTCAATATGCAGTACTGGGTAACCCTATCTCTATCTTGAGTATGGTAGATATATAAATCCCTCCAAATACACCGCCAGTCAATCTCACCATCCGGATATAAATGTTGCCAGATGTTGGGACCAGTACCTGGAGGAGCCGCTGGGAACATATGGAGTAAATTATACAACTTAGATATACTGTGCGATTTATCAGCTAATGTGGAGACTTGGTGGAAGAAGTCGGAAAGATTGGAGGTTTTATTTATGTATCCAAACTTGGTGCCCAGAAGATGCCTTAGCTGGAAGGCCTTAAAGACCATTGTTGTTGGCCATTTAAATTTGGCTAGCATCTCCTCTGTCGTTAAAATACGGTCCAATGAGTAAAATTCACTCACTCTAGACCTGGAAAGGAGCGGTAACCAATTTTCAGTTATTACAGAGTTGCCTATCCGAAGGTTTGGATTTGAACAAATAGGCTGAGAAAAGTCCTGGACTGGGGAAATCTTAAAATACCTGAGTAACTGGAAGACAACCCTGTGAGAGATCCCCATCGGCAGTGATTGAAGTGCTTTAGGAATATTTTTCCTGGGAATATAAAGGAAAGCTGTAGGGGCAATATTATGGGTATCCATGAGGTCCAATTCGGCCTGTAGCCACATTGGTTTATATCCTTGACGATCCTGGGGCTCTGTTGGGGATAGCCATTTCCCACATTTACTCAAATGCGAGGCCCAATAATAAAAGAGGAAATTAGGGAGGCGAAGCCCCCCATAGTCTTTCGGCTGAGATAATTTCTGGTAAGATTTTCTGATGGATTTATTACCTCAAATAAATGAATTTATCCCACAGTGAATACGCTGAAAGTAGGATATAGGTATCCATATATTCAACATATTTAGAGGATAGAAGATTCTAGGCAGCACATTCATTTTAATAGTACTGATTCTGCCCCACAACGATAGGGGGAGCTTAGACCATCTCATTAGGTCCTGTTGAATGTCTCGCCATAAATTCTCTAAGTTTAACTTCAGAGACAGTGATGAGTTAAGGGCTATATGAATCCCTAAATATTTAATGGAGCACACAGTCCATTTCATACCGAAATGAGCAAAACTTGAACTATGAGCCATATAGTTAAGGGGGAAAATCTCAGTTTTACTGACATTGAGTTTGTAATTAGAGTATTTGCTAAAATTCTCAATTATAGCCATAGCCGCTTTCAATGATGAAACTGGATTTAAAAAGTGAAGAAGCAAATCATCAGCAAATACTGAGATTTTCGTAGTATTGTTAGCTATAGGGATGCTTTCTATTTGCGGGGATGAGTTTAAACATCTGAGAAGGGGTTCAAGGTATAAATTGAACAGAAAAGGCCAGAGCGGGCAACCCTGTCGTGTGCCTGAGGTGAGAAAGAAGGAATCTGACAATATCCCGTTACAGTATAATCTAGCTCTGGGAGAAGAATACAATGTTTGCACCCATTTTATAAATAAAGTAGGAAAGCCCATAGTCTGTAATGTTGCCCAGAGGAAGGTCCAATCCACCCTATCAAACGCCTTTTCTGCGTCCAGGGAGACTAGAACCATTGGGGTAAGGGATGATTTAGCTGCATTAATGAGGTATTGGAGTTTCCAATGATGATCCGCTGGGGTTCTATTAGATACAAATCCTATTTGTTCTGGGCTGAGCAGCAGGGCCCAAACTCGTTCAATCCTTTTAGCTAATATTTTGGCTAAGATTTTAACATCACAATTTAACAGTGAAATGGGGTGATAACTGGCTGGGAGGTGTGTAGGCTTATCTGGTTTAGGAAGAAGAGTGATAATAGCCTCTAACAAGGTTGGGTCCTGCGCACCCCCTGAAAGCATATATTGGTATAAACGAAGTAAGCCCGGTGCCAAGTCCTTGGCAAATTGTTTATAAAAGTTGGAGGACAGGCCATCTGGTCCAGGTGCCTTATCCGGAGCCAAATCTTAATCACTGCCAGAATCTCCTGGATGAAATAAGCGAAATCAGCAATGACTGCTGATTAGAGTAAGTGAGGGCAAAGGGATGGACGCTAAATAATTTAGCGTCTCCTCCAAAGAGGGTGTAGGAGCAACCTTGTTGCATAATGTGGAAAAGTAGAGTCTGAGTACTGAGACTACCTCTCTAGGGCGGGTTTTAATCTCATCAGTTTGATCCTCAATTGAGTTTATTAATCTAGAGGTCTCCAACTTTCTTAGCCTCAGGGCGAGGAGATGGCTAGACTTTTCACCATACTCAACGTATTTTGCCCGAGTTTTCAGAATAGCAAACTCAGCCTTTTCGTGAAGCAAAAGAGAATATTGATTCCTTAAAGACAGGAGGGTTTCAAGAACATCAGTTGAGGACGAGGAAGACAGGGAGTGTTCGAGTGTTTTAATTCTGGCCAAAAGCGCCATGGCTTTTGCCTAGTTCTTTCTCTTACGGGTAGAGGCCAGGTGAATGAATTCGCCTCTTAAGAAACATTTCAGTGCACACCATTAATGGTCTGCTCGTGCAACTGAGCCCTGATTAGAAGTCAAGAAGAATTGGATTAATTCCGATATCCTAGTAACAATATATTCCTCTTTAAGTAATTGATTATTCAGCCTCCAGAGCAGGTCTCTACGGAAATTATTATCAAGCACCACGGAGATCCATGCTGGGGCATGGTCTGATATGACTATAGCCTCTATGCCTGAATAGCATATACCTTGCATAAGAGTATTACTAAACAATATATAGTCCAGCCTGGACCACGTGGAGTGTACCATAGATTGATAAGTAAAATGGCGGGCTACTGAGTTTTGCACTCTCCATGGGTCACACAATCCAAATGAGTTAATGAAATTTGTGAGAGCCTTTTGCGCAGTAGATGGAGGTTTGAGTGGGGAGCCAGATCTATCTAAGTCCTGTGTAGGTGGTAGATTCCAGTCACCCCCAAGTATTACCGGTATAGCCATAAAAACTTTCAGTTTATCCATTAAGGTTATAAAAAACTCTGGATCCCCTCCAATAGGGCCATAAATGCTTCCTAAAACTACTTCGGTGTGATTTAGTATACCATTTACTATCATGTATCTACCTTTGGGGTCGGCAATAACATTATTGGTTTGAAAAGTTATTGAACGGTGGATAAGAATAGCTGTTCCCCCTGCATTCGATGACCCTCCCGAGGCAAAAACGTGTCCGATTCCTCCCCTACGTAAGCTCGAAGCTTCGTTCGGTAGGAGATGAGTTTCCTGAATAAAGGAGATCTTCGCTTGCAATAAATCTAAATGCTTTAGAACCTGCAATCTCTTGGAGGCGTCTGAGGTCCTCTTACATTCCATGTAACAAACTTAATGAGATTATCGCCATTCCATTTGACCACTGTTGCATGGCTACTAGTTAAGAAGTTCAAAATATGCACCACAAATTCCCCCCCACAACTATAGAGATATAAAGAAATACCACTGATACAAAGCCCAATTATCCAACCAGCTAAAGAGAAGAAGTGATAATGAGGGCACTTATTACTTACAAATTCTCTTAGAATCAAGATCACAGTATTTGCCAAGGTTATTCTGTATTGTTTACCCTCCTCCCAATTAACTCTACCCCCTGATAACTATGTACAATTAACAGGTAAAATCTGCAACCCTGTAACCGAGAACTGCTAATATGTATTTTCATTGCCCTTTTTCCCAATATCCTAGCATATCCTACCCTCATAAGTGCCACTGGAAACCCTTGCAGGATAGCATATTGTATACAAATGGTAAAAAACAGTCGCATTATGATATCTATCCCAAGAAGTGCTGCAATAGCTTGCAACGCTATTCTTGTTAGAAGAATGAGAATATTACCTCCTTTGAGGAGAGCTGGGATAATCCCCCCTATTCTCCAGTACGAGCGGTTGGGCATGGCTAGCGCTATCCCACCACCCCGGTACCGTTAAAACCTTGTTAACTCCTTGACAGGAGGGAGAGAAAGCATCTCGCACACAGTAGGAGAGATAGCGAGAGAAAGAAAAAAAGGGGGGAAATGAAGGGGGAAGGGGGGAGGAGTGCAATAGGGTATCTACTTTAAATCCAATCATACTCCTCATCCCTTCTCTTTACTCCCCCCACTTATTTACTTCAGTCCTGTCCAGACTAAAGTTGAAAGGAAGTCCATAGTCCATGTACAGGTACTAGTGCAGTACCGCTGATATCCAATGTAGTCTTATTCAGGTTTACACAAATAAAATATCACGGGACAGAAAAATCCTTCCAGAAGTAGGTGATGTTCCCACGGGAGCGAATTTGCTGTGGACCTGCAGCATGGAGGTGCAGCACGTAATCATAGTCCCCCAGAGAACATGCAGTCCTGAGCACACAGTCCCGCTACATATATATCCGGGGCTTGTTTGCATGGAACACTGCTCAGTCATTTCGCTGATACCTGGATTACTCAGCCAAGCCAAGCAAAGCCCATGGACAACGCCTCTCTGGACCATTGCCATCTCCCTGACAGATCAAGGTAATCAGAACCGGCATACGAAGGGCTTAAAAAAAGCGAAGGGAAAAAAAGAAAGAAGAAAAAAAAAAAAAAAATGAAAAAAAAAAAAAAGGGAAAAATGGGAAAGGTGTTCACTCTGTAGACAAAACTAATTATAGTTATCGTAGGCCAACATTCTTTATCGTGCTGAGACTTGAAGATTCCTTCACTATCCCGTTGCCATCCTTAAGTAGCCTTAAATAAGGAGGGTAGCTTCTGAGCTAAATCTTGCTGAGCGTGGGAGACTACCTCATATGAAAGCCATTTCCCCTCCAACGAGACCTGAAGGCGTGCAGGGTATAGCATTCTAAATTTAATGCCCGCGGCTATCAACTTGGTAACAACAGGGTGGAAAGTAGCCCTTCTTTGGCGCGTTTCCAGTGGTAGATCCTGGGTGAGATGCAACTTTTTCCCCTCCCAAGTAATAGACTGCATTTCTTTAACTTTAGAAAGGATATGCTGACGTTCCAAATAATTAAGTAATCTGATGATTATAGGTCTGGGAGGAGCTGATGTATCAGGCTTTGGTCATGGCGATCTGTGAGCCCTCTCAACTACATAAGTAGGGTTATAGGCGAGGGGCCTACAATTTTACAAGCAGAGATTGAACAAATATGATGGGAGAGGCCTTCTACCCTCTGGAAGACCATGAATCAGAATATTATTTCTTCTGGGCGGCCCTCCAAGTCCTCTGTTTTTGCCGCAACTTAGTAACTTGCTGCCTTAACTTTACAAACTCAGGATCAGCTTCTATCTCTCCAAGATTCTAGTGAGCCAATGCGGGCCTCGCTATCCGCTTGCCGCTGCCTTACGGTGGTCATCTCCCCACGGAGGTTCTTTAATTCCAAGGTTAACTCTGCAATTGACTCTTTGAAGAGATGCATCTCCTCTAAAAAACGTTTCTCTGACAGAGGGGTTGCATTGGATAGAGCCATTAAGTGCTTGGCCGAAGATGTCTGTGGCTGTTGCTTGGCCTTTTTAGGTTGCTTGTCCGGGGAGGTTGGCGGAGTATGTTTAGGCATGGCTGTCTTCATCTCCAGATCCATGCCTGTTTCCTTTCTCTCTCCTCTTCCTCTCCTCCGATTTACCAGCTAATGCCCCGACCACCTCAAAAGCTTCCTGGAACATTAAAAGCGCTGGCAAATAGGTAGATAAATGGCAAGTGACGTTTAAAAGAAATAAATTGTCTTGAAGTTTTCAGGGATGTAGCGGGAGCCCGGGGAGTCTGCTGTTAACCCGCCAGACGCATCACGTGATCTCTGAGCAGAAAAAGTCTGAAGCCCAGCAGCAAAGGGAATTTGAACAGAAAAAGTTTGAAGCACAGCAGGAAAGAGAGCAGAAAAGATTTGAAATGGAGATGCAGGAAAAACAGTGCCAGAGAGCAACCAAGGAAAAAGAAAAGCAGCTTCAGAGAGAGTTTGAACAGGAGAAGCTATGATTAAAATGACCAGCACCAGAGAAGGTAAGTGGCAGGGGTGAACCTGAAACTCCAGGGCTAGGATACAAGTTAAACTCCAGATTAATAGTTGAATTTGAAGAGGGGGAGAATATGCATGCATTTTTGAATTCATTTGAAAAGTTCTGTATTCAGGCCAAAATACCCAGGGAGTCCTGGAGCTTCCAGCTATCCCTGCTACTTACTGGTAAAGGGCATGAGGCGCTAGGCCAAATGAATAATGAGGACAGCAGAGACTATGAGAAAGTTAAAACTGCTTTACTTCCAAAGTATGAACTGACTCTTGAGGTCTACTGGGTTAAATTCAGTAAACTCCAAAAAAGCGCTGACATGAGCTTTGAAGAACTAACTACAAAGCAATGGCAATTTTAAAGTGTTGTTAGGAGAGGGTGGAAGCAAACTCTGTGTGGAAAATTGAGGAGGTTACACTTTTAGAATAGTTCTTTTGGGCTTGCCCAGCGGAGCTGAAAACCTGGCTGGAGGCCCAGGTCCCAAGATAGCACAGCAAACTGCTGAGCTCTTGGATTGCTATGCCAGGAGCTGGCCTGCTCTTATAGTAAGTGGGGGAGCAGGTGCTGCAGCACAGAAAGGGAAAAGCATGTCTTCAGGGCAGCTAAAACCTTCAATGTCTCTGCAGAATGGGGGAAGCCCCAAGTTACCAAAAAGGGATTACTTGGAAAAAAAGAATGATGAATGTTAGTTTTGTAAGCAGCCAGGACATCTGGCAAGACTGTGTCCTAAAAAGGCACGGGGTGGACAAAGTGTCCTTGAAAAGGAGGTGGGTGCACTGTGTATCCCTGAGAGTATGCCTTTGAACATGAAGGAGCATATACTCCCGGTTATCATAAATGTGGTGCAGACCCATGGGCTAAGAGACACAGGGACATCTCCTAACCTGGTAAAAATGGATTTGGTTGAGCCTGAACAGCTTATACCTAATCAATTTGTCACTGTGAGGGGATTCACAGGGGAGAAGAAAATCTTGCCACTAGCAAGTGTTCTCCAGGACTGGGGTGAGACAGGAGAGAGGTTACAAAAAGTTGCAGTTGCAGACAACCTCACCCTGGATGTGATTATAGGGAGTAATATACAGCAGGGGTGGTGTGTGCTGTTACCCATAGTCAGACGGCTAATGCCCTTGTATTTCCATGAACCCTAAAGAAGCACCTGTGGAAGAGAATAAGAGGTTGGTTCCTCAACCTGTGTCTCCAGACATGGAGAATCGTGAAAGGGAGGTGGGACTTGCCCAAGCAGCTATGCACAAAACAGTTACAGAGTTACTCTGGGGAGGGAAGGGTAGCCAATGGTCAGAAGGTTAGAGATGGCAGTGACTCTGAATGCCCTGACACTAGTGCTATGGACCCCAGTTTAGGAACTGATAGTGACATGTCCCATGCTTTAGGAACATGTGAAGATTTTGTAGCTGCTCAGAGGACTGACCCTAGTTTGGAGTGACTGAGGGCTTGTGCAGAATCTGATGGGACACCGGGAGGTGATATGAGACATAGGGTATTTTGGGACAATTGACTGTTATATACAAAGGATGTGAGGACTGAGGGAGGGATGATAAGCTGGCAGCTTGTCATTCCCCAGGAGTATCATGACAGGTTGCTCAAGGTCACCCATGATATCCCAATGTCTGGACATCTGGGAATCAAATGCACTACACAGCAATTGGCCCCTAACTCCTATTGGCCCAACTTCACCCAGCAGGTGAAGGAATATTGCAGTTCTTGTCACCAGTACCAACAGATAGGGAATGCAGGTAGTAAAACAAAGTCTGCCCTAATTACCTTGTCCATTGTGGAGGAGCCATTCCAGAGGGTAGGATTGGATATTGTGGGACCCTTGAGTCAATCAATCATCCCTTTATTAAGCACCATTCCATAAGACCATAGCACTGTACACAAAATATAGCAATACAATCAATAACATCAGCCGATGTAAAATCCTAAAACATTAATCCTGAAATAAGATGAGAGATAGCAGTAGACTAACCAATACCAGCATCAGGTAATGCTAAAGTGAACAGATAGTTTTTTTAGGGCAGATTTGAAACACTCGATGGTCAGGTACCCCCTAATCCTATGAGGCAGAGAATTCCACAGGGTCGGGGCTGTAGATGCAAAACAGTGAGTCCCAGAAATCTTCAGTCGAACCCTGGGAACCTCTAACAATCCTTCAACGGAGGAACGGAGTTAGCAGAGGGGGCAATAGGGGCAGAAAAGATCTTACAAGTAACATGGTACCTGCCTGTGTAGGGCTTTCTAGGTCATTAATCTGACCGTGAAGGTGATCTGCCAATGTACAGGCAGCCAGTGCACACTGCGGAGCACAGGAATTACATGCCTAGATCTTGATAGACCAGTCAACAACCTGGCTGCTGCATTCTGCACCAGCTGCAGTCAGCAGATATCAACCCCCGGTAGCCCCAGGTAAAGAGCATTGCATTAATCTAGGTGTGCGGTTACGAAGGCACAGATCAGCGTTGGAAGGTCACCAAGTGGGACCAGGCACTTAATCCGAGCGATGTTCCTCGGTGAAAAAAGGTTTTAATGACCGCAGACACCGGAGCTTTTAATGTCAGGCCACTGTTAAACACAATGCCCAGATTTCACACCTGGTCAGAGGTAGGCAGTTAATTGCCCCCGAGCCAAAGCCCGGAAGGCAGGCCTGCTTATAGACCAGCACCTTGGTAATCTGGGTCCACCACTAGCATCTCAGTCTTGCCCTAATTCAACTTTAGCCAGCTGGCACTCATCTAGCCCTGGATCTCAGAAAGGCAGCTATTAAAAACAGAGACTGTACCACCCTATTTGGGCATAAAGGACATGTTGAGCTCAGTATCATCTGCATAGTTTGATGATCCAACCACCTGACTAGTTCCACCATCAAATCAGTGATCTCTATAGCTAGAAGGAAGACCAGATCCAATGAGAGTCCTGGACTATGGGTAGTAGAGGTAACTACTTGTGTCAGGCCCAACAAACTCATCAGTTGGAGGAAGTCTTGTTCAAAATGCAAGAGTTTATCATTGATCCAGGAACTGAAATCCCCCAGAATAATCCTTCTAGGAAATTCCAACACTAGGTTGATGACAAAGTCTGCTACTTCCTGCAGGAATTCCTTCTCACCACCAGGTGGACAATAGATGAGAAGTATCCTGCAAGCAGCACCTGCACCCACAATGTATTCAAAAAGATCTTGTTGTTCCCACAGGGATGTCTACAAGGCCCAGATCTGATTTTAAACAAATGGCTACCCCCCTCCTGCCCCTACCATCCTCTCTTGGTAGTGTATCACTGAGTACCCAGCTGGAATTGCTGATTCCAATATTAGACCGGCATTTTCATCCAGCCAGGTCTTAGTGATGCAGGCCAGGTCAGCTGAGCCCACAAGATCAGCAATAACTGCTGTCTTGTTTTTAATTGACCTGGCGATGCACGACACTGCCTGAGTAGAATAGGTTGCCAAAGTAGATGGGGCAACTTGCCCACTCCATGTGAAACCCTTGGGTATGGGAACCAGACAGGGAGGTCCCCTTTCCTTGACCCATTTTTGCCCCAGGGTGTCTTCTCATTCCCACCAACCCACCCACTTTGCTCTGTTACCCCACCAGTAGCACCCCAAGCTCCTCTGGAAAAAGGGTTGTCCTTTTTTTTTCAAATGTTATTTCTGCACCTACCTTGGTGGCCTCTCTCCAGTGAGGATTCTCGGCTGCACAGTTCTGCTGCCTGCCTGAAGCCCTCCACTATCTTCATTCTGCCCGGCCATCTCTCTCCTTTCCTTGACCAACCGCTCACTCCCCCCAGCTCTGAGTCCCCAAGGGCAGGACCGCCATCTCCTTCTAGCACTCTATCTATAATACAGATGAGCGATCGGCGAGGAGGAGAGATAACGGAATCACACAGTGGCAGAGCCTGGCATTGGGCATGGGACCATGGCCACTGATCCCACCTTCACCTACCCCTGAGGTAGGGTTTTTCCTTTTAGTCTACATCCTCCCTCCCTCCCTCCCTCAGAGCCGAGCGTGCAATGATGCCAGGACGTCTGTCACTGCTCTGCATCCTACTATTCTGGCCCTGAGTGTTGCAGTACCTCTGGTCTCCACTGGGGGCCCTGCAATAGCGGGCAGTCCATGAAACCCTCCCCAAGACAGGAGAGCAGTCCTCTGGATGCTCAGTGCTTTCTCTCTCTCCCTGCTGACCCTCAGAGGCCTGGGCTCATTCCAGAACCCAGGTCACTGGTGTGGCGTGAGGTGTGGCATCCAGCACCTCAACCCTCAGCACCACCGGGATGGACAGAAAAAGGGTTATCCTGAAGGTGGTTGATTATGCCACCCAATACCCACAGGTGGTCACCGTCTCTCCCATTTAGGCACACAAAGTGACAGATGCCTTGCTAGGGATTTTCTCCCATGTCAGGTTTCCACAGAAGGTTATCTCTGATCAAGGTGCTAACTTCATGTTGGACCTGATGAAGTGTTTGTGGGAAAAGTGTAGGATGGTGCAATCTTGTATGACACCTGAACACCCACAAGCCAATAGGCTTATGGAATGATTCAATGGTACCCTAAAATGATGTCCCATGCATTTGCCGAACAGCATATGAGGGACTGGGAGAAATACCCCCAAGAGTCAACAGGGTTCTTCCCCTTTGAACTCTTATATGGACATAGGGTGTGTGGGCCCCTAAACTTGATCAGTGAGTACTGGGAAGGCAAGACTACCCCCCAGGGAACTCCCATAGTGGAGAATGTCCTTAAGTTTAGAGAGAAGCTGAAGGAGCTTATGGGGGTGGCCCAAAGTAACCTGTCAGCTGCCCAGCAGAAGCAAAAAGCCTGGTATGAGCACAGAGAAAGAGCTCGCTCATACACCACAGGGCAGGAAGTAACGGTCTTCATTCTAGTCAAGAAGGACAAGCTGCAGGCTGAGTGGGCGGGACCATATAAGATAGTTTGATGGGTCAATGACGCAAACTATATTGTGGAAGTGCCTGAATGGAGACATACAAATAGGATGTATCATGTCAATATGATGAAGCCATATGCAAATAGGCTGACATGGTATTTGCAGTGTGAAGTCTGGTCAGGTGACGGATGAGGAAGAACCCCTCCTGGACTTGCTAGAGGAAAGCAAGCAGGAGTCATCTATGGAGGCAATCAAGCTGTTGCACCAGTTGACCCCAGAACAGACACAGGAAGTGAGGGAGGTTTTAGAAGACTTTGCCCCTTTAATTACAACCAAGCCTGGATGAACCCCCTTAACAACACATGACGTAGACATGGAGATGTAAGTGCCCATAAGATGGACAGCCTAATGGGTGTCTGAGGCCATCCTAAAGGGCTAGTCACTTTTGTGTGGACTATTGTGGACTCAATGCAGTCACGAAATCTGACACCCACCCAATGCCATGGACGGGCGAACTATTAGACAAGTTGGGAGGGGCGACATATCTTACCACAACTGACTTGACAAAAGGATACTGGCAGATGGAGTTAATTGCCAGGGCTAGTGAATGGTCAGCCTTCATCATCGCAATAGGATTATTTGAATTCTGGGTAGTGTCTTTTGGAATGAAGAACAGCCCTGCCATCTCCAAAAGGTTGGTCAACCAGGTGTTACATGGTACTGAATAGTATGCAGTGGCTTATCTGGTTGATATTGCCATCTTCAGTACCATCTGGAAGGAACACCTGTCCAATCTGAAGGAAGTGTTGGGCAGGATACAGGTAGCAGGGCTCACTGCCAAGGCTGAAAGTGCCACGTAGCTATGGCGGAGGTGGCATACCTAGGCCATGTAGTGGGGTGGGGGCAGCTTCATCCTAATTGAGCAATTACTGAGGCAATAGAGGTGTGGCCCATGCCTGAAACCAAGGAGCAGGTTAGGAACTTCCTAAGGATCGCAGGGTACTACCAAATGTTTGTGCCCAATTACAGTACCCTGGCAGCTCCCCTATCTGGCTTACCAAAGAAAAGACAGCCCAAAAAGTTAAACTGGGAGCCAGGCTGTGAATGAGCCTTCACACAGCTAAAAGCGGCACTGTTCAGTGCCCCTGTGTTGGCCAGTCCAGATTACACTAGGCAGTTTGTAGTACAGACGGATGCCTCGGATGTGGGGATTGGAGAAGTCCTCAGTCAGACATCTAATCAGGGAAAAGACCACCTGATAGTGTTCCCCAGGAGCAGGCATATTCCATGGATGAAAAGGAATGCCTTGTGCTGGTATGGGCCCGAAGAAATTAGAGCTGTACCTTTATGGGAGGCGTGTCAATGTACAGTCCTGTCACAGCTCCCTAGTATGGTTGAATCAGATGGGCAAAACAAATGGATGGCTCCTCAGATGGAATATTGCCCTACAGGCCTATGACATGACAATTATGCACAGGGCTGAGTCGGCCAACGCAAATGCAGATGGCCTGTCTCACCAAGTAGGACAGTAACAGAATTTGTGGGATCACTACCATACAATAGGGGCATGTTCCCACAAATGCAGACATATTTTTTGTTATATTTTTCTGTGATTTTGGTTTTGTTTAAAATTTCCAATCAAGTCAGGATAAGGTTTGACAGGAAGATGTCCATGTTTTTTTTTTAAAAGGGTTACCTGCAGAGGATGTATATTCCACGGTCTGGGAAAGGATTACTTAACAGGAAACTGAGATTATATTTCAAAAGGATGGAAGTTCCTTGTAAGCTGATAACAGGGAAACAGGTGTCAGACTTTCAGGAGATGGGAGAAACTCTCGCTGCAATAAACTTTACACTTCAAGAGAAAAATATCTTAAGTTCCAGGAACTGTCATGGTATATTTATATATTATTAGGTGGCAGGAAGGATGGGGGAAGACCAAAGGTTAATTCACTTAAAATTTGTGAAAGAACAATTGGACAGTCAGTGCAGCGGTTGTATTTCCATCTGCGATGCCAGCTGGGGGAGAAGGAGGAAGCGTCCAGCGATAGCTCACCTTCTTCAGGGGGGAAGGTGGGAGTGCGGCCCGGTACCTGCTGGTCCCTGACAGAGGCTGGAAGCACAGCAGGACATCGGGCTGCAGATGACTGGAGAGTGGCGGACATCGACGTACGCCTTGATGTCTGTGGCATGCCACTCCCCTGAGGAGAAAATGTAGAAATGGTGCCCTGGTCGATCAGGTGATGGCCTCCCTGGACTCTCATTGCTGAGCTCCCGGTCCTCCATCTGCCTCGTCAGCAGCACCCAGGATCATTGGCATGGCCGGAATGGCTTATCCCCTATGAATGTAAGGGACCCTCCTGATGAAGGGATACATCAGGGTTACCTGAACTGGCTGCAATGTGGAGTGGTGGGGTTGGGAGCAGTCAGGTGAGCAGGTCCACGAGAGGTCTGAAAGAGGGATTAGCTAGGGTGTGGGGTGGGTGCATTAAAAACAACAATTACGAAACAGCAAGGGAGACCCCGCTGGCCCAAAAAGATAAGGCCACCAGCTAACCATAGACTGGAGGACCAGGCCTATATAAAGGCCCTCAGAAGAGAAACTCACAGTATTGCATGTGACACTCTTTCCTGAGAGACACAAGAAGAACCAACATATCTGATACACAGAGCCAAACTGCCAGGCATCCACAATTGAAAGGAAATTTGCAAGGACCCTGCTTTTCTGTTTTTACCGGCAACACCCATAAAAATAACAGAATCATGCTTAGTTTGCGAATTTTGAATACTTGTAACGGTGCCTCACGGAAATAGCATGTCACTGCACAAAATCCCTAAGATTTCAGCATCTTTTTAAGTTTTTTTTATTTTCTCTTTCTATGCCCCCTTCTCACAGCATCAGTCTCCACTTTTCAGAGATCTCTAGGCTGAGTATCCCCTAGCTTCACCCCAGATAATGCTCGGGAGCTCCTGTGAGCCTCCCCCTCCTGCCTGGGTTGTACCCCCCCCAGTTGGGAAGGGAGGGGACACCAGGTCAACCCTTTACAGTCCCTTAGTGTGTGTCGGGCAGCCCAGTGGGTCCCTCATGGCATCTGGTTATGAAGTTTGGGGCAGCTGGGACCCTTCTACCAGTGGCCGATGTGGGGTGATTGTTACTGATTTTCTGGTCTCTGTTCCTGAGGGCACCAGCACTCGATGGGATCCAAGGAAGTAGGGCACATAGAGACATGCCACTGCTCCAGATCCTGGCTAGTGTCCTTTCCTCCCAATCTCTCTGCAGCCCCATTGCACCCACCACCCATGGTCACCCAGCTGGTGGTAAAGCAGCTGGACCTGCAGCTCCCCCTTCCCGGAGGAGGAGAGCAGCCCCCCAGGTGCTCGATCCTACTCTCCTGGCCAGACCTCTAGCAACCTGAGTTTGCTTCTGACCCTGGGTCACTGGCATTGCAAGCAGTAGTGCTACTGCAGGCTATTTACAGTACTCTCTCAACTATTCACCCACTTTGGTGTAAGAAAAAATAAGCAGATGGAGTGGCAAATAATTCAGTTTTAGTAAAATACTGTATAAGTGTTTAATGTTCATAATTTGCACTGTAGGTAATGTGCACTATTATTGAAATCATATATTAAAACATTATACAGTCCAACCTCGATTATCTGGACCTCGATTATCTGAACCGCCCGCTCCAGCGGACTCACAATCTGGTCCCAGATTGTTAAAGCAAACAGCTTTGCGGTTAAGCTTTTTTTTTTAACTGAGGTCTGTGAGAGAACAGTAATCACCTGTTCTAACTAACCATAGAAACATAGAATTTGATGGCAGATAAGGACCGCTTGCCCACCCAGTCTGCCCATTTCCCTACTTAATGGATAAGCTGCAGATCCTAGTTAACCAGCAGCCTGCTTCTTTCTACCCCCAACCCCTAGAATTGCCTTATGGCTGTCCCATGCATGCTTGAATTCAGTCACTGTTTTTGACTCCACAACCTCCTCCGGAAGGCCATTCCATGCATCCACAATCCTCTCTGTGAAAAAAATACTTCCTTACATTACCTCTGAGCCACCCCCATCTTCAAATTGTGCCCCTTGTTTTTGCACATCTCTTTTTCTGAAAGATGCTACCCTCTTGGACTTTGTTGATTCCCTTGAGGTACTCAAACGTTTCTATCATGTCCCCTCTCTCCCTCCTTTCCTCAAGGCTATACATATTAAGCTCCTTTAGTCTCTCTTCATATGTCTTCCGGGGCAGACCCTGCACAATTTTAGTTGCCCTCTTCTGGACAGCTTCCATCTAGTCTATGTTCTTGCGGAGACTGGGTCTCCAGAACTGCACACAGTACTCCAGATGGGGTCTCACCAGCTGTCTGTACAGAGGGATAACAACTTCCTGTTTTCTACTGGTCATGCCTCTCCCTATGCATCCCAGTATCCCCCCAGCCCTCCTTACTGCCTTCTCACATTGCTTGCCCACCTTTAAGTCATCTGATAAGACTACCCCCAGATCCCTTTCCATGTTTGTTGTTGTTAATATCTCACCCCATTGTGTACTCTTCCCCTGGGTTTTTGTTTCCCAGGTGCATTACCTTGCATTTCTTAGCATTAAATCTAAGCTGCCATACATTTGACCATTCCTCTAACCGTGCCAAGTCCCTTCTCATCCTTTTCATCCCACCTTGTGCATCAACTCTGTTGCAGATCTTTGTGTCATCTGCAAAGAGACATACTTTTCCTTCCAGTCCCTCTGCAATGTTGCTTACAAAGACATTGAAGAGGACCGGTCTTAATACTGAACCCTGAGGCACCCCACTAGTAACCTGCCTTTCTTCAGAGTGGACTCCATTTACTATTAATCTCTGTGTCCTATTCTCCAGCCAATTCTTTACCCAGGCTATCATGTTGGGACCCACTCCCAGGGTGGCTAACTTGTATATTAATCTTTTGTGTGGGACTGAGTCAAATGCCTTGCTAAAGTCTAGGTAGACCATGTCCACAGCCCCTCCCTGATCTACTACTTTGGTCACCTAGACAAAGAAATCTATTAGATTTGTCTGGCATGACCTTCCTGCTGTGAATCCATGCTGCCTTGGGTCCTGTGCCCCGCTGGTCTCTAGGTACTAGACAATTCTTTCCTTCAAAGTGAGTCCATCATTTCCCTATCACTGAGGTTAGACTAACTGGTCTGTAGTTTCCCCTTCTGCCCTGCTCCCACTTTTGTGAAGGGAATCACA
The DNA here is from genome assembly GCA_016271365.2 of Neoceratodus forsteri. Classification (NCBI taxonomy): domain Eukaryota; kingdom Metazoa; phylum Chordata; order Ceratodontiformes; family Ceratodontidae; genus Neoceratodus; species Neoceratodus forsteri. Next base: position 63,589,437 of record CM057455.1, read on the forward strand.
TCGACCCTCCTCCAGTCCTCAGGTACCACCCCATCCTCCATGATTTGTTAAAGAGGGTAGTCAGTGGTGTCACTAGTTCTACCTTAGTTCTTATAGAATTCTGGGATGAATCCCATCAGGCCCCATTGCTTTGTCCACCTTCAGTTTTAAGAGTTCTTTCAGAACCCTTTCTTCTGTAAATGGGCTAGTATCAACTTCTGTACCCAGAGTGTTTCTATTGTTTGGTTTAGGTAACTCCCCCTCTTCATTTGTAAATACTGAGCAAAAATATTTGTTTAGTATCTCTGCCTTTTCACAGTCACCCTCTACCACCCCCCTCCTTTATTAAGCCTCACTATCCTCCCTTAGTCTTCCTTCGCTCCTGATGTACCTAAAAGGTTTTATCCCTTTCTTAACTGAGTTGGCTATCTTTTCCTCAGTTCGGGCCTTTGCTGTTCTGACTGCCTTCTAGCTTCCTTTGCTTTAACTGATACAATTCTCTGTCCTGCTCCTTCAGTGATTCCTTGTACTTTCTGAATGCTTTCTTTTCTCTTGAACCTTCACTGCCACCTCCTTTGAGAACTATAGTGGTTTCTTACATCATTTTGTTTTGTTTATTTGCTTCACACAAGGCTTTACCTCTGTGATGGCAGTTTTATTATTCCCATTGTTCTTCCACCCCTCCTTCCTGCCCATTTGCTAGTGCATTCCTTAGGCACTCACCCATTTTGGCAAAGTCAGCCCTCCTGAAGTCCAGTACTTTTGCCTTTGTATGGCTTGACTCTGTTGCTGTGTTTATTGTGAACCATACATAGAAACATAGACTTTGATGGCAGATAAGGACTGCTAGGCCAATCTAGTCTGCCCATTTCCCTACCTACAGGATAGGCCGCAGATCCTAGCTAACCAACAGCTTATATCTTCCTGCCCCCCACAAGAATTGCCTTATGTCTGTCCCATGCATTCTTGAATTCTCCCACAGTTTTAGACCCCACAACTTCCTCAGGAAGGCTATTCCATGCATCCACTACCCTCTCTGTGAAATAATACTTCCTCACATTGCCCTGAACCGCCCTCCTTCTATCTTTAAATTGTGTCCCCTTGTTCTTGCAAGTCTCTTTTCTGAAAGATGCTACCCTCTTGGACTTTGTTGATTCCTTGAGGTACCTGAGAAGTTTCTATCATGTCCCCTCTCCCTTCTTTCCTCAAGGGTATACATATTAAGCTCCTTTAGTCTCTCCTCATCCGGCTTCTCTTGCAGACCCTGCACCATTTTAGTTGCCCTCCTCTGGACTGCCTCTATCCTGTCTATGTCCTTGCGGAGATGGGGTCTCCAGAACTGGACTACAGTATTCAGATGGGGTCTCACCAACTGTCTGTACAGAGGATAACAACTTCCTGTTTTCTGCTGCTGATGCCTCTCCCTATACATCCCAGTATACCCCGGCCCTCCCTACTGCCTTCTCACATTGCTTGCTAACCTTAAGGTCATCTGATATGATTACCCCAGGTCCCTTTCCTGTTTTGTTGTTGTTACTACCTCCCACCCATTGTGTATTCTTCCCCTGGGTTCTTGTTTCCCAGGTGCATTATTGCACTTTTTTGCATTGAATCCTAGCTGCCATACGTCTGACCATCCCTTCAACCTTGCCAAGTCCCTTTTCATCCTTTCCATGCCTCCTTGTGTATCAACCCTGTTGCAGATCTTTGTGTCATCTGCAAAAAGGCATAATTTTCCTTCCAGTCCCTCTGCAATGTCACTGATGAAGACATTAAAAAAGACTGGACCCAATACTGAACCCTGCGGTACCCCACTAGTAACTGCCCTTTCTTCAGAGTGGACTCCATTTACAATTACCTTCTGTGTCCTGTTCTCCAGCCAATGTTTTACCCAGGCTACCACCTGGGACCCACTCCCAGGCTGGTTAATTTGACTAATAATCTTTTGTGTGGGACTGTGTTAAATGCCTTGCTAAAAGTCTAGGTAGGCCATGTCCACAGCCCCTCCTGGTCTACTACTTTGGTCACCCAGTCAAAGAAATCTGTAGATTAGTCTGAGCAGACCTTCCCACTGTGAACCCATGCTGCCTTGGATCCTGTGCTCCACTGACCTCTAGGTACTCAACTATTCTTTCCTTCAGAGTGACTCCATCACTTTCCCTACCACAGAGGTCAGACTGACAGGTCTGTAGTTTCCTGCCTCTGTCTTGGTCTCCACTTTGTGAAGGGAATCCATCCGCCTTCCTCCAGTCCTCGGTACCATACCATCCTCCCATGATTTATTAAAAGAGTAGCCAGTGGTTTCACTAGTTCCTTCCTTAATTCTTTTAGAATTCTGGGGTGAATTCCATCAGGACCCATTGCTTTGTCCACCTTCAGTTTTAGGAGTTCTTGCAGAACCCTTTCTTCTGTGAAAGGACTGGGATTGACCCCCTATCAAGACTGCTTCTGTTAATTGGATTAGGCACTTCCCCTCCTCTTTTTGTGAATACTGAGCTGAAATATTCGTTCAGTATTCCTGCTTTTCACTGTCCCCCTCTGCACACCACGTTCATTCTATTCAGCCTCACTATCCCTCCCTTTGTCTTTCTCACGCTCGCTGAGTGTACCTATAAAAGGTTTTATCCCCTTCTTAACTGAGTTGGCTATCTTTTCCTCAGTTTGGGCCTTTGCTATTCTGACTTCCCTCCTGCTTCTTTCTGCCTTAACTGGTACAGTTCTCCGTCCTGCTCCTTCTGTGTTTCCTTATACTTCCGAATGCTATCTTTTCTTCCTGACTTTCACAGCCACCTCTCTTGAGAACCATGGTGGCTTTTTCTTTCATTACATTTGTTTATTTGCTGCTTACACAAAGGCTTGTTGCCTCTGTGATGGCAGTTTTGATATTTCCCCATTGTTGCTCCACACCTCCTTCTAGCCTGTTTGCTAGTGCTTTCTGAGAGCCTCTCCCATCTTGCCAACGTCAGCCCTCCTAAGTCCAGTGCACCTCACTTTTGTATGGCTTGACTCTGTAGCTGAGTTTAACGTGAACCACACTGTTTGATGGTCACTTGTCTCCAGATGGCAACCCTCTTCTAGATCTGAGATCCTCTCACTGCCCCCGTTTGAGAGTATGAGGTCTAAGATTGCTCCCTCACGAGTGGGTTCCAAAACTAGCTGTTTAATGCCTGCCACCTGTAGGGCATCAAGAATGGCCCTGCTCTTGGATGTGGCTGCAGCAAATGTGCTCCAGTTAACATCCGGCAATTCAGGTCTCCCATCATCAGTATCTCCTTTCTCTGCCATTCTAAGAATGCCTTCCATCATGTCCTTGTCCATTCCTTCCCCTGACATGGGGGTCTGTACCTAACCCTGTGCAGATTGTGGTGCTCTTTCCAGTCTCAAGGTGACCCACAGTGCCTCCTCTCCTCCCTGTTTACTCTTTTGTTCAGTTGCTTTTATCCCTTCCTTTACATAGAGAGCTACTCCTCCCCCTCTTCTCCCCTGCCTGTCCCTCCTGTAAGTTATGCACCCTGGTATGTTAACATCCCAGTCATGGTTCTCTGTGTACCATGTTTCTGTGACTGCTACGATATCCAGGCATCCCTCTTCCATTAAGGCCACCAGCTCAGGGAACTTGTTGCCCAGACTACGGGCATTGGTACTCATTACCCGCCATTTCCTGATGGCCTTACCCCCTTTTGCCCCATCCCTGTCCTTCTTGCCTTTGTCACTTTCTACATTTACTCCTGCCCTTCTCCGTATCGACACCTCCATGTTGGTGTTTGCCACACTTAGTACCGTGATTGTTTGGGGGGGCTAGGATTTTCCTGCTCCTTTCCAGTGCCTCCCCCCTTGGCTAGTTTAAAAGCTTGCCAATGAAGCATTTAAACCTATCACCTAGGATCCTGGTTCCCCTCCCAGACAGATGCAGCCCATCATGCCAGTATAGGCTTGCATCACTCCAGGTGGACCCCCAGTCCCCAATGAAGCCAAATCTCTGAGCTCCACACCAGTTTTTCAACCACTGATTGAATCCCATGGTACAGAACACACTAGTCTCTCCTATGCCATAGACTGGTAGCACCTCTGAGAAGGTTACCGTGCGTGCTACTTGACTAAGGCCCCTCCCCAATTCCACAAACTCTTCCTGCACTTCTCTAATCCCTTTCTTAGCCAGGTCATTTGTCCCTAGGTGGACAATGACATCCAGCTCCCTCCCTGTGCAGCTGCTCTGGCAATCCTGATTCGCTCCCTGTCCCTCAAGCCATGGCGCCAGGCAGGCACCTTACCTCTCTCCTTCCTTGCCCAATTCTACCTTCCTAGCAATGGAGTCCCCACCAGGGTTGTTTCCTTCCTGCAGGGTCCACTGCCATCCTCCTGTGGGTCTCCTTGCGGAGGTTCCCAGCATCCTCCATGGCCTCCACTGTAGGTGCCTCCATAGAGGAACCACACTTTGCCAGAATGGCATAGGAATTGTGGAGATGTACAACTGGAGGGATGTGCCTCTGTTCCACCACCCTCACCCTCCCTGAGCCCACTGTGGTCAACACGCTCCTCTTTCTTGGTAACCTCTGGGGAGCCGCAGTGGCACTGGTGGTCCCTGGATGGAAGAGGAGGTCCCACAAATCCTGCCAACTCAGCCTGGAGATGAGCAACCTCCTCCCTCAACCCAGAGGTGCCTGCAGATGGGACAACACCGCATCCTCCAGAACATCTCCCGGAAGACTGCTGCTCCACAGCCACTGCACTGCACTGCACCACTCCAATCATGTCTTATTTCTGGCCCCTTAACTGTTTGCAATCCTTACTCTTTCCTCTTTTTTTCTCTCTCTCCTTACTTTCTGTCTGTGTGCCCTTTAAGCTCCTGATTGTCCTGTTCTGAGACAAGAATATCCTATATTTCTCAGTAGACCACTTACTTGTTCAGAGGCAGACCTCCAGCAGCTAGAGGGGGCCAGAGAGCTACTCTTGCCCTTCTAGGATGGTGGGTCCTTGGTGGTTCTGTGATCACTCACTTCCTGCCCCTAAACAGGAAGTTTCTGTTGTCAGTCAAATCCTGTGCCTATAAAAATAGAACTAGCTTTGGGTGGGGGCATGGAGGGGGAAGGAAGGAGGCAATATAGTCCCAGTAGAGAAGTTCAGTCACACAGCAGTCCTTTCTCCTGGTGTCTTCTGCCAAGCTAGTAGAAGAATCTTTCTAAGGCAGTCTTTTAAATGTAGCTTCCTTCTAGCTAAGCCCTCCCCTACTTACCAGATCTTTCTACAAGTAATTTAAACCTCACAGCAGTTAAGTCCTTTCAGTCACCTGAGATTTACACCTAGATGACTTTTCAGTTACCCATTCAGTTCAGTTAACCCAAACACACACTTTTTGTTTGTTTGTTTTGTATGTTAGTTTTTTTAACCTAAATTAAAGGTCCAAATACAAAAGTTCTTCTACTTTTGTCCCAGCAGAGAAGTTCAGTCACACAGCAGTCCTTTCTCCTGGTGTCTTCTGCCAAGCTATACTGTTCGATGGTCACTAGTTCCCAGATGGCTACATCTGTGATCCTCTCTACATCTCCATTTGAGAGGACCAGGACTAAGATTGCTCCTTCTCGAGTGGGTTCCAATACTAGTTGTCTAAGGCATGCCCTCTGTAGGGCATCTAGAATAACCCCACTCTTAGAAGTGGCTGCTGCAACTGCACTCCAGTTAACATATGGCATATTCAGATCACCCATCTGCAATACCTCCCCTTTATCTGCCATTCTAAGTATACTTTCTATCATTTCCTTGTCCATTTCCTCCCCTGAGGGATCTATCTCTAACCCTGTGCGGATGTGGTGCCATTGCCTGCCTCCAAATTGACCCACAGTGCTTCTTCTCCTCCTGTTTACCCTTTTGTTCTGTTGCTTTGATTCCTTCTGTTATGTAGAGAGCTACTCCTCCTCCTCTTTTACCCTCCCTGTCCCTCCTGTAGATAGTGTATCCTGGTATGTTTTCATCCCAGTCATGGTTCTATGTGTACCATGTTTCTGTGACTGCCACGATATCCAGATGTTCCTCCTCCATCAAGGCCTCTAATTCAGGAAGCTTGTTACTCAGACTACGGGCATTGTTACTCATTGCTCTCCATTTTTTGATGGCTTTACCTTCTGTAGCAGCATCCCCTACTGACCTTTCTACCTTGGTCTTTTTCTCATTTAGTACCCTGTTTTGTAGGGGGAGGCTGGAATTTTCCTGCTGCTTATCAGTGCCTCCCTCCTTGACTAGTTTAAAAGCTTGCCAATGAAGCATTTAAACCGATTGCCCAAAAGACTTGTTCCCTTCCTGGACAGATGCAGACCATCCTGCCAGTATAGGCTGGTGTCCCTACAGGTGGAACCCTAGTCCTCAATGAAGCCAAACCCCTGTGCTCCACACCATTTTTTCAACCATTCATTAAACTGCATGGTGCAAAGTACCCTCATCTCACCCATGCCACTGACAGGCAGCACCTCTGAGAAGGATACTGTGTGTGATACTTGTCTTAAGCCCCTCCCCAACTCTACAAAGTCCTTCTGCACTGCTCTAATCTCATGATGAGCTAAGTCATTTGTCTCTAGGTGGACAATGATGTCCAGCTGAGACTCCCGTGCAACTGTTCTCGTGATCCTAAGGATGCGCTTCCTGTCCCTTCAAGCCATGGCACCAGGCAGGCACCTTACTTCAGTTTTTCATGCTCCCTTCAGTTCTATCCCTTTAATAATTGAGTCCCCTACCAGGAGCTGCTTCCTTTCCTTGTGGTGCCCTCTGCCTCCTTCCTGAGGGCCTCCCTTGTGACAGTTGTCTGCACCCTCCTTAGTCTCCTCTGCGGGTGCATCCATAGGGGAACTATGATCCCCCAGAATGGTGTATGGATTGTGGAGTGGAACAACTGACTAGGTGTGCCTTTGTTCCACCACCCTTACCCTCCCTGAGCCCACTGTGGTCCAACTGCTGTGCTTTCTTTGCATCCTCTGAGGTAGTGGTGGTGGCTCTGGTGCTCCTTGGATGATGGAGGTTCCCTTGCTACTGTCCAGTGTAGCCTGAAGATGGGCAACTTCCTCCCTCAGGGCAGATAGTTGTCTGCAAACAGGGCAGCATCTCAACCTCCAGAAAGACTCCCGGAGGACTGCTGCCCCACAGCCTTTACATTGTATTACTCCCCACATAACTGTCTACCTTATTTCGTTTTGTTTTTTTTGTGCATGTGTGTGTGTGTGTGTGTGTGTGTGTGTGATAGATGTGTTATATAGAAATATATGTATTTATATAATGTGTATGCTTATATTGTCAGTGCAGTGTGCTAGAGAGGATATGACAATGATATGCACCTTGCCTTCTTGAAGAAATGATGTCAGAACCCTAGGTATAAATGAACTATTTCAAGGGGTGGGTGGGGTGAGGGGTGGGAAGGGTTTGGGCCTAAACTGTGCCCTCACAAAACAATCAGCTAAAAGCTCTGACCTACCGCTGCTATGAGTGCCTTCTTGTCAGCAAGAGGCCATACATGACAATTTGACAGAGAAAATACCCTGCTAATCAAACAGAGAAAAATCCAAACATCCAAGTCAGATACAGGTAAACCTCCCCAGCCCCAAAACAGCCTGGTGACTTGTGCTCTGAAAACAGTCAGCCCCAAAATACGTCAGCTGTGCAGAAGGGCAGAAACACAGAAAACAGTAAAATCTTAACAATTGTAACAAAAGTAAAGCAAGTTCCACCTCCCTCTGTTGATTGAAAGACTGCCTTTTCTGATAATTCTAAGTTCCTTATTTCACCCTTCAGTTAGAAGTATCCTCCACCTGAAGAATATTAACTTTCCTAAGGAGTCTGCTTCAAACTAAAGACAATTGTAAATTGTAAGGTTCACCTCCCTCTGTTGTGAGCACAACTCGTTTTCTTGCAAATCTTAAGTCCAGTGTTTCAGCTTCCAGCCAGAGGTAGCTTCACCTGAAGACTATTAGGTTACTGCAATAAGCAATCACTTAAGCAGGTGCTAATGCTTATCCTTATTTGAATGTTCCCCTTAATCAATAAATCACTTAATCACTTATGCAGGTGCTAATGAAGACCATTATTTCTTTCTCTGTGCTGATGCTGATACTGATACAGTACCCTTTGTAGTCCCCTCTCTCAAGCTGCGAGCTTCAATCTGCATTAAATCTGTGTTTCAGCTTAGCATCCTCCAATATGATGGAATCCCATGGTGCTGCCACAAGGAGAAAAAGACGGATCTTGGCAATCAGTGACAAGATTGCAATTCTTGACCATTTGGGAAAAGGCGAAAAAAATGCTTCCATCGTGTCTTCGTTTGTCATAAGCAAGCAGCAGGTTTCTGATCTAAAAAAACAATGGGATCAGCTGCTGTCACATGCCACCAATGTGGAAGATGACTGGGAGCTGAAGCGACACAAAACTCTGAAACCTGCAACTGATGAGACACTAGAGAAAGCCACCTACCTCTGGTTCACACAGCAGCAGAGTAAGGGCACTCCAGTGTCTGGCCTAATGCTTCAGGAAAAAGCACTGCACTTTAATAATGAAATAACGGGAACGCATGTCAGCTGATGTAAACAAGGTGCAGCCATACATTGAAAAACCGATTATCCGGACGTTCGATTATCCGGACAATTTCGATGTCCCCAATAGGTCTGGATAATCGAAGTTGGACTGTATATGGGTGTTGTTATGGCTGGCAGTATAGCCTAGTTGTTAGAGTAACAAACTGTGATTGAATTGGGTACATCCAGCGGACTTGGGTTTGATTGCCACAACCTTCACTTGCATACTGTGTGACTCCGAGCAAGTCGCTTAATCTCCCCAGTGTTCCTAGGTCACCCCTGAAAACAGGCAGTTCTGCCTAGTGGGTCTTACCTGTTTTAAAAAGAATATATATATATATATATTATGGTAGCACGGTAGTGCTACCATAGTTAGGGTTGAGGAGCCATTTCCATGTTAAACCCAAAATTTTGCACCTTAATAACTTTGCAACTGTTTGATGGATTTGCCTGAAATTTGGAATGTATGATCAAGACCCACAGGCCTTGGGATCTGCCAAGTTTCGTACTGATCGGATATACGGTTGTGGAGTTATTAAGTTTGATCTGTGCACGCGTTTACGCTTTTCTGGAATTCTGTGGTCGCGCCTACAGGTCGTACGGTTTGCGTGACTGGCCTGAAATCTTCAGGGAACGTGCAGCCAGGGTCCCCAATGTGCCTTTCAAAGATTTCATGAAAAAATATTAAAAGGTTCAAAAGTTATTCAAAAAACAGTTTCCCATTATAAGTCAATGGGAAAAGTTAACAAAAAGTTCAACACTTTCTAAATGCATTTTACTTTCGCAAATGGGCCTGTTACATTCCGCAAATCGGCCATTTTGTTTTCAGTTGGTGATCAGAAAAATGGTTGGCATTTAAATTTGGGACCCTCTAGCAACCTAATTTTTTGTATTCACCTAGTCGGGCCCTGAGGATGCTTGCCATGTCTTTATGTTGTGTAAAACACCCCAGAAATATGTTTTCAAATTTTCTGGAAAAGTACTTTAGCAAATTACTTTCATGCTCACGAAAGTGTGCATAATTTTTATGAGCTTTCGCAATCAAGTATGAGTAATTTTCTAGTCAGTGGGAAAATGACAGCAATTCTTTGGCACTCCGCTGCAAAAGAACCGTTGGGAGTTTTGAGCTGAAATTTGGAAGGAACGGAGCCGACATCTCACAGATGTGCCTTTCAGTGTTGTATTGAAAAAATATTACACAGTGGCAAAGTTACAGCACTCCAAAGTTGATGGTTTTTCCCATAGGATAACATTACAGCGCCCGACGCATTACAGAAATCCTTTGGCACCCTGCTGCAAAATAACGGTTTGGTCTTTTTTCCTGAAATTTGAGAGGAAGACAGCCAACAGCGAACAGATGTGCTCTTTCAGTAGTTTGGTGAAACAATATCACAACGGCGGCAAAGTTACGGCACTCCAAAGTTGACATTTTTTCCCATAGGATAACATTACGGCGCTTAACGCATAACAGAAACTTTTGATCCCTGCTGCAAAATAACGGTTTGGTCTTTTTCCTGAAATTTGAGGGAAGACAGCCAACAGCCCACAGATGTGCCTTTCAGTGGTTTGGTGAAAACATCACAGGGAGGCAAAGTTATGGTGCTCTGAACTTTTCTTTTTTCCATAGGATAACATTACGGCGTTCACTGCACTCTTTTCAGGGCCCGTATCTTGGAACGGGTAAAGTAGATAATGGACTTTTCATCAGAAAACTTCTTAGCCCCTAATGGGGCTAAGATCCAAATTAGCCAGGACAGTTGTAAATAATATGATCTTTAAATTTTTTTCTCTATTAGATCGGTTCCTGAGATATAATGTATTTAGTATTCCAAGATCTCATTTTCTGCTCCGATACTCATTATTTTGCATACATTATTTGTACTCACTGTCTTTCTCAATGCAGGTTTTGGGGAAAACCAGCCTGTGAGCTTACATTACTGTTACTGTTGCCCTTTCCACTTGCGGTTCCGTACCCGTTTCACTTACCGTTGACATCTGCGCCACCATGTGCGTTATCCTTTGCATTTTCATTTGCACTTGCGTTTCTGTTATTTTTTGCCATTTTCTGTCTACAGTAATGTTTATCTTTCTGTTTCACTTTACATCACCATGCCCATTGACATTTCTGTTTGCAGGCACCATGTTACTATGTGACAACACATCACGTCGGCAGACCATTCCCGTCTACGCCACCATGTGCGTCATCTTTCTGTTCTCATTCGTGTTTGTGTTACCATGTGCGCCCACTGTTAACATTTCTGTTTGCATTGCTGTCCCTGTTAGTATGCCACAAGACATCATGTAGGCGGGGCGTGAGGCCCTCCGCGCCACCCGCGTCTATGCGGTGGGGCGCGGGGCCTAGGAGGGCATCGCTTCCGCTGCTGCATTACATTCACTATTTCTTGTTATCATTCTCAAAAAGAAGGAAAAATTAGAGGCAAAAATCTCAGTTTAATGCATTAGTTAGAGTTGTTCCACAGTGACAAAAGTGAGGAAATTCGCTGTTAGGGGTTGAAAACCCTTGCACCCCCACCCACCCCTAACGGCATTGGGGTGTGCATTGGGATCATGAGTCCTAACTCTCACCCCATTCTCCTATACTTCTGCTGCTTTACACAGGTCATGGGGTGAGAGTTAGGGATGATCCAATGCACACCCCAATGCCACCACATGCGTCATCCCTTGCGCTTTCATTTGCGCTTGCATTTCTGTTAATTTTTGCCATTTGTGTGTAACGCACTGTTTCTCTTTCTGTTTCACTTTGCGTCACCATGCCCATTGACATTTCCATTTACAGGCACCATGTTACTATGTGACCAGACATCACGTGGCACACCGTTCCCGTCTATGCCACCGTGTGCGTTACCTTCTGTTATCATTAGCTTGTGTTACCATGTGTGCCACTGTTAGCATTTCTGTTTGCATTGCTGCTCCTGTTACTATGCCACAAGACATCATGTGGCGGGAGCGTGAGGCCCAAAGGGCCCCACATGCCCGCCACCACATTACATTCACTATTTCTCAATATCATTCTCAAAAAAAAGGGAAATTAGAGGCAAAAAACTCCGTTTAATGCATTAGTTAGGGTTGTTCCACAGCGACAAAAGTGAGGAAATTCACTGTTAGGGTTGAAAACCCTAACTCAGAATTCACCCCCAGCACCACACACACACAGACACACACACACATTCAAGTATGGGGGAGGACCAAGTCAACACAACCAATGACAGACATCCAGCAGCAGGTGACAGAAATAACAAACAATTGTCTAAATGTACTGAGACATCCCCACCCACCTGACCAGGTACTGCATGCTCAGTGGAGATCAACAGCAAAATTGAGGCCATGTACACCAAACATACACATCCCTGATTGCAGCTGCACACAACGTACCACACTTAGTAGTTGCATGGCCTTACCTACCGATGCCCCACACCACACCACAACTGGTACTGTGCCGTTATTCAATATAAATGCTGAAGGTGCATGATGACAGTTGTAGAAAGGTTTTAACACTACTGAGTATACATTAATTAAGAGAAGCACATAAATTAACTACAAGATACTAGCATGCTCAAGATAAAAGTAGTGATACATTTAGTAGGCGATCTACATAGTAGTACATTTACTGCAATGGTTTACTCAACATAGAGAGGCTGATGTAAACGTATGGAAAAGCATTGCCTGTTCAACGCTGTGAAACTGGTACTGCCAGTATCACATGCATTCTTACTGATGAAGGTGTACTGCTGATGTACATACATAGACCTTCAGTGTGTTTCAATATTAAAGATGCAGTAAGTATTCTTTGTAAGAAAGATTGTAATTGCATGGATCAAGCCAAGCAACTTCTAAATATCATAGCACTACTGAGCCAACAATGATGTACCTGTATCGGACGTGTATATAGGATAGATTTTCCTGTAGGCACTTACTGAGTATGTTGTACCTGATAAAGACAATCTCATTGCATCTGTGATGACTAACTTCTTCAAATAGTAATACATTTGCTATTGTTGCAATGAGTGATCTATGCCACTTATGGACACAGTGTGATTTTTTTAATAGTTGTGTCATACTCAGGCTGTATGCCTACTGTTTGGGTTTGCCACACTTCTGTCACTGATGCTATCAAAGTGATAACTATGTTAATTCTGCTGCAACAGGAATCAAGTAGGTATGGTGTAGATATAAACAGAATGTCTTTTAGTATTGATTTAACTCATAATGGGGTAAATGTACTAGGACAGCAGGGGTTATCCTCTATCACTGAGTCTGTCAGTTATAATAACACTAGGGTTTCGATGACTAATGATCAAGTTACACTGTTCATCTTCATGAGTTCATATTCACAGCCATTCTCCAGCAACTAGACAGTGTATGGTGTAACTGGGTGGGACACTGTGTTGCAAAGCTGCTGCAGTGCCTAGCAGAGGGAGAGTATCTACTCAAAAAGACAATTACGCTATAAGGCATGACCAACAGTTATGGTAAATGGTCTGTTAATCACCCTGTAAGGGTTTAATGTTGAATGAGGCATATCCGAGTGCCACATGTTGCTAGAGAGTGATAAACTGACCATTAACGTAATACCTGGGAGTAGCTTATTGCTATCATAATAAAACTGTTTTTTAAACAACATTAAACCATGTTCATCATATGGTTAGGCTCTACATGTATGTTAATAAAAACTGAACATAAGGCTGTTACAATGTTTACAGTCAATTAGAAAGCTGCATTTCTCAAACCCTTGTTAAATCAGAGATATTATACCTGTACAACTCCTGGTTTTGCTTAACTCTATTGTTCAGGTGGCCACCACAAGTGGTGGTGTGGTGTGGGGCATCGGTAGGTAAGGCCATGCAACTACTAAGTGTGGTATGTTGTGTGCAGCTGCAATCAGGGATGTGTATGTTTGGTGTACATGGCCTCAGTTTTGCTGTTGATCTCCACTGAGCATGCGGTACCTGGTCAGGTGGGTGGGGATGTCTCGTAGTACATTTAGACAATTGTTTGTTATTTCTGTCACCTGCTGCTGGATGTCTGTCATTGGTTGTGTTGACTTGGTCCTCCCCCATACTTGAATGAGTGTGTGTGTCTGTGTGTGTGTGGTGCTGGGGTGAATTCGAGTTAGGGTTTCAACCCTAACAGCGAACTTCCTCACTTTGACGCTGTGGAACAACCCCTAACAATGCATTAAACGGAGTTTTTTGCCTCTAATATATATATATATATATATTCTGTATATATGTGTATACATATATATATATATATATATATATATATATATATATATATATATATATATATACATATATATATATATACAAATACAATATATGTTTACTACATCATACAGTAGTCAGGGTACCATGTAATTTACCTAAGTTTTATTCTGGCAGCAATGATTTTGTATAGGTAAAGATAAATGTTCAGATATATTTTGTGTGTTTTATAAGCTTGTTTTTAGACTTTAGTCAGGTGTTTTTTGTATTCTTTGCATGTGAGCATCTAGATTGTAGACTGCTAAGTGCAGGATCACTGTTACCAGCTAGCTTATTCAAGATAATAATCAGCAGAGCCATTCAAAATTCTCAGTTGTTTGAATGAAAACTGGTCTGAATTAAAATATGTTCACAAGGAAGAAACTGCCTTACTACTTACAAAAAGCCTTCACTGTTAGCACCCCATTTAGGTGAATGGGATCATTTGCACCTTTTCTCCCACCTGCCATTTCAGTCTCCGTGACAACAAAAAGTTTTCTGATAGACTGCTTCAACAAAAAGCAAATGTTAAAGTGTTTAAGTGTACTTATGCTTGGACAGTGGATTTTGAAGCACATTCAAGGACACACAGAAGGTAAGACCCCAGGGGCTATATGATGCCATTGGGCAGAGTGATGCTCAATTCACATCTGAGCTCAGACACGAAAACTGAGAGACACTCTTTTCATGGAGCCCAAGTAAGAAAAAAAAGGCATGAACATGTTTGGAGATGCATGATTTTCCATTTGAAAGTCTTCCACTAATCACTTGTGGAATTTTATGTGAAGACACTTTATTTCAAAGAAGCAAATTCAGGCAGTTTTTTTTTGCTCCTCCTACCTACTGGCCATCCACTCTTTCAGGCCTGCCAAGGCCCCCTACCACTGCTGCTGAGTCCTGACCATTATCCACTGCCCCTTATTGCCATGCTACCAGGTAACCCGAAGTAACCCTTCATTGGGTGGGCCCCTACCACTGTGGGAGGCTACCAGGGGAGAAGAATTACCCTAAAGAGCTTCTTGTGTATCCTGAGCATGGCAGGGATCAGAATAGACACATGTGTTTGGGGCTTCAGCTTATTGAGGGATGAGCAGCTGTCCTCCAGTTGGCCAGCGGGTGTTTTCCCATTTTCTTGGGAGTGTGACAGGTCACATGATGTCAAGGCACATGTCAACATCCATCATGCTTCCTCCCGTAGTGAGGGCAATGTGTTGTCATGCATCTGACCTCCACCAGAGGCTAGCAAATGCTGAGCTGTGAACCCACCCTCCCTCCCTCCCAGAAGAAGGTGAGTGGTCATTGGACACTCAAGCCTTCACCCCCCCAGCTGACCCTCCAACACCCAAGTCTGTTCTCAGAACTTGGTCAGTAGTGTCACAGGCAGAACTCCAGTTCAGGCAGTTAAAAGATAGAAAAAAACAAAGGTGGTCCACCTTAGTGGTGGGAGTTCAGATTAATTCACTTCTGAGTTCTAACAAGCAAAGGGACCAGTAATTTGTAACTTGTGCATGTGGGGTGTGGGAGATGAAGAAAGGGGATCATAGTGCTGTCACTACTGCCATCACCCTGAGGGATGTGGACTGCATTATTGCTATTGCCATCACACTTGAGGGGGCCGGGGTCATAGTGCTTCTGCCATCACCACTGGTGGATGGGGAATGTGGTACTGCTTCCATAACATCTGAGGGATGGGGCCCCTGGTGCTGATACTGCCATCACACCTGAGGGACAGGGAATGTAGTACTGCTGCCATCACACCTGAGGGATGGGGAATGTAGTACTGCTGCCATCACACTTGAGGGATGGGGCCCATAGTGCTGATACTGCCATCACACCTGAGGGACAGGGAATGTAGTGCTGCTGCCATCACACTTGAGGGATGGGGCCCATAGTGCTGATACTGCCATCACACCTGAGGGACAGGGAATGTAGTACTGCTGCCATTACATCTGAGGGATGGGGCCCATGGTGCTGATACTGCCATCACACTTGAGGGATGGGGAATGTAGTACTGCTGCCATCACACCTGAGGGATGGGGTCCATGGTGCTGATACTGCCATCACACCTGAGGGACAGGGAATGTAGTACTGCTGCCATAAATTCTGAGGGTTGGGGCCCATGGTGCTGATACTGCCATCACACTTGAGGGACAGGGAATGTAGTACTGCTGCCATAACATCTGAGGGTTGGGGCCCATGGTGCTGATACTGCCATCACACTTGAGGGATGGGGAATGTAGTACTGCTGCCATCACACCTCAGGGATGGGGGCCATAGTGCTGATACTGCCATCACACCTGAGGGATGGGGGCCATAGTGCTGATACTGCCATCACACCTGAGGGATGGGGGCCATAGTGCTGATACTACCATCACACCTGAGGAATGGGGAACATAGTACTGCTGCCATCACACCTAAGGGATGGGGGCTGCAGTGCTGCTGCTGCTGCTTCTGTCACACCTTAGGGAGGGAGGGGAGCCATAGTGCTGTTGCTGCTGCCTAACACCAGAGGAATGGTGGCCATAGTGTTGTTGGTGCTGCCATCACACCTGACAGATTGGGGCCATAGTGCTGCTTCCATCACACCTTAGGGATGGGGGCTGTAGTGCTGCTGCCATCACATCTTGTACCTAAAATAACTTTAAACTGATACAAGGATGGAAGGATGTGCAATAGCGGAGGTCAAAATTGCTAAAATGCATGTTAGAAGAGTTAAAAATTGTTAAATAAAGTACACAAAACCAAACACCGGTAAAACTGGATTTTGACTTAGCAGACTGTGGTGACAATATTGTTTTTCACAATGTGCAAAATGGAATTTGTCCCTTCTCAATCCTGGTAAACCAGTGTTCCTGGAAATTTGCAGACTTCATTTATGTTCTGGACTTTCTGATTCACCACAGACAAAAAAGAAATTAGATAGCTGAATTTCACAGTGCATTTTTGCATGTATATTTCCATCTTTATTTTTGTTATTCTATAACCAGATTTCTGAATCTTTTGTTTGTAAGTCTTGCATAATAATTATTTAGTCATTAGTTAAAGGACTTTCTTTTAAAAACTACCTGTGAATTATTTGTGTGTGTGTAAATGGGAAGGTTTATTACAATCCGAGACCAGCCTGTAAATGCAAAGTGCCACCATTGCTAGCAAAGACTATGATCCTTAAAAGGGAATCTGGGTGTCTAATGTAGGGGAAATACATAGGTCTTGGGAGGGGGTCTGTAAGGGGGAACTAGGTCACTGCACCACTCATGGGAGAAGACACCAATCAGGGATTACGAGGGCAAACCCCAAAGAGCTTGTAATGCCTGGATCTTCTCCCCAGTACAGTAACTGAGGAGGGTTCTCACCTGACTACAGAGATCAAATTGTATTTTACCATCAGCCAGTTCAGAGAGGAAGCCCTGGGGCCTCATGGCGAGTGTTCAGTTGTGAACTCAGTGAGCACTCTAGGAGAACACGGGGAGGGTATTCCTGTTCCCCTCCATCACGGATTACACTTAGGGGTCGGCACTGTAAGCTCAGTCGATCCTGACCCCAGAAGTGGGTTCGTGACAATGATATGTCATATGTTTGTGCCATATATTGGTAATGCACATGCTCTGTATCCCACAAGACAGGGATATCGCACAACATACACATTTCGCCACACATTAGCACAGAGCAAAACAGTGTTCCATAATCGCGCACACACTGTGCATTGAACAATGCAAAAACGTAGTAGCATTACTGTGAAGGTGGACATCTGTTGGAATATGTCAACATCCAGGAGGGTGAGGGCTCACCAGCATCGTGACCAGAGATAGTCAGATTCTGAGATAGCAAATCTAGTGGACCTTGTGGTCGCTAGGTAAGGCCTTCTGTTAGGGTCCAGGGACCTTGACTGCCGACATGGAGAGGTGTTGGCCACAGTGGGGAAGGAGCTTACCAAGCATACTGGTGTTGTACAGATGAGGGAGCAGTGTAGGCATTGCTATGGTGACCTCCAGCAGCATAACAGGGAATGCCTATGGAGGTACCAGGACATGGTGCATTATGGCGCTGTGCCACGCTCAGGTAAGTTCACATACTGCTGTATTTTTCATTTTGGTTGCGTATCCAGGCTGTGCTCATCAACGTTGTACTGTGTGCCATCTGACACATGAGGTGATGACCAAGTGCTTCATAACAAGCACACCTGCCACACCCCACTGTATATATACCATATGTGGATTGCACAGCTCTACCATACACTGTGTGTCTAATCAGTGGTGGGATATGCTAGTGTGATCATCATTCAGTATGGTGGACAACACCAGGGTACATGTGCCGTGGTGCTGTGAACCTGACTGTGGCTGCACCACCTGTTGTTATACAACTGAAGTACAGTACCACTCTGTACTGTGTTACTCATGCTGTAATTTTTGGGGCCAATAAAAGTAGATTTCTGCTTCTGTTTATGCATTCCTACCAGGTACGCATTATTTGTCTGCTACAGATGGTACCCTACTGTAGTCTGACTGCTATTATGTTGTGTGCAGTGCATGGCTGTCCCCCCATCCACTATATTGCTGGTCTATTGGCACCACATTTTAAACATACACTATACATCGCACTGTGGTCCATATACATGTGCGTAACATGCCAACCATTATCGACATGTGTGCTGTAGGGATGTTGGAATATCGCAACACACTGCCATGGCCAGTTAACATGAGCAGGGTAAGTATGATGATCCATGCACTCATCCCAAGGAGGAGGGGCCAGGGGTACATGTTCCTCTAGCATAGCTGGCATGCCGGTCTACAGTGCCTTCATTAATCAATCTTGTGCTGGCAGCACACCATGAATGACCACTGTGACTGCATAGTGCTGATGGTGGGTGGCACACACCACACCACACCACACCACTAAAGGTAAGTGCTCATCTGGTCATGACTCAAGAATCCTTTACCTCTCCCCTCCTACTATTGCTTCCCCTCTTGCTTCCCTTCTAAACCTCTCTTTCACTCTTGTTTCTGTCCCTTCTGATTGGAAACATGCCACTGTTATTCCCTTCACCAAAGGATGTGATCCTTCCTCCACTGGGAACTACTGGCCTATCTCTCTGATCCCTCTGCTTTCCAGACTTCAGGAATGCCTGGTGCTTTCCCAACTCTCCTCCTACTTTAACTCCTCTTCCTTCTTCTTCTTCTTCATACCCTATTAGTCTGGTTTTCTGAAACATCACTCCACCACCATGTACCTTCTGAGGATCACCCGCTCCACAATCACTGGTATGGAACATGGTCAAATCACCGCTGGTATCTTTACCGACCTTACCAAGGCATTTTATACTGTCTCCCACCACCTCCTGCTTGCCAAACTCACAGATGCAGGCCTCTTAAATGCAGCTACCAGTTGGTTCCAGTGGGCAGAACACAATCTGTCCTGATTAGTGATACAACATCTCTTCCCCTTCCCATCAACACTGGAGTCCCCCAGGTTTCAGTGTAGGGCTCTCTTCTTTTCTTTATTTTCCTAAATGACCTTCTCACTGCCTACCCACTCACTTTCATCCATATATATGCTGATGATCCTGTCCCGTATGCATCTGGCCACTCCTCCTCTGATGTAGAATCCAAACTTCAGCATGACTTTGACAAAGTTCAGCTTTGGGTTTGCTCTAACCAGCTATTCCTGAATGCCTAGAAGACAGTCTCTATGACCTTTGGAATAGAAACATAGAAACATAGAATTTGACAGCAGATAAGGACTGCTTGGCCCACCTAGTCTGCCCATTTCCCTACCTAACGGAAAAGCTGCAGATCCTAGTTAACCAACGGCCTACTTCCTCCACTAGAATTGCCTTATGTCTGTCCCATGCATTTTTGAATTCCCCCACTGTTTTTGACTCTATGACCTCCTCAGGAAGGCTGTTCCATGTATCCACAACCCTCTCTGTGAAGAAATACTTCCTCACATTACCTCTGAGCCATACCCCTCTATCTTCAAATTGTGCCCCTTGTTTTGCACATCTCTTTTTCTGAAAGATGCTACCCTCTTGGACTTTGTTGATTCCTTGAGGTATTTTAAAGTTTTTATCATGTCCCCTCTCCCTTCTTTCCTCAAGGCTATACATCTTTAGTTCCTTTAGTCTTTCTTCATATGTCTTCTGATGCAGACCCTGCATCATTTTGGTTTCTCTCCTCTGGACAGCACCCACCCTGTCTATGTCTTTGCAGAGATGGGGTCTCCAGAACTGTACACAGTTCTCTAGATGTGGTCTTACCAACTGTCTGTACAGAGGGCCAACAACTTCCTGTTTTCTACTGGTCATGCCTCTCCCTATTCATCCCAGTATCCCCCCAGCCCTCCTTACTGCCTTCTCACATTGCTGGCCCACCTTTAGGTAATCTGATATGACTACCCCCAGGTCCTTTTCCATTTTTGTTGTTGTCAGTATCTCACCCCCCATTGTGTACTCTTCCCCTGGGTTTTTGATTCCCAGGTGCACTACTTTGCACTTCTTTGCATTGAATCTAAGCTGCCAGACATTTGACCATTCCTCCAACCTTGGCAAGTCCATTTTCATCTCCCCCCCCTCGTGTATCAGCCCTGTTGCAGATCTTTGTGTCATCTGCAAAGAGACTTACTTTCCCTTCCAGTCCCTCTGCAATGTCACTTATAAAGACATTAAAAAGGATCGGCCCCAGTACTGAACCCTTCGGTACCCCACTAGTAACCCTCCTTTCTTCACTGTGGACTCTATTTACTATTACCCACTGTGTCCTGATGTCCAACCAGTGTTTTACCCAGGCTACCACCCTGGGACCCACTCCCAAGTGAGCTAATTTGTTTATTAATCTTTTGTGCGGGACTGTGTCAATTGCCTTGCTAAAGTCTAGGTAGGCCATGTCCACGGCCCCTCCCTTGTCTACTGCTTTGGTCACCCAGTCAAAGAAATCAATTAGATTTGTCTGACATGACCTTCCCACTGTGAATCCATGCTGCCTTGGGTCCTGTGCCCCACTGGCCTCTAGGTACTCAACAATTCTTTCCTTCAGAAGTGATTTCATCATTTTCCCTACCACTGAGGTCAAACTAACAGGTCTGTAGTTTCCTGCCTCTGTCTTGCTCCCACTTTTGTGAAGGGGGATTACATCCACCCTCCTCCAGTCCTCAGGTACCACACTATCCTCTCATGATTTATTAAAATGGATAGTCAGTGGTGTTACTAGTTCTTCCCTTAGTTCTTTTATTGCTTGAATTTTTTTTATTTTCAGATAAAAGGTATGCAAGATACAGTGTACATCCAGAGATTTGTTCCATATAATTAATCATTCAGCTAGCAATGCACATGTACACATTTCCAAGAAGCAGAGGGAGGGAAAATGTAGCTGGATAAAAGAGGGAAGAAAAGGACAAGTGGGGGGGAGGGGGAATATAAAGTTCAGAAAAGAGAGGGTTAAGGAGTATTACAGACATCAATTATTATTCTCTCAGAGGTGTGCAGACATTTAATTATACATACAGTGCACAGGAGGAAAGGGCAGACATCAAGTTAGGAAAAACAGTCAGATATCCGGTTGTAAGCAGATTGCTATCACTCTTGTAGCCTGATTCTATAGATTTAGAGTGGCCCATTCAGTCCTTTTCATGGTTTCAGAAGAGAAGTTGGACCAAATGTGTATATGCACTGCAAAATCTGGGTATAACCTGGGACAAAAACCAGATGAATCCCAAAGCTTAAGTTCTTAACTTAAGTACATTATAGAAGTACCATATGCAGGGTACAACCAGTTTAACCTGTTGGTAGCATGGTGTTCTTATCAAGCCATATTCCCATTGGAGGGATAGGGGGAGAAAAGGGAAACAATAACCACTTTGCACATCACTAGGTCAACTGCTAACATTCCCAAACAACTCATATCCCACAAATGGTTCAGGGGTCATCCTATGCCTTTCTGTGGGTGGACACCTTTAAGATAATTAAGATAGGGTGCCCAGCAGAGTCTAAATGAGGACATTTGAGATGTTTGAAGGTGGGAAATTCTATCTAGCTTCTCCAGGGCCATAAGGGATGTCATTATTTCAGTTACTGTGGGGACCAGAGGAGATTTCCATTTACATAGAATAGATCTCTTGGTTTGCAGAGTAAGCAACGCTATCCATCTATATTGTGGTGGGGGTAACTTCGGTATATCACTACTTATCACCAAAAGATAAAAAAGAGGGCTGAGAGGGATCTGTTGATCCATCACCTTTGAGGCTACCTTCTGTATTTCCTGCCATATAGGTTGGATCCTTGTGCAGGACCATAGAATATGCAGTAAATCTCCCCCTGGTAACTGGCATCTCCAACAGCTGTCAGACTCTAATAGTTTGGCTTTATACAGGATATCAGGGGTTCTATACCATGAGTGGGCAATTTTATTCTGAATTATTCTGGACTTGGCATCTTTGATCCAGCTGTGTGTGTCCTTCCACCCCTTATCCTAAGCCTCAATTAAAATGCAGCATCGTCTGATTGGGAAGGGAGAGTGTCTCTAATAGTGGCGTATAGCCAACCTGCCAGTCCCTGAGGGTGCAGTATCCATGAGTGAAGGCCGGAGGGTTTGTCATATATCAATTTAGGGGGTAACAGATGTTGAGTAGCAGCTCTAAGTTGGAGGTATCTCCAGAAATCAGATTGCGACATGTCCCACTTCTGCCTCAGAGATTGAAATGTATGAAAAGCTTTATGGTTAGGAGGCAGCATATCTCCCTTTTTGGAGATGCCCAGATCAGCCCATTTTTTTTCCATCTTACCTCAGAACCTCCTATGTGATAGCAGGGTTTTCCAGAGAGGCACCTGGGAGAGAGGGATAGGATCCATTTTAATTTTCAGGTGTGTATTAAACCAATTAGCTCTGGATGCGACCTCTGTAGGTGAGATAGGGTCTGCATCTGACATATGCCATGGGCCAGTTTGGGGACTAAGCCTTCGTACGAAAAGGGAGGAAGGGTGAATGATTCCCATACCATTTCAATTTGTATCCTTTGTGGCGAAAGAGAGGAGAGTGGACATGCCCACTTAATCATCTGGGCTAGCAAGAAAGCCTGTCGGTATCCCTCTGGCCATGGAAGATTCCAGCCTCCTTGGTTCCAGTGAGATCTAAGTTTGGAGTGACTGAATCTAGGTATAGAACCTTCCCATAGGAAGTCTCCAAATAATTTATTTATGGGCTGGTGCCAGTGTTTAGGCAAAGGGATAGGCAAGTGCATAAGAAGGTAAAAGAGTTTAGGGGCTGTTACCATTTTTACTGCCGCAATTTTCCCTACTAGAGTGAGTTTTAATAATCTCCATCAGTCAAAATCTGTCTTGATGGAGGAGAAAAGGGGCTGTATATTAGCCTGCCATATATCCTCCAAAGATGGAGTCAAATTAATACCCAGGTATGTAAGGCCATTGGGAGCCCATAGAAGATCGGCTGCTTCCACCAGTTGCTGAGAACAGTGGGAGATAAGAGGGAGTACCTCGGTTTTGTTCTGGTTCAGTCATAGGCCTGAGTAATTAAAGAAGGCTGTTAAGGGACTAAGCGGGGGAGGGATGGCTTGGTGAACATCCTCTACAAAAAGAAGGAGATCGTCAGCATACATAAAGGTTGTGTAGGTTATACTTCCCATTTTCAAACCCTGTGTATCAGGGTGACTACGGATTGCAACCGCCAGGGGTTCAACTGCCAGTACGAACAAAAGGGGGGGAAGGGGGCAGCCTTGCCTCGTACCTCTTCCTAATGAATTGGGAGAAAGTACCGCATTTGTATTAACTCTGGCTGAGAGGCTCTCATATATAGCTTGTCTCCTAGCTAGAAACTTTTCTCCCAGGCCAAAGTGCTTTAAGACCATGTATAGATATCCCCATTAGACTGAGTCGAATACTTTTTCGAAGTCTACAGCAATGGCAGCTACCAGTGTAGAGATTGTCTTTGAAATTGACAATAAACTCATAAGGGTTCTCAGGTGGTCTGAGCTGTGACGTCCAGGTACAAAGCCTGCCTGGGATGGGTGTATAAGACCAGGGAGTAGGGGGCTAAGTCTAGTAGCTTGAATTTTGGCATACGGTTTGCTGTCTAAATTAAAAAGTGATATCAGGCGGTAACTTCCGGGGTTAGTAGGGTCTTTACCCTTTTTGGGAATAACAACAATGGTTGCCTCACGCATAGATGGAGGTAAGGTACCCTTAATTTAAATCTCTTGGAATACCTGAGTTAAGAGAGGTAGAACAACCGGGGCTAATGCCGGGTAAAAATCTGCAGTGTGGCCATCACTACATGGAGATTTCCCCTTCGTCAAATCCCAAATGGCTACTGTCACTTCCTCACTAGTGATCGGAAGGTCCAGGCATTGCTCCTGTTGTTTCTGCAGCTTATGAAGTTGTACAGCATCTAAAAAAAATTGAGTATCTCCGTTTGGTCGTGTGTGTGACGGTATATAGCGATTTATAGAAATATGTCATGGTAGAATTAATATCTTTTGGGGAAGTACCCAGTACCCCTTGTGTGTTTTTCAGCCCAGGGATATATCTACTGGCTTGCTGTTTACGGATCTAATAAGCAAGCACTTTGCCCCCTTTGTCTTCTCCCTCCCAGAAGGTGTGCCTGAGTTGAAGAATGGCTATTTTGGCCTTCCTATTTAGGAGTTGATTGATTTCAAATCGAAGACCTAGAATAGTTCTGCCAATAGGGGTCTGAATAGATGGAGAGGTCATAGACTTAAAGACACCTTCCGCTTCGACCAATTTCTGTTCCAGGGTGACTGTTGTTCTGTTTCTCTGCATCTAGCCACAGCAAAGCCCATGATGCTGCCCCGCATTGTGGCTTTGAAGGCTTCCCATGTGGTACCAGCAGAGGTGTCTGCTATAGTATCTTCAGCCAGGAATAAAGAGGCCTCATTCCTAGCCCAGGGGATAAAGTCCAGGTCTTTCATTAGGAAAGGGTCTAGCCTCCAATGTCTGGGTGGGGGGGCCACAGAATCCCACTGTCTGAGGATTTGGACTGGGGCATGATCAGAAATAGCACTTGGCAGTATTGATACCTTAAGAGTTTTGGCAGTAAGGATGGGAGAGCCTAACCAAAAATCTAGCCTACTGTATGAGTCATTAGCTTTTGAATGGAAAGTGTAATCTTTCATTCTGGGGTGAAACAATCTCCATAAATCAATGAGCCCCTGATGCAGGATCATTTGCTGAAGGGCCTTCCCACTTCTAGTGTGTGCCTCTTTGCCCTTGTCATTTCTATCTATGGAGGGCACCAGTGTTAGGTTGAAATCCCCACCAATAAGTAGGGGGCAGTCTGGGGGATTAAACTCCAAAATCACCTGTGCCAGATTATGAAAGAGTTGGGGGAGTCCACATTCGGGGCATATATAGTACATAAAGTAAGTGGTCCTGTGGGTGTGTTATATGTGGCAATTACCCATCTGCCTTCTTGATCTGAAAGCGTCTGGACTAATGTCCAGTTAAGAGATTTATGCACAAGAATAAGAACACCATGCTTCCTAGCTGGGGCATTGGAGTGTACCTGTTGACCCACCCAGTCCTTGTTCATTCGAGTGTGATCATCCCCTGAGAGTTTGGACTCTTGGAGGAAAGCCACTTTGGAGTGTAACCTTTTCGGATGTGCCAGGACTTTCTTGCATTTCACCAGGGAATTCAGCCCCCTGACATTCCAAGTGTGAAGTAAAATGTCTATCATTGTGGCTTAGGGACACTCCAAAAGGGACTGGAGCAAACTCAGTAAAAGGTGCGGTCCACCCCCACCTCTATACCAGGTGGGTTAATTGTTTCTATCCTCTCCCTTCGAACACAAGTTGGAAATAACAATGTGCAAAGCTTACTTTTAAATACTGTACCTATGTGCTAGCTGAAGTCTCAAATTGATGAACTTATCAAACAGAATCACAGGGAAAGATGTGATGAGACTAAACCGGCTGGAGCTCCAGCCAATGGTATGCCCTATCGCCCTTGGGGGACGTGAGGTAATTAAGCTCCAATAGAAAGGGGAGTTTCTTTTGCACTCTGAGTTCAAAAATGACTTATCCAGTGCATTACTTGTACTATCACTAATGGGAGTAATATGGTAATCCATTGCCCAGTGCCTTGTCCAAGTGTACCGAGCCATAAATGAGCCTCCCCTAAGAGAAGAAAAGGGAACACTTTGGTGATCTCCGATTAATAGCTGGGCTGCTGGCTAACCAAAAGGTCCAGGTGTCCTCCCAGAAAATAAACAAAACAGGAAATGTATCTACATCACAGTAGCGCTTTCCTAAGAAAGGAGATAGAGGGACTATGGAATTATTACCAGGAATCACAAATATTGGGGAAATGTAGATTGCTGGCTGTCATATCATGTATGTCTAGCATCTTCACATACTTCCCAATCTTATATCTCCTCAGGGCAGTGGGGGGGCAGACTCCTTAACTACGTTCTAAACTAGATCTATTTAACAAGAGTAACATCTAACCAGACACAGTGAACCAGTATCTTGCACCAGATCTATCTCTAAACTTCTTATCTTTAATTTTTTTATGCCTTCCCTGTAGGGTGCATCCTTTCATGGGCGTATCTTTGGTTAGGGGAGGTAGTGGGTGGGAGGGGGTGCAAGTAACTGTAAGAGGGGTCTAACAGAAGTATACAGTCTTAAGCGAAGCCCAAAAGTCTCTGAGCAATTCATACTTTGGTTTGCTATCCACCCTTCCCTAACTCTCTGTTTTTCCAAATGACCTCCAGGAGTCAGTGTCTGTTAAATCAAATAGAAGCAGATACATAGCGCTCTATGCCTGGGCCCACATCCTGGATGAAAGTACTACACGGCAGCATAGCAGAATTTTTCACTGCGTCATCTGCTCTTAAAGGCTGGAAGGCCATGCAGACAATGGGGTCTATTAGGATTATATACACAATGTATCTGTCACTCTGTTATGGTCACCACAGACATAGTACCACACTATTGCTCGGTAACTTAGTAAGAAGAGAGGGGGGGTGGGAAGAGGAAGAAGTTCTGGAGTGATCGAGCAGAAAAACAGTCGGGAGTCAGTTTCCCCTACATTTCTGGAAAGATTAAACTTGCACCATACAGTTCTGCTACATATTGTACCCCCCTGTTATTAGTACCACTGAATAGGCATCTGGGAACACTAATAACCTGTGTTGGACAGACCAGTACGCTAAAGCCAGTGGAGTTTACCCTGTCAGGAGGAGGCCCTGAATGCTGACCTTTAAAGTCAAACAAAAGTTATACTTCAGGCTGCTAAAGGCCGCGAAGGTCTCAGTTATCCCCCCCACATCCATTTCCCAGTTTCCCAAGACATCTGTCCCTAGGTACCTATCCAACCTGCACATAGTCTGCACAGAAGTTCATGATGGATCTGCAGGGTCCTTTTCTGTAGTGCAGCCTGGGGGTGAACTGGGAGCCTGGATTCGTGTTTCTGGATCGAGCAGGGGCACACAGAGTCCGCAGCATAGGCCCAGGAGATGTGCTCGTCCTCAGAGTCATTGCAATTAGGGTCCACCGCATTAGTGTCCATCTGAGCCCCTCCATTGGTGTCTGATAAATTCTTCAATGCTGCAAATCGGTTGTGTGCAAAGTATGGGCTGACGAATTCTGGCTCTTCTGTACTCGTTGCACGTGAGTGTTGGGCCTGCTTTCCTGGGGAGTATTTTCTATCCTGTGGGTGGCTGCGTTTAGAATGAGAAAAGTTTGGCGATCACTTCCTAACTTTGGAGTTATGAGGGTCCAGGCCATTATGAAGAGGTGTAGAAGGTGCCATCGCTGTGGTTTCAGGTGAATTTTCTCTCACTAAATGTCATTGAATTCGGCCTTCATCCAGGTTAAAAGATGAGGAACCCCAGCCAGCCAGCCACATTTTTGCAATAAAGTCCATAGCTGTGTCTGGGGAGGCAAACTGATGCGCTGTACCGTTTACAGAAATCTGTAGGTTTGCAGGATATCGCAGGATGAAGGGAACTTGCAGAGTGTGGAATTTGTGTCACCCTTCATAGAAGACTTTCCGTTTGGCAGCTAAATCTTTAGAATAGTCTTGAAAGATCATGATCATGTGATCTCTCCAACATAATTGCCCCAATTCCCTGGCCCTAGCTTGAATAGTTTATTTCTCAGCATAGTTTAAGATTCTTGCAATGAATGGTCGAGGCCTGTCCCCCTGCGTAGGTCTGGGCTGTAAGGAATGATGCGCCTTCTCAATTGTAATTCATGTGCCTTTAAGAAGTTGAAGAATCTCTGGTAGCATTTGCTACAGGAAGGTTAACGCTTTCAGATTTTCACAACCTTCAGGGAAACCAAGGAGTCACAAGTTGTTACAACGACTTCTGTTTTCCAAGTCTTCCAACTTGTCTTGGAGAAGACAAATCTGGGCTGCCTGTTCCCGCATAGTAGCACAGTGACCTTGGAGTACATCGTCTTGGGCTGTTGTTTTTTGTTCCAGGCGATCCACCCTTGCATCCATTTGCTGCATAGAAACTGCCGTAGTATTCACCACTAATGTTAGGGCATCTATACTGGTCATGATAGAGGTGAACATATCTCTGACTGAGGGTTATGCCCTCTCCAGTGCTGAGTGCACCATGCAGCCTACTGTACAAGCGGTTACAGCTTCGGGGTTGTTTTACTAAGTCGTGCCTTGATGAAATCTTCCCGAATTTTGCCAGCCTTGAACAGGTACCTTCAGATCCCCAGAGAGTTAGTTTTCCCCTGTTGGGAGACAGAAATATTTGTATTTATTCTGGTTCTGAGCTCTTAGGCATGTGGAGCTCCGAGATCAAGCCGCCATCTTGGTCACTGGTAGGCCAACCCCCCTTAGTTCTTTTAGAATTCTGGGGTGAATCCCATCAGGCCCCATTGCTTTATCCACCGTCAGTTTTAAAAGTTCTTTCAGAACCCTTTTTTCTGTGAAATGACTAATATCAACCCCCATATCCAGAGTGCTTCTATTGACTGGATTAGGTATTTCCCCCTGCTTTTCCATTGTGAATACTGAGCAGAAGTATTCGTTCAGTATCCCTGCTTTTTCACTGTCACTCTCTGCCCAACCACCTTCCTCTTTGTTCAGCCTCAGTATCAGCATGATGTAGAGACTCTCTCGGCTAAAATTCCTTCCTT
Organism: Neoceratodus forsteri; assembly: GCA_016271365.2. Classification (NCBI taxonomy): domain Eukaryota; kingdom Metazoa; phylum Chordata; order Ceratodontiformes; family Ceratodontidae; genus Neoceratodus; species Neoceratodus forsteri. Next base: position 63,618,352 of record CM057455.1, read on the forward strand.
TTTTCCACACCCTTGGTGGTTCTACACTAGAGGGAAACCCCTCCTTCAGGTACCTATGGGTCTAGCTTGACCAGAAGCTCTGCATTTCTGGACACATTGACGCCATCCACAAAAAGCTCTACAGTGCTGCTCCCAAATATTCCCTAACCAGGCTGGACTCTTTTCCAATCCTTCTATCGTTTTGCTCTTGACTGTCCCACCCCCCCCGTACCCATCATAGTACTCTAGACCTTTCCTTGCCAAGGTCACCAAATCTGCCTCCTCCCTCCTGGTACTCATGCCTGCAGCTCCCCCCCTTGAAAATTTCACCTCTTTCAAATATCTAGGTGTTACTCTTGATCCCTCGCTTACTTTCTAGAAACATATAAACAATACCGTGCAGAAAAGTCACCAGAAATTAGGTGCTGCCTACTGTATCAAACAACTTCTGCCTCCCGAAGCTCGCTTTGCTATCGCACAAAGAAACCTACTGCCCTTCCTTGATTATTGCACCCCTGTCTACTCCTTCATGTCCTCTACCCAACATTCTCTGCTAAACACAACTTACAACTCCATCTGTCGCTTTTTTCTTCAAGCCCCCTACTCAACTCACCACTGTACACTCTACCAGTCCCTTGGATGGCTCCTTCCACAAGGCTGCTTTGTTTATGCCATGTTCTGCTTAGTAGATAATGTTCTTAGGAACAACCAACTGTTCCCCTACTCCTCACTGCTAACAGCCAGGGTGACTTCTAGGAGCCTCATGGTATCCTCCGTCCCTCTGTTGTAAGTACCATGCATCTCTACTGCTATGGGAAGTAAGGCCTGCTCTGTCTCTGCCCCCTCCCTATGGAACAGACTACCATCATCTATTCGCTTGTCCCTTTCCCATCTGTCCTTTAAACAAACCTAAGGGCCTGACTCCTGACTGAATCCACTTGCAACTGTTTCCCTGGACAACAATTGAACCCTCAAACTGCCCGTAAGGTGGGATGAGCTGTTGTTGCTTCCCTACCTCCTACCCTGCTTCTTATGTTTGCTGTCCTATATTTCCTTTACTCCCTAGTACAACAGTGCACTTCTGATTACAGTACTTGCTTTCCTGTCCTGTCAGTGATCTTTTACCAGTTCTTGAAGCTTGTTTTCTCTGAACCTGCTCAGTCTATTGTCAAGTACTGTACATTAACCTATGTCAGGTGCAACTACTGCCTGCAATTAGCTTGTAGTTACTATCAGTTTCTTGTACCCTTGCCATCTTTTTTTGAATCAGTCATGTTATTGCTACTTCTGTACTATTTGACTTTGTGTTTTAATATTTCATCATGTATTGCACATAGTTGATCTTGTACTTTGTTGACCTCATGTTGAGATGTGTTCAAATTTTGCACCTCTGCATTTTTCAGTATACTTATTGCTTTTCTGGACACATTGTCGCCATCCACAAAAAGCTGCCCCCCAAACTGGGCACCCTATATAGAAATCCTTGCACCATGTTCTGGCACCCTCCACTGGTGCTGGATGTACGTATGGCATGTGGTGTCTGTCTTCCATAAACGTACACTGTGATTGGTGTTGCACGTACCAATGCGTGCCTGCTGAACTGTACTGGATGGGCATTTTGCACCACTGTGGTGTAATACAGGCCTTTGTGCATGTGTTCTCAACATAACCATCACTGGTTGCTCTCATGTGCTCCATGCTACTGTCTTTTACAGTGGTCACTGGCTAGGCCTGTCATCCTCATCCCCCTACACACATGCCCCACTACAAGGGGTCATACTACCGCTGTACGCCACACACCTCACCCATATCCTAGCATGCCAGGATGGATGGGTTGGAAATCACACCAGCACAGCTGGTGAACACCGTATCTACTTGATCGATTGGGGACATGGCCTGCCATGTGACAGGACAGCATGAAGGTGTATGCAGACATTGTGTAAACACCCCAGACATACACATGTGTATATATCAGTACCCCATTCTTCATGCCATCACCTTGCCTGCAATTGTACCACTGACACAACACTGTCCCACTGGGATGGTCACTGGGAGAGAATTAGACACAGTCACTATGGCCTCAGATTCAGTTCTGCATAGCACACCGAGAGGCATATGGTTGGACCTGTGTATCTCCACACCTGTGTGTGCATGTGCCTGTCTTTGTGCCTATGATGTGTGTGTCTGCACATGATGGCCCACATCCCACTCTGCATGCACGGCCTGTGGTGTCCCCATGTTGCACTATCTGGTGCTCTGTCCTCAGACTAGTTGTGCACATGTCCAGGACAGTGACTGCCATCTGGAGGTGGGCTCAGGTGGTGGGTGTACACATGTTGTAACTGTCCACCGACAACTATACAGTTCATACAGTATCCCATGTGTGCACCAGGATAGGAGTGTCCTTCTGCCATACTTTGTGCCCACTGACTGTCTCCGCATGTTGCTGCACAGAGTGTTGGGTGCCCTGATCGCTGGGCAACATTTTTGCAGAATAGTGGCACATCACCTGTCTAGCACTGTGTAGTGTTGTGAAAAAATTACCATTAGTAAATTATGTATTACAAATACTTAGAAAGGAGACAAACGGAGATGAGGCTGAAGGCGGAAGAATTTAGTGATTATAACAATAATCACAGTGAGAGATTACAAGTGGTACATCCTTCATTCTTCATTCTTCAAACTAACAGTGTATAGTGGCTTGCTTATATAGTGGAAGACAGTACTATGGTTGCCTTATGATTGGTCCAAGACAAATATAAACTTTAACTTTAAAAGGCAATTCTCCTTTTAGTTCTTGCATGACAAGGCAATTCTCCTTTTAGTTCTTGCATGAGCTAATGTATGAGCTAGCTCTTGTATTGATACTACTATATAAGGATAATAATAATGGTCATTACTAGTTATTAAGATCTTAGGAGGAAGAAATAGGTTTGCACTTAGGAATGTGCACACAGGCACTCTGGCCCGTCCTAATAATAAACACTAAAATAGTCTGAAGGATAATTTGAACTCTCTCCTGTATTTCTGTTTGTGCAGACACTTAAGACACCTGTTTTCTATTACTCACATGATTAGTACAAATATCAAAGATACTTTGATATTACAAGTTGTGGCTCAGTTAAACCTGTAATTTTACAAGTTTTAATATAATTCAGCTTCATAGATCAATATTTGTTACACAAACACCTTATGTTTTAGACCAAAATGAGGTTTGCCTGTAACATAGGGGCATACTTCTATATCCCTTGTTACAAGTCCCCCTTGGCCCTATGTTTCTTAATTATTATTTGTGCAACAGTGCAGCTCCTCGGAGCATGTACATCTCATTTCGTACCTTACGAATAGTAAGTCTTAAGCAACACAGGCCTATAATTACCAAGAACACTAAGACCACTTGCAACACAAGTAAAACTTTAAAAGACAGGACTCCTAAGGGTCCCCCTGCATAGCTGTAAATCAAGTGCTCGTTATCACTCTCACTGAGCAATTCATTTACAACTAATGCCTTATGAGGTATTTTGTATTTGCATCAAATGAGTATCTTTCCAATTTAAAGTGACTGCACGTTAAGAGATAGGAGAGGTATCACAGCTCCAAATGATGGCGCATACTTGTTAATATCATATGCTTGGTGTGGGGTATCAAATGTCACATTATAATTTTCATCCTCCAGGTTGGTAATAGGGTGCAACACCTTGTCACCAATATATACGTTATGTTTGGGAATAATACAAAAGTTTGGGTTGTGAATCGTACACTTTTGTCCTTCATAAAATAAGATAGGTATATTTGTAACAACACAGTATTGGTTAGTACTATTACAGGTTACAACTGCTTGTGGGGTATACCATCGTTTTAACTGGATAGGGCACAAGGCAGTATTATTTTCAGCTTGACCCATGGGAATTTCCCCACAGATGGGTTGCATTTGTGACATGACATCACACTGGCATATCCATTGACTATTTATTTCTTCACAGCAATGTAAGTTTGGCTACCCAGGACCCATCATTACTACGTACTAGGATCTCTGGGGGCAAAATTCGATATGCATAATACTGGCCTTGTAAATACCCTACAGAGTGTACTTTTACTATTTGGGAGTACACCTTCTTGTTATACTCAACTTGAGGTAGTCTTACCATGAGGGGCACCCTCATGGTGCTATAAAGCGTACTGTTAGGTCCTAAACACTTGTGGTTTAACATATACTTTGGTCTTACGAATCCACCACATAGGTGGGGCTCGACTTTAACACAAAAGTTATACACCTACTATCATTAACATTGGCGCAATCTGGACAATACCACAATTTTAACTGTGCATCAGAAATTTGGTTAGGCAATTGATTATTAGTAATCTCCTGTAACAATTGACTAACTTGAGTTAAAACATAAGATCCATAAGCACTACACACTATAGCTGAATTTATGCTATTATTAAAAACTTTTTCATTATGTTCAACCACAGCTTCATTAATTTTGTGCTCTACCTCTTTAAACAAATGGCTTACCTCGTGTATATTGTACACAGATAAGCGCTCTTCCATCGCTAAACCTTGCTGGCCTAATGTAAGTGGTAGCAAGACCCTTTCTCCAGTGTTAGTATTAAACTGGTCTTGGTATCGCTTAATGGCCTCAAGGTCTGCCCTATTCCATATGCTCATTCCTGATCCAAAAAGTCCAGCCAGGTCTCCCCACAGATCTCGTTTCTTTCTAGTATTACTAACCCTTTCTTTACTAATGAGAGGGGTCATTATGCTCCCTGTTTTGGCATGGAAGGCGCTTAACATGTCAATTAACATGGTGGCATAAAACTTTGACACACCAGTGTCTGCACAACTACTGTTAACATTTATATTCCAAGCAGAAAAATCTAAGTTTATATGCACTCTACTGTACTTTACATTATTTACAAGTATTTGATCAATAGGTGTTGATGTAAGTCCACTCTCTGGCCCTTTTGTCACATTTGGGCATTCGGTTGGTGTTACAGTTAAGCATATGGCATCTGAGACTGCAAAACGTAATGAGTTGTTTACACCAGCATCGTTACAAACACTATTATCACCCCAAAGACAGTAGGACAGAGTTAACACATAAACACCATTGTCCTTGGTGTGGCTCTGTTTATAACAAGAGACCCATTTTCTGTTCCCAGTCCATGTAGCTTGCGGTGATCCAGTCTTGAGCTCTGATGCCAGCTGGACCAGCTGTTAAAATGTCCACACACCAGTCTGTAATATGAAAATACGGTTGTTTTAGTCCAAGTGGCTTTCCATGCTCGTGTCGTGTAGGTGTTGGTATCAACAGGGTCCCAGTTCCAACTGATTAACAGTGTAATGGACTGTTTATACTCACACGTGACATTAGTCTGTTCCACATTAATGTTTAGGCTGGGGATTATAGAAAATCTTATGGCTGTCACCAAGCCGATGATAATGATGCTTTGTGTCTTCATGGCTATAAACATCAAGTGTAGTATTTTAATTTTCAAACAGCTTTGTTTGACACTTTTTTACACTGATCAACATGTACCCAGAATTCTTGTTTCCTTCCTCCAGCCCTTTCTTGCCATTTACTTTAACCACATATACTGTACTCTCACCTAACGTTTGCATACTTAGTACGGTCCTAACCAATTAGCATCCTTCCAAGGATTTTCTGTTCCCAATTTCGCACCATCACTACATCTCCTCCTCTATAGGTAGCCCCATCCTGCTACCGGCTGTCTACCTTGCTATTTTGCTCATGTGCCACAGCCATGTTCCTGGCTGCAAAGGTTAAATATTTGTCTAGTTGATACTGTATTGCCTTTAAAACTGCTCATGTTTAACCTTATCTTGGGTAGCTGAGCCTGGTGGGGTACATCCTGTGGGTGAACCAACCTCATTTTCTTCCTGTCATCAATTCATAAGGGGTTAATCCTGTACTAGCTTGGACTGTCCCTCTAATGGCCATCAAAATCCCGGAGGTGTGAACCCAGTCCTTTCCTTCATCCAATACTGCCTTTTTAAGGGCATTTTTCAAGGTCGATTCAATCTTTCCACCATCCCTGAGGCCTGAGGCCTATATGGCAAATGCAGTCGCTGTTGAACTCCCATTATCTTACACATTTCCTGCATCACTTGATTTACAAAATGAGTTCCTCTATCAGATTCTATGATATTAGGAAATCCCCACCTAGCACAAACTTGTGTATATAAAATTCGAGCTGTTGTTATAGCATTAGCACTCTTAACTGGAAATGCTTCTACCCATTTTGAGAACATATCTATCACTACCAACATATACTTATATCCCCCCTTTGCGGTGGGCAATGGCCCAACGTAATAAATGTATCCCATGGTCCTTCTGCTAAAGGTAATCGCTGTGGGGGTATTTTTCTCGCTTGGGGTCCTGCTGAAGGCATATTAAGCATGTCTGTAATACTGATCGGACAGTTTTAGATATGTCAGGCCAGTAATATTTACCTTTAATAATTTGGCAGGTTTTATCTTGTCCTGGGTGTCCCGTCCACCGATGGTTTTCTAATACAATGTCCTTTTGTAAAGAGTCGGGCACTACCCACTTTGGGATTTTGTCTTCCCCCCTTTGATATAAAACATTATCTATTAATGTGAAGGCCCCATGGACCTTCGGATCCATTTGCACTCGTTTTATTTTCTCTTGTATCCACTGGTCCTGTTTTTGGAGCTCCTGTAATTTAGGCAGAATATCCACCCTTTTAACCTCACTAACACTACTTGAGTCTTGGCTATCCTGTGGTCTGATGCCTTTCCAAGGGTCTCCTTCCTTGGCAGCGATTTTAGCCCATTTTCTGCTTTCTCATTTCCCCATTCCTCAAAGGTTCCGTACTTACTGTTAGTATGATCATTTACTTTAACTAAAGCTATTCTCCCTTGGAGCTTCTCCCCTTCCTTTAAAATTGCTTTTAAAAGCTGTCTGTGTCGCACATGCTCCCCTGTAGCTGTTTTCATTTCCCTTCTAGCCCATATAGGTAACCATGTGGTTAGTCAGCCTATAGCAAACTGTGAGTCAGTACAAATTGTAATGCGCCCGCATGGGACTGCCTTTATCGCCTCATATATAGCTACCAGTTCTGCGTATTGAGACAAATCTCCTGGTGGCAATTTAATGAGTAACCGCTGCTGATCTATGGGCCTCATTTCATCATCATCCCCAGTATTAAAATACACAGCCGCCCCCGTATAGGCATTTCCTTTTTCCCAGTATTGTGATCCATCAACACACAACATTGTATGACCTTTGTCATCTCCATGTTTCTCTACAAAGGGGGACAAATATGCCTCCTGTTGCATGAGTTCCCCACAATCGTGGGGTTCTCCTTGGTAGTCCAAGTACTGCATCATGTGGGGCTTATTGAGTTTTTGTACTGTAACTTGTTTATCCTGTAGTGCTAGCAGCCACTTTGCCTGCCTGCTATGGCTGACTCCCTTTGCCTTTCCTTCCACTAACAATTTAATGGGCGTGTGAGTTGTTTGGATAATTATGGGGCTAAAACCAACTATTTCTTCGCAGGCTTGTACTGCCCATGCTATTGCCAATAATGTTTTTTCACACTGGCTAAAACCTTGTTCCACTTTAGACAACTGTCGATTTAAGTATGTTATTGGGACCAAATTATCCCAACGATTTTGTAATAGGACTGCTATTATAGTGTTATCTGTTGCTACAGCTTGTATTATAAATGGCTTTGCATGATCTGGGATGGCTAAAGCTGGAGCTTGCATTAACGCTTGCTTTAATTTCTTAAAACACTGCAACTCTTCCCCTTCCCAAATTAGCTTGTCCTCTTTTTGTGGGTTGTCTCTAAGTAACGCATACAATGGCTTAGTGATCTCAGAATACCCTTCAATATAATCTCTGTAAAAATTGGTCATTCCTAACAGTTTCCTAAGCCCTGTTACAGTTGTTGGTAAAGGTAACTTTTGTATAAGGGTAGCCCTGGCAGGAGTCAACACCTACCCTTCTCTGACACTATGGTTCCTAAATGTCACTTCTGGCCTAGCAATTTGTACCTTCTCTGGATTAATTTTAAGACCTCTTTAGCTAGGGCTTTAAGCACTCAGTCTAATAATTGGGCGTGCTCCATACTTCTTCTGCTTTGCAACAGCAAATCATCACGTATTGAATTATCTCATGTTCCAACCCCTCCTCTTGGAGTACTTGTTGCACATAGCGATGAAATAATGTTGGGGAAGAGTGGAACCCCTGTGGCAAACGAGTAAAGGTGTATTGTTGATTTTTAAAAGTAAAAGCAAACTTATACTGATCTTGTCGGCTGAGGGGCAGGGACCAAAACCCGTTTGCCAGGTTGAGGACCAAGAAAACTTTACTTGAGGGTTTAAGTTTGTTAAACATTTCAATTGCCGTACTTATAATGGGGCTAACTTGTGGAGTTACTTTATTTAATTTTCTGTAATCTATAGTTAGACGATACTTTCCATTAGGTTTTTTAACAGGCCATATAGGGCTAGTTGCTGTTGAGCAAATGGGCCGCAATACCCCTTGGGACAATAAATCATTAATTACTGGTTCTATTCCTGTTACTGCCTCCTGTGGGATGGGGTACTGTTTAGTATGTCCAGGGTCGGGGCCTTCCACTGCTATCTCTGTGTCACTGACTGTCCCACAATCAGTGCCAGACACTGCCCAGACACTGGAGTATTTGTGTATTATTTGTTGTAACTCTGTTTGGCTTACCTCGGGCCGGCTATATGCTTTATTGGATTTAACTGAAGCCCAAATATAACTCTCAGGTACAGTTGTAATACTATACCCTTTAACTGTTACTTGCCACAAGCACTTGTTGACTAAATCAATAATTAGGCGGTGTTTTTTAAAAAGTCACTTCCTATTATATTTTGCTTTGTGAGCCTTCCCTCCATTACTATGAATCTTCCCTCCCCAACTACCTTGGTTCCTAAAGCAACTATTTGTGGGTAAGTCACGTACCCTTGTGCTGTGTGTCCTGTACAGCCCTCTATTTGTAAGGGAGGTTTTTCTGGATCCAGTGGTATGTGCATAGTAGTAAGTGAGATGGCTGCCCCGTTATCAACTAAAGCCATCACCTGATTTTTTCCCATTTTAAGTGGAACGGTTGGTCGCCCCTGGTTATCAAATGTTAGCGCACATACCCATTATGAGTCAGGGGCCCCGGGGCCTCCGCATCCCTATCTTCAGCCAACTGTTTGATCGCTGCCAGCCGCTTGATGATGTCTTCATCATCAAATTCTTGAGGTGGCGCAGTTGGTTTTTTCTGTTCCACTGCATTTAATATTGTTTTTAACCGATCCAACAAATCCTGTGCACTATCACCCCCTTGTCCTGGTTTATCTCTTGCATCTTGCCTTTTTTGCCCTCGGCCCCTTCCCATTTGCCAAGGTCCTTGTCCTTCCTTACCTTCCCCCTTTGCCCAGCAATCACTTATTATATGCCCAGGCTTTTTACAATTAAAGCACGTTCTAGTTTCTTTTTGTGGTCCTTCATTTGTCCATGACACAGCAGCAACTTCTGCCTTTTGCTGTTTCTCATTAAGATAAGTCTCTAGGAGGGTGATTCGCTCCTACTGAGTTGGAGCCAGTTTTACAACTGTCCGTAGGGTGGGGTCTAAATCATAGGCCCTAATCCATAAGTCTCGGAAGGTAGTATCATCTTCCGAGGGGCAATCCTGCCCTCCGTACCTCTGATAGACCTCAAAAAGATGAGGGATAAAGACCCGTGGTCCCTCTCCCGACTGTGGCTTTACTTGCAGTATTCTGTCCCAGTCAACTTCTTGTTTTGAAGATTCCCCTCTAGCTTTTCTGATAGCCTCAATTACCTCATTATAGTCTGCCCATGAATTTATGTTTTGCATGGCCCCTTTGTGTGTCCCCTGGACCTCCTCGGGCATAGCTTCTGCTAAGGCAGGGGACAATTTAAACATAACCAACCTACATACATCTTGGTTGGTTAAGCGTAGGGTGGTTGTTAACTGCTTTAATTTCTGCCGTAATTGAGGTAGGTTGGTTTTGTGATCAATTGGACCTAGCATTTGGCCCAAATTGGTTATTTCCTCTATAGTCAGATCATGACTATGGGGCTTTTATCTTCATTTTTAATGGTTATTGGTGATTGCGGGGCTCCCGTACCACCTTTCTTGTCTTTACCACCTTACCTCCTACTGCTTTCCACACTTCTCCATCCTTCTCCATTTCCTGTGTTTCCTCCTTTCTACCCATTCCTCTTTTTAGCTCCTGGTGGAGGGTAGTGGGCCCTTCTTCATCACTTTCTCTATCCGTAGCCTGGCGTGCCTCATCATCCTCTCTCAAAGTATCTCTTACTTTGCATATTTTAACATAGCTATCTTCTTGCATTTTATGTCTCTCTGCCTCTTCCTTGTTTCCCATTTTTTTAGCGTATTCCCTTTTTAATCCATATTTAGCACACTTGTTTCGCAGCTCTAAAGCATATTGCTCTTGCTGATACCTTGTGGTAGCAGACATAGGTCTGCCGGTGGCCGTCATTCCCCTTGTTTGCACGGGTGCCACCTTAACCTTTATCACCCCTTCTTCTATATTACTTGCAGTGTCAGTGGCTCAGTAGGTAGCACACTTGCCTCTGAGGCTGGGAGATCAGAGGGCTGTGGGTTCAGTTCCCACATCTGGCACTTGGGTTAATATCCCAGTACTGACACTGTAGTACAGCATGAGAGGGGTGCTGCACTTCTGAGGTGCCGTCTTTCGGATGAGACGTTAAACCGAGGTCCCATCTACCTGGATTGGTGATAGTTCAGGTGGATGTTAAAGATACATCGCATGGCTCCGAAAAGAGTAGGGGAATTTCCCGGTGTCCTGCCAAATTTCCTCATTCATAAAAAATACCACCAACAGCTTCATCTGGTTCAAGGTCAATTGGCATTCATCTGTATCCCCCTTCCCCAGGTCGTGCCTGAAAATAGGCAGGATTTGTCTAGTGCACTTACCCGGTCAACAAAAGCTAAATAAAAATAAATAAATAAATAAATAAATAAATAAATAAATAAATAAATAATACTTAACTTTTGAATCTTCTCCATTGCACCCTGTAGTTCTGTATACAGTTGCCTGGTTTCACTAGCCTGCTCTTGTGACTGTTGGTCTAGCTTAATCTGTAGAAGAGCATGATCCCTATTTAACAGACACAAATCCCTTTGTGCTTTTATTAGCTGTGTCCTAAAATTAATACACTGCTGCTCTAACTCTTGGTGTTGATCTATTGGGATGCTATCTTTATACATCGATGTTAATTCTTCTAGTTGTTTAGCATTTTGATCCCTTTCATCCCTCATCTGGGCTACTTCTTTATTCTGTCAACACACAATAGTCTGATTATACTGCCACAGCCCTTGCAATGCATTTGCAAAGATTTCCTTTTCATTTTTTACTCCCTCATTATGAAGGGACACTTGCTGAGTAAAATACAATTGTGCCTGTTGATCATCAGGCACTGGTTCATATGCTTCCCCCTTTAGGTGTTTTCCTAGAAAATGACCTATTATTGTTTCCATACTCATTTTTCTTATCTTTTTCTTGCCTGCCTAGCCTTTACAGCTGGGTGCACCCGTGCACTGGTGCCCTGGTCTGTCTAGCTATGTCTTATGGCTCCCTTGTGAGGTCCAGCTTGCAAGTCGCAGCACCTTCACTAACCTACTCTGCCCCTAGAGTTCCTACAGAGTTAAGCATTACTTTATATTTAAACAATTTGAGAAGCATACAAAGCATACATCACCTGATTGTCAAGTGGCTGTGACTGTCTGTGTGTACCCTCTTCTCTCGCTTAAAGCCAGCAGCACCTCGTCTCCGAACATCCTCACCTTCTTATTAGGGCTTGCTGACTAACCAACCAGCAGTTAGGCAGCCTCCTCAGCATGCAGCACCAGCGATCCGAGTCACGGCACCAAATGTAGTGTTGTGAAAAAATTACCATTAGTAAATTATCTATTACAAATACTTAGAAAGGAGACGAACGGAGATGAGGCTGAAGGCGGAAGAATTTAATGATTATAACAATAATCACAGTGAGAGATTACAAGTGGTACATCCTTCATTCTTCATTCTTCAAACTAACAGTGTATAGTGGCTTGCTTATATAGTGGAAGACAGTACTATGGTTGTCTTATGATTGGTCCAAGACAAATATAAACTTTAACTTTAAAAGGCAATTCTCCTTTTAGTTCTTGCATGACAAGGCAATTCTCCTTTTAGTTCTTGCATGAGCTAATGTATGAGCTAGCTCTTGTATTGATACTACTATATAAGGATAATAATAATGGTCATTACTAGTTATTAAGATCTTAGGAGGAAGAAATAGGTTTGCACTTAGGAATGTGCACACAGGCACTCTGGCCCGTCCTAATAATAAACACTAAAAATAGTCTGAAGGGATAATTTGAACTCTCTCCCTGTATTTCTGTTTGTGCAGACACTTAAGACACCTGTTTTCTATTACTCACGTGATTAGTACAAATATCAAAAGATACTTTGATATTACAAATTGTGGCTCAGTTAAACCTGTAATTTTACAAGTTTTAATATAATTCAACTTCATAGGTCAATATTTGTAACACAAACACCTTATGTTTTAGACCAAAATGAGGTTTGCCTGTAACATAGGGGCATACTTCTATATCCCTTGTTACACACTGGGATACATTATCAGACAGCGGATGTCATGGCACATTACTTCTGCATCCCTTTGATGTTTACAGCTGTCATGCACCATACCATGCTTGCACGTACATCTCCTGCCCTCTGTACAGCCATCATCCACATTTTACCATCCCCAGACCTGTTTTGGGTTTTGTGAGTGGGGGGGTGACATGTCTGCATTCTTACAATGCAGGGGCACCTGTGTGACACTGACTTCCATGTGGTGACCAGGTAACCTGCCCAACTCATGGATGCCTGTATGCCATATCCTATGTTGCCATGTTTCTTTGTGGGCTTTGGGGACATGTACAATGCTGCATGCATACAGTATTTTTTTGTGATTTAGAAACATAGAAACATAGAAAATTTGATGGCAGATTAGGACCACCAGGCCCATCCAGTCTGCCCATATATCATTCCTGTGCTAGTGCCCTCTGACCCTCCTTGGTCCTTGGCATTAGCCCCTCATTCCCTCCTTTAAGGGCCCCTTAAGCCTATCCCATGTATGCTTGAACCCCCCCACCATGCATGCTCCCACCACCTTCTGGGGTGGAACTTTTATAGAAAGAAAAGCCTTCCTCACATTACCCCTTAACCGCCCCCCTTCAATCTCATATCATGCTCCCTTGTTCTTGTACCCCTCCTATATGTAAAGATGTCATCCACCTGCACCTTGTTCGTGCTCTTTTGATACTTGAAAGTCTCTGGCATATCCCCAAGTTCCCTCCTCTCCTCCAGTGTATACATACTGAGGTATTTCAATCTTTTCTCATATGTCTTCTGTTGTAGGCCCTGCACCATCCTTGTTGTCCTTCTCTGAACTGCCTCCACCCTGTCAATGTCCCTCTATAGATGTGGCCTCCAGAACTGTGCACTGTATTTGAGGTGTGGCCTCACCAATGCTAGGTATAGTGGAATCATCACCTCCTTTCTTCTGCTAGTGATACCCCTCCCTAAGCACCCCAACATGCCACTGGTCCTTCCTACATCTTATGTGCACTGTTTGGCCATGTTTAGATCATCTGAGATGATAATCCCCAAATCTCTTTACTCCTTGGTGACCTCCAGCAATCCACTCCCCCATTCTGTAGCTTGTGGCAGGGTTATGTGCCCTAGGTGCATGGTTTTGCACTTCTTCACACTGAACCAGAGTTACCACTCTTCTTCCCATTCTTCCAGCCTCCCCAGGTCTATGTTTATCCCCTCTACCCCCTCAGGAGTGTCTACCCTATTGCAGATCTTGGTATCATCTGCAAACAGGCTAACTTTCAATCAATCAATCAAACAAACAATCAAGCACCTTTATTTAACCAGGTGGAACACTGTTGAGAAGAACCCATTTACAAAGTGGGCCTGGGCATTAAAATAAATGCAGTTACAACAAAATACACATGTAAGAAATAAAGAAGCATTAAATGCATCCAAACAATATTTGTAATGTGCAGTATATACAGCATCTACGAAAATACAAAAACCCAAGATGCTGTCTAGTAACACCTGATGATTATCAGGCATGGGGAAATACAGTGTCATTGACCAATGCAATAACAATGACCATAGGGCAATAGTGGTGATAACATACCTAAGTTGGTGACATTCAGTTTGATAGAGTTACTGAGTGAACAAACATGGTTAGGAATTATGGGAATAGGGGTGTCGAGAGGGATAGGGGAGAGACCTAGAAAGGAGCTGTGAGAAAGGAAAGAACATGAGGGAGGAAAGATGTGGGTATGAATGGATTGGGGTGTCAGACCGAATGTTGACACATTTCTTGAAGGTGCTGAGGGGCCCGGCACCATGTCCAACCTGGCAGGATGAAGCAGGGTTAGGAGCCTTCCCTTCCAGCCCTTCCAGAATGTCACTAATGAAGACATTGTGGAGGGGTTGTGGGATAACAGATGGACCAGACACCGAACTTCAGTTTCAACACACAATCTCTGTGTGATGTTTAATCAAAATACAGAATATAACCTTCAGAAATGGCATATTCCTTCTTCAATACATCAATTTGCTGCAACAGGCTATGTATGTCATTTCTCTGCACTTGTCAGTACCCACTGACTCACTGATCTACTGATCTAAACTTTTCAGTGAAAACCTTTCATTCCTATGTGGGCCTTGTTTGCTTGGGTGGTGGGGCTCAAAAAGAAAAAAAAAACAACAAGATACAGACAAACAACCTCATTGCAGAAGCACTGAAACAAGGCTTGGCAATAAGCCAAGTTTCAAAGAAACACAACATCACACATACTTCCATAATGCAAAGCATCATGGGATATATGAAAAGCACCATGAAATTTCAGATTGGCTCATTTTACAGCAGGAATGCATGGTACCAATTTACATGCATTTAACAACACAGCCAACCTAATTCCTATAATACAGTCACCTAGTACTTTTTACCTTTATCAAAAACACCTAGTGCCATGGCATTTTCAACATTTACAGATTTCATAAATATAAGGTACATATATTAAGGTATTTCATGACATAGTGCTAATGCATACTAAATCCAACAATGATAAACACAGCCTGTTGTTCCACATAAGCTCGGAGGTCACCACAATAACCTCCCTGTACGAGGACCTGAGAGGGAAAAGGAAAATTAAAGAGGACACTACAGTATAATCAAGAAAAGATGGGGGGGGCAATCTTATGGACTAGAAATTGTAAAGAATAGATTAGGCTAAGAAATAGCAGAACTGTTGCAACAGACTTAAGAAAAGGTCAGTCCACAAGAGTGGCAGGATCTCCCTGTCGCAGACATTAAAAAGAGCTTGCCCCAGTACTGACCCCTGGGGCACCCCACTGGCCACCCCCCTTTCTTCAGATTGGATTCCATTTACCACCACCCTCTGCTTCCTGTCCCTCAGTCAGTTTTCAGTCCAGTTTGCCACCCTTTGACCCACACCAAGGCTATCCAACTTGTTAACCAGTCTCCTATGTGGAATTTCATTGCAGACTGAGGGGACAGGGACCAGGCCACCAGGGGCTGGAGGCAGAATGACGAAGGGATACAAACTGCTGGAGTGATGCCAGTAAAATCCATAGGGTGGCACACAGCTAGTCACGTGAGTATACCATGTACACACACCATGAATGATGTAGCACCTTCACACCGTGCTAAATCCAGCATGTCCTGTGGTTCTCTGCTAGTGTGTGTGCAGATTATATACATGCATGTTGGGCATGGCTCTGGCATGGATGGCCTGTAACACTGCAGTATCCATCATGGCGGTTACATGTGCTGTACATCCTGCCCAGAACTAAATGCACTTATCACTGTCCTGTATTCTGGAATGTGCATGTGCACTGCATCTATGACATAAGGGACCTAGTGGGACAGACACACCTTGTCAGCCACCTCAGCACATGGCAGTTACCAACAACACTTGCAGGGTCTGTTGGCCACTGTGTGTACTCTGCCAACTACATTTGGTTGGCTGTGAGGCCCGTCCACTCCTTGTCTGTGGGTGTGGTCACAGGGACATCATGTATGACTCACTGTGCATGTGAGCTACTGACTGGTACCAAGGGCATGTCTCTCTGTGCTGGGCTTTGATGCACTACTACTGTGCACTGGCTCCAAGGCTGCACCACACTCAGGATGCTGTGGACATTTCACCTTCAGATGTGTCTTGACAGTTATCCAGGCCATGGTTTGTGTGTGAAGCTGGTGCCTATCTGATGTTCTCACATGTTCATTGGTCTCTGTCCACCTGCTGCACATCTCCCCTTGTGTTGACCTTCCACCCATGTGTGTGGCACAGTGCCCCTACTCCTGTCCTCTTTGCAGTCTCCTAGCAGGTACCTTCTGCAGGCCTTGGCACCTGGGTGCTGGCCACATACGTCCTCTGCATCCCTGATGATCATTGATTGGGTGCTCACTGGGTAGCTGATGTGCCCTGTTACTGTGTCTGTATGTGTAGTGGGTTTTCATTTGGCTTGCCTTCATACTGAGGTGTTGTTTCCACTGCTGTTTATGTGCTATGGTGTCTGCAGTGCTGGCTGCTGTGTGCCCAACATTGGTTGAGTGTACTGTGAGCAACATCCACACCTACCATGTCATGTGTGGCCTGGCATTGCCTTTTCCACTGCTGCTGTGTCTGACATTTGTACAGGCAGTGCAACCGTGGGAACAACAGGGGCCTATTGAAGTGTCAGCCATGCCTGACTCTTTCCATTATAAGGTGGGTTGTCTCTGCCCTGTTGCTCATGTCTCTGTGGGGTAACATACAGTACCATGCCTTTTTTCACACTATGCATTCATTATCTGCAGTGTGAAGCATGTCAACCCCTTCTTCTCATCATCTACGTGGCACCACTCACATGCCACTATTGTCCATACACCATCATTCACACTGGACCTTCTAGACCTGTATTGGTGCCTGCTGTTCAACCCCAGAGCAATGTGCTGCATCTTATGACAAGTGCTGTGTCTTGAGGAACTGTTCCTGTATCCTGATATGGCTACAGTGCCCACTGCCTTCCATTGGAGTCCCCAGGGCACTGCCGGTGGTAGGCCATGCCACTGTGCCTTCAACCTTGGGCTTGCTGTGCCTTGTATGGGCTGTGCCAGTCATCCTCCCACAATAAGTCCCTTGTCTACCATGTTCTATGTAATACATCTGTATTGCACCCATGTGAGCATGGTTCATGGAGTACACTTGCTGGTGCCATTGTATTTGGGCATCTGCCCATGTGTCACTACCTCACATTGTGCAGATCAGGGCACACTGCCCTGCCTCCAGGTACCTCACCTACCAATCCACAGGAAACGTTTATCTTGTGCTTCCTGGCTTGCACATCACCCACATGTACAGGACCTCTGTATCATGAGGGCACAATGCCACTGACTGTGGCTGGCACACATGCAGGGTCCCAGTCACACATCACACGGATCATGGGAGTGAGTTTGGGATTTCTTTTCTGGCACACCTCCACACGATCAGTGTTTTGGTACTGATTTCATTCTTTGTCTCCACCTAGGTCAATGTCAAGCCATGTCATCTGGGCATATCATGGGACTTTATGTATGGATGGAACTAATGATTAAGTGTCAGGTTAGGCACCTCTGGCTGGTGGCAGAGGGTGTCCTGGAGGTCCTGTTCATGCAGATTTGGTTTGTGAACACCATGGATGACATGACAGAACCTTTGAGGGAGATTGTCCAGTGGCTTCCTCCTCCTCTACCGCAGGCACCCTAGGCACCCCCACTAGTCCCTGTTCCTTTGTCCCACCCTTCCCAAACCCCACTTACCTGTTCCCCATTTGTATATAGTTACCCCATCACCCCTGTACATGATTTTCCCTTGTTTCCCCAGCCCATCTCCCTTTGTAAATAGTTTTCATTATTGTGACATTCTTGTTCATTGCTTTTGTTCAATGTTACTGTTTTATAGTAAATATTTTGATTATTCTGCATTATCCTGTGTGCTGTGTGTCTTATTTCCTCTAGCTGTGCTTCCCTTATGGATGTCCATTTTACACCCTCCACCAGTGCACATACCAGCAGGTGGTTGAGGACCCATTGCATTTCACCATGCAATATGTATCCCCATGGATGGACACCTGTGTCTCTGTGTGTCCACCAGTATAGGTTGCCATATGTGCCCATGAGACTGATGTCCTGGCTGTTCTCTTTGGTGATGCAGCCCCCATCCTTGCAGTCTCTGCACTGTGGTGTGTGACACCCTCTGCCCTGTCCCTTTTTGGCAGGTCCAGGACAGTCACCACTTGTACCACTGCACTGTGGTGCCCATATGGGTGTGTCGTATGCTGCCTTTTCACGTAATTATGTCTTGGTGGGCCTGCCAGCCATGCCACATCTTGGTGGACTTGTGGCAGTGTGTCACATGCCCAGCCACGTGTGGGCAGTCATAGCTGTTGCCCACAGTTATGCTCCACTGTCTTTCTGCATTACGCATTGTGTTGTATGATTTGTCCCATATTTACACCTGGACGTTTGTGCTGGGCATGTGTCACTGCATGTTTGCACATTGTTGCGATAGTCAGTGTGGTTTGTGCAGGAGCATTGGCCTGTTAATTGACTAAACATCCCCCTATTCGTTTAACCATGCCAATCAATGCATGGTGCAGTCACTTGTGTGGCACTGCCAGCTGGCTCTGAATATGAGGTCCATTGGCTTTTCTTAAATCAAATAGGAGACACTGACGAAGCTTACTCCAAATTTTGTTCAGTCTTCCTAAATATCAGTGATAGATTTTTATGAAAAAAACTTAGGGTGATAGGTATAAAAAATTATTAATTTCAACAGAGCTAGTAAATATGCTTAGTTTAAGGAATCAGTTATGGAGTATCTATCAGAACAACAAGGACTCCAACTCCCATTTGCAGTATAAAAGAATAAGGAATAAATGTAAATCAGCCATTATACCATGGACATAAAAAGAAAGGCAAAATCCTATAATCTGATTTGCTGGCTGGCACCTTTTTGCCGTGGTAAATCCTACGATAATCCACACAAAAGGTGCCAGCCAGCCACATCTGACATTCCCATCAAAATCATTCTGACACCCTTGAATATAAAAGTGGGAAAACCGCAACATGAACTTGCCGCTAAACAGCTACAGTAATGATTGAGTTTCAAACAGCCATATCTATTACCACTAAGCCCCCCCAGAAAGTACCCATATTCTGTGTAAAAAAAAAACCCCTCTGTACCTCCACATCCCCACATTTTAAAATAATATGAATACTGCATGAGAGCTAATGTGAAGCACTTAGTAGTACTTTTAAAATTGTTCACCAGTAAACAGTTTGGTACCACTGCACCCACCTTACTTGCTACTCTGTGCGGCTCCGCTCCGTCCCCCACTCAGTCATTGCTGCTGCCCCACTCACTCTGTCTCTCTCTCAGTACTCCATATATTACAATAAAAAAATCGCAGTTGAAAACAAATTCCCTCGAACACCAATGTGACTACATTGTGCCCGCAAAATTATAGCCAGAAGTAAAACAATCGCAATCCCAGATGCCCCACTCTGTTGCAGTCACAGCACTGATGCAGATCACTCTCTCCTACTGTCATCCGCTCACTGCTCTGGACGCATTTCCAAACCTGGTGATAAAAATTATTCAAATAAATACAACTCTGCTCTGATAACTGCAACCAACCACATTTCAGTTGTACACTGCATTCTATCCTCTCTGGCAGCAGCACTTACTCAATCATATTGTACCCAGCAACAAGGGACTACTTAATGAAGAGTGGAAGAATATTTGTATAAAAACATATGAAATAAAAACAAAAAAACTCTTTTTTACAAATTGTTTCTCTATTTTAATAATTTACACATGGTATAATTGCAATAAACCACTCCATGGTGTGGGTAATGGGAGGATTGACCATGGCTGACCTGGATTTGACGACTCAGCCTGTGGCCTCATGGCAAAACCATTCCAGCTGTGGCAAATCCACTCATAATTCACATCCTGTTGTGGTTTGTTGCTTAACTAGATGATGTATGTTGAATTTAAAAAAAAATGCAACTTAATAACCTCAGTAATTCTTAAAAAGCCTAGAAAACCTTAAATGAACTAGCAGGCTAGTCTAAAATATCCTCACAAATAACACTTGAAAGTAATGGTGGTATGGTTAGCTGTCCAGATGATGTTGCTAAATTGTTCTATGACTGCTGCAGAGGCTTGGATTATTATTGAATCAATAGGCAATGTACGTCAGATGATCCTGAGGTTGGTTTGTCTGAGATTCCCAGCAAACATTTTATTTTAGAGTGTTTTATTTATTTATTTAGTGATTCAGAAAAAAAAACTTTGAGCACAAGCTCTTTTACAAAGGTTCCACATCATAGATTGCAAAACAAAGTACAGTAGGGGAAAGCAAAGGTACATTACAATGAATGATACAGCTTGGATTCAGAACTTATAGAATAACTCAAAACATAGGTACAAGTTAAATAACAAGAAAAAAAAACACTTTATGAGGGTGGGGGATAAGCAGCTACAAAGTGCCTTGTCAATAGTTCAGAGGGACAGGGATAGCTTGCAGAGGGGTAAAGAAGGGAGGTATGAGAGAGAGAGAGAGAGAGGTAAGTACTGTGGTGGAGGTGAGAGGGTGGGGGAAGAGGGCCGATAAGGTATAGGGAGAAATGATGGGGTGAGGGGAGGCTGAGGAGAGAGGACATGCTAGAGTAAAATGGTGGGGTGTGAGGGGGGCATGGTCAGGCAGCCAGCATTAGTAGTGACTGTTTGGGAAACTCAAGGGACTGTGAGATGGGGTGGCAGTTGCTGAAGGAGCATGATGCAAATGGATTGCAGGGGCAAGTCATGAGAAGGGACAGAGAGGGAGGGGGTACCTGTGGCCAGCCTAGTGCTTGCTGGGGGACTGAGAGAGCAGGTTGGCTGGACTCAGGGGTAGGTGCACTTAGAGAGTGTTATTAGGTGCTGTTTGAGGTCAGTTTTGAATTCTGCCAGACAATTGGTGGCCAAGAGGTTCCCAGTAAGTTAATTCATCCATAGGGGGCCCCGGTAGGCAAATGCACATTGACCAAGTGAGGTGTGATGGAAAGGGATCACCAAGGCCCCTCTAGTCCTCCCTCTGGTGACCTGTAATGAGTTGGCCACCTTGATCAAACTCCCTACGCAAGGTGGTGTTTTACCCAATAAAGCCTTCTTCCATAGGATGCAAGTCTAGAATTTGACCCTGTTTCTTAATAACAGTCAGTTTGCATGTTCATACAGAGTACAGGTGTGAGTGCCATGCTCAGCATCCAGGGTGAGTCTGCAGGCTTTACTGAGTGCAGTCTGAACCCTCTTGAGTGCTGTATCCATTGCCGCCCCATAGACCACTAGTCCATAGTCAACAGTAGATATAATTGAGCTGTGGACTGAGAGGTGGAGGGCCCCCAGAGAGAGGTATTGCCTGTGCCTGTACAGGATTCCAATCTTGGTATTGACTGTCTTGACCAGAGAGTCAATATGTTGTGGAAACATGAGGGTATCATCTATTATGATCCCCAGATACTTGAACAAGTGAACTTGTTCCAGTGGCTCACTGCATGAGTTGGAGATGATGAGGGGGTGGTGCTTAGTTTTGTTGTAGGGGCTAGATATAAGCAAGACCTTGGTCTTCTTGTAGTTTAGTAGCAACTTATAACTACAGAACCAGTCCTCGAGTTTGTAAAAGGAGTTCTGCAGCTCAGATTGTAGGTCAGTCTGAGACGTGCTGCTGCTCAGGAGCATAGCATCATCTGCATACAGTATGAGTTTGGTGTTGCAGGCTGTGGGAAGCTCATTTAAGAAGAGGCTGAAGAGTAGGGGCCCGAGTATTGATCCCTGGCGTACCCCTAATGATACCTCTCTTGTGCTGGATACTGTCTGCCCAACTTTGGCACATTGATCAGGTAGTCTTGGAACCAGCAAAGGGCATTGGGTGCCATACCCATGTTTTGCAGTTGGTTCAGCAACAGGGGGTGGTTGACTGTATTGAAGGCTTTGGTGAAGTCAAAAAAGACAGATCCCACCAGTTTACCTTCATCCAGGGCCTTATGTGCATAGTCTGTGTAGTCCAGCAGGGCAGTGGTGGTACTGTGATTTTGTCTGAAGCCATGCTGGTTGGAGCATAGTAGATTATATTTATTGAGGTAGTCAATGAGTTGACCCACCACAATCTTTTCCAGTGCCTTGGACAGGGGAGAGAGGATCAAGACTAGTCTGTAGTTGGCTACCAGAGACTTGTCACCTTCTTTATGCACTGGCATAACTAGGGCCTGCTTCCAAACCACCAGGAATTGGGCTAGGGACTTATTGTACTGTGTGGTAATGGGAAATATAAGAATGTCCATGGTGAGGGATAGAAGTTTCATGTCCATCCCGTCACTGCCCAATCTGATCTTACCTAGTACTTTCTTGACCATAGTTAGGGCCTCCTTCACCATCACCCTTTTAAACTCGGGACAATCAAGCAACTGAAGCAACTGAGGCAACACAAGCAGCTCACCTGAGTAGCTGAGGAAGCCAAATCTCCAGCCTGATAACTTTCAAGGCAGCTCCCCCCTCCCCAAGCTAGGCACTCGGGACAAACAAGCAACTGAAGCAACTGAGGCAACACAAGCAGCTCACCTGAGTAGCTGAGGAAGCCAAATCTCCAGCCTGATAACTTTGAGGCAGCTTCCCCCAAGCTAGGCACTCGGGACAATCAAGCAACTGAAGCAACTGAGGCAACACAAGCAGCTCATCTGAGAAGCTAAGGAAACCAAATCTCCACCCTGATAACTTTCGAGGCAGCTCCCCAAGCTAGGCACTAGGGACAATCAAGCAACTGAAGCAACTGTGGCAACACAAGCAGCTCACCTGAGTAGCTGAGGAAGCCAAATCTCCAGCATGATAACTTTCAAGGTAAAGAGAGCCTCTGCTCTTCATCTGGATGCCTGCAGAGGAGTGCTACCTGATGAACACTTATATTTTATGAACTTTGTTCCTGTTCACCACTGGGTGGGCTTGTTATTTGCCTCTCTTTGTGCTAGTAATGCTGAAGTGTAAAGCTAGGGACTCACTGGTTTTTCTAGAGTTGCCTTGCTGATTTCATCTTAAAGCCAGATATACCAAGCAGCTAATATAGATCAGACTTGTTTAATATGGTGGTATTTGGAGCTAATTGCTGATTACATTTTAAAGCCAGATATACCAAGCAGCTGATATAGATCAGACTTGTTTAATATGGTGGTATTTGGAGCTAATTGCTGATTACATTTTAAAGCCAGATATATCAAGCAGCTAATATAGATCAAACTTGTTTAATATGGTGGTATTGAGTGAATTGCGCTTGTAACTGAAGGCATTAGGTTAGCTGGGTCCTAGTGTGACCTCATTTTGGAATAGCCCTGTTTGCTTAGAGTGGAGCTCCTTTGTGAAAGTCACAACATATTCTCCCGCTGCATAGTAATGAGAGGCTTTGTTTTCTCCACAACATAGGCAGCTCCCCCAAGCTAGGCACTCGGGACAATCAAGCAACTGAAGCAACTGTGGCAACACAAGCAGCTCACCTGAGTAGCTGAGGAAGCCAAATCTCCAGCCTGATAACTTTCGAGGTAAAGAGAGTCTCTTCTCTTCATCTGGACGCCTGCAGAGGGGTGCTAGCCTGACTGCGCTCTGCGCCGTCTGCCCTGCCCCTCCCCTACCACCCTCCCACCCAGGGGCGGCTGTCAATTTAATGATCCACCCCGTGACATCACATCCGGTGTCATCACGTCCTGTTGCCCAGAACCTATCTCCCCACTTTCCCATTTGCAGGTTATACCTGCTGGCCACTAGAGGGACCTATGCTCCCTCACTACTTTCTACTCCTACCTGTACAGCACTACTTCCCTGGGATCTTGCTCACCACAATGTATTGGCCCTGCATCACGATCTTCCTGTGCCTATCCCCACTAGCAGTGCACTTACCCACTTACCCATCTGCTAGTCCACACTGTGTCCTGGCACCCCTTCCTCCCCTTGCTCCTGAACCTCCTCTCCTGCCCCTTGGGACCTCTGTGTGTCCCCGTCCTCCCTGCCTTCCCCATAGCTTTCTCTTCAACTCAGGCACATCTGGGTGTCTTCTTATTCTTGCTTTCCCCTCCTGTACCTCCCTGCCCACCCCCTGCTCCCTTAGCCTCCCTTCCCCTCCCTCATGTCAATCAGTAGGAAAACCTCTCACCATCTCCCAGCCAGGGTGTTAGTCATGCTACTACTCGTGTCAGGGAACATTCATCCAAACCCTGGCCCGGTTCCCAGGAGCTCCCCAACTCGCACCACAGGCCCATGCATGGTCTCCATGAATATCTGTAGCCTCCTAAAAAGTTTGACTCACTACAATGCCTGGTCACATCAATTAACCCTGATGTTATCACCTGGTTGAGACTTGGCTGTCGAAATCCTCCCCTGACTCCCTAGTCTCCCTTCCTGGTTTCACCCTTTTCCGGTCCGACCGTGTTGGGAGACGAGGCGGCGGCTGCACTATTTATGTCAAGGAATCTCTCCCCGTATTAGCCCTGCCCGCTCCCATCCTTGACTCCAGGGCCCAGGCGCTTACGCTGAAACTAACCCCTGACCCTTTAAAGGGACCCCTTTATCTGACTACTGCATACGTGCCCCCCAGGGACCAAATGCAGGCCATTGCCTCTCTTACAGAATACCTTACCTCTCTACCTCCTACCGCTGATCAAATTCTGGTGGGTGACTTAAATGTCAACTGGCTCAGCCCCTCCTCCTCCTCTACCCAAGACTCCTTTTCTGCAATAGACCTAACGCAACTAGTTTCCCACTTTACCAGGATTAACCCCAAGAGAGGCTCCAGTACCCTGCTTGATGTGGTACTCACCAACCGTCCTAATCGGATCCCCAATGTACAAGTCCTCCCAGACTCTCTCAGCGATCACTCCCCCATTCTATTCCACTGGTCAACCTCAGTCCCCAAACCCATAGCACAGTCCACATGCGGTGCGTCTAATACCTGGTGGACTGATAAAACTTAAGGAACTTCTGTCCCAAATTGACTGGTCTCCTATACTGGCAACTCCTGACATCGACACAGCTCTCTCCTTCTTTACCCAAACTTTTAATAATGCCTGTGATATCTTTGCCCCAGTGTTGACCCGCCGTTCTAAAAGGAAGAATGCCCCCTGGGTTACCCCAGCTTTGATCCACCAGCTCAAACATAGGGACAACCTATGGCACCGTGCCATTGAGACTGGCTGGCCCAATGACAGGCGGTTATATGCTGCTGCCCGAAACAAGTGCACTCGGGCCATCAGAAAGGCCAAGTCTGAGCACTATCGGTCCTCACTCACTGCCTCATGGGGGAATCCCAGAACCTTCTGGGATAACATTAAACAGTTAAATGGGAGTGCACACCCCCCACCCACCAGATCAACATTAATGGTGTGATCTCCTCAGACCCAGCCCTCATAGCCAACCACCTCAACACCTCATTCACTGACCTTAGCCCTATCCTCCCTACAAATTTTTGACCTCCTCCCCCAGCACCTGCCATCAATCTTTCTGCCTATATTTTCTCCTCCATGGTGTTTCTGCCAAGAACTTAGGCTGCACCTTGTCACTGCTCTCAAGAGTAATAGTGCACGACAGTGACACCCTGGATCCATGTATTCTCCGGCTGGTCTTGAGCACAGTCCTTACCCGATCACATGCCTCATCAACCACTCTTTTGCCTGGGGAAGGTTCCAACTGCCTGGAAAGTCACCACTGTCACCCCTCTCTTTAAAGGTGGTGATAGGACTGTAGCTGAAAACTATCGACCGATCTCCATTCTCTCTCTCTCTCCAAGGCCTTGGAAAAAGTGGTGGCCTCTCAAATCTCTGACTACCTCTCCACCTACAATGTCCTTTGTCCTGACAGCATGGCTTCCGAGCAGGCCACAGTGCCAACACACCCTCCTAGAGTTCTCCAACTTTCTCCTCCTCCTTAGACACTGGTTCTCTGGCTAGTGCTGTCTTCAATGACCTCTCGAAAGCTTTCGACACTGTCTCCCACCCGTCCTTCTTGATGCCCTTAGTCTCTCTGGTTTTGCTGCTGGGCCTATCTCCTGGTGCACCAGTTATCTGTCTGACCGCTCACAGCGTGTAAAAATTAATGGGACCTGCTCAGACATCTGTCCCATCTTTTCTGGGGTTCCCCAGGGCTCCATTCTGGGCCCCTTACTATTCTCCTTTACCTTAACACCTTCCACACTCTTGCTCGGGAACATTCTATTGTACGCTGATGATGCAGTCATCTTTGCCTCAAGTCGTAACCCTATTGCCCTCCAGGACTCTGCAGAAGTCCTTCACTGAAGCCGAGGCTGGTTCAAGAACATAGATTGGTGATAAATCTTAAAAAACAAAACTATGTTCTTCTCTCATTCCCAAAACAAGTCCTGCAACTTCAAACTCCTCTTTCACTCTGGGTCCTCATTCCCACTCGAACAAGTTTGCTCCTATAAATACCTAGGGATCCATTTTGACTCCTCCCTCTCCTTCCATGGACACATGCAGCTGCCCTAGCCACTGCCACTAATATCCGATTGGGCATCTTACATCCAGTATAAACCTCACCTCCCGGAGGCTCTTGCATTCATGTCACCTCCTCTATCCTGTCCCTAGTGGACTATGGACTGCCAGTGTATGGTGCTGCTGATCAGACCGCACTCCATAAAATTTGCACTACTCTGAATAAGGCCTGCAGGTTAATTACTGGAGCACCTAGGATGACACACACTGTCACCTGTATGCTAAAGTGCTGGTACTTGATCTCGATGGCGCCTCAAATATCTTACCTGTACCCTTACAAAAAGACCCTCCTTGGGCTTTCCCACCAGGATTGACCACCACCATACGCCTGTCCCACTAGTTCATACTGAGACCTCTGGGAAAACCTTTCTTGTTATCCCTAGAGCTAGGACCTCTCACGGCCAAAGAGCCTTCAGCTTTAGGGCCCCTCCTGGTTCAACACACTGCCCCCTCCATCTCCGAAGCTCCAACTATATTGTGCTTCAAAACTTCCATCGTAACCACCTTATTAACACCGATGTTGTAACTGCCGCTAGTCAAAGCCGACTCAATACTTATGACAAAGCTTATTACTAAGCTGCTAAGGACAACATAACTCTGGTATTGTTTGCATCCATCCTACCTGTACCAGCTTGTTTGTATCTATGTCTTAATTTACTGTTATACCTATGTGTTGTACTGCTATACTGTGTATTTTGGTTTGTCTTACTGTGACAAGGTACCTTTGTAAATGAGCCTATGGCTCAAAGGTTTTCCAAACTGCTGTTTAAATAAAATAAAATAAAATAAATAAAAAAAATAAAAAGTAGAAGGTCGGGTGAGAACACTGGATAGATACGTTGTTGGAGTGGTTCAAGCCAGGCTGAAAATAGGCAGGTGGCAGCACTGGGGTAAGATCGGTGAAGGCTTTAATGAAGGCTTCTGCAATAGCTAGAGGGTCTGTAGTGGGGGTGTTACTGATACTGACCAGCTGAGGGTGCTTCTTGTCCTCCTTTCCAAGGATGTTTTGATATTATCCCAGAATCTTTTCCCATCAGCCCAAGAATTGTAAAGCTGGGCCTTATGATAGTTGGCTTTGGGGAGCCAGATTAGCTTGGTGCAGTGGTTCTTGGCTGCTCTGTAACACTGGTAATCATGCTTGCTGCCTGTGTTTCTGGCCTTTTCCCAGAGTATGTCCCTTTCTTTCAAGTGGGAGAGGAGCTCCCCATCAATCCAGCCATTTGCCTGCCACCGAATTTTTCTTTTTGTGAGCGGGGCATAGATGTCACAGATGGAGCTAAAGCCCTTAATAAAGTAACTGAGGGCCTGATCAAGGGTAGGCACCAAGTCAATAGGAGTCCAGTCATGTAGGGCAAGGGCTGATTTGAGGTCTTCAAGTTTACCCTTCCTCAAGACCCTGATTTCAAAGAGGATGGGTGGGATTTTGGTAAATTTATTAGACTACAGGAAGGTGATTGGGGAGTGGTCACTTATCGTGTCTGGGAGAACCTTGAACCCAGAGATCTGGGATGGTGAGCTTGCTAGGACCTAGTCAAAGAGGGTACTGTTTCCTGTCTTATAGTTCTGCCTGGTGGGGCAGGTGACAAGTTGTGTCAGGTTGGAGGTGGCTATCAGATCCCTGAAAGGGGTATCCTCCTTTCCTTCCCAGTTTATGTTAAAGTCCCTGGTAATGACAAGCTCCATCCCCTTTGGAAGGGTGCCGATAACGTCCATAATTGTGGGAAGGCCTGCTGTGACTTTCTTGGGGGGTAGGTAGATTGTGGCAAGGATGAGAGTTTTGCCATTCTGGCCGACCTGAGCCTTTATCACTATTATCTCATGGTCCTCAGCCACCCTGGTTACAGGGAGGACAATACACTGCAGGGAGTCCCTGGCATAGATGAGGCATCCCCCACCTCTCTTGCCTGTTCTATAAATCCTGTATGCTTGGAAGTCTTTGAGGGCAACTTTGCTATCTTTAATCCTACTGGTCAACCAGGTCTCCATTAGGCAGAGGATGTCAGGGGTATGGAGGGCCATCCATGCCTGTAGTTGGTCAAATTTTGCAGTTAAACTGCAGATGTTCAGGGAAGCTATTTTTAGGTGTTGTCTCCTAATTTGTTTCAAAATATGTTTCTAAAATAAACCCAAACCTTGCATTGGTTCTGAGTATATGAATGTCAGACTAGTGAAAATGGCCTGTGATACTCTTTCATATCCACTAGACTCTTGTCTGTTACTGTCTAATCAATTTGTAGCATTGTTCTTAGCTCTTTGCATAAATCGCTCACTTTGTTGTGGTGTTTTACCAAACATTTGCAAATGTGCTGCTAGTAAGTCTATTCATAAATCTGTATTGGTTATTTCTGTTTCTAACTATCACCCTGTCCCTTTTCTGACCCCTTGAAAAATTGTTTTTGATCAGACAGAAACCTCACAAAATGTAGTCTACTTACCCATGTACAACATGGTCGCAGAACACAACACGGAGACAGCCTTGGTTATATTCACTGACTAAGTCCAAAGGACTCTTGATAAAGGGTCTTAAGAAATGTGATCTGTTTTTGAGCAACCTGATTGGTTATTAGCTATGTGCTGAAAGTGTCTAGTACATGGCTAGCAACTAGTCCAGGTAACCTCACATACACTGGCACCTTGTATCAATGGTCCCATCAAACGTTGGAATTTTCACTGTAACTTGGTAAAGCTGCATACACTATAGTGCATTTGTCATGTCAAAACATTCCATTTTTTTGATGTTTTCCCTAAAGGAGGAGCAGTTCAACCTGATATCCCAAAATGAAGAAAACAAAAGAAATTCATCCACAAAAGGAAAATCCAGGAAGAGCACTGGCACAAACAGAACTGCGGACTGAAAGCACCACCATGGAGAGCAGAGAGGAAACCTCCAGACAGGAAATCCTCTCAGAAAGTGTTTCTCAGCTGCAGCAGCAGCTTGTAAGTAACAGGTTCCTCTCTCTGTCACAGCACCAGCTAAATATTATAGAAGACACTTGAAATGAATGAAACACAGCGCAGCTAACTGGGCACAAAATGTATTTAAAGAGTGGTGTAATTATGAAAAAAACTGTCAGTAAATACATAAACAGCCATAAAGGCAGAACTCAATGAAATATTTAGGCAACTGTATGCTGAAGCACGGACCACCACAGGAGCAGAATATGCCATAAGCTCATACTGTTCCCTAAGAACTGCTGTAAATTGACATTTAAACTCTGCAGCAGTGGGTAGAAATATCAGTATAATGACAGTCCCTGAGTTTTTCACTCAAACCATGTATTCACATCATGCCTTAAACAATAAGGAGGGAATAAAAAGGCATGCAAAGCATCACAAAGCCATAACACCAGCAGACCTCCAAAAACTCAGGTTCTCACAGGCACTTTCCCCTGACACAGCCACTTCAGAAAGGTCTGGCTAGACATCCAGCTACATATATGGCTAGAGAGGCAGAGTGGGTATAAGATAAATTGTGATTTTTTGAAAAGGGTACTTTTAACCAATGAGAATATTTCCTTATTTTTTTATGTATGAGCTGGGTGTTAATAGTAGTTGACTTTCTGGACAATTGCCGTAAGTCTCTGAGGAAGGGCTTGATTAGTCCAAAAGCTTAGACATTGTTTTCTTTTTGAAACATCCATGTTGATCGAATAAAAGGTATCAAACCATTTGTTTCTGGATCTGAAATATTCAGGTGATTTTATGCTAAAGCACGGACCTCCACAGGAGCAGAATATTTTTTTTTTTCTGTTATCTTTTTATGGCTCCAGTTTTTCCCCTTGTTTTCTCCTCATCCCTGTCTAGGCCATAGCGAGATGCCCTCCCACTGCTTTGCCACCCACCCGCCTGCACTGCCCTCGGACCACCACCCGGGGCAGTGGAACTACTGTGAGTGACAGGGATCCTCCCTGGGAGAGGAGAGTTACCTTACAGCTGCTCAATCCTGCTCCCCCAACACCAGCTCTCTGATGATCCTACACAGGAGCAGAATATACCATAATCTCTTACTGTTCCCTAAGAACAGCTTTAAATCAGCACTCAAATTCTGCAGCAGTGGGGAGAAATATCAGTATAATGACAGTCTCAGTTTTTCACCTCAAACCATGTATTCACATCATGCCTCAAACAATACAGGAAGGAATAAAAAGATATTGCAAAGCACCACAAAGCCATAACACATACAGACCTCCACAAATTCAGGTTCTCACAATCAGTTTCCCCTGATGCAGCCACTTCAGAAAGGTCTGGCTAGATATCCAGCTATATGGCTAGAAGAGGCAGATGGTATTAGACAACTGATGCCAGACAGTTTTGAAGTTAAAGCGGATGAAAATGGCCAAGAATACCTAACCCTATGATTTAATGAACAAACAAAAAAACATAACAACCTTCTGGAGCTTAACAAGCAAACCCTCAAAGGCGTCATATGCTCTATACCAGGGGACCCTCCGTGCCCAGTATTAATTTAAAAAAATGCATTTGGAAGCTTCCATCAAACCCCAAAGCTTTCTACATGCATCCAAGGTACATGTAGTCTTCACTCCCGCTTCCCTGCCTTACTTATTATTGCTTATTCTCCCTGGCCCTCTTCCTGCACCATTAACTATTCTGTGCCATGGTCAATTAAAGCCTAACTTTTCTTGGGAGAATGTATACATGTAGTTCCACATCCCATCCTGAACTGTAATATGCTCTGGCGAGTAACTCACATTAACTTCATTTACTTATTTACTTTTTTACGTCTGATAGAATGCGTGTTAAATTGACCACTACTTATCATAATATTATTCGATTTGCTACAGGTCAGAAGAAAATAACTCATCATTGTTTACTCTATAGTTCTATTGGGTGTTTGTCATTAGTTGATAGGTTTAGATTACGTATCTTGGTTTTTCTTCAAAAAATAAAATTGGGTATTATTTCTAGTGTTATTTGTGAAATGTTTCCTAAATTGATGAATGGTGTAAGGACCAGGTCAGGAAAATTTTAATTTCGGATCCCTTACTATAAGAGTGCATTAGCTCAGAATTCTTACAGTTCTATGCG
This sequence comes from Neoceratodus forsteri, assembly GCA_016271365.2. NCBI lineage: Eukaryota > Metazoa > Chordata > Ceratodontiformes > Ceratodontidae > Neoceratodus > Neoceratodus forsteri. The sequence goes on from CM057455.1 coordinate 63,650,103, forward strand.
GTGAAATTGTATAATGAATTACCTTGCAATATTTTGCAATGTGTTAAAATTTCGTTATTTAAGAGGGTTTTAAAAAGATTTATGGTTGTTGATTCAAAATGTTGTTGTTTTAAATAATGTTTATTAATTGTATGTTTGTATATTGTGTATATATATATGTATTTTATGTTGTGACTGGGCACCAGTGAAAATGGGCATTATTGCTCACTGGTTATACAGAATAAAAAAATAAACAAACAAACAAACTTCATGTTTTGTCCTAAATGCGCTACTAGCCTTGAGAGGATCCTTGGACTATGTTCATATCATAGGCAAATCATTTTGTAAAGTCTCGAATGCACTGTTTGCCTTTCGAGGATCCTTGGACCTATCCCTTTGTGCTGCAGGCTGTGTGCTCTTAATCCCTACACTAACTGAGCTGTACCCTGCTTCATCTTAGGATCCTGTGAGCGTTGCTTGGGCCCCTGAGTGTGTTTTATCATCTATGTATTTTCTAGCCAATTTTAATTTGCCAACAGCACTACCTAGCCCTGTTGTATGAATGGTATACCTTCTATGATTTTACAAAATAAATCTTTGCATGCTTTTAGCATCCACCTCCTGGTACCTTAAACATTCTCATACAGCTGCCTTACCCACTTTTTGCTCCTGCTTCTCTGGATCACCTTCTGCATTCTCCCTTTGGGCTGCCCCCACCTCCTCCCTTAACCCCTTGTTCCATGTCCCCCTGCCCCTGCTTTATCACTATGCTAACTTTAACACTGTCGATCTTCCCCCTCTTGTTTACACTTACTTCCTCCCTCCCTGCTCCCCGCTTTCCTCCTCCTGGCTTCTCCCCTCCTCCACCTCCTCTGCCCCCCAACTCCTGCACAGATTCTCCCTCCCAATCTCCCTGGCCTCTGCACTGCTCCCTTCTGCCAACCCCTAGCCTACATCTCCCTACTCAAAATCAATCACTACTATATGTTCCCTGCTCACATCTTCCACCTGCCCTCCACCCCCGATCCCCCACTTAACTGCTCTGGAAATGCTCCTCTACACCCACTAAGCTCCTTCCTACTACTGTTGCTTGCTGGTGATATAGAGCCTAATCCTGACCTTTCCCACTTCCCCTCCACAAACCTCCCAAAAAGACCGAGTGTGACACATGTTAACTTCCGTAGCCTCCTCCACAAAATTGACACTGCAACATTTTTATGGTCAATCTCAGTCTTTATGTCCTGACCATTTCTGAGTCCTGTCTCTCCCCTAAGATTCCTGACTTGGCTGTCACCATCCTGGGCTACTCCCTGACTGGCAGGATCTAGCCACTCGGGGCGGCAGGGTTGCCATTTATCTCACCTCCTCCTTACAGTTGTCCCTATACTTGCTTTCTCCTTACCAACAGCCTATGAATGTCTCCTCAAACTCTCTCTCCCCTTCCCTCTTCCCATCTTCATAGCCAGAGTTTACTGCTGCCCTGGTCTATCTTTCTCTACTATTACTGAATTTCTCTCCACCATCTCCTCTCATGCCTCTTCCAGTGAACTTCTCATCCTTGGGGACTTTAACAAAAAATGGCGCTCCCCCACTCTCTAAATTCTGTGACATCAAATCCCTAAACCTCACTCAGCTAGCTGCTGATCCCACATGCCTTAACCACAAAACCACACCCTTTTGGACTGGGCCCTTACCTCCCACCCTCACAGAATTATTGCATCAGGCACTTTACTGGATGCCTTCACTGATCATCACATGGTTTACTGCATATGCAAGATACACTGACCCAAAGCCCCACCCAAACTCCTACTAATTCGCTCATTCTAGTCCTTGGACCTGTCCTCCCTCCTCGATAACCTAGCAGCTACAGATTGGTATCCTATCTCTATTGCCAGCTCCATGGACTCGGACCTAAATTTCTACACTGCATGCTTCCTGTTCATTTAGGGCCACCATACCCCCATTAGAAAAACTAGGGTTCAAGGCTCTCATCTCCCCTGGGTCTCTGCCAAACTGTTAGGCTGCCTGTGAGCTTGTGATCTAGCTTGGAAAACTCAAAAGGCATCAGGCTCAATGGCCGAGTACCATAAATATCGAACTTTACGGAATGCTCACACTAGGGCTACTAAACTTGCTAAGGCAGAGTGTTTTTCATCCACCCTCCAAAACAATTTTAACCACCCCTCAAAGTTTTGGAAGGATGTCCACTCCCTCTTCTCCCCCCCATTCAGTCCCCTGCCCCAGTCCTCAAGATGAGAAGCGCCATCATCTCTGACCCATCTACTGTCAGTGCTGAATTTAATATATTCTTCACCTTCTGTGCCTTCTCCCTTCTCTCCTCCTTACCTCCTTCATCCCCCTCTTCCTTTGACCCCCTGCCCCCCATCCACCTCTTTATCTTTCTCCCCATTCTCTCCAGCTTCCACTCTCAAGGCCCTCCTAACTTTAAACCTTCTTGAGGGCAAGAGTCCAGATGGGTTGGACCCAAAACTCCTTCATTTCTCTGCCTCTGCCATCTGTAATCCTTTTGCATCCCTTCTCAACCCCTCCCCTTTCTTCCTGGCTTCTGTCCCTGCATCATGGAAACATGCTATGTCCATTCCCTTTCGTAAAGGTGGGGACACCTCTGCTCCTGGAAACTACTACCCTATCCCTCCACACACTTGCTAAACTCCAAGAACATGTGGTTCTCTCTCAACTCTCTCCCTTTCTCGACTCTTCCTCCTACCTTACCCCTTTCCAGTCTGGATTTCACTAATTTCAGTGCACCTCCACCTTCCTCCTCAGGTTGACTGACTCCATTCTATCAGGCATGGATCAGAACGTAATCACCTTTGCTATTTGCATTGACCTGGGCAAAGCCTTCAACACCATTGCCCACCCTCTCCTCCTGGAAAAACTCTCTGCTGCAGCTATCTCCTCCCAAACCACTAACTGGTTCCATTCATACCTTCTGGACAGCATTCAATCAGTTAGAATTGGCTCCTCCATGCACCCCCCCATCAGCATTGGAGTCCCTCCAGGATCAGTTCTTGGTCCCGTTTTGTTCTCCATCTTCCTAAATAGCCTCCTCTCTGCCTTTCCATCTATATCCATTCATATGAATGCAGGTGATACAGTCATATTTGCCTCTGGCTCCTCCCCGCTGAACTGATGATCAGACTACAGATGGCTTTTGACAGCATCCGCCTCTGGTACCACTTAAATCAGCTTTCCCTAAATGCTAAAAAAATGGTCTCCATGACCTTTAGAACCAGGCAAAAGCTCTCTAGATTTCCAGCCCTCCACTCCTTAAACACACTGGATGGCTACTTCCTTGAAGATGTCTGTCCCTTCAGTACCTTTGGGGTGTGGCTTGACAGACACCTTGATTTCTCTGTTCACATGGACTCTATCTACAAAAATCTCCACCCTAAACTAGGTGCCTTATACCACAACTGAGGTTGCATCCCCCTACGGATGCGCAGAGCCACTGTACAGAGAATTATTCTTCCCATTTTCGACTTTTATTTTATTTATTTTAGCTTTTGGTGACCGGGTAAGTACACTAGACAAGTAATATGCCAATTTTCAGGAACGACCCCGGAGATTGCAACAATGGGGTACAGAGAGGTTCAGAAAAAAAACACAGTACATCATTACAGCACAACAACATGTGAGAATACAATGGGAAGCGTCATCAAAGAGAAAACAGGTCATATAAAACAGCAGTTCAGTTTAGCACAGATTATATTTTAGCACAACTAGAGTAGGTGGTCGTGGCCTATTAATATAAAATTAAACTCAGTCAGGTGCATGGGGTACACAACATAGTGCAGGTACTTTAAAGACACCCTCTATGACAGTGCTCCAAAGTCCACTCTAGCCAGACTGGACCCCCTTTTTCACTCCTTGGCTCTTACTCACCACTGCTCCTTCTACAGCTCACTCTGTTTTCCATCTCTTGAAGCCAGACATCTTGCTCACAGCCCCTCCCTTATTGCCAAACACTGGCTGAGCTGCCTCCCCTACCTTACATCTCTACTCTACTCTCCTCTCCCCAACAGTTCACCTACTCCCTTTGAAGCTCTGGTCACCAAACTCTAGCACTCACATCTAGGAAGTCTACTTTCTGTCAAGCTGCATTCTACTATTGTCTCCCTAAGCTCTGGAATGCCCTTACCCTCCCCATCCACTCTGCCACCTCCATCCACTCCTTCTCCTGTCTTCTCCATGACTTCATTGCTCCCTTCTGCAACTGCACCTAATCTCTGCCCACCCCTTTTCCTCTACTCTACCTCCCCCTGTTTCAGTTGCATCATCCCTACTCCCCTACTGTCCTCCACATCCTCCCTCTTCCTATCCACTCCCTCCAGGGTACCCGATTTGTAAGCTCCTATCTTCTCACTAATCCACTTAACCATCTCCCTTGCCACTACTTTCAGACCCAGAGCCTTCTGGATACATCCTTAAAATCCCACCCACCCCTGCCAGGCCCTACCCCTGCTTGTCCTGCAGAAATACTGCCCATATGGTCTGCTCCTACTCGTTGTTAACACTCTGCACCTAGGTTTGTTCACTTCACTATGGCTGCACACCTGCTGTGCATATTATTTGTTAACATTGCATGTTATTTTGCCTTGTATATTTGTATATATGTACTTTTGTATACAATTTTTCTGATCTTGCACTGTATTTGCTGTGTATATATCGCCCTGTACCGCTCCCCCCAGGACACAACTCAGTATGTCTTTCCTGGTAAAACTTTTGAAATAAATAAATAAAATTTCTCCCACAGGAAACTCTAGACAAAATGACTCGTACTTAATGGGGTTGAACTACCTGAGTAGCATGATGAGCTGTCTAAGCCAAGGAGTGCACCTCAGCCAGCGTTACACTAACCACTCTGTCCAAGCCACGGCCATGCAGTTGCTGTCAAATGCTGGGTTGCAGAGCCATGAAATTATGACAGTGACAGCCCACAGAAACAGATTAAGCATAAAGAGTTACTGGAGACAAGGCATGCGAGACAAGAAGAGATGGAGTAGCATTCTGGCTCCATAACAATATGAATCCACAGCACCACAAGCCACCAGCCCCAGTGCAGAAACTCATATAACAACAGCTCCATGAACGGGCTCAACTAAATACTGCTCCGCAGGTCACTGAAACATACAGAACTGCACACCAAACTTCACCAGGATTGTTTACTTTGGCAAATGAATTTATGTTTCTGGAAGGTGGTTCACTTGGTCCCCCTGCACAAACCACCTTATGAGTCCTAAAACAAAATGGCCTGCCTATCACTGACTCTTTTATTGTAGCCAACATCCTGAATAAGTTCTTTACCACATGTACCCTTCCTGATCATCCCTAACCCCCCCCCCAAGACCCCTCCTGGACACCTTACATAATACTTTCCTTTTCTCACCCATCTCCACACAGGAAGTTCTGCTGACCTCTACTCCCTCAACACCACTAAATCTAGCCCTGATGGGTTCCATGTCAAACTACTTCACATATCTGCCATGAAATCACTGCACCACTAACCCATATACTAAACCTCTCTTTCTCCTCTGGAACTGTACATCAGGCCTGGAAATCAGCTAGTGTAATCCCGTATACAAAGGCGGTGACCCCTCATGACCAGGAAACTACCATTCAGTCTCCCTGCTTCCAGCCCTTACCAAAGTACAAGAATCCTTTGTCCAATCCAGACTGACAGAGTCCTGTAAATCATCCAGTTTCCTTTCCCTATTCCAGTCTGGCTTTCAGAGGCTTCATTCTTTTATTTATTTAGTTTTGCACTAGACAAATTCTGCCTATTTTTAGGCATGACCCGGGGGAGGGAGATACAGATGAATGCCAACTGACCTTGAACCAGATTAAGCTGTTGGTGGTATTTTTAGTGAATGGGGGAAGATTTGGCCATGGCACCAAGGAAATTCCTCATACTCCTGTAGAGGGTGCTGCGGTGTTGTGTAGGATGGCCAGTACTGAACTTGCAGCAGAGGAGAAGGAGGATGCTATGGAGGAGCATGAAATAAGTGGAGAAGTTGTGATGGATGTGATTGCCCCTGAATCAGATGAGGAGCAATATTTTTTTGCATCCGCACCTGCTACGGAGTAGTCGGAGGAGGATTTGGAGGATATGATGAATAAAAGCTTTCAGAAATCCGAGGAGGCTTTGGAAACTACAAAAAAGGATAAAGAATTGGCATAGGCTCACCTTGAGCAGGCAATGGAGGAGAAATGGCTGTTGGTATTGAAGATCTTGGAGGAGGACAACGAGAGTCATTTGGAGCAGTGCAGGAAGGAGTCAGGAAAGGGAGAAGGCTTGGAACCAGGTACAAGCACTGAGAAGGAGGTGGGGTCCAACCGGAAAGTGGAAGGAAGCAAGGGGAAGTTTAAATCAGATGGCTGGGGTCTGTCTGTGAAAGAAGTGTTGGTGCATTCATTCAGGTTACAAACCCCATGGAACGAGGAGAAATGGTCCCCAGGAATGTCCTTGCGGGGAGCTGGATGGTTTCAGGAGGAGGATGGCAGCTGGAAACCTGAAATGGAGTGGAAGGACTTCTCCTAGAGTGGTAAGGGGGTACTCAAGAGTAAAAGTGAAGAGTTTAAAGGAAGAGGGAGCCAGGGTCCTATGAAAAGAGAAAGTGGCCTATTACCTAATGATGACCTAATGAGGATAGCCCCAGTGTGTTATGAAGAAGGTATTGGGGAGAAGGATTGCTTGCAGGGGGATGAACAAAACAGGGTGTAAAGCAGAAAATATAATTTGTGGAGCCTGTGAACCTACAAGAAAACTTTGTATCTGAGAGGGAAAAGGGAAGGGAGGAGGTTCTTGGCCCTCAAAAAGACAGTGAAAAAGCAGTGTCAGATTTAAAGTCACTGCCTGCTAAAACCTATGCAGATACTTTGAAAAGTAAAGGTACACCCTTTAGGCAGAAACCGGAAGGTGTCCCCCCCCCCCCGAGGGATAGAAGGAGACTGGGGTGGTCTTCTCAAACAGGCTTTAATGATACCCCCGGAGGTTTGCAGTACGCCTTCGTTACAAAGGGGGGCTTGAACATTTTCTGGACAGGTACCATGTGGGAAGAAATATGATTAAAAATTCAATGGGGTTTATCGCCTCTGAGGTTTATGCCCTAATACATATTCCTGAGGAAGATGTATTCAATGTGAGACTTAGGAATATGAAAGGTCTTGAACGTTTTTAGTCAAAGTATGACTCCCTGAAAAACATCCCCCTGTGGTCTCCATTCGAGACAATCCCCCTAACCAAACCCACAATTAAAAATGTGACTGTAATGTTTCAGTCTGAGTGTGTAAATGTGGGAGACATTATGCAATGGCTGAACTAGAAATGCACTGTGATTGGTCTATCAGAAGCAATAATTGATGATGAATTTTATTGGACAGGGGGTTGGAGGTTTAAAGTAAAACTAGAACAATCGGAGACTGGGATTGAGCATATTCTGAACAGCTTCTTTTTGGGAAAGGATGAGGGGGCAGTAGTCTTCAATCTGGGACAGCCTAGGGCATGTTGCAGGTGCGGGTCCCGCACACATCTATCTAACACCTGTGAAGTGATTAGATGTGGGTTGTGTGGGGAGTGTGGACACAATAACTCAGAATGCGCAAATGTCCGATGCAATCTCTGTGAACATTAGGGGCATATGTTCCACAATTGCCCATGGTCTGCCAGAAATAATATGAGGAGTATGAATCAGGAAGACCTGATTAATAAAGCCCGAAAGCAGGTGCAAGGCAACAACCCTCTGCCCCTCCCCTGGATAAGAAGAGGAAAATTGAGAGGAGGTTCTGCAGTCTCCAATTAGAGACTTGGTAAAATTGGATGAGAAGAAGGAATAAAGTACGAAGGAAAAAGAGAGGTGTAAGAGCCCCCCAGTGGAGGAGACACTGTTGGGTAACCTTCAGAAATGGGAGGTATGAAAGGCATTAAAGAAAAAGAGGGTGAGGTCATGTCAAGGGAGCAGAAACTAAGGGACATTAGCATGCCCCTCCCATCCCATCCATCAGGGAGCTCCCAAGACTCTTTGAGAAGATGAAGCCTGAGAAGTAGCAAGGGCATGCCCTCTGATCTCAAACATGAGAACCCCTATGACATTCTAGGTGATCGGGGGGAGAGGAAAGTCTCTCAGGTGAAGAAGGGTCAGATGTGTCATCAGAGGTACAGTTGGGCTTGCTCCCCCCTCAAGGACTTGAGAAGCAGGAGGTCCAGGTCAAGAAGAAGAAAAATAAATGAAGGAAGCTTGTATAATGTCTGGGATGTGTTTTTTGGGTTTGGTGATGGTTAAAAAATATATATATATGGTTTTGTTTTCTGTGGCATCAATTAATGTGAACAGTATATTAAATAGGGTCAAGAGAGACGCAATGTGGGAAGAATTAAGAAATCTAGCACATGAGGTGATATTTATGCAAGAAACATGGCTTAATTCTGTTCTTTCTGATGCACAGGCTAGAAGGGAATAGATTTGGGGGCATTCCTACTGGTCCTTCATGTTGGATAAGATGGATGGGGAAGGGGTGTTATTTTCAGAAAGAGGCTTAAATTAACAAAAATTGTAGATTTTCAGCTGGGGTGGGCTTTGATAGTAGATGGGATTTGGCATGGACAGCCAAGTAGGTTCATATGTGTTTATACCCCTCAATCCAAAGTGAAGAGGGTGGGTTTGTTTGAGCACATTCAGCCCTTTTTGTGTTCTTCTAGAACTATTTATTATGGGGGTGACTTTAATTGTACACTTGATATTAGCACTAGGCAAAAATGTGGAAAAATGTATATTGTGACTCTACTGTTTTGAAGAAAAGTATACAACTATCTGAATTATGGAATGTGTGTGAAGATGGGCTATACCCTATTCATTTACATTTAGGAAAGGACAGTTATTTTCTAAAATTGATTATATATTTCTAACTAAGAGGCTTGAGTCTTTGAAGGTGTCTGCAATATCAACAGGTTTATCTGACCATCTGATCATTAAATGCATGTTAAGTACAATAATGGGGTGGAGTGACCTGTAACTAGGTGGAAAATTAATGTTAGTAATTTGTTGATGAATAGAGTTAAACTCACACTAGGGGACTTGTTTGTGGCTAGGGCATCAGTCATAGGGTTATATGATGATTTAGTGGTTTGGTGGTGTCACACAAAAAAGAGATTAGTAACTGGTTGAAGGGATATGGTAAAAGGGTGGCAAACAGGAATTGTATGAACTATATAACAATAAGGAATAAGCTATATAAGTTTTTGGAAATTGAATATAAAGGGAGAGTGAATGTTCTAAACCAGATTGAGAAGTTGAAATCTGAAATGAGGGAAGTGCAATATGATAGAGTCTCTCAAAAAAGAAATATATTTTGGGACTCAGAAACCCCATACAGCAGATCCATGTGAAGCCTTTAGAGAAAAAAGCAGGCCACATATAACTAGCCTTAAAAATGGTAGGGGGAGATCATTTCGACAACAGAAAGAATGCGAGGAATAATTGAGGATTACCTAGCTGAAGAGGGAAGAAAAACAGATTTGAATATAGAGAAAATCAAGGGATATTTGGGTAATTTAAACATCCCAAAGATGGAGCCTAGTACCATTAGATTACTTAAGGGAGAAATCCAGGAAAATAAGGTGATAGAGGTTATTATAAGCCTTAAATCAGGGGTGGTATGGGGGGAGGATGGTATCCCGAACGAGTTTTATAAGGCTTTCCTGGGGATAGTGTCCATTTTCTTGGTTAGGGTATTCAACTTTATGCTGAGAGCTAAAAGCATACCTACAGATTTTACTTTGGGGATTGTTATTTTTCTGTTTAAAACTGGGGAAAAAGAAATGTTGGGGAACTGGAGACCTATAAGTGTTCTGAATGCTTATTCTAAGATTCTTACCTAGGTTCTACAGAGAAGGTTAAGGGAGGGGGAAGGGAAGTTAATTCGTGGGGCACAGACGTGTGCAATCCTGGGGAGAAATATTCAGGATAATTTGGCATTAATTAGGGGTGTGTGTCAGAATATGGGAGAAAATCTTTGAGTGAGGGGTGTGTGATTGCGGTGGATCAGAGTAAGGCATTTGATTGTGTTAGTCATGATTTACTTTTCTTGGTTTTACAAAAATATGGGATTCCGGAAGAGTTTCAACTGTGGGTAAAACTGTTGTATAAAAAGGTGCTGATTTGTACTGAACTTGTGGGGGAAGAGGGAAGGAAAATTCAGATTCAAAGAGGGGTAAGACAAGGGTGTCCCTTAAGTCCCCTGCTGTACACCTTTGCTATTGACCCTTTAGTGAGTATGATAGCAGGATCAAGCGACTTTTGGGGTATAAAAGAGAGGCAGATGTGTGATGAAATTAAAGTAACAGCCTATGCTGATGACTTAACCTTTTTTTTGGAATCTGAGAAAGAGGTTCAGTGTTTAATGAGAGTTTGGGGGCAATTTTCTGGGGTAATGGGCAAAATTAAGCATGAATAAAAGTAAAGGTATGTGGTTTAAGTCATCAAAGGCCCCCATAATAGAAGATGGTGGGATACATATAACAAATGATAAAATAAAATTGTCAGGAGTTGTTTTTGGAGAGGGGGACATGGGGAAGAAAATTGGAAAGAGATTTTGGTGGGAGCAGAAAACAAGGTTGCCAGATGAAAATCTTGGAAACTCTCTAAATTAAAAAAGAATATATGTTGCAAAGCAATTTTGATCCCCATGTTCATATATGTTTCAGGAGTTTTTCCTATGCCATTAGAATTTGAGGCTAGAATATTAAAACTATTCATTCAATTAATATGGGGGAACAGATTGAACCCCATTAAAAGGGAAATTTTATGCAAAGACAAGAAACAAGGGGGGGTTAGGGAAGGTTAACCTGGTTATCTTTTTTCATACAGTATTTTGGTATTCTGACTTGTGTAGAATATTTGAAAAAAAAAACAAGATCTGAGTAGTAAGTGGGGGTAAATGTCTTGGAAGATTGGACAGGGGAGTGGTTGGGGGAATCTTTGAGTGGGATTAATTTTCAAGCGTAACCTGGGTATTTTAAAGTGGCTTTAAAAAAAGATGATTAAATGGAAAGTGACAAGAGCTCAAATAATGGATAATCCTAGAAGGTGAATGTATAGAGGCATTATTGAAGAAACTGGTATAAGTGTCCCTGAGTTTAAACGGGGTAGACCAGGTGAGAGTAATTTAGTGTTTGGCATGCTTAATAATCTTAGGATACCACAGAGAATGTGGGACATTCAGTGGCTTATGGCACGTAGCAGAGTAGGGGTAAGGGCGAATCATAAGCATAAACCTATAGGAGAATGGTCATGCCTTTTTCCAGGGTGTGTTTGGCATGAAGAAACTCAGGAACACTTCCTGTTTGACTGTAAATATGCAAAAGGGCTTTGGTCTTTTTTAGCTGCTGAGTGAAAGTTGCCATGGCTACAATTCTTAACTTATAAGAATCTTGTACTAGGAATAGTTCCTGAATTTAAAGATCAATGCCATCTTCCAACTTTACAGATATTGTCTGCTTTCTTAAAGTACTATATGTAGCAGAGTCACTGCCAACTGTTGTTACAGCAAAAAGAAATTTCATCTAAAGGAGCAGGTAATCTGTGTGTATCAACACTGGGCACAAGGTCATAATGTCACAAGACATTACGCTGCATGGCAAAATCACTCTGCAAATACATTGTGATTCTGCCATGCAGCGTCTTTGTTCTGTGGGGGCTCTGCCCACCACACCCCCCATTATAGGGGCTGCAGCCCCCGTTCTCCCCCACTAAAGATTCTCAACTCGGGGTACCTTGGGGAGCACTCAACGTTGGAAAAAAAATAAAATGTCTGGCACTGGGAATCAAACCCAGTCTCAGACACAGTGCCTGGGTTTCTGCTGCCGTGGCTCTGTCCAGTGAGCCACAGCAGCTGCTCAGTGAAACCTACTCCTAGCAGAGGTCTTATCCTCTGCCTGGGATTGTGTGAATGGTGCAATGCCATGTACAGCAGTATACGCGGTAGTGCACCATTCGCTGTCATGGACAGCATTGTTTTGGGTTAGCTATAATGTCGTACACTGTAAAGCATACAACATTATGACCCAGTACGTCAACACTGACAGAGATTTATAGAAATGGCTGTCAAGGTCATCCTAGGCAGAAAGTAAATATGTGGTGGTGAGGGTTATCCTTTTTTTACTAAATATGCACAAATATGGGAAGTGGTCTTTCTGTACATATATATAATGTTTCATATTAGTGGTTTTTCTATTATATAGGCTATTTTAAGATAAGGTGATTGTATGATGCTATATTTATTTGTTAGAGTTTTCACTTTTGTATTGGTTTTTCTTTTCTTTTTCTGTCTTTATGTATGAATTAATACAGCGTTGTATAGATTGCTTTTGTTTTCCTGAACAAAAAATTCCCCTACTCTTTTCGAAAAGTGCCATGGGATCTTTAACATCCACCTTAGCTACTCCAGAACAGGCAGATGGAACCTCGGTTTTCACCTCTCATCCCTTCTATGCATCTTGGAACGTATTCACTCTGCCATGGACCGAGGCCACTTGACTGCAATAGTTTTTGTAGACCTAGTCAAGGCCTTTGACTCAACCCCCAACCCATCTTCTTACTAAGCTTGAGGCTGCCAGCTAAGCTTCCCCTCATTATTAGCTGGTTCAAAGCATACCTTGAAAACAGACTGCAATTTGTCAGGTTGGGCAACTCCACCTCCTCTCACTTCCCATATTTGCAGGAGTACCACAAGGATCAATCACTGGCTCCATCCTGCTCTTGATATTCATCAACGTTCTCCCCTCTGTATGCTCCAGCTCCTGCAAACACATGTATGTGGACAACACCATCCTTTTGGCCTCCGGGCCCATCCTAACTGGTATCCACACCCTTCCACAATGGGACTTTCATGAGATGCAGTCCTGGTTCAATGCAACCCAACTGAAAACCAGTACCATCAAAAACTGAATCCCTGGCCCTCGGTTCTGCACAAAAATTGGCCAGATCACCCTCACCTCAGCCTTTACCTCCTTGGATGGGACCCAGCTGGTCTATGTCTTGTCATAGATACCTACAGTAGGTGTGTAGCTTGAGATATGCCATTTCAGAAGCAGTTGATAAGCAGTGAGGATGCTGAACAGAGGGCAAAGCATTCAACACCGTGGACCACGAGCTTCTACTATCATCCTTGCACTCCATTGGCCTAGATCCACCCTCCCTTAAGTGGTTCAGGTATTATCTTACCGGTAGGTCACAGCAGGTAAAAGCTGAAGGTGACCTATCCCCATTAAAACCACTGTTAAGAGGAGTACCCCAAGGTTCTATCCTGGGTCCTATCCTTTTTTGCCATCTATATAAATAATATTGATTCAACCCTCACCAAATCCTCTGTACACCTCTTTGCTGATGACACTGTTTTGTATGTCAGCAACCCTTCTTCTGCAGCTGCCCGTGAAATCCTACAAACAGAATTCTCCTTGTTACAATATCAGCTACTTGAGAAAAAGCTTCTGTTAAATGCAAAGAAAACTAAAGCAATGATGTTCACAAATCAAAGCTCCACCAACACTTCCTCTTCAATCATTCTCCTACAGCTCTGCACTATACTTGGAGAAAATCTGGAGTATGTAGAAAAATTCAAATATTTAGGTGTGTGGATTGACAGCAGACTCTACTTCACTCATCATTTAGAAGAACTGCTAAAAAAGCTTCACCAAAGGCTTGGCCTTTTCTATAGAATAAAACCCTTCCTAAACAGAGATTCAAAGATGAGGTTAGTCCAGGCCATTTTTCTCTCAGTTGTTGACTATGCAGACTTCCTTTATAGTCACTGCCCCATCTCCTACCTACACAAGTTGGATACCTTATACCATAGAGCAATAAGATTCATAACAGATCTGCCATCTAATACCCATCATTGCTCTCTTTATGCTGCAGTTGGATGGGTTTCCCTACACCTCAGAAGGAACAGAAATGCAGCTCTATGGATTTACAGAGCGTTGTCAAAAAAACTTCTAAACTATATTCTGGACTGCTTCACTCAGACCATTCCTAGCTCCTATGCCCTAAGAAGCAACAACATCATCCTGTTCAAATTGCCCAAATTCAACACTCGGCTAAGGAGGGCAACAATCAGCTATTCTCTAGCTATAGCATGGAACACCCTACAAAAATCCCTAAAACTGTCCAATATTATTCCAATTGCATCCTTTAAACAGCGTTGTACAGTTTTCTTCTGAGAGAAATGGCAGTTGCTATCGCTAGAAACTAGCTTTGTCATCTCACAATCTCCCTCCAAAAATTCACCATATATGGCATAATCTTTGTTCTTCAGTTCTCCCTCCCAGGCAGACACCCCATCTTATGGCACCCAGTAATACCTTCCACCATCCTAGCATTACATTATGCTGTGTGTTTGCCATGGCCCCTCCACTGGGATATGTATACACTGTACATACTGTAAATATTAGCTCAACTTTCCTATAACCCACTTTATCATGTGAATTTTACTGTACATTACTGTGTTTATAATTTTTTTTTCCCCTGTATGTATAACTGTTTTATATAAGTGTATTGATGTATCTGTTGTGTGTCAACTGTTGAACCTTGACCTTATCAGGTCCATCTTGTAAATGAGCCTTGCTCAATGATGCTTGCCTGAATAAATAAAGATTTGATGATGATGATGATGTTGATGAAACATTGTCAGTCATTAAAGTCATCAAAGCCACAAAAGTGTTAGTAGTTTTAATTAATTGATAACTGAAAACTGAGAGTGATCCAGCTGAAATGGTACCTGTAACAGCTGCAACGACTTTGCCTCAGTGCTGTGATCCAGAGAAAATTAAGCTTTAAAGAGGTGTTGCTTACTGTGCTTTGTGTTGTTACGCACCAATGCATGCCTGAATAAAAACTGTTGCTGCTCAGTATTGCTCCAGTTGAATTATTTGATATATTCACAGGCACTACTACTAAATAAAGAAAGGTTGGACATACCTGCTACTTTGTATAAGGACACTTGCCTAGAGACAAATTCCTTCAAGACTGGGTTATGATAGGATTTAAGCATTTAGTATTACTATGACTTCGTTATAAGTTACAAAGTATACAGCCACAGAAGGACTTGGTTATAAAGAAAAGAAGTATTGCCACTGCGCTAAACTGCAAAAAGGACTCATACAAACAAATGAGCATATGAAGAAGCCAGCAGAGAAGAAGGCCATTTGGTCTAGCAAGTCTGCTCATACTGCAGTGTCCACAGCTTGAGCTAATGTTCCTGCCCTCCCTCCCCACTCCTCCCATCCTCCCTACCCATGATCCTTACCTTTCCCCCATGCCTATCCCAGCCTCTCTTAAAGCTGCCCACTGTCTTTGATGAGATGACCTCTTCCGGCAGTGCATTTCAGGCGTCCACCATCCTCTCTGTGAAGAAATGCTTCCTGACCACCCTCCTAAACCTCCCACTTTCCAACTTAAGACTGTGCCTCCTTGTGTTATGGTTGCCACTCAGCTTAAAGAGAATCTCCTTATCAACCTTATTTGTCCCTTTCAAGTACTTGAAGATCCCAACCATATCCTCTCTCTCTCTCCTGTCTTCCAGGGAGTACATGTTCAGTGCCCTCAACCTCTTCTCATATGCTTTGCCCTGCTGACCTGCTATCATCTTTGTAGCCTTCCTCTGGACCTTCTCCAGCAGTTTAATGTCCTTTTTGAGGTGTGGGCACCAGTAGTGAACTCAAAACTCTAGAAATACGGCCTTACCAGTGACCTGTACAAGGGCAGTATAACCTCCTCTCTAATGCTACATATCCCCCTAGATATGCAACCCAGCATCTGGTTTGCCTTGGCTGCTGCTTTCTTGCAGTGCGTGGAGTGCTTCAGGTCACTAGTGATCATCACTCCCAGGTCCTTCTTCTCCTCTGATGCAGATACTCAGACTCCACCCTGGTAGTACTCTGTCCTGGGATTCTTGGCTCCAATATGCATGACCTTTCATTTCTAGGCATTGCAGCCAAGCTGCTAGATCTTGGACCACCTCCACAGCTTTTCCAGATCTTCCTGTAGGTGCTGTATACCTTCAGCTGTGTCCACTCTCCTACAGAGCTTGGTGTCATTCTCATTTAAATTCTAGAGTCTATGACACAGATAATGGACTTACTGATGCTTTACTACTATTTAAGACTCATTACAAAGTGTATTAGAAACATAGAAACATAGACTTTGATGGCAGATAAGGACCACTTGGCCCACCCAGTCTGCCCATTTCCCTACCTACTGTATAAGCTTCAGATTCTAGTAAACCGACAGCCTACTTCCTGCCACCCCCCACTACAATTGCCTTCTGTCTGTCCCATGCATGTTTGAATTCCCCCACTGTTTTAGACCCAACAACCTCCTTAGGAAGGCAGTTCTATGCATCCACCACTCTCTCCATGAAAAAAAAATTTCCTCACATTACCCCTGAGCCATCCCCCCTCTATCTTTAAATTGTACCCCCTTGTTCTTACACATCTCTTTTTCTGAAAGATGCTACCCTCCTGGACTTTGTTGATTCCCTTGAGGTACTTGAAAGTTTCTATCATGTCCCCCCTGTCCCTCCTTTCATCAAGGCTATACATATTAAGTTCTCTCAGTCTCTCTTCATATGGTTTCTGATGCAGACCCTGCACCATTTTAGTTGCCCTCTTCTGGACTGCTTCCATCCTGTCTATGTCCTTGCATAGATGGGGTCTCCAAAGCTGCACACAGTACTCCAGATGGGGTCTCACTGTACAGAGGGATAACCACTTCCTTTTCTACTTGTGATGCCCTTCCTATGCATCCCAGTATCCCCTGGCTCTCCTTACTGACTTCTCACATTGCTTACCCACCTTTAGGTCATCTGATATGACTACCCCCAGGTCCCTTTCCATTTTTGTTGTTGTTAGTACCTCCCCTGCTATTGTGTACTCTTCTCCTGGGTTTTGTTTCCCAGGTTCATTACTTTGCACTTCTTTGCATTGAATCTAAGTTGCCATGTCTGACCATTCCTCCAACCTTGCCAAGTCCCTTCTCATCCCTTCTACCCCGTGTATCAACTCTGTTACAGAGCTTTGTGTCATCTGCAAAGAGGCATACCTTTCCTCCAGACCCTCTGCAATGTCACCTATAAAGATGTTAAAGAGGACTGGACCCAGTACTGAGCCCTGAGGTACTCCACTAGTAACCCCTTTTTTCGGAATGTGTTCCATTCACTATTACCTTCTATGTCCTGTTGTGCAGCCAGTTTGCTATCCAGGCTACCACCCTGGGACCCACCCCCAGGCTGGATAACTTGATTATTAATCTTTTTTATGGGACTGTGTCAAATGCCTTGCTAAAGTCTAGGTAGGCCATATCCACAGCCCCTCCCTGGTCTATTACTTTGGTCACCCAGTCAAAGGAATCAATTAGACTTGTCTGACATGACCTTCCTGCTGAAAATCCATGCTGCTTTGGGTCCTGTGCCCTGCTGGCCTCTAGGTACTCAACAATTCTTTCTTTCAGAAGTGATTCCATCATTTTCCCTACCACTGAGGTCAAACTTACAGGTATGTAGTTTCCTGCTTCTGCCTTGCTCCCACTTTTGTGAAGGGGAATCACATCTGCCCTTCTTCAGTCCTCAGGTACCACCCCATCCTCCCATGATTTGTTAAAAAGTGTGGTTAGTGGTGTCACTAGGTCCTCCATTAGTTCTTTTAGGATTCTGGGGTGAATCTCGTCAGGCCCCATTGCTTTGTCCACCTTGAGTTTTAGGAGTTCTTTCAGGATTCTTTCTTCTGTAAATGGACTGGTGTCAACCCCCCTACCCAGAGTGCTTCTATTGTCTGGTTTAGGTAACTCCTCCTCATCTTCTTTTGTGAATACTGAGCAAAAGTATTCATTCAGTATTTCTGCCTTTTCACTGTCTCCCTCTGCCCACCTCCCTCCCTTTATTAATCTTCACTATTCCTCCCTTAACCTTTCTATGCTCCCTAATGTACCTATAAAAGGTTTTATCCCCCTTCTTAACTGAGTTGGCTATTTTTTCCTCAGTTTCGGCCTTTGCTATTCTGACTGCCTTCCCCACTTCTTTCTGCTTTAATTGATACAGTTCCCTGTTGTGCTCCTCATGTGATTCCTTATACTTTTTGAATGCAACCTTTTTCTCCTTAACCTTCCCTGCCACCTCTTTTGAGAACCATAGTGTTTTTTTACTCCGCTTTGTTTTCTTTATTTGTTTCACACAAAGGCTTGTTGCCTCTATGATGGCAATTTTGATTTTTCTCCATTGTTCTTTCACCCCTCCTTTTTGGCCAGTTGCTAGTGCATTCCTCAGGTATTCACCCATTTTGCCAAAGTCAGCCCTTCTAAAGTCCAGTATCCTTGTTTTTGTATGGCTTGTCTCCATGGTTGTGCTTATTGTGAAGCACACTGTGCAGTGGTCACTTTTTCCCAGATGTCTACTGACTTCTAAATTTGTGATCCTCTCTCAATTTGAGAGTACCAGGTCTAGTACTGCTCCCTCCCAAGTGGGTTCTAACACTAGCTGTCTAAGACCTGCCCCCTGCAGGGCATCGAGAATGATCCTACTCTTGGATATGGCTACAGTACATGTCATCCAGTTAAGATCTGGCATATTCAGGTCCCCCATCAACAGTATCTCCCCTTTTTCAGCCATTTTGAGAATGTCCTCTATTATTTTCTTGTCCACTTCCTCCCCTTGAGACGGGGGTCTGTATACAACCCCTGTGTGGATTGTGATGCCATTCCCTGTCTCCAAGATGACCCAGAGTGCCTCTTGTCCTCCCCCTTTACTTTTTAGTTCTGTAGCTTTGACCCCTTCCCTTATGTATAGAGCTACTCCACCTCCTCTTTTATCCTCCCTGTCCCTTCTGTAGACTGTGTACCCTGGTATGTTGACATCCCATTCATGGTTCTCCATGTACCATGTTTCTGTGACTGCCACAATATCCAATTGTTCATCTTCCATCAGGGCTACTAGCTCAGGAAGCTTGTTTCCCAGACTATGGGCATTGGTACTCATTGCCCTCCATTTAATGTTGGCTTTATCCTTTTTTAACCTCATCCCTGCTCTTTTTGCCCTTGTCTATTTTTCCATTCACCCCTGTCCTGCCCTCTGTTGAGATCTGTACCTCAGTGTTAACCTTACTACCTGTAATGTTTTGTTGGGGGAGGCTTGAAATTTCCTGCCTCTTTTCAGCACCTCCCCCCTTGGCTAGTTTAAAAGCTTACCAAGTAAGCATTTAAACCTGTCACTTAGGAGCTTGGTTCCCTTCGTGGACAGATGCAGACCATCATGTCAGTATAGACCTTCATCTCTCCAGGTGTACCCCAGTCCCCAATGAAGCCAAAGCCCTGTGCTGCACCAGTTTTGCAACCATTCATTAAACTGCATGGTATGCAGTACCTATATCTACCCCTGCCATGGACTGCAGCACCTCTGAGAAGGTAACCGTGCTTTCTACCTGTCTGAGGCCCCTTCCCAACTCCACAAATTCATCCTGCACTGCACTGATCCCATGCCTAGCTAGGTCATTTGTCCCAAGGTGGACAATGATATCTAGTTCCCTCTCCTGTGATGCTGCTTCTGTAATCCTGAGGATTCGCTTCTTGTCCCTCCAAACCCTGGCAAGCACCTTACTTCCCTCTCCTCTCCTCTCCCTTCCCCAGGTCTACCCCCCTAATAATTGAGTCCCCTATCAGAAGCTGTTTCTTTCCCCTGTGGTGTCCCTTGCCACCCTTTCATGGGTCTCCCTTGTGGATGCCCTCAGCATTCTTCTTAGTCTCCACTGAGGGTGCCATAATAGAGGAACCTTGCTCTGCCAGACTGGCATATTATTTGTGTAGAGGTACAACTAGGGGGCTTTGCCTCTGTTCCACCACCTGCACCCTCCCAGAACCCACTGTGGTCCAACTGCTCTTCATACTTGGCAACCTCTGAGGCAGTGGTTGTGGCAGTGGTGCTCTTTGGGTGGGGGAGGCCTCCTTAGTTCTTGCCAGTTCAGCCTGGAGGTGGGCAACCTTGTCTCTCAGAGATTACAGTTGCCTGCAAATAGGACAGCAATGCAGTTTCCAGAATGTCTCCCAGAAAACTGCTGCTCCACAGCCAGTGCACTGCATGACTCCACACATGTCCCTCTCCCTTATAATATACAATATGTAATATATATACATTTGTGTGTGTGTGTGTGGTGTGTACTTACCCTTTATGCACTGTGCTGGGTTATTAAGAATATGACAGTTCTGCCCCAAGACCTGTTGAGGAAGTGATGTCAGAACCTTGTTATAAAGGAAATGTCATGCCTGGGGGTGGGGTGGGAAGGGTGGTGGTAGTCCACAACCACTGGTGACTGTTAGAAACAATCAAATACACCACCACCACTCCATCACCCTGGTGAGTACTGCCCTTTATAGTAATTCAACTAACCTCCAGTAACTTATTTAAAAATAATTTGACTATCACAAAATCCTACGCACCAGTAAATTATTTAAAAATAGTTTCTGTCCCAAAATCATAGTAGTCAATCCAGCTACCCCCCAAGGGACAACCAAAATGCAGTATTTAAACCCTTATGAAGTTACTTCCAAGATAAGCAGAGTTTGCAAGCTCCTTATTCAACTCCTCAGCCACCTGCAATGTATTTAAAAATAGTTTAACTGTCAGAAAATCCTAGTAGACAATCTAGCTACCTCCAAGGGTCAACCCAAATGCAGTATTTAAATTCTTCTGAAATTACTCACAAGATAAACAGAGTTTACAAGCCCCTTCTTGGTTAAACACTAAACACATATGTAAATAAAAAGCAATTATCAAGGGTAGTTACTTTCACCTCCCACAGAATTGAGCAAAAGTGCATGTTGTTGCAGATATCAAGTGCAATATAGAATTTCCCACACAGCTCACAGCTGGATAAAGTAGTCGTCTCCTTCCAGGTCAAGAAGATGTGCTTTGTGTCTCTAAATATTGCAGCCACCAGTAGTTTATAGGGTAACACATCATTTCAGTGCAAGCACATCAGTGTAGCATTATCAGCATTTCTACAAGCACGTAAGAAATGTAAGCACATAATCATTAACAGCGTAAACAATGTAAGTGTAATTCAATAAAACAGCAGGATCATCAGATCATCAGAAAATCCAAACCCTTCAACTCTAAAACGCTTCAGTTCAGCAAATACTGTTAAGTGAGAGGGATACATCGTACTTCATCTTACAGAAGGCTTAAATACTATTAAATATGGGGCACTAGAAAGCCACACTAGCAAGAAGTCACACTTCACCTTGGCTCTCCAATTATGCTGGCATAAAATCAATATTTTATCAACTTTAACTGTTACGTTATTGTCAGACTCGCCTCTGAATAGAGAAAGAAGTGCTGATCATCTGGATAGCTTTTTTATGAAAATTGGACTGGGATTTGACCAATGGCCACTTGACAGGAACTAGAGGAGTTACTTAGAAGCAACAGCAGGTGCTGCTGGAGGGCTTGGGGAGCACTGGAGCCAGGAAACCTAAGGCAGCAGGAGGCATGCTACTATACCTTCAGACAGTACCTTAAATGCGGTCCATGATATGGATCACAAAATTGAAGTGATAATGATGCCCTGTATATAACTGATTTGAGCCATTAGACTGGTGAAACTGGCTTTCATTTCTGACTACATGTTGACTGGGTAAGGATGGAATGAACAAAGTGTTTTGTGCTATTAGACACCACGCTGTAAATTTAATACATGCAGAATGAATACACAGAATTAACCATGATATTATTTACCACGCCAATTTTGTATGCGCGGAAAAGACGTGGAACCAGTTTATAGTAATCTGATCTCAAGTCTGGAAGGCTCCACCCAGGGCAATTGGTTGACAATGGTTATGATGCAACCTTTCCTGATCCAATACAACACTTTGTGGTCTGAAAACAATGAGGGAAACAATTTCCTGCACCTGAGGCTGTCTGTGTTTCAATTCACACTATAGCTTTTACTATAACAACTCTTTAATCCCAGTAACTTATTTAAAAATAGTTTAACTATCACAAAATCCTACGCACCAGTAAATTATTTAAAAACAGTTTCTGTCCCAAAATTCTAGTAGTCAATCCAGCTACCCCCAAAGGGCAATCAAAATGCAGTATTTAAACCCTTATGAAGTTACTTCCAAGATAAGCAGAGTTTGCAAGCTCCTTATTCAACTCCTCAGCCACCTGCAATATATTTAAAAATAGTTTAACTGTCAGAAAATCCTAGTAGACAATCTAGCTACCTCCAAGGGTCAACCCAAATGCTGTATTTAAATCCTTCTGAAGTTACTCACAAGATAAACAGAGTTTGTAAGCCCCTTCTTGGTTAAATACTAAATAAATATGTAAATAAAAAGCAATTACCAAGGGTAGTTAGTTTCACCTCCCACAGAATTGAGCAAAAGTGCACATTGTTGCAGATATCAATTTTTTGTTATTATTTTTGGTTTTAGCAGAAAGTCTGGAAAACTGTTTAAACAAGTTACCCAAGTATCCCAGCTCTTTTTTAACACAGGTGTAGTAAATTAATAACCTGTAAGCTTCAAAGGCATTTATTTCAGATTTTAATTAGTTTCTTCCGTGCAGCATTTTTAAAGGAAAATATTGAGAGTGGAGCGAGTGTCTCAATATTGTAACACATTATTTTTGTGGGAGCATACTTGTGTAACTACTTACTTTTATTACAAGAAACATTAGTGTGCAATATAGGAAGTTTTGTTAATATCTGTCCCCAGTCTGATTATATATATATATATATATATATATATATATATATATATATGCTTTTTGTTAGAAGAGGGAATATGAATATGAGGCAAACAACCAAAAACTAGCAACCAAATGTCATTACGCACAAAATAAGAAAAGCAAGTTGAACCAAAAAAGAAAAATGGTCCAAAGGGGAAAACAACAAAATGTAACTAATTTAAGTTAAGTGGGAAAAAAATAACTAGATATATTTTGGCCTCTGGGTCACAGATTAATTTAGTAGTGAAAAAGGACATTTTCAGAACCAGAGTCTAACATTCCACCTTTAAGTTTATCCCCTATAAAATCATATGAAGATGATTCTGTGATGGCTGAAGTCAGTGAACACCAAATTTTGAAAACAGTAAGTGCTCTAGAAAATGAAAATGATATCATTCAGCCAGAAAGTAATACTAATGATATCAGTAAAAAGAGAAGTGATAAGGAAGAAAGAGATAACATAGAGAAGAATAAGAACCTAGATCAAAAAATAACCTACACAGAAGTTGTTAAAAGGGAGCCCAGTAAGGAAGTTAAGGTAACTACTAATGATAAAGGAAAAGACTATGAAGATACATTTTTACAATGTCCCAGCAAATCATTTTTAGAGGACTTTGAAGTATTTTTTACTCCATGTAGCTAAAGACTACAATTAGATCCCCTCCCAAACAACCACCGGATATCTCACATATACTGGGAAGAACATGTTCTATTGATGGCAAGATACATAAAAAAAGAACAGTTGAGATAAATAACAAGGAGGATACAGGTGATAAGGCTGAGAAGGTTAGGAAAAAGAGCAAAAAGAAAAATAAGGGTGGGGTGAGTCTAGTAGCAAAAATTAAAGTTCTATGATGGAGAGTCTTAATGCAATTTGCAATGGAATAATGCTCAACAATGACGTGTTAATCAATTTAAGGTATGTACAGTACTTAATACGAACATATGAAATTTGCCAGCAGATAAAGGCCTAGAGGTCAATCAAGTCTGCTCGAATGTGCAGCTAGCACCCCTTATTCTGCAGCTGCCCCTTCCTTCCAACCTTCCCCTACATTAACCCTCCCCCTTGTCCTGTCCCATCCCCTTTTGAAGCAGTCCACTGTTCTACTGGATACCACTTCTGCAGGTAACGCATTCTACCTAGCCACCACCCTCTCTGTAAAAAAGTGTCTCCTCATCTCCCTCCTGAACCTTCCTACCTCCAGTCTCATATAATGGCCCCCTGGTGTCCCTCCCCTCCCTTACTTTGAACAGCCCCTCTGTACCTGTCTTTGTACAAGGGAAGAAATAAAGTACCAAAATAATAAGGAAATAGGTAATGTATTATAGAAACATACACATCAAAAGAGTCCCTGCTGAAGGAGAGACTGATGGAGCACCTGGAAACAAATTGGTTGCAAGACAACTGGCAGCATGACTTCACAGGTCATGTCAAATAAATTTCATCGATTTCTTTGACTGGAGGGCTGGGGGATACTGGGATGCATCGAGAGAGGCATTACCAGTAGAAAACATGAAGTTGTTGGTCCTCTGTACAGACAGTTGGTGAGACCCCATCTGGAGTACTGCGTACAGTTCTGGAGACCCCATCTCTGCAAGGACATAGACAGGATGGAGGCAGTCCAGAGGAGGGCAACTAAAATGGTGCATGGTCTGCACCAGAAACCATACAAAGAGGGACTAAAGAAGGTTAATATGTATACCCTTGAGGAAAGGGGGGCATGATAGAAACTTTCAGGTACCTCAAGGGAATCAACAAAGTCCAAAAGGGTAGCATCTTTCAGAAAAAGAGATGTGCAAGAACAAGGGGCACCATTTGAAGATAGAAGGGCAACATGAGGAAGTATTTTTTCACAGACAGGGTGGTGGACACATGGAATGACCTTCCTGAGGAGGTTGTGGGGTCAAGAACTGTGGGGGAATTCAAGGAATGCATGGGACAGACATAAGACAATTATAATGAGGGATAGGAGGAAGTAGGCTGTTGGTTAACTAGGATCTGCAGCTTATCCATCAGGTAGGGAAATGGGCAGACTGGGTGGGCCAAGTGGTCCTTATCTGCCATCAAAGTCTATGTTGCTATGTTGCTATAATTACAGAGGAAATCGGCAATAGGGAAGTACAGGAGACAGAAACATTGTTAAGAGAACTGAAACAAGATAAATTAAATAGCAAAAGCTTAAAGTCTGGGATGCTAGAGAAAAGAAAAAAAAACAGAGATACAGAAAAAGAAGGTTGAAAATAGTTAAGAAAGTACAAGAGGTCCACCACAGAAAATATTAATTCTAGAGGAAGGAGGAAAATGGAAAAAAAATCCTAATTACAGGTGTTGAAGGAGTAACAATGAGCAATAGAAGTATAAGGGGAAATAAGCAACCTCCTAATAATGGAAAAAATATGGAAAGTATAGTGGCTATGGAGAAGAAAGATAAAGAACTACTGATACAGAAGGGCCTGATTGTGCCAACAATTTTCCTAAAAGAGTTGCCTAAGTTGAGAAATGAGAATCCCACTATGCTTAAACTGGCAGTCTACAATGTCTGTAAGGGGATTCTGGGGTCTAAATTCTCCTGAGCAGAGATTAGCTCTGTATATAGATATAAATCGGGTAATGAGAAAGGATGGTGCTTGACTACGAAAACTGGAAGTACCAGACAAAGAATATTTGCAATGAAAAACAAATTAGTTGTAATAGGAATTAAAGCAGAAACAACAGTAATTCTGGAGTGGGAACAAAACCCATAAAAAAAAAACAGGTGAAGAGGCACAAGAAACCAATAGAAAAGGAAAATATTCAAGAAAACAAAAGAACCAAAGGGTCTAAAACTTCAACAAAGGATTACCACATACAGTATGGTCCCTACTGAAAAAGTACATGCACTAAAACCAAATGACAATATTTTATATGGTGAAAACAGAAAAATGATAAGAGGTAGATTACAGAAGGGTACTAGGACAAACAGCGTGGTATTAGAGAACTCAAAGGATCTGACACAGTTATCTAATAGTATAACACAAGTCTGTACAGAGATCTATGAAACTGGTAATGACAGCAAATCTGATAGTACAGGGTTTAATTTAGCTCTAAAAATTGATTAGCATTTTGCTCATAAAAGTGCTAAAACTTTGTGAAAATGCATAGCTCTTGCCTCACTGTGTTTAACAAGCACATCACTTGTAGAAAATCTATATAAATACTTTATGTACAGTTAGTATCGTCCCAAGAAAAAAACTGCTAATCAATTATTTAAAACCCTGTAGTAGCTATTCAGAGGATTATAGAAACAGAGAGTCAAAGATGTTGATCACAGAAAAGGACTGCTTGGCTCACCCAGTCTGCCCATTTCCCTACCTATTGGATAAGCTTCAAATACTAGTTAACCAACAGCCTACTTCTTTCTAACCCTCACCAGAATTGCCTTATGTCTGTCCCATGCATTCTTGAATTCCCCCACTTCTTTGATCCCACAACCTCCTCAGGAAGGCTGTTCCATGTGTCCACCACCATCTCCGTGAACAAATTCTTCCTCACATTGCCCCTGAGCCATCCCCCTCTATCTTCGAATTGTGTCACCTGTTCTTGCACATATCTTTTTCTGAAAGACGCTACTCTCTTGGACTTTGTTGATTCCCCTGAGGTACTTGAAAATTTCTACCATGTCTCCCCTCTCCCTCCTTTCCTCGAGGGTATACATATTAAGCTGCTTTAGTCTCTCTTCATATGGCTTGTAGTGCAGTTCCTGCACCATTTTAGTTGCCGTCCTCTGGACTGCCTCCATCCTGTCTATATCCTTGCAGAGATGGGGAATCCAGAACTGCATGCAGTACTCCAGATGAGGTCTCACCAACTGTTTGTACAGAGAGATAGTAACTTCATGTTTTCTACTCGTGATGCCTCTCTCTATACATCCCAGTATCCCTCCAGCCCTCCTTACTGCCTTCTCACATTGCTTGCCTACCTTTAGGTCATCTGATATGACTACCCCAGGTCCCTTCTATTTTTGTTGTTGTTAGTAACCCCCGCCCCCATTGTGTACTCTTCTCCTGGGTTTTTGTTTCCTAGGTGCATTACTTTGCACTTCTTTGCACTGAATCTAAGCTGGCTTTCTTTTGACCATTCCTCCAACCTCGCCAAGTCCCTTATCACCTTTTTCACCTCTCCTTGTGTGTCAGCCCTGTTGCAGATCTTTGTGCCATCTGCAAAGAGGCATACATTTCCTTCCAGTCTCTCTGCAATGTCAATTATAAAGACATTAAAAAGGATTGGTCCCAGTACTGAACCCTACAGTACCCGGCTAGTAATCCCCCTTTCTGTAGAGTGGACTCCGTTTACTATTTTCCTCTGTGTCCTGTTGTCCAGACAATTTTTTACCCAGGTTGCAACCCTGGTACCCACTCCTAGACTGGCTAACTTGTTTATAAATCATTTGTGTGGGACTGTGTCAAATGATTTGCTAAAGTCTAGGTACACCATGTCCACAGCCCCTCCCTGGTAGAGATGCAGTAAATTCAAATTTCACCAGCGAAGTGCCAGTGAAATGGGCACTTCACATTGTCACTTCGCTATGCAGAGTGACCTCTGTGGAAGCCTCACTTCACCTTGTAATTATGACTTTGCATTGTCATTCCACTTTAACAGGAAGTAGGGCCAAGAGACAACAATATAGGCAGCCCCCCACACATCACATGGCTTATAGCACTGTAAGTCACAAGCTTTAGCCAGTCAGGAAGGAAGTGACTCATGCAAGCAGATACTTTCACTTTCTCTTGTGCAGAGGGGGAGAGAGAGGAGGCAGTTTGTCTTAGGAAAAGAGAGAGAGAGATCATTTAGTAAAACACCAACAGCTTTTTTGAAAGCTATTTTGTTGACCGTTTAGTGTTTTTGTACTCTTGTTGTAGACAGTAAATTTTTTCTTTCAGTGATTTCTTTGTTTTTTACTTTTATAAGATTTTGTTTATCTGTGTGTGTGTGTGCACCTGTGTTGTGTGAGTGTTTAGTCGACTGTCTCGACTTGTCGTCATTGTGTGGACAGAGGGAAGGAGGGAGGGCATGTCTGGGACTGTGCCTGGGGCAGTGGGACCACGTCCGTGTGGCAGCATGGTTGGCAGGGGAGGAGTGCGCACCTGTGGTGGGGGGGGTGTGGCCTCGCACTGTTAGACTGTTGTAAAATCTTGGGTCCTCCAGCCCATCCAGAAGCAGCAGCAGAACCACCACCACCTCCCCGGAAGCAGCAGCAGTAGCACCACCACCACGAAGTCCACCAGCAGTAGCAGTTCCAGCAGCACCACCTCCACTGCAGGATGTGCTGGAGGTTGATCATGGCCGTGTCCAGGCTGCTAGTGCATCTGGCCCTTCCGTGCCTGGTCCCCCTTACAGCTCCCCAGTTTGGGAGTTTTTTGACTGTGTCGGGGGGGACAGCAGCCTGATACGTTGCTGCATCTATGGTGTAGAGGTGCACTGTGGCCCCTGGAGGACACACCTGAGGACTGGGGGCCAGCGTACCCACATGAAAAATTGCCACAAGGTGGAGTGGCAGGCTGCAACAGAATGGGCCGAGGCCTCCACCTGCTGGCCCTTCTGTGGCAGTGGCAGAGGGTGGTGCTGTGCTTCATCACAGCAGCAAGAGGAGGGCCACAGCAGCAGCTGCTCCAGCACCACCCCCACCACCACCACCAGCAGCTGTCCCACCACCAGTGGACTCCACAGTGCCTGTTACTCAGGCTGACCTTGCTGTCTTGTGTTCTGTGGTGGAAGAAAACAATGAGAGGGTGAGTGCTATCCAGCAGCAGTTTGAGCACATGTTTATGTTTATTATGTTTATTAAAGTCTAGGAATTACAACCCTTTGAGTCAGGGACCCATTTACAAAGGCTCCACATCAAACAATGAACAAAGCCAAATACAGGAGATAATGGGAACAAATACAGAGAATAAAATGCAGAGGCATATTTCATAACAAACACTTAGACATCATAGGTGTGTACCGTACAGTTATGCAATAGGGTCAAGGACTAACCAGCAGAGGAACTTGCCATTACAGGGAACCGGGGTTATCAGCAGTCACATTTCGAGTTGGACATAATATAGTCTCGTAACTCAGTTTTAAAAGGTCCCAGCCTGGATATTGATAGGATAGGACCAGGGATTGAGTTCATCCAGAGTGGAGCCTTGTAACGGAAGGACCTTTGACCAGTACTGGTTTTATCAAAGGGGATGTGAAAGGCAGTAGTGTCAGAGTGTCTTATGGTCCATTTGGGTAAACTCAGTTGGAGAAGCAAGAGACAGCCCAGGAGAAATAGCCCCAGTTGGATTTTGTTGGTCAGCAGGCAGATCTGGTAGAACAGATGCCCCTAAAAGTTAAGCCATGATGATTGTTGGTAGCGGTCACAAGAGTGCATGAACCTGTCACTGCCTGTGGCTAACCAGCAGGCCTTATTCAGGGCACGTTTTATTGGGGACAGGGCAGAGTCTGAGGTGGCACCATAGATGACTATGCCGTAGTCTACCAGAGAAAGAACAGTACTAGAGATGGCTAGTCATAGAGCGTCAGGAGGGAGGCAGGGTCTGACTTTATATAGGAGGCCAATTCTGGTATTAATCGTGGAACACATCAATGCTATGTGTTCACAGAAGGAAAGAGCAGAGTCAAGGGTGACCCTCAGATATTTAAAGCAAGTGCCTGGTTCCAGAGTGGAACCCTGGGAATTTTGTATAGACAGGGTGGTCTGGTTATGTTTATGTTGTGGATGGGTGAATAGCATGACCTTTATTTTTTTATTGTTGAGGACAAGCTTGTGGGAGTCAAACCACGATTTGATTTCAGAGAAAGAGTCCTGTAAGGACAATTGAAGCTGGGTGGGGTCTGGGTGCCGACTAAAGATCACTGCATTATCTGCATAAAGGAGGAGATGTCCAGTGGAGGCCATAGGAAGGGAGTTTAAGTACAGAGAGAAGAAGAGTGGGCCAAGGATGGATCTTTGAGGGACACCCGATTGTACAGGAAGCTTTGCAGATAGGGTGTTATTGATCTTCACTTGCCGTGTATTTCTGTGGAGAAAGCAGGAGAACCAGCCAGTGGCCTCTTGGGATATGCCAACAGAGAGAAGGGAGTTTATGAGCATAGGGTGATTAACAGTGTCAAAAGTCTTGGAGAGATCGATATTGACAGATCCAGCCAAGGCACCCTGGTCAAAGGTATCGTGGATAAAGGAGGTATACTCCAGGAGGGCAATGGTTGTACTATGCCCCTTCCTAAAACCATGCTTTTGCTTGCACAATAGATCATGTGAGTCCAGGTATTCAGTAAATTGATCGACTACAATTTTTCCTAGTGCTTTTCAGAGGGGAGAAAGGATGGAGTTTGGCCTGTAGTCATTACTAGAGGTGCGATCACCATTTTGTGTACTGGAGTAATGACCGCCCTTTTCCACATGGAAGGGAACTGCCCTTGACACAGAGATATATTGAGTATTTTAGTTAGGGGAGTTAGTACTGCATCAAGTGTTAAGAGCAGCTTTGCATCAAGGGAGTTACCACTCTGCCTAGTTTTGCCAAGGAACATGGAGAGGTAGATGTGGACAACACTGGGAGAGATTGTCCTAAAGTGAAAAGATGGAGCACAAGGTGGGGGTGGGAACTGACCAGAGGATGCTGTAAAAATGTCAGGGGAAGGATGGAGCTGAGGTCAGAGAAAGTTGCATTAAAACCATTCGCTATCTTGCTGGGGTCTTAGGTGGGGGACCCATCAATAATCAGCAGGGAGGGAGGAGGGGGGAGGACTTACTGCTTAGTTCCTTTATATTTCCCCAGAGAGCGACACCAACTGCAGACTGTTTCAATGCTCCATCTGCTGCTGGACCATCAGGGGATCTCACATTAGCTTTTTTCCCCAAGAACCCCCCCCCACTGTGTTCTACTTATAATCTAATTTAAGAATGTTTAGCCTCCCTGACATATTTCCCGTGCATCAGTAATGTTTACTTTCTGTTGTGGAGTGGTTGTGGAAAAGCAGGACTGAGCAGTGCAAGTATAATGTGTTGCATTGCATGTGTGCAGTCAGTGTTCTTTCCTGTGTGTGCAGACCAGACACTGTCCAGCTTTGTGCAAACATATATATTGTGTGACTTGTTGCAGTATGTAAGGAATAAAGATAAGAATATATAACGTATATTTTATTGGCACCATCATCATCAGTGGACTAAGTGATATGATATTTTTTCAGAGGTCTCTGGCCAGAGTGCACCTTAGTCGCACTCACACAGTGCACACATGACTTTTAGGAAATCATATGGCAGGTAAAAATCCTGCTTTTCAACAAACCTTACAAAACAGACATGAAGTATTGGAGATGGTGAGGCACCCAAAATATTTGATGGACGGTGTACAGACACTATAAAGTCAGAAAATATATAAGGTCTAGTTCACGCACTGCCAAATGCCAGCACACTGTGCTACCACAGTTCTTCTTTTCATTTTTTGTTCTTGAATAAGTGATGTCTTTCTAGTTTAGAGTAGCAGTGGCAGTTTTTCAGCAAATTGATGTACACCATAACACGACATGGTACACATGGTTGCACAGTGTGGTGGCAGTGGACTGCAGGACCTGTTATTTATTCTAACTTTAAAATGTCTGTACACCATAACATATTTTGGGTGCCTGAGCAATATTTAATGTCTGTTGGGTATGGTTTGTTGAATAGCATGATTTTTTTGTGCTGTTATCTCCACAAAGTCATGTGTACACTGTGAGTGACTGAGAAGCACAGTGGCCAGAGACCTCCGAAAAAAATATCATATCGCTTACTCCGCTGCTGCTGCTGATAGTACCAATAAAATATACATTATATAGTCTTATCTTTATTCTTTACATACTGCAACAAGTCACACCATACTGTATATATGTTGGCATGAAGCTGAACAGTGTCTGGTCTGCACACACAGGAAAGAACACTGACCGCACACATGCAGTTTAGCACAGTATACTTGCACTGCTCAGTCCTACTTTTGGACAAACACTTCACGACAGAAAGTAAACATTACTGAGGCTCCAAAAATATTCATTTTTTGAAACAGACATTAATTTATAATTTATGACATTGTGCTCACACACAGTCAACCAGAATTTTTGTGCATCTTTAAAATGCAACTGTCTTGTGTCCAGAAAATTCCCCCAGTGCTGACAAAGTGAAATGGGAGCGTTACACCAAATGCAAAGTGTCCCAGAATTAATGGCGCACTCAGTCATGTGGGCAGCACTCACACACAGTCACCAGAATTTTTGTGCATCTCCAAAATGCAACTATCTTGTGTGTAGAAAATTCCCCAGTGCTAATGAAGTAAAATGGGAGTGTTACACCAAATGCAAAGTGTCCCAGAATTAATGGTGCACTAAATCATTGGTGCAGAACTCACACACAGTCACCAGAAGTTTTGTATATCCCACAAATGCAACTATCTTGTGTCCAGAAAACTTCCCAGTGCTGACGAAGTGAAATGGGAGAGTTACACCAAATGCAAAGTGTCCCAGAATTAATGGCGCACTCAGTCATGCATGCAGCACTCACACACAGTCCCCAGAAGTTTTCTGCATCCCAAAATGCAACTGTCTTGTGTACAGAAAATTCCTCAGTGTTGACAAAGTGAAATGGGAGTGTTACAAGAAATGCTGCTGCTGTTGCAATTACATGCTGCTGTGTATTGACCTTACTGTGATGATGATGTGAATGTGATGATGCCCAGTGTCCTGCCAAACCGTATAAAGGAGGGATGACATGAATGGCCATTCAGTGTACTGGCTCAGTCACAAATGATGGCATTGAGAGAACTGCTGTTTGCCCAAATTGTGCTGCGATCACCTCAACAGAAATGGTGCCCTTTGTGTGTACACCAGTAGTAGCCTTGGTGAGTTGATATATACATATACGTAATTTCTTGGGGGGGGGGTTGACATAAATATACATGTATTCATTTTATTGTTTTCTTTCACAGGTCACTTACTGTTGTTGTGTGCATTCCCATGCTTGAGAAATTGTGATGTTGGAATCAGAAATGTAATAGTCTCAAGCGAATGAAGGTAAGTATTTTGGGGGGTTGAGGGATCATATTTGCAAGTAGGTCTCATTAATGGTTTATTGTTTTTTTTTTTTCTTTTCACAGATTTTATCTGCATTTTTTTCCAGTCCAGCAATGATGGTCATGGTCATCATTGATTCATACGACTTCTACTTGTTGCATGTCTGCCAGCCAGCCCGGGAGGTGGGGGGGTTAAGATGTTGAAGTTCTTTGGATAAGGCAACTATAACACAACAAAGCATCTGGAAGTTTCCTAAAAAAAAATAAATGAAGGACTTATTACAACTTGATTGCAGCAGTAACACATTATGTTTAAGCTATGGCTATTACACCACGGGTATATGGATTAACACAGATAACAAGCTGTGAAGCCACAAGAACACCAAATCATCAGATCACAATTCAATTTCATACCAGTCTGTAAGAAATAAACTGTGTCAGTGTCCCTGCATCTTAACTTAAGTTACATTTTAAAACCACATGTTGTCACACAACCTGGGTCAAACTTTTTTCTACACTGGCATGGCTAGCTGAAAATTTGGAATACAGTGCGTGATGTGTTGGGCAAATATTTAGTGACGTACATGTCACCTACTTTACGAATCATCAGTCGAATTATTTGCAGTCTTCTGAAAAAAAAAAGAACAGATTAAATAAAATTGATATACTTACCAGTATGGAAATGGATGTCCCATAGGTTACTGTACACAGTAATGCTGTACCATTGATTCAGATTTCAACGAAGGAGAGTCATTTGTTAACCTGTAAAAAAACAAAATAAGTTGACTGTATTTGTTTGACCATTGCAGCTCAGAAAAGCAACAGGAAACAAAACACACAGCTAAAGGAAGTTGAATAGCATGAAAAACATTAGTACACATACTCGCTTTATAGTATTCATAGTAAGAAGCCTTGTTCCTGTAGCTGATGGATGTGGTCTCCTTTTTGACTCCCTCTGCTTTGGCATGGTCAAGACATGTAATGGAAAACATCATCAGAATGGTGGTGGGTGGTCATAGCTTTGGCACATGATGACAATCCTTCTGTCATCTTCCTGCATTTGGTGGTGGTTGCAGTGGCTAACAGGGGTCTTATGGTGGTGGTCCAGGGGAGCACACAGAGTCATTCTCCCTGGTGGCAGTGGCTAACAGCAGTCTTATGGTGGTGGTCCAGGGGGGCACACAGTGACATTCCTTATGGTGGTGGCAGTGGCTAACAGCAGTCTTATGGTGGTGGTCCAGGGGGGCCCATGGTGACATTCCCTGTGGTCGTGGCAGTGGCTAACAGCAGTCTTGTGATGGTGGTACAGGATCCAGGATATATTATAGAAACATAGAATTCGATGGCAGATAAGGACCGCTTAGCCTACCGAGTCTTCCAATTTCCCTATCTAACGGATAAGCTGCAGATCCTAGTTAACCAACAGCCTAATTCCTCCTACCCCCCCCCTAGAATTGCCTTATGACTGTCCCATGCATTCTTGAATTCCACCACTGTTTTTGACTTCACAACCTCATCAGGAAGGCTGTTCCAAGCATCCACAACCCTCACCATGAAAAAATACTTCCTCACATTATCTTTGAGCCATCCCCCTCTATCTTCAAATTGTGCCCCCTTGTCTTGCACACCTCTTTTTCTGAAAGAAGCTACCCTCTTGGACTTTGTTGATTCCCTTGAGGTACTTGAAAGTTTCTATCATGTCCCCCCTCTCCCTCCTTTCCTCGAGGCTATACATATTAAGCTCCTTCAGGCTCTCTTCATATGTCTTCTGATGTAGACCCTGAACCATTTTAGTTGCCCTCCTCTGGACTGCCTCCATCCTGTCTATGTCTTTGCTGAGATTCGGTCTCCAGAACTGCACACAGTACTCCAGATGGGGTCTCATCAGCTGTCTGTACAGAGGGATAACAACTTCCTGTTTTCTGCTGGTGATGCTGCTCCCTAGGCATCCCAGTATCCCCCAGCCCTCCTTATTGCCTCTCACATTGCTTGCCCACATTTAGGTCATCTGATATGACTACCCTGGGGTCCCTTTCCATTTTTGTAGTTGTTAGTATCTCACCCCCATTGTGTACTCTTCACCTGGGCTTTTGCTTCCCAGGTGCATTACTTTGCACTTCTCAGCACTGAATCTTAGCTGCCATACATTTAACCATTCCTCCAACCTTTCCAAGTCCCTTCTCATCCTTTCCACCTCACCTTGTCTATCATCCCTGTTGTAGATCTTTGTGTCATCTGCAAAGAGACATACTTTTCCTTCCAGTCCCTCTGCAATGCACTTATAAAGACATTGAAGAGGACCAGTCCTAGTACTGAACCCTGTGGTACCCCACTAGTAATCCCACCCTTTCTTCAGAGTAGACTTCATTTACTATTACCCTCTGTGTCCTGTTCTCCAGCCAATACTTTACCCAGGCTGCCATCTTGGGACCCACTCCAAGGCTGGCTAACTTGTATATTAATCTTTTGTGTGGGACTGTGTCGAATGCCTTACTAAAGTCTAGGTAGGCCATGTCCACAGCACCTCCCTGATCTGCTACTTTAGTCACCCAGTCAAAGAAATCAATTAGATTTGTCTGACATGACCTTCCCACTGTGAACCCATGATGCCTTGGGTCCTGTACCCCTATGGCCTCTAGGTACTCAACAATTCTTTCCTTCAGAAGTGATTCTATCATTTTCCCTATCACTGAGGTTAAACTAACAGGTCTGTAGTTTCCTGCTTCTGCCCTGCTTCCACTTTTGTGAAGTGGAATAACATTTGCCCTCCTCCAGTCCTCAGGTACCACCCCATCCTCCCATGATTTGTTAAAGAGGGTAGTCACTGGTGTCACCAGTTCTACCCTTTGTTCTTTTAAAATTCTGGGATGAATCCCATCAGGCCCCATTGCTTTGTCCACCTTCAGTTTTAGGTGTTCTTTCAGAACTCTTTCTTCTGTGAATGGGCTTGCATCAACCCCCATATCCAGAGTGTTTCTATTGTTTGGTTAAGTACCTCCCCCTCTTCTTTTGTGAATACTGAGCAAAAATATTTGGTTAGTATCTCTGCTTTTCAGTTGCCCTCTGACCACCCCTTCCCCTTTATTAAGCCTCACTATCCCTCCCTTCATCTTCTTTCGCTCCCTGATATACCTATAAAAGGTTTTTATCCTCCTTCTTAACTGAGTTGGCTATCTTTTTCTTGGTTTGGGCCTTTGCTGTTCTGACTGCCTTCCCTGCTTCCTTTTGCTTTAACTGATACAGTTCTCTGTCCTGTTCCTTCTGTGATTCCTTGTACTTCCTGAATGCTTTCTTTTTTTCCCTAACCTTCCATGCCAGCTCCTTTGAGAACCATAGTGGTTTATTGCATCATTTTGTTTTGTTTATTTGCTACACACAAAGGCTTGTTGCCTCTGTGATGGTAGTTTTGATTATTCCCCATTGTTCTTCCTCCCCTCCTTCCTGCCCATATTGTGCTCTGTGTTACAAATGTGATGTGACATATGGAATTTGAGCCACTCTGAGTGGGACACTGATTTAACTTTAAGGAAAAGAAAACATGTATCATACAACAAATGTGACAGCCTTTTAACAACTTAAGTTAAAACCTGCCAACATTAACCTCATCATCATCCTTATAAAGAAAGCTGTCCTCACAGTCATCTATGTCTGAATTCTGACCCCTGGGAAATTCTTTCTCCATTGTGTCATCATCTACATCAGTGGTAGGCCATTTCATGCTGCCACTGTCAGTGCCACCAGGATGGTACATTTCTACATCAGCAAAATCATGACTAGGCCAAGGTACGAATACTGAGATTGTAGTCTGAGCTGGTATGTGCCTCTCATTCATTTTTATGAATGTCAGAAAACTGACATTTTCAGGGGAGAGGTTTGTACGATGATCCCGATCTATTGCACCTGCTGAGCTGAATACCCTCTCAACACTTACACTGGAGGGTGGTCATGTCAGGTACTTTAGTGCCACTGTGGACAGCTCTGGCCATTCACTGACCTTTCCACTCCAGTAAAAAAGAGGATAATCAGTTATTGATAGATGCTTGTTTTCAGACAAATAGGACTCAACCATTCGCTGTGCTGCACTAAGTCCAGTGGTTGATGCATCATACTGTTCTCTGGAATCATTTATGTCACAAATCCCCACTTGGGTCAAAGCCTCCAAAAGTGGGTTAATGCCAACTGCTTTTGATGACAGACCACTTGGAACTGCAGTCCCCTTCCCCTTACAAGATACAGTATGCTTGATACTACTCCAAGTTCGCCTTCAGCATGATTATGCTGCTGAGGTTTGCTGACCTTGGCACGTGACTTCTGTGCCCCATGAACCAAGCGCACCAGTTGCCCACTGACATTTGTTACCTGTTCAGACCTGCCCTCCAGTACTGAAGCAGTTCCACGTTTGTATCATGGGTCTAGCATTGTTGCTATAGCAAAGTTGTCACTACACTGAATGCTCAAGATGTGATGATTCTGGTCGAATACTGTCAGCATGTGTATCAGCAACACACTGCTAGCACCATCTCTGGTAACATCAAGGTTATGCTGGTCATTCACCAATGTCTGGCTCAGTATCTGCAGCAGTGGAATTGATTGGCTAATGGAGGCAGACTCACCACTCACTGCCTTTGTGGCATGTTCCAAAGGCCTCAAAATTTTTATTACAGTGTCCATGAGGCGCCACTCTTCAGTCATCATAGACATGGAGGCCCTGGAACTGTCATGGCTGGTGTACATGACCAGATATTCTGAGATGGCTTTGTATTGTTTATATAACCTTTCTGCCATGTATAAAGTGGAGTTCCACTGGGTGACAACTTCCAGCTTCAAGCTGTGCTGCGGGAAGCAGTTTCGGATCTGCAACTGCCGAAGCTGGTCATGTGCCGTTGCAGAGCGTGAAAAGTGAGAACAGATATGGCTTGCAACTGTCAGCATTTCCTTTATATCAGGGTGCTGCAGAAACTCCTGCACCACAAGATTTAAGCAGTGGGCCATGCATGGAACCTGAACGAAGCCACAATTTGTGATGCATTTATCCACATTTGATCCATTGTCACTTGCTCTGAACCCAGCTCTCAGGGACAGGGGGTTCAGTCACTTGTCAGTTTCTGTCAGTACCAAGTCCAGCATGTTTTCGCCAGTGTGTGAACAGGTCACATTGTGCATAGCACTCACTGCATGCTGTTGAATTCCTGGAACTTTGCTACCATGACAATCCACCTTACTACACTGATTATTCACACTACCAACAGCACAAACAACAGCCGGCACCTGCGCCCAGTGTGCAGTTATACACAGATATGAACTCCCCGCTGTTCTGCCACTTGTCCACATATCCACACTTAAATGGATGAATGGAGAGGAGGAGAGTTGAAGGGCATGTCTTACAGAGTCGGACACAGTACGGTCGAACTCAGGGATAGCATGGGTGGAAAAATATGTCCTGGATGGGACTCACCTTTTGGACAGGCACGTGATGCAAACCACCGGGTCCCAGAATTCTCCACGAAGGGGAAGAGCAAAAGATCAAGTTCTGGAGACCTTACCTACGTAAGGACATAGACAGGGTAGAGAAGGTTCGGAGGAGGGCAACAAAGATGGTGCATGGGTTGCATCACAAGTCCTATGAGGACAGGTTGAAGGAACAGAACATGTACTCCCTGGAGGAGAGGAGGGAGAGAGGGGATATGATAGAGACATACAAGTATCTTACAGGGAGGAACAGGGTGCAGGAATGCACTATTTTTAAGCGAAAAAGATGTTCCAGGACTAGAGGGCATGGGATGAAGTTGGAGGAGGATGATTCAGAGGAAACATGAGGAAGAATTTCTTCACAGAGCGGTGGTGGACAGAGTGGAACACCCTGCCAGAGGAAGTGGTGGGGGCTGAAACAATCACGGGATTTAAGAATGCATGGGATAGACATACAGGAATTCTGGAGGTCAGGGGTAAGGGGCAACAGACTTCCAGGAAAACATAAGCTGAACTTACAAACTTAAATGGGCAGACTGGGTGGGCCATAGGCCCTTATCTGCCGACACTGTCTATGTATCTATGTAGCTATGTATCAATTGCCAGCATTTCAGCTACAGCAGCATTAAGTTCATGTGACACTGTATGATTGGGTGGGTACATCAGCTTATGCACAAAAACACTCTGTAACATGGGCTGACAAATGTTTTACATGGGGTGTGATGACAACTGGTTCTGCTAGACTGCGAATGGCAGGGGGTGGAGTGTAGACGTGTAATGAAAATAGTTGCACAGGTGATGTAAAATGCACAAATTAAGTTATTTTCCCAGATTTACGAACAGGGGTTGATGTACCACTTGCAATAGACATACTGCATTCACCACCACCACCACCACCATCACCAAAACTGCTGCTGTCGCCACCACTGGACAAGATTTCAAAATCATTATGCTCCTCCACCTCATCATATCTGTAGTAATCCAATGCTGTAATTTCATCACTACTACACACATTTAATTTCCTACATGATCTTATGGTCATGGAAGGGGATAACATGCTCATTATGGTTGCTGATGAGGGTGAACGCCCCACTCTAGTATTAGCTGCCATCTTGTGTTTTTTTATTTAGTTGTTTAACCAGGTATAGCACACTAAGCTGAAAGCTTTATTACAGGAGCGACCTGGGAGCACAAGGAGGTTAAGTGACTTGCTTAGGGTCACACAGTATGCAAGTGGAAGCTGTGGGATTCAAACCCAGGTCTGGCCTACTAGATGTCACCAAATTTGCAGCTCAGAGCCTTAGACCACTGCGCTATACTGCCTCCTAAAGTAACATCCCTTTGGTAACTGAACATGATGATTCTGATCATTATGGCAATGATAACAAACACTGTCACATTTCTTCCACTGTGGTTCAAGTCACGCATTTGCAATGCAATGATTCACAGTGTGGTGATCTTGTGCTGGGTCCATAGTGCCAAGTGCCTGTTCTTAAGATGTGTCTGCTGTCCCCCGTACTCAGATGGCTCCCCTTTTTACCTCACCTCACATGTGCATGGCAAACCTGGCAGATTGCAACTGACTCATCATTTTCATCTTGCACAAAAAATCCCAAACAAGGGATTGTTGTCATCCCCTACTTTAACATGTCCCTGATGCTGCTTATTGGACTCTGATTGTTTAAGCCCTGAAGTGGGGGGTGTACTACATGATTTTTCAGGCCGGACACACTTGGGCTGCAACTGACCACCACAACTACCTATCATTATTGCTGGGTCATCATTATCATCATCATCAACTGAAACTGGTAAATCATAACTTTTTACGGGGGGGGGGGGTGTTAATGCAAACAGACCCAGACACAGCCACCTTGAATATCTTTTTCTCCGGTTCCAAACAGGGGCTACTGACATCATCATCATATTCGTCAACAACATTATCCTCATCCACATCTTCTACTTGGATGCTGGCATGCTGACTGCATTTTGCAACCACAGCAGCATCAGCATCATCAGATTCATCATCAACACCACCATCACCCGATATTTTTTCACCACACTGTGAATCATTGCATGGCAAATGCGTGACTTGAACCACGGTGGAAGAAATGTGACAGTGTTTGTTATCATTGCCATAATGATCAGAATCATCATGTTCAGTTACCAAAGGGATGTTACTGGGGAGTATGACATCATCTACACTGTCACTCATTGCTTTACACTCGGCTATATTTTTGGATGCAGTCAACTGATCCAAAGTGGAACTTGAGTCAGCAATACTCATACCACCAGCAACTGCACTAATACCACCAGCTGGGACATCGTCTCCTCCAACTAAGAGTGAAGCTACCGATTGCACTGTGAAAAACACTGAAGGAGAAATACCTTTCTTCACATCAGCAATGCACTTCTGTGACTGCGTACTACCATGCCCACAGGCAATCTTACCACTGGCAGCAGTGCCATAGCGAGAAATGGTTTTGCTTCATGTCTGTTTGTCTTCATTTTGGGGGATCAACAAGAATATTCTAAACAAATTTGGATTTTAGAAAGTTCACTCTGGGCCTCTGGATGTGAAGCCAAAAAAAACCCAACTGTGTCTTCAACAAGAGATACAGATGCAAAGTCGCAACAAGTTCAGCAACACCTTAACTAATCAGTGGTGCTCAAGTCACAATGTAATCTGGAAAAGAATAAGCTGGTTGGGGGGAGCACTGTGACTGCAGATTACAGACCAGTAATAGTGCAAAACCAAGATACCACAATGGCAGTACAAAATCACGCAGGTGCAGTGGATAGCAGGTTCACACTGCTGCAATTACACCGTGACACAATAAAAGGTGTATTATTTGAAGTCACACACCGCACACACACACACACACACACACACACACACACACACACACACACACAAACCACACACATGTTTAAGCAAATTGAAAACTTCAGTAATATACCACCAAATATTTCAAACAACCTGAAATTATGCACTGCTGCACCAGGTCCACAACACAATCAGCAAATAAAATGCCAACAATTACTGAAAATATTACTGTGTATACATTAACACAGTTACACAACAAAAATATAACCAAAAAACAAAGAACTCCCTAGTTCTCCAACTTAAATCTACCTACACCACAGATAAGCACACTTCCACTGTCTCTCAGTACACAGACTGAATGTTGTACATTAACATTCAAAATCCACACACAAACACTCAATGATATGAGTACAGGAGGGTTTTCTACAATTGATGCACTAAAGTTTAAGAAAAAAAATTACTCAAAAAGGCTTTTTTAACAGATTTTAGAGGGTTTGAATTGCAGACAACTCGCAGAGCAAACTGTCTCCTACAGCTACCTACACACACTATCCTGAAATGAGACTGTGCAGAACAATCTAGAGCCCATGTGACCTGCAATCCCATGAATCACTGCAAAATTTGCCTTGGGAGCTCACCAACAAGACGAAGTGATGCGAAGTACATTGATTTCAATGTACTTCGCCTTAAATTTAGTGGCGTAGTGGTTTGGGGAAGGCGTAATAACGCAAAGTCATTGCTCTCAATTGACATTGCATTCCTCATTCTAATGCGAAGTACTCCACTTCACATTGCAGAGTACTACGTGGATTCTGCATTACTCCACAAATCACTTCGCAGAGTGAACTGGGGCCACTTCTCCAGACACTACTCTCTGGTCTGCTACTTTGGTCACCCAGTTAAAGAAATCTATTAGATTTATCTGACATGACCTTCCAGCTGTATAGCCATGCTGCCTTGGGTCCTGTGCCCTGCTGGCCTCTGGGTACCCAACATGTCGTTCTTTTAGAAGTGATTATATCATTTTCCCTGCCACTGAGGTCAAACTAACAGGTCTGTAGTTTCCTGCCTCTGCTTTGCTCCCACTTTTGTGAAGGGGAATCACATCTGCCTTCCTCCAGTTCTCGGGTACCACACCATCCTCCCATGATTTATTAAAAAGAGTAGCCAGTGGTTTCACTAGTTCCCCCCTTAATTCTTTTAGAATTCTGGGGTGAATTTCATCAGGCTCCATTGCTTTGTCCACCTTCAGTTTTAGGAGTTCTTGAAGAACCCTTTCTTCTGTGAAAGGACTGGGATCAACCCCCCTATTAAGATTGCTTCTGTTAATTGGATTAGGCACTTCCCCCTCATTTAGTATCCCTGCTTTTTCCCTGTCCCCCTCTGCCTACCTACCATTCATTCTATTCAGCCTCATTATCCCTCCCTTTGTCTTTCTACATTTTTTGATGTACCTATAAAAGGTTTTATCCTCCTTCTTAACTGAGTTGGCAATCTTTCCCTCAGTTTGGGCCTTTGCTATTCTGACTTCCCTCCCTGCTTCCTTCTGCCTTAACTGGTACAGCTCTCTGTCCTGCTTCTTCTGTGTTCCTTATACTTCCGGAATGCTATCTTTTTCTCCCAGACTTTCCCAGCCACCTCTTTTGAGAACCATAGTGGCTTTTTCTTTCATTTTGATTTGTTTATTTGCTTCACACAAAGGCTTGTTGCCTCTGTGATGGCAGTTTTGATGATTCCCCATTGTTGCTCCACCCCTCCTTCTAGACTGTTTGCTTGTGCTTTTCTGAGGCACTCTCCCATTTTGCTAAAGTCAGCCCTTCTGAAGTCCAGTACCCTCACTTTTGTATGGCTTGACACTGTAGCTGAGTTTAACGTGAACCACACTATTTGATGGTCTCTTGTTCCCAGATGGCAACCCACTTCTAGATCTGTGATCCTCTCACTGCCCCCATTTGAGAGTATGAGGTCTAAGATTGCTCCCTCATGAGTGGGTTCTGAAACTAGCTGTCTGAGGCCTGCCACCTGTAGGGCATCAAGAATGGCCCTGCTCTTGGATGTGGCTGAAGCAAATGTGCTCCAGTTAACATCTGGCATATTCAGGTCTCCCATAAACAGTATCTCCCTTTCTCTGCCATCCTAAGAATGCCTTCTATCATATCCTTGTCCATTCCTCCCCCTGAAATGGGGTCTGTACACAACCCCTGCGGACTGTGGTGCCCTTTCCAGTCTCCAAGGTGACCCACAGTGCCTTCTCTCCTCCCTGTTTACCCTTTTGTTCAGTTGCTTTATCCTTCCTTTACAGAGAGCTACTCCTCCCCTCTTCTACCCTGCCTGTCTCTCCTGTGGGTTATGTACCCGGTATGTTAACATCCCTCATGGTTCTCTGTGTACCATGTTTCTGTGACTGCTATAACATCCAGGCATCCCTCTTCCATCAAGGCCACCAGCTCAGGGAGCTTGTTGCCCAGACTAAAGGCATTGGTGCTCATTACCCTCCATTTCCTGATGTCCTTACTCCTTTTTGCCCCATCCCTGTCCTTCTTGCCTTTGTCACTTCCCCATTTATCCCCACCCTTATCCCTATCGACACTTCTATGTTGGTGTTTACTGCACTTAGTACCGTGATTATGTGGGGAGGCTAGGATTTCCCTGCTCCTTTCCAGTGCCTCCCCCCTTGGCTGGTTTAAATGCTTGCCAATGAAGCATTTAAACCTATCACCTAGGATCCTGGTTCCCATCCTGGACAGATGCAGCCCATCATGCCAGTATAGGCTTGCATCACTCCAGTGGACCCTAATCTCAATGAAACAAATCACTGAGCTCCGCACCAGTTTTCACCACTGATTGATCCCATGGTGTGGAACACCCTAACCTCTCCTCTACGACACAGATGGGCAGCACTCCAAGAAAGGTTACAGTGCATGCTACTTGTCTAAGGCCCCTTCCCAATTCCACAAACTCTTCCTGCACTTCTCTAATTCCTTTCTTAGCCAGGTCATTTCTCCCCTAGATGGACAATGACATCCAGCTCCCTCCCCGGTGCAGCTGCTCCGGCAATCCTGAGGATTCGCTCCCTTTCCATCCAAGCCATGGCACCAGGCAGGCACCTTAACTCCCTGTCCCCTTCCTCCCCCACTTCTACCTTCCTAACAATAGAGTCCCCCACCAGGAGTTGTTTCCTTCCCCTATGGGGTCCCAAGCCACCCTCCTGTGGGTCTCTTTTGTGGAGGTTCCCAGCATCCTCCTTGGTCTCCACTGCAGGTGCCTCCATAGAGGAACCACACTTTGACAGAATGGCATAGGAACTGTGGAGAGGTACAACTGGAGGGATGCACCTCTGTTCCACCACCCTCACCCTCCCTGAGCCCACTGTGGTCCAACCCACTCCTCTTTCTTGGCAACCTCTGAGGCAATGGCAGTGGCACTGGTGGTCCCTGAATGGAAGAGAAGGTCCCACAAGTCCTGGCCAACTCAGCCTGGAGATGAGCAACCTCCTCCCTCAGCCCAGAGGTGCCTGCAGATGGGACAACACCGCATCCTCCAGAATGTCTCCCGGAAGACTGCTGCTCCACAGCCAGTACACTGCACCATTCCCATCATGTCTTATTTCTGGCCCCTTAACTGTTTGGAATCCTTACTTTTTCCTCTGTTTTTTTTTCTCTTCTCTCTCTACTTACTTTCTGCCTGTGTGCCCTTTAAGCTCCTGATTGCCCTGTTCTGAGAGAAGAATATCCTATATTTCTCAGTAGACCCCTTACTTGCTGAGAG
This sequence comes from Neoceratodus forsteri, assembly GCA_016271365.2. Classification (NCBI taxonomy): domain Eukaryota; kingdom Metazoa; phylum Chordata; order Ceratodontiformes; family Ceratodontidae; genus Neoceratodus; species Neoceratodus forsteri. The sequence goes on from CM057455.1 coordinate 63,695,002, forward strand.
GCAGACCTCCAGGAGCTAGAGGGGGCCGGAGAGCTACTCTTGCCCTTCTAGGATGGTGACTCTTTGGTGGCTCTGTGATCACTCACTTCCTGCTCCCAAACAGGAAGTTCCTGTTGTCAGTCAAATCCTGTGCCTATAAAAGTAGAACTAGCTTTGGGTGGGAGGGTGGAGGGAAGGAGGGCAATATAGTCCCAGTAGAGAAGTCCAGTCACACAGCAGTCCTTCCTCCTGGTGTCTTCTGCCAAGCTCCTAGCAGAATCTTTCTAAGGTAGTCTTTAAATGTAGCTTCCTTCTAGCTAAGCCACTCCCCTACTTACTAGATCTTTCTACAAGTTATTTAAACTGCACAGCTATCAAGCCCTTTGAATCACCTGAGATTTACACCTAGATAACTGTTCAGATAACCATTCAGTTCAGTTAACTCAGACAAACGCACACCTTTTTTTTTGTTTTATTTGTTAGTTTGTTTTTTTTTTACCCTAAATTAAAGGTCCAAGTACAAGAGTTCTACTTCTTTAGTTCCAGTAGAGAAGTCCAGTCACACAGTAGTCCTTCCTCCTGGTGTCTTCTGCCAAGCTACTAGCAGAATCTTTCTAAGGCAGTCTTTAAATTTAGCTTCCTTCTAGCTAAGCTACTCCCCCTACTTACTAGATTTTTCTACAAGTAATTTAAACTGCACAGCTATCAAGCCCTTTCAATCACCTGAGATTTACACCTAGATAACCATTCAGATAACCATTCAGTTCAGTTAACTCAGACAATTGCACACCTTTTTTTGGTTTTGTTTGTTAGTTTTTTTTTTACCCTAAATTAAAGGTCCAAGTACAAGAGTTCTACTTCTTTAGTCCCAGTAGAGCGGTCCAGTCACACAGCAGTCCTTCCCCCTGGTGTCTTCTGCCAAGCTACTAGCAGAATCTTTCTAATGCAGTCTTTAAATTTAGCTTCCTTCTAGCTAAGTCACTCCCTCTACTTACTAGATTTTTTTACTCGTAATTTAAACTGCACAGCTATGAAGTCCTTTCAATCACCTGAGATGTACACCTAGATAACTGTTCAGATAACCATTCAGTTCAGTTAACTCAGACAAACACACACTATTTTTGTTTTGTTCGTTAGTTTGTTTGTTTTTTTACCCTAAATTAAAGGTCCAAGTACAAGAGTTCTGCTTCTTTAGTCCCAGTAAAGAAGTCCAGTCACATAGCAGTCCTTCCTCCTGCTGTCTTCTGCCAAGCTACTAGCAGAATCTTTCTAAGGCAGTCTTTAAATTTAGCTTCCTTCTAGCTAAGCCACTCTCCCTACTTAATAGATTTTTCTACAAGTAATTTAAACTGCACAGCTATCAAGCCCTTTCAGTCACCTGAGATTTAAATCTAGATAACTGTTCAGATAACCATTCAGTTCAGTTAACTCAGACATACACACACCTTTTTTTTTGTTTGTTAGTTTGTTTTTTTACCCTAAATTAAAGGTCCAAGTACAAGAGTTCTACTTCTTTAGTCCCAGTAGAGAAGTCCAATCACACAGCAGTCCTTCCTCTTGGTGTCTTCTGCCAAGCTACTAGCAGAATCTTTCTAAGGCAGTCTTTAAATTTAGCTTCCTTCTAGCTAAGCCACTTCCCCTACTTACTAGATCTTTCTACAAGTAATTTAAATGGCACAGCTATCAAGCCCTTTCAATCACCTGAGATTTACACCTAGATAACTGTTCAGATAACTATTCAGTTCAGTTAACTCAGAAAAACACACACTTTTTTGTTTTTGCTTTGTTTGTTAATTTGTTTGTTTTTTACCCGAAATTAAAGGTCCAAGTACAAGAGTTCTACTTCTTTAGTCCCAGTAGAGAAGTTCAGTCACACAGCAGTCCTTCCTCCTGGTGTCTTCTGCCAAGCTACTAGCAGAATCTTAGTCTCTAGTTATTCTTCTTCTGTCCCCCTTTGCCATCCCCTATTCCTCACCTTAGGATGCGTACTATACTCATCTGCCCTGCCACTTACACTCCTCCCTAACATCCACAGTTCCTCTCTCAAACTAGTCAGTCATCTAAAGACCATACACCCCCCCAATCCTCCAAGCCCAGTCCAGGATCATGGCAGACCCACACCCTGTACACCCCTCCATCGTTCCAAGGATGCCTGCCCTATTGATATGTGGCACTTGCCCCAATTTGGCCCCCATATTATGTTACAGGCTCTTACGCCCAGGTTCTGTACTCTACTAGAGCTGTTAGGCTCCTATTTACTCAAATTCCTTCCCCCCCACACTAGTCCCCCTACTGACCACTTGCCAACCGGGGAAATTCAGTCTCAAATCTTATCCCTTAGATATTGTATTACTGTAGCAATCCTAAAGCCTCCTTGTCCGTTTTTCACCCCTCAGCTACCATACTTTTTGTTCTCGGCTCTCATACAGTTTCACTTAGCCCAGTTAGAAATCCTATTGCACTCCAAGTATTACTCAGCTCATTTAGAGAACTAAACAGAACAAATAAATATGTATTGTTACAGCAATCATAACAGTCTAGCTCAGTACTTAGCTCAGTTAGAGAAAGAAACAGAACAACTAAATCTGTATTATTACAGCAATCCTAAAGTATCCAATCATTGCTTTGTCTCCACTCCAGATACCCTGTTGTAATATAGGACCACAGAGGACCTTGGGCGGGAGGGTAGGCAACTGTAAATTCCCAGCAGAGCTCCATTGAGCTCGCTCACTCCCCCTCTCTCGCTTGTTCTATTTCTCCCAATGCTGCAGGGTGCCCTTTTGTACTGTGCTCCTGCCTGCATTGGTACCTTTTTCTGCCCACAAAGAAATCTGCAGCAGTCCCAACACAGCTCCATTGAGCTCACTCACTCCCCCTCCCTCACTCATTTGTTCTGTTTCTCCTGGCACTGCAGGCTGCCCTTTTGTACTGGGCTCCTGCCTGAATTGGCACCTTTTTCTGCCCACAAAGAAGTTCGCAGTTGTCCTGACAGAGCTCCGTTGAGGTCGCACGCTCCCTCTCTCTCATGCGCTCATTCTGTTTCTCCTGGCACTGCAGGCTGCCCTTTTGTACTGGGCTTCTGCCTCCATTAGCTCCTTTTTCTGCTACAAAGAAATCTGCAGCAGTCCAGACAAAGCTCCATTGAGCTCACTCACTCCCCCCTCTCACTTTCTCCCACCACTGTAGGCTGCCCTTTTGTACTGGGCCCCTGCCTGCATTGATGCCTTTTTCTGCCCACAGAGAAATCTGCAGCACTCCTGACAGAGCTCAGTTGAGCTCAGTCACTTCCTATCTCTCACTGGCTCGATCCTAATCTCTCCCAAACACTGATTTCCCAAAGCGACTGTGTTATTCTGCGCCGTAAGCGCAAAAACACATTTTGGCCAGGATGTGAAAAATGGCAGCTGTACTGTTCATAAGGAGGTGTGAAAAAATGCCAGTGTTGAAAATCTGGCATGAAAATATTACTAATTTGTGAAGTTACAAGGGTGCGTGGAAACTGCACAACGTACGTTCGTAACACAGTCATTGTATGGATTTTCATCATAAAATTTTCAACATAGGCATTTTAGGACCTCTGCTCAAGAACAGTGTCACTGTGGTTTTCTTAATGTGTCCAGAACACTGATTTCCCACAGTGACAGTGCCATTCTGTGCCAGAAGTGCGAAAAAATGCATTTTGGCCAGGATGTGAAAAATGACATTTGTACTGTTCATAAGCAGGTATGGGAAAATGCCAATGTTGAAAATCTGGAGTGAAAATATTGCAAATTCACAAAGTTATGAGTGTGCATAACAACTGCACAACGCATGCTCGTAAAAGTCATTTTGGGGATTTTTTTCTACCAAATTTATTATTCAGCTCAGAGAAATAAGCAGAACAAATAAATATGTATTATTACAGCAATCATAACAGTATAGCTCACTACTTAACTCAGAGAAATAAACAGAATACCTTAATCTGTATTATTACAGCAATCTTAGAAGTATCCAATCATTGCTTTGTCTCCACTCCAGAGACCCTGCTGTAATATAGGACCACAGAGGACCCTGGGCAGGAGGGTGGGCAACTCTAAAGTCCGAGCAGAGCTCCATTGAGCTTGCTCATTCCCTCTTTCTCACTCACTCATTCTGTTTCTCCTGGTGCTGCAGGCTGCCCTTTTGTACTGGGCTTCTGCCTGTGTTGGTGCATTTTTCTGCCCACAAAGAAGTTCACAGCTGTCCCGACAGAGCTCCGTTGAGGTCGCTCACTCCCCCTCTCTCATTTGCTCAGTCTGTTTTCTCCTGGCGCTGCAGGCTGACCTTTTATACTGAGCTCCTGCTTGCATTGATGCCTTTTTCTGCCCACAAAGATATCCACAGCAGTCCTGATAGAGCTCTGTTGAGCTCGCTCACTCCCCCTCCCTCACTCACTCATTCTGTTTCTCCCGGCAATGTAGGCTGCCCTTTTGTACTGGGCTCATGCCTGTGTTGGTGCCTTTTTCTGCCCACAAAGAAATCTTCAGCAGTTCCGACAGAGCTTAGTTGAGCTCGGTCACTCTCCCCTCTCACTCACTCGATCTTATGTGATCCCAAACACTGATTTCCCACAGCGACCATGCTATTCTGCGCCAGAAGTGCAAAAACATATTTTGGCCAGGATGTGAAAAATGACAGCTGTACTATTCATAAAGAGGTGTGAAAAAATGCCAGTGTTGAAAATGTGGCATGAAAATATTACAAATTTGTGAAGTTACAGTGGTGCATGGAAACAGTTCAACGCATGCTTGTAACACAGTCATTTCATGGACTTTCATCATCAAATTTGCAACATAGCCATTTTAAGACCTCTGCTCATGAACAGTGTCACTGTCATTTTCTTAATCTGTCCCAAACACTGATTTCCCACAGCGACCGTGATATTCTGCACCGGAAGTGTGAAAATACATTTCAGTCAGGATGTGAAAAATGGCAGCTGTGCTGTTCATAATGAGGTATGAAAAAATGCCAGTGTTGAACAACTGGCATGACAATATTACAAATCTGTGAAGTTTCAAGGGTGCGTGGAAACTGCACAACGCACACTTGTAAAACAGTCATTTTAGGGATTTTTTCCACCGAATTTGCAACATAGGCTTCTTGAGAGCCCACCTCATGAACACTGGCACTATCATTTTATTAATCAGTCCCAAAAGGTGATTCCAAGCAGTGACCGCAAAATCATCTTTCGGGACCGAATAACGCAATGACAGTGCCTGAATTCATGAGGAGGGTCCCAATAACTCCTTGTTGAAAATTTGGTACCAAAATTCCCCAAAATGCCTGAGATATGCAACAAAGTTGAAAAAACTCTATTAGTGCCATTATACAGCTTACCAGCATTTCTTCAGTTCGCGGTTGGCTTTGAAGAGTGCAGACATGTTCCTGGTCCACCGAAGATCATTGCGCCGGGCTCTGGAGGTAAGTATGGGATGAGAGGGGGTGTGGGGAGGCAGGGCATGCAGAAGGTGGGCATGAGTTGGGGAGAGGGCAGGGAGACCAAGAGGGACCATTTTCTTTTTTCACAGGTTAAAAAAAAACTTTGCGGGACAGTTTTTCTTTTTCAGGGGCATCTGGAACACTGGGGTGGGCTCCCAGTGTGCCACCTGAGTGTTTGAGGTGTATCTGTAGCTGACGGGGGATTGGGAACCCCTGTCAGCACAGAATGAAAGTGGGGGACTTATGCTGATAGGGAGTGGGCTACCCCGTCTGCAGGGCGAAGGGGAGACTGAAGCCGACGGGGATTGGGTGCCCTGTTGGCAAGCCCTGCAATGAGGGGTCACTCCCTCATTGCAGCAGATGACGCTGCACTGATGAGGTGGCCCCTGATTGCAGCGGCTAAAATGTTTCAAGGTTGTGGCACGCTGGCTGAACTAGTGTCAGCTGTAGCGTGCCACCTCCTTGGGGAATGCGGGCCAAGCCTCCAAAGGCAGTGAGGGCATTGGCCACAACAGTGCTGTGCCTCCACATCCTGCTTCTGCAGCAAGCTGCCACAACATGTTTCTTGCGCATGCATGCAATCAATATAAAAAGTATAGGTCAGAATTTTCACGAATATCATTCACTCCTGCTTTAACAGAGAAAACTGGTAATCTGAAACTGTCAGTTGGCAAAGACTGTTGAGAGAGACAGACTCATATTTAAGATTGCTGTCACTTGCACAACCTTCAAAGAGATTAAGCATGGCAGAAATCTTCACAACAACAATTTGGACTGTGGGTAGTTTAATTGTGAGAAGGGCTACACAGTTTGCCAGGAGAAGTCATTTTGTGAATGATTTGCAACTGGAAAACAGTCACATCCACTGGTTTGGAAAGGGTGGCATTAGGTGGGAGAAGCTCATGCTAAAAATGCACAGACTTTTTGACACTCACCATGACTCAATCATACTGCTCATCCATCTTGGAGTTAACAATTTGGGCTATACAATGGGTACAGATTTAATAGAGGCAGCTAAATCTGATTTGGCTGTACTGCATGAAATGTTGCTTAACTGTAAGATTCTATATTCAGATATTACAAAACTTATAATCTTGAGAAGCCAACAGTATGCATGTGGGGTGAGGAGAGTGTGCGAGCTGGTGGCTTCAGAAGTGCAGGCGCAAGCCTTAGTGAACACTACTACAGCAACGCTTGCTCACACTTGTGTCTACTGTGCTGGAGCTGTCAACTCACTTGGTCTCCTTGCTCTACAATCAGTGTCTTCTTGTTTCAAATCTCATTAAACATTACCTAAAATACCATATTTTACACACTCATCAAGAAAACCTTCCTTATTCTTTTATTTTTGATATTTGTATTTATTCTCCTTCCCCGAGTCTCCTGCACTCTGCATTCTTGGGAGTCACTAAAGCATCTTGTCCCCCTCTTACCTCCAGTTTACCCCATTGAGCTGTGGTTGTTCCCCCAGGTGAAGACGAGGTGGGGCCCATATACCTCGAATCTTCAGTATCCTGTTTGGCTACTGCGGAGGCAGATGCTGGGGTTTAGTGCCAGTGCCCCATCTTCCCAGGGCACAGGAGGCTGATTTTTACCATTTTTTATGTGGAATGTGACTTGCACCTAGACAGCAAGGTACAAACACCGATGTCCATCATGCTTCCCCCCCCCTCTCTCTGTATGTCTGGTGCTGGCTATACCTTTGGCTTTAACCAGAGGCCAGCCAAGCATGAGCCATGTCCCTCCCTCCCTATCAAAGAAGGTGAGCATCCCTGTGGGAGTTCAAGCCTCATCCCCCTGGCTGGCCCTCCAGCTTCCCAGGCTCATTCCTGAACCCGGGTCACTAGCATCGCGAGCGGTAGGGCTAACACTGCGCTGGTTGGAAGGCCTAAGGAAACCTTCCTTATTCTAAAGCTTTGCGAGCATGTCCCTTGCCAGGATGACCATTGCTTGGTCACACTACAAAGAAGAAAGTGAAAGTTCTTAGAGAGAAATCATTCCAAAATTGCAGGATCAAACAGATAAGGTTTGTTTGTCATAACTTTGTAGCTGTATAAGCCACATCATTTATTTGCAGTGTGGGACAGATATACAGTTTTATTGCCTTTTGGTTGTGGCAGCCTGTGTGTGCCAGATGTGTACATGGCAGTCTCCATGTACCACATGTGGAGTGATATGCTGCTGGTGAAACAGTTGTGAGAAATGTAAAGTAGTTCAGTCATTTGGTTATAGTAGTATAATGCATGGCCATTTGTTGTATTTTATCCAGTTTCGTGCACACACTGAAGTGGCTTATCCAGTTATAAAATGTGTCATTGCTAACAGGAGTTAATAGAAAAAGAAAAATATGTTTCTAAGTAAAAAATGTGTTTAAATGAATATAAAATTGAGAAACATTTTATTTTCTAATAAGTCCCTGATTTGTACTTTTGAACTGAGTATTTAGGCAATTCCAAAGCCAGCAGATGGTGCTGTGAGAATGCTTGTGGAGGGTTTAGCACTTTCAGCTGTTTTACACAATGACCTGTTTTAGAGTCGTTGTCCCCATCCTGTCCTGTGCTGACTTGCCCCTCCCACTCAGGCACACACCGAAGAACCCTCTTTAAAATGTCCTAAAACACTGCCATCAATGAATACATCTGCTCTTGGCAAGCAAGGTAGACAGCCGTAGTGAATAAAAGTACTGGTAAGAATATTAAATGCTGGTACCTTTGGCTACCTGCAACCCATGCTGGTTCTCATTTTCAGGCAATTTGCCTTTATCTGGGCCTTTTAAGTTATGTTGCAGCCTGTACTTAACTGTTTCATGTGCTTGTTTTTCAAACTTTGTGTTCACTGTAAAGACTAGCGATATGTGATTTTAGGACTCTCACTCAAAAGACGAATTGCCATTGCTTTTTACTTACAGTGGTACCGAGATGTACTTTTGGATTTATTTAAACTACCTGTTCCTGAATTCTTTTAAGAAACAGTTATAAGTTTAACTCATAATTGTATTCAAAGGGTACCAGCACAAGGGAGAGAGATAGGAAGATTATATGTCTAATCTCCTTTCATATCAATTAGAAATCTGACATTCAGTTCCCAAAAAGTGTATATTATATAGGGTTTCTTCCCGATTTATATGGTGTGTTTGCTTAAACTCTGATATCCAGGGATGGACAAGTGCTCCTCTTTTCACTTCCCAAGTCATGCAGTGGTTCACTCCTCTGAGTTGCTATACAGTCTTCATGTTTGGCTTTACGTGCGGATGAGGCTACAATAGTGTGTACAGCACCCAGCTTGGTACTTGCCTATTTTCTATTAGCAATTGCAAGCTGCTGAGAGTCCCAGCCTTGCAGGCTTTAAATTATTTTTAACAGCTACTGTAAGAGGGAACCTGCTTCTTTGAGTCATTTGATTTTGGCACCCGACTAAGAGGGTCAGTGGCAGCGCTCATGGTTAGCACCTTGTGACAACTCCTACAGTGCTTCTCTGTTTTTGCTGAAGCTTAGCAACATTGAAACATAGAAACTGATGGCAGATAAGGACCACTTGGTCCACCTAGTCTCCCCATTTTCCCTACCTACTGCGATATCACAGACCCTACTTGATCTCTTGTTATACCCTCCCTTTCCTAACTTCTAATGTTAACTTATTCCTATTCGGTGCATTTTTGTAATTCCATTACCTTTTTCCCCCACCGCCTCTGCTGGGAGGCTGTTCCACACATCCACCATCCTTCATGTGAAGGAGTACTTTCTCCTGTTTCCCTTGAGTCTGCCCCCCAACTTCACAGCCTGATGTCTTGTTCTTGAACATCTTTTTTCTTAAAAACGCTCCTCTCTTGTACCTTACTGATACCCGTGAGGTATTTGAAAGTCTCTATCATATCTCCCCTCTCTTGCCTCTCCTCCAGGGTGTACATACTGAGGATCTTACGTCTCTCCTCATAGGGCTTTTGGTGCAGACCTTGCACCATTTTGGATGCCCTCTTCTTGGACTGCCTCTGCCCTATGTCCTTCCAGAGATGCATCCTTCAGAAATGGACACTACTCTAGATGATGTCTCAATAATGATTGTACAGTGGTATCACCACCTCCTTCTTTCTGCTGGTGATACCCCTCCTTATGTACCCCAACATTCCACTAACTTTCCCCATTGCCCTGTCATGCTGATTGGCCACTTTTAGGTCATCAGATAAGATTACTCCCAGGTCCCATTTTTGTCATCAATACCACTCATAGAAACAAAGAAATTGATGGCACTGTTCACGTTTTTCACAATTGAATAATTAAAATAATATGTATGAAAATGTACACTAGGGGGTGCACTACACCTTGACAAAGCACTCAATGAGAGTGTGAACGCTGGTTCTGTGGTGGCCTCCCAGGGCTACACCAGTTGTACTGCTGTTCTACACAATAAATATGTACGTATGGAACAACTACTCTGTCTGGAGACATTCTGTGATTGAAAGTGCTGAGTTCTTGCTGCTTTCTACTTGTGTTTGGACTTTTCAGCACCATCCTCATGGAAGTGACCCTTGCTGTTTCCTGTGTCTCCTCATATGACTTTTGGTGCAGGCCCTGCACCATCTTTGTTGCCCTTCTTTGAACTTCCTTCACCCTCTGTCCTTACAGAGATGCAACCTCCAGAACTGGAAGGGGACAGGATCAGTTGAGTTCCAGGACAGTAGCTGCTGCTTATTGTTTTCACAGGGTTCTTGTGGATTTTACTTGGTAGAAGGTTAGTTCTTTTCTTTCTTACTTCTAAGGGGCTAGCAGGGTATTGTTTTGGGGGCTGCTGGAGGTTTGAAAACTGGTTTGGTGGCTGTAAGTGGGCTCATTTTGTGGATGTTTCACTGTGTAACAGGCTGCGCTGGTGGGGGCCTATTTCTTCTGATTTAAAACCTATTTGGTGGGATTTGCTTGGGCCTGGTTCTTTGGCTGCTGGGCTTAGAGGAGACACAGGGCTGATACACTCTCTCGAGTCAGGTGTCTGCCCAAGACCTGCCTCCCTCCCCCAGAATTCTGCTAATTTATAGGGGAACACCTGCCCTGCAATTTGAGAGGGCTGCAGGTGCAGCTCATAGTTCTAGCCACTGGGGTTGGATTTAAAGGCTGGGAGAGAGGAGTTTAGGGAGTTGTTCATTTCCCTTATAAGTTTAATGTGTTGTACTGCACCTAGTAACAGGGTTACTGGTGTACAGTGGGACTGTCTCTAAGATTAGTGGGTGACCGGATTAGGCAGTAGGGTGTATCTTGGACTAGGGGGGTACCTGGTGGCTCACCCAAGGAAACCTATTTGGAAGAGGATGGACCCACACATCATTAGGGCTGGCATCTTTGGGAGGGTGGTGGGGTGCAAAGGGTGTGGAGCAGCCATGATACTGGACTGGGCTTGGAAGTTCGGTGGTTGCCCAGTGTGCTACCAGCTGGCACAGCTTAGGGAGGAGGTTGCGGGGATTAGGAGACAGCTGGGGAACGGGGGGTGGTATGGTTGGGGAAGGGGGCTGGGGATCTCCACAGGGTTGCACCAAGCACTGGGGGCAGGGGCATAGGAAAGGAGCAGGAGAATACCAAGGGTCACATAGGACCCTGGCAGAGGGGTCCAAAAGGACACTACCAAGGAAGCAGGCAGGTAACTGGGGACCCTCACAAAGGAGGGATGGAGGGACAACATTCTCCAGGGAAGTAGGCAGATGGCCAGGGCTGGACAGAAGGAAGAAGGCGGGAGGTGGATCAGACCTACACTCAGTAACTGCTTCAAATCTCTTCTGCTCAAGGATGAGGGGGTGATGTAGCCACGACAGGGGTGGTTAGAGACGGAAAGGAGTTGGGGCAGGAGGCAGGGGCCAGATAGCAGGAAGAACGGGGGGGACCTGGAATGCAGGAAAATGGGGGTAGCAGTGAATCAGAGCAGGAGGGGCAGGGGGAAGAGGGAGGAAAGCGCAAGGAGAAGGACCAGTTGGGAGGAAAGGTAAAGAAGAAAGACCAGAAGTACCAGGAGGATTCAGTAAAGGGAGTTGAGGGTTTAGGCCAGGGGAGCACGACGAGCAAGGAGGAACTAAATGGAGACAGGAAGGAAGGAAGGACGAGCCAGGCTAGTTTAGCAGATGGGGGAGAAGGACCAGTCATGAGCTGTGAGGGGGGAATTAGCAAGGTACAGAAGGATACTCAGGAGGAGGAGAGGCATAGAATTGGAGGGGAGGGGTGGCCATGGTAAATAAGGAGGGGATGGCATGTGGCACCCAGATAGGGGGAGGAACAAGGAGCCGGCTGGGTGGAGGGGCCGGTAGAAAGGATGAGGGACATGGAAGGGGGGAAATGGAGGAAAAGGAGCGGTCAGAGTGCCCCTGTTGGGGTATTCTATGATCAGGGGTATCAAATGGGATAGGGAGGGAGAAGCCTGGCCAGTTAGAACAAGATGCTTCCCTGGACTAATGGTGCACAGGGCTAAGCACGAGGTATATCAGCTGGCAAAGGATTGTGGGGTTCCCCGACATACTGGTCCACCTGGGTACAAATGACATTGAGGAAATAGCGAGCTAGAGATACAGGCAAGATTCAGGAGCTTGCCAGGGTCTGTCATGACATAGGATGCACAGTTTCCTTCTCAGAAATCCTGCCGTGCCAAGGGCTAGTGGGGAACACAAAAAGGAAGATTAGGGAGATAAACCAGTGGCTCAGGGAGGGTGCGAGGCCAGAGGTATGGGTTGATGGGGGATGTGGGAGACCTGGGAGGATAGAGCTGTATGCTAGAGATGACTCCATCTCAATTTGAGGGAGGGAAACCTAAGTTGAAAATAAGAGGTTCATTAGTGAAAAGTGGGGTTTAAACTTGTGAAGGGGTAGGGATGGGAGAAAAGGCTGTCAAAGGTGCCGATAAAGGAGGGACCTGTCTCCACCCCTGGGAAGCTGGAGGATTGGGGAAAAGGCCGACTGGCAAAGTGCAGACCAGGGAAAACAGAATCCCATGGGAACACGAGCAGGGGAAATGGAACTATAGGAAAGGGTGGAAGGTAGTCCAGCAAATGTGCGAGCTTGGGCAATAAATGCCTGAGCTCCAGGCTAAGCTAACTGAGGGAGTTAGTGGGATGTGGCAGCGGTCACTGAGACTCTGGACCACTGCAGGACACGACTGGGACCTGAACCTGGAGGTTACACCATGTTCAGGAAGGACAGGGGAGGGAAGGGAGGAGGGTAGCAATGATAGTCAAAAACTGCATTGACATAGGAGGAGTGGAGGAGGGAGGAACCATGGAGGCACTTAATACCTTGATAACAAGGGGGGGCAAGAGAGTAAAATAGAGTAGGGTAGAGACCCCTGCCCTGGCGGAGGAGCTGGAGGACAGTCTGGTGGCAGATGTTGGGAGACACTGCAGACTGGGCAGAGGAACGGTGGTGGTGGTGTTGGGGACTTAAACATGCCAGGAACAGACTGGGAGACTATGACATCCTCTGTGACCAGGAACAGAGGTTGTTGATGTCTTTCAAGACGCTGCCCTAACTCAGCAGGTGAGGGAACCCACCAAGGAGGCGCGGATACTGGATGTGGTCCTGGCAGACAGTGACCAGATTGGGGGCCTGGAGGTAAGGGACCCATTGGCGGGGAGTGACCATGCCACGATCTGGTTCTGCCTGGACCTAGGAGGGGTAGAAGGCTGCACAAAGACGGAAGTAACTAACTTCAGGGGGGCGGATTTTAAGGAAATGGGAAGGATCCTTAAGGAGCATTTGGATGGGATTGGGTCAGACATGGACGCTGATAGTAGGTGGGATATCATCAGGAGAGGGGTGCAGGATGCTACGAGCACCTGTGCAAGAGTAAGACAAAAATGCGGTAGGGCCCAAAAACCCTGCTGGTGGACCAGGGAGGTCCAGGAGGTGGTAGAGGGAAAGAAGGCAGCCTATAAGCAACTCAAGTGCTCAAGGAGTGAAAGGGATCGAGGGGAGTACGAGCTGATGGCTAGAAGGGCCACTAGGGTGGTGAGGGCGGCTAAGGCAAGGAAGGAGCAGAACCTGGCCAGGGAAATTAGGAGAGGGAACAAGGGGTTCTTTAGATTCATTGGGGAAAAACGAAGGGTGAAGGGGCAGATTAGCAGGATTAAATCAGGGGAGAGATGGGCACAAGACCCGGGGGAGCAGGCTGAGGTACTAAATGAGTACTTCACCTCAGTTTTCACCAAGAAAAATGGGGGTGCTGCATCATACATGGGAGGAGACAGAGATACTGAGGACGTGGGGGTCCCCACCGATCGAAGCGGTCTGGGAGAGGGGGAGGCATCACTGGCAGGAGGGGAGGCTAAGCAGGAGAAGAGGTACCGGAAGTGGAAAACAGCAGAGAGAGAGGGGAAGCCTCAGCCCCTTAAGACGGAGAAAGCACCGGGCCGGATAAATTACATCCCAGAGTGCTGAAGAACTTGCGGATGTCCTGGCAAAACCTCTGGCGGAGCTTTTCACCATCTCTCTGAGGACAGGGTGGGTGCCCCAGGACTGGAAGGTATGACATAGTGCCCATCCACAAGGGGGATCAAGGAGGTGGCAGGGAACACAGACCCGTCAGCCTGACATCGTGGTGGGCAAGGTGATGAGGGCATTGTCAAGGAGAGGCTGGGGGGACCTGGATAAGTCAGGGTGCCTGGATGATAGACAGCATGGATTCATCCCGGGAAATCGTGTGTCAGACAAACCTGGTGGAGTTCTATGACTGGGTGACGAGTGCCTTGGACCTGGGTAGACCAGTGGATCCCTCTTTCTAGACTTCAGCAAGGCATTTGACTCTGTTCCTCACGGGGCCTGTTGGATAAGCTGGGAGAAATGGAGTGGGGGAACCAGATGATCAGATGGATAGAAATTGGCTCCAGGACCGGACCCAGAGAGTCATAGTTGGCGGGATAGTCTCATCCCCAAGGAGGGTCATTAGTGGGTCTCAGCAGGGATCAGTTTCGGCCCCTTCTGTTCAACGCCTACGCCTCTGACATAAGGACAGGAATCAGAGTGAGATGAGTCTCTTTAAGGATGACTCAAAACTGGGGGGTGGTGGTGGATGGGGAGGAGGGAGGGTGGCCCTACAGGGGAACCTGAGGCTCTGGAAAGATGGTATAGAAAGTGAAGCTGAGGTTCAATGCAGGAAATGCAAGGTACTCCACCTGGGGCCAGAAACCCGGCCAAGTGTACACCCTGGGAATGCTACAAGTCTCAATGGGCTGAGAGGGACCTGGGGTGGTGGTGGATGTCAAGATGAACAACTCTGAGACTTGTAGGAGGGCAGCAGCCAAGGCCAACAAGATGCTGGGATGCATCGCTAGAGGATCACCTCCAGAAAGAGGAAGTACTCCCTCTGTATAACTGCTTGGTGAGGCCGCACCTCGAGTACCGCGCGTGCAGCCTGGGAGGCCACACTTAAAGAGGGACATTAACCTCCTGGAGAGGGTCCAGAGGAGGCCAACCAAAATGATTGGGGCTTGGGGACAGGACCTGTGAGGAGAGGCTCAAGAGCTAAATATGTACACATTGGAAGAGAGAAGGACCGGGGACATGATAGAGGTCTTCAGGCATGAAGAGGGTAAATATGGGAGGAACAGTCAGGGTGCTTTTGGAAGGAAGGAGGAGGGGCCACTAGAGGCATGGGTTGAAGCTGGAGGGGGAAGATTCAGGGGAGAAAGGAGGAGGTGCTACTTCACTGAGAGGGTGGTGAAGCCATGGAATGCACTGCCTAGGGGCTGGTGAGGCAGAGACAGTGGAGGGTTCAAGAGGGGTGGGACAGGTACAGGGGAAGGGTTCTGAAAGCAAAATCCAATGCAGCAGAATATCCGAACTGGGAAGGAGAAGCCAGAGAAGGTGAGGGGGCAGCAAGGTCAGCACCCAGGGTGGGGGCTGAACAAACGAGCAGACACGAAAGACCGTTAGGCCTATTCTGCTGGCATTTTAGTATGTTAGTAAGTGGATACAGTATTCCAAATGAGGCTTCACCAATGATCTATACAGTGTCATCACCACCTCCTTCCTTCTGCTGTTGATACCTCTCCCTATGCACCCTAGCATCCAACTGGCTCTCCCCACAGCCTTGGCACATTGCTTGGCCGCCTTTAGGTCATCAGATATGATTACCCCAAAATCCCTTTCCTGTTTGGTGATTGTCAGCATCTCCTCCCCATCATGTAATCCTCCCCTGGGTTCTTGTACCCCAAATGCATGATTTTGCACTTTTTCATATTGAATCTCAGTTGCCAAACTGTAGACCAATTCTCCAGTTTACCTAGGTCCCTCCTCATTTTTTCCACCCCTCCAGGAGTGTCCACCCTATTGCAGTTCTAAGTGTCATTGGCAAAGAGGCACACCATCCCTTCCAGTTCCTCTGCAATGTCACTTATGATGACATTGAACAAGACTGGCCCCAGAACTAATCCCTGTGGCACCCCACTGGTGACCTTCCTTTTCTCAGATTGAGCTCCATTTACCACCACCATCTGTCTTCTATCACTCAACCAGTTCCTAACCCAGTTTATCACTTTGTGACCTACTCCCAGGCTGCCCAGCTTGTTCACCAGCTGTGGAATGGTATAGAAGACGTGAAATCCCTGTAGGCCACATGCACTGCACCCCTGATCCACTTCCCTAGTCACCTAATCAAAGAAATCAATTGGATTTGTTTGACATGACCTTCCCACTGTGAATCCATGCTCTCCTGGATCCTGTGCTCCACTGGATTCAAGGTGTTCCACAATCCTTTCTTTAAGTAGTGATTCCATAATTTCCCCCCCCCCCATTGAGGTGAGGCTGACTGGTCTATAGTTTCAAGCCTCCTTCCTACTCCCATTTTTGTGAAGAGGGACTACATCTGCCCTCCTCCAGTCCTCTGGAACCACTCCCATATTAAGTGATTCATTGAACAAGGGCTGCCAGTGGTGTTGCCAGCACCTCCCGTAGTTCCCTTAATATTCAAGGATGTATCCCATCTGGTCCCATTGCCTTGTCCACTTTCAGTTTTGCAAGTTCTTTTGGGACTCTCTCTTCCGTAAATGGACTGGAGACCACCTCCCTCCCATATTTGCTCATGTTGCATAACTGTGGATCCTTGTGTTCTCCTCCTTCTTCTGTGAATACAGAACAAAAATATTTGTTCACTATTGATGTTTTTTCCAAGTCCCCTTTTACACACCCCCCTTCTTCCCCTTTAAGCCTTAGAATCCCGCCCCGTTTTTTCTTCTTTCACTAATTTGTCTATAAACATCTTGTCCCCTTTTACCTCCTGTGCTGTTTTTTTCTCCATTTGCACCTTTTCACTCCTGATGGCTTTCCTTGCCTCCTTCTGTTTATCCAGGTACACTACCCTGTCGTCCTCCTTCTGTGTTTCCTTGTAGTTCCTGAAATCCATCTTCATCGTCCTTACCATCCTAGTCACTTACTTTGAGAACCATATTTTTTTTTCTTTCTTTTTCCCTTGTTTACTTGCTTAATGCAAAGGTTTGTCACCTCCACTATAATAATAATAATAATAATAAAACTTTATTTATATCGTGCCTTTCTAAATTCAAGGTGCCTTACAATGTCTGACAACATAATAAATAAAACCAATACATAATAATCTGAGCTCCTAAAATCACAATATTAATTAAAATAAATCTTCAACCACAAATAGGTCTTCAGGGCCTTTTTAAATTCCTCCACGGACGCACACTGATGAAGCGGATGGGGTAGAGAATTCTAGAGGGTTGGAGCAGCATACATAAAGGCACGAGCACCCGAAGATTTTAAAGAAACCCTCGAAATCTCTAGCAACCCCTCATCCACTGAGTGGAGAGATCGCTTAGGGCAATAGGGAACCAAAAGCTCTTTCAAGTAGTCCGGACCCTGTCCGTGTAGGACTTTGTAAGTCAAAAGACCAACTTTAAGGGTGATCCACCACTGAGTTGGTAGCCAGTGCAGATCACGTAGCACGGCGAAATATGACAGGTACAAAGATTTACTTTGTTAACAACTGTAATGTAGTAGTTTCTGCACCAGCTGCAAGCAGCAGATATGAACCCCAGGAAGCCCTAGATACAGGGAGTTGCAATAATCAAGGCATGAGGACACAAAGGCATGGACCAACATTGGCAAATCCACGGGCAGAACAAGGTGCTTAATGCTGGCGATGTTCCTAAGATGGTAAAAGTAGAGTTTGACAACTGCTGACACCTGTAAATAAAGTGTCAGCTCACTGTCAAAAATCACCCCCAGGTTCTGCACCCATTCAGAGGTGGGAAGCTGGACACCTCCCAGAAATAAACCTGAGGGAAGACCAACTCCCACACCCTCTACCCCATGACCTGGGTCCACAACCATTACCTCCGTCTTTTCCAAGTTCAACTTCAGCCAGCTTGAATTCATCCAGCACTGGATTTCAGTGAGGCAGCTATTGAAGACCGAGAGAACTCTATCCTGGACGGGTGCAAAAGATAGGTAGAGCTGGGTATCATCTTCATAGCAGTGAAACCTCAGCCTATACCTTCTTACAATGTCTCCAAGGGGCAGCATATACACTGCGAACAACATGGGGGACAACACTGAGCCCTGGGGAACCCCACATGACAGAGAGACTGGGCGGGAAGAATTTATCCCCGACACCACTCTCTAAGTTCCTTCAGTGAGAAAAGATCTAAACCATCTGAGGCCTGTAAATGACAGGCCACAGATGAACTCCCGGTGCGCAAGAAGTACCCCATGGTCCACAGTGTCAGAAGCTAATGAGAGATCAAGAAGAATGAGGATGGAATGATTCTTCTGATCTCTAGCCATCAGGAGATCATTGAGCACCCGAATCAGCGCTGTCTCGGTACTATGCCTCTTTTGAAAACCAGACTGGAGCTGCTCATAGATGTCATGGATGGTTAAATGGTTTTCCAATTGTGCAGCCACTACTTTCTCAATAATCTTCCTAACAAAGGGGAAATTAGAGATTGGTCTGCAGTTAGCAAAGCAGCCTGGGTCCAAGGAAGCTTTCTTCAGGAGAGGTGTCACCACCACCTCCTTCAGGGAGCTAGGAAACTCACCCATATCCAAGGAGCACCAGACTATCTGTGCTAGGACAGGGCCAATGATATCTGGACAACCCTTTATCAGGGAAGTCAGGCCTAGATCCAAACTACAACAAGTAGGGTGCATACTGTGGACAATCCTCATGACATCAATGAACTCAGGCTGGTCAAAGGAACTCCAGGAGCGACCGAAGGATGCAACCAAATGCAGATCAGTAGCTTCTCCCATAGATGAAGCAGGTTGGAACTCTGCCCTGATGTCAGCCACCTTATCTGCAAAGAAGTGAGCAAGTTCATCGCACTCTATTTGTGAAAAGGCTTTCCGAACCTGAAGACAGGCTGGGTTGCATAGCCTGTCAACTGTTCGAAAAAGCTGAGCTGGTCAGTTCTGAACAGCTGCAATCTCTCCTGGCAGGAACTCTACCTTCTTAAGAGAGATTGCGTAATGATAGAATTGATAGTGTTCCATCAGTCTAAGATGGTCGGCATCAAGGGAAGTTCTCCACCAATGACGCTCTAACCTTCGTCCTTGTCACCACATCTCCCTCAAAGTTCCATCAAACCATTGAGACCGAGGTCAAAGGGGGAGAGGATGAACACGGACAGGAGCAATTTGATCGAGAGCCGAGGAGATGGCCCTATTATAAGCCAACATCAAGGCATCTGGATCATCGCTTACTCCGGAAAACTGTGATAGGTCAAGCACCACTGCCAGGCCCATAGAGCTAACATCTCGCAAAGAGTGGTACCTAACCATCTCCACAGGGGCAGGCCTTCAAGGGGGGGGTGCCAAAACTATACCCCACAGTGTAATGATCAGACCAACTGATGGGTTCCACCCCCATGTCACAGGCCTCAATCCCCAGGCGGAAAACCAAGTCCAGTGACCACTCTTATGAGTGGCAGAAGTAACCACTTGTGTGAGGCCCAAAGATGTCATTAATTGGAGGAAGTGTTGTCCAAACTGCTAGAGTTCATCATCGACCTAGGCACTGAAGTCACCCAGGACCATCAGCCTGGGTGACTCAAATGCCATGTCAATGACGAAATCAGCTACTTCCTGTAGAAAATGTTTCTCATCAACTGGTGGACGGTAAATGAGAACAATTCTACAACCCACACCTGCCACTACAGTACACTCAAAGAACTCAGTTCCCTCAACTGGTACACTTGTGAGGCCCAGTTCAGTCTTGAAATAGACTGCAACCCCCCCCCCCCGGAGTCCAGCCTTGGACAGTGAAACACCGAGTTCCCAGCTGGAACTGCTGCCTCCAAAACTGGACCAGCATTTTCATCTAGCCAGATCTCGGTAATGCAAGCCAGATCCACAGACTCCACAAGATCTGCAATAACTGCAGTCTTATTTCTTATGGATCTGGCTTTGTACAACACCGCCTGGGTTGGATGGGTCTCAAGAGTGGTACAGACCACTTGCCCAGTACCATCAATAGTAGTGGTGCCCTTGGGTATGGAAACCAGGCAAGAATTACCTCACTCCAGAATCCATTTCGCCCCAGGGCATCTTCTGGTTTCCACTACCCCAATACGATGTACCCACTCATTCGTCCTCCACTGTTCGCTACCCCCAAAACTCTCCTCCCACTCCGCACAATCCCCTGCACTCTACAGCACTGGTAAGTTGACAACTGTAACAGCAAGGGGGAGAAAGGGTGGAGGGCGTGAAGAGTGTAGGACAAATAGCGTATGACTGTGGTGGCAGGCCCTCTACACTTATTAAAAACCCCATGCCCACACAACTAAACCCAAGAAAACAAAAATATAAACAACCCAAATTAAACCAAATAAAATATAAAAACAAATTAAATCAAACAAACAAAATAAAAATATCCAAATAAATGATATCCAAAGAAATACATGTCCAAGAATGTCCAGAAAATACTGCGTATTTGGAGCAAGAGAGGCTCTCACCCTCCCTCAACTCTAGAGCAAAATCAAAAAATGCAAGTCTCGCTATAGTCTTGGTAAATCAGCGTCTAAAAACAAAAGAGGATTTTTAGAACCTTTAGAGGTAGCAAGAGGGGCTCTCACCCCCTCCTAATCTAATCTAGTCTCCAAAAAATTCCTCCCAAAGACCAGTTCTTCTTCAGTCCTTTCCAGGAAACACTCCAACACACAGGCCAAGACACCAAAGTCAGGGTCAAGCTGAAGGGCTGTTCTCAGAAATAGGGCCCTGGGAGGGAAGCAATTGCTCCTGCCACAGAGAAGCCTTAGGAACCCCCCAAAAAGGGATCCCCTCCACCATATAGCCCCCAGGAGTTCCCTCTAAAGCACAACCCAAAATTCAACCATGATCCCTACTCAGGAGCCATGGCCCAAAAGGCAGAATACAATTCCCCTCCCCCTCTACAGGACCGTAAAACTCACAAAGGTAGCAGGCTGCTCCAGGAGGGGAATTCATAACCCCAGCCTCCCCCCACCAACAACCACAGGGGAAAGAGCCCTCTGGTTCAAATCCCTGCAGCACCTTCCCAAACAGCCTAAAACCCTGTAAATCGTCCACACCAAGAGGAAAGGAGCATCTACCTAAAAGTTCAGGGGGAGAAGATGTTTCTTTCCATCCTCGGTACGCCAAGCAAATAATCTCAACACATCCAGGTAGAAATCAAAAAATCCTCCATTTACTGCCCCTGGGCTCCAGACGCTCTCACCACCCCAATAATAATTCCATGCAAGCAGCAAAAACCCACTTCTAACATTGATATTCCATGTGTTCCCACTGCAATAAGAAGCAGACAAAGAAGGATTCCACTCACGGACCAAAATCCACAGTCCCAGGGATATGTTGCTAACAGCCACAAGGCTCCGAAGTCACCAAACTCCCCTCTGAATTCCAAGATACTCCACAGCATCCACAATTTATTGAGGAGTGCACTAAAAAGCACAGAAAGACAGAATCACAGGGCCCCGAGGCACAAACTCCCCTTCAGAGTCCACTGAGTTCAGGGGTGCCCCACAACATCCATGATTTCCTGAGGGAGTGTACTAAGCTCCAGAATCACAAAACTCCCCTTCAAAGTCGACAGAAGATCCTGGAGCTCCCCCACAATACCCGCGGTTTTCTTGGATGAATATGTTAAAAGCGCCGAGAAGCTGAAAATTAATACCGGTCACTATCGAGACCACGATGCCGTAATGCAAGACTTCCTGCAGCGCAAAATGCAGACAAATAAGCAGACAGAATAAATACAAAACAAAATCAAAACAAACTAAAACAAAAACTATTTAAAACATCTTTAGAGCTCAGAGAAACTAACATAGCTGAGGCAGCTCACATACGTCCTGACGTGGAACCTTTGTAAAAGAGCCATGGCTCAAAGGTATTTGTAATCCTAGACTTGATAAATAAAATAAAACATACACCGCCGCCATCTTGCCATATTGTGTCTCCTTTCATATGGGCCCACTGCTCCACAAGTCCCCACATTCGTCTCTCCCTGCCAGGGCATTCTTGAGACATATCCCCATCTTAGTAAAGTCTGCCCTGAAATCCAGAACCCTAACCTTTGTGTGGCTTGACTATCCCACTGTACTCATACTGAATCACACCATGTGATGATCACTGGACCCCAGGTGTCAGCCCACCCTGACTTCCACAATTCTGTCCCCGTTGCTGAGTACCAGGTCCAAAATTGCACCCACCCAGGTGGGCTGTAGCACTAGCTGCCTGAAGTCTTGTCCTTGCACAGAGTACAGGATGTCCCTGTTCCTGACTGAGGTAGCAGCTGGTATGCTGCAATCCACATCTAGCAAATCGAAATCACCTATCGGCAGCACCTCCCCTTTAGCTGCCATCATCTGGATGGATTCTACTAGAATCCTGTCCACCTCCTTCCCCTGTGTTGGAAGTCTGTATATCATGCCCGTGCGAATAGCTGCACCATTGCCAGTCTCAAGGGTAACCCACAGTACCACCACCCCCTTCCCACATTCCCTGTGTCTCAGTCACTCTAATACCACCCTTGACATAAAGAACCAACCCCCTCCCTTTTAGCCCTCCCTATCTCTCCTAAGCAGAGTATGACCTGGTATTGCTACATCCCAGTCATGGTTTCCAGTATACCACATCTCAGCAATAGTTACAATATCCAGGTCAGCCTCCATCATTAAGGCCACCAGGTCTGGATTTTATTTCCAAGGCTGCAGGCACTAGTACACATGGCACTTCATGTTTTGCCATTTCTCCTTTTATCATCCCCCCTTTTGCCTTTTTGCCTCCTCCATTTATCCTTCCTTCCCCCATCATGTACTTTGCTCCTAGGTTTCTGTGTCCCAAGTGCATGAATTTGCACTTCTTTGCATTGACACTTAGTTGCCACACTCTTGGCCACTCCACAAGCATACTAAGATCCCTCCTGATTCTGTCCAACTCCCCAGAGTGTCAGCCCTGTTGCAGGTTTTTGTGTCCACTGCAGAAGGGCATACCTTCCCTTCTATGCTCTCTGCAATGTCACTAATGAAGACATTAAAGAGGACTGGCCCCAGCA
The DNA here is from genome assembly GCA_016271365.2 of Neoceratodus forsteri. Lineage (NCBI taxonomy): Eukaryota > Metazoa > Chordata > Ceratodontiformes > Ceratodontidae > Neoceratodus > Neoceratodus forsteri. The sequence continues at coordinate 63,717,946 of CM057455.1, forward strand.
CTGATCCTTGTGGCACCCCACTGGTCACTTTCCGCTCCTCCGAGTGAACTCCGTTTAGCACCACCTTCTGCCTCCTATTGTTTAACCAATTTCTAATACAGTTTGCCACCTTTAGACCCACTCCCACGCTGCCCAGCTTGTTTATGATTCTATGTGAAACAGTGTTGAAGCTCTTACTGAAATCTACGTAGGATATATCCACCGCTCCACCCTGATCTATTCCCCTGGTCACCTAGTCAAAGACATCTATCAGATTTGTTAGACATGATGTCCCCTCTGTGAATCTATGCTGCCTCAGATCCTGAGGTGCTGGATTCAAGATATTCCACAGTCCTTTGCTTTAGCAGTGATTCCATTAATTTCCTCACCCCCGAGGTCAGACTGACTGGCCTATAGTTGTCACCAGCCTCCTCCCTGCTCCCACTTTTGTGAAGTGGTACTACATCTGCCCTCCTCCAGTACTCTGGAACCACTCTTGTTTCCAAAAAGTGGTTGAACAGGACTGTTAGTGGTGCTGCCAACATGTCTCTTAACTTCTTCAATATCTTTGGATGTATCCTGTCTGTCCTCATTGCCTTGTCCACCTTTAGTTTTGTTAGTCCCTTCAGGACTCTCTCCTCTGTAAATGGACTGGTGTCTACCTCTCTTCCATTGATGTTCTTGATGCTTAACTGTGGTCCCTCACCCTCCCCTTCTTCTGTGAATAGTAATCAAAAATATTTTTTCAAGTTTTCTGCTTTTTCCTGGTCCCCCTCCACCCACTTCCTCCTTCCTTCTTAGGCCCAGATATCCAAAAGCTTTTGGGTGTGTCAAACCGCTTACATGGGTTTAGTCTTGGGATTAGTGTGGGTCTGCTATATTCAAAAGGTCAAATAGCATGCGCAAACTGTGTTAGTGCCGGGTAAAATCATAGTATATGCAAGGGGCAAACTGAACATGAATACAGGTACAGTGCTATATTCAGCAACTAGTGCTGTGCAAAGTGGTTTTGTGTGACGTGGTAGCGACCCCTTGCGCGGTACAAATTACCACCAAGGAAAAGCTGGTCTTAACCCTGGGCAATCCAGCTTTGCATGACATTGTGGCATTGAGCGACATTAGCGTGGCTTTAGTGTGGTCTTGAGGGACCCTAACATACGACTATGACACAGAGAAAAAGCCAGACATGGAGGAAACATGCTGCTCACTGATGGCACCACAATGATGCGAACAGCTGCCACCATTCCCAGCCATGCCAGGTAGTATGTGGTGACCTGGCCCCCAAGGGACACCATGGTAGTGTGGCCATACAGCACACACTTGCAGACCATATGTCTGTGGTGACCAACAGATGCCAGCACACACACATGCAGCACTGTGGGCATGGTGGCTGTTGAGGGGAGGGTGTACTGGTGGCCAGGCCTCACCACAGGCCAGGTGCGCCACAAGGCTAGGACACAGCATGCAGTGCACATGGGCCAGTATTGGGAATACCCCAATATCAGTGTGCCTGTCCGATGGTACATGCCCCCCCCAGTCACGTACCACACAGCTGTACAAACACCACCGCACACACAGCCGGCCATGTATATGTCACTATGAGCATCCCATGCCAGTGGGTCACACAACAGTGTGACAGTAATGTCCACTGTCAGTAAACACCTGCAAGCTGGGCTTGTCACTGGGTGCAGTGCAGTGGTCATCACTACCCTACACACCATAGCCATTGCTGTGTCCCTCACACTACTGGTCCCCCTGCTACTGTGGTGTCTGCTGTGCACTGTAGCATGCCCTACAATGTGACAGTTGCATGCATCACCACCACCACCTGTACCTATGCTGTGTTGTCCCCTGGGGTACACAGTGCTATGCTGTACTGTATACATGTAGTCTGCAGCAACCATCATGCACTGTCAGACTGACCTATAGGTGGAGCTGCAGGCAGACCTGGCCAGCCCCTGTACTTCCAGACTGACCTACAGGTCTAGCTGTGGGACCCTGCAGTAACGCTGGGCAAAGTGCATGCAAATCAGGGCATAATGAGATGCTAATCTGGATGTTTGCTCAGAGACTACCTAAGTAGGCTCATTTAAATGTCACTTTTGAATGTGGCAGAGTTTAGTGCCGGGCAACATGTTTCTCCAGGCAAACGGCTTAGCTCCGTGCTAAATCTGCTCAAATGTGTTAGCGCAGCGATAATGGTTCGGGGAATATTACACAGTTTTGCACACTGTACTTTCACATGTGCTGCTGCTTGCAGCTGTACAGGGTCCACGCATTTGCTGGAATGCACATTGGCCACATAGTTCACCTCTACCTTCCTTCACGTTGAGGTGCACTGTGTTGCTGTTGTGGTTTGCACTTCCTAGTTGCTATATTCAGAGCTGTCTTATTCCAGGGCTAAGTTTGCCCTGCTCCCAGCCCAGTTTGCCCGGCATCATTCCCATGCTATATTCAGAGGCTGTTTGCCCCGGGCTATTCATTTTGAAATTAGCTTGCTTTTTGCTCAGGTCTAAGTTTGCCTGCCATGCAGTGCTAATTTAGCCCCGGGGCAAAGTTCTGAATATCTGGGCCTCAGTCTTATAATTCCTTCCCTTGTCTTTCTCCTTTCACTTATATAGCTAAACATGCCTTGTCTCCTTTCTTTACTACCTGGGCTATTTTCTCTTCCATTTGTGTCTTTGTGCTCCTGACTACTTTTCCTGCCTCACTCTGTTTCTGCAGGAACACTTCCCTGCCCTCCTCTCTCTGTGTCTCCTTATACCCCCTGAATGCTAACGTTTTTTCCCTTACCTTCCTAACCACCTCTTTCGGGTACCATGGTGTTTTTTTCTCCTCTTCCTTTTGCTTACTTGCCTAATGCAAAGTTTTGTCTTCACTGTGGCTCCTTTTAGTTTCACCCACTGTTCCTCTACACCACATATGTTCTCCACTCGGCAGAGCATGCCTGAGGCACTCACCCAACTTTACAAAGTTGGCCCTCCAGAAGTCCAGGACCCTTACCTTTGTGTGGTTTGACTCAGCCACTGTTCTTACATTGAACCACACCATTAAGTGATCACTGGCCCCCAGGTGGTCACCCGCTGTGATGTCTGCAACACTGTCCCCACTGGTGAGTACTACTGTAGGTACAATATTGCTTCCTCATGAGTGGGTTCTTTTACTAATTGACTGAGGAATGACACCTTCTGAGAGTCCAGGATATCCTTGCTCCTAGCTGAAGCTCTAGTCAGAATGATTCAATCAACATCCAGCAGATTGAAGTCCCCCACCAGCAGAACCTCCCTCTTTGTCACTTCATCCTGTGCCGGAGGTCTGTAGAGAACACCAGTATGAACGACGGCTCCATTTCCCACCTCTAGGGTAACCCAGAGTTCCTCCTCCCCTCCCTGTATTTCCTGTATTTCTGTTGCTTTTGTGTTATCCCTCATGCAAAGAGACACTCCACCACCCTTCTTACCCACCCTATCCTTCCTGAACAGAGTATAACCTGGTATAGTTATATGTCAATCATGGCTATTGCACCATGACTTAGTAGTGGCAGCAATGTCCAGGTCAGCCTCTACCATAATGTCTACTAGGCCTGGGATTTTGTTTCCCCAGACTGCAAACATTTGCGCACATGGCCTTCCAAATTCTTCTACCACACCTCCTATCAACAACCCCCTTTTCCCTCTTGCCTACTCTACTTACCCCTGTGCCATCATTCCTAACCCTCTTTTTGTCAACCAATCTGCTTTTCCCATTTTTAGGTACCTTTGAGGATTCCCCTCCCTTAGTGTTCTCCCTACTGACTTCTTCCACTAGTGGGGGGGGTTGTTTGATTATCCCTGCTTCCTTCTGCTACCACCCTTTGCAAGTTTAAATGTTTTCCAATGAAGCATTTAAACCATTCACTGAGTACCTTGGTACCTCTCCCGGATGGATCCAGGCCACCTCCCTTGTATAGGCTTACATTCCTCCAGGTGGGACCTTAGTCCCCAATGATGCTGAATCACTCTTCTCTGCACCACTTCTTCAACCATGTGTTGGAGCTCCTGGTGTGGAGTACCCTATCCTCCCCTGTCATAGACAGGAAACACCTCAGAAAAGGCCACTGAGCATGCTACCTGCTTATGACCCCCTCCCAAATTTACTGAACTCCTCCTGCACTACCCTAACCGCATCGCTAGCCAGGTCATTTGTCCCCAGGTGACAATGACATCTAGATCTCCCTCCTATCCAGCAGCTCCAATAATCCTCAGGATCTGCTTTCCATCCCTCCAAGCCACGGCACTGGGTAGGCACCTAACCTCCCTCCCTCCCTTCCTGCCCCCAAATCTACTCCCCTAATGATGCAGTCCATCACCATGAGTTGCTTCCTCCTCCTCTGGGTCCTCATCCAATGTTCTTTGAGGAATGGATTCTTCCTGGTGGCCTTGAAGGAGGCCTTGGTGAGACCACTTTTGAAGAAACCCTCACTGGACCTGGACTGTCTCACCATATACAGGCCAGTCTCAAACCTCCCATTTTTAAGGAAGCTCTTAGAAAAAGTGTTGGCTGTTAAGCTTGAGACTTGTCTTGCTTCCTTGGCCACTTTTGAGTGCTTCCAGTCTGGATTTAGGCCTTGGCTTAGTACACAGCCTGCCCTGGTGAAGGTGGTTAACGATGTCCTAATAGCGAGAGATAGGGGAGAGCATACCATTCTCGTTCTCCTGGAGCTGTCTGCAGCATTTGACAGCATGAACCATGAGGCGTTACTGGACCATCTGCAGAACCGGTGTTGATTAGCCAGCATTGTCATCAGCTGGTTTAGATCCTACCTCGCAGGCAGAGTGCAAAGGGTGATGATGGAGTATATCTTTCTGGTTCCTTGGTTCCACCTGCAGCTTAATTAACTCCTTTGGTGTTCCCCTGCCTCCCTTCTGGAATGCAGAGTGCCAGCTGACTCATTGGGCTGACTCTGGTGGGCAGACTCTGACACCCTTAGCACAGTTGTCCTTCGTGCAGGGGAGCCACAGTGCGGGGGGGGCATTTGGAGGCCTAGTTCTTTTGTAGCAACTGTGTCTTCTTTGTACCAGCTGGTCCTTTTCCTCTGATTGGCTGCCTGGGGGCTAGAGGCACAATCTGTCTACTTGGCTGCTTGCCTTTTGCTGATTGGCTCCCACCAATCAGCCTTGTAGGAGCTTCAAGCTCCGCTACTTTTGTTCCCAGCTGCCAAGCAGAGGGGTCACGCTGCTGTGCCTGTGGACACCCTCCAGCAGATTCTGCTCCCTGATATGTTGTGCCCTGCTGAGGGACCCAGAGACTGCTGAGGGGTTTAAATCTCCTGTCTTCCTTGTCCCAGCCAGTCCCTTGACTCTGACTCTGACTGCCTGCCTGCAGGCCAGAGGTGCAGTCTGCCCACTTGCTTTTCGCTGATTGTCTCCCACCAAAAAGCCTTGTGGAAGCTTCAAGCTTTGCCATTTTTGTTCCCTGCCGCTGAGCAGTGGGGTTGCATTGTTCTGCCTGTGTTGCCGCTCCAGCAGATATTTCTCCTTGATGTGTTGTGCACCACTGAGGGACCCAGAGACTGCTTTGGGGTTTAAATTCCCAGTCTTCTTGGTTCCAGGCAGTCCCCTGCCTCCTGATTAAGGGAGTTAGTGCCCTGAAGCACCGAGGCTGGAAACTTGGTGGAGGTTGAGGGTTCTTATTTTGCACTTTAAGTATTTACTTTTTTGTGCTTACTATTGTAAGCATTATTTTATTTATAAATAAAAAATACCCTCGCTAAATTTTGAATGAGTCTGGAGTGCTGGATTTACTTTTTTACAGTTCCCTGCCTCTGACTGGTTGTCTGCGGGTTGGAGTTTTGATCTGTCTGCTTGCTTTTTGTTGATTGGCTCCTGCCAATCAGCTTTGAAGGAGCTTCAGCCTCCGCTGTTTTTGTTCCCTGCCACTGAGCAGAGGGGTTGCACTGCTGTGACTATTTATTTATATATTTATTTGTATTTCGGATGACACCTTTGAGCCGAGAGCTCTTTTACAAAGGTTCCACATCAAGGCAATAAGGACAATAAGGTACAAAACATAACATAATCATTACAATGGAACTTACAAAAAAAAAAGATAAGTAAGGTTACAATAATAGCAGCCAAAGGTATTGTCAAGGAATTGTGTTGCAAGTTAATTATACAGTATAAGTCATAGGTGGCTCAGTGAAGCTTTGTTAGGAGTGGGTTACAGGGAAAAGAGAAAGAAGAGTGGTGGTGAGGGGGGGTATGGGAGAGAGAGAGAGGGTGGAGGGGAGAAATAGGGAGGGCATTGCGTTGGGTATGTGGTAGATGGGAAATAGCAAGGGAGGAGGAATGGGGGGGATGAAAAGGAACAGGAGACTGATTCATCCTATACCCAGTAATGGGAGGTAGGAGAGGAGGAGGAGCTGAGGCAGTGAGGAGGGATGAGTGAGGGTAGTGTACCTGGAGGGGATTATAAGAAGCAATCATAGAAGGCACTAGCCACGAGGTGTTGACATAGTTTACACTTAAAAGCACCAATCGTGGTAATGTTGGAGATTTCTGTAGGTAACATGTTGAACCAGGTGGAGGCTCTGACAAGGTAAGAGTACTGAGCTTGAGAGGTCCGACCGCGAGGTATTGTAAAGGTTAGACTGTCTGATCTTCTAGTTAGATGGCGGACACGCTGTGGGGTCAATATCGATTGGACTCCAGAGGGCATAAGGTCCAGTGATGTCTTCTTAGCTAGGATGCAGGTCTGGTACTTTAGCATGCCACATAGCTGGAGCCAGTTAGCCTGCTCGTAAATGTCACATGTGTGAGAAAGGCAGGCAGCAGAAATAAGGAGTCTACATGCCTTATTAAGGGTTACAGCTATGCGCTGGAGGGTAGTATCAGTAGCGTATCCATAGATAACGAGCCAGTAGTCAATAGTTGAGATAACAGAGCTCTGGATAGCAAGGTTCAAGGCTTCAGCCGTTAGGCAATGTTTATGCTTCTACAGTAGCCCTATGCGGGAGTTCACAGTTTTAGCGATATTGTCAATGTGTTTGGTATACGAGATGGAGCAGTCAAGGGTCAAACATATCCACCTGCTCAAGGGTGATTCCTTCATGGTTGTTAATTATGAGCTCATGGCCCTTGTACTTGTTGTGGGTTCCATGGAACAACATTGTTTTAGTTTTTTGTGGTTAAGGATGAGTTTATGTGAGCAAAACCAGTCTTCTACTTCTGTGAAACTTTTCTGTAGTTGAGACTGAAGGGAGGTGGGGTCAGTGTGGCAAGTAAAGATTACTGCATCATCTGTATACAGTAACATTCTGTCATGGTAGGAGGCAGGGAGATTGTTCAGGAATATGCTGAATAACAAGGGACCCAGGATAGAACCTTGGGGTACTCCAGAATGGACTGGTAGGGACGATGAGAGGAATTTGCCAATCCTGACCTGTTGGGTCTGGTTACTGAGGTAGCTTTGAAACCAGAGGGTAGTTTCACTTGAAAGTCCAAGGAGAGATAACTGTTCGAGGAGAATGGAGTGACTGACAGTGTCAAATGCCTTAGTCAGGTCAATAAAAGAGGTGCCAACCAACTGGCCCTGATCAAGTTCATGACGGATATGTGTGGTGAATTCAAGGAGTGCAGTGGTAGTGCTGTGCCCTTTGTGAAAGCCATGTTGCTGGGAACATTGCAGGCTGTATTTTACAAAGTACTCCATGAGCTGATCAGCCACTATCTGTTCCAATGCTTTGGATAGAGGGGGGGGGAGGATGGATACAGGCCTGTAGTTGTTAGTGAGAGTCTTGTCACCACTTTTATGGATTGGTGTCACCACTGCCAGTTTCCACTTTTGGGAGAACTGGGAAAGCATGAGCAAACGGTTGAGGATTTTGGTTAGTGGGAGCATAATTTCGTCAATGGTGAGGGCCAGAAGTTTCATATCCAGTGAATCGCCACTGACCCTAGACTTTCCAAGCACTTTAAGAATGTGTTTTTTAGCTAGGCTTTCCGGGATTGCTTTGAAATGGAAAGGAGGGTGCCCTGGTGGCAAACCTGAACTAGTAGGAGCTGAGTTGACTGTGGTGGGATCAAAAAAGTTAGGGGGTAGCACATGACTAAGGTCCGCAAAAGCATTGTTAAATGCATTGGCAATGATTACATGGTAAAAAGTGATGGTACCATCTATGTTCAACATTGTGGATGTTGTTTTGGGATCCTTTCCAGTCACTTCAGCAAGGTTATGCCAGAATTTACTCCCGTCATTCCAGGTGCTGGTTAAGGCGTTCCTGTAATAGTTAGCCTTCTCATGGCGGATTGTTCTGGTGCATGCATTCCTCGCTGTTTTGTAGGCCTGGATGTCAGTCTGGGTGCCAGAAGCTTTAGCACGATACCAGAGCTGGTCTCAAGATTTCATTTGTGTAAGGAGGCCTAGTGTCATCCATGGGTTACTGACACCCTTGAGCTTACGCTTCTTGAACGGAGCATGAACATCGCAGGCTGAGTTGAAACAGGTGCTAAAGTATTCAAGCGCAGTGTCTACGTCAGGGGCTATATCAATTGGTGACCAGTCATGTTTACAAAGGAGTGTTTTAAGTGACTCAAGATGACCAAGGGTCAGCATTCTCCTGTTAACAGTTTTTTTGGGGGGGAGTTTGGTGTATTTGTTGGTCCAGATACACAAGATAGGGGAATGATCACTTAAGGAGTCTGGGAGGACTGAAGCTTCAGATATATGCTCTGGACGACTAGTTAGCACACAGTCCAGAAGTGTACAGGTCCCTGTTCTGTAGTTTACTCTAGTAGGTGATTTGACCATTTGTGAAAAGTTAGCAGCAGCTAGGGCATCCTTATAACTATTAGAGCTGGAGGCCAGCCAGTTGACATTGAAATCTCCAAGCAGGATAACTTCTGTATTCTAATCAAGGGAGTTGATACAGTCAAGGAGTGAGTGAAAGCCCAGATTGCTCAACTTGGGTGGTATATAAACAGATACAACAGTCAGGATCTTGTTATGAGTTCTGAGAAGTACTTTGGCAGCAAGGATTTGGATGTCATTTGCGGAGACGGGCAAGGGCATGACATGACCATACCTCTCAACCTTTCTTCACTAAAATGTGTGACATGATGTGTGACAAATGAACAAAATGTGTGACATATCGTCTAACATGGCACTGGAAGCTCAGAACACTATAGCTATCAGTGCACTAATGTTCCTAATGTTTTTCTATGGCTGAGCATAATAGATTATTATGAATTTCTGCTTTAAAGTCTCAGTGGGAAGAGTGGAATATCACCTTCCCCATGATGGACAGAGGGTTTCTGAGAGGTAAAACGAGTGACATACCTCATAATGTGTGACAGTTGAGAGTTATGGACATGACTCATGAGGGACCCCTGGACCCCCGCTGGTAGATTCTGCTCCCTGATATGTTGTGCACTGCTGAACCTCTTACTGTCTTGTGCTTTCCCCTATCTAGTCATTTCTATTTATTACTGATATATGCCTATATATAAACCCTGCCCTATGGAATCAAAACTCTACAGAAGCATTTAGTATACCAGTGGGACTACAGCTATAAGACACATATACATAGGCAGAATTTCACTGTTCGCCGATGACACAAAGCTCTGTAACAGAGTAGACACACCAGAGGGTGTAGATAGAATGAGAAGGGACCTGCAGAAACTTGAAGAATGGTCAGGGGTTTGGCAGTTGAAATTCAATCCAAGGAAGTGCAAGATAATGCATATGGGCACAAAAACCCTGCACAATATATCAGTTGGGGTGAGGATATAGTATGCACCAAGCAGGAAAGGGATCTTGGAGTTATCATCTCTGATGACCTCAAGGCAGGAAACAGTGTGACAAGGCAGCAGGTAAAGCAAATAGAATGCTGGGATGCATAGGCAGGGGCATCACCAGCAGGAAAAGGAGGTCATAATTCCACTATACAAGACACTAGTGAGGCCGCACCTGGGTACACTGTGCAGTTCTGGAGACCTTACCTATGTAAGGACATAGACAGGGTAGAGAAGGTTCAGAGGAGGCAACAAAGATGGTGCATGGATTGCATCACAAGTCCTATGAGGACAGGTTGAAGGCACTGAACATGTACTCCCTGGAGGAGAGGAGGGAGAGAGGATATGATAGAGACATACAAGTATCTTACAGGGAGGAACAGGTGCAGGAATGCACTATTTTTATAAAAAGATGCTCCAGGACTAGAGGGCATGGGATGAAGTTGGAGGAGGACGATTCAGAGGAAACGTGAGGAAGAATTTCTTCACAGAATGGGTGGTGGACAAGGGAACACCCTGCCAGAGGAAGTGGTGGGGGCTGAAACAATCATGGGATTTAAGAATGCATGGGATAGACATAAAGGAATTCTGGAGGTCAGGGGTAAGGGGCAACAGACTTCCTGGAAAACATAAACTGAACTTACAAACTTAAATGGGCAGACTGGGTGGGCCATAGGACCTTATCTGCCGACACTGTCTATGTATCTATGTATCTATGTCAATAGTCCTCTTGTGTCAGCTTCACTAGCTCAAAATGATGCAGGAACTAATCTGTCATCCCTTATGCTGACCAGTAACTTTTGGGTCAGTGGTCAGCACATGATGAAATACAAAATACAGGAGAGAAAGATTTTCTAATGCATGCTCCTAACAGGTTTATGCATTTATTTCCTTAATGCCGTTTCCTAGCTGACTCGTTCACTGCTTCACTGTCTGACCTGATGGCAGTAGCAACATGGAACTCTAGTACAAATCTGCTCCATTTCCCCATCACTATGAAAGAAGCTATACCTGATCTCTGACATTAGCACACAGCTTTCCCATGTCTGGCCTTCTAAAACCTGCATTTAGTATGAATATACAGCCCTCTGCTGGATAAACTTGAGAACTGCATTAGCATACCCTTTTCTATCCTCGTTTCCACCCAAGGAGCCCAGGGTTGCTGCCACTGGAAATTATACTATAAGATGCATACATGATTCCTTTTAACATAAGCACTTAGAATAATTAGGCTACTAAATGAACTTTACTCTTACTTCCTGTTTGGCTATCATATATGCCACAGAGGCCACTAAGTTATCCTAGATTTAGAGGCAGCATCATTTATTTTTCAATGTTGCCTTGGGAGGTGAGGTTTGGTAATCAGGCTCCCTCAGTCTTTTACATACATATGTTCTACCAGGTTATTGCCTTATTTGAGCATTTCTAGCCACCATAGTGGTCAGTCAGCCTTGGTCTGGTTGCCCCTACTCCACTTGGCTGCAAGGAGAACCCAGGATGTATTTTGAGCCTGGTGCAATTCCTCATCTCCACTTATCCATGTAACACTTTTGCTTGATCTAATACATTCTGTTATCCCCTAATGGGTCTTCTGTTGTGTTTAATGTTAGTATATGTTTTTACTTTTTCTGGGTGGAACATTTGTGTCTCAAAATACGTAACAGAACACATTTACAGTTGGAACAGGGCACACATGAAGCTCCCAGGATTGTGGCGAGATCATCCATACTGCAACATCATCAGTATATGCATTCCCTTTTATAGGACAAACTCACAACCATTCAGCTGGCCTGGTGGCACTGAGGGTTGAGGCACTGGACACCACACCTCGCATCATGCCAGCGACCCGGGTTTCAGGGATGAGCCAGGGTCATCGGAAGTTGTGGGAGTGAGGATGCTGATTGGCTGCCGGCTGGCAGCTTTTCTCCTTGGGTGGGTTGAGAAGGTCCCCTCGAAGCTTGGCTGCCCCCTGGTGGAGGCTGGGTGGCAGCGCTACATCTGAGGAGCCCTGGCACTAGGCTGGGAGAGGGCAGAAGGGGCTGTACACTGGTGCTGCGGTGTGCATGCACATCACCACGCACATACATCACCGCTACTTGGGCCTCGGGTAATGGAGAATGAAAACGGTGAAAAATCGGGGGTCACAAAAGGATAATGCCTCCAGGCTGGCTCCAAGTTTCCACCAGGATGCGCATAGTGCTATAAGTTCCTGAATGATCCCAGAGTTCAGTAAGGTTGGCCAATGGAGTGGTGGCCTGCCATGGTGAATAACTAGAGTGTACAAAAAACCAAAAATCACAACCATTTCACTCTACCACACATGGATCCCGGGCTGAGCTCAGTTGTCACAGCTGGAATGTAGGGGACTCAACTCCCCAATTAAACGTAAGCAAGCAATGACTAAACTAAATGAGTTGGAATCCCAAAAACTCCAATGTGTCTGGGTAGGCGTTGAGGTGCATAGAATTGCCCAATCTTAAAAAAGAGCCATCTCCATCCTCATTTATAAAAATCTTCACTGGACCCTTCACAGATCTCTCAAAGACACAGATGACAGATGAGTATTAGCACAATTTGACACCTCCAAGACCCTTTTATCACATTGAACCTTTATGCCCCAAATAATGATTCCCCCCACTTCTTCCACAGCCTTGTAATAAAGAATAATAATACTTTATTTTTATAGCACAATTCTAAAACCAAAGCACTTTACATAATTAAAATATATATAATGACAGAATAAACTATTAAAAAACTGATCATACAGATTGCAATTAAATCAGATAAAACATTCATTGAAAGCTTGCTTAAATAAATAGGTTTTCAGGGCTGCCTTGAAGCACAATATAGCTTTGCTGACCCACAAACTCCTGTATTAGTAGGAGGGGAATTTAATTTATCACTAGACTACACTATGGAGAGAAGCCACAGTAAACCTGAACCACATGTACAGGCTGCCCATGCTGTCCTATTATGGCTCAAAGATCAAGCACTCATTGACATATGGAGGCAGCATAATTCTAGAACCTGAGATCATACATACTACTCTCCCGTAAATGGTTCATTAAGTCATACTGACATGTGGCTCACCTCCCAACATCATACCCCACTGATTACCTCTGTAGATAAAAACTCTCTGGTCATTTCTGACCATGATCCCATTCAACAAGATCTCTTATTTGGAAGTTCCCTGTACTGCTGACCTAGTTGGAGGTTAGACCCCACTCTATTACTAGATACACAATCTAAATTATGGCTTCAAAAAGCCACAGCTGAATACTTTGGAGAAAATGACAATGGCTCTACCTCTGTGTCTGTACCTTGGGAATCCTTTAAGGCCACTCTCAGATGTAGAATCATAGGATGCGTGGTCCATCACTGCAAAGAGCATGAAAAAACAACTGGCTTCCTTAGAAACCCAACTAGCAGCTACAAAAATATCTCTTACAGTCAGCTCAGGTAGTAGTACTAAACATTAAAACAGACAGGAGAGGTTGTAGTGGAACTGTGGTGCACCTGACGCAAATAAACACTTAAAAGTTACAAAGTCACCACTCACCACCTCTGTAAACAAGGCGCCAACACTTTCAGACTAGGTTGTCCATTTATTAAATATGACAGAGGGACATTGCTGCAAGCAGACAGTGGCTATAGAAACAGAAACATAGAAACACAGAATTTGACAGCAGATAAGCATCACTTGGCCCATCAAGTCTGCCCATTTTCCTAGCCACTGCTGCAGACCCTAATTGACTTGCTGCTTGTCCTCGCTTCCCTTTTGCTAGAGTTCTCTTGTGCCTATCAAAAGCAGTTTTTTTTGTTGTTGTTAATATTGTTTATTGAAATTTCCCATTTACACAGTTTACACTGGAAAAGTGCAAGAAGGAAAAGACAGCAGAAAAAAAAGATGCATAGAACACAGCATACACAAGCAAAAGAGAGTGGTACAGAAATAAAGCTACACTATATGATTATAGTTAAAGCAGGGCACATCATATGAGGCACAGTAGGAGTATAGCACCAATTGCTTGAGTCCATAAGGAGAAAACAGTTACCATGGACACTGAAGTATGGTACAGTTAGCAGATATAACAGTTCCAGCGAGGAAGGTCTCTACCTGTGAAATACAACAAGAACTTACATAAACAACAAAAATCCAGATCGCAGCTTATAGAGAGGAAGAAGGGACAGGAAGGCATAGGGAGTGCAAGAATGAATGTGACAGAGGGAAAAGTAATCTACAAGCTTAGCAATCAAACAGGGGCAAAGTCAGGGTAACTGAGCCACAACAAAGAGGATAGGGGGTCAACCTACCCCTGTCCTTGGTGTGAGAAATGCCAAGAAGGGGGCCCAGCAGAGATAATATTGCAGAAGGGTGTTGGATATTACATGGGATAAGTGGTCTAGTGCAGCTATGTTAGAAAAGGAGTTCAGCAATTCAGACATGGTGGGCACTTCCAGGGTTCTCCAGTGACATAAGATTAGCCGTTTAGCTTGAAGGCCTAACAAAGCAAGCCAGCACAATTGCTGTGACTTTAACTTGGGTGCCACAGGAGGAAGGCCCAGCAGACAGACCTTGGGATCTAGATCTGGGTTGGAACCAATAACTTTTGTCGCTAGGCCACAGACCACTGTCCAAAAGGGCTGTATGAGTGGGCACTGCCAAATTATGTGAAATAAATCACCCACAGCAGAGTGGCACCTCCAGCAAAGGTTACTCTGCACCAAATTGAGCCGGAATAAGATGGAGGGAGTTCAGTACCAGTGGGAAAGAGTTTTATTTTGTATGAGTTTAATTTTTGCATCTGGGTAATCTGTATAGGCTGCCTTTCAGCATCACCTCCATTGTTCCTCAGAAATGGGCTACTGGAGAGCTTCCTCCCAATTGGATTTAGCCTGGAGGGGTTGAGAGGGGAGCTTCCCCTGAAGCTCAGAATAAATTGAGCTGACTCTTCCTTTTGTAACAGACAGTCACTTACCAAGTATGGAGGGCCGAGGGTCTCTATTTGCTGAGAGTGTTTTTTGGTGTGCTGTGACCGAGCTACGAAGTTGAAGGTGTTGCCAGAAGGCAGACTTGCCCAGTTGGAATTCTTGGTCTAGCTCTTGAAAGGATTTCAGCATCTCCTGGTTCGCCAGTTGAATGTCAGCCAGAGTGGAGATCCCTTTACTTATCTAAGAGAGCCAAGATAAGGTTTTATTGTCCACATGAATGGCTATATTATCCCAGGTGGGAGTATGAGAAACCAGGTATGGATTGGCTCGGAGTTTCTTATGTACCAAATGCCAGATACATACAGAGGAGGCTATAGTGGGGTGTTGCAGCAGTCTTTTGGGGAGGGGATTGTACAGGAGCAGTGGAAAAGAGTGGGCCTGGGCCAGCACCATTTCCATGAAAAACCACTGTGGCATCTCCTGTGATAGCAGGAGGAACCATACTAAGGTTCGGGAGTTGGAGTAGGCCCATTTTTATCCCTCTCTCCAGGGAAGGCCCCAGACTCCTGAGGTCCAATGTGCCCTCAGTGTATTCCTGTTGTATTGGGGGTTTGGAGCCTTCCCAGATGAAGCTGGTGAAGGTTGTGTCTATGGCCTTGATCCAGGGAGCTGGGATGTCCAAAGGAAGGTGCGATATAACATAAAGGAGCTTTGGGGTTGAGATCATTTCCAGGGCTGAGATTTTCCCCACACGCATGAGGTGTAGTGCATGCCAGCGGTCGCACTCCATCTTGATCTCAGTGAGTAGTGGCCTGAGGTTAATATCCCACAGTTTGGTCAGGTCCAGGGTCAGGTGGATCCCTAGGTAGATCAGGACATCTGGGGACCAATGCAGGCCAAGAAGGGTCACAAGTGATGGTGTACACCGGGCATTCAGTGGGAGGACCTCTGTTTTGGAGCAGTTAATCTTTAAGCCCAAGTGTGTAGTCAAATCTGAGAGCAGGAAGAGAAGGGGTGAAAGGGAGGACTGCACATCCCCCAAAGGGACCAGAAGATCATCTGCATACATGAAGGTGAGTAAGTATGATCTCCAATTGTTACTCCTCTTTTCCTGGAAGATAAGTGAATAGCAATAGCCGGAGGTTCCACAGCCAGGATGAGCAGCAGAGGGGAGAGGGGCAGCCCTGTCTGGTGCACCAGCCCAGGGGGAAGGGTTCTGACTAGATAGAATTATGAGGACTCAGGCTGTAGGACCTTGGTAGAGGGCTGACACCCAGCCTCAGAATTTCTCCCCGACTCCCATAAACATCAGCATCTCCTGGAGATAGTCCCACTCCAGGGAGTCAAAAGCTTTTTTCAAAATCAATGGCCGCTGCCGCCGCTGGAGTGGGATTTTCTCTGGCATGATATAGAATATTAATCATTGACCTGATAGGATCTCTGCTATAATGCCAGGGGACAAAACTACTTGGTGTATAAGGGAAGAGAGAAAAGGATTCAGCTTCGTGGCCAAAATCTTGGCAAAAATCTTACTGTCTGAGTTTATCAATGAAATAGGGTGACAGCTAGAGGGAAGGGTGGGATCTTTCACTTTTTTAGGAAACACTGCTATAATAGCTTTTCGCAAAGTCGGGGGGAAGGAACCAGAAGTGAGGACTGAGTTGAAAAGGGAACTGAGGAGTGAGGCTATTTGAGGAGCAACTAGGTGCCAAAGTTCCGGGTGGAAACCATCTCCTCCCGGTGCCTTCCCTTTGTTTAAGGCTTGGAGCACAGCTATCACTTCCTGAGGGGTTATAGGGGCCTCTAGGATGGAACATTGCTGAGGAGAGAGCTGTGGAAGGAGGAGTGAAAGCTCGGACCCCCTGCGGTTCATGGATCTGAGAAGCATACAATTCCCTATAGAAGCATATGGCTTCATTGATCTATGCCGGTGTAGTATGGCCTGCCCCTTGATTCCTACGCCCGGATATGGTTTTCAGCCCTCTGCTTCCTTAGCCAGTAGGCCAGCACCTTACTCCCTTTTTCTCCACCCTCCTAAAATTTGTGTTTCAATCGTAGTATGGATCGTTCAGACTTCCTGGCCAGCAGGTCATTGATTTGGTGATGAGTTTTAACTATGACCCTCCCTAGGGGACAGTGAGTGTTAAAAGAAGGGGACTGTTTAGACTCCTGCTCCAGTTGTGCAAGCCATTCTTCCAGGGCTTTGAGAAGATTTTCTCTTTGCTGTCTGTGATGGGCAGCATAGCCCATTATTGATCCGTGAATAATAGCCTTCAGCACCTCCCATGTATGGGCAGAGGACATGTCTGTAGGTTTGTTTTCCCAAAGAAAATTGGTAACTTCGGTAAACTCATTGCCTCTACAGGAGCTTTCTGAAGTTGCAGCACTTGTCTCCTGTATACTGTTAACAGTTAATCCTGGGCCTTTCTAATCAAAATCAAGCCATAATTAGCATGCCACAAACAAATGCTTATAGCACAAAACCCGTAAGTGCTAGACATAAAGAATGAGTGGCAAAATTGTTCAGCATAAATTACCTTTCCAATGGTGGTATGCAAGGGATAGCAGGTAATTTAGTTTTATTTCTGTGCTGGTCAAAACAGCAAAACAAAATATTTTTTCCACTAAAAAATGCACCATAAACCTTTCCTGTTGGGAAATATGTAACATATCAACACCAAATTAAGCATCCAGACATTAGATGTAATTTTAATAATTTATTCATAAAACAAATGGCTATTTCTGTAGTATTAAACATAATTTTTCCCATATGAGTCAAGGTGTGTTGGTGAGGTTTGAGGGACAAATCTGAACCATACACACCATACCTTAAACAAATGCATATAACTCCTAAAGTATACATGATACACACAACGTATCCATGGCAAAGTTGTTCCACACAAAATTGCCTTTCCAACAGTTCTATGCAATCAACTGCACTCAATTCAGTTTTTGTTTTATACTGGCTGAGATACCCAGAATGTGTGTTTTCTTCAAAGTGCTTAGGTGGTTCTAGATGGACAAAATGTCTTAAACAAATATGAATAACTCCTAAAGTGAACATGATACACACAAAGTGTCAGTGGCAAAGTTGTTCCACACAAAATTGCCTTTCCAACAGTTCTATGCAATCAACTGCACTCAATTCGGTTTTTGTTTTATACTGGCTGAGATACCCAGAATGTGTGTTTTCTTCAAAGTGCTTAGGTGGTTCTAGATGGACAAAATGTCTTAAACAAATATGAATAACTCCTAAAGTGAACATGATACACACAAAGTGTCAGTGGCAAAGTTGTTTAGCACCACATTACCTTTCTAATGGTACTATGCAGTCAATTCTAATCAATTCTGGCTGGCAAGTAATATTAAAACATGTAAGTCACTTCTCCAGACATTTCTGGGGCACACAGAAAGTCTGTAGGTGACTTCTGTAGGTGTTCTGGGACACACTGCAGTTAGATTTGTTGACGCCTATAGGGGTTTCTAGGAGGCAATGAGTTAACAACCACTGAGGGAAATCTGGATCCCCTAAGACCAGGGAGTCTAGTCGACAGTTGGGTGGGGGAAGGAGTCTGAGGCCCAAGGAAGAGATGAAGATGCACTGGGGAATGGTCTGATATGACTACTGGAAGGATCTCCACTCCAACAGAGCAGTGTATAATTGTGGAGGATACTAGCCAGTACTCCAGCCTGCTGTGTGAGTTGTGGACCAGGAGAAAAAAGGTGTAATCCTATCCCAGGGGTGGAATATGAGCCAAGGGTCCTGGAGCCCTAGGTCTCTCATATGATGAGTGAGGGAGAGCTGAAACTGCGTGCTGGTCAGGGCTAGTGGAGGTCCTATCTAGATAGAGGTCAAGAGGGATGTTGAAGTCGCCTCCCAAGATTATCAGGTATCAGGAGAGGCCAGGAACACTATGGCATGGGCCAGGCATGAAACACCTCTGGTTGATCCTTGTTAGGGCCATAGACATTGATAACAACCAGGGGACCATCTGCAGTTTTTACTGAAGCCACTACCCATCTACTTCCAAGTCGCATTTTGTCAGAACTACCAACCAAGGTAGGGCTTTATGGAGGAGTATGGCCACTCCGCAATTGCCCGTGGGGTGGCAGATGAGAGGACCTGTCCCAACCAGTCCCATTTTAGCATATCATGGTCTGACTTGCTAAGCTGAGTTTTTTGCAAAAATGCAAGGCTCGACCTCAACCTTTTAAGATGTGTCAACACCTGTTTACGCTTTACCGGGGTATTTAGTCCCCGTTCATTCCAGGTGTGGACATGCAGATCACCCATGCTCATAGATGTAGGGCTGAAGGTGTGAAGGGAATGTGTACCACAGAGACAAAGAGGTTCAGGTAGGGTCCCAAGTTATGCTGGACAGGGTAATCTTTGGACACCGAGTCACATTCAGATCTACTCCATAAGCAGGCAAGGCTACCTACCCTGCGATCTGGGTTATATCAACCATACAAAACATAACAGAGCAAACAGCTCTGCAGTAATAACACAATCCGAACATATATACAAAGCTCTGTCTAACCAGGGCCATTAAGAGGCATAGAAGTGTAAGGTCAGCAGGACAGCCTGCAAGACGCCCTCTAGCTTCTATGGGGAAGTGTCTCTGGTCACTGTGTCAAATGCCAAAGGCAAATCACGCAGAACCCAAACTATCGGGAAGTGAGAGAATGGGGCACCACAACAAGCAGGGCTCAAGAAATGAGAGACACCGGCTTGATGAGAGGCCCCAGAACCTGACAGCTACTGCCAAGTCGAGTGCAGGACCATTAATACGTAGGGCATGCTCCAGACCATAACATTGGGTAGAGGGAAAACAAGAGGACCCTCAGCCCTGGTCAGTGGTGCTCCCAGAGGGGCCACAGGAAAGACAAAAGAGGGTGATGCTAGGGGAGCCCCCTGGGCGTGGGCCCACATGTCAGGGGAGGAGACCAGAAGCAGAGATTTAACACAACAGAGCTACATAGACACCGCCTTTGAGAGATGGAGCCATAAATGAGGAACATCCTGAGTTTGGGGCTATGAACCCCCGCACAGCAGTGAATACAGAGCAGAAACATCAATGGCACTGCTTAATGCCAAACTTAGCAGCCCCAGCTGTTAAGGCAGCCCGAAGAGGGCCGGGGTCTGTAGCAAATGTGACATCCTAGAGCCTCTGCAAGCACAGACATACAGGGGCCAACTGCTAGGCTGCCTAAGAGTATGTGCCCATAGTGGGGGGGTAATGCTGGGGTGTACATGCAACCCGATACCCAGAGAATGACTCCCCCCTTCCCCAATCCCAAAATTTAAGAAAATAAGATACCAACAGAACTTAGCTCGCATAATAAAGGTGGGTTGTCCAAGTACTTGTCGGCCGATTCTGAAAATTGGGGAACCAAGGTTGTAGCAGCCACCCTAGAGTCAGCCTGAGAGTTTGTCAGGGAGGATCATGGGGTAGATATAGGGCTGGTCGCTGCAATATCCACCCACTTTTGACTGGCTGGAGAAGATTGAGAAGGCTATTGAACTGATACCCGGATTGGTTCTGTGTCAACCTTTTCCTGCCCTTCAGAAGTGGAGGGTTGTAGTGGTGCAATGCCATTCATCATGAAGAAATCTCACAGGCTGGAACTCTCTTGAGACTCAGGATCCAATTCTTGCTCTGGGCTAGAGGGCTTTGTGCAATCCGCTAGGTGCTGCCACCGTGCTTGGCGGTGTGAGGGGTGACGCTTTCTGGATCTCGATGGAAGGGAGGCCTCAAAAGAAATGTACCTCAGGAGACGGAGCTACATTGGTTGGAGAGGGGCCAATGCCAGCAGGTTCTGCCACACAAGATGAGCACCCCTCATCCCCGGCATTTATGGGCACATGAAATTCTGCCGGGTTTATCTTGCACAGGAAGTCCATAAGGCTTTCCAGGGTGGAGAAGAGAAGTGGTGCCCCACCACCGACACAGCTTCCTTCTGGTGGAAATGAGAAAACGGGTGAGGAGGGGCCTGGGCCTTTCCCCAGGCTGAGGTGGGGGAGCAAGTGAGCAGTGGGCTCTTTCAATTTGGAGCCAGACTCCTCAGGGAGACCGTGCAGTGGCGGGGGAGTGCATTGAAGGAAAGAGATAGGGTCTTTTTGCTCAGCCCCCTCTGGAAAACCTACAAAACATTGTTACAGCAGCTGTGGTTCTCCAAATCATCTACTTTGTCCTGCAGCATATGGATGGTCTTGGCCTGGTCCCGTAGTGTAGCTGTAAGTTCCTGGATCACCACATCATGTGAGCCAAGTCTGCACTCATTATGAAAAATCCTAACTTCAATATTTTGTAGAGTTTGCGTGGTGGCATTAATAGCTGTACTCATCTGCTATCATTTGGGCTAAGAGCTGAGTAAACATCTGTTCTGCACATGCTGGGCCTCCGGGAGCTTGCACAGCATAGGCCATCTTGCCTGCCTGTCTCCATGGCAATTGGGGTGCAGCAAAAACTGAGATGATGAGACACTCGCGACTGAAAAAACCCATCCAAGGTGCTATATGCATCCCTCTAACAGATGGGCTGCTTTCTGCCAGGATAGGGTAAACCCCAGTGTAGGATGCCACCAGATTAATTCCCAAGTTCAAGGAGCTGCAGAACTAAGGACAGAACAGAACAGAGGGCTATATCTCTATCTCTTTATCTAGTACGTAAGCCATGTGGGCTCTCTCTGCCTTTCTCTTGCCTCTCCTCTCCTCCTCCTCCTTGCTCTGGCCCCCCTCTTCTCTCTCCCTGGTCCTAGCCACCCCAACCCCCACCCCCGCCACCCTCTACTCTGGTTTCCACTGCTACCCAAGGAACTCCACTTCCACTTGAGTGTTGTGCTTGGTGCACCGATTGGATATTCCTGGTTACTTAACCCGACCACTACTCTCAATAAGTGTGGCCACCTCTCTACACTGTACCACCTAGCGGTCCATATGGGACACCGCCTGGAACCTTGCAACCTCTACTCCAGGAAAAAACAACCAAAACTATCTCTCAAAGAGCTGCGACTCTGCTCCTTAAAACTTCTACTCCTCCTCCTTCTCATCTCAGGCCGCATCCATCCTAATCCTGGCCCTAGAAGCTCAGGCCACACACCAACTCCTGGTGCCCTTATCCTTGCAACTATTAATATCTGCAGCCTACTACCAAAGCTGGACGCACTCCAAGCCTTCATGTGCCAACACAACCCTGACATCCTTGCAGTGGTGGAAACTTGGCTGACACCTAAAGTTCCAGACTCAGCAGTAACAATACAGGGCTACAATGTCCACAGGCTGGACCGGATATCCAAAAAGAGCGGTGGTTCTAATCTATATCAAAGACCCCTGTCTTGGCACCCTGTAGCAACTCCATCTTCTGCTTCAGCCCAGATTCTGCCAATAAAAATCATCCTAGGTCCCAACCATAAAGCCCTGACTATTGTCTCTGATACATCCCACCCAGGGACCTAAACATGGATTCAATGATGTCCTAAACTTTACCAACTCTCATCCTTCTGAAGTTGAACTTATTCTACTAGGGATTTCAACATAAACTGGTTAGCATCGAGTGCCAGTGCCTATAAAGACTCCATCTCAGCTGCTAACCTCACGCAATGGTAAACTCCCTACTAGGATTAACTACAAGACTGGCTCCAGTACCCTCTTGGATTGGGTCCTCACCACTCACCCCACAAGGATTTCTCTACAACCATTCTCCCAGACTCACTCAGTGACCACTCCTGTCATGTGTGCATGGTCTAACAAATTTCTTAAGCCCCTCCCAAAATTATCACTAGCAGAGTCCTTCCTCGTGGAAAACTTCCACATCTCAAACAACACCTGCTTCTACAAGACTGGCTACCAATTTATGAAGCAACAGATGTTAACTTGGCTCTTGATCACTTCATCTCAATTTTCAACAAAGCCTGCGACCTCTTTGCCCCTGCTAAAAGGTGCAAAACAAAATCTCTCTCTAACCCGTGGGTCACCGCGGCTCTTCTCTCACAGCTGAAACTAAGGGATCACCTCTGGGCAGTTGCCAGGGCCACTGGCAACCAACTGGACATCCAAAATTACAAACAAGCACGAAATGCCTGCACAAAAGCCATGCGGCTAATGAAATCCACCTATTACAAAGACGCTCTCACCAATACATGGGGAAATGGTCGTGCTTTCTGGGACAATATCAAGGATGTCATGGGAAGCAGCCAAAAACCTCTCCGGCCATGTTAATGGTTGATGGATCCTCAACCCTTGACCCCAAGGTGATCGCAAACATCTTTAACACGGCTTTTTCAGGCCTTAGTGCTGTCCTACCCCATGACTTTTTCGAAAATAGGGCCTACTCCCCAAAGACCTCAGCCCCTCAGTCTAACCATCCCCTCTTCTACTTCAGGAAGGTAAGGCTGAATGAAGCTCGCCGCTATATTACTGCAGCTATCTCTAAATCTAGATCTAGTAGCGACACCCTGGACCTTAAGCTTCTGTTGCTCACCCTTGATGAGGTAATTCATCCATTAACAAAAATCCTAAACCTCTCTCTCAGCTGTGGAAAATTCCGGACCTATGGAAACAGCCACCGTGACACCTGTCCATAAAAGTGGGGACAAGACGATTCACTCAAATTATCGCCCTATCTCCATACTGCCCCCAATCTCTAAGGCACTTGAGCGCATCATAGCTGATCAACTTACTGACCACTTGGATAAATACAATATACCTTGTCCACAACAACACGGCTTCCGGAAAGGTCACAGCACCACCACAGCACTTCTTGAGTTCATTGGAGCTTTGCACAAATCCCTTGACAACGGCCTTCTCATAGGGGCTGTTTTCGACGACCTCTCCAAGACCTTCGATACAGTACACCATGGACTACTAATACACCAACTACTGAATGCCGGGTTATCACCTGACTCTTCTCTCTGGTTTAAAAGCTACTTAGAAAATCGGTCACAGAGAGTAAAAATTGCGGACACTCTTTCTAACACCCTGCCTGTTTGCTCAGGTGTCCCACAGGGATCCATACTGGGACCCCTCCTTTTTAGCCTTTTCTTAAACTCCCTCCCTTACCACTGCTCTGAGAAGATCATACTATTTGCCGATGATGCTGTTGTATTCTCCACTCACAAAGATCCTGCAACTCTTCAACACAACCTTCAACTTGGTTTCAGTTCTGTAGAGTCATGGTTTCTTAATCATAAACTGGTCCTCAATGACAAGAAAACCAAATCTATGCTCTTCTGCAGCTCTCATAACCCACAAGCTACACCACTTGGCTATCCCCACCACCCAGGGCAACACTCTAGATCAGGTGGTGTCCTTCAAATCTTAGGGATTGAGCTTGACCCTAATCTCTCCTATGGACTTCATGTAGATAATGTAGCTAGAGCTGCTAATACGGCTTGGTCTCCTCTACAAACACAGACCACACCTCACGCCAGAAGCTTTGAAGGTTGCAGTCCTGAGCTCTGTGATCTCTGTAATAGACTATGGTCTCATCATTTATGGCTCAGCCACAACCACAACCCTTAGACGCTCTCAACTGCCTTAAATAAAGCATGTCGGCTCATCACTGGTGCTCACCGCCTCACCCACACATGTGACCTGTACACTCAGACCGGCTGGCTCCAACTATCAAACCGCATAAAGTTTCTCACCTGCTCCATGGTCAAAAAATCTACCTTGGCCTTGCACCTTCTGGGTCTCAACTCTGTTACAACACCGAATTAACAAACGGTGCCTTAGGAGATCCATGCTACAGCTACTGAAAGTCCCCCACTGTCACACTTCACAGGGACAATGCTCTTTTGCTTATCGAGCACCACTCTGGTTCAATGGCCTCAGCCCAACCATCTCCTCTGCCCCAACTATTGGTATGTTTAAAACTAGACTCCGGGACTATCTCACTACCAACAGCTCCTGTGACTGCCCAACTTAACCTTGTTCTCCACTTCCCTTTCTGCTCTAGTTGTCCCCCCTCTCCTCCCCTCCCCTCCTCACTGGATTCTACCCTCACATCTTGGTATACCCAATGCTGCACTTTTCACCCTCTTGACACCGTTCCTACATTCCTTCTCCCCTACCCTCTTCCCTCTCCCTATGACTCTGGCACTTCTTATCTGTTGTCTGTTTTCTCTGACAAATGCCGCTGGCTGCCTTGTTACAATGCTACCCTTGAACTGTATTTAACTGTACTAATCTGTACTCTGTTTGCAATGTCCACTTTGTTGTAATGCCTGTCTTGATGTTCCCCATAATTTGTATTTCTCTGACGTGGAACCTTTGTAAAAGAGCCATGGCTCAAAGGTATTTGTAATCCTAGACTTGATAAATAAATAAATAAGTGTCCATATTGGCTCAAGGCTTGTCCATGCCCCCTCCTATTCCAAGCAGTTATGAATTCCCCACTGCCTATGCCTGCCTAATGCATTTCACATTCAAAATCCTTTATCAATTGATGTCTGCAATGTCTGTCTGTCATCTTCAATAAATGGACAACTTAATTTAAAATTGTTGGAGACTGGTGCCTTTTTTACAGAAGTGGTGAGTGCCTGACTTTGGAAACATTTTAGTACTAAACATTCTCCACTACAGAAAGAGATCACTGCTGTTCACCATGAAATAAATACAAATACAAGCCCCATATTCTAATGTCCCAGGCTGCATCGCACAAGCGACTGCACCACACAGCTGAGATGTGCCGGAACAAAATAATGGGGCATATATTCAGAAGATGCACCATAAGATGTGATTGCGCATGTCTAGCTGAATATCCTGAACATGCATGACTGGCCAGTGAGAGATTTGTGGTGCAGCAGGTGCCCTGAGACCTGTGTTGGGCATAGGGAAATGCACGATAGACGGCCACATGCGCTGCTTGCAAAATTACAATATTCAGCCAGGAGATGCAAATGGCCTCATTGCACATTCAGATCCCATTCCCCACTTGCACAGCTCATTACTGGAATATATTCAGGCCATTTACATACCCAAGGCATGCGCAGTCCCAGCATTGCAGGGCTGCCCCACCAATCCACAAAGGTGAGCAGGAGGTACTGAAGCCTAGAATGCAAGTGTGATGGAATGTTTGTGAGAGGGTGGGTAGACTGGATTGGCCTGAGTACAGTGCTATTACACATGGCCATGTACTGGGTCGGACTAGGGTACAGAGGGCTCACATGGACAGTGACCTCAGGAGCCCACCTGGACAAGCAACATGGAAGGGCAGAGGGTGACACACTGTGATTGGTATACCACAGGAATGTGTTACATAAGCTATGTTTGCAGCATGCAGCCACCTGCAGTGCCCCACGTACCCCCTTATGATAGGAACATGGCGATAAGTGCAAGGAAAATCAGTGTCCAGAAGGTGAACAGGACCCAAGTGTGTGGATCCCACCTAGACCACTCCAGGTAACCTGGTGGTCCAGTCAGACTCTGGCCATGTACATGCCCATGGTGGCCACATGCCCAACACTGGAGGGGTTGGGGGTCCATGAGGCATGCCCACATCACCCCTAGGCTGCAGGGTGTGCCACCCCTGCCCTGTGCTGCCCACTGTTGTGCTATGTCCACCACAGAAACACCACACTGACACACTGCAGTGCCCCTGTGGCAGTGTCACACTGTATGATAGGCATCAGTGACACGTCTTAATTCCCTTTTGTGTGGGAGTGGCACAAGAGTGCTGTGTGCATCTATGGTGTACAACCGTGATTGTGTGCCACAAGTCAGCCCCTGGCCCTTGCCATGCTGCCACTGGTACCACCAGGCTACCTGGGCACCATTGCCCCAGCCATCACCATGGGTGCATACCACCATTGAGTGGATCCCTGCAGACAACATGGGTGTAGGCCATGACTCCTGGTACATGTGCTGCATTGTAGCTGTCTGCTTTGCCGGTGTGCTAGGGGGGCATCCGATAGCACTGGCATGTGGCAGCTGTTTGTGTACATCCTGGGTGTGGTTTGGGAGCTGGCTCTCTGGGTGGTACTGGTAGTGTCATGGCACCTGTGACTATGGGTACTTCTGTCCTGACATGACTGCTGTGTGTGGGTGCCTGGGGCACATCATGGTGTATCTACACAGGCTGTCTCAGGATGGCCTGCCTGCAGTCCCACAGCCTGTCTGTGGGTGGCTGGCCAATTTAGGCCATCCCTTTGTCTGCCTAATTTTGCGTGGCGCACTACTGAGATGCTCAGAAGATGTGCCACACATTTTAGCTGAATATATGGATGCATTGCATATTCATGTACATGCCCCTTTTTTCGCACTGCATACAGTTATTTCTGCATTATCATGTATTCAGAAATGCGTGATGCATCTCCTCATTTCAAATATCATGCTTCTGTGCATTTTCTGAGATGTCAAGTGCATCTCCATTTTGGGCCTCACATCTCCTTTGGATATGTGGACCATCACAACTATTAATGCATACAGCATATGTTATTTCTGTAGTACCCCTTGAGATCTTTGTGACCATACAGACATTGTCACTTGAGTTAAAATATTGATGGACTTATGGCCTGTTGAAGTTCCAGTGTTATCCTATAGGAATTGTTATGCTTTATTACTTGCTTTTTTAATGGCCACAATTATTTAAGAGTGCAGCATGTTATTCATGTAGTACCACTTGAGACCTTTGTAACCGTACAGAGACTGTCACTTAACTCCAAATATTGCTGGAGTTATGGCCTGTTGAAGTGCCAGTGCTATCCTATAGGAATCATTATGTTTTATTACTTGCTTTTTAAGTTTGCCACACCTGCATGCTGCAAACTTCTTAGAATAGTGGAACTGTGCAAAAACTTGAAAGAAAAGAGCCACTGAACAGCTGATCACTGTTCAGTGACAAACAAATATGTGTGGAATGCAGCCGATTCCACACATGCACAGTAGTGCCACAGCTTCTGGGCATGTGCAGTGAGAAACAGTGCGGGGACCTGCTCCATAGAGATTGCCGCGTTTGTAAATTAACAGTGCGTGGATGTGCTCCATAGAGTTCAATGGGGACATTTTTAAAATGTTGTTTTTATACTTTCCAGTGATGGTTTTGTCAAACAACGGCAGTCACTTAACTGACTAGGACCTTGTTAGTTATGAGACTGCTTTTCTTTTGACAAAACCATCACTGGAAAGTATAAAAAGAAGCTTTTAAAAATTGCCCCCATTAAACTCTATGGATCGTGTCCCTGTACTGTTTCTTTACAAACGCAGCAAACTTTTGGCATTGACAAATGGTTGTTTTAAAGGCCACAGTTATTTAAGGGTGCAACATATGTTATTCTTGTAGTGTCCCTTGAGTCATTTGTAACCATATAGAGACTGTCACTAAACTCTAAATATTGTTGGAGTTATGGCCTGTTGAAGGCCAGTGTTATCCTATGTGAATCATGTTTTATTACTTGATTTTTTTAATGGCCACAATTATTTAAGGTTGTGACATAAGTTATTCTTGTAGTACCTCTTGAGACCATTCTGACCATTTAGAGATTGTCACCTCTGCATTCTGCTTCTTAAGCACCATCAACACAAACCAGCCTCTGGCACCAGTGTTCACGCCAAAGTGCTGCAACCTATGTATCCTCCTTCTGAAGCACCAGCAGCACAGGACAACCTCTGGCACCAGTGTGCAAGTCAAAGTGCCATGACCTCTCCTCCTCCTCCTCCTCCTGAAGCCATTGTAGGACATCTGTAGCAGTTCTCTAATGAGGCAACTTTCCTGGCCGAATAACGAATATCTGGGACCCGAATATCCAATATCCATCTGAATATTCATAAAAAGTTATTCACACAGCTCTACAAAATAACATCTGTACTTAAAGTCAAATCCCAGGAGCCTTTGTGAAAATTGTAGAATTTAGTGAAAAATTCCATTAAACTGGAATTTGCTAATTTAATTCACCCTTATCTGAAAGATTCTAATTAAAAGATAGGGGAATGAGAGGCAGGTGGTGCAGAAGGTCACCATAGCACAACAGCAGTTGACCCCCAGGTTAAACCAAGGAAGCACATAGGGCATGATTTTCAAACAAAGGCACAGAGCTTGTGACAAGCCCTGTGCCAGGAGTCCTAGAGATCAGCGGTGTGCTAATCCCCTTTGCTGCAACTGCATCTGAATTTCCAATCTCGACTGCAGTTGTAAGTTTCCCTGATTTACGGCCACTTTTGCCAAATATATAGCACAAGCTCCATATCTTGGACTCAAAGGAGTAGTGCAGGTTAGACCACAAGTATGTGGTCTAAGGACCTGCAGTAGTGCAAAGGTATCAAAAATCCTGCGTGCATCTGGTGAATGCTGCAAGCCCCTTGCCCCATATGTTCGGTGCACTGGGGGACTTGCAGCATCCTGGAGGGTTTGAAAATCCTGCCCAAAGTGTTTACAATTCCAACCTGAATGCAGGATATATAAAGATCACACCCAGTACATTTATGATCCAGGAAGCCTGATGTACATGCAAGTCTGGGACTTAGAGGAACTCAAAAAGATGTAGTGGGGGAAGACAATGTCTGGGGCAGCAGGAAGGAAGAATTCTGGCTATTCCAACAAGGTAGGTCAAAAGGAAAAGGAGTAGTTGACTTATGTTTTAAGGCAGTTTGTCTTGTCACTGTAAAGAACAAAGAGGATATCAGTGAGATCAGTAGTTCTACTGAGTCAATCTGCCTATGCCAAAAGAGAAGGGGGGGGTAGTCACTCAGAGAGGAACAGTAGGACTGCAAAAAGCTCAGACCAGCTTATCAAATGAAGTAGTGATATGTGCATTGTTAATGTTAAGTTCCACAAAACAAATTCTGGATGCTTCATCTACAGTATATGCCATCATAAATATGTGAGAACATTTTACTAATCATTTCTTTCTTCTGCAAAATTAAAACTGCTCAAACAATTTATACATTTGTGTTAGACACCAATATACCCATAGAAACATAGAGATTGTCGGCAGATAAGGACCGATAGGCCCATTCAGTTTGCCCAAAATCCCTACACTAGTTTTTTTAAACTGACCCCATCTAGTCAATGCCCCCCCCACCCACACTTCCCACTACCAATGTACAGTCACAGCCAAGGACATGGTCAGATATTTCCTGAAATTTCTGTGATATTTCTAGAGAAATTTCCTGCTTTCTACATTTCCACAGTAGGGACATCAGAGAGAAAATCTTTAGAAATTTCACAAAATATCTGACCATGTCTGTGGCTACTACTGGACCCTTTTGCCTGTCCTGTGCATGTTTAAAACCCTCCATTATGTTCACCCCCACCACCTTGTGTGGTAGTCTATTCCATGCATCCACCTTTGAAGAAAAACTTTCTCATATGTCCCCTCAGCCTGCCACCGTCCAATTTCATGTCATGTCCACTTGCTCTTGTACCTCTCTTATGTTGGAAGATGTCTCCTCCCTGCACCATGTTTATGCCCTTAAGATCCTTGAATGTTTCTGTCATGTCCCCCCTATTTCTCCTTTCCCCCAGTGAGTACATATTGAGGTCCTTTAGTGTCTCTTCATATGTTTTCTGGTGCAATCCTTGTACCATCTTAGTTGCCCAATTACTATGGTCCACTACGGTATACTTACTCCACTGACTATGGATATGTATGTCAAATGTTAAGTCTATGCCTGCAAAAGCAAACATCCACACTTTTGAGAGTTTTCACAAAATTTAGCAAATATTTACATAGTAAAGAGTTGAACCCATGTAATGTAAACAATTCTAAACCAATTCTCTCCATATTTTGGTCATTCTATAAGCATTACAAAAAGGTTATTCATGCTAATTTACACATGTCTAGCTCTAAAGTTGCCCAAGTTACGTGCAGATGAAATTGTTCCACAAAATGTCCTGCAAAAAATTAAATGACAGATTCTGAGCACCATAGTCAGTGGAGTGTATTTTTTCACAGAGAGGGTGGTGGATGTATGGAACAGCCTTCCAGAGGAGGTTGTGGAGTCACAAACAGTGGTGGAATTCAAGCATGCATGGGACAGTCATAAGGCAATTCTAGGGGGTTGGGGTAGGAAGAAGTAGGCTGCTGGTTAACTAGGATCTGAAGCTTATCCATCAGGTAGGGAAATGGGCAGACTGGGTGGGCCAAGCGGTCCTTATCTGCCGTCAAATTCTATGTTTCTATAATTTTGAGATGATGCATCATATTGTCAAGAAAACTGGCACATTATTAGAACACCTATCATCAGGAAACAATGCCAAATTTAAGATCTCTGACCCAATAGATGGCAGAGGTATATGCAGACAAACATTTTGATGAAATTTCACACAAGTAAAATGACAGACTTTGAGCACCTATCATTCCTTAACTGTCTATCCAAATGCCATGATATTTGGAACATTGTTGTCCCTCTACACAAAATGTGAGCATGTTACAGCTCAGCGCTCAAGCTTAAACTACATCCGAGTTATGACCAAATTACCAAATTAAAACATTCTTCAAAATTCTGACAAAATTCTGATAAATTTTGTAGAATTTTGTGAAATTTCATTAAATTCCACTAATTCTGAATTTTCCCATTCTGCACAACTCTACTTTAAGGGCACTGTTAGAGGAAGAATCACAGGATATGTGGCCCATTACCCAAACAGCATGACAAAACAACTGTTTTTCTTAGAAACCCTTCTGGCAGCTATAGAAATACTGTACCCTTTATATGCAGTTCAGATTCAGGTAGTAGTACTAAACACTAAAACAGACAGGAAAGTTCACACTGGAACGGTGGTACTTCTGACACAAACAAACACTTAAAAGTTTCAAGGTCGGACATTCACTACCACTGTAAGAAAGGCACCAACAATTTCAGACTAGGTTGTCTATTAAAGATGACAGACAGACATTGCTGCAAGCAGAGAGTGGCTACAGAAACATAGAAACATAGAATTTGATGGCAGATAAAGACCACCTGACCCATAAAGTCTGCCCATTTTCTTAGCCACTGCTTATGTTGCAGAATATAATCGATCTGCTGCTCACCCTCTCTTCCCTGTTATTAGAGTTCCCTTGTGTCTATCCCTAACAGTTATGAATTCCCCCACTAGCTATGCCTACCTGATGCATTTCAGATTCAAAATCCTTTATCAATTGATGTCTGCAATGTCTGTCTGTCATTTTCAATAAATGGACAATGTAATTTGAAATTGTTGGAGACTGGTGCATTATTTACAGAGGTGGTGAATGCCCAGCTTTGGAACCTTTTAGTACTAAATTTTCACCACTACAGAAAGAGATTGCTGCTCTTCATCATGAAATAAATCACTGCAAGAAAAGCCGAACTCTCCATTTTCATCTAAAACACAAATACTGTGAAAGTGGAGAAAAGGGGGGAAACCTTTAGCTTACTGTTGGAATAAAAAAATCAGAGTATCATATCACCTCTCTTTTATCTAAATCTGGTTCCCTTTGTACCATACCCCTAGAGATAAGTAAGGCTATCAGCAATTATATACATCGGTTTCATCTCCTACCCCACAGCAGCTTTCTACTTTTCTAGATAGTGTGCCACTCCCTAAACCTGACCCCACTCAATGTCTCTAGATCAGTGATCCTCAGACCATGGATCTATAGCCTCAAGTGGCTCTTCAGCTTATTAGCTTATCACCTGTGGCTCTTCCCAGTAAGCAATGCAAATAGTCCTAGCACTACACAGTATCAAACAACCAGGATGCACTATAATACCACTGCATTGTACACCAGCAAGCATTATTTGCAAAGTTTATTGCAAATTGTCTTGCAAGCTGCACCCTCACAGTTGTTGTAAATGATAACTAATGTTTAGTAAATTAAATAATTTTCTTTCACACTGGAATGTGTTTGCCAAAATTTACTAGGAGGTATATGTTGTGGGTCCTTGACTAACACTGACTGCTCATGTGATTCCTAAGCCATTCAGGACTGAGGGTCACTCCTCTAGATCAGCCTATTATCCCAGTCAAATTGAAGCTGCGGTCAGAGACCATAAACTTAGGAAATCCCCAGGTGGTGACAGTTTCCCTATTATCGTGCATAACATTTTGGCCCATCAGATCTGCCCTACACTACACCATCTATTTGAAGAAATTGCCTCTTCTGGAATGTTCCCACCATCTGCAGTACATGATAACTTACCCCAGTAACTAGGTAGAATGGTTTACTCCACATCCCCCCCCGCAGTTTTGCACTAATTGTATGTCTTGGGTGTAGACTGGATTTTAGAAAGTGCACAAGCAAAGTGTGTTAATAGTTCTGCTGAGGCCTGCTGATTAACCTGCTGTATGTTTGTTGAATAAGCCTCAGCGCTGTTAGAAGTTACTTATTGTATCCAATCATTTCTGAAACCAGCAATCCGGTAAGAAACAACTAAAGTGAAATACTATATGGTGTCAGATGTGAACTTGCAGTGCTGCAATTGCATGAAAGAAGAAAAGTTTTTGCTGCCAAGAAAAGAAACAAAAGACATTAGTTGTGAGTACCCAAAGTTCACCAAAAGACTGTATAACAACATATTTTTGGCAGTATGGAGCAATTTAAACCACCTCCACCACTTCTGTTGACTGGAAATCTTGCAGAAAACTGGAGAAGATGGGCAGAGATTAAGTCTGTCCTTCACAGCCACGGAGTTAGATGATAAGTCAGAGGAAATGAAAATTGCAGTCCTGCTGCATATGATTCAGGATGAGGCCCTAGAGGTATACAATACTCTCAAAATCACATATGCTGACCCACAAGCTAAAAAAGCAGCTGAGGTTATGGAAGCATTTAAGACTTACTGTGAACCAAGAGAAAAATTGGTGTTTGAGGGGCATCAGTTTGGGGTCAGCCCAATCAATGAGCACTCAGGTATAGACAATTTTGTTACAGAGCTCAGACAAAAAGCTCAGAATTGTGAGTTTAAAGAGACTTAGGACTTAGTGATCTGAGATAAAAATGTTTTCAGTGTCACTGATGACAGCCTCTGAGAGAAGTTACTGGAATCCTCAGACCTCACAATGGCCAAAGCGGTGAATATATGCAGAGCCAAAGAGGTTACAAGGGCACAGGCACAAGCAATATCGCAAGGGACTGCTGATAAGTTTATCCATGCTGTAGAACATAAATTGAGGCATGGTGGTAAAACAGGCCAAAAACCAGATCTCCAGCAACCAACAAGTGAGACACATGCACAAAAACCAAACATGTGCGTGAGGTGTGGCAAGGGGCATCAGCCAAAGGCTTGTCTGGCTTATGGTTAAGAATGTCACAAATGTGGCAGCCTCAACCATTATTCAAAAATGTGCAGGTTCAAAAAGTCCAATAAAACTCATGAGAAAATAACCAAAGGAGTAGAAACACTATTTGTAGGTGCTATAAAAAGAAAACAAGAAATGGTGCAGATGCAAGTACCAGGTGAAGGGTGGTACACTGCATTGAAGATAATGGGACAGTCAATTAAGTTCAAGTTGGACACTGGGGCTGAAGCCAATATACTGACAAAGAAATGATAGTGCAGTTTCCATGCAAGGCACAAATAAAGCTGACCAGTGCTGTCCTAATAGCATACGGAGGAGCACAAATTAATCCAGACGGGGAAGTGATGCTAAAGTGTAAGACACAAGACAGAGAGGCCATTCTTCAGTTTTTGTCACTAGCACTTTGGGAGCTTCCCTATTGGGTCAACAGGCATGTGTCACCCTGGCTCTGATTCGTAAAGTAAAAGTGCTTAAAACCAAGCCACCAAGCACAAAAGAGGAACTTCTCACACAATATAAAACAGTGTTTGAAGGCCTAGGAGAATTCCCAGCAGTTTGCCTCATACATACTGACCCAAACATTACTTCTGTGATACATGGGGGCAAGAAAGTACAATATTCAATTATGGATAGCCTAAAACAGACACTGAAACAGCTGGAACAAATTGGGATGATTAGCTAGGTAAGAAAACCTGCAACATGGGTAAATAGCCTTGTAATTACTGAAAAGAAAAATGGTGAAATCAGGGTGTGTTTGGATTCTAGAGACTTAAATAAAGTTATCAAAAGACATCACTCCTCTATCCCCACATTGGAAGATATTCTGAGTAAGGTTGCCGGTAAAATGTTTTTCACAATTCTAGATGAAAAAGATGGGTACTGGCAGATCAAATTAGATGATGAATCTGCAGACCTATGTACATTCAGCACACCATGGGGAAGAAACAAATTTCACAGACTTCCTTTTGGAATACAGTCTGCGAGTGAAGCAGTCCAGCAGAGAAATGCTGAACACTTCGGAAACATAAATGCTGTTTTCGTGATAGCTGATGACATGCTTATAGACGCAGCTACCAAGGAAGATCATGATGATATTCTGAGAAAAGTGATGGACAGAGCAGTGGAACTCAATGTGAAGTTCAATAGTTACAAAATACAGTATTTGGTGAGTGAGGTGAAGTACATAGGGCATATCATAACTGAAAATGGGCTATGGTCCAAGGAAGCCAAAGTAGAAGCAATAGCTGAGATGCCCCCTATCAAAGATAAAACGCCTCTACGAAGACTATTAGGAATGACTCTATACTTGATGCAGAACATTTCAAATGAAGCAAGCCTCACTGCACCACTAAGGTATCCACTCAAAAAATATGTCATGTGGCAGTGGCAGCCAGCACAGGAAGAAGCCTTACAAAAGCTCAACGAGGCTATTTCTTTTCTACCAGTATTAAAATTCTTTGATCCAAAAGATGATTTTGAAATCCAAGCAGATGCATATAAGGACTGACTAGGTACTTGTCTACTACAAATGAATAGATTGTTAGCTTATGGAACTAGGTCATAGTCCAGTACAGAAAGAAACTACACACAGACAGAAAAAGAGTTGCTAGCAATTGTGTTCTCTCTAAAGAAATTTCATCAGTATGTTTATGGAAGATCAGTGAAAGTCCGGTCAGATTCCAAGCCACTACAATCCATACTGAACAAACCAATCGGAAAGGCTCCAGCAAGATGGCAGCGAATGCTGTTACAGATACAGAAATATGACATACAGGTAATATATACTACAGGAAATGAGGTTCTGATTGCAGACACCTTGTCCAGGGCAGTACCAAGAAAACCAGCAGAGGGATTTAGAAACATAGAAACATAGACTTTGATGGCAGATAAGGCCCACTTGGCCCACCTAGTCTGCACATTTCACTACCTACTGGATAAGCTGCAGATCCTAATTAACTAACAGCCTATTTCTTCCTACCCTCACAAGAATTGCCATATGTCTGTCCCATGCATTCTTGAATTTTTCCACATTTTTAGACCCCACAGCCTCCTCAGGAAGGTGGTGCCATATGTCCACCATCCTCTCTGTGAAAAAATACTTAATCACATTGCCCCTGAGCCGTCTCCCCTCTATCTTCAAATGGTGTCCCCTTGTTCTTGCACATCTCTTTTTCTGAAAGATGCTAAGCTCTTGGACTTTGTTGATTCCACTGAGGTACTTAAAAGTTTCTATCATGTCCCCCCTCTCCCTTCTTTCCTAAAGGGTCTACATATTAAGCTCCTTTAGTCTCTCCTCATATGGCTTCTCTTGCAAACCCTGCACCATTTTAGTTGCCGTCCTCTGGACTGCCTCCATCTTATCTATGTCCTTGCGGAGATGGGGTCTCCAGAACTGGATGCAGTACTCCAGATGGGGTCTCAGCAATTGTCTGTACAGAGGGATAATGACTTCCTGGTGTCTGCTGGTGATGCCTCTCTCATACATCCCAGTATCCCCCCCAGCCCTCCCTACTCCCTACTGCCTTCCTCTCATTGCTTCCCAACCTTGAGGTCATCTGATATGATTACCCAGGGTCCCTTTCCATTTTGCTGTTGTTACTACCTCCCCCCCTCATTGTGTACTTACCCCCTGGGTTTTTGTTTCCCAGGTGCATTATTTTGCAATTCTTTGCATTGAATCCAAGCTGCCATACTTCTGACCATTCCTCCAACCTTGCCAAGTCCCTTCTCATCCTTTCCACACTCCCTTGTGTATCAGCCCTGTTGCAGATCTTTGTGTCATCTGCAAAGAGATACTTTTCCTTCCAGTCCCTCTGTAACATCACTTATAAAGAAATTAAAAAGGACTGGACCCAGTACTGAACCCTGCGGTACCCTACTAGTAATCCCCCTTTCTTCAGAGTGGCCTCCGTTTACTATTACCTTCTGTGTCCTGTTGTCCAGCCAATGTTTTACCCAGGCTACCACCCTGGGACCCACTCCCAGGCTGGCTAATTTGTTTATTGTGTGGGACTGTGTCAAATGCCTTGCTAAAGTCTAGGTAGGCCATGTCCACAGCCCCTCCCTGCTCTACTACTTTGGTCACCCAGTCAAAGATATCAATTAGATTCAGCTAACATGACCTTCCTGCTGTGAATCCATGCTGCCTTCGGTCCTGTGCCACACTGGCCTCTATGTACTCAACAATTCTTTCCTTCAGAAGTGATTCAATCATTTTCCCTACCACAGAGGTTAAACTGACAGGTCTGTAGTTTCCTGCCTCTGTCTTGCTACCACTTTTGTGAAGGGGAATAATATCCACCCTCCTCCAGTCCTCAGGTACCACGCCATCCTCCCATGATTTGTTAAAAATGGTAGTCAGTGGCATCACTAGTTCTCCCCTTAATTCTTTCAGAATTCTGGGGTGAATCCCATCAGGCCCCATTGCTTTGTCCAACTTCAGTTTTAGGAGTTCTTTCAGAACCCTTTCTTCTGTGAAAGGACTGGGATCGACCCCCTTATCCAGAGTGCTTCTTTTAATTGGATTAGGTACCTCCCCCTCCTCCTCCTCCTCTTTTGTGAATACTGAGCAGAAGTATTAATTCATTATCCCTGCTTTTTCACTGTCCCTCTCTGCCCACACACCGTCCATTCTATTCAGCCTCACTATCCCTCCCTTTGTCATTCTATGATCCCTAATGTACCTATAAAAGGTTTTATCCCCCTTCTTAACTGAGCTGGCTATCTTTTCCTCAGTTTGGGCCTTTGCAATTCTGACTGCCTTTCCTGCTTCCTTCTGCCTTAACTGTTACAGTTCTATGTCCTGCTCCTTCTGTGTTTCCTTATATGTCCTAAATGCTATATTTTTCTCCCTAACCTTCCCTGTCACCTCTTTTGAGAACCATAGTGGCTTTTTTTTTGTTTTGCTTTGTTTATTTGCTTCACACAAAGGCTTGTTGCCTCTGTGAAGGCAGTTTTGATGTTTCCCCATTGTTGCTCCACCTGTCCATCTTGCCTGTTTGCTAGTGCTTTTCTAAGGCACTCTCCCATTTTTCCAAAGTCAGCCCTCCTGAAGTCCAGTACTCTCACTTTTGTATGGCTTGCCTCTGCAGCTGAGTTTATCAAGAACCACACTATTTGGTGGTCACTTGTTCCCAGATGGCTACCCACTTTTAGATCTGAGATCTGCTCACTGTCCCCGTTTGAGAGTACCAGGTCTAAGATTGCTCCTCCTGAGTGGGTTCCAACACTAGGTGTCTGAGGCATGCTCCCTGTAGGACATCAGGAATGGCCCTGCTCTTGGATGTGGCTGCAGCAAAGGTGCTCCAGTTAACATCTGGCATATTCGGGTCATGTGAAGGGTTATGGAATTACAGATGGACGCTTTCACCAAAGTCATTCTCAGAATATCAGCTTTTAATGAACTTAAACACAGGAACAAATAAAAATGGACTGGAAATGCTCCAAAAAGCAAAATAAAATGATGAAGGAAAACAAAATAAAGGCTTGATTCAACAATTCCAATATAAACATACATACAGCACTAGAAGGTACTAGGCTGAGGGTGTTGTGCCTTCAACACCCTACTCGATTCTGACTTGCAACCATTCTCTGCTTGATATACATAGGGGTTTGTGAACTTATCATAGGTCCATTCCTCTGTCAATCATTCAAATTCAGAACATTACAATTTTTACATTCCCCTTCTACTTGTTTATTTATTTATATTTATTACAAACTTCCTAATATTTTACACACATTAGAAAATGCAGAGATTTCAAAATTTTAAACATCAATTTTAAGTTTCTCCTGAGAAAGCTATCCTGAAGTCCCTCCTCTCACTTTGTTCTACATAAATAAGATGGAAATGAGGCCGGCCTGCTCTTAGGAAGAACATCAGTGAGAGGGAACCCCACAGAAGCTTCTGATTTGCCTTGTAAATTAATAGAAATGCGTAATACGTATAAAGAATGTCCCTGTTACATTTAATCAGTCTTTGCATTTTCACATTATAAAGACTACAACCTTTCAAGTTCCTTTATTTATCTACAGTACCTAAATACTAAGGCTTGAGCATCTGTTTAAAACTTTAAGCGTCTGTTTGACACTGAAGTTCGGGAAGACGCATAGCAACTAAACAAAACAAAAACACTGAGTTTCTGTCTAATAACTTTTATGCTAACTAAGGTCTAATGCCTATAAACTTCTCTTTTTTAAGAGATACTGCCTTTTAATTTGGAGTTTGAAAAGATGTTTAACTGAGCACTTTTCCTATTTGCGGTAATCTACCTCTGTGCTTCTGCGCACATTTGAAAGGTAGTATTTACTGAAAATTACCAAAACGGAAGAGTGCTATCTTTGAGAGGAAAACCTTCACTTCTTCTAGTGTCTCGCTACCTCTCACTTCAATACCAAAAGCAAGCACTCTCTGGTAGGCAAGAAATATTCTTGTTTTGAATTTTTTAAAACTGCAACGGAAAGCACCGTTGCAACAAATTGCCAGATAGGGAGGAACTTCAGTACATTTGCCCAATAAACTATGTTTCTGCGTTTCACCTATATAAGATATATATTCCTGATATAAAGTAATAAACAAAGTTTTAGTCTACCCCAAGAAACAAAACTGTTGCTTCATAAACAGGATGTCGGGGGGGGGGGAGAAAACACAACAAGACAACATTGTACATGGGTGGCCAGTCCATGCAATACATACACATATAAACAAAAACATTACATTGGGGTACAGGAAGAACACACAAAAGGATATCCCCAGCATTCCTGTGCCACTCTGTTTAAGGTCTATCACAGGTCCCCCATCAACAGTATCTCCCCTTTCTCTGCCATCCTAAGGATGCCTTCTATCATATCCTTGTCCAATCCCTTCCCCTAAGATGGGGGACTGTATACAACCCCTGTGCGAATTGTGGTACCATTTCCAGGCTCTAAGGTGACCCACAG
Organism: Neoceratodus forsteri; assembly: GCA_016271365.2. Taxonomy (NCBI): domain Eukaryota; kingdom Metazoa; phylum Chordata; order Ceratodontiformes; family Ceratodontidae; genus Neoceratodus; species Neoceratodus forsteri. The sequence goes on from CM057455.1 coordinate 63,757,769, forward strand.
TGTCTCCTTTCCTCCCTGTTTACTCTTTTGTTCTGTTGCTTTTATCCCTTCCCTTACATAGAGAGCTACTCCTCCCCCCACTCTTTTACCCTCCCTGTCCCTCCTGTAGGTTGTGTACCCTGGTATGTTAACATTCAAGTCATGGTTCTCTGTGTACCATGTTTCTGTGACTGCCATGATATCTTGGCATCCCTCTTCCATCAAGGCCACCAGTTCATGGAGCTTGTTGCCTAGACTACGGGCACTGGTACTCATTACCCTCCATTTCTTGATGGCTTTACTCCTTTTTGTCCCATCTCTGTCTTTATTGCCTTTGTTGTTTTCTCCAGTTACCTCTGCCCTTCTTCCTATCAACATCTATATCTTGGTGTTTACCTCACTAACTACCTTGATATTTTTGGGGGGGCTAGAATGTCCCTGCTCCTTTCTAGTGCCTCCCCCTTGGCTAGTTTAAATGCTTGCCAATGAAGCATTTAACCTTATCACATAGGATCCTGGTTCCCCTCCTGGATAGATGCAGACCATCATGCCAGAATAGGCCTGCATCAATCCAGGTGGATCCCCAGTTCCCAATGAAGCCAAATCCCTGACCTCTGCACCAGATTTTCAACTACTGATTGAATCCCATGGTGTGGAGCACCCTAGCCTCACCCATGCCATAGACAGGCAGCATCTCTGTGAAAGTTACCATGCGTGTTACTTGTCTAAAGCAATTTCCCAACTCCACAAACTCTTTGTGCACTGCTAAGATCCCTTTCCTGGGCAGGTAATTTATCCCTAGGTGGACAATGACATCCAGCTCCCTCCACCATGCAGCTGCCCCCATGATCCTGAGGATTTGCTCTCTGTCCCTCCAAGTCATGGTGCCAGGCAGGCACCTTACCTCCCTCTCCCCTTCCTCCCCCAGTTTTACCCTCCTAGCAATGGAGTCCCCCACCAGGAGTTGTTTCCTTCCCCTGTGAGGTCCCATGCCACCCTCCTGTGGGTCTCATTTGTGGAGGTTCCCAGCATCCTCCTTGGTCTCCACTGTGGGTGCCTCCATAGAGGAACCACACTTTGCCAGAACAGCATATGAACTGTGGGGAGGTACAACTGGAGAGATGCACCTCTGTTCCACCACCTTCACCCTCCCTGAGCCCACTGTGGTCCAACCATTCCTCTTTCTTGGCAACCTCAAAGTCAACGGCAGTGGCCCTGGTGGCCCCTAGGTGGGAGAGGAGGTCCCACAAATCCTGGCCAACTCAGCCTGGAGATGAACAACCTCCTCCCTCAACCCAGAGGGGTGCCTGCAGATGGGACAACACCACATCCTTCAGAACGTCTCCTGGAAGACTGCTGCTCCACAGCCATAGCACCAGTCCCATCATTTCTTATTTTTGACCCCATAACTGTTGTTTAGAATACTTACTCTTTCCTCTGTTAATTTATTTATTAATTTTAATTTTTTTTCTCCCTACTTACTTACTTTCTCCGTGCCCTTTAAGCTCCTGATCTTCCTGTTCTGAGACAAGAAGTTCCTATATTTCTCAGTAGTCTCCTTACTTGCTCACAGTCAGACCTCCAGCAGCTAGGGGGGGATGGAGAGCTACTCTTTTCCTACTAGGATGGTGAGTCTTTTGTGTCTCTGTGATCACTCCCTTCCTGCTCCCAAACAGGAAGTTCCTGTTGTCAGTCAAATCCTGTGCCTAGAAAAATAGAACTGGCTAAGGGCGGAGGGGAGGGAAGGAGGGCAACATAGTCCCAGTAGAGAAGTATCATTATAACAGCAGCTCCTTCCTCTTGCTGTTCTCTACCTGTTCTCTATATTAAAATTGAGATATTGATCTAAGCAGTGAAAAAGTCATATATTCAATTCAAGCAACATAGGCACTGCCTAACAGCATGTTAGAGAGGCTAAAACAGGCCACAGAGACAGTGATTTACAGTTGCTTAAAGAATTGACATCAAAGGATGGCCTGACAGGGGAAAAACAAGTCAACATCAAACTTCAGCACTATTAGCCCATGAGACACAATCTATACATAGAAAATGAACTCATAATGGTGAGCAAAAGAATCATCATACCTAATGAACTGAGAACAGATATGCCATGAAGACTTCATGCAGCACATCAAGGAATACAACAGTCGAAGGCACAAGCCAGAGCTGTGATGTATTGGCCAGGCATGAATCGAGAAGTAGAAATGATGGTTGAAGCATGAGGACCTTGTCAGGAGCTCTTACCCAGGGCACAGGGTCCAAACAGTGATGGCAATAATAGCATCAGCATGTTGTACGCAGTAAAAACTGTGCCTTTCTTTTTCTGGGGGGCTTCACCCCCAGCACCCTGCAGACAGGGGGCTCTGCCACTGCAATCCCCGACTTAAGGATTCTCACTTCTAGGGAGAGTGGATCCCAGGGAAAGTTAAATTACATGGGGCCATGAAATACTGTTTCCACGGCCTCATGTAAAAAATAATGTAGTCCCAATATTGAGCAAAATGTTGGAGACCAGGATTAGAACCCTGGTTTCCATTGCCACTGACTGACCTGCTCCATGTCCCAGCCCTCCTTGCCATGGGAGCAGCTTTGCCAGCCTCCTGTTCCTTGCAGCCCTTGTCCTGTGTGCAGGACCATGGACAGTGACCAAGGGAGCACTTATAGCAAGTGCTGTAAATCCCCAGTCTCTGTCTGTGTGAGTCCTTATACTAGTGCCGTATAGTGTGGCACTATTCTGGTAGCACTCATCTAACTGGGTACCCTTATGGTGCAACCATAAAGAGCCAATGTGTCCACATGAAATACCTGACATGACATGGTTAAAGCTTGGTGCAAACGTTTTTGACTTTAGAGGACACTCCTACTTAATAGAAGTGCACTATTTTTCAAAACACCCTTAAGTTCTCAGAATGCCTGACAAGGCAGCAGCTACAGTTATTGCAAAATTGAAAGCTGTATTTGCAAGACATGGAATTACAAAAGAACTGGTAGTGGGTCATGTACCATTTGCAAGTAATGAAATGAAGCAATTTGAATGTCGTGGGAAGTCAGAATAACTAGTTCCAGCCCAGGATATCCACAATCTAACAGTTTTGCTGAAAGAATGATCCAGACAGTAAAAAGAATCTTTCTGAAGCCTATGCAAGATCAAACAGATCCACATCTCACATTGCTTTCTCTTAGAAATATGCCAGCCACAGGACTGAATTGTACACCTTCTCAGTTGTTAATGGGTAAAATGTTGAGGACGACATTACCTGCAAATGCAAGGGTATTGAGACCTGAAATACCTAAGGTAGCACATAAATGTTGTAAAAGGCTTCAGAAAAGACAGAAACAGTAATATGACAGGAATGCAGCTCTGCTCGCACCATTAAGAGAAGGGGAAAGTGTATGCATGAAGACTTTTGGCTGGTGGTAACCTGCTACATTGGAATGAATCCATGATGAGTCAAGATCCTATAATGTGATTACACCTCCAGGACAGCGATACTGCAGGAACAGGAGACACCTGAGGAGAGACTGAACAGTCGCTTTCGAGGCTGAACAGCAAGAAGCATATGAGTCAACTGAATCTGTATCGTCACAAACAGTGGAGTCCAGGGACAATAATAGCCAGGAACAGGACACTTGTCAAGAATATGAGCAACCTGAAATGTAACTTGCTGTTTTCAATGACACTTTGCCAGAAAGTCCTGAGGCTGTATCCATTGTGCAGTCTACCTGAATGACCGGAAGAGGACGTCTGGTTAAGGTCACTGAAGAGTTGAGAGATTTTGTTATGACTTAAGTCAGTGGTAAAGTCTTATTTTAACAGAACTGAGTACCAGTGACTTTAGACCCAAACTCATCACAAAGTAAGACTCAACCATTATGTTATTAGTGCTTGGTAATGTTTTTCATTGATATGCAAACTAAAATCAAGGTAATTACTTTCTTTTACAGTAAGGGGAGATGTAGTATATGGTAACTTACCCCAGTAACAAGGTAGAATGGTTTACTCCACATTCCCCCTACAGTTTTGGGCTTATGGTACGTCTTGGGTGGAAACTGGGTTTTAGAAAGTGCACAAGCAAAGTATGTTAGTAGTTCTGCGAGGCCTGCTGATTAATCTGCTGTATGTTTGTTGAATAAACCTCAGAGCTGTTAGAAGTTACTGATTGTGTCCAGTCATTCCTGAAACCTGAAATCCGGTAAGAAGCAACTAAAGCAAAATACTATACCCTCCATAACCAAAGCTGGTATACACAGTAAAATATATGCAAAAAGTTTAGCCAACCATTTAGAATCATACCTACCGTAGGTAATACATTACTCTCAAATAGGTTTTGTGAGAGGTAGGTTCAGTTCAGATCATATAAGGACATTGCTAAACTTAATACGTATTGCCTGCATATCTGCCTTTCCATCAGCTGCGGATGCTACTGAGTTTGAGAAAGCCTTCAATTTTATCGAATGGAATTACTTATATACTGTCTTAGCTCATATTACAATAGGTGTCAATTGTATTTCAGTAATTAAAGCTATGTATTCTACACACAAGGCTCAGATTTTTACCTACTATACCCTATCTCTTCCCTTCCCTTTAGCCACAGGCACTAGGCAGGGATGTCCCTTTTCTCCTCTACTCTTCGTACTAGCGATTGAGCATCTTGCAACTGCTATAAGACAGCATCCCAATGTCTCAGGTATTGTGGCAGGTGATCAGATGTACAAACACTGCTATATGCTGATGATCTCCTAGTACTTCTGAATAAAGTGAATGACTCAATTGTCCCCTTAATGAATATATTACAGGAATTTATGTCTCTTTCTGGACTGAAAGTGAATCAAACTAAGACCAGAGTTCTGCCATTACATCAATATTGCCTCCCTTTACCATTACTTATAACCCTGCAATTCAGATGGGCCCAAGATTCCTTGACCTACGGTATTTAGGAATTAAGATAACATCTCACTTTTACCAGCTTTGTGATTTGAACGTTATCTCCTGTTCCCCAAAATCAAGCCCGAGCTGGATTGATAGAAAACATTACAACTATCAATGGTTTGCAAGACTGAAGCAATAAAAATGATAACTGCTCCCAAACTGTTCCACCTGATATCTCATTTGCCAGTACCAACCCCTCATAAATGGTTTGAGCAGATAGACAAAATGATAGGTCAGTTCCTATGGGCAGGACAAAAAACCTGTTATAGTAAGTATGGCTAAACTATGTACTCCCTAGCATGGGAAGATGGAACCTTTCCTGGTGTAAAGGGTACTACTGGGTCTTCATTGTAGTTCAAAGTACCAAATGGCTTACTACTGTAAGCCCTACACTTCCCCTATTGACCTCTGTTGAAGTTAGCTTCCTAGGTATGACAAATCACTCAGCCTAGTGCTTCACAGATGTAAAATCTCTGACACATTTACCTCCCACTATTAAATCATGCTTCCAATCTTGGAAGCAGTTGAATAACTGGTTGAGAATCAACCTAACTCACCCAGCTCTCACTCCCCTCCCTCGGATAATCCTGTTCTCCAAGTAGCAGAGGCTACTATGCAATGGGAAGTCTGAGAAAGGAAAGGGGCCCATAAGCTTGCCAACTTGCTCTTAACCACAATTTACCACCCTTGATTGATTTCAAAGAATGCAGTCCTGATACAGTTTACTCTCACAGAATCCTGGTGATATCTTCAGATTCATAATGCCCTGATCCCTCTTCTCAGAAAACAAAAGGAATTCCCTATTCCCTATCAAGAACATCCCTATCTTGATGGCTCACTGCAAAAACTGGTAAAGCGGGCCTAATCTACTCACTGATCAAGGATCAACTAAAAGACCAAACGGCCCATGCAAAGCAGTACTGGTCCAATGTTCTAGGTATAAATATTACTGAAGGAAAATGGCTACAGTGCTGGAAAACTGCTTATAATTCAATTAAGCCATAAGAGCTGGCTCATTCAAACTAAAATTCTTCATCACTGGTACTGAACACCAGTAGTACTCGATGCAGGTCATGTTATACCTTCTCACCACTGTTGGAGGTGCAGTCAACCTCATGGAGATCTTTATCATCTTTTACGGAATTGCCCAGACATTAAACAATGCTGAGCTGACATATTAACAATCTTAACCAATGTAATGAAAAAGCCAGTTCCTTCTTCTCTGGGACTTGTTCTTACTGGCTTAGATATATGGGCACTGTCCTTCTCAAGAAGAAACAATCTGAGTTTGTAGTACAGGCTAGTGTTTTGGCTAAATGATGTTTACACAACTGGCACACACAAATGATATCTTCAAAAGCTGAATTTCTAACTGAATTTTCCCAGCTCCTGACCTATGACTATCCCTCAACCTCACACACAATACTATGCATCGCCATACCCTGACTTGGGAACCTCTCTACTCCTACTCACGCTCCTTGACATCTGGGATTCCTACTCATACCTCTCATTCCTTGTCCTTTGTCAGACAGGGCATTGGTTAAAATACGTTCCTCGGTTCTACCACCTGATTCCTTGTGGCACCTACTGGTTATCTCTCACTGTTTGCCCTGGTACCACTTCTTTACTCCACCTCCTTTATTTTCACTTTGTCCCTCATGACACTTTACACTACTCAGATGTTTAACTGTATATAGTTTTGAATAATCAGCTTCCTACTGTGTGAAAATCCAGTACCACATTGTAACTTTTTAGACACATCTCTCACAGGTCTGAATTTTCCTTCACTTAAAGCACAAATAATGTTTAAATACATCCTTATGCTTATGTCGTTCCTAATGCATTTGCATATTATAATGGTATATGCTTATATGAAAAGAGAGTATGACTATGTATACCTGTATTTTGATTTATCTGATGCTACATTGGAAATATACATATAATTTAAGCTAAAGTTGTTTTGTATTAAATGAAAAATTCCAATAAAAAGTTTAACTATAAAAGCTGTTCATGAGCAGTTTTGTGTGTGTAAACCCCCTACAAATGGGGGTTCCCAGAAAGTCTTCTATAAATTCGCCTAGTTGCTCGCTGCCCGGTTGGTGTTCGGCGCCATTGCCGTTTAAATGTATTACCAGTGAGTGCCTGCGTGGCCTCCATGTACTGCCACTTTAAGGGCTGCCTGTTGTGCTGTAATAAGTAAACTGGGGGAGGTCTGAGTGTTTCCATGCTCGGGTCCTGCCCAAGCTGCCTGCTAAGTGCTCCGTTTCTGCCATTGCTAATTGGGCAGATGGAGCCCTGCTGAAAGATGTGACTAATGGCTGGTAATCAGTTAGAGTAATAATGATAATGTAGTTTGTTCTAACCTGCCTTCTTTGCAGCAAGGACTGTTCTGTTTAGCTCAACCATTTTGGTCCCGAACTGCCCGAATTGGACCAATCAGTACCTGGGAACTCTAAAATGGAGCCGGCTACAGGAACAATGTGGAGTCAGATTTTGTAGGCATTGTAGTTTTGGACTGTTGGTGCCATTTTGTAACAGAAGGGGGAGCTCTTGTTGTGATTGACAGCTTGACTGACTAACCGAATCTCTTGGATCTAAGGAAACCCCCCGAGCTGTCTGCTGGCAAGCCAGATTGAAGTTGGGAGTCAAGGGAGAGAGACAGCTTGTGATAACCGAGCAAGCGTGTCATAGTTCGTGCGGGAGAACTATGCGAAGGCCTAGTTAGCGGCCTGCATTTCGGCTCATTGTGTGGAGAGAGAGTGAAAGGGAAACAGGAGAGTTTCGGACTAATTCCATTTCTGTGAGATCAAAGAAGCTACTGAAGTGAAACCAGGCTCAACCTGTAGAAGACCGAAGATTTTGCTAAATGTGATTGGCCTGTCAGGAACTCTAGCTACCTTTGCGCTCCCGGGTTTTAGCAGTGACTTTGCGATCAGGAACGAGGAGCGGCCTGCCTGGTACAGTAATCCTTCTTTACATATAAATGTGTTGTGAACTGGAGGGGGGTTGCAATCTGGTTTTCCCCTGAGCTGAGTTGTGTGCTGAGGGCTGGAAGCTGTACCCAGCTTGAATCGGACTGAATCCGCTGCTACCCAATGCAGTTGGTCCCTGCCATGAGGGCCTTGTCTCCCTACCCTGCTGCACACAGAAGATCCATCGACGAGAGACCTGCCAGGGGATCAGATCCCCTGCTCCATGCCTGAACAGGAAAAATGCAGTAGCGATTCGTGTGGGCCCCGCTTCTTCCGGCAATCCAGCAAATCCATCCAGTGTCTCGACCATCGTCCATCCTGTGTTCGGCTTTGGGTATCATGAGTAACAAACAGGGTAGCTCCCTGCACTTTATAGTTAAATCAAAAGTGTGTCACCTGATTGTCTGTCATTTATTTTCCTTTGCATGAACTGAGCCCTCTGGCTCTGGATTACAATTAAGGTGTGGTGTATGTTGTTTCTTTCCTTCGCAAGGCCCCAACCAGCTGTAATGCTGGCCTACCCCAGGCAACGGACCTGGCTAGCCCCTTTTCATCGACTGGGTACCCAGAGAGTGTAACTGTAGTAGGGACTGTAGTTACCCACACCATAGATTAAATGATAGAGTGTTCCAACCAATTACCCTGATAGTGCCCCTCCTGTGTTTCTACCCCCTGAATAAATCAGATCTATTTTTTTCTGCAATTTACATTGACTGTGGTGTCAGTTTATGTGCAAGGTATTGCATTGTTGCTTATTGTATTGCCTCACCTTATTTTACAGGGGGTCCCTAGAGCCTAGCTGAAGAAACCAGTTCTGGGGGTAAGTGCCAAATACAAAGAACCTCTGTGCATAAACAGTGAGGCAAGGGTTACCCCAAAGGGCATTTGGCTGGGAAGCCAAGTTTCAAGAAAATACAAAATCACACATGCCCCCACAATGCAAAGCACCATGGGCTGCATATGCAAATCACCACAGAATGTTATGCTGGTCCAACTTTAAGCAAAATTGCATGGTGCTGAAAGGCCTCTCACACAGTTTGCAAAGGGTGCTAACAGAAGACATAGATACGTGTTTCGTCCTACCAGGACTCATCAATATGCCTCGTCTGTTTGACACCCCAGTGGAATGGACCAGCTACCCCTAAGGCAGTGTGCCTGGGATATATTGTGGTGAACCCATTAAAATAAAAAACTATTTAAAAGACAAAGAACCTCTGTGCATAAACAGTGAGGCAAGGGTTACCCCAAAGGGCATATGGCTGGGAAGCCAAGTTTCAAGAAAATACAAAATCACACATGCCCCCACAATGCCAAATATATGTGTATGTACAGAGCATATCAAGGGTATTGTGAAGGTAGATATTGTGTATTGTGTGGGCCACTAGTGGGAGATGAGGGAGGTCACAGTGTCCCAGAGGGCTGTGGCCTGGTTAGTCTGACTAATACCAACCCTGACTTTTGGGTGGAGGTACCTGTCACTGAACCTAGGCCCCTTAACCTGCTAATAGCCAAACAGGCAGGGATAGTAGCCCTTGGGATAACACCACCTAGGGGTTACATTTTGGAGGCACTGCTTGGATTAGCGTCCTCTAGTGGCCACCAGTGGGAATTACCCCAATATGTTCAGTTTTGATGGGAAAATGGAGAAGCTTGCCACGCCTAAGTTCAAACACGCCCCCCCATAAGCTGTTATTGCACTGGATGATGGGGTGGAGTGAGACAGAGGGGTTAGACTCCCGACAGACCCTGCTGTTACTGGATGTCCCATTAGTGACACCTAATGCTGTTATTACAGAAACTGTGGGACATGTTAATTGTTTGTGAAAAGTTGAAGTGAAGGGGAGGGATTCAGACCTGTATGAACAGACCATGGTGGTGTTACTCTCCTGCAGTAGTCCCATAGATCCAGAGAAGGTGCCCCTGGTTATTTTTCCCAAAGGGACCCAGAAGGGGTGGAGGATCATCCATTTGCATAGTGATACAGTTACCCCGGGTGGGTCCCCCAGTATAGAAGGGTTTAAGGACAAGCTGCTCAAGTTATTAGCGTCTGAAGGACGAACCGCTCAAGAGTTAGTAAAGGTGCTAGACCATTTCGAGGAACACACGCCTCTGTAGTCCTCAGTCACATCTCCTGCTTCCTCTAAAAGCTCTCCTGTAGTTCCTGCCCCCATAATAATTCCATCTGTACAGTTGGACTCATACTGTAAACTCAGACGTTTCTCAGGCACAGTCCCAGTGCCCACGGGAGAGGATGACCTGGAAACATGGATGGACTATGCTACCCCCTTAGTACAGGAATGGCAGTGCTCTGAGGGGGAAAAGAGAAAGAGACTTATGGAGAGCTTAAGGGGCCTGCAACTGAGACCATCCGCTTCTTGAGAGCCACTAGCCCAGAGGCTACTGCGGCTGAATACCTCTCTGCACTGGAAAGAGTGTTTGGCAGCACAGAATCGGGGGATGATTTACTGTAGAAATTCAAGCCTGCTAAGCAATGGAAAAATGAGAAGTTATCCGCATTTGTCACAAGAATTGAGAGGGGACTGCAGAGGGCCCACAGGAAAGGAAGAGTACCCACGAAGGAGCTGAACCAAGTCAGATTGAACCATATTCTAAAGTCAGACAGGTATTCCAGTGTGATGATATTGAAACTTGAGTTACAAGACAGGAAGGTTAATCCTCCCAAGTACTGTCATCTGATGAAAGAGATTTGTGAAACCAAAACAGATGAAGAGGGCTGGGAGCCCTATGCGGGGATGGGTGGTGCCTGCCAGACCCCGGAAAGCAGTGATCCGTATGAGGCTCAGCAGCTGAGAGAGCTGATTAAGGAATTGACCAAGGCAGCCAGAGAACCTGATCTGTATCAGGCATCCCTGAGACTAAAAGTGGGGTAGGGGTGCATGTTGTTTCTCCAGAACCCCTGATTGAGGGTAGCATTTTGGAAGAAGTGTGAGAGTTGAGAGCCCTAGTGGGGTACTTGCTGTGAACCACACAAATCTCCAAATCTGGTGGAAGTCTGGAGGAGTAAGAACCCAAAACACGAGTCCAGGCTGAACTGCCGAATGCCCCTGTTGCACCTAAAATAGGGGATGGACCGTGAATCCCCAGAGACCCTACTTTTTGCTATCACTGCGGGGAGGATGGCCACACTCGTTTCTTCTGTAGCTCACCAGAGAATTTGAGGAGGGTCACTAACAAATTATTAGCTGTAATCCGATGAAACAACAACCTTCCACCAGGGGAAGCTGTTCAAAAAAGTTACGCTACCAAGGCCAATGCTAGATCGACACTGAGATCAGTGCCGCCTGAATGGTCTGAAGTGGTGGATCCTACCATGGAGGCAACAGTAAAGGTGAATGGAGTGTCTACCAGGGCTGTGCTTGACAGTGGCTCTCAAGTGACTATAATGTTTCAAGACTGGTATCAGAAGCACTTGCCTGATGTGCCCCTACAACCCCTGGAAGGTCTGCATGTCTGGGGGTTGAGTGAAAAGGTGTATCCCTACTCTGGGTATATCCGGATTTGGTTGTCTTTCCCTACTTCGGTGGCTGGAGTGCGAAACAAGTAGAGACCTTAGCCCTAGTGTGACCCCCTACTGGATTGTATGATGGGGTTCCCCTATTAGTTAGAACCAACACGCATATGTTTGGGAGATTGGTGCAACTATGCTACGAGAAACAGGGGCAATGGACTGGTAGAGCTCTGAGGATTTCTGTATTAATTAAGAGGGCATATGAGTCACGGCAGAATGCCGAGGAGGTGGATCAGGATGAACCAGTTGGGTCGTATGGCAGAAGGATCCTGGCCCCCAACACTCAGTGTACCCTACAAGGGGAGGTCCACTTACGGAAAGATGTCAAGAATAAGATACTCATGCTGGATGCACCAGGCGATGGGAAATTGCCAGAAGGGTTGCTGGTTAAGCCCAGTATTTTACCCACTCGTGCTCATACCTGTGCTTGACGGGTAATGGTCCAGGTCCACAATGTATCAGATTGAGAAATTCGGGTAAATAGAGGCTGTAGCCAAGCTACCGTACACTGCGCAGACACTGCAGTGTTACCCAGTAACAAGTATTCTGGGGCGACTGATGGAGTGACCCCCAACTTGTTTGACTTTGGTGACTCCCCGTTGCCAGCTGAATGGAAGACTAGGATCAGCAAGAGACTTGCCCAGAGGGACCAAGTGTTTTCCTTCAAAGAGTGGGATGCGGGATGTGGGATGTGTCCAAGGAGTGGAGCATCACATACGCCTGCACGATGAGCGACCATTTCACGAGAGGTCTCGTCGCCTAGCACCCGCAGATATAGATGACGTAAGAAGGCACCTGCAGGAGATGCTTGCAGCTGGTGTGATACAAGAATCCAGAAGACCTTATGCTTCGCCTATTGTGGTGGTGCGGAAAAAGAATGGGACAGTAAGAATGTGTGTAGATTATCGAACCCTTAACCGGCGGACCATCCCAGACCAATATACCATGCCCCGTATACAAGGTGCTTTGGACTGTCTGAATGGGAGCAAGTGGTTCTTGGTGTTGGATCTTCAGAGTGGGTACTACCAGATCCCCATGGCACTGGAAGACCATGAGAAAACAGCTTTCATATGTCTCCTAGGGTTCTATGAGTTTATAAGGATGCCTCAAGGGATATCGGGTGCTCCAGCCCCTTTTCAGCGATTGATGGAATGCGCTGTGGGGGATATGAATCTACTGGAATGCCTGGTGTACTTGGACAATGTTAATGTGTTTGGGAGCACTTTGGAGGAGCATGAGAGCAGACTATTTGAAGTGTTAGACTAACTGGAGGATTTCGGGCTTAAGCTGTCCATCGACAAATGCCATTTTTTCAGACAACTGTAAAGTATGTGGGCCATATAGTATCCACTGAGGGGATAGAGACTGGTCCTAGTAAAGTTGAGGCTTTGGCCACCTGGCCTCAGCTCCACAATATGAAAGAATTACATTACTTCCTAGGATTCTGTGGCTACTACAGGTGGTTCATAAAGGACTACTCAAGAGTGATTCGCCCCCTCCTGAATCTTACCCAGGATTACCCTCCGACGAACCGAAAATACAAGAAAGGGGCCTCCTCTGAAACAGAAAGAGTATACTTCCACCTGGGTGAACTTTTTGGGTCCCGCTGGACACCTGACTGTGAAGCTGCTTTCCATGAAATAATATATCATCTCACCCATGCTCCCGTCCTTGCCTATGCTGACCCTACTAAACCCTATGTGTTGCACACTGATACTAGTCTACAAGGTTTGGGAGCTGTGTTGTATCAGGAACATGAGAATGGTTTGAGACCGGTGGCCTTTGCTAGTAGAAGTCTGAACCCATCAGAGAAAAACTATCCTGTGCATAAGCTGGAGTTCTTGGCGTTGAAGTGTGCTATCATTGACCAGTTCCATGAATACTTGTATGGCGCCAAGATACTGGTAAAGACTGATAATAATCTATTGACCTATGTGCAAATGTCAGCTAAGTTAGACACCAACGGACATCGGTGGCTTTCTGCATTGTCTTCCTATGATCAGCTAAAATTACCCCAATTCATAAGAATGGAGATCGCACAGTACCAAATAACTACAGACCGATCTCCATCCTACCCCCACTCTCTAAAGCCCTGGAAAAAGTAGTATCCACCCAACTCATGGAATATCTAACCAAATGCAGCATACTATGTCCAGAACAGCATGGCTTCCACCCTGGACACAGCACCACCACAGTCCTCCTGGAGTTCTCACAGCAAATACACTCTGCACTTGACTCTGGGGACGTTGCTGGGGCAGTGTTCATTAACCTATCTAAGGCCTTTGACACTGTGTGTCACCCCCTATTGCTTGACTCCCTCCATCAACTAGGCTTCTCATCTGGCCCCCTTGCCTGGTTTTCCAGTTACCTCCATGCCACAACCCAACTGGTCAAGATAAACAGTTCCCTATCAGCTGCCCTACCTGTTCACTCAGGTGTCCCCCAGGGTTCCATCCTGGGCCCCACATTGTTCAGTCTCTTTCTAAACACCCTTCCTAGCTCCTGCTCAGGCAGTATGCTCCTATATGCCAATGATGCGGTTCTCGTGGCCTCCCACCCCAACCTCATCACCCTCCAGAACTCTCTGCAACTCACCTTCAGCCAAGCAGAAAAATGGTTCCTCAACCATCGTCTAGTTCTGAATCTCAAGAAGGAAAAATCTATGCTTTTTGCCCACCGCCAGAGTAACTCCAGAAATGCTCCTCTTCTCATCCTCCCCAGCACCCTACACCCCCTTGAACAGGTGTCTGCATACAAATATCTGGGCATCACCTTTGACTCAGCTCTCTCTTTCCACTCTCATCTTAATTCCCTGTCCACTGCTGTAAACACCTGGATTGGACCCCTCTACCGCCACAAAGACTGCCTCCCTCAGAATGCCCTCTGGCTGGCTATCACCTCCTCCATCCTGTCATTGGTCGACTATGGGCTCCCTAGCTATGTGGCTGCTGACCCCACCACCCTCACAAAAGTCCAGACCTCAATCAACAAGGCTTGCAGGCTCCTGACCAGTGCCCCCAGCAGAACACACACATGCCAGCTTTACTCCTCCTCGAACTTACTCACCTTTGATGAGCGCCTGCTCTACTACACCTGTATACTGGAAAAAAAATCACTACTTGGGCTGTCCCCCCAACCCGGGGGTTGCTGCATCCCTAAATTTGGCATCCCACTTGGTCACCACCTGAAATGCAACCAAAGCCACCTTCCATGTCCCGAGAGCCAGGACCTCTCTCGCTCAAAGATCATTCTACCACAGAGCCCCCTCTTGGTACAACTCCCTCCCCACTCATATCACAAACATCCCCAAAATCGGCCCCTTCAAAGTCGCCCTCCGAAACCACCTCACTGACACTCGGAGCTGTAATTGCCCCTGACTGGCCCATACCTAGAGCTCCGCCTGGCCCAGTTTACAGACAACGTCCTTCTGCACTGCCTTCTCCCCCAGCAACCATGCCTTCTGCCCAGGTATCGTTCCCTAGAACCCCTAGTGGTACCTTATTATTTGTATACTAGACTAACTGTAACTAATTGAAGCCTCTGTTCACCTTTGTATTACTGGAATTGCTTTGTGTGTTCTTTAGTTGTATCTCACCTGTAATGTTCTCCATTGTTGTACTCCACCACCAATTGTTGTCTACCCTCCCTGCGACGAGGTGCCTTTGTAAATGAGTCTTTGTCACAAAGGTTGTAAATCTGAATTATGAAATAAATAAATAATGATTATGCTGTTGAATAAAGATCAGGCCTGAATCACATAGATGCTGATGCCCTCTCCCGGAGGCCTACTTCCAAAAGTGACTGGGTCAGGCTGTCTGAACCTGACATTCGAGCTTTGTACCAAAAGTTTGACAAAGATGAACAGATGTCCCCAGACACAGTGGACTGTGTAGTAGATTGCTTAGGTCCCTCTGATACTTGCATACCAGCTGTGTACTGTCACTTCTTTGCTCTAGATAGTAGTGCACTGCCTCAACTTGATAATGACAGCATTCAGTGGGCTCAATCCCAAGATTCTATGATCCGGTCAGCACTTGAAGCCCTTTACGCAGGGAAAGGTGTGTCCAAGTTGCTCTCCTCAGATTTGCGAACCATGTTATTGTACAAAGAAGGCCCTAAATTGAAGCTGATTAATCAGTTACTATACAGAGACAGTGGATAGAGGGGGTCAAGTAGATATGCAACAATTGGTCCTGCCTACAGCTTTCAGAGACTTGGTGCTGAGGTCCCTGCACAACCACATGGGCCACCTCGATATCGATCAAACCCTTGACCTAGTGCAGTCTCAATTCTACTGGCCTAAGATGGGGGCCGATGTTGAGCATCATATAAAGACTTGTAGTCACTGCCTGAAGAGAAAGGCCCTGCCCCAAAGGGCTGCACCCCTTGTCAAAATAACCACCAGTGCACCAATGGAGTTAGTTTGTACAGAGTTTTTGAGTTTGGAGCCTGACCAGCTGAACTTCAATAATGTGTTGGTGGTCACTGATCATTTTACAAGATATGCTCAAGCTTTCCCAAGCAAAGATCAAAAGGCATCCACCTTGGCCAAGGTACTAATAGAGAATTTCTTTGTCTACTATGGGCGCCCCAGAGAATTAATTCTGATCAAGGTAGAGACCTTGAGAGTCACATAATCAAGTAAATGCTCTGTCTATGGGGAGTGCAGAAGTCTAGAACCACTCGTTATCACCCGCAGGGGGCTCCACAGCCAGAACGCTTTAATCGCACCCTGATTGACATGCTAGGCACTCTCCACCTGAAAGACAAGCCCAAATGGAGCCAGCAGATTAGCACATTGGTACATGCCTATAACTGCACAAGAAATGATGCTACTGGTTTCTCCCCCTACCGCCTTATGTTTGTGAGAGAGTCTCGGCTGCCAGTGGATGTTTGTTTAGGGGTCTCTCCTGATGGGGTCTGAGCTGAAAATTACCTACAGTACATACAAAAGCTGAAAGCTCAATTGAACCATGCATACCAACTAGCTCAGACAATGGCTGCAAAGAGAGACTTAGCCAATAAAGAAAGACATGATAAAAAAGTGAAGGCCCAAGAGCTTCAAGCTGGAGACCGTGTGTTACTGGATTTACTGGATAAAGTAGGACAAAAGAAGGCTCAAGGTCCATCTAGATTGTCCTCCCTCAATAGTGGGACATTTGGTTAAATATTATTATTATTAGGCCAATAACCAGAGATCAAGCCTAGTTTTGAAAATCTCAAAGTCAGCTGAATCTACAACTGTGGATGGTAAAGAATTCCAAGATTGTGCTGCCCTTATATTAAAAAAGTTATCATATTTTTTGTTATTGGCCCATTCTACTTTTAGTTGCTTAGAGTGTAATCTTTCTACAATTCTTTTTTCTGTAAATGCCAATCCACATGTATTAGGTAACTTAGAATTGTGAATCAATTTATACATTAGAAGTAAGTCTCCCCTTTCTCTTCTTAATGTTAAGGGGTAGAGACCAGTCTGTTGTAACCTGTTCTCATAACACTTATTTTTTAATCTTGGAATAGATTTAGTCAGTTTTGTTGAGAAATCTGGGATTGCAAGGCAAACACAAAATTGCTGATCGGTGGCACCATCTTCCTCACATAGTAGTAGGCAAAGTAAATGATTTACCTCTGTACAAAGTGCGGCCTGAAAACAACTCAAAAGATGTCAAGACCATGCAACATAACCATTTGTTGCCCATTGGCCAAATCATGATTGAAGCTGAGCCCTCGGAGATTGCTCCCCCTGGACCACAGACTCAGGCTGCTGCAAAACAAAGACAGAGTAAGCCTGCCCTAGTGGTCACTGACTTAAGGTCCTCTCCACAGTAAACCCAAAATAATAATGATTGTCAGTCCACTTCTGATGAAAGTGAGTGCAACTATGTTTATTACCCCTCTTACGAACTGAGTCAGCTGTTTCAAGGTAACCCCATGGTCAATTGTGGGGATGAAGCTGGGCCTTCTGGACTGCCTAACCCCCCAGCTTTGTCCTTGGAGCCAATGCTTCCTGAGAATGAAGTGCGAAGTGTTATGTCTGATGATATTGGGTCACTCTGTATGGTGGAACTGTGTGATTTACCCGAGGAAGAGGCAGATGATCAGAATTAGTCTGGTGGCATGCCAGAGCCTGAAGAATACTTTAAGTGTGATGATAATCCCCTTCCAGTGCCAGAGTGCTTTACAAGTGAGCAGAGTGTTGCAGAAACAGACTTTATGGATCAGGGAGCTGACAGTCCTCCAACTTTGGACATTTCTGCCCAGGCAGAAGCACCACCCTCAAGTGATGAAAGCCCCCAGGCTGTTGTTGAAAGTGCAGAAATTGTGACTGTTCCCCCCAGAAAGAATGGCCGAGCTGTCAAGCCAGTAGTGCGCTTTAGCTATGATTCCCCTGGGAGGCCAGTAGATTTGCCTCTCAATGTGGTCCACAAGGGGGTTTATGTGTCTCGAACCTCACTGCCCAAACTGAGCCTAAGCAACAATTCCAGGTTAATTATCCTGCCCTCTAGGTATGATGCCCCTGTCCCATCCAGCCCCAGGTTAGATGATAGGGAAAGGCCCCCTCTCACAGTGTTCAATGTACAAGAGGTTATTACATGATTCTGTATAATAATGTACAAATTACTTGTGTGAAATATGCATGATGTAATTCAGGATAGACGATGTACTGTGACCTGCAGAAAATGCATATAGTAAGAGCTGAATATGTTGTTAATGCCTTAGAAGTTATAGGCCTAGTCTGTTATTGGTAGAACTGTGTAGTATAATTTGCAACTGCAATTATTATGGTGGTACTGACTTGACGCGGACGCCAACTTTTTCCAGGCAAGGAAGGGTGTAACCCCCCTACAAATGGGGGTTCCCGGAAAGTCTTCTACAAACTTGCCTAGTTGTTGCTCGCTGCCTGGTTGGTGTTCGGTACCGTTGCCATTTAAATGTATTACCAGTGAGTGCCTGCATGGCCCCTGTGTACTGCCACTTTAAGAGCTGCCTGTTGTGCTGTAATAAGTAAACTGGGGGAGGTCTGAGTGTTTCCGTGCTCGGGTCCCGCCTGGGCTGCCTGCTAAGTGCTCCGTTTCTGCCATCGCTAATTGGGCAGATGGAGCCCTGCTGAAAGATGTGACGAATGGCTGGTAATCAGTTAGAGTAATAATGATAATGTAGTTTCTTCTAACCTGCCCTCTTTGCAGCAAGGACTGTTCTGTTTAGCTCCACCATTTTGGTCCCAAACTGCCGAATTGGACCAATCAGTACCTGGGAACTCTAAAATGGAGCCGGCTACAGGAACAATGTGGAGTCAGATTTTGTTGGCATTGTAGTTTTGGACTGTTGGCACCTTTTTGTAACAGAAGGGGAGCTCTTGTTGTGATTGACAGCTTGACTGACTAGTTGAACCTCTTGGATCTAAGGAAAGCCCCTGAGCTATCTGCTGGCAAGCCAGATTGAAGTTGGGAGTCCAGGGAGGGAGACAGCTCATGATAGCCAAACGAGCATGTCGTAGCTCTAGCTGGGGAACTGTGCAAAGCCCTAGTTAGTGACCTGCATTTCAGCTCGTTGCGTGGAGAGAGTGAAAGGGAAACAAAATTCTGTTTCTGTGACATCGAAGAAGCTACTGAAGTGAAACCAAGCTCAACCTGTAGTTAGATACTGGCTGTGATAGGGTGCAGGTACATGTGGGCAGTCATGTAGAAAAATGCATCACCATTCTTTGTAAAATTTTCAGTTTTAATTAATTCTTTTCCAGACGTTGTTTACAACAGAATAATTTCAGCATGGCACAGTACTTTAACATCTTACTGTTCCATCCGAGCAGTAGATAGCACAACAGACAAAATAATCTGGTATTTATAAATCTTCCATTTGGAGCAGTAAATAACATAGTTCATCAAAACTCCACAGAGCACTTTTCAGCAGCTTCCAGAGTATACCTCCAGACCCACAGCAAGCAGAATGATCTGCCTCCCAACCCAAACAGTCAACATTTATACTCAAAAGGGGACATGTGATTGTTTGACTCCACCCCAGCATCTGATTATATACTTTAAATCTTTATTTATCACATATTTATTTTATTTATAAACATATAACCCCTTTTAATTACTAAAGCAGAATATTTTTACTCCTACACACAAATTAAACTCTTTTAATAATGTTTTAAGCATTATTTCTAACAACTAAAGCACCTCCCCTTCCTATACCTAATATAAGGAATGCAGTTGTGGCCGGCCGGCTCCTAAAAGAACAAAGACGCCGGCAGGAACCGAACTCAGAACCTCACAAACACTGCAAACATCCTCGTCCCAAAGAAGTCCCAGACTCAACTCCAAACCTCCCACTTCACCTTTGGAAGAAGGTTAGTCAAACTCAAAATATGAATGCTATAACTGCTAGAGTCCATTATAGGGAAAAATCTAACAATAATTGACTTTACAATAGTGCGAATGTTCACACTATCGAAAAGAAACCCAACAGTTTATCTCCAAAAGGCAAAGCTGTAATATCACAGCAAAAAGAGGGTTTTTATCAGAATATAGAGAAATTTAGACAATTGCTCAAGATAATCTTTGATCCTTAGTAAATACTTGAGAGAACTAATGGTAACTAGGCAATTAAGGGCAAAGTCAAAGAGCTGGAAGCAGAAGAAAGGTATCAGAGAACCTCCACAATGAGTGACTGCCCCATAGACCATCATAGTACTAATAGTAAGCATGAGAAAAGAAATAGCGAAACACAGACATTTTCAGCTGATTTCTCAGATGCTGAATAGTTTCCAACAATTTCATACTGCATAGCCATCATTGGCACTGTATCAGGGTGAGTTACAGCCACAGTCAGACAAATACCCATCAATATATTTACAACCATGAACCACGTCCCCAAAATAATTGTCCCAGTTCGCATATGACAGCAGCCGCAGTAGCGGTACTGTAGAATCGGTCCCGCGCAGTTTTATTTACTCTATATCTATATATAATTTATGCAAGAGACTCGGGCTAATTATTAAAGGAAAAATCCACCAGAACATGAAAAAGGGAACCACAAAGGGCTCGAATCACCAATACCTTGTGTGCCTTGTTCTTAGGAGTCATAACAGGACCGATATTCATTCTGTTTCAAAAACACCCTGTAACAGAACACAGCGCAACACAAGCGCCTCCACTCCCACAGAGTCCAACCTCCCGACTGGGCAAAATCAAACCAAAAAGGATAATAAATAAATTCATAACAAAAGGGGTACCCACTTGAACGAACAGAATGGCCCCAAACAGCCACCCAGCACGAGAGAAGGGCACAAACAAACAAAAGAACACCCAAACGATCACCCACCACCCTCCAACCCAAACAAACCCACAGAAACATCGACAGGCACCACAAGGCCACCAACACAATATAACGGCCCTCCATTCTACCTAACAGAGGGCTCACCACACACCCCGATGCAGTATCAACCACAAGTAGCAACTTCAAATGCTAAAAAGGAATACTGTGACTGAACCATGTCTGCGCAATCATCCACTCCACAAAAAGGTAGAAGCCCTATCTACAACTACCTTGGGGGGGGGGGGGAGTCAGGCTTATGGCTAAAATCAGCTATACTGCCACAAAGGGATTTCATCCCAGCCTTCACATTAAGGTAACAACTGTCCCCACGTTTATTATACACTCTCCTTTTCTTTTTGTATTCACTTTATTTTTGAACAATGTCGCTAAATAACGGCTACCTTTTAACTGAATGAATGAACCTAAACTAAACGGCCTGACTGTGGGACAATACACGCCACCACAGCACCCCCAGGACAACAGAAAGCGGGGCCCCCAGACACCCCTGCACTTCCACGAACACCACTTCGGGGCCTTCAACCCTTCACAGGGGCACCCCGTGACATTGGCAATGTAGTTTGTGCACTAAAAGGTTGTGAGTACCTTATAAGAATTCAGTTTTAAAAAGTGGAGCAGAAATGGCAAGGATTTTAAACATGGCTGGCACTAGATTTTTTTAAATTTTTGCTTGCAGGCTTAGTGATTTGTTCTCTAATAATGATTTTTTTTTCATGAAGGAAAATGTGTTTCGGCAGATCACTGTACATTTCAACAGATTTAATGTATGCTCAGCTGATGTCTATAGACCAATAAAGCTGGGAGCTCTTGGGCAATGGGCCCAAACGGAGTACACCACAGGGTACTGAGGGAACTCAGGCAAGAGCTTGCTGCACCCAGTGATGGCCCTTTGTAACCTGTCTCTGGAATCAGGGGTGGTTCCAGCTGACTGGAGGAGGGCTGATGTTGTACCACTGCACAAAAGTTGAAACAGAGAGGAGGCGGGAAACTACAGATCCATCAGCCTGACCTCAATACTGGGCAAGGTTATGGAGTCACTGCTTAAGAAAGGTTGATTGAGTATCTGGAGGCCAATGTGCTGCAAGATCCAAAGCAGCAAGGGGTCACGGGGGCAGATCCTTCCAGACTAACCTGGTCACGTTCATTGATTGGGTGAACAGGGTAGTGGATCGGGGACAGTAGATGCAGCTTTACCCGGTCATCAGCAAAGCTTTCAACACTGTCTCACACAGAAGACTCATGAACAAACTAAATAGCATGGGGGTGGAACCAAAGGTAGTTAGATGGGTGAAGAACTGGCTAGAAGATAGAAGTTAGAGGGTGGTGGTAAATGGTGTGCACTCTGGGGAAGGCAAAGTGACTTGTGGGGTGCCACAGGAGTCAGTGCTAGGTCCAGTGCTCTTCAATATATTTATCAGTGATATCACTGAAGGGCTCATAAGGAAGGTGTGTCTGTTTGCAGAATATACCAAAATCTGCAACAGGATGGACACTCGGGGGGGGGGGGGATGGAACAAATGAATGAAAATCTTAGCAAGCTGGAAGAGCGATCAAAGTTCTGGCAACTTGGCTTTAACACAAAGAAGTGTAAAATCATGCACCTGGGTCACAGGAACCCAACGGCTAAGTACCATTTGGTGGGGAGAGGGGTGTTGACAGTCACAAGGCAGGAAAGAGACCTGGGGATAATTATTTCTGGTGATGTGATGGTAGCTAAGCAGCGTGACAAGGTGATGGAGAAAGCTAACAGGATGTTGTGGTGCATAGGTAGCGGGATCACCAACTGAAAGAGGGAGGTCATAATGCCCCTGTACAGGTCGTTGGTGAGACCTTACCTCGAATATTGTGTACAGTTCTGGAGGCCATACTAGGAGTCATACTAGGAAATAAAGGGTGCAACAGGCCCATAGACCCAATAAAAAGTCCCTAAAATTACATATAGCCTGTGATACTTGGGTTAGAAAGCAAGCATCTATCAAGGCTATTCTTGAATGTATTTTTACACGTACTAATAACAATATTTAACGGTAAATCATTCTAGGGTTTCACCACCCTTTGTGAAAAATAAAAACCCCTTTTCTTAGTTTTGCATATTTGTTTTTCCAATTGGAGGGGATGACCTCTAGTATTTACTAGTAATTGCTAATATTCCATACTACAATCAATTAATAAATTATCATCATTAATAATGTCCCAAACAAATAACGAATCACCTCGCAATCACCTATGTTCTGAAGACATCAGATTTAGTTTTTATTTTATTTATTTTATTTAAACAGCAGTTTGGAAAACCTTTGAGTCATAGGCTCATTTACAAAGGTACCTTGTCACAGTAAGACAAACCAAAATACACAGTATAGCAGTACAACACATAAGTATAACAGTAAAATTAAGACATAGATACAAACAAGCTGGTACAGGTAGGATGGATGCAAACAATACCAGAATTATGTCGTCCTTAGCAGCTTAGTAATAAGCTTTGTCATAAGTATTGAGTACGGCTTTGACTAGTGGCAGTTACACACGGGTGTTAGCACAAGGTGGTTACGTGAAGGAAGTTTTGAAGCACGATATAGTTGGAGCTTCGGAGATGGAGGGGGGCAAGTGTTGAACCAGGAGGGGCCCTAAAGCTGAAGGCTCTTGGCCGTGAGAGGTCCTAGCTCTAGGGATAACAAGAGAGGTTTTCCCAGAGGTCTGAGTATGAACTAGTGGGACAGAGCGGCGATGGTGGTGGTCAATCCTGTGGGGAAAGCTCAAGGAGGGTCTTTCTGTAAGGGCACAGGTAAGATATCGAGGCGCCGTCGAGATCAAGTACCAGCGCTTTAGCATACAGTAGACAGGTGTGTGTCATCCTAGGTGCTCCAGTAATTAACCTGCAGGCCTTATTCAGAGAAAAGAATTTTATGGAGTGCGGTCTGATCAGCAGCACCATACACCGGCAGTCCATAGTCCACTAGGGACAGGATAGAGGAGGTGATCATGAAGTCAAGAGCCTCCAGGGGAGGCAGTGTTTATACCGGCGTAAGATGCCCAATCGGATATTAGTGGCAGTGGCTAGGGCAGCGATGTGTCCATGGAAGGAGAGGGAGGGGTCAAAATGGATCCCTAGGTATTTATAGGAGCAAACTTGTTCGAGTGGGAATGAGGACCCAGAGTGAGTGAGGAGTTTGAAGTTGCAGGACTTGTTTTGGGGATGAGTGAAGAACATGATTTTTGTTTTTTTAAGATTTATCACCAATCTATGTTCTAGTTTATATATTCTTTCATCATAAGTAAGACATTTATTACAAAAGAAGGATTTTGTAATTCACCTTTGTACCTTTTTGATTCTATTAATGTCTTTACGCAAATAGGGGTACCAAAGTTGAGATGCATAATCGAGATGTGGACGTACATATGTATGATAAAGATTGAATAGAACCTCTGGGTTTCTAGAAACAATATTTCTTTTAATTGACCACCAAATTCTATTTGATTTACTTATACTGTTTGACATTTGTGTGTCAAAATGTAAGTTTAAATCTACCATAACACCTAGGTCTTTCTCACATTTTTTATTTATAATTAACTCATTATATATGTAACACTGATATTTGGTGATCTTTTTACCAAAATGCAAAACTGTACATTTGGTTGCATTAAATCTCAAGTTCCAATGTAATGACCAATTTCCTAATACATCCAAATCTTTTTGAATAACTGCACAGTCATTTAACTGTCACAGAAACACAAAAACATAGAATTTGATGGCAGATATGGACCGCTTGGCCCACCTAGTCTGCCCATTTTCCTACCTAACAGATAAGCTGCAGATCCTAGTTAACCAACAACCTACTTCCTCCTACCCCCACTAGGACTGCCTTATGTCTGTCCCATGCACTCTTGAATTTCCCCACTGTTCTTGACTCCACAACCTCCTCATGCATCCACAACCCTCTCCATGAAAAAATACTTCTTCACATTACCTCTGAGCCATCCCCCCCTCTACCTTCAAATTGTGCTCCCTTGTCTTGCAGTATTTACAATTTTACAATCATCAGCATACTTTATAATGTGACTTTCAATACAACCAGATAGATCACAGATAAAACATTGGAATATTAATGGTGCAAGTACTGAACCTTGAGGAACACCATTTAAAACAGGAATCCAAGAAGATCTAAACCCATCTATAGATACACATTGTCATCTATTTCTGAGCCGATTATTAATCCATTTAGTAAATATAGGGATGATTTTTAAAGATTGTAATTTTTGTATAAGAGCCCAATGAGGGACAGAATCGAAAACTTTCTTAAAATCCAACAAAATCACATCACATGGTATGTGTTTATCAAGATTTTCACTGACATAGTCCTAAAAACTGACCAGATTAGTGACAACAGATCTTCCTTTTTTAAAACCATGCTGTGTGGTATTCAAAACTGATATACTTGAAGATAATTCATCCTTAAGTATTCGTTCCAATATCTTACATATTATAGAAAGTAAACTGATAGGCCGGTAATTTTCTGCCTGACTTCTATCACCCTTTTTAAATAGGGGAGTAATATATGCTTCTCTCCAATTGCTTGGTACTACGCCAGTTTTTAAACTGGTTTCATATATTAATTTTAATGGAAGACACAAGTAATCCTTCATTAGTAACAGCATATTACCAGATATGCCATCAGGACTTGGCGGTGATCTTTTTTTTAAACATTCTAATTTCTTTTTAATAATTTCTAGTGATATTTCCATAGGTTCTACTACACCATCCAATTTAGTATCGTAATTTTTTTGTATTATTATTAAATGATTCACTAAAATAAGAATTAAGTTTGTCGGCCATATTTGTTTTATCATTAGTGTCTATTCCATTAATTTTCAAGGGACCCACTTTACAGTCTTGTTTTTTTAATGAATTTATATAACTGTATAATATTTTATTTCCTTTTTGAGCCTGATTGGCTATATTTTTTCAAAATTTGCTTTAGATCTCTTTATTTCTCTTTTACAATTCTTTTTTAACTGTTT
This sequence comes from Neoceratodus forsteri, assembly GCA_016271365.2. Classification (NCBI taxonomy): domain Eukaryota; kingdom Metazoa; phylum Chordata; order Ceratodontiformes; family Ceratodontidae; genus Neoceratodus; species Neoceratodus forsteri. The sequence continues at coordinate 63,783,531 of CM057455.1, forward strand.
AAGAGAGATTAATGATCTAATGCATTTATTATCTTTGTATTTTTTTAAATAATTTCCTTTTCTTTTTAATCATCCTAATTATTTTATTGGATAACCACATAGGATGATTTTTTAATTTTCTCATTCTAGTTTTGGGTATAAACTTTTTAACAGTTTGTAATAGTATCTCTTTAAAAACTGACCAAGACACAGTAATATCTTCTGATGCCAATAATTCATTCCATTTGATATTAAACAAATGTATTGCTAAAGCCTCTTTATCTGCCTTATTATATCAATAAACTTCTGTAATACTATCTGAATTTGAAAGGGGAAATTGCAATTTAAAGATGATTGCGTTATGGTCAGTATTAGCTGGTGGAGCAACTACACTACATTCAAAGATCTTAAGAGGTTCAGTACTTAATACAATATCTAATATATTTAACCCTCTAGTGGGGGAAATAACAGATTGAAGTAGGTCTAATTCATTACAAACTTTCAAGAAATCTTTTGACATAATGTGACTTGCTTTTTGATTTATCCAATCAATATCCCCTAAATTCAGATCCCCCATTAATATAATATTCCCCAAATCAGCTGCTGCTGTCATTTCAGACATGATTAAATTTAATGTCTGCTTATCTGAATTTGGTGCTCTACAACACAGCCCAAAAAATAAAATTTATATGACCCAAACCTATTCTTACTCATCAAGATTCCACTAAACTGAAAAGGTTTGTTGTCTCAGAGGTGTTTCAGTCTCCTTCTCACATTGAAGGAGCTAATTGCTTTTCCTCCCACAGCTCTTCCAAAGGATTAGGTGTGTATGTGGGGGTGGAGCTGGCAAACTGTCAGTAATTTCCAACAGAAAGAAGGGTTAAAAAGTCAGGTTAGTTGATATCTTGGAGGTAGAAGACTTGGTTTGCTGGCCAAGGCACCTAGCTTCACCTGAGCTCTTTCCTTCTAAGACTGCTTGAAAGGCAGAGTAGAGAAACTTACCAGAGCAAGGGAGAAAGATTAAGACTTAGTTTGGCTAAGCAGATTTACTGTGTGGTGGTGTTTTTATTTTTTACTCACAGGGATTGCTACTTTTGTTGCTAACATTTCATTGCTTTATTTTTTCTCTGATTCAAATTGTTGTTGCTGGTATGCCTTCTTCTGCATTATTACAAGGTGTGCTTACAGGTGTGCTAACAGATTACTGCTGTAATCTTCTGATTCAAATTGTCTTTGCAAGGTATATCTTCTGTTACTGCTTTATTTTTCTCTGGAGCAAAGTGTTTCTTACAGGGTATATCTTCTCTGAAATTACTGTATTACAGGTGGAGCTTACATTTTTGTGACTTTTTTATCATTGGGCTAAGCAAAATTACTGTTTGACACTGTGTTTTATTTTATTCTTGTTTGTTGAAAAGGTTTGTTGTCTCAGAGGTGTTTCAGTCTCCTTCTCACATTGAAGGAGCTAATTGCTTTTCCTTCCACAGCTCTTCCAAAGGATTAGGTGTGTATGTGGGGGTGGAGCTGGCAAACTGTCAGTAATTTCCAACAGAAAGAAGGGTCAAAAAGTCAGGTTAGTTGATATCTTGGAGGTAGAAGACTTGGTTTGCTGGCCAAGGCACCTAGCTTCACCTGAGCTCTTTCCTTCTAAGACTGCTTGAAAGGCAGAGTAGAGAAACTTACCAGAGCAAGGGAGAAGGATTAAGACTTAGTTTGGCTAAGCAGATTTACTGTGTGGTGGTGTTTTATTTTTACTCACAGGGATTGCTACTGTTTGTTGCTAACATTTCATTGCTTTATTTTTTCTCTGATTCAAATTGTTGTTGCTGGTATACCTTCTTCTGCATTATTACAAGGTGTGCCTACAGGTGTGTGCTAACAGATTACTGCTAATCTTCTGATTCAAATTGTCTTTGCAAGGTATATCTTCTGTTACTGCTTTATTTTTCTCTGGAGCAAAGTGTTTTACAGGGTATATCTTCTGAAATTACTGTATTACAGGTGGAGCTTACATTTTGTGACTTTTTATCATTGGGCTAAGCAAAATTACTGTTTGACACTGTGTTTTATTTTATTCTTGTTTGTTGAAAAGGTTCTTTGTCTCAGAGGTGTTTCAGTCTCCTTCTCACATTGAAGGAGCTAATTGCTTTTCTCCCACAGCTCTTCCAAAGGATTAGGTGTGTTGTGGGGTGGAGCTGGCAAACTGTCAGTAATTTCAACAGAAAGAAGGGTTAAAAGTCAGGTTAGTTGATATCTTGGAGGTAGAAGACTTGGTTTGCTGGCTAGGGCACCTAGCTTTCACCTGAGCTCTTTCCTTCTAAGACTGCTTGAAAGGCAGAGTAGAGAAACTTACCAGAGCAAGGGAGAAGGATTAAGACTTAGTTTGGCTAAGCAGATTTACTGTGTGGTGGTGTTTTTATTTTTACCACAGGGATTGCTACTGTTTGTTGCTAACATTTCATTGCTTTATTTTTTCTCTGATTCAAATTGTTGTTGCTGTATACCTTCTTCTGCATTATTACAAGGTGTGCCTACAGGTAGCTAACAGATTACTGCTGTAATCTTCTGATTCAAATTGTCTTTGCAAGGTATATCTTCTGTTACTGCTTTATTTTTCTCTGGAGCAAAGTGTTTCTTACAGGGTATATCTTTCTGAAATTACTGTATTACAGGTGGAGCTTACATTTTGTGACTTTTTATCATTGGGCTACAAAATTACTGTTTGACACTGTGTTGTATTTATTCTTGTTTGTTGAAAAGGTTTGTTGTCTCAGAGGTGTTTCAGTCTCCTTCTCACATTGAAGGAGCTAATTGCTTTTCCTCCCACAGCTCTTCCAAAGGATTAGGTGTATGTGGGGTGGAGCTGGCAAACTGTCAGTACTTTCCAACAGAAAGAAGGGTTAAAAAGTCAGGTTAGTTGATATCTTGGAGGTAGAAGACTTGGTTTGCTGGCTAAGGCACCTAGCTTCACCTGAGCTCTTTCCTTCTAAGACTGCTTGAAAGGCAGAGTAGAGAAACTTACCAGAGCAAGGGAGAAGGATTAAGACTTAGTTTGGCTAAGCAGATTTACTGTGTGGTGGTGTTTTTATTTTACTCACAGGGATTGCTACTGTTTGTTGCTAACATTTCATTGCTTTATTTTTTCTCTGATTCAAATTGTTGTTGCTGGTATACCTTCTTCTGCATTATTACAAGGTGTGCCTACAGGTGTGCTAACAGATTACTGCTGTAATCTTCTGATTCAAATTGTCTTTGCAAGGTATATCTTCTGTTACTGCTTTATTTTCTCTGGAGCAAAGTGTTTCTTACAGGGTATATCTTCTCTGAAATTATTACAGGTGGTGCTTTACAGGTTTTACAGTTTTATCTAACATTAGGATAAGCTTTCAGGTTACTGCATTTGTTGTTGACTGATTGTTTCTGCTCTTACCTCCTTGTTCTTTCGTCCGTGGTTCTTCTTTTAGGCAGGGAAGGGCCCAGCCACCCACCCCATCCCCAACCACCCCAGCTACACTCCTTTTATAGGGTACCACAGTTGTGACATTTCCTGTGGCAGAGCAGGAAGAGGCGGATCAGTGGGGCCTCCACAAGGTGATCTCATTTACAGGGCACTAGTAATTTAACTTGTTATAACAAGTTAAACAAAGCACAATTAAACCATTACTTGCATTTTTTTCCTTCTAATTACTCTGACTAGGTTACAAACCCAGCAACTTATTTGGAATGGATTTCATTAACTGCAGGTACTGTGGAACAATTTTCAGAAGGACAGTCTTACAGGATTTAGGACACTGTCCCATGCTGGGCCTTTGAGATCTTAGGTCTCAGCTCCAGGCAGCATGGGCAGAGATTGCACCCTCAAATTTCATATTGAAGAGGAAATACATAATAAGAACCACCCGCCATTTCCCCAGCATCCAACAGAAAAACCTCGACCGCAGAGGGTAGTTGGTCCAGGAGGTTGGCAGGTGGTTAGAGGAGCAAATCAGGTGCCCCATCACTCTCTGCTCTCCAACACATTACCTCCAAAACCATATAAACACTCATAACAGGTATCTGCCTCTATCTCTGAAATCAAATAAAGAGGCAGAAGACACTGCAGAGCAGGACACTGCAGCACAGAAGCTAGCACAACAATACTCACCCAAATCAGGAACCAAAACTAAACAAGCACAAAGGAATCCTAAAAACTTCTGATCATAGGAGACTCCATGATTCGGGAGTTGACACCCATCTCCAGCCAGGTGATGGTCAGATGTCTCCCAGGTACATCAGCATGGAGAGACACTGACCGCATTGCTAAAATTGTTCACAAAGCAGGAGAAAACATTGATGTCCTAGTACACATAGGGACTATCGATCTCGCCAGCCGGTCAGTTGTGGAGACCAAGGAACACCTGACTAGGCTGGGTGACAAACTATCATCTATTTCTGTCTCGCATCTCCTTCTCTGAGATCCTGCCAGTCTGGGAGAAGTGAGCAGATGGACAGAAGGTCAGAGAAGGGGAATAGAGCTAAACATGTGGCTCAAGGACTGGTGCCAGGAAAAGGACACAGATTTGTAGGGACTGGCAACAGTTCTGGGAGCGAAAGTTCTTTAATTTGATGGACTGCATCTGACTAAAGAGGGAGTCAGTGCATTGGGGCAGAAGTTTGACGCTTTGCAGAATATTTAAACTAGCAATGGGAGAGGGGTGCAGCACCCATACGTCGAATGGGAAGAACACCTCCCCTCAGCTAGTGGTCAAACAGGAATTCAGTGATTTGCTGCTCATTTGCATCACCAGGTAAGAAAAGGTTTGTCTCCCACACGATGCACAGGAGTAATGCCAAACTCACCCAACAACTAACACACCAAAATCTGGCCAATGGAAAATCATGTACACAATGCTGACAGCCTGGGAAATAAGATCCCAGACCTGCAGGCAATAATGTCAGAGGCTAAACTGGACATAGTAGCAATTAGTGAGACGGGTTTACCAGTAACCACACTTGGGAGACTTCAGTACCTGGCTATGTATTGTCTAGAAGAGACCGAGGCAAAAAGGGGAGGTGGCCTATGTATGAATGAAAATATCAAAGCTACAGAAATTCAGAATACACATAAGAGCCAGAAGAACTGTGGGTCACCCTGGAAACAGGAAATGGGACAGCCATAAGAACTGGGGTTGCCTACAGGCCCCAGACCAGAGGGAGGACATAGACACATACTGTTAGAAGATATACAAAACATGACAGCTAAAGGGAGGTTCTGATAATGGGAGACTTCAACACGCCAGATACAGATTGGTCAATACCAGCAGGAACATCTGCCAGAACTAGACTCATAGTGGACTGCAGGAGGGCCTCAAACAACTGGTACAGCAACCCACAAGAGACAGGGCTATCCTAGATCTAGTACTGACTAACAAAGAAGGGATCACAGATCTCCAGGTAGAAGGTCACCTGGGGGCTAGTGACCATCACATGGTATGGTTCAATTTGGCTACTACATCTAAATCATCCCATTCCAAAGCAAAAATATGTGACTTCAGAGGAGCTGACTTTGATAAGATGGCCAACAGAGTTAAGCTAGCCTGGCAAAAGAAACACAGGTGAGGAGGTACAGGCAAAGTGGGCAAGCATTAGGATACAATACTTGAAGCAACATCCCATTGTGTTAGACAGAAAAGGAAGTGCAAAGAAGAAGGAAACCACTTTGGTTCTCAAATACAGTAGCAGAAAAGGTCTGAGCCAAAAGGCTGGCCTTCAGAAAATATAAGGAACACAGCGGATGAAGATAGGGAGGCATACCAAACTGCCCTAAGGGAAGCAGGTAAGGCAGGCAAGGCAGGCAAAGTCCCAAACTGAGGAAACACTAGCACAAACAGTAAAAGAAGGTGACAAGACTTTCTATAGATACATTAGTGAAAGGAGAAAGTCCAGAGGGGGTATTGCTAAGCTTAATGGAGAAAAGGGGCATGTGAGGAGGAGGACCCTGTAAAGCATCTATCCTAAATAGATACTTTTTGCTCAGTATTTACTGAAGAGAAGGTAGGGCAGGGCCCACAGCTCAGCATCATGGACACAGGGGAGGGAGGTGAGCACTACCCCTTCACAAAAGAAAGGGTCCTACAAGAGCTTGCTAAGCTCAGGTGGATAAGGCAATGGGACCTGATGGCATACATCCCAGGGTACTTAAGGAGCTAAAGGAGGAACTAGCAGAGCCGTTAGCAGAATTGTTTAGTGAGTCTCTGAGACAGGAGAGGTCCCAGAAGACTGGAGAAGGGCTCATGTGATCCCACCCACAAGAGTGGTAGCAGGGAGGAGGCGGGAACTACAGACCGGTCAGTCTTACCTCAGTAGTGGGCAAGATTATGGAGGCACTCCTTAAGGAAGGATAGTGCAACACCTGGAATCCATAGGGGCACAGGATCCAAGACAGCATGGGTTTACAAAGGAAGGTCCTTCAAACTAATCTCATAGTTTTTTGACTGGGTAACCAGAGTGGTGGACCAGGGGGAGCAGTTGATGTCGCCTACCTTGACTTCAGCAAAGCTTTTGACACTGTTCCATAGAAGATTCAAATAAGCTAGGTAGGCTCGGGTGGGTCAGAAGTTGGGTCAACTGGGTGGCAAACCAGCTTGACTGGCAGAAACAGAGAGTGGTGGTAAATGGTATACAGTCAGAAGAGATGCAAGTCACAAGTGGGGTACTCAGGATCAGTCCCAGCCAGTCCTATTCAACATCTTCATTAGTGACCTCGCAGATGGACTAGAGGGTAAGGCTTGTCTGTTTGCAGATGACACCAAGATCTGCAACAGAGTAGATGATCCAGATGGGGTGGGCAGAATGAGAAGAGATCTGGATAAACTAGCAGAATGGTCAGAAGAGTGGCAACTGGGATTAATGCAAAGAAGTGCAAAATCATGCACATAGGGAAGAGAAACCTGAAGCCACTTATAGGCTGGGAGGGAGTTGCTAGCAGTCACAAAGGAAGAAAGAGATTTGGGTATCATCATCACTGATGACCTAAAATCATCCAAGCAGACCTCTAAAGCAGTAGGGCTAGGGGTGTTAGGGTGTAGTGTTAGTAGGGTATCACAAGTCGTAAGAGGGAGGTAATAATCCTCTGTACAAGACATTGGTTAGGCCTCATCTGGAGTCACTGCGCAGTATTGAGGCCACACCTTCACAAGGACATTAACCAAATTGAGGCAGTCCAGAGAAGGGCAACCAAAATGGTGCAGGGACTGCATCAGAAGACATATGAGGACAGATTAACGGAGCTCAATATGTATACCCTTGAGCAAAGGAGGGAGAGAGGTGATATGATCGAGACATTTAAACACCTTAAGAGCATAAACAAGGTGAAAGAGTCTAACATGTTTAAATATAAGAAAAATAGCAGGACAAGAGGACACAGCATGAGATTAGAGGGAGGCCGATTAAGGGGGAATGTGAGGAAATTCTTTTTCACAGAAAGGGTGGTAGATGCATGGAATGGCTTACCACAAGAAGTGGTGGCTATGAATACAGTGCAGGGCTTCAAACAGGCATGGGATAGGCATAAGGGAGCAATACAAATGACTATGAATAGATAGGTCACTGACAGAGCAAAGGCCGATGACACATTTATAAGGTAGAAAAAGAAATGGGCAGACTGGATGGGCCTTGCGGTCCTTATCTGCCGTCAACTTCTATGTTTCTATGTTTCTATGTAAACTGTTGTTGATTTTTATTTTACTGGATATTTCAATTGCATTCAAACCTGATTTTACAAATAAAGCTACCCCCCCCCTACGATTCTCCTTACCCAAGTGAAATAATAAATAACCTGGGATATTGGTAATCCAATCAGGATTATTTGGCCACCACGTCTCAGTAATACCAATAATATCTGGACTCTCAATTACTACCCTATCAATTAATTCATCGAACTTGGAAATTAAACTTTGTGCATTAAACAGCTGAAAACTCAAATTAACTATACTCCTGTTCTTATTACTATGTTGTTTATCTTCCAGATTGGAACCCGCCCTCTTTAATAGTTTAAATGAAGTGAGTCCACTGAGTCTACAAAGAGGCCACATAATTCAGCCAAACCATTTCTAGTCAGATATAATCCATCTTTTGCAAACACATTTTTATTATTAACAAAGACTTCACAACAATTAAGAAAATTAAAGTTTTCCTTTTTACACCAGTTAAACAGTCTAGCATTGATACATTCTATAGTGTGATTTTTTTTTTGCAACTTTGCACATGGAATAGGAAGAATATTTGAGATAAAGAGCTTACAATTCTTAAATGCAGCAAGTTTTTCAAGTTAAGTGACATCAAAACAAATGTCTTTCCCATGGTCATATCCTACATTATTAGTCCCTATGTGAAAAATAACATTTGATGGTTGTGTAATCAATTCTTCAATCTTTTCCTTAAGATCTTTTATTTTTACACCCGGAAAGCAATGAACTTTCAAATTGTCATTCTGGAACATGGTACTAGCATGTTTTATAATTGAGTCCCCTATAATCAAAATAGGAAGGGTTGGATCAATGACTACATCAGAAACACTAACATCATTACAACAACAGCTGTGGAAGGTAGCAAAGCACTGAATCTATTTCTAATTTCTAAATCAGATAGTTGTTCTGACTCAATATTTGGAACACCAACTGCTCAGCTTCCTTTTTTAATTTTTTTCCTTTAATTTTGTTGTATATCTACCCAACCATCTTCATGTTCCTTATTAACATCTCTAGGCCGTTTATTGGAAAGTGTAGATAAAACAATACCATCTTCCTGGGTTTGCTCAGCTAGTTTTGGATATTGATTCCTTTCTATTTTATTTGGGATGGTAGCAGTTGCTGTATTTAATTGAATTTGTACATTATATAAATCATTTTGTTCTAATTGGGAAGAGACTCCTTTATTCAGTTCAGGTGGTTGAAGTCCACATACCATGTCATCCACATAACATTTGAGAGCTCTTAACTCTTTAATTGCATCCAAATCTGATGATGGCCTTTTAATTTCATTTCTCAATGTGGTCGACTCTAGACAATTTGGACAATCTAATGTCTGAGAACTTCCACTATTATTTGACATAATGCTAAGTACATGTTTGCAATGTGCACAGATACTTAGCATGTGGCCTGTATCCAACATATATGAAAAGGTGTTTTCCATAGTAATATCTGATGTTTATTATTACCTAATATCCCTGCTCAAACAAAACACTAAGGTCTAAATAACACCTACCAATTAATAAATAACCTTACTAACCAGTCCCTAGTTCCTCTGTTCCACTGGACACACTTGACACCCACGCAAGATGCGCGTGTCTCTGAGTGCATCTCCACGTGTGGAACCGCACACTCGCGGGATGAGTGGTTGAAATAGGTATCGGGACCTGAAAGTCCCAGCATGTGACTAATGTCAGGCATCCCATACCTAGCAACCAAATACTGTCTACAGCTGCAGATACAGTATATTAGCCCCCTTGCACTATCCTAATGATTAACTTGACCACCGCCCTGATAAGGGCTGCTAATGAGCAGATATTCTGATTTAAAATAACACAAAAATCCTTCCTGTAACCACACAGCTTGTGTAGAACTGGAGCCTGTCTCCCAGCTTTCAGCTGATGAACAGGTCAGTTCCCACTCATGGGTAGCTCAGAGGGTTATCTGTAGTACAATTAGTGCAGATTTAGAGGTAGATATTAATGGCACCAGATGTGCAGCAGCAAAGCTTCTACTCACCAGTCCTACCTTTGATTGGACATAGACAAGGTAGAAAGGGTTCAAAGGAGGGTAACCAAGATGGTGTAGGGCCTGCACCTGAAGCCTTATGAGGACAGACTCAGAGAATTAAACATGTACTCTCTGGAGGAGAGGAGAGACATCACAGAGACATATAAATATCTCATGGGAGTGAATAAGGTACAAGAAGAGAGTATTTTCCAGAGAAGGAATTGCACAAGAACAAGGGATCATGCAATGAAGCTGGAAGGGGAGAATGAGGTGGAATATCAAGAAGTTTTTCTTCACAGAGAGGATGGTGGGAAGTGGCGGAAGCTGAAAGGATCACAGGCTTCAAGAATACATGGGATAGGCATAAAGGAAACCTAGCACCAAGGGAAACATGGGGAAAATCTGAGGACTTAAAGGGAGCTGAGGAGGTGCTATAGACAGGATCAGCAGGGCTGACTAGGTGGACCAGGTGGTCCTTATCCAATGACAACTTCTATGTTTCCCTTTTCTTGCCATTTTATAAAATACTCTTAACAGTTACAAAAAACACAAAAAAGAACATTAAATTTGAGGTGTGGAGCAAGTAAAAATAATGCTCAGTCCTGTGACAAGTTTGGGTGAACAAAAAAAGCTAGTTTGGGTCCAGCCATTGTATAATTACTGCTACTTATGTTCAGAAAAGGGTTTCAGTCTAATTTAATATATTATGTAGTGTAGTGCACACACTAGTGGGGAAGGGGTGGAAGTCCTGTGGTCCTTATTAGTAGTACTTGTCAGTAACCAGAAAACAAGCTATTACAGTAACCTGTACAAAGAAAAATGAAATACGGCCTTCCCTCTGCGGTCTCCTCTATTAATCTGTATTTCACCACCTGCGCTGTTCCTCCAGGTGCTCTCCCTCACCATCTCCTACCCTCCACTCCCCTTTCACTCTCTCCACCAATGGGTTCTCCTGCCCCCCTATTAAAATAACAGAAATACTCCAGGTTCTAAAAACCCTAAATCCCTCCAAACAGAGCCTAGACGGCCTTGACCCAAAACTACTTAAGATCTATGCTCCAGCAATTGCCCCCTTCCTCACCCACCTTTTCAATCTATCCATCACATGATGTGCAGTCCCTAGGGCTTGCAAACTGGCCAAAGACATTCTACTGCACAAAAGAGGGGACCCTTCTCTGCCTTGCAACCATAGGCCAATCTTGCTCCTCCCTGCTCTCTCCAAAATCCAGGAGGCACTCATCTCCAAAAGGATGAGCTCCTTCCGGGACAACTCTAACACTTACGCCCCATCCAATCAGGTTTCAGACACATCCATTCCACCTTCTCCTCTCTATTTCACATCACAAACAACATTCATTCCATCATAGACAAGGGTAATCTCACCTTGGCAATTTTCGTTAACCTTGCTAAGGCTTTTAACTCCGTCTCTCACAGTATTCTACTAAACAAATTAACTTCCATCAGACTCTCCCCCTCCTGTGTAATATGATCTAAATCAATCCATATCCAAAGGAGGGAAGGATGAATAACGGGGGTAAGGGGCAGACTAGATGGGCCAGTGGGTCCTTTTCTGCCACCAAGTTTCTATAATTTTATGATATCTGTCAGACAGATACCAATACATACAAGTAGGCAACTCCAAATCCAACCCCCTCCTCATTCGTGCTGGCGTCCCTCAAGTGTCAGTTCTGGGCCCTACTCTTTTCTCAGTTTTTGTTAATGACCTTCCCTCTTCGTGTTCATCCACGCACATGTATGCTGATGACACTGTCATCTATGCTTCAGGCTCCTCCCTCCCAGTGGTACAGTCATCCCTGCAAGCTGCTTTTGAGAACACCCGCAATTGGTCTGTGGCAAACCTTCTCAAGTGCAACACCAAAAAACTGTTGCCATGGCTTTCAGCACTGCCCAAAGGCTGGCCATTCTCCCTTCCCCTCTATTCTTCTTATCCTTCGATGGTACAAAGATAGATACAGTTCAGTCTTTCAAATACCTAGGGGTGTGGCTGGACCCCAAGTTAGATTTCTCCCAGCATGTTGACACCATCTGTTTCACACTCTTGCCCAAACTGGAAGCCTTGTATAGGATTAGAGATTGTCTCTCCCTCCCAACCCGTAAAGACCTCATTACAAACAAATCTGACCACAATAGACCACACTGATTTAGTCTACAGCTCAGCCCCCCCAATCATCTCTTGCAAAACTAGACCCCCCGTATAATGCCTTTTGTAGTTTCAAATCAACCTCCCCTTTCAAACCCACCATTGCTGGCTATACTCTGCCCTATCCATCTCCTCTCTCACAAATTGACATCTTGCTCATTATGCTGCCTTTGTCAGCAAGTTCTGGTTCATGACCCTCCTCCCCATCTATCCAATCTTTTATTCCCCTTATCAGCTTCAGGCTACTGCCTCAGAACCCATGATTCCTGCACTTTCACTCTTCCTCCTCCACACTAACAATTAGGCAAGGTCGCTTTTTCCTTCAGACTTCCTGATCTTTGAAATCATCTACCCTACTCGATCCACCTCAACCCTACTCTAGATTCACTCAAAAAGTAATTAAAGCACCTCCTTCTCACTGCAACTGCTCCCCTTCTACTCCTGAGACCCCCTCTGCTCCTACCTCCCCTTCTTCCTCCCTCATGTTCTCTCCCACCTGGTACACCTTGCCCCCCATATCTTTACTCCCCTGTATCCTTTCTGTGACCACACTATTCACCTACCCTTAACTTCTCCTCAATCCTCCCTATGTGTATTCCTGAGCTGTCCTAACTTTATGCATGTGTATACCTGGTATACCCAGGGGCCCAGTTTAAACATCTTTTTATGCCTATTGCAGATCTTAGTGTCATCTGCAAAGAGGCACATCTTCCCTTCCAGCCGCTCTGCAATGTCACTAATGAAGATATTGAAGTAGACTGGCTCCAGAACTGAATCCTGTGGAACACCACTGGACACCTCCCTCTTCTATGATTGAACCCCATTCACCACCATCCTCTGTGTCCTGTTACTCAGCCAATTTCTGACCCACTGCACCACCTTGGGACCTAATCTAATCGATTTCTTTGACTGGGTGACCAAAGAAGTAGCCCAGGGAGGGGCTGTGGATATGGCCTACCTAGATTTTAGTAAGGCATTTTACACAGTCCCACACAAAAGATTAATAAACAAGTTAACCAGCCTGTGAGTGGCTCTTAGGGTGGTAACCTGGGTAAAAAATTGGCTGCACAACAGGACATAGAGAGTAATAATAAATGGAGTACACTCTGAGGAAAGGGTGGTTACTAGTGGGGTACCGCAGAGTTCAGTACTGGGACCGGTGGTCTTTAATGTCTTTATAAGAGACATTGCAGAGGGGCTGGAAGGAAAAGTATGCCTCTTTGCAGATGACACAAAGATCTGCAATAGGGTTGATACACAAGGTGGAGTGGAAAGGATGAGAAAAGACTTGGCAAGGTTGGAGGAATGGTCAAAAGTATGGCAGCTTAGATTCAATGCAAAGAAGTGCAAAGTAATGCACCTGGGAAACAAAAACCAAAGTGAAGAGGACACAGTTGGGGGTAGGTACTAACAACAACAAAAAGGAAAGGGACCTGGGGGTAATCATGTTAGATGACCTTAAGGTAGGCAAGCATAACATAACATAAAAAAAACACTAGGAAAGCTGCTGCCCCTGCGCTCTCCCTGTCATCACGTCATAATTTTGCTGAGTGCAGGGGCGGAACCTGGGTGGCTCTTCAGACCAGGAAGTTCTCTGGGACCCAGTTTTCCTAAGTTACAAGCATTTCTCTGGACAACTATTGCACTATAAAATGCCATGTGACGCTACAAAAAGAGTACCCTGGAGGTAAGGCACCCATATATCGGGTGGAATACCATAGCTTGTTGAATCTCTTTAAGTCCAGGACAGCAGAATGAATGGAGCAGAATCAGACCAAGAATTAACTGATAAGTCTTTAAAGCTGTAACTAAATAGAGAAATATCAGGTGAAGTTCAGTTTTTTCAGACCCCAACGGACCTCTCACCACCAGCAGAGACCAAAAACCCACAGGAGCTCACACCTCTTGGGCAGACAGATGAAAATGTCTTAATGATTTCTCCAGCCCCCAGGACACTCTCACTGAAGAGGGGGCTTAATAGAATAAATCCAAATGCTTTGCAGTTCTCAAACACTCTCACTGCCCAGGTTTTGAGAACAAAATAAGGCACTCTCACTGCCTTCTTTTTAAACAGAATAAAATAATAAAATTAAAAGTCTGACCATAATTAGGGGAAGGAGGGAAAATCCAAAGGAATCCTCTTCGGTAAGTAGATAATTGATCTGAAGCCAGGAGCGGGCCCTGAAAAATCTAAACGGGTGGCTGACTTAAGTCTGTGACTGCTACTATGGGTCCTCACTTTACACAGAGGCATGTTGTCTGTGCTAGGGGTCCTTTAAGTTTCTGCCAGTGTTCCTTCTCTCCTCCCCTCTCTCCCCCTTTGCTAGGATTTTCCTGAAGTGTTCTCTCATTTTTGTAAAGTTGCCCTTTTGAAGTTTTGAGTGGCTCGACTCTACTACTGTCCTAACCTTAAATCACACTGTATGGTGATTGCTGGTCCCTAGATGGCTGCCCACTTATAGATCTATTACTCTGTCATCATTTGTGAGAACCAGGTCAAGTACTGGTCCCTCTCATGTGGACTCCTTCACCAACTATCTGAAGAACGCCCCTTCCAGGGCATCCGAGATGTCTCTACTCCTGGTTGTAACTGCTGCATATGTGTTCCAGATTAACATAGGGCACGTTTAGATCCCCCACCAGCAACACCTCCCCTTTCTCTGCCATTTTGTGCATGGTTTCCACTAATACCCTGACTATTTCTTCTCCTTGTGCTGGATGTCTACAGATAACTCCCGTGCGGATGGTGTTGCCATTTCCTGTCTCTTATGTGACCTATAGAGCCTCTTACCCTTCCTGTCTTCTCCCTATCTCACTTGCCTTGATCCCCTCTCTGAAGTACATAACCACCCCTCCCCCCTTTTTGCCATCCCTGTCTCTCCTGCAGATTGTGTACCCTGGTATTGTAACATACCAGTCATGGTTTTCTGTGTACCATGTTTCAGTGACTGTTTAGGTCTTCATCCACTATCAATGCCACTAGGTCTGGGATCTTGTTTGCCATTCTCCAGGCGTTTGTATACATGGCTTTCCTTGTTTTGGTCCCCCTGCCTGTACTAGCTCCCCACTTCCTGATCCCTATGTCCTCCCTCTGTGCCTCCCCTGCTATTTCCTTTCTTTGTGTTTCCTTTTGTTGCTTCCATGGACCTGATATTAGCCTGTTTGTCTACCTCACCCTGTGGAGGGGGGGCAGTTGGTTTTTCCCTGCTTAATTCCACTTCCCCTTGACTTGTTTAAATGTTAATTTTTTATTTCTAATACTCACTTCGCCTTGTTATTAATACTTGACGTTGTCATTCCACTTTAAACACGAAGTAAGGTGGAGTGACAACAATACTGGCAGCACTGAACCACACAGTCACCAGAATTAATGTGCATCCCCAAAGTGCTACTGTCTTGAGTCCAGAAAACTCCCCAGTGCTGACGAAGTGAAATGAGAGCATAACAAGAAATGCAAAGTCTCCCAGAATTAATGGCGCACTCAGTCATGCACGCAGTGGTCACACACAGATTCACCCAAATTAATGTGCATCCTCAAAATGCTACTGTCTTGTGTCCAGAAAATTCCCCAGTGCTGATGAAATGCTACTGTCTTGTGTCCAGAAAATTTCCCAGTGCTGACAAAGTGAAATGACAGCGTAACAAGAAATGCAGTCTCCCAGAATTAATGGTGCACTGCAAATGCACAGACAGATTAAGACTGTGTTGTGCTCTCAAGGGATGCATACGAAAGGCACAACACCACCTAACCAGTGCTCACAAGTCACAAATCCAAATCTGGAAAGGAATACATTTTGCCAGTTGGGGGATTAGTGCACGGCAGTAACAATCCACTACCAATAAAGATACCACAAAGCAGTATAAAAAATTCATGCAGGTGTGGTGGATAGCAGGTTCACACTGCTGAAATTACTCTATGGCATAATAAAAGGTGTCCGATTTAATGGCACGCATCGCACACACACTCTCACACACACACTACAAGTAATGCGTAGCAAATTGAAAACATTTAGTAATATAACCAAATGTTTTAAACAGACAAATTATACACTGCTGCACCACAACAATCAGCAAAAAAAAGTCAAGAATTACTGAAAATATTACTGTGTGTACATTAACAGTTATACAAGAAAAATATAACCAAAATAGAAAGACTTCCTTTTTCTCTCAGTTAATGTACCTACGCCACAAATACGCCCCTCCCCCAAAGCACACTTCACAGTACACAGACTAACTGTTCTAAATTAACATTCAAAATCCACACACAACAACAATCACTAGATGATCTGAGCACAGAAGGGTTTCCTACAATCAATGTAGTAAATTTTAAGCAAAAAAATGACTTAAAAAAGCATTTTTAACAGCTTTTAGAGGTTTTGAATCATAGCGCTCTGACAGCAAATTGTCTCCAGCTGCCACTACACACACACTACCCAGGCCAGAACTGAGGCTGTGCAGAACAATATAGAGCCCATGTGACCTGCAATCCCATGAATCACTGCAGAATTTCATTTGGAGCTCAATTACAAGGCAAAGTGAGGCACATTACATTGATTTCAATGTACTTCACCTTAAAATTGGTGGAGAAGTGGTTTGGGGAAGGTGGAATAACACAAAGTCATTGGTTTCAATGGGCTTCGCGTTCCTCATTATGAAGCGAAGTGCTCCACTTCGCATTGTGGAGTACTCCCTGGGTTCCACGTTACTCTGTGAATCACTTCGTGGAGCGAATTGGGGCCACTTCACCCACCACTACTTATAGTACTCTAACTCACATGCTGTACAGGAAGGAAAGCGAATGCCTATGGCTGTACTTCCCTGATGAGCTGCAGCACAAAACTTCCCAACTTAAAAACACGTATCATTGAGTACAATGGTGGGGTGCTGAAGCCTGGAGAGATACTACAAAATAGGCTTACAATACATCCAAGTAACTAGAAACAAAATTATTGTTGTGATTCATGACATGATCGTGAATCGTGATTTGTGACTGCATTTGTGACCATGATAATGAAGAACGTAATTCGGTGTTGATGGTGTGAGATAACCAATATGAAACTGTATTGGGAACGCGAATGCCTATGGCTGTACTTTCCCGATGAGCTGTAGCGTAAAACTCCCTGACTTAAAAACATGTATTAGTGAGTACAGTGGTGGGGTGGTGAAGCCTGGAGAGATATTACAAAACAGGCTTACAATACATCCAAGTAACTAGAAAAAAAATTAATGTTGTGATTCGTGATGTGATTGTGAATCGTGATTTGTGACTGCATTTGTGACCGTGATGATGAAGAACATGATTTGTATCACGAGTGACTCGTGATGATGGTCCTGACTTAAAAACACATATTAATGAGTACAATGTTCATGCAGAATTATGCACCACACCTGTCTAGTACTCTGAAGGGAAGCCAAAGAAACAACTGTGACTTAAGTTACAGATGGAGATTGGGCCCTAAAGAAATGCAAATGTACAGGCAGATTAAGATTGCACTATGCGCTGAAGAGATGCAGACACAAAGGCACAACACCTAACCAGTGCTCATCATCAGAAATTCAAATCTGGAAAAGAATAACTTTGCCGGTTGGGGCGGGCGGGGGCGGGGCAGTGGAGAAGGGCTCATGTTATCCCACTCCACAAGAGTGGTAGCAGGGAGGAGGCAGGGAACTACAGACCAGTCAGTCTTACCTCAGTAGTGGGCAAGATTATGGAGGCACTCTTAAGGAAAGGATAGTGCAACACCTGGAATCCATAGGGCACAGGATCCAAGACAGCATGGGCTTACAAAGGAAGGTCCTGTCAAACTAATCTCATAGATTTCTTTGACTGGGTAACCAGAGTGGTGGACCAAGGGGAGCAGTTGATGTCACCTACCTTGACTTCAGCAAAGCTTTTGACACTGTTCACATAGAAGATTGATAAATAAGCTGGGTAGGCTCGGTTGGTCAGTTGGTCAACTGGGTGGCAAACTGGTTGGACGGGCAGAAAACAGAGAGTGGTGGTAAATGGTATACAGTCAGAAGAGATGCAAGTCACAAGTGGGGTACCACAGGGATCAGTTCTGGGGCCAGTCCTCTTCAACATCTTCATTAGTGGCCTTGCAGATGGACTAGAGGGTAAGGCTTGTCTGTTTGCAGATGACACCAAGATATGCAACAGAGTAGATGATCCAGATGGGGTGGGCAGAATGAGAAGAGATCTGGATAAACTAGCAAAATGGTCAGAAGAGTGGCAACTGGGATTTAATGCAAAGAAGTGCAAGATCATGCACATAGGGAAGAGAAACCCTGAAGCCACCTATAGGCTGGGAGGGGAGTTGCTAGCAGTCACAAAGGAAGAAAGAGACTTGGGCATCATCATCACTGATGACCTGAAATCATCCAAGCAGACCTCTAAAGCAGTAGGTAAGGCTAGGGGGTGTTAGGGTGTATTAGTAGGGGTATCACAAGTCGTAAGAGGGAGGTAATAATCCCTCTTTACAAGACACTGGTTAGGCCCCATCTGGAGTACTGCATGCAGTATTGGAGGCCACACCTTCACAAGGACATTAACTCAAATTGAGGCAGTCCAGAGGAGGGCAACCAAAATGTGCAGGGACTGCATCAGAAGACATATGAGGACAGATTAACAGAGCTCAATATGTATGCCCTTGAGCAAAGGAGGGAGGGGTGATATGATCGAGGCATTCAAACACCTTAAGGGCATTAACAAGGTGAAAGAGTCTAATATGTTTAAATATAAGAAAATAGCAGGACAAGAGGACACAGCATGAGATTAGAGGGGGGCCGATTAAGGGGGAATGTGAGGAAATTATTTTTCACAGAAAGGGTGGTGGATGCATGGAATGGCCTACCTCAAGAAGTGGTGGCTATGAATACAGTGCAGGGCTTCAAACAGGCATGGAATAGGCATAAGGGAACAATACAGATGAGTATGAATAGATAGGCCATTGACAGAGCAAAGGCCGATGGCACATTTATAAGGTAGTAAAAGAAATGGGCAGACTGGATGGGCCTTGCAGTCCTTATCTGCTGTCAACTTCGATGTTTCTATGTTTCTAGTGTACTGCACTGCTGCAGTAACAGTCACTAGTACTTCTACCAGTAAAGATACCACAAAGAAGTACAAAAATCACGCGGCTGCAGTGGATAGCAGGTTCACATTGCTGAAATTATTATGTGGCACAAATTTAAAAGGTGTCTGATTTGATGACATGCGTTACAAACATACTCACACACACACCAAGTAATGCATAGCAAATTGAAAACTTCAGTAATATAACCACATATTTTAAACAAACTAAAATTATGCACTGATGCACCACAACAATCAGCAAAAAAATAGCAAGAATTATTGAAAATATTACTGTGTGTACATTAACACAGTTATAAGAAAAATATCACCAAAACAGAAAGAACTGTCTTTTTCTCCAAGTTAATCTACCTACACCACAGATACGCCCCTTCCCCAAAGCACATGTCCACTCTCTCAGTACACAGACTGAATACTGTACATTAACATTCAAAATCCACACACAAACAATAAACACTTGATGATATGAGCACAGGAGGTTTTCCTACAATTGATGAACTAAAGTTTCAACAAAAAAAAAAGACTCAAAAAGGCTTTTTTAACAGCTTTTAGAAGGTTTGAATCGCAGAGAGGTCTCAGAGCAGACTGTTTCCTACAGCTTCCTACACACACTACCCCAAACTGAGGCTGTGCTGAACAATCTAGAGCCCATGTGACCTGAAATCCCATGAATCACTGCAGAATTCGCCTTTGGAGCTTAAAAAACAAGCAAAGTGAGGCGAAGTACATTGTTTTCAATATACTTCGCCTTAAGAATTGGTGGAGTAGTGGTTTGGGAAGGTGGTGTAACGCGAAGTCATTGTTTTTAATGGACTTCTCGTTCCCCATTTTAACGCGAAGTACTCTGCTTTGCATTGCGGAGCACTCTGCGAATTTGCCTTCACTCCGTGAATCACTTCGCGGAGCGAATTGGGGCCACTTCGCTCATCCCTAACTGTGGTGACATCATCAAACAAACAAAAGCAGAACAAAACACAGTCCTATTGTATAAAAGGAATACACAATGGCTTGGTGTGTCATACAGAGTATATCTGAACTTGTAGCAAGTGAGCTCGGGGAACCATCACTAGTGGCTCCGCTATGCTCTGCCACTCGTGATATTCCTTGCACCACCCATTCAGATATTTTTTGTATCACACACCTAGCCATCACATATCCCCCCTTACTATCTTCACTGGGATGGGTTGGGGACATACTGTATCGCAGCAATATTCATTGATCTTGCCAAAGCCTTTGATTCATTGTCTCACCCTCTCCTCCTCAAAAAATTGAGCTTGGCTGGCCCCTCAGTGCCTGCAGTCAGCTAGTTCCTCTTATACCTCATAAGCTATCAACAACTGGTACATGAAGAAGAGTTCTCTCCCATCCCCATCCTAGCAGGGGTCCCACTGGGCTCCATCCTGGGTCCTTTCCTGTTCTCAATTTTCTTAAATGACATCCCCTCTGCGTGTGTTTTGTTGCATTTCCACATGTATGTGGAAGACACAGCCATTGATATCTCTGGACCGTTAGCTTCAGCTGTGGAAGATCTGCTCCAGCATGACTCCACAACGTACTGTGCTAGACTCACATCAGCCAACTCAAGGTTAAAACCAAGAAAACTGTGTCTATGATCTTTTGCACCAACCAGAAACTGGTCAGGCTCCCACCCTCCCCAGTTTTCTCTATACTGGATGGCACCACTCTGGAGGTTTCCCTGTCTTCAAGTACCTTGGTGTGTGGTTTGATTGCAAGCTTGACAGCAAACAAAGATTGTACAGAGGATGCTGGGAACCTCCACAAAGGAGACCCACAGGAGGGTAGCACAGGACTCCACAGGGGAAGGAAACAACTCCTAGTGGAGGACTCAGTTGTTAAGAGGGTAGAACTGGGAGAGGTAGAGAAGAGGGAGGTAAGGTACCTTCCCGATGCCATGGCTTGGAAGGACAGGAAGCAAATCCTCAGGATTGCTACAGTAGCAGCAAAGGAGAGGGAGCTGGATGTCATTTTCCACCTAGGGACAAATGACCTGGCTGAGAATGGGGTCAGAGCAGTGCAGGAGGAGTCTGTGAAATTGGGGAGGGGGCTTAGAAAAGTAGCACACATGGTAACCTTCTCGGAGGTGCTACTGTATCTGTCTATGGCATTGGTGAGGCTATAGTGCTCTGCACCATGGGATTCAAAGAATGGTTGAATAATTGGTGTAGAGCTCAGGGTTTTGGCCTCATTGGGGACTGGGGGTCCACCTAGAGGGATACAGGCCAATACTGGTGCGATGGTCTGCATCTGTCTGGGAGGGGAACCAGGATCCTAGGTGATAGGTTTAAATGTTTCATTGGCAAGCATTTAAACTAGCTAAGTGTGGAGGCACTGAAAAGGAGCAGGGAAATCCCAGCCCCCCCCCCAAAAAAAATATGGTAGTTAGCAAGGGAAAGACCAAGGTAAAGAAGTCAATAGGGAGAAGGACAGAGGTAAATGGAGAAAAAGGCAAAGTTTGCATGAACAGGGATGGGACTAAAATGCAGAGGGTAATAGTAAACGGAGTCCACTCCAAAGAAAGAGGGGTTACTAGGGGGTACTACAGGGTTCAGTATTGGGAATGGTCCTCTTAAATGTCTTTATAAGTGAGATTGGAGAAGGACTGGAAGGAAAAGCATGCCTCTTTGCAGATGACACAAAGATCTGCAACAGGGTTGGTACTCAAGGGGGGATGGAAAGGAAGTGAATGGACTTGGCAAGGTTGAAGGAATGGTCAAAAGTATGGCAGCTTAGATTCAATGCAAAGAAGTGCAAAGTAATGCACCTGGGAAGCAAAAACCCAGGGGAAGAGTACAAAGTTAGGGGGGTGGGGGTGAAGGTACCAACAACAACAAGCATTTGTCAATGCAGAATGTTGTCTCACTGGCATTGGCAGTGCAGGAGTTAGAGATGCATAATAGGAATGGCAGTGAAGTATTGAACTGACGCTAACCCCAACCCCACCCTGCAGAGACTGACAGGCGTTGGTGTGTGCCTTTGGGTCATCAGCTATAACGGTCATGCCATTTAACCTCACCCTACCCTGTAGACACTGACAAGTGTTGTGATGTGCTTTGGGGTCTTTGGGCCTTATACTTACCCCATGCCATAAGGAAATATGCTGGATGGGTGCAGTATAGGAGAATGGGGTGAACTTTAGGGGCGAACACTACAAGGCACACCTCGATGCCTGTCACTGGCTGCAGGGTGGGGGGTGGGGTGGAATGGCATGAGTATTACAGCCAATGATTCCAAGTCACACCCCTGACGCCTGTCAGTCTGTACAAGGTGGGATGTTACAATTGGAAACCCTAATGCCATAGGCGTTTGTTGGTATTTTCACTCCTAATCTTCAACATAGGCTTTGTGTGACACCACCTCATGAAGAGCGGCACTATTAGTTTGCTAGCAGAAACGTGGTTTTGCACAGCGAATATGCCATTTGGCGACACAGGCATGAAAACACATTTTGGGCAGGATGTGAAAAATGACAACTGTATTGTTAATGAGGAGGTGTAAAAAATGGCAACATTGTAAATCTGGAGTGAAAATATGAAACATTGGTGAAGTCATGAGCTGGGATAGAAACTGCACAACACACGTCCATAACCCAATTATTTTTGGGATTTGTTTAACCACATTTTCAACATAGGCATTTTGGGACCTCCCCTCATGAACAGTGGCACTGTAATTTTGTTAATCAGTCCCAAAAGTTGATTTCCCACAGTGGCCACACCATTGTGCACCACAGGTGCGAAAACGCATTTTGGGCAGGATGTGAAAAATGACAACTGTACTGTTCATAAGGAGGTGAGAAAAAATGCCAGTGTTGAAAATCTGGCATGAAAATATTGCAAATTTGCAAAGTTATAAGGGTGTGTGGAAACTGCACAACACATGCTTATAACACAGTCATTTTATGGACTTTTATCACCAGATTTTCAACATAGGCATTTTAGGATCTCTGTTCATGAACAGTGTCACCGCCATTTTCTCAAACTGTCCTGAAAACTGATTTTGCACAGTGACTGCACTATTCTGTGCCAGATGTGCCAAAACACATTTTGGCCAGGATATGTAAAATGACAGCTGTACTGTCCATAAGGAGGAATGGAAAAATTCAAATTTTGAAAATCTGGAGTGAAAATATTACAGATTCACAAAGTTACGAACATGCATGGAAACTGTGCAATACATGGTCGTAAAACAGCAATTTTGGGGAATTTTTCCACCAAATTTGCAACATAGGCTTTTTGAGAGCCCCCCCTCATGAACAGTGGCACTGTCGTTTCATTAATTGGTCCTGAAAGTTGATTCCGTGCAGTGACTGCAAAATCTCCTTTCGTGACTGAATAACTCCATGACAGTGACTGAACGCATGAGGAGGGGTCCCAATAACCCCATGCTGAAAATTTGGTGCCAGAATTCCCCAAAATGTCCGAGATATGCACCAATGTTAAAAAAAAACCTATTTATGCCATTATACAGCTTACCGGCATTTCTTCAGTTTGCGGTCGGCTTTGAAGAGTGCAGACGTATTCCCGGTCCACCGAAGATCATCGCACCAGGCTCCAGAGGTAAGTATGGAGTGAGGGGGAGGTATGGGGAGGCAGGGTGCACAGAGGGTGGACACAGGTTGGGGAAGGGCCACCGAGTCGACGAGGACCATTTTCAGGTTTGCAGGTTTAAAAACAAATTGTGGAATGGTTTCTGTTTTACGGGGGCATGTGGCATGCTGGGGTGGGCTCCCAGCATGCCACCTAACTTCTTTTGAGGGGTGCTGTAGTCAATGGGATTGGGCACCCCATCGGCACATACCGAGGGGCAAAGAGCCAGGGAGACTGGGCACCCCCTCAGCACACAACAAAAGCGGCGTGGTCATTATGCCGACGGAAGTGGACTCCCCATCGCAAAATAAACAGGGATGGGGGACTGAAGCTGACGGGATTGGGCCTCATCCACAAAGAAAGACTGTTTGGGGGCGCATGATGGCCGAGGGGATTGGCACCGGCATACACTTTAAATGGGAGGGCATAATGCCCGACGGGAGTGGGCTTCCCCATCGGCAAATCAATCAATCAATCAATCAAATCAATCAATCAATCAATCAATCAATCAATCAAATCTTTATTTATCCAGGCGAACATCGTTGAGCATGGCTCATTTGCAAGATGTACCTGCTAAGGTCAAGGTTCAATTTACATGAAATATAGCATTCAGAACATTTACAAATAGAAGAATACAAAAATGTGAATAATACAACTGATCACAATAATTAATATAACAATCAAATTATACACCAAATTGTAGAAACAGGAATAAAACAATAAATCAGATATTGGACACATTAATTTGACATGTATAACAAGGATATATTACATATACACGATTCAGAAGGTTCATAAGGTAGCCAGCTAGCTAGGATGGGTACTAGGGGACAAGGAGTGTTTTGTGGCTGATGGAGTGGCAGGATTGGTACCCTATAGTAATGGTAAGGGGTAGTGAACTGGGTGGGGAGGAATCATAATAGTTAATGCAATAAGAGGATCCAGAGTAGGTATAGGAGGAAGAGGAGAGGGTTAGGCACTGGATCTGAAAAGGCACTGGATAGTAAGTTATAGGTAATTTCACAGTAGGTGCTAGTAAGCTTGTATTGTGTATCTACATATCTACATATGGAGGGTTAAACTAGTGTTGATGGAAGCAGCTACATTTTTCTTTGAAAATCCTATTGTATAGGTATTTGAAGGCTGAAATAGATATAAGCTTTTCAATTTCAATGTCTTCTGCATTGTGTTCCATAAAGTGGATAACACATGGCTAATTGCATATCTACCATGTCCAAGAGTGGAATTTAGGCACCTTGAGGGTAATAAGGTTCATGCTTCTTAATGCATAACTATTTGATGTGGCTTGTAAAAACAGTCAGAGATATATTTTGGAAGTTGCTGCGATATTGCTCTGTAGGTCCATAATACTGCATTTCTATCTCTTCTGGCTTGAAGCGACGTCCATCCCACTGCAGAGTAGAGCAGACAGTGGTGAGTGCTATAGGGTAGGTCTGTGATGAACCTCAAGGCTCTGTGATATAGTGTATCTATCTTGTTCAGACATACAGTAGGGCAGCGACTGTATAAGAAGTCAGCATAATCTAGTACTGAGAGGAAAGTGGCCTGGACCATCTTCTTTTTTGAATCACTTGTAAGGAAGTGGGTTGGGGCACTCTGCGTGGTGGCAGTCAGTGCCACCATGTTTATTAAACTGGTTCACCAGGAAAGGCATGCTGCTGCATGACGAGCTTGGCTCTCATTGCAGCAGACCTTTTCTTAGATCGGGTGGCCAGCTTACTTGTTGCTGGTGTCAGGGCCTGCAGCTGCCTTATTGGGGAATGAGGGATGCACCTACTGATGCGTGCCCTGCATTCGCCCACAATGACCGCACCTCCAAATCTGCTACTACTGCCGTATGTTGGCTGGTGTGCACGCACGGGCCAACATAAAAATGGAAACGGAGCAGTGGTAGTCATATCAGATGATCTAAAGGTAGGCAAGCAATGTGAGAAGGCAGTAAGAAGGGCTGGGGCATACTGGGATGTATCGAGAGTGGCATCACCAGTAGAAAACAAGAAGTTGTTATCCCTCTGTACAGACAGTTGGTGAGACCCCATCTAGAGTACTGTGTGTAGTTCTGGAGACCCCATCTCTTCAAGGACATAGACAAGATGGAGGCAGTCCAGAGGAGGATGACTAAAATGGTGCA
Source organism: Neoceratodus forsteri (assembly GCA_016271365.2). NCBI lineage: Eukaryota > Metazoa > Chordata > Ceratodontiformes > Ceratodontidae > Neoceratodus > Neoceratodus forsteri. Next base: position 63,809,257 of record CM057455.1, read on the forward strand.
GGGTCTGCACCAGAAGCCATACGAAGAGAGACTAAAGGAGCTTAACATGTATACCCTCAAGCAAAGGCAGGTGAGGGGGGCATAATAGAAACTTTCAAGCACCTCAAGGGAATCAACAAAGTCCAAGAGGGTAACATCTTTCAGAAAAGGAGATGTGCAAGATCAAGGGGGCACAATTTGAAAATGGGGGTGATGGCTTGGGGCAACATGAGGATGTATTTTTTCACAGAGAGGGTGGCGGATGCATGGAATGGCCTTCCTGAGGTGGTTGTGGGGAGAAAAACAATGGGAGAATGCAAGAATGCATGGGACAGACATAAGGCAATTCTAGGGGGAATCTCCAGTCACCTTCTGAATGTGGAGTTCCACAAGGGTCGGTCTTGTCGCCCCTATTGTTCACTGTTTACATGCTGCCGCTGGGGAACATCATCAGGCAGTATGGACTGTTTTTTTATTGCTATGCTGAGATACCCAGTGATAACTGGGTATTTGTATTTGTAATCCTAGAACAAATTAATAAAAAATAAATAAATAAACTATCCTGTGCACCGGGTAACCAGAAGATGGATTCCATGCTGAACTCAGAACTAGTTAACGTTCGACCCAGACAAGACTGAGGTGCTGGTGGTGGATCCGGGTTGCAGTGGTGGGTATGGGTCACAGTGTGATTCCCCCAGTCTTGTTCTGGGGGGGTACCTCTGGCCTTATCTCTGCTGGTTAAGGATCTGGGTGCAGTCCTTGACAGTGGCCTAACATCTGATGCTCGGGTGTCGGCCATCGTTAAGAGTGGATTTTATCACCTGAGGAATATTGCCCAGATCTGACATCTTCTACCACCTGAGGACCTGATCTCACTGGTACATGCTTTTGTCACGTCACTCTAGACTGGACTACTGCAATGCCATTTACCTGGGGCTTTCTGGAGGTAAGCTCAGATGGCTGCAGCTAGTGCAGAATGCGGCTTCTCGACTGCTGTCGGGCGTATCAAGATACAATCATATTACTCAAGTCCTTCATGGACTGTACTAACTGCCAGTCAGATGGAGGATTATCTTCAAGGTTGGTTTACTGACCTATAAGGCCCTGCATGGTCAGAGACCAGTCTACCTGCAATATCTCCTCGTGCCCCACTACCCATCTTGGACTCTTCATTCCACCGAGGGCTGTCTCCTTAGTGTTCCAAGGGTGAGGCATAGGAATTTCGGTGATCGAACCTTTTCAGTGGCAGTGCCCACCCTTTGGAACTCTCACTCCCTCAACAGCTTTGGGTGGCACCCTTGGTGGAATCCTTTAAAAAGGGATAAAAGACTTTTTATTTCACCAGACATTTGATGGTTTTTAATTATTATGCTATATGATAAATGTTTTTTTCTGTATTTTGCTGCTTTGCTCTGTACTGGATTTATGTATGATTACTTGTTTCATTCTGTTTTTAAACTGTACTGTAAAGCACTCTGAGTTCCCAGAGAAGAGGGCTATATAAATAAAACTATATATCTATCTGTCTACTTATCTATCTATCTAGGCTGTTGGTTAACTAGGATCTGTAGCTTATCCAATAGGTAGGGAAATGGGCAGACTGGATGGGCCAAGTGGTCTTTATCTGCCATCAAAGTCTCTGTTTCTATATTTCGATGTTGATGTCTCTGACCATATTGATGCCATCTATGCCAAACTCTGCCCTAAACTCACTGCCCTGTTCCACAATAAGGACTGCTTCTCCTTTTGTTGTGTCGGGAGCAGGTAACCAAAATGGTTCTCCCAGTCTTCAACTATGTGGATGTAGTCTATGGCATCACCCCTTCCTCCTCCTCCATTGCTAGACAAGACAACTTCTGCAATGCCTTCTGTCATTTTGCTAGCAGCTCTCCCCTCTGTACTTATCATTGCTCCCTCTTTTCCTCCTTCTCCATCCTCCAACTGTTGTCTCGTTGCCAGTCCCACTGTGCTTCCCACATTGCTAAATATGGGTTTAGGTTCTTTCCCTCCTATCTTCTTCACTTATCTCCCTTCCCACCTTCTCTTCTTACTCTCTGTGCTCCAGGGATTCCTGTAGCTTCTCCATAACCCACCCTCACCCCTGTGCTGGACAAGCTGCTTTCTCCTTCCATCTTCCTTCCATCTAGAACCAATTCCCCCCTCCCCTTCCCTCCACCTCTGCTCCTCACTCCCTGCCTTTGGATGTAATCTAAGACATCTTTCTGCTCCATCCTGTCCCTGTCAACCCCTCTAGACTTTTTGCTCTCTCTCTTCATACTCCCTCTTGCTTGGACCTCACAATTGCTGTTGCTAAATGTCACTCCATCTATGGTCTATCTTTGAACCATCATTATCACCTACCACATCTGGCACTGCAGACTTGCATTGTTTTCTTTCACAACTATCCAAATATCATTGTGTTAAACTATGTTGTTAATCTAATTGGTCTTCGTGTTGTTCCTATATCTGCAGTGTTGCCTATGTAACCCCTATCTATTGTTTTGTAATTTTTATTCTGTCTGAATTCCCTTTCTCCCTCCTCCAGGTCACACCTGGAAACAAGCGGTTCCATGTCATAATAGTGATCACAAAACAGTGATCGCTATTATGGCGAGTGTGTATAGCAGAAAAGTAAATTGGCGATATACACTTGCTGGAAACCTGGCATCTAGAATAACAAAATACATTTTTATGGGGGGGGGCTGTGCCACCCCCTTGTGGGGGGCTTTGCCCTCCACACACCCCTGATTTTAGATTCTCAACTCCTGGGGGTGGGGGTGCATGTTGGGGAGGAGGCACAGTATGGATCTAAAAAAAAATTAAGTCTCGCAGCCGCAGGCAGCAGCAAAATGTCTACCATCCCAGTCCCCAGCCAAGAACCCATTACCTGTTAAGCCAGAGCTAGTCACCCACACCACCACACCGAATGGCTAGCTTGGTGGCAGAAGGCATTCCAGCCACCTACATACCCCTTTCCTGTCCCTCCCCTTTCCCTCACTATCCCACCTTTCTGGTTGCCATTCCCTACCCTTGCGTTCTTGTAGGGTCACTACCCTTGCAGGGTAGCCCAGGAGTATATCGCCCAATATGAGTCGCTGTTTTGACATGGCGCCCATATTGATTTGCTATACTCACTGGATACTAATAAAAGCCTCGGCACAGTGTGCCTTTCCCAGTTACCAAATTTTAAAATGAATAAAATTTGACTTCACACAAGTAGGGAAGGGATTATGTACTGAAGAATACACCAATCTTATGTAAAATGGAGAACTGAATCATAACTCTGTAACTGATAAATTTAAGCATTAAGAAAAAAAGTCTGAGGCCACTCATCTATCAGCATCAGTAGACCAGCAAGGTGAGGCTCAGATGTTCACTTTGAGCATACCCTGCCATGGAGACAGAGGTTTTCTTTTTCCATTGGCCACAACACCTAGAAACAAGTCTTGGCTCAGTGTGCCTCTCCTGGTTACACATTTTCAAATAAAAATAGAAATAAAAACTTCTATTGCATTCCACTTTCCTCACAAACCTTGAAAATTGAAAGCAAGTGTCCAGCAGTTTATATAGAAACATAGACTTTGATGGCAGATAAGGACTGCTTGATCTACCTAGTGTGCCTATTTTCCTACTTATTGGTTAAGGTGCAGATCCTAATTAACCAACAGCCTACTTCTTCCTACCTCCCCCCCCCACAAGAATTGCCTTATGTCTGTCCCATGCATTCTTGAATTCCCCCCAGTTTTTGACCCCATGACCTCTTCAGGAAGGCTGTTCCATGTGTCCACCACCCTTTCTGTGAAAAAGTATTTCCTCACATTGACCCTGAGCCACCCCCTCTCCATCTTTAGATTGTGTTCCCTTGTTCTTGCACATCTCTTTTCTGAAAGATGCTACTCTCTCGGACTTTGTTGATTCCCTTGAGGTACTTGAACGTTTCTATCATGTCCCCCCCACCTTCCTTTCCTCAAGGATATACATATTAAGCTCCTTTAGTCTTTCCTCGTATGACTTCTGTTGCAGACCCTGCACCATTTTAGTTGTCCTTCTCTGGACTGCCTCCATCCTGTCGATGTACTTGCAGAGATGGGGTCTCCAGAACTGCATACTGTATTCCAGATGGGGTCTCACCAACTGACTGTACAGAGGGATAACAACTTCCTGTTTTCTACTGGTGATGCCTCTCCCTGTACATCCCAGTATCCCCCCAGCAATCCTTACTGCCTTCTCACATAGCTTGTTTACCTTTATGTCATCTGATATGACTAACCACAGGTCCCTTTCATTTTGTTGTTGTTAATACCCCCCTCCCCATTGTGTACTCTTCCCCTGCATTTTTGTTTCCCCAGTCATTACTTTGCACTTCTTTGCATTGAATCTAAGCTGCCATACTTTTGACCATTCCTCCACCCTTGCCAAGTCCCTTCTCATCCTTTCTAACCCCCCCCTTGTGTATCAACCCTGTAGCAGATCTTTGTGTTGTCTGCAAAGAGGCATACTTTTCCTTCCAGTCCCTCTGCAATGTCACTTATAAAGACATTAAATAGGACAAGACCCAGTGCTGAACCCTGCGGTACCCCCACTAGTAACCCCCTTTCTTTGGAGTGGACTCTGTTTACTATTATCCTCTGTATCCTGTTGTCCAGCCAATTGTTTACCCAGGCTACCACCCATGGACCCACTCCCAGGCTGGCTAATTTGTTTATTAATCTTTTGTGTGGACTGTGTCAAATGCCTTGGTAAATTCTAGGTAGGTCATGTCCACAGCCCCTACCTGGTCTACTACTCTGGTCACCCAGTCAAAAAGATCTATTACATTCCTCTGACATGATCTTCCCACTGTGAATCCATGCTGCCTTGGGTCTTGTGCCCCGCTGGCCTCTAGGTACTCAACAATTCTTTCTTTCAGAAGTGATTCCATAATTTTCCCTACCACTGAGGTGAAGCTAACAGGTCTGTAGTTTCCTGCCTCTGCTTTGCTCCCACTTTAGTGAAGGGGAATCACATCCGCCCTCCTACAGTCCTTAGGTACCACACCACCCTCCCATGATTTGTTAAAAAAGGTAGTCAGTGGTGTCACTAGTGCTCCCTTTAATTCTTTTAGAATTCTGGGGTGAATCCTGTCAGACCCAATTTCTTTGTGAATCTTCAGTTTTAGGAGTTCTTTCAGAACCCTTTCTTCTGTGAAAGGACTGGTATCGACCCCCCTATCCAAAGTGCTTCTATTGATTGGATTAGGTACCTCCCCCTCCTCCTCGTTTGTCAATACTGAGCAGAAGTATTCATTCAGTATCCCTGCTTTTCACTGTCCCTGTCTGCCCACCCTCCCTCCCCTTAATTAAGCCTCAGTATCCCTCCTTGGTAGTTCTTCACTCCCTAATATACCTATAAAATGTTTGATCCCCCTACTTAACCAAGTTGGTTATCATTTCCTTGGTTTGGGCCTTTACTATTCTGACTGCCTTCCCTACTTCCTTCTGCTTTAACTGGTACAGTTCTCTGTCCTGTCCCTTCTATGTTTCCTTATACTTCCTGAATGTTATCTTTTTCTTCCTGACCTTTCCCTCCACCTCTTTTGAGAACTGTAGTGTTTTTTTCTTTCATTTTGATTTGTTTATTCGCTTCACACAAAGGCTTGCTGCCTCTGTGTTGGCAGTTTTGATGTTTCTCCATTGTTCCTCCTTCTTGTCTGTTTGCTAGGGCTTTCCTGAGGCACTCTCCCATTTTGACAAAGTCAGCCCTCCTACAGTCCAGTACCCTCACTTTTGTATGGCTTGACTCTGTGGCTGTGTTTATTGTGAACCATACTGTTTGATGGTCACTTGTTCCCAGATGGCTACCCATTTCAAAATCTGAGATCTTCTCTCTGTCCCCATTTGAGAGTACCAGGTCTAAGATTGTTCCCTCCTGAAGGGGTTCCAACACTTGCTGCTTGAGGCATGCCCCCTGTAGGGTATCAAGAAAGACCCTGCTCTTTGATGTGGCTGCAGCAAAGGTGCTCCAGTTATCATTTGGCAAATTCTGGTCTGCCATCAACAATATCTCCCCTTTTCCTGCCATCCTAGGGATGCCTTCTATCATTTCCTTGCCCATTTCCTCCCCCTGAGATGGGTATCTGTATACAACCCCCGTGTGGATTGTGGTACCATTTCTGGTCTCCAGGGTGACTCACATTACCTCCTCTCCTCCCTGTTTACCCTCCCAGTTCCTTTGATTTCATTATTTCCTCCTCTTCTACCCTCCCTGTCCCTCCTGTATATTGTGTACCCTGATATATTGACATCCAAGTCATGGTTCTCTGTGTACCATGTTTTGGAGACTGCCACGATATCCAGGCATCCCTCTTCCATCAAGGCCACCAATTCTGGGAGCTTTTTACCTAGACCATGGGCATTGGTACTCATTACCCTCCATTTTTAGAGGCCTTACCTGTTTTTGCCCTATCCCTGTCCTTACTGCCTTTGCCTTTTTCTTCATTTACCCCTGGCCTTCTCCCTATCGATTTCTTTATCTTATTGTTTTCCTCACTAACTACCCTGATTTTGGGGGTGGGACTAGGATTTCCCTGCTCCTTGTCAGTGCCGCTCCCCTTGGCTAGTTTAAGTACTTGCCAGTGAAGGCTTTAAACCTATCACCTAGGATCCTTGTTCCCCTCCAGGACAGATGCAGACCATCGTGCCAGTATATGCCTGCATCCCTCCAGGTGGACCCCCAGTCCCCAATGAAGCCAAAACCCTGAGCTCTGCACCAGTTTTTCAACCATTGATTGAATTCCATGGTGCAAGGAGCCATAGCTTAATTTATGCCATAGACAGGCAGCACCTCTGAGAAGGCTACCATGCATGCTACTTGTCTAAGTCCCCGCCCCAACTCCACAAACTCCCCCTGCATTGCTCTGATCCCTTTCCCAGCCAGGTCATTTGTCCATAGGTAGACAATGACATCCAGTTCCCTCCCCCGTGCAGCTGCTCCCTCAATCCTGAGGATTCGCTCCCTGTCCCTCCAAGCCGTGGCACCAGGCAGGCCCCTTACCTTCCTATCCCCTCTCCCCCAGTTCTACCCTACTAATAATGGAGTCCCCCACCATGAGTTGTTTCCTTCCTCTGTGGGGTTCCATGCTACCCTCCTGTGGGTCTCCTTTGTGGATATTCCCAGCATCCTCCTTGGTCTCAACTGTGGTTGCCTGTATAGAGGAACCACACTCTGCCAGAACAGCATACGACTTGTGGATAGGTACAACTGGGGGGATGCGCATCTGTTCCACCACTCTCCATCCCTGAGCCCACGGTGGTCAACCTCTGAGGCAGCAGCAGTGGCCCATGTGGTCCCTGAGTGGGAGAGGAGGTCCCCCAAATCCTGGCTAACTCAGCCTGGAGACAAGCAACTTCCTCCCTCAGCCCAGACAGGTGCTTGCTGATGGGACAAAACCTCATCCTCCAGGATGTCACCTGGAAGACTGCTGCTCCACAGCCACTGCACTGCACCACTCCCATCATATATTATTTGTGGCCCCTCAGCTGTTGTTTTGTATGCTTATTCTTTGCTCTCTCTGATTATTTTTTAATTTTATATATATATATATATATATATATATATATATATATATATCTTGTTTCTCCTACTTACTTACCTACTGCCTCTGTGCCCTTAAAGCATCTGCTCTTCCTTTTCTGTAACAGGAAGTTTCTGTATTCTTCATTAACAGTGGTGCCTAGTGATGTGTGAAAATAAAATTCCATCGGCAGCATTACTGTAAATCAAAATTTAGCTTCTGCTAAATTTCAGAATGCATTTTGGCAACTTTTGATAAATTCTAACTCAGTACATTGGAATGAATATATGAATTGTGGATTAATGTGCTGAACTGTAAAAGAAAAGTCACAGACTGGATGGGCCTAGCGGTCCTTATCTGCCAACAGCATCTATGTATCTATGTATTAAACTGCAGAATGATTACATGTATTGTGGACTGATATATTAAACTGTGGAAGGATTACATGTACTGTGGAATATTTACATATATTGTGGACTGATATATTAAACCGTGGAATGAGTACATGTATTGTGGATTGATGTATTAAACCACTGAATGGAATTCAACAGAACTGGTCACTGAACTGCTGAATGATTACTTGTATTGTGAGCTGATGTATTAAGCCACAGAATGATTACCTGTATTGTGAACTAACATATTAAACTGCAGAATGATTACATGTATTATGGATTGATGCGTTAAACTGAGGAATGATTACACATATAGTGGACTCCAGCAGCAGTGAAGTGCAGAGGGAAAGTGTAAGCACTGGAGTCTTACTGGAATGTGGCAGGCTCCATGGCAATCCTGACCAGTAAATTAAATAATCTCAAAGGCTTATATTCAGCTGCCTTCTAACAGCACTGCCCTGCTAGTCCCTCTAAAGTTTGAATGAGTGGTGCCTGCATTTTGCAGCTATTTTTTGGAACTGTGAATTGGCCGTCCTGAACTGTTTAGACCTGTTGGTTGCTACAGTAACTGTTCATAATCCTGCCATGGGCTTTAACAAGGGGACTGTAATTATGTTTGCTTGCTGCACTAATTGACATTGAACATATGTTCTTACCTCCCAAATTAATCCAGGAGCCAATCACACAGCACTGTATGACTTGATGAGCCTGTGTTCAAAAGTTTACCTGAAGTGGAAGCGGCAGCGATCAAGCACCAGTGGTGAAGTGCAGGGGGAAAGTGTGAGCTTTGGAGTCTTACCGGAGACATACAGGGACATACAGAAGATTTGGATGCTGCACAACAAAGGACTGTATTAGTAAGGTACAATCACTTGTGGTGACTTAATCATGGCTATCGTGGGAGTGCCCGTGGGACTTCTATATGTGCTGTGCATATTGGGAACAGACATTGCTCTTATCAAATGTAATGTAAACCACTATGCACGTTTGCCAGATTCAAGCAATGCATGTGATATGCAAATGGTATCTGATTGTTTTCTTTTACAGAGTCAGTTATTAGGTGCATATTTTAAACACCTTGGTTATAATATTGTATACACAATGAGTATATCACATGGGTCACTGTGGGTATTTACTCTATCTGTGGAAGTTAACATGATAAACCTGCTACTGAGGGCAGGTGACATTGAGAGTATTGAGAGACCTGGATTACTTTATTAATGCTCCTAAAAGAATGCATTTAATTCACTTCAATGCTTGTAGCCTAGTTTTTCAAATTCCATGAAACTGAAGCATGGGTCGAAAACTATCAACCAGACATTTTGGCAATTAGTGAAACGTGGCTCCAAGCATCAGTAATGGGCAACAAAATAAATATTCCAGGACTTAACATTTATAGGAGAGACAGGCTGAAAAGAATGGCAGGGGTGTCATGTTTTACATAATGAACTGTTATACTGTAAATCAGATATACATAATGGCTAACCCCCCAAAATATTGTGAAATCTTGACAATTCAGATTGCTATTAGCCAGGTTAAAATATTAACTGTCTGCTGTGTTTATATACCCCCCAAAGTGAGTACAGAGGGCCTACAGGAGTTCTAGGAGTTGTTGTCCCTTAGCACTGTGGGTGAAACCATTGTGCTGGGGGATTTCACTCAGATTGGTCTGGTAATGAAATCCTCAGGCTGGTTGATGCTTTGCCACACACTGGTTTACAGCAGCTTATTAACTTACGTACAAGACTGAATTTACAAATAAAGAGGCACACTGTACTCGATTGGCTTCTAACAAACAAAGTAAATCATGTCTTAAAATGTGGACTGATCTCAGATTCACTTAGTGATCACCATTCAGTATTCTCTCTCTGGAAACATGAACATGGAATTACTTCAAAACCAAGAGTCCTTTAATTTAGAAATTTTTCTGTGTTCGATTTTAGCAATTTTAGAAACAGTCTACAAAATACTGACTGGTCTTACCGTGAAGTAATCCTGGATATAAATTGTGCATGAGACTATTTTTTATCTGAGTTTACAAAGGTACTGGACACTTATGCCTTTTTCATTAAAAGATGACTTGAGGTACTGAGTCTAAATGGTTAACATCATCCTTGTTAAAGTTAATGAAAGAAAGGGACAAGGCACAGAAGCTATATAGGAAAACTCAAACACCTTTGAACCTTCAGAATTACAGGTGATTCAGAAATAAACATAAGGCTGAGGTTAAAAAGGTTAAGGTCCAGCACCTTAGGCAACAACAGACTGAGGGCTTGACTAATAGTGCTAAATTCTGGAAAACAATTAATAGCGTGATTGATCCCAGTACAAGCTCAGAAGTCAGTATGACTAAGGGTGATGAGAAGTTAAGTGATTTGTTGCTGATTGCTAATAAGTTTAACAGAATGTTTAATAATCTGGATGCCTATAAGACTGACTCTGGTATAAATCCGACTGAGACCAGCTTGAGAGAACTTGGGGGTAGACTTAAATTTTACATCAAGACAGTAACTTGTCAAGAGGTGCATAACCTTCTGAAGCACCTCAAAACAAATAAATCTTGTGGCTTTGATGGATTACCTCCCAGGCTTTTGAAGCTGGCCTCAGCAGAAATAGCATATCCTGTTAGCCTGATTTTAATCTATCTTTCTGTCTGGAGAAGCTCCTGATCTTTGGAAACATTCATTTGTGATACCTATACATAAAACAGGCCCTACTTGTGAATTTACTAACTACAGACCAATCTCAATTTTTTCAGCTCTGTCCAAATTACAAGAAAAAATCATATACTGTATGACCAGTTAATTGAGTATATGGAGACATATGGTTTGTTATCACAATGTCAGCATGGATTTAGAAGGGGGAAGGGGACAGAGAGTGCCTTGGTTGAGTTCACAAGCACGGTACATGAGGGCATGGCAAGTGGAAGCCTGACTGGCATCATGTTCATGGACTTGACCAAGGCATTTGATCTAGTAGATCATGCCCTCTTAATAAAGAAATTAGTCATCATTGGGGTGGGGACCCCAGTTTTGGGATGGGTAACGAGTTATCTTTCAGAAAGATTTCAGATGGTAAACTATGGAGGATATGAATCAGAGAATGCATCAGTGAAGTGTGGATTCCCACAGGACACCATACTGTGACCTATTTTATTTTCTGTACTTTTTTATTCTGTTACAACAGCTTCCAATAATGCACACCTCATTATGTATGCAGATGAAGAGGTAGTTTACTACCAGGGGGCATCTTTATCTGGGCTTAACATTACACTGGCAAAGGAACTTAATTCTATGCAAGAATGGTTGATTCATAATAATTTGGTGCTGAACAAACAAACAAAAAAAAACTATGTTGTTTGGTACTTCAGCTAAGCTGAAAGATATAGGTAATAGTTTGCGAATTGGCTCAACAGATGGTACTGGCTGAGAAAATTATAATGCTAAATGTTTGGGGGTTGTTTTAGACCCAACATTAAATTATGCCTCTCATATTCAGGCTACAGCTAAAATATACTCAAAAATTGCCTTATTATAAAGACTGCATAGTTTTCTTTCTGATGAAGCATGTTTTGCAATTGCAAACCGGTATTTGCTGCCCATGTTGCATTATGCCTCTATTGTAGTGGACAACACACCCACTAGTATTGTGAAGCATAAGTCTGTGCTATTACACAAAATAGGCACATTTGCACATCTAGCACCTAATACTGTTCACCACTGTGACATAACTGAAAGTCTTGGAAGGTTACAAGTAAAACGATACCATAACTTTGTTATGGCTAAATTTATTTTTTGGGTACAACAAACTAGTATACCTCTCAACTTAAAAAAAACAACCTGTGGTACCTAAAACAGAGTTCCACACAAGAGTCACAGGGGAACAGACCTTGTTGAGAATTCCGTTCAAGCGCACATTAAGTGGTCAGCGTTCTTTTGCTTTTGCTGCACCAACAGTATGGCATAACATTCCTGTACAAATCAGAAGTATAGTAAACCACAATTTGTTTGCAAAGGCGTTCAAACTACATTTGAAAGATTTATCAAAATATGATTGTTTTTAAATACCTGTTTTTAGTATGACATGGTATTTATTTTCCTATTTGTGAACTTGTATGTAATGTAAAAAATGTTTTTTCTATCATGTGTGTATACTTCCTGACAATGGGTTGTACCTATAAAAGAAATTGTATGCCAGAGTGCTTACCCATATACAAATAAAAATCAAATCATAATGCAGAATGTTTGCATGTATTGTAGATTGATTTATTAAATTATGGAATGATTGCATGTATTGTGAGTTGATGTATTAAGCTGCAGACTGATTAGATGTACTGTGGATTGATGTATTAAATCACAAATTGATTACATAGAAACATAGAATCTGCCAGCAGATAAGGACCATATAGCCAACCTAGTCTGCCCATTTTATAAATGGTTTGGCAATCCCTACTCTTATCTGGACTGTCTTTCCCCACTCTTCTGTACAGCAGGTGCCTTTATGCTTATCCCATGCACTTTTGAATCCCTGTACTGTTTTTCCTCCTACCACCTTCGCTGGTAGACTGTTCCATAGATTCACCACCCTTTCTGTGAAATAATACTTCCTAGCATTCCCCCTAAGCCTCCCTCCAACCTCATGTTAAGTCCCCTTGTCCTTGTGCACTTTCTTCTCGGAAATATGCTCCCCTATTGTACCCTGTTTATTCCTCTAATGTATTTGAAAGTCTCTATCATATCACCTCTCTCCCTTTTCTCTTCCAGTGAATAGATGTTTAGTTCCTTGAGTCTTTCCTCATTAAGGTTTGTGGTACAGTCCATGTATCATTTTTGTTGCTCTTCTCTGGACTGCTTCCATTCTGTCTATGTCCTTTCTGAGATGCGGTCTCCAGAATTGGACACAATATTCCAGATGAGGCCCCACCAGTGATCTATACAGTGGCATCACCACTTCACTCCTACTGGTTATGCCCCTTCATATGCACTCCAGCATTCTGTTTGCCTGTATGTATGTGGATTGATGTTATAAACTACAAAATGATTACTAGTATTGTAGGTTGATGTATTAAACTGCTGAATGATTACCTGTATTGTGGGCTGATGTTTCAAACCGCATAATTACTACCTGTATTGTGGAGTGATGCATTAAACCACAGAATGATTACCTGTATTGTGAACTGATGTAATAAACTGCAGAATGATTAAATGTATTGTAGACTGACATATTAAACTGCAGAATGATTACATGTACTGTAAATTGATGTATTAAACTGCGGAATGACAACATGTATTGTGGACTGATGTATTAAACTGCTGAATGATTACATATATTGTGGAGTGATGTATTTAACCATGGAATGGAATTCTACAGAACTGTTCACTGAACTGCTGAATGATTACTTGTATTGTGAGCTGATGTATTAAACCACAGAATGATTACCTGTATTGTGAACTAATGTATTAAACTGCAGAATTATTATGTGTATTATGGACTGACATATTAAACTGCAGAATGATTACATGTATTGTGGACTGATGTGTTAAACTGCAGAATGGCTACATGTATTGTGGATTGTTGTATTAAACTGAGGAAAATTACATGTATCGTGGATTGATGTAATAAACTGCTTAATAATTGCTTGTATTGTGGGCTGATGTATTAAACCCCAGAATGACTACTCACATTGAGGACTGATGCATTAAACTGCAAAATGATTTCATGTATTCTGGACAAATATCTTAAACTGTTGAATGATTATATGTATTGAAGGATGATGTATTAAACTATGGAATGACTGTATGTATTGTGAATTGATGTATTAAACTGCAGAATAATTGCATGTATTGTGGATTGATGTATTAAAGTGCTCAGTGATTACTTGTATCTCTTGGGCCAACATATTAAACCGCAAAATAATTACTTGTATTGAGGACTGATGTATTAAAAAGCAGAAATGATTACATATATTTTGTGCTGATGTATTAACCTGTTTAATGATTACATGTATTGTGGAACAATGTGTTAAACTGCAGAATGGATTACCTGTATTTTGGATTGATGTATTAAACTGTGGAATTATTACATACATTGTGGGCTGATGTGTTAGACTGGGGAAAAATTACATGTATTGTAGATTGATGTATTAAACTGCTTAATGATTACTTGTATTGTGGACTGATGTATTACCCCCTTGAATGATTACATGCATTGAGGACTCAACTGAAGTATTAAACTGCAGAATGATTACATGTGTTGTGGTCTAATATCTTACACTGTGGAATGATTACATCTGTTGTTGGCTGATGTGTTAAACTGCAAAATGATTACCTGTATTGTGAGCTGATGTATTAAATTATAGGATAACTGCATTATTGCAGACTGATTTATTAAACTGTGGAATAATTGTATGCATTGTGGACTGATGTATTAAACTTCAGAAAAATTACATGTATTGTGAATTCATGTATTAAACCACAGAATGATTACTTGTATTGTGAATTCATGTATTAAACCACAGAATGATTACTTGTATTGTGAATTCATGTATTAAACCACAGAATGATTACTTGTATTGTGGGTTGATGTATTAAACAGCTGAAGATTACTTGTATTGTGGGCTGATGTATTAAACCGCAAAATGAGTGCATGTATTGAGGACTGTCCTCTGTATTTGTATTCAATTGATACCTGGAACATTTTAAATTTTTATGACTTTCACTTGTTAATGTTTGTTGGATTGTAGTTTTGTATAGGCACCTGGAACATTGGAAAGGTGCCTTTTAAACAAATAAAGATTGATTTGATTTGATGTAGTAAACCACAAAATGATTACCTGTATTGTGAACAGATGTATTAAACTGCGGAATGACTACATGTATTGTGGATTGATGTATTATCTGGGAAAAAAGTACATGTATTATGCATTAATGTATTAAACTGTTAAATGATTACTTGTATTGTAGGCTGATGTATTAAACCCTGGAATAATTACATGCATTGAGGACTGATGTATTAAGCCACAAAATAATTACATGTATTTGGGCTAATGTATTAAACCACAGAATGATTATATGTATTGAGGATCAATGTATTAAACTGGAATGATTACATATACTGTGGGCTGATATTTTAACCTGTTTAATGATGACATGTATTGTGGACCAATGTGTTAAACTGCAGAATGATTTCCTGTATTGTGAGCTTATGTATTAAATTGCAGAATAGCTACATGTATAGGGGACTGATGTATTAAACCGCAGAATGATTACATGTATTGAAGACGGATACCGAGGGGTTTGAGGTTGATTAAACAGCCGACCTTTGGTACCGATAGATTGGTGTTTCTAAAAGAATGGCAGACCCATTTACTTGAATCAGCAGCTGGTTTGATTAAAAATGTTTTTAAAGAACCCTGCCATTATGGAGCAAGAAGTGAAAACCGAATTGAGTGAATGTGAAAAATGTTTTTATGACTTTAAAGAAGATGGGGAGTATAATGAATGGTTAAATAAGTTGCAAAATTCCATACAAAAACAGGACATTAGAATTAAGAAAGTGAAGATGAGAAAATTTGAGTTGGACTGTAGAGATTAGGAGAACGAACACATATTTGAGAGGGGAAAGAAGATGCATGATTCATATCAACAGCCCAAATCAATATTAAAACACAGTAATAGGGTATCAGACTCTGCTAATGATGTTTATACTACTGAATCTGAATGCAACTTTGGGGAGGGGGGTGATACAGTAGAAAATTATCAGCAGCCTTTTTTGGAACAAAGACGTGAGCTATATACTGGGGACCCGAGGGGTCTGACAGCAGAAGTTATTTCTTTATTAACACAGAAAACTCCAACATTTGCAAATCCCTGCCAGGATGGTTAAGACAGCAGCCTCCCCCCAAATCAAGAAGCCCTAAAAACACAGACATTACATGTGGACAACCAGATTCCCCAGTCCCATGTGTCCACACAGGGGAGTCATTCCTTCCCACAATTACTGATTTTGCCTAAAAGGAGGTACGGAGGAGTCCAAGACTTACCTGCTTTGTCGGCGAGGTACCAGGAGGGGCACTAGGGGGAAGGGACAGGGCAAGAATAGGCCCTGTTTACAACAATGGGGAATGGTCACAGGACAAACAGAGGGGTTATCAATGCACCAGATACAGAACAATGGGGGGGAAATGGGGGAGGGCCAATCAGAGATGGCGGAGGATTTGACAACAATCCATGATGCTGACATCAATGCCTTGGTAATAAATATTTCAGAAGTGGAATTAATGGATCCTGAAATATCAATTTTAAATAAAGGCTAGTCTTTTGTCCCTACACACCCCCTCAATGAATTTGATACTGTTGTGGATTTAAATAGTAATGCCCGCAAGTTGAATCTCCAAGTCCTGTTCCATAAGGATAAAAATAAAAGTAAAAACAGTGGTGAAATAATTATCGAGAGTGATGTGGAAGGGAGTAATGAAGAAGCGACTGTGCACTAAGTTAAAATATGGAAAAGAAAATCTGACTTTATTCTACTTACAAATAAAGCTGTTGGGCTGTTTCTCCAAGCATGTGAGCAGGATGTGGCTAAACTCAAGGAGGAATGGCCTGCTACATGAAGAAATTGTACAAGAGAGGAACAGCAAGCACTGCAAAGACTCCAGGATCGATCTGCCATCTCCATAAAGCCTGCTGACAAGGGAGGGGCTATTGTGGAGATGGCTAAAGTTAAGTATATTGAGGAAACGTTACTTCAACTGAGTAATACTGAATTTTATAGAAAACTGTCTTTCGATCCAACCCTTGAGTACAAAATGGGAAATTGATTTCATTTTAGATGACGCAGTATTGAATGGGGTAATCAATCTGGAAACAAGCAATTTTTTGAGAGTGGAACATCCGGTGAGGGCCACTATTTATGGACTCCCAAAAATACATAAAAATTTGAAATGTCCACCAAGACCGATTGTTTCCAGTGTTGGTTCACTTACAGAACCACTAGCTCAATTTGTGGATTTCTATATTAAACCGGTGGCACAGAAGTCCAGGGCCTATATCTGGGATACCATTCAGATTCTGGGCATTCTCCAAGAGATGGTGGTAGAGCAGGGGTGGATTTTGGCTACATTGGACATTGCCTTCCTGTACACTAATATTCCCCATCAGGAAGGGCTAGAAGCAGTGAGGGAGGTGATGTGTGAAGGGACCACACTTTCAAATGAATTAATTTAATTCATTATAAATTTGATAGAATTCATTTTGAATAAAAATGTGTTTTCCTTTTTGGCTGCTATGTACCATCAAACCAAGGGGATGGCAATGGGGGCATCTATGGTCCCCAATTATGTCACTATTTATGTTGCACAGTGGGAAAGGTCATTTGTTTATGATGCCACTCATAATTCTTTCTTGAAACATTTGGATTTCTATTGTCGCTTTATCAATGATATTATTTTAATATGAAAGGGGAGACCTGTGGAATTGAATCATTTTGTGACTTATTTGGAAACAACTAATCCTAATTTAAAATTTACATTGACATATGATGTCTCTAAGATAACATTTTTGGATCTAGACATCAGTAACGATGGTATTCTGACATAAGGACAGGAATCAGGAGTGAGATGAGTCTCTTTGTGGATGACTCGAAACTAGGGGTGGTGGTGGATGGGGAGGAGGGGAGGGTGGCCCTACAGGGGGACCTGGAGGCTCTGGAAAGATGGTCTAGAAAGTGGAAGCTGAGGTTCAATGCAGGGAAATGCAAGGTACTCCACCTGGGGGCCAGAAACCCGGGCCAAGTGTACACCCGGGGGAATGCTACAAGTCTCGATGGCTGAGAGGGACCTGGGGGTGGTGGTGGATGTCAAGATGAACAACTCTGAGACTTGTAGGAGGGCAGCAGCCAAGGCCAACAGGATGCTGGGATGCATCGCTAGGAGGATCACCTCCAGAAGGAGGGAAGTGATACTCCCTCTGTATAACTGCTTGGTGAGGCCACACCTTGAGTACTGCATGCAGTTTTGGAGGCTACACTTAAAGAGGGACATTAACCTCCTGGACAGGGTCCAGAGGAGGGCAACCAAAATGATTTGGGGCTTGGGGGACAGGACCTATGAGGAGAGGCTCGAAGAGCTAAATATGTATACATTGGAAGAGAGAAGGGACTGGGGGACATGATAGAGGTCTTCAGGTACATGAAGAGGGTAAATAGGGGAGGAACAGTCAGGGTGCTTTGAAGGAAGGAGGAGGGGCCACTAGAGGCATAGGTGGAAGCTGGAAGGGGAAGTTCAGGGAGAAAGGAGGAGGTGCTACTTCACTGAGAGGGTGGTGGAGCCATGGAATGTGCTGCCTAGGGGCTGGTGGAGGCAGAGATGGTGGAGCGGTTCAAGAGGGGGTGGGACAGGTACAGGGGAAGGGTTCTGGAAGCAAAATCCAATGCAGCAAGAATATCCGGAACTGGGAAGGGAGAAGCCAGAGAAGGCGAGGGGGGCAGCAAGGTCAGCACCCAGAGTGGGGGCTGACCAAACGAGCAGACATGAAAGACCGTAAGGCCTATTCTGCTGGCATTTTAGTATGTTAGTATGTTAGTATAAGGGGTTTAAATACTGCCCTATACAGAAAAGGGACTGATAGAAATTCTGTCTTGCACTTCCAGAGTTCCCACCCTAGGCATATTATTTGTAGACAGTATACCCTATGGACAATATATGAGGGTGAAACAAAATTGTAATACAGTAGAGATGTATAACATCAATGCTGACATCCTCATAGAACGTTTTAGAGCAAGGGGGTACACTAACAAATGTCTACAGATAGCCAAGCAGAAGGTTGATGAATTGTACAGGCAGGATCTGTTATGTTATAACAATCAAAGAGAGCCTACCAATACAGGTGAGACTAAGAGAAATTGTAATAAATGTAGATCTCAATGTCCTAATTTTGTTGCTACCTTTAATATGCAGTCTAAAGATCCTGAAGACATTATAAGAACAAATTGGCATATTTTGGCGTTGGAACCTGCACTTAAGGAAGTTGTGAATAAGGATCCAAGAATCACATATAGGAGGGTTAGGAATTTGTCAAACATTTTGATACATAGCCTGGAACAGGTACAGCAGAAAAGAGAACATCTTCCAGTGGGAATGTATAAATGTGGCAACTGCTCAGCATGTCAATGGATTATGATAGGGAAAGAACTTATGTTTGAAAGAACAAAAGAAAAACTTTAGGTAAAATCTTTCATTACTTGCAATACGGAAGCAATAGTTGCTTGGCAGTATGTGCTTGTGGCTGCTACTATGTAGGAAAAACTAAGAGGAAACTTAGAGAAATAATTCTTGAACACCAGAGACATATTAGATATGGGACAGAACATAATGTCCTTGCATTGTGCTGTAAGACTGCTGGTCCATGTCATGTTTTTACCTTTTGGGATTTGGAGAAGGTCCTGTTGGGACCAAGAGGAGGAGACTTTGATAACAAATTGCTTTGCAGGGAAAGTTACTGGCAATACAGACTGAAAGCTGGTAACCACCCGGGCTTAAACGAACATTTTCAGTTGGCTCCTTTCCTCAAAAAAATAAAATGAACCATAGAAAGTAATGTTGTTTGTTTATTGTCTTTATGCTGTCTTTTTCCCTTTGCATATTTATTAATATATAATTTTTTTCCCATTGAACATTATTCTGATTTTGTTCTTTATCTGATCGTTTTATCTCTGCCACTGATTATACATCATACATGCAATGGTGAGCACTTGCTGTGCTGCCTTAAACGCTGAAATCTGTGTGCCCTGCATGTATGTTGTATGTTAGTACCTTATTTGTAACAACATGGTATTACATGATATTGCCAGTTTATATATTGTATGACTGGCAATATGAATTTATAGTGGCTTATATTTTAGAACATACGAATGATTATTATGAATTAGATAGACTGACACTGTAAGAACAATCTTTTCTGTGAAGGAATATTACTAAATATGTGGAAGGATCATTTTAGGAGAGACCGATTCATATATTCGCTTTTAGAGAATGTATATTATTTGACCATTAGATGGCACTATTTGATTATTTATTTATATAGATTTTAGTCCTTAGGATTATTGATCATAGGGATACTCTTCATCTTATTATATCTATGTATTTTGTACATTCTATATATTTATTGTAACATATTATTGTCTTTGCTGTTTTTCCCATTCATCTATTCATGGTGTTAGTATGTATATATATTTATTTATTTATACATTATGTTTTCATATATGTGTGATTGCATAAGAGTTCTGTTGCTTTAAGCAGTAAATGCCTTTGCAGTATGGGCACTATAAATAGTGGTGGTGATTAATTGGCCCCCCACATCTGGAAAAAGCATCAAAGTGACGCAAGTGCACCCCGTTTTTAGATAGGGGTGCACTTGCTTGCTATGTAGTCTGTTTACGTTTTGTCCATTTTTACATGAATAAACAATTTTTGTTTACTGGAACCTATTTGTTGGCTTATCTGTGCCACTGGTGAGCTGAGCTTGTTTGTGCTTTGTTGTGCCATAGTGCTATATTTGAATTTTGGCACCCAGGTGAGTGCTGGAGCCACTCATATTAGTTTTACATGTATTTTGGCCTGATGTTTTAACCCATTTAATGATTACATGTAATGTGAACTGATGTGTTAAACTGCGAGATGATTACCTGTATTGTGAGCTAATGTATTAAACTGCAGAATAATTTAATGTATTGGAGACTGATATATTAAACCACAGAATGTTTACATGTATTGTGGACTGATGTATTAAACCACAGAATGGTTACACATATTGTGGGTTGATGTACAGTATTAAACTGCTGAATCATTACTTCTATTGTGGGCTGATGTATTAAGCCACAGAATGATTACCTGTGTTGTGAACTGATGTATTAAACTGCAGAATGATTACGTGTATTGAGACTGACATATTAAACCACAGAATGACTACATGTATTGTGGATTGATGTCTCATACTGTGAAATGATTACATATATTGTGGACTGATTGTGGCAATTCTAGTGGGTGGGGGTAGGAAAAAGTAGGCTATTGGTTAACTAAGATCTGCAGCTTATCTATTAGGTAGGGAAATGGGCAGATGGGGTGGGCCAAGCCGTCCTTATCTGCCGTCAAATTCTATGTTTCTATGTTATGTTTAGCATATTAAATTGTTGAATGATTACATGAATTGTGGGCTGATGTATTAACCTGCAGAATGACTATATGTATTGTGGATTAACATATTAAAATGGGGAAAATTACATGTATCGTGGATTGACGTATTAAACTGCTTAACAATTACTTGTATTGTTGGCTGATCTATTAAACCTGGAATCATTATATGTATTGAGGACTGATGTATCAAACTGCAGAATGATTACATATATTGTGGACTACTATATTAAACTGTGGAATGACTACATGTATTGTGGGCTAATATGTTAAACTGCATAATGATTACCTTTATTGTGAGCTGATGTATTAAACTGCTGAGTGATTACATGAATGGAGGGCTGATGTATTAAACCACTGAATGATTACATATATTGAAGACTAATGTATTAAACCACAGAATGATTACCTGTATTGCGAAGTAATGTATTAAACTGCAGAATAACTACATGTATTGTGGACTGACAAATAGTGCTGTTTAGAATATGGAATTCCGCTGGCAGAAGCAGTGCAGAATGGCCATTGCACTGATGGAATTTCAGCTGGAATTTTGTTGGTTCTTCAGTGGAATTCTGCCTACTGTGACCTGTGGAATATTATTCTGTGGAAAATCAATTTTTCAACAGGAAATTATACCACAACAATTTCCATGGAAAATATTGAGATCCACGGAATAATAGTCAGTGGAACAGCATTTTTGTCAGTAGAAAATAATTCTGCAACTGTTTTCTACCGAGGAATTTCGCCATTCCATTTGTGGCGAAATTCAGCAGAATTTTGATGGAATTTAATTCTGCCAGAATTTAAAAATTCCACACAACACTACTGACAAATTAAACTACAGAAAAATGACCTGTATTGTGGACTGATGTATTAAACTGTGTAGTGATTACATGCATTGTGTGCTGATGTATTAAACTACAGAATGACTACATGTATTGTGGATTGAGGTATTAATCTGGGAAAAAAAATTAGATGTATTGTGGATTAATTTATTACATTGCTTATTGATTACTTGTATTGTGGGCTGATGTATTACACCACAGAATAATTACCTGATTACCTGTGTTGTGAACTTATGTATTAAACTGCAGAAATATTACAGTACATGTATTGTGGACTGACATATTAAACCGCAAAATGATTACATGTATTGAGGAGTGATGTATTATACTGTGAAGTGATTACATATATTGTTGACTAATGTATTAAACTGCAGAACGATTACATGCATTGGGGACTGATGTATTAAACTGTGGAATGACTACATGTATTGTGGATTGATGTATTAAACTGGGAAAAAATTACATGTATTGTGGACTGATACTGTATATTAAACTGCTTAATGATTACTTGTATTGTATGCTGATATATTAAACCTGAAATGATTACATGTATTGAGGACTTATGTATTCAACTATAAAATAATAACATGTATTTTGGGCTAATATATTAAATCACAGAATGATTACATGCATTGAGGACTGATGTATTAAACTGGAATGATAACATATATGGTGGCCTGATACAGTATATTAACCTGTTTAATGGTTACATACATTGTGGGCCAATGTGTTGAACTGCGGAACGATTACCTGTATTGTGAGCTTATGTATTAAATTACAGAATAATTACATGTTTTGGGGACTGATGTATTAAACCACAAAATGATTACATGCATTGAGGACTGATGTATTAAACTGTGGTGTGATTACATATATTTTGGCATAATATATTACACTGCTGTATGATTACATGTATTGTGGGCTAATGTAATAACCTGTTTAATGATTAAAGGTACTTTGCTTTGATTTTATTAAACTATAAACCCAGAGGAGTGCAACTGAAATGGTGCAGGGTCTGCACCAGAAGACATATGAAGAGAGACTTAAGGAGCTTAATATATACAGTATACACTTGAGGAAAAGAGGGATGGTGGGGGGACATGATAGAAACTTTCAAGTACCTCAAGGGATTCAACAAAGTCCAAGAGGGTAGCATCTTTCAGAAAAAGAGATGTGCAAGAACAAAGGGGCACAATCTGAAGATAGAAGGGATGGCTTAGAGGTAATGTGATGAAGTATTTTTCCATGGAGATGGTTGTAGATGCATGGAATGGGCTTCCTGAGTAGGTTGTGGAGTCCAAAACAGTGGGGGAATTCAGGAATGTATGGGACAGACCTAAGGCAATGCTAGGGGTTGGAGGTAGAAGGAAGTAGGCTGTTCTTTTTTTTTTTTAACTCTTTATTAATTTTAGTACCAGAAATACAACTTCATGTAAGTTCGTAAAGGCAGGAAGGTACATAAAAGAGAACAAATAAGCCAAAAAGGAAAGGAAAAAAAAAAAAACTATCCCTCCCGCCCCGCCCCTCCCAAGGGCCGCAGCAGTACTACAAATCACGATCTATGACACAGAGAAATACATTTATATATTTGAGTTTCCTTATCACCATAACGACTTCTAAACTACCCAGCAGTGAGAATCGTTAGTTCTATTCGCATAGCCGCTATGTGTTTTTCCAGCTGTAGTGCCAAGACGCATTCCCTATACCATTCCATAATTGAAGGTGCTTTCTCCTCGGTCCAATGTCTCATTATAACTAACTTTGCAGTTGCCGTTATCAATGCCATGTGTGCCTTCCTTTTACTTGGGGTGCCACTAGGGAAATAATTTACTAGGCAGACTTCAGGAGTAAAAAGTTCCCACAAACCGAGAATCGAATCTAAGGAGTTACAAATATTTTGCCACAAGACTTTAATACACAGGCATAACCACAGCATATGATAGAGGGACCCCTCTTCTGTCTTACATTTACTGCACATTGGTGTGTGCATCCGGCCTATTCTGTATAACTTAGAGGGAGTTAGATACAGATTATGCAATATGTTGTAATTTACTGCCCTGAGCCTGTCTTGTTTGACAGGTCTATATAAAGTAGTCCAGACACTAACCCATATCTTAGGATCACCCGGGATACCCAATTTTTGATCCAATAAGGACAGAGACCTGACTGTAATCTGGTGTCCCAGTCTAACAAGGTCTTATATAAAATAGAAACTTTATTCCTTCGCGAGGCAACCTGCAATAACTCAGTAGGATCCTTTTCCCCTATATCCGCAATTATAAAATGTTTGTGGAACCTGGACAGGGCTTTATTAACTTGCAAGGATTTAAAAGACTCTTTGCTAGAGAGATTATCGGAGCTACCAGATTGGGCCGGCAATAAAAATTTACCCTCTTTCCAGACATCTGTTACCTTACAGGATTTCAATCTATGCCAAAAGGACTTGGCAATCGGTGCATTGCCGATTTTAAAATGCGGATTATTAATAATGGGCTGATTCGAAGATTGACACCATTTAACTGCTAATTATGCTTGTGCTTGAAGAGACGCTTTTAATCGACCATCCCATGGGATTATTTCGGAGGCTTTGAGGGATATGGGACGAAGAAATATAAAGCAACGAGTGTAACGAATATCTTACCTGGGACGCAAGGTGTTTCTCAATAGTCACCCATAAGGGAACGTATATTCGGTGTTCCTCTTTTTCTTGCCAGTAACATAACTTGCTTAGATGTTGCGCTAGGTAGTATATATAAAAAGAGGGGGCCGCCAAACCACCCCTAACTTTAGGTGTGGTTAACTTGTAGTAGGATCTACGTATCTTTTTTTTACTCCACAAAAAAAGATTCATCTTTCTTCTCAATTTAGAAAACCAAATTTTGGGGATATAAAATCCTAACATACCCAGCGGATACAATATTCTAGGTAAGAGGTTCATTTTAATAACGCTCAATCAGCCCCATAAAGAGATTGGGAGATCTTGCCATCTTTCAAGATCTTTGGTAATTATTTTAATAAGGGCATCTATATTATTACGCCGGATAGCAGAAAGATCTCTAAAGATCTTGATACCTAGATATACTATTGATCTCGACTCCCATGCTAAACCAAGGGGAGCTAACACTGCCTTGTTTACTCGATGGTTTAAGGGAAATATTTTGGTTTTCTGTCGATTCAACTTATAAAATGACCATTTAGAAAATTCCATGATCTCCTCTAGCAGTGCCGGAATCGAGACCTCGGGATTTTCCAGATGTAATAAAATATCATCGGCATAAGCCGATAGAGCATATCTAGTTACCCCAACATGAATCCCGGAGATCATGATGTTAGCTTTCAATCTAAGAAGCAGGGGTTCTAAATATAGGTTAAAAAGCAAGGGAGATAATGGGCACCCCTGTCTAGTTCCACAGGCCAACACAAATGACGGGGAGAGCAGCCCATTGCACTTCACTTTAGCAGTAGGGCAGGAATACAAAACTTTTATCCATTTGACAAAGTCTTCTGGGAAACCAAAGGAGGCTAAAGTGGCAAAGAGAAAGTCACAGGAGACTCTGTCAAATGCCTTTTCAGCATCTAAAGAAACTAACACTGTTGGAATATTGGAGTCTCTGGCCACTGTTATTAAATGCATTAGTTTGCGCGTATGATCTTGAGATAACCTCCCAGCCATGAACCCCACTTGTTCTTGCCCTATTAGTTTATCAATAATTTTTGAGAGTCTATTTGCTAATATTTTAGCCAGTATTTTCACATCAGTGTTTAATAAAGAAATAGGCCGGTAACTACTAAGATCCAGTGGGTCCTTTCCTGGTTTTAAAATCAAGGATATCACCGCCTCTAAAAAGCTCACCTCTGACATGCCCTGCTCAAACCAGAATCCAAACAATTCCATTAACGTGGGTGCAAGGATGTCTTGATAGGCTTTATAAAAATTGTTAGAGAGCCCGTCTGGGCCGAGAGATTTATCTAGAGGTAACTGCTGAATTGCTTCTCGGATTTCTGTTACAGAGATCAAGTAGGCTGTTCTTTAACTAGGATCTGTAGCTTATCCATTAGGTAGGGAAATAGGTAGACTGGGTGGGCCAAGTGGTCCTTATCTGCTGTCAAATTCTATGTTTCTCTGAAATGATTACATATATTGTGGGCTAATGTAATAACCTTTTTAATGATTACATGGTTTGTAGACTGCTGTATTAAACTACGGAATGATTACAAGAATTGTGGGCTGCTGTATTAAACTGTGGAAAAACTACATGTATTGTGGATTGATGTATTAAACTGCCTAATGATTACTTGTTATTTGGGCTGATGTAACTGCAGAATTATTACATTGTATTGAGAACTGATGTATTAACCTGTTTAATGATTAGATGTACTGTGGGATGATGTGTTAAACTACTCAATAATTACCTGTATGATGGATTGATGTATTAAGTTACAGAATGATTACATGAATTGTGGGCTGATGCAATAACATTTTTAATGAGTACATATATTGTGGGCTGCTGTATTAAACTGTTGAATGATTACATGTATTGTGGATTGATGCATTAAACTATGGAATACATGTGGTGAGGGCTGATGCATTAACCTGTTTAATAATTACATGTCTTGTGGACTGATGTAATAAACTGCGGAAAGATTAAATGTATTTTGGGTTGATGTATTAAACCACAGAATGATTACATGTATTGTGGATTGATGTAGTAAACCACAAAATGATTACACCTATTAAGGGTTGATGTATTAAACCGATGAATGATTACTTGTATTGCAGGCTGATGTGTTAAACCACAGTGATTACATGTATTGTGGACTGATGTATTAAACTGGAGAATGATTACATGCAATGTTGACTGATGTATTAAACCGCATAATGATTCCATGTATTATGGATTGATGTATTAAGCTGCAGAATGATTACCTGTGTTGTGTCCTAATGTATTAAACTGTGGAATCATTTCATACATTGTGGGATGATGTATTAACCTGTTTATTACATGTATTGTGCACTGATGTATTAAACTGCAGAATAATTACATGTATTGTGGATTTGTCCCAGATTCCCCCCTTTTCCCCCACAAAAGACAAAACCATTTGTATGTTGTTGTGCTCAGATTGGCAATTAATTTATTATATATCATAATTCCATTTACAATTCCATCATCATTTATTATAGTCTTTTTCACCATTGTATTTTATTGCATCCATATAGCAATCTCTGATCATCCCTCTTTCTTCCTCTTCTCGCTCCCCCAGGTGAAAACCTAGGTGCCTTCTTCTCTCTTTTCTGGAAGGTAACTGAGAACTGAGACTGCTTTTTCTCCTTCAGCTTCTTCTTCCTCTCATCATATTCCTTTTTACTTCCCCCCTCCCCTCCTTTCCCCCTTTTATCCACATTAACCAGTCTCCAGCTTGCATTGGCTGACTGGCTTTCCCCCCAATTATGGGTATTTCTCCCCCTGCTTAGGATACCTCATCCTTTTTTTTATTTTTTTTTACTTTTTTTGTTTTCCTGCCTGTCTCCTCCATGCTTCTGTGAAACCCATAATTTCTGTATTAAACATATCTATGGCCAGGTCTGATAGGTGGACTCCATCTGACCTGTAGAAATCCTCTACCTATTCCTCCATGCCTCACAGTATTACATGACCCCCTATCTTCCTTATCAGTGTTCCCACCCTTCTATTCATCTTCATCCTGGCCCTGTCTAAAGCTATGTGACTGTGTTCATGTCTCCATACCCTCCGTGGGATCATGTCCGACCAAACGAGGCTTACCCCTGGCCACCACTGCTGTATTTTCTCTAAGTTCCTTTTATCTGCATATATGTGTCCACCCATGGCTTTCCCCCAATATCGTTACCCCCTAGGTGTAAAATGATTAAATCTGGGGTGGGTCGCTGCTCTTTCATCTCTTTCAGGGTACGAAGCAGCTGTGCCCATCTCATCCCTTGGATGCCAAACCAGCCTACATTTTCTCACATCCTGGTACAGCTGTTTTCCCCCAGCCTTTTTCTCAGCTCTCTTTTCCGCCCAATAAATGTAGGCGTGACTGTAGATCCATATTTCAGTGATCCTCCCTCTTCCTATAGGATTTAAGCAAAATATAATTTTAAACATAGTCCTAGATCCTTTCCATAGCACCCATCCCTTCCCCCTCCCCATCCCCAATGCGGTTCAGTACCTGAAAAACAAACATAGGTGATACGTCACTCTCCATGTTGCAGTGCTCGAATGTACCTCTTGTTACTGGCAGACTGCCAGTGCCCCCTCTCCAACATATTAGTCACTGTCTCCCCTGCTGCTGCCTTCTATGAAGCAGCCCCATTTGAAAGGAGTGAGATGCATGGCCGTGACCTCATAACTAGTGATCTTTTTCCCATCTCCATGCACAAATAATATCCCTTTCTTACACCCCCGCTCTGCGGCGTAAGCCC
This sequence comes from Neoceratodus forsteri, assembly GCA_016271365.2. Taxonomy (NCBI): domain Eukaryota; kingdom Metazoa; phylum Chordata; order Ceratodontiformes; family Ceratodontidae; genus Neoceratodus; species Neoceratodus forsteri. The sequence goes on from CM057455.1 coordinate 63,837,656, forward strand.
ACAAAGCCTTCACTGGGCACACTGTGCCGTCTCCATGAGCCTTCAGAGTTACAGTACAACCCTTTCCCTCTTGATCCATTTTAGACTTCTGAATTATGATTTGTATCTCGTCTGTTCCCCAGCTTATATCGTCCCACTCCAACCCCCCCTTCATCCTTTCTGCCATGTCCCACAGCCTCACTCACTCTCAGGGCCCCCTGCAAACATTACTAGATAAATTGTGTGAAATAGCTGCACCTGCATCTCTATCTGCAAATTGCCGGTAGCACCCCCTTTAGTTTTGCAAGCCACTGTTCCCCTATTGGTCGTCTACTATTTGCAGGTCTCTGGTTCAACCTACCCCATCCTTGCATCATTCTCCTGATCAACATTGACATTGTTGGGTCCTTCCATTGCTTTAGGCTGCAAACTAACTAATCCCGGCTAGATATACCCCCATCGTGCTGTGAGCCGTTCTTCTCTGCCATTGATCTACTGTGAACTTCCTTAACTGTTCCTCCATGAGTGGCCTACTTACCTCCATACTGTGTGCTACCCTGAATGTTTGGAACACCCGCCAAGCCCCTTTGTAGGCCCTCAATGTCTGTGGTGGCCATGAGCTGCAAAACAGCAGTTCTGCTCCCTCTTGCCTATGTCCCATATGTTCGTTGTTATGGGCATTTTCCAATCCTCTGCTGATGGGGCCAGCATCTGGAAATGTTCCAGCTGCAGATGGGAAAGACTGTCAGCCAGGACATTTTTTACCCCTTCTATGTGTTTTGCCCTGAATGACATATTCAATTGCAAGGCCCTTAACACCAACTGTCTCAAAACCTGCATGGCCGTCTCTGACCTGACTCCCCTGTTGTTTAAAACTTCTACCACTGCCTTGTTATCACACCAAAATGTAACCTTCTGGTTCCATAACTCCTCTCCCCATACCAAGGTGCAGGCCCAAATGGGCATGATCTCTAACAGCATGATGTCTTTTACTTTTTTGTCCCTCACCCAAGTTTTAGGCCATGGTTCCGCAAACCATCTTCCCCTCATGTAACCCCCCCATACCTAAACCCCCTGCCGCATCTGTGTAGAGTTCGAGATCTGTGTTGTACACCCAGTCCTCCTGCCAAAAGGAACAGCCATTATAGGTGCTGAGAAATTCCTCCCACACCCTGAAGTCTTCTTTAACTCCCTTTGTCATGTCCACCCAGTGGTGTGGTCTGGTTACTCCTGCTGTGGCCCTTTCTAGCCTCTTTGTGAAAGCCCTCCCCGGTCCAATTACCTTGCATGTGAAGTTCAGATGTCCTAAAACCTGCTGCACCTGTTTTAATCGCACTCTTCTCCTACTTGTATGTACGTGAATCAACTCCTTCAGTTTCTTCACTTTGTTGTCTGGCAACATAAATGCCTCTCCCTGGGCATCTATTTCAATGCCCAGACATTCTAAAGGCTTACTGGGCCTTCTGTTTTTTTCGGTGCCAACGGAACCCCTAACTTTCTGCACAATTCTTGGAAACTGGTCAACATTCTTTCTGTCTCTCCCCTCCCACTGCCTATTAAAAGGAAATCATCCAGGTCATGTATGATAGTCTTGTATCCATTTTTTTCCTGAAATATCCACTGTAAGCATGTGCTGAATGCCTCAAATGTTGCACATGCTATGGAACATCCCATGGGCATTACTTTATCAAAATAGTACTGTCCCCCTGTCTTAAAGCCCAATATGTCCCAATCTTCCCTCCTAACAGGAAGCAACCTGAAAGTGGACTCTGTATCCATTTTGGCCATCCGTGCATTGGTAGTCACTTGTATAATCTGCACCACCTCCTCTAATATGGTGTAGGTCACTTTACTATGCTCCCCACTTATGAAATCATTCACAGAGTCCCCTTCTGGAAATGACAGGTGGTGGATCACCCTGTATTCTCTCTGCTGATTATTGGGGACCAAGCACAAAGGAGAAATTCTCATGTTCTGCAATGGGGGATTAGCATATGGCCCTTCTACTCTACCAGCTGCCTTTTCATTTTCTGTTTTTTTTATTAGAATGTCCTCCTTCCCTTTTACTGAGCCCAGGTTATTTGCCTCTCTTGTCCGCCTGGGGCCTTTGCACTGCAATGGGAAACTGGTCTTAAACCCTTTCTTAATTGATTCCGCCACCTCCCTATCTGGGTATCTTTCTAGCCACTTTTCCCACCTTTCTATCTTGATGGGTGTTCTTGCATCTTGGAACTGATCTCCAGCCCTCTTCCCTTCATTTCTATTACACCCCCCATTCCTTTCCTGTACCTTGCCGTTAGTAAGTCTGGCTCCCTCTACCTGTGTGCCCTCTGCCTCTCCCCCATTCCATGACTGCCCCCTATATCCCTGCCCTTCCTGAAAAAACTGTTGACTTGTTCCTTACCCCTCTGACCCTTGGGTCCCTTGTGCCCATGTTGTTCTGCATCTACTCGCTGGGTGTGTTCCCCCACATTTTGAGCAAGCATGCTAAAAATGGCATTGGGGCCAGCAGCCAAAGCCTCTATTGTAACCCCAGCAACACCTCTGGGGTGCCCCACCCCTTTTTCCCATCTCCCCCTCCAGAGTGGACTGGTTGGTTACATAATCTGACCACAGATCTAATTGCTTCGTATCCCATCTTATGTCCCCATACGTCGCCATCTTTTGCCAGAAGAATTCATCGTAGTATATCCACCCCACTCCACCTTCCGCTTTCGCCCACCTTATTATCAGGGAATAAGTGATCAGTGGAATGCCCAACTCAGGTTTCATTTCCAGCACACTAGCTGAGTACGTGGTGAAACCTACAAACCACCCATCCCAAGTCTTTAAATGAGTAAATTTGTCCTCCTCTTTCTTGCCTAACAAAACCACTGCTGCTGCCATTTCACTCTTCCTGATGCCCTTTGTTTCCTCACATTTCACTGCCGCTTCCTTGCTCACTAATGCAAAAATGTCCACATACTCCCCCTTCCATATTTTTTCTTTTGTGGCCAGCAGTACGTGCTCCCCTATTTTCGTTCCTGGGGTTCCTATCTCCCTTGTTCCCTTTCCTACACTCTCTCCCCCTTTCCCCCTCCTTTGTCGCCGCTGTATCCGACCTAATCTCAGCCAGTGCTGACTCCATCTGACTCAACCCCCTTGTCCCCAATGCTGAAATAATTTGTCCTATGTATTCTTTTATGCTTTCTCCTACTGCTCCACATACATTACCTGTGACCTTGTCCGCTCCTCACGGCCTGTTGTCTGCGGGGTGCCCTTTCATGTCCCCCTGTGGTGGAATGGCCGGTTGTACTACTGGCTGTGGAAGAACCACTGTGCTCGGGGGATCCAGTCTGGGCTCCCCAGGGGGAACCACCAGCTGGTCTTGGGAGGTATTGACAGGACTGGGACATAGGGCTCCCATGGTACTGGGCTAGCTGCTCTGGGAAGCACCACCATCGGTGGCTGCACCCTGGTAGGGCTGCTTGGCCTCCCTGCTGGCCCTTTCCTGCTGCCCACTTTTTTTTGTCCTGCTTTCCGCTTCTCCCCATATCTCCCCAGCTCCTCTCCTTCCACCAGCTACCACATTCTGTTGGCCTTCTCTGCGAGGTACACAATGGCCTTGTAGGCATCCTCTTTAGATGGCCTGTTCTTTCTTGGTGCCATTTCCTCATGTTCGCCTGTGCAAGCTGTGGAGACAACTGACTGACAAAAAAAAAAAAATTTAATTAATCATCTGTCCACAACGAGGCCTTGTATAACTAGGCCCCTCCTTGTTTGTTTTTTTTGTCTTGTATCTCCGGCCTTGTGCCCCTTGTTCGACCTAGCTTTTGACCTGTCGCCCCCACTGAAGGCTCACATTTTTGCCCACCTTCTTACTATGCATGTCCTCTCAGCCCAGCCTTCAGTGCCCACTACCCTTTCACCCGCTGCTATCTGCAGGTTATCCTCTGCCTTCTGCAGCTGCCCCCATACCACTAGGGCCCTGTTTACCTTCCTTCCTCCCTTCATAACTCACCCCTGTTCCCTGAAACATCCCCCAGTCAGGGCGCCATCTTCCTGCATGCCTCTCGGGGCATGTGGTTTTATGCCAAATGGCCAGCACCTCTAATTAGGCCCCAGCCAATCTGACCAGGCCTCTACCTTTGCTTCTTTTCTTTTCTGGTTCTTCCAGTCAATAATTGCCCCAGGGTCTCCCCCCAACTTGTGGTGTGGCATCCTTTTGTTTTTTTGGTGACATTAGAAGGCCCCTTGCATCCTGGATCCACTCACCGCGTAGCCTACCCATGGTGTGTGACGTCACGCCACATGGTCGTCACTGTCTGCCGCCCGGTATGCTTTTTTCTGCCGGACTTCAACCACAAACACGTTCAAGCACCACCCCGTTAATTGTGCATGGCCCAGATCCTTATAATCCCCTGAATAAGGCCCTTCTTTGACCTCCCAACTCCCTGGAAAAAACAGCATGTGACGTCACGCCACATGGCTGTCTCTGTTGGCCCCCAAGCTAAGCTTTTGCATTGGCCTTCCAACTCAAATGCCCTTTTCAACATTCCAGAGTGACTCTGCCTGTACTAGATCATGTTTCTCCCCAGAATAAAGCCCTTCTTCCATTTTCCATTCCTTGAAAATGGCGTGTGACATCATGTCACGTGACTATGTCTGTCGGCACAATGCCAGTCCCTTTTTCAGGCCTTACCCTCATAAAACGCTCTGTCCCCATGTTCCACAGCAACCCAGCACAGCACCAGGCCAATGCTGGAGGCTTCTCACCTCCTTCAATGTAAAAAGGACACAATCTCTTCTTAGCAGGCCTACATGCTTTTAAAGAGAGCTTCCCTAAAGCCCCCATGCCAACCAGCTCCCCTTAGCGACCTACACCTTTTTGTCCTTCCCTTCTCTCCCCTGTCGCTTGCCTTTGACCACGCTCTTCCCAATCTGGTTTCCAGGCCACCGCTGGCCAAAAACACCAAGTGCTGCTCTCTCCCCTTCCCAAACAGTCATTTGCTCTCTCCTCCACACCGCGCTCTTCCCAGACTGTTCACTAGGCCCAGCTGGCTAACATCACCACATACTGCTTCCTACTCAGTTCTATACCTGAAAGCTTCTATAAATGCCTCACTAACCTCACAAAACAACAAATGTTTTATTTTTTTTAAACTTTACAATGCTTCCTCTTGTTCGTATGTTCACAGCCTTTCCTCATACACTGATACCTCCAACAGAAATAGCCTACTGCATGTAACATTTTTTTCAGATATCCTTGTACAACCAGTTTGTGCTGCTGGTGAGAACTGAACATGCAGTCTGTTGATTTTGAAGCCTGTGCTTTTACCCTCTGTACCATTCAGCCAGCATACCAGCGTTCTACACAGAAACCCCCCACCCAATATAATATATATATATTATTTTTTTTAAAACTTCATCCTTGTTTGTGTGCTTGTTTGTTTGTTTATTTTTATACTGCATAACCAGTGAGCATAATATGCCCATTTTCACTGGTGCCCAGTCACAACCTGATTACAACACAATATATAATACAAAACATACAAAATCATACAAAAATGTATCAATTAAAACAACAGCATTTTGCTTCATTTGACATAAATTTTGCTAGAACACTCAAATAATGAAATTGTAACAGACTTTGCAATATTACAACGCAAATCATTGTATAATTTAACTGCATAATATTGTAGTGAATTTTGAGCCATTGTACTTTTATAAAAGGGAATTTGAAATTTATAGCTAACCTGTGACCTTGTCCTAACAAAATTTAACAATCTTGGAAACATCTTACAAATAATACTTGGTAAGAATCCTAGATGTATTTTCTGCAGAAATACTGCAGCATGCATTCTAAATCTATCAACCAAGGACAGACACCCTAAAGTACTGTAAGAAAACAATGATGAGTTCTTTTATGCTGACCAGTAACAAATCGAATGATATTATGATAAGTTGATGTAAGCTTAGTTTGCATTCTATCTGAAGAAAAAAAAATACTAATAACCCATAATCAATAACTGAAAACAATAAACTATGTGCCAGTATTGCCCTAGTATCGTATGTTAGATATCGTTTTAATCGATACAACATTCCCAATCTTTGATGTAACTTACTAATTAATTTCTGTATGTGTAAGTCAAAAGATAAGTTACAATCAATAGTTAAACCCAAATAACAAATTTCAGAAACCCTTTCAATTTTATTATCATAATTATCATTCAAGGTCAGCTCAAAATTTACTTTAGATCTAGGATTTTTAAATACCATGCATTTTGTTTTAACATGATTCAACACTAAATTATGCCCAATAAACCAATTATGCAATAAGCTAAAATCCTTTTGCAACTGCTGTTGTACAGATTGACAAGAATCTCCAATACATAATAAAACTGCATCATCTGCAAATAAAATAAGCTCAGATTCATTACATACATTATGCAAAGAATTTAAAAAAAGAGAAAACAACAAAGGGCCCAATGCGTACCCTTGTGGGACGCCACACATCAATTTACTCTCATCTGACATTACACATTAATAAAAGTTTTCTGCACCCTTTCAGATAAATAATTATCAATCCAATATATCACTTCATTAGAAAAATTTTACCTTAAGTAAACTCAACAATAGTTTCCCATGGTCAACAATGTTGAATGCCTTGGTGAGGTCCACAAAACCAGCAGCCACTATTTTACCCTCATCTAAGGCTTTATATACCTGGCCTGTGAACCTCGGCAAGGCAGTCTCCATGCTGTATCCATGTCAAAAACCATGCTGAGATGGGGACCAAGATGATATTATCCCAGTGCTCCCAATGAGTCAATTCAGTGACACCTGGCGAACTTGGAACCTAAGGCAGGGAGGAACAGCGAGGGCAGTCGGAAAGGCACAGCCAATCGCCTGCTTCCTTCAGCCCACAGCAACCAGCAGAGTGCGGAGGCTAGCTCCCCAGCGGGTGGTCAGTGACACCTAGCCAAACTTGGAACCACAAGGCGGGAGGAACAGTGAGGAGCAGTCGGGAAAGCTGCAGCCAATCGTAGCGAAGCTTCCACCAGGCACAGCAGCCAATTGGCTCTCCTGCCCCATTGACTTACACTGGCTCAGTTTGCATTGCTGAAATCTGTGTGGGACTTGAAAATTTGTTTTCTTTTGTCTTTTACTCTTCCCTGGTGTTCTACTGCAAGTTTCCCAGAAGAGCTGCTTCCACTCTGGTGAGACATCTATAGAGGCAACTGCTGTTGATTCTGTTGAATTCTGCTGGACTCTGTTAGCAGCAGTGGGCCAGATGCTGAGCGCCCTCTCCTTCTAGTTTATATGTGTAAATCATCAAAAAGTGCTGTTATCCACTATTGTATTGTAAGGGAAACTACTGTTTTACTGCTCTTAAAGTAATTGCAGCTCCTTGCTTGTCTGAATATGTAAGGTGGGCCAGGCGCTGAGGCGCCACAGGACCCCCCAAGTCCTTTGTAGTGCAGATTTGGTCAGTGGCGCTCAGAAAAGGCTTTACTGCCTTTATTAGTGCTGCACCCTCCTCTGTTTCTCTCAGCCTGCTTCCTTCAGCCCACAGCAACCAGCTGGCGCGGGGCAACTCTCCGCCAGCAAGCGATCGGCGTACCTAGCCGAACTTGGGAACCACAGGCCGGGAGGAACAGCGAGCAATCGAGCGCAATAATGTCCAGCGTGAGCTCCACCAGGCACAGCAGCCAATTGGCTCTCCTGCCCCATTGACTTACACTGGCTCAGTTTGCATTGCTGAAATCTGTGTGGGACTTGAAAATTTGTTTTCTTTTGTCTTTTACTCTTCCCTGGTGTTCTACAAGTTTCCCAGAAGAGCTGCTTCCACTCTGGTGAGACATCTATAGAGGGCAACTGCTGTTGATTCTGTTGAATTCTGCTGGACTCTGTTAGCAGCAGTGGGCCAGATGCTGAGGCGCCACTCTCCTTCTAGTTTTATATGTGTAAATCATCAAAAAGTGCTGTTATCCACTATTGTATTGTAGGGAAACTACTGTTTACTGCTCTTTGAAGTAATTGCAGCTCCTTGTCTGAATATGTAAAGTGGGCCAGCAGGCTGAAGTGCCACAGGACCCCCACAGTCCTTTGTAGTGCAGATTTGGTCAGTGGCGCTCAGAAAAAGGCTTGCTACTGCCTTTAGTAATTGCTGCACCCTCCTCTGTCTCTCTCAGCCTGCTTTCTTCAGCCCCAGCAACCAGCTGGCGCGGGGAGCTTCGCTCCGCCAGCCAGGCGATCGGCGGCACCTTGCAACTTAGGAACCACAAGGCGGGTGGAACAGCAAGGGAGCAGTCGGGAAAGAGCAAAATTTTGCCCACCACCCTTCTCCCTTCCTGTGTGTGTTAATTATAGGCATCTTCCGCCTAAATCTCTTCCCACCCACAGCACTTTTCTCTAAACCAATAGACAGTCACACCAGCTTGCTGACCCAACCAATCAGCAACTTCGCTACTCCCTATTGCCAACTATCAATATCCCCCTCAGAATGGGGAGCTTGCTACTGATACTCCTGTCACTAATAGCCATAGGGTTCCACAATGAAGATGACCCTATTATACAATCTAAAGTGGTCAACCCGCCTAGTTTCTCTGGAACATCCCCCGTGGCTGACACCCATACCCTCATATATGTCTTGCCATTGCTGTATCGACTACATAGAAACATAGAAACATAGAATTTGATGGCAGATAAGGACCGCTTGGCCCACCCAGTCTGCCCATTTCCCTACCTACTGGATAAGCTGCAGATCCTAGTTTACCAGCAGCCTTACTTCTTCCTACCCCACCCCCCAAAATTGCCTTATGACTATCTCATGCATGCTTGAATTCCACCACTGATTTTGACTCCACAACCTCCTCCGGAAGGCCATTCCATGCATCCACAACCCTCTCTGTGAAAAAATACTTCCTTAAATTACCTCTGAGCCCCCCCCCTCTATCTTCAAATTGTGCCCTCTTGTTCTTGCACACCTCTTTTTTTGAAAGATGCTACCCTCTTGGACTTTGTTGATTCCCTTGAGGTACTTGAAAGTTTCTATCATGTCCCCCCTCTCCCTCCTTTCCTCGAGGCTATACATATTAAGCTCCTTAAGTCTCTCTTCATATGTCCTCTGGTGCAGACCCTGCACCATTTTAGTTGCCCTCCTCTGGACAGCTTCCATCCTGTCTATGTCTTTGCGGAGATTGGGTCTCCAGAACTGCACACAGTACTCCAGATGGGGCCTCACCAGCTGTCTGTACAGAGGGATAATAACTTCCTGTAACAACTACAGTGGTACAATCACCATAAAGTTACACACATCACCACATATATGTCTCAGACAAGGCCCCACTACTGGGTATATAGATCCCCACTAAGCCTAGTCATCAAACTGCTAATTGGTATCCCGACACACTAGCTTAAATCCACAGGGAGCACCCAAAACAAAGAGTGGCAACGGAATAAAAAAAGGAGGACCAAAGACAGCCCCCTCTCCCTATCACTGGCAGCTCTTGTAAATTACTGATCTTCCTATTGCTCTGTATTGGTAATGTAGAAATCAACCCTGGACCTCTTGAAAACATCACCTCTCCCTCAGACCTATCTTCAATTAAAGAGCCTCAGTTTCCTGCATATTAATGTATGCAGTCTGTTGAAAAATTTACATTGCTACAATCCTGGGTTGCCCATACCTTGCCAGACTTTCTTGTGATAACTGAGACATGGCTCAAGACCATCACAATGGACAGGGAAGTTAACCTACCTAACTATCAGCTATTCAGAGCTGATCACAAAAACAGGGAGGCGGAGTAGCCATATATGTAAAACTGGTTTAGTTGTATCCTGCACTGCTGCAACATCTATGCCCAAGGAATTTGAGTGTCTATCTCTAAAGTCTCTCTCCCCAATAAGCAGCTTTCCATTTAATTGGATGCTACAGACCCCCTCTGCTGAACACAAGCTCTTATCCCACCTGGGAAACCTGGTCAAGTCCTGTACTGAAGAAGTAATTATCATAGGGGACCTGAATTTCAACTGGCGCACCCAGGCAGCTACACCTCTGGTATCATTCTGTTTCACCTATGGGCTCACATAGTTAATTAATGAACCAACAAGACTAAATGCAAGGAATAGTAGTAACAGTACTCTACTTGACATCATACTAGTGAGTAAACCACATCTATTCACACATGCTGGGTGCTCCTATCTGACATAAGTGACCACTGCCCCATCAGGGTAAGATCCAACAGCATTAAAACAGATCCTGCAAAATTCCTCATGAGAGATCCAAGAAAAACATCAATATTGAAGGATATCTGCATGATCTAGCCTACTCTCCACACTGGCAAAAGTTCTATCTTGCACATTCTGTAGAAAAAGCTCAGCAGGTGCTAAATAGCATTATATTAAATGCCCTTAACACCCATACCCACAATCTCTAGTATCCGAATAAAAACAAATCCTGTCGCTGGTTTCAGCTGACCTCAAAGCTGCACTGCTGGAGAGAGATAAACTTTGGAAAGTAGCAAGAAAACTAAGAATATCATGGACTGGATGATCTTTAGGAAAGCCAGGAATAAATGCACTAGAAAGTTAGGGATGCAAGGCTGCCTACTACCTGGCCTAGCTCAACTCCTCCTACCATAATACTGCTAGATTTTGGGGCACCATCAAGGGGATGATAGGCCAGGATGTTATCAACCCCCTTCCAACCCATTTACACAGTAACTATGGCCCCATTACTGGCACATTGGAAATCCTGGATGCATTCAACAACCACTTCACAATAGCTGGCCTTGCCTTTGACTCCTCCCCAGCTAACCTATTAAGGGATCATTTAAGCTCCCACTATACTGGTGAACAAAGAGTTGACTCCTCCTTTAGCTTCAAACCTATACTGTTGAAACAAGTTGAGGATCTATTATGGCATCTAGATACCAAAAAAAGTGCAGGAGCAGATCTTCTGGACCCATTCTTTCTAAAGATTGCGTGTCATGTGCTTGCAGTCCCCCTAACTCACCTCTTTAACCTTTCCCTAAACTCTGGCTCTATTCCCATGCTGTGGAAGACAGCCCAAGTGGTCCCCCTTCTAAAATCAGGGGAACCTATGGATCTTAATAACTACTGGCCCATTTCCATCCCACCTCTGTTATCCAAGATGCTGGAGAAATTAGTGAGTATTCAGTTAAGAGAATATCTGGACAATGCTAATCTATTAAATCCAGCTCAATCTGGATTCAGGGCCAAACATAGCACTATCACTGCATTAGCCAAGGTCACCAATGATTGGCAAACCGAACTGGATGAAAAGAACAATGTCTGTGCAGTATTCCTAGACCTGAGCAAAGCATTCGACACTGTGGACCATGAACTACTACTCTCATCCCTACACTCCATTGGCCTAGATCCATCCTCCCTTGAGTGGTTTAGATGCTACCTCTCAGTGATCACAGCAGGTAAAGCTGAAGGTGACCTCTCCCCATTAAGACCACTGTCAAGAGGAGTCCCCAAGGCTCTATTCTGGGTCCTATCCTTTTTGCCATTTATATAAATAAAATTGATTCAACCCTTACCAAGTCCTCAGTACATCTCTTTGCTGATGACACTGTACTGTATGTCAACAACCCTTCACCTAAAGTTGCTCATGAAATCCTACAAAAAATTCTCCCTGTTACAACATCAGCTTCTAGAAAAAGCTTCTGCTAAATGCAAAGAAAACCAAAGCAATGATGTTCCACCCAAAACTCCACCAACACATCCTCTTCAATCAGTCTCCCCAGATATGCACTATACTTGGAGAAAATCTGGAGTATGTTGAAAATTTCAAATACCTAGGTGGGTGGATTGACAACAGACTTGACTTTACTCAGCATCTAGAACAACTGCTGAAAAAGCTTAGCCTAAGGCTTGGCCTCCTCTACAGATTAAAACCCTTCCTTAATAGAGATTCAAAGATGAGATTAGTCAGGCCATCTTTCTATCAGTCATTGACTATGCAGACTTCCTCTATAGTCACTGCTCCCTCCTGCCTTCAAAAGCTGGATACCTTATCACGATAAGCGCAATAAGGTTCATTACAGACCTGCCATATAATACTCACCATTGTTCTCTATGATTCAGTTGGATGGGTTTCCCTTCATGTCAGGAGGAGCAGAAATGCAGCTCTATGGATCTACAGAGCTTTATCAAAAACTCCCAAGCTATATCCTGGACTGCTTCAACCTGACCACTCCCAGCTCCTATGCCCTAAGAAGCAACAATATCATCCTGCTCAAATTGCCCAAAGTCAACACCAAAATAGGGAGGGCAGCAATCAGCTACTCTCTAGCCATAGCATGGAACATCCTACAAAATCCTAAAACTGTCCATTATCATTCCATTTACATCCTTCAAGCAGCACTGTACAGCCTTCTTCACAGAGAAATGCAGTTGCTACCACTAGAGATAGAATAGTCATCCACAAACCTTATTCCAATCATATATGGTATATTCCTTCCAGCCAAACACGCCAGTATATGGCACCCAATATTCCTTCACCATCCTTGTACTCATTATGTGAGTGACTGTCATAGCCCTCATTGTGATATATATGTATTGTACATATTGTAGATGTTAGTTTAACTTTCTCTTGCCAAGCTTTAACATGTGAATTCTCTGTATATTATTGTGTTATAAATAACATTTTCTTGTTTCTGTATGTATAACTGTCTCATAAGTATGTGATGTAATTGCTGTGCACCAACTCGAACCTTGACCGTAACAGGTCCATCTTGTAAATGAGCCTTGCTCAATGATGATCGCCTGAATAAATAAAGATTTGATTGATTGATTGATTGATTAATCTGATCTGAAACAACCCTCTCTAACAATTTAGATAATGGAGCTAACAATGTTATCAGTCTATAGTTATTCACATTTAACAAACTACCAGATTTAAATATGGGCCTAACAACACCACATTTCCATTTTGTGGGAAAAACATTATTTTTTGTTGTTTAATATTTTTATTATTAGTATTATTAGGACAGTACATACACACAGAGGCAGAGTATTGCGCTTACATGTCTGAGTCATATCACAACATTTGGCACTGCCAGCATGTACAATTGCTACATATTCACTTCATGGGTTACAGACTATAAAAGGCCATATATCTTAGCATAATGATTATATTACAGTTCTAGGCTCTATGATTTAGTAAGCCAATGTAGGTTCACTTCTCCCCAAAAGAAGGGAGCCAAAAGAAGGGAAAGGGTAAAGGCATATGTGGCAAGAGAAGAGAGAGATAGCACAAGCTAGGCTTGCTCATAGTTCAACTTCTCTACCTCCAGCATGTCCATCTGCACTGCATGTTACAATATCAACTATGTACAAAAGGCAATCTTAACTGACTCAGACAAATAAGCAGATTAAGAAAAGGGGTAAGGGGATTTCTGGTGTGCAACTCAGACCTATTGTGAGGGGGGGATCTAAGAAACATTATTAGGAAAAGTATTGTGACAATACACAGACCTTAAATATGGCTGCCAACATTTATCATACCGGATTAAAGAGCCTTGGGCAAAACTGGAGATCTTCTCGAATGTGGCCTCTTGAGCAAGGGCCAAGAGGAACTCCTGCACAGTTGGAATCTCCAGGGTTCTCCACCTCCTCAATATAAGTCTCTTAGCCAGTGCCCCAGCCACTGTAATCCATTGTGCCGCAGGGCTGTGTTGGGGCACGGTCGGGCTGCTGCAGCCCAAAAGGAGCAGAGGAGGGTATGGCCCCGTACTGGGGAAAATCTGTTGACAGACGCCCTGGATTTCTGTCCAAAAGGGCTGAAGGTTTGGGCAGTCCCAGAGTATATGGGACAGGTGGGCACCAGGATTACCACATCTCCAGCATGTGTCTGCTGGTATGAGTCCCATCCTGGCTAATTTAGCCGTGTCTCTATACCATCTATGGAGGGTCTTATTCATAATAAGTTGTGTACACCCACCCCGGCAGGCTAGATGGGTTCAGACCCATCCTTGTTCCCATTGTTGCTCTGAGATGGAAATCTGTAATTCCTTCTCCCACTGCAATCTGGCTTTATGGGAGGGGTCTGTGTTAGAGTCTCAGAGCTCGCTATATATGCAGCTAGCTCTATTCTTGGTTAGCCTACCCCATGAAACAATAGGGTGAGGAATTTTACTATTATATTGTGGGAGAGGAAATTTGGAAGGTGAGATATGGCATCTCTTATCTGTAGATATCTCCAAAAGTGAGATGTAGGTAGATGATATCGTGCCTTCAGGGAATCAAAGGAGTCTATAATCGACATACCAGGAATTAAGAGGTCCTGTATTGAGGAGATACTTAGTCCCATCCAGATTTTCCAATTCAGGGGGAATTTCCCTATTTCCAGGGCAGGGTTATTCCATATAGGCATATGAACCCAAGGAGCCATATCGTGACCCAGCAGAGACATTGCTTGCCTCCAATACTTTATCGATAGTGATATAATGGGAGGGGGCGCGTAGGTAAATTTTTATTACAGTAAAGGGTAACCACTAGGGAGGGAGAGTGAGTTAGGGAGGCTTCTAGGTGGATCCAGTTAGGAGAGGCCTGTCCAATTTTAGAAAACCATCTAAGGGTCTGGGACAGAACAAAAGCCATATGATACCGCTGCAACCATGGGAGTCCCCAACCACCCCTTTTCCAGTGTTGTCAAAGTTTAAGTTTACTGTATTGAGGGGGGGGTGCCCTCCCACAGGAAGTTACCCATCAGGGCCTCCAACTTCCGGAACCATTTTTGAGGTATGGACATCAGTAAATGAGCCAATAAATATAGCATCTTGGGAGCAGCCATCATTTTGATCGAGTCAATTTTACCAGCAAATGAGAGCTTCAATGTTTTCCATCTTTCAAATTTAAGCCTCAGGGTATCGATCATGGGATTGAAATGCAGCAAGCATTTTAGCTGGATCTGGATGTAAGATAATGCCAAGGTATTTTATACCATAGAGAACCATTTAAGCCCATAGCAATAAATTCTTCTCGAGGTTGGCGAAGTTCATTGGAAGGATTTCAGTTTTGGACTGATTTAGCTTTAGTCCAGATATCTTTGCAAACTCAGTCAGAATGTCAAAGACTGTCTGGATCCTAATAGTATGTTCAGTAGTAATAAGGAGATCATCGGCATACAAAAAAGTTTTATAATTGGCATTACCCACCTGAATTCCAGGATAAGATTGGAGGATCTGAGGTGCAATGGCCAGGGTTCTATAGCTAGAATGAAAGGAGGGGAAGTGAGCATCCCTGTCTCATGCCTTCTGTAATGGAAGGGCCGGGACAGGGAGGCCATTAGTCAGGAGGCGAGGCTAAGGGAAGCAGTGTATAAGAGTCTGATCCAGGCAATGTGCTCGGGGCCAAAGCCCATATTGGAGAGAGTATGAAAAAGGAAGGGCCATTCGACCGAGTCAAAGGCCTTTTCGAAATCAATAGCCATAGCTACCGAGGGGGTTGATGAGAATTTGACAGAATGAAACAGTGACCCTAGGGTTCTGTGATGATCTGACCCCAGACGGCCCTTAATAAAGCCCGCTTGTGATGGGTTAATCAGGCCTTGTATAAGGGGTTCAAGCCGGCCAGCAAGAACCTTGGCCAATATCTTGGCATCTGCACTAATAAGAGAAATGGGATGATAACTACCTGGGAGCACTGGATCCTTTCCTTTTTTTGGAAATACTGTGATGATGGCTTCTCTCATAGAGGGAGGCAAATGTCCCTTAAGTAGGGAATGTTGGAATACCAGAACCAAGTAAGGGGCAATCAACTCCCGTGAGTCGTGAGGGTCTCAGGCAGCCGTCTTTCCCTAGGGATTCGCTGAGGTTCATAGATTTAATCGCCTGAGTTACTTCATCCACAGTTATTGGAACTTCCAGCAGTTTGGCCTCACAGCCTGAAATTCTGGGGATAGGTAATGAGGTTAGGAAAGCTTGGATCTTATCTGGATCAGGGAGAGTTGGAGAAGCATACAAATTTTCATAAAATTGAGACATGATATAATTTATCCCAGAGTTAGTACGACACGAAGCCCCTTTCGTATCCTCTAGTGCATGTATCATCTTAGAGGTTTGTTGCCATTTAAGACGGTATGCCAAAAGCTTACCGGCCTTTTCTCCCCCTTCCCAATAAGCATGATGAATACGTCGGAGATTTAGCTCAGCCTGTCGAGATAGATGGGCATTAAGAGCTAATCGTGTGCTGGCTAGTTGTGCCAGTAAGGTTGAAGGCAGGGATTATTTTTTAATAGTTTTGTATTGGGATTCCAAATTATATAATTGCTTCTCCAACGCCCTTTGGTCCGCTTCCCACCGGGGCCTTCTGGCAGCTGCAAAGGCAATTATCCTGCCCCTGATAGTAACTTTAAAGGCCTCCCACAAAAATGTCGAATCAGATAGTCAAATCAGATAGTTCACTTGGGAGCTTAAGCAGCAGCCAGGTAGGAAAGAGGGCTGGAGTTATATTCTGTTTTAACTGAAATATTTGAATAGTTTGTAAGTGAAATTAGTTTTATGTGTTAAAAATTATTACCTTGAATTAGAACTGTTACATTGTAACTTTGGTGGCTTGGGGATAGTTGTTTGGCAGGGATACTTAGAGGAAATTTAAATGTGTTGTTTGCCTGGTGTTTGGGGATGGGACATTAGCTGCAATTACCTTGTCTCTAAACAGGAACTAACTTGGCTTTCATTGTTCACTTGGGAGCTTAGCAGCAGCCAGGTAGGAATTAGGGCTGGAGTTATATTCTGTTTAACTGAAATATTTGAATAGTTTGTAAGTGAAATTAGTTTATGTGTTAAAAATTATTACCTTGAATTAGAACTGTTACATTGTAACTTTGGTGGCTTAGGGGATAGTTGTTTGGCAGGGATACTTAGAGGAAATTTAAATGTGTTGTTTGCCTGGTGTTTGGGGGATGGGACATTAGCTGCAATTACCTTGTCTCTAAACAGGAATTAACTTGGCTTTCATTGTTCACTTGGGGAGCTAAGCAGCAGCCAGGTAGGAAAGAGGGCTGAGTTATATTCTGTTTTAACTGAAATATTTGAATAGTTTGTAAAGTGAAATTAGTTTTATGTGTTAAAAATTATTACCTTGAATTAGAACTGTTACATTGTAACTTTGGTGGCTTGGGATAGTTGTTTGGCAGGGATACTTGAGGGGACATTTAAATGTGTTGTTGCCTGGTGTTTGGTAAGAGCCCTCCCACCCACCCTGTTTTGTATGCCTTCTTAAATACTGAAAAGCCACTGGGGGTTGGGATTGAAGGGCTGAGTATTTCTGTTTGGGACTGAAATTCGAAGCAACAGGAGCTGGTGGGCCTGTGACATCGTATGGTACCTGATGTCTGCTTACATACACTGTTAGTGGGACTGAACACACACTGGACTGTATGTGTTTGTGAGACTTGGGAACGTTATTGGTGGGGTTGAAATTGGGTTTGTAAATAACTACAGTCAGTATAGAGAGAAACTGTACTCCAGGGGAAAGGGACTGAGAAAAAGGGGTGTGCTATTATAAACAGAGGAGGAAAATCAGGGTGGCCATATTCCACCATGGCAGGCATCTTTGGAAGGGGTTGTAAGGCTGCACAGGCTGTGGGATGCAATAATTCTAAGTGGGCCTGGAGAGAGGCTGCCCACTCTGTAGACAACTATCTTGTATCAGGAGTGAGGTATTATTAAGGAGTAGCTGTGGGAGCTGGGGGGTGTCCAAGGATAAGGGGTGTGGATATGGGCAGCAGAAGGGTGGGGCTGAGGGAGGCTGGGACAGCGCTCTGAAATTACAGGACGTTATGTTACAGCAAGCAGGAGGGGGGATATTAGGGACAGAGGACCCTTAGATAGGGAAGTTGATGCTAAGGGGAAAGCGTATGGGGTGAACATTCTGAATACAAAGAGACTGGAGGGGGAAGAGTCAGGAGGGGCTGTTGTGCGGAAGCCTAAAACAGCAGACTGTGGGAAGGGAGCTCCTAAGGTGAACAGTGCAAGAGAGGAAGAAGAGGGTCAGTATAGAGATGCAGTCAGGGGAAACTCGGGTTACTCGATGGAGGCTGATATAGAGTGTCACAATAAATTTGAGCTACTAAGCAACCTAGAGGGGGAGGAAGGGGTTGGTGGAAATGAGGAAACTTATACAGAGGCCGGGGGGAGGGAGTCGGATACCCATACGGCATCACAGACCAGCTATGGAAAGGATAGACATAGTCCCAGAGGGAGAGGGAAACATATATGTTAAGCAAATGGGGAGATGCAACATATTCCAGACATGAGGAGGGAGAGCATGATTGGAGAGAACTGGGAGACAAGGAGGTGGAGGCCCCTTCAGCTGGGAGGTCAGTACCAAGGATGGGCCCTAGCTAAGGGGACCCACAGAGAACCTCTGGAAGCAGGGGTACTATTACAAGGGGAGGATGGTGGTGTGGGGAAGGGAAACCATCAGCCCAGGATAAATGGTTCAGATAAGAGAGGGTTAAAGGGACACCTATTCAGAGGGGTTTGAGTTAAGTGGGCAAAATAGCAGGGAGGCAGAAAGGGAGGGTGACAGGGGTCTCTAATAAGGCAGGAAGACTCCCATGAAATTGAGATCATGAATAAAGGGGAAGGGGGGCTGAGAGGGCATAGTGGAGGTAACCATAAGGATGATGGCAGTGTTAAGGTTCTGTTACTGGGAGACTCGATGATTAGGGGTATCCATTGGGAGGGACAGGGGGGTGGATGCCATAGCCAGGTGAAGGTAGTGAGTATCTCTGGGCTGACAGTGCACAGAGCAAAGTTCATGGTGTATGAAATGGTTAGGGATTGTGGAGAGAAACCGGATTTCCTGGTGCATTTGGGAACTAATGATCTAGAGGAAATAGCATTTTGAAATCCAAGCAAGGTTCCAAGAACTTGCCAGAGTCTGTCGGGATAATGGATGCAACATTTCCTTTTGGAGATATTGCCAGTCCAAAGGCCTCAGTGAAGAAAAAAAGCTCACAGAGGTTAATGACTGGCTCAGGAAGTGGGGTGAAAGAGAATGGGTTGGGGTGTTAGGGAACTGGAATAGAGTTTGGGAGGATAAGGACTATATGCCAAGGACAGGTTTCATCTTGCCCCATTAGGAAGAAGTCCTTAAACAGGATGGCTGACTACATACAAGAAAGGTGGGGTTTAAACTTGTAAGAGGGGAAGGGATGAGGGAGGGCTGACCAGAAGCCCTCTCCTCCAGATGAGGGAGTAGCCATCAAGCCCAAGAGGGGAGGGAAACAGACTGGAGGTGGAGGTTTCAGGAGGAGCAGGGGAGGATGGAAGTATAAGGAATCTGGGTGGGGTTCGACAAAGAGGATCAGGGATAAGGGTGGGGTTGGGAAACAAGTTGCCGGAGTTCCAGGCCATGCTGTTGGGGGGTGGATGTGGCGGCAGGTCAGGAGGCGTGGGCCAACAAAACCACGACTGGGACCTAAATGTACAGGGGTACACTATGCTTAGGAAGGATAGAAAGGAGGTCAGAGGGGGTGGAGTGGCTATGTTCATTAGAGATGATATAGAAATTGCTATGGTAGAAAAGGCAGAGGGAAACGTGGAGGCCTTATGGGTCACCTTACGATCCCCAGCAGGAGATAAGGTCAAGCTGGGAGTAGCATATAGGCCCCCCGGGATGAGTGATGTTCTAGAGGATGGTTTGCTGGACAACATCATTGCCCAGTGTGGTCCAAAAGGGAAGGAGTGGTGTTGATGGGGACCTTAATATGCCAGGTACAAACTGGGAACCATGTCCTCTAAGGTGGCCAAGGAGCAGAGGCTGCTGGATGGCTTCCAGGATGTGTTCTTAACACAGCATGTGATGGAGCCCAAGGGAGGGCATGTCCTGGATGTGGTTCTGGCAGATGGGGAATGGTAAGGACATAGCTGTACAGGACCCCTGACTGGGAGTGACCACAATACTGTCTGGTTTCAAATAAGCATGGGGGAGTGGGGTGAGATCTAGGACACTGGCAGTGGACTTCAGGGGGGCAGACTTTATGGGCATGGGAAATATTCTCAAGGATCACTTGAAGGGGATTACCTCAATGACAAGTGTGGAAAGGAGATGGGAGGTCATAAAACGGGGACTTCATGAGGCAGTCAGGATTTGTGCTAAGTTGAAACGTAAGGGAGCAAGGTCACGTAAACCATGCTGGTGGTCCAGTGAGGTACAAGTAGCAGTCAGAGAAAAGAAGGCGACCTACAAAAAATATAAAACAACAAGAGGGGCTAGGGATAAGGAAATGTACCAGCTTGCATCTAGAAAAGTCACCCGTATGGTGAGGGGAGCAAAGTCCAGTAAAGAGCAGCGGCTGGCATAGGGGATACATGGAGGGAAAAGGGGTTCTTCGGTACATTGGGGAGCGGAGAAAACTAAGGGCCATCTCAGCAGATTGAGATCAGAAGGAGGGTGGGTGGAAGAGGCGAGGACCAGGCAGAGGTATTTAACTAGTACTTTGCCTCTGTGTTCACTAGGAGGGGATGGGATATCTACAAAACAAGGCATGAGGGGATAGAAGCGGCGGGAGTGGGATCAGGGGAGCAACAGAAATGGAGCAAGAGGAGGAAAGGTACCCCAGGGGTCACATCTGGATAAGGATAAAAAGACCAGTAAGGGGAGGGGACGGATGATGCTATCTCCACAAAAGGTGTGGTTAGCCCTCAAGGCCCTAAAGAAAGACAAATCTCCTGGGCGGATGGCATTCATCCGAGGTACTATGGGAATTGGCGGACACTACTGGCTGCACTTGGCGAGTTTTCAGCAGGTCACTTGAGACAGGAGGGGCAATTTAGGATTGAAGTAGAAAGTACATGTGGTGTACCAATCCATAAAGAGGGGTCTAGGAAGTACCAGGCACTATAGACCCATCAGTTTGACCTCGGTGGTGGGAAAATTAATGGAGAGTATACTAAAGGAACGATTGGGGGTGTACTTGGAGGAGGTGGGAGGTCTGGATAGTCGGCAACATGGGTTTGTGCCAGGTAGATCATGTCAAACCAACCTTGTGGAGTTCTATGAATGGGTAACATCAGAACTGGACAGGGGAAAGCCTGTGGATGTATTATTCTTGGACTTCAGCAAGGCGTTTGACTCTGTCCCCCACAATGATCTGGTGGAGAAACTGATGGGGTTAGGAGTAGGCCCTTTGATGGTCAGATGGATTGAAAACTGGCTAGCTGGATGCACTCAGAGAGTAGTGGTCTGTGGGGAGCTCTCAAACCCTAGAGAGGTTGGTAGTGGGGTACCGCAGGGCTCGGTCCTGGGTCCGATCCTGTTTAATGCATACATATCGGACATCAGGGAGGGTATAGGGTGTGAAATGAGTCTCTCATGGATGACTCCAAGATGGGAGCAGTAGTTGAGGGAGAAGAGGGAGGGTGGCCTGCAAGGACCTGGACACCCTGAAAGCTGGGCTCACACATGGAAATTAAATTTCAATATCACCAAGTGCAAGGTGTTGCATCTTGGTCGGGGAACCCTAAACACAGGTACACCCTGGGAGGGCTGGAGGCCTCAATAGGGAAAAAGACCTAGGGTCATGGTGGATACATGTATGAATAACTCTGAGCAGTGCAGGAGAGCAGCTAGCAAGGCAAACAGGATGTTGGGATGCATCGTAGGGGGATCACCTCTAGGAGCAGGAGAGTGATTCTGCCGCTGTACAATGGACTGGTTAGACCACACCTTGATTACTGTGTACAGTACTGGAGACCACATTTGAAGAGGGACATACAGCTCCTGGAGAGGGTACAGAGGAGGCAACAAAGATGATACACGAGGCTGGGGATTTGACTTATGAGGACAGACTTGAGGAGCTCTGCCTGTTTTCATTGGAGGAGAGGAGAGACAGGGGGGACATGATTGAGGTCTTCAAGTACCTCAAGGGAATAAATAGGGTAAACATGGAGGGGATCTTTAGACTAAAGCAGCGAGGTATCACCAGAGGGCATGGTTTGAAGTTGGAAGGTGGAAGGGTGAGGGGGGAAAAGAGGAGGAGGTTTTTCACCGAGAGGGTGGTGGACCCTTGGAATGCACTGCCTGGTGAGCTGGTTCAGAGATCCACAGTGGAGGGCTTCAAGAGAGGGTGGGACAGACACAGAAAGTGGATGTATCAGATGATGGCCTGTCCTGGGGGGTGGGGATGGATGATAGGGGTTTCTAGAGAACAAGGGATGGGAGGGTCTCGGCACCCAACTAAGGATCTAGGTTCGAGCAGTCTCGATAGACTGTAAGGCCTAATCTGCTGGCAAATAGTATGTTAGTATGTTAGATACCGCCCCATTATCATTATCCGTCCAATATTCTGATACTGCCGGACCAATCCAGTCTAGAAAGGTTGCATCCTCTAACAAGAGAGGGTCTAAATGCCATGTAGGGGACCGGTATGAGTCCTGTCCCATTTTAATGACTATTTCCAGAGGGGCATGATCTGAGACAAAAATTGGATGCATCAGGGTGCTAACCACCTGTCCATAATACCCAGAAGATATTAGCCAGAGATCTATTCTGCTGGAAGTTCCATGCGTTGAGGAAAAACATGTATAATCATGCATTCCTGGGTGTAATGCCCTCCAATCATCCAGTAGCCCAAGTTCGGACATTAATTTGCCTACTGCTTTCCTAGCCTGTCTGTGGGGTTCAGGGGATTTGTTGCTTCTATCGATTAAGTGATCTAATGTTAGATTAAAATCCCCTCCTAGAAGTATTGGGGCTCCGTTTTTGTTAAAATCCAGCAGAGCCTGATTAATTGTATGAAAAAAATGAGGGCAGTCCTGATTGGGTGCGTATACATTGGCCAGGACCAGGGGACCTTCAGGTGTTTCAGCTTCTGCTATGATCTATCTCCCTTCGTGATCTCTTATATAATCCTTCACTTTTCACCCCAGATTTTTATGAAAAAGTATGGAGACCCCCCTCTTATGGGAGGGTGCCACGCTGTGGAGTTCTTTACTCACCCAACCCTGTTTAAGCTTCATAGTTTCTTCGGAGGAGAGTTTCGTCTCCTGCAAGAAGGCGACCATAGGGCCGAGTTTTTTTAAGTGCAATAAAACTTTCTTTTGCTTAATAGGAGAGTTTAACCCCCTCACATTCCATGAAATCATCTTAATCTCCATTTGGACCAATCATAAAAACAATAAAGTAGCAGGAGTGCATAATCAGAAACAATGTATACACGGTCTAAGTTTGACACCATTACTTCCCTTACCCCCCCCCTTCTGATATTGAGGAGTATATCCACACCCCATGAGTAAGATTGCCATATAAAAAGTTAACCCTATAACATATTACAAACATTTTAACCTGAAACAAAAAATAATTCATATTTACATCACCCAGTGACAGGAGGGTATGCAAGCCTTTGTTGTTAACCATATCTATCCCCCCCCTTAACACATCCCCACAACCCACACATGACCAGCTTCCACTGTATGTGTCGGCTAAAAATAGGGCCAGACACCAGTAGAGGTTGCTGGGAGGTACGCAGACCCATATACTCATATCAAGTAAAGGCTAAATAGTTCTCCTTATAACCTCTATATAAAAAAGGAAGGAGAAACGACAACGTTCATGCAACAACGGCCTGTATCGTCATCCCAGAGGCAAATGGGCGGGGGTATTAGAAGCCCTTCATATTCCCTCTACATTCCCCATCAGTATCATTGAGACTGAGTATATTCGTGTCCAAAGTGAACCAGAAGGAAAAAAAGATGAAAAAAGGAAAAAAATATATAAATGAAAAAGGCCTCCCGCTGTGCCATCAGACAACATGTTTAGCAGTCAGGCAAATATAGTACTGCAGATATAGTACTGGTGTGTACTGAGACAGCCGGAGATACATATACCAGAGAGGTACACCAGAAAAAAAAGGGATATTGACCCGAGCATATGACAATAGGTGACACAAGGCCTAACACAGCCTTCCTCGGGGGGGGGGGTCTTCTTTCCCACTGTTGCCCCTGAGAGAAAAAAGAAATAATAATAGCTTCCTGATCAGAGGAGAGGGCTTCTTTATCCACATCCACATGTGGTGGTACAAAAAAGGGGAATTAACAGCCACAGTCAGCCTACAGATTCAACCGCTGGAGCAGAGATATCCATATCGCCGGAGGAATTTACAATGTCAGGGACAACTGTCGAAGTTGAATAGTCTGCCGATGGGGTGTCCACTGGTTCTTCGGCACAAAGGAGATGTTTAACTGCAGAGAGCTTCGAACTTTCTGAACTAGAGTGTCTAGGAGGAAGAGGCACCTCGCGAGGTATGTCTTCAGAGGGGAGATCCATCAGCGCCTTGAACTGGTTGTTACTCATATCTGGGATCAGCAGGTCTTGAGAGCCGTTGAGTTCTGGACTACAGCTACGGCTTCTACTTCTAGAGCAGAGCCTTGGAGTTTTGTCTACGTGCCCCCCCCCCCAAACCTAGCTCTTCTCCTGTTTTTTTATTACTGCCCGGGGATTTTGAGAAAGAAGCCCGGGTAGGAGTCTCAGAAAATTTAGCTGGCTGGGGGGAAGCTGATAGCATTCCAGATGCCCTGTTTTTTGCATTGTCTCTCGAAGCGGAGTGTACAGGCAATGCTCCATAGCTGCAATTGTCTCGTAATCTGACCCAGTTTAATTTGGGATATTGGGATGAGATAAATTCCTCCGCAGATGCTGGGTTGTCAAAGACCCGAGGCATCCCATTCACTACAATTCATAAAGACGCAGGGTACCTGAGAGCATACTTGAGTCCCAACTCTGCACACACCCTATGTGCTACTGTAAAGGCCCTTCGACTATTTGAAACTTCTTGTGAATAATCAGCAAAAATTTGGATCTTGTTGCCCTTCCAGAGTAATTCTTTCTTTTGCTGAGCCAAGTGAGTGATCAGTTCGCGGTCCTGGAACCGGAGAAATCGGGCTAGGATGGTGCAGGGACACCCAACCGGGGCAGGGCAAGGAGTAAGAGATCTATGTGCTCTATCTATCTCCCAAGGGGTTTCAGATCGCCCTTCCAGCAAGGGGGGGAAGCTCTTTTTGCAGGAATCGTATAACATCATTGTCCTCACAGCCCTCCGGAAAACCCACAAACCTGAGGTTATTCCGGTGGCTGCGATTTTCGAGGTCTTCAGCTCGAGTCCATAGTAGTTGTATAAGCTGTTCTTGGTCGTATAGTTTGGCCCCAACCTTGAGCCAACCATCCTCAGCCTCTGCCAGTTTATGCTCTGATATGCAGGCACGCTGTGATAAATCAACAATATCCTCCGTATTTTTCTTTGTAGCCACATCTAATTTGTCCATACGATGTAGTATTTCAGTGAACATCTGTCGTATTTCAGCTAAATTGCCCTCCAAAGTTGTCAGCGTAGGAGCCGGCTCCATTTTAACGAGCTGACAGGCCGCAAACGAAGCGGGACACTCGATATATGTTGCAATCCAACAGAAATCCAATTTTCAGTCAAACAAATAGGCATAGGATGAACACCATCAGTTTGTTAGTTTTGCTTTGTGCCGTTGAGCAGAAACAAGTTCTTAGAAGCAGGATTTTGAGGTTTTTTTTACGGAGCTAGACGTTTAGACGTCCATCCGGCTCAACAGCTGGCCACGACCCCCCCTGGGAAAAACATTATTACTTAAGGAAAAATTAAAAATTTTAGTCAACATTGGGGCAATTAATATACTAGCTTTTTTCAGGATCCTATAATCTTTTCCATCTACCCCTATATAAGGACTGGGATTCATCTTTAATAAATATGTCAAAATGCCCTCTTCAGTCAATGTCTGAAAATAGAATCTTGGAACTCCTATCTGTTCCATATTATCCACTTTTCTGGCCAATATCTCTTTTAATTCGGAATGTGTTACCCGACCTTGCATGTTAAACCTCTCCAAATTAGTAAAATGAGAGTTAAACCCATTCACCACTTTGATTGGATCATTAACCAATTGCCCATCAAGCTGAATGGAAACATTCTCTGATTTCTTTATCTTACCCATTAAACTATTCAATATTTTCCAAAGGGCCATAACATAGCTGTATATTTCTTACCTGACTTTTTTTTCCTAGTGCCCAAACCTCTGCTCCAAATTATGCCAATCTGATGTGCTGTAGTTTCAGTAAAGATGAAAAAAATTCAGCAAAAGTGGCTGAACCACTACTGTGCTGCCCCTTATGTACCTCCTTTAGCCCCTCCCCTTCCTGTTGCCTGCCTATTGTTCTGTCTTCACCTGTCCCTCCCTTTACTTTCCCCCCTTCCTCTCTGAGCACACCATCTTCAGGTAAAGAGAAGGGGTGCACCAGGACAACTTGGTCTGCCCCTTAAAGGGCAAACTCCATTATGTATTAAGATGCTTAATGATTACTTGTATTATGGGATGACAAATTTAATCCCAGAATGATTACATGTATCAAGGACTGATGTATAAAACTGTACATAGAAACATAGAAACATAGACTTTGACGGCAGATAAGGACCACTAGGTCCATCTAGTCTGCCCATTTCCCTACCTACAGGATAGGCCGCAGATCCTATTTAACCAACAGCCTATATCTTCCTGCCCCCCACAAGAATTGCCTTATGTCTCTCCCATGCATTCTTGAATTCTCCCACAGTTTTAGACTCCACAACTCCTCAGGAAGGCTGTTCCATGCATCCACTACCTCTCTGTGAAATAATACTTCACATTGCCCCTGAACCGCTCCTCCTTCTATCTTTAAATTGTGACCCTTTGTTCTTGCAAGTCTCTTTTTCTGAAAGATGCTACCCTCTTGGACTTTGTTGATTCCCTTGAGGTACTTGAAAGTTTCTATCATGTCCCCCTCCTTCTTTCCTCAAGGGTATACATATTAAGCTCCTTTACTCTCTCCTCATACTTCTCTTGCAGACCCTGCACCATTTTAGTTGCCCTCCTCTGACTGCCTTCTATCCTGTCTGTGTCCTTGCGGAGATGGGGTCTCAGAACTGGACACAGTATTCCAGATGGGGTCTCACCAACTGTCTGTACAGAGGGATAACAACTTCCTGTTTTCTGCTGCTGATGCCTCTCCCTATACATCCCAGTATACCCCCCGGCCCTCCCTACTGCCTTCTCACATTGCTTGCTAACCTTAAGGTCATCTGGTATGATTACTCCCAGGTCCCTTTCCGGTTTTGTTGTTGTTACTACCTCCCCACCCACTGTGTATTCTTCCCCTGGCTTCTTGTTTCCCAGGTGCATTATTTTGCACTTTTTTGCATTGAATCCTAGCTGCCATATGTCTGACAATTCCTCCAGCCTTGCCAAGTCCCTTTTCATCCTTTCCATGCCTCCTTGTGTATCAACCCTGTTGCAGATCTTTGTGTCATCTGCAAAAAGGCATACTTTTCCTTCCAGTCCCTCTGCAATGCCACTGAATTAAACTGGGAATCAATATATGTATTCTCAACTGATTGTATTAAACTGCTTAACGATTACTTGTATTCTTGACTGATGTATGAAACCACAGAATGATTATATGTATTTATGATTGATGTATTAAACTGAGGAATGATTACATGTATTGTGGACTGATGTATTAACCTGTTTAATGATTATGTGAATTGTGGGCTGCTGTATTAAACTGAATAATATTTACATCTATTGTGGATGAATATATTAATCTGTTTAATAATTACATGCATTGAGGGGGATCCATGACACCGGCATGGCAACCCCGACCGTGTCATTCACTACAGCACTGGGAACCCATTGACACCACAACCATGACACAACCCCAAACCAACCAGCAACATTGCGATGCTCAATGCAAGGGGGCTGTGCCCCCCCCCGTTTATACCTAACTCCATGTCACACAGACTGTGGAGTTAGATATTTACCCCCCCAATCACCCTAAAGTGTCTTGAAGCAAAAACTCCATCGCTGCCTTTTTAGTTGTAGTGGGGGTTTGGCTGTGGTGGGTTCGCTGTGTGGGTGTCACTGTACTAGTGACAAACCCATTGTGGGCTGCAGTATTAAACTGCAGAATAATTACATGTATTGTGGATTTATGTATTAAACTATGGAATACATGTATTGAGGGCTGATGCATTAACCTGTTTAATAATTACATGTCTTGTGGACTGATGTAATAAACTGCGGAATGATTAAATGTATTGTGGGTTGATATATTAAACTACAGAATGATTACATGTGTTGCAGATTGATGTATAAATCCACAGAATGATTACATGTATTGTGGATTGATGTACTAAACCACAGAATGATCACACCTGTTATGGGTTGATGTATTAAACCGATGAATGTTTACTTGTATTGCAGGCTGATGTGTTAAACCACAGTGATTGCATGTATTGTGGACTGATGTATTAAACTGGAGAATGATTACATGCAATGTTGATTGATGTATTAAACCGCATAATGATTACAGGTATTGTGAGTTGATGTAAGAATCCACCGAATGATTACTTGTATTGTGGATTGATTTAATAAACTGTGGAATGATTACATGTATTGTGGACTGACGTGTTAAACAGCAGACTGATTACCTGTATTGTGAGCAGATGTATTATACTGCTGAGTAATTACATGTCTTGGGGACTGATGTATTAAACCATGGAATGATTCCATGTATTTTGGATTGATGTAATAAACCACAGAATAATTACATGTATCGTGTGTTAATGTATTAAACTGCTAAATGATTGCTTTTATTGTAGGTTGATGTATTAAATTGTGGAATGACTACATGTATAGTGGATTGATGTATTAAACTATGAAATGATTACATGCATTGTGAGCTGATGTATTAACCTGTTTAGTAATTACATGTCTTGTGGACTGATGTTTTAAACCTTGGAATGATTAGATGTGCTGTGGGTTGATGTATTAAACCACAGAATGATTACATGTATTGTTATCTTGATGTATTAAGCTGCAAAATGATTACATGTATTGTTTACTGATGTAGTAAACCACAGACTGATTACTTATATTGTGGGCTGGTGTTTTAAACTGCACAGTAATTACATGTATTGTGGATTGATGTCTTAAGCTGTGGAATGATTACTGTATATGTATTGTGAGCCGTTGTATTAAACTGCGGAATTATTACATACATTGTGGGATGCTGTATTAACCTGTTTATTACAGTTTTTGTGGACTTATGTATTAAACTGCAGAATAACTAAATGTATGGTGGATTGATGTATTAAACTGTCTAATGATTACTTGTATTACGGGCTAAAGTATTAAACCCTGGAATGAGTACATGTTTCTATGACTGATGTATTAAACAGCAGAATGGTTATATGTACTGTGGACTAATGTATTAAACTGTGGAATATAAACTTGTATTGTGGACTGATGTATTAAACTGCTTAATGATTACTTGTGTTGTTGGCTGATATATTAAACCACAGAATGATTACATGTATTAAGGACTGATGCATTAAACTGTGGAATGATTACATGTATTGTGGGCTGATGTATTAACCTGTTTAATGATTACATGTATTGTGGACTGCTGTATTAAACTGCAGAATAATTACATGTATTGTGGATTAATGTATTAAGGGCTGGTGTATTAAACTGCGGAACAATTTCATGTATTATGGATTGATGTAGTAAACTGCGGCATGGTTACATGTATTGTGGGCTGATATATTAACCTATTTAATTATTACATGTATTCTAGACTAATGCATTAAACCGCGGAATGATTCCTTGTTTTGTGGGCTAATATATTACCATGTTTATTGATTACATGTATTGTGGATTGATGAACTACAGAATGATTACAGGTATTGTGGGCTGATGTATTAACCTGTTTAATGATTACATGTATTTAAGGAATAATGCCTGATGGGATGGGAGTTATGCTGGAATAACATCCCACCTCGGGTGGGTGAGCCCGAGGCCACTGGCCGAGGGCGTCCAACACCCATGAAGGGATGTTATCCCAGCATAACTCCCACCACGGAGGGCATTATTCCTATTATACAATGGCTTGTTGTTTTATAATAAAAAAATAATTTTAAAGAATGTTTTTGTTAGTGTGTAAACATATTTTTGTTTCTTAAGAGAAAGAGGAGGTCATGTTGGTGCTGGTCATCAACATCATCCAAACAATTAGCAGGGAGGTTATTAAAGGATATACCATGACCATGTGATGTGTTTTGACCAATGAGGTTACAGGATTTTCATAGCCCATTGTATAATGTAGACTAATGTATTAAACTACAGAATGATCCCATGTATTGTGGGCTGATGTATTAACCTGTTTAATGAGTACATGTATTGTGGACTGATGTATTAAACTGCTGAATGATTTCATATGTTGTGGACTGATGCATTAAACTGTGGAATAATTATATATATTGTGAACTGAGGAGGAAAAGGATCTAGGGATGCTTATAATGGGAAGTATGAACAACTCAGCTCAGTGAAAGAAGGCAGCAGTAAAGCCAACAGGATGCTGGGGTGCATAGTGAGGGGAATCTCGTCCAGGAATAGGGAGGTGATCCTGCCCTTCTACAGGTTGTTGGTCAGGCTGCACCTGGAATACTGCGTGCAGTACTGGCACCCATTCCTGAAGAAAGACATCAGATTGTTGGAGGGAGTTCAGCTGAGGGCAACAAAGATGATACAGGGATTAGAGGGATACTCCTATGGGGAGAGTCTGGGCAAGCTGATCATGTATTCCCTGGAGGAGAGGAAGGATTGGGGGGGACATGATAAAAACCTTTAAATACTTAATGGGATTAACAAGACTAGTACAGAAGGTATTTTCCAGATTAGAAGGGGGAAGGTCACAAGGGGGCACTAGATATGATTGGAGGGGGAAGAATCAAGAGGGAAGTCAGGAGGCATTATTTCACTGTGAGGGTGATGGATAAATAAAATTCTCTGCCAGAGGAGGTAGTAGCCTGTAGTATGGTAGACAGTTTTAAGAGGGAATGGGACAGAGTGAGGGGGGTAATTAAGAGTAGGGGAGCGATGGGTGAGGCAGCTGCTAGTTGAGGGGCTAGCTGCACAATTAAGCAGACTTGATAGACCACAAGGCCTGTTTCCGCTGATGTTTTCATATGTTGGTATGTATTAAACCTTGGAATGGAATTTCACAAAACTGTCATTCCACAGTTCATGTGTATCATTCCACAGTTCAGCCAGAAAATGTCATGGAATAGGACAAATCCGGATCACCCATGAAAAAGGGACCTCTTGAGCCCAATTGGTTTACCCAGTGAACAAAATTAGATAAATAAAAAAATATTTAACAAATACATTCTGAGGGTTCAGATTTCACCAACATCTAGTTATGGAACATTTCGCAAAATCTGTAAAATGTTACGATATTTTCACAAATTCAGAATTCACAGGTTCCTGCCAGCACTAATGATGTCTCACAGCTGGGAATAAGCTTTAAGTTTCAGCCAGAGGCAACAAACTGGGATTCTGGCAGAGACTGGTAGGGGAACGGACACTTGGAGGACTCCAATAATATTTCATTTTTTGTTGACTGGGAAAGGAGGGCTAACCAGTTCTGCCTATTTTCAGCCATGTGGTGAAATTGAATCAGGTTAAGCTGTTGCTGGTAGTTTCAGTGAATAGGAGAAATGTGCTCAGGACACTGAGGTAATTCTGCTACACTTTAGACACATGCCATGGCATCATTACCGTTCACCTGCACAACCACCAGAACAGGCAGACGGGACTTCAGTTTAACATCGTCACTGAAAGACAGCACTCCTTCATGTTGCACTATGGTTTCAGTACTGGGATTTAACCACAAGTGCCTGGTATGGGGCTAGAACCCACAACCTTCCACACTTCTGCTCTAAGAGGTGAGTGTGCAATTTGCTGAGCCACTCATAGTGTTGGTAATAGGTGTAACCGTTTGGGTAGACAGAAGGAAGATCTGGTGGAAGACAAGGAGAAAAGGTGGGCATAACCAGATGGTATAAAACAAAGAAATACAATCTGATATCTGATCAGACTGGGTGGGCCAAGTTGTTCTTGTTTGCCTACAGATTCTATGATTCTGTGTTTTTATAAAATCCGGACAACATAACCAGGGCAAAAACAATCTGCGGAAAGTTCCCATACACAGTTACAATAACCAATTTTTGTTTTATTATTTACTGTTTGCTAGTATAGTATAACTAAATTCCATATTAGCATTACTGTTGCGAGATATTAATAGACGTGTTAAAACAACTGTACTGTAATTTGCAGAAAGTGCATAGCAAATCCCATAGTGCATGACCTGTGTTGTTTATTATCCTGGGGTTATTGGATAATTGTAACACTGGGATTAGGAGGCAATTAAATCATGGGATTTGGGGACATTAACCATCATGGGATTGTGGAACTATTATTTCACTTAAGGTATAATTAAGTTAACAACTAAAAGTTAAATATTTCATCATACTATTTGGAAAAATTGAGCACCTCTGAAGATACATTCGTAAGTACAGCATCCTGCATATAATTTATATTTAGTTGTTTTGACTCTCTAGGGAAAATGCTTCAACGTCCAAATGGAGTATGCCATCATTGGTCAATAAATTCCAGCAATGCAGCTGGATCCCAGAACCCAATAAATACAGGTTGTAACAGTCAGAAATAAGCAGCAAAGATGAGCAACGGTAAGGTTACCATAGAAAGGCATAATTTACTTTTGCAAAATGAAAAGAATACTGCTTTATGTACACAAAATACTCTACCTCTGTCTATCTCTACCTCTCTCACACACACACATGCGCTCTCTCTCTCTTTCTCCAGAAGTGTTAGACTTTTTGCTGTTGCTGTTTAGACTTATAGCTGATACACTTCATTTTGATTATATTAATGCTTTAGTTGCATCACAAAATCCTCACATTCACCTTTCTCTCTCTCTCTCTCTCTCTCTCCTAGTTATGCAGTGTTTCCATTAAGTACAGTATGACACCATGTGCATTCATTATCCTTTTACTGTTCTTGCCATGTCAATCTCCTTTCCTCTTACTCTCCCTCACTGTTTTGATTGACCAGAGTCTCCATCAGGTATGGTACCATGTGCTGTCTTTGTTCTGTTACTGGTCCTGCTGTGTCACTCTCCTTTCTTCACACTCACCCTCTCTCTTGTGATTGTGCAGTGTCTCCATCAGGTATGGTACCATGTGCTGTCATTGTCCTGTTACTGCTCCTGTTTTGTCAGTCTCCTTTCCTCACACTCTCCCTCTCTCTTGTCTTTGTGTTGTGTCCCCATCAAGTATGGTACCATGTGTTGTCACTGACCTGCTACTGATCCTGCTGTGTCATTCTCCTTTCTTCACATTCTCCTTCACTCTTGTGATTCTGCAGTGTCTCCATCAGGTATGGTACCATGTGCTGTCACTGTCCTGCTACTGCTCCTGTTTTGTCAGTCTCCTTTCCTAACACTCACACTCTCTTTTGTGATTGTGCTGTGTCCCCATCAAGTATGGTACCATGTGTTGTCACTGACCTGCTACTGATCCTGCTGTGTCATTCTCCTTTCTTCACATTCACCCTCTCTCTTGTGGTTGTGCAGTGTCTCCATCAGGTATGGTACCATGTGCTATCATTGTCCTGTTACTGCTCCTGTTTTGTCAGTCTCCTTTCCTAACACTCACACTCTCTTTTGTGATTGTGCTGTGTCCCCATCAAGTATGGTACCATGCATTGTCACTGACCTGCTACTGATCCTGCTGTGTCATTCTCCTTTCTTCACATTCACCCTCTCTCTTGTGGTTGTGCAGTACCTCCATTAGGTGGTACCATGGGTTGTCATTGTATTGTAACTGTTCCTGCTGTGTCAATCTCCTTTCCTCTCACTCTCCTTCACTCCTGTGATTCTGCAGTGTCTCCATCAGGTATGGTACCATGTGCTGTCACTGTCCTGTTACTGCTCCTGCTGTATCAGTCTCCTTTCCTAACACTCACACTCTCTCTTGTGATTGTGCAGTTTCACCATCAGGTATGCTATTATGTGCCTTCATTGTCTTGTTACTGGTCCTGATAAGTCAGTCATGCAAACATACATACAAACATGCAAATCTGCCAGCAGAAACAGGCCTCATGGTCTATCAAGTCTACTTGAATGTGCAGCTTAACCTCTACTTTGCATCATCTTTCCTCGCTCTCACTCTCTGTCTTGTCATTCTGCAGTATCTCCATCAGGTATGGTACCATATGCTGTCATTGCCTTGTTATTGCCCCTGTCATGCCAGTCTCCTTTTCTCATACTCACCCTCTCTCGTGGTTGCTCAGTATCACCATCAGTAGCAACATGTGCTGATATCGTCCTGTTACTGGTCCTGCCATGTCAATCCATGTTAATCTCCTCTCCTCACACTCACTCACTCTCTTGCATTTGTATAGTGTCTCCATCTGGTATGGTACCATGTGCTGTCATTGCCCTGTTACTGTCATGTCAGTGTCCTTTCTTCATGCTCACCCTCTCTCTTGTGGCTGTGCAGTGTCTCCATCTGGTATGGTACCATGTGCCAGCATTGTCCTGCTATTGCTCCTGTTGCATCAGTCTCCTTTCCTGACACTCATCCATTCTCTTGTGGTCATGCAGTGTCTCCATCAGATGGTACCATGTGCTGTCATTGTCATGCTACTGCTCCTACCATGTCAGTCTTTCCTCACACTCACCATCTCCCCTGTGGTTGTGCAGTGTCTCCATCAGATGGTATCATGCACTGTCATTGTCATGCTACTGCTCCTACCATGTCAGTCTTTCCTCACACTCACCATCTCCCCTGTGGTTGTGCAGTGTCTCCAACAGGTGGTACCATGCGCTGTCATTGTCATGCTACTGCTCCTACCATGTCAGTCTTTCCTCACACTGACCTTCTCCCCTGTGGTTGTGCAGTGTCTCCATCAGATGGTACCATGTGCTGTCATTGTCATGCTACTGCTCCTACCATGTCAGTCTTTCCTCACACTCACCATCTCCCCTGTGGTTGTGCAGTGTCTCCATCAAGTATAGCATCATGTGATGTATTTTGCATGTTACTGCTCCTGCCCTGTCAATCCTTGTCAGTCTCCTTTCCTCCCACTCACCTTCTCTCTCATTGTTGTGCTCTCTCTCCATCAGGTGTTACATCTTGTGTTGTCATTGCCCTATTACTGCTGTCCTCATCTGCCTGTGAGATCATTTCACCTGGCTGTAAGCTGTCCCTTCCTAGTGTCGATGCCTACTTCATGGATGGCGATTTCATTTTTGGTTCGATTGCACCAATGTATTTGCCAGGTGGTAACCCATCAACAAGTTTCACAAAGCCAGAAGAACAGAGACAGTGTGTAATGTAAGTCATTTTACTTATTGGACAGGGCACTTTAATTAACTCACTGTCACTGTCACATTATATATTTTTTTAATTTTCCAAATATTTCAAGTGAATTCCTTCTCGTACAATATGTTTTGTAGTAACAAAAATTAAGATAAGTGTACTATTAGAAACTAGATCCATGCCAGATCATATTCTCTGTTCTTCATGGTGTGCTGTCTACAAATACTGTAGTATATTCTTTCTACAGTGCACTTTGCATGGACTGCGTAGAAATGGTGAATCAGAGATACATAGTCACAGCACACAGAATCACTCCAATGGTACATGGTGCCAATGGCAAACTTATTGCAACTTTTAGTGCAAAGTCATATGCTATACACACACTCACCAGTCCAAAGTTCAGGGAATGTTGTAACACACAGGTAACTAGAGAACGTTGCCCCTTTTATTTTCTTCAGCAAAGACCAGTACACAATGAACAGGCAGGCTACCAACCCAGCAGTGAGCCCCAACGTGTCATGATTGCTCACTTTGTCAAGAGGACCTTTGGACTGCATGAGTGTGTGTGTATTTGGCTTTACATTAAAAGTTAAATTGGAGATACTGTACCTTTGTACATGTAATAGAGTGCTGTGTCTTCTGCAGACTATAAGGATATCACCAGTGTGTATAGTGCTATATAAAAGTAGGAAGGTGGATTAGGTACTATATAAGACATGCTATGCAAAGGCTTGCATATTAAGTGGGGTTACTGGTAGCAGTGAATTGTTTCTAGTAATATAATTAGCGTGCCTTATTATATACATTAGCAAAGCTCCATGAAACCTCAGAGAAAGAATACTGTTCTCCACCACTTAAACAGTTGTAAACAGCTCAGAACTGGGGGCAGAGGGACATTCTCATTTTACAGTGAAGCAGTATTTCTCAGCTCCTCAATTGAGCTTTAGCTAACAAGAATAGATTCTCTTTCCTAAAGCTGGTGATCCCTTGAGTAGCTTTTTATTGATTCTGTTATGAGGAAAATTATCTTTTGGCCAATTTCATGAAAACTATTTTTGGTTTCAGCTCCAATTAGAACTGTCAAGAAGCTCCTATCCCACTAAGTCAGCTTTGTAGAACCCAGTGTTTTCACCCTTTGGCAACTTTTTTTGTTAACCATAGTAAGTGCCATAGCTGTGATTAGTAGACTGACTCAGGAGGAAGTGGAGACCATCAAACTATAGAGTAGGATGTTGTGGGGGGCTGAGCTCAGAAGGAAAGCAATAAGTAGTAAGGAGGGCAAGCGGCAGGGAGGCATTAGCAGTTGTCTAACTGTGGGCTGCAAAATCGAGCAGATGCGATAGACCCTTTGGCCTATATCTTCTGGCATTTTCGTATGCTGATGAATACAAGCTCTAGTCAGAGTCGATATGGCTTTGGAGAGCTTTCAGGAGTGTCAAGAGCATGGAAAATAATTTGAGGTGCTTTTGCTGCAGTCGTAAGTAATACTGCAGCAATTACAGTACTTCACATGCATGATACTTGCACATGTGCAATTTGCCCTGTAGTCAGCACTACTCAACATGGCAGTGCTGATCTAATTATGTACTATATGCACAATAGCAGTCAATGGCACCACATTGCACATGGTGGCCATCACTGCTGCAGTTTGTGAATGGAAATGTAGAGTGCTGGAAAGTGGCTATGTTTATGCACCCCGTGGAGAGGGAGGACTGCTTAAACGGAATCACTGGAAACTATGTCACAGCTTTGTGGCAGCACATCAGACAGTGGTCTGGTTACATGTTTCCACAGTGCTCTTATACAATTCTGATAATGGCATAACATCCATGGAGCATGGCCCACATAACTGTATAAGGCAGACTCAGGAGGAGCCTATTAACAAACTTAAGATCTAGTCTGGGACTTGTTCGCCATGATAGTCACTTTCTCATTCTTTTCTAAGCAGTAATTTCTGGCCGATGTGCCTTAACCATATTGATTTCAGTGCTGGCAGACTACTTTTAGTTTTCCCCTGATTGTATTAGATGGGGGTAGTAGCAGTCTTGAAGTGGTAGCTGCCAGTGGTGGCATGCTCTGGAAAAAAGTTGTCCCCATGCTCGTCTGCACATTTTAGAAATGAAGCCTTTCCTTGTTTCTGCTGTAAAGAAACTGACCTCTTTAACACAAAAACAAGGAGCTAGTTATGGTCTCTGTCACCCCATCTTTTTCACTTCAAGTGAGGAACGTGATTATGGATCTGCATCAGATATACTGTGGCAGCCATAGATGCATAATATTGTTAAACAATAATCAACTGTATGTAAAAGCTCTTTTTTTTAAATGTGTGCTTTCTTAATGTTGTCACTGCCACTCCACCCATTTGTACTCTGCCCCTGGATTTTTGTGCTCCAAATGCATTATTTTACATTTTTTTGTTTAGGACAAAAATAACTTTCAAAAGAGGGTAGTCACTAATCTAAATTCTTTATAGCTTTTAATGTTTCATTATGCGTGTGCAAGAAACGTCTTGTGGTAGAATGACATTTCAGAGGTGTGTCAGGGATGGGTCCAATGCACAGCAATCTACAGTAGGCTTGTCCCTGACAGACCAATGAGCATGCAACCAGACTGTAACACTAGTCACAGTTTTACAGCCGGAAGCCATTCTCTAGTTGAAAGAAAGGAAGCACTCCAATGAGAGCACTTTGTTCCTTTCTTTCATGCCCTAACTGATCTTATCATTTGTCTCCCCACCCATCCTGCAGATGTCCGGGTACCCAGTCATATGCTGCATCCACATCTCTCTGTGCCATAAGCAATAAACAGTCCTAGCAATAAAGAACAAATAAATATAATTTATCCTTCCCACAACAGATGTCCGCGTTGAACTTGTTTGTGTCTCTGTGTGAATGAGAGTGTGTGTTCTTTTCTCTGAGCTCCTCTCTCTCCAGTGCTTCATCTTTGCAACAAT
This sequence comes from Neoceratodus forsteri, assembly GCA_016271365.2. Taxonomy (NCBI): domain Eukaryota; kingdom Metazoa; phylum Chordata; order Ceratodontiformes; family Ceratodontidae; genus Neoceratodus; species Neoceratodus forsteri. Next base: position 63,875,857 of record CM057455.1, read on the forward strand.
GCCCAATCTGAGCATTGTTCTCGAGGTGGAAGACTAGGTTTGCAGGCAAAGTCACCTAGCTTCACCTGAGCTCTTTTCTTCTAGGTTGCTTGTAAGGACAGAGCGAAGAACATAGCCAGACCAAGGAAAAGGATTAAGACTTCTTTTGGCTAGGCAGATTTACTGTGTGTTATTGTTTTCTTTTGTACTCACAGAGATTGTTACTGTCTGTTGCTTACATTTTATTGCTTTCTTTTTCTCTGGTTCAGATAGTTGTTGCTGGGTATACCTTCTGCTGTATTATTACAGGGTGTGCCTACAGGTGTGTGCTTACAGATTACTGCTGTAATCTTCCGGTTCAAATTGTCTATTGCAAGGTACATCTTCTGTTACTGCTTTATTTTTCTCTGAAGCAAAGTGTTTCTTACAGGGTATATCTTCTGTGAAATAATTACAGGTGGTCCTTTACACGTTTTACAGTTTTATCTATCATTAGAATAAACTTTCAGGGATACTGCATTTGTTGATGGCTGATTTTTTCTGCTCTTACCTCATTGTTTCTTTCATCTGTGGTTCTTATTTTTGGCAGGGGAAGGGCCCAGCCACCCACATCTATCCCCAATTACCCCACACTACACTCTTTTTATAGGGTAGCACAGTTGTGACATTTCCAGTAGCAAAGCAGGAAGGGGCAGATCACAGGGGTATCCACACAGTGACCTCATTTACAGGGGCAAAAGTAATTTAACTTGTTATAACAAGTTATACAAAAATAAACAAACAAAACACAAAATCAAACTTTTGCATTCATTTTCCTCCTTCTACTGTAATTACTCTGACCAGGTTATAAACCCAGCAACTTATCTGGAATGGATCTTATTGACTGTAGGTACTGCAGGAAACTTTTCAAAAGGGCTGTTATATAGGATTTAGGACACTGTCCTACATGCTGAGCCATTGGAGATCTAAGGGCTCAGCTCCAGGCAGCATGGGCAGAGATTGTGCACCTTAAATCACATTTTCAGGAGGAAATATATTATAAGAACTACCCACCATTTCCCCAACATCCAACAGAAGCTCCTCAACCGCAGAGAGTAGTTGGTCAGGGAGGTTGGCAGGTGGTTAGGAGGGGCAAATCAGGTGCCCCATCACTCGGTGCTCTCCAACATATCACCTCCACTAACCATATAAAAACTGCAAACAGGTTTCTGCCTCTATCTCCAAAATCAAACAAAGGGGCACAGGACACTGCAGTGCAGCACACTGCAGCATAGGAGCTAGCACAACAAAACTCACCCAAAACAGGAACTAAAACATAAAAAGCAAAAAGGAAATAAAAAAAAAATTCTGATCATAGAAGACTCCATGATTCGGGGAGTTGATACCTATCTCCAGACAGGGGTAATGGTCATATGTCTCCCAGGTACATCAGCATGGAGAGACACTGACCCTATTACTAACATTGTACAGGAAGCAGGAAAAAACATTGATGTCCTGGTACACACAGGGATGAACGATCTCACCAGCCGGTCAGTTGTGGAGACCAAGGAACCCCTGACCAGGCTGGGTGACAAACTATCATTCATTTCATATGACATCTCCTTCTCTGAGATTCTGACTGTCTGGGAGGGGGGGCAGATGGATGGAAGGTCAGAGAAGGGAAGATAGGGGAGCTAAACATGTGGCTCATGGGCTGGTGTGAGGAAAAAGGTCACAAATTTGTGAATAACTGGCAACAGTTTTGGGAGTGAAAGTTCTTTAAATTTGATGGACAGCATCTGACTAAGGAGGGAGTCAGTGCACTGGGGCAGAAGTTTGATGTCTTTGCAGAATATTCCTAGAAAATGGGGAGAGGGGTGCAGCACCCGGTATGTCGAATGGGAAGAACACCCCTCCCCCCTCAGCTAGTGATCAAACAGGAGTTCAGCATGTTTGTAGTTCATTTGCATCACCAGGTAAGGAAAAAGGTCTGGTTCCCCATACGATGCACAGGGGAAACACCAGACCTTGCCCAACAACTAACACACCAAAATCTGGCCAATGGAAAATCATGTACACAAATGCTCACAGTCTCAGAAACAAGATCCCAGACTTGTAGGCAATAATGACAGAGGCTAAACTAGACATAGTAGCCATTAGCGTGACATGGTTCACCAGAAACCACACTTGGGAGACTTCAGTACCCGGCTATGTATTGTTCAGAAGAGACCAAGGTGCAAAAAGGGGGTGGTGGAGTGGCCTTTTATGTCACTGAAAATATCAAAGCTACAGAAATTCAGAATACACATAAGAAGCCAGAAGAACTGTGGGTTACCCTAGAAACAGGAAATGGAACATCCATACGAACTGGGGTTGTCTACAGGCCTCCAGACCAGGGGGAGGACATACACACATTATTGTTAGAAGATATGCAATACATGACAGCTAAAGGGGAGGTTCTGATACTGGGAGACTTCAACATACCAGATACAGATTGGTCAACACCAGCAGGAACATCTGCCAGAACTAGACACATAGTGGATTCCCTGCAGGGGGAGGGCCTCAAACAATTGGTACAACAACCCACAAGAGACAGGGCTATCCTAGATCTAGTACTGACTAACATGGAAAGGATCACAGATCTCCAGGTAGAAGGTCATCTGGGGGCCAGTGACAATCACATGGTATGGTTCAATTTGGCCACTAGAACTAAATCATCCCATTTCAAGGCAAAAATATGGGACTTCAGAGGAGCTGACTTTGATAAGATGGCCAGCTGAGTTAAGCTAGTCTTGTCATAAAGAAATAAAGGGAAGAGGGTACAGGCAAAGTGGGCAAGCATTAAGGATGCAATACTTTAAGCAACATCCCATTGTGCTAGAGAGAAAAGGAAGTGCAAAAGAAGGAGGAAACCACTTTGGTTCTCAAAAACAGTAGCAGAAAAGGTCAGAGCCAAAAGGCTGGCCTTCTGGAAATATAAAGGAACACAGCAGGATGAAGATAGGAAGGCATACCAAGCTTCCCTAAGGGAAGCAGGGAAGGCAGTAAAGCAGGCAAAGGCCCAAACTGTAGAAACACTAGCACGAACAGTAAAAGAATGTGACAATACTTTCTATAGCTACATTAGTGAAAGGAGAAAGACCAGAGGGGGTATTGCTAAGATAAAAGGGGATAAGGGGGCATGTGAGGAGGAGGACCTTGTAAAAGCATCTATCCTAAATAGATACTTCTGCTCTGTATTTACTGAAGAGAAGGTAGGGCAGGGCCCACAGCTTAGCACCATGGACACAGGGTGGAGGGAGGGAGGGAGGTGAGCACTAGTCCCTTCACAAAAGAAAGGGTCCTACAAGAGCTCAGTAAGCTCAGGGTGGACAAGGCAATGGGACCTGATGGCATACATCCCAGGGTACTAAAGGAGCTAAGGGTGAAACTAGCAGAGTCATCAGAACTGTTTAGTGAGTCTCTGAGCACAGGAGAGGTCCCAGAACACTGAAGGAGGGCTCATCTGATCCCGCTCCACAAGAGTGGTAGCAGGGAGGAGGCAGGGAACTACAGACCAGTCAGTCTTACCTCAGTAGTGGGCAAGATTATGGAGGCACTCCTTAAGGAAAGGATAGTGCAACACCTGGAATCCATAGGGGCACAGGATCCAAGACAGCATGGGTCTACAACAGGAAGGCCTTGACAAACTAATCTCATAGATTTCTTTGACTGGGTAATCAGAGTAGTGGACCAAGAGGAGCAGTTGATGTCACCTACCTTGACTTCAGCAAAGCTTTCGATACTGTTCCACATAGAAGATTGATTAATAAGCTGAGTAGGCTCGGGGTGGGTCAGAAGTTGGTCAGCTGGGTGGCAAACTGGTTGACAGGCAGAAAACAGAGAGTGGTGATAAGTGGTATACAGTCAGAAGATATGCAAGTCACAAGTGGGGAACCTCAGGGATCAGTCCTGGAGCCAGTCCTCTTCAATATTTTGATCAGTGACATTGCAGATGGACTGGAGGGGTAAGGTTTGTCTGTTTGCAGATTATACCAAGACCTGCAACACAGTAAATGATACAGATGGGGTGGACAAAATGAGAAGAGATCTCGATAAACTGGCAAAATGGTCAGAAGAGTGGCGACTGGGGTTTAACGCAAGGAAGTACAAGATCATGCACATAGGGAAGAGAAACCCTGAAGTCACCTATAGGCTGGGAGGGGAGTTGTTGGCAGTCACAAGGGAAGAAAGAGACTTGGGCATCATCATTACAGATGACCTGAAATCATCCAAGCAGACCACTAAAGCAGTAGGTAAGGCTAGGGGGGATGTTGGAGTGTATTAGTAGGGGTATCACAAGTCGTAAGAGGGAGGTAATAATCCTTCTTTACAAGACACTGGTAAGGCCCCATCTGGAGTACTGCGTGCAGTAGTGGAGGCCACACCTTCACAAAGACATTAACCAAATTGAGGTAGTCCAGAGAAGGGCAACCAAAATGGTGCAGGGACTGCATCAGAAAACATATGAGGACAGATTAATGGAGCTCAATATATATAACCTAGAGCAAAGGAGGGAGAGAGGTGATATGATCGAAACATTCAAACACCTTAAGGGCATTAACAAGGTGAAATAGTCTAACATGTTTCAATATAAGAAATATAGCAGGACTAGAGGACACAGCATGAGATTAGAGGGAGGCCGATTAAGGGGTAATGTAAGGAACTTCTTTTTCACAGAAAGGGTGGTGGATGCATGGAACGGCCTACCTCAGGAAGTGGTGGATATGAATACAGTGCAGTGCTTCAAACAGGCATGGGATAGTCATAAGGGAGCAATACAGATGTGTATGAATAGATAGGCCATTGACAGAGCAAAGGCTGATGGCACATTCATAAAGTACAAAAAGAAATGGGCAGACTGGATGGGCCTTGCGGTCCTTATCTGCTGTCAGCTTCTATGTTTCTATGTGATGGTACCCACTGACCCGCCCCGCGGATTGGAGCATGAGTGCTAAGAAGTGAGGCAGCATTGCCTACAGAGCTGTAGCTTAACCCTGCACTGCGGGGAAAGAGAGAGACACAGGCTGCAGGGACAAAGACTGAGAAGGAGAGGCAGCAGTGCCCCCCCGAAGAGAGTGCAGGATCGAAAGAGGTGGTGAGTGGCACCAGTGTCAGGGACAGACTGGAAAAAGAGCCCCAGACAGTGACGCAACATGCTGAGATGTGGCGAGTAAGCAGAATGAGAGTGATCACCAGGTGACAGGCTGTCACTATTGCAGCACCACCATGGTAGTGTGAAATTGGGGGCAGTGCAATGTAGTGACCATAATCACAATGACCGGTGGCTTCCAGACCTGCAACTGAACAAACATTTATTTCAAAGGGTGACCTCCCCCTAGCAGTGTTTACTGCCTTCCCTCCCCACCCCACCCTCAGCCCCTGAGATAGACACAGCAATAGCAGAACCACTTCAGTGCACCATGCAACCTGTGCACATTGTACAACATGCACAGGTTCAATCTGTTCCATTCAGACATGGTGTCAACCCCCCAAAAGAGATAAGTGGAGTACAGTGTGCGCCCTAGCTTGGTTGCCATCCATTTTTCTGCCACTCACTCTTCCGGCACCGGAAGTGGATAGGATATACAGAGGGGCCAAGAAAGGGGTCGCAAGAGTGCCATGACCAGGACAGAGAACAGTCCTGTAGAGTTTTCCATTCATCGTGGGGGAGCAAAGGGGGGAGGGAGAGAGAGAGAAAGAGAGAGAGAGACAGAGACCAGGAGAGACACACTGTAAAACAAACTTGGTACATCTGTTCCACCAATGCACAATAGGAACACACGAACACACGGACAGAAACAAAGACAAATATATGGGTCACATTGACTAGTACAGTGTTGGGTGGGCACTGGATGGGCACACCTGGCAGTTGCTGCCCTCTACATGTCCAGCTCACATCAGCACATATGGAACAATCTGCAGTAGCCAGAGACTGAAGTAGGTTACTCAGCTTCCCCTCCACATCCATCCCACTCCACACAGGTTGGCACAGTGACAAGGTGACCTCCAGGTGGGCAGCCCAAGGCAAACAGTGAACTGTGACCTGGCAGAAGTTGGTGATTGCTACCCCCTCCACTACGGTCTCACCACTGCAAATTGACTGCCCCAGCCAGAGACAGAAATGTGAGTTGCACATTTGCCACACCACGCCTGTTTCCATCTAGCCAGGTGGGCTTCAGGTGGGTGGAAATGGGGCTGCAATCCAGATCCAGTAGGTGGCTTGATGTCATTGGCACCCAACACACCATTCTGCATCTCTGCCCGTGAAGCATTGTTTCCTTCCATTCCAGCTCCTGCACATGACGAGCACTCTGCAGGAGCCAGTGACAGATGTGGTTCACACATCTGTCCATCTTCAACCATATGAGTTCCATGAAAGCTGGAATTGGCATTGCATGGGCTCCAGGTAGGTGGATCTGGGAGAATGATGCCCCATTCCCCATCCAACCTCCACACAAGGGTAGCACCCTGCAGCAGCAATGTATAGTGATGCAAGTTGCACATCTGCCCATATATCCGTCCCTGTTCCACCAGGGCTCGCATGAAGATTGAAGTGGGCTTTGGGCAACCGGCACTTCTTCACCCTATGCCACACCTCTACACTTGCAGAACACTCTGTTTCAGTCAGAGGCTCTCCCACCTAATGAGCTCTTCCCAAGGAGGGCTCTCCGAGGCATTGAGATATAAAAATGAGGATTCTTATATCTGCCCTTCTACAACTGTTTCTACTCTGCTGGGTGGGTTGGGGGCAGGATGCACTGGGTGCTCCTGCATGACTGATGCCCCCTTTGGCACCCCCATCTGTCAACCCAATGCTTTGCAGCAGCCAGAGAAGAAATGTGGGTTGCACATCTGCACCATCATAAACTGTCCCCATTTCAAACAGTTTTACAAACAGGCTGGAGTGGGGATCTAGGATGGTGACTCCCCCCCAACCATCCTACCTCCACAAATCTGGATCACTCCTCTCCCTCCATTACACATTTGTACATAGACAGCACTCCTCCCCCTCCATGCCTCCTTTGCATATGGGGAGCAATTCTCCTTCTCCAGCCCTCTTCCACATGGTGGACATAGTGCTTTATGTAATCGTATTTGTTTTTTTGGTTTTTTATTTTAGTCTTTGGTAACTGGGTTAGGCCCACTAGGCACAAGTGCCTGTTTTCTGGGGCGACCTGAGAGCACTGGGTGGTTAAATGACTTGCTCAGAGTCACACAGTATGCAAGTGGAGTTTGTGAGAATCAAACTCAGGTCTGGTCTGCTGGATGTATCAAGCTGGTTCACACCTCGTTCCTCTAACCTCTAGGCTATACTGCCAATAGGCTATACTGCCAGCATTTGGTCTCAGTCCTTGCTGAACTCAACATTGTACATATTCTGCTGGGTCAGGCCTCCTTGGAGTTCCCAGGGTTAGCTTGCAGCATTTTGGGAAAGGGCATTCTCAGTGGCCGTGCCTACCCTGTGGAACTCCTTTCCTGTCTATTTAAAGGAGGCTTCCTCAACAGAAGTCTGTAAGAAGGGCCTAAAAACTTACCTGTTCAAGCAAGCTTCTATTAATTGTCTGATGTTAGTAGGATAGATTTTAAATCTGCTCCTTGTTGAATTTTACACACATTTTTGACATACAATTTTATATTATTCTTTGCTGTTTATATTGTACAGTGCCCAGAGTCCCAGGAAATGAGCCCTTTTATAAATACAATATCTATCTATCTATCTAATGTATATACTAATGTAAAGAAAATTAATTTATGTGTCCTTACTTTCTGTTTCTCACACCATGTGCTGTCTATATCATCGATTGCACAAGGGACCTCCTTGCAAATGAGCTTGCCCAATGGATGTTATCCCTTCACAACAAATCTGAACATGGAGAGCACGCTTCCCTTCATTCCATCTCCACACATTAGTATATTTTCTCTGCCTCCATCCACTGCATCCCACCTCCTGCACATAGGGAGCACTGCTCCCCCTCTACTCAGCCTCTGCACATGGGGAACCTTCCTCCTATTTCATATCAGCTCTGAACATGGGGAGCAATCCACCCGTTCGTCCCACTGCCTTTACATGGGGAGCATTGCTCCCCAACCATCCCACAGCTACACATGAAACATAGAGCATAGACTTTGACAGCAGATAAGAACCGCTTGGCCCACCTAGTCTGACCATTTCCCTACATACTGGATAAGTTGCAGATCCTAGTTAACCAACAGCCTATTTCTTCTTACCACCCCACAAGAATTGCCTTATGTCTGTCCCATGCATTCTTGAATTCTCACACAGTTTTAGATCCTACAACCTCCTCAGGAAGGTGGTTCCATGTGTCCACCGCCCTCTCTATAAAAAAATACTTCCTCACATTGCCCCTGAGCTGTCACCCATCTGTCTTCAAATTCTGCTCCCTTGTTCTTGCACATATCTTTTTCTGAAAGATGCTAACCCTCTTGGACTTTGTTGATTCTACTGAGGTACTTCAAAGTTTCTAACATGTCCCCCCTCTCCCTCCTTTTCTCAAGGGTATACATATTAAGCTCATTTAGTCTCTCCTCATATGGCTTCTCTTGCAGACCTGGCACCATTTTAGTTGCCCTCCTCTGGACTTCCTCCATCCTGTCTATGTCCTTGCAGAGATGGGGTCTCCAGAACTGGACGCAATACTCCAGATGGGGTCTCACCAACTGTCTGTACAGAGGGATAACAACTTCCTGTTTTCTGCTGGTGATGCCTCTCCCTATACATCCCAGTATCCCCCCAGCCCTCCCTACTGCCTTGTCACATTGCTTGCTAAACTTAAGGTCATCTGATATGATTACCCTCAGGTCCTTTTCCATTTTTGTTGTTGTTACTACCTCCCCCCATTGTGTACTCTTCCCCTTGGTTTTTGTTTCCTAGGTGCATTATTTTGCACTTTGTTGCATTGAATCCAAGCTGCCATATGTCTGACCATTCCTCCAACCTTGCCAAGTCTCTTCTGATACTTTCCACGCCCCCTTGTGTATCAACCTTGTTGCAGATCTTTGTGTCATCTTCAAAGAGGCATACTTTCCTTCCAGTCCCTCTGCAATGTCACTTATAAAGTCATTAAAAAGGACTGGACCCAGTACTGAACCCTGCGGTACCTCCCCTTTCTTCAGAGTGGATCTGTTTACTATTACCTTCTGTGTCCTGTTGTCCAACAAATGTTTTAACCAGGCTACCACCCTGGAACCCACTCCCAGGCTGGCTAATTTGTTTATTAATCTCTCGTGTGGGACTGTGTCAAACGCCTTGCTAAAGTGTAGGTAGGCCATGTCCACATCCCCTTCCTGGACCACTACTTTGGTCACCCAGTCAAAGAAATTGATTAGATTCATCTGACATGACCTTCCTGCTGTGAATCCATGTTGCCTTAGGTTTTGTGCCCCACTGGCCACTAGGTATTCAACAGTTCTTTCCTTCAGAAGTGATTCCATCATTTTCCCCTACCACAGAGGTCAAACTGACAGGTCTGTAGTTTCCTGCCTCTGTCTTGCTCCCACTTTTGTGAAGGGATATCATATCCACCCTCCTCCAGTCCTCAGGTACCACACCATCCTCCGTTGATTTGTTAAAAAGGATAGTCAGTGGTGTCACTAGTTCTACCCTTCATTCTTTTAGAATTCTGGGGTGAATCCATTCAGGCCCAATTGCTTTGTTCACCTTCAGTTTTAAGAGTACTTTCAGAACCCTTTCTTCTGTGAAAGGACTGGAATCGACCCCCCCCATCCAGAGTGCTTTTATTAACTGGATTAGGTACCTCCCCCTCCTCCTTTTTTGTGAATACTGAGTAGAAGTATTCATTCAGTATCCCTGCTTTTTCACTGTCCTTCTCTGCCACCCACCGTCCATTCTATTCAGCCTCACTATCCCTCCCTTTGTCTTTCTTTGCTCCCTAATGTACATGTAAAAGGTTTTATCCCCCTTCTTAACCAAGTTGACTGTCTTTTCCTCAGTTTGGACCTTTGCTATTCTGACTACCTTTCCTGCTTCCTTCTGTCTTAACTGGTACAGTTCTTTGTCCTACTCCTTCTGTGTTTCCATTATACTTCCTAAATGCTATCTTTTTCTCCCTAACCTTTCCCGCCTCCTCTTTTGAGAACCATAGTGGCTTTTTTTTTCATTTTGATGTGTTTATTTGCTTCACACAAAGGCTTGTTGCCTCTATGATGGCAGTTTTGATCTTTCCCCATTGTTGCTCTACCCATCCATCTTGCCTGTTTGCGAGTGCTTTTCTAAGGCACTCTCCCATTTTGCCAAAGTCAGCTCTCCTGAAGTCCAGTACCCTCACTTTTGCATGGCTTGACTCTGCAGCTGAGTTTATCATGGACCACACTGTTTGGTGGTCACTTGCTCCCAGATGGCTACCCACTACTACATCTGAGATCCTCTCACTGTCCCCATTTGAGAGTATGAGGTTTAAGATTGCTCCCTTCTGAGTGGGTTCTAACACTAGCTGTCTGAGACATGCCCTCTGTAGGGCATTGAGAATGGCCCTGCTCTTTGAAGTAGTGTCAGCAAAGGTGCTCCAGTTAACATCTGGCATATTCAGGTCCACCATCAACAGTATCTCCCCTTTCTCTGCCATCATAAGGTATCTCCCCTTTCTCTGCCATCCTAAGGATGTCTTCTATCATATCCTTGTGCATTGCCTCCCCCTGAGATGGGGTTCTGTATACAACCCCTGTTCAGACTGTGGTGCAATTTCCAGTCTCTAAGGTGACCCACAGTGCCTACTCTCCTCCCTGTTTACTCTTTTGTTCCATTGCTTTTATCCCTTCCCTTCCATAGAGAGCTACTCCTCCCCCTCTTCTACCGTCCTGGTCCCTCTTGTAGGTTGTGCACACTGGTATGTTAACATCCCAGTCATGGTTGTCTGTGTACCATGTTTCTGTGACTGCCACGATATCCATGCATCCCTCTTCCATCAAGACCACCAGTTCAGGGAGCTTGTTGTCCACACTATGGGCACTGGTACTCATCACCCTCCATTTCTTGATGGCCTTGCCTCTTTTTGCCCTATCCCTGTCCTTATTGCCTTTGTCATTTTCTCCATTTACCCTGTCCTTCCCCCTATCGACATCTCTATCTTGGTGTTTTTCTCACTAACTACCTTGATTTTTTTTTGTGGGGGGGGCTAGGATTTCCCTGCTCCTTTCCAGTGCCTCCACCCTTGGGGACATGGGGGCACCTCCACACATTTGCATCACTCCTCCTCTACCACCATCCCACCACTGCATATAGACAGTACTCCTAACCCATTCCACCTTTGCACATGGGAGCACTCTGCAACAGCCAAAGACAAAGATGTCAGTCAGGCATCTGCCATTCCACACTTATTCCCACTCCACATGATAAGCTCCAAGTTGGGCAGAACATCAGTGGGGTTGAGATATAATGAGTGGGTTGACCTGGGAGATGGTGCCAATACCACTCAGCATCTCTCTGAATGAGAGAAGTCCCATCCCCGGAATCAATCTTTATTTTTTTCTCCTCTCACCACTTTTCTGCTGATTATTCTCCTGTTGGCTTGCCTTAACGGTCACTCCCCTACCAAGACAGGACTACAGGCCACTAGGCCAGGGCAGATATTTCCTTGACCTCTCCTGTCTTCTTTTCGGACCACACCACTAGTTCAGCCAGCGTCCAGCACAGTCAAGAAGGTGTGCCGTATGTTACTTACAGCTCGGACCCAGACAGGTCTGTTCTTTCTGTGATAGGCCATACTTTAAGTTCTCCCACAATTCAACTGAGGCTAGAGAACAGCAGTACATAGTCCTACTCTACCACCACGACAGTGAACGGGACACCACAACTTGCACGGCACTGTATAGATGACACAGCAGAGCAGCATGCTTAGTAGTCTGTCTCACCAGGCTTCTCCCGCTCTCTCTGTTGATGATGTCTCTATCTCCCCTAGCCATCAATGGTCCAATGCATGCACACTGTGTTGCAGCTAGCTCTGGCCACAATGAAGACTGCTGAGATGCTGAGTGTTTTAGCAGCTGAGCCTGAGCAAACCTGAAAATAAAATACAGGAATTTGAAAATTTCAGAGATAATTTCAGGGGGTTGAACACCCTCAGTACCCCCCTGCCTATAACCATACAATGCACAACAGTTCAGAGACAAGTAATCCTTACACTAAAAGGCACTCCTTCCAGCCCAGCTATCCCTCTATCTGCCCCGGGACACAGATGAACACCAACTGTTACACCTCCCACTTCCTTTAAATGTAAAACAGCACTACCAATGTTTTAAAACAAGCCCCAGTCAATCTAAACGCAGCACATTTCATGGGCATATGGAATTTCTTTATTTTAAATGTCAGTCATATTTTTATTCCACACACGGGAGCTGTACATAAAATGGAATTTTACATACCTGCATGACCTGCCCCCGCCATGCAGTCCTAGACAGTCCATTTTTAATATGAAATCCAACAGACCAATCTCTTCCATTTACTTTGGTAACTTGCACTGGCACCCCCCCCCCATATCAGGAATCCCAATTATTTATTCTATCCATTCTGACCCCTTACCCACTCCTCCACTTCAAGCACAGGTGTCCCACACTGGGCATGGACACTTAATTTAGTAAAAGTAAATATTAAATCAAAATTCTAACACTGTGAACACATCAATGTTCAGCATTCTCACCTGTTCAAGCCATTATATCCAAATCTTGCTCACTTTCAAAGCTGGAAGTTTCTTTCTTTCTTTCTTTCTTTCTTTCTTTCTTTCTTTCTTTCTTTCTTTCCTTCCTTCCTTCCTTCCTTCCTTCTTTCTTTCTTTCTTTCTTTCTTTCTTCCCTCCCACCCTTGTTTCTTTCTTTGGTGCACTGGTCCCAGGAACCATTTTCAGGCATGACCTGGGCCACAGAGATAGCATGAATATAATGATACAGTATAGAAGTTATGGAGACTGTACATTGTCTGAAAAGTACTAGAATTTTACAGCTTTAGATATATGCAAAGATGAGCAGGGATTTAAACATGTTACGGTTTACAGTTTAAGTGTAACAACAACAGTATGATAGGGCAATATGATGATATAGCAACTATGGAGGACAATTGTGGGTATTGGCATGTTATGAGGTACAATTGCATATAGATTTGGATAGGAGGGCTGAAAGTAAGTTAGATTTGAAGATCTGTGTAGAGGCTAAGTTGAGCACAGAGGTGAAAAGGCTATTCCAGAGCTTATGAGTCACTACAGAGAATGCTCTTATGCCCATGTTTGTCTTGGAGTGAGGGACACTTAGCAGTTATTGAGACAAGGACCTCATTGCCCTAGTGCTTTGCTTGGTGCAGAGGAACCTGCTTGGGGGGTAGAGCTAGTCACAAGGGTTTTAGGACAAGAACACCCAAGCTGGAGGTCACATTGGGCCTGGGGAGAAATGCAACCTAGTGAGGTGTACAGTGAGCAGTGATGGGCAGTTAGAGATGCTGAGAGAATAAAATGACAGAAGCAGTTATCGGCAGTGTTCAGATGGGTGAGTTCTCTGGATGAGGCCTGGGAGATGACAGGGGAGCAGTACTCCACTAGAGGGAGCATCATGCCTCGTCCTATTGGCAGTCATGCGTCAGGGGTAAAAAAGTGTTTCAGGCAGTAGCGAGCTCCAACCTGCTTGTGCACTCTCTTGATAGTTGTACCTACAGTACACTTGATAGATGTACCTACCACATAGTTCTCCGCTATCAGTGTGGGACAATTGTAGTGTTTCTACCCAATTAACCCATGCTCAGAATACCTCTTATATTGCATTTCTTTTTTTTGTTACTTCTAAACATTGTATTTTTGCCCTTGAATTATGTTGTCCTCAACAGGACCTCCTTGTAAATGAGTCTGCTCAATATAGTTTTCCTGAAAATAAACTTTTGACTTGGAAAAAAAAATTACAAACTTGAAGAAAAAAAGTAAAACAAGTGAGAGCTTGCCATTTGTGTAGTGATGTTGACACGTGGCTAAGACAGCACTGTAGGAGAGAAAGAGGTAGGGAGTACTCTTACAGCATGGCAGTCTCTCCCAGTGTAGACAACAGCACAGTAGGAGAAATAGAGCCACGAAGAACATTGACTGTTTAAATCCTTACGTCCAACCACCTGACTCTGAGTCCAACCACACTCACACTTGAGAGAGAACCGGACATGTGGATAAGAGACATATGTCCTGGTAAATAAGATAGGAGACTTAGAAAGGTACAGTAAAAACATTCTATTCTACTTTATTGTTTCTGTAGTGTTAAACAGCCTCTTCCTAGATCACAACTGATAGAAAGGCAGCAGTCTCCTGGGCAGTATCTTTAATATAAAGGCAAGCATCAGAAAACGTGTAGCAACCACTGGAGGCAACAATCAGGCAAATTGACTATTTTACCTTTTTTATAGCACTTAAATAATTTTATTTACATATTTCTGTATTTTTCTTTGTTTTTATTCTGGAAAATACCCATTTTATATAAGAAATAAGACAATGGGGACTTTTGTTCTACTTGATATACCCCACCCCCATGGGCTATAGGCACTTAGCACTTGGCTTTGTGACTTATTAAGCCCCTGGGCATGGGGTAAACCTAGTACAATCAATGCCTTAGCATGGCTTGCTGCTTAAACAAGCAGGATCTAGCAGAGAAGTTACTCTCAGTTACACAGAATCTTCAAACTCACCTTACTGGTACTGTAGCAATCTTAGTAATGACCACCATATTGTGGTAGTCCATTGTCACAAGCAGTGGCCACCCTTACTGGTACTGTAGCAACCTGAGCAATGACCACACTGTGACAGCCTATTGTTACAAGCAGTGACCACCCTTACTGGTACTGAAACAACCTGATCAATGACCACCACACTGTGACATCCCATTGTTACAAGCAGTGACCACCTTTGCTGGTACTGTAGCAACCTGAGCAATAACCACCACACTGTGACAGCTCTTTGTCACAAGCAGTGGCCAGCTATATTGGTACTATAGCAAACTGAGCAATGACCACCACACTGTGACAGCCCATTGTCACAAGCAGGAACCACCCTTACTGGTACTGAAACAACTTGAGCAATGACCACCACACTGTGACAGCCCATTGTCACAAGCAGTGATCACCCTTACTGGTACTATAGCAACCTGATCAATGACCACCACACTGTGCAGCCCATTGTCACAAGCATTGATCACCCTTACTGGTACTGTAACAATCTGACCAATGACCACCATACTGTGACAGCCCATTGTCACAAGCAGTGACCACCCTTACTGGTACTGAAGTAACCTGAGCAATGACCACCACACCGTGCCAGCTCATTGTCACAAGCCATGGCCACTCTAACTGGCACTGCTGCAACCTGAGCAATGACCAGCACATTGTGGCAGCCCATTGTCACAAGCAGTGGCCACCCTTACTGGTACTGTAGCAACCTGAGCAATGACCACACTGTGACAGCCCATTGTTACAAGCAGTGACCACCCTTACTGGTACTGAAACAACCTGATCAATGACCACCACACTGTGACATCCCATTGTTACAAGCAGTGACCACCTTTACTGGTACTGTAGCAACCTGAGCAATAACCACCACACTGTGACAGCTCTTTGTCACAAGCAGTGGCCAGCCATATTGGTACTATAGCAAACTGAGCAATGACCACCACACCGTGACAGCCCATTGTCACAGGCAGTGACCACCCTTACTGGTACTGTAACAATCTGACCGATGATCACCACACTGTGACAGCCCATTTTCACAAGCAGTGACCACCCCTACTGGTACTGTAGTAACCTGAGCAATGACCACCACACTGTGACAGCCCATTTTCACAAGCAGTGATCACCCTTACTGGTACTGTAACAATCTGACAAATGACCACCATACTGTGACAGCCCATTGTCACAAGCAGTGATCACCTTTACTGGTACTGAAGCAACCTGAGCAATGACCACCAAACCGTGACAGCCCATTGTCACAGGCAGTGACCACCCTTACTGGTACTGTAACAATCTGACCAATGACCACCACACTGTGACAGCCCATTGTCACAGGCAGTGACCACCCTTACTGGTACTGAAGCAACCTGAACAATGACCACCACACTGTGACAGCTCATTGTCACACGCAGTGACCACCCTTACTGGTACTGTAACAATCTGACAAATGACCACCACACTGTGACAGCCCATTGTCACAGGCAGTGACCACCCTTACTGGTACTGAAGCAACCTGAACAATGACCACCACACTGTGACAGTCCATTGTCACAAGCAGTGATCACCCTTACTGGTACTGTAACAATCTGAACAATGATCACATTTTGGCAGGCCACTGTCACAAGCAGTGACCACACTGCAACTTGTCACATTGTGCAGGGATGCCACAGGGTTGTGACTTGCTTGTTCTACATGAATACTGTTGCTCTGCATTTATAGATGAGGCAGGATGGACTACAGCAGAAAGCCAATCCTAGGAGGAGAGGGAGGAAAAGTGGGGATATTGTGCATATTAATGTAGCAGGTGATGGAAAGGAACATGGTTTAGTATAACGACATTCATACAAACTGTAACCTGAAACACTTTAAGATATGGTGAGGATAGCAAGAGAATGTTGTGTTTTCTATAATACTTTCATACAACCTATATCCCCAAACACTTTACAGTCCAGTGAGGGAGGTGAGAGAATGTTCTGTCTAATAAAGTGCATTTTATATAAATGGTAACCAAAAACACTTAAAAATCCAGTGAAGAAGGGGAGATGATTTCTTTTATACTGTGCCTTTCATACAAAATGTAATCCAAAGCACATTACAATCTGGAGAGGCAGGGGAGAGAACAATTTGTTTTACAGTATGTTGTGCCTTTATTACAAACTGTAATACTAAACACTTTACACTGGTAGTGATAGTGAAACATTTTGAACTGTACTAGTTTATATTGTATTTCCATAGAGCAACCACATTTATTTTTCCCAAACTTGTTCCTTATATCCATATATCCACTGGAATGATATTTTTGGAACCTTTCAACTTAGCCAATTCGTGCTGGCTACAGTTTATCTTCCACTGATAAAAGTATGGTGAAATTATGATTTTGCTTCTTTGAAATTTTACCAAAATTGTGATTTCAGCTGTTTTTTATTTTATTGGGTTCACCACAACATAACCCAGACAGTTGTAGTGTATTGCATTGTATTGTATTGTGTTATTGTTTTTATTTTATGATAAAAAGACTACAGGATCATCTTCTAAATTGGACCTTTGGAATCTAATGATGTGGTGTACCAACTTACCCTGTCTTTAAAGAGTTTTACTACAACTTAAAGAGTTGAGTTATATTTTTGATCCCAGACAGCAACTCATCTCTCAGGGATATACTCTGTTCACAGGGAGTGTACCCAGATCAGACTGATTCCAGCCATAATTTAAATGGCTTTTGGATTTTTATCCAACATGTTTGCTTCCCAGCTCCCCTGCTTGGTACAGAGTCTCTGCTAGCCTTGCTCAGAGGAAGCTGCCTCAGTCATGGCCTGCCTCCCAGCATGACTCTTCGGGATCACTTACAAACCCAGGTTGCCAGCGTGACAGTACAACGCCGGGCCCTGGGGGTGGATCCAAAGCCTAATATTTAGTGTTAATGAACCTGACAAAATTGGTGATGCTTATTTATTTTTATTTTATTTATTTATTGAGGATTCAGAAAATACCTTTGAGTCAAAGACTCCTTTACAAACGTTCCACGTCATAGAAATTAAGTACAGACAAACATTGCATACAAAATAAACAGGGACACAGTTCAGGTTTGTTACAAAGAAACAGGAAAGGCTAACAGTCAGATACTAGGGTTACTTAGTATATATCTTTGCAATACAGGATTAAACTTACAGTAGAAAAGAAGTCAACGCTTGACAGACTCAGGTTAGGCTCAAAAGCAGAGGGGGGGGGGATTGGGTTGTGGTGGGGAAATCTAGCCAGTGGCCATTGTCGGTGGAGAAAGGAGAATGGGAAGGGGCAAGGTTCAATGGCAGTCATAGGTATTAGAGGTCAGAGGGTGGGCCCTAAGTTGGGTTTTGAAAGGGCCAATTCTAGTTTCATTTACAAGAGAGGTGGGTAGGCTGTTCATCCAAGAGGGGGTTCTGAAAGCTGAAGGACCTTTGGAATTGGGAGGTTTGGCAGGAAGGAACCGAGAGGAGTTGCTTGTCAAAGCTACAGGTGTGCTTTAGCTTCAGGGCAGGGTGGACTAAAGGGACAAGCCTGGGGGGGAGAGAGGCCAATGGTAATCTTTTTAACCATGAGGCAAGTGTGGAACCTGATTCTAATGTTGAGAATAAGCTAGTTGGTAATGTTATAAAGTGAGCATATATGGGTGACATGATCACAACCCAGGATGAGGTGGCATGCTTTCTTTAGGGAAAGATGGAGTCTACCTATGGTCAAGGTGTTTGCTGCACTATAGATAAGTAAGCCATAATCGAGCAGGGAGAGGACCGAGGAGGAGGAGACAGTGAGCCTGAGGGTGTCTGGGGTAAGACAATGTTTGAGACAGTACAACAACCCCAGGCTAACATTGAGGGCCTTAGACAGGAGGTGGATATGGTGGTGGAAATTAAGCTCTGGGTCCAGAATGATGCCCAGACGTTTAGAGGAGTCCACTTGCTCCAAAGGGGTCAGATTAGCAGTTAGTACTTGGGGGCAGTGCTCCTTCCGGATGTTCAGAAGATGTGAGAATAGCATAACTTTTGTCTTTTTATAGTTGAGAATAAGGCACTGTGTGGAGAACCAATTTTCAGCACAAATAAAGGAGGATTGAAGGGAGTGGTGGAGTTGAATGGGGTCAGAGTTGGAGGAAAAGAGAACAGCATTGTCCGCATAAAGTAACAGGTTGCCGGGGCAGGACACGGGGTGGGAGTTAAGGAAGAGGCTGAAAAGTAAAGGTCCAAGTATGGACCCGTGTGGGACATGAGAGAGGACAGGCAGCCTATTGGATAAGGTGTTACCAATTTGACCTCCTGGAATCGGTTCGAGAGGTAGCCAGAGAACCATCCTAAGGCATCCTGAGAGAAACCAATGTTGGACAGGGTGGTTAGTCAGAGGGAGTGGTTGACGGTATCAAATGCCTTGGTGAGATCAATGAAGACAGCACCAGTGATATGACCCCTGTCCAGTGCAGAGTGGACATGTGCAGTAAACTCAAGAAGGGCAGTGGTAGTACTGTGCACTTTATAAAAGATGTGTTGCTGTTTGCAGAATAGGTTGTATTTGTTGAGGTGGTCAGTGAGCTGATCAGATACAATCCACTCTAGAGCCTTGGATAGGGGAGGGAGAATGGAGATGGGGCAGTAGTTAGTAGTAATGAAACAGTCCCCACTTTTAAATATGGGGGTGATGGTGGCGGATTTCCACTTAGCAGGGAATTTACCTTGACATAAGGAGTGGTTAAGAATATGGGTAAGGGGGTAGAGGATGAGCTGAAGTAGCTTCAAGTCTAGGGAGTCACTACTGTAGAAGGAGTGGCTTAGGACTTTTTTAAGGTACAGCTCTGCAGACCTGGGAGTAATACAGCATAGGTGAAAGGGGGGCTTCTGGGGGGAAGAGGGTCTGGCTGTAGGTAGGTCAAAGAAATTAGGAGGGAGAACATGAGTGAGATTAGTGAAGGCATCATTGAAGGCTGTGGCTATACAGATAGTGCCAGAGGTCAGGCAATCATCAGCCATGATCTGATTAGGAGCCGTGTCAGGGGCTTTTCCACAGATATCCTTAATATTGTTCCAGAATTTGCACCCTGAGTCCCAGGAAGCAGTTAAGAAGGATTTATTATACTCAGCTTTTGCTTTGTGCAAGGCCCAAGTGCATTTGTTCTGAGCCTTTCTGTACTTTTGTCTATCAGACGGCAGTCCAGTCTCATTGGAGAGGTTCCATAATAAATCTCTAGTCCGCATCAGGTCCAGGAAGTGGTCAGTAATCCAAGGCACTGGATTGCCTTTGACCATCCTTTTGGTCAGTGGTGCAAATTTGTTGCATATAGTGTTGAAGGAGGTAATGAAGAGGTCAAGGGCTCTATCAGGGTCAGGGGTGTTCGTTATGGAGAACCAATCCATAATACTGAGGTGTGCTTTAAGGAGCACAAGTTTGCCAGTGCCAAGTTTGTGTTGTGATATTATTTTGGGATCTACAGTAAGTGCTTTGCACATCCAGGAGCAAAGATCTGGGGAGTGGTCACTAGGGGCATTTGGGAGAATGGTGGCGCTTGTGGTTTTGTGGGGGATGATTGGTGAAAACAAGGTCTAGCATAGTGGAAGACCAAGTACACAGGTTCTAGGTTTAAAGTTACAGGCACTTCAAATTCTGCAGTTTACAAGATTGTGAAATCAAATTTTAAAATGTGTGAATGTTTGGAGGCTTATACCTCAGTCACCTTTAAAGATACAGATTTGAACCTTGGGACACATCTCTATGAACCTTGGTAGAGTCACAGCACCACATTTGGTGCAGTGTGGATAAATACTTTTTACATTAAATGGAAACAGCTAAACAGAATACTAGATAGCAAAAAGGAAAAGAAAGGTGAAATTGTTTAACCAGGAAAGGTGCAGTAAGTCAGAGCTTGTTTCCAGGTGCAACCTGGGAGCACAAGGAAGTTAAGTGACTTCTTAGGGTCACATAATATACAAAATAGGCAGAAGTCCACACAGTTTGCAAAGGTGCCAACAGATGACATAGACACGTGTTTCATCCTACTAGGGACTCATCAGTATGCCCTCGTCTGTTTGACACCCACAAACAGATGAGGCATACTGATGAGTCCTGGTAGGTCGAAACATGTCTATATCATCTGTTAGCATGCTTTGCAAACTGTGTGAGAGGCCTTTCGGCACCATGCAACTCTGCTTAAAGTTAAACCAGCATAACATTCTGTGGTGATTTGCTTATGCAGCCCATGATGCTTTGCATTGTGTAGGCATGTGTGATTTTGTATTTTCATGAAACTTGACTTCCCAGCCAAATGCCCTTTGGGGTAACCCTTGCCTCAGTGTTTGCACACAGAGGTTCTTTGTCTTTTAAATAGTTTTTTATTTTAATGGGTTCACCACAACATAACCCAGACAGACCGTCTTAGGGTAGCTGGTTCATTCCATTGGGGTGTCAAACAGAGAAGGCATACTGTTGAGTCCTGGTAGGATGAAACACGTGTCTATGTCATCTGTTAGCACCCTTTGCAAACTGTGTGAGAGGCCTTTCAGCACCATGCAATTCTGCTTAAAGTTGAACCAGCATAACGTTCTGTGGTGATTTGCATATGCAGCCCAGATGCTTTGCATTGTGTGGGCATGTGTGATTTTGTATTATTAAGGATCATCCATAAATTACAATACAATGCAATGCAATACAATACAGTACAGAACATGTAGACTCAAACAGTATGTACTACATTTTACTGAAGATTTATTAAACATTTAGAAAATGGGCTTAGAAACCTAAGCATTCTGATTGACTGCCAAGGATGCTGGGTGCTACATTAAGTTACAGGTAGAGCCCTGTAAAATACAAGTACCATGTGTGCCAACCCCATCACTGCTATCATGATGCCAGTGTTTTCAAATTCGAGGTGTTGCCATTTTTTTACTCGCTTAGCAGACTTG
Source organism: Neoceratodus forsteri (assembly GCA_016271365.2). Classification (NCBI taxonomy): domain Eukaryota; kingdom Metazoa; phylum Chordata; order Ceratodontiformes; family Ceratodontidae; genus Neoceratodus; species Neoceratodus forsteri. Next base: position 63,897,496 of record CM057455.1, read on the forward strand.
ATACCAGTCATGGGGTTGGCACATGCACCGCTCCAGGGAAGAAAGAAAAAAGCAAAAACACTCCCTGTTCAACAAATGGGACATTCTCCTTACTTTTCCATCCATGGGTCTGTCACCAGAACTCCACCTCTGTAACAACTTCATCCCCAATGTCCGTCCAAATATGGAAGTGGCAAACAATTCACCCCAGAAGTCACCATAATCAGTTTTGGTCCTCACATTATCTCTGAAAATGAACACTGCAAAAGCGCTCCTGTCTAAAACATAATCAGTGGTCTCATTCCACATTATACGTCTCCATCTGCAGTTCCTGACAGGGTCATCCAACCCGCACATCATAACCGCCACAACTGCCGAGCGACAAAAAAAAAAAAAAAAAAAAAAGACAAACTCTTGCAGGAGCAGCAGAAAATATTATTCAGTCCTGCAACAATGCTGACAAGTGGCTGGTTGGTGGGGGGACTGTACAACAAACTCCTTACATCTGCTATCTCCTTATGGACATGTATGTGTGTGGGGGGATAACTAGAAGTGGGGGGTAACAGCAGATGGAGCAGCAAAGAAAGGGATAATACAAGTGGGGGGAAGCAGATAGAACAGCAGAGAAAGGGAAGGGAATGTCTACTTTACAAGAAAAAATACTTAAACTGCATTCATACTCTTTTTATTTATTTTAAAGTTTTTCTAATCCCATAACAAAAAGGCACAGGTCGCCCAATTTCTAAGCACAATAATACCCTCCAGGGTGTGGTATGGGCAATACTGGACGTTCCAGGGGCCTTTAAGGCTCTCTGCCTGTGGCGTTGGGCCTCATTACACTCTTGGGCAGTCCAGTATTGCCCAGTACCACTCACCCTGTCAGGTATTATTGCTTGCTTAGTGGAAATATCCTAAACAATTTGCACTTTATTCCATACATATATAGAATTGTTTTTGTCCATATTATCCACTGCACATACACTGAATTCTCATTTTATATTTCAGATTTCCCACAAATGTTTTTTTAATTTCTAATCACACTTTTGGTAGAATTTCTGAGGGAATTCCACAGGGACATAACTATAACTAGGAAAGTCATATCCCCATATTTATTTAAAGGCTTAGGTACTTTGATATCTCGCCTATTAATATTTCTTAAACTATATTTATGTTTGATCTTCTTTAATTTTTCATATGGATACATTGGCTGGGTACAATTTAGTATTTTATAGATCTGGTTTGCCCAAATCAATCAATCAATCAATCAAATCTTTATTTATTCAGGCGATTATCATTGAGCAAGGCTCATTTACAAGATGGACCTGATAAGGTCAAGGTTCGAGTAGGTGCACAACAATTACATCACATACTTATGAGACAGTTATACATACAGAAACAAGAAAATGTTATTTATAACACAATAATATACAGAGAATTCCCATGTTAAAGCTTGGCAAGAGAAAGTTAAACTAATATCTACAATATGTACAGTACATATATATCACAATAAGGGCCATGACAGTCACTCACATAATGAGTACAAGGATGGTGAAGGGAATATTGGGTGCCATATACTGGCGGTGTCTGGCTGGAAGGAATATGAAATCCATAATATAAAAGAAATCAACATCCTTCTATTCTTGGGGGTGACCCAAACAAGTTTGCTGTATAAAATACAATAGTGTGTTTTGTAGTCACATCTCAAAGCAGATCTTGCCAATCAGTTATATGCTATGTCTACCTTTTTATGTTGATTGCGTGCATGTGCAAGAAACATATTGCAGCAGCTTTCCAGAAGCATGTTGTGGAGGGGCGGCACTGTTGTGGCCAATGCCCCCACAGCCTTTAAAGGCTTGGCCCACTTTCCCCAATGCTGTGGCATGCTGCTGCTGACACTAGTTCAGCCAGCGTACCACAACTTTGTAAGGTTTCAGCTGCTGCAATGAGGGGCAATCTCATCACTGCAGCATAAGCCATTTGCTGCAATAAGGAATTGACCTGTCATTGCTGGGTGGTACCTTGTTACAGAGATACTGTTTGTGAACATGGTGGCTGCTTGCCACCATGTTCCTAAACAACTAAAACCCTGCCGGGTACCCAATCTCCTGACGGCATGTGCCTCCCCACTGTGTTTGTTTGCCAACAGGGGCCCCAATCCCCATTGGCTTCAGTGCCCCAAGGATAATGTTGCCGATGGGGCAGTCCACTCCCCATCAGCATTATGTAACCCCCCTGCTATTGTTGTGTGCCGACGGGGTGCCCAGTCCCCATCAGCATAATGTCCCCCTACTGCTTTTGTTGTGTGCCCCCGGGGGTGCCCAATCTCTGTTGACTTAATGTAACCCCCCCTTTTGTTGTGTGCCGATGGGGGTGCCCAATCCCCCATTGACTACAGCTGCCCCCCCAAAAAAAGACTCTGTTTGCATGCTGGGAGCCCACTGCAGCATGCCACATGCCCCTGTAAAAACAAAAACAGTCCTGTAATGCTTTTTTTTTTCCCTGTGGAAAAAGGAAACGGTCCCTCGGTGGTCTCCCTGCCCCCCTCCCACAACCCACGCCCACCCACTGCACACCCTGCCTCTCCACACCCCGCTTACCCCATACTCACCTCTGGAGTCTGGAGTGACCATCTTCGGTGGACTGGGATTACGTCTGCGCTATTCAAAGCTGTCCGCAAACTAAGGACATGCTGGTAAGCTGTATAATGGAATAAATAGAGTTTTTTAAACTATGATGCATATCTCAGGCATTTTTGGGAATTTTGGGATCAAATTTTCAACATGGGGTTTTTGGGACCCCTCCTCATGAATTCTGGCACTGTCATGGTGTTATTCGACCCCAAAAGGTGATTTTGTGGTCACTGCACGGAATCCCCTTTCAGGACCAATTAACAAAATGACAGTGCCAGTGTTCATGAGGTGGGCTCTCAAAAAGCCTATGTTGCAAATTTCATGGGAAAAATAAAAAAAAAATGACTGTTTCCCAAGCGTGTGTTGTGCAGTTGCTACACACGCTCATAACTTTGGGAATCTGCAATATTTTCACTCCAGATCTTCAACATTTGCATTTTTTCAGACCTCCTTGTGAACAGTACTGCTGTCATTTTCCACATCCTGGCCAACATGTGTTTTCGCAGTTCTGGTGCAGAATAGCGCAGTCGCTGTGGGAAATCAGTGTTCGGGACAGATTGAGAAAATAACTGTGACACTGTTCATGAGCAGAGGCCCTAAAATTACTATGTTGAAAATTTGGTAATGATACTCCATAAAATGACCGTGTTCTGAATGTGCATTGTGCAATTTGTACGCACGCTCGTAACTTTGCGAATGAATAATATTTTCACTCCAGTTTCAACATTGTCATTCTTCTGTGCCTCCTTATGAACAGTACAGCAGTCATTTTTCACATCCTGGCCAACATGTGTTTTTCCAGTTCCGGTGCAGAATAGCCCGGTTGCTGTGGGAAATCCGTGTTCAGGACACATTATGAAAATGACAGTGACACTGTTCATTAGCAGAGGTCCTAAAATGCCTATGTTGAAAATTTGGTTATGAAAGTCCATAAAATTAGTGTGTTACAAATGTGCATTGCGCAATTTCCACACACGCTCGTACCTTCGTAACTTTGCAATATTTTCAATCCAGATTTTCAGCATTGCCGTTTTTCCATATCTCCTTATGAACAGTGCAGCTGTCATTTTTCACATCCCGGCCGAAATGTGTTTTCCCTCTTCCGGTGCACAATAGTGCGGTCACTGTGGAAAATAAGTGTTCGGGACACATTAAGAAAATCACACTGACACTGTTCATGAGCAGAGGTGCTAAAATGCCTATGTTGAAAATTTGGTGGTGAAACTCCATAAAATGACTGTGTTATGATTGTGTGTTGTACAGTTTCCATGTACCCTTGTAAGTTCGCAAATTAGTAATATTTTCACGCCAGATTTTCAACACTGGCATTTGTTCATACCTCCTTATGAGCAGTACAGCTGTCATTTTTCACATCCTGGCTGAAATGTGTTTCCACACTTCCAGCGCAGAATACCACAGTCACTGTTGGAAATCAGTGTTTGGGACAGATTAGGATCGAGTGACTGAGAGGGAGGGGAGTGACAGAGCTCAACTGAGCTCTGTCAGGACTGCTTTGGATTTCTTTGTGGACAGGAAAAGGTGCCAACGCAGGCAGGAGCCCAGTACAAAAGGGCAGCCTGCAACGCCTGGAGACACAGAACAAGTGAGTGAGGGGGGGGAGTGAGTGAGTGAGCTCAGCGGAGCTCTGTAGGGACTGCTGCAGATTTCTTTCTGGGCAGGAAAAGGTGCCAACACAGGCAGGAGCCCAGAACAAAAGGGCAGCCTGCGGCACTGGGAGAAACAGAATGAGCGAGAGAGAGAGGGGGAGTGAGCGAGCTCAACGGAGGTCTATCATGACTGCTGTGGATTTCTATCTAGGCAGGAAAAGGTGGCAATGCTGGCAGGAGCCCAGTACAAAAGGCCAGCCGGCAGTGCCAGCAGAAATGAAATGAGTGAGTGAGAGAGGGGGAGTGAGCAAACTCAATGGAGCTGTGTCGGGACTGCTGCAGATATCTTTGTGGGTAGAAAAAGCCGCCGACGCAGGCAGGAACCCAGTACAAAAGGGCAGCCTGCAGCAGTGGGAGACACAGAATGAGTAAGTGAGGGAGGGGGAGTGAGCAAGCTCAAAGGAGCTCTACTGTGACTGCTGCAGATTTCTTTGCTGCCAGAAGAAGGCGGCAATGCAGGCAGGAGCCCAGTACAAAAGGGCAGCCTGCAGCGCCGACAGAAACGGAATGAGCGAGTGAGAGAGGGGGAGTGAGCGACCTCAATGGAGCTCTGTCAGGACAGCTGCGGATTTCTTTTTGGGCAGAAAAATGTGCCAACAGAGGCAGGAGCCCAGTACAAAAGAGCAGCCTGCAGCACCGGGAGAAATAGAATGAGCAATTGACACAGGGGCAGTGAGCGAGCTCAACGGACCAGCGCAATCAACATTCGGCATTGACAAATGTTTGTTTAGGAGAGCTTTGCTTGCAAAGCTGTATACATGGCTTCCACAGTCCAGAATGGATACAAGTAGTTGATTACTTTTAGTAGTTCACATTTGCCTATCAATGCAGTACCCTGACCATCTAAAAGAAGGAGAAGAATCAGCATTTATATAGTGCTTTACATACACAATGTATCCCAAAGTACTTTACAAGCAATGCTAAAGTGCCTAACTAACTGTTCACCTTTGTCAATGTGTCTTTGATATGATAATCACATTTTAATCTTTTGTCAATCCGAACACCTAAATACCAGTATTCTTTTTCTTGTACCAATAATCCATTTTTATTTGTTATGAGTTTCCTGCTCCTTATTTCCATCTTTTTTTTAGCAGTTTTGAATACCATCACTTTAGTTTTTTTACTGTTCCAAGCTAATCTGGATTCTGAGAGCCACGTACATAACCCTGAAAAATCAAGTTGTAATTTCAGTTCCATTTCTGCAATGTTGTTCCCACTAGCCACTAGTATGGTATCATTCATGCAAAGTCTTTTTTAGAATAAGTAACGGTATCAATTACTCTATTTATGTAGATACAAAACAAAGTGGTCCTTAAGATTGAGCCCTGGGGAACTCCCCTAGGGACTATAGCATTATTAGATACTGTAATTCTTTTCCAGTTTAAACTTGCTGTGTTGTGTTATTCAAGTAGGATTTAAGCCACCCCCAGATGTCCCTTGATGTCCCAGTTTCCAGTAGCCGTTCCAGTAAGAGCTCATGATCCACTGTATCAAATGCTTTTGACAAGTCCATGAACAACACACCTACTGCCAGTCCCTTTTCCAATTGGGATGCAGTGATGTCCAAAATGTCAGTGAGTGTGGTGTTCATGGAGTATCTCTTGTGAAAACCTGACTGGTACCTGGACAGCAAAAAGCACCCCTCTAGGTACCCATTTAACTGCCCGTGTACCATTCTTTCCAGCAGCTTCGAAACCACAGATAAAAGTGCTGTGGATCTACAGTTTGTGGGTTCCATAGGTGATCCTCCCTTATGTATTGTTATAATAGACTTTGACTTTGATGGCAGATAAGGACTGCTGGGCCCATCTAGTCTGCCCATTTCCCTACCTACAGGATAGGCCGCAGATCCTAGTTAACCAACAGCCTATTTCTTCCTACCACCCCACAAGAATTGCCTTATGTCTGTTCCATGCATTCTTGAATTCTCCCACAGTTCTAGACCCCACAACCTCCTCAGTAAGGCTGTTCCACGCATCCACTACCTTCTCTGTGAAATAATACTTCCTTACATTGCCCCTGAACCACCCCCTCTATCTTTAAATTGTGTCCCCTTGTTCTTGCACGTCTCTTTTTCTGAAAGATGCTACCCTCTTGGACTTTCTTGATTCCACTGAGGTACTTAAAAGTTTCTATCATGTCCCCCTCTCCCTTATTTCCTCAAGGGTATATATATATATTAAGCTCCTTTAGTCTCTCCTCATACGGCTTCTCTTGCAGACCCTGCACCATTTTAGTTGCCCTCCTCTGGACTGCCTCTATCCTGTCTATGTCCTTGCAGAGATGGGTTCTCCAGAACTGTACACAGTACTCCAGATGGGGTCTCACCAACTGTCTGTACAGAGGGATAACAACTTCCTGTTTTCTGCTGCTGATGCCTCTCCCTATGCATCCCAGTATTCCCCCAGCCCTCCCTACTGCCTTCTCACATTGCTTGCTAACCTTAAGGTCATCTGATATGATTACCCCCAGGTACCTTTCCTTTTTTGTTGTTGTTACTACCTCCCCCCCATTGTGTGTACTTTCCCTGGGTTCTTGTTTCCCAGGTGTATTATTTTGCACTTCTTTGCAATGAATGCTAGCTGCCATACTTCTGATCATTCCTCCAACCTTGCCAAGTCCCTTCTCATCCTTTCCACGCCTCCTTATGTATCAAACCTGTTGCAGATCTTTGTGTCATCTGCAAAGAGGCATGCTTTTCCTTCCAGTTCCTCTGCAATGTCACTTATGAAGACATTAAAAAGGACTGGACCCAATACTGAACCCTGCGGTACCCCACTAGTAACCCATCTTTCTTCAGAGTGGACTCCATTTACAATTACCTTCTGTGTCCTGTTGTCCAGCCATTGTTTTACCCATGCTACCACCCTGGGACCCACACCCAGGCTGGTTAATTTGACTATTAATCTTTTATGTGGGACTGTGTCAAATGCCTTACTAAAGCCTAGGTAGGCCATGTCCACAGCCCCTCCCTGGTCTACTACTTTGGTCACCCAGTCAAAGAAATCTATTAGATTTGTCTGACATGACCTTCCTGCTGTGAACCCATGCTGCCTTGGGTCCTGTGCCCCACTGGCCTCTAGGTACTCAACTATTCTTTCCTTCAGAAGTGACTCCATCACTTTCCCTACCACAGAGGTCAGACTGACAGGTCTGTAGTTTCCTGCCTCTGTCTTGGTCCCACTGTTGTGAAGGGGAATCACATCCGCCTTCCTCCAGTCCTCGGGTACCACACCATCCTCCCATGATTTATTAAAAAGAGTAGCCAGTGGTTTCACTAGTTCCTCCCTTAATTCTTTTAGAATTCTGGGGTGAATTCCATCAGGACCCATTGCTTTGTCCACCTTCAGTTTTAGGAGTTCTTGCAGAACCCTTTCTTCTGTGAAAGGACTGGGATCAACCCACCTATCAAGAGTGCTTCTGTTAATTGGATTAGGCACTTCCCCCTCCTCTTTTGTGAATACTGAGCAGAAATATTAGGTTCAGTATCCTGCGTTTCACTGTCCCCTCTGCCTACCTACCGTTCATTCTATTCAGCCTCACTATCCCTCCCTTTGTCTTCTACGCTCGCTGATGTACCTATGAAGGTTTATCCCCTTCTTAACTGAGTTGGCTATCTTTTCCTCAGTTTCAGCCTTTGCTATTCTGACTTCCCTCCTGCTTCCTTCTGCCTTAACTGGTACAGCTCTCTGTCCTGCTCTTTCTGTGTTTCCTTATACTTCTGGAATGCTATCTTTTTCTTTCTGACTTTCACAGCCACCTCTTTTGAGAATCATAGTGGCTTTTTCTTTCGTTTTGATTTGTTTATTTGCTTCACACAAAGGCTTGTTGGCTCTGTGATGGCAGTTTTGATGATTCCCCATTGTTGCTCCACACCTCCTTCAAGCCTGTTTGCTAGTGCTTTTCTGAGGCACTCTCCCACCTTGCAAAAGCCAGCCATCCTGAAGTTCAGTACCCTCACTTTTGTATGGCTTGACTCTGTAGCTGGGTTTAACGTGAACCACACTGTTTGATGGCCACTAGTTCCCAGATGGCAACCCACTTAACATAGAAACATAGACTTTGACAGCAGATAAGGACCACTTGGCCCACCAAGTCTGCTCATTTCCCTACCTATTGGATAAGCTGCAGATTCTAGTTAACCAACAGCCTACTTCCTGCAACCCCCCACTATAATTGCCATATGTCTGTCCCATGCATGTTTGAATTCCCCCACTGTTTTAGACCCCACAACCTCTCCAGGAAGGCGGTTCCATGCATCCACCGCTCTCTCCATGAAAAATAATTTCCTCAAATTACCCCTGAGCCGTCCCCCCTCTAACTTTATATTGTGCCCCCTTGTTTTTACACATCTCTTTTTCTGAAAGATGCTACCCTCCTGGACTTTGTTGATTCCCTTGAGGTACTTAAAAGTTTCTATCATGTCTCCCCATCCCTCCTTTCATCAAGGGTATACATATTAAGCTCTCTCAGTCTCTCTTCATATGGTTTCTGATGTACACCCTGTACCATTTTAGTTGCCCTCCTCTGGACTGCTTCCATCCTGTCTATGTTCTTGAGTAGATGAGGTCTCCAAAACTGCACGCAGTACTCCAGATGGGGTCTCACCAACTGTCTGTATAGAGGGATAACCACTTACCTTTTTCTACTTGTGATGCCCCTCCCTATGCATCCCAGTATCCCCCTGGCTCTCCTTAATGACTTCTCACATTGCTTACCCACCTTTAGGTCATCTGATATGACTACACCCAGATCCCTTTCCATTATTGTTGTCGTTAGTACCTCCCCTGCTATTGTGTACTCTTCTCCTGGATTTTATTTCCCAGGTGCATTACTTTGCACTTCTTTGCATTGAATCTAAGTTGCCATATGTCTGACCATTCCTCCAACCTTGCCAAGTCCCTTCTCATCGTTTCTACCCCCCCTTGTGTATCAACTCTGTTACAGATCTTTGTGTCATCCGCAAAGAGGCATGACTTCAAGATCTGACATCCTCTCACTGCCCCCATTTGAGAGTACCAGGTCTTAGATTGCTCCCCCATGAGTGGGTTCCGAAACTAGCTGGCTGAGGCCTGCCACCTGTAGAGCATCAAGAATGGCCCTGCTCTTGGATGTGGCTGCAGCAAATGTGCTCCAGTTAACATCTGGCATATTCAGGTCACCTGTCAACAGTATCTCCCCTTTCTCTGCCATTCTAAGAATGCCTTCTATCATATCCTTGTCCATTCCCTCCCCTTGACATGGGAGTCTGTACACAACCCCTGTGCGGATTGTGGTGCCTTTTCCAGTCTCCAAGGTGAACCACAGTGCCTCCTTTCCTCCCTGTTTACTCTTTTGTTCAGTTGCTTTTATCCCTTCCTTTACATAGAGAGCTACTCCTCCCCCTCTTCTCTCCTCCCTGTCTCTCCTGTAGGTTATGTACCCTGGTATATTAACATCCCAGTCATGGTTCTCAGTGTACCATGTTTCTTTGACTGCTACGATATCCAGGCATCCCTCTTCCATCAAGGCCACCAGCTCAGGGAGCTTGTTGGCCAGACTACGGGCATTGGTACTCATTACCCTCCATTTCCTGATGGCCTTACTCCTTTTTTGCCCCATCCCTGTCCTTCTTGCCTTTGTCACTTTCTCCATTTACCCCTGCCCTTCTCCCTATCGACACCTCTATGTTGGTGTTTACCGCACTTACTACCATGATTTATTTTGGGGGGGGCTAGGATTTCCCTGCTCCTTTCAAGTGCCTCCTCCCTTGGCTAGTTTAAATGCTTGCCAATGAAGCATTTAAACCTGTCACCTAGGATCCTGGTTCCCCTCCTGGACAGATGCAACCCATCATGCCAGTATAGGCTTGCATCACTCCAGGTGGGCCACCAGTCCCCCAATGAAGCCAAATCCCTGAGCTCCACACCAGTATTTCAACCACTGATTGAATCCCATGGTGTGGAACACTCTAGCCTCTCCTACACCATAGATGGGTAGCACCTCTGAGAAGGTTACCGTGCATGCTACTTGTCTAAGGCCACTCTCCAATTCCACAAACTCTTCCTGCACTTCTCTAATCCCTTTCTTAGCCAGGTAATTTGTCCCTAGGTGGACAATGACATCCAGCTCCCTTCCCTGTGCAGCTGCTCCGGCAATTCTGATGATTAGCTCCCTGTCCCTCCAAGCCATGGCGCCAGGCAGGCACCTTACCTCCCTCTCCCCTTCCTCCCCAGTTCTACCTTCCTAACAATGGAGTCCCCACCAGGAGTTGTTTCCTTCCCCTGTGGGGTCCCCTGCCACCTTCCTGTGGGTCTCCTTTGTGGAGGTTCCCAGCATCCTCCTTGGTCTCCACTGCGAGTGCCTCCATAGAGGAACCACACTTTGCCAGAATAGCATAGGAATTGTGGAGAGGCACAGCTGGAGGGATGCACCTCTGTTCCACCACCCTCACCCTCCCTGAGTCCACTGTGGTCCAACTGCTTCTCTTACTTGGCAACCTCTGAGGCAATGGCAGTGGTACTAGTGGTCCCTGGATGGAAGAGGAGGTCCCACAAATCCTGGCCAACTCAGTCTGGAGATGAGCAACCTTCTCCCTCAGCTCAGAGAGGTGTCTGCAGATGGGACAACACCGCATCCTCCAGAACATCTCCCGGAAGACTGGTGCTCCACAGCCACTGCACTGCACCACTCCCATCATGTCTTATTTCTGGCCCCTTAATTGTTTGCAATCCTTACTCTTTCCTCTGTTTTTTTCTCTCTCTCCTTACTTTCTGCCTGTGTGCCCTTTAAGCTCCTGATTGTCCTGTTCTGAGACAAGAATATCCTATATTTCTCAGTAGACCCCTTACTTGCTCAGAGGCAAACCTCCAGCAGCTAGAGGGGGCTGGAGAGCTACTCTTGCCCTTCTAGGATGGTGGGTCTTTGGTGGCTCTGTGATCACTCACTTCCTGCTCCCAAACAGGAAGTTCCTGTTGTTAGTCAAATTCTGTGCTTATAAAAGTAGAACTAGCTTTGGGTGGGAGGACAATATAGTCCCAGTAGAGAAGTCCAGACACACAGTAGTCCTTTCTCCTGGTGTTTTCTGCCAAGCTACTAGCAGAATCTTTCTAAGACAGTCTTTAAATGCAGCTTCCTTCTAACTAAGCCACTCCCCCTACTTATTAGATCTTTCCACAAGTAATTTAAACCTCACAGCTATCAAGTCCTTTCAATCACCTGAGATTTACACCTAGATAACTGTTCAGAAAACCATTCAGTTCAGTTAACTCAGACAAACACACACTTTTTTTTGTTTTGTTTGTTAGTTTTTTTTTTTACCCTAAATTGAAGTTCCAAGTACAAGAGTTCTACTTCTTCAGTCCCAGTAGAGAAGTCCAGTCACACAGCAGTCCTTTCTTCTGGTGTCTATGTTTTTCCATAGAGTTTGAAAATGGACATCTATCAAACTTTTTGTCAATACAGGAGCAATCATATTTACCAAATCCATCAAAAATGTAATCTCAATTCTATCAAATCTAAAGATTTCTTTGAGTTTAGTTTCCTGATTTCATCTTTTACCTCTTTACAAGTGAAACATTTAAATCTAAACTTGGGCTATTAAAGTAACATAAAGGAAGAACACATCCCCTTGGTTTCTGAAAAACAAACAAAAAAAAGTAATATGTGCAGATACGGTGGCACTGAGGGCTGAGGTGGTGAACACCACACCTCACGCCACACTGGTGGCCCGGGTTTGGAAATTATTCCAGGTCATTGAGGATGGTTGGGAGGGGAGGGGGGCAGGATTGAGCAACCATATGGTAGCTCTCCTGTCCCAGGAAGGAATCTCATCAACCCTGTAGTCCCACTGCCCCCAGGTGGAGAACTGAGGGTAGTGCAGGTGGGAGGCGGCACACAGGGAGGGTGCTGTGGAACTGTACCATGTGCCTTTATCCACAGGCACATGCAAGGACATGGCATGGGTGGGAAGAAAATCTGGAAAAATGGAGCTGTCTGGCTTTGTGAAACTCAGGCCAAGGTCCTGGTGATGGGTTTGTGGGTCAGGATAGATGCATTCCCTCCAAGGGAGGGCTGGAGCCCACCTATGAGGTCTCAAGGGCACGAACAGAATAAAAAGAAAGAAACACGTTTCAGGAATAGGTTGTGCAAAATTACAAAAAATGTTAAATATCAAGGGGTAATCCCATCTTGTCTTTTTCAGAGTTCATGGTGGAGCATAATCACGTTTGTGTGGAAAGTGCAGCTTAACAACACCAGACTGCGACTGCTTTAGCAAACATGCCAAACACCCTTCAAAGTTTCTGTATCAATTGTTGCTTTTATTTCCTTCTGTTTGGTTAAAAAAGCATCCCAATGTTTCTTCAGTACTCTGCCTTCTTCTGGTGAACTGTTAAACAATTGTACAAAATTCAATTTTTAAATTTCCATATGTAAATGACAATTTTTTTTATAACCTATTAAACATCACTATATTTATTTCTACGTTCACTAAATAATTCTTTATTTAGTTACTAAACAAATGAATTAATTATGTTCATATTCTATTTTGTTTAAATTACATACTATGGGCCCGATTCTAGTACAGTTATGCCTGGCGTAACAGCACTTTTGCCATGTAGAATGACGCATGTAGCAACTTACGCCAGCAGTTGCTACGTGCGCGATTCTACAAAGTGGCATGCGACATGTCACAGGCCACTTGTGCCAAACATCAGATATGCTCCCAGCTGCGCCATAAACCCCCTGCGACATGCGCTAGGGGGTTTAGGGCAGCAGTTGTGCCCCATTCAAGAAGGGCAGCAACAAAGTCCCCACCATTGGGATTCTACAAGAACCCCCAGAGGAGAACCGGCAATGTAAGTTACACCAGCATTTAGCTGGTGTACCCTACAGCTGCCGCCCAGGGGTCCTGTAGACCCATCTGCAGACATGTCACCTTGTCCACCCCCCCATGCCAGCATACCCCAGTGGGGCCCTGCAGGACTACCCATCCCCCCAAACCACCTGTTGGCACAAGCCCCGCAGGGCAGGGCTGCCATACTCCCACCTGTACCCCGAACCATGAGTCGCCAGCCACATATGCAGAAAATTATCCTTCCCTGATAGTCTAGTTGCCCCCCCGATAATTGCAGTGAACATATATATCTCCTATACCCTGCTAGTCTAGTGGCCCCCCAATCATCATAAAATACATAATGATCTCCATATCCCTGCTAGTCTAGCGGTCTCCCACTCCCTCCAGCTGTGCCAGTCCACCCAGCACCTACCCCACCCATCACCAGCCAGTGACTGGCACAACCCACCTCTCACCTCCATGGCCTGCCGCTGACTGAGTGCCATAGGAGTGCTTACTGTAAAGACGTGCTCAGCAATTAATTTCTGAGTGTGTCTTGCAGTAGCACCCTACTGCACCCAGTCGACAGCTGGCCATGAAGGTGAGAGGTGGGCTGTGCCAGTCGCCGGCTGGGGACGGTGGGGGTGCTGGGTGGACTGACACAGGTGGGTGGGAGTGTGGGGGCCACTAGACTACAAGGGAATTGGAGGACTTTATTTATTTTATGTTGATTGGGAAGGCTGCTAGACTATCAGGATTCAGAGAGCTTTATTTATTTTATACTGATCGGGGGGGGCCACTAGACTACCAAGGATATAGAGATCATTATGTATTTTATGATGATCGGGGAGGCCACTAGACTACCAGGGTACAGGAGATATATATGTTTATTACAATGATCGGGAGGGCCACTAGGCTACCAGGGTATAGGAGATATGTACGTGTTTAACAGTGATGGGTGGGCACTGGACTACCAGGGCTTCTCTGGGTATATGCCACATTTGCAGCTGGTGACTCAGGGTTGGGGCACTGGTGGGGAGTTTGAAAGCACCGCCTTGCTGTTACAGCTTGTGACATGCTCGCCAGGTGTGCCCGCAGTTCAGCGTACCTGGCTGCATGTCGCAAGTCGCAGGACTTAGCTGCAATGACCCTGCCCCTTCTAGAATAGGGCACAGGGTCAATGTTGCAGTTGCAGGTGGTGCAAGCTGTATTTGGCAGCAACTTGTGCCACCCTTCTAGAATCGGGGCCTATGTCTTTTAAAACCACAAATCCAGTTTCCTACTCTTTTATGCACACTAAGTGTGTCAACTTCATTAACTGGTTCACCCACCGCCTGTAAGTCAAAACTAAAGTTTCCTTTATATTTATTGAAACTGATAGTCTCCATCCTTTGCAACTCGATCAAGCACTTCAAATATTAAAAAAAACAACAGACTGAAAATGAGCAGTGTGGAACCAAGGAGGCAGTTAAATAAGTTGCAGCACAGATAACAAAGGTGAATAACCTTAGCTTGCATGTGTTAACATAATAACTAATAGGCTTGTAAACACTCATGGACTGTTTTGTGGTTTCACAGGAGTGCAGCATCAAGTGAGATGCCCTATGCAAAATGATTTGTTTTAAAAGGTGAGTGTTTTCTAAAAAATAAAGCAATGTTTTGACATTTGAAATGGTATCTCACACAAGGTGGTCTAGTGGTCCCCCCCTCCCACTGAGCCCCACCGCCCCACTCCCCCCCCGGTCAGGCGGCAGCACCCACCTTTGTCTCCCACCGCCCGCCAAGTGACACCTTTGGTAGGGCTGCATGCCCATTGGTTCACAACATAAGCCAAGGGCATGCAGCCTCATCATACTAACATTCCAGATATGTGAATGAATTCATTCACATATCTGGAATGTAATTGTGGGCACTGCCTCATTGGCTCACACTGTGAACCAATGGGCGGCAGCCCTACCAAGGTGTCAGTCAATGGCGGTGGGACGGCAGGCAGGTAGGTGCTGCCGCCGCAGGCTGACCGGGGAGGGGCGGGCTCAGTGGAGGGGGACCACTAGACCACCAGGGATATTGGAATTAGTTTTGTTTTCAAATGCCTGCGATTGAGCAGATAGCTGGTCCACTGGACCACCAGGGATATTGGGAGGGGATCTTTCTGTGACACAAATGCCTGTGATTTGGCAGATAGCTGGTCCACTGGACCACCAGGGATATTGGGAGGGGATCTTTCTGTGACACAAATGCCCACAATTGGGTGGATAGCAGTCCACTGGACCACATGGATATTGAACTTCCTTTTTAATACAGATGCCTGCGATCGGGTGGATAGCGGTCCACTGGACTACCAGGGATATTGGAAGCGATCTTTTATTTTACACAAATGCCCGCAATCAGGCTACAGGGGGCATCGGTCCCCTATGGCTGCTGCCTGGCAGGCCGCCAGGCGCAAGTTGTCAGGGATCGGCGCACCTGCATGCTAATGGGATGCAAATGGGCCATAATGACGTGCAAATGGCCCCATGTGTGCCTTGCATAAATTATGGCTCCATTTGCATGTCCCCTTTTGAATATCGCAGATGCTGTGAATGGCGCAATGGCACTTGTGCTAGCGCATCTCCATGCTCCACTCTGGACACTTGCGTTGGTGCAGTGCCACTGCGCCATGCAAAGTGGGGGTTGCCAGGGTGCTATATTCAAAGCTGCTGAGCCATGGCGCAGCTCCGTTGAATATCACCTAGGCCACTCCCCTGTGCAGCCAAGTTGAGCTGTGCCCAGGCTTGCGCTATAGCCTGGTGCAGTTTGAATATCTGGGCCATAGCATGCAATTTAAACAAACAGAATATGAACATAATCAATCAATTTGTTTCGTAACTAAATAAAGAATTATTTAGTGAACATAGAAATAAATATAGTGATGTTTGGTATGTTATTACAAAAATATTTGAAGGTTTCTATAGCTAGTTTTACAGTGAGCTAGCTATAGAAACCTTCAAATTCAGTTTCCCTAGAATTTATCTATCTCTTGCTCAAAGGCTGGCAAAGTTATAAGCAGTCAAGAATTCTAAAATAACACCAACAAAGTTGAATTTGATGAACTTTTGTGGAACTGTAGAATGTCAAAGCCATGTCCATGTAAATATATATATATATTTAAAGAGCATCTGATACTGCTCTTAAAAGAATAATTTTCACCCTCAATAAAGCATGTTGCCTCATAACAGGAGCACCAAAGCTAACCCATACGTGCAATCTTTACAGTCAAGTGAACTGGCTAAACTTTAAGGGCAGGCTTCCCTATTGCACCTGCCTGTTGGCCAAGAAGCTTACCACCTCACTCTACCCTCCCTCAATCCAGCAGCTCATCTATCCTAGCCCTACCCCTCATTCTGTTTGGATCTCTGATAAGGCACTTTACCTCATCCCTTTCTGTAAGACATCCCTAGGGCACCAAGTGTTCTTCCACAGGGTCCCTGTCCTGCTCAGTGGCCTGCCTCCTCTGGTTTCCTGCACAGTTAAATAGTGCCCCTTTACAACTAAGCTTCGCCATCACCTACTCTCTGTAGTTATGACTGCTCCTAGCGTTTACTGGTCAATCTGGGACTACTCATGGCTTGTCCCTCAATTTCTCCCTGCTCCCCCCTACCTTATCTTGATCTAATTTCTCTCTCCCCACTCTGTTCCCCTCCTGCCCTTTACTCATCCTTTACCTGCACTCTTTCCTATTCCTCCTTCTGCACACCTTACACCCCTCTACTCAACTTTTCTCCCTATCTCCCCCTCCCCCTCCCCAGCTGTCTCACAACTCGCCTTAACTCACTTCCTTCTGGTCTCCCTTTTTTCTATAATTTCCTATCTGTTTACATATTTAGCTAGCACTGCCTGCACCATGTTTCTTTTATTATCATGTACTCCGTCCTCAGTTATGATGCACTTATATGTAATGCACTGATTACTTGTATATTTTTATCTTGTGTATTTTGTACTGTATTAATTTCCTGTAATGTTTCGTATCCTGTCTGTTTTAAATCTACTCACCATGTTGTTTCTTTGCCATGCATTCTGCCCTCATTTATGATACACTTTTATAATGTACTGTATTATTTGTATACTCATATCCTATGTATAATGTACTGTATTAATCTCCTGTATTTTTTTTTTTTGTAATCTGTTTGTAAATCTGACATGGAGCCTTTGACTCAAAGGGTTGTAATTCCAAGACTTCAATAAATAAATACATAAAGGTCCTCTCACTTGACACTTACTCTTATTTACTGTTATCTGCTTGCGTGCATTACATGGATTGTTCAGTATCTTTGTACCTTGTATATCATAACCATGATCACCATTGGCTGATGTATTTTGATGTTCTTGCCTTCTTTATTGCTCTGCCCCCCCCCCCATACTCTCCAGGATACATCTGAAAATGAGTAGCCCCGCTCAGTATGCTCTTTCCTGGTAAAACTTTTCAATAAATAAATACGATAAATATTTTCTCAGTCATATTCTTGAGTTGCCATTGTTGAGGAACATAACGGTTAGGTAGAGGACAATAAAGTAGAATTCATGGGAGGGCCCATTGTAAAAGTATAGTGGTGTCAAGTGTCAGGTCACTGTCTAGTGTGAAGAACTGTGAAGAATAACCATGGAAATCACTGTGCATTCGTGTGTCTTCTTACAATATGTCAGCTAACCAACAGAGCTCACTGAAGTAATGACTTGTGATAACACATGCACGTACAGCATTGTTTCTGTACAATGCCACCTGCTGACTCTTTAACAACATTGTAGTTATCAATGTGTATATTTACTGTTTGAAAACAGTGGCACCAAGTGACACCAAGCCTTATAACTAGTTGCAACGTTTGCCACTGTGGCATAAGTGTCTGGATATCTTCAGTCATGATTGGGAATAATGCTGGGCATCACTGTCGCAGGAATGTTAGAGAGGTATTTCAGGCCCATGATGTTAGTGCAAGTAAGGTGATTCAATGGTGATAAGTAGTTTGTGAAAGATACAGGAAATTCCCCAAGTGGAATTCTAGTGGCATTTCCTGTTATGCATCTGTAATTTTTTTAGCACATGTTGTCAATTAGTAATTTCCAAAGTATCCATAATAAATTGTTACCCAACAGTAATTATCTCATGTAATGGACATATGTTATGACCTCCTCACTGTAGGATACCACTAATAAATAAAAGATTGGAGAGTAGCAATTTCTGATTTCTTGCCGGTACGCAAAGCAAATGCAAAATCTGGGTGTCTTCTTATTCTTGCTTTCCCCTCCTATACCTCCCTGCCCACCCCTGTTCCCTTAGCCTCCCATCCCCCCATGTCAATCGTGGGAAAACCTCTCACCATCTCCCAGCCAGGGTGTTAGTCATGCTACTACTCCTGTCAGGAACATTCATCAAACCCTGGCCCAGTTCCCAGGAGCTCCCCAACTCGCACCACAGGCCTATGCATGGTCTCCATGAATATCTGTAGCCTCCTAAAAGTTTGACTCACTACAATGCCTGGTCACATCAATTAACCCTGATGTCATCACCCTGGTTGAGACTTGGCTGTGAAATCCTCCCTGACTCGAGTCTCCCTTCCTGGTTTCACCCTTTTCCGGTCCGACCGTGTTGGGAGACGGGGCGGCGGCTGCGCTATTTATGTCAAGGAATCTCTCCCCGTACTAGCCCTGCCCACTCCCATCCTTGACTCCAGGGCCCAGGCGCTTACGCTGAAACTAACCCCTGACCCTTTAAAGGGACCCCTTTATCTGTCTACTGCATACGTGCCCCCCAGGGACCAAACGCAGGCCATTGCCTCTCTTACAGAATACCTTACCTCTCTACCTCCTTCCGCTGATCAAATTCTGGTGGGTGACTTAAATGTCAACTGGCTCAGCCCCTCCTCCTCTTACCGAGACTCCTTTTCTGCAATAGACCTACTTGCAACTAGTTGCCACCCTACCAGGACTAACCACAAGAGGGCTCCAGTACCCTGCTTGATGTGGTACTCACCAACCGCCCTAATCGGATCCCCAATGTACAAGTCCTCCCAGACTCTCTCAGCGATCACTCCCCCATTCTATTCCACTGGTCAACCTCAGTCCCCAAACCCATAGCACAGTCCACATGCCATCGGCAGCGTCTAATACCTGGTGGACTGATAAAACTTAAGGAACTTCTGTCCCAAATTGACTGGTCTCCTATACAGGCAACTCCTGACATCGACACAGCTCTCCTTCTTTACCCAAACTTTTAATAATGCCTGTGATATCTTTGCCCCAGTGTTGACCGCCGTTCTAAAGGAAGAATGCCCCTGGTTACCCAGCTTTGATCCACCAGCTCAAACATAGGGACAACCTATGGCACCGTGCCATTGAGACTGGCCGGCCCAATGACAAACGAGTTATATGCTGCCGCCAAAACAAGTGCACTCAGGCCATCAGAAAGGCCAAGTCGAACACTATCGGTCCTCACTCACTGCCTCATGGGGAATCCCAGAACCTTCTGGGATAACATTAAACAGTTAAATGGAGTGCACACTCCCCACCCACCAGATCAACATTAATGGTGTGATCTTCTCAGACCACCCTCATAGCCAACCACCTCAACACCTCATTCACTGACCTTAGCCCTATCCTCCCTACAAATTTTTGACCCTCCTCCTCCCCAGCACCTGCCATAAATCTTTCACCTATATTTTCTCCTCCACCGTGTTTCTGCCCAAGAACGTGGGACGCACCTTGTCACTGCCCTCAAGAGTAATAGTACAGGCAGTGACACCCTGATCCGTGTATCCTACGGCTGGTCTTAGACATAGTCCTTACCCCGATCACATGCCTCATCAACCACTCTCTTTGCCTGGGAAGGTTCCAACTGCCTGGAAAGTCGCCACTGTCACCCCTATCTTTAAAGGTGGTGATAGGACTGTGGCTGGAAACTATCAACCATCTCCATTCTCTCTCCTCTCCAAGGCCTTGGAAAAAGTGGTGGCCTCTCAAATCTGACTACCTCTCCACCTACAATGTCCTTTTCCTGAGCAGCATGGCTTCGAAGCGGCCACAGTACCAACACAGCCCTCCTAGAGTTCTCCAACTTTCTCCACTCTCCTTAGACACTGGTTCTCTGGCTGGTGCTGTCTTCATTGACCTCTCAAAGCTTTCAACACTGTCTCCCACCCTCCTTCTTGATGCCCTTAGTCTCTCGGTTTTGCTGCTGGGCCTATCTTCTGGTGCACCAGTTATCTGTCTGATCGCTCTGGCGTGTAAAATTAATGGGACCTACTCAGACATCTGTCCCATCTTTTCTGGGTTCTCCAGGGCTCCATTCTGGGCCTTACTATTCTCCCTTTACCTTAACACCCTTCCACGCTCTTGCAAAGAACATTCTATTATACGCTGATGATGTAGTCATCTTTGCCTCCAATCGTAACCTATTGCCCTCCAGGACTCGCTGCAGAAGTCCTTCACTGAAGCCGAGGGCTGGTTCAAGGAACATAGATTGGTGATAAATCTTAAAAACAAAAACCATGTTCTTCACTCATCCCAAAACAAGTCCTGCAACTTCAAACTCCTCATTCACTCTGGGTCCTCATTCCCACTCGAACAAGTTTGCTCCTATAAATACCTAGGGATCCATTTGACCCTCCCTCTCCTTCCATGGACACATAGCTGCCTAGCCACTGCCACTAATATCCGATTGGGCATCCTACACCAGGTATAAACATTGCCTCCCCGAGAGCTCTTGACTCAGCAGTCACCTCCTCTATCCTGTCCCTAGTGGACTATGGACTGCTGGTGTATGGTGCTGCTGATCAGACCGCACTCCATAAAATTCGCACTACTCTGAATAAGGCCTGCAGGTTAGTACTGGAGCACCTAGGATGACACACACCTGTCTACTGTATGCTAAAGCCTGGTACTTGATCTCAATGGCGCGTCAAATATCTTACCTGTACCCTTACAAAAGACCCTCCTTGGGCTTTCCCCACCAGGATTGACCACCACCATATGCGCTCTGTCCCACTAGTTCATACTCGGACCTCTGGGAAAACCTCTCTTGTTATCCCTAGAGCTAGGACCTCTCACGGCCAAGAGCCTTCAGCTTTAGGGCCCCTCCTGGTTCAACACACTGCCCCCTCCATCTCCGAGCTCCAACTATATCGTGCTTCAAAACTTCCTTACTTAACCACCTTATTAACACCGATGCTGTAACTGCCGCTAGTCAAAGCCGTGACTCAATACTTATGACAAAGCTTATTACTAAGCTGCTAAGGACAACATAACTCTGGTATTGTTTGCATCCAACCTACCTGTACCAGCTTGTTTGTATCTATGTCTTAATTTACTGTTATACTTATGTGTTGTACTGCTATACTGTGTATTTTGGTTTGTCTTACTGTGACAAGGTACCTTTGTAAATGAGCCTATGGCTCAAAGGTTTTCCAAACTGCTGTTTAAATAAAATAAAAAATTAAAAATTAAAAATTAAAAATAAAAACACCCACCCAATAGATCACATGAACATAAAACTGTCTAACTGGTGCCATAAGGACATTATAGCTTTTATTAAAGCATGCAATAAGCAATATTTAAGGAAAAATCTAACAGTAAGTCAAATAAGGAGCATGAATAATGCAATGGTTAAGCTGAAGGCACTACATTCAAAAAAGCAATTCAGTATTATTACAGTAACTGAAACATGATGGAATGAAAGTTGCAACTGATGAAAAACTTTAAAGGTTATAGACTTTTTCATAGAGGTAGGCCTATAAGGTGAGATGGGGGACTTGCCATTTCCATAAATGAGAATCTGAAGCCAATGGAGATATCATTCAAAATAAAAAATAATGAAGTTTAAATGGTAATCATATGGATTACATTTACTGAGAATACACTGATATCTAGTTTACCCTCCTGACTATGGGTTAAACGTACTGAGAATACAATGGCAGCAGTACCCATAGTATTATGTTGCAGCCCACCTGACTGCAAGCTTCATATTACAACAGAAATCTGACATCAATAGAAACTGACAATGGTGACGTTGTCTTCATGGGGACATAAATCATGGAGACATAAAGTGGAGTAATAGTACAACACAGTGCATACCTGACAAAACAAACAAACTATTCAATACTACAAAACAACTTCAATTAAAACAAGTTAACCAAACAACAAGAGCAGAGAAAATATTATAAACAAATCAGAATGTAACATTGGAGCCCATTATGCAAGAGTGAGCACAAGACAATATTATTCAATAAAACTGTGAAACAAAACTACAATAAATGGCATCACAGAAATGATCTTGTACAATAAAGTGGAAATAAATAACATGGACAGAGAATTAAACTGTATGGATTGGAATGCATTGCTGGCCAGCAAGAAATAAATGATACATGGGAAACTTTCAATAATACGATAAATGATATTGGTACTACATATATTTAAAAAAATACATACATATACATACATATATATATATATATATATATGTAATTATAAAACCTAAGCTCCCTGTGGGTGGGGGTGTGTGGGCACAGCCCCCCACAGAAAACATTAAAAACAAAGTCCCTGGCACCCTTTTGCTGTGCACTGGGGTGTCAGAGTGCTGAAATAAATTTTTGACACTCTTGACTTCTACATAACGGCAATCGCCTTTAGGCTTTTGCCGTTATGAAGTAGATCCATCTTCTGAGGCTAGTATAGTAATACAAAATGTAACACAGTGTTACAAAATCAGCCTGAACCCCCCCCTTACCTTAAGAAATTCAATATGTAAAGTCCATTTAAGGGAGACACATGCCTTAGTATGTCGTTCATTTAAAAGAGTCACTGAATGTTTTACTTGTGAGTACGGCTATCACATCTATTTAGTCCATATTTGTATTTTATTTGTCACTATGACATCAGGTCACTTGAGTACTTATCCAACAGGTTTCCTTGCTTCTAGGTGACTTGGTAACATGCTAAGTAAAGACAGAAAGAAGGCATGAGCCCATAGGTGCTATCTTCCACACCCAGTGGGTAATTAAACCTGCTGGAATCCCACACATTTATCCAGCTGTTTCTTAAACAATTCAAAGGTTGAAACATGCACAAGACTTTGTAACAGCTTGTTCCAGGCTCTAGATGCCATTAATGTAAAATAATTGTCCCTCTTATATGTATGAAAGCTTGATATTAATATTGTTTATTACGTGATCAGAAGTTCTAGATGCCACATTTATCCAGTCCTGGGATTTTAAGTATTTTGCATTCAAATCTGGCAGGCCATTCATGTACATTCTCTGGTAAGCTTGGAGGATCATGAGTTCAGATCCCACACCAGACACTTGGGTAAGTACCTACTCCTACAACATACTGCTGTGCTGAGGGAGAGCAGAGTTAGAGGTGTCTTCCATCATTGTACGCTCTCCGTGATGATAGGATGATCATAGGTTCAGGACCCACACAAGACGCTTTGCTTAATACTTATACTCACAGGACAATGACATACAGTGGGTACACTGTTAGAGGTGCCTTCTGTCAATGAACACTCACTGCAATGATTGGATGATCTTTTGTTCAGGTCCCACACCAGACAATTGAGTTAATACCAGCCTGTAACACCACAGTTCTTTGCTGGGGGCGGGCACTGTTAGAGGTGTCTTCTATCGATGTACACTTTCTGTAATGATTGGATGGTCCTGCGTTCAGAACCCACACTAGACCTTTGGGTTAATAGCTTCACTTCCAGCACAGCCATGTGCTGGGGGGCAATGTTAGAGGTGCTGTCCATCGATGCACACTCTCTGTAATAATTGGATGATTGCAGGTTCAAATCCCACACCAGACACTTGGGTTAATATCTACACTTGTGCCATAGTGCTGTAGTGGGTGGGGTCACTAATAGAGATGTCTTTCATTGATATTCACTCTCTGTGACGATTGGATGATGATAGGTTCAAATCCCACACCGGACACTTAGGTTAATGTCTACACTTAAAGCACAGTACTGTACTGGTAGGGCACAGTTAGAGGTGCTTCTATCAATGTACATTCTCTGTAATGATTAAATGATCATGGGTTCAGGTACCATGCCAGAACCTTGGGTTACTACCTACATTTACACCACAATGCTGCTCTGGGAGGCACTGTAAGAGGTCCCTTCCATTGATTTGCACTCTCTGTAATGATTGGATGATCATGGGTTCATGTCCCACACCAGACACTTGGGTTAATAGCTACACTTACACTACAGTGTTTCACTAAGGGGGCAATATTATGGGTGCCTTATATCGACGCAAACTCTCTGTGATGACTGGATGATCATGGGTCTGGTGTCACAGCAGACACCTCGATTAATATCTCCACTTACACCACAATGCTGCACTGGAAGATGGCACTGTTAGTGGTACCCATCATCGATGTATGTACTGTGTAATGATTTGATGATCATGGGTTCAGGTCCCACACCAGATATCTGGGATAGTACCTACACTTGCAACGTAGTGCTACGCTGGTGGGTAGGCAACGTTAGAGTTGCCCTCCATCGATGTACATTCTCTCTAATGATTGGATAATCATGGGTTCAGGTTCCACACCAGACACTTTTTTAAATACCTGCACTTACACCACAGTGCTGTACTGGGAAAGGCACTGTTAGTGGTGCCTTTTATCAGTGCAAACTCTCCAAAAATGATTGAATGGCCATGGGTTCAGGACCTACACCAGGCACTTACAGGTAGGTTAATACCCACACTTACACTGCAGTGCTGTGTGGGAGCACAGTTAAATATGCCCTCCATCAAGTACACTCTCTGAAATGACTGGATAATCATGGGTTCAGGTCTCACACTAGACACTTGTGTTAATACCTACACTTACACTACAGTGCTGTGTTGGTTTGGGCACTGTTAGAGGTGCTATCCATCAATTCACCCTGTCTGTAATGAGTGGATGATTATGGTGTGTGGTATCACACCAAACGCTTGAGATAATGCTTACTATCACACCTCAGTGCTACATTGGTTGTGCAACTGTTAGAAGTGCTCTCCACAGACACTCTGCAATTATTGGATGGTCATGGGTTCAGGTCCTACATCAGACACTTGGGTTAATACCTACACTTACACTGCAGTGCTGTGTGGGCGTACTGTTAGACATATCTTCCGTCAATGTACATTCTCTGTAATGACTGGATGAATCATGGGTTCAGGTTCCACACTAGACACTTGGGTTAAGGCCTACACTTAAAGCACAGTAATGTGTTACAGAGGGCACAGCAAGAGGTCCTTCTTTATGCGGTGTGCAAACCAGGATTTTTTCACTTAGAGACAAGCCACAGCCACCAAAGGTTTAGCGCTTGACTTTGTGGGACAGAACACAAGTCCAGCCCTCTCTGCTTCAGGCTATTTCCTGCCTAGGAGTTGAACATTTCAGATACTTTACAAGCTGCTTGGGATGACAAAAATGGCTTACTTTGACCATAACTGGTCAGCTCGGCTAACCTTGGATCTTAATTTCTGACAAATGTCGAGCCAAGCCAAGCAAAGCCAGGCAGTGAGCTCCAGCCAGGCTCGAGCCTGCTCTGGCAGGTCCACCTATGCCTTCTATTGCTGTACACTCACTGTAATGAGTGGATAGTCATGGGATCAGGTCCCACACCAGACACTTGTGTTAATACCTACACTCACTGCACAATGCTACGCGGAGGGGGGCACTGTTGAAGGTGCCTTCCATCACTGTAACTTGCAGTAATATTTCAATGATCTCTTATTCATCTCTGATGACGTCAAGGTAGGGAAACAGTGTGACAAGGCAGCACGTAAAGCAAATAGGATGCTGGGATGCATAGGCAGGGGCATCATCAGCAGGAAAAGGGAGGTCATAATTCCACTATACAAGTCACTAGTGAGGCCCCACCTGGAGTACAGTGTACAGTTCTGGAGACCTTACCTACGTAAGGACATAGAAGGGGTAGAGAAGGTTCAGAGGAGGGCAACAAAGATGGTGCATGGATTGCATCACAAGTCCTATGAGGACAGGTTGAAGGAACTGAACATGTACTCCCTGGAGGAGAGGAGGGAGAGAGGGAATATGATAGAGACATACAAGTATCTTACAGGAGGAACAGGGTGCAGGAATACTCTATTTTAAGCAAAAAGATGTTCCAGGACTAGAGGGCATGGGATGAAGTTGGAGGAGGATGATTCAGAGGAAGCGTGAGGAAGAATTTCTTCACAGAACGGGTGGTGGACGAGTGGAACACCCTGCCAGAGGATGTGGCTGGGGATGAAACAATCACGGGATTTAAGAATGCATGGGATAGACATAAAGGAATTCTGGAGGTCAAGGGTAAGGGGCAACAGACTTCTAGGAAAACATAAACTGAACTTACAAGCTGAAATGGGCAGACTGGGTGGGCCATAGGCCCTTATCTGCTGACACTGTCTGTGTATCTATGTATCTATGTATTCATGTCCAACCTGAGATACTTAGTTTAATATACCAACCCATAACACCAGAGTTCTGCATAAGGGGTGAGCACTGTTTGGAGGTGCCTTCCATTGACATACACTCTCTGTAATGATTGGATGGTCGTGGGTTTAGGTCCCACACCAGACATATAGGTTAATACCTACACTTACACTGCAGTGCTGTGTGGGGACACTGTTAGATCTGCCTTCCATCGATGCGCATTCTCTGTAATGATTGGTTAATCATGGTTTCAGGTTCCAGACCAGGCAATGGAGTTAATACCTGCATTTACACCTCAGTGCTGTGCTGGGGAAGGGGACAGTTAGGGCTGCCTAGCATTGATATGCACTATTTCTAATGACTTGATGATCATTGGTTCAAGCCCCACATCAGACACTCGGGTTAATACCTAGACTTACACCACAGTGCTGTGCTGGGGTGGGGGTGCACTGTTAGGGTGCCTACCATTGATATACACTCTCTCTAATGACTGGATGATCATTGGTTCAGGCCCCACATCAGACACTTAGGTTAATACCTACACTCACAGCACAATGCTACATGAAGAAGGGCACTGTTGGAGGTGCATTCCATCACTGTACACTTGCAGTAATGATTCGATGATCTCTTTTTCAGGTTTCGCACAAGACACTTGAGTTAATACTAGCCCATAACACCACAGTTCAGCGTAGGGGGTGAGCACTCTTAGAAGTGCCTTTCATTGATGTACACTCTCTGTAATGATTGGATGGTTGTGGGTTCAGGTCCCACACCAGACATATACATTAACACCTACACTTAAACAGTAGCCCATGATATGGGTGAACATAATTAAGTGACCCACGAAAGGATTGCTCAATTCTGCTATCTATCACGGGGGCTACCAGTGAGGGACAGCGACCTGATACGGGAGTGGGCAACCATAGCGACAGGAAGTCACTGCAGGTACATGCACAGGGGGGTGGGAGTGAGCACGCATGGCAGGGGTGGGAGGGGATTTGAAGGGTGGTGCTCTGGGAGGTTGCTCAGCTGGCCCAACAGTGTAGCAGGTCAGCTCGTGGCCTTGGTAGCTACGGTGCTGGGTTTGGTTCCGGGAACAGGTTTGTTGTTGCTGCACCAGGCCCAAATTTTATATTATTTTACATTTTGGCCCCTCCGGACATGCACCCCGGAGTTGAGAATCCTTTAGTGGGGGCACAGTCCCCATAAATGTAAAACACAAGTCCCCGTGCTGTTTTGTTGTCGCCGGGGAGTCAAACGTCAAAACTGATTTTCGCTCTCTGACTTCACCATTATGACATAGACCCACTCAAACGGGACGTTAAACCGAGGTCCCATCTGCCTGGATTGGTGGTAGTTCAGGTGGATGTTAAAGATCCCATGGCACTTCTCGGAAAGAATAGGGGAATTTCCCCGGTGTCCTGGCCAAATTTCCCTCATTCACTAAAAATACCACCAACAGTTTAATCTGGTTCAACATCAGTTGGCATTCATCTGTGTCCCCCTCCCCCGGGTCGTGCCTGAAAATAGGCAGGATTTGTCTAGTGCACTTACCCAGTCAACAAAAGCTAAATAAATAAATAAATAAACTGCAGTGCTGTACAGAAGCACTGTTAGATGTGCTTCTATTGATGTGCATTCTCTGAAATGATTTGATAAGTATGGTTTAGTAAGTAAGTAAGTAAAATTTTATTTAAATACGCCCATTCCCGGAGGCTCTGGGCGCAGTACAATATATTAATACAAACTCAAAACATCTACAAATAACAGAGTATATTACACATACAATTATAAAATTATTAAATTAAATAAATAATCCACTAAACATTAATTAAAACCTGAGTTTAGATAATTCTCAGTTTAGTTCAAAAATGCCTTAGTAAACAGGTGGGTTTTAAAGTGGGCTTTTTTTGTGGGGAGAAGAGATGGCAGTCATGCTGGTTCAGCCGTCGGACGCTCTTTAGAGTCTGTTAGGTTTTTTTTTATGCTTATTTTAGTTATTTTAATTGTTTTAAATCGACCGTTTGTGTTATCGTGTCGCCGTGTCTTGGGATTACTGATCTGTGGATTATTTCGGGATTGTCGAGTATCTTGTGACTCGACACATTTCGTTGCCCGAGGAACTGTGTCGGTGATTGCTTGGTGGACGTCAGTTTCCTTTTTGCCCAAGCAACCTGTTTTTTAGCCGCCAAGTGATTCATGGATTATCTGGGATTTTGTGACACGAATTAGTTGCTGCCTGAGGGAGTGTGTCGGCATTCACTTGATGGACGTTATTTTCTTTCTTACTGAGCAGCCTGTGACTCTGACTGGTGAAAAAGGAAAATCAGTGTGTACATTTTCGAATCACCTTAGATTCGAGTAGTGGTGATGAAGAAGTGTTTTGGCAGGTGCTCAGTTTTTTGAGCGTTCGGTGACTGCCTGAAATTAAATAAAATGTCTGTTCAGTCTGCCCTCAAAAGATTCTATGCTCTTTGCTGAAGGGAGTTCATGGACTGGAGTTTGATGGACTTTGGCGCTGACTGTACAGATTTGAAAGAATTGTACATGAACTTTATGTGTCCTGGATCTGTGAGCAGGAAAGACAGTGCGCAGTGAGGTCCGGGAGCAGTGCTGTGCTGTATTGAGGGCAGGGGGGTCCTCCCTCCTTGTGCTTGGGGCCCCGGACTGTGAGAAATTGCACGGTCGGGGTAAATTATGAGGGCTATGAAAGAACTGTGAGCCCTTGGACCTATACTTGATTGGGTGACTTCCCTGCTCCTTTCGTGTCCACCTTTTGAATTTTGGGTGATGACTGTCTGTTGTGATCGCAAATCTTCTCACTGTAAGTATTACCTGAGCAACCACTCCCGTCGTCACGGGGCCAAAACCACACCACTGGGTTTTGTCTGAACGTCGCTTTATTTGATCAAACACACATGCATGTGGGACTTCTACAACGGAGAAGTTCTCCGATTACAATTTACAGCAGCTTTTTATAAGCTAGATTTTGCACTTCTTATCTTGAAAATACCAACATTTCAGTATAAGCCAATCATAAGACAGCATAACAAGTTTTCAGCAATGTAACAGAAAAAGAAAACAAGTTTATGTATGAGGTACTTTTCCACTACTTATTCCATTTCTTTCCCAACACTGCTTGATACATATGCCTGGGTCAAGCTGACCTGAGAGAGACAATGAGTTTCACTCACACCATAGCAACATACAGCTTGCCTTCAATGCCACTACGTGCTGTTATTTTTATATTTTGCCCAGGCATGCTCTTATCGTTATATTTTGTCCAAGCCCATTATTTAGGCTGGTACAACCAGTTCTGCTCAGTTTTATCTATTTTTCTGTTTTTACAAATGTACCTCAAGTAACCTTGGTACAAATTCTATAACCCTTAAAAAAAGAAAACATGAACTCAGAAATTTCTACTACATTCATTATGACTTTGTTACAGCATGGCTTTCAAAGCAAGCATAGCTTCAAGGCATTTAATAGCAAATATAGCTTTAGGATATATAAAAATTCCCTCACACTCTCCCCCCTTTTGATACTATGTATCAACTAACCGATCCTTTTACTTTTCTCACTTTATATTTTGGTACAATCTGGCTCGTTTTGTAATGGAAACACCCCCTTCAGTTTAATGGGGTCCTTTTGTTTGGGTTGTAGCAAGGGGGCAGGTGGGTGGCGTCCCGTGACACCATTGTGTTGCACAGGCATCATATGATAAGTTTGATTAGGACAGTCAGTAGCCAGAGTGCCAATATGACCACTTACAAGTACTGTCACCCAATGGAGAAGAGTAGCACCCCAGTCACCAACTACGCTTGTAAGCCATGACCACGGGTCCCATATTTATGTGTAGCAAGCTTAGAAAAAAATGCAAGGCTGGAATTTGTGCATATCTCAGCCACGGCTTCATTTTATGCTTTCAGCTATTTTTTTTTTTCATTGTATAGAATTTTACAATTAACCCTTTTAAAGTCTTACACGCACACATTTTAAGTGACATAATGGTATTTTCCACTTGCAGCCTTTTGCTACTAGATATACTAATTTACATGTTGGCATCATTTAGTCATTTACTAACCATTTTTACCTTTTACTAGCCCTTTAGCAATTTACACTAGCATTTTACACCTTTTATTTCCTCAGATTTATGGTTAGCCAACTACATTGTTGATAAAAGTTTGGTCACTGATTACTAAAACCTTGGCCACTGACCACTGTTAATAATTTCCACCCTGAAGATAGGAAGCCCCTGAGGGACTTCGAACATTCACAAAATTGAACATAAATGTAAAGATATTAGTTAATAACTGAAGGTTAAAAAAACTAAACATTTCTACTTTTAGACTGTTAGACTAGGTGAATAGGTATATGATTTAAAACTGGTTGCCAGCATACAGATAGTCAAGGCATTTATAAAAGCATCCTGTTCTGGAGTTGGTACAGGGTGGTTACAGACGGAACTCAAATCGTGAGTTTGTAAAACATAATACAGAATTGAGGGATGTCAACACCACAATTGAAATATGTGAAAAATGCTAACATGTGACACCACATATAACACAATATAACATAACAATTTTGTTGATGAAAAGAGTTCATGGAATTCACTTGAGGTGAATAAGGTAGATGCTACCTTGTGTTGAGGTGTGGCACACCCTGGGAGCTTGATTGAAGAATCTGTTGATAATGTCTCTTAACAGATAAGTCCTTATAAAACATAACAGTCCATGAAATGAACAGTTCATAAGTTCATATAAGTATCCACAGGTTGATGTAGTTACAGTACAGATGAAATGTCATTTGCAGAATGGTGGTAACCCCACAAGGCATATGGGGCAATGCAGACAGTAATTTAAAAACAAAACACCAGCATAATAGAAAAGTCAGTGTTCATTTTGCTGGCTGGCTGATTAGTAGACACACTGGCCAGGGGTGCATTGAGTCCTTTAATGGAGTAGTCACACACACACACACACTGGCATGGCATTTGTTTTGTCGTAGTTGATTACACCCGCATAAAGATTAACAGTCCATAAAAGGTAACAATTGACAATAAACCATTAAGAACACAGTCCATAACAGGGCAATAGGGTTGTAGAAAGTACCAGCCATGTTTGGAACAAGCGGCAGTGAAGAAAATGGATGTATTGCTTGAAGGTCAATTGAAGCAGAATCTTCTCACTGGAGTTAGGGAGTGCCCTCCCCAGACTTAACTTCATAGTAAGCAGAAACAATAAGCTTGATTGCAGAGTCTGAACTGACTGGACCTTCTTCAGTTGATTTAAAGTTCTACAAATAGGTGTAATTTAGCTGAAAACATTACACTTGCAGAGGTTACTGCTGTTGAACGTGGAGATCTTATATGTGCCACACCGTGAAACCTGCAAACTTGCAAAGTGTGTTAGACACTGAGTTAAAAACATATAAATAACAATCTTTTAAACTATTTACTTCTTGTTTTGTAAAGAGTGGTGTGACAGAGCCTAAATTCTGGCAATTAAAAAAATAAAAAATTAAAATGGGACATTAACCGCACACCTGGGGGTGCAGGCCGAGGTTCAATTATACCATTTGACCATCTGTAAATCATGACAATGTTATGATTACCTCCTGCTTTTAAATCACAGAAGCAGTTATGACAGTGATGAACATTATTTCCCTGTCTGTTGCAAGCAGGCCTGACTGAGACCTGAGTTATAAAATCTTGTAACGTTACAATACATGGATACATAGATACATAGACAGTGTCAGCAGATAAGGGCCTATGGCCCACCCAGTCTGCCCATTTGAGCTTGTAAGTTCAGTTTGTTTTCCTAGAAGTCTGTTTCCCCTTACCCCTGACCTCTAGAATTCCTTTATGTCTATCCCATGCATTCTTAAATCCCGTGATTGTTTCAGCCCCCACCACTTCCTATGGCAGGGTGTTCCACTTGTCCACCACCCGTTCTGTGAAGAAATTCTTCTCATGTTTCCTCTGAATCTCCCTCCTCCAACTTCATCCCATGCCCTCTAGTCCTGGAACATCTTTTTCGCTTAAAAATAGTGTTTTCCTGCACTCTGTTTCTCCCTGTAAGATACTTGTATGTCTCTTATCATATCCCTCTCTCCCTCCTCTCCTCCAGGAGTACATGTTCAGTTCCTTCAACTTGTCTTCATAGGACTTGTGATGCAATCCATTTCTGCACCATTCTCACCCTTGTACTCCTTCAGACCCATTACCCCTCTTCCTCAGTAAAGACTGAGCAGAAATACCTGTTCAATATGTCAGCTTTACAGTTGTCATCTCCTCATGACTCCCATCCTCCCCTTTCAGTCTCACTATCCCTCCCTTTGTCTTTCTTTTTCACTTATGTACCTGTAAAGGTTTTGTCCCCTTTAACCACTGATTTTGCAATGTGTTCTTCTGTCTGAGCTTTGGCTTCCTTACTGACTTCCCTGACTCCTTTGTTTCTCCTGGTACTTCTCCTATCCCCTTCGCTGTGTCTTTTGTATTACCTGAATGCTATCTTTTGGCTTTCACTTTCTTTGCTACCTCTTTGGAAAACCATAATGGTCCTCTTCCTTTTCCTCTTGCTAACCTGCTTAATGCAGTTACACTTCAAACATATTGTTCATAACAATATGCCTTTTACCCAATGCAATTAGTGGGACAAATACATATGTTGTTGGCCTATGCCAATTTAATAACAGTGCCTATTGCACCTGTGACAAGTGAAAAGATCTACCTTCTTTACCCTGTATAGTGAAATACTCCAAAGTACTGAGTGGGGTAAGGCTTGAAGCATAGGTTTGGAGTACAATCTAAATTGTACATATTATAATTGTTAAAATTGAAAATTACAAAACATGCATAGAGTGCACTTATTTTTCAGGGGTACCTGTGAGCAATAAGACAAACAGAGCATTAATTTTACTTTTGGTTTTGCTTTGGAACATTTTGTAGGGGTGGGTCAGCAATGCTGGTCCCAGTATTTAGGTTTGGTTATGAGCATTAAAAACGCTATACATGTGGAGCACTTTCCTGAATACATACATGCATGATACAGTGTAGCAAGATGTATATCAAAACATTATAACATAAACATGAAACATAAGCATGTTTGTAATAGAACAATTTCAGTATTGAGCATAATGCATAATGCATAAAATACATTTTAAACAACACATATAGACTGTAAACTTAGCTTAGAGTCCAGAAATGTTAGAGTACTGTGAATTTACTGGTTGAAAAACAATGCATTCATTAATTGCTGTAAGGCAATGACAAAAGTTGTTTTGCATTTGTTTTAACAGGATAAGAAAGCTGAAAAGACAATCAAAAGAATGAATATGTGTGGACATACATACACAACTCTACCCTCCAGCGTAACTGATTACTTGCTGAGGGCAGAAACCTTGTACCAATAATAGGTGTGATTTAACTGTTTGCACTAGAAAAACAGAAGGGCTTGGGCTGGGTTATGCTATTAAAATACCTTGGGTCTTTTTTAAAACCTGTAAATAAGAAACAATTATTGGCAAATATACATTTTCTTTATTTACCCCTTTGGGGGAACAGTGATGTACCTTGCAACCTTTGTGGGTACTACACTGGAAGGGATAGAGGAAGGGTAGCTTATCCCCTCCCCCCCAAGCTCCTACTGGTGGAAGAGACAGCTTGAAGTGAAAGAGACAGCTCGAATACTGTAGCAATAAAAAGGTTAGCTGTGGATGGTGACATGATCCCCACCTACTACACTTTAAATTATAACAAGATAATATTACAATTAGTTTAGTAAGTTTCATACCTTACTATAAAGATGGGGAACTTCTTTTCTCCAGAAGAAAAGAAGAAACACAGACAAACAACAAAAACAAACACACACCAGTTTAAAAATAAAACAAGATTATTTCCATAGGATAAAAGAAGCCAAGTCCCTGGTTCCTTATCCCAAGCATGACAAAATGTCAGCTGAGTTTATAAAAAATCCAGATTGATGGTAATACCGTACGTACGTATCTCTTAGAATGCATTTCAAAAAGACAAAAAAATGATTACACCATGGTCACACATAAAAACAAAAGCCATTGTTTTTAACTGTAGATGGTAAACTCTCAAAAACAGCTGTAATAGTCCTTTTTTCAAAAGCGTATTATATATATATATAATAAAAATATGGGGAGATGATGAATAATTCTCCCCTTCCAGCTGGAGTATTGCCTGTGTTGGCTGCAAGTCAGAAGCAGTGAGACGAGAAGAAAAGTTTGTTCCTCTTCACTAGAATACTAGTTTTGCAATAAAAAGTCAAATTACATGGTTCACTCTTGGTGTGCTTTCATGAAAACATACATTTTGTGTGAAAAGTTGTGCTTTAGGTATGGAATACACATCAAGTTTGAACTGGTAGTAATATAAATGTTGAAACACAAGAAGGTCAAATAACGTGCAAAAGGTCACAGTGTGCATGCAAGGTCATTCAAACCCAGTTATTTTTTTTTTAGTGTCCTTGAACACAACTGATATTAAATATCTTTAAAGCATAGAATAAAACTGCTGGCCAAGACAGTACACACACATACACATACACAAAAGAAATACTTAACACAAAATAAGACTGACATTGTTTCACACCAATTTGCTGAGGTAATGCCCATAGTTTCATTAGAAAACTTGACGTGTTTTAGATATCTGTACTGCCTCCCTGTCTTGTAACACTGACAATTTTAAATCAACACATTTATACATATCGCCATGCCAAATCTTTCCAGAACAAAACACTTTTAAACACATTTTAACTCCTTTAAAACGCAGCACAACATATCATCTGTAAGTGAACACATCTTGTATAACATGGTTACACTTTTGGCATAGCCAAAATAGGCACCCTGCCATTTTGCAAAAATTTCTGGTTATAACTAGAAGTATGATAAAGCCATTTATAGCTGTTAACACATTACATTTTCACCTAACAGTGGCTTGGCACATTGCTTGCAAACTACAAATCTTTCTGCACATTGCAATCTATATGACGTCATAACTCTTCACCATCAACACTACCTGCTCCAGTCCAACAACTACAAACAAAAGTTCTTCACTGACCTATCTAGGCAGCACAAAAATTCCATTAAAAATAAAGCCAATTAAAACAGTCAGCTATGAGGCAAAGAAGCTTCTTCTTTTTTTTTTTACTGTAACATGTTGTGCACTGAAGGCAGTCAATCCTATCTCGCAACCTTGACAACAGAACATAATTACAGAACACAGATATAAGCTAGAAAATATGCACGAGAAAGACGGAGCATTACCTTGTTTAGTATATGTATTACAGAAATAAAACAGACAGACATAAAACAACTTTTGAATAAAAAAATTCAGACTTACCCGGTGCCAAGGTATTTTTCTTCTTCTTTTCCGATACACTAGTCTGAGTAAGAAAACTGACTGCAGGACCTTCATGATAATTTCCAAACACTGCAGCTATTAGCCCTTTCAAAGGTTTTCTTTTGGCCATTTTTGTAACCTGCCAAAACTAAGTCTTTTCCAGAGCTCTGGTTTGCAGTTTAAAAACAAAACAAATCTCTAACAGTACTAGGTTGAGATCCATCTGGTAGAGGTCCCAGTACTTGGTTTGGGATCAAATGTTTTAGCCTCTATAGGAGGCAAGGAACTAAATTGATCCAAAAAACTTGAAACTACACAGATAGGCAACATGGGGGATTTTCAAATCATCCGTCTGTAATCACCTACTGTGCGTACATTCACAGTAGTTTATTTTCTCTTCTCTAGATGTTGCTTATCTAACTTTACTTAATCAGCCGCTGTTTTTCTCCTAAAGCAGCCTGAACTGTAAAAGCCATCATTGGCTCTAACAGTATATACTTGCAGACAAGCACAAATTACAAGTACAAAGGGCAGTGCAGTTGCCCTTGTAATTTGTTTGAGTCAAACTTGTCAAACACACATTTGCGGTCCAGATAATACTAACTCTGGACCCAGCTATTTTTTTTCCCTTGTTTCCCATATTATTTAGGCCTGTCCTTCATAGTGCACTCTCGCTCCAAGGTATTCTTGTACTTACAGTGATGATGAGTGTGCAGCCCTAAGGCGTCACATCCTGATGGGGTTCCACAAAAATGTCCTTCTTTTGTCCAAGGAAACAACCGATCATGAGGTGACATGGACGAAGAACTCATCCTGCCGACCACGCCAAAACTGTGATTGCAAATTCTCTCACTGTAAGTATTACCTGAGCAACCACTCCTGTCATCACGGGGCCAAAACCACACCACTGGGTTTTGTCTGAACGTCGCTTTATTTGATCAAACACACATGCATGTGGGACTTCTACAACGGAGAAGTTCTCCGATTACAATTTACAGCAGCTTTTTATAAGCTAGATTTTGCACTTCTTATCTTGAAAAATACCAACATTTCAGTATAAGCCAATCATAAGACAGCATAACAAATTTTCAGCAATGTAACAGAAAAGAGAAAAACAAGTTTATGTATGAGGTACTTTTCCACTACTTATTCCATTTCTTTCCCAACACTGCTTGATACATATGCCTGGGTCAAGCTGACCTGAGAGAGACAATGAGTTTCACTCACACCATAGCAACGTACAGCTTGCCTTCAATGCCACTACGTGCTGTTATTTTTATATTTTGCCCAGGCATGCTCTTATCTTTATATTTTGTCCAAGCCCATTATTTAGGCTGGTACAACCAGTTCTGCTCAGTTTTATCTATTTTTCTGTTTTTACAAATGTACCTCAAGTAACCTTGGTACAAATTCTATAACCCTTAAAAAAAGAAAACATGAACTCAGAAATTTCTACTACATTCATTATGACTTTGTTACAGCATGGCTTTCAAAGCAAGCATAGCTTCAAGGCATTTAATAGCAAATATAGCTTTAGGATATATAAAAATTCCCTCACACTGTGACTGGTGGAGTACTGTTGTTTAAATTTGCCTCTTCATCCTCTGGCTTTTGCTGGGTGTTTTCTCTGTGGAGATTTACTGCCCCACGGGGGGCTTGGTGTTGTTACCCAGCTGGGGAGTCAGCTGGGGTATCTTGCTCCCTTAAACCCTTGGAAATGGCTGCAATTGTGGCCTTTCTTTGGATCTTTTGGTGTTGGGTTGTTTTTCTCCTGAGAGCTCCTGGCAGTAAGTACAGGGGTTGTTACGAAGGAGTTTTTTTTCCAGCAATTGGCAAAACTGTATCCCAGTTCAGCCTTTGTACTTCTGGTGATTCCTGGTTTTGGCTGCATTTAATTCTGGGCCTGGATTAAAAGAGACTGCTGACTTCCTCCTTTTTTGTAGATTATTTCACTTTTCTGCCTGGACGATGGGGTTTTGAGAGGACCCTGCATCCATGTACTTTATTTATTTATTTTTATTTTGTTGAAAGTTATAGTTCCTTTCCTGGTCAGTGAAGAGAATTGTAATTTTCCCTCTCACCGTTTGTGAGAGATCTGTGGGGGGGGTGGGATTTTTATAGTTTCTTTTTTCACTAACTTGGACTGGAATAATTTAGTTTTGTTTTTTACTTGTTGTTATATTATTATAATTTGGTTTAGCTGTTTGTCAGCGAGTGTGCCTTTCTATCCTCTTCCCCAGTGGCTAGAGGACTGGGAGGTGGATAAATTATTCATTATTTTTTGTATATTATGTGTTGGGTTAGGGGGTGAGAGTCCCTAAGCTTTGTTTGATGTCTATTTGTTTCGTGGGATATTTTGTACTAAGGGGGGGGTTGTCAGAGTCTCTAATTTCAGGCTCTGAATTGATGTTAGCTAACCAGGGAGCTGGATGGGGTTTTTAAATCGTTTTTTTTTTTTAGGGGTGTATTATTAGTTTGTTAGTTTTGTTTCAGGTTTTGTTTATTGTATCTCTATTCTGCAATCTAGCTTACAGCATGTGCAGGCCTTCAGCCCCCACAGTTGTGCGCTACTCATCCTCCTCTCTTCGTGCTCTTCGCCCTTTTTACTCTCCCCCTCTTCAGTTTTAGATCTACCAGCATTGTAGAGTGATGGGTATTGTGCGTAGGAGGGGGAGAAGGGCGTGGGGTTGTGAACAGGGGAGGATGATCGAGGGGAGTCATCGTATTGAGGTGGTTGGTATCAGAAGGCGCCCTGGGGTGAAATGGAATCCTGATCATGGTTTTCCATGTCTGGTGCCCATACCCAAGGGCACCACTGATTATGGTGGGCAGATGGCTTGTGCGGCCCACGAGGTTTGTCCAACTCGGGCGGTGTTGTGCAATGCCAGGTCCATTAAAAACAAGACCGCAATTATTGCTGATCTTGTTGGTACAGTGGACCTGGCTTGCATTACTGAGACCTGGTTGGATGATAACTCTGGTCCCATTTTGGAGGCTATGACTCCAGCCGGGTATTCGGTGTTACACCTCCCTAGATTGGATCATGGGGGGAAGGGTTGCGGTCTGTTTCAAGACTGAACTCGGCCTCATGGAGGCCCTAGTGGGGGGGGTTGAGTCCTTTGAGTGTATAGTTGTAGCAGGTGTAGGCTTTCAAATCGCCCTCATTTACTGTCCAGCGATTCCTTCAGGAAGTGGCGGACTTTGTCGACATGGCGTTCGAGTCGCCCAGATTGATGGTTCTGGGTGACTTCAATGCCTCGGTCAATGACGAACTCTCACAATCTGGTCAACACTTCCTCCAGTTAATGACAATGCTGGGTCTTACACAGGTGGTCTCCTCCGCTACACATAAATGTGGACACTCTTTGGATCTAATCTTCCTTCTAGGAGTCGAGGCATCAGATGTAGGGGTGGAACCCGTCGGGTGGTCAGATCATTACACCGAGGAGTTTAGTTTTTGCTCCCCTTCTAGAAGGCCTGCCCCTATGGAGTTGGTTAGGTACTGCCCTTTGTGGGGTATAGATCTCCAAGGCCTTGCAGCAGTGCTTGACCTCTCATCCCCTGCGTTGACAAGCAGTGATCCAGAGACCCTTGTGTCGGCCTATAACACAGCCGTTGTGGGGGCTCTGGATTTCGGTGCTCCAGTTTGTGTTTGCCCCCTCTCCCTTCGCCCCAAGTCCACTTGGTTTGATGGGACGTTGAGGGAGATGCAGAGACAGGGGCAAGGGTTAGAGCGTTGCTGGCAAAAGTCCGCCCTTGATGTCGACCACCTTAGATTGATGGATCATTATTTGGTCTATCAATCTGCAATCACCCGTAAGAAGGCAGAGTTCCTGTCCAGGGAGATTGTGGTTGCTCAGAATTGACCAGCTCAGCTGTTTCGATCTGAGGACATGCTGTGCAACCCAGCCTGTCTGCAAGTTTGGAAAGTCTTTTCGCAATTGGAGTCTGATGAGCTTGCTTGGTTCTTCATAAATAAGGTGGCTGACATTAGGGCTGAACTGCTGCCATCACACTCTAGGGGGGTTGCCGTGAACTGGTGTGAGATCACGGTGCCTCGGTTTTCCTGGAGTTCCTTCGGTCAGCTGGAGTTCATTGATGTCTTGAGGATCATCCAGCATATGCGCCCTATGTGCTGTAGTTTGGACCCTGGACCGACCTCCCTAATTTTGGGTTGTATTGACATCATTGGTCCAGTCCTTATGCAGATAGTCAGGTGCTTCCTGGACTCTGGTGAGTTTCCCAACTCCCCAAAAGAGGCGGTGGTGACACCCCTCTTGAAGAAAGCTACCTTGGACCCTGACATCTTGAAAACTACAGACCTATCTCTAACCTTCCCTTTGTTGGGAAGGTGATTGAAAAAAATGTGGCTGCACAACTGGAAGACCATTTGACCATCCATTATGTCTATGAATCCCTCCAGTCCGGTTTTCGTAAAAGACATAGTACCGAGACAGCGCTGGTTCGGGTGCTCAATGATCTCTTGATGGCCAGAGATCGGAAGAGTCATTCCATTTTGGTTCTCCTCGACCTTTCTTCAGCTTTTGACACCATAGATCACATGGTGTTGATAGAATGCCTAAGACTGTTCTGTGGAATATCTGGAACCGTCTTAAGATGGTTCACATCATTCCTCACTGGGAGAGCACAAAGAGTTGTGTCCGGGTTTTTTCCTCGGATTCAACGGCTTTGTTGTGTGGGCTGCCTCAGGGTTCAGTACTGTCACCCATGTTATTTGTGGTGTATATGCTACCCATCGGAGACATTGTAAGGAGGTATGGGCTGAGGTTTCACTGTTTCGCACATGATGCCCAGCTCTACCTTTCTTTTGCGCCCGACCAGGAGGGAGTTCTCTCAGTCTTTAATAGCTGTCTAAAAGAAATCCAGGAGTGGATGAATTCTAGCTGGCTGAGGTTGAACTCTGATAAGACTGAGGTACTAGTTGTGGATCCGGGTCGACAGATAGGCGAGTTGGGTGATGGTGCATCTTCTGGAATTTTTCTTGGAGGTGTTTCTCTCCCGACCTCTGAACAGGCGTGGAACCTGGTGGTAGTTCTTGACGATGGGCTGACACTGCATTCGCAGGTGTCAGCGGTCATCAAGACTTCCTTTTATCATCTTAGGAACATCGCCAGGATTCAGCATCTTGTTCCGTCTGCTGACCTGCCAACGTTAGTCCATGCCTTCATGTCCTTGCACTTGTATTATTGCAACTTCCTTTACCTAGGGCTTTCTGGGGTTGAAATCTGTCGCCTGCAGCTAGTGCAGAATGCTGCAGCCCGACTTTTGACAGGTTCTAGTAGGTCCTGTCATATTACTCCAGTGCTGCGCGAACTGCACTGGCTGCCAATTCGGTGGCGGATCACCTTTAAAGTTGGATTGCTGACTTTCAAAGCTCTACACGATTTGGGCCCAGTCTATCTGAAAGAACTTCTGGTTCCTTATCACCCTAATCGATCACTCTGCTTGGCTGATGAGGGGTAGCTAGAGGTTCCAAGGCTGAATTTGAAATCTTTGGGTGCTCAGACTTTTGCGCATGTGGCCCCCACCCTTTGGAAATCTCTACCCCATTGCTTGCAGGAGTGCACTTCTGTGGAGAGCTTTAAGAGAGGTTTGAAGACTTTTTTGTGGGAAACTGCATTTTTAGAATGTTGATTGAAATAATTGTTTTGATCCAGCTGTATTTTTTAATGATTTGCATTGTTTTAATCTGTTATTTATGTACTGTGCCTTGGCAATTGAAAGGCGCCTTATAAATAAAATTATTATTATTATTATTAAAAACCTCCAGCATCAGTGCCTCCCTAACCCCAGAAGGGAGCAAATTCCACAGGACCGGGACAGCGACACTAAATGCCCTATTGCCAGCCGACTTCAACCTTGACCTGGGTACCATTAGGAGGCACCCACTGGAGGAATGGAGGGGACAAACCAAGACAGTGGGAACCAGCAGGTCCAACAGGTTTCAGGTTCCAATCCAGTACTTGGCTTAATGCCTACACTTACGCCAGAGTGCTGCACTTGGCGATGTACTCTTAGAGGTGCCTTCCATCGATGTGCACTCAGTAATGATTCAATAATCATGGGTTCAGGTCTCACATCCGACACCTGGGCTAATACCTACACATACACCACAGTGCTGCACTGTGGAGAGCACTGTTAGGGGTGCCTACCAACGATATGCACTCTCTTTAATGACTGGTTGATCATTGGTTCAGACCCCACATCCGACATTTGGGGACATATCCACCTCACTCCCTGTTACCACTGGAGTCCCCCAAGGCTCTGTCCTAGGCCCTTTGTTGTTTTCCATCTTCCTCAGTGATCTGTCTACGGCCTGCCCGCATATGTCCATTCACATGTATGCAGACGACACAGTTCTGTATGCCTCTGGGCCATCCCCCTCCGCAGTAGCTGCCTGTCTACAGCAGGATTTCGACAATGTCCAACTCTGGTTTCGTTCCCATCAGCTATTTCTAAACCCCAAGAAAATGGTATCCCTAACATTCGGCACTAGGGCAAAACTTTCCCGCCTCCCCACCATCCCCACTTTCCACACACTAGATGGCTCCCCCCGGAAGTTTGCACTTCCTTCAGATACCTTGGAGTCTGGTTAGACCAGCATCTTGACTTCACTGCACAAATTAATGCTATACATAAGAAGCTACACCCCATGCTGGGTGCATTATACTGCAATAAAAGTTGCATTCCCTTGCCTATGCACCCGGCAATCGTTCAAAAGATGATCCTCCCAATACTGGACTATGGGTATGTAGTCTACTGTGTATCCCCTATGTCCTCCCTGGCCAGACTAGATACTCTCTTACACTCTTTCTGCTGTTTCTCTCTGGACTGCCCTCCCATTATCCATCACTGTGACCTCTACCGCTCCTTAGACCTCCCATCTCTCCACAATTGGAGATTGATATACTGTGTTAGAACTACTATGAAATTCTGGTCCCAGTCACTCCCTCCTACCTTGTGAACACCATAACAGTTATACATCTGCTGGATTACTCTCTCGGG
The DNA here is from genome assembly GCA_016271365.2 of Neoceratodus forsteri. Classification (NCBI taxonomy): domain Eukaryota; kingdom Metazoa; phylum Chordata; order Ceratodontiformes; family Ceratodontidae; genus Neoceratodus; species Neoceratodus forsteri. The sequence goes on from CM057455.1 coordinate 63,940,435, forward strand.
AACATTGATTCCTGGCTTCTCCACATCCCCCACATGTCCACCACGTCTGGCCAGGCTGCTTTCGGCTACTGGATGCCAAACTTATGGAATTCCTTGCCAGTTGAAATTAGGCACTCCAACAGCATACCTCACCTCAACTCACTATTCAAGACATACTTCACCACTACTTGCTCATGCAATTTGCACTGCTGAAGCCCAAGCAGTCATGTCGGCTGTTGTCTATTTTCATCTGTTTACTTTACTCCTGCTGCAAGTACTCTGTATAAATGAATGCTGTTGTTACGCTGTAAATATGTATGTATTGCTGGCTATTCACCTGTATATTGTCTTACTTCCCTGTATATTTTCTTACTTCTGCTTTTGACTACTCTGTATATATGAATACTGTTGCCAACTCTGGTAATATGAATGCATTGAAATATGTATTTCCACTGTATTTCTCCCTCTCCCCCACACCCCCAGGGCACATCTGTAATCGAGTGCTACCCTGCTCAGTATGCTTTCCTGATAAAACTCTTAAATAAATAAATAATACCTAGACTTACACTGTAGTGCTGTGTAGGATCACTGTTAGATGTGTCTTCCATTGATGTACACTCTCTATAATGATTGGATGGTCATAGTTTCAGATTCTACACCAGTCATTTGGGTTAATAGTTATACTAACAGCACAATGCTATGCATAGTGGACATTGTCAGAAGTGTCTTCCATCAATGTACCCTCACTGTAAAAATTGAATGATCTCTTGTTTAGGTACCACACCAAACACTTGGGTTAATACCAACCCGTAACACCACAGTGATGTGCTGGGGCGGAAGGCACTGTTAGAGGTGCTATCCATTGATGTACACTCTCTGTAATGACTGGATGATTACAGGGTCATGTCTCACAATAAACACTTGGATTTATGCCTATACTTCCACCACAATTCTGCACTGGTTGGGGCACTGTTAGAGGTGCCTTCCATTGACGTACCTTCCCTGTAATGATTCAGTGATCACTGGTTCAGGTCCCACACCAGACACAACACTTACACCAGAGTGCTGTGAAAGGGGTGGGCACTGTTAGAGGTGCCTTCCATTGATATACACTCTCTGCAATGATTGGATGATCATGAGTACTGGTCCCACACACCAGACACATGGGTTAATACCTAAACTTACACCACAGTGCTGCTCTGGGTGGGGGACTGTTAGGGGTGCCTCCCATTGATGTGCACTCTCTGTAATGATTGGGTGATCATGGGTTTAGGTCCCACATCAGACACTTGGGTTAATACTTAGACTTACACTGCAGTGCTGTGTGGGGGCACTGGTAGATGTGCCTTCCACGAATATACACTTTCTGGGATGATTGGATGATCTTGAGACACTTGGGTTAATAGCTACACTTACACAAAAGTGTTGGACTAAGGGGGCAATGTTAGGGTGCCTTACATTGATGCAAACTCTCTGTCATGACTGGATGATCATGGGTTCAAGTGTCACAGCAAACACCTGAGGTAATATCATAACTTACACCATGGTACTGCACTGGAAGTGGACACCATTAGTGGTACCCTCCATCGATGTATGCACTGTGTAATGATTTAGTGATCATGGGTTCAGGTCCCACACCAGACACCTGGGTTAATACCTCCACTTAGACCACAGTGCTGCACTGGAAGAGGGCACTGTTAGAGGTACCTTCCATCAATGTACACTTTCTGTAGAGATTCAATGACCATGGGTTCAGCCTTACAGCAGAAACCTGGGTTGAAATCTACACTTACACCAAAGTGCTGCACTGGGGGGAGGGGCAGTGTTACAGGTGCCCTCAGTCAATGTAGACTGTCTGTAATGACTGGATGATCATGGGTTCAGGTCCCACACCAGACGCTTAGTTAAATAGTTGTACATCACAGTGTTGCATTAGGAGGGCAATGTTTTGAGTGCCTTATATCGATATCGAAGCAAACTCTATGTGATGACTGGATGATCATGGGTTCAGGTGTCATAGAAGAAACCTGGGTTCATACTGCCAGTTACACCATGGTGCTGCACTGGAAGAGGGCACTGTTAGTGGTATCTTCCATCGATGGATGCTCTTTGTAATGATTTGATGCTAATGGGTCCAGGTCCCATACCAGACACTTGGGTTAATAGCTACATTTACACTACAGTGTTGCACTAAGGAGGGCAATGTTAGCGGTGCCTTACATCAATGCAAGCTCTCTGTGAAGACTCGATAATCATGGGTTCAGGTGTCACAGCAGACACCTGGGTTAATACCACCACTTACACTGCAGTGCTGCACTGGAAGAGGGCACTGTTAGTGGCACCTTCCACTGATGTATGCACTGTGTAATGATTTGATGATCTTGGGTTCATGTCCCACATCAGACACCTGGACAAATGCCTCCACTTACACCACAGTGCTGCTCTGGAAGAGGGCACTGCTAGAGGCATCTTCCATTGATGTGCACTTTCTGTAGTGATTTGATGATCATGGGTTCAGGTCTTACAGCAGAAACCTGGGTAAATACCAACACTTACACCACAGTGCTGGGAAGGTGCTGTTTGAGGTGCCTTCCATCGATGCATACTCTCTGTGATTTTTGACTGATCATTGGTCCATGTCCCAGACTAGACACTTGGTTAAATACCTACACCTGCACCACAGTGTTGTGCAGGAGCACTGTTAGATATGCCTTCCATCAATGTACACTCTCTGTAATGACTGAATTATATTTTGTTCAAGTCTCGCACCAGATGCCTGGGCTAATACCTACACTTATACCACAGAGCTACACCTCGTGGGCACTGTTAGAGATGCCTTCCATTGACTTGCACTCTCTGTAATGATTGGATGGACAAAGATTCAGGTTCCACACCAGAATCTAGGGTTGATATCTACACTTATGCCACAGTGCAATGCTGATGGGGTACTATTAGAAGTGCCTTCCATTAATGTACATTCTCTGTAATGATAGGGTGGTCATGGGTTCAGGTCCCACACCAGACTCTAGGGTTAATACCTACACTGATGCCACAGTAGTGTGATGGTGGGGAACTGTTAGAAGTGCCTTCCATCAATGTACACTCTCTGTAATGATTGGGTGATCATTGGTTCAGGTTCCGCATCAGACACTTGGGTTAATACTAGGGTTGGGAGGACCTGAAAAGGTCCTGACCCTTATTATCAGGATCAGGATCCAGGCCAAAGTCCTGATAAATTCTGATTAGTTCTGATTTAAATCAGAACATTTTGTAAAATGTGGTGAAAACTGCAAATATGCTATATAATTGCATAAAATGACACTGAGATCTGACACACACATAAAATTGCAATCAGCATTTCAGGATATGAAAACTGTGAGTTTTTAGCACTGATGTGTTGGTCAATTAAATATGGCAGTCATGCAGTTGACCTCTGTCTGTTTTCTGTCTCCGAGTCAGTAGTACTAGTCCTGCAACTGTAAACTGACCTGTTTGGCTTCAGAGGAGGAATCCCATTCCTATTTAGTAGCTCACACTATTCAATGGGCATATCATAGAAACACAGAACTATAGAATTAGACAGCAGATAAGGAACGCTTGGCCCAACCAGTCTGCCATTTCCCTACCTATTGGAAAAGCAGCAGATTTTAGTTAACCAACAGCCTACTTCCTCCTAACAGATATCAGTTTGTTACAGTTGCACTTGTTCCTTCTCTGCTCCACTGAGAGTTATGCAGTTAATTTCTATGGCACGTGGTCCCATCCACCCAAACTGATCACACATTTAGAGGACGCCTACCAAACAAATAACTGCATGTCCTTAGGAATCCAGAGAGCGAGCTACCATGGTGGAAGGGGGAGTGTGGCTGTGAGGCCGAGTCTGTACTGAGTGGAGACAGATCTACATTTGGGTAATCCAAAAATGAAAACAATTAGACAAGTCCATTTGTACATACTGAAAAAACTGTGCCATTTTGTTTAGGCAATCTAAAAATTAGGACATACTGAAAACAATCTACCATCAGTCTCAACTTCAAGTAGTCCAAAATGACACATGTCCATTAGGGCATGCTGCAGAAAGTGTGCCATCAGGTTCAGGCAGTCCAAAAAAACACGAGTCCATGAGGAAAAGCTGCAAAAAGTGTGGCATCATGTTCAGGCAGTCCAAAAATTATACAAGTCCATTAGGACATGCTGCGAAAAGTGTGCCATCAGGTCCCGGCAATTAAAACATTAGAAAAGTCTGTTAGGACTTGCTGAAAACATTGTGCCATCAGGGACAAAAATTGCTTAGGTCACATATGGGCTTATGTGAGTACTGATTTATTTTTCTAAAAAACTAATCTTTCTTCTCTTTCAAGTAGTCATCTTTGAGGTCACTGTGAAATGTATTTGCTGCCTTGGGGTCATAGGTGTAACCAGTCAATGGAAGGTTTATTTTTAAAAATGTTAGCTTCTCAACATGTTCTGGTAGTAGCCTAGATCGTCTATCTGCTACCACATTTACTGCACAGCTAAAGAGTTGCTCAGAGAATACACTGGTTGGGGGACAGACCATGTACTTCAAGGCTACCTGCATAAATGCAGGCCATGAAGGCTCTTTACTTTGCCAATACTCAATGGCATCTTCATTTCAATCAATACCTTTTTCTGCTAAATAACAGTCAGCCATGGCCTGGGCAGAAGCAGTGACAAATTTATTTATTTATTAAAAATGTTTCACCAGGAGAGGCACACTGAGCAAAACAATGCTCGTCTCACGGTGCTTCGGGGGGGGTACATGGGAGGAGTATACATAATACAAACAATGGGTTGAATTTAGAGTCAAGCAATTCAAAACAGTGGTTACATGGATGAGTGTGGCTAGACAGATTTAAAACAAGCGGAAGCACTACATACTTGTGCCACATGGGGGGTGGAATAACATGTTTGATTAACATCGAAACTATACATGGTTACATAAGTGCCCATATCTAGAGAATGAGGAGAAATAAAATGCACCAGGTTGGAAGTGTGAACTGGGAGCCTGAGCCTAGGGCCTGGGATGGTGACAGGTATAGGTAGTCAATCACTGGGAAAGATGTAGGGGTTGACTTAGGGAGGAACGTTGATGGGAATAAGAAGGGATGGACAGAAGTGCCAAGAGCGGGTAAGTGCAAGGATTGTTAGGGCAAATTTATAAGCCAGTCATTTGTGTGAATGGCCCAGCCTCTGGTCAGGCACATAAGTAGGAAGGGATTGGGTGGGGGAAAGAGTCAGTCGGGCGGGTCAGGGGCAGGTAGAAGTGGGTGCTAAGAAGTTATTGAGGGCGGAGGATAGAGAGTGTTTGGAGGAAGAATGGCGGATTTGGGCCGGCAGGTCATTCCAGGGCTTAGGGAGGTGGTAAGAGAAGGCCAATTGGCCTGCAGAGGTTCTTCAATGAGGGATAGCTAATAGCCTGGAGTCAGTAGACCTGAGGGCATGAGCGGGGGTTGGTGGGGAAGATAGGGAGGAAACGAGGTAGGGTGGGAGGGAACAGAGCCTGAAGTTAGAAACAAATTTAGCACTGTGAAATAGGCGCCGGTTGCTCAGGGATGGGAGGGCCAGTGAATGAAAGAGCTTGCAGTGATGAGTGCGGGGGGCATCGAGGGTGAAGTGGCAGAAAGCATTGAAGAGAGGGTCCAGTCTGGATAAGATAGACTTGGAGGCAGAGCTGTAGATGATATCGCAGTAGTTGAAGGAAGGCAGAATCATTTTCTGGACTATTTCGCATCTCACGGGAAGTGGGAGACCAGCGTGGTTTCTATAGAGAGCACCAAGCTTGGGGCACAGTTTTGATAGGATAGCGTCCACGTGGGTGGAGAAGGAGAGGTGGCGATCAAGCCAAACCCCTAGATACCTAAAGGAGGGCATGTCTACCAGGGTGGTATTATTTAGTGTACGGAAGATCGGGGGATGTAAGTCTGGATAGTCTCTGTCTAGTGCTGAAAGACATAGAGACAAATGGAGAAGGAAGGGCTGATTTTTCAAGGAGGACAGCATCCAAGTGACCTCAAAGGTGATTGCTGGGTGTATATGAATGGCATTAACTGACTGTTTTGTAGCCTAACTGAGAAGAGAAGAGCTGTGAAGGTGCAGAAGGAATGAATGAAGTGACTCCATCTGTTGTCATGGTTTTTTTCAAAAGCAAATCTACTTCTTGAATGATTTTCTCTCTGCAGTTTTGGAACATATCTGCAGGGCTGTGCCAACAACAGTGAGGGCCCCCCTGTAAAATGTTGTATGGGGCCCACCTCCCCACCAATAAATGTAAAATAACCATTAGGGCATATGAAATTTTTGTAGCATACTTTTTTGCATCCGTCCTGCTGAAGGTATGTAGTTTGTCTGTGCTGCTCCTGTTCCCCTTGATGGCACCACGATCAAAGAACTGAAGAAGTTAATTTGTTTCTGCTCCTCCTCCTGGGAACACCAGCACCAAGTTTAGATGTTTTGATTTATGGGCCCTATTGCTTCTTTATTCTGTACTTCCCCCTCCCCAACCATGTGAAGCTGGAGTTGGAATCTTCTGATGCCACATCTGACAGACCCAATTTAAAATGGATAAACAATTTCCAAAGTGAAACATGTAAGCTTATCTGTGGGAAAGGGTTTTCTTAATACTGACCTCTGAGGCAGTGGACCCCCTAAGAGTGTGGGCCCTACTGCAACTGCAGCTCATGCAACCCCCTGGTCACTGCCCTGCACATTTGGGTCATACTGTGAGAGGTGTTTCATCTTGTACCATGGGTCTAGTACTGTTGCAATAATGTAATGTTCTGCCGTGAGCATTTCACAGAGTTTCTCATCATCTCTTACTTTTTTAATCATTCTATGTACTGTGTCTTTTTATGTTGGTGTGCTTGTGCAGCCAACATCGTGGGACAGTGCAGCTTTGCAGGCGCGGTCGCTGTTGGGTGAATGCCGAACACACACCAGTAGGTGCGTCCCGCATTCCCCAATCAGCCTGCATGCTGGCGCCACACCATGCATACATAATATGGCGAGCACATCAAAGAAAAGGTCCGCTGCAATCAGAGCAAAGCTTGTCAGATGCAGTGGTCCTCTTCTTTCCATGCTTGCTGCCATTAAGTACATGGCAGCACACTGGCGGCCAAACTGCCGACTTTGGGGTGTCAATTCCCTGTCAGCTGCCCCTGCCCTCAGGAAAGTGCATGGGGAGCCCACTCCCAACGCATAAAAGCATCCTCCCCATTTGTGATATGCCGAGGGGGTTCCTAATCCCCTCAGCTCTTACCCGTCCTCCTTTTCTTGTGTGCTGACAGGGAACCCACTTTCCTGGCAGAAATAACCCAATTGTTTAATGCTGAGGGGTGCCCAATCCCCTCGGCTTTGTACCCCCCCACCCTTCTTTGTGTGCAACGGGGTGCTCAATCCCTGTCAGCATAACCCCCCGTGTTGTTTCCGTCGATGAGGGTGCCCAATCCTCATCAGCTACAGACACAACCCCCCAAACAGTTAGGTGGCACCCTGGGAGCCCACCCAGCATGTCAAATGCCCTGCAAAAAAGTGTCCTGCAATGTTGTTTTTTTCTTACCTCTAAAAATGAAAACGGTCCCTCATAGTCTCCGTGTTCCTCCCACTGCACCCACCCTCTGTGCACCCTGCCTCCCCACAACCCCCCTCACCCCATACTTACCTCTGGAGTCCAGTGTGATGATCTTCGGTGGACTGGGAACATGTCTGCACTCTGACCACAAACTGGGGAAATGCTGGTAAGCTGTATAATGGAATAAATAGTTTTTTTTCAACTTTGCTGCATATCTCAGGCATTTTTGCGAATTTTGGCCCCAAATTTTCAACATGGGGTTTTTGGGACCCCTGCTCATGAATTCTTGCACTGTCATGGCATTATTTGGTCCCAAAAGGTGATTTCACAGTCACTGCGCAGCATCATCTTTCGGGACCGCGTAACGAACTGACAGTGCCACTGTTCATGAGGGGGGCTCTCAAAAACACTATGTTGCAAATTTGGTGGGAAAAATCCAAAACATGACTGTTGCATGAGCGTGCATAGCAACTGTGCAACACACACTCGTATGTTAGCGAATTCACAATATCTTCATGCCAGATTCTCAACATCGGCATTTTGCCACACCTTCTTGTGAACTGTACAGCTGTCATTTTTCACATCCTGGCCAAAATGTTTTTTCACACTTCCGGCGCAGAATAGCGTGTTTGCTGTGCAAAATCAGTGTTTGGGACACATTACAAAAATGACAGCGATAACATTCATGAGCAAAGGACCTAAAATGCCCGTGTTGAAAATTTGGTGACAATACTCTGTAAAATGACTGTTTTACGAGCGTGCATAGCAACTGCATAACGCACGCTCGTACGTTAGTGCATTGGCACTATTTTCATGCCAGATTCTCAACATTGGCATTTTACTACATCTTCTTGTGAACTGTATAGTTGTCATTTTTCACACCTTGGACGAAATGTGTTTTCGCACTTCCGGCGCAGAATAGCGCGTTCGCTGTGCAAAATCAGTGTTTGGGACACATTACAAAAATGACAGTGATAATGTTCATTAGCAGAGGTCCTAAAATGCCTGTGTTGAAAATTTGGTGACAATACTCCATAAAATGACTGTGTTACAAGCGTGCGTTGCGCAGTTTGCATGCACGCTCGTACGTTCGCAAACTTCTAATATTCTCACTCCACATTTTCTACAGTGCCCATTGTTCTGCACCTCCTAATGAACAGTACAGCTGTCATTTTTCACATCCTGACCAAAATCTGTTTTCGCAGTTCCGGTGCAGAATAGCGTGGTAACTGTATTCAAGACACATGACAAAAATGACAGTGACACTGTTCATTAGCAGATGCCCTAAAATGCCTATGTTGAAAATTTGGGAATGAAAGTCAATAAAATGAGTGTTTTATGAGCGTGCATTGCACAGCTTGCATGCACTCTCATGACTTTGTGAATTTGTAATACTTTCACTCCAGCTGTTCATCATTGGCATTTTTCCATACCTCCTTATGAACATTGCGGCTGCCTGAAATGCTTTTTCACACATCCGGCACAGAATTACATGGCCGCTGTGTGAAATAAGTTTTTGGGACAGTTTGAGGAAATGACGGTGACACTATTCATGAGCAGAGGTCCTAAAATGCCTATGTTGAAAATTTGGTGCCGAAATTCCACACAACGACTGTGTTGCAAGTGTGCATTGTGCAGTTGCCATGCACCCTTGTAACTTCATCAATCTGCAATATTTTCATGCCACATTTTCACCACTGACATTTGTGCACATCTCCTTATGAACAGTCCAGCTGCCATTTTTCACAGCCTGCCCAAAACGTGTTTCCGCAGCTGTGGGGCACAATGGCGTGCTCGCTGTGCAAAATCACCTCTTGAGACACATTCACAAAATCACAGCACTATGCATCTCTAGCTCCACCACTCCCACTGCCAATGCCAGCGCAACAACATTCGGGATTGACAAATGCTTGTTTTATTCTGGGTGGCAAGTCCCTTTCAGTTGCACTAGACTCTCCCATCTGAAACTGGTTTATTGTACCTTCCCACTAATCCCTGATTGCATTCAGCTGAAATCTAAGAATCTTGATTAATGGGATTATTTGGCTGAGTGTGGCACTGTTGGAACTCACTTTCCTAGTAATTTCCTCAAACAGCTTGATAAAAAGTTTTAAAACAGCCTGCTGCTGAGGAGTAATGTACACATCTGCATCCCCTGTGCTCTTCTCTAGTGTATACTGTCTTACAGCCTTTTTTGCTCCAGCAATCTTTGGAACATGTAAAAGATAGAGTTCACCTTGTTGCAACATCCTGGATGAGTGTATTAGGAGGCAGTCTGTGTTCTTTTTGTATGGCCCAAAGATGCTGAAGTGCTTTGCAGGAGTGACTGAAATGTGTGCATATTCTTTTATCACACATGTGAGAGCCTTTATATTTCTGTCCTCTTCCATAAATGCATGCACAATCAAATTTAGGCAGCATGCAAAACATCAAATGTGGACAAAGCCCCCATCAGACAATGCTTTATGTTTAAATCATCATCAGCCATGATAAAACCTACAGAAAGCCTTTGTGATGTAAGCCAGTACTGTGTCTCTCTATTGAGCTCATCCAGGATGTTGGAAGATGTGTGATCCTGTGGGATATACTGGATGGGAAGGGAGGCCAGTTTCAAAAGGGAACTGTTAGTGTCACTACACGGAGTAAACGATACCCAATGCACAGTCAGTGACATAAGTGGTTCTGGCTGGCTGCTTGTCCATATGTCAGTAGTCAGATGGACAACCCCAGCAACTACATTTAAAAAAAAAACTTAACTTGGTATAAATTGGTGTATTTAGACAAAGTAGGCTAAGTGCCCATTAAATTGTCTCCCACTCTCAGTGGGCTTATTTACTAATACTGTTACATATTAAATATTCATCCATCAGCTTAGCACATACTAAATTATACATCTGCAGTATTGCAACAGTCAAGAAATATTTCCTGGATGGACTATTGTATGGTGGTGACAGGTGATTCAAAAGCTTTTTCAATCCTACATGCTCCATAATTCTGGAAGGCTGTAAGTCCAGTGTTATCATCTCTGAAATTAGTTTTGTTATAGCAATTGTCTCAGCATGACTACGCTGGTGCTTAGCTTTATGTTCAATTGCCTCTGAAATCATGAGCTGTCTCCAAGCAGTTTAAGTTTTCAGATGGCCAACATTAGGAGTGCTGGATGATGAGAACGGCAAAAGGTGCCGTTTGTAGTACTTATTCTAGAAGAAGACTGAGAAGGAGTTGACAGTACAACTGAAGCCACAGGGCTGCTACTGCTATCACTTGGTATAACAGGTGCAACAGGTGTAGTCTGACTGAACCCAGCCTGCATGTTGTTGTCTTTTTTCTCTCTGACAAAAAAAAAAAAAAAACACACCTGACACATACAGTGGCGTGAAAAAGTATTTGCCCCCTTCCTGATTTTCTCTATTATTGCATATTTGTCACATTGGATGTTTTCAGGTCTTTAGACAAAATATAATATTAGATAAAGGGAACCTGAGTGGACAAATAACACTTTTTTTTTTTTACTTATTTCATTTATTTAATGAAAAAGTTAACCAACACCAACTGGCACTGTGTGAAAAGTAATTGCCCCTAGTTAAATCAACCCAATTAAAGGGATAATTAGAGTCAGCTGATTGAACACAGCCAGGCTTGATTACAGCCAGCCCTGCTCAATATAAACCTCACTTATTTTGGCCCTTACCATCAGAGTCACATTGTCAGGACAAAGATTCAACAAGCACATTATGCCATGATCAAGGAAGTTCCTGAAAAGATCAGAAAAACATTTTGTTGCCCTCTATCAGTCTGGAAGGGTTACAAAGCTATTTCTAAGGCTCTGGGACTCCATCGAACCACAGTGAGAGCCATAATCTCCAAATGGAGAACACTTGGAACAGTAGTGAACCTTCCAGGAGTGGGCGGCCTGCCAAAATTACTCCAAGGGCGCAGTAAAAAATCATCCAAGAAGTCTCAAAGGATCCTAAAACAACATCCAAAGAACTGCAGGCTTCTCTTGCCTCAGCTAAGGTCAGTGTTCATGACTCCACAATCAGAAAGAGACTGGGCAAAATGGGCTTCATGTGAGAGTAGCAAGGCGAAACCACTGCTAACCAAGAAGAACATAAATGCTCATCTCTCATTTGCCAAGAAGCACCTGGATGATCCACAAGCCTTTTGGGAAAATGTTCTATGGACAGATGAGTCCAAAGTGGAACTTTTGGACAACATGGATCCCATAATGTCGCTAAAGCAAACACAGCATTCCACAGTAAGAACACCATACCAACAGTCAAACATGGTGGTGGTAGTGTGATGGTGTGGGATGCTTGCTGCCTAAGGACCTGGATGACTTGCCATAATTAAAGGAACCATGAATTCTGCTCTGTACCAGAAAATTCTTAAGGAGAATGTCCAGTCATCCTTCCATCAGCTGAAGCTGAAGCGTAGTTGGGTTATGCAGCAAGACAATGATCCAAAACACAAAAGCAAGTCCACATCAGAATGGCGAAAAAGAAGTAAAATTAAAGTTTTGGAGTGGCCTAGTCAAAGTCCAGACTCAAATCCGATAGAGATGCTGTGGCAGGACCTGAAACGAGCAGTTCATACTCAAAAACCTACCAAATGTTACTGAATTAAAGCAGTTCTGCGAGGAAGAGTGGGTTAAAATTCCTCCACAGCGATGTGAAAGACTGATATTGAATTATAGGAAGTGTTTGGTTGCAGTCATTGCAGCTAAATGTATGCAACCAGTTATTATGTAAGGGGCAATTACTTTTTCACACTGTGCCAATTGGTGTTGGTTAACTTTTTTTCGCTAAATAAGTGAAATAAAAAAAACAAACAAGTGTTATTTGTTCACTCAGGTTCCCTTTATCTAATATTACATTTTGTCTAAAGACCTGAAAACATCCAGTGTGACAAATATGCAATAATAGAGAAAATCAGGAAGGGGGCAAATACTTTTTCACACCACTGTAATGGGTGCCATCTCTCTAAATGTCTCTTTAATGCTGAGGTACCCAAAGAAACCTTCTTTGCTCCCTCTGCTGATAGTCTTTAAACATATAGAGCAAATTGCTCATAACTCTTTATTGGAAGCCAGAGAAAAGTAAGACCACACATAAGATGTCACCTTTTTTGTTCTATTACCAGGCGTACTATACTGTCCTCCTTTGTCATTTCCACTGTGTAGGAAGCTGCTCATCATGGTCTTTTCTGTTTCACCATTATCATCATCCAACAGCACCTCCAGACCACTAACAGAACCTAAATCTGAATGCTGCCCACTCATCTGGTTTCTCCTGCACCTGCACCACACTGTTCCTGCCCAAACTGCCCATCTCATCCAAGTGCAAATCATCACATTCACCCAGCGTCTGTGCAACTGCCACCTCTGCTGCATTCTTGCTTTCCATTTGTTTCTGCATTTCTCCCTCCTTGTCTACATCCTCCATTTCAAAATCATCACTCTCATCAGAGCTGATATCTCCCCCTGCTTCATTTAACTCTGTGCTGGTACTGTGATGTACATAGGTACCATATCTTGGTTTGCAGTATAGCCTAAAGGTTAGAGGAACAAGGTGTGAACAGGCTCGATACATCCAGCAGACCAGACCTGAGTTTGATTCTCACAACCTCCACTTGCATACTGTGTGACTCTGAGCAAGTCACTTAACCGCCCAGTGCTCCCAGGTCACCCCTGAAAACAGGCACTTGTGTCTAGTGGGCCTTACCCGGTTACCAAAGACTAAATAAAAAAAAATATATATATATATCTTGGCTTGCAACTCCTTGTGGTGCCGACTACTCCTTTAGTTTTAATTAAGGTAGTTTTGACCTTTCCTGTCTGTTTGGACAGCATTGTGGAAGAACCACTGCTGCTACTTCATGAAGTCTCAGCAATTGGTCTTTTATTAGTTAGACTCTGCAGTGTTGTTTGTGCCATATGTTTCCCAATACTTTTTCCCATTTCAGCCCCTGCCTCACCCTGTTTAGTGCACATGTTCAGTTTTTTGTTTATTACACACGAAAATGCTCTTTCCAGTATGTGTTTTCTTTTTATTTAGTCCTGTCAGTTGTTCCCAAGTTCCTCAGCACACTAGTACAGGCACGGCCTCACAGCCATGCTACCCATTCCACCACAAAAGCTAGGTTACATATTTTTAAATGGCACACAGATATATTTTTTCCTGTAGATATTTTCTTTTTATTTAGTCCTCTCAGTTTTTCCCCAAGATCCTCATCCCACTGAGACAAGTTCGGCCTCACAGCCATACTCCCCCTTCCACCACAATAGCTAGTTTTTTTTATTATACACAAGGAAATATTTCTCAACTGTTGAAATACCACAGATGTATGTATGTAGTCCTTTCAGTTGTTCCTAAGTTCCTCTGCCCACTCAGCACAGGCTCAGCCTCACAGCCACAGTCCCCATTCCAGCACAGTATTAGCTAGTTTTTATGTTGGCATGCCACAGGCGCAAGTCAACATATAGGGAGAGTGCAGATTTGGGGGCGCTGCTGCTGTTGGGTGAATGCAGGGCACGCATCAGTAGGTGCGTCCCTCATTCCCCAATCAGCCTGCATACTGGCACCACACCATGCATACATAATGGTGCGAGCACATCTAAGCAAAGGTCTGCTGCAATCCGAGCAAAGCTCGTCATACGCAGTGGACTCTTTGCTTGCATGCTCGCCGCCATTATCAGCATTTATCAGCATGGTCGGCGAGTGGCTTACGGCTGTCGACATCGGGGGAGCCCAATCCCCCTGTCGGTAACCCCACTGTTTACTGTGCAGGCAGAGCCCTCCCGTCGGCATGCCCCCAATCTGAATGCTGAGGGGTGCCCACTCCCCTCGGCTGGCACCGCTGTGTTTATGCGCCGATGGGGGAGCCCACTCCCGTTAGCATCACCTCTCCCCGATTGTTCAATGCCGAGGGGCCCAATCCCCTTGGCTACGCACGCTCCACCGCTGTCTTTGTTTGCTGACAGGTGCCCAATCCTATCGGCATTGTTGCCCCGTTGTGAGCCGACAGGGTGCCCAATCCCCGTCGACTACTGACACCCTTCCCAAAAAAAAAAAAACAGTTGGGTGGCATGCTGGGAGCCACCCCAGCTTGCTAAATGCCCTGCAACAGGAAAACTGTCCTGCAATGGTTTTCTTTGTTGTTTTTCCCCTGTAAAACTAAAACCGTCCCTCGTAGTCTCAATGCCCCCTCCCCCACCCACACCAACTCACTCGCCCTTCCTCCCCACCCCCACCCATGCCTCTGAAGTCCAGCAGCGACGATCTTCAGTGGACGGGAACACATCTGCACTCTTTAAAAGCCGACCACGAACTGAGGAAATGCCGGTAAGCTGTATAATGGAGTGAATAGGGTTTTTTCAACTTTGTTGCATATCTCAGGCATTTCTTGGAATTTTTGCACCAAAATTTCAACGTGGGGTTTTTGGGGCCCCTCCTCATGAATTCTGTCACTGTCATGGCATTAATCAGCCTCGAAAGGTGATTTTACAGTCACTGCGCGAAATCACCTTTCCGGGCCAATTAACAAAATGACAGTGGTGGTGTTCATGAGGTGCCCTCTTAAAAAGCCTAAGTTCCAAATTTGGTGGAAAAAATCCAACAAATGCCTGTTTTATGAGAGTGCGTTGTGCAGTTGCTATGCAGGCTCGTAACTGGCGCATTCACAATATTTTACTGCGGTTTTTCAGCATTGTCATTTTTATGCACCTCCTTGTGAACAGTACCACTGTCATTTTCCACATCCTGCCCGAAATGTGTTTCCGCACTTCCGGCGCACAATAGCGCAGTCGCTGTGGGAAATCAGTGTTTGGGACAGATTACGAAAATGACAGTGACACAGTTCATGAGCAGAGGACCTAAAATGCCTATGTTGAAAATTTGGTGATGATACTCCATAAAATAACTGTGTTACGAGCGTGCGTTGGCAGATTGCACACGCGCTCGTGCCGTCGTGCATTTTGATATTTTCAGTCTGGATTTTCACCATTGCCATTTTACACCTCTTGATGAACAGTACAGCCGTCATTTCACATATCCTGCCCAAAATGTGTTTCGCACTTCCGGCACAGAATAAGCGTGGTCGCTGTGCAAAATCACTTCTTAGGACACTTTGAAATAACAGTGACACTGTACATGAGCAGAGGTGCTAAAATGCCTATGTTGAAAATTTGGTGCGAGCGCCCATAAAATGGCAGTGTTGCAGCGTGCATTGCATATTTCCAGCACCCTAGTAAGCCGCCAAATTTGGTATATTTACATGCCACATTTTCAACACTGGCATTTTTTAACACCTCCTTATGAACTGCACAGCTGTCATTTCTCACATCCTGCCCGACATGTTTTCCCACACTGCACTACCAAACACCCAAAGGGACACCCTAATGCTTGTCACTCTCTGCAGGATGGGGGTGGGTTGGCATCAGTTCAATACTTCACTGCCATTCCTATGATGCATCTGTCTAACTCCTGCACTACCAATGCCAATGCCAGCAAGCCAACATTCGGCATTGACAAATGCTTGTTGTTTTTAGTTACACCTAAAAAAATGCCTTTTCCTGTATGCATTTTCTTTTGAAATGACCCTTTCACTCGTTCCCAAGTTCCTCTGCCCACTCAGGACAGATATGGCCTCACTGCCAAACTCTCCCTTTCAGCACTGTAGCTAGTTTTATTACACACACAAAAAAATGAGTTTTCCTTCATGTAGTTTGATATTTAGTCCTTAATTGTTCAAAGTTTCTCTGTCCAGTGAGGGGCCAGGGCAACAGCAGGCTTCCTCTCACAGTCACACACCACCTCACACCCCAGTTTAAAGAAAAATATAGTTATGTTGCTTCTGACTGACTATGACTAGTAGTACTGTATGTTAGTATCAGTAAGTTACAGTTCCTCCAACCTCCACAGTCCAGGCACAGTCAAAAATACCCTGAATAATTAATTTATTTATTTCATTTTGTTTCTTTCTTTTTTCTTCTGCAATACAGTGCTGCTGTCTGACAGTGTCTGGCCAACCACCAGAAACCTTTTAGATATCCCCAGACCCTTTCTCTACCCACCAGCCATGATCTTCAAACCCCTCCCCCCAATTAAGATTCCATCAGATTATATCCCCTTTTTACTTTTCTCTAATTTTTTTAAGCCCCCAAAATAAATGTCCCTTTGATGATCATAAACTGAGAATTTCTTAATACTGCTTGCTGCTTAAACAGTCTCAGTCGAGAGAGACAAAATATCTCCCAATAAAAGGTGGCTCTGAAATAATGCCTTTCGTGAATGCCAACCGAGCTACATAGACTCTTTCAGCACTGCCCATCCACCACAACACCCAATTGCCATGACTGACATACAGTCCCCTGCAGCTATAGGCTGACTAGCCTGTTAGTCTGTCTGGACTTGGCCAATCAAGTTTCTCCATCCCTACACTCGTTCATGAGCAAGTGCTCGTCTCCTGCTGCTTGCACCTTGCCTGCTCATATGAGCATGAGCATTCTAGTAGCAGGAGCGAGTACCAACAGTCCACAGGATGCCATGGCAGCAGCCACATGACCTGCAATAAGGCCATCAGGTGACTGCCAGCTAGCCGGGATCCGGAGAATTGCAGAGCACCATCTATCATAGGTTGCAGGTAAAAATGCACTAAATTTACTTTTTAAAAATAATAAAGCACATTGTGGCTGACAGACCTGGACTCAGTACATTAAGCCCATTAACTCTTATCTGGTTCTGTCAGACTGCACTGGATCCAAGGGGGTTCTGATTTTTGGCAGGTCAGTCCACCCTCCCCTATTTAATGCCTACACTTCCAGCATAGTACTATGGTGGAGGGGATACAAGAAAAACAAAGAAACTGGGCTAAGTAATATGGCTGCTAGTAAACCAATGAATTTGGAGAAGATACATTTTTATTAAAACATGCACATACCATGCCATAGCAACTCCACACTGCCAACATTTCATGCCAAAAAGTTACACTTTGTGAAGGCATGACATCTTCATTGGTAGCCCTCCTTGGGAGGGTGTGTGATAGAGAGCAGGGGGGAGGAGAAATAGCTAAAAATGTTTCACATCACAAATTGCTATCCCATAGTTAATACACAGATAAACAGAATAAAGGATAATAAAAGTCTGAACTAAAGAATGACCATTCTAACAAAGAAGATAATAATTCATCCCCCAAAAAAAGTCCTTATTGAAAGCTCTTGTTTCAGCTCTTGTTTTATATATTCTTTGAATTTAAACTGCCAACAAGTTTCTCTCTGCATTAACAGCCTATCTACATCCCACCTCGGGCCATTGGTCACTTTTACATTACCCTAAGTACTAAAATGATGATCCCCTCAAAATGACATTATAGTACTTTAGAGCAATGCAGGGTGCATCACTCTAGGGCTGAGGTGAACTCTGGGTGTGAAAGAGACAAGGCACCCAGTTTTATAAAAGTGAGGGTCCCTAGGCCTAAAACCCTGGAGTCAATGCAGCCACACTGATCCACCCCCTTCCTGGGGGAACAGTGGAAAAAGTGGCACTTGGTGCCACATGGGAAGTCAGGGAAACATCTTGGCATCAGAGTGAGTGATGTGGCACCCAGCAGGGCTGCAGTTTGGATATCCATACAGCTGGTGGGATATGAACTGCCTGGGGGTGAGTTCCAGGAACAGAAAGTGACATTTCACCAGGTGAGCACAGACCTGGCAGTTGCCACATAGCTGGCCACCTATGGGGAAGTAGCTAGGGCTGTGCTTGCCTGGTGCCATGATACTTTCTGTCCCTGGAACCCCCCTAGACTATCCCATCCCATCGGCCAAACGGATATGCAGACAACACCCCACTGGGTGCCACATCAGTCCTTCTCATGCCCAGCTGTCTGCCTGACTCCTCCATGACACCCCACTCCCCTTCTTCCCCTGGAGTCCCACTTTCAAACCCCATAACCCTTCAACACAGTGTGTGGCACTGGCACAGTTCATTTAGACCACATTCTGGCAAGTCAAAGTGGAGTCCTTTGCTGCATCCATGGTGGGGCTTGCAAAATTGCAGAAAAGGGGATGTTGCAGCCCAACCATGTCGTGAGGCCCCTTGTGACCTGGTGCACCATGATTTGGGTTGCAAGGCTGGCTCAGGGTCACTTTGGCACAACAGCTCCCTTTTTTGATGCAGACTATATTTGGAAATAGGATGCTTCATCTTTTGAAGCAAGTTACCGCTTGTCAATTATGTTTGATGCAGGCACCTTGTGTCATTCTCTGGGCTTTGAAAATTGAACCCTATGGGCCCGATTCCAAGGCATTTGATGCAACTCGCCAGCACTTGCAAGTTGCAACATGTGCCAATACATCAGGGACCCTGTGCCAGATTCCAGAACATGCAGAGTCCCTGGCGACTGCATCCTGTTACATGTGGCACCCCAGGAAGTGCGCTAAAGGGAAGGTACAACACAACAGGGTGTTGTAAGCCATGGCAATGCCCTCTGACAAGGTCCAGGTCCCCTTCCCTATAGCCCTAAATGCACAGTTCCCCCACGGCCCTCTCCCCAAAACAATTGCCCTTGCCTCACAGGTCTATACAGGCACCCCCCACAAACATACAGCCCCCATGCCAGCCACCAACATGTACCAGCAATCCCTGGTAGTCCAGTGGCCCCTCTACCTGGTGGTTCCAGTCCACCCCCACACCTGTGTCCAGTTGGTGACTGGCACAAAACACCTCTCACCTCCATTGCCAGCAATCAACTGAGCTCCCTTAGAGTGTGTGATACTATATACAGTATGCACTTCATCAGTTATTAAGTGTGTACTGTATACAGTAATATGCACTCGGAGGGAGCTCAGTTAACTGCTAACCATGGAAATGGAGATGGCTGTGCCAGTAGCCAACTGGACATGATGGGGGTGGGGAGTGGAGTGTCACTGCTGGGTGTGAGGGTGGGGGAGGCCACTGGACTACCAGGGCATAAGTGGCATGGCATGAATTTCAACAGCGGCAAGTTGGGGATCAGGGATCATGGCTTGGGGACCAGGGGACATGAACTGCCCTGCAAGGCACAACCCAGGGATGGGGGTGTAATGAACTGCCTTGAGGGGTAGAACCTGGAGATCTGGGGGGATGTAATGACCTGCCCTGCAGGGCACAACTTGGGGACTGGGGCTTGGGAATGCCAGCATACCACAGCAGGCTTCTCAAGGCATCTGCCAATGGGTGACTGGGGGGCATTTGTGGGACTGTGGGGGGGTTTCTGGTGGGGCACATGGAACAGTGGTGCACCCCTGGTGGATGTAGAATACGCTTAGACCAGTAATAGCTGTTCTAACTGTACTCAGACCAATGTCCTCTGGGGGTTGTCTTGGAATAGTACATTTGCTGTTCTGACAGCCACCCTCTCAGAATCGAGCATAACTGCTGACGTAAACCCCCTTGAGCCATGTTGCAGGGGGTTTATGGCGTAACCAGTGTCATAGAACAACTTTGGTGCAGGCAGCCTGCGACATGTCACAGGCTGCTTTCTGGAATACCAATTGTCAAAATGTATGGTGCAAAGTGCTACCTGCACCATTTTGTTTGGTGCAAGTCACTTTATGACATGCATAAATGTTCTGGAATCAGGCCCCACATATGTAGTTAGTGCATCGTCCATATTTCCCTCAGCAATACTTCTCAAATGCTGTCCTATTCTCACTTTATGTTTTCAACTGATTTTTCTAACATAGAAACCACAAGTACAAAATGCCAAATATATAAAAGTAACAGTATTGCAGTCAGTTTTACCTCTTAATGTACTGCAAACACTTGATTAACATTAACTACTGAAAAAGAGTTACCTGTCCTCAGTTTGTCACAAAATGTTCCAGTCCTACACATAAAAGTTCTATTCGGCAATTCACATCCTCCCCTGTGAGACGTGTTTATATAGAAACTATGTGTCAGCTTGTCTGCCAAATTTGTCCCCTTCTAAACACCACTCACAGCTTAGACTATGTAATGTGTTTTAATTTCAGCTCCATCTCTCATCAATGCCAATTATCAAATATAGCTTGTTTAACTAAATGGAACTGTGCATGCAATCAAGGTCATTTTCTCACTTTATTATTTTGCAGCCTGCCTTTCGTTAGTGCATACCTCAGGTCAGTGAAAGTCATTCTGCACCATGTCTGATATTTAATCCATCAAATGTGTTTTGATATAAGAGATTGTATTTTGGCCACAAGAAGGTGGCCAGCCAATTCTTCCAGTTTCTGACTGTTGAACATGCCCCTGCACTATGACAACCAGAAAGGGAGGCATGGGAATGCGCCCCATTAAAATGAATGGGGATCAATTTTGTGTCCTATTTAATACCTTAAGATGGCTAGTTGGAGATTAATGATCAACTAACAAATTAATATCATAATCCTGATAAAACTTTAAAATCTGTTGTGGATTATTACTGCACTTTTTCCAAAGCTCACTGAAATTGGCCCTAGAGCTTTTGAGGGCTGAATAAACATTTGCAGTAATAAAAGAGGGAATAGTGCCCCTTAATTTAGACTGCTAAAAGTTTATCCAAATTTATTTTCAATTTTTTTCTATAATAACTGGGAACCATTTTCTCCCATATTGAAACCAGGTTATAATTAGCCATTGTAACCTGCAGGTTATAACAGCGAACATGAGCCTGGTTTCCCTCACCCTGCCCATGCGCTTGCTCCATAACTGACTGCATGCACACTGTCTCTCCCCCGATCTGTACTGCTCTACTAGACTTATCTCAGGACAGGTCAGTTACACTTTCAAGGTATTTATGCTCTGATGTCAATTTGTGACAGCCTCAGAATCTCCAGGCAGTACAGGTACATCTTTTGCTTTCCACTCAGCAAAAAAACCCATAAAACCCCCCAGTAAAAATGGTACTTCTTGCCCTGCCACTGGGCCTCAACTAAACACAAAAGAAAACATGAGAACTTCCTACAGAGGTTCTTCTCTCCTACTTATTGCTGTGGTGTAGATTCTTAACAGAATATTATGATAAATGTATCTACTCTAATAAACTACCAGATTCATGGAGAGGAGCGACTACAATTCCAATTCATAAAAAAGGTAATATAAGGGACTCTACTATGTATAGACCAATAGGCCTCCTGGACATTAACTCAAAATTTTTTTCAAGAGTTATTCTGGAACGACTGAAGAAGGAAGTTGAAAGAACAGGCGGCTTGGCAGCTTATCAGGCAGGTTTCAGGCTGTGGTTTTCTACATTAGACAATACTTTTGTTCTGCAGCACCTAATAGAAAAGTATGTTAAAACAAGGGGGCACACTGTGTATGCACTTTTTGTGGATTATTCCTCAGCTTTCAATCTAATTTCAAGAGATCTGCTTTAGCTGGTGCTGTGCGATAGAGGTATTGATTATAACTTGGTTTCAATTATCTCCCAACTCTATGCGGCAAATTGGGCTCACATTAGATTGGGTAAAAAGGGTGGTATTTCAGCATTTTTTAAAATAAACAGAGGTGTAAGACAGGGATGCATTCTAGCACCTTTGTTATTTTCCCTGTATATTGATCAGATGCTGAGGGATAGTGATAAAGAATTTACTGATATGCCAAACATAAATACCTGCAAATGTTCTTTACTGTCTTATGCAGATGACATAGTCTTATTTTCACTAACAAAAGTAGGTTTACAAAAAAATATTGATAATATTTTAGCAAAATCATCTGCACTTAAAGATAAATATAAATAAAATTAAGGTTCTAAATTTCTCAAAAGGGCAAAAGAATAGTTCAACTTTCTGGGCACTGGGGAAGGAGAGACTGGAAAAGGTTAAGGGCTACTCTTATTTGGGAGTTTAT
Organism: Neoceratodus forsteri; assembly: GCA_016271365.2. Taxonomy (NCBI): domain Eukaryota; kingdom Metazoa; phylum Chordata; order Ceratodontiformes; family Ceratodontidae; genus Neoceratodus; species Neoceratodus forsteri. The sequence goes on from CM057455.1 coordinate 63,962,845, forward strand.
TTTCAAGAAAACATCAACTGGACGGTACCTTATTAAAATTTGTCAGATAAATTAAAAAGTACAGTTGCATGACTTATTCGTTTTAATTTAAAATATGGTGGGATGACTTTAAAACCTTTGATACAAGTCATAAAAATGAAATTTGATTCTCAGTTACTTTATGGTTCTGAAATATGGGACATAAGTAACTTAAATAAATTATTGGTCCCGCTACATAAATATTTACATACAACTTTACGGGTTGGTCATTCGTGTCCCGCAACGTACCTGAGATCAGAACTTGGATTGAATAATTTGAAAGCCCTAGTGGAATCTAGGAAAGTAAATTATTGGCTCATTTTGAGCAGGAAAGATCCATCTGCCTTGACATTTACAGCCATAATGGAGAAAGAAAAATGGTATAATACAGGTATTAAACAGAAATTATGGTATACAAATATAATGAGGATAATGAGGGATAATAATCTGCATAACCCTAAAAGGGCATCAGAGAAAGGGATTTTTTCTCAGTCTAAAATACAAATCATATATTACAAAGAAAATTGTAAGCAACTGGATTACTAAAGATTTACAATTAATCAGGTCTTCACATTATCCAAAATGGTTTGCAGAAAATAATTATTTTGGTTTGAAACCTTATTTGGAAATTCTGACAAATAGTAAGATGACAGCTATATTTTCTAGTTATAAATTTGAACAGGCAACAAATAATGTTTTGCTTTATCGATATAAAACAAAAGGACTTACTTCTGGGGAGTGTGATTGTGCTGTGGGGGGCTGAGGAAAACCTCATACGTGTTTTATGTGATTGTACTTGGTACCAATTACAAAGGAGTTATTAGCTGGGTCCTTTTTTGAATGAGATTTACCCAGTAGACAAACATTTGTTAACCAACATCCTGTTTCACAGAAATGATATCTTGTCAGTGGAACAACTTGCTTAATTTTTATTGTCTGCAGATAAAATTAGGAGAAACTTCAATGTTATTTGAAATTAGGCTATTGCTTTTAAGAAGATTAACTTGTTAAGTAAGCATGATTATGTTCTATAATTGTGTATGATTTTTGTCTTTGTATATTTAAATTATTGCATTGTAAGGCATTTTAGCCACACAATAAAAACTTTTGATACTGTAAAAGGAACAGTGACAGCCAGCGATCTGCAATGCTCTTAAAAAAGCAATGGATTAAATTGGTGTGAAGGCCATGTCAGTTGCTCTTTAAATGCCACCACAAAAACAAATACTGCTTAAATAATTTCAACACTACTGCGTCTGCCGGTATTGATTTCTATAATAGTGGTGTAGTATTTTCAAGGTGAGAAAATGCTCCCCGACGATTATATAAAACAATATATGGGGGTGTAAAACTCTAATTTATTTATTTATTTATTTTTTCCCTCCTCTGCCGACCGCCTGATGTATCTTGGCCCAGTCACGGGCCATGGGCTTCCCTCCCAAATTAGCTGTAGGCCCCCGTACCGTGGCTTGCCCCCACGGTGGGGCTGCAGCACTCTCCCTGCATGCCTCAGACTACAGGCTAGGTCGGGGTTGTGAGGAGCTAATTGAAGCTGTGGTGAGCTTCATTAGCGGTGGCCTGCAGCTCCTTTTTCCCATTTTTTGGGGAGGCGGGTAGTGCAATGATGCCAGCGTCTGCCCGCCTCCTGGGTATGCGGCGCCCGGCAGTGGTGCGACTCCTGGCCTCCGCCAGAGATGGCCGATACTCGAGGCCTTCCCACCCTCCCTCAGAGAGGAGGCGGTCCCTAGGATGCTCCATCCTTCTCCCCGGTAGCCTCCAGCGACCCTGGTCCATTCCCGAACCTGGGTCGCCGGCGTCGCATGAGGAAATCCAACCGCTGCGCCGATGGGCCAGCTGGTAAAACTCTAATTTAATGCACACCCTCTCAGTGGGATGTTTTAATAAACCCCTCGAGCCTCACTTTCTAGGTTTATGTAGCATCCCACTCCTCAGGTGTACCAGGTCATGTTGTAGCATAGACAATGTTGCATGGCAAAACCGCACAACAGTAACAACATGAGTCTCTGAGCTACCCCCACAAAGGAGATTATCTTAATGGGGGGTTCAGGAGTGCAGCCCCTCAATAATGGGGTGTGTAGGGGTGAAACCCCTGCAGAAAACAATTATTTCATTGCATTCATTCTTCGGTCGCTGTTTTAACAGCGTGGTATAGTACCATGCTGTTTTTGTATGTGCCAACACGACCCTGTGCCCCCTCATGTGTTCATTAATTTCTAGTTATGCACGCCCCCATATATAATTCTATACATAGTAAGGTTTTGCTGTAATTTAATTGCTGTAAGTAATCCCATTTTTCCTCTTCCATAAATTGAATACTCTTTTAGTCTTAACATAAAAAAAACATCAAATCCTGGATTATGTGGGATATCAGCTGTCCACCATGTCTTTTGCAAGAGGATTATCTTAGATGATTTTATAAATCTGTGTAACTCAAGATCATCAGATTTAGATGCTAGACTGTCCATATTCCATGATACAATGGGCCAAGAGGCTTACTCCTGTAATTTATCAGAAGTTAAATCTACAATTTAGTGCACCAAATATTCAGGAAGAGGGGCCTCATCAGTAGAGGGATTTAATTGTTCTGTATAATTATTTTCTAAAGTTACTGTAATGTAAGTCTTTGTAGATCCTATAAATTAACTATATGTACCATATATCTAGGGACTGCAATAGTAATAATTTCTTCAACATGTTCTTAGTATTTGTATTGTTTTTAAAATACAGATCTATCTTTGGACAAGAGTAATATGTTTGATGCCCAATAATCCATGTGCTATAGCCCCTTTTTAATTTCCAATGCAAAGCTCTTATTAAGAAATCATTTACAGTTGTTTAGTTCTTCTTATGGGTTCTCCCTGAAGCATAGGCCATCCAAATATTGAAAGAGGTTATGAGTTATTCAGGTTCAATGTTTTTGATTGTTTATTATGTTTTTTAAGATAAAATTACAATAATTAACATGACATATTAAAGTATTCAACTCTCCAACTTCCAAATTATACTCCAAATTAATATTGACATTAACCTCATCAGCCCACCTTGGTTGACATATTTGAAAACCAAGAGTGGCAAAATAATTTTCATTTGTCAACATTTCAAAATTTGTTTGAAGATTCATAAATCTGGGAGTTATCATATCAAACAATTTGAATGTAAGTGGACGATGCGAAAAGGCAGCAAAGAAACCAAGAGTGGCAAAGTAATTTCTATTTTTCAAAATCTCAAAACCTGTTTGAAGATTCATAGATCTAGGGGTCATCATATCAGAGAATTTGAAGGTAAGCAGATAATGTGAAAAGGCAGCAAACAAGGCCAGCAAGGGTGCATAGGAAGGGTCATCACAAGTAAAAGAAGGGAGGCGATCCTGATGCTGTACATGTCACTGGTGAGGCCCCACCTTGAGTACTTTGTCCAGTTCTGGATACCTTATCTCAGGAAGGACATAGATAAATTGGAGACAGTGCAATGGAGGGCAACAAAAATGATACATGGTCTCCATAAATTGCCATACAAAAGCAGGTTACAGGAACTCAACATGTACTCCTTGGAACAGCGCAGGGATAGAGGTGACATGATTGAGACATTCAAGTTTCTGAAGGGTATAAGCAGAGTCTCTACCCAGGTGATCATATGGTTAATAGTACCAGTAGGACAAGATGACATGAGATGAAACTGAGGGAAGGAAGATTCAGTGCAACAAGCATACAAACATAAGAAAATTGCCAGCAGCACAAGGCTATCATGGTCTATCTAGGCTGCTTGAGAGTGCAGCTAGCTCCCTATTCAGCAAATACCCCACCCTTCCTCCCCTTACCTCCCTTTACCCTACCCTTTGCCCTGTCCTACCCCTTCTTCAAGCATTCCACTGAGTTACATGCCACCACCTCAGCTGGTAGTGCATTCCACTTTTCCACCACCCTCTCTGTAAAGAAATGCCTCCTCACCTCCCTCCTGAATCTACCCCCTCCAATCTCATGTCATGGCCCCTAGTGTCTCTCCCAACCCTCCTCCTGAACAAACACTCTGTGTCTGTTCTGATTATCCCTTTCATGTATTTGAAGATCTCAGTCATGTCCCCCTGTCCCTCCTCTCCTCCAGTGAGTACAGGTTTAATTCTCTTAGTCTGACCTCATATGGCACTCCCCCCAGGCCCTGAATCATCTTCATTGTCCTACACTGCACCCCCTCCAGCAGCCTAATGTCCTTTTGTAAGTACAGGTTCCAGTACTGCACGCAGTATTCCAGATGGGGTCTAATCACTTATCTGTATAAAGGTAGAATAACATCCCTTCTTCTCAAGGTAATGCCCTTTACAATGCACTCCAGCATTGTGTTAGCCATTGCTGCTGGCTTTCTGCATTGTGTGGAATTGTTCATTGCTCCTGTGATGAGCTCCCCCAGATCCTTCTCCTCTTCTATTACCTCCAGCTGCACCCAACCCCCACCTAGATGGTAGCTTGTCCTCAGATTTTTTGTTCCAAAGTGCAGCACCTTGTATTTTTTTTGCTTTGAACCCCAGCTATCATCTGCCAGGCTATGCCCCCAGACTTGCCAGATCCTCCTAGGGGGATCGTGATTGGTCCATCCACTTGCCTGCTTTGATGTGATTGGAGCACCTTCTCTATAGCCTTTTACAGTGTTCCCTTCTTAATCCTGACTTCTCAGCTCTTGCTCTGATTTGAAATTTGTTTAAAAAAAAAAAAGAAAAAAGTGTTAGTGAATGTAAAGTGGTTAAAATAAGACTGCAAGATATCTCTGTGTTCTGCCTTGCATAGACTGCAATCAGATTGTAATATTGGCATGTATATGGTTAGTGAGATAAGCTGCATTCTCCCCTTCTGCCTCCTAAAGTACAAGCTACTGCTATTTCCTCTGTAATTTGATTTCTTGCATTTTTCTGTGTTAAACCCTAGCTCTGTGCACTGTTGTTTCCTTTTTTCTTTTTCTAATCTTTGCCCCAGTACCTAGCATGACCTGCTGTATCCTCCCTCCTCCCCTCCCTCCTCCTCCAAACTAATAGTAATTTGCCGTGTTTCAGCGGCTGCCTGTCTCTCTCTTCGAGACAGCATACCTCCCCAGCTTCCTTAGCTAACAACGAGCCATTTACTTGTCCTATCTGCCCAGCCCTGTAATCGTTTTTTCCTTTGTCCCCACTTTCACACCCACCCCCTGCTGATGAACTGCCGCCAGCTTCCCTGCCTTCCCGCCCCTGAAACTTTGTCTACCCTTGCATATAAATGACCCAGCTCTCTTTCTGTTTGTAGGATTCGCACCCATAGGTGCGCCAGTGAAAAAGCGGCCAGCAACAGGCGCTCTGACGGCCGCCGCCACCACTGACTCACTACAGCAGCCCTAGCCGACCTCAAAGCATCGGGGCATGGATTGCAGCTCAGGTAGATACCGTTAAAATCCTACGCAGAGAGCCAGCATGCCTGGGCGCCCTTGATTGGTGCGGCGCTGCCCTAGGGGGATCGTGATTGGTCCGCCCGTTTTCCTGCTTTGCTCTGATTGGAGCACCTTCTCTATCGCCTTTTGCAGTGTTCCTTTCTTAATCCTGACTTCTCAGCTCTTGCTCTGACTTGAAATTTGTTTAAAAAAAAAAAAAGAAAGAAAGTGTTAGTGAATGTAAAGTGGTTAAAATAAGACTGCAAGATATCTCTGTGTTCTGCCTTGCATAGACTGCAATCAAATTGTAATATTAGCCTGTATATCGTTAGTGAGATAAACTGCACTCTCCCCTTCTGCCTCCTAAAGTACAAGCTACTGCTATTTCCTCTGTAATTTAATTTCTTGCATTTTGCTGTGTTAAACCCTCACTCTGTGCACTGTTGTTTCCTTTTTTCCTTTTCTGATCTTTGCTCCAGTACCTAGCATGACCTGCTGTATCCCCCCTCCCTCCTCTAAATTAATAGTAATTTGCCGTGTTTTCGGCAGCTGCCTCTCTCTCTTTGAGACAGCATACCCTCCCAGCCAGCTTCCTTAGCTAACAACCAGCCATTTATTTGTCCTGTCTGCCCAGCCCTGTAATCGTTTTTTCCTTTGTCCCCACTTTCACACCCACCCCCTGCTGACGAACTGCCGCCAGCTTCCCTGCCTTCCAGCCCCTGAAACTTTGTCTGCCCTTGCATATAAATGACCCAGCTCTCTTTCTGTTTGTAGGATTCACGCCCGTAGGCACACTGGTGAAAAAGTGGCCAGCAACAGCCACTCCGACGGCCACCACTGCCACCGACTCACTACAGCAGCCCTAGCTGACCTCAGGGCATCGGGGCATGGATCGCAGCTCAGGTAGATACCGTCAAAATCCTCCGCCGAGAGCGAGCACACCTGGGCGCCCTTGATTGGTGCGGCGCTGCCCTAGGGGGATCAAGATTGGTCCACCCACTTGCCTGCTTCGCTCTGATTGGAGGACCTTCTCTATAGCCTTTTACAGTGTTCCCTTCTTTTTTATAATTCAAAGTTTATTAATTTTCATACATACATATAAGAACAGTGCCAAACACAACTGACAAAGTTATACATAAATGAGCTTCCAAAGCTTCTATCGGGGCTGCTCTCCCCCATACCCAACCCTCCCCTCCTTACCCTACCCCCCCTCAGCACAGCTCACATTACCCAAACTGTGAATCAACCAAACCTATATAATTGCTTTGAGAAAAATCTAAGTACAGAGTAGCATGTAGAAAGGATCCCAAATGTGTCTGTATCTGTTCATCCTATTGTTTAGACTAGCCACCATTTTCTCCATCCTGAGGTTAGCCAAGATTTCTTTAAGACGTTCTGAAAAAGGCATATCTACGTCAGCCTTCCAGTGCTGAAGAATAACCTTTTTAACTGATAAGGAAATTAGAGCCATATAATACCTTCTTGATAACACAGGAATGAGAGTATAATCCCCTAACAAACATATCTCCGGAGTGAAAAGGTCAGAGAGGCCCAACAAGGGATCCATCCTCTGCTGGACATCCCCCAGAGGGTGGAGGCCTTAGAGCATGACCAAAATATGTGGTAAAGCATACCATCCACCTGCCCACATCTGGAACAGGAAGTAGAGTCAACAAGACCATACTTATGCAATTTTTGGGGAGTGTAATATATGTTGTGTAAAATATGAAATTGCGCTAAATGTAATCTATCCTGAGTAATATATTTATGACAGTTTATCCACAGTGCGGCCCAATCTATCTCTAAACCAGAAAAATACATTGCCCAGTATGTCCTTGGTATAAACACCTCCGGATATTTGCAATTATATAACCTTTTCTAAATATCAGATACCGAATGATGACTACCCATCAACGAGAGCAGCATGTCCTGGAACATTTTCATACCGCCATGAGATGGAGCCGGACCAAACACTTTTGTTAACAAGTGCTTCAACTGGAAAACCTTAAAAATGGATTTAGTGGGAATGTCAAATCTGCTCAATATAGTAGTAACTGAGAGCCACGAGCCATCCTGAGCCACCAGTTGAGCAAGCTTGACATTACCCAATTGTGGGAACCAGTTAGACATGATCGGCTTAGTACCTATTTTTAAATTGGGATTACCCCCAATGGGTTGGGCCAAATCGGCCTTCTGATTATATTCCATAAATGAACATATCTGGGTGTGCACCCTAACCGAGATCGCCACAGGAGTAGATTTCAATGGGGGGGAAGGGCATTCTGCCTTATATGGAGCAACGATGTTGCAACAAGCCACACTGCTTAATTGAGAATAGCTCTATTTTGAGCCAGATAGGGAACCCGCCCTCTGGGTCTGATTCTCCCACACTATCCACCCATCTCAAATATTTTACCATATGGCTCGCCCAATAGTAAAAAATCATATATGGGAGGCAGAGACCCCCTTTATCCTTGGGAGCCGCCAGCTTGTGAAAAGTGATCCTGGGTTGCCTTTTGGCCCAAATAAATTTTGTTATCAAAGTGTTAACTTTGTGGAACCATGAAACGGGAATCCAGATATTAAGCAAATACAATGGGTAAAAGATCCTGGAAAAAAAATTCATCTTGATTAGGTTCACCCACCCCCAGAGTGAAATAGATAACTTGGACCACCTATCTAGATCTTTTCCTGAAGTTTTAACTAACTCGTCCAGATTCAGCTTCTGAAACCGGGCAGGGTCCCTCGCCACTTGTATACCTAAGTATCTTAGGGAATTCGGCACCCAGGACATACCACATTCAACAACACTTGACTTAACTACTCTAGAATTAAGCGGGAACACAAGTGAGTTATCAATATTCAGTTTGTAGTTGGAAAAATTAGCAAATTTGTGCACCGTCGTCAGTAAGGCCGGTATCGAGTTATACGGATCGGACAACTGTAGCAGTAAGTCGTTAGCGTATGTAGATACTTTCACCTCATGTCCCTGAATAGTTATGCCTTGGATCAATGGAGAAAGCTTCAACCGGTGAATAAGGGGTTCCAGATATAAATTGAAAAGTAAAGGTGATAAGGGGCAGCCCTGTCTGGTTCCTGAATAGAGCGGAAAATTTTCTGAAACAGTACCATTAACCATTACTCTGGCTGAGGGGGCGTTATAAAGGGCTTTGATCCATTTCTGGAAAAGCTCCAGGAACTTGTAAGCATTAAGGGCCCTAAATAAAAAGTTCCAATTCACCCTGTCGAACACCTTCTCAGCATCCAAAGAGACTAGAACCGCAGGACAAGGGGCATCTCTGGTTGCCAAGAGAATGTGCGACAGGGTTCTGAGATGATCCAATGAGGAACGCCCTTTCATAAATCCTACTTCCTCTGGCCCAACCAGATCTGATATCACAAGTGCCAAGCGATCCGCCAAAATCTTGGCTAAAATCTTAATATCTTGGCTCATCAGGGCTATGGGGCAATAACTCGCAGGTAATTCTGGGTTCTTCCCAGGCTTTAAAATTAGAACAATCAGGGCCTCCCACAAAGTTGGATCAGTTTGGGCGCCAGATAATATGTACTGTAAGAGGGGCATTAACAGGGGAAGCAACTGGTCTAGGAACTTCTTATAAAAATTTGCAGAGAAACCATAAGGACCAGGTGATCTGTCAGAAGGCAATGCCTTAATAATCCTAGAGACTTCCTCAGCCGTTATTGGAGAGATCAGCTGTTCCTGCTGGGGCTCCAATAAGGGAGATAGACCAGAGGCCTCCAAGTAATTATCTATACTGTCATCAGATACTGGATTCCCTTTGGTGCTATATAAGCTAGTATAGTACCGCTGAAACTCTAAAACTATCTCTTCTGAAGTTGTTATCAGAGCATTATTTGTTTGAGAACGTATTGCCAAAATGTACCTATTCGCTTACATTTGCCTAATCCATAATGCCAACAGCTTCCCCGCTTTTTCGCCCTGATCTGAATACGCCGCTTTAGCTTTAAGGATCGTAAATTTGGCCTTATCTCTTAAAAGCTCCAGGTAGTCTTCCTTTAACTTAACCAGTTCCTGTTGTTCGGATTCTGAAAAAGATAGGCCTACCCTTGTTTCTTTATGTTGAATTTCCCCCAATAGCGTAAGTAGCTTCTTATCTTTTTCTTTCTTTCTGTAAGTAGCTATACTGATTAAAACCCCCCTAGCATATGCTTTGAAAGCCCCCCTTAACAAATCTGACCTAGAAATAGTACCAGTATTAGTTTCTGTAAATTGCTGTATATGCTCACTAATTATTTTAACCACATGATCATCTTTTATCATCTGGTTATTAATCTTCCACCTGGGAGATTTCTTAGGAAAAGAAGAGAGTGCTAAATGACACACAACCAATGCATGGTCCGAGGGAGGACCTGGTTGTATGAAGGCTTCAACCATTCCAGGGAGGAGAGTTTGAGAAAGAAATATATAATCAATACGTGTGGCCGTATTATGAACTGGGGATAAAAAAGTAAATTTCTTCTCCGAAGGGTGTAGAACTCTCTAAACATCACACAGGGCATATTGCTCCAAGAGCACTGATAGGGCCCTCTGAGCTGGGGAACAACCTCTTCTCATGGGAGAGGAGCAGTCCATCAATGAATCCATAACAACATTCATATCTCCCCCAATGATCATTGGTAAGGCTAGATATGGATATAGTATATCAATTAACTTCACGAAGAAGTCAGGGGAATCTAAATTTAGGTCCATACAAAGTTCCCAAAAGGATTTCAGTAGCATACAAATTGCAATGAATGAACAAAAATCGACCCTGCAGGTCCCTGAGCACTTGCTTCAATACAAATGGGATCTTCTTATTAATCAATATCAGAACCCCAGCACTATTAGTAACCCCCCTGGCAGAGAAAACATGGCCAATCTGCAGATGCCTCATACAGTTGGCTTCCGAGTCTAATAAATGCGACTCTTGTATAACGGCAATGTCTATGGACAACAGAGCAAGATGCTTAAGGATTTTAAATTGCTTAACACGGTGCCTTAGACCCTTGACATTCCAAGTTGCAATTTTTATGATATTAGCTATTTTTACTGATTCTCAATTACAGGAAGTGTTCAAAATAAATCCTCGGTATTATACATCCATGAAGACCCCCATTGAGCGATGCTGAGGCCCCATCCCCCTTAAGCCCACCCACCTCCCAACCCCCATCTGGCCATCTGGTAGAACCCCATGACATGGCATATCACCTTAATAGCAATCGCCCTTAGCGTAGTTGAAACCTCAGCATCATAGCATAGCCAGTCCAAAATTAGAAAAGATTCAGTAATGAAAACAGCACCCGGCCGAGACATTGGGCCAGAATAGGATACCGTTACCCACCCGGAAAACTGTATAGAGAGAATTTACCCCCGGATGCCCAACTTGCTTGAAACAACTCCCCCCCTGAAAAGCCCAAGCTTTGTGAGTCATTATAAACTCCTATAGGTCCAACTAAGAAAAAAGTAAACCAGACAGTCTGGGTTGAAGTAAATACAGCAGGTTTTGTGAAACAAGAATTAAGTCTTTAAGATCTTCATTCTCCAGAGCTTCTCCGATCTTAACTACTCTCCCCTGAATCACAACAACTTTTCTGTGACTTCAATTAGGCTTGAAAAGGTCGGGATATTCCTTCTTCAGTGCCTTCATGGCAGAATCAACATCTTCAAAAGATGCCCAGGCCCCCGAAGACAACACCTGAAAGCGTGCAGGGTACCCCATGCGGAATTTTATTCCTGCTGCTATAAGCTTAGTAGCAACGGGGTGAAAGAGTGCCCTTTTTTGACACACCGTGGCCGGGAGGTCCTGAGTTACACGAATTCTCTCGCCTTTTCAATGGACTTGATCCAGCTCTTTTACCTTCGATAACAGAAAATGCTTCTCCTGGAAATTTAGAAACTTGATCATCAGGGGCCGGGGCTGTTGACCAGGAGCCGGGATCGGGCGCAGCGCACGGTGGGCCCTTTCCAACGTGTACGAGGGTCCAAAAGGAGAGGAACCGGCAATCCTTTCAAACTGCCTCTGGGCAAACAAGACAGTATTCTGGCCCTCCTCTTTTTCTGGGATGCCCAGAACCACAACGTTATTTCTACGGGATCTTCCTTCTAGGTCCTCGACCTTTTGTTCTAACTTCTTAATGCATTGCCGATTGTCCACTATGGCATCCTCCGTACGATTTGTCTTCTTCTCCAAGGAGGCAATCCAAGCCTCTGAATCTGAGACTCTGGTAGTTAACTCTTCTAGCGCGCCGGACATTTGTTTGATCTCGGTCGCGATAGACTTAATGTCTTCCCAAAAAGGCTGTAGCTCTGCCTGGAATAATCCCAGGGTAAGGCGGGTTGTTTCTGAAACCACCACCTGAGAGGCCGTAGCAGTAGAAGGCTTGCCGCTTCCCATTGACTGGGCCTTGGATCTCTTCCCAGACTTTCGGGAGAAACGGGCGGAGTGTGTCGGGGCAGCGCAGATCTCATTTCCGTCTTCATTTCTCAGTGAAAGCCGCATACACAGCAATTCTGACACCAGTAACTGCCTTTGGAATAAAACAAGCCTTCTTTCTAGGCTAGTTTTAATGAAATAAAAGCTTGAGATAGCGGGAGCTTAAGCCAAGCACTACTACTCAGTCTGCAGCATCACGTAACTCCACAGTGTTCCCTTCTTAATCCTGACTTCTCAGCTCTTGCTCTGACTTGAAATTTTCTCCCACCCCCACCACTACCTCCCAGGCCTCCTTTAAATACACTCATGCTCCACCTTCTATAACTCATTGCTGTTTCATTGGCCTAGTATCGTCTGCTGCCAACCTATAATTGGTAGCTGAGTGTGGCCAATAAGCCTGCCCTGTGTGAATATCTCCAGAGCCCCAGCCACTAACTAAGCTGCTCCTGCTCTTCTTGTTCCCCTTTCTGCTGTACTTCTCACTTAGGTTTTAAGTGAGTACCTAGGTGGTTCAATTACTTGCCTAGAAAAATATACTGCACTAATACCAATCATAAGACCACCCAACCTGGGACTATGGCTTTCTTTACTGTGTTATTATTGCTCCTAATGTACAGAGTTCCCAACAATACAGGGCAACCAGAAGTACCTCAATGCAAACCAGTTCTCCAATGCACTTTATCAATACCTAATGTTATAACGGTCTGCCGTGCAGACACTATGTCATCCTTCTCCCCCCTTTTAGCCTATTCTCCCCGGTTTGCCACCACCCCCTTGCTGCTGCCCTCGCCTATGTCTATTGGAGCACTTACATTGATCACGATAAACTGTCATTACAGTGGTGCTACCTCTTGTGCAGTACGATATGGGCAACCTCAAAGAAATAAAAAAGCAGTCTCCATCCTTATAAGCTCCTTAAAGAAAATTATACTACTGCTTCTTCTCTGCTCAGGAAATGTGGAGCTCAACCCTGGCCCCCCCATACAACTTACCTCACCTATTGATTTTGCTGAGGCCACAGGTCTCAAAATGATGATGGTCAATATTCTAAGCCTGCCTAAAAAACTTGTACAACTGCAAGCCTGGGCCACACATATTAACCCTGACCTTATCATAATTACTGAGTCGTGGTTAAAAAAGACAAATACTGATCAACAAATAACATTGCAGGGCTACAAATTATTTAGAGCGGATAGAGTCTAGAGGAGGGGGTGTGGTTATCTATGCCAAATCTAAGTACTCGGTCACCAATATTAGTTGCAAATTTCTAGCCAAGGAATTTGAGCTTGTCTCTCTGAACCTTCATCTCCCCTCCTCGGAATGTATCACTATCACAGGTGGCTATAGACCTCTGTCTGGTGGTGATGAAGTCCTTAATCTTTTGAAATCCATGTTCATAGATGCAAAAACTGAAACAATATTTCTAGGAGATCTAAATATGCATTGGCTATCACCTAAATCACACTGCCTCAAATCCCTTTGTGACAAACTAGGTCTTGGATAATTAGTCAGTGAACCTACTAGGAATAACATTCTAAATGCTGCCAACAATTCCATCCTAGATGTGGTACTAACCACCCACCCACATAAAATATCTCATTCAGCAGTGTTTCACAATGACATGAGTGATCATGGGATTTTTCCTTGCATAAAATCTCAAATCAAGGTCCATCCGCAGCCCATCTTTATAACAAAACGGTCTTTTTGCAAGTTCAGTGCAGTAAACTTCCTATCTGACCTGGGCATGATCAGATGGCAAGACCTCTACCTAGCCAAAGGTGTCAGAAAGGCTGCTTACACCCTTAATGACATTCTTACTAAAATAATAAATAAGCATGCCCCTTTCATCAAAGTAAGGGTACAGAAAAACTCCAACCCCTGGTTCACCTCGGATCTTAAGGCAGCCCTCATAGCTCGAGATAAGCTCTGGGCTAAAGCTAGACATTCCTAAGAATCTTCAGATTGGCAGGCCTTTAGAACAGCCAGGAATACCTGTGTGAGAAGTATATGCTCTGCTGAAGCTAACTATTATATCTCTACTCTGGAACAAGCTAAAAGTAACCCTCATAAAATATGGAAGACTATCAAATCCATAGAAGGACGGCCCATGGCCCCCCCCTGTCCCAACAAAGATGGTTGTAAGTGGCAAGATTGTGGAAAACAAGTCCCTAATCCTGGAGGAACTTTACTTCCACTTTGCCACAGCTGGATTAGCTTTTGACTCGTCACCTTATGCTGGTGCTGCGGTGAGCCAGCATACCCCTCCCCTATATCTAGTCCTGCACCCAGCCCCTTCCAACTGCGCGAGATAACTTACAAAGAAGTAGAAGATTCTCTTCTTAACTTAGACACCAAAAAAAGTGCAGGGGACGATGGCTTGGAACCCTTTTTCCCTAAGGTTAGGATATGCCCATCTCACTGCCCCAATTCTCCACATTTTCAATCTTTCCATTACATCTGCTACTGTGCCACCCTGCTGGAAATCAGCACATATTCTCACTCTATTTAAATCTGGTGACCCATGCGATGTAAACAACTATAGGCCTGTCTCCATATTGCCTATTCTTTCTAAAGTTCTTGAAAAACTGATCCACATCCAGTTAAAATCTCAATTGGAAACCTTCTCTCTCATCAATCCAGCTCAATCCGGCTTCCGGGCAAATCGTAGCACAATCACTGCGCTAGCAAAAGTAACCAATGACTGATCTCTGCTATAGATGCAAAGAAAGTAACTGGTGCAGTCTTTCTGGATCTAAGCAAAGCTTTTGATACTGTTGATCACAAACTATTAGTCAATTGCCTTGCAAAGTTGGGTGCCACATACCATACCACCCAGTGGTCCTCTAGTTACTTAACTGGGAGATCCCAAAAAGTAAAGGCGGAAGGCTGTTTTTCAGCTGCCTTGCCAGTTGCAAGAGGAGTCCCCCAAGGATCCATCTTAGGCCCTATTTTGTTTTCATTATACATTAATGATCTAGATTCTAACATATCTACGTCCAATCTGCACTTTTTCGTGGATGATACCGTGCTGTATACCTCTGGCTCATTGCTATCTGAAGTCAAGGGAGTGCTTCAAGCGGACTTTGCATAACTTGAGCATAATCTAATAAAGGCAAAGCTTCTGCTTAATGCCAAGAAGACTAAAGCGATGATATTCTCCCATAGTGCTGCCACAGGCACCCCAATACCCTTGCCCATGATTTCATTGTTACCACGCTAAATGAGCCTCTGGAAGTTGTAACCAAATTTAAATACCTGGGTATCTGGATCGACAATAAGCTATCTTTCAATGACCACATCGAAGACGTCTCTAGAAGGCTAAAAACCAGGTTAGGTTTCTTCTATAGAAATAGGCCCCTCTTCCCCCTTGAAACTCGAAATAAATTTGTCCAGGCCACTTTTCTCCCCCTACTCGACTGTGGCGATGTGATCTATTCCTCCACCACTCTTGCAAATCTAAGTAAACTGGACATCCTTTATCACCATACGTTACGGTTCATTACCAACTCGCCTTACCGTTTGCATCACTGTGACTTATATGCAGCTGTTGGTTGGACATCCCTTACTACTAGATGCCAGTTCCATGCTGGGCTATGGACTCTTAAACTGCTCCTGCAGAAATTGCCAAGCTATCTCTCATCCCTCATTAGTATCTCACATAGTGCATACTCGTTAGGAAAATCTGACTTTATTATGCTTAATATACCGAGGACGCGGACCTCCTTTGGTAAACGTGATATTGCACATGCCCTTCCCTCCATTTGAAACCAATTACAAACCGTATTGAAATGAACTAGCACAGTTTCAATAAACTCTTACAAATTGTTAAGCTCAGCCAAAATAAAAGACACCTATAACTGTCATTAAGCCTCTTCCTTCCCCATGTCTGCCATGTGCATCCATTGGTAAGACATAATTGCTTTGTTCATATTAACTACTTGTTGCTTGCACTTTCATTTACATTAAGATATTATCCCACTATCTGGCACCTGGCTCATATCTGCTACCTTGCTGCAGCTACCCAACTACTGCTTTCCCTTCCCCTTCTACTCCTGGCTTTAGCTATGTATATGCTCCACTGTTCACACTATCAAATCACTCCGCCCCTCCTTATCCATTAAATCCTGTTGTTTGTTCCATCTGCCAAAATGTATGTATTGTACACACCAGTCACCATGTTTCAATTATCAGTATGCAATCTGTAGGTCGCTTCCCTGTGTTACATTAGTTGACTACCACCTGCGGTCATCCGATGCGGTGTCCTTATATGTATATCTTGCCTGTATCATGTTATGCATGCTTTATGTATATACTGTTTACTATCCATCTATGTATGTACATTGTGAAAGTCTATATGTCACAGGACCTCCTTGTGAATGAGCTTGCTCAATGGAGTTTTCCTGCAATAAACTTGAACTTGAACGTGAACTTTTTTTTTTTTTATTTAGTTGTTTAACCAGGTATAGCACACTAAGCTGAAAGCTTTTTTACAGGAGCGACCTAGGAGCACAAGGAGGTTAAGTGACTTGCTCAGGGACACACAGTATGCAAGTGGAAGCTGTGCGATTCAAACCCAGGTCTGGTCTGCTGGATGTCACCAAATTTGCAGCTCAGAGCCTTAGACCACTGTGCTATACTACCTCAACTTGAACTCTTGTAGCCCACTCCACTCCCTCGGTCATCTACCACAGCTCCCATCTTGGTGTCATCCGCAAATAGGCTGGTTTTGCTGCTGATGCCATCTGAATTGACCACAATAAATATGCCAAACAGCACTGGACCTAACATCAACCCATGTGGAACGTCACTTGTCAGAGGCAAAGGGGATGAGTTTGCCTCACCTACCACCCTCTGTTGCCTATCTGTAAGCCAGTTCTCCATCCACCCCACAAGTTTTGCTCCCGCCCCTGTACCCTGTAGCTTGTTTCCAAGTCTCCCATGTGGTACTGAATCGAAGGCCTTACTGAAGTCTAGGTAAAGGACATACACTGCATGGTCCGCGTCAATTTGTCTAGTCACCCAGTCGTATAGTTCCACCAGGTTGGTCTGGCATGACTTGCCCTTGATGAAGCCATGCTGCCTCCCATCCTGCACCCCCTCACCTCCAGTAGTGCCACTAGCTTCTCCTTTAGGATTGTCTCCATTAGCTTCCTCACGATGGATGTAAGACTTACTGGTCTATAGTTCCCTGGTTCATTCTTGGGTCCACTCTTGTGGAGGAGAACCATGTGAGCCAGTCTCCAGTCCTGCGGTATGCATCGTGTGTCTAGAGATGAATTAAATAAGTTTGCCAAAGGTCCTGCCAGGATCTCTGCCAGCTTCTTCAGCACTCTCAGATGTACTCCATCTTGTCCCGGGTGCCTTGTCTACCTTCAATGCCATTAACCTCTCCAGTACCCTCCCCACTGTGATTTCTCCATCTGTCACCTCTCCCCCATCTGTTTCTATCCTCCCTCCTACTATGTGTAGCCCCCCCTTTTCTTTCATAAAGACTAAACAGAAGTAGTCATTGAGCACTTCTGCCTTTTAACCCCCCTCTTCCATTCATCCCCCCTCTTTCTTAATTCTTACAATTTGGCCCTTACAGCTTCTTTTCTCTCTGATGAACCTAAATAAGTCTTTGTCCCCTTTTCTTATGCCCTGCACCAGCCTGAGTTCCCTTGCTGCCTTGGCTGCGCTTAACCCCTTGGTCACTTCCTCTACTTCTTTCAGATATTACTCCCTATCCTCCTCCTTCCCTAAAATTCTGTATCTCCTGTAAGCTGCCGTCTTCTTCCTCACCCTGTCTAGCACCCCTTTACTTATCCAGCTGGGTTTCTTACACTTAGCCTTCTTAGTCTTGGTCCTACAGCATGTTTCTGTTGCCTCCACTATCCCTTCTCTTTTCAGGTCCCATCTTTGTTGGATGTCAATACCCGGTTGAATTTTGCACAGGAACCCCTGCACCACTTCGCTCATCATCTTAAAGTTGGCATTCCTGAAATCCAGCACCCTTATATCAGATGACCCCCCTCTCTTTAGCCATCTGTAACTGGAATCATACTGTCCAGTGGTCACTCCCCCACCAGTGGTTCCTCCACCCTCACATCCCTCACCCACTTCCCATTCGTCAGTACGAGGTCAAGGGTGTTCCTTTCCCTTGTTGGTTCCTTGACTAACTGTACTAGAAAGCTTTCCTTGAAGGCATCCAGCATTACCTACTCCCTTCTGTTCTTTGTGGTAGGTGTGTCCCACTCCACCCCTGGCAGGTTGAAGTCCCCTACTATTACCACCCCCCCTTTCCCGCAGTTCCTCCTGATATGATCTGCCAGTACCCTGTCCATCCCTTCAGACTGAGATGGTGGCCTATACACCACTCCAAATCTTAGTGATCTATTGTTGGGATCCTGTAGTTGCACCCACAGTGCTTCTGTATCTCTCTCACCTCCTTCCTCCCTTACACATTTTAATCCCTCCTTTACGTACAGTGCCTCCCCCTCCCCTCTTCCCCTTTTCCCTATCCTTCTGGTATAATCTGTACCCTGGAACAGTCATGTCCCAGTCGTGGATTTAGGTGGTCCATGTCTAGGTTGTAGCTGCCAAAGCCACACCCCCCTCCTCCAGGAGAGCCTGCAGTTCCGCCCCTTATTTCCCAGACTCCTAGCATTTAATTTTACCACCCTCCAACCCTTGTCTCTACCCTCCCCCCACTTCTCTCCCCTTGTCTGCTCCCTTAGTAGTTTCCTTCATTACCTTGCTATCACAGGGGGTAAGCCCACTTGGTATCACATCACTAGGCCTCTGAACACCTCTACCCATCCTGCTACCCCCCTCTCCTAGTTTAAATGCTCCTCAATGTGCTTCCCTATCCTTGCCTTTAGTATATTTTTTCCTTCCTCATTTAGGTGCAGTTTATCTTTTGCATACAGACTGCTATTCTCCCAGGTCCCCCACCAACCCTCTTATCAGTCTGTATTCCTTTTACCTACACCAGGCCCTCAGCCATTGTTAAACTCTTGGGTTCTCACTTTTCATGTCATATTTACTCTAGGAATGGGAAGCACCTCCGAGAAGGTAACAGATCTGCCTGTTCTCTCACACAGAGGTTCCAGTTCCTCAAATCTCCTCTTAACCTCCCCCACCATCCCATCAGCCAGGTAATTCATCCTCAGGTGTATTATTAGGTGAGGCTTTTCCCATTCCCTGTTTTTCTTCACAGATAGGTTGGCTGACACATGAAATGGCCTACCACCTGGAGTAGTTGATTCCAAAACAGTAGGGGAATTCAAAGCAGCTTGAGACAGACACAAGGGGATTGTCTCACAGAAATTCTAAAAAGGGGGTAGGGCTCAGGGCAGACTAGATGGATCTTTGGTCCCCAACTGCCATCACTTTCTATATTTCTATGTTTATTTACTACATTTTAACTTGAACAGTTTCCAAGGATCAATTATCCTGATTAAACATTTATTTTTATCTTTTAATGTCTTATCTGTTTCCTCAAATGTCAAAATTATGCCTTTTAATAATTCAAGTGTGATCTTACAACCATTAACCATTGTCTGTTCATCACAGTATAAATCAAAGAATAATGTTTTGTTAATACAGGAGTTTCTATTGTGAATTTGTGTAGTGTAAGCAAATTGCTGTTATTTTTAGAAGACAACAATTTCTGAAGATCTAAACAGGAGAAAAATAGAATTTTATATGCTTTGTTATCAGTTCTAAATACTTCATAGAATTGTGCCAGCAGAAAAAGACCATTCTGCCCACTGAGTCTGCCTGAGATAGCCCCCCAATCATCCTTTTTACCTCTTACCCTGCTGCCCTCTCTCATCTCCCCTTCCCAGTCCCATGTATTTATTCCATGCTCTTTTGAATTTCTCCACTGTATCCACATCCACCATCCACTCTGGCACCTATTTCATGGTTGTACATGGTTCTCTCTGAGAAGAAACACCTCATCACATACCCCCTTAGTTTTGCCCCTTCCAACTTAAATGCATGATGTCTGGTGGTTTTGTTTTTGCTCAGTCTGAAGATGCTATCCTCTTTAACCTTATTAATTCCCTTCATGTATTTGAAGGTTACCACCATGTCCCCCATCCACTTCATCTCCAGGGTATAAAGATGGTACTTGTACTAGTTCATCATTTTCTTCAGTAAACCTTAATACACATTTTGTTTTACTGTGACTTTAATGTATCCTTGGTCTCTTTATTTTTAACTAGTAAACTATTGAATTGAAATAAAGACAATTTGCGAAAATCTATAGATTGATCCAGTTTTTCTAGATTACCATTTTGTAGTAAACCAGTTTCTAGGATATTTGAAGGATCTGAAGCTTCATGATGAGATTGTCTATTATCTGATTTATGTGTTTGCATAAAAATCTCTATCTTTGTGTTTGTGCAATTTTTGTTAGTATTTGAGAGTCAGTAACTGATATAGTTTGCCAAAATATTTTACAATTATTTTAAGAGTCTTGCTGAGCTACATTAATAAAAATATCTGGAGGATTATTTCCTTTTAATTTATTCTGCTCAGTTCCATTTGATGTTTCCTTGACTGCTTGTTCTTAACTATTACTTAATTGTTTCTAGCCATCTGTTTTATATTTTTCTTAGAATCCATGCCTCCAATTTCAATAATTGAAGGCCATTCTTTGACAAAAGGCTGGGCAACTTGAAAAACATTTATTTACCATCTATTTTCAGCCTCTTTTTTCCTTGATGTAAGATCCATTCTCATCAATGTCATAATCTGACAGCAATAATCCTCCATTATTTTATCATTTGTTGATTGTCCTATATATTAGCCTGTAAAATAACAATTTACTCTTTTAGTGCCCAACGATTTTGCAAAAAAACACATTGGCATTACAGTAGTAGTGCCAAATTAGTCAAGGGATTTTTAAAAATCTCTATTGATAATTGTGAAACCTTTGTTAGGGTTTTTATGTTGGCTCATGCATGCAGCCAACACATTGCGGTAGCAGCAGATTTGGAGGCACGGCCACTGTTGGGTGAATGCAGGGCACCCATCAGTAGGTGCATCCCTCATTCCCCAATAAGCCTGCATGCCAGCGCCACACCATGCATACATAAACTGGTGAGCACATTTTAGGAAAGGTCCTCTGCAATGCGAGCAAAGCTCATCATACGCAGCAGATCTCCTGATGTGCTTTCCCTGGTAAGAAAAAAAAATAACATGGTGGCACACTGCCTACCATAATGCCGACTTCGGGGGTACCCAGTCCCCCTGTCAGCATGCCCTGCCCCAATGTATGTGCCAACAGGGGAGCCAACTCCACATTGGCATAATGCACCCCTTCATTTGTTATGTGCTGAAGGGGGTGCCCAATCCCCCTCGGCTCTTGTCCCCCCATTTTCATTGTAGCCGTAATAGGCATGCAATCCCCATCAGCTACAGCATTCCCCTCAAAAACACTTAGGTAGCATGCGGAGCCCACCCCACATACCAAATCCCTGAAAATAAAACCATCCAGCGATGTTTTTCTTTTTCTTTAATGCTGTGAAAAAGAAACATTCCCTCGCCATTTCTCTGCCCCCCTCCTGCAACCTGTGCCCACCCCTGAGCACCCTGCCTCCCACACACCCCCACCCCATACCTCTGGAGTCCGGCAATGATCTTCAGTGGACCGGAACACGTCTGCACTCTTCAAAGCTGACCGTGAACTAAAGAAATGCCGGTAAGCTGTATAATGGCATAAATAGGGTTTTTTCAACTTTGGTGCATATCTCGGGCATGTTTTGGAATTTTTGCACCAAATTTTCAACATGGGTTATTGGGACCCCTCCTCATGAATTCAGTCACTGTCATTGCATTATTCAGTCCCAAAAGGTGATTTTGCGGTCACTGCATGAATCACCTTTCGGGACTGAGTAACAAAATGACAGTGCCACTGTTCATGGGGGGGGGGGCTCTCAAAAAGCCTATGTTGCAAATTTGGTGAAAAAAATCACCAAAATGGCTGTTTTACAAGTGTGTTGTGCTGTTTCCATGCACACTTGTAGCTTCATAAATTTGTAATATTTTCACTCCAGATTTTCAAAATTGGCATTTTTCCACACCTCCTGATGTACAGTACAGCCATCATTTTACATATCCTGGCTGAAATGTGTTTTCGCATGTCTGGCACAGAATAGCGTGGTCGCTGAGCGAAATCAGTTTTGGGGACAGTTTGAGGAAATTACGGTGACACTGTTCATGAGCAGAGGTCCTAAAATGCCTATGTTGAAAATTTGGTGCCGAAAGTCCATAAAATGACTATGTTACAAGCATGTGTTGAGCAGTTTCCACGCACCCTTGTGACTTCGCAAATTTGCAATATTTCCATGCCAGATTTTCAACACTGGCATTTTTTCACACATCCTTATGAACAGTACAGCTGTCATTTTTCACATCCTGCCCAAAATGTGTTTCTGCACCTGTGGCGCACAATGCCATGGTCTCTGTGAGAAATCAACTTTTGAGACAGATCAACAAAATCACAGCACCACTGTTCATGAGGGGAAGTCCCAAAATGCCTATGTTAAAAATGTTTCTAACAAACACCCCAAAATAATTGGGTTATGGATGTGTGTTGCGCAGTTTCTATGCCTGCTCATGACTTCACCAATTTTTCATATTTTCACTCCAGATTTTCAACGTTGCCATTTTTTTAATGCCTTCTCATGAACAATACTGTTGTCATTTTCCACATCCTGTCCAAAATGTGTTTTTGTCCCTGTGTCGCCAAATGGCATAGCCACTGTGCAAAACCACCTTTCAGCTAACAAACTGATTGTGCTGCTTTTCATGAGGTGGGCTCACAAAAAGTCCATGTTGAAAATTTGGAGTGAAAATACCAACACACACCTATGGTGTTAGGGTTTCCAACTGTAGCACCCCACCCTGTAGAGACTGACAGGCATTGGGGTGTGACTTTGGATCACTGGCTGTAATGCTCACGCCATTTCACCCCACCCCCACCCTGCAGCCAGTGACAGGCATTGTGGTGTGCCTTCCGCTGTTCGGCCACAAAGTTCACCCCATTCTCCTATACTGCACCCACCTCAGTGTATTTCCTTATGGAATGGGGTAAGCATAATGTCCAAAGACCCCAAAGCACACCACGACACTTGCCAGTGTCTACAGGGTAGGGTGAGGTACAGTGGCATCAGCATTATAGTTGATGACCCAAAGGCACACCCCACTGCCTGTCAGTCTCTACAGGGTGGGGGTGGGGTTGACGTCACTTCAATACTTCACTGCCATTCCTATTATGCATCTCTAATCCCAGCACTACCAATGCCAATGCCAGCGATACGACATTCGGCATTGACAAATGCTTGTTTCTGTTTGCCATTGTGTTTACTGCTGTCAGGAGAGGGTGTTTCCATCTGATAATCTAGTCGAAAATCCACAAGATGAATTTAAATACTGTTATAGG
This sequence comes from Neoceratodus forsteri, assembly GCA_016271365.2. Lineage (NCBI taxonomy): Eukaryota > Metazoa > Chordata > Ceratodontiformes > Ceratodontidae > Neoceratodus > Neoceratodus forsteri. The sequence goes on from CM057455.1 coordinate 63,986,161, forward strand.
AACTGGCCTATTTTTGTAGGTATAACAAAAATAATTTCAGATGATTTTTTTCCTTACATTTTTTGAAGGATTATTAGAAAATTTCACAAATTGCTTATCAAATTGAGTGCAACCACCATATGTGGTTGTTCTATATACATTGGAAGATCCAGGGATAAAACTGTAGATATGAGCTTATTGTTATTATTCATTTGGTTGCAATATATTTTCCTGTTATTCCCACCCAAACCTACTGCATCCTACACTTTATCTGCCAACAGCGCCTATTAATAACCCTAAAATCCAACGTCTCCAAATTCTGGAGAGCAATATAACCTTTGTTGTTCTGAGTTACCACTAACCATAGATTCATGCAAATCATAGCTTATTTGACCACTCAAGGGATTTTTAGCCCAGGAAGGCATATGTGAGTCAAAAGGTTCTATGTTTAAACTTATCCAAAATGGCCACCATGAGCTGAATAAATTAATCAGTTCTCTCAAGCCAGGAATTGTCTGACCCAGGTCTGTAACTATTTCTGCTAAATTATGTGAAATATTAGTAGTTGGACTGACTTTAGTGACCTCTTTCCAACTCCCTGTATGTAAACCTGCTGAAAATGGACCGAACCCTTTTTCTTTGTTTGTTTTCTTTCCAGCAGACTTACTCATGTTAGAACTTTTAAGAATGTTCTAGGTGGGCTCATCACTTCTAGGACTAAAATTCATAGGCTGTGAATGAATATGATCACTATCTGGTTCCATACAACTTCCTGTATCTTGGATCATTATATGGTATTTAAAACATGCACTTGGGAATCTAAAGGACAAATTGCTTGAGGTATAATTTCAATCGGGGTTGAAATTACTGTACTAATAATAATCTTTCATTCTGGGGGGTTTCATGATGTGCTGCAGCAGGTGGGTGCTATCTCTGACAGCTCCATCCTCAATAGTTCATTTTACAATTTATTTTCTGAGTTTCTTCAGACTTGCTGCAGCTTTTGTATTTTGATACACTGATTGCTCTCTTGTGACATTGGGGCTTTGATTTACTGTCATAGATGGATGCTGAAATGAAAGCTGCACTAGTGTGTCACACCCACCGCCTACAGTGGAGCGGGACCAGGGATCAAAACACACCAAGCTACCCAGTGCTGGGTTTGGTCGCCCTTCATCTAGCTCAGAGGTACTCATGGAGGAGTGTTTTCTACAGGACCTGAACCTCTTGAAGAAGTATTTCTTTCCTTAAAGGGGACAGGAAATTTGTGCTAATTGGAGGCTGTTTATATAGTTCTTCATCTCAGAAACAACAATATGCATTCCCCTAAGTTATCCACATGTAACTGTCTGAATAAAATGTGATATGAAAAACTGTAGTTTGTATTATTTTGTTTTTATTGGCAGCATTCTGTTACAGTTCTGTTCATGGAACCAATAACTTGGAGTTTTTACTATGTCATGGTTTGTGCAAAGAATGCTAGTTATGAGCTGTTGACCTATCAGAACAATGCTTGGAGTTCTGTACACAAACCGTGATATAGTTACAACTCAAAGTTATTGATTCCATGAAGACAACTGTAACAAAATGCTGACCATAAAAACAAAACAATGCAAACTACATTTTTTCATATCACATTTTATTCTGGTACAGTTAAATGTGGATAATTTAGGGGAATGCATATTATTTCTGAGAATAAAAACTTTATAAACAGCTGCCAATTAGAAATGATTTCCTGTCCTCTTTAATGAAGGATGTCAAAGCTATCCGAGTTGCTATGGAGGACCAAACCCAGAGAGTGGGGGATGGGGAGGCCTGGGTGAACTCCTTAGATGACTGGTGGGGCTGGTTGGATCCAGAGTTGACGCCCCTGCAGCAGAAGATGACCTTCTGAAAGCTAGGTCAAAGGATCTCAGAGGATGGAGTCGTTGCAACAATGTGGTGATCACCAGGCTGCTACAGAAAACAGTAGGGCCCCATGTCATTTTATTTGCTCAGAACTTATGTGAAAACCTAGCAGGGCCTTCCCCCATTTGCCTGTCACACATCATTGAAAGGGCCCATCAGGCATTCTGCCCAATGTCCCCAGAACGCTTTAAATATCTCCCCTTCATTCTCAAGCCTCAGAATTATTTAGATAAACAACATCTTTTAACAGAATCTGCTGTCTTCAAGAAGTGACCTGGAAGGGTGCCGAGGCATGAACATTCCATGACCCTCCTCAGTTCTTCAGGCAGTGGAGATCTGCCTACCAGCCTTTTATTTCTAAGCAGATTGCAGCGTACATTCATTTTGGGATGTGTTACCTGGTTGCACTCCAGAGTTTTCAAAACAGGGCTACTCGAAGTTTGGACACCCCTCATAAAGCCAAGCGAGAGTTGCCTCCCTATATTCTGACTTGTTTCCACCTCTGAGAGGGGTATCAGGGTTATTTATTGTTTTCAGATAATGAGTTCTGCAGCCTCTTCATCCTTTTATGGTTGAAATGCCAATGGAGTTTTGTCTTTAAATTCTAAGAAATACCCAGGCATGGATGTTGACTGACTGGACTAATCAGCCCTGGATTTACTGCACAGGATACCGGCTGTAGTAACATGGTAACAGGTACTGAATTCCATGTTGAGGACTTGCCCTATCTCTTTCATTGGAGTTCTACCCCAATCTTTCCTTTTGTTGAGACTGCCACTGTTTTTTTTTTTTTAAATGATAGAGCTTCTAGCTTTGGACCTACTATTTGCTGGAGTTTAGTTTGGAGAAGCTTGGTCATAGTCCCCCAGACTTCCTGGGCCAGATTCAGACACTTTTGCCACAAGCTGAGATAATGGCAGCTTGTGGCAATGGCCCTTGCATCCTGGACCCTGAGTCTGATGCAGAAATGAGCAGGGTCCAGGAGCCTGCATCCTGTGACTTGTGGCATCTGTGCATGGTAGGGCGCAGCCCCCCTGTATGCTGCAAGCCACAGGATGGGATAGGCGGCAGATGCACTGCAGAACAGAGTTGTGGTGCCCCCCATGACTGCCCCACTCCTCATCAGGTGTGGATATCTTGTATAGCCACACACCCACTCCCAGAACTCCCTGGTAGTCTAGTGGCACCCTCCCCACCCAACAGTTCAATGCCCCACCACCCCACACACACACCTGGCAGGTGAGTCGGCAACTGGCACAGCCCTCCGCTCACCACCACGGCCAGCCACCGACTGAACTGTGCCAAGATCGCGTACTGTAATAATACGCGCTCTGTGAATTACAGCAGCTGAGACATCCTGAGTTGTCTTTTGTGAATCCAGCCCCCTGGCTATACAGTACTGCTTTTTGTTTTCCAGCTAGTATCTGTGTTCTGCTCTTCTTTCTGTTCTGTTGTGATATTATTCTCCAGTTTTAAGAACAAGCTGTTACTTTTTGATGCAGGGTTTCTACTGACCACGATTTTGTACACAACTCTTTTTTGAAGCGAATCATGGCATTTTTTCTTGCCCTGGATTCAGTTTGGATGCATTACCTGGTTCTTGCATTACTGACTGAACACTGTTTGTGATTTTGGACTTTCTGATTATAATGTTTGAATATGTTTTATTGTGTTCTGATAATGCTGTCTTGTTCATTTTGTTGGCTGTTTGTATGTATTACCATATTTCATTGACTTTGTGGGGCTTCCTGACTTTGTATCTGAGGGGCTCCAATCCACTAGCTGGGATGTTTGTTCAGCCCCTGTGACACCCTTCACTTGTCACCATTTCTTGAGTTTTCCCTGGCTCTACCTTCATGCTATCACCAGACTTGTCATTTGCCCTGGTTTTGTTATTCTAGCTGAATGTGCCTGGGGAATTTATTTGCACTGGGGACTAATTATTTTCAGTTCTTTTATCTGCCCCCCCCCCACACATGCTCCTCTATTGAGAGACTGCTCCCTGTCCAGACAGGTTTGTGGACTTTTGCTCTATTGGTCTTTTGATTTCAGCTCTTGGTATGCCTTTCTGTCCTCCAGGTGGGGTCCCGAGTCACAAAGGACACCATTTCCTTTTGTAGATTTCCCTGGTGATGTGAAGTTGTCATCACAAGGGTCCCTTGCCTTTTGGGGTCTTATACCCATTTGCCAATTCTTAGGGATCAAAGCAGTAACCATGTTGGCAGTTAGGAACTCATCATGGGCCAGAATGGTTGGAGTTACAGTCACTTGGACCGGGGGAGGTTTAAGTGATTTATTTTTCTGGTTGTGAGGGGTGGATGTTTGTCCTTGGCTGGGGATTGTTGGTATTCTTGAATCTGTGGAACATGTCTAGTATTTGTTTTACTGTTCATTTTCTTTTACAGGTATGTTGGGATTATAGGGGGATGCTTGGGTAGGGTTCTCCTTGATTCCAATTATAGCCATAACATTGAAACTCCTTGTTTTTTTCACTTAGCTTGTTATCATCCACACCCCGTTCCTTCAACTCCCCATGATTGGGGGAGTGTGTCAACCAGACGAATAGAAATTGGGTGCCTGCCAAAGGTGTCTTACTCCAGGGCAAAGCAGGCTGAGGGAGTTGATGGATGGTTTGAGGCTGACAGACCCATGGTGTCTCTTCCATCCAATGGAACATCAGTATACCTTTCATTCCATACTGCATGCCTCTTTTTCATATCTAGATTATTTCTTGATCTCCCAGGACACTGTTGCAGGTCTAGTTTCCTGTGAGATGCAACCACTGGTGATTTCCCATCATGCCCCAGTTTTCCTTAAACACTATCTGTGGTAATGAGGAAAGCGACTGAGTCTGAAGGCTTAATGCACAGACTTACTAAGGGACTCCAACATCCTTTTCAGAATGTGGAAGTACAGTATATCACTTCTTATTTTGAATATAACATGGTTTCTGTTAACTTATTAGATGTTCTGTGGGGGCAATTAAGTGTGCCATTTGGGGGAGAGTGTATTAGACTGGCTGTTAGGCATCAGCGAGCTGAGCATGCTAAGCTGGAGTGCTTGCTGAACCAAATTCAAGCTCTTGAAGACACTCTTATCCCTGACACCTTGGAGCATATCTGTCTTACTTTCAGTTCCCTTAGAACCCAGTATTCCTCTCTTCTCCAAGGAAGGTGGCATTTGTGATCTTCTGGACTAAGCCCACTATCTGAAGGACTGGAAAAGAACAGGAAAATTGTTGGCCCTTCATTTACACCAGGTGGAGGCCACTAGGATTATTAAAGGTTTGCGGGTGACTGATGACTTGGATCTGGTTTCTTATCCAGGGTCATAGCGAAGGCTTTCCATGCTTGCTATAGCTCTCTTTGCCAAGCAAATCATTGTGAATCCTCCCTTGTAGAACAGATCTCTTCCTACCTTTCCTACATAAATTGAGCCAGTTTTACTCAGCAATGATGGGAGTACTTTAAGGGCCTGATTACTCAGTATGAAGTTTCTCAAGCCATCCATCAATTGCCTTTGGACAAGGCCCTGGGTCCACATGGCTTTCTTTACAATTCTTATAAGGTATGTGCTAATGAACTTTTCTTACCCTGCTGTTTAATTGTCTGTATTCCCATGGTCTCACTGACCATAATCCACAACACTGCTCCGCATACATGGATTGCAGTAATAAAGATACCCAGATGCTGTATCCAGCTTTATTTGAGTAATGCTCAGAAGCACAAAGACACATGTACAGGCTGCTTGCCACTAGCCCTTCTCACTGACTATACCCTGCTGAGGCCTGAGTTACTCTCATACCCAAGCCCAGTAAAGATGACTGACATGTGGGAAATTACGGTCCGATATCTCTGATAAACTCAGATTTTAAAATCCTTGGTAAAGTTTTGGCAGTCACCTGGGGTGAGTGAGGGATGGTCTTACTGGTGTGGACCTGGTTGGCTTTATGGGTGGAGAAGTCTCTAGTGACCATCTTCAGAAGTTGCACCACCTGATCTCCATGTCCAGACAGGGTAGGGTCCCCACAGCTCAGACTCCTGGATGTGGAGAAAGCTTTGACTATGTTTGTTGGGCATATTTTTTGCAGTCCTTTAACTGTGTGGCATACTGGAGGAGTTTATTACTTGGATTAAGATTTTGTACCAGAAACCAACTGCTCATATCTGGTGCAACAGGAAACTTTCTCCTCTTTCCCTTGATATTTAATTTGTACTTAGAGCCCCTTCTCTGTTGACTGCACCACAACCCTCAATTTCGAGGAATTACTATTGATGGAAATAAGTGTAAACAGTTGGATTATGGAGATGATTTGGTACTCCATCTAGAACATCCTTAGACCTTCATCCTGGCGTCCTTGGCTGAAATTCAGCAGTTCACCAAAATTTCTAGGTATAAATTGAAGTTAGTGAAGATTATGCTCCAGGCACTTAATACCTTAGTGAGTTAGTATGATATCTTGAACAGAGCCCCACACACTTATGTATCTCAGAATTAAACTGTCCAGACACATATTAGAGCTGACTAAACATAACCTGGCTCCCCTTTTGCACACTATTAAGCTAGATCTCCAATGATGGTCTACTCTATTTTGCCTTTATGGAGGCATATTATTGTTCTCAAAATGAATGTTCTACCCCGATGATATATACTGTGGGCACGCTTAATGTTTTTCTTTCCAAGCACTGGTTTTCTTGCCTCCAGCATCTTCTCAATGCCTTTCTCTGGCAGCATAAGTTGGTGCGGAGAGCTTACTATAAACTTGCAGTCCCTACAAAGTTGGGAATTGGTTGAAACTTTCTAGTTTCTTTTATTATTATTGTACCCTCCATGCTAGCAATTTTTGTTATGGCGACACCTGAGCTGGGGGACATGGTTGCCTCACATGTTCCCTTTTGGTTGCATATTGAGAAAGATCATTGTAGAGTGGCTGGGTTGCAGCTCAGCAGCCTTCATTACATTAAGCCTGCACAAACTACTGCAAGCCTTAAACTGACTCCTATTTTTTGCTCCTTGCAAGCCTTAGCACAGCTTGTTTCTTTCTTCCATTTAAATCTCCAGCTTGACACATCACAGCCAATATATGACAGTCCCAATATTCAAATTAATAGATGTCCCATACCCCCCCAATTTTTGGTCACAGGTTCATCTCCCCTCTGTAGACACTCTGCTCTCAGATGGAAAATTCCTTCCTTTTTGGGATTTTCAGGCATGGTACAAGGTGCCTGTATATTTGGTATTTAAGTATGTTCAGCTCACACATGCCTGCTCTTACCTAGCAATGCTGTTGAGGGCTGGGAATTGCTCACAGGGGAGGGAGTCGGGGGTGGGTGGGGGTTGCAGTTGTGAATCCAAATAGTGGAGCTCCCCATAGGGAGTGGTTGGAGCAGAAGACACCCTGGGTGAAATGGTACCTAGAACATGGAAATTCAGTTCTAGTTCCCATAACCAAGGGCACCTCCGATTTGAGAGGGCAAGTAGTTGGGACAGCTCACCAATCTCGTCCAGCTCAGGTGCTGTTATGCAGTGCCAGATCTGTCTGCAACAAGACTGGTCTTATTGCAGATTTTGTTGGTAGGGCAGATCTGGTTTGCATTACCGAGACGTGGTTGGATGGGAACGCTGTCCCTATTTTAGAGGCAGCTGTTCCCTCCGGATACTTGGTTTTACATCGCCTGAGACTGGACCGCGGGGGGGGGGGGTTGCGGTCTGTTTCAAGACTGAATTGGGCCTAACTAGTGTACCAGTCGAGAAGGCCTGGTCTTTTGAGTGTACCTTGGTAGCTGGTGTGGGGTGCAGGATAGCTCTCATCTACTGTCCACTAGGTGATGAGAAGCAGTTTCTGCAGGAAGTAGCAGATTTCATTGCCAACATGGTGTTGGAGTCACCCAGACTGATGGTTCTGGATGACTTCAATGCCTGGGTCTATGACGAATCCTCACTCTTTGGTCAACACTTCTTCCAGTTGATGACATCTCTGGGCTTCACACAGGTTGTTTCCTTAGCTACTCACAAGGGTGGTCACTCTCTTGATTTGGTTTTCTCCTGGGGATTGAGGCCTCCAACTTGGTGGTGGAACCAGTTGGTTGGTCTGACCATTACTCTGTTGGGTTCAATTTTTCAGCCCCCCTGGGTAGGTTGGCCCTGTGGAGATGGTCAGTTATCCCCCTTTGCTGGGATGTGGTCCCTGAAGACCTGATACCGGTAATTGACCTTTCGTTATTGGGTTAGACTAGCACAGATCCTGAGCAGTTAGTTACCACCTATAATAGGGCCATTTCCTCAACTCTAAATCTGATTGCTGCTGTCTGTGTTCACCCCCTCCCGTGTTACCCTGGGGCCCCTTGGTTTGACGGGACTCTAAGGGAGTTGCGAAGACAGGAGCATAGGTTGGAGCATCATTGGTGGAAGGACACCTTAGATGCCGACCACCTTATTTTGTTAGAACATTATAATTTCTATCAAACAGAAATTGCCCATAAGAAGGCAGAATTCCTGTCCAGGGAAACAGCTGTCGCACGGAACCAACCGGCTCAATTCTTCAGAACTGTTGACAGACTGTGCAACCCAGCCTGTCAGCAGTTCTGTCGAGTTATTTCACAAAATGATTGTGATGAGATCGCTGACTTCTTTGCGAATAAGGTGGCTGACATCAGGCAGGAATGCCACCAACTTCACTCTATGGGGAATGCGGTTGATCAGTACCTTGTCGCAGAACCCAGAGTTTCCTGGAGTACCTTTGATCTGCCGGAGTTCGTAGATATTATGAGGACTGTCCAGGTGATGTGTCCCACCTGCTGTAGTTTAGATCTGGGCCCTACTCCCCTGATTTTGGGTTGTAGTGATATCATCGGCCCAGTCTTAGCTCAGAGTGTCCGGTGCTCTTTGGAGTCGGGTGAGTTTCCTAGCTCCCTGAAGGAGGGGGTGGTGATACCACTCCTGAAGAAAGCGTCTCTAGACCCAGAGAACCTAGCAAACTACAGGCCTATCTCTTACCTCCCTTTTGTGGGGAAGGTTATTGAGAAAGTTGTGGCAGCTCAACTGGACAACCATTTAACCATCCATAATTTATACGAACCTCTCTAATTGGGTTTTCGTAAGAGGCATAGTACTGAGACTGCTCTGATTTGGGTGCTGAATGATCTCCTGATGGCAAGAGATCAGAGACATCATTCCATCTTGGTTCTCCTTAATTTATCATCAGCTTTTGATACTGTGGATCATGGGGTCCTGCTTGAGCATCTGAGGTCCATCTGTGGGCTGTCTGGTACAGTTCTCAGATGGTTTACATCTTTCCTTGCTTGTAGAATGCAGAGAGTTGTCTCGTGTATATTTTCTTCTGGGGCTTTCTCTCTGCCTTGCAGGGTATCCCAGGTCTCGGTGTTGTCCCCCATGTTATTTGCAGTATATATGCTGCCCCTCGGAGACATTGTAAGACACTATGGGCTGAGGTTTCACTGCTATGGTGGTGATACCCAGCTCCACCTGTCTTTTGCCCCTGACCAGGTTAGTGCTATCTCAGTATTGAACAGCTGCCTCATTGAAATCCAAGATTGGATGAATACCAGCGGTTTAAAGTTGAACCCAGGAAAGACTAAGGTGTTGGTGGTGGACCCAGGTCGTAGGGCAGAGGGGCTGAGGACTGAGCTCCCCTCTGGTTTAGTCCTAGGGGGCCCAGATTCTCACTTCTGAATGGGTGGTAACCTGGGAGTGGTGCTTGATGATGGTCTGACCCTTTGTCATCAGGTGTCGACAGTCATCAAGCTAGCCTTTTACCATCTTAGGAACATTGCTAGGATTAAGCACCTTGTTCTGTCTTGTGACCTACCTGTTTTGGTCCATGCCTTTGTGACAGTGCACCTTGATTACTGCAACTCTTCCTGTACTTAGGGCTTCCTGGGGTTGATATTCGCTGCTTGCAGCTAGTGCAGAATGCTGCAGCACGTTTGTTGACTGGGGCATCTAGAAGAGCGCACATTACCCCCATGCTGCACAGTCTGCACTGGCTGCCTATTCAGTGGCGGATCACCTTTAAGGTAGGTCTTTTGATTTACAAAGCCCTACATGGACAGGGTCCTGATTACTTGAAAGAGGTCCTGGTTCCTTACACCCCTCTGTGACAGCTCCACTCGGCTGACGAGGGGTTGCTGGAGATTCCGATGGTAAGCTTAAAGTCATCTGCTGCACGTGCTTTTGGTTTTGTGGCACCGACCCTCTGGAATTCTCTGCCACATCAGCTTCGGGAGTGCAGGATGGTGGGGTGTTTTAAACAGGCACTGAAGACTTTTTTGTGGGGGAAAGCCTACTCTGGATCTTCATGATTTTATTGTATTTATTGTATTTTGTTTTATCTTGATGTACAGCGCTTTGGTTATATGAAAGGCGCTATAACAAATAAATGTTATTTTTTTTTTTTTTATTTCTGCTCACTTGGGTCCAGGATCCTGGTCCGCAGGGACTGAGGAGCTCCTAGACAAACTAACAGCTATTGTGGTCTGCCCCACTCCATTTTGAATCTGTATAAGATGTTCCAGTCAATTTCATTTTTTCATTTTTATTTTGTTATCTGGGTAAGGACACTGGAACAAGTCAATTTCAGGTCCAACCCAAACATAGACAAAAATGTACAATAAGACATATAAACAATATGACAGTACAGTACATAAATTATTACAAAAAAAAGGAAAAAAGACATCATGCTCCTGTAAGAAACTTTTTAGGTTAGGCTTAAAAATTGGAAGGGAAGAGGCTGATCTAACAATCTCAGATAACGTGTTCCAGAATGGAGGGGCAACATAAGCAAAAGAATGAGACCCAGGGAGGTGCATAAAGAAGCATCCCTTTTAAGGACCTTAAATTTAAAGCAGTGTCATGATCAGTAACCAGACCACTCAAAGGAAATAACATTTTTGAATAAGGTGATTTAAAAATTAAACACACCAAAAAAACAACTAAACCTACATCTAGGGGATAACCACCCTAATTGAGAGTACAGAAAGCAATGATGGGTGCCTAAAAGACGGTCCAAAATAACAGATATTATTATACAATGTGGAAAGTGCGTTGGTTTCTTTGACTGACAACTTGTAATATAACCCCCCCCCCAACATAATCAACATGAGGTAACAAGATTCCAATTGCTATAGCTCATCTGGCGTCAAATGAAAAGCATTTTTTACATTTATATAATAAGTCAGGTTTTTTGGTTAACAGTTCTACAAACAACCTGAACCTGAGCCTGGGGTGTTAAGCAAGGGTCAAGATGAATGCCTAAGTATTTAAATTCATAAACGTTTTCAACTGGCATACCTTCCACATTATGAACAGCTAAACTTAAATTGTGTTTTAAAATCTCAGGTGAACAAAACAAGATCGACTTAGTCTTATTGGGCCCTATTCACAAACCTGCACCCCCGAAAGTATGTGTCTGGGCACGCAGCTCTGCACCTGTAGGATTTCTGCACATGGGTCACATTCACAAACACTGGCCCCCACCTGGATCCCATACATGGCTCCTCCCACCTGTGCACAGGTCCTCGGGGGCAGGTAGGTGCGCAGCAGCAGATCCAGGCAGATAGCCAATCGGCTGCCCAGGCAGGGACCCACAGTGGATCCCTTGCACCCAAGGGGTGCCATGTTGTTGGCCGGCAAGCAGAGCACTGACCATGCCAATGTGGAGGAGTACCCACTCTGCCTGACACCTGTCCTCCTGGTGTACCCCGATGGCAGGGGCAATATTGTTGGGGGGGCTGTTACCCCTTGCCATGAACACCACATCCAGCAACAGCTTCACTGGGGGGGGGTGTAACTGGGCCCTGTGGTTTACGGCTACCTTCCAGATGTAGAGTCAGCAGTCCCCATGCACTGTACTCTGCAATGTTGTGAATGCATGGAGTGCTGATTCCTCCCACCGCACTGCCCCCATGCAGAGCTCCATGATTGGCTGGGATGTGTGAACAGTGAATGCATGCAGTGTAGATGGGTGTGGAGTGGGCTATGCATCAGCTGCATGAGTCATAGCCCACTCCACACCTTGGTGAATAGGCCCCACTGAGATTTAAAATCAAAAGAGTTTGCCTTAAACCAACTGCAGATATCAGTGAATTCCAATTGTAAAGCAGATGTTAAATTACCTATACAGATATGAGTAGCTTGGAGAAAAAGAATCAGATCATTTGCATAAAGTAAATACTCACAATATTTACAGAGGGAGAGTGACTGATTAGGGAAAATAATAAAGGACCCAGTATCGATCTCTGCGGAACACCAGATTTAATCAAAAAAATAGAAGAAACAGAAGAACCTATACTAACAAATTGAGTTTGATTAAACAAATAATCCTGAAACCAAAGAATAACATTCTTAGAGAAACCCAACTCAGCTAGTTTGAAACATAACAAGGAGTGATCAATAACCTCAGATGCCTTGGTTAGGCCCTGTAGGACCAGAAGGGGGTTGTTACTACTGGCAAGCTGCACTTGGTGTGTGCTGGACTCTTTAAACAGTGGCTATCTAAATGGACATCAGTGTATAAGTATATAAAACAAGATCAGTACCATCTCAGTTAATAAAATATTTAAATAATCTTTACTTCACTCCTTCTCTAACCCAGATAGGCCGATTGTCCTCCCCTACTTGTACTTAGTGTAGAAAGGGAACTCCCAAGCATATATTATGGGACTGCATCAAAGTATGACCATTCTGTGCTTCTATTAAGGCACACTTAGATGCCTTGCTGGGGCTTGATGACCAGTTCACACCCAAAATTTGTTTAGCTGGTTTATACTGTAATATGGTCTTTGGCCCTAGGAAGGGTAACATGGCCCTGATAGCCATCAGGGTTAAATTAATTATTTTGAAGCAATGGCAGGATGATAATGTTCCATCCTTTAAGGAATGGCACCAAGAAATCCTCTGGCCTTAAATATGACAAAGCGGATTGTCACTCTTCAGGATATATATGATTTGTTTGGAGAAGGTGGGAACCTTTGTATATTCTCTTGTCTGTTAATTAGGTGGCACCCTGATGTCTTCCTTTTTCCTGTCAACTTTTTATTTTCTCACTCATGTTGTGCTTGGGTGGCCCCCTGTATCAAGGTATTATATGTGATGTGCTCTGGGGATAGGGGGGGAGTAATGTTGTTATTGTAATTTTTTTTTATATATTGCTTATATGTTAGTCATTTTATGGTTTGAATTATTTTTTGTTTTTTGTATGATTTGTAATGTTGCTTTTAAAACCCAATTCAATTTTATTTTTATGTTGGAAAATATGTGAGCAAAAATGTCAGTTTTCACAAACATCCAGTGGTATAAAAATTTGATGATACAAAGAAAAAAGTAAAAACAATATTTGCAAAATGTTATGGCATTTATAATAGAAACTGTAAATGACTGGATCATATAGATTAGAAAAAAACACAGAGCACCAACAATAGAACCAATATACAGATACATATAAACTCTAACTTAACTCAGGGTTGGTGGATATTCAGAGAGGTTACCTACCAGGGTAGACACAGGTGATGGATTAGAAGAGGTGGTCCTCGAGGAGGAGGTGAATGAGTCAATTGAACTACAGGTCTGAAGTTCAGGGGAAGTTTATTGTAAAACTTAGGGCCCTTGTATGTGATGGAGTTCTGTGAATGATTGGTCCAGTAAAAAGGGGTGTCGAAGATATGACAGGCAACCCCTCTTGTACTGCGCTTGAGAATTGATGAGGGGAAAAGAGAGTTAATGTTGATCAGCAGCAGATTACAGTGAACTTTGTGTAGGAAAGAGAGCATTTTAAGTTGGAACCTACCTTCAAGGGTGAGCCAGTTGAGGGAAGCATAGAGGGTACAGTGATGGGTCATCTAGGGGAGGCCGGTCACTAATTGTTCAATATTATTGTATGTAGTCCTAAGTTTGAAGAAAAGGGGGGATGTGTTGGGAAGAAGTAGGCAACAGACCATAATCAAGGAGGGGCAGGAAAAGGGAAATGGTGAGGTGCAGTCTGGAGACGGAGATAAGTAACTTTCTGATTCGAAATAGAAGGCCTAGCCTCCTATGGATTTTCTTGATGAGGTTGGTAATATGGAAATTGTAGGTCAGGTGAGGGACTAGGTGCAGTTCAAGGTATTTGAATTCATAGGCTTGTTCTATGATGTTACCAAGAATAAAGCTAACTAAGAAAACTAATAAAGTATATGCAATAAATATAATCTTTAATTCTGGGTTAATTTCAGTTACTAATTTATTTATTTTTCCTCTTTTATTCAGTTTTTCCATCAGTTAAGCCATTCATACAGAATCAGTGGTTACTGATCTACACTAGCCAAGGGGGGAGGCCCTGGAAAGGAGCAGGGAAAATCCTAGCCATCCCCCCCCCCCAGAAAAATCAGGGTAGTAAGTGAGGTAAACACCAAGACAGAGATGTCGATAGGGAGAAGTGCAGGGGTAAATTGAGAAAATGACAACAGCAATAAGGACAGGGATGGGACAAAAAGGGGTAAGGCCATCAAGAACAGGATACACAACCTACAGGAGAGACAGGGAGGGGAGAAGAGGGGGTGGAGTAGCTTTCTATGTAAGGGAAGGGATCAAAGCAACAGAGCAAAAGAGTAAACAGGGAGGAGAGGAGGCACTGTGAGTCACCTTAGAGACTGGAAATGGCACCACAGTCCACACAGGGATTGTGTGCAGATCCCCATCTCAAGGGGGAGGGAATGGACAAAGATATGATAGAAGGCATCCTTAAGATGACAGAGAAAGGGGAGATACTGTTGATGGGTGACCTGAATATGCCAGATGTTAACTGGAGCACATTTGCTGCAGCCGCATCCAAGAGCAGGGTTATTCTCGATGCCCTATGGGGGCATGGATCAGACAGCCAGGTTTGGAACCCACTCATGAGAGAGAAATCTTAGACCTCGTACTCTAAAATGGTGACAGTGAGAGGATCTCAGATCTAGAAGTGGGTAGCATCTGGGAACAAGTGACCACCAAACAGTGTGGTTCACGATAAACTCAGCTACAGAGTCAAGCCATACAAAAGTGAGAGTACTGGACTTCAGGAGGGCTAACTATGGCAAGATGAGAGAGTGGCTTAGAAAAGCACTAGCAAACAGGCTAGAAAGAGGGGTGGAGCAACAATGGGGAAACATCAAAACTGCCATCACAGAGGCAACAAGCCTTTGTGTGAAGCAAATAAACAAATCAAAATGAAAGAAAAAGACACTATGGTTCTCAAAAGAGGTGGTGGGAAGGTTAGGGAGAAAAAGACAGGATTTAGTAAGTATAAGGAAACACAGAAGGAGCAGGACAGAGAGCTGTACCAGTTAAGGCAGAAGGAAACAGGGAGGGAAGTCAGAATAGCAAAGGCCTAAACTGAGGAAAAGATAGCCAACTTGGTTAAGAAGGGGGATAAAACCTTAAATATATATTTCAGGGAGCATAGAAAGACAAAGGGAGGGATAGTGAGGCTGAGAAGAATGGACGGTGGGTAGGCAGAGAGGGACAGTGAAAAAGCAGGGATACCGAATGAATACTTCTGCTCAGTATTCACAAAAAAGGAGGTGGGGGAGGTACTTAATCTAATTAAAAGAAGCACTCTGGATATGGGGGTCGATCCCAGTCCTTTCACAAAAGAAAGGGTGCTGAAAGAACTCCTAAAACTGAAGATGGACAAAGCAATGTGGCCTAATGGGATTCACCCCAGAATTTTAAAAGAATTAAGGGGAGAACTAGTGACACCACTGACTACCCTTTTTAACAAATCATGGGAGGATTGGAGGAAGGTGGATGTGATTTCCCTTCACAAAAGTGGGAGCAAGACGGAGGCAGGAAACTACAGACCTGTCAGTTTGACCTCTGTGGTAGGGAAAGTGATGGAAATCACTTCTGAAGGAAAGACTTATTGAGTACCTAGAAGCCAGTGGGGCACAGGACCCAAGGCAGCATGGGTTCACAATGGAAAGGTCATGTCAGGCGAATCTATCTGATATATTTGACTGGGTGACCAAAGTAGTAGACTAGGGAGAGGCTGTTGACATGGCCTACCTAGACTTTAGCAAGGCATTTGACACAGTCCCACACAAAAGATTAATAAACAAATTAACCAGCCTGGGAGTGGGTCCCAGGGTGGTAGCCTGGGTTAAACATTGGCTGGGCAACAGGACACAGAGGGTAATTGTAAACAGAGTCCACTCTGAAGAAAGGGGGGTTACTAGTGGGGTACCACAGGGTTCAGTACAGGGTCCAGTCCTGTTTAATGTCTTTATAAGTGACATTGTAGAGGGACAGGAAGGAAAATTATGCCTCTTTACAGATGACACAAAGATCTGCAACAGGGTTGATACACAAGGAGGAGTGCAAAGGATGACAAGGGACTTGGCAAGGTTGGAGGTATGGTCAGAAGTATGGCAGCTTGGATTCAATGCAAAGAAGTGCAAAATAATGCACCTGGGATACAAAAACCCTGCGGAAGATTATACAATGGGGGGAGGTAGTAACAACAACAAAAATGGAAAGGGACCTGGGGGTAATCATATCAGATGACCTTAAGGTTGGCAAGCAAAGTGAGAAGGCAATAAGGAGGGCTGGCGGGATACTGGGATGTATAAGGAGAAGCATGACCAGCAGAAAACAGGAAGTTGTTATCCCTCTGTACAGACAGTTGGTGAGACCCTATCTGGAGTACTGCATCCAGTTCTGGAGACCCCATCTCTGGAAGGACATAGACATGATGGAGGCAGTCCAGAGGAGGGCAACTAAAATGGTGCAGGGTCTGCAAAAGAAGCTGTCCGAAGAGAGACTAAAGGAGCTTAATATGTATACCCTTGAGAAAAGGAGGGAGTGAGGTGACAAGATAGAAACTTTTAAGTACCTCAGTGGAATCAACAGTCTAAGAGGGTAGCATCTTTCAGAAAAAGAGATGTACTAGAACAAGGGGACACAATTTGAAGATTGGGGGGAACGGCTCAAAGGCAATGTGAGGAAGTGTTTTTTCACAGACAGGGTGGTGGATGAATTGAACAGCCTTCCTGAGGAGGTTGTGGGACCTAAAACTGTGGGAGAATTCAAGAATCCATGGGACAGACATAAGGCAATTCTTGTGGGCGGGTAGGAAGAAATAGGCTATTGGTTAACTAGGATCTATGGCTTATCCTGTAGGTAGGGAAATGGGCAGACTAGGTGGGCCAAGCGGTCCTTATCTGCTGTCAAAGTCTATGCTTCTATGTACGCCTCCCTTTGTTTCTATGGCATTTCTAGTTATAGCAGTTCCCACTTTGTCTCCTTTTAATTTACCTTCAGGTTCAGATTAAAATACTGTATATGTACATCATCATCA
Organism: Neoceratodus forsteri; assembly: GCA_016271365.2. NCBI lineage: Eukaryota > Metazoa > Chordata > Ceratodontiformes > Ceratodontidae > Neoceratodus > Neoceratodus forsteri. The sequence goes on from CM057455.1 coordinate 64,003,379, forward strand.
TCCCTAGAGCTTTGAGTTTTCATCATGTACAAACCTGTCTAGTTCTAACTACATAATGTTAAATAAATTAGATAAATAGCACAATAAAAACTGTTTCAACACTCTCCGACACTTTCCAACTCAAGATGAAGTACAAATAAAGTTCTTAATATAAAATTAATACTTTAATATTAGTCTCTTAGGAAACTGTCTCTTGGGAACAGGAGAGATTTTTGAGTACTCTGCTTTTAGACATGTGGAGGAGGGGGTGATGGATACCATGTGAACTGGTGAAAGTGGGCATTCAATCATTTCCAGGAACATGGGGGAAGAGAGGTAATGGATATCAAGTGCACTGGTGGAATGGGATGATATTATGTGCACTTGTGGAATGGGACATTAATCATTACCAGGTACATGTGGGGGGAGGAGGAGTTGGGTTCCATGGGCATTCCTGTAAAGGGGAGTTTTAATCATTACCAGGATAATGAGGGAGAAGGGGCAGTTGTGCAGTATTTCTGTGTGGATTGGGGAAGGGGGGCATTTAATTATTACCAGGATCATGAGGGTGGAGGGCAAGTTGTGTGCAATATGGACTGGGGGAAGAAGAGGGACACCGTCCAAATCTGACAATAAAGACAGCTGGCAAGGTCCAACTTACCCAGATCTCTGAACACAAATATCTAGGAGTCTGGTTGGACCAAAATATGAATTTTTTTTCCATGTAGAAAGGCCCATGAAGGTCAAAGATGCGCGGTGCATCCGGGGATGAATTGCACATCTCATCTGAATGTGTGGGCCATGATCTTTATGGATTAGCTAATAATGCATCTTTGAAGAAAGTGGAAGCTTTACAACTGTTTATGTAGGTTCATTCTTCTTCATGACTACAAACCCCACCACTGGCAAATGTATGAGGCACTGGGGTGGCTTTTCCCAGAGAATAAAAGTAAATTAATAGGGCTAACCAAGTGAATAAAATTCAATTGCAAAATAAGCCAATATGCCTGAAAGAAAAGCTTTGCAAAAGTGAGCATAAATACTGTCTAAGATCTAACAGAGAGAGAGAACATGTCAGCAATAATACCCTACAGAGTGGGCATTATTGGTAAAGATAGGCCTGCCCAGGAGCATAATGGTGCCTGATGCCACAGGCGGATGGCCTTATAGCCCCTGGAAGGTCCAGTATTTCTCAATAATGCCCACGCTGGAAGGTATTATTGCACTTAGAAAATGGCCATCTGTGTAAATTTTCATGAAGTTGTAAAATAATGGAGTACATGGCTGTGAAAAATGAACACACATATTAGAAACAAGCGTGTTGATAAAGTAGTCCATAGGCTGTTCCTGGTGCTGTTGCTCCTCCCTTGAGCATTTTGGTGGATTGCCACCCCCCCAAGAGACAGAGTCACACCCACAGACATTGCTTCCTAAAGAAGAAAGGCAGTGTGCTGTAAAACCTCTCTGTAGGACTCTCTAGCAATGGAAATTTATTTTTCTTTTTTTAGTGCAGGATGATTTTTTTTTTGTGGTCGGAAGTTGCATCTGTATGGGTGTGACCTTTGACCGCGATGTACGAGCAAGGAGAAAAAATGACCTTTGACTGCGATGTACGAGGAAAGACAAAAAATATTTATTTTCGCTTTTTTGAACTTCTGAGGTAAATGTTTGATTTTGTACAGGAGGTTCAGTAATTGTGGGGGACTTGTGCTGAGTGATTGTTGTCTTTCTGTTTGCAGTCAGCATGGTAGTGTGAGACCGCAGTCAGGAGACAGTCAGCACGGTAATGTGGCACTGCGGTCAGGAGAGTGGTGACATTGTGCCACTCTTGCAAATCACAAGATAACTGTAGTGTGCTTTTCTTATTTATTTTTAAAAGAGGGAGCGGCTGCAGGTAAAGATTGTTTGCATTGGGCTGAGGGAGAACAGCACCTCTCGCTAAGCAAGAAAAATAGATGGTGGGCATTTAAAATTTTCTTCAGTGCATTCAGCCAATTAAAAAGCAGGCTGGGCACCACTGTAGTGTACAGTGAGATGCCACTTGGAATGGCACTTATTTTTAACTATTTATTGAAAAATAGATGCCCAGGTTGGAGGTAGTTTCAGCCATCAGGATATAGAATCCATTATGGATATTTTATAAATATAATTAACACCAAAAAACTGATTTAGGGAAAGTACTCATTTTCTGCTGCGTATTTTTGGAATAGAATAGGTAAAAGTATTAAACTCCAAGCACATAAGGTCAGAGTTTTTAATTCTGCTATCAACCAAGAATTGACAGTGCACCGCAATTGCTTCAGATGAATAAGTCATCTTTGGCTACACCACTAATTATAGTTTCAGTTATTGCCTTTGTCAGTTACATAGAAACATAGAATGTGACGGCAGATAAGGACCGCTTGGCCCACCCAGTCTGCCCATTTCCCTACCTACTGGATAAGCTGCAGATCCTAGTTAACCAGCAGCCTACTTCTTCCTACCCCCACCCCCTAGAATGGCCTTATGACTGTCTCATGCATGCTTGAATTCCACCACTGTTTTTGACTCCACAACCTCTTCCAGAAGGCCGTTCCATGCATCCACAACCCTCTCTGTGAAAAAATACTTCCTTAAATTACCTGTGAGCCGCCCCTCTATCTTCAAATTGTGCCCCCTTGTTCTTGCACAACTCTTTTTCTGACAGATACTACCCTCTTGGACTTTGTGGATTCCCTTGAGGTACTTGAAAGTTTCTATCATGTCCCCCTTCTCCCTCCTTTCCTCGAGGCTATACATATTAAACTCCTTTAGTCTCTTTTCATATGTCTTCCGGTGCAGACCCTGCACCATTTTAGTTGCCCTCCTCTGGACAGCTTCCATCCTGTCTATGTCTTTGCAGAGATTGGGTCTCCAGAACTGCACGCAGTACTCCAGATGGGGTCTGACTAACTGTCTGTACAGAGGGAAAATAACTTCCTGTTTTCTACTGGTGATGCCTCTCCCTATGCATCCCAGTATCCCCCCAGCCCTCCTTGCTGCTCTCTCACGTTGCTTGTCCACCTTTAGGCCATCTGAAATGACTACCCCCAGGTCCCTTTCCATTTTTGTTGTTGTTAGCATCTCACCCCCCATTGTGTACTCCTCCCCTTGGTTTTTGTTTCCCAGGTGCATTACCTTGCACTTCTTGGCATTGAATCTAAGCTGCCATACATTTGACCATTCCTCTAACCTTGCCAAGTCCCTTCTCATCCTTTCCACCCCACCTTGTGCATTAACTCTGTTGCAGATATTTGTGTCATCTGCAAAGAGACATACTTTTCCTTCCAGTCCCTCTGCAATGTCGCTTATAAAGACATTGAAGAGGACCGGTCCTAATACTGAACCCTTCGGTACCCCACTAGTAACCCCCCTTTCTTCAGAGTGGACTCCATTTAGTATTACTCTCTGTGTCCTATTCTCCAGCCAATTCTTTACCCAGGCTGTCATCTTGGGACCCACTCCCAGGCTGGCTAACTTGTATATTAATCTTTTTTGTGGGACTGTGTCAAATGCCTTGCTAAAGTCTACGTAGGCCATGTCCACAGCCCCTCCCTGATCTACTACTTTGGTCACCCAGTCAAAGAAATCTATCAGATTCGTCTGGCATGACCTTCTCGCTGTGAATCCATGCTGCCTTGGGTCCTGTGCCCCTCTGGCCTCTAGACACTTGACAAGTCTTTGCTTCAGAAGTGATTCCATCATTTTCCCTATCACTGAGGTTAAACTAACAGGTCTGTAGTTTCCTGCTTCTGCCTTGCTCCCACTTTTGTGAAGGGGAATCACATCTGCTCTCCTCCAGTCCTCGGGTACCACCCCATCCTCCCATGATTTGTTAAAGAGGGTAGTCAGTGGTGTCACTAGTTCTACCCTTAGTTCTTTTAGAATTCTGGGATGAATCCCATCAGGCCCCATTGCTTTGTCCATCTTCAGCTTTAAGAGTTCTTTCAGAACCCTTTCTTCTGTAAATGGGCTGGTATCAACTTCTGTATCCAGAGTGTTTCTGTTTGTTTTAGGTACCTCACCCTCTTCATTTGTAAATACTGAGCAAAAATATTTGTTTAGTATATCTGCCTTTTCACAATCACCCTCTTCCCACCTCCCTCCCCTTTATTAAGCCTCACTATCCCTCCCTTGGTCTTCCTTCACTCCCTGATGTACCTATAAAAGGTTTTATCCCCTTTCTTAACTGAGTTGGCTATCTTTTCCTTGGTTTGGACCTTTGCTGTTCTGACTGCCTTCCCAGCTTCCTTTTGCTTTAACTGATACAGTTCTCTATCCTGCTCCTTCTGTGATTCCTTGTACTTTCTGAATGCTTTCTTTTTCTCTTGAACCATCACTGCCACTTCCTTTGAGAACCATAGTGGTTTCTTGCATCGTTTTGTTTTGTTTATTTGCTTCACACAAAGGCTTATTACCTCTGTGATGGCAGTTTTTTATTATTCCCCATTGTTCTTCCACCCCTCCTTCCTGCCCATTTGCTAGTGCATTCCTTAGGCACTCACCCAGTTTGGCAAAGTCAGCCTTCCTAAAGTCCAGTATTTTTGCCTTTGTATGGCTTGGCTCTATTGCTGTGTTTATTGTGAACCATACTGTTCGATGGTCACTAGTTCCCAGATGGCTACCCACTTCTACATCTGTGATCCTCTCTCCATCTCCATTTGAAAGAACCACGTCTAAGATTGCTCCCTCTCGAGTGGGCTCCAATACTAGTTGTCTAAGGCATGCCCCCTGTAGGGCATCTAGAATAACCCCACTCTTCAAAGTGGCTGCTGCAACGGCACTCTAGTTAACATCTGGCATATTCAGATCACCCATCAGCAATATCTCCACTTTTTCTGACATTCTAAGTATACTTTCTATCATTTCCTTGTCCATTTCCTCCCCCCTGAGAAGGGGGTCTGTATACAACTCCTGTGTGGATTGTGGTGCCATTGCCTGTCTCCAAATTTACCCACAGTGCTTCTTCTCCTCCCTGTTTACCCTTATGTTCTGTTGCTTTGATTCCTTTCCTTACTTAAAGAGCTACTCCTCCTCCTCCTCTTTTACCCTGCCTGTCCCTCCTGTAGATAGTGTATCCTGGTATGTTTACGTCCCAGTCATGGTTTTGTGTGTACCATGTTTCTGTGACTGCCACGATATCCAGATGTTCCTCCTCCATCAAGGCCACTAATTCAGGAAGCTTGTTACTCAGACTACGGGCATTGGTACTTATTGCTCTCCATTTTTTGATGGCTTTACCTTCTGTTGCAGCATCCCCCACTGACCTTTCTACCTCGGTCTTTTTTTCATTTAGTACCCTGTTTTGTAGGGGGCAGTATGTTATAGGAAGCCAAGTTTTTGATTAAATGCCTTAATAACATTTATAGCATTCGATTCAAATGATAGATGTTCATCAAGAGTCATGCCCAGATATTTAAAGGAGCCCACTCCTTCTAAAGGTATACCAAAGGAGGTAATGACTACCAAGGAAGGCTAGGAAGTTGTATCAAAGGAGGTATGATGGAACAGCATGGTTTTTGTTTTCTTTGTATTCAACACCAGCTGGTTCTTCTTGAACCAGGATTCCAACTGCTGGAAGTCTTATTCAAATTCAGACTTAATAGAGGAGATGTTAAATCAGCTATTTTTGAACCTGCCTTTATGTATTGGCTCTGCACCTGCCAGCGTTTGTGCGATCCATACTTTCAAGTTCTGGCAGCTACCTTGTGAACTCTGAGTTTGTTCTGGATTTTTTGTGAAACAGACTGGAGCCTTTGCCTGCAGTCTAGAGAAGATGAATGGAGTGTGGCAACCTGACATACATTGAGGGAATAAGATGGATGGAGGTAATGGAGAACTGACAGTAAATCCATCTTGGTGAGCTTGTTCCTTTCTTTCATTGAGGAATTTTATGGAACCCAGTACTGTAACGTGGACTTGCCAGGGCCCCTGTTTTGCCGTGGGGGAAGCGGTGATCCTTGGTTGTGTCGCCTACAGGAGGGGGCAGCGTGAGTGCTTGCTGGAGGGCTTAGTGCCTCTTTCCACCTCATGGGTTTTCCAGGGGACCTGGTTGGAGGACGTGGTCTATCTGGGGCCCTGTCCCTTGGGTGGCCCACCTGGGTTTCACTGTGAGCCCAGAGGGTGAATTGGGTGGATTTTGTCAGTGGATGTCTTTATGAGGAGCCTGTTCGGTTGGGTGTGCATACTTCCTTGGTTCTGGATTGCAGCTGCAGATGAGTATAGTGGTTCAGGGTGGAACGCCAGACTGAGCGGGTGCTCAGTACACTGCCAGTGGGCAGTGGGGCCTGGAATGCTTGGGGTATCCCGGTAGTGGGTCCGGACGGTCTCACCTTGGGGTGTCCTATTTTCAGGATGTCTGACCACCCTGGACTGCTGCCCCATTGAGGGATGCTATATTATCCAGTTAGAGATTTCAGATTAGACTGCTAGATGTTTGAAACTGATCACTGGAGGGCAGGACAATTGTTGGTGGTGGCTGGGAGAAAGCCTCCAGAATTTGCATTATTTTCTATTTTTAAACTGGTGACTGCTGTGGTGAGAGCTCAGCCTTTGGACTTGATTTGGAGGACTTGGTGGGGGTGAGATCCCTATTTTGTCTGAAGATACATTCCTTAAGTGTGACATGCTTAGTCTTTTCCCATCATCTATGGACCTGTATGTTGTGGGACTTTGCAATGCTTAAAAGTGGATTGTAATTTGGGATTTGGGGTTGGGGAAATTTTTTGTGTTATTGTATGTCTCGGTGGTTTGATTTGGTTGTTATTTCTTTTGGTGTACTGGCCTGACTCTTAGTTGTGATCTACTCTGGAATGTGTTGACCAAGAGTTCTCCCAGTCAGGTGCTACTCCCCCTCTGAGCTCCGCAGCCTCGGCCTTTTGCTTGCCCCCCTTTCCCAGTCAGGTATATGGATGTTGCTGGGCATTTGGAATTGCTAGGAAGAAGTGTAGGGCCGGTGGTTGTTGACATGGAGGGGGAAGGGAGCTGGTTGGACAGATTGAGGTGGTTAGGGCCAGGGTTCACCCTGGGGGGGAAATGGGTTCCAGAGAGGGGTTCTACCTGTCTGGTTCCCATATCTGAGGGCTCCACTGTGGCTGGGCAGATAGCGCAGCCAACCTTGGTGGCCCATCCTACTCAAGCGGTGTTATGCAATGCCAGGTCCTTTAAAACAAGATGACAGTGATTGCTGATCTTTTTGAGTCATTGGACCTGGCTTGCATCACTGAGACATGGCTGGATGAGAATACTGGTCAAGTTTTGGAGTCAGCTGTTCTGGCTGGGTTCTTGGTGGCACACTATCTGAGGATGGATCACAGAGGTGGGGGCATAGCCATCTGTTTTAGAATGGAAATGGGCCTTGCAGAGGTGCCATTGGGTGAGTCCAGATCTTTTGAGTGTATCATTGGTGCAGGTGTGAGGTGCAAGATTCTTCTCATCTGCCGTCCACCTGGGGATGAGAAGTTGTTCTTGCAGGAAGTCACGGACTTCATCATTGATATGGTGTTGGAGTCCCCCAGATGGTTGGAGCTGGGGGATTTCAATGCCTGGGTCAATGATGAACTCTTGCAATTTGTTCAGGACTTCCTCCAACTGATGAATTTGTTGAGCTTCAAACAGGTTATTACCTCTGTGAGTTGTATTCATGGTCACTAATTTGATTTGGTCTTCCTGCTGAGGATGGAGACCTCTGACTTGATGGTGGAGCCAGTCGGTTACTCCGACCATCACACTATAAGGTTCAATTTCCAGGGTCCCATTAGGCCTTCCCCTGTGGAGATGGTTCAATACCACCCATTGAGGGGTTTGACCCTTAATGGCCTTGCAGGGGTGCTGAATCTGTCAAGTGTACCGAATGTAAGCATGGACCCCGAAAATCTAGTACAGACCTATAATAGGGCAGTAGTGGAGGCTTTGGATTCCGTTACTGCTGTCTGGGTTCACCCACTCACCCTTCACCCTTGGTCCCCATGGTTTGATGACACCTTAAGGGAGTTGAGGCGAGTGGGACGAAGGCTGGAACGATGCTGGCAGAAATCCAGCCCTGATGCCGAGAGGCTTAGATGGATGACTCATTGTAAGAAGTAGCAATTGGTTATCTCCCGTAAGTCAGAGTTCCTGTCCAGGGAGATTTCAGCTGCAAAGAACTGACCAGCTCAGCTCTTTCTGACTGTGGACAAACTGTGCAATCCAGTCTGCCTCCAGTCTTGGAGAGCATTGTCACAGCAGAAATGTGATGAGTTTGTTTGATTCTTTGCAGGCAAGGTTGCTGACATCAGGTCTGAAATCTGCATGGCTCATTCAAATGAGAGTTGCATTAGTCGGTGGGAGGTTTCTGCACCTTGTTTTGGCTGGTCTGACTTCGACCGTTTGGTGGTCATGGAGGTCGAAAGGATCATCCAGAGTTTGCAGCTTACCTGCTGTAGTTTGAACCCAGGCCCAACTTGCCTCCTTGTGGGGTGAGTTGAAGACATTGGCCCAGTCCTAGCAGAGGTAGTCAGGGTTTCATTAGAGACAAGTGTGTTTCTGGACACCTGAAGGAAGCAGTAGTAATACCCCTCCTTAAGAAATCCTCTCTTGACCCCAATTGTCTAGGTAATTACAGGCCTGTCTCTAACCTTCCTTTTTTTTTTTTTTGCAAATAACTTTATTTTTTTAGAAATAAATTGCAAAAGCTCATAAATAACAAAGGCCACAAAACAACATTCTGCATTAGTTAGACAATCACAGATTTGTTCATATGCCATAAAAAAACAACATTCTGTCTTAGACAATCACAAATTTGTTCATATGCCATAAAAAATAAATAAATAAATATAAATCTAACCTTCCTTTTGTGGGTAAGGTTATTGAGAAAGCGGATGAGCTGCAGCTGGAGGCCCATCTTACCATCCATGACATCTGCTATGCTCTCCAGTCAGGCTTTCAGAAGAGGCATAGTACCAAGACGACCCTGGTTCGGGTGCTCAATGAATTCCTGATAGCGAGAGATCAGAGTGCTTGTTCCATCTTGGTACACGGAGGGTAATAGTAAACAGAGTCCACAGTGAAGTAAGGGGGGGTTACTAATGGGGTACCACAGGGTTCAGTACTGGGTTTGGTCCTTTTTAATGTCTTTGTAAGTGACATTGCAGTGGGACTGGAAAAAAATGTATGTTTTGTTGCAGACAACACAATGATCTGTAACAGGGTTGATACACAAGGTGGGGTGGAAAGGAGGAAAAGGGACTTGGCAAAGTTGAAGGAATGGTCAAATGTTTGGCAGCATAGATTCGATATAAAGAAGTGCAAAGTAATGCACCTAGGAAACAAAAACTCAGGAGAAGAGTACATAATGGGGGGTGAGATACTGACAATTTTTTTTTTTGGTTGTTTAAGCAGGAGTAGCACACTAAGCTGAAAGCTTTTTTACAGGTGCAACCTGGGAGCACAGGGAAGTTAAGTGACTTGCTCAGGGTCACACAGTATACAAGTGGAAGCTGCAGGATTCAAACGCAGGTCTGGTCTGCTGACTGTCACCAGATTTGCAGCTCAGAGCCTTAAACCACTGCGCTATACTGCCAACAAAAATGGAAAGGGACCTGGGGATAATTATATCAGAAGACCTGAAGGTGGGCAAGCAATGTGAGAAGGCAGTAAGGAGGACTGGGGGGATACTGGGATGCACAAGGAAAAGCATCACCAGTAGAAAACAGGAAGTTGTTATCCCTCTGTAAAGGCAGTTGGTGAGACCCCATCTGGAATACTGCATGTAGTTCTGGAGACCCCCATCTCTGCAAAGACATAGACAGGATGGAGGCTGTCCAGAGGAGGGCAACTAAAATGGTGCAGGGTCTGCACCAGAAGACATACGAAGAGAGAGTAAAGGAGCTTAATATGTATACCCTCGAAGAAAGGAGGGAGATGATAGAAACTTTCAAGTACCTCAAGGGGAATCAACAAAGTCCAAGGGGGTAGTATCTGTCAGAAAAAGAGTTGTGCAAGAACAAGGGGGCATAATTTGAATATACAGGGGAGGATGGCTCAGAGGTAATGTGAGGAACTATTTTTTCATGGATTGGGTTGTGGATGCATGGAACAGCCTTCCTGAGGAGCTTGTGGAGTCAAAAACAGTGGGGGAATTCAAGAATGCATGTGACAGTCATAAGGCAATTCAAGGGGGTGGGGTTAGGAAGAAGTAGGCTGTTGCTTAGCTAGGATCTGCAGCTTATCCATTAGGTAGGGAAATGGGCAGACTATGTGGGCCAAGCAGCCCTTATCTGCCATCAAATTCTGTTTCTCCTTGATCTCTCTCTGCAGCATTTGATACCGTGGACCATGGTGTGTTACTATAGTGCCTGCAGTTCATCTGTAGACTGTTGGGTATAGTCCTCAGATGGTTACATTTCTTCCTCATGGGCAGGTCACAGTGAGGGGTGCCTGGTAATTTTTCCTTAGGCCCGGTCTTCCTGCCATGTGGCCACCCACAGGGCTCGGTATTGTCACCCATGTTGTTCGCCATATACTGTATATGCTGCCATTTGGAGACATTGTGAGGTGGTATGGGTTGAGTTTTTACAGCTATGCAGATGATACTCAGCTCTACATTTCCTTTGTGCTCGAATAGGATGATATTGTCTCTGTACTTAACAACTACCTTGCCAAGATTCAGGACTTGATGAGTACCAACTGGCTGAGGTTAAACCCTGACAAGACTGAGGTGTTGGTTGTGGACCTGGGTCGTCGAACTGAGTGGTCATTGTCTGGGCAGCCTTAAGGGATTTGGTTCGGGGGCAGTCAGCAAGCGACCTCTGACCAGGTGAGCAATCTGGGCATTATTTTTTAAGATGGTCTGACCCTTAAGTCTCAGGTGTCGGCCGTCATCAAATTCTCATTTTACCATCTGGGGAGTATTGCTCAGATTAAACACCTGGTCCCGCCTGACGACTTTCCAACATTGGTCCATGCCTTTGTGGCCTCCCACGTTGACTATTGCAACTATCTGTACCTAGGGCTTCTGGGGGTTGATATCTGCTGCTTGCAGCTGGAACAGAATGCGGCAGCCAGGCTGATGGCTGTCTTATCTCGATCTTGCCATATCATGCCTGTGTTCTGCAGCTGCACTGGCTGCTGGTTCAGTGGCGGATCCCCTTCAAGGTTGGCTTGCTAACCTATAAAGTCCTACAAAGACAGGGGCTGTGCTACCTGCAACAACTTCTGTGCCCTTATCACCCCTTCCACCCACTCCACTTTGCTGACAATAGACTGCTAGAAGATCCCAGGGTCTGTTTAAAGACTTCTGGCACCAGGGCATTTGCATTTATGATCCTGACCCTGTGGAACTCTCTACCTTGTCAGATAAGGGAGTGCCTGACTGTGGAGAGCTTTAAATCTGCCTTAAAAATGTATTTATTTAAACTCACCTTCTTGGAGGGTGTGTGAACTGGAGATTATTGAATATTGCGGTACTGGTGCTTTAGTTGATATTTATTTTAACTGCTGAATTTTCTTTCTTCGTTGTTCTGTACAGTGCTTAGATAGTGATTTGATTTGTGCTTTTTAGAAATAAAATATAAGTTGAGTTGAGTTTCCACAAGGTGTTTTTTATATGGAAGAAGGTGTGGGGGCTTCTGGGAGAGAAACTTGTGGAAAGGGGTGGGCAGCAGGTAGATCTGTCTTATATGCGTCTAGGTCCATGAAGAAAATATTTAAACCAGTGGCTATCTCCAAGGGCGAGGACAGTAAGGAGCCTTTCGAGATCATATTTTGGAAAAGTTCCACTAGTTACCCTTACGTAAGGCATTGATTTGAGTCCAAAAGTTTCTGGGTTGGCAAGGTGTATTTCTTTTTCTTCAAACTGAGTATACTTTATTAAAGAGCATAGAAGATATAACCAAGGATAAGAATGACAGTCGTCTATACTGGTAGGAAGTGAAACATAAACTTCCAAAGAGTATATAATGATAAAGTTAACTACAAAACTGTGTCATTTTTGCCCTCTTAGTTTAAGCCATACAACAACAATCCCCCAGAAAGACCTCCTCTCCCTCCCCTCACCACCAGGGGTAACAAATAAAGAAAGGATAATAAACAAGCGTTTGTCAATGCCAAATGTTGTCTCGCTGGCATTGGCATTAGTAGTGCAGGAGTTAGAGATGCATAATAGGAATGACAGTGAAGGACTGAACTGATGCCAACCCCACCCCCACCCAGCAGAGACTGACAGGCATTGGGATGTGTCTTTGGGTCGTCATCTATAACGCTCATGCCATTTTACCTCACCCTACCCTGTAGGCATTGACAAGTGTTGTGGTGTGCTTTTGGGTCTTTGGGCCTTATACTTACTCCATTCCATAAGGAAATACACTGAGGAGGGTGCAGTGTAGGAGAATGGGGTTAACTTTGTGGCCGAACAGTGGAAGGCACACCACAATGCCTGTCACTGGCTGCAGGGTGGTTGTGGGGGTGGAATGGTGGGATCATTACAGCTGATGATCCCAAGTCACACCCCTGACGCCTGACAGTCTCTACAGGTTGGGGTGTTACAGCTGGAAACCCTAACACCATATGCATGTGTTGGTATTTTCACTCCAAATTATCAACATGGGCTTTTTGTGATCCCACCTCATAAAGAGTGGCACTATCAGTTTGTTAGCTGAAAGGTAATTTTGCACAGCAACTGTGCCATTTGGTGCCACAGGTACGGAAACACATTTTGGGCAGGATGTGAAAAATAGCAACTGTATTGTTCATGAGGAGATGTGAAAAAAGTGGCAACATTAAAAATCTGGAGTGAAAATATGAAAAATTGCTGAAGTCATGAGCATGCATAGAAACTAAGCAATGTATGTTCATAACCCAATTATTTTTGGGATTCTTTTTAACCACATTTTCAACATAGGCATTTTGGGACCTCCCCTCATGAACAGTGGCACTGTGATTTTGTTAAACTGTCCCAAAAGTTGATATCCCACAGTGACCATTCCCATTGTGTGCCACAGGTGCGAAAACACATTTTGGGCAGGATGTGAAGAATGACAGCTGTACTGTTCATAAGGAGGTGTGAAAAAATGCCAGTGTTGAAAATCTGGTATGAAAATATTGCAAATTTGCGAAGGTACAAGGGTGCGTGGAATCTGCACAACGCACGCTTGTAACACAGTCATTTTATGGACTTTCATCACCAAATTTTCAAAATAGGCATTTAGGACCTCTGCTCATGAACAGTGTCACTGTCATTCTCTCAAACTGTTGTAAAAACTGATTTCGCACAGCGATCGCGCTATTCTGTGCCGGACATGCGAAAACACATTTCGGTCAGGATAAAAACATAGAAACATAGAAAACATAGAATTTGATGGCAGATAAGGACCGCTTGGCCCACCTAGTCTGCCCATTTCCCTACCTGATGGATAAGCTGCAGATTCTAGTTAATCAACAGCTTACTTCCTCCTACCCCCCCACTAGAATTGCCTTATGCCTGTCCCATGCATTCTTGAATTCTCCCACTGTTCCTGACTCCACATCCTCCTCAGGAAGGCTGTTCCATGCACCCACAACCCTCTCCGTGAAAAAATACTTTCTAACATTACCTCTGAGCTTTCCCCTCTATCTTCAAATTGTGCCCCTTGTTCTTACACATCTCTTGTTCTGAAAGATGCTGTCCTCTTGTACTTTGTTAATTCCCTTGAGATACTTGAAAGTTTCTACCATGTCCCCCCTCTCCCTCCTTTCCTCAAGGGTATACATATTAAGCTGCTTTAGTCTCTCCTCGTATGTCTTCTGATGCAGACCCTGCATCATTTTGTTTGCCCTCCTCTGAACAGTCTCCACTCTGTCTATGTCTTTGTGGAGATGGGGTCTCCAGAATTGCACTCAGTACTCTAGATGGGGTCTCACTAACTGTCTGTACAGAGGGATAACAACTTCCTGTTTTCTATTGTTGATGCCTCTCCCTATGCATCCCAGTATCACTGCAGCCCTCCTTACTGCCTTCTCACATTGCTTGCCCACCTTTAGGTCATCTGATATAATTACTCCTAGGTCTCTCTCAATTTTTGTTGTAGTTATTAACTCACCCCCCATTCTGTACTCTTCCCCTGGGTTTTTGTTTCCTAGATGCATTACCTTGCACTTCTCTGCATTGAATCTGAGCTGCAACATATTTGACCATCCTCCAACCTTGCCAAGTCCCTTTTCATCCTTTCCACCCCACCTTGTGTATCAACCCTGTTGCAGATCTTTGTATCATCTGCAAAGACACATACCTTTCCTTCCAGGTGCTCTCCAATGTCACTTATAAAGAAATTAAAGAGGACCGGTCCCAGTACTGAACCCTACGCTACTCTGCTAGTTACCCTCCTTTCTTCACTGTGGACTCCATTTACTATTTCCCTTTGTGTCCTGTTGTCCAGCCAGATTTTTATCCAGGCTAACACCTTGGGACCCACTCCAAGACTGGCTAACTTGTGTATTAATCTTTTGTGTGAGACTGTGTCAAATGCCTTGCTAAAATCTAAGTAGGCCATATCCATAGCCCCTCCCTGGTCTACTATGTCCAGAAGAGGGCAACCAGAATGGTGCAGGATCTGCACCAGAAGACATATGAAGAAAGACTAAGTGAGCTTAATATGCATAGCCTCGAAGAAAGGAGGGAGAGGAGGGACATGGTATAAACATTCAAGTATGTCAAGGGAATCAACAACGTCCAAGAGGGTAGCATCTTTCAGAAAAAGAAATGTGCAAGAACTAGGGGGTACAATTTGAAGATAAGGGAGGGATAGCTCAGAGGTAATGTGAGGAAGTATTACTTCATGGAGAGGATTGTAAATGCATGGAACAGCCTTCCTGAGGTGGCTGTGGAGTCAAAAGCTGTGGGGGAATTCAAGAATGCATGGGACAGACATAAGGCAATTCTAGTGGGGGGTAGGAGGAAGTAGGCTGTTGGTTAACTAGGATTTGCAGCTTAATAATTACGTAGGGAAATGGGCAGATTAGGCGGTCCTTATCTGCCATCAAATTCTAAGTTTCTATGTTTCTATGTAAGGAGGTTACTTTTGAGGGGACCAGGTGTTCTTGGAGTTTAGCAAGGACAGGAAGGAGGGAGATTGGGGGAAAATCTGCAGGGGAGAAGGAGTAACCACTCTTTGGGAGAGGTTGGACCACTGCATGTTTCCAGCATGAAGAGACAGATAAGAATGAGAAGGAAAGATTTAGGAATAAGGAGAGAGGGTAAGCTACAGAAAAAGCCTAAAAGTAGATGAGTTGAGGGATAATACAGAACAGCATTTCATACAAGAACAATACATTATTAATGATACGTTTAACAATACAGGAATAATTACACATTTGAAAATCAAACAGCAGAATTCTAAATTCATGGGAAGGGAATGGTACAGAGTAATCATACATTTGGTAAAATTAGCAGCATCATTCTTAATTCCTAGGAAGTGAACAATACAGGTAGGATATGACAGGCCCTTCATGTTCAGCAAGGCAGTTTGTGAAAACAAGATGGAGGGTGAAGAAAGGGTATTCAAACGAATTAGTGAACTGGATAAGAAAGGAGTGTTCAGATATATTAGGGAAATTAAGTATCTTATCTAATAACATAAGTCTATACCATATTAGTAAGGAAGGAACAGGACAGATATGATTAGGATAGACTATTAGGGTTAAGTGAGAAACAGGCCATGTACAATTTGAATAGTCTATTTGGCTTGTGGACGTCAATGTGTTAAAACGCAGGGAGGGTGAGTTAGAGATCTGGATGAAGGGGAGAAGCTCAAGGGGACTGTAGAACTGGGGGACTCAGTTGGTAGAGGCATCCAGTCAGTCAGTCTCATTTAAACAGTGACACAGCACTGGGTCCGCATCAGCACGACCAGGTGCACAACTGGCATGGCTGGGTATCATGTGCATAGCAGTGAAACCCCTGGCCATACCATCTAATGATCTTACCCAAAGGTAACATGTACGCAACACTGGGCCTGTATCAGCACCACCATGTGTACCTGACAGGCATACCTGGCTATCATCTGCATAACAGTGAAATTCCCAACCCCACTATCAAATAATTTAACCCAAAGGCAATATGTACACAGCACTTGGCCTGCATCAGCACCACCAGGTGTGAATGAGAGGCATAACTAGGCTTCATCTGCATAACAGTGAAATTTCCAACCATACCATTTAATCATTTTACCCAAAGGTAACATGTACGCAGCACTGGGTATGCACCAGCACCACCAGGTGCACATGACTGGCCTTGGTAGGTATCATATACATAGCAGTGAAAATCCCGACTACACCATCTAATGGTCTTCCCTTAAGGTAACATATACACAACACTGGGCCTGCATCAGCACCACCATGTGCACATGACTGGCATAGCTGAGTATCATGTGCATAACAGTGACACCCGAGACCATACCATCTCATCATTTTACCCAAAAGTAACATGTACACAGCACTGGGCATGCATCAGCACCACCAGGTGCACATGACTGGTATAGCTGGGTATCATATGCATGAGCGTCTCAGAGGTAATTTAAGGAAGTATTTTTTCACAGAGAGGGTTGTGGATGCATGGAACGGCCTTCCGGAGGAGGTTGTGGAGTCAAAAACAGTGGTGGAATTCAAGCATGCATGGGACAGTCATAAGGTAATTCTAGGGGGTGGGGGCAGGAAGAAGTAGGCTGCTGGTTAACTAGGATCTGCAGCTTATCCATTAGGTAGGGAAATGGGAAGACTGGGTGGGCCAAGCGGTTCTTATCTGCTGGCAAATTCTATGTTTCTATAGCAGTGAAACTCCTGACCACACCATTTAGTGGTCTTCCCTAAAGGTAACATATATATATAACACTGGGCCTGCATCAGCACCACCATGTGCACATGACAGGCATAGGTGGGTATCATGTACATAGCATTGAGACTCTTGGCCATACCATCTAATGATCTTACCCAAAGGCAACATGTACAGAGCACTTGGCATGCAACAGCACCACCAGGTGTACATGACAGGCATAGCTGGGTATCATGTACATAGCAGTGAGACTCTTGACCATACCATCTAATGATCTTACCCAATGGTAACACATACACAGCATTGGGCCTGCATCAGCACCACCAGGTGCACATGCCTGGCCTAGCTAGGTATCATAAGCATATCAGTGAAACTCCGGACCACACCATCTAACAATTTTCCCTAAAAGTAAC
Organism: Neoceratodus forsteri; assembly: GCA_016271365.2. Classification (NCBI taxonomy): domain Eukaryota; kingdom Metazoa; phylum Chordata; order Ceratodontiformes; family Ceratodontidae; genus Neoceratodus; species Neoceratodus forsteri. The sequence continues at coordinate 64,020,569 of CM057455.1, forward strand.
ATATACACAGCACTGGGCCTGCATCAGCACCACCAGGTGCACATGCCTGGCTTAGCTAGGTATCATAAGCATAGCAGTGAAACTCCGGACCACACCATCTAACAATTTTCCCTAAAAGTAACATATACACAGCACTGGGCTTGCATCAGCACCACCAGGTGTACATGACAGGTATAGCTGGGTATCATCTGCATAGCTGTGAAACTCCCAGTCATGCCATCTAATAATCTTACCCAAAGGCAACATATACACAACACTGAACATGCATCAGCACCAGCAGGGGTACGTGACAGGTATAGCTAGGTATCATCTGCATAGCAATAAAACTACCATACATACCACCTAATGATCTTACCCAAAGGTAACATATACATGGCAAACAACATGGGGCCAGGATCAACACTTGAGGCACACCAGAGTATGGTGAAGCTGTTTCAGGGACGCCATTACCTAAGGCTACGTGCTGCATTCTTCTAGGAAAGTAGGACTCAACGCAGTGCAAAGCAGTGGCAGTGAGTCCTATATAGTGTCATGTATTTCATGATCATCTCATGGTTAACCATGTCAAATACTAGCTAGTAGTAGGCAGTCAGTCCTACATAGTGTGTAATGTGTTTCACGAGCACCTCATGTCTAACCATGTCAAATAGTAGCTAGTAGTAGTAGTAGCAGGCAGTTAGTGCTATGTATTGAGTCACATTTCATGTCATAAGCACCTCATGGATGAACATATCAAATAGTAGCTAGCAGTAATACTAGGCAGTCAGTGCTACATACTGCGCCATGTGTTTCACAAGCATGTCATAGTTAACCTTGTCAAAACGTTTTTAGCAGTAATAGTAGGCAGTCAGTGCTACACAGTGCATCATACATTTCATGAGTACCTCATGGTTAACCACATCAAATAGCTGCTAGCAGTAGTAGTTGGCATTGAGTACTACAGAGTGTGTCATGTGTCACAAGCACCTCGTGGTTAAGTGTGTGAAACAGTGGCTAGTAGAAGTAGTAGGCAGTTAGTGCTATGGGGTGCATCATGTGTTTCACTATCACCTCATGGTTAACTGAGTCAAATAGTGGCTAGCAGAAGTAGTAGGCAGTGAATACTACATAGTGTGTAATAAATGTCATGATCACCTCATGGCTAACCATGTCAAATAGCAGCTAGTAGTAGTAGTAGTAGGAAGTCAGTGCTACATAGTGCATCATGTGTTTTACGAGCACCTCATGGTTAACTTTATCAAATAGTGGCTAGCAGTAGTAGTTGGCAGAGAGTACTACATAGTGTGTCATCTGTTTCACAAGCACCTCAAGGTTAACTGTGTCAATCAGAGGCTAGCAGTAGAAGTAGGAAGTCAGTGCTACATAGTGCGTTGTGTTTCATGAGCACCTCATGGTTAACCGCTTCAAACAGTGGCTAGCAGTAGTTGTAGGCAGCCAGTGCTGCATAGTGCATCATATGTTCACAAGCATCTCATGATTAATTGTGCCAAATAGTAGCTAGTAGTAATAGGCAGTCAGTGCTACACAGTGCATCACGTGTTTCTCAAGAAACTCATGGTTAACCGAGTTAAATAGTGGCTAGTAGAAGTAGTAGGCAGTTAGTGCTATATAGTGAGCCATATGCTTCACAAGCACCTCATTGATAACTGTGTCATATAGTGCCAAGTAGTAGTAGTAGTATGCAGGGAGTGCAGTGCCCCATGTGCTTCACAAGCACCTCATGGTTAACCAAGTCAAATGATGTCTAGTAGTGGTAGGTAGTCAGGTCTACGTAGTGCATCATGTGCATCATGAGCATCTCATGGTTAACCGCATCAGAAAGTGGGTAGAAGTAGTAGTAGGCAGTCAGTGCTATGAAGTGTGTCATGTTTCATGAGCACCTCATGGTTAAACGCATCCAATGGTGGCTAGTATTAGTAGCAGTAGGGAGGGAGTACTATGTATTTGTGCCATGTGTTTCATGAGCACCTCATGGTTAACTGCATCAAATAGCAACTAGTAGTAGGCAGGGAGTACTACATAGTATGTCATGTTTCACAAGCACCTCATGGTTACCTGCTTCCAATAGTGGCTAGTAGTAAGTAAGTAATTAAGTAAGTAAAACTTTATTTGTATTAGGTGCCCTTCCAGAGCTCAGGGCACCTTAGCAACATAACTAAAGCAAATACCAACTCCAAAATACACTAAAAACAATAAATATACATATTCTTGAGTCACGTGATGCAGTCATCCGAGTAAAGATGTGCTCCACTGTTGCTCTGCTTGCCCGAGCCCACTAATCATCAAAAAACAACTATTTCATCCTACCTGCTAAGATATAGTCTCTGGAGAAGCTAGTCTTCCTTCACGAACTCATCCGAATTGACAGTTTTGAATAGTGTGGAAGCCAAAATGCGTCTAGTGGAGCCTAGACAAACACCGCCAGTTTCCCCAGAGAAGCAGGCCAAAAAATCCAGGACGAATCCTGGAGGCTCTACACGGACTCCACCTGCATCGGCTCCATCCACAAGTCCCCCGGTGGATACTCCTCTTAGCCTGGAAAGATTCCTCCTTGAATTCCAGCCATTTTGTGAGGAAGTAAGTCTCTAGTGTCGGAAGTTTAATCCATCTCAGTAACTTTAGACGACACCACATGGACAGTGACGAACAATGAAGCCCACATTTTCTCCTTAGAGAAGCAGTTAGAGAAGTCGGAAGTCTCGGCAACAGCAAATCGCCAGAACCTCAAGAAATTAGAAAGCAAGACAGAGATCTTGAGGGACGAAGCTGGAAGAATAACTTAGTGATCATAGGGATACCAAAGAAAGAGGAGGGATTGGACTCATTGAAGTTCACACAGAAACTCCTCCACAAAATTGCTTGGCCTTCTCTGTTCGGTTCCAACTACATATTGGAACATACACACCGGGCACTTTGCCCCATTCCCCCGTCAACAGCTCAACCCAGGCCTCGCATCTGCTGACTCCTGAATTATCAAGAAAAGCAGCATATCCTCCTAAAAATGAAAGAGGTACAGAAGGTTCAGTGGGAAGGGCTGAAACTTAGAATAACACAAGACCTGCCTGCATAAGTGCAACAACGGAGAGGCCTTTTCCATCTGATCATCTCGAAATGCATAGCATCTGGCATCAAGTTCAAAATGCTTTATCCAGCCAAATTTCAGGTTCTTCCGGATGATTCGTGGGCTTCCTTTGAAGAGTTGGAGCCAGCCCTATCCTTCCTGAAACAAAAACGTCCTACTTTATTTGATGAGCGTTGAAGAGATTTCATGGATGCTCAGGAGGGGTTACGTTTTTGCAAGCAGAAGCTAACTACAGAAATTAAGGGAACTGTTTGTGACTTAATTCAACTACTTCGATGTGGGAGATAAAGCAACCGACCCCCTTTTTCCTTGTCAGTTTCATTTAGCCCTTAAGTGGTACTCGGCGTAAATGACACCTTACAACAGGGCCTGAACATAAATGGCTACGTCGTGTTGGTGATTGCCCACAGCAGTCTTGGAGGTGGCGACTCTTGGCATTGGCCTGGCTCTCCGTAACTCAGCTGAAATAATTGCAAGTTTAGTGACTGATGGTCAGAACCGAAAAGGATTTTTTCCGATGCGATCGACTTCCTGGAATAGTTTTCTGGTTGCCATGTTTGGTTAGTTCGTTGTTTGGATTATTATTTCAATCCTCCCTGGTGAGACTTTATTCATTCCCGGGACTTTCGTGGTTTGGGGGAAGGAATGCCACCATACTGGTGGGGGGTAATGGGCCTGGTTTATGTTATTTTGAGGACTTGATATGCTAATTCTAATGACCTAAATCTGCTTTCTTTAATTTAAGTTCTTTAAAGTATGTGCTAGCACACATATGCAATGCAGGGTTTGGAGCACAAGCATTCTGAAGGGCTCTCCAATAGAGCATTCCTTGTCACCTGGTTATAAGGGGACAAGGATGGGTATATTTTATTAGTGATAATAGTTGCGTTTTTCAAGATAATTCTTATTGATGCTGGGCTGCATTACAGCCCATGCGCCGTTTTGGATTCTGATTAATTTGGTTTAGAATGAGACTCAGAGTGAGGCGGGGGGGCAGCCTCTGGATTACTGAGCACCATGGGCCAAGGTAGTGGGGAGGTGGGTATTTTTAATCCATGCAGTCATTGTTATTTCATTAGTTACTCTGGAGACTGTGTATAACACAAGTGTGGTTAAGGTAATAGTAGGGATTACGGGGACTGGGATATTGTGGGGTCAATTAGAGGGGAAATAGGAAATGGGTTTTTCATCTACGCAATTTATGTACGGGATATCGGGGGAGGGGGGTGCCAACAAACTGATCCAGTGTTCTGTCAGTTTTCCAGTTAAAGCTCATTTCCAGATGTGCAGCTGTATTTCTGATTTTAGATGTAAGAATGGCGTGCATTTTAAGTTTAACACATGGAATGTTAAAGAAGCAAGGCACCCATCAAAACGGATGCATCTCCTAAAACACTTTAACATGATCCATGGGGAGATAGTCTTCCTCTAAGAGACTCATCTCTTGCCGGCTGAGGAATCACTTCTTAGACAGCAACAGGTGGGACAAATTTCGCAGCAGGGGATTCGAAGAATAGTAATGGAGTAGCCGTACTATTGACGAGATCCTTTTCTTTTGTGCAAGAGCAATGTTACAGAGACAAGGAGGGTCGTTATGTCTTTGTTGTTGGAAAGATCCACTCCACTACAATTCTTTTGGGTGGTGTTTATGGGCCCAATACCGATTCACCCTCATTCTTCATGGAGGTTCTTGCCAAAATGACCCCATTTTTGCACCTTCCAATGATATTAGGGGCAACTGGAACCTGCCATTTGATCCATTAATGAATGAATCCCCCAGTCACAAATCAAGGGGTTTATCTCCTGTGCAGAGGGCCCTCTGGGACCTAATTGATCACTTGGGGCTTTTTGATCCCTGGAGAATCCTAGATCCCACACTTAAGGAATTTACTATCCGCTCAAAGGTGCATGACTTTGCCTCACTCCTCAATTATTTTCTAATTAGTAAATCTCTTCTTCAAGGAATAATGGATAGTCAAGCGGAACCGGGTATAGGATCTGACCATGCAATTGTGACCTGCTGACTCTCCTTGTCTCTAAACTGGGGAAAGCATACTCAATGGCATTTGACTAGCCAACTGCTAAAGGATAAAAAGGTTGTGGATAATATTCTGACAACTATTAATCTTTATCTGGAACTTAACCGGGGTTCTACTTCCTCACCATAAATGGAGTAGGGTGCCCTTAAGTGCTTTTTAAGAGGGGAATTTATTAAGTGGGCTGCTATTAAAAAGAAGAATGATTCCCTAGAAGCTAAGAAATTGTTGGATCAAATTAGGGTAAAAGAAAGATCCATGACTCGGGACACTTCGGACTCTGAGAGAGAATCTTTAGTTAAATTGCAGAACAATTATATGGAGCTCCTACGTGAAAAAGCAGAATGGGCACTCCTAGGAACTAAGGCCACCTACACTGAGCAGGGGGAAAAAGCAGGTCGGCTGCTAGCTGTTCGCCTCAAAAAAATAGAAGCAGTCAAGTGCATTGCAGTAATCCACACCAAACCAGGTGAGCCTCCCATGGTTAAGGCGACTGATATTAATAAAGAATTTGAAATGTACTACTTGACTCTTTATAAATGCATGCCTCTTCGGCCTCCTGAACTCTTAGTGGACCAATATTTGGAGAGTCTACCACTCCCAACTTCATCACCCACCCAAGGGGAAGCATTAACCCTCCCGTTCACTGAAGCGGACAGTATACAAGTTATCAAGGACCTCCCTTCTGATAAGGCCCCAGGTCCAGATGGCTTCACATCTAACTTTTACAAAAAATTTGTTCCCCAAATAGCCCCCCTGTTGTTGACAGTCTATTCCAGAATGCTCAATAATGCGGATATTGACCCTAGAATGTTAGAAGCCATGATTGTTATTCTACCAAAGGAAAGTAAAGACCCCACTAAGATAACAAATTATCGCCCATATCCCTCCTAAATATGGACCTCAAGATATTGGCCAAGCTCCTGGTTTGGAGACTTGAGATGACTCTCTCATCCCTCATTAGTTCAGATTAGGTAGGGTTTGTGAAGGGCAGATCCTCTGTGGACCATCTCCGATGACTGGCGTACAACTTTCCTGTGTCCAGGGACTCCTTGCAACTGATGGCCTTGGTGTCCCTGGATGTGGAAAAGGATTTCAATAGAGTCGATTGACAATTTCTATGTAGAACTCTGCATAGATTCAATTTCCCACAGAAATTCATCTCCTGGATTCAGATACTATACTCAATGCCTTCTGCTCGAGTCTACTGTAATGGCTTTCTTTCCCCTGCTTTTTCCTTGGAAGTCGGAACCAGAAAGGGTAGCCCCCTTTCCCTTCTTCTTTTTAATCTATATCTAGAACCCTTAGTCACCTCAATAAAACAATCACCTGAAATACATGGGATCCAATTAGGCTCCACCAAATGTAAATTGACAGTTTATGCAGATGATATTCTGCTCCATTTAACCCACATTAGCTCCTCCATTCAAGAGTTACTCAGCAAAATAAAAGAATACAGCCTTTTCTCCAACTATAAATGAAATAAGGAGAAAACCTTCATTTTTCCTCTCAACTCCAGAGTTAACAAGCAAGAAGTCTTGGCATTAGGACTGAATTGGACCCCAAAATCCATTAAATACTTAGGTATCCATCTTGCAACAAACCCATCCCAAATGCGGAAACTAAATTTGGATGATCAAAATAGGAATCTAACTTTGGATCTTAAAAGATGGCAATCTCTTCCTTTAACATTGTGGGGCTGAATAAGCATAATAAAGATGAACCTGTTACCGCGCATATTCTATCCCTTAAACCTTCTTAATATATGGCTCCCAAAATCTTGGTTCAAGTGTATCTGTAGTTCTATCTCGAAATTTCTCTGGAAAGATAAACTGCCGTACAGGTGATACAACAAACTCGCTGCCCCTAAATCCTTAGGTGGGCTTAAACTCCTCAATTTCAGTTTATATCACTGGGTGCGTCACCTTAGCAAATATTTTAGATGGGTATCTTCTTCCACGTCGGATTATACGCCTACATGGCTTCATATAGAAAGAGATTTGATCCGGACCTCAGGCATCAATCCAAAGGCCCTACTATATCTCGAGCTTAATAAATTGCCCCCCATGCTAGGTCAATCCCCAATAGGTATCTCAGTTAGGACCCACTTACAATTTTGCGCTGCATTGAAATATGATAATACACAGGACCTCCACCAGTCTATTTTTCTAAATCTCAGTTTTAAGGTAGGTGGCCAGGCAATTCACTTCAATTGGATCCCACTCCTGCAGGAATGCGTAGCACAGGAATTTTGCAGCCTAGATAATCCATGGCTTTCTACCGTAGAAATACTCACTAAATTTGGCTTGGTAAATTCATGGTCTTTCAAATGCTATCAACTGTGACATTTGCTTATTACGCATTTCCCTGTAAGCCCTACCTTAAGTGACTCATTGGGTTGGATAGGCGAAGGTAAAATTCTGGCTTCGGCTCCACATGCAGTGTCATCCATTTGTAGTATGTTTTTCCCCTTAGTCTTTCCATTATGTGATGGAGCCTCCAAATACTGGAACTCAATATTTCCTGATTTGAAGCCGAAGTGGCCTAAGCTATGGATCTGTTGTCATAAATATATTTCCCAAGATAGATTATGCCTGATGCAGTTACAAATTCTGAATGATATATATCTAATGCCTTACAAACTCCATAAAATGGGAAAAAGCAGATAATGCCTTGTGTAGCAGAGGCCGGCAGAGCACAGGCACCCTATATCACATATTTTGGGAACGCCCTAAAATAACCCCACTCTGGGAGCTTATTAAGTGAAAAGCAGACCCTTTATTGGGCCTACAAGAATATTTCACTCCTGAAGTCTGCCTGTTGGGGGATTTTTCTGGTCACCCGCCCACGGTCAGGAAGTAACAGATATTGATGATGGCCATGTCAGTTATAAAAATAGTTTTAAAACTTTGGACAGATTCACTTCAACCCAGTTACTCGGAATGGCTATAAGAGTTGCTTTTTAATCTTCGGGTGGAGAAAATGATTGCCAGCATAAATAATAGTTGCCTATGTACAAGAAGTGATAGGAATCCCTGCACGTTTTGTACTCCCTGTAAAATATCACCATATGTAAGTTAACTCAACAGCTGTCTTTTTTTTTGTATGTAAATCATGTTGTAATTTAATTTCACTCAGTTCTGGTTTGGCACTCGGGGGGATGATAGTGTGGAATGAGGGGGTAGTTGGAAAGGGGGGAGGTGGGAGGAGAAGATATATGTTTAGGTTAGGTTTTGTTATTTGTGAATCTATGTATGAGACATCTACTGTTCCTATGATGTATATGTTTGTGTTTGTATGTATATTAACTTAAACTGCAATAAAATTTGAATAAAAAAAAATATACATATTCTTACAGAGTTTCGGCAGCAATTTTACCAGGACCCTTCAAAGGCCTGTTGAAACAAGAATACCTTAAAAGATTTTTTAAAACCTTCCACAGTCAGGCTATCTCGTATCTGACAAGGTAGAGAATTCCACAGCGTGGGAGCCATAAAGGCAAATGATCTTCTTCCTGATCTTTTCAGGCATACCCTGGGAATCTCTAGCAATCTCTCATCAGAAGATCGGAGTGGGTAGGTGGGGCAATAAGGAGACAGTAGTTCTTTCAGGTAATAGGGTCCCTGGTTATGTAGGGCCTTATAGGTCAGCAATGTGACCTTGAAGGTGATCCACCACTGTATCAGCAGCCAGTGTAGTTCACGTAGCACAGGTGTTATGTGACTGGATCTAGGGGTTCCAGTTAACAACATGGCCATCACGCTCTGCACTAGCTGCAAAAGGCGGATATCCACCCCCGGTAGCCCTAGGTAGAGGGCGTTGAAGAAATCAAAATGAGTGGTGACAAAGATGTGGACCAAGATAGGATTATCTACAGAGGGGGCCAGGTGTTTCACCCTAGCTATGTTCCTTAGATGGTAAAAGGAAGATTTGACCACGGCCAAGACTAAGCCTTCATGGTCAGGCCTTCATCAAATATCACATTCAGGTTACGCACCTGACCTGAGGCATTCAGTGGGGCCCCTCCAAGGTATAAACCCAAGAGTTTTCACACCCATGCCACGGTCATCCTATGATCAGGGTCTACAACCAATACCTCCAGTTTTCCTGAGTTCAGCTTCAGCCAGCTAGCACTCATCCAGTCCTGTATCTCCAACAGGCAGTTGTTAAACATCGAGACAAAGTCTAACTCCTGTTTGGGCTCAAAAGACATGTTGAGAATCACCTGCATAGCAGTGAAAACTCAACCCATACTGTCTTATGATGTCCTATAATGGCAACATGTACACTGCAAACAACATGGGGGACAGCACCAAGCCCTATGGTACCCACAGGTCAGCCAGCAAGGGGCCAAGGCTTTCTGGGGTTGATATCCGCTGCTTGCAGCTAGTGCATAACGCTGCATCTCAATTGTTAACAGGGGTGTCAAGAAGGTTATACTTTACCCCTGTTTTGCGCAATCTGCACTGGCTGCCAATTCAGTGGCGGATCACCTTTAAAGTAGGTTTATTGACCTACAAAGCCCTACATGGACTTGGTCACAAATACTTGAAAGAGCTTCTGATTCCTTATATCCCTGTGTGACAGCTCCTTTCGACTGACATGGGGTTGCTGGAGGTTCTGAGGGTTACTTTAAAATCTTCTGGGGCCCGCACTTTTATGTTCATGGCCCCAACCCTTTGGAATTCTCTGCCCCGTCAGCTTCGGGAATGTATGATCGTGGGAAGCTTCAAGTGGGAATTTAAGTCTTACCTGTGGAGACAAGCATTTATGAGTTGATGTGAGTGATTCTAGATTTTAATGCTATTTTAACTTCATTTTTGGGGATTTTATTGTCATTTCTGTACAGCGCCTTGGTGCTTGAAAGGTGCTTAATAAATAAAGTTTTATTATTATTATTATTAAATCCCTGACACAACTCTATGAGATCTGCCCTAGAGGAAATATCAAAACCAGCTGAGAACCGCCCCTTCCCCAAGTCCACAGAAAAAATACAAGCGCTCAAGCAGTACCCCATGATCCTCAGTATTGAATGCAGCTGGGAGACCAAGGAGAAGCAAGATGGAATGGGCTCCCCAATCTCTAGCCATTAAAAGATCATTTAGCACCCACACCAGGATGGTCTCAGTGCTATTCCTTTTCCTGAAGCAAGACTGGAGAGGGTCATAGATAGTGTGGATGATTAAGTTATCCTCCAGTTGCAGATTGACCACCTTCTCAATAACTTTCCTTATATTGGGTAATTTAGAGACTGGTCTGTAGTTTGCCAGACAGTCTGGGTCAAGGGAGGGCTTCGTTAGGAGGGTTCACACTATAACCTCCTTTAAGGGATCAAAAAAAGATCCCTCTTTCCAATGAAACCCCTAGTATCTCAGCAAGGACCTGGCCAATGACCTTAACACACCCCAAAAGAAGGTGTGTTGGGCCCAGGCCCAAACTACAGCAAGTTGGCTGCAGAGTCTGGATGATCCTCACTATATCCAAGACTACCAGTTGGCTGAAGGTGGACCAGGTCATCTGGGCATTAGTATCACCCGACTGATCAATGCAAGGTCCAATGGGGAGGCAGTGGCTGATCTCATCCCTGATGGAGATCACCTTATCAGTGAAAAACTGTGCAAACTCCTTACATTTTTCTTGTGACAACGCTTGACCAGAATGCAGACCGGCTGGATTGCAGTCTGTCCATAGTCCAGAAGAGCTGAGTTGGTCTATTTTTCACTGCAGCAATTTCTCTGGACAGGAACTCTGCCTTCTTATGGGAAATTGCTGATTGGTAGATCTTATAATGGTCTAGTAATCTAAGTCTGTCCTCCTCCAGGCAAGTTTTCCATCAGTGTCTCTCCAACCTTTTTGCCTTATCAACTCCCGAAGTGTCCCATCATACCAAGGGGCACCCAGGCAAAGGGTAAGAGGGTGAACATGTACAGGAGCAATGACATCCAGAGCTCCAACAACAGCTCTGTTATAGGCTAGTACAAGGAACTCTGGGTCAGTGCTATCTGTCAGATTTCCTGAGAGGACCAGTATCATTATTAGGCCTTCTGAGGTAACTACTCTCAAAGAACGATATTGTACCAACTCCTTAGGGGCAGGCTTACTATGGGGGGTGCTGTAAAAGTGAATCTCAGGGTGTGATGGTCAGACCACCCAACTGGATCCACCTCTGTATTAGAGATTTCCATCCCCAGGTGCAACACCAAGTCCAACGAGTGCCCCCCTACTGTGTTGTGGTGGTAATAACCCGTGTCAGGCTCAATGGTTCCATCAATTGGAGGAGGTTTAGTCCAAAGGGCAAGAGTTCATCATCAACCCAGGCATTGAAGTCCCCCAGAATCAACCACCTAGGGGCCTCCAATGCCATCTCGGCGATGAAGTCTGCAGCCTTCTTTAGGAAAATCCTCACATCACCTGGTGGACGGTAGATGAGAAGGATCCTGTAGCCTACACCACCCCTCCCCCACACTCAAAGGAGTTAGTAGTTCCATCTGGCACTTACCTGATCCCCAGTTTCTGTCTAAAACAGACAGCAACCCCCCCAACCCTACTGTCCACTCTCAGGCGGTGTATCACCGAGTACTCAACTGGAACTGCGGATTCCAGAATGGGACCCACATTCTCATCCGTTTAGGTCTTAGTGATGCAAGTCAGGTCTTCAGAAGCTACAAGAATGGCAACCAGTGCAGTCTTATTCCTAACAGACCTGACGTTACATAGCTCCTCCCAAAAGGGATGAGAATCTGAGGATTGCCCCAGTTCCTGCCTGACAAGGTCAGAACCCTTGGATATGGGCAGAAGGCAGGGAGAACCTTGTTTCTGTGTAGTAGTAGGTAGGGAGCACTACATAGTGTGTCATGTGTTTCATGAGCACCACACAGCTAACCAGATCAAATAGTAGCTAGTAGTAGTAGAAGGCAGTGAGCGCTACGTAGTTCATCATGTGATTCACAAGCACCTCATGGTTGACTGTGACAAACTGTAGCTAGCAGTAGTAGCAGGCAGTCACTGATACATAGTGTGTCATGTGTTTCATGAGCACGTCATGCTTAACCACATCTAAGAGTAGTCAGCAGTAGCAGATAGCAGTGAGTCCTACATAGTGTGTCATGTGTTTCACAAGCACCTCTTGGTTAACTGTGTCAGACAGTGGCTAGCATTACTGTAGTAGTAGGAAGTAAGTGCTTTGTTGTGTGTTGGATGTTTCATGAACACCTTATGGTTAACTGTGTCAGATAGTGGCTAGCATTACTGTAGCAGTAGGAAGTAAGTGCTATGTTGTGTGTTGTATGTTTCATGAGCACCTCATGGTTAACTGTGTCAGATAGTGGTTAGCATTACTGTAGTAGAAAGAAGTAAGTGCTTTGTTGTGTGTTGTATGTTTTATGAGCACCTTATGGTTAATTGCATCAAACAGTGGCTGGTAGTACTAACATACTAACATACTAAAATGCCAGCAGAATAGGCCTAACAGTCTTTTGAGTCTGCTCGATTGGTCAGCCCCCACCCTGGGTGCTGATCTTGCTGCCCCCCTTGCCTTCTCTGGCTTCTCCCTTCCCAGTTCTGGATATTCTTGCTGCATTGGATTTTGCTTCCAGAACCCTTCCCCTGTACCTGTCCCAGCCCTCTTGAACCCCTCCACCGCCTCTGCCTCCACCAGCCCCTAGGCAGTGCATTCCATGGCTCCACCACCCTCTCAGTGAAGTAGCACCTCCTCCTTTCTCCCCTGAATCTCCCCCCCTCCAGTTTCCACCCATGTCCTCTAGTGGCCCCCTCCTCTTTCCTTCGAAGCACCCTGACTGTTCCTCCCCTATTTACCCTCTTCATGTACTTGAAGACCTCTATCATGTCCCCCTGGTCCCTTCTCTCTCTTCCAATGTGTACATATTTAGCTCTTCGAGCCTCTCCTCATAGGTCCTGTCCCTGAAGCCCCAAATCATTTTGGTTGCCCTCCTCTGGACCCTCTCCAGAAGTTTAATGTCCCTCTTTAAGTGTGGCCTCCAAAACTGCACGCAGTACTCAAGGTGTGGCCTCACCAAGCAGTTATACAGAGGGAGCATCACTCCTCCTTCTGGAGGTGATCCCCTAGCGATGCCCCAGCATCCTGTTGGCCTTGGCTGCTGCCCTCCTACAAGTCTCCGAGTTGTTCATTTTGACATCCACCACCACCCCAGGTCCCTCTCAGCCATCAAGACTTGTAGCAATTCCCCCGGGGTGTACACTTGGCCCGGGTCTGGCCCCCAGGTGGTACCTTGCATTTCCCAGCATTGAACCTTAGCTTCCACTTTCTAGACCATCTTTCCAGAGCTCCAGGTCCCCTGTAGGCCACCCTCCCTTCTCCCATCCACCACCACACCCAGTTTGAGTCATCCGCAAAGAGACTCATCTCACTCCTGATTCCTGTCCTTATGTCAGAGACGAGGCGTTGAACAGGAGGGGCCCAAGGACTGATCCCTGTGGGACCCCACTAATGACCCTCTTTGGGGATGAGACTATCCCACCAACTACGACCCTCTGGGTCCGGTCCTGGAGCCAATTGCCTATCCATCTGATCATCTGGTTCCCCACCCCCATTTCTCCCAGCTTATCCAACAGGCCCATGTGAGGAACAGAGTCAAATGCCTTGCTGAGGTCTAGAAAGAGGACGTCCACTAGTCTACCAAGGTCCAAGGCACTCGTCACCCAGTCATAGAACTCCACAAGGTTTGTCTGACACGATTTCCCTGAGATGAAACCATGCTGTTTATCGTCCAGGCACCCTGACTTTTCCAGGTCCCCCACTAGCCTCTCCTTGACAATGCCCTCCATCACATTGCCCACCACTGATGTCAGGCTGACAGGCCTGTAGTTCTCTGCCACCTCCCTTGATCCCCCCTTGTGGATAGGCACTATATGTGCCACCTTCCAGTCCTGGGGCACCCACCCTGTCCTCAGAGAGATGGTGAAAAGCTCCACCAGGGGTTTCGCCAGGACGTCCGTAAGTTCCTTCAGCACTCTGGGATGTAATTTATCTGGCCCCAGTGCTTTCTCTCCATCTTAAGGGAGCTGAGGGCTTCCTCACTCTCTCTGCTGTGATTTCACCTCCAGTACCTCTTCTCCCTCTAAGCCCTCCCCTCCTGCCAGTGATGCCTCCCCTCCCCAAACCCGCCCTGATCGGTAAGGGTCCCCCCTCTCAGTATCTCTGTCTCCTCCCATGTATGATGTAACACCCCATTTTCCTTGGTGAAAACTGAGGTGAAGTACTCATTTAGTACCTCAGCCTGCTCTCCGGTCTTGTGCTCATCTCTCCCTGATTTAACTTCTGCTAATCTGCCCCTTCACCCTTCGTTTTTCCCCAATGTATCTAAAGAACCCTTGTTCCCGCTCCCTGATTTCCCTGGCCAGGTTCTGCTCCTTCCTTGCCTTAGCTGCCCTCACCACCCTAGTGGCCCTTCTAGCCATCAGCTCATACTCCCTCGATTCCTTTCACTCCTTGAGCACTTGATTGCCTATAGGCTGCCTTCTTTCCTGCACCACCTCCTGGACCTCCCTGTCCACCAGCAGGGTTTTCGGCCCCACCGCATTTTGCCTTACTCTTGCACAGGTGCTGGTAGCATCTTGCACCCTCTCCTGATGATTTCCCACCTACTATCAGCGTCCATGTCTGACCCAATCCCATCCAAATGCTCCTTAAGGATCCTTCCCATTTCCTTAAAATCCGTCCCCCGGAAGTCAATTACCTCCGTCTTTGTGCAGCTTTCTAGCCCTCCTAGGTCCAGGCAGAACCAGACCGTGGCATGGTCACTCCCCGCCAACGGGTCCCTTACCTCCAGGCCCCTAATCTGGTCACTGTCTGTCAGGACCCCATCCAGTACCCGCGCCTCACTGGTTGGTTCCCCCACCTGCTGAGTTAGGAATGTGTCTTGAAAGACATCCAACAACCTCTGTTCCCTGGTCACAGAAGATGTCATAGTCTCCCAGTCTGTTCCTGGCATGTTTAAGTCCCCCAACACCACCACCGTTCCTCTGCCCAGTCTGCAGTGTCTCCCAACATCTGCCACTAGACTCTCCTCCAGCTCCTCTGCCAGGGCAGGGGTCTATACCCCTCCTATTTTTACTTTCTTGCCCCCCCTTGTTATCAAGGTGACCCAAATCGCTTCCACGGTTCCCTCCACCTCCTCTACTCCCCCTATGCCAATGCAGTTTTTGACTATCATTGCTACCCCTCCTCCCCTTCCTTCCCCTCTGTCCTTCCTGAACATAGTGTAACCCTCCAGGTTCAGGTCCCAGTCGTGTCCTGCAGTGGCCCAGGTCTCAGTGCCTGCTGCCACATCTACTGCTCCCTCAGTTAGCATCGTCTGGAGCTCAGGCATTTTATTTCCCAAGCTCCTGGCATTTAGCAGGACTACCTTCCACCCTTTCCCTATACTTCCATTTCCCCTACTCGTGTTCCCATGGGATTCTGTTTTCCCCTGGTCTGCACTTTACCAGTCGGCCTTCTCCCGCAATCCTCCAGCTCCCCAGGGGGGTGGAGACAGAGTCCCTCCTTTATCGGCACCCCCTTGACAGCTTTTTCTCCCATTCCTTCCCCCTTCACAAGTTTAAACCCCACTTTTCACCAATGAACCCCTCTATTTTCAACTTAAGGATTCCCCTCCCCTCCAAATTGAGATGGAGTCTATCTGTAGCATACAGCTCCTTATCCTCCCAGGTCTCCCCCCAATCCCCAATCAACCAATACCCTCTGGCCTCACACCACTCCACTGGTTTATCTCCCTGATCTTCCTTTTGGGCTCCCCACTAGCTCTTGGCACCGGCAGGATTTCTGAGAAGGAAACTGTGCATCCTATGTCATGACAGACCCTGGCAAGCTCCCTGAATCTTGCCTGTATCTCTAGCTCACTATTTCCCTCAATGTCATTTGTACCCAGGTGGACCAGTATGTCCGGGGAACCCCCACAATCCTTTGCCAGCTGATACACCTCATGCTTAGCCCTGTGCACCATTAGTCCAGGGAAGCATTTTGTTCTAACTGGCCAGGCTTCTCCCTCCCTATCCCATTTGATACCCCTGATCATAGAATCCCCCAACAGGAGCACTCTGACCGCTCCTTTTCCTCCATTTACCACCTTCCATGTCCCTCTTCCTTTCTACTGGCCCCTCTACCCAGCCGGCTCCTTGTTCCTCCCCCTATCTGGGTACCACATGCCACCCCCTCCTTGTTTACCCTGACCACCCCTCCAACTTAGTGCCCCTCCTCCTGGAGTATCCTTCTGTACCTTGCTAACCTCACTGCTCGCAGCTGGTCCTTCACCCCCATCTGCTAAACTAGCCTGGCTCGTCCTCCCTTCCTTGCTGTCTCCATTTAGTCCCTCCTTGCTTGTTGTGCTCCCCTGGCCTAAACCCTCAGCTCCTTTTACTAAATCCTCCTTGTACTTCTGGTCCTTCTCCTTTACCTTTCTTCCCAACTGGTCCTTCTCCTTGCGCTTTCCTCCCTCTTCCCCCTGCCCCTCCTGCTCTGATTCACTGCTCCCATCATTTTCCTGCATTCCAGATTCCCACCTGTTCTTCCTGCTATCTGGCCCCTGCCTCCTGCCTCCCACTCCCTTTCCATCTCTGACCACCCCTGTCATGGCTACATCACCCCCCTCATCCTCGAGCAGAAGAAGAGAATTGAAGCGGTTACTGAGTGTAAGATCTGATCCACCTCCCCGTCTTGCTTTCTTCTGTCCAGCCCTGGCCATCTGCCTACTTCCCTGAGAATGTTGTCCCTCTGTCCCTCCTTTGTGAGGGTCCCCAGTTACCTGCCTGCTTCCTTGGTAGTGTCCTTTTGGACCCCCTCTGCCAGGGTCCCTATGTGACCCCTGAGTATTCTCCTGCACTCCTTTCCCTTTGCCACTGCCCCCCAGTCCTTGGTGCAACCCTGTGGGAGATCCCCTTCCCCCTTCCCCAACCATACCTCCCCGCTTCCCCCAGCTGTCTCCTAATCCCCGCAACCTCCTCCCTAAGCTGTGCCAGCTGGTAGCATACTGGGCAACCACCAAACTTCCAAGCCCAGTCCAGTATCATGGCTGCTCCACACCCTGTGCACGCTACCACCCTCCCAAAGATGCCAGCCCTAATGCCATGTGGTTCCATCACCTTCCAAGTAGGTTCCCTTGGGTGAGCCACCAGGTTCCCCCCAGTCCAAGATACACCCCTACTGCCTAATCAGTTCACCCACTAATCTTAGATACAGTCCCACAGTACACCGGTAACCCTGTTACTAGGTGCAGTACAACACACTAAACTTATAAGGGAAATGAACAACTCCCTAAGCTCCTCTCTCCTGGCCTTTAAATCCAACCCCCAGTGGCTAGAACTATATCAGCTGCACCTGCAGCCTTTTCCTCCAATTGCAGGGTGGGTGTTCCCCTATAAATTAGCAGAACTCTGGGGAGGGAGGGGTGAGGGAGGGTGGGTCTTGGGCAGACACCTGACTCGAGAGAGAGTGTATCAGCTCTGTGTCTCCCCTCCAAGCCCAGCAGCCAAATACCCAGGCCCAAGCAAATCCCACCAAATAGGTTTTAAATCAGAAGAAATAGGCCTCCACCAGCGCAGCCTGTTTCACAGTGAAACATCCAACAAATGAGCCCACTTACAGCCACCAAACCAGTTTTCAAACTTCCAACAGCCCCCACAACAATACCCTGCTAGCCCCTTAGAAGTAAGAAGGCAAAGAAATAACCTTCTACCAAGTAAAATCCACAAGAACCCTGTAAAAACAACAAGCAGCAGCTGCTGTCCTGGAACACAACTGATCCTGTCCCCTTCCAGTTCCTTCTGAGGAGACAAAGCAGCCAACACCACAAACCTGATTCAGCTCTGCCTCCAGTGAATTAGCTAAGTGAGACCTGTCCAGGCCATTAACACCCTTCCCCCACTATGCAGTAATCTTTGCAGCTACTGAAGTCAGCAACAATGAATCAACATTCAGCTCAAAGCCCCCAAAATATGTTTGCTGCCAAAGGAAACAGGTCTCCAAATCAATCAGCTTCACTAAAAACACATCAAAATAGGCTTGAAATTAGCAGATATAGGTCTCCAATTCGAATACCCAGGCCCAAGCAAATCCCACCAAATAGGTTTTAAATCAGAAGAAATAGGCCTCCACCAGTTCAGCCTGTTACACAGTGAAACATCCAACAAATGAGCCCACTTACAGCCACTAAATCAGTTTTCAAACTTCAAACAGCCCCCACAACAATACCCTGCTAGCCCCTTAGAAGTAAGAAAGCAAAGAAATAACCTTCTACCAAGTAAAATCCACAAGAACCCTGTAAAAACAACAAGCAGCAGCTACTGTCCTGGAACACAACTGATCCTGTCCCCTTCCAGTTCCTTCTGAGGAGACAAAGCAGCCAACACCACAAACCTGATTCAGCTCTGCCTCCAGTCAATTAGCTGAGTAAGACCTGGCCAGACCATTAACACCCTTCCCCCACTATGCAGTAATCTTTGCAGCTACTGAAGTCAGCAACAATGAATCAAAATTCAACTCAAAGCCCCCAAAATATGTTTTCTGCCAAAGGAAACAGGTCTCCAAATCAATCAGCTTCACTAAAAACACATCAAAATAGGCTTGAAATTAACAGATATAGGTCTCCAATTCAAATACCCAGGCCCAAGCAAATCCCACCAAATAGGTTTTAAATCAGAAGAAATAGGCCTCCACCAGCGCAGCCTGTTACACAGTGAAACATCCAACAAATGAGCCCACTTACAGCCACCAAACTAGTTTTCAAACTCCAACAGCCCCCACAACAATACCCTGCTAGCCTCTTAGAAGTAAGAAAGCAAAGAAATAACCTTCTACCAAGTAAAATCCACAAGAACCCTGTAAAAACAACAAGCAGCAGCTACTGTCCTGGAACACAACTGATCCTGTCCCCTTCCAGTTCCTTGTAGTAATAAGTAGTAACAAGTAGTAGTAGGCAGTCAGTTCTACACAGTGTGAGCAGCTCATGGTTAACCACATCAAACAGTTGCTAATAGATGTAGTAGGTAGTTAGTGCTATGTAGTGCGTCATGTATTTCACTAGCACCTTATGGTTAACTGTATAAAATAATAGCTAGCAGTAGTAGTTGGCAGTTAGCACTATATAACGTGTCATGAGTTTCATGAGCATCTCATGGTTATTTGCTTCAAATAGTGACTATCGATAGTAGTAGGAAGTCAGTGCTGCATAGTACATCACGTGTTTCACGAGCATTTCATGGTTAACCACATCAAATAGTGGCTAGTAGTAGTAGTAGGTAATCAGTGCTATGTAGCACGTAATGTGTTTCATGAGCACCTCATGGTTAACAAAGTCAGATAGTTGCCAGTAGTAGTAGGCAGTGAGTACTACATAGTGTGGCATGTGTTTCACAAGTACCTTATGGTTAACCCTGTAAATAGTGGCTAGTAGAAGTAGTGGGTAGTCAGAGCTACATTGTTCATCATGTGTTTCATGAGCACCTCATGGTTAACTGCATTAAATAGTGGCCAGCAGTAGTAGTTGGCAGTGAGTACTACATAATATGTCATGTGTTTCATGAGTACCTCATGGTTAATTGCTTTAAATAGTGGCTACTGATAGTAGTAGGAAGTCAGTGTTGCATTGTGCATTACGTGTTTCACAAGCATCTCATGGTTAACCACATCAAATAGTGGCTAGTAGTATTAGTAGTAGGAAGGGCATACTACATAGTGCGCCATGTGTTTCATGAGCACGTCATGGTTAACCGAGTCAAATACTGGCTAGTAGTAGTGGTAGGCAGTCAGTGCTACATTGTGCATGGTGTGAGTCATAAGCATCTCATGATTGACCACATCAAATAGTGGCTATTAGTAGTAGCAGTAATAGGCAGTCAGTGCTACATAGTGTATCATGTGTTTCACGATAACCTCATGCTTAACCAACTAAAACAATGGCTAGTAGTAGTAGGCAGTCATTGCTACAGTATGTAGTGTGTTATGTGTTTCACGAGCACCTCATGCTTAAACGACTGAAATAATGGCTAGTAGTAGTAGTACGCAGTCATTGCTACAGTATGTAGTGTATTATGTGTTTCATGAGCACCTCATGGTTAACTGAGCCAAATAGTGGCTTGTACTAGTAGTAGTAGCAGTAGTAGGCAGTGAGTACTACATAGTGTGGTGTGTTTTATGAGCATCTCATGGTTAACCATGTAAGTAGAAGAAAGTAGAAGTAATAGGTAGTCAGGGTTATGTAGTGCATCATGTGTTTCACGAGCACCTCATGATTAACCATGTCAAATAGTGGCTAGTAGTAGTAGGCAGTGAATACTACCCAATGCGCCATGTGTTTCATGAGCACCTCACGGTTAACAAAGTCCAATAGTGGCTAGTATTAGTGGTAGGCAGTCTGTGCTACATTATGCATCATGTGTGTCATAAGCCTCTCCTGGTTAACCACATCAAATAGTGGCTATTAGTAGCAGTAGTAGTAGTAGTAGTAGTAGTAGTAGTAGGCAGTCAGTGCCAATGAATGTGTCATGTATTTCTCGAGCACCTCATGGTTAACCGAGTCAAATTGTGGCTAGTAGTAGTAGTAGCAGTCAGTACTACATAGTGTGACGTGTTTCATGAGCACCTCAGGGTTAACCATGTAAACAGTAGCTGTGACACTCTGCCATCTGCTTATTGTTATATGTATGATATTTGTAATATAAATATGTGATGTGATTCTCTGCCTAGGACAAGCAGCCAGAGAGTTAGAGGCTTGACCTTTGACTCTAAAAGGTGTCAGAGGAACTGGAAGCTGCAGGATGGGTTAAATTGACCAGTGAAGAGAAACCTTAATTAAAAGTTTCCTGTTCTGACTTAATTAAAGCCTTCTGGCCATCTGCCAGGAGATAACTGTAGAATAGACAATTATTATATTCATTATATTTAGCCTTTCATCGTCCTCCCACTCTTCGAGGTTCTCTATATTTCGCATTTTGCGATCAGACAATGAGATAACAACTTTTTGATAGCAGAATACAAAACTGACAGTTCAGGCATCAAAACGCAAGCAGGCAAGCAGTTTCTCACTGGCCATCAAGTAATCAAGTGCATTGCCTAAATGGCCCATTATCAGCCGATTAGCTCTGTTTAGTTTTCTCACTACTAATTGATCTCCAGTCAGTTCTCATTATCCTGGGTTACCTTAGGTCAACTGTGTCAATTGAATACCTGCTTTAAATCAGCTCCTTTTTTCTGTCCCTCACAAACCATGTCACTGTTCAAGTGGTTGGAGCGCAGCAAGGCACAGAAGCGACGATTAACAGCTCTAGAAGAGGTTACTTCAGATGAGCTGTCTACTTCTGCTGAAGTCCCTTTGAGAATTGCAGAATGTACTGTAAGCGAGCTGCATATCCAGTCTCCACCTTCTTAAAAACACCGCTCTACCTACAATGTCTACACAGCTGAGCTTAGTTATGAAGCTGGTAAATATGCAGTAGAAAATGGCACTATTAAAGCTGTCTGTTTTTTATACAGCAAGTGAGAATTGGAGGTTAATGAGAATACTATAAGAACATTTAAGTTGGATTACATGGCTAAACTTCAAATAGTCCCTGACCCTAGTAACCTGTTACCCCTGCTCCCCACCAAGCCACGTAGTAGACCACCTTTAATGCTTGGTGATGTTGAAGCAGAACTTAAATTATAAGGAGCCTTAGAGCCGAGGGTGCAGTGGTTAACACAAGTGTAGCTGTGCAATCACTCATGGTGTAGTGAAATGCAACAATCCAGGACAAGTGGCAGAGTGTGGTGGCCTGATGAATTTTAGCAAACAAGAGGCCTGTATATTTCTGATTAGAATGGGTTACTACAGACAAAAAGGGATGAAGGCAGCCAGAAAAACACTAGTTGATTTTATGAACTGAAACAGGCTTTTTTAACCAGGATTGCAATTGCCTCAGCCAACGAACTTATCCCCCCAGAGCTTATTATAAATATTGACGAGACAGGGGTTAACTTGGTGCCCTGTTCACAGTGGACGATAACTGAGGTGGAATCCAAACAGGTGGAGGTGACTGGGCTTGGTGACAAATGTCAGGTGTCACTGAAAATGGGGTGCACATTAGCAGGGAATATGCTTCCCCCCCCAGGTAATATACCAGGGTAAAACCACTGCTTGCCACCCAGCCTTTAGTTTTCCCTTGGACTGGCATATCACCCATAGTACAAACTACTCAGCCAATCAGGTTACATTGATTTCATATGTTGAAAATGTGCTATAACCATATATTTCTGGTGTTAAAAGAAAAAATGACTTGCCAAAAGACCAGAGCGCTCTACTAATTTTAGATTTGTTCAAGGTACATAGCACTACTGAAGTGCTTATGAAGCTAGAGGAGGCAAACATCATCCCTATTTTTGTGCCACCAAGTTGTACTGACCTGCTCCAACTGCTAGATAGCAGTATGAAAAAGCTTTTCAAAGACGCTTTAAAAGCTCAGTGCATGGTGTGGTATTCAGGACTAATTTGTGAGCAATGAGAAAAAGGTGTACCAGCCAGTTCTGTGATTGTCGATCTGAGAATGTCAAACATAAAGTCTGTACATGTACAGTGGCTTGTTACAGCATTCAACAACATTGAAGAGAGAAAAGTTGATTGTCTGAGGGGGTTCCAGCAAGCAGGTATTGCTGAAGCCACATACGCACTGTCTCGACAATCATCTATGACTAGACCTGGACAAGGATCTGGACATGGACTGATAATAGAAGTAGTGGTATGTAAAAAATAATTTAACACAAGGAGGCGTGGAAAGGATGAAAAGGGACTTGGCAAAGTTGGAGGAATGGTCAGAAGTATGGCAGCTAGGATTCAATGCAAAGAAGTGCAAAATAATTCACCTGGGAAGCAAGAACCCAGGGGAAGATTACACAATGGGGAGGGAAGTAGTAACAACAACAAAAAAGGAAAGGGACCTGGGGGTAATCATATCAGATGATCTTAAGGTTAGCAAGCAATGTGAGAAGATAGTAGAGAGGGCTGGGAGGATACTGGGATGCATAGGGAGAGGCATTACCAGCAGAAAACAGGAAGTTGTTAATCCCTCTGTACAGACAGTTGGTGAGACCCCATCTGGAGTACTGCGTCCAGTTCTGGAGACCCCATCTCCGCAAGGACATAGACAGGATAGAGGCAGTCCAGAGGAGGGCAACTAAAATGGTGCAGGGTCTGCAAGAGAAGCCAAATGAGGAGAGACTAAAGGAGCTTAATATGTATACCCTTGAGGAAAGACGGGAGAGGGGGGACATGATAGAAACTTTTAAGTACCTCAGTGTTGTCAACAAAGTCCAAGAGGGTAGCATCTTTCAGAAAAAGAGACGTGCAAGAACAAGGGGACACAATTTAAAGATGGGGGGGCGGTTCTGGGGCAATTTGAGGAAGTATTTTTTCACAGACAGGGTAGTGGATGCATGGAACAGCCTTCCTGAGGAGGTTGTGGGGTCTAAAACTGTGAGAGAATTCAAGAATGCATGGGACAGACATAAGGCAATTCTTGTGGGGGTAGGAAGAAATAGGCTGTTGGTTAACTAGGATCAGCGGCCTATCCTGTAGGTAGGGAAATGGGCAGACTAGGTGGGCCAAGCGGTCCTTATCTGCCATCAAAGTCAACGTCTATGTTTCTAAAACAGTGTTTCTAACTGACAATGTACTGTACAAAAACAGTTTTTCTCTTTTTAGATGATGTACCTGCGTGACCTCCAAAGAGCTGTGGCCTTTTTATTTTTAGGCTCCTCAGTGTCTGTTTAAGCACTGCCAATGTGTAATCCTTTAATTTTATTTAACAATAGAATGATTACATGCTTAAAACATATAAATGAATAAATGTAATGGAAAAAATAGATCTGTAGTGGAGTCGCTAAATGAGTGAACATTGGGCAAAGCAGTGTAAGGTGGGAACAGCAAGCCACATTACTTTTGTGGTCGGTGAAAAAAAACAGCTCAGGAAAATATATTAAAATCTTAAATATTTCACTGTTTTTTATGTTTTGCGGAAAACATCTGAAACGTGAACATAGCGGAATATAAAGAACCGTGAAATTAATCTATTTTACAGTAGCACCTCATAAAAATGTATGGTTCCTGCAGGAAGAGGCCATTTGGTTACAGACTTGTGAGAAACCATAAAAACCTGAGATCACTCCAGCAAAGCAGGAAATCAGCAGAGAGACATCAAAGGGGACATTTTGATGAAAGACTCACATTTTTAAAACTGCTAACTGCTGATTTCCCCAGTAGAAATAAAATCTATAGGATGATCTAACTGTGACCTCACCAAAAGGGGTGGGGAGCTGGAGTTTGAAATGAAAAACTATCAGAGAGAAACAAAGCATATTATTCTGGACTCAAAGAGAGAAATAACTCTCTAGGCTTAAGAAAGCACCTAATGGTTACATCTAGATAGGCATGAACTTTTAAGTATTTGGGTAGACGTATTTGTGTTCTGTAAACTTCCCATTTTTTTTCATGAGACTATAATTAGTGATATAATTGTTCTGTGTTTGATTTTACCTGTTTTACACTTTTTAATAAACATTTTCTTTAAAATACTACCTGTGCTTTTTCTCAGTTGTTTTACATGTGACTGCTGAAACTGTGTTTAAGCTTGACAACTGTTAAGGGATTGAATGTGTTACTAAGCTTGCGTAATGGTTAGAATATACTTAGGTCTCTTATTAAGTTGCAAGGGTACATTTTGAAAACCTGTCTGGGTGCCCCTGGGTGAAAGATAGTACTGCATCCCCTAAAGAGACTACATATCTGAGGCTGTTAACTGGGTATGCTACCATTAGGGTCACATTGGACCCCCAGGACCCGAGGCTAGTAGGTTCGGACCCAAAACAGACAGGAGGGTTACCCTGTCTGTCCCCTGTTCACACTATCGCACTTCTAGTTTGCCACTGTGGGAGCAGAGGGCATGACCTGTGGAATGTGTTTGTGACAGAGGCTAGTAGAAGTAGTAGGTAGTCAGTGCTACATAGTGTGCCATGTGTTTCACGAGCACCTCATGGATAACCATGTCAAATAGTGGCTAGTAGTAGCAGTAGGCAGGGAGTACTGCACAGTGAGTCATGAGTTTCATGAGCACCTCATGGTTAACTGAGTCAAACAGTGGCTCATAGTAGTGGTAGGCAGTCAGTGCCATATTGTGCATCATGTGTGTCATAAGCACCTCATGTTTAACCACATCAGATAGCAGCTATTAGTAGTAGTAGCAGGCAGTCAGTGCTACATAGTGTGTCATGTGTTTCACGAGCACCTTGTGGTTAACCATGTAAATAGTGGCTAGTAGAAGTAGTAGGTAATCAGTGCTACATAGTGCATCATGTGTTGCATAAACGCCTCATGGTTACCTGTGTCAAATAGTTGGTAGTAGTAGTAATAGAAGGCAGGGAGTACTATATTGTGCATAATTTGTTTCATGAGCACCTCATGGTTAACCGTGTCAAATAGCAGCTAGCAGTAGTAGTAGGCAATGAATACTACGTAGTGCGTTATGTGTTACACGAGCATCCCATGGTTAACCATGTCAAATAGTAGCTAGTAGAAACATAGAAACATAGAATTTAATGGCAGATAAGGACTGCTTGGCCCACCTAGTCTGCCCATTTCCCTACCTGATGGATAAACTGCAGATTCTAGTTAATCAACAGCTAACTTCCTCATACCCCCCTCTAGAATTGCCTTATGTCTGTCCCATGCATTTTTGAATTCTCACACTATTTCTGACTCCACAACCTCCCCAGGAAGGCTGTTCCATGCATCCACAACCCTCTCTGTGAAAAAATACTTTCTAACATTATCTCTGAGCCATCCCCCCTCTATCTTCAAATTGTGCCCCCTTGTTCTTGCACATCTCTTTTCTGAAAGATGCTACCTTCTTGTACTTTGTTAATTCCCTTGAGATACTTGAAAGTTTCTATCATGCCCCCCCCTCCACTTTCCTCAAGGGTATACATATTAAGCTGCTTTAGTCTCTCCTTGTATGTCTTCTGGTGCAGACCCTGCACCATTTTAGTTGTCCTCCTCTGAACAGCCTCCACTCTGTCTAAGTCTTTGTGGAGATGGGGTCTCCAGAATTGCACACAGTAATCCAGATGGGGTCTCACCAACTGTCTGTCCAGAGGGATAACAACTTTCTGTTTTCTACTGTTGATGCCTCTCCCTATGCATCCCACTATCCCCCCAGCCCTCCTTATTGACTTCTCACATTGCTTGCCCACATTTGGGTCATCTGATATAATTACTCCTAGGTCTCTTTCGATTTTTGTTGTTATTATCTCACCCCTCATTTTGTACTCTTCCTCTGGGTTTTCATTTCCCAAGTGCACTACTTTGCACTTCTTTGCATTGAATCTGAGCTGCCATATATTTGACCATTCCTCCAACATTGCCAAGTCCCTTTTCATCCCTTCCACCCCACCTTGTGTATCAACCCTGTTGCAGATCTTTGTGTCATCTGCAATGAGGCATACTTTTCCTTCCAGATGCTCTCCATTGTCACTTATAAAGACATTAAAGGAGAAGTCCACCCAAAACTTGAACAAATATATGTTGTGCAGAGGGTTTTAATTTCTATGTAAAGTTCTAGTGTTCTCTTCCCTCTGATTGGTATTAGGAGTTTTTCCTAAATTAGTCTGCTAACTTTATGCTAGTTTTATGACCCCTTGGGATCTTCATCCCTGACAGCGTAATTGTATTTCTTGTTCCCACAGTGCATCTTGGCTCATGTGACAGTGATGTAAGAGAGA
Organism: Neoceratodus forsteri; assembly: GCA_016271365.2. NCBI lineage: Eukaryota > Metazoa > Chordata > Ceratodontiformes > Ceratodontidae > Neoceratodus > Neoceratodus forsteri. The sequence goes on from CM057455.1 coordinate 64,047,462, forward strand.
CCCAACATTCAGTACACACATGCCAAACAAACTAAATATCTTGGAAGCTTTTCAAGCTGCACAAAAATTACCAGCAGCAAAGTTTTTCAGGACAGTAAGACGTTTACGATGAGGGTTGTCACCAAGTTGAATTCTACAGATTTTAAAATATAGCCATCTCTACTGTTGTGAACTGACTGTAAAGCAATGCTTTCTGCTGAATTTATGGTCTCTGCTGCATCACCATCACATGAAACAAGGTGCATTGTAGGACAAAGAAATACAATTAAGCTGTTTGATATGGAGATCTCCAGGGGTTGTAAAACTACCCTAAAGCTAGCACGCTCATTTAGGAAAAACTCCTAATACAAGTCAGAGGGAAGGAAACACTAGAACTTCACATACAAATTAAAACACTCTGCACAACGTATATTTTTTCAAGTTTTGGGTGGACTTCTCCTTTATGGAGGACTGGTCCCAGTACCGAACCCTGCGGTACCCCCATTAGTTACCCTCCTTTCATCACTGTGGACTTTGTTTACTATTACCCATTGTGTCCTGTTGTCCAGCCAGTTTTTTTATCCAGGCTACCACTTTGGGACCCACTCCAAGACTGGCTAACTTGTATATTAATCTTTTGTGTGAGACTGTGTCAAATGCCTTTCTAAAACTAGGTAGACCATATCCACAGCTCCTCCCTGGTCTACTACTTTGATCACCCAGTTAAAGAAATCTATTAGGTTTGTCTGGCATGACCTTCCTGCTGTGAAACCATGCTGCCTTGGGTCCTGTGCCCCACTGGCCTCTAGGTACTCAACAATTCCTTCTTTCAGAAGTGATTCCATCATTTTCCCTACCACTTAAGTAAAGTAACTGGTCTGTAGTTTCCTGCCTCTGTCCTGCCCCCACTTTTGTGAAGTGGAATCACATCCACCCTCCTCCAGTCCTCAGGTACCACCCCATCCTCCCATGAGTTGCTAAAGAGAGTAGTCAGCGGTGTTACGAGTTCTACCCTTAGTTCTTTTAGAATTGTGGGGTGAATCCCATCAGGCCCCATTGCTTTGTCAACCCTCAGTTTCAAGAGTTCTTTCAAAACCCTTTCTTCTGTGAATGGACTGGTATCGACCCCCCTATCCAGAGTGTTTTTCTTGTTTGGTTTAGGTACCTCCCCCACCTCTTCCATTGTGAATACTGAGCAGAAATATTCATTGAGTATCCCTGCTTTTTCACTGTCACCCTCTGCCCACATTCCCTCCCCTTTATTAAGTCTCTGTATCCCTCCCTTGAGCTTTCTTCATTCCCCAATGTACCTATAAAAGGTTTTATCCCCCTTCTTAACAATTGGCTATCTTTTCCTCAGTTTTGGCCTTTGCTATTCTGACTGCCTTCCCTGCCTCCTTCTGTTTTAACTGATAAAGTTCTCTGTCTTGCTCCTTCTGTGTTTCCTTATATTTCCTGAATGCTATCCTTTTCTCCTTAACCATCCCTTCCACCTCTTTTGAGAACCATAGTGGTTTTTTCCTTTATTTTGTTTTGTTGACTTGTTTCATACAAAGACTTGTTGCCTCTGTGATGGTTGTTTTGATTATTCCCCATTATTCTTCCACCCCTCCTTTTTGCCCATTTGCTAGTGCCTTTCTGAGGCACTCTCTCATTTTCCCAAAGTCAGCTTTCCTAAAGTCCAAGACTCTTGTTTTTGTATGGCTTGACTCTATGGCTGTGTTTATTGTGAACCACACTGTTTGGTGGTCACTTGTTCCCAGATGGCTACCCACTTCTAAATCTGAGATCCTTTCTCCTTCCCCATTTGAGAGTACCAGGTCTAAAATTGTTCCCTCCTAAGTGGGTTCCAACACCAGCTGTCTGAGGCATGCCTCCTGTATGGCATCAAGAATGAAACTGCTCTTGGATGTGCCTGCAGCAATGGTGCTCCAGTTAACATCTGGCATATTCAGGTCCCCAAACAACAATATCTCCCCTTTTACTGCCATTTTAAGGATGCCATCCATCATTTCCTTGTCCATTCCCTTCCCCCTGAGATGGGGGTCGGTACACAATCCCCATGCAGATTGTGGTGCCATTTTCTGTCTCCAGGGTGACCCATAGTGACTAATTAACTTCCTATTTATGCTTTAGTTATGTTGCTTTAATCCCTTCCCTTATATAGAGAGCTACTCCTCCTCCTCCTCTTTTACCCACCCTGCCCCTCCTGTAGATTGTGTATCCTTATATGTTGACATCCCAGTCATGGTTCTCTGTGTACCATTTTTCAGTGACTGCCACAATATCCAGGCATTCCTCTTCCATCAAGGCCACTAGTTCAGGGAGCTTGTTACACAGACTGTGGACATTGGTACTCATACCCTCCATTTTTTGATGGCCTTACCCCTTTTAGCCCCATCCCTGTCCTTACTGCTTTTTTCTGAATTTAACCCTGTATTGTTCCCTACTGACTTCTCTACCTTGGTGTTTACCTCTCTAACTACTGTGTGTTGTGGGGGAGGCTGGGATTTCCCTGCTCCTTTTCAGTGCCTTCCCCCTTGGCTAGTTTAAATGCTTGCCAATGAATCATTTAAACCTATCACCTAGGATCCTGATTCCCACCCAGACAGATGCAGACCATCATGCCAGTATAGGCCTGCATCCCTCCAGGTGGTTCCCCAATCCCCAATGAAGCCAAAACCCTGAGCTCCACACCAGTTTTTCAACCATTCATTGAATCCCATGGTGTGGAATAACCTAGCATCATCCTTGCAATAGACAGGCAGCACCTCCGAGAAGGTTACCGTACATGCTACTTGTATAAGGCCCCTCTCCAACTCTACAAACTCCTCTTGCACTGCTCTGAACCCATTCACAGCCAGGTCATTTGTCCCTAGGTGGACAATGACATCCAGCTCCCTCCCTCGTGCAGCTGCTCCCGCAATCCATAGGATTTACTTCCTGTCCCTCTGAGCCATGGTGCCAGGTAGGCACCTCACCACCCTTTTCCCTTTGTCCTCCACTTCTACCCCCTAACAATTGAGCCCCCCACCAGGAGTTGTTTCCTTCCCCTGTGTGGTCTCATGTCACCCTGCTGTGGGTCTCCTTTGTGGAGGTTCCCAGCATCCTCTTTGGTCTCCACGGCAGGTGCCTCCATAGAGGAACCATTCTTTGCTAGAACAGCATATGAATTGTGGAGAGGTACAACTAGAGGGATGCACCTCTGTTCAACCACCCTCTCCCTCTCTGAGCCCACCTTGGTCCAACCGCTCTTCTTACATGGCAACCTCTGAGGTAGCGACGGTGGCCCTGATGGTCCCTGGGTGGGGGAAAAGGTTTCACAAATCCTAGTCAGGTCAGCCTTTGAGATGGGCAACCTCCTCCCTCAGACCAGAGAGGTGCATGCAAACAGGGTAGAATCACAGCCTCCAGAATGTCTCCCGGAACACTGCCACCCCACAGCCATTGCACTGCACCACTCCCATTATGACTTATTTTGTGTCCCCTCTCCTGTTGCTTTGTATTCTTACTCTATCCTCCCTCTACTGCCTATGTGCCCTTACAACTCTCACCTTTCCTGTTCTGGGACAGGAACTTCCTGTAGTCTTCAGTAGTCTCCTCCTTCCTTGCTTGGATTCAGACCTCCAGCAGCAGGGATGGGGTGGGGAGAAAGAGCTATTTTTTTTGTTTCCTTCAAGGTTGATGAAACTAATGTGTCTCAGTGATCCTTCCCTTCCTACTGCCTAACAGGAAGTTCTTGTTGTCAGTCAAATCCAGTAGCTATAAAAGTAGAACTGGCTTAGGGTAGGAGGGTGGAGCGGTGGGAAGAAGGGCAATTAGTAAGAAAAGCTGTAGTTTTAGTCAGCTGTTACTTGCTTTGAAAGCAAGATTCTCCTCTGTCAAAAACTAGCAGCAGGAAGCTGTAATTGGAGACAGCTGTTTTTCTACTGCTCAAGCCACACCCCAATTAACTTTTCTTCCCCTGATTTAGCAAATAAGTTGATACAGCCCCCTTTCTCAAACAGAGAAACAAACAGTGACATTCTTCTTCTTTTTTCACTTAAATGAGACCCCCTGCTTCTAATAAAGCGTCTGTTTGCTTAATCCCAACAGTCACTGACTCCTGTTGAGACAGAAGTGATTTATCAGTTAGAAAAGCTGTAGTTTTAGTCAGCTGTTACCTGATCTGAAAGCAAGATTCTCCTGTGTCAAAAAGTAGCAGCAGGAAGCTGTAATTGGAGACAGTTGCTTTTCTACTGCTCCAGACACCACAGTAGTAGTATTAGGCAATGAGTACTATATTGTGGGTCATGTGTTTCATGAGCACCTCATGGTTAACCATGTAAAATGCAGATGAGATGTCAAAAAGTTCAAAAATAAAATTATTTTTTTGTTTGTTTTTACTTAAGTATTTGGTAACCATGTAAAGCCCACTAGGCACACCTGCCTGTTTTCAGGGGTGACCTGGGAGCACTGAGGAGGTTAAATGACTTGCTCAGTCACACAATATGTGAGTGGAGGTTATGGGAATCAAACTCAGGTCTGCTGGATGTACCAAGCTCATTCACAGCTCATTACTCTAACCTCTAGGCTATACTGCCAGACCCCTAAATGATGCCCAGTATCTCAGCAGAACGAGATCTCTGAACACCTTGATCAGTGCAATTTTGGTATTGTTGATGGGAGGGATTTAATCCCAGCTGAAGAGGCTCATTGATTTCCTACCTTTTATAAGACCCTCGGGACTTCCACCACCATCTCCCAATTTCCTTCCCCAAAAATAGGAAGGTTCAAGACCAGCCTGCAGTTCAGAACAATGTCAGAATACAAAGATGTGTTCTTATGGAGGGGTTTCACCACTTCCCTTTTGAGAGCTGCAGGAACAATCCTCTGCCCAAAAGATGAGCTGACAGTTTCATAAATAATGTAGCCCAGATCCCCTTCCACCAATTTTCAAATGGGTGGGCCCAGGATCCAATAAACAGTTGGTGGTACACAGTCCTGATAAAAACCAGAACAATTCCTCATATGGAACTGGGCAAAGCTCCACCAAATATGGCCGATCAGCTAGGCAAAATCTCCATTGTAGTACTTCTGACCAGTGACAGGCTGCTTAACCAAATCCAATCCCTAATAGAGGACACCTCGTTACATGTTTCTACCAAGAACACTCATTTGGATTTTACACAAGGGCCATTAAAGGAGAACTGCACTGAACCTGTAAGTCATTTTTCCCCAGTAGATGTTTTTTTATGTATTTGATCCCTTTCTGTTACTGTTCCTTGTTTCTTGACCTTTTGGTAAACGCAGTGAGTGTTTCTGATTAACACACTGCTGGTGTGTGCCATTTTAGAATTATATGACGTAGTTTATGTCCCCTTTGGGGCACAAAATTCCAGAGTAAAACATGAATGAATTGTGAAAACAATGTACGTTCTTTAACAAGGACATAAAGTACATAATATAGTTCCAAAATGGTACTATCCACCAGAGTGTAAAGCAGAAGCACAGTAAATTTATTAAAAGGCTAGTACAGATAGAACCAATACAAAATGTGAACCAGTATTACGAACCCAGCTTCTAAAGAAAACACAGGCATGCTGATTAAAGGCAGTTCTCCTTTAAGCAGCACGTCTAGAGTGCAAAAGAATGAATCTGGTAGGTTCTTACTCTAAGCAATCACACTTGACAGGAATTGTCTTTTTCATGGTTATTCCCTGCTGATATGAAAGGTAGTGATTTTTCAGCATCAATTTCTTTTTGTTTTCAATTCAAAGTTTATTAAAGTTTTTCATACAGAGAAATGTTCCATGACATACATACATTTAAAATAACCTCCAGTAACTTGATAATGATAGTACAGTAGTAGCGCCGAATTTGTCAAGCAATTTTGTGAGATTCCCTATTTATCCTTCACAAAATTTAGGGGAAAAAATCCTCTAAAATTCTTTTTGTTATACCTACAGAAAGAGGCCAGTTCCTATTACAGTACATAAGTGCCATCTGGTAGATTTTCAGCTACACTATCAGATGAGACAACCCTCTCTGGGTAGCAGTGAACACACTAACAAACAAAACAAAATCCCTAACTAAAGGTTTCACAATTCTCAATAGGGATTTTTAAAAATCCTTTGACTAATTTGGTCCTACTACTGTACCTTCAGCATCAATTTCTGTTCCAGCAAGCCAGACCTCCACCAAGAATGCTCCATCCACTGTCCCTTTGTTCAACCACTGCAGCTCCTCACAGTACCATGGGAAGAGTGGTCAGGATGCCAAGGGGCAAACCTTCCATCTTGTAGATCAATAATCAAAGTTCCTCAAAGTACGATGGGGATCTCTGTCGGTATGCCATGGGGTGAAACCTGTGTCCCTTTGTTCAACCACTGCAGCATACCAAATAGCAGGAATTGTCTTTTTCAGGGTTATTCCCTGCTAATAGGAAAGGTAATGGTTTTTCAGCAACAATTTCTCCTCCAGCAAGACAAACCTCCACTAAGAATACTCCAGTCGCTGTCCCAACTTCAGCCACTGCAGTTACTCACAGTACCATGGGAAGAGATGTCAGGATGCCAAGGGGAGAAACCGCTGTCCACTAGTTCAACAATCACAGTTCCTCACAGTATCACAGTATCACAGAACAGCTAATATTTTTCCTAGTCAAACTATCTCTTGTTGGGAGCTGCAATACTGAACATAGGATTTGCAAGAAAGCGAGTTGTGCTCACAACAGAGGGAGGGGAACCTTTCAATTGTCTTTGGTTTGTAGCAGATATACTGCAGATGGAGGCTGCTTCTAACTGAAAGGTGAAATAAGGAATTTACAATTATCAGGATACATAGATACATAGACAGTGTCTGCAGATAAGGGCCTATGGCCCACCCAGTCTGCCCATTTGAGCTTGTAAGTTCAGTTTGTTTTCCTAGAAGTCTGTTGCCCCTTACCCCTGACCTCCAGAATTCCTTTATGTCTATCCCATGCATTCTTAAATCCCGTGATTGTTTCGGCCCCCACCACTTCCTCTGGCAGGGTGTTCCACTTGTCCACCACCCGTTCTGTGAAGAAATTCTTTCTCATGTTTCCTCTGAATCATCCTCCCTCCAACTTCATCCCATGCCCTCTAGTCCTGGAACATCTTTTTCGCTTAAAATAGTGTTTTCCTGCACCCTGTTCCTCCTGTAAGATACTTGTATGTCTCTATCATATCCCCTCTCTCCCTCCTCTCCTCCAGGGAGTACATGTTCAGTTCCTTCAACCTGTCTTCATAGGACTTGTGATGCAATCCATGCACCATCTTTGTTGCCCTCCTCTGAATCTTCTCTACCCTGTCTATGTCCTTACATAGGTATGGTCTCCAGAACTGTACACTGTACTCCAGGTGGGGCCTCACTAGTGTCTTGTATAGCGGAATTATGACCTCCTCTTTCCTGCTGGTGATGCCCTGCCTATACATCCCAGCATCCTATTTGCTTTACCTGCTGCCTTGTCACACTGTTTCCCTACCTTGGGTCATCAGAGATGATAACCCCAAGATCCCTTTCCTGCTTGGTGCATACTGTATCCTCCACCCCCAACTGATATATTGTGCCAGGGTTTTGTGCCCCATATGCATTATCTTGCACTTCTTTGCATTGAATTTCAACTGCCAAACCCTGACCATTCTTCAAGTTTCTGCAGGTCGCTTCTCATTCTGTCTACACCCTCTGGTGTGTCTACTGTGTTACAGAGCTTTGTGTCATCAGTGAACAGTGAAATTCTGCCTTCTAGGTCCTGCCAATGTCACTGATGAAGATGTTGAATAGGACCGGTCCCAGCACTGATCCCTGTGGTACCCACTGGTCACTCTTCCCTCTGTGGAGTGACAGCCATTTACCACCACCCTCTGTGTCCTGCCACCCAGCCAGTTACCTACCCACCACACTACTGTCCTGCCCACACCCATATTCCCAAGTTTGTGTAATAGTCTTCTATGTGGCACAGTGTCAAAGGCCTTGCTGAAGTCCAGATAGGCCATGTCCACTGCCCTCCCGATCCACCTCCCTAGTCACCCAGTCAAAAAATTCAATGAGGTTGGTCTGACATGACCTCCCCCTGGTGAAATCATGCTGCCTTGGGTCCTGTAGTCCATTGACAACCAGATGTTCCACCAATCTCTCCTTCAGACGTGCTTCCCTGATCTTCCCCACTACTGAGGTGAGGCTGACTGGTCTGTAGTTCCCTGCTTCCTCTTTGTTCCCACTTTTGTATAAGGGGACTACATCTGCTGTCCTCCAGTCTTTGGGTACCTCCCCTGTTTCCAGTGATCGGCTAAACAGGATAGCCAGAGGTTCAGCCACCACCTCTCTTAGTTCTTTAAGGACCCTGGGGTGCACCCATCTGGCCCCATTGCTTTATCAACTCTTATTACTTCCAGTTCCTTCGGACCCTTTCTCGTGTAAAGGGACTTGTGTCCATTCTGCACCATTCTCACCCCTTGTACTCCCTTCAGACCCATTACCCTCCTCTTCCTCAGTAAAGACTGAGCAGAAATATCTGTTCAATATGTCAGCTTTACTGTTGTCATCCTCCATGCCCCATCCTCCCCCTTCAGTCTCACTATCCCTCCCTTTGTCTTTCTTTTTTCACTTATGTACCTGTAAAAGGTTTTGTCCCCTCTACCCACTGATTTTGCAATGTGCTCTTCTGTCTGAACTTTGGTTTCCCTTACTGACCTCTCTGCCTCCCTTTGCTTCTCCTGGTACTTCTCCCTATCCCCTTCTGCCTGTGTCTTTTTGTATTGCCTGAATGCAATCTTTTTGGCTTTCACTTTCTTTGCTACCTCTTTGGAAAACCATAATGGTATCCTCTTCTTTTTCCTCTTGCTAACCTGCTTAATGCATAATTCTGTTGTTCTTGTAATCCCCATTTTAAATACTGCCCACTGTTCTTCAACCCTGATTCTGACCCATTCCCTTAATGCCTCTTTCAAGTATCTCCCCATTTTCCCAAAGTCTGCCCCCTAAAATCTAGGATACGTGTTTTGTGTGGTTTGGTTCTGCTCTTTCTGTGATTTCAAACCACAATGACTGGTGGTCACTGTTTCCCAGGTGCTCCCCACTGTTACCCCATCACACTGTCCCTGTTTGTGAGCACAAGGTCCAGTATTGCCTTCTGCCGAGTTGGTTCCATGACCAGTTGATTGAGGAAGGCACCTAAAGGAGTCCAGGATAAATCTGCTCCTAGTTGATGCTGCTGCTGGAATGCTCCAGTCACGTCTGGGATATTGAAGTCTCAACCAGTACTACCTCACCCTTGTCTGCCATCCTTTGGATGGCTAGCATCAACTCCTATCTGTTTCTTCCTCCTTGGCTGGTGGTCTATAGACCACACCTGTCTGGATGGCTGTCCCCATTTTCCTTTCCAGCTTAACCCACAGTATCTCTCCCCATTTTGTTCCTTCTGGATCTCTGTGGCCCTTATGTCATTTTCACATACAGTGCCACTCCTCCTCCTTCCTGCCTGCTCTTCTCTTCTGAATATGTTGTAGCCAGGTATGGCCATCTCCCAGTCGTGGTTATCATTACACAGGTTTCAGTGATGACCACAATGTCCAGGTCTGACTGCACCATGACAGCCTCAGATCTTCCATCTTGTTGCTAAGGCTCCTGGCATTTGCGCATGGCTTTCCATGATTTGACCTCCCTAGACTGTTTCACTGTTTTACTCCAGCCCCTTCCTTGGTTGTCATTTATCCCTAGTTCTCCTTGCTGTCTGCCCTTCTGCTGAATTTTGCCCCTTTTCTGCTTATCCACCTCTTGAGCACTAATCTCCATCTTGTTGACAGTCTTGTTACAATTCTTAAGATTTTCAGTGCAGGAAGATTTTAAACTCTGGGCGAAACATTTGTCACAAATCCTGAAATAAGTGCAGGTACAGGTTGTGTATTTGACCCAGATAGTAAACTGTTTTCTGTGTTTATCTTTGTTTGCCTTAAAAGGCAATTCCAAACTTTCTCAGGAAGTGATTACATCACAGAGACTTAATCAGCCAATAGCTTGGGTAACAGACCTGAGAACAATAGTATTATAAGCAAGTGTTTGTAGCAAACTCATCAGAACAGCTAATATTTTTCCTAGTCAAACTATCTCATGTTGGGAGCTGCAATACTGAACATAGGATTTGCAAGAAAGCGAGTTGTGCTCACAACAGATGGAGGGAACCTTTCAATTGTCTTTGGTTTGTAGCAGATATACTGCAGGTGGAGACTGCTTCTAACTGAAAGGTGAAATAAGGAATTTACAATTATCAGGAAAAGAAAGTCTTGTTACAATCCTTAAGATTTTCAGTGCGGGAAGAGTTCAAAGCACAGCTGACTTATTTTGGGGCTGACTGCTTTCAGAGCACAAACCACCAAGCTGTTTTGGGGCTGGGGAGGTTTACCTGTGTCTGACTTGGATGTCTAGATTTTTCTCTGTTTGATTAGCAGGGGATTTTCTCTGTCAAATTGTTATGTATAGTATCTTGCAGACAGGAAGGCACTCATGCGGTGGGTCAGAGCTCTTAGCTGATTGTTTTGTGAGGGGCACAGTTTGGTCCAACCCTTCCACCCCTCACCCCACCACCCCTGGAAATAGTTCCTTTATACCTGGAGTTCGACATCATTTCCTCAAGAGTGCAAGGTGCATATCAATGTCATATCCTCTCTAGCACACAGCACTGAAAATATACGCATACACATTGTATAATATATATATATTTCTATATAACAAACCAATCACACACACAAGCACACACACACACACACACACACACAAAAAGTACATAGTCATGTGGAAAGTAGTGCAATGTAATGGCTGTGGGGCAGCAGTCTTCCGGGAGTCTTTCTGGAGGCTGAGATGATGCCCTATTTGCAGACAACTCTCTGCCCTGAGGGAGGAAGTTGCCCGTCTTCAGGCCACACTGGACAGCAGTAAGAGAACCTTCCCCCAGGCCAGAGTGGATGGTAGGAAGGGAACCACCCATCCAGGGAGCACCAGAGCCACCACCACTACCTCAGAGGTTGCAAAGAAAGCAGAGCAGTTGGACCACAATGGCTCAGGGAGGGTGAGGAGGGTGGAACAGAGGCACACCCAGTCATTTGTTCCACTCCACAATCCATACACCATTCTGGAGGAGCACAGCTCCCCTATGGATGCACCCACGGAGGAGATTAAGGAGGCTGAGGACACCTGTCACAAGGGAGGCCCACAAGAAGGAGGCAGAGGATGCCACAAGGAAAGGAAGCAGCTCCTCAATTATTAGGGGGATAGAACTGGGGGGAGCAGGCAAAGCTGAAGTAAAGTGCCTACCTGGTGCCATGGCTTGTAGGGACAGGAAGCGCATCCTCAGGATCATGAGAACAGCTGCACAGGAGTCTGAGCTGGATGTCATTGTCCACCTAGGGACAAATGACTTGGCTCAACATGAGATTAGAGCAGTGCAGAAGGACTTTGTAGAACTGGGGAGGGGCTTAAGACAAGTAGCACACACAGTATCCTTCTCAGAGGTGCTGCCTGTAAATGGCATGAGTGAGGCAAGGGTACTTTGCACCATGCAGTTTAATGAGTGGTTGAAAAAATGGTGTGGAGCACAGGGTTTGGCTTCATTGGGGACTGGGGTTCTACCTGGAGGACACCAGCCTATACTGGCAGGATGGTCTGCATCTGTCCAGGAAGGGAACAAGTCTTTTGAGCAATCAGTTTAAATGCTTCATTGGCAAGCTTTTAAACTAGTCAAGGGGGGAAGCACTGATAAGCAGCAGGAAAATCCCAGCCTCTCCCTACAAAACAGGGTACTAAATGGGAAAAAGACTGAGGTAGAAAGGTCAGTGGGGGATGCTGCAACAGAAAGTAAAGCCATCAAAAAATGGAAAGCAATGAGTACCAATGCACGTAGTCTGAGTAACAAGCTTCCTGAATTAGTGGCCTTGATGGAGGAGGAACATCTGGATATCGTGGCAGTCACAGAAACATGGTTCGCACAAAACCATGACTGGGATGTAAACATACCAGGATACACTATCTACAGGAGAGACAGAGAGGGTAAAAGAGGAGGGAGTAGCTCTTTACATAAGGGAAGGAATCAAAGTAACAGAACAAAAGAGAAAACAAGGAGGAGAAGAAGCACTGTGGGTAAATTTGGAGACCGGCAATGGCACCACAATCCGCACAGGGGTTGTATACAGACCCCCTTCTCAGGGGGAAGAAATGGACAAGGAAATGATAGAAAGTATGCTTAGTATGGCAAAAAAAGGGGAGATGTTGCTGATGGGTGATCTGAATATGCCAGATGTTAACTGGAGTGCAGTTGCCGCTGCCACTTCGAAGAGTGGGGTTATTCTAGATGCCCTACAGGGGGCATGCCTTAGACAACTAGTATTGGAGCCCACTCGAGAGGGAGCAATCTTAGACCTGGTTCTCTCAAATGGAGATGAAGAGAGGATCACAGATGTAGAAGTGGGTAGCCATCTGGGAACTAGCGACCATCGAACAGTATGGTTCACAATAAACACAGCAATAGAGTCAAGCCATACAAAGGCAAAGGTACTGGACTTTAGGAGGGCTGACTTTGCCAAAATGAGTAAGTGCCTAAGGAATGCACTAGCAAATGGGCAGGAAGGAGGGGTGGAAGAACAATGGGGAATAATAAAAACTGCCATCACAGAGGCAACAAGCCTTTGTGTGAAGCAAATAAACAAAACTAAACGATGTAAGAAACCACTATGGTTCTCAAAGGAAGTGGCAGTGAAGGTTCAAGAGAAAAAGAAAGCTTTCAGGAAGTACAAGGAATCACAGAAGGAGCAGGACAGAGAACTGTATCAGTTAAAGCAAAAGGAAGCTGGGAAGGCAGTCAGAACAGCAAAGGCCCAAACCGAGGAAAAGATAGCCAACTCAGTTAAGAAGGGGATAAAACCTTTTATAGGTACATCAGGGGCGAAGGAAGACCAAGGGAGGGATAGTGAGGCTAATAAGGGGGCAGAGGAGACTGTGAAAAGGCAGAGATACTAAACAAATATTTTGCTCAGTATTTACAAAGGAAGGGGGTACCTAGAACAAACAGTAGAAACACACTGGATACAGAAGTTGATACCAGCCCATTTACAGAAGAAAGGGTTCTGAAAGAACTCTTAAAACTGAAGGTGGACAAAGCAATGGGGCCTGATGGGATTCATCCCAGAATTCTAAAAGAACTAAGGGTAGAATTAGTGACCCCACTGACTACCCTGTTTAACAAATCATGGGAGGATGGGGTGGTATCCGAGGACTGGAGGAGGGCAGATGTGATTCCCCTTAACAAAAGTGGGAGCAAGGCAGAAGCAGGAAACTACAGACCTGTTAGTTTAGCCTCAGTGGTAGGGAAAATGCTGGAATCACTTCTGAAGGAAAGAATGGTCGAGTATCTAGAGGCCAGAGGGGCACAGGACCCAAGGCAGTGTGGATTCACAGCAGGAAGGTCATGCCAGACAAATCTGATAGATTTCTTTGACTGGGAGACCAAAGTAGTAGATCAGGGAGGGGCTGTGGACATGGCCTACCTAGACTTTAGCAAGGCATTTGACACAGTCCCACACAAAAGATTAATACACAAGTTAGCTAGCCTGGGAGTGGGTCCCAAGATGACAGCCTGGGTAAAAAATTGGCTGGAAAATAGGACACAGAGTAATAGTAAATGGAGTCCACTCTGATGAAAGGGGGTTACTAGTGGGGTACTGAGGGTTCAGGATTAGGACCAGTCCTTCCCAGTGTCTTTTATGCGACATTCACAGAGGGACTGGAAGGAAAAGTATGTCTCTTTGCAGATGACACAAAGATCTGCAACAGAGTTGATGCACAAGGTGGGGTGGAAAGGATGAAAAGGGACTTGGCAAGGTTAGAGGAATGGTCAAATGTATGGCAGCTTAGATTCAATGCTAAGAAGTGCAAGGTAATGCACCTGGGAAACAAAAACCCAGAGGAAGAGTACACAATGGGGGGTGAAATACTAACAGCAAAAATGGAAAGGGACCTGGGCGTAGTCATATCAGATGACCTAAAGGTGGACAAGCAATGTGACAGGGCAGCAAGGAGGGCTGGGGGGATATTGGGATGCATAGGGAGAGGCATCACCAGTAGAAAACAGGAAGTTATTATCCGTCTGTACAGACAGCTGGTCAGACCCCATCTGGAGTACTGCGTGCAGTTCTGGAGACCCAGTCTTCACAAAGACATAGACAGGATGGAAGCTGTCCAGAGGAGGGCAACTAAAATGGTGCAGGGTCTGCACTGGAAGACATATGAAGAGAGACTAAAGGAGTTTAATATGTATAGCCTTGAGGAAAGGAGGGAGAGGGGTACATGATTGAAACTTTCAAGTACCTCAAGGGAATCAACAAAGTCCAAGAGGGTAGCATCTTTCAAAAAGGGTGTGCAGGAACAAGTGGCACAATTTGAAGATAGAGGGGGCGGCTCAGAGGTAATTTAAAGGAGTATTTTTCACAGAGAGGGTTGTGGATGCATGGAACGGCCTTCCGGAGGAGGTCGTAGAGTCAAAAACAGTGGTGGAATTCAAGCATGCATGGGACAGTCATAAGGCAATTCTAGGGGATGGGGTAGGAAGAAGTAGGCTGCTGGTTAACTAGGATCTGCAGCTTATCCAGTAGGCAGGGAAATGGGCAGACTGGGTAGGCCAAGCGGTCCTTATCTGCCATCAAATTCTATGTTTCTATGTTTCCTATCATGGTGAGCTCCAGCAAGATGCCAAAGGGTGAAACCTCTGTCCCTTTGTTCATCTACTGCAGCTCCTTACAGTAGTATGGGGAGCTGTGGCAAGATGCCAAGGGGCAAAAAATACATCCCTCATTTAAACCACCACAGCTCCTCACATGTCGTGGGTAGCTGTGACATTATGCAAAGGGACAAAACCTGCATCCCTTAGTTCAACCACCACAGCTCCTCACAGTACCATGAGGAGCTCTCCCAGATGCGAAGGGGTGAAGTCACTGTTCCTAAGTTCAGCCACTGCAGCTCCCCACAAGACCCTGAGTAGCTGTGGCAGGATACCAAGTTGTGAAACCTCCATCCCATAATTCAGCCACTACGGCTTTCCATGGTACCACTGGAGACTGTGACAGGATGCCAAGAGGGTAAACCTCCTTACCTTAGTTCAAGCACTGCAGCTCCTCAAAGTGCTACAGGGAGCTGTAAGAGGATTACAAAGGGTGAGACTATCATTCCTTAGTTCAACCACTGCAGCTACCCACAGTACCATGGAAAGCTATGGCCTGATACTAAGGGGTGAAACCTCAATCCTTTAGTTCAACCACCACAGCTCCTCAGAGTAATGTGGGGAGTTGTGACAGGAGGTGAAGAGTGGGGACAAAACCTTTGTCTTTCAGTTCAACCACTGCAGTTCTTCATAGAGTATCATTGAGAACTGTGGCAGAACTCCAAGGGGTGAAACTTTTGTCTCTTAGTTCAACCACCACAGGTCCTCATGGTACCATCAGGAGCTGTGACTGGATGCCAAGGGGTGAACCCTCCATCCATTAGTTCAGCCACAGCAGCTCCTCACAGTACCATGGGCAGCTGTTTCGGGATGTAAAGGGGCAAAACCTCTATCCCTTATTTAGTTATGTATTTTTTATTTATTCAGTTTTTATTGACTGAAGAGGGCTAGAGAATTCTGCCTGTTTTTCAGCCATGTCCTGGGGGAAGGGGTTACATATGGATGCAAACTGGCATTTAACCAGATTAAGCTGTAGGTGATATGTTTGGTGAACAGGGGAAATTTGGTCAGGACACTGTGGAAGTTCCCCTACTCACCTGTAGGGGAAACTGGCCATTAGAATGGCCACTTGTGACTCTCCTGTGTAGGAGATGGACTTGGTGGAGGCAGGAGAGCGGGTCTCCTCCACAGCCTCTGTTCCTTTAGAGATCAACTGTTTTTATGATGCACCCGGAGCTCCGAAGGCAGAAACTACAAATGTCACACTTTCAGGTATGGATGTTAGCAATCAAAACAGAAGGAAAGAATGTGCATAAGGCTGTGGTGCTCTCAAATAAAGTGAACATAAAGACAAAAACAACTTGGACACTCACCACAACTTTGATTACTGACACCATTGTAAACTTGTAAAAAGAGGATTTATTTCATTATTTTAAAACACCTGCCTATGCTAGCAATGCAGTGCAGAATGATAAAAATTTGTCAAAGGATTCTGTTTCTACTACTGCTCCAAACAGTCCCACTTACCTCAGCTACATGACATGCCAGCCAGGATTTACAGGACATACTTGCAAAAGAAGAGAAGCTGTTTAAGAGCTGAATAGCCACAGTATTGAAGGAACACAAATTACAAGTGCAGCAACCCACCAGGCTCTTACAGCAAGACCTGTAAGCACTCACCGCTTGTGCTGGAGAACTGCCAGGTGATGCAGCTGCTTTCTCATCATGTACTACGGAAGAGGCTTCTCTGAACTCTTAAACTTGTGAAGGGGGGTGGGATGGGAGAAAAGGCAGTCAAGGGGATGCCGATAAAGGAGGGACTCTGTCTCCACCCCCCTGGGGACCAGGAGGATTGCAGGAAAAGACCAACTGGCAAAGTGCAGACCAGGAGAAAACAGAATCCCCAAGGGAACACGAGCAGGGGAAATGGAACTATAAGGAAAGGGTGGAAGGTAGTCCTGCTAAATGCCAGGAGCTTGGGCAATAAAATGCCTGAGCTCCAGGCGATGTTAACTGAGGGAGCAGTGGATGTGGCAGCGGTCACTGAGACTTGGGCCACTGCAAGACATGACTGGGACCTGAACCTGGAGGTTACACTATGTTCAGGAAGGACAAGGGGAGGAAGGGAGGAGGGTAGCAATGATAGTCAAAACTGCATTGGCAGAGGGGAGTAGAGGAGGCGGAGGGAACCGTGGAGGCAATTTGGGTCACCTTGATAACAAGGGGGGGCAAGAGAGTAAAAATAGGAGTGGTGTATAGACCCCCTGCCCTGGCGGAGGAGCTGGAGGACAGTCTGGTGGCAGATGTTAGGAGACACTGCAGACTGGGCAGAGCAAAGGTGGTGGTGTTAGGGGACTTAAACATGCCAGGAACAGACTGGGAGACTATGACATCCTCTGTGACCAGGGAACAGAGGTTGTTGGACGTCTTTCAAGACGCTTTCCAAACTCAGCATTTGAGGGAACCGACCAGGGAGGCACGGGTACTGGATGTGGTCCTGGCAGACAGTGACCAGACTAGGGGCCTGGAGGTAAGGGACCCATTGGCGGGGAGTGACCATGCCACGGTCTGGTTCTGCCTGGACCTAGGAGGGGTAGAAGGCTGCACAAAGACGGAAGTAACCGACTTCAGGGGTGGATTTTAAGGAAATGGGAAGGATCCTTAAGGAGCATTTGGATGGAATTGGGTCAGACATGGACGCTGATAGTAGGTGGGAAATCATCAGGAGAGGGGTGCAGGATGCTACCAGCACCTGTGCAAGAGTAAGGCAGAAAATGCGGTGAGGCCCAAAACCCTGTTGGTGGACCAGGAGGTCCAGGAGGTGGTGCGGGAAAGAAGCAGCCTATAAGAAATTCAAGTGCTCAAGGAATGAAAGGTTGAGGGGTATGAGCTGATGGCTAGAAGGGCCACTAGAGTGGTGAGGGTGGCTAAGGCAAGGAAGGAGCAGAACCTGGCCAGGAAATTAGGAGAGGAAAAAGGGGTTCTTTAGATACATTGGGGAAAGGCAGAAGGGTGAAGGGCAGATTAGCAGGATTAAATCAGGGGAGATGGGCACAAGACCCAGAGGAGCAGGCTGAGGTACTGAATGAGCACTTCACCTCAGTTTTCACCAGGAAAATGGGATGCTGCATCATACATGGGAGGAGACAGAGATAATGAGGAGGGGGGCCTACCAATCGTCAGGTCTGGGGAGGGGGGCATCACTGGCAGGTGGGGGAGGGCTAAGCAGTGAGAAGAGGTACTGGAAGTGAAATCACAGCAGAGAGAGTGAGGAAGCCCTCAGCCCTTAAACGGAGAAAGCACGGGGCGGATAAATTACATCCTAGAGTGCTGAAGGAACTTGCAGATGTCCTGGCAAAACCCTGGCAGAGCTTTCCACCATCTCTCTGAGGACAGGGTGGTGCCCCAAGACTGGAAGGTGGCACATGTGGTGCCTATCCACAGGGAGATCAAGGGAGGTGGCAGGGAACTACAGGCCTGTCAGCCTGACATCAGTGGTGGGCAAGGTGAATGGAGGGCTGGGGGACCTGGATAAGTCAGGGTGCCTGGACGATAGACAGCATGGATTCATCCCGGGGAAATCGTGTCAGACAAACCTGGTGGAGTTCTATGACTGGGTGACAAGTGCCTTGGACCTGGGTAGACCAGTGGATGTCCTCTTTCTAGACTTCAGCAAGGCATTTGACTCTGTTCCTCACGTGGGCCTGTTGTATAAACTAGGAGAAATGGGGGTGGGAAACCAGATGATCCGATGGATAGGCAATTGGCTCCAGGACCGGACCCAGAGGGTCGTAGTTGGTGGGATAGTCTCTTCCCAAGGAGGGTCATTAGTGGGGTCCCACAGGGATCAGTCCTTGGGCCCCTTCTGTTCAACGCCCACGATCTGACATAAGGACAGGAATCAGGAGTGAGATGAGTCTCTTTGCAGATGACTCGAAACTGGGGGCGGTGGTGGATGGGGAGGAGGGAGGGTGGCCCTGCAGGGGACCTGGAGGCTCTGGAAGATGGTCTAGAAAGTGGAAGCTGAGGTTTAATGCAGGAAATGCAAGGTACTCCACGGGGGCCAGAAACCCAGGCCAAGTGTACACCCTGGGGAATACTACAAGTCTCAATGGCTGAGAGGGACCTGGGGTGGTGGTTGATGTCAAGATGAACAACTCTGAGACTTGTAGGAGGCAGCAGCCAAGGCCAACAGGATGCTGGGATGCATCGCTAGAGGGATCACCTCCAGAAGGAGGGAAGTGATACTCGCTCTGTATAACTGCTTGGTGAGGCCGCACCTGGAGTACTGCGTGCAGTTTTGGAGGCCGCACTTAAAGGGGGACATTAACCTCCTGGAGAGGGTCCAGAGGAGGGCAACCAAAATGATTTGGGGCTTGGGGGACAGGACCTATGAGGAGAGGCTCGAAGAGCTAAATATGTACACTTTGGAAGAGAGAAGGGACCGGGGGGACATGATAGAGGTCTTCAGGTACATGAAGAAGGTAAATAGGGGAGGAACAGTGAGGGTGCTTCGAAGGAAGGAGGAGGGGCCACTAGAGGGCATGGGTGGAAGCTGGAAGGGGAAGATTCAGGGGAGAAAGGAGGAGGTGCTACTTTACTGAGAGGGTGGTGGAGCCATGGAATGCACTACCAAGGGGGCTGGTGGAGGCAGAGACAGTGGAGGGGTTCAAGAGGGGGTGGGACAGGTACAGGGGAAGGGTTCAGGAAGCAAAATCCAATGCAGCAAGAATATCCGGAACTGGGAAGGGAGAAGCCAGAGAAGGCGAGGGGGACAGCAAGGTCAGCACCCAGGGTCGGGGCTGACCAAGCGAGCAGACACAAAAGACCATTAGGCCTATTCTGCTGACATTTTAGTATGTTAGTATGTATGAACCAGGAACCCCAAGTCCAGGATGCAACGCAATTGCCGGGCAGACAGCCGGTGGAATTATCCATTTCATCAAGGGATGGAGGTAAGCGCTTTGACAAAGGGAAATAAACCCTGTTCTTATTTACAGGACAGAAATTTAAAGGGGTGGCCAGGAATGGCTTCTACAGGGGGTTGTCCCCTTGGCCTAAGATGCACCCCCAGGCACCAGGAAAATACAGATATTTTGGATAAGGATTGATTGGCAGAAGCAGCCTTTAAAGGAGCAGGCTGGGCCCAACTTCAAGGGACTGGGCAGTGGATCTCAGGGTTTTCCCCTCTGGGAATCTGGGTAGACCAAGGTAGAGTGAGTTAGACCAAGGGGGGCAGGTTGCTCCTACCTCTGGCACTGGCACAAAGGGAAACCCCCAGCCAACAGGGTTACAGACAACCCTAACCTGTCCCCTTTCAGCATGACACCTCAACAACTGGGTGAAGAGGTTTCTGTCCTGGACTTTCACATGGAGGATGTCAGTTTGGATGACCAGTCCCAGCTCCACCTCCTGCAAGACTTGAGACTCATCTAAAACCCTGTTTTGGGGTTGATTTTTGATCCCCCTTGTGGGGATCCTTCCCATAACTCTACTCCAAATCAGCCATCCCAAATGCTACCATAAATACCACAGGATAGTAGCCTGTGATGAGGGTGACTGCCATTGAGCACTTTCAAAAAGGGCAACTCAATAACGGCACCATCTGCACAGGGCTACTGGACAGGGAAGGCAACCAGATAGGGGGCAGTGAATATAGTGACAGGATGTCGCAATATGTACATGTGTACATGGTGGAGCGAGCATGCCATGTGACAAGTGGAAGGGGAGGGAGGCTTTGTGAGGCGTACTGCGGTGGTGGGCTGCCAAGCTGGCCCTGTGGTGTGGTAGGTTGGTAGCAGGCTAGGGTTGCGAGGGTGCCAGGTTTGATTCCAGGTGTGCATTCATTTTGTTGCACTCGGCTGTTAATTTATTTTTTCAGCTTTTGCACCCCCCCCGACATGCACCCCCTGGAGTTGAGAATCCTTTAGTAGAGAGTGCCCGGGGGGGGGGGGCATGAAGCATTAAAAAAAAAAGTGTCCAGTGCCATTTTTCAGTGATGTACACTCACCCTAACAGCGAGTGCCTTTCCGCAATTGCCATTATGACATAGAACCTCACAGGACCATGGCAGTTCCACTTCCAAAGGTCCCAAGCCTACATCGTGACCAGGCTCCTCTAGCTTAGATTCCAACAGGCTTCCTCCTAGAGGGTCAGCTTCCAGGCCCTATTCCTCTTTCTTCAAATCCCCTGTTTACCCATAAAAGCACCATAATGCTGTCCACCTGCATTATAGGAATGGTATGGACTTATTTCTGGACAGGCTCTTTGTAGACAACACATTACTTAAAGAATCTATAGGCTTTCATACCACTGAGATCTACACCCTGATACACATACAGTATCTGGGGAGATAACCTTCAATATCAGTTTCAAGCTCTCTAGTGGTTTGGATGAATTTTGGGTGAACTTCCATTTCTTGAAGGCTGTGCCTCTTTGGTCTCCTTCTGAGGCAGTTCCAATGACCAAATCAGCTCTAAGGACCATCACAGTGCTCTTTCGTAATGAAGGAATCAGTGTGACAGATCTCTTATACTGGTTAAAGCAGTGATGTACAGTACTGAGGTCCCCAGAAGCAATTCTGGATACAGAACAAATCGGGACAGGTGGATAGAGAATCTGAATACTGTTAGATTTCAGTAATTCTGGTTTAATTCATTTTCCTAACTTTTTTTTTGGGGGTGGCAGGAGAATTTTATTCTATTAACAGGACAGCCAAAGGCATGTTACAGGTTTTTCTCTCAGTGTCACCTTAGTAGCCTCTGCGACAAATTGAGATGCAGCCTCGGTAACTCCCTAAGTGATACCAATGCCCATTGCTCTAATGATCCCGTATGCAACCTGTGCAACACAACAGGGCATACATATAATGACTGCCAGTGGGTAGCCCACAATCAAACAGAGCAGGACGATAGCACAGAACACTGGTTACTTATTGCTATTGTGCAGCATTCTACTAGACCTACTGGGAGGACTGCTCCAGGTACAGTACCACTTTTCCACCCTGTGCTGCTCCTAGGGATGCCCAGGTATTCCCAGATTACCCCTCCAGGTTCAGGCCACTCAGGATATGATGAATGAAATTCCAGACCCTTAGTACCCTCTCCAGGAGGACAGGAGACCACTACTGTCACCCCACCACACAGGACTGCTCTAGAGATCAAACCCCTGATCCCAACACAGCACTGACCATGCCACCCCCACCACCACCTCAGGGCGAGGAGGGCCACTGGATGATTACTAGAATGTGTCATTAAAGGAAGCCCCCACTGGGTAAAGTCCTATAAACCCAAGATCTTTCTCTTGATAACAGATTTGAGGCCCTATTAAATGCTGTTGTGACCTCAGAGAATGAGTCTGGTACTGCATCTCTGGGCTCCTACCATACAGAAGCCTTATTTAATTTGGATGTTCTGACACCTCAACAGCTAGCTGAAATCACAATAGTGAAGAAGTATGTGAAGCAGAAGAAAGTTAATAAATCCAAGCTGCAGCCAAAAGCTCCGCCTTGAGTATAATAGGGCTCATCCTGTGTTAAATCACTCCTTTTATACTTCCACTTGTGTCTCTTACTACTGTCAATGTGGGGTGGAAAGGATGAGAAGGGACTTGGCAAGGTTAGAGGAATGGTCAAATGTATGGCAGCTTAGATTCAATGCTAAGAAGTGCATGGTATTGCACCTGGGAAACAAAAACCTAGGGGAAGAGTACACAATGGGGGGTGAGATACTAACAACAACAAAAATGGAAAGGAACCTGGGGGTAGTCATATCAGATGACCTAAAGGTGGGCAAGCAATGTGACAGGGCAGCAAGGAGGACTGGGGGATACTGGGATGCATAAGGAGAGGCATCAACAGTAGAAAACAGGAAGTTATTATCCCTCTGTACAGACAGCTGGTCAGACCCCATCTGGAGTACTGCGTACAGTTCAGGAGACCCAATCTCCACAAAGACATAGACAGGATGGAAGCTGTCCAGAGGAGGGCAACTAAAATGGTGCAGGGTCTGCACCGGAAGATATATGAAGAGAGACTTAAGGAGCTTAATATGTATAGCCTTGAGGAAAGGAGGGAGAGGGGGCATGATAGAAACTTTCACGTACCTCAAGGGAATCAACAAAGTCCAAGAGGGTAGCATATTTCAAAAAAAGAGGTGTGCAAGAACAAGGGGGCACAATTTGAAGATAGAGGGGGGGTAGCTCAGAGGTAATTTAAGGAAGCTTTTTTTCACAGAGAGGGTTGTGGATGCATGGAGCAGCTATCCAGAGGAGGTTGTGGAGTCAAAAACAGTGGTGGAATTCAAGCATGCATGGGACAGTCATAAGGCAATTCTATGGGGTGGGGGTAGGAAGAAGTAGGCTGCTGGTTAACTAGGATCTGCAGCTTATCCAATAGGTATGGAAATGGGCAGACTGGGTGGGCCAAGCAGTCCTTATCTGCCGTCAAATTCTACGTTTCTATGTAAACAGTATTGAAAGTGATAAGAAGAGACAGGCGGCTTTCTTTCACCTACTGTCCTCCCCTTCAGATATTACTTTCTTACAGGATACCCGCCTATACTCCTAGCTAGAATTGTCTAAATCTATTAAAGCTTGGTATAAAGAACTTTAATACTGGTCCATTGGCTCAGACACCTGTTCTGGGCTAGGGATCCTTTTTCATACTGTTGAGTTCTCCCTCATGAAACTGGTAGACTTGATCCCTGGGTGAGTTTTAATCTTGGATGTTAAGATGCATAATAGTTTGTTTAGACTTGTGAATGTATATGCAGGGCAGACAAAGGTAGAAATGATCAAATTATTTAAAATGTTACAACCATATTTACTACACACGCCTCACCAAGTCATACTAAATGGTGATTTTTATTACTGCCTTACTGTCTCAGAGAGGAGCAGGCATGACAAAATGAAAAAGGAATTTTGTGCCATGACTTGCCTTGCTTCAATAGTTCACACTTCAGATTTGGTTGATGTGTGTTTAGTGGTCCATAGAATTCCAGATCCAACTTTTCACAAAGTCGGTTTAGCTACCAGGATTGATTTTTTGTTGACTTCCTGTACCCTACCAATCGTAGTGATTATGAATAAATCCATTGAAGCTTCTGACCACAGTTTATTAAGACTCATTACTGATGACATAACAGGACTTAAGTGTGGCCCGAGTGTGGAGATTTAATTCCCGACTATTAGATGACAATGTATTGCCCCAAACCGTCACACAGTTTTTTCAGGCCAGAAAATTGTTTTTTGATTTGTATGAGGATCAAAAAGATTGGTGGATGGACATGAAACATGATTTGGTACATCTGCTTAAATGAACAAATCACATTACACATAATGCCGATTACATGCAATATCTTCAATACAGGAAACAATGACAAAAAGTACAGTCCCTCACTTATCAAACAGAATTTTCCTACTCTGCCCAAATCAACACTAACATGCAGCATATGTTGTCCTTTCACAAGCACAGGCTCAAAACCTTGAACACCAGCAGTGTTTTGGAACACAGGGGTCTTTGATACCATTTGCCCTCATGCAGCTAGTACAGCATGGGCTAAGCAGAAGACTATGGCTAGCTTATTTGATCATACCGGCACTCTCGTTTCAGATAATGCCCTCATTATGGAGCAAGTGCTCTCTCACAGTATGGCACTCTTTTGAGAACAAAGGGTTGCCTTGGCAACCTCCTTTTTTGACAGATTCCGCATCCCACAACTCCAACTGAAACAAATGAGCACCTTAACCAATGTGTTACAGCCAGAAGAAATTGTCCTGGTGCTATCTGTGATGCCGAGGGGCAAAACACCAGGGGCAGATGGGTTCACTGGGGACCTTTATAAACTTATAGGCAAAGGTCTTGCAACTAAACTTGCATTAGTCTTTACAGATATTCTGATGACTTAAGCTATGCCTTTATCTATGGCAGAAGGCCTTTTAATCTATTTGCATAAAAAGGAGTCAGAAGGGACACAAACAACTGAAGGCCTGTTAGCTTCCTGATCACTGATTTTAAACTTTTGACAAAAATCCTACATACCAGATTGTTGCCTTTGGCAACCATGGTTATACACAAGGCAGAAGCCTGCTCAGTTCTAGACAGGTCTATCACCGACCATCTGGTCCTTCTTCGGGAAGTTTTTGAGCATGGCATGAATTCTTTCATGCAATGATATGTGATGTCTCTGGACAAGTCACAAGCCTTTGATTCCATTCACCATGAATTCCTATGGTATACCATGTCACAGTAATGGGTTCCATCCCCCTTAATTAGCGGGATACAATGCTTGTACAAGACTGCCACAGTATGACCTCTGGTGAATGGTTGGAAAGGGTCTTTAATCCATGTGAAAAGGGGTGTTCAACAAGGCTGTCTTCTCAGCCCTACACTGTACATGTTCAGCATAGATTCCTTACTGAGAGCACTAAATTATTCTCCTGACATCTCCAGTCTGCACATGCCTGAAGGCCTTATGCTCTTCCGGGCTATTTCCTATGCAGATGATCTTTGTGTTCTAACTGGAACAGCCTCACCAGTTAAAACTGCATTATACATTTGACAACTTTATGGGGCTATTTCTGGCTCCTCCTTTAACTGTACCAAGAACCAAGAAGTAAGGCTGAGACAGCCTACACCACAGGATCCTCAATTTAAGAATATTCATATGGTGGAATCCCCAATAGAGATATTGGGCGACACTTATAGCAGAGCACAAACTGATACAGTAATTTGCCAATTTAAAATGGCCCAATGTAAAACCATGGTAGCAAATTGGAATAAATGGCAAATGGGAAAGAAAAAAACAAATTGCTCTGTTGAAAACTTTCTTATTACCTTTATTTTAGTACTTGAGCTATGTTCCCCCCTCTCAAAGCAATGAAAACTATGTTGTATGGTATTTTTAATTTCAGGCAGTCTGGGGCAGTCACCTCAACCCTTTAAAAAGGAATATTCTGTATCTCCCTATCTTTAAAGGGTCCTAAACATGATAAATCTGTTAAGTTTTTTTTTTCCTGGAGAGCATGGTGGATACATGGAACCGCCTTCCTGAGGAGGTCATTGGGTCTAAAACAGTGGGGGAATTCAAACATGCATGGGGCAGACATAAGGCAATTATAGTAGGGGGTTGCAAGAAGTGGGCTGTTGGTTAATTAGAATCTGCAGCTTATCCAGTAGGTAGGGAAGAAAAAATTACTCACCTTAGTACTGTTGTTTCTTCTAATGGAGTCTTGCTATATTCTGACATATGCAGTGAGTCCCAACCTTCGAACTGCCCCGGAGATGAAAGAGTTAACTTTCCATGCCAGGCATGGAACACTGAGCTCGAGCTCAATTGAGACTCTGTCTGTTGTTCTTCAAACTCAAACCATCAGATCTTTACGAGCTAAACTCACTAAGGTCTTGTGTGGAAGCTGTAAACCTACACTAGCCAACTGGCTACTAGACATAAAACACTTTTTTGGTCCCAACACAAAGACTCAAGTCAGGAGACCCAAAAATGAAACACAACACCCACTCACCCCAAAAAGAAGGGGTGAAACAAAATGGTGGGCACCTACTAAGTGCTAACACTGCACTGCCCACCCACATCCAAAAACAGAGGTTCTGAGAGGGCAGGTAGGGGAGGTCAGAATATAGCAAGACTCCATTAGAAGAAACAACATTACTAAGGTGAGTAATTTTTCTTCAAACAACATAGAAGTCTTGCTATATTCTGACTATATCTGAACTAAAGCAGTACCTCCATGGAGGAGGACAGAACCTACTTAGGAAATAGGCTCCGAAGCACAGCTGTGCCAAACTGAACATCACTCCTTGCCCGGATGTCCAGGGAGTAATGCTTAGTAAAAGTATGAACTGTTTTCCAGGTAGCAGCTTGACATATCTCTAGAATAGGGATGTCCCTGGCAGCAGCCAGGGAAGCAGCTGTACCTCTGGTAGAGTGAGCCCTCAGGCCTGAGGGGGGAACCTTACCCAATTTTTCATAGCAAAATTGAATACAAGAGACAATCCACCTGGCAATGGATCTTTTAGTGGCAGGTTTCCCTTTACCAGCCTCACCATAAATGAGGAACAGTTGGAGGGAGTCAAACCTGTGACCCTTGGTACGCTCTATGTAGTAACTAAGGGCTCTTTTCACATCTAGACTGTGCAGTCTCCTCTCGCCAGAGGAGGAATGGTCAGCGAAGTACACTGGAAGAGACATGGATTGATTAAGGTGGAAATCTGAAACCATCTTAGGCAAGAACTTCCTGTTAGTCCTGAGGACCACCTTATCTCTATGAAAGGAGATAAAATCAGGCTCCACTGACAAGGCTTGTAATTCACTTATGCGTCTGGCAGAAGTGATGGCTACCAGAAACACAGTCTTCCAATTTAAGTACTTAAGCTCTGCTGAAGATACAGGCTCAAGGGGGGGTTGCATAAGCTGAGCAATGCAAACATGGAGGTCCCAGGCAGGAGCAGGCTCCCTGAATGGAGGGTTGGTGTGAAGCAATCCCTTGAAAAACTTGGAGAAAACAGGGTGAGCTGAGAGAGAACAGGGCTTACCTGCTGAAATAAAAGCAGACACAGCTGCCAAATGCACTTTCAGTGTAGCTGGTCTCAGCCCCAAGCTATTTAAGTGAACCATATAATCAAGGACTGAGATCAGATCAGCAGATTCTGGGGAAATATGCTTCCCAGAGCACCATATGGAAACTATTTTCCATTCAGAATTATAAGTAGCCCTGGTAGAAGGTTTTCTAGAAGCCTTCAGGATATTCATTACACCTCGAGAGAGGTGTAAATCAGCAAACTCTAACTCTTCAAGAGCCAGTACTTGAGATTGAGAGATTTGAGGTTCGGGTACCAAACCCTCCCCTGAGCACAGGTTAACAGGTTGTAATTCCTGGGAAGACACAGGGGAAAATGGACTGCCAAGGACAGTAGGAGTGGATACCAGGGCTGTCTGGCCCAGTCTGGAGCAATCAGGATCATCTTGCAAGGTTGAGATCTGATTTTGACTAGCACTTTGAACAGGAGAGGGAAGAGGGGAAAAGCATAGGGAAACTTCCCTTCCCAGTTGAGAACTAAGGCATCCAGGGGGACTGAGCCCAACACTGGGGGTCTACAGCAAAAAAGGGGAAGTTGGTGATTGTCTGGGGCTGCAAAAAGATCTATCTGTGGGGTGCCCCATCTGGAAAATATCACCTCCAAGACCAGGGGATCTAGTGACCATTCGTGATGGCCCTGGGAAATCCTGCTGAGAGCATCTGCCAGGACATTGTCCTTTCCTGAGAAGTGAACTGCTGTGAGGGAGGTGTTCAGGGAGTAAGCCAGAGACCACAACTTCATTGCTTCAGTGCACAAGGCCGTAGACCGAGAGCCTCCTTGCTTGTTGATGTACCACATTGTGGTGGTGTTGTCTGTTCTGACCTGTACAACTTTGTCCTGAACAGATTTGAAAAAAGCTTGAAGTGCTAGAAATACTGCTCTGAGTTCCAACAGATTGATATGGAGCAGAGATTTCTGAGGGGACTACAACCCCTGGGTGGTGAGGTCGCCCATGTGAGCCCCCCACCCCAAGAGGGAGGCATCTGTAGTAAGGATTAAGGAGTGAGACTGAGTGACAAAGGGGACCCCTTGTCTCACATTGCTCTGATCCTGCCACCACTGTAGGGCCTGGATCAGGGTTCGAGTTACTGGGATCAATTTGGTCAGAGGGTCCTTCCTTTGAGACCAAAAGGCTCTCAAATGGAACTGAATGTCCCTCATCAGAAATCTTGTTACCTGCACTACTACTGTAGAAGCAGCCATGTGCCCCAGGAGCTGTAGAAAATGCCTTGCTGGTCGAGACACCTGCAGAGTGAATGAGGAGTCCAGAGAGACCAGGGTCCTTGCCTTGTCCAAGGGAAGGAAGGCTCTGGCCTTCTCTGTGTCTAGCTCTGCACCTATGAAGATGAGGAGCTGGACTGGCTCTAGAACTGACTTTGAGAGATTTAGAAGGAAACCCAAAGAAGAGAGCAGTTGCTGAGTTACCTGTAAGTGTAACTTGACTTGGTCTGGGGACTGACCTACTATGAGCCAGTCATCCAGGTAAGAGAAGATGGCAATTTTCTGCCTTCTTAGAGAAACAACTACTACTGCCAGGCATTTTGTGAATACCCTTGGAGCAGAGGTGAGGCCAAAGGGCATTACTCTGAACTGGTAATGGCCTGAGGGCAGCTCGAACCTGAGGTACTTTTGATGGGAGCTTCTGATGAGAATATGGAAGTAGGCATCCTTGAGGTCCAGGGACACTAGCCAGTCCCCTGGCCTTAGAAAGGGTAGAATAATTCCCAGAGTCACCATTTTGAATTTTGGTTTTAAAAGGTGCTTGTTTAGGTATCTGAGATCCAGGATGGGCCACCATTCTCCTGTCTTTTTTGGGGTAAGGAAGTACCTGGAATACAATCATTTGCCCTGGTGTAGGGGTGGAACCCTTTCCACAGCTCTGAGAGCCAGGAGGGAAGAGACCTCTGCCTCTAAGGCAAGTGCCTCTGATGGATTTGCAGGTGGAAAGGATCTGGTTCTCATCTTTGGAAACTTTTTGAAGCTGAGAACCAGTCCCTGGCTTACTACTTCCAGGACCCATTTTTCTGATGTCAGAGACTCCCAGTACTGGACAAAGTAAGCCAGTCTGCCCTCTACAGGTAGCTGAGAATCAGCCTTGGAAACCCCATCAGGGTGCCTGCTTGGCAGGGGCTTTGGGCTGGGGGTGGAAGCAGGCCTGCTTGTACCCCATCAGCCTCTTCCTCTAAAGAACCCCCACTGGGCATAAGCAGAAGAGGAGGCCTGGGCTTGGTAAAAAGGCCTATGAAAAGGCCTGCTCCTGCCCCTGGGAAGCTGCCTTTGAGGAGTGGCCTGCCTTTCCTTGGCCTGTGCACTCCTATAGGTGGTCCTATACTCATCCATTTTCTTCATGTAATTCTCTGACTGCTCCCCAAACAGAGAATTACCCACAACAGGAAAATCCATGGCCTTAGTCTGGGTATCCTGTGGCAGGCTAGTACATCGGAGCCAAACCATTCTGCAAAGTGCCACAGATGTAGCCATGACTCTTGATGACACATCATTTGAGTCCACTGCAGCATGGAATTGCACCTTGGATGCCTCAATACCATCAGCAGCCACCTGCTCCAGCTCCTTGGCAAGCTGGCCAGGGACCTGTTTTGCTAGAGCCATAACAGTGTCCCATCTGGACTTCTGATATCTAGCCACATAAGCCATATAATTTGCCTGTCTGAGTCCCAAGGATGCTGCCATGTACTGTTTCTTTGCCATGGCATCAGTCCTCCTGGAGTCCTTGTCTGGGGGGTGTGAAGCCAAGGGAATATTTGCCTTGTCACAGGCTGCAGCCTGCACTACCCCAACATGGCTGCATTGTTGTGTAAGGAACTCCGTATCAGAGCCTGACAATGTGTACCTCTTGTCCATTCTCTTATCCACAGGAGGTATAGTGTCAGGAGTTTTTAGAATTTTAAAAGTCTGTTTCCCAAAAGATTAATGCAAGGGAATAGACAGCCTCCTAGACTCTGAGATATCCTTCATTTCTACATAGTCAGGCTCCTCTTGATCATCCACAGCTTCCTCCATAGGGAGCTGGAGGGTTTCAGCAACTTTTTTATAAAACATAAAATGAGAAGGGGACTCAGAAAGCCTAGGAGGAGACACTCCTGAAGGTCTGTCTGGGGAGATGTCTGGGTCAATGGGCACATCCAGACTTTCAAATCCACATTCACTCTCCTTATACTCCTCTTCCCCCTTCTCTGGTTCATAATATTCCTCTAAATCATACTCTTGAACCGGTGGAACCTGCCATGCTGAGCACCTACCTGACGGTGCTGGTTCGGTCAGAACCGGGGAAAGCGACTGGACAATTTTGATCGCTTTGGCTATTTCTTCAGTGGTTGGAGAGGAAAGTTTTGGCTCCGCACCAGCTGATTTCCTAGTCCTTTTTGCTGGAACCGACTCCTCAGAGTCGGATCTCCTTTTGCCCAAAGAAGTCTCTCCCTGGTCAGAGGGCACTCCTTCCGGTTCGGTTTGAACCGAACCGGGCTGGTCATCTGGTTCAGCGGACTTTTTGGCCTCCCTTTCCCTGAGCCTACCAACTCTCTTTTCCAGGGTAGCTGCAGGAAAATTTTTACAAATCTAGCAGTCTGCATTGAGGTGGTCAAACCCCAGACAATAAACACAGGTGGTGTGGGGGTCAGCCTTGGTAAAGACTTCCCCACACACACTACAGTGTAGAAACCCAGTGGGCCCGGTTTTTCTTTTGGGTTTCTCAGACATAGTGCCAGTCCTATCCAAACTTACCCGTTTATGGAAATCCGCCAGGCAAGACCTTCTTATCAGTTCCCAACCGTGTCACGGGTCGTGGAAAAAACATCATAATATATGTTTTTTTTAGAACTGATAAGAACCGATAACCACACTCTAAAATTACCATTTAAGATTTTTTAAACACTTGATCGGTTCAAACTGAACCAATGAACCATTTACAAGTTCCACACAGAAAAGTAAAATATAACCTATCTAGTACTCACAAATACCACAGACAGAGACTGAACCGACAGGTTACGGTTTAATTTTGGTCAAAAACCGAGAAAACAGCACTTTAACCGACAAAATGAACCGAGCAGAAGGAGAAATCTCCAGAGCAACTGTTCAGTGAGGCAGAGTAAAGAATCTGATGGTTTGAGTTTGAAGAACAACAGACAGAGTTTCAACTGAGCTCGAGCTCAGCATTCCATGCCTGGCATGGAAAGTTAACACTTTCATCTCCGGGGCAGTTCGAAGGTTGGGACTCACTGCATATGTCAGAATATAGCAAGACTTCATGTTGTTTGAAATGGGCAGACTGGGTGGGCCTAGTGGTCTTTATCTGCTGTCAAAGTCTATGTTTCTATGTCATTTTTTTATTCCATTTTCTTTTAACCAATTTTAGACCCACACTTTTCAATACTGGAAAGAGTTGGCATAACCTAGGGTTCCTTACTTGTCGACCCTGCTTTAGACAGTGGAAACAGGGGAACCTACGTATCCTGTCTAGAACAGTACCAGCTCCTACGTATGTCAGGGATTTTTTTTTTATTCAGTATACTTTATTCAGTTTTCTGCAGCATAGACAATACAAGGAAATAGAGAGGCTGGCTTGAAGCTGTGAAACAGCTAACTAACACACAATGACAAAAAACAAGATAAACTAGACAAACTCTGGAGAAACACTAAATTCTCCCATCCCCAAACCACCCTACCCCTAAGCACTCTATGCTTATCCCAAGGAAGTAATTGGAAAATTATTTGCATCCACTGGAAAATGAACAAGAAATCCATTGAATTAGAGCATCAGAGGGAAAGCAAAGTTTGAACGGGTGCCCATATAGAGTGGTAAGATTGTGGCCTGTGCTGCATATTTGCAATGTGCCTTTCTAGCTGAATTGCAAAGGGGAAGTCATGAAACCACTCTAAAACTGAGAGGAGCAAATCTTCTTTCCAGTGTCTCAGCATTACTAGTTTAGCAGTTCAGGCCACTAATGCAATGTATGCCTTTCTAATCCAAGGGGTACCATGTGGGAACTTAAATAGCTGGCAGCAGTCAGGAGTGAACAATGGTTCCAGTCCCAGTAAAGGATTTAGGGTCTGCTTTATAGCATTCCAGTACACCAGTGTTTTCAGGCAGCTCCACAGAAGATGAAATAATGATCCAGGAACCACATTGCAATGATTACAAGAAGGAGGGTTTAGTTTTCCAATTGTATGTACTCTAGCAGGGTGTAGAACAAATTGTGCATGATATTAAAGTGAATTAAGCAGAGCTTATCTTGCTTGAGGTACTTATAAGCTGAAATCCAGGTTTTCATCCCAAAGGAGGGTTCCATGGAGAGGGAAAGTTCATGTGCCCGATAGCGACTGGTGCCCAAAGGGAGAGACACATCCAAAGATTGCAGGTGTTTATAAACATTAGACACTGCATGCTCTTGTTTGGCCACTTGCAGTAGAGAGGGAAGATCTTCTTGGAGGGAGAGAGGCCATGGCTTGGGCCCCATAAAAGCAAGAACTGCATGTGACACTTGGACAGCTGGCTCTGATCGCTGAATGTCTCTCATGAGAGATGCTGAAACAGCCCGTTGAATGACACCCCCCAGTTTTAGTTACAAAGTGTTACATGAAAAGCCTAGAGATAATTACAGGCTAGAAGAGACAAATTAAGGATCTCCTGTTTATTTGACTAATTGCAGCTTGCCAGCTGCCAAGATAGATCATAAACATTTATGACATTCAGAGGAAACACAGTTCATTTCTCATGGTGTTACAAATCATGTTGCACCTCAGTGAGATCTAGCAGAGGGTCATAAAAAGTTCTTTGATGTCCTGGACAGGGGAAGCTGCTCATAAGATCAAAGAAAGTCATTTATAAAAATGAGTTTTGCTGAGGTCACAGAATTTTAATTTACACTCTGAATAAGACATCCTGTTTGTATGACTTTTTATGTTCTGACAGGGAGGAGCTAGGTGACCTCATGCAAAGAGGTTGGCAAAGCCAGTTTTAAAACAGTATTCTATTTTTCTACTTTGATATATGTTTGGACTCTGAGAAAAGCAACATCAGGCATTGTTAAGAGATAAGTATACATTAGAAAAGACAATTCTGAGTGTACTGTGGTAGGAGATTTTGACTGCACTTTTAAACCTGTTTTGTTTAAGTGATTGTATGGTTTTATGATATACTGTTCTGTATTTACATTTTAAATTTTTTTTATCTATTTTTAATAAACCTCTACTTTAGAGACTACTTGGTGTGCCTTTGAAATTCTTTTCTTTGACAAGGGAAGCATATATGGTTAAATCTGACACTGTACAAAGCTTACTGGTTTTACTAAACAGGAAAAAGGTAAGAATTTATTCTGAGGTCTTTAATAGAGTTTTAAGGGTTCATTTTGTACACCTGGTTAGGTGCCGATAGGCAAAAGAGATCTGCCCCCTACCGAAGAGCAGAATTATCTGAGCCTGCACATTGGGTACTCTAACAAGAGGTTTACAGTTTGAATCCCTCCAAGACTTGAGACCAAAAGTTGATTCTAACCCACAAAACAGACAGGAGGCTTATCCTGTTTCTGTTTCCTGTTCACAAGACTGTGCTTAGAGGTTGGAACTGTGGGAGCAGAGGGCGTGACCTGCTGAGTGGATCTGTGACACTGCATTTTTAATTTGCATGAATTTGAAAATGTCCCTATTCTCAAGATGTAGTTGGGACTGAAAAACAGGAAAAGCAACCACAGCAGCATTTTGAATGAAGGTGCCAAGAGCACAATCCCTAAGCTGTGGGAGAAAAGTGAGTGGAATTGTTCTACAATATATCTGGAATTGAGGGTTATTTAAAATGGTCTGGGAGGAAGACCAGTGCCAGTTTTTTGATAAATGAGTTTGAATTTGATGGGAGGCCCAAAAAGACCATCCAATTGGGATGTTTTTCAGGGGCCTGGGAAGATGGCTGGGTGAAAGTGTCACTAGCGCCAAGAGAAATACATAAGATCCATATGCCAGGGCCTGTTTAATCTCCACCCAAGTGGGGGTATATGAATAGGGATTATATGAGCCTTGGTTATTAGTCCAAAAAGCTATTCTGGTGATATGCTGAGCACCATAGTAAAGAAAAAAGAAGGAAGGGCTAATCCACCCTCCAGTTTAGAAGCTGTTAATTTGCCATACACTCTCCACAATGCTTTATTTTTCCACAAGAATGCATTGAGCAGTTTCTGGAGATGATTAAACCAGATATTAGGGAAATATAGGCACAACATGCCTAATGGATAAAGAAGTCTGGGTAATAAATTCATTTTTATAATGCTAATCTGACCCCATAAGGAGAGCAGAAGAAGCTTCAATCTTTCTAGGTAATTCTTTAGGGTTAGGAGTAGGTTAGAGAAGTTTTCTTTAACCAGAGAAGGGATACCTTAAGAAATTTTAATACCTGGATAGGTTAAGCATTTGGGTTCCCATGAAAGACCCCAGAGTGTTACATCAGTTCTCAACAAGTGGTTATTAAGGGGTAAGATCTTTGTTTTGGAGAGGTTCAGTTTATAAGATGATAGATGGTAGATTTGTTTATGTCTTCTAACAGGGCAGGGATAGATAGAGTTGGTTCTTCAATATTCAAAAAGAGGTCATCAGCATATGCAGATAGGGCATATCGATTTGATGCCAGTTGAATGCCTAAAATAGAGGGTGAATTAACTATATTATGGATTAAGGGCTCAAGGTAGAAAATAAAAAGAAGCGGAGAAAGTGGGCATCCTTGATGAGTTCCCCCTATAAAGGCAAAAGGGGCCGATAGTGAAAAGTGTACAAAACCTTTACCCATTTAATGAAGTCTTCCAGAATTCTGAATTTACTTAAGGATGCACACACGCTTCCTCCAGGAGCTGAACGCCACAACAGAGGACGCTGCATGGCCAAGAGGTAAAGACTACCTCTGCTCTCCAACTGGGACACTGGTGTGGGGTGCTACTCGAAAGTAGCTTTAAGACTTTTTGTCCCTACACGTCTATTGATTGTTTTTGTCACTGTTCATACCTGCATTACTTGCCTTGTTTAGCACTATGCATCTAGGGATCCTTAAGAGCCTGACTTGTTAGATGCTAGATTTCTATACAGGGGTCTGTATCTTGCTGTCTAGTCTGCCTTAATAGTTTGTTCAGCATTAGGAATTGTTAATTTGCTTAGACCTACCTGCTCTCTCCCAGGTTGCCATGCTGGGTTGATTGCGCATGCGCAGTCGGGGCTGAGTCGGGATATAGCCCGCGTATTCACAGTACAGAGGCTGTGTGTTTGAACGTTCCCACTGCATATTAATGTATGCCTTTGTCTCTGCTCCCTTTTAGGCCGCATCCCCCCCCCCAAGCTCACTGCCGATTGAGGCAGCAACCGTGATACTTCCAGCTCCCTCCTGGAGCTGAACACCACAACACAGGATGCTGCATGGCCAAGAGGTAAAGACTACCTCTGCTCTCCGTCTGGGACACTGTTGTAGGGTGCTAGCCCAATGACGCTGCACGTCATCTGCCCGCCCCCAGCCACCCACCCACCAAGGGGCAAACATCAATTTATTGGCCCTCCTCCATGACATCACTTCCTGCTTACCGGAATGCTAAGTCCCCACTTTCCCATTTGCAGGTTATACCTGTTAGCCACTAGGGTCCGCTGTGTCTTGCTGCTCTTAAACATCCTTGCCCAGCTAGCCCCTTGCTCTATCCCTGTATCTTGTCTATCAACTTATCCCACTCTCTCCCCTGCCATCCAACTATCCCATCTCTCCCTTCTCCAACATTCGGTCCACTCTATCTTCACCCACAGTTTCCCTCCCTACCCTGTAGCCTTTGGGCACCTGCTACCCCTTTCTCCACAATAGCCTACTGATATCTTTGGCCACTGGGAGTCGCTATTTAGCACTCCAATATCGTGCCCTCACACTGACGGTGGTCAGCGTCTGGACTGTGGATCATAGCCCCCACTCTGGGCCATCCCCTAATACCCAGGGTGAGCTTTGAACCTGGTACTTTGTACACCACAGGCGGGGGCCATACCACTGTACCAAAGTGGCACTAACGCTTACAGGTAGGCCTTCTACTCTCTTCTTTCCTTATCTCTACTTCTGCCTGCAGACCCACTTAGAAAATGCCTGCCCACCTCCTATTAATGTGCCTCTCGCTCCTCCTCTTCCTGAGGCCACCTTCCAGCCCAGGTGTCTCTATGGCACCGCAGTATCCCCAACCTGGTGCCCCCACTTGCGCTCCTGCCCCGCCATTCCCCTGTACCCATGAGTTACCACCTTCCTTCTCCACTGTCACTTTGCACTCTAACTTACCACACCCAACCCCTAGTCCCCACCCAGCTCCTCCCCCATGCCCACTGGCAACTTATCATGCTAGCCTACCCAGCTTGTACCTCTCTGCCAACCCCTTGTGTCTTGAAGCTCCCCATCTCCTCCCATACTGCCCGACACAAGCATGGTTTCCACCATCCTCGGTCTAGGGCCATAC
Organism: Neoceratodus forsteri; assembly: GCA_016271365.2. Classification (NCBI taxonomy): domain Eukaryota; kingdom Metazoa; phylum Chordata; order Ceratodontiformes; family Ceratodontidae; genus Neoceratodus; species Neoceratodus forsteri. The sequence continues at coordinate 64,084,207 of CM057455.1, forward strand.
TTATCCTCCTTCTCCTGTCTGGGAATATACATCCCAACCCAGGCCCGGCCTACAATAGCTTATCGATCGGATCTCCTGGGCTTCTTGTTGCATCTATGAATATCTGTAGCCTCCTGAAGAAATTTGACTCATTCCAATGTTGGGTCACAGTCCATAAACCTGACATTATCTCTCTAGTAGAAACCTGGCTATCAGACTCTACCCCTGACTCCCTTGTCTCGCTCCCTGGTTACTCCCTTTATTGAGAGGACAGAGTTGGTCCACGGGGTTGGGGCTGTGCTATCTATATCAAAGACTCACTTACAGGACTAGCCCTCCCAGCCCCTGTCCTTGATTTCAGGGCTTAGGCCCTAACCCTAAAACTGACCACTGATCCCTCTAGGGGTCCCCTCTTTCTAACTACTGCTTTTATACCTCCAAAAAAATCAAGCCCCGGCCCTGGTCCTGCTAATTGAGTATCTTACCTCTCTACCCCACTCCTCTGATCAACTCCTTGTGGGAGATCTAAATATTAACTGGCTTAGCCCCTCATCCTCTACTACCTGTGACTCCTTTTCATCTAGTGACCTAACACAACTCTTTGCCCAACCAACTAGAGTGAATCCCAGAACGGGATTTAGCACGCTTCTTGGTGTTGTCCTCACTAACCGGCCTAGCCAAATTTGCAATATACAAGTCCTTCCGGAAGGACTCAGTGACCACTCTCCTATACTTTTCCTTTGGTCAACCTCCTTACCTAAATCCACAGCACAGCCCACAATACGGCGGCGGTTACGACCAGGTGGGCTGAAAGGCTTTAAGCAATTCCTTGCCCAAATTGACTGGTCTCCCACAGAGACCGCCCACAACATTGATTCGGCCCTAACCTTTTTCACCTTAATGTTTAACAAAGCCTGTGACATTTTCACACCTTTAACCGTACTCTGCTCCAAAGTACGGCATGCTCCCTGGGTTGCACCTCCCCTGCTCCAACTTCTTAAGGACAGGGATAACCTGTGGCACCTTGCAATGGAAACTGGATGCCCCATAGACGGGCAGGCTTATGCAGCTGCCCGAAACAAGTGTACCTGGGCCATACGCAAGACCGAGCACTATCAGGCTTCACTCACCTCATCCTGGGGGAATGCCAGAACCTTCTGGGACAATATCAAGCAACTAAATGGTGGTTCAAGTCCTCCACCACCCTCCCAAATCAACATTGATGACTCCATCTCCACTGACCCTACCCTCATTTCCAACTTTCTCAATAATCCTTCACTGACCTGAGCCCTGTCCTCCCTAGCAACTTCTTTGACCCCCCCTCCGTACCTGAGCCTATTCTCACCCACCCTTGGTTCTTCTTACACCGGGTTACTGTCCATGAAGTCAGACCATATCTACTCAAGGCCTTAAAGGGCAATACCACTGCCAGTGACTCATTGGACCACAGTCTCATTCGCCAGGTACTGGACCTAGTTATTGCCCCAATTACCAGCCTCTTTAATAAATCCCTCTGCCTGGGACAATTTCCCTCTGCCTGGAAAATCACCACTGTCACACCCATACATAAGGGTGGTGATAGGACCCTACCTGGTAATTATGGGTCAATCTCTATCCTCTCACCTCTCTCAAAAGCCTTAGAAAAATAGTGTCCACTCAAATCTCAGAGTATCTAACCAAATACAGCATCCTCTGCCCAGAACAGCACGGCTTCCTTGCTGGGCATAGTACCAACACCACCCTCCTTGAGTTCTCTAACTTTCTTTATTCCTCTCTGGACTCTGGATCTCTAGCGGGTGCAGTGTTCGTTGACTTGTCAAAAACCTTTGACACTGTTTCCCATCCTCTCCTGCTGGATGCACTCAGCCACACAGGCTTTGCTGCCAGGCCAGTCTCCTGGTGCTCCAGCTATCTGTCTGCCTGGTCCCAGTGTGTTAAAATTAATGGGACACTCTCCAACGCCTGCTCTATCAGCTCTGGTGTTCCCCAGGGCTCCATTCTTGGGCTCTTGCTCTTTTCCTTATATCTGAACTCCATGCCAGGTGCTTGTGCTGGTAAACTCTTACTTTATGCAGACAATGCTGTTATCTTTGTTTCCGACCGTAACCCTATTACCCTCCAGGCCTCCCTGCAATTATCTTATAATGATGCGGACACCTGGTTCAAAGAGCATAGACTTGTAATTAATCTTAAAAAAACAAAAACTATGCTCTTTGCCCACCCCCAAAACAAAGCAAGTAATTTCCCACTTCAAGTCCTTGCCAGTTCCTAGTTCCCACTTGAGCAGGTCCACATTTACAAGTACCTTGGGATAACTTTCGATACTGTCCTCACATTCCATTCCCACATCTCTGCCCTAGCCTCAGCCACCAACATTCGGTTGGGTATCCTTTACTGTGACAAAAATTGTCTCCCCCCTGATGCCCTCTGACTCATGGTCATGTCCTCTATACTGTCCCTAGTAAATTATGGTTTGCCAGTCTATGAGGCCGCTGACCAGATCGCACTAAACAAAATCTGCCTCACCTTAAATAAGGCTTGAAGGTTAATCACCGGGGCTCCCCGACTTACACATACCTGCCATCTTTATGCCCAGGCTAATCTGCTTGATCTTGATGAATGGCTTAGGTATCAAACCTGCCTCCTAACAAAGAAAACTCTCCTTGGTTTATTCCCACCTGGACTGAGTGCCTCTACCCACCTTGCAAAATCTCTAGTGCAAACTCAATCCTCCTGCAAATCTGCACTGGTAGTACCAATGGCAAGGACCACACAAGGACAAAGGGCCATCCACTACCGGGCCCCATCCTGGTATAACACCTTCCCCATCAGTATCGCTGACACTTCCATGATCTCTCGTTTCAAAACCTCCCTGCGTAGTCACCTACTTACTACGCGCAGCTGTTGTTGTTTCTAAGTCTACCCTTGCTCAATCACACTGACAAAGCCCCCCGAGTGGCTGCACCCAACCTACTACCTCCTCTATATATTGTCCTATCCGCCTCTCCGTCTGTCTCAGCTAGACATTTTGCTGTATAGACCTCCCCTGTTTGCCTGAGGCACAAAATATTCTAAACCTACTTGTACTTGTAACCTGTATCGTAACCATTTTGATGTCATCATGTTCTTCCAAATCCTGTGTACTGTTATTTTGTAAATGCTTGTTAGTACTGTTTTGTCCTCTCTGTGATGAGGTACCTTTGCAAATGAGTCTCTGGCTCAAAGGTTGTAAACTGATGTTATAAATAAATAAATAAATAAATAAATAAATAAATAAAATAAAATAAACAAGAATTCCCATGAGACTCTATCAAATGCTTTTTCAGCATCGAGGGAGATCAGAGCCATGGGGACCCCAGACTCCTTCGAGGCCAGCAGCAGGTGAATAAGTTTCCTTGTATGGTCCCCTGATGATCTGCCCTTCATAAAACCCACCTGCTCTGGACCAATGACCTCACCCATTATCAGGGCTAAATGATTAGCTAATACCAGGGCTAGAATTTTTATATCTGTGTTAAGAAGCGAGATGGGCCTATAATTCTCCAGAAGCAGTGGGTCTTTGCCGGTTCAAGGATCAATGTTATCAGAGCTTCTGAGAAGGAACTATCCTCCATGCCCTCTTCAAACCAAGAGATAAATACATCCATCAACAGTAGGGCAAGCTGTGGAGTGAATGCCTTATAAAGATTACTGTGTAGACCATCAAGTCTGGTTGCCCTATCCAGGGGTAATTGTTTAATAGCCTGTTCTATCTCTTGAAGAGAAATACATAAAGACAGATTTTCCACTAGGTGGGAGGAGAATTTTGGGAAAGAAGTTGAACTTAAATATTCCTAAATAGACAGACCGGTTTGCGGGGGGCAGACTTTCTGTTTCATATAGGGACTGGAAATATTAAGCAAAAGTGTTCACTATCTCTTTGGGATGTGATATTATGGTCCCTTCAGGGGTAGCGCGCAATCCTGCTATAAATCTACTTGCTTCTGCTTGCCTGAGACTAAGCATCAATAACTTGCCTGTCTTTTTCCCAGAGTCAAGGTACTTTAATTTGGTATGATGTAGGGCCAATTCTGCTTTTTGGGCTATAGTTTTGGCATACTGAGATTGTAACTGGTGCAGTTTGGCCCAATCTGAATCCGAGGAAAGGCAATTCAGGGTATGCTCGAGCTGCTGGATTTCTCCAAGTAAGGTATCCAGCTGCTCCTTATCTTTATGAGACCGGATAGCAGCAAGTTGAATGAAATTGCCTCAAAGCGCACACTTAAAGTGCTGCCCAGACTCTTTCGGTTCTGTCTACTGTACTTCGGTTAGCTTCCAAGAATGAAGAGATAAAGGCACTGGTATGGGTAAGTAGAGCTGGCAGTCTTAAAAGCTGAGTGTAGAGCCATCAAATTGAATCTAGGCTTACTCCTGGACCCAGCACATATGCCAAGTTGACAAGGGAATGGTCTGATAAAACCCTTGGGAGTATAGATATATCCAGCACTCCTGGTAGGCAACATGAACTGACTAGAAAATAGTCAATGTGAGACAAGGTTTTATGGGGGGGGGAGTAACAGGTATATTGTTGCTCAGAAGGATATAATGAGCGCCAAACATCTATAAGGCCTGTGTTCACCGTAAAGTCTCTTAGAGCCCTTTGTGCCAGGGGAAAGGCCTACTCGTTTTTTGTCGGATTGATCTAGTTCTGACTGGTGCACTAGGTTCCAATCTCCTCCTATGATGGTTAAAACAGGAGGATTACTAACCAGGATGGATATTAACCAGGTGAAAAACCCTGGAGAATCCAAGTTTGGGCCATAGACAGCACCTACAATAATGGGGAAACACTCATCCATACCCTGAATTATAATATATCTCCATCGGGATCCCACCATTCCTGAGTCTTGGTGAAGGGGACTGTCTTGGAGATCAGTATAGCAGTTCCACTACTTTTCACAGATGTCCCTGCCCCAAAGGTCTGCCCTACCCAGGTTTTCTGCTAGAGAGAGAGATACCTCTTCCCTACAAAGGGGGGTTTCTTGAAGACAAGCAATTTTTGCCCCAATATGGTGAAGATGGCACAAGACTATCTCTCTTTTACGTTTATTCTGGGCACCTTTTATGTTACAGGTGACAAAAGTATATACACTTCCCATCTGTTTTGAAGATGGAGAGGCTGGGAGGCCCTTCAAAAGTGGAATATGTAAAACTGATTAGGCCATCCCTAATGGCCCTGGCTTAAGAGGTCAATGGACTGGGATATTTTATCCAGGGGCTTTATAGCCACCTGAGAAGCTGGATGCAAAGTAAATAAGAAAAAATTACTCACCTTAGTAATTATGTTTCTTTTAATGGAGTCTTGCTGTATTCTGACTATTGCAGTTAGGCCCCACACTCAAACTGCCCCGGAGAGAAGGGGGTTAATTTCTATGCAGAGCATAGAACGTTGCACTTGAGCTCGGTTAAAGCATCTGTCTGCTGCACTTTGAAGTGCAACCATCAGATTCTTATGCGCTGATACTAACTAACTACTATGTGAAAATTGTAACATTTTTACTAGCCAAATGGCAACCAAATATTTTGGATCTCCAAAAGACTCAAGTCAAGAAATCCAAAATCAAAAATCAGGTAGTGAACAACTTAAGACTGTTAAATTAATAATATAATCCACTCCCCTCTCTCTAAAAGGAGGGAGTGCCCAAATGCACCCCCAAGGTGCAACACTGCACCTGCCAGCCCACTTCCCAAAAAAAGGTTCTGAGAGGGGAGGCAGGGAAGGAGGGAGGTCAGAATACAGCAAGACTCCATTAGAAGAAACATAATTACTAAGGTGAGTAATTTTTTCTTCAAACAACATGAAGTATTGCTGTATTCTGACTATTCAGACTACCAAGCAGTACCTCCATGGAGGAGGGGACCAAATCTACCTTGGGAATAGGCTCTGCAGTACTGCTGTACCAAACCAAGCATCACTCCTAGCCTGGATGTCCAGGGAGTAATGCTTGGTAAATGTATGGACTGTTTTCCAGGTGGCTGCTTTACATATCTCTAGCAAAGGAATATCCCTGGCCACAGCCAGGGAAGCAGCTGTACCTCTAGTCAAATGAGCCCTCAGGCCTGAGGGAGGTATTTTGCCTAGCTTGTCATAGCAGAATTGAATACAAGATACAATCCACCTGGCAATGGTTCTCTTAGTGGCAGGCTTGCCCTTCCCTTCTTCCCCATAAGTGAGAAACAACTGGAGGGAGTCATACCTGTGAGCCTTGGTATGCTCAATGTAGTAATTAAGGACTCTTTTAACATCAAAACTGTGTAAACTTCTTTCTCCTGAAGAAGAATGATCAGTGAAGAACACAGGAAGAGACATAGATTTGTTCAGATGAAAATCTGAAACCACTTTAGGTAAAAACCTCCCATTAGTTCTAAGGACATCCTCAGGGTGTCTCCATTGAATTTCTGGAGATATTTTCCCCACTGTATCAATGACTTCTGACTACTCCTGCCTAAAAAGCCTTGGGCATTTTTACACCCATTATTGCTCCACGGTCATAGGCTAACCATGACATATTGTACCTTGGTCACTTGGTAGAAACTTGTACTACCAAGTGTTTCTGTTTCTGTCTAACATGTGCATATTTAGAAAAATGTGATGAGCTGTATATACCTGTCCATGATCCAACTAGCCTAGGGGGTGTATATGACAATGTTATAAGTCATATTATGACCAATCCAGTCCCTGAGCTATGCTCCACTCCTATGTATGATGACCTGTATATATCTGTCAGTTGAACTAGCTAGTGTAGAGTGTATAATCTGAAATGTGCTTACTACTATATGTTTCCCCAGTGTCAAATGATGTATTTCCCAGATGTCTGTTTACTGTGACAAAAAAACTGTACTCTCTTTGCCATGTCTCCTTGACTGTTGTTCCTCATGTTGTATTCTCCCAGGTCGTTCCTGAAAATAGGCATAATATTTGTCTAGTGTACTTACCCGGTAAACAAAAGCTAAATAAATAAATAAATAAATCTCTATGAAATTCGATAAAATCAGGCTCCACTGACTGAGCTTGAAATTCACTGATACGCCTGGCAGAGGTAATAGCTAGGGATGTAATTTTGTCACGGCAGTCATACACGTCATTGATTCCATGACGTTTGATCTTTTTTCAGACTTCAATGACTTTCACTAGTGTCATCAGAATGTAGCAATGATGACAGTGCCACAACATTTACTACTGTTTGCTAATGATTTCATGAACAAACAATGAGTCATTAAAACCTCATCCATGACAAACTTACATCCCTAGTAATAGCTACCAGGAACACAGTTTTCTAAGTCAAGTACTTAAGCTTTGCTTAAGACAAAGGCTCAAAAGGGGGTTGCATAAGCTGAGCATTGCAAACATTAAGATCCCAAGCAGGGGAAGGATCCCTAAAGGGGGTTTGGTATGGAGCAATCCCTTGAAAAATTTACAGAATACAAGGTGAGATGACTGTGAGGAATGCTTTCCCACTGACAGAAAAGCAGAAACAGCTGACAACTGTACTTTGAGAGTAGCTGGTCTAAGGCCTAGGCCATTAAGATGAACCATGTAATCAAGAACTGTAGACAATTCAGCTGTGTCTGGGGATATATGCTTCTAGGAACACCAAATGCTGAATCTTTTCCATTTGGTTATAGGCTTTTCTGGTGGCAGGCTTTTGAGAGGCTTTGAGAATATCCAGAACCCCTTGGGACAGACACAAATCTGCATACTCTAACTCTTCAAGAGCCATGCCTTGAGATTCAGAGACCGAAGATTGAGGTACCAAATCCTCCCCTGAGAGGAGGTTAACAGGTTGTAATTCCTGGGAAGAGACAGGGGAAGATGGACTGCTAGGGACAGCAACAGTGGGTACCGAGGCTGCCTGTCCCAGTCTGAAGCAATCAGAATCACTTTGCAGGGTTGTGATCTCATCTTGACTAGAACCTTGAACAGTAGAGGAAAGGGAGGGAAGGCATATAGAAATATCCCTTCCCAGGTCAAAATCAGAGCATCCAGAGGGACTGAGCCCAAGGCTGGGGGGCTGCAACAAAACCGAGAAAGTTGGTGCTTGTCTGGGGCTGCAAAGAGATCTATCTCTGGAGTGCCCCACCTTGAAAAAAATCACTTTCAACACCAGAGGGTCCAGGGACCATTCGTGATGGCCTTGGAAGATCCTGCTCAATGCATCTGCTAGCACATTGTCCTTCCCTGGAAGATGAACTGCTATCAGAGAAGTCTGCAGAGAATAAGCTAGGGACCACTATTTCATGGTTTCCGTGCACAAGGCCATGGACCAAGTGCCTCCCTGCTTGTTGATATACCACATGGTGGTGGTGTTGTCTGTTCTGACCTTGCTCTGCACTGACTGAGAGAAAGCTTGCAGTGCCGTAAAGACCGCCCTGAGTTCCAAGAGATTGATATGAATAAGGAATTCCTGAGGGGGACCACAGTACCTGGGCTGTGAGAGCCCCCAGATGGACTCCCCACCCCAATAGAGAAGCATCCATGGTTAGGACCACAGAATGAGACTGAGTGATGAATGGGACTCCTTGCCTGAGGCTGCCCTGATCCTGCCACCATTGGAGAGCCTGGATCAGAGTCTGAGTCACTGGAACTAGTTTGGTTAGAGAATCCTTCTTCTGAGACCAAAAGGCCCTCAGGTGAAACTGAATATCCCTCATCTGAAATCTGGCCCCTTGGACCACTGCTGTAGAAGCTGCCAAGTGGCCCAGATGCTGAAGGAAGTGCCTTGCTGGCTGAGAGACCAGAAGGTGGAATGAAGAAGCCAGCTCTACAGTAACCCTTGCACTTTCCAGGGGAAGAAAAGCTCTTGCTTTGACTGTATCCAACTCTGCCCCATGAATGTGAGGAGCTGTACAGGCTCGAGAAATGACATGGAAAGATTGAGAAGGAATCCTAGGGAAGTGAGCACTTGCTGAGTCACTTGCAGGTCTGACTTGACTTGGTCTGGGGACTGACCCACAATAAGCCAGTTGTCCAGGTATGGAAATATTTTTCCTTCTTAAAAAGGTCACTACTACTGCTAGGCATTTTGTGAATACCCTTGGAGCTGATGTCAGTCCGAAGGGCATAGCTTTGAACTGATAATGGCCTGAAGGCAATTTGAACCTGAGGTACTTTCTGTGGGAGCACCTGATGGGAATGTGAAAGTAGGCATTTTTTAAGTCCAGGGAGGCTAGCCAGTCCTCTGGCCTTAGAGAGGGAAGGATTATTCCCAGAGTTACCATTTTGAATTTTGGTTTTAAAAGATGTTTGTTCAGGTATCTTCTAGGATGGGTTGCCACTCCCCTGTTTTATATGGGGTAAGGAAGTACCTGGAGTACAAACCCTTGCCCCTGTGCAATGTAGGAACTCTCTCTGCAGCCTTTCGAGCCAGTAGAGATGAAACCTCTGCCTCTAGGACAACAGTTTAGGAGATGCTTGCAGGTGGAAAAGATCTGGTTCTCAGCTTTGGAAATTTCTTGAAGCTGAGAACCAGCCCCTGGCTCACTACCTCCAGGACCCACTTGTCTGAGGTAACAGACATCCAGTCCTGGAAGAAGTAAGCCAGCCTGCCTTCTACAGGAATGGGGGAGTCAACCCAGGCTGACACATCAGGGTGTCTGCCTGGTAGGATCCTTAGGTTGAGGGGTGGATGCAGCCCTGCACATCCTCCTTCTGCCTCTCCCTCTGAAGAACCCCATCTGAGGAAAGGGAGAAGAGGCCTGTGTTTGGTAGAAGGGCCTATGAAAAGGCCTGCCCCTGCCCCTAGCTTGCTGCCTTTGAGAAGTTACCTGCCTTTCCTTGGCCTGTGCACTCTTATAGGTGGTCCTATACTCATCCATCTTTTTCATGTAATTCTCTGTCTGCTCCCCAAACAGAGAATTACCCCCCACAGGGAAATCCATGGCCTTAGCCTGGTTGTCCTGTGAGAAGCTAGTACGTCTGAGCCAAGCCATTCTCGGAAGAGCCACAGATGTAGCCATGGCTCTAGATGACACATCATTGGAGTCCACAGCAGCATGGAACTGTACCATAGATGCCTCAGTCCCATCAGAAGCCACCCCCCAGCTCCGAGGCTTGCTGGGAGGAGGTGTGCTTAGCCTGTGTTAGCACAGTGTCCCACCTGGACTTCTGGTACCTGGTTGCATAAGCCATATAATTAGCCTGCCTGAGTCCCAAGGTGGATGTCATGTACTGTTTCTTTGCCATGGCATCCAGCTTCCTAGAGTCTTAATCTGGGGCATGTGAAGCCAAGGGTATATTAGCCTTAACACAGGCTGCAGCCTACACAACCCCAACATGGCTGCATTGTTGATAGAAGTACTCTGTACCTGAATCTGATAAAGTGTACCTTTTGTCCATCCTTCTGTCGACAGGAGGTACAGAATTTGGAGTTTTTAAAATCTTTTGTGTCTGTTTCCCAAAAGACTTATGAAGGGGAATAGACAGTCTCTTGGAATCTGGGATGTCCATCATCTCCACATAATCAGGTTCCTCTTGTCCCTCTACAGCTTCTTCCACAGATAGCTGGAGGGTTTCTGCCACTTTCCTGTAAAACATGAAGTTGGAAGGGGACTCAGAAAGTCTAGGAGGGGAAACACCAGAAGGCCTGTCTGGGGAGATGTATGGTTCAATGGGCTCATCCAGACCTTCCACACCATCATCGTCATCATCATCATCATCATCATCATCTTCATAATCTTCATCCCCCTCCAAATCCGGTTCATAGAAATCTTCAGGAGCATAATCTTGAATCGGAGGAACCGACTGAACCTAACGCCTGCCAGAAGGCACCAGATCAGACGGAACTGGCAAAGTGATTTTACAATCCTTATTGCTTTGGCAAATCTCCTCGGCGGTCAGAAAATGGGTCTCTGGATCTGAACCGGCTAATTTTTCATTTCTTTTTCTTTTTGTAGGGGCCGATCCCTCAGGATCAGCTCTCCTCTTGCCCGAAGAAGTATTGCCATGGTCAGAGGGCACTCCCTCAGGTTCGGTCGGAACTGAACCAGGCTGGCCATCCGGGTCAGTGGACTTCTCGGCTTCCTTATCCCTAAGCCTACCTAATCTTTTTTCCAGGGTAGACTTAGGGAAATTTTTACAGATTTGACTGTCTGAATCAAGGTGGTCAAACCCCAGACAATAAACACAGGTGGTGTGGGGATCAGCCTTAGCAAAGACTTCCCCACACACACACACTGCAGTGTTGAAACCCAGTGGGACCAGTTTTTCCTTTGGGTTTCTCAGATGTAGCCATCCTAACCACAAACTTACCCATTTTATGGTAAACAACCAGGCAAGACACACTTATTGGTTTCTAACCATGTCATGAGTATTGGAAAAAAACACAAGAAAATGCGTTTTTTTTAACCGATGAGGACCGGTAACCACACTCTAAGTTTAGAAACAAAGAAAGAATATATAATTCACTAAATGGACAGTTCAGCTGAACCGGTCAAAAAAAAAACAATTTTACAATTTCCACAAGTTTACCATGTTTAGTTCACTACCTAGTACTTATTGTGCCACAGACAGAGATCTTAACCGAAACTTGTGAAAAATAATCAGTTAAACCGAGGACTTTATCCGACTTTCAAACCATGAGCAAAGGAGAAATCTCCTGAGTGACCGTTCAGTTAGGCAGAGTAAAGAATCTGATGGTTGCATTTCAAAGTGCAGCAGACAAAGGTTTGAACCGAGCTCGAGTGCAATGTTCTGTGCTCTGCATAGAAATTAACCCTCTTCTCTCCGGGGCAGTTTGAGTGTGGGGGCTAACTGCAATAATCAGAATACAGCAAGACTTCATGTTGTTTGAATAAGCACAGAGTGCTGTTCCCACCCCACGACAATTCCATGGAGAAACCACTCCCATCCCTTTCCCCTTAACATTTTCAATTAACATTTAAACAACACAACAAGCACACCCCGGTTTTAACAACTGAACTAACCCAAGTTACACTGGCAGATGATGTTTATTCTCTTGCCCTTAGAACAAAGGATAATGTTCTCTCCCCCAATAATAATGCGTTATCAAAAACTTTGAAACTGAGCTGAAATAACCTCAAAACTTTACAAGCAAATAATGAGCCCACACATATGAAATTTTCAAGGGGAAGAAAGAGTATATGAACAGTTACAAACTTAGCGTACATATTCTCAGGATAATGTGCAATCAGTTTAAGAAATCCCCTGAAGCTCAAATATGTCTAGATCAACATGGCAACCCATAAACTGTACAATTAGACTATGCAAATTAAATATATCTCGAAGGTTTTAAAGAGGACAAAACAAAACCTCACCCCCTTTCCCCAGACTCCATCTCGGTTAAGAATAAATAATCCAGTACCACCAACAGCGAGTCCCGAGAGGATGACAGCAACTTTCCCCACACCATATGGCTAAGTCAGGTCCTCAGGGGATAAGATCCATCAATCAATGCTCAAAAACGTAGATGGGAAGCACCGTGGTGGGAGCCGAACTTAAGGCGATGCACAGGTGGACCGATGAGGGGATTTTCAGAGCTGAGAAAAAACCGAGGCAAGGCACCGTCAAAGCACCAGTCTGTGGGTGGGTGCACAGTTTCTCTTGACAATAGGGAGCTAGTTCCATACCAATAAAATCAGGGTAAGTGAAATCCCGTCAGCTTAACAGTCCCAGATGCGGTCAGGTTATTGAGTGAAATCCCACATGTTTCTACCTTGGTTGCATTCACTTAAAAAGATCAGATAAAAGGGTTTTGAGCTCTGTGACAGCCTGATCTGGGGATTCAAAGGAATGCCACTTTTCAGAGAGCTTCGTTTGCAAGATGGCCGGATAGTGGACCTTAAAGGGCTTCCCCGCCATGAATAGCTTTGTGACTATAGAATGCAGCTCTTGTCATCTTAGCCTCACCAATTGAGGGAGACCCTGAATAAACCATAGCTGATTCCCCTCCCATTGGATCTCTTTTAGCTCCTTGGTCTTGGCAAGAATATGTGCTTTGTCCTGGAAACTCAATAATTTAAAAATTATTGGCCGGGGGGAAGCTCCAGGTGAAGGGAGAGGGCGCAGAGCGCAGTGTGCTCGTTCAATAATATAAAGCTTGTTGTTGGGAGAGGGACCAGTGATTTTCTGGCACAGCTTTTGGATAAAAAGAATGTGATTACTGCCTTCTTTTTCTGGTAGCCCAAGAATCAGCAGATTGTTATGTTTGCTGCATTCCTCTAAATCTTCCAGTTTGTCCTCCAACTTTTTCAGGATGTAACGGTATCTAAATCCAATTTACCTTTCCATCTTTTGAGAGAAGTCAGCCATGTCTCCGAATTGCTGACTCTAGCAGATAATGAGTCAACTGAGGTGCGGATCTGGTGGAGCTCTGCAGAAATCGCAGAAATAGTCTCCTGTAGTGGTTTCATGAGTTCAATAAATCTGTCCTCAGTTAATGTGGGAGTGTTTGGTTGGGTTTTACTCAAGACTGCCTGCTGTGACTTGGGCCTTTTCATGGCCATATCCTTCTCAGGTGTAGGAGGCGGAGAGTGGTGTGGTGGGGCTTTCATCATGTCAATGTCCATATTCTGCAACAGACAATCGATAAAGCAACCCTTCCAATATTGTCAGAGGTAGGTTAAAGCTGTTTCTTCTAGGTAGAGCTGGGCAAAATATGTATTTTAAATCAGGAGAAGAGAGGAGCAGGGTAGGAGAGCAGCCGTTCCTTAAGCAGCCATCATGTGACCATCGAGGGACTTTTTTTTTTTTAAACTGAAGCTCTGGGGTATTACAGGCTGAAATATGTTGACATTACAAAGGGAAGTTTTGCATGCTCAAATCATAGATCAATTCTTTTTTTTATTTAAAATTTATTGAAAGTTTAACAAATACAATGGACAGGGCCAAGACATCCAACACATTTAAACATATAACAGAACAGGTTACTTGACCCCATCCCCCACCCCCCACCAACCCCGACACAATCCCCCCCACCCACACTGTCCTGGGGCATAATAGTCCATAATAGCTAGAAGTCTAAAAATTAAGTATTAAATAGTATATAACGTATGTAGCATGGCCCAAATCCGTTCATATTTGGATTTGTTATTATTAATGCTCAAGATACTGTAGTCTTCTCCACTCAGAGATTAAATAAGAACTCGATTAGAAATTCAGAATAAGAGATAAGCTCAGTACTCTTCTAATACTTAAGGACCAGTTTCTTAACTGACATAAAAATCAAGGCAATATGAAACTTACGCTATTGACAGATATCTGGGAATAATCCCCAAAGAGGCAAACCTCTGGGGTGAACAGATCCCTCAGCCCAAGAAGTGAATCAACTTTGTCCTTTATAGCCTTCCAGAGAGGTAATATCTTGGGACAATCCCAAAAAATGTGAACTAGGGAGCCTTCTGTTTGGGCACACCTAGTGCAAATATTGGAGGGGATTATTCCCCATTTGACCAGTTTCTGGGGATAATGTTAAAGGTTGTGGAGAATATAAAACTGCATTGGGTGTAACCTATCTTGTGTTACAAAGCGATGGCAGTTATTCCAAATAGCCATCCAATCTCTATCCCAGTGCAGAAAAAGATCAGACCAGAACTGTGTAGGACCAAAGGGATCCAGAAAACACCGATCGTACAAGATATTGTACATTTTAGAAATACTCTGGGGATATTAGCAAGCGGGCCCAATTCCAACAGGAAAGTGAATTTATAAGATAGAGGGATGGCATCTCCAAGCTTTTTATTGAGGAGGTGCCTAAGCTGAAGTAGCTTAAAATGATCCACTTCCCTTAAGGCTGAATTTCACCACAATACCTTCAGCAGATAACCAGGTACCATCCTCCTTAAGAAATGAAGACAACCTTCCATCCCCCAGTCTAGGTAACCATCTAGGGGATAACATTTTATTATCTATTTTAAAGGCAGGAGAATTCCAAATCGATTGCTCCACATCCAACCAGTTTTTATATTTAGAAATCTACACAACTGCGAGTGGATCTTAATAGAGGTTCCAATTGTGGTATCTTTTAATTCCTTCAGTATAGAAGCAGTATTAAGGAATAATAATGCTGAGGGGGATATGTTTGCCAAGCGAATCCTTTCCAGCTCTGTTTTAAGCCATGTGAGAAGATAAGTAGAGGGATTCGGGTCCAACCACCTTAGATATTTAGCCGCACTACAGGACCAGTAGTACATACATACAGTATGTATGGAAGCCGAAAACCACCTTTAGACTTGGGCACTACTAGCTTATAAAAGGCTAACCTCAGCTTCTTTTTGGACCATATGAAATTACCTATCAGACTCTGGGCTATTTTAAACCATCCGTTCAGCAAACAAAAATCGAGTAGCTGAAGAGGATATAATAAGCACGGGAGAACATTCATTTTACCCAAGTTAACTCTTCTCCAGAGAGAGATAGGCAGAGCAGACCATCTGGCCAAGTCTAAGGCCAAAGTAGACACTAACACCTCCAGATTGTTCTTAATGGTACTCTGCAGGTCCCTCGATAACACAATGCCCAAATATCTCAAGGAATCTTTGGACCAGGCTAGGCCTAGGGTAGTAATATCGTTCTTAAAAAACGTTGTGGTTTAAAGGAAAAACAATCGATTTCCCTACATTTAATTTATAATTCGATAATTGATTGAATTGCTCAATAATGTCCAACATGGCCTGGATAGATGACTCTGGATAAGAAAGGCGTAAGAGCAAGTCATCCGCATCGGCAGCAACTTTAAACTCTATCCCAAGAATAGTAATCCCCTGAACCTTCGGGGATGAAATAAGACTACGGATTAACGGTTCCAGGTAGAGATTAAAAAGTAAAGGAGAGAGAGGACAACCCTGCCTGGTTCCAGAGTGTAAGGTACAGGGCTTGGAAATTACACCATTCCCCGAAATTCTGGCAGTCAGATTCTGGTAAAGGGTCCTTATCCAAGATTGGAATTGTTGGGGAAATCCAAAGGAGTTTAATGTTTGAAGTAAAAAACTCCAGTTGACTCTGTAAAAAACCTTCTCGGCGCCCAGAGAGACCAATGCTACTGGAAAGGCGGTATCCCTGGACACCAAGTAGACACGCGAGAGAGTATGGAGATGATCTGCGGAAAATCTACCTTTCATAAAGCCCACCTGGTGTGATCCAATTAGGTCAGGGAGGACCAGACTGAGCCTCTCCACCAATATTTTTGTTAACATTTTTATATCATGATTCAATAGTGATATGGGTCTATAGCTCTCAACATATTCTAAATCTTTACCCACTTTTGGAAGAAGCACAATGAGTGCCTTGAATAGAGATGGGTCAGTTTGCACACCTGATAGCATATAGTGAAAAAGAGAAAGGAGATAGGGGGTAATTTGCTCTTTATAACACTTATAGAAGTTTGCAGTAAAACCATCTAATCCAGGTGATTTATCTAAAGGCAGACCCTTTATCACTTCCAGGACTTCAAATTCAAAGACAGGAACTACCAGTGCCCTACATTGAGACTCTGAAAGACAAGATAGATGGGCTTCCGCAAGACAGGAGGAGAGAGTAGAGGCAGAAGGAGGATTAGGCATTTCACCATAAAGATATTCATAATAACTGATGAATTCCGAAACAATCTTGTGAGAGTTAGATTTTAGAGCTCCATCAGTTCTAGAGCGGATCAGGGGAATCAAGCGGGCAGACTCGAATTGCTTAATCCTCTGTGCCAAGTATTTACCCATTTTTTCCCCGTGGCCTATGTAAGAGGCTTTTGTACATAGGATAGCAAATTCTGATCGCTCATTTGGCATAGTTAAATAGGAGTCCTGCAGCTTTGCCAGTTGTTGTTTAATCTCATCAGATGGATTGGATTGTAAATTAACCTCCAACATTCTAATCCAGGTTAAAACCTCCCTCTGCTTCGCCTCCCACCCCCTTTTCCTTGCCTCAGCCATCCCAATTAGAATACCCCGGAGATATGCTTTAAAGGCACATCATAACACATCAGGCCTGGTATCCTGTGTAATATTCAGGTCAAAAAATTGTGTAATATGTTCCCTTATTCGATCTCTGCTCTTGGGATCCTTGAGCAGTTGGCCATTCAATTTCCACCTAGTCTGATGCTTAAGCAAGGAAGTAAGGGCCAACTTGCAGAGCACAACAGAGTGATCAGAAGGCAGGCCTGACTGGATAGTAGAGCTTGTCACACCCGGTAACAAAGCCTGAGACAACAGGAGGTAATCAATGTGGGATGAGGACCTGTGAACAGGGGACACAGATGTGTATTCCCTGTTCATGGGGTATAAAACCCTCCATATATAGCTTGGCAGAAGACACCAGGAGAAAGGACTGCTGTGTGACTGAACTTCTCTGCAGGGACTAAAGAAGAAGAACTCTTGTACTTGGACCTTTAATTATGGGTAAAACAAAAAAACTAACAAACAAAGCAAAAAAAAAGTGTGCGTTTGTCTGAGTTAACTGAACTGAATGGTTATCTGAACAGTTATCTAGATGTAAATCTCAGGTGATTGAAAGGACTTAATAGCTGTGAGGTTTAAATTACTTGTAGAAATATCTAATAAATAGGGGGAGTGGCTTAGCTTGAAGGAAGCTACATTTAAAGAGTGCCTTAGAAAGATTCTGCTAATAGCTAGGCAGAAGACACCAAGAGAAAGGACTGCTGTGTGACTGTACTTCTTGACTGAGACTATATTGCCCTCCTTTCCTCCCCTCTGCCCTCCCACCCAAAGCTAGTTCTACTTTTATAGGCACAGGATTTGACTGACAACAGGAACTTCCTGTTTGGGAGCAGGAAGTGAGTGATCACAGAGCCACCAAAGACCCACCATCCTAGAAGGGCAAGAGTAGCTCTCCGGCCCCCACTAGCTGCTGGAGGTCTGCCTCTGAGCAAGTAAGGGGTCTACTGAGAAATATAGGATATTCTTGTCTCAGAACAGGACAATCAGGAGCTTAAAGGGCACACATGCAGAAAGTAAGGAGAGAGAAAAAAAACAGAAGAAAGAGTAAGGATTGCAAACATTTAAGGGGCCAGAAATAAGACATGATTGGAGTGGTGAAGTGCAGTGGCTGTGGAGCAGCAGTCTTCTGGGAGACGTTTTGGAGGATGCAGTGTTGTCCCATCTGCAGGCACCTCTCTGGGCCGAGGGAGGATTTTGCTCATCTCCGGGCTGAGTTGGCCAGGATTTGAGGGACCTCCTCTCCCATCCAGGGACCACCAGTGCAACCGCTGCCTCAGAGGTTGCCAAAAAGAGGAGCGGTTGGACCACAGTGGGCTCAGGGAGGGTGAGGGAGGTGGAACAGAGCATCCTCCAGTTGTACCTCTCCACAATTCCTAGTGCCATTCTAGCAAAGTGTGGTTCCTCTATGGAGGCACCCACAGTGGAGACCAAGGAGGATGCTGGGAACCTCCACAAAGGAGACCCACAGGTGGGTGGCAGGGGGCCCCTCAGGGGAAGGAAACAACTCCTGGTGGGGGATTCCATTGTTAGGAAGGTAGAACTGGGGCAGGAAGGGGAGAGGGAGGTAAGGTGCCTGCCTGGCGGCATGGCTTGTAGGGACAGGGAGCGAATCTTCAGGATTGCTAGAGCAGCTGCACAGGGGAGGGAGCTGGATGCCATTGTCCACCTAGGGACAAATGACCTGGCAAAGAAAGGGATTAGAGAAGTGCAGGAAGAGTTTGCGGAATTGGGGAGGGGCCTTAGACAAGTAGCACGCACGGTAACCTTCTCGGAGGTGCTGCCCATCTATGGCATAGGAGAGGATAGGGTGTTCCGCACCATGGGATTCAATCATTGGTTGAAAAACTGGTGTGGAACTCAGGGATATGGCTTCATTGGGGACTGGGGGTCCACCTGGAGTGACACAAGCCTATACTGGCATGATGGGCTGCGTCTGTCCAGGAGGGGAACCAAGATCCTAGGTGATAGGTTTAAATGCTTCATTGGCAAGCATTTAAACTAGCCAAGGGGGGAGGCACTGGAAAGGAGCAGGGAAATCCTAGCCCCACCCCCAAACAATCATGGTAGTAAGTGTGGCAAACACCAACATAGAAGTGTCGATAGGGAGAAGGGCAGGGTAAATGGAGAAAGTGACAAAGGCAAGAAGGACAGGATGGGGCAAAAGGAGTAAGACCATCGGAAATGGAGGGAATTGAGTACCAATGCTCGTAGTCTGGGCAACAAGCTCCTGAGCTGGTGGCCTTGATGGAAGAGGATGCCTGGATATCATAATAGTCACAGAAACATGGTACACAGAGAACCATGACTGGGATGTTAACATGCCAGGGTACATAACCTACAGGAGAGACAGGCAGGGGAGAAGGGGAGAGTAGCTCTATGTAAAGGAAGGGATAAAAGCAACTGAACAAAAGAGTAAACAGGGAGGAGAGGAGGCACTGTGGGTCACCTTGGAAACTGGAAAGGGCACCACAATCCGCACAGGGGTTGTGTACAGACCCCCATGTCAGTGGGGGGGAATGGACAAGGATATGATAGAAGGCATTCTTAGAATGGCAGAGAAAGGGGAGATACTGTTGATGGGAGACCTGAATATGCCAGATGTTAACTGGAGCACATTTGCTGCAGCCACATCCAAGAGCAGGGCCATTCTTGATGCCCTTCAGGTGGCAGGCCTCAGACAGCTAGTTTCAGAACCCACTCATGAGGAAGCAATCTAGACCTCGTAGTCTAAATGGGGGGGCAGTGAGAGGATCTCAGATCTAGAAGTGGGTTGCCATCTGGGAACAAGTGACCATCAAACAGTGTGGTTCACATTAAACTCAGCTACAGAGTCAAGCCATACAAAAGTGAGGGTACTGGACTTTAGGAGGGCTGACTCTGTCACGATGGGAGAGTGCCTCAGAAAAGCAGTAGCAAACAGGCTAGAAGGAGGTGTGGAGCAACAATGGGGAATCATCAAAACTGCCATCACAGAGGCAACAAGCCTTTGTGTGAAGCAAATAAACAAATCAAAACAAAAGAAAAAGCCACTATGGCTCTCAAAAGTGGTGGCTATAAAAGTCAGGAAGAAAAAGATAGCATTCCGGAAGTATAAGGAAACACAGAAGGAGCAGGACAGAGAGCTGTACCAGTTAAGGCAGAAGGAAGCAGGGAGGGAAGTCAGAATAGCAAAGGCCCAAACTGAGGAAAAGATAGCCAACTCAGTTAAGAAGGGGGATAAAACCTTTTATAGGTACATCAGCGAGCGTAGAAAGACAAAGGGAGGGATAGTGAGGCTGAATAGAATGAACAGTGGGTGGGCAGAGGGACAGTGAAAAACAGGGATACTGAGTGAATATTTCTTGCTCAGTATTCACACAAAAAGAGGAGGGAGGTGCCTAATCCAATTAACAGAAGCACTCTTGATAGGGGGTCGATCCAGTCCTTTCACAGAAGAAAGGGTTCTGAAAGAACTCCTAAAAACTGAAGGTGGACAAAGCAATGGGTCCTGATGGAATTCACCCCAGAATTCTAAAAAGAATTAAGGAGGAACTAGTGAAACCACTGGCTACTCTTTTTAATAAATCATGGGAGGATGGTGTGGTACCCAAGGACTGGAGGAAGGGATGTGATTCCCCTTCGCAAAGTGGGACCAAGACAGAGGCAGGAAACTACAGACCTGTCAGTCTGACCTCTGTGGTAGGGAAAGTGATGGAGTCACTTCTGAAGGAAAGAATAGTTGAATACCTAGAGGCCAGTGGGGCACAGGACCCAAGGCAGCATGGGTTCTGGCGGGAAGGTCATGTCAGACGAATCTAATAAATTTCTTTGACTGGGTGACCAAAGTAGTAGACCAGGGAGGGGCTGTGGACATGGCCTACCTAGACTTTAGCAAGGCATTTGACACAGTCCCACACAAAAGATTAATAGTCAAATTAACCAGCCTGGGAGTGGGTCCCAGGGTGGTAGCCTGAGTAAAACATTGGCTGCATAACACGACACAGAAGGTAAATGGAGTCCACTCTGAAGAAAGAGGGCTTACTAGTGGGGTACTGCAGGGTTCAGTATTGGGTGCAGTCCTTTTTAATGTCTTCATCAGTGACATTGCAGAGGGCCTGGAAGGAAAAGCATACCTTTTTGCAGATGACACAAAGATCTGCAACAGGGCTGATATACGTGGAGGTGTGGAAAGGATGAGAAGGGACTTGGCAAGGTTGGAGGAATGGTCAGAAGTATGGCAACTAGGATTCAATGCAAAGAAGTGCAAAATAATGCACCTGGGAAACAAGAACCCAAGGGAAGAATACACAATGGGGGGGAGGTAGTAACAACAACAAAAAGGGAAAGGGACCTGGGGGTAATCATATTAGATGACCTTAAGGTTAGCAAGCTATGTGAGAAGGCAGTAGGGAGGGCTGGAGCTATTCTAGGATGCAAAGGGAGAGGCATCAGCACCAGAAAACAGGAAGTTGTTATCCCTCTGTACAGACAGTTGGAGAGACCCCATCTGGAGTACTGTGTCCAGTTCTGGAGACACCATCTCCGCAAGGACATAGACAGGATAGAGGCAGTCCAGAGGAGGGCAACTAAAATGGTGCAGGGTCTGCAAGAGAAGCCTTATGAGGAGAGATTAAAGGAGCTTAATATGTATACCCTTGAGGAAAGAAGGGAGAGGGGGGACATGATAGAAACTTTTAAGTACCTCAGTGGAATCAACAAAGTCCAAGAGGGTAGCATCTTTCAGAAAAAGAGACGTGCAAGAACAAGGGGACACAATTTAAATATAGAAGGGGGCGGTTTAGTGGCAATGTGAGGAAGTATTATTTCACAGAGACAGTAGTGGATGCATGGAACAGCCTTTCTGAGGAGGTTGTGGGGTCTAAAACTCTGGGAGAATTCAAGAATGCATGGGACAGACATAAGGCAATTCTTGTGGGGGGTAGGAAGAAATAGGCTGTTGGTTAACTAGGACCTGCAGCTTATCCTATAGGTAGGGAAATGGGTAGACTAGGTGGGCCAAGTAGCCCTTATCTGCCATCAAAGTCTATGTTTCTATGTTTCACTTAGTACTGTCACAGGCATTACTAAGAAGGGCCCCATGAGCCACATCTGAAACATCACTTTGGCTTTCCTGCACAAAAAACATCCTGTTATCTCACCCTAACAAAAAGCTGTATGGTAAATGCATTACCCCATGGTAAGACTGGTACAGTTTAACTCACACCTCCCATCCACAGTCCTCATACATACATACATTAACCACCCTCTCTGTGAAAAAATACTTCCTCATATTGCCTCTCAACTGCCCCCCCCCCCCATCTTCAAATTGTGTCCCCTTGTTCTTGCAGATCTCTTTTTATGAAAGATGCTACCCTCTTGGACTTTGTTGATTCTACTGAGGTACTTAAAAGTTTCTATCATGTCCCCCTCTCCCAGTGTGCCCATTGTATGCAGTATGGGCACGTGACTGTGGACTGCAATAATGCATTCTCTGATCATGTTGATGCCATCCATAAAATGCTCCAACCAAAACTGGGCATTATGTATCACAATCATGGATGCGTCTTACTGCAGGCTCACCGTGCAATTGTGCAGAAAATGATCCTACCTATCCTTGACTATGTTGATATTGTTTGCATTTCAGCCACCCTAAATCCACCATTGCCAGACTGGAACCCCTCTTTCCCTCCTTCTGTCAGCTTTCTCTTGACTGTCCCCCCACCACCCACCACTCCCCTCATTACAAGACCTTCTTCACTGCCACTGTGCCAGCCCCACAGCCAGATTCTGGGCCCAGTCTCTATCCCCATATCTCACCTCTGCCCTTTCTGCCTCTGTCATCCTGGCATACTCACTTAGGAATTTTGACTCATGTCTCCTGGCTGTTCCACTCATGTCCACCATGGCAGGCCAGTCTGCATTCTCTCACTGCTTGCATAAGCTATGGAACTCCCTCCCAGTGGTCATTCAGCACACCTCCCCCAGTCAGCACCTCACCTCCCTTCTCAAAGCCCATTGCTCATCCACCTGTGCATGTACCAATGGTAGCCCTATACGATAGGACCTAGTCTTTGTCAACACAATGTCTGCAAATAAAAGCTGTATATATATATATATATATATGTTCGTATATAATTATGTACTCTGAATTTATTTCCAGGTGCCTCACACACCTGCTAAAGTACTGTACTGCTCCATTGCATGATCTAACTCTGTGGTTTCCTGGTATTTATAGTTATGTATTTATGTATGTGTCTCCTATCCCCCCCACCCCAGGTTGCACCTTGAATCGAGCTGTACTTTGCTCAGTGTGCCTTCCTGGAAAAAATTTTAAATAAATAAATTCTGTTGCAATTTGTGTGAAATCAGGGGGCATTCATTTGCAAGATGCCCCTGGACTTCACATATCAAAGAGCCAGGTGTGTCACTAGAAGACTTAGTGTCTAAAGCACAACAACAAGGTGCAGCTAGGGCTTTGGAACAAAGGGAGGCAGAAATTCAGTCTCGGGCTCAGTGAGGCCCAGAATAAAGGACAACAGGACCCCTCCCCCCCCAGGAACCTGTTCAAACAGTGCCTGCAATTCCAAACAGCTCAAGGGTGGAGCATAGCAATTCTGAAGCACTTGACAGTATGGAACAGGAGGTTCCTGACCCTGATCTTCTTACTCTTCCCCAGAAAGTCCATGTTCAGATGGTCACCATGCCCTTCCTCCCCCCAAGTAACTTTAAGGAAGTTCAACCTAAAGAGAAAAAAAAAAGAGGTTTACATCAGGACGCACTCCACCATCTCGAGAAAAAAATCTGAGCTGACCATACTTAAAAGATTTGGAGTGTTGAGTCAAACCAAGGATTGGGGAGCACCTACTGATGAAGATGGGGCTTTTGGAGTGTCATCTGTGACATCCTCAAGGCCTGATCCTCCCTCTGATGTAGAGGAACAACCCTCTGAAACACTGGATAAACCTAGACCTAGAGTTACTAGATCCACAGCCTGGAAGGTTTCTTTGACATGATGTGTCTTTCCATTTAACTAATAATGAGTACTCTTTTGGCTATTTCCCTCAATGTTAATAGCATTAAGAACTCTAGAATGAAGCTCACTACCTTTCCAACATTACAAGATTGTAATGCAAAAATAATTTTTCTACAAGGCACTAGGCTGAAGACACAGTATGACATAGCACAGGCCTCAAATTAATGGAATATATGTCCGGCGTTCTGGTCCATAGGTTCTGATAGGTGTGACAGGGTGGGTATCTTGTTAGCAGCACATCATTTCATGCAACCAAACTAGTGGATGTGGAGCCAGGAAGAGCTCTTTTACTTGACCTTTCTTATCAAGGTACATGGTTTCGGCTAATATTGGTATATTCTCCACAGACAAAGGCCACCAGGGTAGAGTTGTTCCAAATGGTACAGCCATATCTCCATACTTCAAGAACTGTGATTTGGTGTGGGGACTTTAACTGTGGGATGGAGTACACAGATAGAGGCCTGACGACCTCCAAGCTATTTTGTGACACCAATACTTTTTTTTATTTTTAGCTATTTCTTTCTCCTCCTTGATGCCACAGCCCTCTTTCCTCTGGAGAGAGCTCCCAGCTCTATCTCCTGGTGTCCACCTTCTGGCACTGGCCCATACCCCCAGTGCTTACCCCCCGGCGGGGCTGGTGGGGTTCACCAATCCACACCGGAGACCGGATCCAGTGTGGCCAGCACTGTGACTAGCCAGGAGCGAAGCCTGCAAGGCACCCTCCATCATTTGCTGCAGCATCCATTTCCTGGTTTTCACCCCAGGAGATGAGTAGGAGTGCAATGATGCCTGCAGAGAGAGCACACATGCATTCACATGCACTCCCTCCTAGCATCTGCCCCATCTCCTCCCCCTTTCTACAGTGTCAGTGCACTGTCCCCAAGCCTCCACTAGGGTCCTGTCAAACACCAACCTCTGGTGACTCACACTCCCCGGAGAAGGAGAACAGTCAATCCTTTTCCTCCCTATCAAACCCTGGTGTCCCATGCTCGTTCTCAAACACAGGTCACCAATAGTTTAAGGACTGTTGTGCAACAAGCATCCTTACATGATGCATGCAGAAGTCTGCATAAGACAGGGAGACATACCTTTTCAAAATGCATGCTCAAGACCAGAATTGACTTATTTTTATTTCCTCCCTGGTAATCGTATTACAGTTCACGTTAGCACAAGAGGCAGAAATTTCAGACCAGAAAATTGTAATGATTACAGTACAATTGGAGCAACATTCCCCCAATGGCAAGGGAATATGCAGGCTAAACAATCAATTCTTGAGTGAGGTGGAAGTAATTAAACAATGGAACATACTATGGGATGACAGATTGTTTGTCCTTTTTTTTTATGATAACTACCTTCAATGGTGGGAGAATAGTAAATTTGAGTTTCAA
Source organism: Neoceratodus forsteri (assembly GCA_016271365.2). Lineage (NCBI taxonomy): Eukaryota > Metazoa > Chordata > Ceratodontiformes > Ceratodontidae > Neoceratodus > Neoceratodus forsteri. Next base: position 64,109,527 of record CM057455.1, read on the forward strand.
ATTTTTTCCCTAAATATTCTGGCCAAGTAGCTTTGGGAAAATATTAACGATATTTAGAGCTGCAGAGCATGCTGCAGAATGCCATATAAAAGCTGGAAACAGTGGGGGAGGACAACAAAACCATTATCTCAAACCTAATTAAAGAAATGAGAAAACTGAAATATGATACGGGTTAAGTCCTTATTAAGAGACATGCAATTTGGCCCCCAAAATTTGAGGATGACTTATGACCCTTATAGGGATTGCAAAAAGTGCATAGATAGAAGAATAATTCACAATGTACAGTATTATACAAGCACTAGAGAAATAACACAGAATATGCAAGACATTTTTTTTCAGAAGTGAATAAACACACACTGCACACATCTGGTGCTGCAGAAGGAAAGGGCCCTGATGTCACCTTTTATCAAACTTCAGGGAACCCAGATTAGCAAAATGTAGATAAACAGATGTTAACATGCCCCATTACGGTGCAAGAAGTGGCAGTCAGTATAGCTGTTTTAAACATGAACACTGCTCCAGTAAGAGATGATTTGAGCTCTGAATCTTATCAGATGTTCAAGGACCAATTAGTCATGCCCTTGACGATGGTTTTGAACCACTGCCACCTACAAAAAAACCTTCCACCTTCCATGACCCAGGGATTTTTGATTTTCATTCACAAGAAAGGTATTTTACTAAGGACAATCTTAATAATTGAAGACCAATTAGTTGACTTAATTTGGACTATAACATTTTGACAAAAATATTACCAAAAAGATTAGTCAAAGTAGTAGAATCCCTTATTAGTTCTGCACAAACATGTGGACTAAAAAAACAAACCATCCAAAACAACCTTCTTAGAATTAGAGAGTTGTTTTACGGAGGTTCAGCAGATACAGCAAATTGGTTTCTTTTAAGCATAGAGCAAGAAAATATGTTTGATCATCTGTCCCATGTCTACCTTTTTGCCACTATGAGAGCATATGGAATTCCAGAGTGTTTTGTTACATGGCTTGAATGTATATATTTGTCAGCAGTTACTATACCATAAGTGACTGGAGCACTACTAAGTTACAGAGAGGGGTCCGACAGGTTGTTCTCTAAGTCCACTGCTGTGTATTTGAGGGTTAGATCCTTTGATCAGAAGCATACAAGTAGATCCTGCCATAGAAGGAATTATCTTGACCCCTAGCAATCCACCGGTCAAGATTTTAGCATTTGCAGATGATGTGGTCTTGGCTCTAGCCAAGAAAGACTCAGAAGAGGTAGTGTTAAGTCATTTGGTAAAATCTGAGCAAGTTTCAGCATTTTAGATATACTATGAAAAGTGTTAGTTTCCTTATTGGAACCATGGATGGTACCCTTCCCAGTCATGTTGCTTCTATAACAATAGATGTTAATGAGATAAAACTTCTAGGCATTACCATTGGCTCACCCAATATGGCAGAAAGGAATTGGTCTTCTTGTATATAGCTAAGGAAAAAGTACAATCATGGAAAGGGAGGAAAATCTCCAAATAAGAAAGGATTTTAGTGATTAAAACATCATTGATCCCTATTTTTGTTTATATGAGTTAAATTTTCCCTCCTCCTATCATGGAATCAAAGCTGCATAATGTTTTCTTCCAGGCTCTGGGGGAAGTTGGCTTAACCCAGTGAAGCGGAACACAACTTACAAACCCAAAAAACAGGGTTGCTTAGGAATGGTCAACTCTTGTGTCTTTTTTCATTGTATGTTTTTGTTTTTTTGAATATTTTAACACTATTTCAGGATGGGGATTATGTCTGCAAAGCTGCAATTAAGGAATGGACAAATTGTTATGTCAGGCATTATTTATTATTTATTTATTTATTGAATTTTGATGACTGGGTAGGCCCACTGGGCCCCGAAGGTCCCTTTTTCAGGGGCGACCCGGGAATAACAGTACACGAATAATTAAACAGTTGAACACAAGCAGATACAGGTTATGATGGGTATACAGTATTCGGCTGTGTACACATAGCAGTTGTTATAGTGGTTTCATATATGCAGTTGATAAGTTGTTATTTCATTACATTCTTCTTTGTCCTACATATTAGCGAGACAGTACTGGAGATTCATTAGGTATAATAGTTCTAGAGCATCAGGCTGGTTCAGAGAGGGGGAGGAAAAAGTTAGTGCTACCTTGTTGGGGGGGTTAGAGATTTTAGTTTGGTAAGCAGGCAAGTTGTGGTCATAGTAGTAGTGTCAGGGGCATTAGGAGGGAAAACACTGAAAAACATAAACAAACCTTTCTTAATGCTAGAATATATTTGGCATGCCTTTCTTAAAATTAAAATATGGAAAGTGAACTAAAGAGATATGCAATCCTGTACCAGGAAGGAACTGTGCCAAGATATTTGTCTGAACTTTTCTGTTTAATGATTGTACTGGCTCTGTTTCAATGTATAGTTTTTGTACACTCCTGAGTTGTGCCTGAAAATAGTCGTTTCTATGGCTAGTGCACTTTACCTGGTCAACAAAAACTAAATAAATAAAAAAAATATATATTTTGAGTATAAATTTTGATTCTGACATGACCTTCCCCTTCTTCTCCCAGAATGAAAGGATTCTGGTGCTTAGATACCTAGATAAGAGTCCCTGTATAGCTGGCCCAGTGGTGCTGAGGGTTGAGGCGCTGGACGCCACACCTCGTGCCACACTGGCGACCCAGGTTCAGGAGTGAGCCCGGATCATTGGGGGTCAGCGGGGAGAAGAAGACTGAGTGTCTGAGGACTGCTCTCCTCTTCTGGGGAGGGATGTGGGGACTGTCCCGTGCATGTAGCGACACCCAGTGGTGGCTGGGGGTACTACAGCTGAGGGACCCAACAATAGGGATGTTGGGCGGCCGCTCTCTGGAAGTGTACGGGAGCACACATGTAATGGGCTGGGTGACATTGCACTGCCCTCACTGGGGGGGGGGAATAAAGTTAAAATCCCTTCCCCTGCAGTAGGCGAAGGTGGGACCAGTGTCATCGGACCCACATCCACCATCAGGAGTAAGGACGCACGTTCTGGATCCCCCCCACCATAGGCTACCCTACCAATGTAGTAGATAGGGCGCCGGAGGAGATGGCAGTCCTTCCCTAAAGTATATAGACCCAGGGGGCTTGGGTAAGCCGTGTGGATGATGGGGGGAAGGCCCTGACCGGAATCGTGTGCACCGCGCTTCAGACAGGATGGGAGACACTGATGGACAAGATGCCCACACTGGAGAGATTCTGGAGGTAGGGAGAGTAGAAACAGAAGATACAAAAAAAAAAGATTCCCTGTGTATATATAGGATGTTCTCTGGCTTAGCACACATGGAAGGTCAGGAGTGAGAAACACTCACAAACAGAAGCAACTTACAAATAGATTGCTTAAAAGGGGATGTAAGACAGAGTTGGAAACACAGGAGCATTTATGACCTGCCAATACATAACAAACTTTTGGTCATATATGGCCACACAGTGGAAAGTGCCCTTGTTTACTACCTTAGCATATCAGGAATTCATTTTAGGAACATGTTCTGGATAATGGAAATGCTATAAAAGCACTCTGCAGATCATTGGTATATTTGTTATGTATTATATTTGGCAAGCCTAATGTGCATGGGTGCTTCATCAGAAACGTATTTTTTACCAAAAAATTCCTCAGCATGTAAGCCAATCATTGCAGCATCTTTATACCTATGAATGTAAGTCTCTGACAAATTCAAGGCTACAAAATTCATGGCAGAATTGTGCCAGTTATTTTCTTTAATGTTTTCTTTTTGATGAGTATAGTATATTTAAGTTGGAAGCCAGATTTATAGCTCAGGGTTATATAAGAAAAGGAAGGGGCTATTGGGCCCACTCTTGTTTAATGCTTACATCTTGGACATCAGGGAAGGTATCAGGAGTAAGATGAGCCTCTTTGCTGATGACTCAATGCCGGGGCAGTGGTGGATGGGAAGGAGGGTAGAAGAGCCCTACAGAGGGACCTGCAGACTCTGGAGAGGTGGTCATGCACTTGGAAAATGAGGTTTAATGCCAAGAAATGCAGTGTTCTCTACTTGGGGCTTAGGAATCCTGATCATGAATATTTTTTTGGTGGGGGATGCAGGTTTCGGGGATCTTGGGGTGGTCGTGGATGCCAAAATGAATAACTCTGAGCAGTGTAGGAGGGCTAAAGCAAATAGAATGCTCGTGTGCATTGCCAGGGGATAACCTCGAGGAGACAGGAAGTACTTCTTCCACATATAACTGCCTGATTAGACTGCACCATGAGTATTGCGTGCAATTTTGGCACTCGTACTTGAAGAAGGACATTACACTCCTGGAAAGGGTTAAGATGAGGGAAACCAGGATGATACTGAGTCTGGGGGAAAGATCCTACAGGGAGAGACTTGATGAGCTGAACATGTACTCCCTGGAAGAGAAGAGAGACAGGGGTGATATGATCGAGGTCTTCAAATATCTAAAGGGAGTGAACACAGTCAGACCAAATAGGGTGTTCCAGCTAAAGGAGGAAGGGGCCACCAGGGGCATTCTGTGAAGCTGGTTGGCGGGAGGTTCGGGGTGGGAGACTAGGAGATGTTACTTTACCGAGAAGGTGGTGGACTCATGGAATGCACTGCCTGTGGAACTGGTGGCTGTTGATACAGTATAGGGATTCAAGAGGGGCTGGGACAGGTATAAGGTAAAGGTAAAGCCGAGGAGTGCCAAAAATGGAGGTATAACTCAGATGGGGTATGAGGTCAGGAGGATTTATGGGGGAGATGGGGGGTCAGCAACGGTGTCTTAACCGTGTGCTGACTTTTGAGCAGACTCGACAGCCCTTAAGGCCTACTCTGCTGGCACCTTAGTATGTTAGTATGTATGTTAGTATTTTTCTGTTACATCACACATGAAGCATAATGTATGCATATTGTTCAGAGCTCTAATGTCATTTTTCTTTTGTATGCATTTGCATTTTTTAACTGGCTTGTTGTTTTTCTTTGTTATGATTATGCCTGTTTCTCCCCCAATGGGATCTTTGACATGCACCTGAACTACCACCAGAACTGGCAGATGGGACCTCGGTTTAACATCTCATCCAAAAAATGGCACCTCAGAAGTGCAGCACCCACTACAGTTACAATGCAATACAACCATTTTACAGGAAACTCACCTATTAGAAGCTGAGGGCAATTCATTCCATAGGCAGTTCATCGGTCAGGTTTTCGCTGCCAAAACCAACACTTCCAGCAAGGGGTGCTAAGAATGTTTCTTTTCAACGTAAGTAGAGTCTCTTAGACCCTCATTGTAAATATATTTTTTGCGAGCAAAAAGTCAGGCTACTCAGCAGAACCACAAATGAAAGACCATAGTGCTTGGTCAAGTTAACATACATGTTAATACAAAAGTTAAAAAAAATTAACAGACAAGCAGCATCCCCACATCCATGTGACCAACATTTCTAGTCACAATGACACTTTATCAAGACGTGGCTTCTAAGTCATTAAAGCACTTATACAGTGAGCCTTCTTAAAGTGATAGTATTGTCATCAAAGCATTGTAGTGCTATAGGAAAGGGGGGAATAATGGAACCAAGTGACATTAAAGTGATAAAGTGCAAAGTGAAAAAGCACATCAATAATACTACACAATATCTATCGATATATTTTATTTAGGCAGGGTAGAAGAAGTATTTGGTAGTGTTTATGGTCCTAACTCGGGTGATCCCTCCTTCTTTATGGAACTGGCTGCCTGCTTGCTTAATTTCTTCTGGCACCTCTGGTTGTTGGGGGGAGGGGGTGGAATGTTTCCATCACACAGGATCTGGACAGGACTGGCAGGCTCCTGGCTGACTTGTCCTCCTCCCAGCAGTCCATTTGAGACATGATTACCACTCTTGGCCTCTCTGATCCATGTTGGGTACTCCATCCACAGGATAGAGAACACACTTTCCCCCCCCCGGTTTATGATTCATATTTTCGAATAGACTATATTCTGCTTAGTCAGACTGCGTTGGGTGGGATACTGGGTGGTAGGATTGCTTCCAGGGTCCTGTCTGACCACTCCTTGGTGTGACTGAGGCTCTCCCTAGTCCCCAACATCCAGAGGGATGCTTCCTGGAAATGAAATAATCAACTACTCAAAGATCAGTCATTGTTTCTAGAATTAAGGAACAAATTCAGATTTGAATGTCTTAAAATACAGGCTCTATAGATGGGGGATCTAGAATAGTGTGCCTTTAAATGTTTTGTCAGAGGTTAATTTTTTTAGGTTAGCTTCTAAAAGAAAACACGTTAGGTTACAGGACGCATCTTTACTTCAGCAACATATTACTGAATTGGAACACTCCCTCTCCCCCCAAACCCAAGAAGGGGTTCATAATGAGCATAACTCCTGCTCAGGGATAAATATATGGACCTACTGCTGGAAAAAACTTAAATACACCATTCTTTAAAGCTGGTCCAAGTACATAGATCAGAAAGAGAAGGCAGGTCATCTACTTGCCTAAGATCTCCAACAGCAGGAGGCATCTCATCTAATTCCAGCTATCAAGTGATCAGTTGGCACTGTTAAAACCCTGTCCAGGGAAACTGCAAAAGAATTCAAAAATTACTATAAAGAGTTATAAATGCCCAAGAGCATCTTAACCGCAGATTCAAGTATTAAAGATTATTTAGCCTCTAACTTTTTAACTCCACTAAGACAGGCGCTGCAGACATTCTTGTTTCAGTCCCTGTCACCTTTCTAAATAAGGTATACCCCTCATAAAGCGACACTTCTGCAGTGACATATGTCGATGCCGACAACAGAAACATGTTGCTGTAGAAATCTGCTTGGGACCTGGCAACACTTTCCCCCATCCTGCACCCCCTCCTTGAACCAACTCAGACTCAGAGTTGGAATCTAAAAGTACAGGGGGTGAGGGGGTCAAAGCTCACTGAAGAAAAAACACAGTCCAATGTGCGTGACTACCTGCCGACTGCAAATCACTATCGACATGGAGCCTGGCGCTGTGATGCCAGTCGATGAAATAGTTGTCAAACCGCCATTGTAGAGCCCCTAAATAATATCAGCTATAGACAGTTTATCCCTTGACAAGGCTCCTGGACCTGATGGCTTTATGCCAAACTTTTATAAGACCTTTACTAGGTAGTTAGTCCCATTATTACATCATCTTTTTTTTTCCTTGCTCTCTCCCTGCAGCCCGGCTGGCCACTCCTTTGGGCCACCTAGGACCTATGCACCACCCACTGCCCTTGCTGCCATCTGTGGCCCCATATCTGCAGCCTCCCTGGGTAACCCGACATATCCCTTCATCAGGTGGGTCCTCTCCTTCCAGGAAGGAAGCACCGACAGGCATAATCAGTCGATCTGGGTGCTGCTAAGGTCTGTCCAGGATGTCCAGATCTCCTGGCATTTCTTCATTTGGTTACTGCAGTAATTTTTAAAGTATATCAGCTGTGACATGTTTTTCTTCATAGGTTCAGGACTGGCACGTGGGTGGTTGACCAGATAATTGTTTTTTGTTACATTTCTTTTTTCCTGATTTACGTTGTTATGATCTCATTCTTTTTTAATAAAGTTAATTAAATTTCAGAAAAAAAGAAGTGCAGCTCCCTCCTAATGCTGCACTACAGTGTCAATATTGGGATACAACCCAAGTTCCTGGTGTGGGGATAGAACCCACAGCCTTTTCATCTTCTAGCCTCAGAAGCAAGTGGATAACCAGCTGAGCCACTGACACTGCAGGATGTGAAAGGGTGAAACCTCCATCTGTAAGTTCAAACACTGCAGTTTCTCACAGTACCATGGGGCGCAGAGCCAGTCTACCATGCAGCTAATCATCTGTCCCTTAGTTAAGTCATCACAGCTACTGAGAACTCAGAGTACCAAAGGGAGCTGTGTAAAGATATCATAGGGTGAGACCTGTGTACCTACAAACACAAGAACATATGAAGAAGCCAGCAGAAGAAGGCCATTTGGTCTATCAAGTCTGCTTGTATTGCAGGGTCCACAGCTTGAGCTAATGTCCCTGCCCTCCCTCCCCAGTCCTCCCATCCTCCCTACCCATGATCTTCACATTCCTCCTATGCCCATCCCAGCATCTCTTAAAGCTTCCCACTGTCTTCAATGAGATGACGTCTTCAGGCAGCGCATTCTAAGTGTTCACCACCGTCTCTGTGAAGAAGTGCTTCCTGGCCTCCCCCCTAAACCTCCCACCCTCCAGCTTAAGACTGTGCCCCCTCATGTTATAGTTGCCACTCAGCTTAAAGAGACTCTCCCTACCAACCTTATTTATCCCTCTCAAGTCTGTGAAGGTCCCAATCATGCCCCCCTTTCTTCCATAGAGTACTTGTCCAGTGCCTTCAACCTCTTCTCATATGTTTTACCCCTCTGACTGGCTGTCATCTTTGTAGCCCTTCTCTGAACCTTCTAGAGATGGTTAATGTCCTTTTTGAGGTGTGAACACCAGTACTGAACTCCATACTCTAGATGTGGCCTTACCAGTGACCTGTACAAGGGCAGTATAACCTCCTCTCTCATACTATTGATCCCCCTAGATTTGCATCCCAGTATCTTGTTTGCCTCTGCTGCTGCTGCTGCTTTCTTGCACTACATGGAGTGTTTCAGGTCACCAGTGATCATAACTTCAAGGTCCTTCTCCTCCTCTGATGCAGATACTCGGCTCCACCCAGGTAGTACTCTGTCCTAGGATTCTTGGCTCCAATATGCATAACTTTGCATTTCTTGGCATTAAAGCCAAGCTGCCAGATCCTGGACCACCTCCCCAGCTTTTCCAGATCTTCTGGTAGGTCCTGTATCCCTTCAGCCATGTCCACTTTCCCACAGAGCTTGGTGTAATCCATGAATAGGCACATTTTGCCCCAATGCCATCCCCAATGTCATTGATGAAGACACTGAACAACACGGACCCCAGCACCAAGCCCTGTGGGACCAAACTGGTTACCTCTCTGGTGCCAGATAACTCTTCCCCCACAACCACCCTCTGGATTTGGCCCTTCAGCCAGTCTTCCACCCATCTGGCAATTTTTTCCCCAACACCAAGATCTACCAACTTCCTGATCAACCTTTTGTGGGGCACAGAGTCAAAGGTCTTGCTGAAATCAAGATAGAGGATGTCTACCTCTTGGCCCCTGTCTACTGTCTTAGTGACACAGTCAAAGAAGCCGATCAGATTAGTTTGACATGATCTCCCCCCATGAACCCATTCTGCCTCACATCCTGGAGACCATGCTCCTCTAGATATTCCACCAACCTTTTCTTTAGTATGGTCTCCATGAGCTTACCCACAGTGGAGGCCAGACTGACTGGCCTGTAATTCCTTGGGTTATCTTTGGGACCGCTTTTGGGGAGGGGCACTATATGTGCTGTTCTCCAGTCCTGTAATACCATGTCTGACTTTAGTGAACAATTAAATAGGTCTGCCAGTGGCTCTGCCAATTCCTTAACCAGTTCTTTTAGTACCCTTGGATGTACTTTGTCCAGGACTGGTGATTTATCCAGCTTCAATGCCAGCAGCCCCTCCCTCACTCTATCCTCCTCAAGTCACTATATGTGTATTCCCCTCCCGCTTCTTTTTTCCCTCCTGAGGGCACTGGTCTATCCTTCTCCCTGGTGAAGATGAAACAGAAGCATTCAATTCGTGTCTCTGCTTTTCCCCCATTATCCTCCACTCACTGCACCCTTTTCTTAAGCCTAACAATCCCTTCCTTCTTGTCCCTTTTCTCACTTTGTGGAAGGCAGAGCGTCAGACAAATGTAAAATTAACAGGAGGACAGGAAGGGGCTGAAGTCCGTAGCCTTTATTGATAGGAACTCCAAAATGCAGCAAAAAAATGTGAATAAAGAAAAACAAACTGAACGTTAAATAAAACAAATACGACATAACATTTCTGACTGGACGCCTGTTAATTCCATCCTTACAATGCTGGAGAAGCACACTGCCCAGCAAAGTGTTTCAGGTACAACACCCAGGTTACATCTGATTCATCTCTATCTTAGGTGGCTATTTAAAGGAAATCAAACAACATGATTGGTTCTTTTAACTGTCTGTCAACTGTTAGTTCTAATCAAAATGATATTTTCATATATTTTTAAACATTTAAACATTGGAAATAAAGAGTTTGGCATTATAACAGTTACATAAACCAAATTACATCTTCAAATCACAAATTGACCTTGGATTTATTATTTTTAAGTAAAAGAAGGATCCTCCCCAAAATTCACTGTATAAATTGAGAAGGAAAAGGGCCGCTCAGCTCCTAGAGAGCAGCAGGAAAGGGAAGATCCCAGGCGTTCGCCTGGGGGGGGGGTTATCCTCGGAGACAGCACAAGACATCCCAGGAAAGAACAACCTTAAGAAACACTATCTTCCTTGAAATGAAAGGTAAATCAAAAGGTCCTTACTACCTAAAGCCTTTTTAAAAGACTCGCTAAACTCAGACAGGCTACAAGATGCTACTGTGCGAACGTGCGCATAGTGGCACAGGAAAAGCCCTGTCAGAAACCTTCAAAAGGGGGCTTTATAACAAAACTCTGAGAACCAGAAGGAGCAAGGGGAAAATGACAAAAAAAAAGGGGAAACATTAAGAAGGGAGGGTCCTTTACTTCAGAGCACTCCATAGACTCTCTCTCTCTTTATATTTTTAGAAACGAGAGGTACGGAGACAGGGAAGAAAAATTCACTAGAGAGGAGTGGAACTCCGTGCCGCTAACTGCCACAACCATCCTAAGCAGATAGCAGTGCTAGACCACAAGTCCTATATGTATTAAAAATCGTTTATGCTATACATAAACCTCTAAGAATTGTATACTCGGCATAACCATATGCCTGACCATTCATTAATACGAGGGGGGGGATGAATATTGAGACATAGGTGGCCAGTCTATAACATGCTATTCATATATAACAGATGCAGACAAAGACATAAGACGACAACTTCTCATTCATTCTACAAGACATAAAACAAAACAAAACACAATGGACAGAAATGGGGGGGCATAACTGAGACTTAAGGAGCTTAATAAGCATAGCCTCGAGGAAAGGAGGGAGGGGGGGACATGATAGAAACTTTAAAGTACCTCAAGGGAATCAACAAAGTCCAAGAGGGTAGCATCTTTCAAAAAAAGAGGTGTGCAAGAACAAGAGGGCACAATTTGAAGATGGGGGAGACGTGGCTCAGAGGTAATTTAAGGAAGTATTTTTTCACAGAGAGGGTTGTGGATGCATGGAATGGCCTTCCAGAGGAGGTTGTGGAGTGAAAATAAGTGGTGGAATTCAAGCATGCATGGGACAGTCAGAAGGCAATTCTGGGGTGTGGAGGTAAGAAGAAGTAGGCTGCTGGTTAACTAGGATCTGCAGCTTATCCAGTAGGTAGGGAGATGAGCAGACTGGGTGGGCCAAGCAGTCCTTATCTGCCGTCAAAGTCTATGTTTCTGTGTTTCTATGTGATGCCCCTACCACATTCTCCTCCCCTCCTTTGACCAAATCCTCTTTCCAACTGAAATTAAGGAGGATTTGAAAGTGGAACTACAGCCCACCCTCTCCATGGTTCCACCCCAGGGTCCCTGTTCTAAAGAAATCATATTCAACAAGTAAGCAGAAGGGATTCGTCTTCCGCATAACTATTATGCTTTACCCCGGGGTTTTCTATTCCATATCTGGACAGATAATCAGCATTTTCATGTTTGTCTCCCTTCCTATGTTTAATAATAAAATGAAACGGTTGTAATGCTAAGTACCACCACATAATACGGGGGTTCTTGTCTTTCATATTCTGTAACCAACACAATGGGTTGTGATCTGTCCATATTTCAAATTCAGTTCCCCATAAATAAAAACGGAGTGCTTCTATAGCCCACTTGATGGCTAAGCATTCCTTTTCTATAGTAGAATATTTAGTTTCTCGTTCATATAATTTCTGACTTATATATATTACAGGGTGCTCTTCCCCAGCAATATTTTGGGCTAACACGGCTCCAACACCCCTATTAGAGGCATCGGTTTGTACTATAAAAGGATGAGAAATCGGGAGTATGTAATATTGGTGAAGAACACAAGTGTGCTTGTATAGTACAAAACGCTTCTTCACATTTAGGGTCCCAAATTATTTTATCGGGCATACTTTTTTTGTGAGGTCGGATAAGGGCCCTGCTATAGTGGAGAATGAAGGAATAAAATGCTGATAATAACCGGCTAAACCTAAAAAAGTGCAAACATCCTTTTTTGTTTGAGGTATAGGACAATTAGCTATGGCTTCTACCTTACTCACATCTGGTTTTATGCTTCCTTGTCCTATCAAAAACCCTAAATATTTAGTTTCCTGCATTCCCATAGTACATTTTTGGGGGTTTATGGTTAGGTCAGAATTAGAAATAGCAGACAAGACCTTAGTTAGATGGTGCAGGTGTTCCTGCCATGAAGGACTGAACACAACTACATCATCTAAATAAGCCACGCTGTAGGTAGAATGAGGAGCTAATATTTGTCCAATACCCTTTGAAATGTAGCGGGAGCTCCATGCAGCCTGAAAGGCATGACAGTAAATTGAAATAACCCCAAGGGAGTACTGAAAGCAGTTTTTTCTTTTGCCTCAGGTTGTAGGGGAATTTGCCAGTATCCCTTGGTTAGATCAATAGTTGAGAAATACTGGGAATTTCCTAAGTGGTCCAAAATGTCATCGATGCGGGGCATCGGATAACTGTCAAATCTAGAAATGGCATTGAGACGTCGGAAGTCTAAGCATAAACGTACACCCCCACTTCCTTTTTATTTACTACAATTAAAGGGAAACTCCATTCACTATGTGAAGGTTCAATTATTCCCATTTCTTACATTTTGTGAAGTTCTTGAATACATTTTCCCTAACTTTCTCAGGAAGACAGTAGGGCTTTTGACGTATAGGTTTATTCTGGGATAAAATAATATTGTGAGCTACCCCTTTTATTCTCCCAGGAGAACCTCTAAAGGTGTCCTTATATAATTGTAGTATTTCTGATAATTCTGTATTTTGTTGGGGAGTCAAGTTGGGATTTATTTTTATGTCCTTAACTTCGCCTTTTACTTCTAACCGCCTGTAAGCTTCATCCATCTCACTAGAACCACTGTCAGGATAAACAGAGCCACATATGTTAGGTATTCTTTCAGTCCAAGATTTTAAAAGATTGGCATGGTAAATTCATCTCTTGTTAGTTTTATCATGCATGTGAATCTCATATGTGACAGGTCCCACTTTCTGAATCACCTTATAAGGGCACTGCCATTTCATTAACAATTTATTTTCAGTGGATGGTAATAATAGTAATACTTGATCTCCCTCACTAAAGTCCTTCATGCTTGTCCCTTTATCATAGTGTTTTTTGTGTATTAGTTGTTGTCGCTGGTTATAAGCATGGGCTTGCTGACTATATTTTTTTATCCGTTCATGCAATTGAATCAAATAATCTGGTAGACATTTGTTGTGGTTCTTCTTACTTTCTTCCCACCATTCTTTTATGATGTCCAGTGGTCCTCTTGGATTCCTCCCATACAATAGATCAAAAGGTGAAAAGCCAGTCGAGGCTTGGGGTACTTCACGATATGCGAACATTAAGTATGGGAGGTATGTGTCCCATTGTCTACCTTCCTCTTGTACAAACTTCTGGATCATCCTTTTCATAGTTTGATTGAAATGTTCTACCAGACCGTCGGTTTGAGAATGATAGGGTGAAGTTCGTATTGCCTTGATACCCAAGGTCTGGTAAAGCTGCTTCAAAACTTGGGAACAAAAGTTTGTACCTCTATCAGTTAGTATTTCTTGGGGAATACCCACTCTAATGAAAATTTTTCCCAGTTCTTCAGCACTTCTAAGGGCAGTGACTGTACGGAGGGGTATTGCTTCTGGGTATTTGGTCGCATAGTCACAGACCACTAGAATATACTGGTTTCCCTTAGCACTTTTTTGGACTGGACCTACAATGTCCATAGCAATTCTCTGGAAAGGGGTTGAAAATAATCGTATTACTTGCATAGGTACTTTATCCCTTCTTATGATTTTGGATACTTTCTGACACTCTGGACAACTTTTGCAGTACTCAGCAACTTGTTCATGTATTTCTGGCCAGTAAAACCTATATAGTAATCAGCTTAGGGTTCGATCTCTCCCCAAATGTCCAGCCATAGGAATGTCATGAGCAAGGCTGATTAGGGTTGACCTGAGCTGTTCAGGAATCAATAACTGTTCCACAATTTCCTGTGTTCTGGGATTCTTACATATTCTATACATTAGCCCTGCTTTCATTTGATATTTACTTCCTAACTCTTGTTCCTTTTTTTGGGTAGAAAACAGTGATTTTAAGGTTTCGTCTTTGTTCTGTAATTCAATAAACATACTTTTATCATATCCATCTACCCTAAACTAATTATTATTATTATTATTAATATTATTATGGCTTATAGTCCAATTATGTTTGTCCTCTGGCTTTCTTATCTTTTCCTTGAGTCCCGTACACATCCTGTTCAAAAGGAAAATAATGTTCAGGAGATTTCTCACACAAATCTTGAAAAGTCTGCGACTTTGTCTATGATCTTGTCATCATGGCACAAAGATTATTTGACATCAGCTGCTGAAAGGCAGGACAGTCATGTCCAATTAGTACAGGAACTGGTAAGTTTGGCACAACTCCCACCTTCATAGTCTGTGCCTGTCCTTGAATAGATAATTCAGTTTCTTCCAAGGGATATACATGAGTATCACCATGGATACAGGTCACTTCCGTAGTGGGTTTTTCTTGGGATGGGGTTACATTCAATAATTCCACTTGTATCAGGGTCTGTTTGCTTCCTGAGTCTAATAGTCCTGTAACTGACTTTGAACCAATTTGTACAGTGATCATGTAATGTTCCCAATTAGCTAAAACAAGATGAGAGGACTCAATTCATTTTTTAGGACAAAATCTCGCAATATGTCCTTTAGCTGTACATTCATGACAAATTATATCAGTACTGTGCCCCCTGACTGATTTTGTGGTGCCTTGGATACCAGTAGTTAATAGAGTGCTACCTGTACTTCTCAGAGAAGTAGGAGTAGAGATAGATCTTACCAGGTGCTGGGGGCTTGTTTGATGACTGCCTCTTTGCTTGTGGGGTCTAGCAGCAATATAATCTTCAGCCAAATGTATCGCAGTGTCAGAAGTCTCTGGACGATGTTCTTTGACCCATAGTTGTACCTCTGGAGGGAGTATCTAAAGAAACTGCTCCAATACTATAGTCTCAATAATCTGATCTATGGTCTTAGTAGTAGGTTGCAGCCATTTAATACTTAAGTCTTTCAATTGTGTAAATGCATCTTGCGGGTTATCTGCTGCTCCATTTCTATATGATCTGAACCTCTGTTGATAGGTTTCAGTGTTAATATCATATCGTTTCAAAATAGCTTGTTTGACCCAGTCATAGTTGTTCACCTCTGCTATCTCTACTCGACTATACGCCAGCTGGGCCTTACCCGTCAAATAGGTGGCAAGGCGAATGACCCATTGGTCTCTGGGCCAATTACAGGCAGTGGCAACCCTCTCAAAAGTCAGTAAATAGACTTCAGTATCATCAGTGACAGTAAGTGTTGCTAACTTGATATCTTTATGACCCCCTCCTTGAGTATCAGGGAGTCTACCCGGGCCCATCGCTTGAAATGCCCTCAGGGTGTCATTCCATCTAGCTTCATATTCCCTGTGATCCCTGTCCCTCTGACGTTCCATCTCCAATTGTCTGGCACATAACCACCTCAATAAATCTTGTGGTTCCTCAGGGAAGTGTTCCTCCTCCTCCTTGCCTCCAAAAGCTTGCGCTAGCCCTTCAGGTTTCGTCTCCTCCATTAGGGTTTTTACAGTAATGGGCACTCTTCTCCAGGTAACAGGTTCTATCCCTGGGAGCAAAGATAGCTTATATTGCATGGTGACTGATCTGGTTTGAGCTCCTTGCAGTCTTTGCTGAATCACTAAATCCTCTCCTTCCTGGAACATCCGAGATGCCCTCCGAAGTGCGACTTGGGTCCTCCAGTCGGTTAGCCCCAACCAGTAACAAGCAGCATCCCACTTCTGACACCAATGCGGAAGGCAGAGCATCAGACAAATGTAAAATTAACAGGAGGACAGGAAGGAGCTGAAGTCTGCAGCCTTTATTGATAGGAACTCCAAAATGCAGCAAAAAAATATGAATAAAGAAAAACAAACTGAACGTTAAATAAAACAAATACGACATAACATTTCTGACTGGAAGCCTGTCAATTCCATCCTTACAATGCTGGAGAAGCACACTGCCCAGCAAGGTGTTTCAGGTACAACACCCAGGTTACATCTGATTCATCTCTATCTTAGGCAGCTATTTAAAGGGAATCAAACAACATGATTGGTTCTTTTAACTGTCTGTCAACTATTAGTTCTAATCAAAATGACATTTTCATATATTTTTAAACATTTAAACATTGGAAATAAAGAGTTTGGCATTATAACAGTTACATAAACCAAATTACATCTTCAAATCACAAATTGACCTTGGATTTATTATTTTTAAGTAAAAGAAGGATCCTCCCCCAAAATTCACTGTATAAATTGAGAAGGAAAAGGGCCGCTCAGCTCCTAGAGAGCAGCAGGAAAGGGAAGATCCCAGGTGTTCGCCTGGGGGGTATCCTCGGAGACAGCACAAGATTTCCCAGGAAAGAACAACTTAAGAAACACTATCTTCCTTGAAATGAAAGGTAAATCAAAAGGTCCTTACTACCTAAAGCCATTTTAAAAGACTTGCTAAACTCAGACGGGCTACAAGACGCTACTGTGCGAACGTGCACATGGTCGCACAGGAAAAACCCTGTCGGAAACCTTCAAAAGGGGGCTTTATAACAAAACTCTGAGAACCAGAAGGAACAAGGGGAAAATGACAAAAAAAAGGGGAAACATCAAGAAGGGAGGGTCCTTTACTTCAGAGCACTCCATAGACTCTCCCACTCTTTATATTTTTAGAAACGAGAGGTACAGAGACAGGGAAGAAAAATTCACTAGAGAGGAGCGGAACTCCGTGCTACTAACTGCCACAGCCATCCTAAGCAAATAGCAGTGCTAGACCACAAGTCTCTATATGTATTAAAAATCATTTATGCTACACATAAACCTCTAAGCATTGTATACTCGGCATAACTATATGCCTGACCATTCATTAGGGGGGGGGACGAATAGCGAGACATAGGTGGCCAGTCTATAACACGCTATTCATATATAACAGATGCAGACAAAGACATAAGATGACAACTTCTCATTCATTCTACAAGACATAAAACAAAACAAAACACAATGGACAGAAATGGGGGGGCATAACTGATGCCCCTACCACACACTTATAAAGTGAAAGAAACCGTTCTCCCCCTACTTAATTCCTTCAGCTATCTGCAGCTCCTTCTGTGCCTTTGCTTGCTGGACTTTCTTTCTTGCCTCCCTAGCCAACCATAGGTTATTTTCCCTATCCATCTCTCTCTTGGTTTTCCTAAATTTTTGTAGGTTATCCTCTTTTCCTTTACTGCCTGGGCACCCCCAGAACTGAGACAGCTGGGTGCTTTGGCTCTTGTGTTGTTCCCATGAACCTAACGCACTTGTCTGTGGCAACCAGTATTCCTTCCTTAATTCCTTAGTTCAGCCACCACAGCTCCACACAGTACAATGGGAAGATGTAGCAAGATCCCTAGTGGCAAAACGTATGCTCCTTTGTTCAGCTACTGGAACTCCACAGAGCACAATGAAGAGCTGTGGCAGGATGCCAAGGGGAGAAATGTCAATCTCTTAGTTCAGCTACTGCAATTTATCACAATACCATGGGGAGCTGTGGTAGGATGCCAAGATGTGAAACCCCTGTTCCTTAGTTCAAGCACCGCATCTCCTCACAGTACCATGGTGAGCTGTGACAGGACAGCAAGGGTTGAAACCTCCTTCCCTTAGTTCAACCACTGCAGCTTCTCAGAGTATAATGGGGAGCTGTGACAGGATGCCAAGGGATGAAACCTCCATCCCTTAGTTCAGTGACCACAGCTCTTCACACTGCCATGGAAAGCTGTGACAGAATGCCATGGGGTAAGCAAGGTTGGGTGGTTCAAAGTCAAGGATAGCTTTGAGGCCATGTTAAGGGCCTCCATGGCCTCCTTCACCCTACTAGCATAAGCTGATGACATGCTTCTTCCATTCAGTTCCACCAATAAAATAAGTTAAAGTCACAAACCCTGTGTCACTGGTGGCTGAGGTCTCACCATGCTGATAGTCTGGGTATGGGAATGAACTCGGGTCACCTGTTGGAGAGAAAGCAGAATGAGCATCCAGAGAACAGCCATCCTCCCCTGGGGAGGGAGCCTTGTTGACTAAGCCCTTGGCTGCTCCTGGCTGACACTGTGGCAGGGACTATAGGGGAAAAGTGTAGAAAATGGCTGCAGCATTTGATATGAAGCCTTTTCTGTTTGTTCCCACCCCATGCCATCACTGTTCCACTGGCCCAAGAGATTTTATGAGAGTCTCTATGTAGGGGGAGGATGACCATCCCCTTCCCAGCCCCACCACGGGGGGGGAGGGATCCATGGATGATATTGGGCCTGGAAGTTCAGTGAGGTGTTTGATGTGTGGGGGGCAGGACAGGGCTGATCAACTGCCTGCAGCATGCCCAAAGGAGAAATTATGAATAAAAAAAAACTCATAGAACAGTCAAATGGACAATGATGACAGAAAAAAAGCTAAAGGTCCATCAGGTCTGCCCAGAGTTTCTTTTCTGCCTCAGGACCTATTGTCCATACAAGGGTTTATCCTCTTGGCCTCCTCCCACTTGCCTACCTACTGCTACCGACCTGAGTAAACACCAAACCCTTCACTCTGTCCCAGCCATCCTTGAAACCATTTACAGTCCTAGCACCTACCACCTCCACAGGCAGACTGTTCCACAACTTCACCACCCTTTCCGAAAAATAGAACTCCTTACATCCTTCTTAAACCTCCCATATGGGCAGACTGGGTAAGCCAGGAGATCCATTTTTGCTTACAAATTCTGTGTTTCTATGTTTAATACAAATAACTTTTAATTTCCTGTGTAGTATATCAGAGCTGTACTGAGAGAAGGGAACATTTACGAGCAGATAACCTTTCATTTCCTATGTAGTATATCAGAGCTGTACTGGGAGAAGGGAAACATTACAAGCAGGTTAACATTCATTTCCTGTGTATTATACCAGAGCTGAACTGAGAGAAGGAACACTTAAGGGCAGATAACCTCTCATTTCCTGTGTAGTGTATCAGAGCTATACTGGGTGAAGGGAGCATTTATAGAAAGATAACCTTTCATTTTCTGTGTAGTATATTAGCTGTACTGAGAGAAGAGAACAAGATAGCAGCTAATATTCTTCAAATGAAACTACCTCTGGCTGGAAGTTGCAATACTGAACATAGGATTTGCAAGAAAGCGAGTTGTGCTCACAATAGAGGGTGGTGAACCTTACAATTGTCTTTGGTTTGTAGCAGATATTCTGCAAGTGGAGACTACTTCTAACTGAAAGGTGAAATAAGGAACTTAGAATTATCAGGAAAAGACAGTCTCTCAAGCAACAGAGGGAGGTGGATCTAGCTTTGCTTTAGTTCCAATTCTTAAGATTTTCAGTGCAGGAAGAGTTTAAAGCACAGCTGACTTATTTTGGGGTTGACTGCTTTCACAGCACAAACCACCAGACTGTTTTGGGGCTGGAGAGGTTTACCTGTGTCTGACTTGGATGTCTGGATTTTTCTCTGTTTGATTAGGAGGGTATCTTCTCTGTCAAATTGTTGTGTAGGGCATCTTGCTGACAGGAAGGCACTCATTGCAGTGGTGGATCAGAGCTTTTAGCTGATTGTTTTGTGAGGGCACAGTTTAGGCCCAACCCCTTCCCACCCTCACCCCACCCACCCTGGAAATAGTTCCTTTATACCTGGGGTTCTGAATAATTTCCTCAAGAGTTCAAGGTGCATATCACTGTCATATCCTCTCTAGCACACTGCACTGACAATATAAGCATACACATTGTATAATATACATATATTTCTATATAACAAACCAATCACACACACACACACACAAAAAGTAGATAAACATGTGGGGAGTAGTGCAATGTAATGGCTGTGGGGCAGCAGTCTTCTGGGAGTCTTTCTGGAGGCTGAGATGCTACCCTATTTGCAGACAACTCTCTGCCCTGAGGGAGGAAGTTGCCCATCTTCAGGCCACACTGGACAGTAGTAAGGTAACCTTTCCCCAGGCCACACTGGATGGTAGGAAGGGAACCTCCCTCATCCAGAGAGCACCAGAGCCACTACCACTACCTCAGAAGTTGTGAAGAAAGCACAGCAGTTGGACCACAGTGGGCTCAGGGAGGGTGAGGATGGTGGAACAGAGGCACACCCAGTTAGTTGTTCCACTCCACAATCCATACACCATTCTGGGGGAGCATAGCTCCCCTATGGATGCACCCACAGAGGAGACTAAGGAGGCTGAGGACAACTGTCACAAGGAGGCCCACAAAAGGAGGCAGAGGACACCACAAGGAAAGGAAGCAGCTCCTGGTGGAGGACTCAATTATTAGGAGATAGAACTGGGGAGCATGGAAAACTGGAAGTAAGGTGCCTGCCTGGTACCATGGCTTGAGGAGCAGGAAGCGATCCTCAGGATCACTAAAACAGCTGCACGGGAGTCTGAACTGGATGTCATTGTCCACCTAGGGACAAATGACTTGGCTCATCATGAGATTAGAGCAGTGCAGAAGGACTTTGTAGAATTGGGGAGGGGCCTAAGACAGGTAGCACACACAGTATCCTTCTCAGAGGTGCTGCCTGTCAATGGCATGAGTGAGGTGAGGGTACTTTGCACCATGCAGTTTAATGGATGGTTGAAAAAATGGTGTGGAGCACACGGGTTTGGCTTCATTGGGGACTGGGGTTCCACCTGAGGGACACCAGCCTATACTGCAGGATGGTCTGCATCTGTCTAGGAAGGAACGAGTCTTTGAGCAATCGGTTTAAATGCTTCATTGGCAAGCTTTTAAACTAGTCAAGGGGGGAGGCACTGATAAGCAGCAGGAAAATCCCAGCCTCTCCCTACAAAACAGGGTACTAAATGAGAAAAAGACTGAAGTAGAAAGGTCAGTGGGGGATGCTGCAACAGAAGGTAAAGCCATCAAAAAATGGAGAGCAATGAGTACCAATATCCGTAGTCTGAGTAAGAAGCTTTCTGAAATAGTGGTCTTGATGGAGGAGGAACATCTGGATATTGTGGCAGTCACAGAAACATGGTAGACACAAAATCATGACTGGGATGTAAACATACCAGGATACAGTATCTACAGGAGGGACAGGGAGGTTAAAAGAGGAGGAGGAGTAGCTCTTTACATAAGGGAAGGAATCAAAGCAAAAGTACAAAAGGGTAAACAGGGAGGAGAAGAAGCACTGTGGGTAAATTTGGAGACTGGCAATGGCACCACAATCCGCACAGGGGTTGTATACAGACCCCCTTCTCAGGGGGAGGAAATGGACAAGGAAATGA
The DNA here is from genome assembly GCA_016271365.2 of Neoceratodus forsteri. Lineage (NCBI taxonomy): Eukaryota > Metazoa > Chordata > Ceratodontiformes > Ceratodontidae > Neoceratodus > Neoceratodus forsteri. The sequence goes on from CM057455.1 coordinate 64,131,066, forward strand.
TAGGAAAGTAAACTTAGAATGGCAGAAAAAGGGGACATATTGCTGATGGGTGATCTGAACTGGAGTGCAGTTGCAGCAGCCACTTCGAAGAGTGGGGTTATTCTAGATGCCCTACAGAGGGCATGCCTTAGACAACTAGTATTGGAGCCCACTCGAGAGGGAGCAATCTTTGACCTGGTTCTCTCAAATGGAGATGAAGAGAGGATCACAGATGTAGAAGTGGGTAGCCATCTGGGAACAACCTACCATTGAACAGTATGATTCACAATAAACACAGTAATAGAGTCAAGCCATACAAAGGCAAGAGTACTGGACTTTAGGAGGGCTGACTTTGCCAAAATGGGTGAGTGCCTAAGGAATGCACTAGCAAATGGGCAGGAAGGAGGGGTGGAAGAACAATGGGGAATAACAAAAACTGCCATCACAGAGGTAACAAGCCTTTGTGTGAAGCAAATAAACAAAATGAAACGATGTAAGAAACCACTATGGTTCTCAAAGGAAGTGGCAGTGAAGGTTCAAGAGAAAAAGAAAGCATTCAGGAAGTGCAAGGAATCACAGAAGGAGCAGGACAGAGAACTGTATCAGTTAAAGCAAAAGGAAGCTGGGAAGGCAGTCAGAACAGCAAAGGGCCAAACCGAGGAAAAGATAGCCAACTCAGTTAAGAAGGGGGATAAAACCTTTTAGGTACATCAGGGAGCGAAGGAAGACTAAGGGAGGGATAGTGAGGCTTAATAAAGGGGAAGGGGTGGGCAGAAGGTGACTGTGAAAAGGCAGAGATACTAAACAAATATTTTTGCTCAGTATTTACAAAGGAAGAGAGGGAGGTACCTAAAATAAGCAGTAGAAACACTCTGGATACAGAAGTTGATACCAGCCCATTTACAGAAGAAAGGGTTCTGAAAGAACTCTTAAAACTGAAGCTAGACAAAGCAAAGGGCCTGATGGGATTCATCCCAGAATTCTAAAAGAACTAAGGGTAGAACTAGTGACACCACTGACTACCCTCTTTAACAAATCATGGGAGGATGGGGTGGTACCCGAGGACTGGAGGAGGGCAGATGTGATTCCCCTTCACAAAAGTGGGAGCAAGGCAGAAGCAGGAAACTACAGACCTGTTAGATTAACCTCAGTGGTAGGGAAAATGATGGAATCACTTCTAAAGGAAAGAATTGTTGAGTATCTAGAGGCCAGAGGGGCAAGAGACCCAAGGCAGCATGGATTCACAGCGGGAAGGTCATGCCAGACAAATTTGATAGATTTCTTTGACTGGGTGAACAAAGTAGTAGATCAGGGAGGGGCTGTGGACATGGCCTACCTAGACTTTAGCAAGGCATTTGACACAGTCCAACACAAAAGATTAATATACAAGTTAGCCAGCCTGGGAGTGGGTCCCAAGATGACAGCCTGGGTAAAGAATTGGCTGAAGAATAGGACACAGAGAGTAATAGTAAATGGAGTCCACTCTGAAGAAAAGGGGGTTACTAGTGGGGTACCGCAGAGTTCAGTATTAGGACCGGTCCTCTTCAATGTCTTTATAAGCGACATTGCAGAGGGACTGGAAAGAAAAGTATGTCTCTTTGCAGATGACACAAAGATCTTCAACAAAGTTGATGCACAAGGTGGGGTGGAAAGGATGAGAAGGGACTTGGCAAGGTTAGAGGAATGGTCAGATGTATGGCAGCTCAGATTCAATGCTAAGAAGTGCAAGGTAATGCACCTGGTAGACAAAAACCCAGGGGAAGAGTACACAATGGGGGGTGAGATACTAACAACAACAAACATGGAAAGGGACCTGGGGTAGTCATATCAGATGACCTAAAGGTGGGCAAGCAATGTGAGAGGGCAGCAAGGAGGACTGGGGGGATACTGGGATGCATAGGGAGAGCCATCACCAGTAGAAAACAGGAAGTTATTATCCCTCTGTACAGACAGCTGGTAAGACCCCATCTGGAGTACTGCATGCAGTTCTGGAGACCCAGTCTCTGCAAAGACATAGACAGAATGGAAGCTGTCCAGAGGACGGCAACTAAAATGGTGCAGGGTCTACACCGGAAGACATATGAAGAGAGACTTTAGGAGCTTAATATGTATAGCCTCAAGGAAAGGAGGGAGAGGGGGGACATGATAGAAACTTTCAAGTACCTCAAGGGAATCAAAAAAGTCCAAGAGGGTAGCATCTTTCAAAAAAAGGGGTGTGCAAGAACAACGGGGCACAATTTCAAAATAGTGGGGGGGCGGCTCAGAGGTAATTTAAGGAAGTATTTTTTTCACAGAGAGGGTTGTGGATGCATGGAACGGCCTTCCAGAGGAGGTTGTGGACTCAAAAACTGTGGTGGAATTTAAGCATGCATGAGACAGTTATAAGGCAATTCTAGGGGGTGGGGGTAGGAAGAAGTAGGCTGCTTATTAACTAGGATCTGCAGCTTATCCATTAGGTAAGGAAATGGGCAGACTGGGTGGGCCAAACGGTCCTTATCTGCCGTCAAATTCTATGTTTCTATGTTTCTATGTTACAGATGGATAAGCTTTCATTTCCTGTTGTGTATCAGAGCAGTCCTGGGAGAAGGAAACATTTACAAACAGATAACTTTTAATTTCCTGTATAGTACACCAGAGCTGTACTGGGACAAGGGAACATTTACAGACAGATAACCTTTCATTGCATGTTGCATCAAGTTACAGCATCCCCCATCCATTACCATCTGGGTCGAAGTCCATCTCATAGGCTAATAATGGAGATGTGACCAGATGTAGAAATCCGATCTGCCTAGGTCCTGCTGTGTTCCCCTGCTCTCCAAAAAAGAATGGATCGTAAGAATGAAATAAAATCTGCCCCAAATGCTCAGAGTACCTGGCCGGTGACATTGTATTCCCAGGTGGCTCCACATCTCCAGGCTTCTTCCCTTCTGGCATCCAATCATGTTGGATAACTGCTCGGAGGCTTTGGGGCACTACCGATTTCAATGCCCCTTCTTTCAATGCTCCTGTGCCGTGAGTGCCTACCAATCAGCTCTTCATGCCGCGTTGAGGAACCTAAGCCCTGCCTCACACCAAAACAACTCCCCCAGTCTTCACTGATATTTACCAACGCCATACTAGGCAAGCATGCACGCATGCACACTAGCGCAACTTCTGCCATCTTACGATGGCTTGAACTGCCTTAAAGCAGCAATGCCACTATACAGCCAGAACACCTTAAAGCAGCAACACCACTAAACGAGCACAGCATTAAAGGGGCACATAGTCAAAAGACATACCCAGTGATCACCATATCCTGTGATTACCAGGCATACGCAGAACTCCAGTGGCGCACTCTGTTACTGTGCAGCCCTATGAAGTCCACATTATCACCTAAGCCATTTTCCCAGAACAACTCTGTGGGGGAACAGCCTGACATTCAGACACAGGCAAACTATTCTTTGAGCCCTCTAAGCCTCAGAAGACATTAGCCAGGCTGGGGCTATGTGGGCAGTGTGTGTTAGGACAGACACAGTCCTGGGATGCCCCCCCCACATCAACACACCCTAGCATTCATATATGTGCTGGGTAAAGGGAACATTTACAGAGAGATAATCTTTCATTTTGGGTGTAGTATATTAAAGCTGTACATGGAGAAGGGAACACTTACAGACAGATACTTACAGGTTCTTGCAGCCTAGAACTGACATAAGGCAACTCTAGTGGGGGTAAAAGGAAGTAGGCTGTTGGCTAACTAGGATCTGCAGCTCATCCACAAGTCAGGGAAATGGGCAGACTAAGTGAGCCAAGCAGTCCTTATCTGCCATCAAATTCTATGTTTCTATGTTAGATAACCTTTCATTTCCTGTGTAGTATATCAGAGCTGTACTGGGAGAAGAGATGATTTACAGACAGATAAAAATCTAATTCCTGTGTAGCATATCAGAGCTCTACTTGAAGAAGGGAACATTTACAGACAGATAAGCTTTCATTTCCTGTAGAGTATATCAATTATGTACTGGGAGAATGGACCATTTACAGACAGAGAACCCTTTATTTCCAGTGTACTGTAGTATGTCAGATCTGAGTAGGAAAATGGAACATTTACAGACCAATAATCTTTCATTCCCTGTCTAGTATATTAGAGATGCACTGGGAGAATGGAACCCATACAAATAACCTTTCATTTCCTGTATAGTATATCAGAGCAATACTAGGAAAGGGAACACCTACAGATAACCTTTCATTTCCTGTGTAGTATATCAGAGCTGTACTGGGAAAAGGGGATATTTAAAGATAGATAACCTTTGATTTCCTGTGTAGTATATCACAGCTGAACTGGGAGAAGGGGACGTTTACAGATAAATAATCTTCCATTTTCTGTGCAGTATATCAGAGCTGTAGTAGGAGAAGAGAAAATTCACAGATATCCTCTCATTTTCTGTGTAGTATATCAGAGCTGTACTCTTGTACTGGGACCTTCAATTTAGGGTAAAAAAAAAAGGAGTTAGTGTGTTTGTCAGAGGTAGCTGAAATAAACTGTTATCTGTTATCTGTGTACTTATCTAGGTGCTTGTCACAGGTGTCAGAAGGGAATTGTTATCTGTGAAATTAACTAAGTGTAGAAAGATTTGCAAGGTAGGGGGAGTGGCTCAGCTAGAAGGAGCCAGGTTAAAACCAGATTTAAACACTGCCCTAGATAGCTTCTATCAGAGAACATACAGAACACTAGGAGGAAGGACCTACTGGTATAACTAAAACTTCTCTACTGGGACTAAGAACTAGAACTCTTGTACTGGGACCTTCGATTTAGGGTAAAAAAAGAGTTAGTGTGTTTGTCAGAAGTAGCTGAAGTAAATTGTTATCTGTTATCTGTGTACTTATCTAGGTGCTTGTCACAGCTGTCTGAAGGGAATTGTTATCTGTGAAATTTACTAAGTGCAGAAAGATTTGCAAAGTAGGGGGAGTGGCTTAGCTAGAAAGAGCCAGGTTAAAACCAGATTTAAACACTGCCATAGATAGCTTCTACCAGAGAACAGACAGAACACCAGGAGGAAGGTGCTACTGGTATAACTAAAACTTCTCTACTGGGACTATATTGCCCTCCTTTCCTTCCTCACCTCCACCCCCCCACCCTAAACCAGTTCTATTTTTATAGGCACAGGATTTAACTGATAACAGGGACTTCCTGTTTGGGAGCAGGAAGGGAGTGATCACAGTACCACCAAAGACTCACCATCCTAGAAGGGCAAGAGTAGCTCTCTGCCCCCCCAGCTGCTGGAGGTCTGACTCTGAGCAAGTAAGTACTGAGAAATATAGGAACTTCTTGTTTCAGAACAGGAGGATCAGGAGCTAAAATGGCACAGAGGCAGTAAGTAGGTAGGGAGAGAAAAAAAAAGAAATAAACAAACAGTGGAAAGAGTAAGTATTCCAAACAACAGTTTGGGGGCCAGAAATAAGACATGATATGAGTGGTGCAGTGCAGTGGCTGTGGAGCAGCAGTCTTCCAGGAGACATTCTGGAGGATGCAGTGTTGTCCCATCTGCAGGCACCTCTCTGGGCTGAGGGAGGAGGTTGCTCATCTCCAGGCTGAGTTGGACAGGATTTGTAGGATCTCCTGTCCCACCCAGAGACCACCAGGGTCACTGCCACTGCCTCAGAGGATGCCAAGAAAGAGGAGTAGTTGGACCAAAGTGGGCTCAGGGAGGGTGAGGCTGAGGGTGGTGGAACAGAGGCACATCCCTCCAGTTGTACCTCTCCACAATTTCTATGCCATTCTGGAAAAGTGCGGTGCCTCTATGGAGGCACCCACAGTGGAGACCCAGGAGCATGCTGGGAACCTCCACAAAGGAGACCCACAGGAGGGTGGCATGGGACCCCACAGGGGAAGGAAACAACTTCTGGTGGGTGACTCCATTGTTAGGAAGGTAGAACTGGGGAAGGAAGGGAGAGGGAGGTAAGGTGCCTGCCTTGTGCCATGGCTTGGAGGGACAGGGAGCGAATCCTCAGGATCGCAGGAGCAGCTGCACAGGGGAGGGAGCTGGATGTCATTGTCCACCTAAGGACAAATGGCCTGGCTAAGAAAGGGATCAGAGCAGTGCAAGAAGTGTTTGTGGAGATGGGGAGGGGCCTTAGACAAATAGTACACATGGTAACCTTCTCAGAGGTGCTTCCTGTCTATGGCACGGGTGAGGCTACAGTGCTCCACACCATGGGATTCAATCAGTGGTTGAAAAACTGGTGTAGAGCTCAGGGATTTGGCTTCACTGGGGACTGGGGGTCCACCTGGAGGGATGCAAGCCTATACTGGCATGATGGTCTGCATTTGTCCAGGAGGGGAACCAGGATCCTAGGTGATAGGTTTAAATACTTTATTGGCAAGCATTTAAACTAGCCAAGGAGGGAGGCACTGGAAAGGAGCAGGAAAATCCTAGCCCCCCCAAAAAAATCAGGGTACTAAGTGAGGTAGACACCAACACAGAGATGTCGATAGGGAGGTGCAGGGGTAAATGGAGAAAGTGACAAATGCAATAAGGATAGGGATGGGGCAAAAAGGGATAAGGCCATCAAGAAATAGAGGGTAATGAGTACCAACACCCATAGTCTGGGCAACAAGCTCCCTGAACTGGTGGCCTTGATGGAAGAGGGATGCCTGGATATGTAGCAGTCACAGAAACATGGTACACGGAGAACCATGACTGGGATGTTAACATACCAGGGTACACAACCTACAGGAGAGACAGGGAGTGCAGAAGAGAGGGGGGAGTAGCTCTCTTTGTAAGGGAAGGGATTAAGTAACTGAAAAAAAGAGTAAACAGGGAGGAGAGGAGGAGGCACTGTGGGGCACCTTAGAGATTGGAAATGGCACCACAATCTGCACAGGGGTTGTATACAGACCCCATGTTAGGGAGAGGGAACGAACAAGGATTTGATAGAAGGCATACTTAGGATGGCAGAGAAAGGGGAGATACTGTTGATGGGGGACCTTAATATGTCAGATGTTAACTGGAGCACCTTTTCTGCAGCCACATCCAAAAGCAGGGCCATACTTGATGCACTTCAGGTGGCATGCCTCAGACGGCTAGTTTTGGAACCTACTCATGAGGGAGCAATCTTAGACCTCGTACTCTCAAATGGGTACAGTGAGAGGATCTCAGATCTAGAAGTGAGTAGCCATTTGGAAACAAATGAACACCAAACAGTGTGGTTCACTATAAACTCAGCTACAGAGTCAAGCCATACAAAAGTGAGGGTTCCGGGCTTCAGGAGGGCTGACTTTGGCAAGATGGGAGAGTGCCTTAGAAAAGCACTAGCAAACAGGCTAGAAGGAGGGGTGGAGCAACAATGGGGAAATATCAAAACTGCCATCACAGAGGCAACAAGCCTTTGTGTGAAGCAAATAAATAAATCAAAATGAAAGAAAAAAGCCACTATGGTTCTCAAAAGAGGTGGTGGTGAAGGTTAGGGAGAAAAAGATAGCATTTAGGAAGTATAAGGAAACACAGAAGGAGCAGGACAGAGAATTGTAGCAGTTAAGGCAGAAGGAAGCATGGAGGATAGTCAGAATAACAAAGGCACAAACTGAGGAAAAGATAGCCAACTCGGTTAAGAAGGGGGATAACACCTTTTGTAGGTATATCAAGGAGTAGAAAGATAAAGGGAGGGAGGGACAGTGAGGCTGAACAGAATGGATGGTGGGTGGACAGAGAGTGACAGGGAAAAAGCAGGGATACTGAACGAATACTTCTGTTCAGTATTCACAAAAGAGGAAGTGGGGGAGGTGCCTAATCCAATTAACAGAAGCACTCTGGAGAGGGGGGTCCATCCCAGTCCTTTCACAGAAGAAAGGGTTCTGAAAGAACTCCTAAAACTGAAGGTGGACAAGCAATGGGGCCAGATGGAATTCACCCCAGAATTCTAAAAGAATTAAGCAGAGAATTAGTGACACCACTGACTACCCTTTTTAACAAATCATGGGAAGATGGTGTGGTACCTGAGGACTGGAAGAAGGCTGATGTGATTCCCCTTCACAAAAGTGGGACCAAGACAGAGGCAGGAAACTATAGACTTGTCATTTTGACCACTGTGGTAGGGAAAGTGATGGAATCACTTCTGAAGGAAAGAATTATTGAGTACCTAGAGGCCACTGGGGCACAGGATCCAAGGCAGCATGGGTTCATAGCGGGAAGGTCATGTCAGAGGAATCTTATTGATTTCTTTGACTGGGTGACCAAAGTAGTAGACCAGGGAGGGGCTGTGGACATGGCCTACCTAGACTTTAGCAAGGCATTTGACACAGTCCCACACAAAAGATTAGTAGTCAAATTAACCAGCATGAGAGTGGGTCCCATGTTGGTAGCCTGGGTAAAACATTGGCTGAACAACAGGACACAGAAGGTAATTGTAAATGGAATCCACTCTGAAGAAAGAGGGGTTACTAGTGGGGTACCGCAGGGTTCAGTACTTGGTCCAGTCCTTTTTAATGTCTTTATTAGTGACATTACAGAGGGACTGGAAGGAAAAGTATGCCTCTTTGCAGATGACGTAACATTTACAGATAGATATTCTGTCATTTTCTATGTAGTATAGTAGAGCTGTACTGGAAAAAGAGAACATTTACAGGCAGATAACCTTTTATTTACTGTGAGGTATAGTATATCAGATCTGTATTGGTAGAAGTGAAAATTTACAGACAGATCACCTTTCATTTCCAGTGTAGTCTATTTGAGCTGTACTGGAGAAAAGAACACTTACACAGAGGATAATAATGTATGGTAGAACACTGTTGAGCATGGAAATCCATGCTCCCAACAGCGTTGTTATGCTGCACTAGTTACGTCATCATAGCTGTTGGGCTGCTCTAGCTATGTAGCTAGTGCAGCAGAACACCTAGAAAGTGGGTGTGCACAAGTGGAATTTGAGTGCGCATGCACGATCAGGCGACTGGTGATGCGCCAAGAACAGCTGCGGCAGTGAAACAGGCCAGAAGAAGTGAAAACTGCACACAAATGTGGAAAAAATAAGTGCAGTCTTTGTTTGAGCGAACATACACTATAAAAGACTGTGTATGATCGCTCATACACAACAAGGGTATTTTTCTACTCTCAAGGTTTACATGGTAAGAGACCTCTCAAGCTGTGCTCTCAAAGTCTTCAATTGCCATGGAAACCTCTCGAGTGAAAAATACCCTTGCTGTGTATGAGCGATCATACACAGTTCTCTATATGTATAGTCATCAGTTAACAGCCGCTCTGTATTCACTTCAAGAGGTTACCATGACAACTGAGTAGACCTTGAGAGTGAAGCTTGCAAGGTTTACAGTTGCCATGGTAACCTCGAGAAGTGAATTCAGCAAGGCTGTTAACTGATGACTTTACATTGTTTTGTATAGTGTGTGGTCAATAGTTGCTTAAGAGCTGATCCCTTTAATAAATGTATGTTGTCATGCCGCAGTTTCGGACTTGGCCCCCCCACAAACACAAGGAACCTGGCCCATCTACATCCCCGATCATCTGTTTTCACAGATAAAGTTTGTTTCTTTTTTATTTTACATCTACTGGCACCTATTGTATTATTAAAGAAATATGCCCTTACTTTGAATTGCTGGGTGCTGTTCACTGTCTTGGTCACTCTTACCATTGTGGCCATTTCTTAGTGTATGGTACATTTCCAAAGCGCACATGTGCAGGTCATTTTAGGTTGTTATATCTGTAACCCCTTGGTGGTGCTATCCCAAGGGCTATTACCCCTGCCTGTGCTGCTAGTAGCAAGTTAAGGGGCCTGAGATCTGAAATGGGTGCCTCCACTCGGAGGTCAGGGTTGGTAGTGGTCAAACTAACCTAGGCATAGCCCTCCGGGACACTGTAACCCCCTCTTTATCTTCTAGTGGCCTGAGCAACATACGATAATCACTTTTGCAGTACCCTGTTTACACCATACCAGTACCCACACTGTTTGCACTTACCACTAGGGCTGGTTCCTCTGGCTCAACCCTGTGGATCCCCTGTAAAACAAGGTTATGCACAGTAAACAGCAACAGTACAGTACTCTTGGCACAAACTGGAACCACAGTCAGGTTAAATGCAGCAAAAAGTCAGATCTGGTTTATTCAGGGGACTTGAACAAGGAAGGTGTGTAATCAGGTTGATTGGCTTAAAGGCTAAATTAATCAAACAGTTATGCATGCGCTTTAAGTCCCCACACAGTCACACCTCTGGGTACCCAGGTAGGGAGACGATGGACTAGCCAGGAACGTTGCAGCTGGTTGGGGCCCTGTGGTGGAAGAAAGCAACATGAACAACACACACTATTTGTAATCCGGAGTCAAAGGGCTCAGCTCATGAGAGGAAAAGCAACCAGACAATCAGATGACAACACTTTATGTAACCCCCCTGCAAATGGGGTTCCCAATGTCTTCCAGGAGCTTGACTGAATGCTCCAAGTCTGGGCGGTGTTCGGTGTCTGAGCTGTTTAACTGTGGTTCCAAGTGAGTGTTATTTGAGCCTCCACGTACTGTCTCTTTAAGAGCTGTCTGCTTGCAGACTTAATTAGTTTGTATGGGGGACTGTGTATTTAATGCTCGAATCCCACCCGAGCTGCTGTCAATTCGCTCCATTTCTGCTGTCGCTACATGAGCAGAGGGAGCCTTGTTGAAAGATATAACTGTCAAGCAGACGCGATAGACCGCAAGGCCTAATCTGCTGGCAAACAGTATGTTAGTATGTTTGCCAGAAATCTGTTAGAGTGATAATGAAAATACGGTTTTGTCTAACCTGCTTTCCCTTCAGCAAGAACTGTTTCAGTGTAGTTCTTTCATTTTGGTCCTGAATTGCTGTCTTGGACCAATCAGGATGATAGGGAGACCCTAAGATGGAGCCTGTGGACGAATCGGAGGGAACTTGGACTCTCTATTTTGAGCCAGTCACAAGGGGATTGTATGTTCAGTGACTCTGGGAAATATAGTTTTAACCTTGGTGCCTTTTTCCACCAACAGAGGGAGTCTTACTGTGAGTGACAGCTGAACCAGCCAACAGAATGGTGTGGAGCTAAAGAAAATGCCCTGCTCTGGGATTGGAAAGATCAGATCAGTTGTGACAGTAAAGAGAGCAGGAGCTCTGTTCTTCTGCGGTGTATAGTTTTTCTCGGGAAGCGTGTGTGAGGCCCTGAGGTTCAGTCTGCAGCCGTTGTAAGTGCTAGTTCAGAATGAATCCGACTTGTGAGGAGAAAGAAGTAAGTCTGAAAGGTAGAAACCAGGCTAACCCTGTAGAAGACTGGAGAAATTGCTGAATCATGCTTGGTCTGTCAGGAACTGAAGCTGCTGTGTGTGCTTTCGGGTATTTTGCAGTAATTGTGGTCGGGATCTAGGAGCAGCCTGCCTGGTATAGTACTTTCCTTTTACATATGAATGTGCGTAGTGCTTGTGGGGAATCGCTATTTTCATTCCCCTGTGCTGTGTGCTGTGTGTTGAAGCTGGAAGCAAACCCCAGCTTGTCTCAGACTAAATCCATTTGCTATCTATTGCAGTCGGGTCCAGTCACAAGGACCTTGTCTCCATGCCCTGTTATTCTGGCAACCCAGAAGAACATCCACCATCCAGTTCTCAGCTTGGGTATTGTGAGTACAAATCAGGGTATTCCCCTGCATCCTGTTTTCAATTACAAGTGTGTCATCTAATTATTGTTGTTTCACTTCTTCATGGACTGAGCCATCCAGCTCCAGATTACAATTGGGTGTTGTGCATATATTTTCTTCTACAGGGTCCTGTCCATCTGTACCTGCCAGTCAACCCCGGGCAACGAACTTGGCTAGCCCCCCCCCCCAACCTGGGTACCCAGAGTGTGACTTTTCATTTTTTTTAAATTTAAACTTTATTAATACATTTTCCGATATAGAGGGCAGTTACAGCAAAGCAAGATGTGACACAACTACTTGTGAGAATAAAACTGCCCAACCCACCCAACCACCCATCCCCCTTACAGCAACTACTCCATATAACCCCTAAGTGCAATGCTCATTCTCAGAAGGCCTGTGAGAGAATTTGAGGGATAACATAATTACAAATGAGACAGTGAAATTAGAGAGTGGAGGGGATCCCATATTTTGTTATAAACTGCAAGTCTTTTATGAAGACTTGCAATCGCCTTCTCCTTTCAAAGATTAGCAAGAATTTCATACAACCACTCGTGGAAAGTTGGAGTGGATTTGTCTTTCCAATGACGTAAGATAAGTTTCTTAACTGATAGAGCAATCATGGAAATATGAAATTTCCTAACTTTAACCCTGACAGAGGACAGATCCCCTTAAAGGCATATATCAGGAATGAAATACTCCTGAAGGCCCAGTAAGGAATCCAGGGAAATTCTGATTGAATTCCATAAAAGGGAAACTTTGGGACAGGACCAGAACATATGAAGAAGTGTTCCTTCTCCCCACATACACTTAATACAGGTACTAGAATCCGAAAAATCCCATTTCTTTAGTTTTACAGGAGTACAGTATATATTATGTAATATATGATATTGCATGAGGAGCAGTCTGTCTTGAGAAACATATTTATGGCAAGCTCTCCATAGAGATTGCCAATCCAATTGATACTGAGGAAGAAGCGAGTTCCAGAATCTAGTGGGTCCAAAAGAGTCCCCATATCTTTTATGAAACAACACTCTGTATAATTTAGATACAGCACCTGAAGATCCAGTAAGTGAGATCTCAGGTATCAGAGCTGAAACCGTCTGAGAAGGGGAAATATTCCCCAAGGCTATTGTGAGTAGGTGTCTTAACTACACAGCTTTGAAGTGAGAGGAAACTGGGATAAGAAATGTTTTGATAATATCACCTGGGGACAACCAGTGCCCCTCATCATCCACCAAAGAGTACAGTTTCCCATCTCCCAATTGGGGCAACCATTTACGGGAAATCTGTTTCTTATTGATGGTGAAGGATGAGGAATTCCAAATGAACTGAGCTAAGTCAGTCTGGGGGGAGTAATGTAGAAATGAACATAACTGTGCGTATACTCTTAATGAGATACCTACTGTGGGACAATAAACTATACGTACCTGTGATATTTTAAGGTAGAATAAGGTTAGGGGTCCAGGTTCTTAGCTTTAATTGCATCTAATTCGATCCTTAGCCATATCGGTTGGTCCTTTTCAGGGCCCGAGGATACCCATCTCAAACATTTTACTAAGTGACTGGCCCAGTAGTATATAGCCCATGTAAGGAATCCGCAGCCCCCCCGTAAATTTTGGAGCAGCTAGTTTGTAATAGGCCAGACGGGGATATTTATCAGCCCAGATAAATCTAGTGAATATACCATATAATTTTTTAAACCAGCGTAGGGGAATAAAAGTATTGAGAAGAGATAAGGGGTAAAAAATTCTAGGGAAAACATTCATCTTGATTATATTAATCTTGCCCCATAATGATATGGGAAGTTTGGACCATCTGTCAAGGCTATGAATAATAAGCTGTGAGAGGGAGTCAAGGTTATCCTTAAACCATGTTAGGGGGTTATGGGATAGCTTAACGCCCAAATACCTAAATGATCTGAGAGTCCAACATAAACCTAAGGGACTAATATCGTTCTTGAATACCTTGTGGTTTAATGGAAAGAATAAAGATTTACTGGCATTCAGCTTGTAATTAGCTCACTAAATCTAGCTATTTCATTTAGTAAGGCCGGTACAGATGATACTGGGTGGGATAGATGTATCAACAAATCATCCACATATGTGGTGACTTTAATTTCATGGCGCCCAACCCACATGCTTTGTATAGAGATACTTTTGAGAATATTTTGAATAAGGGGTTCCAAATATAAATTGAATAACAAAGGCGATAGGGGCAGCCCTGCCTAGTCCCTGAATAGAGTGGGAAGGATTTAGAGAAAGCCCCGTTTGCCGAGATTCTTGCTGTAGGGGTTTTATATAGTGCAGCAACCCAAGATATAAATTCAGGATGGAATTCGAAGGCACCCAAAACCTTAAACAAAAAGCTTCAACTTACCCGATCAAACGCCTTCTCGGCAGCCAGAGAGACCAGGCCTGCGGGGAACTCAGCGTCTCTGGTAGCCGAGAAGACATGAGATAATGTACGCAGATGGTCAGCTGATGAGCGTCCTTTCATAAATCCTACCTGATTCATGCCTATTAACTCAGGGAGTACAGCAGTTAGCCTATTAGCTAAAATCTTAGAAAGAATTTTGATGTCTTGATTTAGGAGAGATATGGGTCTATAACTTTGGACAAGCTCTGGATCTTTGTCTGGTTTGAGGAGAAGTACAATCAAGGCCTCAAAGAGGTGAGAATCAGCCTCTACCCCAGAAAGAATGTGTTGGAATAATCGATTAAGTACTGGTAGTAAGAGATCTCGAAACATCTTATAAAAAGGGAAGAGAATCCATCAGGACTGGGAGCTTTATCTGAAGGTAATCCATTAATGAACTCAGCAATTTCCTCCTGTGATATAAGAGAAACTAGAAAGTCCTTGTGATGTGCTGAAAGGGAGGGCAAATGGGAATCCCTCAGATACTTCTCCACGCTCTCAGGATTGGGGGGGTGCTCCATGTCGCTGTACAGCATTTTGTAGTATAGGGCAAATTCTTGAACTATCTCGGTAGGAGATATTTACAGAGACCCATCAGCAGACGCCCTAATTGGAGGGATGAATCTTGCAGATTCTTGTTGCTTGATACGGAGTGCCAATAGGCGCCCGCCGTCTCTCCCTGATCCGTGTAACTAGCTCTAGTACATATGATAGCTAATTTTGCCTTTTCCCGGAGCAACTCTAAATATCTATCTCTCAGCAATAAGAGCTTCCTCCTGTCTTCTTCTGGAGCATTAGCTGGAATGTTAATTTCGAGTACCTGAATTTGAGATAGTAATGATAATAGTTCCTTCTCCCTAGCCCTTTTCCTACTCACTGCCATACTAATAAGGACCCCTGTCATGTAGGCCTTAAAGGCCCCCCATATGATATCCGGTTTTTCACTATCTAAGGGGTTGGACAAGAAAAAGGTCTCAATTTGTTCCCTTATGAGCTTACAGTATTTGGAATCTTTAAGCTGTTGGTCATTAAGATTCCAAGACAAAGAACCTCTGTGCACAAACACTGAGGCAAGGGTTACTCCAAAGGGCATTTGGCTGGGAAGCCAAGTTTCAAGAAAATACAAAATCACACATGCCCACACAATGCAAAGCATCATGGGTTGCATATGCAAATCACCACAGAATGTTATGCTGGTTCAACTTTAAGCAGAATTGCATGGTGCCGAAAGGCCTCTCACACAGTTGCAAAGGTGCTAACAGATGACATAGACATCGTTTCGTCCTACCAGGACTCATCAGTATACCTCATCTGTTTGACACCTCAGTGGAATGAACCAGCTACCCTAAGACAGTCTGTCTGGGTTATATTGTGGTGAACCCATTAAAATAAAAAAATATTTAAAAGACAAAGAACTTCTGTGCGCAAACACTGAGGCAAGGGTTACCCCAAAGGGCATTTGGCTGGGAAGCCAAGTTTCAAGAAAATACAAAATCACACATGCCCACACAATGCAAAGCATCATGGGTTGCATATGCAAATCACATTAAGTTTCCATCTTGTTTCCCTGTTTGAAAAGTCCTGGAATGCCAGTTTACATAACACCAATGAATGGTCAGAGACAGGACCAGGTTGGATTGACGAAGTCTTAACCCCAGGCAAGAGAGCCTGAGAAATAAGAATGTAATCGATGTGGGACTGCGAGCTGTGTACCAGTGACCTGTAGGTAAACTCCTTGGAATCCAAATATAAGACACGCCAGACATCATAGAGCCCGCATTGATCCAATAGGTCTCTGAGAGTCCTCTGGCCTGGAGAAATCCCCCCTGGTCCACTACTTGTCCTGTCGAGATTAGAATCTATGACTAGATTAAAGTCACCTCTCAAAATAATTCTTATAGGAATCAAAGGCAGGATTATATTTATAAGTCTCATAAAGTACCCAGGATCATCCACATTAGAACCATATATACTGCCAAGTAACAGTGGGACTGACCAGAGAGTACCTTTAACTAAGACAAACCTACCCTTGGGATCCTTGATAACTTGTGTAGAGACAAAGAGAATGCCCCTGTTAATAATAAGCATGACCCCACAACTATTGGTGGAGCCTTGAGCCTCGTACACCATCCTCACCTGTTGTCTCCTCAACTGTGAAGCTTCCACTTCTAATAAATGAGATTCCTGTAGAAAAGTTATCTGTGAGCGTAGTAGGCTTAAGTGTTTAAGAACCTGATATTGTTTAGATTTTTTCCTGATCCCCTTAACGTTCCACGTTGCAAAAGTCACCTCCTTGGCCCCCTGTTAATAATTACTAGGTTTAATAGATTCGGCCTTGCACTCAGGGTATATAATACGTGTGACCTGACCCTACCAGTTGCTGCTGTAAGACCCTCCCACCACCCTAACCCCCCATCATTAGCCCATTTTAAACCCCTATGCACCCCACCCACCCAACGAGAACCGTGACCTCCCACCCTCCCAGCCCCCAATCTGTCACAAGCAACATTTAGCACAGTACTGGGTCATTTTCTCCCTCTCCCAACCCCAAAAACTTCCCTCTGCTAATGAGAACCCACTTATATCTCTAGATGCAAATGTAAGTTATGAACAGATTTAGCTGGCCCCTAATACCAGAAGAGCGGTCTCGAGCTTCCAGATCCTATGAGCACATGATTATGAGTCCAATGGGACTAGGGAAAATGAACCAGGCTATCAAAAATGTGAGTATGAAGGGGCCACATACACCAGAGTGAGAATTAGGGGTTGTCTGTCCCCAATAGAGAACTGCCCCAAGACCAGAACCAGAAGGAAAACTAATAATGAGGGATAGCCCCAATCGTGAGCTGAGAGGGAGAAACAACATAGCAACTGAAACAAGACCCTGAAAAGAGAAAACTGTGAAATGTGACTACCCAGGGGCTGCCAGCCCCAAATTCCAAAATACCTCCTGAAAAAGCTGGAGTAACACAAAAATTGAGAGAGATCCTTCTCGAATTCAAGACCACCCAGGCATATATTAACTAGGCGAGCCGCGCTCTCTTACGGTTATCTCCTGGTCCAACAGGTATGTCAAAATGGGAATGAAAGCCCGAAACCACTCTGAAGCCTACCAAACTAATACATAAGGACTAATCAAAAAACCAGCAACCCAAAGCTTTCCCCCTATATGCAACTCCCAAAAACTAAGTGTATAATAATCTCCAAACTGCACTCCTGAATGAGCCATCACCAGAACCCTAAAGGGTTTCGCCCTGAAACAGAATTAACACTAGGAAGCCGGGGCATAGAAATAGTAACTATTAGGCCATATAACAGGTAGCCCAGTTCCAAATGAGAAAACAAACAAGTCTGATCTCAGTTAATGGTAAATGCTTTCTCCAAAAAGAAAACGAATAACAGTTCCAACAGCAACTCTCGATGAATCCCGATACGTTAGAGGAACTCTCAGTTCATCTGGAACAAATCTGGCAGCATAGATTTAAGGCTTGACAACACAGCTTCAGGATCTTCATAATTAAACCAGGAACCATTTACTGAGACTTGTAACCTGGCTGGGTACACCATCCTGAATTTTAAACCTGCTGCAATAATCTTAGATACAGTAGGGTGAAACGCTTTCTACTTCAGACGGACTGAACCAGGGAGATCTTCTGCAATTCTCAACTTTGCCTTCTCCCAACGAACCTCTTGGAGGGCCCTGACTTTCTGCAGACAATGCTGCTTTTCCAAATAATGCAGGAAGCGGCAGATAACGGGACGGGGGGGGAGCATCCAGAGGGGGCTTTGGTCACAGGAACCTATGAGCATGCTCTATCATGTACACTGGACCGAAGGGAGAGGGACCAGCAACCCGGTCCACCAGCTTCTGTACAAAAACTACAGCATGCTGACCCTCTTCCCCTTCTGGGAGCCCGAGTATTATGACGTTATTTCTTTGGCTACGGCCCTCTAAATCTTCAAGTTTAGTTTCTATACGAGATAATTTCTGTCTCGTTGACAGCAATTCAGGATCTAGGTTTTCCAGTTTCCGGTCCATCCAGATTATTCGAGCAGTATTGTCGGAGACCATGAGAGAAACTTCATCCAATTTTCTGGAGAGAGATTTCAAATCAGTCGCCATATCTTTCATCTCTTCTCGAAATGGTTTGAATTCTTCCAATAACCTATTGGGTGTTAAAGGCTCTTGTTCCCCAGCTTGACACGAAGGATCAGGCTTGTCTGGGCCACTCGAGACTCGGGATTTCTTTGAGGCCTTTTCAGGAGTGGCGGGGGCATATGTTTCTGTGGGGCTTTCTTCATATAAGCCTCCATCTACCACACTAACACCCAAAACTGGAGCACAGGATGCTTAAGCAATGGAAGAATTCATAAGCAGAGGAATTAGATAGGTTTGAACGTTTAAAAAAGGCAAATTTATATTCGGGAGGCAGGAGCTTAGCGGAGGAGCTCTACTCTGCACTCTGCATCACGTGATCTCCCGAGTGTGACTTTTCAGAACCTGTATGTGTGCACAGTACTGTGATTTAATTCTGCCAATTAACCTGATCTCCCCCTTCCGTGTTTTATTCCCCCTAAATACACCAGATTTGATGTTGTTAAACCTTAAACTGTCTGAAGTGTCAGTACCTACATATCAAGCATTGTATTGGTTTGTGAATGTTGATTAGCCTTATTTTACAGGCGGTCCCCAGAGATGAACCTCAGAATCAGTCTCGAGGGTAAGTGGTACTTTATGAATGAACAGTTTGTACATGTGGGGTATTAGGACTGTAACTGCTGTGCATTGTGTGAGCCACTAGAGGGAATAAAAGGGGGTCTCAATGTCCCAGAGGGCTGTGACCAAGCTAGTCTAACCACTAAAAACCCTGACCTCTGGGTGGAGGCACCTGCCATAGAACCTAGGCCCCTCAACCTGTCAGTAGTCAAGCAGATAGGGGTAGTAGCCCTTGGGATAGTGCCACCTGGGGGTTACATTTAGATTTAGCTGTTGTTTCAGGGAGCTACCCTGATGTTTACTCATGATACCCAATACTGGACACAGGATGAAATCAAGACAGCAGGTTTTTGAGCTGGAGTCCCCGGAGAAGCGGGGCCCACATGAATCACCGAGGCATTCCTGTTCAAGTGTAGAGCAGGGGGCTGATCCCCAGGCAGGTCTCTTGTCGATGGCTTTCTCTGTGGAGCGGGTAGTTGGGCTGGGTCAGTGTGACTAGGCCCAGGCCCAATGAAGATGATTTTGGATTCAGTCCATGGGGCTAGATACAGCTTCCAGCAAGCAGAACACAATTCAAACCACAGTGGGGAACCAAATCATGACCCACAATAAGCACACAACACATTCACATGTAAGAAAATTCCACTGTACCAGGCAAAAGGCTCTCCGGTTGCAATTACATAGTCTCTGCACAATCCAGGAGTTCAGAGGTGGCTGGAAGTCCAGACAGGCTGATCGCATTCAGCAAATCTTCAGTTTACTTCAGGTAGGAGCCTGGTCACAATTCAGTGGCTTACTTTGCTCTCCAAGTTCAGATCAGTCCGAAAAAGGCACAAGTTCCCCCTCAGGAACAGTAGGCAGGCATGCAGGCCAAAACTCAGGCCTTTCCACAGTTCTCCCATGCGAATCTACACTGAGGCTGCTGCTTGAATCATTCAAGATGTTATCTCTTCACTTTCCAACTCAGAACTGAAACTAGCTGCAAGCAGCTTGGGAATTTCCCCAAGATCCAAAAGGTTCATTTGGCTGAACCTTCTGTCAGTCACAACAAGGGCTCCCCCTCCAGGTTATTTTAGGTGCCAAAATGCAAAATCTACAATTCCTACAAGTTTTGACCCCACCAAGCCCCTGTAGGCAGGCTCCATTTTAGAGTCCCAACAGTACTGATTGGCCCATTCTGACAGTCCCGGGCCAAGTTGGTGGAGATAAATAGAACAGTCCTTGCTGCAAAGAAGGCAGGTTAGAACAAACTGCAATATTATCTAACAAATGATCAGCAAACAAGCACATCTTCTAACAGAGCTCCCTTTTAGATTAATTAAGATTGCAATCTAGGCAGCTCTTAAAGAGACAGTACACAGAGGCTATACAGGCACTCTCTGGCAATACATTTAATCTATTAAAACACAGAACACTAGCCTGGCAGTGAGCATTTAGACAAGCTCAAGGAAGACTTTTCGGGAACCCCCATTTGTAGATGGGTTACACCCTTCCCTGCCTGGAGAAAATGTGGCATCCACGTCAAGTCAGTACCATCACAATATCAAAAATGCAATATAAACGAGACATATACATCATTAGCTCGTTACATTACTATACATTTCTAAATACTTCACATTACTACATCCATATTGACAATACTTATGCAGGTTTCATACAAGTAATACTGATTCATTTAATAACTTCTTGTACATTAAACAATGTAAGAGGGGGCCCTTCCCTATCAGCTAACTTGGGGCTGGATGGGGCAGGAGCACCATGGTGAGAGGGAAGAACAAATAACCTGGAGTTGGCCGTCAAGCTCAATTTGGGCAGTGAGCTTGGTGAAACATAAACCCCTTTGTGAACCACACTGAGAGACAAATCCACTGGCCTCCCAGGGGAATCATAACTAAAGCGTAGCACCAGCTTGACAGCTCAGCCAGTCTTTCTGGGGGGAGCATCCACAGTTTCTGTAGTTTCAGCACTAACTTTGGAGCTTTCATCACTTGTGAGGGGTACCTCTGCATGGATGGGAAATATTCCAAACTTGGAGTACTGTCAGCTCCTTGCTCTGTAGGCTCTGTTTCCACAACACTTTGCTCATTATCTTCTGATGGAGGCCCAGGTTGCTCATTTTGAGGAGGCTCTGGCACATTTAGGCTTTGTGGCATTGAAGAGGGTCTGTCAACACTTTCACATTGTTCTTCAAGTTCTGGTGTGTCACCAGAGAGACTCAGACCATCAGCCCCTTCTTTGGGCAATTCACACAGTTCCACAAAAAACAGGGAGTCTGCAACCTCAGACGTACTACTTTGCACTTCACTTTCAGGGAGCATTGGCTCCAAGGACAAAGCTGGGGGGTTAGGCAGTCCAGAAGGCCCAGCTTCATCCCCACAGTTAGTCATAGGGTTACCTTGAAACAGCTGACTCAGTTCATAGGAGGGGTAATAGGCATTGTCACACTCACTTTCGTCAGAGGTAGACTGACAGTCACTATCCTTCTGGGCCTGCTGCAGGGGAAACCTTAAATCTGTAACTACTGGGGTAGGTTGACTCTGTCTCTTTTTAGCAGCAGCACCAGTCACCGGCCATGGGGAATCAGTCTCTGATGGATCACCCTCAATTATGACTTGGCCGATAGGTAGCAAGTGTTTACGGTGCATGGTCTTGACAGTTTGGGAGTTATTCTCTGGGCGCACCTTGTACACTGGTAAATCATTCAACTTTCCAACTACTACATGGGGAAGATGGTGCCACCTATCAGCAATTTTGTGTTTGCCATGCAGTCCCAAATTGCGTAACAACACACGGTCTCCAGGCCGAAGCTCTTGAGCCTTTACTTTTTTATCTTGCCTCTCTTTGTTGGCAATATTTCTTCTGGCCAGTTGATAGGCATGGTTCAAGTGAGCTTTCAGTTTCTGTACATACTGTAGGTAATTTTTGGTTCAGACCCCATCTGGAGAGACCCCAAAGCAGACATCAACAGGAAGTCGGGCCTCCCTCCCAAACATGAGGCGGTAGGGGGAAAACCCAGTAGCATAATTTTTTGTACAATTGTATGCGTGGACAAAAGTGCTAATCTGCTGGCTCCACTTAGGCTTGTCTTTGGGATGGAGGGTGCCCAGCATGTCTAGAACGGTGCAGTTAAAATGTTCTGGTTGAGGAGTCCCCCTGTGGGTGATAAGGGGTAGTTCTTGACTTCTGCACCCCCCATAGAGAGAGCATTTCTTTGATTAGCCAACTTTCAAAATCTCTGCCTTGATCAGAGTAGATCTGCTGAGGGGCATCATAGTGGAGGAAGAAATTTTCCACTAGCACCTTGGCCATGGTAGAGGCCTTTTGATCTTTAGTTGGAAAGGCTTGCACATACCGTGTGAAATGATCCATAACCACAAACACATTGCCAATATTCTGCTGATCAGGTTCTAAACACAAAAAGTCTATACAAACCAGTTCCATGGGGGTGCTGGTAGTAATATTGGCAAGTGGGGCAGCTCTCTGAGGCAGGGCTTTCTTTTGCAGGCAACGACTGCAGGTCTTTACATGGTGCTCAATATCGGCCCCCATCTTGGGCCAGTAGAACTGAGATCATACCAAGTTGAGAGTTCTGTCAATACCAAGGTGCCCCATGTGATTGTGGAGAGACCTCGGTACCAAATCTTTAAAGGCCGTGGGTAGGACCAATTGCTGCCTGTCTACTTGACCGCCATGATCCATTGTCTCTCTGTACAACAACTGATTGAGTAGCTTCTACCTGGGGCCTTCATTAAGCAATAGAGCAATTCACAAGTCAGGTTAACGCAACTTGGACACATCTTTCCCCACTCACTGGGCATGAAGTGCGGGCTGAATCATAGAATCTTGGGATTGAGCCCACCGAATGCTGTCATTGTCAAATTGAGGTAGTGCACTAATATCTAGAGTAGAAAAGTGGCAATAGGCAGCCGGTATGCAGGCATCAGGAGGGCCCAAGCAATGTACTAAACAGTCCACTGTGTCTGCAGACATCTGTTCATCTCATTCAAATTTTTGGCACAAGGCTCGGATGTCACGATCAGACAGCCTGACCCAATCACTCTTGGAAACTGGCCTTCGTGACAAGGCGTCAGCATCAAAATGGTTCAGTCCTGGCCTGTATTCAACAGCATAATCATAGGTTGATAAGGCGGAAAGCCACTGGTGCCCAGTATCGTCTAACTTAGCTGAAGTCTGTACATAGGTTAATGGGTTATTGTCGGTCTTCACCAATAACTTTGCCCCATAGAGGTATTCATGAAACTGGTCGACGATGGCCCATTTTAGCGCAAGCAACTCCAGCTTGTGCACAGGGTAGTTTTGCTCTGACGGGGTCAGGCTCCTACTGGTGAAGGCCACTGGTCTCAAACCATCCTTACAGACTTCATATAGCACAGCTCCTAGACCCTGCAGACTGGCATCTGTATGCAGCACATAGGGCTTGGTGGAGTCAGCATAGTCGAGGATGGGGGCATGGGTGAGCTGGTATATGACTTCATGAAAGGCTGCTTCACATTCAGGTGTCCAGCTGGGCCCAAAAAGTTCACCTGTGCAGAAGTACACTTTCTCTGTTTTTTTTTACGGACCCTTTTTTATATTTATGGTTGGTAGGAGGGCAACCCTGGGTAACATTCAAGAGCGGGTGAAACACCTTTGAATAGCCTTTTATGAACCTGTGGTAGTAGCCACAGAACCCCAGGAAATGTTGCAGTTCTTTCAAATTATGTGGCTGGGGCCAAGTAGTCAGTGATTTAACCTTACTGGGATCAGTCTATATCCCTTCTGCAGATACTATGTGCCCTACATACTTCATGGAGGTTTGAAAAAACTGGAAGTCTTCTAATCAGTCTAGGACTTTAAACAGTCAGGTCTCATGCTCCTCTTATGTGCACCCAAACACAATGACATCATCTAAGTACACTAGACATTCCAGCAAGTTCATATCTCCCACTGCACATTCCATCAGTCGCTGAAAGTTGGCCGGGGTGCCTGGAATCCCCTGTGGCATTCTCAGAAATTCGTAGAACCCCAAAGGACAGAAGAAGGCTTTTTTTCACTGTCCTCTGGGGCGATCAGGATCTGGTAGTATCCGCTGCAAAGATCCAATACTGAAAACCATTTGCTCCCATTCAAACAGTCCAGGGCATCTTGTATACGGGGCATGGTGTATTTATCAGGGATGGTCCACTGGCTCAGGGTTCGATAATCAACACACATCCTTACCAACCCATTCTTCTTATGCACAACCACAATGGGAGAGGCATATGGGCTCCTTAATTCTCTTATCACACCAGCAGCAAGCATTTCCTGCAGGTGTCTCCTCACATCATCTATGTCTGCTGGGATGAGACGTCGGGATCTCTCTTGAAATGGATGGTCATCATGCAGGTGTATGTGATGCTCTGCACCCTGGACACAACCCATATCCCATTCTTTTAATGAAAACACTTGGTCCCTCTGAGCGAGTTTCTTGCTAATTCTAGCCTTCCATTCAGCTGGCAATGGGGAGTCACCAAAGTCAAACAAGTCTGGGGTCACTCTCTCCTTCTCACCAGAGCACTTGTTACTGGGCAATACGGCAGTGTCGGCACAGTGAGCTGTAGCTAAGGTGCACCCTCTGTTCACCCAAATCTCCCGATCTGACACATTCTGAATCTGGACCATCACTCATCATGCATAGGCGGCAGCATGAGCAGGCAAGATGCTGGGTTTGACCAATAATCCCGCTGGCAACTTTCCATCTCATGGTGCATCCAACATTAATATTTTGTTCTTTGTGTTTCTCTTTAGGCAGACTTCTCCATGGATTGTGCACTGGGCATTGGGGACCAATACCAAGGAGTCAGGTTCTTTTTTCCACACTATCCCCACTGGCTCATCTGGGTCCACTTCATCAGGTCTCTGTTGCCAGTCATAAGCCCTTTTTACTAAGGCTGGAATTCTTAGGGCCCTTCCAGTCAGCTGCCCTTGTTTCTCATGCAGTGTTGTGCTAGTCTCCCAAACATGTGGGTGTTTGTTCCAACTAACAGGGGAACCCCATCATACAGCCTGGTGGGAGGACACACTAGGGCCAGTGTCTCTACTTGCTCCTCTATGCCAGTGACAGTTGCAGAAAAAGATAACCAGAGGCTGGCATATCCTAGATATGGATAAGACTTGTTGCTCAGCCCCTACACATGTAGGCCTTCCAGGGATTGTAAGGGCACATCAGAGAAGTGTTTGCCATACCAGTCCTGAAACAGAATAGTCACTTATGACCCACTGTCAAGCACAGCCTGACTTGGAATACCATTTACAGCCACATTAGTCTCCACTGAAGGGACCACTATCTTGGACCAGTCTGGAGGGACAGTAGCAGGGGCCGGTACAAACGACTTAGCCACATTGAAGTTGGAGCTGGGATTTCCTGAGCCTTCACTGTGGTCATTTCCAGCACCCCTCAGCCATGGTTTTGCTTTCTGGAGCTCCCCTTGAAGTCTGTATACAACCTTATCTAAGTCTTTTGGGGACCGGCATTCTTTCCTCAAATGCCCCTCCTTCCCACAATTATGACAGAATATGTTTTCTAGAGTGTGGCGTGGCCAAGGCATCACATTGGGGGCTGAGGCAGGGGTACCACCAACAGAAAATCGTGATTCGACCTCTGTCTGATGTGTGTGGTGAGCATGGGGAGACACCTCAGTAATTCCCTCACTTCCATAGTCAATTCATCAATCTTTGAGCTGCTGTCAACAGGGGATGCCTGGGAGTTCACTCCCACCCCCATAGTGGACACGGTCTGAGAGGGGTTTGGGCCCATTGAATCTCTGGAATGAGCTTGTAGGGAAATGGTAGCCTTCATTTCTTGGACCTCTCTCAGTATCTTTCCCCAGGGTGGAGCGTCCTTGCTAGCCTCCCAATGTTTACCTGGCACTGTAATTTGCCCATGAGCATCACTAAGATGTGCATCCTCGGTCATCTGGGCAGCAGCAACAGCAGATACAGGAGGGGCCCCCACCACATGGCTGCCTCCTCTCAGTCCTCTGAATTTCCTTCATCAGTCCATCACAGGTAGGAGGCACATCCAACCGAGCAGCAAGGCATAGTTGGAGCAGCAATAATTCAGAGAATGGGTCTGACATGAGAAGTTGGTCCAACCTATTCCAATCTAACTTAGTTGGGGCCATGCCACCTTTCTTTAGGCATTCCTGTAGCACTGCTTCGAGTCCTGGCACATACACAGATAAGGGCTCCCCTGGGTATTGCTGAGTGTTTTTTATCCTACTCCACAGATCCTCATCCGAATCGGGACTCCCATACACATTTTCCAATGCATTCAAAAATCTTGAGCAGTTGTTTCTGGATTACTAGCCTGTGTAACATTGATAGTAAGTTGGGTGTGGCCTCTGAGGCTTTCAACCACCCTTCTCCTCTTCTCTGGTTTGGGGCATTGCCATTCTCGGATTTGAGGGGCAACATAGTCTATCCAAGACTCCCAATTGTCCTCCCCCTGGGGTGTGGGGAGGGTGCCTGAAAACATCCTCAGCCTGGCGATACAAGTTGTGACTAATGACGGGCACAGATATACGGGCCAGCATTGGCATGGGCACAGAAGGTGGGACAGTAACAGGTGCTGGTGCTGGAGTGGGAGGGGGTGTTGAGAAAGGAACACCCCCATGTGGCAGGAGTAGTTCTTAAAGTCCTCTGTGGTTTTCCCTTCCTCCAGCAACAACTTAGCAAATTTCTCCTCAAAAGTCTCAGATAATGGTGGGAGCTCATCCTCCCCAGGGTCTCTGCTGTCTTTTGTTATCACTCTCCAGGCGGCTAGGACTCCTTCTGGGGCAATAGTCTGTGGCACTTTAGAGCTGTCCATGAGGTCACTACACTCTACCAAGGCTATGAAATCAGCCTGTAGACCCACCACCACAGGGTTTTTTAAACATTCAATTTTGGAGAGTGCTCCCTCTACAGTGTCCTTACTAGTACCCAGGGGAATATCCAGTATAAGCAGAGCATTTTGGGGGTCAATCTCCTGTTCAGTACACCACTCCACCAACTGGTGTACTGCCATTTCTAGTGGGGTAGCCATTAATCTTTAACAATAAGTTGTAATTTTTGGCCACTAGAAGGCACAAAATCCCAGCGGTGCCTCCAAGATGTAACCCCTTGGTGGCACTATCCCAAGGGCTACTACCTCTGCCTGCATGGCTAGTAGCAGGTTAAGGGGCCTGAGTTCTGAAATGGGTGCCTCCACCCAGAGGTCAGGGTTGGTAGTGGTCAAACTAACCTGGGCACAGCCCTCCGGGACACTGTAACCCACTATTTACCTTCTAGTGGCCGCAGCAATATATGATAATCACTTTTGTAATACCCCTTGTACACCATATCAGTACCCACAATGTTTGCACTTACCACCAGGCCTGGTTCCTCTGGCTCGACCCTGGGGACCCCCTGTAAAACAAGGTTATGGCCAGTAAATAGCAACAGAACAGTACAGTACTCTTGGCACAAACTGGAACCACAGCCAGGTTAAATGCAGCAAATAAGTCAGATCTGATTTATTCAGGGGACTTGAACAAGGAAGGTGTGTAATCAGGTTGATTGTCTTAAAGGAGATATTACTCAAACAGTTATGCATGCGCATTAAGTCCGCATACAGTCACACCTCTGAGTACCCAGGTAGGAAGACGATGGGCTAGCCAGGAATGTTGCAGCTGGTTGGGGTCCTGTGATGGAAGAAAGCAACATGCACAACACACACTATTCGTAATCCGGAGCAGGAGGGCTCAGTTCATGAAAGAAAAAGCAACCAGAGAATCAGATGACAATACTTTACATTTAGCTGTTTTTGCGGGGAGCTACCCTGATGTTTACTCATGATACCCAGTACTGGACATAGGCAGGATGAAATCGAGACTGCAGGATGTTGAGCTGGAGTGCCCGGAGAAGCAGGGCCCACACGTATCACTGAGGTGTTGTTCCTGTTCAAGTGTTGAGCAGGGGGCTAATCCCCAGGCAAGTCTCTCATTGATGGCTTTTTCTGTGCAGCGGGCAGTCGGGCTGAGCCAGTGTGGCAAGGCCCAGGCACAATGGAGATGATTTTGGATTCAGTCCATGGGGCCGGATGCAGCTTCCAGCAAGCAGAATACAGTTCAAACCACAGTGGGGAACCAAATCGTGACCCACTAGCAGCACACAGCACATTTACATGTAAGGAAATTCTAATGCAGCTTCCAGTAAGCAGAACACAATTCAAACCACAGTGGGGAATCAAATCACGACCCACTGTAAGCACACAACACGTTCACATGTAAGAAAATTCCACTGTACCAGGCAAAAGGCTCTCTGGTCACACTTACAGATTCTCTGCACAATCCAGGAGTTCAGAGGTGTCAAAGTCCAGACAGACTGATCGCATTTAGCAAATCTTCGGTCTTCTTCAGATAGGAGCCTGGTCACAGTTCAGTGGCTTACTTCACTCTCCAAGTTCGGATTCAGTCTGAAAAAGGCACAAGTTCCCTCTCAGGGACAGCAGGCAGGCACTCAGGACAAAACTCAGGCCTTTCCACAGTTCTCCCACGCAAATCTACACCAGGGCTGCTTCTTGAATCATTCAAGATGTTATCTCTTCACTTCCCAACTCTGAACTGAAACTAGCTGCAAGCAGCTTGGGAATTTCCCCACAATCCAAAGGGTTCATTTGGCTGATCTGTCTGTCAGTCACAACAAGAGCTCCCCCTCCAGGTTATTTAAGGTGCCAAAATGCAAAAACTACAATTCCTACAAGTTTTGACCCCACCAAGCCCCTGTAGGCAGGCTCCATTTTAGAGTCCCAACAGTACTGATTGACCCATTCTGACAGTCCCGGGCCAAGTTGGTGGAGATAAACAGAACAGTCCTTGCTGCAAAGAAAGCAGGTTAGAACAAACTGCAATAGTATTACTACTCTAACAAATGATCTGCAAACAAGCACATCTTCTAACAGAGCTCCCTTTTACATTAATTAAGACTGCAAATCAGGCAGCTCTTAAAGAGACAGTACACAGAGGCTATACAGGCACTCTCTGGCAATACATTTAATCTACTAAAACGCAGAACACCAGCCTGGCAGTGAGCATTTAGCAAGCTCAAGGAAGACTTTTCGGGAACCCTATTTGTAGGGGAGTTACATACCCTTGATGTGACTTATCATCGATGGGTTAACAATATCCCCAATAGCCCCATCCCTCACCAGACCCCTGACCTGACTCATAAACAGATCCCTACTTGAAGGGACTGTTCAGAACCAGTGGAAACAGGCCAGCGTGGTCCCTATTCACAAGGGTGGCTCCAAGGAAAAAATTAGCAATTACTGGCCTATTTCCCTGCTAAGTACACTTGCAAAGCTACAGGAAAGGTTAGTCTAAGGCTAACTCCGTGACTACCTGGAGTTTCATCAGCTAATTGCACATTCACAGCATGGTTGTAGAACTAACCATGGGACTGACACAGCACTCATCCATCTCTCGAATGACTTGCTCAGAGCAATGGATAATGGGACACCCACTGGCGCCATCTTTATAGACTTGTCCAAGGCTTTCGACCCTATGGATCACAAACTCCTGCTACTAAAATTGGCCTAGACCCCCTCACCCTCAAATGGTTTGGGAGTTACCTATTGGGCCGATCCCAGAGGGTCATCTGGTAGGGTGCCGCCTCGGGTCCTCTACCCCTTACAGAGGGAGTACCGCAGGGCTCGAACCAAGACCACTCCTTTTCTCCATATTTACTAATGACCTAAGCCTCCACTGTAGGGGAACTCAGTCGTTCAGTACGTGGATGACACCGTCATCTACCGATCCCTGGATGACATTGCAGCTCTAGGTCCCCTTCTCCAAGCTGACCTAGCATCTCTTGAGGCCTGACTGGGAGCAAATAGAATGATCCTAAATGCAGGCAAAACTAAGGCGATGCTATTCGGATGCAACGCCCTTGGACATGACAGGTCTAAATCTCTGCAATTCACTGCTCTCTCAGAAATCAGCATTGAGGTTGTGCCCTCCTTAAAATACTTAGGTCTAACATTGGATCATTGCCTTACCTTCAAGTACCACATGGATCAGATCACCAAGACCATACACCGCAAACTGGGTACTCTGTAGCGGCTAAAAGACCCGCTCATCCCTGAGGCCATGACCTCAATCGCACAAGTGTCCTCCTCCCCACCCTGACTTATGCTGCCTTGATCTTACAGGGCATGGCCAAGCAGGAGGTCACCAAGATGCAAATCCTGTATAACAAGGTAGCCCGGTTTGCTACCCAGGATCACTCACGAAGGCACAATTGTGACACACTTGCCCAGCTATGCTGGCCCTCGCTGACCTCTCATCTCCACTACCCCCAGCTCTGCTTGACCTTCAAGCTACTCAGCCCTTCAGCTCCACCCAGCATCGCTGGAACTATGGCACTCAAACATAACCCCAGGAGCCTACGGACATCTGGACGTACACTGCTTGAAGTACCCAGAGTCAGGACTACTGCTGGTGGCAGGTCGGTCTCCTACTCAGCCCCCTACCTGTGGAACAAACTCCCACCCCTAGTGCAGGAAGCCTCCTCACTGATGAACTTCCACACCAGACTCAAAGCCTATATGTCTGATACTAGCACTTGTCATTGCCACAGCTCATGACCCCCCCCCACTCGCTTCTATCCTCCTAATATCCAGATCCTCCAAGCACCTTATCAGGTTCCACGGTGCTTCTTTTTAGGCATAGTACCACAGCTAACTTTCCACTGAACCATGCCAGTAGTAAACAATGAGCTTACCATGTAAAATTGCATTTCTTCTGCACCTTTTGTTAATTCTACTGTCAACATATTTGTAAGGACTGATGCATGATGATAACCATGGCTGTAACCTGCTCACACACCTGAAACTACTCTGTAACCCAAGTCTTTCTCTGTATGAAAATATGTATTGTTATCCTGGGTCACCCCTGAAAAAGGGACCTTCGGGGCTCAGCGGGCCTACCCGGTCACCATATTTTAAATAAATAAATAAAATAAATGCATATTGTTACGTCACATCACAATACAACAAAACTGTAAAAAGATAGATTTTTCATAATAATAATGTTCCACCATACATAATAAACAGATAACCTTTCATGTCCTGTGTAGTTTATCAGAATTGTACTGGGAGAAGAGATCATTTACAGACAGATACAAATCTATTTCCTGTGTAGCATTTCAGAGCTGCACTGGAAGAAGGCAACATTTACAGACAGATAACCTTCATTTCCTGTGTAGTATATCAGTTATGTTGAAGCTGAAGTTAATTGCTGGAATAATTCCACTGAAAAAGCTCATTCACAAGGAGGTCCTGAGGACATGTAACAGTTAAATATACAGACAAGGCAAATTATATACAACCAGTCGAATTCCAAGGATAAAGTATAAGATACATATAAAGAAAGCACACAAAAAAATGTAACAAATGTACAACTTGATAATGGAACATACCGACTGCATTGTAGTAAGAAGGGGTAGCAACATTCAAGGACATGGAAATGGGTACATATGAAATGAGATGAAAGAGAAAAGAGTGTGAGAAGGAGAGAGGAAAAGGACAGTCGCTGGAGGTCCAGGAAAAGGGAGAACACAGTGTTCCGATAGTAAGGTGTCACTGGGCCAGCGTGGTGAGGATGAGGAGGGGGAAAAGAAATGTTGGGTATGCAGGAGGTATAGTGTGGAGAAGGGGGATATTGACTGTGAGACAGTGGTCAAAGAAGACTATTGGTAACAACATGTTGTTTTCAGTTTGGTTGCTGCTAATGTTTTAAAGAAGGTGATGGAGTCTAAGCTGGAGAATTTGAATACAATCTGAAGCTGGTTCCAGGCAGCAAGGAAGGCACACGAGAGAGCAAGTTGACCAAGAGTGGTAAGAGTCCTAGGCACCTCTGAGAGGATAAGGTTAGACTTTGTCAGGGAATAAAAAAATGTGGGAAATGCAAACAAGGGAGTTATGTACTGGGAGAGGGGAACATTTACAGACGCATAATCTTTCATTTCCTGTTGTATATCAGAGCTGTACTGGGAGAAGGGAACACTTACAGAAAGATAACCTTTCATTTCCTACTGTGTCTGCTGTACCGGGAGAATGGCACACTTACAGACAGACAACGTTGAATTTCCTGTGTAACATATCAGAGCTGTACTGGGAGAAGGGGGGCATTTACGGACAGAAGACTTTTCATTTCCTGTGTACTATACGAGACCTGTACTGAGAGAAGGGGACATTTACGAACAAATGTTCTTTGACTTTCCGTGTAGTATATTAGAGCTGTATTAGAAGAAGGGAACATTTGCAGACAGATAATCTTTAATTTCCTGTGTAGTATATCAGAGCTATACTGGGAGAAGGGGAACACTTACAGATGGATAACCTTTACGAACATACAAACATATGAATGTGGCAGAAGAAACAGACCACCTGGTCTATTTAAGTCTGCTCGAGTGTGCAGCAATCACCCCTATTTTGCAGCTGCCCCACCCCCCTCCACTTAGTCATCCCAATGCCACCGCCCACTTCCCCCACCCTCAGTCTCCCCAGTTCCCTGTCCCATGCCTTTTTGAAGCTGTTCACAGATTTACATGATACCAACCATACTGGTAGTGCATTCCATTTGGCTACCACCCTCTCTGTGAAATAGTGTCTCCTTATTTCCCTCCTAAATCTCCCCCCCCCCATTCTTAGCCTGTGCCCCCTGGTGTCCCTCCCCCTCCTTAAAGACCCCATCTTTCATTTTCTGTGTAGTATATCACTGCTGCTCTGGGTCAAGGTAACATTTACAAACAAATAACCTTTAATTTCCAGTGTAGTATATCAGATTTGTACAGGGAGAAGGGAACATTTAGAGACAGATAACCTTTCATTTCCTGGGTAGTATAGCAGAGTTGTATGGGGAGAAGGGAACATTTAGAGACAGATTTAATTTCTATGTTATGTATCTGAGCTACGCTGAGAGAAAAGGAATGTTTACGGATGGATAATTGTTTTATGTTTCATTTCCAGTTCCTGTAATTCATGGTGTGCTAAACTGATATTCCACAAACAGAGCATGCACTTCAGGAAATTAAACCTCAATATCCTTATGATGCGATGCAGTAAACAATAAATCATTATGTTTTATAATGTTTAGTAAATCAAATCTGAAATGATTCATCATTTTGTTTATGATATTTTGTAATGTTCTATACCAATGTAGGTTTGATGTGATTGCATATCAGGAAATGCTGACCATAGTTTATGCCACTGCGGAAATTAATGGCGACCGATCTTTACTACCGAATGTCACGCTGGGCTTCAAGATCCTGGACTCTTGCTACTCAGAAGCTTTTGCTGTTGAGAGTGCCTTGCGATTGTTGTCTGGAGGTCAAAAGTTAGTTCCTAACTACAATTGCGAAAAACAAATGAAGTTGTTTGGAATCATAGCAGAATACTTGTCATCAACAACTCTGGCAGTTGTGAGACTGCTGGGCATCTATAGATTTCCTCAGGTGAGAGACTTTACCTTTTCTGTTAATGTTGAATAGCATTATACTGAAGCAAACTGGCCTGTCAGCACTGCGACATCCTTACTGCTTGTGTCACTGGAGACCAAAGGTGTGGCTTCAGCTAGAGCAGATGGGTTGCTTGCTCTGAAGAGGATTAATACCAACCACTTCTGTAGCACAGCCACCTTGCCAACAACATGTAGATGTGTAGCTGGGAGTGGCCGGGGTGGATTAATGCCAGTCACCACTATCACCTTGCTGTCCACATGAAGACATGTAGCCAGGAGTGACCAGAGAGGATTAATGCCAGCCACACCTGCAGGGCAGCCACTTTGCTGACCACAAGCAGACATGTAGATTGGAATGGTCAGGGAGGAAAGGATGTTTACTGGGTCTGTAATGTGACACGTGACTGTGTACAGGCACATGCACTAGGTCCTTGCTGCTGATATATGGAGGGGAAGAATTTCAGTAGAAAAATTCCTTGTTCTTTAATAGTGATGCCCAGTACAGTTGGGCCCTGAAGGGCCACCTGTACCCCTACATTCATCTGTGCCCCAAGTGTAACCCCCAGATGGCGCTATCCCAGGGGTTACTACCCCTGCCTGATTTGCCACTAACAGGTTGAGGGGCCTGGATCCGATGGCGGGTGCCTCCACCCAGAGGTCAGGGTTTGCAATAGTTAAACTAACTGGTCACAGCCCTCTGGTACACTGCACCCCTTTCTTCCCACTAGTGGCCCACAGTATATCAGAATTACCTTCACAGTATACACTTTCCCCAGGACTGGTTCAGGCACTGGGACCCCCTGTAAAATAAGAAGATACAGTGCAACAATCACAGTACAATACTTTAACATAGACAAATGCCTCAGGCAGTATAACTTGCTGAAACAAGCAGCTCTGATTTATTTAGGGGGATATAACAAGGACAGGGGGAAATCAGGTTAATTAGCTTATCACTTTACTCATCTACCTATGGCTCTGTGCACAGGCCTATCCCTACCAGTTACTGTCCCTGGGTGCCCAAGCCCTAGTGGCTAGTCCAAACCGTGGTAGCTGGTAGGGGCCCTTTCACACAGAGAAAAGAAAATCAGTTAAACAGTCAGCAGTACAGTAATTCCATTTGGATTCAATGTGGCAATTCAACAGGGAGCGACCCTGAATTAGTACTCACGACCTCCAAACAAGATAGGGTCCTTCAACGTCAGCAGGGCTACTCTTGAGCTCCACGAGACTCCTCACACATTTATATGGTAAACAGTAACAGGCAAAAGTCCTTTAATGGCAGCAGGATTCACTTGAGCAACACAAGCCTCCTCACACATATCTATATGGTAAAAGAAAAGTACTATACCAGGCAGGCTGCTTCTCTATTGCCACATTGAAACCAAATGGAATTACTGTACTGCAGGAGGCAGTATAGCGCAGTGGTCTAAGGCTCTGAGCTGTAAATTTGGTGACATCCAGCAGACCAGACCTGGGTTTGAATCCCACAGCTTCCACTTGCATACTGTGTGAACCTGAGCAAGTCACTTAACCTCCTTGTGCTCCCAGGTCGCTCCTGTAAAAAAGCTTTCAGCTTAGTGTGCTATACCTGGTTAAACAACTATCCCGATCACAATTACTGCACAATACCCGGGAGAACACACAGCAGATTCAGTTCCTGACAGACCCAGCACAATTCAGCAATTTCTCCAGTCTTCTACAGGGTGAGCCTGGTTTCTACTCTTCAGATATCCTGTGATTCTCTTCACAGGATGGATTCAGTCCTAACAAGCAGTTACACAAGCTGCAGACCGGAACTCGGGGCCTTACACGTGTTTCCCGACTAAAACTGCACACCAAAAAAAGCACAGGGCTCGTTCCCTCTTCACTGCCAGAGCTCAACTGAATCTCCAGCAGACAAAACCGGGCACTTCCTTTGAGTTCCTCCCAGTTCTTGGCTGGATTTGCTGTCACTCACAATAGACTGCCCCTGTTGGTCCAAAAGGCGCGAAGTCCAAACTACATCTCCCAGAGTCACTGCTCCATACAATCCTCTTGTGGCTGGCTCAGATTACGAGTCCAAGTTCTGATTCATCCAAGGCACCATTTTAGAGCTACCTTAACCCACACTGATTGGTCCAGTTCAGCAGTTCAAAACTAGAATGGGGAACTAGGCAAACACAGTTCTGACTGCAAAGAAAGCAGGTTAGACAAACTGTATTTTATTATTACTCTAAATGATTTCTGGCAAACAGTTACATCTTTCAGATAGGTTCCTTTGCACTCCTAGTGACTGCAAAATGGAGTGAATTGGCAGCAGCTCAAGTGGTACTCAAGCAGAGAAACACACAGTCCCCCATACAAACTAATTATGTCTGCAAGCAGACAGCTCTTAGAGAGACAGTACCAGAGGCTCTAAAAACACTCACAGATAAATGGCTTAAATGCCAAACACCATTCAGGCTTGGAGCATTCAAGAAAGCTCCTGGAAGTCTTTTGGGAACCCCAATTTGCAGGGGGGTTACACCCTTCCTGGGCCTGGGAAAGCTTGACGTCCGCGTCAGGCAAGTACCCCCATAAGTTTCAACTGCAACCATATACATTTGCATTAGGCTTACACATGTAATCATCAGTCAATATATCATTTTACCAAGAACACATTTCTGAAACATTGCAGTACATCACTCTTTACACAGTATTACACACATTGTACCATAACTCAAGTTGTTACCTCTTGTACATAAACCTGAGAGAGGGCCCTTCCTATCAGTTACCTTAGGGCTGGACAGGGCAAGGGCACCATATAGAAGAGCAACACAAGTAACTTGAGTTAGCACTGACGCCAGTTTGGGCAATGAGCTCGGGACGATACAATCCTTTATGGACAACATTGAAAGGCAAGTCCACAGGCCTCCCAAGGGAATCATAACTGAGGTGCACCACAGGCTTTACAGCTCGACCAGTCTTTCTAGGGGAACTGTTACAGTCTCTGCACTTTGAGCCTCATTTTCAACATTGTCCTCACTTGTCAGGAGTCTCCATCAGGGGGTAGAGAGGCTAGAACTTGGGCACTTTCAGCTCCAGGAGTTACCGTTTCTGAGTCCACAACATTTGGCTCACATGGAGAGCTTGGACACTGGCAGTGGACCGTCAGGGCACTCAAAATACTCTTCTTGTTCTGGTGTATCACCAGTCTGCCCCAATCCATCATTTTCCTCCCTGAAGCTCAAACAGTTCAACCATGCACAATGATTCCATTTCATCTGATCTGATGCCTTGCACTTCACTTTCTGGGAGCATTGGCTCCAGGGACGAAGCTGGGGGCTTAGACAGTCCAGAAAGCCCAGCTTCATCTCCAGTATTGACTAGGGGATTGCCCTGAAACAATTGACTCAGTTTGTAAGAAGGATAGTATTCAAAGTCACTCTCACTTTCTTCTGTTATGGACTGACAGTCATGCTCAACTGGGACTTGTGGAGGGGAACACTTTAACTCTGCTTCTGTAGGTGCAGACTTTCTTGATCTTTTCTTAGCAGCAACTCTAGTCACTGGTCCAGAGGGGGCATCTTCTGGGGGCTCAGACTCAATCAAGATTTGTCCAATGGGCAGTAAATTATTTCTATGCATTGTTTTACATCTTTTGAATTATTCTCAGGCCTTACTTTGTACACTGGCAGATCATCTAGTTTGCCCACTACAATGTGAGGGAGATTGTGCCATCTGTCAGCAATCTTGTGTTTGCCATGCAGTCCCAGATTTCTTAGCAATACCCAATCTCCCTCCTGGAGTTCCTGTGCTTTCACCTTTTTATCATACCTTTCTTTGTTGTGAGATTTCTTTTGGCAGCCATGGTTTGAGCCAGTTGGTATGCATGAGTTAGCTGGGCCTTTAACTTTTGCACATACTGTAAATAGTTGTCAGCTTGAACCCCATCAGGAGACCCCAAAACACACATCTACCGGTAGTCGAGCTTCTCTTCCAAACATCAAGTGGGTATGGGAGAACCCAGTGGCATTACTTTTGGTGCAGTTATAAGCATGTACCAGGGTGCTAATTTGTTGGCTCCATCTGAGACTTGTCCTTTGGGTGCAGGTGCCTAGCATATCTAGCAAAGTGCGGTTGAAAGCGTTCAGGCTGTGGATCCCCTGGGGTGGTAAGGAGTGGTTCTGGACTTTGCACTCCCCACAGAAAGCATCTCTTTGATCAGATGACTCTCAAAGTCTCTCCCTTGATCAGAATGGATTCTTTGTGAGCCCATAGTGAACAAAAGTTTTCTACAAGTACTTTGGCCACATGGATGCTTTCTGGTCTTTGGTGGGAAAGCTTGGGCATATCTCGTGAAAAGGTCAGTGACCACCAGCACATTACTGATATTTCTTTGATCTGAACCAAACTCAGAAAATCAATACAGACCAGCTCCATGGGTGCACTGGTGGTGATGTTAACAAGGGGCAGCCCTCTGGGGCAAAGCTTTCCTCTGTAACAGCGACTACAAGTTCGAATGTGTTGCTCCACATCAGCCCCATCTTAGGCCAATAGAATCTGGATCTCCCCAAGTCAAGTGTTCTGTCTATACCAAGGTGCCCCATGTGGTTGTGCAAGGACCTCAATACTGAGTCTTGAAGGCAGTGGGCAGCACTAGTTGTTGTTTGTCTACTTGTCCCCTCTGTCTACTGTTTCTCTGTATAACAGTTTATTGATCAGTTTTAACTTAGGACCTTCTTTGTATAACAGTGCAGTTCTCAAATCAGTGGAGTGTAATTTGGACACATCTTTTCCTGCACAGAGGGCTTCTAAAGCTGATTTGATCATGGGATCGAGGACTGAGCCACTTGAATACTGTCATTGTCCAACTGGGGCAGTGCACCAATGTCTATTGCAGAAAAGTGGCAATAAGCAGCAGGTATGCAATTCTCAGAGGGTCCCAAGCAATCCACCATGCAGTCCACTGCGTCCGTGGACATTTGTTCCTCCCTGTCAAACTTCCAGCAGAGTGCCCGAATGTCAATTTCTGCCAATCTGACCCAATCATTCTGGGGAACAGGCCTCCGGGAGAGAGCATCAGCATCTATGTGGTTCAGACCTGCTCGGTATTCAAGAGCATAGTCGTATGTAGATAATGCAGAAAGCCACCTATGGCCAGTGGCATCCAACTTAGCTGAGGTCTGCACATAGGTCAAAGTATTATTGTCAGTTTTTACTAGTATTTTAGCCCCATACAAGTACTCATGGAATTGGTCAACAATAGCCCACTTCAAAGCTAGGAACTCTAACTTATGTACAGGATAGTTCTTTTCGGATGGGGTCAGGCTTCTACTGGCAAAGGCCACTGGTCTCAGGCCATTCTCATGCTCTTGATACAACAGCCCCAACCCTTGCAAGCTAGCATCAGTGTGCAGGACATAAGGTTTTCTGGATCGGCATAGGCCAGCACCAGACATGGGTAAGTTGATATATGATCTCATGAAAGCAGTCTCACAATCAGGAGTCCAGCGGGCCCCAAATACTTCACTCGGATGAAAATACACTCTTTCAGTCTTGAGGGATGCTGACTTTTGGTATTTTTTGTGGGTTGGAGGATACCCTTGAGTAAGTTTAAGTAAAGGGCGGACCACTCTTGAATAGTCCTTGATGAAACGCCGATAATAACCACAGAATCCCAGGAATCTTTGCAGTTCTTTTAGATTTTTGTGCTGTGGCCAGGTGGTCAAGGCCTCAACTTTACTTGGGTCGGTCTCTATTCCTCGGTGGATACCTGTGTCCCACATACTTTACTGATGTTTGAAAGAATTGACACTTATCAATGGACAGTTTAAGGCCAAAGTCCTCCAGTCGGTCCAATACCTTAAATAATCTGCTCTCATGTTCCTCCAGTGAGCTGCCAAACACAATAACATCATCTAGGTATACCAAGCACTCTAGTAAGTTCATGTCCCCCACTGCACGCTCCATCAATCGTTGAAAAGTGGCTGGGGCACCTGAAATCCCTTAAGGCATCCTCATGAATGCATAGAAGCCAAGCGGACAGATAAAGGCTGTCTTCTCATGGTCCTCTGGGCCCATCGGGATCTGGTAGTACCCACTGCGGAGATCCAACACAGAGAACCACTTGCTCCCGTTTAGGCAGTCCAAAGCATCCTGAATGCAGGGCATTGTGTACTGATCAGGGATAGTCCGCCGGTTTAAGGTGCGATAATCCACGCACATCCTTACTGTCCCATTCTTTTTCCTCACTACCACAATGAGGGAAGCATAAGAGCTTCTGGATTCTTGTATTATACCAGCAGCTAACATCTCTTGCAGCTGCCGTCTCACATCATCTATGTCAGCAGGTGCCAGGCGTCGAGACCTCTCGCGAAATGGTCTTTCGTCATGCAGCGGATATTGTGCTCAGCTCCTTGCACATCCTACATCCCATTCCTTTAAAGAAACACCTGGTCTCTCTGGGCAAGCTTCTCACTGATCCTCACTTTCCATTCAGCTGGCAACGGGGAGTCGCGAAATCAAACAAGTCAGGCGTTACTCTGTCATTCTTCCTCGAACTCTTGCTGCTGGGTAGCACTGCAGTGTCTGCACAATGTACATTAGCCAGGATGCAACCTCTATTTATTCGAATGTTTCTTTCGGACACATTATGAACTTGGACCATTACCCTTCTGGCATAAGCATGGGCTCTAGCGGGCAAAATACTAGGCTTGACCAGCAGTCCCTCTGGCAATTTTCCATTGCCTGGTGCATCCAACATTAATATTTTATTCTTAACATCCTTTCTGATACGGACCTCTCCCTGTAAGGTACACTGGGCATTTGACACCAGGATCAGAGACTCAGGATCCCTCTTCCATACAATTCTGACCGGTTCCTCTGGTTCTATTTTTCAGCATCTCTGTGCCTCAGGCCTTCTTAATTAAAGCAGAACTCTTAAAGCTCTACTAGTCTTTGACCCTGTTTTCATAACACAACTGTGCCAGCCTTCGAACATATGAGCATTTGTTCCAATCAACAAAGGGACACCATCATACAGTCCAGTGGGGGACACACTAAGGCTAGGGTCTCTACTTGTTTGGCCACTCCAGCCACGGAGGTGGGGAAGACAGCCAAATTCAGATATACCGGAATAGGGGTAGGCCTTCTCACCTTAACCCCATACATGCAGTCCTTCTAATGGTTGTAGGGTACATCTGACAAATGCTTCTGATACCAATCCTGGAACATAATTGTCACTTGGGAGCCACTGTCTAATACAGCTCTTGTAGACACTCCATTCACCTTTACAGTGGTCTCCATGGAGGACCCACTATTCTGGACCAGTCTGGAGAGGCGTAGTGAGGGGCCTGGGCAACTGACCTTGCCACAAAGGGCGTGAGTTAGCATTTTGGTGCCCTCACTGGGATCATTTCGTCACCTCTTAACCACTGATTTGTTCTCTGAAGCTCTCCTTGTAGCCTATATGCAACTTTGTCAGTGTCTTTGGGGACCGGCATTCCCATTTCATGTGTCCATCCTTCCCACAATTATAGCAAAACATACTTTCTGGAGTTTGAGCGGGCGAGGCATACACTGGGAGCCAAGGCGGGGTATTACTAACTGGAAACCTTGGTGCCATCTCTGTCTCTTGCGTGATAAGCATTTGGAGACATCTCATCAGTTTCTCCACTTCCATGGTCAAGGAATCAAGTTTGGAGCCGTTATCAGCAGGAGATACATGGGTGGGTACCCCCACCCCCATAGCAGATGCAGTCGGATATAGGTCAGGGCCCGTACTTGCAGGCGTGGCCTTCATAAAGGGACTGTTTTTGAATTCCCGGATCTCTCTCAACAGTTCGCCCCATTGTGGCATATCTTTTTCCTTGTCAGAGCACTCATTGACTGCCAACCTCTGCCCCTGAACTTCACTTGATGGGTCACCCTCAGTCACTCGGGTCATAGCCACAGCTATTAGTGCAGGTCCTCCGAGGTCACCTTTCTCAACTCCTCAAATTTCTCTCATTAACTCATCATAGGAGGTGGGATTCCAGTCGATTTGCCAGGCATAACTGAAGCAACAGCAGTTCTGAGAAGGGGGCAGACTTAAGGATCCTGTCCAGCCTGGTTCAGTCCAGTTCAATCACTGGCAAACTACCCTTTCTGAGGCATTCTTGCAACAATTTTTCCAGCTGAGATACGTACACAGACAACAACTCCCCTCTGTACTGTTGTGCATTTCTTACTCTCCACCATAGGTCCTCATCAGAATCTGGGCTCCCATACACATTCTCCAAGGCCTCAAGATAGGCCTGTGCAGTCGCTTCAGGGTTACTGGCCCGTTTAGCATGGATGGCAGCCAGGG
The DNA here is from genome assembly GCA_016271365.2 of Neoceratodus forsteri. Taxonomy (NCBI): domain Eukaryota; kingdom Metazoa; phylum Chordata; order Ceratodontiformes; family Ceratodontidae; genus Neoceratodus; species Neoceratodus forsteri. The sequence continues at coordinate 64,172,614 of CM057455.1, forward strand.
CAGGACCTCGGAGGCTCTCACTAACCCTCTTTCGCTTTTCGGCTTCCGAGCATTGCCATTCTAGCACTTGGGAGGCAACATAGTCTATCCAGGTCTCCCAGTCATCCTCCCCTTGGGGGGTGGGGAGGGTGCCAGAGAAGATCCTCAACCTTCGGTAAGAGTCGTGACTAATGGCAGGTGCAGAAATAGGAGTCTGCATTGGTTCAACCACCATTACGTGTACTGGAGCGGGAGAGGGTGTTGGGGGAGGAACACCCCCAGGTGGCAAGAATAGTTTCTTCAAGTCCTCCACAGTTTCCCTTCCCCAGCAACCATTTGCAAATTTCTCCTCAAAAGTTTCAGATAGTGGTGGGGGCTCATTCCCCCGGTCTTTACTGTCCTTAGTTATCACTCTCCAAGCAGTGAGGGCTCCTCTCTGGGGTAATGGTCTGTGGCACTTTGGAGCTATCTATGGGATCCTTAAACTCTACTAGGGCCAGGAAAGTGTGGGTGAGCAGATTAGCATGCCGACCCACCACCACAGGGTTTTGTAAACCTTCCATCTTGGAAAGTACTCCTGTACAGTGTCCGTATTGATACCCAGGGGATGTCCAGGATAAGCATAGCATTTTTGGGTGGATCTCCTCCCCAGTACACCACTACACCAGCGGTGCACAGCCACTTCTGTCGGGTACCCATTTTTTCTTAACAGTGGTTCGTAAATATGGCCACTAGAGGACACACAATCCCAGCGGTGAGCCTCCAAGATGTAACCCCTAGATGGCGCTATCCCAAGGGCTACTACCCTGCCTGATTTGCCACTAACAGGTTGAGGGCCTGGATCCGATGGGGTGCCTCCACCCAGAGGTCAGGGTTTGCAATAGTTAAACTAACTTGGTCACAGCCCTCTGGTACACTGCAACCCCCCTTTCTTCCCACTAGTGGCCCACACAGTATATCAGAATTACCTTCACAGTATACACTTACCCTCAGGACTGGTTCAGGCACTGGGACCCCCTGTAAAATAAGAAGATACAGTGCAACAATCACAGTACAATTCTTTAACATAGACAAATGCCTCAGGCAGTATAACTTTGCTGAAACAAGCAGCTCTGATTTATTTAGGGGGATATAACAAGGACAGGGGAAATCAGGTTAATTAGCTTATCACTTTACTCATCTACCTATGGCTCTGCGCACAGGTCTATCCCTACCAGTTACTGTCCCTGGGTACCCAAGCCCTAGTGGCTAGTCCAAATCATGGCAGCTGGTAGGGGCCCTTTCACACAGAGAAAAGAAAATCAGTTAAACAGTCAGCAGTACAGTAATTCCATTTGGATTCAATGTGGCAATTCAACAGGGAGCGACCCTGAATTAGTACTCACGACCTCCAAACAAGATAGGGTGCTTAAACGTCAGCAGGGATACTCTTGAGCTCCGCGAGACTCCTCACACATTTATATGGTAAACAGTAACAGGCAAAAGTCCTTTAATGGCAGCAGGATTCACTTGAGCTACACAAGCCTCCTCACACATTTATATGGTAAACAGTAACGGGCAAAAGTCCTTTAATGGCAGCAGGATTCACTTGAGCTACACAAACCTCCTCACACATTTATATGGTAAAAAGAAAATACTATACCAGGCAGGCTGCTTCTCTATCCCGATCGCAATTACTGCACAATACCTGGGAGAACACACAGCAGATTCAGTTCCTGACAGACCGAGCGCAATTCAGCAATTTCTCCAGTCTTCTACAGGGTGAGCCTGGTTTCTACTCTTCAGATATCCTGTGATTCTCTTCACAGGACAGATTCAGTCTAACAAGCAGTTACACAAGCTGCAGACCGAACTCGGGGCCCTTACGTGTTTCCGACTAAAACTGCACCGCAAAAAGCACAGGGCTCCTTCCCTCTTCACTGCCAGAGCTCAACTGAAACTCCAGCAGACAAAACCAGGCACTTCCTTTGAGTTCTCCCAGTTCTTGGCTGGATTGGCTGTCACTCACAATAGACTGCCCCTGTTGGTCCAAAATGCGCCGAAGTCCAAACTAAATCTCCCAGAGTCACTGCTCATACAATCCTCTTGTGGCTGGCTCAGATTACGAGTCCAAGTTCTGATTCATCCAAGGCACCATTTTAGAGCTACCTTAACCCACACTGATTGGTCCAGTTCAGCAGTTCAAAACTAGAATGGGGAACTAGGCAAACACAGTTCTGACTGCAAAGAAAGCAGGTTAGACAAACTGTATTTTTATTATTACTCTAAATGATTTCTGGCAAACAGTTACATCTTTCAGATAGGTTCCCTTTGCACTCCTAGTGACTGCAAAAATGGAGTGAATTGGCCGCAGCTTGAGTGGTACTCAAGCAGAGAAACACACAGTCCCCCCATACAAACTAATTATGTCTGCAAGCAGACAGCTCTTAAAGAGACAGTACCAGAGGCTCTAAAAGCACTCACAGATAAATGGCTTACATGCCAAACACCATTCAGGCTTGGAGCATTCAAGCATGCTCCTGGAAGTCTTTTGGGAACCCCCATTTGCAGGGGGGTTACACCAGGATACTGCTCCACCATCTACCCTGCCCTGTAGAGGGAGGGTGGGCAAGGGATTGGAGGCAGGACTACAGAAAGGAGTAATGGGACTGGATTCTCCCCCTTCATTCCCACAATAGCAATTGGAATGAATGCTGTCGGTAGGGATAATGGGGCTCTGTGCTCCCCATCATCCCTGCCTTGTCACATGAACCAGGGAATTGCAGTGAGGGACATACATAGGGGTGATGGGGTTCCATATTCCCTTGTCAGCTCTGCCTTGCACCAGGGTCCAGGGAATTAGAAAGTGGGCTGCTGGTAGGTGCAATGGGGCTCTGTTCTCCCATATCATCCCTGTCTTGCAACATCATACAGGAATTAGAGAGAATGTTGCAGGTAGGAGTAATGGGGCTCTATGCTCCCACATCATCTCTGCTTTGCAGTGGGGTCCATGGAATTGTAATGAGGGCTGCAGGTAGGGTAATGGATCTCCCTACTCATCCATCATCCATATCTTGCAATGGGGTCCATGAAATTAGAATAATGTCTGCAGGTAGAGTCTTGACTCTTTGTGTGCCCCCATTATCCACAACTTGCATTCGGGTCCAGGAAATCTGAATGAGGGATGCAGACCGGGGTAATGGGGCTCTGTGCTCCACCATCATACTTGCCTTGCAGTAGGGTCCACAGAATTGGAATGAAGGCCAAAGGTAAGAGAAATGGTGCTCCATGCTCACCCATCATCCACATTTTGGTGTGGGCTCAGAGAAGTGGAATGAGGGCCACAGTTCGAGGTTTGCATGCTCCTCTATCATTCCCACCTTGTCTGAGGAGTTACAAAGAGGACTGCTGGCAGGGGTAATGGTGCTTCATGCTGCTCCATTATCCCTACCATGCAGCAGGGTCCAGGGAACTGGAATGAAGGCTGCAGGTAGGGGCAGTGGAACTCAGTGCTGCCCCATCATCCCTGCCTTGCAGTAGGGACCAGGGAACTGGAATGAGGGTCTCAGGAAGGTGTCGTGGGGCTCCGTTCTCCCCCATCATCCACACCTAGCAGCAGGGGCTTAGCTAATTTATGTTTTGTGGAAGTCTAAAACTTCTGTGAGTCAAAATCTGAAAGTCATTCCAATTCTGTGGAAGCCAAAATACTTCCAGGATCCCACCTGTGGAAGTCAGTATTCCAAGAAGGACAAATTAACAGATGTTAATTCTGCATACTTGTGCTAAAATACAGTTTCTTTCACAGAAATCCATAATTTCTGATTTCCATGCCTACAGTTTTGGAAGTCATCTAATTTGTTTGTTTTACACCTGGAAATCGATGAGTTTCTCACTCTTTATTTTGGAAGTTTTTGCCTTACTTTTGAAAGTCAGATACACCAAAAATGGATTTAACTGCACTCCTGCCTAGCAGTATGGACCAGGGAGTTGGAATGTTGGTCCCTGGAAGGGTTAATGCTGAACCCCAACAAGACAGAGGTGCTGGTGATGGAGCTGGGTCACTGACCTGACGGGGATGCCTCTAGAGCAATGACAGGTTTGGTTCTGGGATAGACTCCATTGACAGCTGATAGGTTTTCCCTGGATGAAACATCTGGGAGTCATCTGTGACGAAAGGCTAACACTTGAAGCTCAGGTGTCGCCGATTATCAGTAGTGGTTTTTACCACTTAAGAAATGTCACCAAACTAGATCCTTGATTACACCAGAAGACCTGCCATCACTGGTACATACCTTTGTGACTTCCAGGTTGAACTACTGTGATGCTCTGTACTTCAGAGTCAATTGAGGAACCCTCTGGTGACAACAGCTAGTGCAGAACACTGCAGCCAGATTGTTGACAGGCCTACCTGAGTCCTGTCATGTAACCTGGTCCTGTGAGACTCACTGCCTGTCAGGTGGAGGATTATCCTCAAGGTGGGCTTGGTCACCTACAAAGCCCTATACAGCCCTCTTGATGAAGGGGTAGCACACCTCAAAGCGCCGAGGCAGGTCTGAGTGTGGAGGTATGCACTTTGCACCTTTTTACACTATTGTGTGTCAATGATTTCTTATAGTTGGTAACTACTGTTTTATTTTTATTTATTCCTTTGAGTAAAATATTTTTTCTCTTAATCCTTGTTGTTTGGTGTGCTGGTTCCTTACTGTTACTCTATACTGTCCAGACCCTGGATACCTGTCTGACCTCCTTACTTCAGCAATCCAAATATGTTCCCTCCACTCCTCCACCATGTACCTCTTGGCAGTTCCAAGGCCAGGCTGAAAACTCAGGAGATTGCTCCTTTCAGGTGGCCAGCCAGGGAGGCCCCATTGGTAGAGGCATATAAAGGGGGCCTGAAGACCTACCTTTTTAATAAAGCTTTCTCTGATACTTTTGATTGACTTTAATAACTGAAGTAAATGTAATTACAGAGCGTGCTTTTTGCTGACAAAGATGATAAGCTGAATCTGTAGTTCCTGCCAGCCTATTTAATTATTAATATCTTTGCACAGTATCTTCTTCAAAAACTGGTCCGTTTTTATTTTACTCATTAGATAGGTGTGTTTTCTATTGTATTGTCATAAAACAAACAAGCAAAACCTTGTCTTCAGTGTTTTCCTATCAATTGTATACCATGGTGGAAATCAGTGCCATGGCCCTGCCACTTATCAAACCAGCAGTGGACAACCGCAAACAGCCACACAATAGCTTAGGTAATTGAAACAGAGCACATAGTAAGTCTGACATGCAAATGATCAAGGAAATGTTAGTAAATATACAATTGGATGTGTCTAACACTAAAAAGTTACGGAATTATTGAGAGTTAACACAGACACAAACCTAAAAAGAATTGTAACTAATAACAATAAGTTAGCTAGGTTATCAGATATGGTGGCATTCTTGGAGGAGAAAGTCAAACAACAGAATAGCCAAATCCATTATTTGCTCAAAAAAGTAGACACCTTGGAGAACAGGGGGAAGCATAATAATATTCACATTGTGGGCTTGCCTGAAGGGGTGGAAAATAACACAATGCAATATCCTTTCTACAATGATTTGTTCCAGACCTACTCTATTATCAATGGCCATGGCCTCTCGAAATAGAAAGAGTACACAGATCCCTTGGACCCAAACCCCCATCTGGTGGTAGATCAAGGTCTGTTATTGCAAATTTCCAATTTCACCCTATAATTGCGCCCTCGTTAGGGCCCCAAGTCACTATGGTGCCAAACCCCAATGTTGCCGACTACTCTTTGTGAGGGCTGCCCCCCATTCCCCCCTTGTAAGAACCTTTGCCCCAACTATATATCCAAACCCGGGGTGGACCTTGGAGAGGGGTGGCAACTCATGCTTTGGTGCCATAGTGACTCAACGCGCTAATGCCTGCATCCTGATGCACTGCAGTGCAAATTTCCTCAGGTTCTCTGTTAAGGAAGAAGTGCTGAGAGTAGCAAGGCAATATAAACAGCTGTCATGGCAAGGGGAGCGCATTCACTTGGTCCAGAACTTATGGAACAACATAAGGCGTTCTATGAGGTGAAAAGCAACTGCAGACGTTTGAATGGCCTATTTCTTTAAATACCATGCTGTGCTGGTGGTGACCCTATATTCAATTCAATTCAGTTTTTATTTTCCCAGGAAAGGCACCATTCAGAGGACTCATTTACAGTGCGGTCCTGGATGGACTGGTACAAAAGGTCAGATTAACAATGGAGAAACAATTACATAACAAGAAATAATTCTCTAAGTGATACAGGATAAAGGCAATGCATTAGTCTGTAAATATACAACATACATACAATAGGTAAACTATTACTATGACTGCACAATCACTGCGTAAAATAAGTTCCACTAATGAAAAGGAATGCAACCAACTCTTAAAGGGTAGTAGAGAGGAAGGGTATGCATGTGGTGTGGGAGGATCAATTGCTAAGGGTGAGAGGAAGGAAAGAGGAAGGATGGAATGGGGTGCTATATGTGTGAATTTGCAGACCAAGCTTGTGATTTAGTAAATGATTTTTCAAAGAACACGCTAGAGGAAACCACCATTGAAAATTCAAAAACTTCTGATAACTCTGTGGGAGCTCATACTATGATGAGTCACACAAGCCAAGATTCTATGCCTTCACCTCCAAAAGCTGACATCAATGTACAGAAACAGACTGATAGACCATCCACTGCCAAAGACCCTGTTCATGAAAGTATAATCTTGCCGTATTTCACAACAGTTAAGAATGCGAAGAATACCCCTAGGTCTGCTGCATACTCGGTGAGCACCAGGAGAAGCAAGCCTGTTGACAAAACAGTTTTCACCCACTGCCAAGTGCAGCCTGAGTTCCTTCCAGAAAAGAAAAAAACAACAAAGCAGAAGCAGGGATCATTCTAGACTTGATAAAAATGCCTCACATTTCACACCAACAAATCCCACTCATCCCCCACCTAAACCACAACAAACTGAGGACCAGAAACCAGATTTTACAACCGAAATGTTTGTCACATGAAACATTTCCAGCACTTTATGGAAGGCTCATGTTAAGCAGAGGAAGAGCAGTCCCCACTTCTGGTTTCACTTAAAATTTTCTCACTCAGCTACTGTTAGGGGTAGCTCCATGAACTGATGGAATTCTGTAAGCCATTGTTCAATCAATGTTTTACTGTCACAGATTTATATTATCTTATTTTCTTTCCCTTCCTTCCAGTGTGTGTGCATAGAAACATAGAAGTTGACGGCACATAAGGACCGCAAGGCCCATCCAGTCTGCCCATTTTTTTCTATCTTATTAATGTGCCACAGGCCTGTACTCTGTCAATGACCTATCTATTCATACTCATCTTTATTGTGCCCTTATGCCTATCCCATGCCTGTTTGAAGCCCTGCACTGTATTCATATCCGCCACACTTCCAGAGGTAGACCATTTCATGCATCCACCACCTTTTCTGTGAAAAAGAACTTCCTCACATTCCTCCTAAATCGGCCTCCCTCTAATCTCATGCTGTGTCCTCTTGTCCTGCTATTTTTCTTATACTGAAACATTAGACTCTTTCAGCTTGTTAATGTCCTTAAGATGTTTGAATGTTTCGATCACCTCTCTCCCTCCTTTGCTCTAGGGGATACAAATTGGGCTCCATTAATCTGTCCTCATATGTTTTCTGATGTAGTCCCTGCACCATTTTGGTTGCCCTTATGTGGACTGCCTCTATTTTGTTAATGTTCTTGTTCAGGTGTGGCCTACAGTACTGCACACAGTACTCCATATAGGGCTTAACCAGTGTCTTGTAATGAGGGATTATTACCTCCCTCTTATGACTTACGATGCCCATAGTAATGCACCCCAATATCCCTCTAGCCATACCTACTGCTTTAGTGGTCTGTTTGGATGGATGATTTTGGGTCATCTGTGATGATGATGCCCATGTCTCTTTCTTCCCTTGTGATTGTCAGCAACTCCCATGCCAACCTATAGGTGGCTTCAGGGTTTCTCATCCCTAGGTGCATGATCTTGCACTTCTTTGATTTAAACCATATTTGCCACTCTTCCTACCATTTTGCAGTTTATCCAGATCTCTTCTCATTCTGTCCACCCCATCTGGATCATCTACTCTGTTGCAGATCTTGGTGTCATCTGCAAACAGGCAAACCTTAAACTCCAGGCCATCTGCAATGTCACCGATGAATATATTGAAGAGGACTGGCCCCAGGACTGATCCCTGATGTGCACCATTTTTTTTTCAACTCTATTTTTCTCCCACCACCACCAAACTCTCTCTGGTGACCTCCTGACCACCATCTCTACCTCCCTGCATTGCTCAATTAGCCCCTCCACTCCTTCCCAGCACCAGGCATCCCCGGGCATCCCCGGGTCTGCTTCAGGGGAAGGGTCACCCCCAACTAGGGTGATCTGTCTTAAGTGTTGAGCCACCAGGCTGGAGAGGGAAGGGAGAGTGGAGGGGGCCGGGCCCAACTTCAGGAGTGTGGACCGCATAGGGAGGCACCATCGCCTTTCAGTGGGGAGGGATGGGGCTTCTTGTTTTCTGCCCCTGTGGAGCCTGGCTGCCAAGGCAATGCACTGCCGCAGATCCACCCCTGGCATATGACATGATGCTGCTTTCAGCTGCCTGGCCTCACAGGCTGTTGCCCCTAACCCTCCTGGGAAGAGAGCAGTCCTTCAGATGATTACTCTCTTCCCTCCACTGATCCCTGGCAGCCGGGTCTGTTTCCGAACCTGGGTTGCAGGCGTGGCACAAGGTGTGGTGTCCAGCACCTCAACCGTCAGTGCCACCGAGCCAGGCAGGTACCCCACTTGTGACTTGCATCTCTTGTGACTGTATACAGTTTACCACCACTCTCTGTTTTCGGCCCCTCAATCGGTTTGCCACCCAGTTGCCCACCTTCTGACCCATCCCAAGCCTACCCAGTTTATTAATCAATCTTCTATGTAGAACAGTATCAAAAGCTTTGCAGAAGTCAAGGCAGGTGACATCAACTGCTCCCCCTTGGTCCACCACTCTGGTTACCTGGTCAAAGAAATCTATGAGATTAGTTTGACAGTACCTTCCTGTTGTAAACCAATGCTTTCTTGGATCCTCTGCTCTTATGGATTCCAGGAGTTGCACTTTTATTTCCTTAAGGAGTGCCTCCATAATCTTGCCCACTACTGAGGTAAGACTGACTGGTTTGTAGTTCCCTGACTCCTCCCTGCTACCACTTTGGTGGAGCAGGATCACAAGACCCCTTCTCCAGTCTTCTGGGACCTCTCCTGTGCTCAGAGACTCACTACACAGTTCTGATAATGGCTCTTCTGGTTCCACCCTTAGCTCCTTTAGTACCCTGGGATGTATGCCATCAGGTACCATTGCTTTGTCCACCCTGAACTTAGCTAGCTCTTGTAGGACCCTTTCTTTTGTGAAGGGACTAGTGCACACCTACCTTCCTCCCTCCCTCCCCCTGTGTCCATGGTGCTTAGCTGTGGGCCCTTCCCTACTTTCTCCTCAGTAAATACTGAGCAGAAGTATCTATTTAGGATATATGCTTTACCTTGGTCTTCCTCCTCACACTCCCCCTTACCCCCCTTTGATCTTAGCAATACCATCTCTGGACTTTCTCCTTTCACTAATGTACCTATAGAAAGTCTTGTCACCTTCTTTTACTGTTTGTGCTAGTGTTTCCTTGGTTTGGGACTTTGTCTGCCTTACTGCCTTCCCTGCTTGCCTTAGGGAAGTTTGGTATGCCTCCCTATCCTCATCCCACTGCATTCCCTTATATTTCCTGAAGGGCAGCCTTTTGGCTCTGACCATTTCTGCTACTGTTTTTGAGAACCAAGGTAGTGTCCTCCTTCTTTTGCTCTTGCTTTTTTCTTAAACACAATGGGATGTTGCTTCAAATATTGCATACTTAATGTTTGCTGACTTTGCCTGTATCCCCTCACTTGTATTTCTTCTTGCCAGGGCTAGCTTAACTCTATTCGCCATGTTATGAAAGTCAGCTCCTCTGAAGTCCCATATTTTGCCTTGGAATGGGATGATTTAGTTCTATTTGCCAAATTGAACCATACCATGTGATGGTCACTGGCTCCCAGGAGGCCTTCTACCTGGAGATCTGTGATCCTTTCCCTGTTAGTCAGTACTAGATCTAGGATAACTCTGTCTCTTGTGGGTTGTTCTACCAGTTGATTGAGGCCCTCCTCCTGCAGGGTATCCACTATGTGTCTAGTTCTGGCAGATGTTCCTGCTGGTATGGACCAATCTGTATCTGGCATGTCGAAGTCTCCCATTATCAGAACCTCCCCTTTAGCTGTCATGTTTTGTATATCTTCTAAGAGTAATGTGTCTGTGTCCTTCCCCTGGTCTGGAGGCCTGTAGACAACCCCATTTCCTGCTTTCGGTGTGACTCACAGTTCTTTCAGCTTCTTATGTGTATCCTGAATTTCTGTAGCTTTGATATTTTCATTTACATAAAGGGCCACTCTACCCCCCTTTTGCACATTGGTCTCTTCTGAACAGTACATAGGCAGGTACTGAAGTCTCCCAAGTGTAGTTACTGGTGAACTATGTCTCGCTACTGGCTACTATGTGCAGTTTAGCCTCTGTCATTGTCGCCTGCAGGTCTGGGATCTTGTTTCCCAGACTGCGAGCATTTGCGTACATGATTCTCCATTTGCCAGATTTTGGAGTGTTAGTTGTCAGGCGAGGTCCAGCATTTTCCCTGTGCGTTGTATGGGGAGTCGGACCTTTTTCCTTACTTGGTGATACAAATGAACTCCAAACATGTTGAACTCCTGTTTGATCACTAGCTGAGGGGGGGAAGGGTGTTCTCCCCATTCGACGTATCGGGTGCTGTACCCTTCTCCCCATTTGCTAGTTTAAATATTCTGCAAAGACATCAAAATTCTGCCCCAATGCACTGACTCCCTCCTTAGTTAGAGGCAGTCCATTGAATTTACAGAACTTTCTCTCCCAAAACTGTTGCCAGTTACCTACAAATTAGTGTCCTTTTTCCTGGCACCAGCCCTTGAACTACATGATTAGCTCCCTTATCTCCTCTTCTCTGACCTTCAGTCCATCTGCCCCCCCCCCAGACTGGCAAGATCTCTGAGAAGGAGATGCCAGACAAAATGGATGACAGTTTGTCACCCAGCCTGGTCAGGTGTTCCTTGGTCTCCACAACTTGACCGGCTGGCAAGATCATTAGTGTCTATGTGTACCAGGATGTCGATGTTTTCTCCTGCTTCCTGCATGATTTTAGCAATGCGGTCAGTGTCTCTCCACATTGATGTACCTGGGAGACATCTGGCCATTACCCTGGGTTGGAGGTAGGTATCAGCTCCCGAATCATGGAATCTCCTATGACCAGAAATGTTTTGGATTTCCTTTTTGCTTTTTTTTTGCTTTTAGTTCCTGATTTGGGTGAGTTTTGTTGTGCTAGCTCCTATGCTGCAGTGTCCTTTGCCCCTTTGTTTAATTTCAGAGATAGAGGCAGATAACTGTTTGTAGTTTTTATGTGGTTTGTGGAGGTGATATGTTGGAGAGCACTGAGTGATGAGGCATCCGATTTGCCCCTTCTAACCACCTGCCAACCTCCCAGACCAACTACCCTCTGCGGTCGAGGTGCTTCTGTTGGATTCTGGGAAAATGGTGGGGTAATCTCATAATATATTTTCTCCTGAATATGCATTTTGAGGTGTGCAATCTCTGCCCATGCTTCCTGGAGCTGAGCCCTTAGATCTCCAATGGTCCAGCATGTAGGACAGTGTCCCAAATCCTGCTTAACTGCCCCTTTGAAATGTGTCCTGCAGTACCTGCAGTTAATAATAGTCATTCCAGATAAGTTGCTGGGTTTATTACCTGGTCACAGTAATTAAAAGGAGGAAAATGAAAGCAAAAGTTTGATTTTATGTTTTGGTTGTTTTTGTATAACTCGTTATAACAAGTTAAATTACTTTTGCCTCTATAAATGAGGTCACTGCATGGATACCCCTCTGATCCTCCCCTCCCTGCTTTGCTACAGAAAATGTCACAACTGTGCTACCCCATAAAAGGGGTGTAGCATGATGTGGTTGGGGCTGGGGGTGGGTGGCTGGGGCCTTCATCTGCCAAAAAAGAAGAACCAAGGACGAAAGAAGATTAGAGATAAGAACAGAAACAATCAACCGGCAACAAATGCAGTAACCCTGAAAGCTTAGCCTAATGATAGATAAAACTGTAAAACCTGTAAGGCACTACCTGTAATAATTTCCCAGAAGATATACCCTGTAAAATACACTTTGCTACAGAGAAAAATAAAGCAGTAACAGAAGATATACCTTGCAAAAGACAATTTGAATCAGAAGATTGCAGCAGTTATCTTTATAAGCACAACCTGTAGGCACACCCCTTTGGCAATGTAGCAGAAAGTATACCCAGCAACAACAATTTGAATCAGAGAACAAAAAAGCAGTAAAATGTTAGCAACGTACAGTAACACCCCCTGTGAATACAAAAGAAAATAATAACACTGTAAATCTGCCTAGCCAAAAGATGCCTTAATCTTTTTCCTTGCTCTGGTAAGGTTCCTTGCTCTATCCTTACAAGCAACCAAGAATAAAAGAGCTCAGGTGAAGCTAAGTGCTTTTGCCAGCAAACCTAGTCTTTCCTGCCTAAGTTTTTTTATTTTGTCTGTAAAATGAAAAGACACACTTTTGGCTGTAGTAAGAACTGGGCTTCTGTGTTCTTTCTAGATTTGGTCTGTTCAAACAGGCTGCTGCACACAGGAAAACATGAAACTGGTAAGGTGAAGATTTTTAAGCAAATGCTGTCAACAAGTGGTAAAGCCAGGTAACTGCAAGTCTTCATGCACTGTATACTGCAAGGGGCTGCTAAGATTATCATTGACCAGTTTCATTCATGTACTAAATGCATCTTACAAGTCATATAAAATATTTTTACTGTTGTACATTCCACTAGGACCTGGCATAAAAGCACTATTGTAATTTTCTGTATGTATTTTCATAACTACATTTTCTATAATGTCCCATTAACTTTGATCCACTCTTTCAGCTACTGTGTTTGTCAATATCTTGCTGCCTGTATGCATTTACTTGCCATACTTAAGGATATTTTCCCCTACCAGGGTTTTAGTTTGCACTTTGAATGAGTATTACTTCTGTTCAGTCTCAGGGCTCTAAGATCTGGTGACTAAAGATTGTTTCCCAGCGAGGTTAGGTTACTTAGCTGCTATGAGCATTCTGGTGTTGTTATGAATTTAAAGTGACAAAAAATGACTTGGAAACTTTTTCTTTAATTTAGTATGCTTTATTTAAGTTTTTTAAAACAATACAGTACAGCAGTAGATATCTAGAGAAAGATTGAGGAGACAGGAGACATCAGCAGTACAAGTTTGTGGGCAAAATTCCTCAATCAAAGCATATAAGATAAAACTATTAGTACGTTCTCTATTTCCCATCCTATCAATTATCACACCCACAATCAATCCCTGTGACAATATTTAGGAGATTATATATAAGGTGCTAATACATATATATGTGCAAACTGAGTCTGGAGCAGTCTAGGGCTTCCAGACTGCAAGTAAGGCTTCCAGTGGTCCCAATCTATCTATATAGGCCTGATTCCTGTTGGTTAACATAGCTATATGCTTCTCAAGTTGTAAGGCTAGCAGCACCTATCTGTGCCACTATAACATTGATGGGAGAGCTTGAGCTTTCCAGTGTCTCATAATAATTAATTTAACAACTGCAGAAATAAGAGCTATGTGGGCTTTTCTACGTTTGATAGTTCCTAACAGGAAGTTATTAAGAAGAGAATTTTCAGGGGTAAATAGAGCTTGCAGTCCAAGTAGTGGGTCTAATGAGTGTTTGATATTAAACCAAAATGCTGAACCTTTTGGGCAAGTCCTCAACATATGATAAAGGTCACCTTGAGACTCATGACAACGTTGACACTGAGGTAATGGAAGCCTTCCCGTCCTGTGTAGTCTGTCAGGAGAAAAGTATAAGTTATGTAGAACATTGTATTGTACCAAATGGAGTTTATCTTGTTTGATTGATTTATATGTGTTACATCAAATACAATGCCAGGAATGTGTTTCCATAGGTAGATAATAACAAACACCTTTAGGCAAACTGGGATCCAGGGTTTGCAGTTCTTTATATATCATGGATATCACATGGGGTTGATTAGCTACCAGTAGTAGGGGGTAGAGCTCTACTTTGGGAGGGATAATATTTTCTGTCTGACCTAAAAAAGAACAGATTGTTGAATTTGTCAATATTTAAAAGGGTTTCTGTTCTGTATTTTTGAAAGTTTGGCAAAACTGTAAAAAGGAAAGCACCTTATCTTCTGGGGCCAGATCTCGGATCTTAGTATTAAGTAAGGGGTCCCAAAAGAAAGGAGAAATAGGAAATTTATCAATTTGAAAATGTGAGTTACCAGTCAGCAGTTGCTCTAAGGAATTATTTCAATCAAAATTCAAATGTTTTTGTACTTGATGTAAGGCCTTAAGGGACCAGCTAATTGCTGTATTCCTAAGGGTTTCAGGTACTTGTTGTGGGAAGGAATATAGTAATGCAGGTAATGTACAGTAATTATTTTCTGCAATAGCTATCTCTATATCCAGCCATAAAGGTTTATGGGAGCCAGAATATCTCTGGTCAGGTGTCAAAAGCCATTGGACAAGTTTATTTACATGAATGGCACCATAGTAGGTAAAAACTGATGGGAGTGAAATCCCTTCTTGTAGTTTTGGATCAGTAAGCTTGAAATATGCTCGTCGAACTCCTTTTCCCTTCCATAGATATTGATTGATTAAAGTTTGTAATTCGGCAAACCAATGCTTAGGGAGAAAGATACCCAACATATTTAAAGGGTAGAGAATGCAGGGCAATACATTCATTTTAATGGTGGCAACTCTTCCCCAAAGTGAAATTGGTAATGTACCCCATCTGGCTAAGTCTGTTCTAAGGGTCATAATTAGTGTGGAAAAATTTTCCTTCACTATGGATGGAATTTCTTTAAAAATCTTGAGACCTAGATATGTTAAAGACTTCTGCTCCCACACCAGCTGATATCCCTCAATAACTGATGGAGTAGTTTTTCTATTCATTGGGAAAACTTTTGTTTAGGAAGGGTTAAGTTTATAATAAGAAACTTTAGCAAAAAGATCAATTTCTTTGAGCAAGGCTGGTATCCCATATGCAGGATTTTCCAAGTGTAATAGTAGGTCATCTGCATATGCTGATATATCGAGATGACGAGACATACCCACCGGTATACCCTGAAGGTCTGGTGAGGAGATTAATTTTCGAATAAAGGTTTCCAAATATATTTTTAAAAGTAAAGGGGAAAGGAGACAACCTTGTCTGGTACCTCAATGCAGTGGGAGTGGATTGGAGAGCATACCATTGCACCAGACACAGGCAGTAGGGGTGAGCAACAGAGAAGCTGCACCCACTTAATGAAGTTGCTAGGGAAGCCCAGTCTGTCTAGGACTGTAAACAAAAAATCCCAGGAGACACAATCGAATGTCTTTTTGGCATCCAGTGAGATCAAAGCAGTGGGTATATCAGATTGGTTGGTCAAGGAAAGTAAGTGTAGGAGGCGATGGCTTGGAAACTTAATGAACCTTGCATTTAAAACTGCTGCTTAGCTCAAAACTTAGAAAAGAAAACCTCCATTGATAATTATAATTTTTCTAAACTCAAAAAGGAAGTTTCTAAACCTAACAGGCAGCCTGGTAAAAGGCAAATAGCCAAGTCCCCCGGACACCTCGCTAGTGTTTAGGAAGTGTATGGAGTAGATATGCCACATCTGAGCAATAAACATCCCCTAGGCCCTCAAACTCTTCTCGATGGCTTGATATCCAAAGCAAAATGCCCATTAGGAGTACAGTCATGGTAGTTCTTTATAGAAGTGCTTTTGGTTGGGTGGATCACCTCCTGTGCGTGGGTGATGGTTGCAGTATGACCCGAGGTCCCCTTGACTACTGACAACCTTTTCTAGTTTGCCATCCTACAATGTACTCAGTGGACTCACTGTTGGTGTTGAATGGGCTCAATAGGAAGAGAGCCTGCTACCTAGTGCTCCGCTGCTCTAAAAGTAAGAGGATTACAACCGCCCTTCTCAAAACACCAAAAGTACTGAACAGGAGACATTGAACCCAGTCATGGACCCCCATGGTAAAATTGAACACTGGGTCTCCTAATGACTCAAACTTTGTCTCTCCTAGTGTACTAAGGCAAGCTCTTATGAATGTCTGCAGCCTACATCCCATATCTCATGAGGTGTAAGCCTGGGTGGATCTTAACAAGCCAGATGTCTTGGCTATAACAGAAATGTAGCTAAAGCCTGCTATCCTAAAACATGAGATTGAAATCTTGATCTATAACACATTCAAAAAAGAAAGGAAGAAAAAGAAAGGGGGTGGTGTACTTATTTATGTAAAAGACTCCCTAGAAGCCTCGATAGCCCCCCTTCTCCCCATTGACTGCACTGGTCATAGGGGTACCAGATTTTGGGATAACAAAAAGAGTACACTTCGTCCCTCCCCCAATGAGCCCTTGTGCCAGACCCCAAGTAAATAGGTTTAAGTCTCCACCACCTTCACAGATCATTTACAAGGAGGTCCTGGGTAGGAGACAGTAAATAAATTATAAAAATAAGAATACAACAGGATAAAGAAGGTACTTGAAGAATATTTGGCAGCTGAAAAAGAAGACAGCTGGTAGCCCTACACTGGTGTAAATCAGTATTTGTTAGGATTACCCTTGGACTCACCAAGTTCCTAACAATCGGGTGTACATACTACCCTCCGAAGGTGGCCCCACACATACTTGATGCACTAGCCAAATTGCTAGCAGAACACCCCCCAGAGATGATAATTCCAGGTGACTTTAACCTCAACTGTGCCCGTGACACTGATCAGGGTCTAAGGGCCACTCTCATGAATACCAAACTGTCCCAGGTCATGACTGTGACCATTAGTCATAATGCTAAAGCAGGGAACCACTCCACCCTAGACTGGGTACTGGCTTCCAACCCCCTAAGCATAAAGGCTGCTGATACTCTGGTAGATCTCTTAAGTGACCAGTTGCCAATGTTTTCCATTTGGAAGAACCACCTGCCAAAAGTGCCTCCAAGAACCCTCTCCAAGTTCTCTGCAGAGGCCATCCATGAACTCCTAAACAGTGTAGACTGGAGTCCTATCTGACTTCTCCCTAGCGTAGATGAAGTTTTGGAATATTTCCAAAATGCCTTCATCGTAGCTGCCAACTGACTCACTCCTCTAAGGAAAATTAGAGTCAAGGGGCCACTGCTATAACTTGATAACACCAGAGCTAAAATCCTAATGAGAATGCGGGACAAGGCATAGGTCAGGTATAGGGAGTCGGCCCTACCTGAAGACCAGATAGCTTATATCTTTCTAAGAAACAAGTGTAAGAAAGCAATAAAGAATGCAAAATGGGAGTATGTTAAGACCCTGCAACAGTCTAATGTATCTGACTAAATATCCTTCTGGACCCAAATCAACTCCCTGTTGAAGGGCAGTGGTACACCCCTTTTCCCCAAGGACCAATAGTCAACAGTCAAATCCCCAGTGAAGGCCAGGAGGCTGCCTCTGCTTTCAACAAGTACTTCATGGATAGAAACATAGAAACATAGAACATGACAGAAGATGAGGACTGCTTGGCCCACCCAGTCTGCCCATTTCCCTACCTAATGGATAAGCTGCAGAACCTAGTTAACCAACAGCCTACTTCTTCCTACCCCTACCCCCTAGGATTGCTTTATGACTGTTCCATGCATTCTTGAAGTCCACCACTGTTTTTGACGCCACAACCTCATCCGGAAGGCTGTTCCATGCATCCACAACCCTCTCTGTGAAAAAATACTTCTTTACATTACCTATGAACCACCCCCTCTATCTTCAAATTGTGCCCCCTTGTTCTTACACACCTCTTTTTCTGAAAGATGCTACCCTCTTGGACTTTGTTGATTCCCTTGAGGTACTTGAAAGTTTCTATCATGTACCCCCTCTCCCTCCTTTCCTTGAGGCTATACATATTAAGCTCCTTAAAGAGCTAGTCTACTGCTTGAAATTAATAGCAATTTTCAGATGCAGTCAGCTATCACTTCAAAAATCTGAGGTATTTTTGTATTTTCTATTTGCTAATTATAAGATTTTCCACCTGGCAGTACTAGGGTGATGTGTGGAGCAGCACTCTATAGGGAGGAAAAAAAAGTCAGTTCTGTTCTTCCCACTACATCGTCAGAAATGAGACCAAACACCTTGAGGCACCACAATTCTTGCAGCCTGAGCAGTGACTTTCACAAGTTACCAATCAAAATGCAGGAAATTGTGACCTCACTAGTAACCAGGGAGAGCCAGTCCCTGCTGTTTCATGTGAAAGTGAAACCTAGTGGTGAGAAATGGTTCTCATTGGTTGCTAATGATGTCATAGTTAGTGTGGTCTCAGTGTTGATGTAGTAGTGGGAGGAACAGAACTGACTTTTTTTCCCCTCCAGACAGAGAACTGCTCCACACATCACCCCAGTACTGCCAGGTGGAAAATCTTCTAATTAGCAAACAGAAAAGAGTAAATACTTGAGATATAAGAAGTGATTGCTGACTACATCTGAAAGTTACAATTAATTGCAGGCAGTTTCCAGGCAGTACACTAGCTCTTTAAGTCTCTCTTCATATGTCTTCCGGTGCAGACCCTGCACCATTTTAGTTGCCCTCCTCTGGACTGCCTCCATCCTGTTTCTGTCTTTGCAGAGATTGGGTCTCCAGAACTGCATGCAGTACTCCAGATGGGGTCTCACCAGCTGTCTGTACAGAGGGATAACAACTTTCTGTTTTCTACTGGTGATGCCTCTCCCTATGCATCCCAGTATCCCCCAACACTCCTTACTGCCCTCTCACATTGCTTGCCCAACTTTTGGTCATCTGATATGACTACCCCCAGATCCTGTTCCATTTTTGTTGTTGTTAGCATCTCACCCCCCATTGTGTACACTTCTCCTGGGTTTTTGTTTAACAGGTGCAGTATCTTGCACTTCCTAGCATTGAATCTAAGCTGCCATACATTTGACCATTGCTCCAACCTTGCCAAGTCCTTTCTCATCCTTTCCACCCCACCTTGTGTATCAACTCTGTTGCAAATCTTTGTGTCGTCTGCAAAGAGACATACTTTTCCTTCCAGTCCCTCTGCAATGTCGCTTATAAAGACATTGAAGAGGAACAGTCCTAGTACTGAACCCTGCGGTACCCCACTAGTAACCCCCCTTTCTTCAGAGTTAACTCCATTTACTATTACCTTCTGTGTCCCTTTCTCCAGCCAATTCTTTATCCAGGCTACCATCTTAGGACCCACTTCCAGGCTGGCTAACTTGTGTATTAATCTTTTATGTGGGACTGTGTCAAATGCCTTGCTAAAGTCTAGGTAGGCCATGTCCACAGCCCCTCCCTGATCTACTACTTTGGTCATGTAGTCAAAGAAATCTATTAGATCTGGAACAATACAAGATGGGTCTTCCCCCACTAAGCTCTGAGCGGCAGGGCTCCAGCATACTGAAGCCTTCCCACCCTTAATTTAACTTGTGGAAAGTAAGACCCAAGGAGGTGCTTACACTATTATAGAACATCAAGGCTAAGGGTTCTGCTGGTCCAGATGACCTGGACCATAAACTACTCAGGAAAGCCCTGCCATAACCTTATCAGTTACTTGGCTTATCACTAGGTCACTTCTGGAAGGAGTAATTCCTAAAATGTGGAAACTGGCATTTGTGGTGCCCATCCACAATGGAGGCCCCAGGGAACCCATTGGCAACTATAGGTCAATCTCCCTCTTATGCATACTAGCCAAGCTGCAGAAATGGCTAGCCTACTGCCAGCTCTGTGATTACCAGGAGGCTAACCAGCTGCTGGCTAGCACCCAACACAGATTCCGGCAGGGGCATGGGATGGCTTCCTCCCTCATCAAATCCTGCACCGACATTCTTAAGGCCCTCAACGATGGCAACCCAACAGGAGCTGTCTTTATTGATCTAACCAAGGCCTTTGATTTAGTAGATAACTCCCTTCTGGTGGACAAACTTACTCAATTTGGCCTTGACCAGCACTCATTAAACTGGTTCACAGATTACCTGTTTAACCGCAATCAACAGGTTAAGTGGAGAGGTGTCACATTTGAGTCACTCCTCATAAAGGAGGGCATACCCGAAAGCTCTATCCTGGGACCCCTCCTATTTTCTTTATTCATTGATGACCTGAGTAACCACTATAGAGGCAGTGCTGTGGTGCAGCACACAGATGATACAGTACTCTACAGAACCTCAGAGAGTACTGTGAACCTGAGCTGCCATCTTCAGTCCAATTTCACTCTCCTAGAAAGTGGACTACTGAATCACAAATTTATTCTGAATGCCAAAAAAAGCAAAAGCTGTCCTGTTTAGGCCTCAAACTCTTGGACCAGACAGAAGCCTTCTACTACAACTGGGCACTCCATCAGGTCCTCCCATAGAAGTAGTGACATTCTTCAAGTACCTAGGTCTGACTTTGGACCAAAACTTTTTGCTGAAATACCATATGGATCAGATAACTAAAATTATCCTTCAAAAACTAGGTCTCATATCACGTAAATGGTCAAATGGTACATGAAACCAGGATCACCATAGCTCAGAGCATACTCCTACCAAATTTAACCTATGCTGCTCCGATATTAGCAACATAGATACATAGAATTTGACAGCAAATAATGACCGCTAGGCCCATCTTGTCTGCCCATTTCCCTACCTAATGGATAAGCTGCAGATCCTAGTTAACTAACAGCCCCCTTTGTCCTACCCACATTAGAATTTATTTTTGTCTGTCCCATGCATTCTTGAATTCCCCCACTGTTTTTTTTAATCCACAACCTCCTCAAGAAGGCCATTCCATGTATCCACAACCATCTCCATGAAAAAATACTTTCTCACATTACCTCTGAGCTATCCCCCTCTATCTTTAAATTGTGCCCCCTTGTTCTTGCTCATCTCTTTTTCTGAAATATGCTCCCCTCTTGGACATTGTTGATTCCCTTGAGGTATTTGAAAGTTTCTATCATGTCCCCCTCTCCCTCCTTTCCTCAAGGGTATACATATTATGTTCCTTTAGTCTCTTTTCGTATGTCTTCTGGTGCAGACCCTGCACATTTTAGTTGCCCTCCTCTGGACAGCCTCCATCCTGTGTAAGTTCTTGTGGAGATGGAGTCTCCAGACCTGCACACAGTACTCCAGATGAGGTCTCACCAACTGTCTGTACAGAGGGATAACAACTTTCTGTTTTCTACTGGTGATGCCTCTCCCTGTGCATCCCAGTAACCTCTAGGCCCTCTTTACTACCTTCTCACATTACTTGCCCACCTTTAGGTAATCTGATATGACTACCCCCAGGTCCCTTTCCATTTCTGTTGTTGTTAGTATCTCACTCCCCATTGTGTTCTCTTCCCCTGTGTTTTTGTTTCCTAGGTGCATTACTTTGCACTTCTTTGTGTTGAACTTAAGTTGCCACACATTTGACCATTCCTCCAACCTTGCCAAGTCCCTTCTCATCCTTTGCACTCCACCTTGTGTATCAACCCTGTTGCAGATCTTTGTGTCATCTGCAAAGAGACATACTTTTCCTTTCAGTCCCTGCACAATGTCACTTACAAAGACATTAAAGAGGACCTGTCCCAGTACTGAACCCTGCGGTACCCCACTAGTACCCCCCCTTTCTTCAGAGTGGACTCCATTTACTATTACCTTCTGCATCCTGGTTTGCAGCCAATTCTTTACCCAGGGTACCACCTTGGGGCCCACTCTAAGGATGGCTAACTTGTATATTAATCTTTTGTGTGGTACTGTGTCAAATGCCTTGCTATAGTCTAGGTAGACCATGTCCACAGACCCTCTCTGGTCTACTACTTTGGTCACCCAGTAAAAGAAATCTATTAGATTTGTCTGACACAACCTTCCCACTGTGAATCCATGCTGCCTTGGGTCATGTGCCCTGCTGCCCTCTAGGTACTCAAAAATTATTTCCTTCAGAAGTAGTTCCATAATTTTCCCCACCACTGAGGTCAAACTAACAGGTCTGTAGTTTCCTGCCTCTGCCTTGCTCCCACTTTTGCGAAGTGGAATCATACCTACCCTCCTCCATTCCTCAGGTACCACCCCATCCTCCCATGATTTGTTAAAGAAGGTGGTCAGCGGTGTCACTAGTTCTACCCTTAATTGTTTTAGAATTCTTGGGTGAATCCCATCAGGCCCCATTGCTTTGTCCACCTTCAGTTTTAAGAATTGTTTCTGAACCCTTTCTTCTGTGAATGGACTGGTATCAACCCCCCTATCCAGAGTGTTTCCATTGTTTGGTTTAGGTATCTCCCCCTCCTCTTCTTTTCTGAATACTGAGTAGAAGTATTCGTTCAGTATCCCTGCTTTTTCACTGTCACCCTCTGCCTACATTCCCTCCCCTTTATTAAGCCTTAATATCCATCCCTTGGTCTTTCTTCAGTCCCTAATGTATTTATAAAAGGTTTTATCCCCCTTCTTAACAGAGTTGGCTGTCCTTTCCTAAGTTTGGGCCTTTGATATTTTGACTGCCTTCCCTGCCTCCTTCTACTTTAACTAAATAGTTCTCTGTCCTGCTCTTTCTGTGTTTCCTTATATTTCCTGAATGTTATCATTTTCTCCTTAACCTTCATTGCCACCTCTTTTGGAAACCATAGTGGCTTTTTCCTTCATTTTGTTTTGTTGATTTGCTTTACACAAGAGTTTGCTGCATATGCCATGGCAGTTTTGATTTTCCCCCATTGTTCATCCACCCCTCCTTCTTACCTGTTTGTTAATGCTTTTCTGAGGTGCTCTCCCATTTTGCCAAAGTCAGCCCCCTAAAGTCCAACATCCTTGCTTTTGTATGGCTTGAGTGGCTTGATTTTATGCTGTGTTTATGGCGAACCACATTGTTTGGTGGTTTCTTGTTCCCAGATGGCTGCCCACTTCTAAATCTGAGATCCTCTCTCCATCCGCATTTGAGAGTACCAGATCTAAGATTGCTCACTCCCGAGTGAGTTCCAACACTAGCTGTCTGAGGCATGCCCCCTGTAGGGCATTGAGAATGACCCTGCTCTTGGATGTGGCTGCAGTAAAGGTGCTCCAGTTAACATCCAGCATATTTAAGTCCCCCATCAACAATATATCTCCTTTATCTGCCATTCTAAGGATTTCTTCTATCATTTTCTTGTCCATTGCCTCCCCCTGAGATGGGGTCTGTAAACAACCCCTGTGCAGATTGTGGTACCATTTCCTGTCTCCAATGTGACCCACAGTGCCTCCTCCCTACCCTGTTTACCCATTAGTTCTGTTGCTTTGATTCCTTCCCTTATGTAGAGAGCTCCTCCTCCTCCTCTTTTTCCCTTCCTGTCCCTCCTGTAAATTGTGTACCCTGGTATGTTGACATCCCAGTCATGGTTCTCTGTGTACCATGTTTCTGTGACTCCCATGATATCCAGATGTCCTTCTTCCATCAAGGCCACTATTTCAGGGAGCTTGTTACCCAGACTATGGGTATTGGTACTCATTGCCCTCCATTTTTTGATGGCCATGCCCCTTTTAGGCCCATCTCTGTCCTTACTGCCTTTGACTTTTTCAGGATTTACATCTGTCGTTCTCCCTATCAACTTCTCTAACTTTGTGTCTACTTTGTGAACTACCCTGTTTTGTGTGTGTGGGGGGTGAGATTTCCTTCCTTCTCTTCAGTGCCTCTTCCCTTGGCTAGTTTAAATGTTTGCCAATGAAGCATTTAAACCTATCACCTAGGATCGTGGTTCCCCTCCTGGACAGATGCAGACCATCATGCCAGTATAGGCCTATATCCCTCCAGGTGGACCCCCAGTCCCCAGTGAAGCAAAATCCCTGAGCTCTGCACCAGTTTTTTAACCAGTCATTGTCTCCCATGGTGTGGCATACCCTAGCCTCACCCATGCCATAGACAGGTAGCACTTCTGAGAAAGTTTCTGTGTGTGCCACTTGTCAAAGGCCCCTTACCAACTCTACAAACTTGTCCTGCTACACTGATCTGATCCCATTCCCAGCCAAGTCATTTGTCCCTAGGTGGACAGTGACATCCAGCTCCCTGCCCCGTGCAGTTGCTGCTATGATCCTGAGGGTTTGCTTCCTGTCCCTCCAAGCCATAGCACTGGGCAGGTACCTTACCTCTCTTTTCCTTCCCTGCCCCAGTTCTACCCCCCAAATGACTGAGTCCTTCACCAGGAGTTGCTTCCTTCCCCTATGGGGTCCCATAGCACCCTCCTGCAGGTCTCCTTTTTGGTGATTCCCAGCATCCACCTTGGTCTCCACTGTGGGTGCTTCCATGGAAGAACCATGCTCCACCAGAATGGTGAATGAATTGTGAAGAGGCACAACTGGAATGATGCACCTCTGTTCCACTACCCTCACCCTCCCTGAGCCAACTGTGGTTCAACCACTTCTCTTTTTTGGCAACCTCTGTGTCAGTGGTGGTGGCCTCAGTGGTCCCTGGGTGGGAGAAGAGGCTTCCTGAATCCTTGCCAGGTCAACATGGAGACAGGCAATCTCCTACCTCAGACCAAAGAGGTGCCTGCAAATAAAGCAGCAATGCAGCCTCTAGAACATCTCTCAAAAGACTGACACTCCACAGCCAGTGCATTGCACCACTCCCCACATGTCTGTCTCCCTTCCTGTTTAAGATTTTTTTTTAGTGTATGCTAGCATGTGAGTGTGTTTACTCCCTATTAAGTGTACTGTTCCTTTAAGGATATGAACAGGTGTATGTCCTTTGCACTTTGGGAATTGATGTCAGAACCCTGACATAAAGGAAATTATGTGCTTGGGGCAGGGTGGGTGGGACTAAGCACATGCCCTCCAGAAACAATCAACTACAACTCTGACCCACCATCCCGGTGAGTGTCTTCCTTCCTTTCAGACACCTATTTCATAGAGTTTAAGTAATAGGTCTAGTCACAAATAACTGCAAATATTCTCCCAGCTAGACTTCCTAGCTGGCAAATAAAAGTTACACTAGGAAAAGTCAACCCCAAAAACAAAGCACCAAAACACTGACTTCTACTTACTTACACAGGCCTCTAAATTAAGAATTCAGTGCAATGTACTCTATTAAATCACCTCTTTGGTATAAGGAAGCTGGTGGCTGCTCTGTGTTTCAGCTACAGCAACACTCTCTAATGCACTCTCTTGTGAAACAAGAGCAAAACAGGTTGCACTCACTATACAATAAAATATCTTGGTTTGCCACAATGTCACACCCTAGGCGACATCACTGTGAGGTACTCTCCTCCCTCAACTGACCATCCCCTAGAGACACATTACTGTACCCTTTACTGTGCATTGCCTACAAACTCATGAATAGCAACTCACTGGTCAGCCTTACTGGCCTCCTGACCCCCGACCGCTCATGTAGAAAGCTCCATACCACTGCTAGAGATTTCCTGGAGGAGCGAAGAGTTAAGACAGTGGCAAGTGGCAAGTCCTTCACTCAAGCTGTACCTGTACTCTGGAGCAAGCTCCCTGCCTACCTACCTACAAGAAGCAACCTCCCTGGAGGTCTTCTGTAAAGGGCTTTGGGAGCACCTGTTAGATAATAACAATTGTTCGTACACTTGAATAGTTACCCAGGTCTATCCAAGCCTAATTGTTCTATCTAAAGAAGATGCACCATCTGCCACTGTTGTATGCTATGGCTGTCCAGGACTGGAGGCTAATGCTATTGTGAATGCTTACAGTGATCTTATTAAGCATTGTCAACCTGTGTTTATGTATTCCTCATGTGAATTGTATCTGTATGGAAATGTTTCTTTGTAACTTCAGTAAAGTGTCTCTGCTAAATGTTTATTCTATGTAACTAAGTCCAGATCACCCCTGAAAAAGGGGACTTTGGGGCTCAGTGGGTCTACCCGGTTACCAAAATTGAAATAAATAAACAAATAAAACTTAGTCTGGTGCCACCATAAATGTCTACTTGTTTATAGATAAGTATAACCCACCAAGTAAACTAACATGCATGTTGCTCCCAATCATACTGAGGCAGGGTATGAAGGCACATCATGTGTTTTTTTCTTTTCTAATGACAGGTGGATTTTAAGATATTATTGAGGAGTTAATTTATAGTTATGTTTGGATGCCTCGTCCCCAAACAATGTTCTATTCTGTTGGATAATTGGTGACCCATACACTAAATAATATCCCAGTAGAAAAGGAGATATCTGACCATTGTCAAGGCCAGCAAGATCTATCTCCTTACAGGTGTTAAGGGTACACATCGTAGGAGTGGCTAAACTTGCTGCTGCTGCTGCTGAATTAGTTAGTTTAATTAGACTGCCATGAGGTAGCCCGCTGTCATTCTGGTCTGATGAAGCTGGGCAGCATAATAAAACATAAATTTCTACATGTTCTTTGAATTTTACTACCTTGAGAGGTCTAGCTGATACATATTCCCTAGGGGTTACTCAGCATACAGAATGATACATTTTGCTTCCATTTCTATCAATTGCAGAGAGGTATTATGAAATCCATTGAGTTTTAGGCTGTCAGGCAGATTTGCTAACAATGACCTTAATGCATGGGGGTATTTCAAACTTGGCACCATCGAACAGACAGACCTAAACACAATTGTTTTCTCCTGGGATTCAAACTAATTGAAGTGTCTGCATATCACTATGAAGGGATCAGTTCAACATACTATGCAATCAATCCTTTTTATAACATGTCCTCTCTCACACAAGAAGGTGCTTTTAGATGTATGACAGGCTCAGCATGTTATATTTAAATTTGAGTGCAATATGTTAACTTTAATTAAGTGACAATAGGTGTTGCAGACAGCCTTCACTGGTCTCTGACTTTACCTGGTACACTCTAGGGTTAGCAGTGATTGGGGTATTGTGTTTTCTGACCTCAAGAAATCACTACATTACCATTTATTGTGTTACATTTATCATTCTATTTTATGTTTTGTTAAGTTTTTTTATACTCTGTTTAACTTTTCTACATTGCTGCATGTTACTGTGTTTTGTATTAGAGAGCTACTAGTATTTTGGGTTCCCAATTCTCAACATTTGATACCGCAGCCTTACTTTCATTCTCATAATTGTTTTAAAAAATGTCTACAACACAATATAAGGACAATATAGGAGAATAGTGAAGGCATAAAATCAATAAAAGTTAAAACAGAAATACAATAAATAATAGGCAGACAGCCAACTTACGTACTGTAAAATTTGCTCAGTGCTGCTGTCACTATCAGTCAGTAACGTCTATGATTTTCTCTATCTTACATCAGTACATAGACAGGCAGTGTCCCTCATAGACAGGCAATTACAAAATAAATGCATATAGATAGGTAGGTAGATAATTGTCTCTGTCTTGCTGTCTGTCTGTCTATCTATCTATCTATCTATCTATCTATCTATCTATCTATCTATCTATCTATCTATCTCTCTGTCTATCAACATGGAGACAAGGTGATGTGTAATACAACCATTGAGCAAGTTATTATGGATACCACTGCCACTACCTTAAATGACCAATATAAGGAAATGGAATTAAGTAACTCACTGAAAATGGTTTATGTCCTGGGTGATTCTATAGTGAAATACATTAATAGGTACACGTCAAAAAGAAATAAAGAACAAGTCACCACAAGCTATTTTTCAGGGGCTAAGATAGGTGATATAAGAGGCATGCTGCACAGCAGAGTTCAGGAAAGAAATAGTGAAACCTCTGTGGTTTTGCATGCAGGGGAGAATAATATCAGGAGCCAAGGAATCAGAGACTTAAAAAATGAATATAAAAAGATGATGGATGAGGCTAACGACCTGAACTGTAATATTACATTTTCTGAAATATTACTGGTCCCAAGGGAAAACAATATCAATATGGAAAAAATAAAAGAAATAAACAATTGGTTAAGGTTGTGGTGCCTTCAAGAGAATGTGATGTGTATAACCCATTGGGAGAAATTTTGTGGTGAACCAGCCTACTATTGCAAAGATGGGTTACATTTAAGCGAACGAGGCAGCAGAAAATTAGGGTTATCACTAAAAAGACTTGTTTATAAAGCTTTAAACTGACTAGAAGAGGGGAGAGTGGTGCAAAATAAATTCTTACCAAAAGGAAGAAAACCCAAACAGCAAAACGTGCTAGGAAGGAATCACTTGTCACACACATAAGAAGGAGAATGTGTACAGAATTAAAACTGTGATCGTTAAATGCTAGCAGATTAAATAGTGATAAAAAATACAAACTAGAGGCTTTGACAAAATCAGAAGGGATTAATATATGTATGATTACAAATACATGTTGGGATAATGGAATAGAATGTAACAAAGACATTGATGGCTACATCTTGTTTGAAAAAGCTGGAGGAATAAAAGGGGGAAGGGTGTGGCTGTATATATGAGGAATTATATTGATGGGGTGCTTTATGAGTTGCCCGGTGACCTAGGAACTGAATCATTATGGCTAGCAATACAGGAGAGTAAAGAAAACAAATTCTTCTTAGGTTTATATTACAGAGCCCCAAACAGTAATAGAGACATGGATGAGAAGATTGAGTATGAAATAGATGTCATGTCACAAAAGGCGGATGTTGTGAACTTGGGTGATTTTAATCATCCTGAGATACAATGGAGACCAGATTCTGCAACCTGTACTAATAGCAATCAGTTTCTAGATTTGCTAGGTTTGATGGGGCCCAGTCAACTTGTGTATATGCCAAAACGTCGGGAGAATGTGTGAGACTTAATCATTACAACTAGAACAGAAAGTTTCACTAGAATTAAGGTTAGAGAAGTACTAAGCAATAGTGTTCATAGTATGGTCGATTTTGTTATTAGGAAATATTTAGTAGTAAAAAATAGGGGTACCACTATGGTGGAAAATTATATGAAAGCAGATTTAAAAAAAAATGAAAGACTGGATTTGGATAAAAAATGTCAAAGGCAAGGACACCAATGCAATGTGGACAATATTTAAAAACAAACTAAGACAGCTGGAAGATATCGATGTGCCTCATAAACCAGGTTGTAATAAGAAGAGTAAAAGACCTGCTTGGTGTACAAGTAAGGTAATGACACTAATTAAGAAAAAAAAAAGCATATCAATAAATGAAATCCCTGGAATCACAAGAAAGTTTAGCCTACTACAGACATATGTTAAAACTAGTAAAGAGTGCTATAAGATCCAAAAGGAATAACATTGAATTTAATTTGTCTCATTGAGCTGATAATGGTAAGGGTTTCTTCGCTTATGCAAACAACTTGAGAGGCAATAACAACCAAATTGGGCCACTTAAGGTAAATGAGGAGGAAACTACAACCCCCAAGGATATAGTAGAGGTGTTCAATTATTAGTTTGGCTCAGTTTTTGAAGGGAAAGTCAATAAAGAATATATAATACCTAAAAATATCTGTCATCAACTGGATCTTACTATAAACATATCTGAGGTTAGAATACTGATTCACAAATTGAAAATGTACAAGTCCTCAGGCACCCACCAGCTTACTGCTAGATTAATTAGAGAAGTGGGTGATATAGTTGTTTCTCCACTGGTGGAAATTTTAAATAGTTCATTTGCAGCAGGTGAAATACCGTGCAATTGGAAACAAGCTCTGGTGGTTTCCATATTTAAAAAGGGGAATAGGTCAACTCTATCAAATCATAGGCCAGTCAGTCTAACGTTAAAAAAAGCAAACTTGAAGAAAATATGTCTTTCATAGACCTTGTTGATAATGTACAGCATGGGTTTAAAAAACAAAGAAGGTGTACCACAAACCATATGAGCTTTTGTGAAAAAGTAAGGAAAGAAATTAATGATGTGCCATATGATGTTATTTATTTAGATTTTCATAAAGCTTTTGACAAGGTCTCACATTATGATTTAATTAAAAAAATGGGGACATTGGGCATAGATAGTAGGACAACAAACTGGACCAAGAACTTACTGAAAGATAGAGATCAGAGGGTCAGAGTGGTGGGTGAATGTTCCAAGCCTAGAACTGTCACTAGTGGAGTACCTCAAGGGTTGGTGCTGGACCCTATTTTATCCACCTTATATATCAGTGATCTGCGCAAAACTGTTAAACATACTGCTATAAAATTTGAAGATGATATAAAGTTGAGAGGACCAGTAGATACTGGAAGGCAGCAGCAGGCTATGGTTAGTGACCTTAAAAGAGATAGACAATTGGGGCAAAAGAAAAAAAATGCCATTTAGTTTCCAGAAATGTACTAGTATGCACCTTGGCAAACACAATTCTGCTCAGACATATATATTAAATGGATAAATTCTTGCAGAGGTGATAAATGAAAAGGACTGTGGTAAAACAGTATCTAATAAGTTGAATTTAAGAAAAATCAGAATCAGGCTATCACTAAAGCTACCTACATGATCAAGGATATTAGAAGGAGTTTTATCAACAAGTCTATAACTTGTCTGTTGCTTTTATATAAAACCTATGTCAGACCATATTTGGACTATGGGTCACAGCTGTGGTGTCCCTATAAGTTAGGAGAAATTGTCAGTATAGACAAGGTTCAGAGAAGATTCACTAAGCACCTAGGTTCTCTTAGCTCGATTAACTATGAAGAAAGATTTAAGAAGACAGGGTTGTTCACATTAGAACAGAGAAGGGGAGATTTATTAATGCTGTTTTGAGTGATGGGAGATTAGGAACTAAATAGGGAAATTAACATAAATCTCTGTGTCAAACCACCCAATCTTAGAGGACATAAAAAGCAAATCAGAACAGATACAGACAGGAAAATAGTATTCATTTCTCATTCCTAAATAGTACTGGAAGGATCTGGAATTTATTACCAGAAGAAATCATAAATTGTAAGAATGTTGACAGCTTTAAGCTAAAAATAGATAGATGGCTGGAAATAAATAGGGCTATATGGTCCCACTAATGTGAGGAGTGGTAGTATGGGCTTTATTGCCTTCTTTCTTTCTAAATCCAGTATGAACTCCAGTATGAAAGACTGATAGCAGATAAGGACTGCTTGACCCACCAAGTCTGCCCATTTCCCTACCTATTGGATAAGCTGCAGATTTTAGTTAACCAACAACCTACTTCCTCCTACCCCCCACTATAATTGCCTTGTGGCTGTCCCGTGCATTCTTGAATTCCACCATGGTTTTTGACCCCACAACTCCTCAGGGAGGTGGTTCCGTTCGTCCACCACTCTGTCCATGAAAAAATATTTCCTTATGTTGCCCCTGAGCCGTCCTCCCTCTATCTTCAAATTGTGCCCCTTTGTTCGTCCACATCTCTTTTTCTGAAAGATGCTCCCCTATTGGATGTTGTTGATTGCCTTGAGGTACTTGAAAGTTTCTATCATTTCCCCACTCTCCCTCAAGGGTATACATATTAAACTCTTTTAGTCTCACTTTCTATGGCTTCTGTTGCCGACCCTGCACCATTGTGCTGCCCAATTGTTTAACCAGGAGTAGCACATTAAGCTGAAAGCTTGCTTACAGGTCCAACCTGGGAGCACAGGGAAGTTAAGTGACTTGCTCAGGGTCACACAGTATGCAAGTGGGGGCTGTGGGATTCAAACCCAGGTCTCCAGATTTGCAGTTCAGAGCCTTAAACCACTACTCTACACTGCCTCCCTATTTTAGTTGCCCTCCATTGGACCACCTCCATCCTGTGTCCTTGCAGAGATGGTATCTCCAGAACTGCATGCAGTACTCCAGATGTGGTCTCACCAATTGTCCATACAGAGAGATAACAACTTACTGTTTTCTGCTGGTGATGCCTTTCCCTATGCATCCCAGTACCCCCCCAAGCTCTCCTTACTGTCTTCCCACATTGCTTGCCTACCTTAAAGTCATCTGATATGGCTACTCCCAGGTCCTTTCCATTTTTGTTGTTGATAGTACCCTCCGTTGTGTACTCTTCACCTGGGATTTTGTTTCCCAGGTGCATTACTTTGCACGTCTTTGCATTGAATCTAAGCTGCAATAAGTTTGGGCATTCCTCCAACCTTGCCAAGTCCCTTCTCATCCTTTCCACACAGCCCCTTTTGTGTTTCAACCCTGTTGAAGATCTTTGTGTTGTCTGCAAAGAGGCATGCTTTTCCTTCCAACACCTCTGCAATGTCTTTTATAA
This sequence comes from Neoceratodus forsteri, assembly GCA_016271365.2. NCBI lineage: Eukaryota > Metazoa > Chordata > Ceratodontiformes > Ceratodontidae > Neoceratodus > Neoceratodus forsteri. The sequence goes on from CM057455.1 coordinate 64,204,789, forward strand.
AGATATTAAAGAGGACCGGTCCAAGTACGGAATGCTGCAGTACCCCACTAGTAACCCCTCTTTCTTCAGAGTGGACTCTTTTTACTGTTATCCTCTGTGTCCCATTGTCCAGCCAATTTTTTTACCCAGGCTACCACCCTAGGATCCACTCCCAGGCTGACTAACTAGTTTATTAATCTTTTATGTGGGGCTGTGTCAAATTCCTTGCTAAAGTCTAGGTAGGCCATATGCACTGCCCCTCTCTGGTCTATAACTTTGGTCACCCAGTCAAAGAAATCAATTAGATTCATCTGACATGACCTTCCTGCTGTGAATCCATGCTGCCCTATGTCCTGTGCCCTGCTGGCCTCCAGGTACTCAAAATTCTTGGATGAATCCCATCAGGCCCCATTGCTTTGTCCACCTTGAGTTTTGGGAGTTCTTTAAGGACCCTTTCTTCTGTGAATAGACTGGTGTCGACACCCTGCCCAGAGTGCTTCTATTGTTTGGTTTAGGTACCTCCCCCTCTTCTTCTTTAGTGAATACTGAGCAAAAATATCTATTTACCTATCCTGTATTGGGTCCTCCCTAAGAGTCACAATCCCCAAACAGCATGAAATCCTGTGCTGAAACTACCTGTGTGAGAAAACAAAATAAAACCTTCTCTACCTCCTTGTCCCCTGTGTTGCCATCTCTTCACATTCCAGTCCCAGGGATGCTGAAGATGGGAAGCAGTAGGACAATCCAAGCACAGTTCCACAGTTTAAATCTGGGGCTTGTTGCCACTTGGCAGTCTCTGACCTCAATCACTCTCCACTGTAATGGGGGCTGAGGCAGAGGGCAGATTAAACCAAAACACCAGCAATTTTTATTCCCTGGCCCAAGAGCCAGAAAGAACCACAAAAACACAGTCAAGAAGCACAGCACCAGTATACACTGCCATGAATGTGCAGAATGCACCAAGAATGGAGCCCGTGCTCCGTAGTTTAAATTGTGCCATCAACCAACTACATAAGGCTGTCCTGGCCCCTTCAACCAACCTGGAGCCAGGACACACTGAACTGGACACTTCAAGCACACTGATAAAGCTTTCCTAGCCCCAGGGAAAGCTTTGGGCTGGGAATATGAAACAGTGCCATGCATGCTTAAGAATCTGGACCCCCTAGCAACCCAGGACTATAGAGATAGATAGATAGATAGATAGATATAGATAGATAGATAGATAGATAGATAGATAGATAGATAGACAGACAAATAAATAGATATGGTATACTATATATAGATGGATAGACAGATCGACAGATAGATAGATAGACAGGCAGAAGTCACTGAGGCTTTCCATAAAAAGTTCTCTGATCTGTCTGCAATCCTTAGCAAGCTACATACCCAGCATCCTACTAGCCTTGGGCCCGATCTTACTGAGCCACCCATCACCTCTCCCTCCACTAACATCTCCACCCCTCCTTTCTATTTCCGGGCTATCTCCACTAAAGGCACCACTGAGCTTCTAAAAAGCCTACCCAACCACAGCAGTTCTGGCAGCAATTACCTTTTCCCAGCTCTGCTCAAGCTAATCTCCCTGGCCATCCTAAAACCCATCACCTTCATCTTTAATCTGGCCTTGTCCATTTCCTTTTTGTCTGACTCCTGGAAGCATGCTAGGTTGGGGTGGTGTCCATCTTTAAAGTGGGTGACCCTCTATCAGTGGATAATTGTTGACCCATATCCCTTCTTCCCCACTTTAGCAAGCTTCTGGAAAGAATTGTCCAGCAGCAACCATCTGACCACGCTGACAAAAACAACCTTATGTCAAGCCAACAACATGGTTTCCTCAAATTCCGCTGCACTACATCTGCCCTGGCCCTATTCACAAATAACATCCATTGGAATATGGGCATGGGGAAAGCCACGGGGGCTGTCTTTGTAGACCTGTCCAAAGCATTCGACTTAGTCGACCACCCCTTATTACTCCCCACCCTCCATATACTTGGCTGCTTCCCAGAGACAACTTTGTGGTTCAAGAGCTATCTCTTTGTGAGATCTCAGTTCATAGGAATTGGCCCTGCCACCTCCCCTGCCCTCCTGGTCACTACAGGTGTTCCACAGGGCTCCATACATTGCCTGCTGTTATTCTCCCTGTTCATTAATTCACTCTCCTCTGACTGTCTAATGTGATGCCCTGCTGTATGCCAATGATCTTGTCCTCTTTTACAGTGACAAGACCCTAAAAAACATATCCACCATCCTGTCCTGTAACCTTAGCTCTGCATACACCTGGTTTCAGTTATATCAACTCCTAGTCAATAACAATAAAACTAAATTAATGCTTTTTGGATCTAAACCCTACCTTGCTAGCATCACCAAGTCTGGTTCCACCCTCTCAGTACTGACACCTGCTGGACTGCTCTGCAAAATGTGCCAAACTTCAAATACTTTGGCATAACCTCTGACTCCTTACTCTCCTGTATGGACCATGTTACCACTGTAATACTTTGGGTTACCAAAAACTTGGGGTGACTTACTGACTAAAATCATTCCTAACCAGTGAAGCCCATCTGGCTATTGCCATAGGAAACTTATTACCTATTATTGACTACTGCTCCCCAATATACTTACATATGTCACTGACCCTATGCACATGCCTTATCTCAATCTATAACATCTGCTGTTTTGCTGTCCTGGCACTGTACTCCATCCATCACTGTCACCTATACCAGTCACTAGGCTGGCACCATTCCCCTCTCATTTTGACTATGACCTTGGCAGTCTTATCGACAGCACCTTCAGATGTGGAGAGGCTTCATATGCATCCATCCTGAAGGCCTGGGCCCCTTGGAGGTGCCTACATGCAACCTCAGTCCTCCCCTTGGAACTTGCCAAAGTTTTGACTGCTATTGGTGACAAAGCATTGTTTGTTGCTGCTTCCTCATTGAGGAACAGTCTCCCAATGTCCTTCCGCTCCCTAGACACCCATAGCATTTTCAAGCACTGCTTCAAATCCTGGCTACTAAGAAATGCAAAATGCCTCTGCTCTCTAGGGTAGTCATATGCCCTGTCACCTTCACTAATTGCTACCTTTTGTTATCACTTCTGTCCTGTCCTCCTGTACCTTTTTCCAATTCGCTGTGTTCTTCGAGCACCTCTGCCCCTCTCCTTATTTCACTTCTCCAGTGCCTATGTATTCATAGTTTATGCCACAAGTTCATGTCACTCTTACTTGTACCGCTTGCACCTAATTTGTCCTGTGGTCAATCCCTGTATACTACTATACAAGCTATCTATTTCTTCTCCCAAATGAGCTAACTTTTTGAGTAATATGTGTAATGATTACTGCTGACTCACTGTAAATTTGATGTTTCCTGCTCCAATCTGCCTATAATTATAAAGTGTTAAGTTTCTGTTTGCAATGCTGCTGTATAATGTGACTTCTGTGCTGCATGTTGTGGTTTGGGTCATGCCTGAAAATGGTCCCCAGGATCAGTGCACCTACCCAGTTATCAAAGACTTAGATAGATACAATAGATGGATGGATAGATAGATAGATAGATAGATAGATAGATAGATAGACAGACAGACAGACAGTCAGATAAATATGGCATGATCCTCAGGCTGCTAATGCTGAAAGCCATTCAGCTGCTTGCTGATTGGTTCCATGCAAATTAAGGGACTGAAGCCCCCTCCAATAAGAGCAACTTTGGTCCTTCCAACTAAAAGAAGTTTACACCCAGCAAGCAAGGAGTGGTGTCACAACCACAGTGTGTGGTCCTGAGTCAGGACTGCCCAGCCCCTTCCAGCTTGAGCAGCAAAAGGTTCAGCAGTGAAAACCTCTGAAATGCCATTTTCTGTAACAAAGCAGTTCTTGTGTGTACACAAGCAAATGTAAAAATGGGCTTGCATAAAGAGTTACATGAATAAACACCATGCGTACATTTCTCAGTTAGAGGTATAAAAAGCAACACCACACTTGTATACTCCATTGCTGGTATAAAAAACAAGTTTGCAGAGTTACATGCACAGACACCAAGCTTCCATACTCAGTTAGAGGTATAAACAAGCATTTGTCAATGCCAAATGTTGTCTCGCTGGCATTGGCATTAGTATTACAGAGGAGGGCAACAAAGATGATACGAGGGCTAGGGAATTTGACTTATGAGGACAGACTTGAGGAGCTCTGCCTGTTTTCATTGGAGGAGAGGAGAGACAGGGGGGACATGATTGAGGTCTTCAAGTACCTCAAGGGAATAAATAGGGTAAACATGGAGGGGATCTTTAGACTAAAGCAGGGAGGTATCACCAGAGGGCATGGTTTGAAGTTGGAAGGTGGAAGGTGAGGGGGAAAGAGGAGGAGGTTTTCACCGAGAGGGTGGTGGACCCTTGGAATGCACTGCCTGGTGAGCTGGTTCAGAGATCCACAGTGGGAGGCTTCAAGAGAGGGTGGGACAGACACAGAAAGTGGATATATCAGATGATGGCCTGTCCCGGGGTGGGGATGGATGATAGGGGTTTCTGGAGAACAAGGGATGGGAGGGTCTCGGCACCCAACTAAGGATCTAGGTTCGAGCAGACTCGATAGACCGTAAGGCCTAATCTGCTGGCAAATAGTATGTTAGTATGTTAGTGCAGGAGTTAGAGATGCAGAATAGGAATGGCAGTGAAGTATTGAACTGACGCCAACCTCACCCCCACCCTGAAGAGACACATTTTCAACATAGGCATTTTGGGACCTCCCCTCATGAACAGTGGCACTGTGATTTTGTCAATCTATCCTAAAAGTTGATTTCCCACAGCGACCATGCCATTCTGTGCCACAGGGGCCAAAACACATTTTGGGCAGGATGTGAAAAATGACAGCTGTACTGTTCATAAGAAGGTGTGAAAAAATGCCAGTGTTGAAAATCTGGCATGAAAATATTGCAAATTTGCGAAGTTACAAGGGTGCGTGGAAACTGCGCAATGCATGCTTATAACACAGTTATTTTATGGACTTTCATCACCAGATTTTCAACATACGTATTTTAGGACCTCTGCTCATGAACAGTGTCACTGTCATTTTCTCAAACTGTCCCAAAAACTGATTTCACACAGCGACCATGCTATTCTGCGTCAGAAGTGTGAAAACACACTTCGGCCAGGATATGAAAAATGACAGCTGTACTATTCATAAGGAGATCTGGAAAAATACCAGTGCTGAAAATCTGGAGTGAAAATATTACAAATTCACAAAATTACGAGTGTGCGTGGAAACTGCACAACACACACTCATAAAACAGCCATTTTTGGGATATTGTTCCCCAAATTTGCAACACAGGGTTTTGAGAGCACACCTCATGAACAGTGGCACTGTCATTTTGTTAATCTGTCCCGAAAGGTGATTCCGCACAGTCACTGTGAAATCACCTTTCAGGACTGAATAACACCATGACAGTGGCTGAATTCATGAGGAAGGGCCCCAATAACCCCATGTTGAAAATTTGGTGCAAAAATTCCAAAAAATGCCCGAGATATGCACCAAAGTCGAAAAAACCCTATTCATGCCATTATACAGCTTACCGGCATTTCTTCAGTTCGCGGTCGGCTTTGAAGAGTGCAGACGTGTTCCCAGTCCACCGAAGATCGTCGCACTGGACTCCGGAGGTAGTTATGGGGTGAGGGGGGTGGTGGGAGGCAGGGTGATCAGAGGGTGGGCGCTGGTTGGGGAGGGAGCAGGACAGACCAAAAGGGACCTGCTTTCTTTTACAGGTTAAAAAACATCGCAGGACTTTTGTTTTACAGGGTGTTTAGCATGCAACCTGAGTGTTTGGGGAGCTAGCCGACGGGGATTGGGCACCACCGTGGCACATACCAAAGGGGCTGCTAGAGCTGAGGGGGATTGGGACCCTCCCTCGGCACACAACAAATGGGGGGGGAATTATGCCGAGGGGGAGTCCGCTCCCCCATTGGCACATGAACTGGGTCGGGGCATGCTGACAAGGGAACTGGGCACCCCCGAAGTCGGATTGTGGCAGGCGGTGGAGGCAGTCACTGCCACCATGTTTACTAGAATGCTTCACCAGGAAAGGCATGTCAGGAGGTGCCGCTGCTTGATGAGCTTGGCTCTCATTGCAGCGGACCTTTTCTTAGATGTGCTTGCCACATTACGTGTTACTGGTGTGGTGCCTGCATGCTTCCTTATTGGGGAATGAGGGATGCACCTACTGATGCATGCCCTGCATTCACCCACAGTAACCACACCTCCAAATCTGCTAATACTGCAATATGTTGGCTGGCGTGCAAGCATAGGCCAACATAAAAAACAAGCTTGCATAAACAGTTACATGCACAAACACCCCACTTCCATAATCAGTTACAGGTATAAAAAACAAGATTGCATAAAGAGTTACATGAATAAACACCACACTTATACACTCAGTTACAGGTTTAAACAAGCTCTGATCAGATACAGCTGCTCAGAGCAGTGGTAGTTTCATAGATGCTATACAAGTCTATCAGCATTAGCCTTTATGACTTGTCACGTATCAGTGAAGATATATAATTTCATCTGTTTCCATGTGATTGTCAAGTTCTTTCTTGAACTGCTCCAATGTATTACTGCTTACATTCGACTCAGGCAGAGCATTCCATGCTGTCACTGCTCTCGTATTATACCACTCACTCCTCCTATTTGTTCTTGTTACATCTTCTCTAAGTTGAAGTCCATGTGACCTTGTCTGTCCCTCTGTTTCACTTTTACACAGTCCAGCTGTTACCCATAGTTGTTCATTAAGGTATGCCTTATATATGCAACATAAATCCCCCACTTAATTTCCTATATTTGATAAAGTCTCAGTGTTTCTAATCTTTTTTCATATGGACAATTTTTGACAGTTTTAATTTTTTTGGTAACTTTTCTTTGTATTCCTTCCAACAATTTCATACTCCCTTTGTTTTGTACTGTAACAAAGGGCACACAATACTCCTTGTGGGGTCTGATCAGAGAGGTGTACAAGGGAAGTATCACCTTACTTCTTGTATTCTTGACATTTCTCATTATACAGCTAATAATTTGATTGCACTTTTTGACTGTCTCTCTTATGTGATAGTTTAACATTACAGTAGTTTGTTGTTAATATACATGCCTAGGTCCTTTTCAACATCAGTTGTTGCCAAGATTTTATTGTTTAGTGTGTACTTGGCCTGTATGTTGTTATGCCCTAAGTGCATAACCCTACATTTGTCAAGGTTGAACTCCAGTCCATGGTTTGATGCCTATATTCCTATTGTTTCTGTATCTCGTTGCAGGCCAAGCACATCTTCTTTGTTATTTATTATAGCTCCTACCTTTGAATCATCTGCATATTTATATATCTATGAGTTGTTAGTTGTGGTCATTGTAGTTATAAGTATGTTAAATAACAGGGTCCCAATGCAGGCCCCTGGGGCACTCCACTTGAGAACTCCTCCCATTCTGACTAGTATACCCTTACGGTATACACACCCACTGCTGCCTGCTGTTTAATCATGACTTTATCCATGATACAGTTCTAGGGTGCATTTCCATGCCTATTACCTGATACATTATTTCATAGTGCAAGACAGAATCAAAAGCCTTAGAGTACACCAGATATATTACATCCACCGATAATCCCTGGTTTAATGCTGAATTTGCTGGCTTAAAGAACTGCATCAAATGAGTTAGGCATGATCTCCCTTGACTAAAGATGTGCTGTACTATATCTATTTGCCCCTCTCTTCTATGTGTTGCAGAACTAAGACCCTAAATAAAATAAATCCTTTCATGATCTTGCCTATTAAAGATGTTAAACTTATTGGTCAAAACTTTTTAACATTTTCTTTACTCCAATTCTTATATATTAGAGTCACATTAGCTCCCCTCCATTCATGCAGAGACTCACATTTTTTTCAGGGATTCATTTAACAGCACACACAATGTGCCTACCTTCTCTTTCACTGCAATGAGAGCAAGTAAAAGAATACTCAGAGCCCTCACTGCACAGGAGTCTGACATTTGCAAGAATAAGGTGCCAACAGAACTGCACTTGTGTGATATTTGTATATTTGCAGTTTAAGTCAGAGCCAGCATTTTGCAGATGGTGGCCATCACTTCGGCAGGGACAGAAGAAAAAGTATAGTGCTGGCAAGGGGCTACATTTATGTAGCCTGTGGAGGGGAAGAGCTGCATAAACATGTTCACCGGAGCACAGTGGAAGCACACCGGACAGCGGTCCAGCCACGTGCTTCCACAGTGCTCTCCTAAAACTCATCTGATGCCATAATAGCTATGGAGTTGCACCCACTCAGCCATGAAAATAAGCATGCACAAAGAGTTACATGCACAAGCACCATGCTTACATACTCTGTTACAGGTATAAAAAACAAGCTTACATAAAGAGTTACATGCACAAACACCAGCCTTACACACTCAGTTACAGGTATAAAAACAAGTTTGCATAAAGAGTTACATGCACAAACACCAGCCTTACACACTCAGTTACAGGTATAAAAACAAGCTTACATAAAGAGTTACATGCACAAACACCAGCCTTACACACTCAGCTACAGGTATAAAAACAAGCTTGCATAAAGAGTTTCATGCACAAACACCAGCCTTACATACTCAGTTACAGGTATAAAAAACAAGCTTGCATAAAGAGGTACAGGTATAAAAAACAAGCTTGCATAAAGAGATACAAGTAAAACCAGGACCATTGTCAATGCCAAATGTTGTTTGCTTTTATGCACTGTTTAGGTATTTGGAAGTGATAGCACCATGCCTATGAACTGTCATGTGCCCCCCCAAGACATCCACTGTGTCTTTCTGTTCAGTATTCACAGAAAGGGAGGGCAAGGGACACAGCAGTACAGCAGTTGCCAAGGGGAAGAAGAGGTGGACAATAGTCCATTCACAGGCAAAAGAATCCTGCAGGAGCTCACTAAATTGAAGGTGGACAAAGCAATGGGACCAGATGGCATACACCCAAGGATATTAAGAGAACTGCAAAGGGAGATAGCAGTACCTCTGGCAGCCATGTTCACTGAGTCATTCAACACAGGGCTGGTACCAGAGTATTGGAGGAGGGCACATGTGGTCCCTCTTCACAAATGTGGCAGTAGGGAGGAGGCGGGGAACTATAGGCCATTCAGCCTCACATCAGTAGTGGGGAAAATCATGGAGACATTGCTTAAAGAAAGGATAGTGGGGCATCTAGAAGCCATCTAAGCCCAGGACCATAGGCAATATGGATTCACAGTGGGGAGGTCATGTCAGACAAATCTGGTTGATTTCTTTGACTGGGTGACAAACAAAGTAAATCAGGTGGGGCAGTCGACAAAGCTTACCTTGATTTCAGCAAAGCCTTTGACACCATCCCACGTAGTAGGTTGATAAACTAGCTGGATAGGCTGGGCACGGGGGAAAGGGTGGTAAACTGGATTAGAAACTGGCTAACAGACAGGAGGCAGAGAGTGGTGGTAAATGGGGTGCAGTCTGGGGAGAGGGGGTGACAAGTTGGGTGCCGCAGGGATTGGTCCTGGGGCCAGTCCTGTTCAATGTCTTCATTAGTGACATTGCAGAAGGGCTGCAGGGTAATGTAACAAAGTGGATACCCCAGAGGGGGTGGAGAAAAGGAGGAGGGACCTGATGAAGCATGAGAAATGGTCTGAGGACTGACAACTGAAGTTTAATTCAAAAAAGTGCAAAAGTATCGCCTGGGACACAGAAACCCTGGGGAAAGCTACAGGATTGGGGGGAGTTGCTGACAGTCAGAAAGAAGGAAAGGGACCTGGGGGTTCTTATTTCAGATGATCTGAAAATGTCAATCTAAAGTGCTAAGGCAGCTGGGAGGACTAGTGACATGCTGGGGTGCATAGGCAGGGGTATCACCAGCATAAGGAAGGAGGTAGTGATGCCATTATATAAAACCATGGCCAGGCCTCACATGGAATACTGTGTGCAGTTCTGGAGGTTGCACCTTTGTAAGGCTATTAACAGGCTGGAGATGGTCCAGAGAAGGGTGAATAAGATGGTACAGAGCTTGCAACACAAGACTTATGAGGAGAGATGAAGAGACCTCAATATGTACTTACTGGAAGAGAGGAGGGAAAGAGGGGATATGATAGAAACATTCAAGTACTTCAAGGGTATAAACAAGGTGCAGGGGGAGGCATTTTCCAATACAGGAGGAGCACAAGAACAAGGGGGCATGACATACAATTGAAGGGTGGGAGGTTAAGATGGAATGTGAGGAAGTTTTTCTTCACAGAGAGGGTGGTGGACATGTGGAATGGTCTGCCTCTGGAGGTGGTCATAAACCCTAATACCCTGAGCATTTATTGGTATTTTTGCTCAAAGTTTTCAACATGGGCTTTTTGTGACTCCACCACAAGAACAGTGACACTATCAGTTCATTAGCTGAAAGGTGATTTTGCTACAGCGACTGTGCCATTTGGCACCACAGGTGCAAACACATTTTGAGCCAGATATGAAAAATGACAGCTGTACTGTTCATGAGGGATGTAAAAAATGGCAATGTTAAAAAATATGGAGTAAAAATATAAAAAATCTGGTGAAGTTATGAACGTGCGTAGAAACTGCGCAATGCAGAACTGTAATTATTTTGGGATTTTTTACACCAGATTTTCAACATAGGCATTTTGGGACCTCCACTCATGAACACGGTCACTGTTATTTTCTTAATCTGTCCTGAACATTGATTTCCCACAATGATTGCGCTATTCTGCAGAGGAAGTGCAAAAACAGATATTGGCTAAGATGTGAAAAATGACAGCTATACTGTTGATAAGGAGGTGTGGAAAAATGGCAATGTTGAAAATCTGGAGGGAAAATATTACAAATTTGTGAAGTTATGGGGGTGCGTGGAAACTGTGCAATGCACGCTCTTAACACAGTCATTTTATGGACTTTGTCACCAATTTTCAACATAAGTATTTTAAGACCTCTGCTCATGAACAGTGTCACTGTGATTTTCTTAATCTGTCCCGAAAAATGATTTTGCACTCCGACAGCACCACTGTGCGCTACATGTGTGAAAACACATTTTGGGTGAGATGTGTAAAATGACAGCGGTACTGTTCATAAGGAGGTTTGGTAAAATGGCAATGTTGAAAATCTGGAGTGAAAGTATTAAACATTCTCAAAGTTATGAGGGTGCATAGGAAATGCACAGCATACGCTCGTAAAACAGTCATTTCTGGGAACTTTTTCACCAAATTTTCAACATAGGGATTTTGGGGGCCTACCTCATGAACTGTGACACTGTCATTTTTAACTGGTCCCGAAAGGTGGTTCAGTGCAGTGACCGCAAAATCACCTTTCGGGACTGAATAACAAAATGACAGTAACTGAGTTCATGTGGCGGGGTCCCCAGAACCCCATGTTGAAAATTTGGTGAAAAATTTCCTACAAATGGCTGAGATATATCCACTTAGGTTGAAAAAACCCTATTTATGCCATTATATAGCTTACCGGCATTTCTTCACTTCACAGTCGGCTTTGAAAAGTGCAGATGTGTTTCTGGTCCACCAAAGATTGTTGCGTCGGGCTCCGGAGGTAAGTATGGGGTGAGGGGGAATGTGGGGAGGTAGGGTGCACAGAGGGTGGGCGCAGGCTGGGGAAGGGGTACCACAGACAGCGAGAGACCGTTTTCTTTATTTTTACAGGATTTAAAAAAAAAACCATTGGCACGCTGGGGATAGTCTCCCAGCGTTCCTCCTGGATATTTGATAGGGAAGGAGGAATGGAGCCGACAGAGATTGGGCACCCTGTCAGACATGCAGTGTGCTGTGGGATGGTGCATGAGCCGAGGGGGACTGGAGACCCCCTTTGCACACCACAAATGGGGGGTGCATCATGCTGATGGGGATTGGGCTACCCCATTGACAGATGAACTGAGGAGGGGGCATGCTGACAAGGGGATTGGGCACCCCCTGTCGCTTTTAGAACTGGAATGTAGGCAGCAGCTTTACATCAACTTTGTGGGGACTGTGAGAGGCTGACAGAGAAGCCATTGCCATGGGGACACCACACAATGCAGCTGTAATTGGCTGCTGCAGTCAGGGATGCCCCACAGCAAAAACAGCTGATTGCGTAGTGATGGGGTGCTCCCTGATTGTAGCGGCCCAGTTTCTTTGATCATAGTGTCCTGCTCATTAACTGCCATCATCGACAGCATGCTCCTCTATTGGCCAAGGCAGAGACCAGCCCCAGAACTGACTGCTGCCATTGGGCACAACACTGTCACGCCTCCACAACCTGCTTGTGAAGGAAACCTGATGCAATGTGTTTCTTGCACATGCGTGCAAGCAACACGAAAAATGAGCTTACACAAAGGTTATGTGCACAAACACCACACTTACATACTTAGCTACCACTATTAAAAAAATGCTTGGATAAAGAGTTACAGCATGTGCACAAATGCCACACTTACATACTTAGGTACAGATATAAAAAACATATTTGCATAAAGTGTTACATGCACAGACATCAAGCTTCCATACTCAGTTACAAGTATAGATAACACGCTTGCAGAAAAAGTTACATGCTCAAACACCACACTTACATGCTTAGTTACAGGTATAAAAAAGGCTTGCAAAAAGAGTTACAATGATAAACACCACAGTTACACACTCAGTTGCAGGTATGAAAAACAAGCTTGCATAAAGAGTTACATGCAAAAATGCCAAGCTTACTACAGGTATAAAAAGCAACACCACACTAACATACTGTCTCAGTTACAGGCATAAATAACAAACTTGCATAAAGGGTTACACACACAAATACACAGTTACACACTGAGTTATAGGTATACATAGCAAGCTTGCATAAAGAGTTACATGCACAAACACCACACTTACATGCTTAGTTACAGGTATAAACAAACTCTGGTCAGAGCCAATATGGCTGAGGAAAGCTTTTGGGATGCTTTTACCCATCATTGTGTTGGGTTGACCATCCATGGCACTCCAGACCTTACATCATGGGTTTTAGCATACCAGATAGGCTAATGATGCACATGACCTAGGATCAAATTTCTAGACCCCAGGTCCCAGAAGCCCCTGCTCTCCAGTTCAAATTGTGCATCTGATCAGGCTACAAGCACCCCCAGGAGTCCCTGTATTGTACCAGAAAAGGTAGGCCTGTGGTTTCCACAGAAGGCTTAATTTACTGTTGAAAGAATTTATTCTGAGCCTGCCTGAAGTAATTTTGTGTATTCTGAGCTGCTACCATATTTTTCTGTGGCAGTTTAAAGACTGGATAGTTTCAGACGTTGTTGGATGTGTTTACTAAAGCTGGAGCAGATAGTGCTGCTACGTTGTGTTGCGCTGGTCTGCCAATGACCATCCACCAGCAGTCCAGAGGGAGCAACAATGTGCTCTGTTTCCTAATAGCACTAATTGTTACTGCTGATGTTTGTTTGGCTTTTCATTAGAGTGTGCAGCTCGCTTGCAAGTACTACCAGCTCTCTCCCGGCCCGGAGTCGGCAGAGCACGCCATGGACCGCGTGGTCACCGCAATCCCCCTCCCCCCCATGGCCTCAGGACCTCTGCCTGTGCATTCAGCTGCTCCTTGCAACCTTAAGCTGCTCATTTTGGCTGCCTGTTTGGCAGAGATTGCCGCGCTGCATGGCGGCACAAGTCCTCCTCGCTCCATGCGGTAGGTACGATGCAGTCGCATTTCTAGGGCAGCCTCTGATGCAGCGTGCAGGCCGATGCAGCTCAGCCTTGCTTTGTGACTGCCTCTCTCTCTCTCTCTCTGATGGTTTTCTGCTCCAAGTCCTGCAGGATTTCGAGAGAGGGAGTCGAGATGGGTCTAGCTAGTCCAGAGGATGGCCCGAGTGGAAAGTTTATTTTCCAGCGGCTGCCTCAGTTATCCAGGGCAAATCCTGGATAAGGGAGGAGGGGGACTGACCTTTTCCACTGGAACTCCTTGGAAAATACAACAGTCCAACATCGGACACAGGAAATACAAGGATCCAGCTCCTCAGGGAGCATGTTTTGTGCTACTGGGGGCTCAGCAGTCTCCCCTCCCAAGTGGAGGCCACTGGGCACCGTGGGTGGGGAAAGGAGCAATTGTTTTCACTGGGGAGAGGCATCAGGCCTAGGCCCCTTCCTCAGTGGCCAGCCTGGTCAAACTCCTTCCTACTACTAAATTATCTTCTGCCTTTCCCACTCCGCCTAGGGGCACCTTTCCAAAGTGGCCCCTTGGCAAGGATGGGGGGGGTCGAGCCTCTCTTAACTGGCCGGGCATGATGCTAGCCACCATTTTGAGCATTTTGGCTATCATTTTAAAAAAGAGTGAGCACCCCTCTTGCCCAACACCACAGGCTGTGTGGGGGGGGCCCGACCCAGGGTATCCTCCTAATCCAACCCAATGTGAGCAGGTCAATTAAGATGGGACTGGCACAGTATTCTTAAGGTATAGGAATAGCCACTGCATGCTGCCTTTGAGTGGATATTATCGATTTCCTATATGGTCTACAGTACAGACATAAGTCAGCAGATGCTACACCTGCCATTTTTCAGGGAATCCAGTCTCTTCTTTGGAGGCCCATCATTACTCCACCCCTAATATTCCCCCATTGTCTTTCTCTCCCCAGATGGTGAAAGCAAGGAAGTGCACCACATGTAGTGCCACCCTGATGCCCCACAACACGGGACCTCAATGCCCCGCCTGCCTTCACGATGAGGATGATTTGTCTCTGGAGCAATCTCCAGTGATGGGATTGGACACTCCAGGGCCCAGTGAAAATAGTTGGATGGACCCAAGGGCCATCCTTCTACAGAATCAGCAAGCAACTGTGGCCATGATGGAGAGTCAGCAGAATTTTATGTTAAAGGTTATGGAGAGGTTGGAGGCCATAATGCAACCTAAGTTGCCACCAACCCCAAGACCACAACCAGAACCAGAGAACCCAGAGGAGACATCGGAGGCCCATCCAGACATGGTCGAACAACCACCGAGCACCTCAGCGCCCAACACAGGTGATGACACTGGGCATAAAGAGCTCCCCGATGATGATGATGAGGCCATACCATCTGACGAGGAGGAGATGGAATCACAGTCCATCTCAACTCTCACATCCAAACTGTGTCCTTTTGACTTGATTCCAGGCCTTATGAAAATGATTAAGACCACTATGGGGTTCGAGCTCAAGGAGGGCCAGCCCGAGTCAAAGCTCAACCCCATGATTTAGCAGTGGAAGGCCACCAAGGAAACCTTCCCAGTCTGCCCTATGATTGATGATGTCTTCATTAAGGAATAGGAGTCTACAGAACCAGGCAGAAGGTCCTGTCAAACTAATCTCATAGAGTTCTTTGACTGGGTAACCAGAGTGGTGGACCAAGGGGGAGCAGTTTGATGTCGCCTACCTTGACTTCAGCAAAGCTTTTGACACTGTTCCACATAGAAGATTGATAAATAAGCTGGGTAGGCTCGGGGTGGGTCAGAAGTTGGTCAACTGGGTGGCAAACTGGTTGACTGGCAGAAAACAGAGAGTGGTGGTAAATGGTATACAGTCAGAAGAGATGCAAGTCACAAGTGGGGTACCTCAGGGATCAGTCCTGGGGCCAGTCCTATTCAACATCTTCATTAGTGACCTTGCAGATGGACTAGAGGGTAAGGCTTGTCTGTTTGCAGATGACACCAAGATCTGCAACAGAGTAGATGATCCAGATGGGGTGGGCAGAATGAGAAGAGATCTGGATAAACTAGCAGAATGGTCAGAAGAGTGGCAACTGGGATTTAATGCAAAGAAGTGCAAAATCATGCACATAGGGAAGAGAAACCCTGAAGCCACTTATAGGCTGGGAGGGGAGTTGCTAGCAGTCACAAAGGAAGAAAGAGACTTGGGCATCATCATCACTGATGACCTAAAATCATCCAAGCAGACCTCTAAAGCAGTAGGTAAGGCTAGGGGGTGTTAGGGGTGTATTGCAGGGTATCACAAGTGTAAGGAGGGAGGTAATAATCCTCAGCACAAGACATTGGCTAGGGCCCCATCTGGAGTACTGCGGCAGTATTGGAGGCCACACCTTCACAAGGACATTAACCAAATTGAGGCAGTCCAGAGAAGGGCAACTAAAATGGTGCAGGGACTGCATCAGAAGACATATGAGGACAGATTAACGGAGCTCAATATGTATACCCTTGAGCAAAGGAGGGAGAGAGGTGATATGATCGAGGCATTCAAACACCTTAAGGGCATAAACAAGGTGAAAGAGTCTAACATGTTTAAATATAAGAAAATAGCAGGACAAGAGGACACAGCATGAGATTAGAGGGAGGCCGATTAAGGGGAATGTGAGGAAATTTTTTCACAGAAAGGGTGGTAGATGCATGGAATGGCTTACCACAAGAAGTGGTGGCTATGAATACAGTGCAGGGCTTCAAACAGGCATGGGATAGGCATAAGGGAGCAATACAAATGACTATGAATAGATAGGTCACTGACAGAGCAAAGGCCGATGGCACATTTATAAGGTAGAAAAAGAAATGGGCAGACTGGATGGACCTTGTGGTCCTTATCTGCCGTCAACTTCTATGTTTCTGTTTCTATGTCAGACAAAAGAAACCTAGACCGTATGTACCCGGTCCAGGAGGATACGGCTAGCGTCTGATGCACTGCACCAATGATTGATCCTCAGGTGGCAGCCCTCAGCAAGAAAACTGTTCTGCCATGTGGTACCATCTCCTTGAAGGACCCTACAGATAAAAAGGTGAAGCGCATTCTGAAGAAACTATTTGAAATTGAGGGAATGGTGGCCAAGGCATCCACTACTGCCATCTACACTGCACGTGCCCAAATACATTGGCTTGAGGAGCTCCTCGACAAAGCGGCCCCCAAGACCAGGGAGGCTGAACTGTTAGAATGCACACTGGATGCTGCAAAATACTTGGTGGATATGGCAGTGGACACTCTAAAGTTAAATGCCAGGGCCACAGCCCTAACGAACCGGGCCAGAAGAGCATTGTGGCTCAAACTGTGGGAAGCAGACAATGAATCCAAGGCACTGTTGCAAAACTTGCCCATGAAGGGCAAGCATGTCTTCAGGGAATGACTGTAGGAGTACCTAAAGCAGAAGGAAGAAGGGAAGGACTTATTCAAGAACAAGAACCAAGCAACCTACCTGCTGTCAGGAAGGCGGAGGTTTTGAGCAGGAAACAAGTCGCAACAAGCATGTAGAGACAGCTACTACCAGCACAATTCCTTTTGAGGCAGAGGAGCTCAAGGAGGACACCATAACTCCTTGAACTCCAGTTACCAGACATCCAACTTCTGGGCCCACGGTTCCAAGTTTGGAGGCAGAGGAAGAGGAAACAGGAACAAACAGCAATGACTCTAGACTCTCTCCTCCCAGGATGCCGCCCATGCAGGGCCTTTGCCCACCCATGAGCAACAGACTCATACTGTTTCACCACCGGTGGCACAGCACAACCTCAGACAGATGGGTGCTAGAAGTAGTGTCCAGGGGGTATTCTATAGAACTGTCCCACTGCCCGGTACCACACAGGTTTGTAAAATCCCCCATCTCAAAGAAAAGATCATCCACTCATCAGGTCCAGCAAATACTGCAGGAGTTGATGAATAACAGGGCAATCAAGCTGGTACCTCAACACGAGCAGGAACAGGGAGTGTACTCCATTTTCTTCTTTGTCCCCAGAAAGACAGGGGAACTTCACCCCATCCTAGATCTCAAACACCTCAACAGATACATAGTCACTCAGAGGTTCAAAATGGAGATGTTGAAATTGAGTCTCTGCAGCATACGGGTAGGCAACTACCTCATTTCTATGGACCTGAAGGACGCATACCTTCATATCCCAATCAGACCAAGTCACCGACAATACCTCCGGTTCCACATATTAGGCCAGCATTTCCAATATCAGGCTCTACCCTTCGGTCTTACCTCAGTGCCAAGGGGATTCACCAAGGTGTCCGTAGTTCTCGTTGCCAGACTGAGAGAACAGGGAGTGGATGTTGTTCCATACTCGGAGGACTGGCTGATCCAAGCTTGTTCCAAAGAACAGCCACTAAGGGCCACCCAGATGGCATTATGGGCACTCGAGGAACATGGCTAGGTAGTGAACCAAGCCAAGAGCTACTTAGTACCCACGCAACAACTTGAACACCTGGGAGCAGAGATGAACATGCTCCAGAGGTGGGCCAGGCCGTCCCCAAATAGGGTGGAAACTGTGATAGCCTTAGCTCATCAGCTGAAGGCCAGCAACCTGCCAACCATCAGGCAAATAGCTCAGATGCTGGGCTGCATGGCATCATGCATTGACCTGGTCCCATGGGCCAGGTGGCACATAAGACCTCTGACGAACTACATGCTGACCCAGGGGTCTCTGAATGAGCAGAATCTGAAAGTCAGGATACCATTACCACCATCTGTGCAGCAGTGCCTAGTCTGGTGGACTGTGAGATGCTCCCTCACATGAGGAGTCCCACTGGAGGTGACCTACAACATCACCATCAAGACAGATGCAAGCCTCTTAGTGTGGGGAGCATGCTTGGGATCTCAGTCAGCTCAATGCCACTGGACAGCATCATAGGCCAGGCTGTCCATCAATGTGTTGGAGATGGGGGCAGTCTACCATGCCCTCAGATTATTCCAGATGACCATTTCCGATCAGTTGGTGCTAATTTGTTCCGACATTCAGGTCACAGTGGCCTACATCGCCAAGCAAGGGGGAACCAGAAGCAAAGCCATGCAGAGAGAAGTGACAAGGGTGTTGAACTGGGCTCAGGCCCATCTCGTACACATTGGCATGATCCATCTAGCTGGCAAGCTCAACATTTGAGCGGACTGGCTCAGCCACCAACAGGTGCACCCAGGAGAGTGGCGCCTGCACACCAACCTGTTCCAGCTGATACAAGAGACATGGGGTCCCATATCCATGGATCTCATGGCAACAGCGGACAACACCCAGGTAAAATGGTTCTTTTCAAGGTACAGGGAGCACCACTCTCAGGGAATAGATGCGCTGTCCCAGGCCTGGTCCCGGGATCAGGCATATGTCTTTCCCCCCATCCCCCTTCTGCCGCAAGTGCTAGCCAAAATTCGACAGTCTCAAAAGACCATTGTCCTGGGTGGCACCATACTGGTCTCAGAGAGCCTGTTTCTCAGCAGTGGTAGCCATGGCACTGGACAAGCACAGACTCCCGTACAGACCGGACATGCTAACGCAGGGACCCATGGTCCACCCCGCATCAGGAACCCTGAAGCTAATGGCTTGGCTCCTGACAGGCAGAGATTGCTGAGAACCGGATACCATGCATTGATCATATCCACATTGCTACAGTCCAGGAAGCCCTCAACCACCACTACCTACGGCAGGCAGTGGTCCATCTTTGCAGCATGGTGCAAAGACAAGGGCAAAGAACCATAACAAGCAGACATGTCCACCATACTGCTGTATCTACAGCAGGGGGTGGATAAAGGCCTATCCCATTCATCTCTCCAAGTGCAGCTTTCCACCATCAGTGCAGCCATTGGCCCCATAGGCCAATATAGCCATGGAGCTCACCCAGATGCTGTACACTTCCTCAAAGCAGTAGAGGTGCTTCGCCCCAGGGTCAGGACCCTAATCATCCCTTGGGATCTGACCTTAGTCCTAGACTTTCTCAGCATGACACCTTTCAAGTCATTGCAGGAAGTAGACCTATATTGGCTTGGCCTAAAAACCTGTTTCCTCATGGCCATTTGCTCTGCTCAGAGGATTAGTGAACTGTGGGCACTATCATGCAGGGAGCTTTACACCGTGTTCACCCCTCAAGGAGTACATCTACGGACAGTTTCGGCTTTTCAGCCAAAAATTATGTCCATTTTCCATAGGGAACAGCCCATTGAGTTGCCAATGTTCTCGGATACATCACAGACAGGGGACATAAGGATACCCCACCATCTGGATGTGGGGGACACACTAGCCATGTACATAGCTAGAACTCAGCCCTTACATAAGACTGAGAGATTGTTTATTGTGTCAAAAGGGCAATGACATGGTAGAGCAACTTCCAAAACCATGATAGCAGGCTGGCTCAAGAGAACCATTCAGGAGGCCTACAAGGCCAAAAATATAACACCCCCAGAGGGTATTAGGGCTCACTCTACCAGGGCAGTGTCCACCTCCTGGGTGGAGAGAGCTAACGTGTCTACGGAGGACATTTGCAAGGCAGCTACTTGGACCTCCATCCATACCTTTGCCAGGCACTATAGGTTGGACTACCTAAACAAACTACAGGCCCCATTTGCCACTCAGGTTCTCTCAGTGGCCAGCAATTACTCCTTTCACTCTTAGATCACTCTGTCCCACCTGAGTTTGGGTACAGTACTGCTGCTTATCAATCCATGATGTAAGGTCTGGAGTGCCATGGATGGTCAACCCAACACAATGGGTGTTTACTCACCTGGTAAAGGTGATTTTGTTGGTTGACATCTATGGCACTCCACGGCCCACCCTACAGAGCGATCAGAATGACTAGGGGTATGCCCAAACAATACCAAGAGAGTAGGGGGACATTGCAAGGGAAACTTAAGGCATCTAGGTGTCTCTCATCCGCCATTTAGGAGGTCGAGTATTAGTACTGTAAGTAAGTAAAAATGTATTTATATGAGGCGCCCTTCCAAAGCTCAGGGCGCCTTTACAAAATTTCACATACTAGATTAAAATCCACAGCAATTTAAAACACAATTTACATTTCTGAAAATGCTTGTTTAAATAAAAAGGTCTTAAGAACTTTTTTGAACCCTTCTACAGTCAGGCTATTACGTATCTGGCAAGGTAGAGAATTCTACAGAGTAGGTGCCATAATGGCAAAAGTTCTTCCACCAGATGTTTTCAGGGTTACCCTGGGAATCTCCAGCAATCCCTCGCCAAAGGATCGGAGGGAGTGGTAGGGGCAGTAAGGAATCAGGAGCTCTTTCAGGTAGTGGCGTCCAAAACCATGTAGAGTTTTATAGGTCATCAATGCTACCTTGAAAGTCATCCGCCACTGTACTGGCAGCCAGTGCAATTCAAGCAGCACAGGTGTTATATGATTGGATCTCGGGCTTCCAGTCAACAACCTAGCTGCCACATTTTACACCAGCTGCAAGTGGCAGATATCCACTCCTAGCAGCCCTAAATAAAGGGCATTGCAGTAATCAAGATGACTGGCAACCAAGGCATAGACCAGGGTAGGAAGATCATCTGATGAAACCAAGTGTTTCACCCGTGCTATGTTCCTTCGATGGAAAAAGGATGATTTGACTATGGTCAACACCTGTGCCCTCAGGGTCAGGCCCTCATCAAACACAACACCAAGGTTATGCACCTGGCTGGATGCCATTAGCGGGGTTCCCCCCAGAAATAAATGTGAGGGTTTTCCCACCCATGAGCTTGACTTCCTTACCCCTGGCTCCACTACCAATACCTCTGTTTTTCCTGAGTTCAACTTCAGCCAGTTGGTACTCATCCAATTCTGTATCTCCAGCAGGCAATTGTTAAACATTGCACTTGAATCAGACTCCTGCTCGGGCACAAAAGACATGTAGAGCTGAGAGTCATCAGCATAGCAATGAAAACTCAACCCATACTGTCTTATAATGTCCCCCAATGGAAGCATATACACCGCAAATAACATGGAGGACAACACCAAACCCTGTGGCACCCCTCAGCGCAGGCAGTGAGAGGCCGAGGAATAAATCCCCAACACTACTCTCTGAGTCCTACCCTGCAGGAAAGATTGAAACCAACTGTGGACTATCCCCCCAATTCCACAAAGAAACCACAGGCATTCGAGCAATACCTCATGATCTACGGTGTCAAATGCTGCTGAGAGATCAAGGAGAACCAAGATAGAATGAGCTTTCCGATCTCTCGCCATCAGGAGATCATTCAGTACCCGTACAAGAACCATCTCAGTGCTATGCCACTTCCTGAAGCCAGACTGGAGAGGGTCATAGATACTGTGGCTGGTTAAAGGATCCTCCAGCTGCAGAGCAACCACCTTCTCAATAACCTTCCCCAAAATGGGGAGGTTTAAGACTGGTCTGTAGTTTTCTGGGCAGTCGGGATCAAGGGAGGGCTTTTTCAAAAGGGGGTGCACCACTGCCTCCTTTAAAGGATCTGGAAAGATCCCTCTCTCCAATGACACCACCACTATCCCAGTAAGGATTGGGCTGATAACCTCTACACACCCCACCAGTAGGTGAGTAGGGCCTAGATCCAAACTACAGTAGGTTGGATGCAAAGTCTGAATGATCCTCACTATATCCATGACTACCGGCTGACTAAAGGTGAACCAAGTTAGTTGGGTATTAGTGCCACTCGGTTGATCAGTGCAAGACCCAATGGGGAGGCGCACACTATTTTACTATTGTATCAATAGGTAAATTAAAATGGGCCCTGCTGGCCATGTTCAGAAGGTGTCTCAGTATGTGTGTTTATCTTGAAGCATATTGTGGTATTACTATCCTTACATTTCAGCTATGGAAGATTTGAACTGGAGAGCAGGGGCTTCTGGGACCTGGGATCTAGAAATTTGATCCTAGGTCATGTGCATCATTAGCCTATAAGGTGGGCTAAAACCCATGATGTAAAGTCTGGAGTGCCATGGATGTCAACTAACACGATCACCTTTTCCAGGTGAGTAAACACCCATTTCTAATGACATTGCACATTGCACATCTGTGGAGAGGCAGTTTCAATTTGGTCTTCTTTTTACATATTTTGCGATATGTTTTCCTAAAATATGCCTGATGATTGCTATATATTTAGCCTGGATAGTTCATAGAAGATAAGGCATCTTATTTTCAGTGGGGCTCTACATCTACACAATATTATGCTGCATTGTGTAAAATCAGAAGGCAATGAAAACAATATTTTACATCTGGGGGGACATATTAAGTGCCAGACCAATGTGCAAGCAGAAAGATGTGTTGTGCAAAGAGGGTGTGCTGGTCAGCACCGATACAATATTCAAAGAGAATGTGCCATCGGTACAGGGTATGCATACAGTGAAGCCCACCAGGATGAAATGCTGCACTGCAGAAGTCTGCAGTAGAGTTACTGCAGCAAACAATGCAGTTTTAATGGGAGTTAATCCCTTTTGTCATGTAAACGTGTGATACTGCACTTCATCCTGGTGGGTGTCACTGTACCTGTTGAAAATGTGACCCTGGATGGGGGTTGCAGTGCAGATGGCCACCAACACAGGTGCATCTGGAGCACCCTTGACTAAATACCTCCCAGGGGGAATGCGTGATACATACCAATATGCACCGCAGCCCCCATGGGTGATATTCAGCCCACAAATGCAAATGAGTTAATTGAACATGCAGGGTGCAAAGAGGCCTTATACATGCTCATTACCAGCCAATTTGCATGTTGGCACAGGAATGAATATGCTGAAGCAGTTCTCACCCTCAAGCCCTGACCCTAATCAATCCCATGTGGGACATGCCCTGAAGTCTCTGGTGGTAAAGTAGCACCCCCTACACCTGTTCTACCAGCACTGATTATACCAGGGTCCAGGCTCTATCAGTTCCATACTGGAGGGCCCCAGTGCCATCCCTGATTGCACCTGAATACACCTACAGTCCATGTCTATAGTGTAGTGGCCCCTGCCTCTCTCAACAGTGCACTGACAACCCCCTGCCCCCAACCCATCTGATTGTGATGACTGGCACTGTGATGGGATCGTACCACTGTATCGGTGGGTGGTGGAGTACTGGCAGTAGGATGCTGGAATGCATCATATGTAGGTACGAGCTGTGTGCTGGTGATAATGCCCAGTGGCAATACACCTCAGGCACTCATATGTGGATCCATTGTCCCAGTGCCATTGTGCTTCTCAGTGTGAGTGATGGTAGATGTTGTACCCACTCACACAGGTTCCAGGACAGGCATGCTACACTCAACCTCCCATTTGTTTGCACAATCGGGGAACTGCAGACTAACTATCCATAGCCTGTAACAAGCCCTCATTTTTTCTGTATTTTCCCCACAGAGGCTGAATCAAATCCCTATATAAATCCCTGTAGATTTTTCCATAAGCCACTGGTTCCTTATTTATGACTTTGTTCTTTATTTATTATGTCAGCAGCCTTTTATCAGGAAAAGAGCTCTGATTTGCTGTTCTGTATTAATATTATATGTCAAGATGGCCTTGGAATGATTTGAATTTACATGGTATGATTAAGGCACAACAGGGGACTATATGCATCATACACTTGTATGCAATTTACTACTCTGTATCTATTGACTGTACTTGTTCAACTCTATGTAACTAACTCTGGGTCACCCCTGAAAAAGGGACCTCTGGGGCCCAGTGGGCTTACACGGTTAACAAAATTTGATAAATAAATAAATAAATATGAATTAACATATATAACACTCATTATTTCATGAACTATACTCAAAATTAGTAATCACAAGTCTGCCAACCTTTCAAAAGACACTAGTAATGCCTGTAAACAATTTTATTGCCAATAAATTAGAAATATTTCCCCATATACATATACACAGATGCCATTTTTGCATCTTATATTTGTTAGCTCGCAGAGAAATTCTCATAGACTTTTTTATGACTACCTGATGGAATCTTGAATGAATTAAGTAAATGTTACTTTCTTCAAGGCCTTGATCCAGCAACTTAGTAAATACACACTCAGTACATCATATTATAAAATGACAAAAACAGTCTTCTGTTTCCAGTTGTTTGATTAGGACCTTTCAGAAATGGTATAGTTATATACCAATACCTTGCAGTTCCCCAGGAAGATTTCTGACATTTTAGGAATAATATCAAGCCTACACAAAACCTCTAAAAATATAAAAAAAATAATACAGAGAAACATAAAGGAAACTTACAAGCTCAAATACGCAGACCGGGTGGGCCATAGGCCCTTATCTGCTGACAGTGTTCATGTATCTATGTGTCTAAACAATAATTTTCCTCCTAATAAATGGCATGATGTCTTTCAATCTCAAAAATAGCACATTATATATCAAGCCAATATTTCATCATCAAATAAGATCTTGGCTTGTAAAAAGTGCTGAAATGCCTAAAATTTGTTGTAATTAATTGAAAAACATCTACATGTCTGTCATGTATTGTGTCTTTTGATACAAGATGTATATTGTATTTGCTATGCTCAATATTTATGAACATATTTTGTGTATGTGAACAATCTGTTTTATACTTTGAGACCCCATTGAAAATGAGCCTAGGCTCAACTGGGCTATCCTTTTCTGAATTTTCAGAATAAAATTGTTACTACTACTACTACATGTTGTGAGAGAACAGAGCAAGTTAATACATACCCTGGCTACATTTTTATCAGACCTGAAATTTATTTATAGAAATTATGCACATCTACATTACTAATACTGTAAATTCAAATATTACTGCTCAGATCTTCTTACTGTTTAGATTGCTCATTCCAACCACAAACAATACATTTATGTTCCACAGCCTAGAGTTGGAGGTCCAAAACACAAGAAAACCTCAATTTCTGTCCCCTACGAATTTCTTTCTCAGTTGTTTTGACCAACTTTTTTTATAGCTCTATAAGGGAACAATAGGAATCATAATTATACAGATGAATTTCTCACTTTTCTGGTTGTCAGCAGTTAATTCATTAGATGAGGTCTGCCTTGTCAGGAGTTTGACTGTTTTTCCAACAGACACACACACACACACACACACACACACACACACACACACTCAGTACTTGGCAGGCTTTTATCTGTTATGTTTAAAAAGCAGGACAGCCCTCTCTGTCAAAAAATATATATTTAGCCTGGGTAGCTCACTGAAGACCTGGCATATGTCTGAGACAGTGCTTACAAGATAGTATTTTAAAAGGTTAAAAAACAGTGTAAATCATTATAAATTTGCTGGAAAAGGGTGATATTTATGAGGTATGAATCTTTCTTGAAAGACAATACATACCAACTAAATTTGGTAGCAAAAAATTTTTAAATGTTAGGTATTTAAAAGTGCAAGTTGATACATTTCAAATGTGGTAAACAAATCTCCAGTTTAATAGGCAACCAATATTTAACACACTGTTTCAGTTTCCTAATAGCCATCTGATAAGCAGTGTATAGTTATGTCTCCAACATTCTAAACAGAAAGAAGGGAGTGTCACAAACACACTCCGCAGGTCAGGCCCTCTGCTCCAACAGTGCCAACCTCAGAGTGCAATAGTGTGAACAGGTAACAGACGGGGTAACCCTCCTGTCTGCTTTGGGTCTGAATCATCTTTATCCTTGAGTTCTGGGGGGGGGGATTCAAGCAGTGAACCTTATACTGGCATACCCAATATACAGGCTCAGATATATACCCTCTTTGGGACTGCAGTACAATCTTTCAACAGGGGCACCCAACCAGGTATCCAAAATGACCCTTAAAACTCTATAAGAGACCTTAGGTATATTCTTACCTTTTTAAACAAGTTCAGTAACACGATCAAGCTTTTCAACAGTTGTCAGACTTAACCACCTATACATCACATGCAAAAAAATGAAAAAAAACTGAAAAGACATCCAGGCAGTATTTCAAAGAAATGGTCGTTTACTGAAAATATGACAAAAACATGTAAAATTAAACACAGAACAATATATCATACAGCATACAATCATGTAAAATAAAAAGGAAGCTACAGACAAAACACTCCAACCACAAAGACTTAATTCCTTTCTAAGTATTACCTTTCTAAGTGCATTTAAGTTGGAGAGATCTTTCTGTCTCAGAGCCCAAAATAATATGACACTTTTTCCCCAGAAAAGGGTTAATTTCACACTATCTCCCCACCCCCCTTTTGGTGAGTCAGCTAGCTCCTCCTTTTAAAATTAATTCAAACATACTGTAATTTCTACCAGGAGGTAGTTTTAATTAATGGTAACATCAGAAAAAAAACATTTCCTAAATATGACATCCTTTAATCAAGCATTTCTCTTTGAACTTAACAATCCCACACTCATGTCCCTTGACTGATTTCCTGTGCCAGTGAGATCTGAGGGATTTTATGATTCTTCAGCTAGTTGCTACAATGAGATGAATCAGCCCAATTACCTTTTCCTCTTGAAACATCATAAAATTCGTATTTAAGTTCCAACTGCAAAAGCAGCAGCAGGCAATTAACTGTCTCTGGAAGGATGTCTCAATTAACTGTTTCCACCTGGTCTGTTTAATTACCTCCTGGTTTTAGCTACTGACCATTAAAGTTACAGGCCAAATCTGCTACCTTGTGTGACATAATTACATACACAGATCAGTTATTTATTTTATAAATATCATACATGTAACCAGACGCAGGAGCAGAGCGTCACACTACTCCCCACCTAGACTGAATTTGGGGGCTCTATCCCTTGTGTGGGATGAGCTCCATCAGTCAGTTCATTCCTCATATAGATGTGACAAGCCATCTGCATTTTGATTGGTTGCTCCAGCCCTATGTAAGATCATCATGTCATACCCTTGCAAAGCAAGACCCCATCTTAATAGACTACCATTCATTTTTTCCATTTGTGTCAGCCAAACCAGGGGATTGTGATCAGTTTGTACCTCAAAATACTGCCTGTATAAGTATGGCTCTAACATCTTTAGGGCTTACACCATGGCAAGACACTCTTTTTCCACAGTAGAGTATGCCTGCTCCCTGGAAAGTAACTTTTTACTCAGGTACACTATGGGGTGATCTTTCCCTTGGTTGGATGTCTGACTCAGTACTGCCCCAATACCCACATCTGAGGTGTCAGTCTGGACTATACAGGGTCTGCTATAGTCTGGACTTGTCAATATAGGAGCACTGCACAGTGCCTCCTTCAGTCTGGTAAAGGATTTTTCACATGCTGGCTCCCAGGCAATTTTCTTAGGCATCCTTTGCTTTACCAGGTCAGATAGGGGGCAGCCAGGACACTGTAATTAGGCACAAATTTCCTATAGTACTCTGCTGTCCCTAGAAAACTACTGACCTGCTTCTGCATTTCTGGTCTGGGCCAGGCCTTGATCACCTCAATTTTTACTTGGTTAGGACAGAGTTGTCCCCAACCTACAACATGCCCGAGGTTTGCCACTTCAGCCATGGCCAGCTGGCACTTCTCAGCTTTGACAGTGAACCCGGCCCTCTGTATCCTGCCCAGCACTTCCGTAAGGTGGGACAGGTGTTCCTCCCAGATGGCA
The DNA here is from genome assembly GCA_016271365.2 of Neoceratodus forsteri. NCBI lineage: Eukaryota > Metazoa > Chordata > Ceratodontiformes > Ceratodontidae > Neoceratodus > Neoceratodus forsteri. The sequence goes on from CM057455.1 coordinate 64,232,958, forward strand.
CTAAAGATGGCAATGTCATCCAGGTATGTCACAACGTGCTCCTCAGAACCATTTAACACTTGGTTCAACAAACTTTGGAAAGTGGCCAGGGCATTCTTCATTCCGAAAGGCATTACTTTAATTTCAAATAATCCTATCGGAGTGATGAAGGCCGACCTCTCCCTAGTTCTGGCAGTTAACTCTACTTACCAATACCCCTTTGGCAGGTCAATAGTGGTAAGGTATGTCACCACCACCCAACTTGTCCAGGAGTTCATCCGTCCATGGCATCGGTTGGTCATCTGACTTCATGACTGCATTCAGTCCATGATAGTCCACACAGAAATGAGTATAGCCATCTAGCTTGGGCACAAGGACTACTGGTGAAGCTCAGGGGCTGTGGGATTTCTGGATTAACCCTATATCCAGCATTTTCTCTACCTCCCTCCTAAAGTCCTTTTGGACAGCCTCTGACACCCGATATGCTGTCCACTGTATGGGTGTCTGTGTCCCTGTCTCCACATCATGTGTCGCTAAGCGGGTTAGTCCAGGCTTGGTGCTAAACAGTGGGGCAAAGTCTGCTAAAACCTCCCTTACTTCCTGGGTCTTGTCCGGGGCCAGCTGAGGTGACAATTTAACTGCCTCCACAGAGGACTTCCACTTGCTTTCTTCCAGCAAGTCCAGACGGGGGTCTCCTTCATCCATACCCTCCCCAGAACTACAAACTGCAAACACCATGTCACCCCTATTAGCATATAGTTTCATCATGTTGACATGGTACATTCTTTCTGTATGTCTTCTGTCAGGTAACTCTATTATACAGTTTACATCATTTACCTTTCTGACTACTTTGTACTGTCATGCCCACTCAGCCTGTAGTTTGTCCTTCCAGACTAGAATGAGAACCAAGACCTCCTGACCCACCGTGTACAAGCGAGCGCTGACTCTGTGGTCATACCACACTTTTTGTCTTTGTTGGGCAGCTGCCAGATTGTTCTGGGCTGTCCCCATAAGCTCCTTCAGCCTTTCCCTAAAGCTAAGGATATCATCCACTATAGGAGTTCCCTGGGTGGCGTGTTTGCCTTCCCATTCCTCACAGATCAGGTTTAGGGGCCATCATACCCAGTGTCCATATAAGAGCTTGAAGGGAGAAAACTCTGTCGACTCTTGGGGCACCTCCCTGCATGCAAACAACAAGTGGGGAAGGTATTTCTCCCAGTCCCTCCCATGCTGTTCAGCAAACACTTGGAGCATTGGCTTCAGGTTACCATTAAATCTTTCCACAAGCCCATTGGCTTGCTGATGATAAGGAGCCGTGCATCTCTGCACCACCCCACACTTCTCCCACAAACATTTCATCAGGTTCGCATGAAGGAACCCATTTGATTGGTGATAACCTCCTGTGGAAACCCAACACGGGAGAAATACCAAGTAAGGCATCTGATACTTTGTCTGCCCTCAGTAAGGATTGGGCGACTGCCTCTGGATACAGGGTGGCATAAACAACCACAGTCAGGATGAACCACTTCCTGGAGGAGCTGGGGGTACTTAAAGGCCCCACAATATCCATTCCCACCCTCTGGGATGACTCCTCTACTATGGGCAATGGAATTAGGGTGACTTAGGTTTTCTTACACGCCTTCCCTATTTCTTGGCACTGGTAACAAGATCTGCAATACTCCTTCACCTGCTGGGTGAAGTTGGGCCAATAGTTATTCTGGCCCAACTGCTGCATAGTGTGCATAATTCCCAGATGACCAGACAAGGGAATATCATATGCAGTCTTGAGCAACTGCTCCTGATACCCCAGGGGAACGACAAGCTGAGTGGCCATCACCTCTCCCTCTGTCTTAGCATCCTGCGTATACATCAGCCCATTTTACCAATAAAATTTATGTTTTCTATTACCTTTCTGTGCTCCATCAGAGTCTGCCCAAGCCCTGAGCTTCTCTAGACTAGGGTCACTTTTCTGAGCAGCTGCAAACTCCTTACACATTCCCAAGGTATGGGACAGGTCCCCTTCAGTCTGTAAACCAGGGTCCCTAGCTCTAGCGTCAGTGCATTCAGGATCACTGCCATCCCTAACCCTCTGACAATGGGTCACTCCTCCATCTTCAGAGTAACCCTCCATAGCTGTTGGTTTAACTGCTACCGGGGAAATTTCTACCCCCTTTTCATTGGTCTCCATATCAGGAGACACAGGCTGGGGAACCAGCCTCCCAGTGGTTTCCACAGTTTCTTCTATGGGGTCAGGATACCACAGTTTTCCCTTGACACTTGGCAACAGGTAATTGCACACACCATCCCCTGTTTGAGATTGTTGCCAGAATTACATCAACTGCTAAAGTTTCTGCTACCGCAACCTGTTGCAGGGTTCCCTCTGTCTCACCCCAGTCTAGGAGAACACTAATGAGTGGCAATGCTTTCTCCTCTCCAGTGAACCCCTGTACAGTTACACATTTATTGGGTATAAGCTGAGCAGGCTCTACCAGATCCCCTTTTACCAACATCAGGGATGCCTCTTGTCTCTTAACCCTTGTGTCTGTATACCATTCACAGCGACTGGGTGCATGTGTTCCCTACAGGCATGCTTTTAGGGACACACACTGACAACCAACTTCTTTCCAAGCACCACTCTGCATTTTACTCATCCTTTTAGGACACTGTCTGGCAATATGCCCAGTTTCTTTGCAAACCCAACATCCATTTCTTTTCTCAGAAAAATATTTTCTTTGAAACCTGGTGCTATCTGGTTTCAGTGGAGGCACTGAGGGTTTTAGCTTCCCTGAAGGCACGCTTTTTCCTTTCTGAATTGCCACGCCCACCCCATTCACTCTCAGAGCAGGTCTGCTTTTGGCATAGAGGTCCAAGAGTTTAGCAGCCTCTTGCACTGTTTTGGGATCTTGATCCTCCAGACAGGTTTTCTGCTCTGCTGAGCATTATCAAAAAAACTGCTCTAACAATACAGCACTTTCAATTTTATCTACAGAGTTTGCTTCAATTTCTTTTCTCCAACGTTTTAAAAACTGATTTTGTTTCATGGCTAGCTCCTCGTAGCTCATGTCAGGGCTTCTCCTGAGCTTACAGAATTTAGCTCTGCATGCTTCTGCATTTAAATCATACTTTTTTAAAAGTGCAGTTTTATGTTTGCTGTAATCATTACTGTCCTCATTGTCCATTTAGCCCAATGCATCCTGAGCTTTCCCAGTAAGTAGTGGGGATAGCTGGAAGCTCCAGGAGACCCTCTAGGAATATTTGCTGGAATACAAACTTTTTCAAAGGAATATAAAAAGGCATCCATATCTTCCCCTCTTTAAATTCAGCTATCAATTTGGAATTTAATTTGTAACCCAGTCCTGTAGTTCCTCTTAAACCCAGGCTACTTACCTGCTCTGCTGCTGGTGGTTGGAGTCATAGCTTCTCCAGTTCATACTGCCTATGGCACTCACTCTCTTCATGGTCAGCCTCTCACTGTTCACACTCCACTTCTTGCCATTCTTGCTCAACTTCTTGCTGTTCTCGCTCCCTCTTCTCCTCTGCAGCTCACTGCTCTTGCTTTGCCTCTCTCAAATTCCTGCTTTTGCTGTTCAAACTCCAGTTTCATCCTCCACAATTCCATCTGTAGCTTGATGGCTTCTGGCTCTGAAATGCTGGTAACTTCCTCCTACTGCTGTGGCCCTTGGCTTGCACTGGCCCTGCTATCTTCCTCACTGGTTCTGGACACACTGCACTGGCCTCTGGCCCCTCCTCACCCAAGGTTTGGTCCCTTTCAGTCACAGACTATGACTTGAGGCTCTGGACAGCAGCAGTCATCAGAGCATACACAAGGTTCTGCTTGTTGGCTCTCCCCTCATGCAGGACTCCACTCCCCTTGCACAACTGCCGCAAGTAGTCTACAGTGTGCTCACTGTAGTTGGAAGCCATCTTCTTCCCTAACTACAGCTACTCTAACTTGCACATGGGAAAAAAATAAAACAGGTTCGAACTTTGACTGTAAGCAAAATGATATAGTTCTGTTTCTTTTTTAAAAAATAAATCACTCGGCCTGGAGGCATTGAGGGCTGAGGCGCTGGCACCTTACCTCAACCCAAGCTGGTGACCTAGATTTGGGAATGGACTCGGGACACTGGGGGCTGGCAGGGGAAGGAGAGGATTGAGCATCCAGAGGACTGCTCTCCCCTTCTCTCCTGGGGTGGGTTAGGGATGGACGTCGGTTGGCAGTGGCCTCTGGTGGAGACCAGAAGCACTGCACAATGGCGTCAAGGGGGTTAGCATTACCAGAAAAACAGAAAAAGGCTCCATGTTACTCTGGATGACAGCTGCCTGGATCTCCGAGGCCATCAATGCCCGTATGACCATCCACCTCAGCAGTACCACGGGGCTAAGATGCTGCGCTGGTCTGCCCCTGCCCAGGCTGGTGCCTTCCCCCTTGGAGGAGAGGGACCCACTCAGCAAAGGGTTACGTCGCATCACTCCGAGGAGGCTGCTATCTGAGAGCGGGGGTGTCGGGGGGACAGGATGGGTCGGAAGCATCCTTGGTAAGCCCAAAGGAGTGGCTGACATGGTAGCGTGTAGGGGCGAAAAGAAATAATACAAAAAAAAAAAATCACACCGATGCCAACCAAATCTGTCGCAAATGCACTCCACAGGTCAGTTCTTCTGCTCCCACAATGCCAACCTCAGAGTGCAATAGTGTGAACAGGTAACAGACAGGGTAACCCTGCTGTCTGCTTTGGGTCCAAATCACCTTTAGCCTCGTGTTCTGGGGGGATTCAATCTGTTAACTTTATGCTAGCATACCCAATATACAGGTTCAGATATGTACCCTCTTTGGGACTGCAGTACAATCTTTTGTCAGAGGCACCCAACCAGGTATCCAAAATGAACTCTTACAACTCTGTCAGAGACCTTATGTATATGCTTACCTTTTTACACAGTCTCAGTAACACGATCAAACTTTTCAACATTGTCAGACTTAACCACCTATGCATGAGAGCACACTCCTTAGCTTCCCTTTATTGCCACCCTAGCACCATGTCACACCCATCATCATCTTGCTGATGGTCACAAAGAAAAAAAATCACTCCTATCCCGCATAAACTGGATAACTCCACTACTAGCTATCCTCTTACTTGCCTGGACCCCACAGCTTGCCCCACTACCCCCCCTAGAGGCACCCAACCCCTCCCACTATAACCTTTGCTCCATCCCTTCTGCATTCAAAGGTACACACAGATTCTGTACCACCACCAGCCTCTATACCAAACACACTGAACCTGTGGCCATTACTTTTCACTTGCTCAACTTACACTCACCACACACCAGGCATACGCTGCACCTCTAGTGTCCCCCAGACCCCGGCCCCACCACCTCTCCTTTCCTCTCACTGCCCCTCTCCCCTAAGCTACTTTCCTGTATTACTCCCAGCCTCCCCATCCCCACCACCAACGAAAGCATCTCACACCCTACCAGTTACAGTGTCTCTCACCAAAACTCAGCATGCTGGCCCTCCCACGCACACACCTTCTTACCTCCTTGTATCTGGTAACATCCACCCCAACCCAGGTCCACCTCGCAAGTTTGCCTCCCTAAAACCTGAGGGGCGGCGCGCTTGCTACCCTAAATATATGCAGCCTACCCAAAAACACACACCACTCCAAGGCTGGATCGCTCAGCATGCTCCTGACATACTCGCACTCTCTGAGACCTGGCTCACTGACAAGATTCCCAGTGAAGCGGTCTCCCTCCCTAATTATGCTCTCTTCCGGGCAGATAGGCACAGCAAGAGAGTTGGGGGCTGTGCAATGTATGTCAAATCCTCTCTCAATGCCACTGAAGTCCATACACCAGCGTCACAATACGGTGCCCAGTTTCTCACAATAAAACTCAGCCTGGGTAACAAAACACTCCACATCATCTCGGCCTACATCCCCCCGAGAAATCAAAAACCTCGTGATTCGAATTTCATTCTTCAAGTCATCTCCCATCTACCCAACACTAGCGAGTCATCGTTATGGGGGATTTCAATGTAAACTGGTTATCCCTGGCCTCTTCCAGCTACAAAGATGCCACCCGGCCTTGATCTCACCCAACTAGTCACCTCCCCACCAGAAGGGACCCCAGATCCGGGACCTCCACCCTCCTGGACCTCATCTTCACCAACTGCCAGGTAACCTCTCCGCGCTACAGTACTCCCGATGCTATCAGCGACCACTCCCCAGTAACTTGCTGGTGGTCGTGCAAGTGCCCCTACACTCCCTAAAATCTCCTGGCAACGAGACTTAAAAAAGGGCGGTCTAAAGAACCTTAAAGCCCACTCCAACCAACAGCAACTGGCTACCCATTTACACTGCCCAGTCAGTTGACTTCGCCCTGGCTTACTTCATAACCACCTTCAACAAAGCCTGTGACTTATACCCCCTTTCTAAGCAAGTTGAAATCCAGATCCACCCTTGGATCACACCCCACTACTTAGCCTGCTTCAGCAAAGAGATAACCTCTGGCACAAAGCCTTAGACTCCCAAAGCACCCTGGATAGACAACTTTACAGGGAGGCTCGTAATAAATGTACATGGGCTTTGCGGCAGGCAAAAGCCCTCTACTACCAACACACCCTAACCTCTACCTGGGGTGCTGGGAAAAAATTCTGGGACAACATAAAGGAGCTCAGTGGCAAATCTCGCTCCCCCACCCCCACGCAACTCACTATTAATGGTGAGGTCACTCAGGATCATCCCACTATCGCTGAAGCCCTTAGCTCGGCCTTCTCTGATCTCTCCCACACCCTCCCTCCTCCCCCCCCAACTCGAGTTCTTCCAACACCCCTCCGGCTTCGAGTCATCACCTAACACGAGGCAAAATGCTATATTACCAGGGCTATCTCTAATACCCGCTATAGCAATGACACCTTTGATCTTAAACTCCTGAGGCTCTCCCTTGATGCCACGCCACCCCACCTCACTAAAATTCTTAACCTCTCACTCTGCCTAGGCCAGTTCCCCCTACCTGGAAGAGAGCCATAATCACTCCCATCCTGAAGGGCGGGACCCCACTGACACCAGTAACTACAGACCCATCTCTATACTGCCACCCCTCTCAAAGCCCTAGAAAGAATAGTCTCTGACCAGCTAACCGAACACCTAACTAAGCATATGCTCCTCAGCCAGGAGCAGCATGGCTCGCTCAGGTCATAGTACCATCACCGCTCTCACAGAGCTCACCTCGTTCCTACATGAAGCCCTCGACCATGGCTCAATTGCGGGGCCATATCGTGGACCCAAGCAAGGCCTTGACACGGTCAATCCACGAGCTTCTGCTTCAGGTCCTCCCTACACTAAATGTGGTCCCGGAGACATTGACCTGGTTCAAGGATTACCTCCCAGGCCGCACGCACAAGTCAGGATATGCTCTACCCTCTCCACCCCTAAAACAGTTTCCTCTGGGGTCCCTCAGGGGTCTATCCTAGGCCCACTGCTGTTCACCCTCTTCCTAAACTCCCTCCCTAAGGCTTGCAGTGGTCAGTTGCTCCTCTATGCCGATGATGCGGTTCTGTTCGGGAAACACGCCCACCCTACCGCCCTCCAGCAGACCCTTCAAAGGCAATTCCGGGAACTAGAGACCTGGTTCTCTGAACACCGCCTAATTATCAACTATAAAAAAACTATGTCCATGATTTTTGCCCACCGCCAAAGTCCTTATAGTCAGTCTGCTCTCCTCATCAAAAACGCAATAGGTGCCCCTCTGGAACAAGTTTCCGATTTCAAATATCTAGGTGTCACTTTAGACACCTCCCTCTCTTACCAGAGGCATACCCAAATTCTCTCCTCCTCTATCAGCTCTAGGGTAGGCCTCCTGTCGCTCAAGCACTGCTTACCCCCAAGGCTATGCAGCTCGCAGTCACCTCCTCCATCCTCTCCCTGGTGGACTATGGGATCACTATATACGGCTCAGCTGAACCCACCTCCCTGAATAGGATAAACATTGTCCTGAACAAAGCCTGCCGCCTAGTCACTGGTTGTGAGAGGCTAACCCACACCTGTGATCTTTATGCTTTATCTGGCTGGCTAAACTTCCAACATCGATTACAGTTTCACACCTGCATCCTCGCAAAAAAAATACACCTTCACCTAGCCCCTGCCGGACTTTTCCCTTAATCAGTTCTGCACCTCACGGATGCAATACGAGACTCTCTGCAAGCTCCCTTTCTTGTCCTCAATGTAGAACCTCTCAGGGCAAAGATCCTTCCGATACTGAGCGCCTCTGGCTCACTGCTACCTCACCACTTGCACAGACCCACAGCATCTCTCAATTTAAAACAGACCTCAAAGCTCACCTCCTTGAAAGAGCCATATGTGACTGTGGCTAACTCTGCTCACCCAGATGAACGCCTCCTCCCCTACTCTTGACTCAGGGTCTCACAAGGCCCCACGAACTCACCAATTCCCTGCCTGGGTAACCCAAGATTGCAGCCTAACTTCCTTATCAGTCATTAAGTTTTGCCTGGAATACTCCTGTGATTTTGTTATGTATATTCTGTCTGTTTCAAGTATGTTCTCTACTGTATCTGTCTTCCCTCCACCCTTTGTAACCGACGTGGAGCCTTTGCAAAAGAGTCTGTGACTCAAAGGTTTGTAATTCCGATTGTTTCCAATAAATAAATAAATAAATAAATAAATAAAGTAACTGCTTCTCTTGCTCCTTCTCTGTTCGGGTAACATGGAGCTAAACTCTGGACCCCCATTATCACTCACATCTCCCACAAAATTTACAACCACACCCAGACTTAAGTTAATGTTAGTCAACATACTGAGCCTTACAAAAAAGTTTGATCAGCTTCAAGTATGGGCTGCTAATACAGAGCTGGACCTTATTATTATTATTTTATCCAAATCTTGGCTTAAAAAGACTAACAGTGATCAACAAGTCTCCCTTCATGGCTACACTCTGCATAGGGCATTTAGGGAAGTCAGAGGGGGCTGTGTGGCCATCTACACTAAATCAAAGTTTACAGTCAGTGATATCTACTGTAACTCTAAACCTAAGGAATATGAAATCATATCTCTTAAACTACACCTTCCATCCACTGAATGAATCACTATTATTGGTGGTTATCAGCCCCCATCTGGTGGCACTGATATCCTCACCATACTTAAATCCTTATTTGCCTTCGCCAACACCAAATCCTTAATTCTTAGGGACTTCAACATAGAATGGCTTACCCCCAAGTCATGCAGCCTGAAATCATTCTGTGATGAAGTCGGCATAGCCCAGATACTTAGCAAACTGACTAGAACCAATACAACCAATCCCGACAGCAGTCCTCTCCATGATGTTATACTAACTACGCATCCCCACAAAATACTACACTCTGCAATCTTCCACAAAGACATGAGTGATCATGGGGTGGTAGTTTGTACAAGATCACAAATTAAAGCTCGACAGCAACCAAAACTTATAACAAAGCTATTCTTTCGCAAGTTTAATGTATCGGACTACTTATCCGACTTGAGCAAAATTAGATGGCAAAATCTTTACCTTGCCAAAATGATTGATGAGGCGGTCACTGTGCTTAATGACAACCTTACCGCTCTGGCCTACAAGCATGCCCCTTTGACCAAAGTCAGGGTGTGAAAAACCATCAACCCATGGTTTACATCAGATCTCAAGGCTATACTTCTATGCTGGGATAAACTCTGGCAAAGGCTAGAAAATTCAATAGCCCAGATGACTGGCAAGCATTCAGAGAAGCTAGAAACACCTGTGTTAAACACATTCATTTAAGCAAAGCAAACTATTATGTCTCCACCCTTGAACAGGCAAAAGGGAATTCCTCAAAAATCTGGAAGACACTCAAGTCTATTGAAGGTTGGCCTGTTGCCCTCTCCATCCCACCAAAGATCCTTAGCAATGGTAGGGCAGTGGAAAACAGTTGCCAAATCCTTGAGGAAATTAACAATAATTTTGTGACTGCTGGCTTAGCTTTCGATTCTTCACCTTATGCGGCCCGTGGTAGCAACCAAGACTGTATTAACATCACCTCTCAAACTTCAACCCGCCCATTCCAGTTGCTCCCGCTTAGCTATAAAGAAGTCAAAGATGCACTCCTAAGCATAGACACTCGGAAAAGTACCAGGGGCAATGGTCTAGAACCATTTTTTCTTAAACTAGGCTATCTTGACCTCGCTGTCCCATCTTCCATAAATTCAATCTTTCCATTTCTTCTGCCACTGTTCCCTTCTGTTGGAAATCTGCCCACGTCCTCCCATTATTTAAGTTAAGGGTCCCATATGACCTAAATAATTATAGGCTCATCTCAATTTTGCCTGTCCTCTCCAAAGTCCTCAAAAAGCTAATTTATTCCCAAATAAAGCTCCATATCGAATCATCTTCAATCCTCAATCCAGCACAATCCGGCTTCTGGTGCAACCATAGTACAGTTACTGCACTAGCCAAAGTTACCAGTGAATGGGTCACAGCCATGGATTCCAAGAAAGTTGCTGGTGCAGTATTCTTAGATCTCAGCAAAGCATTCAACACTGTTAACCGCAATCTGTTACTCTCAAGCCTAATAAAAGTAGGCGCCACTCCTCCTTACTTCCCAGTGGTTTACCAGCTACCTATCTGGAAGGACCCAGAAAGTAAAAGCTAGTGGCCTTTTCTCTGCATCCCTTCCAGTTGTCACGGGAGTCCTGCAAGGCTTCATATTAGGCCCCATCCTTTTCTCCATGTACATCAATAACCTTAGTTGTATTTTGTCTTACATTAACTTAAATGCTTAAATGCTTATTTCTGGCCTAACTACCTCAATACTGTGTCACAATGCTGCTGATATGTAATTTGTACTATGTATCGTATTGTTCCTGTACCTTGCACTATGTATCCTTGTTCTTTGAAGTTTTGTCTCTGTACTCTCCTGGGTCAGGCCTGAAAATGGTCTTTCTGGCTAGTGCACCTACCCGGTAAACAAAAACTAAATAAATAAATAAAAATAAAATATCTAAGTCCTATCTGCATCTCTTCGCAGATGATACAGTACTGTACACATCTGGCCCTACTCTGGCTAAAGTGAGGGGCGTACTCCAAGCAGACTTTGCACAACTAGAAATCAACCTATTCAATGCCAAACTCCTCCTCAATGCAAAGAAAACCAAGGCCATGATCTTAGCCCCAAACACCTCTACCACTTCCCTTGCAAACACTTCCAAAGATTTCATCACCATCTCTTTAGGCGAACCCCTTGAAATCACCTCCAGATTCAAATATCTTGGTATGTGGCTAGACAATAAGTTTTTCTTTCACAACCACCTCGACAATCTGGCAAGGAGACTAAAAATTAGGTTAGGTTTCTTTTTCTGTAACAAGTCCCTCTTTCCAATGGAAACCAGAAGTAGGCTGGTCCAGGCCACTTTCCTGCCACTACTTGATTATGGAGATCTAATCTATTCCTCCACAGCGGCCTCAGGACTTAGCAAACTAGACATCCTCTATTACTGCACCATATGGTTTGTGACAAACCTACCCTACTAAACCCACCATTGCAATTTGATTATTGCCGCTGCCTGGACATCACTCTCCACTAGACGCATGCTTCATGCTGGCATCTGGACTCTTAAGCTACTCCTGAACAAGCTCCTGAACTATCTAAGAACCCTCTTCTGTATTTCTCACAGCGCCTACTCTCTTAGGAAAAATGACCTCCTCCTCCTCGATGTAATGAGAACTCCGCACCTCCTTCGGCAAGCGGGTCATATCTAGTGTCCTCCCAACTATCTGGAACCAGCTCCAATGCACACTGAAACTTCCCAGTACTGTTTCTGTCAACCTATTCAAAAGGTTGGCTGCAGCCAAAATAGAAGATACGTGCAGCTGCTTCTAAACCCTAGCTCTGCCATTTTACTCGGCTGCTTCCTCTTAATCACCTGGAAGTAGCTGCCAGGTAAGAGAGAGGGTAATCCTCCTATCTGCTTTGGGTCTGAATCACCTTTAGTCTCATGTTCTGGTGGGATTCAAACTGTGAACCTTATGCTAGCATACCCAATGTGCAGGCTGAGATATGCAGCTTCTTCAGGACTGCAGTACAATCTTTCACCAGCGGCACCCAACCAAGTATCCAAAATGAACCCTTAAAACTCTGTAAGAGACCTTAGGTATATTCTTATCTTTTTTGCACAAGCTCAGTAACATGATCAAGCTTTTCAACAGTTGTCAGACTTAACCACCTATACAACTCATGCAAAAAAAAAAGAAACTGAAAAGACACCCAGGTAGTATTTCAAAGAAATGGTTGTTTACTAAAAATATGATTAAAACATATAAAATTAAACACAGAACAATATATCATACAGCATACAATCATGTAAAATAAGAAGGAAGTTACAGACAACACATTCCTACTACAAAGACTTAATTTCTTTCTAAGTATTACCTTTCTAAGTGCTTTTAAGTTAGAGAGATCTTTCTGTCTCAGAGCCCAAAATGATATGACACTTATTCCCCAGAACAGGGTTCATTTCACTCTATCTCCCCAACCCCCTTTTGGTGAGTCAGCTAGCTCCTCCATTTAGAATTAATTGTAACATAATTTCTAACAGGCGGTATTTTTAATTAATGGTAACATCAGAAAAAAACATTTACTAAATATGACATCCTGTAATGAAACATTTCTCTTAAACTTAGCAATCCCACACTCATGTCCCATGACTGATTTCCTGTGCTAGTGAAATCTGAGGGATTTTATGACTCTTCGGCTATTTGCTACGATGAGATGAACCAGCCCAATTACTTTTTCTTCTTGAAACGTCATAAAATTCATATTTAAGTTCCAACTTCAAAAGCAGCAGCAAACAATAAACTGTCTCTGGAAGGATGTCTCAATTAACTGTTTCCTCCTGGTCTGTTTAATTACCTCCTGGTTTTAGTGACTTACCTTTAAAGTTACAGGCCAAATCTGCTAACTTGTGTGAGATAATTACATACACAGACCATATATTTATTTTATAAATATCATACATGTAACCAGAAGCAGGGGCAGAGCATCACAGAGAGTATTTTATTTTAGTTAGCATAGTGATTTGTAGATGTGGAAGGATACATTGAAATGTCCAAAATATGTGTTCCATGATACTCCATTTTCAAGCTACAGACAACAAGATGGCTGTCACCTCTGCCTACAGCCATAAAAAGACTTGCAAAAGAGTTAAAAGCATGAACAGCAAGGTTACACACTCAGTTACAGGTATGAAAAACAAGCTTGCATAAAGAGTTACATGCACAAACACCACATTTACATACTCAGTTACAGGTATAAATAACAAGCTTGCATAAAGTGAGCAGCAAGAGGAAGGAGGCAGCTGCTAGAACTCTTCTACTGGGACTAAAGAACTAGAACTCTGTTACTGGGACCTTCAATAAGGGTAAAAAAATAAAAAAAACAAGAGTTGGTGTGCTTTTTTTATTTTTTATTTAGTGATTTAGAAAAGACCTTTGCTCGCAAGCTCTTTTACAAAGGTTCCACGTTATAGACTGCAAAACAAAGTACAATTGGAGAAAGCAAAGGTACATCACAATGAATGATACGGCTTGGAATCAGAACTCACTGAATAACTCAAAACATAGGTACAAGATAAAATAACAAGAAAAACACTTTATGAGGGCGGAGAGGGGAATAAGCAGTCACAAAGTGCCTTATCTGAGTTGGGGGAAGGGAACTGTCATATGTGCTGCTAGCTAGGTGAAGAGAAGTGCTGTAAATTAGGGGGTTTGGCATGGTCAACAGAAAGCCAGGCGTCTGTATTTAAAACTTCCCTAATTAGCTTTTGACAGAGAGCAGAAAGAAGAAGGAGGCAACTGCTAGAACTCTTCCGTGGGGCTTTATAAACCTCCCTCCCTCCCTTCCACTCTTAGCCAGTTCCACTTTTATAGCCACTGGATTTGACTGACAACAGGATCTACCTGGTTGAGGGAGGGAAGAAAGTGATCACAGAGGCACAAAAATCACCATCTTAAAACGAAAAGAATAGATCTCCCTCACCCTCTAGATGCTGGAGGTCTGTTTATGAGCAAGAAAAAGGAGGAGACTACTGAGGAATACAGGAACTTCCTGTCACAGAACATGAACAGCAGGAGCTGTAAAGTCATAGAGGCAGTAGGAAAGTAGGGAGAAAAAAAAGTAAATGGAGAGAGGAAAGAGCAAGCAGACAAAACAACAGTCAAGGGGCCACAAATAAGACATGGTGGGAGTGGTGCAGTGGCAGTGGAGCAGCAGTCTTCCAGGAGATATTCTGGAGGATTTAGTGTTGTCCAGTCTGCAGGTGTAGTGCCCCAGAGTTGGGGGCACCACAGAAAAATGAAGAATAGAAAAATACTCAGCTATTGGTACCTCAATGCAATAAATAGGTGCCCAAGAAATGCCCAGGTGCCCAGTTTAAAATGCCAACACAAATCTCTGTTCAGAGCCTGTCAAGAATAATGTAAATAGCTTAGACATAATGCACTAAATAAGCCTTTCTGCCATGCTGCAGCTAATGGAATGCTGAGCTGAGCTAATGGAATGCTCACTGTGTGGCACTTGCTATGCCTGCCAGAACCAGAATGCAGAGTGCTGCAGTTTAAAAAATTAAGTTACTGTTAAGGAGAATCATGGTGAATATAGAGGAGTGAGGACACAGAAAGCGAGAAGGGATGAGAAGGGCTTGCCAGGAGGGCTGAAGCTGTCCCTGAGGGCTTTGCTTTGTGCCTCCTACCTCCAGTCACTGAAGAAAATGTACCTGTAAGCTTGTTCAGTCTGCGGTGCTGGTTTGAGCCACTGGTGAAGTTCAGAAATGTCCCGTTGTGTCCCGGGGAGGGCTTGGTGCCCCGTTTTATTATTTTTAATTTAAAAATCAAGTCTCCGGTCCCTCAGAGGCAGTGATCACACAGCCGCATCATTCGTGCTGCCCCAGGACCTTCCGTCAGGTCCCCAGTCATCCTACACTTGCCTGAAAGCTCTCTCTCCCTCTCCAGACCGCACCTCCTGCCTCTCGTCTTCAGCTGCTGCCTCCCAGTGGTGTGGTGAGTTGGCAGTAGCACACTGTAACATGCTGGCCACCCTAAAAGTGAAAGAAAGAGTGTTTTTATATATTTATTGCAGTTAGCGCTAGGCACAAAGGGAAAATGGCAAGGCACTGTGAAGGGGCGGCCAGAGGCTCCTGATTTAATTAATTCAGCCTTCGGGGCATAGCGATGCCCACAGGGGAGGGAGTCAGTCACAGAAAGGCCTTAGAAGGAGCCAGTCATATTCATGGAGAGGCGTTTTGTTAAAGACTGCCACTTAAACCCAAGCCAGCTCAGCAGTAAAGGAATCTGTGTGTGGGTTTCAAGGAGGCCCTGTTCAGAAGGCAGACCCAGAGTGTTTAAAGGGGCACAGTTTAAAAAGAAGCCTAGCGATTTAGAAGGGGCTTATTCAGAAGAGGACTCATCTCTTCAGAAGAGCCAGCCCAGTGATTTAATGGGGCTTGTTCCGAAGGCCCAGGGATTTAAAGGGGCCCAATCATAGAGAGCTCAGTGATTTAAAGGGGGGCCCAGAATTAAAGGGCATGGTGACAAAGCAGGCCCAGCGTCTTACAGTGGTCAGGGTTACAGGGTGACCCAGTGATCTTATAGGGGGCACACCAGGCAAAGGCCCAGCGATCAGAAAGGGGCCAGACAAGGCAAGCTTAGTTCTTAAAAGGGCAATACAGGCCCAAATGTTTATTTCAAATTGCAAGGGAAGCCCAGGACGCATGGGGGAAGTTAGGCCCACCGCTGTCTTAAAGGGGCAAGTTAGGCCCACCACTGTGTAAAGGGGCAAGTCAGGCTCACCAGTTCTTAAAGGGGCAGGTTAGGCTCACCACTGTGTAAAGGGGCAAGTCATGCCCACCAGTTCTTAAAGGGGCAAGGGCAGCCCACCAGTTCTTAAAGGGGCACATCAGGCCCACCAGTTCTTAAAAAAGGCAAGTTAGGCCCACCACCATGTTCTCTGTCATTTTAAGGGGCAAGTTAGGCCCACTGCTAGCCATTTAGATTCCCCAGATGTTATAGGGGCCCAGCAGCATTAGTGACCCTGGATGTTTAAAGAGTCTAGCTAGCCATACAGAGTCACAGTAACAGGAAGAACCCAATTTAGTCAGAGGGACCCCTGTTAGTTAGGTCCACCAGTGCTAGGGTTCTATCAGAAAAGTGAATTGCCTGTATATTTACTGTGATTTGAACATTAAGACTGAATAAGAGACCACTGCAACAAGAACTGAGACTTTATTTTGCATGCAACTATTGCTACAAGCAGTGAATGTGCCAGAAAGTATTGCTTTGTTGCCAGCTTTCCAAGTTGCAACGTGTTTGAATCAGTCTTCCAAAGCTTTCCAAAATCTCTTCACCATTGGTATCCAGATCAATCTTCTTCATTGTACTCAGGAAATTGTCTCCAGTGCATCTTCGAAAGCCAGCAGCAGATCTTCAAGGAACTGTGCTGCAGTCATTTGCAACATTCTGTTTATTGTTTTCTGCTCTTCAAAGTCTCCCCAAAGTACAGCCTGACCTGGTACAAAGGTACAGTCCATTTTTTTGCTTTGTCATCCATATCGAAGTGCTATCCAGATATTCTGCTGCAGTGTTTTGCATCATAGTCCTGTTTCTTATTTTACGTAGTCCTTGGCTCGTCCAACCTTGGTGCCCAGAACCCCGTTAGTGATTCCGATTCACAGACTTCCTTTCTTCAGAATCTTTGTCATGTCCCGACAGTCCAGAAGAAGACTTTGGTCTGGTTGGTCAGCATCTTCTATTTCTTCTTCGCCTTACCCCAGCAGTCTGGAAGAGGGCTGTGGTCAGGTTTGGTGAGTCTCAATTCTGGCAGCCGTCAGTGGGTTCTGAGCTGAGAGAATCATTGCTTTGTTCTTAACAAGTCTGGCAACCCTAGAGAGGTTGGGTGTGGCTGAGAAACTCATGGCCTGTACAAAATCCTCTCTGCAGTCCCTTAGTTGTTAGCCCAGCCAGCCAAATGTTTCCCTTGTGTTTTATCCTGCAGCCCAGTTTCCTCTCCATGACAGAGAAAGCTTGTCCATGCATGAACTGACTCTTATGACTGAAGTCGAGTTTTACAGTATTATGCTATAAAGTTCCTTAAAGTGGAGTACTTCAGGTAATAGGCCCTAGGTAAAGGTACACCTCGGGGTAGCATTGAAAGGATTATATAGTGATTTGCTGATTATAGAGTGTAGACCACTCATAAAGTGGAGCTGTTACAGCCATTTATTTAGATTCCTCCTCATATAGGAGAGTGGAAATAAGTGTAAGTGTCCCCCCATGCCTGTGTTTCCATTTTGTTTGGTATAAATAAAACCTTGTGAAGTATTTGGAATCTATTTCTGGACACTCGCCTCTCTTTGTCTGGTGCCAACATCCACCACTTTTTGGACCTGTGTGAGTAATTTGTGTGCAAGTTACTGGTTTCACCAACACAGTTGCTTTATTACCCCTTTTTATTGATGTGCAAACCCAGCACACATTAACATCCTTCTTACCACCTTCAGGGCACCACACAGGCACTTCTCAGAGCTGAGGGAGGAGGTTGCTCATCTCCAGACTGAGTTGACCAGGATTTGGGAGACCTCCTCTCCCACCCAGGGACCACCAGGTCTGCTGCCACTGCTGCAGAGGTTGCCATGTAAGAGGAACAGTTGGACCACAGTGGGCTCAGGGAGGGTAAGGGTGGAGGAACAAAGGTGTATCCCTCCAGTTGTACCTCTCCACAATTTGTATGCTGTTCTGGCAAAGCGTGGTTCCTCTATGGCGGCATCTGCAGTGGAGACCAAGGAGGATGCTGGGAACCTCCACAAAGGAAACCCACAGGATGGTGGCATTGGACCCCACAAGGGAAGGAAACAACTCCTGGTGGGGGACTCAATTATTAGGAGGTAGAACTGGAGGAAGGAGGGGAGAAGGAGGTAAGGTGCCTGCCTGGCACCATGGCTTGGAGGGACAAGAGGTTCACAGGAGCAGCTGCATGGGGAAAGGAGCTGGATGTTGTTGTCCACCTAGGGACAAATGACTTGTCTGGGAATGGGATCAGAACAGTGCAGGAGGAGTCTGTGGCGTTGGCGAGGTGCCTTAGACAAGTAGCATGCATGGTAATCTTCTCAGAGGTGCTGCCTGTCTGTGGCATGGATGAGGCTAGGGTGCTCCGCACCATGGGATTCAATTAATGGTTGAAAAACTGATGCAGAGCTCAGGGTTTTGGCTTCATTGGGGACTGGGGGTCCACCTGGAGGGATAGAAGCTTATACTGGCGCGATGGTCTGCATCTGTCGAGGAGGGGAACCAGGATACTAGTTGACAGGTTTAAATGCTTCATTGGCAAGTATTTAAACTAGCCATGGGGGGGACACACCGAAAATAAGCAGGGAAATCCCAGTCCCCCCCAAAAAACAGGGTAGTTAGTGAGGTAAACACCAAGATAGAGAAGTTGGTAGACAGAAGGACAGAGATAAATGGAGA
This sequence comes from Neoceratodus forsteri, assembly GCA_016271365.2. Lineage (NCBI taxonomy): Eukaryota > Metazoa > Chordata > Ceratodontiformes > Ceratodontidae > Neoceratodus > Neoceratodus forsteri. Next base: position 64,251,444 of record CM057455.1, read on the forward strand.
AACAGGCAAAGGTAGTAAGGACAGGGATGGAACTAAAAGGGGTAGGGCCATCAAAAAAGGGAGGGTAATGAGTACCAGCACCTGTAGTCTGGGTAACAAGCTCCCTGAACTGGTGGCCTTGATGGAAGAGGGACACTTGGATATTATGACAGTAACAGAAACATGGTACACAGAGAACCATGACTGGGATATCAACATACCAGGTTATACAGTCTACAGGAGGGACAATGAGGGTAGAAGAGAAGGAGGAGGATTAGCTCTCTACATAAGGGAAATGATCAAAGCAATGAAACTAAAAGGTAAACAGGGAGGAGAGGAGGCACTGTGGGTCACCCTGGAGAGATGAAATGACACCACAACCTGCATGGGTGTTGTATATAGAGCCCTGTCTCAGGAGCTCAGGGGAAGAAATTGAACAAGGAAATGATAGAAGGCATCATTAGCATGGCAGAAAAAGGGGAGATATTGTTGATGGGGGAGCTGAGTAAGCCAGATGTTAACTGGAGCACCTTTGATGCAGCCACATCCAAGAGCAGGGTCATTCTCCAGGTGGCATGCCTCAGACAGCTAGTGTTGGAACCCACTCAGGAGAGAGTAATGTTAGACCTGATACTCTCAAATGGGGATGGAGGGAGGATCTCAAATTTAGAAGTGGGTAGCCATCTGGGAACAAGACATCACTGGATAGTGTGGTTCATGATACAAACCGTCGTAGAGTAAAGCCATACAAAAGTGAGGGTACTGGACTTTTGCAGGGCTGACTTTGTTAAGATGGGAGAGTGTCTCAGAAAAGCACTAGCAAACGGGCAAGAAGAAGGGGTGGAGGAACACTGGGGAAACATCTAAACTGCCATCAGAGAGGCAACAAGCCTTTGTGTGAAGCAAATCAGCAAATCAAAATGAAGGAGAAAAAACACTATGGTTCTCAAAAGAAGTGGCAAGGAAAGTTAGGGAGAAAAAGATAGCATTCAGAATTATAGGGAAAGACAGAAGGAGCAGGACAGAGAATTGTACCAGTTAAAGCAGAAGGAAGAAGCAAAAGGCAGTCAGAATAGCAAAAGCCTAAAATGAGGAAAAGATAGCCAACTCAGTAAAGAAGGGGGAATAAAACCTTTTATAGGTGCATTAGGAGTGAAGAAAGACCAAGGGAGGGGTAGTGAGGCGTAATAAAGTGGAGAGTGGGTGGGCAGAAGGTGACAGTGAAAAAGCAGGGATACTGAACAAATAGTTCTTCTCAGTATTCACAAAAGAAGAGGAGGGGGAGAGGTATCTAATCCAATCGATAGAAGCACTCTGGATGGACAGGTGGGTTGATACCAGTCCATTTGCAGCAAAAAGGGTTCTGAAAGAACTCTAAAACTGAAGGTGGACAAAGCAACGGTCCCTGATGAGATTCACCCCAGAATTCTCAAAAACTAAGGGGAGAACTTGTAACACCATTGACTACCCTTTTTAATAAATCATGGGAGGACGGTGTGGTACCAAAGGACTGGAGGAGGGTGGATGTGATTTCCTTCACAAAAGTGGGAATAAAGCAAAGGTAGGAAAATACAGAGCTATTAGTTTGACCTCAGTGGTAAGGAAAATGATGGAATCACTTCTGAAAGAAAGAATTATTGAGTACCTAGAGGCCAGTGGGGTACAGGACCCAAGGCAGCATGGATTCACAGTTGGAAGGTCATGACACATGAAACTAATCGATTTTTTTGACTGGGTGACCAAAGTAGTAGACCAAGGAGGGGTTGTGGACATGACCTACCTAGACTTAAGCAGGGCATTTAGATACACAGATACATAGACAGTGTCGGCAGATAAGGGCCTACAGCCCACCCAGTCTACCCATTTGAGCCTGTAAGTTCACTTTATGTTTTCCTAGAGGTCTGTTGCCCCTCACCCCTGACATCCAGAATTCCTTTATGTCTACCCCATGCATTCTTAAATCCCATGATTATTTCAGCCACCACCACTTCCTCTGGCAGGGTGTTCCACTTGTCCACCACCCGTTCTGTGAAAAAATTATTCCTCACATTTCCTCTGAATCCAACTTCATCCCATGTCCTCTAGTTCTGGAACATCTTTTTGGCTTAAAAATAGTGTATTACTGCACTCTGTTCCTCCCTGTAAGATACTAGTATGTCTCTATCATTTGACACAGTCCCACACAAAAGATTAAAAAAACAATTAGCAAGCCTTGGAGTGGGTCCCAGGGTGGTAGCCTGGTAAAACAATTGATTGGACAACAGGACACAGAGGGTAATAGTAAATGGAGTCCACTCCAAAGAAAGGGGGGTTACTAGCCAGGTACTGCAGGGTTCAGTACTAGCCTTGGGACTGGTACTTTTTAATGTCTTTATAAGTGACATTGCAGAGGGATTGGAAGGAAAAGTATGACTCTTTGCAGATGATACAAAGATTTGCAACAGGGTTGATACACAAGGGGGTGGTGGAAAGGATGGAAAGGGACTTGACAAGGTTGGAAGAATGATCAAAAGTATGGCAGTTTAGAATCAATGCAAAGAAGTGCAAAGTAACGCACCTGGGAAACAAAAATCCAGGGGAGAGTACACAATGGGTGGTGGTGGGGGGAGGTACTAACAACAACAAAAATGGAACGGAATCTTAGGGGGGGTAGTCATAACAGATGACCCAAAGGTAAGCAAGCAATGTGAGAAGGCAGTAAGGAGGGCTGGGGGGGGGTGATACTTTTCATGTATAGGAAGAGGCATTACCAGTCAAAAACAGGAAGTTGTTATCCCTCTGTACAGACAGTTGGTGAGACCCCATCTGGAGTACTGCATGCAGTTCTGTAGCCCCATCTCTGCAAGGACATAGACAGGACTGAGACAGTCCAGAAGAGGGTAACTAAAATGGTGCAGGGTCTGCACCAGAAGCCATATGAAGAAAGACTAAAGGAGCTTAATATGTATACCCTTGAGGAAAGGCGGGAGAGGGGGGCATGATAGAAACTTTTAAGTACCTCAAGGGACTCAGTAAAGTCCAGTAAGGTAGTATCTTTCACAATAAGAGGTATGTAAGAACGGGGGGCACAATTTGAAGATAGAGGGGGGATGGCTCAAGGGCAATGTGAGGAATTATTTTTTCACGGATAGGGTGGTGCATACATGGAACTGCCTTCCTGAGGAGGTTGTTTGGTCAAAAACACTGGTGGAACTCAAGAATGCATGGGACAGTCATGAGGCAATTCAGGTTGGGGGTAGGAAGAAGTAGTCTGTTGGTTAACTAGGATCTGCAGCTTATCCAATAGGTAGGGAAATGGGCAGACTCGGTAGGCCAAGCTGTCCTTATCTGCCATCAAAGTCTATGTTTCTGTGTTTCTACGTGCACAAACACCACACTTACTTACATAGTTGCAGGTATAAAAAAGCTTGCAAAAAGAGTTAGACGCACACACACCATGCTTACATACTCAGTTATAGGTATGAAAAGCTTACAGAAAGAGCTGCATACACAAACACCACATTTACTCATTAAGTTACTGGTATAATTAAAAAGTCTGCATAAAGAGTTACAAGCACAAACATTATGCTTACAAACTCATTTGCAGGTATGAGAAAGAGGCTTGCACAAAGAGTTATATGCACAAATGCTATGCTTACACACTCAGTTACAGATATGAAAAACAAACTTACATAAAATGTTACATGCACAGACTCCACACTTACACACTCAGTTGCATGCACACAAGATCAGACTTAAAATGCATACTGTTACATACCCATTAATATGCATACATACTATTTCAGGCACAGAAATAGGCTTAAATAATCAGTTATTGGCCCACAAAATATGGATACATAAACATTTAATTGAGAAGCACCATAGAAGTATAGAGTTTGCCGGCAGAATAGGACAGCTTGGCCAACCTAGTCTGCCCATTTTTCCCTGCCTACAGTACTGTATCTCTCCAGATCCTACTTGATTTACAGCCCATTCACCACACTTTCATATTTAGTTACAGCCCCCCACCCAAACAATTTGTACCTTAACAGTTTGATGCACAAACACCACACTCACATGGTCAGTTTCAGGCACAAAGCCATATGTACATAAACAGTTACATGCACAAAAATCACACTAGCATACTCAGTTAAATGCACAGACACCACACACACTCAGTTGCAGGCACAAAACGATGTGTATGTAAACAGTTACATGCACAAACACCACACTTACATAGTCTGTTGCAGGCACAAAAAATGTATACATGACATAAAAAGTTACATGCTCAAACACCACACTTACATAGTCTGTTACAGGTATAAAAAAAGTATAAATAACATAAAAAGTTACATGCACAAAAACCACATTTACATGTCAGTTATAGGCATAAAAAGCTTATGTACATAAACATTTAATTGCACAAACACCATGGAAACATAGAAATATAGATCTTAAAGGGGGCACACCAGGCAAAGGCCCAGTGATCAGAAAGGGGCCAGACAAGGCAAGCTCAGTTCTTAAAAGGGCAATACAGGCCCAAATGTTTCTTTAAAAGGGCAAGGGAAGCCCTGGACCCCGATCTCCAGCCCGCGATCGCCTGCACCTCAGACCAGTCGTTTACTTGGTACATGGACACACAGACACAGAACCAGGCCAACATCATGCTGTACCCTGGAGAGGTGCCTCTCTCAGGTCCGGGGTGCAGGGCACTGCCATCAGCCGCAGAGATTGCCCCCCACTGTTTTTTCTTCCTTTGTTTTTCACCTCAGAGTGCGGGCGTGCAATGTCGTTAGGCACAATGCGCCAACATCTGCCGCACTCCGCCCCCTTGATGACACAGCTCTAGTAGTGCCCTCGGTCATCACCAGGGGCCACTACAGAGCGGGTGCTCCCTGGATCCCTCCCCAGGATAGGAGAGCAGTCCTCCAGATGCTTAATCCTTTCTCTCCCCTGCCAACCCCTGGTTGCCCGGGCTCACATTCAAACCTGGGTTGCCAGCATGGCACAAGGTGTGACATCCAGCACTTCAACTCTCAGTGCCACCAGACCGGCTTAATCAGCTTATTTTTCACTACTTATACTGTATAGCAGGAAATATTAGCTTTCAGTTTATTTTCATTTTGTTAGCTTAACTGACAAAATGCTAAAATACTGTAAGCTGATCGCTAATATTACAGGGAGCATAGTGCTGTACCTGGACAAGAAGCTGACACTCTAATTCAGTTGGGTGTTAAATAGTACTGCATCCTTCTCCATGCTAAATAAAGAGGGTGCTAAAATAAGTTGCTATACAGTAGTATCACCACACATCCTACTTAATCTCCAACCCACTCACTACACATTTACACTCAGTTATAGGTGAAAAAAAGCGTACATAAACAGTTACATGCACAAACACCACACTTACATACTCAATTATATGCACAAAGACCCCACCAACATACTCAGTTATAGGCACACACGCCACATTTACATACTCAGTTATATGTACAAGCACAAACAACACACATGCTCAGTTACAGGAAGACAAAATGTGTACATAAAGCATTACTTGCACTAACACCCCACTTACATACTCCATTATATGCACAAACACAAACATTTACATACTCAGTTATATGCACAAACACCACACATGCTCAGTTACAAGCACAAAAATTGTACATAAAGCATTACTTGCACAAACACCACACTTATATACTCAGTTATAAGAATAAACACCACATTTACATACTCAGTTATATGCACAAACACCACATTTACATACTCAGTTATATGCACAAATACCACACTTACATACTCAGTTACAGACACAAAAACATGTTTACATAAACAGTTAATTGCACAAAGATAGATAGATAGATAGATAGATAGATAGATAGATAGATAGATACTTTATTTCCAAAGTGCCAATTCCAAGGACTCTGGGTGCTATACAATATAAAACAGAACAATTTTTATTAAATCATACAAAAAATGCACAAATAAAATTCAACTAGGAGTATTCAGAATCTATCAATCCCACTTAAAACAGATTAACTAACATGACAATTATATACTCAGTTAAAGGTACAGAAAGCATGAGTACATAGTTACATGCATAAACACCACAATTACTGACTTACATTCACAAACACCACACTTTCATACATAGAGATATAGAAATGTTATACTCAGTTACATGCACAAGCAACGCACTTAAGTCATTAGTTACAGTCACAAAATAATTGTACATGAACAGTTCATTGCACAAACACCATACTTAAATTGCTCTGGGATGGGGTGCTCGTGATAAAACAACTACAATGAAACAAATCGGGCTCTCACCACCTCCATTAAAAAGCATCATTCTTAACTGCATCTATTGATAAAATAAATATATTTTATTATGTGCCAAAGGGTACAAAAAGAAACTATGCCACTTAATGAATGCCTAGCAGTGAAGCCCAAGTCTCTATTGTCTATTATACCATGGACATTCAAGAACAGCCAATTGGAGCAGCAGGCTTGCACCTTACCTGCATTGTAAATCACCCGATAATCACCGCAAAAGGTGCCAGTCAGCCGCATCTCTTAAAAATCATCCGACCCGTGAAATTCAAACTGCAGATCTGCCATATTGAAATGCTCGCTAACCGGCGGTCTCCAACTCCCATCACATCCTACTCTGCAAAGCACACAGTGTTAGTAACACAAACCCCCCAAGAAAGCTGATCCACACCTAAAAAAAAAAACACTACATGCTTCAGCATGTATTTCTCCATAACCGCCGAAAGTCTCCATGTCCAAAACACTGCTTTAGCCCTCGCTCTCTCTCTCTCTCTCTCTCTCTCTCTCACTATTTGCTGCTGGCAGCATGCCGGAGAAGGAACTACATTTTGTGCCGCTGCCTAACAATAAACTTAAATAATACAAACTGGATAAACAGTTTTCCCCTATTTTTTTCTTAAAAAAAAAAACACTACTTACCTGGTAAAATCGCAATAAGCCACTCATTTGCGCCTCTTGGGTAAACCACTCCAGCCATGTTAAATCCCCTGATAACCCATACCCCCTAGTGGCTTATTGCTTAAATAATCCCTCCCATGGGCAGCATATGCTTAGCATACAACATGGGCAAAAGGACCAAGCCCTGGGGTATGCCACAGAGCAGTACCACTGGGGTTAAAGGAAGATTTCCAACACTACCCTCTATGTCCTGTCCCTGACATAGGCCTCAAACCAGCAGATGATTTAGCCAGTGAGTCCAACATACTCCCTAAACTGGTCCAATAACAGCCATGGTTCACGGTGTCAAAAGCTGAGGAGAGATCAGGACAAGATTTGACTGCTGTCTTCTATCTCTCACCCTGTGCATATCATTATACACCCTGACCAGTGTGGTCTGTATGCTATGCCTGAGCCTAAAGCCAGAATGAAGAGGCAATGAGAAGTGTCTGTAGATGCTGCACAACCACTTTCTCAATAATCTTACCCAAAAAAAGCAGGTTAGAGACAGGTCAGTAATTCATCAAGACATCCAGTTTCAGAGATGTTGTTTCAGAAGGGCTTTCACTAGTGCATCTTTCAATTCAGCTGGAAAGATTACCTCCAATAAGCAGCATCAGATAATCTTGGCAAACACCAGTACTAGCTGCCCTTCATAGCTCACTAGTAGTCATGTCAGACCTCGCTCCAGAATAATCCTCAGATGTCAACCCTTTATCCAAAATGACCCCTAGATTATATCCTTTAGTGGCAGCTGAAAGCCTAGAGGAAATTAACCATATCCCTCACAATAGTTCCCACTCCCCCTTCACATATTGCTAACCCTGGCTCAGAGATCACCCCATTTACCTCCCATCATCACTGTTCTAAACTCTCCCCAAGACCACTGAATGCATCAGGGACAAGCAGGCTTAGCCTTTCTGAGCTGCGACAGCTCACTTGGCAAGATCCCGGCCTGATAAGAGAACATCCTGCCTGAAAAAAAACAAGCAAACTCCTTACATTTTGTGAATCAAAAAACTCTTAAAACTCTAGACAGAACAGATGAAGTAGCCTGTCCACCATCCAAGAAAGCTGAGCTGGTCAATTCGTCCAATCAGCAATGTCCCCAGACAGAACACTGTCTTCTTCTGGGTGATTGCCCTTTGATGTTCACCGTAGTGAATAGTCAAACCAGTCTTTCCTCCTGGGCCCTAGATCTACTCCAGCAAAACTTCATTCTCATTCCCCTTGCCCTCATCTCTCTCAGCTCTCCATCATACCACAATGAGCCAAGGCTTGAACATAATGGACATACACGAGTAGGCACTGTCGTTGCGGCACCAGTCAGGAAGAATAGGAAAACTAGGAGTAGTTACCAAATTTTCAAGTTGCATTTTATTATGATCAATAACAGTAAGATAAAAAATACAAATTGCTCAGTATAACTATTTACAAGGGTGGTACAGAGAAAACAAAGTCCTTCATCCGAGGGCATCTCTAATTCCATGTTTCAGTCTCTTCAGCAAAAATATTGCTACTCTTTTTATAACAAGTCTTTGCCAGGTAATTAACTTCTTCATCCTGAGCTCATTATGGAGAAACCTGTTTTAACAAAATTTTCTTGCCAGTTTCTTTGCAGGTGGAACAAATACAACATTGATACCCAGAACTGACCTCTTTTTGACAGCTCTGCAAAGAGTTTGCAAACAAGCCTGAGAGGAGGTAAAACTGCATCTCAGCCTAACCCCGTATATTCAAAATAGCTTTTTGCAATCATGTCAACAGTATAAGTATATACAGTTTCAAACAAACGGATCACAATTTTATATAAAGATTCAAGTATATTTATATAACCACAGATACTCAACGAGGAAGAAATGACAGACACAGCAAGAGAAGGCAGAGAGAGATAGCAAGAGGTAGAGAATTGTGAGACCTTAGAGTGATCAGTTCCTAGGTCTCACGAGAACATTTGATTGCACAACCAGACAAACAAGAGACAGAAAAGGAAAAGATAGAACAGATCCTTGCATTTAACTCTTTTTGCATAGTAGTTGGAACAGGGCCTTATTCAACCATGGCACAGGCATCATGAGATTGGAAGCCCCCCAGAGGCCCTATTATAGAGCACACCACTTTCTCCAGTCCTATAGTGCATGTTGCCATCATATCCAAAATATTTAGCACTGCCCAGATTCCATCTGGTCACAGCCTTCTTAAAAAGAGGTCCTGGATCATCTCCACAGTGGGTGGACTTCAAGACTGGCCCTGAAGGAGAACCTGATAGTGCAATGATCTGATCAACTGACCAGATTAATCTCAAGATCCCAAACCTTGAGCCTCATGGAAAATTCCAAGTCCAAGGGGTGGCCATGCTGACAGGTCTCAGAAGTAACAACATGTGTGAGGCCCAGGGATTCCATACCCAGGAGAAAATCTAGACCAAAGTGCAAGAGTTAGTCATCAATCCAAGCACTGAAGTCACTCAGAATAAACCACCTACAGTAGGTGACTCCAACACCCTGTTGGCAATGAAACGGATGATTTACTGCAGAAATGTGGTGGCATCCAGAAGGGCCCTGTCACACATATGGCTGCCAGTGAACCTGTAGTGAGAGGGCCATGAATACAGTGATGATTATATGATCCTATTGAGGATCATGAAGTCATCCCAGGTAAGTGGATCCATGTTGGCTGTGGGATATTATGAAATGGGTGTTCTGAATCCTGAATTCTGACTCGTCAGGAGTTGCTTTCAGCTGTACAGTTATCCCAGCACAATGGCCTGGCTGAAAGTATTTCCAGGCCAACAGACTGACCACTCACATTTTCAGCTCTCTGCCTCAACTAACTATGGAATGGTGCCCGCCTCAGCTGATCATCTAGCCACCCACAACACATAGTGTATCACGCCTCTTTTAAAAACAATATCCAGTTGCCACCGATTCCACGGCACAAGCAGCCACAAACTTTCCCTTTCTAGTCACTTCACCTCAGATTCAGCAAAATCTTCTTTAAATGTTATGGCTCCAGCTCTTGTTGGCTGTTCCCACTTCCTGCAGCCACTGTCCCTCTTCCATGAGTCTCACCAGTCACTTGCACTCCACTCTGTGGTTCTCTTTCTTTCTCTCTCTCTGTCAACCACACTATGTGCATGACACTCCATCTCCCAATGGAGCTGAAACACATGGAGCTACTAAACCCAGCACTGCAGTAAGTAAAAAGGAACATAAACAGAAAAAGGAATAATGGCCTAATGGTGGGGTAGGGGGGCATTGAAGCCACCACTTAGAAGATTGCCCCTGCTCTCTTCACAGCAGCTGCCCAAAGTGCTGGCACTACCTGCTGGACTAAAAGGTAGGCAACAAGGAGACGATACAGGACAAAGGGCACTGCATCTTGTCTTTTTACTTTAATGCTAATTTTAGTACTTTTTTTAACAAAACCCAGAAACTATTTTTTTTTTAAATTTAATTTCTTAAAATGGATGGACCCATTTCATAATCACAATAAGGCATTTCAGAGGGGCATTATGGTGGGATAAGATTCCTTCTTGGTTGGTGAAAGCACTCAGCTTCACCTTGTGGTTCAACCCACCTGAGGTGGGTTGTTATCCCACCATAATGCCCCCGCCTGCCATGCCTTATTGCTTAAGTATTTTATTTATTTTTTTAGCCTTTGGTAACCGGGTAAGTATGACCCTGGACAGAGCCGTTGTGCCACCAAAGTGGGGCACACACTGTTCCAGTGGAGAGGCTCATTCCTCTACTGATAGCCCATGGCATTTTTGTGGGGGTCACGGGTTGTTTCATTGAGGGTCACATGACAGTCACCCTGCAACTATAGGCATAACAGACCTAGCTCTGGTGCTGGTACTATGGCCCACTTGTTCTCTCAGGGTGCTGTCACATGGTGGGCATGGCATGCCAGAGTGCAGATCTGACTTGGTGTTCCCTGTCTGTGTTGTTTCAGGCTTTCTGAGGACCTCTCTGCCAGTTCTTCTTGATGGCCAGTGACTCATTTGGTGTGGATGTAGCAACACCGATATTATCAGGAGAGCCCAAGGGAAGCAGCTAAGAGTCAGATTACGCTGAGCTCCAAGTGTGATCTGTTCTGCTCCGCTCTGTATTTACTGAGGAGAAGGGAGGAACAGTACCCAAAGGGGGAGGACAGGCATGGGGGGTAGGAGGTGACAGATGAGGAAATCACAGTGGGCAGAGTACAGGAGGGATTGAGGGCATTAAGGGTCAGCAAGGCACCAGGGCCACATGGCATACATCCCAGGGTGCTGAGGGAGCTGGAAAAAGTCCCGGTGGAGCCCTTGGTAGACCTGTTCAATACCTCCCATGACTCAGGGAGTATACTTCAGGACTGGAGGACAGCGCACATGCTTCCACTCCATAAGACCGGCCCCAAAGATGAACAAGGGAATTACAGGCCTGTAAGCCTCCTATCCATCATGGGAAAACTGATGGAGACAATACTGAAGGAGAGGCTTGTTTCCCTTGTGGAGACTAATGGGCTGCAGAATGGTGGACAGCATGGGTTTGTCTTGGACAGATCCTGTCAAACCAACCTGGTTAAATACTATGGCTGGGTAACTAGACAACTAGACATGGGCCATGCATTAGTAAAGCATTCAATTCAGTGCTACATGGGAGGCTGGGAGGTAAGCTGGATGATACAGGGTCAGGGGCGAAGATGGTGGGATGGGTGGTGAACTGACTGCAGAGGAGACAGCAGAGGGTGATGGTGGGAGGGGAGCTCTCATCTCCAAGAGTGGTGACAAGTGGGGTGCTGCAGGGTTTTGTGCTGGGGCTGGTGTTGCTTGGGATATTCATAGCAGACATCTCAGTGGACATCAAGAGCAAGATCAGTCTGTTTGCAGATGACACTAAGATGGGAGCAGTAGTGGATGACTTAGGAGGGTAGCAGGGGTTGCAGGATGATCTATCAAAACTGGAAACCTGGTTGGACACTTGGCAACTGGGGTTCAATGCCAAAAGGTGCAAGGTGCTACACTTCGGCACAAAAAACAAGGAGAAGCTACCAGCTTGGGGGAGCATTCAGCTAACCACAAGAGAAGAGAAGAGAAGGATCTGGTGGTGACCATAACAGGTGCAATGAATAAGTCAGCACAATGTAGGAAGGCATCTGCAAAGGCAAACTGGATGTTTAGTTATATTACCAGGGGTATATCTTGTAGGATGGGGAGGTGATCCTTTTTTTTTTTTTTACTTTTTGTTTATACTCCCCCTACCTTCTCCACTCTGCTGCCTCTGGAGTCACCAATGGCATCTGTCCTGCTCCTTCTTATCTGGAGCCCACTGTTGTATCTCCATGAAACCATGGTTTGCCCCCCAAGTGGGAACAAGGTGGAGGCACGTACACCCCTAACATCTTCTGTTTCATCAGAGCACCAGTTTAGGACAGTCAAGGGAGCCATGGATCTGCACCAGGTTGCTACATCTCTCCAGAGTGCAGAGAGACATTTTTCCTTTGCTCTATTATGGGCATGATGTGCACCCCTACATCAAGGCGTGACCGCTGTTGCATGCCATGCCTCCCACCCTTACATGACTGGGCATTTGGTGTATCCTAGGCCTCCACCTGGGGCAGTCAAGCATTGAGCCTCAGCCCCCTCACTCCAGAAGAAGGTGAGTGGTCCCTTGGATGCTCAGCCTCCTGCCCCGGCTGGCCTTCTGGCTCCTGGGCTTGTTCTCGAATGCAGGTCACTGGCATCATGAATGGTAGTGCAACCACTGTTCCAGCGGTCTGGCTGTGGGAGGTGATCTTGCTGCTGCATAGCTCACTGGTTAGGCCAAAAATGGAGTACTACATGCAGTATTGGCACCATTCCTGAAAAAGGACATTAGGTTACTGGAAGGGGTGCAGTGCAGGCTAGCAAAGATGATCCAGGGGGCTAGGGACACACCCTAAAAAAGTAGGCTGAAGAAACTGAACAAGTACTCACTGGATGAGAGGGGAGAGATAGGGGAGATATGATTGAAACCACCAAGGAATGAACAAGACAGGTACAAAGGGGCTTTTCAGGTTAAGGGGGGGGGGAGTGACACTCAAGACCATGATCTGAGATTGGAAGGTCAAGGTTCATGAGGGAAATGAGAGGACATTTTTTTTTACAGGATGGGTAAAAGCTGGGTGGAATGCATTGCATGCAGAAGTGGTATCCTGTAGAACAGTGGGCTGCTTCAAAAGGAAATGGGACAGAAGAGGGGGATGGAAAGGATGAGAAGGGACTTGGCAAGGTTGAAGGAATGGTCAAAAGTATGTCAGTTTAGATTCAGTTCAAAGAAGTGCAAAGTAATGCACCTGGGAAATGAAAACCCAGGGGAAGTGTACACAATGGAGGGGTAGGTACTAACTAAAGATTCTGCTGGCTGATGGGAGATGTAGGAGTGTGAGTCTAAATCTGTCCATGAGGCATTTTGTCTATGAGATTTTTTGCAAGGCATTTTGTCCAGTGGAGGATTAGCTTAAATACGAATGTGCGAAATTTGCCAGCAGATAAAGGCCTAGATGTCTATTAAGTCTGCTCGAATGTGCAGCTAGCACCCCTTATTCTGCAGCTGCCCCTCCCTTCCACCATTCCCCTTCATTAACCCTCCTCCTTGTCCTGTCCAATCCTCTTTTGAAGCAGTCTACTGTTCTACTGGATACCACTTCTGCAGGTAACTCATTCCACCCAGCCACCACCCTCTCTGTAAAAAAGTGTCTCCTCATCTCCCTCCTGAACCTTCCTCCTTCCAGTCTCATACCATGGCCCTTGGAGTCCTTCCCCTCCCTTACTTTGAACAGCCCTCTGTACCTGTCTTGTTTATTCCTTTCATGTATTTAAAGGTTTCAATCATGTCCCCCTGTCCCTCCTCTCCTCCAGTGAGTACATGTTCAACTCCCTCAACCTCCTCTCGTATGATAAGTCCCCCAGCCCCTTGATCATCTTTGTCGCCCTGTGCTGCACCCTCTCCAGTAACTTAATGCCCCTCTTCAGATACTGGCGCCAGTGCTGCACGCAGTACTCCAGGTGCAGCCTAACTAATGACCTATACAGTGGCAGAATCACCTCCTCCCTTCTCGAGGATATACCCCTTGCAATACAACGCAGCATTTGTTGGCCTTTGCAGCTGCCTTCCTACATTGTGCTGAGTTGTTCATTGACCTTGTAATGAGCACCCCCAGATCCTTCTCCTCCTCTGTCTGGGCTAACTGCACTCCCCCCAGCTGGTAACTCCTCCTTGGGTTCTTCATCCCAAAATGCAGCACCTTGCACTTTTTGCATTAAACCCCAGTTGCCAGTTGTCTGACTAGGTTTCAAGCTTTGCCAGATCATCCTGCAACCTCTGCCATCCCCCTAGGTCATCCACCACTGCTCTTACTTTGGTATCATCAGCAAACAGACTGATCTTGCTCTTGATGTCCCATGATATGCCTTTAACTGTTGCTGGCTTGTCAGGAGGAGGATTCATTTGAGTCTTTAACTGTTTAACTGTTGCTGGCTTCTGGGGGAAGGGATTATTTGCAGAGAAACAGTGGAGCCAATTAAGTAGGAGTTGTTAGTTTCAATCTCTCTCTTTAACTGTCCAAGCAGGCATTTTCCTGTTCATTCTGCTGGCTGCTAAGAGAGGTAGGAGTGTGAGTCTGAATCCGTCCAGGAGGCATTTTGTCTTTGAGATTTTTTTGCCCTCCCAACCGCCTCCAACTCCACACATTATTGTTTAGTTAGTGGGAGGAGCATATAGCCTCTGCCCAGGGGTGGAATGATAGCTAAAGGCCAAATAAAATCAAAAGAAGCAGAAGCTGCTGATTATATCATGTAAGTGGACATTCATACTTTTAAACTGCATAATCTTGTCAGTTTTACTCTCCAAGGAATAGTATAACTTTGATAGGGGCACATAGTAGAAAGGGGCAAGGGCTGCAGAAACATATCAGGGTCATAAACAAAGAAACTCTGTAAAAGGGAGGAAGACTAAAAAAGCACTAAAAAGGGTAGAAGCATACTTAAGGAGTACTTAGGATGACACAAGCAGTGATGCAGTGCAATGTGTGCAGGGCAGCAGTGTTTAGAAGAACTTTCTGGAAACTGTGGCGCTGCCACATTTGTAGACCCCTCTCTGGGCTGAGGGAGAAGGCTACCAGGCTTTGGGAACAGTTGACAGGAGTACTGGGGACCTTTGAACCCACCCAGGGACCATCATACCATCAGCCACTGCCACAGAGGGTACTTGGTCAGAGGCCTGGATGGACTACAGTGGGCTCAGGGAGGTTGAAGAAGGGGGAGCTCAAGCACCCCCCACCCCATACAGCTACAGAACAAATATCATGCTATCAAGGAGAGTGAGAGCCCTGAAAGGAACCCAGTGTTGTGACCAGGGGTGAAGGGCAGACCCATCAGGAGGGGGGCACATAGGATGGGGCCACAGAATCCCAGGGGAGAAAGAAGCTGGTCATAGTGGGGGACTCAATAGTTTGGGGCATGGAGATAGGATCAGGCATCAGGAGGGACAGGGAGGTTAGGTGTCTCTCAGAAGGTACAGCTATGAGGGAGGGGGAGCAGATCCATGTTAAGGGAAAAAAGGATCTGGCTATGGGGGTGGATGTGGAGGTTATAGTATGGGCTGAAAAAGTGGGGGTGAAGGGTGAAGGATGGGGATGGCATTGAGGATGAGGGAGCTCCAGGTGGGAAGGGGGACAAGCCAGGTACACATAGAAACATAGAATTTGATGGCAGATAAGGACTGCTTGGTCCACCTAGTCTACCAATTTCCCTACCTAAAGGATAAACTGCAAATCCTAGTTAACCAACAGCCTACTTCCTCCTACCCCACACTGCAATTGCCTTATGTCTGTCCCATGCATTCTTGAACTCTTCCACTGTTTTTGACTTCACAACCTCCTCAGAAAGGCTGTTCCATGCATCTACAACCCTTTCCATGAAAAAATACTTCCTCACATTACCTCGGAGCTGTCCCCTCTCTAACTTCAAATTGTGCCCCTTGTTCATGCACATATCTTTTTTTGAAAGATGCTACCCTCTTGAACTTTGTTGATTCCCTTGAGGTACTTGAAAGTTTCCATAATGTCCCCCCTCTCCCTCCTTTTCAGGAGGCTATACATATTAAGCTCCTCTAGTCTTTCTTCATATATCTTCTGGTGCAGACCCTGCACCACTTTGGTTGCCCTCCTCTGGACAACCTCCACCATGTTTATGTCTCTGCAAAGATGGTCTCTCCAGAACTGCACACAGTACTTCAGATGTGATATTGCCAACTGTCTGTACAGAGGGATAGCAACTTCCTGTTTTCTATGCATCCCAGTATCCCCCCAGTCCTCCTTTCTGCCTTCTCACATTGCTTGCCCACCTTTAGGTCGTCTGATATAACTACACCCAGGTCCCTTTCCATTTTTGTTGTTGTCAGTATCTCACCCCCCATTGTATACTTTTCCCCTGGGTTTTTGTTTCCCAGGTGCATTACTTTGTACTTCTTTGCATTGAATCTAAGCTGCCATACATTTAATCATTCCTCAAACCAGAGCTGTAGGAAGGCATTTTGGTGCCCTGGGCAAGAGACTAATTTTGCACCCCCCCTTCAGAAAAGAGCCAGGGGGTCTGGGGCTGCAAGGCCCCCAGAAGCTCTGGGGGGTTTACATGCTCTTTGGTGGGTTTTGGGGCTTTTCTGAAGAAAAACATACTTCTAATACAGAAAAGTAAAATCTAAAAAATACAATCTTTGAGCATGAGCAGACAGGAACAATATTTAAGAAGAGTGTAAACAAAGGAAAAACTAAAATCAAAATTGTCTTCTCAAGCCTTGGCCCTGCCTATCTCCTCCTTCCTAGATACTCAGTATTGCAACCCCTCTCCTCCAGCTTGTTCCAGCTTCCCTCTTTATCCACATTTGTTATTCCATGTTGTTCCTTCCATGTTTTTTAGCAGTGGTGAGAGGCCATTTAGGCTTCTTTCAGTTTAGTAGGTGCATTTGTTGTCCGCATCTGCACAGCATCTCCCTCTGCTGGTTTAAAGCTGCCTAATTTTTTAAGTAATCCTTTAAACTTGCTCTCTGGTATCATGATGCCCTCCTCAGAGGTTTGAGGGCCATTCAACTTGAATAGCTTTCAATCCATTCAAGAGTGGCTCCAATATCTCAGGCACCCCATCCCTCCTGCCTGTACCACTCCATCAGCCATGAGTTGAAGTGAACAATTGGATGAAACCTCTTCTAGTTCTCCCTTCTGCTCAAACTGGAAGAAAAAACTCAGAAATCAGTGAGGCAGCTGCCAGCTTGGATGTCCCCCACAAAATTTCTAAAGCTATTCTTAACCTCCTCTTGGAGTCTGCACACCAGGTTATCAGTGCTTAGTAGGACTGCTTTCCACTCTGTTGACAATTCTTTCTAGCCTGCTTACATCCCATCCAACCAAAGCCCCAGAAGGCATCTAACCTTCCTGTCCCCTGCTTCTCTGCACCCACCACCCCTTCTATCCTCTTAATGATTAAAGCTACCAACTTTCTGAGGCCGAAAACTGGGACAGTCCATCCTGACCATCCCCCCCACCATGTCACTCCCACGGGCACTACCGCAGACAACACCGTGCACAGTCCGTTATATTTTGCTGCTTGCTCTGGCCATGTCTCCCCACAGTAACACCAGTAGCAACTATTAAAATTAAAACAATACATCATTCTGCTACAGCAAGTTCCAAATCATGATGTACAGAAAGTTCATTAGAAGCAAACCTACGTTCAATTGTGATCAGACAGTCGAGCTGCATGTATTGCTTCTCCTGACAGTCCCATTCAACCCATTTACACTTGCCTCATATGCTGAGTAATCTTCATGTCAGTGACTCCTACCACCACACCAGATTGTTTTCACACACTTCTCTACAGCTGATCAGGTTCAGGTACCTTAGTTCCCTGCTGCCAGTCTCTTCTCTGTCTGGAGTTCCTTTAAGCTGCTGGCAGGCAGACATCAACACATGCTTGTTTGCACTACTAACCAGTAATCTAACAGGAAGAAACATGCTTTACTGTGCTCCCACTGGCATGCTTGCAGTGCAACACTGGCGCCAGGGTTGAAGTTACAAACAGCTGTCCAGCCTGAACAGTGCCAAAGTGGTGCTGAAATAATTGTCACTCATGGATTAGCAGTCAGCAAAAAAAAAGGGACAAAACAGGGACAAGTATGCAAAAACCAGGACAAAAGTGACATTTTGCAAAACTTGTGGGAACACTGGGACGTGCTGTCTAAAATAGGGACTGTCCTAGAAAAATAGGGACTGTTGGTAGCTTTATTTATGATGGAATCACCTATCACAAGCTCTTTCCTAGCGCTGTCTTGCCTCTTGGACTCTGATCACATGTAAGATGTACTCTTAGGCACAGACCTGGTCTCTTGCATGCCTACAGGTTATGGCCTTTTCACCTGGGGGACTAGATGAACCAAACTGCATGAGGGGTGAATCTGTTTGATGTTGCCACCTCAGGGTCTCAGCCTGTATAGACCCTTCTTCCCCCATACCCCCTACCTACTGTAGGCATGGCACGGTGTGCAGTGGAAAGGAGTGGTGGCTGCTTGCACCAGTGTCCACTGGGAATCACTGTAAGAAGGTTAAGTTCTTCCTTTACTGCACCCAGCTCCGCAGTGAGTGCTGCAAACCTGCTGCACACCAGACAACATTGCTGCCTCCTGAGGACTTTTCTGAAGATGACTGCACCACGGGTGCTGCGGCCTGTGATGCCTCCTTCCTACCTTGTCCCCCTATAGCTCTCCACATCCTTCTCAAATGACTCCCTTATGCCCTTGCTTTACCTGTTGACATAGGGTCCCCATCCTTAGTGCTTCACTAGTGCTGCTGAAGTTGTTTCGTGGGCAGAGACCCTTTTATCAGGGGGTATCCCAGATAGCATTTCTCTGGCAGTCACTTAAAACCCCATAATCTTCACCCACTCTACCACTATTCTGGATATCGCCTTACCCTCCTTTAATCCCACCTTGTCCTTCAGATTATTTTGTTTGCTGGCACCAGCACACAGAAATCACAGTTGCGGTTCCTTCCTGCATTCCCACAGGATGCACAAGCATGTATAGCAAAGCTCCTTCAGTAAGAGGACCCCATGTCTCACTTGTGTCCCTTGATCTTTTTTAAGTGTAGTCCCCCTCAGACTCCCTGCAGATTAATTATTTTATATTTAATACCGCTAATAGTCCCCCAGACTGACACACACAAAGAAAGGAGACTTGAGTTTCAACTGTTTTCTTTTCTTTTTTTTTTTTACTGCTAATCCCCCACACACACACACACAGAATAATTTTTGTTTCTGTAAATGCTGCTGCCTGCTAATTTCGTAGTAGGTGCTGGTTTGGACTCAAGACTGACTCACGAGGCATGAGGCACTTGGCTTTTTTAAAAAAAAATGCAGCCAGCCTAGGCCCCAGCCAGCAGACTTGGTTACAAAGGCAGCCAGCAGCACGAACTAAGTAACTACTGCTGGGACACCCGGACGGGATTAGGAAAGCAGCAGATGGGGTGGGCAGCTGGCAGGGGCAGCCAAGTCAAGCCTCCAGGTTTAGTCAGGGAGTTGGCAGGAGTTGGCAAGACAGGTGGGTGCGGTGGCTGGCAGTGACCCGGGACCGAGGAATCAAGAATCATTGAATCAACTTTTGCAATGGAAGTCCGGGACCGTTGATGTGGAGAACAAGACGTTGTTTTGTACTGTCTTGTAAAAATATAAAATTGCCTCGTGAGACGGCAAGAGGGGCAGGGGACTGGGACCCAGGGCCAGATCTGAAGGGATCTCATCATTCTCAAATGATCAATCAGCCTGCCTCAAAGGGAGGATGAATGAATCAGGGGGTGAGGGAGAACAAGGCCGTGCCAGCCAGTCAGTCAGCACAAGAGTCCACTCCAAAAGCTAAGCAAAATGGACAAGTTATATACACAGCAGCCAGCCCTGAGCCCAATTATCTAATCCTATATATCCTTGGGTAACCCTTTGCCTTCTTTGAACGAGGGACGATCAGTAAGTAGTTTTTACTTTTTTTTTCCAACACCCCTCCCCCAAACACAGAGATCATCATCATTTATTTAATTAGACGGATCACGGACGTGGAAAGAAGTTATCTTCTCTTGTCAAAAAATGCTGCTACACAAAATCAATTTAAACAGTCCATGCTCTCTCGCTCTCTACAATACTAGTCGCTCTCCCCTTTACTCCAGCTCTCCTTTAACTGCCTCTGCTCAACTGCTTTGCCACTCTAACAACACTCTGGAGTCTGCTTACCTTATATACTTCACTGGGCGCCAGCCTGCCCCCGCAAACAAACTGTCTGCTTGGTATACTACGTGATTGTTCTTCTTGCTGCAGCAACATATCATGTGACCCCCACCCCAACTTGCTACTCCGTGGACATGCTCTGCTGGCAGCAAATAGTAATTACCTAAAGAAAAAAAAAAAAAATTAAAGTTGCACTGCTCACTTTTTCAAGTTAATAATAGAGTGAGCTTCAGATGAAACTACGCCCCTAGGAGGCTTGCGCCTGGGGCAGCTTCCCACCCGCCCCACCCTTCCTACAGTACTGCCTCAAACCTTGTCAAGTCCCTTTTCAACCTTTCCACACTCTCTTGTGTATCAACCCTGTTGCAGATCTTTGTGTCATCTACAAAGAGACGTACTTTACCTTTTAGTCCCTCTGCAATATCACTTATAAAGACATTAAAAAGGACTGGACCCAGTACTGAACCCTGTGTTACTCCACTAGTAACCCCCCTTTCTTTACTGTGGACTTGGTTTACTATTACCCACTGTGTCCTGTTGTCCAGCCAATGTTTTACCCAGGCTACCATCCTGGGACCCAGTCCCAGACTGGCTAATTTGTTTATTAATCTTTTGTGAGAGACTCTGCCAAATGCCTTGATAAAGTCTAGGTAGACAATGTCCACAGTCCCTTCCTGGTCTACTATTTTGGTCACCCAGTCAAAGAAATCGATTAGATTCATTTGACATGACCTTCCTACAGTGAATCCATGCTACCTCGGGTCCAGTGCCCCACTGGCCTCTAGGTACTCAACAATTCTTTCCTTCAGAAGTGATTCCATCATTTTCCCTACCACTGAGGTCAAACTAACAGGTCTGTAGTTTCCTGCCTCTGTTTTGCTCCCACTTTTGTGAGGGGAAATGACATCCGCCCTTCTCCAGTCCTCAGATACCACACCATTCTCACACGATTTGTTAAAATGGGTAGTCAGTGGTGTTACTAGTTCTCCCCTTAGTTCTACCCTCCAATAATGGAGTACCCTACCAGGAGTTGTTTCCTATCAGCCTGGGGTAATGGTCTGATGTCTCCCAGGTACATCAGCATGGAGAGACAGTGACCACATTGCTAAAAGTATACAGGAAGCAGAAGAAACATTAACATCCCGGTACATATAGGGACTAACAATCTTGCATGTTGGCCAGTTATGGAGACTGAGGAACACCTGACCAGGCTGGGTGACAAACTATCATCCATTTTGTCCAGCAACTCCTTCTCTGTGATCCTACCAGTATGGGAGAGGGGGGCAGATGGACGGAAAGTCGGAGAAGGGGAGATAGGGGAACTAAACATATGGCTCAAGGGCTGGTGCCAGGAAAAAGGACACAAATTTGTAGGTAACTGGCAACAGTTTGGGGAGCAAAAGTTCTTTAAATTCAATGGACTACATCTGACTAAGGAGGGAGTCAGTGCATTGGGGAAGACGTTTGATGTCTTTGCAGAATATTTAAGCTAGCAAACGGGAAGAGGGGTGCAGCACCTGATACGTCAAATGGGAAGAACACCCTTCTCCCCTCAGCTAGTGGTCAAACAGGAGTTCAGCATGTTTGTAGTTCATTTGCATCACTAGGTAAGGAATAAGGTCCAGCTCCCCATACAATACACTGGGGAAACGCCAGACCTCGCCCGACAACTAACACTCCGAAATCTTGCCAATGGAAAATCATGTACACAAATGCTCACAGTCTGGGAAACAAAATCACTGACCTGCAGGCAATAATGACAGGCTAAACTGGACATAGTAGTCATTAACGAGGCATGGTTTACCAGTAACCATACTTGGGAGACTTCCGTACCCAGCTATGTACTGTTAAGAAGAGACCGAGGTGCGAAAATGGGGTGGAGTGGCCCTTTTCCTCAAAGAAAAGATCAAAGCTACAGAAATTCAGAAAACACATATAGAGCCAGAAGAACTGTTGGTCACCCTGGAAACAGGAAATGGGACAGCCATACAAACTGGGGTTGTCTACAGACCTCCAGACCAGGGGGAGAACATAGACACATTACTGTTAGGAGATATACAAAACTTGACAGCTAAAGGGGAGGTTCTGATAATGGGAGACTTCAACATGTCAGATACATATTGGTTGATACCAGCAGGAACATCTGCCAGAACTAGACACATAGTAGATTCCCTGCAGGGGGAGGGCCTCAAACAACAGGTACAGCAACCCACAAGAGACAGGTCTATCCTAGATCTAGTACTGACTAACAGGGAAAGGATCACAGATCTCCAGGTAGAAGGTCACCCGGGGGCCAGTGACCATCACATGGACTGGCTCAATTTGGCCACTAGAACTACATCATCCCATTCCAAGGCAAAAATATGGGACTTCAGAGGAGCTGACATTGATAAGATGGCCAACAGGGTTAAGCTAGCCCAGGCAAAAAGAAATACAGGTGAGGGGGTACAGGCAAAGTGGGCAAGCATTAAGGATGCAATACTTGAAGCAACAACCAATTGTGTTAGAGAGAAAAGGAAGTGCAAAAGAAGAAGGAAACCACTTTGGTTCTCAAAAACAGTAGCAGAAAAGGTCAGAGCCAAAAGGTTGGTTTTCAGGAAATATAAGGGAATGCAGTGGGATGAAGATAGGGAAGCATACCAAACTTCCATAAGGGAAGCAGGAAAGGCAGTAAGGCAGGCAAAGGCCCAAATCGAGGAAACTCTAAGGCTGAACAGTAAAAGAAGGTGACAAGACTTTCTATAGATATATTAGTGAAAGGAGAAAGTCCAGAGGGGGCATTGCTAAGATCAAAGGGGATAAGTGGGCGTGTGAGGAGAAGGACCATGTAAATGCATTTGTCATAAATAGATACTTCTGCTCAGTATTTGCTGAAGAGTAGGTAGTGCAGGGCCCATAGCTTAGTACCATGGAGACAGGGGGAGGGATGTGTGCACTAGTCCCTTCACAAAAGAAAGGGTCCTACAAGAGCTCGATAAGCTCAGGGTGGATAAGGCAATGGGACCCAATGGCATGCATCCCAGGGTAATAAAGGAGCCAAGGGTGAAATTAGCAGAGCCATTATCAGAACTGTTTAGTGAGTCTCTGAGCATAGAAGAGGTCCCTGAAGACTGGTGAGGGGCTCATGTCATCCCTCTGCACAAGAGTGGTAGCAGGGAGGAGGCAGGGAACTACAGACCAGTCAGTCTTACCTCAGCAGTGGGCAAGATTGTGGAGGCACTCCTTATGGAAAGGATAGTGCAACATCTTGAATCCATAGGAGAACAGGATACAAGACAACATGGGTTTACAACAGGAAGGTCCTGTCAAACTAATCTCATAGATTTCTTTGACTGGGTAACCAGAGTGGTGGACCAAGGGGGAGCAGTTGATGTCGCCTACCTTGACTTCAGCAAAGCTTTCGATACTGTTCCACATAGAAGATTGATTAATAAGCTGGGTAGGCTCAGAGTGGGTCAGAAGTTGGTCAACTGGGTGGCAAACTGGTTGACGGGCAGAAAACAGAAAGTGGTGGTAAATGGTATGCAGTCAGAAGAGATGCAAGTCACAAGTGGGGTACCTCGGGGATCCGTCCTGGGGACAGTCCTCTTCAATATCTTCATCAGTGACATTGCAGATGGACTGGAGGGTAAGGTTTGTCTGTTTGCAGATGACACCAAGATCTGCAACAGAGTAGATGATCCAGATGGGGTGAGCAGAATGAGAATAGATCTGTATAAACTGGAAAAACGGTCAGAAGAGTGACAACTGGGGTTTAGCACAGAGAAGTGTAAGATCATGCACATAGGCAAGAGAAACCCTGAAGCCACATATCGGCTGGGAGGGGAGTTGCTGGCAGTCATAAGGGAAGAAAGAGACTTGAGCACCATCATCATCACTGATGACCTGAACTCATCCAAGCAGACCACTAAAGCAGTAGGTAAGGCTAGGGGGATGTTGGGGTGTATCAGTAGAGGTATCACAAGTCATAAGATGGAGGTAATAATCTTGCTTTGCAAGACACTGGTTAGGTGCCATCTGAAGTATTGCATGCAGTACTGAAGGCCACACCTTCACAAGGACATTAGCCAAATTGAGGCAATCCAGAGAAGGGCAACCAAAATGATGCAGGGACTACATCAGAAAACATATGAGGACAGATTAATGGAGCTCAATATGTATACCCTAGAGCAAAGGAGGGAGAGAGGTGATATGATCGAAACATTCAAACACCTTAAGGGCATTAACAAGGTGAAAGAGTCTAACATGTTTCAATATAAGAAAAATAGCAGGACAAGAGGACACAGCATGAGATTAGAGGGAGGCTGATTAAGGGGTAATGTGAGGAAATTACTTTTTCACAGAAAGGGTGGTGGATGCATGGAACGGCCTACCTCAGGAAGTGGTGGATATGAATACAGTGCAGAGCTTCAAACAGGCATGGAATCGGCTTAAGGAAGCAACACAGATGAGTATGAATAGATAAGCGATTGACAGAGCAAAGGCTGCTGGCACTTTCATAAGGTAGAAAAAGAAATGGGCCTTGCGGTCCTTATCTGCCATCAGTTTCTATGTTTCCATGTTTCTATGTTTCCTTCCCCTGTGGGGTCCCATGCCACCCTCCTGTGGGTCTCCTTTGTAGAGATTCCCAGCGTTCGTCTTGGTCTCCACTGCAAATGCCTCGGTAGAGGATCCACACTCTGCCAGAATGGCATATGAATTGTGGAGAGGTACAACTGGAGGGATGCACCTCTGTTCCACCACCCTCACCTTTCCTGAGCCCACTGTGATTCAACCTCTCCTATTTCTTGGCAACCTCTAAGGCAGCAGCAGTGGCCCTTGTGGTCCCTGGGTGGAAAGGAGGTCCCCCGAATCCTGGCCAACTCAGCCTGGAGATGAGCAACCTCTTCCCTCATCCCAATGAGGTGCCTGCAGATGAGACAGCACCACATCCTCCATAATGTTTCCCAGAAGAATGCTGCTCCACAGCCACTGCACTGCACCATTCCCATCATGTCTTTATTTGTGGTCCCTTAACTGTTGTTTTGTATACTTACTCTTTCCTCTCTCTGTTTTTTTTTCATATATATATATATTTCCTACTTTCCTACTGCCTCCATGCCCCTAAAGCTCCTGATCTTCCTGTTCTGGGATAGTAAGTTCCTATATTCCTCAGTAGTCTCCTTCTTATTTGCTCAGAGTCAGACCTCCACCTGCTAGGGGGTGATGGAGAGCTACTCTTTTCCTTCTAAGATGGTGATTCTTTTGTGCCTCTGTGATTACTCCAGTCCTGCTCCCATACAGGAAGTTCCTGTTGTTAGTCAAATCCTGTGCCTATAAAAGTAGAATTAGCTAAGGTGGGGGGAGGAATGGAGGGCAATATAGCCCCAGTAGAGTAATATCGTTTTAACAGCACCTCCTGCCTCTTGCTGTTCTCTGCCACAGGCTATCTAGGTCAGACTTTAAATGCAAACACCTGACTTCCTTCTCTCTAAGTCACCCCCCCAATTAACAGTTTATTTCTTCACCTAGCTAACTGCATAGAATGATAATAGTTCCTTCACCCTAATTCACAGTTTTTGTCTTCACCTAGCTAACTGCACAGATAACAGTTCCTTCACCCAACTCAGACAAACACACTCTTTTTTGTTTTTGTTTGTTTTTACCCTAAATTAAAGTTCCCAGTAATAAAGTTCTAGTTCTTTAGTCCAGTAGAGTAGTATAGTTCTAGCAGCACCTCCTTCCTCTTGTTGTTCTCTGCCACAGGGGCTGGTGGACATAGAGCAGAGAGTGTTAGGGGAAGGTGCAGGATTGAGGAGACAGCTGGGGTGGAGTTGAGGGTACAGATAGGGATGCAAATGTACATGGCAGGGTTGACCGTCAAGGCATGCACAAGAAAAGAGAGTTTAGGAGAGGTATGAGAAATTAAGGGGGTAACGTGCTAGTGCTGGGTGATTCCATACTGAAAGGGGTCAGATGGGTGAGTAAAGGAGAAGGACATAGTCACGTATGGATAGAGTCTGCCTGTACCTGGGTTGAAGACTGATAAAGCAGGACAGGCTATTCTTAAGTGTGCAAAGAGTGGAAGGCATAAACCACATGCGGTGGTGCACATGGGTACAAACAACTTGGCAGGATAAACAGTAGAGGTGGTTATGGAGAGATTCATGGAACTGAGTAAGTTGAGTGAGGAGGTTAGGTGCTTGGTGGCCATCTCTGAGGTACTCCCAGTGCCCAGGGTAAGTACGGCAAGGAAGGGTAGGATAGATGAATTCAACAGTTGGTTTGGAAATTGGTGTCAATCCAAAGGGCATGGGTTAGTGAGAGGTTGGGGCAGGGTCTAGGATAATAGGGATCTGTACACAGGGGACAGATTACATTTGAGCAGAGAGGGGAAGTGGGTGTTAAAACAAAGGTTAGAAGAATACATAGAAACAAAGATTAATTTAAACTATGTGGGGGGTGAGTGGGTTACTGAAAGAAAGGCTTTCTGGAGAGGGGACACAAATAAGTCTACCCTCCATACAAACTGCTGTTGGAAGCAGGGAGGGATTGGGGTGGGGCTGAGAAGGGTGTGGAATTGGGAAAGGAGTGTAAGGGAACATTTTGGGGAGTTGTCTCCTTGAATGCAAGGAGTCTGGGGAACAAAACTGCAGAACTACAGGCTCTCTTGGTAGAGGGGCTGGTGGACATAGCTGCCATCACAGAAACATTGACCAACTAATACCAGGACTGGGACCTGATGATCCCAGGCTATTGGATTTACAGGAAGGATAGGGGCAAAGGGAAAGGGGGAGAGGCAGTGATGTACATAAGAGAAGGGATAAAGTGTACAAGGGAAGCGGGAGAAGTAGGACAGAGGCCTTGTAGATACAATTCTAGGAGATGAGGAATAGGATTCTCAGGATGGGGGTGGTATACAGGCCACCAACTCAAGGGGAAGACCTTGACAGGTAGCTGGTGGAGCAAATTAAGAAGATGTGTTGGAAAGGTAATACAGTGATCGTGGGGGACTTCAATCTACCAGGAGTGGATTAGGGCACACTAGCCACCTCGACTGCTAGGGAGCAAATACTCCTGGATGCCTTCCCAGATTGCTTCCTGGCACAGATGGTCACTGAGCCAACTAGGTTGGGGAATACATTGAATCTAATTCTGGCCAATTGGGAAGCTGTAATGGAGGTGGGGGGGTGGAGGATCACCACTCGGTGTGGTTCACAATTAATATGAGCAGAGAAGCAGCGGGTACAAGGACCAGGGTGGTGAACTTCAGACAAGCTGTCTTTGATTTGATAGGTGAAATCTTAAGGGCATCTGGAAGGAATACAGCCACACTGGGATACAAATCAGAAATGGAAAAAAATCAATTTGGGGATACTGGAGGCTACTGAGACATGTACCAGATTGCAGAGCAAAAAAGAAAGGGCTAAAAAAAACCCAAGCTGGTTAAGTAGAGGAATCTTAGAAATGGCGAGGGCTAAAAAAGCAACATTCAAGAAATACAAGAAATCCGGGAAGGGGGAGGATAGGGAGGGGTATGTTAAGAGATCCAAAGAAGGTACCAGGAAGTCAGAGTAGCTAAGACCTCCAGGGAATTGAGGCTGGTGCAGGGCACAGGGATGGGGAAAAGGACTTTTTCAGATACATATGGGAGAGATGGAGCTGCAAGGACCAGACAGTGAAGATCAGAAAGGACGGGGGGTTGGGCAGAGAAAGAGGTGGATCAGGCAGAAGCACTGAATGAGTACTTCTGTAGTCATAAGGAAGAAAGGAGGGCAGCTGTTGCAGGGGGTGGGCAGGGGCAGAGAGTGGGTAATGGACTGGGTGATCCCTGAGGGTAGAGTACTGGAGGGGCTTAGGGCTCTGAGGGTGGATAAGGCACCAGGACCAGGTGGCATACACCCCAGGGTGTTGAAGGAAATGTCCGAGATCCTGGCTGGACCACTGGTGGAATTATTGAATACCTCCCTGGACACAGGTGCATACTGCATGACTGGAGGATGGCCCACGTGATACCCATCTGTAAAAGTGGACCAAAGGATGAGCCAGGTAATTATAGGCTGGTAAGCTTAACTTCCATCATGGAGAAGCTGATGGAGACAATACTTAAGAAAAGACTGGTGACCTTTATGGAAGACAACATGCTCCAGGACAGTCGCCAGCATAGGTTCATCTCTGGAAAATCCTGGCAGAGAAACCTAGTTGAGTATTATGGCTGGGTCATGAGGGAATTGGACAAGGGTCATGCAGTGGATGCCATATATTTGGACTTCAGTAAGGCCTTTGATTCGGTGCCACATTGGAGGTTGGGAAGGAAGTTGAGCTATGTGAGAGTGGGGATTAAGTTGGATAAGAGGATTGAGAACTGGCTGCATGGGAGATAGCAGAGGGTAGTGGTGGTGGTGGGGGGGAGAGGACTTTTATTTCCAAGGGCTGTGACTAGTGAAGTGCTGCAGGGTTTGGTACTGCGGCCAGTGCTGTTTGGAATATTCATAGCGGACATCTCGTATGGCGTCAGTAATAAGATCAGTCTATTCACTGATGATACCCAAATGGGGGTAGTGGTGGATGATATAGCAGGTTGGCAGGGGCTGCAGGATGACCTGAATAAACTGGTGGAGTGGTTGGAAGTGTGGCAGTTGGGGTTCAGTGCAAAAAAGTGCAAAGTCCTGCATTTGGAACAAAGAACCCAGAGAGGGGTTACCAGCTGGGAGGTGTGCAGCTGGGTTCCACTGAGGAGGAGAAGGATCTAGGGGTGTTTGCAATGAGGAAAATGAACAATACAGAGCAGTGTAGAAGGGTAGCAGCAAAAGCCAACAGGATGCTGGATTGTATCGCAAGAGGGATCTCCTCCAGGAGGTAATCCTGCCTCTCTGAAGGGCACTGATCAGGCTGCACCTGGAGTACTGTATGCTGTTCTGTTGGCAATATTTGAAGAAGGATATAAAAATACTGGAAGTGTTACAAGGCAGGGCAACAAGGATGATCCAGGGATTGGGGGACAGACCACACAAGAAGAAACTGAGAGAGTTGAACATGTACTCCTTGGGGGAGTGAAGGGACTGGGGGGATATGATTGAGACCTTTAAGTACATAAAGGGAGATAAACGAGGAAGGCACTGAAGAGATTCTCAGGATAAGGATGGGGAGGGACATGAGATGGCATGACCTTAGACTGGATGGGGGGAGAAATTTAGGATGGAAATAAGGAGACACTTTTTCACAGAGAGGGTCATGGCGGAATGGAATGCTCTACCAAAGGAGGAGGTAGCCTGTAAGACAGTGGGTAGTTTCAAAAGATGATGGGATAAAGTGAGAGGAGGTGGGGCAGCTACAAGGTGAGGGTGCTAGCTGCACACTAGAGCAGACTTGATAGACCAGGTGGCCTATTTCTGCTGACACATTCATATGTTCGTATGTAACAACAGAAATGGAAAGGGACCTGGGGGTATTCATATCAGATAACCTATGAACATACAAACATACGAAATTTGCCAGCAGAAAAAAGGCCAGTTGGTCTATTAAGCCTGCTTGATATTGCAGCTAGCAGCCCTATTGTGCAGCTGCCCCTCCCTCCTCACCCCCCTCCCTTAATTATCCCTCTTGCCCCGTCCCAGCCCCTAAAGGTAGGCAGGCAATGTGACAAAGCAGTAAAGAGGGCTGGGGATACTGGGATGCATAGGGAGAGGCATCACTAGTAAAAAACAAGATGTTGTCATCCCTCTGTAGAGACAGTTGGTGAGACCCCATCTGGAGTTCTGTGTGCTGTTCTGCAGACCCCATCTGCACAAGGACATAGGCAGGATGGAGGCTGTCCAGAGGAGTGCAACTAAAATGTTGCAGGGTCTGCACCAGAAGCCATATGAAGAGATACTACAGAAGTTTAACATGTACACCCTCAAGGAAAGGAGGGAGAGAGGGAAATGATATAAACTTTCAAGTGCTTGAAGGGAATCAACAAAGTTCAAGAGGGTAGCATCTTTTAGAAAAAGAGATGTTCAAGAACAAGGGGACACAATTTGAAGACAGAGGGGGATGGTTCAGTGGTAACATGAGCAAGTATTATTCACACAGAGAGTAGTGGATTCATGGAATGGCCTCCCTTAGGAGGTTGTGGAGTCAAAAAAACTGGGGAAATGCAAGAATGCATGGGACAGATATAAGGCAATTACAGTAGGGGGGGGTAGGAGGAATTAGGCTGTTGATTAACTAGGATCTGCAGCTTGTCAAGTAAGGAAATGGGTAGACTGAGTGAGTCAAGCAGTCTTTATCTGTTGTCAAATTCTATGTTTCTATGACAGGGCAAGGGGGAGGGTCACAGAAGGTGGGAGGGGAGAGTGGTGCAGCTGCTGTGTAAGGACTGCTAGCTGCACAATCGAGCAGACTCAATAGGTTATAAGGCCATTATCTGCTAGCACTTTCATATGTTCGTATGTTCGTAAGGGGTTGCGGTGTCTACTTATGTGGAACTACGTTTGGACTATGTGGATTTTGGTGTTGTACTTTAGGGGGTAGCTTCCCAGTGAGCAGGCAATCTGTGGACATTTACTGTACATGTTTCTGGACATAGCAAGAGTCATGCAGTAACACCCCACCCCAAAAATAAAATGTAACGTTTCATTGAGGGTTAGTGGTAGAGCTGGGAGAAAGTTGCAAATTCCACTGTAGAGGAACTTTCGTGAAAGTTTGTGATCTTTTGAGGAATTTTCTGAACTTCCTCATGTATACTGGAAACATGATTGGTGAGGGAAACAAGCCCTGGGATATCCATATGATATGGGATTCAGGCGGGTGGAATAGCTTTCCATAACCACCCTCTGCATCCTCTCAGCAAGGAAGAACTCAAAGCATCTGATGACAGTACCAGCAAATCCACAGAGTTCTCCAAGGCAATCCAACAGTAAACTCAGGTCCATGGTGTCAAATGCTGAGGTGAAGTCAAGTAGAAAGAGAACTGACCGTTCACCTCTCTCTCACCCTCAGGGAATCATTATGCTCCCTGACTACTGCAGTTTCCATACTGTGCCTGGACCTGAAACCAGACTGGAGAGGCCAAAACATGTCAAAGACCATGAGATGAGTCTTGAGCTCCAGGCCGCAACTTTCTTAATAACCTTACCCAACAAGGGAAGCTCTAAGACTGGACTATAATTTACTAAGCAGTCCAGGTTCAAAAACGTTGTATTGTTGCTGTATTCTGAAAGTGATTATATTGTGCTAGATTATGTTCTCTGTTAAAACTGTCTTGTTTGTATTTTATAGCTTAAATTTTCTGATTTAATGTAAATGCCTGTATTGTGTTCCTCATAAGACCAGTAGCGATTTCAGCTTAGGCCTTTGAAACCCCCCCTTCACCTTTTTAAGCTAGTATAGTGTTTTAAATGGCCCTGTTAGTGCCCACTCAAACTTGGAGGCACCTTGGCTAACATTTTGGTCTGCAACACCTCCCCCTGTTTAAGCCAGTCTGCATTTCTTTTAAGCTCCATGAGCTGCCCCACCCCTCTGACTTTCTTATTTAATTCTCCTCTGCCTTCCCCTTCCAGGTAGTCTGAGACCCACAGTCATGGTTCTCTGACGAACCCAACCTGCCAGACTGCCACCCGCAGTCCAGGTCTGAAGCCACCAGCTACTCACAGAAACGCAGGTACGGACTTGCCCTCAGGGACTGATTACCTCCAGAAAGGGAGCCCTAGCTGCCAATCTTTTCGCCCACCCACCCATCGGTCCTGATTAAATACACATAAACCCTGCCCCGGCTTTGTAGCTGACTCCTACTGGCTATTGCCAGCTACGCCTCATTGGTTATCTAGGCCTTAATTTTCACTGGTACCCCATCCTCCCACAGGAATTACTCATTTCCCTGGCCCTCTCAAGGAACTGTTGCAAATCCTGTGTTTATTATTGGTTAAAGGAAATATCTCCACATTAAGAATGCCATCTGTGCCTAACCTTCTCTATAGTTGCCTTATATTACTAAGTTATGCTCTACCCAAAATTTCAGTTTGCAACTCGGACAAAGGCCAGTTTCCCTCCTCTATCATCTACCAAGATATAGCCTCCCACATTAGACCATGGCATCCTACATCAGGGACGACTCCTCTATGATCATGCTCCTCCTCCCACCAGGCCATAACTATAGAACACGTGCAATTCCCAAGGATGGTATCGGCCCTATCAGTTCCCTATGTTTTATCCCTAGCAAATAGCAATCCTGCCCTTAGCACAGCCACTGCTAAATCAATGTACACTAGAAGGAATAACAAAAGACTATTTAGCAGGCTAAGACACCACCTTAAAAAACTACTACTGCTTCTCCTAGTCTGTTAGGGAAATGTTGAATTAAGCCCAGGCCCACCTATTTCTCTGGATGCCCCTGTAGACCTCCCTCAATATAAAGGGATTAGCTTTCTCCATATCAATGTCTGTAGTTTGCTAAAGAAGATTGACTCTATACAGACCTGGGCTCTACATGCATCTCCTGATTTCTTCAATGATAACTGAATCCTGGCTCACACCCTCGACCCTGGACAAATCTACCAACGTACCCGGATATATCATCTACTGCTGTAATAGACCGACTAGAGGGGGAGGAGTTGCAATATATGTCAAAAGCAAATTCGCAGTCACAGTCTTTGACAGTACCTTAAAGGCTAAGGAATTTGAATGCCTTGCTCTAAAATTATCACTTTCCAGTGAGAAATCACTCCTTATGGCAGCATGCTACTGACCACCATCTGGTGGCTGGGCACTTCTGCCATACCTTCAAAACCTTCTTGACTCTGCTAATACTGAGTGTATTCTAATGGGGGATTTCAATCTAAATTGGAATGATGACAGCATTAAGAAATTGAAGGATCTATGCGATGTTAATGGTCTGTTACAAATGGCGACTGCTATAACCAGACCTAACAGAAAAAACCCTGAGCGCAGCACCCTCTTGGACCTTATGCTAGTAAACAAACCTCACAATATCTCACATACTGGAGTATTCTTCAATGATATAAGCAACCATTGTGCTACTGCCTGCATCAGACATCCTTCCCAAATAAAAATGGCCTCCAAATTCAAACTGAAAAGATGCCTGAAAAAGCTCTGCCAGTACACATTCCTGAAAGATCTAGGCAGCATTCGTTGGCAGGATTTCTACCTAGCCCCCACCTTTAATGAGGCATTTAACATCTTTCACAGTCTCTTACTGGGGCTAATAGACAAACATGCCCCACTAAGACTGATCAAATCAAAAAATAAAACTCCTGGCTGGTTCTCTCCCATCCTGAAGAAAGCACTTAGGGATAGGGACTACTGGTGGAAAAAAGTGAGAAAATCCCACCTGAAGGCCTATTGGTTAGCATTCCGTACCACTAGGAATGTTTGTACCAAGCTAATTAGGTCAGAAAAAGCTAGGTACTTCCAAAAAGAACTAGAAGACAATAAAAACAACTCTGCCAAATTTTGGAACATCCTCAAAGAAGTTGAAGGTCAGTCCACTGTAACACCCCTTCCAAACAAAATTGTGTCTGATGGTACCACTTATATAGACAAAGCTGATATACTAGAGAAGTTTAATGATCACTTTGCCACTGCAGGGCTGGCCTTTGACACCTCAACTATCAGCAAACTTAGCATGGCAAGACACTACACTGTTAGCTTCACTGATAACCACAACCATAACCAACCGCATCCCACCGCCTTCAGCTTCCTCACAATTACGTTCAAGCAAGAGGAGGACCTCCTCCTTTCTCTGGATACAAAAAAGAGTGCGGGTGCAGATAATATTGAACCTTACTTCCTAAAACTTGGCCATACCTATCTGACCACCCCCATTACACACTTATTCAGCACCTCTCTGATTCAAGGTGAGCTACCTGTCTTGTAGAAAACTGCCCACATCCTACCATCATTCAAGACTGGGGATCCGAGTGATGTGATCAATTACCGGCCTAGTTCTATACTATCCGTCCTCTCTAAATTACTTGAAAAAATTGTCAACATCCAACTTAGAGAACATTTAAATTCACAAAAGTTGCTAAACCCGGCTCCGTTCGGCTTCAGAGCCAAACACAGTACAGTATCGGCTCTTGTCAAAGTAACTACAGACTGGCAAATGGCCTTGGACTCTAAGAAGCATGTATTTGCCCTCTTCCTTGATCTAAGTAAGGCCTTTGATACTGTGGATCATACCATCATGCTTACTGCACTGAGTAACATCGGACTTGATAGTTCTGCCATTAAATGGTGCACCAGCTACCTAACCAATAGGTTACAACAAGTCAAAGCCATAGGAGATCTGCCCCCATGAAAATCCTTGTTACGAGGAGTCCCACAAGGCTCCATCCCAGGCTCTATCCTCTTTGTAATATACATCAATAATCTGGACTCGCAGCTGGGCACAGCAAATGTGCACTTATTCGCAGATGATACTATACTCTATACCACAAATTCATCCTTGGATTTGGTCCATGAGTACTTACAGAAAGACTTTGTCACCCTCCAATACAACTTTCTCACTCATAAGTTCCTCCTCAATACCAAAACGAGTAAAGCAATGATTCTCTCACCAAAGTCTACTTCCGGATGTCTACATATCACACAGATCTGAACACTCTTAGATGAACCTCTTGAAGTACTTGATACCTTTAAATACCTAGGGTTCTGGCTGGATAACAAGCTCAAGTTTCTGTGCCACTTAAATGAAACCTTGAAGAAACTAAGACAGCGATTAGGTTTATTCTATCGCATTAAACACCTACTTACGCTAGAAGCCAGAAAGAGACTAGTACAAACTACATTTCTACCTATACTGGACTACGCTGATTTCCTTAATAGTCATTGCTCATCAACAATGCTAAACAAACTGGACAACCTTTACCAGTGGGCTTTAAGATTTATCCTAAATCTACCCTGTGGTACACATCACTGTTTTCTATACCAGGTTTCGGGATGGACCTCACTCTCAACTAGAAGAAAAAGGAATGCTCTTCTCTGTTTTTTTAGAGCATTATCTGATAACCTCCTTGCATACATCTTGAACATCTTCAAACGGGCTTAAGGTTCCTATGGCCTGAGACACTTCTCCTTAATCTGCTTCCAGATTCCTAGAGTGAAAACTACCCTTGGCTCAGCAGCAATCAACTTCTCACTTCCATCACTTTGGCACACTATGCAAGACTCATTAAAATTATCCTCACTTCCAAGCATTTTCACATGCAAAGCTCTATTAACGGATTATCTGAAGGAATCATGCAACTGTTTCAGATGCCAATGACCCCTAAGCCCTGGGTGCCACTCTCAAATCCTAAGTATCTCATCCACCCCACATTCCTAACAACAGAAACCTAGGACCTACAAGCCTACTTCCCTTAATCCGAGATGGCCCTGCCTATTCTCTACCTTTTACCTATTCTGGCCTCCCTCTTGGCTGCCTATTCTTTCACCCCAGTTTCTACCGTATTCGTTAATACCTCCTTATTTTTTATCATTTAGGTATGAGCTCTTACTTAGGGGAGACTATATGGGATTGTTGTCTCTTCTCATTCCAGTAAAGCTTATCATTAGGTACCTTTGCATGTTAATTATGTTGACCGGTATGTATAGGCTCATATTGACCGGCACCTTCACAATTTTTTTTTTTTGCACCACTGTCCACCGTAATTGTAATCTTATGAAGTGTACTGTATTGTATTAATGCCCAGGACCACCTTGAAAATGAGCTTGCTCAATGGTGTTTATGCCTGGTTAAATAAAGTGATTGATTGATTGATTGATTGATAATATGAGTTCAGTAGATGGTCAAGCCTTTTACTGAACTTGCCTTCCTTAGTTGTCATGGGTGGAAATCATATTTTTTGTCTCCCATATCTAACCCCATAAAGTAAGGTAAAGGTCTCACTCCAACCTATGAAGTGTGATGTGTCTCATCCAAAGGAAACATACCTTATTCTAACAGAGATGGCCACTGTACTGTATCCTGCAGGCTATGCGGGAAATATGATATGTCTCTTCCTGCAGAAAAATGCTTTATTCACACAGAGACAGCTACTGTACTATATGCTGTACTAGAAGTGGGTAGCCATCAAGGAACAAGTGACCACCAAACAGTGTGGTTTGTGTTAAACACAGCTGTGGAGTCAAGCTATACAAAAGAGAAGGTACTGGACTTTAGGAGGGCTGATTTTAGCAAAATGGGACAGTGCCCAAGGAATGCACTAGCAAATAGGCAGGAAGGAGGGGTGGTCAAAGCTGCCATCATGGACGCAACAAGCCTCTGTGTGAAGCAAATAAACAAATCAAAACTAAGGAAATAAATCACTATGGCTTTCAAAAGAGGTGATGGGGAAGGTTAGGGAGAAAAAAGATATCTTTCAGGAAGTATAAGGAATCACAGAAGAAACAGGGCAAAGAACTGTACCAGTTAAAGCAGAAGGAAGTGGGGAAGGCAGTCAAAATAGTAAAGGCCCAAAATGAGGTGAAGATAGCCAGTTCAGATAAGAAGAGGGATAAAACATGTTATAGGTACATTAGGGAATGAAGAAAGACCAAGGGATGGACAGTGAGGCTTAATAAAGGGGAGGTGGAGTGCGCTGAGGGTGACAGTGAAAAGGCAGATATACTGAACAAATACTTTTGCTCAGTATTCACAAAAGAAGAGGAGTGAGAGGTGCCACACTTGGACAGCTGGTTCTGATTGCTGTATCATTTTTTGTAAATATAAAAAAATGTTTAATGGACTGTCTGGCAGGAGGAAATGCTGGCTTGCTGAAACTGACACATCAACCCCCAGGGATAAGTTCAACGGACAGGAGGTAGCTTAATTTGCAGATATCTGAGGTGCAATTATCTTGTTAGTTTATTTTGAAGGCAGGAAACAAGATATCCATTATATAATGCCCTCAGGGAGATCCTTTGATGTGCACAAGGTGTCCTGAGAAAAGGGACACTGGCCAGTGTTATGGGTAGTGTCCCAGGAAGCCAGCTCATTTCATCAAAGAGACCTTTGATGTCTGGGGATACCAGGTCCCAGACTTAACTAAGGAGTCCAATATATATTTGCTTTGACTATACAGTGACTTACATCAAAGAGACTTTTGATGTCTGGGTAAGAAGAGCACAGACCGGTTTGGACCAGTCACAGGAAGAGAGATGATTCATTTGGTCATCTATTATTTTTTTTTAAATATCTTAATAGGACATCCTGTGTTATAAAATATAAATTGTAATACACCAAAAGGAGGAATTAGGTGACCTCAGAGAGAAGGCTGGCTCAAGACTGCTTTAAATATACTGAGCAGACCTTACAGAAGAGACCTTTTCATTTTCCACTTTCTGACTGAGAGAAGAGAGACCACGAAACACTGAAAGATTAAGAAGTAAAGAGACCTTAGATAAAATCAGCCTGAGTGTTATTATTTGTAGGAATCTGCACTTTTAAACCTGTTTGCTTTAAAGATCATATGCAATGAAATTTACAGAAATTAAACTGTCAGCATCATTCATTAATTATTGTTATAACAACAGTGTCTGCCTAGTGTTTTATATGGAAATCTACCATTTCATACCATTTATAGCTATTTATTGTGTGGTGTGTGTCAACAACATTGCTAGATGCTGAGACTTTCTGTTCCTTGTGGTAATCAGCATGTCTCCACCCTGGTTTATGCTATTCTCTTTCTTCAATACATAAGCTGTGGAGGCAGTCACATTGCTGAGGTCTGTAAATACATCTAATTCCTTGCACTGTGCCTGTTGCAAGAATCTGAAAGTTGTTTGATTGTGGTTGTGTCATGCTCAATGCAAGTAATGCACAATAACAGTTTACTTTTAATTTTATAGCCTGTGCAGAAGTCAGGGGGA
This sequence comes from Neoceratodus forsteri, assembly GCA_016271365.2. Lineage (NCBI taxonomy): Eukaryota > Metazoa > Chordata > Ceratodontiformes > Ceratodontidae > Neoceratodus > Neoceratodus forsteri. The sequence goes on from CM057455.1 coordinate 64,289,503, forward strand.
TAGCACATTGATGTTAAAGTAAATGTTGAAGGTTCCCCAAATGTCTGTTAGATATGGTATACCATTGCCAACCATGCTTACAATGTTGAAGCTGCAATTTGTTATGTAAAATAATCTGTCATTCTCATTTTATTTACTGTTTTATCCTCCAGTTTTGTCTGTGTGGCCACACATCCAAAATTATGTCATACCAGGGGGCTGTCATTGTTTTACATACAGCAACAAGGAATTCTGGGTACTTTACAATGTTGCCATAAATGTGTCTCACTCAGATGTGCAGTCCCTTATGTTGCTGGTGGTGAGCAGTAATATGTAAATAATTATAGCAAGACACTGTGGGTAAAATACAAACCTGTTTTACAATTTCCATACTCTGAGATGCTGTCCCATATTTGTGTGATGGTGTCAACAATATAAGCTTTTGTTTGTTCATTTTCACAACAATGCATTGTACATACCATATTTAGCTACAAGACTTCTATACTGAGAGATGTTGACTCCTATTTCTTCAGTGAGCACAGAAAAATAAAAGTCTGTATACTAATTTACATAGTGAGGAATTGTCGGTTCAGTAGAGTACACTCCTACAGGTCATTTCACCCATTTTCTATGGCAAACCTCAATAAATCACTTTAAAATTATATTTTTAACAGGGCTAGCACAGCCATCCCTAGTAGGAATTAATGCAGATAAGGTCTCTATTAAATCAAAATTATTGTAAAGCAGCCACTGACTTACAGCAGTGAAGTTACCAGCATTGTATTACTAGTAGCAATACAACTTCTTTACAGGCAAGCACCCCAAATGACATCAGCAGCCTGGGGGAAATGGACCACACCAAAAAGACAGTAAAAATGCATTAATTTGTTGGCTATTGTTACAAAGCCTGGAACACAAATAGGCTTTATAGCAGTGTTTTTTGAATGGTGCTGTTTCTTTTAATTTTAAAAACCTTTGCATATGACCTTTAAGGCTGTATGTGTTGGGATATTTTGTTCTGTAATTTTTCTGTTTTCCTATTTTACCTATTTTAAAGTAAAGATACATATTTTAAAAACAGAAACTGCCTGGTGTGCCTTGAAATTTATTTTTATATAAGTGAAGCTTTGAAGGTTATAGTTGATGCTGTGTATGAGCTTACTGTGATACCAAACAGGAAAATAGATAGAGTTCTCTAGGTCTTGCATAGAGTTCTAAGGGTTCATTTTGTAGACCTGGTTAGGTGCCCTGAGGCAAAGATATCTGGCTCCCCGAAGACAGAATTATCTGAGCCTGATAATTGGGCATGCTAACAAGAAATTATCAGTTTGAATCCCTCCAGAACTTGAGACTAAGGTGACTCAAACCCAGAAAAAAGACAAGAGGGTTATCTTGTTCTGTTAAACTGTTGACAATTCCATGCTCAGAGGTTGGCACTTTGGGAGTAGAGGGCTGAACTGCTGAGCAAATTTGTGACAGATTGGTTGCAGCGGTGGCATAAAAAGTTTGGTGGTATCAGCTTTATTGTTCAGTGTGTCAGCTTGAGACTATTCAGCTCACTTGGAAAAAAGAAAGGCAGTGTTTTATTTTAAAAAGGAAACAGAACTATATCCCTTGGCTTACAGTCAAGTTACTACCTGTTTTATTTTTTTTTAGTGCCGGTCAGAGTAACAGTAGTCAGGAAAGATGGCTTCCAACTACAGCAGGCACACTGTAGAATACTTAAAGCAGTTGTGCTGGGACAGAGGAGTCCCATTTGAGGTGACAGCCAAAAAGCATACCCTCGTAGAGACCCTGATGGTAGCAGATACCCAGAGCAGTGAGTCATCGACCGGTACTGAAAAGGACCAAACCTCGAGTGTGGCAGGGCTAGTGGCCAGTGCAGAGTCTAGATCTGATGAGGAGGACAGCAGGGCCATGGTCAGTGAAGGGCCACAGCAGCAGGGGATGGCCACCAGTATCCTGAATCCAGAGGCACTCAGACTGCAAATTGAGTTGCGCAGGATGGAACTGGAGGAAGAGCGAGAACAGAGGGAGGCAGACCGTGAGGAGCATGACAGCCAGAAAGCTGCAGAGGAAGAGAGAGGAGCACCAGTGGCAACACAAACTGGAGAAGCTACCACTCTGACCAGCAGCACCAGAGCAGGTAAGTGGCTTGGGTTTACTTGGGACTGCAGGACTGGGTTACAAATTGAACTCCAAATTAATAGTCGAGTTTAAAGAGAGGGAGGACATGGATGCCTTTTTAAATTCTTTTGAAAAAGTTTGTATTCAGGCTAAAATTCCTAGAGAGTCCTGGAGCTTCCAGCTATCCCCGCTACTTACCGGGAGAGCTCGGGATGCATTGGGTCAAATGGACAAAGAGGACAGCAATGATTACAGCAAGCTAAAAACTGCACTGTTAAAAAGTTTGAATTAACTGTTGAATCATACAGAGCTAAATTCTGTAAGCTTAGGAGAAGCTCTGACATGAGCTATGAGGAGCTAACCATGAAACATCAGTTTTTAAAATGTTGGTGGGAAGGAATTGAGGCAAACTCTGTTGATAAAATTGAAAATGTGATTTTATTAGAAAAGTTTTATTGGGCATGCCCAGCAGAGCTAAAAACCTGGATAGAGGACTGAGATCCAAAAACAGTGCAAGAGGCTGCTGAACTCTCGGACCACTATTCCAAGAACAGACCTGCTCTGAGAGCAAATGGGGAGGGGGTGGCAGTGCAGAAAGGGAAAAGAGCACCTTCAGGGCAGCTTAAATCCTCACTGCCTCCACTGAAACCAGTTAGCCTCAGGTTTCAGAGAAAAGATTTCTCTGAAAGAAGAACTGGATGTTGGTTGTGTAAGAAAACTGGGCAAATGGCCAGACAGTGTCCCAAAAAGGCAAGCCAATATACACAACCGGGTACTAGAAAATAAGTGGCTTGTTTGTGTGTCCCTGGAAGCATGCCAGTGAACATGAGGGAACAAATACACCTAGTCATGGTGAATGGTGTATAGACAGAGGGGTGAAGGGACACAGAGTCATCCCTGACATTGGTAAAAGGGGATCTGGTATAGCCTGATCAGCTTATACCCAATAAACACATCACTGTACAAGAGTTTGCAGTCGGGGAGAAAGCATTGCCTCTCGCTAGTGTTCTCCTAGACTGGGGTGAAACAGGGGGAACTGTGCAACAGATGGCTGTAGCCAAAACATTAGCAGTGGATGTGATACTGGGTAACAATCTCCAGCATGGGACAGTATGTGCAGTTACCCGTTGCCAAGTGGCAAGGGAAAATTTTAGTTCCCTGGACCCCACAGAAACCAGTGTGGAAACCACTGAGAAGCTGGTTCCCCAGCCTGTGTCTCCAGAAGGGGAGACTGATAAAAAGGGTGTAGAAATTTCCCCAGTAGCAAGTGACCACACAGCTACAGAGGGTTACTCCGAAGAGGGAAGGGTGACCCCTTGTCAGAGGGTTGGGATTGACAGTGATCCTGAGAGCCCTGACGCTAGTGCTAGGGACCCTAGTTTAGCAACTGAAGGGGACCTGTGCCATGCCTTGGGACTGTGTGAAGGGTTAGCAGCTGCTCAGAGGGTGACCCTAATTTAGAGAAGCTGAGAGATTGGGAAGACTCTCACGGAACACAGGGAGGTGACAGCAGACATTGAGATATTGAGAAAATGGACTTATGTATACACAGTCAGTACAGACAGAGGAAGGGATGCTAGGTATGCAGCTTGTTGTTCCCCAGGGATATCGTGAGCAGTTGCTCAAAATTGACATGATATTCCCTTGTCTGGTCATCTGGGAATTGCATGCACTCTGCAGCGGCTGGCCCAGAACTTCTACTGGCCTAACTTCACCCAGCAGGTGAAAGAGTATTGCAGGTCTTGTCACCGGTGCCAAGAAATAGGGAAGGCGGGCAAGATAACCCAAGCCACCCTGATTGCATTGCCCATACTGGAGGAGCCATTCCAGAGGGTGGGAATGGATATTGTGGGGCCTTTAAATACCCCCAGCTCCTCAGGGAAGAGATTCATCCTGACAGTGGTGGTTTATGCCACCCAGTACCCAGAGGCAGTCGACCTATCCTCACTGAGGACAGACAAAGTGGCAAATGCCTTACTTGGGATTTTCTCCCGTGTTGGGTTTCCATAGGAGGTAATCACCGATTGAGGGGGTTCCTTCATGTTGGACCTGATGAAATGTTTATGGGAGAAGTGTGGGGTTATGCAGAAATGCCTGACACTGTATCACCCACAAGTCAATGGGCTTGTGGAACGATTCAGTGGTACCCTAAAGTCAATGCTCTGGGCATTTGCTGAACAACATGGGAGAGACTGGGAGAAATACCTTCCCCACCTGTTGTTTGAATACAGGGAGGAGCTCCAAGAGTCAACAGAATTTTCCCCCTTCGAACTCTTATATTGACGCCGGGTACAGGGGCCCCTAGACTTGATCCAGGAGGACTGGGAAGGCAAGCACGTCACCCAGCGAACTCCCATTGTGGATTACGTCCTAAGGTTTCAGGAAAGGCTGAAGGAGCTTATGGGGACAGCCCAGAGCAACCTGGCAGCTGCCCAAAAGAAACAAAAAGTGTGTTATGACCGCCTGAGTAGAGCTCGCTCAGCCCATGAGTGGGTCAGGAAGTCATGGTCCTTATTCCGTCCGGAAAGACAAGCTGCAGGCTGAGTGGGCAGGACCGTACAAAGTGGTTAGGAAGGTAAATGACGTGAACTACATTGTGGAGTTATCTGACCAAAGACAGACAGAAAGGATGTACCATGTTAACATGATGAAGCCATATGCGAATAGGGCTGACATGGTGTTTGCAGTGTGCAGTCATGGGGAGGGGATGGATGAAGGAGATCCCCTTCTGGACTTGCCGGAAGAGAGTAAGCGGGAGTCCTCTGTGGAGGCAGTAAAATTGTCTCCCCAGCTGACCCCAGGTTAGATCCAGAAAGTAAGGGAGGTACTAACAGACTTTGCCCCCTTGTTTAGTGCCAAGCCTGGACTAACCCCCTTAGTGACACACGATGTGGAGACAGGGACAGAGATGCCCATACGGTGGACAGCATATCGGATGTCAGAGGCTGTCCAAAAGGACATTAGGAGGGAAGTGGAGAAGATGTTGGATTTAGGAGTAATCCAGGGATTTCACAGTCCCTGGGCCTCACCCGTAGTCCTTGTACCCATGCCAGATGGCTCAACTCGTTTCTGTGTAGACTATCATGGACTGAATGCAGTCATGAAGTCAGACGCCCAACCGATGCCCCGGATGAACTCCTGGACAAGTTGGGAGGGGCAACCTACCTTTCAACCATTGACCTGACAAATGGGCATTGGCAGGTAGATTTGACGAACAGAGCTAGGGAGAGGTTGGCCTTTATCACTCTGATAGCCTTATTTGAGTTCAAAGTAATGCTTTCAGAATGAAGAACACCCCAGCCACTTTCCAAAGGTTGGTGAACCAGATGTTAAATTGTGCTGAGGAGTACGCCATGGTGTACCCGGATGACTTTGCCTTCTTTAGTGCCAGCTGGGATGAACAGCTATCCCACCTTAGGGAAGAGCTGGGCAGGATACAGAGGGCCGGGCTCACTGTTAAAACCAAGAAGTAGCAGGTGGCCATGGGAAAAGTGGCATACCTTGGGCATGTGGTAGGCTAGGGACGGCTCCATCCTAACCAAATAAAGATAGAGGTAATCCAGGCATGGCCCAGACCAGAAACTCAGAAGCAGGTCAGGAGTTTTCTTTGAACAGCGGGGTACTATAGAAAATTTGTACCCAATTACAGTGCCTTGGCTGCTCCCCGATTTGACCTGACAAAGAAATGGATGAACAAGAAAATTACCTGGGGCCCAGCCTTTGAAGAAGCCTTTTCCAAACTAAAGGAGGCACTGTGCAGTGCTCTAGTTTTGACAAGTCCTGACTATAGGAAAACCTTTATAGTTCAGAATGATGCCTCAGACATGGGTATTGGGGCAGTACTAAGCCAGACATCCAGTGAAGGGAGGGACCACCCATTAGCCTACCTGAGTAAAAAGTTACTTCCCAGGGAGCAGTCATATTCCACGGTGGAAAAGGAGTGTCTTGTCATAGTGTGGGCCCTAAAGAAATTGGAGTCATACTTGCATGGACAGCATTTTGTGGTGCAGACTGACCATAACCCCCTTGTTTGGCTGATGCAGATGGGGAAAAACAATGGTCGATTACTAAGATGGAGTCTTGCTTTGCAAGGATATGATATGACCATCCTACATTGGGCAGGAGCGGCCAATCAGAACTCAGATGGGTTGTCCCATGTGTTTGAGGAGTGAACTGATTTGGGAAGTTCAGCCCATGCAGGGGATAGACCCCCCACCCAAATTCAGTCTAGGTGGGGAGGAATTGTCACACTTGGACAGCTGGTTCTGATCCCTGTATCATTTTTTGTAAATATAAAAAAATGTGTAATGGACTGTCTGCCAGGAGGAAATGCTGGCTTGCTGAAATTGACACATCAACCCCCCCCAAGGAAAAGTTCAAAGGACAGGAGGTAGCTTAATCTGCAGATATCTGAGGTGCAATTATCTTGTTATTTTGCTTTGAAGGCAGGAACCAAGATATCCATTTTATAATGCCCTCAGGGAGATCCTTTGATGTGCACTAGGTGTCCTGAGAAAAGCGACACTGGCCAGTGTTATGGGTATCGTCCCAGGAAGCCAGCTCATTTCATCAAAGAGACCTTTGATGTCTGGGGATACCAGGTCCCAGACTAAATTAAGGAGTCCAATATATATTTGCTTTGAATATACAGTGACTTACATCAAAGAGACTTTTGATGTCTGGGTAAGCAGAGCACAGACTGGTTTGGACCAGTCACAGGAAGAGAGACGATTCATTTGGTCATCTATTATTTTTTTAAATATCTTAATAAGACATCCTATGTTATAAAATATAAACTGTAATACACCAAAAGGAGGAGTTAGGTGACCTCAGAGAGAAGGCCGGCTTAAGACTGCTTTAAATATACTGAGCAGACCTTACAGAAGAGACCTTTTCATTTTCCACTTTCTGACTGAGAGAAGAGAGACCACAAAACACTGAAAGATTAAGAAGTAAAGAGACCTTAGATAAAACCAGTCTGAGTGTTATTATTTGTAGGAATCTGTACTTTTAAACCTGTTTGTTTTAAGGCTGCATGTGTTGGGATATTTTGTTCTTTAATGTTACTGTTTTCCCTTTTTTACCTATTTTAAAGTAAAGATATATATTTTGAAAATGGAAACTACCTGGTGTGCCTTGAAATTTCGTTTTATATAAGTGAAGCTTTGAAGGTTATAGTTGACACTGTGTATGGGCCTATTGTGATACCAAACTGGGAAATAGATTGAATTCTGTAGGTCTCATATAGAGTTCTAAGGGTTCATTTTGTAGACCTGGTTAGGTGTCCGTAAGCAAAGATATCTGGCCCCCCGAAGACAGAATTATCAGAGCCTGATAATTGGGCATGCTAACAAGAGGTTATCAGTTTGAATCCCTCCAAAACTTGAAACTAAGGTGACTCAAACCCACAAAACAGACAAGAGGGTTACCTTGTTCTATTAAACTGTTCACAATTCTATGCTCAGAGGTTGGCACTTTGGGAGTAGAGGGCTGACCTGCTGAGCGAATTTGTGACAAGAGGAACCTAAAACAAACAATATTAGCACTCTGAATAGGGGGTTGATGCCAGTCCATTCACAGAAGATAAGGTCCTGCAAGAACTCCTAAAACTGAAGGTGGACAAAGCAATTGAGCCTGATGGGATTCGCTCCAGAACTCTAAAAGAACTAAGGGGATAACTAGTGACACCACTTACTACAGTACCTTTTTTAACAAATCATGGGAGGTTGTTGTGGTATCTGAGGACTGGAGAAGGGCAGATATAATTCCCCTTCACAAAAGTGGGAGCAAGGCAGGGGCAGGAAACAAATCTGTTAGTTTGACCTCAATGGTAGGAAAAATGATAGAATCTCTTCTGAAAGAAAGAATTGTTGAGTACCTAGAGGCCAGCAGGGCACGGGACCCAAGACAGCATGGATTCACAGAGGGAAGGTCATGTCAGATGAATCTAATAGATTTCTTTGACTGGGTGACCAAAGTAGTAGATCAATGAGGTGCTGTGGATATGGCCAACCTAGATTTTTGCAAGGCAATCGACACAATCCCACACAAGGCAAGGAAAGGCAAATGTCATTTTTGTGGTGCCCAATCCCAGAGGATCTGGATGCCGTACAACAAATACAATAATTTAAAAGCATCATCTAGCAGTATAATAAATTACATATCTATATAAAACATATTCAGCACATACATAAAACCCTATTTACTTAGGAAAAAAAAAAAAAAGAGACGATAATATGAGTTCTCATCCAGTGTCAGGGAATGCCTGGCTAAACAGATTGTAATTCAGGCAGACTTTGTATGCCTCCAGAGAAGGGACTTCTCTTACCAACAATGGAAACAAATTCCACAGGATGGGGCCAGCAACAATAAAAGCTCTGTCACCTGCAGTCTTCAGCCTCATCCTAGGAATCGTCAGTGAGCCCCTTGTGGAGGAATGAAGGGAGCGGACAGAGGCAGCGGGTGTAAGAAGGTCCACCAGGTAACAAGGCCCAGTCAATGTAGGGCCTTAAAAGTGAGCAAGCCCACCTTGAAGAGTACCCACCATCTAACCGGTAGCCAGTGCAGTTCACGCAGCACTGGGGTGACATGACACTATTTTGACTGTCTGGTCAACAACCTGGCAGTTGCATTTTGCACTGGCTTCAGTAGATGGAGGGTGCCTCCAGAGACCTCAAGATACAGTGCATTACAGAAGTGAAGCCTAGGTGTTACAAAAGCACATACCAAGGTGGGGAGGTCCGGGGTAGAACCAGGTGTTTGTTCCTGACAATGTTTCTTAGATGGAAAAAATGAATCCTGACAATGAACGACACTTGATGTTCATTGTCGTTCCATTGTCAGGCTGCTGTCCAGAACCATGCCAAGATCACGCACCTTGGATGAGGCCATCAATGGGACAGAGTCTAGAACTAGTCCAGTATCTGCACCAGAGGCCTTCCTGTCACACCTCCTGTTCGACTCCTCCACCAGTACCTCCGACTTATCAGGGTTCAGTCACAACCAGCTAGAGGCCATACAGTCATTGATCTCAGCAAGACAGTTGTTTAATCCTTCCACATATTCAATGCCCTGGGGCAAAGGATAAGTACGGCTGAGTATCATTGGCATAACAATGAAACCCCAAGCTGTACTTCCTAATGATCTCACCCAGGGGTAGCATATTCATGGCAAACAACATCGATAACAAGACCAAACCCTGAGGAACTCCACAAGACAGAAGGCTTGGGGAGGAGGAGAAATTCCTCATCATCACCCTTTACCTTCTGTTTGTCAGAAAGGACTCAAATTAGCTGATGACAGTGCCGGTGAGTCCACAAAAGTCTCTCAAGCAGTCAAGTAACACACAATGGTCCACCAGGTTGAAAGCTGAGAAGAGATTGAGGAGAATGAGGATTGTCCCCTCTCCTCGATCCCTCGCCCTGAGGAGATCATTCTATACCTGAACTAATGCAGTTTCTGTAGAATTTCCTGTACAAAAGCCCGACTGGAGTAGCTCATAGATCTCAAATGTCACAAGGTGTTCTCCCAGCTGTTGCACCACAATCTTCTCCACAACCTTTCCCAAAAAAGGCAGGTTGAAGACTGGTCGATAATTCACCTTGATGTCACAGTCCAATGATGGCTTCTTCAGAAGGGATATCACCAGTGCCTCCTTCAAGGCATCTGGTAAGACCCCCTCTGACAAGGAGCACTGAACAATCAAGGTGAACACCAGGCCAACAGTGTCAACACATCCCATTAAGAAACGAGTTGGCACCGGGTCCAGTTCACAATATGTGTGCTTCAGCTTTGAGGCCACATCCACTGGTTTGAACTCCCCCCAATCAGGCAGAGTGCCTTGTCAATGATCCAGTTGACCACTGTCAGCCATAACACTGCTCACTGTTGGAATTCCCTGCCTGATGACAAACACCCTGTCCGAGAAGAGCCGAGCACACTCATTACACAAAGTCTCAGAAACTGCTTTCTTTGGCTGTAGACACGTGGAATGTAAAAGCCTGTCCACCATCTGAAAAAGCATAGCTGATCAGTTCTTCCCAGCAGCAATCTCCCTGTACAGGTATGCTGCCTTCTTATGGTTGATTGCCCCCTTGGTACACACTCTAGTGTGTACTCAGCACCAGTTTTTCCGCCTCCAGCCCAATCCTCCACCAGCAGTGCTCCAATCTCTGACCCTTGATCTTCAACACCTTGATCTCCACATCAAACCACGGGGACCTTAAGTGAGAAGATCTGGGTCATACACAGACCAGTGCAAGGGAGTTGAGCTTCTCAGCCATCGACCTATTATAGGTGAGAACTGCCTTGCCCACACTCCTCTGCATGCACTGTCCACACTAGATAGGTCTACTTCCACCAGAAAACCCTCCGGGGTCAAACCCCTTAAAGGGCGAAGGGAAGGAATTCAGGTGGGCCCTGAGCAAGAACTCCACCATGCAATGATCAGACCAAATGACCTGATCAGTCCTGAGATTTTCAATCTCAAGTCCTAGTGAGAAGACCAGGTCCAACATGTGGCCACCCTGATGGGTCACGGTAGTAACTACTTGTGACAGGCCCAGAGATGTCATCATCTGGAGGAAGTGATAACCCAACCTTGATGACTAATCATTGGGCCAAACATTGAAGTCCCCCAGGACCAAACACCTGGAAGACACCAAAGTTTCACCGGTGACAAAGTCACCTACTTCCTGCAGGAACTCTCCTGCCATCCCCGGTGGCTGGTAAATCAGGAGAATCCTGCAACCTGCGCCCAGACCCCCATGGATGGCAACACATTTAGAAGAAACCAGTGTTCTCACAGGGTGCACAGTGAAGCCAAGCTCAACTCTAAAACAGATAGCCACTCCCCCACCCCTGCATTCCACTCTGGGGCAGTGCACAACAGAGTACCCGGGGGGGAGGGACGGCAGCCTCCAACACTGGGCCAGCATCATCCCCCAACTAGGTTTTCATAATGCAAGCCAGAACAATCAAGAAAATCAGTTCTGCAATAATTACGGTCTTATTCCTGATCGACCTGGCACTGTACAGCACCACCCTCATGGGATTGGTGGAGAGTGCAGCCCTCTTAGCTGCCTGCCAACTAGGTCTCATGGGAACCCTGGGGATGTGGACTAAACATGTCTGGCCTCTCTCCAAGTCTTATCAAATCCCAGGGTGACTTCTGCACCCAACCACCTCTATTCTGCCCCTCTCGACCATGCACGGGGTGCCCCACCAGCTCCCAACCGAGCGTCTCCTCTCAATCCCAACTTCCCAGCAACAACGAGCTGTAGTATCAGTTACTGGGAAGGTAGTAAAGGGCCGTAAATCACAGAACCGGGACACCTTGTACACAATCCTAGCCCACCCCACATCGCCAGACACCAAAAAGAAGATAAATCCCACCTCACTCACTCACACACTAAATAAATCTTTCCCTTAACCATACACCTCACACACTAACCACCAAACAACCCCTTCCCTCCCTCTCAATAAAATTTAACACTAAATAAACAGGGAGAGTACACCCAGAGAGTGTGAACTATGATGATATTACAGATACAGCACCATACACTAATCAATTCACTAATCAACAAGGGATCAACAGTTCAACACAATTCTCAGTCATGAATGAAAACCTTCTAGGAATTCCTTTTCTAATGGCTCCACTCTCACCAAAGCCACTAGTCCATGTTGAATCAGTTCAAAACAGCAACATATGCCAGCACTCACCCCTCGTTATCCGGACCAGGAAAAACAATCCATACCTCAAACCTCTCCAGTTGTTCAACACCGTTTCAGCTGGGGGGGGGTTGCACAAACAATCTTCAGCCCTACCAGCCAGTCCAAAATTCTTCCAGAGCTCTTTAACAGGTGAATTCTCCCTCTCGCCCCCACTGGCTCACCACTGCAGCCTTGGACTCTCCCTCTCAGGCTGTGGGCACCAACACCGAGCTCCTACTTTGAGGAAGTCAGACGGGGCTCTCTTGGGGGCAGTGGAGCTCCCACCTCCTGCTGCCCGGTCACCTCCACTGCTCAACTGCTACTTCAGGAGCCTAGGATGGCAAATCACCCACCACCTCTCCACTTTCAAAAGCTGCAGTGAGTGCCAGCAGTGGCCTGGACTTCCCCCAGGACTTTCAATTGCAGCACAGCTCTGCACAACCCAGTACTCTACACCACAACATCAAAACATCCACTCCACCTGTCGCGACACAGTCCACTCTTCTCCTCACACTCCCATCCACCAGAACAATGTCCTTCAGACAGAAATGATCCTCCATTCGAGGTGAGTGCCAGCACATCCAAGCATAGATTTGGTAATGTTCGGGCGTCTGTATCTTTCACGGTACGGTTACCCATAAGCAACACACACATTCTTTCCTCAATAAAAAATAAAAAAATAAACTCCTAACCTAAATCAATCAGTAGCCCTGCCTAATACTAAAAAACTATACCACTAAAACTAACTAACCTTTCCAAATAGGCTACTCTCAATCGTAATTACAGTAAGCTTTTATGCTGGAGCATTCATTCTATACAGGGGCCCTTAAAATCTATTCTTGGCTTGACCTCGTCCTGCTCTTTCCAGACCTGCTAGCCCAGGTCTGGGGAGATTAATAAACATGTTAGCAAGTCTGGGAGTGGGCCCCAGGGTGGTAGCCTGGGTAAAATATTGTCTGGACAACAGAACACAGAGGATAATAGTAAACGGAGTCCACTCCAAAGAAAGGGTGATTACTAGTGGGGTACTACAGGATTTAATACTGGGACGGCTCCTCTTCTATGCCTATATAGGTGACATTGTGGAGGGGCTGGAAGGAAACATATGCCTCTTTGCAGATGACGCAAAGACCTGCAACAGGGTTGATACACAAGGTAGGGTGGAAAGGATGAGAAGGGACTTGGCAAAGCTGGAGGAATGGTCAAATGTATGACAGCTTAGATTCAATGCAAAGAAGTGCAAAGTAATGCACTGGGGAAACAAAATCCCTGGGGAAGAGTACACAATGGCGGGGTACTAACAATGACAAAAATAGAAAGGGACAGGGGTTAGTCATGTCAGATGACCTAATTTAGGAAAACAGTGTGAGGAGGCAGTAAGGAGGGCTGGGGGGGTATTGGGATACACAGGGAGAGGCATCACTAGTAGAATACAGGAAGTTGTTATCCCTCTGTACAGGCAGTTGGTGAGACCCCATCTGGAGTACTGTGTGTAGCTCAGGAGACCCCATTTCTGCAAGGACATAGATAGGATGAAGGTGGTCCAGTGGAAAGCAGCTAGGATGGTGCAGGGTCTGCACCAGAAGTCATACGAAGAGAGACTTAAGGAGCTTAATATGTACAGCCTCAAGGAAAGGAGAGAGAAGGGGAACATGGTAGAAACTTTCAAGCACCTCAAGGGAATTATTTGCTACAGTGATATGCATTAGAAATGTGCCACAAAGTGCTGCATGTTAGAAATGTGCCACAAAGTGCTGCATGTTAGAAGTGTGCCACAAACTGGTGCACATTAGAAATGTGCACACTGTTGCATGTAAGAAATTTGTCACAAAGTGGTGCATGTTAGAAATGTGCCATGAAGTGGTGCATGTTAAAAATGTGCCACAAATAGAGATGCAACAAAATTAAATTTCACCGGTGAAGTGAACGCAAAGTGGCCGCTTCGCGTTATCATAATGCTATGTGAAGTGACCACTGGCAATTGCTCACTTCACTTTGTTATTATGACTTCACATTGTTATTCTGCCTTAACACGAATTAAGATGAAATGACAACAATATAGGAAGCCCCCCACGGATCACATGGCTTACAGTACTAAGTCACGTGCTTTAGCCAGACAGGAAGGAAGTGAGTCATACAAGCAGATACTTTCACTTTCTCCTTTGCAGAGGTAGAAAGAGGAAGCATTTTGTGTAGAAGAGGAGAGTTCTTGTTAAGTTTCTTGAGCAAATTCAAAAAACCCAAAGCTTTTTTAAAAGCTAATTGCATAGTTTTTTTTGTAGTGTTTTGTCAGTTAATTTTTTCCTTTTGGTGAATGATTTCTTTGTTTAATAAGTTTTGGTGTGTATGTGTGTGTGTGTCTGTGTGTGTGCCTGTGTTGTGTGAGTGTGTGTGAAGTTGCTCATTGTGTCGGAGAGGGAATGAATGTTTTTTTTGCGATGGACTAGGAACAGTATGTTACCAGTAGCAGGAGGGGAGCAGTGCACATGCGTGGGGGGGCGTAGTCGGGTGGCGTTGGACCACTCCAGAGTCTTTGGTCCTGCCTCTCCTCCTCCTCCAGAAGCAGCAGCACCACCAGTGCCATGTCCACCAAGTCCGCCACCACCACCACCACCAGCGGCAGCTGCAGCAGCTCCAGCAGCACTGCCTCCATAGCAGCAGGTGAAGACCCAGGTACGGGACCATGCTGCCAGCACTGCATCTGCCCCTGCCATACCTGTTCTCTCCTGAAGCTCCCTAGTTTGGCAGTTTTTCAACTGTGTTGGGGGGGGACAGCAGCCTTATGGTATGTCTGCTTTGTGGTATGCAGATGCCCTGGTATACCATTGCCGCAGCGACTCCCTGATGGCGAAGACCATCACAGCAACAGGATTTGGGCAAAATCTGCATGTCGCTGTGGTGGTCTCTGCACAGCCAGGGGACTGCCTCTGAGGGTGTTTGTTGGCCCCCCCGGTCCAACTCTGACTCGGAGTTGGAATCCTAGAAACTGGGGGGTGTGGGGGGCAGAGCCCCCCATAGGGGTTGGGGTGCACAGCCCCCCAATGGAAACACGGAGGCATCCACGACACCGCATTGCCAACCTTCGACAATGTGGCTATCACTGTCAGGGATGTCTCTGTGGCCGCTGTCACTGTGACATGGTAAAACCAGATGTGCTGTGGCCACCGGGGGACACATCTGGGAACTGGGGGCCAGTGCACCCATATGTTGAACCAGCACAAGGTGGAGTGGCAGGCTGCCACAGAACTGGCCAGGCCTTCAAGTGCTGGTCCTTCTGTGGCAGTGACAGAGGGTGCTGCTGTTGTGCATCGCCGCAGCAGGAGAAGGGCCACAGCAGCAACTGCTACACCACCCCCACCACTACTACCAGCAGCACTACCCTCACCACTACCACTGCCTGGAGTACCCCCCCCCACCAGTGGACCCCACAATGCCTGCAACTCAGGCAGACATAGCATTTTTGTGGGCTGCGGTGGAAGAAAACAAGAAGAAGGTGGGTGCTGTCCAGCAGCAGTTGGCACAGATAGAGTGATACCAATTACAGATTGTGTCAATGTTCCATCTGCTGCTGGACCATCAGGGGATCCCCCATTACCTTTTTCTCAGCACGCTTCCCCCTACCCCCCACCACTGTAGTGTTTTGTCTTTTGTTTATGTTTAATAACAGACAGAGGGAAGGCCACAGTATTTTTCTTATGCCGCAACATGCTCTATTTTAATAAAGAAAAGTCAGCGACCCGGAGTATGGTGGATGCTGGAGGCTCCGTATGTATAAAGGTGTAGTATTGGCGTACCCGCGGCGCTTCAATACAAAAGTGGTAGGCCATGATGCGTCGCCCCTGCTTGCACATAATGGAGCCCTCATAGTGTCTGCCATACTTCTGGGTCACTGACTTTTCTTTATTAAAATAAAGTATGATGCAGCATGAGAAAAATGCCGCAACATACATAAAAGGCTTAACCGGAGGGTAAGTCTTGCAGGGGGTGGGAGCTCCTGTTACCGACTGCTTCTCTTTAAATATATACATGTACATACATACATACATGCTCCTTGTTGCCCTGTTATTGTAATCTGGTGCCTCAGTAATCTTCTGTTGTGGAATGGTTGTGGAAAAGCAGGAGTGAGAAATGCAAGTATAATGTGCTAAATTGCATGTGGCAGTCACTGTTGTTTCCTGTGTGTGTGATGTCAGACATTGTCCAGCTTCGTGCAAACATATGTATGCTGACTTGTTGCATTGTTTATGGTATAAAGAATAGAGATAAGAATATATAATTGATAGGTGCATGCCTGTAGTTCTGTGGGGGGAAGACCTCCTCCCCCACATCCTACATAAGGCATCAGGCTCCGCCGCTCTGCTTAGAGTCGGTCGCTCTCGCTGTCGTACTGCTGCTGGTCTGCAGCTGCCTCCTTTGTTTTGTTTTCTCACCTGAATGTCCTGCCCCCCCACTCCCTCCTTCCCTTCCCCTTGTTTTTTTTTCTGTCGTTTGCTCATTTCTTTCGTTTCCCCCCTTCCCTATGTTCTTCTCTCCCTCATTCTCTATCTTTGGGGTTTTACCGGTGGCCCGCTTATGTCACACTGTGCCTGCTGCAGCTGCTTGCTCTACCCCTGCTCCTTGTTTGCTCCACTCCCCACTGCTCCTTCCTGTGCTGTTGCTTTCATTACCTTGTCTATCTCCTCAGGTAGCCGCTCCTGCTCCAGTTCAGTTTGTCACTTCCCTATGCCTCGTCTCCTGCAGTTCTGCCATTCATATCTGCAGTGCTTAGGACATGCTCGCGCTTCTCGGCAGAGCTGCTCAGTGATTCTCTCTAGGCTGACCTGCCTCATTGCCGACATGCTTCTCTGCCCCTTCCCTTCAGCTTGTAGGGTGGGGACCCCTGGATTCTTCCAAATTGGTGCCTGCCATGCCTGCTACCAGAGCCCTCTTTTCTGCTTGGCTGCTGGACCTGCTGTTTCACTACAGCCTCACACTCTGATTTGCATTTCAGCTTCACTGCTGGTGTTGTACGCCATACAATCCTTCCTAGACAGTCAGAATGGAGCTGCCTGTTCTATTATCATATCTGACTTTGCTATGTCACCAATTCATGGGACTGCCATTATTTTACACAATGCTCCACTGCTAGCAGATTTTGATGAACTTTTCCATTGGAGGCATACTCTGCCTGCAACTTTCATGCCATTATATGCACTTGTTCTCTGATCTGTGGGACACCTGGAATGTTCACCCCCCCTTGTTTATGCGCCTGGCTGCATGCTTATTTTTATCCCTCGGTATGATGGCTAACTGAATAGGACTGGATATTCATGACACACTCCCCTATGTTACATCTACTGCTTCTTGCTTCTGTGTTTTGCTGCCCTACATGCAAGCCTGACTATTGTTGTCCTGCTATAGGCCTCCACGCCGGTCCCCCTTGCTCCGCATTTTGCTGCTTGCCTCCTTCCATCCTCTCGGCTTTAGCCTTTAGGATTCCATGCCAGGCTGCCTCCATGGTGGTGTTCCCATCCTGCCTAGTCTTTCTAGAGGTCTAGCTTGCCTCTCACTGTCCCTCTGCTGGAACTACGTGGGGTCCTACCATTCCCGCCAGCCACACGGGTGCCTAGCCCGGCAAGCTTCCCTGCTCCTTTGCTGTTCAGCGTAAGGGTTTTGCGGTCCTGCTAGCCTTCATGGGGCCTAGCTGCCACTCTCTGCTCCTTCCACTAGCTGACCTACGTGTGTGGTTCAGTCGCATATCCTACCCCCATATGGGTCTAGCTTGCAATCAATTCCCTTGGACACTTCCTGCCATGCTGCTTCAGTTCATTTGTAAGTGCTGCCACTCCCAGTTCCTGCCAGGATTCTCAGCCAAGCTCTGTTCCATAGTGCCATTCCTATATCATGGCTTAAGCCTTGAATTTAACCTACTTCAGTGCCATATGGCTTATTAACTCTGGTTCACGTTGCCTGCTCATCCACCTTCATCTCTCACTGCTTTCTGTTGTCCTCGATCATCAGTCATATGTTTCCACAGGACCATTGCTGCTTTCAATTTGGAGCCTGGGATTTGACTATTATTGTTGCCTTGTTCAGTGCATCTATGTGGTGGTCTCCTTATTGACACTTGTTTCCTGACCTACATGCAGGTCCATGCTTACCTAGGACCTTGTTGTTTCTTGCTTATGCAAATCATTGCTTCATGCCTACTGCTCTCCCCCGGCTTCAGTCTCTGGAATTCTGTTAACTCTGGACTACATTCAACCTCACAAAATCTGGGTCTCACCACCTATTTCAATCTCAGCACATCTTTGCTCATTCAGCTGCTCGCCTGCGTTTGCTCTCCTACTCTACACCTGCTTTACCCCCACATTGGGGCCTGGAGGTTCAACTATTTCTACTACACACCTGCCTCACCCAACATCGGGGCCTGAGGGTTCGACTAATTCTATTCTATACCTGCCTCACACAGCATGGGGCCTAGAGGTTCACATATTTCTACTCTACGCCTGCCTTGCCCACTGTCAAGTCCTGGAGGTTTGACTATATCCACTCTTTGCCTACCTCACCGAGCACAGGGGTCTGGAGGTTCCACTAATTCTACTCTACACCTGCTTTGCCCAGCTCGGGGCATGGAGGTTCTATACCTTTCCACTACCTGCTAGCTGGACAGATTGGAGGTTTTCTGGGCTTTCTGGCCTACTGTCTACTTACTACTTCTCCCATTCTTGACATGGGGTTCATTTGCTCCTCTTTTTTCAACTTCACAGCTTGCATCCAGCTTACTCTCCTTCAAGGCTCTATCCTTCCATGAACTTGCATATCTGAACTTGGACCAACCATTTGAGATCGATTCTGCACTCACCTGGATTCCATTACCTTCTATCAATAATTTGCTGTGGACATCACCACATCCGATGACGACTTGCTCAGGATCTGCTACTGTCTGCTTCACTGGACATTCAATGTCCACTGGATTCCATTGTTCTTACTGACCTTATGGTCTTTCTATGTTGGGGTTTCAGACTAGTCGATATAATATATAGATTGCTCATTTAGGATTACTCTCCTTTAGTATGCCCAGAAGGACGGGCAGGTTGGTAGCCATGGGTCCTTAGAGGTTCCCCCCAAGGGTTTTTTTTCCCCTCCTGCGTGCTACTGGTCACACTCTCCGGAGTTGGAGGAGATAATCGTACTTGCAATCATTATTTCTTTTTAGGGGTCTCATCCTACTCGACTAAGCATCCTTCCTAAAGTGGGATACAGAGAAAGGCCAAAACATCAAGTCATAACAAGTTACTCATCAGTTCAAGCATCTAAGCACCAAGCATATACTATCCAGTTCACATGTACTACAATCACTGACTTGCTCATGCCTTTGCTGAAGCATCTAAGCACTAATTATTTCATACAACTAATACCATATAGGCATTATCCTACTTACTGGTCTGGCCTCTGTATCCAAGCACAACCTACATCATTCAGCTACAGTACGTAGCACAAGCCTGAGCTATGAACCACACACAGAAAGAATATTTTATTGTCACCATCATCATGAGCGGACTAAGTGATATGATATTTTTTCAGAGTTGTCTGGTCAGAATGCACCTTAGTCACATACTGCACACATGACTTTTAGGAAAGCATGTGTTTTTTGTGTTATGATTTCTGCAAAGTCATGTGTGTACTGTGAGTGACTGAGGTGCACAATGACCAGAGACCGCTAAAAAAAATATCATATCACTTACTTCACTGATGCTGATGGTACAAATAAAATATACATCATATATTCTTTCTTACCTTTATTCATTACATACTGTAACAAGTCACACCATATGTATGTTTGCATGAAGCTGGACAATGTCTGTATACACAGAAAAGAACTATGATGGCACACATGCAGTAGAGCACAGCATACTTGCACTTCTCAGTCCTGCTTTTTGACAAACACTTTACGAGTTCTGACACAAAGTAAACATTACTGTGGCTCCAGATATATTTCTTTTTTGAAATAGACGTTAAAGCAGCAGTGCAACAATCTGGTGAAAATTTCGACCTATACATTTTTATGCTATTTTACATTGCCACTTTACTTACCTCCTGACTTGTATGATACCATTCTTTCTAGTATTTGAGTCTGCTTTAGTACTTTTTTTCATGTCTGAAATAATAAAAGGAGGGCTCCTTTTAATACGGTGCAGACAAGGTCATCATCAGTATTTTCTGCTGTTTTTGTCCATCAGTTGTTTATATATCACTTCTGTTGTAAGTAAAATTAACAATTGTGCAGTAGGCAGTGTTTTCGGACCTCACAGAACAATATTTGTTCAAAAACAGCTGTAAATAGTGACAAAAACCTGGTCTGAGCCATATTAAAAGGAGTGCACTTTTTATTTTTTCAGACATGAGAAAAGGTACTAAAGCAGACACAAACTGTGAAAAGAAGAGTATCATACAAGTCAGGAGGTAACTACTGGCTGGCAATCTAAAATAGTATAGGTATAGGCCAAAATTCTCACCGCATTGTTGCACTGCTGCATTAAGTTATAATTTAATTATGACATTATGTGCTCACAATCACAATACACAAAATGCAACTGTCTTGTGCCCAGAAAATTCCCAAGTGCTGACTAAGTGAAATGGGAGTGGTATTCCACATGCAAAGTCCCCCAGAATTTATTGCACAGTCACTCATGTGCGCAGTGGTCACACAGAGTTCCCAGAATTTTTCTACATTCCCAAAATGCAACTGTCTTGTGTACAGAAAATTAATATACTGTGATGATGATGTTATGATGCACAGTGTCTTGCCAAACAGTGTGAAGGAGGGATAGCATGACATGAATCTATTCATTGTTCCATCAGAAATGATGACCGTGAGAAAACTGATGCTCGTCCAAAGCATGCTGCGATTCCTGCAAATGTGATGTGATCACCTCAACCAAATGAAAAGGTGCCCTTTGTGTGTACACTAATAGTAGCCTTGGTAAGTTATATATATATATATATATATATATATATATATATATATATATATGTGTGTATTTTCTAGGTGGGGGTTGACATATATATACTCGTACTCATTGTATTGATTGTTTTGTATCACAGGTCACATACTGTTGGTATGCACATTGCAGTGCTTGATGAGAAATTTTGGCATTGAAATTGGAAGTGGAATAATCTCAAGCCAATGAAGGTAAGTATTTTTTTTGGGGGGGAAGCATATTTGCAAGTAGGTCTCATTAAAGGTTTATTATTTGGTTACTTCTTCACAGATTTCATCTGCATCCTTCCCCAGTCTGGTAATGATGGTCATGGTAATCAATTGAAATGATTTCTGATCGTTGCATGTCTGCCCCAGACCTGGGGGGGGGGTTATGATGTTGAAGAAGTTCTTTGGATAAGGCAACTATGACACAACAAAGCATCTGGATGTTTCCTAAAAAAAGAAATGAAGGACTTATTAAAACTTGATTGCAGAAATAAGACATTATGTTTAAGTAATGGCTGTTCCATCACAGGGATCTGAATTAACACAGATAACAAGCTGTTCCACTGCAATCATCAGATCACAATTTAATTGAGTACCAGGCTGTGTTCTCACTTGTCAGTGCCCCTGCATCTCAACTCAAGTTACATTTTAAAACCACATCTTGTCAAGTAACATGACCTGGGTCCAACTTTTTCAGCTGTCGTGGTTGCACAGCTGCAAATTTGGAATACAGTGCATGATATGTTGCAGAAATATTTTTTTGTGACGTACATGTCACCTAGTTTATGAATCATCAGTCAGATTTGTTGCACTCTTATGAAAAAAAATGGAACAGATGAAAGAAAATTGATATACTTGCCAGTATGGAATGGAAATGGATATCACACAGGTTCCTGTAGACAGTACTGCTGCTGTACCATTGATACAGACCTTTAGTGAAGGAGAGTCATTTGTTGTTAACCTGTAAAAAAAATTAAAAATAAGTTGACTGCATGTGTTTGACCATTGCAGCTCGGAAAAGCAACAGAAAACAAAACACACAGCTAAAGGAAGTTGAATAGCATGAAAAACATTAGTACACATGCTCACTTCATAGTTTTAATAGTAAGAGAAGCCTTGCGCCTGTGGCTGATGGATGTGGTCTCCTGTTCGACTCCCTCTGCCTTGGCATGGTCACAACATGTAATGGAAAACCTTGTCACAATGGTGATGATGGGTTGTGGTGAGCATAGCTGAGGCACGTGATGACATTCCCTCTCACATCTTCCTGCATCTGGTGGTGGTGGCAGTGGCGAACAGCGGTCTTATGGTGAAGGCAGTCCAGGGGGGCACATGGTTACATTCCCTATGGTGGCAGTGGTGAACAGAGACCTTCTGGTGGTGGTAGTCCAAGGGGACCACATAGTCTTATTCCCTATGGTGGCAGTGGTGAACAGCAGTCGTATGGTGGTGGTAGTCCAGGGGGACACATGATCATATTCCTTATGGTGGCAGTGGTGAACAGTGGTCTTATTGTGGTGGTAATCCAGGGGGGTACACAGTCACATTTCCTATGGTGGTAGTGGCGAACAGTGGTCTTCTGGTGGTGGTAGTCTAGGGACACACACAGTCACATTCCCTATGGTGGCAGTGGTGAACAGAGGTCTTCTGGTGGTGGTAGTCCAGGGGCCAGGATATACTGTGCTCTGTGTTATAAATGTGATGTCACTTGACATATGGAATTTGAGTCACTATGAGTGGGACACTGATTTAACTTAATGAAAAAGAAAACATGTATCATACAAGAAATGTGACAGCCTTTTAACCACTTAAGTTAAAACCTGCCAACATTAACCTCATCATTATTCATCATCCTCATAAAGCAAGCTTCCCTCACAGTCTTCTATGTCTGAATTCTGACCACTGGGTAATTCTTTCTCCACTGTGTTCTCATCTACATCAGTGGTAGGCTATTTCATGCTGCCACTGCCACCAGGATGGTCCCTTTCTACAACATCAGCAAAACCATTAGTATGCTGGAGTACGAATATCGAGGTTGCAGTCTGAGCTGGTATGTGCCTCTAATTCATTTTTATGAATGTCAGCAAACTGACATTTGCAGGAGAGAGGTTTGTATGGCATTCCTGAGCTATTGCACCTGCTGAGCTGAATACCCTCTCGACACTCACACTGGAGGGTGGACATGTCGGGTACTTCAGCGCCACAGCGGTCAGTTATGGCCATTCACTGACCTTTCTACTCCAGTATTAAAGGTGATCATCAGTGATTGACAGATGCCTGTTTTCAGACACATATGACTCAATCATTCGCTGTGCTGCTCTAAGTCCAGTGGTTGAGGCATCATCCGCTTCTCCAGAATCATTTATGTCACAAGTCCCCACTTGGGACAAAGCCTCCCAAAGTGGGTTAGCACCAACCACTTTTGATGACAGACCACCTGGAACTGAAGTCCCCTTCACCTTACAGGATATGCTTGATACTACTCCTCCAAGTTCACCTTCAGCCTGATTATGCTGCTGAGGTTTGCTGATCTTGGCACGTGACTTCTGTGCCCCATGAGCCAAGCACAGCAGTTGCCCACTGACAGTTTTTACCTGTTCAGGCCTGCCCTCCAGTACTGTGGCAATTGCACATTTCTATCGTGGGTCCAGCATTGTTGCTATTGCAAAATTGTCACTCCACTGAATGCTCAAGATGTGATGATTCTGGTAGAATATTGCCAGCATGTGTTTCAGCAACACACTTCTAGCACTGTCTCTGACAACATCAAAGCTATGCTGTACATTCACCGATGTCTGCCTCAGCACCCACAGCAGTGGAATTGATTGGCTAATGGAGGCAAACATTCCACTCACTGCCTGTGTGGCATGTTCAAAAGGCCTCAAGATTGTTATTACACAGTCCATGAGGCTCCACTGTTCAGTTTTCATAGACATGGATGCCCTGGAACTGTCACAGCTAGTGTGCATGACAAGATATTCTGAGATGGCTTTGTACTGTTCATACAACCTCTCTGTCATGTATAAAGTGGAGTTCCACCAGGTGACAACTTCCAGCTGCGGGAGGCTGTTTCGGATCTGCAACTGCCAAAGCTGGTCATGGGCCTTTGCAGAGCGTGACAAGTGAGAACAGATACGGCATGCAGCAGTCAGCATTTCCTTTATATCAGGGTGCGGCAGAAACTCCTGCACCACAAGATTTAAACAGTGGGCCATGCATGGAACCTGAAAAAAGCCACCATTTGTGATGCATTTCACCACCTTTGGCCCATTGTCACTTGCTATGAACCCAGCTCTCAGGGATAGGGGGTTCAGCCACTTGTCAGTTTCAGTCAGCACCAGGTCCAACATATTTTGACCAGTGTGTGAACAGGTCACATTGTGGATAGCAATCATTGCATGCTGTTGAATTCCTGGAAGATTGCTACCACAACAGTCCACCTTACTGCACTGATAATTCACACTACCGACAGCACAAACACCACCTGGCACCTGCACACTATGTGCAGTTATACACAAATATGACCCTCCCGCTGTTTTGCTACTTGTCCACATATCCATACTTAAATGGATGAATGGAGAGGAGGAATGTTAAAGGGCATATCCTACAGAGTCGGACACAGTATGGTACAACTCAAGGACAGCACGGGTGGAAAAGTATGTCCTGGATGGGACTTTCCATTTTGGACAGGCACATGCAGCAACCACCAGAACCCAGAATTTTCCACAAGGAGAAGAGCAAAAGATCAATTGCCAGCATTTCAGCTACAGCAGCATTAAGTTCACGTGACACGTATGATTAAGTGGGTACTTCAGCTTATGTGCCAAAACACTCTGTAACGTGGGCTGACTTAAATGTTTTACATGGGGTGTGATGACAAATGGTTCTGCTCTGCGAATTGCAGGGGTTGAGCGTGGACGTGTGACGAAGATGGTTGCACTAGTTATGACAAACCCAGAAATGCAGTTATTTTCCCAGATTTACCAACAGGCATTGATGCACCACTTGTACTAGACATACTACATTGACCACCACCACCAAAACTGCTACTCTCACGACCACTGAACAAGATTTCAGAATCATTCTGCTCTTCCACCTCATCATGCCTGTAGTAATCACCTGCTGTTATTTCATCACTACTGCACACATTTCATTTTCTACTTGATGTTATAGTCATGGAAGGGGATAACATGCTCATTATGGTTGATGACGAGGATGAATGCCCCACTGTTGTACAGGTGTTAGCTGCTATCTTATGCTGGCTCCACAGTTCCATGTGCCTATTCTCAAGATGCGTATGCTATCCCACTGTGACCCGATGGATCCCTTTTTTACCTCAACTCACACACACCTGGCAAACCTGGCAGATTGCAACTGACTCATCATTTGCATCTTTCATAAAAAATCCCAAACAAGGGATTGTGACGATCTAGTTTTAACATGTCTCCCCTAATGCTGCTTATTGGACTCTGTTTCTTTAAGCCATGAAGTGGGGGGGGGCTGCTACATGATTTTTCAGATAGGGCACACTTGGACTGCAACTGATTACCACGACTACCTATCATTATTACTGAGTCATCATCAACTGAAATTGGTAAATCACAACTTTTTATGGGGGGAGGGGTGTGCCACAAAGTGTTGCATGTTAGAATGCAAACAGACCCAGACACAGCCACTTTGAATTTATTTTTCTCCGGTTCCTAACAGGGGTCACTGATGTCATCATCATATTCATCAACGTCATCCACATCTTCTGCTAGGATATGGGCATATGGACTGCTGCCTGTAGCAACCTCAGCGACATCATCATCATCAGCACCACCATCACCTAAAATGTTTTTTCACCACACTGTAAATCACTGTATGGCAAATGCATGGCCAGAGCCTTGGTGGAAAAAATGTTACACTGTGTGTTATCATTGTCATGATGATCAGAATCCTCATGTTCAGTTACTTGGATGATGTTACTGGGGAATATGACATCATCTACACTGTCACTCACTGGCATTGCTTCACACTCCACTATATTTTTGGACACGGTAAACTGGTCAGAAGTGGACCTTGAAGCAGCAATACTCATACCGCCACCAGCAACTGCACTATCACCACCAGTTGGGACATCATCTCCTCCAACTATGAGTGAAGCTACTGACTGCATTGAAAAAAACATTGAAGGAGAAATACCTTTTCTCACATCAATAATGCACTTCTGCAACTGCGTACTACCATGCCCACAGACAATCTTACCAGTGGCAGCAGTGCCATGGCAAGAAACAGCTTTGCTTGCACTTCTCTTTGTGGGCATTTTGGGGGATCAGCAAGAATCTTCTGAACAAATTTTAATTTTGGAACATTCACTCATGGTGGGGGCCAGAGGTGGGGGATGCTGGATATGAAGCCAAAAAAAATGACTGTGGCATCAACAACAGATACAAACGCAAAGTCACAAAAAGTTCAGCAACACCTTAACTAACCAGTGGTGCTCTCAAGTCACAAACAATCCAATCTGGAAAAGAATACCTTTTGCCAGTGGGGCACTGACTGCAGATTACAGCAGTGCAAAACCAAGAAAAGATACGATGGCAGTACAAAATCACGCAAGTGCAGTGGATAGCAGGTTCACACTGCTGTGCCTACAATTACACTGTGGCACAATAAAAGGTGTATTATTTGATGTCATGCACCGTACACACACACACACACACACACACATACAATTTCTCTACAAGTAATGCTTAGCAAATTGAAAACTTCAGTAATATACAATGTATTTTAAGCAACCTGAAATTATGAACTGCTGCACCAGGTCCAGACCACACACAATCAGCAAAAAAATGTCAACAATTACTAAAAATATGACTGTGTGTACATTAACACAGTCAGTTATACAAGAAAAATATAACCAAAACACAGAGAACTCCCTATTTCTCCAACTGAAATTTACTTACAACACAGATATGCCCCTCCCCAAAACACACTTCCATTGTCTCTCAGTAAACAGACATAATATTGTACATTAACATTCAAAATCCACACACAAATAATAAATGCTCGATGATATGAGCACAGGAGGGTTTCCTTCAGTTGATGAACTAAAGTTTGAGCAAAACAAATTACTCAAAAAGGCTTTTTTAACAGCTTTTAGAAGGTTTGAATTACAGAGAGCTCTCAGAGCAGACTGTCTCCTACAGCTTCTTACACACTCTACCCAGAACTGAGGCTGTGCTGAACAATCTAAAGCCCATGTGACCTGAAATCCCACAAATCACTGCAAAATTCACCTTTGGAGCTTAAAAACAAGGTGAAGTGAGGTGAAGTACATTGTTCTCAATGTACTTTGTCTTAAAATTGGTGGAGTACTCTGGATGCCAGGGGGTCGGCAAGGGAGGAGAAGATTGAGCGTCCATAGGACTGCTCCCCTTTCCTGGGGTGGGTAGTAGGATTGCTTTGCTTTGCAAAGGCCCCCAGTGGAGACTGGGAGCACTGCACGAGCATTGCAACAGAGGGTGGAACCAAGAAAAATTGAAAACAGTAAAGGATTGACCGGATGACGGCTGTCAGCCTATTGATGCCTCTGAAGAGCCTCCCGTGGAAGTGCACCTACCTCAGCAGCATCTTGGGACCAAGAGAAGTATGTGCTGGGTGTCCCCACTGGTGCCTTCCCCCTCAGAGGAGGGGGACCCACCCAGTGAAGGGTTACACTGAGTTACCTCAGGGGTCAGGCTGCAATATGAGGTGAGGGGGACTCCAGGGGGAGGAGAAGTAGGAGGACATTGGAGACCATGGCTGCCCAAAGAAGTAGCAGATCCTGGGCATGTAAAGGCAGAAAAAGAAATAATGCAAACAAAAAAACAATTGGTGGAGTAGTGGTTTGGGAAGGTGGAGTAATGTGAAGTCATTGTTTTCTATGGACTCCGCATTACCTGTTATAACGTAAAGCACTCCACTTCGCATTGCGGGTACTTCGTGAATTTGCCTTCACTCCATGAATCACTTCACAGAGCAAATTGAGGCCACTTTACCCACCACTAGCCACAAAGTGTTGCACATTAGAAATGTGCCACAAAGTGGTGCTTGTTAGAAATGTACCACAGAGTGGTGCATGTTAGAAATGTGCCATAAAGGGGTCTATGTTAGAAATGTTCCACAAGGTAGTGCATGAAAGAAATGAACCACACAGTGTTGCATGTTAGAAATTTGCCACTGTGTGTTGCATGTTGGATATGTGCCACAGAAGGCTGCATGTTAGAAATGCACAACAAAGTGGTGAAAGTTAGAAATGCGCCTCAAAGTGGTGGAAGTAAGAAATGTCCCACAAAGTGGTGCAAGTTAAAAATGTGCCACAAAGTGTTGCATGTTAGAAATGTGCCACAAAGTGGTATATGTTAGAGACATGCAAAAAAGTGGTGCATGGTAGAAATGTACCACAATGTGGCACAAGTTAGAAATGTGCCACAATATGTTGCATATTACAGATTTGCTAGAGAGTGTTGCTTGTTAGAAATGTGCCATAAAGCTGTTCATGTTAGAAAGATGCCACAAAATGTTGCATGTTAGAAGTGTGCCACAATGGGTGCATGTTACAAATGTGACATGAAGTGGTGAATGTTAGAAGTGCGCCACAAAGGGGTTCTTGTATATGCTTTGCTGTCCAAATGCTGATATTTTAAGGGTCCCTGATTAACACATTTTATTTATGTTTGTAATGTAAACTGTGCCATTTGTTTATAGATCAGCCATGTTGCTGGACTTCCACTACTGAGTGATAAGCATCAGTTTCCATCATTTCTTCGCACTGTGCCAAGTAGCTACTCTCAACCATTTAGCCTTGCAGAGTTCATTAAGTACTTTGGGTGGAATTGGGTAGGGATTATCTATGCAGATAATGACTTCAGTGTACAAGGGAGTCAGCAACTGAAGGAAGCTTTAGTCAAGGCCAGTGTCTGTGTAGCGTTTTATGAGATTCTTCCAACAGACCTCAAAAGGAAGAGAATTCTTTCCCTTGTGGAGATGATTGTGACTTCATCCGCAGTTGTGGTCATCATTTATGCCTATGGACCACAGGTAGCTTTAATAATTGAGGAGATGACTGTACAGAATATAACAGGAAAAGTCTGGATAGCATCTTCAAGTTGGATAACAGATTCTATTTTTTCAAAGAAGGAACTCTGGAAAACATTACATGGCACAACAGGGTTTACTGTGCACAGTGGAGATATTCCAGGGTTTAAAGACTTCCTTTACAGTATACACCCTTCCAAATATCCACATGATATCTATATGAAGCCATTCTGGGAGGCTGTATTCAGCTGCAAGTGGGCTGGTGACAAAAATGTTAAAAATGTACAAAAAGAAGAAAAAACTACTGAACTACAGTTTTGTACTGGAGAAGAGAAACTGGACACACTTGAGCAGAGCATATATCCAGTTGACAATTTCAGATTTACCTACAATATGTTAAATGCAGTGTACTCCCTGGCACATGCATTACATGACCTGCAATCATGCAAACCTGGAGAAGGACCATTCAGTAACAAGACATGTGCAGACAGGAATAATTTTCAGCCATGGCAGGTTGGCATGTTAAAGTCTTTTTGTGTGGTGCCTATTCTCAAAGGCTCTGGGTGCCACACATAAGTCAAGCAAGGGAATAGCAAAAACTTGCATATGCATATTTAAAACAGTGATAAAACAGATAAAATAATGGAAATACATAAATTCGGTAATCAGTTAATTTCATAAGATATAACTATATTTGGGAAGGCCAAGGCAAAAAGGTGGGATTTTAGGTGACTCTTGAAAACCCCAACAGAAGGGGCCTCCCTGGTGGTATAAGGAAGCAAATCCCATAGGATGGGGCCAGTGACACCAAATGCCCTGTCACCAGCAGCCTTTAAACTCATCCTGGAAATTGCTAGGAGGCCCCTAGAGGAGGAGTGGAGGGAGCAGACTGGGATGGCAGGTGTTAGGAGATCAGACAGATAGCCAGGGCCTTGCCCATGAAGGTCTTTGAAGGTGAGCAAACTCACCTTGAAAATAATCCTCTACTTGACTGGCAGCCAGTGCAGTTCACACAGCACTGGAGTCACATGACAGAACCTCGAGAGCCCTGTCAGTAACCTGGCAGCTGCATTCTACACTAGCTGCATTCGGTGGAGGGTACCTCCTGAGACCCCAAAGTAAAAAGCATTACAGTAATTAAGCCTGCACGTTACAAAAGGCATGCACCAGGGTAGAATGCTCCACAGGTAGAACTAGGGACTTGATCCTGGTGATATTCCTTAAGTGGTAGAAACCACTTTGGAAAGCTGATGCCACCTGGACCTCAAATGTCAAACTATCATCCAAGATGTCTTACCATAGAGGAAGCCATCGATGTTGTGGGTCCCAGTAAAAGACTGGTTGCCATACTAGAGGCATTCTTATCATGCCTTCGGCCTGATTTCACCAGTTATACCTCCATCTTATCAGGGTTCAGACTCAACCAGCAGGAGGGCATCCAGTCATTGATTTTGGCCAGGCAGATATTAAGCAGTTCTAAAGCATTGAATGTTTCAGGGGAAAAGGGCACATACAATTAAGCATCATCAGGATAGCAGTGAAAGCCCACATTGTTACTTCCTAATGCACTCTCCTAGAGGCAATATATACACTGCAAACAACACTGGTGACAAGATTGATCTCTGAGGTACACCGCATGACAAGATCTTCGGGGAGGAGGAGCAATTCCTCATCACTACCCGTTGGTTCCTGTCAGCAAGATAGAACTCAAAACAGTGGATGACAGTGCTGGCAAGCCCACAGTACTCTCTGAGACAATCAAGCAGCACAAAGTGGTCAATAGTGTAATAAGCTGAAGAAAGATTGAGGAGAACAAGAACTGAACTGTCTCCTCCATCCTTCACCCTAAGCAGGTCATTATGCACCCAAACTATTGCTGTTTCAGTGCTACAGAATATCTAGCTCAGAAATCAGACTGGAATGGCACATAGATGTCAAAGGTCAGGTGCTCCTCAAGCTGTTGCCAGGGCAGCATTAAGTCATATGCAACATAGGCACAGGCCTAGAGCCCAAGCCTGCCAGGGGGCCCCCAGCAATCCCCAACATATACCTGTATTTACTATTATAAACGCTTCCTTTTGCCTGAGCTGCATTTTTTTTATTTTCTAAAGGACTTAGCCACTGAGTAATCTTTGAGCAAGACAGGGGATGAACTGTGGCATGGCACTCATCTCCCTGATTAGGAGTTAAGTTAAGATGATAGTTTAAGGGGCCCTGGCCAATCTGACCTTTAAGGTGTGAATAGGTTTGCTTTGTCTCCCAACCCCATTTACAATCCCCCACTTAGAATCAAGTCTTACTCTTAAATATAATAGATTAATAGTACAACTCAATGGGTGTGCTTTATATTTAATCTCTTTCCTAAAATTAAGAAATCTACAATGCATTTCAGTGGTACAATTAAAAATGTTACTTTTTTTTTAATTCTCTCATCTCATTCATATTAAAATTCTGACCTTGATATAGCTCTGTTTTCAGGGTGAATAAAATGAATGTATTTCCAGGATCCCAGCAATAAAACTTGCCATTTGTTGATCCTGGCTTACTTATTAAAAACTGAACTTTTTGATCCTGAGAATGATTTCTTCCAATAATCACTTGCTTTGAAATATAATCTTTAAAGTTCATGACTCCTTTAGTAAACTACCAGCTTAATTCCTACACCACTTGAGGACCTAATCTCTTTTAGAGATGTGTCTTTATCCCACCCCACAAAAGCCTGGTTCATAATACCTGACAGGTCACAGCCCAAAGAAGTAGCTGCTGCGACTTGACGGAATAACGTGGTGCTCATATAAATAGCCGGCCAGCCCAAATGTAAACAATTTCAAGAACAGTGTAGCACTCTGCAGTAACAGTTGAAAAATTAAAATTATGTACTTCCCGTAATTCTTGATCTTCTTTTCTATCTTCACTAATCATTACTGCCGGGTGTAAGCTGGAGGTGCACACCTGTACGGGCCTTTTTTCGGGGGGTTGGAGTCGGCACCAACAACACTGCCCACGAGGTCGACACATTGCATGGCACATAATGGTTGGCTATTAGCACCACAGATTCCTCCTCCACCTCAGTTCTGTTCTGCCAGAGAGGATGAAGCAAAAGGGGATAGAGAAAACCGTGAGGCAAGAGAGCTGAGGGATAGGAAAAGGAAAGGATATAAACTGAAAAAGGAAGTAGTTGACCAGAGGATAGAGGGATTGGACTTTTTACCCTAAGAGGCCAAAGAGTCCCAACCCTTGGGCAGTAGCACAGGAAAAGGGAGAAAGAAGGAAAGAAAGAGAAAAAAGAAAGATATAGCATTCATAGAGGAAGAAAGGGGGCCCACAGCCATGCTGAGTTGAAAGACCATGGGCACATTTTAGCCTCAAAAACCTGAAAGGTCTGAAGACACAGGTGCAAGGATCCCATCAGCTTCAGGGACCACTAGTCGGGAATGTCTTGGAGAATATAAAACATGACGGAGTCAGCCCCCTCCATCTCACCCCTAATTCCACAATTGGGATGAAGTCCTGGAACATGGCCCTCTACAATTTAACACCTGACAGCTTAGTCAGAGGGGGGAAAGAACAATAAGCAGGAGAGGACTCTGTCCAGAATTACCTCTAAGGTAGAGGGGAAGTGAGAAAGAGAAAAGAGGGGAGGAAAATACGTACGAGTTCTCCCACGAGATGCACTGACGCAGTCTCCACTTCAAGAAGATGAAAATAGGTAGACACCCATGCCAAATTAAGGAGGATACCACAGTGTACCCCACTAAGAATCCCATGGAGTTCTGTCCGAGGCCAGGGTGAAAACCCTACTCACCACCCTCCTAGAATGAGCGCTCTATGACTTTTTAGAGAAGGAAACAAAGGGCCCTAAGTTATCAGGGGGACTCTGCCCCCAACTGGCCTTGAAGTGGGGAGTGCGAGCAGGGTGGAGGCAGTGCCCAAGAGCTGAGGCCGAAGAGGGGAAAGCGGTTGGGAATCAGTAATTCAAGGTAAGGATACAAGAGAATATCAAGAATTATGGTAGGTATGTAATTTTCATATATTCCCTTGTCAGTCTTCACCATTCATTAATCTGGGTGAGTACCAAGCCCCTTGGAGGGGACCTGGCACTGCTCTGAGGGAACAGATTCTCTCAGCTTCCTGTGGAGGAGACACAGGAGGTAGAGGTCCTTCTGCCATACTAGGTCAATATGGCCTATGCCTGGTCAGGCTGAGAAGGTGTCCCCCATGGCACGGGGGACTGAAGACACACCTGAATATTCCTTCTCGTCCTCTGGGAGAAAAGATGGGTCTCCTGGAAAGTGGAAGAAATCACCCTACACCGGGCAATGGGTGACAATCTAGACAGGTGAAGCCATGCTGCCCACCTGGTGCAGTTTGCTGTCCCTGCCAGTCTAGAGGAAACCTCATTGACATCTTATGATGCCCTTGATTGGTGTCTTGCAAGTTCTAGACCCTGTGCAGAGAGGGCAATGGCATATTTAGATTCCTCTGAATCAATCAAGGATGTTAAAACCTGCACCAGCATCAACAACAGGTGCCTGTTGTAGGCAATGTGGTGAGCCTGATGTGAGCTGATGCAGAGTAATACATGAGCTGATGAAAAGGCTTGTCTTCCCCACCAGGCAAACTCAGTGGAATCTGGATCTGGTGGCCAGTTGTGTGCCGGTTGTTGAAACCTGGAAGGAATGTCTAAAGCCATCAGCTCCCAGGGTGGGTGAGGCAGAGAACCAAGAGACTCCTGAGGAGCACAGTACCTCCACCTGCAGACCGATGGGGCTGGGGATGAGGTGGCTGTTGACTGCCAGGAGCAGATAGACACTTCCTGGAAGGGAATAGGTCAGGAAGGCACCAATAGGTGGTTGGCAATGAATTTGTCCAGAAATTAGCATGTCTCCCACTTGGTATTTCATCTTACCACATGGGAGATGTGGATCTCCTGAACTAACCTCTAGAGGAACTGTTGATATTCAGTGAAGACAGTGTCGGAAGAAAGGTGGACAGAATGTTCCTCTTCCTCAGACAAGGAAGTCAGCAATGTAGAGTGGCTCAGGTGTTTGGAGTCCTCCTGCAGTGGTGGAGACAGGCAAAAGACCTGCTTGAACATGGCACTAACAGACCTAGGGAAGGCCGCCACAGTGGCCCTGAGCATCTCTCAGGTTAAAGGTCCGGTAGGGCCCACATGGCCTGGGAGGAGAGGTGTCCACAGAAGGAATGGGAAAGGGCACCTCACAGAAAGTGTCCCTCCTCTGCCAGGGTTCTGAGACCCCACAGCAGATCCTCAGATGTTTTGGGACCAATGGGGGTGACCCAGTCAGAGAACACTGCAAATGTGTGAACAAATCCTGGCTGAGCTCTGAGGGGGAATCTCCCCTGTGGTGAAAATGAAGTTGCATGGTTCCAGAAGGGTAACCCTCAGTGCTGCCCACTAAGGGCACCCTTAAAGTCTCAGAGGAGGAGGAAATGTGAGGCTCAGCACTTTGTCTCCTCCCCACTCCCTGCAGGGTAGTGGAAAAAGGCTTCCACACCTCACCCAGCCCCTCAACCCCTTGGGCTCCAAAGCCACCCTATTTCTTGAACCCAGTGCCAAAGACTCCACCAAACTCACCCAGCCCCTGAGGGAGGCCAGAGGAGAGGGATTCCCCATCCCCACCAAGGAGGCCATGGCAGAACCAGAAATGGCAGCTGCTATGGCCTCTGTGGTCAAGACTGCCACAGCAGGCCCATCGAGACTGTAATCCACTGCAGCCCCCCAACACCAGCATCGGTATGGGGGCCCATAGAGACCACAGACTCCAGAAAGTTCAGGAGGCAAACACTGGGCTGCCTGGTGCCATGTCTAAGAGGACTCCCTGACTCTGAGAAGTTGGGGTGCCAGTCTTGATTGACCAGCAAGTCATCTGTCTCTGAAAAGGAGGAGACCACACATACAATGACTGGGACCTGTCTGTACCAGGGTACAGGTTATTTCATAGGGACAGGGTGATTGAGAAAGGGGGGGGTGGCACTATATGTGAAGGAAGGACTGAACTGTGTAAGGGAGGAAGGGGAGGAGGGTAGTATGGAGTCACTTTGGATGCAAATCCAGGATTCCAAGAATAGGATTCTTAGAATGGGAGTGGTGTACAGGCCACCATCTCAGATGGAGGAGTTAGACAGGGAACCATGGGACAGATCAGGAGGACCTCGAGGAAGGGTAGTGTGGTGATTGTGGGGACTTCAACATGCCAGGAGTGGACTGGAGTACCCCAACAACCAGGAACAGAAGGGAGCAGGTACTGCTGGATGCCTTCCAGGACAGCTTCCTGCTGCAAATGGTCAGTGAACCAACCAGGTTAGGGAATACCCTTGACCTTGTGCTGGCAAATGGGGACTTTGTGAGAGAACTTACAGTGGAGGAACCACTGTCAGGGAGTGACCACCACTCAGTATGGCTCACATTGGATATGGGCAAGGAAGGAGTGGAATCTGGCTCAAGAGTGCTGGACTTCAGGAGGGCCGACTTTGGGAGGATGGGGGAAGTGGTAAAAGGGTACCTGGCCAGAATTCAATCTAGTATGGACACTAACCAGAGGTGGGAGCTCATAAAGCTGGGGATAGTGGAGGCAACCAAACCTGCTGCAAAGCCCAGAGCAAGAAGATTAGGGCTAAGAAACCGAGCTGGTTGAGCAAGGAGGTCATGGAAAAGGTAAGGAAGAAAAGAGCTGCCTTTAGGAAGTACAAGAAAACCGGGAGGGAGGAGGACAGGGAGGAGTACTTGACAAAATCGAAGGAGGTGACAAGGGCAGTAAGGGGAGCCAAAGCATCTACGTAACTCAGGCTGGCACAAGGCATTAAGAAGGGGGAGAAGGACTTCTCTAGGTACATCAGGGAGAAAAGGAGCTGTAAGGACCACATAGTAAGGATTAGGAAGGAGGGGGGTTGGGTGGAAGCAGGGTGCGATAAGGCAGAAGCACTAAATGAGTACTTCTGCTCAGTATTTACTAAAGAGAAGAGGGGGGTGACACCCAAGGTGGGAGAAATGGCAGAAACAGGGGCGGAAGGGGTGACAGAGGGGGAAATCATGGAGGGCAGAGTTCGAGAGGGTTTGAAGGCACTGAGGGTGGACAAGGTGCCAGGCCTAGATGGCATCCACCCCAGGGTACTGAAGGAGCTGGCAGAGGTCCTTGCAGGACCTTTGGCAGACCTATTTAATGCCTCATTACATTCGGGGTGTATATCTCAGGACTGGAGGATGGCTCATGTGGTGCCCCTCCACAAGAGTGGCCCCAAGAATGAACCGGGAAACTACAGACCAGTGAGCCTCACATCCATTGTGGGTAAACTAATGGAGACTATCCTGAAGGAGAGGCTGGTGGCCCTCCTTGAGGCCAAAGGACTACAGGACATCAAACAGCATGGCTTCATACGTGGCAGATCCTGCCAAACCAACCTGGTGGAGTTCTATGACTGGGTAACTAAGTAACTGGACAGGGGCCATGCAGTGGATGTCCTGTATCTGGACTTCAGTAAGGCATTCGACTCGGTGCCGCATGGAAGGCTGGGAAGGAAGTTAGTAGGCACAGGGGCGGGTGCAAAGCTGGTGAGATGGGTAGGAAACTGGCTTCAGGGAAAGCAACAGAGGGTGGTGGTGGGTGGGGAGCTCTCACACCCAAGGGCAGTGATGAGCAGTGTTCCACAGGGCTCGGTGTTGGCACCAGTGTTGTTTGGGATATTCGTTGCAGACATATCATGGGACATCAAGAGCAAGATCAGTCTGTTTGCTGATGATACCAAGGTAGGTGCGGTGGTGGATGACCTAGGGGGATGGCAGGGGTTGCAGGATGATCTGGCAAAGCTTGAAATCTGGTCAGACAACTGGCAACTGGGGTTTAATGCCAAAAAGTGCAAGGTGCTGCATTTTGGGATGAAGAACCCAAGGAGGAGTTACCAGCTGTGGGGGAGTGCAGCTAGCTCAGACAGAGGAGGAGAAGGATCTGGGTGTGCTCATTACAGGGTCAATGAACAACTCGGCACAATGTAGGAAGGCAGCTGCAAAGGCCAACAAAATGCTGGGTTGTATTGCAAGGGGTATATCCTCGAGGAGGGAGGAGGTGATTCTGCCACTGTATAGGTCATTAGTTAGACCACACCTGGAGTACTGTGTGCAGTACTGGCGCCTGTATCTGAAGAGGGACATTAAGTTACTGGAGGGGGTGCAGCGCAGGGTGACAAAGATGATCAAGGGGCTGGGGGACTTATCATACGAGAGGAGGTTGAAGGAGTTGAACATGTACTCACTGGAGGAGAGGAGGGACGGGGTGACATGATTGAAACCTTTAAATACATGAAAGGAATAAACAAGATGGGTACAGAGGGGCTGTTCAAAGTAAGGGAGGGGAGGGCCACCAGGGGCCATGATATGAGACTGGAGGGAGGAAGGTTCAGGAGGGAGATGAGGAGACACTTATTTACAGAGAGGGTGGTGGCTGGGTGGAATGCGTTACCTGCAGAAGTGGTATCCAGTAGAACAGTGGACTGCTTCAAAAGGGGATGGGACAGGACAAGGGGGAGGGTTAATGATGGGGAAGGGTGGAAGGAAGGGAGGGAGGGGTAGCTGCAGAATAAGTGGTGCTAGCTGCACATTCGAGCAGACTTGATAGACCTCTAGGCCTTTATCTGCTGGCAAATTTCATATGTTCATATGTTCGTACACTGCCAGACTAGCAAGCCCAGGAGCTCTCTTACCAATCGCACCGCTGTGGGACACGGCACTGGCTGCAGCATCACCTTGATCACTGGCACCACAAACGGTACCTGGATTCAAAGTGGCATTGACAGGTGGCGCTGAGGGTTTGCTGGTGCTGGACCCATCAGCCATGGGCTGAAACACCAGGGGAGCCTGTACCCCCTGTGGAAGTGACTGCTGTGACGGTGCTCTCCATTCGGCTCTGAAGGGAATCGAGTCACTCCTCTGGCACCATGAAAGAAACCTCCTCAATGGCAAGGCTGGAATCTGAGATGGTTTTCTCTTCACCAGGCAATATAGACCCGGAAGGTGACCCAGATGCAGGATCAGTAGATCTTTCTACAGCATCTCTAGAACGATGCTGTCCTCAAAAAGTTGGTGGAGCTCTGCCAGCTTTAAATGTGCAGATTTCCAGAATGTGGTGGTCCATGGAGAAAGAGGCATTGCAGTTATCCATATCATGGCTGGGACTCAGGCATCTCAGACAAACGTCATGTCGGTCCATCACAGAAAAATGGCAGCCACAGGGGCACCGATGCATGGGGGCATGTTCTACTTTTGAACCAGACATGATGCAAAAGAAATTAACAATTCACAGAAAAAGACCTGTTGCTGTTGGCAATAATAATAAAATAAATGGTCTTACTGGGATACAATGACATCGGATGAAGACAGAACTGGGATGGAGAAGCAGCAAAGGCATTGAAAAATGGTACAGGCCCCAGGATGCGGCAAGCACTGAAACTCATGCAGCAGGTGCAACCTCGATGGCGGGAGAAACAGAACTGGGCTGGAGGAGGACTCTGCACCACCTAACGGCCAACCCTCATGTGCAATGCAATGTGTTGGCATCATGGGCGCCATTGGCACCAGCCCCCCAAAAAGAAGCTTCTGTAAAGGTGCGCACCTCCGGCTTACACCCAGCAGTAATGAATGGTGAAGGTTGACAAGGGATGATCATTCAAACAACTGTAGATGAGTTTTATGTTTAATATTTGAGCTTCCTTGGTATGTAAGCCTGCATGGCAGAATTTGACCTATAATATCATTCCACCCCCCCCCCCACTTGGATAGTTTGTCTTGGTGGAACGTGTTGTACCCATCTAGAGCAACAGTAGCATCACAGATCATGGGGAAGAGCCAGGTTTCCATGAGTGCGATAATGTAATTTGTGTAGCTGTACCCAAGCCTGGAACTGGCATAACTTGGGCACGAGACTCCCTAGATTAAGGGAGATGATTTTGAGGTGCCTGGTTTTCAAGGGGGTGTTTATGTGAGGGGGGTCCTGGGTTGAGATGCAAATGACCAGATAGCAGTAGCATTATTAGGATCATCTTCCGGATGAAGCATGACCAGAAAACCCAGGAGGTACTGCTAGCCTTTGTCTTAGGTAGCTTTTGAGGTAGTGTTGGGAGAGAGTGTATGACAGTGGAGCAAGGCAGCTATGAGAAATGTGTTGTTTGGCTGCAAGCAATAGGCTTGCGGTGGTTGGTTGTGTACACAAGGATGGAGGTGATCTGAAAATGTTCCTTCCATGAAGTATCTCTTGTCCAGGAGGGATGGCATTGAGGGATCAAGGCTAGGTGTAACACTTTCAATGGCTGTTTTAACTGTAAGGTAGGCAGCCAGGAAAATGATTAGGAGCAGCTTTGTAAGGGTTTGCATCCTGGTGGTTTTGTAGAAGAGGATGGAGTAGGGGCTACTAGAAATAGTAGTTAGTCAGTCTATTCCTGTTACATCAAGGCCAGTATAAGAAAGTCTGTTATGGCCAGCCAAGGATGAGCCAAGCTGCAGTCACAGGGGCACCTGATCAAGGACTGATGCATAAGGAGAGGGAGATGGAGAGAATTACATAATGATGCCCATCAGGTTTGGGCCACAGGTTAGACTGCGGGCAGGCTTAGCCGCGATTTATGCCCAAATGGAACAATTAAGTTAGAAAAGGTGTGAGCAGAATGGGGGGGTAGTGACAAGAGACTCAGGGATGGGTGCTTAGCTTACTGCACCAGAGGTCAGTAACAGGAGGTCTTTGGGGGAAGGTAAGATCACCGAAAATATAGCATCGGACAGAAGAGTTTGAAAATGTTATATGGAGGTAGGTTTTTTTTTGTCTTCTTTTTCTCCCTTGCAACATTGAAGCATCTCTCAGGAGTGACACACTCAACCTGAGCATCTTCTGTCCACCTGAAACCTCCCCCTATCCCAATAGGGTATGTTGAGATACCCTACTTTTCTCCCCGGTACCAGTCCAACAACCCAGATCTAAGATCCCCAGGGCAGGACCACCCAACTCCCTACCTGGGTGACCTTTCTGAAATCCAAACAGCTGGATCTGGAGGAGAGGCAAGGGCTCAGAATTATGGCCAGAGGAAAGTCCAGTGTTGAGCATGAGTGCTGTGGTTCCTGGAGGCCTCTGTCACCTTCCCAAGGTGCAGGGTTTTTTCTTGTTCGTTCCCTCTCCCTTGGCTCAGATGTATAATGCATCTAGTGAAGGCGGGCATGCCCTGGTGTGTGCCTACAGAATTGCCACTGCACCCAGTCCCCACGGTTGCTGGAATGCAAGCTTGCTCTTCCCCCAGCCACTGCCAGGAGCCTCCAGATCCTGGGATTGATGTTCCCCCTTCCTCCCAGGACAGGAGAGCAGTCCTCCAGATGCTCAATTCTGTCCTTCCTCTGCCAACCCCAGGCAGCCCGCAATCACTCCCAAACCCGGGTTGCCAGCATGGCACGAGGTGTGGTGTCCAGTGCCTCAACTCTTAGTGCCACTGGGCCAGCACATAGGGGTTGGTAGTGGTGCGAGGTGTGGTGTCCAGTGCCTCAACTCTCAGTTCCACCGGGCTTGTATATGAGTAGATTAAGAAAAAGACAAAAAATGGGATTCAGGATAAGAGAAACTGAGGAGGCAGATTAATTTGGGCTAACTGTATGTAATTGTATACAATATACTTAGTGGAATCTTGTTAGCATCCAATATAGTGTATGAGTGAGTGTGAAGACCTGATTATTTGCAGGACAGTCCCCTAAGTAATGCCCCTAGTGATTGGCATGTATATGGAGCAAATGGTAAAATGAGGAATTAGTAAATTACAGACCACATCATGTGACTCGCTGTAGCTATATGACAAACTGCCCAGATAGGGCTGGTGGGTGGGGAGCGGGCACTAAGTGAACTAGTAGTAGCGAGGTACAGTTACAGAGAATGACTAGCCCTCCACAAAAATGTCCCTGATTAGTAGACCATTCATAAAAAAAATCACTGCTTAAAGTTAACTTCCCTAGTAAACCAGAGCAGCCTCTTTCTATTTCTGTTCTTCCTTACCTTCCTTATGCAGATTTCAGTGGCTTTTAGTAATCTTCCCTTTAACTGAATTCCATAATTCCTCAATTTCTCCTATTTTCTTCATCATCTCCATTTTGTTCCCAAAGTGTTGTCCCTGTGCTTCCTTATACTCCTTCATTCTGTTTTAAGGCTGTGTCTAGAAAGGAAGTCCTGAAG
Organism: Neoceratodus forsteri; assembly: GCA_016271365.2. NCBI lineage: Eukaryota > Metazoa > Chordata > Ceratodontiformes > Ceratodontidae > Neoceratodus > Neoceratodus forsteri. The sequence goes on from CM057455.1 coordinate 64,330,567, forward strand.
CTCCTGAGGTTCATCTCTGATCATACCAGCTCTGGCTCAGACTCCCTGGAACCCCGCCTCTTGAAACTTGCAGCTCCCCTTATTGTATTACCACTGGCCACAATTTATACATTTATCACTTTCAGGTGGAATGGTCCCTGACCTCTGGAAAGCTGCTCAGATCACACCTGTACTTAAAAAAGGGGATCCTAAGGTTGTCATTAACTACAGACCAATTGCCATACTCTCTGTACTGAGCAAAATCATGGAGAAAATTGTCGCAACTTAGACAACTGGCTATCTACTTAAGCACAGTCTGCTCTTGGATACCCAACATGGCTTCAGGAAAGGACATAGCACAATGACTGCACTCCTTAAATTCACCACAGACACTCTTTCAAAATGGATATTGGCAATCTGACTGGGGCTGTCTCTATTGACCTCACAAAGGCTTTTGACCTTGTTGATCACACTTTGCTTCTCTCCTCGCTTCAACACCTGCATTTCTCCTCCTCTGTTGTTGACTGGTATGAAAGCTACCTGACAAATAGAACTCAAGTGGTGAAATTTAATTCCTCTCTATTGAACAGTACCACCATTAACATTGGTGTACCTCAGGGCTCCATCCTAGGGCCCCTCCTATTCTCTCTTTATATAAATAACATTGGAGCCACTCTAAAATCCTGCTCTGCTGCTCTATATGCTGATGATCTTGTCATCTATACAAGTTCTACTAATATAGACACTATCAATACAACCCTTTCCTCTGACTTTAACAATATCCAGAACTGGCTGTACAACCACAAACTGGCTGTCAACACTAGCAAAACTAAAGCCATACTGCTTGAATCTGCCCCAAAGCTCCGGGCTCGCACAACAGCACTGACGGTGCAGGACTTAGAAGGTCAATTACTGGAATGTGTGACCTCTTTCAAGTACCTGGGCATCCTGCTAGATCAATCTCTTGATCTTAATTTTCATGTACAGTCTGCAGAGCTGTCAACTCCAAACTGGGTGTTGCATATATGACTAGTTATATGCTTATGCCATCGGCTAAAATGGCCATTGCGAGGGGGATTCTGCTCCCCACCCTAACCTATGGGGCTCCCTTATTTGGGGCTGCTCATAAAACTGACCTACTCAGATGGGATATTATGTATAACAACATATGTCACTATGCCTCTTCTGCTCTTCGGCTTAAACACCACTGTCAACCTTATAATGATCTTGGTTGGCTCTCTCCATTAGCTAGTAGGAAATACTACCTTGGCTCTCTTATTGATTCGATAATTTGAAATCAAACCCCTAGGTGTCTTGCAGCTATGCTTGTTCCTCAGGACACACTCCATGGTCTACGATCAGCTGATAAATCCTTTCTGAATTTGCAGAGGTGCCGCACTAGGAAATGAACTGTTACATTTGAGCATGCGGCTCCACAGCTGTGGAATTCCCTTCCCCTTGACATTAGACTTTCTGGCTCTCGCACATGCTTTAAGAGAAAATTGCACTCAAATCTGCTGATTGCTGATACCTGTTCCTGCTTTCACCCTACCTAATGACTGAAGTCTCTTGCCGTACAACAGTATTTCCTCACCTCTATATAACCCTCTTACTGCCTTAGCCTGTCTCAGCTCCATTTTCCTGCCCATATACAATCTTGCACTGCAGGCATCTCCCCTTACACATACATATACTCATAAGATCTAATTTCATGGCTTGCTCCCCTTTTCCTCACTTACTGACCTTTTCCTTAATGACACCCCTTGCTCTCAATGGTTATTTCTTCCTTTTGTATTACCTGTTTTTGTTTTTGTGTACCATGTTCTGTTTATATGATATGTCACCTGATAATTTATTGTCCAAGGTCCTCTCTATTCATTGCATAGGTAGGCACCTATGAACTTATGAATGGTCTACTCTGTATGTCTCTGATATATAGTATCCACTTTAACTCATTGTATGTAAAGTGCTTTACTTTGTGTGTTCTGATATATTGTATCCTCTTTAACTTATTGTATGTAAAACACTCATAAATTGTTATCCTGCTAAGTTTCTGCATGTCTGTACTCTCCCGGGTCGTGCCTGAAAATAGTCATTTTATGGCTAGTGCACTTACCCGAGTCTCTCAATTTCCTTTACTAGGATGAGTATAGTTGAACACCAGGAGGTAGGGGATCAGAGTAATGTTGTGCACTTTGACCATCAAGCAGAAACTGAAGGATGATGCTAATATTTATATATCTTGTTACTCAGACAATGAAGTTTTTTTAAGGTATAGCAAGCAGGAATTTCTTCATCCTGGTGGTGATAGCCTCAAACTAGTAATGAAGGATTTAAACCAGATTATTGAGGGACTCAAAAAATAAGTAGCGGACCAAAAACAAGCCATCTCAAATTAATGTAATTTATCTAGTCGACCCCTTCCTCCCTTTTTTCCTCGCAATCATTAACGTTCTCCCCAGAAACAATCAGCCTAAAACACTAAGACATGTTTCTTGTGAAACCGAGATTGTCTATAATAAGGAATTTTTGGCTAACAAAGGAGACTTCACATCCTGCTCCTCTCTCGCTATCTAAACAAGCTTTGGAAATATGTTAAAAACCCATGCTATGCTAGCATAGTGGTGTTGGAGAACTTGTGGGTTGTTAAAGAGGAGAGAGAGAACCTTAGAAGTGATGTCTTTTATAACAAAATCTCCCTGGATTATTTAAAAAACAAAATACAGGAAGGTAACCTAGACTCCAATATCACTTCCTGAGGAACCTATTGTAAAACAGATGGAGTTAAAAGCTCTCCAGGTTAACCTTCCTCCTTCATTTTCTAAACCAGGAGATTTTCCACCTGTGAGGCTCAATGTGGAAGCCCCCAGGAGGGCAAGCTAAACTTCAGGCAAAAGATGGAAAAGTAAAGGATGATATCCCCAAAGATATTGTTAGACATAGGACAGGTTAAGTTAGCTAGAAAGTCCCCAGAGGTGAATACTTTAGCAAAACCGGATCAGACTCATAAGGATGGTCCCAAGGACAGGCAAATTACTACTCAGGAACCAGATGTGAGTCACGTGGGAAACAATGTAGAGTTGAATACTAAAGATACTGACATTGTGAACAATGTGCAATTGGAACATTTTCCTGTCATAACTATGTAAGACACATTGAATAGTGGTTTGATTAGCCATAGGGAAACCAAGGGTTACAGCCCAGGATAGAGGTGTAGTGAATGTTAAGCATAAAAACCAATTTCCTACAACCTTGGAGAAGGAAACATGGGAACAGGAACCACACATAGACTATATTTTTTGAGATGTATGGAATTAACAACTTGTACCAAGAGACTGAGGCAAAACTGGCAAAATGGGTTACCAACCTATTGCATATTACTAATACCAGAGATGTAGTTATTATTATCAGGCCACCAAATCTTGATTATAAAAACTGTGTCTTGGTATATTGTTCCTCACCAGAGTTGTCAAAAATTATATGGTTCCAGAAAAAAGATTTGAGAAAGAAGGGTGTGTTCATGCTTCCTCCTTATGGAGTCTCAGTGATGACAGAACCCATACCTTGTGTATAGCAGGACTCTGAGAAAACATCATCCTACGTAGAACATGTATTAAAGATTATCTCTAACTATACAGATGTCAGAGCTTAAGCTTGGGAAACCAAAACACTTGCATTGTTTGGGTGGAATCTTCCACCCCGAGCCTCAGTTGGGAAAGTGAAGCATGACATAGCGACTTTTATTAGCCATGTCCTAGCCTACCCATTAGCAGAAGTAATATTGATTGGATCAAAATGCACAATCCACCCTCTCACTGTCCACAGATGGACATCACTTTCTTGAATTCTAAGTATGTTTGCTGTACATAAAAAGACAAATATTCTCAACAGCATAGGACTTTATGCTGTAGAGCATAAAGTCCTTCAAGATTCTTATTGGTCTAAAAACCAGATCATTATTCTGGAAACCAGAAATAGATTTGATCCTTTAACCAAGGATATGGAGGATTGACATATAGTATTCAAGACTCAGATTTTTAATTCACAAAAAACATTACCATTATTATTACTTTCATGGAATACAGATGGTCTATTATTAAAGCTAGCTGATCTTGACAGTAAAGAATTTCTAGGTAAATTTGACATACTATGTCTACAAGAGACCTGGTGTTGTGAGTCTAATATCCCTTTATTGCCAGGTTATGCAGGCTATTTCATTCCTCATACAAGCAAGTTTGGTAGATTCAGAGCTGGGCTAGAAACATTTATCAAGACATCATTAAACTTTAAAATGACTCAGATACCTTGTAGGTTGTCCTCTTTTCTTCCTCTTCTTCTGGAATGATCTGAGTGTAAAATTGTTTTATTAAATATTTACATTCCTCCATATTCTAAACAGATAGCTCAGTCACATAATTGGGACCAGTTCACTACACTTCTGGAGGATATAAACAATAAATATATTCTCCATCTTATATCGGCCATAGGGGATTTTAATGCGAGGGTTCATTTACAAAATAGCATAGAGCCCACACTCTTAAATGCTATTAATAACCTTAATTTAAGAGCTATAAGACATGCAAAGGACAGTAAGACTACTAAACAGAGAACATTTTTAGCTAAAGTCATGACAGAGACTAATTGCTATCTTATGAACAGTAGAGTTACAGGCAATCTTGATGGAGCACTTACATATATACACCCTTTTGGCTCTTCTACCATTGATCTCCTATGGGTAAATATTGAGGCTAGAGGCACAATTAAAAATTTTAACATTCTAGAATGACCATAGTCAACTCACTTCCCAATAATATTGGAGTATGGCATGATTAATAGAACCAGAACCTCAAAGGGTGATAGAGCTCTAGCAAAAACCTGCAAAATTCACAACTTGAGTAAGATCAAATGGGACACTAAATTAAACAATACGCTGATAGAGATCTTTGACTCTGATAGATTGACTCAATGGAAGGAAAATATTATAGATATGGATAAGAATATAGACATCAATATGTCCTTCCATATGATCTTAAACCACATTAAACCTTTTCTCTGTCATTCAGTTCAATTTAACAATAAGGACACATGGTTTAATAATAACTGTAAGCAAGCAAAATAACAACTCAATAAAAGAATATGTCATGTCAAATGGAAACTGGCTAGAACCCAAATAAAGCAACTTGATAAAGCCAGGAAACAATATTGGGAAACTTCCGAAGTAGAAATGAAAACGTTCCAAATAAACAAATGGGCTAAACTCAGGCAAGCCATCTATGAAAAAGACAACAAGAAGTTCTGGAACTTGGTTAGCAAAGGATATTGCCAGAGTTCACAAGGCATAGAGGCCTCTATAACACTAGACATTTGGGTTGCTTATTTTTCAGCATTATATTTTTCTACAAGTGAATTGGAATGTAGATGCTTAGAAGAAATGAAGTACTATCTGAAATAGGTTTACTGTACATCACTAAAGAAGAAATCATGCAAGCTCTATTGAACCTCAGAATGGTAATGCCCCGGGCCTGACTGTATTGTAGCTGAGATACATAAATACTTTCCTGAGGGGTGGCTTCCTCTTTTCCATGTACATTCTAATAACATAATTCAAGGTGCTGAGATACCATCAAGTTGGCAGGAAAGTATTACTGTAGAGGATCTATTTTATACTGGAACTAAATTTTTGCTATATTTACTATACTATATCTATATTACGACTACTGTGATCTACCTATTACCAAGTGTGTACCACCAGTGAATGCCTGTAACACTGGTTGCTTTTTTAATCTAAGCATTATGTACTGTACTGTTTGTTTGCCGTGATGTATTGCTGTCTTGAAGAGGTGCCTTTATAAATGAGTCTATGACTCAAAGGTCTGTAAACTGATGATCTAATAATAAATAAAAAATAAATATTTTGAAAATCCAGTGAAAATATATACTACCATTGACAAGTTTGCTTGCTCTTGCAATTCAGCTAAATTAAAATGCCCTGAAAATGTTGGAGTGAACAAAACAGTGACATTTAAGGGCAGTGAATTAATTGATCTTACTTTGTGAGGGCTCTTGCAGTAAGTACTAACCGACTGGACTAAGCTGGCAGGTGCCAGGACCCCACAGAAAATCTTTTGCTAGCAGTCCCTGGCGGGAACTCCTCGATGACAGCTGACTGACATCAGTGTATGTCAGCATAAGAGGGGACGGTCCTGCATTCACCCTCCAGTTCTTTCCCGCAGTTCGCTTTTACCAGTCACCTCGTGAAAGATTAGCATTGCTAGCATTGCTTTGGATGAGTACTTTTCCATTATTTTCAAATTAAAGTAAATTTCTTCACTTAGATTGTCTCCTTTACTGACTGTGCCTGTCATCCCCTACTCCCTCCGAATCTTATAAATACAAGAGCAACTCGTGCAGCTTTCAACTCCAGCATAAGGACAGCCATTTCCAGTGCCTCTTTTGCTTAGGCCCGGACCACAAATGCAAGCACTGCTGAAAATTCATCTCCTCCACCCACAAGAGACAACAGCAGGCCCTGGAAGCTCACCTCCTGAAGAAAAAGCCAGCCTCCATGGAGAAGAAGTTGAAGAAACTCAGGCAGGTGTCAGACTCTCCCAAAGGGCACTATAAAAAGAAACACAGGGACCAGGATTCTTCTGTCACAATCCTGCCGACTCTGGCTGGAGTCGCAACCCTTCACATTTCCTCCCCTCCAGGGGATTCCTCTCCAACAGCCACCCTGGTTGTGTCCAGGCATGTGACAGCTCTCCCATCAACCCCGCGATTGAGGCTGATGGGAATCTCTGGGGTAAAGAAGGCCTCCACCCCTACTCTGGCTTCTGATCCACAGCCTAATGGTGTGGGTGGGTCTGGTAAGTTGGGCTCTGGATCTGCCATTTCCCACCTGGGCAAGGCTGATAAGCCAATCATTGGTCCCTCCAATGAGTGCCCAGCCAGCATTCCTCCATCGGGTCCTGACGCCACACCCGATGTCTTGGGATTGCCACAGCTGATGGTAGATCAGCTGACTTGGGAGGCTTCTCCATCCCTTCCTCCTTTGGAGCCATCTTCTCATTCCCCTGCAGGGGTAGAGGACCTGGGGCTGCCTACCCCATCAGAGGAATCCCCCCGGATGCCAGTGCCTGCGACACCAGACCCTACGCTGGTTACTCCATCGCTGGTCCCCAGAAGTCTGATCTTGGTGTTCAACCTTCGGGACCTCTGCCAGGGCTGGATAGTGCAGATTTGCCGATCCCCCCCTTCTGGGCCACCTCTTCTGCATCCTCCACCCTTCAGACTGATGCCTGGCCCATGGGTACCTTCAGGTGGTTCACCGGTAGGGCCTTTGGGCTATCTGACACCACAGTACTCGACACCACAGTACCCAATGCCAGACTACATGAAGTCCTACTACCCAATGCCGGCATATCCTAGTCTGTGTTTCCCACTATCGGGCTATAGTTACCAGTACTATAACTATTCCGGTTTCCTCCCACCTCCACTGCCTCCTTCCAGGTGGAGTTACAGGCTGTACTGTCCTCTTGGTGGGCCAAGGGGAAATCCCAGCTGACGTCAGAGCTGGACAGGTGTCAGCCGACGTCGGCCCTCATGCCGGATCCAGGACATCTACCTTCGGACAGGCCTCCATTCCCAGAAGCCAGGCTGGGATGGCCTTCTGAGTTGCCTCCCAGGGAATATTCCTGTCCCCTGGACATCTCGTTGCCCATGGATCTGCCTCTTCCTCCCCCAGATTCCTCTGGCTCTCTGACTCTGAAGGGGATTGCTACCCTTCAGGATGTGGGGAGGAACCTCATACTCCAGAGTTTCTCAAACTTATGGACGCTACAAAGTCTCCTCTGGAGGATCCTTCATTCGTGGAGTTGTTGCACAAGATCCACATGGAATATGAGTGGAAGTCTGTGGAACAGGACGCTTAATGCCAGAGGCTGGCCCAACATTTAGACTTGGCCAAAGCCTTTTCTACACTCATCCCCCCCCCCGGAGTGGTCCACATGAGGACTTAGTTTCCACTGTTTGAAAGCAACCAACCTCCTTGGCCACTCTGGCATGTAAAGCGGATAGGCTTTACCAACCCCCAGAGAGCAAGGATTTTCAAAGCCTCCAACCGAAGGTGGACTCAGTGGTCTTGAGCACAAGACAGGGCTATGAATCTCAAGCACCTCAAGTTTGGTTCCTCTGGACAAAGACTCCAAGACTATGGACCAATATGGGAGGAAGATATTCTCTTCTTTCACCTTGGGAATGCATGCTCTTAATTGTTGCCCACATGGGGGATTATCAAAAGTCTGTTTTGGGCCAGTTGTCCTCCAAAATAGACTTTCTCCCTGACTCCTCCTTGAAGCAGAAGTTGGATGATCTGGTCCATTCCACTAGGTCAGCTTGCAGACATATACTCCGAGCCACACACAACATGGTGGACTCAACAGGCCGCAGCTCAGCCTTCACCATTGGACTCCACCAGCACTCTTGGCTGAGGCTCTCTGGTCTGGCTCCTGAAGTTCAATCAGCCATTATGGATGCTCCTTTCAGAGGATCAGTCCTATTCAGGGATGATGTGAAAGACCTCATAACCGACTTGCAGGATAGGGGACAGACTCCGAAGTCTGTCCACTCCATGTATCACAAGCATCAAGGGCAGAAGTAGCTTTGGAGGCAGAACCATCACCAACAGAGGCAAACACAGCCCCATTGTCAGTTCAAAAGAGGAGCTGCTCCTGTAGCCAAAGCTCCCTCAGCCAAAACCCGCAGAGCCGCTGGAGCATCAATCGCCACCTTGCCCCCCACCTGTTGACTCATTGCCTCTCCTGCTCTTACTGGACCCTGGCCCAGTGGAGCTGGTAGGTGGCAGATTTTCCCTCCACCTACCGGAATGGGAGAGGATAACAAATGACTCTTGGGTGTTCCAGCTCATCTCTGAGGGGTACTCCATAGAGTTTTGTCAGAAACCCCCTCACAGACCTCCCCCTCCTTCTTCTTATCCCCCAAGCCACCTTCCATTGATTTGGGCAGAGATAAATGCCCTTCTATTAAAGGAGGCTGTAGAACCTGTACCCTCCCCCCAAGTTTCTCAGGACAGGTTACTACTCCTACTTTTTTCTAGTCCCCAAGAAGATGGTTGATCTGAGGCCCATTCTGAATCTCAGCTCCCTCAACTTGATGGTGGTCTACAAGAGGTTCAGAATGCTTTACCTTCAAAATCTTCTTCCTCTTCTCTGGAAAAATTTGTGGCTTTCCACTCTGGACATGCAGGATTGCTTATCTGCATATTTTTATCCACCTGTCCCACCGCAGGTTCCTCAGATTTTGTTCCCGGGGGAACATTTTAAGTTCTGGACCCTGTAGTTTGGTCTCTTCTCAGCGCCCCGGGTGTTTGCCAAGTGTTTGGCAGTGGTGGAAGCCTCCCTGCACACATGGTGGGGGGTCAAGTTTTCCCCTAGCTGGACAATTGGCTGATCGCAGCCCCTTCCAGGGAGGACCTGCTTCACTCTCTGACCCTCACTCTGGAGGCTGTCTCCAAATTGGGCATTACCATCAACCTTGCCAAGTCTCATTTGGATCCCTGTCAATGTCTGCTGTTTATTGGGGCAGTATTGGGCACTGAATTGGACAAGATCTTCTTTCTTCCAGACAGTAAGTAAGTAAGTAAGTAAAAATTTATTTTTAAGCGCTTTTCAAAACCAAAGCGCTGTACAAATGGACAGGCAATTAGAATTTACAAACTTATAACATCAACAACAATAGTAACAGTACAATCACAATAAAATCACAATAAAATCACTCTCCATATGCTTTTAAGAATAAATAAGTTTTTAATTCCGACTTAAAACAGGATAAAATCCTTGCTCCAGCAGGCCTGCCTTTTGGCTTCCCAGAGATACGTGCCCAACAGGAAAGTTCTTCATCTTCGGAGTCACATGGCAGCCACCATATCCACTGTCTGACTGGCCAGGCTGCACAAGAGAGTTTCCCAATGGACTGTCAAGGTCCAGTGGGATCAGTCAGTGGATGATCTTGGACCCTATGATCAGGGATCTTCGTTGGTAGTTGGCTCAGCAGCATCTCTCCCTGAGAATGCCTTTTTGTCCCTACCTTCCTCCCTGGTTCTAATAAATGATTGCTTCAGGGACGGGATGGGGAGACCACCTCGGGCCCCACAGGACTCAAGGGAACTGGTCTTCAGATGAACCTCAGCTACATATCAATGTGCTTGAGATGAGAGCGGTCCGGTGTGCCCTGCATACTTTTCAGCCTCTCATTCCTGCTGGGGCCTTGATGGTACATTCAGACAACATGTCAGTTGCCTGGTACATCAACAAGCAAGGGGGGACATGCTCCTACCTGCTATGCAGGGAAGCCATGAGAGTGTGGCACTAGGCCACTTGGTGCAGATACTCTTGACAGCGTTTCATGTGCCCAGGGTGCAGAACTCTCTGGCAGATGCTCTTAGTTATTCTTCAGCAAGAGCCCACGAGTGAGAGTTTAAGAAAAATGTTGTAAATTATGTATTTGCATGATGGGGCATGCCACAGATAGATCTGTTCATGTCCCCATCAAATGTCAAGCTTCCTGCCTTCTGCTCATTCACTCCAGGGTGAGACGTTCTTTAGCAGGATGCGCTGTCTCTATCCTGGAAGGGCATATTCACTTATGCCTTCCCTCCAATCCCCTTTATCCTGAGAGTGCTACACGAGCTTCAGGTGGAAGGAGCATGGATGATTCTCATTGATCCCTTCTGGCCGAGGCAAGTCTGGTTCTGTCTCTTCTGCATCAGATCTCAGAAGAGCCCTCCTTTCCTCTTCTAATCTCCCAGGACTTGTTGACCCAGGACCGAGGGACCTTGGTTCATCCAGTCCTCAGACCCTTCGACTGCATGCCTGGCTCCTGCAGACATAGCTGCAGCTTGTTTTGGAGTTTCCCCTGAAGTGGCTCACATCCTGGTGGAGGCCAGGAAGCCTTCCACCAGGTCCACTTACGCCATCAAGTGGAAATGATTTTTTGTCTGGGCTGAATCCCAGACTTTGGAGCCCTTTTTCTGCTCAGTGGCCAGGATATTAGACTACTTAGGTACCTCTTCAACCTGGGTCTCAGCTATTCTTCTTTAAAAGTCTGTTCGTCTGCCATTTCAGCATATCATCTCCCTGTTGGAGACAAATCAGTGGCCCAGCTTGAGGTCTCCAAGACCTTCCTTAGAGGGTTCTTCACTTAAAACCCCCGATATGCAGTCCTGCTCCTCCGTGAAATCTTAATTTTATCCTGGAGAAACTCATGCTGCCCCCTTTTGAGCCAGCAGTGGAAGAGGATTTGAATTTTCTGTCTTGGAAGACCTTGTTCCTCATGGCTATTACCTCTGCTCGGAAAATTTCCAAGCTCCAGGCACTTATGTGTCATATCTCTTACCTGATTTTCCACAGGGATTGGGGGGCCATGAGGACCAATCCAAAATTTCTCCCTAAGGTGGTGGCTGAATCCACCCTTAATCAGTCGACTGAGCCACCAGTCTTCTTCCTGGAATACTCCAATCATAGACAGCGTCTCCTTCACACTGTGGATGTGCATCAGATCTTGTGGTACTATACTAGTAGAACCAAGGAGCACAGAAAAATGGACCAGCTGTTCATTTCTTTCACTTCAAAGAAGGAAGGGTGTGCTGTCACCAAACAGTGTCTTTCAAAATGGTTGGCCAACTATATTACCTTCTGTTACAACAAGTGCAATAAATCCCTTCCAGGCCAGGAGAAGGGTTATTCTACTAGAGGCATGGTGGCTTCCACCCCATGCTTTAAAGGTGTCTCAGCTGCAGAGTTATGTGCTGTGGCTGCCTGGACTTCTGTCCATACCTTTACCAAGCATTACAGCTTGGACGTTGTCTCCCACTGCAGAGTGGGCTTTGGCCTGGCTGTCCTGCAGGGTCTCCTTTCTTGAGACTAATCCTGCCAAGCCTTTGGTGGACAGTTTTCAACTCCCCCTTCCTGGTTTTCTAGTATTCAGTACTGCCTGGGACTCAGTCCTTTTGGTTAGTACCTACTGCAAGAGCCCTTTCTAAGTAAGATAGTACATTTACATAAAAACTTACCATAACAGTAGCTCTTCGAGAGAGGCTTTTGCAGTAGGTACTGCTTTCCCTCCCTCCGACCCCCTGAGTTTCTTTCTTTCTCCTTTTTTTTAAGGGACTTTGCCTCTTCTCCTATCTAGTCCATTTAGTGTCTGGTGGGAGAACTGGAAGGCGGGCGCAGGACTGCCTGCTTTGATGCTGACATATGCTGATGTCCATCAGCTGACATCATGGGCAGTTCCACCAGGGACTGTTAGCTAGAAGATTTTCTGTAGGGTCCTGGTGCCTGCCGGCTTAGTCCTATCAGTTAGTACCTACTGCAAGATCCTCTCTCGAAGATCTACTGTTACGGTAAATTCTTATGTAACTGTACTTTCTATACAGTATATGCCTGATATACAAGAATAAAAGGAAGCCCGTTAGACCCAGTAATGTACAGGTCCATTAGCCTTATCAATACCTCCAAAAAAAATATTTTGCCATACCCTATTAAGTAGAGTTCAGTCTTGGGTTGAGGGAGAGCAAATACTAAGTGAGCTCCACAATTGATTTAGAGCCTGTAGATTACCGATACAACATTGTTATGATTTATCTGATATCATTTGGAAATATACAAAAGTCCAAAAGGCAAGGCTGTATTGTTGTTTTGTCATCTTAAAGTCTGCATTCAATTCTATCAGTCAAATATTATTGTAGGAGAAGCTACGTTTCTATAATATTGATCCTGTTCTTCTATCTGTCGATTAGACTACATCATGATATCTGGCAGAAGGTCAAACTTAACCAAGATGATGATCTTACTCCTGAGATTAAAATCAACCTTAGTGTCAGACAGGGATGCCTACTGGCCCCCTGTACTTTTAAATATATACATACATTCTCTAATAGAACAGCTGACATTGCCCTGAGGGTCATTGGAATTCCAATGACCCTCAGGGCTATGTTGTCTGGAGTCTCGTGCTCCTGGCAGGGTCACTTGTGGCAAACAGGTCTGAGGTGAGCCCCAGACTAAGTGTAGTCCAACCTCCAAATTCCTCAAATGGTGGATCAGGCGGAAGAAGATGTTAGGATCTCAATGGCTGTGAATGCAGATGAAAGGCTGCAACAAGATGGGGATATCTAGTCATCCTGGACTCTCCTTGCCACTGGGCGCTAGATCTCCTGCTTGTCAAGTTTGTGTGGTTGCTGTACATGCACCAGCTTCCCCACACTAAAAGAAGTCACGCACAGGCTTCTACCATGGGAAACAATATCCCCGCAACCAACCTTCCAAGCCCTGCAGTGACAGACTAGTGGTGACGGGGACAGGACCAGTGAATCTGGCAGTCTCTAGCCACAAATCTGCAGGTAGGCAGTGGTAGGTTGATGGTCATCTGGCACCTGGACTGGGACAGGGGTGCAATTTGGCTGCTGCTACTGTGACTGAGCAGTCCTTTTTAGGATCCCCTCTGCTCACCCCACATGGGGAGGGAGCTAGAAAAGGTGCCCTAAACCTAGGCTGTCTCACCTTCTCCTGGCTGGATAGCCATGTCCAGCAGAATCACTCTCTCTGCGGTCGAAACAAGAAACAGGCAATGATTTTTGCGACATGGAACGTTTGTACTCTGATGGACATTCAGTATAGTGAATGACCAGAAAGAAGAACTGATATTGTCACCAGGGAACATGCAAGATGTAACATAGATATTGCTGCCCTAAGCGAGACAAGATGACCAGATGAAGGCCAGTTAAGAGAAGAGGGTGGAGGTTTCACCTTCTTCTGGAAAGGGAAGCCTGCTGAAGACAGACGCATTCATGGTGTTGGCCTTGCCATCAAGAAAAAGCTCATCAACCAGCTTATAGAGCTCCCAATTGGCATCAATGAATGCCTCATTACCCTTTGTCTTAAGTTCAGCAACAATCAGCATGCCACTGTCATCAGTGCATATGCCCCGATACTTAATATGGATGAGGATGTCAAGGAAAAATTCTACTCCAACCTTGACAGAGTCCTGACAAACACCCCTAAGGAAGACAAGATCATCCTCCTTGGTGACTTCAACGCCAGAGTCGGGCATGATTCAGATCTCTGGGATGGTATCATCAGGAAGGAAGGGGTAGGAAAGACAAACTCCAATGGCATCCTACTCCTGAACAAATGTGCGGAGCATGGCCTGGTCATCACGAACACCATCTTCAGACAGAGCGACAAGTATAAGACTTCTTGTAGACACCCTCGATCCAAGCACTGGCACCTCCTTGACTACATCATTGTCAGAACCCATGATCAGAAGGATGTCTACATCATGAGGGCCATGCAAGGAGTTGATGACTGCTAGACAGACCATCGTCTTGTCAGATCTGTCATGAACATCCATCTCACTCAGAAACATTAAAGGCAGCCAAAATCAATGCAAAGAAAATTCAACACCAAGTTCCTTCAAGACCCAGTGGTTCAAGAGGACTTCCAGCAACATCTCCAAGCAAGGCTCTCTGCCATGCCCACAGCTGGTGATAACATTGAGAGATACTGGAAGGAGTTCAAGACCGCCATCCACTTGGCATGTGCTGAATCTATTGGCTATGTAACCTGGCATCACCAGTATTGGTTTGATGAAAACGACACTGAGATTCAAGAACTGCTCAACAGGAAAAGAAGAGTTCACTGCACTTGGCAAGATGACATCTCATGCCAACAAAAGAAAGAGTCATACCAGCAGCTCAAGGAAGAAGCTCAAAGGAAGATCAGAGACATCAAAAACAAAGGGTGGCAAGACCAGACCAAGGAGATCCAGCTCTATATTGACAAACATGACATGCAGAGCTTCTTCCAGGCTACAGGGGCCATTTATGGTCCAAACTCCCTTGGTTCCACTCCCCTCCAATCTCAAGATGGCTTGACGCTCCTAAAAGGAAATGAAGGCATTCAGGCTAGATGGAAGGAGCATTTTGAGACACGTCTGAACCACAAGTCATCTGTGACAGATGCCACTATCAATTGTGTCCCTCAACACCCTGAAAGAGAATCTCTCACCAACCCTCCTACTATCTAAGAAGTAAGACATGCCATCAAGCTGGCCAAAAATAACAAAGCTGCAGGACCAGATGGCATACCGTCTGACGTCTACAAGGCTGGGGGTGAGGAACTGGTACTAAAGCTCCACGAACTCATTCTCTGAATTTGGAACAATGAGGAGATTCCAGAGGACTTGAGAAATGCCAACACTGTTACCACCTTCAAGAAGGGAGACAAGTCGGTGTGTGGAAATTATTGAGACGATACCTTACTCTCCACCACAGGGAAAATCCTTGCCTGTATTCTTCTGAACCGTCTCCTTTCCTTCGCCAAAGAAGTCCTACCAGAATCTCAATGTGGATTCAGACCATCTCGCGGGACAGCTAACATGATCTTTACTGCCAGGCAGATACAGGAAAAGTGTCAGGAACAACATCAGGATCTGTACATGGCTTTCATCGACCTGACAAAGGCCTTTGACTCCATCAATCATGAAGTCTTGTGGAAGGTGCTGGCCAGATTTGACTGCCCTGCAAAATTCATCAAGGTCCTGAGACTTCTGCATAACCAGATGACTACCAGTGTTCTCCATAATGGTTCAAAGACAGACCTGTTCATCATCCAAACTGGGGTCAAGCAAGGGTGTGTCATCACTCCAACCTTGTTCTCTATCTTCCTAGCAGTCATCCTAGTCCTCACCAAAGGCCACCTTCCCACTAGAATTGACATCGAATACAGAATGGATGGAGAGCTCTTTAATCTTGGATGTCTCCGTTCAAAGACCAAAGTTTCCAAGGCATCCGTCATTGACTTACAGTACGCTGATGACTGTGCCATCCTTGAACACACCAGGAGCGACCTCCAGTCTGCGCTAGATCTCTTTGCGGAAACTTACCGAAGTCTGGGACTCTCACTTAACATTAAGAAGACCAAGGTGCTCTATCAGCCTACTCAAGGCCTTGTAAATGACCCTCCACAATTTTACATTGAGGGACAGACCCTAGAGACAGTCGAGCACTTCCCTTACCTTGGTAGCCACCTTGCCCTAACAGCGACAATTGACGATGAGATTCAGCACAGGATCCATTGCACTAGTACCTCATTTGGGAAACTGCTTCGGCGCATCTTCACTGACTGTGATATAGGAAAGGACACCAAGATCCAGGTATACAGTTCGGTAATCATCCCTACCCTTCTTTATGGATGTGAAACTTGGGTGACTTACCAACATCATCTTAAGAACCTGGAGAGGTACCACCAACGATGTCTCCAGAAATTTCTCCGCATCAGGTGAGAAGACCACCGCACTAATGTCAGTGTTCTTGCTGAGGCCAATGTCACCAGCATTGAGGCAATGATCCTAAGACATCAATTCCGCTGGACTGGACACTGTGTACGGATGCCAGACTCTTGACTCCCCAAACAAATTTTGTACTCCCAGCTTAGTCATGGCCCGAGATCCCTTTGTGGTCAAAGGAAACACTACAAAGACACACTGAAGGCATATCTCCAAGAAAACAGATATGGACATCTTGAGCTGGGAGGAGCTCGCCACCAATCGATCTCAATGGCGCCAGAGCCTCTGTCAAGCGGGGGCCTGCTTCAAAGAGAAACGCCTTGCCCTCAAAGCCAAAAAGAGAGAGAGAGGAGGAAGGAAAGGGAAAGAATCCCCAGTCAGAGGGCAGCTCTTGCACATGGAAACATTTGCAATTTCTGCAGACGAATCTGTGGCTCTAGGATTGGATTACTGAGCCACCTCAGGACCCATCATTGAAGCACGATAGAGAGCATCCTTGAATCAAGGGATCGCCACCACCGAATGGAACAGCTAGAAGATTCACATTTCCATTCCCGTCTGGTTAAAGACAGTAGAGTCTCTTTGCTGGCTTTTGCTAATGATCTTGTCCTCTTGTCAACATCCTTTTTTAGGGCTACAATGTAAGGATTCCACTTTTTCTGCACTATGCCACAAAAACAAGTTAGTTGTTAATGTAAGTAAAACCAAAGTGCTTATTTTTGGGAACAAGCGAAAACACTATCTCTTTTTATTGATAATACTAAGGCTGAAACAGTTAAATTATACCCCTATCTAGGTGTCTATTTTTCACAGTGTACTAAATGGGCAACACAACTAGATTCTGTTAAACAGAAAGCTATAGTAGCATTTAATGCCTTTAAGAGGTTTACAGCACAAATGGGCAATGGTTTAATTAGGCAACTGATTACGGTAATTGAGGCTAAAATACGAGCCATCACATTATACCCTTCTGAGATATGGGCTCCAGTTCATTAGAAACACAACTTAATACATTATTTAGATTTATAAGTCCCACAGTCTGTTCCAGACCCAATATTAAGAGTAGAATTGGGGCAACTCCCTCTTGAAGCATACATAATTGAGAAAAAATATTGTTTCTCTATCCAGAATCTAGACTGCCCAGGATGTGCCTAGAGGAAGAGACAGATTATACGGTAAAAGGTTTTCCATCCCCAGCTATTGAGTGTATAACTGAATATCTTTATCCATTAGGCCTTGGTCATTTATTATATCAGATTTACAATAGACCTTTCGATGAGATAACTGCCATGGTCAAGGAGAGAATTATATAGAACTTTAAGGCTAAAGACATTAAGTAGATCAAGGTATATAGAAAATATATCTGGTTTAAAAAAAACTGAAGTTAGGGCACAATCTGAAACCTTATTTGACATTGATGGAGTATCCAGATATAAAGTGCTGGATTCTCAAAGAAAACCAAAAATTCCTCAGCTGTGGGAAAAAAAGGCTTGCAGCACTGCAGAAATGCAGTTGTGTGATATTCTCAAAGAAAAGTTGTGCAGGTGCAGAATTCCGTATAATTTCCTATAGCTGAGGGAATTCAGCAGCTGCAGAAATTGAGCAAGTGCTGCAAATCCGCAACTGTGGATCCGCAGCTGCAGAAATGGCTTAGAAGGCACAGCAACAGTGAACCTAATGAGCTAGAGCAGCAGACTTTAACATTGCTGCCATAGCATGCAGCTGAAAGCACCAACAAAGAGACTAGCAACCAGTCCCTTAACTGGGATCACTGAATCACCATAGGTACCAGAAATACCATGGCACCCCAGTGGCTGTCTGTCCCTGCTGATCATCCCACCTTGGAGTGTTCCTGTTACCTGCAGGAGTGACACTCACTGCAGGCTGTTCAGGCTCTACTGGCTGTGGTGCTCTGTCAAGGGCTGTACTGGGTCTGGTGGTTGTTGTCTCTTGCGATATCATGGCAATGTGTGCTATTGTTGCTGTAACATCAGCCACTGCTGTACCCACTGGGATGATATTACCTGTGCCTCACCTCCACCACAATTGATGTCAATTGTTGGGGCACTACTGCAGTGTGCTGAGGGAGAGTTACACCTCAGTCCAATATGTGTAACATTTTTTCTGCAACTGCAGAAAAAAACTGGCTGAGAATAGCCTTTGAGGGGCTGTGCCTTACTTATCTAATGCCTTTTTTCCCGCAGGGACTTCCACAGCTGCACATTTTTCACACTGTCACAGTGTTTTTTTCCGGGGCTGTGGAGGTTTTTGTGAATTGCACTCAGAGCTATCTCCACTTTTTTCCATAGCTACAGTAGTTTGGGGGACTTATGGAAGGTTTTTGCACCTTCAGAAAGCTTTGTGAATCCAGCCCCAGAAGGACAATAGCAAGATTTAGAATAGAACTCTGCAAATGTCAATATGTCCACTATTCCCAGAGAAGACCTGGTGTGGAAAGCAATAAATGCAAGTGTAATATGAATATGGTTGATGATCTGAAGCACGTAACTTTCATCTATCCACTATACAGTATGCAAAGCATAGACAGTTCTGGTTGGGACCCATATTAATGAACCTTGGTTTCCTCACAGACCAGCTTGTAAGTAAGCTGTTTAATTCTAATAAGTGAATATTATACAGACTAGCATGTTTTCTTATCTCTACAAGACCTAGGTCATACATTTTAGACTGATGTAATTTTTTAAGATTATATCAAGGTGTACATATGCTGTGTATTTTATAAGTGTTAACATACGTTGTACAATTGCTATTTTATTTTTATTGTTTTATTGTAATGGCCTTGTGTTGAACAAATAAAGACATTGATTGAATTAGGCTCCAGTTTACTCTGCTGTAAATGTTGCTACTGCCCCAGCACATTTCACAAACATTCTCATCAGCATCTGGGATTTCTACACCCCCACTTATAATAGCCAGGGTCAGGGTCAGGAAACGCCACCAGCCCTGGATTACTGCCCTTACTATCACCCTTTGTAAAGCAAGAGACAAGGCTTAGTCCACCTTCAAAACCTTGCCTACTTTATACTCTAGACGAATGTATAACACCACGAGAAACTCCTGCACTAAGGCCATTTGGGACACTAAGGTTGACTATTTAAAGCACTGGCTTAGTGCAGCACAGCCCTCCTCCTTCTGAAACAAAATACCTTCCATTGTAGACCCCCCATCACCTCAACTCTTAAACTCAATGGCATTGAAATGACAGACCCCATCCAAGTTGCAGATATCCTCAACACTTTCTTAATTACTTGCACCTCCTCTGGCCCCACCACACTGCCCCCATCTACTGCTGTACCCCACAGCACTCATCAGACAAAAGATTTCTTCTAGCACTTGCTTCCACGAATGAAGTACTGCTTGCCGTACTATCCCTAAATACATCTAAATCTAGCCTTGATGGCTTACATCCTAGTCTCTTGCACCTCTCAGTCCCCTCCATCGCTGTCCCCCTCACCTACATTTTTAAAATGTCCTTCTCCTCAGGCTCAGTTCCAAAAGCCTGGAAATCGATTTGTGTTATCCCCCTCCACAAATGCGGTGATCCCACCTCACCTAGAAACTACTGCCCTATCTCCCTCCTCCCTGCTTTATCCAAGCTACAGGAATGCCTAGTACTATCCAGACTGAGTTCCTCACCGCCACCAACTTCCTATCCCCTTACCAGTCCAGCTTCAGAGAAAAACACTCCACCATATCCTCCCTTCTCCGAGTCACTGGTCACATTCAAGCAGCTGCCAACAAAGGCCATCTCACTTCCACAGTATTCATCGACTTGGCTAAAATATTTGACTCGGTATCCCACCCTCTTCTTCTGAACACACTCAAGGGCATGGGACTTACCCCTTCTGCCATACAGTGGTTCAACTCATATCTTACTGACAGACATCAGTCAGTTAAGATCACCAACTCCTCCTCCCCTCCCCCCCTCCCTCCCTATACTAGCAGACATCACTCATGGCTCCATACTCTGCTCAGTCCTGTTTTCTATATTCATAAATAACCTTCCATCTGCCTGTTCCACATCCTTCATCAATATGTATGGGGATGATACCATACTGTTCACCTCCAGCCCGGACCCAGCCACTATCCACTCCATTCTGCAACACAATTTCCACTCAGTTCAATCATGGTTAAAATGGAAAAAAGTCAAACTAAACACTACTAGAACAGTCTCTATGACTTTTGGTACCACCCAAAGGCTAGTCAAATCTCACAGCACCCCTCCCATCACCTCCCTCGATGGCACCCAACTAGAGGTAGTCACTTCCTACAAGTACCTAGGCACCTGGCTAGACCCACAATTAAACTTCTTTTTTTCACTATGAGTTTTTACTTCTTTCACCCTGCCAGCAGGCTTCTCTCCTCCTCCATTCCTGGCTGCCGCTATTACCTCCCAGTGCTCCTCAGGCCCTGTGCCCCCCACGGATTACCCCCCCCCATGGTGAGGCAGAAAGGGGGAGGACTGTCCTTCCCCCCCCCCAGAGCACTATCTGGAGCAGGCCTGAGAGCTCTGTGAGGCTGCAGCATCAGAACAGTGGAGAGGCTTCCATGGAACCGTCAGGTGATGTTTTCCATTCTCTTTTCCTTCATCCCTCCCTTGCGGCCATGAACTTGCGTGTGTGGAGATGTGTGCATATCACGATGCCACACTATTTTGTCTCCTTAGCTCTGATGCTACTCCTCAGCCTCCACCAGGGGGCAGCCAAGGAGCGGGATAGCATATCCATCCTTCCCCAGGAGAGGACAGCTGTTATTGGATGCTCAGTCCTCTTCCTCCCCTGCCGGCAACCAGTGACCTTTGCTCATTCTTGAACATGGGTCGCCGGCATGGCATGAGGTGTGGCATCCAGGGCCTCAACCCTCAGCACCACCGAGCTGGTGGTACAATTAAATTTCTTAACCCATATTGACTTTGTAGTTACCAAATGTCACCCAAAACTCGGCATCCTCTAGCGAAACTGAGTCTCTCTCTCCCCGTATATGTAGGGAACTCCTGACAAAATGATTATGCCAGTCCTTGACTACACTGACATTGTATACTGCACTGCCTCCTCCACCTCACTCTCTCAACTTGACTCCCTCTATTATGCTTTCTGTTGTTTCACCTCCAACTCTCCCTATAGAACCCACCATTGTTCTCTACTCTCTTGTCTGGACCTCCCTCCTCTGCCCTCTCTCATAGGTGTCTCATCCACTCTCTATCCTTCATCGCCAAATTCTGGTTCAGCCTGCTCCTTCTTATGTCTCCACTCTCCTCTCTCCAGCATCATCCCAGACATACTGTCTTCACTTTAGGGAAGCCTGCTCTTTCTCATTTCAAACTCCGTCTCCCAACATGGGTAAGTCTGCCTTCACCTAGCATCTTTCCTCTCTATGGAACTCACAAACTCCTCACCTACGCAATTCTCCCTCTCATTCTTCTCTCAAATCTCGGCTATGCCTATTGCCATTCCCTAGCTGTTCCCACAACAACACATAGCACTTGAACTGGCTGTACCTTGTAATTCCTAGGATTCTCCTCCACTACGCTGTACATTAACTATGTGTGTGCCTGTATGTTGCATTAGTAATTCATGATATGTCTTATTATGTGCTCTGTTGTGTGCTACTATATTTGTGTACTTTGTCCCAAGCTTTCTGTCTAGCCAGGTCACAAATGGAACTGAGCCTTTGCTCAGTGTGCCTTTCCTGGCCACTAAATGTTTAAATAAAAATAAACATTTTTGTGATTTTCAGGTGATACCACCATTCTGATGCCTGATTCACAGTACTGCCAGTAGTTACAAAGCCACAATGTAGTACAGATAGCTGGTGTATGAAATCAGGAGCTCTGATTTATCTAGCCACCATGTTTTGAGCAACGCATGCTAACCAAATTCAAGAGAGATGTGAGAAGGTACTTCTTCACAGAAAAGAGTTCTAGTTTCCTGGAATAGCCTTCCAGCAGAGGTAGTTGGAGCAAAAACAGTGGTGGGTTTCAAGAATGCATTGTATAGATACAAGGGAATTGCAGTGGAATGAAAGGTGGAGGGATAAAATGCTGTAGATCAGGGGTTCTCAAATGGTGAGGCCAGCCTCCCTAGGAAGGCCCCAACCTGTTCTAGGGGAGGCTCAAGCAAGTCTCAAAAAGTACTGTATTTCAATTTTGAGTTTTATATATTTTGTGTGAAGAGATGAAGCAAACTGAAAGAGGATAATAGTAGGTGAATCTTATGTATTTATTTAATAATAGGCGACAAGGAAAAGTGAATGAGCCAAGGCTCATTTCAGGTGCACTCGGGGAAGGGTAGGGAGTCAATACATGTCAAAAAGTAACTGCAAAACAATCAAGAAATACAGAATGAACAATACTGCAATCAAATATGAACAATAAAGTAATAATGAAAGGTGGTAATTGATCAATTTGCAGCCTGATGGCAGAACAGCTCAAATACAAGGGTTGAACATAGAAGTGCTAAGAGCAATAGCAGGAAGGAGCAAAGTAATTCCTGAGAAGTTGCTTAGGAGCAGGGAAGGACAGGGAGAGGCAAGTATGTAGGAAGGTTATTTCATATAGAAAGGAAACTGAGAAAGTAGTTTGACCCATGAAGGTACTGCAACAAGGGGTAACAATGGTTCAAGAATAAAAATATCGGAGCAAGTAGGCTGGCCTGTGGTGGGGGGGGAGTTTACAGTAAGCTGAATAACATTTATTTATTTTATTTGTTATTCAGATAATGCCTTTGAGCACAGGAGCTCTTTTTCAAAGGTTCCATGTCAGTAGAAGATGAAGAACTGAATGTGAGCTAAGTACTCAAAGGGGTTTAAATTTATTCATGGTGTACTGCGCAAAGTACAGTATGTTATTTTTCTTTGGGAAGGCCCAAGATTATTTCAGTTTTTGGGGGAGGCTCAAAATCTTTTCCATGGATTTGGGGAGGCTCACTGTGACAAAGTCTGAGAACTATTGCTGTAGATCAAGTAGGTGAGTAAAATGTAGACACTGAAAAATGGGCAGACTGGCTGGGACAAGCGGCCCTTATCTTCTGTCAGATTTTGTTTTTGTGGTTCTATTTTTCATTCACCTCACCTTCTTATTTTTCCAGTTGCATGTGGATACTGACAGCTTGCCCCCCTTTTCATCTTCCACTACTCCTTTTTGAACCTGTCTTATTTTTACCCACCTTACGGCTACCAATCCACTGTCTAGGGGAGCACTAACTAGGTACCCCTCCTTCACTCTCTTTATCATGGTTCCCTTAGCCTGAGTGTCCCACGCAGTCAGTTTAACTGTCTAATGTAGATGTTATCTTCTATCCCAGCCCAGTGATCCTCTCTCTTCTCAGGTGAAGGCTATCACCTTTGAAGAGCCTCCTGTCCCAAAGGTCCACCATATCCTCCACAAAGTGGTACCCTCTCTCCTGATACCATCCATTTAACCACCCACTGAATTCCTCTATCTTTTCTTGACTTACTCTTTCTCTACCATTTCCTCTCACTCCACACAGAAAAGACCTTGGAAAAGGCCAGGGAGGCTGAGTGTTCCTGTAATCTGTCCCCAGCCTCTGAGAGTTCAGACTCACTTGGTCCACAGGCTGTTTCACTGGATTGTTGGTACCCAAGTGTACCAGCATCCCCAGCTCCCCTCCTCCACCCATTCCAGCTTCCCTTTTCTGTCTGTGTTTTGAATTGTTAATGCCCTATGAAGGCATTTGGCTCTACCTACCCCTCCACCCCACACATCAAACTCCCTGTATTCCCCTAAGCATGGAATTCCACACCACTTGGGCTCTCCTAGCTGCCTTTTTATTACTCTCAATCATGGCTACTACCAGGTCATCACTCCCATTTCCCTCAACTGACCTAGAGTCTTCCCTGGTCTAGTCAGGTACCTGACTGTCCTCCAGCAGTGCAAACTAAAAAGCAATCTGCCATCAGGATGGTGTAGTCTTGACCTCTTTTTGGCTGTCTTGCCACCCATCCCTTACCCCTTACCCTGAACTCTACACCCCCCCAGGCCAGTGTTCCTCTTAAGGAGTTGGGGTGAGGGTTGTAACAGCTAGCAAAACCAGTGCCATGGGAGAGATATCTCTTCCCTTGCTGCTACTAGCAGAGCATAAAGCTCTACAAAGGTCCTGCAGAGAGACACTGACACCCATTGTCCAGAACATAACCCTGGAAAAGAGCAGCAACCAACAGTCCCTGCAACTGACTCACACCTGACTAAGCCTCATCATTTTACTGATCCTTACAATAACCCTTAGACATCTAGTTGAAATGGTCTCGCTACCTCAGTCTGCTGCCTCCTTTCTCTGATAGCGAGAGCTACTTGTTGAAAAAAAAAGTTTACATTGAACACTGTCTTATGTACTTTCCGTATTTTATTTTATGTTGTATGGTATTGTATTGTGTCTCTTCTTTTTTTGACATGGAACAATGTTGTTTTAAAATGAAGTTTTAAAATGTTGTGGACCTCATGGCAAATGTGTTGTAACTCAATCGATGTTATCCTAATTCATATGAATCTTTATATGAATAAAACATTTTACTATTACTTGTTTACTTCATTGAAATACTTTTGTTTTCATCAGTGGAAGTGTTACTGCAGTCCATGCATTTAATTTCTTTTATTATTTCTTAGCTTCTCCATTATGTTAAGAAAGTCCACTTCAGAAACAAAGCCAACCAGGAAGTGTATTTTGATGAAAATGGTGATATGCCCATATTGTATGATATAATTAACTGGCAGCTGAGTTCCAAAGATTCCATGAGGAGTGTAAAGGTTGGCAGGTATAAACTGCAGGAAGATTCAAGTAAAGTGTTAATAATAAATGACAGTGCCATCATATGGAGTGGAGGATACATGCAGGTAATAAAATGTACCTCTTAAAATCTTAAAGCAACTGTGCACAAATTTTTTTTCCCAAAACTCTAGTTTTGGTTACAATTAATAGAAATATTAGTATATCTGTCATATCTACTTTACAAGATGCCCTCCTAAGCTGTGCACCATAAATTGTCATTTTCATGATCCTAAACCTTGCCAAGTTTACAATGCTATGTCTAAGCCAAATGTGGGGCAACTATTTTTCTTGAGAAAAAAAATAAAGTGTTTAAAAATACTCAAATGTTAGCAGAACTAGATAATGTTACCACCAAATAAAACTGACAGATGCCTGGGAACTCTTACAGTAAAAAACAGGTTGGGTCAAATAGTTTGCCCAGTTTTTTTTTTTTTGCACTGCTGCTTTAATAGACAGCTAATAAGAAAACTAACATTATGAAAAGGACAGAACATATCCAGTTTTCTGACTGGCTGAGAGATTATCTTGGCCATGACTTATCACATTTTCACATTAAAAAAGTGCCAAGAGTGACCATTTTACAGCATGGCATACTACTCCACCTCTTCAGTCCTGCTCAGACAACAGTGTTACCCATGCCAGTAGTCACATAGAACAGCATCAGCTGCTCCCACTGTGATCCACATTAACATACCATAACAGGTACCTAATTTATTTCCCTCCATACATACACACACACACACACACACACAAAAAACTTCAACAGTCTTTAGACTGCAAATATGGCTCCCACTAGAGCATAATTATGGTTGCAAGCAACGAAAACTGCTGCTGAGGACCTGAGTACCTGATCAAAACAAGGAAAACAAGCAGTTGTCAATGCTGAAGTTCATCATTGGAATTGCTGTTGGTACACACCGATTGGTAGGACTACAGTTCCCTGCAGAAAGAACAAGTTATGCCACCAAGTTCAAATTCCTATGGAAATACAATGAAGTGCATACCTGTTTCCTCAATTTGTGATCTGGTTGGAAGAGTGAAGATGTGTCTGCAGTTCAGAGAATATGAGGTCACTGGAGCCCCACCATGGGCTGGGGGGGAGCATTATGGTTAGAAACCCTAATGCCCCAGGCATTTGTTGGTATTTGCACTACAAATTTTAAACATGGTCTTTTCTAATTCCCACCTCATGAAAGCATTTGGGACCACTGCTCATGAACAGTGGCTCTGTGATTTTGTTACTGTCCCAAACGTTGATTTCTCATAGTGACTGCGTCATTCTGCACCAGATGTGCAAAAACATGGTTCAGGCAGGATGTGAAAAATTACAGCCATACCATTCATAGGGAGGTGTGAAAAAATAGCAGTGCTGAAAATCTGGAGTGAAAATATTAAAAATGCTCGAAAGTACGAGCATACATGGAAACTGCACAATGCATGCTTGTAACAGTCATTTAGTAGAATAATTTCACCAAAATTTCAACATAAGCATTTTGTAACCTCTCCTCATGAACACTGTCACTATAATTTTCTTAATCTGTCCCAAATATTGATTTCCCACAGTGACTGTGCCATTGTGCTCCAGATGTGCGAAAACACATTTCAGGCAGGATGTGAAAAATGACAGCTGTACTCTTCATAAGGAGGTGTACAAAATTGACAATGTTCAAAATCTTGAGTGAAAATATTACAAATTCTTGAAGATACGAGTGTGCATGGAAACTGCACAACGCATACTTGTAACACAGTCATTTTGTGAACTTTTGTCACTAAATTTTCAACATAGGCATTTTGGGACCTCTGCTCATGAACAATGTCACTGTGATTTTCGTAATCTGTCCTGAATACTGATTTCCCACATCAACACATTTCAGCCAGGATGTGAAAAATGACAACTGTACTGTTCATAAGGAGGTGTAAAAAAATGCCAATGTTGAAAATCAGGAGTGGCAATATAACAAATTCACAACATTACAAGTGTATGTGGAAAATGCGCAATGCACGCTCATAACACAGTAATTTTTTGGGGAATTTTTTCACCAAATTTGCAACATAGGCATTTTGGGAGCACACCTCATGAACAGTGACACTGTTGTTTCATTAATCAGTCCCAAAAGGTGATTCCATGCAGTGAAATCACCTTTTGGGACTGAATAACCAGATGACAGTCTGAATTTATGGGGTGGGGTCCCAAGAACCCCAGGCTGAAAATTTAGTGCCAAAATTCACACACATGGCTGAGATAGGCACCAACGTTAAAAAAAACAAACACATTTATGCCATTATACAGCTTACCGGCATTTCTTCAGTTCGTGGTCGGCTTTGAAGAATGCAGACATGTTCCTGCTCCACTGAAGATCATCGCGCCAGCTCCAGAGTAAGTATGGATGAGGGGGATGTGGGAGGTTTGTGCAAAAGGGTGGGTGCGGGTTGGGGGGGGCATGGCAAACTGTGAGGCACCATTTCTTGTTTACAGGTTCAAAAAAAAATCCAGCATGGGATGGTTTTCTTTTTTAACAGGGACTTTGGCACACTGGGGTGGGCTCACAAGTGTGCCACCTGAGTGTTTGTTGGGGGGGCTGTAGCCAAGGGGGATTGGGCACCCCCCTCGGCACACACAAAATGGGGGGCATTATGCCTACAGGGAGTGGGTTCTCCTATCAGCAAATGAACTAGTTAGGGGCATGCTAACAGGGGGTTTGGGCAACCCTGTCGGCCTTCATGAGGACTGTGGGAGAGAGACAATGATAGCCGCTGCTGTTTATTTATTTGAAAGATAGCCACCGCTGTTTATTTATTTAAAAGATATCCACTGCTGTTTATTTATTTGAAACTGGGAGGGGGCATGCTGACAGCCAGGACTTAGCATGTTCACACTGTAAGCTATAGTAGTGTGTACATGCAACCAGAATGTAACATGTAGGAATGCAACATCAAAGGACCGAGCCGTGCCACTATTGGTGCAGCTTTGTCCTTTGAAAAGATGGCCAAAGCTGCCCCAACATCTGAAAGGGAGTCGTCACCAGCTTGCCGACTGATTCACCTGCTGCTGACTTACACCTTGAAACTGGGCTCTCTGTTGGGCAAACCCCTGCATAGCACCACTTATAGCAATGAGTTTGACTGTGCCTGTGTGCCACAACAAACTCAAAAAGTGTCACCACAGCAAAAGAAAGTAGTGGGATGACTCAGTACAGACTGGTACAATCCTTCTTGGTTGAGAGTCACTCAACGAGTACAGCCATTGGTTGCCAGTTCCTGATCCTGTTGTGACTAAAAGTAAAAGGGCTGACACAACTTGCCACCAGCTGTGACTCACAACTACCTTTGATCGCACCAGCAAAACATCGTCAACCTCACCAGTTCCCATCAAACTCCAAGCATGGCAATTTTCCTTTCTCCTCCAGGGCTGCAACTACCACAACAATAACAGTATATCTGTGTAAGGGGTGTGGTTCAGAAACAAGTACAGTAACTGCAGCACTATGCAAGCACTTGTTATTTTCAGTATTACAACACACAAAATAAGTAACACTATATCTGTGTAAGGGGGGGGGTCACAGAAAGATCTACATTAACTACAGCACAGTATATGCAAGCACTCGTTATCTCCAGCATTTTTGCACACATCATAGGTAACAACATGTCTGTGTGGGGGCCACACAGACAATCACAGTAACTACAGTACTACACAAACACTTATCTCCAGTTTTACAACAGCATCACCTGCAGACTTCTGTTGACAAATGTGTGAACCATTTTATATGTACCCATTTATATTGCAAGATTAATAGACAATATATTTTTTAAAGATTTTTAATTCTTCATTAGATACAAATAAATCCTGTTCATACTAGCGATAATATACTCCAGGGTGTGTTATGGTATGGGATATTGTCACTTTTTGAGTGTATGACACACTTGGCCTGCAGTGTCATGCCTCACAATGTACCTGAGGTATGACAATATCCAATGATATTTATTTTTTTGTTTATTTGTTTATTCACCAGGTGAGTGCAATGATGCTAGGGCCATTTTCAGGCACGACTCGGGCCATCAAGATGGTACAAAGGTAAAAACAAAACCAACAATGGTATGCCAACAAGAATTTCTATACATCATATTCCAGAAAGAGATGCACAAAAGTACATTTGACAAATGTTAACAGCCATAAACTATAATAAAACTAAGGAAATCTCTGTGCAGTGTAGTCATACGAACATATGAATGTGCCAGCAGAAACAATCCAAGAAAGAAAGTGCACAAAAATACATTAGATAACTGGAGACACAGGCGCAGCTACAGGTATAACTAATGAGTTATGTACAAAGGTACAGTGCTGAAGATACCAATACAGGGCACTGGAGAACATCCCAGTATGCTAAGCTAGACTGTACAATGGTAGACAACTGAGCTAAACAGTATGTAGCCAAGACCAATTAATGGATAAGCAGCGTATGTACATATGTTAGACTATAATCAAAATGAGATTGGTAGGCCAGTGGTAAAGGCACAGAAATATGGACAGAGCGGTAGTTAGTAGGTATGACAGTCACCCAGGGAGCAGATAAAGGTAGCAGCTGTACCTAAACATATATCACACCCTGTCATGTATTATTCCTTAATTCTACAACACCAGATTAATGTTTTAAGCTTCTGATTGGTTAGTGGTCCCCTTGTACAGTATATGCAAGCTCTTGCAATGTCCAGCATTGCAACACACATCATAGGTAACTGTATATCTGTGTAAGGGGGGGACACACAAACAACTACAGTAACTACAGTAATGCAAGCACTTGTTATCACCTGCATTACGACAAACATCATAGGTAACAGTATATCCATGAAATCGGATGGCACACAAAGAACCTCAGTATCTATAGTACTACTCAAGCACTTATCTCCAGTATTAACAACTATGCCACCTATAGATTGCTATTGACACAGTGTAAACCTTTTTATATTTACCCAGTCACACTGCAAAATTAAAGATTTTTTAAAAATTCTTTATTAGATACAAACAAATCCTGTTCATACCAGCAATAATATGCACCAGAGTGTGATGAATCATGGGATATTGTCACTTTTTGTGTTGCTTGCACGCATGTGCAAGCAACGCATTGCATCAGTCAGCAGTTAGGGAGCAGGCCACAATGCGTCAAGATTTTTGACTGTTTTGGTGCATTGCAAGCTACCAAAACAGCTGATTGCATGGTGTCCCCTTGGCGATGGCTTCTCCGTTGGCCTCTCACAGTCCCCAGGAAGCTGATGGAAGGCCGCCGCTTGCTGTTCAGTGTGCCTTTCTGGTGAATATTTCAATAAATAAAAAAAAAGCCAACAGGGTGCCCAATCCCACTATCAGCATGACCCCCTCCCCAATTCATTTTGCTGACAGGGATGCCCAATCCCCCATCAGCTCCCTGCCCCCCAGACAAACTCCAATCCACCATGCTGGGAGCCCACCCCAGCATGGCAAAAGTCTTCTTGGAATATTGGGGTGCCCAATCCCCTGTTGGCTCCACTGCCCCCCCAAACAAACTGCTGGTGCCACACTGGGAGCCCACTCCAGCATGGCAAAAGTACCTCGTCATTTTAAAAAAAAAAAGATCTAGAAGAGAAAAAAGTCCCTCGTTGATTCTCTTGCCCCTCCCAACCCACGCCCACCCTCACACATCACCCCATACTTACCTCCAGAGCCCAGCGCGATGATCTTCGGTGCACCAGCAACACGTCTGCACTCTTCAAAGTCAACCATGAACTGAAGAAATGCCGGTAAGCTGTATAATGGCATAAATGTTTTTTTTTCAACTTTGGTGCATATCTTGTCCATTTTTGGGGAATTTTTTCACCAAATATTCAACACAGAGTTCTTGGGAATCCACCTCATAAACTCAGTCACTGTCATTTTATTATTCGGTCCCAGAAGGTGCTTTCGCGGTCGCTGCAAGGAACCACTTTTCGGAACTGATTAACAAAATGACAGTGTCACAGTTCATGAGGTAGGCCCCCAAAAACACTATGTTGAAAATTTGGTGAAAAAACTCAAAAAAAATAACTGTTGTACAAGTATGCGTTGTGCAGTTCTTATGCACACTTGTAACTTCGAGCATTTTTTATATTTTCACTCCAGGTTTTCAACATTGCCATTTTACCACACCTTCTTAAGAACAGTACAGCTGTAATTTTTCACATCTTGCCTGAAATGTATTTTTGTACATGTAGCGCACAATGGAGTGGTCGGTGTGCTAAATCAATGTTCAGGACAGATTAAGTATGTCACAGTGACACTGTTCATGAGGCAGGCTCCCAAAAACCTTATGTTGAAAATTTGGTGAAAAAATTCCACAAAATGACTGTTTTATGAACGTGCATTTCGCAGTTCTTACGCACGCTCATAACTGCGAGCATTTTTAATATTTTCACTCCAAATTTTTAGCATTTCCATTTTACCACACCTCCTTATGAACAGTACAACTGTCATTTTTCACATCTCACCCAAACTGTGTTTTCGCACAAGTAGTGAACAGTGGCGTGGTAGCTGTACGACATCAATGCTTGGGACAGATTAAGAAAATCACAGTGACACTGTTCATGAGCAGAGGTCTTAAACTGGCTGTGTTGAAAATTTGGTGACAAAAGTCCATAAAATGACTGTGTTATGAACGTGCATTGTACAATTTCCACACCCCCATGTAAGTTCACGATCTCGCAATCTTTTCAGTCCAGATTTTCAACATTGGTATTTTTCCACACCTCCTTATGAACAGTACAGCTGTCATTTTTCACACCCTGGCTGAAATGTGTTTTCGCACTTCCGATGCAGAATAGCACGGTCGCTGTGGGAACTCAGTGTTTGGGACAGATTAAGAAAATCACAGTGACACTGTTCATGAGCGGAGGTCCCAAAATGCCTATGTTGAAAATCTGCTGTAAAAAATCCCAAAACTAATTACATTACGGGTGTGCATTGCACAGTTTCTTCGCACACTCATGACTTCACCAGTTCTTTTATATTTTGATTCCAGATTTTCAACATTGCCATTTTTTACATGTCCTCATGAGCAGTACAGCTGTCATTTTTCACATCCTGTTTAAAATGTGTTTTCACACCTGTGGCGTCAAATGGCACAGTCACTGTGCAAAACCACCTTTCAGCTAAAGAAAACTGATACTGTCACTGTTCACGTGGTGTGATCACAAAAAGCCCATGTTGAAAACTTGGAGTAGAAATACCAAGAAACGGCCAGGGTGTTAGGGGTTTTGACCATAACGCCCTACCCTGTAGGGACTGACAGGCGTCAGGGGTGTGACTTGGGATTGTCGACAGTAATGCTCATGCCATTCCACCCCCACCCTACAGCCAGTGGCAGGCATTGAGGTGCACCTTGGACACTTTGGCCCCAGAGTTTACCCCATTCTCCTATACTGCACCCATTTCAGTGTATTTCCTTATGGAATGAGGTGAGTGTAAAGCCTGAACACTTCAAAGCACACCTCAACACTTGTAAGTGTTTGCAGGGTAGGGTGAGGTGAAATGTAGTGACCGTTTTGGGCAGTGATCCAAAGGCACACCCCAATGCCTGTCCATCTCTGCAGGGTGGGAGTGGAGTTGGCGCCAGTTCAATACTTCACTGCCACTCCTATACTGCATCTGTCTAACTCCTATACTTATTTATTTATTTAGTTTTTGTTGACCAGGTAAGTGCACTAGACAAATCCTGCCTATTTTCAGGTACGACCAGGGGGAAGGGGATACAGATGAATGCCAACTGACCTTGAACCAGATTCCACTGCTAATGACAGCAAGCAACACTTGGCATTGACAAATACTTGTTTATTTACAAAATGTCTCACCAGGAAAGGCAACATGAGCTGACGAACAGCTCATTGCCAGAAGTGTCCTGAGGGAGGGGTACAAATGTTGGGAGAGGCAAACAGCAAGCAAAATTGAACAAAAACAGAGCAAATGCATACATACAGGGTAGATTGACTATAACACTGTAACACTAGGGCAGGAAGCCGAAGCAGTAGTAACAAACTAATTGGAGAACTTACATAGTGCTGCCAGGGCCTAAAGAGCATGAGGCCAGCGCATGAAGATAAAAAGGTAATCAAAGACTCAGAGAAGTGCCAGCAGCTGGGAGCTGGGCTTAGGAAGTGCTAGTAAAAGAACAGAGAGAGAAAAGGTAGGGAGGGAGAGGGGTAGGGTACAGGTAGGAAAAGGTCACCAGAACCAGAACCCTCATTCAGGATGCTAAGAACCCTGCAAGTAGGGCAGAACCAGACAGGAAAAGGTTGGAGGAGGTGAGAAGGGGGGGAAGAGGAGTTAGGGGGATGGGTGGAACAGGAGGGGGCAGAAGTGGGCAGAAATCACAGTTGAGGATAGGGTAACTAGTGGCAGTAGGTGATTTAAACATACAGTAAGCAATAGAGGACCGGGTATGCATTTGAGATGGGCTAGAAGTAAGTGGTTCAGTGCCAGGTCAGGCATTAGGGTGTGGTATAAGGGTACTGGGAGGGAGTGGGAACGTAGGCTAGGGAGGAGATGAGTTTAAGAATGGACAGGAGGATGCACAGAATCAGGATTTGAAGAGGGGAAACAAGGTAGAAGGGGTAACAGCAAAGGATGGGGGTGGAGCAGGAGCTAGGAGTGGACAGGTGATTGAGGAGGAGGGTGAGTACAGTTAGGGGGAGGGAAGAGGGGTAGGTGACAGAAGGAAGGATACAAAGATAGAGTGGGGTGTTAGATCAATAGTGGCAGGGGGAACTTGGGCCAGGTGCAATTACAAAAGTAGAAGTTATGTAGGGCTTGATAGAGGGATGATGGGGAAGAAGAGAGTTGGATCTGAGGAGAAAGTGAGTTCCAGAGTTTAGGGAAGGAGTCAGAGGACCTAAGAGGGCGGGAGGTGGGAGGGGGAACATATAGAGAGAGGGGGGAGGAGAGGGAAGAAGGGTGGGACCCAAACCAGAATTTGGAAGTGAATGTAACGCAGTGTGTGAGGTGTCCCCATTCCAGCGAAGGCAGTGCTAGAGAGTGGTATAGGATGCAGTGATGAGTGCGGGGAGGGGAGTCAAGGGCAAAGTGACAGAAAGCATTGAAGAGGGAATCCAGTCTGGAAAGGGAAGACTTGGGAGCAGCACTGTAGACAATGTCACCATAGTCGATAACGGGGAATATCATTTTATGAACAAGATCACGCCTATCCGGCAGTGGCAGTGAACTGGATTTTTTAAATGTTTTTACTTATCTATTTATTGAAAGAACAGGAAATACAACCTTTGAGTCAAGGACTGCTTTGCAAAGGCTCCAAGTCAAAAATCAAATAACATGACCGGGCACAAGAAAGACAAGAACAGAGCAATATTACAATGTTGAAAAGAGGACAAGTAACAAAATTCAAGGGCAGAGAGAGATCCAGCCTGAATCATACAGCCAGCAGCAAACAACAATAGTTTCAGTATCAAAAGACAGTAATCACAAAACTAGTCTGGTTACAATTTCTACAGGGTCAAATGGTAGGGGCAGACCCCAGGTCGAACGGAAAGTGGGGGAATGTGGTGGGTGACTTGCATCCGCATTGCAGATAGGGACAAGGTGTAGTGGCAACAGTAGTGGGAGAGAATTTCCAATAGAGTTGGGATTTAAATGAGCCTAGACCCAGCAGGAGGTAGTTCATTAAACCAGAGGGGCGCCCTGTGGAAAAAGGAGCATTGGACCAGGAAAATCCTGCAACAGGGTACTAAGAGAGGTGCAGAGAGCTTCGAGTTGTCCGGGGTTGAATGTAGTGCTGCACAAGATGGCGAGGTCCCAGGGGAGAGGAGCAGAGTGAGAGCTTTCTGGTAAGGAGACAGGTCTGGAATCAGAACCGTCCATCGATGTTAAGCCAGTTGGTGAGACAGCAGAGCTCACAGATATGGGTCCACTGGTCACATCCTGTGACAAGTCTGAAGGCTTTATTTAAAGAGACCTTAATACAGTGTAGGGCGGTGGAGTCAGCGGAGCCATAGACGACAATCCCATAGTCAATACGTGAGAGCACCAAAGATGTCACAGCAAGGTTTAGGGCATTTGGGGGCAGTCAACTCCTATGCCTATACTAGATCTCTATTCTACCATTGATAGTGCAGCAGAGAAGATTGATGTGTTCATGTAAAATGAGAGAGGAGTCAAGGGTGATGCCTAGGTATTTAAAGGTGGGTTTCTGTAAAGGGTACCAAGCCTGGGGCCCTATTTTTGCAGAATAGCATCAATATGATCAGAAAAGTTATGGTGTTTGTCAAGCCAGACACCCAAATATTTAAAAGAGGTGGAATCTTCTAAAGTTGTCCCGTGAAGAGTATGGAAGGAGGGGAGGGGAAGAAGAGCAGCCAAGAAAGTCTCTGGTAACCTGTGATTATGGTCACTGTGGTTGAGCACTTTCAAAAAAGGGTGACTCAATCACGGTGCCTGTGCACTGGGCTACTGGGCAGGGAAGGTGATCGGAAAGGAGGATCTGCGAATATAGCAACAGGGTGTCGTTATATGTACATGTGTGCGGGGGGAGGGACCATGTCATGTGATGGGCAGAAGGGGAGAAAGGGTTGGTGGGGTGTACTGCAGTTGTGGGCTGCCAGGCTGGCCCTGTGGCATGGTGGGTTGGTGGCAGGCTTTGATTGTGAGGGTGCCGGGTTCAGATCCGAGTATGCATTCATTTTGCTGCACCCATCCATGATTTTTTTCCTCCTCTTCACCCTCCTGGAGTTGAGAAACCTTTAGTAGGAGGGAGTGGGGGGGGCCCCGCATAAAAAAAAAAGTCTCCAGCACCATTTTGCTGTGCACCGGAAGTGTACATTGCCGAAACTGATTTTCAGTGACATTCACTAGCCTAACAGTGATCACCTTTCCATGATTGCTGTTATGACATAGAACCGAATCTCTGTCTAGTACCAAAGGTCAAAGAGTCTGTCTTCTTGGCATTGAGAAAAAGTTGATGAGAACTTAGTCAGCATTGAATATTACTAGAGTCAAGTTAAAGTCGGGTAGTTGCACTTCTTGAGTGCATGAGACAACTGCCTTGTGCCTCAGAACGCACCTGAGGCATGACAACATACAATGTTATTTATTTATTTGTTTGCCAGGTGAGTGCACTGATCCTAGGGACTGTTTTCAGGCATGACCTGGACCATGAAGATGTCACAAATATAAAACAAAACCGAGCTCTGGTACACCAACTAGAATTTCTGTACAGCGTATTCCAGAAAGAGATACACAAAAGTGCATTTGGAGAATGCTAACACAGTAGAAACTACAATGAAACTAATTTAATCTCTGTGCAGCATAGTCCAAGAAAGAAAATTCACAAAAATATCACAGTAGTAAGTGCGGTAAACACCAACATAGAGGTGTCGATAGGGAGAAGGGCAGGGGTAAATGGAGAAAGTGAAAAAGGCAAGAAGGACAGGGATGGGGCAAAAAGGAGTAAGGCCATCAGGAAATGGAGGGTAATGAGTACCAATGTCTGTAGTCTGGGCAACAAGCTCCCTGAGCAGGTGGCCTTGATGGAAGAGGGATGCCTGGATATCATAGCAGTCACAGAAACATGGTACACAGAGAACCATGACTGGGATGTTAACATACCAGGGTACATAACCTACAGGAGAGACAGGCAGGGGAGAAGAGGGGAGGAGTAGCTCTCTATGTAAAGGAAGGGATAAAAGCAACTGAACAAAAGAGTAAACAGAGGAGGAGAGGAGGCACTGTGGGTCACCTTGGAGACTGGAAAGGGCATCACAATCCGCACAGGGGTTGTGTACAGACCCCCATGTCGGGGGAGGGAATGGACAAGGATATGATAGAAGACATTCTTAGAATGGCAGAGAAAGGGGAGATACTGTTGATATGAGACCTGAATATGCCAGACGTTAACTGGAGCACATTTGCTGTAGCCACATCCAAGAGCAGGGCCATTCTTGATGCCCTTCAGGTGGCAGGCCTCAGACAGCTAGTTTCTGAACCCACTCATGAGGGAGCAATCTTAGACCTCATACTCTCAAACGGGGGCAGTGAGAGGATCTCAGATCTAGAAGTGGGTTGCCATCTGGGAACAAGTGACCATCAAACAGTGTGGTTCACGTTAAACTCAGCTACAGAGTCAAGCCATACAAAAGTGAGGGTACTGGACTTCAGGAGGGCTGACTTTGGCAAGATGGGAGAGTGCCTCAGAAAAGTACTAGCAAACAGGCTAGAAGGAGGTGTGGAGCAACAATGGGGAATCATCAGAACTGCCATCACAGAGGCAACAAGCCTTTGTGTGAAGCAAATAAACAAATCAAAATGAAAGAAAAGCCACTATGGTTCTCAAAAGAGGTGGCTGTGAAAGTCAGGAA
This sequence comes from Neoceratodus forsteri, assembly GCA_016271365.2. Lineage (NCBI taxonomy): Eukaryota > Metazoa > Chordata > Ceratodontiformes > Ceratodontidae > Neoceratodus > Neoceratodus forsteri. Next base: position 64,368,075 of record CM057455.1, read on the forward strand.
GAAAAAGATAGCTTTCTGGAAGTATAAGGAAACACAGAAGGAGCAGGACAGAGAGCTGTACCAGTTAAGGCAAAAGGAAGCAGGGAGGGAAGTCAGAATAGCAAAGGCCCAAACTGAGGAAAAGATAGCCAACTCGGTTAAGAGGGGGGATAAAACCTTTTATAGGTACATCAGCGAGCGTAGAGGAGGGATAATGAGGCTGAATAGAATGAACAGTGGGTGGGCAGAGGGGGGCAGTGAAAAAGCAGGGATAATGAACGAATATTTCTGCTCAGTATTCACAAAAGAGGAAGGGGAAGTGCCTAATCCAATTAACAGAAGCACTCTTGATAGGGGGGTTGATCCCAGTCCTTTCACAGAAGAAAGGGTTCTGCAAGAACTCCTAAAACTGAAGGTGGACAAAGCAATGGGGCCTGATGGAATTCACCCCAGAATTCTAAAAGAATTATGGGGGGAACTAGGGAAACCACTGACTACTCTTTTTAATAAATCATGGGAGGATGGTGTGGTACCCGAGGACTGGAGGAAGGCGGATGTGATTCCCCTTCACAAAAGTGGGACCTAGACAGAGGCAGGAAACTACAGATCTGTCAGTTTGACCTCTGTGGTAGGGAAAGTGATGGAGTCACTTCTGAAGGAAAGAATAGTTGATTACCTAGAGGCTAGTGGGGCACAGGACCCAAGGCAGCATGGGAAGGTCATGTCAGACAAATCTAATAGATTTCTTTGACTGGGTGACCAAAGTAGTAGACCAGGGAGGAGCTGTGGACATGGCCTACCTAGACTTTAGCAAGGCATTTGACACAGTCCCACACAAAAGATTAATAGTCAAATTAACCAGCATGGGAGTGGGTCCCAGGGTGGTAGCCTGGGTAAAACATTGGCTGGACAACAGGACACAGAAGGTAATTGTAAATGGAGTCCACTCTGAAGAAAGAGGGGTTACTAGTGAGGTACCGCAGGGTTCAGTATTGGGTCCAGTCCTTTTTAATGTCTTCATAAGTGACATTGCAGAGGGACTGGAAGGAAAAGTATGCCTCTTTGCAGATGACACAAAGATCTGCAACAGGGTTGATACACAAGGAGGCAAGGAAAGGATGAGAAGGGACTTGGCAAGGTTGGAGGAATGGTCAGAAGTATGGCAGCTAGGATTCAATGCAAAGAAGTGCACATTAATGCACCTGGGAAACAAGAACCCAGGGGAAGAATACACAATGGGGGGGAGGTAGTAACAACAATAAAAAAGGAAAGGGACCTGGGGCTAATCATATCAGATGATCTTAAGGTTAGCAAGCAATGTGAGAAGGCAGTAGGGAGGGTTGGGGCTATACTGGGATGCATAGGGAGAGGCATCAGCAGCAGAAAACAGGAAGGCATTATCCCTCTGTACAGACAGTTGGTGAGACCCCATCTGGAGTACTGCATCCAGTTCTGGAGACCCCATCTCCACAAGGACATAGACAGGATAGAGGCAGTCTACAGAAGGGCAACTAAAATGGTGCAGGGTCTGCAAGAGAAGCTGTATGAGGAGAGACTAAAGGAGCTTAATATGTATACCCTTGAGGAAAGAAGGGAGAGGGTGGACATGATAGAAACTTTTAAGTACCTTAGTGGAATCAACAAAGTCCAAGAGGGTAGCATCTTTCAGAAAAAGAGACGTGCAAGAACAAGGGGACACAATTTAAAGATAGAAGGAGGGCGGTTCAGGGCAATGTGAGGAAGTATTATTTCACAGAGAGGGTAGTGGATGCATGGAACAGCCTTCCTGAGGAGGTTGTGGGGTCTAAAACTGTGGGAGAATTCAAGAATGCATAGGACAGATATAAGGCAATTCTTGTGGGGAGGTAGGAAGAAATAGGCTGTTGGTTAACTAGGATCTGCGGCCTATCCTGTAGGTAGGGAAATGGGCAAACTAGATGGGCCAAGCAGTCCTTATCTGCCATCAAAGTCTATGTTTCTATGTTTATAAATAACTGCAGACACAGGAGAAAGTACAGGTATAACTAATGAGTTATGTACAAAGGTACACTGCTGAAGATACCAAAACAGGGCACTGGTGAACATCCCAGTAAGCAAAACAGGACTGTACAATGGTAGGCAACTGAGCTAAACAGTGTGTAGCCAGGATCAGCTAATGGTGAAGCAGTGTATGTACATATCTCAGAGTGACTAGAAACAAGATGATATTGAAAAGCTAGTGGTAATGGCACAGGCATATGGACAGAGAGGTGGTTAATAGGCATGACAGTCACCCAGGGGAGCAGGTACAGGTAGCATCTGGATATCAAACATATACCACACCCTATTGTACATTATTTATTAATTATATGACAGCAGATAAGAATTTTAAGCTTCTGATTGGTCAGTGGTCACCTTGAACAGTGATGTTACCCCAGCACATCACTTTATCAAGGTCTGGCACAGAACTGAATCACTAGCATAAGCGACTATTCAGCCTACTCTTTTCCTGCCTCCCATCATGTCACACACAGTCACCCCTGCCAAAAATCTCAGTTTATTAAATTATCCCTCAATAAAATAAGAGAGAAACTCCCAAGAACCCAACCTGTAAAACATTTAGAAAAACACCGTTCTGAGTGGCTTCACATTTCACTCTCATGCTCCTTGATTCTTGGGGCATGGGTTCCACTGCTCATTTGTCAGGGAAGCCCCATGCGAGCGCTCAGGCTGTTACATAAATATTGAGATAGCAACTTCACTTTCAATACAATATATATTGTTTCATCTCCTAACACTCCCCCACTGTCCTTCTTGATTTCATTCCCTTATATCTGGCAACAGAGGAAATACTGCACAATACTTCAGTCAGTGCTTGGCTTTTGCTCCTACCTGTACCACTCTGCTCCCATAATCATGACTGCAGCTTCACATAAAGAACTTTAAAAAACAACAAAACACATTGTCCCAGCCTTACACAATAAAATAACTGTGAACAGCAATGGGAGGGGGACAAAAACACCCTGGTAAGACAGGTTAAGAGCAAAGGAGGGAGTCTGGAAGATCTTTCGGAGCAGCAACAGCACCACATACTGGACAAAATAGTAAATACTCACGTTTTCCTCATATCTAATGTCTGCTTTTAAATTATTTTTTTAACCTTTTTTTCTGCCTTTCCTAACAAATGAACTATTGTATAAAACCAATAATTAACTCCAGCATGTGTGTCAGTGTTGGATAATGTGAGTTCTTGGGTGCTGGATGCACTTGACCTGTGGCTTCGTGCCCAACCACCCAAAGCATGATGTTTCTGAATGACACACACACCCTGCCATGCATTACTGCTTAATTACAAGCCCAGGGATCCTGAGGCACTATTGCTAGCAGTGTGTTGCCAAAAATAATTATTCCCCCATTACAAAAAGGGTTAAGAAAATTCTGTTCCCTAATGGACTGAGTCAGGTTGGCACCCTCACTCTTATCTCAGCACCATCATACATAGAAAAATAAAAGTTGTTGACAGATAAGGGCATCTTGGCAAACCTTGTTTGCCCAGTTTTCCCTGCCTACTATGCCACCGCAGACCTTACTCAATCTGGTCAGTTCCTCCCCTTTTATAAGCTTCCTCAGTACCCTGTGGCGCACCCCATCTGGCCCAATTGCCTTATCCACCTTCAAACCCTCCTGCTCCCTGAGGACCTCCTCCACCTGGTGCTAACTGGAGTCAACCCCCGCCACCTCTTTTTCCCTGATTTTCCTAATCTCTCCATCCTCTCTACCGTGAACACTGAGTAGAAATAGCTGTTGAGTATTTCTGCCTTCTCACGGTCATCTTCCACTAACCTCCCTTCTTCATTTTTCAGCCTGATTATCTCCTCCTTTGACTTTTTCCTCTCGCTCACATAACGAGTGAAGGTTTTATCCCCTTCCTTGACTATGATGGCAACTCTTCTTCTTTAAATACTGAAGAAAATTATTTGTTCAATATGTCTGCAATATCCCTGCCTTTTTTTCATCATCCTCCTTGCAAACTCCTTCTTCACCTTTTATCCTTACTCTTCTCTCTTTGGTCATTCTGTTCTTACTTATATATCTAAAGGAATTTTATCCTCTTCTGTTTCTGTTTGGGCAATATTTTCCACTCTTTGTACTATTGTGCATCTAACTGCCTTCCCTGTAGAGATGGGCGAAGTGGATAAAATTCACTACGTGAATTAATTTGTGAAGTTGATGAAATTTACGACGTATGACTTGCCTACTTCAGGAAGGTTTTGCAAGTTTTCCCTATCCTCCTCCTTCAGCATCTTTTTGTACTTTCTAAATACCTGGCTTTTATTCCTCTTACTTTTTCTGCTACATCTTTAGAGAACCACAGTGGTCTCTTCTTTCATTTGCCCCTGTCAACCAGCCTGACACACACAGAGATTTGTTGCTTTTTCAATGCCATCCCCTTTATTTCTGCCCATAGTGGCTGTTCCTCAATTCCCTCCAGATCCGCTATCCCTGAAAGGGCATGCTTGAGGCATTTTCCCATATTCCTGAAATTGGATCTCCTGAAGTCCAGGATCCTCATCTTTGTGTAGCTCGGTTCTGGCTCAGTCTTCATATTGAACCACATCATACAGTGATTGTTGGACCCCAGGTTGTCACCCAACATGATGTCAGCAGCACAGTCCCCATTTGTCAGCACCAGATCCACCATTGCCCGTCCACAAGTGGGCTTCTTGAGTAGTTGCCTGAGGAACGCCCCTTGCAGGGAGTCCAGGATTTTCCTACTTCTGACTGTTGCTGCAGCTGGTAGCCTACAAACCACATCTGGTAGATTGAAATCTCCCACCTGTAACACCTCCCAGTCAATGAGGAAAGAGCCAGTGACAAGATTGCCCTTCCCTGAACACATCACTCTGCCAGCTGAGAACATTTGTTTACAGATGACCGCCATTTTAAAGGTCAGCTGGAGTCATGTTTGCCTTTTTGTATTGGCTGTGCAGTTTTTTTTGGCATAGATGTTGTTATTTTCATTTATTTTACAATTTTTGGCTCAGAAAAACACACTAAGCCAAGGCTTGTGACCAGATGTGTGCTGGAAGGACATGAACATTAAATGACCTGCTCATGGTCACACAGTATGAAAGTAGTGGCTGTGGGATTCAAACCCAATTCTCCAGGTCTGCAGCTCAGCGCTGTTAGCCAGCATGCTATACTGCATGCCCATAGCAGATAGCACATCAGTTAAAATTAACTATTTAAAAACTATGAACAAAATCCATGGTTTGATACCTGTCACTTGCAATAGGTCCTGCCAGTGGTACAAGCACTGTTTGAAAATTGTTTGAGTTTGAGGCAGTATAGCGCAGTGGTTTAAGGCTCTGAGCTGCAAATCTGGAAACCTGGATTTGAATCCCATAGCCCCCACTTGCATGCTGTGTGATCCTGAGCAAGACACTTAACTTCCCTGCGCTCCCAGGTTGCACCTGCAAACAAGCTTTCAGCTAAGTGTGTCTCACCTGGTTAAACAATTGGAAAAAAAAAATTGAAAATGACCTAAGATGCAGTGCAGTGTGCCCTTTGCATCATGTCTGTTTGATGCAGATACCTTGCATCATTCCTGACCCTTTGAATATCGAGCCTGTGGGCTCAAAGTATGAACGCAATTGCAATATTATGGATAAACATGAAAAAAATGTCAATATTTCTTTATAACTTTGTTGTTTTTTTTATTTTGACCCTGTATTTTTTTCACAAAAAATATTTCTATTACACTACATTATGAACATGACAGGTACCATTTATGAAATCCTGCCCAAATGTCAGCTTGGGGCATGACTATGGAAACACATTTTGGGTGAGATCTGAAAAATGACAGCTTTCACATTCATGAGGTGGGGTAAAAAGGCCATGTTGAAAATCTGGGGACAAAAACTCATAAAACAGCAACGCTGGGGATAAACCTTGAAATGTTTCGATGTCTCTGTATCAATTTGTTGTTGTTTGAAATTTTGATCCCAGATTTTCAACACAGTCTTTTTATTACTCCTCATTGTGATCAAGGCAGGCATCAGTTTAAAATCCCATCAGAAAGGGGATTTTGCTGAGAGATTTCAAGAACATGTTTTGGAGAGGATTTAAAATATTACACCTGTCTTTGTTCATGAGATGAGTAAACAAAAGGCTATGTTAAAATTTTTTGGGGCCAAAATGTTGGAAAAGTTACGAAGTTATGAGAAAAAGTTCAAAATGCATTAAAAATCTGTCAACTTGACTTAATTTGTTTTAAGTTCGCAGTTGGGCACAGTAGCAAAAACATCATTGGAATTGCTTAGAGGATTGCTTTCTGGTACCCTAGTGAGGATTGGGGTTGTTTGGGTTGGTAGGTGGTTAGTAAAAGGGTGAGGGGCTAAAAGACAGTGGCGGAGAATTTTATTCTGATTACAAAATATATAAAAGGGACACACGGATGGACTTTTGGCACCCCATGTCAGTATGGTGTTTAGTGTCATTGGAGGTTGGACACCCCAGTGTGGTGGACTATGGTGGTGGGGTGTTGTTTGATAGTGCCAGGGGTTGGGGACCCAGTGTTACAGTGTTTGGAGGGAGTTGGTTGGCATCACAGAAAGTGGGGGAAGGTGTTGATTGATGGCACCATGGGATGGGCACGTTGGTGTCAGACTGTGGCAGTGGGGTGTTGCAGTGTGGTGGGGTGTTATTTGCTGGCACCGGGGCTTCTTCATGGTGATATTGTCATTTTGTTGGGGGGGGGAATCAAATGTCATAGAGTAGCTTATGATTTAAGCAATACTGGTAGCAGCATGCTGGGTGGTGGGGAGGAAGGTGGGGAGGAAGGTGAACTGTTGCAGAGTGGCTTATGATTGGGCATGTTGGCGTCAGACTGTGGCAGTGGAGTGTTGCAGTGTGGTGGGGTGTTATTTGCTGGCACCGGGACTTCTTCATGGTGGTGTTGTCATTTT